>CM072554.1:40195106-45940106 GCA_036898215.1 Platycarya strobilacea
ATTAAATATAAATTCATGTAAATTTGTCAATTACTACTTGTGGTATTTTTTTCAATGTATTCGAATTATTTACAATTTTTTTTAATTTATTTTATTTGAAATTTATCAGCATAGTGAAATTTGAATATTTTTATTCTTTTACTCGTTTATAATAATAAAATTATTTAGTCTTAAGAAAATTATATTAACATTAGACAATGCTAAAAATATAAAATATTTTACTTATTTCATTTATAATAATATTACTTTTACGATCTTAATTCTTAAATATTTCATATCTTATATTATTTTTAGATATTTACATATATACATACTTACATATATATATACACACAAATATACATGCATATTTACATACACACTACACATATATACATACAAACACACACACACACAAACACATATATATATATGCATACATGCAGACCTATACACATATATACGTACATCCATACATACATGGATACATACATACAAACATAGAAACACGCATATATACACAAATACATAAATACACATTACACTCACACAAATATATACATACATACATGCATACGGCATATATACAAACATACATACATACACATACACAAACATACAAACATACAAACATTCATACATATACATACATACATATATACAAGCATGCATATATACAAACATGTATAATTACATACACATACAAACACACACACACACACACACACACACATATATATATATATATACATACATACACATACAGACACATATCTACATATATATACACGTCCATACATATGTACATTCACACATATAAATATATACACACATGCTTACATACACATATACATACATACAACGTACACATCCATACACACACATACATACACATTATACACACACACATGCATGTATACATTTATACATGCATATATACATACACATTACACACACAAACATACATACATACATACACATTACACACACATATGTATAAATACATATATACATGTCTATATACACACATGTCCATGCATACACATTACACACACATATATGTACATACATACATGAATACATAAACACATACATACACACATGTCCATACATACGTACATGCACACATATATACATATATATTATACACATATGTATATACATACATATACATGTATATACACACACATATATGTCCATGTATACATATATAGATACTTGCACACATACATATTATACATGCATACATACATATATACGGACATGTATGCATACACATACAATATTAATTTACATACATACATGTTTATATACACACACACATACATACATACATACATATTGCCTAGATGCATACATACAAAAATAATGGTTCAATATTTTTTGTATTCTTTATGGAAGCGAACAATAATTTTATATTTATATTTAAAAATTCATAATGGATGGCATCCTAGCAACTGCTTCTTTTTCTGGGTCATTTAAAATTAATTTAATGATCCATGAACTGAATCTCTCTTCTAAGACGTATTTTATATTAAATGCGAGAATTTGAATTATAAATTTAAATTTTAAATTTACATTTCGGGACTTTAATTCATATTCAAACATAATTTTACTCATTAAAATTTTAAATCTCAAACTACAATTTTAGAAAAAAAATTAAATCCTCCTAATGAATACATTAATCCATACATACATAAAAATGTACATACATACTTACATTCACACATAGAGACATACATATATACCTCCACGCACACACACATACATACATACATGCACATATATAAACACTAAAATTGTTCATCTGAATCCAGTTTGAAACTTGAAAAACCACGTATCCAAATGAATTCAACATATGAGGGTATACTTTTATTATAACCACTCGAATCTATAATAGATCCAGTTAAATAATCGATTATTCGCAATCGGATTCTTTTAAAATAAACATTCTCTTAAAACGACGAAATCTACTTTATACCGACTTCCTCCTTCTCTCCTCTCTGCCCCCTCCCCGCCCCCCCCCCCCCCCCCCCCCCCCCCCCAAAACCCCAAAGCCCTAGCGGCTAGCATCCTAAATAATTAAGATCCATCTGTTAACATAGCAAAAAATCATCATGTGAATATGCAACACTTTCATGAAATTTTCCAAGAATCAACAACCATTTCATGACTTGTGAGATTTCCACTATTTCGTTATTCCAATTTATTGTATTTATTTACTTTCTTTCTTTGTATATTCTCTACTTAATTGTCAAGATTCTTTTAGACATTACTGTTTTTGTACAAAACAATCAATTTGAATATAATACTTTATAGTGGTCTTAGTAATGTTTAACCAAGTCCTTTACAAAAACTTTCTCCATCACATTGGCACATTATCAATATTCTGTTGTGATATTTAAGTAAAAATACATGATCGCACAAGTATTTTATTATATATTCTTCCTTCATCTTGCTTCCATTTGAACTTTTTTTTTGTGTGGTTTTTTTAAACGTTTGATGAAGATAGTTATAAGTTTATCTTCGGCAAGTTCAGGTCTCTCTCTCTTTCTCTTTATTAAGTTTGTTCCTGTTTGGTTAGTAGGCAAAATTGGAAAAAATAGCTCTCTCCTATTTGGTTATTGAGAAAACTTGGGAGATATGAGTATAGAGTCCGCAAAAACAACACTTATCTATTTTTGCATTTTTATTTATTTTGTTCTTTAATTATTTCTGTTTTATAAAAATCTTTTAGAAAGTGCATTTTTTTTAATCTAGATAGTTTAAGCATGAAATTGGAATTTTTAAAAAAAAAACGAAGTGCTATAATTTTTTTTTGAAGTTTTAAAATGTTTTAAAAAATACAAATTAAAATCTGGTTATAATCTAGATATCCAGATTTTAAGGGGAAAATTGAAAAAAACTAGATATCCGATTATAATCTAGATATTCGGATCGAATCTGGTTATTCGTCTGGTTTGAATCTAGATTCTGAGCGGATAACCACCCTGTTTTTGAATTCCAGATCCGAATGAACACGTCTAATAAACATACATACAAATATGTATATACATACATACATATATACATACATGAACTTCCTCCTCATTCTTAAATTTTTGTTGAAGATGAATCAATTGAATCATCAGTTTTTGGATTGTCTTTAGCTTCCATTATATTTCCATCATTCAAAACCATTATTTTTAAGAGAGTCTTACAGAGCCCATTCCCTGCACTTTGAGAATTGTAAAGTTCGCCTTCACCATTTCACTAGGTTTTGTTTTTTGATAATTATGGAGCGATGTAAAAAATAAGGGACGTGAGTAATCGTGCAAACAAAATAAAAGAGCTCAATTTGTACGCACAAACTAAAGGCCCAAGAACATTGAACGAGATAAAGGATCAATAATTAGAAGTGTAACTAGTTCGATTCGATTTCGTTTTGAACAAAATCTAAAATCGAACCAATTCTACCGGTTTTGTATTTTGTAAAATTAATTACGCCCCAATTACCCTCCAAAATCGATAGTATTAATTTTATTGGTTCCAATTTGGTTTTCCATTTATCATATTAATCTATAGTAGTGTATTAGACTATTAGTATTACAATATATCAGTATTAGTTCTAGTGATTAGAATAACTATATATTAATATTTGTTATAGTGAGTTTAATATTTTATAACTATATTATTGGCAGCGATAATATTAGTATTACTATATCATTTCATATGTAATTATTTAATATAATAATTTATATATAAACTTAAAGTATATTACTAATAGTAACATAGTATTAAACTATTACTATTAGGTCATAAAATGTAAATTGTAATTAATATACATTATATACTAATTTATAAAATATTATATGTAATATAAAAATTATTATATATCATATTAAATTAATTAATTTAAAATATATATTATATCAAACCGGTCTGGTCTTATTCGAGCTAATTCTAAAAAACTTAAAACCAGAATTGGACCAATATCATCCATTTTTGACATTATAGGACCGGTCTTGGATTAGACCAGTCCAAAATTAGACTAATTTCACTGGTTTGGGCCGGTTTGATCTGATTTTTTTAATTTTTTTCTTACACTCCTATCAACAATACATCTGTCGTTAGGAAGCAAATGGAAGAAAGAAATGAAAAGAAACAGAGAAAAAAGATAAAGTTTCATTGGAAGGGAAGGAAAAGAGATCAACTAGAAAGAGACTTCTAATCTTTGTAATGTGAAACAAAAGAATAAAACAAAAATAATAATTGGTCGAGCTAAATAACAAGTCGGAGCTATTAAAATGAACATAATTTTAATCATTAAAATTTTAAATATCAAACCATACTTTTAGAAAGAAAATTTAAACTCTTCTAACAATTTTGCAATAATAATAGAATATATTCAAGAATAATTCTATCTGAAGGTGTTTACACCACACACCATCTACATTGCATAATTTCATTTGAAAAATAAATTATATAATTTGAATCTTTCAAATCAAATTATACCATGTGTAAATGATCCGTAGTGTAAAAATTTAATTTATTAACATTAAACACACTACAAATTTGATGCAAAAGTCATGCAAAATGAATATCATTTAGTGAAAAATGCTTACGGTAGTTAGACATCTGACCAATGCATCAAATCAATATAATTCTTGTTCATATGTTACAAAAGCACCTCGCTTATTTAGTTCATGTTATTAGTGTCGTATCTTTAAATTAATAATTATAAGTTTGAGTTGTATTTTTATTTGAGATATATCAATTTCCAGAGTTCATGCCTTACAAGGTACATATGGTGTCAATGTCATTGCTCTCTTTATTATAAAAAATAAATAAATAAATCCAGTTTCCCCTATTTTAGTACGAAAAATTCTCTATATAATCTTGAATGAAAATTATGTGTGCATAAGTACTATTGATGGATTTCATTATTATAATTAAAAGAAATTAAAGACAAAATTATTTAGGCTTGCTTGAGTAGTCTCTGAATAGAGACCATACGTAAACTTCTTTTTAAACAAAATGAATTTCTTAAATTACTCTTACTAAAATAAAAAGACTGCATGAGACTTACAACTCAGTTTAATACAAATTTAAACTTTAATATTCATGCATCACTTTTTTTTTTTTTAGATAAACATGACTTTCATTAATAGCAAATCAAGCATTACTAATGGGGTGGAACCAGGTACCCCATTGGGGGGCAACCGCCCATCCCCCCCCTCCCAAAAAAAAAAAAAATTACTACCTTAGATTAGTATCTATTTTTCTCCTACAACTCTTGCAATGTTGAGATTTTTATTTCCTGTGCCCCCCTCCCCCAAAAAAACTTGTAGACTATAAGTCTAAAACCAATGGTCCATGCATATATTTAGAGAGCAGCTTCTTTTCCTCTAGTCTATAACTTCAAGACTATTGGTCTGACTTTATTATAGCTATACGCAGATATCAATACTAAGATTTTGTACATTGCGTGTTGGCCTATGTCTGATGTTGTCTTCCTACACAGATTGATTTACAAAGATCAAATCATGAAAGTGATATGATTAATATAACTCGACCCTTTGAAGCAAATGTGATCAAATCATAACACACAAAGCTAGAGGACATGCTATGTGCAGCTTAACCATTCCTCAAGCCAGCTCTTTTGACTTTTCATGAAAAACTTTACATATAGTTAATAATTGAAAACGTCATTGAGAGACAAAATTGAGTGAAGATTTAAAATGACAATTGTATATCAAAGCACGGATACTTCTAACACGTTTCAAAAGGAAATGAACTCAGTTAACCAAGTACATCTGAATCCAAAATCTTACGTAGCTCATGGAAGTATAATTTTGGATAACTCAACTTCTCTAAGCTTTTATCCCAATTAAATTGGAATCAGCCCTATAAATCCTTGTCAATTAACCAGGCCACATGTTTCATTTTCTGTGAGTCTATTCTATCCAAAATCATACAGGTATCCCTATTAACATATCCTTTTTCACCAACAGCAACCATGCTTTTATAGGCATTGCTCAAACTATTACTTTCTCAACAATGCATTAATCAATCTCGCTCCATTATTTCTTTTTCTTTTCTTCAATGCAGAGTACTTTATTCCGACTTTTATTATGTTCTCTTTCTTATTCTTTTTGCTGTGAGTTTATATATTTGTTTATTTATCCCTTTTTTGCTTTATGTGTTTTTGTAAGTGTGTGGTGAAGACAAGAAAGGTTCAGCCTGTGCATATATTATTTTAATAGTTATTTAGTTTAACAAATTATAAAACTACTTTAATAGTTATTTAATGTAACAAATTAATATATTAAAAAAAATATATATATATTTGTGTTACTGTGCATATATTATAATTTTTATATAGTATATATAGATTCATGCATATATTATATACATAGATTTGTGCATATTATATATATATATAATATTTATACTATCATATTTAATTCATGCATATATTATCTTTATATATAATATATATATTGATTTATATATATATTATATATATAATTCTAAGTTGATCGTCTCCCAAATATCAAATTCTGATTTTACCCCTGAGTATTAGAGCTTTTTTTTGTTCAATACAACCCGGTTTAATGCAAATTTAAACTTTAATATTCATGCATCACTATTTTTTTTTTCGAGATAAACATAAACTTTCATTTATAGCAAATCGAGCAATCAATACAATGTAATACGTCAGTAGGACCATCGTCGATCAACACCAATTCTTCTTCAAATTCCATTGCTTGCTTGGCCTTAATATGAGCTGCATAGTTCCATTTTCTTGAGACATGTTGAAGTAGTCTGGAGGCAGAGTTGTCAAAGAAGATCTTAAAACTCTTCGACCACTTGCCCATACTCTGAGCAGTTCAGTATTGTGCTCTTAACATCCGTGATTAGAACTAGGCAATCCCCTTCGAAAACTGTCTGTTGTAGGCCTAACTCTGTGACCAGTATGGTTGTTCTCTCCAAAACAAGTGATTCAGCTAGTAATGAATTAGAAACAAACAGCTTGACGGCCAACCTGCAGCAGCCAGCAGCAATAATGTCCCCAGACCAATTCCGTATAATCTTCATCAGAGTTGCATTATAGGCAGCATCCCAGTTGACCTTATATCAATTATAAGAGGGCGTCAATTTTGAAATTTTAAAATAGTCCCTAAGTTTTATACATAATTTTATAAATATAATAAATGGCCCTCCCAAAAAATTTATAATTTTTATATGCTCTCTATTTATTTTTTTTTTTTAAATTTCATTATACCTAAAAATGTCTCTCTCTAGTTTTTTTATAGTCCCAAAATTTTGTTTAATTTTTATATATTATCTATTTTCGAGTATGTGGCTTCTTCAAAACTAAAATTAAAATTAAGTTTAAGAGAAATAATAAACTTATTAATATGGATCCCAAAGTTTTTTATTATACCATATTGGATTTCTTAATATAGAATCTAAAGTACAAATACGATAAAAAAAAATTATTTAAGGTTAATGATTTATCTGAAAAATAGTTTAGTTATGTTTTTCATGATTTTAATGATTTTATGAATTTTCAATTTCTTTTTAATTTATATAAGAGAAGTGATGTTTATAGTCCTCTGATCAAGTGCAAGTTCAGCCTATTACATTTGAAAAAAATTAGGTAATTAAATTTAGGACCTATATTAAATAAAATAAAATAAAAATCACTTTTCAATAGTAGACCTTACATTTTTTTTTTTTCTCAAATGAAGCATGTAGAGATTATATACATTAAAACTGTATTTAACATTACTTTTTATATAAATATGTCACACAATAAAAAATTTGTCTCCCTTAATACAATTGCTGGCTCCTCCACTGAACTGCTTGAAACTCTGAGACTTCCCCTTAGCAACACTCCAAGCCATGCCTGGACTTTTTAGTAGCTCTTCAAAAACATATTTGTTTCTCCGAAACCAGATTCTGCGAATACACAATATGCGTCACTACTACTTAATATTCATTATCTGCAGTAGCCTATAGGATTATAGTAGCCGATAATTAGCATAATTTTACATATATAATACGTCTGTTACGTTTGTGTGGGTTTACATATTTTTATCATTTTGTGTGCAACGATATTGAAGCCTTGAGTTCTTGTTGATATTATTCTTATCATAACCTATTTCTTACTTAAAAATAATTATTTAAAATCAAGGTCAGCTTAACCATAAGGTCATTTAAGCCATTGTCGAAGGCTCCATTTTATACAAGACTCTCAAAAATAAAAGTGACCAAATATTTTTTTTGAGTTATTTTTTTAAAAAATAAAAAATCATCTCATTAAATAAAATTTAAATAGTTTTTATATTTTTTAATATGTACAAGGCCTCATAATACTAAATTTAATATTTAATACAACGAATTATTTATATTTTTTTAATAATTTTATTAAGATCATGCTAAATTGAGGTACAAAACTTATGTTAAGTCCTCATTTCATATAAATTATCTTATTAAATATAAATTTAAAAAAAAATTATGTAAAGATTTAAATAAAATTTCATTTTATTTTCATATAATAATTTATATTTTATTATATTATATATAATTATGAATGACTCACTTAAATTTTGCCTTAGGTCTCAATATATATTGAGTTGGCCCTGTTTAAAATAAAAAAATTCCTCTATAGTTATACTTGTCTACTGAAAAAGAAAAAAAATAAATGATGAATGTTTATTTTTTCAAGTTTTACGTGAGTACCGAGTGATTTATTTTAATTTTAGAAAAAAGTATGCATTTTCTTCTTCTTAGGTATTTAAGTAATTGTCAAATATGTAAAATGCCTAGAGATTAATTCATTTTATGTTACAATTTACATATTTTCAAAAGACCATCTATGGAACATCCATTCGGAAGAGGATTGGTCCAGATCTCAGATTAAAGATAAAAAAGAAAAAGAGAAAAAAGAAAGAAAGAAGGCTTTAGCAACTTCTTTGAACACCCTCCGGTCCCTCCATTCAACCAATACCAATTGGAGTTTAATAAACAGTAACTACAAAGAAGAGAAATGCCTGAACTTTTCAACTGTACATTATTGTTGCAGTTTCGTAAATATTCTTTTTATTTATTTTTTCATTGTAATTTTGAAATCATACCTTTGTGTTCTGCGTTACCCACACTGAAACAGCTTCAAGAGATGAACACAAAATGCCCAGAAAATCTTGTTAAAGATATGATGCTGCATTGTAGGATGGGTTATAAATGATAGCACAGCACCAATAAAAGCTTAGAGGGTAAACTGCCTAAATAGGTTCACTAATCAGAATACATTATAACCCAATAAATATACTATTGCTAGATTCTAAGAAATAGATCATTTTGCTTTTCAATGCACACAAGAATTGAAAAAGTGCCTAGAAATTATGGAAGTGCAAATATCAAATCCAATGAAAACCTGTTAGGATAACAATAGTCCGGCCAAGCCAACCCAAGAATCCGTGAGAGCAAGGAAATATGACTCTGTTCATGTATGCATAACCAGAGATTAATTGTTTTTAAGCCAAGAAATAAGGCTAAGAAGAGATAAAATAAGTCAATTCAAACTCCTAAAAAGAAAGAGATCCAGAGTCATAAAAGGAAAGAGACTTGGACTTCTAAAAGGAAAATAGTTCACAAGACAAATTGGACTCAAACTCTCCAAGTATATATACCTCTATACAAGGAGGAGGTCCCCACAAATCTGATAGACTCTCCAGAGGTTCTTCACAGAAATTCCATCCGTACAAACTCCACTAAACATAGCGACTCTAAAGGATCTTCTCTTAAGGGAGGCATTATCTTCAACTTCCCAAATCTCTAAAATTATCTATTGTATTGTGACATATGTAAAGTCATGAGAGATTGTAACATTACCCATTATTGTGGACTTTGTCTCCAAACAATCGTAGACATAGAGATTATGTCGAATTACATAAATCTCAATGTCTCTCTTTATTTACTTTTATTCGGTATTTGTTATTTATTTTATAGGTGAACATGAAGAGTTGTGTTGGCACCTGAGTTATCACGTGGGTCAGAAACCATTCTTTATTCCTTTTGGTCTGTTGTGAAAATTTAGGCATTAACATGTGCAGAGCAATTTTTAAAATAAGATTCATTTAAGAAAAACATTTTTTATTTATGACAGATTCCAATTTTTTTTAATAATTGTATGAAAATTACACACCCTAAATTTTTATCTGTCATTACTCAAATATGAGACATCTAGAAAAGATATTTTTGATGATTAAGAAAAAAAGGAGCAATGTTGTAGACACCATCAGCTTCCCATGCCCAAGTCCTCCTTTATTCTTTACGGCCCAGCTAAGCACACTCTTTTTCTAAGTCTCTAGAGTTTCCATCAAGCCTTCACTTTCCCCAAACACCACTTCTCACCAACGGCCCTCCTCTTCCTACCTTCTGCTATGTCGATTACCACTTGGCATTTGCCCATGCTGCCTTCGTATAATAGGTAGCGACGTGGAAGCACGTGCAGCTACCAATAGTAATTAGTTGGTGCATGGCCGCTTTTAATGAGAAGGGAGTACTCTATATATGTTGATAAAAATGTCACCTACGAGCCTCTTGATCATTGTGTTAGGTTGTGCATAAATTGAATTAAGGAGATTTGAAATTCAAGGAGATGTCGACTTTCAAGTTGGTGCATGAATTAATTAAGGAGATTTGGAAATTAAGGAGATGTCTACTTTCAAGTAGTAGCGGTGCAATATATATATATATAGGTCTATTCATCCGACCCAGCACGGTTTGAAATTTTAATATATTTCTTAATATTTTAATTCTTTTTCAAAAAAATTGAAGAAAATTTTAAATTCAAATCCGAAATTCAGATGAACACCCTATATATATATATATGTATACATGGGAATTAACGAAAAGAGAAGGAATGAATTCATCTAATTGTGAATTGATTAATTTTAGTAGCTTACGTACGTAAGAACTAATTTTCTAATTAGTAAGATTCATATCAAGTACTTCTAGAAACTCATGTTAACTTAGAGTCCACAATATCCATTATGAGGTAATCTGGGATACGGTCCGGCTGTATTTTCTAAAAAGTGCAACCCATTTATTTAACCCAATAACAATCTAACACATACACACATACGTTGGCTACACCAAAAATGGAAAGAAAACGTCCACACCCAATTATAGAGATTGAAAGTGATATCAACCGAGAGCTAATTTCGCGCGGAAGCAAACTTCCCCTCCAAGCAAACATCCCCTGCAACAAGAAAACATCGCCGAGCTTCCCCTGCATCGCAGTTGTGAGCTTCCAACTTCACCGTCGTCGAGCTTTCAACTTCCCCCCGTCGCCGAAACTTCCCCTCCAAGAAAACTTCCCCTGCAACAAGAAAATGTTCGTCGGCCAGCTTCCCTTGCATCGCAGCTGTGAGCTTCCAGATTTCTCGTCGTCAAGCTTCCAGCTTTCTCGTCGCCGAGCTTCCAGCTTCCCCCCGTCGCTGAGCATTCCCCACTGCAAGCCAAGCTTCCCCTGCATCGGAGCTTCCTCGTCGGCCAGCATCCAGCTTCCCTAGCGCCGAGCATTCCCCGCTGCATCATTCGCCAAGCATCCAGCTTCCTCGTCTCTAAGCATTCCCCGCTGCAACATTCGCCGAGCATCCTTCTGTCCGTCGCCGAGCTGCCAGACACCAACCAACGAGAAATTCATGGATGATTCCAATGCCCCCTATGTGCCTCAAGTATTTTTCATTTCTCACATATACTTTGACTGAATATTTCAATGGTATTTTTTGCCCGTGAGTAATGATAATTGATGGATGATATAGGAAGATGCAAAACACAAGAATCCTGTTCTGTGTTGATTATTAAGGAGGATTGCAAAGATCAGGAAAATCAGAATTAAAATTCAAAACCATAGCTGTACAGATTGCCTCATTTATTCTACTGTTACAAATCTTCTCATTGATTGTAATTTATATTTGTACATAATTACAATTCCTACATACATGCAGCTACCCAAAATAGGCTTGTAAAAATTTGTATATATTATTCTGATACTCAATGAAAACAGTATGGTGTTTCTTTCTCATTGTTACTCTGTATAACGTTACTCTTGTATTGATGTTGTACCCAAGAAATTGTATTGATGGACTATATAGGAAGCTGCAAAAAGAGAGAAACTGTTGTGAAATGTATTATAATATATTATCTCAAATATTAAATAAGATTTGATATACAATAAATATTATTAAACATAGTTTATAAATATTAACTACTAAGTTCTAGAAAACATGAATTGATATAAATGTTGATATTGTATTTGCATTATTGACATAAAATGTCTGGAGGTAATGTATTATTTAGACTTTGTATTGGCATTATTGACATAGGGAAATATGAATCGATATAGGCACAGGTTTGTATAGGCACAAAATTTCGTGAGGTACACTGGATTTTGTTTCCATAGGTAGGTGTTTTGTAAGTTTTATTGATTTGTATAGACACAGGTTTGGTTTTTCTTATTATTGCCTCTATTTGGATTATTATAAATGTATTTTTCCTGGCCTTTGGTTGTTTAATAAATCATCATACGACATAAAAAATAAAAAATCTCCTTTAATTCAAATACCAAAAGTTTGATCTTATTTTTCACATAAAAACCTTGCTCCTATCATTATTTTCTCATGACAAAAATAATGAATTGTAAACTGTTAAAGGGCAAACAATGATATCAATCCCAAATTGGGCATGCTATCATGTTGATCCTAGTCTGACTTTTGTTTTGCCTTTTTATCCTCCGAACTAATTTAATTGTATATTAACATGATAAACTTTAATTGCCATAAATCTTACAGTCCAAAATATAGTAGGCCATGAAGTCCTTAACCAGTGCAATATTCTCATGCATGAGCTAGTTTACTAATTAGTTGCACAAGTCAAACACGTATCCAGGTATAATATTATCATACTGCAATTAATTATATACAAATAAATATCCAAGTACAATTTTTTCCAAGTATTTAATGATAACTACTCGAAAATACTAGAAGTTTAAAAATATATATATAGAAGTTAAAACATCATGAATTTATTATCACAATGGCTTTTAAGTGGCAAAAACGGAGAAGTTTGAGTTCTTATTTGAATTTGAATTTGAAAAAAAATAATTGATCTAAAGATATGATTGTGAATATGAGACGACATCACTTTACTAATTAGTTGCACAAGTCAAACACATTTTTGTACACTAGGAGGAATAAAAGTAGCATAATTCACCTGTTGAGTTATATATACTTAACATGTTTTTTTTTCTTTTGGCAGGTACCTATTTATAATCTTCATAGTGATGAAAATTGGTTTGAAAGTGACATTCAATGTGACGTCAATGTCGATGACAATGTGAATGTCGATGATGAGGTTAATGTTAGTGATGAAGTTCCTGTTGGCAATGGGGTCAATGTCAAAAATGAAGTGAATGTGATTCCCTCACCTAGTAGCGGTCCGCCTGAGCCATTCATTGGTATGGAATTTGAGGCAGTCGAGGATGCCCAGTATTCTACAAGGCATATTCAAGACGAACAGGATTTTCAATCTGGACTAATCATACCCGAAGGTCAAAAGAAGATAAAAGTCTTTGTGCGGTAGACTATATTTGCTCAAGACAAGGCCATCGGTGGGTAAAAGTAAATACCGAAAATCGAGTAAGGCCAGAAGCCAATGAGACAAGGATCGGATATAAAGCAATAATGAGAATAAAGAAAAAGGATGAAAAGTCAATAGTCAATAAATTTTGCTCTGGACATAACCATGTATTATTCAGCCTTAGAAGTACTAGTCTCCTCCGTGGGCATAGGGAGTTAGTAAAGCTCAAAAAAACTTGATTTTGACTTTGAATGAGTCTGGTGTTCCGACAAGGAAAAAATGTCGGTATAGGAAAAAGATACAGATGGTACCTTTAGTGTCGGTTGTATTGGTAAGGATGTAGAAAATTTTGTGGGAAGCGAACGGAGAAAATTATTTGAAGAAGAAGGGGATACACGAAGATTGTATAATTATTTTCAAGAGCGACAGTGCAACGAGCCTGGTTTTGTGTTTTTCATGCAAGTTGGTAATGACGGATCTATAGGTAATTGTTTTTGGGCTAATGTGCGTGCAAGAGCTGCGTTCCAATATTTTGGGGATGTTGTTACGTTCGATGCCACTTACCTGACCAATGTTTATAAGCTGCCATTTGTGCTATTTTCTGGAGTTAATCATCATCATCAGACAATTTTTTTTGGGTGTGCTTTATTAATTAATGAAACGACAAAATCATATACATGGTTGTTGAGAATTTAGAATATAGCAATGCTTGGACGTGCCCTTTTGACGATAATTACAGATGATAACAAGGCAATGGTGAAGGCAATTGTAGAGGTCCTTTCGAATTCAAAGCATAGGTTGTGCTTGTGGCACATTTTACAAAAATTCCCTGAACACTTGGCTCATGTATACAACAAATATCCAGATTTTGGGAACAACTTTAACCATTGCATCCATAAAACACTTACTAGGGATGAGTTCAAGAAACAATGGGCACGGATTATGATGAAATATGAGCTTATTGAAAATACTTGGCTGCAAAACCTTTATGAACGACAGGGTAAGTGGGTGCCTACCTTCTTTTACACTACATTTTGTGCTAGCATGTCAACAACTCAGAGGAGTAAAAGCATTAATAAATTTTTCGAAGATTATATTTGGCCAAGCACTATGATCAGGGACCTTTTGTATTAGTACGAAAAAGCCATAGATGCACGTTATTTGAAAGAGAAGCTTAAGGATGTTCAGACGGGTTCGACACAGCCAATTATGAAAACACCGTTTAAAATCGAAGAGGAGACGGCATGCATTTATACTAGGAAGTCTTTCAAGAAATTTCAGGATGAGTTGTTCAGTAGTCTACAGTACCATGCAAAAAAACTGTATACAACTGATCAGACAAAGACTTATGAAGTGATAGCTAATGACAGAGAGACACCTCATTACCATGTGACAATGGATGGTGCTGATGTTACATATACATGTCATATGTGAGAGTTTATGGGGATCCTCTATAGGCATATCTTGTGTGTTTTAGGCAAAAAAGTGAGATTAAATAGATTGCCACAACATTATATTTTAGAGAGGTGGACTGTTAATGGTACAGTTGCATGACATTGTCAAACTTGCAGCATAATTAGCAGAAAAGCACAAGCATTTCACACGTGCATTGGATAACGTTCATAAAGAATTGCTTGAAATGGATGCACATGCCCAACGTGTACAAGGAGTTGAGCCAGCACCTGAAGGTGATCAGCCAAGAAGCCAAGTTCAATCGAATTTGACTCAAACAGTGCATGATCCTCCAAGAGTACCCATAAAAGGATGCCCAAAGTCAAAAAGATCACAAAACCCAAAAGAAAGCCAACCAACTAAGAAAAGATGTTGTGATATTTGTAAAAATGATGGACATGACAGGAACCATTGTCCTTTAGTGAGGTATTGTAGATTTTATTTTTAATTTGTACTTTTTTTTACTCATCAAAGTTTTAATTATTTTTTCAAAGATTAGTGGCATGTTTATATAGGAATATTGGGGGTACTAGTACTGTGGCACCTAGGTTGCCTAATGTCCAGTGCACTAACTTGTAAGTTTTTATTATTATTTATTTGTATTTTTTATTTTATTATCATATTGTGTTTTAAAATTTAATGTTTATGTAGGAACATTGAGGGTATATCTAAGACACCTTTACAACCTGTGCCGCATGCAGTCCAATGCACTAACTTGTAGGTTTTTATTATTATTTATTTGTATTTTTTACTTTATTATCATATTGTGTTTTAAAATTTAATGCTTATGTAGGAATATTGAGGGTACATCTAAGACACCTTTACAGCTTGTGTACTGCATGCAGTTCAGCGAATTAACTTGTAGGTTTTTAATTTTTTTAATGCTATTTTTAATTTTTATTATTATCAATGTGTTATTGTGTTTTTATTGTGTAGGAATATTGGGGGTACATCTGAGACACATGCTGAACCTACGCTACCTATGTGTTAACTTAAAGAACTGATGAAGGTTTGCTTAAGTCAATATTCAAAAATAAATTTAGAATTTATATGTTTAAAATCGTCTTGTAAGCTAAGCATATTTTGTTTTCTCATATTTCAAGATGGTGGTGAATTTTTTGAAATATTTTTAGGGGGAATGACGGGTTTTAACAATAAATTAAATATTATAGATGTTATTTTTTAGATGTAAAAATGACCAACGAGTAAAATATTACGGAGTTATTTTTTGTAATCTCACTATTTATCGGAACAGTGAAGTAGAAATATGGTTGATATTGTAACAATGAAGCAGGAACATTATATATTATAACAGTGACTTTGTGCAAACCCTATTGTTTTTACTTTTAAGACATGTGTTTTGATATATGTAAGTAAATTACTAACTTTTTGATATCATATATTTGACTCTTTTTCCAAGTCCAATTGTAATGATGGATATGACTTTTCAAGCCAAGGTCTTCGTTTTGAACAATTTTTTAAAAATGAAAAAATATCCAATTAAAAAAAGTAATTAGAATATTGAGAGACCAAAATTATCAATAGCAAAATTTCAAAAAAAGGGTATGAAAAAAGTTTATACTTGAAAATTTAATGAAGTGGAAATTGAATTTGAAAATACACGTCTTTAGTTTAAATTTAATTTAAAATTTTAATATTTAATGTCGTGAAATTTGGACTTAGTCAAAGATAAAAATATAATTTTATAATTTTAATGTTGATTATATTTTTACACTTCAACCATTACCAAGTGTCACGTAGTATTATATAGTACTATATAGTACTATTATAAGTAATAACTTTTGGAGTAATTACTAATACTAATATATACTAGTAGTATATACTATGGTTTATAGCTACACATTAATTTACTTATATGGTACTATTCTATAGTATATATTATTACTCCAATGGTTATTACTTGTATGGTACTATTCTATAGAATTATAATATAGTAATATATATACTACTACTATATGCTATATACTATTTACTAATATAATTTAATGTTCAAAAATAAAATAATATAGTACCATATAATATTGGAATATTTTAATTAGAATAGTACCATATACTATACTAATATAGTATTAATTAATACTTCTCATTTCTAGTACTATAATACTATAGTAAACATTAATACTTCTCATTTCTAATACTATAGTGCCATATAATGCTATAGTTATAGTGATATAATACACTTTATATATTCCTACATTAATTAATTATATAGTTCTATATTAATATTAGTATTATAGCTCTATATAGTAATATAATATTAGTATGATATACTATAGTAAACATTATGCATTAATTTAATTTATAGTACTAATAGTACTACATATTAATATAATTAAAGTCCTATTATAATTAATACTATAGTAAACTTTAATATAGTTAAAGTACTAATATACTATAATATATAGTAGTAACTACTATATATTATAGTAGTTAGTACCAATAGTCCAATACTATGACTATTAAATAAACGTATAGTCCATAATTAATTTATATATTATAATAGTACTATAAGTTATAACTATTACTTATTATACTATTACTATGAGTTATAGTAGTACTATAGTCCATTACTATAATTATTAAGTAATACGTATAGTCCATAAAATCTATACTAGTATTCATAATATATTACGAATATACTATATATTTTATAGTTAATATTAACAATATTAATTTAACTATACTATAAGTCATAACTAATGTAATAAAGTATTTAATATAATATAACTTTTATTAATGTATACATTAAATAATATAATATTTATATTATATATATAATTATTACTTAATTAAGTTATACATCTATAATTATATTTTTATAAATGCAATATGAAAAGTTGAATAAATAATTATATTTATTATTTCTAAATAATAAATGCAACTATAGTCATTTATCATATATATAATAAATATTCATATACAACTATAATAATATGTAGGCATTGTTGTGGATGCCAATTTTTTATTTTTTATTTTTTATTTTTATAAGTTAAAGATAAGTTTTATTAAATTTAGTCAGCTCTGTCATTTAGACAACATCCATTACTCACATAGTGATCGAAGTGGCCAACAAAAATTATACTAAAAAACATTACATCACAAATATCTTAATAAAGGTACATCACCTTACATTAAAGTCTTACAAAAGGTACACCACATTCTATTAAAGTCTTACAAAAGGTACACCACCTTATATTAAAGTTTTAGAAAAAGTAAAAATATTACATGAGACGTAGCATTGTCTGTGATACATAACCATTTTTTAGATACATAAAAGTTACACCACAAACTATCATAAAAAAAACCCATGATAAGAATAATATTTTCAAATCTCCCTTGTACTTCTTCTCCATTGCCTTAAATTAGATTCTTTGATGCGTTGTACTCTTCTAAACCTCCGTTCAGCTGACTCCAATGTCTGCTTACAACAATCGTTTTGCGCATTTTCAAAATCAATCCACTCAAAAAACTTACATTGCCCATTGTTGGGACAGTTATAAAATCTTCTACCTAAACTATAAGATTTACCAGAATATCGAAGTTTTGCTTGGTAACCACAACAACAAAGTGGTCTCGCCAAACTAAATCTATCTACTCCACTTGCAGTGTAAGAACTTGAACCAGAGTTTGAATTCAAACTTCTCATTTCCTATCATCATATTGAAATATCATCCATAAATATAATGTTTTTATTAGAAACGAGAAAATTTTCACATAATTACATCATGAAAAGCATTATAATTTTCACATAATTATATCATTTGTTAGAAACGTATACATGTTATGCATTACTTTAGAGGTTACTATAAGCATACATGGACATAAATTAGAAGCTTTTGGAAGTAACATCAATTCTACAATCAAAGGGATTGAGGAAATGATAAAAGTATATGGTAGAAAGGTTCTTGGAGTACTAAACAATTTCATATAATTATTCCATAATAAACTATTCAGATTATTATGATAGTGCCAACACTGGCTAGAGCTAGGTCTACTTTAAATTTTTCTTCTTTCCAATAGCCATGATTTCAGGTACTTTAATTAATTGGACAAATTAATTAATGGCCTAGTGGCACAGAATAAGATCGAGGAGAGCTTCTAAATTAATATGGTTTTTGTAGAGTGATAAGCAGGAATCGAGGAAAGCTTCTAATTTTGTAAAGTCTAAAATTAGACACAAAAATAATAAAGGATTTTAGCTATCTAGACTTGGATCAACCCAAAATGGTTGAGCAGGAATAATATCACAGTCCACCAACTTGATATAATTCTAACCATTTAATAATTCTAACCATTTAAATAATATTAAAGAAATTGAAGTAAACAAACTAACTCAGTTAAAAATACCTAACATTTGTATGTATTATGCGGTTGTGTACAAAAATCTCAGCTTTGCAACATTTATACTCACGTCAATGGTTGAAAATGAGACATGAAAATAGAGATTGAAAGTGAACATCATACCAGAGGAATCTCAATCCACTACCTGGCATTATTATTTCTCATATAAACACATTTATTTCAACTTTTCAACAAATCATCCAACATGAATATCAATCATCACACAGTATTCCAAAGATGACAAACCAACTAATCATAAAATTACTTATACTTTGGAAATTTGGTATTCTGCTACCCAAAATTATTTCCAAAACATTCTGGCCCTAACTACCACTCCATTACTGAAAGTTGCTGATTATTTTCCATTAACCGGTCTAAATTTTGAATGAAACATCACTTAGGATGCCATTTATTGCTAGCCTTCATTTCTTTAAGAACAGTGCAAAGACAATAAATTCAGCCATTAAAATGACAGTAAATCGCAGCATAAGAAATACCAAAATGTAGATCTTCTAAAGGTTCCCAATGAACCTTTTTTTTATATAAGTGAAGGTTCCCAAGGAACTTAACCCCTAGCACGCACAAGATTTATTACTTGCTCATACTAAAAAGCTTCCAAAAAAAAAAACAAAAAATGTAGAGCAATGTTCACCTGAAAGGAGCCACAACAAGTAGACTCCAAATTTCGAGCCACCATCATTCAATGGAATATTTATAGAAATGTAAAAGAAAAGTATCAATTGGCTTTCTAACACTAGTATCAGCATATTTATAAATATAAATTAAAAAAATAGATAATCTGAATACACTGATGTCTTAACACGGTTCACAACACAAAAATCAATCTCAACTCTTAAAGAATGGGCTTCAACTTTTGATCACATTACAAGCCAAAAACTGCATTACGTAAATGATACTCTACCCCCTCAAATTTATTGGAAATCAGCTATACAAATCAAATAAATGCATCACATCAGGCCGTCTCTAGGGCCACCCAGCCACAAGCAAATTTTCCAGATGGGCTGATTGCAAAGATGGTTGATTGTTGGCCAGAAAGTTCAAAACTAAAGTTTACTTATTTTTAACAAAAGAAAAGTGTTAATCATCCACATTATTCATGCCAAGAATCTTCCATTCAGATGTGTAAACGAAATAGGTATTATTAACTAAAAATGTCAAATTAGTTCAAAGAAAATGGTCAAAAATATATGTAACTCTTGTTATAGAGTAGGTGCCAAAGAACTAGGGTTTCGGGAATCACCAATTCGTGCAAGACCTAGGGTTTCCAGACTATAAACTCCAAGATTGAACATAAAGAAAGAGGGATTTACCGCGGGACTTGCGACGACTGTGAAGTGGCTTCAAACGACTACGACTGGGGCTTAAGACCGCTGCTTCACACCCACACAAGAAAGAGCTGTGAGACGGACGAAATGGGGGGTAGAAGGGAGGGGGTGGGTTTATGAGAGAATCGAGGATGAGAAGAAGATGAAGGGAAGATTGAAGAAGAGAAGAAGATGAAGGAAAGATCGAAGAAAAGAAGTCACGAAACAGGAGAGAAGGGGATGATTGAAAAGGAGGAGACCGTCTTTGGAAGAAGGGGGGACAGGGGGATTGACCAGTTAGATGGAAAATTAGAAATAAATGAAAGATCGGATGCGGGCAACTACATACTTATCTCTTAAAAATGGTGCAGTTAGACCGTATCCCAGTTGCACCCATTTATTATATATAGGAGAAATCATGTAAACTAAGATTTATGAAAGAAAAGAAAAGAAAAGGAAATAGAAATATTAATTGGCCGAACCAAAATTGATCAATGCTGCTAGAAACAAAAAGGCAGCTTGCATGTACGTGCATGTTATGCGTTGGAGTTGTTTATTGGCATTGGCATTAGCATTTAACAACCAGTACTTTTGGGTACCAGTAACTTTTATTATCCATTAATATCAGATGATATATGATAGCGTACATGATGATCACGTCACACACACGCACAATTATATATATAGCTAGACTTATAGTTGTTTCAAAACAACTCATTCAATATTCCAAAAGGAAAACAACTACAGTAAAGAGAATTCGAAGCATGGCCTCTAGAGATCAAAATTCAAGTGACTCTAATATTGTTCGAAGATCGGCAAATTAAAAACCTACCATTTGGCACTATGATTATATCCAATCATTGAAAAGTGAATATGTGGTACATTGTGCTGTTTATATTGTTTATAATTGGTTTTAGAAATTATTGTATGTTATATATTTTTGGATTTTCGGTAATGAGTAGATATAAAAATTGGATTGACAGGGAGTTCCATACACCAAAAAACTTTTTGAGATGAAAGGAGAAGTGACGAAGATGTTTCATAAAGTGTTGGAGCCTCCAAAGCAACTTGATCTTGTTGATATCTTGCAAAGACTTAGAGTGTCTTACCACTTTGAGGATGACATAAGGAGGATATTGAATAAAACATGCAATACTAGTATTCACAGTGGTGATGTGGGTAAGAATGAGAGTTTATATTCCACAGCTCTTGAATTTAGACTGCTAAGACAAACCGGATATAATGTTCCTCAAGGTAAAGTAGTAAGCAACAAACGATCGAGTTGATTTCTCAATGAGAAAGATTTTAGACACAAAGATGTTACATAAAATCAAATCTACAAATTGATAGCTTGATGTAGATGTAGTATGTCAAATTGTAAAGTTACTTTTATTGTAAAGTAAATTTAATGAATCTCATTAATTACATCAATTTGTGAATTTATTTTGTGTAATCTCTTTGGGTATGTACTAGTTCTCTCAATATTTTTTTTAATATATATAAAGAACTGTCACCCATCATTTAAAGTTAACAACCAGTGAGATTTGTTGATTGCAGAGATTTTTAGTAATTTCAAAGATAAAAAGGAAAATTTCAAGGAATGTTTTTGTGATGAAGTTGAGGGAATATTGGCTTTGTATGAAGCCTCATTCCTTTTGATAGAAGGTGAAAGCATCATGGAGAAAGCAAGAGATTTTGCAACCAAACATCTCAAAGAATATGTGAAAAAGCAATGATCAAAGTTTTTGTGCAAGGGTGAACCATGCCCTCGAACTTCCATTGCACTGAAGGATGCCAAGATTAGAAGCGAGGTGGTTCATTGATGTATATAGGAGCAAGAAAAATATGAACTCCATCTTGCTTAAGCTTGCAGAACTGGATTTCAACATGGTACAAACAATCCATCAAGAGACCTAAAAGAAGGCTCAAAGCAATAATCATTATTATCCTGATTTTTTTATTTGCATCTCAACAAGATTAACTATGAAGATCTTTACTTGATATACAATTCAAAAAATAGTAAAACACATTGCTTGAGTTTTAAAATTGATATGGTTTTCTAATTTGGCTCATATAAAGGTGGTGGAGACACATTGGTTTTGGAGACTTAAACTTTGCCATGAGAATCTCCTATGAACAGTCAGAGTATCATTTCAACCTGGGCTTGCATATAATAGGAGAGTGTTAGCAAAAGTCAATGCACTAATAACAACAATAGATTATGTATATGGCACCTTGGATGAACTTGAGCTTTTTACTGATATTGTTGAGAGGTTTGTATTAACCATTAATGGTATTGCAAATCCAATTCTTAATATATATATATATATACACACATTTGTGTGTGTGTGATTTATCTTTTGTGTAATGTTTGTGGTTCTAGATGGGATGCCAATGCAACGGAAGAACTTCCTAATTATATGAAATTATGTTTCCTTTCTCTTCATAATACCGTTAATGAAATCACTTTTGAAACTCTTAAAGAGAAAGGATTCAACAACATTCGATACTTGAAAAAAGTAGTCAGACCTTAATTTCTAAATTCATAATCATTTCTTCACTAACATGGTTTCTATGTATTATTATATGTACTTCATCTAACATTTCTCTACTATGAATATTTCAGTGGGTAGATTTATGTAAAACTTATCTGTTGGAAGCAAAGTGGTATTACAAAGGTTATACACCAAGCTTTCAAGAATACATTGAAAATGCATGGGTTTCAATATTAGCACCAGTTATATTGGTGCATGCTTATTTTGCTGTCACAAATCCAATAACTAAGGAATCATGTGATTTCTTGGAAGCTGAGTATCTAAATATAATTCATTGCTCATCAATGATTTTACGACTTGCAGATGATCTTGGAACATCTATGGTAAGCAAACCATATATTTAAGAATTTTATCAAGAATTCTCTTACAAGGTGACATGAACATATGTAGATCAATATCAATCCATATAGAGAAAAACTCAATTACACAAAAGTAATCTCACAAACTTATATGGATTAATATGATTTTTCGTATTGTAAAGTTTTTTTTTTTTACTATAAAGAAGATCTGTAGATTACATAAAATCACATCAATTTGTGAAATTACTTTTATATAATTCCTTAGTAGCTATAACACTCCTCATCCATATATACATGCATAATTATGTATATATGAGTGTACATAATGTTTGTGTTTCTTATCTCATTAGGATGAGTTAGAAAGAGGTGATGTTCCTAAATCAATTCAATGTTGCATGAATGATACTCGTATTAGTGAAGAAGATGCTCGAGAGTACATAAGGTCTTTGATAAGTGCAACTTGGAAGAAGTTTAATAAATGACGCATGGTTACTTCACCCTTCTCAAAAACGTATATTGATATCGCAATGAACCTTGGAATGATGGCCCAATGCATGTACTAATATGGAGATGGTCATGGTGATTCAGGATCTGAAACTAAGGATCGGGTGCTAGCATTGATGATTCATCCCATTCCTCTACCTAAGAAAATTGATGGATGATTACTGATATATAGAAATACATGATTGAAGCTTTAAGTTCACAATTATTATCATAATAAATCACATAAATGTTTTCCTTTTCTTTTAAATTTGGAGACTAGATGCATAAAATATTAGCAGCTTAGCTGTACTTTACTAATAATATCTAGCTCCTTAAGAAAATAAATGATGTACAAGTATAAAATAAAAGTGAGATGTAAGGGTGACATGCCGAGTACTCCAAAAAATAAAGTTCTTTTTTTAATTAGAAAAGTTTATTAATGCTGTTTTGTCCAATTATAAACATGAAGGTATGCTAAGAGAGATGAAAATTTGGATTTTCCACCTCTTTACAAGAGAATCCACATTCCCTTAAAAAAAAGGGGGTTAGGATTAGATCCTCATGAGTATTTGGATTCTCTCTCTAGCTTCAAGTCCATCAAAATAGTTTTACATATCTAAATCCATACAAGTTTTATTCACTTCCAAAGCTAAATGTATATTTCAATTTGCATAATCAGTATTGAAGAACCAATCGTTATGCAAGTGAAAAATTAATTGGCTAATGTAAAAATTGTGAGAATTGTTTCATAAATAACTTTCAACACATTTTGATAAAGAAAGAATAAAATTCCATATAAACAAGGTTCCAGTTCTCCTAATCATCGTCACTCAGTTTTTTTTTAGTTTTTGCAATATTTTTGTGAAGAGCTCTTCTATACAACCTCCAACTGTTCATCAACCTCTACACACTAGCCTACGCAGCATTTTTTTATTATTTTTATTTTTTAATATGAAACATTCTTTTTGTTTCTTGGATTCCAAATTCATTCCCCCTCCCTTGCGTTCTCTCCTCCCAACCCATTGTTTTTCCACACGTCCTAACCTCTTTGCCACCATTTTTGAACCCTAGCCTATCTTGAGCAACCTAAAACATCTTTATTGCACCTCAACGTATGAAAAGAAAAAAAAAACTCTTCAATTGATACGTTCTCCTACAATCTAATTTATTCTATTACAAAATCAAGAAAAATCTAAAACACAATCTTGAAAGAAAACCAAAACCCATAATAAAATAATAATAATAACAACAACAATTCAAAACAATCATCACAAACCCAGAAGTCTAAAACACAACCCAACAAAAAAGCACTGAAAAAAAGTTTTAATTTGAAAATAAAAGCTCTTAAAAGGAAAAGCAATAGAAAATGTAAGTCCAAGAATAAAAAGATACAAAAATAGAGAAAATAATTTCCAGAATAGTAAAAAAAAAAATGGTTTGGTCTACATTGGTATGACTTCTTTTAGCACAAGCTCCAAAATTTCACCCTTGTTATCCATAGCAAGTCCATTGATTTTCAGTTGCACTACCAAATATAAGTAGAAATGAAAAGAAATGAAAATCACTATGAGCAATAAATGAAATAATATATTAGGATCTCGTTGGGGTGAGGGAGGAGAGACTAAAGGATGCTCGATAATGGGTGACAGAGGAGTTGAGGGGTGATCGGTTGAATGCCAAAATTGATGGATTTTGAATAGAAGGGTGACAACAAAAATGGGGTTGATGGAGGCTCTGCCAAAAGGTGATGGTGTAAGGGGTTGTTTGCTAGGAGGGGGATAAGGGGAGAAATGGATATCAGGGAGGAGGAAAAAGGGATGTCGAGTGTGGGAGGGGGCTCGTTGAACCATGATGTGGTCGACCAGTCTAGTCTGGCAATTCAAGTATTTGGTGTGTTACTATGAATAGAAGGTTGACTAGAATTTGTGTTTTGTGGATTTTTTTTTTTTATTTTTACAAGAATATAGAAAAGCAACTAAATAAAAAAATTAAATTTTTTAAGATTTAAAATATCTTCAATTGGGTTGCATGTGAAAAAAATTTTGACGAATTCATTTTGTTTTGTGGCTGAGCTTTATCTTCATTTTTTATTAATACAACTTTATATATTTAAAAATAAAAAATCTTTTGAAGATTGACTTTTGAAAGCTTGATTTACATGAAATATACCAATACATATGTGTATGAAAAAGTGAGGTGCATTATTAAAAATAAATTTTTTATTTTTATTTTTTGTAGGGTTGTAATCAAACCAAATCGAGCTACTTGCTCAAGAAACTTGAGTTTGAGTTCATTGAGCAAAGCTCCCAACACAAGCTAAGTTAGCTTGGCTCGGATTGTTAATGTTTTAAATAAAATCTAATAATTAAAAATATAGAAATTGTAAAATGAAATTCAAAATTTATTGGAATTTTTACAATTAACAAATAAATTATCTATTAAGTCAGAAAATTAGTTCCTACATACTAGTATATAAAATTTCTAAGTTCTACTATCAAAGTATGTTACAAATTATAATTTGGTTACTATAATTTAATGAATGACGTATTTAAGTAAATAATACATAACTATGAATAATATCCAATACATGCATACATGACTAGGTATAAGTAATTAAGTTATGTGATATATAATTAATTATAAAGTTGCAATGTTTAGATTATTAGTATATATACATTCATCGATGTATATACAAGCTCCAAGAGATTTGAACTAAGCAATATATTATTACCCTTATGTCTTTACATTAACGATAGGCGATTACATTAGAACATGTTTATTTCCATTACTAAAACCTCTCAAAAACATCCTTGAAAAGTTCAAGTTCAGCCCAAAGTATACATCATACACATCATCCACTATCGTAATCAGCGCATACAACTTTGTTGCCATTTTACTCTTATATCCACATTGATATTCAAATGATATTTCCACTCACCATAGGAAATTCTCCACCACCCTATTCCTCTCAAAGCTCATCTCTCTAAGGCTATTGCTCCTCCACCACATTTGAATGAGCCAAATAAATAATTTATCTTTTCAAGCAAGACAAGGTACATATCTTCTCCTCTCTTATATACATCAGTGAATTGCACCTCGCTTTCTATCTTATCATTCTCCAATACTTCAATGGAAGCCTAGGTGTGATTCGCTATCTCACAAAGATTTTTATGTTTGCTTTGCTTCATGGAGTCCTTGAGATATTTGCTTGCAAAATTTCTTACTTCCTCCATGATACTTTCACCTACTTTCAAGAGAAACACGACTTTATACAAAGCTAACATTTCTTCAGTATCATCACAAATATATTTTTTGAAATTTTCCTTTTCATTGTTGAAAATTATTGAAAATGTCTGTAATAAAAAAGCTCACCAGTTGTTAAATATGTGTAATGTGCTTTATTCTATGGTTTCAATAAACTATAACATTGATATAAATTTATAAATTGTGATTCAGTTTTACATATTCATGTATAACATATGTTTCGGACATAAACTTCATGTACTTATAAATCTACATACTAAGTATAGATTCATACGTGTGTTCTCGGCATGCAAGAGTTAAGAGATTTTTTGTATGCGGTTTCGGTTTAAGAGAAAATAGTGAGAAAAGAGCTCCTGTGGGTTAGCGACAACATGAGGATGGTTGGTGTAACCTCTCCAATGACTTAGGATGGGAGCTATCGCTGATGGAGACTATAGTCATGTAAGATGGGAGTCATGCCTCTATTTATTTTGTTTAGTTTATTTTTTCAAAAAACAAAAAAGTGATAATGGTCCGGTGTCGGGAGGAGGCAGAAAAGCTTCTCGCCAACGTCTTTGTGGTGGCATTGCAAAGGATTGTAAAATTCAGTTTGGCGCCAATAAAAGTAAACACAAAGAGAGAGAGAGAGAGAGAGAGAGAGAGAGAGAGAGAGAGAGAGAAGGGAGGTGGACACCGACAGTGGGAGGAGGTTGGGTATGCATCGTCAACGTATACTCACCACCGACGGCCACAGCTACACTTAGATATAAGCTAAAAACTTAAAAGGTACAATGGCTTAATGATAAAAAAGAACAAAAGATACAGCCGAATGGGGTTTCTTATACCCATTTCAAGTTCAATCCGAGAAACCAAGAACAGCGGGCCAACACAGTGGGCCACAACTATGGCCCTTCTCAAAAGTAAACAAAGAAAAATATTTGAAATTTTATTCCTCTTATGTGCATGTTCTTACTATTCAACAAATGCATGAAGCATTTAATTGATTTTTTGGATCTTAGTGAAATTATTATTATCTCATATATAATTGTTTTCTAATATGGAACAAATGTTTTGCACTAAAATTAAGGAAAATATTGGTTGTCTAAAGGTACAATATTTTTCTTTATGATAAAGTAAACAATTTTGTGTATCAAGATTTGATCACAATAGAAGATTTTGATGATACTACTAATTTATCTATTAAAGTGAAGTTGGAGTGAACAATTTATGTGTCAAGATTTACTTTTAGAGCAGAATTTTGATAACAACTAGTTCATCCATCAAAGTAAAGTTAGAGTGAATAATTTGGATGCTAGAGTTGTAATAACCCAAATTTTTTAAAACAAAGCACTTACTTGAAAGTATTTTAAAGGGATTTATTGGAATGATATTTTTCCATAAAAATATGATTTGAGACTTAGATGCATTCGAAGAAAAATTTTGGATTGACCATTGGAATTTGTGACAAGGTATCAACTAGGAAAATTCAATTTGGACCTATAAAGAGATAAATTTTCAAAATTTGAGGAAGAAATTCAAAGAAAAGTGATAGAACAAAACATCAAATACTTGGTGTGCTAAAACGAGTTATCGGGCTAATCCGTCGGGTTTTGGTATAATAATCATAACTCTTTCATATAAGGTTAGAAAGTGGTGATTCTAATTCTTATAGAACTTTAAGAGGTATATCTATAATTTTCATGTTTTAAACTTTTTAAAGATAAGGAATGGATCAAGGATTAAATTTGGTATGAAGTGGACAGATGGGAATGGGAGTCAACTGATAACCGACTTAGATGAGTTATCTTATGTTTGGCCATGTGATGAAAATTGTGATCGGCTATTAATTTTTCTGAGATCTTTACATGTGTGGTAACATGTGGCAAATTGATAATAATTCATCTAGAAGTCTTGGTGGGTAAGAAAACAAAGGAAAATAAATGGACAACTCGGATTGGATGTTCTCGAATAAGTTTTGACGTATTTCAGTGAAATAATCATATATCTCTCATATGATTCAGTAATGAAGTAATTCAAAATCTTATAGAACTCTAATATGATGATCTTAAACTTTCATGTTTTGAGTTTTCAACGAATCAAATTGTATCAAGAAATTATTTAGACTGGAACATGACTAACCCCTAGGGGAGGCCAAGTGGCCAGATACACCTCATTAAAAGATTTCTTATGATGTTATCTTGTCTTTACCCCCCATGTGTTGAAACTCTTTGAGCCATTGATCAAGATAATTTTATAGGTAGATTAATCTCAATCATGGGATTCAAATATCAGCAAATCTCAATAAGATTAGAGGTGATCATGAGACCACAAGTATAGGGGACACCTTACCTATGTAGCCAAATAGAGTTGATGAAATGGACAAACTATTTTTCCTTGCATCCCACTCCTCTTATGCTTATAAATAGATGCATGAGTTTTTCTTTTTTCTCCATGAGAGATACCAGTCGACCATAGTGAGAAATACCCAAGAGAAATACACAAAAACTCACCCACATCACCTAAGTGTCAAAAGATAGCTAATTAAGAGCATTGGAAAAGAACTGATGCAAGACCAACCATAGACATCCAATTTAGCTTTGGAAGAATTTGTAAGTGCATATATTAACTTAATATTTGCATAAAATAAGTGGTTTGGTGGTTGGATTATGTTTGATATTTATTTAAGTTTAATTTTTGTTTATGTGTTAAATTGAAACATATTAAATTTTGGAGTAGTTTTTGGTATGGAAAAATGCTAGGAAAATTATGAGACTTTAGAAATATATTATATGATATTATATAAAGATAATTATATGAAAATATGAGATTTTTCTATGGAAAAGAATGAAGAAACAACTCTAGTAAATTTCGGCCTTAATAGGATTATTATTTGCAGATTTGATACATTTTGGTAAATTAGACATAACTAGTTCGTTTGATATCTGATTTAAATAATTCAAGAGGCTATGGAAATATAAGAGAAATATTTACAATTTTTATGTTTTTATTTTTAAGAGATAAGGACTCAATAAAAGATGACATTGGGATTGAAGTGGAAAAATAGAGTTTACCATAGTAAGCATTATTCGTTAAGTTTTGACGTTACAAATTTATGTGACGTAAGTGCATGTATACGTAATGTATATTCTTGGGATATGTTTTTATAAGTTACATGAATTATGAAAACATAAAACATGCATGTCATGAGCTTAAGTTATTATGTGTATATTGCATTTTGTCACATACATGTGTTATCATAAGTTATGACGTCTATTTTAAGAAAAGTCTATGTTACATATCGTCAAGTAAGTGTCTTCATAAGTAATGTAAAGCATTAAAGAAATAAGAAAATATATGACATGGCCCAACCATAGGTAATAATAGTGGTATGACCCAATTACGGATAATAATAGTGGCATGACTCGACTACAGATAATAATAGTGGCATGGCCCAATCACGGGTAATAATAGTGGATATACGTAAAGATTTATAAGAACAAGAATTTTAAGATAAGAATGAATAGTCCATACATGATACAAGTTTGGAAGTCTAAATCATGCATGAGCCATATAAAACATGTCATAAATGCATACTCTGGTTGTCTGACTTGTATGTGATTATTTTATAATATCTATACTTTTATTAAGTTACGTATATACTTACTGAGATTTTCAAGGAAATCTCACTCTTGTATATTTTTATTTTTTGAAATATAAAATTATGTTGCAGGATTGATGACTGAGATAAGGGAACGCTCGATGACTTAAGGAACTCAGAGAAGCCTGAATGACTATAAAGTTAGTCTAGGTTTTGAGAATAAATTATGTACATGACTAACAAAACTAACTGGGTTATGTATGTAATAATGTCATATTATTATAAGAATGGATGAGGTTAATATTGTGTTTTAGTTCACCATGTGATCATTAGAAAATTTTTATTCAGAACTCTTCTGTTGCAATTTTGATAAATACGAGGATGAGTAGCCTAGCGTTACTTACTTTGACACTTGAACGTAAATTACGAGGGTGAATTACGAACGTAAATTGGGGGCGTCACAAGAGTTTACTCCCAAATAAAAATTATTATGATATAACTAGTTCATCTACATAATTTAAGTTCAGAATGAAACTTTGTATGTCAAAGTTTACACCCAACCCTTCACTCAACCCTCAGCCGAAAACTCATGGCCAACTCCAGTTATTATCTCAATGCTCCACAGGCCCTTGGCCACTTTACCACTTACAATCCAACTGCAACAAATAAAATTTTATAATTTTTCCACGTTAGTATTTCAAGGGTTGGCCTAGGAATTTACTTACAGCTCAAATGGAAAATTTTGGATAATACAATGCGTTGAGTCCCAAATCGCCGATCAATCAACAGGCACAACAAACCCCTTAGGGTCAACAGCCCCACAGACCTCCAATAGGTCCAAAATCACTTAGTCGAGAATCCTATACCAAGCTCGAACCAAATCTAAGTCATCTTGAGAAGTAATTGTTGACCAACTATGGCTTTCAAAAGTAGGAGAACGATTCGAACTAGTGCCTCCCATCTAGTTGGAGAATTCATAAAGGCAAATAGACAAAAACCACAAACACCAAAATGGCAAGCATTGTGAGGGGCCAAGGTGATTAAAGAAACAAAAGGTGGAAGAAAAATCAAGGAAACAAGAAAAAACTAGGGCTCATAAAGGGAAGTTAGAAAGAGATTGGAGTATGAGAGGAAGTTTGAAAGGGATTGAAACGGCAAAGGAACAAATGGGTAAAGGAGGAGGAAAACTAAAAAGACAAGACGACGCTTTAATAACTACAATAGAAGGATGACGAGTGTCACAAGAAAAGCACCAATAAAAGGGTATCCCTTACTTTACACGGTACGAAAAGATGTGGAGGTAAGGTGATGCACACCTAGGAATGCATATTGATAAATTACGGCAAAGGGAGTTGAAACAACAGTGTGGGGCTTTTGAGAAACGTGGAAAAAGTAAAAGGTCTCATCATACCCATGCAATAGAACTTTACTAAGTAACCGAAGAGAGAAGTGTTCCTTCAAGTACGAGCCGACCCCCTCCTCCCTCCCCTTCTTTTGGGTGTTTGAAGTCACAAGAACCCAAGATATTGGCGTATGTAGTAAAAAGCCCAATGACAAATGAAACGTGCAGGAATGAAGGATTCTGAACTAACTGTTAGCGATAAGGTGTTACTATCCATACACAACATGAAGAGACCTCGAATTATCCATACATAACCTCACCCAACCGGCGGCAAGTTCAAAATATCAACAATCCACAACCTTATCTAAATCCAAATGATGAATCATTAAAGAGGCATTATCTCTTGAATGTTTGCTTTATATACGTAGAAAGGAAGCGCTCACATTCAAAGTACATTCAGAATTCTACCTTTTATTATGATATATCAATTGCCTCAATTCTTCTAACTTAAGTAATGGAGGTGTTCCCATCACACCCCTAAGCTTCCTTTGGCTCTTTTGTTGCAGGTCAAGAAAACGTCCTGACCTAGTGTGAAACCTATCATTAGTTGTATTCATGCAAAAACTAAATTGATTCGTTTTAAAAGCATTTCTGCAAGACTTTATATTCAAATGGTTTCACTCTTAAATGATGGAAGGGTTCTTGTAGCTATAGATTTCTTTTGTTGTTTGTATGAAGTAATTGAGGAAACATATTCATTTGCACATATAAAAAGGGGATTGATAAGTGCATGTTTAGGGCTTCGACTTCGAAGATAGAAACTTACTATTAACGTGATGATGATCAATGGTCCAATGAAAACTTGATGGTCACTGTGACGAAAACGACAATGGAGGCTCAAGTTAAATAGAGAAAGAGACAGAGATAGAGCATAATGCAAAAGTGGAGAAAGAACAGAGAACAAAGAGAGTATATGAGTATGGTTTCAATGGATGGTGAGTATAAGGCATAAAAAGCACGTCGATTTGACAAACCAAAACAGCATAAAGATGATTTTGGCTTGATACTCCAAAATTTGAGTGTAATTGGTTAGGTTTAGTTTGATTTTTGATAAATTTTATAACTGAATCAGTATGCACCAGTTTTGCATTTTCAAGAACCAATACTATATTCGTTATCCTCCTAAACTGAAACTTTCAATTTTACTAATTCCTGCCCAATTCAATCCAGTTCAGCCCTATTTTTCAATTTTTAATATATATTAAGTCTTCAATCTCTTATACATTTATACTTGATACATATATTAATATAAATAAATATTAATAATATGCTAATACTAATACTATTAGCACATAGTAATACTATTGGTATAGTACTATTACTATATGTTAGAGATAATATAGTGATTACCATACTAATATAATATTTATACTAATATATTTACTAAAAGGAATATGTTGATAATATAATAAGCCATAGCATGTATTAATATATATTTTATATTTAAAATATATGATCAAATAAATGTTCATGTTTGATGTTAAGATTTTATGTCATAAATTATAATATAACATTATTTCATATATAATTATAATTTTTATATATTATATATAAAAAATTATATATAATATAAAAATATTATGCATAATATTACAAATTAATAAATATATATATATATATATACGAACCGATCCAACTCGGTCCGGTCTGGTCCTTAAAAACATAAAACTGAAACCGGACTAGTTATGATCAATTTTTTAAATAAAGGAATCGGTCTTAGACCGAATCGATCCAAAATCGAACCAATTGGTTAGGTCCGATTTTGAACCGGTTTTCTTATTCCCTGATTTATTTTTACAACACTAGACCAAAACCACAACCCTTTGGAAAGAAATGCATTTTTTTTTCAAAAAGTAAACTTGGTTTCTAGGTATTAGCTTCTAAATTTGGATTGCCAAGAGACTGATTAGCCCCCATGGCCGCCGCCCATTGCCCACTCAAAGAGAGATAGGTGTTGGAGGCAATGGTGAGAGGGAGAGTGATTGTGATAACGATGGACTGGGGGATTGATGGCGATGACAATTTGCGGAGAATTTTAAACTTGAGAGGGAGAGAGAGAGAGGGAGAGAGAGAGAAAAGAGGGGAAGGGAAGATGTTTTAAAATAAACCTTACAGAAAATTGACGTTATTTTAATTTAAAAAAATGTTATATGTATATATGTGTGTAATTGCTAGGCCAGCAGCTAGCGTAAACCCAGGTAGGCATGGGCCCAGCCTAAGCCCCATCCCTTGACGTCCAACCATTTACAGACGAGGACTTGGCGAGGGAGCCAATCCGACCACCCACCCCTACCTAGTACTCGAGTCCGATCTGGACAGTGAAGGGAGGGTGATACGATTGTCTACATTCGAAACTCTTACTCGAATTCCCAACCCCAGATAAACAGTGTACCTCCATCCATCTTTGAATGTTTTTTCTTTTGAAAAAATAAGCATAATCCAATGGTGATAAAAAAAAATGTTATATTTTGATATTGGGATAAAAATGTGGCATGTAGTATTACACGATCTCAGAAATGATTTTCTATAGTCTCATGACAAAATAGTTGACGTCACAGTTGATTATCACATTAGAACAATTCATAAAAAGGCACATGTCCTCTATACAGCATATAAAGAAAAAATGATTATTTTTAGAATTTTTTGTGCACTTATTTTGTTTCTTTTTCAAAAGGGTCTGTTTTACTTGAAAATTAATTTGGTTTTAATAAACTCATTGGACCCGATAAAATCCTTAGCCATCCAAATTAACTTTCTGGGCTCATGGTTTATCCACTATTGTCCAGCAACATCAATTGGTTTCAAATAAAATATTGGTCATTGATACTATTGAAAGCATTAATCATCAACCTGCACTAAAATAAAATCTTTGGGCCTACAGGCTTAATAAGAGATTTCCCCCAACCTCAATAAATTCTTAACACGTAAACTTTTCCAATATAATCCGTTAACCCTAACTTGGGCTTTACATCAAATTCATGGACCCCAAGCCCTAAAACATGCAAACCCCCAGAATGTCTGATTTAAAAGCCTAATAATAACTTCTATCATTTCTAGCTTAAAAACTCCACAAAAAAATAATCTTAAATAATAGCAAAATAAACTATTTGGAAAGTTTGGGGTGTCACGTCACTAGTGAGAAACCTTGGGTTTATATGCCAATACAAAATCAATCATCAGTATAAACTTTCCTGATTATTGGTTTTTGTTTCCCACAACTATTAGACAATGGAGCAGAGCATGAGTGCAAACTGAAATAAAGGGAAACAAGTAAAATAAATTATAATAATCATAAAGAAAGACTTAAATAATCAATGCGAAGTATTATACTGCGGAATCAGTCATAACTTGCAGAACTGACCTAAATTGCCAGGGTACCTCCATTCAGCCTTTTGGGGTAGCTCCAACGTGTACTTGGACATGCAATGATAAGGAATTACACGTAACAGATACCTGGAACTTAGGACTAGGGTTTGAGCATCGATCGCAAGGTATACAGACATAAGTGAATAAACTACAATGCTCCCGAATAAATGCAGGAAAATGGGAACATTTCAGGGAAAAAAACTACAATTAAAGCTCTTTAGATGTTGACATTTACAGAGGAATGTTTCTTTCACTATGAACATTCATACTCTTGGAACTGCAGCTAGTTGAAAGATTTACAAACCATCCTGTGACTGTAGAACGAAAATCCCCTTCCTTTTTAGGATTGCATATCTGGGAAATCCGATATGAAAAACTGAATGGCATCATCCCGGCATGGCAAGCTTTTGGTATGCACGCCCCCTTAAAATTTAAGGAACATCCTCTTGTGCTGAAGAAGAAATCAGGTGTAGCAGTCATTCTCGGTTTATAGGGGACCAGAAATGGCAAGAATTGGACATGCATGTGAATGGTGCAGGGGAGAGAGACAGAGAACTTACTGCTCAAAATAAAGCCCTGAAGCAGGCTTTGGGCTCTCTCTGCCTGCTCTGGAGTGCCTGATATTTGAATGATCTTCTGAGTCAACTCAGGTCTATCTTCTATCAGGGTTACATTGGCTCCCGACAGCTGTCAACATCAGAACAAGGGTCAAAAGGCATTCTGTTTGATCATAAATTCAGAAAAGTAATTCATTTGGAGAGTTATATGAGTTATAAGAGACAATCAGACTTACCTCACTTATCTGAGCAAGCTTATTCTTTGATTTCATTACGAGCTTGGGAACTGCATGGTCTGGTATGACAACTTCAAGTGTACTCCTAGTGACAAGTGGTACAGTGATTCTGACAGAAAATGAAAACAGGATCACCAAGTACGTTTATTACTAGCGGGGCCAAATGCAAAACAAGAAAAATCTAAGAGTATGAGGGGCATAGATTCATGAGTGTATAAAATATTAAAATGGAGCAAAAATTCCTACCTATTCAAACCAATTGGAACATCGTCCCGGTGGTGACTTTCATTCTGCTTTGGTATTTCACTGCCAGGCCCTCCAACGTCCTAGAAAACAAGGATTAAAGTATTACAATGCCAAGTCAAGAGCTCATGTGAATGGCAAAATCTGCTACTGCCTACCAGTTCAAAATCATAACAGAGAATTTTCTTGGTTAGCAGTAATGAGAAATTTCGCAAAACAAGTCTTGTTAGCCAAAAATGATTTTCATAAGAGTAATGATACACATACAACTTTCTTTACAACTCTAAATTAAATGGGAGGCAATGATATAAAACTTCAAATTCAAGTAAAAAACTTGGGTATTTTTAATGAAGTGACATTATCACATTGTTTAGGAGTAAAATGGGCAGCAAAATATTTTTAGAAGTACTTTTTATGACAAGGAATCTCATGGACCGTGCAAATGCAACAAGTCTTTTACTCGATTAATTGGACCCATGTAACATGTCTCCATCACACGATACACGGATCTCCATCATACAAATTAAGAATTAAGCAAATCATCAACTATTCACTAATGGGACGTGGCCCTTAGAAATTGTTTGCAACTAAAAGTTCGAATAGACCTGGAGAGAGCATACTGGAAAGATCGTCTCTTACCACTTGAGCTAACCCCTAGGGCATGAATAGTTGTTTAAATATATTCATTATTTTCATAATTAAAACCAAGGGTAGGTTTTTAACTGGCTCAAAATCCCCATTTAACCAGAGGGCCTATTAAGGAAAGAAGACAGTGAAGCAACTGCACAAATAGTAGTCATTGACAAAGAAAAAGCATTGAAAGAGAAGCTAATAAAGGCACACACACAGAGAGAGAGAGAGAGAGAGAGAGCTCAGTAGATCAAGAAAGAATGTTACCCTTGATGGCTGAGTTATTGCCACAGTTTGCACATTCTGATAGGTTGCACTGGGAGCATCAACTCCGTGACCATCCCGAACAGGAATTATGTTATTGGGAGAAGATGCTTCCTGTCCTATACCACTACCCACAGGGCCTGGTGCAGAGACAGAAGGGGGTGTCATGTCCTTTTGAAAGAATTCCCTATATAAGTGACTCCGCAGTCTTGATGTCACTTCGACAAGAGCATCACGAGCCGCTTTTATCTCCCCAACAATCTGCAGATTTCATGGAACCAATCAGGCAGGCCCAAAGTAGAACTGATCCTGCCAACCAGGCCTTTTGTTGACCTTGCCTCTGTTATTATATTGGAAAAGTAGAAACCATAATCTTTTTGTTTTTTATAAGTAATCCAAATATTAAAAATAAAAATAGACATCCCCATGCATGAGAAGAAACATTAATAGCATATCACAAGATGAAAACCATTTTTTTCTGCACTAAAAGTTTACTTCTAACAGTCCATAATCATAAGTGTAAAGATATACAGACCCACAAACGAGGGAGCCACCATGCCCATATGCTTTATGGGGATGCTATGAGAATTGAGAACTCATCTTCATGTAGAACCAGGGCAGCTAACAAACCCAAAAACCTAGCAAGGCATAATGACAAACCTGTATAAGTTCATCCGTCCCTGATACACACACAGGGATTTCTTCTCTTGGCAAAACTTGTATATTTGCACCGGTTAATCTCCTCATCTCCAGCAAAGATCCGTCTCTTCCATCGAAACATCCAATATCACAAGAGGGAACAAGTAATCTAGTTGTTATAATGTTGTCTTTGTCTGGAACAAGATCAACAATGCGGGTTTGGATATGCAACAAAGCTTCCTGAGCTGGAAACAGCTCATCATCAGGACCCTAAGCATGGAAATAAAGCAGAGATTGGCGACAACCCACTAAAAGTAAAAATGTCATTTTAGAAATCTAATCAACAGTAAAAAATATGTATGTTTTACTTTCTAGATGTAACAAGATGTCCAGCATCATTTTTCTGTTTTTATAAGTAACAATATGTCCAACATCATTTCCAAAAGCTTGTCATAGAACTCATCCCAAATGGGCACATGTTTATGGGCCTGCACAGGTCAATATTATTTATTCACAACATCTTAAAGATAGAGAAATGGCAGGTACCTCCTCTGAAGAAATAATTATAATCTGCTCATTTGAACCAGGTACAGATTCAGTAACCTTAACATCGACGCCAATTTCATTTCGAAGCAATTCTAAGATTCCATCTGCTTCTCCAACGACAAAATCCACCTTGTCAATTGGGCAAAGCATTCGAAACACTAGGTCCTCACCATAAAATGGCTGCATATTGTCAGCCATGGGGACAGTCCCTTCAATTGTAAAACCAGATGGCCGTGAGGCATAGTTGTTGCCTCTGATATTGTGGGCAGATAATCTTGGTCCAAAAGCAGCACCATCTATGGATGATCTGCGTGCTGCACTGTTTATGTGCGGGATATAATCATCATCTGGAGCAAAAAACCGTTCCGGGGAGTGTATTCGTCCCTGGAAATGACTGCGGTCTCGATGCTGACTCTCCCTCAAACGTGTTGAAATAATAGTTATAGCATTCTTTACACAGTTAGCTTCACCTACAACCTGGAGAGAATAATCACCTCATATTCAACTTCATAGTATATTTTATCAAGGGGAAAAAGAGGAAAATACTCTATTATATGTTCAGAAAGTTATTCCGAGATGCATCTACATGGTCATTTTAGATGAATATGAATGCTCTGATTAGACACCACCTAATGACATAATAGTAAAAAAAAATCTCAAGTTGGTCTTGCACATACATATCCCTATATTGTGCAGAAAACGTTAAAAATAATAATAATAAATAAATTAAAAACACCTCGAAATCTTGTAAACAGAGAGTCAGAACCTCTAATAAGGCTCATAAGCTCAAAGAATCAACAAGCATGACCTTCGACATATCAACATCAAGCATTAGCCTCAAAATTCTGAAGTCTGAAATACATAAAGCAAAAAGGTTGTTTCTAAAAGCCCTACCCCAAGTTTCAAGCACAATAAATAGGAGCACCAGATGTGAGGTAATTCAACATGAGAATTTTCCAAAAGAAATTATATGAAATATTCAGGAAATATAAACAGCAAGTCTAGTATTAGAGGAAAATTATACATATTCATCTTCAAGGTGCACAACAGCTTATCACAAATTTATAACCTCACAATGTTAGCAACTAATATGAACTTCAAACACGTTTTAGGATATGACGAACTGAGATTTGTTTTGTTAATCCCTTGTTTTCTACTGTTAGAGACAATGTATCTTTACTTATCACTGAGAGAGAGTAGCTTCAAGTGCCGAATGAACTAGTCATAACATCAAAACCTGCCAATGATTGTGTAATTGGGGTCTTTTCTAACGGTAATATTGTGTAACAATCAGGTTTCATCCTCAACATTCTGAAATTAAAATGAGTTCACTAAGACCAAATTCCACCTACATTTCTAATCTAAGAACTCGGCATCTGGATTCCGAACATCAACAACCACCAATACCCCAGCTACCAGAAAATATCAAACACCAGTCACAACATCATTAAAATGCCGATAATTTCGTTATTTAGGTTAATAGGGCCTAAACTCATTGTGCAATTCAAATCTGGGTCGCTGGCAGCCGTCTCGCCGGCCCCTTACAGCCTTACCAAGGCAAACCCAAACATCAGCATAGATTACCAAATTCTCATCTGGGCAGAATAGATGCATGTAGCATTCTCTCACGAGTACCAGGTTTCACTAAGATGTAAAACTCCCAAGTGATTTTTGTTCTTAAGTTTAGGTCTTTTATGTAGAAAGACAATAATTATACTGTAACCAGGCAGGTCACTCTTAGTAAGTCAGTAGTTAGTCTAACCGTCCAAGACCCAAACTTCATCAATCATATGAGACATCTTTTTCAACATGCAATGCCAGATTTGGTTTAAACCTGAACGATCTCCTCAGACATGGAAACGCAACGGGGCAGATTATGATCTCTAGGCAGAATCCTAATCTGGGTCTTGGTCTCAATCCTCATTTGCTCAATAATCTTGCCTCCTTTCCCCAACAAACACCCCACATGCATTCTCGACACCACCAGCCTCGTCGCCACCTTCTTCCCTCCCACACCAACCATTCCGTAGCCATCATCGCCGCCGCTAGAGCCGAACTCGTCGCTGGTCTCGAGGATCCTATCGTGGATGAGGAGCAGGGCCTCCTGGGCGGGAGAGAAGGAGGGAATTCGACCCTCGGGGTCCCGGCGGCGCGTGTCGGAGATCTCGATAACCCGCTCTTCGTCACCAGCAATAAGCTCGTGGACGTTGATCCACGCGCCCGTGTGTTGCCGGATCGACTTGATGATGCTCCCGGACTTGCCGATCACCCCACCAGCCTTCATGTCGAGGCAGAGGATGCAGTACGTGGTCGTCACAGTCATAGAGGGATCCGGCTGGGGCTTAGATGGCCGACCCGAACCGCCTCGGTGACGGTGGTGGGCAGGAGGAGGAGGAGGAGGAGGTGTGGGCGGGTAGTGGTTGTTATAGCGAGGCCTCGTCCTACCCACCGTCTCCGAATCATAGTCCTGGTGGTCATAGTAGTAGTTCCTCTTAGATCTTGACCTGTCCATCTCCCAACAAACAAAACAAACGAACAAACTAACAGAAAGCTAGGGTTTCCAAAACCGACAGTCCTCTGAGAGTCCTCTACTACCCACACATTTAACGCTGATGAAAATCCGGATATACAATTTTATCGGTTACAAGTCCCAGAGTAGAGAACTGTGGTCAGTTCTGGAATCTCAGTTTTCAGTCCTCGCAATCTCCGTTTACTAGTCGTTGTATCTTCTTTTTCCTGCTTGTTTCTCGGGAAAGTGTGCCAAATTTATTCAAAGTTTGAAACATCCAGCAAGAGAAGATGGAATCCGAGAGAGAGAACTGCAGAGATAGTGTTGTATATAGATTTTGATTACGTAATTTGAGCTGCGAGATTGGTGTCGCAGCAGTTTGATGTGGAGGGAGAAGTGTTTTGCGAAAAGTGAGAACTTTACTTTACTGTTCTCTGCGTGATGCAGCCACATCCTTTTTGTCCATATGTTCCGTATTTATACAAAGATATTCATCCAATAACAGACGGACATTGAAACGGCGTCGTTCCATTGCCACGCGCCATTGGTGCTCCAAGTTTTTGACTTTCAAGGTTAGTGAAGCCGTGTAGTGTACGTCTACTTCTTTTTTTTTTTTAAGAAAATTAGAAAAAAATAAAAATAAAAAAGTACTGCCATTGAGTAAGCTTCTTACTTTTTTCTTGATCGACGTGCTGCCACGTCAGCATTCAAGACCTTAAGCACTTTTATATATAGAGAGGCTTTTATGGATTCTTTCATTGGCAGAAAATCTAAGAATAATAATCTTATGAATTTATATTTAATTTAAAAGTTTGGTGACAGAAGATACTTTAATTTACATGTTAATTATTCGGGTCTATGGTTCTTTTGTATTATTTATTAGCCTTTTGCTTTAAAAAGATACAGAATTAGTTCATGTACTTTGTTTTAAATTTAATTAAAATTTTTATTCTTTGGAATAGTACATCGATTAAGATACGATTTGGATATAAGATTAAATGAGATAATTTTATATAAAAGTTGAAAATTAAATAGAATATTATTTTTTAATATTACAATTATTTTAAATATTTAAATAAATGAATTGTATTATATTATGAGTGAAATTTTATTTTTTATATATATAATTATGTGTGAAATTTTAAAATAATTATAATAATAAAATAAAATTAATTGAGATGAGATGAAATTAATTATTTCTATCTGAATAAAATCATTTCTCAGTTGAAATTAATTATTTGAGTGTTAAAAATACCAGTTAACAATAATAAATGTTGAATACACATACTTAGCAATAGTGTCATGCCTAGAAAGTTTTACTCGTTGGGATATTCCTCCGAGTTCCGGATTTGGAAATTCGGAACCCGGATTCGAAATTTTCTTAAACATTTTTTTAAAAAATATTCAAAAGTATTATAAAATAAATAAAATTTTAATCTTTAGCTTAAAATTTAGGCTACCTATCGAGGGCTGCCTTTCTAAACTAAAAAATCTTTGTTTTTTTAATCTTTAGACATATAGGTTTATATGGATAAGATGAAAAGATAATAATAATAAGATAATTTGTGAATTATAATAAAATTATTTAAAAATAAGAGAAAATAAAGTTGAATTGTTTTTTGTTTTTTTTTTTTAAAGTTTGAAGAAATTATAATAATTAGATAATGATTATATAAAAAATTGAAAAGTTAAAACTTTGAAACTTTATGCCTAAATAGTGTTTAAATGTTGAAATGAGATTGAATGAGATAGTTGAGACCACTTTTAAAACCAGACGAGTATTAGATTTTTTGTTCTTAAATAAAAAAACTATAATTTTTTCAAATATTATAATATCATTCTTATTTTGTTTTGAGTAAATATAGTCTGTCTTGATTGGGTCTCTACAATTTTTTTTTTTTTTTTTTACTTAGGCTGGGTTTATGTTTTGTGTTTATTTTAACTCAATTCATCTTATCTCATGATCTATTTATTACAATTTTTTTTTTGATTTTTACATAAAATAAAATAAAAAATTTAAGTTTTTCAAATTTTGAAATAAAATAATATTAAAAAATATATTCTAATAATATTTTATTTAACTTTTATCTCAACTCAACTCAAAAAACAAATCAAATCAAATCTAATGATTAAGAAAATAATTTTTAATGATATTGCAAATTTTTTAAAAAATATCTATATATTTAAGGCATAAAAAATTAATGAAACAAATTTTAAAAAAAATAACATTTACTCTTACCAGAATCTATCTTGTGCTACATCCTCAGTAGATGTATACAATTTTATCATTAATTTTTACTTGTGACACGTGACGTCACCTCAGTATGTCTTATAGGTTTCTTTTTCTAGTCACAACGCATTGATGAAAAAATATAATATAATACTACTGTAAAAATAATGATAGGTTATTAAAGCACTTCAAATAGAATAATTAAATATTTATTTTTTGTAAAATTTAACTTAAATTTAATTAAAAGGCCAAAAGTCACACTTCAATAGAATAGCTAAAATGAATTTTTTTTAAATGATGAATAGTATTTACGCTACATGTAGTACAACACTGTTCATCTTTTAAATATTAGTTTATTATATATTTTTTGTTCAGATTTCACGTTCGACAGCGCTGATCGTTTGGCGGTGGGTTTCGGACAACACCGGCTTCAACGCCGACCACCACCAAAGACATCACCGACATCGTCTCACGCTAGCAACCATATCTAATTCCTGATCGTACTTTAAAAATGGGTTTCAGGCATCATCGACGCTGTTGGACCTACCGCCAGCCACCATATACTATACTGCCGGTATCACCGACATCGCCTAATTCCGACGATCATCCCCTAAAAATTTTATATTCAACGAGCCAGTTGACGGCTCCCACGCGGCTCTTCCAGCTCTAGCGACCATCTCCTAAACAACTATACCTTTTTTTTTAATTTGTAAAATAAATCTATTTAAAATAAAATATGAATATTTTAAAATATATAAAAATAAATAAAAATAAAGATGCTGATAGATGGTAAAATGTAAAAATGAATAGTTAAAATGAAAAAAAGTAGATTTTTGACTCTTTAAAATAGAAAAAAACTAGTTACTCCATTAGGAGGGCTTTTACCTTCTTATCATGTTTTTATTGCTTTATATTTGAAATTTTTAATTTTTGCAATTTATTTTTTTTGACATCTTTAACTATTAAGAAAAAAATTTTAAAAATATATAATTTTACTAATAATCACTTCTTTAATCATGTAATAAAAAATAAATAAAAGATAATAAAAATAAAATAAAAGGAGTAGTAAATTGTCGATAAAAAGTAGTAAGCATATCATTATCATAAAATACAAATTGTTAATATTTCAGCTGACGTAGTATTATTCTCTCATCACCGATTTCGTAAAAAGAATACGAAGTCGTGTACATTGTTGCCCAGATGACTAACACAAGAGGGGGGTGAATTGAGTTGTATTTAAAAAAATAACAATTATAAATCAAATATATAATATAAAATATAAACAAAATATGAAACAATAATAAATATAAAGAGTAAGGGTAAGAGAGAAGCAAACTCAGTATGTTAACGAGGTTCGGCCCCATTGCCTACGTCCTCGCCTCAAGCTACCTCTTGAGAATCCCCAAATCTACTATTCAATCTCCTTTAGGTGGAGATAGAAACCTATTACACCTTTGAGCAGCACCGCTCCAAAAAATCGGTGTAGAACACCCTCTACACTTCCAATCACCTTACACTTGGTGATTTAACTATTCCCCGTGTAGAACACCTTCTACACTTCCAATCACCTCACACTTGGTGATTTAACTATTTCCCGTGTAGAACACCTTCTACACACACAAGGGTCATACACACCCTTTTACAAATACAAGAGTTGATAGTAGGTAGACTATCAAAGTACACTCCTCAATGAGTGAGATAGAAACAATACAGCGCAACATATATCTCTCTCAACAAGAACAAGAATTAAGGCTCAAAACTTTAGAAAAGAGAGAATGAGAGTTTTGAAGAAATGATGCAAAACTTAGCAATAGATGTGTAAGCTCTTGTTTTATGTTTTGCAAAACTCAAGTGAGCTATTTATAGGCAAATGATTTTTCAATTTCAAATTTGAAAAGATTCTCATGTCAAAAACATCATCATTTACTTTTCAAAAATTTCAAATCTAATATTTTTACTTTTTGCATGTGACAAAAGGAGCACACTTTACTTTTCAAAAATTTCAAACATAATCTTTTACTTTTTGCATATGACAAAAGGAGCACACTTTACTTTTCAAAATTTTCAAATAAAAACATCTACCTTTTGCATAAGTCAAGAAAAGCATCCACCACTTTTGAAAATATTCAAATAAAACATGCACATGTGAAAGATGACAATCAATTATCTTAATATTTTTAAAGTTCAAACCTTTAATCATGTCATGCACATGTGAAAGATGACAATTAATCATCTTTCAAAATTTTCAAATTTAATTTTCAAAATATTCATGCATATGTAGAAAATGTATTTTAATGCTTTATAATAAAATATTAATTTTGAGCCTTAATCCTAATTTTGAATTTTTAAGAGATTTACAAAATTACTCTATGATTTTAATGTGAACTTATTCCCTTCTTGCTCATGCTTGCTTCCTTGATGTGCTTGATTCTATTGTGTGGACAACTTGAACTTGAAACTCCTTTATTCTTTGAATTCATTTGTTATTATCAAAATCCATGTGTAGATTTATATGAAACTTGAAACCTCGAGTTCAAATGTCATGGGAACTCTCGCTTGTGACTGTGTCACCGAAGCAAGACTCTTCGACCATGGGTGACGGTGCACCGGTAGAGACGGTGGCCGGCTAGTCTAGTAGGTACAGTTGTTAGGTGACATAGGTGCGGCCTATGGTCAGTAACAATTGGTATCAGAGCTAGTTGACCTGTACTGTTCATACATGCAGATCACTCATGGGAACTCTCGCTTGTGACTGTGTCACCGAAGCAAGACTCTCCGACCATGGGTGACGGTGCACCAGTAGAGACGGTGGCCGGCTAGTCTGGTAGGTACAGTTGTTAGGTGATATAGGTGCGGCCTATGATCAGTAACAATTGGTATCAGAGCTAGAGCTCTATTATAAGATTAACTATCTTTTGAGTTAAGATCTTATGGCTAACATTACAGCTTCATTTGGTGAAGGTCAATCTAGCAGTCGGCCTCCACTCTTTTGTGGAGACAATTACTCATTCTGGAAAGTTAGAATGAGAATATTCCTTCAGGCTCAAGGTCGAGAAATCTGGAAATGCATTGTAAATGGACCTTATATTCCAACAAAAGTAGTTGATGGAGTAAAGGTCAAAAAGGAAGAAGAAGAGTTTGATCGTGAAGACGATAGACTTTATACTTTGAATATAACTGCTATGAATTTATTATATAATGCTCTCAATGATAATGAATTTAATAGAGTAATGACTTGCACTACAACAAAGGAAATTTGGGATAATTTGGAAGTTACTTATGAAGGAACTTCTCAAGTCAAGGAATCAAAAATTTATATTCTTACTCATGAATATGAAATGTTTAAGATGAATGATGATGAATCTATTTCTAGTATGCACACTCGTTTTACTAACATCATAAACAGTTTGACAGCTCTTGGCAAAGTTTATTCCAAAGTGGAGATAGTAAGAAAAATTCTCAACTCTCTACCAAAACGTTGGGAGTCAAAAGTGATAGCGATTCTTGAAGTTAGAGACCTCAAAAAGCTCGAAGTGAATGAACTCATCGGATCACTTATCACCCATGAGTACACATTGAAAAGAGGAGAAGAAGAAGGAAATTCAAAGAAGAGTTTGGCACTTAAAGCTGTTCCACATGAAAGTGAAAGTGATGAAGATGAGGAAAATGACGACAAAGATGAAGAAGTTGCGATGATAATAAGAAGAATTCAGAGGTTCTTAAAGAAAAATAAAACTCCTCCAAGGAAATCCTTCAATAAGTTTTCCAAGAAAAATTTAGGTAAAAATGACACTTTAATTTGTTATAAATGCAATAAACCTGGTCATATCAAGTCAGATTGTCCTCTGCTAAAGAAAGATCGAAACAAAGGTAAAAAAGCAATGAAAGTTACGTGGAATGATGATTCAAGTAGCTCAGATAGTGAAGCAAGCAATGGAGAATCAGCAAATCTTTGTCTTATGGCTAAAGATGACATTGAGGTAACAAATTTTGATAATATTAAAGATCCTTCATATGAAGAATTGCAAAATGTTTTAGAAGAGGTATATGAGGAATTTGAAAAATTGGGTATCAAGTATACTGTTTTGAAAAAGAAAAATTCTTCTTTAACAAACGAAATTGATATTTTAAGAAAAGAAAATATTGTTTTGAAATATGAAAATTTTGAATTGAAGAAAAAGAAAACTGATTTAGAAAATATTATTGAAAACTTTACGAATGGAAAAAGAAATTTTGAAAAACTTCTTGGTAGTCAAAGATGTGTTTTTGATAAGGCAGGCTTGGGATATATGCCAAAATAAAAATACAAACCTTATAAAAACTTCTTTGATAATCCTTCTACATCAAAATCCAATATTCAAAATTTTTTTCATAAAAATAATTTTGTTAAAAAATGATACTATTATAATCACTCAAGTTCTTCATATATGTCACATGCTATTTGTAATTTTTGTAATAGAAATGGTCATAATTATCTTACTTGTCCTATTAGAAGAAAACATACAATGACTATTAGGGCCATATGGGTACCTAAATATCTTGTTTCTTCTAATACTAATAAATAAAGGACCCAAAGAATTTGGGTATCGGGAATTGTTTTTAATTACTTTTGTAGGTATGCATGAAGTATTCTACAGGTAAAAATAAATGATTTTTAGACAACGGATGCTCAAGATACGTGACAGAAAACAAAACTAAATTCATTGACTTCACTTCTAAAGAAAAAGGATGTGTGATATTTGGAAACAATTCAAAATGAAAGATCATGGAAATAGAAGGAAAGATCATCAAGACTTAGTACAAGATGCAACCAAATAGTGGAAACATGTGAAAGGTCATCCAACGGAATAAATTCTAGGAGAACCTTCACGAGGTGTAAGTACTCGATCATCTCTTAGAAATATTTGCAATCATACTGCTTTTCTATCTCAGATTGAACCTAAAAATATTGATGAAGCACTTCTTGATGAATTTTGGATTCTAGCTATGCAAGAAGAGCTTAATCAATTTGAAAAAAATGATGTTTGGACACTTATTCCTAAACCCAAAAAGCATACTATTATTGGAATAAAATGGGTTTTTAGAAACAAGAAAGATGAGTCTGGAGTCATTACTAGAAATAAGGCTCGACTAGTGGCCCAATGTTTCAGTCAAAAAGAAGGAATCAATTATGATGAGACATATGCACCAGTCGCAAGATTAGAAGCTATTCGAATGCTACTTACATATGATTGTTATAAAGATTTCAAACTTTTTCAAATGGATGTTAAAAGTGTTTTCTTAAATAGTTTTTTTTTTTATTGAAAAATGTTTTTCAAGAGGAAAGATCGATATAAATATTTTCATCAAGTATGAATAGAATGATATTCTTTTAATTCAAATTTATGTAGATGATATAATATTTGGTGCTACTAATGAATATGTGTCAAGATTTTGTTAAGAATATGCAGGAAGAATTTGAAATGAGCATGATGGGAGAACTTAATTTCTTTCTCGGATTGCAAATCAAGCGAGCAAAAAGTGGAATATTTATTAATTAGTCAAAATATATCAAAGAGTTACTCAAAATTTGAGATGGAACGTGCGAAGGTAATTGGAACATCAATGAATCCGACCACTAAATTTGATAAAGATGAAAGCAGTAAGCCAATTAACTCAAATGTATATCAAGGTATGATTAGTAGTTTATTATATTTGATAACTAGTAGATCTGATATTATATTCAGTGTATGTTTATGTGCACGTTTTCAATCATTTCCAAAACAATTTCATTTGATTGCAGTCAAGCGGATTTTTAGATATTTTGCCAGTACCATTGACTTAGAGTTATGGTATCCTAAACACACTTCTTTCGATCTTATTAGTTATTCAGGTACCGATTATACTGGTTGCAAAGATGATCGAAAAAGTTTTAGTAGAACATGTCATTTCTTAGGTCGTGCACTAGTTTCCTGGTTTAGTAAAAAAACAAAATTCTGTTGCACTATCTACTGCTGAAGCATAATATGTTGCTGCGGGTAGTTGTTGTGCTCAAGTTTTTTACATGAAGCAACAACTTGAGGATTTTAAACTTATGTATAATCACATTCCAATCAAATGTGATAATACAAGTGCTATAAATTTTTCAAAAAAAAAAACCCAATACAACATTCTAGAATTAAGCATAATGAAATAATATATCATTTTTTTCGAGATCATGTGCAGAAAGGCGATATAGTACTGGAGTTCACAAACACACACGATCAGTTAGCAGATATATTCACAAAACCCTTACCAGAAGATAGATTATGTATGATTAGAAGAGAAATAAGTATGATGCATGTTATGAATATCTCTTGAAAGATATATCAAAGTTCATAAAAATATAGAGATATTTTTTTAAATACTTTTACATAAACTTGAGGTTCTTAGTCTCATGTTTGAAACGCTCATTCTCTTCATACAATATCATGTCATCCCTATCCATGGGAACTGGCAAGCGGAATGAAGAATCCAATAGAGATTTCAACTTTTTATTCTTCTGCCGAAAGATTCCTTCCCTTGTGTGAGACTCTTGAACAATTCGTTGAAGTACAACAATTTGTTCTTTAAGCTTTTCAACCTCATGATTTTTGACTTGTAGCCGCTGGGAAAAAGCGACAATAGAGGATGAGTAGCGAGTCCCGAGACTCAACAAGTGGTAGATAGCATCGGAGTCTGGCTTATTAGCCAAACTATTGTTCTCTTGCTGCAACATGGCGCCAATGGTAGCTGCAGAAAGGACATGAGATTGAGATGTAGAATACCTCATGGATGCATATAGAGGAATGTTAGAAGAATGAGCCATTTAGAAAAGAATTGAAAACTTAAAGCGAGAATATTGAAGGAATGCAGATGAGTTATAGAGATGAGAATAAGATTTGATGCAAATCGAATGAACTTTAAAACTGATTTTATAGAGATAGCATAAAGAACAAGACAAACTATTGTCTCTTCAAATCTTATTAGTCAAAAGAAATATAAGATATGTTAGACACACATTGTCAAAAGTTTTCTTACTAGGAAAACGGTTCTCTGCTCCTATCATGGCATTGACGGCCTTAGGAGAGAAGATTGATGATTGATGCGTCAAGGGTTCCTGATTCAAGTCTGGAACATTAGTGGAAGAGAATTGTTCGGCCATTCTATCGTTATGGAAAAACAGAACTTAGGTCAAGAAGCAATTTTTTTTGGTATCCGATAGGTGAAAATGATTTTTTTATAGAAACTCAGAGCCTTCAAACCCGTTTGTCAACAACATCAGGCGATTGATCTGCTTTCGCACCGACTGCTAGAGCTAGGCCTCCAACCTTTACAGATACGCGTGGCTCCATACCGAATTGCCAGATACGCGTGGCTCCACACCGAATTGCCAGAGTTAGACTTCCAACATTTGCAGGTTTTGTCGGACATGCATGGCTCCGCACCGCATTGCCAGAGCTAGGCCTGCAGTTTTTGCTGTCTTTGCCGGACACGAATAATTTTAATTATTCAACTTCAAATTTCTGGAACATCTAATTCGTCAATAACATCAAGCGGATTTAAATCTTCTTCCGCACCGAGATGATCAAATTTGGCTTCAACGTTTGCAAGTTTTGTCGGACACGGGTGGTTCTAACTTCTACAGTCTCTACTAACGCAGCGTTTTATTTGTCTATTGGTTATTGTAGGAATATATCTTATTGAGTTAATTATAATTCCTTTTTAATGATGCCAAAAGGGGGAGAAGTTTTAGACTAGAACATTAACATTGTTTAAATTGCTAAACTTGTTATATATGCTTGGAATTATATTTATATTTTTGCTTGAAAAACTAACGCACATTCTCAGGGGGAGTTTAAGTATTCTTACAGGTTTCAAGTTCTATCAACCATTTGTCATCATTAAAATCCATGTGTAGATTTATATGAAACTTGAAACCTTGAGTTCAACATACATATAGCATTACTCTTCAAAAATTTGTGAGGCTCACACACAACTTAGCCTAATATAATAGTCATGGTTTAGATAATGAAAATGTTTCATCTTATTTTATTGCATTATTATACTTCTCAAATTTTAACATAAAATATAATAAATAATTCAACTTTTTTAAATTTTAGAATAATAATAATATTAAAAAATAATTTTCTAATAATAATTTTTTCAATCTTTCTATAAAAAATTATCTCATATTTATCATATTATCCAAATAACTCGTTAACGGCCCTAACATTCACACTGATTCTCAAATCTAGATCTTACTCACCCTCACTTCAATATCACCGACATTTGTCTCCCATGCATGCATAACAATGATGCACAATAAATTCGAGTCACCAGTAAAACTATCTTTATAAAATTATTTGATTACTTTTATAAGTAATGTGATGAGATGAGATGAATTATGAATAGTAATAAAATGAGTGGTTGAGTTAAGTTGAAATTTAAAATGAGTGGTTGAGATGAGTTGAAAGTACAAAATGAGTTGTGAATAATAAAATTGAGTTTTGAAAACAAAAGAGACTAATTGAAGATCTTTTAAAGATAAGAAAATATGTATTTTTTTCAAACATTTTATAATAATAAACTATAACACCCCACAATCAACCATTAGCTCTAAAAAAGGCACCAGACTCCACCCAATAGACTATAAAAAAAAGTATCATTTAAGACGACTTCCATTGTAGAAATTAGGTGGTGACTAATTTAGTAGTCTCATAACTCAGTTTTTATTTTTGTTTTCCGAATTGTTACTTGTTATAATGGGGTACATGTTAAGAAGATTCATCTCTCCCTTATGTATCTTAATCCTTTTAAGTTAATAAAATACTTGCTTGGAAAATATTTTGGATTAAGATTGACAATGAAATAATTAGTAGAGACAACATGTAGATAAGGTGGAACTAATAAATAGGTGAGTCAAGGGTGCCATTTTTATTTCCAAACTCTCTCTCTCTCTTTCTCTCTCTCTCTCTCTTCGATGAGTTTACTATACCTATCTTGTAAGTTATTTCCCTCTTAATACCATCTATCCTCCCTAGCAATTCCTCCTTGCCATCCATCAAACACCTTCAATATCATCTCCCATCCATCTTTCATCATACCAGTAACGTCCAATATCAATACTCCCACCAATATATTCTTGCACCAATAATCCTATATGGATAAGCTCATTAAGGAGATATCAACACTAATATGGAGCGATCTTTAACTCAAGCTAGACGTAGGCCCAGTGAATCACTTCTCTAATCTAACACTAATAGGGAAGCTACTATTCTCAAGATCCCTAGACAAGAATACATTTCATGCAACAATAAAAACAGTTTGGAACTTCATCTTGGATTTTAAATTGAAGATATATATATCAACTCTTTTTTGTTCACAACTAACAAGACAATTAATCGGCCTTGGAATTTCAAGGGATTGCATATGGTGCTTAGTCATTGGCCACCAAGGTTCAATAACCATGAACTAGTTTCGATTTTTTTTTTTTTTTTTATTCCAAATCCATGGTCTCCTTATTGGAATAATTACCAACAGAAATGTAGAAAAAATTGATCAGATTCTTAGTAATCTTATCGAAATAGATAAAACCCTCTATATTTAGTGTAGCACAAAGGAGATATCTATGTATAAGAGTTTAGACCAATATTGAAAAACCACTTCCAGAAGGCTTTGATTTCACAATATCAAGATGTGAGGTGAAGAAAATCTTTATCAAGTATTATAGATTCTTTGACTTTTGTTATGCATGTGGTTATCTAGGACATATTGTACAAGCTTGTCCAAGACACTCACTTTGCTTGAAATCCTACAATATGGTCAATGGATGAGAGTTGACAATCCAATGTCTAGAAGAAATGATCAATACAGACCCACACAACATGCAAATGAAGAATAGAGAACCCAAAGAATTGCACTACTACTAATTCATATTAAAGAACAAAATATTGATCATCATTCAAAGCCTTGAGCTTCTCCTAATAATATGTTCAACAAAGAGAAAGAAACAATGTACACAGAGAAGGGTCTAGAATATTCTAGTACCAAAAATCAGAGTAGCACCATTCACTTCATAGCACGTATGCCGAGTGCGAGACAATGGACTCACATGAACACATTCACTGGGAGCCATGGACAACCAATGGAAAAATTGTAGAAAAATAACATAGAAAAAATGAACTGTAGGGCATTAATAGTTTGATAGCCCCAATAACTGCTATCAACCCATCTATTGCCCATAACCCAACATATCCCACATCATAAATCATACAAGCTTTAAGCCCTTCACTTGTATTTTTCTGATCAAATCTTGTCCCCTACATCTCAAAATATCATAGCATGAGATCTTTGAGTTGATCTTCAGTCAAACTAATTTTAGGCCTGACTTTAATACAATTAGCAAGAGTTCATCACTTTACCATCAGATTATCTCTCATATCAAGTTTTCTTTAGACCCACCATAAAGCCCAAGCCTCCGAAGAGCCTTCAATAAAAAGACATGATCAAATCTTGCAAACACTGGAGGGCCCAAAGCCAAGTTAGATGAACCAAACACTCAGCCTTCTCAAATCCATCAAGCCCTAGAACTTCGCTCCAAGCCCAACCCAACACCAAAAGCCTTAGATCCCCCTTTCTCATGGCAATCATTGAACCCATGTAACTCCTGCAAATTGTTGTATGAATATTCTTCGTATACTTCCCTCCTTCATTCAGTCTATTTTTATAGTTACAATTGTACTATGATATCATTTCTCATTTACATCAAAACGCACGTTTCACTTACTATCTTCCTAGCTAAACGATAATGTAACACTTACTTCCTCTATTTACAACTAATACATGTAAATGATATCGTGCAATTTGAATACTAACAAATTTAAGTAACATTTCCTTTCATTACATCAAATGCCTTCCTAGTATTACCGATTCATTCCTTCCCATCAAGTATCTCATTATTCCAATCTATTACAATTGGACATAAAGCCCATTCATAGGTTTAGTAATATCGTGGATTTTGTGGTGTATTTGAATTTGTGTATTTACCTTGACTTCTTATTCTTGCTTATTGTCTTGCGCAGTATAATCAAATACAATCTTTTTGAAATTTGATAAATAATGTTATTCCTAGCTTCAATTGTCTCATCTTAGGACTAGGAGATTTTAATAGTGTCCTACACCAGTCTGAGAAACTAGGTGGCAGACCGTTTGCATCTTTTTCTTAGCATACTTCCTTAAAGCTTTTCATAGATATTAATGGACTTGCATACTTAGGTTTAAAGTCCTAAATTTATCTGGTCAAATAAAAGGTTTGGTATTTCCCACATTAGGGAAAAACTTGACAGGGGAGTGGCCAACACTAAATAGGCTACTATCTTTCCAGATGCTAGAATAACTCATTTGTCAATATATACATTTGACCATGCCCCTTGTTCTTTTACACCATTGGATCCAAAAAATATTTTCCTTTATCAAGTTTGAAGTGTTTTGGCCTAGAGATCCTTTTAGCTTTAGTACTGTGACAAAGGCATAGGATAGAGCTATAGCAGGTCTTCCTGATTATGTCTTATCTTAAAAGCTAATTTTTGTTTAAAAAAAAGGCTTTAAGGAGCTGGAATAAGAATCATTTTGATCATGTTCAAAATAGAATTAGGAAGTTTAATAATCATCTTGTGGCCATATAAAAACAAGATCTCACTAACCATAATATTTATCTTGAGGATTGCATAAAACAATGCTGGAACGAACGACTCAAGAGAAAAAAAAAATCCTTAGGAGACAACAAATCTAGACTACAATGACTTACAATCACAAATCTCAATACAAAATTATTTCACATGATATCCATTATAAAAAAAAAGGAACAATATTTATTATCTCAAAAATTGGTTTAGTAGATGGGCTCATAACCTCCTCACTCTCCAAAATAGGTTCCTGGAACACTTTCAGAACATTTACAAAAAATTTCAGGATCTGACATTCCAATTGACTTGGATAACCTCTTTCTTGAAAAACTCTCAAACCATGACAATAAGGCTCTTTGTAGAATACCTGAAGAGGAAGAAATCTCTTGGCTATCAAACAAACCCTATTATCCAAGGTTCTTAACTTAGAGGGATTCACTATCTTTTTCTACAACCATTACTGGGAGATTGTGAATGATGATTTTATTAAGATCATAATAAACTTCTTTATCAAGGGACATGGTCTTAAGCACATCGTGTTAATCTCAAAATCATAATCACTCAATACAGTACACAAGTACAGACCTATTACCCTTTACAATTTGTGATATAAGGTAATTGATAAAATTCTCGCCAACATATTAAAAAAAGTTCTTTACAAATTTACTCTTCTCATTAATTAACATTTATTAATAAAATGACAAAATTATGTCATGCATTTATTTTCGTAATATTTTTACCTTTGTATTTGTGAGGAGTTTATCTTGAAAGTTTTCCAAACTTGAAGTTAGGCTCTAGGAACGAAGGTCTACAAAAATCATAGAATATTTTAGTATTTAGTCATCAACTATTGCAAGAAGATATTTATATTCAAAAGACCTCTTGAGAATTGTTGTCTCCATCAAGTGTTGATGTCGATGAGTATGCTTGAGAATGTGTCACTTGAACTATAAAAATGTTGAAGTTATGGCTAAGTTGAGGGGTCTACAAACATACTTGGCTACTAGGATGATTAATTTGTAAATTGAAAGTGAGTATCTCCATTTAGTTAAAGAGATTAATAATGCAATTGAATACTTTTATGAGATGATGAATGTCATCATTGAAATTAGAATCCTTATTTATAGGTTTGTGATCAGCCAAATTCATCACTGCCCTCGACTTTCCAATGCACCAGCTTATCTTCTAGCCAGGCTGAATGCGTGGTCAATTGATAGTATGCAACAATGGTAGCGTGTTGTTTCTCAGTTTATAAATAGTGTAGTTTACTTTGATGCTCCGTCTTGTAATCTTTCTTAAGATGTTTAGTGCCTCTTTGCAATAAAAGTATTTCTATTTACTATATAATATATATATATATATATATATATATGCAACTTAATTGGAATAAGTTTTATGATAAGAAGATGTTGACATATTACTTCACATTAACCATTCTTAATCTTATAAATATTACCAACTTATTGATGCATGTAGATTAGTAAAATAGGATATTATAAATATTTCATAAAAATAAAGATTATCTCATCTTATTTTATTTTATTATTATATACATATATATATATATATTAATTTTTATATAAATTATAATAAATAACTTAATTTTTTAAAAATGAAAATCATATAAAAAATCCACCTTCAGGTATTAAGGAGAAAGAAATGAGTTTATTATGTTTGGTGTGTATCTTGCTATCATGACCATAGATTCAACTATTAATGTTTTGAATATCGTACCGATAATGAAATATTTTTTTTATATAGAAATAATCTATATAGAAATAAATTATATATTAAAATAATAATCAATATATGAATAAATTATATATATTTATATACATATATATGTAAATAATCTAGTTTGAATTAAGATAAAAAATAATAAAATACGAAAAAAAAATGTGTAAAAAATTGAAATCTAGCATGACCGAAATTTGTGTACCAATCGGTACCAGTATAAATATCGGATGAAATCGTGCGTACCAGTCAGTATAACTAAAATTTTAACCAGTACGAAATGCATGTATGACTTCATGTACTAGACAACCGGTTGATACGACATATTTCAACCGTACCAATTAATACGGTATAAAATTAAAAATATTACCAGTTGTTGTAATTACATGAATTAAAAGAAGAAAATAAATTTATCATGTTTGTTGTTGTGTATTGAACTTTAATTAAAGTAATGTATATGTTTTGTAATATTCTAAATAAATTAGTTCAAATTATATAATATGTAGTGGATTTTTTTTTAGTTAAAAAAGTAATTGCTTGTTTATAGCCTTATTTATTCATAACATAAATTTAGTTTTACATTTTGATATATATTTTTTTCATTATGGTCGATGGACAATGATAAAAATATAGTTTTTTATATAATAATAAAAAATATGCTTTTCAAAATTACTTCTTGAAAAAATTGAAATAAAATATAATATTTTTGATAAATATTTTCTTAATAATTTTCTCTAAAATAAAAAATAAAACAGACTTTGAAAAAAAAAAAATCAAATTCAAAATCCGAATTTCCGGACTTTAAAATCTGGATGGGATTCCGGATCGAATGAATCCGATCCGGATTGCGGATTGTAGATCTGGCGGTCCGAAACCCGCTTGAACACCCCCATTCGAAGCAGCAAATGTAAGAGAATTTTCTTAAGCGGTAAAAGGGAACGAAAGACGGATAACGCAGACAACAGGCTCGCTGCAGCCATTCAGCCATGGCGATTTCCGCACTGTCTTGCTCTCTCTATTCAGCTTCAGCTGTGGTTTTTTCTCTTTCCCTCTCCCATAAATACCTCTGTTTGTTTCTTGAGAAAACTCCTGATCAAGAGAAAATTTTAAAATAATAACTTCTAGTTCTAGCATTTAGTTGGTTTCAAAAAGAAAAAGAAGAACAAAACAATTTCCTGTTTGGTTCTCGAGAAAAAGAAAGAGAAATTGGAAGAAAATAAGATTTGTAGTTTTGTATCATTTACTAACTCGATTAACTTAATAGTAAAAGTTATTATTATTATATTTTGAAATGTAGAGGATTGAGGCAAGAGCTTGGAATTCATGGCGGCCGAGCTGCCCGGTCCGCCCCCTGGTTAATATTTAAATTTGAATATCACTGCCAATTGTTTATTTTCAAAATTGAAGAAATATTTGTTTTTTCTCCTTTTAGTGATTCTAATTGTCAGTACAAATCATTTATAGGTAATATCCCAAATACAAAAGGATGGTCGAGGCCGGCAAGTGTGGCGGCGTAGGAAATTGGTACCAATAGAAACCCCTTTACATAATTTACTCATTATTTATATTATATTTAAGTAAGGAGATTTTAATAACTTTTCAACTCTATGGTTCAATGCCTTGATGTAAGATTAAGGAGCGTCATTTTCTGCTAAAATCGAGTGATTGCGCACTATATTTATGATCTTACATAGAAACATATGTTACATGAAAGCTCCCTAATGAAGGGAAGGCATTTTTCTTTTGATCTTGGTTTGTATATTTCATTCATGGTGCTCATCTGATATTCATTTAAGAATTCTTGAGTGGTTTGTCCATTTCTCCACATGGTAGTGTCAAGTGTGTATATTACCGTCTTCAAACATTGACAACTGGGTATTTCACCCTATGTGCTGCGTCGAGCTAAGTACTGCTGAGATTGCAATAGGCAGATCCTGCCTTAATCAAGAGGGTGAATCTTCAGAGATTTAAGTTTTTTTTTATATAAGTAAATCTTCAGAGATATAACTGGCAAATGCATATGTGGTTCTGCTGGTAATGGGACCAGTATTTCTAGCCTAGTACCAGACTTTTGAAGTATCAGAGAGGGTTTTTATAAACTGAGGAAAAGATGTTCAAATATATAATAGTGGAACCTGATTGTATATTAGACATTTAATGACCAAGATAGGACATTTTCAGCTTCAACTAAGTCAAGGGGACCAAAAATTCTTTGTGGACTTTATGGCAAGTTTGGTTACTAGACTAGAGGTGCTGCTAGTATAGAGTTGAACTTCCCATCAAGGCTTGTTACTGCTAATTTAACTGGATTGACCTACTTTCTCCTGTAGCGTGTTTGTTTTGTAACCCCTATAGCCAAAAGAAAGACCTTTTGATTATTTGCATCAATCATGATGAATATATTTACAGCCAAGCTAGAAACTAGGCAAGCAGTTTTGTATTGCTGCTTATGAGACCATCATCAGAATGACTATGTCATGGGAAAAACTTCTATTGCTTTGCACGGAAGCACCATCCATAATTACTAATGCATTAGGTTTCTTTGTTTCAGACAAAGAAGGATGACATGTTGCGGTACAAATTGGAGCGAATTCCTTTCCTTGAGGAGCAGATGAGGAAGATAAGGGAAACAGGGAAGCTGTTGAGTCTGGACATTGAAAGATTGTTACTGTCGGAGGATAACCGGTTTGATTTTGTGAATGAGGTAGCTGCTGAGGCCAAGGAATATGTTGAGAATAACGTGGACAAGTATGGAGGTAAGAAAAAAGCCATCCTTCATGTGCTCAGCAACCGTGTGAATGATGCCGGGTTTTACCGACCAGAGGCATATGAAGAATCTGATCCCTTTAAGCCTGGTCCTGATTACCTGAAAGAAGAATTTACATAGGCTTAGATGGATCTACTATGTCACTGAGAATTGTAATTGTCAGCTTCTTTAGGACTGTCGTTGTGTTCTTATCTTTCTTTGACCTTCCATACCGTTTAACAATTGTATAAGGCTGAGCTGAGCTTGCAATCTTAGTCTGAAAATTGAATGCATAATATATGAGAAATCTTGCCAGCAAGCTCCATTTGGAGGTGTTTGCATCAAGCTCCACTTGAACAGTTAAATACTAATATAAGATCAGGGTGAATGTGGTGTACATAACCAGCCATTCTCTTTCTGAAGGGAGGAAGAAGAAAAAAAAAAAAATCAAAGTTTTCTTTTATGGAAATGAATGGAAGCTTATTTAATGGGCTCAACTGCATTTAAAACTATCTGATAGATATCGGTTAACATGGTAACAAAATTATATAAATAAATGATATTTGGTATTATAGATTGTGTTAGTATTGTGCATTTCTTTTGAAAAAAATGATATAAGATCGATATGAAAAAATTAATTTTTTAACAATAAATTTTACATTAAAAAAAAAAAAAATGCAGCGCATGCACAACATATAATTATATTAAACATTACAAATTGAGTCGTGGTGAATGTCTTGTGAAATGAGCAAAGTAGTACGACCAAATATATGATGTTGTGAAATGAGCAAGATACAGAAGTAAAACAACCAAACACATGAGAGTAGTACAACAAAAATGACAGCTGCATTACAGTCATTGATTTTGTAGAAAAGCAAATAATAAAAGTTTGACCAATGAACGAGACCAAATTGAATCACTGGCCCATCTGACGTGGCAAAATCAGAAAAGCCTCCAAAGGATTCTACCCAATCTGGAATCCGATCCGTTAAATCAGTTAGAGGTCTTCATTCACCCCTCTCTTATCCTCCACTAAAATAACCAAAGCAACTCCGCCACCACTTCCTGAGAACAACCCAGTTACTTCCAAACTCTTTGAACTCTTTCAACAGAGCCATTAATTTCAAGCTCTCTTAATGGCACTACCAAGTCCTCAGTTGCAGAAATTCCTTTTGGCAAAGCTCCAAAACTACAGCAGGTCCAGCTTCAAGCCACCGAAGAAATTCACTAGTACCGCCAAACCAAGAACCAGATGCTGCTCGGCAATTGCTATCGATGTGCCGTCATCGATAAGCGGTTTAGCCGGTGTTCGTTGGGGATTGACAACCCTGCAGGGTCTTCGGGAAGAGATGGAAGACGATGCTGTTGTCCGGTCTGATGGCCTTGATGGGTTCTCGTTTGCTGCAGTTTTTGATGGGCATGGTGGATTTTCTTCAGTCAAGTTCCTCAGGTTAGGCCAAGTGGAAATTACATAGTTTGATCCAAGTGTACAGTTTTCTTAGAAGTGGAAATTAAAATAGAGTACTGCTTTTTCCATGCTCGTTTCTTTGATTTCGATTTAATTTATTTTGTGGGATACTAGGGTTATGGTAGCACTTATATTAATAGGCGTGATGGGCTGCCATGCTTTTCTTTTCCTTCTTCTTTTTTTCCTTGCTTTCTTCAATTGCCTATTACGCAAGTAATTGGGTTTGCTTGGATTAGATTATATTGGAAGCATGTACATGTATTAGGGAGGAATCAATCTCTATACAAGTATCTCAAATCTTGAAAATGGGTTGTTTCTGATATGTCATAACTGTTCTAGAAGTTGTAGAGTAAGAACTTTTTAAGCATCTGTTTTTCATTTCTGAACCTTTTTATTTTAAAGTTTTTGTTATTGACTAACTCTCCAATAATCAATTTCGATGCCTTTTGATGCAACGTTATTCAAGAATCACAGTTTCATCAGCATTCTTAAGCTCAATGAACAGAATAATCTTCACTTATTGCATGTATAATCTTCAAATACAATTACATGGTATACAGTGATATCACCGTGTCGAGCTGGACCCATATTGTAACTCTTGCCTCTAGCTTATCCCTGAATTTATTACAAATAAATCTGGAATATAATTGGAACTATTAATTTTTAATTAAGTTTTATTTTCGATATCCTATCTGATCAACCGCAGGGATGAGCTATATAAAGAATGTGTTGCAGCTTTACAAGGTGGGTTACTTCTGAATGGAAGGGATTTTGAAACCATTAGAGAAGCATTGCAAGAGGCTTTTGCAAAGGCTGATACAAAGCTATTGAATTGGTAGGCTCATATATGCCTTATGCAAAAATCTATCTTGGTCATCCTATATATAATCTCAATTTGATTGTATACTCTATATTATTGCATTTACGGTTTGGATGGTGCTTCATTTTGTGCAGGCTTGATGAAATGTCTGGGGGGGAAGACGAATCTGGATCAACTGCCACTGTTATGTTGATTGGAAATGACATGCTGTTTATTTCACATGTTGGTGACTCATGTGTGGTATGTATCCAATCCTAGCATTCCTTTTGTAGCCTACAGACCTCATGGTTGTTTTCTAGATTTTTCTTTGAGAAATACATTGTTATTTTTTCTTCGATTGCACTTAGTTTGGTTTTTCCGATAAGATATAGTGGAAAGAAAAGGAAATCCAACAAAAAATGAGGAAAAATAAAGGAAGAGTATTCTTGTTGAGTATGGTAGTGATAGAGCCTTCACTCCCATTATAATTCTTAGGAATAAGATTGACCTAGTTAAACTACGGATAAGAGATTTTTAACAATCTTTCATGTTTTCTTAGCTAACTTGTTGGTGCAGGTCCTATCTCGCTCTGGAAGACCAGAAATCTTAACCAATCCTCATCGACCATATGGAAGCAACAAGGTCTCACTTCAAGAAATAAGAAGAGTTAGAGAAGCAGGTGGATGGGTGTGTTTTTCTATTCATTTTCTTCCCTGAAAAAAAAAAAACCATAAAAAGCTGAAATCACCATGCAAATGTGAAAATCCATTTTGCCCTAATAACCAATTTGATAGATGCATTGAATTGGCATTATCACCGCTTTTGCCTCGTTTCAGGAATACAAGGTTAAAAAAAGCTCCTCTTTGAAGATATATATATATATATATATATATATGGCTCTATATCTCAGCTCACCAAATACTAGGAAGTTGGAGTGTCTGAATGTTAGTAAACAGTTTAGGCTATCTTCTTTCCATTCAGGAGTGAATATTCCCGTCAATTCTTGTTTGAAGATGTTGGTTTTGATTCACTTGGCATATTGGCATGGTTTTTAATGTTTTCATATTTTTGTGATTAAAACTTCATATCCTCGATTCTAATGATTATTAATCAAAACTCCTCATTTCTTTGGAACTCTTATATAACCCATATTATGTGTCTCATGAAAAGTTTTCTTATGGGGTCTACAGATTGTAAACGGAAGGATTTGTGGAGACATTGCTGTAGCTCGTGCCTTTGGTGACATGCGGTTTAAGACAAAGAAAAATGAGTTGGTCTTTTGCACTCTTACTTCTAATCTAAATTCGAAATACTGATTTGGAGTAACTTTTAAATGCATGGCCTACTACTATATGCATCTGCTGATGATTTTCTCTGTTTTCACACATGAAAAGGATGCTAAAGAAGGGAGTAGTAGAAGGGAGATGGCCTGAAAAATTTGCTTCTCGGTTGGTACTCTTATATATTTCTTGTTTGGTTGGTTTTTCATTCATATACATACACTGCTGATTAACTTATTGTAGTTGTTAGTTTTGCTTTTTATGTTATGGTCGATTTTACCTACATCACGAAGTTCACATTTTTTGATTCATGTCTATTGAATGGATCATATTAAACAAAAAATTGAATCCGTTGTTAACTATCAAATAAACTATATGGCCATACTAAGCTGCAAATTCTATGTCATTAGGTCACATGTTGAGAACTTGAGATCTCGACATGTGTGTGCTTGTGTGCAATTATATATCTGTGTTTATGCTAAAATGGATGGACATGGAACCTTTTGCTTATTGAATATTTGATATCTTATGCCCCTTAAATTGACTACCATTGGAAGTTTTGAGAAGATTTGGACCTCTATTTTCTCATTCTAAATAAACGATTCAAACTTCTAACCATGCATTGATGCCATAGTGGTTTATGCTTGTAATTTTTTGTGAATTGTATTAGGCGGGAAGATTGTTAAGTAGTTATCTCATGAGAGGAAGCTTTACTAGATTTCTTGCATATCTTAAACTACTAACCTCAATTATGTATACAGTGATAGTATTATAGCAGTATGTGCATCCAAGATCTTCTAAAGGACTGTCCTGATAGTGAAAACTATTTATTTTGTACCAGTGTACGATTCAATGCAGATTTGGTTACTGCATCTCCAGATGTTTATCAAGTAGCTCTTGGGTCGGATGCAGAATTTGTACTGTTAGCATCAGATGGCCTGTGGGATTACATGAACAAGTCAGTTAACGCCGTCCCCTCTTTTTAACTCCTGAAAATTACTATAGGAGTTCTTTAAAAAAGTCAACACTGGGTATTTTAAAAAAGTTTTTAAGTCTGCAAAAAATAAGGAGAACCACTTGGCTTACATCTCACATTGTGATAACATAGCATGCTTTTTTGTTGCTTTCAGCTTAGATGCAGTCACTTTTGTTAGGAATCAACTTCGACAACATGGAGATGTCCAAGTATGTATCACACATTGTTTTAACATTTTGGTCCCATAAATTTGTTATGACCAGGAACCCGGCTTAATGTTTTGTATTCTTTCCTTTCATTGCTATTTTAATTGTGCGCTGTGTTAAGTTTCCTGTTGTTCTGATTTCAGCTTGCTAGCAAAGCACTTGCAGAAGCAGTTCTGGTATGAATTACATGAACATGTAGTTTTATTAAACTTAAGACTGTTATATATTTTGCTTGGGAAGTTCTAATGACCGAATTGCATATGCCCTGCAGGACCAACGATCACAAGATAATATCAGCATTGTCATTGCTGACTTAGGGTATGCGCCTCCTTATTCATTTATGTAACTTGTATACTTCAATGATGAGGCCAAGTAGATGAGAGAAAAAAAAAAATCATTAGAATCAAAATAAGCTCAAGATTCACAGTTAAGTATTCTTTTCCAACTGGAAGTTAAATTGTCCACGAGCTAGAGTTAAACTAAGGTTTAAAATTTTTATCACCCCCTGTTATGCTTGTTAACTTTTTTGTGTATTTTTTCACTTCTTCTGACTAATTTTTGTGGACCTCTCATTTTTCCTTGGTTCTTCGAACTTGTGTCGAACTTGTGCATAGGCGGACAGATTGGCAAACTTTGCCACTTCAGCAACAAAATTTTTTATATGAATTGGGCCAAGCTTTTGCTACAATTGGTATTGTGTCAGTTGGAATTTGGATGTCATCTCAGCTGCCTTTATAAATTTGAACCTCTGGCAGTGTATACAAATCAAAATAGATTGCCACATTCTCTGTATTATATTATTGTACATGTCCCAAATATTGTTGGCTTAGGAAACTTAGAATAATCTTAAAGATCGGTACCATGACCTTTGTTGCATCATATATCATTTTCTGAAGTTTGGCGACTACGTAATCACTGCAACATACGCACAGAATACTAAAAGCATTTGATGGAAAATATGTTCTAATAGTGATGGCAGCACCTATGATCCGGATTTATGATGTAATGAATACTTGTTTTTAGCTGTTGTGTAAAGCATGCCAAGAAAAGATGTTCTTACTTCGTTAGAACGAGGTGATCAGGTTCAATAATCTGACTTGTCCTGTTCTAACTCCTCATCTGATTGGACGAACATCTTAATTCTGAGATGCATTGGTGTCAAGCCAATAGGAGAGCTGTAAGGTCCATGTGAAGATTATTTTGATTACTCTATATTGATGCCTAGAGGGCGGTGAACAAGTTGTGTTTAACCAATTATGCAATATCCTGAATTAAACACTATACAACACATGCAATCTCCAAAATAATCAGAGCAGCATTCGGATGAAAACATGAGATATTGGTATGAAGGATGATGTTTATTTAACAAAATACGCTCGGAGAGCATTCTCAATAATATATATATATATATCTCTTAAAAAAAAATATTCTTATAGATTTAGATCTCATTTTATCTTGGTTCTAAGATAAGTTTGAAATTTAGCCCAAAGATGTCCAAAATAAACACTTACGATGTTGAACTCTGTGAAAGTCTTGTCCTTCTCTTTCTTCCTAGGGTGGCTCTTTGATAATCACCCTTGAATTCTCCATTAAACTTGAAATATTTGTCTCTCAATTTCACTTCCCTTGGTTTGAAAAACTTCAACCTTCTAACTAATGAGGTAAGGCCCGGCCTCTTCCCTAAGACCATCCTCATTTGTGAAGTTTTTTTTTTTTTTTGATAACATACTTCCATTCATTAAAAATATCAGTACATCAAATGTTAACAAATCATAAAGCATTTTCAACAAACAAGGGAACATGCTCCCACCAAACATTAATATAAAATATATTCCAAGCATTATGAGCAAGAGTATGTGCAATACTATTCCCCCCTCTAGTTAACATGTTGAACTCTAACTTCTTGAAAACATCTGAGCATATGCCTTGTCTCATTTATCACATGTTCAGCACTTGCAAAAGATTCCTTCATAGATTGCAATTCATTGACCACATTCAAGCAATCAGTTTCGACAATTAGCTTAGGAATGCCTAATGGTAAGCATAACTGCAATCCTCTCAGGACAACAATATGGTTGCCGCCTCCTCTAATGAGTCCTCATGCTTGTTTGCTGCCATCACAATGTTGTCTATAGTATTCCATGACACAACACCAACTCCAACTTGCCTTAAGTATGCAAAAATGGCGCCATCCACACTAACTTTGAGAAAACCTTCTTTGGGAGTCTTCCATTTTGTAACTTGATGTAGATCATCCTTTACTGGAATTGCACTAACTTCGTTGAAAGCTTTGCACATAGATAGCCCATGTTCAACAACTTTTCCAGGTTGTAACAAAATGTGCTCCATCTGCATTTGATTCCTTTTGTTCCGCAAGCCCCAACAAAGAATGGAAAACTTGGTTACATTATCATCATTACCGATCTCACTTTCTCAATAAAGTTTAAAGAATAAATAAAATGGCGAGAAAGTGGAAATTGGTTATGCCAAAATTGTTGAATAGCAACACATTTGAACAATGCCTGACTGATATCTTGTTGAACTCAAGATTTCAAGTTTCGTGTAAATCTACACATGGATTTTGATGATAACAAATGAATTCAAAAAATAAAGGAGTCTCAAGCTCAAGTTGTCCATACAATACAATCAAGCACGTCAAGGAACCAAGTATGAGCAAGAAGGGAACAAGTTCATATTATAGTCATAGAATAATATTGTAAATCTCTTAAAAATTCGAAATTAGGATTAAGGCTCAAAATTAATATTTTATCATAAAGCATTAAAATACATTTTCCACATGTGCATGAATATTTTGAAAATTAAAAAATGATTGATTGTCATCTTTCACATGTGCATGACATGATTAAATGTTTGAACTTTGAAAATATTAAGATGATTTATTGTCATATTTCACATGTGCATGACATGATTAAAGGTTTGAATTTTGAAAATATTAAGATGATTGATTGTCATCTTTCACATGTGCATGTTTTATTTGAATATTTTCAAAAGTGATAGATGCTTTTCTTGACTTATGCAAAATGTAGATGTCTTTGTTTGAAAATTTTGAAAAGTAAAGTGTGCTCCTTTTGTCATATGCAAAAAGTAAAATATTAGATTTGAAATTTTTGAAAAGTAAAGTGTGCTTCTTTTGTCACATGCAAAAAATTAAAAAATTAGGTTTTAAATTTTTGAAAAGTGAATGATGATGTCTTTGACATGTGAATCTTTTTAAATTTGAATATGAAGTCTCATATGCCTATAAATAGATCATTTGAGAGCTTCACATTCACAACACCAAGAGCATACAACATTCATTCAAAGTTTTCATTCTCTCTTCTCTAAGCATTGAGTCTTAACCCTTGTTTATTTTGAGAGATATAGTTTGTACTGTATTGTTTTTATTTCACTCATTGAGGAGTGTTTTCTGATAGCTTACCTACTATCAATTCTTGTATCAGTAAAATGGTGTGTATAACCCTTGTGTGTGTAGAAGGTGTTCTACACGGGGAATAGTTAAATCACCAAGTGTGAGGTGATTGGAAGTGTAGAGGGTGTTCTACACGGATTCTTTGGAGCGGTGCTGCTCAAAGGTGTAATAGGTTTCTATCTCCACCTGAAAGAGATTGAATAGTGAATTCGGGGATCCTCAAGGGGTAGTTTGAGGCGAAGACGTAGGCAGTGAGGCCGAACCTCATTAACATACTGAGTTTGCTTCTCTCTTACCCATACTCTTTATATTTATTGTTGTTTCATATTTTGTTTATATTTTATATTATATATTTGATTTATAATTGTTATTTTCTTAAATACAATTTAATTCACCTCCTCTCTTGTGTTAGTCATCTGGGCAACATATCTTCTTCATGAGCTTGACAAAATCCACAAGTGGCCTCCACTTCAATCTTCTTTCTCCTTAGATTATCAAGTGTTGACAAAATATTCTTATAAGCCTTCCAAGCAAAAGTTTTAATTTTTCTGTGCACCCTTATATTCCGGATTCTTCTCCAAAGTGTTTGATCTTGTATGTATAGCGATAATTTGCCTTGTAAAAGTGACACTGAATTTTGAATTAGCTTATTAGAAGCACTTTTAACCGTAAACTTCCCACTGGCTTCTTTTACCCAAATCCATCTATCACTACCTTGAGTTGCTTTTAGCCTCACTTTTAAAATCTCCTCAACTATATTTGGATTGAATGTAGCTCTAACCAACTGCATATTCCAGGCCATAGTAGTACAATCAATCAGAGAAATCACTGTACTATTGTCATTTGTAACCATACCAGTTTTGCTATCCAAATCTAGTTGTAGCAATCTAACACTCGGGAGCCAAGGGTCCTTCCAAATTTTCACAACCTCGCCACTAATTCCTACTGCCACCTACACCCTTTCATAAGCTAACTCCTTGCTTCAAAAATACCCCTCCAAGCATAGGAAGGGTTTGTGCTTAGAGAAGCTTAAAAAAATGAACATTGAGGATAGTACTTGGCTTTAAAAATCCTTTGCAACAACGAATTCTCATTTTGAAGCAATCTCTACCCTTGTTTTGTCAATAAAGCCATATTAAACATACGAAGATCCCTAAACACTATACCTCTTCTAAAATTTGACACACATAAATTCTTCCAACTCATCTAATGAATTTTACTCTCAATGTTACGTTGACCCCACCAAAATCTCACCATCATCCTTTCTAATTCCCGGAACAAAGATAAGGGTAATTTAAAACAAGTCATGGAATAGGTGTATATAGACAAAGCTACCGCTTTAATAAGAACCTCACGCCCCTCCTTGTGAAAGAAGTTTCCATTTCCAGTTTTCCTTTCCTCCTCGTGCCTTATATATTATATTTCAAAGCTAGCTAGCTAGCTAGAGACTTTTTGTTTGTCAAATAAAGCTCATATACTGTATCTAAAGAGAACCAATAAGTTTGTAACTTTTTCAACCCTCAAATGGTGTCAAGATCCATACTTTCCTCATTAGCTATGACCTTGGGGTTTGAAACATTGGTAAAGACCTTATGATTTTCTATGCAATATTATAACTTGGAATTTTCTGATCATCAATGTTCAAACATATCATTGAGCAAGCATAAAATTTTCTTTTTTTGCCTTAATTATCTCTTTGAATATAGAAGTCAATAACTAAGGTTTTGAGTATTACATCTCAACAACAAATAAAAGCATATATATATATATAATTCTATACACTTATAGAATTTGAAAACAACACTTATTCTTGTTATACGGGTTCCTGCAATTTACAAGTTTATTGGTCATATCTTATGAGTCAACCCGTTTCGTCCGGCTAGATCCATATATATAAAGGGTGATGCTACACACGCAGAAACTTTCCATAGAGTCTCCACTGATAAGGTATTTTTATCTTTTTTTTTTTATTTAGTTTCAAATATTTTTTTAAAACTCTTCAAAACATTCAAAAAAATCATAAAACCAATAAAAGTCACTTTCTTTATCAGTAAATAAAAAAAAAAAAGAAAAAGTCGGTCAATAACTTTTGAGTGTGGCTTTTGTCTGTGGGAATATCATTTCCCATATATAAAATCCAAATCTGCTTATTACATGTCATGTTCGTATTGGACCTATTGGTTATATTATATATTGCCACCTCCTACCGATCAAGCTAATTACGGTCCAAGTTTTTTGACTTTTCGATGAGGTCCGTTTTGTAATCGAAAATTTCTTTTATGAAATACAAAATTGTAATATTTTGAATTAGCTTTCCAACACCATCCATCAAGTTCATGCATTGATCATAAGATTGTTTTACCTTAACTAGGTCATTAATAGAAGGATTATATGCCCAGATTCCATGTACTATTATTTGAATAGAGCATAGGAAAACGACACTTTAGCTCTCATTTGGATTTGAATCCGTCTCGTCTCATCTCATCTCAATTTTATTTTTATAAATTTTTCTAATTCCTACATAAAATATAATAAATAATATAACTTTTTAAAATTTTAAGATAATAATTATATTAAAAAATAACAATATTTTATTTAATTTTTTATCTTTTATTTAAACTCATCTTATTTTATTTAATTCAAATGTACCTAGTCTGTATATATAAAGATTGATTTTGTTGTTAAAGTCTTAATTGTTTGACACCGATCGATGTTGCCAACCAGAAGAACAGCTAGCACCATGCATGTCTTGTCTACGCAAACGATTAATTCAAGATGGTATATTTCCTTATCCCATCTAAAATCAGGATTTGAACCAATCAGTGCATGTTGACCAAAGGACATAATTTCACTAAAAGAAAAGAAAAGACAAAAAAAAAAAAAAAAAAGAGGTACGTAGAGAGGACTCATGAATTAGTGGAAGTCATGAACTTGGATTTTAGCAGAAGATCAAATAATACACTTTCTCCGAGAATTCATATTCAAGCAGATCAAAGTTGAAAAAATAAAAAATATTATTATAAAAATAAATAAATATTTATGATAAATTATTTATAATTATAACAATTATTTACAATTAAAATAAACTCATTTCGTCAAACATAAAATAATTGCCTCAAATAAAAAAAAAATTCTTGTAATGAATGTCAGAAAGTTGTCTGCTCAGATTTTTAAGGCAATTATATATATATATATGTATATATATATGTATGTATGTACGTACATACATGCATGCATTCAATATTTAGTCACTATCATGAAGACAAATTCACGAAAGTTCCATCGATCCATAATTTTGCATTGACTTATCAGTAGTACGAAGTTCTAAAACAGGAGTCCAAGGTGGTAAAGATCGATGGAGGTTTCTATTAACCATAATTTGCTGTCGTCAGCCTTAGTGTATTAATGATGAAGTTGAATCGTACCAGATTATTTAATTTCTTAATTCCAATACACATCATGAATAGGAGAGAAAAGGAATTAGTCGGCACTGATGAAGAGCATTACTTGCTTCTATTGATCAAATTAATGTCTCACACGTACAGCCATTTCATTAGAAATTTAGTGCTTTTAACAGCCATTGAAGTTCTACATTGAAAAAGACAATATTTAAGGTCTCGAAAGAAGTGGATGGAACTAGCTGCTAGCTTTCCAAAGAATATTGCTTTTATTGGTGAAAATGGTTTCAGTGAAGTTGGGCCCCTTACCTTCATTATATCTCTTAGGCACTAATGATTTCAATGTTGTATATAGAGAATTTACAAGAAATCAGGTGCTAATCAAGGATGTATTTTTATTACTTAATGTTGGTTTGAAATCCATATTAATATAAAAGCAAAATGGCTTGTCAGGAGGACATGAAAATCATTGCACAAAAAAGAAACCACGATTGAGTACTAGTACTACTCCGGCCAGAAAGTGTAAAAAACCATGCACATACATCAGTGACTAGTCTTCTGAGCTAGCTTTTTGCTGTTACAGCATATTAATTTAGACAAATTAAGTTCACAATTTGAAAGATATGGACCTTGACCATAGTAGCCCCGAGAAAAAAACAGAAGAAAGAAGGGAAAAAAGAAAAAGAAAAACAGAAGACGAAGAAGACATGGAAGAGCTGGCATGGTATATATATGCCTTTTCGTCATGTAATTATATATATATATATCCATATAATATGAATAATGCAATAGGGTTATTATCCTCTTATTATTCATTTACTATTTTTTTTGTATTTGATTTTTTTTTTTACTAATAGTTAAGAAAGTGTATATTAGTAAAATTATTTTTTAAAATTTTTTCTTAATTATTAAAGATGTTAATTTTTTTTAAGAAGAAATAATAAAAAAAAAATTCAAATATATTATAAGTAATCAATGAATAGTAAGAGAGTAGTAAGTAGTAACTATCATCATAACCTAATATTATAGTTACAAAATCTCCAGCCACACGTTTTCAATCCTGGTCGTACTACTCATATAGTAGTGCTGCAGCTGCTTTAGAGAGCATAATTTTCTAGGTAAAGATTGGTCTACCTGGACTAGTAAACGTCTGCATTGTTTTGGATCCAAGCGAATGAATTAATTAATACTTATACCCGTGTTTCTGTATTGAATTATATCTGCTCGTACGAGAGGATCTTGTATTTATTAAATCTTCTGGTATCAAATCAGCAGAAACTGATAATTTTATTCATACTTCATATGTAAATACAGATCATAGATATCCAGGTCGACACGCAAGCAACAGCAGCAGATCGAACTGCATACACAGGAAAGGAAACATGATCTGACCGATATCATATATAATATATTGCTTCTCAAAACACACACACACACACACACACACACACATATATATATATATATATGATCCCAGCCTCATTAATCCTCTGACAGGAATGGTCTATATAAAGTATGGTAGTTAAGGGTTCCGGCCACCTCCAGGTCTATTCTTCCGAGGATTAGGTTCATGCCCCCGATTAGGTCCTGCATTATCATAATCCAGCAGCCAATCAAGCTCTTGAAGCTTCCTCGAGTAGTAGTACTTCTTCATCATTCCATTACCATCCTTTACAAACAAATATAATTTATTATTAGCAAAAATGAATTAATATATATATATATAGGATGATAATAAAATCAGTATTATTTTATATAAAAAAGTAACGTAACCATAAATTATTGCATTATTTGTGCATGAACATTACAATTAATCGTTAAACAAGATCAAGTCGATCATCTTCATATCTAGCCTCCTATATATACATACATATATACATACATACATATATACATACATAAAAATTAAGTAGATCAGAGGCTGGCTATGTACCAGCTTGTAAAGTGAGTGATGATTGGGATTCATGCGATCCTTGAAGCCTTCAACCATACCTGCAGCAAGCTGGAATGTGAGCATTCGTGAAACTTGGCAAGTAAAAAAATGAAAATAAAAATAGAATAAATTGGAAAGATGACGATCATTATAAGAAAATTTGTGTATTGAGAACTTTAAATATTCTCACCAGATAAGGAAATGAGGAGTATGAGGAGAAGCAAAGTAAGAGTCTTGATTTTAATAAGAGCCATGGCTAGCCGACCTTCTTCTTGGTCTTGATCTTCTCGTTAATTAGCTTTTGAGACTAAGAGGGCCGGTGAGCACTGGCTTAAGCGGGGAAGGCTATGGGAGGGGAGGGTCTGCTTTTATGCTTGCTGCTGGGTGGACACAAAATGTACGTGGCATCACGGAGAGAGAGAGAGAGAGAGAGAGAGAGAGAGAGAGAGAGAGAGAGAGAGGTGTTGTCATTGTGCAACCCCCACCGAATAGCAACAGCATCATGATGATGGGATGCAATATTGATATTGATCTCTGGCCACAACCGTAAAGTCAACTGCACTATTTCATTTTCTGTATATATATATATATATAAAAGAATTTGTATGCATGTGGTCATGTGGACACTATATTACACAATTCCTTGCATGGCTTAAATTCTGACGCCAGTTTCAGCTTGGCTTTTTTGGGGGTTTTGCCACCTTTAATTTGCTTGCATACACCCACATATAGATATATGGTACAATCTGCTTTTCTTTTGTGATCGATCGACAGTACCCTCCTAGCTAGCTAGCATCTCATGAATATATAGAACTCTAGCTCATATAAGTTGGATATTTTAAGGATGCATTTGGATAATGAGATACTTCAAGATATTTTGTGAGTAGTAGTAAAATAATAATAATAAAATAATGATAATATTAAATAGTAGTAAATAATAATAAAAAATAAAATATAAAAAATAATAAAATAAAAAATAATAGTAGAGTATTCTAAAAATACTCCACTTATACCCATGATAAACTAATTGCCTGCATATAATCTCCCCATTGTTCCAATAGATCAAAATATTACTCCGGCTAACAAGTACTTATATATAATGATCTTCTTGCTTTATTAATCCAGTAAAGATTATGAAAATGACTACTCTCATTAATTAAATTAGCATAACTAGCTAGTAGAGTGAATAGACAACAAACTATTCTAAATTTTAAAATTCTAAATTCTCTAATATTTATGACATGATCTTTCAAATTATTTTAATTTTACACTTGACTCAACATGTGAAACTCTTTTTAATTTTATAATGTTGTGCTTAATTCTCATTTAAAAATAGTAGCAGATCTAGATGATGGTCATCAGTACCACTGCACAGAGAGAGAGAGAGAGAGAGAGAGAGAGAGAGAGAGAGAGAGAGATGATTAATAGTACAGCTTCATGTTTTGAAAATTATTTTGTGTATTAATTAATAGAAAGGCTTAACTTTCCTAAATTAAGCTAATTAAAATAATCCTAGCTATCATAATTTTTTTGATACATCGGGTAGGGAGATTCGATCTTTGGATCTCTTAGTGAGAAACTAAATTATTGTCTATTGTCAATTAATCCATAGGACATTAAATGAAAAGATAAATAAAATCTAAGCTGTCCCAGGCATGTTTGTTTCTGGCTCTCTCATGATTTAGATATTTTTACTTGCATTCGGTTAATTTCTTGTTGATCTAATTTTCTTGCAGGTTCTTGATCTTGGGTTATTTTTGGTTTTGGTCTTTGGTTTTTTTGAACATTTTGGGAATATTAATGTATTTTGGTTGGAGTTAAATCTTTTTTATGCCTCAGTTTGTTTTATTTTTCTTAATATTATCATTTAAGTACTGTCTGGTTGCTACCACCATTTTCTTCTATCGCGCTATCAATTATAAAATTGAGATACTGCACGCGACCTCTTAATTCCTAAAGGAAAACGAAAAAAAAAAAAGGCTTAACTTTCGGGTACGAATTACGGTCACTACCTAGAAAAAAATAATATAATTCTTTTTCTTAATTCATTCCCTACGTACATAAATTAAAGAACGTTAACGTACAGTACGTTAATGACGGACACGATCTTTCTGAAGAGTTCCGTGGTACAAAACACCACTACAATATTGTGTGGTGCTTTTGGCTCTCATGGTCTTCTTTAATTAGGCTTTTGATCGCTACTTTCTAAGTCAATAGATGAAGACAAACATGAAGAGTTCAGTGGGCTACAGACGAAATCTTGCAAATACAAAAGCATTAGGAGGATTGAGTGTTGGGGGACCATTTTAGTGTGTGAGCTAGCACTAGCTAGCCAGCCAGCCAAAAGAGGGATAATATTGTGCTGGCTGCGATGTCATGAGCTGGTATTATTAATTCCATACTTCTGCTTATTTGATGGTTTCTGTAAGTAGAGTGCAAAGGAGCTACTTTTAGATCTATGAGTTGTTTTGATTATCCAGCGCCTTCTGTTCAAAGCCGAATAATTCCTACTAAAATTCCTCCAAAGTCATGGAAGTTTACCTTATATATATATATATATATATGATCAGTGTTGGAGGACATGCATGCATGAATTCAACACTTTAAAGTCACAACTCCCTTGATTTTCTTTATTTTAATCAAAGAACAGTTATGCACATGATACATTAGTCGGAGAAGGCAACATTTTGTTTACTAGTGTTTTTATTTTATTAATTAAAACAAATTTGTCAAAGTTAAAACACCATTCCATATCATGTATTAATGTTTTGAAGAATCTAGTCATTAGAACCGTCGTAAGAGTAAATTAAAGTATCTGATCTTCTCAAATATTATAGGATTTCATACATAATTAAGCGCTGTACTTATAGGTTGTTATAATATATATATATATATATGAATGATGGACTATGATCTTCTTGAGTTGAAGGAGGTGCTTTTCTTTTAAGTTCAGAATTTTTAATTTGTGAAATCAAGAATAATAAAATATTTTTTTGTTCTTCTTCTTTAATTAAAACATTAATTATCTTAGCTTCGGATTTATAACAAGAATTATTACCATCACAATCAAATTTAATATTAAAAGAATTAGATGACTTAACTTCTGAATAATATTCTAAATTATTAGAACTAATTTTATCGAAATCAGGCGAAGAAATATATAGAAATATGTATATACACATTACTGCACGAATAATAAACTAATTTATTACGTACTAAAATAATCCTCGTTTTTTGGCAACGTTGTTGTCGAAAGGGATTAGAGAATAAGTGCACCGAGATCGATAGAAGCATTTTTTAGGTCACTAAAGGACTGTTTGATCATAGAGGTGGGAGCTGTTCATTTAGGAAGCTTACGGCAATATTGGAATATCTTTTTTAGTTTTCTGATCTATCCTTCTGGATCTGCCCAATCATTCGGGTTTTTTGTTGTTGTTCCGATTTTGCACTGTAGACGAAAGGACGAATCAACAAGAAATGAAGCTGCAGCACAAAGAGTGATAGATAGGTGAGGTAGCTTGTCAGGAATTGGGAATTAAGGGAGGAGGGAAAACGTCCAACAAATATAGCAAAGGGTAATTTTACCATGCCTATTTTATTTTGACATCTTTATTTGATATTTTTTATATTTTAATTTTTAATTTTAGATTAACGAAGTAATTATTAGTATATTAATATTTTTTATATTTTTTAAAAATATTTTAAAATAATAAAAAACTGATGATAAAAAAATAGAAAAAAATACTTTTTTTTTGTATTTTTCTTTTCATATTTTTTAATGTATTTAAATATTTTTTAAAAAATATATAAAAAATTTCAATACACTAATAATTACTTCTTTAATTATTAAATAAAATTTAAAATTTTAAAAATATCAAATAAAAATATCAAATAGAATAGCATAGAAGCAATTTTATTTATTTATTTTTATTTTTATTTTTTATAACAAAACACTTGTCCAACTCCACTGGTTTGCTATACACGATGTAAGGTGCATGCATGGCTATCATAACAAAAAGCATTACAGTACCACTTTTTCCCGACCATTACATTTTAACTGCATGCTATTGCCATTTATTTTTTAGGGTAATTGACGGTAGTTATTGTTATGTTGCATATTTATATATCCTTCTCACATAATTTTTTTAATTATTTCTTTCACTTCAAACAGTCGGTGTGCCACACCGACTGCTGCTTTTCATTTTCCCTAATTTTCTCCCCTTGACTTTTTCCCAAAATTAAAAGGAAAAATTTAGTTTTATACTCATTTGCTTGGTTTGGATTAAAAAATGAGATAAGTGAATATAAATTTAATTTTTTTTATTATTATTATTGTTTTAAAATTTGAAAAAATTGAATTAGAATTTCAAAAAAGTGTATTAGAAGTTAAAAAAGTTATATTGAGATTTGTGTTTTGTATCAGAATTTAAAAAAATAAAATGATGAATTTGAGATAAATTGATATGAGCTTGGTAGACCGGCCCTTAATAATATACTGCTACGTAATGATTATATATTGTAAAATAATGCAGTCTGCATTCACAGAATAATTTGTGAGAAGACCACCCCCATTCTCTCCTCTCCTATGTGTCCAAAATGCAATAAAAACTCACCCATGTGAATTTTAATAAATAAATCTCACAATAATTTTTCTTTTAATGCATAGCATTAAAGAGACAATCAAAAACTTGCCCATATGATGGAATTCAATCAGAAACTCTCAAGTTTTTGCGGATTAAACTCTCTCTCAAATTTGAAAATATTTATCCAAATGCAAATCCTCAACATTTTTGAGATGGGAAGATTTCATTCAACTTACTCCATTAGGAGCAACAAATCAGGTTTGTGTAGAAACCCTAAACTAAAGAAAATGCAAAGAAAGAAAGAATGATAAGAGAATTCCTTGTTAGCGTCAAAGGGTGCATCATGGGAGTATGGTTCGTCGTCGGCAAGGAGTGGAGATCTTTGGAAAACAATTGGTGTTCGTCACATGCTGGGTCGGGTCTTGCACCTATCCGAGATTTTGGGAGAGAAATCTTTCGAAACCCTAGATTTTTTTCGATTTATGTCGCTTGGTTGGAGTTGCTTTATTCGATTCTTGGAGTTTTTCATTGGCGGCAAGAATCTGGAAGAGGGGAAGGGGTTGAGAGGAGGAATTGCATACGAGGAATCAGGGGGGGTGAGTCTTTCCTTACACAAGACTCATTTCGGTGCATGCAACTCTACAATTTCACAATATAAACCTATGATGTGACACTTTATTATTGGATGATACAAAAACTCCTTTTGCACCAATCCTAATGGTAGGTTTACCCAAATTAAAAATGTTAAAAAAGCTTATGAAGACGACCAACTGACCATAAATATATATATATATATATGTTGGGATAATAGAGGCTGCAAAACAAAAAAAGTAAAAAGATAATTTGATTCAAGGCACATTATAAAGTTACTTTATTTAAGAAAATATTCGCCTCCACTAATAATAGTATCCATATGAAGTACAAACGAATTTGTCTTAAAGAAACAATGAAATGCTGAAATGCTAAAAATTTGTCTTTATGAAGACATGAATTTGCCTTGGGGAAGTAACGGATTTGCATCTGCACCTACTCATGTCACCAAATCATGCGATCTGCCCATAATGATTTTGCTATCAGTTTGCTAGTACTTTTCCTAGAGTACTCAACCGTTACTCCTTTATATATATATATATATTCTCCCACCTTTTGTAGCATTTTCTCACCTTTTTATACACTTACTCATCTTCTCCCTTGTTTGCATTATCTGTCAAAATCCTATCCTCCATCCTTCATGATACTCGTTCGTGTCAATGGCCCGCAGGAATGTTACTCGACTTTCTTCTTAAGAAACTCCTCCTCCCCTTCTGTTGGGGCGTTGACTGCAGCAGAATCTTCCTCTCAACGTGGTATTCCTTATTATGAAGGTTTTGATCGATCCTTCGTCCTTACTACAACCAACCTTAGGAAGTTAAGGGATTCGTATTGAATCCCCAACTCGATAAGTCTTGAGGTTCCTCATTGTGGGGTTGTTGACTCCAAGAGCTTTGCTGAAAAAGTGACCCTTACTACATGTGCCCTTTCCCATGGGTTAGGCTCTCTTTTTGTCTGCTGGTATGCGATGTTCTTCACTTCTTGAAGTTGGCACTAGCTCAACTTCACTCTAATACTTGAAGAATTGTGATGTGCTATTGTGTTTCGTAGAGAATGGTCTTGACGCCCACCCAAAGGGAGTATCCTGATTTGAGTGCTCAAAAATTCATCTTTACTCGTGCAATCAGGGCGATGAAGGTGACATTTGTAGTTCTTTTTCTTATATCAAGTAACCATCTTGCATGATTTGAAGGTCGGCATTCTATTGCTAAATAGTGGTAGAAAAATTCCTTTTTATTTTTGGCCAGTGATGGGCATTCCTTGATAGTTAGGGCGATGGGGATGGATTCCCAGTCCGTGCTAAATAGGAGAGCAACAGACAATTCTTGATAACAAGGTGATTGCCGTTGATCTATCTTAGGAAGAGCAAGCTCGTATTGAAATAGTTTATTCCTAGGTCGAACAAAACCAAGAAGCTATTTTGAAAAGGGCCCTGTTGTTGACAGGTTTTTGGTGATGCCCTATCGGTCCCATGTAAGTGATCATTGCTTTTTGAGGGATTTGGCTGCTACCTGAGACAAGAAAAGGCCCACCATCACCGTACTAAAGAATGAGGATAAGCAATCCCACCAAGGAGTTAGGGCAACACTTGAGTCTTGTGTGACTTGGGCTCAACCTGAGTAGGCCTAGAGAATGATCACTCATTGGAAGATCTTTCTAAGTTAGTTCATGTCCTCATAGGAAGGCAATCTTTGACTTCGCCATGATTTTTGGTTTCAGGTTTCCTTCCTAAGAACATGATTCCGCTCGATCGCCAAATTTTATCCTACCCTCGATCTCACTAGTCGACCAAGACTTGATAGTTGAAGAAGAGGATGTAGACATTAATGCAATTTTCTCTTGCGGTATCTATATTCATGTCCCAATGACATAATCTCAATGGGGGCAGTTGAGACTTAGGACCAATCCGGCGAATTGCGGCTGAGGTTATCTCTCAAGAAGAGGCAAGGGAAATGGAGCCTATCCTGAGCTCCATTCTCTCAGCCATCTCTGGTGGTGAAACTCATGTGCTCCATAACGACTTGAAGTCATGTGGGAGTTGGTCTCGATTCTCTATTTTCCATTCAACGCATTTGTTTTGGGGGGGGGGGTGAGAGAGTAGTATCATCCCTTCCTGTTTGGGAAGAAGGGCAACAAACAAACTCCATCAGTACTAATGGGGGAGGCTAGTGAAAGTCCTCATCGGTTGATCCTATTTAAGCTAGCTGTTTTCAGCTCTTCATTGAAGAAAGGGTCGGTGCCTTTGAGAGTGGCTCCTTGCCCCCACACATGGTTGCCTCTGGCCCTTGTCTACTTGTGTCCTTCTGTAGCTCTAGATCTCTTCCTCAGGGTGAGGATCTTCTCGACCAGTCCAATCCTTCAAATGTGTAGAGTACCCCAGTACAAAACTTGGCGAGGGACAAGTTTGTTTGTGATACGACAAACAAGTTGAAAGATTTATTTTCTTTGGTAGGACATGTAACACTTTGCCTAAAAAGCTCCTAAGGCCTTGACCTTAGTAGACTTAATCCTTGTTAATTTTGAGTTGGGTTATTTGAAAATAGGAACAATTTTGGATATTTGAGTTGGTAAGATGACTGTATACTTTAGGTTTAGTAAATTATTGGAAGATTTTATTGCAATTTAATTTTGAGTAAAAGGAAATTTTTGGAGATTAATTGGTTTACTAATAGTATTTTGGCAAATTTTTAGTCTTTTGTTAGTTTTAAGGATAAGAAGCTAAAAGTCTTGTTAGAAAATGACAGATGGTATATTGGAGGGTTGTCACATTAATGGGCTAAGTAACTTGGGTTAAATATTTGATGAATTTGGAAAAGGTCTAAAGAGTGATTTACTATGGGCCCAATCTTTTTGGGTATAAAGGCGTAGAAGAGGTAACAAGACTTTAAACTTTACTTAACTAACACAAGACTTTAGGATCCTAATGCAAAAAGGATGTGATGGGCTAAGGATAAGACGTTAAAAAGCCTTAGGTCCAACTTGGAAGATATAAATGTATAAGCCTTTATTAGAGGATACTAGAAAATAGAGCCAATGTATAGGACATAAAGCCATTATGCCCAACTCAGTCAGAATGAAGGCCTTAGGCCTAACTTGTAAGACATAAGATTTTAGGCCTCACTTATTTGACACAAAACTATGGGCTTAACCTATTAGACCCAAGATATTAGGCCCAACTTGGTAAGCATAAGGTCATTGGGCTTAACTTAGAAAGATTTAAGATTTTGGCCCTATTGAGGAAAGAGTCAAAAACTAGGACTCAACCTAGTAGGCATTTGAGTCCATGGATAGGTCTCACAAGTCTAGACATAAGATTCATATAATAACCACTCCAAAGCCCACAACCAAGGCTTGTCCATTTGGCCCAACAAAAGCCCAACTTTTGAAGCCCAAAGTCTTTTATTTTATTTCATTATTCTAATTAGAGCCCACATGCAACATACCACGAGTTTCCCTTAAATACAAGATGAAGCAAATTTCTCTATGGTTCCCTCCCAACCATGGTTAAGCATCTAATTTGATTTAAGAAGCACTGCTCATCTCCCACATGAATAGTAATCCACACCATAATTTTTGCATAGCTATTTTTAAATTATTTTTCTTCAAGTTTATGATTTAGAATTTTTGGACTTTATAATTGTTTTGAATCACTCTTAGACAACCCTTGAATTTTAGAATTAACCCACCCATGCCAATTGGAAACAAGCCTTGGCAATGCCAACACAAACCACCAATCAGCTCCTTTGAAGCAAAACATGTGTACTTTAACAAACTAGCCCCTTACCCTTGCCATTTCCGCCATATTTTCAAATATAGTTGCACCATTCATACCGCAGTACAACATTAATGACTAGACCTAATATTGGATGAAATGGCTCCGAGAAAGCAAACCAAAATACAACCATTTTCTTAGGAAATCTAGTTGAAACCAAACTGAATTGTCTTTAGTCTATTCTAGAATTTGCTTTACCCTTTTATCTCACTTTCCTGCACCACCTCCCTTTCCTTTTTGTTCCTGGAAAGTGTTTCATAGAACTCAAGTGAAAGCTTAGGGTATTACCTCTCCAAGGCAGCCCAACCGATTGGTTCAAAGAGACGCACTCACTTGAAATCATTTGGTTGAACCATCACCCATTTCACCCATTTCTTTTTCTTCCCAAGAATGATCACTTGGAAAACACTCATGCCTCTCTTTCTCACCTAAATAGGGCTTCAAATGATGGTCATAATGCCTCCAAACCAGACCAACATGATAGGACAAAAGAGGATAAAAAATATAGACAACTTTGAAGGAAGCCAAAATCGTAGATTGTGGCTTGCTTTTATAGTGAATCTTTATTTAAAATATCTGAATCATGCAGACCCTACACCTAGTTGAACTAAACCAAGTGATGTCACCCTTGACATCTTGCACTCATGCAGTCCACCACCTATATACACTAATCACAACACTTCCCTTCATCCAAGACCGATGTCCTTTCACATCTCTTCCCTCCATTTGAGTCCTATAAATAATCTCCTTCACCTCTCTCTTCCTCACACTACTTCTCAAAGCCTTCCTCCAAGATTCTTGAGAGTCATTCCTTTTTAGTGTGAGAATAGTGAGAAATCAAGTGAGTTAGAGTGTTCTTTGGAATGAGTTGAGTTTTGAATACTCAAGACTGCAAATTTTGGTGAGTATTATTGCCTTATCTCTTTTTGGGTGTTAGCTTAACATGTTATGCTTTGAATCATAGCATGAGGATGAAATGTTGATTGAATTAAATGAGGTTTTACTCAAGGTGTTGCATATCAGTTTAAATATAGAGTTTTGATTAAATAAGTTGTTTCGGATGAAATCTTAGCCATGACATGTGTTGATATGATTTTATATGTTTTATTAATTTCTTGAAATATTTATCGAAAGTTTAGTAGAAATACATGAAGGAGTGTGCGAAAATCACTCCGGAGCAAAGCCTTAGAAAGAAAGGTTGTAAGGGAAGTTATTATTGGCCTCATGCCCACATGGACTCAAAAGAATTTGTAAAAAAGCGCATGAAGTGTCAAGTACTCACTTTGATACTGCGTTGCCCGCCAATAGAGTTAACCTCTATAACATTCCTTTGGCCAACCGCATAATAAAGATTTGACTTGGAAGGATCCCTCCAGTTGGGAAAAAGGTGCATGAAATTTGTGGTTGTCTTCATAGACTATTTCTTCAAGTGGGTAGAAGTAGAAATTCATTGGTGTTCGAAAAGACTGGAAACCCTAGCTACCCCATCCAACATTTCAACTAAGGGCATAACGACAGAGATGTGGAAGAGCACTTCGACCTACTGGATGAGAAAAGGGAAGAAGCCGAGGCTCAAACAACCCTAAACAAATAGTGAATGAAGCACTACGAAGCGCTGAGTCTAGGCTTTCAAAATAGGCGACCTGGTCTTAAGAGAAACCTAAACAACCATACAAAGAAGAAAAACTTAGTCCACGTTGGGAAGGACCTTATATTGTAGTTGCCAACAACCAACTTGGTTCATATCTTCTAAAAGATACCTAGCGAAACGAACTACCACATCTATCACATCACCTCTTGAGCCCACTTTGGTTTTCCTAGTCTTACTTTTTTGACCTTGGCCCTGACGGTCGAGATTTCCACTACTTTGCTTACTACTTCTCATGGCAAGATGGATTCTTCCATTTTCAAAGTTGTCTATGACAGCTTATCCGCTATACTATTATTCCCCTTAGTCTTTGTCAAATACCAAAATAGTAAAACCAGACATGCTTTTCCCATACCACCAATAAGTAATTTTCTCAATTTCTTGCCTATACTAGTATATTCTCCCAATACTTGATTAACTATCACCTATGTGTTTGCTTTTACCTCGACTTTGGTGGCTCCCAATACCTCAGCAATCAAGAATTCTACTACCAATATTCGTTGTTAGTTGTTTTTTAAATTGAGTTTTGCCATTTACTGGTGTTCTTATTAGGAGTTACATATTATTTGGAACCTTATTCCCTCGCTAGTATAGTTGAATAAGCCATCAACAAAGACCTTTCAGCACTTATTGGTTGGTGTGGTCAACACTTCTTTGTGAATGTTAGTACATTTAGCGAAAAGGTTTGCTAGGACCTGACCCTTCATGGCATGCCTTGGCTGGTAACGATATCGAACTCACTTAGGTCGATTGACTAGCTCACCAGTCGTTTAGAGGCATCTGGCTTCTGCAATACCTTCTTTAGAAGAGTCTCTGCCAAGATCTTGATGAGATGAGCTTGTAAGTATTGTTGCACCTAGTGGCTATAATTAGAACGAAGGTTGACATCTCCATTGAAAGGTATCTCAACTCTGCTCCTATAGTGCTTGGCTTGCATGGTATCTTGATATTTGAACTGCCCCTTCTTCTTTGACAAAAGTCGTCGATACTGCATGGGGAGATATCATCGATATACATAATGCATGTCCCTTTGCTTGGGTTGGCTTAATAGTGGTGGGTTGGATAGGATTGCTTTAGTACTTAGAATGTCCAATTGTAGTCATCGTTCCAAGGGTGTACTTTGTAGAAGGCCTTAAAAATTGATAGGCACTTATATGTGGATCTGGATACAAAATAGTTTAGCGTTGCCACTCTACAAGTCAATCCCTATGTCTCGCTATTATTTCAAGGGAGCTTGATTGCCCTTATTTTCTCTGTGTTGGCTTCTATCCCTTTCTCGGACACTATAAAACCTAAAACCTTCCTCGAGTCAACACCAACTTTATCTTGTATTAGTGCAATATAGGGAAGACTTCTCTCAAATCCTTTAGGTGCTGGGATAACTCTTTACTCTTAACTAGCAGGTCATTGACATATACTTTTATACTTTGCCTAATCTAATTTTTGAATATTTAATTCACAACCCTTTAGTAAGTTGCCCTAGAATTCTTCAGGCCAAACGGGATGACTTGGTAGTAGTGCAATCCTCGATCCGTGATGAATGAGGTATTTTCCTCGTAAGTCAGGTTCTTCTGGATTTAGTCGTACCCTGAGTAAATATCCATAAAACTTAGCATGTGATGTCTTGCCATGGAATCAACAGTCAAGTCAATGCATGGAAGCTGGACTGGGAGACTTTGTTTAAGTCGGTGAAGTCCACACACATCCTCATTGCCGTTAAATTTCTTCACTAGTATAATGTTAGATAGCCACTTGGGATAGTGGTATTCTCTAATGAATCCTAGGGTGAGCAGTTGATCGACGCTTTTGGCTATGGCTGTGTACTTTTCCATACTGAATGGTCTTCTCTTTCGGCAAACCTTCTTACTCTCGAGGTCGACACAGAGGCGATGTTCAATAACTATGTTGTCTATTTTGAGCATATCTTCGTGACTTCATGCAAATACGTCTTTGTGTTTGACCAGGAGTTGCTTTAGTGCCTCTAAAATCTTAGGATGGAGCTTGGTCCCAACTTGTGTTGTAGCCTTTGGTCACCAGTGGCTTATTTGCCTCTACTTGTTGTAAGTTTTCTTCATCAAACGCTTCTACATCATGGTCAAGGAGTACTTGTGGTAGGGGTGGAACCTCGCCTTGATTATGATTTTCCAGCATACATACATCCAATCTCCATTTTTTGAGTTTTTGTACATAGAACTTCTATGTTGGGGCTTGCTCACCCTATACCTCTCTTATTCCTGACAAAACCTTATCTTTAAATGATAGGTTGAACTAACAACTTTGATATTATCCAAGGTTGGGCGCCCCAATATGGCATTGTAAGATAAGGGGACTCTAACCACAAAGAAGTCGGTCATCATGGTGGTGGTGTGTGCTTCTTTATCGATTATAACTGGTAGGGTTATGGCACTCAAGGACATTTCTAAAAAATCCATTTAGTGGTGTGGGTGATGGTTGCAGTCTACTAGGATCAATGCCCATTTCAAAAAATGCATCACAAAAGAGAATATCGATCAAGCTCCCAATGTTGACTAAAATTCTTCTAGTAGTGTAGTTTGGTATTAACAACGTTACTACCAGTGCATCATCATGTAGATATAGGACTCCTGCACAATCTTCCTCTTCAAAGGAGATGTTTACCATGTTCTTATGTCTCGGCTGTTTGGGGGGTCTCTCCATTATGTACATCTCCTCGTACCTCGCTTTAGGAGCTTGTGCCTTTTTATTGGATGCAGAGGCTTTCCCTCTGATAAATCCTCCTACTATCATACGAATCTTGCCAAATGGTGCGTCTTTATGGTTTAAATTTTGGCAAGGAATTTCGATTTCCTTTCTTCATTGTTCACTTCCTTTTAAGACTCTTGCTCCTACAGACGTTTTGATCTCTCTCCATCCTTTGCCCCAACACTTTGATTTGGGGGTTTCAAATGAATCAACCTTGATTTGGGGGTTTCAAATGAATCAACCTTGATTTGGGGGTTTCCAATCTTCTTTTCATTGTGGAGTTATCCCTTGTCTAGTGACTATCTAAGAAATGGTAAGATAAAAAATTTATCCTCTCCTTCCTAGTCATTTCCCTCAGTTGCACGAATCTCCTTCTAACTGTACACTCAAATTATTATGAATGAATATTAGATCACGTTCTTTTCATTTGACCTCTGAGGGCATTTACCTAATTCATTCATCTCAATTTTTTGTTGTACGATTAAGGCCTAAAATGTGTCTTAAGAATTTACAAAGTTATCAATCTTGTCCTTGAATTATTTCAGTGTCGACAAAGTCCATGCAAATAACAATTAACCTAAAGAAATATTGTTATTTGTTTGGGTCCTAGATGGTATGAGGTAATTAAACATAAATTATATACTTTTGTGATCAGGATATGCATTCAATTGTTGGTCTAAATAAAGGTCATTGTTTAGCCAAACTCTAATTTTCTGTTAGTTACGTTAACTAGTCTTATTAGTCAAAAGCCATTAGCATGCTGTAATTTAGTCTCCAAAGACTTTGGTTGCAATGTTACAACAGGTACATAGTAAGGATGGACTTTTATACAACCATGGATTTTCTTTTAATTTTATGTCATGTTGTCTGGTTGATTTTATTGTCAAAGTAGAATTAAACTTGCATAATGATAATTTAACTTTTTCAAGTTTTCAGACAAAAATAAAAATAAAAATCTATATTCTAATAATATTTTAACTTTATTATAATTTTCATTCAAATTTTTCTTTCCCCTTTTCCAAAACTCTATACAAACTATCTCACTGCTACTCACAAACTATTTTACTATTTATTCACAAAATTTTCATCTCATCTCACTCTCAAGCTTGTTCAATCACTAGCATTACCAAAAAACTCTCATCTCTAGCAAGTGGGGCTTTCCTTCTCTAGTGTTTCTTGAAACCTAGAGTTCTCCCCCTTCAGTTCCCTGGGAATTAGAAGCTTAAAACCAAAACTCCTATTGTCAAAAACAAGGAGGATGCTTTGGTCAACATGTGTGAAGGCCTCGGCCTTACTAGCGAAGAACAGCAAGAGATATTTCTATTTGCAGAGGAAGTTACTTCGGGACATGAAGAAAGCAAACTCCACCTAGTAGCTTTGGTTATCTCAAAGAAAGAAGTAAACCAAAGTGCTTTCAAAACCACCATAGCCATGGCTTAGAGACTCAGTGGCAAGCTTGCCTTCAAAGACCTTGGGAAAAACAAGTTCCTTATAGAGTTTCTCTCCCTCACAGATGTTGATAGAGTTCTCTTAGGACGACCTTGGTCCTTTGACAGGTTGCTAGTGTGCCAAAGAGAATGCGAAGAGAACTCATCCCTGAACCTCCTGTCCTTTACCCAAGAGCCTGATTACGCCCAAAGAATAACGCGGTCGTTTGCAGTATAGCTTTGGGGTGTCGATTCCACAGGGATATGGATTGAGAAATTGAAGAACAGTAACGAAATTAACAAAAAGATTTAGATGAGTGCGAAAAGTAAATTTTAGAGTGTGACGTAAATTAAAACTAAATGAATAATTTGAACAGTATAAAAATGAGATGAAAAGTAGAGTAACTAAAAAGGGTAGGATACACCTGATGTGTGATGTAGATAGCTCGCTAAGCGTCAAAAGTAGTGATCTGAAACGACAAAATGATACTATCCTGCAAACAAAAATAAATAAAATAGTAGTAAATAAAAACAAAACAAAACAAATAAGATGATAATAATAATAATAATGATGATGATGATAATAATTATAATAATAATAATTATTATTGTTGCATGTTGTGGTCAAAGTTGGTAGCCCAAGTTTACAACCGGACTATCTTCCACTCATAGAACTGTTCCTCCTGGGTTAAAAATGAAACGCTTATTTTTCCAATAAGCTCGGTGCTTGAACTTCACAGGTAGGTGGCAAGGTTTAAGATTAACTTTGATTACTTGCCCACTTGAAGGAATCTGTTTTTCATTTTTCTCAAGAAACTCCTCAAACTTCGGTTGCCAAGCCTGTGTGCTATAATTTTGAGTATTGTCAAAAATTACACAAATTTTAGCTATATCAGACGAATCACTGATAGGATTATACTCAAAATCAACAATAAAATTCTCAAGGGGATCAGAGTCATGAGTTGTGAAAACTTCCCTGTCTATGAGTGAGTCAATCATATATATCTGCTGGCACTCGTGATTCTTCACAGTTTCTTGTGCCATATGTTGACCATGAGGTACAGACTGAGCTTGAGAATGGAACTTACCTTACTCATTTACACTCAAGAAATTCATTATTTTAGACACCTGGCCCTTTATCTCCTTTTGTTCTTCAACAACCTGCATAATTAAATACTCAAATTTTTGGTTAGTCTTACCCTGTATTTCAAGAAATGCATGCAAAGTGTATTCTAAAGAATTTCTAAAAGATTGAGGTGCATGGTATGGTGCAGGATATAATCTAAAAGGTTGTGCAGGCTGTGCAGGCTGTTGGTTTTCAGACTTCCAGTTGAAGTTGGGGTGATTACTCCATCCTCTCATGTTAGCATGTGTAGGACAGTCTTGGGCATGATGATCTACCCCACCACAGACAACACATGGTTCAAAAGAGTCTGCATGATTAGCCATGTGTGTTGGCTTTGAGTTTTTCGTTTTCAATAATTCTAATTCTCTGGTGAGCATTTCAACCTTAACTTTAAGGTTATCCTCTTCCCTTAGATGGTAAATACCACCACTCGGGTTTCCTGTAGGTCGTGACCTGTTTGTGCTATCAGTAGCACTAGGTTCAGTCCAAGTATGAGCTTTTTCAGCAAGTTCATTGAGGTACTCTATGGCCTCATCAGGATTTTTCTGTAAAAATTCTCCATTGCACATCATTTCCACAAATTGACGTTCCCTTGGCGTAAGCCCTTCATAAAAATAACTCACTAAGCGCCAATTCTCATATCCATGGTGGGTACACATACTCAGCAATTCTTTAAATCTTTCCCAAGACTGGTACAAAGTCTCACTATCCTTTTGTGCAAAGGTAGAGATTTGTCTTTTTAAATCATTGGTCTTATATTGGGAAAAGTATTTATTGAAAAACACTTGAGTCATCTCACTCCATGTTCCAATAGACCGTGGTCTTAGTGAGTACAACCAACTCTTAGTTTTATCTTTCAAAGAAAAAGGAAAGAACTTTAGCCTTACCGTTTCGTCAATGGTATTTTGACTGTGAAATGTTGCAACTACTTCCTCAAATTCCCTAATATGAACATAGGGGTTTTCATTTTCTAGACCATGGAAAGTCGGAAGTCATTGTATCATTCCTGTTTTAAAATCTACATGACGAACATTAGGTGAGAACATAATACAAGATGGTGTGGCTGTTCGTGCGGGATGAAGATAATCTTGGAGGGTTCTAACAGGTTGGTCCACGTGTTCACTCATCGCGTCAGAATTGGAAGAATTATCAAACAAGCGATTAGAAAAATTAGATTCTGAATCTGATTCTAGCACGGGTCTACTAGCAAATCGTCCAAAAGCGTCTCTGTACCTACGCATGCAAAGTAAAGAAAAACGTAATACTAAAAAAAAATAATTACGAAAAGAAAAGTAAAATAAAATAAAGATGCAGAAAGCTAAAAAGAAAATGAACGAAGCTACCGCTTTTTTTTTTTTTTTTTTACAAACTACTAAAAAAAACTACAAATTCTTCTACCGTCTCCCCGGCAACGGCACCAAAATTTGATTACGCCCAAATAATAACGCGGTCGTTTGCAGTATAACTTTGGGGTGTCGATTCCACAGGGAGATGGATTGAGAAATTGAAGAACAGTAACGAAATTAATAAAAAGATTTAGATGAGTGCGAAGAGTAAATTTTAGAGTGTGACGTAAATTAAAACTAAATGAGTAATTTGAACAGTATAAAAGTGAGATGAAAAGTAGAGTATCGGGAATCCTTTGTACATAATTAGTATTTTAATTATTTTCGATTTATTAATAACCTAATTGAAAACTCTATGTCCAAATTTTCAATTGGAAAATAAAACATTAATAACCAGATTTAAATCAAATGTAATCTTTTGAAAAATCATTCGTCACAATATAAGAACAGGAATTGTTATCGATATTAAGGAAATTCAACGTCGACAATATACTCGTAGAGCAATATTGTAGCAGAGAATTAAATTAAAATAGATAACCAATTGAACCAAATATAATAAAAGGATTATTGCATTCAATAGAAAAAGCATGACTGAATCTATAAATAAAATAAATTCTAAAATTATTTGGTGATGAAAACATTTATAATAAATTTTGAATGACTAAACAAAAGAGTTTAATATTTGAAGAATACATATATGAATCAAAAACAAATACAAATACCATCATATATACAAATTCATCCCTAGCTCTACTAGAAAATTAGTTACACATATTGAAAATATGCAACAAAAATTCTTCAAGGGATAATATGGAAGAGCCAACCATTATTTTCTTCTCTCTTCTTTGGTTTTTCTTTTCTTTTCTCAAGCTCTCAAAAACAATGTATCTTCCAAGGCATCCAAGCACACTAAGCATGGTCTTAGAACACACACTCATCCCTTCTATTTATAAGCATCCTTCATGCAAGTTGTCATGACAAAATCATCACAATTTCAACTTGTTTTGCCATGTGCCATTCTTGAATTCAAGTGATTTGTGAGTTGTCATTTTGATCATTTGTTTTCCCACTATGCATGAGCTGGATTTTGCATGTAGGTTGAGTGTTTCAATTTTGCTTATCTATCTATTAGTTGTCTTGTATGACTTAATATCTTGTGGTCAAATAATTTGTCTTGAAAAAACTTGAGTGGACTTCATCTTGCATATGAATTGATCATTGAATTTCCAAGTTGGTGTAGCAGTGCTTGTTGGAAAATATTATGATGACATTTGGATTTGATGCAAGTGGCTGAAAAATATCCAGGAACGTCAAGTACAGGTGCGTCCACTTGATGGTCAATTTTGTCTTAGATTTAGTGGATATCTCTTCAAATATAAAACATAAAAGTTATATATATTTCTCTTGCGGTTCTAGATCATCTTGAATCAGCTCAATCGGAGATTGGATGAGAGAGTTATGCCCATATTACGAAAAGATGTCAGAACTGTCTAAAATTCCGCAATTATCTTCATTTGCTCCTAATGCTTCTATTTGTGACCTAAATCAAAATATAAGAATAATGAGTATATTTAGGTATCAAATAAGAATAAAGTATTAAACATTAAGAGAGGAAAATATGGCATTTTATATTCCCATAAATATATTAAATCATGCTTATATCTATCTCAAGATAAATGACCATTAATTTTAATAACATGAGTTATATCCATTATTTTCTCATTTCTTTTAGTATTTAAATAGAGTATTTAGAGTGCATTTTTGTGCACTCATCAGAGCCCTTTTGGCTACAACTTCATAATATACCTTTTGCAGGTTCAAACAAAACTATTGGTGAAAGAGTGGTGTCTTCCATCGGCCAAGTCCTTTGTGTAGATGTTGACGACAAGGGAAGTGCATGGGGGAGCTTCATCAGAGTAAAAGTCAAGATCAACATAACTAAACCCTTAGCAAAAAGGAGGGTCCTTAACCTTGAAGGAGCAACCCCACCTTTTGTTTTCGTTGTGGAGCTATTGTGCATGGCAACAACCTTTGCAATAGGTTCAACTTCGATGGCCGAACCAGAGAGGAAGGATCATTACAATATGGGCCCTGGCTTCGAGCCACTCCCTAATCAAAATAGGATCAAGGTAACACCTCCGCTAGCAGTCGTGACAAGGTGGAAGACTCCTCACTTGGAGGACTGAGCAACTTTGGAAAAGAGTATAGAAGGAAGGACTCAACTAACCCTCTACACACTCCATCCCAGAGTTCGAAAATAACTCCTCTGAAACAAGCAAACCCAGAGGAAGCTTTCCACCCACTAGCTCCTAGATTTGCAAACCTCGTACCTTCAATATCATTTTTAGATTGTTCAATAGAGTGTCAAGACACAACAGTCGAGGAAGGTAAAGAAGTTGCCCACCCGAAGCGACATCCTTTAATCAACCCTTTTCCAACACATTAACATCATGCTCAGTTTGTGTCTACCACTGCTGCAATCCAAAAGTTAGCCACCTTTCCCATTCCTCTCCTCTCAAGTCCTACAAGAGCACAAACAAAATTGCTGGCTCTACCTGGAAGTGCAAAGCACGAGGCATAGATTTCCTGAAACCACTGCTAAGTTCCCCCACCAAGATAGGCACCAAGAAGAGTACTAGGAAACGATTAATCAATCCGAAGAAGAAGAACTCGCATGAATCCAAAAGAAACAAGCTTACCAATTGGGCAAAGGCTATCTTACAGCCTTGCCAAACCCCATGATCACCCTAATCAGAATTGCCAAGGGTTTGAGAACCCTCAAATAGTCTGCGAGCTTCACCAATTGGTGAAGGAAAGGCGCCCAACCATCCTATTCCTTTCAGAAACTAAGTGTGGAAGGACTAGGATAGAACATATTCATGACAAGCTAAGATGTGCACAAAGCTTCATTGTGGATTGCATAGGCAAATTTGGAGGCCTGGCAATGTTATGGAAATCATATACCAAAGCTGAACTAAGCAATTTTTCCAACCACAATATCTCAATAGAAGTGACTCAAGCAGGAGGTGGATCTCATTGTCAAGTAACGGGATTTTATGGAAACCCCCGAGTGGAAAAATGAAGAGAAAGCTAGAGTCTATTAAGGAGCTTGAAACCTCATCCAAACTACCCCTGGTTGTGCCTAGGAGATTTTAATGAAATCCTAAGCAATAATGAAAAAACAGGAAATTCATTAAGGTCATTCAGACAAATGGAAGCCTTCCGAAAGGCCATTGATGACTGTGAATTAATTGATCTTGGGTACATCAATAGCAAGTTCACATGATGCAATTAAAGGGAGGGCACCAGCTTCACCAAGGAAAAGTTGGATAGGGCATTAGGGAACAATGAGTGGTCCTCACTCTATGATTCTACTCAAGTCACTACCCTGCCTACCCAAAACTTTGATCACATTTCCCTTCTGATCTCATGCACCAATTAGCGAGAGCGCCACTACAGGAAAGACACAATTTTTCGGTATGAAGCTGCATGGTCCAAGCAGCCAGCTTGCGTCAACCTAATCAATAATTCTTGGCAAGTGGACTAGGGATCATCAAAAAGCTTGAACAAGGTCTTAAGCAAGCTACACCGATGTCAAGACAAGCTAATAGTTTGAATAAGACATCCAGGGCCCCTCTCAAACAAATCCTGGAGACCAAAAGGAAAATTTTATACCAGCTACAAACCCGGAATTCAGGTCACCACAATGAACAGATCAATGCACTACAAAAGGATATTGATCATATCTTAGAGAAGGAAGATTTAAAATGGAGGCAAAAGGCCAAACATAAGTGCTTAAGAAAGGGAGACTGAAATTCCAGTTTCTTGCACCACTGCGTTGCTCAGAGGAAAGCCACTAACACCATTAAGAGAGTCTCCAATGATGAAGGACAACTAGCTCAAACAAAGGAGAAAATAAGTTCTCTATTTCAATCCTTCTACCAAGACTTATTTACTTGCTCACAACCAGAGAACATCGAGGAGCCCTTTACAGACTTGGTCCCTAAAGTCTCAGCCGATATGAACTGCATGTTGAGATAGCCATTCCAATCTCAAGAGATCAAAGATGCTATGTTTGAAATGGAACCTATGAGCTCTCCCGTGCCCTGATGGCTACCTAGCAATTTTCTTCCAAGAAAATTGGGAACTTATTGGCAGCAAAGTGGTAAGTGCAATAAAGGAACTTCTTGAATCAAGGGTAGGTTTTGATCTTGTTAATGAAACATTTATAGCATTAATACCCAAAAAGAAGCATCCTTTCTTGGTGACAGAATTCAGACCCATCTCACTTTGCAACGTGATGTACAAAATTGCCTCTAAAGTGATAGCCAATAGGCTGAAGCTGAATGTAACACTCGAGTTCAGCGCCAACCGGCTTTCAAGAATTTTTATGGTTATTTTATTTATTTATTTTATTTATTGTATTTTATTTATTGTATTTTTCCTTAGTTCATTAGAGTTTTCAATAGCACCATGGATATATAGATAACATAGTTTTCGGATAATTTTTAGTTCAAATGGACCTTTCACCACGCACGATCACGTCGGTTTCTGGCATGCACGCTTTCATCACACCCTTTGCCACTCCTTGCACGTTACCAGACTCTAGACACCTCCCATCCCGATCTTTTCTCGCTTTTGATTTTGTAAACTTCCCACGATTATGCGGGTTGCTTTTTCTGTTCTCCCAAAATCTTCCTCTCAACAGATTTAGATTCTCATAAGTCATACGGATCTCCCTCATTTTTTCTAGGGTTTCATATCACCCTTATATATTTACACATATCTTGTGCATTGAGAAGCATCACTGCTGCAGACCCATACGCACATTGCCCTCCCCAAGCCAGACCTCTTCCGTAGCTACCTTTACACCACCCTCTCTGAATAATCTCCTTCCCAGCCCACACGAAAACTTCTGCCACCGACACGTGCGTCAGCCACCCATTTTGAGTAAAGACCCCGACCACCGAGAGCCAATCTCATCCATACAATCTTTAGCCCTGTTTTAACCCCTAAAAACAGAGTATTGCCAAGAGAAGCAAGCTCGCGTTTTTTCCCTTTGACAGCCACCTCTTCTCTTCTGAAGCTACCCAGAAACTGCCGCCTTTGTCACCCAGGTCCACTGCTCTTATCTCTCGATAAGCCTACGACGTGTTCCTCCGCGTTTGTTTCTCTCTTGGCCTCTTTGGGTTTTCTCCTTAGCCTTATCTCCGTTCTCTCTCTCTCTCCACATTTTCTCTGACCTTAGGGAAGTGTCTCGACGTAACCTCCGCCACCTCCCGCCCCCTTCGTGCCGCTTCTTTCCTTGGTGATTATAAAAAAAAAAAAAAAAAGAAATTACCGCATGGTTTGATCTGGAAGTTTAAAAACGTCCGAGTTCCTTTTTGTTTTCGTGTTTCTCCTTAGGGCCATGCACTGTATATTTATCTATTAATATAGTTTTGTATTAAATCTTGTTTATTTGTGAAGCTTTATTGTTTTAACTGTATATTTACAAAGAAGGAAACAAATAGAGTTTTGGAATATATCATTTTTAATTTTTTTTCTAAATTACTTTGGATTCATAATTGAAATTATTTCAGAACCAAACGTGAGTGTTGCATTATTTTAGAGAGTTGAGTTTTTTATTTCTTAAGGAGACTGATGTTTGAGTTGAAAATTAGGTTAAACTATCAAGTGGATACTGATAATTTGAGAAATGATGTAATTTTAGGATTATGAAAATTTCAAGTTTTGGAGGAATTTGATGATTTTAGTACTTTAGGTTCAAATATTAAAATACATGGGTGATTTGATAATTTACGGATGTGCATGATTATTTTATAGATGACGATTGATCTGTATTCAGCTTTATTGAGGATATTGATAAAAAAACTAATAAGTCTAGATAAGCGGGATTCATATGTTAGATTTGCATAAAAAGAAAAACAATTTGAGATTGGTTTTATAAAATATGCATGATATGTTTTTATAGAAAAATGTGAAAAACAACATCAATATATGTATAAGCATCTACTCATGAAAATTTATATGAAAAAGAAAATTTCTTCTTGACATGAAATGTGTTGATATGAGCAATATTGACATATTTTTGAAATGTGCATCAGAACGATTATGACTATAGATATTTTTGGACATGTGATATAAAGTATTTTGATTTTTTATTGATTATCAGAGATTGATATGAAAGTGAACGTGTTTTAATATGATATGGATATGAAAATCTTTGGCATATTTATTTAGTTGATTCTGATTCTGAATATAATTCTGATATGACAATATGGATTCACGTGATATGGTTGGTACCACCACAATATGATATGATAGGAGTGCAACTACTTTGGAAACAAAGTGATCATTTATGTGTTCTTTTCCGCGTTCATACTTGAGATTTTGAGAATAAATAAGAAAAAATTTCACAATATGATACTGTCCGGACTAGTTACTAGGGATAGCACAACCCTACCATGGGAGTTAAACATGATACATGATATGATATGAGACATGATATGATATGAAAAATGAAGATGTATAGTTATGCATGCCAAAGTTATTTTGAATATGAACAATGTTTTGCTTTAAGAATATAAAAAGATTAAAATACCGCTCTATTTACTTGAATATATGTTTTTGATATCTGCATATGCATATGAAAGATGAGATATCTTTTTTGTTCTTGCATATGAAATGAAAAAGGCTCATGTTTAGACACTAGCATAGTTTTTCTGCTTATTGAGTGTGATAACTCACCTGTTATCTTTGAACATTTTTTTCAGATAACCATAATGTTTTAGTTAGAGATCAGCAAGGGTAGCCACTTTTAGAGGACTTGTAGATCATCAGAGAATAAGTGCTCGAGGGTACAAGCTTTATTGGAGTCTTAGAGCATGTTTGAAATTACGTTTCAAGACTTTAAAAGTGCTTTTAAGCAGTTAAAAATACTTTTAAAGAAAAATGATATGTTTGGGTAACTTTATTTAAAGCGCTTTAGTCAGTTGAAAAAAATAAAAAAATTAGATTTTTCAATAAGCATAAAATTGGAGTTTTTATCAAAAAAAATTTGCAGATAACTATATATTTTTAAAAAACTACCGTAACTAACTCTAAAAGTGTTTTAGACATATAGATCCCAAATAGTAATGACTTTTTAGTAGTAGAGGTTATTACATTAAATTTTAAACTATAAACCTTAAGCTAAAAGTAATATTTCTCATCGCAATCCTAAACATGCACTTAGTAAAATTTATTGACATGGTATTTTTTAGTAGATTAAATTCTGGAGTTTATTAGTATTTGGAGATGTTATTTATTTAAGGTTATGTTTAGTTTTCATTGGAGAGTATCATAAATTTTGTTAGGTATTTATGGACTTCTTGTTTTTTTTTTATAACATTTGGAGTATTGGGAAATTTGAGATATATGAATTAGTGTTAATTGAGATGATTTTGAGAAAAAAGAACTAACTCTCTGGACCTTCGGGATCGGGGTATTACAGTCTAATTTTATTCGAGTTGATATCCCATTCCCAAAGCGCATTTGTGCCAGGGAGACTCATCTCGAACAATGTCATAGTTGTCTACAACAAGAATGAGATTCGAGGAGCCTTGGGTTGACCTTATTATGTGATCAGTCTCAATAGTCAAGTACTCCATTCTTATAAACGGCAACTCCCAACAAATATTTTCCCCCACTAGAGAGTTGAGGCAAGGAGATCTTCTACCCCCTACCTCTTCCTCTTTTGCTTAGAGGCTTTGGGATCACTACTGGGCAAAGTTGAAGAAAAAGGACATATCTCAGGTTTTCCTTTTGCTAGAGGCTCCCTGCTTATCAATCACCTATTTTTTTGCTGATGATAGCTTATTATTTTGTAAAACTAATGTCTTAGAATGCTGCAGGTTGTTCAAACTTCTTAAGCTATATGAGCTAGAATCGGGACAACTCTTGAATTTAGAATAATTGCCAAGACATCAAGGAAGCCATTATTTTTTCCTCACGTATGAAAGAAGCAAAAGGGTTCAATAAATATTTAGGACTACCATCCTACGTTGGCAAGCAAAAGATTTCAATATTCAGGCCAATATTTGATAGCATTTGAAGACGAATCTAGAATTGGTCCACCAAGTTTCTGTGGGGGGCTGGCAAGGAAGTCTTGCTAAAATTAGTAGCGCAAGCCATCCTCCCCTATTGCATTAGAATTTTTAAGCTCCCCAAGGCCATCCTCACGTCTATCAACAAACTCATGGAACAATTTTGGTGGGGTGCAAAAGGAGAGAAGTCCAAAACACTTTGGCTTTCTCGGCAAGATCAAGTCTGAAGGGGGGGGCTGGGATATCGGGATTTTGAACTTTTTAATTTGGCTCTCCTTGCCAAACAAGGGTGAAGACTTATCCAACACCCCTACTCACTTGCAGCCCGTGTCCTTAAGGCAAAGTACCACCATCATGCCTCCTTTTTGGAAGCCAAGATAGGAAGCAACCCCTCCTACCTGGGGCGCAACTTCTTGGAGGCAAGACACGGGCTAATAGAAGGCTTTTGCTGGAAGGTCAGCAACGCAAGATCTATAGCAATATGGCAAGACCGTTGGCTGCCTATTCCCTCTTTCAAAATACAATCGATGCAATAGACCTTGGAGGGGGGGTGATATGGTTAGCACATTGATTGATCACCAAACCTGCCAATGGAATAGGGGCCTAATCCATGCAACCTTCAACCCTGCAGAAGTTGAGGTTATATGCCACCTTCTCATTAGCTCCACGCACTGCCAAGAGCAACTCACATAGAGGTGCCCTAAGGATGGCACATTCACTGTAAAAAGTGCGTACGCCCTCTTGGTAGACATCAATGGACTTATAGGGCAAAGAACCACAACTCGTCTCATGTCGTCTCCCTAGAAAGGAATATGAAAATTTAGGCTTCCAAATGCTGTCAAAACGTTCCTATGGTGAGCGGCACACGAATCTCTTCTAACGACCCAAAATCCTTAACAAGAGAAAGATGATCAAATCCCTAATGTGCACCATATGTAACTCGATTCCAGAAACAGTACAACACTCCCTATGGTCATGCCTCTCAACGTAGGATGTATAGAGCTCATGCTCCAGGATTTTCCAAAAAATGCCTATTGAGAGAACCTCATTCCAATCCTATCTCAGCTAAATTTTACTCCTCCAAGAAGAAGGCTAACAACAAGAATTTGACTCAGTTGCCCATAAGGCGTGGAACCGCAATAACAAATGGATATTTGAGAGACTTTAAAGCCTCCTCTATAATGATCACATCGGCCATGCAGGAAGTAGAAGCCTTCAACGAGGCACAAACAAGAGCCCGTCACAGACCATCAACGAAGCAGCAGCCTCAAACTACATAGCGTAGGCCTCTTATGCATGCTTACAAGGCCAATTGGAACGCAGTAGTAGATAAATCACTTGACCGTATTGGCATAGGGGTAGTCATACTAAATTGGCAAGGGTGGATCTATGCAACGTTGAAATCGCAACGTAAGAGCTCCCAGATGCTCACCTTGCAGTATCGATTGCAGCCCTCAAAGCTATCATTTTCTACAACCATCTCAATCTCTCACAAGTGATGATAGAAGGCGACGCCAAGCAAGTGGTACAAGAAATCCAAGGGGACCGAGTTGTTTGGAACTCAGCTGGAATTATTTTACGTCATATAAGAAACTTGGTTTCAACTAGGCATAACTGGTCTTTTCACAATGTACCTAGAACATTTTTATATATATATATATAAGTACTATGTACCTAAAACATGTAATAGCATAGCTCACAACTTAGCCAAGGATGCCTTGAAACTCTCTGTGGAGAGCATATAAATACATAGGAGATTTCTCCTCCTTTAATGAAGATGCACCAATATTTATCTCAAAAAAATAATCACTAGCATTAGTAACAGCCACTCTATTCCCCAGCTATAATGTCGAACAAACCATGATTTTTTTTTCCCTGATAATTCCAGAACAAAAGAAAGCATTGACATGCTGTTTTACCCCTTGTATTCAATCTTCACATGTTCTTTAGTTCCATTCCAGAAACCAAATATGAAAAGAAAAGAAAAGAAAAGAATAGAAAGGGGAAAGGAGGGAGAAAGGAAGAGGAAGAAAAGGATAGAAATAACTTAAATCACTAATTTAAATTCATCTGACAGGCATAAGGATTATACATATACATATACATATAATACATTCAAAAGAAATTTGAAAAAAAAAAATAACTTAACCTAAAGACTAATAACCTATTCAGTCAATCTTCTTCCCTGCACATTTCATCCAAGGCCAGTTCGCCTCACACAGATCAGAAGGGGTGTTGCCATCATTGTCCTTTAAATCTGTTTCTGCATTTTGCTTCACAAGAAATTTGGCAATGGCTTCTCTGTCACACACGACAGCATAATGCAATGGGGTTTGGCCATCATCGTCCTTCCAATACAGAATGAAAGAGACAATTTGAGCAACAAAATGAAAGTTGAAAAGTGAAAAGTTGAACAACTGCACAGAAGAATCTTTAAAATCCGAACGGTGCATGAGAAACGACACAAGGAGATGAACTACCTTTGCATCCTAAAAGGATAATGAACTACTGTGGGGTAGGTCTTGGGTCTGTCTTGCCCAGTGAAAACAAAGTATTAAGAATCCCAATTACCTTTGCATTTACATTAGCATTCCTGCTAATGAGTAATTCAGCGATGTTGTGGTGGCCGCGATCTACAGCCCAGTGCAATGGGGTCCGGCCCTCGCTATCTGCAATTGACTTAGGCTGTTTTAGAAGGCAGCACAACTTTTGATAAAGAGTGAAACACACATCAACATTGAACTGAAAGCGTTGAAATTGCTACAAAGTTTCATTAATTTGCAGAACAACATTGAACTTCTTAATTTAAGCTGCCATACAACATTCCAGAGTCTCAAACAACTACACCAATATCTTAACATGCTTGTTTCAAAGGTTGCGTCAGGGTTACAAAATTGCAAGGATATCTTAAAAGACATGATTAAAAAGAAAAAGCAAACTGGAAAATGAACAATGAAAGGAGAAAGAAAAAGAAATGCACAACTAAATGATAGGTGAGCCTGTAAGCAGAAACTATGCTATGACTAAAGAGCGCAATCCAAATAGAACTGAGTAGACTGTGGCAAGTCAACCGCCTTATTTGGTTTTTGCCATGATTTCAAGACCTCATAAGCTAGTGATTCCTAGTTGTTTTAACTGATGCTTAAGAGAAATTCAAGTCTGTTCTCAAGCAATTTGAGACAGACAGTCAAGTTCATATGCAATTTTGTGGCACTGCACAAGATTTTTTTTTTTTTTTTTTTAAGAGTAAAGTTGTTGATAAGAATGGAATATGCATAGCCCTTGTACATAGGAAGTATACGAAAAAGCACCTATATACATTCTAAGAATGACTAAAAACAGAAAATCATGACTATTGTATCCATCAAGTAAGCTGAAAACCAAAGCATTGAAATGTGTACAAACAAATTTTGAAGTTCCGCCTTTGTACGCTCCCTATCCTCAAAGCACCGCTCGTTTCTTTCCGAACAAATACACCACATGATGCACAATGGAATCATATTCCACATTGATTTTTTTTTTTTTGGATAAATAAACAATCATATTAATAGAGTAAGCAAACCCCAAGTACACAAGATGATATACAAGAGACAGGATCTAACTAGGTCGTAGGTGGAATGTAAGATACAAGGAAATCATGAAGAAAGAGACCATTAAAATCTACAGCTATGGTCCATAATAATAAGGTACTAAAAAAGAAAAATTGAAGCTCCTCCAAAGTCCTTTCCTTATCTTCATAAGTGCGATTGTTTCACTCTCGCCAAATGCACCACATGATACAAATAGGGATCATCTTCCAGACTGTTGCGATGGGGGTAGAGCTTCCAAGCAATGTCCAACTAGCTAAAAGATCCACCAGTGTGGCTGGCATTACCCAGTTCAACCCAACTCGACTGAGTACTTCAATCCACAGGCTTCCAGCTATCTCGCAGTGTATTAAAAGGTGATCCACAGACTCTCCAGAATCCTTACACATCCAACACCAATCTAAGATTATGATTCGGCGCTTTCTCAAATTATCAGTAGTTAGGATCTTACTCAGGGCAGCTATCCAAGAAAAAAAGAGAGCTTTGGGTTGAGCCTTATTCCTCCAAATTTTCTTCCAGGGAAAGTGAGTAAATGGAAAGGGCACTAAGGTTTTGTAGAAAGACCGCACAGAGAAAATTCCTTTACCCTTCGAGTTCCACCATAGCTTATCAACTTTCCTTCCAGGCGGTCTTGTGGAGTAGATGAGAGTAAAGAAAGCCTCAAAACTGTCAACTTCTTAGTCTTGGGCCGCTCAGCTAAAAGTTACATTCCACTGAATATGCTCACCTGAGCAAATCATGAGGTCTGCCACTGAAGTTTCTTTGTCAGTAGCTAGCTAGTAAACAGAAGGGAAAGCAACCTTGAGAGTTTCCTCTCCACACCACTTATCCCTCCAAAATTTTATCCTTGAACCCACACCGAGCATGAGTTTGGTATGGCGCTGGAAAACTCTCCATCCCTGTCTAATGTGTTTCCACAAACCCACTCCATGCGCCACATTCACCTCTCTAGTACACCATTGCCCCCACCCTCCTTCATGTTTACACTCAACTACCAATTTCCAAAGAGCGTCTGGCTTCAAATTATACCTCCATAACCATTTACCAAGAAGGGCCTGGTTGAAGAGTCTTATATTTTTTATGCCCAAACCTCCTGAGGATAAGGGCCTACACACCTTATCCCACCTGATGAGATGGAACTTGTTTTCATCCCCTGTCCCCTTCCATAAGAAGTCTCGATAGAATTTTTCAATCCTCTTTGCCACGGAAGCAGATATGGGAAATAAAGATAAAAAATACGTAGGTAGGTTGGATAGAGTACTCTTGATGAGAGTAACCCGACTACCCTTAGAAAGGTACAATCTTTTCCATTCTGCTAGTCTTCTTTCTATCTTCTCTATCAATGTATCTCATACTGCTAAGGCACGTGAAGATGTCCCTAAAGGCAAACCCAAGTACTTAATCGGAAGAGAAGCAACTTTACAGCCCAGAGTTCTGGCCAAGAGATAAGGATTGGTGACATTCCCAATTAACGCTAGCTCGAATTTATCAAAGTTAACTTTACGGCTTGAGGCAGCCTCAAAGCACAATAATAAAGCCTTCAACACCCTGAGATGGTTCTAGTTAGCCTTACATAAAATCAGGTTTTAGCAGTGGTTAGGATCTTCCACACTGCTGCTACGTGAGGACAACCTTGAATCTTCTTCCAACACGCCAATACATCCACCACCCTTAAAAGCATTACCCAAGAGACAACTCTCCTACAGTTCTCATCCCACCACACCTTTGCCACCACACAATTTAAAAGTAAGTGGCCCACTGATTCTCCATTCTTTTTATACAAATAACACCAATTCATTACAATGCAACCCTCTTCCTCAAGCTGTATGTGGTCAAGATCTTCTTAAGAGCAGTTGTCCACACAAAGAAGGCCACTTTGCAAGGCACACGAGACCTCCATATATTCTTCCAAGGGAAAGGAACATTACCTTGTGATACCATTAATTTATAATACACCCTAACCGTACACTTATTGCTTCCATTAGACCTTCATTGCATCCTATCTCCCTGCATTGTGGTGTTTCAAATAGAATATATCAACCTAAAAATATCTGAAGCAGAGGGTAATTCCCAATCATGAATATCCCAATTGAAGAGGATATTCCACTGGGGAGGGCCCTAGATGATACCTGTAGATCTGCCACGGAAGCTTCTTTATTAGTTGCTATATGAAAGAGAGTGGGAAAAGCTGTACTAAGAGTGTGGTCTCCACACCTTACATCATGCCAAAACCTGATTTTAGTACCCTCTCCAGCCACAAAATGAATATGATTTTCCAGGCTGGACCATCCCAGCCTAATAAATTTCGATAATCCCACACCATACCCCTCCTCACTTCATTGGAGCACCAACCCCCCAATCACTTCACTTCCATGTCTACAATCAATAATTTCCTTCCACATCGACTCTCTCTCCAAATAATACCTCCATAACCACTTCCTCAATAAAGCTTTGTTGAAAGTCCTCAAATTGCACTCTCTCAACATCCAAGATTCTTAACATCTACTATAGGATTATTAACAGTCAGTCCAGTCTGTTCCCAAGCTTTAGCTTTTAACTTTTAGTTTGTGTTCAAAGATAATCCTGGAGACCATGCAAACACAAATATCTTCAATCCAGTTAAACCACAGACTACTGCAGCGTGCCTACAACACACAGATAAGGTAAATTTTCGACCTTTCATCATGGGAAGTAGTGCTTAGAAATTCACCCAAATGTTCAAACCCCTTAGACCTGGAGGAGCATACTCCCAAGACCAATCAATGGCCTTACCACTTGAGCCAACACCTAGGGATAGCTTTTAGCTTCTTATGCAATTAAGTTAAGAATCAACTTGATCTGTTGAATTACCCAAAGAGAACCCATTGGAAACATTCTGGGAAAACCTATAATCTCCGCAAAACCCAAAAATGAATCTATGCCATGGAAATGCTATACAAAAGTTAACAATGGAAACAGCCACAAAGCAGGGGGGTGTTCAGGGAGGACCTTTCAGATTTACTGAAATACTGCCTTCAATACACTTAATCAAATTATCCGCTTCTCCTTCTCTGGCAAAGGCATGAATAGCATCCATTTTCCTGAAAATTAAAGCAAGGAACTTTTAGATCAGCCAAAAGAAAGAAAGAAAGAAATACCTTTGAAACTTTTATAGATAATTTATTTATTTCGACATATGGCATCTGTTGGCAAAAGAAAGTTGTTATTAAGGAACACTTAACACCAGTAGGAGCTATTTAAAAAATCATGCTTTGCAATGCTAAGGAGAAGTATGGCATACTCAATGAAGCAACTTCATAGAAAGAATAAAAGACATCATGTTAACTGATTACATAAAGTAAGCATTCCATAAAACTACTACATATTTCCATCAGTAATAAGAAAGACACCTCTAAAAACCCCTATCAGTTGCTAAACAAGGAAAAACTGAATCATGATAATTGTGCCCCATCACAAACTCCTAGGTCAGAGACGATTCATATTAAAAATAATATTTTCCTTCTCCTACTCATACAAAGCCTTTCCCGTAAGAAGTCATAGGCAAAATATAAAATACCTAAATCTGGAATAGCCTAAAATTTAAACTTTTTGTTGGTTAAGAGTCTTCAACCTAAAGCAAAAAAGAATAATTACCACCCTGGATTCATTCCTTTTAGATTAAAACAAGAATTTAAAATTTTAAGGGCAGCTTATCTCATTACAAGACGAACAAAACGGAATTATTAAAGGCCCTCTCTCTGCATACAAGTCAATAGAACACTACAGTTCAGTAATAAGATCAGATGATAAATATGGATGGCCCAACTTTTTTCCCCAAGAGCAAAAAACAAGAGAATAAAAACCACTTATAGTACAATTGCTTTTACTTATCAGTGGAAGAAAAAGAGACATCAGTCATCAATTATACTAGATCACTGTAGAGACTACAAACTCCAGGACCCATTTGTGAAAAGACTTTAATAAGACCCTTTGAGCCTGACTGGCAGCCAAAGACCGTGGTTGGGTATACATGTAGCAACAAAAGGAATTCTTAAACTAAAAATATAAGCAGCCTCCAGCTGAGCCAGTTCAAACCCAAGTCAGGACATACATACTGATGCTCTAGGATTGCTGTTTACATATACACACAATCACTTAAACCAGATATCAAACCGCCTCCCAGTAGAACTTTCTTTCTATAAGGGCTTAAGATAAATTTCTCAACCTAAAACATCAAGAAGTTCCAAGAACCTTACGACTCATTTCCAGATTCTTCCTCATAAACAAAAGTGCTGAAAACTGGTCCCATTGATCCTTTAGCATCCATACTTGGTGCATTGCCTTCTCCACGCTTGCTCTTCTAGTTATCATGAGTCAAGAAACCATGAAAGAGAGGAAAAAAAAATCAATAGGGTGAAAGGATGTGCAAGAGTTCCAAAAGATCAGCAAGATTGGAAAACTCAAAGATTCTAACCAGAGTTAAACCATCCAACCAAGAAGGATATAGCTCTGTAACAATATCAATGTACTTCTGCATGGCTTCTTCTGGAGGCATAGCACCCAATTTCTGCCATGCTTGCCTACCAAACAGCAGTCAGCAAAATATTAATAAAATAAGGAAAAAAATAAAAACCAGAATTTTATACGTCTAAATAAATATGATTGTGATTTATATGTCTAAATAAATATACTGTACAGGCAAAATGGAAGTCTGAAGAACGGCACTGCTCTCTACCACTATGTTCGTTAGGAGAAAGGGATGTAGAGGGCAGAGGACAAGATCACCGATGGTAAAATAAACATGTTTCTCAAACGTTCTATTGCTTTTGAACCTCTCCCAAAAAATGTGATTCCATGCTGAACTTAGATTTGATATCAAACAACAGAGTCCCATATGACCTCGGTTTATGGTTGACAGAAAAATTGATTATTCAGACGTCCTCCATACTAAAATATTTTTACAGGTACACTAACATCCAACCAGTTTGAAAGTATCACTCGAGGAAAATTTATTTGTGACAAAAAAATTAACATGTACATTTGTCACATGAAACAAACACAGAAATTTTACTTCCGTAAAAGAAGAGTAAAAAATGATAGTCTCCCATCATTATCATTATACTAAATGCTATAATTCTAATTTCGCAACATCAGACAACTTACGATTGAATTGTGCTATTAATTTACCTTTCACCCACTTGATTAGCTATATATTCCCTCAATCCGGAGCACGTGCAATTACATTTCGCATAAAACCCACAACAAAAACGTATTTACAAGATACAAATTACCCATTCACCTAACATATGCAACCAAAAAGAGAAAAAAAAAATATCACAAAGATAACGCGATACCACTTGGCCCGAGCCGTGACTTTCAAAGCCGAAGGCTGTGGCGAGCTACAAGGGCCCTCGGTGGCAATCTTGTACAACCCATAGAGCCTCAACTGCACGTCGTTCGAGACCTTCTCCGAGAGCCGATCCGCCGCGGATGCCGCCACGAACGCGGTGGCTGCACTGAAGGTCTCGTCCAGCTCCGTACTCTCCACTCCCTCCCAGTCATCGTCATCATCGTCTTCGGCATCGCTATTGGGCACGCTGTCGTTCCTGATGCTACCCTGCTCGGCGAAGACCGAGTCAGTATCGTGGAACGGGCCCAAAACGGCACCTTTAGGGTCGTCGTGGATGTCGGGTATCGAGGAGGAGCGGGAGAGAGATAGGTTTTCTTCTTTAAAGGAGAGGACTATGGAGATGAGCTTGGCAACGAGGAAGGAGAAAATGAGGCCAAGGACAATGGATTGAACGAGCTGTTGCCAGTCGCCCATCATCATGATTGTAGAAAGTAGGCTGTCGAGCGATGAATTAACAAGAAGCCTAAACAAAGAAATGTGAAATGGGGTATGATTTGCGAGAGATAAACCCTAGAAATTGAGAAGCACAATGTGTGTCTGTGACTCGGTCAGCCAGACAGAACAGGTAATCAAGAGGCTAGAGTTGTGCCTGTGGTAACAATATACGATGGACAGAGAGATGAAAAAGTCAATTGTCTTTCAAAATTGCAATTACGATGCAAACAGAAAAATTTAGGCAATGTTTTAAATTTCGTTTAGTGATTGTTCCGGTGTAGATATTATTACAAAATTTTTCGGTATTAATAGATTTTAGTGTTGCTATTTTAAAATTAATTATATATTATATATAAATACTTATATGTATATATATATATATAAAAACTAATAATTAATAGAATGAATACATGCTAAAGATACGTAACTTAAAAACACTCTTATTAGATTGACTAAAAGTCAAAATTAATGAGAATTTAAATATTAAAACTTATTTTAAACCCATATTAGATTGTTTAAAAGTTAAAATAATTTGACTTTTGTGAACAATAAATCTAAATTAAATATTAAATATAGACAATCAAATACAATAATTAAATTTTATTTTATTCTTTTATTTTTTATCTTTCTTACTTTACTCACTTTTCCTATAATTTTTTAGTAAAGAAAATTAAGTTGGTAAAAAAATATAATTGAATGAGGAATAAGTAGAAATAATTTTTTTTTAAATGTCGATTAGTAATTTAAGTTAAATATAATATGATTACTAATTATTTTTTTTAAATCATAATTTAATTAAAATATAATTATTAATTAACATATAACAGATAGAATAGTCAAATACGATAAAATTAATTAATTTAATAATTACAAATAATTAAAAATAATTAATAATTAATTACTCATTATTATGTATCTTCATAAATGGATAATTCAATATGAAGATTTGATATGAATAACCAAAACTATAAGTTAGTTATATTATTTAATTGTTATATTTAAAAAAAAAAAATTGTTCCAATGTGAGGAATTATGCAAATAGAATAGTAAAAAATCAAAATGGAGTTTTCATTTGTTAAAATTATATTTTAGCAATGGTTAATCCAATAAGAGTACTCTAATTGATATAATCCCCAACCTTTAAAATAGAATATTGGGATTTGAGATTCCCCTTTTCCAAAAGTATATAAAAAAAATTATAATTTTAAATTTCATACGATTCTGACTGAAATTTTTTGTTCAAGTGTACTAACCTGATATATAGGATGGATATGCAAGTATGGACTCAAAAATGGTCTATTATAGTATGCCACAGTACTATCACTGGCTCTTCTTGTGGCCGAATGACATGGGACCGGCTAATAATCTTGTACACACAGTTAAATGCATTCGCTAGTTAGATTTGTCAAATAAGTTAGACCATTCAATTAATTTAGATAAATCAATCATGGTAGCATAACCATTGGTATGATCATTCATGATTTTACACTCAATATGAGATATTTTATGAAAGAAAACCTTAGGTTAAATATGTTTACATTATGGCAGATTTATTATGAAGCATGTATCTTTATTCTTTCAAAATATGTGTCAGACATCTATTGGATAAAAGCTAAGTGAAATTGCTTTGCTAGATGGCTACTGTTGGAGATCTTCTTGGGTCATCGATGATAGTTGGACGGCAGCATACTTTCACCAATTTGGTGGCGCAATCTCCATAGCTATTACATGAAGTTGAGGTCCCTTTCTGTCCGACAAAGATTATTGATGGAGAAATTTACGTTCTCTTTTCTAAGGAAAAAAGTGGAGAAATCTACTACTCCTTTCATGTATTCAATGGTTCTAAAATTTTTTAGGCAGCATCTATCCCTTGATGTAATATGAGCGTTCATCATAAGCCGATAGGGTCTAGATCCACAGCCTGTGGTTTCTGCAATGAGAAAGCCTTAAAATGTCTTCGTGTGCTTGTCCAATGAATCTGATTTTGTAAAGGCATTCTCGAGGGAGGCAACTGATGTGGATGGTGTGTCATATCGAGGTTTTCATTGGCATCCAAGATTTGATGAGGAAACAAAGCCCTCTATAGTGCTAGTGTGGGTTTTCCTTCTAGGATTACCACCAAAATATTATCATGAATCGTTTCTAAAGAATAGCATTGCTCTTTTAGGTTAGTTTTTGCATCGCAATAATACCACCAAATATGAGACGAACATCGATGGTGCAAGGGTTTGCTTGGAATTTGATGCAAATAAGGAACCAGTTTGGGGGATTTGGATAGGAAATCTCCACCATGTCTCAATTTTATATGTTGGGGTTGAATATGAGACTCTACTAGCGTATTGCTCAAGATGTAATACACAGAGCATAATTCGAAAACATATAATTGTAAGGAAGGTGCCAAACAAATTGGTGATCAAAAATAGAAGGGGATTGAGAAGGGAATAGAGAAGCTAGTGCAAATCTGGAAGTCTAAGACCCATGTGCAACAATTGGAGCGCCTAATGAGGTACTGAGTCATGATTATATGCCTAATGATTCTGTGGTTGTTAATGTTGATTCTAGACCTAGTAATGTAGAAGTTGGCAATCAGTCTTTAGACTTAATTGGAACGAAGGAAAATATCTCTCGGTCAATTGAGTTGACTATTGTTAATGGCCCTATGTTAGGGGTTGATACTGTTGGAAGGGATATTGCTTGTCCCAATAATTCAAAAGATTAGAACTCTTAAATAGCTGCTGTTGAAAGAGAGTTAATGGTCATGGAAATTGGTCTTGTAAAAGTGCAAAAAAATGTGGTGATTTCAGGTCCTACGGGGGTTGAACAGCCAAGAGGCAATGTGGCTATTGAGGAATTAATTGAGAATGCAAAGGAAGATTTGGTATTGAAAGATAATTCCGAAGAAAAACCTATCCTAGATCCATTTTGTGCTATGGTCTTAGACGAGACATTGGACTCACAACCTGATGGAACAGTAAAATAATATGTCTTTGAGCCAGATGAAGAAAGGGTAGAGCACTTGTGTAAAAACAAGGAATACCCATCAGATTGTGATGCTATAAATGCTAAGAATGTGGCTAAGGGTGGAAGAATTCTTAGAAGTTCGTCTCGGGTTCCTAGCAAACTCGCTTGTTTGAATTTATGATTTGTCAACCTTTTTTCTAGAATGTTCATGGGATTAGAACATCACAGAGAAGGCTTTGTAAGTTAGAGAGGAAATTACATTTAAATTTTTCTATGTTGGTTGAACCTTTTGTTAATGATAGCAACTTGGAAGTTTTGAAAAATGGCTTGAATTTTGAGCATGAGTTCTCTAATCAGAGTGTTGGTGGTAAATTATAATTGTTATGAAGTGTGGCTTAGAGATTTCGATTACTAATTATAGTGCCCAGCATGTTACTATTTTGATGAAGTTTGACTCTCGAATTGTTGTGGTTTCTATAGTATATGCAAATGTAATCATATAAAAAGAGAGAGATTTATGAAGGCTGTTACCATTGGATGTAGTGCAAGGTACGTCTTGGCTTTGTCTTGGTGATTTTAACATCATCCGTGTGGAAGATCACGTAATGGTGGTAGACCTCGGTTGAGAGTTGTCATGGATGAGTTCAATGAATTTATTGAGACTGGTGGTTTAACTAAAATGAAAGCAATGAGAAGTGGATTTTATTGGTGTAATGGGTAGTAGGGTTTGGTTGAAGTTGGTTGAGACTTGATGGATGTTTGTTAAATCCAATGGCTATGGATTTGTTACCATATGCTTATTGTAATTACTTATCTCATTCAACTTCAAATCATTCACCGATATCTTTTGTCTTAAAGGCTCTAGTAGTTCAGTATGGTCATTCCTCTTTTAAGTTCCAACAAATGTGAGTGCCTCTTATGAATTTTAGAGAGGTCATTCACGAAGCTTGGCAAGATCCATTTGCTTCTGTGGGTCTTTTTCGATTAGCTGCTAAACTAAAAAATTGAAAGTCATTTTAAAGGACTGGAATCGCAGGATATTTGGGCACACTGAGACCAATATTAAAGCTTTGGAAAATAAGATTGAAAGGCTTGAATGTCAGTTGCAAGTTAATTTATCAGAACAGATTGAGACGACATTATTAGTAGCTAAGGAAGAGCTTGTGGTTTGGTTACAGAGAGATGAGACTTGACTTTCATAACAGTTTAAGCTTAGTTGGATGGAGAAGGGCGAGGCCTCAGCTCAAAATTTTAAAACTTTTGCTATTATTTATAAGCCGATTGTGCATGAAATGAGACCCCGAGATGGGTCTTGTTTGACTACCCTGAAAGCTATTCATTATGGTGCTGTCGATTTGTCATTGATTATTCCGCATTTCATTTTGGAGGAGTTTAATAGTATTCTTCTTTAGCTCCTTTGGATCCAAGAGGTGAAAGAGGCTATGTTTTCTATCCCGATTGATAGTAGTCCAGGTCCAGATAGCTTTGATTCTGGGTTCTATCGTTCGTGTTGGGATCAATGTTTTTAATTTCGTACCGTACCGGCCGTACCGGCCGGTACATACCGTACCGGAGCAGTGGCCGGTATAGAAATGGGGTCTGTTTCGTACCGGCCCAGATTTCGGCCGTACCGGCCATGTGTACCGGCCTATACCGGCCGGTACCGGATTTGAGATTTTTTTTTTTTTTTCATTTCTTCCTATTTTTTTATCCTAATTTAGACTAGATTTTTTACATATATATTAATATATATAATTGAGACTATTATTTTGAAATATAATTTTTATATATTTTTATATATTTAATTTTTTTTTTTATGTATAGACTATTCCGAAACAGTACACGAAACAGTACCGGTACCGAAATATTTCGTTCCAGTGCCTTGACCGGTACGCTCACCGGTACAGTATTCAAAACATTGGTTGGGATAATGTGGAGTCTGATGTGGTGGCAGCAGTTAGAGAAATTTTTAATGGTTCCCCTATTCCCAGATTTTATTCAACTTCCTATATTATTTAATTTCAAAAGTGCAGATTGTCTTATTCTAAATAAGATTATTTCTCTGGAGCATGGTGCTTTCTTGCTTGGAATAAGTATATCTAAGAATATTATTCTAACCCAAGAGATGATACACATAATTAATAAATGGGTCCATGTTGGCAATATTCTTATTAAAGTGGATATGGCCAAGGCGTATACTAGTGTCAACTGGGATTTCTTATTACATGTTATGAAGTCATTTGGCTTTTTCTTTCGTGTTTGTGAGATGATCAGGTAGTGTATCTCAACTCCGTGGTTTTCTGTGGTTATGAATGAGTCGGGAAAAGAATTTTTTTTTTCCTAGTGAGTGTGGCTTGCAGCAGTGGATCTTTTATCTCCTTATTTGTTAATTCTTGTGGAATAAATACTATCTTGATTATGAATGAGTTAGTAAAAAGATTTTTTTTTTCCAGTGATGTGGCTTGCAACAAGGGGATTTTTTTTCCCAGTGGGTGTGGCTTGCAACAGGGGGATCTTTCATCCTCGTGGCGCTCCTCTTATATCACATCTGTTGTATGCTAATGACATTGTTATGTTTGTTAATAGTGGTAAATCCTCTCTTTGTGCTATTAGGGACATTTGTTTTTTTCAATATGAAGATTGGTCTGGTTAGGTTGTAAGTAAAGAGAGGTCATCTATTTTTATCTTTAAATATTCTTCTGGTGCTAAAAAAAAGAGATGCTTTGACAATTACTCTTTCTCGAGGGGCTCTCTTCTAGTGAAATATTTGGGTGTGCCATTGGTCTCAGGTCGACATAAAGTATCTCATTTTGATGATTTGATACGCCGTATTCGTGCAGGCTGGAAGGATGACAAAATAGATTTTTAACATCTGGTGCTTACATTCTTTTATTGAGACATATTGTGGCGAGTATCCTGATACATTTATTTTCAGTTTTGTAAGCTCCAAAGGCTGTTGTGGGAAGTCTTAACCGAAATATGAGTATTTTTTTTAGGGATGCCCAAATGAAAAACCTAGACAAAAGTGGGTGGCTTAGCAAAGGGTGTGCACCTTGATGCATGACGAGGGCATGGGCTTAAGGATGTTTGAAGATGTGTAGGTGTCACTTTTTATAAAGTTTGCTTGGAATTTATTAACTCAAGACTCAGTATGGATTAACTTCTTCAAGGCTATGTTAAAGATAGGAATGTTATTATGGTTGATTCTCGCAAATGCTCATTTTTCTGGAGAAGAGTAGTAGCCGTGTTATCTAAGGTGCTAAGCCATTTTTTGTGGAAATTAAGGGATGGTCGGGTTTCCTTTTAGTGGGATCCATAGTTGAAGTCAGGAGCTATTATGGACTCTTGTGAGATCTAAGATGTCCATTCTCTCACAGTAAGGGAGTGTAGAATTTAAAATGGTTGGGATGTGGATCTTCTAAAAAGATTGGTGGGGGACTTTAAAATTGCAAAAATTTTGGATTGTTTAGGTGAGCAAAAGGAATGAGTAGATATTCTGATTTGAAAGCTGAATTTGAATGGGACATTTTCTTCAAAATTGGCTTGGTATTGTATTCGTGTTAAAACTCCTAAATCTAATTAGGCTCCTTGAACTTGGCACTCAGCTCTTCCAAAAAAATATCTGGTTTCTTTGTGGAAGGAAGACTTTGAATTTTAGCCTTAGTGTGGATGCATGTGTCAAAGATTTGGAGATTCCCATGGTTTCTAAATATGAATGTTGTGTATAGGGATGTATGAAAGACTAAGATCATGTTCTTGCTACAGAGTCGATAACAGAGGAGATTTGGCATCAGGCTTCTTTGAGTTTGGGTATACTATATGACCCATCTCGGCCTGGGAAGGCTAATATGGAGTTTTGGTTGAGACGGGCATCTCATTCTTCTAAAAAACGTACATTATTTGATTTGATTCCTATTATTTTAACTTGGTCCCTTTAGGTGTGGAGGTGCAAAGCTCGCATATAAGGGAAAATAAATTCTGTGGAGTCTTTGTGGGGTTTGACTAAGGCAACGATTGCATGGGTGGATTTATGCTTGTGGGCTAGTAAAAAATTAAAGGATGGTGATGATCGAATATTGGCTGCTTTTTCTATTCTAGTTAAAGCTCCTAAATGCAAGAAGGTTTTTTGGGTGACATGGCAAAAACTGAATGGGGGATGGTTCAAATTGAATGTCGATGGAAGTCCTTTGGGGAATTCGGGTATTATTGGGGCGGGTGGTCTTATTCGGGATGATTATGGATGCTTGGGGTTGGTTTTCGTTAAAGAACTATCTCACGGGTCAAATAATAAAGTAGAGTTACTAACCCTTTATTATGGGTTACTGAACTGTAAGGATTTGGTTATTCATAGAGTTAAGATCGAGCTTGATTCTTTGCTAGTAGTCAATTGGTTGGAAAAGGCAAATGTGGAATATGGTATCTTGAAGATTATTGGTACAAAATCCAAAAGATTATTTCTAGCTTGGAAAGTCAAGATAAGGCATGTTTATAGAGAGAGAAATGCAGGAATGAATTTTCTTACTTGTTTGGCTTTGAATTATCAATCTCGTACGTGGATTAATTATATTAATATCCCGAGGGAGCTTAAAGCAATTTTAAAGGTGGAAAAATTGAGTCTTTCGGCCATGAGGTTATAATTTTATTCTGTTATGGTGGTTGAAGTTTTGCTTTGGTTTGGTCTACGTTGAGTGAGCTCGTTGATATTGGTTTTGTTGGAAAGACATCTTTTTTTTCACGTATGGGCTTCTTTGTGAGGTTTCTCGACTTTGGTTTTTGTACTTGCTTTTAATTCATCTATTGTTTTGATTCTTTTATAATAAGGTTTGTTTTTATGCTTGGTTTGAGGTGTTTTTTTTTCTCTATTCTCGTAACATCTCAAGTGTTATGATGTTACTATGGTACTCCTCGACTAGAAGTAAGTGTTTTTCAATAAATTTGGGGAGAGGTTACTCTTGGATATGTAACCCTAACTCTTCATTAAAAAAAATGACAGATTTCTTATTGAGTTATCGACTTAATTTAGTTTGTTTTTATGTTTCTAAACCACCTAAGGTCAAAATATTTGTGAAGGTAGAGTTATAGGACAGTATTTAATCCATGAAGACATGAAAGTGGTCTAGATCATATACAAAAAAATTTAGTTATGATTTTTATGGCACAAATTTTGAAAAACTTTAATCAATGTCTTCACACTCTCATTTATAATTTGTATATTTTCATTCAAAATCTATCTATTCTATTTATTTTAAGTAGGAGTGTAAATAGTCTAATCCAGTCTAGAAAAATTGTAGATCGATTCTACTTTGTCCAAAAATTTTCTCAACCTAGACTGGACCGAACTTCTATTCAGTCCATACCGGTCCGGTCCAAATCGGTCTAAGGACAATCCGATCCAAGGACATCTTATATGATTTAATAGATTAAATTTAATTCAAAATCTTTCAATGATGAAAAATAATTTTTAGCCCAAATTTAATTATTTTTAGTCCAATTTACGTATTTATCACAAATTTAAGCCAAATTATATTAAAAAAAACTTACTCTTAAAACAATTGGCCAAAAAAAAAAATCTACATAAAAAAGTAAAAAAAATTATAAATTATAATTTTTATATTATAACTAGTCAACTACTATAACTTATAATATATTAATATTATAAGAGTATGTATTATATATTAATATATTATACTACCACTCTTAATCTATATTAATATTAATATTATAATTTATATACTATTATTTATATATATATAAATCATTCGGTCCGGTCCGGTCTGGTCTTGGGGGAAAATGTCCTGGATCCAGACCAAATCGGAAATATTTCGTCCATGCAAAAAATGGACTCGATTCGATCCAGTGCATATGATCTGGCCCAGTTCGATCTTCTTACAACCCTAAAATTTATATAGGTATTTGAACTTGTTGCTTACCTTAAAATCTCATGAACATCTAAAAGTGACTTTATTCTTAAATTTGGGGAGCGGGGACTTTTACAAACATTAATTAATGCGGGCAAGCATGTAAAACAATCACGACTAGTTAACATTACAAATAATCTATGACAAGAAACATTGTCTGGATCAAAATGTAGCAACACTAAATTATGGCAATCGGGTTTTTCCTTTTCACTGCAAAATTCACCCCATTGTTTCAATACATGCACCTTCCATAGCCTGTTCCAAAAAAAAAAAAATCAAAGAACCCAAAAATGAAAATTCTGAAAAGGAAAAAAGTAAAAGAAAGTAAAAGAAAATATGCATATGGTACTTACTTGGATCCACATTAGTGATAGACCCTGTTTGGTCAAAATCGCAATCATGCTCATGCCTTCCCATTACTTGGTAGAACAAATTCATGGAATACGTAGCATGGGCACCAACTGTGTTAGGCATAAAACATGGGCCTCCTTCTTGTATCGGCCCACAACTTAATCCCAGCCCACAAACATAGTCTATGTTCCTTTGCAGAGCATTTGGGTCTGCCCCTGCCTTGGGCACACACCATTGTTTTCCCTTCTCCTGTGGAAGTGGACTGCTGCTGATTGGTGGGATCCCCGGACTTGGACTTGTATCTGGGCCTCGATTCGTCGGAATAGATGATATCGCCTGCCAGAGCCAAGTCCACAAACCAATCAAGCACAAACATAATGATGACTAACAAAAACATTTTAGGGTGATTATCGACGGCAGCTGCTACCGTGGGCCGTAGGATCCCAGCATCATAGACAGGTGTCATATCCGGTCGAAACAACCCAAAATTCCTCTCGCATGTTGGGCCGGGCTTAAGATTTTCATTAAATAGTGCAAAAACATATGTCTCGAATGTCCGGTTGGGCATAAGCGGGGTGCCGTTTCCAGACATGACATGCCGTACAAGGTTTGCGTTATAATCGGCAGCGTTATCTGGGCTAACACCAACTTGGGACGAGTCTCCCTCAGAAGGCCATCCCGTTTCTGCTATAACAATCTCGATGTCATCAAATCCCAATAGTTTCAACGCCGAAAAGACTGCATCCAATTGTGCATCCAACATGTTTGTGTAAAGTAACTTAGTGTTCACATCAAGAACCCCTGGATTGGGTCTAAAAAGAGCATAATCAAGAGTTTCAGATGAGCAGCCAAAAAATGGATATGGGTTTACCATGAAAGGTGCATTTGTGGCTCGAAGGAAGGTGAGCAATGGTTTCAACACATGGGTGTCATAGCCTTGTCTAAACTTTCCAGTGGATGGTGGGCTTGAGGATGACAAGATGCCCAAAGAATGGGGTGTAGAAACCTTGATGCTTCTTTCCAAAGAGGCTGCCCCAAGTGCCGAGTGAAGTGTTTGCATGGCCGGGACAAGGCTTGCAATTAACTGCTTGTTAGCTGTGGAAACCACTTCGTTGCCTACCAAAATTCGGACAAGATCGGTGGTGGGTATGTAAGATTCTACATTGGTTTTCACCCATTGTTGAGCAAAGCTTAGATTGGTAAGGTGGGGGATTTGGTCATTAGGGACAGTGATTGTGACCTCAATCCCAGTGCGAGCAAAAGCCTGCAATATATCAGGGTTGGCATCAAAGAGCCTAACCCTGTTAATAGTGGTTGATTCTAAGAGGAAATGTGCAACTTGGGCTGGTGGAGGGAGATTGGTTGCCACTGTGCCATAATTTACACCGATTGATCCTTCTACACCTGAAAACAAAAACATGGCCACGTATCATATACATTTTCTCATTCCAGAATCATCTATCTTTTCAATTAATATAATACACCAAGTTATATATATATATATATGTATGTATATATATGTATATATAAGCTAGACTTTTTTTTTTTTATACCTTGGAGGATGGTTGATGCAAGGATTAGCAAGACTTTGCTGACCATTGACGCAAAAACAATGTCAATACTGGCCTTGTCCATGGCTGTGGTGTTGAGAAGTTGAAGATGATGATGAATGATGCAATGAGAGGCAGAAGAGCAGCAGCCATTGCTGAAGAAGTAACCTTGAGATGCTTTGCTTTATGAGTGGGGAAGTTCTTTGTGCTAATGGTTGAATGTTTGGTAAGAGATCTTTTTTTTTTTTTTTTGTGCCTGCTTTTAAATGTTTCTTCGAATCTGTTCTATCACAGATAGTACATATACATCTTTACTCTCTTTGGAAGGAATGCTACTAACAAATCAAATTAAGCAGCCAGCCTTCCTATCTTTAGCTCTATTATGAACAGAAGCGTGCATGACAGTTGATATCTAAGTAGTTGAAAATGGGGAACGTTTTCTTGTTGCCAAAGCCAACATGCTGAGAACAGGATCTTGCTTTTTAGCCAGGTTGGGTGTTGGATAGTGCGGGGAATAATCTTTTCTTTTCTTTTCTTTTTCTTACGATGGTGGAGAAGGAATTGAAATAAAAGATACTTAGAACTACAAAAGCCTCGTCTCTTGATCTTAACCTAGTCGCTGGTACTGCTTTAATTAGAAAGTTTGCTGTTTGACGCTATGTTTTCATGATGGGTACGGCAGAATTGCTTGGGGTTGGTTGAATCCAAAATGTTGAATGTTTTGTACTTGTTTCTAGGATGTCAATTACTGCTCTGGTTATAGCATTGAGTTTTGGACTTTTTGGTGTACCAGGCTTATTGGGCCAAACCCACTTCGTATAAGAAGCTATCAGTAGGCGCTCCTCTTTAATCAAAGTATAAAGAATGTTTAGATAATGAAATGAAATAAAATAAATTGATATAAAAATTTAAAATTTAAAATTTAAAATTTAAAAAATATTAGTTTTTAATATTATTATTATTTTAAAAATTAAAAAAATAAATTATTTATTATATTTTATATAAAATATTAAAAAATTATAATAAAAAAATGAAATAAGACCATATAAAATATTTTCATCATCTAAATGAAGCCAACATCAAGTTATCGAAAAACTCAAAAAAATCTCTTAGTAGCTATCGAGAAAAATAGATATATATTTTTTTCTCAATCTTTAAAATCCCACGTCAATAAACTATGATAGTAAAAATAGAATAGCAGTAGATGACTCGTATTAGCATGAAAGTTGCCTTTTTTTTAATCTCTTTATTGAGAAGGATTTTTTATTTTTATTTTTTATTTATTTTTTTTTTATAGAAGAAGGATTGTTGGAAATAGTGTTCAGGTAAGCTAGACTTCGAACCGAACATCTCTATTAAAAAATTCAGGTAAATAGAATGTGATATGGGGGGGCCGGCTATCATTCATCCCAATATTCCAAGTTTGATTAGTTTATGGAACTGGTCTTCTTTTTAAATCATGCTTGTGGGGGCTTGACTAACTGCAACAACCTGACAATATAGAGAGAGAGACCCCAGCAAACGACAAAGAAAAAAAAAATTGAAAAAAAAAAGAAAAGATATTTTGAGACAGAACTTGACCCTAACCTTATCCTATCTAAAACTAGTGATGAGAGTAGTAATTATGAATTACAATATTTTAGGCTTTTTTCCATGATGAGGCACAGCCTTTAAAGCACCATAATTCTTAACAAAACTAAAGAAATATCTGTGCAAGATATGCATGTGCAGTGCATCAGTCTGATCAGTGGATCCATCAAAACTTTAGAAGCTGTTCTTTGATGAATGGTGATAATTTTATTACTTTTTTATTATTATTATTTTTAATTTCTAATTTTTTATTTAATAATTAAAAAAATAATTATAAATAATATTTTCTATTTGAATATTTTTAATGATTAAAAATATTCAAACATACTTAAAAAAATAAATATACTATGAGTAATAATAATGATAAAAAAATTATAAACCTATCATTATCCTCCTTTCGTGATCAGATAATATATAACTGTATAGATAAATATATATGTACATATTTAGATTATGTGGGATGATACCTATATATATTCAAAATGCATGCCTAAGGTCAATTAGGAAAATAGGACTGTATAGTTGAGTCATAAAAGCTTTTGGTGAAGAGTACTCTTCGTAACTGAAAAGGCTGGTTAAAGCCTTGAGAAGAAGATAATGGACAGAATACATTCTAAAGTTCCCGAGATGAGTGAGATATACATCTTTACTAGGTAAATATAAAAAAAAATAATCTTATAAATCCCTATAATTATGCTAGACCTGATAGAGCAAGACTAATGGTAATGTACTAATGTCCTTAAAAAGCCAAGACTATAAAAGATAATATAAAAAAGTAATCAAATATGAAAAATCCTAGAGCCAAGGATAATGTTGAGTAAAGCTTGTCAAAACACGTTTAGCTTGGACTGAAAAAAGAGAAGTTGAGATCTGGAGAGATTCTCGTGAAGAGATCAACAATCTGAAAGACAGATGGAACAAACTGAACACGAAAAACATTTACAGTAACTTGCTCACAAACAAAATAATAGTCAAAATAATAGTCAAAATAAATGTGTATTAATCGATTGTAATAAACAGGATTGGAGGACATAGAAATAGCATTATGGTTATCACACTAGATTGTAGCAAGGGCTATGGACAGATTAAGATATTGAAGAAGGTGAGAGAGCCACGCGAGCTCGACAATAGTTAGAGTGAGGGCCAAATACTCTTATTCAACATTAGAGCGAGGGCCCAACACCCAAATTCAACACTAGAGCGAGATATAGTTGATTTTACACTATAAGAAAATAAGCCTTTTGCAATACCAAATTTCGTTGTAAAAAGTAGAAAAAAACGTCGTAAAAAATTATTTCTAACGAAAACAGTCATTTTGGTTATTTATACCTATTTTTCTTGTAGTGAATTGTTTTTTGACATTCCAAGAGATAAGGCTATGACCAAGGAAAATAGCAAATTCGAAAGTTGAACGTCTAGTGTTTGGGCAATTAACCCAATTAACATTAGAGTAGACGAGTAATTTATGTTCATTATTAGAATATGTTGTGGGATCGAATTGTAGAGAACTGTTAAGATAATAAAGAATTGGCTTGACAACCTGATAATGAGTCTTCACAAGGGCATGCATGAATTTCCATACTGTATTAACACTTTGAGAAAGAACTGGACATGTGATCACTGAATAGTAGAGAGCACCAACATTGGAGTGAAAGTGACTGAGATAAGCATAAGAAGAATGATTGTTAGAAAGATGTTGTCCCACTACCATAGGAGTAGAAACGGGTTTGTAATCAACCACGGATGCCCATTCAAGAATGTTAAAGGGATATTTGGACTGGCTTAAGAATAAGCAATGCGGCATGAAATGGACTTCAATAACCAAAAAATAATGCAAGTTGCCAAGGTTTTTCACGATGAATTCAGTGCCAAGACAAGCAATGAAATTTTAAAAAAGAGATGTATTGCTTCCTATTAAAACAATGTCATCAAAATATAAAAGTAAGGAGTGCCAACTTAATGCTAATAAATCAAGAAAGAAGAATTAGCATGACTGCAATGAAAACCAAATTTTATAAGAAAGGTGGTACAATGATGAAACCAATATCAGGGGACTTGTTTGAGATCGTAGAGTGCATTGTTGAGACGACACATGATTACGATATCGAGGATCAACGTAATCAGGGGGTTGATCCATTTAGACTTCTTTATTAAGATTGCCATGAAAGAAGGCATTCTTGATGTCAAATTGCCAAAGTGACCTACCAAAGCTGATAGCCAGTGATAAAATAAACCAAACAATTAAGGGTTTAACAACAGAACTAAAGATTTCATGAAATTTGAGATTAGCTTGTTGGGTGTATATTCTTGTAATGAGACATAGTTTATAGTGCTTAACAGAACCGCCAAGCAGCAACTTAGTTTTAAAAATCCAACAACAACCAACAATATGCTTTTTGAGATAGGCGGGAACCAAGGACCAAGTATGATTTTTTTGTAGAGCTTGAATATCTTCTTCCATTGCCAAGAGCCACTTATGATGCTTAGATGTGGACTTAAAATCGCGGGGCTCATTGAGAGCCATAAGAGCTTGAGAGAAAGGAGCATTTGAAAAAGGAATGATACAGTGGGAGACTTATGGTCTGAAAATACTAGCCGCACTACAAATAACCATTAGATGTGTGTTGACAAATGGATTTGATACAGAAGATGCAGATGATACCAAGTCACAGGCATGAGAGGTAGCCAAATGAGAGGACACTAGATTGAAAATTGGAGATGGAGTGGAATCACTAGGGAAAATTGGTGGCTCCACAACAACAACACAAGGAAGACATATTGGCGACGAAAGAGAACAGGTAGTAGGTGCTGCAGTGGGGGTGGAAGAACCAGTAAGAGACGAATCACCAAAACTACAATACAAAGAAAGTGAGGGAATAGGAAAATCGAAAAAGAATACATAAATAGATAAGGAAGAAGTGGAAGGGGGAGATGAAATAGAAAAAGGGAATACAATTTCATTAAGCACGACATGACGTGAGATGTAGAGGCGTTGAGTACGACGATCTAAACAATGAAACCCTTTGTGTAAGGTACCATAGCCAACAAAGATACAAAGAAGTGATTTTGGTGAAGGTTTATGTTCAGCAAAGTTACGAAGATAAGAAAAAGGGAGACAACTAAATGTATGTAACATCAAATGAGAATGAACTTTACCATACAAAACTTCATATAGAGAGATGTGTTAAAGCACCATTATTGGGAGCTAATTGATGACATAGCTAGCTAAGGCAAATACTTCCACCCACATACAAGTTAGATGGGATGTGGCAGTGAAATAAGAGAGTAAGCCCAGTCTCAATAATATGTTGGTCATATTTATACTTAGCGGTGCCATTTTGGTTCAGAGTGTAAGTACAAGTAAGATGTTGTTGAATATCACACCGAGCTAGACGTTGCCAAAATTGGAGATTAGGAAACCCAATGCCATTATCTGCCTAAAGGATTTGATAATTTAAAACTAATTTTTGAAAACTTAGAAAGAGGTTAAAATATAAAATTTACAACAAAGAGGATAAAAATACTACAAAAAAAAGTATTTGTGACATTTTAAAACTACAATTTTTAACACAAATATTTTTTTAATTATAATTAAAATACCACAATACCTGTTTTATTGTCAAACCACGTTAATTGACTATGAGGATCAATAAACATGACATAGAGGTGAAAACCAACCAAGGTTGCAATTGGGGATGGGCCCACAAATCACAACAAATAATATCAAGAGGAAACAAATTAACTGCGTTTATTATTATTAAAGAAAGGAAGTAGATAGCTTCTGTCAAGTTGACAACGATAGCAAATACCATAATGAAAAGAACGGCCAACAATACAAATAGTACTCTTTTTTATCCAAAAGTTAAATTGTTTTAAGATAGGAGTAACCAATACTAGCATGCCAAATTGAAAATAAAGCACACACAAGATGCCGATGAAGAAGTGTCAAAAAAGCTTGTTACTAGTGTCTTAGCTACCCACGGTGCCCAACACCGTCCTCAATTGTGTGAAGGTCCTGTATGGTAAAACCAGGAGCAACAAACGTAATAGAATAATTTAGATTAGAGCTAAGATCATTACTCATAGAAATAAGATTTTTGGTAAGTTCGGGAACAATATGAACATCAATATCATGTAATGAGAAAAAGGAAAAAGAATTGAGTGCATAAATTGAACGCCATCATTACCCAAACGAAGAGTAATTGTATTAAGGACACTGGCAATGTTAGTCATTGGGAAGTTGCAGCACCTTTGGGGTACCATTCTTGGTTGGCTTGGTTAGAAGGATCTTGAAATGGAGTAAGATCATGAGAAAACTTCTGTCAAGTGTGCCGCCTGTTCATAACGTTCTAAGCAAGTAGTAGTGATATACCCCTATTTTATATTAGTTAATGGAGTCTCAAGATATTTAACAAAATAGATCTTTGGCCCTTAGGAACAACTGTTAAATATTTTAACATGATATTAATAAATGGATTTTTGATTTCTTATGATCTACAATAGTAATAAACAACAATATGAGAAACGTACATTTCTTCTTTTGATTGATGAAGAACTATACTGACTATGAGGTAATGATCGCCCTAACAATTTTGCCTCAAAAGTGTTTCCCGATGGCTAGAGGCACTCTAATGTTGTAGGTGAGAACCCTTGAACCTCCCAGTACTATTTATAGACTTCCGACTATTAAGAAATTTAAGAGCTTGTATCTGACTATAATTAGAGATATAGAATTTTAATCTTATCTCTTAGGAGTAATTCTTATCCCTTAATAACTCAAATATTAACCGATAATATTTTGAACTATTTCAAATTGATAAGATGGGTGTGTGGAATACAGAATTTAAATAAAACTCTTATATTCTCCCACTTGACCCATACGTTTATAAAATAATACTTTTCGTTTATATGCTTATCATAGGAAATTAACCATACTCTGCAAATTTATTTATTGAACTTTTCATAACTCAAAATACATTTCATGAGTTCTATAATATCAATGTCAAACTAACTACCAATGCGAGTCATGGCAGTCCTCTATTATATAATCAACAGATTCTCTTTCACGTGCCACAACACCAGTAATTAAATTTAACACACAATTTTTAATTGGGATAATTAAGGTTAATATAGTAATACCTTTGGGTTCCAATTCATGTCTATTGTAGACATTATCTTATTATCATTCATTCACGCCTTTGAATGTACATATTAAGTGGAAAGAGAAGAAAACAAAAACAACCGTAATAGATATCTTTTAATATCCAATAACAAAATACTCATTGTATCAATTATCACTTCATCATGTTCACATTATGGGTATAACCATACAACCCATTTTTTTAACATGTCATTTTAAAGTGTAATCAATAACATACAATTGTTATGAGCATATTTGTTTATGAACTTTCTCCTTAACATTTAGGTATTTAAAATTTCATTAAATACTTATCATTCGGAGAAAAAATACTCTGAGAACACACGTTTTTAGCGGCTTGGCTATAAGTCGAAAATTCCAAGTCCTAAAATAAATTTTCTTAGCTATAAACCATATGTTGTGACCTCAAAGCACGTCATAAATAGTCCTTCTGAAAGCAAGCTGGTAAACTTTAGTTCCTTGTAGGTATCGTAATATCATCTTTATTGTTTTTCTAGCGATGAACAACTTTTCATGTCAAATTTCTCAAGAACTCTTTCTATGTAACTTTTCTGAGACAATCCCAATAGTCCTTGTTTTCGATCTCTAAAGATTTTTATTTCAATTACAAAGGATGCCTCACCTATATCTTTCATTTCAAAGTTCTTAAAGAGAAAATCCTTGATTTCATAAAGTAAGCTAAAATCATTACTAGCCAACAAGATAACATCAACATATAGGATCAAAATTATGAGCTTCCTCCCACTAACCTTTAGGTATATACATCGATCAACAATGTTTTCTTTAAAACCAAAGGCAGTAATGGTATCGTTGAACCTTAAATACCATTGTCGGGAAGTTTGCTTAAGCCCGTATATCAATTTCTTAAGCCTACATACTAAGTAATCTTTACTCCTTTTTGAGAAGCCCTCTGGCTGCTCTATGTAAACCACTTCATCCAAACTTCCATTTAAAAAAACTGTTTTGACATCTATATGATGTAACTCTAAATCATAATGAGCTACCAATGCCCTAATGATTTTAAATGAGTCATTTTTTAGATACTGGAGAAAATGTCTCTTTGTAATCAATGCATTCTTTCTGAGTAAAATACTTAGAAACAAGTCTAACCTCATGTCTTTTAATGTTGTATTTCGAGTTGCGTTTAGTCTTAAAGACTCATTTACATCCGACTCATTTACTTCCTTCAGACAACTCAACGAGATTTTAGACTTGATTTTGATCCATGATCCATGGATTTCAACTCTTCTTTCATGATATCGATCCAATTACTAGAATCACTTCTATCCATAGCTTGTAAAAATGTTAGTGGATCTTTAATTGTCCCAATATTAAATTCAGATTCCTAGAGATACACCATATAATCTGTCAAAATGGCAGGCCTCCAATCTCTCTGAGATTTGCGCAAGGCAATTTGTTTTGGTGACTCCGAACTTGGTTCATCAATGGTATTATCATTCTGATATGAGTGATCATTTACTTGTTCCACAGTATCATCGTAATAATCGATATAGAGGAACTATTATCTTTTTTAAGAATGTAGGTATAGGGACATCTACCCATATTTCCTCAATGATCACATCTCTGGATTCAATTCTTCTACTGATCTTGCCAAGCTCAATGAATATTTGGCATTTCCTGTTTCCACCATTTTCGGACTGTGATTAGTACAATAAAACCTGTACCCTTTGGATCTCTCTGGGTAACTAATGAAGTACCTGCTTACTGTTCTAGGATCCAATTTCTTTTTACATGGGTTGTAAAGTCTCACTTCGGGTGAGTAATCCCAACTATGCATATGTCTCAAACTTGGAGTCTGCCAGTCCATAACTCGAAATGAGTTTTTAGAACTGCTTTACTAGAAACTCGGTTTAAGATATATATTGTCGTCTTAATAGCTTCACCTCACAATGATTTGGGTAAGGCAGAATTACTTACCATACTTTCGACCATATCCAATAAGGTCCAATTACACCCTTTAGCAACTCTGTTCTACTGTGGCATTCCGGACATTGTGTACTGTGCAACATTGTCACGCTGTTCAAGAAATTCGGCGAATGGGCCTGGATTACGGCTCTATTCATCATACTTTTCATAGTATTCACCACCTCTATTCGACCTAATGATTTTCACATTTTTATCTAACTATTTTTCTACTTCCATAAGAAATATCTCAAGCACCGATATAGATTGAGATTTCTCATGTAACATATAGATATATCCAAAATGTGAAAAATCATCTAAAAGGGTGATGAAATACTTTTCTCCACCAAAACATTCTGTAGAGAATTGTCAATATATATCTGTGTGAATTATTTCAAGAAACTCTTTACTTTTTGTGGCGTCTTTCTTATTATATTTGGCTTGGTTTCCTTTCATGCAATTCAAACACACTTCAAGATTAGTAAAATCAAGATGCAGAAGAGTCCATTCTTTTATTTATCTATGTAACCTTTCTTTAGAGATGTACTATAATCTTTTGTGGCACAAGTCATCAAATTTCTTTTAGTTCCAAAAAAAAAAAAGTTTCATGGTACTAGGAGTAAGTATTTTTAATAAACATACTATCGAGACACAATCGATAAAAAAAAAACCATCAGAGAAAAACCCAAAACCAATATAAAAAAGTTTAAAACAAACTTAGATTACTATCATGAAATGAAAACGAATAACCATCAGTGCTAATCTGGATAGAGAAATTAAACCATGCCTCACTAAAACACATTTATAAAGGTCTAAAATTGACCGGTACTCAAAACTAAATGAAAATCTCTAATGGTTAAAACTTCAACTTTATTTTTATTTTCTATAAAGATAAATACTCATTGGAGTTGAGTGTTTGGCTTATAAGGTATCTTTCATGGTTATGAAAACATGAATATTAGCACCTAAATTTAGTCACCAAGAATTAGTGAAAACATTTATAATATTTGATTCAAGAAATATAAAAGTAAATGGCTTACCTTTCTTTTCAAATCAAACTTTACATTTATGACACTTAGCTTTCATGTATCCAACAGTTCTCACAAATTTAGCATTTGCTACTATTATACTGAACCCGATTAACTTTCACAGGTTTATTTCCTTTCGGTGGTTCAATTCGTTTCTTTTTACCATAATGGTGTATTTTCTTTTTAGCTTTTTTATTCACACAATTAACTGAGTAATATTCTTGTTGTTTCAACTTAGCCTTCTCTGAACTACATTACTTGCCAACTCATTCATATTCCATAAATCTTGAATAGCATTGTAATGCATCTGGAATGGACCATACTGAGGTGGCAATGAGTTCAGAATAAATTGAATAACGAATCACTTCTCTACTTTCATTTTCAGAGTTTGTAACATGGAAATAATATTTATCATATAATGCTTTGAGTTAGACACTTATAAACTATAATCATAATTTAAACATTATAGATGAACTAGTAATGTCATCAAAATCCTCCTTTAAAAGTAGATCTTAATACACTAAATGTTCCCTTCAGTATTAAATTCTGTAGATGAACTAATTGTATCATCAAAATTTTCCTTTGGGAGTAAACTCTGATATATAAAGTGTTCCCTTCAACCGTATTTTTATGGATGAATTTGTAGTGTCATCAAGACCCTCTTTTGGGAGTAGATATTGACACACAAGGTATTCCATCCAACCTTACTTTTGATAGATAAACTAGTAGTATCATCAAAACCCTCATTTAGGAATAGGTCTTGATACACAAGGTGTTCCCTCCATCATATCCACCTTACTATGGGTTTAATGATTTGTCACTAAAATTAAGAAATTTTGTACCTTTGGACAATCAATCTTTTCTTGATTTTGACGTAAATCATTTGTCCCATATTAGATAAATAATATATGACATGATAATAAAAGCCAAAATAAACAATTCATACATATTTAACAATAATTACATGTATATAACTTCAAATAAAATTTTCATACATGTAGATGACAATAATGACATGTATATAATTTAATGAAATCTGTATACATGTAGGTTACAATAATAACATGCATATAATTTAATAAAATTTCCATACATTTGAATAACAATAAAGCATGCATAAAAAATGAACTTTAATTAAAACCTTTCAATGCCTTGATGAATTTTATTGCTTATATGAATAATACTGCTAAGTAAGTTCTCAGGAAAGATTAATCTTTTCTAGATAGGATTTCAAAATTTCTAAGAAAAATTGGAGGGTCACAACAGACACACTTAGAATTTCCAATCTTCTAGACAGAACCGACTTATTTTATACAGATCCATACTCCCACAGCAAAAGTCCATAAAATTTTTCATTTTAAATCAAATTGTGATTTTTTTAAGAAAATCACAATAATAACATATATAAAATTTTAATAAACTTTTTATACATGTAAGTAACAATAATAACATGTATAAAACATTTATTAAACTTTTCATATATACATGTACATAACTTTAATAACATGTATATAACTTTTAATTTTTTTTTTTATACATGTTCATAACAATAAAATATGCATGGAAAATAAACTTTAATATATGTTTAGACCAATAATTAACATGTATAGAAAATTAAATAAACATTTCATACATACATGTAGATAATCGTAATAACATGTATATAATTTAAATGCATGCATATAATATTAAAGTATGCATATAAGAGAGAATATTATTCTAACAAAAAATATACTATTTTTTAAAATAATACTATAATAATAAAATAATATTACTTAATTCGGGTTGGGTCAAAATCCGGTTGGGTCAAGAAAACCGGGTCATAAATGGTCAACCATTTAGGTTGATTTGGGTCGGGCCTTAAGACCAAAAATCTGGCCCAAAAGCCCTTTATCTCCTTTTAACAAATTCAATACATTTAACTGGGCTGGAACCCATTGACCCGGCCCATAACAAAATAAAACCCTAAACTATCATCTTCAACCTCTTCATTATGCAGCCACCGACCACTTCAGAGTTCAGATGCCACAGCCTTCAGCTACGGCCACAAACGTCACCAGCGATGAGGAGATGCCGATCTCCTTTCGCCAGTGACCTTTAGGTCCCCTTTCATTTTTTTTTATTTTTTATTTTTTGTTTACGCGAATGGCCACGGCTAGAGAGCTTGAGTGCTCTCTATCGCCGTTACCGAGAGGGTCGACGAGTAGACTTCTCAGTCCCTTTATGCCGCCGTTGAAAACCGCCACTACACCGTGCCTAAACAATCGGCTTCAATGCACAATTTGCACACTAGCTACCAGCCCCTTAAATACCTTGCTTTTACTATACACAATGTTAAGACCAACATAGCAGAGGCAACAAAATACCCAATCAAAGCCAAGTGCAAGATATGACAAGGGTTAAGAAATCAGAAGGTGCATATATAGATCAATTTGTGACTATCGCAAAAATCAAACACAAAGACAGTGAAATAAAACAATATCATCGTAATTTTCCTTCGAGGTGGAGAAGGCAATATTTACCGTCTTTTGCAATTTATATACTAAATTATAATATAAAATCAAATAATCATTTATTCACTTTAAGTTTATCGAGATCATAAAAAATCTTTAATCTACCACATGTTAAATATTTTAACATGACATTAATAAATAGATTTTAAATTTCTTATGATCTATAATAGTAATAAACAATAATATGAGAAACGTACATTTCTCCTTTTAATTAATGAAGAACTATACTGACTATGAGAGAATGATCACTCTAATATATTTGTCTCAAAAGTGTTTTCCGATAGCTAGAGACACTCTAATGTTGTAGGTGAGAACTTTTAAATCTTTCAGTGTTATTTATAGACTTCTGACCATCAAGAAAATTAAGAATTTGTGTCTGATTATAATTAAAGATGTAGAGTTTTAATATTATCTTTTAGGAATAATTCTTATCTCTTAATAACTCAAATATTAACTGATAATATTTTAAATAATTTCAAATTAATAAGATGGATGTGTAGAACACAAAATTTAAATAAAACTCTACCAACAAATCGTCAAAGCTGGAAACCGGAGAGTGAAACATAATTATTGTAGAAAATGATGAAAAATTGGACCTACGTCTCGAAGAAACTAGTGCATCATGTACCTTGTCAGTATCTGCATCACTGAACAACCCATGCCGGAGAACACATGAGTACTGTTTTAAAGGCCCGAGAATAGTCAGCAATAGATCTGGTACGACTGGTAAGGAAAGGAAGAGATTGACTTTTCCATAAAAAGATGGTTGGTACGTAGAACTTAATGGAATGTTAATCAAGTGTACCATCGTATTGAAGGTTATAGGATTGGGAGAAGAATTTGTAGGGTCCATACCTCTTATATTGCCAGGAAAAGGTTAGTTAAAACCTTGAGAAGAGGACAATAAACGGACAGATAGAATACTCGGCCTAAAGTTACCGATCGAGATGAGTGCTATATTTTTATATATGATCTCCGGAATGAGTCATTACAAGGCAAATATATTATAAAGATAATCTAACAAGATATTGGTTATATATATATGTGTGTGTATCAATTAGATATCATATTGTTGGTATTAATTTCTGGAATTAAAAACCTCATGAACCCATTAACCCTAATTTTTGGTTTGTGTTTTGTTGGCTCAAAAACCTAGCCAAGGAAAAGTAGTAGTCTCAAATACTACCAAAACATCCAGGAAATTAATTAAACAAGATCAGAAACGATTAAAACATGGCAAAAAAGGAGTAATTATTGGGATCATGAAACTCACCACATAGCTAGCTAGAAAGCTTGGCAGGGCAAGAACCGGCCTAAATATGGCTGGCTATTTAGCTTATAACCTTCTTTGCCCAGCATGAAGCATATATATTATATATATCTCATCCCATGAAGAGATCATCATCATCATCAAGAGCTTTGCTTTTTGGTGCCGGAGATTTAAGAAAGATGAGGAAGCGAACGCAAAAACTTTCCACTTTTAACATTGCTTGCTCAAATGAGCATCTCAGAAACATGCAGCAGCAGCAGCAATATGGTCAAATAATATAGAGATGGATCGATCATGAGACATTAAAGATCATCATCATCATCATCATCGATATTGCCAGCATGTGTATGCAGCTAGCTGTTGGTAATTGGAATACTCATTTGAGCAAGAAAAGTTACAAAGCGGATTCCAAAATCCTTTTCCCCCCATCCATCATCTCGTCGATCGACTATGATCTCAGCCATAGACGGCCTGGTCATATATAAGAAGCAGGAGGCCCCAAACCAACACTAGATATAATAATTAGTTGAAATGACCAAAATACCGAGAGAGAGATGGGTTGAAAGAGAGTAACAACGAGAGGACAGACCAGGTTAAAGTAGTCTATCTAAACCTTATTTAGCTAGGTAGCAGCTCGCTCTCCTATATTCGATTTAGTTGTTGAAGCTAGCAAAGGGACGGAGGTAAGTAATATATATTATAATTGGTTTCCCCAAGTTTGTTGGGATACTAAAGAGGAAAGAATTGTAGTTGTTGATGGAATGGCAGCTAAAGATCGCTTGATCAGCTCAACAACCAATCTCCAATAAATTATGTATTTATGTCCAGTACTCCTCAATCCTCATCATTATATATTCCACCATCATCACATCATTCATCCCTAATTTGTCCACTTTCTATTACTAAAACCCATTTTTTAATTATAATGTTCCCTTTTCTTCCCCTTAAAAAGGTGTTTTTGTTGTCATTCCATAAAGCATATTTTTGTGAACAAACATTCTAATATTATTGAAATTATTAAGTTAATTTCTCTAAAAACATATAAATAATTCTTTTTCAATTGTCAGTATATCATATATTCTCGTGTACGTTCTCTTTTTCAATCATCAAATAATTCAAACATGTGAAATACATTGACGAATAAAAGAATCTTTCTTTATGCTAGCTCTAATTAAATATAATTTTTGTCATAGAAAACTAATATCACAATCTCAATTTATTGTACAAAATGTGGCACATTTATTAGTACTATTAAATAATTTTTTCTTAGATAATTTTTTATCATTTAATAGTGAGGGATATGTCATATGTTACATATAAATAAGATAAAATTGAAATGATGATAAAAAATATAGTATTACTCCGTTGTCATATATATATATATATATATATATATATATATATGTATGTGTGTGTGTGTGTGTGAAAGAAAGATGAATATTCCATTCCTATGCTTAATTTCTAATTCACATGTCAAACGCATGCAAGCTTCTTCGTTGACATGAAGATAATCTATTGTAAAAAGTCTCTCATCAAGTTGACGTGATGATCATCTACCGGCTTGTGTGGAGATTATACTAATAAAAAACTTGGCACATAATATCAAATGCTATATGTTGTGTGGCTATTTCTTTATAAAATAAATTAGACGTATGTAATTAGTAAAAATATTATAATTAAGAAAGGACGCTAATCAAGGATTTCATTACTTTTAAGCTTTCTAATTTATGCGTTGAAATATATGCCTTACTTGTGAAATATGTTATATTTATTGTCAAAGCACATGGGTAAAAGTATTTCTTACTTTATTCATTGACTTATCATTATATATATACACTACATATAATAGACATTTATATTCTTACAGGTTATACTAATTGCATGCTTTTTAACACTCTCTCTCAAGTTGGGGCATATATATCATATAAGCCCAACTTGAAACAAATAAATTTTAAACGATTACATCACAAAGACTTGGTGAACATATCTACGAATTGATTAGAAGACTTCACAAAAGGTGTAGAAATGCCATCACTTAGTATCTTATCGCGAATGAAGTGACAATCAATCTCTATGTGTTTAGTCCTCTTATGGAATACAAGATTAGAGGCAATATGCACTGTAACTTGATTATCAGAAAATAGTTGAAGAGGAATAGGAGCTCAAAACTCAATCTCTTGAAGGAAATGTTGCAGCCATGTCAATTCACTAATATTGTGAGTCATTGTTTTGTATTCAGCTTCTGCACTAGATTGAGCTACTACTACTTGTTTCTTACTCTTCCATGTAACCAAGTTACCTCTCATAAAGGTACAATATTCATTAGTAGATCTTCTATCTGAAGGAGATTATGCCCAATCAGTATCTGAAAAAGCTTCTACTCTGAGATGTCCATTTGGTCGATACAACAATCCAAGGCCAGGTGTGAAATCCCGTATTCATGTGTATTTTATTGGAGAATTATTAAATTATTATAATTAATAGTTCTGTTGTTTTAGATTAAATGTATTTTTCATTGTTTTGTTTATGTTTTATTTAAAGTTATGGAATTTAAATTGATGTACTTTCTTTATATTAATTAATGTTTTGTATTTAAATTGCTCCTTAATTTAAATTAGTTTATTATTGGGTTTTAAATATTTTATTTTATTGATATTGAACTGTAGCATTTTTAGTTGATTTTTGTTTATTTCACTGTACTCTTTTTCTAGTTGGACTTCATTTCTTTCCCTATTTTTTTTTTCTCTTCTTTTTCTCTTTTTCTTTTCTTTTCTTTTCTTCCCTTGCATCCCCCAGCCCGTGCGACCCAGCCCCTCCCTTTCGATTCCGTTCGATCACTAGCCAGCCACCACCCCTTGCACTGGTCAGCCACTGTCGCTGCCCCCACCACTAGGACCGCCACCTGCTGGCCAGCCTACCCTAGTAGCCCCAGTCTTGGACAACCTCCCACCTCCCTTCCATGAGCCAAAATCTGAATGGGTATTATAATACCCATTCATGCGTTTTCTGGCCACCGTCGCCCACCCCTGGCATCAGCAATTCACCGATAGCCTCATAGCACCCTCCGGCAACTAACCCATCGCTAGCAACCCCCACGCACCACCCTTTCTCCTCCTACCTAAGCAAACCCGAAAATGGGTTTTGGCTTCGCTTTCAAGCCACGCCGCCGCTCCTGCTGGCCACACTTGGTGCCGACGACCTCCTAACAAGTTCCCTCTTCACCAGTGATCAAAACCCACCCATGGAAGCTCCCCCTTTCTCTCACACGATTGGCCCACGAAATAGGCTTCGTGGCTCACGAGTTTAACCCGATCCGCCGACATCCACCGCCGTCCGGCATCATAGCCATGGCCAAAATGTTCCTCTACCTCAGGCAACCTCACCCTTAGCTCAGCTCCTTAAACCACGGCCCCACCTTCCTTGTACAACCTCAAACCCGAAAATGGGTTTCCACCTATTTTGAGCCAATTTGCCACCTTTCGCTTGTTGCACCGCCTCACCACCACTTTCGTGATATTCCCCATCATCCAATGTATATTTCCTTAGAATTTGGTGTCAAACCGAGCATCCTAGCTGAACGTACGAAATAACCCACTATGAGCGTTGTGGATCGACGCTTGTTCGAAAATCTAGGCTTTTACCCGCTATAAGTATTTTTTCAAATAAGTTTTGAAATTTAAATATATTTTGCAATAACAAATATTGGATATTTGTTGGTTGTTGGATATTTTTGTATCGTCGTATGCATTGCATATTGCATGCATGTTCATGTGTTGGAAATGGAAATTGGATTTTCATTTGTTAATGGTTTTCGGGTGCGTTTATATCACGACCCCAAGCCGGAATGAGTCATTATCCCTATGGAGCTCTTCTAGTCACTCGAAAGCGGGATATACTGAGTGGTGTCCCCTGGGTTGTCACCGGGCTACAACAGGATGGTAACTCTCACGTACCGACTCTGTGGCCCCTCTACTGACGGGGGTTAGGGGATGTTTGGTCATGGTACGTGCTGGGTGCAGTTAGCTAGGTATCGCTCGTTTCGAAGTCACATGTATGGTCTACCTACAATGTGATGATGAGAGCTAAGATGTGCGGATAGTCCCTAGGGGAGGTTATGGTGCATACGGTTAATAAAATGGATGTATAGGCAATTTTTTGAAAAAATTGCGTGTTTTGATTATTGGTTTAACGTGACCCATTTTCTGGGAAAATGGTTGTAATTTTAATGGATTTACTTGTATAATTTTCTGAGAAAATGTTGGATGTTTTTATTAGAATTTTATCTTGAGCCAAAATGGAATTTTGGCATGTATGATTATTTTATTTGTTTTGAAGAAGATGATTTTAAGTTTCATACATATGGTGTCATATTCATGCGTATTGTTATTACATGAGTATATTTTATATCTTGTAATTTGTTTGGATTGTACTTATCTGCAATGTCATTTTTGGCGTTGTAGACTTTGGATGCAGATGTCGAGGAGGCTAAGTCGACTCTGCTATTAAAGTATGGTATATAATTTATTATCTAGGAAAATGTAATTTTCCTTTTTATAAATGTATTTTTATGATTTGTTTTTGAGATGACTGTATTAAATCTCCTATTGGAGAGTTTGTATTAAATTGGTTTGTAAAATAATTTTAAAAATTCTGGTACTTAAATATTGATTTTATTTATCCGCTGCTTATATTTATACATGTTACGTGTTCACACACTTAGCACTTGACGTTGGGAGTGCGTGACCTGTGGTGTCAGCATTCCGACGCCTCGATTCTCGTATTCTTTTAAGGAGAATTTAGGGACGTCACAAGTGTTATCAAAGCAGTTCGACTCCAGGTAAATCTATAGATTACATAGGAATAGTACTAAAAAAGTTTGTTGTTTTAAAACTTGTTTGTTTTATTATTTGGGTATTTTACTCTAGTTTATTATTTTTATCGTTCTCTAAGTTTTTCTTACTAACTTGTATTGTAAGATATTTAATATTTATTTCGTTGTGTTGTGTTTTGTATTTTAATATGCATTTTGTTTATTATTTTCAGAGTTATTTTAGTTCTAATTGGTTGGTTTGCTTTGTTTTATTTCATTTTAATATTTGTTCATTAATGTGATTTTGGATAGTAGTTAAGATTTTAATTATTTGATTTTACTTAGTTAAGTTGTTGAGCATTTATTTTTATATATATCTTTGTTTTGTTTAAATTGAAATTTGAGTCTTTCGGATTAGATTATTATTTTATATCATTCAATTTATTGAATCCTATATTTTAAATAATTGTATTATGAAATCCCTTGTCTTAAAGTTTATTATTTTGTTGTGGGTTATTTTGTTTTATTAAACTTTTGTGCATTTATCATATAAATTTGGTTTTATTTTAATTTCATTTCATGAGTTTCCTACAAGATGGTTTTGAATTTTGTTTAGTATCTTTTTATTTTAAATACAATGTTTTGTCTCTTAAATATTTTGGAACTTTGAGATTCTTTGTAACAAAGATTTAAAGGAGATCGCTACTCTGTATTCCTTTTAGAGACATGCCTTGAAGTAATCTTTTAAATTTATTATCTTTTCACATTTCTGCTTATTTTATTTTATAAGTTTATTTATTGATTTTGATGAGTGAGTTTGTTTTGGCGACTTGTTAGTATTTATGCATTAACTTATTTATTTATTTATTTTACTACGGTACGTTTCTTTCAAAAGTTTTAAGTTCTGGAGATCTCTACAATAAATCTGTTTTAGAGTTGGATTTTGAGGAGAATTCCAAAATTCTATCTTGTCGTTTCAGTTTCTCACTCACCTTTTTAATCTAACCTCCTTATTTTATTTAATAAAAGATTTTGGTGACTTGTGTTTATCAAGGAGGTGAACTTGTTTTCTTGAATGGCTAGCCTTTACTTATTTGTTTATTAGATCTTTTCCCCCTTTTGTTTTTGTATAATATTTATATGAATTACTTAAGTTTTATTTAGTGTTTGAGTATATTATTATATCTTTGTGAGATGGATTCATTTTGATAATTGTTGGTATTTATGTTATTGTATTTCTTTATTGATATTTCATATGTTATTTATGTGTATTACCTGGGTCTCATTGAGTGCGAGTTTCTAAATTCTAATTTTATTTCTGAGAGATTGTTGGAATTGTACTGTTTATGAACTCTCCTTATGAGTTTATGGAATCCTTGTCCATTGATATATTATTATGGAATCTGTTTTAGGAATAGTTATGATAGTAGGTGATTATTTGTTTCTTTGATGAAATTTTGATGTTGTTTGTGGGTGCCTAGAGATTGATGTATAATAGTTGTGTGTGTAAATTTTGGAGAGTACTTTTCTTTTATTTGTGTTTGAATTTGGGAGAAGTTGTTTTGTTATGTGATAGATGTTGATTTGATGTGATGGTATTAAAATTCAAGGAATCTAAGTTTTAGGCTTCTGGGTGAGTTGATTGGGATGGACAATTTAAGTATGATATTTGTGAATTTAATAGTTAGTAACTTTTGTTGTAGTATTTTAAAGAATTAGTTGTGACTTAAGGTCACATAGAAATTTAAATAATTGATGTTATTCCATCTCATGGGTATTGAAGGTCCGGTTTGGAGAACTATGTGTATCATGTTTGTCTTGCCAATTAATTTGAGTAGAATTGTTAAGGCTTTTATGTGATGCACATTGGAATTTAGGCATCAACCATAGTAATATAATTAGATTATGGGATGGTAAAGTTTTAGGATTTCAGAGTATGTTGTAGTGGTATTATTGGAAAACTCAGTTTTGTTAATTTGAAAGGAGTTTAGTACTAGGGTGTTCAAACCTTAAACTGATCTTAATAAGTTGAAAGGGTGACCTAAGATTTGGAGGCTATATTTTTCTTGGGAATTGATTTTGAGGTCTGAGTTATATTTATTGATGGTTGACTCGAGGTATCTAATGGGTCATTAAAGTGGAGAACAAGACATAAGCACGAAAGTTAAGCTTAGAGTCAATTGAGGATGGCACGATCAGTTATATGGTGATGATTTGTGAGGACTTAATTTTATACATTTAGCGAGTTATCAGAGTGCGTGCGAAAGTATGATATTTTGCGATGTAGTTGAAGGTTCAAGTTTTGTACTGGTTTTGAGGAATTCGTGGTGATTTGAAATTTGGGATGGTACTTATAAATGGAGATTTATGATCTGGTTGGATAAATTAGGATTATTGATGGTTTAGTTAAGAAGTTAAACTTGAGAGTTATTTGAGGGTATCATGATTTGTTGCTTGAAGTTGTTGAACATTATGATTTTTAGAGATTGTACAAAAGTACTGGTACATATAGAGACTTTGGACTATATGGCTACCCTAGGAGTCTTAGGCATATTATGCCATTTAAAGACAAATATGATTGCGATGAAAGTACCTAGAGAATGTGATGATGGAACAACATATGTATCTATGTGGAGGATTGAGGGATCGTGTATTTTATTTAAAGTAAGTGTTGAGTTGTGTGGTAGGTGAGTTATTAGAGTTCTTATTGTTAGAGCTGAACAAATTTTGAGGACAAAATTTATTTTAAAGGGGGGAGAATGTGATATTTCATATTTACGTGTATTTTTATTGGAGAATTATTTAAATTATTATAATTAATAGTTCTATTGTTTTAGATTAAATGTGTTTTTCATTATTTTGTTTATGTTTTATTTTAAATTGTGGAATTTAAATTGATGTGCTTTCTTTATATTAATTAATGTTTTGTATTTAAATTGCTCCTTAATTTAAATTAGTTTATTGTTGGGTTTTAAATAATTTATTTTATTGATATTGAACTGTAGCATTTTCAATTGGTTTTTATTTATTTCACTGTGCTCTTTTTCTAGTTGGACTTCATTTCTTTTTCCTTCATTTCTTTTACTTTTTTTTTTTATTTCTCTTTTTCTTTTCTTTTCCTCCCCTGCATCCCCCAGCCTGTGCGACCCAGCCTCCTTCCTTTCGATTTCGTTCGGTCACTAGCCAGCCACCACCCCCTGCACCGATCAGCCACTGTCACCGCCCCCACCACTAGGACCGCCAACTGCCGGCCAGCCTACCCCAGTGACCTCAGCCCCAGACAACCTCCCACCTCCCTTCCATGAGTTGAAATCCGAATGGGTATTATAATACCCATTCACGCGTTTTCCAGCCACCGTCGGCCACTCCTAGCGTCGGCAGTTCACTAGTAGCCTCAAAGCACCCTCCGGCAACTAACCCACTACTGGCAGCCCCCACACACCACCCTTTCTCCTCCTACCTGTCCAAACCCAAAAATGGGTTTTGGCTCTACTTCCAAGCCACACCTCCACTCCTGCCGGCCACCCTTGGTGCTGACGACCTCCCAACAACTTCCCTCTTCACCAGTGATCAAAACCCACCCATGGAAGCTCCCCCTTGCTCTCACACAATTGGCCCACGAAATGAGCTTCGTGGCTCACGGGTTTAGCCCGATCTTCCGACACAGCCACCGTCCAACGTCACAGCCACTGCCAAAATGTTCCTTTACTTCAGGTGACCTTATCCTTAGCTCAGCTCCTCAAATCATGGCCCCACCTTCCTTGTACAATCTCAAACTCGAAAATAGGTTTCCACCCATTTTGAGTCGATCCGCTACCTTCTGGTGGTTGCACCGCCTCACCACCACTTTCGTGAGATTCCCCATCATTCAATGTGTATTTCCTTAGATTTTGGTATCATACCGAGCATCCTAGTTAAATGTATGAAGTGACCCACTATGAGAGTTATGGATCGACGCTTGTTCAAAAATCTATGTTTTTACTCATTGTAAGTATTTTTTCAAATAAATTTTGAGATTTAAATATATTTTACAATAAAAAATATTGGATATTTTTTGGTTGTTGGATATTTTTGTATTGACTTATGCATTGCATATTGCATGCATATTCATGTGTTGGAAATGGAAACTGGATTTTTGCATAATTGCATGCATGTTCATGTGTTGGAAATGGAAATTAGGTTTTCATGTGTTAATGGTTTTCGGATGCGTGTGTATCACGACCACAAGCTGGGATAGGACATTATCCCGGTGGAGTTCCTCTAGTCACTCGGGAGCGGAATATACTGAGTGATGTCCCCTGGGTTGTCGCCGGACGACAACGGAATCGGACGGGATGGTAACGCTCTCGTGCCGACTCTGTGACCCCTTTGTTGGTGGGAGCTAGGGGATACCTAGTCATGGTACATGCTGGGCGCGGTTAGTTAGGTATCGCTCGTTCCAAAGTCACATGCGTGGTCATTACCTACGGTGTGATGATGAGAGTCAGGGTGTGCAGATGGTCCCTAGGGGAGGCCATGGTGCATACAGTTAATAAAATGGATGTTTAGACCATTTTCTGGGAAAATGACAAGTTTTGATTATTGGTTTGACGTTGACCATTTTCTGGAAAAATGGTTGTGGTTTTAATGGATTTACGGGTATCATTTTCTGGAAAATTATGGATGTTTTTATTGGAGTTTTATCTTGAGTCAAAATGAGATTTTGGCATATATGGTTATTTTATTTGTTATGAGGAAGAGGATTTTAAACTTCATGCATATGGTGTCATGTTCATGCGTATTATTGTTGCATGAGTATATTTTATATCTTGTAGTTTGTTTGGGTTGTACTTACCTGTGATGCCATTTTTGGCATCGTAGACTTTGGATGCAGATCTCGAGGAGGCTAAGTCTAAGGAGGCGACTTCGCTATTAAAGTATGGTATATAATTTATTATTTTGGAAAATGTATTTTCCCTTTTTATAACTGTATTTTTATGATTTGTCTTTGGGATGACTGTATTAAATTTCTTATTGGAGAATTTGTTAAATTGGTTTGTAAAATAATTTTAAAAATTCTGATACTTAGATATTGACTTTATTTATCTGCTGCTTTTATTTATGCATGTCACGTGTTCACATACTTAGCACTTGACGTTAGGAATGCGTGACCTGTATTGTCAGCATTCCGATACTTCAATTTTCGTGTTCTTTTAAAGAAAATTTGGGGGCGTCACTCTAGGAGCTCGGTTAAGATAACAAAAAATATGAATTACAGCATCCCAATGTACGACCCGAGGCATTTGTAAAAACCAACTTAGTACACTCACAGCATAAGAGATGTCTGGTCTAGTGATAGTGAGATAATTTAATTTGCCAACAAGTCTTTGATACCTACCTGGATCTCTAAACAACTCTCATTCCTCTTTCAAGAACGTATGATTTGGATCCATAGGAGTATCAATAGGTCATGCACCCAACATGTCAGTTTCTTCTAGAAGATCAAGTACATCTTTCCTCTGAGACAAGTTGATACCCTTTTTAGATCTACTGACTTTAATTCCAAGGAAATATCTAAGCTTTCCCAAGTCTTTTGTTTCAAACTGATCATGTAAAAACTGTTTAAGTCTCGCAATCTCAATAGAGTCACCCACAGTAATTACAATGTCATCTACATATACTACCAATAAAATGTGATTTGCAACACTATGTAAGTGAAATATCGAATGATCTGTCTGACATCTATGAAGACCAAATACCAATATAGCATCAGAGAACCTCCCACACCATGCTTGGAGAGCTTGTTTCAAACCATATAATGCCTTCTTTAACTTACATACAGTACCTTGATACTTCCCCTGAGCAATAAACCCAGGTGGTTGCTCCACATAAACCTCCTCATAGAAGTCACTATCTAGAAATACATTTTTAACATCCAACTGAAATAAAAGCCAGTCTAAATTAGTAGTAAGAGAGATCAACACTCGAACAGAAGAGATTTTGGCAACGGGGAAGAATGTCTCCTCGTAATCAAGGCCATATGTTTGTGTGTAACCTTTTGCAACCAAGCGTGCTTTCAGACACTCCACAGAACCATCAGGATTGAATTTGATTGTATATACCCATTTACAGCCAATGGATTGTTTACCAGGTTGTAGTGGAATAAGATCCCATGTTCCATTATGATGAAGGGCATCCATTTCATATTCATAGCTGTCTTCCATGTCGGATAGGATAAAACATCCTGAACTGTCTTAGGAACAGAAAGTTTTGAAAGTTGAAATGTAAAACATGAGAGTGAAGGAGATAAGGCATGATAGAAAACAAATTGACTAATTGGATGTTGAGTAACACAAGAACGAGTACCTTTGCGGAGGACAATAGGTAAAAAGTCTGAAATACTAGGTAACTCGGGATCTGAAAATGGAGACACAGCTGGTGGGGGCATGGGAGCAGGCAACCTCAAGTGACGTGAGTAAACCTGTAAAGGAATGGGGGGAGGGGTGGAAATGGAGGACCGACAACGGAAGGAAAAAGAGTCAGAGTAGGTAATGGTAGAGGATCACACTCAACAGTCGAGGCTGTATCAGAGAAATAGGGTATGGACTCAAAGTAGCGTTTAAGAATAGGACTATAACAACGATATCCTTTTTAAGTCCGAGAATAACCAACAAAAAAACACTTGGTAGAACGAGGATCAAGTTTATCACAACCCGGGCCAACATTATGAAACACACCTAAAGATTTTTGGAGGAAGGATAAATGATGGAGATGAAGGAAATAAGATGGAGAAAGGAGATGAACCGTTGAGAACTAATGAAGGTATACGGTTAATAAGGTAACAAGCAATAAGAACACAATCACTCCAAAATCGTTTAGGAACATGCATGTGTAGTAAACGTGCTCAAGTTACATCTAACATATGATGATTTTTGCGTTCAGCCACCCCATTCTATTGGGGTGTATAAGAACACAAAATTTGATGAAAAATTCTTTTACTACTTAAGTAAGTAGCAAAGGCACTAGATAGATACTCTCTAGTATTATCAAAATGCAAAACTTGAACTTTTTGTTGAATTGAGTTTTAATTTATTTCTAGAACACTTGGAATATCAAAAGAAGTTCGGATGCAATAAACCCAGGTGGTTGCTCCACATAAACCTCCTCATAGAAGTCACTATCTAGAAATACATTTTTAACATCCAACTGAAATAAAAGCCAGTCTAAATTAGTAGTAAGAGAGATCAACACTCGAACAGAAGAGATTTTGGCAACGGGGAAGAATGTCTCCTCGTAATCAAGGCCATATGTTTGTGTGTAACCTTTTGCAACCAAGCGTGCTTTCAGACACTCCACAGAACCATCAGGATTGAATTTGATTGTATATACCTATTTACAGCCAATGGATTGTTTACCAGGTTGTAGTGGAATAAGATCCCATGTTCTATTATGATGAAGGGCATCCATTTCATATTCATAGCTGTCTTCCATCTCGGATAAGATAAAACATCCTGAACTGTCTTAGGAACAGAAAGTTTTGAAAGTTGAAATGTAAAACATGAGAGTGAAGGAGATAAGGCATGATAGAAAACAAATTGACTAATTGGATGTTGAGTAACACAAGAACGAGTACATTTGCGGAGGACAATAGGTAAAAAGTCTAAAATACTAGGTAACTCGGGATCTGAAAATGGAGACACAGCTGGTGGGGGCATGGGAGCGGGCAACCTCAAGTGACGTCAGTAAACCTGTAAAGGAATGGGGGGAGGGGTGGAAATGGAGGACTGACAACGGAAGGAAAAAGAGTCAGAGTAGGTAATGGTAGAGGATCACACTCAACAGTCGAGGCTGTGTCAGAGAAATAGGGTATGGACTCAAAGTAGTGTTTAAGAATAGGACTATAACAACGATATCCTTTTTAAGTCCGAGAATAACCAACAAAAAAACACTTGGTAGAACGAGGATCAAGTTTATCACAACCCGGGCCAACATTATGAAACACACCTAAAGATTTTTGGAGGAAGGATAAATGATGGAGATGAAGGAAATAAGATGGAGAAAGGAGATGAACCATTGAGAACTAATGAAGGTATACGGTTAATAAGGTAACAAGCAATAAGAACACAATCACTCCAAAATCGTTTAGGAACATGCATGTGTAGTAAACGTGCTCAAGTTACATCTAACATATGACGATTTTTGCGTTCAGCCACCCCATTCTGTTGGGGTGTATAAGAACACGAAATTTGATGAACAATTCTTTTACCACTTAAGTAAGTAGCAAAGGCACTAGATAGATACTTTCTAGTATTATCAAAATGCAAAACTCGAACCTTTTGTTGAATTGAGTTTTAATTTATTTCTAGAACACTTGGAATATAGAAAGAAGTTCGGATCTTGTTTTCATCAAATACAACCATGTCACACGAGAGTAATCATCAATAAATGTAACAAAATATTGAAACTTGTTTGATTCAATGTTGATTGATCCCCATATATCAAAGTGAACCAATTCAAAAAGACTCGACACTTGTTTATGAACTCGAAGTACAAAAGACACACGATAGTATTTACTAAGTTGAAATGCTTCACAAGAAAAGGGAGACACATTTTCCAAGTTCCTAACTCGACATTTCAAAGAGAAAGAAGGGGTGACCAAGGCGACAATGTCATTCATAAGCAGATGATACAGGATATGTAAGAGCTCGAGTGGGTGACTGTTGGACATCAAGATAATAAAGGCCACCAGCTTCATGCCCCGTACCAATCTTTGTCCCCATCTTGAGATCTTGAAAAACACATGAAGAGGATAAAAAGCCACTAAACATTGAAGATTTTGAGTAATCTTACTAATTGACAACAAACTAAAGGAAAAATAGGAGCATATAGAACAAATGATAAGGATATAGAGTCAGTGAGCTTAGTGGATCTAATGCCTGTAACTTTAGCAAGAAAACCATTAGCAAGAGTGACACATTTTAAAGATGTGGCAGTATTTAATTTGGATAAGGCAAAAGACAAACCGGTCAAATGTTCATTAGCTTCTGAATCATTGATCCATGGATCTTGAGCGGATGAGACGAGACATACAAATGTTATACCTGAGTGGGTAAGAGTAGCAATGGAAGACGAAGTCCGTGTGCCATTAAAAAACTGCTCATACTTATCTTTTGATACACTTATCATATCTGAAGCTGGATTGGAGGTAGTCGACTGTGATGTAGTATCTTGGCAAATAGCCTGATTAGTCGACCCAGATGGTCTACCATGTAGATCCCAACAATAGTCCACCGAATGGTAAGTGCGACCACAATGGGTGCACTTACGAGGCTCTCGTCCTCGTGTGCAATTACCTCTGGTATCACGTCCTCTATGTTCACTTCTACCCCCTCGGTTTCCACGCCCACCAGTATAATAGGCAACCAAAGTGGACCTCTCACTAATCAGATCAAAAGACAACTGAGATTCATTCCCAAATAACGTGACACGTTGAAGTCGAGAGAACTCATCAGGAAATGAAGGAAGTTGTGGACTCGAGAAAATTTGAGAACACACTGACTCATATTCAGGTTTTAAACCAACAAGGAACCGAACAACATTAAACTCTTCACATTTTTTCAACATACATGAAACATCTTAAGTAATAGGTTGATACATCTTGAGTTTTTCACATATGCTCATCACTTGAGAATAATACTCTTTCAAGCCCAAAGTACCTTGTTCCAACCCAAAAAACTGCTTACATAGTTCATAACTACAAGTTGTGTTCCCAACACCAAAATACATATGCTTGAGATGGATCCACACCTCTTGGATAGTGTCAAAATGGATAACACTAGAGCCAATATTAGGTTCAATACTAGTCAATATCAAAGACAAAATTTGAACAACCTCTTGCTCCCATTGAGCAAATGTAAAGTCATTTGAGTTAGGTTTTGGACTAACCAAATGACTAGAAAGTCCCTTGCCTTTCAAATATATTATAACAGATTTTGACCATAGCAATAATTCTTTCCATCCAATTTTGCCGAAGTCATAGGCATATTGAAGCTTGATCCAAGTGATAGTGACTCAAACTTAGTTGCTATAGATGAAAATAAATATCACAATTCCACTTACGAAATAAAAATTTCATATAATTCGAAATATGTATTAAAAAAATGGGAAATATGATTTGAAATTTTGAAATCCAGCTCAAATACCCCAAAAATCAACCTGAATAGCCAAATTTCGGCTCTGTATCAGACTGATTTGGTCGAAGTAGACACGGATTGGCTCGGAACTAGTCTGTATCGACCAGAATCGGATCGTGCTGGTACCAGGTTTGGATCGTACCAGAACTTAGCTGTCAAGCCCAAATTAGTTTATCTTAACCGCGAATAAGACTTGATTATCTGCGTTACCAAACAAATCGTATTCCAAATAGGAATAGATTCTTATTCCAGGTTTGGAATGTTTACACTTGAGGATAGGATAGCCTATACCTGCAACCAAACACTCCGGGGCTTCAACTGTTGTTGGCGATAGAGGCCTTTCCCAGCAGAAGATGACGAAGAAAACCTTCTGACGACCACAGAAACCTCTGGCGACTTCACCCTTGGTTCCCACCACTAGATACGACACCGAAAACTTGCTGGAAACAGCTCCTCAGTGACCTACATAGCGCCGACCATGATGAGAAGCTACCGGAACGTGCAGAAGACGACAGCGAGCTTAGAACCGATACTAGGGAGCTTAGATTTGACACTGGGAAGCTTAAATCCGTCCACAATAATCGAATACTCCATCGGAAAACACACCAACGAGCTCACAACAGTGACTCAGCACTGGGCCAACTCGGCATTCATCACAATCCGACAGGAATCTCTAATACCATGTTAAAGCACATAGGTAAAAGTATTTCTTACTTTATTCATTGACTTATCACCATATATATACACTACATACAGTAGACATTTATATCCTCACAGGTTATACTAATTACATGCTATCTAACAAAATAAAATAAAATAATATTTCTTAATTGAATTGATCATGTAACATATATACATGATCTACATCTAATCTATATCATTGACATTTATCGATTTACAAAAAAATGAGTTTGCAAGTATAATTCTCCCATGGCTAATTAACCCAAAATTAATGACACAATATGATTAATTAGAGAAATGATAGTTACAGTTGTGAGTATACAATTATCATGCATTTATTTTGAATAAATAGATAAATATATGATCTATATGAAAAAATTAAATTTTTTTAATAATAAATTTCACTTTAAAAAAAATGATTATACCGCAAATAAAACACTCAATCACAAATAGGAAAATGCTCTCACCCTCCCAAAGTGAAAATCACTAGCTTTTTCCTTCCCAAAGGGGGGTGGAGTTTTAGCTCCTCCCTCCCTCCTCCCTGCTGAGTTGCCCAGCTTGTACACAATTTATTTTTTCCAATCTTTTAAAACTTTTTCCGTCCATAGCAAGGAGAGATGATGATTTGTTGCCTGCCGGATCCAAGCGACATGTATGCGCTCCACCACAAGAGTTCCCAATTGTCGATCTTTCAGTCATTCGAAGAATTTTGTCAATTTGAGCAGTGTATGAGTCACACGTGCAGTTCACAATGCTTGTGAATCTCACAATTCACGCGCCACTATATGAAGAGTCCTACCACCACAAGTGACATTTCTAGAGTCGGCGACATCTAATCTTCCAAATCCCGCGACTAAACGATCATCTTCTAGTGTGGCGTGTGTTTCACGCGCCACCACAAATTCACAATTACATATTATCGCTCTCCAACGACTCGACAAATCTCCTATTTATTATTTCTCTTTATTTCTCCTAATCAAAGATCACAAAAAAGAGGAAGTAGAAGAATCTTACAACCAGTCTATACTAATAAAATACAGTACAAGTTTCTTACTACCACTTTCATTTGTAGTATAATTGCAGTTCATTTATCTATCTTTTAACTGCTTTTGCGCAGCAGTCCTCATAGAAAAGAGATGGTCCTCATAGAAAAGAGATGTGGGTCAAAATATTGGCTCTAGAACCTTTTTTTTTTTTCTTTTTATATATATATATATATTGTGTTGTAATTATTAGTTTGAAATAAATGTTAGAATCTCACACCTCGTTAACTTTTATATCTTGTAACTATTAAATACGTACAATATAGCTTGCTTAAAATTTAAAAAAATAAAAAATAAATAAGCAAGTTCAACCTTTCCAACCTACCTACCATACCTACCTAACCTAACTACGTTACCTCTCTATTTCTCTTTTCGGTGCCAAGTTCCGATCTGTGGACCACGTAGTACTCAAGGATATTAATCACACTACTTGGCGTCTCATTTAACAACAATATTTTTTAAAGAAAAATACTAATTGAACCGATAAAAACAATCGATTGAGTTTTCTTAATTTTATTTTATTTTTTAATTTTACTTAATGATTAAAGAAGTAAATATAAGTAATTTTTTCTTTATTTTTATTTTTTAAAATTATTTCTAAGTATATAAAAAATAATTGAAAGAAAATAAGAAAAAAAAAAGACAGATTTACATTGAATCGGCTCAAATCTTAGGTACGATACTGTCGGTCCCAATAACACTCACTGTTTTCAGAATCAATTAAAAAACTGTCTTTTAACGTTCTTATAATTTTTAAATTAATTAATGTAAATGACTTTCCGTGATTTCTAAAACTTACAAGTTTATTTTTTTCTAAGCATTCTAAAACTCATGAGTTAACAATATATACATACATACATACATACATATATATTGGATGGTTGTCAAATAATGGAGTGCGCCATAATTATGCCATTGACTCAGTACTTGATCATCTTAAGGTTCCCTTGTCAAAAAAATCTCCAGTAAGTATTAATTAAAGTAATTCCTTGTATTATATAATAACTATTTCTCCATTGATAAGTAGCATTCATTTTATTTGATACCCTGTCATGGATGTTTAATCATTTTGATTATATTCATATTATCATGTTTTTATCATAAATAAAAGTAATTCATGTTTCTCCTTTTTTTTAGAAACTTTCTATTTTTTCTAAATCAAAGTTAAACTAAACATTTTCAAATTAAAAATAAAAATACTTTATTTTATTTTATTTTTTCAACATATCATTATATAAAAATAAAAATTTAAATAATTTTACAAAATTCAAAACAATTTTAAGTTGATGCTACTTATTTTTGTATGGTATATATTCAAGAGTAATATTCATATCTATAATTATTTGCTACAATTATATTTTAAATAAATATATTTTATTAAATCATTTAATAAAACTATTAGTTATTTAAAAATAATTACAAAAGTATTGTGTTTTTATATATTTGTTAGTAATAGTACTTGTGGCCAGTAGGTAAGTAAGATATTTTTATTGAATTGATCAAAAGTCTCTTCCTCCCTAAGTATAAGGATTGTCTTGGAATTTTAGGAGGTGTTATAATAATTTTTTATATTTGAAGAGTTATTGTTTATTTTTATTTTAAAATTTAAATATATTTTATTAGAAATAGTTATAGATATAAAATAAAATAATATAAAAAATAATAAAAAATATTATTTCATAGAATAAAGAAATAAAAGATATTGAGATGTAAATTTTTTTTTGAAGAAAAGTAAAATTTAAGAAAAAATTATAAAGAGTATAACTTTTAGCTAAAATTTAAAAACAAAAAGAAAAAGAAAAAAGAAAATTCAATGCAGATGTTCTAATAAAAATTTGAGGAAAAAAAAAAAGTAATAAAGGCAGTCGGTGGCAGAAAATTGCTAATTGGAGAATTGAGTCATAAATAAGCAATTATTATTATTGCCCTGACCAAACGGTAGTGTCGCCTCCAGAGAGTCACGTGCGGTGCAGCATAAGGCTGATATAAATCATTTAGGTTCAATCCAACTAAGGCCCGATTTGGATGGATAATTTACCTTATTTCAAAATTATTATTAGATTTTTAAATTTTTTTATATTAAATATAATAAATAATATAATTTTTTAAAAATTTAATTCAGTCTTTTTAAATTTTAAAATAATATTATTATTTAAAAAATATTCTAATAATATTTTATTCAATCTTCAAAATTTCTCATCTCTCAGTTGAATTCAAATATATATATACATATATACATATATATATGTATATGTCTGTCTGGTCACATGTACTTGGTCACTTTTTTTTGTTTTGTTTTTTAGCCACATATATGTAAGAACGCAGCAGGCGGCTGCCCAGCGCCCCCAATGTAAGAAATGCTCGTCACATGAAAAAAACAGCTAGTACTCTGTTATTCGAATAAAAAAGAAAAGAGGCAAAGTTGCGTTACTATTATTTTATAATTAATTTTATTTAATGATTAAGAAGGTAAATATCAATAAAATTATTTTTTTATTATTTTTTTCTTAATGATTAAAATTTTTAAAAAAATACTTAAAAAATGTTAAAATAAAAATGCTGTTATACTATAAGTTGTAATAAAAACGTAAAATTCGTAATACAGATATAATCACTCTAATGCATATATCAAACTACGTAATAAATAAATTAAACAAGAAACAAATAATTAATTCCTAATAATATATATTAGACATGATGATTAGGGGTGTAAATGGTCCGGTCCAGTCCGGGAAATTTGTGGACCGGTTTCATTCGGTCCAAAAATTCTCTCACCCTGGACCGGACCGAACAGGAGTTCGGTCCATACCGGTCCGGTCCAATTCGGTCCAGGGGCGGTCCGGTCCGGTCCAGGGGTGCCCCATATGATTTAATGGGCTAAATTTAATATATAATTCTACAATAATCAAATATTTTTTTGGTCCAAATTTAATTACTATAAATTATAATATGTTAATATTATAAAAGTATATATTATATATTAATATGTTAGTATATATTATATATTAAGTATGTTAGTAAATTATAATTAATAGTCTAATAGTCTAATAACACTTTCACATTAGTATATGTTAATAAACTATAACTAATAAGTAATAACATTATTACAATTTACATTAGTATATTATATATTTATATGTTAGTAAATAGTGATAAATTATTAATAATATATTAAATAATAATAATACACTTATTATTTATATATTAATATATAAGAGTATATATTATCTATTAATATATTAGTTAATATTAAATATTAAGTATATTAGTAAACTATAACTAATAATCTAATAGTCTAATAATATTATTACATTAGTATATGTTAATAAACTATAACTAATAAGTAATAACATTATTACAATTTACATTAGTATATTATATATTTATATGTTAGTAAATAGTAATAAATTAGTAATAATATATTAAATAATAATAATACACTTATTATTTATATGTTAATATTATAAGAGTATATATTATATATTAATATATATTAATATTAATATTAAATTTTTATATTATTATTTTTATATACATATATTTTTAAAAAAAATTAAAAAAAAAAAAGATTCGGTCCGGTCCGGTCCGGTCTAGGGGGATGAACTCCCTGGACCGGGACCGGACCGGAATTTTTTGGTCCATATAATTTTTGGACCGGACCGGACCGAACTCCAACCGGTCCGGTCCGGTCCCGGTCCGGGACAACCGGTCCGGTCCGGGACAACCGGTCCGGTCCGGTCCGCTGGTCCGGTTCGGTCTTTTTACACCCCTAATGATGATCATTTGAATAGCAGATTAAGATATGGTGCAAATTAATTCAGGTAGGTAGCCGAATTGATTACAAATAAAAAGGTAAAGAGTAATCATACACTTATATTTTATTTGTTATTAATTTATTACTCATACAGTATTTATTTTATAAATATAATTTTTTTAATATTTATTTTTTAATCATTAAATAAAAGATTTTTTTTAAAACATTAAAAATTAAAAAAAAGCAAATTAATAATAAGTGAGATGTATACCTATTTTTATTCTAAGATAAAAGCAAATTAAGTTCTATTTAAATTTAAAAATTAAATGAGTTTAATTTATTTTTAAATATTATTATTATTTTAAAATTTAAAAAAGATGTATTAAGATTTAAAAAATGTGTATTGAAATTTAAAAAATATATATAATTTATATTTTATATAAAAAATTATAATAATATAATAATAAAATAAAAATAAATTAAACAAGATGAACAAGATTTTTGAATCCAAACAAAGTCTACGTGAACAAGATTTCCAATTGTAGAGACTTGTGGATGTGTGCTGGTAGATCCGAAAAAGGTAATAAATAAGGGTGGGCCTTGCCACTTTTGGACGGCACTTAATGCTTACATGGATAGTACTTTACCCTTCATCTGCTCACTGATCTCTTTGAAATCATATCCACATTTTTTGAATACCGTGCCAAACGGCTGGTCCAGGGGTATTTAAACAGTAACGGTAAAAAATGAAAAACATACATTATTTTTCATAAAATTTTATACAATAATATTTTAGAAAGTAATAATATATTTTATAAATTATCTTATAAAACTAATAGCCCTTTATAAAAATATTCGTATTTTATAATATGTGTTTTAAAATATATATTGTAAAATTTATTGTATATATCATTTGTCGTATTTAAATATATTAAATTAAATATTAATCATTTTGATGCGTCTCGATCAATATGGACTGGCTTTCGATATCGATCAATTTGCAATATGTTGTCTGAAATTTTATATTTTTGTGCTTTTATTACGTTTTTGTAATTTCTACTCCAACTATCACATCAAAAAAATATTTTTTACTTTTTAAATCGCATTTTCTTGATGAATAAAAATCAAATTTCTACTTTTTTTTTTTTGGTGATAAAAATAGGTAATTTTTTTAATAGTTAGAGTGATAACTTAAAAGTATTATTGATTGTATGAATATTTGTTTTAACTTTTTAAAATTTGTTTTGATGTTATTTTAAAATATAATTTATTCATATATAATTAATTTATCTATTTATAAACTACTTAAAAATGATACCTATATTAAAAAAATTTATTTTAATACTTTAGCCAAAATGATCACTGAAATGATATCCAAAACTTTAATCTTACTACTATTTCTATCCCTCATATCCAAAACTTTAATCTTACTACTATCTCTATCCCTCATTCCTGCTCATGCGAAGTAACTATCTATAATATATACAAATATAGAAAAATTACATAATTACTCAAAAATAGATTTTAAATTAATCTGATTTTATATGATCTATATATAAATAAATAAATTATATATAAATTAATTAATTATATAGATAAACTAATATATTTACTATACAATTAAAATAACTTTATAATTTAATATATTATATAAAAACACGTGAATTTATTTTTATATAATTTTTTTATGATTAAAATATTTCTCATATATATATAATATTTGTAATTAGATTCACTACAACGAAGTAACTAAAAGAAATTATATTTGTAAATTAGAGTAAATAATATATTTTTTATTTTTGAGAAATGACCTGATTTAATGTACTAAATCATGTTGGATACACGGGAGTCTTAAGTACAATAATCCTAATATTAATAATATATTTTTATTATTCACATAAACAGTGAAAAGTAATTAAAATGAGGGCATCCAACCACCTCACTTGTTTGTAAATTAAATAAGAATAAAAGAACTAATAATATAATTATAGACTTGTAAGTGATATATAGTTATTTAAAAAAAATATATAAGAGATTTATATAAAAGAAAATTAATTTTTTTAATAATAAATTTTACTTTTTTTCTAAATAATTATATATCACTTATAAATCTACAATTATATATAATATTATCCACTAAATAATGTTGGCACGATTAGGTGAATCTGGGATTGGCTACCCTTGTGGTCGTACCGATATTGTATGTATTAAGCAATCTCTTCGTTTGGACACTTGCTAGCTAGCTGCAATGATGAGGTTTGAGAAGAAAAATGTCACCAGATTTTGTTTTTGTTTTTCTCTTCATTTGTTTTTTTTTTAACATTCTTTTCTCTATTTTTAACCATAGCACGTTGATATTCATGAATCAATATACAGGTTTAGATCATATTGTTATAAATGAACGTCGGCAGTTGCTTCCTATCCCATCACTAAATTATGTGAATGACCCCACCACTATTATTTTAAATCTGTATAGTGACTTGCATAGTGACTTATATAGTAGCTTGCATAGTAATTTCAACGCCTATAAATATGAGTTTCAGTTGTAATGAAATTCATAAGAAAATATAGAGAGAGAAAGAAAGTTTCAGTTCTTAAGAATTTCTTTTTTTTTTTCTTGCAATAGTAGTAGTTTTATTTTTAGTTTTATAACACGTTATCAGCACGAGATTCTACCGATACTGAAACTAGTGGTCTTCTACTTCAAGTAAGTTTCTCAATATATTATTTGCAGTCCTTGAGATAAATATTAAAGGTAATATTGCTGAATATTACTTGATAAAATTTTATTTTTATTCTCATGATAATGTGAATATATTTATTAAATTCACAGATTTATTTTTGTAATATAATATCAAATATTGAGATTTATTACTATTGACATTTCTGAAAAATGTTATTTATCCAGATCCTTGATGAGATCTATTTGGATATGATGATGAACTTGAAAGATACAATCATAGAAGAAAACCATGTGTCCCTGAAGGACCGTGCTGTGTATCTCATGATGAAAAATCATCTTACTGTATGAAATGAATTAAGAGAGTAATATAAGCACCAGAAGATGTAATCCTCTCAAAAGATCATTATGATTTATTGCACCTGAAGTTGCAAGATTTTAAGAGTAGTATTGAATATTCTGCACTCTTTAAAATGAGCTCAATATTAAAATTATACAGTGAAAATGTTACTGATGATGATATATAAAAGAAGACATTATTTTTCATACCTCGAATGTGCTCCTGCAGTAGCAATATCGAGAGTGAAAGTTCAACAAATATTCTGAACTTTTATTTTGTCTTCCAGTGATTGAGCTAAATAATGAGTTTTTGTTACACCAGTTACGTCCTATTAATGATATCGAATTTACACAATTCCCAGAAGTGAACGGGAACTAAGGGCGTAGACGTGGTAGAAAAATTATAAAAGTGTTGGTCCTAAAAGCGACAACACTAAAGATGATAAAAATATATCGTATCACCAGAAGTGATCAAATTCAAAGAAGGGTAAAGGCCCTTAGAATAATTCTTCATAAAAAGATGAAAATGTTTGTCATAGATGTAATATGACTAAACAGTAGTCACGTACCTGTTGTATGGCCAAGCACTTGATTTACTTATACTAAGTTTTTATATATAAGCTTATTAATATTTCATCATGTTTTGAAATAATGAAATATTGGTGCCTGAAGCACGACAAGAAATTACTTGGGATAATAAAGTCCTGTTTAAATTTGATCCTCTTACAAATAAATGTGAACCAGAAGTTTAGAGGATTATTTATCTGCAAAGTGTTGCAAATCAATTACATGATGTATTTACTGACACTAAAGGTGTTGTAAAATCATATATTACTGCTGTTAATGCTTAAGCAAGAATTGAAGTCCCTGAAGGACGAGTTGTTAAAACAGCAATAAATAAGTCTAAGATACGCCTGAAGCGTTGAAGACCTATTGGTGCACAAGAAAAATAAAAATCAGTGCTCATGAAGAGACCGTATTTTCTGTATAAAATATAATCCTCCTGAAGAGGAAACCTCTTGAAAAGGTAACTCCTGAAGAGTGTAACTCCTGAAGAGAAAACTCCTGAAGAGTATAACTCCTGAAGAGAAAACTCCTGAAGAATATAAACCTCCTGAAGAGGAACCTCCTGTAGAAGTATTTCATGAAATGTTTTCCCCTGAAGAGGAACAATGAGATCTCAATACATTTCATGAGTACTGGAAAATTTATGAATAGAAATAAAACTGTTGTCGACAACATATATAATAACACTTGATATTACCAGAAATAATGAAGAAAGTGAGCCAAAAAATCGTCGAAAAATGTCGACGTAGAAATGATTGGCCAAAATGGAAAGCAGTTATTAAAACTGAATTAAACTTGCTAGTGAAGCGAGATGCATTTGGACCTGTTGTCGAAACACCAAAGGGTGTAATATTTTTCAGATATAAGTGAATATTTATACGAAAGCGTAATGCGAAATGAAATTATGCAGTATAATTTGTCGCACAAGGTTTCCAGTAGAAACCCGAGCAATTATGAGGAAACATATTTCCTTGGTATGAATGCAATCACATTCATATTTTTAATTGATTTGGTTATTACAAAAGGATTAGATATGCAGTTAATGAATGTGGTCACTGCATATTTATAAGCATCATTAGATTATTACGATACTTGAAGCATCTAATCCAAGTACATTTAGGAGTATGTACTTTATAAAGTTTCAAAGATCTTTATATGGGTTAAAGCAATCCGGACACATGTTGTATAATTGAATCAACGAGTATCTATTGAAAGAAGGATTTAAGAATAATCCTATATGTTCATGTGTTTTATCAGAATCTGGATTCGTCATTATTGTAGTTTACGTTGATGATTTATCTTATTAGAACTCTTGAAAAGATCACATGGGTTGCTATAAATTCAAGGAATGTATTTGAAAAGGAAAGATCTTATTATTCAATTCATAGATGAGTTACAAGAATTTGATACTTCTAGCCTCATCTCTCAAATGCATTTGCTTTTCATAAAACAACATACCATCCTTATCTAAAGGATTAGGCAATCGAAATGAAGAGGCAAGTAAGGATTTTAAATCCTTATTTTCTTGCTTTAAGTCTGCAATTTTTCTGTCAGACTCTTGAACGAGTCGTTGAAGTACATAAACCTTCTCGTTAAGCTCTTCAATCTCACGATTTTTGGATTGTAATCGGTTGGAAAATCCAACAATAGAGGAGGAGTATCGGGTGCCGAGAGTCACCAGCTCATAAACAGTTTTACGATCTGACTTATTAGCCAGATCATTTGCTTGTTGCAACATTGCACCTGCGGAAGATGCAGGAACAACTTGTAATTGAGGTGAAGGATACCTCATATGTTGATCGTGAGAAATAGTAAAAGGAAATTGATGAGCTATTAGAAATTTGTAGAATAAGAATACAAATACAGATGAATTATAGATATGAGAAGAAGATTTGATGAATACTAAATGAAACTAAAGACGGTTCTTATAGAAATGGAAATAAGAACAAGACAAACCATCATCTCTTCAAATCTCACTTTACAAGATATGCTGGATGCATAATTTCAAAAGCCAGCGAGATTAATTACAGCTATCCCTATTTTCTTGTAAACGTTGAACCTCTACCGTTAGCTGCTGTTGTTGACTTTGTATCTTAGCTCTCTCTCGTTCCAGCTCTTCTACTCGTGTTTTCAAGTCACGAGAATACCAGTCTACAACTTTCTTCAGCTCCTTGTTTTCTTGTCTTAAATCTTTATTTTTACTATCTTTAGTTGCAAGCGTTTGATGCAACTCAGATATTTGAGTTTTAAGATGATCAACCTCACTCGTTCTCGCCAATAGCCTTTGAGATATGGTTGTAAGAGAAGCAGCATATTGAGTACTGAGGGTTCTTGATGCTGCAACAATTTCAGGATCAGATTTACTAGATAGATATATCTCTACTCCTATCATGGTGTTTACAGCCTCAGGAGAAAATATAAGTGGTTGAGGTATAAAAGTTTCATGGTTTAAATCTGGGACATTAGAATTTCTATCAGACATAATATCGTTCTGGATGAACAACAACTGAATCTATGAGGAATGTGAAATCTTTTTGCTGGAGTAAACCAATGGTAAAATTGGTTATATTTAAACAATAACCCGAAACTTTCAAATCTCTTCAAGATCTCGTTTGTCCACAATGTCAAGCAGATTTGATTTTCCGCCGAATCGATAATATTAAATCTCAAAGTTTTTACAGCTTTTATCATACATAGATGGTTTCCAATGTTATTTCCGCCGTATATAAACAAGTTCTCCCTAATAACGCCGAATGAGGGGGAGAAAATTTTAGATGAAAATATTATCATACTCTCTCTAATGCATTATTTAGTTGGAGATCGTGTTTGAATTCTTAACTTGTTATATATACTGAAATCATATTTGCTTATTACTTGAAACACTAACGCATATTATCAGGGGGAGTTTAAGTATTATTGCAGGTATCAGATTTCTATTAAGTTTGTCAAACAGATATTATTTTTCATCTTCAAATCACTCAGAGATTATTGCAATTCATGAAACAAGTCGAGAGTATATTTGGCTGAGATCAATGACTCAACGTATTCAAGAAAAGTGTGGTATTTTGATAGCTCAACAATTTTATACGAAGATAATGCTGCTTGTATCACTCAAATCAAATGGGGATATATCAAATATACGATCAAGTGATAATCTGGCAGATTTATTCACAAAGACATCACCAACTGCGACATTCAAGAAAATTGTGCAGAATATTAAAATGTGAAGACTCAAAAACTATTGTCATGCACTTTCCAGGGGGAGTAAAAGTCCTGAAGACTTGTGCTGATTGTACTCTTTTTCCTTCGCTAAGGTTTTATCCCATTGGGTTTTCCTTTGCAGGGTTTTAATGAGGCAATCTTAAAGCACTTGTGGATACATAAAGAGACTGTACTCTTTTTCCTTCGCCATTGATTTTTCTTCCCACTGGGTTTTTCCTTGGCAAGCTTTTAACGAGGCAGATTCTTTATGGGTTGTCATTCAAGGGGGAGTGTTATAAACGAACGTCGGCAGCCGCCCCCTGTCCCACCACTAAATTATGTGAATGACCCCACCACTATTATTTTAAATTTGCATAGTGACTTGCATAGTGACTTGTATAGTAACTTGCATAGTAATTTCAACGCCTATAAATATGGGCTTCAGTTGTAATGAAATTCATAAGAAAATATAAAGAGAGAAAGAAAGTTTCAGTTCTTAAGAGTTTCTTTTTTTCTTGCAATAGTAGTAATTTTATTTTTAGTTTTATAACACATATAAGCTTAGAACAAAAAAGGGTTTATATCATATATATTACAACCTATTTGAATAATGAGATGAAATAAAATAATTTTAGATAAAAATTAAAAATTAAAAATTAAAAAATATATATTTTAATATTATGATATTTTAAGATTTGAAAATATTAATTAATTTATTATATTTTATATAAGAATTTTAAAAATATTATAATAATAAAATGAGATAAAATAAAATAAAATAAAATAATTTTTATATCCGCTCGAGCCCTTATTATTTATCAACATCAGAAAAGCCCATGATGATAATCTACGTAGCTTTCATGCTCTTTTTTTTAGGAATGTAAATGGTTCGGTCTAGAAAAGATATAGATCGGTTTTATTCGACCCATAAATTTTTCCATCCTGAATCGGATCGAACTTCTATTTAGTCTATATCGATCTAGTCTAGTGGCAGTCTAATCTAATCCAAAAGTACTTGATATGATTTAATGGGTTAAATTTAATTCAAAATCATGTAATGATCAAATATATTTTTTGTCTAAATTTAATTATTTTCAACTTAATTTACGTATTTATTATAGATTTTAATTAAAAAATATTAAAGAAACTTACTCTTAAAAAATATTAAATAATAATATACACTTATTATTTATAAATTATTACTATATTTTATATAAATCTATTATAATTTATATTTTTATACACTGGCTTTCATGATCCCTTGTTTCCTTTTCGTTGTTTCTACTTCTATTATTCAACAACCATGCACATGACCGGCCCCCAATGTCTCAATCACCTAGGGCATAGTTTATTTTCATAAATAAAATTGAAATAAGATGAGATAAGATGATATGAGTTAAAATTAAAGTTAAAAATTAAAAATTAAATAAAATATTTGAATAAAATATTTTTAATATTATTTTTATTTTAGAATTTAAAAAAATGAAATTATTTATTTTATTTTATATTAGAATTTGATAAAATTATAATAATTAAAAGAGATGAAATAAGATAAATTTAAAAAATAAACAAGAACTTAGTCTTTATTGAAGTCATAAAGCATCTAGCTAGTTTTTCTCCCATTGTTCTGTTTTGGTTTTTTCTTTCGGTGGATCAGTAGAAGAAAGAATCAAACCAGAATCATTTTGTGAGTAAATCATTTACCTTTACAAATATACTGACAAAAAGAGTTGCGCATCCGGGATGTAATTCAAGTTATATATAATAATATTATTATATGTAGAAACGCATCCAGAAGGGAATCATCAAAGATCAAAACCAATCGTTCCATGATGGGTACCCAATATTTTCTCTAAAATTAGTATTGCGCGCATGCGGATGGATCCATTTTGACTAGTACTATAGCTCGTTCGGTACCTCTGGATTCAATTAATGCTAGCTTGTTTCCATGAAGCTTTCTCATCAAAACAGGAAGAATGGTCAATTTATGAGGACCCCTCTACAATGTTCTTTGTTGAAGAAGAAATGTATAATAAGGTCACATATGCACTGCAACAAAATAGGATGGGCATAAAGTTACTACTGTATAAATCATTAGAAATACTTTTATTCGACAATTCTTTTCCTCTAAAAAAATATAAGATTTCGTAGTAAAAAATATATTAACCATGATTAAGATTGAAAATATTTATATGTTGCAGTAAAAATCATGGAAAATAAGTATTTGCGACTAAAAAAAATATTTTTAGCGATTTATAATCACCGAAAATAGTCTTTTATAAAAAAAAATAGATAGTAAAATAATATTACAAGCTCAAAGCCTTATTCTTAATATACATAAAGAATGTGAACAATATATTACATAAAAGAAAAAACTAAAATACAAATAAGAATTTTTAGGTACTTTAAAATAAAGGGAAAAAATAAGCACAAGTACTAAAATTGGAAAAATGCACTAAATGAATAAAAAGGAAAAAAATAACCAATGTAATAATTAACCTGCAAAGAATATGATAAAGAGTTATTAAATAAATAGTAAGAAGCAAGATAGAAATATATTCTAAATTTCACTCATATTAAAGTCATTGAGTTAACATAATAGTCAATATGTTCCATACTCATATTTTGAGGATTAGTATATTTTAAAAGGGATATGGGTCTCACTAGGATCAGTTAAGTGGGATAATCATCAATTACATACCTATGTGGGTTTACGAGTTCCACCTAAACAATGTAAACAAAAAACCATCTATCAAGTCTTTCCTTAAGAGGATATATAAGTTCAATAAAGCCAGTGAATATACAATCCCAAACACACAAACATAAGTTTCCATGACATTAAGACTCCATTCTATATACCACAATTATTATCGCTACAAAATTGATGGAAAAAATGGAAAAGAGTATCATACCTCTCACAGCTATCACCAAATCCCAAAGATTTTAATGGCCTCAAATGTTTCAAACCTATCTATTTTTTGCCATCTAGAATATGCAAACAAGGATTACATGAATAAACATTACAATAAAATTGATTATTTGTGATAGTTTTTTAGTCACAAATAGTCTAATTTAGTTACTATGAATCTGTTTTAATAAAAAATAGTCATTTTGATAAGAAATATTCGGTCACTAATACTAATTTTTCTTATAGTAAAATTAGAGAGATAATGGGGAGTAAAATTCAAGAAAAGATAGAAAAGAAAATCCAAATACTTGAAGAGGCAATGAGGAATGTAGAAAAATATAGCATGAATCTTAAGAAAATGACAAATATCTTCAATAATTATATTTTTAAGATTAATACCTTTTCCTTTTGGATAGCTCTCCAAGAAGGGTTATCTTTCCTGTTAGGTTTTGGGTGAACTACGTACATTGGAATAGTTAATCCATAAATCTTTTGGTTTTTGTGGTTGGGAAAAAATACTTGTACTAATTGTTTAGGCCCAAAAGGTTTTCAGAAAATGTGTTTCAAGGGGGACATTAACCAAATTAGCATCAAGAGGCTCTCTCACTGCATCATCAACATTTTCTACAGATTCTTTAACCTGAGAGTAGATGTCAAGTCAAGATGTCTAAGAAACCCACCAATGTTTTGTAGTTGTAAGCTGTAAACAAGTGTAGATTTTCACTCCCTCTTCCTAGATCTATCCCACCCAAAATAAATAAATAAATAAATAAATAAATAAATAAATAAAGAGAAAGAAAACAATATGTTAAGAAACTAATACCCAGTAACCTTTGAATTGATATTTGTAATTCTGATTAACTCTCTTTTTAAGATCACATTATGCACTTGTGAAGATTATTTGCGCTGTGCATACTTTTTGACCACGCATGGGTTGCAAATGAAACAGGTTCCAGAAATTTTTACCTGAAATTAATGAGTAAAAGCTACTTATTAATCCAATCAGCTTGACCTCTTGAAGACTCACTCACAACAATGCCTCAAGGCGTCTTCAATGCAAAGAACATGAGCTCCACCTCGCTCCCCATGATCTGCATCTCCATCTCCAAAAACAATATAAGCAGCCATATATATTTATATCATACAACAAAAAAGGCTTGCCATAATTCTTCAACAGACCAACATTGCTTGCAGCATAATTTCCAAGTTTTTCCCCAGCAAAAAAATAAATAAATAAAAATAAATTAAAAAGAAAAGGAGAAAACATGTAACAGGGACATTCAAACACAAACAAATCTCTTCTCAAATTAAGCTTTTCTTGAGTCAAAATCGTAACTAATTGTAACAAAACAGTACCTAGTATTAGAGGATATTAAAACCTTGAGTCAAGAAATCCATAATCTATAAGTCATGGTAGCCATCAATTACTATTAATAGAATGGAAATTAAAATGATAGAGAAGACATGTAATTTTAAAAAAGAAACATAAGATAATTATTCTTTCTTGTTTGTTTTTAAAAATAGGATGAGATGAGATAAAAGTGAAAAAAGAATAAAATATTATTACAAAATATTTTTTTAATATTAATTTTGTATGAGAATTTGAAAAAGTGATATGAGAATTTGAAAAAATTAAAATTTTTTATTATATTTTATATGGAGATTTAAAAAAATATAATAATGAATTTAAGATATATTTTAAAATTTTGATCTCATACTCAAAATAAACAAGGTTTAATAAAATAAAACACGAAACTATTCAACGTTTGTAGATATGTCTGAGGAAGAGGTCTATTATATTGGAAAAAATCTAAGTGCAAGCAAATCAACAGTAAAAGTACTGTTCATATAAGTGATTATGCACCCAGACCTGCTTGCACTTAGCACTACTGATTATAATGAGAGGTATATAAAACCATAAAAATGTTGATAAGCACGTTGCAAATTTTGGAAAAATGAGTTAGTCAAGAAATCCATAATCTATAAGTAAGTCATGGTAGCCGTCAATTACCTATCATATAATTATTTGTCACGAAGCTTTTCTAACGATATAAATTTGACAGCAAAATGTAATTATTTGTTATCCAATAGTATATATGAGAATTATAAATTTATTATCACCAACCAATTTTATCATTTATAAATGCATATGTAAAAAAGTATTACCTATAATTTTTTTTTGATGATCTTAATTTTATGCAAAAATAAATAAAAATCTTTAATTTTCACAAATTGTCACTCGTGACAAATAAAATAGTCTGAAATAGTTATTTGCGACGAGAATTTTTTGATGATGTGAATTTGGTGACAAAATGTCATTATTTGCTAGTAAATTGTATTTGCAGAAAAAAAATTATGTCCTAAAAATCACATTTTTATTTTGTAGTGCTAGATCAACGTAGACAATAATGGTACGCTAAAAAAAATATCTTCTAATTGAGCTTTTTATCAAAGGTAAGGTGGATCGAGCTAGCTAGACAATACGTGCGTTCTACTCTTGGATATAGCTCGTATGAGATTAGCTTTCCTTAAATCAAGACTATATAAATTAAACTGCATTCTGAAAATTTTACACCTACAAAGTATAATGGGTGTAGGATCTGTTTTGACCCAAAAGCCCACCAGCAATAAAAGCCCACCAAAAGGAAAAATACTCAGCGGGCCCAACTCTGCAGAGTCCAAAATGCATATAAACCCATTGCCACCTTTCATAGGATCTTATGCAGATACAAAATATCGCCAAATTCAAAAAGATATCTCATGCAGATATGCGATCACGATAATTACGGAAGGTATTACACATGATATATATCGCCCCGGAGGCCTATATATACTAGGTAAACCTCGACTATATTTTTTAGAATTCTCCCTGAAAATAAGTGGTTATTAACTTAGGCATCGGAGTTTTTTTGGATGGAAAACTATTGTCTTCTCTTGATTCTTCTTGCAGGTTTCGGGAACAGGAGGCCGGCGAGACACGTCCTCAATATTGGCGCCATCTGTGGGATTTGACTTTACAAACAATTAACGTGGCTTTTGCATGCCAACTGTGAAACGTTCCATAGCAAGCCGAATGACAGGAGTATCGATGGAAGCGCGGTTAGCAGCGGGGGACGAAAGACTGAAAACAACATTGGAAGCCTTGGAAGTGCTTTAAAAAGAGAACAAGACTTTGTGGCAAAAGAACACTGAATCTAGCAACACTGCTGTACCACCTAACAATGGGCAAGGAGAGCAAGAGGCGGACAGTAATATTGGGGTCGAGCTTGAGTGCACGGAAAAATAAAACTGCACGACAAATTGAAGGATCTTGCAGGCAAATATGAAGAAATAGCAAAAAAGATGGAGGGACCTTCCTCGGTCAACAGCTTACTAAGGTAGACTGACCTACCATATAGCGAGCGCATCATGGGGATCGCTTTGCCGCCAAAATTCAAACTTCCCCAAATTGAACTGTATGATGGGTCTAGAGACCTAGTGGATCACTTAGAAAACTTTAAAACTCACATCACGCTCCACGGCTTCCCATGCGAGATCGCCTGCCGGACTATCCCTTTAACCCCTGAAGGGGACGGCGAGGGGATGGTTCATGACCCTCAGGCCTATGTCGATCGACAGTTTTGAGGAGTTAGCTAAACTTTTCATAACCCAGTTTATGCCAAGCAGAACGCGTTGGTGTCCAGCCGCCTACCTGCTAACAGTCAAGCAAAAGTAGGATGAGGACCTCAAAACCTACCTCACACGGTTTAATAAGGAACGCTTAACAACGGATGACCAGGACGAGAAGATCACTCTGGCCGCCCTCTTGGACGGAATCTAGCCTCAGAGTCCCTTCATGTCGATCTGGCAAAGAAGACTCCCTCCACCCTAAGGGAGTTCATGGATCAAGTGGACAACTTTGTCAACGCCAAAGACACGCTACAAGCGTTGGTAGACCCCGCAAAGAAAGCAAAAGGGGCGAACGACAAAGCGGGCGCGATGACAAGAAAGCAAGAACAAGTCAGCAGGAAAGAAGACGAGAAAGATGCACGGATCGAAACACCAGATTTATACATAACAACCTGAGTGTCAAGGAGGAAGAGGATGGCAAGGGCGAAGGGCGCCCACATCAGGTGGGAGATTGGAATTGCAAGTACCACCAGACATGGTCACATTGGACCGAAGATTGTACAACCATGAAGAAGAGGGTCGTTGACCTAATAGGAACAGGCGAATTGGAGCACATGATTGCAGAGCGATCAAAACCAAGGAGGCACTAGGATACCGAGTGAAGAGGTAAAAGGAACGTCAGTTCCGAGCGGAGAAACCGCGGCAACAACCCTAGGAACGATGGCAGCTGGGCAAACAACAGAGGGAACGCCAGTAGAAACAGGACCCCCACCAGAGGCGGCAGGAATAGGTCACCCCCGAGAAATAACAATAATAGAGAACCGATCGGGGAAATCAGGACGATAGCAGGAGGATTCGTTGGAGGCGGGATATCCACATCCAGTCACAAGGCGCATGCACGAAGAGCTCAGTACAAGGAAGTATATGTAATGGACAGGGCGCCAAAGCAACAGAGACTGAACCAAGAACGAGAAGTGATATCCTTCGGAGAGGCAGATAGGCAAGGGATACTATATCTGCATAACGATGCCCTGGTAGTCACCCTCATTATAGCCAACTACACGACTAGGCGAGTACTAATTGATAACGGAAGCTCAGCTGATATATTATTTTGGGACACGTTCAACAGAATGGGCATTGATACTGGACAACTACGACTTTCCCCAATACCACTGAAGGGTTTTTCCAGTGAAGCAATCCAGCCAGTCGAAGCCATCACACTTTCAGTTACCGTCGGGAATGGAGCACAAACATCGACTACCATGACCAACTTCTTGATATCACTATCAAGCCCATTCCTCCTACAACGTTATACTCGGGAGACCGACCCTTAACCGCCTCAAAGCAATAACCACCATGTATCACCTCAAGATGAAATTCCCGACCGACAATGGGGTAGGAGAATTAAAAGGAGAGTAGACATTGGCTAGGGAGTGTTATGTGGAGGAATTGAAGAAAAAGGGAACCAAGGTTTGCACAATCGAGGAGCTAGAAGAAAACTTACTCCCACCACTTCTGCCCACCATGGTCGAGGCATCGCAAGAAGAAGTAGGGGTTGGAAATGAACAAATTCAACAGCACGCCGAGGTCAACGAACTTTTGGAGCTTATAATTCTATTTACAGACCGCCCGGGGACAACCGTGCGTGTAGGCACAAACTCCTCCCCTGCAGATAGAGAGAGTCTGAAACAGCTGTTGGTGGAGCATAGAGACATCTTTTCCTGGAGCCACGAAGAAATGCCAGGCATAGACAGTACCATCATCGAACATAGACTGGGCGTGAACCCTGTGCATAAACCTGTGCGCCAAAAAAAGAGGTCTTTCAGCACGGAAAAATATGCTTCCATTGGCTTGGAGGTCGAGAAGCTACTCACCGCCGGTTTTATCAAGGAGGTCTATTATCCGGAATGGCTATCCAATGTCGTCATGGTGAAGAAAACCAACGGGAAGTGGAGAATGTGTGTAGACTTTACCGATCTCAACAAAACTTACCCGAAAGATAGTTTCCCCTTGCTACGCATCAACCTCATCGTGTATGCAACAGCGGGACACCGAACGCTTAGCTTCATGGACGCATACTCAGGATACAATCAAATACAGATGCATGCGGCGGACAAGGAAAAGACGTCATTTATAACCGACCAGGGGTTGTACAGCTATCAAGTAATACCATTCGGATTAAAGAACGCAGGAGCAACTTACCAAAGGTTAGTCAACCGAATGTTCGCAAAGCAGATGGGGCAAATCATGGAAGTCTACATAGACGACCTCTTAGTGAAAAGCAAGGAGCCTGCCCAACACATTATTGACCTGAGAGAAGCATTTGAGGTGCTGCGCTAATATAAGATGAGGCCGAACCCTGCCAAATGCGCCTTCGGAGTCGAGTTAGGGAAGTTTCTGGGATTCATCGTATCAGAGAGAAGAATCAAGGTCTCCCCCGAGAAGATAGAGGCTATAATCAATATGAAACCACCAAAGAACCTACGCGAGACACAACGGTTAGTAAGGAAAGTGGCCGCCCTGGGGAGGTTTATAGCCAGATCAACCGATAAGTGTATACCTTTCTTCCACGTATTGCGTAAAACACATCCTTGGAATGAAGTGTGTGACGAGGCGTTCAGGATCCTGAAGCAGTATCTGGTCAATCCACTGCTCCTAAAGCAGCCCGAAAAGGGTGACGTGCTTTGTGCTTATCTAGCCGCCTCCCCGCATGCGGTATACGCCGTCCTGGTAAAAGAAGACGGAGCCGACCAACATCCCATATATTATGTAAGCCGAGCTCTCCTGGGAGCGGAAGTAAGGTACCCTAAGATTGAAATGCTAGCCTTTGCCTTGGTAACGACAGCCAGGAAGTTACGCCTATATTTCCAAGCCCACACAGTAAGGGTACTCACAGAAGCACCGTTGGCAAAAATCTTGAGGAAACCAGACTGCACGGGAAGACTGATAGGATGGTCAATCGAACTGAGCGAATTCAACCTGAGATACGAGCTCAGGAAGACAGTAAAGGGGCAAGCGCTGATAGATTTTGTAGCAGAGTTCACAGGTTTTCCCTAGGAAACTCAGGACGCCGCCACAACACCGGCAAGAATTCCATGGGTAATGCACATAGATGGATCATCCTGCAAGACCGGTGGCGGTCTGGGAATACACCTCATAAGTCCTAGAGGCGAAAAGAGACACTATATGGCTACGCTTGCATTCAGAGTGACGAATAATGAAGCAGAATACGAAGCACTAATCGCCAGTCTCTCAGTAGCCGCCCAGATTGGAGTGACAGAAGTAGAAGCCAGATCAGATTCACAAGTCATTGTCAACCAAGTCTTGGGATTGTATGTCACCAAGAGCGTAAAAATGAAGAATTATTTGGAATGGGTATGCGAAGTACGAGACATTTTCTCATATTTTACCATAACCCAAGTCCTGTAAACAGACAATGAAGTGGAGGACAAGCTGGCCAAAACAGCTTCGGGGATGGAAGTGGCGCACTTTCCTTGGCAAGTAGAAATGAGAGTAATTGAGATACCCGCCGTTGACGCGGAGATAGCAGTGTTAGATCGTGGTTTTCCCGAATGGACAAATGGAATAGTGGAATATCTAGCATCGGGCAAGCTTCCGGAGGGATGAGATGAAGCAAGGAAAGTAAGGAGGAAAGTGACGAGATTCGTGCTCATCGAAAGGATCCTTTACAAGAGAGGACTCTCCGCCCCTCTGTTGCGATGCGTCTCGCCCCAGAAGGCGCAGTATGTCCTCGCCAAGATACACGAAAGAATCTGTGGGAATCATTCACAGGAGAGAGCCCTGGCCAGGAAGGCAATCAGAGCGGGCTATTACTGGCCCAATGCAATAAAGGATGCGCAGAAATTTTAAAAAAAATGCATCAAGTGCCAGGAATATGCACCCATACCCCACGCACCGCCAGAGGAATTGACTTCCATTACGACACCCTGGCCTTTTGCCCAATGGGGCATGGACCTGGTGGGACCTTTCCCACCAGGCAAAGGTGGCGTCAAATTCATGATAGTAGCCGTGGACTATTTCACCAAGTGGGCGGAAGCCGAACCCTTGGCGACCACTACTAGCAAAGAGGTAACACGATTTTTATGGAAGAACATAATTTGCCGATTTGGAATTCCCCACAGTATAATAACAGACAATGGGCGGCAATTCGACTCTGACCAATACAGAGAATGGTGTGCCGAGCTAAAAATCAAACCCAAGTATTCATCGCCAGGTCATCCCCAAGCTAACAGGCAAGCCAAATCAACTAACAAGGCTTTACTCTTTATCCTAAAAAAGAAAGTCGCAGAGAAGAAAAAGGATTGGGCAGACGAACTTCCGGGAGTACTTTGGGTGTACTCCCGTCAGTCAAAACGCCAACCGGGGAATCCCCATTCACCTTAGCATACGGAACAGAGGCTATACCGCTGGTAGAGGTAGGACTGCCCAGTTGCAGGATAAGTCATTTCTCGATTAACCAAAACAACAACAAGCTCGAAGAAAATCTAGATTTAGTGGAGAAAGAAAGGGAAAAGGCAGAAGCCAGACTGTTACAAGAGAAGGCCAAAACCGAACGATACTTCAACAAAAGATTAAAACCCCAGACTTTCAAAATCGGAGACCTGGTTCTAAGGAAATGCGAGGTGACCACCCAAAATCCTGGGAAAATAGAACCTCAATAAGAGGGACTTTCTATAGTAGTGACAAACAGTATAGGGGGATCGTACCGGCTGAAGGACAGTCAAGGGAGAGAGCTACCTCGGCCTTAGAACGCGGAGCACTTGAAGAAGTTTTACCAGTAGTAATTTCAGCTATGTCTCTTATTGTGATTTTCGTCAATTCGCATTTACCAGTAGTAATTTCAGCTATGTCTTTTATTAAGATTTTTGTCAATTCGCGTTTAATCAAATTCCATTCCGGCGTCCTTATTTCAATTGGATTTTTGAAATACTTCATCCTTACTGACCCAATAGAAACGAGAAAAAGAGAGGCGCATAGTCAATTGATCACGCTACCTCAAACAAAAGGAAGGGGCGCAGAGTCAATTGACTATGCCACCTCAAACAAAAAGAAGAGCGCAGAATCAATTGACCACGTCACCTCAAACAAAAGGAAGGGGCGCAGAGTCAATTGACTACGCCACCTCAAACAAAAGGAAGGGGCGCAGAGTCAATTGACCACGCCACCTCAAACAAAAGGAAGGGACGCAGAGTCAATTGACCACGTCATCTCAAAGAAAAAGAAGGGGCGCAGAGTCAATTGACCTCCCCACCTCAAAACAAAAAAAAGGGGCATTGAATCAATCGACCTCGCCACCTCAAATGAAAAGAAGGGGCGCAGAGTCAATTGATCACGTCGCCTTGAACACTCAAGACAAGTAAAGACCCACTCCTCGACCCAAAAGGTACACACAGTCACAAGAACGAAGATAAACATGCAATAGCAAAGGTTAAAGAAAAGATCTATTGCAAATTATAAACTGAGTCTAATTACAAATTATGGTTATAACATACAACAACAAAAAAAATATACAAAGAAGGATGGTGAAAGGTAAGACAACTCCTCATCACGAGTCGCCGCTTTCTTCAGGAGGCGGCAAGGGGGGCACCCCAGCAAAGGTATCGAGGATTTCTCCCCGAAAATACGTGGTTATTAACTTAGGCATCGGAGTTTTCTTGGGTGGAAAACCACCGTCTTCTCTTGATTCTTCTTGCAGGTTTCGGGAACAGGAGGCCGGCGAGACACGTCCTCAACATTGGCGCCGTCTGTGGGATCTTATGCAGATACGAAATATCGCCAAATTCAGAAAGATATCTCATACAGACACGCGATCACGATAATTATAGAAGATGTTACACAGGATATATATCGCCCTGGAGGCCTATATATACCAGGTAAACTTTGACTATATTTTTCAGGATTTCTCTCCGAAAATACATGGTTATTAACTTAGGCATCGAAGTTTTCTTGGGTGGAAAACCACCATCTTCTCTTGATTCTTTTTGCAAGTTTTGGGAACAGGAGGCCGGCGAGACACGTCCTCAACAATGGGCTCCCGACTAGTGGACATAAATTTATACACCTCAAAAAAATTTATATTGCCCCTCTTGTTATGATCAACACTATTTGTCAACCTGACATGACTGGGTGAAAAGTCCCTTATTACCTATATTGAGCCGTGTTAGCTAGCTAGGTTTATGATATCGTACACATTGCCATTCTCTTGAACTAGCTACACTTTATTCGCCCAACTATTTTGTCATTATCCACCTTTGCTGGATCATTACTTTCCTTGCTTTGGCATCGTTCTCACAGTTTCTCCAAAATCTCATCTTTTATCCTCTTATTTATTTACAATGCAAACTTAATTAGGAAAAAAAAATAATAGATAAGAATGAGAGAGAGCTCAAAAGCCAACCCCATTTTTCTTATATAATATAGCATAGTATTCTATAGTCTTAAGTTGTATTTGAATGTTGAGAATTAAGTGTTGAGAAGTGTTGAGAATAATTATGAATGGTTTGAATAGAAATTAAAGTGGGTTTGTGGATCTTATTGAGAATATTTTGAATTATTTGGATGTATAAAGTATGTTGACGTGTTGACTTTTTGAATAAAAAGATAGAAAATGTGTAGGTCTCATCAATAAATGATATATGGTGAAAGGCAAAATGATTATTTTATTTATATGCTGAAGTCATAAGTAGAATTATTATAAAAAAATAATATCCAACATCTTTAATAAATAATTTTGCACAACAGATTTTATTATAAAAATATTATTTGTATTAAAATTGATGAAAATAAATTTTTGGGAGAAAATCAATCGGTCATCTATGAGGGCAGATTGTATTGATGGGAAAAAGAAAGAAAGAGAAAAGGAAGGAGAAGGGGGAGGCTTGATGTGAGAGAGAGAGAGAGAGGGAGAGGGGGAAAGGGTTGATAGGGGAAATAATATGGTGTCCTTTCACCAAACAGTGATTGTATGTGGAGCAAAAACTTTTCAGACATTTTGAAACTGTGTTTGGATATGGAGAACATCCATCTATATGAAACTCTTAAGAAGACTTGAGAGTTCTTTGTCATCCAAACCTACCCTTATAAGCTTGCCCCTTTTTCTTGTCTCATCTGTGCAACTTGTGGGTTGCTTTAATTTTTTTGAGTCGTATAACTAGGTTTTGTCCCCCAACAAAAGTTATAGCATAAACCGTTTTTTTACGCTTGATGATTTCAGGCCGGATTCTTGCTTGAAATTTTTTTGTAGTAACATTGTCAATTGGATAATGATACCTTTACTACGGGTTACCACTACTCTACTACTCTCGTCACTTTATTTTTTATTTTATTTCTCATCCTCCTGCCATGATTCAAAAAATCTCTGTTATAAGCTTTTCAAACACTCCTCCTCCCTCCCCTTCAATTCCTCTCATAAGCTCAGAACAAAGCAACAAAACCCCTCTCTCTCTCTCTCTCTCATCAGCCTACTAGAATAATGAACTCACATGTTGTTGACTTTGTACCAGGCAACCTTGGGTTACCAATGGCTATCTAGTATCTTTAAATGATTATTTGACTTCTCCTAATGGTTTTCCTATGTCCCCAAATGGTGGTGTTCTAGTGTCACCAAATGGTTATTTGACATCATTGAATGATATTCTAGGGATGATAAATGGATTTCCAATATCTTTGATCAATTCAGTAGAAAGTTGCATGTTATCAATGTTGTCATCATTGTTGGAAACAAAATTGAAGCAGTAGGAACAGTGAGTAATGAGAAGTCCTCTATATTGGACCTAAAAAGCCACTAGATGAAAAGCCATCATCCTGGCCTAGATTAGAAATGATGAAAGAATTGCATAAATAGATGCAATAGATGGTGAGACTGCTGTGGCAATATAAACATGCAATATTGTAATGGTTGAGCAAAACCCAACTACCTATTGGGCTAATTATAGTGAAAGTGAGTCTGAGATTGTTAAGGTTACAACTTGAAGGACCATTCATTTTTAGTTTTCAGATGCAAGATGCGGAGTTTAGAGAGAGAAAGAGAGTGAGTTCAGGTGAGAGAGGGGCTTCATTGCTTTTTTTGAGCGAGATTATTGGAGTGAAGGGGAGGGAGAAGGCATGTTTGAGAAACTTTTAACAAAGACTTTTTGAATCATGGCAAGAGGAAGATGATTAAAATAAAAAAGAGAGGCACATGGGCTTTGAGTAGTAAACTGGTGGTAACCCATAGAAAATATATCATTACCCTCGTTAATTATCTTTATTTTCGATTTTCTAGTTTCTAATATGTACTTGTTTCTTGATTTTATGTTAACCAAAGAAATGTTAGAAATAACTCACAAAAGTCCATGGTTTTGTCCATAGTGCATTATAATAGTTATAGTTTTTGGCCCAAAGCTAAGCTAACGTTGTAATTGTTAGAAACTAGAAACTAATGAAAGGATACAGAGAATTGGGAGAAGTCAACTTAACTTAATTGAAAAAAAAAAAAGCTTGGCTATAATATAGCCTTACATAGAAAACTGGAACAAGCGAAAAAAATAACTCACATTTAAGAACTCTTAATATTGTGGTAAGACGACTAATACAAACAAACATGAACAAACATCCTTGGATAATAGGGACTTAAGGACTTAGTAGTAACAAACCACTAATTAACAAGTAAACTAATAAAACCTAATCATTCCTCCCTTAAACTGAATGCTACAAGGTTTAGTTTATGTTAGCCTCAGAACAAACTCTCAATTGCCCTCGCAACTTGACAAAAGTATTCAGCTTGAGTGGTTTATTCATCACATCAACCAACTGCTCTTATGTATCACAATGTACTAACTCCACACTACCATCCATTGTAAGCTCTCGAAGGAAATGAAAATGCCCATCTATGTGCTTACTCCGACCATGCATTATTGGATTCTTTGAAAGTTTTATGTAGAGCTACTGTTATAATGAATAAGAGTTGACTTGCTTTATTTTTGATTAAGCTTTCCCAATACCCTTTTTAACCATACTACTTGGCATGCACAAGAAGTTGCAACAATAAACTCTGCCTCTATGGTAGATAGACTCACTACTGGTAGCTTTTTTGACAACCAAGATACTGCCCTAGAACTTTGTTGCCCAGATGACTAACACAAGAGGGGGGTGAATTGAGTTGTATTTAAAAAAATAACAATTATAAATCAAATATATAATATAAAATATAAACAAAATATGAAACAACAATAAATATAAATAGTAAGAGTAAGAGAGAAGCAAACTCAGTATGTTAACGAGGTTCGGCCCCACTGCCTACGTCCTCGCCTCAAGCTACCTCTTGAGGATCCCCAAATCCACTATTCAATCTCCTTTAGATGAAGATAGAAACCTATTACACCTTTGAGCAGTACCGCTCCAAAGAATCCGTGTAGAACACCCTCTACACTTCCAATCACCTTACACTTGGTGATTTAACTATTCTCCATGTAAAACACCTTCTACACTTCCAATCACCTCACACTTGGTGATTTAACTATTCCCCGTGTAGAACACCTTCTACACACACAAGGGTTATACACACTCTTTTACAAATACAAGAGTTGATAGTAGGTACACTATCAAAGTACACTCCTTAATGAGTGAGATATAAACAATACAACGCAACCTATATCTCTCTCAACAAGAACAAAAATTAAGACTCAAAACTTTAGAAAAGAGAGAATGAGAGCTTTGAAGAAATGATGCAAAACTTAGCAATAGATGTGTAAACTCTTGTTGTCAATTTTGCAAAACTCAAGTGAGCTATTTATAGGCAAATGAGTTTTCAATTTCAAATTTGAAAAGATTCCCATGTCAAAAACATCATCATTTACTTTTCAAAAATTTCAAATCTAATATTTTTACTTTTTACATGTGACAAAAGGAGCACACTTTACTTTTTAAAAATTTCAAACATAATCTTTTACTTTTTGCATATGACAAAAGGAGCACACTTTACTTTTCAAAATTTTCAAATAAAGACATTTACCTTTTGCATAAGTCAAGAAAAGCATCCACCACTTTTGAAAATATTCAAATAAAACATGCACATGTGAAAGATGACAACCAATCATCTTAATATTTTCAAAGTTCAAACCTTTAATCATGTCATGCACATGTGAAAGATGACAATCAATTATCTTTCAAAATTTTCAAATTTAATTTTCAAAATATTCATGCATATGTGGAAAATGTATTTTAATGTTTTATGATAAAATATTAATTTTGAGCCTTAATCTAATTTCGAATTTTTAAGAGATTTACAAAATTACTCTATGATTTTAATGTGAACTTATTCCCTTCTTGTTCATGTTTGCTTCCTTGATGTGTTTGATTCTATTGTGTGGACAACTTGAGCTTGAAACTCCTTTATTCTTTGAATTCATTTGTTATCATCAAAATCCATATGTAGATTTATATGAAACTTGAAATCTTGAGTTCAATAATCTTCCCCTTTTTGATGATGACAAATGCTTGATAGAACTTGAAACCTGTATGAATACTTAAGCTCCCCCTGAGAATGTGCGTTAGTTTTTCAAGCAAAAATATAAATATAATTCCAAGCATATATAACAAGTTTAGTAATTTAAACAATGTTAATGTTATAGTCTAAAACTTCTCCCCCTTTTGGCATCATTAAAAAGGAATCATAATTAGTTCAATAAGATATATTCCTACAATAACTAATAGATAAATAAAACGCTGCGTTAGTAGAGACTGTAGAGAATTCAGTGTGTAGCCACATGTGTTCGACAAAATCTGCAAAGGCTGGAGGCCTAGTTTCGGTAATTCGGTGCGGAAGGAGATTTTGTAAGGAGCTGAATAATTGAAACCATCCGTGCCCGACAAAACCTGCAAAGGTTGAAGCCGAATTTTATCATCTCGGTGCGGAAGAAGATTTAAATCCGCTTGATGTTATTGACGAATTAGATGTTCCAGAGATTTGAAGTTGAATAATTAAAATTATTCGTGTCCGACAAAGACAACAAAAGCTGCAGGCCTAGCTCTGGCAATGCGGTGCGGAGCCATGCATGTCCGACAAAACCTGCAAATGTTGGAAGTCTAACTCTGGCAATTCGGTGCAGAGACACGTGTATCTGACAAAACCTGTAAAGGTTGGAGGCCTAGCTCTAGCAGTCGGTGCAAAAGCATATTTAAATCAATCGCCTAATGTTGTTGACAAACGGGTTTGAAGGCTCTGAGTTTCTATAAAAAAATCATTTTCAGCTATCGGATACAAAAAAAAACATCGCTTCTTGACCTAAATTCTGTTTTTTTCATAACGATAGAATGACAGAAAAAATTTCGTCTGATAATCTTCCGGATTTGAATCAAGAACCGTCTCAACCAATAATTTTATCTCATGAGGTTGTCAACACCATGATAGAAGCAGAAATGCATTTTTCAAATAGAACTGATTCTGAGGTTGTTGCAGCATCAAGAACTCTTAGTGCTCAATATGCTGCCTCTGTTACGACCATGTCTCGGAGATTACTAGCGAGGGTAAATGAAGTTGATCGACTTAACAATCAAATATCTGTTCTGCATCAAAAGCTTGCAAATAAAGGCAGAAAGAATAAGAGGTTAAAGTAAGAAAATAAAGATTTGACGAAATTAGCTCGTGTTTTGAAACTTCAAATAGAGGAATCGGAACGAGTAAGAGTTCAAGCACAGAGTCAACATCAGCAGATAATGGCAGCGTTTCACGAGAGAAACAGGGACAATTATAATTAATCTCGCTAACTTAGTTCGGTAACTTTTGACAATATGCATCCGGCATATCTTGTAAGCTTGACTAAGTAAGATTTGAAGAGATGACAGTTTGTCTTCTACTTATTTCCATTGTTATAAAAGCAATCCTTAACTTTATCTAATCCGCATCAAATCTTCTTCTCATTGTTGTAGTTCATCTTCATTCTCACTTTACAGAATCTTAATGGCTCATCAATTCTCCTTCAGTGCTTCTCGTGATCAATCTATTTCTGCATCTGTCGTAGATGCCATGAAGCAGCAAAATACTGATTTGGCTAATAAATCAGATCATGATGCCATTTACGAGCTTGTGGGTCTTGGGACTCGATACTCATCTTCCATTGTTGCTTTTTCCGCTCGATTGCAGTCCAAAACCCGCGAGATAGAGAAGATTAATGAGAAGATCGATATTCTTCAACGACTTGTTCAAGAGTCTAACAAAAAAATAGTAGACTTAAAACAGCAGAATAAGGATTTAAAATCCTTACTTGTCTCTGCATTTCGATTGCCTAATCCTTTAGACAAGGATGGCATGATAATTTATGAGGAGCAAATGCATTTGAATGATGAGGCTCAACGTCTTAAGTTTCTGTAGGTCATTTGAGATAATGGAATAAAAGTATCTAGCAGATATTCATGGCATGCATAATTCCTATTTCTCTTCTAATCATGCATAGTTTATCTTCTGGTAGGGGTTTTGTGAAAATTTCTACCAATTGATCATGTGTACCAGTGAATTCTAATACAATATCGCCCTTTCTGTACATGATCTCTAAGAAAATGATATCTAATTTCAATATGTTTGGTCTGAGAATGTTGTATTGGATTCTTTGAGAAATTTATAGCACTTGTATTATCACATTTGATTGGAATGTGATTGTACATAAGTTTAAAATCTTCAAGTTGTTGCTTCATGTAAAGAACTTGAGCACAACAACTGCCTACAGCAACATACTCTGCCTCAGTAATAGATAATGCAACAGAATTTTCTTTTTACTAAATCATGAAACAAGTGCATGACCTAAGAAATGATATGTTCTACTAAAAATTTTTCGATCATCTTTGCAACCAGTATAATCGGTACCTGAATAACTAATAAGATCGAAAGAAGTGTGTTTAGGATATCATAACTCTAAATCAATGGTACTGGCAAAATATCTAAAAATTCGCTTGACTGCAATCAAATGAGATTGTTTTGGAAATGATTGAAAACGTGCACATAAACATACACTGAACATAATATCAGGTCTACTAGTTATCAAATATAATAAACTACTAATATACATCGATATACATTTGAGTCAACTGGCTTACCGCTTTCATCTTTATCAAGTTTAGTGGTTGGATTCATTGATGTTCCAATTACCTTCGCACGTTCCATCTCAAATTTTGAGTAACTCTTTGATATATTTTGACTGATTAATAAATGTTCCACTTTTTGCTTGCTTGATTTGCAATCCGAGAAAGAAATTAAGTTCTCCCCTCATGCTCATTTCAAATTCTTCCTGCATATTCTTAACAAAATCTTGACACATATTTATTAGTAGCACCAAATATTATATCATCTACATAAATTTGAATTAGAAGAATATCATTTTATTCATACTTGATGAAAAGAGTTATATCGATTTTTCCTCTTGAAAAACATTTTTCAATAAAGAAACTATTTAAGAAAACACTTTTAACATCCATTTAAAAAATTTTGAAATCTTTATAACAAGCATATGTAAGTAGCATTCGAATAACTTCTAATCTTGCGACTGGTGCATATGTCTCATCATAATCGATTCCTTCTTCTTGATTGAAACCTTGGGCTACAAGTCGAGCCTTATTTCTAGTGATGATTTTAGACTCATATTTCTTATTTCTAAAAACTCATTTTGTTCCAATAACAGCATAATTTTTAGGTTTAGGAACAAATGTCCATACATTATTTCTTTCAAATTAATTTAGTTCTTCTTGCACAAATAGAATCCATAATTTATCAATAAGAGTTTCATCAATATTTTGGGTTCAATTTGAGATAGAAAAAGTGTGTGATTACAAATATTTCTAAGAGATGATCGAGTACTTACACCTCGTGAAGGTTCTCCTAGAATTTATTCCGCTGGATGATCTTTCACTTGTTTCCACTATTTGGTTGCATCTTGTACTAAGTCTTGATGATCTTTCCTTCTATTTTCATGATCTTCCCTTTTGAATTGTCTCAAAATATCACACATCCTTTTTCTTTAGAAGTGAAGTCAATGAATTTAGTTTTGTCTTCTGTCACGTATCTTGAGCATCCGTTATCTAAAAATCATTTACTATTACCTGTAGAATACTTCATGCATACCTACAAAAACAATTAAAAACAATTCCTGGTACCCAAGTTCTTTAGGTCCTTTATTTATTCGTATTAGAAGAAATAAGATTTTTAGGTACCCATATAGCCCTAATAGTCATTGTATGTTTTCTTCTAATAGGACAAGCAAAATAATTATGACCATTTCTATTACAAAAATTGCAAATAGCATGTGACATATATGAAGAACTTGAGTGATTATAATAGTATCCTTTTTTAACAAAATTATTTTTATGAAAAGAATTTTGAATATTGGATTTTGATGTAGAAGGATTATCAAAGAAGTTTTTATAAGATTTGTATTTTTGTTTTGGCTTATATCCCAAGTCTGCCTTATCAAAAACACATCTTTGACTACCAAGAAGTTTTTCAAAATTTCATTTTCCATTCGTAAAGTTTTCAATAATATTTTCTAAATCAGTTTTCTTTTTCTTCAACTCAAGATTTTCATCTTTCAAAACAATACTTTCTTTTCTTAAAATATCAATTTTGTTTGTTAAAGAAGAATTTTTCTTTTTCAAAGCAGTATACTTGATACTTAATTTTTCAAATTCCTCATATACCTCTTCTAAAATATTTTGCAATTCTTCATATGAAGGATCTTCAATATTATCAAAATTTGTTACCTCAATGTCATCTTTAGCCATAAGACAAAGATTTGCTGATTCTCCATTGCTTGCTTCACTATCTGAGCTACTTGAATCATCATTCCACGTAACTTTCATTGCTTTTTTGCCTTTGTTTCGATCTTTCTTTAGCAGAGGACAATCTAGCTTGATATGACCAGGTTTATTGCATTTATAACAAATTAAAGTGTCATTTTTACCTGAATCTTTCTTGGAAAACTTATTGAAGGATTTCCTTGGAGGAGTTTTATTTTTCTTTAAGAACCTCTGAATTCTTCTTATTATCATCGCAACTTCTTCATCTTTGTCGTCATTTTCCTCATCTTCATCACTTTCACTTTCATGTGGAACAGCTTTAAGTGCCAAACTCTTCTTTGAATTTCCTTCTTCTTCTCCTCTTTTCAATGTGTACTCATGGGTGATAAGTGACCCGATGAGTTCATTCACTTCGAGCTTCTTGAGGTGTCTAGCTTCAAGAATCGCTGTCACTTTTGACTCCCAACGTTTTGGTAGAGAGTTGAGAATTTTTCTTACTATCTCCACTTTGGAATAAACTTTGCCAAGAGCTGTCAAGCTGTTTATGATGTTAGTAAAACGAGTGTGCATACTAGAAATAGATTCATCATCATTCATCTTAAACATTTCATATTCATGAGTAAGGATATAAATTTTTGATTCCTTGACTTGAGAAGTTCCTTCATAAGTAACTTCCAAGTTATCCCAAATTTCCTTTGCTGTAGTGCAAGTCATTACTCTATTAAACTCATTACCATTAAGAGCATTATATAATAAATTCATAACAGTTAAATTCAAAGTATAAAGTCTATCGTCTTCACGATCAAACTCTTCTTCTTCCTTTTTGACCTTTACTCCATCAATCACTTTTGTTGGAATATAAGGTCCATTTACAATGCATTTCCAGATTTCTCTACCTTGAGCCTGAAGGAATATTCTCATTCTAACTTTCCAGAATGAGTAATTGTCTCCACAAAAGAGTGGAGGCCGACTGCTGGATTGACCTTCACCAAATGAAGCTGCAATGTTAGCCATAAGATCTTAACTCAAAAGATAGTTAATCTTATAACAGAGCTCTAGCTCTGATACCAATTATTGCCCAGATGACTAACACAAGAGGGGGGGTGAATTGAGTTGTATTTAAAAAAATAACAATTATAAATCAAATATATAATATAAAATATAAACAAAATATGAAACAACAATAAATATAAATAGTAAGAGTAAGAGAGAAGCAAACTCAGTATGTTAACGAGGTTCGGCCCCACTGTCTACGTCCTCGCCTCAAGCTACCTCTTGAGGATCCCCAAATCCACTATTCAATCTCCTTTAGGTAGAGATAGAAACCTATTACACCTTTGAGCAGCACCGCTCCAAAGAATCCGTGTAGAACACCCTCTACACTTCCAATCACCTTACACTTGGTGATTTAACTATTCCCCATGTAAAACACCTTCTACACTTCCAATCACCTCACACTTGGTGATTTAACTATTCCCCGTGTAGAACACCTTCTACACACACAAGGGTTATACACACCCTTTTACAAATACAAGAGTTGATAGTAGGTACACTATCAAAGTACACTCCTTAATGAGTGAGATAGAAACAATACAGCGCAACCTATATCTCTCTCAACAAGAATAAGAATTAAGGCTCAAAACTTTAGAAAAGAGAGAATGAAAGCTTTGAAGAAATGATGCAAAACTTAGCAATAGATGTGTAAGCTCTTGTTGTCAATTTTGCAAAACTCAAGTGAGCTATTTATAGGCAAATGAGTTTTCAATTTCAAATTTGAAAAGATTCCCATGTCAAAAACATTATCATTTACTTTTCAAAAATTTCAAATCTAATATTTTTACTTTTTACATGTGACAAAAGGAGCACACTTTACTTTTTAAAAATTTCAAACATAATCTTTTACTTTTTGCATATGACAAAAGGAGCACACTTTACTTTTCAAAATTTTCAAATAAAGACATTTACCTTTTGCATAAGTCAAGAAAAGCATCCACCACTTTTGAAAATATTCAAATAAAACATGCACATGTGAAAGATGACAACCAATCATCTTAATATTTTCAAAGTTCAAACCTTTAATCATGTCATGCACATGTGAAAGATGACAATCAATCATCTTTCAAAATTTTCAAATTTAATTTTCAAAATATTCATGCATATGTGGAAAATGTATTTTAATGGTTTATGATAAAATATTAATTTTGAGCCTTAATCCTAATTTCGAATTTTTAAGAGATTTACAAAATTACTCTATGATTTTAATGTGAACTTATTCCTTTCTTGCTCATGCTTGCTTCCTTGATGTGTTTGATTCTATTGTGTGGACAACTTGAGCTTGAAACTCCTTTATTCTTTGAATTCATTTGTTACCATCAAAATCCATATGTAGATTTATATGAAACTTGAAACCTTGAGTTCAACAAACTTAATAAGAACACACAACCTAAAATGCCTTCCAAATCTCCAGTATAATCACTGTCGGTGTAAGCAAAAAGTTCATCATCTCCCCCATTCCAATAGAGAATTCCAAACCTAATTGTTCCTTGTAGATATCGCAACTCCTTTTTTGCCGCCAATAAATGTAGTTCAGTAGGATTCTCAATATACCTACAAAGAATACTCACTATAAACATAATATTTGGTCAAGTAGCTATGAGATACATGAAACTGCCTACAACCTATTTATAGTAAATCTTATTCACTTGAACTCCTCTTTCATTCTTCACAAGCTTACAACTACAAGTAAGAGGATTATAATTGAAATTACTTTATCCATTCCAAACCTTTGTAGCAGCTCCAAAGAATACTTCTTCTGACTAATAAAGATACCATCAGATCTTTACAAAACTTCAAGACCAAGGAAATACCTCATCTTACCAAGATCCATCATATCAAACTCATGTTTCATGGAGCGTTTAAACTTTGTAAACATTAATTCATCGTTTCTAGTAAAATTGAGATCATCAACATATAAGCTTACAATCAATATGTTATCTTCCTTGTTTGTCTTGATGAACAAAGTATGTTCTAGTCACACTTTTCAAAAATTTCCTTCATGAAATAGGCTTCTATATGGCTATACCAAGCACGAGGAGCTTGCTTAAGCCCATAAAGTGTCTTCTTTAACTTATAAATCTTCTACTCTTTTTCCTTTTACCCATAACCACAGGGTTGCACAACAAAAACCTCTTCATTCAACTCACTATGTAAGAATGTAGATTTCACATCTAGCTTATAAATAGTCCACGCTCTTTGAGCTGCAAGTGCGACCACCAAACAAATATGCCACAGTTGCAAATACTTTTGTATAGTCTACCTTATTCTGCTGAGTGAATCCTTTTGCTACAAGCTAAGCTTTGTGTTTGGCCACTTCTCCATTTTCATCAAACTTAGTCTTATAAACCCATTTCACTCCAATCGTCTTTCCTCCCTTAGGTAATTTTGTCAATTCCCACATGTCATTCTTCCATAATCCATTTTCAAATCCATGGCTATCATTCATTTCTCACTTTTTCACAACTTCTTCAAAATAAATGGGATTAGCAGGTACAAACATGGCCAACTAGGCTTCATTATCTTCTTCAGAAAGTCCTTGTCCTCTTTCATAATTCCACATCCAAATAGGTGGTCTCCTCTTTCTTTCTGCATTTGGGTTAAGAAAGCTGTATTCGGTTGAAAAATAAGCTTCTTTAGCTTCTGATGTAGCTTCAACTTCTTTCTCCTATATTTCTTCCTCAATACCCAGCATCAAGATTAGATCCACACCTTTCTTCACTCATAGTTGCTTCCTCCTCACAATCACCCATTGCAAATCACACACAATAGCTTCTTTATACTTTTTTTCCCAATCCCAATTTTTGTCTTCTACAAATACAACATCCCTACTTATTATGATCCTTTGTGAATTTGGTTCGTTAAGTATGTAAGCCTTTGACTCTTCACTAACTCCTAGCAAAACACAACTTAAGCTCTTATCATCAGGCTTGGTAGGCACATGAACATGAGAAATGCATCCAAAAACTCTAAAATACTCAGCTAAAGACTTGAATTCACTGCAAGCTTCTTCTAGTCTTATTTTGTACTGTCAATGTTGGACTTCAATTCAAAACATGCATTATCCTGTTTGCTACTTCAGGCTAGAAAGTTTTGGAAATCTTCTTTGTTGAAAGCATACTACAAACCATATTCATAATCATTCTATTATTGCACTTCGCAACTTCATTCTATTGTGGTGTTTAGTCACAAAAATTAGCAAATTCTTGTGATGTAAACCCTCTTCTTCGATCTGTCCGTAAACCTTTAATAAATGAACTTGTTTCCTTCTCATCATGAACCTTAAAATTTTTTAAAACAACAAAGGCTTCTGATTTCTCTACCAAGAAGTAAACCCATATTTTTCAACTAAAACCATTTGTGAAAGCAAGCAAATACCTTTTCTTGCCATTAGATATGGACTTAATTGGTCCACAAATATCAACATGCACTAATTGAGGAATCTATGTAGCTCTTCATGCTCTCTTCTTTGGAATTGAGTCCATTTATTATTTTCCTACCAAGCAATCATTGCTTAACTTTGAGGGAGGCTTAAACTGTCATAAGCTATTCACCATTTGCCTTTGTTGAAGAGTTTTAAACCCTTAAAGCTCAAATTTCCATATCTATAGTGCCAAAGATGCACAATATCTTCTGTAATTATGTTGAAACAAGTAGATGCTATAGGTTGAGACATAGCATGCAGTACGAGCATTCGATTTGAAGAAATTTTCGTACTATGATTAAACCTTTCTAAAAATGAAACACCTTACACTTTCCATGTTCAAACAGAACAATAAGCCTTTTTCTTGCAATTGTCCAATACTCAACAATTTTTTGTTCAGCTCAGGCACATAAAATACTTGTGTGATGATTTGTGTTATTCCATTCACTTACATCCTTACATTACCTTTTCCTATATGACCATGCTTGAGTTGCTGCCCATCCTCACAGAATCTCTAAAAATTATATCAAGATTTTAGAAGTAGTCATTCTTTCCACACATGTGGTTGCTACATCCCGAGTTAAGGAATCATGTATCTTGTCTAATGGCCTTGTTCATATCCATATATGCCATCAACATCTCTTCTTGAGTTTCTGTATAGTTTGTCACCATCTCCTTGCTTGGATATTACCATTGAAAATATACCAACTATAGCTTGTGACAATTATAGCAATCTACTGTGGCCTTATTGAAGGATTGCATGTCACGCCCCTGTCCTCTTCTTTTATAGTTTCCATAGCCACAACCCCTTCCTCCGGAATGATCTCCACGAGTAATATTCAAAGTATGTTATTCTTCAACATGAGAACTCATACGTTGTTCATGCATAAGTAGGGTACTTTGTAGCTCATCAATGGTTAAGGTGTATATATCTTTAAACTCTTCAAGGGAACACACAACATAATCAAACTTGGGAGTCATGGATCTCAAAATCTTTACAACAACAACAAGAGCAACACTTCCCTTGTTCTCACCATTTACTTTCATTTTGTTAGCTCGTGCAAAATATTCATTCACAGAATATCTTGTCTTCATGTGGAGTACCTTAAAACTCACCATTTGCAAGTTTCCATGCTTCACTTATGTTATACCTTGATATTTGTGCTTCATAGAATCTCAGATGTCCTTTGCAGTTTCTTGTTAAGGATTGTCTCTAGGATCGAATGATCTAATCCCTAAAATGGATAGTTCTTTGCTTTCAAATCTTTTAACTGCTGATCTTCAATGTTCTTTTTTTGTGCATCCATCAGACTAGCATCTTCTGCTGCTATGAAGTTTACTTAGTGCATGCTCATAATATTGCAAGTAGTACGTATTGTCCCAATAATTATCATAATGAGAGGATCTCCTCAGCACTATGCAATTTGGTGATTGTTCTTAAGAGGATCGAGGACCATCGAAGTAGTAAGACACAATATCAAAGTTATAATTCAAGGTAAAGTAAGCAATACAAACTGCTGACAATGGTTGTCAAGTATATACAGGATTCATGACGGCCATTAAGGCCTGGGGTGAGACGACGTTGAGTTGATCCACCTATTTTCTAAATTCATACTTAGGACATGCAAGGAATCGAAACAGAAGTGGTAACCCCTATATATAAAAATGAGGTTCATAGAAGATTAACTAACTACAAAGAGAAGCATGAGACTCATTTTATTAGGACCACATGTTGCTAAATCATCCAAAGAAATTTCAAAGGTGAGAATGGGCCATGAAAGAGAGGGTTTATTGCTTCAGCATATATACTCTCATAATGTGTGTGTGTAAGGCCCATATGTATATATATATATACACATTATATAATTTCTAAAGCTGTGTGTTCTTCTCTTATTAAAATATGTTCTTTCTAATCTTGACAAATGAGTCATTTCCTTAACGGGTAAGGTGCAAGTCCTTTGTTTTTGAAGGGAAAGGTAGTAGAGTAGGGTTTGGCCTAAGTTCAGACTTGTTTCTTAGTAAATATGGCAGAAGAATTGACAAGCTTGTGGGCAAATTTCAACCTAATAGAGACTGAGAAGATTAGGTAACTTTTATGGGTTAATTACAGTTTGCCCCCTCCAACTTTTACCCAATTCACAATGTGCTCCTTGACCAAAACATTTTGACAATTGGCCCCGCATACTTCTAATTTTTTATAATGTACCCCTTCCATATATTAACCACATCAAAACAGATGGAAATTCTTGACATTTACATCGCACGTGATGAATCTGTAGAGAGATACCAAAATACCCCTACCTTAATTTAGTTTCATGGCCATCGTTTTCATTCTAGTCCATTAGACTCAAAACCCTACCTGCAATTGATTACTATATGTTCACAGCTCAACATCTAGCCAGCCTCCCAAGACTTGGTTTGCGTGGTGAAGTAGAGCCCTGTCGTTTGCTTCTAATCCTTTATCGTGTAGTTCACTTGTGCTAAGGTAATAAACTACTTCATGAACCCTAACTTAATCAAACGAAGTTGTGGCCATGGTGAACTGTATCCTAGCATATTGTAGTATTTAGGTTTAAGCTTTTATTTCCTTTTTGAGACCTTAAGCTTGAATAGCATTATAATGCCAATTAAAAATCATAAAGGGCAAAGCATTTTGTTCGAACATCCCTTCTAACTTATGAGAAGAATGCTTTATATAGACATTCATAAATAAGAAGATGGTCCTTCCCTTTTTACGCTTTATATATAAGGTATTATGCTTCACTGTACTTCCTGCATGATATAATGCATAGATTGTTTGTAGTATACTTGCAAAGTTATATTGCCTGGATCAGAAGCTATCATGACTTTAATCTATAGCTCATGACTAACACGCATATTTCAGTAGGTTGTGAATGTATATGTTAACTAGTTCATCGAGCACAAGCTGTGTTGGTAAAGCACCATATGATGTCCCATTTTATCGTTGCAATCTGTGGGCACGTGTAAGAGTGTCAACTACGGATGATAACTACAAAAGAAATTTTTGGAGATGTCCATATTAGAGTCCTGATTTTCAACGTGGGGGTGGAGACAAGTTCTGTACATTTTTTTTATTGGGTAGATGATACTTTTTGCATCACATGCGGAGAGGTTCGCTAGATGCGAGATGGACGGAGGATACATATTTGTGAGTTGAAAATTGATAAGTCAGAATTCGAGACTGCCTTGGTGATGGAGAGGGAGCGCATGGTGCATATTGAAGAGTTATTGCATAAGGAGTTAGAGAAATCGAAGGTCTTGCACAATAAATACCTTAAGTCTATATGGTGTGGTGTCACTGTAATTAGTCTGGTTGTTGTTATTATTTGCATGAACATGTTACCTGATGGTGATGCAAGTCACAAGAAGTTGATGTTAGCGTAGGATTGATTGAATAAGTTGTTATGGATGTCTATTGTTGGTTTCAACATGTGTCTGTCTTTATTACAGTTTTTTGTATCGAGTTGGTGTCAACAATTAAGTGGTTGTATTGTACTCCATCAGTGCCATTGCTAGCTTTGGTTATATATAATATGGTTATGGACTGAACTTGATGTGAAGATGTAAGTGTGTTCTCTTTGTGACTATTTTAACAATACATTTTCGCTTTATCTTAGACAATAAATATTATGGCATTATATTAGAATGTTGATCTTTAATCCAAAGGAGTGGTAACAGTTTGCACCAACAACAGATCCTTATAAATGGTAACCCTTTGCACCAACAACAGTTAAAAATGTATGTATAACTCTTTGCACCAATAACAAGTTCCTACAAATGGATGCTAATAGTTTGCACCAATAACAAGTTACTATAAGTTGATACCTAGCACTAATAAAATCCATGTCCATTTTCAACCCTAAAGCAGTTTGGAAAATATCCAAATATGGAACCCCAATATCAAATTTTCAACAGAACCAAAAACATCACAAATTTATATATATATATATATATAGTTGCATATATAGCAACAAATTAACAACCAGGAGTTTGGTTTCGGGACATGGCCGCTAATAGATAAATTCAGCCACATCTATTTCCAGATTTAAATATCACCACATTGCCCGAATATGAAGCATAAATGACAGCAAACAATCATACAAATCCTGTCACAATTGATATATCAATGTACTCAATTTACTTTCTATTAATTACACAGCAAACAATAATCTGGAAAGTCATGTCCAAAAATTTAGCAAATAAAAAGTTATTCAGCCATAACATCCATTTTGGTTTGAACAAAATGCAAAAATATAATAAATTGCAACACCTTCATACAAATCCTGTCACAATTGATACATCACTATGACAACCAAATGACATAAATGGTATTCCCAAATCATATTTCATCCTGTCAAAAAAATTCAACTTCCACTTCAAACCAGTGTTTGAATAAAACCTAAAAAAGTCCTCAACTAAAGTACTTAAGAACAAAATGTTTGGACCACCATGATGCATGTCTTTTCTACATGCATAATGACAAAAAATTATTGTTCAGTGGGCTATAGACATAATATTACAATGAATAAACATGTATCTAGGTTTTTCTACATACTAAAACCTAATTAATCTTGCATCCAAGGCTTGCTCAATACAATCGCCAATTTGGTCTCTTTCATTTCTGTTTCTCATTTTCTTTCAACTTATCCACACATGAAGATGCTGCTATACCCTTCCTCTTCCCCATTGTCCTCTTCCCCACTGTTGCACTAGTCTTGATAGGAGCCACTTTGGTCTTTGGCAGTTGACTAACTCTACATTGTATCCCTTCCCTTCCAGGATTGCCCCAAGAATATAATCTCTCTTTTGCTGGGTTGTTTGAGTCGACCTCTAAGTTCACAAATACAGGTGGACATTTGCTAGTATGTGAGATGTGTCCCTCAAGTCTTGCAGATCACTTTCTTGGTGCTCGTTTGTTGACCAACCTTGCTCTACAACCCACATCATTGAGAAATGGATCATATAAAAATGCATCATCTTTGTTTGAAAGATCTTCATTTGTTGGACTAGTGTAACTTGCTAATTGCGAAGGTGACGAGGGGGGTGTATGTACTGGACTTGGTTGTGATGGATCTGCTAGTGGGGGCTGTGAAATGTCCCAAAAGCACATTATAATGCAAATGAAGGTTAGCTAAATAAAAAACGTTATTTCTTTCTATTCATTAAACTGTCTTAGGCAATATAAAGCTATCTAGTCACTAACCATTTCAATTTGAACTGGAGGAGTTTGGAATTTTGCTCCTAAAATAAAGGAGGTACATGTGTTCTTACATGGACATGATCTTCTGTTGTGACCCGGTTGCCTACATCTCGAATAGGTCATGTAAACACCAGCTTTATTCAATTTATTTGCTCCTTGTTGATCAATCTCAGTTCTTTTTTATGCTTATTTAGCCTCCCGAGTTGTTTTCTAACCTCAGGAGCAGTAGGCTTCTCGTAGGTGGTATTCAACTATTAGTCCTCGTTGGGCATATGGTAAATTAAAGGCTCGTATGCTTCCTTCCACATGTCCACACTATAGTATTGGTGCACATAGGTCTTGGGATCCTGGTCAGAGTACAGAATGCATGTGTATCCATGAGAACATGGGATATCTGTTATGTCCCATCTTAGACATGAGCAGCTCTTCTTGCTAAAATCAATCACATATTGCCTACCTCCACTAATAACCTCGAACTGTACACCTTCTGCATATGTTGGCGTACAATTTATAAATAAATCATTCATAAGCTCTACCTTTGCAACTGCTCGAGGTGTTATTGTATTATCCCATTTCACAATACCTTCCCTTTTTGCCTGAAAATGCCTCATTAATTTCTTTCTTATTATCCTTACCATTGTTAAGATTGACTTATCTTGTGCTTGCAGAATATATGCATTGAAACACCTACTGAGGTTATTCACAACTAGATCAGACTTACAAGTGGTGTTAAACCATGCTCTGGACCACTGTGATGGGTTTATGACCTTTAGGTAGTTATATGCAAGACCATTGAGGGCTTTTAGCTCCTCCAAAGCTCTCTCAAACTCTTTTTTGGTGTATGTTGTGCTTGCCTACCATAATATCTCTTTCAGAGCCACAAGTCTGTGCCTAGCATCTCAAACATTAGCATATAAATGGTTCACATAAATACGATTGTCATTAAAAGTCACCAACTCCTCCATTGTAAATTTCAAACCCTACATTTAAATCACAATTTAGACAGATTTAAAAATATAATAAATTGAAACCAAGAGTAAATCATGCATGATGCATATGGAAAGAAAAACAGGTTGCCTTCTACCTATCACTAATAAATGGCCATCCTCCTTTAAGTGAATATCTTAGGCCAGATATGAGGGTCTTTATGAACCATCCCTAACTATCTTTCAACTATGCCTCCAAAATAGCCATAGAAATGGGATACATGTTATCTTCGTATCCCAACCAACAACACATAGAAGCTGTTCTTTGAATGGTCCTTTGAGAAAACAACCATCCAATCCAATCAATAGTCGACAACAGCCTTAAAATCCAACTTACACGCTGTCAGTCCTACATACATCCTTTGAAATATAGGAAGTAACTCAGGAGCTACTGCCCTGATTCCTTTATTTAAGGGTCTCACAATCGTTCTAGACCTTGGCATACTATTCTCCATGGCAACCAAACATTTCTGAGCTTTTGCTTGAGCATAGTACAACTTAATTTTACAGACCTTAACCCCCCATTTTCTCTTCAACTCATCAGCAATTGCATGAATAAGCATATTGGGTTGGTTGTTGAACATGTAATTCAATTTTTTTGCAATCCAGGATGATGTTATGATTGGGTTCTTGTAACTCCCACTACACTTGTGTCTAGGGTTCATAGACTTAATCTAGAAGGTCTGTTGCCCTCTAACAAAAGAGCCATAAATCCAATAAAGACATGTAGGGGTCATGCAAACAACAGTAATCCTATCACTCTCCTGATTGTCTCTCTAAACTAGGCAGCAGATACAAACTTCATTCCAATAAAGATTTTGGAACTCTCGTGTCAACATGATGAGATTCAAGAAAATTAATATCACCATGTCCTTCCTCCCCATTTCCAACAGGAGATTGCAGAACATCACTTGGTGCCAAATAAGATAAATTACCTGCACAGACGAAGCACAACTTTGCAATCCTTGAGAAATGAACACTTAGATAATTAACAAATCAAAATTAGGCTGCCAGGCTTGCAAAAGTAATACCATCATCCTCCTCAGGTGGCCACTTTAGATATCGATTACTGCTTGGACTTGGAATTCTGTCCTCATCTATTCCAACTTTCCCTTCATCTTCTCCATCCTCAGAATTTAGGTAATGTTGTGTTTCATCCTGACCAAAGTATTCGATTGCAATAGGAAGAAATGATGGCTCAGTATTCGACCTAGACCTTGATCTTGAGCTTGACCGAGACCGCGATGTCTCACTTTGCTTACATCAACAACATAGGACTTATCATCACTACTAACCACTTCCTTCCAAAAAGGATCATTAAGTTCCAAACGACGTGCTCCAACTTCATCCTCATCCTCCTCTTCCTCACTTAGTTCATTCTCGATGTCATGATGATCATCAGCTGGTGCATTTTACTTCTACAATGTGACACAAGATATAATTCCACTACTTATTGGCCCTTATATGCAACTACCATAGATAGCACATCATGGTCAGAAGTAATTAAATGAAGATCATTGTGCATCCCTAAACCAGGTTGTCTATAGTACACTAGGTCACCTGGAGTATAACCATACTTGGTCAACAATCGTCTAGCCATGACAATTCATCATCATCATACGCTTCGTGGTACACATCATACTTACCTCCTACATATTTTTCCTTTTCTCCTCTATCAATTATCCCATCATAGTGAACTTCAAAACGTAACTTTTGCGTAGTCATGCTCTGGACCACTAGTATGCTGAGTAGTCCAAAAACTATCCTGCAGAATAACGTAAATAATATTATAAATTAAACAGAAAATTATCTCACAAGAAAAAGTAGTGATCAAGGTAGACTTGTCTCAATCTAGAACCATTAAAACAACTAGTGCATATAATAGTATGATGTTTCAATGTTGGGGACATTTGGATTGTAAAACTAGGACCACCAACTTCGAATCAGCATCACACTAAAGTCAATTAGGGAGGCATAGCACATTGGACTTTCCCATGTGCAGCATTGGCCACAAATATCCTCAAAATTGAGGGATTTTCCATTTCCTTTCATGTTTATCATCTTCAACATATATTCATGCACAAGTATCAGTCATACACCTTCTTATCAGAGCAAATAAGACAAAAATTTAGAAATCCCTAATTTTACTTGCTAACATAAGCCCTAACTTTTTCTAACCCCTGATATTTGCACTAACAGCATATACAACAACTAATTATCCACATCAAATCAAGAATATACAAATTCATTTAAGAAAAACTGACCTTTGATTATGTGAAACCTTCTGCGTGGGTTCACAAATGGTAAGCCTGGAAATGCTCGATTTCAATCGTTGAAGTTGGTGTGATTTTTAAATGCTGGTTAGATGCTAAGTACTCGAATGCCTGAAAAACAACCATCGATTGTGTAATCGCAAAGTTGTTTGTCGAAGGTGGTCTAGTATGGTAACCCTAGAATCGCAGTTGGGAAGCAGTTGGGAATACATGTGGTAACTCACTTCTTAACACGTTGATGCCGTTAGAATTAAGGCAGGGGTATTTGGTCTTTCTCGAAAGATTCATCATGTGTGGTGCACATGTCAAGAATTTTTGTCTGTTTTGATGTGGTTAATAGACGGAACAGATACATTGTGAAAAATTAGAAGTATGTGGGATCAATTGTTAAAATTTTTTGTTCAGGGAGCACATTGTAAATTGGATAAAAGTTGAAGGGGCAGAATGTAATTAACTATAACTTTTATTGAAGAAGAAACTAAACGTGCTGATATGAAAACACACAAATGTCTCTTGTTATTCACCTAGTAGAATTTTCCATAAGGTTGGTCTTTTTGATAAGCACTTAATTTGCATACAACCATTCGAAAGTAGCAACCCTCCTAGTGAAGTTATTCTTACCCATGAACATTTTTTGATTCAATTATATAGCCTACCTCTTGTAGTTATGACAACAGAAGTTGGAAAAGAATTGGATCATCTATAGGAGAAGTTCTAGTAGTGGATGTGGATGAGAAAGATATAAGGTGGGAAAAATACCTTAGAATTAGGGTGAACATTGATATAACTCAACTTCTCCTAAGAAGAAAACTGATTCGAGTTGATGGTAAACAAAATTAAATTGATTTCAAATATGAGAAAATTCCTTTATTTTGTTTTCAATGTGGAGCAATTCAACATGGTCATAAGGGTTGTATAGTAGAAAAAATAGATTGATAAACAAGCGTATAGTTACATCCCAATATGGCCAGTGGCCGAAAGCTACTAATTTTTATTTAATGAGAAATGGTAATAAAAGAGAAGGGAGAAAACGAAACAGACCACCAATTGATCAACAAGGCTATGTAAAGGGACAAAGTAGTATTAGTCTTATGTCTAAACAGATGACTCATCAACATATTGAGGAAGCTCTTTTTGAATTCACTCCTACGTACCAACCATAAATGCTTTTCCAAGTCACTGAATCCATAGACAAGGGGAAACATATCATGCACCTAGAGTTGTTAGATCAAGAAGATCCTGGATATATAGAGGCAACTCCCTTAAGAGGAGGGTCATCAAGAGGCAACCCTTTTGTAGATACTGATGACATAACCAATTATAACTTAGTGGAAAAGGTGATCACACCTTCTAAGTCAATGTGATGAAAAAGAAGGGCTAGAGAAATCAACTTGTCAAGGGTGCAAGAGATGAAATGGGAAAAAACCAATCAAACTGTCTTTAGCACCAAAATGGGAATTTAAGACAGAGAGGCTAATGGAGACCAGCAAAGATTTCCAAAAAAGGTTAAAGAGTGGCTCAATCCTACAATGAGCGTAACTTAGGAAATTGAGGTGGAGGCTGTTGTGCAACCTTACCAATAGCAATGAGATGCATGCAATGGAATTGTCAAGAGTTTGGAAATCCTTGAACAGCTTCTGAATTTTATTTTATGATGAAACAATAGTGCCCATAAATCCTCTTCCTCATAAAAAAAAAAAGCTCAGGGAGAGGATTAAGAAAAATCAAAATGCGCTAAGTTATGATAGAAATTTTTCTGTAAATAGTAGAGGAACTAGAGGAGAATTGGCAATGATGTGGAAGTGAGAATTTGACATTAAGGTAGAAAATTATACTTGTTTCCATATATTTGTCAAAGTTTTAGATCCACATTGGGAGAAGGCTTGGACACTTACAGAGTTTTATGGGGATCCAATCATCGCTAAGAGAGAAGCGAGTTGGCAAGTTTAAGGATGCTAAAACCCAAGGATAATGGACCATTGATTATCATGGGCAACTTCAATGAACTTCGCTATCAAAGAAGTTTGAAGGATCACAAAGACATTTATCTTAAATGGAAGCCTTTAGACAGACTATACAAGATAGTGACTTAAGTGACATGGGCTTTATTGACACTAAATACACGTGGTAAAATTATATAGAAAGACCTAACTTTGAAAAAGAAATGCTAGATTGGGTTCTTGCAAACACTCACTGCATAGGCTTGTACGATGCAATTTCAGTTTCAACCTTAGCAACATGATCATCTGACCATAGTTCTCTATTTATACATTTGAGTACACGACACTACTTGTTAAAAAAAGACAAAGATTGTGTAGATAGAAGCTTAGTTGGGGTCTGAAGAATTCTTGGAAGGAACATATCAATGATGCATAAAAAGAAAATGGAACAGCTGATAAGTCCATGACTACACTACACTAAAACACAACTTAACAAGTGCAAAGATTGTTTAATTGAGTGGAACATAACTCAAGAAAGGGAAAAGAATCAAGGTATTGAAAACTACTTGAGTCATATTAAAAGGTTGAAAGATGTGAACACAAAACATGCTTAGGAAGAAATAATATTGCTCCAGCAACAAGTAATCTCATATTGGAGTAAGAGAAAGTCAAATGAAAACAAAGATCAAAACAAAATTGGCTTACAGAAGGTGATACAAATACAAAATTTTTTCACAGTTGTGCGTCTCAAATAAGGAAAACTAATTCTATAATCAAGATCACTGATGAGACTAGTCTAACTCATACTTATTTAAAAGACATTAGTAAGACCTTTCATAGCTTTTTCTCTTTTATACACTACTTTTCAACCCTCAATTCAACAACAATATGTGGCATCCATCCCACTCATGATTTTAGAAGAGATAAACCTCAACTTAATCAAAGACTTTGAGTTTACAGAATTACAAGAAGCAATACAACACATGAATCCCATGAGTTCACAGGGCCATATGGTTGCAGCTAATTTCTTTCAAAAGAATTGGGATTCAATAGGTAAAGATCTTTGTGAAACTATCACATTGGCATTAACTACTAATAGGTGGGACAATGCCATTACTGAGACTTTCATAGTCTTAATTCCAAAAACAAAAGATCCTAAATATGTTACCCAATTTCAACCCATCAACTTGTGTAATATTTTATATAAAGTCATGGTAAAAGTGTTGGCTAATAGATTTAAAAATATATTGTCTCATATCATATCCCCAACTCAAAGTGTTTTTGTTCAAGGGAGACTGATAGCAAACAATGTCATAGTAGCTTTCGAAGGTTTGCACACTATGTTGTGTAAAATGAAAAGAAAGTAGGGCTATATGGCCTTTAAGTTGGATATGAGCAAAGTCTATAATAGGCTAGAGTGGAGTTTTATAGAAAGTGTGATGGAAAAATTGAATTTTCACAAAAGATGGATAGATCTTATTCTAAAATGTGTAATCACAGTTTTATTCTTAATTTTACTCAATGGAATTCCACAGCCAAGCAACACTCCAACTCGAGGCATTAGACGGGTTGACCATTTGCCACCATGTTTATTCAGTCTATGCTCAGAAGCTTTAACTCAGATACTTAATGACACAACAAGTAAGTCAAATCACAAGCCTTCTATTAGCAAAGGATCAACTTCACGTAAATCACTTATTCTTGGCAAATGATATTCTGCTCTTTTGCAAAGCCTCATCATTGGAATGGAGTAGGCTACTTCACCTATTAGGGATCTATGAATGAACTCCAGGCCAAAGATTAAATAGAGAAAAATCATCTTTATTTTTCAACAAGAACGCACAAAGCTCAACAAATGACAGTATCATTTGTGTAGCAGAGATTAGAATTAAAAATTTACATGAGAAATATCTTGGTCTCCCAAATTTATTAGGAAGATTAAGAAACCAAGGCTTCAAAGAAATCCTAGACAAAGTTAGAGCCAAACTGAGTAATTGGTAGCTGAAATTGTTATCTCAAATAGGAAGAGAAGTGTTGACTAAATCAGTTTTTCAAGCCATCCCAACTTATGCAATGGGAGTTTTTAAATTTCCCAAAGGTTTGTTGCAATAACTTAACAAAGAAATGACAGATTACTGGTGCAGTCAAGTCAATCAAGAGAGAAAGTTAAGTTGGCTGAGTTGGTCTCAACTAGGAAAGTCAAAAGAAATGCAAGATTTATGATTTTGTGACTTTGATAACTTTAACCTTGCATTGTTAGCAAAATAAGGTTAAGGTTAATGAAGGGTTCGTAAATATCTTAACTCCCTAACTTCTAAGGTCTTGCAAACAAAATACTTTCTTTACTCTGATTTCTTTAAGGCAAACCTGGGCAGTACTTCTTCATTTATATGGAGAAGCATCTCTACTAGAGACTTATTGCAACAAGGCCTAATATGGAGAATTGGTAATGGAAGTTCAATTAGAATTTGGTCAGATTCTTAGCTCTCACAACCTACTTTTTTCAAGTCTCAAAGTGGTGTAAATTTGTTGGGAAGAGATGCAACAATGGAAACACATACAAGATGATTTCAGAGAATGATATGTCCCTTTAATCAAAGCTATTTTTAATAGCCAAGAAGCTAATCTAATTACTCAGATTCCTATCAATCAATGTAGACAACAAGATCAATTCATGTGGTCATGGTGATTTCACAATGAGGAGTGTATATCATCTTCTGGGGGAGTTGCAAGCTAGGAAGTAAGCTGAAACTTCATGCAAAACATTTCTAAGAGAAGATTGGACTACACGGTGGAAGCTACCTATACCTCTAGCTCCAAAGAATTTTTTATAGAGAGCTTGCAGGAATATCTTGCCACTAGAGTTAATTTGTGCAAAAAGAAAATTTTGGAAGACTCAACATGTCCAATGTTTCTTCAAGAACCAGAGACTATAGAATATATTTTGTATAACTATGTGTTAGCATCTGATGTATTGAGTGCTACCTCCAAGAAGATTTATAAGAGTCAAATATCAAAAAGCAACTTCATGAAAATTATGCAAGATATGTTTAACAAGCTTGACAAGGAAGAAATTTTGGAGTTCTCATTGACTCTTTGAAACTTATGGTGGAAAATGAATGAATTGGTTTTTAGAAAAAATTTCATTGAACCAAAACAAGTGATACACAGAGTGCATCAAATTAGGGCTGACTTAGCTTCTGCAAATTTTAGAGATCACAACCAAAACACATTAGCTAATACAAGAAAAGTAATCTAGTAATGTCCTCCACAAGAATTTTGTAAGATAAATTGGGATGTAGCAGTTGACTTAAAATTGTGTAAAATAGGCATAGGAGCTACTATTAGAGATGAGTAAGGGAGTTTATTGGCAACTATGAAGAAGAAGAAATCTTCCATCTCATACCCTTTAATAGTAGAAGCAATGGTTGCTCTTAAAGCAACCACATTTGGCCTTGCATTGGGTATGAGTAATGTTGTAATGGAATGAGACTCACAACTAGTGGTTCAAGCAATTCAAAAGAAGCATCAACAGAACAACTATTTTGGAATGCTTATCTCAGACACTAAAGTCTTAGTCCCTTAGTTTAAATCATATTATTTTAGGCATGTATATAGAGAAAACATCTTAGTTGCACATATGTTGGGGAAAAATACTTTATCAGTAATTGAATGTGCAGTTGAATTGGAGAAGTCTCCAATCTGTAATCAGCCTGTGTTTTAGAACAATTTATCAATGAAACAGTGACTTTTCAACAAAAAAAAAAACTATGTCCTTTCTATCATTCATCTTCTTACTAACATTACTTGCTTTTTATTATAACTTCATTATACATTTAGTATCTTTCTCATCTCTTGCACTTTTCGTTAGTTACTATTACGCTCATTTTTAGGCCAGCCCATGACTACTACTTCTTTTCCCTTCTTCTCTTGCACATCATGTGGCACCTTGTTCTAAAGTTTTCTGCCTCAAGTTGTCGTGTGAGAAGAAGGAGTTAGGTGGCCTTTGGCCTTCACATCATGCACATTTTGGAGCAGTTTTGAGAAGTGTTTAGACTATCATGGTAGGAAGAAACTTCCTCTACAAGCCTTGCTTAGGTAGATAAAATTCATGGGCGTTAATTGCCTTAAACGAATGGGTCCCATTTAAGGTTTCAATGAGGTTTGGTTGGAGTTTGAGTTGCTATAAAGTCTAAATCCAATTGTTCTTGATCCAATAAAGTTTTTAAGGTTTAAGAAAATACATAATGATGTCATAATATGAGTTTTAAAAGTTAATAGTATGTGGAAGTGATATTAATCAAGTGATTAAATACTAAACTAAAATCGGATTCAATTAGGATTTGGAGACAAATTTTGGGATTTGAGGAAGACGCTTTTTGGTTTCAACCAAAACTTTGGAGTTTCAAATGGATTCCAAGTGTTTAGGATTTCTCTAGATTGACACCCTCTTTGGTTTGACACAAATTAGAATATGGTTGGATCATATAAAGTTTTATTTAGGTGGCATGATCACAAGTTTTAATTTTTTTCATTTTTTCCATCTCATAGTTTCTTTTGGTGTCAAGTGTCCAATACTATTTATTAAGTGTGGCTAAGATCTTGTTAAATATCTAAATAAAACTTTTATAGTCTAATTGAAATATTTCATACTGTGATTTTGAAAGCACTGCTTAAGTTGTTACTATCGAAGTTACTATTCACTTCAAAAAAATGAAAAAGAAACTTTACACTATAAGATCTTAAATAATGATACTAACCTTATATTGTAAATCAGTTATTAAAATTCGACTCTAAAGCATCTCGAAATAATCAAAACACATTTTCAAATAAGCATTTCTTTCAAAACTTAAAAATAAAAAATTATTGTGCCTCATTCTAAAACTTCTAGGTATCTCAAATAATTATCTGAACCTAATGGCGCAAATTGCATCTCATTCTAATACTTCTAAGTATCTCAAATAAATAATATCTCACTTTTAAAATTAAACTCAAAATATCTTATCACTATTCATAAACTATCTTGCTATATTAATCACAAAATTCACATCTCCTCTCATTTCTTAAGCATACTCTCAGGCGACAAGAAGTAGTCTATGAGATCAAAAGAGTTCTAGACGGCGATCGAAGAAAATTAAACATACATATTTTTCGTCCGCATGTCTCTCTCTTTTTTTATTTGTTTGGACAGATAGTAAAACCCAAACACAGCCCAATCCGTAAAAGACAACCCAGCCCATTAGTTATTAAGAAAAAACAGTTAAAGTGTAGTAATTTCCCTTACCCACCCGACGCTCTCTTCCTTGTATTAAATGCCCACTTCTCTGTTACCTCTCTGTGTCTCATGCACAAGTGCAAACTCTCATTCAGGTTTGAGGTAATTTCGGTTCATCACAGCTCCTCTTCGGTTCAAGTTACCCACATAGAATTTGAGATAATTTCCCTTTCCCATAAATTCAACCTCAAAAATCTATGGAGTTATCATTGTGTGTCGACTCATATTATTGCGAATGAGAATGGTTTGGTATTGAGTTGTTGGGTTTTGGTGAGAGATGACTGAAGTTTAATTTATTTTGCTAAAGATGGTTGATGGAATAACCTTGGGTTGGAATTACTGTGGATTTTTGAGTTTGAATGAAATTTGGGTGTCTGTGTTTGGGTGACAACTTAACAAGTTTAAATTGTATTGTTGGGATGCATTCAAGATTAATTTAAGAAACTTTGCTACTCATCATCTTCACATACCACATACTATACTTTTTTTTTTTTTAATCTTTCTAAACTAATTGGTTTCTTCTATTAATCATCCATATATCACACATTTGGTATGAGAAAAATTAAAATAAAATAAAATAAAAAATTATGTATGATGTGTAGTGAGGATGATGAATAAAATTTTTCTAATCTGGAATGTAAAATTGGATAAGTGAGAGTTAAAGACCTTAAATAGGGCTGTCAAGATTTAGTATACTTAATAGGAATTTAGTGCAAGTGTTAATGAAGTGTTCTCATTTTTCTTTAAGGTTCCAAGTTAGCATTTGATACACATTCAAAGAGTTTTGTGATTTTATTTCAGATAAGTGGCCTTTTGGGCCTCGTTTGAATAGCTTCTCATCTCATTTTATTTTCTTTTTAAATATATTTTAATTTCAAATTTTTTAATTTTTTATATAATCACTACAACTTTTTCAAACTTCTAAATAAAATATTAAAAAATAAAAATTTCAAATCTTAAAACAAAACTAATATTAAAAAAATTATATTATAATAATATTTTATTCAAATTTTTCTCTCATTTTTTAAAATCTAATAAAATATCTTAACTTAAACCATTTCTCATGTCATCTAATGCAAAACTGAAAATTCTTTCAATATGTGTTGTTTGGATTGGTGTACACAAAAATGTCTAAAATTCTTTTCAATTGAATATAAAGTTAGAATTCGAACTCAGAATATTTGTTTTAATACTTCGTAAAATTACCATTTATTTTAAAAACTTAAGTTAATAAAAAAATATATATATTATCATTTTATATCTTAACATTACAAACCATAAATTATTGATCCTTTTTAGTGAGAATGTTAAATAAAAATAATCATCTCAGCATGTGATATTGATATGTTTGTGACTTAGTGAATACCCGTCGTGGAATGTCGAAGTTTGAGCGCCCATTGCTGATTCTCCGTGTCATGTGATCTTGCATGATGCTAATTTCTATTTACATGGATATGGTTTCGAGATGTTCAATAAATAAAAAAAAAAATATTTATTAGTAAAAAAATAATAGTTATAATTACAGACTTTGCAAGTATCGTATCTTTTTTTTTTAATGAAAAAAATATAAAATTTATATAAAAAAAATTATTTTTTTAATAATAGATATCACTTTTCTTTAAAAAGCGCGTGACATCTACACAACTACAGTCTACAATTATACTTTGACAGCACACCACTTTTCCATATTTGTCTTTCATAGTTGATACCGCGAAGATAACTTACGATTTTTTGGAGAGTTTTTAGCATGTAGACTTATTATTATTTTTGATCAGTTTTGTTGGAGTGTATGTCATGTACATATTCAAGTTTTAGTTGCTCTTAATGAACCTTGAAAATGGAAACTTTGAAATTTAGAATATTTATTATAGGGAATAGCTTGATATCATGTACAAAGTAATACTACTATACTCCATTTATACCACTCGATCACTACATAAATGAATAGAAGAAATTTAGGATTTTAATTTTTCTCTTTTTGCGTTCTCGAGTGCTATTTTGTTTAAAATCATCTAGCCATTATATTATTAAATAAAATTATAAAACTAAAATATGTAATTAAGTTATGTTTATTTGATAAAAATAATACAACTAGATAGTTAGTAGATTTTATTTGTTTTTAGTTCAACCTTTCACTTTTCTTAATTTGTCTTTCTTTAACACCTTATTTAAAAATAACTGCCCCTCATTTAAAACGTAATTATAAAAAAAGATAATAAAATTGATTATATCTCTATCATTTTTCAAATTTTTATATTTATAGCTTTGTAACAAGAAAAAAAGTTATTCAACATCTTTTAATCAACAATACCTCTTTGGCTTTTTTATTTTTCTAAAAGAGATGGTATCTTTACGTGGGTTAGAATCTATGATCTTACCCTTCTATATGTTACTAAAAATAAAAACACTAAATTGACTCCTTTTTGTGTTTAAAGTAAAAATTGTCATGAATTCAACAATTATTAATTGTGTGTTGTATGGTATGGGCTCATTGGCCCATCTTTGTCTTAGTTATATGATTAGCATCTTTCACTATCAGGCTTCTTTTTTGTGTTAAAAGTAAAAATTGTCATGAATTCAACTTGAGTGTTGTATGGTATCGGCTCATTGGCTCTTCTTTGTCTTAATTATATGATTAGCATCTTTCACTATCAGGCTTCAATGCAGTTCCACTCTTTGTTTAAAAAGTTCTCTACTTGAAAGATAATATATATATATATATATATATATATGTATTATGAGAAGTGATACATATATAATACATTTCACAATAATTACATAATACATGTTATAAAATAGGGATATTTTTGTAAAATATTTTATTAAATTAACATCATTTTATAGAAATATTCCTACTTTACAACATTTGTTGTGTAAAATAAAATAAAAGCTGTTGAGTCTATCATTTCTCTCTCTCTCCATATATATATATATATATATATATATATGCGCGTGTGCGCACTCTCTTAGAAGATTCCGTAAAAAATATGAATCTTATATAAATATTTGATATTGTATCTTTCTCTTCAATCTAAGCTATTAAATTTCGTGAAAATTTGAAGAGGATCTCGATCCTTAATTTTTATTAATAATTACTAATAGAGAATTAAAGAGAATCTTAATCCTTGTTTATTTATTTATTTATTACTATCAAAACTGTATGACTATGATGACAAAACAAACATCAAAAACTAATGAGCCCTTTTGTTAACTTTCTCAACCTTTAATGCAATCACCTTTTTAAAAAGAAGTTAACTATATTATTACCAAAGATAGAAAACATCAAATCCCATGAGTTATTCTGTCTATCTTCAATGAATGAGTACAAAAACTGTGGAAACATGCTCTGATTAAAGTGATTCAGCAATGACATTCCTTAAACAATGATCTTGGAATTGCTAACAAAATCCTAATAAAACCTTGATAACTACAAAGCTAGCTAGATGTTAGGTAATGCTCATATGATTATTGTCGGGGAATTGCATTTAGATCTCTCAACAAAACTCTGTCAAGTTCATCAGCACTTGTTTTCTTGTCCTGCCTTGTGTATGGAAACAATTTCTGCAATCTAAGTATTTGCATCGACATTTTTCCTATTTTCTTGTTTGGCATACTCCTTGAAGAAAGATGGTAAAGATATTATGTGTCTTAAAACTTATTTATAAGTTAATACCATTTTGCAACTCTCATCTTCTCCAATTTTTTCGGCCAATTTAGATTACCTAATATGAAGGTATATAAATACAACATTAAATGCCTAGACAAGGTACATGCTATGTGGAAATTCAACCTAGGCATAGTTAAATATTGAAGAACCCACATTAATTAACGTGTCTATCTCTTTATATGTGATAGAGAAATGATTGCTCATGAGTATATAAGTATCACATAATCACTTTATAAAAAAGAATAAATATAAGACTTATATTAAAAAAATTAATTTTTTTAATAATAAATCTCACTCTTTTTAAAACGGATTACGTGACACATAAACACTTCATGACTATATATAATATTATTCAATATTAGATAAACGATTAGAAAGGATATCTATTCTCTTCTCGTCCCATGAAAGTGGTTAAGTAAAACCAACAACCAACCCTGAGAAATTGATGTTTGTCAAGTAGTAATTAATCATGCAGTTTGCTCTCAGTGTCTCCTAATTGCGCTACCTCAGTGCCTTGTAAATGTTTCATTATTTTGCTCTTTTTCATGTGACCTGCCTTGCCTGTTCATGCTTTTTATGCTCATCATGCCCATCTCCATCAAATCAAAGTTAATCACTTTGCTTTGGCCTTACAGTTTACACACAAAAACTTCCTGCCTCATGAATGTCATATCAAACAGAGCTGCATTTCAACTAAATCCATAAATATTAGTTATGATCGCTCCCTAGAAAGAACTTATACCAATTGATCAACACCACAACATTTTATATCATTGTCAGCTTCCTCCTATTCTACTTCTATTATTAACAACTGTTTAACAAACACCAGGTTGTAAATTAAATGTGGCACACATTACTCAGAGCCCACAATTGGGATTTTGAGGTGACAATCTTGGATTTATACTTCCTTTTCAAGGTTAAAGTCATATTTGAAACCTCTGTATGGAATCTAAACCTCTGTTCCACAAACATTTATCAACAGTAACTCTCACTAGGTAACCAAACATTAGGTTCCAATCATAAAGCATAAGTACTGCAATAAAGTGAAGTCTATGAGAAGATTAGGATATACCCATTCCAAATTTATATTGATGTCTACCTTCCAAAGTGGAGAGGGAATCCAAAGTGCCAAATTGAAAGATGGCTCTCACTCACCAAACAAGCAATGGAAAAGCAAAAACCCATATTCTTGATTCTCCACTTTTATTAGTTCCTAATCATTTTGCAACAATTATAAACGTGTAAAGAACTACAGAAAATCTGTATTTACATAAGGAGATTACAATTACATATATGCTAAAACTTGAACGGCAATCATATGGAGCTTATAGTTACCAATGGTAACTCATAAACAGTGATGTTAGACTAAAAATTGGTGAGTAATTTTGTTAGCAAAACAATGGCGCTATCTAATAAGTGAAGGAGTTCATAGTAGAGATGTTATCTGCAACGAAGCATCAACATATTGCATTCAACAGTCTGAGCAAATGAATCCATTTGGTAGATAATGGCCCGCCGCGCTCCCACGTCGACCTGAGTTATGACTTGGCCCTACCATGAAATGGATTACAAATGGCAGACAAGTAACTCAATCATTCAGAGAAGCCAAGACATTATCATGGCCAAGTTCCCCACCATTTTTTCCCAAATGAACTCCAACCACCAGCTTTGGAATCCCTCTTGCATTCTAAAGAACAAAAGAAAATGGCTATACAAGGCCCCACAGGCACCTGTGCATTATACATAGATAACATCTCAAATTGGCACCTTCAAACACATGACTTTACACCTCTTTTATGGGCCAAGCAGACAAAACTTCTCGGAGTAGCAAATCAGGTTGCAAAATTGAGCAAGTCTCCAGATAAGCTCGCCTCAACCACTTGCTCATTCCATTTGGATTTTATATTACACCCAAGGAACTGATGACACTTGTCATGGACTAGATCCCCCAATGATACACCTGATATCTGAAAAGGGGCCAGCTGGAAAAACCCAAAATTGTCAAGATCATCCACATTGCACATGGCTACTAAATGTTGGAACCAGAACCTGTTGCGGTGGTTGACATCACCAATATAATTACACAGTCTCCTTTCCCAACATCAGATTTGCAGTGTGTGGTAGTCAACCAAAGCTAACACTAAAGCTTAAGTGACTTTACATTTGAACTAAACATTTTTAGTGCCCAACCAAAGAAATCAAAATGCTGATTCTCTGAAAACACCCTGCCAAGCATTAGAATTTCAAAGTTGTACCGGCAACCCATAATTGTGGAATGACTTAATCCGTCCATCCCAGCCAGCAGTCACAATGACCAGACCCCACGCATGAGAACTGGATGTGTTCTGGCAAGAAGTTTTAAGAAACTTGTATTGAGATTTATGCAATATAGATGGTTTAGCCGTTGGACTTGATGTAGGAAGCTTCTCTTCTGGCCAAGTTGCAGATCCCTTTGGAAAAGACTCTAAGAGGAATTCTTGGCTCAGAGAGAAACAAGCAGGAGAAGAAAATGGGAGGGTTTCTGTCTGACTTTCATCCAGGAATGGAGATTGCCTTGTATTTACCGAGTTCTCACATTTCAGACCACACCAAGGTACTGCAACAGCTACATTGGTGGAGAACCGTTCACAAGACCTTATCTTTTTGGCTTGGAGGAGACCAGAATCTTCCTGACTACTGCAGTTCCATAAGTATACATTGGAATCCTCGCAAACTGATACAACGTGTTTTCCATTTGAAGTGAAAGCCGCAGATATATGGTTTCCAGCATTATGATGGCCTAAAAAGAGAAGAAATGGAAAATTTAGAACTAATACAGCATTGATGGAGGACAGAACATCATAACGAACACATTGGAGATCAGAGTGGATAAAATAGAATAAAAATTAGAAACGGCAATTGATATCACAAGACTAACACACTACCAGTTTAATTGCACATTTAGGTTTCCCAACAAGAGTTCAGTTAAATAGAATTCTGATTTTGTAATAAAAACAAAATAATTTGTTGCATAGCTTACAGATGGTACCCAACTGCATGTAAAAGGCCTCAATGTTGAAAACCATGAAAATCTACCATCTTGAATTAATTTGAGGTAAACGCATGAAAGAAGTACATACCCTTGTATTTGCCAATCACAGTACAGCCATGAAGAATTCGGACTTGTGAATCAGCACAGGTGACCATGATTTTGCTAGAGTCTTGAGGAAAAAACTGAAAGCAAAATACACATAGTAAGGGACAACTGTGCCTTAAAAGGGATAATTAAAAGAAAGAATCAAAGGAGCAAACCAAGAGCAATAATAGTACAACTACCTGGAAGCCAATTATCCTTGATCTTTTTTTATTGTGCAAGCCAACTTGAGCATCCAACTCCAAGTGATTATCTGATCCAAGTAAACAGAGAGCCAATTGGTTAATTGAGACTATAATCCGAATTTTATCAAATGTGAAGGTCAATCCAAATTCTACAACATAATTATAAAGCCAATGTCAACCAGAGCAATTTCAGCAGAAGTCAAATAAGCTCAGATTGGAATATCTAGACCCTATTACTTCCTTATCAAAAGCAGATTTCTCAGCCAACCAAATGCATGTAACACAAACAATGGAAATCATTCTTCCAAATGCCATGATAAGCATATTATTGAAGCTAAGACTTAATTTTGAGAATGATGTAATTCACATTGTCTTCTCCTTAATAAGCCAGCTTAGTTTCGCTAAGCCACCACCTTACGACCCTAAGCTCCCTATCGACGCATTAACAGCAAAGGGCATGTCCACAATTTTGAGAATGTATTTGGGATGGCTTTGTAGAGTACTGCACATGCATCCCAAATAGCTAACTTTCATCTACCATAAAAGTTACAAAGTCTTATTAATTGAAATTTGAAGGTTCTAAACAGCTCCAATCGTCTATGGTTAGAAACTCCACACCTTACCATAAATGCACAATTTTTTACTTGCATAAAACAAACACTTTTTTGAACCTAAACCTACCCAATTATATTGTTTCTACCCAATCAATTAAGGTCCTTCGCATAACCTTTTCATCATATAAAGCATACCCGTGCAAGAGGTTAGAATAAGTACTAATATAGAATCACCAAACTATCATAACAGATTAGAAAAACAGCACACAAATTATCATACAACTCATCAATTTCATACAAAGAATTATTTATAACTAACACCAGTAACTCATACACAGAGGAAGAAAAAGTTAAAAATAGGGTACAGGTGCGAGCAATAAATAACTTAAAAATTCTAGGATACCTGATATGTTGTAAAAGCGGCAAATGCCACTCAGAGAGCCAACTATGCCACCCTGCAGTAGAAAGAAAGAGAGTCTTAAAATATCTGTTACCATTGTCCCCCTTTCTGAAAGAAACAGGATCAAGAAAATCACCAAACCTTTCCGTCAGGGCGATAACACACTGCAGTGACAATCTCTCTTATATCAGACCAACCAACAACTTGACAATTGTGAATAGCCCAAATGCGAACTTTCCCATCTATTGAACCGGTCATGAAGCAGTTGTCATCAACAGGGTTGAACTGAACGCTGGTCACTGCATCAAATCAAAATTAATGTAAGATGAAATCAAAATTAATGTAAATATAGTGTGAATAGTTCGTACATATTGTCTACTTTAAAAAATTAACACCATATAATAACACAGCTACTGCCACGACATTTAATCAACCATGGCTAATTCCTCAATTGGCAAGAAAGTTTTACAATGAAAAAAATCTAGAAGCATACCATAATCACTGTGTGAAAACACTTTGAGACAATCATCACTTCCCACTTGCCATAGACGAACGGTTTTGTCAATTGATGATGAGAGCAGATGCTGCATAAAAACAAACATCTCAGTCAGCTTAAAAAAATTAAAATAGCCTTATTTCATTCAAAAGATTAAATTTTTTCAGTATTTATAGAATTACATTGGCATTCAAATAATCACTTACATTATTATTTGACCATGAGAGATCAGAGATCTCGCCACTGTGCCCATGGAACTCATGCAATGGTTTCTCCAATATCCGGAAGACTTTAGGGGGGAAAATCACACATGCTGAGTCTGAGGTTTTCCTCAGGCTCTTCAATTTACCCATTCTCTCTCTATCCACAGAGAGGGCTTTCAGTTCAGAGAGATGATCTACTGTGAAATATATGCAGGATGGATCTATTTCTGGGATGTCAAGTTCATTCGATCTCTCATCTTCCACCACCTGCCACAAACGCACAATCCCATCTTCACCGGCACTTGCAAGGTACTGTCCATCAGGACTAAATTTCATTGTCAAAATTGGACCCTCATGGGCTTGGATATCTTGTCCCATATAAAGAGCTGAAAGTTCTTTCACTGGCTTCCTGCATTGGCGAACGCTAACCCTTTGAACTCTCGACCGTAGTATTGCCTCATTCTCACGTGTTAGTTGATCAGCTTTCCCTTGACTACTAACAACACATGCCATGGAACGTAATCGACTCCACCACCGATTCTTAGTTCTCTTCATCGAACCCACCTTTGTCTCCTCAGCTTCCCTCTCTATCAGTTGTTGAAATGAAAGGGACGACCCAGAAGTGTTTTGGCACTCTTCCACCATAACAGATTGGCCCAGGCCAACTTCGCCAAAGTTCACATCTTTGCAAACAAAATTCTCTTTTGACTGATAAGTCATCGAAGACTGACTCGAACAAAACTCATCTTCGGAACCTGAGGTTCTCAACACAGCACCACTACTCTCTCTGATTCTATCAATCACTTGGTCTGGTACATCACTACGTACATCTGCTGAATTCTCTCGTGCAATGCCATCAAAACCCAATCCCATCCAGTCCAAAAACTTACTACGACGCTCTGTTACACTTCCAGGGCTCCGATTCCATATGTCATAAGGACAAGTATCCAAAGCTCCGAAGTTAAGACTTGAAGAACTAGACTGAGATATCTCAATGCTATCGGAAGTTGCATCTGAGATCGATGCCATATCCTCTTGAGCATCGAAAAATCGACATTCTTCATCTTCACTCAAGCTACCCATTATTCTTTGTGTTTAATCCATGAAATCCCACCTCAAGAAGCCAACATTTTAAGCCCTAGGCAATGTGCCGAATCCTAAATTCCCTCCGAACAAGCAACCCCTCGAAAAACTATAAAAATAAAATAAAAATTAAAAATGTAAAAACACGAAAATCCAAGATTAGTGTGACATAAATATTATATTGAAGTAAGCAGCAATGAGAACGATAACTATGAAACAAAAACCAAGAGATCCAACATGGATCCCAATCGACACCCATTGAACCTGGTCTGCCACACATTGAAAACCATAATTTTAATACACAAACAAGACCTTGAAAAAGGTAAAAATATAAATATATAAAAGAAAAGTCATTCGAACCCAAGAATTTTGCAGCAAATTAAGGATCCAAAACACTTCTCAGAACACAGAGAAGAAAACCCAGTAACGAATCTGAAGATCTTACGATTACACTTGAAGAAATAAATCAGACAAAACGTGTGTTTATGCCAAAGAAAAGTTATTCACAAAATTAAAATAAAAAAAGGTAATAAGAATGTGATTATAGTTTTCGAAACTCTAAAATTTTTCTTACATGGGACTGTTTGTAAGAGATTTCTTTGAAACTGAGGAAGACGTAGATCAAAGCATCCACGGATTTAGAGATTTGAGTATCTCTGTCTCCCTCTCTTTCTATCTCTCGAGGAAGCAGAGAAGCATCGCAGATAAAATGAAAATACAAGATAAAAATAATATTTATATCTGAACAATAAGCTATCATTAATAAATACATAAATAAACGAGACAGGGGTAAAACAGGAAAGAAGATTCATTTCCTCGATCTTCGTGAACGGATGGCCCGAGAAACGAGATTTCGAGAGTAGACTGTGTTCGTGCTTGTGTTTGTTTTTTTAATTTTTTTAAAATAAAAAAAAATAGTTTAACATTTTTTAATTTATTATTTTGTAATAATCTTTTTCAGCAAAGTTTTCTGAACTTGACCAATAATAAGGTCAGATGTTATAATTTTATTTATATTAAGTATTATTTTGATCTATAAAAAAAAGTATTATTTTCAGAAACTTAGCAAAGAAATTATGAACATAAATAATAAATAAATATTGTAACCAAATTTTAAACATCTTTAAATTGACCATTAAAAAACCATTATAATTTCTAATTTTATTTACTATAATGATTCACGAATTTATCATAATTAGATTATTTACAATCTTAAAATGAAATTATAAAACTTTTTTGGTAGTAAAAAACTATAAAAAATAAAAATAAAAAAATTTAGAGATTCTCTTATTAATGGTAGAAATGACTCTTAGCTGGAAAAATGTGAAACTAAGATATTGGACATTCTTATGAAGATATATTTCTATAAAATTAAGATTGCCATTAATTATCTGATTATAATCCTTATTGCCAAAATCATGAATTTTTTTTAATATTATTATTGATAAATTATATGAATTAGGTGAACATCCAATACCCAAAGAAAGAAATCTTCCATAATTATCCTAAAAAAATAGAGTGAAATCATGCTTGATATTATGAAGGTTGGAAATTATTGGGTGCAAGGTGGCAATAAGATTATTCCCACTTCCTTCCATGAAATTCAAGTGGGGGTAGGTCACTAGTCACTACCCCTACACATTCCACTTGAAGAAGTCAATGACAAAAATTTTGACCCAATTCTTCTTGTTGAGGCAAAAGGGAAATTATTTAATTCTCTGAGGAAAAATACATATAATTAAACTAAGCAAAATATGGGAAATTGATCACTGTCTGATGAACTGGTCAACGGTCAGAGATGACCCAAACATTGTTTTTATTCTCTTCTAAAATCAGTGGCCTTTTGGACTATGAATGTCAAATTGGCACGGCACCCTCTTTCTTAGCTCATATTACATTTGGCAGGGCATAGACATGGGCATCTTCTATGTCACAGCCTTTACCTTATTCAGTCTCAATATACTCAAACATTACACACTTTCATGCCTGCCGTTTGAGGCCTCTTTAGAGGCATGGTTTTCCTTCAATTATGTATTCATCATGTGGAACATTTCTTACTTATTGATTAACTTCGTATCACTAAAAGAGACCCATTTTATCCATAAATGTTTGGTTTTATAAAAGATGTTATAAATTGATGTAACTCAATATGGAGGGATATATCGTAAAGTACACGGTTTTATTGTTAAGTAGATCTTATGTATCACTTTAAGTCACAACAGTGTATAATTTTATTTTTGTAAGATTTTTATAATTCAAATTTTTTAAATTTTAAAATTAAATTAATTTTATAAAAATATAATCTAATAATATTTTAATCAACTTTCAACTTTTATCTCAAGTAAACTCAAAAAAACAAATTAGTTATCATTCTAAATTACTCCTAAATATATTTTTATATATGTTATACCTTCGATTTGTTTTCATAACTATTCTCTTAATTTTATCTTATTTTATCATATCTAATAATTTTTTTTTTTTGATTTCTACACAAAATAAATTTAACTTTTCTAAATTTTAAAATAAAAATAATATTAAAAAATATATTCTGATAATATATTCTGATAATATATTTTTTAATTTTTTATCTCAACTTATTTTATTTCATTTATAAAAAATAAAAAAAAATAAACGAGGTATATAGCATGTGTGTGTTGTGAAACCCTAATCATAGGAGTCGAGTAAGAGACATTGCTAGTTAAGCTAGTGGCTAGTGTCAAGGGAGTAGTAATTAGGTTTAGGTTTATGTCTCCCTTAAAGCCATAAATCCCAAAGAAGTCAAAAAGTAAAAAGAGGTTATTGTTCCCAATTAACCAGGCAATTTACCTCAATCTTGCTTTGATGATGATAACCCTAGCCATATTGATAATCATTTTCCCCCTTATAATTCAAGCAATTAGCCTTCACTTCACACTTTATATCAAAGTTCCGGCTTTTGGTCTTTGTCTTGATGTACAAGAGAACAAGCTTTCTTTGAAAAGGCTGTCTACAGCCCACAACAGAGGTAAAAAGAAAGCAAACAAAGGATTATTATTTACACAGTGGATTAATTAATATAATAATCACTCTCTCTCTGGTTTTGAGAGATAGCCCTTTGGGTAATGCATTGCTTCAGCTACTTCTTTTGTTTTGTGCACCTTTTACTTTCCTGAGTAGTGTTTTTTGTGTGATTGTAGGCTGTATAAGTCTCTCTCAACGCCCAACATTCAGACAAGGTTGCTAGTACGTGCATTGTAGAAGGACAAACATGAATTTTTCCTTTTTCCTTTTTTCTTTTTTTAGCTTTAACTTTAGGGTGATTATGTTAATTCTTTATGCTTGAATCATACTTTATCACCATTAAATATTATTATATTCTTGAACACAAATACGGACTATATATTCCTAATTATTAACTAATAAAGTTTTTGTAATTTACTGCAAATTATTAGGTACCATTTGGATAAAAAAAATAGATAAGATGATTTTAAATAAAAATTAAAAATTTGTTAAAATATTATATTTTAATTTTATTATTGTTCTGATATTTGATAATATTGATTTGTTTATTATTATATTTTATATAAAAATTTAAAAAAATTATAATAATAAGATAAAATAAGATGAGATGAGATGAGATGACTTATGTATCCAAACGAGACCTAAAAATTTTATTTATAGTTTAGCCTCAAATATTCTCCTAGTTGTCAATCTGAATGGCGCAGGGATGAGACTAAAATACATCACATTCGTGCTTTAAAATCGTCATGCATGAGCAAACTTGCCTCGTGCGGCCCTGCCTCCACATGAAAAATTAATCAGAACTCCAATGGAAGTCATTAGAAAATTTTTGTTTTCTTTTTTATTTTAAAAAAAAAAAGCATTCAGTGATTCATGCAACCATGCATATTTCCATTCACATCACATGGTTTTGGTGCATTTGCAAGTTGTTTTACGTATCAAAAACCGAAACAAGGGTTATAGTTTTGCTTAGAAGAAGCCTAAGGTTTAAAGGGCAAAAAAAAAAAAAAGACAACGACAAGATTCATCTACTTCAATAAAATGATTTGTGCAAGACTCAATGCATGTCATTTGAAAAAAAAAATATAAATACAAAAATATTTATTTTTTATTGATCATGAACGTTAAAATTAAATGAATGATTAACCTGTATGTATCATTACTCTTTATTTTATAGCTTAGCTAGCTTATCATTACTTTAATAATAAGTATGAGTTGTAAGTGCAAGAAACATTACTTGTTGGCCAAAACATAATTTATTTTTAAAGTGGGTATGCCTACTTCTTAAGCAGCAAAATATATATGTTGAAAACTTCCCCACGTCCACCAAGATTCTAGCCCTACAAATAACTCTCCCATGCATGCTCAATCCATGGTAATAAGTATATCATATATTCTTCCAAGGTGGTCTGTATTTCTGAAACAGCACCAAATTCTCTTAACAGTTGACTCGCCCACCCCTATATATATATATATATATTCTAATTTGATTTTTATATTCTAAATTCTATTGATCATAATTCATAGTTACCCATAACTGTATATAAGTGATAATAGTTGGCATACATTGGAGATTGCAGGATGCATCTCCTTTAGCCAAAACTCTCTCTCTCTCTCTCTCTCTCTCTCTCTCTCTCTCTCTCTCTCTCTCTCTCTCTCTCTCTCTCTCTCTCTCTCTCTGATCTGTGTATTCAAAATCAATGGGCTCACGAATGGATGGTAATGTATAGAACACATGCATGATTGGTGTCTTAATTTACTCCATAAATTGGAAGTTGACTGCATGTAGAGATTAAATACGTGAGAGTCGATCATGATTGGTTGGTAGCTGTATTATGCAGATATCCATTTATTAAGTTTCTTTGAATTTTCTGGCCGACAAATCTGAATGTCTTAACCAACTGTTGATGCTGGAGAATTATAAACTAATAAGAGGTGATATTTCTGCATTAAATTAATCTACAAATTTGGCAAATTCCTCAAGACTTCTTAACTTTATCTGCATTATTGAAAAGGGAATTAATTTCAATAGAATATCAGACTTGATTATGATTTCCTTTTTGTTTCCTCTTGATTTGCTTTCTGGGTTGAATTAATCTGTTTGATTAATTCTTGCTTTATTCCCATTGTCTCCCTAGAGTTATGTTGTGCATAATGTCAGTTTTTGGATACTTAATTGGGGTTTGGTTTGTTTGGAAGATTTTTGTAATCTCAAGTGTCTTAGATGTAATCGCGGTTTTCATCCGCCATATATAAAGACTTTTTAATAAATTTGAAACGGGATCATTATGTATGGGGGCTATCGACTCTTCATTTAAAAAAAAAATGTGTACAAGTTGTTAAGTATATAATTAAATAATCAAATTTATCTCCTATTAGTATTTAAATTTTTAAGACAAATAATAATTTTATATGACATCAAATTAAGTAGAGATTCTATGTTCAAATTTTAATATTATATTTAAGTTAATTGATTAAATATTTTACGTGTTGAACTTATGTAATAATTAGAAGCTTAGCTCGGATCTAGGATTGGTTTTAGAAATATAATTAGGCATGGTTTGTTTTCTTAATTCATCTTATCTCATCTCAAATTTATTATTATATATTTTTTTTAATTTTTATATAAAATAAAATAAACAATTCAATTTTTTCAAATCTCAAAATAAAATTAATCTTAAAACATATTATAATAACATTTTATTATTTTTTCATCTCATCTTATCTTCAAAAATAAATCAGATTAAGGCCCTATTTGGATTCAGAAATGAGATAAGTTTAATTTATTTTTTAATATTATTATTATTTTAAGATTTAAAAAATATGTATTAGAATTTGAAAAATATGTATTGAAATTTGAAAAATATATATAAGAATTTGTATTTTATATAAAAAAATTATAAAAATATAATGATGAAATGAAAATAAATTAAGATAAGTTAAAATAAATTTTAAATACAAATAAAGTCTTAAATCTATTAGTTTCATCTACCTAAATTTTTGAAATAAATGATTATATATCATGTTAGCTGAAATCATTACTGTTGAAATAGACCAATTGATGCCATCGCAGTTGATCTGAAGCTAAGAGACGAAAAATATTTAAATAATTAATATTGTCATTCGCTGTCGCTTACACTAAACAACACGACGAGTGTAGTACTGTTGTGTATATATAATATATACATCACGATGTGACATGCTGCTCATGGATACGTATATAAGCCTTCTCTGCCACTTTGTGGAAGAAGTATTAAAGCTTTATTTTTTTGAAAAAATATATTTGTAATTATCATATATTATCCAAATATATCCAAATGTCATGTAATTATTTTAAAAAAATAAATAAATAAAATATCAAATTCACATAAAAAAAAATTTATTAATAATAAATCTTATTTTTAAAATGATTACGTAATATTTACACACTTCACAATTATATATTATAAAATTACTCTATTTTAATCAACAATCATGAATTTCATCTTTTTAAATCAAACGTTAATACAAATTTCTTATATTCAATACATGTCAAAAGCTCACTTGGACCTAATATTTTGAATACCGTATTGGTGAGCGTACCGGTCAAGGCACTGGAACGAAATATTTCGATACTGGTACCGTTTCGTGTATCGTTTCGAAATAGTTTATACATAAAAAAAATTTAAATATATAAAAATATATATAAATTATATATATTAATATATATGTAAATAATCTAGTCTAAATTAGGATAAAAAATAAGAAGAAATGAAAAAAAAAATCTCAAATCTGGTACCGGCCGGTACAGGCCGGTATACATGACCGGTACGGTCGAAATATCGGCCGGTACAGGCCGGTACGGCCAAAATGTGGGCTGGTACGAAACATACCCCATTTCTATACCGGTCACTGCTCCGATACGGTATGTACTGGCCGTACCGACCGGTACGGTACGAAATTAAAAACATTGCTTGGACTCTCTTCCAACCAAGCCACTTCCTCTACATAATGTAAAAATAATTTAGCCGTAAGACTACTAGAATTGGACTCATCAAATTTTTTCTTTTAAAATTTAATAAAAAATACAAATTTAATAAAAAAAAAACAACACCTACAAAAATCCTATATTGAAATTATCATAAAATTCTCATTATATTTGATAGAAAATAAATAAAATAAAATAAAAAGAAAAATATGTAAATACTTTTAATTTAACTTTTAAATAATAATCTTTTAAATTGTATACAGATTGTATACACTTGTGGAGCTTTTGGATGATCTTCCTCTTGAAAAGATTTCCAACTTCACCCATTGCCTTCCACAGAAATTTTTTACCACATTAGGAACTTTCAGCTCCACAACTAGTTATCTCGACTCTTTATCAGATCCTTCACCCACTGAGCATCCTCCAATTGGCACTAAAGAAAATAAGCAGACTTACCTGAAAATAACCCATGCTCTTGATACTAGACTGCCAGCACAGTTCACACCAGGCCATATAGGTGAAATCAAGACCTAACAGCTCGCAATCTTCAAGGACTCAAGGGAATCAAAACTAAATACAAGAGCAAAAATGGGTCCAATGTAATTATAGGGATCGAGGTACGTACGTACCAAAAGGATGAGTACTTCTAAATACAAAATAAAGGATACACAATTTGCTATCACTAACTTACATCGGAAGGGTACTATATCATCATGGCCCTATATATTAATTGCCACTTTCAAATTTCTGGTTGCAGGTTGCTAAGGATTCTTGCGGAGAATACAAAACAAAACACACCTACAACAATAATATCAACTAATATAATTAGAAACCAAAAAAAAAAAGGATGATTGAACCATATTTCTGAGCATGGAGTAAGATATCTATCGATATCATATTTCTGAGCATGCAGTAGTTCTAGAACACACTTAGGGCAAGAACCCTGTAGAATTCCAACAAATGAAATGACAAAACCAAAAAAAATAAAAAAAACTCCAAAAAAGAGAAGATTAAAGTGTAGTTGGAATATCTATAGGAAAAAAATTGCTAAATATAGCATTCTTTACACAACATTTTTTTACGAGTTATTAATTATTCTCCGTCATTTTTATTTTATTTTAAATACACATATTTACACATCAATATATGTATGTAAATAGAAAGATAAAAATCATAAATGATATATTAATGCTTAGTGTAGAGGATAATAAGTATAATTTTTTTACAGCCATATTTTATTTTATTTTTTTAGATGAGATTTTAATAAAATAAAAATAAAAATCTTATAAAATAATCGTTAAAGTATGATATGCAAAAAGTGCATAAAGGTTCTCTGTCATTACTCATTCACTGGGGGGATGATACTGATGTTGATATATGTGCTGATGGGGCATCCAAAGCTTTTCAGTACCACGGCTTGCATAAAATCTATTTGAAAATTTTGTGTTTGTAGAAGGTTAGGGTGAAGCAGATCAGATTTCCACCAAACAAATTCTAGTCGTGGGCCTCTGATGGTTGGATTTCTCTGCAAAGTGTTTAATAGTGGGCAATCCACCGCCCATTTTTTATCTTCAAGAATGGACTTTTGCACTTTTTCTTTATTTATGTGAGTTGTACTCATATTTTTATTGAATTCTCTGTTTTGAAAATTGGTCTTGCTATTATTTTTCTTAAGTAAATTGGTCTTGTTATTATACCATCAGGCCAAGACTTCTAGTTTTTTTTTTCAGTCCGAGCACTAAGAGGGATACCAAGAGTTATATTTTTAGTTTGGCTGGGGTAAATAATAATAACTCTTATGAAAGTTACCTTGGTTTATCTCCCTTAGTAGGTAAATCAAAGCACAAAGTATTTAAAAATATTTTGGACAAGATTAGAGTTAGAATGAGCAACTAAAAGTCTAAATTCCTTACCCAAGTAGGTAAGGAGATTTTTCTCAAGTTTATTGTGCAAGCTCTTCCAACCTATACAAGAAGAGTATTTAAACTTCCCAAATCCTGGATTAATAAAATAAACAGCCTCTTAAGTAATTTTTGGTAGAATTTTATGGAGAAAGAAAAGAAAACCCATTGAATTGATTGGAATCAGATGGGAAAATTTAAAAAGGAAGGAGGGCTCAGGTTTAGAAATTTTGAAAACTTTAATCTTGCTTTATTAACTAAGCAAGATTGGAGAATTATCCAAGACTCTAAATTTATACTTTCTCAAATTTTAAAAGCTAAATACTTTTCATATTCTGATTTTCTAAAGGCCAAAATAGGGGCTAGACCTTCTTTAATTTGGAGGAGTCTATGTGCTGTCAGAAAATTATTAAAGGAAGATTCTATATAGAGAGTGAGTTATGGTAGGAGCATAAATATTTGGCAGCATCGTTGGATATCCAAACCCTCCAGTTATAAAATTCAATCCCCTTTAAATAGCCTGAATTCAGAGGCTCAAGTTAGTGAGCTAATTAATAATGAAACAGATAGTAGAATGAAAAGCTTCTACAGTCACTACTTTTAGAGGAAGAATGTAAGCTTATATATGGAATCCCTCTTAGTATACAAAATGTGCTTGATAAGATGATATGGATTGGTAACAAAACAGGCCAATTCTCGATTAAAAGAATTTATCACAAGCAAATGGAACTAATGGTAGCAAATAAAGGTCAATCTTCTAGTTGCTCTAAAAGCAAAACCATGTGAGATAATATTTGGAAATTAAATATCCCCAATGCCACCAAAGTTTTCATATGGAGAGCATGCTTGGCAGGTCTCCCAACTAGGCTTAACTTGTTTAATAGAAAAATTATAGATTCCCTTTTATGTCCCATTTGTAGAAATAAGGTGGAAACAGTGGTTCACATACTATGGAATTGTCCTTTAACAAGGGACGTTTCATCTCACGATCCCAAAAATATATAGAAGAGATCTGATATGGTGAGCAGCTTTAAGGAATTATTTGAGGAAATTTCTAATGCCTGTAACAACTTTGTAATTAAAGAATTTCCTGTTATTGTTAAGATCATTTGGAATAGAATAAATAAAATGATTTTAAAGATCTGTTCATGCATTCCAACCAGGTGATCCAATCTGCAAGGCAAACTTTAGAAGACTTCAAAATATCCCAAGCATCCGATAATCAGAGCAGATTTAACAGCTTGACAATGAGAACTACATGATAGCCGCCTCCTGTAGGCGAAGTCAAAATTAACTGGAACGCAAGCCTATCTATAGAATTGTCATTGGTATATTGGTATCATTGCTAAGGATCAAAACAAGGTCATTGCAATCCAAAAAGTCTTAAAAAATTCACTCATGGAACCCTTACTGGCAATTATGAGTGCATGGGAGGCTGTCATCTTTGCAAGAGAGCTCAACTTATCATCTATTATTATAGAAGGTGATTGCCTCCAAGTCATAAAGTAGCTTAATACTCCCAATGGTAGACTGGATAGCATAGGCCATTTAATTTAGGATATTCTAATGTTATTATTATCTATGTATTGGCAAGTTTTATTTGTTAAGCCTAGTGGGAATGTAGAAGCTCCCTGTCTAGTAAAAGATGCACTACTGTTAGCTAAAGATGAAATAGAACTGGTTTATCTACTAGTGTTGTAAACTCTTTTTGTCTTTATTTTTCTAATGAAAGTTGGGTATTTTCCTTTAAAAAAATACATAACATTATTAATATTATTGTGAAGACTATTCTCTCTTATTTTGATTTGGCTCAACAATAACTTCATTTTCCCTTGTCTTATCTCTACATTTGGGATGATATTGTTCAATTTAAATTCATTTCCAATAAATTTAATTTCATTTTTGCTTTTAGTTTCTTTCATAATTATAGATAAAGTAAGGGTAATATTATATACATTCCACTTTTATAGATTTCTTTGCAACCAAAATAATAATTAGACAAAAAAAATTTAATTTAGAATAAAATTAACAAAAAGACACTTATTTACAAATCAAAAATTTTTTAAATGTGGAAAACTGATTTTATTTATCCATGAAATCAGTGCGTTTCAATTAAAATTACAATACAATCTACATATATGGATTACAAGAAAAAACTCTTCATGGTAGTGTCTTGACAGGCATCTTTCCTTTTTTATTTGGTTCTATGGGTAATATGATTGGTCTTTTCTCTATGGATCTATTTAAACCTCGGTCTGAATGCATTTAATTTGGATCAGATTTTATTAGTTTTTAGGAGTGTGGGTTTGAGATTTTCTTCCGTAATCCTTTCCTCCTCTTTGTAGATGACAGCACTGAGGCGTTATCAATAAAATTAAGATGTCGTAATCTTTTTGAAAAATTTGCCGCTCCCCATTAGTCCTGGTTTGGATTTAGAAATAAAATGAGATGATTTTAAATAAGAAATCAAAGTTAAATAAAATATTAATTTTTAATATTATTATTATTTTGAGATTAGACAAAATTAAATTATTTATTATATTTTGTATAAAAAGTTTAACAAATTGTAATAATAAGATGATGAAATGAAATGCTTTCCAAATCCAAACAATTTGGGGGCTTAATCTTTTCTCCTATTTTGTTAATAGATTGGAGGGAACAGCAATGCTTGTGAGGAATAGACAATTTTCTCTTGGCATCAAGCCTACACTAGAAGCAAGCACAAGTTACAATCTTTGCTAGTAGGTTGAAAGTTTGAAGTAATCAAAACATGTTTTGCAAAAAAAACTTCTCAATCAATGATCATGTATATGAATTAGAATTGTATGCTGTTGAAGATTTGAGAAAAGATGATTTCCTGAATGATAAAAGGAAAATATTCATTCCAAAGGGCTAAAACAAGTAAAACAAAAGAATGCATATGCACATGCGATTAATTTCTCCAACCAGCGACAGTGCTAAGGTAAAAGATCATTGGGATCTCTGTCCTGCTGAAAAAAAAATGTCTGGTTAACAACGCACTAACCTGCTTTGGCAGACAACATAAAACACCCAAAGTTGAGAAGTGAACAAATATACCAGTTCACAGTTGTACTAGGACCGCAACCTCTGTGGTCTGGGGGTGCATCAGATCCAAATCTAATGGTAGTCACATTTTCCAGTAAGAATGTGGAGGACCACTCTTGTGGGCTGCTCATCTGATACAAATTTGGACCATCCTACTATGCTATTTCTTTCTCTTTTTTTGAAAGATACTATGCTATTTCTTTCTGAAACAATAGGGTAGGGACCCACATTGATATTGAATGTTACCACCATGTAAATATATTTGTAAATATATATATACACACATATATATGCACAAACTTATTTATTGACACCCAACACACTACAGATGTAATTACTAAAACTCATAATAACAGGTAATAATAGGATAAGAGGGGGCATGGCTGTGTAGGGTCTGGCCTAGAGTTACTTGAGAGGTAGTTATTATGTACAACTTGGGGATTAGTAAATAGTCATTTACTTTCACATACCGTGTGTCACTGGAGCAGAATGTCCTTGGTCATCACAGACCAAGTTTGTTAATTAGAGGTACCATTATGCGCCCAGTTCTAGAACATGGTTGAAGCTGACAAAATGCCTAACTACTGAGTTATGCTTTCTGGAAAAGCGTATAAAGGAGCCAATCATAATTACCAGAAAGCTATCACTGATATGTTCTTATCCAATCATATTATTGTTTTCAAGGAGTGTAACGCAAAGAAAAGCTATGCCTTATGCGAAAGTCTCAAGGCACAAAGTGCACAGAAGATCACAAAACATGCAGTTCTTGAAAAATGAAAAGATAGTAGGTTTCAACTTTTGACTTGAACAGAGATTATAGACTTAAAGGCGTAAGCATGGAACTGGGTAGTAATAACTATACCAACTTCTCAGTTAAACGAGTTATTGTTCTTGAACATTAGCGGTTAGATAAAATAAAGAACTTTTGGTTTAAGTCAAAGCAGTAATGAGAAACTGAGAAGATAATAAGCCTGTTAGTGGCCAATGCTTTCATTAACTTTTGGGGGAACTGTGACAACCAAAAAAATGTCAGACAAAATGCTCAGTTGGGTATTCATGCTCATATCCATTATAATCATAGTACAATCTCTCTCCCTTTGGTATATCTCTGTTTGCAATCAGTAGAACCCGACACTCACCATTGACATCAAATCTCACACACTTGAGGTTCTGCTTCTTTTTCCCATCCCTGCACCAAAGATCAGTTTCCTTCAGTAGATTGCACAAAATTAGCCCATTTTCTGTCAATAATTTCTGAACCTCAAACAGAAACATTATGCTCAATTGGTTGGCTTTAGAGAATATGCATCACGCTGTATATTACATGGTAATTAGACAAGTTCTGTGTAGCTTACATAATAACTGAGATAGGTTCTAGGGCTGGAGAGGGAGAGGGGGAGGGGGAGGGGGAGGGGGAGATCTTATGTTTGAATTTAGCCAAGAAAAAAATACATAATATCTTATGCACTACATTTAAATGAGTCAATTAGTTTCTCCGGTCACTTGAAGAAAGGCTGTCCAGAGTTACCTAAATAATAGGTTTCTATTTTCACTGCCACTCGTGGCACATTGACACCAATATGTACCAGCATGTGCTAGGATGCGAATTAGCTATTACATGCACTAAATCAATTTTTTTTTGGAGCGAGACAAAATCTTGCTCAGAATGTCATAACAGTCCATAAATGACAATCCTATATGCTATATTAGGTAATGAATCCATGTGATATATCTGTCCCAAGATGAAGGCTACAGCAAAGAGTATTATTTTATAACTAAGGTTGGCCTAAAGTAAGAAAAGCAAGATTTGAGATGAAAGATGAGCTTACGGCGTATGATTGTTAATGCCATTAATGAAACGAGCAATGTTACTGTGCTTGTCAGGACAAATGACAAGCTTTTTTGAAGGATTGGCAGCAGAAAGCAACGTCATCATGCTATCACCATCATCATTTTCGCGATCCCTTAAGTAATCAACGTCTCCAACATATTCAGTAATTATAGTTAAGTCCTTTATAAACCTGTCTGCCTCAACAGTGAACCTGTTAAATCAAACAAGATTACTGAGCTAGGAGCCTAGTAACCCAAATGTGTAAAAAAGCAAGTAAAGGCAGAAATATAAACTTAAGACATATATTAGAATGTACACACATTCTCCTACTTATGTACGCTTACCCTTCATGAGGATCAAAAACAACCATGAGAGGTGGCCATTCACCTCTCTCCATCATGCTCTTGCACAACTTTAAGGTTTCAGTATCTTCCTTTGACAAGACCTGTGAGGCAGTTACGAAAGATTAGTCGTAGACATTGGTCAGTCAATTCCTAAACCTTACCTCTAGCAACAAAGGAGTATTTCATATATGTCTTTCTATTTCATACCAAAATGCTGAAGTCAGCCCATATGCATCAGTAGGCAATTAAATCATCACATAAAAGGTGATAGTACGACAGTTAATTTATTATCATTGGCCCAAACATAGATGCACCGACATGCTGTTCAAATGAAAAATGAGACGTTCCAGATTAGAGAATCCTCGAATTTCTACTATCTTGCTAGACATGAAAATTTTTATAGCATCAGTACTATGCCTATACAAATTAGAATTTACATGGACCAAGTTGTAAAAACTCATCCAACTGCTTTCCCGCTTACCTGCATTCCTCCCTGCTCAAGGGCTGCACAATTAGCTGATCTCGGTGCCATGCCTGGCATGTAAGTGAGCTCATTACTAAATTCTGTCCCAGTGGCTGTCAATGCCGTTGCAAGTGACGCCATTTGTTCCAATCTCCTTGCAGGATCCTCGCTCGGATTGAATGGTAACAACCTCCTTTTCTTTTTTGACATCACTAAGCTACCAGCCCGCTTCCTTTTCTTCCTATAATCTAAAAAATGGGAAAAATCCTTTTAGTTTCAAACTACCAGGGAGAGAAGAAAAAAGAACTCAAATTTAAGAAAGAAGAGTCCTGAATGATGAAAAAAATACCTTGACTTAGTTTCTGTGTTGAGTCTGAACATCTTTGAATGCGAAAGAAATCAACAATTTTGGTTTGAACTAGGGGAAAGGCTGCACATTATACGGAAGGAAAACAATTAGTGTGGGAAACTGAGACAAAATACAAAATATATGTTAAAAATACTGTAAATTGCTGAACATGCAAAGAAATAAGAGCTTGTAATTTTTTTAATTTCGTTTCCCAATTATGCTCTAAGAGATGATACAAATTAATGCAATAATGCTACTAGCAGATATGGAAAAGAAAGGGTTGCAGATTTTGATCTGTTATCTAACAAGACAGAAAATAACCAAAATATATTAAGAAAATCCAAGTCACATAAAAGCGGCAATGTGATCCTTCAGAGATTATCTGGAACAAAACAGTGACAATCACGAAACAATTTGGGCACGGAAAGCAAAATGCGAATGACAAGGATGGAATCAACCACCATAATTACATGAATTAAACTAAACAATGGGATCGGAGCCAATAAGAAAGAGGGGGGAAGGGGGGGTGGCTGGGAACAGTCATTCAATAAGATCTATAAATCAATCACCCAGATGGGCATCGTATAAGCTGAATACATGGATACAATAAATGCCCAGAAGTTAACCCACTGGAACCAAGTCATTGACAGCCCAAGCTAGAATACGAAATAAACAAAACCAAAATAAAATAAAAATAAAAAACGCAAGAACTTTTAATAATAAAACTAGTAATAATAATAATATGAATCCGACATGGTACTACTGAAACAAGCATTGGATAACCCAATCAAAACACCTATAAAAATGCAAAAGGATTGGCCAGAAATAACTCATAGACAAGAAACTGAGCATATATAAAATAAATCGATCAAGTTGCGAATCAAAAAAATGCGATAGATCCGCCGAAAAATAAAAGAAGATCGCAAATGAGAAAGCCCATAAACGTACAGTTCAATTTTATCTGCTGCTTAGAGCAAGCGGGACAAAACCACGACCCCTTAGGCACCGAAACAAGAATGGGTCTGAGGCAAAACAGATGGTACCCTTGATCGCACTTGTCGCAGAGAAGAAGCTTGGAAGGGAAATCGCCGGACCCGCATTCCTCGCAGTAAACGTCATCGTTTTCAAGAGGAGATTTTGGGAGCGGCTTCAGAGCTATAGTCCTGCGCCTCACTACCATTCTTACTGGTTTGGAAGCCATAGCTGGAGAGCTAGAATGAGAGCGAGCGCGAGGGGGGGAGGGTGATTATTATTATTTTTTGTATTAGAGAGTATTTTGTGTTAATATATGAATCTGCGAAGCCGAACTTCGCGCGCTATTTTGGTTTCGCGGGGAATGGAGTTTTGTTCTTTTTAGTTGTATTTGGCGCCACACTGTTTCAGAGGCTTGGGCCGCGCCCGCCAATTTTTAGGTACTACTTTCGGTTCATCTTTTAATGGGCCTGCCACTGATCCAGTATTATAACGGTTATTTTTATTTATTTATGATAACAAGATATTCTATTAAGGGAGAGACTACGGGGCAGGATGTGGTGAATAGAGTGGATTTACACCCTTTAATAACATTATGACATGTATGCATTTTAAGATGAGAAGAGTAGAAGTTAGAACTGCCCTCATGTAAGCATATAATATACATCCCTCTCTCATTAATTATATGGGCACTTTTAGTCTTTCACTCCGACAATTCTCTAGAGTTTCCAAATCACCTCCATTCTTTTCTCCCTTTCATTTTAGCGGTTTGATTGTATTGTTTTTGTCTCAATTACAGGATGGTGAGTTTGGTGTTTTTTAGGTGCCCAACGACAATCACGCGCCCTATCGAGAGTTTTGTCTAGTCCTAATGTATCAATCGGTCGAATAATCCACCATAAAGAGCGAAGTGTGCTCCACACACGTGGGTTGTTGTGACGACCCAAAATTTTCCATACTTTGCTTTTATTTAATTAAATATATAGAGTTTAGTAACTTAGGCAATTTAGTGGATAAAGCCTTAAAAGGTGAGTTTAGAAGTTGAAGGCCTTAAGGCCATAACAAAAGTTTTGGGCCTAAGTGGGGAGGATAAGCCCATGGGTCCATGAAAGGAAGTCTAATAGTCAACTCAAGCCCATGCTTGATGACACATGTCAAGTTAGGAGAAGTTTAGTAAGTTAAATCAAGACTAGTAGTTGAAAGAAGGAAAATGCTAGTAGGTGGGAAAGTTGACTAGTTGTTTTGGTTGGAGAAAGGAAAGAGAAGACTAAGATGGAATCTTCACATTATTTCCTACCTAGATAGGCGTGTGAGGCATAGGATTTTTGCCAAATAAGATCATCATGAGATCCTACCATATCTAGTCAAATGATGAGGCAAGATTTGAGATGATTTGGAGATGAGAAAAGAGAGAGGGGTTCGGTGGGGGCTATGGCCGAATGGCCTTAGGGTTTTCTCAACAAGATATTTCCAAATTTAGATGGAGTGGACATGTGAGATTTGTGTAAGACTAGATAAAACTTGATGTGTAAGAGGGTGTAAGAGAAAGATGACATGAGATGTGAATTGATGGACAAAAAGGTGAGAGGAAGGAAATGGAGGGTTCGGGTATGGCTATAGCCGACTCCCCCTCCCCTTGTTTGACACTCTTTTTGCCACAAAATCTAGGCCATGAATTTGTGTAAGAGTGATAGGACAAGCATGTGTAAGAGATGAGGTGATTGGTTGACTGATAGAGCATGTGACAAGAGGCAAATGAGGATAGGAAGAAGGAAAGGGTTTCGGGTGAGGCAAGGGGTCCGAACCCCACTTGTGCATTCTCCCAAAAAGTGATCCTCAAATCCCTTGGAATGGCCTATGAGATAATTTTTGGGAAGACAATAAGTGATGTGAGAGAGAGGCCGGCCATGTGGAGAGAAAGAAGAAACAAAATCTTCAACCTAAGATGAGCTAGATTAGGGTTGATGTGATCAAGTGATGGGAGTCACTCAAAGTTCTTTCAAGCCTATCACATATTACCCAAACTTAGGGAAATAAGTGGCCTAGAAGCCTAGGAAAGCCCCTTGGCTGAATGGCCTTGCTTCCTCATCCATTTGGCTTGCTTCATTCGAACACACACACACACCCCACTCACCCTTCACCTCACAGCAACCACTCCCCATTTCTTCCAACTTTGCTTCACTTCACTTCACCACCTAAACATCTAAACACGCCAAACTTAGAAGAAGAGGAAGCTAGTGGTGTTGGAAGGAAGAGATCCTAGAAGAGGTAAGTGACTTGGTTACTTTAAAATAAACCTAGAAGTATAAGGAAGAACACTACCTATGTTCATGCTTTCTAAAAGAAACCTCTTTTTGAAAATGTTATAGCATATTCTAATAAATTATTTCTTTTATTTTCAGAACTCATATAAGCCAGTTAGAAAGATTCTAAGTATATCTCTATTTTGCCTTTAACATTTTTAGTATATTTTTGAGTGAATGTGCTTGAAATGTGCTTGTATGTACTTGTATATGCTTGTATTGCTTGGTTTCTTACTTTATACTGCCATTATGAAACTTTGTGGGTAGAAATGTTGTTTTGGTTAGAATTCATGTTTAGAACTCATGTTCTTTCTTAAATAAAGAGTTATATTGTATTGATGATCTTGGTGGTTTTGTGAGAAAAGCATGTAAGCATGAGAATGTTAAATTGTTGAATGTTGGGTAATGTGGGATATATCATTTGAAGACAATATCTTGATTTTTTTTTTGTAGCAAATATCTTGCGTATTGAAATGCCATGCTAGGATGAATATTTACAAAGTATTGGTGGAATCTAGCTATATTGTTCTGGAAGATATTATTATTATTATTGATTGATGGTTGCTAAAGAAATGCATGCTTGTAGAGTTTCGGTTTGGCGGATTTCTTGGAGTGGAAATTTTGAGGTTTTGATTCCCTTTCGTCAAATATTTGTGTTGGATATTTTAGAGAAGTAAAAACATAAGGAGTGTGAGAATGACATGTATATTTTCGGGTTCACCTAGAGTACTCAAGTAGGGCACTAGTTTTGATGAGTTAAGGAAAGAAACACTAAACTTAAGGGCTATAGGATTTCGGGTTGCCCACTTGTGAGGGTAGAAAATTGTTTTAAACATTGAACTAGGGTTAGAGAGTGTAAGGGAGATGAATGGAAGAAGAAAATTCCAAATGGAGACAATGGGGGTCTCGGCCCAAGCCCTAAGGGTGGAAGCCGAGCACCCTAAATCCCTTATTATATTTGTTTAAGTGTTTTCACATAAGCAGGAGTTAAGGAGAAGAAGGTTTTGAAGGGAAAATGGCCAAATCTGTGTACTCAAGTTTGCCTCAAGTTTTGCATCACAAAGTTGGAAGTTGTATGTCCCATGCATAAGCACGAAAACTCATGTTTTGAGTCAAACACGTTTTTGAAAGAAATGAATAAAAGTTTTAGATGAACCCAAAGGCTGGGACGGGGAAGTGTCCTAGTGGAACTCTCTGTTCACTTAGGAGTGACTAAATTGAGTGAAAACTCCTGGGTCGACGAAGAACAGTTGGCAGGCTATGTATGACTCCAAAAGGTGTCCGGAGCGTGGTCGCACCTAATGCTAGTGGGTGCCATAAAAGCGGTGTTGGTCTCGGCCTCACCATACAAAAAGTTTGTAGTTGCTCGGAGAGAAATTTCCGAGTGACGAAAAGCGCGAAAGGATGCGAAACATATTCACCTAGGTTGACTTGGTTATCAGGTGTGACAGCAACTAGCAGAGAGCACACGGTGCATAGGAGAACCATGAGGTGTCCAAAATATGAAGTCATGACGAAAAGAAAAGGGTTTTCAGGCCATATATGATATGATAAGTGGCGTCTAAGATAAGTAAAGACAAAATTTTCTGAAAATAGTGTCTCTTTGAAAGAATATGCATTAAAAAAGTTTTGCTACGTAATTTTGAACAAGTATGCATTGGAAATTGAGAAAAATATGAGAAATATGAATTTTTTTTCACTAGCATGTGCATCGGTCCCAACATGAGTCCCATGTTACTATATACGTATGTGTTTGCTTGTTATTTATTTAACCATATGCTTGAAATGCTTTCGTTAAAATGTTAATTTACTTGCTGAGATTTTTCCCGAAATCTCACCGCCCCTTTCTATGTTCTTACTATCCTTCCCTCTTGGGAATGATAGAAGTAATTGCAGGTAACGATAGCTCAACCGAGTACGACCCCCTTGATGATACATCTGACCCTCAGGGACCCGATTGAGTCTGCCCTTATGGGGCCAGTGACTTTGAACCTTCCAGGCTAGTAAGAGGTGGAGTCACTGAAGATGGCGACGGTTCAGTCAGTCTATACCTTACGGGGTGTTGTCTAGTATTAGGTGTAGATGAGTCCCTCCACTTGGGACGTGTTTTTGGAACGCCTTCTAGGGCAATATGTGAGGTGGGGCCTAACTTAGATTTGGATCGGCTTAGCTAGGACTCGAACTTTAAAAAGATAAAGAAGGAGCCCATCTATTGAACCTCATGGGCAATGTTAAGACCCACTTTATTTTGTGAAGCCCTTTGTTTATGTATTTAGTAAAGCCTTCCCGTTTGTGGGAAGTGCTATTTTGATTATCTGGACAAGGTTATGTAAATTTTGAAATCGGGCTATGTATGATATTTGTTTTGGGATCCATAACGTAACCATGTGATGCATATTATAGAAGACTTGACCTTTTACTTTCGCTGCGATAATCTTCTTGACGTTTAAAAAAAAAATACATGTATGATATGACGAGGGGTGAACTTCCTTGCGTCGCTCATCCCTGACGCTTCTATTCACGTGCGATCCCAAGCGTGAATTGGAGCGTCGACAGTTGTTGAAGAATGAGTGTGTTCCATGCTCCTGCTGCTGCCACACACAGCGTTTTTGGGCTCCGCGACTTCAACGACGTCAAGATCTTCTGTCCAACCTCTCCTAGTGTACAGGCTCCACTACAATCGTGTCTTATGTAGTGTTTACGTGCTTTTTGTGTTTTTTGTTTTGGTGTTCTTATTTCGATTTGTGTTTGTTTGTATTGTTGTTTGGTTTAGGTAATAATAAAAATGAAATGACTTTTTTTTTTCTCGCTCCTCTTTTAGAGGATGATGGTGTTGATTCTCACTCATTCGAAAGATGGTGGTGTTGATTTCCCCTCCTTCTCTAGAGAGTGGGGATTTTTTTATCTCTGTTTACAGAGAGTCATACTCCCAAACAAACCAAAATTAAATTGTTTGTAGGTTTTGTTACTTAAGAGAATATAGAAGTTAAGACAATGTCTACCACAAAGAATTTGTGTGCGGATGTGCTCCAAATAATTGAATAATTTGACTTATAATTTGGGTTTTTTCTAAATTTATCAAGCCACATCCATAACTTCGATTTTATTAGAATGAAATGAAATCTTTCTTATAGAAAAAAGAAAACATACATCCCTCTCTCTCTCCAAATGTTCTACTTCTTTTTTATTTGTTTTCTCCTTTAATTTTGGTTGCCTAAATTGTTACTATGGGTTTTAGCTTACAAAATAAATAGCATTGTATTTCACTTTCAGTTAAAAGTAGCATTGTGTTGTGTTGGGCAATGAAAATTAAAAATATGAATTTTTTCAAAATTTTTCTTTATTTTCTTTGGAACCGAAAGGCACCCTAAATTGTAATTTCAAGATTATGTATTAGCTTTGGATTTTAATATGTTTAACTCTCTATTTTTCATAAAACCCAATTTTTCATTTTACTTGTAACTATATAAATGAAAGATACAAGATTTTTTTTTTCTTCCTTTCCGTTTTTGAAAACCAAACAGAGTCCTAGACTATAATTTCAAAAATCTATTGTATTATTACCTTGGGATTTTGATAAGATTAACTTTCTTTTTCCATAAAATTCAATTTCTCATTTTTCTTGTAACAATGAAATAAGAAATACATTTTTTTTTCCAAATTTTCTTTCATTTTCTTGGGAACCAAACAAAGCTCTAGACTATATTTTCAAATATATGATATATTTCCTCTAAAAGAGAAGCATCTAAAATCTTATTCATATGATGGGATTATTATAATTTCTCCGCAAGCTCAAAGTTCCCACCCCAATATCCTTGCTGTCCAAAGCGTTTTTGATGTGTTTGAAAATGACATGTCACCATTACCAACCATTAATGAGATGTTAGTGTCTCATTCACATAAACTATTTGCTGATAGGCTACTTAAGGGTATTCGTATGTCCTTTAATAGAGGAAGAAAAAGAATTCTTGTGGATTGTATTTTTGGTGTGCCTTTCTTTTATGAATCTATGTTACTTTACCTCTAGGTTCCTGTTACCTAGATGACTAACACAAGAGAGGGGGTTAAATTGGGTTATATTAAAATATTAACACTTATAAACCAAATATACAATATAAAATATAAACAATATACGAAGCAGCAAATAATATAAAGAGTAAAGGTAAGAAGAAGCAAATTCAGTATTTTAACGAGGTTCAGCCACACTGCTTACGTCCTCGCATTAAACTACCCCTTAAGGATCCCAAATGTACTATTTAATCTCCTTCAGGTGGAGATAGAAACCTATTATATTTTTGAGTAATACCGCTACAAAAAATCCGTGTAGAACACCCTCTATGCTTGCAATCACCCCACACTTGGTGATTCAACTATTCCCTGTGTAGAACACCTTCTATACATACAAGGGTTATAGGCACTCTCTTATAAATACAAGAGCTGATAGTATGTAGATTATCAGAGTACACTCTTCAATGAGTGAAATAAGAACAATACAACGCAACTTATATCTCTCTCAAAATGAATAAGGATTACGATACAAAACTTGGAGAAAAGAGAATGAAAGTTTTGAAAGAATTATATAAAACTTAGCAATTGATGTGTAAGTACTTGTTGTAATTTTTGCAAAATTTAAATGATCTATTTATAGGCAAATAAGTATTCACATTCAAATTTGAAAATATTCACATGTCAAATAAGAGCACTATTCACTTTTTAAAAAATTCAAATAAAAACATCTCCTATTTATATTTATCAAAGACAACTCTATTCATTTTTCAAATAAATCAAATCAAATCTTCTACTTTTTATAGATGACAAAATGAATATGATTTAATTTTTAAACCAAATCATCTTCTTTTGCATATGTCAAAAAAATACACAACTACTCTTCAAGATTTTCAAATAAAATCATCTATTTTTAACATTTGTCAGAAAAACACATAACCACCCTTCAAAATTTTCAAACAACACATGCACATGTTAAAGATGACAATTAATCATCTAACAAATTCAAATCTTTATATATATGTTAAAAATAAAATTGAAATTAATATTATAATAAAGTTATGCAAATGTAAAAAATGCAATTTGATACTTTATGAGAAAATATTAATTTTGAGTTTTAATCCAATTTCAAATTTTAAGAGATGTACAAAATTACTTTATGAGTTTCATTTGTAGACTTGTTCTTCTTTTTGCTTATGCTTGATTTCTTGATGTGCTTAACTCTCTTCATGCGTAGACAACTTGAGTTAAAGTCTTGAATTTATTTGTTATCATCAAAATTTATACGCAGATACAAGATTTGAAATTTTGGGTTCAACAATCTCCTCCTTTTTTATGATGACAAATACTTAGTAGAAATTTGCGACTTACAGTAATAATTAAGCTCTCCCTAAAAATATGCGTTAGTTTTTCAAATAAAATATAGACATGATTCTAGCATAGATAACAGGGTAGTATAATATTAGTATAATACTTCTTCCTCTTTTAGCATAATTAAAAAGGAACCACAATTGATTTCAGTAAGATTTCTTCCTGCAATAACCAATAACCAAATAAAACGGTCGGTTTGTAGAAACTATAGAGAGTTGAATAATTAGAGCCACTCATTTTTGACAAAAGTTGTAAAGGCTGGGGCCTAATTTTATCGTCTCGGTGTGGAAGGAAATTTAAATTCGTTTGATGTTGTTGACGAATTACATGTTATAGAGATTTAAAGTTGATTACGTGGAGTCATTCGTGTTCGACAAAAGTTACAAAAACTATAGGCCTAGCTCTGACAATTTGGTACGGAAGGAGATTCAAATCTGCTTGACGTTATTGACAAACGATATTTTATAAAGATTTAAAAATTTTCGATTTCTGTTTAAATGACCATTTTCACCTATCGAATACTTATAAGAAAAATCTCTCATTCCTCATTGATCAAGTATCTGTTTATCTAAAACGATAAAATGATGGAGAAAATTTCTTATGGTAATTTTCTGGATTTGAATCAAGAACCGTCTCAGTCATTTATCTCATCCGTCTCTTCTAGCATATCTTGTAAGTTTGACTAAGTAAGATTTGAAAAGATGATATTGTGCCTTGTTCATAATTCCGTCTCTATAAGAGCAAGCCTTAGTTTTATCTAATTTGCATCAAATCTTTTTCTCATCTTTGCAATTTGTCTACATTCTCATTCTACAAATTTTTAATGACTCGTCAATTTTCTTTCAGTACTTCTCGTGATCAATCTATTTCTTCTTTTGTCGTAGGTGCCATGAAGTAACAAGAGATTAATTTAGCTAATAAATAAGACCATGATGCCATTTATGAGTTTGTGGGTCTCGGGACTCGATACTCGATACTCGTTATCCATTGTTACTTTTTTCGCTCGGTTGCAGTCCAAAACTCGCAAAATCAAGAAGTTTAGCAAGACTGTCTCTATATTTCAACGACTTGTTTATGAGTCAAACAGAAAAATAGTAGAGTTAAAATAACAGAATAAGGATTTAAAATCTTTGCTTGTTTCTTTAATTTGACTGTCTAATTCTTTAGATGAGAATAACATATCGATTTATGAAGAGCAAATACAATTGAAATATGAGGCTAGAAGTCTCAAGTTTTTGTAAGTCATTTGAGATAATGGAATAAAAATGTTTAATAGATATTCATGACATGCATCATTTTTATTTTTTTTCTAATCATGCATAATCTATCTTTAGGTAGGGGTTTTGTAAAAATGTCCGCTAATTGATTATGTGTGCCTTTGAATTCTAGTACAATATCACAATTCTGTACATGATCTCTAAGAAAATGATATTTAATTTCAATATGCTTAATCCTAGAATGTTGTATTGGGTTCTTTGAAAGATTTATAACACTTGTATTATCATATTTGATTGTAATGTGATTGTACATAAGTTTAAAATCCTTAAACTATTGTTTCATATAAAGAACTTGAGCACAACAACTACCTATAGTAATATACTCTACCTCAGCAATAGATAATGTATCAGAATTTTGTTTTTTACTAAATCATGAAACGAGTGCATGACTTAAAAAATGACATGTTCTACTAGTACTTTTTCAATCAACTTTGCAACCAGCATAATCTACATTTGAATAATTGATAAGATTGAAAACATTATGCTTAGGATACCATAACCCTAGGTCAATGGTACCGACAAGATATCTAAAAATACGTTTAACAGCAATCAAATAAGATTGTTTTGGAGATTATTAAAAACGTGCACATAAACATACACTAAACATAATATCAGGTTTACTAACTGTCAAATATAATAAACTACCAATTATACTTCAATATACCTTTGAGTCAACTGTCTTACCGCTTTTATCTTTATCAAATTTGGTGGTTGGACTCATTGGTATTCCAAACACCTTCATACCTTCTATCTCAAGTTTTTTGAGTAATTTTTTAATATATTTTGACTGATTAATAAATGTTCTACTTTTTGCTTACTTGATTTGCAATCTGAGAAAAAAATTAAGTTCTCCCATCAGGCTTATTTTAAATTCTTCCTACATACTCTTAGCAAAATCTTGACACATATTTTCATCAGTATAACCAAATATTATATTATCCAAATAAATTTGAATTAGAAGAATATCATCTTCTTCATATTTGATGAAAAGAGTTGTATCGATTTTTCCTCTTAAAAATTATTTTTCAATCAAGAAACAATTAAGTCTTTCATACCAAGCTCTAGGAGCTTGTTTGAATCCATATAATACTTTTATGAGTTTAAAAACATGATTAGGAGAGATATAATTTTCAAACCTGGAAGTTGCTCAACATATACCTCTTCATTTATAAAACCATTTAAGAAAACACTTTTAACATCCATTTGAAAAAATTTGAAATTTTTATAATATGCATATACAAGTAACATTTGAATAACTTATAATCTTGCGACAAGTGTATATGTCTCATTATAATCGATTCATTTCTCTTGGTTGAAACATTGGACTACAAGTCTAGCCTTGTTTCTAGTGATGATTCTGGACCCATCTTTCTTATTTCTAAAACTCATTTTGTTCTAATAACAATATGATTTTTTGGTCTAAGAACAAGTGTCCAAACATCATTTCTTTCAAATTGATTTAATTTTTCTTGCATAACTAAAATCTATGATTTATCAATATTTTTGGGTTCAATATGAGATAGAAAAGTAATGTAATTGGAAATATTTCTAAGAGATGATCGAATATTTACACCTCGTGAAGATTCTCCTAGAATTTGTTCCATTGGATGATCTTTCACAAGTTTTCACTGTTTGGTTGCATCTTGTACTAAATTTTGATAATCTTTTCAGATGTCTCCATGTTGGACTTCTTCCATTATATTCTTTTTGTTGAGATTGAAACTATTTGTATTATTTGTACCTTCTATTCCCATGATCTTTTCTTTTAAAATATCTTCAAATGTCACGCGTTCTTTTTCTTTAGAAGTGAGGTCAATGAATTTAGTTTTGTTTCCTGTCATGTGTTTTGAGCATCCGTTGTTTAAAAATTATTTACTTTTACCTGTGGAGGACTTCATGCATACCTACAAAAGCAATTAAAAAAATTCTTGGTACCCAGGTTCTTTGGGTCTTTCATTTATTAGTATTAGAAAAAATAAGATTTTTTGGTATCCAGATGACCCTCATAATCATTGTATGTCTTCTTCTAATAAGACAAGTATAATAATTATTGACTTTTCTATTGCAAAAATTATAAACAACATGTGACATATTTGAAAATATTGAGTGATAATATTTTTCTTTAAAAAAATTATTTTTATAAAAGAAATTTTGAAAATATGATTTTAATTTAGTTGGTTTATCAAAATATTTTTTACAAGATTTGAGTTTTTTTTTTTGTATGTATCCCAAACCTACCTTATCAAAAACAAATCTTTGACTATCAAGAAGTTTTTCAAAATTTCTTTTTCCATTTGTAAAGTTTTCAATAATCTTTTCTAAATCAGTCACTGTCTTTTTCAGTTCATCATTTTCATCTTTTGAAACTATATTTTCTTTTCTTAAAACATCAATTTCATTTGTTAAAAAAGAATTTTTCTTTTTCAAAGCAGTATACTTGATAACCAATTTTTCAAATTCCTCATATACCTCTTCCAAAACATTTTGCAATTCTTCATAAGAATGATTTTCAATATTTTTTGAAATTTGTTACCTCAAGATCATTTTTAGCCATAAGATAAAAATTTACAAATTCTTCATTACAAGATCATTTTGAAATTTGAATCATCATCCCACGTAACTTTCATTGTTTTCTTGCCTTTGTATCGATCTTTTTTTAGCATGGGACAATCTGTATTAATATGTTCTGACTTTTTGCATTTATAACAACTTAAGGAGTCGATTTTATCTGTATCTTTATTGGAAAACTTTTTGAAAGATTTACTTGAAGAAGCGTTATTTTTCTTTAAGAATCTCTGAAATCTTCTTGTGATCATTGCAATTTCTTCATCTTTATTATCGCTTTTCACATCTTCATCGCTTTCACTTTCATATGGAACAACTTTGATTGCCAAGCTCTTCTTTTGCTTTCCTTCTTCTTCTCATCTTTTTACTCATGAATAATAAGTGATCTAATGAATTCATTTATTTTGAGTTTTTTGAGATTTTTGGTTTCAAGAATTATCGTTACTTTTAATTTCCAACGTTTTGGCAAATAGTTGGGAATTTTTCTTATTATCTCCAAGTTATAATAAATTTTTCCAAGAGCTGTCAAGTTATTTATAATGTTAGAAAAACGGTATACATAAAAGAAATAGATTCATCATCAATCATTTTAAATATTTCATATTCATGCATAAGAATATAAATTTTTGATTATTTGACTTGCAATGTTCCTTCATAAGTTACTTCCAAGTTATTATAGATTTTCTTTACTGTCCTGCAAGTAATTATTTTATTAAATTCATTGTCATTGAGAGCATTATATAGAAGATTCATAACCATTACATTCACTGTATAAAATCTATCATTTTCACGATCAAATTCTTCTTCTTCCTTGTTGACCTTTATTCCATCAATAATTTTTGTTGGAATATAAGACTTATTTACAATACATTTCCAGACTTCTCGACCTTGAGACTGAATAAATATTCTCATTTTATCTTTCTAGAAAGTATAATTATCTCTACAAAATAACAGAGGCCGACTGTTGGATTGACCTTCAGCGAATGTAGTTGCAATGTTAGCCATATGATTTTAACTCAATAGATAATTAATTTTATAATAAAACCCTTGCTCTGATACCAATTGTTGTTCAGATGACTAACACAAGAGGAGAGGTGAATTGGGTTATATTAAAATATTAACACTTATAAACCAAATATACAATATAAAATATAAACAATATATGAAGCAGCATGAAATATAAAAAGTAAGGGTAAGAAGAAGCAAACTCAGTATTTTAATGAGATTCAACCATACTGTCTACATCCTCGCCTCAAGTTACCCCTTGGAAATCTCAAATTCACTATTTAATCCGTTCAGATGAAGATAGAAACCTATTATACCTTTGAACAATATCACTACAAAGAACTCGTGTAAACCACTCTCTACATTTGCAATCACCTCATACTTGGTGATTCAATTATTCAATGTGTAGAACACCTTCTACATACACAAGGGTTATACGCACCATCTTACAAATACAAGAGTTGATAGTGGATAGATTATCAGAGTACACTCATCAATGAGTAAAATAAAAACAATACAGTGCAACTTATATCTCTCTCAAAATGAATAAGGATTAAGGTACAAAATTTAGAGAATAGAGAATGGGGACTTTGAAAGAATTATGCAAAACTTAGCAATTGATGTATAAACTCTTGTTGTGATTTTTGTAAAACTCAAATGAGCTATTTATAGGCAAATGAGTCTTCATATTCAAATTTGAAAATGTTTACATGTCAAATAAGAACACTATTCACTTTTTAAAAAATTCAAATAAAAAGATCTCCTTTTTATATTTGTCAAAGATAACTCCATTCATTTTTCAAAAAAATCAAATCAAATTTTTTACTTTTCATACATGACAAAATGAGCATGATTTATTTTTCAAACCAAATCATTTTCTTTTGCATATGTCAAAAAAACATACAACTACCCTTCAAGATTTTCAAACAAAATCAGCTATCTTTTACATTTATGAAAAAAACACACAACCACCTTTTAAGATTTTCAAACAACACATGCACATGTTAAATATGACAATCAACCATCTTAAAAATTTAAATCTTTATGCAAATGAGAAAAAATTTAATAATTTTCGAAATTAGATATTTTAATAAAGTTATGCAAATGTAAAAAATGCAATTTGATACTTTATGAGAAAATATTAATTTTGAGTCTTAATTCAATTTTAAATTTTAAGAGATATATAAAATTACTCTATGAGCTTCATTTGTAGACTTGTTCTTCTTCTTCTTCCTTATATTTGATTTCTTGATGTACTTAACTCTCTTTATATATAGACAACTTGTGTTTGAGTCTTGAATTTATTTGTTATCATCAAAATCTATACGTAGATACGAGACTTGAAATTTTAGATTCAACATTTCCAACTGCTTCAACAGTATGCACTCGCATTTATAAGTGTTGGGAATAAACTGTATCGATTGGTAAATTTGAAGTATCATAGCGAAAATAAAATACAAAATAAAATACTAACAATTACACAAAGAACACCAAGATTTAAGGGATTTATCTCATTGTTGGATCAGTCGGAATGAATTCACTACCAACGGAGATAGAGTATAAGAAATAAATTACACAATCCTCACAATCTCAAGCTTCAATACATCCAATGACTCCCAAAATTGTTAACAAAAGGAATCTATCCCTCTCAGCAAAGTCTGGCTATTCTCACACGAGAAATACAATGAAAACCTATGCATTTGTAGTGAAATGGCACATAACCCTAAAAACAGGAGAAATTCGCTCAATTTCGCTCAAGTGACAACTAGGATTTACGTCTTGCTCGAGCTAAATGTCGAGCGAGTGTCAAACGAACCTCTCTATGTAAATCTCACTCGAGCGGGTGGTTGAGCGAGTGTCGAGTAAAATTCTTTGCTTGAATCTCACTCGAGTCTAGTGTCGAGCGAGTGTTAAGCCAAAGCTACATTGTCAAGCCACATTCAAGCCAGGGTCCAACAACATTAAGCCACGCCTCAGAAAATAAATTTTCACTAGGAAATCAAGTCAAACTAAACAAATCTCCACCAGCTTAAATTCTATCAAGTTTGAACAAAATTCATTCTTCATGAAAGACTGACAAGTTCCCCCCACCAAATAACAAAAGGGAATCACCAACCCGAACACAACGTCTATCCTTGAAGAATTCAATTTCCACACAAAAGTATCTTCAATGCCATAGAAGATTTGAACAAATCACAAGTTTGATTCTAATGAAGAATCAACATTTTTACATAAATAATAATGCATCACAATACAGACTGCTTACTGGAACAACGACTTCTAAAAACATACGAAGACTACCAACAAATATTCTCTGCCAAAGTAAGATATCCCAAAGCCTATATAAGCATATCCCAACAGTAGCCAAATTGCCCCATCTATCTATCAGATGAAACTGTAAACTTGCTCTCAATGTGCGCCAGTGCCAAAATCAAAATCAAAATCATGCTTGATCTCAATAGCATGATCTAAAGTACTATTTACACTCTATTGTGAATCTATTCTAACAACTTCACCTTCTTGCTATAACTCTGCTATCTTTTCCTATGGAAACAACAATTGAAAAATAAATTGTAAAAAGGAGAAGAATCATTCAATAGCAAGCTATGGTGACTGCTTTACCCAAATCTATAGACAAGTCTGAAAAATCTAAAAGCATAATACAAGCTCTCACACGCGAGTCTATCTTATTCCATTCAACTACTCCATTTCTATGGAGGAGATCTAACTATATGGTCTGAACAACGCTCTACCTACTTATCTATAGATCACTAGTCTTCTCAAATACTTGAATACATCAAACTCATCACAAAATAGATAAATAAATCCAGAATCTTTTTCAAATGGTCATAAACAAATATGAGTACAAATAAAACACAACATCACATAAGATATACCCCAAAAATCAGAAACATATAACTGCATGAAACCTTATTTGTACCGCTTCACAAGAATACAATGTAAACAAAAGATCAAACTTTTCTGTCTTCTAATCATACCAAGCAAAAAAAAAAATTCCAACTCATAAATGATCACACTCGTTCGGCATAATCGCATGTGTCATAAACGAATAATACCTGAATCTAGAACATCTAAAGATGATCCATTAATCATTCTACTACTCTAAAGAAAGTAAAGATCATCGTCTTCTTTCCTATCATTACCACTGAAGAGCCCTTATAGGCTCGAATGACTCCACCTCCAACTGAATACTCATAATTAAAGGATTCAAGAATACTCAAAGATATGAGATTTTTCTTCAAAGACGGAATATGTCAAACAATAAACACAATTATAATGGTTTCATCATACATCTCAATCTCACTAAACCGATCCCAACAATATCACAGGCTATATCCTTTCCAACCAAAACAAAATCATTGTTGACTGATTCATAAGTAGTGAATTAATCTACTAAGAAAGGGAACACTTTGATAAGGCTGCTACTAAGAAGTTCCAAAGTGCTTTATGCAAATTGAAGATTCCTTATAAAGTATAAAGATAACCTAGAAACTGGTCGAGCTCATTTTAATGAGATAATAGCCCATCAATAAATTTGTGATACATAGGCATTCTACCACAATTATGTTGTGAATGGACTGCATGAAATCATTTTCCCACTTCGTACCCCTAAAATTCCTTTCCCATTTCGCAACCAGCCCCCTTCTCTGGTTTCCTTTCACCCGAAAATGAATATTTGACTACTCCCCGATTTGCCCCAATTTGAATACTCCCCACCTGATGAGATGTGAGAAGAAGGGTCCAACTTGCGAACAAATCATTTTCCTTTCACCCGCAAATGAAGATTTGAATATTCCCTGATTTGCCCCAATTTGAATACGAGATGAACAAGAAGGGTCCAACCTGCGAACAAATCCCTTCTATTCCAGCAACCAGCAAAACCAAACTCTTTCCTGAACCCTACATTTAAAAGATCAAGTAGTTTCTCAAACATCAATTGAAATTCATCTTCCACATTTTGTCGAACACCATTTTTGCACACTACTTCTTACATGTAAAACACCATTTTTACCTGAATTCACTTCCTAAATACAACCATTTCATATAAGTTATATCCATTTCATCCCAATCTACTATACTATTTTTCATTCCTATTTTCCTTTACATCGAGAACCATTCAGCCATATGAATTAAGTGACCCCAAAATAGGCCACTCGCCCACCTCTGAGAGCTTTCGTCAGCATCGATCCTCTCGGAAGACAATTTCTTGCAAGCTCCTTTCAATCTTTCACAGTTATGTGTGATGTGTTTTAGCGGTTAGGTTGATGAAAGTAGCTAGAATCAAATTTTATTTTGCGATTTTAGCCTTCAATAACCCATCCATGAACATTGAACGAAAGAACAAGCAATGAAAGAAATCCATTCACCATAAATCAAGATACCTAGCTTTAAAATTTCCTTAAGACCTTTAGAAGCCCAAAACCAATGAATCTATGATCAACATGAAAGCTTGCCTAGATTATAATTACCCAGGAAACCCCCTAAAACCTTAAAAAAAAAAAACTCTGATGAGGGAACATTTCAAAAAATGCAAAAAGTACAAATTTTGTACAATACAAAGATAATGAATACTTGGTGGATTGGTGGTGGTGGACTGGTGGTAGTAGATGCTGGTAGTGGAGGTTTCCTTGGCGTTCATTTTGGAAGCACGAAAAAGGGCGTAGTGTGAAGCAATTCTCCTCATCTCAAGTCCCTTGCTATCCCATGTGCATGAGTGTAGTGGAAGTTTAATATGATTTTTGAGGTGTCAACTTCCAATTGGAGGGCCGTTATTACTAGAATACTAGATCGACTGCTTAGAAGCGGTTCTCTAAGAAGATTAGAAAAGCTCCTGGTTTGCAGCAATAAGTTCAATCAAGAAAGCTTGATTATAGGTGGTCTCCTCCTCAAAGTGACTAGTTTAAGCTCATCGTTCATGGGACTTTATTCGTTGATTGTAACAGAATGGGTGTCGGGGCCATTTTGCAAGATCCTCATGGTGATGTTTTTATGGCTCTTGGTAAGGGTGAGGAAGATTATAATTAATGTATTAGCAAGATCCTATGCAAATTTTGATAGTGGATAATATAAGTGGATGAAGATTATAATCTTCATACATTAATTATAATTTGCATAGGAAATACATTTTGCAAGATCCTCATGCTCTTGGTAAGGGTGACATTAGCAAGATCCTCATATGATTCATCTTTCTAGAAAGTGATTTGCAGCTGGATGAAGATTATAATTAATGTATTTCCTATGCAAATTTTGATAGTGGATAATATAAGTGTGTTGTCACAAGCTAATGTCATCAGGAATGAATGCATATGTCAGCGTAAAATAGTATTATCTACAAAGTTTTTTTAATGACGTGAGTTTTGTGGAAAAAAGTCTTGAACATATAAATTTGCTATCAAATTTTTCTGACAATGTAAGTTTGGTAGCCAAAAGTAATTATTTGCTACCAAATCAAATTTGTAGGAAACATATATTTCTTTTACAAAAAAAACTCTATTTGTTGTAGTGAAGTTAATACTAGTATAATGACATATGATACTAATGTATAAACATTTAAATAAATAGTATGGTATAAGTCTCCTATAGAAATAAATTAGACACTAGTATACTAAGGTAATAACATGTTATATTTTAATAAAATATAAGAACATGTAATATTATAGTATAATAACGTAAGAGACTATAATATGAGTTTAGCATAAATGTGAGGGTAAGCTGTGGTTCTTTTGGATGAATGGGAGTGCTATTACTAATATTAACATTAGTAATCAACACATTTCAGCTTTGATTTTTGATAATAGGATTTTTTGCAAGGTGTCTTTTGCTTATGCAAAAGGCCAATATCTTTAGAGAGGGAGCTTATGGTTAGAGCTGGCAGTAACTACTAATTCTAATACTCTGTGGCTTATTACAGGGGACTTTAATATAATTTCCTCTGATTCTGAGCATAGGGGTGAAAGGCCTCGACCTGCAATAGCTGTTGAGGAGTTTAATAATTGGATCCAGCCTTGTGGCTTAATTGAAATGAAATTTTTGGGTAAGGCTTTCTCTTGGTGTAATGGGCAGTCAGGTAAAGCTCGGAGTTGGGCCAAGTTGGATCGTACTTTAATTGATCAGAGGTTTCTTGCTGATTTTCCTAATTTGAGTATGCGATATTTACCCCGCACTTCTTCTGATCATGTCCCTATGGTTATTTCGATGATTAAGAATGATGAATCATATGGACCAGCCCCATTTCGTTTTCAACAAATGTGGGTGGATCATCCTGATTTTGTTAATTGTGTTAGAAACTTGTGGAGTCAAGAGGTTGATGATATTGGTCTTTTTAAACTTCAATGTAAATTAAAAAGACTCCAAAAGAAGTTGAAAGGTTGGAATAAACTGATTTTTGGCTGAACCTAAAACCATATTCAACAATTGAAAAAAAGAGCTGAAGAATTGGAAACTAAACTCCAAGATTAGTTTATAGATGATGTTGAGAGGGATCTCTTAACTTCTAGAGCAGAGCTTAATACTTGGCTGCATAGAGAGGAGATTCGGTTGGCTCACTACACGAAAGTTCTTTGGTGGAATTATGGTGATAAAAATTAAAAATACTTTCATGCCTTACTTAATAAAAGGAAGCAAGCTAAAGTAACAGAGATGAAGCTAGCTGATGGATCATATTTACATTCTCCCCAAGAGGTGCATGATGGTGCAGTAAGGTATTTTGCTGAATTCTTGGGTCAATCTTCTCATGTATTTCTTCCTAATTTAAGTGAATTGATTTCTCTTGTCATCCCCGATATGGATAATAATTTGCTCTGTTCAGAGCCCTCTGAAGAAGAGACTAAGCAAGCTATATTTAGCATCCCTATTGAGAGTAGTCCGAGGCCAGATGGTTTTGGGTCAGGCTTTTATTGCAGTTGTTGGGAGCTGGTTCGGGAAGAGGTAGTGGAGGCAGTTAGAGATTTTTTTTGGGGTAGTACCTTCAACTATTTTTACTCAGCCTCATTTGTGGTGATTATTCCAAAAATGGATCAACCGACGGGATTTAATAAGTTTAGGCCTATCAGTCTTTGTTCGGTGTTTTACAAAATTTGCACCAAAGTCTTAGTTAGAAGATTGGTTCCTTTCTTGCCATCTATAATTTCTTCAAAACAAAGTGGTTTCATTTCAGGCACAAGCATATTTAATAACAGTCTTACCCAGAAAATGGTTAATTTCATTGATAAGAAAGTTGTTGGGGGCAATGTTATCTACAAACTTGATATGGCTAAAGCCTATGACAGGGTGTAGTGGAATTTCTTTTTCCATGTGTTGGCGGAATTCAGTTTTTCTCTTACTGCTTGTGGTTTGATTAAAAATTGTATCACTTCCCCTTGGTATTCTATTATGATGAACGATATATCTAGGGGATTCTTTCAAGGGAATAGAAGTCTTCGTCAAGGGATCTTCTTTCCCATTATCTTTTTATTATCTTGGAAGAGGTCTTTTCTAGACTTTTAAAAAAGCAGTTTTTGAATGGGAATATTAAATATTTCTCACATCCTAAAGGTGCTCTCTAGTCTCTCACCTTCTTTATGCAGATGATGTAGTTATCTTTGCTAATGGTGGGAAGAAGTCGACACAGGCCTTGATGAATGTAATTTCCACCTATGAAGAGTGGTCGGGCCAGCATGTTAATAAAGAGAAGACAACAGCTTATTTTGTTAAAGATTTCTCTTCAACAAGGAAAAGTGAGTTGCTTAGTAACACGGGATATGCTGAAGGAAAGTTCCCTTTTACTTACCTGGGGGCCCCTATAATCTCAGGTAAGCTTACTAAATTACACTTGGACTTTTAAATATGATGAAAAAGAAACTTGGAGGATGGAAGCAAAGTTGCTTATCGGCAAGAGGTAAATTAGTGTTATTAAAGCATGTCTTGTCTAGTTTGCCTCTTCATTTGATGTCAATCCTTACTACCTCAAATTGTGTTGAGAAGTATCAATAATTTGTTCTACTCTTTTTTCTAGGGAACGGTAGATGGAAAGCCTAAGAAAAGATAGGTTGCTTGGGAGACTATGTGCAAGCCTTGTGAGGATGGAGGGATTGGTCTGAGAAATTTTGATGATATTCAGACTTCCTTATATATGAAGTATGCTTAGAAACTGATGAATGGTAATGATATTTGGGCTAATTTTTTCAGGGCCAAGTATGTACAAAACACTCATGTCTCTCTCTTAATCCGAGAAAAGGCTCTAGATTTTGGAGGATGAATGTGAAGTGTCTTTCTTTGCTGATTGAACAATCAAAGTGGAAAGTGCGTGATAGCAATATTTCTTTTTGGAGAGACAGATGGCTAGATAGCGGCATTATTGCATATTCTTTACATATAGTGGAGTTGCCTTCTCTTAAGGTGGCTGAAGTTAAAATCTCAAATGGCTGGGATATTGAACTTTTACAAAGGTTAATTGGAGATGATAGAATGGAAGAAATTTGTAATACTTTGGCAGCACAGAAAACGGGCTCCGATGTTCTCATTTGGACAGATAATAATGATAGGAGTTTTTCCACTAAATCTGCTAGGAAATGTATTAGAGTGATTAGTCCGAAAATTCCTTGGGCTAATTGGGTTTGGCATGAAGCTTTGCTAAAGAAAATTTCTATTTTCTTGTGGAAAGCTTTACACAATGGCTTAAGTGTGGATGATAGGTTGAGAAAAATTGAGATTCCTATTATATCTAAATGTGATTGTTGTGCGAGCAAGAACTATGAGGATTTATCTCATGTTCTTGCTAATAATGAATTTGCTGTTGTTATTTGGAAGCACTTCTCCTCTATCTTGGGAGTCCCTTTTGATCCTAATAAAAGGTGGAGATATGTTCTTATGCTATGATTTCGAAGGGCGAATAGGTCTTCCCAAATAGGCAATGTTTTGGGGCTGTTGTCTTGTGTTATCTCCTGGAAGCTATGGTAGCGAAGTTGCAAAGCAAGAATGGAAGGTAAGAAGAATTTGATTAAAGATACTTGGAGATCTATTTGTTTTTGGTTGCTTAAAATTCAAGAACATCTTAAAAGAATTTCCAAACTTACCTGTGCAAAAGAAGACAGATTGAAAGAACTTGGCTTGCCCATTTCTACTATTCCAGTGAGGCAGACTAAGCTTGTTTATTGGAATAAGCATAGCCTAGGTAAATATAAGCTAAATATTGATTGTTGCTGCAGAGGCAATCCTGGGAGAATTGGAGCTAGTGGTGTCATTCAAAATGATCAAGGGAACTTAGTGATGGCTTTTTCTTGTTTCCTAGGTGAGGGGACTAATAATGTAACTGAATTAAAGGCTTTGTTGATTGGATTGAAATATTGCCGTATTCTTGAATTGATTTTGTTGAAATAGAAACTGATTTTGTGATTTGTGTTAATTGAATTGTTCATCGTAGATGTGGGGTTTGGTACTTAGAAGATTTTTGGGAGGATGTAATTAGCTTGTTGAGCAGTGGTAATTTCTCAATGCAACATGTGTTTCGTGAAAGAAACATGCTAGCAGATTTTTTGTCTAAGTTAGGCACACAAGGTTTGATTCGTGCTTGGAGATCCTTTTCACACGTTCCGACATATCTTAAAGGTTTGTTACACATGGATAAGTTAAATTTACCTTACTTTCGGCATTCTTAGATTGGTTATTGGTTTATTTGTCTTTATAAGTGGTATAGTTTTTTTCGACATTTGGTTTTGGGACCTTTATTTGCTTTTTTGTAACCCCAAATGTTTTAAATATTACCATGGTATTCCTCCGCCACAAGTGATGGTTTTTTTCAATAAATTTAGGATAGAGCTCGAGATGAGTGGCTTCCAGCTCTTTGCAAAAAAAAACAAAAACACAAAAAACAAAACTTTCATGTAATTTAACTTGAGGTCTTTTGTAACTCTTTGTAATGAAGTAGCTTTCCTATATATAAAAAAATGTTATTTGCAGCTGGATGAAAATTAGAATTAATGTATTTCCTATGCAAATTTTGATAATGGATGATATAAGTGTGTTGTCAAAAGCTAAGGTCATCAGGAATGAATGCATGTGTCAGCATAAAATGGTATTATCTGCAAATTTTTTTTTTATATGACGTGAGCTTTGTGAAAAAAAGTCTTGAACATATAAATATTTGCTGTCAAATTTTTCTGACAATGTGAATTTGGTAGCCAAAAGTAATTATTTGCTACTAAATCAAATTTATAGGAAACATATATTTCTTTTACAAAAAACACTATTTGTTGTAGAGAAGTTAATACTAGTATAATGAAATATAATACTAATGTATAAACATGTAAATATAAATTATAATATAAGACTCCAATAGAAATAAATTAGACACTAGTATACTAAGTTAATAACATGTTATATTTTAATAAAATATAAGAACATGTAATATTATAGTATAATAACTTAAGAGACTATAATATGAGATTAGCACAAAAACAAGTTAAATACCAATATAGAAATAAGTCTAGTGTAATAAGTTAATAACACATAATACTATAGTATAATAACATATAATTAGACACTGGTGGATTAGTATTTATTAATAATCAATATTAACAATTAAATTTAGTGTTGAGAAAATTATTAAAACTATAAGTAAAAATATTTAGGCTAAAATAAATATTAAAATTTAATTTAAGATTTAAAAGACAAGTTTGGTCTGCGTCTTAGGGGAAAAGTCCAAAACGGGACTTAGGAGTGAAAACCAATTTAAGTCCAAAATCGTAGTAGCTCCACCCAAAATTGGGCTCAAGATAAAAATGAGACCATTTCATCAAGGTGACTGACCAACACAACCCACATTCACGCTAAGTGACTTCGTTTCTAGAGTCGCCTCACTTTTTGGCCTCCTCCACTTAGAGTCACCTCTCTCTCTTTTCTGCCATTTAGTCATCCCTCCACTTTCTTGTGCCATTTGTTCCTAAAGGAAGCCCCTCACCTTCACTCAGTCTCAAACCTAGGGGTGTATAGGAATTGAGTAAACCAGCGAAAAATTGATCAGGCCGGCCGTTAGCACATGAAACCAGCCATAATGGCAAGGAGCCGGTTGACGGGCGGCAAGAATTGATTAATACCAATGTCGGCCGGTTTGGTGCTAGTTTGCACCCTCAGAAAACTACTAAACCGGCCAACCCTTTATATATAACATATATTTTAAATATATGTATATAAAACAGTACTGTTTCACTTAAAAGGGTGAAATGACATCATTTTGGGACCTGAAAGTCGTAACAAGACATATGGAACAGTGTCGTTTTAGGAAAACGCCATTTCAAAATGGATTAATAAACCCTCCCTTCTTCTTCTTGTTCTTCCCCACTCTTCTTCTTCCTCACTCAAACTTGTCACTTCTCTCTCTGTTTGCCTTTGTCTGTCTATCTTCTCCCGCTGTGTAGCTATCCCTCCATGCTTTCACAACTCTTACAATTACCCCACCACCCCTCCATTGGCCACCACTACCCCTCACCGTCAATTCTTTCTCCTCCAAATGACCCTAGCATCTCTACATATAGAGGATTATGTTTTGTGATTTGAACCTCCTGAGATCTGTGATTTTGTTTTGTGAATTGTGGTCTATGATATGCTACTTTGAGATTTTGGGGAAACCAACATACTGTAATCTATATAATCCGATTGAACTCCAACAAGTCAAAGTTGAAGTAAGAGTCAAAGTTGACTTATTGAAGAACGGTCGGATTAAGAGCATTCGGACTTTGACATTGTCAGTGCTTAACCTTAATATACAGTTGAGCTAATAATCAGCTTAAAATGAGATTAATTTCAAATGGGACCATACATTAGCAAATATAATATTTCAAAAATATGGTATCATATATATATATATTGGTTACTATCATGCTTACTGGAAGAGAAAAGTTTTGATTGCAAGTTTGGAAGCAACCAAGAGATTCATCTCTAATCTGGTAAATTTTGGATCCTTTATACAATTAGGAGCCATTTAATTGGTAAGATGAGATGGTTTTAGATAAAAGTTAAAAGTTGAATAAAATATTATTAGAATTGTATTTTTTAATTTTATTATTATTTTAAGATTTAAAAAAGTTAAATTGTTTAATATATTTTGTATTAACATTTATGAAATTTGTAATGATGAGATAGGATGGATCGAGAACGTTCAATCCAAATGGGCCAGCTTAGTGTACGTTGACAATCGACAATAACAAAGATTAACTGTAATTCATAAGAACCAGCATATATATAAGCATTTATGTTAATGTCTTCGTTCAAATAATAAAGATTAATGTAGATATTAGCGATTACTTACTGCAAAAACCCCTTATTCTTACCATAGTTGTAATTAACGGAGTTAGTCTGGATCCATTAGATTTTCATTAGAGCCACTTGAGAAAGTTGATGAGTTAGAGATTAGGCTCATCATCACCCACATCATGATTAATTCTACTCTTTTTTTTTTTTTTTTATCTTCATGCAGTTACATTTTGTTGATATAACATATTTTAAGTGACTTCGTACGTCAATAATTTAAATATAATTATTTAAAACATATCGCATAATTCATGTGCTTGAATATGACAAAACTTAGATTGAAAAACGTCGGCATTTCTCATTTTATGTGCACATACGATGTTCTATTTGCCTCAATGGAGATAAGCTAGTTTAGGAACAAAGTGGATGATAAGCTAATTTAGGAACAAAAAACATATCTGCTTATCTCTCACTGAGTACTTGGTTTCAAAAATTCTGAAAATATAGTTAGCGGATGATTTTTTTTTTTTTTTGTATTTAAATACTAAAACAGAGTAAAGCAATACTCATAAACTTGAACTAGTATTGTCCAAAGGCAAAAAGGGTAAATACACACATTGAAATACCAAAAATCTCCACATGATCATTCTCACGGTATTGAAATACCAAGTTTCAATTTGCGTCAACACTCATTTTGGATACAATTATTTGCAACATAGCAACATGGAAGGAATTAGATACCAAAAAAAACTAGGAGTTTGGCAACCATGACCGGCAATTAAATCTTGAGCATTTCTGATCTTTTAAAGTTTTGGATAAGGACCTCTTCTATATATCTTGTTGCTTGTTCTGCTGGACATCTCATAATTAATATCAATGCTCATACGTGCCAAAAAAATATCTGAATGACAATCACCAAAGAACTGCATGCTTGTCTATTTAATTTTATATCACCAATTGATAATTAAATAATAATTTTATATTACCAATTTGTATCAATTACGGCCATTATCTTCCCCCTCATTGCATTTCCAGATTTTCCCGAGTAATTGAAATTGTAGTTTATCTCATACTAGATCTTGCATGAATTTGTCATACATGATAAGCATGGTCTCATTGAATATATACAATCATGAAATGTAGGAATACCATTTGTATTAGACTCTATGTCATGGGGCTTGCTTGCATCACATCAAAATCCAGGCAGTGTTGGTACTGGCTGAGATAGGAATATTCTAATTTTATGGTTGATAAGAGGAATTAAGTAGGGTCATATAAGAGGCTAAATTGTAGTATACTTGCAGGTCATTTAAAAAACTTTATACTTTCCAGTTGAAATTAGTGAGAATCGGCTTTGTCAAGGTACACCAAGTTCAATGGGAGGTTCATTCAAAACAATTCTAAACATGGAAGCCGAGATTGTCGAAGCTGCAAAATGGTAATTCCAAAGAATTCCTGATTGCTTGGTTTGCAAGAATTTGGAGTTTGGCGCTGCGCAGACTCAACCAACTTTAATTTACTTGTAGGTACGTAATGTTTGTATGTTATGTTATTGTTTTAACTCTTGCTCACCTGATTTCTTTATGATGGAGGCAACCAAAGTTTAACTGACTGAGGCTCCAGTTTTCGCCGTAGGGCCATGTTTACTAATTATTAGTTTTAAAGCATATATCCTAGTGCTCGAGCTCTGGACTAAAAAGATGGTTCTATTTTGTACATCCCATGAAACCCAATATCCCCATGCATATAAAATCGTCACTTATTTCAAAATTATAAACGAATAGCAAGATGTAAATTTTATTATTTAACTTATATCTGAACACTTCTCAATAAATGGGCCCAATACTTAAAATAATTAATTAAATACGATACGGTGTAGTGTTTGGTTCAAACTTAGGACTTCTTTAATATCATGTAAAATCACCAAATATCCTAAAAGGTTAAGCTAATAGAAAGAGGTGTATTTAATTATTTATATCCTTTAACAAGGCAATTCATAAGCTCATTGATGTATGCGAGTTGAATGATTAATCAAGGTTCAACACTAGACAGGTAGTGAAAACTATCAAGTTAGAGTATGGTAGTGGCAGAGGAAATTTCCGGTGGAGCAATGAAATGATAGAGATAAAAAAAGAATATCAACGGCGAAAGTACTTTGCTAAGCTAAACTATTTCTATCAATGTACTCTACGGATAGAAGAATACATAAAGTTGAACATGATAAAATAAAAAATTGACACTTATGTAATGAATTCAATTATCGTTCTCAACTCATGACCAATATGAGGTCGAAGTTTCCTTCGTAACTCTGAAAACTTCTTCGTAGTGGCTCTGTTCCATACTTCATTTCATAAGGAATCTCAAAGCGATTCTATTTTATTATATTCCATCTATGTCCCAATTCCATTCATTTTATATTCCTTTAGTATCATTGAGATAAGAGATGTCATTTCTAGTATATTTGTTTCTATTTCTATATGGGACAATTTCTCTCTTAATTGCACAGGAATATAAACAAAACACGTGCAGGATGGGCAAGTTTTTTTTGTTTCCTAGTTATTTTTACCTAGTAGCACCGACGAAGTGTTCTTCCACTGAATTATGATGCTTGCTGCTCACAGACGACTCCTATATATTTTTTATTGATGTAAACCAGCATTTAGGCATGTTATAGAAGCAATCTAGGTATGTGGCTAAATGAGCTAGCTGATACAACTGTACGTTGAGCCTGTCGCCTTGGCACAAAGCAGTAGTATTCTTCATGTCCCGCGAGGTAAGTGAGATTGATTTGAAAATCTGCCCTTGACATGCTTGAACTTATACAGAGAGTATTACAAAACTAGGGGACAAAAGAGCCTGGTTGAACGGCTTTAGGGTAGGAATTTTCTCGTTTTTCAGTAAGGGAATGTTTCTAGATTACAAAGTTTGACTCGAAAAGATGGGTATGAAAAACCTTGTCATGCAAGTATAGGTTACTCTTTCTCTTTCTTCTGGAAAATTTCAAAGTTTGGGACATATGCCTTGACCTGTTAGGTTTGCTGTGTCGAATTGAATTTGTCTATTACTTCTTAGTTGGGTCATCAAAACACTAAGCTTTATTTTGATTGGTCTAAAGTTAAAATAATGAATTCAAAGATTAGTTGTTAGGCAACAATGATACTGAAGAAGATATGAAATCTTTACAAGCATTATATATATAAATGTATATATGGTACCTTCATCCTCATACTTGATGAATGGGTCCCACTAGTTATTTTCCTCAATTGGTGGGTCCACTAAGTTGAACCATCCTACTTTAGTCTTTTTTTCTTGTAAATATTGTAACAAGATAGGTGCCTCGAATGGAAATGCTTTCTTGATGATTATGCTCAAGAAATTTAAACAGGTTGTCTCCCTTTGACAAGGAGACGCGTGTGGGGGCCGGGGTCTGAACCTTGGAGCATGATAAACATGGTTAGTTGTTCTTATAAACTCCCAACAACACAATCTGGCATAAGCTGACGGACTAGAAGCTAGAATTCATGTTCAAAACTGGTACACGCTCATTAAACACTACTACCGGACTTAAACTATGACCAATCATTATATTGATGGCTATCAAGTATGGTTCTAAATCCAAAGGGTTGGCACAAGTAGTGAAAGCTTTGACATTGGAGTATCACTCTCTCTCTCAAGGTATAAGGTTCAACACTTCATGAATATAAACAATTCTTTGAGGCCACACTCTTTAAAGAAAAGTCAGCGATTTAACTAGTTTCGTACAGAAAAACTTTCGAAAGTGCAATACATGGGATTGAAGTTTATTTTATAGGAGTAAGTTTCAAAGGTCCTACCTTGAAGATGTTCCCCGACATTAAAAACAAAAACATGGTTCTAGGAATGTTAATTTTAAATAAATGCTTGGCTATAAAAAAAAATCAAAATTAGATTTATATTAAGTTAATGTGATTTGACGTGGTAGGTTAGATTGTAAAATTCATTTTATTGTAAATTATATTTATCATATTACGATAAGCCATATTAATTTCTAAATTTCTTTTCTTGAGATCCACTTGTAGATATAACCACTTATCATTTTTTCATGGAGATCAAGCTAAATGAAATAAACCTTGTTTAATTATGGTATTGGTATCTTGATAATTCATCCAAAATCAATCTAGTATTTGAATAACAAAAAAGAAAAATTAGCATAAAACTTAGAAAATTATCTACTTACAACGTTTTTAGAACTCTATATTAAATGGAGGTTAGTTTTGTAAAATCGTTTTTTTTTATCTAATGATGAATTGGCATATTTTCATTGACTGATTGTAAAGTGAGTTGTAAAATAGTTTTAAAATTATTGTATTAGTATCATTATAGTTAAATTTTGGTAAAGAAATGTAAAGTCTATAAGGAAAACGAGCAACGTTTTACACAATTTTTTATATCTCTATGCATTTGCCTAGAAAGGAAATTTGATAAACAGAAAATCTATTTTCAATAAAGTGATATGATTACTTTGATTATAAAACGAATAGCAGTATATGGGGAAGGTTTCATTTTGTTTGAAGAAAGAAGGCAAAAAAATTTACCCCAAGGCGACTTATTAACGGTATCTAACCGCCATATTATTAGAAAAATGCAAGTTTTTTCCTTGTCCTTACTTGACATTTTGTTTTGGGATCCGATTTGTAAATTTTTTTTTTAGTTTATTTTTTTAGTTTATAATTAATTAAGTAAAATATTGTTTTTTTTTAACTTTATATCTCATGTTTTTTATATGATTTTTTAACATCTTAAAATATTATTTAAAATATAAAAAAAAATCAAAATATTATTTGAAGTACTTATTTAATTATAAAATTTAAAAAAATAAAAAAATAAAATACAAATGAAAATCTCAAATTGTAATTTCAAATAAGAATGAGTAGCATTACCCATCTTATTATATTGATATCAGGAGTGCGACAAGAAACAGAATAAAAAAAAGGTTGATTTTGCGCAAAAAAATAATAAATAATAAATAATAAATAAATAAAGGTTGATTTTATTGCCTAATTCTATTCTCGTGATAAATATTTGTCAGGTCCTGAAAGTGAAGTGTAGGTGTGAAAAAAAAAAAAAAACAGAAAATTAACCTTTTGTGACTTTGTTAAGTATCGCTTTGGTCCACAGACAGGTAGGACCCATGATGTGAACCCACTGTCCTACCCAATCAAATCACCTCCATTCTATTACGCAAAAGATAGATACATATTATTTTATATAGTAATTTGCACAATACATACATAAAGTTAAAAGTTTTTTTTTTATAAGGAAGAATTTTGAGATCGGCCGGATCGAATCTTTCTTGATTTTTGTTGTCGGTGATGGTAGACGATATTACTCACTTCATCAAAATCGAAAGGAATTAGCAATCTTATTTTTGAGTTTAAGGTTATCGGAACATACTAAAAATTGTTGGAGTTCGCCGTTACAGAGGTAGAGTCGCCGGCTCCCTTCGATTTTGATAGGAAGATAGTGTTGCCTACCGCTGCCGACGACGATAGGAGTTGGGTGAGGCCAAACTTTCCTTTAAAATTCATCTTCATTTTTTTATTGTATTTTTTATTATATTTTTTTATTATATTTTCTTTATTTTATTATTTTATTGTGTTTTTAATTTTTTATTATATTTTTTAATATTTTTTATTATATTTTTATATAAATTATAGAAAATTAGGAATAGAGTTACAAAACGCTAGGATGAACCTAAGTGCACCCAGTTTCACTCTTTTATAAATTATTATTAAAATTAATAATAATTTATAAAAATATTTTTATTTTTATGTTTGTATTGTGTAAGTTACATAAAGTATTATCTGTATTATCTCTCTTCTATCATATTATAAACAAAAATGTCCAAGAAATATATATATCCAAATAAAATGGTACTCAAATATTTTTTTCCTGTATTAAAAATTCAAGGGGAAGATAGAGGATATTATTTCTATTTATGTAATTATAATGTGTATTTTTTTTGGATGTTGAATACAGGAACGGAGCTACATAGAGAGGGGGTACATAGTACATACTACAATGAATTTACATACTACCATGAATTTTAAAAATATATATATTAGTTTTGAATATATATATATATATATATGTATATATTATTTTTTTATAATTTAATAAGATGATATTAATCTCATCTTAATTGGCCCCCCTCTAAAAACTTATTTTAATTCCTCCTCTATAAATTTTTTATTTACAGATTAATTTCTTACAAGTCTAATTTTAAAAAATATTAATTCAATTTAAAAATAAAATAAATAAAATACATTTCACATAATTAAAATAATCTAATAATATGATAAGACATTAAAAATTGTTAAATAAATATTTATTACAATTTTAAATTTACATGACCCCTAAAGACAAATTTCTGCTTTGTCATTGATTGAATACCATTTATTTTTCTTTGTGTCTTATTTGAAAATCTGAAAAAAGTATAATATTGTTATAAACAAAACGTCGGCCGCCGCCCCTATGGCCCACCACTAAATTATGTGAATGACCTCACCACTATTATTTTAAATCTGCATAGTGACTTGCATAGTAACTTGCATAGTAATTTCAACGCCTATAAATATGGGCTTCAGTTGTAATGAAATTCATAAGAAAATATAGAGAGAGAAAGAAAGTTTCAGTTCTTAAGAGTTTCTTTTCTCTTGCAATAGTAGTAGTTTTCTTTTTAGTTTTATAACACGTTATCAGCACGAGGTTCTACCGATACTGAAGCTAATGGTCTTCTACTTCAAGTAAGTTTTTCAATATATTATTTGCAGTCCTTGAGATAAATATTAAAGGTAATATTGCTGAATATTACTTGATAAAATTTTATTTTTATTCTCATGATAATGTGAATATATTTATTAAATTCACAGATTTATTTTTGTAATATAATGTCAAATATTGAGATTTATTACTATTGACATTTCTGAAAAATATTATTTATCCAGATCCTTGATGAGATCTATTTGGATATGATGATGAACTTGAAAGATACAATCATAGAAGGAATTCATGTGTCCCTGAAGGACCGTGCTATATATCTCATGATGAAAGATCATCATACTGTGTGAAATAAATTAAGAGAGTGATATAAGCACCAGAAGATGTAATCCTCTCAAAGGATCATTATGATTTATTGCACCTGAAGTTGCAAGATTTTAAGAATGGTATTGAATATTCTGCACTCTTTAAAACCAGCTCAATATTAAAATTATACAGTGAAAATGTCACTGATGATGATATATAAAAGAAGACATTATTTTTCATACCTCGAATGTGCTCCTGCAGTAGCAATATCGAGAGTGAAAGTTCAACAAATATTCTGAATTTTTATTTTGTCTTCCAGTGATTGAGCTAAATAATGAGTTTTTGTTACACCAGTTACGTCCTATTAATGATATCGAATTTACACAATTCCCAGAAGTGAACGGGAACTAAGGGCGTAGACGTGGTAGAAAAATTATAGAAGTGTTAGTCCCAAAAGCGACAACACTAAAGATGATAAAAATATATCGTATCACCAGAAGTGATCAAACTCAGAGAAGGGTAAAGGCCCTCAGAATAATTCTTCATAAAAAGATGAAGATGTTTGTCATAGATGTAATATGACTAAACAGTAGTCACGTACCTGTTGTACAGTCAAGCATTTGATTTACTTATACTAAGTTTTTATATATAAGCTTATTAATATTTCATCATGTTTTGAAATAATGAAATATCGGTGCCTGAAGCACGACAATAAATTACTTGGGATAATAAAGTCCTGTTTAAATTTGATCCTCTTACAAATAAATGTGAACCAGAAGTTCAGAGGATTATTTATCTGCAAAATGTTGCAAATCAATTACATGATGTATTTACTGACACTAAAGGTGTTGTAAAATCATATATTACTGCTGTTAATACTTAAGCAGGAATTGAAGTCCCTGAAGGACGAGTTGTTAAAACAGAAATAAATGAGTCTAAGATACACCTGAAGCGTTGAAGACTTATTGGTGCACAAGAAAAATAAAAATCGGTGCTCATGAAGAGACCGTATTTTCTGTACAAAATATAATCCTCCTGAAGAGGAAACCTCCTGAAGAGGTAACTCCTGAAGAGGTAACTCCTGAAGAGTGTAACTCCTGAAGAGTATAACTCCTGAAGAGAAAACTCCTGAAGAGTATAAACCTCCTGAAGAGGAACCTCCTGTAGAGGTGTTTCATGAAATGTTTTCCCCTGGAGAGGAACAAAGAGATCTCAATACATTTCATGAGTACTGGAAAATTTATGGATAGAAATAAAACTGTTGTCGACAACATATATGATAACACTTGATATTACCAGAAGTAATGAGCCAAAAACCGTCGAAGAATGTCGACGTAGAAATGATTGGCCAAAATGGAAAGCAGTTATTAAAACTGAATTAAACTCGCTAGTGAAGCGAGATGCATTTAGACCTGTTGTCCAAACACCAAAGGGTGTAATATTTGTCAGATATAAGTGAGTATTTATACGAAAGCGTAATGCGAAATGAAATTATGCGGTATAATTTGTCGCACAAGGTTTCCTGTAGAAACCCGAGAGCAATTATGAGGAAACATATTTCCTTGTTATGAATGCAATCACATTCATATTTTTAATTGATTTGGTTATTGCAAAAGGATTAGATATGCAGTTAATGAATGTGGTCACTGCATATTTATAAGCATCATTAGATTATTACGATACTTGAAGCATCTAATCCAAGTACATTTAGGAGTATGTACTTTATAAAGCTTCAAAGATCTTTATATGGGTTAAAGCAATCCGGACACATGTTGTATAATTGAATCAACGAGTATTTATTGAAAGAAGGATTTAAGAATAATCCTATATGTTCATGTGTTTTATCAGAATCTGGATTCGTCATTATTGCAGTTTACGTTGATGATTTACCTTGTTAGAACTCTTGAAAAGATCACAAGGGTTGCTATAAATTCAAGTAATGCATTTGAAAAGGAAAAATCTTATTATTCAATTCATAGATGAGTTACAAGAATTTGAGACTTCTAGCCTCATCTCTCAAATGCATTTGCTTTTCATAAAGCAACGTACCATCCTTATCTAAAGGATTAGGCAGTCGAAATGAAGAGGCAAGTAAGGATTTTAAATCCTTATTCTCCTGCTTTAAGTCTGCAATTTTTTTGTCAGACTCTTGAACGAGTCGTTGAAGTACAGAAACCTTCTCGTTAAGCTCCTCAATCTCACGATTTTTGGATTGTAATCGGTTGGAAAATCCAACAATAGAGGAGGAGTATCGGGTGCCGAGAGTCACCAGCTCATAAACAGCTTCACGATCTGACTTATTAGCCAGATCATTTGCTTGCTGCAGCATTGCACTTGCGGAAGATGCAGGATCAACTTGTAATTGAGGTGAAGGATACCTCATATGTTGATTGTGAGAAATAGTAAAAGGAAATTGATGAGCCATTGGAAATTTGTAGAATAAGAATACAAATACAGATGAATTATAGATATGAGAAGAAGATTTGATGCGTACTAAATGAAACTAAAGACGGTTCTTATAGAATTGGAAATAAGAACAAGACAAACCATCATCTCTTCAAATCTCACTTTACAAGATATGCTGGATGCATAATTTCAAAAGCCAGCGAGATTAATTACAGCTATCCCTATTTTCTTGTAAACGCTGAACCTCTGCCGTTAGCTGCTGTTGTTGACTTTGTATCTGAGCTCTTTCTCGTTCCAGCTCTTCTACTCGTGTTTTCAGGTCAAGAGAATACCAGTCTACAAGTTTCTTCAGCTCCTTGTTATCTTGTTTTAAATCTTTATTTTTTCTATCTTTAGTTGCAAGCGTTTGATGCAACTCAGATATTTGATTTTTAAGATGATCAACCTCACTCGTTCTCGCCAATAGCCTCTGAGACATGGTTGTAAGAGAGGCAGCATATTAAGCACTGAGGGTTCTTGATGCTGCAACAATTTCAGGATCAGATTTACTAGATAAATATATCTCTGCTCCTATCATGGTGTTTACAGCCTCAGGAGAAAATATAAGTGGTTGAGGTATAAAAGGTTCATGGTTTAAATCTGGAACATTAGAATTTCTATCAGACATAATATTGTTCTGGATGAACAACAATTGAATCTATGAGGAATGTGAGATCTTTTTGCTGGAGTAAACCAATGGTAAAATTGGTTATATTTAAAACAACAACCCGAAGCTTTCAAATCTCTTCAAGATCTCGTTTGTCCACAATGTCAAGCGGATTTGATTTTCCGCCGAACCGATAATATTAAATCTCAAAGCTTTTACAGCTTTTATCATACATAGATGGTTTCCAATATTATTTCCGCCGTATATAAACAAGTTCTTCCTAATAACGCCGAATGAGGGGGAGAAAATTTTACATGAAAATATTATCATACTCTCTCTAATGCATTATTTAGTTGGAGATCATGTTTGAATTCTTAACTTGTTATATATACTGAAATCATATTTGCTTATTACTTGAAACACTAACGCATATTATCAAGGGGGAATTTAAGTATTACTGCAGGTATCAGATTTCTATTAAGTTTGTCAACCAGATATTATTTTTCATCTTCAAATCACTCAGAGATTATTGCAATTCATGAAACAAGTCAAGAGTATATTTGGCTGAGATCAATGACTCAACAATTTTATATGAAGATAATGCTACTTGTATCGCTCAAATCAAAGGAGGATATATCAAATATACGATCAAGTGATAATCTGGCAGATTTATTCATGAAGACATCACCAACTGCGGCATTCAAGAAAATTGTGCAGAATATTAAAATGTGAAGACTCAAAAACTATTGTCATGCACTTTCCAGGGGGAGTAAAAGTCCTGAAGACTTGTGCTGATTGTACTCTTTTTCCTTCGCTAAGGTTTTATCCCATTGGGTTTTCCTTTGCAAGGTTTTAATGAGGCAATCTTAAAGCACTTGTGGATACATAAAGAGACTGTACTCTTTTTCCTTCGCCATTGGTTTTTCTTCCCACTGGGTTTTTCCTTGGCAAATTTTTAACGAGGCAGATTCTTTATGGGTGGTCATTCAAGGGGGAGTGTTATAAACAAAACGTCGGCCGCCGCCCCTATGGCCCACCACTAAATTATGTGAATGACCTCACCACTATTATTTTAAATCTGCATAGTGACTTGCATAGTAACTTGCATAGTAATTTCAACGCCTATAAATATGGGCTTCAGTTGTAATGAAATTCATAAGAAAATATAGAGAGAGAAAGAAAGTTTCAGTTCTTAAGAGTTTCTTTTCTCTTGCAATAGTAGTAGTTTTCTTTTTAGTTTTATAACAAATATATATTTTTTTCAGAATAATAATTAGACAAGAGTCTTTAGCCCGACAAACTGTTCCAAGAAGGCTAAATGTCTTTTTCTCATACATTTTTTTTTTATATCTTAAGCATTTAACAAAAATTCACAATATTATAAAAAATAATTTTTAATTATTAAGTAAAAAAATTATCAAGACCCACCATCAAGAGAGAAGTCACAAATAATGATTTGACAAAAAAGTTAGATATTTAATTAAAAAAATATTTATATTTATAGTGTTTGCCTATTTATATATTGATATAGGATAAGGTAGAAGCATCTCTCTATGCAAATCAAGCTTAAATGGGTTACTTTTTTTACTAGTATTGGAAGCATGTCACGTTAAGCCTGGTTTTGATAAAGAAATTATTTAACTTCATTATATATCATCTTAATATCTAAACATCATAAAAATATATACTTTTCAATTTTTAATTTTAAATAATTACTTAATTATTACAATTTTCTTAAAATTTTAAAGAAAAAACAAATAGAATTTATTTTTTTAAAATTTCAAAATAAAAGTTATTTAAAAATTATATTCTAATAATATTTTTATTTTATAATATTTTTATTCGACTAGTTATTTATCATTTTCTAACCTCATAAAATATTTTAAGCCAATTCATTTCTAATTTATCTCATCCAACTCAAATATTTAATTATTGATCATAAACCATCTCGTCTTAATTCACCATTCAAATCAGATAAATATAATAGCCTTTCTTAACGAATCTCCTACTTTATTTGAAAATGTGCATTCCCAACTTTAGATATAATATGTATATATGCGCACACAAATATATAAATGTTATAAAACTAAAAAGAAAATTACAACTATTGTAAGAGAAATGTAAAAAAAACTCTCTGAAACTTTCTTCTTTCTCTATATTTTCTTATGAACTTCATTACAACTGAAGCCCATATTTATAGGCGTTGAAATTACTATGCAAGTTACTATGCAAATCACTATGTAGATTTTAAAATAATAGTGGTGGGGTCATTCACATAATTTTTAGTGGTGGGACAGGGGGGCGGCTGCCGACGTTCGTTCATAACACTCCCCCTTGAATGACCACCCATAAAGAATCTGCCTCATTAAAACCTTGCCAAGGAAAAATCCAGTGGGAAGAAAAACCAATGGCGAAGGAAAAATAGTACAGTCTCTTTATGTATCCACAAGTGCTTTAAGATTGCCTCATTAAAACCTTGCAAAGGAAAACCCAATGGGATAAAACTTTAGCGAAGAAAAAAGAGTACAATCAGCACAAGTATTCAGGACTTTTACTCCCCCTAAAAAGTGCATGACAATAGTTTTTGAGTCTGCACATTTTAATATTCTACACAATTTTCTTGAATGTCGCAGTTGGTAATGTCTTCGTGAATAAATCTGCCAGATTATCACTTGATCGTATATTTGATATATCCTCCTTTGAATTGAGTGATACAAGCAGCATTATCTTCGTATAAAATTGTTGAGCTATCAAAATACCACACTTTTTTTGGATATGTTGAGTCATTGATCTCAGTCAAATATACTCTCGACTTGTTTCATGAATTGCAATAATCTCTGAGTGATTTGAAGATGAAAAATAATATCTGGTTGACAAACTTAATAGAAATCTGATACCTGCAGTAATACTTAAACTCCCCCTGATAATATGCGTTAGTGTTTCAAGTAATAAGCAAATATGATTTCAGTATATATAACAGGTTAAGAATTCAAACACGATTTACAACTAAATAATGCATTAGAAAGAGTATGATAATATTTTCATCTAAAATTTTCTCTCCCGCATTCGGCATTATTAGGAAGAACTTGTTTATATACGGCGGAAATAATATTGGAAACCATCTATGTATGATAAAAGCGGTAAAAGTTTTGAGATTTAATATTATCGGTTCGGCAAAAAATAAAATCCGCTTGACATTGTGGACAAACGAGATCTTGAAGAGATTTGAAAGTTTCGGGTTGTTGTTTAAATATAACCAATTTTACCATTGGTTTACTCCAGCAAAAAGATTTCGCATTCCTCATAGATTCAGTTGTTGTTTATCCAGAACGATATTATGTCTAATAGAAATTATAATGTCCCAGATTTAAACCATGAACCTTTTATACCTCAACCACTTATATTTTTTCCTGAGGCTGTAAACACCATGATAGGAGCAGAGATATATCTATCTAGTAAATCTGATCCTGAAATTGTTGCAGCATCAAGAACCCTCAGTGCTCAATATGCTGCTTCTCTTACAACCATGTCACAGAGGCTATTGGCGAGAACGAGTGAGGTTGATCATCTTAAAAATCAAATATTTGAGTTGTATCAAATGCTTGCAACTAAAGATAGAAAAAATAAAGATTTAAAATAAGAAAATAAGGAGCTGAAGAAACTTGTAGACTGGTATTCTCGTGACCTGAAAACACGAGTAGAAGAGCTGGAATGAGAAAGAGTTCAGATACAAAGTCAACAACAGCAGCTAACGGCAGAGGTTCAGCGTTTACAAGAAAATAGGGATAGCTGTAATTAATCTCGCTGACTTTTGAAATTATGCATCCAGCATATCTTGTAAAGTGAGATTTGAAGAAATGATGGTTTGTCTTGTTCTTATTTCCATTTCTATAAGAACCGTCTTTAGCTTCATTTTGTACGAATCAAATCTTCTTCTCATATCTATAATTCATCTGTATTTGTATTCTTATTTTACAAATTTCCAATGGCTTATCAATTTCCTTTTACTATTTCTCACAATCAACATATGAGGTATCCTTCACCTCAATTACAAGTTGATCCTGCATCTTCTGCAGGTGCAATGTTGCAGCAAGCAAATGATCTGGCTAATAAGTCAGATTGTGAAACTGTTTATGAGCTGGTGACTCTCGGCACCCGATACTCCTCCTCTATTGTTGGATTTTCCAACCGATTACAATCCAAAAATCGTGAGATTAAGGAGCTTAACGAGAAGGTTTCTGTACTTCAACGACTCGTTCAAGAGTCTGACAGAAAAATTGCAGACTTAAAGCAAGAAAATAAGGATTTAAAATCCTTACTTGCCTCTTCATTTCGATTGTCTAATTCTTTAGATAAGGATGGTATGTTGTTTTATGAAAAGCAAATGCATTTGAGAGATGAGGCTAGAAGTCTCAAATTCTTGTAACTCATCTATGAATTGAATAATAAGATCTTTCCTTTTCAAATGCATTCCTTGAATTTATAGCAACCCTTGTGATCTTTTCAAGAGTTCTAATAAGGTAAATCATCAACGTAAACTGTAATAATGGCAAATCCGAATTTTGATAAAACACATGGACATATAGGATTATTTTTAAATCCTTCTTTCAATAGATACTTGTTGATTCAATTATACCACATGCGTCCGGATTGTTTTAACCCATATAAAGATCTTTGAAACTTTATAAAGTACATACTCCTAAATGTACTTGGATTAGATGCTTCAAGTATCGTAATAATCTAATGATGCCTATAAATATGCAGTGACCACATTCATTAACTGTATATCTAATCCTTTTGTAATAACCAAATCAATTAAAAATATGAATGTGATTTCATTCATACCAAGGAAATATGTTTCCTCATAATTGCTCGGGTTTCTACTGGAAACCTTGTGCGACAAATTATACCGCATAATTTCATTTCGCATTACGCTTCCGTATAAATACTCACTTATATCTGACAAATATTACACGCTTTGGTGTTTGGACAATAGGTCCAAATGCATCTCGCTTCACTGGCGAGTTTAATTCAGTTTTAATAACTGTTTTCCATTTTGGCCAATCATTTCTACGTCGACATTCTTCGACGATTTTTGGCTCACTTTTTTCATTACTTCTGGTAATATCAAGTGTTATCATATATGTTGTCGACAACAGTTTTATTTCTATCTATAAATTTTCCAGTATTCATGAAATGTATTGAGATCTCATTGTTCCTCTCTAGGGGAAAACATTTCATGAAATACTTCTACAGGAGGTTTCTCTTCAGGAGGTTTATACTTTTCAGGAGTTTTCTCTTCAGGAGTTATACTCTTCAGGAGTTACACTCTTCAAGAGGATTATATTTTATACAGAAAATATGGTCTCTTCATGAGCACCGATTTTTATTTTTCTTGTGCACTAATAGGTCTTCAACGCTTCAGGTGTATCTTAGACTCATTTATTGCTGTTTTAACAACTCGTCCTTCAGGGACTTCAATTCTTGCTTAAGCATTAACAGCAGTAATATATGATTTTACAACACCTTTAGTATCAGTAAATACATCATGTAATTGATTTGCAACACTTTGCAGATAAATAATCCTCTGAACTTCTGGTTCACATTTATTTGTAAGAGGATCAAATTTAAACAAGGTTTTATTATCCCAAGTAATTTCTTGTCGTGCTTCAGGCACCGATATTTCATTATTTCAAAACATGATGAAATATTAATAAGTTTATATATAAAAACTTAGTATAAGTAAATCAAGTGCTTGGCCGTACAACAGGTACATGACTACTGTTTAGTCATATTACATCTATAACAAATATCTTCATATTTTTATGAAGAATTATTCTGAGGGTCTTTACCTTTCTCTAAGTTTGATTACTTCTAGTAATACGATATATTTTTATCATCTTTAGTGTTGTCGCTTTTGGGACCAACACTTCTATAATTTTTCTACCACGTCTACGCCCTTAGTTCCCGTTCACTTCTGAGAATTGTGTAAATTCGATATCATTAATAAGACGTAACTGGTGTAACAAAAACTCATTATTTAGCTCAATCACTGGAAGAAAAAATAAAAGTTCAGAATATTTATTGAACTTTCACTCTCGATATTGCTACTGCAGGAGCACATTCGAGGTATGAAAAATAATGTCTTCTTTTATATATCATCATCAGTGACATTTTCACTGTATAATTTTAATATTGAGCTGATTTTAAAGAGTGCAGAATATTCAATACCACTCTTAAAATCTTGCAATTTCAGGTGCAATAAATCATAATAATCTTTTAAGAGGGTTACATCTTCTGGTGCTTATATCACTCTCTTAATTCATTTCACATAGTAAGATGATTTTTCATCATGAGATACACAGCACGATCCTTCAGGGACACATGGTTTCCTTCTATGATTGTATCTTTCAAGTTCATCATCATATCCAAATAGATCTCATCAAGGATCTTGGATAAATAACATTTTTTAAAAATGTCAATAGTAATAAATCTCAATATTTGACATTATATTACAAAAATAAATATGTGAATTTAAGAAATATATTCACATTATCATGAGAATAAAAATAAAATTTTATCAAGTAATATTTAGCAATATTACCTTTAATATTTATCTCAAGGACTGTAAATAATATATTGAAAAACTTACTTGAAGTAGAAGACCACTAATTTCAGTATCGGTAGAACCTCGTGCTGATAACGTGTTATAAAATTAAAAAGAAAACTACAACTATTGTAAGAGAAATGTAAAAAAAACTCTCTGAAATTTTCTTCCTTCTCTATATTTTCTTATGAATTTCATTACAACTGAAGCCCATATTTATAGGCGTTGAAATTACTATGCAAGTCACTATGCAGATTTTAAAATAATAGTGGTGGGGCCATTCACATAATTTTTAGTGGTGGGACAGAGGGACGGCTGCCGACGTTTGTTCATAACAATAAATGCATAGTTTAAATTTGGAATTCTTTAGATAGCATAGTAACAATAAAGTTTATGGTCGTTAAGATTGGTATAAAAGATTGAGCGATGCTATTTATGCCTTCTTAATTTGTCCACTTAATGTGCCTTCTAATACAATTTGTACTTTTATTTTTTATTTTTTTGCGATTTGTTTCAAACCTTTTTAAAACATGTTTAAATACTATCAAAAAAATAATAATATACTAATAATTATTTCTTTAACCATTAAGCAAAAAATAATTTAAAAAAAATAAATTTATTCAAGAATTATCAAAATGAGTGGGCAAAATAAGAAGGCAAAAAACACAAACAAAATTAACTCATATATACTCGCACAAAACATATTGACATACCGAGATATTATTATATTTCTGTTAGTTATTAATATTGAGTTTTCGAGTTGATGGTACATTAGATTAATAAGAAAAACTATCCCATTAAATCAAACTAATGATTTAATGGATATCACATTTATTTATTGTTAATATTTTATACATCTCTTCTTTCTCGAAAAGGAAATCGCTATTTTTTTTTCTCTCACTCAAGCATCACCTATAATCAAGCATGCATTTAGAAAACATATATAGAAAATTTATCTTACAAAATTTACACAATGTACTTATAATAATATATTATTATCTGAAATTTAAAAATTGAATAAATTTGTAATTAAAAAATTATAATATTTATTAAAGATTTATAATAAAATTTGATTACTCATCATTCTATGTATCAATATACACTATACTTATTTTTATTATTTTTAATTTTATATTTTTCAAAATAACTAAATTCCTTTATTTTTTTTATCTATATCATACACATTTGGAAAAAAAAAACCAATAATTAAAATTAGTTATGGTGTAGTGTGAGAACGTTCAATAGAACTTTTATTACGTGAAAGTTATGAAGATTAAAGAATTAAGAATCACGGTGCAAAGCCGACCTGTGACACTCTGACGCAGACGCACCAGCACCAAGGGCTGCCACGTGCGTCGAACCGTCTCCGACCACCTGACGTGAATCGGACGGTCATGATAGATTCTCAAGCACGGCTTCACATGCGCACGCTCTTATTCAGAGGATGGGTCCCAACTCCCGTCTCTCTCTAAAAATTCTGTGTCATGTCAAGACACGCTGTGCTGTCCTATTGGCTATTTTTTGTGGGGACATTCTTGTTGCACTGGCTTTTCTGCGGTGTGAAAAAGAAAAGAACAGAAACTTGTAATTATTATTAAATTGTGTAAAAGATTAATTATTAACATAGATATAATACGTATCAGTATATAGTAAAACTTGAATAAATCTGAATCCTTTTGATTAAAAAAGGCTGATTAAAAATTAAAATAAAAATTGAATGATTATATCTTAAGAGATGGCAATTCTTGTTATTTCATATCAAGCATGAGTGTTAAATTATTTGAGTCTTAACTCAAACCCGATTCCTTTAATTATCTGATCAAATCCTAATACTTAAATCCAACCTATTTAATGAACGGATGATATGATACAATCCACTTAACTATTTAGTAATTAACTTTTACTAGGTTAATAACTTGGACACGATCCATTTAACTTGTTTCAACCCATTGAATTCGTTCAATTCGTTTAATATAAATGTGTTGAGTTGACCCGTATACTTCTTTTTCTAACCTAATTAGTATAATTCCATATATATAATGCAAGAATAACTATATAAATAGAGTAATGTTTTAGTTAACCCACGAATTAACGTGGTTTGATGATATATATTAGATTGTAAGGTAGTTGTTACTTTCCTTATAACCATGTTAGCTTATGAGTTTATTTTTTAAAGATCTCTTTATTGTTGTAGTGCTTCTTAAAAACTAATATTTTTATAAAATAAAATATATATGAACAAACAAAATTTTAATATAGTTTGAGATATAATTGTAGTCAAATACTAATATTAGTCAGTTATTTCCAATAATAAAAAAATACATATAAGGCTAAACGTTTATAAAATTTAGAAATATAATTTATTCTTGTTATGTTGATTGCGAGTTGCATATGTTGATTAGCAATTGACCCATTTATTATTAGTGTTTTGCTGTGTCATTCTGTTTTGATCCAAACTCATTTATATAATACTCAAACGTACTTATTTCTTGAAGTGCTAGTACCAAACTCACAGGTTGTATCATATATTGACACTCCTGATAAAATGATATTATTAAGAAAAAATCTTTGAGTATAGACTTTAGAATGATGTGGAGGTTCAGAGAGAAATTTTTTAATTTTTTGAATTATTGTCTCTATTATTATAATTATTCAAATAAGTTTTAGTATTTTTTTAAATAAAATAAAAATACCCTTATATCATATCATCGAGAAGCAAATAATTAGTATCAACATTAATTACATGTCGCTTTTATTAGGTCTCAATGCCTGATCATTATAGTGCAAACAATTATTTGAGATGCGTAAAAAAGAGAAACTCCTCCTTTTTCTAGGAAAAACCTAATCATCCTTTCCAACTGTTTCATCGGAGGGGAGCTCCACCCTCTTCCTCTCCGTTCATTTTTCAGTACCGATATGTGTATATATTTTCATGTTAGTATTTTTTTTCCCATCTGTTCATTTTTGGTGAGATCTATCGCACTTAAATGATCAACTATCGATATGTACCCTACCACACAACTCCCCACTCACCGATCTACTGGGACAAAGTAGAACCTCTGTGGAAATCTCGGTGCGTGTTGCTCACACTCCACTTGGTTTAAGCATCCTTCATGCACCATCATGCTATGATGCATCTATTGACTACATGTACCATACTAGTAGATTGAGAACCTCAAGATCTTCCAAATTTGCTTTACCCCATCTCACAACCATTGGCGCATGGTTTCCGCACACCACTAAATGTGCGTGTGAAGAAATTTGGCCCATCGTAGTCCAATTCATTTGAGGTCAATCTTTCTATGTTATGCTTTTGTTTTTCTTAACCGATAATCTTGATGAAGAAAATACTGGTCTTCAAAAAACATTTCTAGATGACAAATTCTAGTGCATCTTCATCTTCCACCAACTCTAACAATGGCTCCACAGTTCGCACAGCCATGCGAATTACAATAAATAATCATTAAAAATGGCGCCCTTTGTGCAAGGTATGGATGTGAAGACCAAATATTTAGTCATAAGACCCATTTTTTCTTCACTTTAGCATTGTAGTGGTTGTAATGGGGTGCTTGTTGAGTACCCCTCATTAATCTGATTTTTCATTATCTAAATGATATATTTGCTTGCTTAGAAAAAAAATTTTTAATTGAGCATCTTTAATTTATGTGTCACATTTGAAATTATTATTATTTTTATTTGCATGGTAAATTTATAAAATCACTTTATAATTTCACCATATATCAATTAATATAATTAAAAAATTTTGTTATATTGTTTTGAAAAAAATATATTTTCAATTGAACAGAGATCATGTATACTAAATTGACAACAAGAATATTAGGTATGGCGTGGATATATATGAATAAAAAATAAAAAATTATTGAGTGAATCCACACTCATGAACAGTGCTCTGTGAGGGTGAGTGTGCTGAGTGTGAATTCACTCTAGCATCACTCATAAAAAATATTATACTGACATGTTCATAATTTGATATATACACACGTTCATAGGGATGGGATGGATGCAATATATAGCTTCCCCTTGAGGACTACCTCTCAGCTTTATAAGCAGCAGTCGTTTTCTTAACTAGAGATCTCTGAAACATTTTTTGTTTTTCTGAGTCCATGACACAAAATCCACCGGGATTTTGGTCTTGTCGCTTTCTTTGTAACATGGCAACCCTAGTGTGTGTTTCACTCTCTGATATTTCTACTTTCTTTGGCAAGTGGGGTCCTTCGACTAGAATATTCATTCTCATTTGTCTATTAAACATTGAGTTATTTTACACGTTGTCCTCAAGTTGAGATTATTAATGCAAGTCTATATAATTATATTTAATTCTTTTTTTAATTATAATAATATATTTTTAAATATATATTTTTATTTTATATATTAATAGGACTGCACTTACAATACATCGCACACTCAGAATTAGAGATGTTTTGTAATGTATGAATAGTTTAGAGATCAAATGCATTTTAGTTTACCTCATAGATTTTATTATCCTTAATTAATCATAATTGCATGCACTTGTTATATACGTGATATGAATGTATACTATAGATGATAACATATGACACAATCCATTGCGTCATCACAAATATGATATGAAATAAACGGATTTGAGTTTAATATAAATAGGTTGGACTAAAAACAGATTGTCCTGAAAAGGCAAAATTAATAAACGAATAAATTGCGAGTCAATCCGAGAAACCCCGCAACCAATTAGTATAGCATGATTAAATTCTATTATCACATTCTATAAGTACTATTTAATCTTATATGACTTTATTGTTGTTGAGATGTAATATTAAATTCTATTTTCGCATTTTAGACTACTTAATTATTTTATAAAAATATTATAATTTTTTATATATTATTAGTTGGATATTGATTATAAAATATTTCATCATCAATCCAGTTGTAATTATTAATGATTTATATTTTGATTAATGTATTATATGTGAAGTTCATATTAATTGAGTCAAGATAAATATACAGGTCAGCTCATGAACTCATTTATATATATGAAACGGGTAAACAAGTCAGTCCAAGTTAATCCAATAAAACCTAATTATTAAACGAGTTATCATGTGGATTGTGCCCTATCATCGGTTATTCATATGGGTCATATTAGGTTTTTAGAGTTTGATCTATTTAATCGATCGGGTTGTATTCAGTTTAACCCATATAATAATCTAATATCTATAATTTGATACGACATGAATACGACCAGCGAACATGAACTGCCACGTACTCCTAATGCAATATATTGGTCTAAATAATTGTCATTTAAGTACTGATTAACATATGAAATAATTTAGAACATGTCACGTAACAAATATAGCTAGAAATGATAATTAAAATGTAAAATTTAGCCTTGAGCTGAACAGTAATTCTTGAAGAGAATGTGAGAAGAGGAAGAATCCTAGTGCCTTCCTCATTCTCTGGTCAGAAAAAGGAACCCACTAAAGTCCAATATTGTCATGAGCACAGAGACATGACCTGCAAAAATAAGATTGACTAAACTGGACGCGGTACGTGAACAAGTTTATAATTTAACTTTATACTAGCTGCATGCGTGTACACAGATCTGATGATTTCTAATTTCCATAAAATATATATAAATATATATAGGTAATAGCTATATGTGTATATCTTAATGAGTAAGGATCATTTATAATAAAAACATTTGAAAAAAGGATAATATTGCTATTAATCCTTATCCCGAAATTATCATTATTTTTAGTTACATTTTTCAACCATTGGTGAAACCTGGTATTAGTTTGATGAAATCTATGCATTTATCAATGAATCTATTAACTTTGTTTGCTAAAGAAAGTAAACTGAGATCATCCACACCTATTCAAACCTCGTATATATACCCTGGACAAAACTTACACATACAACCTATATTATATATATATATATATGATCTAGTAATGCTTAGGGGTTTAGGGGGAAAAGCTGTGGGAAAGACAATGAAAGAGCCGAAACGACAAAACTACCCTCTCTCTCTCTCTCTCTCTCTCTCTCTCTCCCTCTCTGAGATATAGATGTAGTTGGCCAACACATGGAACCACCACATATACCGTGTCTAGCGTTCCGGATTGCTTTAAGACAATCAGCTTGAAAAGCGGGTGACTTTCATCTCTTGGAAGACCACAGCTTTTCCTCTTCCTTTTTCTCCCCCTTAATCCATGGATACTTCTCAGTGGCCACAGGTAAAGAGACTTTTTCCTTTTTATCCCCTCTGAGAAAATCTGATGGCTTCTTCTGGGTTTGGGGTTTCCAAAGCTAAATAAAGTATATTTTGGTTTGAGCTCTTAAATTTTCTCTGTGATTGCTTGTTTTAAAAGCACAACCTTTTTCTCCTGTGAGGTGATGTTGTTCAGCTCAGGCCCCTTCCCCCCTAATCTTTGAATTTGTGTTGCTGTCTTGCTTTTTCTTTTTCTTTTTTCACTTTGTTCTTGAAAGTACTTCACCTTTTTCTTCTTTTTTTCCACCATCTGATAAAGCAACTAGAAAAGTTATTATAATTTGTTTTTATTTCTGGTGTAAATGTAATCCTCAAAGTGTAAAGCAGCTAGCTTCCTTGTTTTCTTTGTCTTGTTTGTTTCCTGCTTTCTCTCTCTCTCTCTGTCTTTTAAATTCTTCTTCTAGGACACATTCTTTTGTTTTTGATCATCAACTTATAATGGCCTTTTCCTGTCCTCTCTTGGTGTTCTTTTCTTGTAATTTCAGGGAATTGGAGTGGTTAAATCCATGGAGGGTTCAACTAGGCCTGTGAGGGCAAGACCTCAAAAAGATCAAGTCTTGAACTGCCCAAGGTGCAATTCAACTAATACCAAGTTTTGTTACTACAATAACTATAGTCTCTCTCAGCCAAGATACTTCTGCAAAACTTGTAGAAGGTATTGGACTGAAGGTGGGTCCTTGAGAAATGTTCCTGTTGGAGGAGGTTCGAGGAAGAACAAGAGATCATCCTCAACTACTCCTACTTCCTCATCACCTTCTTCTTCATCTTCAAAGAAGCTTCCTGATCATGATCATCTGACCCCACCTCCTGCTTTCCCTCAATCTGCTTCTCAAAACCCTAAGATCCATCATGGCCAAGACCTTAACCTAGCATTCCCACCCACTGATCATCATCATCAGGACTACAATAACATATCTAAATTTCATTTGGACCACCTTCAAAACCCTAGTTCCTCATGTACTACTTCTAGTTCATCTCAACTCTCAGCCATGGAACTGCTCAAGACTGGGATCACTACTTCAAGAGGAGGATTGAGTTCCTTCATACCCATGTCTGTGTCTGATTCCAGTACCATATATACAGCTGGGTTCCCTTTGCAAGGATTTAATAAGCCAACCCTGAATTTTTCTCTAGAGGGATTTGAAGCAGGTGGTTATGGAAGTGGTTCTAGTACTCTTCAAGGGGTGCAAGAAACTGGTGCGAGGCTCTTGTTTCCTATTCATGATGATTTGAAACAAGTCCCAACAAATACAAGCGAGTTTGAGCAGAATAGAGAACATGGAGGAGCTGATCATTCTACTCATGGCTACTGGAATGGAATGCTAGGAGGATCATGGTAAATAATAAATATTAATAAAGCCCAGAAAGAGAAAAACGGATGATGAACGATCGAGGATCAGGAGGAGTTTGGGTTTCAATTTGTTTTTCTTCTAGATCTGGTAGATGGGTGACTTGTTTTGAGTTAATCAAAACTAACAAATAGGGTACATGCTTTCCTTTTTAATCTATTTTTTTCACTTATTTTTCTTTGCTCTGTACTTGTTTTGCTTTCTTGCCTTCCTAATTTGCACCATGATCAATGTGGATGTTTGAAGCTTTATTTTAGGTTGGCTTCAAAAAGATGGAACCAAGATGAGGCTAAAAACGATCGATATCTCTTTTTCAGAGATCATTCATTCGGTCAGAAGAGAAATCTGATCACTTCTAGACTCTAGTTCTTGGCTAGCTTTGCACCCTTTTATCTTTCCTTCTTATGTTTCTTCCATCACAACAAGCTTGAGTTGTTCATGAGTAGTACTAGTGTTTGATGATGAATAATGTTCCATGTAGCTCGAGAATAGTATTGATATTATTATAAAATATGTACGAAACCTTGACTTCATCACTTTGATTATTTTTAAATTAAATCAGTACATCATGTACTGGGATTTGTGGGCTTGATTAATTGTATTAATTATATATATATATATATATGTGTGCATGAATTATATATTTCCTCGAATTAAAAAAAAAGTGAGTCGGAATGATGGCTGTCAATCTCTTCTCCTTTTCTCTTGTTGCTTGCCAAACAGGTCCAGAAGTGTCAGGTCTTTTATCATCAGCACTATCTGGGTCGTAAGAGATTCTCCCACTCAATTAAAGCGCGCATCACCTCCATCAAGCAAATTAATAGGATCTGAATTCTGAAGAGCTACCATATAATGAAATATAGGTATGACCCATGAAAGATTACTTCACATGCCACACCACTTTATTAAATAACCAGAAAAGGGAAAAGGAAGGGCCACTTGAAACTAGTGATTCACTTTATTCATGCATCACACAAATATATAATCACAAAAAAACAAAAACAAAAACAAAAATAATGAAATTAACCCTTTCCTTAAAAAAAAAAAAAGAAACGGATTTATAATTTTTGCAGTTTTTTTTTTCTGTCTATAACAGTGTCTCCCAACCTTTTTTGTTGTCTGAATAAAACTTAGAAATCACGAGCCAGTGTCTGATCTCACCAAATGGTTACATTTTGTAGCCACACATGGTAGAAGGCCCATTCATTCAAATTGTTCTCCATTTCCTCGAATGATAATTACCCCACCCCACATATACATATTTGTGTATATATATATATATATAATTCTCTTCTTTCTTAAATTTTAAAGAGGGAGAAAAAGCCCTAGAGCTTGACTTGGCAGTGTGGACCCCCACAAACATTCTCCTTGTTAAGCGTGCTCATGTGGAATAATGTCCCCCACTCCGCAAATCCTCCTGCAGATTTACACAAGTACTAAACCCTCCATTTTTTAATGTCCTTCATGTTCTTTGAACTTACTTCCGTTGATCATACGGTTTTAATTTGTTTTTGTCTAAGGTGTTTAGCACTAGCTAGGGTTTATTATTAAAATGGACAACTGGATGGATAATTTTTAAGAAATAGAGTAGATCAGGGAAATTAAAGAGAGGGGCAGCACGAGATGAGGATGATGACATGGAGGTCCTTTTCTTTTGCCAAACCTAGTTTTCTGCTCCATCACTCTCTCTTTCAATCTCTTTCCTTTGCCCTTCCAAATTTGTCAATGAGATGGGTGAAAATATTTAAGACTTTGCACTCAACTTGTTCGGCCCCTAGTGTCGGCGTTTATTAAATAGAGTCAAATAATAATTCGGGTTAGCGTTTATTACTTACAACCATTAATTACGGCCGCTTAATTTCATTAATAAACTCCAACTTCGATTCCAATATTAACTCATGATCATGTCGTTAGTCTCCAATTACATGTAATGGGTCTATTACCTGTATAATGAACAGTACAAGTAATAGACCAATTACTTATATATGCCTTATACACAAGCTAACTATAAAAAATTAAGGTTTTTATTTTTATAAGGAAAACAATTGTCATTAATAAAGAGATTACGGACATTTATTAGGCGAGATGACTTGAGAAATAAAATTTGAAAAACAGTTCCACCACCACTACAAAAAATAAAGTCTTTTGCAGCGATACAAAATCGTCACAAATAATCAAAAAAATGGCCGCAAAACGTTATTCCCGGCGTGAACAGACTGCCAACGTATCGCCCCAATTACTGAGCCAAGAAATTGTATTTGCGGCGATTACTGCAATGGACAGAAATGATTTTTATTTGTGGCGACGAATTTTCGCCACAAATGTTTTTAGATTTCGCCACAAAAAGGTTTCCATACATTCATTTTTTTTGGCCTTTTTTTTTTTGCATAATGTAAGACTGAAATTGGTGCAAAATAACAATTATGACTGCAAGCACTCATAAATTTTTTAAAAAATAAATAATAATTGTTAAATTTTCGTAGTTATAATATGAGAAACAAAAATATTGAGCTAAACTAACTTAAATATCTTGTTTGGGTCAAAATATGGTATGCATGTCAAAAGCAATAGTGGGGAGATATTATAAGTTTGGCCGGGCATTGGCCTAATAGAACCAACATAACGACTTCAAAGACTCAAATTATTTATTTAATGCTTTCAAGATGCAAAAAAAAAAAAATGCATGATATATATAAAAACTAAAATGACAATAAATTGTATCGACCAAGTAAAGTGTCAAATCAAGTTCTAGTATTTGCAAAGAATAAAAAATCTCAACCTAAAACTGATAACAAACTTAAAGATGTAAAACTTTACTCATATCTACTTTGAAAAAATAACAAGTGTATTGATTGTTTGACCGCATCCTTTTTGTGTGCCTGTAGCCTCAAATAACTTGTAGATTTAACAAAGTTTTTTAAGAATAATATTCACAAAAAGGGAATCAAACTTGGATACCATGAAACAACTCATCCCTTGATTCTTATCCCTCAAATCATGCAGGCAGATGATCATAGCGATGATTAAATAGAGTTTAGATTGGATCACCAAGAAATAGCCGTATTGCCCAAATAAATAAATTTCGATAAACATTTTTAGAAGTTAAAAGTGAGATGGAGAAACTCTATTTTACACCTCGAAAATTCTGGAGAACATCACAATAATTATGTTAGTTACCTCTCAGACTTTTAAAAAATTGTTACTCAAATTCATCTGCCTGATTTGAATAGTGAACTTGTACCATTGCCCCAATGTGCATCTCAATGGCTGCTATTGTATGAATAGGAGTGAGTAAATTTCCATCTACTATAGGGTTATCCAGATACAAATTAGTGGAAGCATATATACCAAAGACTAATTCAGATTTTTAAGTTGATTCAGTAAGATAGAGAGCTTACTTGTATAAATAGGCAGCAATTCCTAAAATTATACACAAGAGAATGATATCAACGCAAAAGTTGTGACTAGACCTCATCCTATTTTCAATAACAATTTAATTCATCATGCATCTAATCATTTATATTTTCTAATAAACATTACAATATTTTATTTTATGAATTCATCATTGAAATTCATTTAAACACCCCAATCATCATTTAGTATTGAAAAAATTCAAAATTGAAATTCATGACAATTTATTCAAAGTTAACATCCCACAATATATCAATATTGCTTTAAAAGTGTTGAATATATCAAATTCAAATTAAAATTGTTAAGCATGTCGTTATCATTCCTTGAAAGCTCCCTTCTTCATGATGTCAAAATTGCCTTCTTTAACTCTTCTTCTCAAAACTTGATGTCTTCTCCATTGATTTCAATTGCTGCAAATATGTGCATTTTTTTAGTTCTCAAAATCAACTAGTGTACTTTCTTTAGTACAATAACTTGAATTATTTTTCTAATAATTTGCCAAGAAATAAAGCACACCAAAACATGCATAAATGAATATAATTTAATACTCACTACTAAAAACGAAACAAGAACACAAATTGACCTGAAACTAGTGGCTTGCAATTTAAAACATGTAAGGAAAAAATATGTAATAAACGTCCTAATATTTAGGTAGGCTGATGTCATGTGCAGTGTCACGTTAAGCCGTTGTCAATACATAAAGAATCTTACCCTCATCTTGTGCAATAACCAACAAAATACAACTAAACTAATTAGTTGTGACAGAATTATACACACACACACACTCACACACACACACACACACACATATATATATATATTAATAAGGATGGAGGATTAATTTAGTTGATGAATTATAAAGGGACCTGGCCGCCCCTAGCTAGCATCAATGAACCACTTTACCTACCCATATATATTATATAGATTAATCTCTCACACACGATTTCATTAATCATTTACTTAATGGATACTGCTAAGTGCCAACAAGTGACATTAGCAACAAAAACATAGCAGCTCTTATATTTTCTACAGTGAAAGCTTGCATCCCTCTTATCATGATTTATTATAAACATCATTATTCTTTAGGTATCTACTATTCTTAGTATTTTCTGCCGTATGGACTGTTTTAACAGACCTTAGATAAAATATCTGACTAGAATAGATAATGACATAAATTGGTGTAGAAACTCACATATATATGCAACTTCAAAAACCTATACACAAAATCAAGGCATTGCTACCCAAAATGAGAAAAAGGAAAGAACATAAACAATGAGGCAGAAAAAAATCTAGGGAGTTACCAGGGCCACTACAAATTATCCAGTCTTATTTGTAGATATTCCTTCAAGCCTTGTCTGTGGGGAAAATGTTTTAATGAAACAGACTAAACATTTTAAAAGAAAAAAAGTTAATGAAAGTGTATTAGCATTAATTGCACTTTTTATGCATTGGATTTCTCTTGTATCTGGAGCAAAGCCTAACATACACCAGCTGATGAAATCTAAACACAAAAAATTGAAATGCACAAAGAAACGAAAATATGGAAACAGAAAAACTTCTTATAAATAAGTAAAATTTAGGTGAAAATTCTTTTCAACTCAAAGAAAAAAAGGCCTAGACAATTTGGAAGAAATCTACAAAATGATGACTCTAATGGCTACATTCAAGGAAATCATTGTTTATAAAAAACATATTCTGATAATGTGATGATTGATGAAAATAACCAAACTTTGGGAAAAGATTAAAATAAATATTAATGGATAAATCATTCAACTCGAAATAAAATAACTCGAAATAAAATAACTTGAACACCAAACCTTGCACTTGTAGAGAAGAGTTGGAGTTAGCAGTCACTTAAAGCCTGAATCATCTTCAAAAAATTAAGAATATCCAACTGTAACTTTTTCTTATCTACTTTCCACTCATCTTAACGATCAAAATAGATAATATAAGAGTACAATGAATAATTAATTTTGGTGGTTTGGAGTTCAAAGTGTAAAATACCATTTAGTATACATGGAGAACAGTATTTCTATCCCGAAGTGTTTTTTACCCAAGCTTATATAACTTCTTTTTATATATGCCACTTCGGTTTATAGCTAGTCACAGTAGTGTTATCCTCAAATCATTATAAGGGATTTTGCCCCTTCATCGACATTAGCTTTTGTGATCCATCAGCAATAAGAGCATTTTTTCATACAGACAAATGAACCTCAAGACTGTGAAAACTCACAATATAAGGAGAGAAACAAGTTCTAACATAATCCAGAATAGTACAAGTACTGCTACGCGAAGAAACATCCAAACTGAAGTGATAACAAACAAGGTAAACGTGATATTCTTAATTGAAGAAACAAATTACTCATTATAGGTGGCAATTTACAGACAAATTGACTTAGTTCCTTGCAATGTTCATGGATGGAAGTTAGGGCATATGATTTCAGATTCTAGAAGTGCTAATAGGGCATTTTTTGCCATTTCAATAACAAATCAGTGCCTATGGATATCAGCAAGAGAGGAAAAATGAGAGATGAAGGGAGATCAAGTAAGATATTTAGAGAGACTCACCGGCGTTGACAACGCTTGCGATGAAAAATGGCAAAGGAAAGATGGAGGAGAGAGCTATGCGCAGAGCACAATGACGAACCTGGAGGGAAAAGAGTACTCTGTTCTAGTGGGCGTGCAAACATTTGGGTTTTTCCCAACTTTATTTCATTAAATAACTTACTGCGGCGCAATTTTGATAAATCTCGCCATTAGAATTCACTTATTGCGGCTCTATTTATGCAGCTCAATATATCGCAGTAAAAAATGTTTTTTCTAGCTCATTTTTACTTTCGTCGGGTGATGTCCAGCTGAAATGTTAAAATATGCTTTTTGCTGCGCGTTATTACTCGTCGAAAACGGTTTGAGCCGCAAAAACCAACCTTTCTTGTAGTGCACATATGATCTATGCTATCAACAGTCCAAGCATTTCGGGCAAGCCTAGCTATGTGGTGCCACATGATTTCCTTCTCTAAAAACTGACAGTGACACTCATCAAATTCACTACAAGAGTCTCAAAAAAATGTTGCAAAATGTCTTTTTCAACATTTTTAATTCGTTGCATGATGGCCGGAAATGTATGCCACTTCCAACGAAATTTACAAACAAGGTTTTTTTGCGACGATTTTCAGTCGCATAAGAAAGTAGTTTCTTCGCCGCAAATAAGGGTACATAAATGTCTGAAACAGTTTATTACGTCAACATATATCGTCGCAATATATCAATTTGTTGCCGCAATAGGTTCGCTCCTTTCTTTTCGTATGTTCATGTCGTTGCAACATCATCTTTTCGCAACATTTTATTTTCACCGCAAAAAATTAAAGCCAGCGTTTATTTGGTCGCCGTAATAGGATCCACACCAAATTTGGGGCTTATTGCATCGACTACATTTTCGTTGTAATAGGTCCATTCCAGCATTTTTACGTTTAGACACATGATTTGTTGGTTTTCATCAATCTACTTCGCTGCTTGATTTTGTTTATATTTTATTATGTAGTTATTTATGTAATTCCATCCTGCCTATTTTTTTGGAGGCTGCACGTGCAAATGATTTGGGATCAAAACCTGAAAAGTCCCAATCATTTTTTGCTTAAAAATTCTATTTTTGATGCCTAATTGGTACGTAGCAAAATTAATATTAATATATACTAGCATTGGTATTACTATTAACATATATTAATATATATATTAATAGGTATTAATTGCAATAATAAAGTTGCAACTACTTATTATTTAGGACAATTAACGTTGGAAGATATTCAGCAATGGTCGAGACAAGCAAGTGTCACTTTTTCATGCAAATTAATAAGACAAGCAACAAATTTATTCATAAAAAAAGGATTGATCGATAGATTCACATGTATCCCAACTTTATTTGATAAAGGAATTATTCCTAGTGCATCCACTATATTCCAGCTGCAAAATAAATATACAAATATGTACAAGTTGTAACAGCTGTGCTTACTTTGCACCCATGCACATATACATCTAGCTACTTTGCACACTCATGCTAAAGCTAGATTTAATAATCCATCATCACAAGACATAAGACAAATTTCCAGAATTCATCCATTCATATATATATATATATATAATGTCATGAGGGTGCCCCCAAGTCTACACATCCATGATTTAGTCACTACAATAAAACTCAGTTTTTGCGGCGCAAAAAATCGCCGCAAAAACCGCACAAATGCGTTGCAATTAAGTAATAGCAGCGATTAACAGGCGCCGCAAATTCGTCGTTATAGAAAAGTTGCTTATAAGATTTTGCAGCGAACGCAGAGAAAGCTGGGAAAGATTGGTATTTGCGGCGAATAATGTTCGCTGCAAAAAAAGAAATTTCTACTACAAATGACTCCCTCATGTGCACCTAGATTCGCCAGATGAATTTTAGTATTTTTGGTGAAAAGTATTCACTGCAAATGTGAAATTTCAGAATATATTTATTTTCCAACGATATTTAATTCACTGCAAACGTTCAGACTTTTGAAATTTGGTCAGTAGCCAAATGAATACGTTTTTTTATATTGGTTTCCTATAGTTGTACATCATACCCAACCGAAAGTTAGATCTTCACAAACACTAAATATTTGTTATGCTAAACCAAAAATATCAATCGATCATCCAATGTATTAACTTTAATTTCATACGGATGACATCCAAATGTTTAAGTTATCTACATAAATTCTAAATCCAATAGTACATTGGAATGGGTGCATAAATTGAGGCAATTAGGTATGAAAATACATGGATGCATCCAATAATGACTTCATCTTCTCAATTTTCCATTTCAACAAAAACCATATGCATGGGCTCTTACCCCTATTGCTTCTGCCATGCTCTGTATCTTTGAGTTGAAAAGGTTCTGTAGTGTTTGCAACACATCTCTCTTCAGTCCAACATCGATCAACTCTGCATTACCAAGGCATCACACATATTATCAACTAGTTAATTAGCCTAAAAAACTACCCACAATGGAATGGGTTGCAAAAGCAAGCATGCTTGAATAGTATAAATTTTGTAATGGAAGGGTTACTATTCATTATAAATTACAGAGCCTTACATTCCGGTGGCATTTTATGTGAGAGTGCAAAAGACTGGTGCGGGTGAACCTTAACGTTTAAATTTGTATTAATATTCAAACCCTCAATATCATTCAGAGTGACCCATGAAGGGTGCAACAACACTGCAGCTTTAATGTCATGAGTATTTGACACTTTCACAACCACATTTCTTGGAAAAAAAAAAAATTAACACAAGAGACTAATATTTTAGCCACGTTACCTCGTGAATGCTTCAGTCACAAGAAAAGAGAATGAATGATTGATGATATCCCAAAAAATTTATCATCAAAAGATTAAAATGGAATTTATCCATTTATATGTATACCTGCTTAATTTACCTCACTTATCAATTCAATAATATTGCCTATTAATGCTCTAGCCTCTTCCTTGATTATTTGAACTGGAAAAACAACATAACACCTCTCACTGACACTAACAAAAAATTTGGGGTTGCCAAATGTCACAGCAATTAAACATGTTTGACAACACCTCAAGAGCATTCAACAAAAATGATATCAAGGGTAATTCAACAAGAAATGCAGACTTCAATAATTTAATTTACTACATCAAATCTGTACCAAGAATATTGTAAGGTATGGAGGTATGGATAGACTTTAATAACTTAATTTACTATCCCATGTTTGGTCACCTGCATGTAAACAATATATCATTCGTAACATCATCATATTTAACACTAACCGAAATTACATGGATGTACAAAAATGTATACTGAAATTACAAAAATGTTTTTGCAAGGAATGGAAATTTGTCGTGAAAACTGATTTTTTTTTTTTGTAGTGGCTGCAGTATCACTAGTAATTTGTTACAATACATTATTTCCATGTGCCCATTTATGATAAAACCAAAATCATTGACAATTATATCTAACCAAAACCAACAAGGCCAATTATCTTCTTAGACACCTTAAAATGCATTTTCTTCCCCTTTAACAAAAGGACAATACACCAATCAAAGAAACGAAAACCTAAACAAACCTAAGGTTTATCCGAATTTAGCTTGCCAAGTGCAAAAATAAACCACGCTAGAAGAAATAAACCCAAAAGATTCGCAAGTAAAGGTGATAACAGTTTATAATCATATAGACAAGTCCAAAAATTAGTAACTACAGAGAATTGGTTTTACTGGTACAATAACCTTCAAGGCAAATAACTTTCCAATCCATTTTTTTCTTTCTATAAGTCATTTTAACTTCTTTCTGTACAAAAACCCAGGTCATCTTTTGAGAATATAATATATCGCCCACTCACCCAAGCTCCTGATAGCTGGATTAAATTCATTGGTGATATTGTATCTGTTTCAAATAAAGTCTACTAAAAATTGGGCAAAAGCTATACATGTATTCATAAAAGCAAGCACTTCTCCCATTCTCTGCTTTGCCCTAGTTGTCCCACCCTACAGGTTTGATGCATGCATCCATATATGTGTATGCAAAGACAACCATCAATTAAGTATTATATCTTTCATGTAATTGTAAGCATCCCTAAGAGTAAACAGAAGAGAAGGCTATAATCTATCCATTCCTGAAGAGAAAGAACCATAAGCAAGACTACAAATCATCCAACGTGACTTGGCTCGCATTTCCACATGCATAAAATGAAGGGAAGAAAAGTGATAGAAGAAAAGACAAACTTTTATTCAAATAATAGGCGCATCAATATGGTTTTTCTATATTTGATGGGAAATCAATTTTATTTATATGAGATTTTGTCATTAGACAAGTTTTTATTATGAGTAAAAGGCAAGTTTTTTTTTATGTGAATTACTTCATCTGTTTTTTTTTTATGCGAATTACTTCTTCTACACAAATCTTACATTAGTGAATTTACAAGTTGATCTGTCAGACAAATTTCTTTAAAGTTTAATTTTTTAGTTAATTTTTTGTTAAATCAATACTTGCAATCAGTCAGATATGTGATAAAATTATGCAAATCAAGGCAGCAAAAGGAAATCCAGAAAAAAAAAGGCAAAAAAAATGAGTTTAAACTTAAGCCCAAAGTAAAAAAAAAAATAATCTCAGAAGCAACTTACTACAGCATGAAAATACCAAAGCATTACCAGCAAACTCATATCGATATGGACTATTTATTGTTCTAATTGCTAACTAGGAATGGTCTGTTTTTAGGAAGCTCAACAAAGGAAATTCAGTGACAATAGTGACCAAACCAGATTATAATTTCAAAATCATTGGCGTCTTAGCCATCACCTAAAGCTAGGTAGCATTTCATTGGGATTCAGAAACTAGCAAAGAACATAAATGGATTCTTGTGGAGAAATCGTAGCGGATGAAGCTAAAATTATAAAGACTGGTGCTGACCTAGATTTGACCAAAATACCGCGATTTCCTTGGGTTCACGAGAAATGAGTGGAGGCAACGCGTTAGTGGAATTCCAAAATCTTCAGTGGAGGCAGCGCCGTTCAATAACAGGGCCGGCGGTGGGTGGGATCTGATGTTAAGCTCTGTTTTCCTTCCCCCAAAACGGCTAGTTCGTGTGCTTCTCCAGTGGTCTCCTAGGTTTCCTTTCCTTCACTTTCCTAACAACTAGAGGGAAAGTACGAAGTTCGGGGCAAAATAAAAGGGGTGCGCAAATTTAAAGACTTATTGCAGCAAAATAAATCGCTGCATTAATTTAAATATACTTTTCGGCAATTAAAATCACTGTAAATATTGGCACAATAGCTGCAAAAATATTTTCAACGATTAAACTCGATGCAAATGTCAATATAATCGCTTCAAAATGAAAACTTCAAAATAAATCAAATCATCATGCGACGACAATAATATCGCTGCCAATATATACTTAACCCAGCGAATTTATTGCAGACAAATGCTAAATCGCCGGTATAAGTCTTTCTTGTTGTAGTGAGTCATTTAGGAACATCCTATTACTTTATATACAATGGTGCATTTTGGCTATAGACATGTACCAAAATTTGGTAATTTCATTTTTCCTAATAAAAAATATGTGAAACAAGAGTAAGTAAGATCGTACCCAGTTACATTCCTATGGCAGATCACGACTTCCCCATCCGCATCAGTTCTCAATCCAATTAATAGGGTCTTCTGCAAATTCTTTTCCTCCCTAGATAGAATGTGTGGATCTCCCGGCTCCCTTCATCTACTAGTGTTCCATCTACCATCACACAACTACCATCTTCTTCCAACTTTATCTCCTTACTTCATCTATTACAATGCAGAGATGTAATATATATTTCTAAGTTAATGACTATTTAGTTCCTCTGTTATTGCATATATATACATTGCATTTCAGATCTCAATCATCTACTTTACTACTACACAGACATTGAAAAATTTCATACACATAGGTAAAATAAATATCATGTTGCTCGCGAGATCATTCATAAATTTTCAAGCAGGATTGTGGACCATATGTAGGCTTTTGACCTAGAAGATATAGTCTTCTACCAAATCTACTTAAACAAAATAAATGGTATAGAATAAAATCTAGAATAAAGTGACAAAAATGACAAATGACAGTATGTACAAAACTCTTACATTCTTTTGTGTACCAGCATTTAGCTTTTGAAAAGGTTTCAATGATGTGGAGCGTCCACCCTGCAATTAGTGCTGGATAATGATACAAGATAATATAGCATTATAAGTGGACTGCTCCTAGATTTGTCCAATAAACTAAAAATAACAAATATTACAAATAATATTAGTTTTACTCAAAATAAAAAAAAAAAACAATAGTAACAACTTTCCAACACCACTGCATAATACTTTGCAATAATGGTAAGGTGCATTTTTTTCCTATTGTGCCTTTGCCATAGACAACACTTTGTACCTTAAAACCAAATAAAATGTCATAAGATGGATCATGAAATTTTCATCTAAAAAAGAGTGAAAATCAAAATGAAACCAAGATGGGAAATAATTGAACTTCAATAAAAAAAAGTGGAAAACTAATTCGAATGGACTCTTATTAGCTCGGACAAATTTTAAATAATAATTTATCGTTTGAACGAATACAAGAGTTGTTCGAACGGATATTATCTGTTCGAACGAATACAAGTGTTGTTCAAACGATATTGCTATACAGATTACATTTAATAAAAGATGCATTACTATTATAATAAAAATGTAATTTGCACATCAAATGTGTTCAAATATTATTGTTAAACAAAATAATAAATGTACAATTAATAAAAATAAATAAATTTTAAAATCGTGATAGTGGCATAATGTTTTGAGACATCCTCTGCCATTCTTCAAACATTGCTCGAGTCTTCGACTTCAGTTTCTCTTCTATTCTTGACACTAACTCTACTGCTTTATCTAATCTGATCAACAACTCTTGTTCCTTGGACCTCAAACGTTTTATCTCAAGTTGTGCTACTTCTAACTCCTTAATTTTGTTTTCATTGGATCTAGCCTTAGAAGATGATGATGAACTGGAGGATGTCTTCACACAATGCCCTAAGCCCCTCAAATATCCAAAACGTGATCTGAGAACTTCAGATAGGATCTGAGCATCGTTGACAGATGATTCATCAGATGAATTAGATGAATTTGCAGTAGAATCCCTTAGAGATTTCATCTTTTTCTATAAAAAAAAAATATTAAAGTTAGTATAAATAATAGGAATATTATATTCGACTTGACTTAATATACTTAAACTTACATAATTTTCCTCAGTTTCAGGACTAGTCCAAACACTATTACGATTTTTATGTGCTTTAGCATATAAATGTGTTAGATCAAAGTCACCTGAACTTTCAGCTTGTTGTAAAACAAAAATTAAATTAGAACTTGAAAAAAAAATGGCATATTTTAAAATGAGACCGGAATTAGTAGCACTGACCATTTTTTGATGTAAACGATGAAAAGACTGAAAACCCGCATGATGATGAATTTTTAAATTTGATCTATTTACTTTATTCACAGCACTTCGTTGCTTTACAAAAAATAAGAAAAATATTATGAAATTCAAATTCTAATACATATATAATTTTTCTATTAGAAAAATGTAAATGTGATATTACCTTATAAGAAGAATCTTCAAACAAATCACAAACCTTCTGCCACTCGGGTGGTGGTATTGCTTGAAATGGATTTTGGCGCGCCTCTGCAGCAGTGCTAAATTTCTCAAAATGTGCATAATACCGACCTTTGTACCTCCGGAATGCACTCGACATTATCTCGTCAACTGTTTTTCGATGCTCTCGTTGACTAAAATCTAGATCAAACTCATTCTTGAAAAAATTATATTTAATTAGTATAAATACAATTAACATTAAATTTGAATTTTCTTGGGATGTATCTCATTACCAAACATCGATTTTTTATGTGATTTTTTACATTTTCGAGAACGTTAACCCAGTAGGCTGCTGACATCGGAGCGTACGTGCGAGTGAGGGCACCAACATAAGTAGAAAGTCATGCTTGTGAATCACTGTACCCACCAGTGTGACCCTCTAATATATCAACTTTAATTTTACCCATTTTTCTAACTTTTTCTATGCAGACACCCCTAGTGATGCCTCGCCCTCGATGCTGGCTTACAACTACAAGTATAGTAATTAGAACACATATATATCATTTGATAAATATATATTAACTCATGTGGTAAATACCATAATTTGACAAAATACCTGGCGCTGGGTCTGGTGATGCTAGTACACTATTGCTGGCCCCTGAATCACGTGTATGAGAGTCAATAATGGGTGGGGGTGGGGATGGTGTACGAACAGTTTTGCGTTTAGGAGGCATATTTATTTGAAATTGTAATTAATTAAATATATAACCAGATAGATATTGTTGATAGTTATCAAATTTATACTTACACATATATTTTAACTCATTCACTATCAGTTTTGTTAAACCAGTCTTCTTCATCTTCACTATACACGTCAATAGATTTATGTTATTCCGACATTCCACCCTCAATCACTTCTGGTGCAACATCTTCTCGACGGAATGGGACCATGTCATACTAACTCAGGTCAACAAATAGATTGATCACTAGTTTATTTTTTTAATATGCTTCTTCATTTTTCGAACCATCAAAGTCTTCATGTGGTTCATCTGCCTCTGGAATATAATCATATATATTTCTTGGTGCAAACTTCTCCACCACTCGCTATGGGTTTCCCTATTTCGGATCATCTAAATAAAAAACTTGATTCGCTTGACAGGTCAGAATGAAAGGATTATCCTCGTACCAGGTTCGGAATGTATTCACACTAACAAAACTCCCATCTTTACGCACTCCCAATCTAGGATGTGAAACATCCCACCAAGTACATCTAAACAACCAAGCAATATAACCTCTCACATACTTTAACCCTATAATATCTTCTACAACTCCATAGAAGTCAATGTTATCATCTCCATTGCTCCCTTTGACTACGACCCCACAATTCTGAATTTTTCTATATCGTTCTCTATCACGTGTGTGAAATCTATATCTACGCACCAAGCGACCCGAATACTTGATAGCCCTCTTGCTTGGACCATATGCTAGTAAATAAAGTTTTGGTGAGATCTTATCGGGATTTGTAGCATATTTTAATTTAACCTACATCAATAAATATATTTAGTATAAGATTAAATATCAATAGAATCCATATTAATTATTTAATATTATTGTATGTTCGAACCACGAGGCGAACTTCTCTTCATGCTTCTTTTGTACGTTAGCTCCACCACCAGAGTCAAGCAGTTCTAAATGTTCACTGCACGTTTTCATATGAAATATCAATTTATACGAAAATACTAATCTCAATTATTTTAGTTTTACATAAATTCATTACTAACCTCAAGTAGTGCTCAATTTCTGCACAGTTACTCAGGACATACCATCGAGCTCTCTCGGCATCTCGTCCACACAAGTCGACGCCCCCTTGTGCCCCCATTGGACGTACAATTTGTGTAAATACAGAAAATGATGATGGGACACCCATCTGTTCACCTTCATAATTTCGATCCGGTCTTGTAAATCTGGTATCAACCCCACTAAAATATATTGAACAAAAAGTGTGTCATTCATTATCAATGTAGGACTCTGTAATCGAACCTTCTGGATGAGCCTTATTTCCCATACTTCACTTAACCTTTCCTAAAAATCGCTCAATTGGATACATTCATCTATATTAAACCGGGCTAGCAACTAAAGCCTCACGAGGTAGGTGAACAGTCAAATGAACCATTACATCAAAAAAAGAAGGTGGGTACAAACTCTCTAGTTTGCACAATATCACTGGGATCTTAGCCTCCATTTTTAACAATGCGTCAACTTGTAACGTCCTATTACAAATGCCTCTGAAAAATGTCCAACTCTGTAAGAGCTGTATGAACATCCCGAGTAAGCTTTCCATGCACGCCAACTGCTAACAAACGTTGTAAAAATATATGACAGTCGTGACTTTTAAGACCAGTTATCTTCTAGTCATGTGTTCGCACGCATCTTGACATGTTCCCAGCATACCTATCAGGTAATTTGATTGACAATAACTAGTCACAAAATTTCTTTATCTCATCGCTTGATAGTGTATACTATCCGAGAGGCATGATGGCTCGAGACCCATTATCTTGTAAATGCAACTCTGGTCTTATTCCCAACTCCTTCAAATCTTTACGGGAGTTAACTGTATCTTTTGTTTTTCCTTCTATTGACATGAGAGTACCCAAAATATTTTCACATATATTTTTCTCAATGTGCATGACATCTAAATTATGGCGAAGTGTCAATGTAGACCAATATTGCAACTCGAAAAAAATACTTTTTTTTGTCCAATTGAATTCCACTGCATCTCGTTTCCTTTTTCGTGCTCGTGTGTCCTTCCCAAATCTATTTTCTGGAATCTTAAGTAGTTGTGCCAGAATATCATCGCTAGATAGTGTTGGCAGTGATGACCTCAGCTCAGTCTTCCTATCAAATATTGTCCTGTTCGACCGCCATCTATGATTATTAGATAAATATCGACGATGGCCCATAAAACATAATTTTCTTCCATTTGTTAGCCAATGCGACTGTATATCTTTGTTGCAAACAGGGCAAGCCAATTTACCTTTTGTGCTCCATCTAGACAAGTTTTCGTATGCTGGAAAATCATTTATTGTCCATAAGACTGCGGCATACATTTTGAATTCCCGTGACAAGGTCGCATCATACGTACTAACACTCAGTTCCTATAACTCTTTCAACTCTGCTATTAGTGGTTGTAATTATACATCTATGTCGTTTCCTGGTGACCTCGGTCCTGGGATCAATAAAGCCATCATAAAATAAAGATCCTTCATACACTTCCAGGGAGGTAATTATAAGGCATTAATATTACAGGCCACGAACTATGCGAAGTGCTCATATTGCCAAATAGATTAAAACCATCAGTTGCTAACCCGAGGCGTACGTTCCGGTGCTCTTCGGCAAACCATGGATACTCTCGATCAAACTTCTTCCACTGTAAGGAATCTGTCGGATGCAAGAGAAATTGATCATTTCGAACTCTTTTTGCATTATGCCAAGTCATATCTTTTGCAGTCACTCGAGAAGTAAACAACCGTTGAAGTCGAGGGATCAAGGGAAAATGTCTCAACACTTTATTCGGTATATTACGCTTATCTGAAGTCCATCTTAACTCGTGGCACACTGGACATGAATCAAATTCTGCATACTACTACCAAAAGAGTACACAATCGTTCTTATAAGCATGGATAATATTATAATCAAATCTCAATCATCGCTTCAATTTTTTCGCCTCATAAAAGTTATGAGGCACCACATTATCTTGCGGTAGAACCTCTTTAAATAACTCAAGTAGCATGTCAATGGCCTTTGCAGAAATCCGGCATACTAACTTGATATGTAGCAACCTCACTGTGAATGACAACTTACTATAGTGGGTACATCCCTCATACAGTTGTCATTGAGCATCCTCCCACAGTCTTGCGAAGTTCTCATTTCCCTAAAAAAATTGTGAAGATGTTCCTTCTCCATCTCGAACATCAAGCATGCCTGCGCCAATATCATCTAACATCTTAGTGATATCCTCTCCATTATCATCATTATTATCCGAAACGACCACATCTGTATCGTCGATATCGATCTCGGCATCGGTTTCCTCCATTCGATTGGAATGACGCTCAAATCTATCCCATTAACGAACAAATGGGACTCCACTACTACCATATTTAAATAACTCAGGTTCTTGCACTTCTTGCACGGCATCTTATAAAACTCCGACTATCAGCACTGTCTTTCGCAAACTCTATGAATGCTTTCACCCCCTGTACATACTCCTTATAGTCTCGCACAAGTCCATCTCCCAATAGCATCTAACTTTTGTCCATTATATTTTCATTATCCATCTACTGCCTATTAAAAAAAAACCTAAATCATTTCATAAACATCATCAGTAATACTGTAATTGATATCCTCATAATACTATTTATTTATTCTATTTGCACGAATTCCGTTCGAATGTAGATTTTTACGTCCGAACGGACATCAACATTTGTTCGAACGTGAACAGTTTCATTTGAATGGAAATCGTGCAGATAACATACCAGAATCAATTCTCACCATCAACTAAGTAAGTAACAAATACCCAAATAAACAAATTATGCTCGAAATTGGTTATATAATAAAATTATAAATATCAAAATAAGTATGAAAAATCTATATAAAATCATCCCAAAATATCAAAATAAATATCTAATCTTTAAACCTTAATAATTAGAAAACTAAACTCAATTTTGCACATCCAACTTCAAATCCAATTCAACAACACTGTCCACAATTGAAAATCGTAAGATGAGAAAACTATCAACCACTTTTAATGTTGAAAATATACAAAAACAAATATTGAAAAATGAGATTTACCTATTCCTTTTCAAGAATATCAAGTCTTCCACACTCAAAAACCCTCCTACAATATGCAATCCTTCTCTGCCTCACTTTTAGTCTCTCTCTCTAAAAAATAGCTCAATCTTGAGTAAAAAATGAACTGAAGAGTGGTGTTTAAATCTAAGAAGTTGCATTCAAACGTAAAATTTATCCGTCCGAACACCAAAATGTCAAATTGCTGCGAGTTTTCTTGTGAGGAATTTTCAATTTTTGCGTTCGAACAGATTATTTAGGTGTTCGGACGCGTTATTCTTAGCATATTTTAAGTATTTTCCGTTGGAACACATGAGAGACCGTTATGACATATAAGAAGTGTTATATCTTATAGACTTACACCAGTATTATAATACTAATATACTAGACAATATTTTATTATTATTATATATTTATATACTCATATTACTAATACTATTCTAAATAATCTATATTATAAATTGTATAACCTCAATAAGTGATGAGCTAAAAATTATATATTAAGTAATCTACGTAACATATACCTAATTATTATAGCTTAAGCACTACATGTAAATAGTATAATACTTATGTTCTAACTAATATATACTAGTATATACAAAATAATTGATATATATGAAATTGAAGTACTTGATATATATTTATTATATATAACATAATCATCTTAATGTTATGTATAGTGCATGTACATTAAGTAATCTAAGTAACATATACCTAATAATTATAAACTAAGCACTACATGTAAATGGTATAATACTTATGTTCTAACTAATATATACTAGTATATACAAAGTAATTGATATATATGAAGTTGAAGTACTTGATATATATTTATTTTATATAACATTATCATTTTAGTGTTGTGTAAAGTGCATGTGTATTATAAAGACTATTTTTAGTATTTTATTTTTTACTAAGAACTTTATAATATTATTAGTGTCGTATGGTACATAATAATATCGTTATAATTAGCCGAACTGATAGCGGATTGCTTAAACCCCAAACTTTCTTCTTTTCGTTCGAACAGATACCCCTTCATCTGAACATATACTCTTACCGTTCAAACGCTTAAAAATTACGTTCGAACGCTCAAACTTGTTCGAACGAGAAATATCTCGTCCAAACGAGTATCGGGGTATATATGCCCAGTTCTCGCCGAACGGCTCATTTTTTTTTATCAAATGGTAGATTCCAAAACTCAGTCACATTCGAACAAGAATCATACTCCACCTTCCCAAAACCATCATCTACAGTGAGATATATAAGGTATGGTCTCTCTAACCCCTCCTATTGGTTGAAAATGGGTTATGAACACCCATTTTTGTGTGGGTCAGATTTCAAATTGAATCCAACCCATTTTTCATAGTTTTTGTAATTTATTTCCAAGTATTCATTGTTTCGGACCTTTAGGAATGATATTAGGTTGATTTGGTCCGAATAGATTTGAGTTTTGTAAGAAAAAAGCAATGGCCGAGTCAACTCGGCCATTTCTCTTCGTAGGGGTCTCCGTTCGGATGGGAATGACCCCCGTTCGAACGAGACTTGTTTGTTCGAACGGGCATATAACACGTTCAAACGTGTTATTTATCCGTCCGAACGAGTAAGTTCCAAATAGAACAGTTTGATACACATTTTGGTTTAATTTACGTATTTTGGGTTCCATCAAGCCTGCCTAATTTCTTCCATCACTTATTTGTATACAGCATATGAATGGCGGGTAGAAGTCAAAAGCGTGGGAGAGATCATTTGAGCACTATTAGGCTTGTGATCGCAGATCCAGTTGCCTCCACACCCGTCTCTCCTGTTGCTGCCAGTGTTCTCGTTCGTAGGTCTATTCTAGTAGAGCGGCCTATCACTTTAGATGACTTCAGAGAACTGGAGTGGGAGGGACACACCATTCACCAGATTTGCACGGAGCGAGGATGGACTTCGATCTGCATACAGGAGGGGATCGCATATCCTGATATGGTATGCAAATTCTACCAGGCATTAGGAGATCAACCTGGAAATATTCACCACTACGTACTCATGGTGCGGGAAGTCAGCATCACCTTCTCTCCTCGGGTGATTGTAGAGTATCTGGACATACCGCGCGTGATGGATGCATATCCTCATCCATCCGCAGCAGCAGCAGCGTCTAGATCTGTTAGGGCAGACACAGAGGTTGAATCCTCATCACCCTTCGCTACATGGACTGCCGATGAGTTGGGTACTGGCTCAGACGCTAATGATAGCGACCAGGAGTACGTACCTGATGATGGTCTCACAGACAATCAGGTACATGAGCTGCTACGACATCCCGAGGTTCTTGCATATGATGGCAGGAAGGCCATCAAACAGGTTGACTGCATTCCATTTTTCAGATTGTTGAATCTGATAGTCGGGTACAACATAGACATGAAAAAGCACAAGACGGATTTCGGGATGGATCGGGCACGACTTATGGTACGGGTAGCGAGGGAAGACTCGATTGATCTAACACTGTATATTTTCTTCCGCATCAGACAGGAGTCACGATATGGGAGTGGAGGCAGTTTACCATTTGGACTGTTGATATCTGACCTCCTACTTCAAGCTGAAATTACAAAGTGGATTGGTGAAAAAAGATAACTTTAGATGGGGGCTCTCAACAAGATATCTATCAGTAAGAGTAAGGGGTATCCCTATGTACGTACTCCAGGATCGACTGATACTACTACCAGTGCTGCTATCCAGCCTGCTCAGAACCAGCCTGCAGGATTTACACTGGAGCATTTGGAGGCGGTGGTTGAGCACGTGGTGGAGAGAGTGGTGATCCACGTGGTAGCAGAGGCTGAGGATCGCATCATGAGGAGGATAGATGATATAGAGACACGGATTAAATCTATGCAGGAGGACATAGATTTGATACTGAAGTAGTATGAGTATTTTTATTTTATGTGTTGTATCAAATAATATTATATATTTTTTGAAATGTAATTAGTATTTTCTTTTATTTTTGGTATTCATAACATTATTCTTTTTTTTTTTGTCATTTTAAAAGTAATTACATAAAATTAATTATTACATTTATAAATATTTTGAATGCTTCATAAATCATAAAATGTAATATAAACACATTTTTTATATTTTGAAAATGATAAAATAAAATTAATAGAAAATATATATATATATATATATACGTAAATGTTGAATCCAAGATTTCAAATTTCGTATCTACGTGTAGATTTTGATGATAACAAATAAATTCAAATCTCAAACTCAAATTATTTACGCAATGGAGTGAAGCGCACATCAAGTATAAAAGAACAAGTCAACATATAAAACTCATAGATTATTTTTGTACATCTCTTAATAAAATTCAAAATTGGATTAAGGATCCAAATTATTCTTTTTTCTCATAAAACATTAAATTAATTTTTTTACATATGTAAGACATTTTTAAATGTCATAGTTTTGAAAATTATGTTTTTCACATGTACATAATATCATCAAACAAAATAATTTCGAAAATTATATTTTTTTTATATAAAAATTTAAATTTATAAGATGATTGATTATCATATTTGAAATGTGCATATTTTGTTTGAAAGTCTTGAAGGGAGGTGGTGTGTTTTTTTTTTTACAAATGCAAAAAGTAGATGATTATCTTGAAGGGTGGTTGTGTATTTTTTTGACAAATACAAAAAGTAGATGATTTTATTTGAAAATTTTAAAAGATGGTTGTTTGTTTTTTTGACATATGTAAAAAGAAAATGATTTGGTTTGAAAAATAAATCATACTCATTTTATCATGTATGAAAAGCAAAAAATTTGATTTGATTTTTTTGAAAAATGAATGGAGTTGTCTTTGATAAATGCAAAAAACAAATGTTTTTATTTGAATTTTTTAAAAAGTGAATAGTGCTCTTATTTGACATGTGAATCTTTTCCAATTTGAAATTGAAAACTTATTTGCCTATAAATAGATCACTTGAGTTTTGCAAAAATTACAACAAGAGTTTACACATTTATTGTTAAGTTTTGCATCATTCTTTCAAAACTCTCATTCTCTATTTTCTAAAATTTTGAACCTTAATTCTTATTCTTTTTAAGATAGATATAAGTTGAACTGTATTATTTCTATCTCACTCATTGAGGAGTGTACTTTGATAGTCTACCCACTATCAACTCTTGTATTTGTAAGAGGGTGCGTATAACCCTTGTGTGTGTAGAAGGTGTTCTATACGGAGAATAGTTAAATCACCAAGTGTGAGGTGATTGGAAGTGTAGAGGGTGTTCTACATGGATTCTTTGGAGCGGTGCTGCTCAAAAGTGTAATAGGTTTCTATCTCCACCTAAAAGAAATTGACTAATGAATTCGGGATCTTCAAGGGGTAGCTTGAGGCGAGAACGTAGGCAGTGGGGCTGAACCTCGTAAAAATACTAAATTTATTTTTTCTTACCCTACTCTTTACATCTCTTACTACTTTATATTCTGTTTATATTTTATATTGTGTATTTGATTTATAAGTGTTAATTTTTATAATATAATCCAATTCACCCCCCCTCTTATGTTAGTCATCTAGGCAACAATTGGTATCAGAGTAAGGGCTATGTTATAAGATTAACTATCTGTTAAGTGAAGATCATATGGCTAACATTGCAGCTACTTTTGCTGAAAGTCAATCTAGTAGTCGACCTCTGTTATTTTATGGAGATAATTATACTTTCTAAAAAGCTAAAATGAGAATATTTATTCAGTCTCAAGGTCGAGAAATCTGGAAATGTATTGTAAATAGGCCTTATATTCCAACAAAAACTATTGATGGAGTAAAGGTTAAAAAGGAAGAGAAAGAATTTGATCGCGAAGACGAAAGACTTTATATTGTGAATGTAATGACTACAAATTTTCTATATAATGCTCTCAATGGTAATGAATTTAATAGAATAATTACTTGCAAGGCAACAAAGAAAATTTGGGATAACTTGGAAGTAACTTATGAAGGAACTTCGCAAGTCAAAAAATCAAAAATTTATATTCTTATGCATGAATATGAAATGTTCAAAATGAATGATGATGAATCTATCTCTTCTATGTATACTCGTTTTACTAATATTATAAATAGTTTGACATTTCTTGGTAAAGTTTATTCCAGCTTGGAGATAATAAGGAAAATTCTCAACTTCTTGCCAAAACGCTGGGAATCAAAAGTAACAGCGACTCTTGAAGCTAGAGATCTTAAAAACCTCGAAGTATATGAACTCATCGGGTCACTTATTACCCATGAATACACATTGAAAATAGGAGAAGAATAATAAAAGCAAAAGAAGAGCTTGGCACTCAAAGGTTGTCCTCATGAAAGTGAAAGCGATGAACATGAAGAAAGCAATGACGAAGAGATTGCAATGATCACTAGAAGATTGAAGAGATTCTTGAAAAATAAAACTCCTCCAAAGAAACCTTTTAAAAAATCTTCCAACAAAGATACAGGCAAAAATGATTTATTAATTTGTTATAATGTAAAAAGCCTGGACATATCAAAGTAGACTGTCCCCTGCTAAAGAAAGATCGATACAAAGGTAATAAAGTAATAAAAGCTACATGGGATGATGATTCAAGTAGCTCAGACAGCGACACAAGTAATGAAAAATCTGAAAATCTTTGTCTCATGGCTAAAAATGATCTTAAGGTAACAAATCTTGAAAATCACTTTTATGAAGAATTGCAAAATGCTTTGGAAGAGGTATATGAGGAATTTGAAAAATTGGGTATTAAGTATACCGCTTTGAAAAAGAAAAATTCTTCTTTAATAAATGAAATTGATGTTTTAAGAAAAGAAAATATAGTTTTAAAATATGAAAATGATGAACTGAAAAAGAAAGTAGCTGATTTAGAAAAAATTGTTGAAAATTTCACAAATGGAAAAAGAAATTTCGAAAAACTTCTTGGTAATCAAAGATGTGTCTTTGATAAAGTAGGTTTAGGATACATGCCAAAAGAAAAACTCAAACCCTATAAAATTTTTTTTGATAAACTCATTAAATCAAAACTACATTTTTAAAATTCTTTTCTTAAAAATAGATTTGTCAAAGAAAGACATTATTACAATCACTCAAGTTTTTTAAATATGTTATATGTTATTTGTAATTTTTGCAATAGAAATGGTCATAACTATCATATTTGTCCTATTAGAAGAAAACATACAATGACTATTAGAGTCATATGGGTATCAAAAAATCTTATTTCTCCTAATACTAATAAATAAAGGACCCAAAAAATATGGGTACCAAGAAAAATCATTTTAATTGTTTTTGTAGGTATGCATAAAGTCTAACGTAAGTAAAATAAGATGGTTTTTAGATAGCGGATGCTTAAGACATATGACATGGGATAAAACTAAATTCATTGATCTCACTCCTAAAGAAGAAGGATACGTAACATTTGGAGACAATTCAAAAGGGAAGATCGTGGGAATAAGTAAAGTTGGTAATAAGTCTTCTCTCATAATTAAAGATGTTTTACTTGTTAAAGGTCTAAAATATAATCTTTTAAGTATAAGTCAATTATGTGATAAACGATTTACAGTTACCTTCAAAAAGGATAAGTGCATTATATTGAATAATCATGATTGCAATGTTTGTTTTATTGCTCTTAGAAACAATATGTTTATACAATTGAATTTGAAGAAATTACCTCACAAGATACTATTTGTTTATCACCTCAATATGAAAATAGTTGGTTATAGTATAGAAGGTTAGGTCATGCAAATATGGAACTTATTTTCAAATTTTCAAAAAATGATCTTATGAAAGGTTTGCCAAAGGCAAACTTTTTTAAAGACAAAATCTGTGATGTATGCCAGTTTGGTAAACAAACAAAAAAAATTTTCAAAATCAAGAAACATATTTTCACTACTAGACCTTTGCAACTAATACACATAGACCTTTTTAGACCAAACAGAGTTGTGAGTCTGGGAGAAAAATATTATGCATTTGTCATTGTTGATGATTTCTCTAGATATACTTGGGTCATTTTTATCGCTCATAAAGATGAGGTACATAATGCCTTTACCAAGTTATGTAAGAGAATTCAAAATAAAAAGGGTTATACTATTTCAAACATCCGAAGTGATAGGGGGAAATAGTTTGTCGATAAAGATATTGAGTCTTTTTGTGGTGAAAATGGTTTTCTATATAATTTCTCTACTCCTCGAACTCCTCAACAAAATAGGGTAGTAGAGAGGAAAAATAGATCTTTTCAATAAATGGCACGAACAATGCTTAATGAAAATAGTTTACCTAGTTATTTTTTGGCCAAAGCGGTAAGTACTGCATGTTATGTTATAAATAAAGTTATGTTAAGGTCTAAATTAGATAAAACCCCTTATGAGTTTTGGAATGAAAAAAAGCTCAACATTAGTTACTTTCATGTATTTGGATGCAAATATTTTATACTCAATGACAGAGATAATTTATGAAAGTTTGATGTAAAATTTGATGAAGGTATCTTTTTTGGATATTCAACAAATAGTAAAACTTATAGAGTATTCAATAAAAAGATTTTGACTGTACAAGAATCTATGCATGTAGTATTTGATGAATCTAACCCTCTACTCTCCAAGAAATCTATTGATGAAGAATCAGAAGGTACAAATAATACAAATAGTCTCAATCTCGACAAAGAGAATACAATGGAAGAAGTCCAACATGGAGATATCAGGAAAGATCACTAAGATTTAGTACAAGATGCAACCAAATAGTGGAAACATATGAAAGATCATCCAGTGGAACAAATTTTAGGAGAACCTTTACGAGGTGTAAGTACTCGATCATCTCTTAGAAATATTTATAAACATACTACTTTTCTATCTCAAATTGAACCCAAAAATATTGATGAAACACTTATTGATGAATCATGGATTCTAACTATGTAAGAAGAGCTAAATCAATTTGAAAGAAATAATGTATGGACACTTGTTTCTAGACCCAAAAATTATGCTGTTATTGGAACAAAATAGATTTTTAGAAATAAAAAAGATGAGTCTGGAATCATCACTAGAAACAAGGCTCGACTTGTAGCCTAAGGTATCAATCAAGAGGAAGGAATCGATTATGATGAAACATATGTACCTGTCTCAAGATTAGAAGCTATTCGAATGTTACTTGCATATGTATGTTATAAAAATTTCAAACTTTTTCAAATAGATGTTTAAAGTGCTTTCTTAAATGGTTTTATAAATGAAGAGGTATATGTTGAGCAACCTTCAGGTTTTGAAAATCATATTTCTCCTAATCATGTTTTTAAACTCGTAAAAGTATTATATGGACTCAAACAAGCTCCTAGAGCTTGGTATGAGAGACTTAGTGGTTTCTTGATTGAGAAAAGTTTTTCTAAAGGAAAAATCGATACAACTATTTTTATCAAATATGAACAGGATGATATTCTTCTAGTTCAAATTTATGTTGATGATATAATATTTGGTGCTACTAATGAAAATATGTACCAAAATTTTGCTAAGAGCATGCAGGAAGAATTTGAAATGAGCATTATGGGAGAACTTAATTTCTTTCTTGGATTGTAAATCAAGCAAGTAAAAAGTGAAACATTCATTAATCAGTCAAAATATATCAAAGAGTTATTCAAAAAGTTTGAGATGGAAGGTGCGAAGGTAATTGGAATACCAATGAATCCAACCACCAAACTTGATAAAGATGAAAGCGGTAAGCCAGTTGACTCAAAGGTATATCGAGGAATGATTGATAGTTTATTATATTTGACAGCTAGTAGATCTGATATTATGTTCAGTGTATGTTTATGTACACATTTTCAATCATCTCCAAAGCAATCTCATTTGATTGCAGTCAATCGTATTTTTAGATATCTTGCCGGTACCATTGACCTAGAATTATAGTATCCTAAGCATACTTCTTTCGATCTTATTAGTTATTCAACTGCGGATTATGCTGGTTGCAAAGTTGATCGAAAAAGTACTAGTGAAACATGTCATTTTTTAGGTCATGCACTTGTTTCATGGTTTAGTAAAAAAATAAAATTTTGTTGCATTATCTACTGTTGAGGCAGAATATGTTGCTGTAGACAGTTGTTGTGCTCAAGTTCTTTATATAAAGCAACAACTTGAAGATTTTAAACTTATATACAATCATATTTCTATTAAATGTGATAATACTGGTGCTATAAATTTTTCAAAGAATCCAATACAATATTCTAGGACTAAGCATATTGAAATTAGATATCACTTTCTTAGAGATCATGTGCAGAAGGGCGATATTGTATTAGAATTCACTAGTACACATGATCAATTGGCAGACATTTTCACAAAACCCCTACCAGAAGATAGACTATGTATGATTAGAAGAGAAATAGGAATGATGCATGCCATGAATATCTGCTAGATATTTTTATTCCATTATCTTAAATGACCTACAGAAACTTGAGACGTTTAGCCTCATTATTCAAATGCATTTGTTCCTCATAAAATATCATGTCACCCTTGTCTAAAGGATTAGGCAATCGAAATGCAGAGACAAGTAAGGATTTTAAATCTTTATTCTGTTGTTTTAAGTCTACTATTTTTTTGTTAGACTCTTGAACATGTCGTTGAAGAACATCGATTTTCTCATTAAATTTCTCTATCTCGCGAGTTTTGGACTGCAACCGAGCGAAAAAAGTGACAATGGACGATGAGTATCGAGTTTCGAGACTCACAAGCTCGTAAATGGCATCATGATCTGATTTATTAGCCAAATCAATATTTTGTTGCTTCATGGTGCCTACAACAGATGCAGAAATAGTTTGAGGTAAAGAATAACTTATATCTTGATCAGGAGAAGTAATGAAGAAAAATTGATGAGTCATTGAAATTTTGTAGAGTAAGAATGAAGATGAACTACAGAGATGAGAAGAAAATTTGATGCGAATTAGATAAAACTAAAGATTGCTTTTATAAAGATAGAAATAAGTATAAGACAAATTGTCATCTCTTCAAATCTTACTTAGTCAAGTTTACAAGATATGCCGGATGCATATTGTCAAAAGTTACTGAACTAAACCAACGAGATTTATTGCAGACTGTCTCTATTTCTCTCGTGAAACGCTGCCATTATCTGTTGATTTTGACTCTGTGCTTGAACTCCCACTCGTTCTGATTCCTCTATTCGAAGTTTCAGAACACGAGCTAATTCTGTCAAATCTATATTTTCTTGCTTTAACCTTTTATTCTTTCTACCTTTATATGCAAACTTTTGATGCAGAATAGATATTTGATTGTTAAGTCAATCAACCTCATTTTCCCTTGCTAGTAATCTCCGAGACATGGTTGTAACAGAGGTAGCATATTGAGCACTGAGAGTTTTTAATGCTGCAACAATCTCAGAATTAGTCTTACCAGAATAATGCATCTCTGCTTTTATCATGGTGTTGACAACCTCACGAGATAAAATGATTGGTTGAGACGGTTCCTGATTCAAATCCAGAATATTAGACGAAATTTTCTCTGCCATTCTATCGTTTTGAATAAACTGAAACTGAATCAATGAGTGGTGTGAAAGTTTATTTCAGTATCCGACAGGTGAAAATGGTCTTTTAAACAGCAACTTTCAAATCTCGATAATATTTAATTTTTCAACAACACACGCGAATTTGAATCTGCTTCCGCACCGACTGCTAGAGTTAGGCCTCCAAACTTTGCAGGTTTTGTCGGACACGCGTGGTTCCGCACCGAATTACCAGAGTTAGACCTCCAACCTTCGCTGTCTTTGTCGGACACGGATAACTTCACTTATTCAACTTCAAATTTCTACAACATCTAATTCGTCAATAACATCAAGCAGATTTAAATCTTCTTCCGCATCGAGACAATAAAGTTCGGCTCCAGCCTTTGCAGTTTTTATCGGTCACGGGTGGTTCCCGCACCATTTTATTTGGTTATCGCTTATTGCGAAAAAAAAAAAATCTTACTGAACCTAATTGCGGTTCCTTTATAATGATGCCAAAAGGGGGAGAAATTTTAGACGTAAATATTTAGATTTTAACTCTGTTATATATGCTGGAATTATGTTTATCTATTATTTGAAAAACTAACGCATATTCTCAGGGAGAGCTTAAGTATTACTGCAAGTTTCAAAATTCCACTAAGTATTTGTCATCATCAAAAAGGGGAAGATTGTTGAATCCAAGATTTCAAATTTCGTATTTACGTGTAGATTTTGATAATAACAAATAAATTCAAATCTCAAACTTAAATTATTTACGCAATAGAGCAAAGCGCACATCAAGTATAAAAGAACAAATCTACAAATAAAACTCATAGATTATTTTTGTACATCTCTTGATACAATTCAAAATTGGATTAAGGCTCCAAATTACTCTTTTTTCTCATAAAACATTAAATTACTTTTTTCACATATGTAAGACATTTTTAAATGTCTTAGTTTTGAAAATTATGTTTTTCATATGTGCATAATATCATCAAACAAAATAATTTCAAAAATTATATTTTTTTATATAAAAATTTGAATTTATAAGATGATTGATTATCATATTTGACATGTGTATATTTTGTTTGAAAGTCTTGAAGGAAGGTGGTGTATTTTTTTTGACAAATGTAAAAAGTAAATGATTTTGTTTGAAAATCTTGAAGGGTGATTGTGTATTTTTTTGACAAATACAAAAGGTAGATGATTTTGTTTGAAAATCTTAAATGGTGGTTGTGTGTTTTTTTGACATATGCAGAAAGAAAATGATTTGATTTGAAAAATAAATCATGCTCGTTTTGTCATGTTTGAAAAGCAAAAGATTTGATTTGATTTCTTTGAAAAATGAATGGAGTTGTCTTTGACAAATGCAAAAAGGAAATGTTTTTATTTGAATTTTTTGAAAAGTGAATAGTACTTTTATTTGACATGTGAATCTTTTCAAATTTGAAATTGAAGACTTATTTGCCTATAAATAGCTCACTTGAGTTTTACAAAAATCACAACAAGAGCTTATACATTTATTGCTAAGTTTTGCATCATTCTTTCAAAACTATCATTCTCTCTTTTCTAAACTTTTGAACCTTAATTCTTATTCTTTTTAAAAAAGATATAGGTTGAGCTGTATTGTTTCTATCTCACTCATTGAGGAGTGTACTTTGATAGTTTACCCACTATCAACTCTTGTATTTATAAGAAGGTACGTATAACTCTTGTGTGTGTAGAAGGTGTTCTACAAGGGGAATAGTTAAATCACCAAGTGTGAGGTGATTGGAAGTGTAGAGTGTGTTCTACACAGATTCTTTAGAGTGGTGCTGCTCAAAAGTGTAATAGATTTCTATTTCCACCTAAAGGAGATTGACTAGTGAATTCGAGATCTTCAAGGGGTAGCTTGAGGCGAGGACGTAGGCAGTGGGACTGAACCTCGTAAAAATACTGAGTTTTTTTTTTTTTTACCCTACTCTTTACATCTCTTACTACTTTATATTCTATTTATATTTTATATTATGTATTTGATTTATAAGTGTTAATTTTTATAATATAACTCAATTCACCTCCCCTCTTGTGTTAGTCATCTGGGCAACAGTAAAAGAATAGTGATAAAAGAAATTAACCATTTCCAACCTGTTGTCCATCTGAACAGTATAATTTTGGTTCGGACGGACTTACAATTCCACCGCCACATTTTCCCCCAAATTTATTCCATTCGGACAAATATTTCTCCGTTTGAACGTATTTTTATACTCGTTCGAACGTATTTTGCAACTCGTCCAATTTTTGGGACGAGTTTTAAAAAATGTCTCTAAAAACCACTTTTAGGGACGAAATTTATTTGGTCTCTAGTAAATTTCGTCTCGAATGGAACTTCTAAAGCATTATGCAGTCGCTAATTGTTACATTATGCAGAACTTCTAAATACATGGTATTCAAGTTAGAAGCCAGACAAGCATCTTAATGGTTTACATCACACAAATTTGATTAGTCATAGGGCTAGAATGTTAAATATGTATATATGTCTTGGCTACCATTTACAGTTCAACTACACTAAATCGGGAAATGGCCTAAAGTCAGCAATCTTGGCTACCTTTTGGGTTTCAATATCACCAAAATTTGGAATTTTCACCATTAATGGCATTTGATAATTTTTGGTGAAAATTCTAGATTTTGGTGTTATTGAAACTTAAATGGTAGCCCAATACTTTTTTATTTGTGGAATTTGTTTGGTTGAATTTGTAATTATTGGATTAGATTATTTTATTCGATTTATGTTGCCATGCTATCCAATACTTGTTTATCATGCATAATTATATTATTTCTTGGTTGCTTGGGTTGTTTATTTTGGGTGGATTGTGAGGTGTTTTGAGGTGGTGTTGTCAAGTGGCTTTGGTCTAGTTTGTTGTTGTTAGTAGGTGCATGTATATCACGATCTCAAATCGAAATGAGGCATTAGGTGGAACTCATCTGGTCATTTGGAGCAGAATATATTGACGTGACGTCCCATGGGTTATCGCTGGGTGACAACGGGATTGGAAGAGATGGTAACGCTCTCGTACTGACTCAGTAGTTCCTCTACTGGTGAGAGTTAGGAGATGCCCGATCATATTACGTGCTAGGCGTGGTTAGCTGAGCATCGCCTGTTTTGAAGTTACATGCATGGTCGTTACTTGTGGTGTGGGGAAGAGAGCCAAGGTGTATGAATAGTCCCTAGGGGAGACCATGGTATACATGTGTTAATAAAATTGATGATGTGATGAGAGCCAGAAACTGAATTTTTGGTGTATTGTGCATCCTTTCTGGGAAAGGACAATTTGATATGTACGTTCCTTTTGGGAAGAACGGTTTTGGACTATACGCTCCTTCTGGGAACAATGATTTTGGAGTATTCGTTCCTTCTGGGAATGAAGGTTAGTTGTGTTGTCTTCCTTTTTGGGAAAGAACGTCAGTGTGCTGTGCTGCGCTCTTTTCTGGAAAAATGACGATTTGGTATTCATGTAGGGTTCCTTTCTAGGAAAGGAAGTCTTGGGTGTGAATTAAATTACTTGATTGATAATATTCATGCATATTATTGATTTGTGGCTTATTATTTGTATGAACTGTTACTTATTAAGATTTACGTCTCACATGGTGTATCGGGCCCACCTACGATTCCTTTTTATAAAATCGTAGTTTATGATGCAGAGGATGGGGATGAGCTCAAGGGACAGGCTCCGCGGAATGAGTAGTTCAATATGATGTCGAAGAGAGGGATTTTAATTTCGGATGTAATTAATGTATTTAATGGCTTTTTTTTGTATGACTGTATAATCTTCATTGGGAGAATTATATGTTAGACTGATTTGTATGTTTTTAAATTTTATAGTACTAGAATGAATGACCACTTTTATATTTTTTTGCGATTATTTTAATTATACACTTATGCATGCTTCACACACACTCTTGAGCACTAAGTGATGGGATGATCGATACGTGTGATGATCATCCAAATATCATGAGTCCTTCTAAATCTCAGGGAGGAGTCGTGGGTGCTACAGAAACGCCAACAACGACTACCTGAGCCCAATAGAAACAAGATTCTTGCAACGCAACCAGTTTGCAAGAATTACATAAAAAAAAATCTCTAGAAAGCTTCTTAGTAGGCCAGAATGCTTGCTTTAGGTGCGGGTAACCAAACCATATGGCTCGAGACTGCCCAAGAAGAATGTGCCGGCTCCAGTTATAAAGTGGCCAGAGGGCAACTGCCAGAATTTTTGCCCTTACTCCAAGAAATGATGAGGCATTTAATAATATGGGTATAGGTACCCTTTCATTGTTCTGTTGTTATGCTATATACCGTTTTGTTTGACTCGGGTGCCACACACTCTAATATAGCACATACATATGCTTGTTTGGATGTAAGGGACCAAAGAGTCTTGATTGTTCCCTATCTTTTGTTACGCCTACCAGTAAACACATATTTCAAACCACCTTCTTTTTAAAACAATCTACGCAAGCATGGTTTTAGGACGACCAATCTATTCCCAAGATTATGTCAAACCCCAACATCTTAAGTACTACCAAGTCTGTTGAGAGGTGCCTCCTACTAACATTTATAGGGAATTCATAACTGTGGTGTTGCAAATTATATAAAATGTGGCATGTGGCACATTTATTACAATTGGATGATAAAAAATTAATTAAGAAATGATTATCTAATGGTAATAAATATGCTACATCTTATATAATAAGAAGAAAGTGGGATATTGATGTCATGTATAGAATTTTCTTTAAAAAATTACTACTTTAAAAATGATCATAAGATCTTACTCATTGATGTAAAGTGGGCCTGTGAAATTCTAATACTTAAAACACAGCCCATGATTAAGGTAGGTCCAACAAGATTCAAGCCCAACCAACATAAGAAACTTAGCCTAGTTACAGGTTAATATAAACCTGGCGGAATGGGCTTAAGGCCCATTATAATTTCGAAGGGGTGAAAACCCTGTGTGGAAGACACACGGTTGCAAGGTGAGAACAGAGGGCACGAGAGAAAGGGTAGAGGGTTGTGCAACTCACCGTGAGAAGGAAGCTGATGCACAAGGGCTCTGGGTAGCTAGGAGTGACTAGCGACACAACTAGGCTTCTTTGAGCAGTAGTACGAAACAAGAGAGAGAAAAAGTGAGAGAGTTAGAGAGAGGGAACTGAAACTGAAACTGAAAGTAATAGAGAGGGAGGACGGTGTCGGACAATCGTCGACTTACCAGAAGGAAGTATCATATGTCTATAAATGTGACAATAAAGATCAGTTTTATAGTGGGCTTGGTTTGTATGATAAGAGTTGTAGTTGGCTCAAGCTATGGGCCCTTGGTCTTTTGTTGAGGAGTTGGCTGTGTGGCCCATTGATTGGTAAAATAGTATATGTAGTAGAGTAGGAAACTTGTATTGGCATTGAGAACCTTATTACAATTTGATATTCTTTTCTGTTCTCTTACTCTCTTCTCTTCTCTCTTTCTACTCCTTGTGAAATTTTTGGATGATGATGAACCTTGAATTCATCAAACTACTTCTCTGATAATTGGATCCATTATATTTGGTATCTAGAGCCAGTCTTTTTCTAGGCATTGGTTAGGTCATAAAAATAGAGAAAATTATCTCATCGTTACTCAGCTTCAAGAATCAATTTGAAGAATCACAACAACGTTTTGAAGAAGTATTCTCACATACATTGAAAGATCTCAAGAATAATTTCGAAACTTTTCACAACAATTTCATTGAACAACTCTTGAATCTGGAAGAGCTTCTGCAAAAAGAAGAAAAATACACAACAACGATGGAAGGGAAAGAGGTATTCAACCCACCTCAGCTTATTTTCTCATCCATTTCCAAAATTCCCGTCTTATTTCCTCAATCTTCAATTCTCATTTTTCATTTTCCATTTCCTTCCTCCATCAACACACCGGTGGATGTTGATCTTGTCGAGATGTTGATCCTGATTGGCCATAAATTCAATTTTTTCTCCAAGATTTCAGTTCTTGGATTCTTGGATTCGTGTTCTTTATTTTTCTATTGTCTCATATTCACTGTAAAAGGGGAACTACCCATTCGATGAAATTTTGATCCCAGTGGAAGTTTCTTCCATCTCTTCTTCTTTAAACCTTATCTTTGTCGATGTCACTTTAAATCTGAAAAGCCGATAACTCTTCATTTAGCCCTTGCTATCCTTTTTTCGTTTATTTCCTCTATTTTTCGTGTTTCTCTTCATTTCCAATTGTTGTCATGCGAACTTGATTGTTGAAAGCTCATCAGTGTGAGAGTTGTATCTAAGATGTTCGGGTCTCACCATTGTTCGGGTCTCTAGGTGTTTCTTGAAGGAGGGAGAATTTTCTTGGTGGTTCTAGTCGATAGTGTTTTCACTCGTGTTATGGTTTTGTTTGTAATCTTTGATGAAGGGGAGATACAACTACATTTGCAAGTTTTAGATAGTGAAAAAGCTGCTCTCCAATTGCTTGATGTATTGCTCTTGAGAAAATGTAAAGTGAATGCAAAGAAATTGAAAAGTGTTTTTTTAGCCATTTGATAGAGGAAAGGAAGTGTTCTCAACGCTAGCTTGCATTCTTGGGATTGTACACTGCAATGCCATTATATATAATGAATTCATTTATGTTATCTTCACTTGCAATTTGAAGCTCAACTATGACAAACTACTTACAAAAATGTGGGATGACATGAGGCTTGTAAAAGTTTACACGAAACCATAAGGCCAACAACCTAATTTTGAAGATCATGTTGTTCTTTCTTTTGTTAGAGGTGGCTACAATGTTGAAGACCTTGGTAATCACATATACAGAAGTTTGGCTAAGGATGTGAAGTATGTGTTAGCTTGGAATACGAGTGGGTGACACTATCCAAAGCCTGTCATGTTTCTTGGAAAGTCTTGCAAGCCGCAACTAGTTCCGTAGATGAACACCCAATTCATCTTGAAAAGGTGAACCTCGTGGTTAAATTTTTACATTGGTTCCTTAGGTTGAAACTACTCTATAACTACTATTAAGAGCTTTTGTGGTAGCCTTTAACTCAACATAAAGTGTCTAAAAGGTTCTCCATTTTTATGGAGTGTTTCTGATGGACAAATGTGTAACTTGCTAGTTATGCATACAGTTATTATTATTATTAACTCAACTCAAGTCCATGTCAAAATTGCTGGATTGATATTGTTGTTAATGTTGCTACAATGCGCATGATTGACTTGAATTGTATACATGTTGCACTACATATTTGCCTTGCATGCGAAATTTTAGACATGTCAGTTAGTCTACATGTATCTTAGCAGGATTCACATGTATCATGGTAGAAAAATGACATTATCGCACCGACTTCAAGAATGAAATCTACATCTTGTGGGCAAGGTGCTTGAAGGGGGAGGAGTTGTCATATGTCTATAAATATGACAATAGAGATCAATTTTATAGTGAGCTTGATTTGTATGATAAAAGTAGTAGTTTGGCTCAAGCAATGGGCCCTTGGCCTTTTGTGGCCCATTAATTGGTAAAATAGTATATGTAGTAGAGCAAGAGACTTATATTGGCATTGAGAACCATAATACAATATGATGTTTTTTGCTATTCTCTTACTTTTTTCTCTCTTCTCCTCTCTTTCTACTTCTTGTGGAATTTATGGACGGTGACAAACCTTGAACTCATCATATTTACTTCTCTGATAATTGGGTCTATTACAGGAAGTGAGTGTGACGGGATTGTCCTAGTCGTTAATCACTGTGGCACAAAAAAAGGTGGTCGACAAGGGTTGAGAAAACACGGGGGCTATGCGAGTGTGTTTTTCTCCAGATTTTGTATTTATTTTTCTGAGGGTCTCTTGGGTTTTTTTTATCGACGAGGGGGGGTAATGTGAGTCCTCAAGAAGTTGGCTAGAGTTGGGAGTTAGCTTCAATTTAGGGATCTATTCAAACTGGAAACTTAAGGGATAACTATACGTGGATGTTAATAAGGGAAAGATACCTAATGAAATAAAATCTCTGTTTTGATTTGATATGTTAACCTTTTTAAAACAAATTCTAATTCTTAGCATTACTTCTTGAATTAAGTTTCTTTTAGATTTTTTTACAAATGTGATTGCATAAGAGCGCTTTGATTGCATCGCTTTGTTATTGTACAGACATTTTGAGGCAGTAGAAGCAAGATTTCTTCGTGCATCATTTAGTGCTTTTGTGGATGTCCTTACACTTGCCACAAAAACGATTGAAGAATTTGGACAAGGATTGGAATTGTACCCATTCACGCTTCCCATACTAGCACTGGCAACTGCTGTTTTTTCTGTTAAAGTGCTTTTTTTGGGGTGGTTGTGACATCTTCTTAAACCTTGATCTGTGCTGTAGTTTGTATTGTTATTATTATTATTATTATTTTGTTATGGTTTATGAATACTCCCTTGATCCTAGCATGTATTATTGCATATTTTACTTTTAATAGATGATTGGCTATTGAATATATCTTAGAAGAACGAACTAGAATGAACTGGTATGCACGGTTTTACAATTACTTTAAATATATTTCTAATAAATATGTTTTAAATAGAAGGGGGTGATGTAAGATTTTAAATTTTAAATAAAAATATATCAGTATTTTCAGTAAGTGGTTCTTTCACAGTTTATATGTAAGGAATGCTGGAGATAACTTGGGAGAATTTAGTGAAAGATACAAGTGAATTTCGATATTAATACCATGATGTCTACCACTTAATGTTATTAAATAAAATCCGTAATGCCCAACTTCATCCTGGTTTTGGGCTGCAATTCAGCGTACCGCTTACACAAAGGTAATCTTCAACTTGACTTGAAAAATAAACAAATAAATAAAAAGGCTTAGTTATTAAAATATTTATAACAAACGTTGGGCTAAACTATTAAAATAAGGTTTTTACCAGGAGAAATGAAACAATGTTGGGTTATGTAACAAGCGGCAAGCCAGTCATGAAACTTAAAATTAACAATTTCCCACAAGAGTTTATTGAAGAGAGCCCACCCATGCAACCAAAACATGTAAGAAAATGCGGAAGAAATGCATGCGCAAATCTTATAATGCAACGAAATTCAACCACGTATTCATAAGTTTCTAGAGCCAAATCATCATAAATCATAAATTAGTTAAAAAAAATATAAAATCAAATGCGGAAAAGGGAGGGAGAAAGAGAGAGAGGAGAGTGTTAGAGCAAAAAAATTCCTAAAATATAGGGAGAGTGATGTGGGAGAGACGAAGAGAAGATATTGAAGAGAACCATGTCTATGGAGTGCTTGGTTAGCGGCGGGTTGTCGAAGAAGACAGTAATAACCATTCTTCTCAAGGTCATAGCAATCCTCAGCACGTACCCATCTAATTTCTTGAGGTTCTACTGTATTCCTTGTTTATAACTTTAGTCTTTCTCTTTTTGGAATGTATAACTTGTAATTTTTCTATTCCTAACATGTACAACTATAGTTTTTGCTTGTATAGCTCTTTCCTTTTCTAAGTAAACGTGTAACACTCTCTTATAAAATACAAGATGCTCTCTCTGTTCTATTGTGAGAAGTTTTTTCAAAATTCTTCATCGTAATCAGAGCCAAATGGTGAAACAGAGAGTCTTTTTTCTGATAGTTTCAAGGACTCCTCTAATCGCAGTCTTGCTCTTAAGTAAAGGCTTACTTCAATTGCCGAATGCGCTGATTCACTTTCTGTGTATCTACGCCATTTTAAGGCAATCGTGATGACTTATCAACCATAGAGAAAGTCATCAACCATAGGGAAACCTGTCCAAGATCACAAAAAATCATTGTGGCTTCTCAGTATTTTGAGCAAAGAAAGACTAACAACTATTTACAACCACAATGATGCGACCTCCCATTCCCCCTTACTCTGAAATAGTTACTCTATTGGATAGCTACTCAGAGTGCCACAAACTTGATATTTCCCTTCAAATGGTCTTCTAGACTAAAAAAAAAAAAAAATACAACAACAAGAGAAGTGGATATCAGTCCTTTAATTCCAAAGGACGTGGTATTCATGAAGGCAAATCAACAGATATCCAACCAAGGATCTACTGGTGCTTCCCCCACTTCTGTAACTGAAAAATGTGATATCAACAATTACTTGATCTATCAAATTGCAACAAAAGGAGCCACACAACCCTCAAATACTTCAATTGCTTCAACTCCTCCTTCCTAGCGAACGCCATACCTCAAGCACTAGCAATTATGACCATTGCCAACAATCAAGACACTGACTGGTTTTCTGATACTGCAACAACAGACCATGTAATCAGCAAACCAGATATTCTACAAAACTTTACACCTTAGAGAATCAGTATTGGTCTCACCAAATAACTCATCAAATATAACTTTGATGATTTATGCTAAAAATAATCTCATATTGGTCTCATCAAAGTATATATATCTAACTTTAAGTTATAGTAAAATTAGTCAAACCTTTTAAATTTGAAGAGTTACTGTTCACCCACTAAACTAATTGTTTAATATATTTTATTTCTCTATCTTCTTTTCCTCATTTTTCTTTTAATTTTTTCTCTCTCCCGCATTACCCAAATACCTTTCATCAAATAAAGACCCAAAACTCAACCTTGCATTTCGTCTCCCAGAAATCATCTCTCAAAATCGTCCCTCATATTCCAAAGTGATAGCTACAGATTAGTTACAGATTAGCAAACTGACGTGTTCTCAAAAGTGCTTCCAAGTATAAAAGTGTCAAATTGTATTAAAAGATAAGTCCAGGATCGTATTGCACATGGACAAATGATGAACAAAGTAATTGTGAAAATTAATTCGAAAATATGATGATGTATGAGAAGTATGAAGAAGTAAAATAAAGAATAAAATTCTTTTTAGTATTTTTTTGTATATAAACAGTAAGCAAAAAGGATATTAAAATATTCATAAAAAAATATATAATGAAAATGGAATATATGGTTGAACTTGAAGGTTTTGGATTGTGAGTTTTTATATGGAAAATGAACTAAAATGTAGACTATTTGATCACTTAGAATTAAATGCTTAAAACGAAGTTAAGATGCAATTTATGTATTATCTAAACTCATAAATAAGCTTTCAAAGAGTAACTAAAATATAATAAGTTCACTAAAATTAATAAACACTTGGGTTATGGGTCTAAACATTCTTTGCTTCAATTATTTACAAAATTTCTGGGCATTATTTCTCTTCTATTAATCCAATCAAGGCATTAATAAAACGAAATGTGGAAATCATAAATTCAGTAAAACTGCCGAGACTTATAAGTGAATTACTTCACTAATCATCAACCAATATCAATATCACACTCAGCTAAATGAAATCCTTGATTAGATTCAAGGATTTGATGTGCCTAGTGTCAACAACAAAACAAAAATAAAAGTAAGAGATTTAATCAACTATCCCTCTAAATCAGTCGGTCATCAAACAAAATGAGGCATGAAATTTAATCAACAGAGATCCCACAACAATGAGAAGTTCAGAAACTTTACCACAACCCAAGCTACAAAAGTTAGCTGATAATCATTCTCAAAAGCTAATAAAAAGATGAAATGAAATAAACCCTAAAAATGCGAGAGAGACTATCTGAACCCACCCCGTAGGAAAATAAAGTTAAATAAAAAAAAAAACTAACCTCTCCATCCGGAATATTCTTTTCATCTTATATTTTCCTTCTTTCGAATTTTTCTCTCCCAAACGAATCTCCTTGCTCCCAAATTCTCTCTCCTTCCACATTTTTCATCCTTGTGCATAACGGCCTCAGCTCGTGGTCCCGCTGCTACCTTTTTTCCCACGATTTTTTTTCTTTTGTCTCACGTGTTTTGACTCTTGAGCAATGTTTTGAATACCGTACCGATGAGCGTACTGATCAAAGCACTGAAACGAAATATTTCGGTACTGGTACCATTTCGAATATCATTTCGGAATAGTCTATACATAAAAAAAATTATATATATAAATATATATATATAAATTATATTTCAAAAGAATAGTCAATATATGAATAAATTATATATGTAAATATATATGTAAATAATCTAGTCTAAATTAAAATAAAAAAATAACAAGAAATGTAAAAAAAAAAAAGTGATATCTCGAAATCCAGTACAGGCCGATAAGGCCAGTACAACCAGTACAGGCCGATACGGCCAAAATTTGGACTAGTACGAAACAGACCTAATTTCTATATCGATCACTACTCCGATACAGTACGAAATTCAAAACTATGCTCTTAGTGGTTTAATTCTCTTCATAGCAGGTCACATAGGTTTAAAACTCTTCATTTATCACATGGGCTTCAGAGTTTGGGCTTGGATTTCTTTCATTCTTTGGTTTAATGGCAGGACACATATTGCTTTTCATTTGATATCATGCTCAGCTGCCGTATGGCTTGAATCAAGTTGCCTATCACGGCTTCTCTTTATCATCTCGTGGGCTTCAAATGAAAATCACGTTTGGGCTTAACTACAATGGTATAAGTCTAACTAAATGGTAACCAGCTCAATAGTTAAAGTCACCTATATTTAATTAGGGATAAAGTATTATTTTACGTGCCAAACATAATTAATCACATTATCTAATTAATACTCTTATTTTATCACATAAATCTCATTTAATCCAAGATATTAAGAGTATTTAAACAAAATAATTGAACATTTATCACAAACCATTAAATAAGTAACATCGTAAAGCACATCTTAGACTGCCAAATTAAAAAATAAAAAATAAAAAAATTTATGATAGAATGATTGTGTTTATTATTATTTTTTATTTTAGTTTTTTAAAAAATTGTTGAAAACAATAATTTAAATATCAAGTTAAATTATTAATATATATATATTGTTAGTATATTTATAAAATATGAAAAAATATTTAATAATTTTCTTTTTTTAAAAAAAATATTATTATATTATTATTTTGATGAGTCTAATGATGAGTTCAATGTGGATTTATAGATGTGGAGGTGTGTGCTTCCCATCAAACTTGTATTTCTCATCAAATTTTGATTTTTTATTTATTTATAAGACTAATACTAATGCTCTTATACTGGTTTTGATGGACTTATGGTAGGTAATAGTGTCTCCCTATCAATCACTCATCCTGGCAATACATATATCGATTCTGACTCTTCATCCATTCATCTCAATGATGTTTTAGTTGTTCTCTCTATTACAAAGGATCTTGTTTCTTTCAACAAACTTATAACTGATTATCCTCTTACCATTGAATTTACTTGAGATGGTTATGTGATAGAGAACAGGACAACTCAGAAGGAAATAGCAAAGGGCATAGACGTGGTTGCCTTTATAATCTTCATGGCGATTCTTCAATAAGTAGTGATCTTACAGCTTATTTTTCAAATCGCTTTCACAAAATTGGTCCAAGCCACTGGCATCTATGCTTGGGGCACCCACACCATCAAGTTCTAGCACATTTACATTCAAATAAAGCATTTGTTTTTATACAACAAAATGCACCAATGCATCTATTTTTGTTAGTTACTAAATGAGAAAATCGTGTAGACTACCGTTTTTACCACCTGACAGTCAAAGAAAAATGTCTTTTCACAATATTTATTGGGATTTTTGGAGGCCCGCTCCCACTACTTCTCACGACAAGTTTTGCTTTTACTCTATTTTTATTGGTGAATACGCGAATTTCACTTAGTTTTTTTAATGCCGACACACAATTAGCTACATGCTTTGATATTTTTTTATAAATATCTGTAGTGTTAATTCAATGTCAGATCAGTATCTTTTAGAGGGATGAAATAGGAGGATTTTTCTCCCACTTTTATTCTTATATGCAATCTAAGGGCATTCACCATTAGTCTACATGTCCCAAAACTCCCAAACAAAATGGGAAGGATGAATGCAAGTATCACAATATCACTGAACTTAGATTTACCATGATGTTCATTGGTCATCTTCCACAACAGTTCTGGATTGATGTTTCTCTAGTGCAGTATTTGTAATCAATCGGTTGCCATCCAAAGCTCTCTACATGCAGTTCCCATATTTATTCTTGTATGGACATCATTTCAACTATTCCAGCCTTCATGTGTTGGGTTCTCGTTGCTTCTATTTTCTTGGTTCTTATTGTGAGAACAAGTTGGATCCGAAATCATTGTCGTGTGTTTTCCTTGACTATAGTACCATACACAAGGTTACAAATGTTTTTATCCTCTTATTGGCCGTTTGTAAATCTTAGGCCATCTTATCTTTGATGAATCAGTTCTGCCCTACTCGTCTCCAGGAAACGTACATGGTTCTGAAATATTATAGGTGATTTCAACTCTTTCATTGATGGTGATCCTCCCTCCTCATCTGATTTTGAATCACTCCACAACTTGCTTGCCTCAGCTCATGCTCCTCTTGAGCCCTCTCCATCAATGATGAACCCCACTGCTTCTACTAGGTATCCCATAATGTGTCTGACCAACCCAACTCTCCCACAACACTTGCTCCTCCCTAGCACCCTACTCCATCCAGTTGTGCGCACATTGGCTTGTCTCAACATCAAATTATAACTCAAGCTCGACCAGGTATTCATAAATTAAATCATAAGTACCAAAATATTCGTGTTGCTTGCACCTCCTCTTTGCTTCCAACTTTGCCTTGAAATGTAACCTATGCTCAATGCCATCCCGACTGGCTTGCAGCCATGCACGAAGATCTTGATGCTCTTGCTCAAAACAAGACATAGACACCTGTCCTTGCTCAGCAGGACATGTACATCGTCAGTTGCAAATGAATTTACAAAATTAAACTCAAACCAGATGGAGCTCTCAAGAGTTTCAAAAGCTCACCTCGTAGCTAAAAGTTTCCACCAATTGGCTGTGCTTTTTTTTTGTCTAAAACATTCTCTCTTGTGACCAAACCAGCAAGTATAAGCCTTTTACCTCCTATTGCCATCATTAAAGGCTGGCAAATTCATCAACTTGACATAAAAAAATGTGTTCCTCCCTAACTTTCTCAAACTTATTTGCAAGCTCAACTATGCTTACTATAGCACAGATAATCCAAGCATTTTTATTAACCACTCCTATGCTGGCACCTTAGTCCTCGTTCTTTATGTAGACAATATGGTTCTTACTGGAGTCATGACACTATCTTGTAATGACTGGCGCATCTCACAAGTCTCCATTGAATTCTCTATCAATGATATGGGATCCCTACATTACTTCCTTGGCATCCAAGCGCATCGCACTCATCAAGGTCTCTTCCTTTTACAAACCCATTATGCTCATGACTTACTGCAACGAGCTTCCATGGACTGCTGCAAGCCACGTGCCACTCCCATGCTCTCCAAAGGGCGCATTGATGCTTCTGTTGACAAAACCGTATCCAAATCCAACTCATTATCGAAGTTTTGTAGGTGGTACTTGACCTTCACTCGGCTAGAGATCTCTTTACAACGTCAACTTTGCATGTCAATATTTGCATGCGCCGTCCATGACTCATTTTCAACTTGTGAAATGAATTCTTTCATATGTTCACAGCACCCCCCACCTTGGTGTTCGTCTACTGAAGACTAGCTCACTTGATCTATAAGCTTTCTTAGATGCTGATTGGGCTGTTTGCCCTTCCAACCGTCGGTCCACAACTTGGTTTTACACCTTCCTTGGAGGCAACTGTGTGACACCCCGTACCCGTAAGGAGGGGGTCCTGAATATCAACCTGTTTGACTTGGACCTGTTTTCATCTACAAATTCTATCTAAAAATATATCTGATCAAATCCACCAATAATTCCTCATCTACAAATTTGAAAGAACAAATAAATTCTAAATATCCATAAAGTTCATACATTAAATAAAATAATGCTATCATATAGGATCCACAAACTTCCCATCAAAATATCCTACTAACACTTTAATCTAAACATGCTAAATAACGTAACCACAAAATAATAAATATTGTCTTCACTTCAACCCCAAAGATGATCGCCTATCCTGGTCTCAATATATTAACCTTGGTCCTCAGGCGAGACCTCCACTTCATCTGAAATGTATATAGATAAGGGGGTGAGTTCATCCACAACTCAATAAGCAAAACATCTATACTAGTATGTAAATCATGAACATTTTAATAAAACCCTTAAGCATGTAACGGAAAAAAACTTTTATTCCAAGTAAACAAATTCCAAAACTTATAACTCATTCCAAAAGCTGAGCGAACCTTTATTTTGCATAAAGTACACACAAAACTAACCTCTTTTTTTTTTTTTATACTCAAATCACTTTGGCAAAAATAACTGTAACATCTCAACCATTTTCAAACATATGCCATGTTTAACCCCCGTGGTAGGGTTGTGTTATCCCCGGTGGCCAAACCAAGCAGTATCATATTGTGAGACTTTCCCTCATTCGTTCTCAGAGCCCCGAGTGTGCACATAGGAAAGAAACACATAAAAATGATCACTTTATTTCCAAAGTGATTGCACTTCTATCATATTGTATCATGGAGGTACCAACCATATCACGTGAATCCATATAATCATGTCCGAAATATATTCAGAAATAAAGACAAACAGATAAGTATGCCAAAGGTTTTTCCGTAAACATATCATATTAAGCTACTTGTTTTTCACTTTCTTATCTATTTCCATACAAGCCAAAAACACAACAAAACATATTATTTTACATGCACAAGATGACATCAAAATTAATGTTCGCTCTTATGCATAGTTCAGAAACATGTCAAATATTGCTCATGTCTACACATTTCATGTCAAAAAGAAAAATTTCTCTATCATATAAATTTTCATAAGCGAATGCATAAAACGTATACTGAGATTGTTTTTCACATTTTTCTTTAAAAAGCAGAACATGCACATTTTATAAAAACCAACCTCAAACAAATTTTCTTTTTATGTAAATCTAGGATAGGAGCCCCGCTTACCTGACTCCTGTAGCGAATTATCAAAATTTGGAATCCGATCTCTAGGATTCTCGTCGCCTATTTATAAAAAAAAAAAAAGAAACTCAACATTAACGGCCAGCAAACCCAATCTATGTATATACAAAATGATAATCTAATGCTCCTAATTCTGAAAAATTTTGCAAAACTCCTATCTTCAAACTACGCTAGCTTAAAGCGTTACAATTTACTACAAATATCAAGTCAAACAACACCCATAACGTCCTAACCAGCCCCAACAATCTGGGTTGTTATCCCACGCTCACATGAATATATATATATTTCTAACTTTCCAGCTTACAAACCCAACGAGACCAATCACCCAAAAATCATTTAGCAACATAATTATTAACCTCAACACGACCAATCAGTCTAGCCCGCCACAATAATGACGAGTTCCCAAAATTTAACATCACAACTAAAAAACAAACTCCTAATCCACGGCTATAGCAGTACTAAAAAAAAGCAAGAATTTGTACCAACATACTCCAAAAATCTTCTAGCCTCACTTCAACAGAAATTTAAAAAAATATAAAGGTATAATCTACACCACTTACAAAGAAAACATCTATTCAAAAAGAACCTTGAATCCTTACTTGAATATGAAGAACAAAACGCAAGAAAACAGAAGCTTAAACAATGAAATTCTCGCCTCCCTAATGCTCAACTGCAACCAACGGAAACCGACTATATTTTCAGTGATTAAATCCCCACAACAGCACCCTTATTCCAGCCATATTCAATCAACTCCAACTTCCGTATACCAACAACGGAAAGAAAAACATCAACTAAATTCTGAACAAAACACAAATACTGCTCCTCGGATAGACCCCGAAATTTAAAAGAAAAAATTCTAACCCAAAACACATACGTTAATCACCCCTTCAATCAATCTGAGAAACCTACCCGAGAAAGGAGAGCAACCAGCAAGCACAACAAAGGCTAATACGTCGGATTCGGTTTCCCCTGTGCTCTGCTTCACCCCCCCCCCCCCCCAGAAATCCATAAATTAACTATGATTAAAACCCATAATCAAACCTTACAAGGATAGCAAAAACGCAAGAGAAAAGAGAGAAGGAATTTAGATGAATTACCGGCGCGAATTTGGGTGAATGAGAAACAGGGCCCGTGGCAATGAAGAGACCGAGCCAGAGAAATGGTTTGTCGAAGGAGGAGAGAGAGAGAGAGAGAGAGAGAGAGAGAGAGACCGGTGAAGTGAAACTGACCGCAAGAGGAGGGAACTCCATTTGATGCAACCGCTGGACGTGGCAAACGGGTGAGTGAAAATCGAAAGAAACAGAGGGAAAACAGGGGGGTTGAAACCGTCGGTGCCGAAGGAAAGAAAGTAAAAGAAAGGAAAAGAAAGAAGAAGAAAGGAGAAGGGCGGAAAAACTAATACCTGGGGTGAAACGGCGCCGTTTTGGTGAGTGGGGCCAGGTTCTTGATACCCTAGAATGGGTCTGGGCTGTGGGCTGCGGTTGCGGGCCTTACAAACTGCATGTCCTAAAGTGTTAAGGAACATGTCACTATTATTCATTCCAGTGCTGAAGTCGAATACCGTGCCATAGCCTCTACAGTTGTCAAGCCCACTTGGGTTCCCTTTATCTTTCATGACCTCGGCATCTTTCTTCCTTAGCCCCCCTAATCCTTCATTGTGATAACATCAGCACTTCACATATGTCAGTTAATCCCGCATTTCAAGCTGGACTAAACATATCAAACTCAACTATTATTTTGTTCGTGAAAAAGTTATCATTGACACTCGATGCTATGTATCATCATCTTGTCAACTTACAGACATTTTTAGTACAAAACCACTTGCCAAAGCCATCTTTTGTGATTTATGGTTCAAACTTGGCCTGCTTCCATCTCCCATTCAAGTTTGAAGGGAAGTAATAATCATTCTTCTCAAAGTGATAGCATACACCAACACACCCATCTAATTTCTTGAAATTCTACTGCATCCCTTATGTATCTCGTGTAATCTTTTTATTTGTGGCATGTACAACTTATAATTTAACATATACAACTTTGTTTTCTACTTATATAACTCTTTTCATTTTCTGTAAGAAAACGTGTAATATTCTCTTCTAGAATACAAGATGCTCTCTCGGTTCTATCGTGAGACAAAGTTTTCCCAAATTTGTTTAGACTATGGTGGGTTGTATGACGTTGAAGAGTTGCTTTGGATTCACTAGCAAGGCACTGTGAGGGAGATAATTGCGATAGAGGAAATAGTAGTAGGCGCTCTTCGGAATGGCGTCCGCCTATTATCCTTCTTTCAGAGACTTAGAGGGAATTGTATTTGGTAAAATTCCTTCAGTTGGATTCTGAGTACTTCCTACTCAAACTAAACTCCTCTCACATGAATTCCTATTATACAAAGACGATAATTTAGTTAGCTCGTTATAGTTACCCCTGACATATTGATAATGTGATGATCGGAGATCCTATAAACATTTAATGCCTGGCAGGGTGGCATCTCGCATTAAATGCAGATTGATGTGAATATCCAAAGATATTTACTGATCGCTCGGAGGTAATCATTTTACTAGAGATATTATTAAAAATAAACAAAACCAATAAATGATCTCAGGAAACTTAGGATGTGAAGGGGATTAATCTGCTCCCTGATATTCCTGGATAATTACACGTGTATCTGATCAATATTTCAGCCCATATTTCAGCCCATATTTCAGCCCATATAAACTTAGGATGTGAATAGATCACTCGAAAAAGGTATGAACATCTATCTGAAACTCTTTTGAATTATTGTCTGGAATATATCCACCTTCATCTCTAACAAAAGTTTCGGAGAGTTTTCAAAATCGAGAAACCCAACCCTCCATCTTTTCTGTTGCAGATTAGAACTGGAAATTGCAATTCAACTCAGGAGTGCAGAACACACATCTACAGGCACAAGGCTTCAAGCAAGAGTTTTCTTAAAGGAGATTAGGCTTCGATATAAGATTTAGCCAGCTTATTTCAACATTGTTAACGTAAAAGATTTGTGAATAAATAAATTGATTTAAAATATTTTTGATTTTTCGGAAATGAGAGAACAAAATTAGATAAAAGTATTATAAAATTAAAATATGTTAAAATATAAGATTATCCTAAGATATTCACGAAATGGTTGAACTAGCCTCACATTTTTTAATATTATTTTGTTTTCAATTTTGAAAAAATTATATTATTTTTTATATTTTGTTAAAAACTAGAGAAAATTCTAATGGTTGGAAGAAGTATTGAATATTTGAAACGGATAATGGTTCTGACACGACACATTTTCCATAGATGTTGTGAAATAAGTTTATTTTTTTGAAGGATAGCTCTACTGCCACTATTGGGAGCTTTCACTGGGGGTTCTCGCTAGTGCATTTTATTATTATTTTTTTACATGCATTTTTTAACATGTTCAAATATTTTTTTTTAAATGAAATTTATAATATTATTAAAAAACACTTCTTTAATTATTAAATGAAAAAATCCCAATAGAAGGCCCTAACAGGAAGACTAACATTTTCTTTTTCAAAATGTTAGTCCTATAAGATATTTTATAAAAATATTGCTCAAATATTATTGTGTATAAGTATTCTTAAAATACTCCACTATAATTTCTTATTTTATTATTAATTTTCATCTACTTTTTGTTAGAATAAGTTGTAATATATATTTAAAAGTTGAAGGTATAAAACTTGTGAATAAAATGGTTGAGAATGCCCATTGGCAGAGATCTGGCTAAACTCTCGCTCAAGCGAAATCAAACCCGAGATTTCGCTCGATTAGTCGCTCGAGCGAGATTCAGGTAGTGATCTCACTAAATGTTCGCTCGACGTTTCGCTCGAGCGTGAAACTATGTTAATGACTCATTGCGACTTCTAAAAGAAAAGATGCGTCTCAATTGAAGCGATATGTGTTTGTCATTTGATCTCACTCGACACTTCGCTCAAGCGAGAGTCATGCCCTCGATGTACACTTTATGTGGCGCTCAAGCGAGTGGTCAGACCATAATTTCGCTCGATCCTCACTCGACACTTCGTTCGAACGAAAAACAGCTAACTCACAAAAGACGTGATTTTTCATACATGTCTTTTTAGGCTTTATAAGTAATGTGGTGACAAATCTGTAAAGTCACGAAAAATCTTTCATCTTGTTTTGTTTCTGTCATTTTTCAATAGTAAATCTAGAAACTCAACAAAATTGCTATTCATTGAATTCAAAGACTTTGTTATATCCTAGAGATGATTTGCTAGAAACCTATTAGCAAACTTTTTGTGAGTGAGGGCAAATATCGTCTTAAAGACAGTATTACTATACGCTTCAAAGTCTTGATCAACTATCAGATTCTTTTTTCTTCTTATAAATTTTTTACCAACAATTTTAAGACGATATTTCAATAGAAGGAGGATCTGATTCCGCTGCTTTCAAAGTCATGAACCAAGATTTTGTGAAGTTGGGTAGGTTCAATGGATCCAACTTTACTCGATGGCAAATCTTCTTACTGCACTGAAGATCTTCTATGTTTTGGATCCAAGTCTGGAGCCAATTCCTACACCAACCCCTGAAGATTCTGAGACTGTCAAGACGTTAAGAACGAAACGTGAGGAGGATGAATTGGTCTGTAGAGGTCACATTCTGAACACTCTTTCTGATCACTTTTATGATTTATTTACTACTATAAAATCACCTTTGGAAATATGGAATGCCCTTAAAGCGAAGTATAAGACAGAATAATTGGATACTGATAAATTTATAATTTTGAAGTACTTCGAATTTAAAATGGTGGATAATCTATCTGTGTTAGACCAAATGCATGAGTTGCAAGTCTTAGTCAACAAACTTCGTGATTTGTCCATTGTAATTCCTAAGTCATTCCAAGTGGGAGCAATTATTGCGAAACTCCCACCAAGTTGGAATAATTACAGGAAGAAGCTTGTACATATGGCAGAAGAACTCACTTTAGAACAATTTGGAAAGCATCTACGAATTGAAGAGGAGAGTAGAATTCGTGATGATAGCCACTTTGATTCTAAAATGAATGTGAATAATGTGCAAAAGGGTGATGAAAAGAAAAAGAATTTTCTTAAGGCTAAGAAAGGAAACACCTTAAAAAAGAATTTCTCTATCGATAAATTGAAGAAGAATAGACAATGTTTCAACTGTGGAAAGAAAGACCATTACATTCGTGAATGCAGATTCTTGAAAAATAAGAAAAAAGATAATGGCAGTAGTTCAAATGTTGCAAATGCAATTGAGAAAATCATTGCAATGGTGGAAGAAATGGAGATTGGCATGATAACTAAAGTGCATCTCGCTTCAACTACAAATTCTATCGATTGGTGATTTGATTCCGGTGCTACAGTGCATGTGTGCAATGATAAAGCGCAATTCAAGAACTATGTTGAGACTGCTGATGGCCAACAAGTTCTTATGGGGAATCACAATGCAGTTCAAGTCCATGGAAGAGGAAATGTTGAGATGCAACTTACTTCTGGGAAGAAACTTGTGCTGACTAAGGTTCTTCATATTCCAGAAATTAAGAAGAACCTTTTATCTGCCAATTTATTGTGTAAAAAGGGCATTAAGGCTGTTCCTGAGTCTAATAAATTAATATTGTCCAAGAACGGTGTTTTTGTAGGCAAAGGATATTCCCGTAATGAGATGTTCAAACTCAGTATTATTGTGAATAAAAATGTTTCAAATTCTACTTATATGCTTGACTTATTTTCTTTATGGCATGGTCGTTTAGCACATTTGAATTTTAAATACTTAAAATACATGTCAAAGCATGGCTTAATAGCTTACGATAAAATTGTTGATTCAAAATGTGAAATATACATTCAAGCAAAAATGACTAAAAAACCATTTCCTACTGCGAATAGAAATTCACAAATTTTAAAACTTATACATTCTAATATTTGTGAATTAAATAATTTTTTAACTAGAGGAGGAAGAATGTATTTTATTACATTTATATATGACTTCTCTAGATATACTATTGTGTATTTGTTAAAAAATAAAGATAAGGCATATAACATGTTCATTTGGTATAAATCAGAAGTAGAAAATCAAAAGGAAAAGAAGATTTTAATTCTTAGAACTGATAGAGGTGGAGAATATTTCTTACATGAATTTTCTAGTTTCTATGAAGAGCATGGAATTATACATCAAATAACCTCACCTTCCACAACACAACAAAATGGTTTAACTGAACGAAAAAATAGGACGTTTATAGATATGGTAAATACTATGATTGTAAGTGCAAAATTGTCTTTCAATTTATGGGGAGAGACATTACTAACAGCATGCCATGTACATAATAGAATATCATCTAAGAAACTACAAGTGTCACCCTATGAACTCTGGAATGGAAGAAAACCTAATTTAGATTATCTTAAAGTGTGGGGGTGTTTGGCATTTTATAGAGTTCCAGATGCTAAGAGAACTAAATTAGGACCAAGAGCTGTAAAAAGTGTGTTTGTTGGTTATGTTGAAAATTCCAAGGCATATAGATTATTGGACTTGAATTCTAATATCATAGTGGAATCAAGAGATGTTGAATTTATTGACAATAAATTTAACAATGATTCTGAATTTGTTTCAAAACCCGATCAAACACAAAGTTCTAATTCTGGTTTGAATAATTCTCTTAATAAAAATAAGAGAAAATCAAGAGATTTGCCAATAGAATAAAGAAAAAGTCAAAGAGTTAGAAAAGAAAAGAATTATGGTCCTGATTTTGTATCAACTTTTGCTTTAGTCTTTCTTGTGGAAGGAGATTTAAACATAGTCCTTAACAAAATACCTATTGTTCTAAATGTAGAAGATGATCCAAAAAGTTTTAAAGAAGTTTTGTCTTCTAGAGATGCAGCTTTTTAGAAGGAAGTAATAAATGATGAGATTGACTCAATATTATCCAATAATACTTGGGTTCTAGTGGATTTACCTTTAAATTCAAAAGCTATTGGCTGCAAATAAGTATTAAGAAGGAAGTATAATACTGATGGTACAGTTCATAATTTTAAAACAAGGTTGGTTACAAAACGTTTTAGTCAAAAGCAAGGAATAGATTATTTTGATACCTATGTTCCAGTGGCAAGGATCACATCCATTCGTATACTTATTGATCTTGCATCTATATATGAATTAGGTGTGCATCAAATGGATGTAAAAACTGTCTTCTTAAATGGTGAACTTGACGAGGAAGTTTATATGGAACAACCTAAGGGATTTATTCTACCAAGAAATGAAAAGAAAGTGTATAAATTAGTCAAGTCATTATATGGACTAAAATAAGCATCAAAACAATGGCATGAAAAGTTTGATTCCATTATTTTAGCTGATGGTTTCAAACATAATAGTGCTGATCAATATATTTATTCAAAATTTACTGAGGAATATGGTGTTATTATTCGTCTTTATGTTGATGACATGCTAATTTTGTATACTAATATGAAAGGCATTTATGAAACCAAAAAGTATTTAACTCAAAATTCAAAATGAAATATCTTAATGAAGCAAATACTATTTTAGGTATTAAAGTGAAGAAATATAGTGATAATTATGCATTATGTCAATCTCAATGTATTGAGAAAGTGCTTATTAAATTCAAACATTTGGGAATTACAGAATTTAATACACCATTTGACTCTAGTGTCAAATTATATAAAAATTCTAGAAGAGCAATAGCACAACTAGAGTATGCTAGTGTGATTGGTAGCATGATGTATGATATGCATTCTACTAAACCCGATATTGCTTTTGCTGTGTGCAAACTTTCAAGATACACTAACTGTCCTAGTGTAGATCACTGGAAAGCAATTAGTAGAGTACTTGAGTTTTTAAAGAAAATAATTTATTTATGACTCTTTTATTCAAAGTTTCCAACGGTACTTGAAGGGTACTCAGATGCTAGTTGGATCACTAGTATAAGTGACAATAAATCCACAACAGGTTAGATATTTACCTTTGGTGGGGGTGTTGTTTCTTGGGCTTCAAAAAAATAAATGTGTATCTCTCATTCCACAATGGAATATGAGTTTATTGCTTTAGTAACAGCAGGGAAAGAAGCAGAATGGCTTAGGACTATGTTATTAGATATAGAGTTGTGGTCACGACATATGCCTACTATTTTTCTGCATTGCGATAATGAAACTACTATGTCTAGAGCATAGAATAAAGTGTACAATAAAAAGTCTAGACATATAAATCTAAGACATGATTATGTTAGACAATTAGTAGTTGATGGAATCATAACGATTATTTTTTTAAGTCAAGTTGTAACTTGGCAGATCCTTTTACCAAAAGTTTGTCGTGAGACATGGTAAGAATCACATCCATTGGAATGGGATTGAAACCCTTTCAAGAGAATTACCAGTAATGATAACCTAACTTTTAAGATTTAACTAAAAGAGTTTAATGGATAATAACAAATTACTGATCTGTGATTAGTAAAGCGCTATAAAAAAATAAAATAAATAAAGTCTCATTCGGGATGGAAAATACTTGACTGTTACGTTTAAAAAAGGATAAGTTTTACTCTTAATAAAGTTCAAATTTAAAAGTGTCTTGGTAATGGAGACTAAAGGAACTTTGCCTATATGAATATAGAAGTGGTGCAACTTCTAACAAGAGTGTTGGGTTTATTTCTTGTAAATGTTCATTAAACCAAGATGTTGCACAAGGCCATAATAGTGCTAATTATTATAAAATTCTATTGAGAAAAGTATATTCTCATGTGTGTGTTGGTTCCGGTTTTGAACTAAAGAGTTTTGGTTTAAGCCTAGGCCACCTATTACTTTTCAAAACTTTGAGCTAATTACACTGAGAGAAGGTTTAAATCGAAAGATACTTTCTTTTATGCATGATAATGTCAATAGTGAAACAGAACTTTAAATATATATCATAACCTAGTGGGAGATTGTTAGAATAGATTGTAATATATATTTAAAAGTTGAAAGTATAAAACTTGTGAATAAAATGGTTGAGAATTCCCATTGGCAGAAATCTCGCTAGACTGTCACTCAATATGTCGCTCGAGCAAAGTCAAACCCGAGATTTTGCTTGAGTCTCGCTCGATTAGTCGCTCAAGCGAGAGTCAAGTAGTGATCTCGCTAGATTTTCGCTCGACGTTTCGCTTAAGCGTGAAACTATTTTAATGAATCATTGCGACGTCTAAAAAAAAAAGATGCGTCTCAATTGAAGCGATATGTGTTTTTCATTTGATCTCGCTCGACACTTCTCTCGAGCAAGAGTCATGCCGAGACTTCACTTGATGTATGCTTGATGTGGCGCTCGAGCGAGTGGTCAGGCCGTAATTTCGCTCGATCCTCACTCGACATTTCGCTCGAGCGAGAAACGGCTAATTCACAAAAGACGTAATTTTTCATACATGTCTTTTTAGGCTTTATAAGTAATGTGGTGACAAATCTGTAAAGTCACGAAAATTCTTCATCTTCTTCTATTTTTGTGATTTTTCAATAGTAACTCTAGGAACTCAACAAAATTGATATTTGTTGAGTTCAAAGATTTTGTTATATCCTGAAGACGATTTACTAGAAACCTATTAGCAAATTCTTTGTGAGTGAGGATAAATATCGTCTTAAATACAGTATTACTATATGCTTCAAAATCTTGGTCAACAATCAGATTCTTCTTTCTTCTTATAAATTTTTTACCAACACTTTTCACTATTATTAATTACTTTTTACAACTATTCAATATTCTCTTATTATTTTTTTATTATTTTTTTATTACTATTTATATCTCTTTTTAACACTTCTCAATACTCTTCAATAACCTAACACATTAAAGTAATGCTTATTTATTATTTATATTTTAAAATTCTGAAGCAGTCAAATTGGTGCACCCTTTGCACACCTCCATGAGAATTTAATTATTAGGACTTAAAAGAAGGTTACATTGAATTTTCTAAGTTATAAATTTTGAACCAAGTGAATAATAATACTAAAATAAATTCTAAAGTTGGAGTCTCCAAGCTAATAGTCAAACTCATATTTTATTAATTTTTTTCTCTTTCCTTTCTCAATATATGGTCATAGAATATGACTACTAACTCATTTTTTTATCAGTTTATCTCTTGCCAAACTTTTATTAATAATTTAATATATATAGAATATGATTATTAATTAATTTTTTGAACTCATAATTTAATTAAAATATGATTATTAATTAACATATAAGAGGTAGAATGATAAAATAAGATAAAATAAACTAAAATAATAATTACAAATAATAAATATTTTTTAATTATTAATTATCCATTACTATATATTTTCATAAATAGATAATTCAATATTAAAATTTGGTGTGAATAGTCTAAGTTAAATTATTATTATATTATTTTATTATATAATAATAAAAATAATTATTTTAATATGAGAAGTTATATAAATGAAATAGCTAAAAATTAATATACTCTTTATAATAATTAAAACTATTCAATAACTTTAACTTGAGACAATTCAATAAAAATAATGTATCAGGGATTAATGAAACGGTCAGTGTTGGGAGTGCCTCAAAAGTCAAACCCCAACGAGCTGATGGACTTCGAAACGGTGCGTTGAGCCCCGTTGAGCCCAAATTCCCTAACATCGACGTTGAAGCGGTTCTCGGCATATAGTTCCCTCCTCACCCTCAGTCCATCCGTGAACGGAGAAGCCAGAAAGCGTGTTCTCCTCCATCTGCTCTGCTCTCCTACATCCGCGAAGGAAAAGCGAACCCACTCCATTTGACGAAACCGAACCCTAATCTTCCCCTGCGGTATCTCTCTCTCTCTCTGTATTTTGCAATGAATTAGTTTGTTTAGAATGTTTGGGTATGATGATGCTCTCCTCCCTCCTGTGTTATAATAAGGAATGATATGTAAATGCAAGCTGCAAGCTGCGATTGGTAAAGTAAATGCACACAATATGTATGATGAGATGACAAAGAGTGACAGTTTTAATATCGATGCATATAGTTTTCATGTAATTGTATTTCAAAAGAAAATATGAACCAGGATTCTAGTGCTCTAGGATACATAAAAAAACATCTGAACCAGGATTCTGCAGCTATAGCCTTCTGGCAACATCCAAGTATCTAGCATGTTTCTCAAACTACTAATAGATCATTTATGGGTTTAACATCCATTTCAAGTTGTCATTGAAATGTATATATTTCAAAGTGGCTTAGGATAAACACATTAACAAACAGGGACTTTTTTAATGTAAATCAGTGAAGAATTTGCATCAGTCTAGAAAGGGGACATTTTTAATCTATTTCTAGGATGTAGATTGTATATCAGGGAAGAAAGGGGACTATTTTTAATGTATTTCAGTGAAGAATTTGCATTTGGATGAAATTTTTAAATCAATATATTACAAACTTTGAATGTAGAAATGTTTAATATTTCCCAGAAGAGGGGGGATTTTTTTAATGGATATGAATATCAGTGAAGAAGCAAGAACCAAAACTTTCTATTGTCTGCAAGCTTTTTCTTGCTTATGTTTATGTTGTTTATAACATTTGACTGTGTTTCCCATTGCTGTTCTGTTTATCACTTATGAAAAAATGGCATTTCTTGTGTAGAAACTAGAAAGCCTTGTTTCCATTGTTGTGTGTTTGGTTGTGTTTCCCATTGCTGATTAACGTTTCAAATGTTGATCCTTGTTGTCTTGTTGGTGAAGATGAATGATTAGTTTTTTAATAGTTGAATTGAGAATTTAAAAGTGTTATTGAGTTTTACAAATATGTGTGTTTTTAAGACTTATAATAATAAATAATATTGAGTTTCTCATGTATGTATGTATGTTTTTAAGACTTGTATTGATATTATTTTGGAACATTTTCTACATATATATATGTATAATTTATTTATATAATTTTTATCCCGAAACGGTACACCGAAATGGACAAGTATTGAAATATACCGTTCTAATGCCTCAACCGTAATGGTCACCGGAATGGATTTCAAAACTTTGCTAGGGACTGAAGTTTATTGAGGGGCCGAATGTTGCGTTTTTGTATATGATGTAAATGCAAATGAATCATTTGATAAATGACCACTAAAATCATTCGATAAATGCGTTTTGTCTGGGTTTTTAGCTCTCACTACTGATCTCTTTGATGCATTCTTGTATTTTTTGTCCTTCAAAATCTGGTAATGTATAAAAGACTTTTAATCGTTTCTACTGTTTACAAATATGCTTCCAAAGTTAATTTTGATGCGCAAACTCATTCCTGTTTCAGTAATTTTGGTACCTTTTCTTTATTAGTTATATTTGGTACCTTTTTTATGCATTTGATTGATTCACTAGTCAGATTGATTCACTTGTCAAATTGTCTCTGTTTCTGAGCAGAGATCTTCTTCCTCTTGACTTCTTCAAATCCCTTGGCATGTCTACATGATATCTTTTCACTTCTTCTGATAAAAACATTATTTTAATAGTCTAGCCAAACTTATAGATAAACGAGATTAGCTCAAATAGCCAAGATGCCATCTTTAGTTTAACTTTAGGTAAAAAAAATAGATAATCTAATGTGAGTGCTTTAATCGTTTCTTCTTCCAGAAAAGTCAGTAAAGCCCTAAACATAAAGGGGAGAAATGTACCCTTATGCTGTCTCTTCTTCCATTCTTCGCTGCCGAGCTACGTGTCACTCTTCCTCTGCTGCCTTTTCAGCATCTTCTTCTTCATCTCTGATTTCACTATTTGCAACCAAACCTTTATCACTTATGCGTTGCTATGGTGGCTTAGGCCAGCTCAGTGTTGCTTTGAGATCAGAAGAAGTCAAGTCATTCTCTACATATTCGCCACGAGTACTACAAGGTGAGTTTCTGCTTTACGTTCTGTCTTGTGGGTTGATGGGAAAGTTCTATGTTGTTATTCTATGAAGGAAATGACAATTATTGATCCCCAAGATGTTTTAAATTCACTGAAAATATGATGTTTTCCCTGTTTCGTTCAGGTTTAAGCTCTGTTTGTTAGTTATAATTTGCGGAAATGGATTTTTGAATCAACCTGAATTGGTTTTTTCTGTTTAATTTGTGAAGTCAACATGGGATGCAATTTTACTCGCTATATATGTTGCAGTAGTTTATATGTTTGGTTTTGATCCTTACCTTCTGCATCATTTGAAGCTTGGGATTTTATCCTGTTTAATAGATTCATAGCATCAATTAAAAATTTGGAGATTGTAACTTTTCTGATTTGTGTGATGTCAAAAGTGGAGGAATTAGTTGTGGAGTTCATATCATATGTTAGGGTTCTAGATTGGATTACATATATATGGCCTAGTTAAAGACAAGGGAATTGCATTTGGCCTGCTGTATTTGCTGTGTCCTCTTTTTTGAGTATTTTATGCAACTTATGATTTATTTGAAAACCTCCCTAATCATGGTTTGTTGCAATTTTCCCTTCAATTCTCTCGTGCAAACTTGAATTCAGATATACTAATTATGAGATGGTTACTGTGGTAGATCATAAGTACGATATGGCATATGCTTTAATGAGTATGTACGTTTGCATCCTGAACTACCACCCATTTTCCAATGCACATCCTAAACTATGAACACTTTCGATATGCGCCTTAGACAATCTATAGGTTTCAATGTGCACTCTGTTATGATCGAACATTTTAAATTATGCCATGTGACTGATTTTTCATTCAGCTTGGTGTTTAGGTCTTAACCGAGGGTGCACATTGAAACTTACTGATAATTTAGGAGCACATTGCAACTTTTCATGGTTTAGGAATACACAACATGAAAGGGATGACAGTTTGGGGTCAGAAAATGTCGTTTTTCCTTCTAAAAAGTATGATTATCTGACTTGATCTTATTAAAAAAAATATTTTCTAACTTGATAATGAAAAAGAAAATTCAAGTTTGATATGGAAAGGTCCCTGTAATTGGTGTAGAAAAATGCCAACCTTTTTCTATTTCTGGTTGATTAATTATATTAATTACTTTTGTTAGTGACGGAGACATTGTTGGTTTCACAGGTTGCGTCGGTGGTCAGCATTCTTCTCAACATTTTGCAAGAGGGGGGTTTGCAAGAACTTCAGGGTTGAGTTCTGCTGTGATGGATGTGAAAAATGTGTGTACTCCCTATGCTTTATGTTTCCGTAGTTTCATATATTCTGCCAGTGGGAGAAATTTTGAGACTGGGAGGGGTTCCAAGTCCATGAATTTTGTCAGGGGAATTATCGAGGAAGATGGAAAGGACTTCATGGGGGGTTCTCGACTTTCTCGATATAATGTAGAGCAAAATGCTGATATTGTCCACTTAAAGCTGCTGCGTAACAATACTTTTGTTACAGTGACGGATTCTAAAGGGAACACAAAATGTAAGGCCTCGGCAGGATGCTTGCCTGAACTGAAAGGAGGGGCTAAAATGTCTCGATATGCTGCTGAAGCAACTTCAGAACATGTGGGAAGAATGTCTCGAAATATGGGATTGAAATCAGTTGTAATGAAGGTGAAAGGGTTTACTTATTTTAAAAAGAAAAGGCAAGCAATCATGAGCTGGAGAGAGGGCTTCACTAATTCTCGAGGGGTTCAAAATCCAATTGTATACATTGAAGATACAACGCGGCGTCCCCATAATGGCTGTCGGCTGCCTAAAAGGCGTCGTATTTAACTATTGGCAGTTCAGGTGGTTGCTGTTGATAGAGCATTATGATGAGGAATTTCGCCAGTTGTAGTTGAACCTAGTGGTGCAAATAAACTTATGCAAGATGTGTTTATTATGTTTTAAGACTGATTCCTTGATGATGCTAGATGAAAACTTGATGGAGGCCACCTTAAGAATTTTTGAAGTCATTTTTGTCTGTCTTGTTTTGTTGACTTAGTTTATGAGAAGTTTCTCGACCATAATAGTGATGGGGCATTTTTCTTCTTTATAGTATGTGTGGAGCTCTAAACATTTTCCAATGTATCCAACCATAAATCATTTCATTACGAAAACCAAGTGTTTACTTGTAGTTCATATATTTGTTGCAAAACGGCTTTGGATTGATGCTATTTATCTTTGCAATACAAAGATATCATGTCGGCTTTAACCGAAGCATAAATTACTGTTTATCATTTTGGTTTCCCTTTTTTATCAGATCTTTAAGGCTTGGAGAAAACTCGTAAAAACATTTTCTGCTAAGATCTAATTTAAGGATATTGACTATCACTGGTGCTGCTACATATTGCATTGTGTGTGTATATGTATGATAAATTATACTTGCTGGGAATTTTGTGCAGGAATTGTACAAGAAATGGATTATAGTTCATCTTTAATTGTGTTTTGTGTTTCAGCCATTTTAATTTCCAGTTTCGTTTGTGTTGACCAAATGGTTATTGCTATTTTTTTAAATTTCTTTAATTGTAGTTGATGTGGAATTGAAAACTTGTTCTCACGCAATTCTTGCTTGAAATTTTCCGTGTAGTATAACCCTGTATGTATGTATGTATATGTGTATATATATATATATATTCTCAAAGAAACTGTATTGTATATTTGATTGGTTCAACTTGATTCGGAAAACTCTGTAAGGCACATACACAAGCGCACACATGACACAGTTGATACAAGCCGTAAGTGAGTTTACAAGTCAGTCCCATCGTGGGGATGAGATGCCAAGGTTACCTGGCTAATCTCACGTTTATTATTTTCTTTCCAAAAATTAGAAAATTAAAACTTGTGCATCCTGTTATAAAACTAAAAAAAGAAACTACTATTACAAAAGAGAAATAAGAAATTCTCTCTGAAACTATTAAGAACTGAAACTTTCTTTCTCTCTCTATATTTTCTTATGAATTTCATTACAACTGAAGCCCCTATTTATAGGCTTTGAAATTACTATGCAAGTTACTATGGAAGTCACTATACAAGTCACTATACAAGTCACTATGCAAGTCACTATGCAGAATTTAAAATAATAGTGGTGAGGTCATTCACATAATTTAGTGGTGGGACAGGGGGCGGCTGCATTTCGTTCATTCATTACACTCCCCCTTGAATGACTGCCAATAAGAAATCTGCCTCGTTAAAACCTTGCCAAGTAAAAACCCAATAGGAAGAAAAACTAATGGCGAAAGAAAAAGAGTACAGTCTTCTTATGTATCCACAAGTGCTTTAAGATTGCCTCATTAAAACCTTGCAGAAGAAAACCCAGTGGGACAAAACCTCAGCGAAGGAAAAAGAGTACAATCAGCACATTTACTCCCCCTGAAAAGTGCATGACAAAAGATTTTTGAGTTTTCGCATTCCAATGTTATGCACAATCTTTTTGAATGTGGAAGTTGGTAACGCTTTTGTGAATAAATCTGTCAGATTATCACTAAATCGTATCTGCTTGACATTAATTTCACCTTTCTCTTGAAGTTCATGAGTATAAAAGAATTTAGGTGAAATATGTTTGGTTCTGTCACCTTTGATATATCCTCCTCTGATTTGAGTGATACAAGCAGTATCATCTTCATATAAGATTGTTGGGCTATTATTGATCATGGGAAGTCCACACTTTTCCTGGATATGTTGAATAACTGATCTCAACCAAATACACTCTCGACTTGCTTCATGAATAGCAATGATCTCTGAGTGATTTGAAGAAGTAGCAGATAGTGTCTTCTTAACAGATCTCCATGATATGGCAGTATTTCCATAAGTAAATAAATATTCAGTTTAACATCTACCTCTGTGTAGGTCTGAAAGATAACCTGCATCTGCATACCCAATCAATTCTGGACTCGAACCACGTTGATAAAATAATCTCATATCAACCGTACCATGAAGGTAACGAAGGACATGTTTAATGCCATTCCAATGCCTTCGAGTTGGTGCAGAACTATATCTTGCAAGCAGATTAACTGAGAAGGTAATATCTGGTCGAGTGTAATTTGCAAGATATATCAAAACTCCAATTGCACTGAGATATGGTACTTCAGGACCAAGAATTTCTTCATCGTCATCACAAGGACGGAATGGATCTTTCTTCACATCAAGTGTTCGAACAATCATTGGAGTACTCAGGGGATGAGATTTGTCCATATAAAAATGCTGTAGGACTTTCTCAGTATACATGGACTGATGAATAAAAATTCCATTTGGCAAGTGCTCAAGCTGCATGCCGAGACAAAATTTTGTTTTGTCAAGATCTTTCATTTCAAATTCATTCTTTAAATATATAGCGGTTTTTGAGATCTCTTCAGGAGTTCCCATAATATTTAAATCATCAACATAAATGCAATAATGACAAATCCAGATTCTGATTTCTTAATAAAAACACATGGGCATATAGGATTATTCTCAAATCCTTCTTTCAATAGATATTCGCTTAAGCGATTATACCATATGCGTCCGGATTGTTTCAACCCATATAAAGATCTTTGTAGTCTGATTGAGTACATATTTTTAGATGTACTTGTAGATGCTTCAGGCATCTTATATCCTTCAGGAATTTTCATATATATGTCATGGTCTAAGGATCCATATAAATATGCAGTGACCACATCCATCAACCGCATTTCTAATCCTTTTGTAACAACCAGACTAATCAAAAATCTAAATGTGATTGCATCCATAACGGGAGAGTATGTTTCTTCATAATCAATCCCGGGATTCTGCAGGAAATCTTGTGCGACAAGCCGTGCTTTGTACCGCATAATTTCATTTTTCTCATTACGTTTTCGTACAAATATCCACTTATATCCAACAGGCATCACACCCTTTGGTGTTTAGACAACAGGTCCAAATACTTCTCATTTTGCTAGCGAATTTAATTCAGCTTCAAAAGCTGTTTTCCATTTTGGCCAATCATTTCTACGTCGACATTCTTCAATGCTTTTTGGCTCACTTTCTTCATTAATTCTGGTAATGTCAAGGGCCATTTTATATGAAAATATGTTGTCGACAACAGTTTTATTTCTATCCAGAATTTCTCCAGTTTTCATGAAATGTATTGAGATCTCATTATTTTCAGGTACCTGTTCCTCTTTAGGGGAAAACATTTCATGACACACCTCTTCAGGAGATCCCTTTTTAGGAGATTTATACTCTTCAAGAGTTTCATCTTCAGGAGGTTCTGGAATAGAAGATTTGAGCTCTTTAGGAGCACCAATTATATTTGTAGCCTGTATTGTGGGTATGTGTTCTTCAGGAACACCAAATTCATTTTGTATTCTTTTCCTTCTGGGAATTTTGTCTTTTGCACCAATAGGTCTTCCACGCTTCAGGCGTATTTTAGATTCACCTATTGCTGCTTTAACAATTTGTCCTTCAGGGACTTCAATCCTTGCTGGAGTATTAACAGCAGGAATATAAGATTTTACTACACCTTTAGTGTCAGTAAATACATCCGGTAACTGATTTGCAACATTTTGCAAATGAATAATCCTTTGAACTTCCCGTTTACATTCATTTGTAGGAGGATCAAAATGAGACAGGGTCTTATTATCCCAAGTAATATCTTGTCGTGCTTCAGGCACCGACTTTTCTTTACCTATTAGTAGAAATTTTGATTTGTCAAAATGACAATCCTCAAAACGTGCTTTAAACATATCCCCTGTAAGGGGTTCAAAGTATCTAATAATGGATGGAGAATCAAAACCAACATATATCCCGAGTCTACGTTGAGAGCCCATTTTTGTACGTTGTGGAGGTGCAATTGGAACATATACAGCACATCCAAAAGTACGAAGATGAGAAATATTTGGATGTTGACCAAATGCAAGCTGTAATGGAGAATATTTATGATATGCAGATGGTCTAATGCGAATTAGAGATGCTGCATGAAGTATAGCATGTCTCCAAGCAGAAACAGGTAGTCTTGATTTCATAAGTAAAGGTCTAGCGATTAGTTGAAGCCTTTTGATCAAAGACTCAGCTAAACCGTTTTGTGTGTGTGTATGGGCAACAGGATGTTCAACATCTATTCCTATTGACATGCAATAATCATCAAAAATTTGAGATGAAAATTCACCTGCATTATCCAATCGAATGGTCTTAATCGGATACTCAGGAAATTGTGCTCGTAGTTTAATTATCTGAGCAAGAAGTCTAGCAAATGTAAAATTTCTAGTGGAAAGAAGACAAACATGTGACCATCGACTAGATGCATCAATTAGAACCATAAAATATCTAAATGGTCCACTTGATGGATGAATAGGCCCACATATATCTCCGTGAATCATTTGTAAAAAGGATGGAGATTCAACAATGACTTTTGAGGGAGATAGTCTAATAATTAACTTACCTTGAGAACATGTAGAGTACGGAGATTCATTGGGTAGAAATATCTTTTGATTCTTTAAGGGATGCCCATGCGAATTTTCAATAATTCGTCTCATCATTATAGAACTTGGATGTCCAAGGCGATCATGCCAAGTCATAAATACTTTAGGGTCAATGCACTTCTGGTGCATTACTACATATGATTCAATTGTTCTCATTTTTGTATAATACAATCCAGAACATAGAGCAGGCAGTTTTTCTAATACGAGCTTCTGGCCCGATATTGTTTTAGTAATGAGAAGATGCTCTTTACTGCCTTCATTGGTCGTTTCAATATGGTAATCATTACGACGTATATCTTTGAAACTCAATAAATTTCTTCTGGATTGTGAAGAGAATAGAGTATCATCAATACAAAATTTGGTACCATTAGGCAACACAATATAAGCTCTTCCGGAGCCCTCAATTAAATCCGATGAACCTGATATGGTATGGACATAGGCTTTATTTAGTGTTAGATTTTGAAAATATTTTTTTTTTTGAGAATTGTGTGAGTTGTAGCACTGTCAGCCAGACATATATCTTTATCATTCAACCCAAAGATAAAAAGTTCATCAATGTGATCCATGATTCTACAAAATATACAAAAATTTTATTACTAATAGAAAGAAAATACATTAATTGAGTGGAACACTTCCATCTCCAATTAAGTGTTCAATACTACCTTCAGAATGATTAAAGAAATCAGATACATCAAGATGAGTAACGTCTACATCTACTGAATCTAATAAATCATCTGATGGTTCTACTAAATTTGTTTCATGCACTTTATTCTTTCCTTTAATAGAAGCTTGATATAAATCAGCTAAGTGCATGACCGTACGACAGGTACGTGACTACTGTTTAGTCATATTACATCTATGGCACACCTCTTCACTTTTCTTTGAAGAATTATTCTGAGGATTTTTACCCCTTTCTGAATTGTACCACTTCTGGTGATATGGTATATTATAATCCCTTTTAATGTTGTTACTCATGGGACCAACATTTCTATAATTTTTCTACCACGTCTACACCCTTAATTCCTTTGAAATGATGCACCATTCACTTCTAGGAATTGTGTAAATTCGATATTATTAATAGAACGTAACTGGTGTAACAAAAACTCATTATTTAGTTTAATCACTGGAAGACAAAACAAAAGTTCAGAATATTTGTTAAATTTTCACTCTCGATATTGCTTCTGCAGGAGCACATTCGAGGTATGAAAAATAATGTCTTCTTTTATATATCATCATCAGTGACATTTTCACTGTATAATTTTAATATTGAGCTGATTTTAAAGAGTGCAGAATATTCAATACCACTCTTAAAATCTTGCAATTTCAGGTGCAATAAATTATAATGATCTTTTGAGGGATTACATCTTCTGGTACTTATATCACTCTCTTAATTCATTTCACACAGTAAAATGATTTTTCATCATGAGATACACAGCACGGTTCTTCAGGGACACATGGTTTTCTTCTATGATTGTATCTTTCAAGTTCATCATCATATCCAAATAGATCTCATCAAGGATCTTGGATAAATAACATTTTTCGGAAATATCAATAGTAATAAATCTCAATATTTGACATTATATTACAAAAATAAATTTGTGAATTTAAGAAATATATTCACATTATCATGAGAATAAAAATAAAATTTTATCAAGTAATATTTAGCAATATTACCTTTAATATTTATCTCAAGGACTGTAAATAATATATTAAAAAACTTACTTTAAGTAGAAGACCACTAGCTTCAGTATTGGTAGAATCTCGTGCTGATAACGTGTTATAAAACTAAAGAAAGAAACTACTATTGCAAAAAAGAAATAAGAAATTCTCTCTGAAACTCTTAAGAACTGAAACTTTCTTTCTCTCTCTATATTTTTTTATGAATTTCATTACAACTGAAGCTCCTATTTATAGGATTTGAAATTACTATGCAAGTTACTATGCAAGTCACTATGCAGAATTTAAAATAATAGTGGTGGGGTCATTCACATAATTTAGTGGTGGGACAGGGGGCAGCTGCATTTCGTTCCTTCATTACACATCCCAATTATTACAGTTTTTTTTTTCAATTGTAGACTCAAACAAGCCACTTATAGAATGCCTGACAGCTTAAACTATTAAGAAAAATGATAAACAAATCATTTTCACAACACTTTATTATTTATTAAAAAAATTTAACAATTCGTTTACAATGGAGATGATGATGTGGCATATTATTTATTTAAAAAATTGAAAATTTTGAATCTAAAGCCCAATACCAATTGTACATCATCTTGTCCAAAATTTTACTATAGAAGAGAGGATTTTTTTTTTAATTGAATAAACCACATTCATTTATAGAAATCATTCCTTACAAACCATATCAGAGAAACAAAACTTGAAATGAAATCTGGACAATCCTCAACCCAACACATTAAATTATCTAAGTACAAAGCAAACTTTGCCAGATTATAAGCAATAAAATTGTCCTCTTTGGGAACAAAAGATATATTCCAGTGTAGCATTTCTTGTAGGCACTTCTTTACATCTTCCACTGCCTCACCATACCATGCTCAGCATTCATCTTTGTCTTTTACTGCTTTGATAATTACAAGCGCATCACCTTCAAAAACTACCCTATTAAACCCTATTTCTATACAGAGTTCAATAGATATCCGCATGGCAATAGCATCAACTACCTCAGCTTTTGCATTCATTCTTAGAGGTTCACTATATGCAACCATAATCTCCTCATTATTGTTCTTGATTATGATCCCCAGCCCCACAATACAGTTTTGTTCATCTATTGTGTAAGGCTTATTTAAATCAAGAGGCTTGGAAGCCCATCAAAATAAGAGCCCATGTAAGAGAAAAATAATATGGCAGGCCCAATCACTAACCCAAGAGAATGAATAAGTATAGAGTCCTGAGGGGTCACGTACATAAACTAATACTTAACCCTCGCCACCTTTTGCGGGATTTCATGCAAATACGTGATCGCGTCAGTTACAGGAAGATAACGTGTAAATGAAAATTACTACAGAGGATGAACATCACCACAGGGCCTATATAAACCATGTAACCCTCCATGAAGAGGGAACTTCTCTCTTTTGTTCTCAAGATACTCTTGATAATTGGCGAGATTACTGACTTAAGTATCGAAGTTTTCTCAGGCGAGGATCGCCGGATCTTTTTAATTTCTTACAGGTAAACGGTTGCAGGACGTAAGCGAGATACGTCCTTAACATTGGTACCGTTTGTAGGATTTGATTGCAGACTATCAACATGGTTCTCGCATTCCAACTGCAACTCGTTCTGTAACAAGCCGGGCAACAATGCATCCATGGAAGCACGTTTAGCAGTAACAAAGGAGAGGCTGAAGAAGGCGTTAGACACCTTGGAAGCATTGTAGAAAGAAAACAAGGATTTGTGGCAGAGGAATGTTAAACCCAACAATACCGCTGTTCCTGCTCACAGTGAGTCAAGTGAGGAAGAAGCAAACAGTAATACTAAAGCCAGGCTGGAACGCACAAACAAACAAAAAATGCACGATAAACTGAAGGATCTTGTGGGAGGAACTTCCTCGGTCGAGTGCCTGCTGAACTAGACTGACCTACCATACAGCGAGCGGATTATGGAGATCTCGCTCCCGCCGAAGTTTAAAGTCCCCGAGGTAGATCTGTACGATGGATCTAAGGATCCAGTGGACCATCTAGAAAACTTTAAAGCCCACATCACACTCCATGGTTTCCCGGGTGATATTGCTTGTCGGGCTTTTCCTTTAACCCTAAAGGGGATAGCGAGAGGATGGTTTGGGACTCTCAAACCAAGGTCGATAGATAGCTTTGGAGATCTAGCCAAACAATACATAACCCAGTTTATGTCTAGTAGAAGGCGCCAGCGCCCAACTGCCTACCTGCTCACGGTCAAGCAGAAAAAGGATGAAGACCTTAAGACCTACCTCACTCGCTTCAACAAGGAGGGATTGACGACAGATGACTAAGACAAGAAGATCACTCCGGTCACTCTCCTGAGCTAGCTAAAAAGACCCCTTCCACCCTTAGGAAATTCATGGACCAAGTAGACAATTTTGTTAACGCCGAAGATACATTACAGGCCTTAGTAGACCCTCAGAAGGAAAGAAGAATGGTTGAAAGAAGAGACAGACGGGAGGATAAAAGGGTTGGAGCGAGTCGGCGAGAAAGGAAGCGAGAAAGACACCTAGATCCAAACACCAGGTTAATACATAACAACCTGAGTGTCAAAGAAGAGGAGGAAGACGGGAATGAAAGGCGCCAGCCCCAGACAAGCAGTCGATATTGCAAATACCATCAAACGGGGTCACATTGGATAGAGGACTTCACGACCATGAAGAAAAAAGTTACTGATCTGGCGGGGACTAGTGAGTTGGAACAGTTGTGGTAAAACGGTCAAAATCCAGAAGACGTCAAGAGTTTGGGCGAGAAATTAAAAGGAGCACTAACCCTAAAAGAAGGCACCGAGGTAACCACTGCCAGAACAATAGCAACTGAGCGACAACAAAAAGAGACGGGAACAGAAGCAGGGCGTCCATGAGAGACGACAAGAACAGATTGCCCCAAAGAGGTGACGGGAACAAATCACCCCAAAGAGATGACAGGAGTAGAGCGCCCATTGGGGAAATCCGAACTATAGCAGGGGGTTTTGTTGGAGGCAGGATGTCCGCATCTAATATAAAGGCGTACACACGAAAGACGAGGTATGAGGAAGTGTATGTAGCGAACATGGCTCCTAAACAGCAAAATCTTAGCAACGATCGGGTAATGATATCCTTTGGAGAGGCGGACAAAAAAGGAATGTTGTACCCACACGACGATGCTCTAGTGGTCACCCTTATCATAGCCAATTACACGACTAGACAGGTCCTAATTGACAATAGAAGTTTAGTCGACATACTATTTTGGGAAGCATTCAACAAAATGGGTATCGACGCTGGCCAACTATGGCCTTCCCCGACACCATTGAAGGGCTTCTTCGATAAAGCAATCTAACTTGTTGGGGCCATCACACTTCCAGTAACCGCCAGAACTAGAACACAAACGGCGACCACCATGACCAATTTCTTAGTGGTTAAAGCCCCTCCTCCTATAATATTATACTGGGGAGGCCAACACTCAACCATCTCAAGGCGATAACCTCTATGTATTATCTCAAAATGAAGTTCCCAACCGACAGCGGGGTAGGAGAGTTGAGGGGCGAGCAGATATTGGCTCGAGAATGTTATGTTAAGAACTACGGAAGAACGGTTTCGAAGTTTGTACTGTGGAAGAGATGTTCATACCACCGCCCATAGCAGAAGCCCAAGAAAAAGATGTAGAGGTCAGAGACGAGCAGAGTCAACAGCACGCCAAGGTCAGTAAGCCTTTAGAGCTAGTAACTTTATTCCATAACCGTCCAGAGATAGCCGTACGTATCGGTACGAATGCCCCCCGATGGATAGAGAAAGTCTGAAGCGGTTATTGGTAGAACACAGAGACATGTTTGCATGAAGCCATGAAGAGATGCCTGGCGTGGACAATGCCATCATTGAGCATCACTTAGGTGTAGACCCTACATACAAGCCAATTCGCCAAAAAAGGAGGTCATTCAGCATGGAAAAATAAGCCGCCATCAGCTTGGAAGTCGAAAGACTACTCGCCATCGGTTTTATCAAGGAAGCCCACTACTCGGAGTGGTTATCAAATGTAGTTCTAGTAAAAAAGGCGAACAGAAAGTGGAGGATGTGTGTAGACTTCACTAACCTCAACAAAACTTGTCCAAAGGATAGCTTCCCCCTACCACGCATCCATCTCATCGTGGATGCAACGGCGGGACATTGAACACTGAGTTTCATGGACGCCTACTCAGGATACAATCAAATATGGATGCACACAACGAATAAAGAAAAGATTGCATTCATAACATATCGCGGACTGTATTGTTATCAAGTAATGCTGTTTGGATTATAGAATGCAGGGGCGACATACTAAAGGCTAGTCAACCAAATGTTCACGAAACAAATAGGAAAAACCATGGAAGTCTATCTGGACGATCTATTGGTAAAAAACAATGAGTCCACCCAGCACATCGACGACCTGAGAGAAGCATTTGACGTGCTACACCAATACAAGATGAAATTGAATCCTACCAAGTGTGCCTTTAGAGTCGAGTTAAGAAAGTTTTTGGGATTCATTGTATCTGAAAGAGGAATCGAAGTCTCCCCATAAAAGATAGAGGCCATAATCAATATGAAGCCGTCGAAAAACTTGTATGAGACACAACGATTGGCAGGAAAAGTAGTCGCCCTAGGCAGATTCATAGCAAGATCGATGGATAAGTGTATACCTTTTCTTCCATGTATTGCGCAAGACACATCCCTAGAATGAAGAGTGCAACGAGGCATTCAAAAGATTGAAGCAATACCTAGTCAGTCCGCCCCTCTTAAAGCAATTGGAAAAGGGCGATGTACTCTGTGCATACCTAGCCGTTTCCCCATATGCAGTATCAACCGTCTTAGTAAAGAAAGAAGGGGCCATCCAGCACCCCGTATACTACATAAGCCGAGCCCTCAGAGGAACGAAAGTAAGGTATCCCAAAATTTAAATTCTAGTTTTTGCCTTGGTAACAACGGCTAGAAAGTTTCGCCCATACTTTCAAGCCCACACAGTAAGGGTGCTAACAGAAGCACCGTTAACAAAAGCCCTGAGGAAACTAGACTGCACAGGAAGGTTGATAGGATGGTCAATTGAGTTGAGTGAATTCAACTTGAGATGCGAGTCAAGGAAGGTAGTGAAAGGACAGGTATTAGCAGATTTTGTGATAGAGTTCTCAGGTTTTCTCTAGGAAGCCACAACATCACCAACGAGCAAGCCGTGAGTAATGTACATAGATGGTTTGTCATGTAAGGCTAGAGGTGGCCTAGGAATACATTTACTAAGCCCCAATAACAAAGAGAGGTCCTACATGGCCACGCTAGCGTTTAAAGTAACAAATAACGAGGCTGAATACGAAGCGCTAGTAACCGGACTTTCTATAGCCGCCCAGATCGAGGTAACTGAGATAGAAGCCAGGTCAGATTCACAGATCATTGTCAACCAGGTGTTAAGCCTGTACACCACCAAAAGTGAGAAATTAAAAAAATATTTGGAGCGACTGGCTTGGACGGCGTCTGGAATGGAAGAAATGCCTCTTCCATGGCAGGTTGAAAGAAGAGTTATTGAAGCACTAGCCATTGGCTTGGAAGTGGCAACGCTGAGTTCCAATGTCCTCGAATGGGCAAGTGAGGTAGTAAAATACCTGGCAATAGGTAGACTACTAGAGGTACGAGAAGTAGCACGGAAAGTAAGAAGGAAAGAGGTAAGGTTCCTGCTCATCGACAAGATTCTTTACAAAAGAGGCTTCTTTACCCCTTTGTTACGGTGCATCTTGCCTCAGGAAGCACAATATGTCCTAGCAAAGATACACGAAAAAATATGTGGGAATCACTCAGGGGGGAGAGCCCTGGTCAGGAAGATGGTCAGAGCAGGCTATTATTGGCCCAATACAATAAGGGACGCACGAGAGTTCACTAAGAGGTGCGTCAAATGCCAAAAGTATGCGCCTGTACAACACGCCCACTAGAAGAACTGACGTCCATGACGGCACAGTGGCCTTTTGCCCAATGGGGCGTGGACCTGGTAGAATTTTTCCCATTGGGGAAATGCGAAATGAAATTCATGATAGTGGCTGTGGACTATTTCACCAAATGGGCAGAAGCAGAGCTGTTGGCGACCATAACCAGTAGAGTTGTGATAAGGTTCTTATAAAAAAAATGTTGTCTGTCGGTTCGGGATTCCCCACAGCCTAGTGATAGACAACGGGTGGCAGTTTGACTTCAACCAATACAGAGAATGGTGTGCTGAGTTGAAAATCAAAGCCAAATATTCTTCGCCAGGTCACCCCCAAGCTAACGGGCAAGCTGAATCAACCAACAAAACTTTACTCTTTATCCTAAAGAAGAGAGTCGTGGAGAAGAAAGGAGTTTGGGCGAACGAGCTCCCAGGATTACCTTGGGCATACAGAACAACAGTTAAAACGCCAATCGAGGAGTCCCCGTTCACGCTAGCATACGAGACCGAGACAATACCACCAGTTGAAGTAGGGTTGCCCAGCTATAGAACAAGCCATTACTCAGCCCACCAAAACGACAGCAAGTTAGAGGAAAATTTGGATCTGCTAGAAGAAGAGAAAGAAATTGCGAAAGCCAAAATATTACAAGAGAAAACCAAAACCGAGCAATATTTCAATAAGAGAGTGAAACTCAGGACCTTCGAAATTGGGGATCTAGTCTTAAAGAAGAGTGGGGTAACAACCCATAATCAAGGAAATATGGGACACCAATGGGAAGGACCCTACCTAGTAGTAACGAACAATAGACCTGGGTCATACTGGCTAAAAGAGAGTCAAGGGAAAGAACTGCCTCATCCATGAAATGCAGAGCACTTAAAGAAGTTTTACCAGTAGCGTTTTCAATACTTTCACATTAGTTATGTCTTTAACATTCCCTTAGTTGTAGTACTGTTGGTTTTTTTCATTACAACAATTTATGTTTCAGTATGCTTTTTTCAGTTGAATTCTTGAATGATCATAATTATCACATTCATATTTATTATCTTGAGAATCTCGGTGTTCGCCCATTCTCAACCTTATTGATCCTCATGCTTTGTTTAAAGTACTCGTCATTGCTTACGATGCCATGTAAAAAAAAAGGAGGGGGGCGCAGAGGTTAATCGACCACGCCACCCCTAAACACTAAATATTGAGTTATCACACTCGAAGACCGCCTTGCTAACCCATGATGAGCTATCCAGCTTGCGGGATCAAGGGAAAGGTCGAGGACCGCTTTATTAATAAAAAACAACAAGATATCCAGCTTGCGGGGTTAAGGGAAAGATCACAGACCACCCAAACTACAAAACACCAAAAACGAGTTATAACACTCGCGATGCCACATAAAAAAGGGGTTCGGAGGCAAAAGACTCCGCCACCCTTGAACATCAATGACGAGTTATAACGCTCATGGTGCCACATAAAAAATGGATACGGAGGCAAACGACCATGCCACCCTTAAACACCAATGACCCCTTAAACACCAATGACGAGTTATAACGCTCGCAGTGCCACATAAAAAATGGGCACGAAGGCAAATGATCCCGCTACCCTTAAACACTAATGGCGAGTTATAATGCTCGTGGTGCCACATAAAAAAGGGACGCGGAGGCAAAAGACCCTGCCACCCTTAAACACTAATGACGAGTTATAACGCTCGCGGTACCACATAAAAAAATGGGCATGGAGACAAATAATCCCGCCAAACACTTACAGTGCCATGTAAAACAAAAGGCGAAGTACAGCTGACCACACCACCACTAAACACCTATGACTAGTTATCAGCCTTGCAACTATTCGAAAGTCTTAAAATGGACAACCATGACCCATGATGGAAAATTAAAATATCATCGTCATTCTCATGGTAACGACCAAGTCTCCATGCCACAACCAACGGGGTAAGAAGGAGCATGGTACACTTAATTCCTCACTCCTTAAGACGAAAAGAATTAGCGAGGTAGCTAACTTGAGGGGATATCTAAGCCCTACGATTTTAGCTAGGAGATAAAGTGCGATGACTCAGACTCCTACAAAGGAGTGATTTCACAATGAAAATTGAACTTCATCACTTCAAGGGAATAGCCTCTATAGATAGCATACAAGAGAGCAACAAGCGTCACCCCTCCACTCGTTGCAGGTGATCAGTGTGGTTCGCAAAGAGAAAAATGATTCGAACAAAAACAAAGATAAAAGTAAAAATAGACAGCAACAAGAACTAGGGCAAATGCTTGAGACTATCCAACTATGAATCAAGAATATAATATTGAAGCAAGTGCTTGATGTTATTTACAAGAAAAAGAACAAGTACCCAAGCATCTCACAACGGGAACCTAAACGCTTAAAAGCTAAAATAAATTGAATTCCTTACGCCTCGAGGCGAAGAGAATTTACGGGGTAACTGTAAGACCTATTTAAATCAATAGGCCTGGAAACCCATCAGAATAAGAGCCCATATAAGAGAAAAATAATATGGCGAGCCCAATCACTAACCCAGGAGGAGGAATAAGTATAGAGCCTTGAGGGATCACGTACATAAACTAATACTTAACCCTCGCCACCTTCTGAGGGATTTTGCAGATACGTGATCGCGTGAGTTACAGGAAGATAACGTGTAAATGGAAATTACTACAGAGGATGAGCATCACCACGAGACCTATATAAACCAGGTAACCCTCCATGAAGACGGAACCTCTCTCCCTTGTTCTCAAGATACTCTTCAATAATTGACAAGATTACTAATTTAAGCATCAGAGTTTTCTCAGGCGAGGATCGCCAGATCTTTTTAATTTCTTGCAGGTGAACGGTTGTAAGAGGGAAGCGAGACACGTCCTTAACATATTGTCATATCAAAGTTGGCTATCAACCAACATTTCTCAGGTTTCTTCCACTGTTTGATAGCACTTACTGGACACCCCCCAATCTGAGTTGGCTTCCTTCAACTTTGTTGCAACTCTAAGCTCTTATAAGGATTGTAGTGCCCCTTTAATGACCTGTGAAGGACTAGAAAATAGATTTTCAAAGACATATTGATTTTTCCTATGCCAAATGCCCCTAAAAATAACTACCACCTCCTCTAGTAAACTAGAGTTTAGGTCCAAGCATAGCATATCCCATAATTCTAAGAAATCCTCAGCCATGACACTCCACTTCTGCAATCGACTTTCCTTCTCAGCCCATACATCATTCACAGCAATGCATTGATATAAAGTATGTAAAACTGTCTCACTTTCATTTTTGCATATGGGCATATATCATTGTTCCTCACTTTCTTCTTATAAAGAAAAGTAAGGCAGTAAATGAACCAGGCTACTCGACAGTCCGCTTGGTACTCACTCGGTTAAACCTATATCGAACTCAACTCGTGAAAAAAAAAAGTTCTCTCGTGAAAGCAAATACGCACTCGATTGGTAAATGACACATACCCCCACAAAACTCGACTCGAGTCGGCTAAGACTCACTCGTTTATACTCGAGTCGATAAGTTAAATCGACTCGATTAAAATTCATTTATATATTGATAAATATATATACATATATATGTTATATATGTATGTATTGCTAATAATATAAGAATAGCATTTTTATAATTAAATATGTAATATGTGATCTTATTACTTATATCTATATGATAAATATATTTTATAGTTATGTTTTATAATCTGTATAATAATTAGTCTATAAAATTTAATAATTTCATATATTAGTACGTGGGAAGCATGTGAAATGCATATATACTATCATATTATATGTATTTATTAGTAATATATATAAGAATATAACATATTGTTATGATAAATAAATATCAACTAGTTAGATATTAAATATTAATTGTTTTATTAGTTATTTATTTATTTATTTTTAAATTTTATTCAAAAAATTAAAAAAAAAAATCGAGTCCGGCTTGACTCGAGTTCATTTGTGGGACAAGTTCAAGTTCGAGTTGAAAATTTAGTTTATCGAGTTAAGTTCGAACAAAGAATAAAAAAAAAACTCGAGTTTGAGCTCAGGCTTGAGCTCGAGCTCGACAAGTCAAAACTTGGCTCGACTCAACTCGACTCAACTCGATTACGGCTCTCTCAGAAAAGCTTTTGTAGGAAGAGAGTTGGAACATGCCCTCCAAAAAAGTGCTTAGTGGCACCTAAAATGTTCGAATTCCAGATTTTTCTCCAAATATTATCTTTTTTCACCCCTTCAGATCCCTCTCCTTCTTCCCTTATTCTCCTATCTCTTGCCATATGATATGCAGTTTTAACATTATAAATACCATGTTTGCCATGAAGTCAAATTAGTTTATCTTCCCCATGACTTCTGCTAATAGGCATGCTATATATCATGTCAGCCTCTTCAGTCTCAAAGTGACTTCTAATTAATGTCTCATTCCAAACCTTTAAATCTGAAATAAATAAATCTGAGACCCTTGCATCAACCGCTAATATAGAGACCAAGGATTGAACATGATGAGATGATAGTTTTGGTAACCATCTGTGTTCCCAGATCTTGATTCTTCTCCTATTGCTGACACACAAGAAGCCCCTCTTTCATAATCTCTTTTCCTGCCCACACACTTCTCCAGATTAATGAAGGAGCATTGCCAACCTTTGCATTCAAAATACACCTAATTTTGAAGTATTTACTTTTATACACCCTTGCCACTAATGATGTGGGGTCATTTAAAAACCTCCAACTATGTTTGCCTAATAAATCCATGTTAGAATCTTCCAAATATCTAAACCCCAAACCACCACTACATTTAGCCCCTGTCAAACAATACCAACTCTTCCAATGGGTTCCTTTTCTATCATTACTCTTACTCCACCAAAAGTTAGCCAACAATGCTGAAACTTCTTAGCATAGTCTTCTTGGAAGTCTGAAAACATTCATAGTATAAGTGGGAACAATCTGTAGAATAGCTTTAATCATAATCTCTTTCCCTGCTTTGGATAAGAAAGAATTCTGCTAGTTACTAATCTTTTTCCAAATTCTCTCTTTTATAATTCTAAAAGTGTTATACTTAGACTTACCAACAAATGATGGCGAGCGCAAATATTTTTCAAAATTGCCATATGCAATAGCTCCTGCATCTCTACCAATCATTTTCCTGCTTCTACAACTTGTACTTGTGTTAGAATTGAAGCAAACTGAAGTTTTATTTCTGTTTAGTTTCTGCCCTAATGCATTTTCATACTTCTTTAACAATGTTTTCACATTGTTCCAATCTGATATAATAATTCTACAGAAAATCACACAAAAGCTTTAGCAGATGATTGATTCTAGGGCCCCCTCTAGCCATATTAATGCCCCTTACACTCTTGTCATTCTTAGCCTTATTAGGTAGTGAACTTAATCCCTTAGCACATAGGATAAACAGATAAAGGGAAAGATGATCTCTATGTCTTAGTCCCCTTTTTGGGGTAATAATGTCTCCAGCTTCTCCATTCACTAAAACTGAATATCTAGCACACAGAACACATCTCATAATCAAGTCGATCCACTTTACATCAAATCCTAACTCTCATAAAACAGCTTCCATATAGTTCTACTCCACCCTATCATACACCTTCGACATATCAAGCTTCAAAGCCATAGATTCTTGTTTACCTTTCTGTTTTGTCTTCATAGTACATAGCACCTCATATGCTACCATAACGTTATCTGAAATTAATCTTCCTAGTATGAAAACACTTTGGGAAGGTGATATTATAAATGGTAACATCTTCTTTAATCTATTCACCATGGCCTTTGATATCAATTTGTAGAAAACAGAACATAAGATAATAGGTCTAAATTCCTAAACATTCTCAGGATTTTTAACCTTGGGTATTAAAGCAATAAGTGTGTAGTTTACTTCTTTTGGACTACATCCATTATTAAGAACATCAAGAACAACTTTACATACATCCTCCTTTATTATTGTCCAATGCTTTTAATAAAAATCAGCTCCATAACCATCAGGACCAGGTACTTTATAATAAGACATTTGAGCTAGAGCCTCTTCAATATCTTTACTAGTGAAATCCTTTCCCAGCTCCTCTCTCATCTGTGAAGTAACTCTTTCCTCAATACAACACAACACAAATACAAAACAATCTCCATGTATTCCACAGCTGGTGTTGTGGTAGAGAAAATTCCCTTCAAAATACTCTTTAAAATCTCCCTCAACACCTTCCACTTCTGTTCGTAGTATCTCATTGGTATCTCTAATCTAAAAAATTCTAATCTCCCTCTTTCTTTCACTTGCACATGCATGTAAATATTTTGTATTCTTATTCTCCATTTGATACTAATGAGTTTTGGCTCTTTGCTTTTATCTAAGATCCTCCTAATCTCCATAGAAGAGGGAAACATTAAAATAGAAGGAAAGACACTCTCAACTCAACCCCACCATAAAACATATAAATCTCGTATGCATCTAACTATTATTGGAGGGTGTAAAATCCTAGAGTACACCTATTCCGATTTGAGTTTTTCTTTAAAATTGGGCTAAATGGCAATTCGGGAAATACTTGAAAAATGGAGGAGGAAACTTGTAAAACTGAATCCCTTTTCTTCTACCTTTCTATGGTTTCTTTCTTCCTAATTCCTCTACGTCCCAGCAACCAAGCCTTCGTCCATTCAGAGACTTCCAGTTCGTGGCTTCAAGTTGAAGCTCCCGCTACAGTTTGTGGCTTCTAGTTCTTAGTTTCAAGTCCACTCCGTCGCAGCACCTCGGTGGCTCGGTCCGTCGCAGCCAAGGTCTCCCTCTCTCTCTCTCTCTCTCTCTCTCTGTAATGGATTCAGTAAAGCATGATTCATTAGTTTATTTTGTTGTTTTGAAATTTGAAATTTGGACTTTGGAAGTTTGGAATCATTTATCAGACCCTACCCATCTGTAAAATGTTTTCCATCATGCGAGTGGCCCTCATTAAAAAAATGCATATGAAGTTATGAACTCCTGTGCTGTTATGAAGAGAAATCTTTGAACGGATTATCTGAAATTTAGCCTATTATGATTTCGGTTCTTGTTTAGTTTTTGTGTTTTTTTATTGGTTCACATTCCTACCTAGTTACCCACACTTCCTTTCTGATTAATTAGTAGTTTCAACCTTTAGTGCCAGATTATGGCAAACATTTGCAATGCCATAAACTAGAGATCTTTTGTCAAGAATGCCATTTGTCAAATCTTCATACTGAGAATTTTCAATCCTAATGCTGTTTTATCATACTGGTTCACTAAGAGCTCTAAACCTGATAGCTCTAAACGTTCCCTTATCACAGAGAAATTCATCGGTATGGTTCTCTTTCTCGTTCCCTTTCTTTCTTTATTCCAGACCTCCAGTTGGACCTGCATTTCTTTCTTGGGTTCATCAATGATGCTGAAGATTGTAGGAAATCCTCTTAATTCTTGAACTGAGTTTTTATTTGATTCTTTCTAGACATATAATATTTTAGAAAAGTCTTTCTTGGTATTGTAAGCATTTTGCAGTGATCATATCAATGTTTTTCGGAGTTTTATCGTGGTTACTCGTTTAACCCTACAAATGAGTTGTTTGCCTATTTTAGAAGATAGTTTCCAAAAATAATTGTATGTTAGAAGATAGTTTCCAAAAATATTTGTATGTTTGATTTCGGTGTTTCTCGAAGAACCCATTAGCCTTTTGCTAAAAGCCTTTTGCATCCATCCATCATGTCATGGTTTTACATGAACCTTTGTTTTTCTCAAATTCCCCATATTTAAATGAAATCAGATATTCACTTGAGGAAGACATAAGTAAGTTTCAATGCCTCAAACACTCCAAACTTGAAACTTTTCCTGCAAGTTTTGCGAAGAAACAATTAATTTTTTTTTATCTTTTTTTGATTAGTAAACAACTGTATTAATAGAATAGGCAAAGCCCAAATACACAAGATGGTATACAAAAAACAGGTCCTATCTAGGTCGTAGGTGTTAAGAACGAAACAATAAAATCATGAACGTGAGGACCATTAAAATCTATAGCTGTGGCCTATAATAATAAAGTACAGAAAAAGAAAGATCGAAGCTCTTCCAATGTTTGCTCCTTGTCTTCAAATGTACGATCATTGCGCTCTTGTCAGATGCACCACATAATGCAGATGGGGATCATCTTCCACACTAATTTGATAGGTAGTGCACCTCCAGGAGATGTCCAATTAGCCAATAACTCAGCCACTATGTCAAGCATTACTCAGTTCAAGTCTACTCGACTGAATACTTCAATCCACAAGAATCTAGTTGTCTCACAATGTAACAAGGATGATCCATAAACTCTCCAGATTTCTTGCACATACAACACTAGTCTGTCACAATGACTTGGCGCCTCCTCAAATTATTAGTGGTCAAAATCTTGCCCAGGGCAACGGTCCAAATGAAAAAAAGTGTTTTGGATAGGGCCTTATTCCTCCAAATTTTCCTCCAAGGAAAGTGAGTACTTGGTGAAAAAGTAAGGGCTTTATAGAATGAACAAATAGAGAAGATACCCTTAGCCACAGGAGTCCACCAAAGCTTGTCGGCGCCCACTCCATTCGGCTTCATGGAATAAACGAGACTAAAAAAAGCTTCGAAGTTGTCAACTTCCCAATGTTGAACCGCTTTACTAAATGTGACATTCCATTGAACTTGGTCGCCTAATCAAATCAAAAGGTCCGCCACAAAAGCTTCTTTATCACATTCCAACCTGAATACAGATGGAAATGAGTCATTAGAGCTTCCTCCCCACACCAAATATCTCTACAAAATTTTATCCTCATACCCTCACCCACTACAAGTTTGGTGTGGCGCATGAAAACCCCCTAACCTTGTCTAATGTGTTTCCATATCCCCACTCTATATGTCCCATTAGAAGAAAAAATTAATTAAAGAAGCTTATTCTGAGATGCATACTGTTATTGAGATGGGTACTATGACAGGAATTATTGGCTTATTAGGATGAGCTGCTTTTCCCAGAACAACTAGCAAACCTTTACATTAGTTTCTCTGTACTTGTACTAATTTATTATTGCACACTGTCTTATCCTCTTTGGCACCTTCTTTTAATTCAAGATTGTAGCTTAGAAAATGCTAAACCAACAGCAATCTCCTATATTTATGATGCATTTATCAGGTATCCAATGTGCCTAATTTAATTGGCCAAACAATCTTTCTTTTCCCCCCCTTTTTTTAATTGGCCACAAAAGGATTGACTAGAAATATCTGTATTAACCTGTTTGTCTATTACAGGCTGTCCATCCATAGCTAGTCCAAGCAAGAGTTCTACATCTCCAAGGGTAATTGTCATTTCTCCAACAGGCAAGTGAAAGGTATTTGTGTCTCTCCTCCTCCTCTCAACTAGTGCTGCTATGAGTGCACTGTCAAAATTAATTGCAGAAATCAGTCGTAAGTACTGAAATCCTGCCTTCGCGATCAACTCAATTTGCTTAGGTGTGAGCTTTCAATTCATGTAGTGACATGTGTTCATGACATCTAAGACCTCCTCTCTCCTGCAAATGTGTTAGTAATAAGCAACTGAGTCAAAAGGAAATATTACAAATAAGAGTTGAAAACAAAGAGAAAGATATGATAGATGTCAAACCCACCGATCCCAAGCAGCTGAAGTGACATGGTTATCTTGATCATAAAGTACAAAACTATCAATTGGCCCAAGATCTCTAGGAGGCTCCATTTGAAATAAGCAAATTACAACGAAAAATTGGACTGTTAAAAATAAACTCCATATAGTACCTCAGGAGAAATAACTAGGCAACCTTTTGTACCATGCTGTAGTACTTTGGCAATAGTTCTTGTTAATGTTTGCATGTCTATGGGAAGTAATATTACCATTCAAGTTTCTCAACATTGTGATATCCATAGGTTGGTTTATGGAAAGTATGATTGAAAGGGAAGGGAGATGATTAGATAAATCTTAAGAAATCCCAGTTTCAAGAATCAAGGACCCTTTACTTCTTCCTTCCTTTCTGGGAACTAAACAATTTGAAGGGATTTTTTGGGTGGGGGATTAGGGCGGAAGAAATAAAAACAACTGAAAAAGGGAGGTGAACTTAGAGGGGGTTTTTGGACAAACTAAATGGAGCTAGGCTTTTGCTGTTAATCTTTTCTCTTAGACATATTAGAAATTGGAAGGATCTAAGGATTAGATTTCCAGTGATGTAGATTTGCATCCTCTGATCAAGGCTAGTGTAGCAGTCTAAACAAAGGAAGTTGCTTTTTGGAAGGGTCTTAATTTTCAAGGTGGACTTCCATTAGAAGTCAGTACTATTGTGAGTGATCAATGCATTATAGAACAGCTTGACTTCAAACACTCCTGTCTCAGACATTGGCCCAACGCATTATGTTGTTGTTCTTATCCTATCCCAACCAATTAGGATACAACTAAGCACAAAGTGATTTAGAGGGATGCATCTCTTAATCTTTTTTTTTTTTTTTTGGTTTTTGGATAGGTAATCAAAAGGATTTTATTAATAGTGGTGGTAGTAGCAAATAAAAGGATTGCATCTCTTAATCTTATGCCACTCTAATACAGGCAACTCTCGATTGAGGAGATCCATTTGAAATATGTGTATTCATAGCCTAGGCATTGTTTTAAGGAAAATGATACACTTACCATTCTACTACTACTCATTTACGACTTTTTTTTTTAATTTTTTTTTTTACTTAATGATTAAGAAAGTGACTATTAGTAAAGTTGTATATTTTTTAAATTTTTTCTTAATGATTAAGGATGTTAAAAAATTACTCAAAGAAAATGACAAAAATAAATAAATATATTGAGAGTAGTAAACAAGTGGTAGTAGGGTAGTAAGTGTAACACTACTCTTGTTTTAATGGGTTTAGCCTCATGTTATATTTTATTTTTTTTATTCTAAATATTGTTTTATTTACCTTTCCAATTGCTGGTTGTTATATTTCAGATAAACTACATCGAATTGAGGCTTGTCCTCATCTTGTTAATCTCTTTTTTTGTATATATTGGATGGAAAGTCGGCTTTATAACCTCAAGTGCAAGTTCTGGTTTTTTGTAAAATTAACTTTCCCCATTTGGTGTTTTTGACTGTTTAGCTATAATATAATTGCCATTTTCGGAAAGGAAATATTGTAATTAGTGCAAAACTTGTAAAATTAAAAACTAGTGTAGAACTACTGCATGGTACGAAAGTTTGATTAGTTATTTCTCTTGAGGTGCTATACCGATTTTAATTTTTAACATTCCAAATTTTTGTTGTAATTTGCTTAGTTCAAATGGAGCCTCCTGGAGATCCTGGGCCAATTGATAATTCAGTACTTTATGATCAAGATAACCATGTCTCTTCAGCTGTTTGGGATGGGCAGGTTTGACCTCTATCATATCTTTCTTTTTTTTTTTTTTAAATATTTTTTGAAATATTTCCTTTTGAATCAATTACTTATTACTGACACATTTGAAGGAGCGAGGAGTTCTCCGATGTCATGAACACACATCACTACTTGATCAATGGAAGCTCACACCTAAACAAATTGAGTTGGTTGTGAAGGCAGGATTTCAGTACTTACGAATGATTCCTGCCATTAATTTTGACAGTGCACTCATAGCAGCACTAGTTGAGAGGTGGAGGAGAGAGACAAATACCTTTCACTTGCCTGGTGGAGAAATGACAATTACCCTCGGAGATGTAGCACTCTTGCTTGGACTAGCTATTGATGGAGAGCCTGTTATAGGTGCAACAAGCAGCACTCCGAGCTCGTTGTGTGCAAAATTACTAGGAAGAGTACCGGAAGACCTAAGTGGTGGAATGGTGAAGCTTACCTGGTTGAAAGAGTTCTTTTCTCAGTGTCCCAAAGATGCACCAATTGAAGAGATTGAATGCCGAACACGTGCTTACCTCCTATACCTGGTAGGCAGTACAATATTTTCCACAACAACTGGAAATAAAGTTCCCGTCATGTACCTTTCATTGTTTGAGGATTTTGACAAAGCGGGAAGGTTTGCTTGGGGTGCAGCAGCACTGGCATTCCTTTATAGAGCACTCGGCAATGCTTCACTTAAGACTCAAAGTACCGTTAGCGGCTCTTTGACTCTACTGCAGGTTCCAGATATGTTAATAAAGCAGCTGCCATATGGTTGTGTTGATGACTTTCAATTATAATGCTGACTTTAATTGTTTATCATTTTTCCAGTGTTGGAGTTATTATCACCTGAATGTCGGTCGACCAAGATTCAATCAGGAGCCAAACCAAGGTTGCTTTCCATTGGTGCTTTGGTGGAAAGGAAAACAAAGCGGTTCAAGAATGAGATGTAATATAGTTTCCTACCGCAAGGCCTTGGATTCTCTCAGCCCTACTGATGTAAGTTCGAATAGATTTTGGCCGGTTCTAAAACATATTTTTGGGAAGGATATAATCCGTCCTGTGCGATGTTGATGTACAGATAGAGTGGCTTCCCTACAAAGATATCGACCATACAGAAATACCGGAAGATATTAAAAATACTTTGACCTTACGAGCATCGAAGACTATGCTCATATGCTTTGAGAAGGCAGAAAGACATCTCCCAGATCGTTGCCTTAGGCAATTTGGCATGCTTCAAGGAATCCCAAAGGATGTACAGCGATGGGAGAGAAAGAGCCGTGCATATGATCATGGGGTTGACATCTTGGGCAAAATGCAATCTGAGCTTGAGGAGTGGTCAATGCGTCGGCTTCATATCGTGGAAGGTGACGATGACATGGACGAGAAGGAGTATATGCAGTGGTACCAGCAAATTACGCGTAAATTTGTAGGGAGGCTTACATCTGTTGAGTCTGAGTTCAAGGGAAAAGTAAGGCTAGCATAATTAGCTATCTGATGTTTACTAGGCACTCATAGATTTTATGTATGCATGTTTGTTTTTCTTTATGGGCTTTTTTGGTTCTTGATACCTGATACTTAGTTATTCGATAACTTTACAGGTTGAAGCTTTAAATGAAATTGCAAGCATGCTAGATAGATTTTCAGAAGATGGGATGGATTCCGAGGATAGGAAGTTACTCGATGAGGTAAAGGATATCGTGCACAACTATTTGACTGATGAAGTTGGAGAGTCACAGAAGAAAATTGGAACAAAGAGTACAAAGAAACGTAAGCGAAAAGATGATTTGAATTGCGAGGATGGCCAATGCTAGAACATTTGATGCAGGAATCATATGGAGGAAACTATGGTTGGTCAGATCAAATGTGGAGTTTATTGCAAAGCGATTCAGGTGTGCTTTTTTCCTGATCAGTAAAGCATTGCTACCTGTAGGCTATGGTGGAATCATTTTTACTAAACTTAGGCTCATAGTGCTCATAATATAGTCACCTTGTATGTCATTCATGTACCATATTTCAAATTTTAGATATCAAATATTCATCGATCCCAGATTCGATCCTGGATTCTTTATGCAGCTTTATGGAAAATTCAGAAGATAAATACACCTCCGAATGGTAAGGTCCAAGGAACATTCGCATCTCAAATCGTATGGTAATACATTAGGATTCTTGAATGAAAGTAAAAAGGAGTGCTTCCCAACACCTATTATTGCCTAAGAACGTGAAGGTCATGCACTTTTGGTCGTTGAATGGGGAATCTAAAATAGGTCAATGCAAAATTTTGGTTAGAATTAGATCTCCAGCACCCTGTATTCCTTACAGATCATGATGATAAATTGCTATTTATATTATCGTTTATTTCCCACTTTTTATTCAAACTCAATCCTAGCTTTGCCGAGTACAATGATCTAGACTGGATTTAAAATAATAAAAAGGACAAAAGAGTTTATCCTGGAAACATATCTCATAACACGACAACATCTGTCGAAAGGCAACCTCTGTTCCAGATTACGTAAATTGCGTTCTGAGTTTTATAGAATTTGACTGAATAGGTTATTACAGACGCTAAACGACGTGCATTTCCCTTCTAATATCTTCTATTGTGGCTCTTTCTTTTCTTGCTCATATTAATATAAATGATTTGCACAAATCCTAAATAGACAAGTTTCTTCCAAATCCTTAAAAAAAAAGTAAACACCACCTCGAAAGTGTAAAAAAATTATTTTTTAAGAAAAATATTAGTATGTTCACCAAGTTTGATACCTTCTTTTGACACTTTATGGATTTTCTTTTATTTTTTTAATTTTTATTTACTTAATAACTAGGGAAGTGCTTATTAATGTATTAATAGTTTTTGTCATATTTTTTAAAAATATTTAAAATGATAATATAAATCAAAATATAAAAAATTAATACAAAATATAAACTAAAATTTACATTAGATGTAACACTAAGCGGTGCTACTCAGGCGACAGAATAACACTGCTGATATTTTTTATAATTGAATCTATTTTTCTACAAAATATTTATATGAGATTTATCTATTTAGAACTTATACCTAATATTATTTTAAAAAATAAATAAAGACTCGGAATTTATATAGTTGTCGACAATCGACATTGATACACAGCATATGTCATTTCCTATAAAAGTGGCAAAATTTTGGGGAATAGCTTTCTTGGATGGACCCCTCCCAAAATACCACAAATCCCCTTTCCTTCTATATTTAATGAGAAAATAATAAATGAGGTTTCAAGAATGTCAAAAAGAAGATAATACTTGTTCTACGAGTTAAAATGGAATATACAAGAGATGATTACGAGCGAATGCATGTGCAAATTATGAAATCTGTTTTATGCAGGAGGATAATCTCCTTAAAGGTTCATATAATTTGATATTTATTTTATTATATCGGAAATTATCATCTTATCTTTCCATTGAGAATGTATCCAATAAATTTCTTTCAATTTGATCAATTAATTGTGAATTTTCACCTTAATTTGTTATGTTAGTTTTATAGGATCGAGCACAGATAAAAGAATTAAAAATTTTCAATAAATAACAAAGGATAATGTTAAATACAGCCTTATAAGTCGTACTTTTTCTTTAAAAAAAAAAGAGTAGAATTTATTATTAAAAAAATAATTTGACCGTATAGGCGACAAATTTACTTACTTTTTTTTTAAAAAAATAAATAGAGTGGTTGGGATTTGCACTCTAAAACTGTAAATATCTTTTTTCAATAAAAAAAATAATTTATAAGGCTTATTCTTTTTTACACACCTAACACACTGCTGATGTGAAAACCTTGCACGTAAGTTATGTTAAGGATTGATTGGTGGTTTGGCTTTTTCAAACTTATAATGCGTCTCAAATAACTATATGTGGTGTGTTAGCAAACCAGCTTGTGTGTAGCAAGCCTCTTGAGTGTAAAGCATTTCTCAATATTTAGACTAACAAAATTAAACGCTATAAGGTCTACTTAATGGCTGTATCTTTTTTCTACTTGAAGCTCTCAAATTGTGGACAAAAATATTATTAGAGTCTCAATCCTGTGAACGATACACGAATATCTAAATATCTAATGTTACATTTATCTCTATCTATAATAGACTATACAATTTTTTTTGTTGATTAAGGTCTTCTCAAATGGGAGAGAAATATACACATAAAGTGAGCTATATACCATTTACTGCTGCTATTATAAATATTCTGCACAGCATTAAATAAGCCATAAACATTATAGGACCCGCTTCATGTGATTAACACTCTCCCACTTGAAATTCTCATATTCACATAAAAACTCAAATAATTTCTTTCCAATTTGATCTATAAATAGAGATAGTCACAATTCACAAAAAATTCAACTCATCTTAATTCAACTTAACATCCAAACACAACCTAAAAGTTCAAAGCCGTGCTCTGTTTGCTGAAGTTGTTGCAACAACTTAAGAGCACCACAAGAGCAACGCAGAAGATTTGTTAAGATACTCAATTCATCCCAATAAGGTTTGATGGTATTATAGTATGCGGCAATGGACTTGGTACCTTTCTGTAAAGTGCTGATATCACACTTCAACTTGAATATATGTGGATTTTGGCTTTGAGAAAACCGATTTTCTAAATCAATCCATACTTCTCAAGGTCTATTGCAGTAAATCACACTAGAGGCCAAGGATTTGTCAATGGAGTTGAAACTTGTGGCTCCTGCATTGAGGACCATCCTGATAATTGTGTGTTTATCATTTTTCTATAAAATATATAGTTCAAAAAGTAGCAAATCAAGCCTCTAACTAAGATAAGTACAAAAAGGAACAAATCAATGCAATAAACCTACACAGCTAAGTAATATATACTTGGAAACAGAGATTAAAAAATTTTACAAGGAAATGAGTATATTCGGTATTAGCTATCTATATATTCTATGCTGCACTTTCTTTTAGATCATAGATAAAAAGAGAAAGAGACAGTGTGCATAGATTTGGATGAGGATTCATTTTCCATTATTTCAACAACCAGCATCCAGCAAGGAAATCAAATTCCCTTTGATTAGGTGTATGCCATATCAGGTTTCCTGACATTCTGATTAATGCAGCCATCTTTTTAGGAGATAACATTCTTATAATTGTTTTCAGAACCAATGAGTCACAAGTTTTTATCATATCAGCAATATAGAACTTCATCATCCTATAAAACCTTCAAGTTTCGGGTACAAAGCAGCTATAGTATGGCACACATATATAGTGAGTACAGCTGAAAATGTATGCTCATATTCTATCTGGGACAAAGGAAGCAAGGACCTTTTTTTTTTCTTATGGAATCTGTTATGGATATTGTCTTCAAATTTAGGATTATTCCTTGGCGATCTTCGATGTCTCGATTATGAACTTCCCTTCCTTGAAGATTTGTTTCTTCTCATAAGCACGTATGTATTTCCAGCCTAGGATCTCCCCACAGTTGCAGCAATAGATGTCAGCAACACCGTATGCACCAGTAATGAGATTCCTGTCCTCTGTTTTCCCAACAATTATGTTCATTGCATGGGTAAACATATATGCTGGCCCAGATTTTCCCTAAACAATGTGATGGATGAATAGATTGGGGACATGCCAATTAGAACATATAGATATAGACAAAGTTGAGAAACATACATATGAAGAAACCAAAACACTAATTTAGCATGTATATGAGTACCCAAAAAACCTTAGCTTGAACATAATAAATCAAATTGCAGAATAGCATGCACTCTCTTAGCCAATATACGTACAAAGTCATATCTAAAGAAGAGCATGTTTCTAGCGAGAAAGTAGCAGTCCAAACAAATCTAGCTACAAAAATAATTAATTAAATAGAAGCTGTGTATTAATAAAGATTATAGTTGCCATAAATGATCACTGAAAGCTTTCTTGGACAAAACTGAACTTTTAGGCTATCAACTACTTGCTACTTTCTATGTATCCCGTATAAAACTAAAGAACCATAAACGTTAAACATTACAGCAATTCAGTTACACACACAAACATATGTATGCAGAGTTTTAAGTTTCTCTTCACCCAAAATCATTTGATAGCAGGTCCCTCTGTAGGGCAAGAGGATTGCGGCAATTTTTACAATTTACAAAGGATGATCCCTGAATTCTCCCATTGAACTGAAAACTTAGAACCAGGGGAAAGTTTAAATTTAAAAAAAGAAAAAAAAAAAAAAGAAGAGCGCTCAAATTACAGTATCAATCAGGGAAACTGAACTTTTCTGTAATAAGTTTTTGGAATAAGAAATTGGATAAGACTATTGACATTCCACAGATGAATGATGGCCTTTCTGCTCTTAGTGCTAAGCTGGAGACATACACGACAGCGTATGGTATGATCAAAAGGTCAAGTTTTGGGAGTTGACTTAAGGAGAATAATTAACAAAGAAATTGGAAAATAAATGGAAATTTGAAAGAGACCAGGTTAGTGAAGAGCTCAAGAAAGAATCCAAACCGCAACACCCAACAGATATTTAAAGGGATAAAGTTTTTTAAAAGCATTATTTCAATGACAAAGAAGAAGCCTGAAGCATGCCAAGAATTCCATTTCTTATGAAAGGGGAAAGAAAAAAAAAATCTTCCTGTTGGGTTTTAGATTATTTAGGTTCCAAGAACAAAAACTCAGTAATTAACAATTTATGATCTTTCAATTATGAACCTCTCTCCTTGAACTTGCTCAATAAACTTGTGGTACTTCAAATCTAGCAGCTCACAACAATTGATACCTTTTTTTCCTTTAAAGAAAGGTATATTGGAGAATGTGCATTTTGCATTAATCAGGAGAAGACCAAATAAACAGTTTGACAAGGATCAATATAATTATCAAGGATCAATTCACATAGAAAAAAAAAAAGAAAATTTGAGTCATTACAAAAGGTAACTAATAATGTCACAAAGAAAAAGTTGAGGATTGGGAGTTTATACAATAAAAGCTTTAGAAAGAAGGTCACTGCGAAGTGCAATAGGATTTTGGCAATTTCTGCAGCTGTACAAAGGATGATTACCAGCAACCCCCGCCATTGATCTGAAAAGTGAAAACTTAGGACCCAATGAAGAAATAAGAACAAAACATAGAGCAAGAGAGAAAAAGGAGAAACCTTTGTAAACCAGGAAAGATTAGAAAAATTATTTGAATCCAATACCTGGGGTGATGAACGTGTGTGTGTGTTTTATATGAAGGGAGTGGTTAGAAGTAACAGGAACAATTTCAAATAGCTGACGGAGAGAGTATCAAGAAGAAGATAAGCTTTTAAAGAGTATTTTTATTCGATTGATTAAATTTTTTTTTTAAAAATTATAAATTTACATACATATTAAAAAAATTTAATTATATTTAATTAAAAATAAAGAGAAAAAAATGAAAAATAGAATAAAAATATTTTTATCTTCAAAAATAAATAGAAACCTTTCAAATTTTTGAAGATAAAAAATATTTTTATTTTATTTTCTTACTTTTTTTAATTTTTAATTAAATATGATCAAATTTTTTTAATATATATTTAAATTTATATTTTTTAAAAGAAAATTTTAATCAAATTTAATGAGAATTAAAAGGAAAAATGAGTTGCTTAAGACAAGATTAGTGGAAAAGAACCGTGTAAATAGACAGATTATTCAAGACAGAATCTTTCTTCTTTGATTATTTTTCTTACTGTTTGTATTATAGCACTCCTAATGGACTTTTTTTTTTAAATACATTATAAAAAACTTACTTTTTCTATTTTAACTATTTACTTTTATATTTTATTATTCATCAACATTTTTATTTTTTTATATCTTTTAAAATATTCATATTTTATTTTAATTATATTTATTTTACAAATTAAAAAAAAAGTCTAGATATGTCCGAAATCCCACGCGTGACCAATGTTGCCGAATCCCAAAAGCTATGCGTGGAAGTCGATATTGCCGTTGCCAAAGCTAGGATCACCTGGAGTTGGTCACCGACACGAAGGAATATCGGCAGTATGGTTAGTAATGGCAGCAGTGGATTGAACGAAATCTCCAATGTCCATTAGTCCTATGACTAGTTCCACCTGCCTAGTGGCTGCACTCCCAGTCAATGCCAATCCACCTTTCGTAACAGTTACTATATTAGTCCACTCTTTTTTAGCTAGATGAGAAGGAAGGATGATAATTGCTGAACCAACTCTCTCCTCGTCCACGGGATCAGAATCATCAGCTGGCGGAGGAGCCATATAACTGTACATCATGGATTTTGCATTATATGGCACACTACTTAGGTGATGTCGGCGATATGTCAAACCTTGACTAGCAGTGAATCGAACCTTGATTTGAACGCCACGACAGTTGAAGATGACGTGTAGCGCCACGGCAATTGAAGAAGAAAAATAATAATATAAAATGATTTGAATAAAAACAGTATTGCGTTACATATAGCGTAAATACTATTGATATTTTTATAATATTTTTATTTTAAAGGGTTTAATAGAACGTATTTTTACACGCTTTGAACTAAATTTTATAAAAATTTCATATTTAACTATTCCATTCCATTAAGAGAGCTCTTACAAGTCAAGAAGACCCACTTTCCTTTAGTTTTTTCTTCATTCTTTTCGACCGACGGTTTCCTTTTGGCCTCTGATTTTTTCCTTTCGGCCTCGGTTTTCCTTTCCCACCGATGTTTTTCTTTCGACCAAGCAGAGTCATTTCTTGTTCATCCCACCGATAGTTTCCTTCTCCCCGGTAGTTTCCTTCCCCCCCTTCTCTTCTTTCCCTTTCTCTTTGTTATTGTGGTTGCAGGTCTTGGCAAGCATGGTTGGTTTTTTGTCTTGGTCGATTTATGATGAGTTGTTGTGCCTCCTGCAGGACTCTAAAAGTGTCAATCTATCTTACAGGAACAGAACGGTGCCAAATTTGACAGCCTGTCATCTTCCAAGAGCAGCACGACGTGCTATTAGTCGCTCGTTTTGGTGCTTTTGTTTTTCTTTATTTTTATTTCTATTTTGTAATTTGTTGGAGTTTGTAGTCTGTTGGGTTATTGGTTGTTAAGGCATTAATAAAAAGGGTAGGAAAATGATACTCCTTTAACTCCTTTACAATTTCTTTATTATTTATTTTTTTATTTTATTTTTTAAAATTTTAAATTTTTTTCTTAATAATTAAGAAAATGATTATTAATAAATTTATATATTTTTAATTTTTTTTTCAATGATTAAACATGTTAAAGAATACTTCAAAATAATAATAAAATAAATCAAACCATTATGAGTAATGAATAAGTAGTGAGGAAATTGTAAGGATATCATTATTCAAAAGGGTAATACACTTATTATCAGACTACTATTTATTTATTATTTTTAGTGTAAATGCTTTTTTTATTATTTTTTAACATCCTTAATCATTAATAAAAAAGTTTAAAAAATGTAAAATTTTATTAATAGTTATTTTCTTAATTATTAAGTAAAAAATAAATAAAAGAATTAAAAAAGTAATAAAAGAGTAGTAATCAATGCGAAGTGCAATAGGATTTTGGCAATTCCTGCAGCTGTACAAAGGATGATTACCAGCAACCCCCGCCATTGATCTGAAAACTTAATAAGGACCCAAGGAAGAAATAAGAACAAAACGTACAGCAACAGAGAACAAGGAGAATCTTTTCTAAACCACGATAGATTAAAAAAATGATTTGAATCCGGTGATGTATTTATATGAAGGAAGTGGTTAGAAGTTAGGGGAACAATTTCATATAGCTGACGGAGACAGTATCAAAAGGAAGGTAAGCCTTCAAAGAAAAATGAGGTTGCTAAAGACAAGGTTAGTGGGATCACAAACAGACAGAAACTTTCTTCTTCGTTTATTTTTCTCTCTGTTTGTATTACAAGTCAACAAGACCCACTTAGTTAAGTAATGGTAGATTCAAAGAAATGCTCTCTTCCTTTGTTCGCTTGTAGGTGAAAGGCATTTATTCTGGTCACACACATATCTATTCTTTTTATCATTAGAAGTGTCGACTTCAGAGGAATAAAAAAAAGTGTCTATTAAATGGCTGAACAGTGATTTTTGTTATAAAAAAATACTGGAATCGATCTATCCGATTTCATTGAAAAATAGATGTCGGCGACGCTGATGCCGTCTGGATTGAAGCTCAGCTCGCATTTAAATCATCTTATTTTATTTTTTTATTATGTTTTTATTTTATTTTATTATTATATTTTTTATTACATTTTTTAAATTTTTTATTATATTTTATATTATATTTTTTAAAATTTTTATTATATTTTATTGATAGACTGCTTTTAATAGAGATCGGATTGACCGATCACCGGCGCCTCCCTTTGTTATTTTCCAATAAAGTTCGTCTATCACCATTAAATCTGTTTGTTTTTTATCAGATAAATTTTACAGGTAGACGGCTAACATGGCACTGCCGTTACTTAATTTAACGAAAAAAAGAAGAAAAAGTCACGAAATCAGAAAAGAGGGAAATTATTTGCGTTCGTTCACTTTTCCTTTCCCGCTTGCAGAGATCTTCATCGTCACCATCGTCGATTCTTCATCGTCACCTTTTGGTTCCATTTGCACTTTTTGTTTCCCGCTGCTTGCAGAGCTCCACATCTTCACCATCGTCGGCTTGCAGAGCTCCTCATATCCCGCTTGATGTCCTTTGCATCTTCTAATTAAAACAAAATGGTGATTTCGGGAGAATTGGTACCACGAAAGTTGAGCTTTTGGATGAATACAATTGGGTTATCTGTGATAGGCATATACTCAATAAAATTGCCACATGGTTTTGAGCAATGGAGTTAAGAGAAATGAACCTTTTGTTGTGAGCACTAGGTTATATGCTAAGATGTATCTCATAAGAAAACTGATTAATTACAGGCATGTATTAATCAGCTTGAAGGAGGATGAGTTTATTAACAAAATAGATTAAATAGGTTATCAATTTATTGAGTTGAGCTATTGACTCAATAAATTGATTAGTATAGGAAAAAGTTTTGTAATGAATGATTTATTGTCAACTTGTGGAGTAATCAATGATTTCTTTCTCAGAGCTAGGAGAATTCTTAAATCCATGAGTAGGGTTATTTGTATAGAGAATTTGAAAAATTACCACCAATGACCATACTCACTGAAGAAACAAAGATGGGTATTGTGAGTCTGTGACCAACTATCAATAGCAGCAATGTGGTGGCAAAGTAGATTGGCCGTAGCCCGATAGACCATACAGCACTTCCCCTGTATCAATAGTACTTCAAGCGCGCACCCCACGGCTGGCAAAAAGAGGAACCTTTACCAAAAAGAGTGGCAAGAGGACCCTTATTTGCTTGTCGTTTGGCATCCCTTTGGGCTTTAGTTTATCCCCATTCCTTTACGTGTATATGCCACTATTTTTGGGATTGTGATTCTCCAAAACTTTCTTATAAGTGTAACATTGAGATCTCTCTTTTAACCGAATTAAATCGCCTGATTTTGAAGAAATAAATATATAACATAAATATTTAATACCACCTGTATAAGATTATTGGGCAGAGTAAATTTCACATGATCATTTAATATGTTTGTATTAAAACCCATACGTTACCTCACATGCAAGTGTTGATGAAAGTGTAGACAGAATTATGAAGTTGAGGAAAAAATGAAAAAGTGAATGTGTTAATTGCTTCTCTTTTCCTATTGCTTTGTCTTTGTTAGGCATCATCCCTTTTGTCACTTTTTTCTCTTTGTTAAAAGGTTAAAGGGAATGTTAATGATAGCAAGAGTCATAGATCGTAAATAAATAAATATATAACAGTTATGGCGAATTAGTGAAATCTTTGGAAGTTAATATTTGGATTATCATTAGGTTCTTAACAACTAAATGGCCAAGATCTAACAAGATGCTGACTTTTTGTTCTATTGGTTCTTTATGTTAGTTTTAACAGGTATATACTCAAAAAAACAAGATGCTTTGATCCACTAATAAATGTGTAAATGTTTATGTGTCTATGTTTAGATCATCTGAGGATCTGATAACAAGATGTTTTTTCCTTACAATTTTCTCTTATCTCAGATGCTCATTCATATTATTACGATTGACCTTAGTTATTAATTAACTTGTACAGGACATGAGAAAAGGGGAATAACATTCATTTCCATTAACACCATCAACCTCAAATCTCCCAACTTCAATATGTTATTTTTTTAGTTTTAAAACTTATTGGAATGGGTGTGCTGGATATTTATCATCAATGTCTTGCTAATTACTATAATCATTTTACTGTCTGGACATACTTGAAACCAATCCACTAAACGTTCCAAATTACATGCACGGTTATTATGGATCAATCCCTACATGGTCACCAGTTTTTTGGAACCTATTTCAACATGGGATAGGAACTCCGACTCCAGAAGGAGCAAGCTTTGCAACAAGTGCAGGAGTTGGTAAAGAGAACGCACCCATTTATAGGGAAACCGAAGCGCCATGTACCTTCTCTAAAATGGGATAAGAAAGTAAAAGGGATAAACCAGATTCACCGAAAACCGATGAGGGCACTAGAAATTGCCATAGATTTGATTATATTTTGGAGCAGGTTTGTTGAATGCAATACGGTTTAAGCAGGTTTGTTGGTGATTAATCACCAAAAATTGTAGTTCTTAGATGGTATTCGTCTTAAACATTACAAATTGCCACCCAGTATTTTTGTTGCCTAGAAAGCCAATATCTGGAAGAGAAGAGAGTTTGTATATAGATATTTTTTTAATCCATACCATAGTTGTTAAAGCTTTCAATGCCATCTCAAAGGGCAAAAAAAATCACCATCTCTTACTAATCTGATGCGCCTTCTGATTTAGAGTGTGGTACACATGGGTTAGGAGCTTGGAGGTTAGCCATCTATGATTTCCTTTTGATTTTATTTTTTCTTATTTCCTAAGAAAATTATGAGAATATTCAAACTTATTTACAAAAAAAAAATGTTTTGAAAATTATGTTTTATTGGTCTTATCTTACTAGTGACACTAGAAGATTTGACGAAACTTCCTATTGGTTGGTCCTTTGCTTTTATTTTTTTACATTGTTCTTTATGCACTTTTGAATTTTTTTTTTACAAGTGAAGAAAGAAGATACGAAAAACTCTTTTCTCTCACGATTTAGCCCAATCCCTTGCAAAAAAAAATTCACGTCGTTGCTCTTAGCTTTAAGGGGAGTGGAGCTCTAGCTCCATCCTTTCCTTCATTTCCCCTCTTGCTCTTCTCTTCCTTTTCCCGACCACAATTTTTGTACAGTTTTGATGATGGGTTTCAGGTATTTTGATTTTGGTTCGGTTTGATGTAGGTTGAGGTAATTCCGTTGGCCTAAGCCCACCACGCGCCCCACAGCCGTTCTCCCTATCCGTCAATCTTGCAATCGATCGGAGCTTTTGTCGAATGAAGCAACGTGTACTCCAAATGTGCGGGGTTCATATGAACATGTGTTCGACAAGCCTCACTATTTGGAGAGATCATTTCTGCCATGTGTGGCTCTTTGTGGATCCTAGGCCTCAAGCTACTTAGACTTGTGAATGTTCACTCCTAGAGTAACGCGTGTTATCCAAGCACCACCACAGCCCGATTTTTTTGGATTGTTTTTCTATTTTTTTGTTGTTTAGCTGGTGCTTGTTTTGTTTAGTCTGTATAGAAAAAAATTTCATATTGAAAAATAGTCACTCAGACATTTTGTCTAAGAGATTTAGAAGTTGTGCCTCAACTGTTGCTAGTTGACTTATAAACTGAGTTTTCTCAGTCCTTATAAGTCACATTTGTAAATTTCAAGTTTCTGAATTTAATGATATAAGCTTATTTTTCAAAAAAAAAAAACAAGAAAGAAAGAAAGAAGAGCAGAAGCTTCATTGCCATTTTTTTTTCTTTCCAAATCTGCTCTGATGACAAGTGTTTCTTTCGTGGACGGTGATTTTTGATGCATAGTTGTCACCAGATATGCAAATTGTTCTTTGTCTATTTAATAATTTGTTTTCATATTGTTTCTGTACAAATTGTTATTTGATAATAGTTTATTAATATTTGTTGCACCTGTACATCTTTTGATCTTTATCTTGCTCCTAAGATTGCGTAGGGCCTTCATATTTTACACTTGAAGCACACTTGGATGGGTTTATTTCTATTAGAGAAAATAAAATTATATGGGTTTGTGCTATTTCTTTTGAGGAAATGATCAAACACAATTGCATGGCTTATAATTGATAATTTTTTATTATTGCAGCTTGAAGTGGGGACGTACTAGCCATGATCATGAAGGGTTGAATCAGTTACAGTACTTGATATTGGTTTATCTCCTATGCTTCAATGAAAATTACATTGCCAAACTACTAAAAGAGAAATAAACTATGTTCATAAGTCTTTTTTTTTTTTTTTTTGGTATCTTCTGTATAACTTTTGCTAGTTTTGAGGTTGGTGTTTATATTTTAATGGTACTAACCTTTGAGTAATTTCGGAGTGAATTGATAAATTCTTCTATATGGATCATTTAAACATCTAATTTCTTTAATATAAATTGCCTAGAATTAGTTTTGTCAACAGTTGTATTCGGAGTTTAGATGTAGTTATATCTAGTAAGATCAAGGAATATACGCTAAAATAAAAGATGGCCTTCTAAAAGGCTACTTGAAAGTTTCCACGAAGAAAATGAATTTTAAATATTTCATTAGTAATATAATAATTAATGAATATTATTCCATAAAACATTATGGTCAAAAATAAAAAAAAAAACATATATTAAGTTGTGTTTTTAGAATTTTATTTCTATGTATGTAACAAATTATCAAAGCGTTTCGGCCTATTTGTCGTTTGAATATCCTATCCACCAAATTCAAGTATGTTGCTCCTACTTTTTTCAGAGTGAAAGGCATGATCTTGAAGCAGTATAACCCTCAGTCCATTATAAAAGCAGTCTTTTCCTAGTCTGTCTGACCTATCTAAATTTGATTGTATCCGGTCTCATTTTTTGGAAAAAATCTATAATCGAATCGGTACCATTTGTTTTGTATATATATATATATATTAATAGTCTAATAGACTAATATAGACTAATTTAAACTTGAAATTGGTTTTTCGAATTTATATTAGTCTATTAGACTATTAGTATAAATATTATTTATAGTGGTTAGAGTAATTATATATTAGTATTTGTTATAATAAGTTTAATTTTTTTTTTTATAACTATATCATTGATAGTGATAGTATTAATCTACTAATACTAATAATATTAGTATTACTATATCATTATTTCATATGTAATTATTTAGTATAGTAATTTATATATAGAGTTAAAGTATATTACTAATAGTAATATGGTATTAGACTATTAGTATTAGGTCATAAAACGTAAATTATAATTAATTAACATTATATTCAAATGTATAAAATATTATATATAATATGTTGAACCCAAGGTTTCAAGTTTCATGTAAATTTACAAATGGATTTTGATGATAACAAATGAATCCAAAGAATAAAGGAGTTTCAAGCTCAAGTTATCCACACAATATAATCAAGCACATCAAGGAAGCAAGCATGAGCAAGAAGGGAACAAGTTCACATTAAAATCATAGAGTAATGTTGTAAATCTCTTAAAAATTCAAAATTAGGATTAAGGCTCAAAATTAATATTTTATCATAAAGCATTAAAATACATTTTCCACATATGCATGAATATTTTGAAAATTAAATTTGAAAATTTTGAAAGATGATTGATTGTCATCTTTCACATGTGCATGACATGATTAAAGGTTTAAATTTTGAAAATATTAAGATGATTGATTGTCATCTTTCACATGTGCATGTTTTATTTGAATATTTTCAAAAGTGGTGGATGCTTTTCTTAACTTATGCAAAAAGTAGATGTCTTTATTTGAAAATTTTAAAAAGTAAAGTGTGCTCCTTTTGTCATATACAAAAAGTAAAAAATTATGTTTGAAATTTTTGAAAAGTAAAGTGTGCTCATTTTGTCACATGCAAAAAGTAAAAATATTAGATTTGAAATTTTTGAAAAGTAAATGATGATGTTTTTGACATGGGAATCTTTTCAAATTTGAAATTGAAAAATCATTTGCCTATAAATAGCTCACTTGAGTTTTGCAAAATTCAAAACAAGAGCTTACACATCTATTGCTAAGTTTTGCATCATTTCTTCAAAACTCTCATTCTCTTTTTTCTAAAGTTTTGAGCCTTAATTCTTGTTCTTGTTGAGAGATATATAGGTTGCGCTGTATTGTTTCTATCTCACTCATTGAGGAGTGTACTTTGATAGTTTACCTACTATCAACTCTTGTATTTGTAAAAGGGTGTGTATAACCCTTGTGTGTGTAGAAGGTGTTCTACACGGGAAATAGTTAAATCACCAAGTGTGAGGTGATTGGAAGTATAGAAGGTGTTCTACATGGGGAATAGTTAAATCACCAAGTGTAAGGTGATTGGAAGTGTAGAGGGTGTTCTACACGGATTCTTTGGAGCGGTGTTGCTCAAAGGTGTAATAGGTTTCTATCTCCACCTAAAGGAGATTGAATCGTGGATTTGGGGATTCTCAAGAGGTAGCTTGAGGCAAGGACGTAGGCAGTGGGGCCGAACCTCGTTAACATACTGAGTTTGCTTCTCTCTTACCCTTACTCTTTATATTTATTATTGTTTCATATTTTGTTTATATTTTATATTATATATTTGATTTATAATTGTTATTTTTTTAAATACAACTCAATTCACCCCCCCTCTTGTGTTAGTCATCTGGGCAACATAATATAAAAAATATTATTTTATATTATTTATAATATTAAAAGAACTGATTTATAATATATATTATATTGAATTAGTGTGGTCCGGTTCTAAAATGCTTAGAACGGGAACTGAACCAATACTAACCAATTTTGACATTACGGGAACTGGTTTCGGACCAATACTAACTCAAAATCGGACTGAGTCTATTGGTTTGGATCAATTTGGTCCGGTTTTTCGATTTTCTGATTTTTTTTCTTACATTCCTACTTAGCATCTTGTGACCAGTTGTAGCGTCAACAATTAATTCTCTCTGTGGAATGGGAAAATTGTCTTTGAGGTAGGCCTTATCAAGGTCTGTAAAATCTATACACATATACCATTTTTCATTTGACTTCTTTACCGACACCACATTTGTCAACCACTCAGAATACTAGATTTTTTTAGTGAATCATACTGCCAGCAATCGCTTTATACTTCTTGAAGTTAAAACTCTATTTCTTATGTTTGATCAATTGTACACCTGGGCTGATGTTCAACCGATGCTCTATGACTTCCTTGTCAGTTTTGGACATGTCTTCGTGACTCCATGCAAAAACATTCTTATACTTGGTAAGGAGCTGCTTCAATTGTTTTCTTTCTTTGCTCGCCATGCTAGTCCCAATCTTGATAGTGTTCATCGGTTCAGCTGGGTCAAGAATGACAAGTTCCAAAGGCTCATTGGCTTCTCCTCACTTCGAAGCATTTTCCTCCCTCAACCCTACTTTAGTCATCAGTACTTCAAGTGCCAAGGGGATCATTATTCTGCTCTATCTTGATTGAAGCTCAACCTTCTTCACCTCTCTTTCTACTTGCCTGAGTTCTTGCATGTAACACTTTCGAGCAAGCACTTGTTCACCGTGAACTTCTCATATCCTTAATTTTGTGGGGAATTTTATTTTTAAATAATAACTGGAGGTGATCGCCTTCAAGGCTTTCACCATAGGCCAACCAACAATAGTAGTGTATGCTGATCGTGTTTTCACAATGAGAAAGCATGTCATGATGGTGGTGACATGGGGTTCTATTCCTATCAATATTGGTATGGTGATAGACCATATGGGTTGCACTGTCTCTCCATTAAAACCATTCAAAATGGTCGATGCTGGAAGCAATTGGTCGAAGCTTATACCCATTTTCATAATCGAGTCCCATAATAGGACGTTAGTTGAGCTTCAGTTATCAATTAGTATCATCGTGTAGTATAATTTGTTACTAACATTTACGAGTAGTGCATTGTCAAATGAGATAGCAGGCAAAACCTGTATCAAGGCCTATTTGATCAATCTCCATACATACAAGCATTTTTTAATCTTGTCCACATAGCATACTCCTTTCGCCCGAAAGAGGTGAGATCCCCCTTGTGTATCCCTTGGAGATTGTGCTTATCTTGCCTAAAGGTGGGTTCCCTCAGTCTGTGTCCCTCCTAGAAGGTCAATCTTGTGACTCTTAGGACCTCCTCCCTCTTCTCAATGAGCCCCACCTTAGGCTTTCACTCTATTGCATATGCGCTTCTGCATCCTATCACTTGGACTTCATGGTGGAGTGGTGTTTCAAGCAGCAATGCACTCAAGCTCACCATTGCCCCTTATCTCTTCAATTTCTTATTTCATTGTATGGCAATCTCAGCCCTGTGTCCACTTGCGTTGTGGTAAGTGCAAAACTTATGGGTCTAACGCCCCTGCTTTTCACTATGCCTAGGTTCTAGGGTTTTGTCATGAGTATGCGCACTAGAGTCATGCACATGAGGGTCATTATGGCACCCCACGCGATCCTTGTTTCCCATCTTCCTTCACATTGACATTTTCTTACATTTAGGCAGCCTTCTCAATCTCTCTTTGGCCCCCAATTTGTCGCTTGTCCCTTATGTTGCTCCATTCTCAATCTCGTCGGTGTCGTCAGGGTTAGTAGCATATCTTCGACATTGATGAATTCATTATTGTGTCCATGAATTCTCATAAAGTGGAAGGGGTCTTCTTTGCCATTTCAACCATGAAAGGGCTTGTCAGCCAAATTCCCCCAAGTAAAGTTGCCAACATGGTCTTTTCATCTTGGGCATTGGCCATCATTCTTTCCCTAACGAATCGTGCCAAATACACCCTCAAGCTTCTATCTTCCCTTTGTTTCACGATTAGGAGGTACTAGTAGTGGAGTTAGCAATTGTGTCGAGGGAAGCCAATTTTTTTACTATGTGATACATTTATGTAAAAAGTAATGTTAATATAGTCTTAAGATATGCAAACCCTACACACTCTATTTGAAAGAAAAAAAATAAGGTCCATTAAAAAATGATTCTTTTTTTTATATGGATCTTATATTTACCTAATTTTTTTCAAATGAAATATGTCGAACTTGCACTTGATCGTAGAACTGTAAACATTATTTCTCTTATGTAAATTAAAAAAAGATTGAAAATTTATAAAAATGTAACTACAAACTATCTTTCATATAGATCATCAACCTTAAATAATTTTTCTTATATTTACATTTTGGATTCTATATTAAGGAACCCAATATATGTATAATAAAAAACTTTACGATCTATACCAATAAGTTTATTATTTTTCTTAAACTTAATTTTAATTTTAAAGAAGCCACATCCTTGAAAATAGATAATATATATATAAATTAAACAAAGTTTTTGTACTATAAAAAAAAATTAGAAAGAAACATTTCTAGAAATATTGACATTAAAAAAAAAATTATAGAGCAAAAATTATCATTTTTTTAGGGGGCCATTTTTAATATTTATAAAATTATTTATAAAATTTAGGGACTATTTCATAATTTTAAAAAGTTTTTTTTTTTTTTTTGGCAGAGGGAAGGGGGCATGGCCTCCTGCCCTCAAGTGGCTCCACCCTTGGGAGGTACATTGCAGGCCTTCTTCGCCTGCAGCTCACCATGAACTAAATTAGGAATTGTCAACTCAATTTCTCAAAATTGTAGATGGAACCTAACTGCAGCACTTCAGACCATCGTCGAGCCATTTTCCTTTAGGTCAAAGGGAAAGCCTTGCACACGATTTCTTTGAGGAATCTATGAAGCATCATGTAAGCTTTAAAGATCTTCATGTCTAACACTAGGACTTTGAATTTTGGGGGAAGTGGCACCGCCATCATCTTTGAATTGTATGGGAGATTGGTGTTGGTTGGTACTGGTCAATCGAGGAAGATGCCTCTATCTTCTTGGTCATTCTTTCATAATTATCCATCAGATTGCGCAAGTCGTGATGCATAATCTTTGTCTCCTCATTTTCGTAGGGAGGTCTACCTATGCTCTGTGATTTCATCTCGACTTTATAGGTTTGGATAGGCATCATATCCTCACCTAACAATCCGTTCCTTGCCTTGAGGACTTCGTTTTCCTTTTGGAGTGATTCAACTCCGATGGTGAGCTTTTTCACAACATACTCCATCTCTACAAGTCTTCCTTCCATGTTTCTAGACGATGCCTCTTGGTCTTTGGTTATTTGGGATCGAGCGGTAGTGGGCATGTAAAAAACACACTACTTGTAGGATAGTATCCTATAGGTGGTGCTAACTTATACGAACATGTTCTACACTGCCACACACACAATCACATGCAACCAGAAAGGGAGAAAGGGCTTGATGGTGCATGTGAATGCCTTTGATACCTAAGTTAGGAAAGATAATAAGGGTCTTTTAGTAAGTAAAAGATAATAGGTCCAGCATCTTCCATTTGATTTGCGCCCTGTACAAAGGAGTTTCCCTCAAATAACAGGCGTCCCAAGCTTGAGGTAGGGGCATCCGCCTACACCTGCCTCCCCCCAACGAACTTCCATGAGCTTGACTGGAACCACTAGCCGCCTCTAAATTGGTGTTTTCATTCCTTTATGAGAAAACAGTGTCGGCATCACCCCCAAGGGGAACTATATATGCCCCCACCCCCACCCCCACCCCCCAAAAGAGAATAGGGATCCACACCCCAGTTAGGAAGTACAATCTCTTCAAGCTCCACAAGAGGAGTGGAGCTGTTGTGAACTTCATGAGTAGGTTTATCATGGTCTTCAACGTTCTCATGGGAGGAGGAGTTGCCATCTTCCCCACGAGACTGCATCACCATCACCGCCAAACGATGAAGGAGAGAGGGATGGAATTGACACCCTTTCATGATTATTGGGTGGAGTCTGGGTCTCACCATAAGGTGAGGCGTCATTGCTCCCTACTATGCCTCTAGCAGTAACAGAAGCCACCTTAGGGGTTGTCTCTCGCGAGAACCTCATAACAAAGACAGAAAAAATCTCACCAAAATCCCTATGAGGCGTGGGCAGGGAAGATGGGATCACAAAAAATCCAAAGAAGGAAACCCTTATATCATCACCACCTGAGAGTGACTCAAGGTCATAGGCCATGGACAAGTCCGTGATGGCTTACTTTATAAATGCACCCAAGTTTCCAAGGCCCAGGTTTCTAGCAGTGTTTCCATCTTTTCGCTACGCCTTCTCCACGATGGAGGTAGGTTGTGCATCACCACCCTCAATTCCCTACGCCACACCAGAAATGGAAAAAAATCAGTTATTATTTCAATACCCCTACCTCAGGGGTGTTTTTGTTGAGGCACTCTAGTTTGGGGGGCATTCCTTTTCAAAGAATAAGGGACAGCCTTGAGGGCGTGTCCCTGAACATGACCACGACTTGGCATAGTCAAGAATCTATCTATGCAAACCAGTCTTATTATTATCTCTCGCCCACTCGCGAACCAACTCAATACAGGAATATTGGCTTTTGTTCAAATCCAATTATAGGCTCTTTTCGTCGGGGATTTCTCCCCAATTATCGCTAACTAGGTAATCTTTTATAGCGAACTCATCAGCGAAAGCTTCCCTACTATCGCCAGAGATTAAAAAAAAAAAGTCGTTCCATTTTTTGACATTAAAGTAACGCCCATCGAACTCAACCAAACGTTGTCCTCAAATCCTAAAACTACAGACATTACCTAGCAATGTCGTCACGCCATAGAAAGAAAGAAATTCATTCGCCGTCAAGTCAGGATACTCCTCACCAATAGGTTCCAGCACTTTGTTGAAAACCACACTTTGCGCACAAAAGCATGCGCTACACCTTCCTGTGAAGTTGAGCCAGAGTAATTCGAAGGAAGTCCAGAACAAATAGGATAAAACGAAAAAAGGGAGACAAAGGCCGTGAGAAAGGGCATAGATAGTAGGGGTTACTATTTTGGCGTAACCCTCACAATCAGTACAACCCTCTTTAGGGATAGTCATATCCATATTATCGGGGATGTCGTAGCATTCCCGAATGTCAACCAAATCCATGATGTTGAGAACCAAACACCATGAATATCCTTCGAAGGAAGGGAGCCATCAGGAGGAAGAAGATTCACCCTTGGATTTGGAGGAAAATCCAGAATAATCGTGGCCAGCCATTTCAACAATGACGAAGATGATATAAAAAGATTGGAGAGAAATGAGGAAGAATGGGGAAGAGCACAAAATGCAAGAAAACTTAGTAAGAATGGAGAGTGTAGGGAGTACGAAAAAAATGAACATATTAATTCTCGCCCATTAAAAGAAGTAATCAAAAAGCATAATCATTAATTTGTTTCAGGAATATCAGCAGCTGCAACAACGATTTACAAAGGCTATTTCGAAAGGAAATCATTACGCGGGAACAATTACTGCTGACATAAGCTATGAACATGGACCAGAGAGACATAACGACATAAATATGATCCCAGGCCTAGAGGGATAATGTGATCCCAAGCCTAGAGGGGTAATGTGATTCAAGGCCCAGCAAGGTATGACCCTAAAGCCAGTGGGGTAAGGCGGTGAAAAACGCCTCCAGCCCAAAAAGGCACATTGTAAAAAGGCCAACTACTGTAAGGTAAGAAGAAAAAATACACTACACACGCCCTTTTATCAACATAACAACAAGCAAAAATAATTTATTATTTAATTTTCTATGTGATAACACAAGAAAAATTAGCAGGATAACTGGAAGGGATATATGTGTCCCTAGATAACTCGACTCATGACTGATGAAGGTTATTCCTCGAGAAGGCCCAGGCTTTAAACTCAATGGCCAAGGCTAAAAGTTCTGTATCTCTTAAGAAATCTAATTCAAAGGTTTGAGATAATGGATTGGAGGTTCCAACCACCAATCGAATGAGAGTGATATCTTCAAACATGATTATCCATAGCATGAACATCTTCTAAACAATAGGAGTTATCTTCCCCCCCCCCCCCTCTATCTCTCATTCTCCTTAAAAAATTCATGGATAATGAGAAATATGAATTTGAAATAGTAACTAGATGCAGTTACCGCTAGCCCATCATCTCCTATAAATAACACTCACGAGGTAAGGGTAAGATCCATCTAAATTTGTATATACATTTTCTCATATTCATTACTGACTTAGGCATCGGAATGTCATCAGGGCATCCAGTGCCGTCCTTTTCCACCCTTGCAAATCAACCATGCGATCAATGCAAGTGGTGTGAAACACATCCTTTACATGAGCCATAAACATTATAGGACCCACTTTATGTGATTAACACTACCACTTGAAATTCTCATATTCACATAAACACTTACAAAGAATTTCGATCCAATTTGATCAATAAATAAAGATAGTCACAATTAATAAAAAATTCAATTCATCCTAATTCAAATTAACATCCGAATGCAACCTAAAAGTTCAAAGACGTGGTCTGTCTGCTGAAGTTGTTGCAACAACTTAAGAGCACCACAAGAGCAATATGGAAGATTTGTTAAAATACTCAATTCATCCCAATAAGACTTGATGGTAGTATAGTATATGACAATGGACATGGTACCTTGCTGTAAAGTGCTGATCCCATGCTTCAACTTGAATATATGTGGATTTTGGCTTTGAAAATCAGATTTTCTAACCAATCCATACTTCTCGAGGGCTGTTGCAGTAAATCACACTAGAGACCATAGATTTGTCAATGGAGTTGAAACTTGAGGATCCAGGGACAAAATCACGTCGTTATAAAATTCTCATCTTGATAATTCTTTTGGATCTTTTGGTGGTTGAAGAGTCCCATCTACAAAGCCAAACTTTTTTTTTTTTTTTAGCATTGAGAGCCATTTTCATGTCTCGTTGCTAAATGGGATAATTGGATTCTTTGAATGGCGTGGCCACAAGAATGGCTCCTAGATGATTAGAGGAAGAGTTTTGTTATATACAGTCACTTTTGCGTCTCCTTGCATATTCCATTGATGCAATTGGTTAAAATAATTATTTTATATAAAAAAGTGATAGCCAATCACAACCAGAAGTTTTTAACAGATCAACAATATAGAACTTCATTATCCAATTAAACCTTCGAGTTTTGGGTACAAAGCACCTATGGTATGGCACATACATATAGTGAGGTTGAATCAACATACTCATATTCTATCTGGGACAAATGAAGTAAGGACTTTTTTTTTCCTAATGGAATCTGTTATGGATGTTGTCTGCAAATTTAGGATTATTAATATTCCTTAGCGATCTTTGATGTCTCGATTACGAACTTCCTTTCTTTGGACATTTGTTTCTTCTCATAAGCACGTATGTCAGCAATAGGATCTTCCAACCTAGGATCTCCCCACAATTGCAACAATAGATGTCAGCAACACTGTATGCACCAGTTAGGAGCTTCCTGTCCTCTATTTGCCCAACAATGATGTTCATTGCATGAGAAAACATATATGCTGGCCCAAATTTTGCCTGAACAATGCAATGGATGAGAGATATTTGGGGACATGTCAATTAGAACATATAGATATAGACAAACGTGCATATATATATGAAGAAACCAAAACACAAATTTAGCATTTATATGGGTACCCAAAAACCTCAGCTTGATCATAATAAATCAAATTGCAGAAGCTGTGTAGAGTTTCCATAAATGCACTGAAAGCTTTCTAGGAGTAAGCTGAACTTTTAGGCTGTTAACTACTTGCTACTTTCTATGTATCCCTTATAAAACTAAAAAACTATAAACGTTAAACAATATAGCATTTCAATTACACACACAAACATATGTATGCAGATCAGTTTTCCTTTGAAGAAAGGTATGATCTTCAGGCATCAAGAACAAAAACTTAGCTGTTACCAATCTATGATCTTTCAATTATGAACCTCTCTCCCTTGAACTTCTGTCAATAAATTTGTGGTACTTCAAATCTAGCAGATCACAACAATCGATACCTTCTTTCCTTTAAAAAAATGTATCTTGGAGTATGAGCATTTTGCATTAATCTGAAGAAGACCAAATAAACAGTTTGGCAAGCTTTTCCAACATAATAATCAAGGATCAATTGACATAAATATAGAAAAAATGGAGTCATTACAAAAGGTACTATTTAATATATCCCAAAGAAAAAGTTGAGGGATGTGAGTTTATACACGAAAAGTTTTAGAAAGAAGGTCACTGCGAAGTGCAATTGGATTTTGGCAATTCCTACAGCTGTACAAAGGATGATTACCAGCAACCCCCGCCACTGAACTGAAAACTTATAAGAACCCAAGGAAGAAATAAGTACAAAACATCCAGCAAAAGAGAACCTTTTCTAAACCACGAAAGATTAAAAAGATGATTTTAATACACAATCTGGGGTACTGATGTTTGTGTGTGTGTGTATTTATATGAAGGGAGTGGTTAGAAGTTGGAGGAACAATTTCAAGTAGCTGACGGAAAGAGAATCAAGAAGAAGATAAGCCTTTACAGAAAAATGAGGTTGCCAATGACAAGGTTAGTGGGGTTGCAATAACGTGGAAGAAAAGAACTGTATACATTGACAGAAGAGCACATGGATTATCAATATTTTATAAAACATCTCATTTTAATTCTATTATATAAAATTTGACATATTTTTTATTATTAAATAATTTTTTATTATTTAATAAAAATATATATCAGATCTTACATAAAAATATAAAAATAGATTAATAATATAATATATAACATTATTGCATGAATTATATAAAAAGTGATCTCGTAAACACGTCTAATCTATTAATTCTGTTTTATAATAAAAATAATATACTACATATTTCTGCAATTGTTAGAACATTTCCCAAGACAGAATCTTTCTCTTTGTTTATTTTTTTTACTGTTTGTATTACGAGGCAACAAGACCCATTTTTGGATGGGAAGATAAAATTTTATAATTTTATTATTATATTTTTAAATTTATTATTATATTTCTAAATTTTTATATAAAATATAAATTATAATACAATTTTTTTAAATTTAAATACAACTTTTTTAAATTTTAAAATAATAATAATATTAAAAAAATAATATTTTATTTAATTTTTAAAATTTATCTCTTTTATCTCAATTCATTCCTATCCATATTCAGCAATGGGAGATTCAGGATTGGTAAATTATTTAAAACTCATCTCTATCTATGACTAGACCACCCTAGTCAAGCAATGGTAGATTCAGGAAAATGCTATCTTCCTATGTTCGCTTGCAGGTGAAGGCATTTGTTCGGCTCATATATATATATATATATATATATAAAGAGAGAATAATGCTACTCAGCCGCCATATAAATTGTAGTGTTGGGCCTTTTTTTAAGGTCTCGTTTATTTTTATAGATAAAATAAAAATAAAATTAAAAATTAAATATAATATATTATAATATATTATTTTTTAATATTAATTTTTTTTAAGAATTTAAAAAAATTATTTTGAGATTTGAAAAATTAAATTTTTTTATTTTATTTTATATAAAAATTTAAAAAAATAATAATAAATAAATGAGATTAGATTATTTATGAAAATAAATTAGGTCTTTAATGTATTGTATTTCTTTTTTTCAAATATTTTTAGACATTTTTAAATGTTAATAAAATATATAAATTCATCAATAATCACTTCCTTAATCTAGATGCGTTCATTAAAAAATAAAAAAGGAATTGACTGCTAGTTTATTCTCAACCAGTACGGCCATTCTAGTTTCCTACCATTCAATCGGGATTCGGGACTCAATTTTTTAGCCTAGTCGTAATACCATGGCCTTGCCTCATAAGGAAGTATAAGGAAGTACAAGGATGAGGATTCCACACTCAGAAAATTATTATTATAATTTAATAACTTATTAGATATATGTTTATGGGTTTTATTTTATTATATGTAATATAATAACAACATAATGATAAATAATTGTGTTGCTTTGCGTAGCACTAATTATTATTTAATAAAAGTAGATTAATGAGTTTTATTATCTTATTTCACGAAAGCTTATGCTCTGAAAATTATATAGCACTAGCTGCTGGCTCGCGCTATGAGCGCAAAAGGTCAATTAGTACTTCCTGAATTTAGGAAAATGTTAAACCATCCTATAAATTTTTTTTTTGACTAAATCTTCAAATACAATATATATATAGTGAATGTTCTTAACGGGTGAAGTGGAAAAGTTGTTGTTGTAATTACGAGAATAACAAAACAATTAAGAAACCTATAAAATAGTAAAAGAATTTAAGATAATCCAGGTCTATTTGGGAATACAATTATTTTAAGAAAAACTTGGATTATTTTACAATTATTTACAAATAATTCATTATTATTTATAAATTATTTGCTATTATTCATGAATAATTTGAAATATTTGAAATATTCTTAATATCAAAATAGAATATTAGATGCCACAATAAAAACAAAGATTTTTCAAAAAAATAAAATATCAGTAAAGGAAAGATATCAAGAATTATACGGGATAAAGGTTTTTTAATTGACAAAACTTTTTTTTTTAGTTTTATATAAATAGGGCAAAAATGCTATGGACAAACGTTAGAAACAATTGACGAACAAACGTCAACTGATAATCTGTAATATTTAGTATCTGTTGTGTACTGTATAATATCTGTAAGCTAAAGATCGAAAAAAATAAATATGAAACTGTAAGAAATAGATTCAAAACGTTTTGTTTATCATATGATATCAGTTAGTGTTTATTCTCTACTTGTCTATGGTGTTGGTCCCTAGCATTGTTTTAAATGGGATAGAAGGCACATAAGAGGGTAATCTAACATGCCCATGAAAGCTATCTAATGTAACTTGATTAGTAAATCAATATTTTGGGGTTGATATTCTAACAGTGGCACAAAAATTATATATTGAGAGAGAAAAACTTAAATAATGTTAAAGCTATTATATATTCCAGCGTATTAATTTGTTTAATAGGGATAAATAACCAATTATAACCCCAAGGGCTTTCTATGGTTTGAAATTAGACCATTGTGCATTAATTTCTTTTAGGATGAACATTTTGTGCTATCACAAGTTTAACCTCCTTCCTCACATATTCCGCCCATCCTACTTAATGGAAAGAGCAGTGCTGGGGAGTAGCCACACTCAGGGCACTCCCCCTCACATGAACAGTGCCATGCACTGTTCATAGCACTGTTCATGTGAGGGGGAGTGCACTGAGTGTGGCTTCTCCCCCTCATTTTTCTAATGGAAAACATGACGTGCACTCTCTAGTAGTGGCAGATCCATGCTGTGAAAAAAATAGAAAACACCCTACTTAAAATTTTTAGAAAATTCAAAAACACCCTTCCAGATTTTATTTATAATTCTATAAATATACAAAATGATCTTCCAAAAGATTTATAATTACTATATGCTCTTTAAAATATTAAGAAAGAAATTTTAATATACCTAGAAATATCTCTCCTTTTTTTTATAGTCCCAAAATTTTATATATTTTTTTTATATATTATCTATTTTTAACAATATGGCCTCGTTAAAATTAAATTAAAATTTAAAATTAAGTTTAAGAGAAATGATAAACTCATTAATGTGGATTTTAAAGCTTTTTGTTATACAATATTGGGCTTCTTAAATATGAAATGCAAAGTGAAAATACAAGAAAAACCATTTAATGTTGATGATCTATGTGAGAAATACTTGAAATGTATTATACTCTAAACTTCATTGAACAAGAAAAAAAATTACATAAGGTCTTAAATATAGCATTATATTTATAGTGTTACATGAAAATATCTAGATTTTACATGAAACTTGATAAATCAACTTATATACTAGAATGAAGATTATCTTCTAAAAGATCATTTGATAGTTTATATGAAGAAAATAAAATTTAAATATTTCATTACGAATATAATAATGGATGAATATTATTATATGAAACATTCTGGCTAGAAATCAGAACATATATTAAGTTATCTTTTAGAATTTTACTTTGGTGTATGTAGCAAATTATCAAGATGTTTCGGCCTATATGTCGTTTGAACATCCTATTCACCAAACTTTGATACATTGCTCCTGCGTTTTTCAAGCCAAAAGGAATGACCTTTTTGCAGTATAACCATCAATCTGTTATAAAAGCAGTCTTCTTCTGGTTGGTTTGACCTGTTCGGATTTGATTATATTCAAAGTATGCATCTATAAACCTTAGCATCATGTGACTAGTTGTAGCGTCAACAATCAATTATATTTGTGGAAAGGAAAAGTTGTCTTTGGTGTAGGTCTTATTGGGGTCCATAGAATCTACATACATGTGTCATTTCCCATTGGACTTCTTTACCAACATCGCATTTGATAGCCACTCGAGATATGGGTTTTTTTAATGAATCATGCTGCCAGCAATCGGTCTATCCCTTCAACGATCGCCTTGTACTTCTTGAAACTAAAACTTATTTTCTTCTGTCTGATCAGTCGTGCACCTAGGCTGATGTTCAACCGGTGCTCTATTACTTTCTCATCAATTTTGGACATGTCTTTGTGACTCCACATGAAGGCATCCTTATGCTTGGTGTAACTGTCGCCTTTCTTCGCTCACCATCTTGGTTAAATCTTTATAGTGTACGCTAGTTTAACTAGGTTGAGAACGATGAGTTCTAAAGACTCATCAGCTTCTCCTTGCTTCAGAGCATCTTCATCCCTCAACTCTATTTCAGTCATTAGTACTTGAGGCGCCTGGGGAGAGGAGGGGGATTATCCCGATACTCTCTCTTAACTAGACCTCAATTGTCTTCACCTCTTTTTCTCTTTGCTTGAGTTCTTGCACGTAACACTCCCGGGTGAGCACTTGTTCCCACGAACTTCTCCTATTTTCATTTATGTGGGAAGTTCATTTTAAATTATAAGTGGAGGTGATCACCCTGAGAGCATTTAGCGTAGGCCAACCAATAATAGCATTGTATGCTAATCATGTTTTTACAATGAGGAAGTCTGTCATGATGGTGCAATGGCAGAACCAGCAATTTCTTTGAGAAGGGTCAGACTTTTTTTACCGTATGACACATTTATGTAAAATAAATAGAAATTATAAAATCATAAAAACATTACTACATATAAAATAGGATCTTGATAATTTGCTACATACACGTAGAAGTAAGATTTTAGAAGTATAACTTAATATATCTTTCAGATTTCTAACGATAATGTTTTATAAATAATATACATCCATAATTATTTGTGTAATGAAATATTTATAATTAAATTTTTTGATAAAAACTATCAAGTGATCTTTTAGAAAGTCATCTTTTATTCTATTATGTAAGCTAGTTTATTAAATTTTATGTAATCTAGATATTTTCGTGATACATTAAACATATAATGTTATATATTCGAGACCTTAAATAAATTTTTTTTCTTACTTAATGAAGTCTAGGGGATAAAACCTCTCAACTATTTTTCATATAAATTATCAAACTTAAATAATTTTTTATATGAATTTCAATTTAGACTCCATACATTTAAGAACCCTATTATTGTATAACAAAAAAAATTTGGAATCTATATCAATAAGTTTATTATTTATCATATTAATTTTAATTTGATTTTGGTGAGACCACATCCTTAAAAATGGATATTATATAAAAATTATGCGAAGTTTAAGAACTATGAGAAAAAAAAATTGGAGAGAAATATTTCTAAGTATATTAAAATTTTAGGAAATTTTTAAAGGTATATGGGAATGATAAATTTTTTGGGTGTGCCATGGCTAGGGTGTAACCGGTTCATTTCGGTCCGATTTTTGATAAAATTTAGAACCGAACTGGTACCACCGATTTTGTATTTTTTAAAACTAATTACACACCATTTACCCCTTAAAATCATACCGGTTTTACAGGTTCGGTCTAATTTTAAATTAATATATTTTAGTCTATTAAATCATTAGTATTAGTTATAGTGATTCAAATAATTATATATTAGTATTATTTATAATAAGTTCAATTTTTTATAACTATATCATTGATAGTGATAGTATTAGTATATTAATACTAATAATATTAGTATTACTTCTTATAAAAAAAGTATTAATATTACCATATTATTATTTTATAGGTAATTATTTAGTATAATAATTTATATATAGACTTAAAATATATTACTAATAGTAATATAGTATTAGGCTATTAGTATTAGACCATAAAATATAAATTGTAATTAATTTATATTATATATTAATGTATAAAATATTATATATAATATAAAAAAATATTATTTTATATTACATATAATATTAAAAAGTTTGATATAAAATATGTATTATATTGAACCGATTCAATTTAGTCCGGTCCAGTTCTAAAAAGTTTAGAACCGAAACCGAACCAATATTTACCAGTTTTGACATTACGGAAATCGATTCTGAATCGGTACCGAACTAAAATCGGACCGATTCCGCCTGTTTGAATCGGTCCAGTCCGGTTTTTCAATTTTTTTTACACCCCTAGCCATGGCTCCCTCAAACTAAACATGGTTCCACCACTGTGATGGTGGGTAACGTGAGGTTTTGTTCCTATCAATATTGGAAAGGTGAGAGAAGCCATAGATTGCACTGCCTCTCCAGTGAACCTATTCAAAACAATCAGTGCTAGAAGCAGTTGGTCCAAACTTATACCCATTTTCATAACCACGTCTCAGAATAAGATGTCAGATGAACTTCAATTATCAATTACTATCATCGAGTAGTATAATTTGCTACTAACATCGTCACAACCAATGCATTGTCATCAAGGTAGACTACCTTTGCAATTATCGTCATCAAATAAGATTGTAGGCAAAACTTGTACCTAAGCCTATTTCACCAAGCTCCATACATTGTAGACTTCCTCAATCTTGCTTGGTAGCATGCGCTCTTTGCCTGGAGGAGGTGGGATCCCCTTGCATATCCCCTAACGATCGTGCTTATCTAGCATAAAAGTGGATTCCCTTGATCCACATCCATTTTAAGAGGTCGGTCTTGTGACTCTTGGGACTTCCTCCCTCTTTTTGGTGAGCCTCCTCTCCTTAGACTTTCACTATGTTACGCCTGCACTCTTACCTCTTCTTCGACTGGATTTCATGGTGAAGTGGTGTTTCAATCAACAATATGCTAAAGCTTGCCATTGCCCCTCATCTCTTCAATGTCTTATTTCAATATATGGCAATCCTTAATCCTACATCCATTTGCATTATGGTAAGTACTAAATTTATATGTATGTCGTCGTGCTCTTCATTATGCTTAGGTTCTAGGGCTTTGTCATGGGTATACATGTTGGAGTAATGCAAATGAGGGTCATTGTGGCAACCTACGTGAACCGTTGTTTCCCGTCTTCCTTCTTGCTGACCTATTCTTTCCTTCAGACCGCCTTCTCGATCTCTCTTTGACTCCCCCCCCCCTTTTTATACTACTTGTCCCTTATGTTGCTCCATTCTAAATCTTATCGGTATCGTCTGGGTTAACAACATATCTTCAACATTGACAAAATTGTCTACCGTGTCCATGAACTCTCACAGAGTGGAAGGGTCTTCTTCTTCAGTTCAGCCATGAAGAAGCTTATCAACCGAATTCCCCCAAGTAAAGTTGCCAACATGATCTTCTCATCTTGATCGTCGCCCGTCATTCTTTCCCTAATGAATCGTGTCAAATATGCCTTTAAACTTTTGTCTTCCCTTTGTTTCATAGTTAGGGGATATGCTGCAAGCTTTCTTTGCCCTGCGGTTCACCATGAACTAAGTTAAGAATTATCGACTCAATTCCTCAAAGTCGTCAATGGAACTCAGCTACAGTTCTCCAAACCATCCTTGAGCCATTCCCTTTAGGGTCAAATGGAAAGTCCTGCACACAATTTCTCCAAGAAATCTATGAAGCATCATGTGAGTTTTAAAGGTCTCCAAATGTTCTACTGAGTCCTTGTACCTGTCGTATATGTCTATCATCGGGACTTTGAATTTTGATTAAAGTGGCACCGCCATGATCTATGTGTACAATAGATTGGTGCTGGATAGTAATTGGTCAACTAAGGAAGATGCTTCTATCTTCATGGTCATTTCTTCGTACTTATCCCTCAAGCTATGCAGGTTTTGATGCCTCTTTCTTGTCTCCTCATTTTTGTAAGAAGGTCTGTATGTGCTCTGTGCTTCTGTCTCGACTTTGTAGGCCTAGTTAGGCTTCGTATCCTCACCCTGATGGTCTTTTCCTCGCCTTGAGATCTTTGTTTTCCTTTCGGAGCAATTCGACTTTGGTGGTGAGCATTTTCACGATATCCTCCATCGCTACAAGTTTTCCTTCCAGGTTTCTAGGCGATACCTCTTAGTCTTTAGTTGTTTGGAATCAAGTGATGGTGGGCATGTAAAAAGCACACCATTTGTAGGAAAATATCCTATAGACGGCGCTAACTATTATAAGACATGTTCCACACACGCAATCACCTACAACCAAAGAGAGAAACGGCTTGAAGGTGCATGGGAATGCCTCCAATGGACTAAGTCAAGAAAGATAACAAGGATCTTTTAATAAGCAGAAGATGATAATTGTCGTACCTAGGCAGCAACAGACCTACCTTGAGGCATCCCCCCCCCCCCCTTTCTCCCCTCCAAAAAAAAATCAAAACTTTAAATAACCCTAGATTTAAAAAAAAAATCAACATAACCCCTAAATTTTATTCATAATTCCATATATATAGAATTTGGCCCGCACTGCCAAAAAATTTATAATTCCTTATTCCCCATATGCTTTCTAATATTTTATAAAATTTCAATATACATAAAAATGTCTCACTAATTTTTTTTCCTATAACCCTTAAATTTTGTATAATTTTCATATATTATCTATTTTCTAGAATGTGGCCACACTAAAATTAAATTAAACAATATATTAACATTTATCCCAATTTTATATTATACACTATTAAGTTTCTTAATATAAAATCTAAAATGAAAATGCTAGAAAAGTTATATAAGATTAATTATGATTTATATGAAAAATAGTAGAGTTGATTTATCCTCTAAACTTCATTGAGCAAGGAAAATTTTATTTAAGATCCTATTTGTAGTATTCTAAGCTTAATCTGACATCAAAATTGATAGATTTTATATTAAATTTGATCAACTAATTTAGATATTAGAATGAAAAATGACATTTTAAAAGATTATTTGATAATTTGTACGAAGAAAACAACGTTTAAATATTTTTATATTTACAAAAAAAAATAATGAATGAATATTACTCTCTAAAACAAATATTAAGTTGTATTTTTACGTTATTTGACATATTATCAAGATTTAATTTTATATATGCTTTATAATTTTGTAATATTTCTTATATATTTTATATAAATATCTGTGACAGAAAACCAAAAAAAAAAAAATAGAACCCACAATGCCATTTATTAGGTGTGATAAATGCTTCAATCTATCATTTGAAATTCAAGTGATGAGTTAGCTATACGTATACGAACTTTTCTTGCCTTTTGAATGGTTTTTTTTTTTTTTTTAAAGGCCTTTTGAATGGTTAACAGATAACAACTTGCCCGGAATTTTTAGGGTGGGTATCACCAATCATCTCAATGGGCCAAGTTCTTGAGCCAGGGCTTCTGGAGTTAGGTTAGACATAGGCCAACAATACGGTCCAACAGGCCTCGGAAAGGAGAGGGAATTAAATCCCTTCTAGTAAGGAAGGCTCATAAAAGTTCTCCCCATCAAGCACTGTTTTATTTATAGAAAAAATATTCGCAGCAGCCTCTCATATAAACAGTAAAATTGCTATTTATGTTAAAAGAGGCTGCTGCAGGCTGCAGCAGTTCGGCTACTGCCCAGCATGCCTCTTAATTAGACTCTCCAAAATGTACATATGCATTCACAGCTGAATCGTTAATGCTAATTAATTACATTGAAAAGTTAAATAAAAGGAGAATAGAATGGGTGCAAGAATCAGAATTCCTTTTAGGCCATACAGGTGACAGAAATAAATATCAAAGGACCCACCGCAGAACCTGTTGATCTTCGTGTTCATGTCGTCAACCTTCATCCTTGCAATGAACCTAATCATTAATTGAATTTAACGACGGACTAAAGGGTTAAATGGTTGGGCCAAGTCTTCAATGTTTTTAAGGCTCCATCTTCTTCTAAGCAGTTATGATTTTTATTTTTATTTTTATTTTTTCAAGAAGTAGTTAGGCCTCTCTTCTTCTGGAAGTTCGACTAATCTCTAATTTAGTCAACTTTCTTGCATCTCTTATTCAACTTTCTATAATTTTCTATTCAACTATAGATATACGTCTTCAAATATTTTGTATTCTGATTCTTTCTTCTTTTTTTAGATAAACATTTTAAAATATTTTTAAAAAATATTAAAAATTATATAAAAAAAATTTTTAAAAAAATTGGAATGCAATTAAAATCCCAAAAAGCATTTTCCGTAGACAAATAAAGCAAGAAGAGGCGTGTAATTGGCCATCGATGGAATAAGCGAAGTCAGTTCATAAAAATTAGTAGAAAAGGTGGAGAGACTATAGAGTCAGACGGCTGAGTGTAAAGTAGTAAAAGGAATTTATTATTTTTAATGAGCTTGTACTTTTTCAACAAACAAACTGAATAAAAACTAAACAAACAAACTGAATCAGCGGAATACAAGGGGTTGTTTGGGTAGCATGACAGACTGGTTGCGGATCCCTCGGATCGTGGGCTGCACCTTCTTGCGTCTGGACGGCAGATGCCTCGTTTGGATGAAGAGACGAATTCAAATTTATTATTATATTTTTGAATTTTTATATATAATATAAATTTTAATATTATTTTTTTAATTTTAATACAATTTTTTTAATTTTGAATTCAATTTTTTAAAATTTTAAAATAATAATAATATTTTATTTAACTTTCAAAACTTATCACAACTCATTTCAACTTATTTCATTTTAATTTTGAATCTAAATGAAAGCTAAATAGCATTTGAATAAAAAATTCTATGTGATGTGTGAGGAAAATTCTATAATCCTAGGTTATTATGTCTTTTACTTTATTATATAAGATGTAATATATTTATTATTATTAAATAATTCTTTATTAGATGATTATTTATCATCATAATAATAAATATAATTTTGACTAGAATTTCAAGTTTTGGTAATAAGTGAATTGACTAATCATCTTAAAGAAAATAATAATATAATATTATACATTTTAATAATATTTTACAATCCTTTTATTTTTTTAAATATACTTCATATATTAATTAATAATTTAGTTTTATTTAAAATTATTATTTTCCAACTATTGGATAAAATAGAAATAAAATACACTTCATTGGAGAAAGGAGAGAAAGTAGGAATAAAACAAATTAGTTGATGTGTAGTAACTCACCAAAATTTGACTATGGTTTTCCTTTTATTGTAACTCAAAATTTGAGTTGAAGTAGTTTGATTAGTTCAATGTAATTAATTTTGAGAAAACTTCATTATTTGTATTCAGAAATTATCTCAACTCATCATATATCATCCTTATAATTTTTTTAAATTTTCACATAACATATGTCGACACCCCCACTTACGTTTTGGGATCAGACGTAAATTGAGACGTCGGGGATAAACAATACAAGAAAGTTCATCCCTCGTTCTTCTTTTAAGTTCGGGCATGCGTTTAAATTAAAAGTAGTGAATAGAAAATTTCATAATGAAAAATGTTAAGTCAATATAAAATTAAGCAAGTACTTAAAATTTTGTCTTACGTCACATGGTATAACAATTGTAAATTTCCAAAATAGTTTCATATTAATAAATATAATCAAGAGTATCAATTTCCACAAAATATATAATTTTTTCAAAAAATCAAGAGCCATTAAAATATAACAAAATATAAACATGTGACATCATCCATGCGCCGACCCCACGACCATCCATTACAACAGAGATTCACCGTTAACTTCCTTAACTCCAGGACCATATAGGAATCATTCCAGGCCCATCCGATCGTAACACAGAAAACATGTCCCTGCCTCTGGTATAAATGCTGTCCATAAACAAAGACCCGTCAGTTCTCAGAGAGAGAGCATTCAATGCATTGACGACCGACAACCTCATAGAGCACCCTCTATCGCATGTATACTATAAACTGATCGTATAAAATAGGGGTCACTACATCAAAAGGTGTAGAGATCACCAGACCATCAGTGGTCTGGAGAGTCTTTATGAGCATCAAAGTCGTCAACGCATCTTCTCCTGTAACCACTTTTATCGTCCCAACAATGAACGATAATGAAAATATAAAGGGATGAAATTTCAAAAAATTTTAATAAGTACACAATTATCTCAATAGAATCATTGCAAGCATACAAATAAGCGAATAACAAACAGAACATGTATTATGCATGTGCAACCAATGATTTAGCAAATGCATATGCTCATGAAAACCTTAATCAAAACTTGACTTTCTTTCAATCTTAATACATATGTTTGCTTTTCGTAAAAGGGTTCATCATATAACGTAATTCTTATGACTCATGCTTTAAGACCCTTTTCGTAAAAAAAAAATCTTTTTTTTCATCATTTCTTATTTTAAGCGCTATTTACATATTCATATCATTCTTAGGACTCGAAAGTCGTTCTTTTCATGACTCCTTATTGAATATTTCACGATTCCCTTACGAACCGTATGTTCCTTGCTGGTTACCGTATCACCCAGCGACCACTCAAGGTTAAGTGATTATGTTATGCATTACCGCAACACCCGCAGACTATTCAAGTTGGGGCGATTACGTTATCCATTTTTCATCACTCGGTGACCACTCAAACTGAGCAACTATATCATTGTTCTTATAATCAGGGGCGGAACTACATCTAACCTTGGAGGGGTTTAGTATATAGTTTATTATACCTTTTCTCCAATCTACAAAACTTATTCTAAACTTAGCCCCCCTCAAACTGAAATTATCCCTCATAGGTACATCTACATCTTTCTTTTTTATTTTTTTTAAAACATATTACATATTTCTTTTTGCTCATTAGTTATTATCTGTTGTGCTTCCGACTGATCTCTTAGTATTTTTTTGAGTTTTGAGGTCATTATTCTATAGTCCATTGTTTATTGTCCATGATATACGGCTTATCACAGACTTAGAGTTGTGTGTTGGTGTTACCAAATGTTGTGGAATCCAGCCGATCGACGGACAGACAGCAAATATGGAGCCACGCAGTGGACGCAATAGAGAGAAATAAAACTAAAGACGGAGAATAGAAATGGACACTAGATATGAAGTGGTTCAGCTCAAACTGAGCCTACATTCACTGTTGGGTCGGTCTAAATCACTATAATAACAAAGATGGAGTACACTTCTTAGAGGTTACAAAGCTCTCTCTCTCACAAGGCTCTCAAACCCTTTACAAGTAGGCTTTCACTGATCTACAAAATCAAACAAGGAGAAAATGGGAGACGGACGCCTGTGTTCGTAATCTCGCTCGAGCGAGCCCTTCTCGCTCGAGCGAAATCGCCTTCACTCCACAGCTCTCTGCTTCCGCTCTCTTCTGCACAAATGGCCCAGATCCTTATATAGGCTGTATCTCGCTCGAGCGAGACATTCTCACTCGAGCGGAACACTATTCCAGACGGCGCTAACCCTAGTTACTGGAAGCAATGCAACCCTAGGATTGATTCTCGGTCGAGCGAGAGTCGAGCGAAGTCTCTGCCTGGATCCAAAACTCTCCGTTTGATGTCTCGCTCGAGCGACTGTCGAGCGAGATTTGAGCGAAGTTACAGGTTGAAAACTCCAAGTGCAATCTGATGCGCTTTATTCAAGCCACATCTCAACAAATCTCCACATTGGCTTGAATAAACCCCACAAAATGATTCTGGACAAAAGACCCACAAATCCTTCAACCACAGAAGGAATACCTAACACGAAATACGAAGTATATCTTTGAAGAACTCACTTTCCACACAAAAGTCTTCAACACCATAGACAACATCTGAAGATTCACTATCTTCACCCAAACGGCAATGCATCACAATACAGACTGCTTACTTGAACAAACGGCTTCTGAATACAAATGAAGACAACCAAATATTCTTCAGTCAAAGTAAGAATCAACAAAAGCCTGCATGAGCATCAACAAAAGGTGACCAACTGCCCCCTTTATCTACCAACTGTAGACCTGCTCTCACTGTGCACCAATGCCAATCACTATGAAGCTCTCTGCAACTCCACCTTCTTGTTATAACTCTCTCTCCTTTCTGTGGAAACAAAAGAAAAGAAAATTCACCAAATAGCAAGATGCATTGTCCGCTTCAATGACGATCTGTAGACAAGCCTAGCAAACCAAAAGCAAACTGTAGATTCTGTCACTCAAAGCCCACCTCATTCCATTCAGTTACTCCGTAGAGTGAAACAAAACTGTATGGTCTGAGTAACGCTCTACCTTCTTGTCTGGAGATCACTGTCTTCTCCAAAGTGTTTGAACACCAAACACATCACAAAGAAACAGATAGACAAAACCAAACTTCTAATGATCATAAAACAAATATGAGTTTAATACAAAACAAGACTTTACACAAGATGTATCCTGATCAGAAATACTGCAGAAACCATGATTCTACACTGTTTCCTTAGAATACAATGTAAACAAAAAACCAAGATTACTGACTTCTGATCACACCAAGCAAAAGCTGCTGACTCATAAATGATCATCCTGTTTGGCGGATCCGCACGTGACACATGCGAATGATATCTGAATTTGGAGCATGTGAGGATACTCCATCTGTCACCACACTGCCCTCAAGGAAGTAGAGACTAACTGTCATCTTCTTCGCTGTCATCACTACTAGAGGAACTTTCCTCTTCCTCCACATTTTTCAATTGAGGACACTCACTTCTGTAATGACCCTTCTTATGGCAGTGGTAACACTTCACTTTTCTCTTGTTAGATCTAGAGCTACTGGAACTGGAACTACCTCTATTCTTCCCTGAACAACCTTTCCCGGATCTATCACCAGAGGAACATTTTACAAACAAACCCTCGGCTTGATTGTTCATGCCTAAACCCCCAAATTTTGTTCTCAATTTCTTAGAATTCAAAGCAGACTTGACATCCACTAAGGAGATTGTATCTCTACCTTACAATATTGAGTTTACAAAATTATCAAACGAAATAGGCAATGAATACAAAACAATTAAGGCTTGATCTTCCTCATCAATCTTAATATCTATGTTCCTCAGATCCATAATAATCTTATTAAATTCATCTAGATGTGCAGAAATAGAAATACCTTCCTCCATTTTGAGAGTATATAACCGTTGTTTCAAAAACAACCGGTTAGTAAGAGATTTCTTCAAGTACAAGCTCTCTAGCTTGTTCCACAGACCAACCGCAGTCTCCTCCTCTGCAACTTCCCTCAAAACTTCATCTGATAGTGATAGTAGAATAGTACTGTGAGTCAATTCTTCCTCATTCCTTGATGATGCAAGAGACTCACCAGTCACTCCTTCTACAATCTTGAACAGACCCTACTGACGCAACAAAGCCTTCATCCTCAAGCGCCATAAACTGAAACTATTCTGACTGTCAAATTTCTCTACTCCAAAATTTACTGAGACCATCCCTTAACGCTCTGATACCAGTTTGTTGGGGAATCCGGCCGACCAACGGACAGACAGCAAATATGGAGCCACGCAGCGGACGCAACAGAGAGAAATAAAACTAAAGACGGAGAACAGAAATGGACACCAGATATGAAGTGGTTCAGCTCAAACTGAGCCTACATCCACTGTTGGGTCGGTCTAAATCACTATAATAACAAAGATGGAGTACACTTCTTAGAGGTTACAAAACTCTCTTTCTCACAAGGCTCTCAAACCCTTTACAAGCAGGTTCTCATTGATCTACAAAATCAAATAAGGAGAAAATGGGAGACAGATGCCTGTGTTCGTAATCTCGCTCGAGCGAGCCCTTCTCGCTCGAGCGAAATCGCCTTCACTCCACAGCTCTCTGCTTCCGCTCTCTTCTGCACAAATGGCCCAGATCCTTATATAGGCTGTATCTCGCTCGAGCGAAATACTATTCCAGACGGCGCTAACCCTAGTTACTGGAAGCGATGCAACCCTAGTATTGGTTCTCGCTCGAGCGGGAGGTCGAGCGAAGTCTCTGCCTGGATCCAAAACTCTTCATTTGATGTCTCGCTCGAGTGATTATTGAGCAAAGGTCGAGCGAAGTTACGGGTTGAAAACTCCAAGTGCAATCTAATACCCTTCATTCAAGCCACATCTCAACACCAAATACTATATTAGTACGTTTCTGTGAGATTGAGTCTGTAAACCCTTCTTCATGTTTCAATTGCTGAACATCAAATTGCCATTGTGTTGCAATAGCTTGCCGTTAAGCCCTCCCAAATTTCCAATCATGATTAGCGTATAGTATTGTTCTACACTTCTACTTCTACTTTCAACCTTTGATTTCCATTGGTTCTTTATTTCTTTTTTTAATCGATTTGCTTGTTTAGATTTAGTTTTTTTTATTTTTCGATTATGGGTATTGGGTTGTTTCCGGCTAGTTATCGGTGTTGTAGTCGTTTGATGAAGATATATGCATCTAAAATCTCTATTCTCATGTTCTTTTTTTAATAGGATGATTCTCGTGTTTTTGAATCTATGTTTATTGGTAAGTTTGCTAATTATTTTTAATTTTATCTCTTAACAGATAAATTACCTTTTTGATTTGTTATCCTTAATGTTTTATACTTTTATACTAGGTAAAATATTTGCACGCCACGGACCCACGGACTTTGGTTCCTCGTCATAAAAAGTCTTAAATTTCCGCCCGAGAAGATTATTATAACAAAGTTCTCATCTATATGGGTTTTTTATTTTTTGGTTTGGTTTGGAAAATGAGGATCTAAAAATCTGTTCTCGTTATTTTATGTTTTCGTATCGTTTTTGGTTCCCAACTCCTGTTATGACATTAACTTCTATATTGATTTGTTAAAAAAATAAAAACCAGTTTCGCATTCTATTTAAATTGAGGAAGGTGTAATAAATCTTAAAATATATTTGTTACTTATACTAATGAATAATAATAGCTTTTTTATGAATGAATAATAATAGTTTTATTATTCTTCTACTATTTTTTTTTTAATTTTTTACTTAATGATTAAGAAAATAATTATTAAGAAAATTTTATATTTTAAAATTTTCTTAATAATCAATAATGTTAAAAAGTTAGTTAAAAGAAAATAATATAAAAATAAATATACTAAAAATGATAAAAGAAAATGGTAAAAGAGTAGTAAGTATATCATTACCATATACTTATACATATCACACATTTTGTAAATCGCCCCTCATATATCAAATTTTGGTTTCGTCCCTGCTTATAATGATAAGGCAAAAACCAACATCATCCTTGGGCACTCACTAGATTTAGGTGCGACCACATTCTGGACATTTTCTGGAGTCATACATGGTCTACCGACTGTTTTTCGTCGACCGAAGTGCTTTCACTCGACTTTAAAAACTCATGAGTGAATAGAAAGTTTTACTGGGACACTATCCCATCCCAACTTTAGGGGTTCTTATAAAAATTTTAAATTCTTATCTTTTTCTTTGAAAACATGTTTGATTCAAAAATATTATTTTCATGCTTCATGCATGTAACATGCAACCCATAGTATTTAACATGTGAATCATGGAACTAGTTCAAACACATGTACACCCATAGTGCTTAACATGTGAATCATGGGACTAGTTCAAACACATGTACACTTTGTCATGCTCATTGGCAAATCAACCATCACATGATTTCATCTTTACTTCATATAATAGTACACAATGGGCCTAATATCCAAAGAGGGGCACTCAGCCTTTATTACTAGGGTTGGGCCAAGACCCTCCAAGACAATTTCTTTGGGCTTTGTTCTTCTATCTTCCTTCATGTGCTCACCAAGTTTTAATAAAAGTAACTAAACATTTTAAACATCATTAAGAGAGGTTGACCGAACCCTATAGTCCTTAGGATTAGTATTCTCATCATTTTCCTCACAACTAAAGTAGTACTAAAATCGAATTTCATACCATTAGATTCTCTTAGTTTCATACTTCTAAATTTTCTAAATATTCAACACATAATCATCACACAAAAGAATGGTAGATTATTGAAAAACTCAACCCTAAAATCCTTTAAATCTGAAACTCATATATGCACCATATCAAATTCTTTTCAATTCTAAACTTTATTTTAACATGCATGCATTTTGTCACCATTTATCATATTAATCAAGCTATATTTTTCCTTTACAACCAAGTAACTAAAACTACCAATAAAAATGTGAATCTCAAGCCTAAAATAATATACATTACTAAGCATGAATTTTTAACGAAACGTACAAGGCATCTCTTCAAGTAATTTAACCTAGCATTACCAATCATTCAACAAACTTTATCTTAGTCATGCATGCATTCTTATCACTGTATACTATATCAATATGCTTTATTTTCCTTTACATCAAATTGGCTAAATCCACCAACATAATATAATCTCAAGCCTAATATAGCATATAGACTAAACATGGATTTGCAACTAAATAAACAGGCATTCAATCAACAAAACAAGCACATTCACTCAAATATATATATATATATATAAATGTTAAAGTCAAGATAAAAATGCACTTATAATACTCCAAGTAGAATAGAATAGCTCTGAAAAATATATAAAATAATCCATTAAAATAAGCTACAATCATATAGTTATAGAAAAAATCTTAAGAATATAAATCTTAGTGTGTGTATGTGCTCTTACTTAAGTTTCTATACATGAGATAGATTAGGGTTTAGCTTACCTCTTCAAGTATGCTTCCACTCAAGATCTCTTTGTTCAAGTTCCACTAGACTTAGGATATTTTGGTATTTGGGAGATGAAGGAATATAAAACAAAGTGAAAGTGAAAAGAGAGAGTGGTTGCCATGAGGGTGTGTGTGTGGAAGTGAAACCAAATGAAATGGGAAATGAAGCATAAGGCTATTTAGCCAATAGAGTTTCTAAGCATTCTAGGCATTCATTTCCCTAGTTTAAAATTGAAATTTGATGGGTTGAAAGACCCATTTGATTAATCCTCATCACTAGAGTACAATCATGCCTAGTTTAACATGTACTTAGGTTGGACTCCTCCTTCCTTTTTCTTCTATAGCCAGCACCCAACATGGGTGAACACCCATTTTCTTCTTTCACATCATACATCACACATTCACCAATCATCTCACAAGTCATTTCAAAAGGATTTGGAAACTCAACTTAGAAGAATGGGCCATGCCTTACTCGACCAAGGGCTTGCTTTGCCTCTACCAAGTGCCCATGCTCCCTCTAATGATTTCCTCTCCTTACAAACAACTATCAATCATCTATCAAGTCATTCACTCTTACACACATATGTCTTACACACTCCTATACGATCCAACTTGTCAAAATCACCTAAATTTAGAAACGACTTAGGAAGACTAAAAGGGACTGGTCGGCTAACTCCCTTACCCGAGCCATACTCTTCCTCCATCCACTTTTTTTCTTTCCAATAATGTTATATCTTCTCAATTAACTGTCAAATTTCTTGTCAAATCCTTCTTACAAAATCCATCACTTGTCTTATAGTTAGATTTGGAAGCAACACATGGAAAACACAAAACCACCGAAACCCTTTTTCCTTCCCCACTTCCCCTTTCTATCAAATCTTACTTGTATTAATCATTTAGATTTGACATGCTCATAAAAAAACTTAATTGAAAGTTCTCATTTAGCCTCACACACCCACCATGTCATCCAATGATGAAAAATTTTTATCTTGGTTTCAACACTCTTCCTTCCAAAAAAGTCACTAGTCAACTCTCTATCTACTAGTTTTTTCTCCCTCATACCTACTAGTTTTTAAAGACTCACTAGACTTCTTCTAAATGTGACATATGTCCCTTACATGGGTTTAGTTGACTATAGATCTATCTCATGGGTCTATGTGCCTTGCCACTCTACTTTGAATCAAAAACTTAAACCATACTCTCAAAACTCAAATCTAAACTCAACCTCAAGTGTTCACTTAATTAAAATACCAACATTGCCCCTATAACAATTAAATAAAATAAATAAATTAGAGTAGAAATTTTGCGTCGTCATAATATATAATAAACAATTCAACATTTTCAAATTTTAAACAAAAATAATATTAAAAATAATATTTTAAAAATATTTAATTTAATTTTAAACTTTCATCTTATCTTATCATTCAATTCAAATATAATCAAAATTTACACTCGGCTAACATTTGATAAGTCAAATGTCAATGTTATAAGGAGCCGTAGAAAATTATTCAAAATAAAAAAGGAGGCCATAGAAACTAAGAAAAGTGTCTCCAGTCGATGATCCAAGCTCAATTCTTTCACTGCATCATTGCAATTTCTCTGTTTTTAGATTTTGGCTTTCACTTTATTTCTCTCTTTTAAATAAGAAAAATCTGTATTTATAATCTTATTGACAAAATTTTATATTTTTTAAAATTTTTTTAAATACATTTAACATTTTTTTTTTAAATTCGTACTTTTTGAGTTCAGTTATCGTGGGATGCAGTAATATTGAAGAAAAACGCTAGTCTCACTCCTGCGTTTTCTTGATTTTGCTTCCTGCTTGACGTTGCACATGCTTAAGTGTCGGCCACTTAAAAACAAAAACTAAAAACTTTTATCTTTTTAGCTCTCCAAAAGCAAATCTCTTCTCGTCTTTATCACTTTCAGAAGCGTCGTTCTCTTATAAAATACACGTTTAGAATTACAGGAAAAAATATATCTTATAATTTATAATTTAAATAATAAATTTTATATTTCAAAAATTATTTATTGTTTGGTAAACATATATTTAAATATATTTAAAGTATTTTTAAAATTAATTATTGTAATTTTTCAAAATATACAATTATTCGTAAAAAAAAATTTTATAAAAATTTTAATTTAATACTTTTTAAAAAAACTAACTTTTGACTTTTCTAATCGATTAAATTATTTTTTATAAAGTTATTACATATATTATTTTTAACTAAAAAATATTTTTTAAATTTTGAAACATAATTCCAAACTTAAGAGGTTTAGGGTTGCATTATAAATCTTAAAAAATATTTTTAATTGATTAAAAGCTTTTTTTTTTAAATAGCATATTTGATAAATTTATAAAAAAATATTTTAATCATCTAAATAAGTTAAAATTTTGTTTTTTTCAAAAAAATTAATTGAAGCTTTTTATAAAAATAAAAAAAATAAAAAAATCATGTGAATAATTATAAATTTTAAAAAAATATATATGGTAACTAATTTTAAAAATATTTTAAAAATATATTTATTAAATATTAAATAATTTTTGAAATATAAAAATTATTATTTAAAGAGAAAATAGCAGTCCGATTGCTCCCCCGAATTAAACAGACTTTCAATAATTGTATGACAGGTAATTAATTTATAATGTTTAGTCTGACATACACCATCAAAGACCACTCCGTCGTCTTCCAGTTCTTCCACCTCCATTTTTTTTTTTTTAAACCATTCTACCCCCATTTTTCTACATATCGAGGTCTGCTACAAAAATTTTAGTTTTAATCAATATACAACTCATCTGAATATATCAGCAGTTTTTGCCTAAGAATCCATTTGGAAAAATTAAAATGGTAAAATGTCAGAGAAAAGAAGAACATGAAGGACCAAACCTGCTCGCTGCAGAATTTTCTTCACCAAAGACGCGATTATTCACAATTTTTCTGGGTTTGAACTGGTTTTTGTACGGATTTTCTTGGCTTTGATCTGATTTTCGTGTAAGATCAGTGATTTTTCTTATTATTATTATTTTGGTTTGATTTCAGCCCTTTTACGTGTGGTGATTTAGGGATGATATTTAACTAATTTATTATGTTTTTTCTTATGTATCACCCTTTGAATGGAGGAATGTTTTTCTATCTAAAACAGCCCGGCCGTCCTGCAGATCTTTCTTGTTTAAATTATAAGTTATAAGACTTAAAATTATAAATTATATTTCTTATCACAATCTCAAATATGTAGTTATTTTACTACAATCTCATCTCCTTATCTGTGTTCGATCAAGCAAGATAGAATCTCTCTCTCTCTCTCTTTACGATGAAAAAGCTCTAGATGTGTAAATGAAGAAAAGATGGCAGAGAAAATATAAAAATGTCTCCAGTGCAGTCCAAAATAAGATATGGAAGAAAAAAAGTAATTTTGACTAACAATTTTTCCAAACAAAAAGACAAATTAGAAACAATTTATTCCAAATAAAAAGACAACCAAGGAAGCCCTTTGCATGAAAGAGAAAATGTAGATATAGACTATAGTCATGCATTTTGGCATGTTCATGAACACAATGGGCCAGCAAAATTTCAAAAAAAAAAAAAAAAAAAATTGGGTACTAGAAATCAGTCGATAAAGAATTGAAATTTCCATATTGATTCCAACAAAAAGAAAAATAAAATCTTCAAGTTTTAAGTTTGTTGGTAATAAAAAATTTACTCACTTATATTTGACCTCGGATATGTGGTATCAGACGTGGAAATTGGAACTGCGTGCCAGAAGATGAAGCCGAAAATGCTATAGGCCAGTGCCCGACCATGACGAAACGTCGATTAATCGTCCTTGAAGGTGAATGGATTGGAATGAAGGTGACTTCGAAAGTTTACTTTTTGTTTTATTTCTTCTAGTCCTGTCTTTCGTTTATTTTTTAATATATCATTATAGGTGTTATTACAGGCGAGAATAAAAAGTCGAAAAAAACCGTATGTGGCTACAGAAGGACTCAATATTGAAACGATCATGTAGATTTTCAAAGTCCTGCATTTGATTTCTAACGGTAAAGAGTGGATAGAGCCCCTTCAATAATGTTTTGGGTATATTTGAAAAATATGGCAACTTTTTCTCATTATATACAACTTAAAAAGTATTATTGTGAACAGTTGTAAGACTTTATACTGCCGTGAACGGATGGGATGGTCGTCGCAGTACGGTGTTCAAGGCAATAGGACCAAAGTCACCAAACAAATGGCACGCTTGGGATAAAAGTTGCGAGCCCTTCATTTGTTTATTTATTTTTTTTAATTTTCCCTTCATTTTTTTTATTGGCAGTGCCTTTTTGGTGGTGAGTGGAAGTACATTATGTGACCCAAGAAACTAAGATAAGATTTTTTTTTTCTCTAAGCAACAAAGATAAGAATCTAAGATCTTTAGTTTAGTAACAAAGATAAGAATCTAAGATCTTTAGTTTTAGTATGAGATGAATAGTTGGATTTTTGAGTCTTTGACCCACTTTTGGAGGATCTCTCCTATATATAAACAAACAAGGCCTACTATGAAAGTGATTGAGCTGGGAACTATGAAGGATTCTATCGCCAAGTTGCCTCTTTAATCACATGGCCGTTCATTATCATGGGATCTTTGTTCTCAGCATTGATGACATTTTCTCTTTCCTACCACTTTCTCCTCAATATTTTTGGAATATATTTCTAGGAGTTGTGCTAGAGGTAAATCATATTCAGTATATTTTATCTTATATATTATTATTTATATGAAAGTAAAATGTGAGATAAAATATATGTGGTTCATCTAAATGATTTTACTATTTCAAATAATTTGTTTTTAAATATCCAAGTATGAGTTGGAATCCTACTTCACTTCTACTATACTAGTTTGAAGGTCCGTTCTTTCCTGAGTAGTTTGCTTTTCCGGTATTTGTGTCTGTTAGGATTCCAAGTCCTAAACAAATTCCCCGTGAGAATCTCTCTCTCTCTCTCTCGCTTAACGCATTTTTTATTTGCATATGGACATTATTTGCGGTAATTCTCCATTGATATCTTTCGCCTTTCTTAACATGTTCTCCCAATTGTTCGGTTTTATGCTTATTATGTTTCAGAGTACTTGAGAGAAGGAACACCAGTTTTTGCAAGACAACAATCATGGGTGAGGTATTGCCCGTTGAGGGGAAAGATATATCGGAGTTCGACGAGGAGTGTCCTATAAAACAGGTCGATCTAACGGTGCCGAAAACCGACGATCCGACCATACCGGCGGTCACATTCAGGATGTGGGTTCTGGGTGTTACTGCTTGTGTCATACTGTCCTTTGTGAACCAGTTCTTTTGGTATAGGAAACAGCCATTGTCGATCAGTTCAATATCTGCCCAGATTGCGGTTGTACCCATTGGGCATTTTATGGCGAGGGTGTTGCCAAAGCGTCCCTTTTTTGAGGGTACGAGGCTGGAGTTTACTTTGAATCCTGGACCCTTCAACATCAAGGAACACGTTTTGATCACTATTTTTGCGAACTCGGGTGCTGGATCGGTGTATGCAGCTCATATTTTGTCTGCTGTTAAGCTCTATTATAAGAGGAGCCTCCCAATTCTTCCGGCCTTTCTTATTATGCTCACGACTCAGGTTCTCTTCCTATATTTCTTCTTTCAATTTTATTTGGTTTTTTGTTCACTCTTGAGAGAGCTAGATGAAGGCTTGTTCGATTATTTAATGAATACTTGCCAGATTATGGAATATAGTAGTATTGGTAATGTTTTCTGCTTTCTGGGGCATTAGAGTTCATGACAAATAGGAAAAGGGAATTCCAGCACTAGTATGGTTTGAGAATTCAGAGTTAATATGGGGAAATAGCTTGATTAAATCAGAGAAAAGTTCAAATAATGAATCGTACAACTGGTAATTTGGCACTGATGTTCTGCTATAAGGATGCACTAAGAGTTTGGCCCTCCATTATTATCTTGAAATTATAAAGAAAAGAATCTCGGAAATCGGTAGGGATACTTTAGCCACTGCTGATCTAGGCTAGTAAATTTGATGAAAAAGTTAAAGACTGACAAGGGATCCTTTGAAATGAATACTTTTGTTACTATGATTTTAAGATGTTGTATCGTTCCATAATCTTAATTTCTATTTGACTTCCCTTGCCTCTTTGCAGATGACTAATGTAAAAGTCAAAACTGTATAATTTTGAAGATCATTATCTAAATGTTACTTTGAAGCTTTGATTCCTGATTTGAACAATATATAAGTTATCCAACTTGCAGTTTTCTAAATGATTATTGTCCTGCAGGTATATAGATGTTAGCAGCCGAGCACTTTAAATAATCTATTCTCTACTGATGTCGTTCGCTTGTTTGAACTGTAGGTGTTAGGGTTTGGATGGGCTGGAATTTTCAGAAAATATCTGGTTGAGCCGGCAACAATGTGGTGGCCTTCTAACCTGGTTCAGGTAGCATTATTCAGGTAATTGTGCCTTTTGAATATTCAATAATCAATGATTCGTATACTCATAAACTTTTCGGTCTCCTGATTGATATCATGTCATCACTGCAGGGCCCTACATGAGAAGGAAAAAAGGGCTAAAGGCTACACTACACGTACCCAATTCTTCCTACTGGTCTTGATTTGTGGCTTTGCATATTATGTCTTACCTGGCTATCTTTTCCTCATGTTAACATCGATGTCTTGGGTCTGCTGGATTTCTCCAAAGTCTGTGTTTGTCCAACAACTAGGTTCTGGCTTAGAGGGCCTTGGTATAGGTGCCTTTGGGATTGATTGGAGTACAATTTCCTCTTACCTTGGGAGTCCATTAGCTAGTCCATGGTTTGCAACTGCTAACACTGCTGTTGGGTTCATACTTGTAATGTATGTGATGACGCCCATTTCTTACTGGTTCAACTTCTACAATGCCAAGACCTTTCCAATATATTCCAACAACCTTTTCACATCAAACGGTTCAGAATACAACATTTTGAGCATCATTAACTCCAGATTTCATCTTGACCGTGCTACTTATGGACAGATGGGGCCTGTACATCTGAGCACATTCTTTGCTATGACTTATGGCGTTGGGTTTGCCACACTTACTGCTACTCTTATGCATGTTCTGCTATTCAGTGGAAGGTAGTTACTAGTTACTGTTGAAGCATTGCCTTAAAGCTTTCCACTCCTTGTCAAATAATTGCTAATATTATTGATAATGCAAAGATGACCGACATAAGCGTTTTTATCAATGACTGTCTGTTCTTTTTTTTTTTTTTTTCTCTTAGCCTATGAAATTTATACTAATATGAATTTGTGTTTGTAGGTATGCATGCATATTCTTTTTAATTCCTTACAATTAAGAGCCCATCTATGTTTCTTGCTTTGTCTCCTTAGCCTATTTTTTCTGTGGAGATAATAATTAAGTTAACAATTTGACTGAAAAGTTCTCTCCAATGGGAATTAAGCACTGGATCTCTCTTCCTTGAATATTCTAACGATTGAAGCACTCACGCATTTCTGTTAAATCAACATCACTTTTTCTCGCCCATTGATTTTTAAATTGTCAATATATTTGGCTTAACATGGCACTATTTTAAAATATATGCTATTGCAAGAGTTTTTTAGACGCTAAATTCAGTTGCACCTGCCGGATGCAGTGATTTATGGGAGCAAAGTAAAAGTGCCTTTGGAGGGAGTAAAAAGGTAGATATACATACCAGGCTTATGAAGAAGTACAAATCAGTACCTATGTGGTGGTTTCTTGTCATCCTTGTGTTGAACATTGCTCTTATAATGTATGCTTGCATGCATTACAATGAGACACTTCAATTGCCTTGGTGGGGTGTGCTGCTAGCTTGTGGCATTGCCATTTTCTTCACTCTCCCAATTGGTATCATCTCTGCTACCACAAACCAGGTAAATAAATGTCCAACTATAATTTTAGCCTTTTTACCAATAAAAGAATTTTTAAAAAATGATCACATTTTTTTTATCCTTTTTCTTTACTGACTGCTATTGCTTTTGCATTAGTGTTAAAGTGAAGTTTTGCTGAGATTTAACGCTTTTGTGCATCTCTTACTGGTCAATCAGACCCCAGGGTTGAATATTATAACAGAATATATTATTGGGTACATGTACCCCGAGCGTCCCGTTGCTAACATGTGCTTCAAGGTGTATGGATACATCAGCATGACTCAAGCTCTAACCTTTCTGGCAGACTTTAAACTTGGCCATTACATGAAGATTCCACCAAGATCGATGTTCTTGGCACAGGTCAATTTTCTATCTCAAATTCATATAGAGAAAAACATTATGGCACTACGACACAGAAACTAAAATTGGTGTTAGTGCAGGTGGTAGGAACTTTACTAGCAGTAATTGTATACACAGGAACTGCATGGTGGCTGATGGAAACCATCCCCCACCTCTGTGATACCTCTATGCTGCCAAAGGACAGCCCCTGGACTTGCCCAATGGACCGTGTCTTCTTCGATGCATCTGTCATCTGGGGGCTTGTTGGACCTCGCAGAATCTTTGGAAACCTTGGCGAATACGGGAATGTCAACTGGTTCTTTCTGGGTGGAGCCATTGCACCTTTCCTAGTCTGGCTTGCACACAAGGCATTCCCAAAACAAAGCTGGATTCGCTTGATTCACATGCCTGTCCTGTTGGGCGCTACGTCAATGATGCCACCAGCTAGTGCAGTAAACTACACAAGTTGGATCATTGTTGGGTTTATCTCCGGATTTGTAGTCTTTAGGTACAGGCCAGAATGGTGGAAGCGCTATAATTATGTTCTTTCTGGTGGTCTCGATGCCGGGACTGCTTTCATGACAGTGTTGTTGTTTGTTACCATGGGATCAACGGGAGTTGACTGGTGGGGAAACAATTTGGATGGGTGCCCCTTAGCTTCTTGTCCAACTGCAAAAGGTGTTGCGGTTTATGGCTGCCCAGTTGTCTCTTAAAACTATGTAGTTTCAGTTTACCTGCATTTTTTAGGTTTAAGAAACCACTCTCTATTTTTAAGGTTCTAAATGGATGTTAATATTTCTGATATGTTTTCGGTTTATATGAGGTTGTTCATGCTTTTTAAATTAATTATGCTCTCATCATATTCATTTTCTCTTTCAGTTTAATTGAAGCCTCTCCAGAGGTAGATAGTCTATTGGTAAGAGGTTACACTCACCTGGTTAACTCAAATTCATAAATGCTTCACTTATTTGTAAATAAAATTGATAACATTTCGATTTCTTCAAAATTTGCATTTGAGCATTCTCAATGGGTTATGCATTTTGCATTTAGATGATTCTACTCATAATACTATTAAGTGTGACACTCCTGCAAGAGGATGAAGAAAATGTTAAATCTCCCTAAAAAATCTTTGGAAGATTTCTCCTGATATTAAAAGTTTTTTATTTAGTGATTAAGGAATTATTTTTTTAATGATGTTGTTAATTTTTTTGTTTTATAAAAAATATTTAAGAATATAAAAAAAATGAAAAAAAAATTGTGCTTCTCGGGACAAAATCAAGTTAAGGTCTCGTTTGGATTCAGAGATGAAATGAGTTGATATCAGTCTAATTTATTTTTTAATATTATTATTATTTTAGAATTTAAAAAAATTGAATTGAGATTTAAAAAATATATATTGAAATTTAAAAAAATTATATTGGGATTTGTATTTTATATGAAAAATTAAAAATATATAATAATAAAATAAATATAAGTTAATTTTTCTTTCAGTTCAAACCGGACCTAAATCTCTAGGAGGATGAATGTGTGGCAGACAATCAAGATAATTATTTCTTTTTTGTATTTTTAATGATTAATATAATGTGGTTGTTAACACTTGAGGTCTTAAAGTAGAACTCGTTGCATTTATATAAAAAAAATAGGTAATAATTGATTTTGAGTTTTTTTTTTTTAAACTCTTTATGAAATTGATGAGAATTCGCAATCATTTGATGAAAGTCGTTGTAAGTAGATGAAAATTTGCATTGGTTTAGAATATGTTTGTTTGATAATAAGTATTGAGTTCTTATCAAACGTTTCCATCAAGGAAAAAAAATAATGTTTCTGCATGTGCACCAGAGAAAAGACAAACCAACAAACGAACACAAAAGAAAGGAACAAGAGAAAAGAAGGGAAAAAGAAAAGACAACTTCTAGATGAACATAGATTTCTGATGCAAAAGGGCAGAGCAAGATGGGCTTTTGGCTTTTTGCCACCATTTTGGACTCTACTAAAAAGGCATTAGTTAGAATAATGGGTATGCAACTGGAAAGCAAACCTCAGCGGTAAATGCTGACATTCCCAACACGTTTTTAGATTCCTTGTTTGTGCCGGACACTGATGACTTTCTGCCTAGTTTATTTTTTATAAATAATTTTATTTTATTTTATTATATTTTTAAATTCTTATATAAAATAAAATAAATAATTTGATTTTTTTAAAATTTAAAAAAAAAATTAATATTAAAAAATATTTTATAATAATATTTTAACTTTTATATCTTTTTATCTCATATGATCTATAAAAATAAATAAAGTCTTAATTTCTGCGATCTTTTCATTTTTTTCATAGTTTGGATTATTAATTTTAAATAATAAAATGATCTCAAATATTTTGTAACTAATAATACAACAAAATAATAATAATAAAATATTAAAATATTAAATAATAATAAATTAAAATAATATTATCATGCTTTGGAATCATCATCACATTCTTTATTTTAAAAGAAAAAAAATACTCTCTTTTTGCTATAAAAGAAACTCACTTTTCATTTTTGTTTTTATTAGGTACTTGACTTCTCCAGAAACCTTATCCAAAACCTACTTCCCGACACTGTTCAATCATGGACCTTTCTTCTCAAAAGTGTATAATGATCGCAATCCGCATTGTCTTCAACAATGATGACTCGAGGACGATGCATCTTTTGAATCATTCTACTATCCTTGTATGATTTTGAGGAGGACATTTTGGTCAGACACGTGCCATGAGTTGTTAAAAGAATAAATATATCTATCATCTTCTTTTTTATTATTATTTTATTATTTTATAATATAATATTAGATGATAAGTTAATAAATAAAATATAATTAATAATCTTCAATAATTTAATATCATATTATAAAATAATAATAAAAATAAAAAATAACATTATGAATAACATTACTTATAAGAAAATTTTTAATAATAAAAACTGACTTTTTATATTTTGAAAATAATTTTTTCTTAAAAAAAGCTATGAGACAACTCATGGTATCTGGAACTATAGCCCAAAAATCTAAATGACATTTTTATTGCTAATCAATAACTTCAGTTTTTTTAAACCCTGTTATCTACAATTTACAATCTTAAAATATATAAATATCGTATAAATATTTTTTTAAAAATGTAAAATTTATTTTTTAAAAATGAGTTTTTTTATTCGTGTGTGATGTGCGATCTGCATTTTTTTTTTCAAAATGATTACATGACGTTTGGCATTCCACGATTGTAAATATCATTTTCTTTTTTTAATTAGTGTTAGATGTAAGAATTTGGGAGAATATTAAATACGAAAAAAATTGTTAGAACACTTATCTCTAACTATTGTTGATTAAGCATTTGCATAAATTAATTACTTTTTGATTGTGAACTCTCATAAATTAAAATATCGAGAGTATAAAAGAGGAATTTTCAATCTATCTTTTTTATATGTTGATAGATGTGACTGATGAAAAACTACAAGTCTTATTTATAGATAGATTAAGACTCATTTTCACTAAGTATTACTTCCTTTCATCAAGAAATATAACTTTTAACTTTTAAATAAGTAGTATATTTATTTTTAATTACCCAGAGTTTTAATATAAATATAAAACTATTAAAATAAATAAATATATATAATATATTGAAAAATGTATGACACGTAAGCCACCGTTAAGTCTCCTACAAGAAAACGTGTTATTTCATTCTCCCACTTGACTTACGTAACAGTTGTTTAAAAAACATCTGGATAACCAAAACCAAATATGACCACATATAAACTTATTCAAACCATAATCTTTAGAAGAAAGATATAATACAAGAATCATGGCGGTTATGTTATTGTATTAATATTTCCTTCCACGTATTACATTATATTAATCTTTCTAAATAATTTTCCGTATGTGGTATATCTTTATATGAATAGCTTCCTATAAGTCATTCTGGGTTTACACTTTATAGAATGAGAATAAATATTTTATGTGTACAATAAAAATATTATTATTGACAACAAGTACTGTGTATATAATAAATATATTAACCATAAAATGAGCTCATTAACCTCATGCTTTCTACATGTTTCAAAAACATCTTTATTAAGAGTCCTTTTGTCATGAGGCCTGCAATTATAAAGAACGTATATGTATGCTCAACTGAGACTTCTTGATCCTTATCTTTTTCTCTGACAGCACTATATTTTATGTTAATATGTTTACTTTTGCTTCTACTCTTATTATTTTTAGAAAAAAAAAAATTGTTGTCATATAATCACAATAAAATATTAAAGGTTTAGATATTAAATCTACAATTCGAAATCTTGTGATAAAATTCATCAATTATTTAGCATGTGAAGTTGCTTCAAAGCATGCTATGAACTCTGCTTGTGAAACCTTTCAGATTGTTTCATGTATACCTTTTCTTCAAGAGTTTCATTAAAAAATGATGTTTTCACATCTATTTGATGCAGGTCTAAATCAAAATGAGCTATTAATGCTATGATCACTCTAAAGGAATCATTCTTAGAAACTGGAGAGAAAATATCATAGCAATCAATACATTCTCTTTATGTAAATCTCTTAATTACAAGTCTGGCTTTATATCTATCGATATTATCTTTTGAAACTCTTCTGATTTTATAAAGTCATTTACAGCTAAGGACTTTAACTCTTTTAGGTAGTTCGACAATTTTTCAAACTTGATTTTTTAGTCATGGATTTCATTTATTTTATATAGCATCATGCCAGAATTAATTCTGAATTTTCTCTACTCATGGCATGTGAAAATGAGATGAGATCATCTTTAGATTCTACATCAGAATCGGACTCTAATAAATATACATAATAATCATCAAAATTAGTAGGCTTCCTTGTTTTAGAGGATCTTCTTACTTCTATAGTTTCATCCATATTATGTGAATGTTGGACCATAAAATCAAAGTTGGTATGTTCCTCATGAGGTGGTAGTGGTTCTTGAATTAATTGAGTTTCAAGTGTATCAGATTGATTTCCTTTAAAGACAATTATTTCATTTTCATACACAGATATAATATCTGAATTTCGTATTTTCTCTCACTCTATCTTTCTAAGAACAGTACGCCCATTTATTCCAAAATCCTCAATAAATCTTCAATAATATAACCAAGAACATATATCGATGTTTTGAAATAAATAATAATTATATTTTGAATTGATTAATATCTAATTAAAAAAAAAATCTAAATCTCCATATGGGTAGGGCTGTAGAAAGATCTAGCCGGACCAATGGACCAGACCGAACCGAATGCACACATATTTCATATATATATATATATGTATATATAAGTAATAGTATATAAATTTTAATATTAATATTAATATAGATTAAGAATAGTAGTATAATATATTAATATATAATATATATTCTTATAATATTAACATATTATAATTTATAATAATTATAGTATAAAAGTATATCTATATAGAGTATTAGTAATAACTTATAAGTAATAAGTGTATTATTATTATTTATTATATTATTACTAATTTATCACTATTCACTAATATATAAATTTATAATATACTAATGTCAATTATGTAATAGTGTTATTAGTTATAGTTAACCAATATATGATGTATCACTAAATCACTATTAATTAATTAATAATTATTTTTCTTATGAATTTCGTATTTTCTTTCACTCTATCTTTCTAAGAACAGTACGCCCATTTATTCCAAAATCCTCAATAAATCTTCAATAATATAACCAAGAACATATATCGATGTTTTGAAATAAATAATAATTATATTTTGAATTGATTAATATCTAATTAAAAAAAAAATCTAAATCTCCATATGGGTAGGGCTGTAGAAAGATCTAGCCGGACCAATGGACCAGACCGAACCGAATGCACACATATTTCATATATATATATATATGTATATATAAGTAATAGTATATAAATTTTAATATTAATATTAATATAGATTAAGAATAGTAGTATAATATATTAATATATAATATATATTCTTATAATATTAACATATTATAATTTATAATAATTATAGTATAAAAGTATATCTATATAGAGTATTAGTAATAACTTATAAGTAATAAGTGTATTATTATTATTTATTATATTATTACTAATTTATCACTATTCACTAATATATAAATTTATAATATACTAATGTTAATTATGTAATAGTGTTATTAGTTATAGTTAACCAATATATGATGTATCACTAAATCACTATTAATTAATTAATAATTATTTTTCTTATAATTACATGTAGCAATTATAAATATTAATTATTAATGTTGTTTTTAACTATATATGAAATATGATCAATGATCATTAATATCATTGATTAATTGATATAACTTATAAGGATTAAATTAACTAATCAATCTATAGGCTATATATAATATAAAATATTAGTTATAACTTATAATATAAGTATTAAGTCTATAAACTATAAGTTATAACTATATATTTTGTTTAATATTTAGATGAGTTTAGAAATTGACAATTGGTAAAGATAATTATTTTTTTATGAAAGTAGTACTAGTATATATTTAATAATTTATAAACTTAGGCAAAAAAAATATATTTAATTATTGTAAGATTTTGGATCAAATTTAACCCATTAAATCATATAAGGTACCTCTAGACTAGACCGGACCGTCCCTAGACCAAATTGGACTGAATCTTATTCGATCTAGTCTAGTGTGAGAAAATTTTTGGACCGAATAGAATCGGTTCATATTTTTTTCGGACCAGACCAGACCATTTACACTCCTACATATTGATAAAGATTGCAATACAAATAAAATTTGATTATATGTATTTCTTTATAATAAGACTAGTGTTATACAAATATCTAAGAAAAAAAAATCAACACCTGTGAGTATAGAAAATATCTGTTTTCTAATATCTTTTTCACCATCTTATTCCAATTAAATTATTATCTTTTATAATAATTACTTTTGTGTAGGAAAAAATAATTATTATAATGATTTAATTGTAATTTAAAATGCTATTATAAAATCATACAACCAAATATATTAAAATATTATTATGTGTTGAGATGTTATGACTATTCTCAGTATAAAATAATATTTATTCTAATATGGCATTACAAATAAATAAATAAAATCATTACAACATGACACTAAATTCATTTATATCAGATACTCAACAATTAGGATGACACAAAATTTAAATATAAATATATATATTAAACAAACCGAAAGTAATATATATATATATATATATATATATATTAACACCGAAACTAATATATATATTTAACCAAACCGAGACTTTAATAACATCTCCTCCCCACCCCACCCCACCCCACCGCACCCCCTTCTTTCTCCCATAAAGCCATCAATGCCATAAATACTTCTGACCATTGACACAATAACACCCGACAGATCAATCAATGCCATAACCAAACTATGAATGGGGGATCATACAAAGAGTGATGAAGCCGTTTAAAATGACCGGAAGAATGAATAATGAAGCGGTTTCAAAAATAATCAAATGGCGTGAGATTTCCTCTCATGTCAGATAGAGTGAAAACCACTTTTCAAAAAGATGAAAAATGAAACCGCTTCCTTGTTAATCATATCATTACGAGGAAACATCGTTTCATGATTGCATTTCAAGAATCAAGATAAAGCTGAAGCGAATATACGAAATTCAAATTCGTTGTCCTTTTTTTTTTTTTTTTGGTTAGATTTAAAAATCAATCTTCAATACCACAATAACTTTCGTATATGCTGATTTAAAAATTTTGTATAAGTCAGTATTATTTATCAATCAAATCACCACTTTCATTAAAAGTTCCGATTTAAAAGATTAAAAACTTGAAGATAACGTTGACATATTTTGAACTGGATTTTCTATATATATCCATTTAGTTTTATTTCTTTATACTTAAAAAGTGTCTATCTCAAATTAAACAGTAATGAACAATATCAATTTTGTTTAACATCTATAATCTAAAATTATTCCTGAACTAACACACGGTCGCAAGACACATAATCCAAAATTACCCCTGAACTAACACACGGTCACGAGACCCACGAAACCCAAAACCCACGATACCCGGCCATACCCAGAATCCAAAATACCCACTTCTCAGAATCTCCATTTCATGTCCGGCTAAACTCAGAACCCACGGCCATGAAAATTTCAGCCATGAGACGCACAAAACTAACACACGGCCACGAGACCTACGAAAACAGAACCCAACTCGATTTACCCCTAAGCTAACACACGGCCAAAACACCTGCACAGATGATCACAGACACACGCGACCCATGAGACCCACAATGAGACCCACGAAACCCACAAGGTTGCGCAGCTCGATTTCATCCCCGAAATCATCTGATTTCAGACAAAACCCACTATGTGCGTCTTCTGCTTGTTTGAAGGTGGCGTGGCCATTTGATTCTGCGCCCCTGACTCTGCGCCCCTTTGCATGCTTGAAGGTGGTGTGGTCATTTGACTAATCTCAATAAAGGTGGCGACGGGTTTGGATGTGGTTCCGTGCGTGTCGTTTTACGTTTATGTGGTAGCTGTGAAACGCAGCGTTTTAGCTAAGTGGATACGGTGCGTTTTATTTTTTTCATGATTTGTGCTTTTGTACGTTGGTTTATGCATTCTTGCGTAATAAAATCTACTTCAGATTGCGCACAGTACTCTTCTCGTCCCTTACAAAATATTACTCTGTTTTCGAATCCGTTTAGTTCATTTCGTTATAATATCACTCTGTTTTCGGACCCGTTTAGTTCATTTCGTTATAATAATTTTGATTTTTCTTACTTTGGTTTCGTTCGTCTTGTTGTATCTACTGTTTTATGGTGTGACGTTATCGGATGAAAAGATGTTTTGGGTTCTCGATGAGGACGATGGAGGACACTCTTTTTCCTTTCTGATTATCCGTTCCAGTGTAAGACGAAGAAGAACAAAAAAAAAACATTCTGTTGCCGTAGTTGATTTCATTTCTCCTGGTATGTTTGCGTGATCGTCGCTCTCATTATTTTTTCTCAATTATTTTCCTAACTTTCTTTTCATTATTTTTATTTGTATTTATGCATTTATTAATTTTTTTTGTGATAAATAGAGAGCTCGCTGGTTTGTTGCCAAAATTGATTTCATTTCTCCTGGTATGTTTGCGCGGTGGTCACTCTCATTATTTTTTCCCAATTATTTTCCCTGCTTCTTTTCATTATTTTTATTTGTACTTGTGAATGTATTAATTTTTTTTGTGATAAATAGAGAGCTCGCTGGTTTGTTCTCTTCATGTTCATTCTCATTTTTCTCTTTTCTAGCTTAGTCTTATTCTTTTTTATTTGTGTAGTTGTTAATCTTTTTGTGATAAATGGAGCTAATCAATAAAAAGTAATTAGAGTCATTATTTTTATTTCTACATTTATTAACTTTCTGGTAATCAATGGAGTTATAAAATATTTGATTTACATAGATGGATAAGGAGAGGAGAAAAATTATTTATCCATTTTTTCCTTTTTTTTGTGATAAATGTTTCATTATTGATTGTACTGCTAGAGAGATAAATCATTCAAGCGAAGAAAAGTAGACATACAAAGGTCTAGAGACAAAAGTGGTAGACGAATTTTTGATTATTCAGTAGAACTCATAAAATGTACTTACATTGCGTGATTTTCACTCTCATTATTTTTTTCCAACAAGATCTAGCCATGCAAGTGTGATGCATAAAGCTTGAACAAACTATCGTTTGGAGAAAATGTTAGAAATTTTGAAAGACTGATTCACCTATTTTTTAAGTCCTTAGATACGAATTTTCTTATATTGCATTTCAAAATTACATATATTTTGAAATTTTTTTTTCTTTTTAGAGACCTTGAGATTCTTTTAAATTAATCGATACAATTAATTTACTTTTCTTATCTATTATGTTTTTAGTTATCTTTAATGGTTTTTCCTTTTAATCTTTCTTAATTTTGGAATGTCAGTTTAATATTCCTATCCAAATGTAAATGTGATAAATTTATATAATTCAGCTTGTTACTACTTGTTGATCACATTCTTTATTTGCAAGTGCAATCTAACAATGTCTATAGTTAAAAAAAACGTAATTTATTTTGTTAATATTTTTCAGGTGTTATTGTCCCATTTAACTAATATTACAGAAAAAGAATTACGTTTCAGGTATATTTTATTTTTAATTTTTTTTATTCATAATATTGATGAAGTTTGCTATGTTTTATTTTTTTAAGGTAATGGTTTATTACATGAATATTTATTTTGAAGTAGAACTTTGTAAAGAGTTGAACAACCATCATTTCTTTCTTTTGATTTGATATATGTATATTCATTAATCATCATTAGCTTTTCTTGTCAATTGAACAACATTCATTATATATAATTACAAATTGTATAAAGAATAGTATGAAAATTACAATGGATAAATCTATATTCTTTTTAATTTTCTTTCAAAGGCAATTTCTTATTTTGTCTATTATGAATTAATTATACTCTATCTGGTTTTAGGCTATTCTATCCAATTGTCAACACGAATTAATTCGTTGCACATATAAATGAAGAGTGGTAAGCCTACATTAGTAAATCAATACAAATTTATCAACATATCATCAATTACCTTACTTCTATTTTTATAACTTGAATCCTTATTTGTAACAATTTCCAAAGTGCTGGAAAACATTCAAGAATAAACAATTGGTATAGGACTTTTTCATTAGAATAAAAACAACGTAGACAACGAGAAAGGAGAGAAAGATATCTTCAACAAAGAAATTCTGTGAACGATGCTATTCAACGAGAAGAACAATCTCTCTCCCAACCAGTCCTTCATGACTCTACGCCCCTTTGCTTTGTCTAAAGGTGGCGTGATCATTTGACTCTGCGCCCCTTTGCTGTGTTCGAAACTGGCGTGGTCGTTTCACTCTACGCCTCTTTGCTGTGTTCGAAGGTGGCGTGGTCATTTGACTCTGCGCCCCTTTGCTTTGTCTGAACGTGGCGTGGTCATTTGACTCTGCGCCCCTTTTCTTTGTCTGAACGTGGCGTGATCATTTGACTCTGTGCCCCTTTGCTGTGTTTGAAGGTGGCGTGGTCATTTGACTCTGCGCCCCTTTGTTGTGTCGGAAGTGGCGTGGTCATTTCACTCTACGCCCCTTTGTTGTGTCGGAAGGTGGCGTGGTCATTTGACTCTACGCCCCTTTACTTTGTCTGAAGGTGGCGTGGTCATTTGACTCTGCACCCCTTTGTTGTGTCTGAAGGTGGCGTGGTCATTTGACTCTGCGTCCCTTTACTTTGTCTGAAGGTGGCGTGGTCATTTGACTCTGCGCCCCTTTGCTTTGTCTGAGGGTGGCGTGATCATTTGACTCTGCGCCCCTTTGCTATGTTCGAAGGTGGCGTGGACGTTTGACTCTGCGCCCTTTTTCTTTGTTCGAAAGTGGCGTGGTCATTTGATTCTGCGCCCCTTTGCTGTGTTCGAAGGTGGCGTGGTCGTTTGACTCTGCGTCCCTTTGCTGTGTTTGAAGGTGACGTGGTCCTTTGACTCTACGCCCCTTTGCTTTGTCTGAAGGTGGCGTGGTCGTTTGACTCTGCGCCCCTTTACTTTTTTTGAAGGTGGCGTAATCGTTTGACTCTGTGCCCATTTGCTTTGCCTGAAGGTGGCGTGGTCTTTTGACTCTGCGCCCCTTTGTTATGTCTGAAGGTGGCGTGGTATTTTGACTCTGCGCCCCTTTACTGTGTTTGAATGTGCCGTGGTCGTTTGACTCTGCGTCCCTTTGCTGTGTTTGAAGGTGACATGGTCCTTTGACTCTACGCCCCTTTGTTGTGTTTGAAGGTGCCGTGGTCGTTTGACTCTGCGCCCCTTTACTTTTTTTGAAGGTGGCGTGATCGTTTGACTCTGCGCCCATTTGCTTTGCCTGAAGGTGGCGTGGTCTTTTGACTCTGTGCCCCTTTATTATGTCTGAAGGTGGCGTGATATTTTGACTCTGCGCCCCTTTGCTGTATTTGAAGGTGACGTGGTCCTTTGACTCTGCGCCCCTTTGCTTTGTCTAAAGGTGGCATGGTCATTTGACTCTGCGCCCCTTTGCTTTTTTTGAAGGTGGCGTGATCGTTTGACTCTGCGCCCCTTTGCTGTGTTTGAAGGTGACGTGGTTCTTTGACTCTGCGCCCATTTGCTTTGTCTGAAGGTGGCGTGGTCATTTGACTCTGCGCCCCTTTGCTTTTTTTGAAGGTGGCGTGGTCGTTTGACTCTGCGCCCCTTTGCTTTTTTTGAAGGTAGCGTGGTCATTTGACTCGGGACCCCTTTGCTTTGTCTGAAGGTGGCGTGGTCGTTTGACTCTGCGCCCCTTTGCTTTTTTTGAAGGTGGCGTGGTCATTTGACTCTACGCCCCTTTGCTTTGTCTGAAGGTGGCGTGGTCGTTTGACTCTGCGCTGCTTTGCTTTTTTTGAAGGTGACGTGGTCGTTTGACTCTACGCCCCTTTGCTTTTTTTGAAGGTGGCATGGTCATTTGACTCTGGGCCCCTTTACTTTGTCTGAAGGTGGCGTGGTCGTTTGACTCTGCGCCCCTTTGCTTTTTTTGAAGGTGGCGTGGTCCTTTGAGTCTGCGCCCCTTTGCTGTGTTGGAAGGTGGCGTGGTCATTTGACTCTGCGCCCTTTGCTGTGTTCAAAGGTGGCGTGGTCATTTGACTTTGCGCCCATTTGCCTTGTGTGAAGGTGGCGTGGTCATTTGACTCTGCACCTCTTTGCTTTATTTGAAGGTGGTGTGGTCGTTTGACTCTAATGTCCCTTAGTTGAGATTTACCTGGTCTATTTATAGGCCTCTGGGGCGGTACATGTCCCTTGTAACGCCTTCCATAATCATCGTGATTGCGTATCTACATGATATATCTTTCTGAGTTTGTTGATATTTCGTATCTGCTTGAAATCCCGATAAAGGTGGTGACGGGTTTGATATATATTTTGGATTCTGCAGAGTTGGATCCTTAGTATGCTTACCCTTCCTGGTGGGCTCCCATCACTGTTGGGCCTTTTCCTTCTTGGTAGGCTCTCATCGCTGTTGGGCCGTTGGGCCAAATCTGATCCCACAAAAACTATTATTACAATAACTCTTCTCCCATTTGATCAAAAGTATAATATCCCATCTTCATTAATATCACTGTTAAAACTCAAAAAATCTAAATATTAAAATACAAGCATTTTTAAGATCCTTCACATACTTGTCAAAGAAAATGAAAAAACAACTAATCTAGCATACATACAATATTTCACCAAAACTTCTTTAGGCCTACATCATTCATGAATCCACCCAATTATTATTTTTGCCCAACATACATATAAATATATGTATGTTTGAATGTGTCTCACGCATGTATTTAGATATATGAAAAATATGTTATAATTACAAATCTACTCATTTAGGTCCAGTTTACATGCATTTATCTTCAATCTCTTTAGCAACAATATTCATGAACGATACCCACTCTTGTACTTTCCCTAATATACACACATACATATAAATTATTGTAAGAACTATATATCACTTATGAACTGAATAAAATTCTAAGCACTACTGCTAGCTAATTAGATGATAAAATGCTCTTCTGATTCCATTATATTTAAAATTATTATTTTATCCAAGCACTACATACTTTACATTTATATTTGTCACTATACTTTATATGATATATATTAATATACTTCTAAATCTTTGATAATCATATTTTAACTCCCAATTTTTTCCATGCAGGAATATTTATCATATGTCCAAAATATTGCAGTACTATGTTCAAACAAAAAATGGATAATACAATTGGATACAGATGGAGATCAACTTCAAAAGTAACAACAGAAAAATTTCAATATTCTCTCCATAAATGCTATCAATGAAGATGACATACCACCTCCAGATGCATAATTTTTAAAACTTTTTTATTGCCATTTCAATGCCAAAGAAAACAAAAATATCTTATTTTGTTTTAAGAAACAAACTGTAATATGGATTTCAAATACGATGTTTTATTTCTGAAATTTATTTGGATCTAGGTTTGTTTAAACTTATTACTATCTGAATTATTAGATTACAACTTGAATGAAATATATTATTCTCATTCACTTTAAGTTTTTCTTTTTTTATTAGATATTTATATTTTTTAATTTATTTTATAATGATACAGGGCAACGTGCCTCGTACGTTGCGTTACCCCTAGTTCTTATAAAAACGCACAAATGAAATATTATAAGAACTCACAAATTGAAATAAATTCATATATATAAACATGTATTTCACCAATTAACAATGTACATAACAATCAAAATCCATACTAAATAACATAGCATAAGAGTTTTACTCTGATATCACTATTATAAGAATTTGAAAGAATATTAAATACTAAAAGAATCGTTAGAATACTTATTTCTAACTATTATTAATCAAGTATTTATAGAAATCAATTATTTCTTGATTGTGAATACTCACAAATTGAAATATGGAGAGAATATGAGAGGGATTTTCAGCCTATTTTTTCTATACTTTGATGGATGTGACTGATGTAAAATCATAGACCTTATTTATAGATAGACCAAGACTCATTTTCTACTAAGTGTTACTTCCTTCCATCAAATAATGTAATTTTTAATTTTTATATGAGTAGTATATTTATTTTTAATTATTCAGAGTTTTAATATAAATATTAAAATAAATAAATAAATATATATATATATAATAGATTTAACTCAATACGACTTATTCTATTCTCAAGTTAACTTTTTCGAATTCCAAAATAATAATAATATTAAAAAATAAATTTAACTCAATTTATCTCTTCTCGTCTCCGAATTCAAACAAGACCTAAAAAAATCATAAGGGCAAATAATTAAATCAATAGATACAACATATATGTATCTTTTTTAAATAATCAAACAAATTCAACAGTTCTAAGAATCGAGACTCCATAAGTGTCAAGTAATTCTGTTACTCACCTCTACTAATGATGGAATGAAAATCAGTTTCCCTTCATCAAATTTCCCTCTCTAAGGACCACGAATGTACTTATAAAAATCAGGAATCGCTTCAATTTATCCTATTAATTTTATTATAACATGGAACAAGAGTTCAATATGGAAAACTTTTTGAAAAATGTTTTTGTTACAAAAAAATTACATAAAAATAAATTTACAAATTGATATAATTTGATATAATACGTTAGATTGTAAACTTACTTTTATTATAAAATAAATCTAATAAATACTATGAAATCAATCAATTTATAAATTTTTTTTATGTAATATTTTTATATCTGTAACAATTATCAAAATTTTCACACTAAAAACTCATGCATAGATGATTGTATATGCCTGTCTATTTGGGCTCCTGCCTATTCTTATTCTCAAAAAAAATTTATTTATAGATAAAAATTTATTGAAAAGTTTTCGTAACTCTTTACAAATACAACATACCCATCAATTTTTTATGCAAATCTCAGTGGGGTAGGGTAGTTGCCCCCACCCACCACTGCCCCGGTCATAGAAATAGGTCCGGTTTGGATGTCCAGATTACTCCTTTATCTGTCTATCCAAACGCTAGTAAACAAAATCTTATCCCATTTCTGATTTTTCAACCATCACTACAATAATGCTATATTAACACTGCAATAACCTATGGTAATATTAACTACCATATTTTTAATATATATATAATTATCTATTAGAATTTTTTATTTTATTGTAATATATAATCAGAAAAATATATTTTGGTTTTTATAAAATATAGTATAATAAATAGGTATTACTAATATATTTTGGGAAAGTCAAAATATTTTTAAGTTTTTTAAATTCATAATAGATATTCATAATATTTTACACCCAATAATGAAAAATACTTTTCAATATAATTGGTGGGAACTTTACCAGATCTCTAAAAAGTTAAAACCATCTCATCTTGCTATTTAAACATACATTCTTTTACAAACTATCTCATCTTATCTTAACTCAAAAATCTCACTACTATTCAGATTATCTCATCCTATCTTATCTGAATTGTGTAACCAAATGAAGTTATGCAATTGGCCCTCTTCCCACAGAGGAAGCTCTTATATATATGTATGTGTTATGCTGACACCTTACTTTGAGAGCAATTTGTTATAGCAATGGAAGCATTGTCACAGTTCATTGGAATTAAGGACCAGCAGAAGCATACCACATAATGAATCAGATATGTTGCATCCATATAAACAACACAACTCTCCCATAATTAAAACATTTCAGTACTTTACAATTCGTCCAGTACAATCGTTTACATCCACAGTAATATCAATGAAAATCTACTTCAAACATATGAAATACAATGATACAAGCCCTAATACACCACAGTCACAAACATTACCAACTCACAAGCTCAAATGCCACTACCCTCAAGCCCTGAAAAGCATTCGAACTAGCTTGTAGAAGAAACCCACTTCAGGTGATCTTAATAGAGAGACTGACTGATAAGAAGTTCAAGGAATGTGGTATAATAACAGGCATTTTGAATCCACACAAGAATGAACAATAGAATCTTCACCTCTAAAGCAACATCCGTGTGGATGAAGATCCATTATCAGTTTTGTAAATTTTAGTATCAATATGGTAAATTACAACAAGGATACATAAAACCAGATTCAGATTTTATTTAGCAGACTACACTATACATATACAACGTGCAGACTTTTCCCGTCTATTGAAAAATTGATCTGATTCAGATTCACGAATTCATTCCTATATGAATGTTCAGTAGCTCATTTACAATGTGCCAATGAATAGTGACCTATGAACATAATATTTCTTCTTCATTTGCATATAATTGAAAGTCAAAATGTCATCAACCAAAATAAGAAGACTGTTTGCCAAGCTCATTCAACTGCGCAAGTACCTTGGCAGCCAGAGATTTCATATGGCTATTTTTCTTCTGAGCAATCTCCACCAATGGCATCTGTGCTGAATTTCCATATTTTTGCTTTAGCTGTTCCGACTGAAAGATTCTTTCTAAAGCAATAAGAGTTTTCTCCTGCAGTCTGTCAGAAGATGAACTGAGTAATTTTATAATTGGCAGAATGGCGTTTGCTTCAGCTAGCACTACACGGCCACCCTGTCTTTCACTATCTATCAGTGTCAATATTGCATCTAAAGAAGCTTCACAGGACCCAGGATTGGACTCCCCAAGCATCCTTATGAGAGGTTCCAAAGCATTTGCCTCTAAAATGCAAAATGAAGAGACTACTGTGCAGATGCCCAAGTGTACAGGACAGCCAGTTTCAGGAGTGGCCAAGCAACAGTGGAAGATCCCATGCTTTTTCATTGGCCTGCTCAAGCTAGAGGAACTTTCAGAAAACTGCTTAAGTGAAATGGCTGCATTTTGTCTTGTTGAGGCAGTTCCAGAAACCAGCAACTGTACCAGCACAGGGATAATGCCAGTTTCGGCTACTCTCTTCTGCCATTCCCGATTTGTTGAGACAGTGAAACGACAAAGAGCTCCAGCAGCATTCTCTATTACTTGCCTATTGTGTAAGGTATTATTTGTTCCATCAGTGAGACATGCAAAAATTGTTTCAATTGCTCCAGCATCTACAAGCCATTGATTGAGCTGTGTCTCCTTAGGAAGGTTGGTGATAATACCCATTGCAGCAACAATCTCCTCTGCATCATTAGAAGTTTCAATGATCCTCAGCAATGTCTCAATGCATCTCTGACCGACATGCTCCAAAAAAGTTTTGTCATCACCAATCTCTGCCAAACAATGGAATAGCTTCACAGCATTTGTCCGTACGGTATGGTTATTGACCTCACATAATTGAACCAATACTTGGACGGCAGAGAGCTGGGAATCATGTAGCATCCTTATTAGTGATTGCTTTTGATAAATTAGTTTCAATTAGAAATGTTAAGAATATAATACAAATAATCAAAGCTACCTCTTCCCATCAGTTGAAACTTTTGAAATAAATAGTGATTTTATATGGTATTAGAGCAGAGATCTTGAGTTCAAATCTTGACTCTACACTATACCTATTTAATTAAATATTTCACGTGTTAGGTCCACTCATTAAGGAAGAGTCTAACCCACACATGAGGGATTGTGTTAAGAATATAATACAAATAATTAAATCTACCTCTTCTCATCAAAAGCTTTTGGGACAAGTGGTGATTTCACAGATTGAACCGAATTGAAAAGGATAAGGGTTGTTTTCATCTGGGAAGAAAAAGATTAAAAATTTCTTAACTTCTAAATAAAGAAACACTCATTTCTCTCCTTAAAATGCCTAATAGGAGGAGTGTGGTAACTCCTTAAGAAGACCAGACTAAGTTTATTCCTAAATCATGTGAAACTTCTCAATATGCCCCCACACATGTGGGCCGGTATTTTCGGTACCATCAACGTGGGTAGGTCGCAGGAGGTCATTATCATATTTAAATTAACCTGTTTTGATACCATAAAAAAACACATATTTCTCCTCTTATAAAGACTAGGATGAGTCTGTTCTTAAATCGTATGAGACTTCTCAACATATTCTTCACATGGGGGCTGATATATCTAGTACCATCATCGTGGGTAGGTTGCAGGAGTCCATCATCGATCATAGGTTAACCTGTTTTTGATACCATATAAAAACACTCATTTCTCCTCTTAAGAGGCCTAATAGAAAGTAGGGTAAGTCCTTATAAAGACCATGATACATTTGTTCCTAAGTTATGTGATACTTCTCAACATGCCCCATCATGTGTGGGCCGGTATTTCTGATACCATCATCGTGGGTAAATCACAGGAGCCCATCATCGATCATTGGTTAACCTGTCTCTGATACCATAAATAAACCTAAGTCTGATGATAGATTCCTACGACCTATCCATGTTAATGGTACCGAAAATATTGGCCCACACAGCTTAGGCACAAATTCATCGTGATTTTTTATAAAGAGTTACCATACTCCTCCTATTAGGCCTTTTAAGGAAATAAATGGCTTTTTCTTTACAAATAGGGACCATTATACAAATGGGAAGGCACAAGAAATTATAAGTAGTGTCTATATATGTTGTTCATATATACGTATACTATATACAAGCATATATATATATATGATGGCTTTTGGTTTGATGTATGATCCTAGGAATTTCAAGGATGCTTACCTGTCTCAACTTCATCCTGATATCAAAACCATTAGGAGATTGGCACATTGCGTGAAATGTTATGAGAATGCTTTTTTGTATATTTGGACCTGTTAAGGAAATAAGTGAAAAAAGCTTAAAAATATCTTCTTCAGATTCCAACAAGAAAACCTGCTCCTGATCAGCTTCTTGGAGAGTGGTCGATATTGCTAAATGCATAATTGTGGCAGCTACATGCTCACGCAAAGTGGATGAAGATAGACTGTGACAATACAGAAGTTCAAATAATGGCCCAACCACACCTTCTCTGATCATTCGGAGGCCATTTTGTGGTAAGCTTGAGAGGTGGAGAAGTGCTTTAACAGCCACTTTCTTCATCTGTAAGTCACCATTTGAGAGCAATTGAAGAAGTGGACTCAACGCCCCATCTTCAAATATGGACAATTTATTCTGATCAGTTAATTCAATTTCTGACAAAGTTTCAGCCATGATCATTCTAACATTTTCTGGTCCTGCATATGCCATTACAAATTCTAAGTTAGCAGCAACAAGTTTAAGCCTTTCCTGGTTAAAATATACAAGTTAGGCCCATTGCCACAACTTCTATGGACAGATATTAACATGATACAGATATTTGTGTATGCTAAACTCAAAGTCCAAACTTGATTTATTACCACATGAACATATTGTGATTGCCTCACGAATACTCTCCAGGTCATGGTGCTGTTTTATCTTTAACTTTGGATTAATTAGCTCCACTTAATCAGTTTTGCCCAAACAAATAGAAAGCTCCAACTTTGGACACAATTTTCCCACCATGACTTTCTTCAGCCCACAGTTTAATTTGTCTCTTCTCCTGATCTCTCGTTATAGCCCCTTCTTTACATATCCGTAATGTTTTCAACTTGCTTAAAAGGAAAGCTAAATGAAACTAACTTAAAAACTATTCTCTCTCCTATTTGCCTTCCTGCTTAACCAAGTCATTCATAGAGTAATTGAAGAAAAGGTTTTCAGATGATGACATGTAAAAGAGAAAGTAAGGGGAAATAAATCAACATAATATTTACATGATCAAGTAGAATTTACAGGGTAAAACTTAAAAGATGGAGTATAATGGCATGGGGAAACACTCAATCCTTGTCCCAAAAATCTCACTCCATTGTGGGCATCCTTAGCTCTAAAAGCTATTAAGTTACTACCAAAACACAAGGACTAAAGCCTCGCTTGTCTCGGAGTCTATGAATAAGCTCCAAGTCTCCAATGGACCAAATGCCCAAACTTGGACAGAAACTACCAAAACACTCAACACTAAAAAATTATTTGGAGGGCTTGAAATACAATTCATCATTTTATTTTATTGATGTGAGATTACCACCCTTATATTGTTACTTCAATTTTTTTATCCCAAATGCTTACTAAAATTAGGGAGGTGATATAAACAATACATAGACTCCACATCATTAAATATTATTCATGAAGAGTGTAGACCATAGCATTAAATACAATGGAATCCACATATTATATCTATCTCTCTCCAAATTGTAAAACATTTTTTGGACAAGAAATTGTAGCGAATCTAAACCTGTATAGCAACAATACACTTCCTTCCTTCTGTACTTGTAATAATAAATTTATTGAAATATGACGTAATTTACAACTCTACACCTTCATTTGAGGTCCAAGCCAGACAACACAAAAAACATCAACATGCTTCCTCTAAAAATCCCTAATCGTATTCCAAAACTATCATCAGTGACTTTTCTTTACCACCCCACAGCTTTGGTGTGCAAGCAGACTAGGCGTCTTCAAACATCAAAGATTAAAATCATTTTTCCTGACAGTTATTTTTTCTTTACATCAGACTTTTTTAGCATATTATTACGTACTAATGCAAAATCCTAATAGAAGCAAACTTGGATAACCAAACAGATCTGGTTAAAGCAATACAAACATCCAACTACTTGATCAAACATCCTAAACAACACATAACTAGTCTCAAATTTAAACAAAGGTAAACAAACGTCCAACTACTTGATCAAACAACCTAAAAAAAACAGAAACTTGCATATGAACTCTCACACTTTGTTCCAAACAGAAACTTTGTTCCAATCATCTTACTGATGTAGAATTTCCCACTCAATACAGAAACTATGTTCTTTCTTACTTCTATACTTTTCCATATAGGACTTACAATAATTTGAGGCAATTCACAATAAGTTCAAAGTTCAAGAAATGTTAAAATGAGTGGCGTTGTTCCGTGAAGTCAAAATATTCTCAGGAATAGTACTCAATGTTAAACAAATAAACTTGCATATGAACTCTCATGCTTTTTAAGAAAATAATTCCATCAACTCCAAAGAAATCAATGGTGGCCAAGTTTGAAATCAAACAAGTGAAGCATCTCAATATCTGACTGTTCCCAGCATACCTGAAGAAAGAAGCCGTATCAAAGGTTTAAAATGACTTGCTTTTGCCATTAGTATAACATTCTGATCAAGGGCAGACAGATTCTCCAGAAGTTCTTCGGCATCTTTGGCAGCTTCAATGTCATCACTGCCTAAAATGGCCACCAGGAGAAGTACGTAGCCCTGAACTGTTCCAATAGAATCTCGTACGAAAATACTTCTAGACAGTTCCAGTAACAATTGCAATGCTAACTTACTTTCACTGATTTGGCGCGCAAGTGAGCGAACAATGGATTCAAGTGCCTTATCCACTTTAGCAATTCTCTCCTGCAAAAAAAAAATATATATGTTTGTGTGAATGAATTAACGTGGAAAGTTTCCCTCTTATCCCAACTGAAGAATAAGTAGATCAGCTCAGCTCCTATAGTGAAAAAGCAATGTACAGAAACCTAAAGTCTACTAAACGAATCCATAAGAAACCAAATCCACACATGTCTATTTCATAAACAGCCAAAGTTCTATAGCATGAAGAAAGTACTAGTATCTCTAGTCCCATTAATCATAAAAGAAGCAGGAGCTTGAAGGTACCTTATTAACTTCACTGTCTTTTGCGAGCATAAATAAGTTGAACAGAGCTTTCATTCTTATCTCACGATTTTTTGCATTGAGAAGTCCAATTAGAACTGGAATGTATCCCTCCATTGTTACCCAGTCCCGGTGCAACTCTTTTTCTATGCAAATATCTTGCAGTTTGCATAAGGATTGGAGCATTTCTAGCTCTTCGCTTGCCTGGAGGATGGATTTGATAGAGGCAATGGTAATGATGGTGTTCCTGTTCTTCCATTCTTCTATTGATTGTCGAAGAGTTTTGTTGGGTTTGAGAACCGAAGTGTTCACGGGAATCCTGGTCAAAGGACAAAGGTCATTCCCTTCAGCATACCACTTCTCTATGGCGCTCCTCTCAAATGTCCGACAAGAGGAAGTCTCCACAGGGTCAACCATAACAGACAGAGTGATGGGACAATAAAAAGACTGGAGCGGTTCCAACGGTTTCCTACTGCCTAAAGTATTTCGCCTTCTGAAATATTCCTTCTCCTTATCCTCAGGACATGGGGCATCAGCCTTTTCAAGCAATGCAATGACCTGATCCATTTGTGTAGCGTCTGCCAAGCCATTGCTCATCGTGGCATCTTCTCTTTCCCTTTTGAGTTCTTCAAGTTCTTTCTTAATTTCAGACTGCTCAGTGGATATCCCAACAGCCTTAGAAATATGATCTAACAAATTATTTGCATAGGATCGATCAGCATTCCTCTCATCTAATCCTAACTGGATCTTTGCCATAATATCTTCCTCCATTGCAGCCGCTCGATACTCTGCATTCAGCATGTCCTTGGACAGCTGGCTAACCTGGTCTTTTAAACCCAATGAAACATCCAAAGCGGCCAAAGGGATGAGGGTTAAAGCCCGACCAATCTCTTTTGTACTGCCCTCTAAAACCTTAACAACGTTGCGGCAACTGATTAAGAGATAAACCTTGCTTCTGGTTCTGCACTCAAGAGTTAGCTGCTTAGCAACTTTAATCTCTCGATTGAGGATCTCCACAGCATTTTTAAAGCTCTTGGAATCGTCTAAGTTTAGCCCCAACAACTCCTTTAAGATAAATTTAATCTTCTCTAAGTAAGTTGAGAATTTCTGGAAATTCTCCTTCTGAATGAGGACTTCCTTCGCTGCATGTACAGTATCAAATGTCGCAATGACGGTCTGAGAGAGTAATTCAGATACTGGAACTAGAGAGGTACTACTAATCATGTCCTTCACCATCTCATTACTGAGAGAAAAACTCTATTCAATTTCCCTCGTCTCCATTAACCACATGCCAGCTACAAAAGACAGATGCCTGCCCAATTAAACCTTTGTCATTTTCGTTTTCTTATGTCTATGTATAATAAGAAAAAAGAAAAAATCATCTGGGTACTAATAATTCTCAATTATGTACAACTCTTCATGATATAATCAAACGGATTTAACTGTCATAAAACGCAAAATATTGAAGTTGAACCTCACATTCTATATGTCATTCGACACAAAGGAAATGCCTCCGCAGAACTGAGACAGGCAAACTGAGTAAAGACTTAATTATTAATAGGTCCCAGAAAATGAAAACAAATGAAGTCATAGAAATTGAGTTTAGGGGCATGTCTTTTAGGAACCAATAACAGCAGCAACAAAATTTCCAGAATATTCTCTCTTGTTATGTTTTCCTTAGTAACTGAGAAAATGTAGGAAAATAAAAATAGAATTGATTCATATTCCATAATTTTTATTTTTTAAGATCCAAATGCGTCTAATGGAGCGTACTTAAGCTAATACTTTCATAGTTTAACAACAAAAACATCGTATAACATAAATAATGATACTTCATTATTTATCTTTGTTTCCGCATATTCCTCAGCAACAATTTAGATAGATATCATATAGACTTGTGACACTCTAACAATCCAGAATTGAAGTGATCACAGAGAGAGAGAGAGAGATTGACCTGACTTACAAGTCAATTAGTCCCCATGTTTGGGCAGGTTTTCGAGGGGAAACGAAGCAAAAACTTTCCCGAGAAATAGATCTATTTGGTTGCCGAGAAAAATGATGGTTTGAAGAGCTTCTCTTCAATAAACATTGAAGATTAAGTCTGAGGAGAAAGCGAGAGGAAATTGTTATCTTTGTTGCGAATGATTCTCCCTCGCCACCCTCTCCCTCTTTCTCTTTCTCTCTCTCTCTCTCCTCGTTGATTCAGACAAGTCAAAAGGGTTTATAGTGTCCGGTTCGTGAATCCTGAATCAATCCACGTCATCTCTTAGCTGTAATTTACTTCCCTACTGTCGACGTGGCTGATTTTGGTAGCGAAAGTGCAAAAAGAACCGTATTCCGATGGAGGACCGAGTTTTGACTTGCCCCGGTGAGGACGTTGAGGTGAAAATGCGCTTGGTTTGTTTGGACGTGGGAAATTCTACGTATACTCTCCTTTAAAATTTTTTTTTTTAAGCAGAAAAAAAGTTTGGAGTTTAATCTGGCCGAATCCTTATCATTGCAACTCTTGTTATTCCTGGTGATGGTGAGCAATATTGCCTACTCTGTTAGGATCGAAAAGAGTCAACGATCTTACTTCTGCGACGATGAGTCCCAATAATCTTCAGTATGCCCCCAAACGATTTTAAACCCGATACCCGTCGTCAGCGGTGTGGAGGGATAAGTGAAGCGGAATTTTCTTTAAAAATTTATCTTTATTTTATTTTTTTATTATATTTTTTATTATATTTTCTTCATTTTATTATTTTATTGTGTTTTTTAATTTTTAATTTTTAATTTTTTATTATTTTTTATTTTATTTTTATATCAATTATAAGAGTTTAAGAAGTAGGAGGGGGTGAATTGTAAAATGCTGGAGTGCAACCCAACCGCATCCCAACCTCTCCTTTTTAAAATATATCTTTCATCTCTTTAACCACATTTTATATCAAATAATGTTTAAAAAAATTGATCAATAATTTTTTTTTTTTGGGGAATAAATATCAAATATCAAATAATTTTTTACTTAATTAATGTAACATTAAAAAAAGGAGGATTATAGTCTATTTAGTGACTAAAAAAGGTGATGAATAATGTCATTTATCTTACCATAATTTTATAGACATTTTTTTTTTATGTAAAACGAATCTCGAACTGGATTAATAAGAAAGAAATACTGTTTCCATCTTACAGTTTGTCATCTTCAGTTATCCTATATATTTTTAAAGCTTCGCTATTCATCATCTTTCATATAATGCATCACATTTTTTTTAAGAGAATTTTATTATTATTATTATTTTTTGAATTTACTATTCTGAAACTAATTAAAGTCTTCTACTCTTTATCCACAAATCAAATATTTAGTAAAAAAATAAAATAAAAAAATATGGTATATAGTGTGTACAAATAATGAATTTTTTTTCTTTCAATAATTTTCATGTAGTTGTTGATCGAAAATCTTGTTTAAAATAGACAACACAAATTAATATAAATAAAAGTTTAAAAACCCAAAAAGAAAAAAAGAATATTGCTATTAATAACACATTAGCTTATTGTTGAGACACAAGAATTAAGAGCACCAAGATGAAGGATGCATGGGGTGATCTTATGTCGCATTTATCTTCTTGCCTTAATTGATTAGCTTCCATTTGATCTAATTCTTAGTGCAAATCAATACCTCCATAATGATAAGAGGTAATCTGATAAGGGGAGCCTAATCAGAACCATTCGAGCCCATAGACCCCTGTGATGGGGGGTCTATGGGAGCCCAATCAGAACCACTCGGGCTTATGGACCCCTGTGATTGACCAGACCCTAGTTTAAGAGAAGGAAGAGCTTTAAAAATTCTGACCGTTCAATGGAACCAAGAAAGCAGGCCCAAACAATCCCGAGCATCCATCCAGATCAAGGAAATGTCAAAACCACCAACCCACATTCCCTCGATGTTCACACCTGTACATTAAAGGCGATTAGACGTAAGTTCATCAGGTAGAGTACCCTATTAAATATAAGATCGAGCCAAGCACACCACAATCATCTCCGACTAAGGTTCAACTTTGCAGGCCGTTAATGATCAGACCAAGCGGATCATTCCATTAGACGTAAGATCAGGCTAGAGACGCCACATTAATTACCACAAGGGATCTAGCCTGACTAGCATTTAATGAAAATGAATTATAATGGCTGAGTCAAGATATTAATTTCTAGGCCATAATTAGCTAAGTGACGATCGAGCGAAGTTATCAAAAGTCATCATGACCAGTATGAAGACACCTATAAATAACACCCGATGCATCATAAATGAGGTAATGACTCATCAAACACCAAGACACTCATAGTCAATCCTACTTCTTCCCTCAAACTAACTTTGGCATCAGAGAGGTCTTAAACCATGACACCATCCCCATCCTTGAATTGCAGGTTAAAGTCCACCGAGTCGAGTCAAGTCGTGAAATATGTCCTTAACAGGTAATGAACTTGGAAATGTATCTAATATACACACTTGATATTAAAGGTCGACTCTAAGAATATAGTGGTATTAGGAGTAACCAAAATACTATAAACTATATCTCCAATGATAGAATACTTGACGGCATTGACATTCCACCAAGATAAGATATCAAATTATCGCGTAAATGTGTGCATCCCCGCTGCCAGGTATCTATTCAACTCTGACTAGTTGTCTAAAAGTTGACAAAGTTTGACAACCTGCTCCAACCTTTCACCCCACCCCACCCTACCCCATACTTTTTTCATCCTGACTTCGAGAGAAGGAGGTGCGGAAAGTGTAGATATTTAAATATTACAACCACTGAAGACAACAAAATTATCAAACAATCTTTTAAGAGTTTCCCTAACTCTGATTGCAATATGATCCACCTATGCCATATATAGGATTTCCCTTCATTAATCTCAAACTATACATCATGTCATCAACTTTGTACTAGGGTCAAGAACAATAATTATAAATAGGAGAATATTTGTTTGTGACGCCACCAAATTGAAGTATCAGGGTAAGTAATCTTAGGCTACTCATCCCCGTGCGTAACAAAGGTTTAATGCATGCACCTAAACTTACTATTAAATTCCATGCAAAATGCAACGAATCAAGTCAAAAATATTACACGTCTCGAGATCACATGGTGAAAATAAAACTAAAAATCCACATCATCCATACATTACTTATCATTGTACTGTTTTATATACAATACCCAAATAGTTCTCACAATTATCAAAATATACCAAACATCTTGAACATCATTTCTAGAGTCACTTAGGCTCCTTCTTAACCTTTGGAAATTTCCTTGCATATCTAAACTTATTAAGACTGACATCAAAATCGCAGTGAATATACAATCTGCGTGGAGTTGTATAAACTCCACATACAGACATGGAGCCATCCAGTCCTAAAGTTAGGCAACATCCGATATGTCGCTCCCTCTTAGAAAAGTCAGATGTGTCTTGGCTCCAAAATCTCATTGGCTGATCGTAAACAGGAGGTTCAAAATAGCAAAATAGAGGTCAAAATATTGACAGTAATCAGAGAGCCCATTAAGTTCCCCTGTTGTCCAGCAAGTTTTGCAATATATTTATATTTCCAAAATATAGAGAACATAAAAGAGTGAGATTTTCTTGAAAATTTCAGTAAATACACAATTAGCATAATCAAAGTATGGACAAAGATAAAACATCAACATTTATAGCAAAAATTAAAAACATATAACTTAAAACATGCATCATGTGATTCATGCATGACCTATGATTTATTAACTTAGACATACATGCACCTCATGAGGACTTTTCATTCTTTTTCTTAAGTTCTTATTTTTTTATAAAAAAAATCTTACTTATTTTTTAACTTCAATGGGCGTTACGTATCGTCGTCCCCGGCATAATATAAACAGTCATGTCAATCGTCCGTGCGTTACGTATCGTCGTCCACGTTGGCACGTCAGTCATACGGGCATTACGTCCTACCGTCCCCGTTATTGCATGACTGACTTTCTTTCTTATTCTTATCGTATTTTTTAAAAGTTTGATGTCATGACCTATGCCGACACATATACAACGTAATGGTATATGGACATATCCCTAGACTCTTAAATGCATAACTCATGTTTTCATGAGCATCGTATCATGCAGCAACACGTCAATGATACTTACAACCATTTACGTCAAAAAGCTCTAAACTTCCAATCGTCTAAATTTTTGCACACAATTAATTAAATTAAATAAATCCTACAAGGAAAATCGCTAGGGCCAAACCTCTTAGGCCCACATTTATTTTTTTTATGCAAAAACTTATTCCTACATATTTATATACAAATACGTCAAATTATTAAGTGACTTCATAATCCCTTTGCTTGTAAAGCCAATAAATAAATAAACATAATTCCTAAAAGGATTATGGCTGTGTAATGTGTAGTCTTCCAAAGCTTTTTTTTTTTCATGATAACCCTATAAATTCCTTAGATATTTCACTAAAATTTTTCTAGAATTCCATTCTTGAATTTCTTTTGCTTATTAACCAATTTTGTCCATAATTTTCTTAAAACATGGTACTTAATTTTTTTTTTCTAAGTAACTTAAGGCCCTGTTTATTTTCAGAGATGCGATGAGATAAAAGTAAAAAAAATAAAATATTATTGTAAAATATTTTTTTGAATATTAATTTTGTATGAGAATTTGAAAAAGTGGTATGAGAATTTGAAAATTTTGAATTTTTTATTATATTTTGTATGGAGATTTGAAAAAAATGTAATAATGAGTTTGAGATGTGTTTTGAATTTTTGGTCTCATCCCCCAAATCAAACAAGGCCTAAAGTCTCTAAGTTTATTGTTATTATTTAAATATTATCTAAATGACCAAAATCAATTAGATGGGAATTTATTTGAAAATTCACTTTAAAATCCCTAGTGAGGCCAAACTCATGTCTAGGGGTTTTGATTATTATTATTTTTTTAAATACCATCTAAATCCTTATGGTTCTCTTGATATGTTGTAGAGAAGACATATTTCTATATTCTAACCATTTTCTTAGATGTTAATCAATCACAAACATTAGGCAAAAGAGCGTAAGTTTCCAATCAACAAACACAAATCTCAAACCAAGACATTTTGTAACATTTAGGGATCAAAGAATGAAATGCATACTTCAACAACTTAATTAAACATTTTCATGCTAAGAATTAGGCTAAAAGTAGGCTTACAATTCCTCCCAAAGCTTGCCAAAATGATCAGCCACTTCTTGTAAACTTTTTTACAATTTCCACTCAATAGCTCACTTAGAAAATCTGTTTTAAGGTTTGGGTTTAAAAGACTATTTTTCCTTGTGTTTTTCTTGTAATAGGCGTGGGCTTCATCATCCCAAAAGAAACTTTAAAAGCATGGGAGGCCTATTTATAAAAGAGGAGTCGATGGTTGGGAAATACGAGGAGAAACAATGGGGTAGGTGCATCGGTTTTGCTCTTCGTTGAAGGGTGTGATCTGTCCACCCTTGGTCTAGGCCAAATGATTACCTCTTAACTTAGATTGCTGGAAAAAAAAAATCTTCCTTGGAAGGCTAGGATTAAGTCACTTGGCTGTCTTAGAAGATCAATGGCTAAGAATTAGAACATGTGGGGTGTGAGCTAGCATTAGGCTGGCTGTGCAGCCAATCATGCATGAACTAACTTTCTTAATTCCCTTGGTGTCCAACGTCTTCTCTAGACCTTTCTTACCCCAATGACCACATGTACCCCTTCCTAAGACATCGCATGTTAAATTCTAGAAAGCTACTTGGAGCTTTAATTGGGATAAATCTAGTTTTTAAATTAATTAACTAGGCTTTAGACAGATTTAGACAATTTCTGTCATCTCATGTTTCCTCATGTTTTTAGATGAACTAAAGCTTCTAGATCAATTCTTATCAACTTTTCACATGTTCTCACATATGTTCAGATCTCAGAAAAATTGATAGCCAATCACAATTTTGGTCACATGGCCAAACATAAGACAGCTCATCTAAGTCGGTTATCAATTTGGCTCAATCCAGGGCCGTCCACTTCATACTCAATTAAGTCCTTTATTTAGCCCGAATCATAACAATCCCAAAACGTAAAAGTTTTATATCTCCGTCATTTCATTTGGAGCTCATACAAACAAATTATGCATATAACACTAAAACTTGATAGTCCAGCCCGAGAACACTAATCCGGAAACCAAGTGTTTAATATTTTATTCTATCCCTTCCCTTTAAATGTTTTCCTCAAATTTCAGCAATTCACATCTTCCTAAATTCAAATGTAATTTTTCTAGTTGATACCTTATTAAAATTTCTAAAAATTTAATCGTAATTTATCCTATAAGGCATAATTAAATCTCTTTCTTGGCCCAAAATTATTGTCTAATTCTCAAATTTTATTCCTATGGGAGATTATACTCTAAAAGCTCCTTAAAATATTAATATAAATTCTAAAAAAATAAATATTTTATCCTAAGAAAAAAATGGGCTATTACATTGTTTCTACTCAAAACTCTCCAATACTTATCATATTTAGTCATTTTTCACAACCTACATTGGTCACTCATGCACATGTCATCTAATTGTTCTTTTATTTGACATACTTGTTGAAAAAATTCATTAGATATAATGTACAAACAATTAATATTGTGACCATGTAAAAAAGTCTTAAGAATTCTATAAAAATCTGAACTACAGCCCACTCATCATCATTAGGCTTGCCCAATCCATCATTGTCCCTAAAATAGTTGACATATTGTATGTTCTCTTTACCAATAAGTCAAATTCTTTTCTATCCTCATGGGCCATCTCCAACATCAAGAATGTTGAGTTCCAACTTGTAGCATTAAGACATACCCCTTCTTGCATTCAATATCAGCAACTCTTACAACAATCTTGAACTTATCAAGCCTAGCTAGTGAAGATCTCACAAATATCATTGCACTTCTAAACCTTGCAATTGAGTTATACACATATTTCAAACCAACAATAACAATAAAAGTTAGAACATGTGCAACACATCTCACATGTAAATACTCATCACTCATGATGAATTTATTGTCCTCCCTAAACTTAATCTTAAAATACTCTAAAGCAATATTATTAAAAGAGACCTTATTAACCTTTAATGTCACAATCCATTTAATCATTCAATTTCTCAATGTATATCGTATAGTTTAATAGTATACTTCATCATTGTGTGGCAAAAAGGAAGGTTAAACTTTGGTTTCAAATACTTATAAATATGTTTGGAGCTCTTCACACTCCATAAACTGAAAGGGTAACAGTCGACTATGGTCATATGAGTTAGGTATCTCTCATACTCCTTTGGATTAGACTTTGTATACTTTTTCAATGTTCCCTCACTATTCTTATTAGCCATTTTCAAGTATATTTTTTAATCTAGATTGACTATTTTCTCATAAAGAATGTCTACTTGATTTTTTTTCCATTCTTTTTTAAGTGGATCTTCAATTTGGATGTACCATATCTTCTGATATCCATACACTTTACCACAATGGTTATAATTAGTTTGAGAGTTATTAGGGTCACCATCTTCTTTCTCGGTGAAGTGAGACCATACAACTGAAACATGTTTCTTATTTAGTGGATTTATAGGTATAGGTGTAGGAGTAGAGGTTTGGATAGGGGTATGGGAGCTAACACTAACACTAATATTTGAATTTGACTCACTATTCATTCTCATTGACTTATGCAATAATTAAGATCATATAATCCTGAACATCCCAACATATTGGGGTTTCAGTTGTAAAACATTAAAATAGAATGAATCTCAATATTGAAATCCCAAATCATTTTAGGTAAATGTTTCAATCAGAAATCCTAACATAATTTAGGGTTTCAGATTGAGATCCTAAACTAACTTAGGGTTTCATATTCGAAATCCTAAATTTACATACACAAATTACAATCATGAATTGACAATCAATATACACAAATCACAATCCAATCTCTATAGCACACAAAACACAATCTCATCTTCCAAATCTATTGATCAGTCCCATCTTCCATAGTTAAATCCATTGAAAACTTCAAAAAAGTGCTCAGGAGAGTAGGATACTTACAAAAAGTATGAGAACTTGAAAGAGACACTAGAAAATGGAGAAATCTATAGACAACGATAGGCGACATGATGAGGGTGCGGTCAAGAGGGAGGGTAGAGATATGAGAGAGAGAGAAAGGTTGAGTTCTAAATTCTGAGTGGGTCTCGACTCGGATGGAGAGTTTTAGAGAATTAGTAAAATGAAGCCATTTTGGTAATAACTAAGACGACTTCGTTTTAATATATATATTTATATATATAAATATATACATGTGTGTGTGTGTGTAGAAAAAGTAGAGTAAGATAAGGTAAAAATGAGTGAGCCTGGATTAGCTGCCCTCTCAGTCCCATTGGGTACTAATGAGATTGTTTCTTAGAATAAATATCTTATACTCGACAGAATGTATGAATGAACCTTCTCTGTATTTATGTATATTTCTTGCATTTACATGGCTAGTTTACAATCATTAATATAGACATTATTTCTGAGATAACATATTCATAAGAATGTTGGATGTGTTGACACATGTCCGATTTATTTTAGAATTCTAGATAATTCTATATTCCTCTATTTTACTTCATTGTCCTCTTTTGTGCTGCAGGTTGGTATGTTTGCCATTTGTGGTGCTGTTGGTTCACGTTTCTGTAAGGTGTGCTAGACTGTGGTTTGCAATGTGCAAACATTGGTTGGACTCATGCATGTTGTGCTGTTTTCCTTAACTGTCATCCTAAATCCAAGAGGCATTTGTGAAACTATGATACTTGATTGAATGAGTTGAAAATGTATTGCTGATAATTGCTTGGTTAGAATATCTGCAAGTTGGTATTTGCTGGACACAAAAAAAACTGTGAGAGTTTTTACTGGCTGACAAACATGAAGAACCAGATTAATGGATAAGTAGGTTGCCCCTATGTTATCATACTACAAAGTTGGTTGATCATTTAAACAAATATCAAAATCTTTAAGGAGAAATTGAATTCATAAAAGTTCACATGTGGTATTGGTAACCGCTTTATACTCGACTCCCATGGAGGAACTTGTGATGGTAGGCTGCTTTTTAGAGTTTTAAGAGATAAGGTGAAAACTAAAGAAGACACAAAATTTGCCTGTGAATTTTCTATCATCTAGGCACCCGGCCCAATCAACATTGGAGAAGGCCAAGAGAGAGAGAGAGAGAGAGAGTTTGGAAGATTTAGCAAAATGGAGAACAAAGTTGGAAGTAAGTCTAAAATACCTAGGAATCCATTTAATTACTTGCAAATGATGAGTTTTTGGATTATGCATGTATTGACAAATTTTATTTACAGCAAATGGCAAGTTAGGACGAGTAAAAGATAAATATTGTAAGCTTTTAACAATGCTACAATATAAATGATAATCCTCAATAGAGGTCCCCTCAAAAGTCGAGAGCTTGAGGAAGAGGACATGGGGGTTGAAACTGATTTGGCTTGATGCATGTTAACTAGTCCAAGAAGGTATGAAATGTATTTGGTTAGACTGAGATACATGCCTTGATCATTTCTAAAAATCCCAATTCCTAGGAAGTAATGCAATGAACCTATGTCCTTAACAGGGAAAGACTGACCAATGGTTGAAATAAACTTATTAACAAGATGTAAACTGGACCCAGTAACAATAATATCATTAATATATACTAAAACAAACACCAAATCAGAGGTATGGCGATAAATGAACAGAGAAGTGTCAAATTTTGACTCTTAAAAACCCAGTGAAAATAATTTACTATTGAGTTTAGAAAACTAGGCCCTAGGTGTCTGTTTTAGGCCATAGATAACGTTTTTCAATTTACACACATGTAAGGGAACGTCAAGATGTACAAAATCAGTGGGTTGCTACATGTAAACACATTCCTCCAGTTCACCATGTAAAAATACAATTTGTATATCTAATTGTTGCAATGACCACTTGAATGTAATAGCAAGGAAAACTAAGAGTCGTATGGTAGTGGCTTTAACAACTGATGAAAAGGTTTCAGTGTAATCTAGTTTTGCTTCTTGGTGAAATTCCTTAGCTATTAGGTGTGCTTTACGCCTTTCCAGTGAACTATTCGCTTTCCTTTTAGTCTTAAGAATCCACTTAAGACCCAAGACATTGTAAGAAGGAAATGAGGGAACAAGTTCCCAAGTTTTATTCTGCAATAAGGCAAGAAATTATGTTTCTATGGCTGCACGCCATTCGGGGAACTTAGAGGCCCCTATATACGAGGTGGGTTCCTTTGGAATTTATGTGGGTGTAGTGGTGGAGAGTGTGCGATATGGCCAAGGGATAGTGCCATCTATTCTAGTGAGGGGTTTATAAAAATTTACCTTGGCATGGGTAAGCATAGGGTGGCAGTTGTGAGATGCCGCAATAGAGGTTGAGGGAGCCGATGTGTTGATGTGCATAGATTCGAGAATAGAGGAATTTAGAGTTTGCACTTGCAAAGAGGGATCAGGAAGGTTCTCGGGAGATAAATGATTGATTTGTAAGGGTAGTGAAGTTAGGCTAGTCTATGTATTAAGAGAGGTGAGCTCGCGTAGGTGTGAGCTAGGTAATTGGTGCGTAATGGTCATGTTTTGTATATGTGCGAAAGTGTGAGTTTGTTCTGGGTCATGAGATGAGTTGAGGTACTTGTTGGATGGATTGAGATGAGCTGAGGTGTCGCCTGTTGGGTGCATTCTGGGGTGTTGGGTTGGACATGAAATTGGGCCATTTAACCAAAAAGGTGAATTGGGCAGTAAATTAGTGGGAACTGAGTTTATGTTGGACGATGTAGGCGTGGAAGGTAGATTAGTGGGCTGGGCAAATGGAAAATGTGCCTCATTAAAAGTTACATCTCTAGATATATAGATTTGACCTGAGGGTATGTGAAGGCAACAACAGCCTTAATGATCTAGGTTATAGCCCATGAAGACACAAAAAATTGACCTAAAACCCATTTTGTGGCGATTGTAAGGATGCAAGTTTAGCCAACAACCCGAGCCAAGTGTGTGTAAATATTTGTAGTCAAGATATTTTTTACACAAAATTTGAATAGGAGATTTATTGCCTAAAATTGGAATTGGCATTCTACTAATGAGAAAAACAGAAGCTTGGAAGACATTAGCCCAATATTTGTGCGGCATATATGCTCGGGCCAATAAAAATAGGCCTATTTCAATAATATGCCTATGGCAACGCTCAATTGAACCATTTTGAGCATGAGAATGAGGGTATTTGAGGCGATGAACAATGCCATAAGAGTGAATTTTTTTTAGTGGGCAAAACTCACCATTCCAATCTAATTGCACTTCCAAAAATTTTGAAGAAAAATAATTATGAACATAATTTAAAAAGGCAATAAAAATGGTAGAAACATCAAATTTTGATTGAATTAGAATAGCCACATATACTTGAAATGATCATCAACAATAGAAAAATAAAACCTACACTTATTAGTAGTCAACACCAAGGCTGAACCCTATACATTTAGAAAAAGTAATGCAAATGGATGCTTGGATTGAGAGAGAGATAGTGGATGTGGTAGCATGTGCTTTGGCTTTGAGGCAAGCGGTGCAAGGAGGTAGTGCCGTGTGTGAGTTGACTGGAAAATTAAAATGATTAATGGTGAGTGATATAGTCTTGGAGAATGGGTGTCCTAGCTGAAGGTGCCACTAAGATGGAGATGTTCGTTCACTAATACAAGCTTGTGGAGATGTTGAATTTGTCGAAAGGATAGGGAAATCTGTAGATAAGATATACAAACCATCTTTAATGGTGCCTTGGAGTAGAACTTGACGTGTTTGTAAATCTCTCACAAGAAAATAATTAGAATAAAATTCAAAGAAAATATTATTATTAAGAGAAAACTGATGAATAAAAATTAAGTTCTTGGTAATGGAAAGAACATAAAGTAATTTAGAGAGTAGAAAGTTGTTGTAAGAAGTATGAATTTAGGCAAAACCATGTGTTGAATCGGCAAGGTTGAATCGTTTCTAATACTCGATCGAAGCCCTGATATGATGAAGCATCCACATTGAGATTGTTAAAATCTGATGTGAAATAATGAGTTGCAGCTGTATTAGAAAACCAAAAGTTGATATGTGGTGCGGAAGAGGCATTTTGATAGGCAGTGATAAGGTTCGCCGAGAGTGTATAAGGTGGAGCTTGCTGGTAACTGTGATTAAAATGATAGTAACACACAAGGGCAGTGTGCCCAAACTTGTTACATACCTAACATAAAGGTCATGAGTAAGATCGTTGTGGGGAAAAAGAGGATGGGAACCTTTCTCCCCTATGTCAACCATGAGGTCCCATTCCTCAACCACGAGAATAATTATTAGAACTAGTAGGTTTCGTGTTAGTGGCATTTGCTGATATAGAGGAACTACTGAGAAGATTTTAATGTTGGTGAGTAAGTTTGGACTCATGATTTAGAAGAAAACTATAAATTTGATGAGGGGAGAGAGGTTCAACTCGAGTGGTTAAAGATGTAACCAATCCATCGTAATCGGTTCCCAAGCCTACAAGCAGGTAGATTGAGAACTTAGTTGGAGCTTAGGGCTATCCAATAGCACCTAGAGAGGCAGCCAAGTTTTAGGCTTTGTGATAATATTTTGTGATAATTTCTGTGCCATTTTTCAAAGTTGCTAGTTAGTAATGTATCTGCATTATGTGGGTAGAAGATTGAGCTGAAAAAAGGGAGTGCAATGTAGTACATACTTTATTGGAAGTGTTGCAATCAAGGACTTGAGAGAGAACTTGATCTTATAATGAGGAATTAATGGCCAAGAGAATGCGTTGGTTAACTAACATTCATTGCGCATACTCGGGGTTGTTGATATCCTCAACCATGGAAGATGGCAGTGGAGAAGAGCCATTCGCATGATCAAATAGTTGGGTTTCCTTTAAAAGGATACCATTTGAGTTTTCCATAAAAGAAAGTTTTCTACGGTTAGCTTGACTAAAATGAAATGATTTACATATTGTAAAAAATAAGAAAGGTACTGTAGACACGAGATATTGATTTGTAGAGATGAGAGAAGTGTCCGAGGAGGCCATTCGGCTCTATTGTAAAAGAGAAAAATAGAAAAAAATGGAAATGATGTGAGTCATTGTGCTCTGGATACTATAATGAGATTGTTTCTCAAAAAGAATATTTCATGCTTAATAGAATGTATGAATGGACCTCATTTTTATTTCTTATATTTTCTCTCTCGTATTTACACGACTTGTTTATAATCATTTATATAGACACTATTTTTCAGATAACATATTGACAAAAATGTTGGATCTGTTGACACCTATCCAATTTATTTCAGAATTCTAGATAATTCCATATTACTCTGTTTAATTTTGTTGTTCTCTTATGTGCTTTAAGTTGGTACATCTGCCATGTGTGGTGCTAATGGTTCATGCTTCTGCTAGGTGTATTGAATTGTGGTCTGCGATGTGGGAACATTGGCTAGATTCATGCATGTTATGCCGTTTTTCTTAATTGCCCCTTTCGATAGGAGTGTATTATTCCGCCACTTGCATTCGACGAATGAGGCTTGGTTCTACACAAGCTAAACAACTATTACTATTTTTGAATATATATATTAAAAAGTATGGTGGTTGAAAGAAAAAGGAAATTGTGAATAAAGAAATAATGAAGTGATGAAAAATCATATTTAAAATAGTAAAGAAATTGAACCTTCCAACTATGATGTGAATAAAAAAATAAAGTTAAATAGACAGAAAAAAACTAATTTTAATTGGTGCGACCAGTAGAGCTTTAAAAAACTTGTTATATGGTGTGATTAGTTAAACAAAGAAACTTTATTAGTCAACTTTAAACTGGAGAATATATGGTTCAATGGGAATGTTGTGTATAAAGCATTTTAAGAAAAATAAATGATCAGTGTTGCATCTGACGATGTAGCACGATTTTGTTTCGATAAGAACAATTTTTTTTTTTCATTTGTTTGCTTTTTTTAATTTTTATTTTTCTCATATTATTAAATATATATTTTTAAAATGTGATATTATTAAAATTTTTTATTTAATTAATAAATAAAAAATCAATTTTTTCTTTTAAAGAATTCATCAGAGATTTAATATTTCTTAAAATAAATAAATAAATAAAAAGTAATGGTTGATGGGTAAACGCTCCAGTGGGCTTCCCTTAATATTCGGTTATTGGGTTTGGTCCAGCCCCAACTGTAAGAAAGGTTGAAACTCTGTCTCTCTCTTCTCAATTCTCACGTTGGGCCAAGGGGTTAATGAAACGGTGCGTGTTGGGAGTGCTTTAAAGGCTCAAACCCCAACGAGCTGATGGACTTTGAAACGGTGCGTTGAGCCCTCCTTCCCAAATTCCCCTAACATCAACGTTGAAGCGGTTCTCGGCATAGTTCCCCCCTCACCCTCAGTTCATCCGCGAACGGAGAAGCCAGAAAGCGTGTTCTCCTTCATCTGCTCTGCTCTCCTCCATCCGCGACGGAAAAGCGAACCCACTCCATTTGACGGAAAAAGAACCCTAATCTTCCCCTGCGGTCTCTTTCTTATCTCTCTCTGTATTTTGCAATGAATTAGTTTGTTTAGAATGTTTGGGTATGAGGATACTTTCCTCCCTCCTGTGTTGTAATAAGGAAATGATATGTGAATGGAAGACGCAAGCTGCAATTGGTAAAGTAAATGCACACAAGATGTATGATGAAATGACACAGAGTCACAGTTTTAATATCGATGCATATAGTTTTCATGTAATTGTATTTCAAAAGAAAATCTGAACCAGGATTCTAGTGCTCTAGGATACATAAAAGAACATCTGAACCAGGATTCTGCAGCTATAGCCTTCCGGCAACCGTTTAGGGTTCGAGATCTCTGGGGAAAAACGAAGAGACAAGGACACAGAAACAGTATCATCTGGCCATGGATGATACCGATTTACGGACAGTTCTATACGAGACGCGTCATCACGCTTCCAGGCCTTACACTCCTGATTATCCCCCTCAACAGGTCCCAAGGATCCTCCCTCCCTTTACTCACTCCAAATTCATCCATTCCCCATTCTTCTTTTTATTTCCCTTCACTTCATTTTCTTTTATTCTATTTTTTTTTTTTAATCTTGGTATTTGAGGCAACTTGGTTTGATTTTTATTATGAACCCAGGCAATTGAAGCTGATAGAGGGAGGTTCCTATCTTTGCTTTCAGCAAGAGGTATGCCGAATTTTAAATGTTTTTCATTTGTCTGTAAGTTAATTTTAGTTCATTTTCACTAATTAATCAGAGTAAAAACGCTTGATATAAAATGTTTTAGTAATCAAGAATGAGTAAAAATGTTTTTTTCCCTGTATATAGTGCTCATTGTTTTCGTGCTTAATTGATTCAATGCATTGAATTTCAGGGTTTATGGTGGTTTTGATAGTTAATACACACATGCATACATAAAGATATATGTTTTATAAAATTGTGGAGGAGCTTTGTCAAATTTGGCCAACTCTAGATTCGAAAAGAGCTTTAATTCTACCTTTTTGGCTCTCATCCCTAAAAAAATGGGGTCTTTGGATTCTAGGGACTATCACCCCATTAGCCTTGTGAATGAGGTGTACAAGATCCTATCCAAAGTGCTGGCCAATAGACTGAGTGCGGTGGTGGAAAAGCTTATATCGAAGCCCCTAAATGCTTTTTTAAAGGTAGACAAATCCTAAATTCAGTTCTCATTGCCAATGAAGTTGTGGATGGACGCCTCAAATCTTGGGAGTTTGGTTTGATCTGCAAATTGGATATGGCAAAAGCCTACGACTATGTCAATTGGCGATTCTTGCTAGATATGCTCTCAAGATGTGGCTTTGGGGAGAAATACAGAAATGAGTAGAATTTTGTATTTTTTCAGTCAGGTTCTCTATCTTGGTAAATGGCTTGCTGGTGGGTTTCTTCAATTCCTCCCGTGGATTGAGACAGGGAAACCCTCTATCTCCGCTTCTATTCTTATTATTATGGAAGCTTTAAGTAAGATGATTGAGAGAGCAGTAGATGCAGGGTTACTTCATGACTTTTCGGTTGGGGAAGGTACTCTTTCCATCTCACATCTTTTATTTGCTGATGACACGCTAATGTTTTGTGGTGTACACCGCGGACACATTCAAGCCCTGTGAGGATTTCTTCTCTGTTTCGAAACTACATCAGGTTTGAGAGTCAATCTGTCAAAATCTACACTTGTGCCCGTGGGGGCCGTTCAGGATGCAGAGTTTTTGGCTACCTTCTTGGGTTGTCAGGTATCCTCTGTACCCCTCACCTATCTTGGCCTATCATTGGGAGCCTCCTTCTAATCTGAAAGTATTTGGAACGGGGTAATTGAAAAGGTGGAGTGTAGATTGGCCTCTTGGAAGAGGTTATATTTATCTAAAAGGGGCAAATTGACACTGATCAAGAGCACCCTCTCAAACCTTCTCACCTATTATTTGTCCCTATTTCCGCTTCCTACAAGAGTAGCCTGTTGCATTGAGAAGTTACAAAGAGACTTCTTGTGGAGTGGAATGAGAGAGGAGTTCAAATTTCATTTGGTTAATTGGCCAACAGTGTGCACGCCAATATTTGCGGGTGGCTTGGGGATTTGTCACTTAGTGAAATTCAATCAAGCTCTCTTGGGTAAATGGTTGTGGAGATACCAAAACGAAGGGGAGGCGCATTGGAAGAAGGTAATAGATTCAAAATATGGAGTTTCCCGGGGTGGTTGATGTTCGAATGAGTTCCAAGGCATACACGGGGTGGGATTATGGAAGTTTATAAGGAAACACTAGGAGTCATTCAGAGGCCAGGAAGATCTTGTAGTAGGGGATGGATCACAGGTTAGCTTTTGGCATGACATTTGGTGTGGAGGCACAACTAGCCTCAAAGCCTCTTTCCCCACTATTTTCGAGCTTGCAAGAGAAAAAGATGCATCGATTGCAAATCTTGTAGTCCTTTCAAATGACGCCCCTCAATAAAATATTGAGTTTGTGAGGGATGCCCAAGATTGGGAGATGGAGATTATTCTGGAATTCTTTGCGGCATTATACTCATTCAACATCCTAGGAGACAGGGGGGATAAGTTGCGATGGAAACACTCTAAGAAAGACATATTCTCAGTTAGGTCCTTCTGCCAAGTCCTTTCTACTCCCAGATTACCTAGATTCCCATGGAAGAGTATTTGGCAGACGAAAGCGCCTTCGAGAGCGGCGTTTTTTGTGTGGACAGCAACCTTGGACAAGATTCTTACAATAGACAACATGTGGAAACGCCGTGTAATTGTGATAGATTGGTGTTGTATGTGTAAACAACATGGGAAATCAGTGGATCATTTACTCCTACACTGCGAGGTGGTCAAGAAGATGTGGGATGATTTTTTCACAATGTTTGGCTTATCTTAGATCATGCCTCTTCATTTGGTGGATTTTCTAGCCAGTTGGAGAGGACTCTGGGGTAACTCACAGGTGGCATCCATATGGCGTATGGTTCCTATCTGTATGTGTTGGTGCATCTGGAGAGAAAGAAATGCAAGGACCTTTGAGGATTGTGAGAGATCTTTGGAGGATTTAAAAATTTTCCTTTATTGAACTTTGCTTTCTTGGGCGAGACCTATTACTTGTAACGGACTTAGCATCCATGAACTTCTTTCGTCTTGTAACCTCTAGCTAAGTTTTCTCAAGTATACCACCGGTGTACCTGGCCTTAGTTTTTTTCTATTAATGAAATCCTTTTGATTACCTATAAAAAAAAAATTAACATGAGAAATAAAAACCTTGAGTGATAATAAATTCCTTTTAATCGTTTCGAATATTTGCAAGACTCTTAATCTTCAGGTACTAGTAAGATTTTCATTATTGGTTTTTTTTTTGGCTGTTGTTATAAGGTTTCATGAATAGTTCTCATCCAAGACCTATTGTTTGAAAGTAATGGAATATTAGCAGCATCAACATGCTAATTATTTTATAGCTGTTCAAACGAGATGTTTGACTTTTTTTTTTTGGATAGAAAATTGCTTCATTGAAATAGAGGCATAACTCCTCAAACCCGAAAACGAGATGTTTTGCCTAATGTATGTAATTGAATACTTATAAAAAAAAATGTATATAATTGAATAATAAGCCACTTGCTAGCTGGCAAATTTTTGGTTTTGGTTTATTTTTGTTTTAAGTGCTGAAGTTGTAGGATGACGGATTCAATCCTTTTTTCATAGAAAATTGTTCCACTCATGCTTTTGATGTTGTAGTTATCATAGTTGATTAGATTTAGCATTCATAAGGTGATGTTGACTGTACAAGACAAGCACAAAAAGTTAGCCCACTTAAGTCTATATAGGCTGACCAAAGGAATAGTTTGGTTAAACAATTATGTTACTGTATACGCCAACAATGTTCCATTTTTTTTTCCATGCATTTTCCATTTCAGCCCTTGAGCATCGTTTTGAGTCTCACTGTACATAAGTTTTATGATTCTTTTCCCTAATGCCTTGAAGGTTTGAGTCGAATCAAAGAAAAATGGAGTGAATACAATCAACCAAAAAAATTGAAAAAGTTGATTTCCTTGTTTATCTCTCCGAATGGTGAACGTGTGGCCGTGGCTGCTGGAAATCAGATAACAATTCTGTGGAAAGATGATGACTACTTGGAGCCGTGTGGAACTTTTACAAGTAAGATCCATTTTTGTTGATTTCTTTTTTACTTATGTTCATGCCATCTTTGGTGTCAAATGTCACATTGCATGTTATACTAAATGCTCTATCCAAAGACATTTCAATTTTGTAATTGGATCAATGTGTATATATTTTAGTTGGTTACATAAGCTAATCCTTGAAAACTATGGTATCAGTGTGATATATAGTTGTTGTTTTTAATGCTGTTAAAAGTGCGCTTAAATGCAAACAAGCCAAAATGTTTCATATCAATGTTTTGAATACTGTACTGGTCAAGACACTGAAATGAAATATTTTGATACTAGTACTATTTTTGAATAATGTACACATAAATAAATTATATAATATAAATACATATATAAATTATAATTTAAAATAATAGTCAATATATAAATAAATTATATATATAAATATAGATGTAATTAGTCTAGTGTGAATTGAGGAAAAAATAATAGCAAAAAATGAAAAAAAAAGTGAAAGGCTGAAATTCATTAAGGCCGAAATATTGGCCGGTATGTCTGAAATATCGACCGGTATGACCGGTATTTTAACCGGTATGAAACATATAGCATTTCTGTACTGCCCAATTGGCTGGTACGGTACGGTATTTAAAACAATGCTTCATATACCAAAATCTAAGTGCATTTAAATAAGCAACATGCTTAAAGCCCGCTTTTGTGAATGCACTTTTTGTGCGATCTTAGGCTAGGTTTGGCTACGGAGTATTTTTTAGAATACTCCACTATTATTCATTACTTTATTATTACTTTATTATTACTTTTTACTTACTTTTCACGGCTATTTATTACTTTTTTCATTACTATTTATAGAATATCCGAGATTATCTCACTATCCAAATGCAACTTTATGAGGTAGAAAGACACTTTTATATATATTTTTTAAATTATAAAAAAAGTTCAAGAGAAAATGATGTAAACAAATATTTTTAAATATTTAGTTGATGGTGAAGATCATTTATGTACCATGGGACCAACTGGTAGGGGTTGGCTTAAGTGGAAAAAGGCTTTGGGCTTGGTGGTATGCTCTCTCCAAGGTCCAATGGTTGAATTCCACTGGGTGCAAACAATCTTTAGGGGCCTCTACACTCTTGGAATTAGTTGGAATGTTATTCCCAAACACCTGATACCAATAACAAAAAGCATTTATGTACCTTGGGACTTTGTGTTGCCCTATGTGATGTATATGCTTTGAACTCGATATAATTGTTGCGATCCAAGGAAAGCCCAAAACGCATGGGGGCTTATACTCTAAAAAGACTTGTCAATGTTACAATTTGAGCCCCTTGAAATTATTATAAAGGGCTTGTGCTTCTTCCTCTCAAGTAATGTGGGATCCCTTTAAACATCTTCTCATACACAAATCACACAATTTGGAATATTGCAATCTGCCCCATTCAAATTCCCTACACCCTTGTTGGGCCAAGACCATCGTAAGTATTATGGATCCAATTGCAATCTTCTAGTTGGATTTGTTTCCGATACCATTTTGATAGTCCATGGAATTTTGCCACATCTGGAGTCCATACTCCAAAATAACTAGTTTATATCACAATTGGAGCCTCGTGGAACCAATACAAAGGGCTGGAAATTTTCCATCCCAAGCAATTTGAGATCACATTTGCTATCTTTATTTTTTTTGATAAGTGAGATCACATTTGCTATCTTCTCATACACAATCACACAATTTGGGTATTGCAATAATAGTTGAAGTTGGCTTTCTTGACTGATTGATATTTGATGGTTTATGTTAGCATAGAAGTCCAATAAGCTCTAGCCCAATGGAGTGCACATTGTCCTTGTGTATGAGTTATTGAGTTCAAAACACCATAAAGCCCTTTCACTGAAAAAAATTTGAACTTATAAAAAGCATAGAAATCCATACCTACAATTCTTAAGCTTTTTTTTTTTCATGGTCTTTCTGGTATATTTTGATTGAACCACGGACTTTAATCTGATTATGGCTAACAAATATCATATATGTGTGCATTTCTGGTTCACCTGAACATTGCACTAATCCTTTGAATCAAGTACCAATGGGGCCCCCAAGAACAATGTTTTCTTTCAGACCTTTCAACCAATCAATATGACCCCATAGAGTGGCTTTTGAATTTTTTTTTAATAGTTTCTTGAAAAAGCGCTTCGGATAAGAAACTTTGGTAAAGCAACTTATCAAAGAAAAGAAAAAGTAAAGCACAAGAGAGTTTTATGTAATTTTATGTTTAAATTTTATACAATTAGTTGATTAGTTGATTTCATGTTTCATGGTACTAATAAATTGAGTTTCTATAAATATATTATCATAATGCTTTTGAAATATTTTTTTTATTGTATTTTGTCAATTATTTGTTATTACACATTGTCTTTAGAAGTGTGCACTTTACTCTGATTGGGCGTGCTCTTGTGCTTTGTGCCTAGGCTCTAGACACCGTTTGTGCTTAGGTGTGCCTAGTGCTTTCACTAACATCGACATGGAGTTAATTTATCTGAGATATATTAAAGGTGTACTTCCTATTGATGTCAGCTAGTAGGAGTATCTGAAAATGTTATTATTGCCTAATATCAGATTGCTTATGCTTTATTTTGCAGCTATTTACTTTTTTGTATCCTGGCTTTTAAGACAACTCTGGGGTCCTTTTTCGAATGCAAATGAAATTGCAGAGACATTGTATGCTGCATGAGGATATGTAACCTATTCTCATATTTTGGTTTAACAGAGTAGCCATATCATCAACCTAATATTTCTATTGCTGCCTACTCACAATTGCGAAATGGGATTAACCCAAATGAAATAAGAAACTGATTTATTAGGGGAGGAAGGATTTTAAGATTGGTGTTGCCTTAGTGAGGCTTCAAGTTGGCAGTAATTTTGTGTTAAAAATTTTGATTGATCTTAATGATGTGGTTGTAGTACTATGAATCCATAACCTATATAGGTCAGGTTTGTACGTCACTGCATTTTCTTTCTACTTATTCTAGTTGGTCTCAAATGTATCAGGTGGAAGCCTTGCTACATTCACTACGGGAACTTGGTCTGAGCCTCACGATGTACTTGGAGTTGCTGATGATACTGGTACAGTGTATTTTATTAAAGTAAATGGAGAAGAGACAATGAGAATTAAGAAAATCTCTACTTCGATTGTTGGCCTGATTCCACAGAATGATTCTGATGAACGGAGATCCTGCTTGTAAGTCTGTTTTTTGTTCACTACCTCTGCATGAAATTTGACTAGAGACTTCTTTTTAAGAGTTTTTTCCCATTGACCTTGAGTTCATGGTTGGAGGCTCTGGCTTTTCTTGTTTGACCACTCCTGAAGTCCTTAGAACCTGGCAGCTGTTTAAGTTTGGAAATGTTTTCAGGTGCAGCTTCGTCATCATTACATCAGATGGTTCCTTTCAGCACGTTGAGATCAGCCAGGAGCCGAGTGCCTCTATGTCCTCTGTACTTACCTCAGATAATGGCTTAACACTAAAGAGGCAGTTCTATGACAATGTTTTCTGTTTTGACTACTGTCCAGAACTTTCTTTGCTAGTTGTTGTTGGTGGTTCTATCAGTGTCTCACTGGCCTCTGGTGGGAAATCTGGTATGCTTATGTACTGGTTTTTTCTTTAAACTTTTTTATTGTGAACATTGTGTTTTTATAGGTCCTTGTGCAACTTCATTTTTTTTTATATTAGACATGCAGCTACCACATTCAAACCCTTTCTCACACACAGAAAATGAGAAAGCAAAGAAAAAGCAACTCCACCTACTAGTTCTGTGTTGTAAAATGTGTGGATGAGTAGATGACTTTGATTATTGCAGAAAGCCTTGAATCTCTCTAACAGTAGAGCTTCATAAGATTGTGCTGCTTTAACGTTTCTTCCTTTCACGTTTCCTCAACCACTAAGTATGTGTGTCCATTTGAAAACCCTGAAAATTGAACTTCACCATATCAGTAAGAGTCCACTTTTCTGTCCAGTAAAAGGTTATTATGAATGTCTAGCACTTTTTAGAAACATAGAAAACTAGATTTTGGACCTAGACTACTCATCAAGTGTTAAGCATTTGGTAACCAGTTTTGTGATTTCTTCCAGGGTCTTGTAGTATTTCTCTTTGGCGTAGAAGTAAAATCCTGGATATGGAGCGACTATTCTCTGCTCAATTTGAGGGCATATATTCAAAACCCAAAGGTTACGTCGGTCATCTAACATGTCCAAAGGTGCAAATCTCACCGGAAGTGAATTTTGTTGCTACACTAGATGTTAGAGGATGCTTACACATATTCAAGCTGGATAAAGAATGCTTTTCAATTTCGAGTTTCGCTTGCAGAGGGATATATGATTCATCCAAAGAAGGCATTGATTTTGTAAGTGACATTGTTGACTTTACTTGGTGGTCTGACCATACCATTGCTTTTGCAAAAAGGAGTGGTGTTCTCACCATGCTTGATATCCTGAGTGGTACAAAAGTTCAGCAGGATGATACTGTGTATTCCATGCCTGTATTAGAAAGAGTGCTACAGTTTCCAGGAAATATTTTCCTTCTGGAGAGTAGATTACCTGAAGGGAGATATGATGCATCAAATGTTGGAGAAACAGATGACGTGCATAAAGTAGAGCTGATTACTGAAGATGGATTTAATAAATTTGATATTTCGAGGTTGCAATGGAGTTTGGTATCACTTTCAGAGAGATCTGTTCCTGAAATGTACAATATTTTAATCAGCCAGCAGAAGTATCCGGCTGCTTTTGACTTTGCTGATTGTCATGGGCTGGATAAAGATGAAGTCGTTAAGTCGCAGTGGTTGCATTCCAGCCAAGGCGTATATGAAATAAATAAGTTTTTGTCAAATATTAAGGATCAAGTATTTGTAATTTCTGAATGTGTAATTAAGGTTGGGCCGACAGAAGATGCTGTAAGGAATTTGCTTGCATTTGGGTTGCGCCTAACTAACAAATATCGATTTTCAGAATCGGAAGATCATGAATGTACCCAAATTTGTGATTTCCGCTTGTCTAGACTTCAGTTACTGCAATTCAATGACAGGCTAGAAACTTATCTTGGAGTAAACATGGGCAGGTATTATGCTTTGCTGAATCTGTAGTCATTGTTGTTTGCAGAAATAATGAAAGTAATAAAACTATTATACTATTAGGGAAAAAAAGAAATGATAACAATAATCTAACCAGGCATATTGTCCATAATGTTTTTTTAAATTTCTTTTAATTGAAGTCTTATTCAACTGTCATATCATAGCTAACACAATATGATTCCTATGTTGTGTTCCTAAATATCTGTCAAGATATATCTTGATATTCATGTTTTAATTCAGTGTCTTTTTTCTCTGTTCATATATTCCTGCTCTCCATTATCTGGAGCTAACCTACTTTGTTTTACTTGTTAAAGACATCCATTGACTAGTTTTTTACGAGTTTACTTATCTAGAGCATGTGCAGCATCCTCCTTCCTGTGGGTTAGGAATGCCGCATTATAAGCTAGGTAATAAGATATCCATTAACTTCAAATCCTTGAGCCACAACGTAAGTACCATTTTTTTATGGGTGCAGTAACTTAAATTTCATAACAAACTGTAATAATGTGAATAACCTTGTAATGATCCAGGGAAAACGCTAACTACATCTATGCTATTACTTCAAAACGACTACTTAATTTCAAGCTTCCAAAGAATCACTTATAAAGCGTAGTTTCACCCACTAAGTAGCCAATGTAAAACTTAGCACCCGTGATTACTTCTATTACCTATGCACTCTATGTAGGTTATCTTCTTGATAGGTAATAAGATAAATTTTATTCCAAGTAAATAGGCATAGCCCAAGTATACAGGGAGTATACAATTGAGAGACACCTATTTACAAGCTAAAACATAGAGGTTATCCATATTCCAAGTGTGAGATTGGGGCGTTACAAACTCTCTCATAAATTCTTGACATCCTTGTTAGGGCCATGTCATGTAGTATTCAACTACCCTAACTAGTTGGCTTTGATGCCATATATTGACAATCCAGGGAAAGCGCTAGCCACATCTATGTTATCAATGCAAAAAAGAGTAGTTAATTTGAAGTTTTCAAGAATCAATTAGAAAGTCCAGATTCTCCTAGTAAGTAGCCAATGTGGGGCTTAGCACCATGACTACCTTTGTAACTTAACCACTCTATGGTAGTAATTCATATTTCAAAGTGCGATCAAGGTGTTACAAACTTGAAAATAAACATCACCTTTGATATCACCGTGTCATTAAAACCTAACAACCATGGACCTGGTTTAAAACGCTCTTGATGAGTACTGTGTGTAGACCTTTAGGAATATGAATAACCCACTGCCTTTATATTGCATAGAGTGGGTAAGTTTTGCAGGTAGCCATGTGTTAAAGCCTCATTTGTTTTCACAAAATATCTCATCTCATTTCATCTCATCTAATCATTACAACTTTTCCAAATTTTTGCATAAAATAAAATAAACAATTCAATCTTTTCAAATTTCAAAACAATAATAATATTAAAAAAATATATTTTAACTATATTTTATTCAATTTCCAATTTTTATCTCAATTCATTGCACCTCATTTCATTTGCAAAAACAAACGAAAGGAAGGGGATAAGAGCACCAAGTTCTTTCATAGAGTTGCTAATTTCCATTGAAGGAATAATGCAATTGAGGTTCTTCACTCGAAAGGCAGCGTCTTGACGAATATAGTTGCCATCAAGAATCACATTGTTCACTTTTACAACAAGTTTTTGATGGAGCAATACCATTGGCGTCCCAAGGTAGATGGACTAGCCTTCAATTCAATTGACCCGCCAAGTGCCACTTGGTTGGAGAGGGCTTTCGAAGAGGAATGGGTGCTTAGCGTGCTTAAAGGGATGGAAAAAGATAAAGCACAGGGCCTAGATGGCTTCACAATGGCTTTCTTTCAAATGTGTTGGGACATTTATCAAGGAGGATCTCGAATTTCACTCCTTTAAGAAATTTGAGAGAAGTCTTAATGCCTCTTTCATTGCACTCATCCCACATAGGGTAGGGTCGGTGGAGGTTCAAGATTTCCGCCCCATAAGCTTGGTGAGTGGGGTCTACAAGATCATCTCAAAAGTCCTTGTTAAGCGAGTGAGTGAAGTTATGGGGAAGATGATCTCAAAGCCTCAAAATGTTTTTGTTAAAAGAAGGCAAATTCTAGACTTTGTTCTTATTGCCAATGAATGCTTGGAGAATAGAGTGAGAGATGGCACTCCAAGTATCTTATGTAAATTAGATATGAAAAAGGCATTTGATCATGTGAATTGAGATTTCTCTTTGTATCTTTTTGCAGACGTGGTTTTGGGGATAGATGGTGTCAGTGGATAAAACATTGTTACTTTGGGCTTCATCAATTTTATTAAATGGGGCAGGCTTTAGTGAATTTTATGCTACTTTCCGTAGCACGTAGCTTGTAACTAGGTTTTTTTCTTGTATACTTCTTGTGTACTTGGGCATTGCCTACTTACGTGATCAATAAAACTTCTTACTTATAAAAATAAAAAAATAAAAAATAAAACTCTCTTATTAACTTCTAAAAAACAAGGGAGGACAACTCACATTGATCAAGAGCACTTTATCTAACCTTCCGACATATTTTTTTGTCTCTATTCCCTTTGCCTGCAGGGGTGGCGAATAAGATAGAGAAGTTATTTCGAGCTTTCTTTTGGGGGGTTTGGGAGAGGAAGTAAAATTCCACCTTGTCAAGTGGAATAAAGTTTTCTCACCGATATCTAGCGGGGGTTTGGGAGTGCGTAATCTGAGGTTTTCAATAAGCTCTATTGGAAAAATGGTCATGGAGATATCACATGGAAGGAGAGTCTTTATGGGAGAAAGTTGTAGTTTCTAGATATGGAGGAGCTTGGGGTGGTTGGTACACTAATGATGTGAGGTGGTTTTTTGGGAGGGGGGGGATGGTGTGGGATTGTGGAAGCATATTAGGGAGGCTTGGCAGTGTTTTGAAAACAATATCCGTTTTGTGTTGGGAGAGGGCACCAGAATCAGGTTTTGGTAGGATGTATGGTGTGGAGACTGCTCTCTCGAGAGGGCCTATCCCAGTCTTTATAGTATTGCAGCTAACAAGGAGGCTTTGGTGGTGGACGTGTACGCTTGTGCTCATGGCTCCCCCCAGTGGAATATCCTTTTCACTAGGGATAATCACGATTGAGAATTGTCTACCATGGCAGATCTTTTCAGCTTGCTATACTCCCTAGGAAGTAGACCGGCACAAGGCGATGAGATACAGTGGCGGTCTGTAGCCAGTAAGAAATTCACAGTCAAGATCTATTATAAAATTCTATCTACACCTGGTAATGCATCATTTCCGTGGAAGAACATTTGCAGAACTTATGTACCTTCCAAAGTGGCTTTCTTTATGTGGACTGCAGCCCTTGGGAATATTCTAACTACGGATAATTTACAGAAGAGGGGGCTCATAGTGACAGATTGGTACAATTTGTGCAAAAATCATGGTGAATCAGTGGACCACCTATTGCTACACTGCGAGGTTACAAGAGTGCTATGGAATGAGATTTTTAGCAGAGTGGATGTCACGTGGGTTATGCCGGCTAAGGTAGTCGATCTCATTGCATGTTGGAGGGGCATCCACGGCTGTTCACAAGTGGTAGCAACATGGAAGATGATTCCTTTATGCATTATGTGGTGTGTTTGGTCAGAAAGGAATGCACGGTGCTTCGAAGACAGAGTGAACAATGGCGGAGATACATAATTTCTTTTTTGTATACTTTAATCCTTTGGTTCTCAGCCATTGTAGCTAACGGCAGTAATGTGCATGATTTCCTCCTTAATCTAGCGCTTGCTAGAATGTGTTTAGGCATCTCGTTTGTATACCTCCCGTGTACTTGGGCTTTGCCTATTTATATTCATGTCAATGAAATTACTTCTTACTTATAAAAAAAAAAAAATCTAAAAAAAGAAAAAAAAAACTCTTACTACTTCTAAAGAAATTATGCCTAAACAACAGCCCTTAGAGGCATATCTTAGCCCCACCCACTGATCTAATGCTCAATTTGTGAATGATCATGTTGTATAATGTGATATTGTCCTAAGAGAACTTTTGGGACAAATTTTTCAAAGATTCTGTATCATTTGGAGACCATGTATAAAATATAAAAAACATTAACATCTTGTTTCCAATAACAATTGATGACATAACTATCATACGGTACATTTATAAACCATACAAGCCCTTACCTAAGGTTTTTACAGTCTGCATACTAAAGGAAAAGTTATGTGGCACAATCTGTCCTCAGTTTCTTTGAAAAAAATCAGCCTCTTGTATTAGGTAAAATTTTATTGAAATAAAGACTATCTAGCCTTAGGGCCCAATGTTTTGACATATAAAAACAATCAATGAGGCATATGTTAGATTTGCACAAGATTGGAAATTTGGATATACCAATTTGTCTATGGTGGTGCGTATGGATGGAGAGGAATAGTTGAAGTTTCGAGGATCATTAGTAGACAATGGACAAGATTAGAACTTTTTTCTTTTGATAGGTAATGAGAAATTTTATTCCAAGTAAATAGGCATAACCAAGTACACAAGAAGTATACAAGAGAAAATACCTAGATACAAGCTAAAGAAAGACAATACTAATGCAAGATATTACAAGGATTCCCATTCCTTACAAGGTTTTGCACCCAAAAGCTGAGAGAACTAAAGAAAAAACCCCTAAAGTCCCCCAAGGTACGAGTTCATGATCAACAAAATAGTTCCCATTTCTCTCTAACCATAAAACACCAAAACAAACACAAGGGGTCCACCCTCCAAAAAACTCCACTGCCTCCACTACCCAAAGAACCATTCCAGCTTGCCAAAATTCCACCACTTGCAATGGCATAACCCAGACAATGCCAACCCTACTTAATATCTCATTCGACAAGGCTGTCACCACTTCACAATGAAGGAACAGATGATTAACAGATTCACCATTTTTTTTGCATATGAAACACCAATCAATAATGAAGTCTTTTCCTCAAATTATAATAGTTAAAATTTTCTCAAGAGAATCTGAGAAACCAACCAAAAGAAATAGCTACTTTACTAGGGACTTTTGATTTCTAGATACATTTCCAAGGAAAATCAGTGTCTCCATGGCAGTTTAACACTTTGTAATAGAATCTCACAGAAAATTTGGAATTTGGATCATGCACCCACAACAGCTTGTCCTCCCTATTATGATTTATCTTCATAGCATATAATTTTGCAAAGAAATTGTTAGCTTCACTAAGTTCCCAATCCTGTAAATCTCTATTAAACTCAACATTACAATGCAGCAGTTGTTTAGAAATCTGAAATGAATCAGCCACAACTGCCCCTTTATTTCTAGCTATCCTAAAGAGATTAGGATAAATAGAGTTGAAAGCTGAATCCCCACACCATGCATCATGCAAGAAAAAAGTGTGTTGTTGTTTCCCCACTTGAAATTTAATATTATTGACAAAATCCCCCCATCCCAACCGAATAGATTTCCATAAACTCACATCGAAAGCCCCTTTAACTTCATTAGTACACCAATTCCCCCACATCATTCCATAATCAACTTCCACAATTTGCCTCCATAAAGCATTTTTTTTTATAATTAAGAAAAGCTTTATTACCACCTCCATAAAGCATTTCTCTCGATAATATATCTCCAAAGCCACTTCTTAAGTGCCTTATTGAAAATCCTTAAATTTCTGATGCCCAATCCCCACAAGACACTAGGGCACAAACTTTATTCCAGCTCACTAAATGAAATTTTCTATCTTCCCCAATCCCATCCCATAAGAAATTCCTGTAAACTTTCTCAATTCTTTTAGCTACCCCCACAGGAAGGGGAAAAAGAGAAAATAAGTAAGTGGGAAGATTAGACAAGGTTCTTTTAATCAAAGTGACTCTTCCCCTTTAGATAAATAGAATTTTTTCCAACCAGCTAGTCTTTTTTCAATCTTCTCAATCACTCCGTCCCAAATAGACAATGCTTTATGAGAGGCTCCCAAAGGAAGCCCGAGATATTTCAGGGGTAATATAAATATCTTACAATCCAAAATGTTGGCAAGATCATGAGAGTTACTGACTGTACCCACATGAACAACTTCATACTTCGTAAAATTGATTCTAAGCCCATAAACAGCTTCAAAACACAGCTTCAACAAAGAGCAAATGAGAAACAGTGATGTAGTGGTCGATTGTAATAGACTTTAATGGAATGAATGTACATGATTTCTATGTATCTTTAGACACTCATGCATAGGTGCTGCTCTTGTATACGTGCTGTGTACTTGGCTTCGCCCTTTTTTAATAAAATTCTTATTTACTGATGAAAAAGGTTTCACTACTTTTTGAGATTGACTAAAACTTTATTTACGTATAGAAATTTCATTAATTTACTCCATTGTGAGGTTGCTAGAGCCTTGCGGAATGACTTCTTTGGTAGAGTTGAGTTAGCATGGTTTATGCCTAGAAGGCTTATGGGCCATCTTGAGTTCACAAATTATTGCAGTGTGGAAGATGACCCCCACTTGTTAGCTGTGGTGTATTTGGAGGGCTATGAATGACATTAAAGCAGACAATAGATGAACAAAAAACTCTCTTCGTCAGTACTTTGTTCCTTTGGGCAGTTGCTATAGGCTTTAATGAACTAAAATTTCATGATTTCTGTTTAATTAGGCATTTCTCTTGTACATATTGTGGCAATGCTTTTTGATTTTCTTTTGATGAATTTGTTCGGTAACTTAATAAAACAAATAATTTCATTAGTCTCTTTTATATTGCTGGAAAAAATCTTTTATACCGTGTAAAGAAAAAGGTGAAGTTTGTTTTTGCATTTATATTTAATGCCCAAGTATGCTTAATAGTGATATATTTTTACGCTTGATTTTATTTATTTCCTCTGATTGTTTCTACTGACGCACAGTTTAATGACATAGTGTCGTGCAGGTTTTCTATGCAGGATTACAGAGAATTTCGTGCTATGCCTATTAATGAAGCTGCCCTTACACTCGCTGAAAGTGGAAAAATCGGGGCCTTAAACCTCTTATTCAAGCGTCATCCCTATTCTCTGGCTCCTTCCATGTTGACAATTTTGGCTGCTATTCCCGAAACAGTTCCTGTAGAAACATATGGGCAGCTTCTTCCTGGTAGGTCTCCTCCTACCAGCGTTGCTGTGAGGGAAGAAGATTGGGTTGAATGTGAGAAGATGGTAAACTTTATTAACAGTTTGCCCAAAAATTATGAGCTTGGCATCCAGATCAGAACTGAACCCATGGTCAAGCGTTGCCTTGGATGGGCTTGGCCGTCAACCATCGAACTTTCGACATGGTACATGAATAGAGCTAGAGAGATTGATAGTTTTACTGGGCAGCTGGAAAATTGCCTCTGCTTGCTTGACTTTGCGTATCGCAGAGGTATCAATGAGTTGCAGCAGTTCCTTGATGATGTCTCATACTTGCACCAACTTATATATTCTGATGGCAGTGATGGTGAACTGAGTATCAGGATGAGTCTTGCCCAGTGGGAACAATTATCTGACCTTGACAAATTTAGAATGATGCTTAAAGGAGTCAAAGAGGAAAATGTGGTTAAGCAATTACGAGATAAAGCAATTCCATTCATGCAGAAGAGGTTTAAGACTGTGGCCTCAGATTCTATGGGTCAGGCGACAGGTAACCATATTTTGGTAGGTCACAGCAATGACGAGTCATTTCTTGTTAGATGGATGAAGGAAATTGCTTTGGAGAATAAATTGGATATGTGCTTGGTGGTGATTGAGGAAGGATGTAGAGACATGGGGCTTGAGGAAGGATGGAATGACTTCCAGGGAAATGACTTTTTCAAGGATGATGCTGAAGCTGTGGATTGTGCCCTGCAATGCATATATATGTGCACAGTAACAGATAGGTGGAGCACCCTGACAGCCATACTCTCAAAACTTCCACAAATACAAGGTGATTTATTCTTTATAAGCTTTACAATTCGTTTCAAGCTATGTGAACTTTTAATATCTCTCGGATTTTTGGATCGGCATGGTTAATGACTGTTGGATATCTTTAAGCATCTCTATTTATGTCTAAATTTATTTTTCACTGTAACATCTCTTATATGATTTATTTGAGGATTCTATAGTTTCTTTTAATTGATTGTTGGACCCAGTTTATGTTGTGAACCCGTCTGGAATATATGGTTTCTCTATCCATGTTTTTTGTTTCTATTCCTTATATAGATTGGGAGCAGCTAACCATAGTGTGCTTAAGATAGAGTTACTCGTTTAAAGATGGTTTAGAGCGTTTAGGTTGGATGGGGTTTGAAAAAGATTGAATGCCGATGGCTATTGAAGCTTCTAATTATGCTTGTTTGGATGTGAGTTAAGATGGCTCTTTTAAGGCTAATTGGTAAAGCTTCTTGGTGCAATTTTAGGTTTTCAAAATGCGCAAGAGAGGGATATGAATAATAAATAGTAAAGGAAGAAAAGAGAGTAGTCTGTGCTTGTTTCAAGGCTGTGTGAGCATAACTGCATGCAAAGAAAAAGAAGAATAAAGAACATACTAGGCAAGCATGTCTCAGTACTTCTCGAGTAAATCAAAACATATTTCCTCTTTGACTCTTCCTTAAACCTTTTAGGATTAGGTCCCCTTATTGGACTATTGAGCTAAAGACTTTATAAAACCACATGAAAGAGTCTTACACTATTTGCTCATAGACCAAGCCCAGCTATAAGATACCTGATTTTTTCTTTCTTTTTGCTTGTAGACCTAGTTTCCCTTTGCTAGTCTGGTGGATCTCTTGAATAGATCCTGTGTGCTGGGGTAATTCTCTTTTCCGTTTAAATAAAATTCATCTTCATTATAATAAATTTTCTGCATTCTGTTGGTTCTCGGGAAAGGGGAAGATTCTGGTTTTTGAGAATATGGTGAGTTGGTTGATTCTGATGATGAATCCCACCCAGATCCTTAATGCTCTATCCCGCCAGGTATTGATTGGTCTAATTCTTCTACTGATTGGGTGTTGAGAAAGGTGGATGACATCAATGATTGTGTGGGGATATCCTGTGATGGAGAAGAACAATTCAGTGCTATCCTTATTGCTATTGAGGCTGGTTAACCTTCATTGGCTAGATCTGCTTCAAAAAAGGAGAGGGAATTGAAGATTATCGTGTTCCATCAATTATGATGCTAGGGAAGGGAGTACAAATAAAGGTAAAGGCAAGGAGAGGGCTCCTAACTGTTATTTAATGAAACTGAAGATTATTTCTTGGAATGTTTGGGGGCTTAATCATTTTTGTAAACGTCTCTAGGTGTTTAATTTGTAAGTGGAGGGTGATGTACTTTGTTTTCAGGAAACCAAATTGAAATTTATTAAGCAAACTATCATCAATAGCTTTTGGAATTGTCATTATGTGGGATGGGCTGCGTTAGTTTCGAATGGAGCATCGGGTGGTATCATTGTTATGTGGGATAGGAGGTTTGTGGAATTGATAGAAGAACGTGGGAGAATATTTGGTGGCATGTCATTGCAAAAATGTGGATAGGGGTTTCGAATATGCTTTTGTGGGTGTTTATGGTCCCTATTTAGATAATAGTAGGAGATTGTTTTGGGATGAAATGGCGGTTCTTTGCTATTGGTGGGATCTTCCTTGGCATTTTGGTGGGGAATTCAACTTACTCAGTTCCCTAGTGATCTAGTGGGGGATTCTCACATCTCTTCTGCTGTGGCTGATTTGTCAGATCTTATATTTGAGACAGACCTCATTGATTTACCTTGGGCTGGTGGTGATTTTACGTGCTTGGATGGGAGGGCATGGTCTAGGTTGGACAGATTTTTGTTTTCTTCTTGGGAAGTTCATTTTTCTGATTTATTTATTTATTTTATAAGTAAAATGTTATATATATCAAAAGGAGTAAATAAGTACATTGGAAGTATACAAGAAAACACATTGCCCACGAATGCTCGAAAACACCTATCCCATGAAAAAACCCAACAAGCCCAAGAAATTTACCCAAAGTATGTCAAGCCCAAGAAATTACCCAAAGTACCTCTAGCCTAAAATACCCATAGAATACAACACACCTCCTCAATCCTAACCCGTAGTTCCCAAAGACTAATAACCACCCAAACACCCACAAAGAGAACATCTTCAATATCTCCTCCCTTTAGTTTTCCCTCAACTTGAACTATCGTAGTTGATTCCCCAAGATAGGCGTTGCAGCTCCCTCCTATTCTTAAATCTTGATATAGTATCATGTGAGTGGCCCTCCTCAATTGCAGTGAGTAGCGTGTTAAACTAATCTTCATAGCATCCATTTGAGATTCCCATGATGTGTTGAATCTTATTAACCTTTTGCAAAAGCTAATAAGGTGATGATGGTGGAGGAAGAGATACCAAAGGGACAACAACTTCTCCCGACATAAATCCTGACAATAACTTCTCATTGCAAGGCACCAACAACAAGCCCTCCCCCAAAATTGCCACTTGCTCTAAAGACTTTGCACACACCACATCTGTCGTGACTGGGGTCAGCCCAGAGGAAGACGGTGATTGGGTTTGTAACAAACACCCCCCCCCCCCCCCCCCCCCCCCCCCCGCGGGCGGGTGCAGAAGCCTCTCCCTGCTAACAGGCGACTCATTATCGGCAACTGGGATTATTGACGCCAAGAAGGCTGGGATTAACCTAGAGGAAGTCGGCGACGGGGTCAGAGACTCCCCTGAGCTCATAAGTCTCTCCCCTGCAGACCGAAGCCTCTTGCAAACCTTCTTGCACTGCAGTCGACTTCGGTTTCCATTTCATTTTTGGCTATGGATAAAACTCGTGAACGGCGACCGAAGCCCAGTCCTTTTAAAAGTTCATTGATCCACTTTTTAACATCATTTCAGAATGTTTTTAGTATATTCTTCACACCCGTCACCTATCTTTTAAGTAAAATCAAAGACCTCAGCAACTCGCTTTCTTTTATGCAATTCTTCTCTGAAAACTTGTTGCACCCCTTTCCCTTTTGCATGCCATTGACCTCAGATACTGAAGGTTGGCGCTGGCCACCATGTATAGTCTCCTTGCTCCCTACACCGCCCACCGCAACCTCTACGTATGACTTGAGCTGCCTCCCCTTCTCCTGCCCCTTCTTAGCTTTTCTGCCCAGATGTAGTTCAAGCACCTGTGACTTCTTAGCAGACAAAACCTGCTTTAATTCAATAGAGAAACTTTTCCATCCCTTGCCTTCCACCATTTTCGGGATAACTAGCAAACCACGCCCTCTGTTTCCACCACCATATTCTGTTATTCCAAAAACCGACCAAAAGAGTTGGCCCTCCTATGAGCAAAGAGAGCTCTTGATCCATCCCTAAATGTCCTGTAGAATTATTTTTCTCCCTCCCGATAGAGCACAATTGTTGACTGCTTTGGCCACCCAACACGCATTGGCGTGACTGAGCAAAACCTCCTTAAAAACTTTCCTACCCCTCTCTTAGATGCGATAGTTTCCACCCTCGAAAGCCAAGATAAAAACCTTTGTCTCAATTAATAGATGTTTAAAAACACCCATGATTAACCCACAAAAGAAGAAAAAAAAACTGTGAAATCACCAGGCCCAGAAATCCACCGGTAGCACTGTGGGTGACTGATGAAGAAATTACTCAGTGTTGGTTCTACAAGGCGTGAGAGGTACGTGCGTTGCTCAAAAGACCCGTTCAGTGGGTGACTAACGTCAAAAAACCGTTCATCAGAGGGGTACTGGCTTTGGAAAAACCCTTGCTAAGGCCGTCGGTCTTGTCTGTGTCGGAGTTGGTGATGGCGACACAAATCTGGCGTCGACGGAAGAAAGCGCTACAGATCCCAGAGAGACCTAGCTAAAAAGACTAGTCGCCGTATAGTTGACCACCGCCAGACGGCCCTCGGCGAAGTCGCCGGGGACCGTCGACCTCGTCTGTGTCGGCGGTGAAGGGTCGCCGGTTTGGGGTGGGTGACGTCGATATCTCAGATTTGAAATTTGAAAAGTTTAGAGAGAGAGGATAGAGGTGATTGTGGTTCGTTCTTCCTGATTTTTGTTAGAAAAGGCTTCCAAGGTTCTGTCCATTTTCCCATCATTTTGGATTGTAGGGCATCAATGGAGGGCTTAGGTATTTTGAATTTGAAAATATGTGGTTGGAGGATGAAGGTTTTGTGGATAGGGTGGGGGTGAGGGTTTGGTGGTCTTCATGTCATTTCTCTAGTACACCAAGTTTCGTCTTTGCTGGAAAACTTCAAGCTTTAAAAAATGAATTGAAGAAATGGAAGGTGGAGGTTTTTGGTAATGTGAAAGTCAGAGGAAGCATCTTATGGAGCAGCAATAGGTATTGGAGGAACGGAAGGTGTTGGGGGAAATCTTGGAAGAGGATAAGGAGAGAAAAGATAGGTGGTTGCTGAATTAGAGAAGATCACTCTTTTGTAGGAAATTTCTTGGAGGCAAAAATCTAGGGCAATTTGGTTGAGTGAAGGTGACAAGTGTACAAAACCTTTTCACAGAATGGCTAACCCACCTCAAAGAAATAAGGATCATATTGTGAATTTTTATGAATAGGTTTTTTGGGAGGAATATGCTTGGACTTAAATTGGATGGATTGGTTTTCGATTGATCAATCTAGTGTGGAGTGGTTGGAGAGAGCTTTTGAAGAAGAGGAACTTCTTTTTTCTGATATGTATTTAGTTCTTGATGTAGTTAGAGGAATGAAGATGGATAAAGCTTCGGGCCTAGATGGTTTTTAACGGCATTTTTCCAAACTTGTTGGGATATTGTGCGAAAGGATGTTATGAATATTTTTCTTGAATTTCACTTGTTTATTGAACTTGAGGAGAGTTTTAATGCTACATTTATTGCCATTATCCCTAAAAAAGTGGGGGCAAAGGAAATGAGGGATTTTTTCCCTATTAGCGGGGGCGGACCCACGCCTAGCCCCCCCAAAATTTTTCCAAAATTTATTAATAATAGAAATATATATATAATTATATATATAATTAAAATTCTCTCTTAGATTATAAAAATAAAAATAAAATTGACCCCCCAAATTTTTTTTATGAAAATTATTCTTTTACATCTCAATATACATTCATGTATATTTTAATTTTTAACTTTATGTAAACCCAAATTTTAACTTACATAATCTTACAGTTATTATAATAGTCTAACTCTAGCAAAAAAATTAATTATAAATTTATATAATTGTAAAATTCATTAATCATACTCACTTATTTAGTTTCACTCTAACTTGTATGATTGTGAGATATAATTTATTAAAAATCTAATAGTGTTACATCATTACTTAATAGAAAGTTTTTAAATTTATTTTTAATTTATAAATTTTTCTTAAATCATAAAAAAAATATGAGCAAATACTTAAGAACAATTAATTTTTTTTTTAAAAAACAAGAAAGAAATGGAGTACAATTCGAAAAATAATATACGTTTAGAGAGTTCGGTAACAACGGAATATGATATTTCTATTACTGATGATCATCCTTCTAAAATTTACACACACCGTACATTTTATCGATCGTCCCCCCAAACATAAAATTCTGGTTCCGCCCCTGCCTATTAGTTTGGTCAAAGAGGTGTAAAAGATTTTTTCGAATGTTCTAGCTAACCGTATTAGTGTGATGATGGAAAAAATTATTTTGAAATCTCAGAATGCATTTATTTGGGGTAGACAAATTCCTGATTCGGTATTAATTGCAAATAAATGATTGGAGAGTAGAGTCAGATTGGGCAACGCTAGCATTCTTGTAAAATTGGACATGGAAAGACTTATGATCATGTTAATTGAGAGTTTCTCTTGTATTTACTCCAAAGGTATGGTTTTGGAGAGAAGTGTTTGTGGTTAGGCATTGCATTTCGATGATCAAGTTTTTCATTTTGGTGAATGGTACTCTGGTTGGTTACTTCAATAGTTCCTGTGGTTTGAGACAAAGGAATCATTTTGTCTACCTTTCTTTTTGTCATTATCATGCTTGCTTTGAGTAGAATGGTTGAAGCGGAGGTTGATGGGAGTTTCTTGTCAGGTCTTGTGGTAGGAGATGACTCTCAGGGTAGCATAAAAATCTCACATCTTTTTGTAGATGATACTTTAATTTTCAGTTAGGCTAAACAGGATCGTCATGTTCTTTGAGAGCCCTTTTGTTATGTTTTGAAGCTCTTCTTGGGCTTAGAGTTAATTTATCTAAGTCAGAAATGGTTCCTTTGGGCTCTATTATGGATATTTTGGATTTCGCTAATATCTTGGGTTGCAAGGTCTCATTGTTACCTACGAGATATTTTGGTCTTCCTGTGGGAGGTCCACATAAATCTTTGATGATATGGAATGGTGTGATTGAAAAGATTGAGAGGAGGCTGGTTGGTTGGAAAATGATTTATTTGTCTAGAGGGGGGGGAAGAGTTACTTTGATTTGGACTAAGTTGTCTAATCTTCCAACATATTTCCTTTCGTTTTCCTTTGCCTGCAGGGGTGGCTAATAGAATGGATTGGTTTTTTATGTGTAAGAAAAATGGTGAATCCGTCGATCACTTATTTCTTCATTGCCAGGAGGCTAAGAATTTTTGGGATGAAATTTTTGGTAGAATGGTTATTGCTTGGGTGAATGCCTATGTGAGTGGTGGATCTTTTAGCTTGCTGGCAATGTCTTAAGGGGGAATAATCTCATTGTTGCTATTTGGAGGATGACCCCTAGATGTGGTGTTTATGGCTGGAAAGAAATGGACGGTGTTTGAAGATAGAGAACGTTTGATAGGAGAACTTAGAGAGTTTTGCTTTAGTACTTCGTGTATTTGGGCAAGGCTCTTGTATTGAGTGGTGACAATTTTCATGATTTGCTTTTAGCCTATTCTAGTTCCTAGCTTGTATTTAGGTGTTTTCTCTTGTATATTTCCTGTGCCTATTTACTGGTTGATAAAATTTCTTATTACATCAAAATTAAAAGTTTTCTGCTTTTTGTTGTTAATTTGGGATGATCGCTTCATATTGAAAGTCATTATTGAATTAGCAAGGTTAGAAAATTCCAATATTGTATACTTTTAGTAACATCTTAAATTAAAGCAAATGAGGGGTAATAAAGTTAGTTTGATGATACACCCCAAATGGGAATTTGGGTTTTTTTTAGTAGATATCTGTAATGCCGAATATAATATACTTGGTCTTGGCTTGTGCATTTAAATGCATGCGTTTTCTTTGATGAGACTGTTATAGCCACTTTATTGGGATTTTTTCTTTGGATGAATTGAAACATGCTGGCTGTACAGGTACCACAACACGTATTGAGGGCCTCAAGAGAAGACTCAAACTGGCTGAAGGCCATATTGAAGCTGGAAGACTTTTGGCATTTTACCAGGTTTGTATTCTTTATTTTATGGAGAATACATTTAATGATCTGCACTTCTCCTAAGGAGAAAGGAAAGAAAGAAAAGCTCAATTTCTGGGGATTCTAGTTAGGAGTGGCAAATCGTGTTAACATATCGTGTTCGTGTTATGTCAAGTTGTGTATATATACGTTATGGGTCAACCCAACATGGCTTGTTAAGCTTAACGGACCAGATTTTCAAATCCTAACACGACTCACTAAAATAACAGGTTGACATGATACTACCCGTTTTGAAGTAATTAAAAATATATTGAACGACACAACCCATTTCAACCCGTTTATGGAAATGGGGAGTTGAGCCAAATAGTCTTTTTGACCTGATCAACATAATTTTACATAAAATTTAAAATCACAATCTCTCTCAAAAATATAAAACTAACTACACAAGTTTAAAATTACAACTCAAACACTAAAAATACCATAATTACAATCCATAGAAAGTCTGGGAGGGTTCATGACTCGTGAGAACTAACTCAACTAAGAACAAAGAGATAGACTTGATATATTTGAGATGAATGTGAGATTGTGAGGGAGTCTGAGTTAGAGTGCGGCGGGAGTAGGATTTTTTAGTTTTTAGGTATAAGGATGAAAATGTAAATTTAATTTTCTTAACGGATCATAACGAGTAGCCTGTTAATAACCCATTAATCAATCGTGTCTTAACGAGTCAACCTGTTTTGACCCGAACAAGTTAAGGCTAAACCCAAACCTAGTGATGTCAAATTGTGTTAACGAGATCGTGTTCATGTCATATTCATGTCGTGTCAAAGCATGTATATTATATTATATTATATGGGTTAACCGAACACAGCTTGTCAAGCTTATTGTATTAAAATCTCAAATTGTAACACAACCTATTAACATAACATGTTGACATGAATTGACCCATTGTGATCCGTTAGTGTATACTGGCAAATATGTTAACCCGACCCGACTCATTTCAATCCATTTATGTAAAGGGGTTGAACAGACTTGAAATTAACCCGTCTAACTTGATTCAGTTTAGCATAATTTTATATCAATGTTAAAATTACAATATCTATAAAAGAAAATATAAAATTAATTACAAGTTCAAAACTACAATCCAAATAATAAAAATACCAAAATAAAAATTCCAATAATTTTACTTTTAGGTATAAGAGTTTTCTTAACGGGTCATAACGAGTTGATCTATTATCAATCCGCTAAGCAATCGGGTCTTAACGGGTTAAGCCATTTTGACCCGCCCGTTAAAACTAACACTAACCTGTTATTATCGTGTCATATTTGTGTTGGATTAACGAGTCGTGTCAGATTTTGACACCCTTACGCAAACTCACTTTTATTTGTCATGTTTGTATTGGTTAATGGGTCATGTTACATATTGTCACATCTAAGATTCCTACCTTTCTATGCTGGTGAGTTTGGGAACTTGCTGGTTTGCGCATAAACTTTCATAGAATGGTATGTTCTAAGAGCACAGATGATGGAATTTTTATGGGAGTTTGCTATGAAATATGTGGAAGCACCATGGTTTATGAAATATTTGGCTCCAGTGAGCATTAGATCGGGATATGAAACTCTTGACTTTGTGCCCCAGAGTAGATCAAACTGATTTGTCACTGTATTGGTTCATTCTATTATTTATGCATTTGTATGTGTTTAATTCTGAGAGTTAATCAGATTTTAATGATACATGTTGGTGTGAAGGTCCCAAAGCCTATGAATTTTTTCCTAGAAGCTCATTCAGATGGAAAAGGCGTAAAGCAGATTCTTCGGCTGATACTTTCAAAATTTATTCGTCGACAACCTGGCCATGCTGATAATGATTGGGCAAACATGTGGCGTGATATAATGAGTTTGAGAGAGAAGGCATTTCCTTTTCTGGACCTGGAGTACATGCTGATGGAATTCTGCAGAGGGCTGCTGAAAGCTGGGAAATTTTCTCTTGCAAGGAATTATTTGAAAGGTACAAGTTCCATTGCTTTGGCGTCAGAGAAGGCAGAAAATCTTGTCATTCAAGCTGCAAGGGAATATTTTTTCTCAGCCTCGAGTCTTACATGTACTGAAGTAAGTTTATAGAAAGGCTATATTCTTTGATTAAACTCAATACATAAGGAGTGGAGTAATTCGTTCAAGATTCTGATTAACCTATTAATGGGTAGGTACATGATGAATTGATTAGTTGACTATATAGATGATGCAAATGACAGAAACAATGTCACCAAATATGCATACCGTTTCGTATTACCATAATCTGCGCAATTAGAAAATCATTTCTTTATGACTTCTGACACAAGCAGCATAAATATATACAGGCATAAGAGCTGCAATATATTAAGTGGGAATCACTTATACATCTCCAAATTGTCTTATCCTGAAATGAGGGGACGGACAAAAAGATTTGGTGGGACTCTTTCTGCCACCAGTTTTCTTGGCAAGACATGAACCTAACAGTGATCTAACTCTACTCATCCCTGTACGACCCATGGTTTGGGAAATTGTTTTTTTTTTTGTTTTTGTTTTTAGGGGGGGGGGGGGGGGTTTCTCCTTTCCAAACATTTTCCATCAACTATTCTGATTCAGCTTGTTTGGTAAATACCGTGCAATAAACTTCAGGTTGGCTGTTTTAACAGAGGTGCTGCAAGATCCTATCCGTCAAATTTTTCAATCCTCTGTATATTACATAGAGATTATGTTGTATCAGTACGTTTGTCTTTCTATCTTATGTGAAATAGTTAGATCATAGGGTAATCATGTATCACTCTTGCTTGCCGTTGACACATACTTAAAGCTAAGATAGGCTTAATACTTGATTATACCCAAATCTTTCTTCTTTTGAGAACTTATGGTAGCTGCCCAACCTGTATGAAAAATAGGTGGCCTCGTCTTGCATACAGTTTCATCATGGAAGACAGATTTTGAAGTTTTGTTTATAAATTATTTATTTTATCATTGAAACTTGTTTCAGATATGGAAAGCCAGGGAATGTCTGAATCTATATCCAAGTAGTGGAAATGTGAAAGCAGAGGGTGATATTATTGATGCACTTACGATTAAACTTCCAAACCTTGGAGTGACTCTTCTACCCATGCAATTCAGACAAATAAAAGACCCAATGGAGATTGTTAAAATGGCAATCACAAGTCAAACTGGTGCTTATTTGCATGTTGATGAACTAATTGAGGTCGCCAAACTTCTTGGATTGAACTCTCCTGAAGATATATCAGCCGTTGAGGAAGCTATTGCGAGAGAAGCTGCAGTTGCAGGTGATCTGCAATTATCATTTGATCTCTGCCTTGTTTTGGCTAAAAAAGGACATGGTCTCATCTGGGACTTATGTGCTGCAATAGCAAGGGGTCCTGCCCTTGAAAATATGGATATAAGATCTCGAAAGCGGCTTCTAGGTTTTGCTTTAAGCCACTGTGATGAGGAATCCATAGGTGAGTTGTTATATGCATGGAAAGATTTAGATATGCAAGGCCAGTATGAGACATTAATGAATTTGACGGGAACAGCCCCTCCCAATTTTTCAGTTCAAGGTTCCTCAATTGTCTCACTTCCAGTCCCTAGTATTCAAGATATTGTTGACTTGAAAGATTCCTTTGGACTGGTTCAAGGGGTCAGTGGTGATGACCGAGATATTCATTTTGATAACATACAAAATGTACTTTCTGCCGTTGCTAAAAGCTTACCCATTGAGAATGGGAGCAATTGGGAGTCTGCTCTGAGAGAAAATGGAAAAGCTGCATCTTTTGCTTCTTTACATCTTCCATGGTTGCTTGAATTGAGCAGGAAAGCAGAACAGGGTAAGAAATTGATTCCTGGATTAATTCTTGGAAAGCAGTATGTTACTGTAAGAACACAGGCTGTGGTGACTATCTTGTCTTGGTTGGCAAGGAATGGTTTTGCCCCTAGAGATGATCTGATTGCCTCTCTGGTAAAATCAATTATTGAACCTCCTGCTACTGAAGAGGAAGACATCGTTGGATGCTCCTTTCTCTTAAATCTTGTGGATGCGTTTACTGGAGTTGAAGTTATAGAAGAGCAGCTGAGAACAAGGAAGAATTACGAAGAAATTAGCCACATCATGAATGTGGGAATGACATATAGCTTATTACACAACTCTGGGCTAGAGTGTGAGGGGCCTGCAAGGAGGAGGGAGCTATTACTGAGGAAATTTGAAGAAAAGCACACACTTAGTTCTGGTATTGGCGAACTTTGTCATTTCATTCTTAAGTTTCATTCAATGCTATTCTGCATATGATGTCCTCCAATGCTAAAGAAACTGCTGAAAAAATCTTTACACCTTCTCTTTTATTTAGTGGGTTGTCTGCGTGTGATATTATTTTTGTCTTTGTTTCAGATGAAATAGAAAAGATTGATAAAGCACAGTCCACGTTTTGGAGAGAATGGAAGCAGAAATTAGAAGAACAAAAGCGTGTGGCAGATCATTCTAGGGAATTAGAGAAAATAATTCCCGGGGTTGAAACCGAACGCTTTTTATCTGGAGATGTCAAATATATTGAGGGTGTTGTTGTCTCCCTAATTGAATCAGTAAAGTTGGAGAAGAAGAGCATTTTGAGTGACGTTTTGAAAATAGCTAATGCCTATGGATTGAGTCGTACTAAGGTATGTGGCTGTGTCAGAGTATTCAAAAGCAGTAATTTAGAGGTGCCAGCCTCTTGGACCCATTAGAATGTAATGTCTTCCTCTGTTTCCTTGCAGGTGCTATTGCAATGCCTAAGTTCTCTCCTTGTTTCCGAGATATGGACAAATGATGATATTATGGCTGAAATTGGAAACTTTAGGGGTGAAATAATTGATCATGCTGTAGAAACTATCAAACTTGTTTCCTTGATTGTGTACCCTACAATCAATGGGTGTAACAAGTTGAGGCTTGCTTATGTGTACAGTCTGCTCTCTGACTGCTACTTACAGCTGGAAGAAACCAACCGTCCATTAGCAATCATTCAAACAGACCAAACAAATATGTCCACTCTTGGATTTTCTCAATACTACAAGCTCATTGCACAAGAATGCAGGAGAGTTTCCTTTATTAAGAACTTGAACTTTAAAAATATTGCCGGGTTAGCTGGTTTGAACTTGGTGGGTTTCAGCACTGAAGTCTGCACAAACCTTAATGAAAGTAGTTTGGAAGCTCTGGCAAAAATGGTACAGAGCCTTGCCAGTATCTATAGTGATCCAGCGCCTGATGGTCTTATAACATGGCAGGATGTCTACAAACATCATGTCCTAAGTTTGTTGACAGCGTTTGAGACTAGAGCTTTGGCTGATTATAAAATTAAAAGCCCTGAAGACCTTCAGGGCTTTATAAGTCAACTTGAGCATAGTTATGATTTCTGCAGAAGGTATATTGAACTCCTGGCTCCTTCAGATGCGCTGGACATCATGAAATGGTACTTCAGAGTAATAGTACCTATTTATGGTTCTCATGGGAGTCTACCAGATAATTCTGCATGGCAGGATTGCCTCATTGTCCTTCTGAACTTTTGGATTAGATTGACTGATGGAATGAAGGATATTGTATCTAACGAGGTTCCAGGAGGAAATATCAAGTTCAATCCAGAAAGTATAATGAGTTTTCTAAGGGTTTTTATGAGGTTGGTGATTGAGGACATTGTATCACCAAGTCAGGGCTGGGGCACCATTATCAACTATGTCAATTGTGGTTTAATTGGTGATTTTGCTGTTGATATTTTCATTTTCTGCAAAGCCATGATATTCTCTGGTTGTGGGTTTGGAGCCATTGCAGAAGTGTTTTCTGTAGGCATATCACTGCAGTCAAGTGGTTCACCAGCAGCTGGTGACACTGAAGATCGTGACCTTTCCCGTCTGTATTTAAATATCTTGGAACCCCTTTTACAAGATATGGTCAATGCATCCCATGAACATCAGAATTTGTATAATCTATTATCATCTCTGAGTAAACTAGAAGCTAATTTGGAGGACTTGAAGAGGGCCAGGTCTGTAGTTTGGCAAAGAATGGCCGAGTTTTCTGGCAACCTGCAGCTACAAAGTTCCATCCGTGTTCATGTTCTAGAGCTTATGCAATTCATCACAGGTCAAAATATCAGGGGTTTCTCACCCGAGATGCAATCTAACGTTCTACTATGGGAAGGGTGGGATGAGTTGCAGTTTTCAGTTAAGAACAGGGAGACTATCGCTGATCAGGGGTTGCCAGATCAGAAGGATACTTCTGGTGGGTTCACGAGTACGTTGATTGCCCTGAAATCATCCCAGCTTGCAGCAACCATCTCACCTAGCATAGAAATTACTCCTCATGATCTCTTGAATGTGGAGACTGCAGTTTCTTGCTTCTTAAAGTTGTGTGGAGCTGCTACTACAGATTCCCATATTGATGCTTTACTATCCATTTTGGTACAGTGGGAGGGGCTTTTCATCGTTGGTAGGGATGGGGAGGCCTCTGCAGAAGTCTCTGATGCAGGAAATGACTGGGGCAATGATAATTGGGATGAGGGATGGGAAAACTTTCAGGAAGTAGAACCTCTTGACAAAGAAATGACCAGAAGCTCTATATCGATTCACCCTTTACACGCCTGTTTCATGGAGGCTTTCAAGAAACTATTAAGTCTCTCTCGGCAAAGAGATCTGCTAACACTAATTGACCAATCCCTATCAAAATCTAATGGATTGTTGCTTGATGAAGATGGTGCTAGGAGCTTGTGCCAGATTCTAACCCAGGTAGATTGTTTCGTCGCTTTAAAGGCCATGCTGTTATTGCCTTATGAAGCATTACAATTTCAGTGCTTGGATGAAGTTGAGGAGAAGCTGAAACAAGGAGGCATCTCAGACACAATTGCAAGAGACCATGAGTTCTTAATGCTTGTTCTATCTTCAGGGATCACATCAACTATCCTCACCAAATCTTCCTATGGTACCACTTTCTCATTTCTATGCTATATGATTGGAAGTTTGTCACACCAGTATCAAGAAGTGCAGTTGTTCAGGCTTACGCAAAAAGGATCGAACCAGAGCAAGAGCAGTGAGAGAGACAACTTAGTTTTCTTTGGAAAAGTCATCTTCCCTGCTTTTATATCGGAGCTTGTGAAGGCAGGTCAGCAGATTCTGGCAGGATTTCTTATTACGAAAATTATGCACACAAATGCATCACTCAGTCTCATTAACATAGCCGAGGCCAGTCTTCGAAGATATTTAGAGAGGCAGCTCCATGTATCGGAGCATGAAGATTTTGCCGTCGAGGAGACATCCGAAACATTGAAGAATACCGCTTGCAGTTTGAGAGGGAAGTTGGGAAATCTGGTCCAATCTGCTTTATTTTTACTTCCTAGTAATGTAGGATGAGAATGTTGGAGAGTCTTGGAGTTCTTTTTAACTCCACAACAGCGATGCAAGTTGCAACTGTACTTGGAGTTGTATAAAGTGTTGTCTAAAAGGCTTGTTGGGTTGGGAAAACAAGAGAGAGAGAGAGAGAGAGAGAGAGAGAGAGAGAGAGAGAAGGGGGTGTTTGTTTAGTGAAACAAACGCCTGTAAAGTATTTTGAGTTTATAGCAATCTATTTTACGTGGGTAAGAGAAACCCTAATGGAAATAGACATGCAGTTTTATTGCTGTGTAAATCTCAGCTGTACGTTAATTCTTTTGGTGGCTTAAACCCTTTTCATCAACTTGCGGATGTCTTCTCTATTGTCCGGAGTTTTTCTTTTTCGCGTGGGCTGCCTGCTCTGGATCTCTATATAAAAAGGGATTTGGATCTCCTGATTGAACTCTAGAGTTTTAAGTGAGAAAGAGAGGGACAAACACAAAAATGGTCTTTGTAGTATTTATTTAATGAACATTTAATACCATTTTTAGTCTGCTACATGTAAATTTTGTGGGGTTTATTTCATGTTTTTATTTCTCCCACTCTAAGCCCTATAATTCGATGGAAAATTTTAGAAGATCTTTGTTTTCCTTAGTCCCCAAATTGAGTTTTCCACCCAACCCTCTCAGTGCCTCACCATCTCCTATAACTTTGGCTGCCATCTATCCGCTTTGTTGGATCCATCAATTTATCCCCACATGATAGTTGAGTTTACTCAATGGCACAATCTTTTAAGCCACTTTAGAGCTAACAAAAATGATATGCAGATACTTAAATGGTATATATCATATTTGCATATTCTTGAATCGATATTGCATCAGTTATTTTTTTAAACTGGTACTTTCGATTTTATCGATTTCGGTATAGTTCAATCTGGTTTTTCAGTTTTTAATACATATTAAATCTCTAATATCTTATACTTAATATACATATTAATATATATAAATAATAGACTAATACTATTAGTATATAATATACCATTGGTATAATACTGTTACTATATGTTAGTGATGATATAGTAGTATTATTAATATATTTATCAAAAGGAATATGTTGAGAATTTATGAGAGCATAAAATATAATTAATTTATCTTTTATTTTTAAAACATGTGATGTTCACATTTAAGATTAAATTTTTTATGTTGTAAATTATAATATAACATTATTTCATACATAATTATAATTTATATATAATATTAAAAATTAATTAAAAATATATAAGTATGCAAATCGATCGAGTCCGATCCAGTCTTAGAAAACATAAAATTGAAATCGGACTGGTTATGACCGATTTTTAAAGTGGAAGAATCGACCTGAGATTGAACCAGTTCAAAATTGGATTGAACCAGCTAGTCTGTGCCAGTTCGGTCTAATTTTTCGATTTTTCGATTTATTTTACAGTCTTATTTACGAGGTTGTCCTCTCAATACGAAAGAGAAGAAAGGGTAGAAAGGGTGTCATGTCCTTTAAGCTTTCTATGAGTAGAGTAAAACTTATGACATGATAGAATGAAGGTTTCTCGAAAAAATGATTCTTGGATTGGGCTTTAATCCTAAATGGGTGGCATTGGTTTTATCATATGTCAATTCTGTTTCTTACAAGATTCTCCTTAAGGGTGTGCCTACATCATCTTTTTTTCCTTTATGGGATATACGACAAGCTAATTACCATCTATTTATTTGTTTATTTTATGTGATGAACAATTATCCTCTTTATTCAAGCAGTTAAGAATAGACGATTGATAAAAGAGTGAGAGTTCAGGGTGCTACTTGCACCCCTTGAGGCGGGGGGTCCTCTTTCAAGCACCTCGCCCCCGCATGGTTGGAGGGTGGGATTTAGCCCAACAAGATAAATCCCCCTGCATACCGAGGGCAGGACATTTGTTCCTTTCAAAACATGTTTCTGGGCTAGAAAAGGTCAGGGACATATTTCTAGGCCCAAAAATGAGATGCCATTGTAATTTGAGAATTTACAACTTAAAAAATTCTAAGTTGCATAATTTTTTCTTTTAAAAAAAAAAAAATAATCTAAGGTATTACAATAATACAAATTAAAACTTAATTAGTAACTTCTAAGTTGTAACTAATAATCCTGAGCTGTTTACAATAATACAAATTAATCACAATCACATATTAATCTAAAAATATCTCAAATTGGGACAGTTTAAATGAATAATAATAACACAATTAAATAACAAATTGTAGCAATATTACAATTGACTTATGACATCATTCCGCATTGACTTTGGTATTAGAATTTGGGGTGGTCACGGTGGTGAAAAAATGAGCGCACTGTGATGTGAGATTGTAAAACCTAAAAAAAATAGGAAAAAAAATTAGAATTATAAATAAGAATATTATATAGATATGTAAAAATTACAAATATTAACAGTACTAACTAAGATGAAAATGAAATCAAGATAAGATCATTGGTTTTAGAATTTGGCATATGACAGTAAGACTATAAACGCTGAAAACTATAAGAAAAATAATTATAAATTATAAACATTATATAAATACAAAAAATAATTAAGGAATAAACTTTACAAACTAATGGCAATGGTGGATCCAATACACACGAAATTATATTGCGGCCAATCTAGACGTACCCTTATATATCACAGTTGTCCCTACCACAATTAAACTTGAAATTAATGGACTCTCTTTGCATTGTTCTTCTAAATTAACCTCTAATTGGAACGTACCATGTCTACTCTAATGACATCCTGCTATACATTTTATCAAAATGATTACACTTAGCTTGTGTTATTGGAGTAATTACCACCCTCTATTATGGTGAAGTGAGACCAAACAATTTAAACTTGTTTTTTGTTTGGTGGAGACATGATTTTTAGAATGATTTTTGTTTGGGAATTTTAAAAATTATATTAATTGTTGTGTTTTGTTTTAAAATTTGTAATAATGATATTGATTTTTTTTTATAGCGGAATAATGATTAGAGATCGATTAGATATAAATAAAAGTTAAAAAAGTTTTGAGGTTAAAAAGTGTTAAAAGTCATCCTAAAATAAGTCTGGAGAGTTTTGATAACTCTGTGCGTGGCAACAAGCCTAGGCAATGTAGTAACTCTTTTAAGATTTTCTATACAAGAAGAAAAGAAAGTGAGCAGGTTCTGATATTACCAGAAACATTAATTGCCAGAAACAAACATGCTTTAAGATTGTATTGTCCGTAGTCTGTACTAATATATGGAGATTTTCTGTTTCTCGGATTACCACAATCTTGCAATCGCACAACAAGGTTCGTAAACTTTTTAAAGTTTTCTCGCTCAATTCTAAATTTCTTTACCACCAAGCATGGCTTTGGCTTTGGCTTTGGCTTTGGTTTTGGCTTTGGCTTTGGCTTTTATCTTTTTGTGCGTAGGATATTTGGATTGGTTCTGAGAATTCTGCTCGAGTTTTACTTTTATTTTTTTCTTCTCATTTTATGCTATGTTCTTATTTTCTCTCTTACCAATTTTTTTTTTCTTTTTCTTTCATGATGTTAACTGTCGAATATACGTGCGATCTGTCATCGATGTACCTTTGATTGAATGGCCAGAGTATATCCGAGTCTGAGAGAGCTTTTGTTGCTAATCAATAAACGAATCCTGTTCGTGGCCGATTTGACCTCATGCAGTTCCAAATTGACACCTGAGGCTAATTTCCGAATTGGTAAAACAAGCACTGAAAACCAGACTGCGAATCGTGATCCCAGATAAGAGGAATTTGGCTTAGTTCAGGTTGCAGCTTTTCAGTTTTCATAAAAGTAGAGTTTTTAAATTCTTTTCATTTTCCAAAAGTTTAAAAAGAATCTAAAAAGAAAGTTTTCTTTGTTGTAACTTACGCAGTTATGAAACTTTCAGATTCGTATTTTGAGGAGGCTAAATCTACTAGAATTGTTGTGAAATTTAAAAACGTTGTTAAAAGCTTGATGGCAGTATAATCTTCAACAAAATGTTAAGACGCAATTCTTCTTAAAACTTCCTGTTTAAGATTGTTAAAGGGTGTCCCCCTTGTTTGCTGTCTTTTCTTTTTCTAATTGATTTCAGAGCTTTAATTATTATCTTTAATATGTTATGAATGTTGGGGATTTGCTCTTGTAAAGTTTTCCGGAAATGGAAGGTCCTAGCGTGGACAACAATCTATGGTCTACCGTCTAGCCTGCTCAGTATTCAGGGAGAGATGGGGAGGATATCATGCTGTGTTCTATGCCCCTGTTAGTTCAAAATCGTGGAAAGATGTACATGAGGTTCAAGATCGCTGTCATCAAGTTGGGCTGTAAGTTTATTAAAAGCCCTCACTTATGATAAACGAAAACTATGACTACAAACAGTCACATGGGGTTACATCATTCTACAAGAATAAACAAGTAGTAAGTGTATCATTACTCAATTATAAATGGGAGTAGGCGAAGAAACAACAAACTAGTAGTATAAAAGGTCTCATATTAATACTGTCTTAGACTCTTAGGCCCCGAAATATTCATGCATCCTGGATTCCTGTCAACAGAGGAGAGAGGAAGGATTTCCCTGAGTGTGTACGTAGTGGGCATGTCTTATATCCATTTTTTTTTAAAGCCAAAAAATTAAAACATTAGAAGCATCAAGTCATAAGTGCAGTTCATCTTCCCTTCCCAGAAGAATATTTGAAGATAATAACTAATACACTACCACCTTGATTTTGTGACAGCCAAAAAAAATATAAATTAAACAGAGAATAAATAACCATTCCCCTTGCCCTCTACTTTTGCTGGGCAGACCCCTATCAATCTTATACAATAGAGACTTTCGTATAAAAGTGAACCATCAATCACACAATATGACGGATGAACCTGGTGGCAGTTTTTGACCTCCCAAGTATTCCTAGTTGTCTGTCAGCTCAACATCAATTAGATGTTTAATGGTTCAGCCTCAGTATCCCTTTCCTTCAACGATGACCAGTCTTCGGTTTCTGAAACAAATGCATACATAATAGCAATTTATAAACATAAACAATATTGGCCGTCGGATGATTCAGGTTATTACTAATGAGCATAATATGGGACAATTTCCCTACATGTTTCTGCTCCATAAAACATAAGCTAAAATCAGGTATAGTTCAGTCCATTTCTAAAGATGAATAAAAGTTGTGAGAATATAGTTTAAGGATTATACTTGGCTTCTCGGCAATCATCATGAGCCGCCTCTGCAAGATACATGCCACAAGGAGGAAAATTGAGCACATGCCAAACATAACCGTGATGGGGAACGCATTAACCTTCAAAGATGAACCAAAAGATCTAGTTAGTGTCAGACCATGGGAGCAGTTGGGTATGAGAAAGAGAGAGAGAGAGAGAGAGAGAGAGCAGTAATGAATCTAGGGACTTTGGAGTCATTTTAAAAAAATCTGCAGAAACAGAAATTTCAGTTTTTTGTTATTTTATATGGCCCACCGAAAAACATTTAATTCAACTTGGACCCCCCTAAGCTTCAGTCCTAGCTTTGTCCCCCAAGAGGGAGAGAGTATGCTTCTTTTTCTCTGGCCTGGAGAGGTCTGTTCATTGAAGATTTCCCATCTACACCCAAAAGCTTCTGCTGTATAAATGCTCTAAGAGGAGGCCCCTAAATGGGTTGGATTTGGTTATGCTTGCTTAGCTGGGACATCATGTAACAACGATGTTACCCCAACCAAGGCAGAGTTTCAAATAAAGGGGTTTTAAATGGATTCGTGCCCGAACATCAGCACATATCAAAATGGGGTAGGGGGGCACGTCAAGCTATCTACACATTCCCACATTCCAAAGCCATTAAATTCATAAAATTCAAGAAATATATTAGCGTGTAAAGGAGTGCAACATACATTGTACAGCACAATGCACACAAAAATATTGAGAGGAATACGGAAGAAGTTCATGATGGTGCTCCTGGCTTCCTCAGGAATGTACTGGGACCTCATTTTCATGATGGATGGCCAGAATATCCCCACACAAGCTTCAAAAGCACAGAAGCCAAGAAGTTGAATACAGCCTGAAAATGAGATGCTTCCACCTTTCACCTTCGAAGGTGCAACCAAGAACTGTTTCAAATACTGATGTTAGAAGATGCCAGAAGAACATAAGATAATATCAAACACCAAAGAGGAAAACACAACATACGGTGGTCAGAATGGGAAGCAGGAGAGAAGCAGCAGAGATTGTAAAAACAATCTGCATGTAGCTCTCTACTCTGGGTGATGATTGGGCCATCAACCTAGATGCAAGGGAGCTTCCCAACATTGAAGCCAGCATAAATGTTGCAAAGATGAAACCATGAGGGATGTCCTCTTCATTTGGGCTCAAAGCCGGAGTCCATAGAAACACAAAGGTGTACATTGAACCTTCGAACAGTGACTGTATTGCACCGAGCAATGCAATTTTCTCATCTGAATCCCAGAAAAGGTAATGATTAATGGGGGCATACAAAATGAAGCATGGCAAAGAAAATAAAATTAGAGGACAAAGATAAATACACAATGAGGATCAAATAAGAACTTGCAAAGCAATATCTTGGGTCCAAGAGAAAGTAAGCATTTCGTTCAAGTCCTCACAAAATGCATACCCACACAGAACAAGTTACAAAACCATGAGAATAAACAGCAAGCTAATTGCTTCAGGTTGCCACATCATGCAGAACCATCCCATCACATGTTTCATGATCAAAGTAAAATTATATTTTAAACAAGATTTCAGTTGTGGCATAGTTAATTGTTGAGTGGAACCGGATGACAAGTCCATTCCAAGCATGTGCTGAAGATATGCAATCTAGAAGGTTTCTGTTGAAGTATTTATAGGCTTCGGTAACATTTAAAAGAATAAAATGAATGCATAGTGAAAATTTGTGTTCTACCAGAAGCAATGGCCACAGCAGGACCCCTGAATTGGGTAAGCAAGTCCTTGCTTACCCAATTCAAAGCAAAGCAATATCTTGGGTCCAATAGAAAGTAAGCATTTCATTCAAGTCCTCATAAAATGCATACCCACACAGAACAAATTACAAAACCATGAGAATAAACAGCAAGCTAATTGCTTCAGGTCGCCACAGCATGCAGAACCATCCCATCACATGTTTCATGATCAAAGAAAAATGATATTTTAAACAGGATTTTAGTTGTGGCATAGTTAATCGTTGAGTGGAACCGGATGACAAGTCCATTCCAAGCATGTGCTGAAGATATGCAATCTAGAAGGTTTCTGTTGAAGTATTTATAGGCTTTGGTAACATTTAAAAGACTAAAATGAATGCATAGTGAAAATTGGTATTCTACCAGAAGCAATGGCCACAGCAGCACCCCTGAATTGGGTAAGCAAGTCCTTGCTCTCAGAAGGATCTCCATAGTTCTCTGTCCATGATGATAAAATGACGGCCATACCAATGGCAAGAAAGCAAGAAGCAGCATCGAAGGGTGCCACAGGGCCAAGAGCCAAGGAATCAACAAGTAAATTACCAAACAATCCAGCAACAATGGCAACCAAACCATTGCCAAGAAATATAGCCTTTGAGAATGTGATTGACAACCATTGTTGTTCAAAACCCCTCTGTAAATAAGGGGAAAAACAAAATTAAGATTCACTAATATGAGCAGATAAAGGTCAGAGCAATATCCAGCATTGATTATACATGAAGTTGAGAAGACAAAGTGAGAAATGCAATAAACTCAGAACTATATGCTTTACATGCCTAAAAATGATTCATGAAGTAGGAATAGGAGAATATAAAGAATGGACGGGGGGCACCATGCTGAAAACGAGGTTGATAAAAGTGCTTCCAAATAATTTTTTTAAATTTTTATTTTTATTTTTATGGGTAATAACTAAAAATTTTATACACAAACCTAAAGAAAAGTCATCCTAAAGATCAAATTATGTACAGAACGAGGCAGTTAATATTTTTAGTTCTTTAGACACCCAGACAGTAAGCAGCCTTTTCTTTTTTACTCTTTGATTTTCTTGCTTCCCTTCGTCACCTAGTGTTGTTACTATTTTTTCCTTACAGAGTTTTAGGGGATATGGAAGGTTAAAATAGTTTTCTGTGCCAAAATTATAATTTCATAAATGTATATTTATCTGACAAATTCTTCTTTATGAATAAGAAACTTTATTATTTATTTATTTATTTTTGATAAGTAAAAAGTAATATATAAGAAACTTTATTGAGACAAGTAGCAAGGCAAACCCATTATCTGACATGATTAATTGCATGGGATTGCTCAGTACCTAATCTGGCGAGACATTTGGCTTAACTCGAGATGGAATAAACACTTATATATAAAACATATGTCAACATTAAACTGAAATATACAAGTAATATTTTTGCACCTTGACCCCCCATGCCACCTGCAGGAGGGCAGGATAAAGTGATTTAATTAATAAATCTCTGGAAAATTAAAATTAGTTACGCTGCTTGTCAGCCAATTATAACTCTGTTGGTCATCCATAAAACCCGGAGGCTTTAACTACACAGGTTCTCCCTTAGGTTATTAATCACAATCAAGCATAAAGAGACTATGATGGCCACAAGGCACCTGTTGTCAATGTTTAGGCCGTCCTGATGGATTACTCAGAAGAATATCGATATCAATAACACTTCTGAAAGCAACTATGTCAGTAAATGAAAACTAATATAGTGAAAGGGTAAAAGCAACCCCTCACCTTGTTGTGTTCTGCAACAAGCCATGACTCAAAGGCTGAGAACAGAAGGGAAGTGGCGATACCTCCCAAAATGCGGCCCACCATCAAAACCTTGTAATGAGGAGAGTGCTTGGTGATGCAGCTCAAGATGTATGTTATGCAGTATGTCACACATGCCCTCTTTCGGCCCCTGCATTCAGAGCATAAAGGAAAAACATAGTGAGAAACGAATCCAATCAATCAAAAAATAAAAAACGACAGCTCTGAGAAAATCTCACTGTTTGTCAGCCAGAGATCCAACAATTGTCCCAAACAGCATGGAGGATCCAAATCCAGCAATAAAAAGCTGTCCAATCTCCCCTTTCCCAAAACCATACTGACTGTAAAGATAGTACACATAAGGACCCTGCAACCAATCCCCGGCTATTGCCGCGTGAATAGCAACCATTAGACAAATGATTGCAGATATCAATGGCAACTTCAGGAAATAAAAATTGTCATTTCCACCTAGGACCTCAATAAATATTTTATAATTATAGGTAAGAAAAAATTATCATTCATATTGGTTTCAACTATCATGAAGGTACAAGTTGTGAGGTTTACCATTTCAGATATAAGATGCAGGCTTACAAGTTAATTGCCAACTAAGGGCACCTGTATGAATTAGGTAGGACATTTCCCTAAGATTGCTTACTCTTCAGCTATACTTAGCTGTACATTTTTTATGCTGTTATCATTTATTGTAGGTCTTACTAGTTCACTGTAATATCTGGAGTTTGGGCACTTCAGCCCTGTACTTTGATTTGCCTTTCAAAAAGTTCTTCATGAATCGGTTAGTGATTTTATAAATAATGAATATAAATAATGAACATTATCATAAAAAGTTAAAACGGATTCAGAACGTGACTACGAAAGTAGAAATTGAAGTAATGAGATTATGCCCAGTATTCTTGTCTTTAAATTGTTAATAACTTCATGTTTCTTGTTGGTGGCTGGAAATGACTCTAAAAACAGCCACTATCAAGACCCAGATTAGATAAGAAATTGTTGAACATTATTACCAATTCAATGGGTCATAAAAAACTGATACATTGGAGTGCAGAGTGCCTAATGTAAACCAAAAAAATTACAGTTAGATGATCAAAACTGGAATATATCCACCAAATGCAGAATGCAACATGGTCTCGAAACCAACTACTTTTTTTTTTTTTGATAAGTAAACAATTTTATTGATAGAATAGGCAAAGCCCAAGTACACAAGATGGTATACAAGAGACAAGACCTATCTAGGTTGTAGATGGATTGTAAGATACAAGAAAATATGAAGATGGAGACCATTGAAATCCACAGCTATAGCCCATAATAATAGAGTACGAAAAAAGAAAGATCGAAGCTCCTCCAGTGTTCGTTCCTTATCTTCAAAGGTTTCGAAACCAACTATAACCCACTTACATTATCGATCACAAGTCAAAGCATAGTCCTCTTGCATGAGGATTATGTTTATGGTCATATGAAGCAAAAATAGAGCATGTAACATCTGACAACAATAATACTCCTCTTGGTTGCTAAGAAAACAATAAAAGAGGGACCATGATTTTGAAGAAAAATGATATTTATCATCTTCTCACCATCCCCTTTTATGCAGTATCAAATGATTGGAAGATATGTAAAGGATGATAAATGGTTTTCCAATCATTTGATGTCACATTAGAAGATGATGTAAAGATGAGTGTTAAAAGGGTGATGAATAGTATTCACAATCCTGAATGGTTTGTTTTCTGTTGAATTTGTGCAGAAGCTCAATTCGAGCAAAATGCTCAGCTCTCCCCGTTCTCAAATAACCAACAAATTATCACAAAAAATCTCGTTTCCTTTCTACAAGTTCCTGGGCAACCAATCAGAGGGACAATAAGACATTTAAAATAATCATTTTACGATCTATGCCAAAATACTTTCTACTTCCACGAATGCAATCCAGATCCACTAGTCTCAACCAATTCATAATCAAAGCAACAAACTTTCAGCGTGACTTTCGCCTTAATTTTGAAAGGCAGCACTTTCTCTCCTCTAATCCTTTTAATATGTAATATGTAATATGTAATATGTAAATCAAAGCATGCCTTCACCTCTCTTGTAATCCTTTCGCCGCCAAAAGCAATAAGAGCAAAGTGGTCCTAAAATGCCCGTTAAACAATCAACGAAAAGCAATGCATACATATCCAGATAACAAAGCAAGATCCCAGAAAAAAAAAACAAAAAAAAAAAAAAACAAAACAAAAGAGCATTCTTAATTTACAGATATCAGATCAGATCTAAGTTCAGCAAACCCACAAACGTAAAGACAGAGATAAAAGCACACATTGACGGTTTTAAAAACAGTGATAGCGAGATCCGAATAGAGATTAAGATGTAGAATGAGTAATTTGGTCGCGTACCCATCATGAGAGAGTAAACAAGAAGGTAATTGTTCTTGAATGAACTGAAAGCAGGCGACGTGTTGACTCGATCCTTGTTGCTTCTGCTCAGCTCCAGTGCTGCCACAACCGCTCCCAATCCACCAAAAACCAAATAGTAGAACATCTCCATTTTCACACTTTTCGCAGAGCCACTCGAAGCAGAAAGAGAGAGAACCGAAAGAGAAATGCCAATTCCTCAAACTCCTCTCCTCTCTTCTCTGCAAACTATCTGAGAAATGGAGTTATATAGAGCATCACTTGCCTTGCGCAGAAGGACGCGGTTTTCACACCAACGTAAATCCAACTTGACGTTCGGCTGCCACGTGCCGAGATCAGGCTCGTCCGATTTATTTATACGGAGGTCCGTCGGTGTCGGTGGTTCTGCTAAGCACTACCCAGTACCCAGTGGCAAGGTAGGCTCTTCGATACTTCAATTTAAATTCCTTCAATTTCACGTCCTACAGACGTGACAATATTATTTTTAATTAATCTTATTTCACGTCGTAATAATTTTTTTTAATAATAATAGTTTTTAACTTTATGATTATAATAGCTATAGATTTCAAAGTTAAAAGATAATTATATATATATATATATGTACGTGTGTAAATTCTACCTAGACATATAAGTGTTACAGTCAAGAAATAGTTTGAATTTGAAATTGAGATAAAATATGTTCAAATAAATTTTGAATATTAGATAAAATATTATTATTATTATTTTGAGATTTTAAAAAAATTAAATTAAAAATTAAAAAAATTATATTGAAATTTACAAAAATTGTATTGAAATTTATATTTTATATAAAAATTTGAAAAAATATGATGATGAGTTTGAGATGAGATAAGATGAGTTTGTAATCTAAATCGGACCTAAATTAATATAATTTTATATAATATGTTAAATCTATTATTTAATATTAAATCAAGTAAATTTATAAGTTAATTTTTGTATATTCTTTTTTGTGATTAAATATTTTTTATCATGTAATTCATGAACAAGCATAAAATATTAAAAATGCATTATAAAAATAAATAAATAAACTGTAAATATAAAATATAACTTAATAATAAGTTCAAGTTCAAGTTCGATCGATTCGTTTTCAAACAAAAAGTAAACAAATAGAATTTGAGCAGTCAGTAAATATAAATTAGATATTTAATTAAATTAAATATGATTTATTTAAATGAGTATAGTTTGGAAATAAGTAGTTATAATGATTGAATAGAGAGATAATATTTGATAAAAACGCGAGACAAAAGAATTAGAGTGTCGGCAATGCAACAGTGGTTTCAGAAATAATTGAGCTGCTTTCAAATTGACGCAGCAAAAAATTATAAAAGATCTATTTTGGTTTGAAGTTAAATAATAATTTTGTAGCTCAAATTCTTTAGTTTCAGCATGAAAGAGATTGATGCCCATTGCCCCATAATCAAAGGCATTTCATTCAATAAAGAGGGCATGTGCTTATTGTTGCAGCATTCTATATATTGATGTTGATTGTCTCGTGTTCCAAACTCCCCTCCTTCAAATATAATATATATATATATATGTGAAGTGAATTTTATTATATTTATTATGAAAAATGATTTGTATATTTGTTGCAAATTTTTGTAGTAAAAAAAAAAAAAAGAACCCATTTTCAAAAAGTGTAAAAAAAATATCCTTTTACGAGTAGGATTCATTTCTTTTTTAATAAAGAATCTATACGAGATTTGTCTATTTAGAACTTATACTAAACATTATTCATTTATTATTATTTGCGTACATTTTTTCTTTTAATATCATCAAACACTCAAGAAATGCATTTCAAGTTTCTATCTTTCTATCATTTGAAATTCTCTAATTTAAATAAATACTAATTTGGATAAGAATTTGAGAAAATATATCATTCTCTACCTAACCCACATCCAACTCATTAAAAGACAAGGGATTTTATTTTATTTTTTGAAAAAAAAAATTATATTGTTTACTTGTTTTCTGTTCTACTGATTTTATTTATTTTTAATGTGTAATGATCCCTTGAATTTTTGAAGTAGAAATATATTCTCTACCTAATTGACGTAGAGAAAACTATCACCAATTTGAGCTAGACAACGAGTTGATGGTGTTGACTTCTACTACTCTTTTTATTTTTCATTTTTTGACTTCTAGTACTGAAAGTTTAAACCATGCTTCAACATCTTTGAAGTACAACAGTACTATCTAAAGCCAAGCCTGTATTAATTATTTAAAAAATAAAGTACAATTCATATATAGCAGCTAGAATTTGGCAAAGTAGCAGCACAGCATTATTTAAGTTTTTGACTCGGAGATCTCAAGATTTTCGCGACCCCCTCCATGGAAGAAAAACCGTTTTGCCGTCTGCTGGCTTGAGGGTAGGGCGAGCTTCGTCTCCGTTCCTCTTTTCCGGACTTTCTTTTTTTTTTTCTGATTTTTGTTTTTCCGATTACTAGTGGATCCTGTTTTGACGGTGATTTTCAGAAAAAGTATTTTTTGAACCAACTTTTGCATGTCGGTATAATTTCGGTGGTCTTAGACCACAATGCACCTCGTCTCCGCTCTCGTCATCCACCGATCTTGCAATCTCCCAGAATTTTTGTAAATGGAGAGGCGCATGCTCCACACGCGCAGGATTGGTTTGATACATGTTCTGCGATCTGGTGAGATATCTTCCGCCATTTGCGGCTATTGATGGATCTGTCGCCACCGAGCTACATAGACTTGCAGTTTTAACTCGCATGTGTTCCACGCACCTCCATGGCCAGTTGTTTTCGCTGTTTTTATGTTTGTTGTTGTTTTGTTAATTTTGTATATATTGTTTGTATAGAAAAAATTTTAATTTAAGAAATAGTTTTTCGGGTTTAACTCGTAGAGTTATAGTCTTCTCCTTTTTTTAGAAGAAAATCTTAGTACATACTTCCATTAGAGATAGTGTTTAGCCTTTTGAATTTTATCCGAAAGTTGTAGAAGTCTATGCGTTCATTAGAATTTAGTTAACGTATAAATTAAGTTTTTCAGTTTTATGAATCACATTGTAAACTTCATCTTTATAATTGGATGAAAATCGACTATTTTCTCAAAAAAAAAAAAAGAATTAATAAAGTTTTTACGTGAAAGTTTAGGGTGAAAATTGTAATTTTAATAAAATAAATGATATTTACAATCCTAACGTATATAAGCATCATGTAATTATTATATTTTTAGACAAAAGTAAGTATAGATAAGATCCAAATAAAATAAAATAAAAAATTAATAATAGATCTCAATTTTTTTAAAAGAATTGTACAACGTTTATATAGACGTATTTAACAAATATGCAGAATAGGAAAAATCTAACAGACCAATTGCAGCCATGTGGGATGAATGAATAGGCCCTTTTAAAACCATGCAAGAAAACAAAGTGATGGGGTTGAAAGATATCCAATTGGAACAGACCCTCTAAAATATCAACCACAAACTCAGATTCTCTACACACTTAAATATCCAAAACACCCATGAGTCATGACCATCCCACCTGATCTCCCCAGTACCCAAAAAGATCTATCAACATAACTAAACCAGAATAAGCTAAAGCAGCAGAAGTTTTAAATGATACAATTATAGACTGTGAAAACTCCATTACTGTTTGAAGCTTTCGATCTAGAATGGCCACTTTGCCTTCAATTACCCTGAGTCCATCATCTTCATCATCTTTACAGCCTTATAAATATATCTATTCCTCTCTGCCAACATTTTCTCCAAAACATACTCTTCATCCGTTCAGATCCCCAAGGCAAAGATTGTCATCAAAGGCTGTACCAAGAGGCCTGAGAATCCGAAGTGCAGCCACAAAAACTGCAAAAACACCAGGTAATTAATAAGAATCTCCGATCCATGGCATTTTTTAAGATGACATGATCACTGAAATAGAGATATGTTTGTTTTGATATATGTTCATCTGTTTGATATGTTTATCTCCTAGTTTGACACTGATTTCCGTTGTTTTCTACTTCTTTTTTGGAGGGATCAGCTGAAGAAGACTGGAAGATTAAGAGGGAGATTCTGCTACAGAAAAAGGTACATCCCCACCTCTAGCTTTGATTCACAGAGACTGAACATAAAGTACTAATACTACAATTCTGAAACATAAAGCAGACACATTTCTGTCAAAGCACACAAACATATTGAAAGAGAATGACAATAATTTGTGCCAGACTTGCTGTCTTGAAAGGGTTTGTGGTACTTAGCAAGAATCAGGAGACTACACTCAAGAGAGTTTGGTAATGGGTTTTTGGAATATAGATGGATATATTTGGATGTTTTTTTTTATATTTTTCAGGTAAGGAGTGTGGATGTAAAGGAAGCTCTACGCCTTCAGAAAGAAAACAACTTTGTGATTCTTGATGTGCGGCCTGAAGCAGAATTTAAAGAGGTGATCTGATTACTATATGTTATCTAAATTTGCAACATAGATCAAAATAAATGGAAAAACTCTTGACTGCAATTGAACCTGTAATATTCATTAACAATGCATTCTTTTTCTTCGAATTCTTTCTATGCCAAGCTTTTGCCATAAAGTAGAGTTATTTTTCCTTCACTTTTCCTTTACTAAACTTAAGATAATGCTTTTCTGGGTGTAGGCTCATCCGCCAGATGCTATTAATGTGCAAATATATAGGCTTATAAAGGAATGGACTGCTTGGGATATAGCCAGACGTGCTGCATTTGCATTTTTTGGTATCTTCTCTGGTACAGAAGAGAATCCAGAGTTCATAAAAAGTATGGCAAAGTTACCTAATAAAGTCTTCACACTGTTACATTGATTTTTGACAATCTAGAGTTTTAAAAAAGTAACATATTGTTTTGATTATGCTTCCAGTTGTGGAGTCAAAATTGGATAAAGAAGCAAAGATAATAGTAGCCTGCTCATCTGGGGGTACGATGAAACCAACCCAAAATCTCCCAGAAGGTCAACAGTCAAGGTGGGTCCAATCCTTCAGTTTTTACCAATTCTTTCTTGTATTTTACCTCGCTCGAGACTTTATTGAACCTTACTATGGATAACTTTTGCATTTGCATTAAAATATAGTCAGAATGTTCAAAATACATTGATCCAATGGCTTATCAAAGCAGCTCAAGTAATTAAGGAAAGCATGCTTCAACAAGGATAATTTATTAAAGTTGTTAATACAATATATATAGGTTATAAATGAAGCTAGACAGTATTCTTTAAGCTTGCTAAATTTCCATTAGTAGAAGTCGTTTGGAACATTTGTATTTCATGCCCTGACTGGAGAGGTATAAGCATAGATTATATGCTATCTGGGTATAGTTCATTCTGCTCAATGAAGAAGCAATTATGTTATTGCATTCAGATGTAGAGACATAAGTAGTTGTATCAGATCAGATGATCCGCCAGGCAGAACATGGTGTTCACTGTTCATCCTGGTCATTAGGCCCGTTTGAATAGTAAGATCAGATGAGATAGATGAGATGCTTTCATCTTACCTGTGTATCCAAACGGGCACGACTGCTTTTTTATTCCTGAGTCGTATAGTTGTGGCGACGTAAATAATAAATACATATTCACCACAATTAGTAATTTTCATTCTCATCTATCACATCACATCCGCAGGTGTGATTGGAAATGACAGAATCTAAGACGAAGAAACCAGTTTTTCTCTTAATATTAATAAATATGGCCCATCTCTTCTCACAAGGTTCAATGTTTAATGTTTACAAAATGCTACTTGGTACAGGTCTCTGATAGCAGCCTATTTGCTTGTCCTCAACGGTTATACCCATGTCTTCCACTTAGAAGGGGGCCTTTACACATGGTTCAAAGAAGACTTGCCGGCAGTTTCAGAAGAGTGAACAGCCAAATGGTGGCTTCCAGATTAACTAAATTTTTGTCCCCAAATGAGAATGTCAATTACTTCTCATCGTTATTGACTCTGCTTTTGTCATAAATTGAACTTCTCTATATGAAGAACGATTGTCGTATTGGAGGCTTTTTTTTTTCTTTAATGGAAGTAAAGTAGGAAATTATTATAAATGAAGACATCTCTCTCTCCTTTGGACCTAATATATGATGTTGAGCGTTAATACCCAATAATTAGCATGGAACCAGAGCTTATTTCTAACAATGGATGGGCAACCTAGCTTTCTGCTAAATGATGGACAGGCAACGATGTAAAAAGCCACTGTGTAAAACACATAATCGTTAAAAAAAACAAATTATAAAAAAATTGAAGAAAAACTGAATATTTTATAGTTCTTAATGTGCGAGGCTTCCACATCGATGATGAGTTGGATGTACCAATTAGCGAGCTTGTAAATAGATTTTCTTACAAAATATAAACAACCCCCCAGCTATGTTTTTTAATGTTTCTCAGTTTCCCCCTCTCAGTTTAAGAGCTTTTGAAATGATCCTACATTCCTAATGTTAATGAATCACTTCATTTGTTTATCAAAACATTCGACTCAACAGTAATACATGACAGTAACAAAGATCTCAGGCACAAGATCCCAATTAAAGCAATGAAATCTTCACGCAACCTTACTTAAAAGAATAATAGGCACAATAATTAAGGAGGGAAGCTCAGAAATTCAACCTCTGGCTCAATGCTATCTTGATCTTGAACAAAAAACTAACTCGGACAATGTTATATACACTATACAGTCCATTTTTATGGACTCCTTTGCAGTTGAAGCAATAGACAAGTAGAAAAATCTCAATTTTAGAATAAAATTGACTAAAATGCCGTTATTTATAAATCAAAAGCTCCAAAAATCTGAAAAATTCATTTCCTTTAGCCATAAAATCGGAGTGTTTCAATTAGACTTGCAATGCAGTTCACAAATATGAACTGCAATAAGAATTATTCATGTAACCCTCTCCCCTAGAAACAGTATCGAATCTAGTAAGTTGGAACTGTTATCCTGTCGATAACTCTCGGAACTTCAAAGTCCTGGAAATCATCAAAGAGGCTGATTGTCCTTCTAATTCAGCAATGGATGTTGAGTTATTATCACCTAAACAAGCACCATGGGGAAGATGATTTCCTGCATCCTTTTGTATGGTAACATGTAACAAACAAACAATATTGGCTAGATGGGTCCAACAATAAATTCCAAACAAACTAATAAATAGTATAGAAGAAAACCATGAGGAAAGTAATCATTGCATTCCAAAGGACACAACATTCTCTTCAAATAAAATACAATACAAAAAGCAACAGAAGTAAAAACACAGAGGAAACTATTTAGTTTCAAACAAAGCAGAGTTTTTTGCTACAACAGTAAGTCACAACAGCCGGTTTCAGATAATAGTTCATTGTATCATAACAACGAGCAGCGATCTTCCCCTGCCCAGCGTGGCTCATGTTACATAATTTGTGACAATATCGTAACAAAGCTTTCACTAGGCAAACCAAGCCATTCTAACCCTTCATAGGGTTAAAAAAAAAAAATTCTGTAACGAAATGAAACCTAAAGAAGCTTTACAAGGTGTCTATGAGACAATTAGTGTTCTCTTCCCTTCCAAACCTATGAGATAAGTAATCAGGAAGAAGTTTCCTGAAGCCTATATATAGTGATTTCCTGCTGTTTAAAGTACCGCCGGTCCTCTTCATCGACTAGTACAAGATTCAAATAATACTTCACACTGAATTTGTTATTGATATTTCGATGAGTAGGTGTCAGTTCATAAGGGCTAAGGAACAGTCTGATTGGAACTGATTCACCTGTAAAATCAAGCGCATGATGATCAGCCATCACAGTTATGGGCAATCATATAACATAACTGTCATTTGAAAATTCAGAACCTTAAGAAATTTATCTTATAACTGCCGTCTTTGACATGATTATCCCAATAACTGAACAGATTTGGTCAGTTTCATGTCATTAAACGCGTGTTTGTTTATTTTAGGGCTAGATAAAAAATGGGACTCTGTTGTTTGCCTTAAGTCAATTTCTCCTAGTGCTTTTCAATTGAACATTTACTCCCATGTGATTCCTAGAATGATCAAACTGGTCCTGTTAAAGTTCCATTCATAAACATTTAACTATGCCAAATAGTACCAGCTAGTAGTTGGAAGGTAAAAAACAAACTACTGACATTAGGGGATACTTGGGGAATAAGATGAGATGAAAATTTTGTGAATAGTAGTAAAATTGTTTGTGAATAGTAGTGAGATAGCTTGAGTTAAGTATTTATTAGGTTTTGGGAAAGGAGAGGAAAAAGTTGGATAAAAAAAAAATTATAAAATTAAAATATTGTTAAGAGCATAATTTTTTAATATTATTTTTATTTTGAAATTTGAAGAAGTTAAATTGTTTTTGTTTTTTATTTCAAACTTTAAGAAAGTTGTAATGATTAGTTTGAAATACTTATATTTGAATTATGTTTGAGAAGGAAATGAAATAGGATGAGATGTTCCAAACATCTCCTAAATCTCTAAAGCCGCCTTAACTGAATAATCGAATTATACTTGGAAAAAAAATGAATTATCGAAATCATAAAACAATAGGGGTTCTCCTATAATGATTCAATAGAGGAAGAAAAGAGGTCTTTACAACCAGAACGATGTTGAGCCCCAACAAATGAACAAGAACACCAATGAAAGTATTCCACTACTGCCTCCATACTAGAAAAAAACTGGAGCTGCATCACAGTTGTAGACTTCCTTCGATCCTATGACCCTTGTTGATTTTGAAATTTGCTCTCTAAAGGAACCGAACTTTTGACTGGCCGGTTGCCATCCCTTTTTTATAAGCTGCTTTCATGAAACAAAAATGAACTTTGCTCCTATATGCACTAGGCGCTCCCATGTTTGGTGGGAAAGAAAAACTATTCATCCTTTGCAGCATTTCAAAATGAATTCTACCTGGTCATTTAAATCAGATCTCTAGTTTGGTAGAATAAGGACTTTACGATGGTCAGTGCAGTGAGATTTTGAGGAACTAATCATGCCTTATAGACGTGCAACAAGAGACAAGACTGCTGATCCCACTCAGCAACATCACCCATGGTGCGAGCCACCCAAGAAGTAAGCTATTACATTGATCATCTGGAGCTATAGGAGCCAAGAAGCAAGGCAGTGATAAGATAGAATAAGGGGCTAGGCCCCTAATAGAGTAGAGGAGATATTTAGGATAATAAACTTGAAACATAGAGCCCGAAGGGGCAAGAAGTAGTTATTGATCATGGCACCCTAGTTGACAGCATGCCTCTCTGCGACTGGCACACTTGAGGAACCATGGGGCACTTCATGCAGGTCATGTCTTAGGGATGAGATGCCAGCGCAAGAAAATTCTGGGGACATCCTGGGGGAATGATTGGATTGGAAGATCCAAGACTAAAAATAGTGGTATTTGCTAGCAACAACATAATGGAGGCAGTCAATCAAAATATAGATTGATCCAAAATCTGATTCATATCCATTATCCGCCACGAGATGATGCTACGAGGGCTACCTTATGGAGGCCCGGGGTGGTAGGACCCCCTTTTCTGTACTTTTTGCTTTTTCTAGTTTGATATTTTCCTTTATTCATCTCTTCTGGTTTTTTAAGTTTTATTTTCTTACTTTTTGAAGTTTTTATCTACTGTTTTCATGTTTTCAGGGACTTTTTTAGTTTTTATCATTTTTTGGTTTTTTTTTTTTTTAAGTTTTTCATTCTTTATTTATTTATTTTACTATCTTTATAACATTTTTTTTTTCAGTTTTTTAGTTTTTTTAACACATGGCATGCCGCATTTATTGATAGGTAATCTAGAAGTTTTATGAATAGATGTAAGCAAAATCCCAGTACACTGGGAATATACATGAGAATTACCTAATTAGAGTTAACAATAGAAAGGAGGAAATCATGGACATCTAGCCCATTACAAACAATGGCCCTGCCCATGAGGACAATGATTTAAAATAGAAGACTTTAAGCTCATCCATTGTTCTCTTGTGATCTTCAAAGCTTCTATCATCTCTCCCACCAAATACACCAACACATACATATAGGAACCATCTCTTTTTACATCAATAGAATGAGTTTTCGTCTGTCATATACTGTTCTATGGGAATAAAATCATTCTAGGGCTCATTAGAACTTGGTAAAAAGATCTGACAGTGAATTACCTTTCCTGGAGGGGCCCCAATTCATCTTATCTATGCTAAACTCTGTTATGCTTACAAAATACAACGCCACATAGAACTCTATGATAGTCTCCAACTCCCAATCTTGGGCTACCTTATGAAATCTACATTCCATTAAGGGGAGCCACCATAAAAGACCCAGAGATCGGCTATCATTTTCTTGTGTCAGCTGAAAAATGCCAAGGAAGGTGACTTGGAGGTTTCGTTCACCACACCATTTGTCATACCAAAATCTGACACGAGAGTCATCACCCACCATAATATGTTCATGTCTTCAAAAGAGGTCCCAATGTCTCTTAATGTATTTCCACAAACTTATCCATATGGGCCGCGTACATCATTCGAGCCATCCTCCCCAAGCTGTGAATCTAATAACAGACTTCCATAGGACCTTTTATGTTGGTTGAATTTCATTATGAATCCCTAATCCACCCCCAGAATTTGTAGTACATACAATTGACCAATTAATCAAATGAAATTTGGACTCTTCTCCCGATCCACTCCACAAGAAGTCCCATTGTAACTTCTCAATACGGTTGACAACTTTTGTGGGAATTGGAAGCAAGAACAGAAAATAGGTGGGTAAGGTAGAAAGAGTACTTTAAATCAAAGTGCACCTACCACCTTCAGACAATTCCAAACTCTTCCAAGAAGACAATCTGCGCTCCATCTTTTCTACCACGTCATTCCAAATCCTCTCTGATTTAAAGGGAGCACCCATTGATAAGCCAAGATATTTCAGGGGTATAAAGGATACCTTACATCTCAAGAAGGAGGCTAATTCTCCGCTTCAGGGACAATCCCCACCAGCACCAATTCAGACTTTAAGAGATATCTGCCCAGTTTAGTTACCAAACCCTCTTTAACTCACTTCATCTCATCATTACAATTTTTTCAAAGTCTTATACACTTTCCCAAATTCCCATACAAACTATAATAAAAAATTCAATTTTTTCAAATCCCAACACACTCATAATATTAAAAACTAATATTCTAACAATATTTTATTCAACTCAACTCAACTCAGCCCAACATCCAAACTCATCTCAAACACAAGACAACTTGATAACAAAGTAAAGCCCTCAAAGATTGGATGTGTATGAGATTTGCTCTATAGAAGATGAGAGTATCATTAGCAAAAAACAAATGAGAAATATCAATAGAGCCATAATCACCATTCCCCACCAAGAAACCAAAGAGAAAATCATCTTCCACAAGGCCCACAATCATCTTATTGAGAGCTTCCATGACGAATAAAAAAAGTAAAGGAGAGAGTGGATCTTCCATCTCAAACCACGAGAGGAGTCGAAAAAACCCACCAGTGAACCATTCACCAAGATAGAGAATCGAACCGTAGAGATGCAAAACTTTAAACATTTATGTCATTTCACTCCAAAGCCACATCTTGCAAGTAAATAAAGTAAGAACTTGCAGTTGACGTGATCATAGGCTTTCTCATGTTTAATTTGCAAAGTAAATGGGGTTCTCTAGATTTGAGTGTCCATTCAAAATTTCATTTGCAATTAAGACCGAATCTAGGATTTGTTTATCTTTGACAAATGTGTTTTACTGCTTCAACATTAACATTTCCATCACCATACTCAATTGATTAGCTAACACTTTAGAAGAATCTTGTAAAACCCATTCACATGGATATGGTCACCCTTGATCACTTTCGAACAAGCTAGGATGAAACCCATGTTAAAAACATCAGGGCCACATGGCATGCCACATTAACATTGTTAACCATTTAACGGCAGGGACCTTCATGATTTCCTTGTATCCAACATGTTTTCCTAGCTGATAGGCCTTGTTTTCTTTTGTAACATGTTTGCCTTTTTATTATATTTTTAATAAAATTTTACTTATAAAAAAAAAAAACAATGTTAACCATTTAGCATTGAAATTTTAATGTCACCAAGTTGAAAAATATTAAAACCACAAGGAGAGAAAAGTTCAGTTGAAAAACACCGAGTAATTTGGCTTAAGGCAAACCATAGGGATGAATTTTGTATTTAAACCCTTGTTTTCTTTTACTTCTTTATAGGGAAAACAAGTGAATTGTTTATTGTATGTATAAGCATGGTTGTTCTCTTTGTTGCTGTGATATCTCCCATCTCCTTGTTGGTGTTATATTGGTTGGAATAAGAAGAAAAGCAGAAGAATAATTCTTAGCATACCTCTAACAGGAGCACCATCCATCAACTCAAATTTAGCAAGTGTCTCAGTCTCAACATGGGTATTGGCACCTGATCCTGTTGATTCTCGTCTCCTGATCTCCAGATCCATATTTTTTATCTTGATTCTTACAAGAAGAAAATATATCTTGCCAATTATAACATCTTTAAGGTGATACCTGCATATTGTAACACCGATAAGCAATGACAAAGATGCTCACCTTCAATTTATGCTAAATTAAACATTTAAATTTAATCTGTACTCCTGAATAGTTAACCTACAAAACAATGAATTCCTGACTAGAATAACTGTGTACAGATGGAACCACCCTATAAAGCCAGGTTTAATTATAGTCATAATCAGGCAATCTTCAATACCAACTGAAAAATCCCAGTTATTCTACATGTTCAACATACTTGCTTTTGTTATACTCAAACTCAATGTGTAGGCAATCTTCAATTCCAACTTCCATCTGCATACAACATGAAAATTTTGAGAACCCCCACTCTTGTTAATTTGCTGCACAGTGGATCATCCAAATGCAACAGAAAGTCTAAAAATATACAATCAAAAGCAGGGATTCTCCCTCCATTGATAGCGCAAATTGAACACACTGTTTTAAAAACCCTCTCTATGTGTGATATCACTGGAAAGCATTAATTATGGTCCTTTGAAAGCCAAGCTAAGACAGCAGCAAACAGACAAAAGGTTTGCTGAATAAGTCATATATAAGAGCACTCACCTTGATGCTATTGTTAATGGATGGTGGTGAGGAATAATTTCGAACCTGATGCCAAAATAAAGATATCGATATAAACCAGAAATGAGATACCACAATAGTTATAATATAAATAGCATTGGAAAGTAAATTATACAGCAACTTTTGTAACATTAGTGACAATATTAAAATCTACACCCAAACAAGAAAAATTGTGAATGACAACCACTCTACAAAAGTCTTCTTTGAAAGCAACTAATGAACAACCAACAGTCCGATTTTTATTTATTTTTGGTTAAAGGATACATAAGAGAGCTTCCCCTCCCAAGTCATTATTCCATACATAAAACTAATTTCCATCGGGCGGTCCAGGATTAGAAAATGAGTAGTTTTGTTGATTTCTATAGCCTTATATACTCCCTTAGACCAAACATCCAGCATGAAGATGATATGTGGTAGACACTTGCAGGGAAAGGTGTTTTTACTGTTCGCTCCTTTTATAAGGCTCTCAAACAAGGACCTGACACAGTTTTCTTGCAGAAAGTTGTGGCGACATAAGGCACCCCCCCAAAACTGCATTTTTTGTGGACACTTTATTAGGCAAAATTCTTACCACGGGCAATTTGAGAAAAAGGAAGGTCATCAACTAATGTTGTATGTGTCGAAGAAGGGATGGTGAATCATCTACTTCTACATTGTAAGACAGCCATGGTTCTCTAGAATGAGGTAATTAGCAGACTTGACCTAACATGGGTTATACCGGAGACATGCGATACCACATGATATAGACCGTGGTAGCAACAATGGCGTGTTGGACTTCGATCCAAGGCATGCGTCAGATCAAAGCGGTTCGGAAGATGATCCCTATCTATATCATGTGGTGTTTTGTGGCAAAAGCGTAACGAGCGGACATTTAAGGACATGGAGAGATGGATGGAGGAGTTTAAAGTTTTATTTTTTAGAACTCTGTGTACTTGGGCCATTACCGTGGACTTTCATGGTTTCCTTGTTTCTAATGCATCTACTTGATAGGGCATGAGAGTCTTTGTAATTGACATTTTGCCCATTCTTTGATTAATACTACACGTTTACTTATAATATATATATATATATATATATGAAGTAATCACTAGGTAGAACTTTAGGAGGAACTTTTGCAGTACAAGGCATTGCATATTTATAATTCCCAAACAAGCTAAGGTCTCGTTTGTTTTCTTAGATGAGATGAGATGAGATAACTTGAGATAAAAAGTTGAAAGTTGAATAAAATATAGTTAAAATATATTTTTTAATGTTATTTTTGTTTTGAGAATTGAAAAGGTTGAACTATTTATTTTATTTTGTGTGGGAATTTGGAAAAGTTATAATGATGAAATGAAATGAGATGGGAAGAGATCAAAAATTTTGTGGAAGTGAACGGGGCTTAAATCACCGATCACTAACATACATAGAGAAGGAAAAGGAGAGAGGGAGCTGCTACCACAAAATCCTGGTATTCCACTATACTGCCAGCATAACCCCGACTGATTGTGACTTTCAAGACATACCTGCAAAGGGGAGATCCCAAAAATTATAATTTTTTACTTGTCAATACATACATACATACATATATATATATGCATATGTACATGTATATGTATATATAATCAAAAAGTAATGTACAGTAGAACCCTAACACTAACTTTTTTTATGGGTGCGTAATCAAGAAGTTTTATTCATAGGAAGCAAGCTAGAACTCACTTAATCATTTCCTTTAACAAAATAAAAATTAGAAAATGATTATAAAAAGGTAATTAAATTTGAGACTGCCAAGGGTACTGAAACTGATAATTGCCATAATTTGTCTTTTGCAAAAGAAGCAAATAAAAATAAAATATATTTCAATAAGGCTGTGACCTTCAATTAACATGTTTGAAACATTAACATCATTTTTTTTTTATAAGTAATAAGAATTTTATTCATGCAAATAGGCAAAACCAAGTACACAAGAAATGTACAATGGAGAAAACCTAGTTACAAGCAAAAAACATTAACATCATACTTATCGAAAACGTATAAAAAACATACTTAAAAAAAAAACACCATCATTACCATAAGACACAACTCGTGATAAATAACAGGGCAACCTGCAGTTGGCAAACTAATATGATTTATTATTAACATTACCTATGAAATTGGATGTATCTTTTTCCATGCCTTATTTCTATGGCTTCTGCCATTGTATTTAATGGGGCCAGCTTTAATGATTTTCTTGCATCTATTTCTATCTCCTACCCTGTAACAAGGTGTTCTCTTTTGTATATTTTCAGTGTACTTGGGCCATGCCTACTTGTTTCAATAGAATTTCATTTACTTACAAGAAAAATGATCTGAGAAGAGTTTAAGGATTCTCTCCTTTGTGCGGAAAAAAATTAAAGAAGCAATAAAATGTTAAATATCAAAACATTTCCAGAAGCAAGCAGCTGTACGCAATACCTAAAGAGAGCTGAGTAACCAAGAATCAGAAAATGCTGCATCACCCATTTGCTAAGATATATTGAACTTCAATAGCAGAAGTACGATAAGAAAACAGGTTAAAAAATGTTTAATTGCAGCCTATCCAAAAAGGTATAATTTGTGGGGAGGGCCTAGCCTAACGCATTATTCACGAATCATAAAAGGTGAACACGGGTGGGAGCACGGGCAGAAAATCCCTGAGCACTTACCATTTTACTCAACATCTGTAGGAACAAGGATCATCTTTATATCAATGAAAAGTGGTGAATGTTTTTTTTTTTTACAAGTAAAAATATTATAGAAAAGTGGTCAATGTTAAATACCACAAAGGATATACCATCAGAAAGTATGAATACACAGTCAGCATTCAAAGCTTACAATATGATTGATAGCTCACCTAAGCCTCACATGCACCCCATTGTATGTCTCATACGGCATTTCAACGGTGGAAAATTCAAATGGATATGTTTTCTTCTCATATATTTCTCCAGGAACATCCAGTTCACGAACTACAAACAATAGCAGTAAAAAAAAACCCTCTTCAAATTGATTTGTTTGCACATTTTTAATTCTTAGCATAATAACTGATGGCATAAGTCAAATCATACGGGGTAAAAAATTTAAGTGTGCTTTTTTTTTTTTGAGGCGGGGGGGAATTTTTAGAAACAAGTAATAAATGAGGAGACAATATTGAAATCCAATGGTCCCCGCCCCCGCCTTGTGGGGTGGGTTAACCCATTCGACGACAACGAATGGGGTAAACCCGCCCGCATTTTGGGGTATGGACGGGGGCGGGGGCGGTATAGCTTTGACCCCGCCCCCGCCCCCGCATATATATAAAAATCCAGATGACTCAAAACGGCATCGTTTTGTCATCTGGATTTTTTTTTTAACTTTACTTACATAAAACGACGCCGTTTTATATAAACGGCGTCATTTTATGTAAACGAATTTAAGAATTAAGCCCTCCCCCTCCCCCTTTCGATCTTCGTCGCTCACTCTGTCTCTCTCTCGTCTCCCTCTCACTCTCTCTCTAAAATCGGCGCAAACCCTAGCCCTAAAACACACCTCAGGCCACCGTCGTCACAACTGCTGGCCACCGTCGTCACAGCCGCTGGCCACCGTCGCTGCCAAGTACGAAGAATCTCTCTCTCTCGTATTCGATAGTTCTCCGATTCTCCCTCTCGGCCTCTCCGATATTTTTCCGAATCTCCTGCTAGGTAAGCACTAATCTCCCATTTTTTTCGTTTTGATTCTTCAAAATTTGAAATTATATGATTGTGTTGAAAACTTGAATTTATTGAATAATTGATTATGAGTTTATGGAGTGGATTGTGTTGAGACTTGAGTTATTCTAGGGTTTGGATTCTGGATGCCGATTGCCGATAGATCCGATTGTCTGAAATTTGATTGATTCAGTAACCTGTAACATATATAATGTATATATATATATATATATATTTTTGTTATGTAAATTGTAAGAATTCTAAATTTGCAGTTATGCACAAAGCTCTCATTATATTTTATTAAAAATTATTTTTAGTTGCATTGAATCATTAATTAAATGTGTCACATTTTAAACCAATTTATAGATTAATCACTTAAATAAAAATATATATTGAAACCATAAAAAATCGATTGACATACTGTAAGTATTGAAATATAAAAATAAAAATTGAATTTATGATATTTAGATATTGAAATAAACTAAAATAAAAAAATAAAAAAATAAAATTATTATTTAAAAAATAAAATCACTACTAACCATACATGTTAACTATAAGTCTATACATCTCAAAATAAAATAAATGAGAATATACATACACACACATATATATTTGTGATGTCATGTTAAATTAATAGGCAAAATGAGTGATATAATCATATAAATTATTATAGTTTGATGCATTAGGTATTATTTGAAAGTTAGAAAATTGAGTCTAATTTTGAATTGAGATTTGAACCTATTATATTTTGGTATGACCATTTGTGTTGCATTTATTATAATTTCAGATTTGTTGTAAATGGAAAGTCCAGAGAATTCTAATGCGAGCTCCCCAGAGGGGGCCTTGGGTACCTCCAGCCCTAACCCTAACCTTAACCCTAACCCTATTCCGACCACAACTACTACTACTACCACTACTCCTAATCCTACCAGTACTCCCCTTCCGGTTGAGACCCCTGACCCTACTCCTACTACTACCACTTGCCCCACCCCCAAGCAGTCTAGCAAGAAAGCCTCATCCATAATTTGGGTTCATGTCACCAAGATAGAAGGTGGTGACCCCAATGATCCAAAAGCCAAATGCAACTATTGTGACAAAATTTATGAGTGCCACTACAAGAGACATGGCACTTCCTAGATAAAATTGCACTTGGAGGAACAGTGCAAAAAATTCCCAATTTTGAAGTCTTTGGTAGAGAAGACCCAATCCAGACTTGAAGTTGGATTTAAAAAAATGGGTGAGAGAAGTAGTGGGGAGTTGGCATTAAAGGGGTATACAAAATATGATCCTAATGAGGCTAGGACACACCTAGCTCGCATGATTGTTATAGATGAGATGCCTTTCCAAGTGGTTGATGGAAAAGGATTCCAAACCTATTCTAGGTACTTTGAACCAAGATTCAATATTCCTTTTCGCCACACGGTGGCAAGAGATGTTAAAAAACTTTATCGATCAGAAAAAGAGAAGTTGAGAGGTTTATTGGCGGGGGAAAATGTTTGCCTCACCACTGATTGTTAGACTTCTTGTAATAATCTTAATTTTATGTGTATGACTGTTCATTGGGTTGATGGGGGTTGGACATTGTATAAGAAAATCCTCAAATTTTGTCAAACAACTGATCACAAATGTGAGACGATAGGGAAGGCCTTAAAGGCCGCTGTAAAAGAGTGGGGGTTAACTCGGATTTGCACTTGCACGGTTGATAATGCCGGGGCTAACGATATTGCAATGAGATATCTTAAGACTCTCATGAATAATGCGAGTAGAACGATTTTGGGTGGGGATTATTTGCATGTGCGATGTGCAGCACATATTCTTAATTTGATTGTGGGTGATGACTTAAATAAGCTTGGTGACTCGGTTGCTCGGGTCAGGACTGCTGTGAGATGGGTCAGATCTTCTCCTGCTAGATTGGCTAGGTTCAAAGTTGCTGCAACTACTGCAGGCATAACATGTAAAAAAGGTCTTTACACTGATTTGTCTACAAGGTGGAACTCAACCTTTTTGATGTTGGAGGCAGCTCAGGAGTATAAGTTGGCATTTGATACATTGGGTAATGAAGACATACAATATGTCAAGTATTTTGATGAAAAGTTGGGGCATCCTTTGTCTAATGATTGAGAGGTTGTATCTATATTTATAGAGTTTCTGAGAGTTTTTTACGATGTTACCAAAGTTTTATCTGGTTCTCTATATCCTACGGCACATCAATTTTGTCAACAAATAGTCAAGGTGAAAGAAGAATTAGATGATATTGCAGCAGGTAGTAACACCACATTGCGGGAGATGTCTAGGACCATGATGGAGAAATTCGACAAATATTGGGGGGAAGAGTTTGATAAAACCAATATCTTGTTATATGTTGCATGTGTCCTTGACCCACGGTTTAAGGTTAAAGGCATGGTATTTGGGTTAACTGATGCAATTGGCAAGGATTGTGCGTCAGCTGTTGCATCTCGAGCTCAGGAAACACTTATTAGATTATTTGATGAGTTCACTATCATGGGAGGTGGTAGTGTTGCAGCCCCTACAGCCACAGGTATCCCCCCACCAGGTGCAGATGCTAGGCGTGAAAAAAAACGTAAAATGGACTGGGGTGACAAGATGGAGTCGACCCCCTTGAATTTTATAAGTTCCACCACAGATGCTCAGTCAGAGGTAGACAGATATTTGGCATTGGATCTTCATCCATTTGTACGAGATTTTGATATATTAGCTTGGTGGAAGATGAATGTCTCCAAATATTCCGTACTTTCAAAGGTTGCTCATAGTATCTTGGCCATCCCGATCAGTACAGTAGCCTCAGAGTCGGCCTTCAGCACTGAAGGGTGCGTATTAGATTATTAGATCCTTTTCGAAGCTCATTAGATCCTATCACTGTTGAGTCCGCGATTTGCACACAGAATTGGATCACGGGTGCCGAAATTCATATTCCAGAGGTTATTGATTATGATCCGGTTGAGGCCGAGGACGAGGCTGCTGATCAGTTTGGATTTGATAAATTGTTACGCAATAAATATTTACATTATTTTGTATTTATTTAATTAAATTTAATGTTACACAGATTTTACATTTAATTGTTGTAATTTGTAGCGACTGTAACGCCAACACCTGGGACACCGTCAACAGCTACCTCTGCTGCAGTATGACCTACGTCACCTACCAACCCATCACCATGGTTTGTACTTTACACAATTGTTTTTTAAATGTTGTTTACATTTATAATTTTATAATATTTGTAATGTTAGTTTTTAACTTATTTTGTAATTCTTGTTTATGATTTTTGACATTTTTTAATTTCTATGACAGTATTATTTTGTATGTCAATTCAAATTGTCAAGCCCATCTTTTAAGTTAATAACCCAATTTAATTTTGGTAAGTAACTTAGTATTTTTAATAAATTATTGTTTTTTTCATGTTTATAACTTTATTATTATATTTGTACTCTAATTGTTTTTAACTTATTGTTGCAGGTTAAGCTTAAGCCTTAAGACCCAACAACCCCACAGTCCCCATCCAAGTTTGCATTATGACTCTTTTATCGTGACAAAATCCAATCACCAGTGTCCAAGGACCATTATTATCAATTTTGTTTTTTATAATTTTGTAAATTGTAAATTTGTAAATTTGTAAATTTGTAATGTTAATAGTTAATAGTACAATTTGTAATTTTGTATTTTGTAGGATTCATTTATATTATTGTAAATTTGTAAATTGTAATAGTTTAGTAACTAGTCTAGACTTCTAGTAGTTTTTATTTTTAAATTTTAACTTTTAACTGATTTAGACTTTTAGATTTTTAGTTATGTTTTTTTTAAATTATTTTTTCATTTTAGAATTCAGTAATGATAATTATTTAGTATTTAATATATTGATATTTATTATTGTGAAATTATATCAGGTTTGATGGTTTTCTGAGTCGAAAATGGTTTAAAAATTTAATCTGGGCCAAAACAGACCCAGACAACTAGGTCAGGCCCAACAGGGGCGGTGGGGGAGGGGGGGGGGGGCGGGCGGATGGAGATTCCCCCGCTCCCCCCGCTGATAGGCGGGGTACCCCGCCCCGTGCAACCAGGGGCGAGGTGCGGTTTATATTAATGACCCCCCGCCCAGCCGGGGGCGGAGGCGGTAGTTGGGGGACCCCGCCCCCGGTAGGACGGGGATCACCCCTACAATGGTCTAAGCTAATGAAAGAGGAGCAGGTATATTTACCGAGGGAAGTGAAGTCATAGAAGTTGCCTCTATCAAAGTACATCTCTGCAATCAAAATACAGTATTGTTAAAAGTTCATCTTAGCAATAAGGAAAAAGATACTAAAACAGAACCAGAAGAGCAATATGACAGTTAAGACTAAAATATGAACAAGTTGCAAAGTAGATGCTTCCTTAACTACCCATGACTAGAATTTATCAAATGCTAAACCAACTGTACAACCGCATCATATTTAGTAAAACAAATGGTATTAGCTCTTGAGATCATGGATAAGTTTCCATTCCAAACATATTTATTTCTAGAACATTCAACTTTGACTAAATGAGGTCTGAATCCCACTATTTGAAAGCATGGAGATATAAGCCGTGAGGAGTTTAAAACTAAAAAACTAAAAAGAAAAATAAATATTTTTTTTTATAAGAAGAGATAAATATTATTGATATGAATGAAATAGGCATAAACCGTGTATATACAAAACACAGGAAGTATACAAAAAAACACCTAAATACATTCTAAGAGCGATAAATTAAAGACAAGATATCATGAACATTATTCCCATTTAATACAATAGCTGAAAACCAAAGTAGTAAAGTGTGGAGAAAAAAATTCTTCAGCTCCGCTATTGTGCGATCCTTATCTTCAAAGCAAAGAGCATTCATTTCCAACCAAATACACTACACGAGACACAATACGATCATTTTCCACACTGCTGACACTTGAAGACAGCCTTGCAACTTTCTCCAACAACCCAACAAATCCACCACCCTCAAAGGCATAACCCAAACAACAACCCCTTAAAAGATCCTCTCCCACAACACCCTTGTTACCTCACAATGTAGTGAGAAGTGATCCACAGATTCTTCATTCTTTTTACACAAATAACATCAATCCATCCCTACACATCTTTTCTTTCTCAAATTGCTCGTAGTCAAAATCTTCCCAAGAGCAGCATTACATACAAAAAAGACTACTTTAAAAGGCACACAAGACCTCCAAATAAATATTCAGATCTGTGGTAGTTAAAAGATTCAGATCTACCCTTGTTAATAATCCTCCAGCCATTGTACTTCAAAAATTTCGAGTATTTGATACAAGTAAAACCTCCATAAATAACACGGGTGAAAAGAAAAATGTTCTCCTATGAATTGTTCACAATCTCTCCCAACATTTGAGTGACAGCACCACATTGAAGCAAAAACCATACCTATCTGACCAAGGAGCTCAACTTTCACACCATTATGATCAACTTTCTTCCCTTGAAATGGTTCTATAGAAACCTGAAATAAGACAACAAGATCCATTAATAAATGCATTGAAAATTATTTAAAAAAATGTGTTTCAAGTAATGCTTTTAATACCTTAAGATCATTATAATAGAAGACATTCAGAAATATTCAATCAATCAAATACCTTCCCAGCAATGTTTTCTTGACTTTGGAAAAGGGGCACCATGGCTGTGTGACCATTTTCCTTCTTAAGCGGGACCTAAGTGAGAAAAAAAAGAGCATATTGTAAGACCATGAAAATTTTAAATTTCAGTATAAATTAGAATGTAGATGAGACTATCATATTGAACACTAAGACCCCCGCCCCAAAAACAAAAAAGGTGTTATAGGCCCCAGTTCAGCCATCATTACCCAACAGTTTCCACAAACAGTACTCCCCGTAAGTTCTTCAACAGCCGTTATCAGCAGTCAAAAGGAATTAAATTTACATCATATACTAATATACAGTGTTATTAAGCTCTTCAAAAATCAAGAAATTCGCTTTTGCCCAATATTTTTCACGTCCTTAAATGAAGTCAAACACATCTAGTACCTAAAAACACAATGAAAATTGATATGAACCTGCTTGCGTGTTTTTCCATCGGACAATGTGATTGAAATGTTGCAGGCTGGCTTGAAAGCTCCAATTAGGTAATTCTGGGATAAACAAAATTGTTGACTTCAGCCCAACAGTGCATCAGACAGAACACGCCCAACAATGCATCAGACAGAACACCAGATTTAATCATTGAGTCTATCTTAAGCTAGTCATGCAAACTCACCATGCTGATGTCAACAATTCCAAAACCCTACAGCTTTACTCTATACACCTGCAAAATTCTTTGTCAAATTTAGCAGAAGAAAACAGCATCTACTATAGCTAACCATGCACAATCACCAAGTTCCAAGTTAAAAATTCCTCAAAAAAGCAAGCCTCTTTCAGCTAAGATAGAAAGCCACAGCAAGATATACACACTTTAAGCTCAAAATCAATGCATGTCTATCATATGCATCTGTGAACACAGCATATGGGTTCCAATTTCAGAAATAAGTTGAAGAACCCAAATTAATCTGAAAATGCCGAAAGCAGCAATATCTACGGTGCTTAATCACCGAAAGCACCCTAGGTCGGAGAATCCAAACCCTGCATATGGAGCAATGGCGTGTGTGTGTGTGCATGTGAAACGCATATTTCTGCCAATGTGTTTTCAAAATCACCTTGCATATCAAGCTCAGATTATTCAATGCGTAGAATCCCCATGTCAAGTTAACATAACAGGGTATCAATCACATGCTTTTGTGTCTCTCATTGCACCTAGAACTAGATGTATAATGAGTCATTCAGATAGCGGAGGGTAATACGAAGTTAGGATCAAATTAAACTTATTAAAGCCCAAAAACGAATCGAAATTAGGATCTATTCCAGATTCGATAGTAGGTTAGTCGGATTCAGAGTGTAGATTAAGAAATCGATTAGGTACCTTAAGAGTTCGGCGCGAAGAAATCACCGAAGAGACGGGACAGGGGCTAAACCAAGACTGGGAAATCAGGAATTGGAGCTGTAGAGAGAGAGATACGGTAGGGAGGGATGTCAGTTCGACAGTTGAGAGGAAATGGGGACGAAGGACGCTAGGGACTTGTCCCTAAACGACTTTCAGAAAGAAGTGTTTCTCACATGAGAATCACGTGACAAGGACGGGGACAAAACGAGATTTTCCAACCTTTCCAGACCCGGCTTTCTGTTTTTCCAGACCCGGCTTTCTGTTTCTCAAAAGGAGGTATGGATGAAAATTACATATTAATATATGATTTGTGTTATAAAATTAAAAAGAAAATTATTATTATTAAGAAAAAAATATAAAAAAAAATTATTAAGAAATTCTCTGAAACTTTATTCCTATATATTTTCTTATAAATTTCATAACAACTAAAGTTCATATTTATAGGCGTTGAAATTACTATACAAGACTTAAAATAATGGTGGTGTGGTCATTCACAAAATAATTAAGGGGGTAGGGACTGCCCCTAATAATTCATAACAATCTCCCTTGAATGACCACCCATAAAGAATCTGCCTCGTTAAAACCTTGCTAAGGAAAAATCCAGTGGGAAAAAAATCAATGACGAAAGAAAAAGAGTACAGTCTTTTTATATATCCACAAGTGCTTTAAGATTGCCTCATTAAAACCTTACAAAGGAAAACTCAGTAGGACAAAACCTTAGCGAAGGAAAAAGAGCACAATCAACACAAGTCTTCAGAACTTTTACTCCCCTTGGAAAGTGCATGACGATAGATTTTTGAGTCTTCACATTTTAATATTCTGCACAATTTTCTTGAATGTCGCAGTTGGTGGTGCCTTCGTAAATAAATCTGCCAGATTATCACTTAATCGTATATTTGATATATCCTCTTTTGATTTGAATGATACAAGTAGTATTATTTTCGTATAAAATTGTTGAGCTATCATTGATTATGAAATACCACACTTTTCTTAGATATGTTGAGTCATTGATCTCAGCCAAATATACTCTCGACTTGTTTCATGAATTGCAATAATCTCTGAGTGATTTGAAGATGAAAAATAATATCTGGTTGACAGACTTAATAGAAATTTGATACCTGTAGTAATACTTAAACTCCCCCTGATAATATGTAATAGTGTTTCAAGTAATAAGCAAACATTATTTCAGCATATATAACAGATTACGAATTCAAACATGATTTCCATGTAAATAATGCATTAGAGAGAACATAATAATATTTTCATCTGAAAATTTCTCCCCCTCATTCGGCGTTATTAGGGAGAACTTGTTTATATACGGCGGAAATAACATTGGAAAACATTCATGTATGATAAAAGCTATAAAAGCTTTGAGATATAATATTATCGGTTCGTGACTCCACTGCGTCTCTAGTAGCTTTTGTGTCAAACAAAGTGTCACCAATTCAATGGCATGCAAAACTTAGATATCCAAACACGAGTTCTTCAACTTTCACTGCACTTGCTTCCCATTTTAAATAAAAGTCTTATATTTTATAAAAGTTGCACCTTAGGAAAGTCCACCAAACTTCCTTTCCATTCTCGTATTTCCTATGCATTTCTTCATACTTTACATATGGATGTATGGGGTTTTGAACCTATTATCTCATCAAATGGATCTCGATTTTATTTACTTGTTGTGGATGACTACTGTCATTATATTTGGTTCTTTCTTATGTCCAGAAAATCTGATGTAATTTCAATACTTCCGAACTTTCTAAGTCTAATGGAAAATTAGTTTAAACACACCCAAAAAATGTTCAAAGCGATGGAAGTGGGGAGCTTGTAAATCAAACACTCACAAATTACCTCTTTTCTCAAAGAATTATTCAACAATTATCTTGTCCTGAAATTCTGAAACAAAAAGGTTTCGCGAAGAGGCGTCATCGTCATATTGTAAACATTTTCTTAATTTTAATGTTGCATGCTTCCTTTCCAAAGAAATTGTGGCATGATGATTTTCACACGGAAACCTTTTTAATAAATAGGTTGCCAACTCCAACACTAAATGGGAATTCACCCAATGAGTTAGTGTTTCAAACTCCTCCTTCCTACAATATCTTGAGAGTGTTTAGTTGTGCGTGTTACCCTTTTCTCACTCCTTTTGGCCGATCCAAACTAGATCCAAAATCCATTTCATGTGTATTTGTCGGCTACTCCCCGCATCACAAAGGCTATAAATGCATGGATTTGTATTCAGAAAGAGTGCATATATCCAAACATGTTGTTTTTAACAAGATTTTTTTTTTCCTTCTCTACATCTATGCAGGTGCATCCTACAGGGAATTCACATTGGTTCAAAGCTCGAGTATTACCTAAGAGTCTAATACAAAGCACTCCCACCATTGTAAGGCAGGTTCTTATGCCAAATATGGAACCAGAATCACATTCTCTAATAGATTTGGTGGCTAAAATTATAGCACTTGCAACCGAAAACCAAGAACAACAATTGCCACTCCGTGCCTCACAAGACTTGGATAGCAATGATCTTATTTAAACTCATCATATGGTGACTCACTCATAGGAGGGCACAAGGAGACCGAAAGTGTTTTTCTCAACAAAACACCCTCTACCTCAATGTTTTTAGTAGATTTTAAAACCATGCTAGCTGAACCAAAGCATACAAAATGGAGATGAAAGACCCGAAATGGAAGCAAGCAATGCAATTAGAGATAGATACTTTGAATGAAAATAAAACTTGGACACTTGTACCTCTATCACCACACATGAATCTTGTGTCTAGAAAATAAGTGTTCAAAGTCAAAACCAAAGCGGATGGTTCTATTGAGCAATACAAGGCACGTCTAGTGGCAAGAGGATTCAATCAATTGCAGAGACTGGATTATGAAGAAACGATTAGCCTTGTGGTTAAACCAAGTACTATTCGATTAATCCTAACTTTAGCTCTATCTCATGGATGGTTTGTGAAGCAACTTGATGTGAATAATGCATTCTTGCATGGAGATCTACAAGAGAAAGTATTCTTGACTCAACCTCCCGGATTTGAGGATCCCAACAATCCTAAATATGTGTGTCATTTGCATAAATTACTATATGGATTAAAACACACACCAAGAGTATGGTACCTTAAATTCAGTACCTACATATGTCAAATGGGATTTCAAAGATGCTCTTTGATACCTCTTTATTCTTTCAACAACAAGGATATGGAATAATCATTTTATTCATATATGTGAATGATAAAATCTTGACAAGACATTGAGAAAATTATTTCTCATTTATCTAATATTTTTCGCACGAAAAACCTTGGAGAATTGCAATTTTTTCTTGGCGTACAGGTCACTTGAGAATCACACTCCACGACCTTATCTCAATCCACATATCTTATAAATTTGTTACAAAATTTTGTTTTTGATGGAGCAAAACCAGTGACAACACCACTAGTAATTAATGCTCCAATGTCTGCACATAAAGGAGAGGTTCTAAATGACCCATCTGAATATCATCAGATGGTAGGTACACTCCAATACTTAATGTTGACAATGCCTGATATTGCTTTTGTTGTAAACTATGTGTGTCAATTTATGCAAACTCCTAGAGTACCTCATCTTGTTGAAAGGAACCATATTGCTTCGGATATTTAAAAGGTACCATAAATCTAGGTTTTCGCATCACTCAAACATCAGTCACAGCTTTTCGTGCATTTTGTGATGTCGATTGGGCTGGATCAAAGATGATCGCCGTTTATTACTGGGTTTGCAATATTTCTTGGAGATAATTTGCTTTCTTGGGGAGCTAAGAAGTAAAACACTGTAGTATGATCAATGATTGAAGCAGAGTATCATGCGTTAGCCTCGACAACTGTAGAGATCATGTGGTACATGAATTTAATGAAAAGTATCGGTTATGAACTTTCATCCCTAATCTTGTATTCGAATAACATAAGTGCAATAAGTATGGCTAAGAATCCAGTATTTCATCACCGCACAAAGCACATAAAAATCGATGTGCAGTTTGTCAGAGAACAAGTTGCAAGGAGTATGATCAAATCAAAACATGTTTCTCGCAATGATTAAGTCACGGATATCTTTACAAAACCTTTATGTCATTCAAAGTTTGAGCCAAATCGAAACAAGCTCTTCGTTGAGCTAATCCCGTCTTAAGCTTAAGGGGGAATGAAGAGATAAACTTACCCAAATTTCAGTACCAAAACAGATAATTCAAGATTGCGTTTTTAGATTACCAAGATTGCTCCAACTATATTTTAGATTCCCTGATTCTTGTTGTATTTAGTTGTGTAGTTATACATTACTTATTTTTGGTTTTATTACTTTCCTTGTATAGAGCCTAAACGACTAAATGCATATTTGAAAATCTGTATTGAAAGATCAATAGACAAGCAATGCCATACATGGCAATTCAACATTTACATTATTTTCCTCTCAATAAAAAATCATAACGTTGCACCCTACCTAATTTTCATCCTATCTACATTCATATATACCAGTATATTGTTAAATATACGCATAGGTAATTTGGTAAATATGTACATATATTGTTGAATTGGCTTCAAAAGCTAGTTGATTCAGAAATTGTGCATTAAAAAATTAAATGAAAAAGAATATTTAAATAATTAAATAATATGCATTAAAAACTAGATAAAAAAATATTAAATATTTTTTTATTATTAAGAATGAGATGGCTAATTCAAATTTGGACTTAATTTTTGAGTAAAGGAAATAATACTTACCCTTATAGTTTGCCTCTTCAAAGTTACTGTTCAAATATTTTATTTTATTTTATTTTTTATTTTTTGATAGTTAAGAAAGTGATCATTAGTGAAGTTGATGTATTTTCTTATTTTTAAAAATTGTTTAAATATTTTTAAAAAAATTGGAAAAAATTCAATTTATTCTTGTGGTAACTTTGAGGGGGGACAAACTCATGGAACTGAATATAATCATATGTTAAAAAGTGATGGACTAGCTAAATTTTGACTAACTAAAATTTTGACTAAAAGTTTACACAAACTTATGCTAATATTCTTAAGCTCTTTTTGGTTGTTCAACTTATCTGAGTTCAATTTAATTCAGTCTAATTTTAAATTAAATCTAACATTTAAATATTCAATTTTTAAATTATTAAATTTGTCTCAACTCAAAACTTCTTTACACGAAGGATTCACAATCTTTTTCAACTTCTCATAAATATATATGAACTCATCTTAACATTTAAATATATTTAAACTCATTTTAGGTAAACGACATATACTAGTCTACCATATTAACTCACTACTATTCATAAAAATACTCAACTAAATTCAATTCAACTAAATATCAAAATGTAACCAGTGACTCGTCTCTCAAGCTTAACGAGAGACTGAGTTAAGGTCCCCAAAGCTCCATATGCTCATTTATTGACAATAATCCTTTTAAATGTCATCCCCTGACAACACATACAAAAGGGATAATATCATAATATACACACCTAAAACATTTTCACCCAAATCTAAATTAGAATAAAAACAACTATATCCTCTAGTCTAAATTAAAATTATACACAACTATATCATGATATACACACCTAAAATGAATCTTTTCACCCAAAAGATCCATCAAACATAAGAAAAATTATAGGATAAATAATAACAAATTAATCTCAACCACAGTCTCACCTTTGAGCATTCACATTGAAGTGGGTAAAATACATATAGGTTTGTAAACCTTAACCGAAATGGGGTAAAATGTATGAGCATCGAATTAACTATCTTGGTTAAATCGGTTTTTTTTAAAGCAAGATGATAATATTATAAAGGCAAAAATAAAAAGTCAAGCTCTTACAAAATATTACACACTTGGTGGGTCTTTCCTACTATGAAATTGCAAAAGACAATAAGGGATTTGGATAACTGGATATTACCAAGAGTTTGTTTTGCCGCTGCCCATTGCGCCAAATTATGCACGCATCAATTTTTAGATCAATGAATTTTCTTAGCATTCCAATTTGAGAGGGATTTTAAGTGATGTTTAATGTCACTCACGATGAGACTTAAAATCCAATCTTAGGTCTCTAAAGATTCATTAATCCCTTTGATCACTACATTTGAATCACCTTCAGGAGTTATATTGAGTATGTTCCTCGCTTTTGCTTCTTGGATGGCCATTAGAGCAGCTTTAGCTTCATCTATGTTTGGATTGTTGCTTTGGATATGGTTTGTCTTTGCAAATGCAATTTCTCCTTACAAACTTCTACATATGGTAGATATGATACTGTAATGTGAATGCACGGCTACATCAATGATATGATCTGAAATTCCTATTGGGCACTGTTGCTTTCTTCTGAAGGCATGAGAGAATCTGCTTTGTTACTCCAAGTTCTGATATGTTCTTGAAACTTTTTTTGAACAGACTCGACATACTTTTGAGGAGAAAATTGAATTTGTACATGAACAACCCGATTTCTTAAAAATCAGAGAGTATCCATCATGACATAAGCAAAGATTTGAAAATTTTGATGATCAGATTCAGGGATCTTAAGGATATTGATAAGGATTACGATGTTACTAATCCAGTTGGAGAAAGGCTGACTCTCGAAATTGTGGTATCAATAGGTCAAGATGATTGTCTCCACAAAATTTTGCAAAACAACAATTAAGGAAAAGATGATTAAGATCTTATGGTTTCAATTTACAAAAAGGACATAAGACTTGGTCCTCATCCACGGGTATAATTCTATGGATGACATTTTTTGTAGGGAGAATGTTATTGGCAACTTTCCAGAGAAGAAGTTTAAGGTGGTCATGCATTTTCAATTTCTAGAGATTTTTCCAATTGATTGAGTTTGTGTTCATGTTTTGGTTATTGAGTTGGATCAGGGCCGCATAAATAGATTTAACTGAAAATTTCTCAAAGGAGTGAAGAATCCATTGAAACTTATCTGGAACATTTTGCTAATTTTGTGTTGCCAAAAGAATTTTTTGGATTTCTCTAACAATGTCATAACTAAAAAGAGTATTAAAAATAAGAGTGTTCCACCTTCGAGGTTTCTCCATAGTGAGCTTAGAAATAGTCATATTTTGTTTAATTTCAAGCAGATTAGGGTTGGTGAAGGATGATGAGTTGGAAGAGTTGGAATCCAGGAGTCATTCCAAATGTTCACATTTGTGCCATTGTTAATTTGGAAAAAGCAACTATGCATTAGAAATTGTCTTTGTTTGAGAATGATTTTCCAGAACCAAGAGTCATTATTATTAGGAAGAATGTTGTTAAAGGACCTCAGGTTGAGGTATTTTTTTGAGATCACTTCCTTCCAAAGTTTATTGCCTCTGCTGAAGAACAACCAAGCATTTTAAGAGATTAAGACTTTATTGAAGGAATGCATGAGTTTAGGATCTAAACCTCCCATTGATTTAGGGGTACAAATGTCTTTTCAAGATTTTGGAGTCAATTTCTTATTGTTTGAATTGTCAATTCTCTACCAGAAATGATGAAAAATGGAATCAAGATGTTTTGCAGTAGAAATTGGAAGCATCTTTGTAATTGTGTAAGTAGGCATTGCAGAAGCAACATAACAGATGAGAGCGATTTTTGCAGGTTGGGACAAGATTTTTGATTTCCACATTTGAAGTTTATTCTGGATTTTTTCAATCATATCATTAAGGTATTTTTTCATCTCACCTCCCCTAGTAAGAGGAATCCCAAGATATTTAGTGTAGACAAAAGAAAACTTGATTCCAAAAATATTATGAATCTTCATTTTGAGTGTTATTGTTGATATGCAAAGAAGATTTAGTTTGGTTGATTCTTTGCCCAGACCAAGAAGAGTAAGTTTCAAGACATTCAACGAAAGCCTGGGCTGTTCCAGTAGTAGCTTTACCAAAGAGAATGAGGTTATCATAAAAAAGCAAGTGTAAAATGATTGGACCATTTCTGGAGATTTTTATCCCTTTAATTGTATTCTAGTTCTCTTGTCTAAGAAAAATTCTAGTGAGAACTTCATTTCCTAGAATGAAAATAAAATGAGATAAATGATCTCTTTATCTCAATCCCCTTATTAGTTTGAAAAAGCAATTGGGAGAGCTATTAATAAGGATGAAGTAGGAAATAATGGTAATGCATTCTTTTATCCAATTGATCCAATGTTGATCAAGACCTGTTTGGTTCATAACCTCAAAAAGAAATTACCATTCCATAGAATCGAAAGCTTTGCCAGATTAACTTTAACCGCCATATTCCCTAACCTACCCTTCATTTTCTTCATATGGTGAAACAACTCTTGGGCATGAATAGTGTTGTCTTGAATATGTCTCCCCGGAATAAAAGCTGATTGATAAGGAGAAATAATTTTTGGAAGAATGATCTTAAGTCTGATAGCAATGATTTTTGCAATTATTTTGTAACAAATATTAGAAAGACTAATTGGACGAAAATGATTGACCTCATTTGGATTTTCAGTTTTAGGAATCAGAGCCAAATTTGTATGGTTTAATTTGTTTAGAAGCTTTTCATGAATAAAAAAAATCCATCACCAATTTGAAAATATCTTTTTTAACCACCTTACGTTTTGTAGAAGATGCCAGTAAAACCATCTCGACCTGGAGCTTTACAATTAGAAAGATATTTGACAATTAGAGCGATGTCTTCTTCTAATGGGATGGCACATAGTAATTCATTATCTAGATCTAAGATTTTTATTGGGAATAAATTGCCTAGATCTTCAGAAATATAAGGGTTGACAGACTTGTAAATTTGTTGAAAATGATATTGAATTGTTGAGTTGATGATAGATGGATTAGAGGTCCATTGTCCTCTTCCAATCTCAAGGCTGTAAATAGAATTGCTCATTCTTTTGATAGTAGTAGAAACATAGAAGAATTTTATATTGAGATTCATGATGGTAAGCCAAGTTATCCTGGATTTTTGTTTTCAAATAAATTTCTCATGAAGAAAAAGTTCATTAATGTTATCTTTGAGATCATTTTCCAGAGTGTTTGTATCTTGGGAGGTTTGGGTTTTGAGATTTTCCAGTCTGGAGCTAAGAATTTTGAGTTGATATCATTGAAAATACGATATTTTTCTTCTCAAGTAGAGAAAGTAAAAAGAAAAGAGTTTTGACCGATGTCTTGAATCTGAAGATCTTTAGCAAGACTCCATGCTACTTGAATGGAAAAATGAATAGTTAGCCTATTGATGGTTTTAGAAGTTACGAGTTTACCAACCATTAATTGATTCTCCATTTTTGTATCTACCTCCTTAGAAGCTTCTAATATGTGATCATCCCACTTGAAAACCTTTGTTTTTTGTATAAGTGAATCTATGTTGGGAATACTCGTGGACATTATGAACCAGCAAATGAAGCTATTTGAGAAAAGTCGCAGGACAAGATGATGTTTTCAAAGAAAGTGAAAGTTAATAGTGAAAAGGTGGGAACTGTTGACGACAAATGGAATATTTTTTGGGGATGAGTTGGTAGGTTACTTGGGCTGTGATGAGTTAAGTCTGAAAGGTTGTTGGGTGGGAATTAGTGGGGCAAAAAGTTGTTATAGGTTTTTTATTAAGGCTATTTTGATTATGAAAGTGTTTTGATGAGAAAATGTTAGTTGAAGTCTAACTGTTGTAGATGAAGAAGGGTTGAAGATGTTGGAAGAGGAGGAACTCTCATCTTGGAGAGTAGAGGTTCTTTTAAAGTACTGCCCAAACTGTACTTATTTTGGTTAAATTGGTTGGATATTGTTATTTGGCTAAAATATTAAAACATATTATTTCTTTCTTCCCATTTTTTTATGAATTGATTTATTTCGAAACAATGTTAATGTGATTATGTTGGATCAATGTTAAATAATTTGAAGTAATGATGATTAATTTGTAATGATACCTAATTCCTTTTCTAGGTTAATTAATCATTAACTTTATTTTATTTTGGAAGGTTCTTAGATAAAAACGACAGTTAGAATAATAAATATGACTATTGAATTTTGAAAAGTTGACTATTGAGTAAGTAAGATAAAAAGAAAATAACAATGAAATAGGTTAGCTAAATTAGCTAATATGTCTTGTATAACTAAAATTTAGCTCCAAATATTCATAACACAATGCCAATACTACTAGAAGTAATCTTATTACAGGAGTCATATGCATAGATTTTTATTCTTTTTGAGCCATTCACACGTAGTGACATTTATATTAGAATCTCATAAACCTTTTGGATCCTTTTGGACAAGTAAATATTACAATAAGAATTAGACAAAAAGATCTAAATAGTACAAATTAAAATAAATAATCCATGCAGTTAAAATAACATAATAAAAATAGAAAAAGTAGCCTCCTCTTATTTTATTTGTAAGTTGACAATCAAGTCCAGCCATAAATATGCAAATTATTTGGGGTTGTTATCCACCCAATGTGAACGGGTAACCAACCCTCCCAGCTCGTGCATATGTTTGGACAAGCCTTTTTGTTTTCGTCACTCCACCCCTCTACATGCAGGTGAGATAATTGGTTCATGGCTATTAGCACGACTATGCAAAAATTTGATATTCTATATTCCAGCCTACTTCCGCTCTGCCTCCGTCTCCGTCTCCGTCTCCACCTCCGCCTCCACCTCCACTTTGCCTCCACCTCTGCCTCCATCTCCAACAAAGTTGGAATTTTTAAGGTTCGAAATAAAGTTCGGAGTTGCTTCGACAATTTATAAGGAGTCGGAGTAGGAGCTCTGGATTTCGACTAAAAAAAAGAGTCATTTTGCATATGGTTTTAAAAAAAAAAACCCTAAACGACTCCATTCCATTGCAAGTGGAACAGCGTTGTAATTCACTTTCATCTTTTCTCTCCTTCCTATTCCACGACTTGCCCCTTTCTCAGTTCTCCTCTCCTATCCTTTCGGAGGCCCTTGTCAATTCTCCCCCTCACTTGTCGTCATGTCGTTGTCTCTCAAACCCAAGCCCACTGTTGACAATGTTACAGCATCCCTTTGTCCTATCGTTGTCAGTTTTGAGCCTCCAACTGGTAAGTCCAACTCCTATGCTTCTCAATTTTTTTTTTTTAAAATTTACTTAGTTTTCAATTTTAGGATTTTGATTTTGGAGAATAATAAAAAAATATAGAGATATTTAACATTAGAAGTGAAATGGTTCTAGTGACTATTGAGTAAATGGTTGTAATGATTTTGTGAAATTTATATGACACGCAATCGGTAATATCACTTAAATTAGATAGTGAACACTAAGTGTTTGCTGAAATGCCATTGAAAAAATGTGAGAATTGGCTTAGGCCATTTCCATTTCTCTTATAGTATTCTTGGCATTAGCATTTGTTTAATTTAGCCATTCTCATTTACCAATTCAACCCTAATTCTTTTATCACGAAATTTTGTTCTTTGTTTCCAAATAAATGTTTTGTTTTTCTTAGATTCAACCTTTTCCATGTATGCATATTAGAAACATCTAGATTGTGCTTTGCAACTTGATCTTGAGATTCTCCTAGACACCTTATCATATTGATATCCATACCCTTTCATTTTTTAATATGTCTATTCAACTATTCCCTTGAAATTTCCATCCATTTAACAAAACTAGAAACACATTGTGCACTCATGTACCTTAAAAATTCTAACACCTTTAGACATTGTTGTTTTGTGTCAACATGCCAACAATACTACAAGAACTATTAGGTTGGCTCATGACAGCTTAGTAGTTGCTTATATTGCAACGCTTTCATATTTGTCCTTTAAAATTTGTGATGGGATCGATTTCTCCCATCCTCACCATGGCAACAACGAAATCAGTTTTGATAGTTGAAGGCCTCTTTTCCCAAACAATGTTGTATGTGGATCATTCACTAAATAGTATTTCATCTAATTCAATAAGACCCTTCTTCTTAATGAGATTCTTCATGAATGAATATAGTCTTGCACTTACTAATATTTATAATTTTTCTTTTATATCAACATCATGGGTCTAACATATTTACTTCTATTTCATTATTTTAACACAAAGAGGTTGATAGATATGGATGCTTCACCTAGTGGGGCTCCATGAGGGAATTCTGATGCCATAATTCCTACACTGACACCAAGATCTAGATCCACTTCTAGAGCAGTTACTTTTCATGCAAGTAGTCGATTCCCACTCCTAATAGACATAGAAGATAAAGAGGTGTTTAATGAGGAGGAGGAGATGAGCCTTGGGGATGATCCGGATCTATCACTCCACCTGCAAGGCCACCATTACCACGAACTACTAAAAAAGATCGTCGATATGGAAATATTTTACCAAACTTCCTTGTGATAGTGAGAGCCAGCATGCGAGATGCTATCACTGTGGGTAACTTTGTGGTAGTCATTTAAAGAAGTAAGACACCACTATATTGATAACACATCTTGATCGTTGTCAGCAGTATAATTACTAATGAAGTGGCTTTTACCACTATCGACAAAAAAGGCTTCTAAAAGTTTGTCTTGACTATGAGCTATGATTTTCCTTTCCATCACGGTATACGATGATGCGAGATTGTATAAAGAGACATGCAAAAAAGAATGTAGAAATGAAGAAGATATTTATTACCACTGGCCAAAGAGTTTTATTTAAGACTGACACATGGATGTCCATACAAAACTTTTCCTACATGTGTATCACAACACACTACATTGATAGTGAGTGAAATCTTACTGTCATCAAAGAAACTATTAATCATAAGGGTGCATCTATTGGGGCGGAGATAGATGATTGTTTAGAGGATTAAGATGTGTAATGTATTACATATGACAATACTAATGCTGATGACACTACAATTGAATAGTTCAAGTGGAATATGATGGTGAAATATGATGTCATTCATCATCACGAGTTTATTTATGTTCCATCTTATGCTTATATGATCAATCTCATTATTGTTGAGGGGTTAAAAGAGACTGATGATTCCATTATCAGAGTCCACAATATTGTGCGATATATGAGAGCTTACCCCCAAAGGCTTTCCAAGTTTAGGGTAATAACAGAACAACTTCAAATTGAATGTTCTAGTATGTTGTATTTGGACGATCTGACTTGATGGAACTCTACGTACATGATGTTGGGGATAGCATCGAAGTACCAAAGATCATTCGAGTGGATGGAGGTCGAGAATAAGGGCCTTAGGTATGCTTCGCTAAATCCAGTAGGAAAATGGCTCGGTGCACCACATAATTGGACTAGTGTGGGGGTACTTTTTGAAAATTTTTGAAAATTTTTTATGACATAATTATGCAGATATCTAGATCCAAACATACGACTATAAAATTATACTTCAGCAAGCTTTCGAGACTTCACTTCCACTTGAAACAAGGTTGTGCCGACACTAGATGATTGTTATCTTGTATGACTATGAGGATGCTTACTAAATATGATAAATATTAAGGGACATTGAGAAGATAAATAGATTGCTCTTTGTGACTGTGATCATTGACCCCCGATATAAGTTAGTCATTATAGAATATTCCCTTCCTCATGGAAGTCAAGGCTGCACAGTTTATTAGAGCGTTGAAAAATGGATCATGATAACTTATACAGTCACTATAGTAATAGTAGTTAGCCTTCATCCGTAGTTGCTACCTCCTCACACTCGAGGCCAACAAGGTCGACATCTTCCCTAGATGATCTAGAGAGGGTACATATAATCTTATTATGCAGCAGTATCATGAACTCATTACAATGAGAAATATTATATAGTGTACTTCTAAGGCTAAACAATATTTTATGGAAAATGTGGAGGCACCTAGTATTGTATTTTAGTTATTAACTTGATGGAAGGTTAGTTCCGCCAACTGTCAAGTCCTATCCCACATGGCCCGAAATATGCTAGTTATTTCTGTCACAACGGTTGCCTCTGAGTCAGCATTTAGCATTGAGAAGGTTGTGTGTTGAATGCTTATTAGAGTTCAATGTCACAGTCAGCTGTAGAGTCTCTCATTTGCACATAGAGGATAAATGATACGCTCATTGGACTAAACATCGTTGGCGTTGATATTGAGAGCTATAAGTTTGAATCGGGTAACCTTATATGCTTTTAAATGATTATTTAATTATTTTTAATGTTTTATTTATTTAACTTTTACTTTTTATAATTTCAGAAATCTAATTATGAACCCTAACATAATTGCCGATAATTAAGAGTCTAAAATGGACCCCCCTTGGGATTTGGGATTCAGTTGATGGACTATGTGTAACCTCCATTTATTGGTGAGAAATGAGAATCAAATTCTACTTCTAGCGTGTTCAATTTTCTATTATCAATTTTCTTTCTTATATTGGTTGCGACTTTCTGTCTTCATTTCAGGTTTGACCATTGAGTGAAATTTGTGATGTACATGTTGTTCTCAGTGTTTATGTAGTTATCTCTAAGGCTCTAAGTCAGTATTCATAATTATAAAAAGTAAAAAACTCTTATACAATAGTTCAAAAACTAAATAACATGTAGCCATAGGCCCGTAAGTTATAATGTTCTACAATATTTTTTTTACAGGTTTAAAATTGGGCTTAGCCGTAGCCCAAAAGTAGGAAAAAGGCCTTGAATTGGCCCAATAAATAGTCAGGAGAAGAGAGAGTGGGACAGAGGGCTAAGAGGGTTTAGAGGAACATCAGCCAAAATGATGTTGTTTTGGGGTTTTCTAACTCTCTAAAATGTTATCATTTTATTTAATATTTCTTTAATATATGTAATATATATTTGTCTATATTATATATATATGTATATAAGTGGGTGGGTGGGGACAATATTCCACCTAACATCTGTCGTTGCTTTTTCTTTAGAGTACTAGTACTGATCTAATTAATGTCTTGTCAAAATTTAATTAGAGAATTTAATTTTATAAATTTATCTTGCAAAAATATGAATTATGGCTAACGATCTTCGGAGTAAAAATATGAATTTAATTTCTTTGGAGTTTTATTTCCCCCCAAGTCTTAGTTCTAGCTATGGGTATAACTGATTCAATTTAGATTGGTTTTGGATAAAATTTAGGATTAAATCGGTATGCACCGGTTTCATATTTTTAAAAACAAATTACACACCGATTATCTCCGGTACTTCTGATTTTACTAGTTCTGGTTCAATTTGGTTTTATAATTAGGTATTTTTTTTCCAATTTAAGTGGTTTGTATGATAAAGTGTTATTAATATATATATTATATTTAAAGCTTACGATCAATTAAAATTTCATGTTTAAGAATAAACTTTCATGTTATAAATTATAATAACATTATCTTATAAAATATATTAATATATATTATATATAATTTAAATATTATATAATATTAAAAAAATTTCATTTAATATTATATTATATCAAATGGATCCTATCTGGTCCTAAACAAAGGAATTGGATTAGTACTGATTGATTTTGACATTACAAGAACTGACTTTGAATCGAACCAATTTAAAATCGGACCTATTCCACCAATCTGTGCAAGTCCAGATCAGTTTTTCTATTTTCCCATTTTTCTTCCACCAATACAATTTTCAAGTGTTCTTTTACATTAGAATTCCACGTTTATTTGCGAAGAAATTAATTCCACCTGAGTTGCATGGAATAATTGGATTTTATTTTATTTTTTATTTTATTTTTTGAGAAATATGTTAACTTACATTAAATCCAAGAACTTGACATTTTACAAGTGTGACCGATATAAACTAAGAAAACTTAGTATACAAGTCAACTAAAAGCAGCTAGAGCACAACTTCTAACTTTCTCAAACAAGTTGTCTGAGAGACCATTCACAGCTCGAAAGTAGAGAACTAAAGTCTCTTCTTCCAAAGGAAAAGAGAACTATAATTCTACGGACCAAAATCCAAAAGATTATTTCTCACTTATAAAATTTGTTCTATACAAACAAAACTAAACAAGACCAACTAAACACAAATAGTGGCTGTGGTGGTGTGTGGACAACATGCGCCACTCTAAGAGTGAAAATCTGCACGACTGAGGAACTCGGAGGCGTTGATTCTACTAAGAATTGTACACGGCGGAAAGGAACCTCTAGAATAGGGAGGCGCATTAGAAATAGACCCCGTGTGCTTGGTGCACGTGTCGCACTGTTTGGCAAAGTCTCTGGAGGACTGCAAGATCGGCAGACTGGGAGAACGACGGCGAAGCGTGTGGTGGACTAAAACTATCAAACTACCTCAAACCTACAAACCAGCTAACCAAAAAATTCTAGAACTCAAGACCCACTATCAACTTTGTACAACGACGATGGGTGGGAAGAGAAAGAGAAGGGAAAGAACGGAGAACGGAGGGAGGGAGGGAGGGCGGGAACTAGAGAACGTAGGATTTGTTTTTTTAGAAATGGATGTTTTCGGTGTAGAGAGAATATCATTTTCCTAGTGGGAGCTTGTTTAAGGGGATTTTAGTTTGATTTTCAATATCTGAAGATTTCCTTTTTATTTTCATCATAAATACTTTATGAAGAGAATAATATTTAACCAACTTAAAGAGCTGCTCAGATTTGATTGCTCCTTTATTGAGTTCTTTATAGTAGATTTTTGTATATTTTAAATAAATTTTTGACTAAATTTGTATTTTTTTAATTTTTTTTTCTAATTTAAAATTTGACTAGGCTCAATTGAGATTTGGATTTGAGATGAGATGAGTTTTAAAAGTTGAATACAATATTATTATTATTATTTTAAAATTTGAAAAAGTTGAATTAAGATTTGAAAAAATTGTATTGAAATTTATATTTCATATGAGAATTAGTATAATGATGAATTTGAGATAAGATGAGTTGAGATGAGATAAGTTTGTAATTCAAACTAGGCCTAAACTAAAGTCTCGTTTAGATTTGGAATTAAAATGAATTGAAATGAGTTTTAAAAGTTGAATAAAATATTATTATTATTATTTTAAAATTTGAAAAAATTAAATTGTAATTTGAAATTTATATTTTGTATAAAATTTTTAAAAAATATAATAATAAATTTAAGATGAATTGAGAAGTCTTTGATTCCAAGTGGAACTTAAGGCTAGATTTGATTTAAAAAAATTCTCAAATATTTTTAAATACTTTCTATTACTATTTACTATTTTATTATTAATTTTTATTTACTATTATTACTATTCATTACTTTTTTATTATTATTTAATATTTTATTATTAATTTTTATATATTTATTATTATTATTTATAAATATTTTTAAGCATTCTCATACACTGTTGATATCTAAACTTAACCTAAATCTACTACATACTTTTGAGGTCGGCGTCCGTCCGGCCGCCCAGTTAGTGCTGGTGGTCTGTGACATCTGTCTGTCATTATCAGTCGGGGTCCGGGTAGACCTAGGTCTACCAGGGTGAGCCAACTCCAAGTATATATATATATAAAAGCCCAACACCGTACTATTATTTTATTCCAAATTTTTTAAAAAGAAAATTCACAAGCAGCATCAATTATATTATTTTATACAGAGTGTTAACGGGTGCTTCAAACACTCTCAAAACCAGAATTCGAAAGGTTCAGAAACTTTCAAAATCCGTTGTTTACTACACAAAGAATAACAAAGGCAAAGCTAATATTATCTATAAGTAGGCCTCTAAATTATATAGAGATTTTAGAGAGAATGCACATTTAATTACGTACAAATCATTAATCCGTTTTACACGTGTGCTTAAACAAAAACAAAAACAAAAACAAACAAAAAACAAAAAATTCGTCCAATTAATTACCACGGGTTCAAACTCCGTACATCGAAGGGACCAGATTGACCGCAACCAGCAAATAGGTGGGGTTTAAACGTCGTGTCGTGAGCCTTCCTTCTCGCCCGAACTCAAATCCAATGACTCCTTTCTTCTGCTTCCCATCTTCAATAGTCCGTACAGTTTTCGAAACTCTCTCACCGTGTGAACGCTTTCCCGACATATTACCCCTGCCGGTTCCCCCGCCTCATCCCCGGATCGACCCGACCCACTCCCACTCAAACCCGAAACTGCCGTACCATCAGAAGTAGTACCGTTGGCTTGCAGCGCCGTGATGACTGATTTCAATGCCCGCGTCGGCGAATTCCGGTTCGAAATCATGATCTCGCCGATCTCGGCGTGACTCAGACTAGCGCCGGTTTGAAAGATCTCTTCCACCTGAGGGAACAGCTTGTGATCCTTCACTCCCAAGTAGGAACTGGCCAAACTCTTAAACGCAGAGAAGCAGTCACAGGAGGAGAATTCGATGTGTACGTCGATCCTCCCGGGCCTCGTGATCGCCGTCCGATCACCTAGGTCCTTCCCGTTCATCGTGAATACCATCACACGCTCTTCGCCACAGCACGATACAATTCCGTCCATGAAATTTAGCATCCCCAACATGCTCACTGCCGTCGTACTCGTACCTTTCCCGTCGAAAAAACGATCGAGATCCTCGATCACGATCAGCGACTTGCTCGTCGTTTGCAACAAGAGCGTCTTCAGTTCCGAGTCGTCCGAGACCTTGGACATGTCAATATCGTACACGTCGTAACAAAGGAGCCTCGACATTGCCGCGACGAAGCTGGTTTTTCCGGTGCCGGTAGGACCGTACAGCAAATAACTCCGTTTCCAGACGCGGCCTAATCTGTGGTAATACTGTTTAGACTTAAGGAACTGCTCGAGATCGGACCTCACCTTGTTTTTCAAGTCGGCGTCCATCACCACCGTGTCGAAGCTGGCCGGGTGCGTGAAAGGGATCGATCTCCACCGCGCATTTCCTCGCTCCAAATTCATGTACAATCTAATTTCCTTCTTCCTCTGCTCGATCTCTTCCGTGACCGAGAGGATATGCTGCAGGTACTGTCTCAAGACTCTACGCTTGTCGCTTTTCCTTATCTTTAGCACGTAGGATCTAGTACTAGTAGTACCACTGTTGCCGCTGCAGCTTCCTCCGTCGTCTCTTTTCGATTCGTTCGTCCACGAAACCCTGGCACTAAAAAACTTGTCGTAGACGATCTGGTTGGAATCAAAGTGGAGAAAGATTTCACCGGGTTTGGAACCGGAGAGAAGGTTGAGGTTCGTAAGATCGGGATCGTCGAGGGAGGCTAAGGAATTAAGGTAAACAGAAACCTTGCGATAGAGTTGGTTTTCTTGGTAATACTCGTTGTACTGTGGGATTTTGTAAGACTGGTAAACATGAAACCAATCTTCGAAACATCGCCACCATTTCGAGAAAATGGCTAGTATAGAGGTTTTGAGCAAGAATCTGAGAACTATCAAAGAAGTAAAGATGGCGAAGAATAAACCCAGAAACATCATAGACATAAACTAAATAGTTGATAGACCTGGCCACATAGAGAGATCAAGAATGAAGAAATACAGTGATTTAGATGCAAAGTTTGAGACTTTGGAGAGAGTGGTTAGGTATTTAAACTAGATTGGATCGTGAGATAGGAAAGAAAGGAGGAAGATGGGGAAGGTTCATGAGGAGAATGAAAACATGGAGCATGAGAATTGATGAGGGCCGTGTTTATAAGGGAATATTCATTGACGGCCGGCAGTTTCCGGCGAGTTTCATTAATTAAAAGGGTCAAAAGTTGGAGTTCTGTTTTGGTTGCTTGGCTGGTGGCTGTGAATGTACGACTTTTGTACTGAGTATATTAAATGAGGGAAGGGAATTGATTATTCAACGGTCTTGACCAAAGAATAGATGAGATATTTGCGGTTTTTAGGAGGAGTAGTTTATAATATTCCAAATTCAATTTTATTATTTTTAATTTATTTCGTATTTTTAATTTATTTCAATTATTTATTTTAAATTTTAATTTATTTAAATTATTTATTTTATTATTATTCATAATTTATCTAAACTATCTCTTAATATTTCATTTGTAAGATGGTGAGGTAAGAGATGATTTTAAATAAAAATATAAATAAAATAAAATACTATTAAAATATAAATTTTAATATTTTAGAATTAAAAATTTAATTTTGAATTTTAAAAGATTATATTATTTATTATATCTTATGATATAGCGCCATACAATAAAATTAAATGAGATGATATTCACTCTTGAATTCAAATAAGGACTAAATTCATACAAATACAAATTTTTACTATTTTTTCCTAATTTTACTTTTAAAGAAAAAATAATAATTATGTAAAAATTTAAAATTTTAAAAATTAATATCGTCAAAAAACTCAATTTTTAAAAATATATTCAATGTTTTTAAAAAAAATAATAATAAGATGATGGATATTTATTGGTTGTAAAATAAGGTATATATTAGTTATGTTAATTATTCTTGATCGGTTATGCGACAGACTACAGTTAACACATGCATGGTTATACGTATAATTACTCTTTAATTATATAATTGGTGGCATGCTGTCCATTCAGGAAGTTGCTGGGTATGTCTACATACAAATACACATGATAAATGGTTATCTGTTTTATTTTTTCCCCCCTTAAAATTGAATGGCAAAATATTACATGAATTCGCGTGAGTTTATAAATTTTTGTTTTTATAATTTTTTTTAACGTATGTAGCGAGAGAAAGAGTGAGAAAAGTTTGATCGCATGGCACTCGAAAGCGATTGGTGGCTCCGTTTGAAGTTGGTAGCTAGCTGCTAGCTTTGAACAAGTAAACTCAACCTTTCATGTTTTCAACGCTGCATTTTCTTTTTCTACGTGTCTTTTACACACGGTTTCTACGTACCTAACCATTGAAATTAGTTTGGCAGCCCACTTTAATTCTTTATCTACAACTGAGCTTTCCGGCCATTACCAGATTGGATAAATACTCCAGTACATATTCTTTTACAGTACATGGTAGATATACAAATTTAAGGCATGCAAGTTTTGTAACATTTAAAAAAAAAAATTGGAAACTACTTTAAAAAATAACATTTTTCATATGGTATATACCACGTTTTTCAAAAGTTTTATGCGGAGATTTACACGTCCTAGATCTAAAATAAATAAATTAAGAAAAAAAAAAAAGGTAGATCTAAGGGATGCCATCCACCCGTGTTAGGTGGGGTTGCGGAATGCGAGTATCGTCCAGCACCCATTTTAAGTGGTTTGAATTAAGAAATGAGAAGAATTAAGTTGTAAATAATAAAATGAAAATTAGTTTAAATTTATTGAAATGAATTGTGAATAATAAAATTGAGTTGTGAAGCCAAATCATCCGATACCACATACACTCTGCAGTCCGGTCAGCTAATAGATAAACAAAAAAAAAAAAAAACACTTTAGTTTACTTACTTATTTTGACACCTCATTTTAATATATTCTAATATATTTTATTTTATTTTTTATTTAATAATTAAGAAATTAATTATTAGTATATTAATATTTTATTATATTTTTAAAAACGTTAAATAAAAAATGAAAATAAAAAAATAAGAAAATAAGAAAAATGATGCCTTGCAGTAAAATGTAATAAACTCCAATGAACATGATAGCGCTGCCCCTAGATAAAGGAAGAATAATGATAGAGTTGCATTTTATTTATCACTCCTTTATCATATTTTTTAATTTTTTTAAAATTATTTTTTTACTTAATGATTAAGGAATGAATTATTAATAAAATTATATATTTTTTAAATTTTTTCTTAATCATTAAGGATGTTAAAAAAATATATAAGAGAAAATATAAATAATAAATAAATATATTATAAATAATAAATAAATAATAAAATGATGATAATCCTATCGCTACTCGTAAAAGAAACATGCATCATGTGAGGAATCTTGTTCATATTTCTCTTTCTTCTTTTATGCAGTCCTCGTCATTTTTTATGCAGTCCTCGTCATTGCATGTTTGTTTGTTTTTTGTTTTTCTCACAAATCTAATTTTACATTGTTAACGTTGGAAGCTGATTGAAAAGAAATCTCACGTGATGTGCTCATTATAGTTCAGGTATTAAATAAAGTACGTGCGCCTGCATGCATGATGCATGCGCTTCTTAATTTCTCACAAACAATATTACCAATCATATTGTACTGCACAATATCTATAGAGAAGTAATATTGGATCAGTTTAGTGCATTGAGAACCTTAAAAGTGCAAATGGGCATTGATCAGGAGCGACTGACTTAAAAGCCTTTACAGTCAAAAACGAAAATTTTCTAAAAATAATAAAGCAATAATACACATACTATTAATTTATAATAATTTTACAACTTATTAGTATATTTGAATTTTTATTTTATTTTTTATTATTTTATTTTAAGTATTTTTTTAACATTCTTAATCATTAAGAAAATATATATAAAAAATATATAATTTTATTAATATTCACCTTCTTAATCACTAAATAAAATTAAAAATTAAAAAAAATATATATAAAAAAATATAAAAAAATTGTAAAATAGTTATAAAATAGTAATGTGTATCATTTCTCAAAATGATATTTGAGAAATTATATTTATAGTCATAAGTACTATATAATTATTTTTAAAAAAAGAATGTAAATATTAAATTCATATAAAAAAATTAATTTTTTAATACTATATTTTGTTTTATTTTTTAAAATGATTATATAAAACTTCCGTACTCTACGACTGTGCATTACCAACTCTTGTTCCCCCGTCTGTATATAATAGAGATGAGGGCTGCTACGTACGTATCAGAGTTTTACGCATTGTTCTTTACGCACTGTGGTGGCATTCTGTTGTGTGCACAATTTCGACAACTCCCGAGGGCTTTTTATCCAACTCTTTTTTTATTACTTTAAAATCTCTTTTTTTTTTTTAATTTATTTTAAAAATTTTCAGGTTATATAAATTTTTTTAATAATAATATATATAATTTTAGAGTATATAAATTCTGTATATTTTCTTTTGAAAATAATTTAAGTTTATTTTTACAATTAATTTTATCATATAAATTGTTTTGCATATCTTAAAATTATAAATACCATTTTTTTACAAATTTTCAATTGCATGCACAATAAATATAATTTTATTTTATACTAATTAGATTCGTACACTTTAAAATTCTATATTATATTATTTTATACTTTTTAAAATTTTATTTAATGTAATTTTATATATTTCAAAATTATATCTAATATTATTATAAAAAATTGTATTGCAAAAATATTCTAGTTAAAGGTTTTGAGTCTGGACGCCTGATCTTAACCTCTTTTATTTAAAAAAAAAAAATGCATTGCATTATAGTGCGTAAAACATTCTGGATAAAATTGTTCGTACGTTTAGCATTTCTCATAATGGATTTTGGGTTGATCAAAAAGAAAAATGTTTTATAATATAATTCGTGATCATTCACTGTATAATATTCAGCTTATAATTTTATTTTATAGATTCATGATTTTACGTAAAGAAGCATTTGATGATTCACATGCATGTTGTCAATGATTTTTTTTATTTTTTATTTTTTATTTTTATTCTTAATTTTTAAGGACTTCTTTCTATGGGACTCAGATAATATTAAAGTTAGTCATATTTCTATATATGCTTTTTAAATAAAAATAAAATAAAAACTTTGATTTAATTAGATTAACTATATTCATTTAATAAGCTTAACTCAACTGTATATATTATTTACTTTTTATTTAATAAAATCATATAATTAATCGGAAAATTGACATGGCTTTATAGGAATAATTTATATTTAGTAATTTATACAATCTTAATCTCCCCATTATCCTTGTAAGTAAAAAACTTGTCTTTGTAGAGAGAGATAATCATTCAAATATATATGTAGAATGACTTTAGCTTGCAAACAAAAAATATATTTAATTACCTCTTCCATAATGTAGACAATTTTATGAAGTTGTTAGCTAAATTTTGATTTGTTTATATGGCTACACCATTATTAATGCTTCTCGTTGAGTAAAGTATATGAGTGCAGCAATGATTGACTTTATAGAAGGTTAGAAATTTTCGTTCATACCGAATGCTTAATTCCATATTCCAAAATCCATGCTTTGAAAATTAAATAAAGAACTGTTATAGTTACAAAAAAATATCGTAAAAATAAACTTAAAAAATGACATAGCTTAATATAATACGTTAGAATGTAAAATTATTTTTATTATAAAATTGATTATATAAAAAATATTTTCAATAATTTAATATATTATTTTTATATTATAATTATATAAGTTAATGATGTAATTTATAAATAATTTATTATCATTGATCATTTAAAATATAAAATAATATGTGCTATCAATTAATAATAAATCATAAATCATGTGATAATTTATGTCATTATATGTAAATAGTTAATAAATCATACATTCATACATACTCTACTATTTATAGTTAATTAAAATAATTAGATTTTTTTAATATCTAAATTGCTAGCAATATGAATAATCTATGTACAATGAAATTATTTTATGTTTATTAATAATATCATATATTTTAATAATTATATATACTAAAAAGTAAATTCTAAGTTAATAAATAGTAAGTATCAACATCATAAATATAATAAAAAAAATTCTGCTTTAGCCTCCGATTTTCGGTCGCATGGCCACACACTAAATCCGGTTCCTTAACCACATCACGGTTCATTGATTTTTTCTCCATTCACAGACTTCTACCACTTATTCTCCCCTTCTTCGCATCCCGAAAACGAGCCCGTTCCCTCATGCCAACCACTTCTTCCTACTCTTCTATCCTTCTCCATCACCTTGAAACTACCGTCAACCCAGTGAACAATGCCCTTCAGCTAACACCTCTCACCCTAACCAGAAGGCAAAACTGGCCACAAGGTCGGCCTTTTCAACTTTGTGTTGGGATTTTCAGAAGCCTTGCGATAGAGTTGGTTTTCATGGTAATACTCGTTGTACTGTGGGATTTTGTAAGACTGGTAAACATGAAACCAATCTTCGAAACATCGCCACCATTTCAAGAAAATGGCAAGTATAGAGGTTTTGAGAAAGAATCTAACAACTATCAAAGAAGTAACGATGGCGAAGAATAAACCCAGAAACATTATATACGTAAACTAAATAGTTGATTGAACCCAGATAGAGAGATCAAGAATGAAGAAATACAGTGATTTAGATGCAAAGTTTGAGACTTTGGAGAGAGTGGTTTGGTATTTAAACTTGTTCGGATCGTGAGATAGGCGAGAAAGGAGGAAGATGGGGAAGGTTCATGAGGAGAATGAAAACATGGAGCATGAGAATTAATGAGGGCTGTGTTTATAAGGGAATATTCATTCACGGCCGGCGGGATCCGGCGAGTTTCATTAATTAGAAGGGTCAAAAGTTGGGAGTTCTGTTTTGGTTGCTTGGCTGGTGGCTGTGAATGTATGACTATTTTACTGAACATATTAAATGAGGAAGGGGATTGATTATTCAACGCTCTTGACCATAGGGGCTGGTTTTGGTAGGGAGATAAAGAGAGATGATTTAAATATAAATAAAAATAAAAATTAAATAGAATATTAATTTTGAATATTATTATTTTAAAATTTTAAAAAAATTGAATTGAATTTTAAAAATGATGTTGTTTATTAAATTTTATATTAGAATTTGAAAAAATTATAATGATGAAATTAAATGAGATGAGATGAAGGTCTTTTGCTAGTGTTTCGACTTATCTTCTGATTGTTGCGTTCTTGTATTCTTACTTTTCCTAATTGATGATCAAGTCATAGTGGTTATGGAAGACTCTCACAGCCAGTCCAGACAAACAAGCTGCAACACTCCTCTCCTTACGATTTTTAGTTGCAGTGTTTTAGTCTATTTATCAGACTACTTTACTATTTCAAGCGGCATCTCCTTTATGGAAAATGGTGGGAGTCATTTTTGATTTCAAAACTTTTTTTTTTTAATTTTATTTTGGTGTTGCATTTGTCTATTTTGAAATGATTTTTGAGGATTGTCATCTCATAAAATCTTGTATCATGCTATCTTAGTTTATCCATAAACTCCTTTGCCTAGAAAAAAAAAAATAGATGAGATGATTGGACTAAACACGTACAAATACAACTTTTTACTATTTTTTTATAATTTTATTTTTAAAGAAAATAATAATTACGTATAAATTTAAAAATTAATAGCATTAAAAAACTCTATTTTAAAATGAATAAATTTATTCATCATCATCTTTTTTATCATTCTCTCATCATCTTATATTGTGATATTAAATGATGAGTAGTATTACTCATTTAAAAAACATATTCAATGTATTTTTATAAGAAGATGGATATTTATGAGTTGTAAAATAAGGTGTATAATTGTTATGTTTATTATTCTTTCATTTTAATTATATAATTGGTGACATGCTGTGACCTAGGGGTGTAAATGGTCTGATCCGAAAAAAATGTGCATCGGTTCTATTTGGTCTAAAAGTTTTTCTACCCTGACCAGACTGATCTCCTATTCGGTTCATACTGATCCGGTCCAATTCAATTTAGGGGCAGTTCAATTCAGTCCAGGGGCAGTTTATATAATTTAATGGATTAAATTTAATCCAAAATCTTTCAATGATTAAAAATAATTTTTAGCCCAAATTTAATTATTTTTAGCCTAATTTATGTATTTATCACAAATTTAAGCCAAATAATATTAAAAAATTACTCTTAAAACAATTGGCAAACAAAAAAATAATATAAATAAAAAGTAAAAAAAATTATAAATTATAATTTATATACTATAACTAGTTAACTACTATAAATTATAATATGTTAATATTATAAGAGTATATATATTATATATTAATATATTATACAACCACTCTTAATCTATATTAATATTTATAATTTATATATTAATATTTATATATATATATATAAAAAGAGTTATTCGGTCCAGTCCAGTCCGGTCCGGGAGAAAATGTTATGGACTAAGACCGGACCGAAAATTTTCGGTCCATGTAAAAAATGGATCAGATCGTATCGAACCGAATTTCATCTGATCCGTTCCATGCAGTCTAGTCCGATCTACAAGTTCAATTCAATCTTCTTATACCTCTAATGCTGTCCATTGAAGAAGTACTTGCTGGGTATGTCCACATACAAATACACATATATGGTTATCTTTTTATTTTTTTCCCCCAAAATTGAATGGCAAAATTTGAATGAGTTAAGTGTTTTTGTAAGTCGGGTCAGTCAATAATACATCGATCTCTTATAGTTATAAGAGATCAATGTAAATCATGTTTCTACCTCTTTCACATCATAATTAATGTATTTTATTGTGTCAATCGTAAATAACTTTATTTAGATGTTGAAATGAATTGATTGAGTAGTAAATAATATTATTTTATATGTCTTATTGAGATAAATTTAATTTTTTTGAATTAAAATGAATTTAATTTTTTTAATTAAAATATATGAAATAAATTAAGACGAGTTTAATATTTTTTTAATGAGAAATTGAAAAGATGGTAGATTTCATAAAAAATTAATTTAAAATAAATTTAAAATGAGTTGAATTTGCTTCAACGATCAAACATAACCAATTATTTATTGTTTCCTTTGATTAGGAGGCATGCAAAAATAATAAGCCGTCGGAATATATTTAAAATGGAGACGATTTCTCTTTTGTTTTAATAGAAAGGAAAAGGCTAAACTAGTATTGAACTAATTTTGATGTTGGGTCAACAGGACCAGTTTGGAGGAGTAGAGACGAAAGAATGGCAAATGGAGCCATTCATCCATAACAAAATGCTTAATTTTAATTTATAACTAAAATAAATTACAAACATTTAGAATGTGCCTAATTAATCCAAATATCTGCTGCCATATCAAAAGTCTGGATGTGATAGTGATAGTGGTAGTGGTAGTGATAGCAGCTTTATTTACGTGAAAGAAATACATACTACAAAAAATAATATATATAATAATAATTTAATCTTAAAGAAATTTTATAAAAAAAAAATTATAAATTGATATAAATTTGGTTCCTTAGATTGAAAAATTATTAATTTTTATTATAAAATAAATTTAATATATCATATAAATTTACGACAATTTATGAATTAAATTTTTTTTTTTAATTTATGTAACACTTATATATAGAGAGAGAAGTTTGATCGCTTGGCACTCAGAAGCGATTGGTTGCTCCGTTTGAAGTTGATAGCTAGCTTTGAACAAGTAAACTCAACTTTTCATGTTTTTAACGCTGCATTTCCTTTTTCTATATGTCTTTTACACAGTTTCTACGTACCTAACCATTGAAAGTTTGGCAGCCCACTTCCTTTAATTCTTTATCTACAACTGAGCATTTTGGCCATTACAGGATTGGATAAATACTCCAGTACATATTCTTTTATGGTACATGATAGATATACAAATCTTTTCTTTAAAATTTAATGAAAGATATAAATTTAATAGAAAATCTACATTTTTATATTCATAATTTCACATTAAATTTATCAAAATAATAATATAATTTATAATTTATAAAATTAATAAATACATCAATAATTTGTTCAATCAACAAACATATTAAAATGTAATAAAAAAATTATTTTAATAGATAAATAGTATACATTCATATTTGAGGGATAAAATAAAGTTATTGTAACTTAAAATCTTTTATCATTTCATTTGATAAATCTAATGCATAAATATTTTAAATAAATGTATTAAATTTACATTTGCATTTATTTTTAATGGAGCAAATATAAAAATTCTAAAGTCCGGTTTGGATTTAAAGATGAGATGAGTTTAGATTAGTTGAGATGAATTTATTTTTTAACATTATTATTATTTTCAAATTTAAAAAAATTGTCTTGAGAATTAAAAAAGTTGTATTAGGATTTTAAAAAAAATATATTGAGATTTATATTTTATATAAAAATATAAAAAAAATATAATAATAAATTTAATATGAATTGAAATGAGATGAGTTTATTCGTGAACAAAGCATACAAGCTATTTTATACCGTCATTTTTCAAAAAAATTGGAAACTATTTTAAAAAAACAAAGGTTTTCATATGATACCACTTTTTTCAAAGGTTTTATGCGAGATTAACCCGTCCTAAATTTTAAAATAAAATAAAATAAAATAAGTAGATTTAAGGCAAGCCATCCACTCGTAATTAATCAACCGCATATACTCTGCAGTGCCTGGTCAACTACTAGATAAAAGCAATATATACCAATCATGTTGTACTTCACAATATCTATAAAGAAGTAGCATTAGGGCTGTTTTAAATTTAGAGTTGAGTCGATATAAGTTGATATAAATTTTAAAAATTGAATAAAATATTATTATTATTATTTTAAGATTTAAAAAAATTGAATTATAGTTTGAAAAAGTTGTATTAAGATTTGTATTTTATATAAATATTTAAAAAATATAATAATAAATTTAAAACAAGATAAATTAAAAAAAGATAATTTTATAATCCAAAGTGTCCCTAGATCAATTACAAGTGCATTGAGAACCTTAAAAGTGCAAATGGGCAATGATCGGGAGCGACTGACTTAAAAGTCTTGACAGTCAAAAACGAAAAATCATCTAAAAATAATATTTGAGAAATGAAATTTAGTAAAATATATAATTACAATTTACTGTAATTTTTTTTTAAAAATGTATGTAAATATTATATTCATATAAAAAATTTAATTTTGTAATAATAAATCTTAATTTTTTTTTTCAAAATAATTATATATAATATGCGCATTCTACGACTGTATATTACCAACTTTTGTTCCCAGTTGAATATAATGGATTTTGGGTTGATCAAAAAGAAAATGTTTTATAATATAATTCGTGATCATTCACCGTATAATATTCAGCTTATAATTTTATATATTCATGATTTTATGTAAAGAAGCATTTCATGATTCACATGCAAGTTGTCAAAGATTATTATTATTTTTTTTAATTTTATCTTTAAGGCCGACTTCTTTCTATATGGGATCTAAGTGGATCACTTTCTGCCACCTACCTTACAAAATTATCTACTTTCAACAATATAAACTTATTATGTTCTCTTTTTCTTCTGTAATATCAGATAATATATATTAAAGTTAGTCATAGACATAGTTCTATATATGCTTTTTCATGGATTTATTTTAGGCATTTCGAAAACGGTAAGATTGCTAATTTTATACTTTAAATAAATAAAAAATGATTTAATTAGATTAACTATATTCACTTAATAAGCTTATCTCAACTCTATATATTATTTACTTTTTATTTAATAAAATCATATAATTAATTGGAAGAATGACATGGCTTTATGGGAATAATTTATATTTAGTAATTTATTCAATCTGCCTTATTTGTTTTAAGGGATGAGACTAAAAATATAAAATATATCTCAAACTCATCATTATATTTTTTCAAATCTTCATACAAAATATAATAAAAAATTCAATTTTTTCAAATTTTCATATCATTTTTTTAAATTTACATACAAAATTAATATTAAAAAAAATATCTTATAACAATATTTTATTCCTTTTTTACTTTTATTTTATCTCATCTCATTTCTAAAAACAAACAGAACTATCTCCCCATGACCCTTGTAAGCATAAAAATTTGTTTTTGTAGAGAGTGATAATCATTCAAATATATATGTATGTAGAATGACTGTAGCTTGCAAACAAAAAATATCTTTAATTACCTCTTCCATAATGTAGACAATTTTATAGTGGAGTTGTTAGCTAAATTTTATTTTGCATTTACATGGCTACACCAATGCTAAAATGCTAATGCTTCTCGTTGAGTAAAGTAAATGAGTGCGGCAATGATCGACTTTGTAGAAGACTAGAAATTTTTGTTAATACCGAACGCTTAATTCCATATTCCAAAATTCATGCTTTGAAAATTAAATAATTATAGCTACAAAAAGATATCGTAAAAGTAAATTTGTAAAATAACATGATTTCATATAATACATTAGAATGTAAAGTTACTTTTATTATAAAATAGATATAAAAAATATTTTCAATAATTGAATATATTATTTTTATATAATAATTTAAATTATATAAGTTAATGATGTAATTTATAAATAATTTATTATCATTGATCATTTAAAATATAAAATAATATGTTCTATCAATTAATAATAAATAATAAATGATGTGATAATTTATGTCATTGCATGTAAATAGTTAATAAATCATACATTCATACATACTCTACTATATATAGTTAATAAATAATTAGATTTTTTTTAATCTAAATTGCAAGCAAGTATGAATAATCTATATACAATGAAATTATTTGATGTTTATTAATAATAATAAAATATATGATATTATTAATAATTATATATACTAAAAAGTAAATTCTAAGTTAATAAATAGTAAGCATTAACATCATAAATATTAGGGGTGAACAAAAAATCCGAAATTCGACCCGACCCGAAATACCAACTCGACCCGAACCCGTTATTCCGCTCGATTTCGGTAAATCGGGTAATCAGGTATTACCCGTTACCGATTTAAACCCTTATTTCATATTTCAGTTTCGCTTCAACTTCGTTCTCTCTGACCTCGATTTCATTCTCTCTGGCCTCGATTTCAACTTCAGCCTCCAACAGAGCATCCAAATAATCGATTTCGTTCTCTTTGATTTCATTTTCAGCTGTAGCGAACACTTTAAACAAGCCATCGATTTCGTTCTCTGATTTCGTTCTCTCTGTGATGTCGTTTGGAGCTTTAGCCATCGATTTCGTTCTCTCTCACTCTCTCTCGCCCAAAGTTGTGACAAAGTGGTGGTGAAAAGCAAAGGTTTGGAGGACGAAAAGCTCAAAAATTTCAACCCAGAGTCCCGACATAAAGGTATTTCTTCTTCTTGCAAATTCAACCCTTATTTCTCGGCAACCAAACAGAGAGGATCGTTACTTCGTTTTATTTAATTTTTTTTGATATTTTAGGGGAGGGGGGGAGATTGAACCCCAGGATCTCTCTTGGAGACTGGGTATCATGCCATTAAGCCAACAGAGAGGATGGTTGCTTCGTTTTCCTTCGTTTTTTACTGGTTTTTTTTTATTATTTTTTCGAAACCCTTATCGGTTGATTATCGGCCAAACGGGTATCGACTTATCGGAACACATCTGTAATCGAGTCGGGTAGGAAACTGGCTTATTGGTGCGGGTCGGGTCGAGTCGGGTGAACTGCCCTAATAAATATAATAAAAAAATTCTGCTTAGCCTCCGATTTTCGGTCGCACCACACATTAAATCTGGTTCCTTACCCACACCACGGTTCATTGATTTTTTCTCCATTCTCATACTTCTACCACTTATCCCTACTATTCTCCCCTTCTTCGTCATCCCGAAAACGAGCCCGTTCCCTCGTGCCAGCCATTTCTTCCCACTCTTTTATCCTTCTCCATCACCTTAAAACTACCATCAACGCCCTTTAGCTAACACCTCTCACTCTAACCAGAAGGCAAAACTAGCCACAAGGTCGGCCTCTCTTTCAACTTTGTGCTGGGATTTTCAGCATTGCTTTTTGCTTTGTCGATTAGGCATATATGGGCTAGCATGTTCACCTAGGACGCAAAGATTATAGCCTTAACATCTATGGTCTTGTCCATTATCCTCTAAGAGGAAGAACTAAGCCTAAACTGGGAGCCAATATCAAACCTCAGTTGCTTCAATCTTGTTGGAATACCGATTGCAGTGTGGTTGGCCTTTTACTCTGGGTTTGATTTCAGAGGACTTTGGCTTGGTCTTTTAGCTGTGCAAGGCTCATGTGTTGTGACCATGTTGTTCGTTGTGACCAAGCCCAGAGAACCAAAGAGCTGACTTGAGCTATCGTCACCATTGATGATGATGATAACCCCAAAAACAACGATAATTTAAAAGATAAAATTTAGGAATTTAGCAGTTCATTGGGTAATGTTGAGAGCAGTCATAATTCACTAGTTTGAATTTTCCTGAAGATTTCTTGTTTGAACAAAGGGTGACGACGATGGCGGGTAGGACACCAGAGGGGGAGGGGGAGGGGGAACGATGGTGGGGGAAGGGGAAAAGATTGAGAAAAAGGGGAAAATTAAAAATCCACTTTTTATTTCATTAGACAAAAATAAAACAAATTCCACTTAAGCAGAGGTTGTAGGAGGGAGAGATGTTGTATAGTATACCTCTACATATTATTATAGTAAATTATTATTTTTTATGAGTGTTACATAATTCACATGAATAATTCGCTTAATTATAATTTAGTAATTTAAGTATTTTTTATTAATTTATTTGAAAAAAAGACGAAATAAAATAACAAAATAATTGGACTAGAATGAACGGATTGATCAAACTAGTTGGACCGATGGTTACCAGTTTGGTCCCTAAGAATGTTCTTTCCAGTTTGATCAGAAGAAAATGATGGACCAAAAATTTTGGTCTATACCCTAACTGACCAGACTGGTTTGATTTACACTCATATTCACAACTGATGTGGCACAACCCCAACAATCTCTCTCACATATTGGGTCCTAAGTCAAAGCAACGATAAACTATTTTTTCTACAAATTGTTGAGCTTGATATTGTTAGTGAACTTGGGCTTTAATACCAGTTGGTAAACTTAGAAAAGTCTAACACATTCCTTAGATGAAGAAAAATCTCAGCTCTATAAGACAACTTGACGATTTTGGCCACTTAGTAGTATTCTTCGATAACACAAGGAAGGCTACTAAAGAAGCAATGACACTGACTCAAGGTAAGAAGACTGATACTCTATATATAACATTTGGATCAAGCAACACCATCACTACCACTGTAGTAGATAGCACAACAAAGTTGTGGCACTGCAGGCTTGGTTATATGAGTTAGAAAGGTATGAAAGAACTACTATCAAAACGCAAGCTACCAGAACTACAACTAGTTATATGCTGGGAAAGCATAAAAATGTCAGCTTTTTGAAAAATGACATAGCACTAAGATCAAGAAAATTGGAACTCGTAAACACACACTTGTAGGGACCTTCCCCGATGCTATATCTTGGATGCTCCTAGTACTATATCACATTCATCGATAACCACAGCAGAAAGGTATGGATTTACTTTCTGAAATTAAAATCTACATGTTTGATATGTTCAAAAAGTGGAGGGCTCTAGTTGAGACAAAGACAGACATGAAGTTAAAATAATTGAGGTATAATAATGGTGGAGAATTCAATTATGGAGTGTTCAATGATTACTTTGGAGCTCACTATATCAGAATGAAGAAAACCATCCATCAGACCCCATACTAGACCAGTGTTGCTAAGCGCATGAACAAGTCTATCAATGAATGTGCTACAAGCATTAGGCTATATGCTAGGCTACTAGCTACATTATAGGCAAATGCGAGTAGTAATGTCATTTACCTGCTCAATCAAGGACCATAAGTTTTATTAGGGTGCAGACTGCTAGAGAAGGCTGGAGCGAAAAAGAAGTTAAAACTTTATTATCTCAAAAATTTTTGTTGTGTTTCTTACATTTATATTAAATCTAATGCTCATAGAAGCTTGAGGCCAAATAAAAAAGATGTTATTTCATTGGCTATGAAAAATGCTATTGATTTTGGGATGAGTAAAGTCAAAAAATTATAAAAAAATGATTTTCAATGAGAAAGATATGTAATAGGACATCTTTGGTACAACAGTTGATGTGACTCCTCAAGAGTCTAAGTTCATGAGCTTAGATGACCTAACAAAGGTTATAGTGCAGAACAAGGACGTAAGTGATGGGATAATGACCCAATGCATCAATTCCTATTATTCCGCAATTAGATCCAAAATCGTCCATACCTGTAGTTGCAATTCGCAGGTCTACCAAAACTATCTGACTTGAACAACAATTCTTACCCACCTTAGACTATATTTTGCTTACAGATGGTAGGGAGTCGCAAGGTTATGAGAAACCTCCAGGATGAAGATTTGAGTAAATGAGAATTCGTTATGAAAAATGAGATAGATTCCTTGTTAAGAAATCAGACATGGGAACCAACAAAACTTCCACCAAGGAAGAAGGCATTGCATTACAAGTGGGTGTCCCAGCTGAAGACGAAGCATGATTGCAATTAAAGATACAAGGTAAGACTTGTTGTGAAAGGCTTTCAGCAAAAAGGGCATTACCTACTCTGAGATCTTCTCTCTTGTAGTGAAAATTATAACCATTAGATTAATACTGGTAAGTGTGACTACTAAAAATATAATCTCGAGTAGTTAGATGTGAAAACAGATTTTCTTCATCGATATTTGGAAGAAGGCATCTATATCCACCAGCCTAAGGGTTCACAATACAAGGAAATGAAAGTCCAGCCTGCAAACTGAACAAAATCTCATATGGTCTGAAATAAGCTCCTAGATAATTGTACAAGAAGTTTGACAATTTCATGTGTAGTTCAAGATATATCTATCATATGTCAGGCAGACTATTGCTACTATGTTAGGTACTTTGACAACTCATATATCATTTTTTTGTTGTACGTGGATGATATGCTCATTGCAAGGTTCAAGACTAAAGAGATTAGTAATCTAAAGAAGTAGTTGTCAAGACAATTTACAATGAAGGATGTAAGAGTTGCAAAACAAATCCTTGGCATGAGGATCGTCAATGATAGAGTTAAGGGCACATTGAGACTTTCACATGCAAAATATGTGAAAAAGTACTCAATAAATTCAGCATGAACAATGCCAAACTATCAAGCACACCCTAAAAGTGTTTGTGTTTAATTCGTGAGAAAGAGTTATACACATAAGAAACTAAAGTTGTGCGCAACTTCAATTGATCTTTTAGCTTGAAGACAAGGGCTATGAGTTGCAAAAGTGAAAGATACCAATTTTGGAAAGGGTGGATGGTGATGCATTGGTTGTACCTATCTCTCAACTTCAAAAACTAATTCAAGAGATAAACTCTTTCACTCATACTTATAAACTAACTACTAACTCCTTTCAGAACCAATATGGACAATCAATAACTAACATAAGATGTATATTACCATCATCCATTTTCTCAATAATGAAATTTTCAGAAACCGTGTCAATTGTCAAATGAAGGCACCCATAAAAAAATTAGAAGAAACAAAAGTTTGGGAGTTGTCAAATACGCTTACCATTCACACGCAGTTACACAAATCTGGTTATGGCCCTTTGCGGCCTAAATAGTAAATTGTCCTAGACCTCAATGTTTATGTGGGATTCATAACCCAACTTCCATCAGAGAAAAAAAGTTCCTGCTGAGATTTGTTTGACAAGACTACGATATCCTTTTACACCTCTACATTGATTGGGAAAACGTGAGGACACAAACCATCTCTGTTGAACCATCTCCGCCGATCCACCAATCACGTTTAACTTGTAAAAACTACTAAAGTGGACGGAGAAAAACTGATAGCAGAACCGTATTAAGCACATTGTTAACAATATAATTTTAAATACGTTACAAACAATATGAAAACCCATCAATAAATACTCTCTGACCACCAAAGTTACTGTTGAGAATGAACGATCAAATTTGATTGAGGGTACTCAGGCTTCAATGCGAGCATTCTATGGCTCTTGGCCATCTGATTGAATGTTCAAAATCTGGGAAACCACAAGCTTAGATAACTCATGTATTGCAGCTTGAACCTGATAATCACCTGACTCCCTATTCCCGGACCACCCCGATGATTGGGGGGTTAATCCAGTATACTCACTAGCGGCTACCTTTGTCTTACGCGATGAGGCAAGAACTTTCTCCAAATCTGACTGTGCCAATGGCCTCGGTGCCTGAAACAAAGATATATGACCAGAATTAATCTCATGCAAAACTGAGTCAATTAAATCTAGCTAAATTTACCATGTTTGTTTTAGTTAAGTTATATAAACAACTAAAAATTGACTTTAATGCTATAGTGATAAGAATACCAAAATTTCTGTCCACTCTGTACTCTTTTAACTTTTTCAACCCTTCATTCAGTTCATGTCCACAACACAATCTGTTGCCATGGTTCTTAAAATTGGGTTTTCAACCCCAAAAAAACTCGTGGCGTTTAGTGACAAGCAAAAATACGTCTGAACCTACAGCTCATTCCAAGCCCACCCTTTAACTAGACTGCACGCTGGAATTACACCAGAAATGATTGCCAAAACAGATGTGAGATAAGAAACTCAGCCAAAAAAAGAGTAGAATTTAATAGGTATCATTAAGTAATAACTACAGTGCGCAAGATAAATTAATCCATATTGCAACGGAATTCCCAAGAGTTCAAAAGATATGACGTGTCATATGTTATCAACAGGCTCTGCCATACCCAAGCATTGCACCAAGAAGCTTTAATTTGATAAAAAAATGTTGGAAGAAGAAAAGAATACTCACCGAAGACCGTTTCCCTTTCTTCTCTTCATCTAGTAGGTCCCTGATGGGAAAATATGCTGCTTTCTTGCAGAGTTCAAGAAGATCTGAACCTGTGTAACCTTCACACAAGCTAGATAGGATGTCATAGTCAAGGTCTTCTTCAATCCTCTCATCCCTCAGAATCACTCTTAGTATCTCAGCCCTCTCCCTGCGGTCAGGGATCCCAATTTCAAATGCTTGAGGAAGACGTCGGAGTATAGCCTCATCAAGTTCAGATGGACGATTAGTAGCAGCAAGAACCATAACTCGAGCATTCTCTACAAAACAACACGAAATCATCAGAACAGAAGACACTGTTTTCACACAACTTTCACCATGCAACTGCTTACAACCACCATTGCATTTCATTTTTTCAAGAGAAAATCATAAGCATAGCAACTGTCTAAATAAACACACTCACGATCTGTGGTGAATCCATCCCATAATGCCATGAACTCAGTCTTCATGTTTGTTAATGCTTCATGATCTGTATTACGACGCTGACCCAAGAAGCTATCCACCTCGTCTATAAATATGATAGCTGGTTGAAGTTTATGGGCCAAACTAAATACAGCAGCCACTGCATGAAATAAAAAGACCAACTTTTTAAATTTAAGAATCAACAAATTAAACTGCCACACTTGGCAGAAGACAGAACTACTTTGAGTAGCATAATCACCATCTGCAATTAGTTTCAACACTAATTCTTTTTGTTCGTGATTGTATAAGAGCATATATTAGGTATGATATGTTCTTATATTACAGATATACAATTAGTCAAACTAATTGCAATTTAAATGAATTCCTGTCTTGGTTTTGAATTTACCTAGAAACAAGTCTTTGAAGTTTTGTATCTTGTTTCAAGATATATAATAATTGATTAGGTTCATTGACCTGAAGTAGGTTGTCAGCAGCACTTATGATTGAGGATAGTGAAATGAACAAATTATATATTTAAATGTAACCCACTTAGTTTAGTATCATCATCCAAAGCATTCTATTGGTCTCACCAAATTTATATATATACATATATTTAAATTAAGATCAATAGGCAATCTCAAAACTAAGAGAGAAATCCATTTAATTTACAATTAGTATGACTAAAGTCAAATTAACCCCAAGGGGTTGGCCCAAGTGGTGAAGGCCTTGGTCTTGGGGTATCACTCCCTTCAACGTCTAAGGCTCAACACCTCATGGGTGTAAACAATCCTTTAGGGCCACTAAAGCTAGCGACTTAACCAGTTCTGTGTAGGAAAACTTCCGAGGGCGCGGTGCACAAGACTGGGGTTTACTCTGCAAGAGTGGGTCCGAAGGGCCTTGCCTTGGAGAGTTTCCCCGATATTTAAAAAAAAAAGTATGACTAAAGTGAAACTTCATACTTCTTACATAATCCATCTTAATGAAGTCTTATAGATTTCAGGTCAATGAATTGAATAGCTCAGGTAAATTGTGCTCCTTGACGAGGCTGACCATGAGAAATAAGTAAGCAGGCCAAAATAATTTAGTTTAATCATACATGTTTGGAAAGGGCAGAAGAAAACCCTCAAATCCAAAAGGGGGAGCGCAGTCAGTATCTTCACTCACCAAGCTTTTGCGCATCACCGAACCATTTGCTCATCAGATTGGATATCCTCACGTTAATGAAAACAGCTCCAGACTCTTTTGCGATAGCTTTAGCAAGCATGGTCTTCCCAGTACCTGGAGGTCCATATAACAAGACCCCTTTCTGGGGACCCAAAAGCTTCCCATAAGAGAAAAGGTCAGGCCTCCGCAATGGAAGTATCACTAGTTCAAATAAAGCTTGCTTGATGGATTCCAATCCTCCAATAGAGTCAAATTCGACATCAATGTGGTCAGGATTTATAACATCACAGGCTATGACATCCTGTAGGCATAAAAACACAAGTAAAGTGTGAGAAAAATGTTAATTCTAAACATATTCTTATAAGTAATAATTCTAAACTTTATTTAGTGTTAATTGCATACCTTCTTCTACATAAACTTTAACAATCTTTAGGGTGTAAAAGATAATTCACATAACTAGAAAAACTAAATAGTGTTTTGGAAATGGATGCTTAAGTAAGAACGGAGATTTCTCTAGCATAAAATGAGATGAAAAGGTCATTTCCAATTCTTTATACTAACTTCTAAATGCAAGTGTTGACAGGAAATACACAAATTCAGCATGTGGGTTCACCTCTAGAAGCCTGCCTAGTGCCTAATCCACAATAAGCAATAGAGCATCCCCACCAGGTCATTTCTCTTCCAACAGAAGTTATTTCCTAGAGAAAAAAAATTTCCTTTAAACAAAAAAGATGGTGGGCATTCCGTAGCAATAAGTGCTTGGACATCCTATGTACTTGGAATGTGCCTTTTGTGCTTTTAAACGAAAACTATAGCTTATTAAAAAATAAACAGTTCACACGAATAGGACCCATCAAAGAAAACTGCAACCACATAACAGGAATGACAGCTTCGAAAGTCAATGCAATGCAGCAGGTTCGGGTGAAGAGTGGGTTTTTATCTTTAAAAAGCATAAGCTTATGGAAAAACAAAAATCCTTCGTACAGAGTGTGTTAAACCCACTACATTTTATTTAGTTTTAATCAAAATATTATCTCATTGTGGTCTTTAATACATTCTCATAAGGAAATTCATTTGACAAGAAATGTTGGTGTGAACCGCAAGTACAACTCCAACCTCGGATATCGAATTCCATCAATATAATATCCAATTACTCAGTGATATAAAACCATTTCACAGACACAAAAAACGCAAAGCGCAAAATTTATTCAAAATCCATGCAATTAGACGTTTAAAATTCTTTCAGACTCACCAAAATATATCAAAATCCAAACAAACAAAAAGAAGATTAAAAAAAAAACATAATAAACCTTCAAGAGAATCCTCCAACTAAAACAAAACATGACGATACACAGAGCCCAGGACGACAAAAAGGCAGAGTTTGACGGTTAGGGAAGCGTGAGAAACACTAGTTACAAACCTCGTAAGGGTTAGTCTGGATGAGAGGTCGACCCAAGCGCTTGGCGATCTCCTTCTTGTGCTCGAGCGCTTTTTTCGAGGCCTCTCGGTTAGGGTCGAGGTGCCGGAGCCCCGCGAACAACACCAGGCAACTCAGAGCCGCGCTCGCCGCGTATAGTACCAATTCTTGCAAGAACTTCGTCTCCGATGACCTTCCCATTTAAATATTACCTTCTTGATTCTGTTCTCCGTTTAGGGTTTTGGAATTTGGAAGAGAAGGGTGTCGGCTTGGGGATGACATGAAACGGTGGGACTGGGAGGTTCTTTAGAGAAGTTTCTTTGCATTGTGGACGTTACCAAAGTACTATAATGCCCTAAACGGACGGTGGTCGCTTTGTGGGATGAAGGGTGGGGGTAATTTTGGTTAGTTAGAATGAATGGTCAGTGGGCTTGATTGTGAGTGGGCCTGGCCTGATTTTGCTGGAATTACAGAGTCGAGTTGGTCGGAGAATGGCACGTGGAGAGCCCATATTAACTGTGTTTTCTTATGCAAAATAAGTTCCATAATCGCTTCCAAGGCCCAGGCCTAAAATAAAATCCTTGGCTCCCCTATCTTGAGTTTTGTCAAAGATAAATTCAATTCATTTCACCTATTTATATATTTTTTAATCATAAACTCGATTTCAAAAGGTTGTCAAATATATATATATATATATATATATGAGTTAGCTTACGTATAATCTTTATTTGGAGATTGTTCATATAAATCTATGCAATTATTTTTAATTTTTTTAAATTACATTAATATCCTTCTTAAAATGATAGGTTTTTTTTTTTTCAATTATCAATGAGTCTATTATATTATATATGCAGTCTTTCACTCAAGATTACAAATACAATTTTTTAATAATAATATATGCAAATTTTAAATATATAAACCTCGTGCAATTCTTTAAATTTATATAAAACACTTAAAATATTAGAAATAAAGTATTATTTTAACCCAAAAATAAAAATAAAAATAAATAAAAAAGCAGCTAAATGGTGTTTTTTGGTTTAGATGATGTAAGATGGGGGCGAGGGGAACAATCATTGTAACTTTGTTTATCTCTTTATCATATTAAAAAATAAAATCGGACGCAAAGGACAAAAGTTCTTCAACTGTATTTCCAGCACGCGTGATTCTATCTCTAAACTCCACTACTCTGTTTACCCAATGGTAAGTATTAAAGAAAAGGTATTTAAAAACTAAAAAATAATAATATATAAAGAATGAAAAATTACGTGGAAAGTCATCTCTCTCTTCCTCCCTGCATATGTAACATCTGACTCTAAAAGCAGCCCCATTAATAAATATTCTACTCACATCAGCCTTCTACCACACATACATTTTAGGATAGAAAAAGTCGCCATATATTTTAATCTTTACTTTTTATTTGAAATTAAATAAGAAAAACGTTTGATTAACAAAAGTAAAGTTTACGTATGACTTGATACGTTGCATCAAATTATAATTATAAAAAAAAAATTATCATAAAAAAATTACATAAAAATAAATTTATAAATTAATGTTATTTGATATTATATGTTAGATTATAAAATTATTTTTATTATAAAATAGATCTAATAGATATTATAAATTTATATTAGTTTATAATTTTATTTTTTTATATAATCTCTTTGTGTCTGTAGTAGTTCTCGACACTTCTCTTTTAAAAAAGATATATAAAAATTAAATTGTTTAAATTTGTGCAAAAAAATCTATGAACCCACAAGTCTATTGGTATTATTTTTGGTCATGTTGGGTGTGCCCACCATACATCTACTTGGGTACCCTCAAAGATCAGCAGTTATATAGATATAGTACGTTTTTGTGCAAATGTCGACAGTTGAAAGGAGTGAGTTCTTCTTCTTCCCTTTTTATATTATATTTAATAAGCAGCTATCGCCTTTTTACAATAAATTATTTTCATAATTTATACTTGCTGAGCATATGTTAATTTGATGATGGCGTATGACAATTAGCTGCATTGATGTTTGGTGAAATTGTAAAAGAAGCATTAAGTTGGCGAGATATTTGTATTTTAAGATTTTTTCTTTTAAATGTTACTCTAACTTAACCTTTTTTCTAATAGTAACTATTTCTACCAATTTTACCAATTATTTTATCATAATATTTCATTTTTACTAGTAATTGATATAAAAAAAGGATTACAAATATCGAAATGTTTATTTATATAAGATCTATCGTACTAAATTTACATTACTTTGAATTCTTTATTATATAAATTCTTTTCTTTTCATTAATTTTGCAAAACTATTAAATTTGTACCATATAGAAATGTTCGGGATGTATTTCGCAAACAAGTCCCCCGAGATCTCAATCAACTTCTTTCTACAAATGAAGAAAATAGTGGGTCAGGGTTCGAGCCGTTCCGATAGTAAAGTTAGTTTCAGACGAATGGTCTCTAAGATCTTATTATAAAAAATGCCAAGGGATGTATATCCTACCTCGATTTTGGACGGATCGGGTCTTATTTATAGATATTTGCATGTGCCTTCTAAGAATGAGAATCGGAAATCAGGTGACTCACAATGACATTATCCGGTTGTCACTCAACGAATGATGGTCTGGTTCTTTCCGTCCTATCCCTAGTGACTTAATCCCTTCGATCGAAGTTCAACCAAATTGAATAGTGGGCTGTAATTAATGCGGCACCCTCCTTATCCAGTCTTGCCATTAATGCAACACACTTGAATTGGCTTTGTATTTAATGTGGTGCTCTGTCAGATCGATAGAGATCTTGTTGTCATTAATGCAAACTCAGTTGTGGCATTTAGGGGGGGGGGGGGGGGAAGATATACAGTTTCCCCAACCTGATACTATCTCTAGCTCGATGGACGATCGAAATCACCTAGGCTCACCTTCCCAACAATATGGACGCTCGAGATTTGTCTTCCCTTCTTTTTCTAGACCTCCGACGGCTTAGGTTGATCTAACAAATTGTAGGTTTCATACTCCCGTTTGGGCTTAGCCCCTTCAAGCTTAGCCTACCGAGAATTTCCTTTACAGTATCCTGCAAATCTTTATTGAAGGAACTTCAATGGAAATTCTGAAAACTTCAGGAAATAATGATTATCTCACTTTTTTCTCACTCGGGCTTGGTACTGGGAAGGTTAGTCACCCGAGCCTGAGTGAAGGGACCCAAATAGGCTGATCCTGGGGTTATAAATGCTTTACTTGTGAATGTTACTCTGGTCGATTCAACTCTAGAGGCGGTTAGGCTTTCTTACGTTTTATGATCCAATAAGTTTTGTCGCCTTGTCTTCTGAACTATTAATGCCGTTCAGGGTGCGGTTCGTATCCCGAGTCGTAGGCATTTAATACACTCGGATGGAAATGTCTCACCGCTTTGACTTTCGGGCTACTACCGTAGTTTTTGGGCTGCATTGTCGAATACTGATTGGCTCGAGATTTGCACATTAGGGCCATCATTACCTAGCCTATCATCATTGCGTATGCTCCTTGCTTTTGATAGGCTTGTCCTGAGCACGCCCCATATCTTCAAGGGTCACGTTAAGCGATTTGACAACTGTGTCGCTTTGTTTCCTGCGTGCCTTTAATTTAGTTTTGAGTGTAAATTTCTCATCTCTTATTCCTGCTTCGTCTTCCCCACTTTAATCTCTATTTTTCTTCTTCACATTCCTTTCCAGTCACCTCCCAACTCACCTCTATACACCCCAGAACTCTGCTTCCATGGCCTCCACCGCTCCCTGCCTTTTCTTTTCGAGTCATGGTTGGACCTCCACCATGCAGCCTTTTGATATTGACGCTTTGAGGAAGAAGCACCAGATTCCATGGCGGCATACTCTAAAAGCGCATGGGAATGGCATTAGGGCTTACGACTGCAAGGGGAAAGTCCAGAAAGTTGTGGTCTTCTTGATCATGTTCTCAAAGGGCTTTTGCTTCTCCTTTATCAGACCAGTTCAAGAAGTCCTCCACTTCTTGGGCTTGGCCCCAGCCCAGATCTTACCGAATAGGTGGTGTATTTTGTTAGCTACCTGTGTGGCTTTTCGGATCGTTCTTACCAGAAGGAATGACCCCTATCCCGATTTGACAACTCGGGAGTTCTTCTTGATGTACCGACTCCTCCGTCATGATGGAAATGTCACGGGTTTCCTAATAAAACCTAAGTACCAACTGATTTGGATGGAAGAAAGGCATTCAAGTGCCAGAGACTACCATCGACGATTTCTCTTTGTCTCGGGAAGGAGTTGGGAACTTCCCAAGGGAGAAGGGAGTGAGTTCTCGATTCAGAGGGATTAGGGTTTTCTTCCTTCACCAACACACTTGGAGATAGCCTTCACTGCCCTAGAGACAAATAGGGTAAAAGCCGTGTTGGTTTGGGGGGTTGAAAATCCCGACTGGTTATGGTCCGATGCTTTTCTGACCGAGGAGAACATCCAGGAGCATCTGACTCAACCGGACCGGTCCTATGCTGAGGGCCAAAACATCCTTGGGGTCCCCGATGATCCTCCCCATATGCCTCGCAAACGTGCCCCTAATCACAACGTTCATAAAGAGAGGTGGACAAAGAGTCATCATGGTGAGGGTTTGTCGAGTCGAGGCCCCCAACAGAAGGAGAAGAAGAAGAAGGGTCTTTGTGATGAAGACCTTGATATGGACATTTTTTCGGAGGAATCTCCGGTCCACAGCCCAGTTCGTACCCCATCCCCTATCTCATCAGATGGGCTCCAATTTTTGAAAACCGAGTAGGTTAGGTCCAATGCAAGGAGGATTGTTCTCAAGGCTCAAGTGGAGGCAACCCAATCGGCCGAGATTGATTCTTCGGAGGGAGAGGATATCGATCAGGCCTTCATAGATGCTTTAAAGCATGCCACCGATCTTTCATAGAGCGCTATGCCCTTCGAGCAGATATTCTACCAAAAGTCGGAGGAGCAAACTATCAGGGCAGTTCAGTTGCCCAGCCCTCCACCTTTTTCCCTCGAGCGTCACTCTGATTCCACGAAGAATGGTGATGATGATGAGGATGGGTCTGATTCTAAGGACAATCAGGGAGACAGCGATCAAGGAGGTGAGCAAAAAAGTGGAGAAGGTGACGGCCACCGAGGCGAGGAGGATGTTGATCAGATGGACAAGGAAGGCTGAGTCATCCTCGAGGAAGAGACTCGTGCAGAAACTTCAAGTGAGGGTGAGGTTCCCTTCGTAGTTGTCAGTGACTCCCTCGACCCCCCCCCCCCTCGATTTTTGAAATTGGGTCAACTTTAGGGACTTACATTGGACCATATACCCATTTTGAGATGGGGTCGGCTTCAAGTGCACGAACTGAGCTGCCAATTTTTGAGATGGGGTCAGCTTCTGGGGTCCAACCCGAGGATCATCAACGACCATCTCCTGGCCCGGAAGCTCTTCGACATCCTCCCCTCCCCTTTTCGATTTCGTAGTGGGGTTGCCGCTCTCGGGCAACTTTTCAAGTCAGAACTGAATAGACTAGAAGGGGGGAAAAAGGTTAAAGAAGTGAACATGAGGCCTTGGGAGCTTCTTCACATTTTGATCAGGCCAAAGCAGGTGCCACCGAGCGAGTGGCAAAGATGCTGGAGCCTCTATTGTCCCAGGTAAGCTTCCTGTTGTTCACTCCCTTATTTCTTCTTTTTACTAGGCTTAGTTTCGAGCCTAACTAATAGTCATTTTTCTTTGTGTTCAGGTTGCCAAACAAGTGTCCTAGGCGATCGATTTCGAGTTAGCAAAACTTGGTGAATTCAACCGTCAGCTTAGGACGGTCTGTAGGTTTAGTTGTTACAAACTAAAAAAGACACAGGACTAGCTTGAGTCTTCTCCATGAACTTGTGAGGGCTTGGTCAAGACTGTCAAGGAGCTGAAGATTGAGAAAAAGAAGCTAGAGATGGTCAAGATATCCCTTCGGACCGAGCTGGAAGCCACTCGGGTGTCCTTGGCTACTACTTACCGAAGGAATGCACGTCTTCTCGATATCCAGTCGGCCATTGAACAAGACAAGGCACTTCTTCAAGAGAGATGACTGCTCGGTTGTCAGAGTTGGCCGCTTCTGCCCAAACACTTTTTATGCAGGAAGAGGAGTTGGCAGCTTCAGAATGTGTTCGGGCGGCCCAGGAGGAAAAGCTGGCCAACTTGGAGCATGTAAGGGTATCTCTTGAGGAGGAGTTGGTCAACTCAGAGTGCATCCGTGCTGCCCAAAACACCGAGCTGTAGGATGTTCGTATTGGCTTGGAGGATGCGCATAAGAGGTTAGTCGACCTTGAGTGCCAAACATCCCATGTTACAGTTATTTGCAACTCTGCCTGGATATACGGCTATGTTGAAGGCTTGCGTCGAATAGGGGTCGACCTTTTGGTAGATCCTGAGCTCAATGTCAGCACCCTTAGCCCGAGGTGCATTTGGCTTAATTGATTTGCTAAGAAATTTGCAAAGAAGATCGGGAAGTCTGGCTATCCTCCATTCGATGATTCGAATCCCCCTCCATCCCCAATGGCCCAATCATTTGTATATTATTATTATTTTGACTGTATATGTAAATGATACTTTGGAATGAAATTTTATTCTGCCTTCTCTTCTTTATTTCTTTTTGTAGTTACTTGCTCGGTTCTTTGATTTTTTTTTTTGCCCTGGCTGATAGTACCCTGCGAATTCTTGGCAAGTTCAAATTGACTAGGAATTGTAAAGAATCACGCATTTTGATCAGTACTTAATATCTTCTTTACTCAAGTGCCGGCTCGAGTTTTATTTTGCGTAGGGCTGTTGGGGAGTTTTACTTTACTTTGGTGAACTTCGCGTAGGTGGGTTAACTAACCCCGTAGGATTTTGTGAACTTCACGTAGGTGGGTTGACCAACCCTGCGGGACTTGGTGAACTTCATATAGGTGGGTTGACCAACCCCGCGGGACTTGGTAAACTTTGCATAGGTGGGTAGACTGACCTTACTGGACTTGGTGAACTTTGCGTAGGTGGGTAGACCGACCCTGCATAATTTGGTGACTTCGTGTATGTGGGTTGACCGACCCCGTGGGACTTGGTGAACTTTGCGTTGGTGGGTAGACCGACCCTGCAAGACTTAGTGAACTTCACGTAGGTGGGTAGACCGACCCCATGGGATTTGGTGAACTTCGCGTAGGTAGACTAACTCTGCGGGATTTTGCTTAAATAAATAGATTGTTCTTCAATTTTGTGTACCTGATATCATTAATAACATTTTAAGTTTACAAATTTCAAAACGAAATGCATAAGATGGAACACTATACATAATACCTCTTCAGGCAATCAACATTCCATGGGTGGGGTAAGTCGGTACCAAGACTATCCTTGAGTCGATATGACCCAAGTCTATTGGTTGCTGTTACCACGTATGGCTTCTCCCATTTTGGCCCTATATTTCCTTTTGTCGGGGTCATGATGCCTGTTTGTCTCAACAATAGGTCCCCGACCTTGAAGTTGCGTGGTTTTACTCGCTTATTGAAGTACTGCTCTATCTTGCGCTTGTTGTTGGCGATCTAGGTGAAGGTTTCCTCTCTTCAATCATCCAATAAATCCAAGTGTTTCGTTATCTTGGTGTCATTAGTTGTTGCATCGTAATGCTGAATACGTAGTGTGGGCATCCCAATTTCGATAGGAACCACTGCTTTACAGCTGTAGGTAAGAGTGAATGGTGTCTCGCCAGTGGGAGTTCGGACTGTAGTTCGGTAGGCCAAAAGTACGCCAAACAATTCATCAACCCATGTCCTTTTGTGGATTCTGAGTCGTTTCTTTAGGGTGGAAAGGATCGTCTTATTAGTTGATTTGGCTTGTCCGTTGGCTTGTAGATATTCGGGTAAGGAGTATTTTACTTTGATTTTTAGTTCGGAGCACCATTCTCGGTAATGATTGAAATCGAACTACTTCTCGTTATCTGATATAAACCTTTGGGGTATCCCGAACCGGCAAATAAAAAATTTCCATAAGAACTTAGTGATAGCTTAGAAGGTGATGCTGGCGAGAGCGTCCACCTCCACCCACTTTGTGAAGTAGTCGACTGCTACCATGACAAATTTGGTTCCCCCCTCTAGACAAGGAATGGCCCGATCAGATCCAGTCTCCAAGGGGCAAAGGGCTAGGGAGATGAAATCGATGTGAGTTCTTCCAATGGAGAGTGCGATATTGGGCCATACTCCTGACACTTTAGGCATTTTTTGGTAAATTTTTTTGCATCATTGAGCGAGCATGACCAGTAGTACCCTGCACGAGTTACACGGGCAACTAGGGCTTTTCCTCCTGTGTGGGCTCCACTATTTCCCTCATGGATTTTTGCAAGCACATACTGTGCTTCCTCATTCGTCAAGCATATGAGTAAAGGCTCGGAAAAGCCTGTTCTGTACAATACTCCTTCAATTAAGACAAACCTGGCTGACCTGTTCCTGATCTTTCGTGCTTATTCTGGGTCAGGGGGGAGCCTGCCTTCTCTGAGGTACCCGACAATGTCTATCGCCCAATCGGGAGTGGTGGTGGCTATAGTCACAAATTCGCTGCCAATGGAGGGGGTGTCTATCGATATGATTTCAGTGTGTTCTGTAAGTGGGTGTTCATCCATCCCTGACGCTATTTTTGTTAATCATTCTGCCAACTGATTCACCTCTCTCGGGATATGCTGTAGTTGGAAGTAGTCGAATCAATCTTTTTCAGTGCATACAAGTTGTAGGTACTTCTTTAGCTTTTCACTTTTCGTGATGTACTGACCGAGCGCTTGATTGACTACTATCTGGGAGTCAGTTCGGGCTTCCATTTCAGTCGCCCCTAGCATCCAGGTGATTGTCATTCCGACTATGAATGCCTCATACTTTGCCACATTGTTGGTTACCTTAAAGGTCATGCCTATGACGTAGTTGTGTTGGGAACCTTGAGCAGTGATGATATGAACTCTGCGCCGCCTCTGGTTCAGCATGAGAATCCATCGACGTACAACTACCATGGCTGACCTCAAGGTTTGTCGAGGATCTCCTAAAAAAATCCTGTGTATTCTGCTATGAAATCTGCCAAAGCTTGGGCTTTTATTGCCGTCCTTGGTTGAAAAGTTAAGTCAAACTAGCTTAGCTCGATTGCCCATTTGGCCAACTAACCAGAGGTGTTGGACTTATGGAAAATAGTTTTGAGGGGTAGGTCGGTTAGAACCCTGACCGAGTGCACTTGGAAATAAGGGCGCAATCGACGAGTTGCTACTAATAGGGCGAATATCAACATCTCAGTTCGAGGATACCTGGCTTCAAAGACTCGGAATGCCCGGCTAACATAGTAAATAGGTTTTTGCCCTTGGTTGGCTTCCCGCGCTAGGACTACGGATGTGGCATGGGGTGAGATGGCCAAGTAGGCTACAAGGGTTTCTTCGAAGGTGGTCTGGCTTAAGTGGTGGATGGCAGGTTAGATAATTTTTCAGTTGGGTGAATGCTCGTTCACGAGATGCATCTTATACGTGGGCCCTTCGGAGGACCTGAAAGAAAGGGAGGCATCAATCTGTTGACCTTGCGATGAACTGATTGAGGGCAGCGACTCGACCAACCAAGGGCTGAATTTCTTGTAGGTTTCGTAATGAAACCATACCAAGGATGGCTTGGGTCTTTTCTAGGTTGGTTATGATTCCTCGTTCTGAGATCATGTAGTCTAAGAATTTTTTGGATTCGACCCCAAACGTACACTTAGTCGGATTAAGTTTCATCTGGTAGTGTCGTAAAATAGAAAATGCTTATCTAAGGTATGCTAAATGGCCCTCGGGACTTCGAATTTTGATTAGAAGGTCGTCGACATGAACCTCCATGTTCATTTCGATTTGATTTTTAAACATTCGATTGACCAGACATTAGTAGGTGGCTCCGGTATTTTGAGTCCGAAAGGCATGGCAGAGTAGCAATAGAGTCCTCGGTCTGTGATAAACGCCGTTTTCTCCTCATCCTTCGGGCTCATCTTGATTTGGTTATAGCCTGAATACGCATCCATGAAATTGATGAGGGAATGTTCGGCGGTTGAGTCCACTATGGGGTCGATACGTGGTAGAGGGAAGCTGTCTTTAGGACAAGCTTTATATAGATCGGTGAAGTCCACACCATTCGCCATTTTCCACTCGTCTTTTTCATAAGTACTACGTTGGAGAGCCATTCCGAGTAATAAACTTCTTGAATGAATCCTACCACTAACAGCCTATCGAATTCTTTTGCTATGGTCGCATACTTCTCGGCATAGAAGCTTCTTAACTCTTCGAGTGGTTGGGTCAACGCACAACTGATGTTCTATAACTGACTTTTGACCTTTATGTTTAGTTTGGTGCCCATTCTAGTTCCCATTCATATGGTCCGTTCTGAGTTTTCCTGGTCGATCGGGACTGGTTCCAACTGTTCATTGGCCTTTTCCTATCGCAAGGTTCCCTCATCTTTGATTTCATCATCCCAGACTACTCTAAAAGGAGGTGGTGGGAGCTTGGTACTTTCGGGTTCAGTGGACATCGTGGCGACCAGTCTGGTGTTATACTTTAACTCTCGAGCGTAACATTCCCTGGACGTGACTTGCTCTCCTCTGACTTCTCCCATCCCTCTACCAGTCGAGAATTTCATTTTGAGGTGGTAAGTTGAGGTGACCGTCTTTAAATTTTTTAGAGTCGGCCTCCCTAAGATGGCATTATAGGAGGATGGGGCCTTGACAACAAGGAAGTCGGCTATGAATGATATAATCCTGGGTGCTAAGCCTACCAAGACCAGAAGTGTTATGACCCATTCAGGGTGTATTACTTAACCTGTGAAGCCTTTAAGAGGTGCCTGGATGGGTCGGAGTCGGTTGCGATCGATCCTCATTTGTGTAAAAGTTTTCCAAAACAAGATGTCGATCGAGCTCCCATTATCAATTAGTATTCTTTTGGTTGTGAAATTAGCCACCAGAATGGATACAACCAATGCATCGTTGTGTGGATGAATAATACCTTCTTCATCTCATTCGTCAAAAACGATTAGCACTCCCCTAGGAGCTCAATCTCCTCCTCCTTGAATGTTCCTTAAGGTGTAAACTTCCTCATACCTAGATTTTCAAGCGTGTGCTTTTTGAGATGAGGAATTAGTTCCTCATGTGGGGAGCCCACCAACAATGGTCCTAATCTCACCGAGCGAGCGGCTAGACGTGGGGATATCTCCGCTATGGATAGCCTCTGGGTCTCGACCGGGGGGGGGGGGGATCTGGATCAGGTTTTTCCTCTTCGGCCATGCTGCCAATCGTCGTCCTGCCTCTTCTTGAGAGCCTGGCAGTCTTCCATATTGTGCCCACCTAACCTATGGTACTCGCAGTACATGTTCCCTCACCTTGACTCTGGTGGGTTTTGATCTTCAACTACTAAACTGGCATGCAACCATGGTGGAGACTTGTACTCCGGCATGGGATCTCGTTTCCTTTTTTCGTCAGGGAGTTTCTTCCTGGTTCTGTGTCGATAAGAGTTTTCCTTGTCGTTGGTCATCACTCGGTCGGACTGTCGAAGTTCCCCGTGTCATGGGGCTGTCAAGGCTTTGAGGGTATCTTTAGCATTAATGAATCCATTAGTTTGATCCATGAACCCATTTAAGGTTGTGGGGGTCTTCCAGGCTATCTCAACCATGAAGGAGCTCATGGGCCATTTGTTACCCAAAAGGGCAACCATGGTGATCTTCTCATCTTGATCATAAGTCATCATTCTTTCTCCGTTGAATTTTACCAGGTATCTCTTCAGGCTTACCATCTCTCATTGCTTGACGGTTAAGAGGTACGCTGCGGGATGCCTCCTTTCCCGACTAGCCATGAACTAGGTAGTGAAGAGCTGGGCCAATCCTTCGAAACTGTTGATCGACCCCAGGGGAATGGTTTCGAACCATGTTTGGGCTGTTCCTTTCAGTGTTAGGGTGAACGCTTGACATGCTACTTCACTAGGATAGTCGTGCAAACTAACATGTGCTTTAAAGGCTTCTAAATGCTTCACAGGGGCCTAGGACCTATTATACAGCTCCACTTGCAGGACCTTGAATTTCGGTGGGAGGGGCACCACCATAATGCTAGAACTGTAAGGTGTTCCCATGCTTTCTTATGATGAACTAGACCTCTGGGGTAGGTCGATTAATTTAGTCATTTTCAAAGCACTTGCTCTTCCTCGGATGCGTCATGTTCGTCAGGGTGTCGTGAGTTCACATTCTTACTGAGGCTAATCTCGTTGTGTGCCGAGAGTCCCTCGTTGGACTGTCGCAAGGTAACATTCTCCTCGATCAGCCTCTTTCATTTATTTTAGCCTCTCCTCCATGGTGGGGTCTTAGTATGGTTCGTCACTTGTCGTCTGGGCCACGTTGTAGTTGGTATGCAAAAACTACACTTCTATGGAATCAAGATTCCAGAGACGGCGCCACTGTTCAGGACGTATTTCACAGACTAACCTCCCGAGATCCCAGTCAACTTTTTCCTGCAAAATGAAGAAAATAGTGGGTCGGGGTCCGAGACCGCTCCGATGGTAAAGTTAGTTTTAGATGAATGGTCTTTAAGATTGTGTTATGAGAAATGCTTAGGGATGTATATCCTACCTCGATTTTGGACAAGCCAGGTCTTAGTTATAGATGTTTGCATGTTCCTTCTGAGAATGAGAACCGGAAAGCAGGTAACTCATAGTGACACTATTTGGTCGTCACTCAATGAATGATAGTCTGGTTCTTTCCGTCCCATTCCTTGTGACTTAATCCCTTCAATCGATGCTCGGCCAAGCTGAATAATGGGCTATCATTAATGCGGCACCCTCTTTATCCAGTCTTGACATTAATGCAACACACTTGAATTGGCTTTGTATTTAAGGAGGTGCTCTGTCAAATCGACAGAGGTCTTGTTGTCATTAATACAAAGTTGGTTGTGGCGTGGGAGGGAAGATATACAATTTCCCCAACCTGATACTATCTCTGGCTCGATAGACGATGGGAATGCGTAGACTCACCTTCCCAACAATATGGACGGTTGAGATTTGTCTTCCTTTCTTTTTTAGGACTTTCGACTAGGCCTAGGCTTAGGTTGATCCGTTACCTCTGACTAGGCCTGGGCTTAAGTTGATCTAACGGACTGTGGGCTTCATGCTCCCGTTCGAGCTTAGCCCCTTTCAGGCTTAGCCCCTTTCAGGCTTAGCCTATCGAGAATTTCCTCCACAAGGAACATTCAGCATATCTAAAAAATATGACAATACAAACTTCACATAAAGAATTGGAGATCCAGCTTGGTGCAGACCCGGATTGACTCAACCAACAACTCCATAAAAATTTCAATGTTCTCGCACTTGATCCCATACCAGATAATGCAAACTGATCAATCAAACCACCAAGATATATTTAAAACGTGTGCTGAATTATTGTCTATTTTGAACTAACGTGTTTATTGAATAATCTATACTAAGATGTAATAATTATAGTACACTTATATATTTTTTTAATCAGTTTTTATACAAAAAAAAATTATTTTATTAAAGAAAAATGTTAGTATTTTTGATATTTTATGTATTTTAATTTTTTTATTTAATAATTAAGAAATTGATTATCAATATATTGATATTTTTTATTAAAAATAATTTTTTTTAAAAAAATCAACTAATAATATAAACGAGAAATACTATTCAAGTGACAAAATTGTACTGATCTTTATTAAAAATAGGTTCATCTTACTAGGCAAGTTGCTGCCGACCTAGTATATAAATATTCTTAAAAGCACTAGCTAAAGAGAATTGTGGAACTGAACTTCCATCTCCTGCCACTACCTTTATCCATCACCTTTCTTCTTGACTCTATGGGGGTAGAGATAGAGAGGTGAAGTCGACCAATGAAGTAGGAGGAGACGAGCCTTAATTTGTAGTCCAACATGTATTCAAATGCATAGGAATTTGGTTCGATACTTGATAAACAATTACAGTAGTACGCATGCTGTTCATCTTGTACTGCCTAATTTTGTACTACATCCGGCACTTCTCTGTCTTCCTTTGGTGACAAGCTGCCTACCTAGGTTAGTGCTTGTGGGTTAGGCCCGATTTGAATTTTTGAGTGGGCTTAATTCATCTCAAAATTTTTATTATATTTTTTCAAAATTTTTATAAAAAAATATAATAAAAAATATAATTTTTTTTTAACTCTAATTCATTTTTTTTAAAATTTAATATAATAAAAAAATAATATTTTAATAATAATTTATTCATCTTTCTCAATTTATCTCATTAATGTGATTGTAATCGGTACTAAGAGAACCCCAAATGCTCTGAAATTTATGGGATTTATGCGTCTTTAATCAATAGCGTCAACATGACCATCCAATCCCCTTTATCAAGGACATTTTGGCCGGCTTCAGCCTATATTTTCGTTGATGGTGATAACATAAAATAAGATAATTTTAAATAAAAATTAAATAAAATATTATTTTTTAATATTAATATTATTTTAAAATTAAAAAAAATTTTGAATTCAGATTAAAAACACTTAAATTATTTATTGTATAATTTAATTTAAACGATAAAGTTTTTTTTTATAAATTAAATTATGATATGTGGATGGTGTGTGATATAATTTTTTTTTAATAACACTATTCTTTTATTTTTTAAAAGCATTCATAGTTAAATGAATCTGTATCCACTTCTAGATAATCAATCCTAATTCCTACTTATCCTTTTTACCTCTTCCCTAATCTCATCTTATGTATTTCTATGATAATAATAAACATTGTAACAAGTCCAAGAAAAATAGAATTCGAAATATACAAAATGGCACATAATATTTACAGTACAGTTTAGAGCCAACACAATCATTTGGCATCTTTTATATCTTAATGACTTAAAAAGAAATATATATATATATATATATATATATATATATATATTGCCTTCAGTGATCTGTCTGAAGAGGCAATGCAAGAGCCGATTTGGAACTTGAAAGATATTAAATTCAAATTCAGTTCTTCAATTTTAAAAGGAGTCTAATATTTAAATATTTAAATATTTAATTATTAAATATTATTCAATTAAAAACATTTTTACGCTTAAAATTTACAATATTTTTTAACTCACTACCTTTCACACAAGACCCACAAACTATTTCAACTTTCTATAAATTCATTTTAACATTCAAATATATTTAAATTCATATTATATGAATAATATTAAACTCACTTCATTATCTCAATTCACTATAATTTATAAAAAAGAAAATATTTTGATAAAAAAAATTATATAAAATAAACTCACAAATTGATATAATTTAATCTAGTACATCAAATTATAAAACTATTTTTATTATAAAATATGTCTAACAAATTTAATAAAATCACATAACTTTGTAAATTTAGTTTGTATAATTTTTCTGTATATGTACTATGTAGTCGTTCTTTTACAACAAAACACGAATAGGGACTTCTATATAACTTCCTATTCTTTACACATTATTATTTTATATATATTTTTTAAAATTTTAAAATTTTTAAAATTTTTATTTTGAATTTTTTATCTTTAAACTAATTTAAATTTTTTATTTTTTTATTTATATATTAAATATTTAATTAAAAATAAAATAAAATAAAATATAGTGCCTAGAGATTATATAAATAATAGGAGGTTGAGTAAATTTTTTCTGAATAATGCTACTCACTTTGCCAGTTAGCCTCTTCATTTTAACCGCTCGTACAAAAGTATATTTGTATTTTATTAATTTTTTAAAAATAATTAAATATGTTTAGAAAATATTTTAAAGAAAATAGTAAAAAAAAAATTATATTGAAAACACACCAAATGAGTAAATTAAAAAACATGATAGCATTATTCGTAAAAAAACACCATCCATGTGCCTTCATCTCAACATCGGAAGTAAAGTAAACCCACCAAGCAATCAAATCCGCTTGACATCAACTCTACATGCTTTCTAAACGACACATTTTAAAAGTCCAAGAATTACAGTTTTAGAGCATCCAAATCCAAGTCTTTAAATTTTTTTTTAAAATTTTAATTAAAAAGTTCACTTATTAATTTTGTTTTTAATTTTACTCATTTTCAAAAAAATTTATACATTTTCTTTTTATTTTATTAAAATAATATTATTTTATTCTTTCTTTAATATTTTTCTATTACTTTATTTTATATCATAATATCATTCTTAATAAAATATAATAAATAAATTTATGAATAATAATTTAAAAATAAATAATAATTCTTCAAATTTAAAAAATTACTATTTATATCTCAATCAATCATCTTAAAATAAAAAACCGGATATAAAAATATTTTAAAATATCCCTGATAATATGAGCATTAAAATTTATGCGCTTAAATCCTTCCCCTGTTTCTGAAGGTCAAGTTCAAACTCCAAAGGGCTGAAAGATTGAAAACGAAATGAAATTCTCGGCCCCACAACAGCATAATTGGGGTACATGGCCCACTCTCACCCAAAGAGCGCTGTTCCCACGCTGTATTATGGTAGCTTGGAGTTGTGTGGATCCCACTTGACAAGGGGGTGACGTACATATGGTCACCATTTGTTTGGATAAACACCGTTTGGATCTTAAAAGGAAGAGTAAAAAAAGGATCGAATCAAAGGCTCAAAGCACCACTTCCACAACCTTTTCACTAGGGGTGGCAATATATGACACGATCCGTTAATCCGAAACGAACACGACACGATAAAAATAGGTTAGGGTTGAGACTTAACAGGTTTCGGGTCAAAACGAGTCAACCCGTTAAGACACGAATTCTTAACGGGTCATAACGGGTCCAAACTGGGTTTGACCCGTTATGACCCGATATGACCCGTTTAAAAAAATTACCATTTTACCCTCCCAACCCAAAAAACCCTAAATATCTAACTGAGTTCTACTGTTCTTACAGCCGCCGCCCATTTCCTTGCTCATTTAGTCATTTTCTTCTCGGTTTCATTTTCGTAACTTCGTTACTTCTTACTTCTCACTTCTCACTTCTCAGACTCTCAAGTCTCGCTCAGAGCCTCAGAGCCCAGAGGCAGGGCCTCTCAAGATCGGCCATCTTCAACCTTCGGCATCGGCATCGGCATCGGCGTTCTTCACCTTCCCTCCAGATCGCCCTCCCATCTCCCTCCCGTCTCCGTCCTGTCTCACTCATCGGCCATCTTTAACCTTCAACCTTCGGCATCGGCATCGGCTTTCTTCACCTTCCCTCCAGATCGCCCTCCCATCTCCCTCCCGTCTCCGTCCTGTCTCACTCACCTTCAACCTTCGGCATCACGGCTTTCCTCCTTCACGATATCGCAGCGCAGCTGAAGCTCATCTTCACGGCATCGCCCAGTGACCAGTCCCAGACTCCAGTTCTCACGCCGCCCCATCTTCAAGGTAGCTTCTGTCTTCCATGGTAGGACAAATGATTTTACTAATTTGTTGTTTGTCATTAGTTAGAGCTTATGGTTTAGACGAAATCAAATGAAAATGAAAAAAAAAATTGTGGATCCATTACAATTTACAAGTTGTGAATCATGCTTTGTCTATTCATAAGTCTTCGGTGATTATTGTTTACGTGTTGATTAGTTGGGATTTCCACGGTGGAAATGCGTGGAATGAGCCAACATACAAAATTTATCTCTGCTCCTCGATCAGAAAGGCTAAGAGAAATAGGTAGTCAAGTTGTATTTAGGGGCTTATAGTTTTGTATTCCTCTTGGTATTTCAAAGTTTACTATTGAAGCTGATTGTTTACTACTAGTGCAGGAGCTTCAAGCTGAACATGATTCATCTTTCATAAATGGCAATTTGATTTATATAAGAATGCAAAGGAGATGATGAACTGCTTTCTGATATTATTGTTCAACATGTATCTAGCGAAGGAAATGGTGTTGCTCATTGTTTAACTTGATTTGCTTTGAATGTGTTAGATAGTCAAATGTGGTGGGAGAATGTCCCAGCTTTTGTTGATCATGCTTTTTGGCGTGATTAAAGTTTAAACTGCTTTGTAATACTTTTATTTAATGGAAGTCTGTTTATAACAAAAAATTAATGAATTTGAATTTAAAATTTAAAAATGATTGATTTCATGTTTTAGACTCTTTAATAATATAAAATGTCTAATGTTATATACATTGGATGGCTTGTGCATAGCAAATTTTGGTTGGCCTTTGTTCTTTGGGTGCTACTAATTGCTTGTAAGAATAAAAGGGAAAGCTGAAAGGGTTGAACCTAGAGGTTGTAGGAGAAGGCTTGAATTCAGCTCAAGAGGACCAGCTTCAAAGACACTAGAGTTGAAGCAACAAGAGGGAGTTGATTCAAGATTGAGCAAAACGACAAAAAACACCAAGAAAATTGTGCCCTTAGAAATGGAAGATGAAATTCTAAAACCAAAAGAAGATGGTTTTGAATTAAACTATAAACTACCGATTGAAAAGGAAGACGACTTCGTGATGGATGAAGAACTTCCAATTGAGAAGTTGTTGGGTCTTGATGAATTCGACGGGCATGAGGGAGTTGATTCAGGATTTGATGGAGATGTTTTCTCATTGGACGAGTCGCTCTAATAGATTAAACTCGGTTTTTTTTTTCTTTAGATTCAGACACAGGACAGGACCAGGGTGTGCTAAATTTTGTTAAGAGGATATGATTCATTGATTATGCACTGAAATGGTTTTAATGTCTTTCTCGTATATTAAACAGAAATGCATATAGGTCCATCTTGAATAAGGTAGCTCCATCACGTAAATTGTTCATATTACTTGTGGACAATATTATATATGAACAAAAAGTTCATATTATTCTTAATTTTTTTCTGAATAATTTAAAATATTTTGAAAAATAAGTTCATGTTTTCTTTTAAAAAAAACGTTGTGTGTCTGAGTAGTATCATTTACTTATACTATTAATTGATTTTCTAGAATTGATGCTAGCTGGCAGATAAAGAATAATTCTATGACCCTTTGTTCTTATTTGTTGTCAGATAACTGAGGCAGAAGGTGAAAATAATGAGTTTATTGATTTAGACCAGTTTGAAAATGAAGAAGAAAGTTTTCAAACTGAAGAGGCTAAATCAAAACGAAGGAAGCGGTCATATGTGTGGAATATTTTAAATTAAAGCAGCATGCTATGGGTGATGACGACTACATGAAGAAGATGTCTAAGAAAATGCTTACTAAGTTTGAGAAATATTGGTCTGAGTTCAATGTCTTGTTGGCTATAGCAGTTATATTGGATCCCCGATACAAGTTGGTTTTTGTTAATTTCTCTTATAAGAAGCTTTACGGGGATTGTTCCTTAGAGTATATGAATGTTCAGACCAAATTGGCATCTCTTTTCATGGAATATAGTTCTTCTAATGCTCACACTTTTTCTACCATGAGTTCTGATAACACTGTTAGTGGAGCAACAAGTGAGTTAACCGAAAATAAAGAAGTATTTCAGGTAATATCAAATAATATTTTTATTTGATGATTTAAATTATATTGTTATTTCATATCGAATATCATTAAGAAATAGTTTTATTTTTTTATTTTTTTTAGGAATTTGATACATTTGAACATGATGATCGTAGTCTCCATTTGCAAAAAAGTCAATTGGATCTTTACTTGGATGAACCTAAGGCAGATAGAAATGCAAAGATCGACATTCTTTCCTTTTGGAAAGGAAATGAATTTCGTTATCCCGATCTTGCCAAAATGGCTCGTGATATTTTGAGTGTACCAATCTCTACTGTCGCATCTGAATCTACTTTTAGTGTTGGTGGGCGTATCATTGATCAGTTTAGGAGTGCACTAAAACCAGATGTTGTTGAAGCATTGGTCTGCACAAGAGATTGGTTATATGGCGACGAGGAAGGTAAAATTTTGAAATTATATAGTTATTGGTTTTTTTTTTATATATAGTTGTTTTTATTGACTGTCTACTAAATATTGATTTTTTTTAATAGAAATAAAAGAAGATCTTGACTTCGAAGAGTTAACGGAAGATGTGATCGAGATGAGCATCAACAAAGGCAGTGACAGCGCTATACCTATTTCTGCAAGTTCTAAGTTTGTTTAGATGTGTGATTTTATTATTGTAACATTAACATGTTTACAGTGTATTGTTTATTATATTTGAGGTGTAATTTTAATACTTTACAATGCAGTCATGAGTTTGCATTATGGTGGTGTTATGGACCTATGGTGTATTATCATAAATTGTACTATATTACTTGTTAGATTGTGAAGTTGTAATTTTAAGATTGTAATTTGTAAATAGTTATTTATATTTTTCAGTTAGAAATATAATTTGTAATAGAAATTTATGTAAAAGCAGGGAAGTGGGCTATTTGATTTTAAGCAAAGAGAATTTTCTGTATTGTATTTGCTGGTAGTTAATAGGATGAAACGTGTCGGGTCGTGTCGGGTGACTAATGGCTTAACGGGTCTTAACGTGTCGTGTCGAATTTGCAGGTTGAAACGTGTCGGGTCGTGTCGGATCGTGTCATTTCCGTGTATATACTTAATGGGTCTTAACGGGTCGTGTTAGGGTTGAGATTTTTGACACGAAATCCTTAACGGGTCGTGTTCGTGTTGACCCTTTAGACATAATGTATATGTCTTGACACGACACAAACACGAACCGTTGACACGTTTTGACACTCCTACTTTTCACCTCTCCTATCAGAACACAGCAATCCAATGTATTTTAGTTGTTCTCTCTCCTAATGCGCTTTTGTACGAGCGGATGCGGACCTTCGAAACAGTTCAAGGAATTCCTTCTGCTCGTTCCTTGCACGTTTGATGGTATCCACCAAGCCACACGTATGGAAAAGTAAGAATGTTTGAAGGAACCGCAGACTGAACTCCATCCGTCAACAACTTCCAATACCTATCGCACCCACTTCTCTCTCTCTCTCTCTCTCTCTCTCTCTCTCTCTCTCCACAGAATGGTCATAGGCTCATAGCTAGGTAGATAAGTCAACGACGAGATCAACTTTTGCAGAGCCGAACATGTGTTCAAACGCAATCGAACTTTAGTTGGAAAGTTGATGGGTGTACTACACACGTTGCGATGTACTACTCTGTAGTACATGCAAAGATCTGCTCTTGGTATTGTTTTCCTCTTCTACGAATGGCTTTTAATGGTACTAAATCCATCAATAAATACGGGATTTTATTCCTAATGGGTATTGCGTAAACTGGCTCTGAGTTGATTCCTCAGCTAAGTTTGAGAGACTCATCTGGGGATTTGCGGGGTTTTCACGGTTTTCGTGTGCTACCTATTAATATTCCTGCGATTATAATTGAAGACCCAATTGGGTTTTGTGGCTGTTCAATCGTTTTTGGAAGTTTTCTGAGTCAACGATCAGGTCCTCGAATACCCATATGCTAGTTTCTGAGTTCTCATGGCAAGTGGGGCTCTTTAGGAGGATAGAATGAAGAAGATGACAAAAACTCATTTGGGTTTTTCTGTTCCAAGAAAGAATCTTGAGACTTTATAAGCTTGCCTTGCCAAAGTTCTGACTTTTTGTATCTAAACAAAGGAGAAAAGGAGGAGGAAAAAAACTGAGGTAAGATGATTTTTTTTGGTTATTTTACAATGTATGCAACATTGTTTATCGTTTTCTCATCTACTTGGGGTTATGAGATTGAGATTGTTTGTTGATTGTATTGAATTAGGTGGAAGATTTTGATTATTCGAATCGGGAAAACATGCAAGAAAAAGAATTGAATGAGATCGGGAATTCTGAGAGAGAGGACATCGAGCAGATTCGAGAAGAGCCAGTGGAGTTGAAAAGACTCACACCATGGAAGAGACAGATAACAATTCGAGGACTTATAGCTAGCTTAGTTATTGGAATCATTTACAGTGTGATAGTGATGAAGCTTAATCTCACTACTGGGTTAGTTCCCAACCTCAATGTCTCGGCCGCTCTTCTTGCCTTTGTCTTCATCAGGACATGGACTGCACTGCTCGAGAAAGCAGGAATTGTATCAATTCCATTCACTCGACAGGAGAATACCATAATTCAGACTTGTGCAGTGGCATGTTATAGCATTGCTGTTGGAGGTTAAGAGATTTTTATTTTTTTGGCAGTAAAAAGGTTTCTCCTTCTGTTAAATTTATAATATTTTACAAAATACTATTGCAAAAGTTATAATATTAGCCATTTATGGGATTGCAGGTGGTTTTGGGTCTTATCTGCTGGGTTTGAATACAAAGACATACGAACAAGCAGGGGTTGATACAGAAGGGAATACTCCTGGGAGTACCAAGGAGCCTGGGATTGGTTGGATGACTGGTTTCCTTTTTGTAAGCAGCTTTGTTGGACTGTTGGCATTGGTTCCTATCAGAAAGGTTTGCCTTTTGTGATAATTCTATTAGGTTGTTTTTGTCATGAATTTATTAGTTTTAGGAGAGTTGTTTTCTTGTGGTACTTGAAGTGATTGTGTTCTTTTACAGATCATGATAATTGACTACAAATTAACTTACCCAAGTGGAACTGCTACTGCGATTCTCATTAACGGGTTCCATACTCCAAAAGGAGATGAGATGGCAAAGTATGTATGTCCTTTTATAACTAGAGAATTGCTAAAGCCACAAAGATTATACAAAAGTAATTTCACAAACAAACATGGCTTCATGTAGTTCGTTAAATTTACTTTCCAATAAAAGTAACTTGACGAATCACGTCATACTATTCAGTTTGTGAGATTATGTTTGATTAATTTATTTGTGGCTAAATTATTTTCCTTCTAACTATTGTCTTTTCAAATGAAACCAAAACAATTTCAGTATGAAACATTTCTAACATACTCAAATCCTACTTGCAGGAAGCAAGTTCATGGGTTCGCAAAGTTCTTTTCATTTAGTTTTGTATGGGCTTTCTTTCAATGGTTCTATTCTGGTGGAGATCAGTGTGGATTTGCTCAGTTTCCTACATTTGGATTGAAAGCTCGAAAAAACTCGTGTGTACTTTACATCTTTTCTTTGGCCTTTTGTAGCCTTATACAAAAGTGGTCTTTACTGTGTCATTGATTATACATGTTAAATTTTGCAGATTTTACTTCGATTTCAGTATGACCTATATTGGAGCGGGAATGATATGTTCCCACCTCGTGAACTTGTCTTTACTTCTTGGTGCCGTGCTCTCTTGGGGAGTGATGTGGCCACTGATAAGGGGGCTAAAAGGGGAATGGTATCCAGAAACTTTATCGGAAAGCAGCATGAAGAGTCTTAATGGTTACAAGGTCTGAAGTCTGGACTTTTAAGGCCATTTCTTGAGTTGAACTATAAATTGCGTTTTGGAGTGGTTGTAAAGTTTGACAATTCTAGTCTTAGAATATCCTCTTGTCTGCTGCAGGTTTTTATTTCCATTTCCCTGATCCTGGGAGATGGGCTTTACAATTTTCTCAAGATACTGTATGTCACTGCCACAAACATCCATGCAGAAGTGAACAAGAAGAAACTAAAATCATGTAAGTGGGCACTTATGGGATGTTGGAATGGTGAAATTGATGTTCTTTTACTCCTGCACCCTTAATTGGTTTCCTTTTCCTACAGCATCTCCGGATAACCAGAATCAGCCTCTTGATGATCTGCGACGAAACGAGGTATTCATAAGAGAGAGCATTCCCTTATGGGTGGCATGTACAGGGTACATACTCTTCTCCATTGTATCCATCATTGTGATTCCAATCATGTTTCCTGAGTTGAAGTGGTATTACGTAGTCGTGGCCTATGTTCTTGCACCCTCTCTTGGCTTCTGCAATGCTTATGGCGCGGGTTTAACTGACATGAACATGGCGTACAATTATGGCAAAGTGGCTCTTTTTGTGCTTGCCGCCTTGAGCGGAAAAAACAATGGCGTTGTTGCAGGACTTGTTGGCTGTGGTTTGATTAAATCCATAGTTTCCATCTCTTCTGATTTGATGCACGATTTCAAGACCGGTCATCTCACTTTTACTTCCCCTCGATCGATGCTTGTAAGCCAGGCTATTGGGACAGCAATAGGATGTGTGGTGGCTCCTCTCACTTTCTTTCTCTTCTACAAGGCTTTTGATGTTGGGAACCCGAATGGAGGATACAAAGCCCCTTATGCCATCATTTACCGGAACATGGCAATTCTAGGTGTTGAAGGCTTCTCAGCCCTACCCCATCATTGCTTACAACTCTGCTATGCTTTTTTCGGCTTTGCCATAGCAGCCAACTTGCTGAGAGATCTTAACCCCAAAGGAATTGGGAAATGGGTTCCTCTTCCAATGGCTATGGCTGTGCCTTTCCTTGTCGGTGCTTACTTTGCAATTGATATGTGTATGGGGAGTTTGATTGTGTTCGCATGGCACAAGCTAAATGGCAAGCAGGCTAGTTTGATGGTTCCTGCAGTTGCTTCTGGTTTGATATGTGGAGATGGATTATGGATTCTTCCTTCATCAATCCTTGCTTTGGCAAAGATACATCCACCCATCTGCATGAACTTCTTTGCATCCGGGTAGAATTTCTTGGAGACTGAGAAAGGATAAATGGGATGATCTGATATCGAGTCTTAGACAAGTATAGGGATGATAGTCTGTTTCGATTTCTGTATAATAATGCAGCATTTTGAATAAGTGTACCCAAGCTGCTACAGCATTACATGTAAATGATCTCAAGTGGCAGGGAAGCACTGGTCATTGATAGTGTAAACGACCAAGTTGGATTAAACTTGCCCGGTTATTCTGTCCGTATTTAATGAATGATTACCAACTTGCTGCTAACATCTGTAGTTTCTAATCAAGCATATCATAAAGATATAGAAGATACATGAGATAATAAGGTAGAGGCCCCAATAGTCATCCCAAAGTAACTAGTACAACACAAGAAAAAGAAAAAGAAAAATCTAGAGTCTGATTCCAGGACTTGAACCCTATCCATTTCTCGCAAGGAAAAGCCACCTGAAGCGCTTTTGATACAGTCTAATAAATGGATTATAATATAGAAATATGTGCCACATGTCATTGGTTTGGACTGATTGAAGAAGACTTTCACACTACATTTTTCCACAATCCTTGCTTAGGATTAGCAATAACATAAGTAGATAGGAAGTTGGAGAAGTCTCGAATAGCTAGCAAGAGACTGCTAGGAGTTGTGTTGATGGGTTAGGATCATGCGCCACACTAGAAGACTGAATGTCGATCGGATTTAAGAGATTTGAGGCCTCTGATTTTGAAAATGCTGCGAGTACTGGTAGCAGACTTCTTGTGATATGGAGGTTTGCGCCGCGCGTGAGATCCACATGCGGTTTGGGCTGCACGAGGGTCCTCGTTGTTGAAATAAACCCTATGGCCATTATCATTTGGTTTACGTCTAATTCTCAACTATCATTGGTATTTGCTAATCTATTGGATGGCGAGTTCCTATTTCATGGTTTACGTCTAATTCTCGACTGTCATAGATATTTGTTAATTTATCCTCATATAAAATTTAAAATAATTTATACTATTAATTAACTAATATATCATATGATAATATATATGTTCTTATAGGTAGATATATAATCTGCTATTTATATTTAATTAAAGTAATTAGGTATTTTTTTTTAAGATACTTAAGTTGCAAGTATGCATGAGTAATTTATAGACAATGAAACTATTTAATATTCATTAATCATATATAAAATTTTAAAGTTTTAACATAGGCCATTATGAATACTAAAGTACCAAGTTATAACTGTTAACATCATAAATATAATTATAATTAATTATTTTTTTATTGTGTTAACTACATAATCTACATTAAAGAGCTCATTTAATTTTAATTAGTTTTTTGAATAAATTTATTTGCCAAAAAATAAAAAGAGGAAAGAGTTCATGGATCGAATCGGATCAATTGGAGCAACTAGACCGATATATAGGTGTAATCAAAACGGTCTGGGAAAAAGAATGGATCGAAATTGGGACTGAACCGATTACACCCACTAACTATATCAATAGGCTTAATAGGGGTGACAATTCATATTCAAGAGTCATGTCAAGTTATAAACATTTGGGTATATAGATCAACTTGAATACAACTCGTTAGCTAAACAGATCAGAACTTCAAAACTTATATGGCTCATTAAGTAATGGGTTATTACGAGTTGATTTCGTGTCAAGTGAGTTGACTCATTATTTATCCGTTTATTAATTGTGACGACGTAACATGCTAATCTACTTTGACCTGAATCCACTTATATCTAACCTAGTCCCAATAATTTCATGTTATTTTCATATTAGATTCATGGGTTGTATCACATATTTTCTCCCTTGGTAGGCTATAACCTATATAACAATAAAAAAAATTGATATATAAAAGTAATGTCATAATATATAATATACATATGTTCGTAATTTTGATGAAGATGATGGTAAAAAAATGGTTATTAGATGACCTAATGGATGAAGATAATGTTTCCAATACCGTATCCGCCTTTGGAGTTGCATAAGGAGGTGTAAAGGATTGGGAGGAGATGGTCTATCAAAAGAAGATTTAGATTTTACTTTAAATTTGGAATATGACATAATTTTCCTTATTAAAATTATTGAGTGGGAAAATTAGGAAGAGAATTAGAATCTCATTTAATATAAATAATATTAAAATAAAAGAATTAGAATCTCATTTAATATAAATAATATTAAAATAAAAATACTTAATATAACTTTCCGTCTGACAAATATTTATTTTGCAGCTAAGTTATTTACATTTTTAGTCAAAAGTTTCCTTGCTGATTTGCAATCAATTCTAAGTAAAAAAAAAATTATTTAACAAAGATTTTGAAACTTTGAAGTAAATAATAGACAACTAAATTTTCTTTCTTTATAGCATTATAATTCTTTTGGACAGGATTACAAAATCTTGAATGAAGCGAATAATTGGTTATCCTATACCTACTTTGGGAACAATAAATATATTAAATAAGATAACTTACAAAAATAATAATAATAAATTAAATATATAAAATACAATTAATATGTAATAAATATAACAAACATATATCACATATTAATAGCTTCAAAACTAGATTAAACAAGCTCCAAATTAAGATTATAAGAATTTAATTTACCAATCTAAATCAATTCAAACAAAGTTTATATGACTTTTATTCGTTTAATATTTGAGTTCTTCTGCACATATGTCCATTGTTTCTTCCACTCCACACATTTGTTAAAGTGGATTTATCCTTTTTTTTAATACGGTAATTTTTTTAAATTTTTGTTATTCTGTTTTTTTGAACTTCTCCCCAAAGTTAGTAGTATCCCCCTCTCCATGCATACGCACGAACCCATCCTACCATTGTACACTGCCACTCACACCACCACACTACCTCCACTAGCCTCCCCATGCCCAGCTGAAGCCCCTAACCCTTCTCACGCTCTCTTACATCTTCTTTCCACCTCACAAGACTAGATGCGCTGCCGTAGGGCCACCGCATCCCCTCCATGATGCCACCACAACCTCGCCGAAGTCTTTCCAATCCCCTCCATGCTCAGCCCTTCAAAATCTAAAACCCAAGCCCCACTCCCACTCCCACTCCTACCCTTACACCCAATGCCAACAACGAATGTAGAGGATTTGTATCAAATAGAGCAAATGACTAGCATTTTCGAAGAACAACAATTTAGAGAGCATAAAATGTTTTTCTCAATGTCATCCTTTTACATAAGGTTTCAAGCATCAGCTGGTTACACTATAAAACGCAAATAGATACTTGCAATGATATTCATACACACTTTGGTGGGACAAATCTACAAATTCGCAACCATCGAGTAGCCCAACTTCTACTTGGATCCAAGACTGAAATTATACCAGTGAAATTAGAAGTAGCGCAATCAAAGATACGTTTGTGACCCTCGTCCATCTTGAAGCTAGTCGATGATGCATCCTAGGGTTTTCTGTGCCGAAGCCCTCAGTTCATGATCAAAGCTCGTTGATGAAACTAGGAGTGGGTAAGCCCTCAGTTCATGACTAAAGCTTGTTGGGATCTGTGCCAAAGCCCCTGGCCTAAGGTTTTTTGTGTTTCAAATAAAGATGAAGGACAGAGACCGTGTAAGTGATGAAGGTTTCTAAAGAGATGAAGACAGATGGGGAAATAGGGTTTCAAATTTGGGTGTTTTTGTTTTGGGAGGATCTGCATTTTCGTTCGGGGGGGTTTTGTTTTCAGAGAGAACATGATCATGTTTTTGAAAACCCGTGACATGACGATCGGACCGGGTTCTCCATGTCACAGGTGTGTAGAGTGGGCGATTAAGCCAACCTACACTTAGATAATTTTCTCTTAATATTTAAACTAATTATTATAAAACTAAAAAAGAATAGCAAATGATTGAAAGATTACAAAAGACTTTATTCTTCAAGAGCTCAATATCATTCACTTATCTTCTTTTTTTATATCTTACAAATAATTCTCAAAACCTCTTTTATAGGCAACTTACATTGTGGTTTGTTCTGCTAATCAATTCACATGCACAACAACTAAGTTACAAGTACAACAAACTCTCACATGCTCAACAACCAATTCATATTTTTGAATGGTTCAGTTTATAACGAACCATGTGTGGTAGTTGGTGGTCATCCACCTATTATATAACACTTCTCCTTGGATGATCATCTATAAAGAATCTATTTCATAAAACCTTGCCAAGGAAAAATCCAGTAGGAAGAAAAACCAATGACGAAGGAAAAAGAGTACAGCATTCTTATGTACCGCCAAGTGCTTTAAGATTGTCTTATTAAAACTTTGTAAAGGAAAATCCAATGAGACAAAATCTCAGCAAAAGAAAAAGAGTACAATCAGTACAAATATTCAAGACATTTACTCCCCCTAAAAAGTGCATAACGTAGATACTGATAACTCCATATCCTCATCCGATATTATCCGCTTTGGCACTTTAGGGCCTCACGGATTTAAAACGCTTCAGATAAGGTAGAGGGATCTCCACATATAAGGCACTTGACAATGCTACACATGAGCGATGTGTGACTCTTCAAGAGTTCACAACTGCATAACGATAGATTTTTAAATTTTCGCATTCTAATATTATGTATAATTTTCTTGACTGTCGTAGTTGGTAATATTTTCTTGAATAAATCTGTCAGATTATCAATTTTCTTGAATATGTTGAATCACCGATCTCAGCTAAATACACTCTCGACTTGCTTCATAAATTGTAATTATTTTTGAGTGATTTGAAGATGTGGCAGGTAGTATTTGCTTGATGGACTTTGTAGAGATTTGATACCTGCAATAATACTTAAACTTCTTCTGAGAATATGCGTCAATTTTTTAAGTAATAAATAGGGTTAAGAATTCAAACATGATTCCTAAATAATGCATTAGAAAAAACATGTTAATATTCTCATCTAAAATTTCTCCCTCTTTCGACTTTATTAGGGAGAACATATTCATGCACGATGAAAAGAGTATTGGAAACCACTCATGTTTGACAAAAGCTGCAAAAACTCGAGGTCTAGTTCTATCGATTCGGCGGAAATTCAAATCCGCTTGATATTATTAACAAATAAAATATTTGCGGAGATTTGAAAGCTTTGGGTTGTAATTTAAAGATGATCATTTTCATCAATCGGATACTCACGCAAGATCTCATATTCCTCATTGATCCATCTGTTGTTTATCCAGAACGATTATATGGCTGAGAAAAGTTTTATTGTTAATATCCTAGATTTGAACCAATAACCTTTTACACCTCAACCACTCATTTATACTCCTGAGGTTGTCAACACCATGATAAGAGTAGAGAGACATCTTTCTGGTAAAACTGATCCTGAAATTATTGCAGCATCAAGAATCCTTAGTACTCAATATGCTGCCTTTATTACAACCATGTCTCAGAAGCTATTGGCGAGAGCAAGTGAGGTTGATCATCTTAATAATCAAATATCTGAATTACATCAAAAGTTTGCAACTAAAGATAGGAAGAATAAAAAGTTAAGACAAGAAAACAAGGAACTGAAAAAATTTGTAAACTGGTATTCTCGTGACCTGAAACCATGAATAGAAGAGTTGGAACGAGAGAGAGCTCAAATACAAAGTCAACAATAGCAGCTGACAGTAGAGGTTCAGCATTTACGAGAAAAATAGGGATAACTGCAATTAATCTCGCTGGCTTTTGAAAATATGTATCAAGCACATCTTGTAATCTTGACTAAGTGAGATTTGAAGAGATGATGGTTTGTCTTGTTCTTAGTTTCATTACTATAAGAGCAATATTCAGTTTTATCTAATTCGTATCAAATCTTCTTCTACAATTCATCTGCATTCTCATTATACATATTTTAATGGTTCATCAGTTTCCTTTCAGCATTTCTCAATCTCAAACTACTTCTTTCTGCATCGATCGTAGGTGTCTTGATCCAGCACGAAAATGATCTGGCTAATAAGTCAGACCATAATGCTGTATATGAACTTGTGAGTCTCGGAACTCGATACTCATTATCTATTATCTCATTTTCTGCTTGGTTGCAATCCAAAACTCGTGAGATTGAAAAGCTCAATGAGAAGATCGATGTACTACAACGACTTGTTCAAGAGTCTAACAATAAATTTGTAGACTTAAAGCAACAGAATAAGGATTTAAAATCATTGATTGTCTCTTCATTTCGACTGTCTAATCCTTTAGATAAGGATGACATGTTGATTTATGAAGAGCAAATGCATCTGAGAAATGAGGCTAATAGTCTCAAGCTTTTGTAAGTTATCTAATATTTGAATAACAAAATCTTTCCATTTTCAAATGTATTATTTTAATATATAGCTGTCTTTGTGATCTCTTTAGAAGCTCTAACAAGGTAAATCATCAATGTAAACTGTAATAATGACAAATTCAGAATCTGATAAAAACACATGGGCATATACGATTATTTTCAAATCCTTCTTTCAATAGATACTTGTTGAGTCAATTATACCACATGCGTCCAGATTGCTTAACTCATATAAAGATCTTTAAAATTTTATAAAGTACACACTCCTAGATGTACTTGGATTGGATACTTCAAGTATTGTATATCCTTATATATGTCATGATCTAATGATATTTATAAATATGCAATAATCACATCTATCAACTGCATATCTAATCTTTTTGTAATATTGATGAGTACACAAAAATGCACTCTAAATACTCTATTTAAATACTAAAAGAAATGAGAAAACAATGGATATAACTCATGTTAATAAAATTAATAGTCATTTATCTTGAGATAGATATAAGCATGATTTAATATATTGATGAGAATATAAAATGCCATATTTTCCTCTCTTAATGTTTAAAACTTTATTCTTATTTGATGCCTAAATATACTCATTATTCTTATATTTTGATTTAGGACACAAATGGAGACATTAGGAGCAAATGAAGATAATTGCGGAATTTCAGACAGTTTTGACATCTTTTCGTAAAATGGGCATAACTCTCTCATCCAATCTCCGATTGAGCTGATTCAAGATGATCTAGAACCGCAAGAGAAATATCTATAACTTTTATGTTTTGTGTTTGAAGAGATATCCACTCAATCTAAGACAAAATCGACCATCAAGTGGACGCACCTGCACTTGACGTTCCTGGATATTTTTCAGCCACTTGCATCAAATCCAAATACAAGATGAAGTGCACTCAAGTTTCTTCAAGACAAATTATTTGACCACAAGATATTAAGTCATACAAGACAACTAATAGATAGAGAAGCAAAATTGAAACACTTAACCTACAAGCAAAATCCAGCTCATGCATGGTGGGAAAACAAATGATCAAAATGACAACTCACAAATCACTTGGATTCAAGAATGGCACATGGCAAAACAAGTTGAAATTGTGATGATTTTGTCATGACAACTTGCATGAAGGATGCTTATAAATAGAAGGGAGGGGTGTGTGTTCTAAGACCATGCTTAGTGTGCTTGGATGCCTTGGAAGATACATTGTTTTTGAGAGCTTGAGAAAAGAAAAGAAAAACCAAAGAAGAGAGAAGAAAATAATGGTTGGCTCTTCCATATTATCCCTTAGAGAATTTTTGTTGCATATTTTCAATATGTGTAACTAATTTTCTAGTAGAGTTAGGGATGAATTTGTATATATGATGGTATTTGTAATTGTTTTTGATTCATATATGTGTTCTTCAAATATTAAACTCTTTTGTTTAGTCATTCGAAATTTATTATAAATGTTTTCGTCACCAAATAATCTTAGAATTTATTTCATTTATAGATTCAGTCATGCTTTTTCTATTAAATGCAATAATCCTTTGATTATGTTTGGTTCAATTGGTTATCTATTTTAATTTAATTCTCTGCTGCAATATTGCTCTACGAGTATATTGTCGACGTTGAATTTCTTTAATATCGATAACAATTCCTGTTCTTATATTGTGACGAATGATTTTTCAAAAGATTACATTTGATTTAAAACTGGTTATTAATGTTTTATTTTCCGATTGAAAATTTGGACATAGAATTTTCAATTGAGTTATTAATGAATCGAAAATAATTAAAATACCAATTATATACAAAGGATTCCCGATGCTTTACTTTTCGCACTCATCTAAATCTTTTTGTTAATTTCGTTACTGTTCTTCAATTTCTCAATCTATCTCCCTGTGGAATCGACACCCCAAAGTTATACTGCAAACGACCGCGTTATTCTTTGGGCGTAATCAAATTTTGGCGCCGTTGCCGGGGAGACGGTAAAAGAATTTGTAGTTTTTTTTAGTAGTTTGTTAAAAAAAAAAAAAAAAGAGAGCGGTAGCTTCGTTCATTTTCTTTTTAGCTTTCTACATCTTTATTTTATTTTAGTTATATTTTCGTAATTTTTTTTTTTTCAGTATTACGCTTTTCTTTACTTTGCATGCGCAGGTACAGAGACGCTTTTGGACGGTTTGCTAGTAGACCCGTGCTAGAATCAGATTCAGAATCTAATTTTTCTAATCGCTTGTTTGATAATTCTTCCAATTCTGACGCAATGAGTGAACACGTGGACCAACTTGTTAGAACCCTCCAAGATTATCTTCATCCCGCACGAACAGCCACACCATCCTGTATTATGTTCTCACCTAATGTTCGTCATGTAGATTTTAAAACGGGAATGATACAATTACTTCCGACTTTCCATGGTCTAGAAAATGAAAACCCCTATGTTCATATTAGGGAATTTGAGGAAGTAGTTGCAACATTTCACGGTCAAAATACCACTGACGAAACGGTAAGGCTAAAGTTCTTTCCTTTTTCTTTGAAAGATAAAGCTAAGAGTTGGTTGTACTCACTAAGACCACGGTCTATTGGAACATGGAGTGAGATGACTCAAGTGTTTTTCAATAAATACTTTCCCCAACATAAGACTAATGCTTTAAAAAGACAAATCTCTACCTTTGCACAAAAGGATAGTGAGACTTTGTACCAGTCTTGGGAAAGATTTAAAGAATTACTGAGTATGTGTCCCCACCATGGATATGAGAATTGGCGCTTAGTGAGTTATTTCTATGAAGGCCTTACGCCCAGGGAACGTCAATTCGTGGAAATGATGTGCAATGGAGAATTTTTACAAAAAAAATCCCGATGAGGCCATAGAGTACCTCAATGAGCTTGCTGAAAAAGCTCATACTTGGACTGGACCTAGTGCTACTGATAGCACAAACAGGTCACGACCTACAGGAAACTTGAGTGGTGGTATTTACCATCTAAGGGAGGAGGATAACCTTAAGGCTAAGGTTGAAATGCTCACCAGAGAATTAGAGTTATTGAAAACTAAAAACTCAAAACCAACACACACGGCTAATCATGCAGAATCTTTTGGGCCATGTGTTGTCTGTGGTGGGATAGATCATCATTCCCAAGAGTGTCCTACACATACTAACATGAATGGTATGTATGAGGAACAAAGTAATGCTCTAGGTATGTACAAAAAGCCCTTCACACCTTACTCTGAAACCTACAACCCAGGATGGCGTAATCATCCCAACTTCAGCTAGAAGTCTGAAAACCAGCAGCCTGCACAACTCTCTAGATCATATTCTGCACCATACCATGCACCTCAATCTTCTAGAAATTCTTTAGAAGATACTTTGCATACTTTTATTGAAATACAAGGTAAGACTAATCAAAAATTTGAATCTTTGATTATGCAGGTTGTTGAAGAAAATAAGGAAATCAAGAGCCAGGTGTCTAAAATAATGAGTTCATTGACTATGAATGAGAAAGGTAAGTTTCCTTCCCAAACTCAATCTGTACCTCATGGTCAACATATGGCACAAGGAGATCTGAAGGACGTAAACGCCATTGTGACACGAAGTGGTAAGTCTCTACGTGATCCAATAATAGAAAAAAAAAAGGATGTAGAGAAAGATCAAGATAGCAGCAGTCCTGAGCTTCCCAAAGAACTTGAGGTAACAAAACCTGAGGAACCTGCGGTAACAAAAAATCCTGGTAAGGTACCTTTTCCTCAAGCATTAAAGTCAAGCAAACAAACTCTAGATCATAACAATGATATTTTGGAAAATCTTAGACAGGTAAAAATTAATCTTCCTCTTTTGCATGTAATTAAACAAGTTCCTACTTACGCAAAAATTCTCAAAGATTTGTGTACAGTTAAGAGGAAGCATTATGTGAAGAAGACTGCATTCTTGACAGAGCAAGTTAGTGCTCTAATTGAACAGCGGATTCCCCCTAAGTACAAGGATCCTGGATGTCCAACCATCACATGCAACATTGGCAATCATGAGCTTGGACAGGCCTTGCTAGATTTAGGGGCTAGTGTAAATTTGATGCCATATTCTATTTATTTGCAATTAGGATTGGGAGAAATCAAACCAACTTCTGTGGTATTGCAATTGGCTGATCGTTCAGTCAGAGCACCACGAGGTGTGGTAGAGGATGTTTTAATTCAAGTTGACAAATTTTACTATCCTGTTGATTTCTTAATTCTAGACACTAGTTCTGCTGTAGAAACCACCTCTAAAATTCCATTAATTTTAGGTAGACCTTTTCTTGCTACTTATAATGCTCTTATCAATTGCAGAAATGGATTGATGAAACTCTCTTTTGGCAATATGACTCTTGAGGTAAATATTTTTCATATTGCAAAACAGCCAGAAGAGGATGTCGAGTGTCATCAGACATACATGATTGACTCACTTATAGAAAGGGATGTTCTTACAACTCATGACTCAGATTCCCTTGAATACTTTATTGTTAATTCTGAATTTAATCCTATAAGTGATTCATCTGATGTATTTGACATTTGTGCTATTTTTGACAGAACTCATGATTATAGCACACAGGCATGGCAACCAAAGTTTGAGAAGTTGCCTGAAAAAAGAGAAAGACAGATTCCTTCAAGTAGGGAAGCCCCTAAAGTTGAATTAAAATCCCTACCTAAGGGTTTAAAGCATGTTTTCCTTGGTCCAGGTGATACTTTTCCTGTTATTATTTCATCTGAATTATCTGAGTCCCAAGGTGAGAAATTAATTCAGATTTTATGCAAATATAAATCAACCCTAGGATGGAGTATTGCTGATATAAAAGGCATTAGTCCCCTAATCTGTACTCATAAAATAAATTTAGAGGAAGGAACTAATCCTCGAAGAGACCCCCAGCGTAGACTTAATCCCACAATGAAAGAAGTTGTGAAAAATGAAGTATTGAAACTATTAGATGCAGGAATGATATATCCTATTGCTGATAGTAAATGGGTAAGTCCTACGCAGGTTGTTCCTAAAAAGTCAGGAGTAACTGTGATAAAAAATGACCTTGGAGAGTTAGTCCCTACAAAACTGGTGACTGGTTGGCGGATGTGCATTGATTACAGAAAATTAAATGCCGCCACACGAAAAGACCATTTTCCGCTTCCTTTTATTGATCAAATTCTTGAGCGGGTGGCTGGTCATCCTTTTTATTGCTTTCTGGATGGTTATTCTGGTTATTATCAAATTGAAATTGCATTAGAAGATCAGGATAAAACTACTTTTACTTGTCCTTTCGGTACTTATGCTTTCCGCAGAATGCCATTTGGATTGTGTAATGCTCCAGCTACTTTTCAACGTTGCATGATGAGTATTTTTAGTGATATGGTTGAAAAGTGCGTGGAAGTTTTTATGGATGACTTGACTGTTTTTGGATCTTCTTTTGATGCATGTTTAATGAGTTTAGAAAGAGTACTGACTCGTTGTGAAGAAAAAGAATTGGTTTTAAATTGGGAAAAATGTCACTTTATGGTACCTTCAGGTATTGTTTTAGGGCATATTATTTCTTCCAAAGGAATGGAGGTTGATCAATCAAAAGTTGAATTAATCTCTAAATTGCCTACACCTAGAACAATCAAGGATATAAGATCATTTCTTGGTCATGCGGGTTTTTATAGGAGATTCATACAGAATTTTTCTGCCATATCTAGACCACTATGTAACCTCCTAGCTAAGGATGCCCCATTTGAATGGACACAAGCCTGTCAAGAGGCTTTCAAAACATTAATTGGCAAGCTTACTTCAGCACCCATAATGCAACCACCTGATTGGAATTTACCTTTTGAAATTATGTGTGATGCTAGTGATTTTGCTGTAGGTGTTGTTCTTGGACAACGAAAAGAAGGGAAACCTTTTGTCATTTACTATGCTAGTCGAACTCTAAATAATGCACAAATGAATTACTCCACCACTGAAAAAGAGTTGTTAGCTGTAGTATTTGCTTTGGATAAATTCCGCGCTTATTTGATTGGTTCTCCTATCATTATCTTTACAGATCATGCAGCCCTTAAGTACCTTTTTACAAAGAAGGATGCTAAGGCACGATTAATACGATGGATTTTGCTTTTGCAGGAATTTGACATCACCATCAAAGACAAGAAAGGAGTGGAGAACGTAGTGGCAGACCATCTTTCTAGACTCACATTCGAGGACACTTCTGACCACATACCAATCAAAGATGATTTTCCCGATGAGCATTTACTTTCTATTACTTCTCTACCATGGTTTGCTCATATTGTGAACTATTTAGCTGCAGGTGAAATACCAAAGGATTTTAGCACCCAAGACAAAAGGAAATTCATGATTGAGGTACGAAAATTCTACTGGGATGACCCTTACCTTTTCAAATACTGCCCTGATCAAATTTTAAGGCGTTGCATCCCTGATGAAGAGATTGCAAGCGTTTTGGAATTTTGTCATTCCCAAGCTTGTGGTGGCCACTTTTCAATGAAGAAAACCGCTACAAAAATCTTGCAGTGTGGATTTTATTGGCCCACCTTATTTAAAGATACAAATATCTATTGTCACTCATGCGAAAGATGTCAAAAGTTAGGAGCTATGACCCGTCGTAATATGATGCCCTTAAACCCAATTTTGGTAATTGAAATTTTTGACTGTTGGGGCATTGATTTTATGGGACCATTTCCTCCTTCTTTTGGATATTTATATATTATTGTGGCAGTAGATTATGTGTCAAAATGGGTAGAGGCAGCACCTTGCAGGACCAATGATAACAGGACGGTAATTAAGTTTCTCAAAGAAAATGTACTATCTCGATTTGGTACCCCACGTGCTATCATTAGTGACCGAGGTACGCATTTTTGTAACCGTTCTTTTGAAGCTTTAATGAAAAGATATGGGGTGATACATAAGCTTTCTACTGCATATCACCCTCAGACAAGTGGACAGGTTGAACTTGCGAATAGGGAAATTAAACAAATTTTAGAAAAAAGGGTCAACCCGGATCGGAAAGATTGGTCTTTGAGACTAATCGATGCGCTTTGGGCTTACCGTACAGCTTTCAAAACTCCCTTAGGCATGTCACCTTATAGACTTGTTTTTGGAAAACCTTGTCATTTGCCCGTGGAGCTCGAGCATCGAGCATATTGGGCCATTAAACATTTCAATTTTGACTTGGAAAAAGCAGGAAAAATTAGAAAATTCCAATTGACGGAATTAGAAGAATTGATAAATGATGCTTATGAAAACTCCAAGATCTATAAGGCTAAAATGAAAGTATTTCATGATAAAAATATTTTGAGAAGAACATTTAAGCCTAATGATCGAGTATTTTTATATGATTCAAGACTCCATAAGCATCCAGGAAAACTTCGATCTAGATGGACCGGCCCTTTTATAGTAAAAAATGTTTTCACAAATGGGGCGGTAGAAATAGAAAATCCAAAAGATGAATGTATCTTCAAAGTAAATGGTCAACGCCTCAAAATCTTAATTGATAGACAAATTCCAGAAGTGGAAGACATTCCACTTATGGACCCAGTATATCAATCTTGACCATCTCCAGGTATGTTTTTCTTTTATTTTATTTTCGTTCATTTTATTTTTGTTTATTGTTTACTTTATTTTGTTACAGGTTAATTTTATTTTGACAAATACCATCTTTGATGCCAAGCAAGTCACCCACATCCCACATCAGGTGTATTCTACCCTGTTTAGTTATTCAATTCTGATTCTTAAACATTGAGGACAATGTTTCATTTAAGTTGGGGGGTGGAAATATAAATCTGTTATTTAAACTCTGTGGCATATTTCAATCAATATATAAAAAATTGCCAAATTTTTTTACACAGGCATCTTTTCACACATGATACTCATGCTCATTCATAACCATCTTGGTGAATTCAACAAACCCATTTTAAATCATTTTGCTAAAACATCCACAGAGCCATTTATGCACTTCTCCAAACTTTGTGGTAATATGGTGATTTGACACATGTAACTAAAGAATTATTTTGCTCAAGTATTCATGTGAATTTTGTGAGAATTGAGAGCTTACAAATACAGAAATTGTGATAAGTATCCATTGATCTGTTGAATTTGACACTTCTTTTGAGAATATCATTACATGGTTTGTAGTAAGATGGTAGATATACTTGGGATATGACGAAAGTCAACTTAGGATTAACGTTTGAGCCTTTCAAGCTAAGCCTTTTCATCATAGATCCCTAGCAGCCAATTTTGAGCCAATATACACATATGGCCTTTTCTTTTCATATCTACATCATCCATACCTCTCCACATTGGAGTATAGCTTATACACTATATTTTCCTATCATTTTACTTCCAAGTGTGTACTAGGTGTGAAATCATCATAAAAAAAAAAAAAAAAAAAAAAACATGACAAAAATGGCATGGTGCTAGATGTGTCCATCAAATTATTCATGAAAGAGTTCATCAAATTGCGAAGACACCAGTGGCAAAAGAAGATGGAAAAGTGTACTTAGTCAAAAATCTAAAAAATTGAAAAGTACATCAAAAGGAAAGTATAGTCTACTGAAAAATTTAACAGATTCCCTTTTGTGTATACTTGGAAGTTTTTGAAATCTCTTCACCTTTTCTTCTTATGAACCCCAACCCTAAACCACATTACAACCCTTTGTGTTGATTTTTCCGATCCTAAGTATGCTTGTGGAAAGAATGGTGGAAATCTCATTTGTTAGTATTCCTATCATAAGATCAATGTTTACTTATTACTTATATATAATTGGCTAAATTTCCATGAGAGTAAATGTACACCTTTGTCAACTCCATAGAGAAAACCCATACATGAAACACTTCTATACCCGTGAGTTATGGAGTTGAACCTTTTTGCTTAAGATATTCTAATGTTGCATGTGTCGAAACCTCTGATCTGATAAAAATAGTTTGGAACACATACACACTCTGTGGATTGCTATATTTGAATTACTTGTGAAAGGGTTATTGAATTTCTAAGATTTTTTTGATATGTAAATTTGAAAAATGTGTCTTGATGGCCCCTATGTGTGATTTTCTTTGGTCTTTCTCATCATTTTGCATGAAAATTGCTAGGGACTAGCAATGAGTAAGTTGGGGGGTGTGATGAGTGCACAAAAATGCACTCTAAATACTCTATTTAAATACTAAAAGAAATGAGAAAACAATGGATATAACTCATGTTAATAAAATTAATAGTCATTTATCTTGAGATAGATATAAGCATGATTTAATATATTGATGAGAATATAAAATGTCATATTTTCCTCTCTTAATGTTTAAAACTTTATTCTTATTTGATGCCTAAATATACTCATTATTCTTATATTTTGATTTAGGACACAAATGGAGACATTAGGAGCAAATGAAGATAATTGCGGAATTTCAGACAGTTTTGACATCTTTTCGTAAAATAGGCATAACTCTCTCATCCAATCTCCGATTGAGCTGATTCAAGATGATCTAGAACCGCAAGAGAAATATATATAACTTTTATGTTTTGTGTTTGAAGAGATATCCACTCAATCTAAGACAAAATCGACCATCAAGTGGACGCACCTGCACTTGACGTTCCTGGATATTTTTCAGCCACTTGCATCAAATCCAAATACAAGATGAAGTGCACTCAAGTTTCTTCAAGACAAATTATTTGACCACAAGATATTAAGTCATACAAGACAACTAATAGATAGAGAAGCAAAATTGAAACACTCAACCTACAAGCAAAATCCAGCTCATGCATGGTGGGAAAACAAATGATCAAAATGACAACTCACAAATCACTTGGATTCAAGAATGGCACATGGCAAAACAAGTTGAAATTGTGATGATTTTGTCATGACAACTTGCATGAAGGATGCTTATAAATAGAAGGGAGGGGTGTGTGTTCTAAGACCATGCTTAGTGTGCTTGGATGCCTTGGAAGATACATTGTTTTTGAGAGCTTGAGAAAAGAAAAGAAAAACCAAAGAAGAGAGAAGAAAATAATGGTTGGCTCTTCCATATTATCCCTTAGAGAATTTTTGTTGCATATTTTCAATATGTGTAACTAATTTTCTAGTAGAGTTAGGGATGAATTTGTATATATGATGGTATTTGTAATTGTTTTTGATTCATATATGTGTTCTTCAAATATTAAACTCTTTTGTTTAGTCATTCGAAATTTATTATAAATGTTTTAGTCACCAAATAATCTTAGAATTTATTTCATTTATAGATTCAGTCATGCTTTTTCTATTAAATGCAATAATCCTTTGATTATGTTTGGTTCAATTGGTTATCTATTTTAATTTAATTCTCTGCTGCAATATTGCTCTACGAGTATATTGTCGACGTTGAATTTCTTTAATATCGATAACAATTCCTGTTCTTATATTGTGACGAATGATTTTTCAAAAGATTACATTTGATTTAAAACTGGTTATTAATGTTTTATTTTCCGATTGAAAATTTGGACATAGAATTTTCAATTGAGTTATTAATGAATCGAAAATAATTAAAATACCAATTATATACAAAGGATTCCCGATGCTTTACTTTTCGCACTCATCTAAATCTTTTTGTTAATTTCGTTACTGTTCTTCAATTTCTCAATCTATCTCCCTGTGGAATCGACACCCCAAAGTTATACTGCAAACGACCGCGTTATTCTTTGGGCGTAATCAAATATGAATGTGATTGCATTCATAACGAGAAAATATGTTTCCTCATAGCTAATCTCGGGTTTCTGTAGGAAATCTTATGTGACAAATCGTGCTTTGTAATGCACAATTTCAATATTCTCATTACGCTTTTGTATAAATACCCACTCATATCCGACTTACACCCTTTGGTGTTTGGACAATAAGTCCCAATACATCTTGCTTCACTAGCGACTTTAATTTAGTTTCAATAGTTGTTTTCCATTTTGGCCAATCATTTTTACGTCGACAGTTTTTGACTCACTTTTTTTATTACTTCTGGTAATGTCAATGGTCATCTTATACGAAAATATATTGTCGACAACAGTTTTATTTCTATCCAGAATTTCTCCAGTACTAATGAAATGTAGTGAGATCTCATTATTTTTAAATACATGTTCTTCTTCAGGGGAAAACATTTCATGAAAAACCTCTTCAGGAGGATTATTCTCTTCAGGAGTTTCTCTTTAGGAGGTTTGTACTCTTCAGGAGTTTCATTTTCAGGAGGTTTGTACTCTTTAGAAGTTTCCTCTTCAAAAGTTTTTGTGACGCCCCCAAATTCTCCTTAAAATAAATACGAGAATCGAGGCATCGGGATGATGACAATACGGGTTACACATCCTAACGACAAGTGCCAAACGTGTGTGCACACGTGACATACATAAAATATAAGTCGCAATGGATAAATAAATCATTATCTAAGTACTAGAATTTTTAAAATTATTTTACAAACTAATTTAACATAAATTCTCCAGCAGGAGATTTAATACAGTCATCCGAAAAATAAATTAAGTAAATACATATTTATAAAAAGGGGGAAAATAAATTTCTCGATATAACAATTAATATTAATAACACATCTACGGTGGAGCCATCTCCTCAGATTCAGTCTCTTCATAATCTGCATCCAAAAAAACTACGACGCCAAGATGGCATCGCAGGTAAGTACAACCCAACCAAACCCAAGATAATAAATACATTAATACCACAACAACAACCATGAATAAATTACCATATGCATGAGTCTTAAAATTATCTTCCTCAAAGTCAATGAAATAACCACACACGCCAAAATCTCATTTTAGCCCAAATAAAACTCCAGTAAAATCACCCATCATTTTTCAGAAAATAATATCTGTAAAACCAATCATATTAGGAGTTACGTATCGCCTTTTTCGATATGATATACACACACACCCAAAATCATAATGGACGTTACGTATCGCCGTCCCCATTACGATTCACACACACTCATTTCATACTGGGCGTTACGTATCGCCGTCTCCGATATGTCATCCACACATGCTATCAATCATAATGGGCGTTACGTATTACCGTCCCCATTATGACTGACACACACACACGCTGATCACAACGGGCGTTACGTATCGTCGTCCCCGTTATGACTCAGGCAAAAGCCTTAAAATCCATAAACTAAATTTAAAACTGAGTTTCCATTTCCAACACATGAATATCCGAAATCATGCAAAAATTAAATTTCCAAATATTTCCATGAGCATGCGCGTAAATACACAATTGCAGACAACCATGCACCAGATAGCCAACAATTAAATAATCCAATCAACCAACAATTACCAATATCAACCAACACATAGATGTTAATGCAAAAATATATTTAAATCTTAAACCTCATTTGGAAAGTACTTACAGCAGTAAAAACGCAATTCCTTGAATAACGCCAATCTGCAGCGCTCGTACCAGTCACCGATACGTTAGGATAAAATGCTCGGTTTGATACCAAAATTTAGGGAAATACTCATTGAAGGGTGGGGAATCTCATGGAAGTTGTGGTGTGGCGGCACAACTACCAGAAGGTGGTGGATCGGGGTCAAAATTGGTAAAAACCCATTTTCAGGTTTGAGGTTGTATCGGGAAGGTGAGACAACGGTTGGGGAAACTGAATTAGGGGGATGGACAAGGGGAGTCTTTTGGTGGCGATGGTGAGTCCTACGGTGGCCGGACGGCGGCGCAGTAAAGAACAACCCGTTTAAGACCCATTTCGGGTGGAGGGATAACCAATAGAGATGAGTGGTTTTGGGCAGTGAGTTATGCTCGCCGGAGGGTGGGGAGTCTAGTGGTGGTGGTCGGAGGCCAAGAAGTGGCCGGCGGTGGCCAAAAAATGCAAGGGAAGGCAAGAACTCATTTTTGGGTAGAGGGCCGTGTAGGGGCGGTGGGGTGGCCGGAGATGACACCACCGGTGCTGGTGGACTCGCCAGCATGTGGGGGTGAGGTTAGGCCGGGCGTGTCGTGGTGGGTGGCCGACGGCAGCCCTGGGGGAGAAGAAAGAAACGCCAAGAGATGAGAGGGAGAACAAGGCTCGCGGTCTAGGACCGAAACCATGAGAAAGAAAAGGAAGAAAAGAAAAAAAAAAGGAAAAAGAGAAAAAAGAAAAAGACTAATTAGAAAAAGAAACACAATAAATTAAATAAAAGTCGACTTGAAATACTACAATTTAATATCAATAAAATAACATATTTAAAGCCCAACAATAAACCAATTTAATTTAAAGAACATTTTAAATATAAAACACTAATTAATATTAAGAAAGCACATAAAAAAAATCACATAATAAAAATAAAGGAAATTAATTCCACTCATTTAAAATAATTACATCACATTAAAATAAATAAGAAAAGTAACGTAACTCGATATTAACTAATTGATAATTCCAATAAATATCTTAAACAAATAAAACACAACTAATAATATTATTAAAATAAATTAAAATAATTAATACCGAGAATAAAATAACGTGTAAAAATACACGTAAGTCCGGGATCTCATAGTTTTGATTTCTTTTTATTTTGCTTTTCTATTTTGCACCAATAGGTCTTCAACACTTTAGGTGTATTTTAGACTCATCTATTGTTATTTTAACGACTTGTCTTTCAGGAATTTCAATTATTCTTTAAGCATTAACAGTAGTAATATATAATTTCACCACACTTTTAGTGTTAGTAAATACATCTGGTAATTAATTTACATTACTTTGCAAATATATAATCTTCTAAACTTTTGGTTTACATTCATTTGTTGGAGGATTAAATTTAGACAGAACTTTATTATCCTAAGTAATTTCTTGTTGTGCTTAAGGTATCGACTTTTCATTATTTCAAAATATGATAAAATATTAATAAGCTTATATATAAAAGGTTAATATAAGTGAATCAAGTGATTGGCCATACAATAGGTGCATGACCAATGTTCAGTCATACCACATCTATGACAAATATTTTCATCTTTCTACGAAAAATTATTCTGAGGGTTTTTACCATTCTCTGAGTTGGATCACTTCTAGTGATACGGTATATTATTATCCTCTTTAGTATTATTGCTTCTGGAACTCACAGTTTTATAACTTTTCTGTCACGTATACGCCCTTAATTCCTTTGAAATGATGTATTGTTCACTTCTGAAAATGGTGTAAATCTAGTATCATTTACTTCAGGATGATATGAAACTAATAGGACGTAACTGGTGATTTATTAACAAAAACTTATTATTTAGCTCAATTACTAGAAGACAAAATAAAAGTTCAGAATATTTATTGAACTTTCACTCTAGATACTTTTACTGTAGGAGCATATTCGAGATATGAAAAATAATATATGTCTTCTATAACATATTATCATCAGTGATCTTCTCATTACATAATTTTAATATTGAGCTGATTTTAAAAAGTGTAAAGTTATATTCACTATCACTCTTAAAATCTTGCAACTTCGGGTGCAATAAGCCATAATAAACTTTTGGAAGGATTACATTTTCTGGTATTCATATATCTCCCTCAAATCATTTCATAAAGTAAGATGACTTTTTCATCATGAGATATACAGTACGGTCTTGTAGGGACACGTGATTTTCTTCTTTGATTATATCTCTCAGGTTCATCATATCCAAATGGACCTCATCAAAAATCTTGGATAAATAACTTTTTCCAGAAATATCAGTAATAATAAATTTTAATTTTATAAGATTTGACATTATATATATATATGAATCACAAAAATAAATATGTGGATCTAAAAAATATATTCACATAATCATCAGAATAAAAGTAGAAGTTTATCAAGTAATATTCTGCAATATTACCTTCTATATTCATCTCGAGGACTACAAATAATATGTTAAAAAACTTACTTGAAGTAAAATACTACTAGCTTCAATATCGACAGAATTTTGTGCTAATAACGTGTTATGAAACTAAAGAAAAATAGCAAATGATTGAAAGATTACAAAAGACTTTGTTTTTCAAGAAATCAATATCATTCACTTCTCTTCTTTTCTAATATCTTACAAATGATCCGCAAGACATCAGTTATAAGCAACTTACATGGTGGTTTGTTGTGCTAATCAATTTACATGCACAACAACTAAGTTACAAGTACAACAAACTCTTAGATGCTCAACAACCAATTTACATTTTTGAATGGTTAAATTTATAACAAATCATGTGTGGTAGTTGGTGGTCATCTACCTATTATATAACACTAATATCAGTGTTTATGAATCATTTATTAAATGATTCTAATTCAAATCAAGTATGTGCTAGTTGAGTTTGAACTATTTATGAGTTGTTGAGTCCATTAGCAGTTTGTACTTGCTCATGCATATAAAGAAGGCAACAAAGTAGTTGATGTGCACACAAATTTTGGTTTAGCCAGGCACAATTTTTTATTCATGTTTATCTCAGCTTCAAATTAAGCAGCGAATCGGCAATTTAATCTAGCTAAGGTGAGATTGTCCAATTTTAGACAATCACGATCTTCTTGATCTTATGTTTCTTTGATCTTACGTTGTTAATATTTTATAGTTTCTATATAAGCTTGATTTTGTATAATCTCTCTAAGAAATCGATTACTTTCTCTTTCAAAAATATTTTAGCCATAAAATGATTATATAAAAATAAACTTACAAGTTGATGATGCTCGATATAATATGTCAGATTGTTAAAGTATAAAGAAGATCTTACAAATTCTATAAAAATACGTTAGTTTGTAAATATATTTTATATAATCTCGTCTGCAACAATTCTCTTTTCTTTTTTCCTCAAGAGTAGTGAGTTTTGGATGATCCCTTGCTTGAAAGCTTTCATGTGGCTAGCTCTCTCGCCAAACCAACCACACCCCTCAACAACCAACGAAAGGCCCATGTGCAGTGGTCTTTAGCATTGTGTTGGAAGAGAAGTGTTCAAGTTAAGTGGGATCTTTTCTAGAAATAGAGATATTAGTTAATAAAATTTTAACAGATGGACCTAATTAATAACATTGTATAATTTTGCAAGAAATAAATTAATTCCAAAGAATGAGAAAATAATATTATAGACCCAAAAAGTATTTGTTTACTTATTGTAAATAAAAAATTAGTTAACTAGCTATAGCATGCCACCGTGAAACACGCTTATCTTTGATCAATCGTATTGATATATATTTCTTATAATTCTTTGACATAAGTATTTTTTATAATTCGAAGAAAGATAAATATAGTATGTTGATTCCATTATATTAAGAAAAATACTACTATGCCCAATTCTATTTGACACCTCTATTTGACACATCTTACATTTTAATTTTAATTTTATTTTTAATTTTACTTAATGATTAAGAAAATGATTATTAGTGTATTAATATTTTTTTTTACATTTTTTAAAAATATTTTAAAATGATAAAAAAAAATTATGATAAAAAATAGAAAAAAAATCGATTTTTTTTGTTAATTTTCTTTTCATATTTTTTTAATGTATTTAAATATTTTTAAAAAATATGAAAAAATATCAATACACTAATAACCACTTCTTTAATCATTAAGTAAAGTTTTTTTTTTTAAAAATGCAAGAGGTGTCAAATAAAGGTGTTTAATAAAGTAGGCATTGTAGCATTACCCTTATATTAAATATTGTCTCCCGTGAATATTATAGATCCTAACGTTAAATGGAGTGAGATTAACCTATTATGTTTATCTTTTTCCAAATTGTAGCCATTGTCAAAAGCTATAAGATTAAGAAAAGCCCTAAGTTGATAAATTACTCCATCAAAATACTTGAAGAAAAGAAAAATACTCAGGTCAAAATCAACAAGTTGAAATATACACATGAAACACAAGTCCCCATTATTTGCTAGTAACTTTACACATTTTTTTAAAGGGAAAAAAGAAGTCTTACACGCATACATCAGAGTTCTTTCAAACCCTAAAGTAAGAGACAAAAAAAAAAAAAAAAAAGGGAATGAATAACAATACCTCCGCCAAAAACGGTAAGAAATATATCACCCCAACCAAAGGTGATAATATCCTAATCTTAATTAGATCTTAAAATTTTGGATAAAAATTTAAGTCATTTAATTCAAATTATTTCACATAATATCGAAATCTAATTTATATAATGCACAAAATTTAAATTTGACAATTTTTGTCGCAACCAACAATTGCAATACAAAAATAACAAATTAAAATTGATAAGTGTGATCTATTTATAATAGAAAATTTTAAAAAAATCGTGTTTCTCATGAAAAACATATTACTTGAGTCTTATTAACATATATAATCCATAATATATAAACTATATAAAGATATTAGTAATGGCTCGAAATTTTCTTTTAAAATAAGTAGGTAAAATTACAAAATGCAATACAAATAAACTACCAAGTATACTTTACATTTTACACGTCTATTGTATTGAAACTACATCTATTATTATATACAAAAGTGGAGTCATATAACTCCACGAGGCATATTCTAGCTATAAAAATAGGTTATTATTAAAAAAAATAGAGCAAAAAATGAAATATTTAAGCGTTATATTTATGGAGCAAGAATCATTTTAAAAGTAATATTTCATTATGAATTGTTGTAAATTTTAAGTTTCATTTCTTTTCTTACATATAAAGATATAAACCGATACAAAACTCTATCTAAAGACAGTATTTCAACATTTATATTGTTTCATCAAAATAAACCACACTATAAACCGTTTTGAATTTCTTCATTATAAAATCTTATCTCTCTCAAGATCTCTCTCCTTTATACACAACATACATAATAATCTATGTATTACACGGGTTATAGGCTCGTTAATTCTTATTTATCTATTCATAGTATTACTTTGTAAACTTTATTATTATTTATCTATTCATGAGATTTCTTAACCAAGTCATCGAGAACCTTTCGTCTGCTAGGGCTTTACTCTCGTTATGGTAGCGATCGCTTTTCTTCCATGGCGTGGACTCCTTCTCTTTCAAATGATGCTACAAGCCTTTTTTTCCTACATCCAAGTGACAATCCTGGTGTCGTCTTGGTTACTAAAGACCTATAGTAGGAGATACCATAATGACTTGGTGGAGACAACTTCCATACAGTCTCAATCTATTACCATAGTTCTCATAGACAAAAACAAGTTAGGGTTTGTTGATGGTTCCATCATCAAACCTTTGGATCAGAATGATACTTTACTTTCTCTATGGCTACTTTGTAATAATATGGTGATGTCTGCTAGTATCTGCTAGTATTTTGTATATTTCTAGTGCGAATGAGATTTAGTTAGATCTAAAGGAACATTTCTCTTAGAGGATTGATCCAAGGATGTTTCAATTACAAAAACCCATTTCCACTCTTTCTCAAGGACATCTTTCAATAAGTACCTATTTTACTCACCTGAAAGCTCTTTGGGATGAATTGATAAATTATAAATCTATTCCGACTTGTTTTTGTAGAACTATGCACACGTTGAATTCTTATAGAGAGCCCCTTTGGGATAGTCAAGTTGTTTTTGAATGAAAAACAACCCTCCAATCATATGGGTACACATATGAAAAAGAAATTAGCACAACACACCATGCGACTAGGTGATTATATCCTTTAGTAGCAAAAGAGATTCATATTCATTATTTCGTCCCTTTCCCTTTGAAACCCAGCCTTCAAAACCCACCCTTCCCCACTGCACAACTAAATTGGAATCGCTTCTCGAAGCATTGTGTTCTTCTTCGTAACAACGTCTTTAAGCTCATCGTAAATCATGTTGAATGTAGCCTTGTTCATCCAAATCGCACATGTAGCAAGAATAAGGAAAATAATTATAAAAAAAAAATCTTGTTTAGTTGTTGAGAAGATAAAAGGGAACTTTTTGTTTGGTTGTTGGGAAAATGAAAGGAAAATAACTTTTGTTCTCTTTTTAGTTGTTGAAAGGGAAAATCGTAACTTATTCTTGTTGTATTTTTGAGAAAATGAATGGAATAAAATTTGTTCTGTATTTGATTGTTGAGAGAGAAATCTCATGATGTGTTTGGTTGCTGAAAAAATCACAAGAAAAATTAGAAGGAATGAGAGTAAGAACTTCGCTGGAGACTCCATTAATGATACTTTCTCTACTGCAAAATCACACTTCCTTGTTTCATAAACGTGGCTTTTTGGCAAAGCCAATGACAAGGCGTTCAAATTTTTATTTGATTGTAGCTTCTATATTGAAATCGATAGAGTGATTTTTATCTATTGCTTGTGAGGATCTTTTTCTCTTGTTGGGTCTTCAATCATGGGTTTTTAGGAAATGAAGTTGTCATTCCCAAGATAGAGAGTATTGCTTATGAGGAACTTTTTTTCCTGTTGAAACCGATAGAGTGATTTCCATCAATGGAGATGAAAGGAGAACGAAGAAAGGAGATGCACATAGAAAGGGATGAGTGGGTTCGGTGTGGGAAAATGTATAGTATGTAAATCAAAATGCATACGTGGCGGACTGTTATTAGTGGGCTGATTTTTGAAGAAGATTAGTCCGGTTGGTCTCCATGTTTTATCATTCTTATATTCAACAAGAACACATTTTATAATTTTTATGGGTATGACTAAATCTTTTTCCTCCGTCAGAACTCAAATCTTGTTATGGAGCCTCTGCCTTCTCTAAATAAAGATTTATCTTGTCTTACAAGAAGAGCAATAAAGAAAAACTTAAGTTGTCTCTCTTTTTCCTACTGACGCACATGCTTTTGTTATCAAAAATGATAATTCTAGATCTACTAAGTCATTCTTTAAGAAGGAACAGCTAGTGTATAAGCATTGTGAAATTACTAGTCATGTTATTCACAAGTGCTATAAATTGCATGGTTTTCCACTAGGATATAAGCCAAACCAGAGACAACAATCTATTGCCAATCAAGTTGTTCATAGTGACATTAATTCATTAGCTACATCTCCTTTTTTCTTAATTGATGCTCAATCAACCACTCTTGTCTATGCTTCACCCTCTAAATACCTTTGTTGACACTACTCCTGTCGTTAATGCAGTAGTTTCAACTTTTACATTTTTTGGTATTCCTTGCCTCAAGATTTAGTAATTTGTCTCTCAAATTCAATCTATTTAGCTCTAATTGTTGGATTATTGACATGGGAGCCACATACCATATGGTTCTTCCAATTATTGTTTCTCTTCCATTACATCTACTATTAATACTTCTGTTAAGTTTCCTAATGGTCCATTTGTGTCACGCATATTGTTATGGTTCATATTTCTTAACATGTTAGTCTTCATGATTTTTTTTGTGCTCCTTATTTTACTTTCAGATTGATTTCCATTAGCAAGCTTACTAAGTCACTCACTCGTCATTTTATGTTTTTTTTTTTATGTGTATTTCCCTCAAGACTTGATTTATTGGAGGCTAATTGGAGTGGATAGATAGTATGGAAAACTTTACATACTGCAATCACTAGGCTTTTTCTTCTTCTACTAAGCTTTTTTCATATGTTTGTTTTGTATCTTCCCAATATTCTTTGTTTGAGACTTGGCATAATAGACTTAGTCATCCTTCTGTTTTAAGGGTGATGTTTTTTTATAAGTTTGTTCCTCAACTGGTTATACCTAATACTCCATGTATGATTTGTTCTCTGGCCAAATAGAAAAAAAGTACATTTTTCCTAATAATAACCATTTATATGATTTCATTTTGATCTTATTCATTATAATGTGTGGAGAGCTTTCCCTATTTCTAATGTTGAAAGTTGCAGGTTTTTTTTTTTATTATTAATGATTCTATTCTTATGCCTTTTGGATTTATCTTTTTCAAAGTAAATTTGAGGTGCCATTACTCATTAATAGTTTTTTCAAGTTAGTCAAACACAATTTCATACCAAAATAAGACAGATATGTAAATTTTCCATTTCCACTTTTTTAAATTTCAAAGATGTCATTCATCAACACAATTGTGTACTTTTCTAAATTTCAAATGTGTCATTTATCAACACAATTGTGTTGAGACTTCTCAACAGAATTCTGTGGTAGAAAGAAAACATCAACATGTTTTTAATATATCACAAGCATTTTTGTTTCAATTTCATTTGCCTATTAAATTTTAGGGTGAAGCTATTATAATAGCCATTTACATTATTAATAGGTAATCTACTCTTGTGTTTTGCATCTACCGTACAAAGATCTTGCACCAAATTTGATCCCAAATCTCGTGCTTGTATTTTTCTTAGTTATCTTTTTTATATTAAAAGTTCTAAATTACTTGACCTTAATACCAATCAACAATTTCTTCCTCTTAATCATGTACCTTTTTCCACTATGTGTATTCATTTACCTCATCAAATTTTACAGTTAAATTCTTTTATTGTGCCTTCAACAAACCCTAATACTTCGTCTGTAGACATACCTCAGTCTTCCATCAATTCTGATAATACACCTTCCTCTCCCATACTCCCTCAAAGACCCAACAAAGTAAGAAGAGCCCTGGTTATTTGCAGAATTTCTATTGCAATCTTATTCTGTACACTCTGCATCAGTTCCTACAACAGGTTCATCTCATACCAAGTATGATATATCTCATTTCCTTTGCTATGATCGATTACCTCCGAATCATAAATCTTTTACTTTATCCATCATTGCTCATATTAAACCTGAGTTTTATTATCAAGCAATCAAAAATTCTCACTGTAGAGATGCTATGACTGCTAAGATTAAAGCTTTGGAAAAAAAATATTTTTACATAAACTGTTACTTCATTACCTCCTGAAAAATAATTGATTGGCTGTAAATGGTTTTACAAAATTAACTATCATGCTAATGATTTTATAGAACAATACAAAATAAGGTTGGTTACCAAGGGCTACACTTAAAAGGAAGGTTTAGGTTATTCTGGAACATTATCACCAATTAGCTAAAATGATTGTTGATAGAAATTTGTTGGCTATTGCTGTTGCATGAAACTGCCTCCTAGTTTTTTCATTAAAAGAGGATCCAAAGTTTGTAGATGATATTTTGATTGCTAGCAATAATGTGCAATCTGTTAAGTATTTAAAGTTCTTACTTGATAATAAATTCAAGTCCAAGGATTGGTCAGTTCAAATATTTTCTTGGGTTAGAGGTGGGAAGATCTTCTCATGGCATTTCATTATGTCAAATGAAATATGCACTCGAGATTCTCCAAGATGATGGTTTCCTTGTATCTAAACTTGTTTATTTTCCTATGGAGCAAAATTTTAAATTGAGCAAAGATGATGGTAAATTGCATCTAGATCCTACTGTTTTTTGTAGACTTATTGGTAGGCTTCTATACCTTACACTTACAAGGCATGATCTGTCTTACTCAGTGCATAGACTTATTTAGTATATGGCTCAATCTGGACATCCTTATTTATTTAGTATTTGTCTAAGTACTTTATAAAATTTCTTATTATTTCTACATCATCATAAATAAAATTCCTGAGGTCTTTTACTCAAGTCATCGAGAATAACCTTCCGTCTGTTAGGATTTTACTCTTTGTTATAAACCAAATTGAAGTAATATGCGAGCAAACTCGAACTTATTCGATAATATAAAGAATTGTTGGTAGATATAAAATACAAAGTCGATGATTGTACTTAAAACTCGAGTTAAATACACCACTGGCCAATCCAAGTTGAACTGTTTACACCTTGATACAACTACCCCCGAATTTTCTACCAACCCATATCCCAACAGATTCTTACCACCTATCGGTCCTACCAGTCCTTCCTTAAAGAATTCTGTATCTAATTCAAACATAAATGGCATTGACTGTGTACTTCCAGATCTTTGATTATAAATTTAATGTTACCCGCAATGGCGTTCTATACAGTCAGCTTGGTAGACCTTCACTACAACCAAGTGAGGAAGGACTGCGACCCCCTTTTCTCTGAAAGCGTCCTCTCTAGTCGATCAGTAAGAACGATTCTCTACTTTCCTTTATCCGGCCAGTTCAGATCTTTCCCAGTTCCTTTTTCACTTTTGTTAATCATCAGTTTTTTCTGTTTAAATTTTGATGGCTTTTTTTTCATCTCTATCATGGATGATTTATAAATACTACAAAAAAAAAAAAGAATATTTTTTTTATGATAAAGATCACTATTTAAGATAAAATTACTCATTTTAATAAAAAATAATCATTTTGACAAGAAATAATTATTCAGAATAAATAATTTTCACTATGATTTAGTTTGTGAATATGTATGGATTTTTTAAGATTTGGTGTTCGTGTGGCAGGTACGTATCAGTGAAAAATGGCTTCGAAACCAAAATTTTACCATTTTGAAGAAGTGGTGACGCACAACGAGACCAAAGATTGTTGGCTTATTATATCTGGGAAGGTCAGATCGTTCTTAGTTTACTTCTTTCTAATTTGTTTCCCCCTGTAATGTATTTTTCTATTCATTCACTAGCTATCTGTTTGGTTGTTAAGAAAACTGAGAAGTTCGAACGAAAACAGAATATTGATTGCTTTCATTAATTTCAAATTTAGGTTTATGATGTATCTACATTCATGGAGGATCATCCTGGAGGTTCTGAAGTCATATTGGGTGCAACAGGTAAAAGGCTATTATATTCTGTTACTTTGTTTATGGGAAGATAATGAGCATGGGAGAGTAAATGGAAATACCATATTGCAGGGAAGGATGCAACAAATGATTATGTAGATGTGGGTCACAGTGAATCAGCTAAAGAATTGATGGCAAAATACGCAATTGGTGAGATCGATTCATCCACAGTTCCGAAAAAAAGAACATACATTCCACCAAAGCAAGCTCCTTACAACCCTGATAAGACTTCAGATTTTGTGATTAACATTTTGCAGTTTCTTGTTCCAATCCTGATATTGGGATTAGCCTTTGCGGTCCGACAGTTCTCCAAGAAAGAGTAGTAATTTGTAGTTTCATTCAGATGTTTTGTCATTTGTCCCAACTCTTGAATAATAATAATAATAAAAAAGGAGAATTTCTTCTCGTACTGATCTGATGATTAATGGTTTCTTTGAGATGTTTGTCAGTTCAGAGTCAAGCAGTAATTGTAGTAGTTTTGAGCCTTTTTCCTTCCTCCTATTTATGTCATTGGGCTGTTTTCAGACCTTCAATTTTGTAGTTTTTGGCATTTTGCTGCTAATTTAATTGTGCCATGGTTTTTGTGACTTTGTATGGCTGCATATAAAACAAGAGGGAGAAGCTCTCTGCTTTATCTCTCTACTCATCCACCACCTCCATGCCCAACCACTAATGTCAGTTTCGATTCCCAAGACTTCTCTTTCTCTTTTTTTTTGCGTTTGAGTAAGGAAGTATGCTCTGTAAATGGTAATAAAAAAAATATTAAATAATAATAAATAATTAAAAAAAAGTAAGTAAAAAATAATAAATAATAGTAAAATAATCTAAAAATACTTCAAGTCCACAGTCCAAATTAGCCTGCCAGAAGCGTGAAGCTCGATTTATTTATCGCCAATCGTGTGTGTACCTACTACCACATGCCTCCCACAACTACAAGCTTCCACCGTTTTTTCTCTACTTGGCTGCGCTAATGTCGAGTCCATGGAAAAGGACCATAATGTGCTGCATTATCTAAATTACTATCTTTTTCTTTCTTCTGCCTTCGGGATCGTAAGTTTCGGCTCCAAATCGTGTCCAAGAAGGAGATAATTACTTGATCCATAGTTTTAAATATCGTTTTAGTAATCATTTCGATTAAAGTACTAGAATAAAATATTTTCATATCAATAATATTTTAAAAACCATTTTAAAATAATCAATATATAGATAAATTAATTATATATATAAATTCTATCTCAAAATAATATCAATGCAAAGTTTTTTATCACTTATCTTTATACAAAAAAGAGAGTAGGGATTTAATTTTAAGTACTTGAGAAAAGGAGATTAAAAACATCAAGAAAATAATATTTAGATGTGAAAATTGAAATAAAAATCATGAAAATACACTCAAAATATAAAAATATAAATTTCAACCAGTCCACTGGATTTCGGCTAGTATTGACAAAACGCACTAAAACAACCGGTATTTAACTCGATACAAAACAACTATTTCTTCTGTACCGGCACAATGACCAGTACGAACAGGGCACAAAATTCAAAATTTTGCAACCCATTCAACTGCTCGAAAAAAGAAAACAAAAATTATAGAGATCGTCACACTCATCACACTCAAAATTATGTGTGAATGATCTTTAGCATTACTCAAAAAAAAAAAAAAATTCTTTTCTTTATACCCACATATGGCTCGAGTCAAGTTGGCTCTGCAGAAAATACTCACCTGTCGGTATGTCCAGCTTTGCCTTTGATTTTTAGGACCAACTATGAAATTGAAAGCACACAACTAGAGAGATGGCCCCAAGATTGATTCAATATTGCACACTATAGAAGTCAGTTAAGATGATGAAGATGATGATGAGGACAACAACGATTATGGGTAATAATGATAATAATAATAATAATAATACATTAATATTAAAAATAGATAGGACCTCTTCAATAATTCTTCATCGAAGATGGTATTCTGATTAATTTTCCAGACCCCTTGTTGCCTGCTGTGATTTCCTTTTTTCAGGACTGTTGTAGTGTTGTTACAGAGAAAAAAGTGGTGCATCTATATTTAACCTAATGCAAAGGACACTGAGAGCAGAAAGTATCAGAACAAGCAATATGACTTAACAACACCGGCCGCATACAGCAGCACCTCAGGTGCTTGTTTCATGTGCAGTGCCTACAATTACTTCAGATCCTTTAAAAGAACCAAGATCCTAAGAGAGAACTTCAACCTCATTAATTAGTCAAAAATTCTGCAGCCCTCAGAAGGATGTCTCTATCTTGTCATGGAGGGTCACCACCAAGGCGTGTGCGTCATCTAGAAGTTTCCACACATCAAGATGCCCGGCCATGCTATTACACTCCCTTAAAATCTCCTCCATGCTGCTATACTTTTCAATAATCAATTTCCTCCGTTGCAATACCGAAGCTGCAATTGCGTAAAGTAACAAATCATCTGTTGGCGGGGCTCGCTGCCTTATCCTGCCCCACGCAGACTTGCTAATCCCAGCTCGAACAGCTGCCTGGTCTGCCCACATTACCTCCCAGAGACAAATGGTCTGTTCGAATGTTAATTCTCTCCTAAATAGTACCACCACCATTCTGTAAACAAAAAAACAATCCTCAGCCTGGAGCTTCTCCAAGTGTCTGTAAAGGTGAGAGTCCTTGGACTTGATTATCCTTGAAACAGTATTGAGTTGCCTCCGGATTCCCACCTCATCAAGCCTAAAATTATGCCGAGCCTTCCTCATAAATCCCACAAAACACCAGAATGCCTCGTGATCCTCCGCAATGACTGAAATTATTGGAGAAAGAAGATCACTCATGCCCTGGCAGTAACCAATTTCAGGATCATAGAGTGCATATGCTTCAAGAATAGCAACAAGTCGGGCAGCATGGAAGATTCTGCTGGGTTCCAGGTGATCATAATCCTTCAACCCCACTGCCTCAGCAGAACGGCATGCCCTAACCCCTGAAATTTCAGCTTGACATGGGGAGAATGGAATCCATTCCGAATTAGCACGTACAGCATCAAGACGGATGATCCGCTGCCAAGAGGCAAAATCTTCATCATTGCGATATTTTGTCGAGACCTCTGTCCTCAAAGGAGAAGAATCCTCCTTGCAAATCATATCAGGATCATTCTCTTCCGTTCCTTCTGTGGAGGGGAAAGTCTGACTGACTTCAGGTTCTTCAGAGGAGTCTGAGTCCAATGAATCGGTGTCGAGTGTGGAGGCATCAGCATTTGTATTTCGTCTCGCACTATCATCTCCTCCCAATAATGCATTAGGGTGGTTGTTGGAGAATTCTACATCTGAGCTCCTTTCCTCACTAGAAAGGGATTCCCTCGCACTAACCACATCTTCGGAACTAGGAGAATCTGTGTCCTGGGCAAGGCTCCCACTGTACCCATCACAGCTTATTCTACCAAATTCATTCAAATTAACACTGTATTTACTATGTTTTAGAAGTCGCCGGCATTGTCTGCGAAGTTTCTCATACTCCTTTCTGCATCCAGAGATTGGCACAGAATCACTGGGAAGGTTAGAAACCTAGGAGAGGTAAAATAAACACACTTTCATGCGAGCACAACTTCAAATTATCTGAGGTGAATATAGTGGTTGCAATTATTAAATTGAACTTTCAGAACAAAGTTGGTGGACACACCTTTTCTGAGTTCTTATATTATCTCTTTCTTCTTTGGAACTGTTCAAATCATAGCTGTTGAAACAAAGAAATTCAGTCAGCATACAGTATGCTACCAGTTTACCACCCTCCAGATACGCGAGGAAATGCAATTATAAACTGGGGTTAACCAGCATAGCACATCTAAATATGTGCACCATGGAGAGGAACAAGGTGGGTCAAATGATTAGAAGTGACATGCTGTAGCGAGATATACATGATCAAGGAAAAGAGCTGTATAATGCAATAATTTCCAGCACTGGAACAATTGTTTTGGAAGGTATTAGTGTAAGGCTAAAGGAAAAAAATCTGAGTATCAGTCGGACTTCTAACTTTTAGAAACTGGTTCATTTTTTATGTGGTATGGCTAGCTGTGTTATCAATGCAGTAAAAAACCCAAAAAAACAGATTTACTTTGATTGTCCATTAGAGTCTTATTCCCAATGTGTGATGCAATCTACACTAATGTAGCTTGAAATGTAAAATCCAACCAATTATCCATATGAAACCTAAATTACAGTTTCTAAGCCTCATTCTAAATGTAGCTTGATATTATTCATCTATGTATAAATTTTTTATACATTTCCCTCTCTCTTTCTTTAAATTTTTAATAATTTTTTTTTATTAGTTGTTGGATGGCATTCTTAAAAAGTGGTTCGCTGAAATAGAAAAGGTAGGATTTGGTAAGTTTTTTCTTTTGATAAGTAATAAAAGATTTTAATCCCAAAGAAATAGGCATAAGCCCAAGTACACGGGAATTATACAAAGGAAATACCTACTACTTTCCCACTACAAAAAGAAAATTAAAACAGAAACTGAAAAAAGTTCTTCCATTACAATTTCAAAGCTTTAGCCCAAAAACTCAAAGTACTAAATAAAAAAGCCCTAAGATCTCCCCGAGAGCGTTCTTTGTTTTCGAAGCATCTCCCATAAGTTATTTTTGATAAAAATATAGATAAACCATTGAGAATGGAATTAAGGTTTTAGAGATGGACATAAAAGAAAAACTTCTTCTAGGGTGCTTAATCGATCAAACCCTGAGTTCTTGAAATTTGTTTTTCTGATAGGTAAGTTCTTGAGAAAATTTTTAAGCAAAAAGCTTTTTTTTTTTTTTTTTTTCGTGATAAGTAAAAAGGCTAATTTTTTATTGATAACAAAAGGTGGAGCTGTCTTTTTGATAAGTAAAAAGGTGAAGGTGTCTTATAAATCTGTAACAGCCTCCATCTATATGAGGATTGAATCCTAAAACCCTCACATTAAATCGTTCCCCTTAATTAATTCTCATCCTAGCCACGCTATAGCTTAACTAATAATAATAATAATAATAAAGACCTCCACACGCATAAAAAGGTAGCCATATGAGCAAAACCAAAAATTCTAACCAACAGCTACAGCAATACGAACAACTACAACAATGCTTAAGAAGGTTTTGAAAATTTAAAATCACTTTGTTGTGGCCAAGACACAGCTTCCCAAACCTAAACCATAGGTTGACTATCCAAAAACCAAGGACTGCACTTTAACTAAATGAACAAATACCACAGTGGATATAAATAAAATTTGAAAGTACCCCAAAGTGGCTTCTGTAACCTAATTGCTTTAGGTAAAGAGCCAGAAGGAATTTGAAAACCAAGGAAACAAAAAGAAAAAGTATAACTCATGTAAATGAAAGTAGTTTGTGTTTGCCGTGGAATTTTTTTATGAGAAACCAAGACTAAACTAAAAAAATACAAATCACATAGCTGAAATACATAAGACATATACAAGAGTAACACCTAAATAGAAATAAGTAAAGATAAAAGGGATGGCTGCGGATGACAAAGGGAGAAAACTAATGACTCAGACAGATAGGCTCATACAGATTCCCAAAGCCTCATGCACTTGGCAGGTAAGAAATTCTTGCATCAGCCAATCAATTAGTCATCTAGACTCAATGAGTAAAAGGCCATCCAAATCCTCATCAAGTGCGTCAAGAATCAAGACCAAATTTCAGCCTAATTAATAGACTTAGTGATGCTTAATAATCGAATTTTTTAACAAGGTATGTCACACAACATAGAAGATAATGATATTAGTAATATAGTTTTCCATAAGCAAAAAATAAAAAATAACAAGGTCTATCACCCAACACAGGAGACGAAAATAGTAAATTTTTTGCCACATGCACATGAACAGATGACAAGAGAGAGAGAGAGAGAGAGAGAGTTTGAACATGCTTACACTCCTAAAAGGAAAGGCCAAACATCTGCCCTAATACTTGGATTGACACCCTGCAGATAATATGAAATTTACACTTCGTGAGTGCAGAAAAGGATGTAGCACAAGTACCTCTCTAAATTCGGAAAAAAAAAAGAGAAGAAAGTGTTACAGAAGAAGGGAGGTCAAACAGCACAAAATCTTGGCCCAATAGCAGTTTAAAGGTTGGAAAGAGAGCACTATAGAAGTTCAATCAATGTCCCGATAGGCCGAAGTGACACATATTGTTGCAGTCAATATTTGGTCTACATAAATTACCCAGAGTGCCCGACAAACATGGGTGGTCTATTTCCATTTGACTGTTACTTCAACTGCTGTGCCAGCAGAATTACGAATTTTTATTCTTTCGTGCTTTTAGCTTTTTTATGTAATGACTCCAGGAAAGTCCAAGCCACACTTGGGCTCATACTCCAAAAAGACCAGTCAATGTTACAATTGGAACCCATTTGAGTAATTATAAAGGGCCTAACATTTTCCTTCCCAAGCAATATGGGATCTTTATGCACCACCTATCTACACATAATTTGAGATATTACATTTTAAAATTATTTTCAAGTATTTTCAAGGGCATTTCCTTATTATCTGTTATTAGGGCTAGGTTTTTCAATGTCATATATAAAGCATGTTTAAGACCTTTTGATCATTCTTGAATTTTTCAAAAACTTCTCTATTTTCCTGTAAATCCCAGTTCTATTTGTAGTTTAATGCCCTTAAGCTGTTATCCCTACAGCCACCACCGCATCAAAAGAATATAATAACTGATAAGGATGGTAACTCACTCCACTGCGAACTTTTTTCAAAAATTTAACTCCGCCATCACTGAGCTTCCCATCTGGCGTAAATAAACTTCTCCATTGACGAGGTGAAAGGGCATGTTTTCTTTTCTTTCGTGACCACGGTGACTTGAGATTACCCCTGAAAATGAAAGAACGAGAAATATTAGTTACTGTTAAAAAAAAGCAGGGAGGCATTACCGTGAAGACAAAGGTTTCCAGCAATCACATATATATTAGGACAGTTCTACATATAAAGTGTCAAAAGGATATGAATGAAAGCATTAAGGAAAAATCATATTTTTTCTTCTAGGTGTCTTTAAGGGTATATAGGGGAATGAACTTGGGAGCGAAATCCCCAGTGTATCCAAGTAGATCAAATCAAGCTTTCACGTTATGGCATAAAGAATGTAAATGTTAACTTATCCCTCAAGTTCAAGTTCAACTATTTTGGTAAATAACTAGCTCATTACAACTCCAATGAGACGTCCCTCAGGGGCCTAAAATCCCAAATTCGAGGAATCGGCGACATCAGAATAGTAGTTTAGCATGCTAATGAATAAATTAGTAATAAAAACACATTTATCCAGTTAGGACCCTCTATTGGTGGGCGTGAAAGGGATGCCTGACTCCAGATGACCATATAATCCATCAGTTTTCGGTTGGATTATTTCGTAAAAGCCCGAGAGACAAGGTACAACCAGACAGGAAACATTTTCATACAGATTATGATGAGTAATTATCACATTGATTCCTGAACTTTTTTATATCATATTTGACCCCCCAAGAACCCAATGCACATTTTAGGCACTACATATTTTCTATATGGAAGCAAAAGATTATTATAAAAATATATTATATATATGTATTTTTTTAAAAGGCGCCGTTTGTGAGAAACAAAGTAATATAAGAAATCCATTTGGCAACAATCCAATTAATATCATCCCAAGCCAAGAAGAAAGGAACAAAAAATAAGCGAATTTAGAATTAAAAAAACAAGGTTAAACAGGACCATATGGGTCAACCAAGTGACCTAGAAGATCAATTCAAACGGGCTTTTGAAAGTAGATTGAAATAAAGATTGGTACTGAAAACACGATTTGGGGTACGCGGGGTCGAGATCTGAACCGATTAGTGAAGTCTACAGAAATCTGAGGTCAATTAAATAAATTACATAAACTAAAAGTTAGAGAGAAAGAGAGAAGACTCACCGATCAGAGGAAGAACAAGAAGCTGGTGAGGAGGAAGCAACAATGAATAGAACTGAACGCAAATGAATCCACGACGAAGAAGGAGAGGAATTAGAGTTGGAATTCGAAGACGACGAAGAAGAAGTGTGACTTCGTCTTAGAGCTTTCATCTATTTAACACTTAAATTCCTAAAATATAATAAAAAACTCCTTCTTCTTCACTTTTTCCTCTAGAGTTTCGCAACTATAGTAGGTATCCCTTCTGTGGACAACAAAAACCAAAAAAAAATCTCCCTGTGACTGGGGCATTATTCTACCTACGCGCAGTGAAAACTACAGCCGCGACCATGGCAACTCCGGCAAGCGCCGTAAAAACCACGACCACATCGGTCGCGGATATCCGCGCCATCAACCAAAGCCAGCCGCCGCCTGAAAAGATGGGACTGTTGTGGTGGTGGTGGTGTTGGTGGTTGCTGAACATGGAAGAAGGAATGGACGTGCAAATCCAGAGAATCCCTTCTTCTTCTTCTCCTATAAGTCTTCTTCTTGTGAAGAGATTCGGAAGGTATTTACAGCACACAAAGTGAGACCCAATCTCCCCCGAAGTGCTTTCCCTTTCTTCCAATGGAAGTCTCTCTCTACTCTCTCTCTCTCTCTCTCTCTCTCTCTCTCGATCTCGATCCCTATAAAAGAGCCTCAGCCTCTAAGCCCACACTAACTACTGGCACATTTGTAACTAGCGCTAAAAGCCTCGGGCTTCAAGGGACGTTGAAACGACGTCGTTGCACTTATTTGGTGGGTTTATCTGTTAATTAAATCATGTGAGGTAGGCAGGCTGCAGGCACAATGGGTTGAATTATTGTGGTTTGGACCTTTTTTTTTTCGGTTAGGTTTCATGAATTTAATATTTAATGTGCATCACACCAACCATTTATTAATAAAATCATTTTTCAAGTGTGTATATATATATAATTATAAAAAAATAATAATAATAAGATTTCTTTTTAAAAAATTTATCAATCCAGTCACATTAATTTATGTAATATATAAGTTCGGAATCACAAATTTATAACCAAGACTGATATTGTGAGAATTGATATATATAAGTTCTAAATGTATGAGATTTGCACAAACTCTTTATTAAAATATGGTACTTAATATTATTGCCTTTAACTAACATAATTAAAGTACACAAAGTCATATAGAACATGATACTTCTCAACTTCTCATGAATTTGAACATGGTGCTACTTTCTATTTTGCTTAATTAGGGATTAAGTTAAAGTGGATATGAGAATCTCCTTCAATTAAACCAGTTCGATAGAATGTACCGTACATCTTCTTATTATACCTTTTAGTCGCAGTTTTATAATCTGTTTATCAGACTATTTTAAAACCGCTTTAAGACATTATTTCAATCAGGTTTAGTAGGAGCTACACTTGTGACTTTGAAATAATTTTTTATTTTTTGGTGTCTAATATATCTTTGTTGTATTTGAATGATTATTAGGGATTCTCATCTCACTAAACTTTGTATCTCTGTATTCGTTTAACATAGGTGCATTTTTTTAGTAAGTTGAACTTGGGTACTTCACTAAAATACGACTCAAAACATATTTTAGAAACCCAAGACAACATTTTTCATATGTGCTGACTAATTAAATTAAGTTAGTGCCAAGCTTCTTGCTAATGGTTTCCTTGTTTTTCAATTTTTCCTTTCTGTCTTTGTTTCTTTTAGATCTACCTCAACCTAATTCTTCCCTTTGATCAGATTGAGAAATCTGGTTGAAGGCTGTCCCACACACCAAACATTTAGCAGAAAACCTCGAGAATTATGCATTTTATCGATGTTTAAAAACGACTCTTGATTGCTAAACTAATCTTGGTCATAACCTCATTCATGAGTAATTGCATGAACCTGCTTCTTCATTATTATACTGATACGGCTACTTCAAGTTATCCTTTCTTCATGATCATAAACTTTAATAATTCTGGGGTTTTTTTTTTTTTAAATATTCTTCCTTTCATTTTCACCCATTTCATTGTTTTGATGGGCAGATTCATTTTGGTAGTCATCTCTTATTTTTTGGTCAAAACAACTAAATAAAGGGAGGCTTCAGAGCCAGACAAGTTCAAGATTTTAAGCTTGGATTGTGTCCATGAATTACAATAACAGATAAAGGGCATTCAAATGATTATCTAAAGCAGTGCCAATTTGAACTTTCTAAGAAAGCAGTAAAGGAGTTTCAGCAAATATGGATCATTTGCAGCTAAATGTCCAGTAAACTAATCACTTTTCATTCAAGGTCTCATTTGTTTTTACTATTTTACTCTTCTCGTCTCATCTTATTTTATAATTATAATTTTTGTAAATTTTTATATAAAATAAAATAAATAATTCAAATTTTAAAATTAAATAATATTAAAAATATATATTATAACAATATTTTATTTAACTTTTAATTTTAATCTAAATTCATCTTACTTGTAAAAGCAAACACATGGAAATGAAGCCCGGATACATAGATGTTCTCTGTCTTGTAATTTTCCATTTAAAACCTGGTCAGCTTCAGTCAAGACTTGATTTAAAAACCATCCTGAAATTTGTCCTACTATATATATATTTATATCTGATTGCAGTCAAAAGGTGCTCAAACAGTTTGTGGCCCCATGGGCTACCCAGAAAGGGTAAACAATTCTAGATTAGAGAACCATCTTGGATAGTTGAGACGGCAAATCTCATGAATTTCCTGAATAGTTTATGATCTGGGATTTCATGCTAAGTCCTGATTTTGTGCTGTTTTGAAACTTTCCAATTTTCTTAACTAACATCGATCTTTGCACTCGCTTGTGGAAAAGAAATGGGCATCACAAGCAGACTGAGTCAATAAAATTAGGCGCAGATCAAAGCCTTTAGAAGAAGAAAAAGTAAAAGTAAACAAGAAATTCACATGGCGCAGCTAAAGTATACACAGATGGCAGGAACCAGAAATCTTTTCGCAAAGCTGCTGCTGCTCTGATATATAACATTATTATTATTTTTTAAGGGAGTTTATCATTTTTTAGGTAACATTTTATTTAAAAAATAATTATTGCAAACATCTGAAAATCTTCGAAGCATAATCATGTTTAAGCATTTATAATTTTGTTCATGATTATGGTGGAAGGCATTAGGAATTAATGCATATAAGCATGAGAGAATTCATAAGGTCGGCCATGATCTCCCCCTCTTTCCTCAAATAAAGCATGGAGATAATGAGTTAATAACCCTACAAAGAGGAAAGCACAAGAAGCAAAAAATGTACATTTTGCTGCAAGTTGCAGCATGTAATGATCACATAAACACAAAAATAACAACCACTGCAATAAAGGGTCAGCACTTGGTGGTTACTTTTAATTTTATGACATCCAAGAATAAATTTCATCTTTTATAAGGCAAAACCCAAAACACAAAAGACCATCTTTTGTGGGGCCAAGATGATGGTGGTCCTTTGCATATATAGCATGGCCTACAGAGCTCTTAGGAGTTGCTTAAGTGGTAAAACTTTTGAACTTAGTAATACACTCTTTTTAAATCTAAAGTTTAAATCCTCTTAAATGCAAATAATTTGGCCTATCGGACTAGAAAATTTATTTTTTTAAATTATCCGAGTTACACTTACAAAAATCTAATTGCCAAGACTCCACACTCTAAAATTAGTCAGAATGCTGTTCCAAATATCCAATGCTAATCAAATATATAATATACATATATATATATATATATATAGCATGGCCTACAGTTTTGAGAAACCCTTTTTTGCATCGGCTGCCACACTCATGAAAGTGATTCAACAGAATAAATGAGGTCCAAAGTGAGCTCTTTCTTTGATGGTATGTACAGTCAACAGTGACAAGACGGCACCAGCTGAGTGCTGCATGGCAGATAAATCATCGAGTAGTTCTTCCTGTTATTCTAATCTGAAGGATGATTTTCCTTTATATCTGCGGAAAGAAGGCATGCATGCTATTAGAGCTGATCATTGACCATCATCAGATCAGTAGTTTCTGTCCTCTTTTTTTTTTTTTTTTTTTATCTTTCTTGCAGACACTACAAAAAAATGCATTTTTTCCGGCGATTTTATAGGCGCCGCTAATAAGTTCGCTGGGTAAGGTTTTTATTTGCGGCGAATTTGACACCGCTGCAAAGTTATAACGTATCGGTGACTATTGGGTTTATTGCAGCGAGTTTATTAATTATTGCGGCGATTTAATTCGCCGCAATGTACCATTCAGTTTTTACGGCGACTTAATTCGCCGCTATTTCGATATTTTTCCAAACTGTACACTTTTGCAGCGAATATTTTCATCGCAAAAAGCCTTTTAATGAATCCGCGCGAAACGGCAGCCCTCTTATGCTTTTCATTTCCCCCAATCCCCCATATTTTCCCTCTCATTTTCCCGCACCTAGGATTTTCCCTCCCTCCCACGAAAACGAAGGTCTGCGAAGAGGGTTACGAGAATCGGTGCCGGATTCATCACCGATTTCGAGGTTCATCGGCACGGAAACCCACCGGCGACGTAGGGGTGCCACCAGAATACCGGCGATGGCCTAAAATCCCTCTGCGCCGTGGAACTCTGCTTCTCATTCTCGGGGTTTTTAGGTAACCGAATTTTCTCTCAATTATTTCATTAGAAACGACGATTTATAGACAAAAATACTTGTTTTTTGTTTCCTAATCACAGAGAGTACCTCTGTTTCGCAGCTTGGCCGAGACATTGGATTTTGAGGAACTCGGGACTGAATTTGGGTATCGCTCCCCCATCTGCGGCTTCTGTGGATCAACGCTCTGCTGCTTCGATCTTGTGGTGAGACATCTACCTAATTTTTAACACTCAATCCCGTGGGGATAAGTTAGGGTTTTTGATTTAATGCATATAAACATGCTTTAAGGTTGGGGTTTTGCTTAAACACTATTCTAATGTTCAATTATCTTTTTTATTCTATTGTTGGATGGTTTAAACAGACACTAACAGTTGGTTGACAAGCTAGCAGTTTATACTTAAACTTTACATTTAAAGGATATAATTGGTATCTATTGACTGACTTAATGTTATCTAGTTGTTTCACCGATGAATGTTTTTGGTTCCATGCTGACTGACTTAATCTAATCTTAGTTAAATACAAACCAGTGACTTAATCTAAGCTGGTATCTAGTTGATTAATTACTCTTAACGCTTACAATGCCATGCTACTTCACCAAAAGAAGTGACTTAATTTATATTAGAGCAAAGTTGTTGAATCTAAACAATACCAGCTATTGTTTAATATTATATGATTTTATAGGATACTAGTAATGGCTGGGTAGGAAAATGAAGGCATGTTAATTAAGATATACATATTTTTTGACTTACCTTCCAAACCAGCATGCCTATGTCTGGTAATGGAGGATTAAAAGCATATATGGTAATGTCTTTGGTTCATCTTCATCACTGCAACACAGAGAGCAAATCTCAATCAGCATAGTTGGTTCCCTCTGATACTTTTGTAACACAGCTAGACAAGTGAAATATAGTATTATATGAATTCAGCAAGAACAAACATTGCTATGAACCAAGAATTGGCATATGTTTAATGCAAGATTGTAGAACAAAAAATACCACCCTCATTCAAGACATGAACGAACTCCCCATCATCAAGACAAGACAAGAAAAAATGATAAATGACAGGCCCCCCCTGCCCCAAAAAAAAGCGCAAAACAAAACAAAAAAGATCAATACTTACCTTAAGTGAAAAAAATAAACGCTAAATCATCTCTGTTTAAATTCTCCTGTTGAGAATTCACAGTAACAAAGGCATCATTTATTTGGTAAAAGGTGTTAATACCTTAAAAAAGAAAAGGTTCAAATACTCATACCACTGGCACATGAAACTCATTACACTAAGACCACGTAACAACACCAGCAAAGAGTAACCTCATTTCATCCTAAATTCTAATACCATATTTTAAACTACAAAAAATTTCTTCTACTTTAAGACCAACTTGAGTTGCTGGTATATGAGTAGAGAAAAAGTTAATGAAGGAAGAGGAACTTAATGCATACGATCCATCAGTCAGCTTACTCTTATTGTATGCATTAGTCTGGTCCTCTATTATTTAATAAAACCAACATGTCCCCCGGAATTGGTATACCCTTCACATGCAATGTATTTTCATGTTAGGTGCTTTATTTGCTTTTAATAATTAATAAAATATAATTGGTGTCAGGGGATGTAGCTCAGATGGTAGAGCGCTCGCTTAGCATGCGAGAGGTACGGGGATCGATACCCCGCTTCTCCACACTTATCTCTTTTTGTTGGTTTTTAGTTATTTTCTTATGAGGCAAACTCCCTTTCCACTGGAGTTTCTGTCACTTTACTTCTTCTCCTTACCCACGGTTTAAAATTTGTGACAGTTTCTAAACTATCACTAAAATCCACTTTCTGTGATGGTTTGTTGGAACCATCACTAAAGACGTGCTGATTTTTTTGTATTTGGACATAGACGATATATATATTTGAATGTAACAATGATGTTCGAACGATTTTACATTTGGATCATCACTAAAGATATGCGCTAACTTTAATGCATAAAAAAAAATACTATAATGCTACTTTGATACTTTTTTGTATTTTAATACATTAAAATGTTTTTCTTTTACTTAATAGTGAATGAATTAATTATTAGTCTATTGATATTGTTTAATTTTTGAAAATCTTTTAAAATGGTTAAAATATGAATAAAAAATATATAAAGAAATTAAAATCAGATTTTACTCTAGCGGGGCCCTATTAATATTAAAGAGAATTAGAAAATATTGAATTAAAAAATATTTTAATTTAAGAAAGATATGAAGCGTAGTAATTTAAAATTAAATCTAGACAAACTAATATTAAAGAAAATTGAGAATAGAAATTTAAAAGCAATATATACATTACATGATAATATGATCTAGTACATAAAATAAAAATGAAATAAGTAAAGATATAAATAAAACCAACAACTACAGGTTGTCTTTCAATGCCCTAAAATCTTTAGTATTGTGCTGAAATTGGCACTCCCCACTCTTCTGTCAGTCTTTTGTAAGCATCTTGCAATCTTTGAGTCACAGGCCCAACTTGTCCATCACCAATGATGCGGCCATCAATCTTTACCACCTGGAAAAGGTAATTTCATCTATGCATTATTTTTCACCAAGACAATAACATTATAACATCGAGAGGACACTGAAGAAAACTAACAAGTCTACTATCTTTTGTTTCTGCCAGTCAAATTATTCATAGGGCATCAATTGATTGGGACCATGTCGCTTTGTAATCCCTTCTAATGTATATTATTTTGGTTTATTGTTTGGCTTTGTAACTTGGATAGTAAAAATAGACTATGTCGCCCCCAGCACAACTAAGAGGCAAGTCTATCTTCGGTAACGTAATTGCTATGACTTTCAGGGTTGATGATTCATCAAGCGACGATGATGCCTATCAAGAAAATGAGCAATCATCTGATTATCCACTTTTGCATTGCGACGCATGCCCAGTGTCGGGATCTCTTAGTAGGACTGATATAGAATCTACCCATATTGCTACACATGAGATCCAGGCGCCTCTTGGCGATGGAGGAGGGTTGGATGATTTCATTGATGACGGTCTGGTTCCATCTGCTTCTGGAGATGCTTCTGATGATGAGGACAACTCAGATGATGACGACCTATCCACCAGTGAAGAGTCTGAGCCAGAATAGGCAACTTAAGAGGGATCTAATATACAAAAGCATACTTATTTATGTATGCACTTAAACATATAAGCGTATGTATGATTTAATTTACCGACCTATGGTTATATCGACTTATGCATGATTGACCATGACTTCTATACATTACTTAAGAGTATTGCATTCAAAGTGCATAAAATTATCATGTCATGTATTATTCTTTCCTACACTCAATGTGTTGGATTTAATTCCTTTAAATAGTGCCGACTCAGATTAAGATTTTTCTTTTTGTTTCATCTCAGGTGATCGGATAAAAGACAGTTAGAACTTCAAAGTGCATCCCCATTAGGAGGTCATGCGGAGCATCAACGGTCCAGGTATTACTTTTTCCACATCCATAACATTGTTGCTATGTTATACATGATTAACGGAATCTTCAACATTGTATGTCTTTTACATATAGGTGACCAGATGGGGGACGGTGTCCGTGGTCGGCCCCGCAGACGAGGCCGAGGTTTTCCAAGTTGGGTTCGTCCCAGATCTTGCGCCAAGCAGCCACGTGGCTGCCCAATAGGTGACTCTGAACAAGGGCCAGGATTGGCTCTGAGGGATGATGTCGGGTTAAATGACTCCACCCAGCCTCCGAGTCAATTATTTGAGCTCCCGTGTGCGGACCCAGTTCAAGAGGCTGAGCCAAATAGTGAACCAGTTCAAGAGGCTGAGCTCCCGATCGGTATAGTCCACATATCTAATATTTTCAATATTAAACAAAGTTTAATATGGTTGGTGCATGGTCTAGGACAATTTATTTATTGACATTCTCTCATTCAGGTGAGGATGTCCCAACGAACACACAAGAACCAGTGGCTGATAGCGGGCATTTACAAGGTATAGTCCACATATCCAATATTGTCATCCTTAAACAAAGTTTAATATGATTGGTGTCTTTTTCTTGCTTACATGCATTTAGGTCTTTGAAAATTAATTTATTGTCATTCTCTCATACAGGAGAGGAGGTCCTAGCAGCAAACATGCAAGAACAAGTGGCTAATAGCGGGCCAATTGGTATAGTCCACATATCCAGACTTTTTGATCTTTAACAAAGTTTAATATGATTAGTGTCTTCTTCTCACTTAAACTCATTTCGGCATTTGAATATTAATTTATTGCCACCACACCATTCAGGTGAGGAGGTCCCAGCAAACACACCTTCGACCCAGCCTGAGACGTCTCGGCGTGGACGCGGGCCTGCGAAGTTAACTGAGTTTGAGAAACTGCGCAAGCATGGTAGGGTGCTCCTAAAGATAAATCCTGGGGAAACAGCTCCGTACTGTGAGAATGCATCCATGTTTACTGCTCGTATAACATGGATAGTTAAACAACATTGTGATATGAGCTACCCACGATGGAATGATGTACCCCAACCAATGAAGGATCAGTTAATCGACCGCATTCGGGTAAGACTTTTATTAAAATGGCAGTACTATTAGTTTTAATCCTTGGAAATGATGGGTTTGGTGATTGCCTATAACGGTATTATTTCGACGTGCAGGGTGATTTTGAATTAGAATGGGAACTAGAGAACCATCGCCTGGCAGTGACTAAACAACTAAGGAAGCGCTTTAATGCATTCCACCACGAGCTGCATAAGATCTATACCTCATTTCCAAACAACGATGAAGCTTTGGCGGCTGGGTGTAGTCTGGTCACCCCCATGGTCTGGGTCAAGCTCTGCATGAGATGGAGCAGCGAGCACTTCAAGGTATATGCCTTGTTATTTTCTTCAATCAAAACCGGCAATGTATTTGAACAAAATGCTAAGTATCCAAGTTTTTGGTGTTTTATAACATTGATTGTTTTTCATAATGTATATTTGCCATGCCAGAAAATATCAGAGCAGAATCGAGAGAACAGAAAAAAGCAAAAAATAAACCACACATCCGGTCGTAAATCATTTGTTAGGAAATTGGCAGAGAAGGTATAAGCTCTAAGCTCTAAACACGAAGGTTTTCCTATTTGCAGCGATACACACAACTTCCTATGTCACTTAATTTACATAACAAGTAGAGGGAATAATGATATTTTTCTTTCCTTATTTCACTCAAAGCGTTTAGAGTCCAAATGAAATGACTAGTAGGTTTGACCTTAAGTGATTTATTTGCTTGAACATGTACATTTATTGGGCACATTGTGAATACATGTAGCGTGATGACGGGAAAACTATGGTGGACTTCTATAAGGCTACCCACTGGTCGGTGAAGAAAGATTCTTTTGTCACAGAAGCTACTGAAGAAAATTATGTGAGTAACATTCTCGAACATAATCTTCACTTATTTATTTGCCGTTTTTCAAGCTGGTTCTGTAAGTATGATTAATGTTATTTTTTGAATACTCTAGATTGTAAGTAATCTGTTCATTATCTTACATTGCAGAATAAAATGGTTGAACAACTCCAGATTCTAGAACCGGAGCAACGAACAAATGAAGTAGCCGCGGGGGTATTTAGGGAATTACTTGGTCATAGACCTGGTTACGCAAGAGGACTGGGAGAGATGGTGATCCCAGAGTCTACAAGGCAGCGCGACCAGGCTAGGGAGAAAGAGTACTTGGCTTCAATTGAGAAGCATAAGCAGGTAGCTGAAGCTTCCACCCGTGAGTTGGAGAATGTTAAGGTGAAGTTGGCTGCTATAGAGCAGAGACAAGAGGAAACCGACCGACTGATGCGAGAGTTGTTGGGGCAGCGTTCGTCCATCGCTGCGTCTCATCAAGAGACGCAGTGAGCTGATGGCCAAGAAATAAGCATATTTTGTGGGAATTTTTTTGTGAGGTCTTTGGGTGTATTTTTTGTGTAGTTCTGATATACTATTGGCAATAGACAGTTATATATATATATATATATATATATAGATCTCTATATATACAACAATGAGAGGCTAGGACTGATATATTTTTTGTGGGAGCGACAATGGTTATAAGAAGTGGTTTTGGGGCCACTCCCAGGAGTATTGTCTCAGTAGAAGGTAATATCAGAAATATAAGTATCTAAGTTTTGCACATGTTTTCTATGGTATTCCAATTTTTCTAGTGTTTGAATCTAAGTTTTCTGTTTTGTAGTTTGATGAAAGATTTTTAAGGGGATAATTCTACTACTTATCATGTTGGAGATTCAGGTACGTGGTGGATGTTAGTTTGTGACTTTTCTATAGAAGTAAGTTTCCAAACCAGACTATTTTAGATTTCAAGCACTTTTTATATTTTTTTGTGTATGTGCATGCTTCTTTGTTGGTTTTTGTGTCGAAAAATCATATGTACACTGATTTTTATGCATTCTTTTGTGCACTTTATCAATATCATAAGCTTTAGAGTTCATATAATTAATTTATGCATTATTTAGTTTTAACACCGTATAGAATTTATCTATCAAATTGAAAGAACTGTTGGGAGCAAAACATTCCAATTCTGAAGGAGCCATTTCATATAAATTACATGATATATATAAATTAAATAATTTCAGCTTAGCCAATAGAAAAAAAAGCCAAAAAGAGATATTTCTATGTATATTAAGATTTCAGAAAGTTTTGAAAACATTAATCACATATTTTCTTTGCCCTCTTTATATTGTTATCAAATAGAGTATTTCGATCTATTCTTGTGTTTGAAAGATGGACTCAAAATGTAGATGGTCTGGACTGTTTTGATGGTAGTATGGACTGTTTTGATGGTGGTATGGACTGTTTTGATAGTGGTATAGACTTTTCAAGTCATATTTAAACGGTTCAAAATGTAGATGGTCTAGACTGCTTTGATGGTGGTATGGACTGCTTTGATGGTGGTATCTATTGATGTAGGTGGTGCGAGATACTGTGCGATTGAATCTCTTCGACTAATGGGGTTCATTGGAGTTGATCTTCTATGCAATAGTTCGACAACTTCAATCATAAATGTGCCGTTGCTGCTAGACACATTATTTCAGGTATTGTAATCCTCATCTAATGACAAAGTTTGTGAATATGCCTTTAAATTTAAACAAATGACAGTGAAGAGCAAACATAAAGGCAGTAGATATTCTTGTAGATCTTCAACCATGTTGATCACCTGTTCAGAATGCTATATGACCACATAATTAGATTAGGTAGATATATAAACAAAATCTATATTTAAGTGTTAAGAAACATTTGCTGTACAAATGGCAGCCTAAATGAACATATTGTACAACCTACTAGTTTTAGTTCATAATCATATGTTTATTTGTCAAGGTTAATGTCCAAATCCCTCGCTGAAGTTCTTGTAATAAATCAGGTGTGCATGGCTTGAACATGTAGCTAGTGTTTCCTAGGATACCGTAATACATCTATCAAAATATATGACCCTTGTAAGCATTGTGATCAGCCCAAATCTGGAAAACAAACACTACAACTTTTCATTAATCCGGTCGTACATGTTAGTTTATTATCCATGACCTCATGATCGTAGCTCTCCATCTGTACTAAACAGAATGACGATGTTGTTACAGGTAATTGTGTACTGGTCATTTTGAAAATATCTTTATGAAAATGTCATTTACTAATCTTATTTGACATCCCTAGGTCCTCTTCATCTATCGATCTAATTCACCATGTGCAGAAGACTACTACAAAACAAGAGGTGCATACATTCTTTTTAAGTGCATGGAGTTTCTGGGCTATTCAATTAAGGTAACATATTGGCAAAACACGCTGATTATGAGTCTGATTGTATGCTAATGTTGGATAATCTGCAACTAGTCACCTCACAAGCTGATGTCCAGATTTGAAAATTTGATTTTAGAAGTGACCAGGCTTAATACAAATTTATTTCAAACGAAGGTTCTATAACATATGTTAGTGGGCTTATAAATTATCCACATGCATGGGTTGAAATGTTGATGAGTTGGTTGTATGGGGGGATTTAGTACCTACGTCTAAGCTGCTCTGATTGTTTGGGTTGAGAAGATGTCTTGTGATCCTTAATGCATTTTAATGAATTCTTTCTTGTTGTAAGAAAAAAATAAAAATAAAAATGTGGATGCCTGAGATCATTTTGGGTATTACTTTCTCAATAGCTATTAGATCATTTCTATTTTTATATTAATTCAATCCTTTATCATTTTTTTTTTGAGTATTTTACCAAGTAGATGCCTGAGATAAGTAGATGTGGATGATTTATAGCTTTTGCACCTTGTATATTTGAATGGAAGAAAATCTGTTTACAATTAATCTCCATTGACGACAGAAAACTTTATTCTTCTTATTCTTATATAAGAATAAAGTTTTCTCATGTTATGTTTTGAAACTGATTCACTTAATCATGATGCAGAGTACTATTGGAAAAATCTGTGGACAGAAGCAAGATGCACTGCAAAACACTACGAATTTGACCTCCTCACCTCAAGCAAGATGCATTGGTGAAATAGCGGGCCGAGAAGATTTTAATATTAATATTTTATTGCCGCAAATACTAATGGCCTTGATTAAATGAAATATTAGTTCTCTTATGTAATATTTAATTGCCTCAATTAATGCACCCAGGCCAATTATGTATTATTGGATGACTAGGATTTATAATTTCATATAGATGAAATTAAACTTAATCAAAAATTGAAAAGTATTAGATAATCAGTGTACTATTGGATGATTGGTATTTTTGGATGATTGGTGTTTTTATATTGGATGATTAGGATTTTTGGTTTAATCAAAAAATTAAAATTATTGCTTGTGTACATTACTTTGAAAATGTCGTTAACAAGCTCAGGAAATCAGGTACCAAAACGCCCACTGCAAAACCGAGACGCTGCAAAATTAAAACCAAAAATGAGCCCAGGAAAATCGCTGCAAAAAACCAATAGCGGCGACATAAATCGCCGCAAATAAGCAGAAACAAGCCCAGAAAATCACTGTAACATAGCAATAGCGGCGCCATAAATCGCCGCAAATAAGCAGCAACAAGCCCGGAAAAACCACTGTAAAATAGCAATAGCGGCGACCTAAATCGCCGCAAAAAATAGCAACAATCCCAGGAAAACCTTTGTAAAATAGCAACAGCGGCGACATAAATCGCCGCAAAAAAATAGGGTTATTTTGCTCTTTCATTATTAGCGGCGAAACAAGTCGCTGATACAAGATTGATTTTTGCGGCGATTTTTCTCTTTCGCCGCAAAATAGTATAAGTAGCTTTTCGATAGCGTCGAACAGCCGGCGCCCTATAATCGCCGCAATTGAGGAATTTCGGCGATTTTGAGGTGTATTTGCGGCGAACTTATGCGCCGCAAATACTGCCTTTCCCTATAGTGAGATTCAGACAATTAGAAAGGGGCATGAATTCTGCAGAATGAATCAGAAAAACAAGTAGTTCAGGTCTTTAATTCCCAATTGGAAATTTGTTCACACGTTTTTTGTGTGTGAATAATGATCACCTTGTTTAGCTGTTGGGTTTCACCTCGAATATCGATGAACATTGGGTGATTAGCGGATCCCATTTCAAAATTTGGTAGTAATTAAGTAGGGTAAGTACGTACCCTTTAGTCTTTGATTATAAAATATTCTTTTCTTCTTGGGGGCAACCATTGATTGCTTTAACTTTAAGACATATATTTTATAATCTACAAGTTTGGAAACCCAAGTCCGCCTTCTTCGCTCGGAAAAGAGAAGATAACTATCGCACAAAACCATGCATGTTTATAGTTGAGCTAGTGGACGATGGTCAGGATGCATGGCTGGAGGTGTTCCAATTGTTCAGTCATGTACTATAGAAATTTGGTTGTTGATGAGTTTCCTCTAACTCGGGAAAGTTTGGATTCAAAACTAATAATCCTAATTCATTTTTATCTTATTTTTTTTAATCATTATAATTTTTTCAAATTTCTATACAAAATACAATAAATAAGTCAATTTTTTCAAATCTCACAACGAAAATAATATTAAAACTAATTTTTTAATAATATTTTAATCTGACTTTTAACTTTTATGTTATCTCAACCTACTATCCAAGTCTCTCCAAAGCCTCATACCAGATGGTCTCAGTTTATCTCATTTCATCTTAATATCTAAATATCATTTAAACACAAATACTTTTTAATTTCAAATTTTTAACTTTTTCATCTAATTATTACATAATCATTATAATTTTCTCATACTTCTAAACAAAATACAAAAAATAATTCAACTTTTTCAGATTCCAAAATAAAAATAATTTTAAAAAATTACAATCTAATAATATTTTAACTTTATAATATTTTTATCAAGCTTTTTCTTTCTCCTTTTCTAAAATCTCATAAATCATCTTAACTAAAACCATTTCATAAATGTTCATAAACTATATCAATATTATTAATATCTTTTCATCTTTTCTCATCTAATATGCATGTGTAACCCAATGAGATCTAATATTCTTGAAAAAAAAAGGAGACTTAATATTCCCCATTGATTATTTTTATGGTTAAGATAATTTTACTATTAAAGAAAAAGAAATAGGCAAGGACTCAACAAACACTGTTAGATACAACAAATAAATAAAAATATAATTCTAATAATTAGTTATAGAGATGCTTAAGAAATGAGATGAGATGATAAATTTTTAAAAAGTAGTAAAATGATTTATGAATAATAATAAAATTATTTGAGTTATGATGTTTTATGAGATTGTAAAAAATGAGAGAAAAAGTTGAATAAAAATATTGTAAAATTAAAATATGGTTGAAATGGATTTTAATATTATATTTGTTTTTTATTTAAAAAATGAATACTTTATTGTCTTTTGTGTAAAAATTAAAATTGTAATCATTAGTTTAAAAAGTTATAATGATTAGTTTAAGAGAAATAATAATTGTAGTCGTAAGTGTGTAAGCGTCACACAATCACTTTAAAAAAAGTGAATAAATATTTGTATTTGAACGATGTTTAGAAATAAAATAAAATAAGATAAGATAATGTGAAAAACATTACCAAACCTCTAAGTTTGGTTGTCGAACAAAATTCAACTCATTTAAAACCAATTATTGATGAAACTCACTATTTTTTAAATTTTTCATAAAAAATCAAAACTCATTTCAACTTACTTCATGCATTTCAACCTAAAAAGTTAAAGAAAACTCTAAGGCAAGTCATTTTTGTGCGATAGTCATTTTCGCGTGCCCTTGCGCACAAAAATGACTTGACAGGCCACAATAGTAATAGAAATGTTGTAATTTATGTGTTTCATGAATAAAAGACACAATGATGCAACGGTGCATTCTTTGCCGATTGAGAGAAGACGTCATCCTCCTTTGAGCTCAACCTCTTCACCTCTCTTCTCCACTTTGAACCGTAGCTAGATTGAAAGCTCCTATATGTTTCATTCCAGATTAAAAGAAGACATCATCCTCTTTTGTGTGCACTGCCTTCACTTTGTTTCTTTACTCTAAACTATAGCCAGATCCAAAGGCCCCGTAAGTTTCTCGTCGGAAGTCCCCTAAGCATTGTGGGTTCCCTAAGAGAATCTTTGTGCTCAAAAGATATCATTGTCTTTTCCGCATGCAACCTGTAGTCGCACCACTTCAACTAACTCTATTTTGCAACAAAAAAATAGAGCAACTCCACCCTATAAAGGTCTTTGTGTCAATATTTTGAATACCGTATCGATGAGCATATTAGTAAGGTGCTAAAATGAAATAGTTTGATATTAGTATCGTTTCATATACCGTTTTGAAATAGTCTATACATAAATAAATTATATATATAAATACATATATAAATTATATTTCAAAATAATAGTCAATATATGAATAAATTATATTTATAAATATATTTATGTTATTAGTTTAGTCTAAATTGAGGTGAGAAAATAGTAAAAAATGAAGAAGAAAAAAACATGTAAAAGGCCAATATTCGATACGGTCAAAATTTGTGTACCAACCGATACCAAAAATTTCGATCGGTACCTATTAGTATAGCTAAAATTTTGGCTGGTATGAAACATGAATATAGTTTGTATCGGACAACCAGTCGGTACAATATATTACGACCGTACCGGATGATACGACACAAAACTAAAAACATTGCTTTATGTCCTTTGTAGCGCCACCTTATGCTACCTTTCACCTAGGACGTGCCATCGCTGCGAAGGTTGATGCCCAATGCCGTGGGCACTTGTTACACCATGCACGCTTGCACCACAAGTTTTTCGGTCATTCTTTCTCTTAGTTTTCTCTCTATCACCCTAACTTTCTGTCCTTATGTTCCTTTGTCGCATTAAAAGTAGTTGTCATAGCTCATGCCCCACAACTGTTGCACGATCTTTTCCTCCCTCAGTGAGCCTTTATCTTCCATGTCGCACATTCATGTATTACTCTGTGTGTGAGTGTGTGAACACGAGCAAACCTTTTTCTTCTTCATGTTTTCACTGTTTTAAAACTATTGCCACGTCACCTTGGGTGCGCAACTCGTGTGCAAAATATACTATATATAGAAGAACTAAAAAGTTAAATCTCAATAGGACCTATAATATATTACTATTTACAACTCAATTCATTTCATCTCAACATCCAAACATAATTTAAGCTATAATGAAAATCGTTGTTGGAGTAATCTATTAGTCATATTATGGCAAGAAGCTCCCATAATAGAAAGATGTTTTTTGACTCCAAATGCCTTGAGGCAGCTATTAAAAAATCTCCGATCCTACACCTGCATTCTTGTATAGGGAAGGTAGAGAAAAGTTACTTCTCAACAAAAGAAAACAGATCTAGTTAGCTTTCGAAAAATGGAGAAGGAGCCATATATTTCACTAACAAAGACACACCAAGCTTCTAAGACCAAAAATAAAGTGGGCCTTATAACATTTATCAAGTATTTAATATCATACGAAAACCTACATTAATAGTAATAAATGTTCGGGCTTGTTTGGACAAGTTTCCATTTTATAATTCTATTCTCATCTCATCTCTCTCCTAAAATAGCACTCAATCACAAATACTTTTGTACTAATTATTAACTTTTCCAAACTTTTAAACAAAAAAATAAAAAAACAATTCAACTTTTTTAAATATCCAAACAAAAATAATATTAAAAACTAAACTTTATATTATTTTTTATTCAAATATCTCACTACTATTTACCGAACTATTTAATTATTATTCACAAAATTTTCATTTCATCTCGTACCCAAGCATCCTAAAAACTCTTACCATTAAATGAAGTTCTCACTACAAGTTTGGACAAAACTCTCAAAGAAATATTTTTTCATTCATTTGTATCTAACGTGTCTGCCCATGGGCTTATTGGGTTTTGATTTGTGGGCAAGCATTTTCAATCCTAACTTTTTCCCCTTCCCCCGTTCCACGTACTAATACCAGCGCACAATCTTATTTTGACTTTGGAGCAACTGGATATTGGCCCGCATTGTATATATGATTCATGTCACTTTTATTTTTCTAAAAACTCTCGTCTTATCTAATTATTATATTTTTTTTAAATTTTTATATAAAATAAAATAAATAATTTATTTTTTTCAAATCTTAAAAAAAAAATATTAAAATATATATTTTAATAATATTTTATTCAATTTTTAATTTTTATCTTAACCCATCTCTTCTCAACTATAAAAACTATAAAAACAAACAGGCCTCTAAAGTGCTTAGTAATAATTAAAAAAATAATAAAAAAGAGAAAAATAAACAAACTCCTCTCAAACTACCAGTCTACCACCCAATTTAAATCACTTTCAAAGTTATCCATTTTGTTAATCATCCCTTCAAACTAAAAAAAAAAGGGTAAAAGAAAAATCTGCAATCTCCCACTTGATAAAAGTTAGCATTATTACCATTGATTAAAATATAAAAAACTTTAATAAAACATTAGAATAAATTAAGATCATTTTTAAGATGAAAAAGCATTTATGTCGCAATAAATTTAAAGGTAGAAGGTGAGTATTAATGTATTGAACAGGAATTTAATTTGGAAGTACGGTAAGATTAGGAAGTACATAAAGTAAATGATTCTTCTACTCTCTATTTCTTTTGATCATGTGCATCAAATTGATAACACAAGCTTCGGGTAAGAGCCACCAACATATGGAAGTAGTAGGTCTAGAAAGAGTGGAGTGATCTCAAAGGTGCTATCTTTTTTGTTTTTTGTTTTTCCTTCTTGACAAATGACAAGTGATCTTATGTTAATAGGGCATAAAGATAATGAAAAATTCTATACCCCACATCACCATCCCACTTTCAGTCCACTATATAAAATATGACACATTTATCATTATTAAATAATCATTTATTGTATGATTCTTTATCTTTTAATAATAATAAATGTATCACATCTTGTATAATGAGATGATAGTATGGTGTATAGCATTACTCAGAGATCATATAGAATGGAAGTGGTTTCTACTGCAAACAACAAACCAAGATACATTGTAAGTGCCTAAACCTGTCCAATTAAGGGTTTTTAACATGGTAAAGGAAATTGTAGATGGCAAAAGTGACCCAAAAAGCAAGGACATGCAGAGCTTGTTGAAGCTGCAAACCATAGCATATTAGTAATTTTGACTGGTGTGTGTGGTAGGGAAGTCTTGATTTTTGGCATTTGGCGGTCGGCAATCGGTGAAGTTGATGGGGGAAATATATGGGACTCAAGGTAAGTTCATTTATCCTGAGAAGCCTAGATTCATTGGGCCATGATAGGCTTGGCCAACATAAAAGTGTCGTTGACTGATCAATATCCATGAGAGGAAGGGAATTTCATTAAAAACATCTGATGCAAATAAGTTGGCGATATCAAAAGATCAATCCCCCAAATGATCACAAGGATGACAAGAATTCGCCTAATAATAGAGATCAATCTAAAAACGAGTAAAATTCCATACCTCTCAAGATTGGCCTAATTTTCAACAGTAGACCTTAAATCAAAACCAGGCGGAGGATAATTTTATTGTTATTTCAGCCAGTGTATCGAAAGTTAATGCTGAAGAGACCACTCACCCAGTGAAGTGATGGAAATTGTATTGATTTTGGAGCACAAAATACAAAACAGTAATTATAGTGTCTAGGCAACTATCCTCAAGACATGGTATATATGGAAATTGGTTTTATGTTTAAAGATATGTGCAGAATGTTCTATGGTATCTGCTGTAATGTTGTATTTCAAGCTGAGCCATGATAAAATGGCAAATATAAAAGACTCCCAGAAGACAACAAGGAAGAACAGAAGTAATAGCAAATCATATATAAAACCGGATATTATTCAAACCCTTCTTTTATTGCAACAAATACACTACATTACAAGATAAACATACCAGCCCACTACAGGGATGACCTCATTCGGATTAAGACATCAGGACTCCTATAGATTTGAAGCTGCACCCTTGTCCAAAAACCAAGTCAACTCCCCTTCAGGTGAAACTTCTTGGACAGGAAGCTTAACTGAATTTTGACCCTCTTTCAATGCTGTTTGTACTGCTCCAGCTTTACCAGCACCTGCCACCACAAGGGCAATATATGCAGACGAGTTGATCACGGGGAGAGTAAAAGTAATTCTCTCTGGCGGTGGTTTTGGCGATTCCTTAATAAAGGTGACCCACTTTTCATTTTCTTTGAGGAGAGGATGCCCAGGGAATAGAGAAGCGACATGTCCATCTGGACCCATACCCAGCAGCATCAGATCAAACTTGGGAAACCCACTAGCTGCTGATAGAGCTATCACATTTGTATTGACCAAATGTTTGAGACAGGTCTCATAATCATCAGCTGCACCCTCAGCTGACAGCGCATCGTTGATTGCATAGACATTACCAGGGAGAATTGGTATCTGTCAAGAAAAAAGTTTAACAGGCTTAAACACATCACAAGTGGAATAGCCATGGACAAAAGAACGAAAATTCATGATAATAAGTGAATTAAAGAAAACAAGACTGCCTCTTAAATATTTCTTGAATCAGAAGTTTATAAATTCATCAAAAAAGGTGTAAAACATCACTTCCCATTCAAAAACACCCAATTTTTTCCATAACCTAAACTAATTACAATTCAACTCAATAGAGTGTAACAAACCAGGTTGAGTATAAAAAATGGTGAACCATCCGGACCTCATGGTAATAAAGAGAAGTTCATGTCCTTACAATTCAACTCAATAGAGTGTAACCTCTCCTTTCCCATATTGATTGAAAAGAGAAGTTCATGTCCTTAATAAAAAATTTCAAGGGTCTTTAATGGAAATATTGACTAGTGTTTTTGGAGCATGATATTATGTATTCTCTAACCATCCGGACCTCATGTTCTCTTTCAACCTTAAGATTGTCCTTTCAGTTCTTTCAAAAAGTGGTGCGGCCACTAGGATAGATAGATCACACTTCTACAAGCTCCAAACCAGTGAGATAATTCTCCAACACACACGAGAGTAACATTCAAAATAGAGCATTAAGGTTTAACAAATAACAGTAGAACCTGTATATGCAATTCCTCCAACAGCAAGTTTTAGTAAAAATGGAAACAGGAAAAATTCAGTAATCACACCTTAGAAAGAAACCCATCATAAGCAAGCTTATAGTTGCTGTCTTCATGATCCTTTGGCACTACTCTCTCATCAACCCAAAAGACATGCCATTTCGACCATTCAATCCTATCAATGTATGGAGATTCCAGTAATTTCCTGAAATCCGAGTGTCAAGTAATTACCAAACTATTTTTCAATTCATCAAGAAGCCCATACGACTGATCTTTACCACTGCATTGTGAAAAGAGATATCCTTTTGAATCTTTGATTGTAAATTGAACACTTCAATGCAATCGAACATCGGAAACTCACCTTAACCAAGTAAAAACTTTAGACACAACTCAGAGTATGGAAACTCTTGCATCAATTTCGTTTGTTTCATAATAATGAATAAACCCATAATTAAGTTTTCTATTTTCTTTCCTTCCCCACCATCTCTAGATCATTAAAAGCTTAACCAAAATTAAAAGCAGATTGCCCACACGAGCGATCAAGCACGGATAGAAATAGATGATTTTAGTTATAAATCTAAATCTCCATGTTCTTATCATTTCCTTAAACAGTTTCCCATCAACCAAAGAGGTCGTCTGGGTAATACGCCAAAAAAAAGGCTCGATGAAAATAAAGTCAAAACATTACGAAAAACAAAACCTTTAATTAATTACCTGAGGGACTTGATGAGAGACCCACCAGACAAGACGACGGAAAAAGCCCCTCTTTCTTTAGTGAACTTATCGGAGAGATCGGCCGTGTACTTGGCCAGAGACACAGCAAGATCCTCCTCCGTATCAAACACCTCGACCTTCTTCTTATTCTCAGCTGTCGCCGCCGCCGCCATTGAGGCCTTCGCTCTGCAACTACCCAAATTCTTCTTCTCCCCAACCAGAGAGAGCTCTTTCGGTCTGAAAGCACTGCGGTGGACGGGTAAGACGGATTTGTGTGCAGATACTCGGGGCAAATGTAGAGGGGAAGAGTCGGTGTTGAACAAACTTACGGATGAGGAGAGCGTCCGGACAGATGTTGGGAGGATGGCCATGCGCACGCCGGGTTCTTTATAGGAGTAAGGGGTTGGGACGGACTGACTGTTCGGTGGGTTTTAAACTTTTTGCGTAAGGATGGTCAAGATTTTAGAGTTGGGGTGAGTTGGCGTGATCATCGATGCTGTGGGGGCAAATGGCGTGATCTCAGGAGCAGTACATTTGTTTATACTAATTGTCTTGATCTTCGAATAAAAATTAGAACAATGCTAGAGAGCATCCACTATTCGGAAATATCCATCACACTCATGAGTAATGTTAAAGGATAAATTAGTAAATTTATCCTAAACATTACCTATGAGTGCCATGAATGCTCTCAATAGTGGATACTCTAAAAATTTTTTCTAAAAATTATTGGGATATATTTTACGTTGTTACAAAGAAATAATAGAATGGGACAGTAAATAAACCTCCTTCCATCTCGTTATCTATTTTTTTAATTAAGTGTGATTGATTGTTTGGATAATTTATACATATATAATAATTTATACAATAATTTATGCATATAAATATCAAGATTTTCGTGCAATTTTATACAACGAAGCAAAACAAAGTATCAGAAAAATAAAATAAAACAAAATAAAATAAGATGATAGAAATAAAGGAATAGAGAAAATTTAGTTCTTGAGAAATAAAAAATTCTACAATTTTCTCTTGCAATAATAGTTTTTATTCTACTTTTATAACACATTATCAGCACGACGATTCTACCAATTTTAAAGTTAGTGGTCTTATTTCTCAATAAATTTTTCAATATATTATTTGCAGTATTTGATATATTTTATTGATAATTATTATTTAAAATCTGTGTGATTTTATAAATATATTTATGAGATCTACATATTTATTTTATTATTTATATGTGTAGAAAATGTCAAACCTTACAAAATTAGAATTTGTTGCTCTTGATATATCTGGAAAAAATTATTTATCCTGAATACTTGATGCTAAAATCTATTTGGATGCTATGAACCTGGGAAAAATAATTATAGAAGGAAATCAAGCATCCCTGCATGACCGTGCTAAATCAATGATTTTCCTTTGCTATCATCTTCATGAAAAATTAAAATCTGAGTATCTTACAATAAAAGATCTCTTTATTTTGTGGAATAATTTAAGGGAGAGGTATAAACACCAAAAGATTGACAGCCTCTCAAGAGCTCGTTTTAAATGGTTGCACCTAAAGTTGCAAGATTTTAAAAGTATTAGTGAGTATAATTTCGCACTTTTAAAATAAGCTCAATACTAAAATTATGCGGTGAGAAAATCACCGATGATGATATATTAGAGAAGACTTATACTATATTTTATGTCTCGAATATGTTCCTCCAGCAGCAATATCGAAAGAGGAAGTTCAAGAAATATTTTGAACTTATATCATGTCTTCTAGTAGCTGAACAGAATAATGAGCTCTTATTAAAAAACCATCAGTCACGTCCTACTGACTCAATATCATTCCCTGAAGTGAATGGTAATAGGTTTGTATCATTCCCAGAAGTGAATGGTGCATCCTTTAAAAAAAATTAGTGACGTGGACATGGTAAGAAAAATAGATAATAATAATATATCGTATCACTAGAAGTGGTACAACTCAAAAAGGGTTAAAAATTTCCAAAATAATTCTTCAAAAAGAGGTGAAAATGTGTGACATAAATGTGATATGACTGGACATTAGATACGTACCTGTCGTACGGCCAAATACTTAGTAGATTTATATCAAGTATCAACAAAAGGAAAAAATAAAAAGATTGAAACAAATTTAGTAATACCATCAGATGATTCATTAGATTCAATAGATATAGATATTACTCATCTTGATGTTTCTGATTTTTTTGAAAATCCTAATGGTAGAATTGATTACCTAATTGGAGATGGAAGTGTTCCACTCAATTAATGTATTTTCTTTATTATTTGTAATAAAAAATTTGTATATTTTGTAGAATCATGGATCACACTGATGAACTTTTTATCTCTGAGTTAAATGATAAAAATGTATGTCTGACAGACAGTGCTACAATTCACATTATTCTCAAAGATAAGAAATATTTTCAAAATCTAATACTAAGCAAAACCTATATCCATACCATATCAGGTTCATCAGATTTAATTGAGGGCTCCGGAAGAGCATATATTGTGTTGTCTAATGGAAACAAATTTTGTATTGATGATACTCTATTTTCTTCACAATCTAAAAGAAATTTATTGAGTTTCAAAAATATACGTCGTAATAATTACCATATTGAGACGACCAATGAAGGAAGTAAAAAGCATCTTCTTATTACTAAAACAATATCGGGCCAGAAACTCGTATTAAAAAAACTGTCTGCTCTATATTCTGGATTATATTATATAAAAATGAGAACAATTGAATCATATGTAGTACTGCACTAGAAGTGTATTGACCCTAAAATATTTATGACTTGACATGACCGCCTTAGAAATCAGGGATATATAATGATGAGACAAATTATTGAAAATTCACATGGGCATCTCTTAAAGAATCAAAAGATATTCTTACCTAATGAATATTTGTGCTCTGCATGTTCTTAAGATAAATTGATTATCAGACCATCTCCCTCAAAAGTTATTGTTGAATCTCCATCCTTTTTATAAAAGATTCACGGAGATATATGTGGGTCTCTTCATCCATCTAGTGGACCATTTAAATACTTTATGGTTTTAATTGATACATCTAGTCAATGGTCACATGTCTATTTGCTTTCCACTAGAAATGTTGCATTTGCTAGACTTCTTGCTCAGATAATCAAACTACGAGTACAATTTCCTGAGTATCCAATTAAGACCATTCGATTGGATAATGCAGGTGAATTTTTATTTCAAAATTTTGATGATTATTGTATGTTAATAGGAATAAATGTTGAACATCATGTTGCCTATACACACACTCAAAATGGTTTAGATGGATTTTTTATCAAAAAACTTCTACTAATCGCTAGACATTTATTTATGAAATTATGACTACCTGTTTCTGCTTGGGGACATGCTATACTTCATGCAGCATCATTAATTCATATTAGACCATATGTATATCATAAATATTCTCCATTACAGCTTGCATTTGGTTAACAACCAAATATTTCTCATCTTCGTACTTTTGGATGTGCTGTATATGTTCCAATTGCACCTCCACAGCGTATAAAAATGGGTACTCAACGTAGACTTGAAATATATGTTGGTTTTAATTCTCCATCTATTATCATATATCTTAAACCCCTTACAAGAGATATGTTTAAAGCATGTTTTGAGGATTGTTATTTGGACTAATCCACTTTTCCATTAATGGGTAAAGAAAAGTCGGTGCCTGAAACACGATAAGAAATTACTTGGGATAATAAGATCTTGTCTCAATTTGATTTTCTTACAAATGAATGTAAACTAAAAGTTCAGAGGATTATTCATTTGCAAAGTGTTGCAAATCAATTACCGGATGTATTTAATAATACAAAAGGTATAGCAAAGTCATATATTCCTAATGTTAATGCTCCAATAAGGATTGAAGTCCTTGAAGGATAAATTTTCAAAACAGTAATATGTGAATCTAAAACACGCCTGGAGCATAGAAGACTTATTAGTGCAAAAGATAAAATTCTCAAAATGAAAAAAATATAAAATGAATTTTGTATTCTTGAAGAACACATATCTACAATACAGACTATAAATATATTTGATGCTCTTGAAGAGATCAAATCTTCTATCCCAGAACCTCCTGAAGAGGATACTCCTAAAAAGTATAAATCTTCTGGAAAGAGACCTCCTGAAAAGGTGTTTCATGAAATATTTTCCCCTGAAAATAACAATATCTCAATACATTTCATGAATACTGGAAAAATTCTGGATAGAAATAAAACTGTTGTTGACAACATATTTTCATATAAAATGGCATTGACATTACCACAAGTAATGAAGAAAGTAAGTCAAGAATTGTTGAAGAATGTCGACGTAGAAATTATTGGCCAAAATGGAAAGCAGCTATTGAAACTGAATTAAATTCGCTAACAAAACGAGAAGTATTTAGACCTGTTGTCCAAATACCAAAAGGTATTATGCCTGTTGGATATAAGTGGGTATTTGTAAAACGCAATAAAAAAAATGAAATTGTGTGGTACAAAGCACGACTTGTCGTACAAGGTTTCCTACAAAAACCCGGAATTGATTATAAAGAAACATATTCTTCCATTATGGATGCAATCACATTTAAATTTTTTATTAGTCTAGTTGTTACAAAAGGATTAGAAATGTAGTAAATTAATGTGGTCAGTGCATATTCATATGGATCTTTAGACCATGACATATATATAAAAATCTCTCAAGGATATAAAATGCCTGAAGCATCTACAATTACATCTAGAAATATGTACTCTATCTGATTACAAAGATCTTTATATGGGTTGAAGCAATCCGGACGCATGTGGTATAATCGCCTAAGCGAATATCTATTAAAAAAAAAATTTGAGAATAATCCTATATACCCATGTGTTTTTATGAATAAATCAGAATTCGAATTTTTCATTATTGCGGTTTATGTTTATGATTTAAATATTGTGGGAACTCCTGAAGAGATATCAAGAACCGCTACATATGTAAAGAATAAATTTGAAATAAAAGATCTTGACAAAACAAAATTTTGTATCGACCTGCAGCTCGAGCACTTGCCAAATATAATTTTTATTAATCAGTCCATATATACAGAGAAAATCCTGAAACATTTTTATATGGACAAAACTCATTCCTTGAGTATTCCAATGATTTCGAGCATTTGATGTGAAAAATGATCTATTCTGTTCTTGTGAAGTCGATGAAGAAATTCTTGGTCCTGAAGTATCATATCTCAGTGCAATTGGAGTTTTGATATATCTTGCACATTGCACTCGACCTGATATTACATTCTCTGTTAATCTGCTTGCAAGATATAGTTCTGCACCAACTCGAAGGCACTGGAATGTCATTAAACATGTCTTTCGTTACTTTCATGGTACGATTGATATGAGATTATTTTATCAACGTGGATCAAGTCCACAATTGATTGAGTATGCAGATGCATGTTTCTTTCAAATCCACATAAAGGTAGATTTCAAACTGTATATTTATTTACTTATGGAGATACTACCATATCATGGAGATCTGTCAAGCAAACTCTATCTACCACATTTTCAAATCACTCAGAGATCATTGCTATTCATGAAACAAGTCGAGAGTATATTTGACTGAAATCAATAATTCAACATATCCAAGAAAAGTGTGGACTCCCCATGATCAATGATAGGCTAACAATTTTATATGAAAATAATACTACTTATATCACTCAAATCAGAGGAGGATATATCAAATGTGACATAAAAAAATATATTTTACCTAAATTCTTTTATACTTAAGAAATTCAAGAGAAATGTGAAATTGATATCAAACAGATACGATTAAGTGATAATCTGACAATTTATTCACAAAGGCATTACCAACTGCTACATTCAAGAAGATTGTGCAGAATATTGGAATGCGAAGACTCAAAAATCTATCGACATGCACTTTTAAGGGAGTGTAAATGTCTTGAAAACTTGTGCTGATTGTACTCTTTTTCTTTCAATGAGATTTTGTCCCACTATTTTTTCCTCTGTAAGGTTTTAATGAGGCAATCTTAAAACACTTGGAGGTACATAAGAATACTGTACTATTTTTCCTTCGCCATTGGTTTTTCTTCCCACTGGATTTTTTCTTAGCAAAGTTTTAATGAGGTAGATTTTTTATGGATGGTCATTAAAGGGTGAGTATTATGAAAAAATAATGGAAGGGAGCAGTGAATGACCCCCTCCTCCCACCTTGCTCTCCGTTTTCAAATTAGGTGGGGCTGATTGTTTGAATAATTCGTATATACGCAGTAACTTGCACAATAATTTATGCTTATAAATAAGAATGTTTTCGTTCAATTTTATACAACGAAGTAGAACAAAGTATCAAAGTATCAGAAAAGAAAAGAAAAGAAAAGAAAGAAATATGAGAGAAAGAAAGAAAAAAATAGAGAAAATTCAGTTCTTGAGAAATAAAGAGTTCTACAATTTTCTCTTCCAATAATAGTTTTTATTCTAGTTTTATAACATACGTGCAATTTTCTTTAAAAGATTTATTACAGAACATATGCACAGTGCATGTGTTTTCGTCATTTATTTGTCAGTAAATAACTTTGAATAAAATCAATGTGTACAGATAGACAGTATATACATGGATAATGTATTTATTGTCTTTGCATAATCGATTTAGATATAAGCTTTGTTACTCATCTTTTATATCACATATTTTTTTATTTTTTAATTGAATAATACTATATACAAGCAATATTGCATTGTCATACACGCACTCCTACATATTTATTGATTATTTTCATATCTTTTATTTTAAATATATATATTTTATTAAAGTCTATATTCCTACCTTAATATTGATGCGCGTATAGGTGCACAATGTTAATTGTATTTGAAATTTTCCAAAAAGTATATATGATATATGGTGTAAGGACAATGATAAAGTTTTTCAAAATATTAGCAACATTGAGAATTTGTATTTTTGGATCGTATTTTAGTCATGAATAATAGATTATATGGATTAACTCAAATCCAAATTGTTAAGTTAAATCCTATTCAAAATAATATGTTTAGATTGGGAAATGAGATAAATTGAGATGAGTTGAGATAAAAGTTAAAAGTTGAATAAAATATTGTTAGAATATTATTTTTAAATTTATTATTATTTTATAATTTGAAAATGTTGAATTGTTTATTTATTTTGTGTGAGAATTTTAAAAAAAAAATTGTAATAACAAGGTGATATGAGATGAGATAATTTCTGAATACAAACGAGAAATATCTTAATATTGGGTCTCAATAATACATCTTGATATTTTACTTAGTAATTAAAAAAGTAGTTTTTAATAATGTAAATTTTTTAGCATTCTCTGAATTTTATTTTACAATTTCGAGATGTTCTATAAGCATCCTCGAGCTAGGGTTTATCCAAAAAATACACTTTTCAGATGAGATGGCACTCCGTCCTAAAAAGAAATGAGGTTTCAAAAGTTTTTTGTCAATTTGATTTGTTATAACTCTTTTATATTTCCCACTCGATCAAAATTGCTCCAGTTGGATATTTTTTTTCTTTTGGAATTTGCATCCAACCACTAACATATCAACATATGCTGACTTCAATGCCACTAGCGCAGTCGGTGGATAACTCATTTATGTCTGAATGCAGGAAGAGCTACTATGCTCAATCAGTCCAAAAATTGGATTTGGATATGATGGGACTAACGAGGCTCAACCCCGCAACTCTCTCAACTGTACTAGTTTTATGATAAATAGCAAGCTAACATCTAGTATATAAGAGAACCTGAAATGGGAGCTAACCCTCCTTCTATAGCGATCCCTTCCGTCGTAGGAGACCACATGCGCACATGTAGGACATAATCAAGTGTAGGATCGAGCGAAGGACTTTTTAGATCATTGGATGAAGGAATTTACATAATATCTTGTTCCTACCTGATCTAAAGAACCTTCTACAAGGAATACTCGTAAATAGAGTCACATTCATCTTCTCTCGTAGAATCTGTATCCATTTCCTCGTTCTATTTAACCTTCGGTTGAAAGAGACAAATTGGTTACCAAGATCCTTGATGAAATCGAATAAAAGAGAAAAATCATTCTTAGTAAAATTCTTATCGTCACCATGGGAGGAATAGGATAGTGTATGTTAGCAAAACAAAGAAGATTTTTGAAGAATTCAAGTACTCGATATGGATATGGTATTGATCCTAATGTACCTACCTACTTATAGAAAAGAGGGAAAGAAATAGGACTTAGGAGTGGAGCTAGCAAATCTACTGGAGGGTAGGGGCTATCGGAAACCCTCGATCCGATGTTGGAGATAAATGGCTTGCTTTCATTCTTTCTTTCCTCATTTTGAATGCTTGGGAGGGCAAGGAGAAATAGGCTCTTTTGGCTAGGGCAGATCAATGAGCATTTTGCAACATACATCACTTGCGCGATATGCTTTAGCAATAGGGGCATAGTCATAGTCATAATCGACATGAAAAAGCCTATAGTCAATCCTTAATTAGTAGGCTGACTTTTCGGATGAGTTCATGAAAAGTTACACTTAACCCTTGTTAAAGAAGACATACCATAAAGCTACGTCCAACTTATTACCTGACATCATCCTCCATGAAAGTAAGCTCGACTCACTTCAAGCCTCATTGTTTTCACGTTCCTAGTCACAAAACTACTTTCAATTTAGTAGAAATTTAGGTCTCTAAAACTCAATGTCGTAGATTCAAATCCTATAGAGGCTTAAAGTGGGAACTCACAACCACTGGCTATAGCTAATGAGTTGCAGCATACAATGACGTGGGACTTAAGGTATCATTCTTGTTGGAGAATGAGAAGGGTGTAAGAGCACTCACAACAGACACAATAAAACTAATATTTAGTCAAATAATAGCTAGTTAGCATAAATATGGAGTTGCAATAATCTCAACAAATGAATAACTAGAATAATGTTCAATGGTTTTACTCAATAAATATAGCTAGCTCCTTGAATTAGCCAAATAATTTTTTGGGATTAAAATATTTACTCCTCCCACTAATTTACTCTCTCGCGCATAAAAAAAGTAAGGAGCTTTTTCAGTTTTCATTTTCGTAAAACTCTCGAGTCCTCCCTTGGTAAATATTCAATGTGAAGATAATAATTTTACTTTAATTTTTCAAAAAAAAATATATATAATATCTTTAATTTTACAACCATCAACCGTTAAGACTAATAGGTATGTTAGAAAATTAATGTGTATTTTTTAATAATGAATAAATACAAATTATAATTATAATTAAAATAAACGAAAATGTAAAAATTAATATTTTAATAAAATATTTATTGATTTGTTGAGTATATTATTTAGTGTAGTAAAAAGTGACTACCTAACATTTGTAAAAATCAAATTTCTACCAAAAATTTAGCTAAATAATAGTTAGTCTATTGTAAATGTTTTAATAAGGTAAAATAAATGCATTTTTTTAAATAGGCAAATATGAATCAATATTTTGAATACCGTATTAATAGGTTTAACGGTCAAAGTACTGAAATGAAATATTTTAGTATCGATACCATTTCATATATCGTTTCAGAATAGTTTATATATAAATAAATTATATATAAATATATATAAATTATATTTTAAAATAATAGTCTATGTATGAATAAATTATATATATAAATATATATATATAATTAGTCTAGTTTAAATTGAGATAAAAAGATAAATAAATAAAAATAAAAGGTTGAAATCTGAGAAGGCCAAAATATAGGCCGGTACTGTTAGAAGACAATGGGTAAGCTACATGTCGTATCACAGGGTGAATTATAGAACAACTACAAGTCGTTGTAGATAAGTGCATCTTTTGTATTCTAGCATTCTTCTAGCTTATTCTTTTTGTAAGCATTCTCCAACTAGTTGTACAAACGATAGTGCTTTGTAATAGTGGGTTAGCACCTCTTTTTCCCTCTTTCGTTTTTGGCATATATCGCAACCTGCTCTTCATATACCATACAGAATATTCATAGTGGGTCGGTCTACCCACCCACGCGAAGCAATTTTAAACTCTCTCGGAGTCCCACGGGGTCGGTCTACTCACCCACGCGAAGCAATTTTCAACTCTCTCGGAGTCCCGCGGGGTCGGTCTACCCACCCACGCGAAGCAATTCTCAACTCTCTCGGAGTCCCGCGGGGTCGGTTTACCCACCCACGCGATGAAATTCACAACTCCTAAACCCCGATCTTAAAAACACCCAGGGCGCTCGGTAAAATTTTTTCTTAAGTTTACACTTAACCAAAAAATTTCGCGGGGTAAAGATAGAACGAACAAAGCATCCAAAGAAAGATTAAATCCGAATGTCATATATATATTCCGTCATACAAACTCGCTCGAATCAAACTCGAGCGTCATGTTCAATTACAAAAAAAAAAAGGAAGCAAAAACACAACTTGTACATCGACCAGGTCAAGCCTCAGGAGGGGGAAGGGGAGGATTCAGGTCGTCGAAAGGAGGGTAGCCACGCTTCCCGATCCTCTTGACGAATCTCTTCGCAGCCCAGTTTGGACGAAAAGATTTCGGACTTATCTTCCGAGAATCGAGCTGAGGGTCCACCAGAAGCTGGGCTCCTATTCGGCAGAGGCTCTCGGCATACACGTGCCCCCAGGCGGAGTTGCGAATTGCCACCACTCGAGATATCTGCTGCTCGAAATCAGCAATCCTCGAGTGGGCCTCTTCTAGAGCGCAGCGAGCCCCCACCAGCTCGGACTCTCGAGCAGCCCGGATCTCCTCAGACTGCGCCAGCTCGGCTCCCAAAGCCTCTCGGGCGCACTCCGAGCCAGCCAATTCCTCCTCCCGAGCAATCCGAGCCTGGTCGAAAATCGCTAGCTCTTCTTCTCTCAGTAAGAGAATCTGGGAAGAATGATGGTCACGCGCGTGCGTGCCACTATTTAATCACGGACCACTGACGGTTCGGGAATCGGAATGACGGCTCAATTAAATTTCAAACTACATTAAATGCCTGACACAGAATATGACAAATTACGATTCGGCATTAATTGTTCAGAATTCGAATCGTCCCCCTGAAATCCGGTCAGTAGGTGAAACAACATACCAACAGAGACTACCCGGGTATATCCGACACCGAATTTCCGCTCAGAAAGAGAATTAAAAGAATACTGCCCGGACAGTGCAAACAAAGAAAAAGAAAATCCTACCTCTAAAACATTTGGAATTTCCATCGAAATACTTTCGATAAAAACTCGCGGGGTACTGAAAGGGTGTCCAGCTTCTCCAAACTCGAGCCCAAAGAGGGTTACCAGGCCCAAGGTCCGTGATCCGCACCCACCACAACGCGGCGTCTGAATTCAACTAGGGAAACCGAAACCGAGAACGAGCCAAGTCCCTGGTCATCCCAACTCGAGCAGAGGGAGGTTAAATTAGCTTCGAGGACACGCTAAGCCCAGAACGACGGCTCACGTACTGATATATCTCCTGGACCCGTCTCACATCAAGATCACCCCCACATTTATGAACGACAGACAACCGCCGATCTACAGATCTCCCCTCTTAAATGCGGAGACACTACAAATATACATCATTAATTGCTAGATTGACGAAAGATACAGCAGCATTTAATTTCCATTTCCAAAATGGTCTAATTGAGCATTAAATGAAGGGACACTCAATTAATGCGATGAGACCGACCGAATCAGACTAGGTTTTCCTATCGAGGATGACGATCGAGTGATGTCCCGAATTCCGGCACTTTCGTCACATAGACCCTCCTTCCAAGGGAACACCTATAAATAACACCAAACCAACGACGAAAAGACGGTACACTCATTGATTCTCTTACTCCCTCTATCATATATTTTCTCCCCTACACTAACTTGATCGTCGGAGTGGTCCCGGACCCCGACCCCCCTTGTTTTTGTTTTGCAAGTTACTATCGTACGGGATTCGGTAAACAAGACTGCAGAATTCGTCCTTAACACATAGTGAATGAGAATTTTCTCTAAGTTTTCTCCTCCATTGATCAAGCTCTCAGCAATTCTTCTTGCATTCTGTTTTGCTTGTTCTCTAATTTTTTATAGATACAGGTTAATACAGTCGATATTTAAATCGATACGAAACAGACTTAATTATTATACTGCTTAATTGACCAATACAATATATACGGTCGCTATAGTATGACATTTAAAACATTGATATGAATATATATATTAGACTTTTTGGCCACAACTTGCCAAATAAATTAATGTTTTATTTGATTAAGAGCGCATTTGAAATAAGATAGGATATTTTAAATAATAATATAATATTTTTAGTAAAAATAAGATGAGATGTTTGTAAAAAGGTACATGTTTAGATAATAAGATGTGATTAAATAATTTTTACTTTTTGAAATTTGAGATAAAAGAATAGATCCCCAAATGATTGAAAATCATTTAAGAATTATTGGGTAAGAGTTATGACTATATTAATGATAAGTAATATTTATTGTTAATTAAAACATCTTTAAACTAATTAAATTACAAATCATAACTTTTATCGTTGGCCGAAATATTCTATATTCCAAGAACTAAGATTTCGTTGTTAAAAGGTATTATTCTAATTATTAACTATTTATTTTCTTATATATAGAAAATTCGAAATTTTTACTCTAATTATAAATTAGAATAATTTTGATTAATGTAATAGATAATTATATGTATTAAAAGTGTGATAGATATTTTTTCCCTATTTAATAGTTTCAAATTTCCTAATAAACCCAAAACTACAAAACTATTCAGTACTAAAAATATCAATTTCTTGAAAACATATTATTCTAATTAAACTACAGAACTATCTATTAACTATTAAGTGAATCCAAATATTTGTGCTGTAATTATGTATTTTGATAAAATTGAATATTGTTATATAAAGTTATATTTATTCAAAGACTTGGTCTTTTTTCCTCAAACATTTCATCCATTACTAGTGAAATGGTGGATTTCGGCAGAGCGAAAGGGGCATGGTCGCATGAGTAGAGAGGAAGACAATTAGATATGGGATAAAAAAAAAAAAAAATTGTAGGAAGCACTGTAGAAGACATTGCTTTTTCTATTGAATGTCCTTTAGCTGGTTTATGTCAATTATGTTATGAAATTTAAAGAAAGAAACTACTATTGCAAAAGAGAAATAAGAAATTCTCTCTGAAACTCTTAAAAACTGAAACTTTCTTTCTCTCTCTATATTTTCTTATGAATTTCATTACAACTGAAGCCCCTATTTATAAGTTTTGAAATTACTATACAAGTTACTATGCAAGTCACTATTCAAGTCACTATGCGAAATTTAAAATAATAGTGGTGGGGTCATTCACATAATTTAGTGGTGGGACAGGGGGTGGCTGATAATTTCGTTCGTTCATTACACTCCCCTTTGAATGACCGCCAATAAGAAATCTGCCCCGTTAAAACCTTGCCAAGTAAAAACCCAGTGGGAAGAAAAACCAATGGCGAAGGAAAAAGAGTACAGTCTTCTTATGTATCTACAAGTGCTTTAAGATTGCCTCATTAAAACCTTGCAGAGGAAAACCCAGTGGGACAAAACCTCAGCGAAGGAAAAAGAGTACAATCAGCACATTTATTCCCCCTGAAAAGTGCATGACAAAAGATCTTTGAGTCTTCGCATTCCAATGTTATGCACAATCTTTTTGAATGTGGAAGTTGGTAACGCCTTTGTGAATAAATCTGCCAGATTATCACTAGATCGTATCTGCTTGACATCAATTTCACATTTCTCTTGAAGTTTATGAGTATAAAAGAATTTAGGTGAAATATGTTTGGTTCTGTCACCTTTGATATATCCTCCTCTGATTTGAGTGATACAAGCAGTATTATCTTCATATAAGATTGTTGGGCTATTATCGATCATGGGAAGTCCACATTTTTCCTGGATATGTTGAATAACTGATCTCAACCAAATACACTCTCGACTTGCTTCATGAATAGCAATGATCTCTGAGTGATTTGAAAAAGTAGCAGATAGTGTCTCCTTAACAGATCTCCATGATATGGCAGTATCTCCATAAGTAAATAAATATCCAGTTTGAGATCTACCTCTGTGTGGGTCTGAAAGATAACCTACATCTGCATACCCAATCAATTCTGGACTTGAACCACATTGATAAAATAATCCCATATCAACTGTACCATGAAGGTAACGAAGGACATGTTTAATGTCATTCCAATGCCTTCGAGTTGGTGCAGAACTATATCTTGCAAGCAGATTAACTGAGAATGTAATATCTGGTCGAGTGCAATTTGCAAGATACATCAAAGCTCCAATTGCACTGAGATATGGTACTTCAGGACCAAGAATTTCTTCATTGTCATCATAAGGACGGAATGGATCTTTCTTCACATCAAGTGTTCGAACAATCATTGGAGTACTCAGGGGATGTGATTTGTCCATATAAAAATGCTTTAGGACTTTCTCAATATACATGGACTGATGAATAAAAATTCCATTTGGCAAGTGCTCAAACTGCAGGCCGAGACAAAGTTTTGTTTTGTCAAGATCTTTCATTTCAAATTCATTCTTTAAATATATAGCAGTTTTTGAGATCTCTTCAGGAGTTCCCACAATATTTAAATCATCAACATAAACCGCAATAATGACAAATCTGGATTCTGATTTCTTAATAAAAACACATGGGCATATAAGATTATTCTCAAATCCTTCTTTCAATAGATATTCGCTTAAGCGATTATACCACATGCGTCCGGATTGCTTCAACCCATATAAAGATCTTTGTAGTCTGATTGAGTACATATTTCTAGATGTACTTGTAGATGCTTCAGGCATCTTATATCCTTCAGGGATTTTCATATATATGTCATGATCTAAGGATCCATATAAATATGCAGTGATCACATCCATCAACCGCATTTCTAATCCTTTTGTAACAACCAGACTAATCAAAAATCTAAATGTGATTGCATTCATAACGGGAAAGTATGTTTCTTCATAATCAATCCCAGGTTTCTGCAGGAAACCTTGTGCGACAAGTCGTGTTTTGTATCGCACAATTTCATTTTTCTCATTACGTTTTCGTACAAATACCCACTTATATCCAACAGGCATCACACCCTTTGGTGTTTGTACAACAGGTCCAAATACTTCTCGTTTTGCTAGCGAATTTAATTCAGCTTCAATAGCTGTTTTCCATTTTGGCCAATTATTTCTACATCAACATTCTTCGACGCTTTTTGACTCACTTTCTTCATTACTTCTGGTAATAGCAAGGGCCATTTTATATGAAAATATGTTGTCGACAACAGTTTTATTTCTATCCAGAATTTCTCAAATTTTCATGAAATGTATTGAGATCTCATTATTTTCAGGTACCTGTTGCTTTTCAGGGGAAAACATTTCATGACACACCTCTTCAGGAGGTCCCTTTTTAGGAGATTTATACTCTTCAGGAGTTTCCTCTTCAGGAGGTTCTGGAATAGAAGATTTGAGCTCTTTAGGAGCACCAATTATATTTGTAACCTGTATTGTGGATATGTGTTCTTCAGGAATACCAAATTCATTTTGTATTCTTTTCCTTCTGGGAATTTTATCTTTTGCACCAATAGGTCTTCCACGCTTCAGGCGTATTTTAGATTCATCTATTGCTGCTTTGACAATTTAACCTTCAGGGACTTCAATCCTTGCTGGAGTATTAACAGCAGGAATATAAGATTTTACTACACCTTTAGTGTCAGTAAATACATCCGGTAACTGATTTGCAACATTTTGCAAATGAATAATCCTTTGAACTTCCTGTTTACATTCATTTGTTGGAGGATCAAAATGAGACAGGGTCTTATTATCCCAAGTAATATCTTATCGTGCTTCAGGCACCGACTTTTCTTTACCCATTAACGGAAAATTTGATTCGTCAAAATGACAATCTTCAAAACGTGCTTTAAACATATCCCATGTAAGGGGTTCAATGTATCTAATAATGGATGGAGAATCAAAACCAACATATATCCCAAGTCTACGTTGAGGACCCATTTTTGTACGTTGTGGAGGTGCAATTAGAACATATACAACACATCCAAAAGTACGAAGATGAGAAATATTTGGTTGTTGACCAAATGTAAGCTGTAATGGAGAATATTTATGATATGCAGATGGTCTAATACGAATTAGAGATGCTGCATGAAGTATAGCATGTCTCCAAACAGAAATAGGTAGTCTTGATTTCATAAGTAAAGGTATAGCGATTAGTTGAAGCCTTTTGATCAAAAACTCAGCTAAACCGTTTTGTGTGTGTGTATGGGCAACAGGATATAAGTTCAGAATACATGATATAAGAGCTCATTATTCTGCTCAGCTACTAGAAGACATGATATAAGTTCAGAATATTTCTTGAACTTTCTCTCTCGATACTGCCGCTGCAGGAGCACATTCGAGGCATGAAATGTAGTAAAAGTCTTCTCTAGTATATCTTCATCGGTGATTTTCTCACCGCATAATTTTAATACTGAGCTTATTTTAAAAAGTGCGGAATTATACTCACTAACACTTTTAAAATCTTGCAACCTCAGGTGCATCCATTGAGAACGAGCTCTTGGGAGGATGACAGTCTTCTGGTGTTCATACCTCTCCCTTAAATTGTTCCACAAAATATAGGGATATTTTACTGTGAGATATTCAGTTTTCAATTCTTCATGAAGATGGTGGCGAAGGAAAATCATTGCTTTAGCACGTTCCTGCAGGGATGCTTGATTTCCTTCTTTAATAGTTTCTCTCAGGTTCATTGCATCAAGATGTATTTCAGCATCAAGTATCCAGGATAAATAATTTTTTCCAGATATATCAAGAGCAACAAATTCCAATTTTGTAAGATTTACCATTTTCTACACATATAAATAATGAAATAAATATGTGTATCTCATATTTATAAATTCACACAGATAATCATCAATAAAATATATTAAAGACTTCAAATAATATATTGAAAAACTTACAGATGAATAAGGTCACTAGTTTTAGAATTGGTAGAATCGTCGTGCTGATAACGTGTTATGAAATTTAAAGAAAGAAACTACTATTGCAAAAGAGAAATAAGAAATTCTCTCTGAAACTCTTTAAGAACTGAAACTTTCTTTCTCTCTCTATATTTTCTTATGAATTTCATTAAAACTGAAACCCATATTTATAGGTTTTGAAATTATTATGCAAGTTACTATGCAAGTCACTATGCAAGTCACTATGCAGAATTTAAAATAATAGTGGTGAGGTCATTCACATAATTTAGTGGTGGGACAGGGGACGGCTGATAATTTCGTTCGTTTATTACAAATTAGTAATTGTAGTAGTTGAAAAATTAGAAATGAGACAAAAATTTGTATTTTGCCATTTGGATAGGTAGATGAAACACGTCGTACAACTTAAATGAAGTAGTTTGTATCTAGGCATTCAAACCGGGCCTAAAAATCTCAATTGGTAGATAAGTCGGAAGTGTCCCTCCGTGAATTTGGATGAATAGTTAGGCCCTGTTTGCTTGGAAGTCAAACTCAATCTAATTCATCTTACTTTTTTTTTTACAAGTAAAAATTTTATTAAATAAGAATGGACAGAATGTTAAATACAAAAATCCAAATACAAGGTCTATCAATTAGGCAAGTTAGATGCAAGAAAATCATAAAGGACCATCCCAAGAAAATCTACGGCAATGGTCCAATTACAAAAAATTCTAAAAAATAAGACTTTTAGCTTCTTTTGTGATCTTTCATTGCCTTCAATATCTACTCATTTCGCTCTTGTCAAAGACATCACATGATACATATGGGAACCATCTTCTATACAACTTTGATGTGTCTCATGCCTTGTATGGGAGGTTGATTACGTCCAAAAAATAACGTAGTAATTGTAGTTCAATTTTGGGATATCAATTCCACAAGAAAACAAATTAAAAGAATTGTAAAAAAGCAAGGAAACTAAAAACAAATATTAAATGATTAACAAGAGAATAAAAAATGATTTTAAATGAAAATTAAAATTAAACTAAATGATTAACGAAAAAAGTTTACTCAAATTGACGACCAGTAGAGAGTCGAGATTCCCTTACACATATCCAGTATTTTAATTATTTTTAACTCACTGATAACTCAATTGAGAATTCAATTCTGTTATCCTCAATCGGAAGATATAGAACTATAAACCAAAATTAAATCAAACATAACCATTTGAAAAATCATTCATCACTTTTAAATTATACAAATTATTATCCACATTGAGAAAATCCAACGACGAAAATATACTCAGGAAGCAATATTGCAGCAGAGAATTAAATTAATATAAATAATCAATGGATCCAAACACAATCACAGATCTAACCATTCAATAAAAAAAATATGACTGAATATATAAATAAAATAAATTCTATGATTGTTTGGAAAAAAAAATACCAATAATATATTGAGAATGATTAAACAAAAGAATTTTAATAAATTAAAATCAAATACATGAATTAAAAATAAATTAAAAATATCATCTAGTGTGTAAGTTCATCTATAACTCTACTCGAGAATTTAGTTACCTATAAATATAATGGACAACATAAATTCTTCAAGAAAAATCATGGAAAAAACAGCCATCCTGTGTTCACATTCCAGTTCTCTTCCTCGTGTACATTCACTCCAAAAAACCTTCCAGCCCCCTCTCACGTCGGTCTACTCTCTATATATATGCACCTCATTTTTATCTCCAAGTAAATGTCTTGTCGTATCCCACTCAACATTTAGTTTCTAATTCAATTAAAACTTGTGGCTTGTAATTTGGGCGTGTGGCCAGCCTTCCACTTTAAGTCAACTCCTTTTTAATTCAAGTGTCGTGCTTCAATTTAATTTTCAGCCATGAGTTGTTGTGCGTTATATGAGTTAATGGGCCTTATTCATGTGAAGTCCAAAGGTGTCGTGTATGTCAACATAAAGCACTTAATTAATTAGTAAGTCCATGTGATCTTTCACTCACCTATCAAGAATGAAATAAAAATAAATAAAAATAAAAATAAAAATAAAATAAATAAAATAAAGAAAATAAAGAATACAAATAATGCTTTAAAATATTTCAATGTAAATAGAAATCTAATTAAATAAAATAAGTAAAATACAATCACTTCTATTTTTATTCCTTGCAATTTAATTAAATATTAGGCTATTCAGAATGTACTTTCGTGCACTCATCACACCCATCAACTTACTCATTACTAGTCCCTAATAATTTCCATGCAAAAATGATGAAAGAGACCAAAGAAAACCACATACAGAAGTCGTCAAGTCAGACTTTCTAGAGTCACATATCAAAACAATCTTAAGAATTCGGTAACCCTATCACAATCAATCCACCTTTAGCAATTCATAGAGTATGTGCGTGTTTCAAACTATATCCATCTGACCTCAAATCGTGACACATGCAACATCAAAAACATTTCAAGCAAAATGTTCAACTCCATAACTCACGGGTAAATAGTATTTTGTGTAAGGATTCTCTCTATGGAGTTGACAAGAGGTGTACACGCTCAATAAAAAAAATTAGACAATTATGTATTAAGCAACAAACAAATATTGATCTTATGATAGGAATACTAACAAATGAAAATTTCACCACTCATTCCACAGATTTACTTAGGATCGGAACGATCAATACAAAAAATTGTAACGTGGCTTGGGTTAGGGGCTATATGAAGAAAATGATCAAAGAGATTCAAAAACTTTCAAGTACACACCAAGAGAATTTTATTTAAGATCATATCAAACCATACTTCTTACTTGATATACTCTTCAACTTTTCATATCATCGAATAATATTTTCCTTCTTCTTCAACTTCTCTCTCTCTTTTGTTATTCAAGCTCACTCAATTAAACATTTTGTAACTTGTACTCTTCTCTTTTTCTTCAACTTCTCTCTTTCTTTCTTTTTTTCAAAAGAAAATATGCAAATTCCACACATAGTACACACTTGGAAGCAATAAGAGTATGAAATTAGTGTATAAGTTATACTCCAATGTGGAGAGGTATGGATGATGTGGACATATGAAAAGAAAAAAGTTATATATGTTTGTTGGCTCAAAATTGACTATTAAGGGTCTATGATGAGAAGAGTTAGTTTGAAAGGCTCAAACGTTAATTCTATGTTGACCTTCGTCATATCCCAAGTACATTTACTATCTTACCACCAACCATGTAATGATATTCTCAAAATAAATGTCCAATTTAGCGGATCAATAAACGCTTATTACAATTTATGCATTTGTATGCTCACAATCCTCTCCCAAAATTCATAAGAATACTTAAGCAGAAGAGTTCTCTAACTATATGTGTCAAACTATTATCTTACCATAAAATTTGGATAAGTGCATTAAAAATTCTATAAATGCTTCAGTCAAATGATTAAGATGATTTTGTTGAATTTACTAAAATGGCTATGAATGAGAATGAGTACTCATGTGAAAATGATGCACGTGTGATGCAATTTTTTTTAAAAAACTTGACACATGAAATTATGCCACAGAGTTCTAACATGCATTTTAAATGCTAAATTTGCATTCTCACCTCCTACATTAAATGAAATATTGTCCTTAATATTTAAAAATCAAAACTGAATGGGAAGTAATTGAAAAGCGAAGAATACACCTGATGTAGGACGTGAGTGACTCGTTAAACACTAGAGATGGCAAACTGAAAAGACAATCTAACACTGACCTATAAACAAAAATAGAGAAAATAATAGCAAACAAAAAGAAAATGACCAAAAATAATAAAAAAATAAACGAAACCAAAATAAAACAAATAAAAAAATAACTGCATAGTGTGGTCAAGGTGGAATGTCATCCACTTCTGGAGCTGCCTTCCCTAGGTTAAAATTGAAATGCTTGCTAGCCCAATAAACTCGATGCTCGAGGTCCAAAGGTAGGTGACAAGATATCAAGTCAACTTTTGGTACTTCTTCACTTAAAGGGACCTGTTCTTCACTTTTCTTAGGCAACTCCTCAAATTTTGATTACCAACCTTGTGTACCATGATCTTGAGTAGTATAAAAAATTATACAAATATCAGTCACATCAGATGAATCACTAATAGAATTAAACTCAGAATTAACAATGAAATATTCAAGAGGATCAGAATCACGAGTTGTGAAAACTTCCCTGTCTATAAGTGAATCAATCATATATGTTTGGTGTCACTCGTCATCCTCTTCTGGTTGTTTTACAATATGGAAGATGTTTACCTCAAGAGTCATATTTTCAAAAGACAGTTTCATGAGCCCATTCCTGTAATTGATAAGAGCATTAGTAGTGGTAAGGAAAGGCCTACCTAAAATCAAAGGGATTTTAGATGTAGTATCAACAACATAGCTAATGTCCAGAATTACGAAATCAAAAGGATAATAAAATTTATCAATTTGAATTAAAACATTCTCTACCACACCCCGGGGTATTCTGATTGAACGGTTAGCCAATTACAATACCACAAAAGTTGGTTTGATTTCCCTTAACCCCAGTTGCAAATAAATAAAATAATGCATTAAATTCACATTGGCTCCTAAATCTAGCAAAGTTTGCCCAAATTTTTTATTTCCAATACTGCATGTGATGGTTGGGCACCCGGGATCCTTATACTTGGAAGGAGTCTGCTACTCAATTAGAACACTAACTTGCTCTGTCAGGAACGTTATTTTCTTCACGTTGTGCTTCCTCTTAACTATACACAAATCTTTGAGAACTTTTGCGTAAGTAAGAACTTGTTTAATTAAATGCAAAAGAGAGAGAGATTGACTTTTACCTGTTTGAGATTTTCCAGGATTTTATTACTAGGATCCATAGTTAGCTTACTTCATTTCAAAACTTGAGGGAATTGTACATTAACATGGCTCTTTGTCACCTCTGGTTACTTGGATAACTCGGCAGCACTACTATCTTGATCCTTCTTCACATCCTTTGATTTGTCCATTGTTGGAATGTGTGATGACTTACCACTACGAATCACAATATTCACCTCCTTCAAGTTCTCTTGTGTCATGTGTTAACCATGAGGTGTGGATTGAGTTTGAGAATGAAACTTACCTCTCTTAATCACACTCAAGGAGCGCATCAGTTTGGTCACTTGACTCTTTATCTCCTTGTTTTCTTCCATAACTTGCGTAATCAAAGATTCAAACTTTTGGTTAGTCTTGCCCTGTGCCTCAATTATGGGTGTAAATGATCCGGTTCGGTCTGAAAATTTTGTAGACCCGTTCCATTCGGTCCAAAAATTATCTTACCCTGGACCAGACCGAACAGGAGTTCAGTCCATACCGGTTCGGTTCAGGGGTGGTCTGTCCGGTTCAGAGGTGTCTCATATGATTTAATGAGCTAAATTTAACCTAAAATTCTGCAATGATTAAATATTTTTTTGGTCAAATTTAACTACTACAAATTATAATATATTGATACTATAAAAGTATATATTATATAAAAGTATATATTATATATTAATATGTTAGTATATATTATATATTAAGTAGGTTAGTAAATTATAACTAATAACACTATTACATTAGTATATTATATATTCATATGTTAGTAAATAGTGTTAAATTAGTAATAATATATTAAATAATAATAATACACTTATTACTTATAAATTTTTACTAATATTCTATATAAATATATTATATATTAACATGTTAATATATATTATATGTTAATATATTAATATTATAATTTATATACTATTTTTATATATACATATATATGTGGGGTTCGGTCCGGTCTAGGGGGAGAAATCCTCTGGACTGGGATCGGACTAGAATTAATCGGTCCATGTAAAATTTGGACTGGACTAGACCGAATTCCATTCAATTCGGTCTGGGACAATCTGTCTGATCCGGTCCGGTCTAATCCACCGGTCCGGTTCGTTCTTTTTACAGTTCTAACTTTAATAAAAGTATGCAAAATGTCTTCTAAAGGACTCCTAACAGATGAAGGTGTATGATATGGTGCAGAGTATGATCTAGTGGGCTGTGTAGGTGGTTGGTTTTCAGACTTTTAGTTAAAATTAAGGTGATTACACCACACTAGATTGTATGTTTCTGAGAAAGGTGCAAAAGACTTTAGGTACATACTTAAGGCTTTACAGTGTTCCTTATACAATCCTCTCATCTTAGCAAATGTAAGATACTCTTGGGCGATGTGATTTACCCTGCCACATATAAAACATGGTCCAGAAGTCTCTGCATGATTAGCCAAGTGTGTTGGCTTTAAATCCTTGGCCTTTAGCAACTTCAACTCCCTAGTAAGCACCTCAACCTTAGCCTTTAAGTTGTCTTCTTCCCTGATATGGTAGATTCTACCACCATTTCGGTTTCCTGTAGGTCGTGACTTATTTGTGCTCTCAGTAGCATTAGATCCAGTCCAAGTGTGAGCTTTTTCAGCAAACTCATTGAGGTACTTTATGGCCTTATCAAGATTTTTTCTTTTTTATAAAAACTCACTATTACACATCATCTTTACAAATTGACGCTCTCTAGGTGTAAGTCTCTCATAGAAGTAACTCACTAAACGCCAACTCTCATACCCATGGTGAGGGCACAGACTCAATAATTCTTTAAATCTCTCCCAAGATATATACAAAGTCTCACTGTCCTTTTGTGCAAAAATGGAGATATGTCTTTTTAAAACATTAGTCTTATTTTGGGAAAAATATTTATTAAAAAAAGCATGTGTCATCTCATTCCACGACTCGATGGATCGTGGTTTCAGCGAGTATAGTCAACTCTTAGCTCTATCTTTTAAAGAGAGAGGAAAGAACTTAAGTATTATAAAGTCATCAATTGCATTTTGACTATGAAAAGTCGCAACTACTTTCTCAAACTCCCTAATGTGCACATATGGATATTTATTCTCCAACCCATGAAAAGTATGAAGTAACTATATCACCCCCGTTTTAACATCTAGTTGAAGAGTATTGGGTGGGAACATGATGCATGATGGTGTGGCTGTACGTATAGGGTGGAGATAATCCTGAAGAGTTCTAGTGGGTTGATCATTGTGTTCACTCATATTCTCAGAAGTAGAAAGACTATCAAACATATTATTAGAGAAATTAGATTCTGAATCTGACTCTAATATAGGCCTACAAGCAAATTGATCTAATGAGTCCCTATACCTATTATGTATGCAAGATAACAATAAAAAGTAAAAATAAAAGAAAAAAAATGCAACACTAAAAAAACTATGAAAGAGAAAAATTAAAAAAATAATAATAATGCAACAAGTAAAAAGAGGGAATGAAGTTACTGCATTTACAAACTGCTGAAAAGAAAAACTATCTAACAATTTTTCTATCGACTCCTCGGTAACGACGCCAAAATTGAATTGTGCCAAAAGAATAATGCGGTAATTGTAGTTCAGTTTTGGGGTGTCCATTCCACATGGAGACAAATTAAAAGAATAATAAAATAGCAAGTAAACTAAAAAAATATTAAATGATTAATAAGAGAATACAAATTGATTTTAAATGCAAATTAAAATTAAACTAAATGATTAACGGAAAAAGTTTACTCAAATTGACGAACAGTAAAGTGTCAAGATTCCCTTATACATATCTAGTATTTTAATTATTTTTAACTTATTGATAACTCAATTGAGAATTCAATTCCGTAATTCTCAATCGAAAAATATAGAACTATAAACCAAAATTAAATCAAATGTAACATTTGAAAAATCATTTATCACTTTTAAATCATACAAATTATTATCCACATTGAAAAAACCCAACAATGACAATATACTCAGGGAGTGATATTACAACAGAAAATTAAATCACTATAAATAATCAATGAATCTAAACGTAATCATAAATCTAACCATTTAATAGAAAAAGTATGACTGAATCTATATAAATAATCAACGACGACAATAACCATGAGTTGCCGTGTGTTATGTGAGTTAATGGGCCTTGTTCATGTGAAGTCCAAAGGTGCCATGTATGTCAATATATCAAATAATTAGTAAGCCCATGTGATCTTTCACTTACTTATCAAGAAAGAAATAAAAATAAATATATATATATATATATATAAAATAAAATAAAGAATACAAATAATGCTTAAAAAAACTTAATGTAAATAGAAATCTAATTAAATAAAATAAGTGAAATCCAATCATTTCTATTTTCATTCCTTACAATTTAATCAAATATTAGTATATTTAGAGTATACTTTCGTGCACTCATCAGAGACCAACTTGCCATTGTTGCCAACATGATCTCCGGCATAACTCATGCTAGATTCAGTATACTAAAAACCTTCTTATAAAGGTTGTCTCGCAATATAAAATGAAATGATTCACCGATTCACCACCACTACGACACATACAACACCAATCTGCTAGGATGACCTTCCTTTTTCGTAAGTTGTTCGTTTAAGAATCTTGCCTAGCGACGCAATCTGGACAAAGAAATACGATTTTGGGAGTGATTTATGGGGCCAAATCTTTCTCCACAGAAACTAAATCTCAGTTCCTTGATTGAGTACCTTATAAAATGATCGAACTGTGCAGGTTTCTCTCTCATCAGGGTTCTACCACAAGTCATTTTCATTCTGGAGGTTCAGTCTTTGAGAGTAAATGAGGCTGTAAAATTTTTTTAAAAAATGCTTAATTCCCAATCCTGTGCCGCTTTATTGAAATTGATGTTCCAACTCAATTGCCTTTAGCTGATCCCAAGAATATCACTTGCCATTTGGAACAGAAGAGGAAACAAATCACCAAGTGTCCTATTCCCACACCATACATCCTTCCAAAAGCTAATTTTAGAAGTACACCCACTTGAAACTTAGTGTGCTGATGAAATGCTCCCCCACCCATTTCTTATGTTTTTCCACACCCTCACACCACTGGCCTCCCTAAATTCATTCGAGCACCTCCCATGTACCCTTGTATTTGCGATTAACCACCACTCTCCAAAGTGTCTCTAGTTCCTGATGATACCTCCATAATCACTTGCTAAGCAATGCTCGATTGAATTGTCCTCAAGTTTTGGATACCCAATCCACTATTTGCAATGGGATGACATACCGTCGCTCACTTTACAAGATTATACTTAAACTCCTCCCTCATGCCACCCCACAGAAAATCACGTTGCAACTTCTCAAGACAACTTGCCACACTAGTCGGTATAGGAAGAGTTATAAAAATACTTTGGTAGGTTGGAAAGATTGTTCTTGATGAGAGTGACACATCCTTCTTTGGACAAACATATCATTTTCCTCCTTGCTACTTTTCTCTTCACTCTTGCAATCACTGTGTCCCAGATCCTAGCCGTCCTTGAAGTTGAATCCAATAGAAGTCCTAGATATGTCATGGGGAACAAAGAGGTCTTGCATCCAAGAATACTAGCCAATTCCTGCATATTGCGAACATCTCCAATCAGAACCATCTCAAATTTGTCATAGTTCACTTTTAGATCGGACTTTGTTTCGAAACAAAGAAATAAGGCCTTCAAAGCTCCCATCGGCCCTCATTTAGCCTTGCAAAAAATAAGTGTGTCATATGCAAATAACAAGTGAGAATATTAGTAAAACTCTGAGTAAGTGTTCCAATTGGAAACCCACTTACCAAGCCATTGTCCACTAAGACCAATAACATCCTGCTGAGTACTTCCATGAAAATAATAAAAAGTAGTGGGGATAACAGGTCGCCCTGTCTCAAACCACACGAACTTGGAAAGAATCGTTCGGGACAACCATTAATCAAGACTGAGAATATAGCAGTAGAAATGCACCACCTTATTTAGGACCTCCATCTTTCCCCAAAATCGCACTTGTGAAGAAGATACAATAGAGAATCCCAGTTGACATGGTCGTATGTCTTCTCCATGTCTAATTTACATAATATGCTAGCATTGCCTGCTTTTAGTTTGTTGTTGATGTACTCATTGTCTATAAGAACAACGTCTAGGATTTGCCTGCCTTTTACAAAAGCATTTTAGGGCTTAGTAATAATCTTCCTAATAACTTCACTTAGGTGGTTAGCAAGTAATTTCCTAATGATCTTATAGACCCCACCCACCAGACTAATAGGCCAAAAATTCTTAATTTCTATGGCCCCCACCTTTTTGGGAATTAGGCCAAAGAAAGTGGTGTTTACGCTTCTAACAACTTTCTCATTGGCAAATGGCTCCTGAACACCCTCAAAAGGTTTTCTTTAATCACCTCCCAACATTCTTGAAAAAACTCATACAGAAACTATTTGGTCCGGGTACTTTATCTTTATCTATAGTCACAAAACTCTTGATTTTTGACGCCAAGAGATTTCTTCCAGTAAAATCGCTTGCTTAAGATTTGCCACCAACGAGGGTCCTCTGCACAAGTTCTTCCTGAGTGAGTAGACATCCCTCTTGTACCCTCTCTAAATCTTGAATAACCCTTAATAATGCCTTCTTGTTATCGCTTAGGATGCCAAATGATTTAATGTTCCGAATCTTCAGTTCCCTCTTTAGGGCTTTCAATTTATTGGCAAAGATGAAACTAGGGAAACTAATGAACTGGTAGGAAGTCCTCCACTTTAACTCTATCTTCAAAACCTTCTGATTTCAACCACATGTTCTCGAATTTGAAATAGCATCACCCATTTCGAAGACCACCTCAGTCAAGCATAATAAATAGGCCAGTGATCCGAGGAGATATGATCCAAATGCTTTTGCCATATATAGGGAAGTGAACTTCTAGCTCTGAAGAAATAAGAAAATGATCTAGTCTAGACCAGGTTTGATTGTTCGACCATGTAGCTGGGCCCCCCATGAGTGGTAAATCCATCAAGTGCAAATTAGAGATACATTTTGAGAAATCCACACTTGTGTACCTCACTTTTCTATTATCAAAATTTTCACCGGCAAATCTAACAACGTTGAAGTCACCTCCCATACACCACAGAACATTCTACCAACTATGTAGCCTTGCTAATTCTTCCCATAGAAGACACCTGTCTGCATCACGATTAGGCTCGTACACACCTTCAAAAGCCCACAAAAAATCATCACACATATATTTGAACAAGCAAGCAACCAAAAAGCCACCAATATATTCCTCCACTTTCTCCGCAACCCGCCTATCCCACAACACAATGATTCCTCCCCATGCCTTCGAAGAAGCCATGTAAACTCAATTTACATGAACGCCGCTCCACAAGTTTCAAACCATTCTCCTATCAATAAGCTTCAGTTTTGTCTCCTGAAGACATAGAATATCTGCTTTCCACTCTCGAAGTAAATTATGTATTCGAAGACTTTTATTTACTTCGTTGAGTCCACGGATGTTTGACGTCACAATCTTTGGTTTCATTGTGTAAAGGCTAGCCATTTTCCTTTCGCCCTTCCTTTACTAGAAGGACCTTCCATAACATTCTAGGTCAGCCGATTAAGTTCCTTGATTTGCTTTGATCTCTCTTTACAATTTTGATTGTGCCCTGCTTCCATGGCAGTTAGTAAGGCCATGAATTGTTCTTCATAACTAACACACCTAATTCCAACGAGTTGATGAATCCCTTTAGCCCTTTGTAACACCCAATCAGATTGATTTGGATAAAAAAAGTTTAAGGGATTGAGATTCTGAAACTCTTCATCAACTAAAAAATTCTCCAATCCATGTAGAGAATCCGACAAGAAAAGCTCATTCTCTATCAAATGCATCAAATCTTCAGAATCATCCTCTGTCAACTCAAGTTTGAGATCAAAATATGAAGAGAGGTTTGTCGGCGAAATAGTCTCACCACTTCCTCCCTTCGACAATTTCTGGATCCCCCCCAGATGGAAAATCCTGGAATCCTAACGAGATTTGCGAAGGATTCTGCTAGCCAAACTCAACCATAGCATTCTGATGACCTAGCGCTGTTAGGAAGTCATCGGAGCTCAGCGATCATTCGACATGATCGACGATGTCTGTGACCTTTTCGCCAGCATCTCTATAGTCTGCACAGTATCAGGCACAAAGCTGAGACACTGGAGCTTTTCGAAGTAAGAGATATGCTTGTAGATGTTGGATCGCATCATGGGCTGGGTGTGACCCAACCCAGACTTAGGCCCTCCACTAAGTGAGGCTGAGGGAGTGACCCCACCACTAGGTTAGGACAGCCTAGCCCCGACCCCAGTACTAACCCCTCTCGCTAAAGAAGTCTCAACGCCTGAAGGAATGACGAATTTGGATGGGCTAGTAGTGGGCCGCAACACAAACACATTTGCCTTATGCCAATGAGCTCGCCCTTAGCCTTCTTACAAGTGTGGGCCTTTGGTTTAAACTTAGGCTTATTAGCATTTGGCTTAGAAGAAAGCCCTATATCAATACCGAGAGTAGAAAATTCCATCAACTTAGGCTTATTACCGAGAATGCCATCCAGCTCATCTTCTTCCTTTAGTAGCTTGACAAAGTGAACCACATAGGCCATGTCCTTCTGCAACACATATAGTTGCCCCTATACCTCCAACACTAGCTTGCACAATTCCAGGCTTTAGACTTGACGAAGGGGCAAGGCTTGATGGGTCCTTTTGCGTCTTCATCTTTGATTATTGCCAAAGGTTTCTAATGGACAACTTTGCAATGCCCTTTCTTTACGTTGGAGCCTCCAAAGCCAGAACCTCTTTATACGACCGCTACGATTTCCCCTTTTCCCATTGTGTATTCTTAGGTTTAGAATCTTCTTGACGTCCTCCCTTTTGATTGCGCTATGCCAGGATCTCTTCTTTGATTTTATGCCATCCCCAACCTCCATCCCCCTTCCTGAAAAATAGAGTAATTTTCTTCTTCCCCCTGGTTTTACTCTAAAACCTCTAGAAAATGACCTATGCCATTCGAGCATCGTTGCACAATGAAGCTACTATATCCTTCCCTAATGGCCAAGTATACCCCTTTAGATTTCCCCTTTCTCAAACATTCCTCAAACATTTTCAATAGCCATTAAATGGAAGCAGTCCCAAACACAACCATACGTTCAGTCTTCCACCTCTTCTCAGTGATACAACAACGACCACCTTTATTAGCGAAGATAAAGCAGTTAGGCTCTGTCTCCACCATCGATTGATGACCCATCAGGGTCTCCCACTAATAAACACCCAAAGAACTTAATGGAAATCAGTATCAAAGATGGTAAGAAAACATGAGAATGACCAAAGTTTGCAAGTATGCGGAAAAGAAATTTTACGAGAGAGAAAAATTTTAAGAGCCTAATAACATGTGGGAAAATTCATGGAATAAACTACTTTTAGTCAAATAAATGTGAAATTGGTCTTGCATGATAACATGCCAACTGTTAACTACACTGTAGCGCCAATTAATGCCTGCGCCAATTAATGCCTGATAATGAATTACTATATGCTCTCTCTCTCTCTCTCTCTCTCTCTCTCTCTCTCTCTCTCTCTCTCTCTCTCTCTCTCTCTCTCTCTCTCTCTCTCTCTCTCTCTCTCTCTCTCTCTCTCTCTCTCTCTCTCTCTCTCTGTGTGTGTGTGTGTGTGTGTTAGAAGTGGGGGGCTGATCCCTTTTTTTTTTACATAAATTCCCTATATTGAAAATCATGTAGGGGACTAAAATATATAAAACAGTAGTAGATCCTACAATATTTACACAACTTCCTTTAAATATATCTAAATTTATCATAACATTCAAATATATTTTAAACTCATTTAAGTGGGTTTTACAAAATTTACTAAACTATTTTAACTCACTACTATTTATAAACAAATTCAGATCAATTTAATTTAATTTGACATCTAAATACAATCTAACTCGTGTTGGTATTAGACTTATAAAGATAAAACTAGTCAATAAGACGTTTGAGATGGTCTTATTTGAACTTTAGCTTGACTTTATTCGTTTATTAAGCATATTGTTCATTAACATAAAATTATGATTATTGATTGGTTATTACACTATATATCTAATATTTTATATCAAATAATCTATATTTGTAAATTTAGATCTAATTTGATTTGCCAAATAAGATGAAACTATCCATCTAGTTTATATGGTTGAGATAGTTTCATCTATCCAAAAGATAAGATCTCGTTTGTGTTCAAAAATAAAATAAGATGAAATAAAATAAAAGTTAAAAAAAAAATATTATTATAATATAATTTTTTAATATTATTTTTATTTTGAAATTTGAAAAAATTATTTTGAGACTTGAAAAAATTGAATTGTTTAATTTATTTTATTTGAAAACTTAAAAATATGTAATGATAAATTTGAAATACGATGAGATATTTTTAAAAAACAAACAAGGCATAAATTTCACATTTTTATTTAATCCCTGTTTCATCTCTAAGTTTTCATACTCATTTCATTATTTTCTGATATAAATAATAAAATATTTTTTACACAGTTAAAAAGAATTCGTTTATGATTAAAATAGAATAATCAATAAGTCATAACTAATATAATATATTTTTATAAAAAAATTGATAATTTTGTGAGTATTGAATAGAAGTGCATTTTAGAGTTTTATTTGAAAATTTGAAACTAATAAATTATTTAAAACAAATCTACAAAATAATTCATATATTTATTTATTATAGTAATATTATTTTATAATTTATAATTAGAATAAAAAATAAAGAATCTCCTATATATAGAAAAATATATTTTATGAAAATAAATTTCGACCAACTTATTAATATATTTGGGATTAAAATTATTTTTTAGAATAATAATATTTTTTAGAAAAGAAATATGATTTTTTAAATTATTGAATTATTTCTTCGACTAATAACTTTTCAATATATTTTGAGATTTAAATTTATTTATGATAGATGTTTTAATTACTCATAAGTATTAAACTTTATTAGAGTACTGATTCTACAATCACTCCATACCAATCCATTCTAGTGTTAATTTTTTTTTTGTATCTGTTATATATATATTTATTTATTTTTAAATACTTATAAAAAATAAAAAAATCACAATATTATAAAAACAGATATATATTATTATTATATAACAAAGAAAAAAGAAATACAAATCCCATAATCAAAATTCCCAATAAAAAATCTTGTTTGTGAGATTAGTATTTCTCTTTTTATTAATATATTCATAATTATTACTTATCATTAGTGGGAACCATCCCTTTTATCAAAGAGTGCTTCTACACTCACAAATGAAGCATGCTGATTGAGATCCCGTCTAGTGTGTGTTTTTTATTTTTATTTTTATTTTTATTCTACATGCATTTTTTTACTATTTTGAAATATTTTTTTTAAAAATATTCACAACATCAATAAAAAATACTTATTGAATTATGAAGAAAAATAAAAGTGATCCCAATCGAGAATTTTCTGTTGTAGTTTATTTTCTTTCATCCCAAAATGTCAAAAAATCTCATTTCATTATTTAAACATACATTTTTTTTTTTTTACAAATTATATCATCTTATTTTAACTCAAAAAATTTTACTATTATTTAAAACATATAATTTAAACTGCACATCCAAACCGAGTCTCACTTTGATAAAATATTTTTGTATATCTTAATCTAGATTTATTTTTTCCTAAAAAACTCTACTAGAATTTGCTATCCTTCCTTTGGAATAGGATAATCCATCAATTAAACAGCACTTATCCCTTCTTCGGACTCGGACAATTCGAATAACAAACAGAACTTTGGAACCCCAACATGGCAGAAACCCTAATCTGCCCCACTATATAAACTCCCTCGAACCAAAACCCTCATTGCCCAAGAGATACTGAGAGCGACCGAGAGAGCCCAAGCAAAAATGCAGATCTTCGTGAAAACCCTGACGGGGAAGACCATCACCCTCGAAGTGGAGTCCAGCGATACAATCGACAATGTTAAGGCTAAGATTCAGGACAAGGAAGGTACGGTACTCTTTCATTTTCATTTCTAAGGAATCAATTTGGTTCGCATCAGATCGGATGATCCACATTTTTTTGGGTGGCATGCTGTAATGCGACGTGTTGAAATTCTTAGGTATTCCCCCGGACCAGCAGAGGCTGATCTTTGCAGGAAAGCAGCTTGAGGATGGCCGGACGCTCGCGGATTACAACATCCAGAAAGGTTAATGCTGTAAATTATGATTTATTTGATGAAGTATTTTTTCTTCTATAAATTATTTCTTTATCCATTTCTCTGGCGTGAGTTATTAGTTCGAGGCTTTATTTGTTTGGATGGAAAAACAGATAGAAAGTGGAAGAAAACGTATTTTCATTGTTGTATCATTTGGTTTTGAAGTATCGATTGAACAATGCCAATTGGGCTAGCTAACGTTTCAGAGTATCAATAGGACGCCGCGTAACTGGGCTATGTAATGATACAATACTAGAAGAAGATAAGCATAGATTTTGAAATGAGACATCCTTTTCTCCTTATAATTAACCTGAAAAGGAGTGAAACTGAATTAAAACTTCACTATAATGGTTCAGTTTTTTCTGTTGACACTCTAGTTTGGATGTTGATATAATCGAGGAATTGATGTGTACGGTTTTCATATAACTGGTGTATTTGATCTCTCTCTCTCTCTCTCTCTCAATTTTTTAGAAGTTCTTCTAAGATTTCCGTTGTTAAGTGAGTTCTTAGTATCTAGTTTCTCTGAACTTCCGACTGAGATAAAGGTTAATATTGAAAATGACCACGAATATGTGGTTACTTCGAGCATTAGCAATGGTCTTGCTAAAGCTAAGTTCAAATTGAAAGTCAATTTTGTTCTTTTGGCTATAAACCATATGGTTTAGCCAAAGAGTCCACATTGGTCTAGCTAAATCAAAGTCCAAATAATAATATAATATTATTTTAATATAAAAAATATTTTTTTAAATTTTGCAAATACACTTAATATATTAAATATTAATTTTAGTAAACAATAAGTTATTTTAAAAAATTTTCAAATGCATGTAATATATTAAATATTAATTTTAGTAAGAAATATTTTATTATTATTATTATATCTTCTCTCAAACACCAGCACAATTAAAAGACAATAAAATAAATTGATGGAGGCATGAACAGTGACACGCCAAACATAGCCAGTCTTCTTGATTTACTGTAGCAGAAGCGTAAGATAGATGTTGGATAGCAAGACCAATGTAGACAATATTTTAGGCTTCTGGCCAAATTTTAGAGATGCAGTGGGTTATAGCTAGCCCACTACTAATGCTCTTCCTTACTAACTGTAATGTGATAGAATTTAGTCGTAATTGAATTTTTAATATTTGGCTTTTGAATTATCAGAAAATGTTTTGATAGTGGGATGGACTTCATTTGTAATTTGACGATGTTGAAAATGATCTTGTGCAGAGTCAACCCTTCATCTTGTTCTGAGGCTTCGTGGTGGAATTATTGAGCCATCTCTGATGGCGTTGGCCAGAAAATACAACCAGGACAAAATGATTTGCCGCAAGTATGTCTTCTACTAGTGGTGATCATTAGTCAAGTTTGATTAAGCTTTATTTTTTTGTAATCACAATTTTTGTGGATCTCTTTTTGAAACTTGTTGATCTAACTCTTTAACATACCAAAATTAACGATCAACTTTTTAATAAGAAACACTGGCACTCTCTTGGCTTAAGTCTTGATTGATGAGTTACATGTTTCAGTTTAAATGTTTGATTTAGTTTTTAAAACATGTCTAAGTAAACTACCTTGTTAATTCTTGAACTTGTTAATAAATACCACTTTGTCATTGAAAATATATGGTTAAGACGAAGTTCTCAAAAAATTTAATTTTCAATGGTTATGAAGCTATGTGGTGGAATTGACTATATAATATTGGGCCTGTGGTTGTTATTACTTCTTGACAATGTCAATGTCCGCTATTTTATTCTCGAGTGTAGTTTCTGTAAACCTGATTAGATGGTTGGTTTGGCAAGGAGCTGATTGGGCCTTTTTCTTACATAAATGATTATTGTATGTAGTTTGACATTGTAGTAGTTTGCATCTCAAATAGCCTTTTCAAGACAATTTTCCCCCAATGTTTCTTACGTTTTCTTACGTCTAATCTGTTTTCTCTATCAGCTAATTTCATTACGAACAACCACCAAGTTAGGAAGGAACTTCACAATAGGGCAATATTTTCCTGAACCTCCATTGTGATACCCTCGTACGATAAGGATAAGAGTAGATGATTATGAGATTCCAAATTGCTTAAAATGGAGATTGTTTTTTTATAAGGTTTCAATGGGGGTTATAATTTTACTATTGATTAGGCTTTTTGGAGTATAGACTATGTGGTTTGAGTTTTCTATTAGGGTGTTATAAATAGTATCGGAGCCTATTTCAATTAGAAATGTGGTACTTGAGCCATGTCACCTACAATGAACTGGCCTGATGAGAAGAAGTTCTTGCTTTTTAGAAGGTTTCAATGGGGTTTTAATTGTATTATTGACTAGTTAAAATTTTACTTATAAAAAGAAAATTGTATTATTGACTGGTTTTTTGAGAATGAAACTATGTGATTTGGGTCTTCCATTGGAGTTTTACACTAGAAATTTTTAGATTCTATGAGAGTCTTTTTAAAGATGTCTTATAAAAAAGAGCAAGAAATATCCCTACTTTTCCGTTTCTATGTTGCATATTTTTTAAATTGAAATTACAGAATATATTTGTTCGGTTGATGTTGTGCCTGGTGAAAAATTACTGGAGATTTTTATTGTTTATATGCTCGGCTTCTATGCGATGCACATTTAGTTCGAAATAATAATTTCCCTTTTGCTTGATACAGATGTTATGCACGCCTGCACCCACGTGCTGTCAACTGCAGGAAGAAGAAGTGTGGACACAGCAACCAGGTATTGATGGTTTTCATTTACTCTCTCTCTCTGTCTCTCTCTCTCTCTAGTTTTTTTAGACTGAAACACTGTTCCATGCTACTTGAACTGCAGCTGAGGCCAAAGAAGAAGATCAAGTAGATTCTGAATGTGAGGAAGAATTGCTATTTTCATTGTATGGTCAAATGGATCTCTTATATGAAGCTTGGTAGCATCGAACAGTTTGATAGCAACTCTTAGAAATCAGACATCTAGCAATGTTACTTTATATGCTTTTCTACTTTGACATTGAGTTATTAATTTTTGATGAGTGGAAATTAAACCTATTGCTTTGCTGGTTATTGTGGGGCTGCTGCCCTTTGTGTTTGTCCTTTTCCTCTTCAATTTTGAGACGTTGGAATGAAAAGCCTATATGGAATGTGGATTGACGCATTTTATTTCTAAGGGCTCCTGACCGATTCTTTCTTGAAAAATTCTTGTTTTACGTATAACAGTGATCTTTGCTACGAGTTTTCATGATTTGTATGGTTTTAGATCTTGCAAGTCAAATTAATAATTTTGAAAAAAACAAACGACCAAAGGCATTTCAACTGATAGTTGGACTTGCATTTAAAACATGTATAGGAACAAGGCCAAAGGCAGAAGAAGATATTATCTGTCATGGTTATTGTAATCTTGATATTATCCTTCATTCTTCAGACCACTATAATGAAAGATAAAACCTTTTAAGTTGTTCTAATTCAATAAACAGCTTTCCATTAATAGCTGTCTACGTAGGTCCTTCATTTAACACAGTTCATGTGCCTGGCTACACCTCATCATAACTCAAAGCTTTCCAATTCTTTTTCTCGTGTCCTAATTGACTTCCACCAATTCACCCTCTGAAACCCAGAACTCCACCCTGCCTTGCTGTGATGGAACTCGACTAAAGTTTTGAATACTGTTTTGATAGTCATTTCAAATAAGATATTAGAATGAAATATTTAATATTTAGGTACTGATATTGTTTTGTATATTGTTTTAGAATAGTTTATATATAGATAAATCATATATCTCTTATTAATTTCATTAAATTATATAAAAAATTAATATATAAATAATTTTTTAATGTTAAAATAATAAACATCACCTAATATTTATAAATAATTTTTTAATATTAAAATAATAAATGCTACTTAAAAATAATATTTTAATATAAAATAATAATTAAACACCACTCAGTACAATTCTCCAACTTTACAATTTATAACTAGGAGTGATAATATGTTACAAGATTCGTTAATTCAACACGAATAAGACATGATAATAGCGGGTTAGAATTTAGTTTTAGTAGGTTTGGATTTAGTTTTAGTACGTTTGGATTAAAATGGGCTGATTTGTTAAGATACGATTACTTAACAGATTGATAATGGATCAATTCATTTTAACCCATTATGACACGTTAAGAAAATTAAAGTTATAATTGTACTTATATATCTAAAACTAAAATTGTTAGTATTTTAGTTTTGATATTTGATTTTTTTATTGTAATTTTGGATTTGTAGTTAGTTTTATAATTTTTATAGATATTGTGATTTTAATATTTATATAAAATTATGCTAAATTTAATAAGGTCAAACATGTTAATTTTGAACTTGTTTAACATATTTACATAAATAGGTTGAAACATGTTGTATGGTTGAAACATGTTGTATTGTGTCGTGTTAACTTATTCTGTAATATTAATTAATGGGTCGAAACGAGTTGATGTTAATGAGTCATATCAGGGCTTAAAATTTAGACACGATAAATTTAATGAGTCGGATTAAGGTTGACTCATATAACATAATATACATGCCTTGACAAGACACAAACACGATTCATTAAGACGATTTGACACCCCTATTTATAATTATTGTGAAACAGTACACTACTACACTATACAAGTTCTATGAGTTCACGCTGTCCTATTTTATTTGATATCTTATCTTATATATATGCCATCCACAAGCAAAGTTGCAAAAGTAGAGGAAAAGCATGACTTGAGGTACGAAATAACAGTATTTTCTCCTACAATTTTTGAGATTTGCTAATTTTCTTATATTGATTGAGATTTATATATTGGCCAGAATCTGAATTATCGGCCGATACATACCAAAATAGGTCAATTTTTCTAGTATTTTAGCCGATACAAAATATAGTCATTCTTTTTACTTGTTACTGTTTCAGTATGGTATATTTTGACAATATTAGCTAGTATGATACGAAATTTATTATTGTGAGCTCGATCCCAAAGCCTATGACGGACAGACATCAACCCCTAAGCCGCGATGAAACAGAACCCACAAAACTCTAAATCTTTTACCTATGCCCTCACGAAACCCAGAGCCCATCCAGTAGTCCACTAGTATTGATTTTAAGAAAACAAATTTTCATTATTGTTGTGAATAATTAAATCATTTGAGATAAAAATTTACAAAAGTGGATTGAACGAACTAAAGTAAGTTAAGTATAAAAAAGTAAAAATGAAGAATCATTGGTGCTGGGATGAAGAAATAAAGGAAGAGAAAGATTCTCGACCGCCGGATTTGGAACTGAATCGATGGTGGGGGTGTAAGCATTGGATTTAAGAGGTTCATGAAGAGGCGAGACAACTAGCTCCATGGAAAGGCAGGGCCAAAGCACCCATCCCAACCCTAGATCTTGACGGATTAAAATGAGTGGACATCTACTTTGTGGTGGGCAACGACGAGTGGGGAAGGGATTTCGATGGGGAAGAGGTTCGAGAGCATGCATTTTTTTTTAATCTGGTGTGTGTTTGTATAGTGTGCATTTTCTCCACTTTTCTACATGCTAATTATTATTGGAGGGTTGTTTTTCTCTTATTATCAGTTGGGTTGTTTTGAAGAAGAACTGATCATAGTGAAACATTGTTTTGTGAATTCCTCGAACAACTATAATGCTTATGTATAGTAAACTACTATTGTTAGTGTTAATAATTAACCCGTTGCTCCTTTTGCTCTGACGATTTTGGAGGTTTTTGTAATCATTTCTTTGTTGTGCGCCTAAGAGATAGATTCATCTCAAGATGTGGGAGTTCCAGCTCCCCCCTCCTTCCTTTCGCCCTTCAACCGTCTATTTTGGGTTGTGTTGTTTCTGTGTTGTTTTTTGTTTTGAGCACGAGGTAGTGGACCTCGATGTTTTCTGGAGGCCAATGACAACCACAAACCCCATTGAGGGTTTCGTTTGGCCCCGATCTACCAGTAGGTTGAAGGTTTCGCTATAAGGAGCGATACGTGCTTCACAAGCATGAGTTGTCTTGCAAGCGTGGATTTTGCGTGCCGCGCACCTCCACATAGAAGACTTTGCTGCCACCACGTGTGGCTTTTCTGGGCTCAGCAGCTTCAGTGGCTTCAGGATTGCCTATTCGGACACTTCCAGCGTGGCGTGTGTTCTGCTTTGTGTGTTTATCAGATTATAGTTGAGTAGTTCTACACGCGCTACTACAATCGTGTTTTGTTTTGCGTTTTCTAGTTTTCCATTTCAGTGTTTGTATTTTGGGCTTCTATTTTCATTTCGTGTTTGTTTGTATTAGATATAATAAAAAGGAAAAGACTATGTCTTTTGGTTGTCCCTCTCTTCCTTTAGAGAATGATAGTGTTGATTTCCTCTATTTTTTTGGAGGATAATGATGTTGATTTCTTTTCCTTCTCTAAAGAGTGATGGTTGGTTATCTTTATTTACAGAGTGTCATATTCTTTGACAATCCAAGACTGAAATCTTGAAGGTTTTGTCACTTGAGAAGTTATAAAACTTAAGACAATATTCGTCACAAAAAAATTTGTATACAGTCATGTTTCAAATAGTTGAATAATTTGTTTTATAATCAAAATTTTTCCTGTATTTATCATGTCATGGTTGGTTCAATGAATACTAATTAATTTATTTATAGTAATTAGTTGGTGTTATTATGGTAAATAATAAGAAAGTACAAAAAAATGTCACAAGCCACAGCAAGACATCCCAACCTCTATGTTTGTCCACTCAAGTCTATGTTCATTGTTTTCTCCTCTCTCTCTCTCTCTCTCTCTCTATATATATATATATATATATAGATCGGAGCAACAACCAAGCTTCGTCTGTCAGCCCTTTATCTGCATGCTTCATCCAACAATGGCTTCATACCATAATTCATTGAAGTTGGGTCTTCTCCTCTCATGCTCCCTCATTCTCCTCCACCTTTTCTGTATTCCAGTCCATGCTCTTAACATCGGCCTTCAAGTTGCGGATTCCGCTGTCTCTGTGGTTTGTTCTTGTTCCTTGCTATCTTTTCTACTCCATTTTAACGAACAATTTCTATCTTCTTTTCCCATTTTCCATTCTTGTCCTCTAAATTGCATCAAAATAATTTCATATCTTCCCTAACTTCGTTAATATTTGTTGTTAGAGTAAAGAATGCAGCAGGAAATGTGAGTCAGACTTCTGTACAGGTATATCTATATATATATACCCGTCTATTAATGGCTTTACTTATGAATACCTCTTTATATTCTTAAACTGAGATTATTTGTCTCAGTTTCTTTGTTTTTAAGGTCCTAACTTAGCACTGTTTTTTTTTTGACTAATATATATATATATATAGTTGCTCCATTTTTAAGATACGGAAAGTACTGTGGGCTGTTATACAGTGGATGCCCTGGGGAGAAGCCTTGTGATGGACTCGACGCTTGTTGCATGATGCATGATAATTGTGTGGTGGCTAAAAACCGTAAGTTCCATCGACCATATATATATATATAGATATGAATGCATGACCTTTATGATTATTTCAAAAGCATCACATGGGATTGATATATATGCATTGACGGTATCAGGGTTGAAATCAGAATTTTATATTTGAGAGAGCGATCAATAAAGTGTGCGGTGCATGTAAATTTTAGAAGGATAATCATTAGTGATAGAAATATCATATTCTGTTGTTACCGAACTCTCTAAACATATATTAGTTTTCAAATTGTCTATGTTTTTCTTTTTATTTAAAAAAAAAAAAAATATTCTTGAATATTTACTCATATTTTTCTATGATTCAAGAAAAATTTATAAATCTAGAATAAATTTGAGAACTTTCTAATAAGTAATGATGTAGCGCTATCAAATTTTTAATAAATTATATCTCATAATCATACAAGTTAGAGTGAAATTAAATAAGTCAGTATAATCAATTAATTTTACAATTGTATAAATTTATAATAAATTTTTTTATTAGAATTAGACTGTTATAATAAGTGCGAGATTATGTGAGTTAAAATTTGAGTTTAAATAAAGATAAAAGTTATAATATAAATGGATGTATATATATTAAGATTTAGATAAATAATTTTAGTAAAAAAATTTGGGAGAAGATTTTTTTTTAAAGTCTAAGAGAGAATTTTAATTATATATATATAAATTATATAGATTTATATTATAGATAAATTTTTAAAAATACTGCCCCTCAACCATCAACGTGGGTCCACCCTTGGACGGTATGATCTGGTTTATCATGTTTGAGAAGTTATTATTTAGGTGTCGTGTCGGATTGAGAGAGAGAGAGAGAGAGAGAGAGAGAGAGAGAGAGAGAGAGAGAGAGATTCATTGCGATAGTAGGCATATATACATACATATATTATATATATATATATATATAATAGTACTACTTTAGGTTAGAGATGGAGACGTATTTAATTATGGAAACAAAAATGTTTTGTGGTGTCGCCGTCGGTGGTTTGCCGTGGACTGATCTTAGAGAAAACCAAAAACATAAAAGAAATAGAAAATGAAAAGAAAATTGAGGTGGGTATGGGATAATCTTTCATTGATTTTTTTATTATATATAAGTTTGTTTATTGACACGCAAAACACATCATTGATATGGATTTCCATAAAATCATTTATCATATATATAAAAGTATTGATGTTTTGATTTTGATTTTTTTATAAATGTAATGGAAACCGTAGTAAGTGGCATACCTACATACTGACTTGTTAGTGACAGAAATCTTTATTAAAAGTGTCATAGGGATGCATAATGCTAGCTACTCCCACAAACAAAAGCCACCAATGGTGGGCACGCACCAACGACTCGCTCTCGTTTTTATTTACTAAGTGCTTAAATAAGCATTTCCAAATGATTTTGTAATTTAAAAAAAAAAATATATATTTAAAGAAAAAGAAGATGAATGTTCGTGGCTGTAGCAGGATCTACAACTTTTAATTTCTTTTATCTGTGGCTGTAGCAGGATCCTAATATATATAGATATAGATGATTGATGGGTACTGTGCATGCTTGCATGTTGGAGGAATATTCGTGGCTTTCTTAATTTTGTATAATAAATTATAATTTGTTCCAAGTTGAAGTGTAAATTACTTATAATTAAAAAGCGTGTTGTGCTTGAGATGGAATAGCATTAAGGATTTTATATGAAATAATATGATGAAGGTGTTGTTGGGCAGAGGGGTATCTAAGCGAAGAGTGCAGCCAAAACCTCCTCAACTGTACGGCTAAATTCAAAAACTCAGAAGTCCATACGTTTAAGGGGAACAAATGCCAAGTTGATGAGGTGGTTGATGTTATTTCTGCTGTCATGAAAGCTGCATTACTCGCTGGAAGATATGTTCCCAAGCCTTGAGACTCATGATTTGAAATCTCCTTCCTCTGCTTCTCTCTCTCTCTCTCTCTCTCTCTCTCTATATATATATATATATATGTAAATTATTTGACTAAGCTACAGTGCTGGAATGGAAGTAGTTGTTTGTACTATTATTATATCATGAAACATTAATAAGAAAAAGGACCAATTCTTAATATAGTGCAGTAACGTGTGTTGAACTTGAGCATTCATGCTTGAAGATCTTTGGGAGATTTTATTAAATGATGCCTTTATATATATATTAGCATACTATTTTTAAATCCAAATGTAAGTCTATGAAATGTGATGAACGCCTAGTAGAGAGTGTATTCCGTACTGGTTTGATCCTCACATTTTTTTCTGGTTTAATAAACTGATATGGGAGGAAAAAACAACCCTAAGTACTAGGATTGAAAAGGGTTTTGAATGTGCATAAGAGCAAAAAAAGAAAAAAAAAATTGTTATACAAATAGAGATTAATTGTGGCAAAAACCACTAGATATAGAGAATGGACCTGAACCTTGGCCCCTAGCATGATCCCGATTCGCGCCAATCAGACTCGAACTTATAATCGTCAATCCTATTAACTAACTTGCCAGAACCATTCCTTAACATGATCCTTCTCTTTTAAATGGTATAGAGACTACATAAAGTTAAAAGAGCAGTACTTTCCTGATTTTTATTTGTTTTGGTATATTCTCCATTTAAATAATTTCACCCACCTGAGAGTTTTTGGCATAGCATTAGTGCTAATCTCAGCAACAAAGCAAGATTACATCCCAAATCTTGCTTCATTCATGTTATGAAATAATCATTTTTCACACCAGTAAGCATGCTAAAAGATAAAGTTTTCATCGTGGATGTTTTCATTCAGAATAATCATGATTGTCATTTCCAGAGTCAAGCCCACTGTTGAAATATGAGCAACCCAAGTCTGGTACGTAAAGTTGGACCGTCACTGATATAAGCAAAGTGCTTATAAATATGAAGAGTTGTGCTTTAGAAATGTAATACTCATGAGAGGTATAGTTTAGCAGTATAAACATGTAATATTTTGGACCAGAAAATTGTGTCTTAATGAACGATTCATGGTATAGCAGTTGCAAGAATGAAATGAAGGAAATTTCATTTTACACGATCAAACTACCAAATCTTAAATGTGCGCCCCCAAACTACTGGAAAACCCAAAATATACACCCAAAGATAACCATCAATTTGCACGCCAAACTATGAAAACCCAGGAAATCACATATCTTCTTGATTTCTAATTAATCTTGTCTCATGCTTAGTAGAGAAAATTGCACCTAGAATTGCACGAGTGTGGCTCTGCTGCCACCATGCGTGGCATTTTTGGGCTCATCGACTTTCTTGATTCACAATTGCTTGTCTAAACACTCCCAATGTGGCGCGTGTTCGGCTTTATGTTTATCAGGTCACATTTGAGTAGTTTTACAAGCACCACTATAACCATGTTTTGCTTTGCATTTTCTGATGTTTTCATTTTAGGGTTTTGTATATTGGTCTTCTCTTTTTGTTTTGTGTTTGTTTGTGTTAAGTTTAATAAAAAGAAAAAGTCTATTTCCTTTAGTTGTCCTATTTCTCATTTAGAGGATGGTGATGTTGATTCCATCTCTTCTTTTGAAAAATAGTGATTTTGATTCTCTCTCATTTTCTAGAGGGTGAGAGTTGGTTATCTTTGTTTACAGAATGTCATATTCTTGGACAATTCGAAATTGAAATATTAAAAATTTTTTCACTTGAGAGATTATAGAAGTTAAAACAATGTCCGTCATAAAGGAATTTGTGTGTGAGAATATTTCTACAAACAATTGAGTAGTTTGACTTGTAATCTAGATTTTTCTTGTATTTATCAGGTCATAGTTATAATTTCGATTGATTGAAATAAAATGAAGTCTTTCCCATAATTTTTTTTTAAATCCCAAAATAATAATCATATTAAAAAGTTTTATCTAAATAATATTTTATTTCACTTTCAAAACTAATTTCAACTCATCTCATCTTAATTGATCACCATCCAAACCATATCCTAAATGTTAAGTGTCTCTTTATGGTTTGAATGATGAAAAAAAAAAATGTTAGAAATACACCTCTTATACAATCCGTTTGTTTATACCACATTACCAAATTCAGTTTTAGTTGTGTATGTACCGAAACCCAAATATATAACATACAATAACATAAAATATGGTTCAATGAATGCTAGTTAATTTATTTATAGTAATTAGGTGGTGTTGTTATGATAAATAATAAGAAAGTATAAAAAAATGTCACGAGCCACAGCAAGACATATCAACCTCTATGTTTCTCCACTCAAGCCTCTCTCTCTCAACTCTCTCTCTCTCTCTCTCTCTCTCTCTCTCTCTCTCTATATATATATATATATATAGATATAGATCTCTAGATCGGAGCAACAACCAAGCTTCGTCTGTCAGCCCTTTATCTGCATGCTTCATCCAACAATGGCTTCATACCATAATTCATTGAAGTCGGGTCTTCTCCTCTCATGCTCCCTCATTCTCCTCCACCTTTTCTGTATTCCAGTCCATGCTCTTAACATCGGCCTTCAAGTTTCTGTGGTTTGTTCTTGTTCCTTGCTATCTTTTCTATTCCATTTTAACGTACAATTTCTATCTTCTTTTCCCATTTTCCTTTCTTGTCCTCTGAATTGCATCACAATAATTTCATAATCTTCTCCAACTTCGTTAATATTTGTTGGTAGAGTAAAGAATGTAGCAGGAAATGCGAGTCAGACTTCTGTACAAGTATATCCATATATACCCGTCTATTGGCTTTTCTTATGAATACGTCTCTATATTCTTAAACTGAGATTAGTTAGGTCTCAGTTTCTTTGTTTTTAAGGTGCTAATTAGTATTCTTGTTTTTTTTTTGTGTGACTAATATATGTATATATATATATATAATAGTTGCTCCACTTTTAAGATACGGAAAGTACTGTGGGCTGTTGTACAGTGGATGCCCTGGGGAGAAGCCTTGTGATGAACTCGATGCTTGTTGCATGATGCATGATAATTGTGTGGTTGCTAAAAACCGTAAGTTTCATCCACTATATATATATATATATATGGTTGCTAAAAACCGTAAGTTTCATCCATTATATATATATATATATATATATATATGAATGCATGATCTTTATGATTATTTCAAGAGCATCACATGGGATTCATGATATGCATTGATAGTATGATCTGGTTTATTATGACGTTTGACAAGTTATTATTTAGGCGTCGTGTTGGTTTGAGAGAGAGAAAGAGAGAGAGAGATTCCTTGCGATAGTTGGCATGCATACACACACACATATATATATATATATATGTACTACTTTTAAACTTTAGGTTAGAGATGGAGCATATTTAGAGAGAAACGAAAGTGTTTTGTGGTGTCGCCGACGGTGGTGTGCTATGGACTGATCTTAGAGAAAACGAAAACATAAAGAAATAAAAAATGAAAGGAAAATTGAGGTGGGTATGGGATAATCTTTCATTAATTTATATAATATATCTAAGTTTGTTTATTGACACACAAATGACAAAATACATCATGGATATGGATTTCCATAACATCATTTATCATATAAAGGTGGTGTTGTTTTGATTTTTATTATAAATGTAATATATTGGATTTCCAATTTGGAACCCATAATAAGTGGCATACCTACATACTGATTTGTTAGTGACAGAAATCTTTATTAAAAGTGTCACAGGGATGCATAATGCTACTCCCACAAACAAAATCCACCAAATGGTGGGCACCAACTCCAACTCTATTTATTTATTTATTTATTTTTTAAATAAGTATTTTTAAATAATTTTGTATTTTTAAAAAAAAATATATATATATTTGAAGATATAAGAAATCTATATGAAAAAAAAGGAAAAATAGCTAAAGAAAAAGAAAAAAAAATGAATAGCTTATTTGGTGGCCGCCATCTATAACTTTTGTCTGTGACTATAACAAATCCTAATATATATAGATAAAGTAATGATAGGCTTACCACCATTTTACTATTCCTTTATCGTTAATAATGTATTTTTTATTTTTAAGTATTCTTTTAACATCCTTAATCATTAAGAAAAAAAATTTAAAAATATATAATTTTTTAATAATCACTTTATTTTGTTATCATTAAGTCAATTTAAAAAAAAAAAAAGATTAATAAAGTGGTAGAGAGATAGTAAAAAAAGATGCAAGGCTATTATAAATAAAGATGATTGTTGGGTACTGTACATGCATGTTGGAGGAATATTCGTGGCTCTCTTAACTTTGTATAATAAATTATAATTTGTTCCAAGCTGCAGTGTAAAGTACTTATAATTAAAAAGCCTGTTGTGCTTGAGATGGAATAGTATTAAGGATTTGATATGAAATAATATGGTGAAGGTGTTGCTGGGCAGAGGGGTATCTAAGCGAAGAGTGCAGCCAAAACCTCCTCAACTGTATGGCTAAATTCAAAAACTCAGAAGTCCATACGTTTAAGGGGAACAAATGCCAAGTTGATGAGGTGGTTGATGTTATTTCTGCTGTCATGAAAGCTGCATTACTCGCTGGAAGATATGTTCCCAAGCCTTGAGACTGATTTGAAATCTCCTTCCTCCGCTTCTCTCTCTCTCTCTCTCTCTCTCTCTCTATACATATATATGTAAAATATTTGATTAAGCTACAGTGCTGGAATGGAAGTAGTTGTTTTTACAATTATTATATCATGAAACACTAATAAGAAAAAGACCAATTCTTGATGCAGTGCGGTAACGTGTGTTGAACTTGAGCAAGCATGATTGAAGATCTTTGGGAGATTTTATTGAATGGTGCCTTTATAATATATTAGCATACTATTTTAAATCCAAATGTAAGTCTATGAAATGTGATGAACGCCGAAGGAGTGTATTCCGTACTGGTTTGATCCTCACAGTTTTTTTCTGATTTAGTAAACTGATATGGGAGGACAAAACAACCCTAAGTACTAGGATTGAAAAGGGTTTTGAATGTGCATAAGAGTAAAAAATATAATTGTTATACAAACAGAGAATTGTGGTAAAAACCACTTGATATAGAGAATGGACCTGAACCTTGGCCCCTAGCACGATCCCGATTTGTGCCAATCGGACTCGAACTTATAATCGTCAATCCTATCAGCTAACTTGCCAGAACCATCCCTTAACATGATCCTTCTCTTTGAAATAGCAGCTTTGTCTCTGCCCTCTAATCCAGCCTTCTAGGCAATATATAGTTTTTCTTCTTTGTCATGAATACAAACATCTTATGATAATCTCTCCCCTCGGTTTTGAATCATCTGTGCAGGATTCACTTTTTTATTCTCTATACAAATTCATCTGTTTATCCAGAGTGACAAAAATAATGTGCAACAGCATGAGGTGTGTACTCAATTTTATATTTCTAAACATGTCACATGTGGTTTTACAAACAATTATAAAACGAATAACTTATTTACCTTGTCTGAAAAATGTTCTGGATCATCCTCTGGGGTGACTCACGAGCTGCATTTTCTAACTGTGCCAACTCGCCCGGACTAAGTCGCCAACCTAAAGCTCCCAAATTTTCCTCTGTTTGTTTTACAGTCTTAATCCCGGGTATTGGAATAGTGCCCTTGCAAATGCACCAGTTTATAGCAACCTGGAAAAAAATTGTCGTACATTAAGTGAAAATAGCTTCGCCGTCTCGGAATGGACTAGCATTAAGAATTATAAATATTACAAGTAGGAGAGACAAGAATAATCCTATAATACACTAGCAAGTTGCGAATGAGAATAGTCATATTGCACTAGCGTCCATTGTCCATCTGGAATCAAGAGACAAATTTGTGTGGGCGTGCCGGTGCATGCATCAATAAGTGGTATAATAGTGAACTTTTCGACACTTTCTGCACCCCAAAACAAAAAAGACAAAATGATCTAGGACTTAAAGGGTTCTATGCACTGAAACATGAAAGATAAAATACCTGGGGAACATGGAAAAAGCTAAGCTACCAGATAAAAGAAAGGTATAGAGACTACATAAAGTTTAAAGAGCAGTTTCCTGATTTTTATTTGCCCCCCTTAATTTGTTTTGGTATATTCTCCATTTAAATTTCACCCACCTGAAGATTTTTTGGCATAGCATTAGTGCTAATCTCATCAACAAAGCAAGATTACATCCCAAATCTTGCTTCATTCATGTTATGAAATCATTTTTCACACCAATATGCATGCTAAAAGATAAGGTTTTCATCGTGGATGTTTTCATTCAGAATAATCATGATTGTCATTTCCAAAGTCCAGCCCATTGTTGAAATATGAGCAACCAAAGTCTTGAAAAGTTGGACTGTCACTGATAGCAAAGTGCTTATCAATATGAAGAGTTGTGCTTTCGAAATGTACAACTCATGAGAGGTATACTTTAGCAGTACAAACATGTAATTTTTTGGACCAGAAAATTCTGTCTTAATGAATGATTGATGGTATAGCAGTGGCAAGAATGAAATGAGGGGAACTTTCATTTTACACACTCAAACTATCAAATCTTAAATGTGCGGCCCCAAACTAACAAAACCCAAAATATACATCCTAAACTAACCTTCAATTTGCACCCCACCTCACTTGCCCAGCTAAAAAATACAGTAACTTAAGGTACGTGACTTACCTGTCTAATAAAAAAATACAAAAAATGATAATAAGAGCCAAAAAAGATTGGCCACCTTTTCTTTTTTCTTTTTATGTCATTATATAGATTTCATTTTTATAATTTCATTTTTTTATTATCTTTCTCCTAACTTCGTAAACTCTGTAGCTAGGGTGCTTTAAATAATTCATTCATGAAATTTAATGTTCGAGTAGATTTAACCGGACAAATGGACATGGGTGGCAATCACTTAAATGTGATAGTTTGTTACACAAATGGAGTTTTTTTGACAGTTTGGGGTGAAAATTGCAAAAATAAATACCAATAGTTTGAGGCTAGAAAATGAAATTTTCTAAGAAGATAAAATAATTACTTGTGATACAGTTTTGCGCCGCCTTTGTGCAATTTCTCTAAGTGAACATAACAAAGGCTCCAATCCTGGAAGAATTTGCCTGAAGAGGAAGGCCCTACAAAATGATGAGATAACCTAAGCAAAAATTTATATGCATAAAATTGAGATAGCATAAACATAATCCTATTTACCGAGGTCCGCGTGGAAGTTTAGTGGGTGTATATTTCCCAGTAAGCATTCCAAGCCCTAGTGGACTATAAGCAATCAAGCGGATGCCCAGGGAATCACATATCTTCTTGATTTCCAATTGATCTTGTCCCATGCTTAGCAAAGAAAATTGTGCCTGGAATTGTTGTGTTGTAGAATACAAGACAACAGTTTCAGTATAAATCCATAAGAGTCTATCTACCATAAGCAGTAAAAAATTATAAATGCATAACATACTTCATATTCACTTCCAGGAACATTAAAATATATTCATGTTGATTTGCAGTAAAAACTAAAACGAGGTGTTCGGTACGTTGAGTGATAAAAATGATAGACATGGCAGTAAACATGTTATAGGTACTATATAGAAGCTTGGTCAACATATCCCGCAGAATATACTACTAGCCTTGATACATGTGCATAAAGATATACCTGAGCTGAGCATAAGGGGACTCCCCTGGCTTTCAGGTAATCATGTATCTTTAGAAGCTGCCTTGGTCCATAGTTGCTCACACCAACTGCTTGAATTAAACCCTACATGATACAATGTTTTGAGTATCACCATTTGCATTATGACTTAGTATACTAACTTTGAAAGGTTGACTCTATTTGAGAAATCAAATTAACAACTATGCTTCCTCTCCAAACAAATGGATCAAATATTCCTGGGGAGAAAATGATACAGGAAAACGTGGGAATAAGGAAGAAACAAAGGGAGAAAATAAAGGAATAGGAAGTTAAGAATGCCAAAATGTCAAATAATGTATTGAAATGATCTGACTTCATGCAATTCCCAAAAACCTCAGATGTTTTGATGCTTTGGAACAAGTCAAAATGCCAACAAAAAAGTGAATTCTCCAAATATTTCCTAAAAAATAGGATGCTTTATGTGTGTCTAGAGCTCCCATGACAAGAATGTTATCTATTTGTAAATTGGATTATCCATTGATGCATTTTGCTCTGTGGTACTTCAACCTGATCATATAAGCTACAAGAGCAAGATTATATAAAATTTTTAAGTTGATATTCCAAAATGACACAGTATTTTGTTTACTGAAATAGCTTCCACTCTTATATAACAATGGTAACCTTCTCGTACATTGCCACTAAACCATCCCAAAGGACTAACTCCTGAAAAGGAGCATAATTTGCAGTGGACCAGTGCAACTGTCCTATTCCAATTTGTTTGATCTGCATCCGATCTAAAGAGGCCCTGAAAATAGTTTGTCAAAATTTATTATCATAAGCTAGGAGAGCAATTTACATTCATTGTTGTCCACTCTAGGGGAAAATCACTAAAAGGACAAGATATAATCAATAGAACCACAAAATGTAGTATTACTTGCAAGCATTCACGAACTGCTGTGATGTTAAGCGCCATGGATATGCTGCAAACTTGGTAGCAATCACAATGTCATCCTGCACCCGCTTTTTCCCTGAGTGTACATATATACAAACACTGAAACAACTAGCACGTCCAAAGATATTAAAGATAAACTAAAGACTTATCCCGCAACACCAACACCATTTTTTCTACTTGTTATGGAACAACTTAATTATTTCATTGTCAAATTAAATTATCTGTGCAATGTTGCAGACTGCATTCTGATCGGATCTACTGAAAGGCTGCATTCAAAAGAATACATCCTTTTTTTTTTTTTCTGAACATTCAGTTAAATCTAGATTAGTTTTCCCATTTATTTCAGTAATGGGTACAACATTGGTCATTGCTGTAGCAGTTAGACCTAGCATCAATCAACTCATGATAAACCCGCGCCATTAATGCCAAGTTTTTATTAGCAGGTTTAGCTATCATGTTTTGATTATTTCACATATTACAATTCGTTTCGTTTGTATTAGAAGGGAACAGGTCCAATGAAATCCCCACAATACTGCTGTTTGGAAGACAAAAGAAGTTGAACGAAGGAATGAAATAGAACAGCTCATCTTTAGAGGGACTACCTCGTGCCCTCATTAGAATGATGGAAAATTGAATTCTCACCTCAAATAACAGCTGACTGTGAAATTACACGTTTCTTTCCTTTTCTCAAATGCACTAAAAAAAAAGCACATCTCAATCCTTTCTAATCGGTGGGATTACAACTTAATTTATTCTTTCCTTCACATTCCTTTGTAAACATCCTTTCCATCTTGTGTCAATTATTAGGTTATCTTTGCATCAACTATAAGCAGAAGCAATGTGACAGTAATTGAACCTCAATGAAAAGGATCATCTTTGTCGCTTGGGCGACTTAAAACTTTCAAAACACGCACTTATGAAAATTCCAATGCTCCTTAAAATTGACCAAATATGCAATTAATAAAACTTGAAAAAGAAAACTGACCCCGAAGGTCTCGGATGAACTTCCCAAGAAGCTTTTCACTTTGCCCATTTAACTTGCCAGTGCCATAAGAATCAGCTGTATCAAAGAGATTGATACCGTTATCAACTGCCAAGTTAAAAGTTTGTTGAAGCTCAGTGTCCATTGATTCCTGGTATCCCCATAGAAGCTGGTTGCCCCATGCCCACGTTCCAAACCCCATTGGAGATACGCTCATTGGCCCAATCTTCACCTGTCAATATCAAAATGAACATATCCTCCTTATATTCAAATACACAAACAAACCAAGAGGAACATTCAAGGATTTACCTTTTCCCATGGCCAATAGGATGGGAGTTTAAGGGGCTTAAAGGGTGAGGAAGGAAGGGAAATCTCATTTCGAGGGCTGAAAGAGCTAAAATATGCTGTGGGTGTTGAGCTAAAGAAAGCCATTACTTGTGTCTTCCTCCCCACTCTGGTGGGAGTTGGCAAGGCAGTCGAAAGAGCAGTGGTTTATGTGGCCAGGATTTGGACTTGACTCTTCCACGTGGATGGTTTGATCTAATGGATAGGACGCCTCTGTCTCAGAGATATCAATAACCAAAATAAATAAATAAAAAGAAAAAAATTCTATCGATTCAACTAATATTTCTTAAAAATATAAAATATAAATAATCTATAATTTTGTCTATTAGTTTGCCTTGTCATATATCATTAAAAAGCACTCACATCCACTCTTTTAAAATACTATGCTAGTTAATTTTGTCAATTTTAAAAACCATTTTGACCCCCACATTTGCTCTCCCAAATTGGGAGAGTTGATCCGTTTTTGGAAGATGATTGTTCATCCTCTCCCAACCGGTTTGTTGCTCTCCCGCATCATCTCTCTCTCTCCCTCTCCACTGCAGCCTACTTCTTTCGTCTCCATTTTGAGCTCCATCACCTGTTATTTCTTATTCTCTTCCGTTATATTTGCTGCTGGTAAGATCAAAATAACACCATTTAGGCAAAATGAGATTTTCGTGCCTCTCTCTTTAGGATTATGCCGATTGCAATATTGAGTTAATTTTTTCTTGATTTTGACTATTTCTGAGTTCTTGATACTTGATTGGGTTGATTGTGGGGGTGATTTGAGGTGTTTATATAAATTTTGTGGCTCACTCTTTAGGGTCACGCCAATTACAATATTGGGTTATTTTTTTCTTTATTTTGGCTATTTCTGAGTTCTTGATGCTCGATTTGGTTGATTGTGGGGGTGATTTGAATAAATTTCATGACTCTCTCTAGGGTTACGCCGATTTCAATATTTCACCTTTAGCATTTTGCTAGTTTTTCTTCTTGTTGATATTCAATTGGGTTGATTGTGGCACTGTCTTGAGCTCATTTGAATAAATTTTGTAACTCTCTCTAAGGTTATGCCGATTGTAATGTTTCACCTTTCTTGGTAATGCTAGTTTTTCTTCTTCTTGATGCTCGATTGGGTTGATTGTGACACTCATTTGGGTACTTTTTTTCAACATTTTCATGGCCTATTTTGATCTGTTTTGGTGTTTACTAAACCATGCATTTTGTGGCATTGATTTGTGTACTTTTTTTCAACAATTTACTGGCGTATATATTCTGTTTTGATGCTATATAAACAATGCATGTTGTGGCACTGATTTGGATACTTTTTTCAATATTTTCGTTGCTTATTTTGATTTTTTTTTGGTGCTTGGTAAACCATACATTTTATGCCATTGATTTGGGTACTTTTTTCAACATTTTCCTTCCCTATTTTGATCTATTTTTGTGCTATCTGAACCATGCATTTTGTAGCATTGATTTGGGTACTTTTTTTCAACAATTTTCTTGCTTATATGTTTTGTTTTGATGCTATAGGAACCATGCATTTTGTACTTTTTTCAACATTTTACTTTCCTATTTTGATCTATTTTGGTACTATCTAAACCATGCATTTTATGGCATTGATTTAGGTACTAGTTTCATTTCTCTCATTGTCTATATGTTCTGTTTGATGCTATCTAAATCATGCATGCTGTGACACTGATTTGAGTATTTTTTTTAACATTTTCCTTGCTTATTTTATTTTGTTCTTATTCTTTCTAAATCATGCACTATGTGGCAATGATTTGGGTACTTTTTACAAATCTTTTTGCTTGCATATTGGAGTTTTTTTCACCATTTTACTTGCCTATTGGAGCTATATGTGTGCTTACTACACCATGCATTGTTTCCTTATTAATTTGGGTAATTTTTGTCACAATTTGGTTTGCCTATTATTTCAGTTTTCCAAAAATTGCCACGCTTATTTGATCTGTTTTGCTGATTACTTAAGCCATGCCTCTCCTTTGTCAATTTGGCTACTTTTTGAACCATTTGGAGCTGTTTCTGTGCTTACTACACCATGCTCGACTGCCTTGGGGTTTTGGGTACTTTTTTCACCATTTGCCTTGCCTATTGGAGCTGTTTTGGTGCTTATTAAACCCATGCATTGTGAGATCCCAGATTTACGTGTATTTTTATACGTTATTTTATTTTCGGTATTAATTATTTTAATTTATTTTAATAATATTATTGGTTGTGTTTTATTTGTTTAAAATATTTATTTGGGCTATTCGTTAGTAAATATTAATTTTATGTTGTTCTTATAATTAAATATTGAGTTACGTTACTTTTCTTATTTATTTTAATGAGTTAATTATTTTAATGATTGGAATTTAATTCCTTTATTTTATTATGTGAGTTTATTTGATCTGCTTTCGTTATATTAATTATTATTTGATTTTTAATATTGCGCTTGGATTTAATTTATTTCTATTATTGGGTTTTCAATATTTTTATTTTATTGATATTAAATTGTAGTATTATCAGTCGGCTTTTATTTAATTTATTGTGTTTTTCTAGTCGGACTCATTTTTCCTTCTTTTTCCTTTTTCTCTTTTTTCTTTTCTTTTTCTTTTTCTTCTTTCTTCCTCTGCATTCGGCCCCAGACCCCCCGCGATCCCTTCCCATTCTCTTCTCTGCCGTTCTCCTTCCCTCCACCCAGTGCCGCTGTGCGCCATCGGCCGGCGACACTGCCCCTCCACTTGAACTCCCCACCCTCCGGAGACCTCCCCTGCACTGGTAATGCACCTCACGGCGGCCCCTAGCCAGCGCGTGAGTCCCTTATCCGAAATGAGTGTTTTAGCTTCCCTTGCATTTTTTGGCCACCGCCGGCCATCCCTTGGCACTAGCGACCTACCAGCAGCTTCCTCACCCTCTGGTGTGCATAACCTACCGCCCAAAGCCACTCATCTTTGCCAGTTACCTCTCCACCTGAAATGGGTCCTTAAATGGACCAATTTTCGCCGCGCTGCCGTCTGGCCACCGTAGGCCTCACCACCGCCACCAAAAGATCCCTCTTACCCAGCCGGTCATCCTCTTAACTCAGTTTCCCCAACCGCGGCTCCACCTTCCCGGTACAACTCCAAACTCGAAAATGGATTTCCACCCTTTTGGAGCTCGATCCACCACCTTCCGGTGTTTGTGCCGCCACACCACCACCTCTATGAGATTCCCCACCCTTCAATGAGTATTTCCCTAAATTTTGGTGTCAAACCGAGCACTTTAGCCTAACGTGCAAGTGACCGCTACGAACGCTGCGGAATAGCGTCTACTCAAGGATTTTCAATTTTAACCGCTGCAAGTATTTTCCAAATAAATTTTAAATTTTAAATATATTTTTGGCATCAACAAATATTGTAGTTGGTTATTGTTCTAATTTATTAGTTGTTTGTTATTTGGTGCATAGTCATCTGCATTGTATATTTACGCGCATATTTATGTGTTGGAAATGAAAACTGAGCTTTCATTGTATTTATGGCTTCGAGTGTGTGTATCACGACTCCAAGCCGAGATGTGGCATTATCCCTGTGGAGTTCCTCTGGTCACTTGGGAGCGGAATATACTAAGTGATGTCCCTTGGGTCGTCGCCGGGCGACGACAGGATCGGCGGGATGGTAACGCTTTCGTGTCGACTTTGTGGCTCCTCTGCTGGCAGGAGTTAGGAGATGCTTGGTCATGGTACGTGCTGGGCGCGGTTAGCTAGGCATCGCCCATTCCGATGTCACATGCGGAGTCGTTACCTTTGGTGTGATGATTAAAGCCAGGGTGTGTGGATGGTCCCTAGGGGAGATCATGGTGCATACGATTAATAAAGTGGATGTTTAGGCCATTTTCTGGGAAAGTGGCCGGTTTTAATTATTAGTTTTACGTGAATCATTTTCTGGGAAAATTGTTGTAGTTTAATGGATTTATGGTCATTATTTTCTGGAAAAATGATGGATGATTTTACTGGAATTTTATTTGGGCCAAAATGAGATTTGGCGTGTGTGGTTATTTTATTAACTTCAAGAAAGATGATTTTAAGTCACATGCATACGGTGTCCTGTTCATGTATAGTATTGTTGCATGAATGTATTTCTGTCTTTTGGTTTATTTGGGTTATACTTACATGCGATGCCATTTTTGGCGTTGTAGTTTAGATGCAGATTTTGAAAAGGCTGAGCCTGAGGAGACGGCTTCGCTGTTGGTATATTATTGTTATAAATTGTTATCTTGAGAAATTATTTTTTCTTTTTAAAAAATATGTATTTGTTAAATTGTATTTCGGATGACTGTATTAAATCTCCTGTTGGAGAATTTATGTTAAACTGTTTTGTAAAATATTTCTAAAATTCTGGTACTTAGTTATTGACATTAAATATCCGCTGCTTTTATTTATGTATGTCACGTGTGCACATACGGTTGGCACTTGTCGTTGGGATGTGTGACCCGTGTTGTCAACATCTGGACACCTCGATTCCCGTATTTATTTTAAGGAAAATTTGGGGGCGTCACATGCATTGTCCCTTGGAGTTTTGGGTAATTTTTGGTGACTTTGGCTTATCTATGTTGGTGCTAAATTGGTTTAAGAGTGCTGCATTGTGTGTTTAGGAAGTTATTTTATTTTGGTAATGTACTTCATATCAGTTCTCTCTAGGGGATGGATGTTTAGGTTGTAGGCTGTAATGAGTGGACTCAATTAACGAGTGTTCAGGCCATTGATATGGCGGGATAATCCGGGAAGCCTAGATGACTAGCAATTGGCAACTGATTTTCAAGACTTTGCAACCATTCATGCATGCCTTGTATTGAGTAATTGATATTATGTTAACATTTTACCACTCTGAGCCCCACAAGTATTAATTTACATACTTTAGCGTATATACATAGATTTTGTGTGTTTTAAGTATATTTTCTACAAACTTGAAAGAAAAAAAAAACTCCAATGCTTGGGTCAAGTAGTAGCACAACTAGTATGTCATGCTCAAGAAACAATCGTCGCAACGAATACTCGGTATGTTTTTGTGGTATTAAAACTTGTCAAAGAACAGCATGCACCGATGAGAATGATGGCCGCTGATTTTTCGGTTGCCAAAATTATCAGGTTAATTTTCGCATTTGTTTTGGTTGTTTGCCAAAATTTCTTTCTGTAGCATCTATGATTAATTGTAAATTCAATGAAGACTGGCCAGACGTGTGAATTCTTTTGCTGGTATGCCTCCATATGGAGAAAAGACGATTGACCGATTAAAGAATGATCTTCTGAAGATACAAACCTCTTTGGATGTCCAAAATAGTAGACATTATTTGAAAATTGATGTGGATAATAGTGGAGAAGACATGTTTTTTAGTTTGTATTTTAATGTCATGGTTACTTGTAATACTTTTGTATTTTGGGAAATTTTGAGGTCGACCACTCGTTGGATTGTAATTATACAACTTAATTGCATTTATTTTGTAAATTTAATTGTTTAGGATTTTTTTGGTACTTATATTCCTTTAATTGTAAAAGACTACATATTACAATTTTTTTTATGAAGTTAGTTTATTATCGTATTAAATTTATGTACTCAAAAATATTGATAAAAAAAATTTATACCGTACTTTTTTGTAGCTAATTGAAGTTGGAAATAATTAAACTAAGAAAAAGATAAAAGAGTAAGTGGTTAAAAATGAAAATGGAAGTGAGAGACAAAAATAATAAAAAAATAATAGAAGAATGTTATTTTAATATATGAGAAAAAATATAGGAGATGAGATATATGAGAGTTTTTTTGAAGCTACTTAAAATTTAGAAAAAATTTATAGGGAGTTGGATTTTTGGTTAAACTTTGGAAAAAATTAGAAGAGAGGAAGTGAGTGCTCTAATTCTTGTTAAAATATATCATAGTAATACTAGATAAAGTTATAAATTGTGTAAATATTATGCACATTTTAAAAATATAATGAAATTGACTCTTAAAAGATTAATTTTTTTTATATGCTGGTATATTTACTTACTTTTTTTAAAAAGGAGTATTCACACTCTATGATTATAAATATTATTTCTTAAATATAATATATAATTAAATTAATACTATTAAAATATAACATATATAACTAAATTAATTTTTTTAAAGTAAAATCTCTATTGCCACTTCCTTATAAAAAAGAGGAGATGCAAGAAGGAGCATACCCCATAAGTACAATTATTTTAGAAATGGAAAAAGTATCTTTTATTGATAAATGAGTCATAAGAGTGCTATTTCTCCTAAGATGAGAAAACCCCCACTTAGCCAAAATTTTCATCAACTGTTTAGCTATACATAAAAACTTACTTGAACTACGCTAACCTTCTTTATAATTATGTAGAGTAGTGATAACTTTTAAGGAACCCCCTTCAATAATGACATACTTGATTCCTAGATCTAGACCAAACTTGATAACCTAAAGGGCTCCATATGCCTCAGCCAGCAAAGGACTTAAAAATAAGTGATTCCTCAATCTCAAGGTTGCTATAATATGATCTGCACATGCATAATCTCTCACAACCACACCAGTTCCAATAATTCTAAGTTTTTTTGTCAATAGACTCATCCCAATTAAGGTTGAACCAATTCAAGGGAGAGGCCTTCCAAATTGCCAGTGATAAACATGACTGCTTACTCTTGTTGTTGCAACTATGACTATTTAACACTTTATTCATGCATTTTTTTGTATGATAATTCCAAAAAAAGAGCCAAGCTTGTAGAATATAAAAATACCAAAATGTCTAGAGATTTAGTCCGATTCGAATTTAGAGATGAGATGAGATGGTTTTAGATGAAAGATGAAAGTTAAATAAATATTACTAGAATATTATTTTTTTAATACTATTATTGTTTTGAAATTTGAGAAATTCAAATTGTTTATTATATTTTATATGAAAATTTGAAAAAGTTATAATAATGAGATGAGATGAGATGCTGTGAATTCCGAATCCAAACGATGGCTTATGCTATTGTTATCCTAAGTCGACTGGTGCTTCAAATATTGGGATTGCAACATACTTTTCCTAACAAGGAAGAATTATATTTCAACTTAATGCCAAAAGTGATAGACGATTTGAATGTTAGAAAATTAGTAGGAAGTCTTGAAACATAGATGACATGAAAATTCCAACACATCAACACATTAAATTTTTTAATGAAAATATTATTAATGGTAAGACATTCTATGATAGGATAATAGTACTATGTATTGAGCCTTGACTTCATTTTCAAGGAGCTAAGATAGTTACATCCGTAAAGGCTTTCTACAAAATGGAAACTCAAGGCAAACAAAATATATATAGTTGTTGCATGCACTATCGATGATGTCAAATGTCAAGAAATTTTATCCAAGTAAACCCTATATGTTATTTCAATAACAAAAAAATAAACAATTTCAAACAGAAATCACTCAACTAGGGTTGTTGAAATCGTGCTAATAACTACCTAGCTTCTGTAATTAGGTTTCCATCAATGCAAGAGACAACCATTGTTTCATTGGATTGAAGTTCATGAACTACAACATACAATCAGATTCCACAATGATATTCGATATTCCCAATGGCAAGCATAGTTGCAATCCCCTTAAAGCAGTAAGGATCTCAGTTGCAGGCCCGTATATGTAACTTAGATTCAATTTTAGTGGCCTCCATCACTATCTCACCACAAGCATTCCTCAATACCACTCCAACTCCAACCTTTCTCATATCACTAAATATAGCACCGTCGACATTGAGTTTAAAGCAACTAGAAGGAGGAGACTGCTATCTAAAGAAAGTTCTCATATCAACAGATGAAGCGACTTGAACCTCATTGTAGGCTTTGAAGAGAGATAAAGCATGGCCAACACTATTCATAGGGTCCAAAACAAGTTATTCCATCTGCATTTTGTTGCATCTAAACCATAGACCCTAGCTCAAAACAAACAACAAAGTGAAATCAGATTTACTACCATATTGCAAGACAAACTTGGTTGTTTCTAGATAGTCAGTAGTGGTTGAAAAAGACTGCAGGAGAGGAAGATGCTTCTGTCATACAAATTGAATTGAAGAGCAGTGTAGTAGACCATGTGAGGCATTTTCACCAGGTTTATTGCAAAAACAATAGAGATCCTCCACTTCTATCTTCTTTTTGCGTAGGTTATAAAATGTGGGAATAATTTTCTTTCCATGCTTTCCAAGCAAAGATTTTTATTTTACAATGCACTTTTATCTGCCACAAGCACTTCCACAATTTCTTATTTTGCATCGTTGTTGAGCTTTTACCATGATTGCTTGCACTAAGAGATTAAATCAACTTGTACTTACTTTCAACTATAAACTTGCCCTTGGATTCCAGCCCCATATCCGCTTATCAAAGACAGAAAATGTAGATAATTCGAGGAGGAGAATGTTGTGAGCTACATTTGGAGTGAAGAGAGCTTGGACAACTTGGATATTCTAGGATCTTGTTGAGACATCCCTAATACTATTAATTGTTATATTATCATCAGCAATCACTTGACCATTTTCGTGACTCTTAGGTCTTAAAATGTTGAAACTTGGAACTCAAGAATCCTTCCAAATTTGAACTTGCTCACATGTCCCCACTCTAAACCTACAACCTTTCTTAAATCATTTCTTAGTTTAAAAACTCCCCTTCATGCATATGAAGGGTTTGCACCCAATTTTGAATCAAATAAAGAGACATTTGGGAAATACCTGGCTTTAAAGGTTTTCTATGGCAAAGAATGTTCATATTGAAACAATCGTCATCCTTGTTTTGCTAGTAGAGACATATTAAAAGCGTGTAAGTCCTTGACCATACTTGATCTAAATTTAGAGACAACTTTTTCCAACTATGCCAATGCACTTTTCTCTCATCATTGCATTGTCCCCACCAAAATCCATTTAAGTTCACGACATAAACTTAAAGGAAGCAAGAAACAACTTATTGCATACATAGGGATAGAAAGGGCAACAACTTTGATTAGAACCTCTCTACATTTTTTGAGAGTAATTTTTCTTTCCAAGTTTGAAGTTTGGTCCAAACTCTCTTTTTAATATCCTTAAAAGCTATAGATTTAGACCTCCAACAAGATTTGGCAAGCCTAACTATATTCATAGTGTTGGAAACTTCGAACCCATATAAATCCAACAACTCTCTTTGTTTAGGTCCATCTACATTCTTTGGATTAACCCTTACCATTTTATCTCTGCTAACTTTTTGGCTTGAAGCATTCTCATATCTTTCCAGCACTTGTTGAATGCGCCTTGTGGTATCTACATCAACTTTGAAAAAATAGTACTGTCACCCACAAATAGTAAATGTGTGATCATAGGATCCTCTCCACACACTTTAACCCCTTTCAAATACTGCTTACATTCATCCTCTTTCAATAGTGAGATCAAACCCTTAGTGCATAGGAGAAAAATGTAAAGAGATAGTGGATCCCCTTGCCTAAGTTCAGAATTGCAATTGTGACAATACATCCCACAGTGTGCTGATAGGTTTGGTAAAACAGAGCTGACATACTATCAAGGCCTGCTACCTTAGTTGGGTGTATTTGATCTAAAGCAACCTTGGCCTCCTCTACAACATAAGGTCAAGTAAGCTGTAAGTTCATATCAGCAATGACTTTTTGGTCAACACATTGCAACATTTCATCTTGACCTCACTGCAAAGAAGTAAACAAAGTTTTGAGAAAATTAGTCACCAAAGAATCCTGATCACCATCTAGCTAGCCAAACCCCCTTCTCATTCTTCAAACTTCGAACCATATTTCGTTTCTTCAACTGACTTGCTTGTATGTAGAAGAACCATGTGTTTCGGTCCCCTATTTTAGCCATTGAACTCGAGATTGTTGTTTTCATATTATTTCCTCCCTTTCCAACCATATATGAACATCCTTTCTAGTGGCATTAATACTTTCAGGATCCAAAAAAAGAGGTTCCATTTGTTGCACATCCTCTATACTATCCCTTTAGCCTCAGTCAATTTTTTCTTTAAATGGCCAAAGTCTGTTCTATTCCAAATTGAAAGTTTTTCCCCACAACTTTTAATCTTTTGTAAAACATCCTCCATTTTATTTCCACCTCAACCACTTCTCTATTCCGCTCAATAATCTATGCACATTGGTCCTCCTCAACCCACATGGCCTCCAAACAAAACTATCTTGGTTGTTTTTTCCTATTGACCGAAAACTCAGTCTAAAAATAGATTGGCAAGTGATCACAACGAGCAATGATCCCATGTCTCACCCTTGCTTGGGGAAAGACTTGGCATAACTAGTTATTCCTAAAAAACCGATCAAATCTTTCACCAGTATTCTGTCTACTACCCTAGTCATTACACCATGTATACCTTGGTCTGTGAAAGTCCAAATCCTTCAAAAAGTAGTTAGCAATGACAACCATGAAATTCTTGATTTGAGCATGTGGCTGTGATTTTCCGTCACTTTGTGTTTTCATTAAAGTCACCCTCCAATAGCCACGGGCAGTTATCAAAAGAGTGTAGAGACTGAATCAAACTCCAAGTTTGATGTCGACTACTGGCATCTGGGTTGCCATAAATATTTGAGAAATGCCATCCAACCGAGTCAAACTTGTGAAAAATAGCATCAATATGATATCTAGAGAATGATTTAATCTGAAGAGAAACATCTCTCTTCCAACACAAAGATAACCCTCTATTACACCTTTTGCAATAAATAAGAAAACAATTAGAAAAACCAAATTTGTACTTACAAATGGCCCTAACTTGTGCTCGCATTTTAGTATCCTGCAAGAACACAAGATCGAGATCTTCTCTCGTGAGAAGCTCACGAAGTGCCCTAATTCCTTATGGATTCCCAAGCCCATGAGAATTTTGACATAGCATTTTCATGGTTGTTGGCAAGGCTAGGACTCAATCTCTGCCGATATCTTGATGGAACCTCATGAAGACCACTATCTCCAACACCCAAGGACTGGGTCTGATTTTTCAACACAATCCGTTTGGGAACGCCATGATCCTCCCCTTCCACTCCACACAACTCAGTGAAACAGGAAAGAAGGGATTTTTGATGCCGTATCTTTACATTTCTTTTTCCATCATTTACACATAGGATCAATGGGCTTGACTTCAGATAGAGCCCTAGAGAAGCCCACATCATTACATCTTGAATTGTGTCCATCATAGTCCCTTGTAGTATCCTAGTAGAAGTAAGGGCCACAACACCTTGGGCCATAGAAACTTGGGTTTGCATAATTGTTCTTACTGGCCCATGGGCCATAGCAGGATCTGAGCCATTCTGTGACGCCCCCAAATTCCCCTTAAAATAACACGGGAATCGAGGCGTCGGGATGATGACAACACGGGTCACACATCCCATCAACCAGTGTCGAACGTGTGTGCACACGTGACATACATAAAAATATAGGTCGCAGCGGATAATAAATTAATATCTAAGTACCAGAATTTTTAGAAATATTTACAAACCAAATTTAATAAAAACTCTCCAACAGGAGATTTAATACAGTCATCCAAAAATACAATTTAAACAAATACATAATTATAAAAAGGGGAAAATAAATTTCCCGAGATATCAATTAATAATATCACCTCAATAGCGGAGCCGTCTCCTCAGGCTCGGCCTCCAAAGTCTGCATCCAAAATAAACTACGACGCCAAGAGGGCATCGCAGGTAAGTACAACCCAACCAAACCTAAGACAAAAAAATACATTAATGCCACAACAACAACCAAGAACAATTACCATATGCATGAGGCTCAAAATCATCTTCCTCAAAATCGATGAAATAACCACACTCGTCAAAATCCCAATTTAATCCACAATAAAATCACCCATCATTTTCCATAAAATAATATCCTCAAAATCGATCATACCGGGCGTTACGTATCGCCGTCCCCGATATGATTACACACACACCCGAAACCATAATGGGCGTTACGTATCGCCGTCCCCATTACGATCCACACACACACATTTCATACCGGGCGTTACGTATCGCCGTCCCCGATATGAAATGCACACCCGATGACCATAATGGGCGTTACGTATCGCCGTCCCCATTATGTCACCCACACACTCACACGCTGATCACAACGGGCGTTACGTATCGCCGTCCCCGTTATGACTCAGCCCAAAACCAATAAAATCCGTTAAACACAATTTAAATCCCAGATTCCATTCTCAACACATGAATATCCAAAATCATGCCAAAATCCACTTTCCAAATATTTTCATGAGCATGCGCGTAAATCCACAATGCAGACAACCATGCAGCAATTATCCAACAATTAAATAATCCAATCAACCAACAAATACCAACATCAACCATCACATATCAGCAATAATCAAATACAACAACTGTTGATGCCAAAAATATATTTAAATCTTAAAGCTTGTTTGGAAAGTACTTACAGCGATAAAAATGCATTTTCTTGAACAACGCCAATCCGCAGCGTTTGTAGCGGTCACATGTACGTTAGGCAAAAACACTCGGTTTGACACCAAAATTTAGGGAGGTACTCATTAAAGGGTGGGGAATCTCATGGTGGTGGTGGTGTGGCGGCACAACCACCGGAAGGTGGCGGATCGGGGCCAAAAGGGGTGAAAACCCATTTTCGGGTTTGGGCTCGTACCGGGAAGGTGAGGCCGCGGTTGGGGAAACTGAGCTAGGGGGTTGACCGGCTGGGTGAGGGGAGTCGAATGGTGGCGGAGGTGAGACCTACGGTGGCCGGACGGCGGCGTGGCGAAGAACGACCCGTTTAAGGCCCATTTCGGGTGGAGGGGGTAACCGGCGGCGATGGGTGGCTTTGGGCGGTGGGTTATGCTCGCCGGAGGTTGGGGAGTCTAGTGGTGGTGGTCGGAGGCCAAGGGGTGGTCGGAGGTGGCCGGAAAATGGGAGGGAAGCAAAAATACCCATTTCGGGTAGGGGGCCGTGTAGGGGCGGTGGGGTGGCCGGCGGTGACACCACCGGTGCAGGTAGACTCGCCGGCAGGTAAGGGTGCCGGCGGTATGGGCGGTGACGGGCGGTGGGCGGCGGTGGAGGGCTGGGCTGCCTAAGGCCGAACGGCCAAACAGGGGAGGGGGAGAAGGATCGCGCGGGCTGGGGGGGGGTCTGGGAAGGAAGAAGAGAAAAAGAAAAGAAAAAGAAAAAGGAAAAAAGGAAAAGAAAAGGAAAAGAAAAAGGAGAAAAAGGAAAAAGAAGGGAAAAAGGGTCCAACCAGAAAAACACAACAAATTAAATAAAAGCCAGCCAAGATACTACAATCTAATATCAATAAAATAAAATATTTAAAACCCCAACAATATAAATAAATTAAACTCAAGCACAATATTATTTATAAAACAATAATTAATATAACGAAAGCAGATAAAATAATTTCACATAATAAAATAAAGGGATTTAATTCCACTCATTAAAATAAATAACTTAATAAAATAAATAAGAAAAAGCAACGCAACTCGATATCAACTAATTAATAACTCAATTAAATATCTTAAATAAATAAAATATGACCAATAATATTATTTAAATAAATTAAAATAATTAACACCAAGCATAAAATAACGTGTAAAAATACACGTAAATCTGGGATCTCACATCCTCCCCCCCTTAAAAAGAATTTCGTCCTCGAAATTCGCTCGGCTGCAGCTAATAAAACTCCAATAACTCATCTACTACATCACTTAATATTCACTCCAAGTCTTAGTACAATCATCTATTTTCCTCAAATGTAAACGAATTATATTTCATCATAAACGTATAGTCTCCAAATAATATTTCATCTCTAAAATTCCTAAGGTAGCCAATCAATCTGAACCCCACATGCACAAAAACCTCAGTACAATCTCCCAAAAATTTAATATTCACTAACTCCTTACAACAATTTGTGTTACCCTAAAATGACTCCCAGGTTTATCTTCCTAACTTAATCGTCAATAACCATAATTTACCCAACTAAAAGATAAATCCTTACTTACAAGTATCATCTCAAATTTCAACTCACTACTAATTCCTCAAAATTTACATAAGAATGGAACCTTCAACCATATTGCAATTCATCACGCTTCCGCGCGCACTTTGATAACTCGCTAAATTCATAAAAATTTAAGTGCTCATAAATTATCACCATAGTAAAAATTGGCTTAACATCTATTAGCAAGAAATCCTATACCACTCTTTCAAATCTTAATACTTTATCATCTCACAATTCAAGTTATGCCACCCAATATTAAAGCCTAAAAATATCTAACTCCCAAACCACTAACATACTTCTCTATCATTATAACTCCTCACTCTCATCATAGATTAATTATTTAAATCCGTACTCTCTCAATCGAACCTTCATTACCTATGACATGGAATAACCTCAATTATTTAAACTCTTATATGACTTCAAGCCAAAACTAAATTCTTTAAGATATCTCGACAAATGCTACTAACCATTAAATTCTCCGAAATATTATTCTTAAATTATCAACTCCTAACAATTCGCCCAAAAGCCTAAAATTTATATCTCTTAAATTTATTTCCATCACATTAATTCAACCTTATCACTTAACAAATAAATTTTCCTCAAGTTAAACACCAGCCAAAGACAAATACTCTCCAAAATTTACACTCACATTTATTATACATCAATCTCTAATTATCCACAAATAGCATCAAAATTTCACCAAGAAAATAATTGATTGCCCACCATCATAAGCATTACTAAAACTATTTCTATAACACCATACCAATGGCTAACAATTTTACACTCCTATGAAGAGTCTATCTGAATACAATTCCAATAATCTCCCAGAAATAAAATTAGAACTTAAACACTCAAACACTCAGTGAGACCCAGGAAATAAATACACAAAAATATAGCATATACAATATCGACAAAGAAATGCAATTACATAAATACCAACAAATTATTAAACAAATCCACATCGCAATTATAAATAATAGAATACCCAAATACTAAACAAAATTCAAGTAATTCACGTAATTATTATATAAAAACACGAAAGGGGGAAAATATTTAATAAACAATTAAGTAAAAACCACTCATTCAAGAAAACAAACCCACCTCCTTTAATAAACACAAATTCACCAAAAACTTTTATCAAATAAAGGAAGGAGGATAAATTAAAATAAGAACAACAAACAAAATCACAAATAAAATTTTAAAATTCTCTACAAAACTCAACTCTTAAAAGATTACTGTAGAAATCTCTAAAATTTAAAATCTATTAAAAGAAACGAACCACAATAAAATAATTAAATCGATAAATTAATTAATAACTAAATACAAACAAGTCGCCAAAACAAATCCACTCGTTAAAGTAATAGATAAACTTTTAAAATAAAACATACGGAAATGCGGAAAGATAATAAATTTCAAAACTTACTTCAAAGCATGTCCCTAAAATAAAACAACAGAAAATGTAAAAAGATAAACAATTTAAATTTATCTCAAAGCATAAACTTAAAAGAAACAAGGCAGCGATGCTTTTAAATCTATGTCTAAATAAGTTTTCAAACGTTCAGAAATACTTAAAATACAAGAGCCATAATTAAATGAACAAATAATAATAAACCAAAACCAAAACTATCTCATAGGAAACCTATGAACTGAAATTAAAATCAAATCCTGATGATAATTGAATAAAAGCTTAAGGCAATAAAATAACCTACAACAAAAGAAATAAACTTTAAAATAAGGAATTCTATAACACAACTGTTTAAAATATCAGATTCAATAAATAGATTGATTTAAAATAATAATTTAATCCGAAATATCCGAATTCTAATTTAAACAAAAACAAAGGCATATATATAAAATAAATAATTGATTAAATACATACTCGACAACTTAACCAAATAAAATCAACTAACTAAAATCTTAACTGCTACCCATTTACGATATTAAACAAATATTACAATAAAATAAAACAAAGCTAACAAACCAATCAATCAGGGCTAAGTTAATTATGAAAATAAATAAACAACATAAACATTAAAATAAAAAGCCCAACACAACAAAATAAATACCGATAATGTTACCATATAAATTAGTTGAAAGACTAAGACAACAAATAAAATAATAAAATAAAATAAAACAAAATAACCCAATCATCAAACAAATAAATTTTTTTTAAAAAAACCACAAACTTTTCTGGTACTGTCCCTAGGTAACTTGCGGATTTACCCAGAGCCGAACTGCTCTGATACCACCTGTGACGCCCCCAAATTCCCCTTAAAATAACACGGGAATCGAGGCGTCGGGATGATGACAACACGGGTCACACATCCCATCAACCAGTGTCGAACGTGTGTGCACACGTGACATACATAAAAATATAGGTCGCAGCGGATAATAAATTAATATCTAAGTACCAGAATTTTTAGAAATATTTACAAACCAAATTTAATAAAAACTCTCCAACAGGAGATTTAATACAGTCATCCAAAAATACAATTTAAACAAATACATAATTATAAAAAGGGGAAAATAAATTTCCCGAGATATCAATTAATAATATCACCTCAATAGCGGAGCCGTCTCCTCAGGCTCGGCCTCCAAAGTCTGCATCCAAAATAAACTACGACGCCAAGAGGGCATCGCAGGTAAGTACAACCCAACCAAACCTAAGACAAAAAAATACATTAATGCCACAACAACAACCAAGAACAATTACCATATGCATGAGGCTCAAAATCATCTTCCTCAAAATCGATGAAATAACCACACTCGTCAAAATCCCAATTTAATCCACAATAAAATCACCCATCATTTTCCATAAAATAATATCCTCAAAATCGATCATACCGGGCGTTACGTATCGCCGTCCCCGATATGATTACACACACACCCGAAACCATAATGGGCGTTACGTATCGCCGTCCCCATTACGATCCACACACACACATTTCATACCGGGCGTTACGTATCGCCGTCCCCGATATGAAATGCACACCCGATGACCATAATGGGCGTTACGTATCGCCGTCCCCATTATGTCACCCACACACTCACACGCTGATCACAACGGGCGTTACGTATCGCCGTCCCCGTTATGACTCAGCCCAAAACCAATAAAATCCGTTAAACACAATTTAAATCCCAGATTCCATTCTCAACACATGAATATCCAAAATCATGCCAAAATCCACTTTCCAAATATTTTCATGAGCATGCGCGTAAATCCACAATGCAGACAACCATGCAGCAATTATCCAACAATTAAATAATCCAATCAACCAACAAATACCAACATCAACCATCACATATCAGCAATAATCAAATACAACAACTGTTGATGCCAAAAATATATTTAAATCTTAAAGCTTGTTTGGAAAGTACTTACAGCGATAAAAATGCATTTCCTTGAACAACGCCAATCCGCAGCGTTTGTAGCGGTCACATGTACGTTAGGCAAAAACACTCGGTTTGACACCAAAATTTAGGGAGGTACTCATTAAAGGGTGGGGAATCTCATGGTGGTGGTGGTGTGGCGGCACAACCACCGGAAGGTGGCGGATCGGGGCCAAAAGGGGTGAAAACCCATTTTCGGGTTTGGGCTCGTACCGGGAAGGTGAGGCCGCGGTTGGGGAAACTGAGCTAGGGGGTTGACCGGCTGGGTGAGGGGAGTCGAATGGTGGCGGAGGTGAGACCTACGGTGGCCGGACGGCGGCGTGGCGAAGAACGACCCGTTTAAGGCCCATTTCGGGTGGAGGGGGTAACCGGCGGCGATGGGTGGCTTTGGGCGGTGGGTTATGCTCGCCGGAGGTTGGGGAGTCTAGTGGTGGTGGTCGGAGGCCAAGGGGTGGTCGGAGGTGGCCGGAAAATGGGAGGGAAGCAAAAATACCCATTTCGGGTAGGGGGCCGTGTAGGGGCGGTGGGGTGGCCGGCGGTGACACCACCGGTGCAGGTAGACTCGCCGGCAGGTAAGGGTGCCGGCGGTATGGGCGGTGACGGGCGGTGGGCGGCGGTGGAGGGCTGGGCTGCCTAAGGCCGAACGGCCAAACAGGGGAGGGGGAGAAGGATCGCGCGGGCTGGGGGGGGTCTGGGAAGGAAGAAGAGAAAAAGAAAAGAAAAAGAAAAAGGAAAAAAGGAAAAGAAAAGGAAAAGAAAAAGGAGAAAAAGGAAAAAGAAGGGAAAAAGGGTCCAACCAGAAAAACACAACAAATTAAATAAAAGCCAGCCAAGATACTACAATCTAATATCAATAAAATAAAATATTTAAAACCCCAACAATATAAATAAATTAAACTCAAGCACAATATTATTTATAAAACAATAATTAATATAACGAAAGCAGATAAAATAATTTCACATAATAAAATAAAGGGATTTAATTCCACTCATTAAAATAAATAACTTAATAAAATAAATAAGAAAAAGCAACGCAACTCGATATCAACTAATTAATAACTCAATTAAATATCTTAAATAAATAAAATATGACCAATAATATTATTTAAATAAATTAAAATAATTAACACCAAGCATAAAATAACGTGTAAAAATACACGTAAATCTGGGATCTCACACATTCCCTCTCAAACCAAGAACGTGCACAACATCTTCCAAGGCTTCCCAAATCCCTTCCTCTTTCTGGTTTCCTAAATCCTGTGACACATCAAACATAATTGGAGAAACAATTTTTACAAGAGTAGTTTCTCCTTAGTTTTACAACCTTATCCCAAACCAATCCCAGCTTCACAGAAACTGACTCCACCGTCAGATTGGCTACCTTTGCTTTTCATAAAACTTTGAGTAACCACCGTAGGCAACAAACGATGACCCCCTGTTCCAGAGCCTTACCACTACGGCCAACACTCCACAGACACTGACTGTAAATAAGGGAATCCTCAGGTATGGTAGTTGTTGCTCGCAGTTTGCAATCCTTACACACATGACCCAACTTTTCACATATGTAACAAAAATTCAATAGGCGTTCTAAGAGAACCTTATCCAATAGGGACAATAAGAGCCAAGATGAATCTTCTTTCCACACATCAGTGGTTTAGTCACATCAACTTCACCATTTAATAGATCCACCTCTATAGCAGTACCTAGTGCCTTACCAACCAACCTTCTGACAGTCTCGGTCTAACCCATTAAGGGAAGATCATGCAAGTAAAGCAGGCTCCTTCAATATTAGATTGTGCATTTGTACAGATCTATCAAACTCCTTGAGCAAAATCCAATACTTATCAAAGGACCAAGGCCCATCCCGAATCACTCTATCTTTGTCCCTAGGATCAACAAACTTTGTAAGAATAAATTTTGAACAAAGGTCCCAAAGCATCGTGGACTTACCAGGTCGCCATACCAGTCGAAGCATTTGTTTAAAAGCATGCTTATTATAATATTTGGAAATCTATAATTGGATGCTCAAACACCGTTCACCCCGAACTATATTAGGATGCAACACATCTGCATCGACTCAAATAACTTCTTCAATTTTAGTAAGAGAGAGTTTTCCACACAACTCTTCCAAATCATTAGCCATATTGCAAGAAAGGGAAGAAAATGGAACAGCTTGCAGTAGACAGTAGCAAAAATTCTACCCATAGGAGACGAGAGAGGGAGGAGAAACTCTGACCATTAGAGATGAGAGAGTATTCTTGAGAGTACTTTATTTTTAGAAATATGCCATTAAAAATTTGAATTTACTTTTTCTTTCTTAATACATTGCTGGGTAATGTGATAGTTCAGTAATGAACTTTTGAAAAACAATATTTGGAATGAACCCACTATCTTTTTCTTTGACAAGTTCATTAATTTTAGTGGGTTACCACAGCTAAATGTGCTTTATATTGTTGGATTACGTAGTTTTGGTGGAGCCTTAAAGAAATGAAATATCTAAAAAAAGTATCAAATAAGAATATATGTATTTTTAATAAAAACAATCATTTTTGTTTTAGAAAGAGCTCCAAAAGCACTGGATGGTAAAAATGATAACCTGATGACACGTATTATGGGCCTTCAGATGCGTATGAAAATATTTTAAAAAATAAATTTATAAATTTATAAATTCATATACATATAGATATTGATAGTTGTAGTAGTGATTATGTATTATAAACTATTTAGAGTTATAAAATTTATTATAAATAATAGTTCGCGTATTGTGCGGGTTGTAGCCTCGTTTAATTATAAAAGGTGTGATGCTTATATTATTAGCTAAAACACACACACACACACACACACACACACACGTATATATTTATTTATTTATTTATTGACGTATGAATGAGCTTTAATCTAGTCGAGTATAAATAAGCATTAGGCCCTTAATCAAAATCAAGTTTAGTCAGGTAGTATTATTTACTAATCAAGCAGATATTTGCTTTTACAGATGAGCTTTTTTATCTTACGAGTTGAGTTTGATTTGATTTTAACTGAACGAGTATTGAGTGGATTCTTAAACAGACTGGTTCATTTATAGATGTACAGCCAATTATACCGATAAATATAAATGTACTTCACTATAGTAATTATGTCTTTTTTTTTGCTATTGATGTTGCTGAGTTAGTCTATAGACTTGTTAAAAATGAATTTTTCCTGCCAAATATGGTCGTAGTTGGCTCCCTGAAAATAATTGGCAATAAAAAGTATTACCATCCACTGTTCTCACTTTTGTCTAATTGCAGCAACACTTTTTTTGGAGAAAGAAAACACTTCATTGAACTTAAGGGATTGTTATAGGAAACATCAAATTTGGGTTAACAAGTAGATGAACATCATTTTTTTGCCAAAAGTAAAGCAAATTTGGCTAGATTATGAGCTAATATCTTTATTTTCCTTTTAACAAATGATACTTCGCAATTTTGGAAAGGAGACATCTGTAATTTAGTATCAGACAATATCATCCCAACTCTATCCCATCTTGTCAAAATTTGATTCAAACCTCTCACGACTAGTTGAGAATCTCCTTCAAGTATGACAAAACTACACCTTATTCCAATCATAAGTTTGCTTCAAAATAAGCTCCCTGAGCTTCAGCAAAGAAGTGGATCACTCAGACTTGTCTTTGAGATTGTCTTGGTTGCTAGAATCTTACTTTTATTGTCACTTGCTACCAATCCATACCCTTCCTTGCCTTTTTTCTCATTCAGTCCAGCATCCCAAATGAATTTGATGCCAAACATCCATGGCTACTGGAGAGGAGCATATGAAATAGTAGATATGCAGCTCATCATCAACTTAATCCATTTAGAGTTAAATCCCATTTTATGCATTGCTGCCTTCAAAAAATCCCACTGCACTCGATCATATGCTTTATTCATATCTATAGCTCATTGAGTGCATTGTTTCAAAAGCCACTATCACATTATCATTGATAAGCCTGCCGGGTACAAATGCACTTTGTGTATTGCAAATGAATTGAGACAACATGTGCTTAAATCGATTGGCTAAAACTTTGGAAACCAACTTGTAGATGACATTACATAAGGATATTGGTCAAAAATCAGCAACATGTAGGTTTTTTGACTTTGGGAATGAGCACAATGTAAGTTTCATTGATTAGAGACACATCACCTACTGACTTAAGAATGTCTAGGACAGCTTGTATAACATCATTACCCACTGTCTGCCAATGCTTTTGATATAAGGTAGTCGAGAAGCCATTAGGTCCAGATGCACCTAAGGGGTTTATTTGAAATAAAGCTGAGTGAACTTCTGCTCCAATGAACTTTTTAGTTAAGTTATGGTTCATGTGGTCATCCACCTTGTGATCAACAAATTGCATGCACTCATTTATATGGTTAGGTTGAGAAGTTGAAATAAATTCTTGAAATGATCACCAATTAGTTTTAAAATTCTTCCTCATGGCAAGCCAGACTCCCATATGCTTTGTGGGGTTGCTTTATCTCATTATTTCTCCTCCTTTGACTGGCCACCTTGTGATAATACTTTGTATTTCAATCCTTATATTTGAGCTAATTCTCTTTAGCCATTTGTTTCCATCCCAATTTGTCAGCTTCTAGCTGGCCATAAATTTCCTTTTGGAGCATTTTAATTTCCTGTGTAATATCTCCTGTGTTCTCATTTTGTAAATTGGAAAGCCTTCTTAATTTTTCTTGAGTATCATTTTTTTAATAGGATATTTTGCACTCGAGTAAGGATGTCTTACATCTGAGCAAATTGTTGTGCACCCCCCACATTGAAGTACCCTACCTCGAGTGTGTTTGGTTCCAACAATTGTGTATCACCTTGCTACAATCCTTTCTCAAATCCCAATTGGCTTCATACCTGAAAGGTTTTGATCTTGGACCTCTACTCGATCTCCTTCTTGCTATACTAGATCTCATATTAAAGACAAGGGGACTATGATCTGAAGCTTGAGCAGGTAGTACATTAACCCAGGTCTCAGAAAATAAATTAATTCATTCCAATCTCCCAAAAACTCTATCTAATCTTTTCTTAGTGAACTGGGGTCCGTCCCTTCCATTATCTCCAATAAATTCATGCCCTTCATACTCAAGATCACTCAACCTGCAATAATCATTGGCCTCCCTAAATTTTTCCATCTGTGAATTTGATCTACATTCTATCCCCTGTTTCTCATGATGGTATAGGATTTTATTAAAATCCCCAAAATAGGTCCAAGGTTGATAATTCCTTAGGTTGAGGTACTTTAATAATCTCCAAGTTTAATCTCTTTGAGCTATATGGGGATGTCCATAAAAACCAGTTAACAATAGGTTTTGTTTATTCTCCTCTCTTTTAAAATCAAAGAAGTGTGATGCAGTGAATATGTGTCTAAGGCTATATCCTTATTGCTCTACCAGAATCAGGCAAGACCTCAACTAAAGCCTTTGCTGTCTACAACAAAGCTTCTGTCATAGCCCAAAAAGTTCAATTGCAGCAGCACTTGGTCTTAGGAAAACATCACACCATTGTGATCTTTTGTGAGAAAAGCTTGTTATTACTACAAATGTGGTTGAAAAATTACATTTGTGACAGTATATATGGTGGACAAAAATGTTTCTAACCAACTACTTCATAAAAAATAGTCTTTTTTCGCCTGAATTAAATTCGCTAAAATTAATTACTTGCCATGCGTACATGCTGCTAGAAATGATTTTTTGTGACAAAAAATGTGGCCACATATTCACTTTTCCCATGTTGCATTTTAGTCAATAAAATTCTTCAAATGCATGAACCAATGTTATTTGAACCACTTTTTCCATGAACCAATGTATTTGCCTCAATTTCATCTTAGGTTTTAATCTATCACTTGCTAAACCAAGTCTCATATTACAAGAATGTCTACAAACTAATAATTTTATAAAACAAAATCTTTTCACAACTTGAAATCTCCAAGATGCCTCACGACATTAGCATCGTTAACGTGTTAATTTGCATACCATCTGATTATTACTCGGCAATCTTTTTTGAGACAAATAGTTTTTGCAACCTTGACTTTAAAGGAAAATATCTCTAACACTTTTTGTAGTATTTTCTTATGCTTATTAGTACTTGACACCTATGTGAGAGTTTGCATTTAGAGCACTTATCTTTGTCGAAATGTTCATTCCATAATAATACAATGGTTCAGGCAAGCATTTTTTTTGGGATAACTAAAATCGATGCCATGTTCCAAGTAGCATACGTATTACATGAGTGTGGGAGAAGAACATCATGAAAAGAAAATGCACATTTCAAGAGCTTCATAATCATTTTAAATGATTTTACACTCCAACACCAACTATCTTGATATGAAATAACTCTACGATAAATTATAGTTTTGGCAATTCACACATGATGGCTAAAGTTGACATCTTGCATCTTCAAACAATATTCCAAAATGTGTTTTTAACATATAATACCCTTCTGTCTCACCATTAATAAGTCTTTGAAAACCTTCTGAATGATCCATAGAGCTCCAACCCAAATGTCATTCACCATCTCATTAATATACTCACCAAAAAAGGTTTGCAGCATTACCATCATTTGAGGAATTGACATTGAAATATTCTTCCTAGCGGTGAAATATCTGGGCCTTATAAGCATTAGGATCAATCCTTATAATAAACAAATGATCCTCGATCACATTTATTGGCCAGAAGAACATACTGCAACATCTCTAACTTGTCTATATATCAGTTGTTAATATGCCAAAAATTATAAAATTAAAAAAAAAAAAATCTTATAAGTAAAACTATAAATTGATATCTAATAATTTTGTTTCCCAAGGACAATAGCTTGGTCAGAAAAATAACAAACAGTCAAACCAAAGCCTTACTGATAAAAAACTGACAGCTGTGGGATTTGAACCCACGCCCTTTCGGACCAGAGCCTAAATCTGGCGCCTTAGACCACTCGGCCAAACTGTCGTGTGACTGCTGTTTCTGCTAATTATATTCAACAATTCGATCTTTTTGTTGCGAGCACAAACCATCTCATCTGATATTATGGAAGTTTAAGAGCAGAAAGGTATGTAGACTTTAATTGATCGTGATGGCCCTGATGAAGTTGTTTCACTATAAAAGATCTAAGAAGTTTTCTTTGATCTGTTTGATTGATTTTTCATGTGATGGGTTATGAGGTATTTGCAAAAGTTCATCATTAAGAGAATAATATGCTAAAGTTTTTCATCATAAATTTCCCACCAGTGAGTCAGTCAGTGACTTGAAGTAAATTTAGCGACTTGAAACTTGGATTTTGATTCCAAAATTCTGGGATATTGTGATGTTTTGGAGAGAGAAAAAAAAAATTGTAGCTGTGAGCACCCTTTAAGTTGTAGAGCACGGTACTACAGAAGCTTTAGCCCATTGAATATGAAGTTTCTTTAATGGTTTTCCATAAGATGGGAAATGATTGTGGGTTTTAATATTTGTCTTGCATCTTGATCTTATTTTGAAAGTGTGTACACAATCTACAACATTCAGTTGAAATTAAGCGAAAATAATTCACATAATCAAACACAATCAGATCTGCTATATATCATTTCAAGAAAGATCTCAAATCCTCTCTATATTGATTCATGCATGCATGCTTGTCAAATTCTCACAAACACATGCACACACGCGGAGCCATACATGATATTTGATCTGAGCGATGCTCTCAATTAAAAGTCTGCTTGGATACAGAGACGAGATGAGAACCTAATCTCATTTCAACCAATAATCACACTATTATTCACAAAGTATCTCAACTCATCTTACTATCCAAATGGGTCCTAAGTGATTACTTCTCCATTCTGCCTTCAATTCTCTTCCTTCTGTAGGTGGGTTAGCTTTGATCTTCCTGGCCAAATCAGTGCAACCCAGATTTCCAATTCTCATTCCCTCTGTCCTCGGACCTTTTGACCACCCAGCCAACTTAAGGCTTCAGTTAAGAAACGAACATCCAGCTTCTGTAAGCGACCGAGCTGCTTGATTTTTCAAGCCCAAGAATTTAGCAAGTATGAACTGCTATAATATGAGTGATCAGGCAGACCACCTGAATCATAGGCGCTGTTCCATCTTTGATCTAGTGATGCTAAGGGACCATGTTGTTCGGACACGTTCAAGAATCCATGTCCTTCCTCACCAAAACTCCCAAGATCGTTATTTTCTTTAGCCTCAATGTCATTCTTTACATTATCTGATCTCCAGACTGTGTTAATAGTGTTATTTCCTTCCAAACCCTTTCTGTGATCTCCATTCCCATCATCAGTTTTGCCCAGCAAATCACTTAGTTTCTGCAACTGTTTGAAAAGAAAATACATTCTCAAGGTTATTATGATATTTGTACTAGAGGAATATAATATTTATGTTGTTTATTGGGGAAGTCTGAGAACAATATGTACCTGTAAGAGCAAGGATTGCTTCTCCTTCTTCAATGTCTCAAACTGGGATGCTAAATTTTCATAATTATCTCTGAGTTTTGTGTATTCTTGCTCTATCTGTTTTGACTTCCATCTAGCCCTTCTGTTCTGAAACCATATGGCAACCTGGCGTGGCTGCAGCCCAAGCTCTCCTGCAAGTTGTACCTTCTTCCTCGGCTCAAGCCTCGTCTCTGATTCAAACATCGACTCCAGTGACTTTATTTGTTCATCACTAAACCTCCCCTTCTTCTTGTTCTTCATCATGTTCTTCCTCTTTCTTCGAGTACTTAGGGGTGGCTGCCTCACGTTGGTGATGTTTTCATTATATCTTCCTTCTGGCACTGCCTCATGAGCGTACAAATACTCACTTCCTTCCATTGCTATGTTTCTCAGCAGTGATGGAAAGTCATGTTTATGATCAAATTCTTTAGCCAATATGTATAAAAAAGAAGATATTTACATGCTTTGGATGAATGTCATGCTTTGGAACTCTGTCGAAGGAGATGGGTCCTACGATATATGGCTGGCTATTACCAAGTATCTTGGCTGTTGCTTTCAAGTAATTGAGAGTTATGGATTATTCCAACCAATGAGATTAGATACCGTCTATCGTTCTCCATCTTATGGCTTGTCTACATTTTCTATCTTTTCTCTTGCTTGTTCTATTCAAACTACAATCCATGCATGGCTTTCTCAAAGTGATCTCATCCCAATGCTATTTATTCAAAGCTTCTTTAAAAAAGGAAAAAAAAAACCCAACACTTGTCACCTATTTAAGTATACAATTTAGGCGTGTTTCATACTAAAATGGAAAAGGTGATCAAAAGGATAATTAAATTAACTTCTGCAGTTTCTGAAAAAAAATAAAAAAGAAACTTGCTCTTGAAAATATGTTTTTTTGCCTCTTCTAGTGGCATATAAAGCGTTTTATCTTTCCATTTCTGCTCTTTTTATGGCGTCCATGTAGTAATTGATCATGAGATGGTTACACAACCATGTGAATGTAGAACTGTCACCCCAGTACCGCAGAGTGCTGTGATATATTCTAATATTACTGTAATTCCAGATGGTTTTTTGAATATATAAATATAGTTTTTTATTTAAAGGATGCTGATATGGCAGAAGCATATGGTTCTTAAAATAGGCTTGGCTGTTGAGGAAAGTCATAGGAATATAAATTATATTGTTGTGAAAAACACAGGCTGATGACAAACAAGTGAAAGCAAATAATGTAGTGATTGAGTCGGACTCTAAGATATGTGTTAATTGGGTCCATCGTCGCAAATGTGATGTTTGGTATTTGGAAGACTTTTGGAAAGAAGTTATATATTGCTTTGATAGTGATTCTTTCTCTATTCAACATGTCTTTCGTGAAGGTAATATGCCAGCTGACTTCCTGGCCAAGACAGGTGATAAAAAAGTAACGCGTGTTTAGAGGTCTCATTCCACTGCTCCAAAATTTCTCAAGGGATTTGTGCACATATACAAGCTTTGTTTACCTCATTTGCGTTATTTTTAGTTTGTTATTTTTTTCCCTTTTGGATTGGCTATTGTTAGTGGTTTCGGTATTGTCTTTCATTATTAGTTATTGGGGTTTAGTTTTTTTATTCTATTAGCTTGTACCTCCAATAACTGATTTGTTGGTTTGTTAGGTTATAAGGTATTTATTTTACACACTTGGGTTTTGGGTTTTTTGTAACCCCCAAGTGTAATAATGTTGCCACAGTATTCCTCCACTAAAAGTGAGAGTTCTATTAATAAATTTGAGATGAGATCACTATGAGTGGGGCTACCGCTATTCGATAATAATAATAAAAAAAGTGAAAGCAAAGACAAGCAATTAACAAAAAATATTAAATTACATGTCACAAATTTATATGATTCAACAATGTGTCTACGTCACAAATTTATATTAAAAAATTATAAAAGATATGATGTCCGGAAAAAAATCACATTGTTTAGAATACTTAAGAGTGTATTAACTGTTCATTAACTACATATTCATAGCATCCCATCAACTCACACGAAAAAATTCTAATTTTCACTTCGTAGCATTATTTGTTTGAGTGGAGTGTTGGGAGTCTCTTTTCAATCTTCGCTGGATTGATTTGTTGAGTGAAAGTTGAGCGAACATTCTATCTTGCACTTTTTCTATCACAAAGAGTATTGTCAAAATATCGTCCTAAGCTTGCCCTAGCTCCTCAGCCCAAGCTACCTTGAAAATCCGTCAAAAAAATTATAATGCCTAATTGTCGGGTTGTGTTATCAAATTGGGCTGACACACCAATAGAATTAGGCTCTAAAAACTCAACATATAAATATATAAAGAAAATGGAGGAGGTAAAAGCTGTCATTTGGTTTATCAAATTATTAGAGAGGAGGTAATATATATTAATTATATGCTAAATTGCTAATTAATATAAAGTAACATTTTAAAATACTATTATTCATGTCTATTAATCTTATAACATAAATTAATATAACATTTGATTATAATATAACATAATTTCATCTTTTAATTTTTAACATAACATTCGAATTTTGATATAATATATAACTTTTAATTTTATAACAAAAAATTAAAATAGCATTAATATAACATAAAATGAGGGATATGGGTTAACACTTGCTAAAGTTTGTCGGAGTATGATTTTGTTTATACAAAAAACCGTACCGGTTTAGACTGAAATAGAAAAAAAAAAAAAAAAATCAGAAGTTTCGATTTTGATGGTGAGTCGGTCCAGTATCAATTTTTAAATCTCCAAAACTAGTGTATACTAGGTCAATTCTAAAAAATGCCAAAATTAATCGGGTCGTAACCATCTATTCTGGAGTCAAAGACGAAGAACTTCTTGTCATTTTATCCTAAATTCTTAATTAGGAAAAGCAATAACATAGCTAGATGGCTAGAATCAGGCAATTCGGGTCATTGCCGGCCTTTCAGAGGAACGTGCGGCAGAACCAATTTTGTGCTATACGTACCGGCTGGAACAGAGCCAAAGGACCAATATTTGAAAAATACAACGGGTAGGAGTCCAACTGTGCTACATTTGTGGTGCATGGTAAGCTACTAGAAAAATGCATTGGCGTGTCAAAAGGCCGCATGACTTGGGTGGCGTGCGTAAATCTTGCAGCGGTTGTTTGGTGGCTCCTTCGTCAGGGTTTTGAAAATCGACGACTATTGATCAGCACAATGATAAAACACGTGTGTGGCAGTCTGATCACCAAAAAGACTACTATGTAGTGGCTAAGGAGGAGGAGTTTGTAATGATTTCTCAATATTTTATACTAGGTAATATTATATCCTTATACAAAAAAGTTAAGTAATAGCTCTCTCTCCTAGTGGCAAATCTTATGTACCTCTTTTCTTTATTGATTATAGTAAACTTCTTTTTTTTTTAGGATAGATAGGAGATCGTTATCTGACATATACAAACTTAATTATGCATGGAAAACTGATTAGAGATTCAATAACAAACTTCGAATTTGCATTCACTTTTCCAAATTCAATTATTGCCATTAATAAACTTATCAGAAGAAAAAAAAGTTCAGCCTGATCATCATATTAAGCTTCTCTACTTGAGCTAGTGCTCTTGTTTATACTTGCAAATAAGATATCAAAAATATGAACTTTTACTACATAATAATGATCTTTTATCAGTACATCCACTTTAGGATAAGATTAGGATCACTATATATGGTACTTGAGTCGCCTAACACTGCCAAATTAGTAATGGATTATCAAGTTAAATCACAAGGGAAATATTTGAGATTTTGCTTTACATGAATCATGGAGAATCATGCCAAAGTCCATTTCACATCCAACTTGTTCTAAAGTACACAATTATGCATGACAACGACTTCTTAGCAAACTGTTTATTCTAAACTATACTGTCCTTCATTATTTTTTCATTGATCTTAATATACTGAGTACTGTTGTTACACATTGTAAGTAGCCTCGTATATTACCAATTTAATAAAAAAAAACTATATAACATATTGTACATGATCAGCTGATCATCACATGACTAGAGATAACAAATTCAAGATAAACAACAATAATTCTGTTTTTTATTTTTCCATTTCTATAAAAAAATAATACTAGATACAATAATTTTAAGATATATATGAAATCTCGTATAAATTTTCCTTCTTAATGTGGCCTATTAAAAAAATGAGAGTTTTTTTAATGTGAATTTTAAGTATACCCCACTTTTTTAAAAAATAAAAATTAAAAATTAAGTGTGTATATATATATATATACTATAAGAAAAATAGATTTTTGAAGCCAGTTATATATTACGAATATAATTATTTAAGACGAAAATAGTATGACAAAAATAATACTATTTTCGTCCCAAATAATCATATTCGTAACATATAATCCACCTCAAAAATTTGTTTTTCTTTATATTTTAATAATAGGAAACTTCTCCTTACAAATTATTTTCCTATGCGATGTCATGGTTGGTGAAAAGTCATGTGAGCAAGAATAGGTGTCATCGGGATTATTAGGCTATCATGGCTTGCACGCCACGGGAGTTAGGATAATTAATTCGTGGCTTACAACTTGGCACCAAATTCATTTTCGATCAGTAATTAAAAACATTTCTTTCAACAGGTTTTAACTTTTCACCATAATTAGGAATGTAATAATCTCGGCTAGACCCGGAATATTTTATCGGACTTATTAAATTATCGGTTGACCTCGATCTAAGAAAGTAAGAAAATTTAACTTTTGGTCTATGGGGTTTTTTTTTTTGTTTACTATATAAAATTTTAAATATTTTTATATGATATTTTATAAACTTTTAAAATATTTATATAAATTGATCAAAACAAGTAATTATGTGATTTTCTTCTAAATATTCTATTTATAAGTAATTATGTAATTTTCTTCAAATCTAATTATATTTTATGTTTAGATCATATTATAAAATATAAAAGGTTAAGAAATCTTAATTATTTATGCTTAGGTCATATAAAATAGAAAAGGCTAAGAAATTTAAGATAGAGTATTAATTGATTATTAATTACTGATAATATGCATACTATTAACATCATTATTTTATTTTATTTAATTAAAACACTTAATTAGTTAATTATGTTATAATTACTTAGATAACTTAAAGTAAATCATCCATTTAATTATTTTTTTGATATATATATATATATATATAATTCTTTTGTCAATAACTTATAAAAAAGGATTCTCCTCCAAAATAGATTGAATTGGATCGATTATACCTCTAAGCATAACAACACGGGCACGCTAGCTGTTGTTTCTTGTAAACTTATGCAAATTGTCGGAAAATTCCTTACCGATAATATTTCTTTTCCTTAAAAGAAATAAGATGAGAAAAATACGCAATATTCCCACTCCCCAACCAACACACGTTTAACTCTTTACGTTCAGAACTAATAAATTGTACTTGTCTTCAGTAAATATCAGTTCTAACGTCCAATTAAAAAGGAGAGAAAATGATCCAAATTGGAGATAAACAAACAGAAAAGTAGGGAAAATCGGAGAACCAATTTCGTGGAGAGTCGGCAACGTGTGACAAATAATGTTTGTCATGCTGATATCTGGAGAGTCGGCAAGAAGTTCTACTTTTTCATGCTGATATCTGGAGAGTCGGCAACGTGTGACAAATAAGGTTTGTCCACCTCCATGAAGCAAGCCATGTATGCATGGCAGCCTTTTTTTGCCAGGGGAAGCATCATCCCCCTCCACATGATCCAACTGCTTAGAAAATGACCTTATTTTTTGTCTTAGACGGCCATGATTAGCCTTTTTTTCTTCTCTTTTCGTTTGGGTAATGTTTTCGGATGACCCACCATTTCAAGTGTGATGCAAGTTCATGTATCAGCCTGATTAGGTGATTATGGTAATTTTTGTTTGGCACGTTGTGTCAATTAAGGCTGAGTTGGAGTCGTAGTATATATATATATATATATATATATATATATATATATATATTATATATCCATTTCTGACTTTGACTCCAACTTATTCGGAGGTCGAATTTGACCTTCAACTATGACTCGATTTGCATAATCTTCTGATTCGTTCATATATCCTTCGATTCAATCTCATTCTGACTCCAACTTTAAAAATCTTAAGCTCTTACTAATTGGATTTGAGCTTTCAAATTTTAATTTTTCTTAAAAAAAATAATATTTTTCCAATTTCAATTTTATTAAAACATAACCAAAATTGAAAAAATAAATTATTGTACAATTATTGTTATTATACAATATTAGTATTATATGTTATTATATGTTAATATTATTACATGTTATTATACTTTAATTACTTATTTTATATTAGTATTAAATATTATTATAAATGTTATTTCACATTAGTTATAATATAATTAGTATTACATGTTATTGTACATTAATTTTTATACATTAGTTGTTATTATACATCAGTATTACAAGTGGTACGTAGTAATAGTTAATATTATGGTGTTCTAACTATTATTAAGGAATCTAGTCTATTTATAATATAATATAAGTATATTATTTTATAAAAATTTACTCATATTAATATACTATTCAATTTAATTAACAATACAAGTTATAGTTATACAAAATATATATGATTAATATATAATATATATTTTTATAAAATATATATAATATCGACGTGAGAGTTAAAATTGGAGGAGAGTCAAAATCAGACAGTCAAAATTGAAATCGGAGCAGAGTTGGAGTTAGATCAACAAAGTCAAAGTTGATCGATAATCGGATACAAAATCGAATTTTTAGATTTTTACTCGGCTGTTAATGGTCCCCGCCGCCGACAATTAGCAAAGCAAATTATCGTGCCTAAATCTTTGGAGTGACTTTATTTAAATCCCATAATCATTTGTAGATCCAGACTCATTAATTAGCTAGGGGTTAAGAAGATCGATCAGATTCTAGTACGGTTTTCATGTGGTATATATATATATATATACGTCTGGAATGAAGGGCGGTTATTAAAAGAACTTGCAACTCAAATTATAAAAGGAATTTTACGCTGCGTTTAAAACCCAAATCTGAACTTGAATGCACAGTCCAACAATGGATTCATATTTTAAAGACATCCAAATCTTCAATCCAATTCCAACCATCCATAGACAATATATATATATATATATATATATATTATATTTATGAAGTGGCACTATCACATTAATTAGTTATAAAATGGAATATTGTAATTGTGAGATCAGATTTAGTCCAAAGGTCCAACAGCGATAAGAGCCCATCAGGAAGGAAAAGCATACAAAGGACCCAATTCTGTAGAATCCAAAATATATATCAAATCCGTCGCCACCTTTATCGGGATTTTAAGCAGATACAAAATATCAACAAATTCAGAAAAATATATCATGCAGATACGCAATCACGATGATTACAGAAGGCGTTACAAGGGATATGTATCGCTCCAGAAGCTTATAAATAGACCAGGCAAATCTCAACTATGAACATTAAGACTTTTTCCCGTAAATACGTGATCACTAACTTGAGCGTCGGAGTTATCTCGGGTGGAAAGCCACCATCTTCCCTTAATTTTTCTTGCAGGTAACGGGAACAGGAAGCCGGCGAGACACGTCCTCAACATTGGCGCCGTCTATGGGATACGACTTTACAGACGATTAACGTGGTTCTCGCATGCCAATTGTGACACGTTCCGTAGCAAGCCGAATGACAGGAGCATCGATGGAAGCACGGTTAGCAACGGCGGAGGAAAGACTGAAAACAACATTGAAAGTCTTGGAAGCGCTTCAAAAAGAGAACGAGACCCTGCGACAAAGGAACGTTGAATCCAGCAACACAGCCGTACCACCAGTCGACGGGCAAGGAGAGCAAGAGGCAGATAGTAACGCGGGGCTCAAGCTTGAGCACGTGGAAAATCGAAAGCTGCACGACGAGTTGAAGGATCTTGCAGGCAAATATGAGGAAATAGCCAAAAAAGTGGGGGGACATTCTTCGGTTGACAGCTTACTAAGCCAAACTGACCTGCCATATAGTGACCGCATCATGGGAATCCCTTTGCCGCCAAAATTCAAACTTCCCCAAATCGAACTGTACAATTGGTCCAGAGACCCCGTGGACCATTTAGAAAACTTTAAAGCTCATATCACGCTCCACGGCTTCCCAGGTGAGATCGTCTGCCGGGCTTTCCCTTTAACCCTGAAGGGGACAGTGAGGGGCTGGTTTGGGACCCCCCGGCCAAGGTCGATAGACAGCTTCGAGGAGTTAGCTAAGATTTTCATAACTCAGTTTATGCCGAGCAGAAGGCGCCGGCGATTAGCCGCCTACCTGCTAACAATCAAGCAAAAGGAGGATGAGGACCTCAAGACCTACCTCACACAGTTTAACAAGAAATGCCTAACAACGGATGATCAGGACGAAAAGATCACTCTGGCCGCCCTCCTAGGAGGGATCTAAGCTCAGAGCCCCTTCATGGTTGATCTGGCAAAGAAGACTCCCTCCACCCTGAGAGAATTCATGGATCAAGCGGACAACTTTGTCAACGCCGAAGACACGCTGCAAGCATTGGTAAACCCCCGCAAAGAAAACAGGAGGGGCGAATGGCGAAGTGAGCGCGATGACAAAAAAGCGGGAACAAGTCGGCAGGAAAGAAGGCGAGAAAGGTACACGGATCGACACACCTGGTTAATGCATAATAACCTAACTGTCAGAGAGGAAGAGGATGACAAGGCCGAAGGGCGTCCACATCAGACAGCAGATCGGTATTGCAAGTATCACCAGACAACGTCCCATTGGATCGAAGATTGTACAACCATGAAGAAGAGGGTCGCCGACCTAATGGGAACAGGCGAGTTGGAGCACATGATTGCAGAGCGGTCAAAACCTACTAGGCGCCAAGAAACCGGGCGAAGAGGGAAAAGGAGCTTCAGCCCCGAGCGAAGAAACCGCGGCAACAACCCTCGGGATGATCGTAACGGGGCAAACAACAGGGGGAACGGCGGCAGAAGCAGAACCCCCACCAGAGGCGGCAGGAATAGGACTCCCCCGAGAAATAACAATAATAGAGAACCAATCGGGGAAATCAGGACGATAGCCGGAAGATTCGCCGAAGGCGGGGTATCCACATCCAGTTGCAAGGCGCATGCCAGAAGAGCTCGGTACGAGGAAATATATGTAATGGATAGGGCACCGAAACAGCAAAAACTGAACCAAGAACGAGAAGTAATATCCTTTGGAGAGGCGGACAGGCAAGGGATACTGTACCTTCATGACGACGCCCTGGTAGTCACCCTCATCATAGCCAACTACACGACTAGGTGGGTACTAATTGATAACGGAAGCTCAGCCGATATATTATTCTGGGACGCATTCAACAGAATGGGCATTGATCCCGGGCAGTTACGAATTTCCCCAACTCCACTGAAAGGTTTTTTCGGTGAAGCAATCCAAGTAGGAGCCATCACACTCCCAGTTACCGCCGGGAGTGGAGCACAAACAGCAACCACCATGACCGACTTCTTGATAGTAAAAACCCATTCCTCCTACAACGTTATACTAGGGAGACCAACCCTCAACCGCCTCAAAGCAATAACTTCCACGTACCACCTCAATATGAAATTCCCAACCGACAGCGGGGTAGAAGAATTAAAAGGAGAGTAGGCACTGGCTAGGGAGTGCTATGTACAGGAGTTGAAGAAAAATGGAAACGAAGTTTGCGCAATCGAGGAGCCGGAAGAAGCCTTCCTCCCGCCATTTCCCCCTTCCATGGTCGAGGCCTCGCAAGGGGAAATACAGGTCAGAAACGAACCAATTCAGCAACATGCCGAGGTCAACGAACCCTTGGAACTTATAACACTGTTCGCAGACCACCCAGGGACAACCATGCTCATAGGAACAAATTCTTCCCTTGCAGATAGAGAGAGTCTGAAACGGCTGCTGGTAGAGCATAGAGACATTTTTTCCTGGAGCCACGAAGAAATGCCAGGGATAGACCGCACCATCGTTGAACATAGACTGGGCGTGAACCAAGCGCATAAACTTGTGCGCCAAAAAAAGAGGTCTTTCAGCAGAGAAAAATACGCCGCCATTGGCTTGGAGGTCAAGTAGCTGCTCGCCGCCGGTTTTATCAAGGAGTTCCATTACCCAGAATGGTTATCCAATGTCGTCATGGTGAAGAAAACCAACTGGAAGTGGAGAATGTGCATAGATTTTACCGACCTCAATAAAGCCTGCCCAAAAGTTAGTTTCCTCCTGCCACGCATCGACCTCGTCATGGATGCAACAGCAGGACACCGAACGCTCAGCTTCATGGACGCATACTTTGGATACAATTAGATACAAATGCATCAGGCGGACAGGGAAAAGATGGCGTTTATAACCGACCGGGGGTTGTATTGCTATCAAGTAATGCCATTCGGATTAAAAAACGCAGGAGCAACTTACCAAATGTTAGTGAACCGAATGTTTGCAAAGCAAATGGGGCAGACCATGGAAGTCTACATAGACGATCTCTTAGTAAAAAGTAAGGAGCCTTCCCAACACATCGTTGACCTAAGAGAAGCATTCGAAGTGTTGCGTCAGTATAAGATAAAGCTGAATCCAGCCAATTGCGCCTTTGGCGTCGAGTCAAGGAAATTTCTGGGATTCATTGTAACAGAGAGAGGAATCGAGGCTTCCCCCGAGAAGATAGAGGCTATAATCAATATGAAGCCGCCGAAGAACCTGCACGAGACCCAACGGTTAGCAGGGAAAGTGGCCGCCCTGGGAAGGTTCATAGCCAGGTCAACCGACAAGTGTATGCATTTCTTCCACGTATTGTGTAAATCATACCCTTGGAATGAGGCGTGTGACGAAGCATTCAGAAATCTGAAGCAATACCTGGCCAACCCACCGCTCCTGAAGCAGCCAGAGAGGGGTGACGTGCTCTGTGCTTATCTAGCCGCCTCCCCGCATACGGTGTCTGCCGTCCTGATAAAAGAAGACAGAGGTGTAACCATCAGATGAGAAGACGGGAGGACAGCACGCACCCGATGATCCAGGGAAAGGATCGAATTCCCAAGTTTTGCTTTCACGGGAAATTAAAAAAAAAAATTTAAATTTCCTATGCCTCAAGGCGAAGAAAATTTGCGGGGTAATTGTGGGATCAGATTTGGCCCAAAGGCCCAACAGCGATGGGAGCCCACCAGGAAGGAAAAGTATATAAAGGGCCCAACTCTGCAAAATCCAAAATATATATCAAACCCGTCGCCACCTTTATCGAAATTTTAAGCAGATACGAAATATCAACAAATTCAGAAAGATATATCATGCAGATACGCAATCACGGTGATTACGGAAGGCGTTACAAGGGATATGTATCGCCCCAGAGGCTTATAAATAGACCAGGTAAATCTCAACTATGAACATTAAGAATTTTTCCCGTAAATACGTGATCACTAACTTGAGCGTCGGAGTTATCTCGGGTGGAAAGCTACCATCTTCCCTTAATTCTTATTGCAGGTAACGGGAATAGGAGGCCGGCGAAACACGTCCTCAATAGTAAAATAGTTGAATTATTCATAATATTTAGAATCATTTTTAGCCAATACCACCCTTTCATAATTGTCTCATTAGTTTTGGCATAATAATGAGTTGAGGTGAGATTAAAGTTAAAAATTAAATAAAATATTATTAAAATATATATTTTTATATTATTATTATTTTATAATTTGAAAAAGTTGCTTTATTTATTTTATTTTATATAAAAACTTAAAATAATTATGATGATTAAATAAATTGAGATGAATTAAAAGGAGTTTATATAAAAACTATTAGTTTTTTGCTCTTTTATTTTTGTCCCACATAGGCAATTAAAGAGTAAAAAGGGAGTGAGGCCTAAGGCCTATAAAAGGAGGCTTAACTTCCTTGGTTAAGTGCATCAATCAAAGTTTAGCTAGTAACTTTTAATTTTAATAAAATTCTTCTGTTCGCTTTTATTTGTAAAATGGAAAGAGGTGAAAGTCAAAGTTTTGCTAATGAAAAATCTTTGTGCTTGTCTTTGGGATGAAGAGAAAAATTATGTAATTATAATAATTTTTTATATAGTGAATTTTATTCTTTGGGTCTGGTGGTTTTTCTCTTGTTTTGAGAGTATCCTATGTAAGTTCTTGTGTTATCATTATTCTTTTACTTTTTTCTATATTCCTGGAAAGGTAGATTCTAGGAGCTGAATTTGGGAGGTCCAGATTTCCAACAAGTGATATCAAAGCAAACTAAATTCTTTTGGTGGGGTAGAGTTCCAGAGTGGTAGTATAAATACGTATGGTTTAAGGAGGTTCTGTCTAGGAGATTGGTATTTAAGCATGTCCAATGTGACCTTCCAATCTTTTCTGAAAATCTTGAAATTCTGTTTAGAAAAGAACAATCTTTCTTGGAAACTTACTTAGTGAGTACTATTCATTTATACGATAAAATTTATCGAGGCAATGTCAGAAAGTAGGATTTTAAATCTTATCAGATTTGAGGTGGAGAAATTTGATGGGAGAATCAATTTTGACTTGTGGCAAGTGCAAGTCAAGAATGTTTTGATTCCATCAGGATTATACAAGGCATTGAAGGGCAGACCAGCCCATGAAGTCAGCAGTTTGCTGGAGGTGTGAATAATCTGAGCACGTCAAGAAAAAGTATCAAAAAATTGAAATGTGTTCGACAAGTGGTTTTAAGTCAGTAAATGAAGATATTTGTACAAAGTTAACATTGTGTCACTCCATAGAAGATGTCTTTTAAAAATGGACATGTACATACTCATGGCATGCCGTTAATCCTAAAATTGTCATGATAGAGAATGTATTAATGTTAGCGGGTTCATAAGTTTGTATACAGGCATTGATTAGACATTGATGCAAGGGGTGTGATGAAAATTTATGTTGATGGTTGATGAACTTTTAGGAAATCCAAACGTAAGAGTTACACCACAATTCTCAGTAAAGTCATTTTTGACATGAGCAGAAGTGAAATATTTGGAATTGATTTATTCTAAGTGGGTATGCTTTTATAGTACAGTATGATAACGGAAGTTATGACCATCTTCATTGAGATGATGTGTAGTTGTAGGATTAGTCAAAATCGCAAGATAGAGATTGTTAATTTTTTGCTTCTTTATTTTTGTCCCACATAGGTAAAGAGTGAAAAGGGAGTGAGACCTAAGGCCTATAAAAGGAGGCTTAACCTTCTTGGCTAAGTGCACCAGTCAAAACTTAGTTATTAACTTTTGATTTTAGTAAAATTCATCTTTTGGTCTTTTTTTGTAAAATGGGAAGATGAGAAAGTTAAAGTTTTGCTAGTGAGAAAGTTTTGTGAATGTCTTTAGAGTGGGGAGAAAGTATCATATTCTCTTAAAATACACGTCGTGATTTGTGACGATACATATGAGAAGAATGGTAATATACATGCAACCTTAGAATTGTGACATGCATGCTTTCTATTTTTGTAAAGCATATGACATAGAGAAGTACATCACAAAAGTTTACATGCACATACGTCACTTAAATACGTAACGTCAAATCTTAGCAAATAATGTGTATGCAATTAAATAAATTATTAAATTTTATTAAATCAAGGGGCTGACCGAAATCTTATAGAAATTATTCTTAGCTATTATTCCTTATATTATATTCAACTCAAACCCACAAATTTGCATAATTCTCTAATTTAATTATTTTTAAGTATTTCTTGAACTATTTTTATCTATATAAAACTTTATTATTATTATTTTATCTTTTTAAGATAATAGTTATTAAAGATCCTCCTAATATATTATGTTTCCAAAATTATCATATTTGTTCAAAAAAACTCATTCAAAACATTCACTAGAAGTTTTAAAAGTGAAGGAAATCTTCATTTTTCAAGGGTTTCCTACCATATTCTGTCACTTATTTTCAATTTCATCTTTTAAAGAATTCTTATCTCTTAAAACGTGAAACACCAATATTGTAGATATTTGTCTTAGCTTTCCATATCCTTTTGAATCACTCAATTTTGACTTCCCACTAAAAAGTTATGATTGTTTTACTATAAGAGAGTAAATCTATTAACTCAATCTCCTTGAGGTCCGAAAGTTACTCAGGTTGTTCTTTCAATTTTTTCTAAATTATGACCTCATATTTTCACATATTCCTCTTATTATATGATAATAAAACATATTCCAAAGTTACTAAAATTTTTTCTAGTATTTTTCCACAACAAAAATTACTTTATGAATCAAAAATATTTAAGCTACCTCATACATGATGCATAGGCTTAAACAAGCATAAAATAGGCATCAAAATAAATCTAAAAATTAAGCCACTTATACCACACCAAGAGTATGTTAAGAAATGCACTTAAAATTTTTTTCAAGGCTAAAAGAATAGTTTTGAGTTGATTTTGCACCACACTTCTCTCCGAGACTCTCACTTAGCTTCTTTTTTATGTGTGTGTGTTGTGAGTGCAATTTCTTCTATTTTTCTTAGTTTTCTCTCAAGGGACTCGTGTGACTTCTCTAAAAGAAAGAAAAGGGAAGCTTAAAGGTCTATTTATAGGAGGGAAAACTTTGCTTAAGGGCTGGAAAGGGCAGGGGTATTTTAGCAACCCCTTTGGCTGAATGTGTGAGCTGTCCCTTCTAAACCTTAGGCCTTATTATCACCCTTAAATCTCATGATTTCCTAAGGCTTTAATCTCATGGATAAGCTTCCTCAATATCTAAAATAATCCCAGATCAATGGTTAAAAAGATTACAACACATAGATAAAAAAAATCAAATAAAATCAAACAAAATCTGGAAATATCTTGGATGAAATCAGTCTAGCCACTTAGCATTTGGCTGGCTCTCACGATTTCTACCTCTTTTCTTCACCTTTTACCACATGTTTCAGACCTTCTTGACACCCTTAGGACCTCTTGGAAGAATCTTCTTAAGGCTTGGTTCACAATTGGTTAAGAATGGAGGGGATAGTTGGCTGGTTTAGTTGGTTCTCCTCCAATCAGATTTTTTTCCTACTTCTTCCATGATTAAAAAACATTTCTTCTAGAAACTTTTCCACCACCATAAACAAATATTTTTACACATATTTAGAAGATAAAAATGTAGAGAACCAATCAAATTGAGGCTCCTAAAGTAGGTCGGTGGTTTGATTTATTTTCGGGCTTCAGTTTACATTCAAATCTGATCAGTCCACTTTCAGCCCAGTTAACATATTGATACATTTCACTTCTTCAAAATCTCCAAACATAAAAGTTTTATATATTTCTCTTAGTGATCTATAGGCTTTTGGATCACCTAAATACGAGGTCATATGAGAGAGATATCATTAATTTACCGAAACATGTTCTTCTAATCCGAGAATTCACTTTTAGGCTATCTAAGTGTTTTTCCACTCTACTTCCTATTTCTCAAATTTTCCTCTTAATCTCCTTGATATAATTATTCTATAGATGAAAGCTAAAATATTCTAATTTATTCTAAAAAAAATAAAATATTTGATCATAATTCTTCTTATTTCAATGACTATTTGAGGTGTTTCTAATTTAAATATTCATTCCAATTACCATAGCTTTCCTAAAATTCCCTTAAGAATATTAAATTTCTAAGTGAATCTATTTTTAGGGATGTATATATATATATATAAAAGAATGGGTTATTACAATACTTGAGTGAGTTCTTTTCAAGAATCTAGTGAAAGCCTTCTCCCTCACAAGATTTCTTAAGTTGAGCTCTTGAGAAGTAGAGTGCTCTTATAACTTGATTTTAGCATTTATATATATATATATATGATGAACTTGTTATTTAGAGTTTTACTTTGTTAGTTGTTTGATTGAAGAGTACTTTTATTGATATTTGTTTAATGAGTTATTAATGGACATTTATTTTAATAATTGGTTGATGAGTACTTAGGATATAATTTCTTTATGTTTATCTAAGGTGATAACCTAATATTTGGTTCAAGAGATACTTGTGGAAATATATAGTGAAGAGTTTGAGTAAAGAATTTAAGTAAATAAAGTAGAAAAGCTTTGGTTAAGACATTAAATTCATTGTATGGTAGGTTTGGATGACAGAGTTTTATTTTAGGTATATATGATTTTCGATCATGGAAAGTATCTTGGAGAATTTTAAGTTTGATTCCTAATGGATAAGATGTGTCTTAGGTTATTAGAGGAAACATGAAAGTATATTCCTTACTATTTTAAGAATCATTGTATACATGTAGTTAATTTAAAAAATAAAAATAAATAGAAGATGTAGAACAAGTGAAGGAAAAGATTGTTTTATGACTATACTAGTGGTTTCGATTGATAAGAAATATAACTTGATTATGGAGTTTTGATAAGTAGTAAGAAAATATTTAAGTTGGTCATGAGAAGGAGAAGGAAAAAATTAGATTAGACCCACCAAGTATTCGGCCTAATTCCTTTTAAGGCTAAGGTTATTTATTTCCATCTTTCTCTTTAATGGAATATTTATGATTTATTGTATAACATATATATGTCATGATTTGGTAAATGCATGCTTCATACGTCACATAAATCATGTATTAGGCATAAGAAAGTCCAAGTTTTGCATGCATTTTTTTATGAAAAGTCTCATGATTTGAGTTATCATGGTTTTTCAAAGAAAACAAGAACAAGAAGAAGAAAAATGAAAGTTATGTCACGACGGTGAAGACGAATTAATTTGCTGGATGACTGACATGCCGACGTTGAAGGCGATTCGATCTACCGTCGAAAAATGAAAAGTTATGTCATGACGGTGAAGATGATTCGATCTGCCATATGACTGACGTGATCAATAAAACTGACGGTGAAGGCATTTAGATCTATCATTATGATTAAAGAAATCCAACGGTGAAGACAATTCGATCTGCTATCATTTCAAAATTGATAAGAATATAAACAAAAACAAATAATGTTAAAATTTTTTTTTCAAAAGGATATGACTTTTATACCAAAGGTTTTGTTTACGTGTCAAAGAAAATATTTTTATGAAAATATGATGGTCTTTATTAAAAGTGCATCGTGCATAAATCATTTCATGAGTCACATGATCATAGAGTATGTATTTATTTATCTGTATGTATTGACGATACTTTTGTTACGTTATGTGTGGACTTACTGAGATTTTACAAAATTTCACCATTTTTTTTGTCATTACTATTATTCCTTTTGGAATGATAAAATCATTTGTAGGGATAGATGACTTAGAGGGAGATCGAGACTTCCCGAGAGATCCTACGGATGAGGGCCCTGTAGAATCCTCCTATTTTGATCAGATGGCCCAGTCTTTTTATTACCATTTGTTGGGAATTGTGTGGCAGGATGCAGCTAAGTTGTTGGTGGGATGACGACCTATGGGATGCTGTGTAGTTTTGAGCCCAAATGGTTTATTGTCCCTAGACAATATTTATGCAACGCCAATAGAGATAAACGCCGATAGGAAGATAAGATCAGTATGGGCAGGTTTGGCTTTGGTCCTAATTATAAGGAAGTAAAGAGAGAACCCCTAGAGTGAGTTTAAGGGGCATTTGTATCAAATATTGCTGTTAAGATATGTTATATTATGTTGAAGAATTTGAACTTGTATTGATACTGTATCTTTATGTATATTATAAAGCTTATGGGTTTAATATAACTTACCATGTGATTTACTTGCAAAATTTTATTTCTTTACTTATTTAGAAAATTGACCATACTTCGCTTGCGACACATGACATACTGCTAGTAAGTTTAGATGCATACATAATATTTCTATCATGTACGAGGGAGTATATAGCCTAGCGTTACCTATCCCAACGCTTCAATCTATGTTAAATCCGAAACGTAGATTGGAGCGTCACATAATTTATTGATGAAACAACTTCTTTTTTATCTTAAAAAAGCCACGGTTTTGTATTTGTTGTCCTCTTTAAAATATTGGTACTTTGAAAAATCCAAGCATTCGGCTATAACCTAAATGGTCAGATGCTTAAGGATATTTGGAAATAATTTTCATCTCATCTCGTTCCAAACATCATTTAAACACGAGTAGTGTTGAGGGTGTGGTACGAGACAGTTCTCGATAAGACAATTTTTGTTTTCATACATTTGTATTTTAAGATCTTGAACATTTTCTTTTTAAACTCACAAAATCATTAAAAATACTTTCATAATCACTAAGTAAAAAAACAAATTATTGGGACCCAACTGGGATCCAACTATCGGTAAGAGTAGCATTTTTCTTTAAACCCAAATATTTTTAAATTAATTATTACAACTTTTCCAAATTTTAAAAAAATCAAAATCAAAATTTTCAATTCCAAAACAAAAGTAATATTGAAAAATTATATTATAACAATTTTTTAATTTTATAATGTGTTTTAAGATTTTTATTTCTCATTTCAAAATCCAATAAGTATTTAACGCAAACCATTTCATTACCATTAAAAAACTTGCTTACTATTATTTACAAAATTCTAATGATCTCATCTCATTCTCCAAACATCTCTTTAAACTTTTATAATTAGATAAAGCCACATACCCGTCTAGTAAAAGTATAGTCAATCTAGTTCAATGCAGCTTTGTATATTGTTTAGAACCGAATTGGGATACATTTATTTTGAAAATTTAAGAGCCGATACCAGACCAAATCACTACCAAAACCATAACTTTCAGTTTTTTTAGTTTTGGTCTGATCCGATTTTACAGATTATCTATGTTAGTAATTATAGATGTTTACGTATATTAAATTATTAATTTATTTAAATTATAGTATAAGAACATTCTTTTTATAATATATTTATTAGTATAATATTAAATTTAACTGTAGTCCATAAAAGTTCTAGACCTTTTATATGAGTATATATGATCAAATATATAAAAAATGTATCTACAAAAAGAATATATATGTATATATATCAAAAGTAAGTTTATATTAATAAGATATTAAGACTTATCTTTAAGATTAAAATTTTATTAAAAAACTATAAGTTTAATTTTATGTTATATCACATGTTAAAAAGTTAATAGACTTGAATAATAAAATTAGAATTTCCTATTAAATTAATTAACAGTTTAGCATATAACATATATTATTTAACATAAAAAATATACATACTAGTCTAGTTCAATTTAAATCAATTTTTAAAATATAAAATTGGGACCGTACCGATTTAGAATCGGTACTCTTCACCAGACCGTTTACAAACAAGTTTATCGGTTTGGTCCAATTTAGTTTGGTTCAACCATTTTTTTTTACACCCCTACCACATAAATTGTAACTAAGTTAACATAATGATACCATGTTCACATTATAAACTTAAATGCGAATTTGGGTACATGTAAATGCATTCGACTTTACATCCCATTGATGGTAACAAAGTGTAAAATGGCATTTGACATTGCGTTGGGATAGGTTTACCAAGAAGATTATTGTCTCATTTCAAGCCAAATATTAGTCGTGGCCCATCAATGCATCTAATATGGGCTTCTAGATTAATGTTGTTGCCACTGATGGCATCATGGGAAAGGAAAGGCCTTAAAACTTGAGAATAAGCTTGGCCCACAATTAGAGTTTTCCAAGTCTCGGCCTACTCCTAATCTCCCTTTGCTACTACCTATTGAGCCATTTAAATATGATGGGATAAAAGCACCCATTTTGAAATGGGATGGGCAGTTATCCCCGAACATCAAGAAACTCAAATTCAAATTTGGATCAAATAGTTGGACCAAAGATGATCTATTTAAAGGTGTTCACATACGTCTACCACCTCAGTTAATGATTTGAATACTTCATTGATACTCGTTACTGACTTTGACATCTCGGGCATTTTCTCGAACTCTCAAGCCTTTGTTTCTTTGGTTGCAGGTGATAGATTGTAATAGCGATGAAACACGTTCACAACAGTTGGTGTCGTCTATGGGATCTCTCTTTGTCCTACAGCCAACATGCCTTTCACATGCCTACTATAACTTGATCTCAGGAAAACTGAGAACAATGAGAGACATTAAGAAACATGGACAGAAGGATGACTGGAATGGAGGATTTGGTGAAGAGACTCATCGATGAGATCGACAACTTATGCAAAGAAAATGAGGTTCTCAAAACCAAAAACGGAGCGTCCAGGGAAGGTCCTAGTCAAGGCGAGGGTGCGCAAGAGGCTAACAACGCTGGGATTGTAAGATACAAGGGAACAAGAAAGATGCACCATGATCTTTGCAATTTGATGGACAAGTACAAGGAGATGACTAAGGAGATTAGAACTTCATCCTCGGTTGATCAACTTTTGACTAGCACGAACCTGCAATACAACATTCAGATAATAGTAGCGCCGCTGGTACCAAAATTCAATAATGGCAATAGACATATATGATAGGTCTAGAGACTCGGTGGAACACTTGGAGACCTTCAAGGTGCAGATGACTTTCATGGGTTCCCATGAGAAATCTTTTCAGAGCCTTCTCCTTGACCTTAAAGGGAATAGCTCAAGGATGGTTCGAAGCCTTGAATATGGCATATGACTTGTATGGGTTAGCCGCGCTACTGGGAGGAATATGGCCAGCAAGCCCTTTCATGGCTGAGTTGGCAGGAAAAGTGCCATCCAATTTATGAGAGTTTATGGACCGAGTAGGTAATTTTGTCAATGCTGAAGACACACTAATCGCCGAGATTGCTAGGCTAAGGCAAAAAGAGGAACACATCAAAGCGGAACACTAGAAAAGATTATAATGACGACCAAAATTCAAGGAAAGGACACCATGATAGTAAGCAAGAGGCACGTCCCAGTCGGTACAATAATACCCATGTGCGTTACTCCACTACACAGGAAAAAAACAAGGTGAATAGATATGATGATGACAAATGATGATGTCTACAAAGGTATTGCACCTATCATAAGGTGACTAGCCACAAGACAGAAGACTGCCACATGCTTAAGGTAAAAAAAGAAGAGATGAGGGGAAGTGGCGAGCTAGATTGAATTGTCACCAAAAATGTGTCTCCACCATGGTGGGTGGACAATCAGAAGCATGATTGAAAGCCCAGCTGTAATGAAAATTGAAGGAGAATGAGGTTGCCTAAAAAGGGGAGGAGATCCTAGGAACTGAGGAACCAACGATCTCCACAACAGGCAAAGCACAAGAATTCCCCTTTAAGAGAGATCCGCATGATCTTGAAAGGGTATGTAGGAAAGGGACCGCCCCCTCTGGACAGAAGGCAGATATGTCTGATAAACGAGGAATGAAGAGTTGTACAGTGTAGAAAGACTCGTAAAACAAGCACATGTGCATTTCTCCTCGTCTCCTATATTTTTCGACAATGGTGACTCACAGGGAGTGGTGCACCCCCACGGAATGCTGGTCGTAACAATGTTAGTGGCAAATTATACTACAAGGAGGATATTAGTAGACAATGGGATCTTGATTCTCGGGAGACATACTATTCTAGGACACTTTCACTAGAATAGAAATTCGTTTCAATCAACTCTGCCTAGCACCAACCACATTGAAAGGGTTCACCAGGGAGTCGATCCAACCCATGGGTCCAATTTACTATTGGTCTCAATGAGAACAGATCCACAAGTCACCACCACAATGAAGAAGTTCTTGGTCATGAAAACACTTGGCATACAACGTCATCATAAGAAGACCCACGCTAAATGCCCTACGAGCAATCACCTATAGTTGTCATTTGAAAATGAAGTTCCCAACAAAAGCTAGAGTCAGAGAAGTCAGGGGGGAGCAAGTGGTTGCTCAAGAATGTTACATATAGGAGCTCAAGCAAGGAGAACGGGAAGAATTCAGTGGAACACGCAGGGTTGACCTTGCTCCCGCCACCACCTGAAGTATTCTTCACCAAGGCTGAAACAAGAGATGAAAGGTCCTTGAAATAGTGGAAGGTCGACAAACCATTGGAGCTAGTCAATTTCGATCCCTCGATCGGAGGCTAGTTGGCAGGATTTACAAGTTTTGATATTTCCAATAAGCAGACTTTGTTGTGGAGTCATCCAGCGCAGTTTTTTTTTGCTCCTATTCGGCACTTTCACTTCGCTAGAAAGGAAGAAGGTCGAATTCATTCACTCCTGCTCTACGTTTTGCCCAGGTTACAGTTAGCTAAGTATTTTGCTAAAAACTAGTGTCGCCGTAATAGCTGCAGTTGTTGGGCCATCGTTGTAGGCAGGTAAAATAACGAATTAGTATCTTGTGGATGTCCACATACTAATTCTATCATACACTATAAATCTCATATATTAATGTAAACCCAGTTATATAAAATCAATTAGCTAGAAAATAATAATAAATTGGCTTAAAAAAATTGAATTCGAATAATTAATTCAATTGAATAAAAAAATATGTTGAATGCGATTAATTTATCAATGATAACGAATTAGTAAAAAATAAATCCCAGTTCATGTAACAACGCCTACATATATTCTGCCTTGTGTCCATTAAATTGGTGGGTCCACTAAACAGATAGTGGAATACACGTGTATTGAGCACAAGGCAAGTAAAATTCTTAAATCCAACAAGAACACAAGTTTTAAAGCTGTTAAATATTTCACGATATCTTCAGCCATGCTGCTAATACAGCAAAGTGTCGTCCCAGTTTAGCACAAATTATACAGAACTAGCCTTGTGTGGCATCATCACCCTACTACATGGTTTGGAAGATTTCCAGCCTGTACCTGCGCGAGATGAAATAACAATAGTCGGGAAATATATTAGCTGCCTTATTTGTTTCTTTTCATTTGAGACTCACAAGTTTTGTATTACATTTTACGTTGCAGACTTTGTTTCTTTTCCTACTAAATTTGCTCATCCATTAACCAATTTTCCATCAACGTCCAATCTAGAACATAGGTCACTACCCAATAAGCCTTTCTATTCCAAGCTGGTTGTCCACAAAAGTGTTGTTACATCTAGTAGTATAGTGCTTAAACTATGACCTAATGCTTTGCAAGATCATTTTTTGTTCTATTTTATATTTTTATAAGCTTGAAACATTTGGACAGCATCTATCTCAGTATTCAACAACTATTTTCTTTCATGAGTAGAGTTGTCATAGGGGAAAATTTTCTGGCATATGCTAATTTATAAAGTATTGCTGTTAGTGCATTTCTTTGGTACGTATATTGTGATTAAACTATGCTACTCATACATCCAAGAAAAGTGTTGTTGCTAGTAGTATAGTACTTAAACTATACTACTAATGCTTTGTAAGGGATTTTTTGTTTCTTCTTACTTTTTTTATAAGCTGGGAACATTTTGTAGCCTGAAATTTGAATATTCAACAAATATTTTCTTCCATGAGTACAAAATGAATACACTATTTATTGTATATTTTTAACGTAGTTAGATTTCTATATACTAGCTAACCAAGGATAAATTCCCTCAAGTCAAGCAAAGTAGTGACTTTTAATAGATTAAGTTTAACAGAGTATATTTCCATAATGATGTTCATTGAAGAAGTTGTTACTAGTAATAGATTTCTCTAAGTCTCTAGAGTACTGCTGTTACTATATCTTCTTAAGTATTTCATTACTTAGCTACCTAATTGTTATGCACAAACAATTATGATATTTGGACATAGAGATGTATCACTCAAAGAGAGGGAGAGGCAGATGAATACCTATTGGAATAGGGAGGCGAGTCTTGCCTCCAACCTTAGGACAACCTCTTTTTGATCCATCAGTATGGACATTGAGAACTGAAGCTGGTGTGAGTAGTGATGATTCCACTTAATGTCCAGATGACTTCCTCTCATCATTTTTGCCTCCCTTTTCTCCTGCATATGAGACCACAAGAAGAGAGGGTAAGTATAAGATTTTATAACCCACTGCTGGTTGTCCATTTCACATTCCAAGTGTGTCATGGCATGCAATTTTTTCTTTTCATAAGTAAACTAAAAATGTGTCACTGTTGGTTATCCTTACAAGTAAAATGCCCAGAAAATTTCATGCACCCTTTGTTAAAGTATCGTGCTCTAGCATCATATTGGTATTTTTTTTTCCTCTCTAACCCACTGTCGATCAAGTGACGTAGAATTTAAAAACATTTTATACCAACAAAAATTATTTAAGGGTTTCTGATCAAGTCACAGAGAAGTTGTTTTAAAGGTTCTATGAACCAGCTTGAAAATACCAAACATCTAAAGGTAAGGTTATGTAGTATTTTTCAAAGGCAAGTAGATTTGTAAAAAGCATGTCCCTGCTTTTTTTTTTTTTGTGAAAGATTAGCAGTCCTGTGTATTCATACATCAAAAAAATGATGTAGTCTTAGGAATCAACCACTGTGTTTTCTAACGTCCATCATGCATGTATTAGATAAGTATAGTTGCATACTTAGTTAGATTTCAAGCAACCTCAGTGAGATTTTAAGATACTTTGTTGTACTAGACAATATATTACTAGTCATCATAAAAGATTATTAACCTTCTTACTTTGTATAAACAAACAATTTTGTGCATGCAATAGAGATGCATCAGTCAAATAAAGGGAGATGTAAAGGAGTACTACCTACTAGAACAAGGAGGTGGGTCTTGCCTCCAACTTTTGTGCATCATCTTTTTAAACCACTAGACATCTAAAGTGGGTGTGGATTCCACTCTAGGTCCAGACAACGTTCCTTCGTCACTTCTGCCTGACTGTCCTCCTGGATGTGAAAGCGCAAGAATTGAGGGTAAGAATAACCTATTAAAAGTTGATTATCCACAAGGCTTTTCTAGCAAATGATTGGATTTAGAAAAAGCTGATTTTTATACAAATAATACTTTTAAAGCACGTATATATAAGCTAAATACTTTTAAGCCATAAGTTGTTACATAGTTCCAAATACCAGCATTTACAAAGCCTACATTTTATAGCAAACTATCGATTATATTATTTTGCTCAACCTGTACCTTTAATTTAATAGGATTAAAAGATCAGCTATTAAGATATTTGAATATATGTACACACTTTTGTAGTAATATCTTGTTGAAAGCATGTAATTATTTGGCATATTCTGATTCTTCAAACTCAAAATTATGTGCATGCAAAAGAGATGCACCAATCAAACAAAGGGAGCATGAATTTAAGGTTTTATTGGTAAGATCATATTTTTAAGGTTTTATTGGTAAGATCATGTATTTCAGTTTCAGGTATTTATATATTTAAGGTTTTATTGGTAAGATCATGTTTTTAGTATATGTTCTATGCTACAAATGTTAATTCTGAAACAGCTTAAGCTTTGAAGTTTATTGCATTTAAGATGTTGACTAGTAGATGTGAATGAATGGAGCGTGAAATTGGTCACTATGATGTTATTTAATGGTGCAATCTGTGAAATGGTCATGAACTATAGCTACAACCCTACAGCAAAAAGAAAGGGAGTTTTATAGATTAATGTGACCTATAATAGAGTTTTTGGTAGTTGGAGTAATTGTTGGGAAGTTTTTTAAAACTATCATAGAGATACTTTTTGTTATTGTTGGGATATTTTAGTTAAATTACAATATATAGGATCCTGAATCTTGGTGGAATAAATTACAAAAAGTCAGGAATTTTTTTCTTTTTTAAATGGCTAACCAAGATCAATGCATTTTCTGAGCTCATTTTTATGCCATTACAGGTAACTATATACTTTGGCTTGGTTTGCTGCAAAGACCCCAAAATTCTAAAGGACTACTGGCACACAAGGAAATAGCAAGTATGGATATATAGTTTTGAGGAGTATATAGCTGAACTAAGTCCTTGACAAAGTTGAATGACCATGTGTACACATGGTCACTCAACTTTGTAATATTTTGGTACTGTTATTTTTGGGATACTGCTTTCAGCAAGAATGTAAAAAACCTAAAGTATTGAATTGCATTAGGACGGATGAAGTAACAATCGTATACTTAGAAGAAAATGTTCATTTGCTCTCTATGCCTAATATGCACAAATTAATGTATATATATATATATATATATTCTAAGCATATATATTATGTGGTGCAAAACCAGAAACTTGTCTAATATTGCAGTAGTCATGTATTAGTGTAATATTTGAGGATCAGTATCCTTTGAGACTAGTGTATCAAGTACTGAGAGGACTATGTTCAAACAGAGCATGTTAGTGAAACTTAAGTACTATATTTAAAATAAAGTCTAATAACTTGAGGGCTCAATATCATATAATAAATGACTACTAGTATCAATGTTAGTAATGTAGCATGTATAGAATACTGCATCTGGGTTTAAGTACTGCTATTAAGTTATCCCTCTGGTACTTCTTGTTATGAGGATTTATATATTAGCTAAGTATAGTAGGAAAGCTTCTACATTTCCACAATTTAAACACCATTTTTAACTACATTTTCTCTGCAAGTTTGGATTTTTCTTTTGGATAAGTATAAAGATCAACAATGGGTTTCAATGAACTCTTTGTGCATGCACAAAGAGTAATACTACACCAAAACTACTGTAATTACATTTCCATTAAGTGATGTTTTCCAACTAACTGAATTAATTGCTGCCATTTGTGCTATAATGTGAACAAGACACTATCTATGTTGAGGAAGGCTCAATGTGAGGATGAAGGAGATCTTTATTATCTAAAAATACCATTTTATATAAATGATGCATTGTAAAAATTGTTAGTTATAATCCTAGCTCTGCAATTGATCAACCATTGTAACACTAATACAGGGTCGTGTGGGAGTACCATTTCCCACTAGCCACCAATTAAGAAATTAAATATAATTTAATGGGACACTGAAATTTGAGGGTTCCATGGTAATATATGATTGGTGAGTTTTATGTGAAATTAACAAAATTATAAAGCAAAAATTTAAGCATGAAATCAGCAAAATTTAAATTTTGGCAAAAAAGGTAGCCAAAAATCTAGGTTACCTATCGCCAGATATTTCTTCTAGAAGGTGAGACTAGGGCACGCCTTAAACTGGCTTCGTGTCATGCGATGAGGACCGAGCTGTAGCAAGAAATTGTCGCCGGCGAGAATCACCGCAGTATGGGAGTACGTCATAAAAACCAAACCACTTCACTGGCGAGAATCGAAGTGCCGAGAAGACCAGCAGCTGTAGGTTGGAGGTCGCCATGCCTGAACCCTAGTTTGCGACCAACATACTGACGCAGAGAATATATCTTTGCTAATCAGCTCTTAGATTGACTTTGGGGGCCATTAATAGTCGCAATTGCCATTGATGGCTTCTCCGACAACTAGATCGTGGTAAATAGCTCACTAACATTCGGCAGTCTTCTTGTGGATGGTAATAGAGCTTATGTCACGCTAAAACGTTGGTGTTTCGCCTGCGACCTAAAAACTGTAGCTAAAGCTCATTTACCGCAATTAATTAGTGATTTGCGGCTATTTTTATTCATAGCAAAAAACATATAATGTTGCAATGCCAGGTTAAAGATGACAAAGGGTGATAGGGAAAGCCTATTTCAGCTTCTCTTGGAGCACAAGGACATGTTCGCCTGGACTCATCAGGATATATCGGGCATTAATGAAGTGGAATTTCAATACTGAAAAGTGCAAGGCAATGGTGGAAGAGATTGATAAATTGTTGGTAGCATGGTTCATCAAGGAAACCCAATATCCTGAATGGCTGTTAAATGTTGTGCTCATCAAAAAATCAAAAGGAAAGTGGTGAATGTGCATATATTTTATGGATCTCAATAAAGCCTGTTCAAAAACCAACTTCCCATTATCTAAAATAGATCTAGTAGTTGACTCCATGGTGATCTATGAAATACTAAGCTTCTTGGATGCATACTCCAAATACAATCAGATCAAGATGAAAAGGGTGAACCAAGATACAATGGCGTTCATTACAGATATGGGGTTGTACTGCTACACGATAATGCCCTTTGGGGTAAAGAATGTAGGGGAGACCTACCAAAAGTTAGTCAATAAGATGCTCAAAAATCAAATTGACAAGAATATGGAGGTTTATGTCGATGGCCTCCTACTGAAGAGCATGGAGTTTGAGTAGCACACCACAAACCTAAGGGAAGCCTTCAACTTCTTGCGCCAATATAGAATAAAGCTTAATCCAACAAAATTTGTATTTGGAGTACAACTGGAAAAGTTTATGGGCTACATGGTATCATAAAGGAGAATTGAAGCAAATCTCCAGAATATGATAGCAATCACTAAGGTGAAATTTGATGCAGTGGATCTGAATTAGATGATGTTTAGCTGTCAGATTGCACTTTGATGGCACTGAGATACTTTGAGGTGGCATATTAGTACAAATGTGGAAAGTGATCATAATTTCTTCCTCATTGGGACAGTTTTGATTATGTTTCAGTATTTTGGCCATAGTTTTAGCTTTGAGTATCACAATCGCACATAAGACCCTAGTTCAGAAAGATCTTTTTGGCGCGCACATTGTGGCCACCCAACTATATTCGGTGTGAGTTTTCATGGCTGAAATCCACTTTTTTCACTTCTAAATCCTTAATTTCATTTTTTTTTCTTATTGGTAATATTTCTTTATTGTTTAAGAAATGATTTTGAACCCAATTTGGGCCAACTTTCTAGTAGATTACTTATTTTATTCTATATTTTATTTTGGCATAATTTTTTGAATTTTGCTAATTTTGATATGGTCGATTTTTAGCTATATATTCCGCCTTGAGGACTGACTTTCGACATTGCTTGATTTGATAATTTTCAATTGAAAATCAGAGGCATTTTCTCTATGCTTTTAAAAGTTTCTCTTGTATTCTTCTCAGTAAATCATTTATTGAAACTAGCTTACAGAATAATCGCTATTATATCCGGTATCAAAATCCCCAACACCAATCAATGATGTCCAAAGGCTGGTAGGAATGATTGCGGCACTCAACAGATTTGTGTCTTGATCAACAAACAAGTGTTTGTCATTCTCCAATGAGTTGAAGAAGGCAAATGAGTGGGATGGTTGGTGCGAACAAGCACTCACGCAGCTGAAGTAGTACCTAGCACACCCATACTCCTCAGCTAGACATTACTAGGTGAATTCTTGTCACTATATCTAGCCGCCACTCTAGATGTTGTATCTTCCGCCCTAGTCAAAGAGGATGGCAAAGATCAGACGCTAGAATACTACATTAGTTGAGCCTTGAAAGTGGCCGAGAAGAGATACTCAAAAGTGGAACTACTTGCCTTTGGTCTTGTAGTATTAGCGTGACGGCTACGTGCCTACTTCCAAGCCCACTCCATAAGAGTAATCACTTCAGCATCTTCGTAGAAAGTATTGCAAAAACCCAAAACCACAAGAAGAATGATGAAGTGGTCCATCGAGCTTAGTGAATACGAAGTTTAATATATGCCTAGGACCGTTATAAAAGGGTAGATTTTGGCAAATTTTGTTCTGGAATTAACCAACTTTCCATAGGAGGTACCAACTGAACCTAAGAAGGACCCATGGATCTTACGTGTCGATGGATCCTCCTGTTGGACCGGTGGACGCATAGGCTACATGACAACAAGTACGGGTGAGGAACCATTTCACGCCATAAGGTTAAACTTTAAAGTAACGAACAACAAGACGGAGTACGAGATAGTACTCATGGGAATGATTGTGGCTGAAATAGCCGAGGGAATGGCCATAGTTATGAAACCAGGTTCTCAGGTAGTCGTCGGTCAATTTACAGGCGAGCACGCAGGGAAGGGTTCGCAACTTATGCAATATCTCTGATTGGTCCATGAGAGGTTCCGCTAGTTCCAATTCTTACAAATTGAGCAAATCCCAATGGGAGACAACCCTTCGCTTCATTGATATGGCGAAAATTGGCTAAGGAGTCTTATGGTGGAGTCAAACCCAACTCATCAGGAGCAGATGATATACAAAGGTATCTAGAAGTAGTCAACATACACTCTAGAAGCATGTGAATTACCAACTCATCAGGAAGAAGCAAGGAAACTCAAGAGTAGAGCAGCTCAATACACTTTAGTTGATGGGGTTTTATACAAACAAGGGTACTCAACCCCACTACTCGGATGTATAACAAAAGAAGAGGTCGAGTATGTAATGCAAGAAATACACGAAGGCATGTGAGAAGACCACTCAGGATGAAAAACCCTAGCAGCAAAATTAGTGCAAGAAGGTTACTATTGGCCCAATGCACCTAGGGATGCGAAGAGTTTGCAAGGCAATGCGTTCATATTGAATCATCAAGGATATCTGCACTAGCATCATAGAAGAATATTACTCATCTACTAGAAAATTCTAAAGCATCACCATGTCTGTCAGAACATTCTAGAGCAGCATCACACCCTTTGCATGCTGCCAATTCTATAACAGAATTATAGACACTTCTCACTATTTTTTTGATCTTTTAATTAGTCATTTTGTTATAACTTGTCTATAAATAGTAACATTTGTGTACATGAGAATATCAATGAAATCAATGAGCCTTTCATCATCTTCTTTGGCATTTTGCCATACACCTTCAACATGGTAATCAGAGCTTAAGACACACGTCTTTTCCTTTTTTTTTCCATTTCTTTTTCATCTCTTATGGCAGCATTTGATAAATCCAACTCCCCACCCACCCCACGTTCCATTATCATTGCGGCCACTCATTGTGTCACCATCAAGCTCACCACAGACAACTTTCTTCTATGGAAAGCCCAAACTGTTCCATTTCTTGAAGGCCATCAACTTTATGGCTATGTTGATGGTACTATACCTGCACTTGTTCTCACGGTTGATGGTAAAACAAACCCTGCACATACACAATGGCTCCTTTAAGATCAATTGATCATCTCGGCCATAAACTCCTCCCTTTCTAAATTTGTTCTTACCCAAGTTCTTGAGTGTTCAACCTCACACGAGGTCTGGACAACTCTACACAACCTCTACACTGCCAAATCTTCTGCGCACATAATGCATACCCATTATCAACTTGCCACTCTAAAAAAAGGCTCTAAATCTATCTGTAAATACTACAATCGTGTTTAGTCACTTGCATCATCTCTTGGTGCTGCTGGTCACTCATTATCTGATTCTGAGTTTGTCGTTTACTTACTTGCTAGCCTTGGGACAGATTATGAGTCCCTGGTTACTTCTTTAACTACTCGACCTAACCCTCTCTCCCCTCGCCAAATCTTCAACTACCTACTCAACCATGAGTCTCGGTTCATTCATCAAACTCAATCCTTATTATCCACTACTCTCATGTCTGCCAACAATACCACTTTTTGACCCATTTTCTCTTCTAACACATCTAACAGGAGTCAAAACTCCTCTCATCGTGGAGGTAGTCGCGGGAGAGGCAGGGGAGGCTCTCTTGGTGGAAACTCAAACAACAATTACTTTAGCAACAGGACTGACAATTGACCACAATGCCAAGTGTGCAACAGATTGGATCACTCTGCGATTTCATGCTATTATCGATTTGATTAGTCATATCAGCACCTGCACCTTCGTCAATGATGGCAAACTTCACTAATCTGGCTCCACCCCCACCGAGCAACAACGCTTGGTTTCCTGATATCGAAGCCACTCATCATTTCACCCCAGAGTACATGAATCTCAACCTAGAGTCTATGCCGTATCAAGGAGGCGATCAAGTCAGTATTGGCGATGGCAGCACTATCCCTATTCAAAATTAAGGCTCTGATCACATCAATTCTCCCTCTAGCAAATTTCTTTTACATCACCTCCTTCACATTCCTTTAATTTCTAGAAACTTACTCTCTGTTCGACAATTTTGTGTAGATAATCACGTATTCTTTGAATTTCACTCTTCCTTTTACTTTGTGAAGGATTCTCGTACTCGACAAGCACTTCTTCAGGGAATCGTTGAGAACGGTCTATATGTTCTTCCATCCACCACCGCCGATGCTTCCACCATTTCCTCCACTATTCCTCAAGCTCATTTTGGCACCTGAGAACAGGGCACCCTTCCTTCCATGTGACAACCTCCATCATTCACAGGCACAAACTTCCCACCTCGTCTACTAGACAAAATCTTCCTCTGTGTTCCTCTTGTAATCAGGCTAAGGCACATTCTCATCTCCACCCTTTATCCCTCTCTGGGTCCACTAAGCCATTTAGTCTCTTGTTTCTAGATGTATAGGGCCCAACTCCTTTTATTTCCACAAATGGTGTACGGTGTTATTCGTCTATCGTAGATGATTTCACCAAATACATCTGGTTATTTCCAATGCAACTAAATCTAATGTTACTTCATTAATGCTAGCCTTTTTATGTTATGTCTCAAATTTATTTTTATCCAATGTTGCATCTATTCAATTAAATTGAGGAGGGGAATTTCGACCCCTTCAAGAAATTTTCAAAAATTTTGGCATTCAACATCATATCACATGTCGATATTCTCATCAATAAAATGGGAGTGTTGAGTGTCGTCACCAACACATAGCCGAATTGGGCCTTTCACTTATTGCTCATGCTCACATTCCTCAAATTGCCGTTTACCTTATCAACAAAATGCCTACTCCTCTTCTTCATCATAAATCACCTTTTGAAATACTAATGGGCCACCCACCCAACTACACCTTTCTTCGGGTCTTTGGCTCCACTTGCTGGCCCAATCTTAGGCCTTACACCAAAAATAAACTTGAAAATTAATTCACAGCCTTGTATATTTATGGGCTACAGCCCAAATTACAAGGGCTACAAGTGCTTCAACCCAAATATTGGACGACCCTATATTTTTCGAGATGTCAAATTTGATGAGGACTCTTTTCTGTTTCAACATCAATCCAATTCTTTATCCAGCAATCCGAAGCCCACATTGATTCCTTTAACCATACCTATTATTCCTTAGTCTTCTTCTCGGCCCAATTCAAATTTAACTCCCACACATCCACCCCCTAGCCCACATTCCTCTGAATCTTCGTCCTTCAGTGTCTTTTCGATATCTCTAATCTCCCATTCTAGAGTTTTGTCTACCTCCTCCTCCATGTCGTCTCCCACTACATCTCTCTCAGCTCCAAACTCTCTTAATCTGCACTACAACCTACATCTATTGTTACTCGCTCAAAATAAAACATTCTTTGTCCCCGGAAATTTACAGATGGAACCATCCCATGGCCCCCACCCAAACCCACTTCTTCTCTTACCATGGTCACGGCCTCTCCCTCATAGACTCTAAATACCCTAAATGGCGTCATGCCATGCATCTCGGATTTCAGGCCTTGTTACAGAACCGCACTTGTCATCTTGTTCCCCCGTTTCCTCATTACAATATTCTTGGTTCCAAGTGGATTCTTAAGTCCAAACATAGAGCTGATGGACCCCTAGAACGCTGTAAAGCACGGCTTGTTGCTAAGGGATTCCATAAAAAATCTGGACTTGATTTTTCAGAGACTTTCATCCCAGTCGTCAAACCTGTGACCATCCGTCTCCTCTTATCTATTGCGGTCTTCAACAGCTGGCCTTTGCATCAACTAGACATACAGAATGCGTTCCTCCATGGCGCACTCGAAAAGGACGTCTACATGCATCAGCTACTTGGGTTTGTGGATCTTGAATACCCTTTTTATGTCTATAAATTAACTAAGTTCATTTACTGACTCAAACAAGCTCCGAGGGCCTGGTTTGCCAAATTAAGTGATTGCTTGCATTCCTTGGGGTTTCAAGGCTCCAAGTCTGATTTGTCATTGTTTATCCTTAGCAATTTGTCTGACTGCATTTATCTCTTGATTTATGTTGACGACATTGTTGTCACAAGGTTTAATTCCCAACTAATTTGGGATTTTATCACCTTCTTAGGCAATCACTTTCCTGTCAAAGATTTAGGCAAACTTCACTATTTTCTTGGAATTGAAGTTACTCGTAACTCGTCAGGTTTAATTCTTACTCAACATAAATACATTATTGATCTTTTGCATAAAACCAATATGCATAACTCGAAGCATATTTCCACTCCAATGTGCACCGCTAGTAAATTGTCTGCTTTTGAAGGCAACTGAACTTTATAGGAGCACAATAGGTAGTTTACAATACCTTTCATTCACTCGACCAGACATTTCATTTGATGTTAATTGAGTATGCCAATTTATGCACAATCCCCGGCTGACCCACTGGTAAGCCTTGAAAAGAATCCTGCACTACTTAAATCAAACTCGCACCCTAGGATTACCCTTCTCTCCCTCTACTTCTCTCACTCTTTTGCCTTCTTCGATGCTGATTGAGCCGACTGCCCAAATGACCGCGGGTCAACAAGGGGTTATTGTGTATTCCTAGGGAAACATCTTCTTTCATGGGGTTCAAAAAAATAACCCACAGTAGCTCAGTCCTCTATTAAGGCTGAGTACAAATTAGTGGCCAACACAACATGTGAATTGTTGTAACTTCAATATTTGTTGCAGGAACTTGGAAACTCTCTTAAGCAGCCCCCTACTCTCTGGTGTGACAACTTGGGGGCCACCTAGCTTTCAGCCAATCCAATCATGTATGCTCGGACTAAGCACATTAAACTAGACTTTCACTCTGTCCATGAAAGAGTAGCAGCTCGGTCCCTCCAAGTTTCCTTTATCTCAAGCAAGGATCAACTAGCAAACATATTCACTAAACCACTGTCTACCACTCGATTTCTTCAACTTCGCTCAAGTCTCACAATCAAGGATATCAGTACCAGCATCACAAAAGAATATTACTCATTTACCAGAAAATTCTAAAGCGTCACCACATATGTCAGAAGATTCCAGAGCAACATCACACCCTCTACATGTTGCCAATTCTATAACAGAATTATTAACACTTCTCACTATTTTATTGATCTCTGTATTAGTCATTTTATTATTACTTATCTATAAATAGTAACATCTGTGTACACGAGAATATCAATGAAATCAATAAGCCTTTCTTCATCTTTTTGGCATTTTACCATACACCTTCACTGCATTATTTTCTATTCTACAACAGTTCAGTGCCAGCTACATGTGCTGGTGCCCATTATGTCACCCCAAGAGTTAAAGTCAATAACGCCTCCTTGGGCATCTACTCAGTGGGGAATAGACATGGTTGGGGCTCTACCCAATCCCACACCAAACAAACACGGGCCTCCTCCCTGAGAGATAACACAAATTTCAAACTCTCGATCATTGAGAAAAGGAGACCAACTAGCACAAATTAGGAATTCCTTCACTGTAGCCTCATATGTAGGAAACTCCCAACCTCTACCTGATAAAAATAATTTTTTTTTCTCAGTCTTTAGCATGGGAATACTTACGTTACAATTGGACCAATTTATTATAGGCCCTGAAACTATATACTTTTCCATCCAAATGCCTAAATCTTTGAAGATGTAGAAATTCCCGAGCCATAAGGTCGGGATATTCATCACTTGCATTTTCAAGGGCTTGGCAAAAGAGCACACAGCAGGCCATTAGCATGTGCCAAGCATTGGGCACCAACGAGGCCAGAGCAAGACCCAAAATATCTAGCACATCACGCACTAGATGAATGAAGGTAAAATGCAGGCCCATGTTAAACATAGCTAAGTAAATGGTGATAAAAACCACCATACCTCTTATGTCAACGGCAACGCCACCCAGTTTTGGCACTGACATCCCCACTGAATCGGGATGTTAAAGTTCTCTCTCACCACATCCAGCTCCTGGAAGGTAATGGTGGAGTTCCATCGGTGACCCTCATACATGGATCGATGAATGCCTTCATTGATCACAACATTACCCATGGTATTCCCCCAGCTGGAGGAGGAGATACCATGAGGGCATGAAGAACTAGCCCCACGAGAAGGGTTTGATCCTCTGTGACCCTTAAGAGACATAGTTGAGCGAGGAAAAGGTGAAATGCACAGCGAAAGTGAAACAACAACGGAAGAAGGAAGGAGTGATTCTCCGTATATAAGGATGCAAGGGTTTGTGTAAGGAAAAATGGGAGTACTGTACTTGTGCAAGGATCTTTATAGGAATGGGAGCAGATCGAGCATCGAGGTGTAATGATGCGATAGTTATGGAACGTTGGGCATAACAAGGAAATAAAAAGTCCTTGACAAAGTTCGTAAACGTGAAAATATGAAATGGAGTGCTGTGAGGATTGAAACAATTTCCTCAAAAAGTCACCCCACACAAAGTTCAGTGCATGAAATGTCAACACATTCCACAAGGTAAAGAGTATCTCCCATGCAAGCCTAGGAGCATGGGGAAACACGTCATTTCAGGGGGTAATTGGAGATGAGCCCAAATGATGCCTGGCTCCAAAGTGATATGCCATCATTTGAAATCAATGTTTGTTAGGAAACATGGGCCTCAAACCCAGAAAAGAAAAAAAAAATCTATGAAAATTAGCAGCACACCCCATTGCAAACCATACAATAAAGCTTCAAGGGGTAGTCTGGAGCTAATTGTGTTGACCCTAAAATATATTCATATATGTGTGTGTGTGTGTGTGTGTGTGTGTGTTTGTATACAACCGTATGTTTTGAAGCTAAATAAGTCCCAACATGCAACGCATGATGAAACTTCACGAGGTAACTAGAGTGGTTCTAATATCCTTTTAAGCCCCTGTAGGCTCACCAACATGGGCCACAAGTTTGCCGAGGCCCATGTAGTCCTATGAGCTAGACAAGATAAGCAATTACAAGTTAAGCCATTCAAATATGTTGGGATAAGAGGATAACCACCCAATCCACTTTGAAATGGGATGGGTGGTTATCCTTAAACATCAAGGAACTCAATTCAAATATTGATAAGATAGTTGGACTAAAGATGGTTTATTTAGAGGTATTCAGGTATGTCTACCACCTCAGTTCATGATTTGAATACTTCACCGATACTCATTATTGACTTATGCATCATAGGCGTTCCCTTGAACTCCCAAGCCTTTCACTTTTTGATTGCAGGTGATTGATTATAATAGCAATGGAACATGTCCACAACATAATCATTCTAATTTTTATAGAATTTTCATATAAAATCTAATAAATTAATCAATTTCTTTAAATCTCAAAATAATAATAATATTATAAAATAATATTTTATTTAACATTTAACTTTTATCTAAAATTATTTCATCTCATCTCATCTTACCATTCAAACGGGGTCTAAAAGGTTAAAACGGTCCTTCGTTGAGGCAGTTTATTACTTTTCTTGTTCTATGATGAGTTGAATAAACTTAACCTTTTAAGTTCGATATTCTAATTTCATACTCTTGGAGCTATAGTATTAAAGAAATTTTATTTTAAATTATTCAAAATATATTTATGTGAAACCTTTTTATGAGTCCTTGCAACCAAGAGATTAATCGAAACGCTCAGTCCCTTATAAAAAACAACAATAAACTACCACCCTAATATGCTCAAGTTGGAGAGTTCATACTTATTTAAGATCATTAATACATTTAAAATACTTCATAATTACTGTGACACCCCCAAACTCTCTTTAAAATAATACGAGAATCGAGGTATCAGGATGATGACAACACGGGTCACGCATCCCCAATGTCATGTGCTAAGTGTGTGAACACGTGACATACATAAATAAAAGTAGTGGATATTTGAGATCAATAACTAAGTACCAGAATTTTTAGAAATATTTTATAAACTAGTTTCACATAAATTCTCCAATAGGAGATTTAATACAGTCATCTAAAAGATAAATCATAAAAATACACATTTATAAAAAGGAGAAAAATAATTACATAAGATAACAATTTATAATAACAGTACATTAACGGCGGAGCCATCTCCTCAGACTCAGTCTATTCAAAATCTACATTCTAAAACTACAATGCCAAAAATGGCATCGCAAGTAAGTACAACCCAAACAAACCAGAAAATCTCAAATATACTAATGCAACAACATAACATAAGAACGTGACACCATATGCATGAGGCTTAAAATCATCATCCTCAAAACAAATAAATAAATCACATATTTCAAAATCCCAAGATAAATCTCCAATAAAATCATCCATCATTTTTCTAGAAAATGATGACCGTAAATCCAATAAAACCACAATCATTTTCTCAAAAAATAGTCCATGTAAAACTAATAATTAAAACCCGTCATTTTTCCAGAAAATGGCCTAAACATCCATTTTATTAACCGTATGCATCGTGATCTCCCCTAGGGATCATCTGCACACCCTAACTTTCATCATCACACCCAAAGTAACGACCACGCATGTGACTTCGGAACGGGCGATGCCTAGCTAATTACGCCCAGCACGTACCATGATCAGGCATTCCCTAACTCCTGCCAGCAGAGGAGCCACAGAGTCGGCACGAGAGCGTTACCATCTCATCCGATCCCGTTGTAGCCCGGTGACGACCCATGGGACGTCACCCAGTATATTATGCTCCCGAGTGACCAGAGGAGCTCCACCAAGATAATGCCTCATTTCGGCTTGGGGTTGGGATACACACGCACCCAGAAACATAAACACAATGAAAATCCAGTTTCCATTTCCAATACATGAATATGCGCGTAAATACACAAAGCGTCCTATTTAGATCTTCACGACCAAGAAGTACTGGATTCAAGATGACCATGCACCAAATAACCAACAACTAATAATTTTCAACAATGACCAAACATAATATTTGTTGATGCCAAAAAATATATTTAAATCTTAAAGTTTATTTGGAAAACACTTACAATGGGTAAAAACGCAAATCCTTGAGCAAACGTCAATCCGCAGCGTTCGTAGTGATCACTAGTACGCTAGGCTAAAATGCTCGGTTTGACATCAAAATTTACGGAGATACACTTTGCAAGGTGGAGAATCTCATGGAGGTGGTGGTGCGGCAACACAACCACCGGAAGGTGGCGGATCGGGCTCCAAAATGGATGGAAACCCATTTTCGGGTTTGGGGTCGTATAAGGAAGGTGAGGCCACGGATGGGGAAGTTGAGTTAGGGGGTTGGTCGGCTGAGTAATAGGAGTCTTTTGGTGGCGGTGGTGAGGCCTACGGTGGCCGGATGATGGCGCAACGAAGATGGATCCATTTAAGGACCCATTTCGGGTATAGGAGCAAACGGTGGATATGGGTGGTTTCGGGCGGTGGGTTATGCTCGCGGAGTGAGGGAAGGTTGCTAGTAGGTCGCCGGTGCCAAGGGGTGGTCGGCGGTGGCCGGCGGTGGCTAGAAAATGCAAGAGAAGCTAAAATACCCATTTTGGATTTAAGACTCATGCGCTGGGTAAGGGTTGCTGTGAGGTGCACCACCGGTGCAGGGGAGGTCATCGGAGGGTGGGGGGTTCAGGTGGAGGGGCGGTGTCACTGGCCGATGGCGCATAGCGGCGCTAGGTGGAGAGGAGGAGAACGATAGAGAAGAGAAGGGGAAGGGGTCGCGCGGGGTCTGGGCCGAAAATGAAGGGAAAAGAAAAGAAATGAAAAAGAAAAAGAAAGAAAAAGAAAAGGGAAAGGGAAAAAGAAAAAGAAGTCCAACTACAAAAAGAGCACAACAAATAAAATAAAAGTCGAGTGAAAATACTATAATTTCAATATCAATAAAATAAGATATTTAAAACCCAACAATAAACCAATTTAATTTAAAAAATAATTTAATTAAAGAATACTAATTATTATTAAGAAAGCACATCAAATAAAATCACATAATAAAATAAAGGAATTTAGTTCTAATTATTAAAATAATTACCTCAGATTAAAATTAATAAGAAAAGCAACGTAACTCAATATTTAATTATAAAAACAACATAAACTAATATTAATTAATCAATAGATCAAATAAATATTTTAAACAAATAAAACACGACTAATAATATTATTAAAATAAATTAAAATAATTAACACCGAAAATAAAATACCGTAAAAAAATACACGTAAATCTGGGATCTCACAATTTTAACTTGTGGATTTGCACGTAGATTATTGAACATATCTTTTTGTGTAATTAATTGTTAACCAAAGGTGATATATGTTTTCTTTTAGATGTTTTGTTTTGGAGTTAGCAATGAAATAGGGAGGAAAAAAAAGACATTTCATTATTTCACCTTGTTTTTCACTCAATGAAAAGCAGTTCATGATATAATTATTCATAGATCATCGATTCCACCAACCATTATATGATCAGCCTCACCTCTATTCTGGAAAACATTTTAAAGGATAATGTATCTATTCAATGAAATAATGTGTTTTATATAATTTTCAAATGAGTAATGTATTATACAAAATAAAAGCTCTTAGAAGTTGAATGGTTATAATATTAACCATTGAAAACTGTTAGGGATTAAGTTAACTAGATTCAACCTATCAAAAACCTATAGCTAATAATACAGAAAAAAGATAAAGCCAATAATCTTTCTAATAGTAAAGGAAAAGATAAAGCCAATAATCTAGCCCATAGATAGAACCAAAATTTTAGCAAGAAATTCAGACTCCTAAAAAGAAATGATTTCATGAAGCAAGTATGACTCAATTACTCTAAGGAGATAGATCTCTATATAAGGAGGATATCTCTACAAAGCAAGGGGATTCTTGATGACTTCTCTACGCATAAACTCCACTATGCACAATGACTCCAAAAGATCTTCATCAAGGGGAGGCATCATTTTTAACTTCATGAAATTCGAAATTCCACCATTTATATTGAGAGATAGACTATGAGAGATTGCAAAATCACATATTATAGTGGATTTTACCCCTAAACAACCTATGAAAGTAGACATTTATGCAGAACCATGTATATATCTGTGTCTTTCTATTAAGCTTTTATTTGCTAGTTTTTTATTATTATTTCATGGAAAAATGAAAAAAGAACCATATCGACATCCAAATCATTATCATAAAGGCCATGGATGATCTTTTCTCCATTCTGACCTATTGTGCAAATTTATGTATTAATAGTTGGTGCTGCATGTGGGATCGACTTATTATTTGCATCGAAAATGAAAGAAGGATGATAACTCGACTTGTAAGATCATCTCCTAAAATACTTATAAGATCTCCTAACCTCTCTATTTTCATTTATTTATTTTTTAAAATTCTAGCAATTTTTTTAACATTGTAGCAAAAACAAATAGAACGAGAACTATGAAAGTGGATGGCATGCACTATGCACATACAACATGTATTGTGGATGTGAAACATGCATTCAGCATGTGCCAACTACAACACACATAAAGTACTCAAGGTTGGACCTGTAGCCACCACCCTCATACTTTGGCATGGTTTGAGGCTGACCACCCTACATGGTGGTAGTATGGTGATGGTAGAGCCTTCTGCTAGTCGCTCACTGTAGTGGTGCATTGTGGGTAGATAGCAATAGGTTGTCGAAGGTCCACACACCAGCGTCCATGGGTTGGTGGGACCACCACTTCTTGCCACCAAAACAAAGGCACTTTATATAGCTGGCAAGGTGGTCCTTGACCATGAAAGCTACCATGTTGTGCCTAATTCGTGCACAGGAGATGCACGTTGCCAAAGACCCACATGCAGACATCCATGAACTAGTGAAGTTGTTTGCACCCACTACTACCAGAAAGGAGATCCCGACCACGGGGGATCTTGCCACCAATCCTTCACATCTAGGCTCAATTTTGTAGATCCCATGACAATCATGAGCTGATGGATTCGATAATGACCATTACCTAACCCACAACTATCTTCTTTTGCCAGCGTGGTTGTCCTTTACCTCGGAGGTTTTGCCCTTCATCGTTCCTTGCTAGCCTCACCAACATTTCAAGTTTTCAATCGTGGAAGTTGTGAATTTCACCATCCCCCTCCCACAAGGGCTTTGCATGCCACAAGAGCTTCCTCACCCATAAAGACAACCCCGAGTAGCTCACATGGCTAGCAACAACTCACGATGAGCAATGTCCCTTGTAGAGAAGCTTGCACAACGGGTAAAAGCTCATGGCGAGCAACATCTCCTACCAAGCACAATGGGCAACATTTTGTCACAGGCAATGTCTGCAAACATGCAAAGAAGGTGCCCACTTGTGCCTCCTACCATGCCTCAAGTGTCTTCCCCCATGCCTGAGGATACATACAAAGATGATGGAGCTTTTCCAACCAACCCTATGACGCCCCAAAATTCTCCTTAAAATAATACGAGAATCGAGACGTCGGGATGATGACAACACAGGTTATACATCCCCAATCGTCAACTGCTAAGTGTGCGAACACGTGACATGCATAAATAAAAGTAGCGGATAATTGAAATCAATATCTAAGTAACAGAATTTTTAGAATTATTTTACAATCTATTTTAACACAAATTCTCCAACAAGAGATTTAATACAGTCCTCCAAAATACTAATTATACAAATACATATTTATAAAAAGGGGAAAATAATTTTCCAAGATAACATATTATAATATAAATATTTCAACAGCAGAGTCGCCTCCTCAAGCTCAGCCTCCACAAAACACTGCATCCAAAAACTACGATGCCAAAATGGCATCGTAGGTAAGTACAACCCAAACAAACTACAAGATATAAAATATATTCTTGCAACAACAACAACATCACTCATGAACATGATACCATATACATGACGCTTAAAATCATCTTTTTCAAAATAACTAACACGCCAAAATCATATTTTGGTCCATGATAAAATTCTAATAAAATCATCCATCATTTCCTAGAAAAAGATATCCGTAAATCCAATCATAGCGGGCGTTACATATCGTCGTCCTTGATATGATATACACACAGCACCAATCATAATAGGTGTTATGTATCGTCATCCCTATTATGACTCATGACTCATACACACTCATTTTATAGCGGGCGTTACGTATCGCCGTCCCTGATATGAAATACACACCCAATGACCATAACGGACGTTACGTATTGCCGTTCTCGTTGTGTCATCTACACACTATCAATCATAATGGACATTATGTATTGTCGTCCCCATTATGACTTACACACACAATGACCATAACGGGCGTTACGTATCATCATCCCCTTTATGTCATTCACACCCACTGATCATAACGGACGTTACGTATCGCCGTTCCCGTTATGACTCTGTTAAAAACCATTAAAATCCATAAATCTGAAAATCACAGCTCACATTAAAATCTAAACACCAAATATATACATGATCAAGTGTGTAACTACACAATATAAACCACAACATACAAAATAACTAACAATTAATAAATTCCAACATCAACCAATAAATCCCAACGTCAAATAAATACAAAATTTGTCAATGCAAAAATATATTTAAATCTCAAAATTCGTTTGGAAAGTACTTACAGCGGGTAAAAACTGGATCATTGAGCAAAGACCGATCCACAGTATTCACAGTAAGTCACTTTGTATGTTGGGCTAGAATGCACAGTTTGACACCAAAATTTAGGGAAATACTCATGAAGGGTGGGAAATCTCATGAAGGTGGCGGTGCAACCACTGGAAAGTGGCGGATCGGGTTCAAAATGGGTGGAAATCCATTTTCGAATTTGGTATTGTACAGGGAAGGTGGGGCCGTGGATGGGGAAACCGAGTTAGGGGGATGGTCGGTTGAGATAGGGGAGTGTTTTGCTGGTGGTGGTGAGGCCTACAGTAGCCGAACGGCGGTGCGGCGAAGAACAACTCATTTAAGGACCCATTTCGGGTGGAGGAGGAAGGGAGGAGCTGGGGTGGCTACCAGTGATGGGTTTCATGCTCCAGAGGGTGGGGTGTCTAGTGGTGGTGGTGGTCAGCCAAGGCGGTTGGTGGTGGCGCCGGGAAAATGGAGGAAAAACAAAACTACCCATTTCAGGTTTGACACTCACGCGGCAGCTAGGGTCCGCCGTGAGGTGCAATGCTTGTGGGGTTGTGCTCGCCGGTGGCAGGGGGTCAAGGCTGTATGACGGTGAGGCATGGAAGTCGGCAGTGGAGACGGGCTAGGCTTAAGGCCGAACGGTAAAACAAAGGGGGGGCGTTGGTCGTGTGGGGCTGGGGTGGGGAAGCAGGAAAATAAAGAAAAAGGAAAGAAAAGAAAAGAAAAGAAGAAGAAAAAGGAAAAAAAAGAAAGAAAAAAAAATCTAACTAGAAAAAGAACGCAACAAATTAAATAAAAATGGACTAAAAATTTTACAATTCAATGTCAATAAATAAAATATTTAAAACTCAACAATAAAATAAGCGCAATTTAATTATAAAACTATAATTAATATAACGAAAGCACATTAAATAAACTTACATAATAAATAAAGAAAATTATATTCCGATTATTAAAATAATTATCTCAAATTTAATTTAATAAGGAAAATAACGTAACTCAATATATAAATATAAAAACAACGTAAAACTAATATTAACTAATTAATAGCTCAAATAATTACTTTAAACAAATAAAACCAAACCGATAATATTATTAAAATAAATTAAAATAATCAAGAAAAAGAATAAAAAAATATGTGAAAATACATGTAAAGCTGGGATCTCAGATTCTCCCCCCTTAAAATAAATTTCGTTCTCAAAATTTGATCAGCTGTGACCAATAGAAATTCCAATAACTCATCTACCACATAACTCAATACTCAATCACTGCATTTAGACAGTCACTATTTTCGTCAAATGCAAATGAATATTATTCCATCATAATTGTAAAGTCTCCAAATAATATTTCATCTCTAAGAATCCTAAGGTAGCAGTATATCTTGAAATCTCTATATGTACAAGGATTTTAGTACAATCTCTCAAAATTTTGATTTTCACAAACTCCATACAATAATTGGTGCCACCTTTAAATAATTCCCAAGTTTATCTTCCCCACTTAACTATAAATAAGCATAATTTACTCAACCAAAAGATAAATATCCACTTATAAGTATTTTCCCAAAATTTCAAGCAACCATTAATTCCTCAAAATGAACCCAAGAGTTGAACCTCTAATTACATTACAAGATATCATGCTTCTGCGTACACTCTAATAACTCGCTGAATGTATAAAATTAAGTCCTCATAAATTATAACCATTGAGTGAAAGCTGGCTCAATAACTATTAATAAGAAATTTTATACCACCTTCCAAATCTTAAAATTTAATATCTCATAATTCTGATTATACTACTATGGTTGACATCTAAGCTCTAACGTACATCACATAAAAATCCCATCACTCTAATCAAATTAATTAGTAGGATAACCATGAAACGCATAATTCTCTCACTCAACTGAACCTACAATACCTAAGAGAAAGAATAATCTCAAATATTCAAATTCCTATGTAATTTCAAGTCACAACTAATTCCTTAAGATAGCTCGACAAATATTGCTAACTATTAAATTTTCTAAAATATTATACTTAAATTATCCACTCCAAACAATTCGCCCAGAATCCTAAAATTTAGATCTCTTGAATTTATTTCCATTACATCAATTCAACCTCTATCACTTAACAAAACCACTTCCATCAAGTCAAATACAAATCAAAGACAAATACTCTCCAAAAAAATTTACACACATAATTATTATACATCAATCTTTAAGCATCCACAAACAAAATCAAAATTTCACCAAAGAAACAAATAATCGCCTACTATCGTAAATATTCTTAAAATAGTTTTCATAACAATATTCCAATGCCCGAGAATTTCATACTCCCATGAAGAGTCCATCTAGAATATAATTCCAGCAATCTCCCATAAATCAAATTAGAACTTAGAAACTCAAACATTCAATGAGATCCAGGTAATATACATAAATAGCATATACAACACCAATGAAGAAATACAATCATGTAAATACCAACGATTTATCAAAACAAATCCATCTGGCAAAAATATAGTAATATACCCAATCACTAAATAAAATTTGAGTAATTTACATAAATATTATACATAAACAAAACTAGTGAAAAGATCTAATAAACAAATAAGTAAAAACCAGTCGTTCAAGAAAACAAGCCCATCTCCCTTGGTAAACAAAAAATCACCAAAAACTTTTAGTAAATAAAATAAGGAGATTGGATTAAAAGAAGAACGAAAAAATAAAATGACAATTAAAGTTTTGAAATTCTCCTCAAGATCCAACTCTAAAAAGATTTATTATAAAAATTTCTAAGATTTAAAACCTTTAAAAGAAACGAACTATAGTAAGATAAATAAATTAATAAATAATACTAACAAGTTGCCAAAACAAATCCACTCATCAAAATAAATAGGTAAAGTTTTAAAATAAAAAAAGTGAAAAAGTGAAAAAATAATAAATTTAAAAGCTTACCTCTATGCATGTCTCAAAAAGGAAAACATTATAATGATTTCCTTTAAATCTTTATCTCAATAAATCTCAAAGTTTCAGAAATATTTAAATGAAAAAAACCACAATTGAAATAAAAAGATAATAAACAAAATCCAAAACCATCTTGTAGAAACTTATGAACTGAAATTAAGTAAAATCAGATCTATATGATAAATGCATAAAAACTTAATAAAACAAAATAACCCACAACAAACTAATAACTTTAAAACAATTTCATAATATAATTATTTAAATAAAGATTCCCTTAAAATGAAAGATATAAAATCATAATCTGATCCGAAAGATCCAAATTCCAATTTAAAAGAAACAGAGACATATATAAATATAAATGCTCAACAACTTAACAAAATAAAATCAATTGATTAAAATCTTAACTACTACCCAAAATCACATTAATGAACAAATATTATAATGAAACAAAGTAAAACAAATCAACCATCTAGATATAAGATAAATGTGGAAATAATAAACAAAAGTCACATTAAAATAAAATTAAAAAAACCACAACACACCGAAATAATTATTTAAAATCTTACAATACAACGTAGTATAAATAACTTAGAAAATGATTAGAATCATAAAATAAAATAAAATAACCAAATAATAAAACAAACAAATTTAAAACAAAAACTTTTCTAATACAATTCCTAAGTAACTTGCAGATTTACCCAGAGCCGAACTGTTCTAATACCACCTGTGACGCTCCCAAATTTTTCTTAAAATAACACGAGAATCGAGACATCGAGATGATGACAACACGGGTCACACATCCCCAATCGTCAAGTACTAAGTGTGTGAACACGTGACATACATAAATAAAAGCAGCGGATAATTGAAATCAATATTTAAGTACCAGAATTTTTAGAATTATTTTGCAAACTATTTTAACACAAATTCTCCAACAGGAGATTTAATACAGTCCTCTGAAATACCAATTATACAAATATATATTTATAAAAAGGGGAAAACAATTTTTCAATATAACAAATTATAATATGATTACTTCAACAACGGAGCCGCCTCATCAGGCTCAGCCTCCACAAAATACTGCATCCAAAAACTACAATACCAAAATGGCATCGCAGGTAAGTACAGCCCAAACAAACCACAAGATATAAAATATACTCATGCAACAACAATAATATCACTCATGAACATGATATCGTATACATGAATCTTAAAATTATCTTCCTCAAAATAAATAAAATAACACACGCCAAAATCTCATTTTGGTCCATGATAAAATTCTAATAAAATCATCCATAATTTTCCAGAAAAAGATATCCGTAAATCCAATCATAGCAGGCGTTACGTATCGCCGCCCCCGATATGATATACACAGCACCAATCATAATGGGCGTTACATATCACTGCCACCATTATGACTCATACACACTCATTTTATAGTGGGCGTTACGTGTCGCCGTTCTCGATATAAAATACACACCCAATGACCATTACGAGCATTACGAATCGCCGTCCCCGTTATATCATCCACACACTATCAATTATAATGAGCGTTACATATCACCGTCCCTATTATGACTTACACACACAATGACTATAACGGACGTTACATAGCATCGTCCCCGTTATATCATTCACACCTACTAATCATAACAGGCATTACGTATCGTCGTTCTCGTTATGACTCAGTCAAAAACCATTAAAATCCATAAATTTGAAAATCACGGCTCATATCAAAATCCAAACACCATATATACACATGATCAAGTGTGTATTTATACAATGTAAACCACAATACACAAAATAACCAACAATTAATAAATTCTAACATCAACCAATAAATCTCAACATCAAATAAATACAATATTTGTTGATGCAAAAATATATTTAAATCTCAAAATTCGTTTGGAAAGTACTTACAACAGGTAAAAACCGGATCATTGAGCAAACGTCGATCCACAGTGTTCACAGCGAATCACTTTGTATGTTGGGTTAAATGCTCGGTTTGACACCAAAATTTAGGAAAATACTCAATGAAGGGTAGGAAATCTCATGAAGGTGGCGGTGTGACAGTGCAACCACTGGAAAGTGGCGGATCGGTTTCAAAATGGGTGAAAACCCATTTTTGACTTTGGGGTTGTACAGGGAAAGTGGGGCCGTGGATGGGAAAACTGAGTTAGGGGGATGGTCGGCTGAGGTAGGGGAGTGTTTTGGTGGCGGTGGTGAGGCCTACGGTGGCCGGACTGCGGCACGGGGAAGAACAACCAATTTAAGGACCCATTTCGGGTGTAGGAGGAAGGGAGGAGCTGGGGTGGCTATCGGTGCTTGGTTTCGCACTCTGGAGGATGGGGAGTCTAGTGGTGATGGTGGTGGACCAAGGCGGCTAGCGGTGGCACCGGAATAATGGAGGAAAAACAAAACTACCCATTTCGGGTTTGATACTCACACGGCGGCTAGGAAGTCGACGGTGGAGACGGGCAGTGAGGCATGGAAGTCGACGGTGGAGACGGGCTAGGCTTAAGGCCGAACGGTAAAACAGAGAGGGGGCATTGGTCGCGCGGGGCTGGGGTGGGGAAGCAAGGAAATAAAGAAAAAAAACAAGAAGAAGAAAAAGGAAAAAGAAGAAAAAGAAATAAAGAATAAAAATCTAACTAGAAAAATAACACGATAAATTAAATAAAAACCGACTGAAAATACTACAATTCAATATCAATAAATAAAATATTTAAAGTCCTACAATAAAATAAATTAAACCCAAGCACAATTTAATTATGAAACTATAATTAATATAACGAAAGCACATCAAATAAATTTACATAATAAAATAAAGGAAATTAAATTCCAATCATTAAAACAATTATCTCATATTTAAATTAATAAGGAAAATAACGTAACTCAATATATAAATATAAAAAAAACGTAAAACTAATATTAACTAATTAATAGCTCAAACAATTACTTTAAACAAATAAAACCCAATCGATAATATTATTAAAATAAATTAAAATAATTAACAATAAGAATAAAACAATATATGAAAATACATGTAAATATGGGATCTTACAAACCCCTTGCACGAGAAGCTTCCTAGCTCCATGCTTATCTCGACGACACCATCTACTCGAGGCCAAGTTTTGTGAAACTTGTTATTTACATACAGTGCTTCAATGATTGATGAAGAATATGCCTAACTTTTTTACAAAATTTAATCTACCATTTCCATGGATCGTAAGTAGAGCTTTATTGTTAAAATTTTGAGTTTTGGATAGATGAAGAAACAACTATTAATAATTTTGAGTTTTGGATTTTAAACTATAACCAAAACCCCTCTCAAGCACCATTTGGGCATCTTAATTCATTTTCATCAAAATAGGTTGGCCAGTATCGTGGGCACCTCAGATATTTATTATTGCCAAAGCATGGCTGCTTGTGAGCGTCACCTATACGCAAGCCTTCACTACACTCTTTGTGAAATGGTTTGGGTTTGCAAGTCTCAAACTAGTCAAGCCTTATATCCTGCCAAAGCATTGCAACGCCAAAGCAACACAACTAAGCACATCTCTCGCCAGGTCCAATCCCTCTCTAGCACATGGGTTGCCCCATCAACACAATTGAGCACTTCTCTTCCCCTCAATACCAATGAGCTCCTCTCCTACTAGGTCTAGCCCTTACTTGAGCACACAAGTTGCCTCTCAATGTGGGCAAGCACCTCTCTAGTTGGGTTCGACCACACTTAAGCAATTGGGATAGCCTCCCTTGACATGATTGACCACCTCTCCTGCAGGGTTTAGGAACTCTAAAGCATAAGGGTTTCTCCCTCAATGCAATCGAGAACTTTTCCCATCAGTTTCAACCACACTCAAGGTTTTAGGTTAGGCTCCCTTAACGTGGTCAAGCACCTCTTCCACTAGGTCTAGCCCCACTTGAGCACATAGGTTTCCCCATCAACGCAGTCGAGCATCTTTCGTCTTAGGTTTGACCACATTTGTGCAGTTAGACAAGTCTCCTCATGCAGTTGATAATCTCTCCCATCGAGTCTAGCCTTACTCTAGCACACTGATTTCCCCCTCAACGCAGTCGAGCATCTCCTTCAACCAAGTTGAGCTCCATGTTGGAATTGGCAACCAAAGGACGAAGACCTCTCTTGAGTGTTCCCTTCTTGTCACTTAGCACGGTCAAACTATCTCTTACCTAACTCTCCAAGTCGAGCTCCACACTCACACTGTGAGATCCCAGATTTACGTGTATTTTTACACGTTATTTTATTCTCGATGTTAATTATTTTAATTTAATTTAATAATATTATTAGTTGTGTTTTATTTGTTTAAAATATTTATTTGAGCTATTAATTCGTTGATATCGAGTTACGTCGCTTTTCTTATTTATTTTAATGTGAGTTAATTAATTTAATGATTGGAATTTAATGATTGGAATTTAATTAATTTTATGTGGGTTTATTTGATCTGCTTTCGTTATATTAATTATTGTTTTATTTTTAATATTGCGCTTGGGTTTAAATTTATTTTTATTGGTGGGTTTTAAATATATTATTTTATTGATATTGAAATTATAGTATTTAAATCCAGCTTATATTTAATTTATTGTGTTTTTCTAGTTGAACTCTTTTTTTCCCTTCTTTTTCCATTTTCTCCATTTTCTTTTATTTTTCTTTTCTTTTTTTTTCTCTTTTCTTCATCTGCTTCGATCCCAGACCCTCCCCGCGCGTGACAAGCCCTTCCCCCCTTGTGTTCATTCGGTCCTCAGCCCTAGGGTCACCGTCGGCCACCCACCGGTGACACCGCCCAGCCCATAGCCTTCCCCACACGCCGGCGAGTCCAACGGCACCGGTGGTGTCACCTCCGGCCACCCCACCTCCCCCACACAGCCCTCTACCCGAAAGTGAGTTCTTGCATTCCCTTACATTTTCCAGCCACCGCCGGCCACCCCTTGGCCTCTAACCACCACCATTAGACTTCCCACCCTCCGGCGAGCATAACCCAACCTCTGGCACCACCCACGGCAGTCCAAATAACCCAACCCAAAATGGGTCCTAAAATGTGTTGTTTTTCGCCGCGCTGTCGTCCGGCCACCGTAGGCCTCACCGCCACCACCAAAAGACTCCCCTCACCCAGCTGGTCATCCCTCTAACTCAGTTTCTCCAACTGTTGCCTCACCTTCCCAGTACAACCTTAAACTCGAAAATGGATTTTCACCCATTTTGTCCCCGATCCGGTACCTTCCGGTGGTTGTACCACCATACCACCACCTCCATGAGATTCCCCACCCTTCAATGAGTATCTCCCTAAATTTTGGTGTCAAACCGAGCATTTTAGCCTAACTTATCGGTAACTGCTACGAACGCTGGGGATTGGCGTTTGTTCAAGAAATCGCGTTTTTACCGCTGTAAGTATTTTTCAAATAAATTTTAAAATTTAAATATATTTTTGGCATCAACAGATATTGTGTTTGGTCATTATTGAAAATTATCAGTTGTTGGTTATTTGATGCATGGTCATCTGCATTGTGTATTTACGCGCATATTCATGTGTTATAAATGAAAACTGTGTTTTCATTGTGTTTATGGTTTTGGGTGCGTGTGTATCATGACCCCAAGCTGGGATGAGGCATTATTCCGGTGGAGCTCCTCTGGTCACTCGGGAGCGGAATATACTAAGTGATGTCCTCTGGGTCGTCGCCGGGCGACGACGGGATCGGACGGGATGGTAATGCTCTCGTGCCGATTCTGTGGCTCCTGTGCTAGCAGGAGCTAGGGGATGCCTGGTCATTGTACGTGCTGGGCGGGGTTAGGTAGGCATCGCCCGTTCTGAAGTCACATGCGGGGTCGTTACCTTCGGTGTGATGATGACAGCCAAGGTGTGCGGATGGTCCCTAGGGGAGATCATGGTGTATACAGTAAATAAAATTGATGTTTAGGCCATTTTCTGGAAAAATGACAGGTTTTGATTATTGGTTTTACGTGAACCATTTTCTAGGAAAATGGTTGTGGTTTTATTGGATTTATGGCCATCATTTTCTGAGAAAATGATGAGTGATTTTATTGGAGTTTTAATTTGGGCCAAAATGAGATTTTGGCGTGTGTGGTTATTTTATTGATTTTGAGGAAGATGATTTTAAGTCTCATGCATATGGTAATTTGTTCATGCAATGTCATCATGCATATAGTAATTTGTTCATTGGGTTTGTTGTGGCATTAATGTATTTATTATATTGGGTTTGTTTGGGTTATATTTACCGGCGATGTCATTTTTGGCGTCGTAATTTTTGGATGCAGATTTTGAAGAGGTTGAGCCTGAGGAGACGGCTCCACCGGTGATGTGTTATTATTATAAATTATTATTTCGAGAAATTTATTTTCCCATTTTTAAAAATATGTATTTGTTTAAATTGTATCTCGGATGACTGTATTAAATCTCTTGTTTGTGAGTTTATATTAAAATGGTTTGTAAAATATTTTTAAAAATTTTGGTACTTAGATAATGATTTATTTATCCACTGTGACTCATATTTTATGTATGTCACGTGTGCACACACGTTTGACACTTGTCGTTAGGATGTGTGACCCGTGTTGTCATCATCCTAACGTCTCGATTCCCGTGTAATTTTAAAGAAAATTTGAGGACGTCACACACACAACGATCAAATGAGAACTTCCACTAAGGGTCTCATCACTCATCGCCATCTAGTTCAGTCGAGCGGTATACCTCCTAAATTTTCAAGTTGAGTTCCATGCTCGCACGCCGATCGAACATATCTCCTACCTCTCATCAAAGATGAGTTTGTTAGCACGACGACTTCTCTAGAAAATGCTAAGTGTCGACGCTTACACCGCAACCAACACTAGTGGTTACCTTCAGAAATGAGCCTCCGAGCTCCACAACCTCCTCACATGGATTACGTTCGAGAACGAGTTGGCGGATTCAATAACTGCTTAAGATGGAGTAAGGGGGTCGAGGGATCCCTAACCATTTAACGAGGGTTAAACTGACAAACTCTAACCTTAACACCAAATTGGGAACATCAACAGAAAATCACACTAATGGCAAAAAATACACCACTACCAACAATAGCAAAAAGATCATGAAAACCATATAAACGATTATTCGGCAAACCTTCCTAGAAACACACTTCCAAGAGGCCAATCCTCAAAGGCCCTTACTACAAATTTCAAGGGTCTTCTTGAGCTCTGTGCTAGGAGATCTTCATTGTTTTGCACAAAATAGAAAACCAAGGACTGGTTCATAGAATATATTTTTCTACAACTTTGTACAAGATATCTTTGTCATGGTTGACTTAAAGGGAAATCTATTAGGGATAAAGTTAACTGGATCTAGCCATTGAAACCCTATTGCTAATAGTAAGGGAAGAGATAAAGCCAATAATCTAGTCCAATGATATCACCAAGAACTTAGCCAGAGATAAGGCAAGTTGACTTGGACTCCTAAAATAAAAGGGTTTTATAAGGTAAGTAGGACTCAATCACTCCAAGGAATGAGATCATCTCTACTAATTAATGGGATTCTCAATGACTTCTCTACGGTTAGTGACTCCAAAGTGTCTCAGTAAAGCTCATCTCATAACTTGGGAGTGTGTCAAATTAAGTGACATCCCTCAGTTGTCACTCGACAACAATGGACTCGGATAAGATGATAACGCTTTTAGGTCAACTTTGTTGCCTCTCTACTGGGGAAGGATAGAAGATGCATGGTCATGTACACGATGGGCCCAGAACTAGGCATCACTTGTTATGATGTCACATGACGGTAGTTACTCGTGATATAACGAAAGGAGTCAGAGTGTGTGAATGACTCCTAAGGGAGACTATGATGCAAGTTTCAGGTGCGAAGTGTTTTGTGCGAAATTGGGAATGTACTTGCATTTGTATAAATTTGTAAATGTTATAATTTCTCATTTTTGCATGACTTACTGAGATTTTGCAAAAAAAAAAAATCACTGTAATGTCTTCACTTGCAATCTTGCTCTGTAGAACAACAGATTTTGATGCAAAGGATGGTTATGAGCTTGGAGGTTCATCTCCATTTGAGGAGTGAAGACTTTGGGGCCCTTTCTTCCTTTGTTAAGTAATGATTATTTAGTTTAATTTTAATCTAGACGACTATATTATTTAAATGCAGGAGTTAGAAAACCTGTGGCTTATGGATATTTTTTTATGTAGCTTTAGATTTTTGGTAGTGTTAGATTTAGTGATTGTCCTTTATTTCTCACTATGAATTAATTGCACAATATTTGTTGCATGATTACACACACTTAATGTCACTATGTACTACGGGTCATGTGTGATCCTTGGTCGAGCCAACATCCCAGTGTCATGGCTTCTGCCAAAATACAAGTGGTGGTCAAGGGCGCTACAGATCAGAGATTGTAAAATCGCCTATTATAGTGGATTTCACTCCAAAACAATCCATAGACTTATGCTTTTATGTTGAATCACGTAAATCGTTGTATCTCTCAATTTATCTTTTATTGCTTATTTATTATTTATTTCATAAACGAATCATCATCATTATTTATTATTTATTATGTATCTCTCAATTTTGAATGCACGATGCCCGAATCATCATCATGAGTTGGGAATGACTCTTAATTTTCTATATTCGTTGAAATTTTTTATGCATTAATAGGAGATATGCCATTTTCGTTACATTATCGTCTACTTAGAATAGATATATATATATATATATATATATATATTTCTATCATAATAAGTGACTAGTTAATGGCCACTTAACAATTTTCTTATTTTTCGTTATTTTTTCTTATTTTTTTGTTAAATTAAATTCCATCTATATGTCCATCTGAATTTTAAAATGATGTGATTCTTGACATTTAATCTCTTGTTTCAAACTTTTAAATCAAATACTTCAAATTCAAATATAGCCAAATTCAAAATTATTATCCGCCCAAGAATCATTATCTGAAACTTTCCCTCCACTTGAATTTATTTAGACTATCTCTCAGTTACATTTTGAATGGATTCCTAGATTAAAACTATTATCTAATTTCAAATTCAACTCAATCTCCTTATGATCCAGATCGACGCTACCATTCCCCCATCAATTATAAAATTTACCCAAGACTTAAATTAAACTGCACAAATTATAATTTATATAATATGCAAATTATAATATTAGTAAACTTACTTCATGTTACAAATTATAATATAATATTATTTTATATAAGTTATAGTTTATATTATATATAAATTTATATATATAATTTAAAATTTCTATTCATTATTTATAAAAAGAGAAACGTAAAATAATTAAATTTAAATCTATTTATCAACTACATGTGCGAATACAATTATTAGAATAAAATATTATTTAATTTTCAATTTAAATTCACTATTAAGCATTAAATTCAAGTAATAATATTTTATAAATAAAATTATAATAATTATTAAATAATTATGATTTTTCATCACTTCACATCAATTTATAATTTATTTTTATATAATTCTTTTGCAGTTAAGATTTTTTTTTATTGTCCGTCAACTATTTGTTAAAACTTATATTTTAATCCTCTATGCATTATATTATTGATCAAAATTTATTTCTTTATAAAAATCACATCTTTTATAACCGTTTTATTAAAATAGTAAAACGTGCTTTATAATTTACTTCTTTTTAATATATATATATATATATATAAAAGAAAGCTTAATTGATTTATTTAGATTTAGAGATGAGATTAGATGAATTATGAATAGTAATAAAATGAATGATTGAGATAAATTAAAAAAATTAATAAATAATTAAGACGAATTAAAAGTATACGATAAAATAAAATAAATTTACAAAATAAACCACCCTAAATATCGTGATGATCCAAATCGACGTGTGGACATTGACAGGAGCATTATATTTAAGTGCGTCTAAAGGCCGCCCGACCTAACCCCACAGCTGGGTTCCAGAAATGACCTAACCCCTAGGACCCCATGCAGTACCCCCTCTGGCTCTCTGCCATCCTTTAACTCACTTAAAACCGAAATGATTATTTTCATCATCATGTTTTCATTATAGCCTAAGCCCAAATCTCATTTCATTCATAAAGGAAGGTTTTCACTGTTGGGAGATAAGAATAACCACAAACAAAGAAGATCAAAGAAGCTGAGATAGAGTTGCAGAGAGATAGAGAAAGTGGCTACCTAGGAACTTAATTAGGAAGCATTCTCCTTTGAGGGGAATTTTGTCTGGTCCAAGGCCGTGCCTCCAGCGCCTAGCTCGTTTCATCTTTAATATTTGGCTGTCTTTCCAATCCTATCATAGACATGATGATTCATGATCTATAGGTGGCAGTGTCCTCGGACCAGGCTTCATTCCCCTCAATTGTTGCTTCCCTTTTCATAAACACAGTCGTCGTCTTTGCTTCTTAAGATCCAGTATAGATCTCAGCTGCATGATCTTGATCAGGTGGGTTTTTCCTTTAATTCTCACTCAGCTTCTCCCATCATTTTAGGTTTTTACAAAACATAAGGTCTCTGCGTTCATGGGTTTTTACTGTTGTTGAAATTAATGCAGTTAATTGCTGTCAGCTTGGTGTAATGATGAAAATCATTGACTGTTTAGCCTTGTTCTGAGAAGTAGACAGACAATTCTCATCATTGCTTTCAAATTCTAGTCTTATGATCATGTTATTCAACTACCGCTATCATGGCGCTGGGTTTTTTCGATCCGGTCCTTCCTACCCTTTTGGGGTTATCCTTAAATAGATTCTTCTCATGATGGTTCCTTCATATTTCTGATTATGTATCTATCTATTTACCTCTCTCTCTTCTTCAGTTCTAGGGTTTTGCTGCAAGATTATTTTTTGTATTTTCGTTTTTTCCCCCTAGCTAGGGTTAGGAGCTAGGCTACTGATCAGAGCCTTTCATAGAAAAGCTCTCTGGAAAGAAAGCATGAAAAGGGTAGTTTATTAGCAAAAGAACAACAAACTTTGATGCTAAGGGCTAATGAATTAAGATAAAACGTTTTCCTTCTATTTAGGAAAATTAAATAATGATATCATACTTACTATTGATAGGGGGTACTGGATCTGCAGAGCTGTATGACCCAACTTAATTCTCAGCTTTACCAATTGTTGATATCTTTTAGTGGAAGACCAAGCAAGATGGAGCAGCACTAGGAATTTCTAGCTTAGCGTGTGGATAAATATTCGATCTGTAGAGAATTGATTCTATTTTATTGTACTGCATGTTCTTTATAAAAAGAGGTATCTTTCTGTCATCTTTTGAAAATCTTTCTTCATTGTTTTCGTTTGACGCTACCCAGCTATATTTCTATCTACCTCCTGGATCCCATGCCATCCCTAGAGATTATATATAGCTATCTAATTAAGGGCTAATTAATGCCTCGACGGTTGATGATATTATGAGAGAATACATGTTTTCTCATGCAGTTTTCTCATTCCTCGACGTCCCTCTTTTAATGGCTAGCAGTTGATTTATATGCGTATTCATGAACCAATTAGTGATCATTTACATTCATGTGTGCCCTTTCACAAACACTCGTAAAATATATACACTCACAATAGAGTAAACATGATACATATATATACACATCCAATGTTTGTTTCATTGCAGAGATTAAAGTAGTAGTAGTAGTGGTGGTGGCGGTGGTAGTACTTCACTTATTACCCTTCTGTTCATACATTATATATAAACCTAATTACAAATGTGGATTCATGCAAGGTATACACGAAAGGAAGTTATTAAAATGTTATATTTTAGTTAGCTCGATAATCGTTTTGGTCTTCAGAAGGATAAAAGATCGATTATTCCATACTCTTCAAAATTCGGCCACCAAAGGTGCGTACGTACTAACGCTCTCATATTGAGTACTAATATTACTACAAGCCATTCTTTTATTAATTCTATTAATCCTTAAATTGTTTTAATTCCCATTTCCATTTTTGTATGTATAGAACTTGAGGTTGGTGGTGGATCATGCAACGTCGGGGATGAACAGATCAAAGTACACTTGTTGCTTATGATCATGAATAATATAGCGATCCATCCTAGCTAGCTAGCTAGCAGCTAGTAGCTGCTTATACTCTCTCTCTCTCTCTCTCTTTCTCTCAATGATATGATCCGGTACTACCTCAAGAGATCAACCTCATATATGAGTCCTCGTTTATTATTTGTAAAATGTGTTCACTAGTACTATTATTCGGAAATGATCTGTGTTAAATCCTCTAAAATACCAAATTTTCCATTTGTGGATTCAGTGAGATTAAAACTGCAATGAAACGGACAATTAACTGGGTATAACGCGTCCGTTATTATTTCAAGACGAATATATATTAACCTGAAGAGAAAATTAATGAACATTGATATTAAGTAGATAATTAAGCACACGATCGAGCAACGAGGTAGCTACATATTGCAGCAAATTAGTTGGTTTCTTCTTTTTATTTTTAATTGGTTCTCACATGAGCGAGCAATACACTAATTAATATTCTATGCCGCGGCTTTGAGCTTCAGCAGACCAGCATGCATTACACACAGAACTCACTCAAGTTTCTAAATATTCAAAGAAGATAATCATGTCAGAGATCAGCACGTGAAGACCGGCAACAAGAAAGGATATGTTGCATGTATAATGGTACTAATATTTATCAGTAATTTGTAAGGCAAACTAGCTCGGGCTTTAGAGTTCGTTTTTCTTTTACAGATATATATGTGTGTGTACAGTGTGTGTAATGTTGGAGTTGGACCACTTTTTCTTTTTCATGTCTTTTTTATTTTCAAGAAAAACATTAAGCTTTTCAAAATATTTGGTAGTGGGATGCAGGTGTGTGCAGTGTACAAAGACAAAAGGAAAAGAACTTCTTAGTTCTTTACATACGTGGAACAAAAAGTGATCAGTGGAAAGAATTAATTAATGTCGGTTTTATATATATTGCCGGTTTAGTCGATGACATGGTTCATATAATAATATCCAAGCTCGATGCGGTACTTTAATGGTAATTTATATATACAGAAAAACAATGGTTTAATGCTTTGTGTGCACAGAAGTGGAGAGCAACATGATCAGCCAGCTAGGCATGGTGCTGCTGGTATTTATAATGTTTATGCCTGGTTATTCTTCACCAGATTTAATTGTTGTGAGTTGCCACCAACCGACCGACCATCTTTTGTTGCAAGTTTTGTCTTATGATCAACGATATTTTGTCATTGGTGACTTGCAATACGTACATTTAATTGTCAGACTAGAATGTCCCGCTTACATATTTGCGACCAATATAAATGACAGTACAAATTTAGTTGTTAAAAGCAATATTAGCAACGAATTTAAAATTTTCTATGCTAATAATAAAAATTTACTGACAAATTTTATATTATCGTTATAGCATTACCTTTTGCAAAGATAAATTGGATTATAAAAAGTTGATTAGTAGACTAAAACTGACAAAGAGATTATAATCTTACTATAACTTGTTATAAATGACAAAATGAAACTAGTTGGTAACACTACTACAAAAAGATTATTAGCGATGATTATAGTCATTGCTAGTTTTATAATTGTCATCATAATTACTTTCTCATTTAGTAAAAAAAATTTCCTCCTAACTAATTTGCGACCATTATAATTGACGGTACAATTTTAGTTGTTAAAAGTAATATTATTCACAAATTTAAAGTTCTCTTCGCTTAAGATAAGCATTTAGCGATGCTTTTTATATATATTGCCACTAAAACTTTCATGGAAAAAAAGTAAATCTTCTTGTAGTGACAACACCTTCCCACTAACCGTGCAAATGAAGATAAGCATTGTTTGTATTATAATCACAACATAGTACGTACCCCAACAATCTGATCAACGGCCTCTCTCGAATCTTAAACTGTTTATTTATAACCAAAATTAATTGTAATTATTTCATTACAAGAAAACTGTTTATTTGTAATTATTTAATTGCGATCAAATGATTATTTATAACCAAAATTAGTTGTAAATAATCATTTGACGCAATTAAATAGTCACAAAAACCTATTTTTCTAATAGTGATTATGCCGCAAGGAACAATATGTACGTGGTCACATCCCATTGTTTCCTGTGATGGCGGAGGGTTTGGATGACCTTTACAAAAGACTATCAAATATTGAAGGGAGAGGATCAAGAAGAAATCCTGATTGAGGAGAAGGCTTTAGAGGATGCGTCAGTTCAGGATGAGAAGAGTTTATTCACTCAACTGTTGACTTCCAAACATTACAATGGGGATGCTTTTTTAACATGATGAGAGATATTTGGTGTACTCACCGAAGGGTGTGGTTTAGGTAGTTGAGTTTGAGGGTGCTAGTGATGCGAGAGTGGAGAGTATTTCTGTGGGTTTGGGGGAGGGCTTTAATTGTGGGCTCAAGTCAATTAAGGCCCATATGAAACAGAAGCCTGATGGCTTAACAGGTAGGAAGTGGAAACGTGTGGTGGATTTGGGCGCCCACGCCTAGAATGGGCCATCACACATTTGACAAAACAAAAATGTTTTTACACAAACTAGAAAACAGAAAAAGGAGTTGACCATTGTGACTAAAGATGTGGTTGACTAGAAATTCAAAGAGGTGAAGAAGGCCATTGATGGGGTTCACTGGAAGGTGCATAAGTGATCGACAAAGGTTGGAGTCGAGCCCTACAAAGGATTATGAAAACCTTATCATGTAATGCACGTGGGCTTGGGAACCCACTGGCATTCGTACGTTTCGTAACTTGATTTGTGAAGCAAGGTCCCGAGGTGATTTTTCTCCAAGAAACAAGATTGACAGTAAAGAGAATGGACAAATGTAAGTATATACTTGATTTTTCTAATTGTTTTACAATGAATTGTGTTGGTTAGGGTGGGGGACTTCCATTGTTATGGTAAAATAATGTGGATTTAACTGTTCAAAGATACTTTATTAATCATGTGGATGTTAAAGTTAGGGATGTGGAAGTTGGAAAACACTGGTTTCATGTGACGAGAATTTATGGGAACCTTGAGGTGTCTAGTAGATCTCAAATGTGGAACTTACTAAGAAGTTTGAATAATACTAGAAGTGGGTCTTGGTTATTGTTAGGGGATTTCAATGAGATTTTGAGCTAGAGGGAGAAGAGAGAGAGTAGGCCACAACCTAAGGGTCAGATTGGGGAGTTTAGGAGGGTGTTGCAGGACTGTAAATTGAGGAATTTGGGCTTTAGGGATTCTATGTTTACTTGGTGTAAATTAAGGGAGGGACATGCTAGAGTGTCTAAAAGGCTTGATAGATGTCTAGCAAATGTGCAATGGTGTGCATTGTTCCCACAACCATATTCCTATTTGGTTGGAGATGGAGGGAGATGGGGAAAGGAGAATAAATAAGAGGCTATTTCTTTTTGAGGCAATATGGGTGGGTGATGATGGTTGCCGGGGTATTACCAATAAGGTTTGGTATAGGGATGGTCAGGGTGATTATGTAGAACATGCTATGAAACTTCTCTTAGACTGTGGAAAGGAATGGGATTCATTTTGGCAAATACAAACTAAGCTATAGAAGACTCAACAGGATTTACATAGGTTGCAAGAGAAAGGGACTAAGGAGATACTCAAATGGAGGTTGCTAGCTAAGGAAAATGACAGTTGTGGTTAGAAAGGGATAAACTAATGTAAAGGTAGAGGTCTAAGACTCACTAGCTCAAGGAAGTTGATCAAAACTCAAGTTTTTTCACACTAAAGTTACTCATTGAAGGAAAAGAAATTCTATACTAAAATTGAAAGCTAAGATTGGAGAATGAGTGTATGGAAAATGGACTGATTCGCTAATTGAGGACTATTTCAAAGAATTGTTTTCTACATTAGAACTTAAGGGTGATATGGACTTCTTGAGCAGCCTTAATGGGAGAGTAACACCTACCATAAATGATGCATTGGCTATTGCTTACATTAAAGAATAGGTGGGGATATCCCTGAAGGAGATGCATCCACTGAAGGCTCCAAGACCAGATGGGATAGTCCCTTTATTTTTTTTAGAAGTATTGGCCAGTTGTGGGAAAGAAGGTGTCCAAGGTAGTGCTAACACCTCTAAATCTGGTGAGTTTCCCAAAAATTTGAATCATACTTTTATTAATTTAATTCCTAAAAACAATAGTCCTGCAAAAGTTACTGAATTCAAACCAGTGAGCCTATGCAATTTTTTGTATAAATTGATATCTAAGGTGATTGAAAATAGGTTGAAGGGTGTTCTTAATGATTACATATCAAAATCTCAATCTACATTTGTACCTAGCCTTGATAACTGATAATGTTTTGATAGCCTATGAACTCATTCACTTTTCGAAGCAAAAAAAGATGGGTAGAAAATGGTATATGTCTATTAAATTGGATATGAGTAAAGCACACGATAAGATTAAATAGGATTTCCTTAAAACAGTTTTGAGGTACTGTGGAGTTTGATGTGAAAGTGGTGACCATGATCATGTTTTGTGTAAGAACTATTTCTTATTGAATTTTAATAAATGGTGATCCTAAGGGACCAATTGTACTAACCAGAGGCTTGAGGTGAACAGATCCATTATCCTCTTACCTTTTGAGGGTCTCATCTCTTTATTAAATAAGGCAGGGGAGGAGAAGAAGATTAGTGGGTAAGAGTGTAGAGGAGCTCCTGTCATTAATAATCTTTTATTTGCATATGATAATGTTGTATTTTGTCAAACTTCTGTCCAAGAAAACTTAAATGTGTAGCACTTGTTGATCATTTATCAGTTGGTATCAAGTCAAAAGATCAATATGGAAAAAACCTATATGGTTTTTAGTCAAAATCTCAATGAGCAAACTCGAATGTAGATTTTGGATATATGGCACACTGAGTCTGAAAATAATTATGAAAGATACAGTTGGTTACCAACGATTGCTGGTAGGTCTAAAACAAGGGCTTTCTCTAACATTAAACATCATGTATGGAAGAAATTGCAAAATTGGAATGAAGAATTGCTTTCACAAGGGGATAAGGAGGTGCTGGTCAAAGCAATGGCAATACCAACTTATTCTATGAGTTGTTTCCTTTTACTTAATGTGCTATGCTTTGAGTTGGAGGCTATGATGGCTAGCTTTTTGTGGGACCAAAGGAAGGATGAGAGGAAGATAAATTAGGTAAGCTAGGTAAAAATGTGTGAGTCTAAAGCCAATGGAGGGATGGGTTTCAAGGATTTAAGATATTTTAACTTGTTTCTTTTGGCCAAGCAAGGGCAGAAAGTCTTGAATGTTGAAGGTACCTTGCTACATAAGATTCTAAAGGCTAGGTATTTTGGAAATATCAGTTTCTTTGGGTCCGAATTGGGTAGAAATCCATCTTACACTTAGAGGGACATGTGGGAAGCTAATTTTTTCTAGTGAGAAAGTGTAGGTGGAGAATTGGGGATGATGAAAACTATAAAGATATGGAAGGACCACTGGATACCAGAGATGGAATTCGAGTTGATTGAACCTTCAGCTTCTGTTATTGAGGATGAAGCAAAAAATGAGATTATGGAGCTCCTTTTGGATAGAAATACAAAGTGGTGGAATATAACAAAGTTGAGATTTCTCTTCAATCTAAATATTACTGATAAAGTGCTAAAGATTCTAGTTTGTCCAATGGAGCAACTAGATAAGCTTATTTGGGGTGAGGATAGCAGTGGAATGTTTAGTGTCAAGTTTGCTTAGAGATGGTTGAAGGCTAACAAGAGACTTGTTGGGGTGAATCTTGTAATGCTCATTTATAGGATGACTTGTGGAAGTCACTGTTGAGATTAAATATACAACACAAAGTTAAGGTTTTTTCTTGGCTTGCTTGTTCAAATTGCCTACCAATAGTTGTTAATCTATAGAAGAAGAGGGTTGTAGTTGGAAATGGTTGCTACTTTTGTGATTAAAACTTGACTCATGCATTGTTATGCTATCCTGGTATTGTTGGTTTATGGTTTATGGACTTCCTATCTTCCTATTATGGCGCAAGTGGATAGACATCAAATTATCGTTAATGCTGCCATGTAAGTGAAGACTTTGGGAGGAATTAAAGATTTGGGAACTTTCTTTATTATAGCATTGAGTCTCTGGTTCAAGAGAAATAAGAAAATTCTTGAAGATGAGATTCTTAATGCAAGGAAGGTGATTGAACATGCTTTGACATTGCACAGATTGTATGGAGAGATAAAGTTACAACCAACTTTTGCCATGAAGAAGTTTTGTGAATGAAGGCCACCGCCTAAGGGTTTTTTTTTTTTAACTTAAGGTTGATGGAGCTACGTTCTATCATCTTCATCGAGCAAGAATTGGAACTGTATTGAGAGATGCACAAGGGAAAGTTCTTGTCAACCAATAAGGGAGAGTGAGAGGTGGATCAACCTGAGGTTATTGAGTTCCTAGATGTTTTGCGTCGGCTGCAACTTATTGTACACATGGCTATTACGAATTTATTTTGGAATTAGACATTATGTTGGAGGTCGTGAAAGAGTTGATAGCAAATGCATCAAACCAATCGCCTTGGGGAGCAATTATTCATGAGATTAGGCTTCTCTTGGGTACTTTTATTGATGTTAGAGTTTATCACGTTAATAGACTAGGGGGAATGAGTTAGTTTATAGCCTAGCTAGACATGCTTGGGTTATAAATTCCATTGAAATGTGGTGGGTTGGATTTACGGACTTTATCTCTCAATCCATTTGGCTTGATAGTTGTCTGTAAATCTTATTTTAATTAATAATAATATTTTTCATAAATAAAAAAGACATGGCGCTATTGCATGCTTCAATAATTTATAGCTACTAGGCTTATACCATCTTGAGCATCTAGTTCTTGAAAGATGTTTTTTCTTGAAATTGTAAGTCATTAGTAATAAACACGAAAATACCTCTATCACTAGAGAACGATATCAACATTTATCTTCAACTACTAATTGGGGGAGTTACATCAGGTGTGGGCAAACGAGCATAAAGACATTTGATATCTCGATATCAGCAAGCTTCAATATGCATGCAATTTATTATGTACAATAAATAACTTTCTTACTAATGAAAACTTATTTGGCTGGAGCATTAAAGGAAAAATGACATGTACAATATGTAATAAGGATAACCAATCAAAGTGGTTGATGCATGATAGAAAAACGTGTTATATGAAACATCATCATTATTCACTAGTTGTTCATACATGGCATGCAAACTCAACAGAGTTTGATGCTAAAATCAATTGAAGATTACCTCTTTTAAAGTTGTCCAAAGCTAATATTCTTGAGCATATAGTTATCTGGGATCCCATCGATTTGCCTTGGAAAAGATTCAAATGGTCAAAAATGAGGCGGCGGGCTTTAGAGTTAAAATGAATTAAAAGGAGCATATTATTTGGGTTGTCGAACTGGTCAACGTTGAAGCTATGCTATTAATTCACATCAAAAAAAATATATATGATAATGTGTTGGGTATCCTAATGTCTATAGAAGGAAAGAGTAAGGATGCAGCAAACTCATGCAAAGATTGAGACACATGGATATTAGACAAGAGCTACACTTGAAAATAGATAGTAATTCAATTTATATGCCTCTTGGAGGGTATGCACTGTCAAGTGTTGAACAGAAATTATTTTGTTAATGATTGATCGAAATTAAGTTATTAGACTAATACGCATCAAACATGTTTATGTGCATCTAAGCGCATGATTGGAAGATCATTGGATTCAAGAGTCACAATTGCCATATGTTTTTGAAGCTAGCAATTGAAGTTCGAGGGTGGTTGACTAGGGACTTAAGGTTTGCATTGATAGAATCAATATTATTCTTTGAGGATTTATGTTCTTGCAAACTAAGTGTGTTGCCCTTGAAAAAAAATGGAACATGACATTCCTATTAGCTTGTGTAAATTGGAAAATCTATATCCACTATTGTTTTTTGATGTAAAGATCCATTTAGTTGCTTGTTTGCCCTATAAAGTCTTAATTGAGGGGCCAATGCAGTATTGGTGAATGTATCCAATTGAAAGATTTCTCAGTAAATTAAAACGATCAGTGGGGAATAAGGCTCACCTATAAGGATCTACCGTGGATGCATATCTCGACAATGGCACAGCTGCTATTTGATGTACCTCTGTGATATGAACCCAAGGTTCTCAAGGCCAAAAAGAAACAATGAACATATACAGGATTTCGATCTTCAAGACTTTTGGTTCTTAAAACTGTTATAGATACAAAGAAATTACACAAAGAAAAACTCACAAACTGTTGTGGCTTCATAGTATTTGTTAGATCTACTTTATAATAAATATAATTTTATAATTTGACATACCACATCAAAACACATCAATTTATGGGTTTATTTTTGCATAATCCCTTTGTGGCTAAAGTATTTTGCTTCATTTTTTTCTCAAATTGTTCGTTCAATAGGTGCACCTAGTGGATATGACATTTGTGGAGTAGAAATAGACAAAACTCAATGATTCGTGCTAAATATTTGCATGGAAGCTTAGCCATACTTGAGGTAATATATAATTTATTTAGTGGATCTTTGATATATGACTCAATTGATGTTACCACTACTTGTCTAACAACTTTCATATGCAGTAAATATATGGATGAGCTCAAATCAAATGGTCACTGATATTCGGAAGAAGCACAAGCAGGGATTACCATTTTGGTTTGAAGAACAGGTTCGTTTCAATTACAAGCCAAATATTCTAAGAATAGCTAATTACATAAGAATGTTACTTCACTATTAATCTTGTTGATTGTAGATTGTAGAGATGTACAATGCTAACTCGAATGAAGTGATCTCAGATGAGCTGTATGCTTTGGAACACAACCCATCTCCATTGTTAGATAAAGAAAGCTATATAGTTCGGGGTTATAGATTCCACACCATTGTTATGTAAAGAAATAGATGAACACAAATTGGGGTTAAAGATAGTCATGGTGTAAGGCCTAGGCTTGGCCCATGAAGATTTCAGCTTAGGAACCCGAGGATGGTGTCGTTTAGGTAAGGCATTAAGCCCTCAACTTCTTCTTTTTTCTCTCCCCGACGGTTAATTCTTTGTTTCTTCCCCTTTGCCCAAGTTTTTCTATAACACTTGATTTTCTCTCCCTATAGTTTCTTCATTCCCACTCCCTTCCTTTATCTTCTCCAAACGGTTTCTAACTCTCATTTTTCGTTCTCATCATACTCTCAACCTATCTCATGCCCTTTTCTTGGATCAATATTTCTGCCAATCTCTTGTTGGACTTGAATGGATGATGGAAAGCCTTTTTCTCTCATCTTCCTTTAAATTTTAGATTACCTTATCTCTATTCTCTCTCACACACGCAACCATTTCAAATTTCCAATAGAAGATAGCATTTCATGACCCCATTCGAAGTGCTACAAGGTAATCATGAATGCAAACCTTGGGAACCGACTTCATACTTGTACTTTATTGATATTCATGGATGAATTGATGAATTTTATGAAATGTGGTTAGTGTTGTTGGATGATTTAGAATTGTTGTGGTCGGTTAGGGTTGCTGTGATGGTGTTTTTTGGAAGTTTTGTGATTGTTTGTAGTGTGTTGGTTGGCTATTTGGTGGTAGTTGGTTTCTATGTTGGACTTTTTTCATTAACAACTAAAACATCCATATTAACTAATTTGGAGTGTTATCCAACCAGGTTATCTTAATATTTGACTGTTTCAATGAATAAAGTGCATTGGACTAGTTGTTCTAGGACTCTTGTAAGTTGTGTGGAGTTTTGAGTTTGACTCATATGTTGGTTGGGCATCATGTTACTGTACAGCTTGCATGTAAGATGTGGTGAGTGGCTAGTGTAGTGTGGGGGCTGGTTATGATTGGTGTCATTGCAAAGCCTGTGAATTGGTTGAGTGGCTTTTACACATTGGAATAAATGGGTTCTCTTTGGTCTATGTATTTGTTTACCTTTGGACTGCTTAATGTGCTTAGCTAGTTTAATCTTATTCTATTTTATTATTACGAGGATGGGATAGCTTCAGCTAAGTTATGTATGAGTGTAGGTATTAATTTGTAAGTAAATTTCTTTTGTTTTAGGTTAGTGTGACTCTGCTTTATTACAATATCAAAACGTAGAATAGATTGCAAAAGTCGAGTAAGCAGGGTTCCTATGTAAGGCTTTACACAAATTATACTGTAATACACTCTGGTATATGTCCTCTACTTACTGAATTATTGATAACTCACTCATTTATCTTCAAATATTTTTCATATGATGTTGATGTTTCAGCTGAAGACCAAGAATAGAAATTGTGATCAAAGCTAGGCTGATAGAGAACAACTGCTAATAGAAGGATTTTTAAGGTCTATTAGATATTGTTATGTGTTTAGTTTAGTAAGACTTAATGAGCTATTAGTTTATTATTTTGAAATTATTGGAGATCGTAAGCCCTTTTGTTTATGATGTTATTGTAGTGATGACTTTGTAAAAATTATTATGTGTGAATTTAGAAATATGGAATTATTTATTGTTTTTACATGATCTTTGAATATGCTAATTATGTCTAGAGATAGGTTTATAATAGATAGATAGTAATTCTCCAACCCATCCAGGTACGGGACATTACACATGGGGAAGAAAACTTGGATTTCTATAGAGTCATCACTGACATAATTGGATTGAAATACTTAGATGAGGATATTGTCTTGTTGTTCAAGTGCAATTGGTGGGATGTGAGCAACATAAGATTTGGAATCCTTACGAATGAATATTTTACTAGTGTCAATACATCTCAAGAATGGTATGAAAATAACTCATTCATGCTTGCTAGCAAGGAAAATCAAGTCTTTTACTAGGATTGAGTATGGGTGCCTGGCAAGTTGTGCAAAAGTTCGCCCCATGGTATGTATTGCAACATATTAGAAGTTGAACAAGAAGATAATGAATGTGACGTTTCGTATAACATCAAAGCCTATAAGAAATGCACTTGCTATTAATATATTTATAGACCTCATTCAATATAACATGTTTCCACTTCTTTGGGAAAACATTGCTAGAACATATTGATCTATCAAATGAAAAACAAAAGTGAGTCCTCGCACATCTCAACTAATAATGAGGGAGGATGGTCAGGCTCCTATGAATCAGAGCATGGTATGTTAACAATTAATTTATACATATATTATTAAGATTATAATTATGATAAAATCACATATTAAATGTATCTTATTTTCTAATCATATAGCTGTCACACAACCTGTAGACCTCAAGGTATTACAAGAGGCCTTAACTTAGACAAGGTGCGAAAGATAGGAAAAATTAAAATTAATATTGATGACGACCACACTAGTAGCAGTTGAGATCCAGAGACTTGGCTAGCGTCATACTATTATAGTCTAACTCATACATACACATCAATGGCTACATCATCTTTGTCTAGAGTACCATAAGAAGATAAGAATCATACAAAGATGCGTTGCTCGGTATAAATTGTTTATAATTCTATTATAATATTTAAGGGTGAGTTTGAACTTAATTTTGAGAAATTAGAGGAGTGTCAGACCATTGATAAACTTATAAATAATGCATATGAAATGTATAGAGGCTAGTCCCACGAGTATTGCCAAAAATTTAAAAATTCTAAGGAGAAATTTGAAATTTGAAATGGTTAATATTGACTTTTCTTGTGTAGGATAAGATGATCGCACTCCAAAATGAACTTGCTTATGAAGAATCATTACCGAGCGATGTTGAAATCTTATCCCAAGTTCTAGGGGCACGTTCAGGATATATGGAAGGTTTGGGCTGGTCTGTAAAACCTTTTGCCACTTCTTCGGGATGAAAGTGCATATTAAGTAACTCCTCTTGAAAGTTATATAAAGTAAGATTGGAGCTCGAGCAACAAAGATCAAGGCAGAGAGAAATGGAAAAAACTGCAGAGTCGAATGAATCTAATTTTGATATGCGATTAAGACAACAACAAGAGGAGCTACGAAGTTAGCAATTCAATGCCAAAAAATGCTTAGGAGATGCAGACAATGATTTCACGACAATTTATGTCTCCATCACCTTAGGGATATTTCTATAGATGAAATTCATATTTTGTTTATATTCTTTAACTACAACAAAAATTGCTTTTTGCCACGAAGTATCTTGGTCCAAAAAACGCATAATTCAATTGCAACTAAACTTTTTGCCATGATTCGTTGTTCATCGGACTTTCATCAAATATAATTCATGATTAGTTATGTTGTATCCACGAAGACCATTTTTCGTGACAAAATGTACATTTTTTGTGACAAGATTTTTTGTGATTAAAAATTTAAAATATATATGTTTCATGGTAAAAAGGCTTCAGACCCTTGTAATATAGTATCATAACATTAGTTATCCACTGAAATTCTAGTTGTAAATTAGTTTTCTCTATGTATTACCTTGTGTTAAAAAAACTCTGGCTATGGTTAGGTATTGCTGGCAGAAGATAGTTGCAACCATACTTTATTGTCATGAAAGATTAAAATTGATGTTGGTTATTCATATAAAATGCATATTTCCTATGAGTAGTTTCATGCCAAAGTGATACAGTTATATAAGTATTTCCTAGTAAGCATCATGGCTAAATGATGTACGCCACCAAGAATTTTCGTGACATCATATTTTTTGTGATGGTTCTGTTTGGTAGACATTGAACGTTTGGCATTCATTGTTGGTGGAAAAATATAATTTCTCATGTATCTACCACATAGAAACTACTTATTTCTCATTATGTCTTTCGTTGCAAAATTTCAACTGGCCATAAGTCAAGCATAACTACCAGCATTTCAGCTTCAAATGAAATATTTGGAAAAACTACATCAAGTGTTGAATTCCCAAGTGCTTAACTTGTTTTACTATAAAAGACACCCTACATACACAAATATGGCCATCATCTGGTTAGAAACCACCATATACATCATAAAATATGTTAGCTTTACACATACGCATAATGACACAAGTTAGCTCTGTCCATCCAACATATACATAATAGAACAAGTTCACATGTGTCCATCCATCATGCCAATTATCAACGTGTTTTAGGCCATGAATAATAACTATAATTTGAGCTTGCAAATGTAACATTTAGTTTGACATCAAAATTGCAAATTCTTGAACAACAATAAACCTCATGTATTCTAACTAGCCTAGCCAAGTTGTCACTTCCAGCCAACAACAAAAGCTTTTGTTGTAGTGCATGTCTTCTCCTATATCCAATCTCTAATCTAGAACCACCCATTAATCTTCCTCCGCATCTCATGGAGACCTACAAGTATAAATCAAATGTACAACAACCATATTATCACAGATTTCCAAAGTGTTGAAGTTTAAAGATTAGAGATGTCCATTGACTTTTTTACAGCTTTGTGTGGACAATTTAGTTGACATAGAGGCACACAATATAGTAAATACCTATGAATGAGCATGCAATGCTAGTTGCATGACGATGGGCATGCAAATCCTATATCATTTTGGAAATGATATCCTCCGTTGCTCTTCTCACAAAAGCAATACATATAATGCCCAAATAATGATCAATATAAAAGGACCAACTAGTATAATGTCATTCCTTCAATTTTACTGCAACCATGTAAACAAATATCCAAATTTGAATTTAATAACCTACTCCCATAAACCTTATGGAATATTCCTTTTCTCACAATTTTGGACGTGGTTTGATAATAATAATAAGGAAAATTGTGTTGTTATGGATAATTTAGTCAATGAATTGAAATAGTTGAATGGGATACAAGAATGCATCTCTTATAATATGTTATATTATTAAAATTTAAAAATATAAGATTTGAATAGTTGAATGAGACTTATAATAATTAATTGAATAGATTTATAGTACTATTATATCTAGATTAGATATATTTATATATACTAAAACATATATTAGATAGATTTATTTTTCTATCATAAGTGAAAAATATTTATCTGGATTAATAAATTAGATTAATAGATTCAAGTACATAACATATCAACAAACGTTTGAGAATGTGTTGACTCAACCATTGATGTCTTCTAGAGTCCCGCACTTTAATGCCTCCTCTAAACGTTCAAACGTTAAAGTTCTAAAATATTGTTTCTGCACATACGAACACCAAATAGAGTTTAAACACTGTAAACTTAATGTTCAAATATACATTTGGATGTTAGATTTTTTCATTCGAATCGTCTATTGGTTGGGATCACATTTTTCCCCACTACGACTAACTATATTAATGTTTGAACAATATCGAGTTCGAATGCAAACTAGAATACTAGTTGAGGAATAGCTTTTGTTCAAATATTGCATTAGCTGAACATATCTTTTATAAGTGTTCAATTTAATAGTAATCTTATATATAGGTTGGTGTTTGGACATTTTTTATGATAGTTTGAACACCGACCTGTATACCTGTTCAACGTTTTTATTTTCCCATAATATACTTGTTGTTCGGACGAAGATTACGTTTGTTTGAACATCAATCCAATTAAGTGTTTAACTTAATAGTAAGTTTAAAAACTTGTTGGTCTTCGAAAATTGTTTACCTTAGTTCAAACATCGACCCAAATACATGTGCAACATTTGCTCTCTTGTAATTATTTGCTTGTTGTTTGAACAAATCTTATGTTCATTTGAACATCAATTCCAATAAATATTGAAGTTATAGCTTGTGTACATATTATTTGGTGTTTGAACAAATGTCTCCCATAATTTGAACACAATCTGTAATACAAAATCTACTTAGACTACTAGTATATATAGACAATACAAAATCTCACTCCTATTTTTAGAGTATTGACGTGGCATTATATAAGATCTTTGAATAAATTATCTTCTTTCAAATAAATCTAAAAAATATGATTAATGACATATCGATATGATGAGATGAGTTAGAAGAAATAAGTAATCACAACGCAATTACCAAATTCAACAAAGCACACAGTATTTTAATTTTTTTTTTTTTTTGGAAAAAAAAACTCCTTCATCTCTTCAAAAATATATAAACTGGCATACGGTACATGATCAAATAACAATATACAATACATATTAGATCTAGTTTTTGAAAAATGGATGAAATAACATTAATTAAAGGTGAAAGGATAATTCTTCCTTTCCATATATATTTATATTGCAAGTTGTGATATGTTCATATACATATCCACTATTTAATAAGGTTTTTTTGTGTGTTTTTCTTAAGAATCGACTTTAAGACTTGTGTCAATATTTCGTGTAATTACTATTTATGGATGATGCAAGATCATGTACTCTTAATTTCCAACTCATATGATCTACCAGCTAATTTATAGACTATATAAGGATAATTGGGATTATAATACAAACAACCAAGAAAACAATCAATTAATGATCTGGTTTTGCTAATTATTTTTAATTTCTATACCAACGGGGAGAATATATGTGGTGTCATTATTCTTTAATTAATTATAATAAGTTGTTAGTAGCACCTGATCTATATAAAAACAAACAAAAATTATCATTTGATTTTGATAGGATCAAGACATATTATACTTTAAAGCACCATTAAATTATAAGAAAAGAAATAAATATATATATTCCTATTTTGGTAAATTTATATGAAATGCAATAGGAATTTTTGGAATTTTTGTATAGTTGTGACTATCTAAAGAACGAAAGAGATGAATGAGGCCGGCCAACTGGAAAACTACTATACAAACTTATTGATCATACAAATCCAAATTAAACACAAAATATTTTGAAATTAAATTACGAGCGTTTCATGTTAAAACCCTTCAATTTAATTGAAAGACATCATTAATTATTATTTAGAAATTGGTATCCTCGTAATAGACAAAAGATGCAAAGGTATGTACAGATAACAACAACACATTCATAGTAAGAATCACAATGGCCTGTACATATGGTTAGTCCAATAGAATTAAAAAAAAAAAAAAAGCCATGCATGCATGAGCTGTAATAATTGAATTAATCAATGGGGATTTGAATCCAAAAATATATATATATATATATATATATAAATGTATGTATGCAAGTCCAAGAAGATTTGAATATTCAAATCCAAAGTTAAAGGAGCCATCTCATCTTACCCTAAGTCTAGCTCTCTCTCTCTCTTTCTCTCTAGCTCTCTCTCTCTTTCTAGCTCTCTTTCTCATCTGTCTGTATATCGAAAGATTCAAAACAATAATTTGTACCTTGTAAGCATGGTCATATTATTGTCTTCCCAGCTAGTTGGGACAAGAGGGAGAGACACTGCATACCCTAATGCCGGCCATCAAATGCCAAATTTTTAGTTGTTAAACATATACTTTTCATGGTAAAAAGGCTTTACACCCCTGTAATGGTAATACCATAATATTAATTATCCACCGAGATGCTAGTTGCAAATTAGTTTTCGCTACGAGTTGCCTTGTATTAAAAGAACTTTGGCTAGGGTCAAGTACTGTCGGTAAAAGATAGTTGCAACCTTATTTTATTGTCATGAAAGATTAATAATGATGTTGGTTATTCATGTAAATTGCATATTTCCTATGAGTAGTTTTGGGCCAAAATGATACAATTATATAAGTATTTCCTAGTAAGCATAGTAGCTAAATGATGTATGCCATCAAGAGTTTTTTGGCATCATGTTTTTTTTTTGTGATGATTCTATTTCGTAGACATTGAAGGTTCGGCATTCATTTTTGGTGGGAAAATATAATTTCTTATGTGTCTACCGCATTGAAACGATTCATTTCTCACTATGTCTTCCGTTGCAAAATTTCAACGGGCCACAAGTCGAGTATAACTACCAGCATTTCAGCCTCAAATGCAATATTTGGAAAAACTACATCCAGTGTTGAATTTCCCAATACTTAACTTGTTTTATTATAAAAGACACCCCACATATGCAAATATGGTTGTCATCTGCTTAGAGACCACCATATATATCATAAGATAAGTTAGGTTTACACACATACTCGTAATGGCACAAGTTAGCTCTGTCCATCCAACATATACATAATAGAATAAGTTCACATGTGTCCATCCATCATGCCAATTACCAACGTGTTTTAGACCATGAGTAATAACTACCATTTAAGCTTGCAAATGTAACATTTAGTTTGATATCATAATTACAAATTCTTGAACAACAATAAACCTCATGTATACTAACTGACCTAGCCAAGATGTCACTTCCAACCAACAACAAAAGCCTTTGCTGCAGTGCATGTCTTCTCCTACCTCCAATCTCTAATCTGGAACCACGCATTGATCTTCCACCACATCTCATGGAGACCTACATGTATAAATCAAATGTATAACAACCATATCAACACAGATTTCCAAAGTGTTGAAGTTTATAAATTAGAGATGTTCATTGACTCTTTTACAGCTTTGTGTGGATAATTTAGTTGACATAGAGGCATGTAATATAGTGAATACCCATGAATGAGCATGTAATGCTAGTTGTATGAAGAGGGGCATGCAAAATCCTATATCATTTTGGAAATGATATCCTTCATTGCTCTTCTCACAAAAGCAGTACTATATAATGCCCAAATAATGATCTATATAGAAGGATCAACCAGTATAATGTCATTCCTTCAATTTTACTGCAGCCATGTAAATCAATATCCAAAAATGAATTTAATAACCTACTCCCATAAACGTAATGGCATATTCATCTTCTTACATATTTGGACGTGGTTTGATAACAATAAGGAAAATTGTGTTGTTATGGATAATTTAGTCAATGAATTGGAATAGTTGAATGGGATACAAGAATAGATTTATTATAATATGTTACATTATTAAAATTGTGTTATTATTAAATTTATATTATTATTAAGTTTATTCAACTATATTATTATAATATAGTTGAATGAGACTTATAATAATTAATTGAATAGATTTATAGTACTATTATATATAGATTAGATTTATTTATATATACTAAAACATATATTAAATAGATTTGTTTTCTATCATAAGTGAAAATATTTATCTAGATTAATAATTAGATTAATATATTTAAGTACATAACATATCCACAAACGTTCAAGAACATGCTGACCCAACAATTGATGTCTTTTGGAGTCCTGCACTTGAATGCCTCCTCTAAACGTTCGAATATTAAAGTTCTCAAATACTATTTCTGCACATACAAACACCAAGTAGAGTTTAAATACTGTAAACTTAATGTTCAAATATACGTTCGAATGTTAGATCTCTTCACTCGAACAATCTGTTGGTTGGGATCATGTCTTTTTGCGCTATGAGTAATTATATTAATGTTTGAACGATGTCGAGCTCGAACATAAACCTGAATACTGGTTGGGGAATAGCTTTTGTTCAAATACTAGTTTTGGTTCGAATAAATACTGCATTAGTTAAACATATCTTATAGAAGTGTTCAGTTTAATAGTAAGTTTATATACAAGTTGGTATTCAAATATTGTTTACGATAGCTTGAACACCGACCTGTATACCTGTTCAACGTTTTTATTTTCTAACAATCTGCTTGTTGTTCGGACGAAGAATATGTTTGTTCGAGCATCAACCCAATTAAGTGTTCAACTTAATAGTAAGATTACAAATAGGTTGATGTTCGAACATTGTTTACCTTAGTTCAAACATCAACCCAAACACATGATGTGCAACATTTGCTCTCTCTTGCAATTTGCTTCTTGTTCAAACAAGTCTTACACTCATTCGAACATCAACCCCAATAAATTTTGAAGTTACAACTTGTGTACATATTATTTGGCATTCGACCAAGGACTTTTATAATTCGAACAAAATCTACCTAGAATACTAGTGTAAATGGATAATACAAAATCCCACTCCTATTTTAGAGTATTGATGTGGCATTATATATAATCCTTGGATAAATTATCTTCTTTATAATAAAGGTAAAAAATTATGGATAATGACACTTCAATTTAATGAAACGAGTTAAAAGAAATAAGTAATCACTACGCAATTTCCTAATTCAACAAAGGGAAATACATTAGCCACAAAGTGAATATATAAAGACAACACCATAAATTGATGTGGGTTGATGTGATCTATCAAATTATAAAATTACTTTTATTATAAAGTAGATCTAATGAATTAAATCAAATCAAATCAGTTTGTAAGATTATTTTTGTAGGATTTATTTGTGTATGTAGAAGTCCTTGTCAACGAAAAATGTAGTATAATTTTTTTCGTTTTTGAAAAAAAAAAACTCATTTATCTCTTTAAAATTATTTGGCATATGGTACATCATCAAATCACAATATATGGTACATATTGGATCTAGTTTTTGAAGAAGTAATGAAATACCATTTAAAGGTGAAAGGATAACTTTTCCTTTCCATATACATTTATATTGCAAGTTGTGATCTATTCATATACATATCCACTATTTAAGAAGCTTTTTTTTTTTGTATTTCTTAAGAATCGACTTTAAGACTCATGCCAATATTTTTTGTAATTACTATATATGGATAATTGGGATTATAAGACAGACAACCAAGAAAACGATCAATTAATTTGATTTTGCGAATTATTTTTAATTTATACAACAATTGGAGAATATATGTTGTGTCATTATTCCTTAAATAATTATAAGAAATTGTAAGTAGCACCTGATCTATATAAAAGAAAAATCATTTGATCTTGATAGGATCGAGACATATTATAATCTAAAGCACCATTAAATTATAAGAAAGGTAATATATATTATATATATTCCTATTTTGCTAAATATATATGAAATGCAGTAGGAATTTTTTAAGTTTTTATATAGTTGTAGCTATCTAAAGAACGAAAGAGATGAAAGAGGCCGGCCAACTGGAACCTATACAAACTCATTGATCGATACAGATCCAAATTAAACACAAAATATTTTGAAATTAGATTATGAGAGTTTCATGTAAAAACCCTTCAATTTAATTGAAAGGCATCATTATTTAACATTTAGAAACTGGTACCTTCGTAATAGACAAAGGATACAAAAGGTATATATGTACAAATAACAACAACACATTCATAGTAAGAATCACAATGGCCTGTACATATATTGGTTAGTCCAATAAAAAAAAAACCATGCATGCATGAGGTGTAATAATTGAATTAATCAATGGAGAATTGAATCTATATATATATATATATATATATGTGTGTGTATGCAAGTCCAAGAATATTTGAACCGTTCAAATCCGAAGTCAAAGGAGCCATCTCATCTTACCCACAAGTCTCTCTCTCTCTCTCTCTCTCTGTGTATCAAGAGATCCAAAACAATGATCTGTACCTTGTAAGCACGGCCATATTATTGCCTTCCCCGCCGGTTGGGACAAAGGGAGAGAGACATTGCATGCTCTTAATTACATCTGATCTTTCTCTCTCCCATTCCCTAATTCTGACCACCAAATGCCATATTTCCCAATCTCCCTTACCATCACCACTCCATGCATGTTTTCGTCCTCTCGCTGCCCTTTTCAAAACTTTTGCGGCCACCACCATTGTATAATATCTTTTTCATCCTATAATTATTCATCAGCAACTCTCCAGTTTACATCAAACGAAAAGTAGTATATAAAAAGGCGACGAGAGATCATTGATCAGAGGGAGAGGACGGGAGGGAGAGAAGATCATCAAGATCGAGGAATTGGGGATATCCATGTTCTTCTTTCCTTCAATATTGCCCGATCTTGTTGACTCCGCCTTCGACTACACCATCGTTTCCTTTATCACCGCTCTCCTCCTCCTCTCCCTCTTGTCCCTCTGCTTCATTTTCTATCTCCGGTTCAAGTCTCGCACTCTTCACCATTTACAAAACTTCAATTCTCTATGGTCCGTACGTTGCATTCTTGTCTCCTTCATCATCTTTTGGGCTCTGAGCGAGCTCTTTCGCATACCCTTCTTTCATCAACGTTTTCTTTTTTATCTTTTCCATTATGCTAACCCATCCAAACAAGCCAACCTTTGCAAAATACAGGTGGTTCTCTCCTTAGGGTTATTAGAGCCTGCTTTTCTAATAACCCTACTCTTCCTCGTTAACTTTTCGATCAAGGAGAAAACTCTGTACAACATATGGGCCATTCCGTTTGTCCTCATTACATGCTTGCCCATGTTGACGTTACAAATAATCTGCGTGTTCTTCGCACCTTTCGAGACAAAATTACCTGCCATTTTCACACAGAGCTCTATTTTTTCCGAACATGGTTTCGATGACAAAACCCAAGTTTTGTGCGCATACCCTTTGTTGAGTACTGCTGTTTTTTGTGCTTTTGGCATTGGATATTCCATGTGTTTCTTGATTTCTTGTTGGAAGGTGGTTTCTTTAGTGATCAATAAGGGGTTGAGGATTCGAATTTATGGGCTTGCTTGGACGGTTTTGGTAGCGTTGCAAGTTCAAATTGTGGGTCTTGTCTTGTCTGTCTTTTGGAGACCTGATGAGGAAGCCTATGCTGCTGCAGCACTCCTTGTGTTTATCGGAACATTCTTGTGTGCCGCCATCGGGGAGGGCATTTTGGTAATCAAACCCATTGCTGACTCATTGGCTGCCGGAGGAGATTGTTGTCGGTGGACTCCTATTATCCAATCACGGAGGGAGGAAGTTGGTGATCAAAATTCGATGGAACATCATGTAATTCATGTCTAGCGATCGATAAACCTATGGACAACGACGTATGTACTTTGCTGAAAGCAAGGCAACAATTTTGCGATTATGTCGTCGGATAATATATATTGTCAGTCAGCCTTCAAATTGTGTTTTGTTTGGTAGTTTATTGGGCATTGTTGCTATGTTTTAATATTATTGGACTCGTTAGATTTTTCTGTAATCTTGGCTACTTTTTCCCTACTATATATTTGAGTGGTCTAGATACAGTTTTAAACTGTGCATTTAATTTAAACAAAATAGGATTTGCCATAAAAAGATAATTAAAAAAGGATTTTTTCATGTAGTCCCAAATTTCTTCAACTCTTTTTCAAATAGAGAATGCGGAACTTGTAAATTTTAAGATTGTATAAAATATTTTTCATATGATTACTACAAAAAGAAAACATTCAAGAAAAATGAATTAGATTGAGCTAGAGATCAAACGGGCAAATATATATTTGATGTTGGAGATTTTCTTGTTTTTTGCTTTGAACTTCTGTTATTGTACATGTGTTATAAGTGGTATCAGGCCGTGATCATCCGCTAGCAAATTAGAAAGCTGCCAAACACAAACCATGCATGTCATACTAATGAGTTTTTCTATACTTAAACCGCTACAGTAACCAACACCACACATTACCTATGTGGCTTTTTTTTTTTTTTCTACAATAAAACGAATACGTTTAATTTAAAAGACCATTTCCCGACTTTTTTTCCAAATCAGGCCATTCGAATTTCTCTCCCTCCAACTTTGCCTTTGCCTCCCGCTCAGTTCCGGCCACTCTTCTGCCGTTGTTTGCTTGTTGTCTGCCATCTGAAGTTCGCCATCTGCATTGTGCTATTCTTGCGAGGTCACCTAATTTCGTAAGATCCATTTTATTGCTTTCGGATTACTACGAGATTATCACCTTGTCTAATATGGGGGGTTCCTCACCCACCTCTTACAGATCCATCCTTGTATAAAGAGTTATTAATCTGCTATCTAATTTAGTTCTGTTGAATATAAAAATTGAAACATGCAATTTGGTTGCTTTTTCTTCTAGTCTGGTTTTCATTTGTGTTTCATCCATTCTTGTATTCATTTGCTTCATTAATGTGGATTATTTGGATCATGGATAATTGAGAACTGCATGATATGAGATTGCTATCAGCAAAATCACCAAGGTTTTTCTCGTTTGATTTGCACGAGGAGGGAAGAAAATGTATGGGAAAAATAAAGAGAAATGTGCCGTGAATTGGGGTTTAAATTTTAGGAAGAAAAACCTTTTTCTAATTTCCTTTTTCTCAACTAATTTGATATATTTGTAGACTGGCGAACCAAAAAAAAAAAAAAAGATAAAAGGCCACCCAGGACTTCTACATGGCCAATTCCACTGACTCAGGTATAATACAGTGGTCATTATAAAAAGAAGGTATCACGTTTCCATCTAGTTAATATATATTTATTTGTGTATTGTAGGTCTCTCTGTTCGGGAAATGCTTACTTCGGCCAGGTATAAAATTTCCTTCCAAAATACTTGCTAGTTTGGAAAGTCTTTAATGGGGTTTTCAAACCACACCAACTAGTTGGTGGTTCCATTTGCACTCATCAACTATACATGATAATTGACCCTGACCCGAACCCGTGATCTAAATGATATAGTTAGCATAATAAATTCCATCAATTTAGACATCACTCAATGACTCAAGTATTCGCATGTATTGGTAAGAAACCTGCCAAAATTATAGAATTCCACGAAAGGAGTCGGCCGAAAACTTAGGGCCGAACTATATTACTACCCTAGCCATAGCAAACTGATTAATAATACATGATATATGGGTACTGTACATTTTGAAGTTATACCTGAAGTACATATGGATCAAGAGATTTGAAAACAAACATAGCACTAATTCAGGAGAATTCAAAGGTCAAAAGCTTGATTCATAGTTAAAGCAGCTGAACTTAACCAGTGAAAAGACCAGCAGCCATGCTGTCTATCAGTGACTAGCAACTTCACATGATGCGTGATTGCTTACGAAAATTTTCGTGTATGGTATAAAGGACTTAGCAATCTGTTTTGGAATCCTAGTTCTCAGTATCAGCTTTTTAACTAATTGCCTATTGGCTATTAGAAAGACGAACTAGGAGAAGACGAAAGAGTTTCGAAATGGCGAGTCAATATTATGGATTAGGAAGAAAATTAAAACACATAATTAATTAGGGAAATTCAAATCATGGCAAAGCTGGTGCCGCACTACAGTTTAAGTTGTTTCCAATTTAAAGTACTATTTATAATTTGATAATCCATATATATATATATATATATGAAATTAATAGATAATTAATAAAATTTATAATTATGGGTCAATTTGTTAGTGGCCAGTTTAGGGTTGGCAAAAGCCAGTACGTATTAACTAATTTACTGTAAGCTGGCCGTAGGATGAACTGTATTAACTAATACTGTAAAATATATAATAACTTTCCAAATATATCTAATTTCTTTTGCATTTAATAACGCCACGACACCTGGATATATAATGGTGTGATTGGTCTAATTATAACTAATTGCTCATGATCATCCTATATATATGTTAAACAAAAGAAGGTGATTAAAATACAATTTTCATTCAACCTAGTTACCTGCATATATGCATATAATTACTTTCAAGATTAAATGGGATAAGAAATACCATGCACTGTAGAATTTTTTTAATTTGTTTTAGAAAAATCCCAAGCCTAACACCCATGCATGGGCTTATATAATTGCATGCTATTTCCATGTTGGGTTTGGGTTAAAAAGAAAATATAGTTTATTCATCACATGCAAATCAAATCTGTCATTACTAGAATTTATCTTTCACTCAAAACTGAATTCAAAATCTGTACATGCAGGATCTTTCTCTATCCAAACTTTCGCTTTTAAACATGCATGAAAGAGCTTACTTTGCCAATTTATGTGCCACAGTATTGACCTCCCGATACTTTAGAGAAAAAACCATAAAAAAACAAAAAAACAGACCTCCCGATGTGTAAACCAAACACTCCAGCTTGGTCTTTACTGACCATACTTCGAGAATCAATCACATGGTGTTTCCATAATATATGTATAAATTATACTTTCATGCTCGTGTTTGTATCCTCACAACTATTTTAGGATATTAGTATATTCATAACATTTATGCAATTAAAAAGTCAGTGAACTATATATATAATAATATAATTCATGGTACTTATTTTTTCATCATATATAACTAGTGCGTATCTATACCTTATGAGTACTGCTACATGTCCCAAAGGACATGTACCGAATTTGACTCGAGTAGGCAAAGTAGATTTTTTATTTTTTTGGATTTATTTTCATTAATTTTTTTGGTGTCTTTAAATATTTTTTAAAATTAAAAAAATACAACATTATTTAAAAATACTTTCTTAATCACTCAATAAAAAATTAAAAATTAAAAATTGCATTTGGGACAAATTTTCGGTACACTATTAGGTGGAAATAGCATTTCTAATACCTTGTATATAAATACTATATATATACACATATATGGTACTATGACGTGTTTATATATATATATATATGTGTGTGTGTGTGTGTGTGTGTGTGTATATGAGTAGTGAGCTAATTTAATTATATGAACTACTTACTCACAAACATTATTAATTAATCGGTTTAGGTGAATTTTTATGCGAATTTGTATCAAAATTAATTAAGAATATAGTCTCTAATTCTTTGTTAGTATACAACCTATCAAATAGTTGAATCGAGTCAAATTCAAATTGTAACAAGCCAAATTGAAGTTGCTTATAACTTAATTTGTTCATAATTTGCAACCTTAGGCCGCGTGCTAGTTTTTCTGATATTATTAATTTGTTACTTCTCAAAGAGCAATGAAGTTACTAATTTGTTAGAGCACTAGCATAGCCATTGCTAAGTCTAAATTGAAATCCAAATTCGCTTTTTTTACTATAATCCATATGGTTTAACTAAGGGGTCCACATTGGTCTAACTAAATCAAAATTCAAATAATAATATTGTGACGCCCCCAAATTCTTCTTAAACTAATACGGGAATCGAGGCGTCAGGATGATGACAACACGGGTCACACATCCCAACAACAAGTGTCAAACGTGTGTGCACACGTGACATACATAAAAATAAAGGTCGCAGCGGATAATAAATTAATATCTAAGTACCAGAATTTTTTTTAAAAATATTTTACAAACCAATTTAATAAAAATTCTCCAACGGGAGATTTAATACAGTCATCCAAAAATAAAAATTAAAAAAATACATATTTATAAAAAGGGGAAAACAAATTTCCCGAGATATCAATTAATAATAACACCTCAATAGCGGAGCCGTCTCCTCAGGCTCGGCCTCTCCAAAGTCTGCATCTAAAATAAACTACGACGCCAAGATGGCATCGCAGGTAAGTACAACCCAACCAAACCTAAGACAATAAATACATTAATGCCACAACAACAACCAAGAACAATTACCATATGCATGAGGCTTAAAAACATCTTTCTTAAAGTCAATGAAATAACCACAAATGCCAAAATCTCATTTTAATCCACAATAAAATCCCAATAAAATCACCCATCACTTTCCATAAAATAATATCCTCAAAACCGATCATACCGGGCGTTACGTATCGCCGTCCCCGATATGATTTACACACACACCTGAAACCATAATGGGCGTTACGTATCACCGTCCCCATTACGATCCACACACACTCATTTCATACCGGGCGTTACGTATCGCCGTCCCCGATATGAAATGCACACCCAATGACCATAATGGGCATTACGTATCGCCGTCTCCATTATGTCATCCACACACACACACGCTGATCACAACGGGCGTTACGTATCGCCGTCCCCGTTATGACTCAGCCCAAAACCATGAAAATCCATTAAATTCCATTTAAGTCCCAGTTCCATTCTCAACACATAAATATCCAAAATCATGCCAAATTCCACTTTCCAAATATTTTCATGAGCATACGCGTAAATCCACAATGCAGACAACCATGCAGCAATTATCCATCATTTAATTAATCCAATCAACCAACAAATACCAACATCAACCAACACATAGCAGCAATAATCAAATACAACAACTGTTGATGCCAAAAATATATTTAAATCTTAAAGCTCGTTTGGAAAGTACTTACAGCGGTAAAAAAGCATTTCCTTGAACAACGCCAATCTGCAGCGTTTGTAGCGGTCACATATACGTTAGGCTAAAACACTCGATTTGACACCAAAATTTAGGGAGGTACTCATTGAAGGGTGGGGAATCTCATGGAGGTGGTGGTGTGGCAACACAACCACCGGAAGGTGGCGGATCGGGATCAAAAGGGGTGAAAACCCATTTTCAAGTTTGGGGTCGTACCGGGAAGGTGAGGCCGCGGTTGGGGAAACTGAGCTAGGGGGTTGACCGGCTGGGTGAGGGGAGTCGAATGGTGGCGGAGGTGAGATGCACGGTGGCCAGACGGCGACGTGGCGAAGAACGACCCGTTTAAGGCTCATTTCGGGTGGAGGAGGTAACCGGCGGCGATGGGTGGCTTTGGGCGGTGGGTTATGCTCGCTGGAGGTTGGGGAGTCTAGTCGTGGTGGTCGGAGGCCAAGGGGTGGCAGGTGGTGGCCGGAAAATGCAAGGGAAGCAAAAATGGCCATTTCGGGTTTGTGGCCGTGGAGGGGCGGTGGGGTGGCCGGAGGGGACACCACCGGTGTCGTTGAGCTCGCCGGCGTGAGGGGAGGCTGGTGGTGTGGGCGGTGTCGCCGGTGGGTGGCCAGCGGCGGTCCTGGGGCTGAGGGAGAGGAACGGCGAAAGGGAGAGGGAGGCAGGGGAAGGCTGGGCACGCGGGAGAAGCAGAGGAAAGAAGAAGAAAAAGAAAGAAGAAAAAGAAAAGAAAAAGAAAAGAAAAAGGAGAAAAGGAAAAAGAAGGGAAAAAAAAAATCCAACCAGAAAAACACAACAAATTAAATAAAAACTGGCTTTAAATACTATAATTTTAATATCAATAAAATAATATATTTAAATCCCCAACAATATAAATAAATTAAACTCAAGCACAATGTTAAAATAAAACAATAGTTAATATAACGAAAGCAGATAAAATAAATTCACATAATAAAATAAATGAATTTAATTCCACTCATTAAAATAATTAAGAAAAGCAACGTAACTCGATATTAACTAATTAATAGCTAAAATAAATATCTTAAATAAATAAAATATGACAATAATATTATTTAAATAAATTAAAATAATTAACACCGAGCATAAAATAACGTGTAAAAATACACGTAAGTCCGGGATCTCACAAATATAATATTATATATTTTAATATAAATAATAATATATATTTTTTAATTTTGCAAAAACACTTAACATATTAAATATTAATATACAAACAATAGTTTTTTTTAATTTTGCAAATACACATACTATGCCAATATATATATATATATAATATATAAATACCTTCTCATTAATTTTCCCATTTAATCTGCCAATTTTATCTTGCAAATGGCGTGGATGAATAGACCAGTACTGTTGGAAGAGATACGGAAGAAAAGGTAAAACGGATAACATAAAGGACTTTGGATGGAGTACTAGAAGAGGGAAAAAAAAAAACATATAGAGAATTCCCATCTCATCTACCCTTACCTCATGCAAAGGAACAAGACATGCAATTTCTCTGTCTCATGTACGTAACATGTTTTATATATCTTGCGAAGTGACGTAGAAGAATAGACTAGCAAGGATGAGAGAGATAAGTGGCTGCTAATGGATAACATTGAATTTTGTTTAGGAGTTTGGGAGGAAAATAGGTGAGAGATAAGAGAGAGAGTTCCCACATCAGCCTACCTGCACATGGCTCATGGGCTCATGAAAAGAAACACGGCAATTGCTTTGTAAACAAAAACTTCAAGATACGTATAGAAAATTTAACTACGTTTTAATTATCCACGTGATGAATTGTATTCTTTATACCAATTTTTTTTTCTAATTTGTAAAAGAGGAGATAAGAACGATCAGCGCATTAATCCTCCTTGGATGTGACGATCATATTAATCCTTCTTAGATGTGAGGACCAACCGCCTTACCAATCTAAAAGTTAGGGTTTTCTTTTTTGTTAATATAGATAATATTCCAGATAACTAATGTCAAGCTAAAACAAAAGATTCGTGTATTAATCCTATGTATAAATTTTAGGTATGTAAATCTTGTATAGATCATCATTAGTAAAAATGAAAAAAGAAATATATTTATAGTCATAAAATATAAAATGATCATGCATTCTTCAAAAAAATAAATCAATATGAGATCCACATGAAAAAATTATTTTTTTAACAATAAATTTCATTATTTTTCAAAATTAATTTAACGTTTACTCAATTCATAACTGTATCTAAAATTACACAAATCTAAATAAAATTTGTATACTTGAGACTTCGGCAAAGCATTACTCTTAATATTCATCGGGAAGTCCTTTTTAACTGGAATCTAGATATTCTACTACAACTTGATAAGTTATTATAGCACTAGCTAGTTAGTCAAAAATTATATAAAAAAAAACATATAACCCACCACCATTCCTCTTATTTGTTAGTTTTTAAAAGTATTCGTTGTTCTGATAAAAAAAAAAAGTATTCGTTGTTAGTATTAATATTGTAAACCCAACAAAAACTTGGACGGATAGAGCTACTTTATTTTTTAGAAAGCAAGAGAAATATTAGTTTCAATTAATAGTATAATCTTCATTGTTTCGAATTTTGGATTTGGAGTTTGTAGGATTTTGTCTAAATTTTAAAATTTGAGATTAAAAAAATATATATCTATTTACTTAATGCATGTCAATCTCTCCTATAGATTTTAGAGTTCAAATAATGACCATAAAATCATAATTCATGAAAACCACAAGGTTAAGATCAAACAAAATGGAAAATACTTAAGCTACAATGAATTATACAAAAGTAATCTCAAACTAATGTGATTTTATATGATTTGTCAATTTATAAAGTTACTTTTATAGTAAAATAAATCAAACGGATCACATGAAATCATGTCAATTTGTAAAATCATTTTTGCATAATCTGTTTGTGGATATAAGAGTCATCAAGTACCAGAATCATTCTACTTATTATCCTCTAAATAAAAGGATACTGATATATAGAACAAGAACTATATTATATTCAAAAGAAACATTACTTCTCCTAAAAATATGTCTCGAATTTATCTCTTGAAAATGATTTTTTTTTATTTTTTTAACTTAAAAATTAAGAAAGTGTTTTTTAATAATAATATGATTTTTTCATTTTTAAAAATTATTTTTAAAAAATCAAAAATATGAATAAAAATAAAATAAAATAAAACTCATTTTGCGTATTCGAATGATCTTTGGGCTACAACTCTGGAGCATTGGTTGACCAATTTCTCAAGGGATGTAGCCTTAGGCCTCATTTGGTTGTCAAATTCTACTAAGCGCATTCTACTTTAAATTTATTTTATCATCTAAACACATCAAATTAATACATTTCAAAGTGAATTATGCGAATTCAATAATTATAGAATACTATAGTACGATGGGACAATATTAAATTACTTTTTCATCATTTCCTAACAGGTTTTTGTATTTTTGATTTTTGATTACTTTTTTTTATAATCGCATGCCTCTCTTTCTCTTGACATTTATTTTTCCCCCACTCTCTCTCTCTCTCTCTCTCTTAAATTTTTTACAATTTACTTGAGGAAACAGGTGTTATACAATTTATAATGGTAGCTTTTACAGATTTAACAATACCTATAAATTTATTTAAACCTATCTAAACATTTAAATACACTTTAAATTCATAGAAATAAGTTTTATAAAATTTAATAAACTATCTTAATTAACTATTATTAAAAAAAATTAACTGAACTCAATACAGTTTAACAAAACCTTACTCAAACAATTTGAGAATTTCTTAAAATAGTTGTAAAATGTATCCTTATTCCTTAATCAAACAATAGGTATTGGTCGACCACCTTTCCCGCAACAAATTTTCAATAAAATAGGTACAATGTCCGGTCATATAAGGCAGTAAATGAAGTGTATGTTCCCACCGAATGCCACGCGGAGTAGGTGTGCATAATGATAATGTTCACGAGAATCAAGGGTAATCGTGGTATTTCGAATCATTTTGGGCTTCTCAAAAATTTAAAAAAAAAAAAAAACAGACGCTGACATGACGCCGCATAACTAGTAATACATGTTCGAGTGAGACCTATTGGCTGTTGCTGAGCTGTTACGATGGTTCGCTTCTTCTGCCGCTGACATGGTAAAAATTGAAGTAGCCAAATTGCACACGTTATCCACGTGTCGTGCCCGTCGGCATGAAATTTTTGAAGTAGCCAAATTGTTACGCTGTTTCTACGTTCTACACATTAATAACGGGTCCCACAATAACACGACAAATACAATTTAAAAACCAAAAAACTGAAGTAATATATAAAGAAAACAATATAAATATAATTCTTTTTATAATTTTTATACGATCTTCTTTTGAACAAGATGTATTTTTACAAGATAACTTATAAAAATAATCCTACCAAAAAAAAAACTTCTAAAAATAACCTAATTTTTTTTTTCTATTTTTCGTGATATAATTGTATTTTATAGGTCAAAACTTGGTAGACTTTTTATCTAAAGTTTAAAGAAAATATTCTAATGAGAACATAAAGTAAAAAATAAGACTATTTCTAGCCCATGATTCTTTTATCATCACTTTAATATCATTTAAAAAGTGAGATTAAATGAAAATTTTATAAATAATAACAAATTCTAATTATATAATATATATATATATATGTATCTATGTATGTATGAGTGTATTTTCTTTTGGCTTGGAAGATGCATGTACAATGGATATACCTAAAAATTAATGGTCCGAGGACTCCATACTACGTATCTAAAAATGCATGCTATTTATACAAATGGTCCATACTACATCACCATTCTGTCGTTTATGGTGGATTTTCTTTTTTTTCTTTTGATAAAATTAATAATTTTTAGTTGACATTTGACATTTGACTTGTAATAAGATGGAAAAGAGGTGGTTACATGTCACAAACCACCTGTTTTGAGGTCAATCCCTTCACCTGAAAAACCTGCTACAAAACGTAACGGCTGTATTCCACAACTAAGGTAGGTACATCTCACAACTTCTGCCCTATCCCTCTTTATACGCAATGCAATGATAGGATCATGCTTTCGCTATGATAAGATCTAAATAAATATTTTATAATGATAGGAAGATAGATGGTAAATAATAAACTTAAGTATTTATTTACTTTTAAGAAATAAAAAAATTAAAATATTATACAATTAAATATTAATATTATATTATTTTTAATGTTATTTTTATTTTGAAAATTCAACAAGTTGATTTACTTTTATTTTTTATTTAAAAATTTGAAAATATTATAATATTAGTTTGAAAATTTGTAATAATTCATTTGAAAAAATTATAATGCTTAATTTGAAAGTGTTTATTTTTTAATAATGTTTAGCAAAAAATTGAGATTGAATGATCAAGACGAAACGAGATAGAATGAAATAGAATTTTTTTTTTCCAAACATCACTTTATCCTCAAAATTTAATTATAATATGATTTATATAAAAATGATATACATACAACTTTTTTTTATAACCTATTATACAATTATGTTTTAAATAAGGAGTATTTTCATAAAATAACTTATACAAGTAATATTACTTTACATAAATATTTTCAATTTAAAACGTAATTGTGTAAAAAGTTGTAAAAATGATTCTACATATATAACAACTTATTATATGTTATACACAACAATATTAGTTTGTACCTAGTTTTCTTTCTAATTGCATGGAAACAAGTTTCTTTCAACCTATTTAAAAAGAAAAATTCTGCTTATCTCTAGGGGTGTAAAAAGACCGAACCGGACCGGCGGATCGGACCGGACCGGTTGTCCCGGACCGGGACCGGACCGGACCGGTTGGAGTTCGGTCCGGTCCGGTCCAAAAAATATATGGACCGGAAAATTCCGGTCCGGTCCCGGTCCAGGGAGTTCATCCCCCTGGACCGGACCGGACCGGACCGAATCCTTTTTTTTTTTTTAATTTTTTTTTTAAAAATATATGTATATAAAAATAATAATATAAAAATTTTAATATTAATATTAATATTAATATATATTAATATATAATATATATTCTTATAATATTAACATATAAATAATAAGTATATTATTATTATTTAATATATTATTACTAATTTATTACTATTTACTAACATATAAATATATAATATACTAATATAAATTGTAATAATGTTATTACTTATTAGTTATAGTTTATTAACATATACTAATGTAATAATATTATTAGACTATTAGATTATTAGTTATAGTTTACTAATATACTTAATATTTAATATTAACTAATATATTAATAGATAATATATACTCTTATATATTAATATATAAATAATAAGTGTATTATTATTATTTAATATATTATTAATAATTTATCACTATTTACTAACATATAAATATATAATATACTAATGTAAATTGTAATAATGTTATTACTTATTAGTTATAGTTTATTAACATATACTAATGTGAAAGTGTTATTAGACTATTAGACTATTAGTTATAATTTACTAACATACTTAATATATAATATATACTAACATATTAATATATAATATATACTTTTATAATATTAACATATTATAATTTATAGTAATTAAATTTGGACCAAAAAAATATTTGATTATTGTAGAATTATATATTAAATTTAGCCCATTAAATCATATGGGGTACCCCTGGACCGGACCGGACCGCCCCTGGACCGAATTGGACCGGACCGGTATGGACCGAACTCCTGTTCGGTCCGGTCCAGGGTGAGAGAATTTTTGGACCGAATGAAATCGGTCCACAAATTTCCCGGACCGGACCGGACCGGACCGGACCATTTACACCCCTACTTATCTCTTACACTACATGTTATAAATAGAAAAAAAAGACAAATGACAAATTACATATTGTATGTATCTGTGAGATTTTAAATTTAGGTGTATTTTTACACGTTATTTTATTTTCGGTATTAATTATTTTAATTTATTTTAATAATATTATTGGTTGTGTTTTATTTGATTAAAATATTTATTTGAACTATTCGTTAGTAAATGTTAGTTTTATGTTGTTTTTATAATTAAATGTTGAGTTACGTTTTTTCTTTATTAATTGAAATATGAGGTAATTATTTTAAATGAGTGGAATTTAATTTCTTTTATTTTATTATGTGATTTTATTTGATGTGCTTCCTTAATATTAATTAATGTTTTATAATTAAATTGTTCTTTAAATTAAATTAGCTTATTCTTGGACTTTAAATTTTTTAATTTTATTGATATTAAATTGTAGTATTTTAAGTTGGCTTTTATTTAATTTATTGTGTTTTTTTTTTAGTTTTTTTTCTCTTTTTCCTTTTCTTTTCTTTTCTTTTTCTTCTTTCTTCTTTCTTTTTCTTCTTCTCTTCCTTTGCTTCCGCGACCCGCGAGACCCCGTCCTCTCCTCTCTCTCACCGGTTCTCTCATCTCCATCTAGGGCCGCCGTCGGCAACCCACTGGCAACACGCCCAGTCCAACCTCACCCCCACATGCCGGCGAGCCCAACGACACCGGTGGTGTCACCTCCGGCCACCCCACCTCCCTCACACGGCGCATACCCGAAAATGGGTTTAATGGGTTTTCACCCATTTTCCGATGCCGTCGTGGGTCCCCTTGGCTTCCGACCACTACCACTAGACTCCCCACCTTACGGCAAGCATAATCTACCGTCGGTAGCTACCCCAACTTTTCTCTCTCTCCTCCACTCGAAATGGGTCCTAAAACGGGTTTATCATTGCCACGCCACCATCCGGCCCCCATAGGCCTCACCTCTACCACCAAACCACTCCCCTTACTTAGCCGGTCAACCCCCTAACTCAATTTCCCCAACCGCAGCCCCAACTTCCCCGTACAACCTCAAACCCTAAAATGGGTTTCCATCATTTTGGAACCCGATCCGCCACCTTCCGGTGGTTGTATCGCCACACCACCACCTCCATGAGATTCCCCACCTTTCAAAGAGTATCTCCCTAAATTTTGGTGTCAAACCGAGCATTTTAGCCTAACGTATCGGTGACTACTACGAACGCTGCGGATTGGCGTTTATTCAAATATTTGCGTTTTTACCCGCTGTAAGTACTTTCCAAACGAGTTTTAAGATTTAAATATATTTTTGGCATCAACAGTTATTGTGTTTGATTATTGTTGGAATTTATTAATTGTTGGCTATCTGGTGCATGGTTGTCTGCATTGTGTATTTACGTGCATGTTCATAAAAATATTTGGAAATCGAATTTATGCATGATTTCAGATATTTATGTGTTGGAAATGGAAACTGGGTTATTATTGAGTTTATGGATTTTAATGGTTTTTGGCTGAGTCATAACGGGGACGACGATACGTAACGCCCGTTGTGATTAGCGTGTGTGTGTGGATGACATAATGGGAATGGTGATACGTAACGCTCATTATGGTCATTGTGTGTGTTAGTTATAATGGGGACGGCGATACGTAACGTCCATTGTGATTGATAGTGTGTGGATGACATAACGGAGACGGCGATACGTAACGCCTGTTATGGTCATTGGGTGTGTATTTCATATCGGGGACAGCGATACGTAACTCCTGGTATAAAATGAGTGTATAGGAATCAAAATGGAAACGGCGATACGCAACACCCATTATGATTTGGTGTGTGTATATATCATACCGGGGACGGCGATACATAACGCCATTGGATTTGTAGTTATTATTTTATGAGAAATGATAAGTGATTTTACTGAAATTTTATCGTGGACCAAATGGGATTTTGGCGTGTGTTTATTTTATTTATTTTGAAAAATACGTTCTTTTGAGATTCATGCATTTGGAGTCATGTCCATGAATTTTGTTGTTGCATGAGTATATTTCTGTCTTTTGGTTTGGTTGGGTTGTACTTACCTGCAATGCCATCTTGGCGTCGTAGTTTTTGGATACAGATTTTTGTGGAGGCTGAGCTTGAGGAAGCGACTTTGCTGTCGAAGTAATTGTATTATAAATTGTTATTTCGGGAAATTATTTTTCTCTTTTTATAAATATGTATTTGTTTAATTTATCTTTCGGATGACTGTATTATATCTCCTGTTGGAGAATTTATGTTAAACTGTTTTGTAAAATATTTCTAAAAATTCTAGTACTTAGTTATTGACTTAATATATCCGCTACTGTTATTTATATATGTCACGTGTGCACACACGTTTGGCATTTGTCGTTGGGATGTGTGACTCATGTTGTCATCCTCCCGACGCCTCGATTCCTGTATTATTTTAAGGAGAATTTGGGGGCGTCACAGTATGTGGTATAAAGATAATAAATATCATTTCTCATTTAAAAATATTTTCAAAAAATATTATTTATATTTATAATTTTATTTTCAAAAATTATTATTTATAATTTTATTGATGTGCTGAAAATTAAGAAATTTAAATTCTAAATTAAAAAGAAAGATGATAAAATTAATTTTATACTTTTAAAATTCTAAATATATATAATGCTACTCAAAATGTCACATAAGAACCCCACGGTACTGATTAAAAGATGGTAGATAAAAAAAAATAAAAAACGATTTTAAATTAGTAGGTTTTAACTTATTCCGACACAATTTATAAGAAAAAGAAAAATGAATCCTATTAGTTTTCTCTTTCATTTTAAATTGTAAAATTAAGATAAAAAAGGATCATTCAAAATGACCGAGTCTCTAGTGGAAATAGCAAGACGCGCATCCACAGAAGATGTGGCATTCACATTTCTATGTAACTGATCAAAAGCTTTATGGACACTGTTCTTGAGGGGGCAATTATAATTAAAATAAATCCACCTGCGATTTGACTATTTGATCTGTCCATGATCACTCAAACGTGTGTACAAACTACGCAAACCCAGAAACATCTACAACCGTCTAATCCTCATGTATATATATACCCCAATCCCCAGCTCTGCAAAAATCACTCATCTTCCTCTCATTCATTCATTCATCCATTCTTTCTTTGTTCATATGTGGATTATCTTTGAGATCCATCTATCATGAGCAATATACCAAAATCGCTTACAGATTCCTCTCTGACCCTCTTCAATCTAGCCATCTCTGCCTCTGATCCTTGGCCTTTCTCTCTTGTTTTCTCATAACAACCTTAATTTCTGTACAAAAATTAGGCCTTGTTTCTGGGTTTTAATGGGGATTGGTGTAGACAGAAACCATCTGAATTTCCACATCCATATGCCGCACCTCCATTTTCGCCACCATCACCAGCACCAACATCTGCATGATCAGAAGAAGGAATTGAAAGACATCCCAAAGGGGTGTTTGGCAATCATGGTAGGTCAAGGTGAGGAGCAAGAAAGGTTCGTTATACCTGTGATCTACATCAACCATCCACTATTCATGCAGCTGTTGAAGGAAGCTGAGGAAGAGTTTGGGTTTGATCAGAAGGGTCCCATCACAATCCCTTGCCACGTGGAGGAGTTCCGCACCGTCCAGGACATGATTGATGGAGAGAAATGGCACCACCATCACCAAAACCTTCACCATCACCACAATCATGTTTTGTGTTTGAGGCCGGTTTCATGCATGATCTGATGTTGTAGTCATGATGATCTGTTTCTTTCTCTTTCTCTTATTTATTTCTTCAATTTTTCTAGAATACGTACCCATGTTGGAATATTGATGATGAAGAAAAAAGTCGGATCATAAGATTATTTTTGTTCTTGCTTTCTGTATATTTTAATTTAATTTGGAGGCTTAACAAATTAGAAGAAAAACACACTTGGAAAGGATGTTGTTTCCATTTTTTTACTTTTAATTTACTCCTTAATTTGAGAGCCCGAAGCTTTAATTGTTAATGCATGTGAACGCTTTAATTGTTAATGCATGTGAACACATGAAGACAGAAGAAAACATAAAGTACTTGTTAGAGAGAGAGAGAGAGAGAGAAACGTATAGAACACCGCGTACGATTAATTGGGACAATTGGAAGGAGGCGAAGGGGTTTCCTTAGGGCCAATATTGAATTTAATAGCGTGTGCATGGTGGTGGCCTTGGGACTTTGAATTACGTATACGGATAAGATCAATGAAATATTCCCTTCAACAAAACTAGATATATATCTTGTGATATGATTAATTACAATTACAGTTTGCTACCATATATAATTTGGTATTATATAAACATCATATTTTTTTCAATTGTTATTAAGTATTCATCTATATTTTGTAAATTAATTCAATATTATTTTATGGTGCTTTTTGTTTGATTTTTAGATGGATTTGCTTTTTGCCAGCTTCCAGCTAAGACACCGCCGCAATGAGCTTGAGTCAAAAACCTCGCCGCACTGAATGAATATTGTATACGTACAACCGGAAGACTGAAACGGGGAATAATTGCTTCTTCTTTTTTGCGGGAAATAATTGCTTGATTGTTGAAGAAATATTCTTCCCTCATCATCATCCATTTGATTTTTCTTTTGTTTCCTTTTTTTAGCAAAAAAATCAATAGAATGTCCAAAATATATATATATATATATATAGTTTAAATGCAGACCGATCGGGAAACCCCCACCCCCCCCCCCCCCCCCCCTTTCATTTTATGGTTCCTGGCTGAACTTGGTCTGGAGGGTGGAATTGACTTCATCAAAGGTGTGGCTTCCCAGTCTGTGGTTCTCGACGCCTTCAATTTCACATCTGCAACTTTCTTCCGCTCCACTCATTTTCCGGAAAACCTCCGTGCTCAAGAGATCGTATGTGCTCAGTGATGAAAAACCAAAAAAATGTATTAGGAGAGTCAGGTAAAATTAAAATAGATTATATAAAATATTTTTTATTTTATTTGTATATAATTTTTTATATTAAAATAATTTAATAATAAAATTTATAATAAAAATAAAATATATTTAATATAATTTATGTATTAAAAAATATAGAATATAATAAAAGCATGTAATCATAATAAAAATAAATTAAAAAAATATCCAATTCTTATTTTTTTATTTATAATAAAAACATGCCATTATATTTTTATTTTATTTTATATAAGAAGTATTTTATTTTTAAAAAGATTAATTTTATAAAAAGAGATTAAAATAATTTTTAAAGACGGATTAATACAAAATAAAATTAATATTATTTTATAAAATCATAAAAAATATATATATATTCTTTCATTTTTCATTTTTTTTTAAAGTATATATTATATTTTTTTTAAATTATTATTTTTTAAAATAGGAGTGGACCCGTGGGGAGGGGGGCCCCACAGAATTCCTTTCTTATTTTTCTCAGTTTTTCTTTTCGTGTGCGTCTGAGAGAGATCAAAGGAGAAGAAGCAAAGGAGGTGGATTCGCGGGTTGACTGGCTGATCGAAGCTTCTTAGATCACGATAACTTTCAAAGTGTCTTTGAAAAATTGTATTCTTTTTTCTTGATTAATTCCTAATGGAATCGACGGATTGGGTGTTCTTTGTGAATGGCGATAACAAATTTGTTAGCGGATCGTTATTATTTTTTATGAATTGAATTTGTGAATCTGTGAATTGAATTTGTGAATTTGTGATGAATTTTTTTATGCTACGAGCAGAGAGGGTATGGACGATGCTGTAATTATTGAGATGACGTGGAAAGATGAAGTCGATGAAGTTTGTGAAGCAATCCAGACGAGAGTTTGGCGACGGAGACGAGATTAAAGTTTCGTTTTAAATTTAAAGACAAGGTGAATTGAAATAAGTTTGACTTATTTTTTTATATAATTATTATTTTAAAATTAAATTAAAATTTAAAAAATATGTATAAAAATTTATATATTAATTTATATTTTATATAAAAATTAAAAAAATATATAATAATAAAATTAAAATAAATTGAGTTAAATTTAAAATTCAAACGGTACCTAAAAAGGGGCTTGAAGAGTTGAGGAGAGATTAAAAAAATTTATACAGTTTCTTATTTTTTATATAATTTTTATATATTATATTTTATTTTATTTTATTTTAATAAAATATTAAATATATAAATAATTACTAAAAAAATTAAATTACTTAAAAAATTAAATTAAAATTAAAATTAAAAAATAATAATACGTAAAAATTAAAAAGATTATATAGAACAATCCGGAGAGGTTGGTCATGCGCGGGGGTATTTTGTGCGATGAGCTGTAATTAGTTTAATGTTTTTTCTTACGTATCACCACCATCTGTTATTAGCCCGACCAGCTGTCAACGCCTCTATCATATTGCTGATCATGATGTAAATAATTCATCAACTTGTAGACATGTTCAGGCCTAAATTTCATCAGTTGGTTGGAATTTGTCTTCTTGTGTAGACTTATTTTATTCGCCTTTTTTCATATTTGAAGCATAATTATACTTTTGTTATAAACGAACTCGGCAGCCGCCTCCTGTTCCACCATTAAATTATGTGAATAATCCCACCCCTATTATTTTAAATCTGTATAGTAATTTGCATAGTGACTTACATAGTAATTTCAACGCCTATAAATATGGGCTTCAGTTGTAATGAAATTCATGAGAAAAAATAGAGAGAGAAAGAAAACTTCAGTTCTTAAGAGTTTCAAGAGAATTTCTTATTTCTCTTTTGCAATAGTAGTTCCTTTCTTTAAGTTTCATAATACGTTATCAGTACGACGGTTCTACCAATTCTGAAGCTAGTGGCCTTATTCCTCTGTAAGTTTTTCAATATATTATTTGAAATTTTTGATATATTTTATTGATAATTATCTGTGTAAATTTATAAATATATTTTCTGAGATACGCATATTTATTATTTATATGTGTAGAAAATGGCAAATCTTACAAAATTGGAATTTGTTGCTCTTGATATATCTGGGAAAAATTATTTATCCTGGATACTTGATGCTGAAATACATCTTAATGCAATGAACCTGGGAGAAACTATTAAAGAAGGAAATCAAGCATCCCTGCAGGAACGTGCTAAAACAATGATTTTCCTTCGCCACCATCTTCATGAAGAATTGAAAACTGAATATCTCACTGTAAAAGATCCCTATATTTTGTGGAACAATTTAAGGGAGAGGTATGAACACCAGAAGACTGTCATCCTCCCAAGAGCTCGTTCTCAATGGATGCACCTGAGGTTGCAAGATTATCGAAGTGTTAGTGAGTATAATTCCGCACTTTTTAAAATAAGCTCAGTATTAAAATTATGCGGTGAGAAAATCACCGATGAAGATATGCTAGAGAAGACTTTTACTACATTTCATGCCTCGAATGTGCTCCTGCAGCAGCAGTATCGAGAGGAAAGTTCAAGAAATATTCTGAACTTATATCATGTCTTCTAGTAGCTGAGTAGAATAATGAGCTCTTATTAGAAAGCCACCAGTCACGCCCTACTGGCTCAATATCATTCCCTGAAGTGAATGGTAATAGGTTTGCATCATTCCCAGAAGTGAATGGTGCATCCTTTAGAAGAAATCGGAGGCGTGGACGTGGTAGGAGAAATTATAGAAATATTGGTCCCATGAGTGACAACATTAAAAGGGATTATAATATACCATATCACGAGAAGTGGTACAATTCAGAGAGGGGTAAAAATCCTCAGAATAATTCTTCAAAAAAAAGTGAAGAGGTGTGCCATAGATGTGGAATGACTGGACATTGGTCACGTACCTGTCGTACGGCCAGGCACTTACCTGATTTATATCAAGCTTCTATTAAAGGAAAGAATAAAGTGCATGAAACAAATTTAGTAGAACCATCAGATGATTTATTAGATTCAGTAGATGTAGACGTTACTCATCTTGATGTATCTGATTTCTTTAATCATCCTGATGGTAGTATTGAACACTTAATTGGAGATGGAAGTGTTCCACTCAATTAATGTATTTTCTTTCTATCAATAATAAAAGTTTTGTATATTTTGTAGAATCATGGATCACATTGATGAGCTTTTTATCTCTGAGTTAAATGATAAAGATATATGTCTGGCTGACAGTGCTACAACTCACACAATTCTCAAAGAAAAGAAATATTTTCAAAATCTAACACTAAGTAAAGCCTATGTCCATACCATATCAGGTTCATCGGATTTAATTGAGGGCTCCGGAAGAGCTTATATTGTGTTGCCTAATGGCACCAAATTTTGTATTGATGGTGCTCTATTCTCTTCACAATCCAGAAGAAATTTATTGAGTTTCAAAGATATACGTCGTAATGATTACCATATTGAAACGACCAATGAAGGCAGTAAAGAGCATCTTCTTATTACTAAAACAGTATCGGGCCAGAAGCTCGTATTAGAAAAACTGTCTGCTCTATGTTCTGGATTGTATTATACAAAAATGAGAACAATTGAATCATATGTGGTAATGCACCAGAAGTGCATTGACCCTAAAGTATTTATGACTTGGCATGATCGCCTTGGACATCCGGGTTCTATAATGATGAGACGAATTATTGAAAATTCGCATGGGCATCCCTTAAAGAATCAAAAGATATTTCTACCTAATGAATCTCCGTACTCTGCATGTTCTCAAGGTAAGTTAATTATTAGACCATCTCCCTCAAAAATCATTATTGAATCTCCATTCTTTTTACAAAGGATTCACGGAGATATATGTGGGCCTATTCATCCATCAAGTGGACCATTTAGATATTTTATGGTTCTAATTGATGCATCTAGTCGATGGTCACATATTTGTCTTCTTTCCACTAGAAATGTTGCATTTGCTAGACTTCTTGCTCAGATAATTAAACTACGAGCACAATTTCCTGAGTATCCAATTAAGACCATTCGATTGGATAATGCAGGTGAATTTTCATCTCAAATTTTTGATGATTATTGCATGTCAATAGGAATAGATGTTGAACATCCTGTTGCCCATACACACACACAAAACGGTTTAGCTGAGTCTTTGATCAAAAGGCTTCAACTAATCGCTAGACCTTTACTTATGAAATCAAGACTACCTATTTCTGTTTGGGGACATGCTATACTTCATGCAGCATCTCTAATTCGCATTAGACCATCTGCATATCATAAATATTCTCCATTACAGCTTGCATATGGTCAACAACCAAATATTTTTCATCTTCGTACTTTTGGATGTGCTGTATATGTTCCAATTGCACCTCCACAACGTACAAAAATGGGCCCTCAACGTAGACTTGGGATATATGTTGGTTTTGATTCTCCATCCATGATTAGATACCTTAAACCCCTTACAGGGGATATGTTTAAAGCACGTTTTGAGGATTGTCATTTTGACGAATCAAATTTTCTGTTAATGGGTAAAGAAAAGTCGGTGCCTGAAGCAGGACAAGATATTACTTGGGATAATAAGACCCTGTCTCATTTTGATCCTCCTACAAATGAATGTAAACGGAAAGTTCAAAGGATTATTCATTTGCAAAATGTTGCAAATCAGTTACCGGATGTATTTACTGACACTAAAGGTGTAGTAAAATCTTATATTCCTGCTGTTAATACTCCAGTAAGGATTGAAGTCCCTGAAGGACAAATTGTCAAAACAGCAATAGGTGAATCTAAAATACGCCTGAAGCGTGGAAGACCTATTGGTGCAAAAGACAAAATTCCCAGAAGGAAAAGAATACAAAATGAATTTGGTGTTCCTGAAGAACACGTACCCACAATACAGGCCACAAATATAATTGGTGCTCCTAAAGAGCTTAAATCTTCTATTCCAGAACCTCCTGAAGAGGAAACTCTTGAAGAGTATAAATCTCCTAAAAATAGACCTCCTGAAGAGGTGTGTCATGAAATGTTTTCCCCTGAAGAGGAACAGGTACCTGAAAATAATGAGATCTCAATACATTTCATGAAAACTGGAGAAATTCTGGATAGAAATAAAACTATTGTCGACAACATATTTTCATATAAAATGGCCCTTGACATTACCAGAAGCAATGAAGAAAGTGAGCCAAAAAGCATCGAAGAATGTCGACGTAGAAATGATTGGCCAAAATGGAAAACAGCTATTGAAGCTGAATTAAATTCGCTAGCAAAACGAGAAGTATTTGGACCTGTTGTCCAAACACCAAAGGGTGTAATGCCTGTTGGATATAAGTGGGTATTTGTACGAAAACGTAATGAGAAAAATGAAATTGTGCGATACAAAGCACGGCTTGTTGCACAAGGTTTCCTACAGAAACCCGGGATTGATTATGAAGAAACATACTCTCCCGTTATGGATGCAATCACATTTAGATTTTTGATTAGTCTGGTTGTTACAAAAGGATTAGAAATGCGGTTGATGGATGTGGTCACTGCATATTTATATGGATCCTTAGACCATGACATATATATGAAAATCCCTGAAGGATATAAGATGCCTGAAGCATCTACAAGTACATCTAGAAATATGTACTCAATCAGACTACAAAGATCTTTTTATGGGTTGAAGCAATCCGGACGCATGTGGTATAATCGCTTAAGCGAATATCTATTGAAAGAAGGATTTGAGAATAATCTTATATGCCCATGTGTTTTTATTAAGAAATCAGAATCCGGATTTGTCATTATTGCGGTTTATGTTGATGATTTAAATATTGTGGGAACTTTTGAAGAGATCTCAAAAACCGCTATATATTTAAAGAATGAATTTGAAATGAAAGATCTTGGCAAAACAAAACTTTTTCTCGGCTTGCAGCTTGAGCACTTGCCAAATGGAATTTTTATTCATCAGTCCATGTATACTGAGAAAGTCCTAAAGCATTTTTATATGGACAAATCTCATCCTCTGAGTACTCCAATGATTGTTCGAATACTTGATGTGAAGAAAGATCCATTCCGTCCTTGTGATGACGATGAAGAAATTCTTGATCCTGAAGTACCATATCTCAGTGCAATTGGAGCTTTGATGTATCTTGCAAATTGCACTCGACCAGATATTACATTCTCAGTTAATCTGCTTGCAAGATATAGTTCTGCACCAACTCGAAGGCATTGGAATGGCATTAAACATGTCCTTCGTTACCTTCATGGTACGGTTGATATGGGATTATTTTATCAACGTGGATCAAGTCCAGAATTGATTGGGTATGCAGATGCAGGTTATCTTTCAGACCCACACAGAGGTAGATCTCAAACTGGATATTTATTTACTTATGGAGATACTGTCATATCATGGAGATCTGTTAAGCAGACACTATCTGCTACCTCTTCAAATCACTCAGAGATCATTGCTATTCATGAAGCAAGTCGAGAGTGTATTTGGTTGAGATCAGTTATTCAACATATCCAGGAAAAGTGTGGACTTCCCATGATCAATAATAGCCCAACAATCTTATATGAAGATAATACTGCTTGTATCACTCAAATCAGAGGAGGATATATCAAAGGTGACAGAACCAAACATATTTCACCGAAATTCTTTTATACTCATAAACTTCAAGAAAAAGGTGAAATTGATGTCAAGCAGATACAATCTAGTGATAATCTGGCAGATTTATTCACAAAGGCGTTACCAACTTCCACATTCAAGAAGATTGTGCATAACATTGGAATGCGAAGACTCAAAGATCTTTTGTCATGCACTTTTCAGGGGGAGTAAATGTGCTGATTGTACTCTTTTTCTTTCGCTGAGATTTTGTCCCACTGGATTTTCCTCTGCAAGGTTTTAATGAGGCAATCTTAAAGCACTTATGGATACATAAGAAGACTGTACTCTTTTTCCTTCGCCATTGGTTTTTCTCCCCACTGGGTTTTTACTTGGCAAGGTTTTAACGAGGCAGATTCTTTATAGGTGGTCATTCAAGGGGGAGTGTTATAAACGAAGTCGGCAGCCGCCCCCCTGTCCCACCACTAAATTATGTGAATGACCCCACCACTATTATTTTAAATCTGCATAGTGACTTGCATAGTGACTTGCATAATAACTTGCATAGTAATTTCAACGCCTATAAATATGGGCTTCAGTTGTAATGAAATTCATAAGAAAAAATAGAGAGAGAAAGAAAGCTTCAGTTCTTAAGAGTTTCAAGAGAATTTCTTATTTCTCTTTTGCAATAGTAGTTCTTTTCTTTAAGTTTCATAAAAACTTTTCATTTTTCTTTTATTTCTTTATTTTCCCTCTCTTTGACCAGTCCAGCTTAATCTACGGGGGATTGACTAGAAATATTGTATCTTTTACCAGTGATATATAATTATCATTATCTTGTGACGAGTTATTTTTTATTAAAATAATTATTTTATATTAAAATGAGTTTATTTATATTGCATTAAATAATAATAATAATTATTATTATTATTATAAATAATTTATCACAAATATTTATTTCTATTATATTTAAGAATAGACTAAACTTCGAACTTAATTTTCCTATTTGGAGACCAAGTCTAATTATGTCATTTGCATATATAGGTTAGAAATATGGATCTCCCCTCTCAACCCATTTAAAATAAAAATGGATTCCCTTTTAAATAGGTGGAAATACATATCCCACGAAATATCTTTTATTTTTAAGTGGAAAAAATAACTTTTTTAACCAAATAACCTTGCCCTTAGTGGATTTAAAGAAAGATAAATTGCTACAATTATAAACATGATAAGCTCTTAGGAAACTTATGAGAATCCAAAGATTAGATTTGCAATTAAGCTATAAATATAAGATATTTTTGAAGAGAAAATCTTATAACCAATCGATCTTATAACCTCAAATAATAGTCCTAATACAAAAGTGACACATAGACATCACAAGATACATTTTATGTGGCCGCACATGATGAGAGAATTGGAAAATCTCCATTCATCCCCTCACATAGAAAGAAAATGTTGCCTCCTTCATAACAATACAGAGCAGCTACCTCCATATAAAGCATTCGACAACAATAGAAAACATCTGAAAACAATATGTAAAGAAGCTTAGCAATCATGGATAGGTTACCGGCATATAATTGCACCAACTGCAATGTTGAAGGGCGCATTTTAAGGTAGTGAGCCATGTGGAAGTTGAGAGTGAGCCATGGGAAACACCTAAAACCCTATATCCAATAGCCAAACCCACAAAAAAGCACTTGCCAACTATTCACTGAGGAAGCTCCTCTTCTCCTCATATCCTTTTGTTCCACACTTTTTTTAAATAGAATTGACTTGGGTTCATAGTAATGTGGTCTCTGAAATGGGTTTCAGGTTTTGCAGATTCGCTAATGATGTTAGGTTTGTGATGATGGAAACAAAGGATGGCCTTGGAGTTGGAGAGAGAAAACTTTGGCAAGGGATTATGGAAATTTTGTATTACATTGCAATGGGCTTTTTAGTAGACACTGATGGGTAATCACGACTTTGAGTATTGGGATTAGATTGATAGTTAGAGCTTTATTTCAGATCTAGAGAAAATCAAAACTGAGATCTTTATTTCAGAAGCCTCTCACCGAGTGGAAGTGAGGTTTTCTCTCTGAGTTTCATAGAAAACTTTGAGTTCTTCTCTCAAGCTCTAGCTTGTGGAGCTGTGAGAGATGGATAGTGACATAGCAAGAATGTGTAAGGGTCTTAAACTCACAGATGAGAAAAAACATGAGGTGGTGATTAGTGAGGAGAAGATCTTGTTATCTACTATTCAAAGCAAGAAATGCTTCATGGCATGTGTTGTGGCTAGCAAGGATATTAACAAAGCTGCATTCAAAGCGACTAGGGGAGAGCATTAACTGGTCTAGGCCAGAAAGACCGACCAGACCGGTCATTTTTTACCGGACTGAGACCAGCACAAGTGGTCCAAAAAAACCAAGACCGAATAGGTCCAGTCTAGTCCCAATCCAAGCGTTTTTAGGCCTGGACTGGATCGAATATACACTATAATATTTTTTTAATTATATATATTATTTATATAATATAGTTGTATATAATTAAAATTAATTATATCATATATATTATTTATTATTTAGTATCAAAGTATTATTATATTATTTAATGTATAATTATTAACTATATATTATAGTAATAGTATTAGGGAAAATGTTACATGACAAATTGAAAACGACAACATTTTCAATTCGAATTCAAACCCTGGGAATACAGGATCCCCCCATGGCTTCAAAACTAACCCCATTCCCTTCCTCTCACAAGATCCCTCCATCCCCATTCGGCTATTCTCTTCCTCTCACAGTAATCTCCAGAATCCCAGCTCCCGAAGCCTCCATCTAGAAATTTCCATTCCAAACGAAGCCTCGGTTCCACGAAACCAATAAGTCTTCGTGGTTCTCTTCTTCCCTTTCGCAGGTCATCTCGGCATCTTCTCCACGAAACCAGTGGGTCTTCGTGGTTCTCTTCTTCCCTTTTGCAAGTTACCTCAGCTTCTTCTCCACGAAACTAATGGGTCTTCGTGGTCGTCTTCTCCCCATCCCCTTATTTGGCCGGTTGTTCTTCGTCTTTTTTACGAAGGTCAATGGGTCTCCTCGAACCCAAGAGCCACGAAGCCAAATCCGAACCCTAGCCCCCCATCATTTTCCCACCCAAATCCAAACCCTAACCCTAACCTAGCCCTAACCCTAACACCCTGAACTTAAACTCTAAACCCAAACTCTAACCCTAACCCTAACCCTCAAAATTTTAGTCCTATATTTGTCTATCTCAACTCTGATTCCACTCCCAAACTCAATCTTTAAATCCAAACTTTGGGTCGAAGCTAAACAGCAGGTATATATATTAATTTATATATGAATTAACTGTTTTCTCATTATCCCTAATTAATTCGAATTTTAACTACATTTTTACACAATTTTTAATTACTCGTTAATTTGTTTGCCTTTTCTTAATTAGATGTTGTGTGAGGTCTTTATGCTGGCCATACAATTGCAAGTCGTTGACCGGCACAAGTTGAAAACTGCTTATGGTAATGCCAGTTATTTTTAAGTAGTTTTATCTATCAATTACTTTAAATGTCTTGCTTGAGTCACTTAGTATGAAAAACAAAATTCTCTATTACTTAACATGACTTATTTATTTATTAGGTACATCACTGATGAGAAATACTGAGTACAAAACAAATTGATCCTTAGGTACCATCAATTCCTTATATAGTTTGCTTATTACTATTTTTGTTGTTTTTAACTACTTCTTAGTTTTGAGTAAATTAAATAATTAGTGTTTTTTTTTATAAAGTGCTTCTTAGTGTTGAGTGCATTAAACGTTTAGTATTTTTTATTATTATTATAGATTGCTTTTTAGTTTTTTTTTTTTTTTTTTTTTAGAGATTACTTCTTAGTGTTGAGTATAAACAACTGTGTTGAATGAATTAAGCAAATCTGACTAGAGTAATTTGTAAGAGTAAAAAGAAAAGAATTGGTTAATTTAATAATTTAGCAGGTCTGACTAGAGTAATTAAGCAAGTCTGACTAGAATGTCATCATCATCTATTTGTTAATTATAAATTCTTTGCTTTGTTTTTTACTTTGCTTTGTAGTAATAAAGCAGGTCTGACTAGAGTTATTTATTACTTTGCATTGTTTCAGCTTTGTAGTAACTTGTTAATTATAAATTCTTGTCATTTATATGTACTTTGCTTTATTTTGAGTGGTGCGATGTTATTATAGGCCCTTGTAAAATTTGAGGTAGAGAAATTCTATGTCTAAGCACCAGTATTTAGCTTAGTTTGGAAATTATATGCATGGAATTGGATAGAGCAATGCTATAATTTATTAATTATTTATAAAAATAAATTAGTGTTAAGTGAAAAAAACCATGTTGAATGAATTAAGCAAGTCTGACTAGAGTAATTAAGCAAGAATAAAAAGAAAAGAGTTAGCCAATTGTTATTTTAAAAAAATTTTAGAATGTCATCATCATCAGCAATGTCTTCTTCATCTTCTGTTAAACATACATTGTGTTAACCATTATGTTTCTATGTGGCCGAAGGCAAATTAAAATACATAACGACTATAAAAATATTTAGGACGGCCCTTTTTAGAATGTGCAAAGTACAACACAGAAGTAACTACATTAGTTTGGCTTATATTAAATATTTTTTTATTTGTTCATCAATATGTTGTGTCTCCTAATACATTTATATTGTATGCATGAAATGTGCAGGGATTACCATACTACAACTTTTTTAAGTAGGCAAATATTAATCTAATGATTGAGTTCCAACATCGAGAAAGATTCAATAAAGTTCTCAAGAAAGAAAAAGAGCTTGGGAAGATACGCAAGCATCTTGAGAAGACACAAATTAAGTTACGTAAAATAGTGGATCAACTCGAGAAGTTGTCGATGGTGTTATCCAATAGCTGTGATGAGGTTTGAATGAGTTGGTGCGTCACGTACAAGAAGTTGAAAATAGGCAATCGCGCATGTGTTTCGAATTTTTACGTTTGGAGTTGCATGTTACCTTATTGTGTTTAAGTAATTTTTGCCTAGGCAGCATAATATTATATTTTTATTTTGGACATAGGCACTTGTATTTAAGTAATTTGTGAGAATGTTCTCAATTTATATTATTTATATTATTGTGTTCAACTCTGGGTTTGTTGTTGATGACATTTTTTTGATATATCTATTCAATTCTGTGATTATGCTCTGTTGAGGGGATTTTTTTCATTGTTTTTGTAATCTGGTTGCTTCCTTTTATGAAGAGTTTTCATTGTAAGATACCTTGTGAGATAATTGCTAAAACAGGTAGGGTACTTGTACTTGCACACTATTAATGCACAGGGGGAGTCGGGACCCGTTGAAGAACTTGTTTGGGCAGCCTTTATAAAAACAATTAATATTGTTGTAGTACTAATATTATTAAGAGTTTAAGACTTCCTTAATGTGAGTAGTACCGATCTCGATCGTCTAATACTCATGTTAATGTGGCAGATATATAGTCAAGTAGGTCAATGATATTTTTCTAATATTTGTTGTCATGACAAACATATATATAAATATTTTTTATATCTAGTGCCGGCTCAATATATATTGAGACTTAAGATAAAATTTGAGTAAGTCATTCATAATTATATATAATAAAATAAAATATAAACTGTTATGAAAATGAAAAGAAATTTTTTTTAAAATATTTACATAATTTTTTTAATAAGATAATTTATATGAAATGAGGCTTTAACACAAGTTTTATACTTCAATTTAGCATGATCTTAATAAAAATATTTAAAAATATAAATAATTCATTGTATTAAATATTAAATTTAGTATTATAAGACCTTGTACATATTAAAAAAATATAAAAAACTATTTAAATTTTATTTAATGAGATGGTTTTTTAGTTTTTAAAAGAATAACTCAAAAGAAAAATATTTAATCGTTTTTATTATTAAAGGTCTCGTATAAAGTGGAACTTCAAACAATTATCTAAATGGCCTTATGATTAAACCCGCCTGTCGATATCATGCATCATGAATGACGCGCGTTACTTGATATAATGTTATATATACTGCATAGAATAATTACGAGTTGCAGAACTCTAATAACTAAGAAGAATGAAGTTCTTTATATGGATAACATCATTGAGTACGTGAAATGCTTAAGGATGCCGGAATTAGGAAATGGATTTAAGGTAAGGTATTTGTCCAAAAAATAGAGAAAACTTTACAAGTGCAAAGGAATCTATACTATACTACAACATATGTGGCCTTTTGCCACAAATTCTTTTTCACAATATAAATTTGTAGCAAATAGTGGCTTATTAACACTAAAACTGTCTGTAGAAAAAAATTATAATCCTTTTACCGCAATATTATATTAGCAAGTAAAACTTTGTAACAAATACATGTTTTGTGGCCAAACAATAGTATTTTTCTGGCAACATTTTGTTGCGGCAAATAGACTTATAGATTTATTAGAAGAAAAGGTTTCCTAAAAAATATCTTTTAGTGAGAAATAAAAATTTTTTACAGCCACTTATTTTTTCCACACAAATTTTTTTACAGCCACTTCTAGATTTATTAGAATAAGTGTTGTAGCAATAAAAAAAAAACTGGTACTTTGCCAAAATAGGTAACATAATTGGCAATTTTTTATCTACAACCATGTGGCAATGAGTTTTGGCAGCAAATAAGTCATTCCCTACAAAATTTTCAGCCTTTTGCTGCAAAACATATTGCGGGTAAAACCCTTAAATGTGAGTAAGACCCTAGCTAGTGCAAAAAACCAAATCCCCTCATCAAAACCCAACCCAACCCAGAGAATCAAATACCAAAAGCCAAAACTATCCGCTTAAAGCTTAAACAGCAGCCACAACATTCCCTTCCTTCAACAAGATCTTGCCCACAAACTCCAGCTCTATCAAACTCCAGCATGAAGTATCTTTTAACATCTTCCTTCGTAGGCTTGCAGTCACACTGATTCTCAGGAAACCTGCATTGAGAGAAGATGAAGGGGACTGCTCAACAGTGAAGGGGACTACACACTGCAGGCCAAGGAGCAGAGCAGAGCAAAACAGTGAAGGGGACTGCTCAACCCCATCCTGCTGCACTGTTGCAGAATTACCAGAAATGTATAATGCAGAATTGTGTTTGTGAAATATAGTGTTGACCTTACTATTTTATCTTAGAGGATTTGTGTATATATGTAACTTCTACTCTTTGTATCATTATTCAGATTATTAGTTGAATGAAAAACAGAGTGGTTTACACTTCTTCCATTTCAGTTCATTCTTTCTCATTTCTCAATCTTCAACATCATCTTCAACAATCTTCAACACTGATCACTGATCACGTCTTGAACTTAAATCAGAAAATTTAGGGTATGTGTAATGCAGAACAGTGGCCTCATCTAATTTGATCTCACTATAAAAGAGTGCATGCCAGATGTGAGTGTACAAGAAATAAAATACCATCTAACCATAAGCAAGTTAACGAGGTGAAAATTACTAATGCTCAATATTAATGCACAAGCAAGTTAACTAGATTATACAATTCAAATATCAACGACATGATCATATCACTAGATTCCAACTATATTACTAAATGCAAGTTAACGAGGTCAGAATTATGAAATGCTCAATATTACTAAAGGTTCAATATTAATGCTTAACCAACTATAGCTGGTTTTGATCCAATAAAGTTTGTCGAATTAATTTTTTTTAACCAACTATAGCTGGTCTCGATCCAATGAAAAAATTCACTAGATTCCACCTTAAAATCAAATATAAACAGTATTGGTTGAAGGCGAAGCTTCAGAAACACAACAACGAGAAATTCATGCTAAAAAATAAATGATTTGAAGACTGCACCTGCTGTGGCAGATTTTTCAACTACTTTTCAACTCCTTTAGTTACAGACAACATACCAGAAAAAATGCAGGTACATGTCAACTGCAGTTTTTCATACACTTGTCTGGTATTTCTATCCTAGACTATGGGTTAGTTACCCCCAAAGTTCATCTCCACAGCCCAACCTTAATCCCTCTCGTGATCATATATTGAATATCTGCATGAAATTAAATATTGATTGCCACTTGACCCCAGAAATTATTTATGTTCTGTAATCCTTCAATACTTAAAACTACAGAGATTTACTTTAAAGTAACAATAGATTTACTTTAAACTATAGTGATTTCTTAGGCACTAACCTTTTGCATACTGAAGCTTCTCCTATTTTTATCAAGCTTGTTCATAATATATCATATATATGCCATTGTAACCTGCAACGTAAATGTTGTATTTAGGATTTATCACTAAATTAGTTAGTCGCCAAAAAAGGAAACTGCTATATATTGTAGTATTTTGAAGTTTGTCAAATTATCTAAATATCATCATTAATTGCAATCTTTTTTCTGGAGGCCAAATAAAAAACCTGCAGCAAATGTAGGTGGCGGTCTTATTCTAAGAAATGAAAAAGGAACCCCTCTGTTTCAAGTTAGCATTATACCACTCACACTTAGTATAACTAAATTTCAAGGAAGCACTCCATTTCCAAGCAAACATAAAATATTAAACTCCGATACTTCAAATCAGAAGTTCGTCCTATCAAAAACCCAAACCAAAACAACAAATATTAATCTCAATGTTAGTATTAGAAGAACATGCCCAGCTTCTCTTCATTGCAATGCTCATGATCCTTCCAAATCCATGTGCATTGGTTGTGATCCTTCCAAATCCGAGTGCATTTGTTGTGATCCTTCCAAATCAACGTGTAGCAGTTGTGATTCATCCAAACGCAGTTGGAACTATAAAAATCAAAAGACAAGGACTAAGTGAAAACAACCAAAAGAATGTGAAAACTATAATGTGAGAATTTGGGATCAACTTACACTTTCTTGACTTTGAACCACTGTCTCTCGTGGCTAGCTTCCACAAATTTCAGAAGAGCCAAATAAATTCTTGGAATTATCAACAACTGATATATCTTCTCCATCTCGCTAATAATCAAATAATGAATTTGTTAGTTAACATTTATAAAATTTAAATAATCAATATAACATTTATAAAATTTAAATAATCAAATAATGAAATTGTTTGCGCTTCCCCGCGCTTTCTTCGTTTTCTTCTTAACTTTTCGCATTGCTATCTCCATTGTGAATGCTCTCCTCAGAGATGGGGGTCTGCATTTCTCTCACACAACTCGTGGATTGTGTACTTGCCTTGAACTTTCGCTGGGGTAGTAGCAGTTGCCGAATTGCCAACATTGGTACCAACTTGGGCCACCGATGGGGGTTTTTGGTTGGCATAATACAGGTTAATCATTGTGCTTAACTTAGCCAACGCATCCTTAGTATACTATTTTTTTCTTGCTGCACGAGTAATCATCTTATAACACATATTCAACAGACATGAATATCTGTTACCATCTTCCCGTTGATCCTCTGCATCTTAACTGCTTTGGATTAACGTGTATATTCTTTTAATATATTTCCTCCATCGGTCTAAAATGTACCTATCTAGCAACGATTTAACGTCGCTACATTTAAACATGGCGAACATGTGCCGACACACTATCTTCCTCATTTGCCATAAACCATAAGAACACTTGGTAGCTGCACTTAGAATAGGTCTTTACCGTATAGGTCTTTCTTGTACCATCCACCTTAAACAAGATCCAAGTCGATAATGCTAGTAAGTTGCAGCTGAACTTCCCTGAACTTAATATTTTTGTACAAATTTTGAAATCTCTTTTCAATTTGAGATCTAGATATGTATGAAATTGTGGTATTAAATGAGTGGAAGTCCGCGACATTTTCATTCTCAATTTTCTTTTTCAACGCATTATCATACTAATTGACGAATTCCTTCAAATTGGTCTTAGAACTAACATAACCGTCAAAAAATGCATGCATGCTCTCGCTCCATTGTGTTGTATCCATTCCAACCCAAAAAATGTCTTTCATAGATGCTGGTACCCAATGTTCACGCTCAGCGTATAAACTCTACAACCAGACATTCTCACCCAATTTATACGTGGTAATAAATTGATCCTAACATGTCTCAAACTCTGCCAGAAAGTGGGTGTCATACACACATTTCACCAATGCAGTTTTCATTCCACTTTTGTAGGACCCATAGGAGCCAAGCTTTTCAGGAACTTTCTTTATTATATGTCATGGAAAAATCTAGTTTTCTGGGAATACAATTACAATGGCATTTTTCATGGCCCTATCTTAGTCAATGATAATAGCTTTCGGCACTACACCATCCATACAATGCAACCAGGTTCTGAATAGTCACACGAAGGTGTCAGTATCCTCATTGAAAATCAAGCCTACTCTCAACAAAATTGACTATCCATCGTGATTCACACTAACAAATGGTGCAAAGGGCATCTCATATCGGTTCGTCAGGTATGTGGTGTCAAATGTGACCACACCACCAAAACATTGATAGGTTGCTCTGCTACTGGGGTCTGCCCAGAATACATTTTTTAACCTCCCATCATCATTAAGTTCATCAATGCAAAGAAACCCAAATTTTTATATTGCATCCATAAAAAATAGTCTTGAAGCGCACCAGCAACACCTTCGCCTAGTCGTAGATATTGTGCCTTGTTGATATAATTACGACAATCTTTTTCCGTAAACCCGAGTTTCTCATATCCACCAACGCCACGAACAAAAGATCCATAACTCTTATTCTGTCGTATGCCAGGTATGTCATTTATGTCTATGACTCTTTTTACTGTTTCACTCACTTCTCTATTACATCGAAAGAAGCAAAATTTCTTCAGACTATGGTCGTGGTTGTGGATATTATGAAATGTAGTCAGTTTAAACTTTACATTACCTCCTTTCAAGGCATTAAACTTTGCCTTACATTCTTTCTTTCCTGTAGGACGTGGATTGGCAAAATTCAAAATCATATTCCAGGCCTTCTCACCACGGGCACAAGCAAGGGTGACATATCTAATGGTCTTATCATCTCCCCTCTCACTCCTTTTTGTCATCATCCCAAAACTGCATTTTTTATCATATTCCTTATAATAACTCATTAAATCTTCTAGGGAATTAAACTCCATCCCTGACCTTGGCTTGTCATCATTATCTATTTGCACATTCTCAGATGTTTCGACACTGGCATACTCAGTTTCCTCCGCATCTAGTCTATATGTATTGCTTCCTTCAATTGGGGAGGATATACAAGGGGAATCTTCAGTTTCCCCAACACCGAGGCTATTATCCTCTATACCAAGAAAGTTGTCATCACTTTCTTCAATTGGATGGTATGTGTAAAATGCTTCAGTTTCCCCATCATTGGATCTATCTTCCTTTGTACCAAGAAAGCTGTTTGTAACGGATCCTGTATTTTTCAAAAAGAAAAAATAAATAAATTCTCTTTATATAACAACTACATGACCTAACATGACCTAACACGGAATTAGAAAAGTTCTTGAAGTATTTTGAAAATAAATATCAACTGATCTCAAATTCAATATTTATATATATATGTTAAATGATCTAACATACCGTAGATGAGAAATTTAAGCTAGATGGTCTTGACGTAGATGGGTGCTTGTGACACCCCCAAATTTTCCTTAAAAAATACGGGAATCGAGGTCTTGAAATGCTAACAACACGAGTCACGCACTCCCAACGTCAAGCACTAAATGTGTGAACATGTGACATGCATAAATAAAAGCAGTAGATAAATAAAATCAATATCTAAGTATCAGAATTTTTAAAATTATTTTACAAACCAGTTTAACAAAATTCTCCAACGGAAGATTTAATACAGTCATCCCAAAAATAAATCATAAAAATACATTTATAAAAAGGAGAAATATATTTTCCAAGATAATAAATTATATATCATACTTCAATAGCGAAGCCGTCTCCTCAAGCTTAACCTCCTCGACATCTGCATCCAAAATCTATGATGCCAAAAATAGCATCGCAGGTAAGTACAACCCAAACAAACCACAAGATATAAAATATATTCATGCAACAACAAAACGCATGAACATGACACTATATGCATAAAGCTTAAAATCCTCTTCCTCAACACAAATAAAATAACCACACACGCCAAAATCTCATTTTGGCTCAAGATAAAACTCTAATAAATTATCCATCATTTTTCCAGAAAATGATACACGTGAATTCATTAAAACAACAACTATTTTCTCAGAAAATGGTATACATTAAACCAATAACCAAAACCCGTCATTTTTTTAGAAAATGGCCTAAACATCCATTTTATTAACTGTATGCACCATGATCTCTCCTAGGGATCATCTGCACACCTTAGCTCTCATCATCACACTGTAGGTAATGACCACGTATATGACTTCGGAAAGGTCGATGCCTAACTAACCGCGCCCAGCACGTACCATGACCAGGCATCCCCTAGCCCCCACCAGCAAAGGAGCCACGGAGTCGGCACGAAAGCGTTATGATCACTTCCGATCCCAATCTCGCCCGACAACAACCTAGGGGACATCACTCAGTATATTCCACTCTCGAGTGATTAGAGGAGCTCCACCGGGATAATGCCCCATCCCGGCTTGGGGTCATGATACATACATACCCAAAAGCTGTTAACACATGAAAATCCAGTTTCCATTTCTAGCACATGAACATGCATGCAATAATACGAAATTCCAGTTTTCCTTTACAAACATGAACATGCGTGCACCATGCAATACATATGACAATACACAGAATATCCAACAACCAACCAATCTCAATATTTGTTATTGCAAAATATATTTAAATCTCAAAAGTTTATTTGGAAAATACTTATAGCGGGTAAAAGCAAAGATCTTCAAACAAGCGCCAATCCACAGCGCTCATAGCAGTTATTTCGTACGTTGGGTTAGGATACTCGGTTTGACACCAAAATTTAGGAAAATACACATTAAATGGGGGAATCTCGTGAAGGTGATGGTGAGGCGGTGCAACCACCAGATGGTGACAGATCGGCTCAAAATGGGTGGAAATTCATTTTCGGGTTTGGGGTTGTACAAGGAAGATAGAGCCGTGGTTTGAGGAGCTGAGCTAGGGGTGAGGTCGCCTAAGGTAGAGGAGTACTTTAGTGGCGGTGGTGAGGCTAACGATGGTGGCAGACGGTGGTTGGGTTGCTCACCCCGTGGGTCCAAAACCCATTTCATGGGTTGCTTGTGTGGAAGGAATGAGGAGCTGCCGGCAGTGGGTTATGCTCACCGGTAAAGGGGAAGGGTGCTAGGAGATGGCTGGAGCCATAGGTGGCCGGAGGTGGCAGCGGAATGGCCTAGAAACACAATATACCCATTTCGGGTTTGAGGCCCACACACGATGTAAAAGGCTGCTGAAGGTGCACTACCGGTACAGGAGAGCTCGCTGAAGGGTGGAAGGTTCAGGTGGAAAGGCGGTGAGAGCTAGCGGCCGGCAATAGAGACTAGCCAGGCTTAAGGCCGAACGAACAAAAATAGAGGGGGGGTTGTGTCGCACAGGGCTAGGGTGGGGAAGCAAGGGAGAAAATAAAGGAAAGAAGAAAGAAGAAAAAGAGAGAAGAAAAAAAAAATGAAAAAGAAAAATGAAAAAGAAAAAGGGAAAGAAATGAAGTCCAATTCTCACAATTAGGGTCACAAAATCACTTAAAATTACAACATAAACATATATATAACCCATTCCGAAACATATTTAATTAAAATAAATAAAACACATCAAATAAACTCATAATAAAATAAAGAAATTTAATTCCAATCACTAAAATAATTACCTCACATTAAAATTAATAAGGAAAATAACATAACTCAACATTTCAACCTAAACAACGTAAAACTAATATTAACTAACTAATAGTTTGAATAATAAATTTTAAATAAATAAAACAAAACTAATAATATTATTAAAATAAATTAAAATAATCAACAATAAGAATAAAGATAATACGTAAAAATACACAAAGCCTGGGATCTCACATTCTCCCCCCTTTAGAATAAATTTCGTCCTCGAAATTTACTCGACTGCAACTAATAGAAACTCTAATAGCCCACCTACCACATAGCTCAATACTCACTCCGTGCATTTACACAATCACCTATTTTCTTCAAACACAAATAGATGTTATTTCATCATGATCGTATAGTTTCCAAATAACATTTCATTTTTAAGACTCCTAAGGTAGCAAAGTAGTCTGAAATCTCCATATGTACAGGACTTTAGTATAATCTCCCAAAATTCTAATGGTCACTAACTCCATACAACAATTTATGCCACCCTCAAATAACTCACAAGTTTATCTTCCTCACTTAACCATCAATAAGCATAATTTACTCAAACCAAAAGAAACATCTCCCCTTACAAGTATCATCCTAAAATTTCAAGTCACCACTAATCTCTCAAAACCAGCACAAGACCCAAATCTTCAACTATATTGCAAGACCTCACACTTTTGCGCACACTCTGATAACTCACTAATTGCATAAAATTAAGTCCTCATAAATTATCATCATTGAGTAGAAGCTGGCTCAAGAACCTATTAACAAGAAATCCTATACAACACTTCCAAATCCTAAAATCTTAATATCTCATAATTTTGATTATATTATTATGGTTGACACATAAGCTTCAACGTACCTCACATGAAAGTTCTATCAACTTTACTCAAATTAATTAGCAAGGTAATCCCGATACACAATATTCTCTCTCTCAACTAGACTTTCAGTACTCAAGAGAAAGAATAGTCTTAAATATTTAAATTCTTATGTGACTACAAGGCACAACTAATTTCTTAAGATAACTCGACAAAGGCAACCATTAAATTCATCAAATATCATTACTTAAACTATCCACCCCAATCAACTCGCCCAGAAGCCTAAGATTTAGATCTCTTGAATTTATTACTATCACATCAAATCAACATCTATCACATAACAAAACAACTTCTCCCAAGTCAAACACAAATCAAAGACAAGTACTCTCCAAAATTTACGCACACATCACTATTACCCATCAAAATCTAAGCATCCACAACCAAAATCAAAACTTTACCAAAGAAATAAATGATCGCATACTATCATAAGTATTCCTAAAACAAATTCCATAACAATACACCAATAACAAGGATTCCACACTTACAAGAAAAGTCCATATAGAGTACAATTCTAACAATCACCCAGAAATAAAATTAAAACTTGAAAACTCAAGCATTCAGTGAGACCCAAATAATAGATATAAATAACATATGAAACATCATTGAAGAAGCGCACTTATGTAATTAATTTATAAAAACAAGTCAATCTCGCAAAGATATAATAATATACCCAAACACTAAATAAAACTTAAGTAATTCACATAAATATTATATAAAAACAGAAAAGGGGAAAAAATCTAATAAACAAATAAATATATAAATGCCAGCCGTTCAAGAAAACAAGTCCACCTCCCTTAATAAATACAAAGTCATCAAAAACTTTTATTAAATAGAATAAGGAGATTGAATTAAAAGAAGAACGGAGAAATAAAACGACAAATAAAGTTTTGAAATTCTCCTCAAGTCCAACTCTAACACGTTTATAGTAGAAATCTCTAGGATTTAAAACCTTTAAAAGAATTGAACCAAAGTAAAATAAATAAATTAATTAATTAATTAATACTGACAAGTCGCCAAAACAAACACACTCGTCAAAATAAATAAATAAACATTTAAAATAAAACAAGCAAAAATGTGAAAAGATAATAAATTTAAAAACTTATCCCAAGACATGTCTCTAAAACGAATACAGAGTAGAGAATTCTTTTAAATCTGTCTCAATAAATATCAAAGTTTCAAAAATATTTAAAAGACAAAAACCAAAAGTAAAATAAAAAAATAGTAAACAAAATCCAAAACCATCTTCTAGAAACCTCATGTAACGAAATTAAAATTAAAATTAATAATAATAATAAATAAATCCATATGATGAATGCACAAAAGCTTAATAAAACAAAATAACCCATAACAAAAATAATAAACTTTAAAACTAGGAATTCCATAATACAATTATTTAAAATAAAGGATTCAATAAAATGAATGATATAAAATAATAATTTAATCCAAAAGACCCAAATTTCAAATCAAACAAAACAAAGGCATATATAAAAATAAATGCTCAACAACTTAACTAAATAAAATCAAATAATTAAAATTTTAGCTACTACCGAAAATCACATTAATGAAAAAAAATATTAAAATGAAATAAAACAAAACAAACCAATCAATCAGAACTAAAATAACTCCAAAAATAATAAATAAAATACACATTAAAATAAAAAACACAATACAACGAAATAAATATTGAAAATCTTACAATACAAGCTAGTAAGAAAAATTTAGAGAACGATCAAAATAATAAAATAGAGTAAAATACCCAAACAATAAAACAAACAAATTTTAAAACAACAAAATTTTCTGATACTGTCCCTAGGTAATCTGTGGATTTACCCAGAGTCGAACTACTCTGATACCACCTGTGACACCCTCAAATTCTCCTTAAATAACACGAAAATTGAGACGTCGAAATGCTAACAATACGGGTCACGTACTCCCAACGTCTAGTATTAAGTGTGTGAATACGTGATATGCATAAATAAAAGCAGCGGATAAATAAAGTCAATATCTAAATACCAAAATTTTTAAAATTATTTTACAAACCAATTTAATACAAATTCTCCAAAAAAAGATTTAATACAGTTATCCCAAAGACAAATTATAAAAATACATTTATAAAAACAAGAAATTTATTTTCCAAAATAATAAATTATATACCATACTTCAACAGCGAAGTCGCCTCCTCAACATCTGCATCCAAAGTCTACGACACCAAAAATGACATCGCAGGTAAGTACAACCCAAACAAATCACAAGATATAAAATATATTCATGCAACAACAAAACGCATAAACATGACACCATATGCATGAAACTTAAAATCATCTTCCTCAAACAAATAAAATAACCACACAAGCCAAAATCTCATTTTGGCTCAAGATAAAACTCCAATAAAAACATCCATTATTTTCCCAGAAAATGATACACGTAAATCCATTAAAACCACAACTATTTTTTCAGAAAATGGTCCACGTTAAACCAATAATCAAAACCCGACATTTTTCTAAAAAATGGCCTAAACATCCATTTTATTAACCGTATGTACCATGATCTCTCTTAGGGACCATTCGCACACCCTGGCTCTCATCATCACATCATAGGTAACGACCATGCGTGTGATTTCGAAACATGCGATGCCTAACTAACTGTGCCCAGCACGTACCATGACCAGGCATCCCCTAGCTCCTGCCAGTAGAGGAGCCACGGAGTCGACACGAGAGCGTTACCATCACATCCGATCCTATTGTCGCCCAACGACAACCCAGGGGACATTACTTAGTATATTCCGCTCCCGAGTGATCAAATGAGCTCCAACAGGATAATGCCCCATCCCGGCTTGGGGTCATGATACACATGCACCCGAAAGTCATTAACACATGAAAACCCAGTTTCCATTTCCAACACATAAACATGCATGCATTAATACGAAAACCCAGTTTTCCTTTACAAACATGAACACGTGTGCACCATGCAATGCATACGACAATATACAGAATATCCAAAAACCAACCAATCTTAATATTTGTTATTGCAAAATATATTTAAATCTCAAAAGTTTATTTGGAAAATACTTATAACGGGTAAAAGCATAAATCTTCAAACAAGCGCCAATCCACAGTGCTCATAACAGTCATTTCGTACATTGGGTTAGGGTACTCGATTTAACACCAAAATTCAGGAAAATACTCATTGAAGAGTGGGGAATCTCGTGAAGGTGGTGGTGAGGCGGTACAACCGCCAGAAGGTGGCAAATCGGCTCAAAATGGGTGGAAACCTATTTTCGGGTTTGGGGTTATACAAGGAAGGTGGGGCCGTGGTTTGAGGAGCTGAGCTAGGGGTGAGGTCGCCTAAGGTAGGGGAGTACTTGGTGGTGGTGGTGAGGCTAACAGTGGAGGCGGATGGTGGCTGGGTTGCTCAACCCATGGGTCCAAAACCCATTTCATGGGTTTCTTGTGTGAAAGAAATGAAGGGTTGCCGGCGGTGGGTTATGCTCACAGGTGAAAAGGAAGGGTGCTAGGAGATGGCCGGAGCCATAGGTTGTCGAAGGTGGCGGTGTTGTGGCCTGGAAACACAATATACCAATTTCGAGTTCGAGGCCTACGCACGGTGTAGGAGGCTGCCGGAGGTGCACCATCGGTGCAGGGGAGCTCGCCGGAGGGTGAGGGATTCAGGTGGAAGGGCGGTGAGGGCTGGCGGCCGGCGGTGGAGGCTAGCCAGGCTTAAGACCGAATAGGCAAAAACAGATGGGGGGCTGTGTCGCGCGGGGCTGGGTTGGGGAAGCAGGGGAGAAAATAAAGGAAAAAAGAAAGAAGAAAAAGAGAAAAGAAAAAGAGGAGAAAATGAAAAATGAAAAAAAAAATGAAGTCCAATTCTCACAACTGGGGTCACAAAATCACTTAAAATCACAACATAAACATATATATATATATAAACTCATTCCAAAACATATTTAATTAAAATAAATAAAACACATCAAATAAATTCATAATAAAATAAATAAATTTAATTCTAATCATTCAAATAATTACCTCATATTAAAATTAATAAGGAAAACACGTAACTCAACATTTCAACCTAAAACAACGTAAAACTAATATTAACTAACTAATAGTTCGAATAATAAATTTTAAATAAATAAAACACAACCAATAATATTATTAAAATAAATTAAAACAATAAACAACAAGAATAAAGACAATACGTAAAAATACACAAAACCTGAAATCTCACAGTGCTCTTTCCCGTTTCCCATCCTGATAGGGAGATAAATGCTTGAAGATTTAATGAGAGTTGACATAAAGGCATTTTCCCGAATATTTCATTATTAATAAGAAGAGTGAAGAAATAAATTGCAATGATCTTATATTCTCATCTCAAAGCTTTTAGAATTCAAAATCCCAACTTTTGAAATGGAAAAACATGCTTCAAATAAATGGAAATTAATATACTTCAAACATGCTTCTGTCAAGTGCAAAGTCACATAAATATAGAGCCCTATTGAGAATGCTTTGAATTGGATAGGAAATGGGAGATGTACAACCATAATCATGTTCAAGAACAATACTGGAAACTTAAAAAAGTACAAATGGATCTAAGCCAAAAATGGAAAATTTATTTGTCTAGAGCTGAAATCATGGAACAACCATAATCATGTTAAAGCATTTTGCTAATCCTTGTTTGTTTTCTAGGCTAAAAGCTCAGTACATGAAATGAAAACGACTCAAAATATTATGAAAACGACTCTGTACAGAAAAATGCAGTACTCCACCAATTTCAAGCTCATAATCTTTACAATATTTCAATTGCAAGCACTTCCAACTCTCACCAGTTTCTCCACCTGCCGCACCTCATGCGGCCACATCCCAATAAAATATCCCAATAATATTATGTTGTCTATCTCAACTCCGATTCCACTAAAACAAGACTCTAGGTTAAATCACAGAGAAATAAGCTAAACACACCAAATCATCCACTTAATTTATAAAACACGTGTGAAGAATGAGAATAATCTACCATAAAGAACTAAATCACAGAAGAATAAGCAAAAAATCACATCTTGAAGAACCGAATCAAAGGAAATAATCAAACCTCTCTCTGTCCAAACCCAAGGTGGAAATTATGAACTAGAGGTGGAATGTGTGATGGCGGTCCGGTCCTACCCACGGCGGAAACCACCCTTACAGACGTGCGAAGCTCTACGTGCAAAATGGTGGTGCGAAGCCAAAGCGTGCGAAAATAGAGGTGCGAAGCGAAAGGAATGAGCGTCAAATGAGGTTCACTGGTTCTGATTTCCCTCCCATATTTCGATTACTTTTTTTTTTTTAGCCATGTTAGCCGATTTCCTAGGTTACATAAATGCCAGTTTCCTATAGCACTACTGTTGTATTAGTACTAGTAATTAGTATACATTAATAATTTAATATATTTATATTTAATATATTATAAGAGTTATAGTATAAACTATAGACTAGCATTCAATATCTTAATAATACTACTAAGTATTATTTAATAAGTTATAAGAGTAATAGAGTATTATCAATTTATCATTAACATTTAATATATTAGTAATACTAATAGTAATAAATACCAGATTACTTTGATATAGTCCAAATCGAATGGACCGGACTGGATCGGACCAAACTGAAAGGGACCAATTTGGTCCAGTCCCATATAGTGTTCGGTCTGGTCCAGACTTGGAAAAGCCTAGACCGAATATGTTCAGTCCGGTCTATCAATACACTCCAAGACCGACCGAACCGAACCAAACTCCCTTAAAAACGACCTTGTCCAAAGTTTGAAAAATAGAGTGGAAGGTAACATTCACTTAGGCAGGGAGGAACTAGTTTCTGATTGAACTCAATGATGAAGTTGACAAGAATAGGATCATGCATTGTCGTCCATGGTTCTTTGACAAGTATCTAATATGCTTGGCTAATTGTGTAGGGAAAGTCTCACCAAAAGCCATGCAGTTTACGTATGAGCCATTCTGGATTCAATGTCATGATAAACCTTTCACGAGTATGAATAATGTGGTATAGGTGAGAGGTTGGGTAAGACTATGGGTGAGGTTTTGAAGGTGGACATGCATGGAAGTGGTTTTAGTTGAGGGAAGTATGTTCAGGTTAGAATCTTGATTGACATTACTAAACCTTTAGCTTGAGGAAGGTTGATTTATTTAGGGGATTCGAAGTAGTGGATTCCTTTCAAATATGAAAGGATGCCCAATTTTTGCTATAGATGTGGGGTGCTTAAACATAAATCTAGAGGGTGTGAGAAAGTGGATGTTGTCTTGAATTCAACAGGTCAAAACTCCTTCCAATATGGTGCTTGGCTTAGATCAAGCAGTACACAACCAGACTCCTTTGGTGGCTAAGTTGGAAAGGGTGATTGTCATATAGTATCATTGAAGGTCGATTAGAAAGAGGCTTATGGGAAGAATCTCAGGAAATATGTCCAAAAAGAAAAGATGGTGCGGAATGAGTTTTTCTCAAAAGGATATTAGCCAATCCCATAATTTTAAGGACTGACCAGCAATCTTTGGCCAATCTTGGAGACATTAACAATATTGAAAAGGAAGGTTTTGGGTCAATATCTCAATTAGAGATAAATGATACTAATCATGTATTGATAGTAGGGGATGATACTCATCAAGGCAAGATTGTAAGGAACTGACATGAGGTGGATAGGGTGGTAGTAGGTCCACAGGGGGAGAGTGCACCACATCTGTATGAAAAGGTCAATAATGAATCCTTATCTATTCTTTTATGTAACAAGGTTACTAAAGGTAAAACCAAATTATCTAGCTAGAAAAGGAATGCCTTGAGTGGTCCAAGTATGGAGGAGCGTATGCCACCTGGAAACTGTTTAATAATGACCAAGAACTTTGTTGCCACTAGTGGCGAAGACAAATTCTACCACCCCAACAAAATCCTATAGCTCAAAAAAGAAAAAAGTAGTACAAACGAGGGGAAATAAGGAGAAAAGAAGTAAGCATCCTCAAGGTCACATTGCAGTTCTCATGAAACTCCTATGTTGGAACTACTAAGGGCTTAGGAACCCTCGAACAATTCGTGAGTTTCATTTATTAGTGAAGAAAAATGTCCCAAATGTTTTTTCTTTTTCTTTTTCGTTTTCTTTTTCTTTTTCTTTTTTTTTTTTTGTGAAACATAATGCAAAATGGAGAAGGTGGAGAGAATTAGAAGTTGTTTGGAGTTTTCTTTTAGCTATATTGTGGATTGTAAGATAAGAGTGGTGGTATGGCTATGCTATAGAGTATGGATATTAAAGCTGAGCTATTTTCTTACTCTAAACATCATATCTTCTTGTTGAGTCTAATGATGAAGATGGAGGTCAGTAGCATTTAGCTAGTTTCTATGGCGATCCTGTAGTGGATAAGAGATAGTACAATTGATAATTAGTGAGACTACTCAAGCCTGTTAATGTGAGATCTTAGATTTACGTGTATTTTTACACGTTATTTTATTCTCGATATTAATTATTTTAATGTATTTTAATAATATTATTAGTCGTGTTTCATTTATTTAAGATATTTATTTGAGCTATTAATTAGTTAATATTGAGTTACGTTACTTTTCTTATTAATTTTAATGTAAGGTAATTATTTTAATAATTGAAATCAAATTCCTTTATTTTATTATGTGATTTTATTTTATGTGCTTTCTTAATAATAATTAGTATTTTATATTTAAATTGTTCTTTAAATTAAATTAGTTTATTGTTAGATTTTAAATATATTATTTTATTGATATTGAATTATAGTATTTTCGACTGACTTTTATTTAATTTATTGTGTTTTTCTTCTAGTGGATTCTATTTCTTTTCCCTTCTCTTTTTCTTTTTCCTTTTTTTCTTTTCCTTTCTTCTTTTTCTTTTCTTTTCTTTTTCTTCTTCTTTCCCTCTCCTTCCCAAGCCACGAACCCCGCTCCCCTGTTCTTTTCCTTCTCTCGCCCATCCCTTCTCCCTCCACCCAGGGCTGCCGTCGGCCACCCACCGGTAACACCACTCAGCCCAACCACACTCCCACATGCTGACGAGTTCAACGGCACCGATGGTGTCACCTCCGGCCACCCCATTGCCCCTACACGGCCCCCTATCCGAAAATGAGTTCTCGTCTTCCCTTACATTTTCCAGCCACCACCGGCCACCCCTTGGCACCGGCGACCTACCAGCAGCCTCCCCACCCTCCGGCAAGCATAACCCAACCTCCGGCACCACCCACAGCAGCCCAAATACCCCAATCCGAAATGAGTATTTCAAATACCCATACACGGGTTTGCCACCCTAGCGCCGCCGTCCGGCCACCGTAGGCCTCACCATCGCCACCAAAAGAATCCCCTTGCCCAGCCGGTCATCCCCCTAACTCAGTTTCCCCAACCGTTGCCTCACCTTCCCGATACAACTCCAAACCCGAAAATGGGTTTTCACTCATTTTAAGCCCGATCTGCCACCTTCCGATGGTTATGCCGCCATACCACCACCTTCATGAGATTCCCTACCTTCCAAAGAGTATCTCCCTAAATTTTAGTGTCAAACCGAACACTTTATCCTAACGTACAAATGACTACTACGAAAGTTGTGGATTGGCGTTTGCTCAAGGATTTGCGTTTTTAACAGCTGTAAGTACTTTCCAAACGAGATTTAAGATTTAAATATATTTTTACATCAACATCTATGTGTTGGTTGATGTTGGTATTTGTTGGTTGATTAGATTATTTAATTGTTGGCTATTTGGTACATGGTTGTCTGCATTGTGTATTTACGTGCATGCTCATGAAAATATTTGGAAATTGGATTTTTGCATGATTTTGGATATTCATGTGTTAGAAATAGAAACTGGATTTTAAATTGAGTTTATGGATTTTAATGGTTTTTTACTGAGTCATAATGGGGACGGCGATACGTAATGCCCCGCTATGAAATGAGTGTGTGTGAATCATAATGGGGACGGCGATACATAACGCCCATTATGATTTCGGATATGTGTGTATATCATATCGAGGACGGCGATACATAACGCCCGGTATGATTGGTTTTACGAATATTATTTTCTGAGAAATGATGAATGATTTTACTGGAATTTTATCATAGACCAAATGGGATTTTGGCATGTGTTTATCTTATTTATGTTGAGAAAGATGTTCTTTTGAGATTCATGCATTTGGAGTCGTGTTCATGAGTTGTGTTGTTGCATGAGTATATTTCTGTCTTTTGGTTTGGTTGGGTTATACTTACCTGCGATGTCATCTTGGCGTCATAGTTTTTAGATGCAGATTATGAAGAGGCTGAGCCTGAGGAGACGACTCCGCCAGTGATGTATTATTGTTATAAAATTGTTATCTCGGAAAATTATTTTCCCATTTTAAAAATATATATTTGTTTCATTTGTATTTCGGATGACTGTATTAAATCTCATGTTGGAGAATTTATATTAAAATTGTATGTAAAATATTTCTAAAAATTATGGTACTTAGATAATGATTTTATTATCTGCTGCGATTTATATTTTATGTATGTCACGTGTGCACACACGTTTGGTACTTGTCATTGGGATGTGTGACCCGTGTTGTCATCATCCTGACGTCTCGATTCCCATGTTATTTTAAGGAGAATTTGGGAGCGTCACAATTAACCTTTGTCCTTGGTTGTGCATGGGCTATTTTAATGAGCTATTGTCAAATGATATGAAGGACAGGGCTACTAATAGATCTTTTGATCATATGAAAATGTTTAGGGGGGTTTTGGATGATTGTGAGCTAAGTGACTTGGGGTTTAGAGGTTCGAGATTTACATGGAGCAATAATAAAGATGGAAGGGGTTTTATCAAGAAGAGGCTTGACAAAGTCTTAGAGTATAGTTCTTGGCCTACGCTTTTTTAGAACTACTTGATTCAAGTATTGCGTTAATTCAAATCATGCTCCTTTGTTTGTGCACTAATTTAATAATGTAGAGGAGATTATGTTTAATAAGAACCTATTCAGGCATTCAGGCATGAGGCCTTTAGGCCTAAGAAAGAAGAGTGTAGAGACATTATTCAAAGGGCATGGAAGTTCTCTTGGGGAACGCATAGCAATGTAGCAAATGTAAATATGGCTTTATCTGGATGCAAGAACCAACTAAGAGTGTGGGCTAAAGTGTCGAATGGGAATCACAAAAAATTGGTTGGCCAGAAAATGGAGATGATTCAGCATTTGCAAAACATGAATGTTGATAACCTCAATGGTTCCATCAAATTCCTCCAACAATAAGTGGATGGCCTATTGGAAGATGATAAAGCTAAAGTGGAGATAGAGGACAAAGCAAAAATGGCTTAAGGATGGTGACAGAAATACTAGATACTTCCATAAGTGTGCTTCTCATAGAAAAAATATTAATACCATTAAAAAAATTTCTGATGAGAGAGGTGTTTGGGCTAAAACTCGAGTGGAAATTAAAGCAACTTTTCAGACTTTTTATCAAATTTTATTCCTAACTTTTCACCCTAGTGGTATTAAGGATGTTTTAGAGGACTTGGAACCTATTGTTACTACTTAGATGTGGAGCCAACATGGAAGAAAACTAACTTTTTAATAGTAGACTCCACTTTTTTTTTTCAAAACGGTGGCACAATATTTACGCATTCCTTGCCTGTATATAGCATTTACTGTTAATTTATACAAGAAAAGGCTAGTTGAGTCTCTGCTTTGTCCTGTGTGTCAATTGGAATAAGAAACTGTGATCTATGCATTATGGTCTTGTAGCTTTTTCCAAGATGTGTGGGGGGAGTAGGCTCAAGAAAGATACATAAGATTGTGGTGATGGAGCCTGCTTTTAAAGAACTAATAGTTCATTTGTTCTCGGTTCTGGATGGGGAGGGTTTAGATGAATTTGCTGCAATTGTTTATCAAATATGAAAGAGGAGAAACGGTATGGTATTTGAAAACAAGTTTTGGGATCTAGGAATGGTTGTAGATAGTACTAGACAAGTTGTTTTGGATTTTAAATAAGCTAATCTGGTACAAGACACTAAAATTGTTAGACCAAGACATGTTATGTCTAATTGCAGTGCCCTACCTCAGTTCGTATACAAGCTAACCAGGATGCTGCTATTGACAAAATCCACTATAGAATTGGGATTAGAGTGGTGGTAAGAGAATGGGAGGGTGAGGTGATAGCTTCTCTGAGATCACAAAGAGACCTCTTTCCTAATGCTCACTTGGCTGAGTCTGTTGTTGCTCTAAAAGCTGTTATTCTTTGCCAACGACTGGGTCTATCTCACATTATATTAGAGGGGGATGCACAATATGTGGTTACTAAACTAAGTAGCCCTAATTAGAGATGGACCTTAGCTGGTATGGTTCTAAATGATGTCAAAGAGTTGTTATTTCAAATCGAGAGTTGGTATGTTTGCTATGTTCCTAGGAATCAATAATTTGGCTCATGTTTTAACTAAGGATACACTCTGAGAAGAACATTATTTTGGAGGGTATTCCTTTATGTATTCATCTTTTGTGATTATGAGTTGAATAAGATGATTGGTTCCATTCAAAAAAATATATATATGTATCATTTAGACACTTTTATAAATACAAGGGTAGTATTATTATGCCACTCAAATTTACGCACTTAGTGTGCCTCTAATGTAAATTGTATTTTTTTTTTTTCAAATTTTTTAAAAACACTTTTTAACATTTTAAAAATATATATCAATATACTAATGGTCACTTCCTTACTCATTAAATAAAAAAATACTAAAAAATAAAATAAAACACATGAATAATCAAATAGAGAGGATAAACTCAGAGAAGATAGTAACATTTTTCATAAATGCAGGATTAGTTGAGGAACCAATATGCCATGGGTAGGGTCAGATTACTGGTGGTACTGGAGGAGAGGCAGACCTTGCAAGATCTGGCCCATCCCGCTGGGTATAGGGCCAAGTCATCAAAAAGGTGGAGCCTGGAGGTCCCATTTGCAAGATTTGTTTGTCCCCCAGCCAGACGGGCAAGCAAAAGGGTGGGACAAGCAACTTGATTTTCTGTCTTCCCAATCGAGCAGGTTTGCTAATGGATATCTATAGTTCAGAATCTTCCCATCTTTTTCTTCTCCTTTCCCTCCTCTTTCTCGCCTTTCTCATCCTATTCTCTAAGCCCACCCACGACATGGCCATCCATCGGTCTGCTCGTGGGTCTCTCTGCACAGCACCACAATTAGATCTGCACAAATCGGATTTGGGATTGGATTTTTATATATTTTCATATTCTGATTTATTAGCATTATTTTTTAGACACAACATAAACTCTATAGCTGATAACTGAAAGAACTAAAATCATCAAACTTAAAAGCACAAATAAAAAGAAATAACGTTGAGATAAGAACCAACCCATTTGGACTATTTTAATATTTCTCTGTTCGTTACTAAATCAAAGAGTTGGTAAGTTTATTATCTTTGTGAAAAGCATGCTCTTGTTTCACAGTATAATCTTCTATTTGATCTGTAGCATAAGATAAAATGAGATGATAATTCATCATGGGAGTATAAATGAATGAATATATCAATGTCGATTATCTCAATCGTTATCGCCCAAACGAATCTCAATTGTTGATACTGTTTGCACAATATGTTTACAAAAAAAAAAAAGTATACAACCATCTTGGCCTTGCTGAAGACAAACACATTTTTTACTCGGCTATCCCTCAATTTCAACCCCCTTCCAAGACATTCCATCTTTACAGTATTTTTTTCCGTCTACTCAGGGCGGCGGAAGGAGGCAGTAAACACAATTTCTGTTCATTATTTTCTTTGCATATGCTATCAGTGTCTTGTGCTGCGCAATGTCACACCGTGTAAAAATTTGGTGTATCCAAGGAAGCTGAGTTTTCCATCGGAGTTTCTGATCCAATCCTTGAGTAAAGAAAATGCTTGGGAACCCAAATTCAATTCCTGCATAAATATCTTGATAAGTTATGTGATTGTAAATGAAATCACCAAATGAGATGCCAGAACCATTGAAGAATTTATTAGATAACAATTCCTAGTTCTCGGTTTGGGTCATTCATCCCCCTCCCAATTTTATTCATAGTTTGTAAAGAGGGGTTCTGCTATTTTTCTCTTAGAATTTGTTTGGCAAGATGCTGTACCATTTTATCGACGTTCTTATAAGGTTGAGTGTCCATACCCGTGCTAGTTCCTCAACTGAAATCACCCGATTTCCTTCCTGTTCGAAGTATTCAAAAGCTGTATTTGCAATATCCTCCCATCCTTCAAGAGCCTCGAGCTGATAAGGATTGATTGCAGCGGCACAAAACTCTTCAAAGTCCATTCGTTTATAAGAGAGCTGTTCCATCTTAAATTAGCCAATAATACTGTTAGCATAAGGTATTACATGAAAAATATTCACGTCTATAAACCAAAAGAGAGATTATAAACAGTTCTGACATCCATTGAATCCATGTTGCATTGAAGGCTACCTTTGTCAACATAAAACTCAAGCTAGCAATGGAAGAAGTAAAATGAAATGGCTAATGCGGAAAGAGGTAGAATTGTTTTCCAAGGCACCAGACTGGCTATGCATATCTAACCCATCTCAAATTATGCTAGCACTCGCCAGCATCACATCATGCAAAAACTAATAGGATATTTTACACTAGCAGTACAAACTTAACAAGGAAAACCCTCATGTATGCAAAAACAATAAAGCTGAAATATGTAATCACATATTCCTTGTGCTAATATGATGGGATATTTATCCTGCAATTAGCATAATATCTTACCGCATTTAAGATGTCCAGAACCCTAGACTCCCTCATGGCATCGGTGCAATTTCTCATGAGAGCCTGCACTTTTTCCACAAAAAATAGAAATGTGATGATCAAAACAAGAAAGATAACAAATACAGATAAAATTATGCATGACTGTCAATGAATTCATTGAACCAAAAGTCAAATTACAACATGTTACCATATCAATAAATCTACAACATGTTACCATATCAATAAATCTTACTTTCAGAAGGTTACCTAAATGTCATAAAGGAATTGAAGTATAAGGAAACACTCACTAACCGCTCTAAAATTATTGATAGAGACGCATCCATTTTGTGGTTCCAATAGCTTGAACTGAGCTGTAAGGTACACGAGCTCATCTTCTCTTATAGCTTTTGAGAGAGCCTGCAATTATTACAAAAACAAAAAAACAAAAAGATATATGAGAGGACCAGAATAAAGCAAAGTTAATATTTGTATATAAAGTTCTCTTCTTTTTTTGTGTGTGGATGTGTATGTTGGGGGGCAGTGGCATGGAAGAAACCTATTTCCATAAACAAATGGTATGTGTTTCATCAATTACACTAAATGGCCACTACCTTTAATGCTGCGCGTCTGAAAGGTGTGGCACGAACATATAACTTAACTAACTTGTAGATTAAAATATCGAGAGGCACAGCTCTGTTTTCATCACGTAGCCATGGATGAGCTGCAAGTATAGAGTACATCATTATTTTCCATGAACAATAAATAACTATCTGGGAAAAGTTAAACAAATCATAGGAACACCAAAGTTATTCCGAGAGAGAGAGCGAGAGTGCTAAAGATTTTAACAATGACACTTAAATTAAGGACATCTTCAATATATATCTTACTTAGAGCTTGAGCAGCAGTCATTCTTTTCCTATGGTCCTTGTTCAGAAGCCTCTTAACAAAATCTTTAGCTTCTGGCGAAACCGCAGGCCAAGGTGAATCATCAAAATTAGGATCAGCCCTTAGCACAGAACGGAAGATTCCAGATTCAGTTCGTGCCCAGAAAGGTCTGCTTCCACATAACAATATATACGTTATGACGCCAATACTCCATAAATCTGCTTCAACATTGTATGATCTATGAAGCACTTCCGGTGCAACATAGTATGCACTGCCAACAATGTCATTGAGACGTTGATCTGCACATGCACAAGAACTAGATATTCTGTGAAAACAATGTGAGCATGATACAAGGCAAACAATTATCGAATGACTGTAGAGAGAAAAGGGAAAATCTGCAAAACAGTATTGAAAACTAAGAGACAACCATAAATACTCTTGACAGAATAATCTAGTGTATAAAAATTTATTCAGAAGAATCTAGTGTATAAAAATTTATTTAGTTAAATGTGATGAAATACGTGCAAAATAAGATTATGAGGTGAATCCCCACAACATAGGCTTTATTCAAGTGACAAGAAAAAGAACTTCTTTTATAACTAAAAAGAAAAGGAACTTTGTTAACACAGAGAAAGGCGGGGGGAAGAGTTTTTCTGAATTTTTCTGCATGGTTGTCTTAAAACCTTGTGGGTCCCATGAAAAAATATTTTACTGCAGTAAAGTTTTTCCTTAAAAATCCCATCCAGCATTATAACAGGATTATGTCCCATATTATATATATATATATAATATAATATTATTCTATAATATTATTATATATATATTGTTGGTAAGCAGTCATCAAGGAAACTTGTTGCCATTTTTTCTGCAATCTTTTCTTGCAAACAAAAATAATGGAACAGCTATGAAAATTCAATTTTGTTTTTATTCTTTATGCTTGAAATATGGTCAAGGCAGCAAGATAGCATCAGGATTTAACCAACTTCAACAAATCACGAATGGCTCATTTCATAAAATTCCCCACCCAAAATTCCATATTGCCTATCCAGTCTAGTAAGTTCTTATCAAACTCCAAAGCAGAGGGCAATGGAGGCCTACCTCACTCATTCTGCGAATAAGCTACTAAGAGGATAAAAAAATTAGAAAAATTGTTCAACAGTTCATGTAAATAAAAAGTCTAATGAATTAATTAGGCACAAAAAAATGATCTACTATCCAACCACCTATCATCAATTTCGGTGATTCAATATCCTATCGTATATAAAAAGTTGTTCACATTCTAGAAATAGAACTATATCCTTTCGAATAAGACACCTGAAGAATAATATCAATGAAGTTATTCTCTGTTATAATGTCATATTCTAGCACAGTCAATAAATTCAAGTCCATTCAGTTGGGAAAAAATGGCAGTCATATGTTAATTTTCTTAGTTCAGTTGAGAAGCTGTTAATAAAGAGAATATGACAACCACAGGAGACCTAGCCAGGGGCAATTGAGAAAATCATTGAGGACCATAGTGATCATCACTCATAGAGTTCAATTTTTTGCAGGAATGGTTGTAAACCAAATGAGAGAATGAAGACTGTGTTCAGATAACCGGAAAATCCCAAAACTATGTCAAACAACCTCATAAGGAAAGTTCAACTTAATATGGTCCATAACTAGGAACAGAATTGCTAATAATGTAAGTTAGTGATCAAGCAAAGACCTTATCTGTATAGAACTCGAATATGGTATGACAGGCCCCAACATCCAACTGAGAAATAGTGGTTGGGACATGTCCTTTTAACATCCTAATACTTAACCTAACCAAACGGAAAATTAAAAAGGAAACTGTTTGAAAACATGAATTATGATAATTGTTTGAGAAGGCTTGAACCTCTTATTTAACCAACAAAGAGCAAGTGTATAAAAGGCAAAGATGTGAAAATGAATAATTAGGACAACTGGTTTATATTTACATCATTGTAGTACTTACTATGGTTTATCCATCAGACGAAAAGATCAAAAATGTAGTATTAAGGATATGCGACTGTTACCTGGCTTAATGAAATCAGATAGACCAAAATCAATAACTTTCATTGGAGAGTCCTCATCTCTGGTGACGAAAAGAAAATTCTGCTAGCAGTAAGCACGTACAGAGTTATCACTAGAATTTGGAATAATAAATAAAAACACAAAAGGACATGCACATGCAAGGGTACAACCAATACGTTTCAATTGAAAGAAAAGCAATATATTTGTTCTTATCGATTGCCAATACCATACCTCAGGCTTTAGATCACGATGCACAACACCTTGAAGATGACAAAAGGAAATTACATTCAATATTTGCACAATAATTTTTTTAGCATCTTCCTCCGTGTATCTTCCACCTCTACGTTAAAGGATAACAAGACTTCATGAGGAATGCCATTAACAAAATCATAGAAAACTAAAGCAGACTTATTCGCCATAATTAGGACAAACAACTTTTTGTACAAAAGAAAATGAAGTTGTCCATTTTTACCTTGACAGAATTCTGTCCAGTAGTTCTCCACCCTCGCACAATCTGGCAGGGAAAAGAAAATCTAAATGCTTAGAACAAACTGCTAAGATCAACAATACAAATAATATGTCCAGACTAAACCATCTAGATATTCTTCAAATCGACCATGGTTGTCTCCAAGAAACAAGTCTTCTTATTTTAAGAACTACAATGAGAGTATACATACTCCATAACTACGTAGACGTTGTTTGTGTCCTCAAAGGCATCATGAAATTTGACCAGATTGTTATGCCCAGATAATGCTTTTAATATTTTCACTTCCCTGCGAACATCTTCAATCGCTATTGCCGTCGTCATCTGGCCCATAACAGTCTGTTAGTTACCAAAGCCCAACGAAACCTGGAGGCTTATAAATCAATTAATTTTCATGAAGCAGTAATTGTGATACGATTTCGTCTCAACTACAAAAGCATAATTATAATAACCAGAAAGTTAAGGGAAAAGCCAATTGTGAATTGATTTTACCCTTGACTCAAAAGTAAGAAAAAGCATCCATGACCACCCCCAGACCCCAGCACATGAAGTTGACATCAATAAGTACCTTCTAGCTAAAAATATTTATGTTGAGTACTGTTTTGTTACAATTAAGAACCTAGAGTTTACACGAGTTTTTATCTTCTTTCCAGCTTGCTAGTATGTAATTAGAATGTAACTAGACTTCTCATTTTGTATACTCCCTATGTACTTGGACATTGCCTAGTTTCTTTCAATAAAATCAATTACTCATTAAAAAAAAATGTAAGAACCTAGAGTTTTAACTAAACTTAGCTACCAAAAAAAGTGAGTCAATGACGCAACTCAAATCAGACTCTTTTTCACAAAATCTTCCACAAAAGATTCATAGAATGACATCAGCAGGCAAGGACTAGTACATGCTATGGAGTTCTATATAATTTTTTAATCCCAGTCACTGCAGAGGGTATATGGTTACTGACACTAAAATCATCAACCTTAATTTAAGCTCAGCTCTTAAAATTCCCTGCTTCCAAGACTAAAAACGTCCAACTTGAATTATACTGGTCTTGTCATCGGTCTAAAGGAGTCACAATTATCTTCCAAGTTTCTTAAGGATGCGCCTTTGGGAAGTGCAACCATGTGTGCACGGCTTTCTCATTTTGAGAGAGTCAAATGGCCGATATGTTTGCCACTGACCATAAAGCAGGAAATGAAGCTTCCGTCAATCAAGTCATTCTTAAAATACTTGTTCAAAGGTAGAGCATTTCTTACGGTTCAATCATTCTCAGTTCATCCTCTCCACTACCTAAAATCAACTCCTTTGCTTATCGTGGGATTTTTTTACTTGACCCAATCCGGTACAAAGACCAAATCATTGAAAAAGACCTCTACACCACAATCCAGCTCGTCCAAACAAAACCTGTAGCAGCGGTTGCAGCTAACAAACGGCAACTTCCATCCAAAAACCGAACCACATTTATTTTCCACCCTGTGAAAGTTAACCAAAAAGTGTAACTTGTTTCCCAGATAGTTCATGTTTTCTCTCACCGAATCCACTTCCCCCTGCAATGATTCATAAGAAAGGATGGATAAACGACGTTCAGAGCACCCCAAATCTTTTCGAGATATACGATTACGATCTAGAGGCGCTTGATTAATTAACTGAATACCACCCCAACCTTCATTTCTTCTATCTTGTCTTCAAATCTCAAATCCAATCTCAACACAACTTTTACTGTTGTCGCTAAACCTTCACAACCCGACTTCACACTAAACTCAAAGAAATTTAATAAAAACAAACTTATATTACTATTTACTAAAAACCGACTTCAACCAAGTTAGAAAGTCAATAGGGATGACAAAAAACACAAGATATATACATACACAACAAACCCACACGGCACACACACCTTAGCTTTAGATACGATTTTCACAGCAACAGGTTGTCCTTTAAGCTCTCCTTTCTTTCCTTTTGCCCAACAAGTATGTCCAAAATGCCCTCGCCCAACCTCCTTTCCCAGTTCGTACTTCGCCCCAAAGTTCTTCGGGTACCCGAAGCTCTTGTTGAGCCTTCTCTCTCCTTCCCCATCACCCCCTTCCTCCGGTATTGGCGTGGGACCGTCTACAGGCTTCGACGGGCCTCGCCGCCTCAGAATCGCCGCCATGATCGGCTTAGCCGGAGAAGGAGGGGGAAGCGGCCATCTGAACTTTCTTCCCGGCGTTCTCGCAGGGGATGGGGCCACTCCCGCTGGGAGAGGGCTCTGGAAGGGACTGGCAGAGAAGGAGTGCGCCGGCGTCGGCTTCCCGGAGCGAGCCTCCCCGGATACGGAGTTTCCGGATGGTGATGGCATGCTCGCTCGAGTCCCTGCAGTAGGATCGCCGGCGCTGGTGGTAACGTCGGTGTCGACAACGGAGACATTCTTGCTACAGCAATGGCCCATCGTTGATCTCAGGGTTTTAGAGATTTTACAAGAAGTCAAAGCATCTGACGGTGAACAAAGGTTGCTGGAGTATTCAGAAGTCTTCACAGGCGATACACAGAGAGAGAGAGAGAGAGCGAGCGCAAGCGAGGAACGGTGTTGAAAAAGTTGAAAATGGAGCTTTAAAATTTATAACGCATTATTTGAAAGTCGGAGAGTGAAGGCTAATGCGACAGGTAGCTCTCGACATTTATGAGTGAAAGCCATTTCAATTTGTGGTCCTTTCTTAGGTTTTAGTAATATAATATTAAACACAACAATAATAAAACATAGTTAATTATATTTATTTACAAAGAAATATAGAGAGACACACTTCTTAATTTTTATAGTATTATTATTTTAATATCTAATTCAATTTTAAATATATATTTAGAAAATATATATTAATATTGCTCAATAAAAAAAATTATAATTGATACCTTGGTAATTTAATTCAAATCAATCCTAATTAGTGGTGTCCTTTTATTTTTTATTTTTTTTAAGAGGGAATAGAAATTTAAGGCTCATTTTAGGTCTTTTATGTCAACAAACTTTTAGGTGAGTTACTAAATGCACAATTAAAGGGTAGGCTAGACAAATCAGAGAAGTATTAGATTTAGGTCTCCACATAAATTTATAAAGAAAATTTATGCATCAATATAAACTTGTTTGTGTAAAGTTTACGTATAAACCAATGATTTCTTAATAAAACACATGAATTCAACTAAAAATCACATTTTCTAAATTTAAAACTATTCAACTCGTAATTACATATGTGAAATAAAATTAAATTAAATTAAATTTAAAAAAAAATTCTCAAATCATTGTGTAGAACAGGGTATTTAATAAAGTGTTTACGTGAAATAACTTAATTTAGAAAATAATTTTTAACTTTTAACTTTGTAAATAAAGTTTTTCCATTTAAATCATGTAAATGATATGCTCTATGCACCATTTTGAGAATAAAATAACTCCAAAAAATCTTATTTTTTCATATAAAATTTAATAAATAATTCAAGTTTTTTTAAATTCTTAAATAATAATAATATTAAAAATAATATTATAATAATATTTTATTCAATTTTTAACTTCCATCTCATTTTTACTAAAAAAAAAATCGAATCATTTAATGGATTGTGCCAATTTTTATAAATATATATAAGTATAAACTAAATATAACGGTTTTTTATTTTTTTGAGATATGGTAAAAATAAAAAATAAAATAAAATATTATTATAATATATTTTTTTAATATTAATTTTATTTTAGAATTTAAAAAATATATTTTAGAATTTGAAGAAGTTAAATTTTTTTATTATATTTTATAGAAAAATTTAAAAAAAATATAATAATAAATTTAAAATGAATTTTAGTAAGTAAACCAGACACCATGAAAAAAACTACCTTTTTTAAGAGGGGAATTCCAAAATTGTTCCTATCTTTTTCAAATAAAAATGCAGAGTTGTACATTTTTAAATTGTATAAGGGAGATACTGGGGTGTGGTCGGGTTGCACTTCAGTGTATTGCAGCTCACCCTCTGAACTCCTATAATTATTATAAAAATATAATAAAATATATTAAAATATACAAAATAAAATAAGATTTAAAAAACACAATAAAACAATAAAATGAAAAAAAAAACATAATAAAAATATAATAAAAAATACAATAAAAAATAAAATAAAAATGAATTTTTAATGAGGTTCGGCCTTAGTCTAGCCCTCGCCTTTGCCAGTGGCGGTGGGCGACACCCGAACCCATTTTAAGGTTTAAGGCCGCCGGAGGCACACCAGAGGTCGCCGGGAATCGCCGTCATAGGGGTGGGATCGCCGGCTTTAATCCCAATGGGATGGGCAGTGTCGCCCACCGTTGTCAAAAACGGCAGGAACTACAATTGGAGGAAGTTCAGTCGAACCAAACTCCAAAATATTTCATTGTATAAATATTTTTTTTTATAAAATATATAAATTTTAATATTATATGGTCATTGGTCGGTACATAAACAATCAAAACTCAGAAAATAGTATCAAACAAAATGCTGACAAAAAAGTGAACTATTCCAGATGGCATATTAATTTTAATATCGAACACATCATGATGTCAAATAATATAATTAACTTGGTATTATCTAGCACTCAACTGAGACTTTACCAAATTAATAAATTAATCTAATGTATATGTATATATATTCTTTGGATCTCCATCTATGAAAATTTCCAAGACTTTGCTGGTCAAAATCTGTTGGCCATGTTCAATATAGTATCCATTATTTTCCCAAGCACGATCTTTAAAGACTCAAATTATTAATTTTTCTGTGATTTTATTTTGAATAAGCATTTGTTTATCCATGTTCCGTGCAGCTATTTGAAAAAGAATTCAAAAGTCAATTTTTTATATAAATTTTTTAAATATTATTTTTTAATATTATGAATATTTTAAATTTTGAAAAAATTAAATTATTTATTATATTTTATATAGAAATTTAAAAAAATATATAAAACTTTAAAAAAATTATAATAATAAAATAAAATAAGTTAAGAAGACTTAAACATTCAAACCAACCTAAAACTTTACAGATCATTTTCATCCATGTATTCTTTAATTTCTTATTTTTACCTTTCTTAGGTATCTCACATATGATATAATATTATATTAAGGCTGTGATGGTTAATGGTGACAGGCTGTTTAGTGTGAGGATGAGAGATAAATTAATGTACTGATTGCTTGGTCAATTTGTATTGAGGGAGAAACGCGTTTTCTTTCTTTCTTTCTTTCTTATTTATGTTGTTTTGCAGACTTGTGGGAATTGGGAAGTTTCATGCAGAAACCAATTCGTACCATCTCTTATTCTTGACTTTTTTTTTTAAAAGAAAAAGAAAAAAAAAAGTAGACTTTCAATTTATTTAAAAATAATAATTAATTAATTAAAAATACTTTTTAAACTTGAAAATACAACTGTAAACAAGATCTTAATATAGTCTCTCAAGATGGGGACAGGTTTTGCCGTTGAACTTTATAAAGACTCACCTTGTAAACCTCTCCTTGAATCTATCGCTTCTACTTTTTGTTTATATTGTTGGAACTAAGGCTGCATGTTTAGAGCTGAATAAGTTGGAATTTTGTAAGTAGCCGCATCCATATATATATATATATATATATATATACATATATTATCGTAAATCTTGTCATTTTCATTCGCATGTTGATGCGAGTTATTTTAAACCATTTTATATGTTAATCACTTGATTTTAAATTATTCCAATTGTAACAATGATTAATTCTTTTTGAACAAAAATTGAGAAATAATATGGGGTTTTCTCAAATCTTATAGTAAGTACAGTCAAAGACTAAAAAGTTTAAGATGAAAATAATAAATCTTCTAGAATTGACCATCCAAGAGTTTGAGGCTTACCAACGCAATGTCTGGGTGAAAAGGAAAGGAGAAGGAAGAAAAGCGAAATAACTTTAGCAGAGAATAAAGGCACGCTTGGGGAGTTGTTTTGGGTTCTTTAATTCATTGACTGCATTATTTTAGGTCATCACAAATTGAAGTTAGGGATGACCATTTGACTTTTAAAAAATTTCTTTCTACTTTTAAGCTTTATTGGAAAATGGCTTTATAAATGATTATTAGAATCTATGAAGATTTGTAGAAGAGACGAATTTATTTTAATTCATTTTAAACTCATTATTATATTTTTTAAATTTTTATATAAAATATAAATCTTAATATACATTTTTCAAATTCTAATACATATTTTTTTAAATCTCAATTTAACCTTTTCAAATTCTAAAATAATAATAATATTAAAAAATAAAATAAATTCATCTCAAATCATCTCATCTCTTAATCCAAACCGAACCTTAGTACAAAAGACTTGGGTAATGACAATTGGGAAAGATCCCATATTAGGGTTAATCACATTCCAAGCAAATGTTACAACCCTGTGAACAACTTCATTTGCTATTCTTCCAACATGCTGAATTTTACGGCTTTTAAATATTTTCATCAACTCTCGAACAACGACGACATTGAATTTGTTGTACATTAAAACTTGCACCAATATTAGGGAATCACTCTCTAATATGATATCTTTTTTTCCCCAAATGAACACTTAGTTGTAGGCCTCTAAATATCAACAATAGTTCGATTTCATTTAGATCACTAACCTCATGCTTGCTGCCATGAGTACTGTCCCTCGATCATCTTTGAGAATAATCCCTATACATGCATTATGATTAACAAACATAGCACCATCCAACATAGTACCATCAACATTTAATTTCATATGTAGTCTCCTTAGGTGGATGCTCTCATCGATAACGGCTCTTGTTCATCTTAAGTGTCATTCCTTAAGCTCTTTATAGTTCTTCTGCACAACAAGGGCATGACCAATTACTTGATTAGGTACCAAGTTTTTATTCTCATAAACCAACTAATTTCTTTTATACCAACAACTCCATGCAATTATAAAGAATGGATCAACTTCCTTTTTGTTGCAGCTTTCATTGACTTGTTTAGCAATCTCTGTAAATTTTTATTGAGAATTAGTTAGTTGGAATGTAGAAAAATGTTTTTTCTAACTATCTTGCAATGTAGGACAAAACCAAAGGGCATGTGCAATGTCTTCCTTCCCACCTTTACAAAATTGGCAATTATTATCAGGTAATACATTACTCTTCATTAGCTTGTGTTTGTTGGTAACCCATCTTACAAGCTCTCTAACCAAATACTTTCACCTATATGGAAATTGGATATTCTAAATCTCTTTCTATATGTACTTTTGTATCCTAACATATGAACTCTCCTCATTCACCTTATCTGTCATCTTATCGTTAAATATTCTATAGTCACTTCGGGCACTAAACATTTCATATTGTTCTTGTGCCCATATTTGAGTATCTTTTGACTCTCTTGGACTTAGTATAGTTTTCAAAGCCTCATTTGTTGTAGTTGGAGGTAGCAAGGCCCTTTGTCCACATCCCACCATTTATTATGAGCATCTATTAAGCTATCCATAGTGTTAGTGATATACATGGTGTTAATGTAGATTTTGTTGGTTTGGATTAGTGATGAAGTGTTTGAGTTTGAATAGGATAAGATTTTATCTTATCATTAAAGTTTTGATTTTTGAATAAGTGTAACTATAACTATGGGATTTATTCATAGTAATTTGAGTCCTTTTAAAAGTCTTAGGAGTTAGTTAAGATTGCCAGTATATTAAATTTCGAAATCTGAAATTTCCAAAATTAGAGGACAATTCAAAATCAAAATGCTATAGAAATTTTCGGAGGTCTATTAGTAACCTATCAGCAGAAGAATTCTGATGAAACACGACCTGTCAGCAGATGCGATTTAGTAGGACTCTTTTGAACAATCTATTTAAATCAAGTCAGATTGTAACCATATCAAGGATTTTCAGTTAGAGCTGATATTTAGAAATATTTGAGAGCCGTTTAAGACAGAAATTAGTAGTGAATTTTTCATATGATTTTTATACACTTGCAAGTGTGGTCTTGCTCAAAATTTGAGAGAATCGTTGATTAGTGATTGAATTTCAGCCACTAGGGATTCCAAGAGAAAAAGGCAATAAATTGAAGATCATCAGAAGTTTTGACTATTACTGCGGTAGAAGACAAACGGATTGTTTATCTAGTCAAGAAAGGGAGTCAATTGAAAAAGATTTGTAATTGAATAGCTTGCTTGTAATTGATCTTAATATAATAAAATTGACCTTTTTGGATTTGATTACCCTATAAAATTTTACCTTTGAGAAGTTTTTCAAATAGTTTTCTTTTATAACCAATCGTTATGTTATACTTAATAATTGATTTATTGCATATAATTAATTATTTATATATTCACACAATTGAGATTTAACCAATTTGATTGAGAAAAGTTTTAGATGATTTTTTGCCATACAGGGGTACATAGGAAATTTCAATTGGTTTAAGAGCGTGGTTCACTCACCTGAGTGTGATCCATGCCTTTGTAAGGTCATGTCGACATTATGACATGTGCCGCCATATTTCAATGGCGAAGATTACACATATTGGAAAGGAGCATTCCTCAAGTTATTAGATGAACGAGTATGACATGCCATTGAAAAAGAATAAAAAAGACCTTAGACCAGTATCAATGACTGGTCAAAAGATGCGTTGAATAATAGCAATTTCAATAGCAAAAGGTTGAATGCCATCTTCATGGCGGTATCTCAAGAAGAGTTTAAAATGATTTCCATGTGTGAGATAGCTAAGGAGGCATAGGACATCTTGAAGGTCATGCATAAGGGAACAAAGACTGTGAAGAACTCTAAATTACAATTACTAACTTTTAAATTTGAAAAAATTAAAATGCTTGATGATGAATGCTTTAATAACTTTCATGCTAAATTTAATAATCTTGTGAATTCCAAATTTAATCTCGAAGAAAAGGTTGAAGACTCAAGAGTCGTAAGGAAAATCTTGATGTCTTTATCCGAGAGATTTCGGCCCAAAGTCACAGCTATTAAGAAAAGCAAAGACTTGATACAATCAAAGTTAAAGAGTTAGTCATGTTTTTATAAACGTATGAATCATCCCTTCCTTAAGCAAGAAAATGTTAATTCATTACTTTAAAAATTGTGAAAGAAGAGTATGAGAAATTTTTTTATGAGAAAAACTTAAATGATGAGGGTATAGATCTTATTGATAGGAAGTTCAAAAATTTATGTTTAATAAAAAGACTAATGGCAAACAAAAACAAAGAAAAGAATTTTTAACAAAGAAAAATGAGTCTAAAAATTGGAATAAGGCAAAGTAAAGTGTTATGAGTGCTTAGGATATACTCATATTAGAGTTGAATGACCGAACTTCAAGAAAAATAAAGGAAAGACATGGAATGCTTCTCTTTGTGATACTTCAGATCTTGAAAGTGGAAACTCATCATTGGATGATAAAAAATATTTTAATGCTTTTACTACTATTGTGAATGATTTGCCTGAAACTTCACTAACAAAATCTGAAAATATGTGTTCTTCCAGTGATTCAGATATTGCTTTGGTTGATGCCGACCAAGAACTTAGTATTCAAGATGCTTACAATGAAGTGTGTGAAGAGGTAGCCACACTAAAAATACTCAATAAAAAACTGTATAAAAATCTTACAACAGTAGAAAATGAGAAAAATAATTTGGTTGAACCTCTAAAAGTTTCTGAGGTTAAGGTTTTGAGACTACAAGATCAAAATGTTGCACTAAAACAAGCGTTAAAAAAATTTCAGGAGTGCAAACAAATTTTAGCAACAGAGAAATTGAATAAAATGTTGGGTTTTCAAAAATCAAGTAGTGATAGGATGAGCCTAGGATATCTGACTTTTAAAAAAAGAAAAACAAATACCATTGTCCATTGCGTCTACTTCCAAATATATTATATTTGTCAAGAGAAGAATAACCAAAAATCATTAGTGCCAAAAGCTGTCCATGCAAGGAACTTGCACAAAAATCTAACACCTAGCATGCTAAGAAATGGTAGGTATGAAGGTAAACGTACTCTTATCTGTCATTATTGTAGAATTATGGGTCATATAAGACCATATTGCTTTAACATGTCTCGAGTGCAGAAAATTAAAATTGAAAAAAGTCCAAGGAAGAGAGGAAAGAGCCTACAAAATCAAGTTGATGATATGAGCCAACAAATTAATTTTATAAATCATGAACTTGGTGAATTGATAAGGTTGTAAATTCAAAATAATAAAATAACAAGTCAAATTTTAAAGTAATGTGGGGGGTCAAAAAGGATGTTAGGTCGCATTAATTTATAAGATCACATGCATGTTCTTGTATTTCTTGCATATCGTTAGTATAGGACATGCATTTTTATTTAGCTTTGTTTTGTTTTATGTTTATACTCTTTTTAAAAGAAAGAGAAAATGCATTTTTTTTTTGTTTTTTTTTTCTAGTTTCCAGTTTTTTATAAAAAAAAATGTGTTTTTCGACCTAATGATGTAAAGTACATGATTGATGGTATGTTAAAGTTTTGAGCGTGTGGATACTCACCTAATAAATTCTTGAACTCATGCATTTTTCTTATTTTGTGCATCCTACTTTGTGCATACTAATCCTATGGGTCAACTTAGCAAAAGTTCATTTATAGTGCACTATGAGAAACTTGTATGGATGCAATTTTAATAATAAAGAGGGGCTGAATAAGTATTATTGAGATGTTCATCATAGAGGAAGTCCAAACCTTAAATTGGCTAATACTAGTATACAACAATTAAAAAAGTATCCCATACCAAACACAATTTGTTGATCCATATAAAAAAGAATTCGGAGTTAAAATCATTGCGAAAAAAGATTAACACCCTAAATGAATCTAACCTTGAGAGTCCATATAGAAAAAATTGTTACTTCAATCATTGTGAAAAAAGATGAGTAACAAAATAGACCAAAAAGGGGTTAAGCAAGTAAAGTGTTTTGAGGAGATACTTATGTATCTAAACCCTATCATAAAGTTTTCCTTAAGGTGACTGACCAACTCCTAAGAGCATTTTCAATAAGAAAACACTCATAAAATATATCATCAAGAAAAAAACAATATTACATAAAAAATAGAAAAAAAAATCATGAAAAAAAGTTGATACCTTTTATAAGTTGCTCACTTATACACTCACATGAAGTTTGGTTTTGATGATTCTATGAGGAATGAACATCCATTGTAATTGTTGCAACTAAGAGGATGTATGATCTTGGATTTTTTTTGTGAGTAGCACTTTGATTGAACTTAAATGCATTTCTTTATGCTATTTGCCCCATTGCTGTTGTTTTTTTTTAATCTGCATATAAACATTTTTTTGGCAATTTATTTTCTGGCCAACACAAAAAAAAAGAGGGGAAATAAATATTTTTTTGGTCAATTTTTGTGTTGATAGTGCATGTGAGGCATTTTTTTGAGAAACAATACTTAAGTCTTCTTGAGATTTATGTAGAGTGGCTATGTCTCTGTTATATACAAAAAAAGTTCTAATATTGAGTTTTTGTCTCGGGTATTAGTTTTTTAAAAAGGGACTAAACTGTGTTTAAATCCCTGTGAGGTGTGCATACACATATGGGAGTGAACTTTTTAATTAGTTTAAGTGTTTAAGTCCTAGGGGGACTCATGAGAGGAAGGGTCCTCGACAAGGTCACCGCATGGGACCTAGTGATGGTCACTTAAAGTGACTCATGGCTTTGTGTTTTTGCCTAAGGCTCGTGCGATATGCAATAGAACCCCACCACCCTCTCAATACCCAGATGACTCGATTGTGCCCTAGGTCTCAACTCTCTCAACTTGCAACAAAATTTCTTGAAGGAAATCTCTAAGTCTCAATAGCTCCTCCCTTCTAAAGCTCAAGAAAGGTACATTTTTTAATTTCCTTGCACTATTTCTTCATTTCCCCATTCCTAGGGTTTGGCACTTTGCTTTGCCGAAATGGATTTTGGTTTGATTTGAATACAAATTTGGGACTTGAATGTTGGGTTGATTGAGTTAATTGATGCATATTGAGTGATTTGAGTGTGATTTATTCATGTATTGAAGCAAGTTTCTATAAGATTCGAACTCTTGCGTTTCGGGGTCTTCACAATGCACACCAAGTATTTGATAAATTGCCTAAGCCAACTTTTCGTGCTTATTTGCCACTTGTTTGATCTCTATTTCAAGTCAATATGCTTTGAATATCAACTTATGAGATGTACATGTAAATATTTGTTCAATGCTGAAACATATTGCTTATTTTAGAAATATTTTTTTTACATGCTTCATTTTTAGGTTGTCATATGAAACTAATTTGTGTTTATTTTTTTTAATAACATTGTGGTTGTGTGTGCTCAGATGAGACTAAGAAAGAGCAAAATCATTTCTCACCCGATTCCTCAAGTGAGGAAAATAAGACTATAGTTTCAGTTTATGCATGACATTTATTTGACTAAATTGATGATAAAAATGAAGAGAAAAGTGAGGAGTAAGGGAGAGCAATAACACAAGACTAAAGGAGAGAAGCATTGATGAAGGGGGAGAAAATCTGAGAAATATACATTCATCAAAAAGTAGTCAAAGAGGGAGATTGTTAATACATATTTTGTTAACTTGGACTAGTGATAAAATGTTTGAATTTGAATAGGATAGGATTTTATCTTATCATTAAAGTTTTGATTTTTAATGAATGTAATTTAAACTATATGATTTATTGATAGTAATTTGAGTCCTTTTAGAAGTTTTAAGAGCCAGTTAGGGTTGCTGGTATATTGAATTTCGAAATATAGAATTGCCAAACTTACGAATGATTGTGACCTAATCTTGTGTCTAAGAAACTCCCATCAAGAAAGTATTTGGCCTTGAATATACCATGTAGGAGTTTGGACTTTTCATTCATTATTCTCTATTCATGTTTAGCCAAAAGAGATTCATTAAAAGTTTTAAGATCTTTGAACCCCATTCTCCCAGCATGTTTTGGCTCACACATTTTCTTCTAATTGATTAAAGGCTCGTTTGAGAAGTGAGGTGAGATAAAAAATTTATGAATAGTAGTAAAATAATTTGAAAATAGCATTGAGATAGTTTGAGTTAAATATCTTTTAGATTTTAAGAAATGAGAGAGAAAAGGTTAAATAAAGTTATTATAAAGTTAAATTATTGTTATAATATAGTTTTATAATAATTTTTTTGTTTGAAGACTTGAAAATATTCAATTTTTTTTTTGAAATTTAGAAAAGTTGTAATAATTAGTTTGAAAAAGTTGTAGCGATTCATTTGAAAATTTTATATTTAAATTATGTTTAAAAACAAAATAGAACGAGATGAGACCTATTTCCAAACAAGCCTTGGTGGATTTTGCGTTCTTCTTGTTTTTGTCCTCACCAAAATCTAGCCATCATTTTTCTCCAGTTCATTACAAAGAATTCCTAGTAACTTAAACAACTCATAGAATAAATGAGGACTGAAAGGGTCACTACCTTATTTAACACCTATCTTCCTCCTGGAATAACAACCTATCTGTCCAGCTTTGAGGTTTATGCCACACTTTGTGCTTAGAGAAATGATAGTCGCAAACGTAAGTGTAAAAGAACTATGCAATTATTTTAAAAACATTGAGTAAATACATGACTCACACAAAAAGAAATTAATTTTTTAAATAGTCAAATCCACTTTTTTCAAAATGACTACACAATACTTGTACACTCCATAACTGTATATAGCATTACTTATTAAGAAAATCCTAAATACTTATCATATTATTTGTGCTTTTTTTATTAAAGACTTATAAGCCTTATAGTAAAGTTAATATTAAAATAAACCCAGTATTTATTTGTAATTCATGACCTATAATTGGCACTATTGAAAACATGTAGCAAGCCAAAAAGTAAATGAGCATGTTTTAAGAAACTCAGATAAATTGCATAGTCAAAATGCAAAATATAGTGAATATTTTTGTTTTGTTTGTACAATAATAAAGTGTTAATGAGGGTAAAGAGGGAGAGGGATCAGGAGAGTCATGGGGTGGAGAAGTAGGTATAACAAGTTCAGAGAAGAGAAGAGAAATGATGGGACAAGGAGAAGAGGAAGTGTTTAGGAGGTCCAGGAAAAGGAATTGTTAATCGTGGAATGTGACATCACAAGAAGAGAAAATGGATTGAGTATCGTGGTTGAAGAGTTTGTATGACAACCCCAATTTACGTTCGAGTAAACTGAAGCGTCAGGGTAAGTAACACTAGACTATTCACTCTTGTACGTATCGAAAATTAATTCATGTACCTAGACTTACTAGTACATGTAATACAAATCACAACGGAGAGGATCTAGATAAAAATAATAATTTAATCACAAAAGTCTAATGATCACATGATAACATACAACCACAATATCCACATCATCTCATTCATTATACCATTACATATCATAACCCAGTTAGTTTTCTTATATATAATATTTACAAGACTTCTCAAATATCTTTTTAAGGCCACCTCGACTCCTTCTTCGTTTCCTGAAATTTCTTCTCATACCAACACCGATCCCTACTACTACTAATTAGTCAAAACTTTTAGGTAGAGTATTCAGAGGGCCCCTCAGGGTTTTGGGTATCTCGAGCAGTTGGGACCTTGTCCATGTCCAGTATCAAATTCTGCAATGAAATTTAAATTTTCAAAAAAATAAAAAGAAAAGAAATACACAAGAATGAGATTTTTTTTAAATCTCAGTAAGTACACACTCAACTTAATAAAGACATAGGTACAACAAAATATCAAAATACAAGATAAACAATAAGAATATACATCTTATAATATGTTTCATGTGACCCATGCATAACTTATGTCTCACTTACTGGACAGACTTATACTTTATGCGGGCTTACACTGATGTCCCTCTTTTCTGGATAGACTTATACCATGCATGGACTTTCATTCTTATCTTAAAGTTTTTATTCTTATAAGTCTTATCTATATGAGTCATTCTTATAACTTAACATCGACGAGCGTTATATATCGGTGTCCCTGTTGGGTTTTCCACTGTTATTATCCATGGTCGAAATATACCTACTATTATTATTCGTGGTTGGGTCATATCCACTATTATCACTCGTGGTTAGGCCATATCAACTATTATTACCCATGGTTAGGCTATATCCATTTTTGAATCTCAACAGGTGATACATAATGCTCATTGAGGTAAAAAAAATAAGAATAAGGTTTAAGAAAATGTATGAATAAGGTAAGAATTTTGAGAAAAGAATCCTTGCATGTTACGAAAGGTCGTATACCCATAATCATATAATTTTTCATATAAAGGCGTGAATTTGTGTGAAAAAGGCACCTAAGCCATGCAAAAAACATGCATAAGGCATTCATGAGTCATGTGTTATGATATCTGCTATTTCATGTAATTCCTCTCTTTTGGTTGATGTATGGACTCTTCTGAATATGTAAGCAATGATATAATAACTTTTAGACAAGTATTAAGTTGAAGTAATATTTGGTTGATGCTTTGTTTGACTCTGGAGTAATGAATTCTTATATTTCATATAATTATGTCTAAAGGTGTGTGCTTGGCAATAATGTTAAATTCTCTGAAAGAACATAAAGACTATACTTTAGCGATTTCGAAGATGAATTCTTTATTTTAAGGGGGGAGGATGTAATAACCCAAATTTTTAGCTTCCTTGGGATAAAATGATATTTTAGAATTTATTTTAATATTCTCCCATAGAAATAGAACTTAAAATCTATATAATAACATATGAGATATGAAATGGTGAAATTTTACATTTTAGAATAACTTATGAATGGATTTTTTTGGGAATTATAACAAGATATCAACTAGAGAGTTTTAGTTTGGCTTAAAAAGAGATAGTTTTCGAAATTCAAGAGAGAAATTCTAAAGAAAGTGATATTACAAAAATCAAACACTTGGTGTGCCCGGATTGGTACTCTGGGGCTAATCCGTCTACTTTTAGTAAAATAATCATAACTTTATTATATGATATTTAAATGAAATAATTTTAGTTCCTATAAAACCTTAAGAGGGATATATAAAACTTTCATATTTTGGGTTTTGAAAGATTCGGGCTGGATCGAGGACTTAATTGGGTGAAAAGTGGACGGCCCTAGATTAAGCCCAATTGGTAACCAATTTAGATGAGGTGTTTCAAATTTGGCCATGTGACGAAAATATGATTGGCTTTCAAATTTTCTGATGTCTTGACATGTGTAGGAATATGTGGCAAGTGGAGATGGGTTGATCTAGAAGCTTAGGTGCATGCATTGAACTTTCGATACGTATGGGGGTAAGTGGTCGAGTGTTATTTACTCTGACTCTTGAATTTATGTTAAAACCTCAAGCATTGATTGAGAATGTCACAGTTTGTATGCTTTATGAGCACTTGCATAGTCAAGAAAAACACATTTAGTAGCACGAAAAAAAAAAATCGCAACAAGCACAGAGTTTGTGTATTATAGAGGCACCCAAACACACGAAAGAGATCATAGTTGGATGTTTTATAAAAAAGAATTTTAAAAGTGATTATTTTGGAGAATGTGACTGCAGATTGGGAGTGTAATTGATAAGATGTACTGCAGTGAGAACACAATCACCCCAAAAAAAGAGGTAAGTGTGCTTAGAAACGAAGACTATGGGAAACATTTAGAAGTTGCCGGTGTTTACACTTCGCAACGCCATTTTATTAAGGAGTTTCGACAAAGTATGTTCATGAAAGATATCATGATTATATAGGTATGTTTGAAATTGACGAAAAAAAATCTTGTCCATTATCAATTCTAATGATTTTAACACTGGTGTTAAAATGATTTTTGACAAGAGCAAAAAAATTCGATAAATGAGTATAAGCTTCAAATTTATAATGCATAAGATATATCCAAGTATTGTAAGAAAAATCATCACTAATTATGAAAAAATAATGAGCCTCACATAAGAAGGACTCTGATAGCCACTCCAAATATCACAAAAAATACGATTAAAATGAGAGACATTTTATTAGCATGATTGAAAAAGATAATATTGTGTGTTTAAAACAAGCACAAATGTCACAATTAGAGAGAATACATGGAGAGTTAAAAATATTGGGAATGATAAAACTAGAGGAATGACCTAGATATTGATGTCATAGAGTCTTATTAGCAATGGAATGAGCAGCAAAAACCTCAGAAGGGTTGGGACGGTACATGTAAGCCTATTGCATGGATCACTTTCTCCAATCGACTTCATCTATTGTAGTCCTAAAATAAACAAGTGTGAGAGGAAAAAATAATAATACAAGAGTTATAAAAGATAATTTGGGAAACTGACAAAAAATCGAAGGATAAAAGAGGAATAAAGTAGACATTTGTTAAGTGAGAGAGGGAGAAAGGGCACAAGTTCCTAGCCCTTCGACTAGAATATCTTGGCTCATGGTTAACCAAACACAATGAGGGGATGCAAGGGTTTGCAAGTTGGTAAAAGCTTCCCTTTGGTGGCAAATATGGTGGCTCGCTCCACTGTCTACCACCGAGTGGAGACGTCGATTGAAGGAGAAATTAGAGTTAGGGGAGAAGATGTTACCAACAAAATTTGCAGGGGAAGAGGCAATTGGAGAGGGCGATAGTGTGAGCAAACTTAGGAATTTCTAATACAACTTCGATGACAACCCAGGGATCGTACTTGAGGCCGAGGGGGTGATGGTGGTTTGGTTTGCAGTCGATGGGGGTTAGCCGAGGATGGAAGGTCGTGGCTTAGAGCGTGACTCACGACCAGCGGGTAGCCCACGACGATCCAGCACCTATCTCGGGTATAGCCCTTGTTTCTGCAAGTCTTGCACTTGAATGGTGGTTTGAGATGCCCACCAATTCAGACATGGCCAAGATTGTTGATCAGCCTTTTGTTGTTCTTCTTAAAACAAAATAGAAAAAACTTTGCATTGCCAAGATTTGAGTGTGAACAAGGGCGAAGGAGTTGTTGAGGATGAGAAGCAATTGAAACACGCGCTCATCATCAACTTGCCATTGCAAATGTTGAGGTCAGTGCTATTTTGGAGATGTCCAAGTTCACCCCAAATCTGTTTGATTTGGTTGTAATAGTATGAATTGAGTTTGTGGTTTGTTATAGGAGGAAAGATCACATTTTAGTGGTAGATTCGGGCATTACTACCATGGTAGAAATGGAAAGAGAGTTTGATCCAAACAATACAAGGGTCAGTATGATACAAGGGAATTAGCAAGATAATGGCTAATAGAGTTGAGGATCCAAGTAAGAACTATATCCTTCATTTGGTTCCATCGAGTGTATTCGAGTGTGGTAGGAGGGGGAGGGGGAGGGGGGGTTTAAGGGTGCAATTAACAAAACTAAGTTTGTTTTTGACATTAAGAACATTTATGAGGATAGACTTAGAGAATATGAAGGATGAGGGAGACGAAGGGAGGGAATTGGTGGGTTGGATGATTTGGCCATGGGCAACGTGTATATGGATCTATTTAAGCTAATACCATGTTAAGAAACTAGAGGGAGAAGTATTTTGCTCAAAATTGTATATTTCATTTGTATTCAACTTTATAAATGAATAGATGTACAAGGGACTAAGTATAGAAAGTTATACTTAAGATAATAGACTAATTTGATTGATTCTTAAATTTAAGTGATTCATGATTTTGTGCAATCTAAATATGATGAGATATCTGTTAATATAAAGTAAAGATAAATTATTTGCAAAAACTTTAAATAGATAATTTTCATACAGGTTTTATTAAAAAAATATATAGATCTCACATTAAAAAATTGTAAAAAAAATATTCTTTATTATTAAGCTCCATTTTTTTTTTATAATGACTTATACAGATTGTGTCCGATTAGAACTTGTACTTAGTTCTACTCTAAAACAAATGTCAACATCTTTATAAGCCCTCTAACCCCACGTGACTTTAACTTTATTTTTTCTTCATTGTAGGCCAAGGACTTTCTTGATTTATTTACCGTAGGTGTAATGTTAAATGTGTCAAAAACGTGCAAGTTCGTACCGTCTTTTAAAAAAAACAGTAAATGCCATTTTGAAAAAAAATATTTTTTTTAAAGTGAATTTCGTTATTTTCAAAATATTGTGATTTGTACGCCCTAAATCTATACAATTTTTCATTCATAAGAATGTAGCATTTAATCTATCATCAAATATAGCATTTAATCTATCATCAAGAATTACGATCTCTCATGAATATGTATTATTATTAAATTGGTTATTTTGCATTATTGGGTAAAAGACTAATGGCCCCTCGAAGTGAAAAATACTTTTAATCTATCTTATTTTATCTTATTTTATCATTATAATTTTAATTTTTTTTTAAATAAAATATAATAAAAAATTCATCCTTTTCACATCACAAAATAATATGATATTAAAAAATAATTTTCTAATAATATTTATTTTACTTTCAATTTTTATCTAAAACTATCTCGTCTCATCTCGTTATTCAAAAACAGAATTTAAAAATTGTCTTTTTTTTTTCTTTGATTCCCATTATTGCTTTTTTTTTTTCAAATGATAATTGTGACACCCCTGACCACCATGTGTGAATGGTGGAAGTTGAAATACCCACATATTGACCACACAAGTCACACACCCCTATTACCCTATGCAAGTGTGTTATTACCCTATGCAAGTGTGTGCAAACATACATTGTGTGCAACACAAATATTGCAACAAGAAAAATAAATAAATATATAAAAAGGGTTGCCAAAACTAATGTACCAAAAAGTTTAAAACCTTACAACCCAAATTAATAAAACCTTCCTAGAAAGTTATACAAACACCCAAAATAAATATAACTAGAAGATAAACTAGACCCTCAACTAAAAACGGCAAGAGAGTGATCTCTAGCCAATCGCTCATCCAATAGAGCCGGTCCCTCTGGCTCAAACTTGACTTTTGCAACAAATCTACAGTTTTATAAAATGAAATCGCAGGTAGAAACACCACATGAGATTATGAAATCTTAACAAGCAACCTATCAACATCCAAGAGTTTTAGACAAATTTAAGCAACCAAGACATTTCACAAACACATAATAAGACATACAAGAATAAATCTACTCATTTTCCCTAAAAATAACTCATTTACTCACGCGCTAAAAATCATGTTTTTGGCTCACTACACAGTCATTTATTAACTGCGCACCATGATCTCCTCTCGAGACTATTCGTACATCCTAACTCATTTCGTCATATTACGGGTGACGACCATGCATATGACTTCATAACGAGCGATGCCCAGCTCCGCGCCCAACACATACCCTTATCGGGCATTCTCTAACCCCTGCTAACAGAAGAGCAGAGTTAGTACGAGAGCGTTATTGTCTCGTTCGATTCCATTGTCACTTAGTGACAACCCAAAGGACATCACATTAGTTTATCACACTCTCGAGTGACTAGATGAGCTCTATCGAGATAATACCCTATTTCAACTTAGGGTCATGATCCATACATAATCCATACAATCAGTTTATTACGCATTCACCATGATATCTTCTAGGGACCAAACACATACCCTAACTCCTTTCGTCATACCATGGGTAACGACCTTGCAGGTGACTTCGTAACAAGTAATGCCCAACTCTACGCCTGACACATACCATAATCAGGCATCCTTTAAGCTCCGCCACCAGAGGCGTCATAAAGTGGGCATCAGAACGTCATCGTCTCGTCTTATCTTGTTGTTGCCCAGCAACAACCCAATAGATCTCACTCAATTTATTACGCTCTCGAGTGACCAGAGGAGCTCTATCGAGATAATGCCACATTTCATCTTGGGCTCAACATCTTACCTTCTAGTGGAGAGTCATCAATTGGGTTCAGCTTTAGGTTATTCTACCTCCCTCAAGGAGAAGCGTGGGCACAACTCTCTGACTGCTTGACATCTTACCTCCCTATGATGCTCAACGAGGAGTAAGGATATAAGAAGACCGAACCGGACCAGTGAACTGGATCGGACCGGGTGGAATTCGGTCTAGTCCAGTCCTCTTTTTATGGACCGAATATTTCCGGTCCGGTCCAGGGGGAAAACATTTTCTCCCCCTGGACCGGACTAAATGCATACCTTTATATATATATATATAAGAAGAGTATATAAATTATAATATTAATATTAATATAAATTAAGAGTAGTAGCATAACATATTAATATATAATATATACTCTTATAATATTAACATATTATAATTTATAATAGTTGTAGTATAAAAATATAAATTATAGTATATCTATATAGAATATTAGTAATAACTTATAAGTAATAAGTGTATTATTATTATTTAATATATTATTACTAATTTATCACTATTCACTAACATATAAACTTATAATATACTAATTTAAATTATGTAATAGTGTTATTAGTTATAGTTAACCAACTTATGGTGTATCACTAAATTATTATTACCTAATTAATAATTAATCTTCTTATGATTACATGTAGCAATTATAAATATTAATTATTAATGTTGTTTTTAACTATATATGAAGAATGATCAATGATCATTAATATCATTGATTAATTGTTATGACTTATGAGGATTAAATTAACTAATCAACCTATGGGCTATATATAATATAGAATATTAGTTATAAGTTATAGTATAAGTATTAAGAATTTAAATCTATAGACTATAAATTATAACTATATATATTTTTTAATATTTATATGAGATTAGAGATTAGCAATTGGCAAAAATGATTATTTTTTATGAAAGTAGCACTAGTGTATATTTAATAATTTATAAACTTTGGCCAAAAAAATATATTTAATTATTGCAGAACTTTTGATCAAATTTAACCCATTAAATCATACGGGTTCTCCTGGATCGGACCGCCCTTGGACCGAACCGGTATGGACCGAATATGAGTTCGGTTCGGTCCAGGGTGGTAAAATTTTTAGATCGAATAGAACTGGTCCACATTTTTTTCGGACTGGATTGGATCATTTACACCCCTAGTCTTATTTTGCTCCCTTATTTTTTTTTACCATTCATACATTTAGGTTTTTTTTTAAATCTTTCGCTTAATAATCAAGAAAGTAATTATTAGTATATTAGTATTTTTTTATTTTTTTAAAATATTAAACATATTTCAGAAATATTTGAAATAAAAAGAAAAAAAATTAAAAGTGCAATTTGCACTAGGGCCATACCAAGTGGACAAGAAGAAGCATAGTAGCAATATTCTAATTGGATTATAGGAAATAATCATCTCATTTTCTTGAAATAGATGAAATAATTACCAATTTGTTACAAGGCAGGTAAGGTTTGTCTAGGGTGTGACCCATACCTCAAGCGCACAGCACCACGCTCCTCCCCACTTGAGCAGGTGCCTCTATTTGGATGTCGATGGACGAATTGGCCCAAGGTTGCTCGCCCACAAAGAGAGAGAGAGTGTTGAGATGAAATGAGATAATTTGAAATGAAAATTGAATAAAATATTGTTAAAATTATTTTTATTTTATAATCTGAAACTTTGAATAGATTTTTTTTTGTGTAAATTTTTTTAAAAAAAAATTGTAATAATTAGACAAGATAAGATGAGTTGTAAAAACAAATGAGACCTTGAGATTGTGTTGGGGGTGATGGCGAGAGGGAAAGAGAGATTTTGATGGTGACCAAATGGGGTTGGAGAAGATGGCAATCGGACAAGGGTTAAAAACAGAGGGAAGACGGATTGAAGGAAGAAAAAGTGCAAGAGAGACGCAATGGGGGAGGATTTTTTTTAAAATAAAATAGAACGCTAAATCGATATCATTTTATTAAATAAATTTGTTTTTAATATATATATTGGAATGGATAGGTGGATGAAAAGCCAAGTGGGCTTTGGCCCAGCTTGGGTGCCATCCCTAAGTACTCAAATGCGTGCGATCATCCACCTACAAGCCCTAAGTAGGGACCAGATGTGTAGGCTTGCCGTCCAGTCCTAAAAAAGGACAAAATAATAATAATAATAATAATAAGACATTCTTTGGGTTGCCCAATCCAAGAACCAGTTGGGTTGCTTAAGGCACTGCTTAGGTCTACCAACATCTCTACATCATGTGGGGTATATAAGACGTGTTTGTTGGTGATTATCACTTCTATAATTTACATATCCTTGTTTAGGAAAAGTAGGAACATAATAGGATATCTAGACTTGAAGAGGTAGATATGCATGTAGCTTCGAGGAGGTGCACATGAATGGATTGGCACGTGCCATTGGTGAAGGAATGTCAAAAGTTTTTTTTAGAAGCTTGGAAGCCAAGGAGTTGAATGTTGTAGCATGTGTATAGTTCACACGTACGGATTTATGGTAGTGCGTGAGACTTACATGTGGCTCGGTTTGATATACCACTCAAGTTCATTGCAAATCAATGACTGATAAACCTTTAAGCAAGGTGTGTGCACAACTTTGGTAGCCATATGATGAAGTATTTAACCTTTTCAACCTATAAAGAAAAGTCAGAAAAAGGGAAAATAAATGTTATTAAAATTATGTCACAAAGAGGAGGAAAGAGAGGATGGAGGAGAGGGAAAAGCCCCTCCCCAACCTAGGAATGATTGTTTTTAAAGTGAGAACTTAGTACTTTTTTTGTTCCAAAGTTAGGAAGAGGACTGCCTGGTTTTTGAAGTTTTAATTAATGTTATTCTTATATTTAAAAAATATAATCAATATGTTAAATATTTTTGCAAAGCAAAAAAATAATAATTTTAGTGACAAAGATGTTTAAATGGAATGTGTGATTTTGATATGTCAATTTATTGACTTTTTACTTTTTAGGTACATTTAGATCTTGAGAAAATCTTATAAGCGGAAATGGTGTTCTGGGCGGAATTCCACCCTCCAATAATATATTGACACATAGGCCATCCATTAAACTACTTGTAGAACCGCAACACGGAGTATTTAGAGGGTTAGATATTGAAATCCCTAGCATTCGAGTTCCTCTCTTCCATCAAGCAATCGTGCAGCCTTACCCTTCCTCCCAACGCCACCCAGCGACAGCAAAACCAACCCCGTGTTCGTCGGTCCAATCGAACCCCTATCTTAGTATCTCTCATCGATGACGGCTAAACCCCATGTTACTTAGTGACCCATCGGTATCTTAGTATCTCTTTTTCTAATGTTTATTGTTTTTAGTTTGTTGGAGCACATCTTGTGCTTCTACTTTATAAAAGGCTTTTTAAGAATATAGGAAAGGGATCTTAGAAGAAATACCAAATCAATCCTATACACACACATTAAAAAAAAAAAAGACTCAAGTTAGCCTAAATGTCAAATAAAGACTTTGAAGTCTCTTGATGCAAGTGCATTGGTTGATCAGCAAGCATCCACTGTCCAAGTGCACATAGGATGACATATGATAGAGACGGAATGGACTTGATTTGCGTGTCTCAGAAGCTAGACCAAGAGGAAGAAAAACTTTGGCCTGGTTTATTTATAAAGATGAGATGAGATAAGATGATATGAAAATTAAAAAAAATAAAATATTGTTGTAATATATATTTTTTTTATTAATTTTGTTGTGGGATTTGAAAATTTTGTTTTAAAATTTGAAAAAATTGAATTGTTTATTTTATTTTGTATGAGAATTTAGAAAAATATAATAATAAGTTTAAAATGAAATAGACAAACCATGCTTTTGTTTGGCCGCTAGTGAATGTCGCTGACGTGGCAAAGAGATTCCACGCATGGTGGTTGAGTTAGTGACTGCCTTTGACTGTGCGTGCTTCTTGTAAAATTTCACCATTTGGTAGAATAAAGGTGTTGAACACACACTTTGAATGCTCTTAAGCATTGGGTCAGATTTCACTAAAAGTTGAAAATTAAATCAATATTGTTAGAATATATATATTTTTTATGGAAGCATAACTTCATTGCAAAGAGATAAAAAACCTCAAGTCATATTACAAGATAGTTGATCAACATAAACAATATGTTCAATAACACTACAAGTAGAGTGCCACCAAAGTTGAATGTTGGAATTAGTCCAGACGTGTCGAGCTAGGCTGTGTGCAGTAGAGTTAGCCAATTTGTTTTCATGCTCCAAGGTGCACTTTTCAAACCACAACATTGATTTTCTAACCTCAGCAACAACGGTCTTCATAGCAACCATAGATGGAGAGACACAATTAATCTCTTTAACAAGGTTAACATGGTTACTCACAATAAGTAGGTTTTTTATGCCAATGTTAAGACTGAATTGTAACCTTCATAAAACTGTTGTTGTCTCAACAATTTCTGGATCAAGGAAATCAGATTCTCCTTTACTAAGGGCCATAATAACATTCCCTTTTGGATTTCTTAAAATTGCTCCTATACCAGTTTTATGACAATTGAAAAAGAAGGTTCCATCAACATTAAGTTTAAACCAGACATCTATAGGAGGAGACCACTTATACTTGAAAGTTATGTTCTGAGCTTGTTTCTACACACTAGAAATCTGCCTTGATCTTTTGGACATAGCAAAATCAATCACTTGTTGAGGAGGTAATCGAACTTGGTCATGTATCATTCTATTTCTTCTATGCCAAAAATCCCAAACCATGAGGATAAAGTCTGCTAAATCATCTATTGTGCCTGCTTGATACAGTCTCATTGCAGTAGCCATAAAGGAGGAAAATTGTGTTGGTGTCTGTATATTTGGAAACCTCTTCATACAATATTCATATATTGAGGGACAATATAATAAATCATGTGTTATCTCTTCTCTGCCTTGATCATAGAAACAACAACTACCATCAATTTGCATCTACTTTTAGATTAGATTTAGTAGGTAGGATATTTTTACATGCTTTCTATGCAAAAATTCGAATCTTGTGTGGTATTTTTAGCTTCCACATAACATTCCAAAATTTCTTAATGACATCCCCATTTTAGGGTTCCCTCCATGAGTATTGTCTAGTGTACTGAAAAACCTATATGCAGACCTCACTGAGAAAGATCCACTTCTATCATGCTGCCACATCCATTGGCCAGTTTCATTGGAGTTACTAGGCTAAATTCTCAATATAGATTTGGCATTGTTTGAATTGAAGAAAGATCTAACATTTACAATGTCCCATCATTTGGTATTACAATCAAGCAAAGATGCAACCTAAGAAACCATTTCAGAGAGTCTGTGTTGTTGCTGTGGGGCAAAAGTTCGTAATTCATTTCTTAATTCTCGAAATCCTGGGACCCAGACATCATCAAGAATATGAACTGTATTCATTTTTCCCACATTCCATCTTCTCCCTATCTTAAGCATGTTCTCTGCTTCCCATATTCTATTTCATGCAAATGAGGGAGAATTACCAAGATTAGCATCGATCACATTGCAGTGGGGAAAATACCTGGAGCTGTAAATCTTGTAAAAGAGGGAATCGTTATTTTGCACCAATCTCCATCCTTGTTTAGCTTAATTGAAAGTTTCCAAATCTTTGAACCCAAGACCACCCACAGTTTTTAGTTTGCATAGGTTATGCCAACTAACCCAATGAATTTTTCTTTCCTCTTGCTTTTCCTCCCACTAATACCTGGTCATTAATCCTTTGATCTCTTGACACAACTTATGAGAAAGTTTGAAACAACTCAGTGATTAGAATGGAATAGTCAGGGCCATTGCTTTTAGTAAGACCTCTTTCTCACCTTGTGAAAAATATGTCCTTTCCAACCTTACAATTTTTGCCAAGCCTTGTATTTAATCTCAGCAAAGCTTGTAATTTAGGCTTACCTACCATAGTAGGTAACTCCAAGTATTTGTTATAATGTTGGATTACATTAGAACCCAACAATTGCATGATCTCTCTCCTCTTTGCAGTAGAGATGTTTTTGCTAAAGACCATGGCTGACTTCTCTTGATTAATAAGTTGTCCAGAGTCATTCTCATAAGTTTTTAATAACTTAAGCACTTTGGTATTAGTTTCCACACTTGCTCACAAAAAATGAGGCTGTCATCCACAAAGAGTAAGTGACTCAACCGAAGTACCAAAATCGAGGTGCCCTTCTATAGATTTAAATTCCAAAAATTGTATTTGAAATATCAACATTTTTCAGCAAACCAATAAGTCCCTTTATGCACAATAAAAATAAATATGGAGATATTGGATCTCCTTATCTCAAATCTCAAGAGGGAATAATGTGGCTAGTAGGTGAACCATTAATAAGAATAGAGAAAAAACCACTTCTTACACATCTCATAACAAGTTGGGTTAGTTTTTCAAGAAACCCCATTTTTACTAAAATAACAAATAGAAAAGGCTATTCAACTCTATCATAGGCCTTACTCATATCAAGTTTTAGAGACATGTACCTTTTCTTATCATTATTTTTCCTCTTCACAAAGTGGAGTACTTCATAGGCTATTAGAACACTATTAGTGATTAGCCTACTTGCAATAAAGGCTTATTGGGTTTCTGATATAACTGTGGGCAGCACACTCATAATCCTATTAGCAAGTACTTTAGATATTAGCTTCCAAAGGACATTACAAAGAATAATAGTTCTAAAGTCATTGACTTTTATGGGGGATTATTTCTTTGGTACCAAAGTGATAAAGGTATGGTTTAATGATTAAGGGAACACTCCAGAATTCAATGCATCTAACACGATGGAGATGATAGAGGTACCAATTTGGAGCCAAAATTGTTGGAAAAACAAATGTGGCAATCCATTAGGACCTGGTGCTTTTGAGGGATGCATCTCTTTCAAGGCTTCTTGCACTTTTTCAATAGTTATAGTCTTTGAGAAGATCCTTTTGCATACTATCTGGAATTTTTCTATCAATCTATTTAATGACATTAACCACATTTTTTGTACCTACAACACTAACCAAACTGGGAAAATGGTTAATGATAAGAAAGTTGCATTCCTCCCCCTCCAGCCATTTTCCATTCTCATCCATAAGCTTGTGAATATGGTTCTTTTTTCTTTCTCTGTGTAGCTTTAGAATGAAAGAATTTAGTATTTTGATTACCCTCTGATAGTCAAAGTGCTTGAGACCTTTGCTTCCACATGATTTACTCTCTTGCTAGTCAAGTATTCACTTCCACAGATGTAGAATTCGTTGCTGAAAGGTCTTGAATTGCAAGGTCTAGCAGTTGTAGAAACTTCAGTTTCTATTGTCTAGCCTAAAGTTTAAAATGTACCTGCCCAAATTTGGTTTTATTCTACATTTGTAATCTTGAAGTACATCCAGAAATAGTATCTAATATCCCTTGTAACTTAAAGTCTTTACCCTAGTCCTTCCATGATGTTTGCACAATCTTTGAGCAATCACTTTCTTCTAACCATAATGATTCGAATCTAAAAGGTTTAGGCCCCTTTTGGATGCAGTAAACCCAAACACATCTAGCCAAATTGGAATATGATCAGAGTAAGATGAGGAGCCATGATAAACAATAGCTTTAGCAAACATATCACACCACATCAGACTACTCGAAAATTGATCATTCAAAGATCATGACAGAATCCTTCTTGTTGCACCATGTAAATCTTAAACCTTGAAACCCCAAATCCTTGAGTTCACAATCAACCATCACATTTCTAAAATTTAGGATTTGTTGTTCTAGTCTATCATTCCTACCCCATTTTTCCTCTTGAGATATTATTTCTTTAAAATCATTAAAGAATAGCCAAGCCTCATGACTTCTATTTATTATGTTTCTAAGAGACCAAGTTTCTTGTTGTTTTTGGACTTCAAGTTGACCATACAAACCTATAAGAAATCATCTTTTAAAAGTATCTTCGATCATGGCATCTATGTGAGATGAAGAATAATTGAGAATTGTTAAGTATATATCTTTTTTCCATAAGAGGATCAGCCTTCCACAATGACCCAAAGAAGCAATAGTTAGACAAATCTCAAATGTAGCTTAACTCTGCATAACTCCATTCTAGTTACATTCAGTTTTGTTTCTTGTAAAAGTAAAACCTTGGGATCTTCCTTTCTGATCAAGTCAGAAAGAATTTGAATAGCACGAGGGTTCCCAAGCCTTCTAATATTCCAACTTAAGATTTTTATGGTTGTCGGCAGGGCTGTGCAACAACCATCACCAATATTAGTTGGGAACAATTCTCACTATATTCATACACCTTAGCCTTTTTCTTCAATCTTGCATATGATCATGATGCCTCAATCTCATTTCTCTCCTCTAATGGATGTCTAGAACCACTAATGTCCTGAGCACAGAGAGCATTCTTAGTATTAAGGGTATCTTTCTACCCAAATAGAGGGAATCTCTTCCATTTCATCTGTGAAGGACCAAAATTATCTGTCCCATCTAAGACATCGCATGTAGGAAACTTTGCTACAGGGGGAAATTTAAAACTGGAGGCAGTTGTGTCAGTCAACTCGAATAATTCAAAAGCCAAAATATTTGGACATGAACTAACTGTATTTTCAGCCAATCCCTGAGAGACCTATTGATAACTACCAGATAACTGCCCCATACGATTGGTCCTCTATGTTGGAGCAACAAAAATTGATTTTTAGATTCCAGATTCTGATGCCAACATCCCAGTTGGAACTATAGGAACATAATTACTCAAATCAATTGTAGAATTGGATCCAAAGGCTCGAATTCAAATTCCATGTTGTAGGTTTGAGGATGCTGTTTTAGGACTAGCAGTAATTCTCTTTGGACAGCTCATAGTTGAGTGAGAAATCAAACCATACAGAAAGCAAACTCTTGGCAAACGCTTATACTTGAATTAATTGAAAGTTCTCTTACCAATTAAGTTAATAATCTAACCACGCATTAGAGGCTTTGTGAAATCTACTTTAATCGACAAGTGCAAGAATTTTCTCCATCATGTGCTTTTATCGTCCATTGCTACATGAATAACCTGTCCGCATGAACTCCCAATTCGATAACCTATAGCAAAATTCATACAATTAAAGGGTAAGTTATGTAAATGTACCCAAAGTATGTTTCTATAAAGACCAAATCAGAGGGGTCGTAAGCAAAGTTGTGAATTTCATTCTCGTGACCATTCTGGTTAAGACACTGAAACAGAATATTTCGCTACCGGTACCATTTTGACTACCATTTTGGCATAGACATTATATGAATAAATTATATATATAATAAATAGGTTCTAAAATAAAATCAATGCAAGTCTTAAAAATATAAATACAGATAAACTTAGTACTACTTCTCAATAGTCCATACAAGTCTTAAATAAACATATTAATAAAATCTAATAAAATATTATAAGCAAATTAAGACATTATAATTATAAAAGAATATTCAGAAAATTACAAAAAAAATGTAATTTGAAGTTAAAACCACGGTGCCCAGTTTGTCTCGTAAGAAAATGAGTTAAACTCGGATATTTGAGACCCAATACAATAAAAGCCCACCGATCATTCATTTTGCAAAAAAAAAAAGGGATGTTCTTTTTCTTTTTTTCTTATTATCATGATGGGAACCAACCTACAAGGGAGTGGTTTCACTTTCCTCACGTTTCCATTTCCATGAGATGTCAATGAAGTTGTCTCCTTGGATGCAGATACATGGATCTCCGATCAAACTCCATTATCGTCTCTAGTTTCTTCGATCATCCTCCATTGTCCAATGAGTCCACCATTTCTGCGCTAGTCTACTAGTAACTCCTCCTCCACTTTTACCACCTAGACTACCTCACTTCTTAGCTATTAAACAAAGCTTTCAACAAAAATAGCAGCAATGATATATGGAGATCGACTGTGGAGGTGGCGACGTCGAGGAGCTACGACTATGGAAGTGATTTTGTCTAGAGTCGCTGCTGCACCACAAGCTGATTTCTAACTAGAAACATGGTGGACCAGAACCATTTCACATTTTGGATGAAATATGAATTCTATTCGAAACATTGAAATTTGGCCGGAATGGCTTGGAATGAGCCGGAACGACTCGAATTCTATCCAAAACGAAATATTTGACTCCACCATTTCGGTCACTGTACTGGAAGGGCAAATTCTAGCCATTCTAGCTGGAATGGAACTGAATTTATAACTTTGGGCATAACTCCATCAAAATATTTCAAACAAATCAAGCATTGGTAAAAAAGCCAAGGATGACCATCCCAAACACAAGTGATGCAAAGGCAAATTCCAAAAGAAACAAGTTATTACCAAACTTGATGAATTGCACCACAGAGTCCATTTTTCATACCTTCAGCATTGTTGTCTTGAAGGACTCACAATTGACTCTTTTCTCTGTAGTGATCTTACCAACAAGGCAATATCTCCCATGTTCCAGAGTAACATGCAAAATATTATTACTAACATAAACATCAGAACTTTCTTTCTTCGTGAGAGACAGTTTATCCCATAAAGTTATGATATCCTCTGCTTTTAGAGGATTAGGAAAACAACAATAATTCAAAAACCACAAGAAGAACAATACACATATTACTTTAAGAAAGTATTAGGTAAACTAAGACAAAGCCTTCGCAAGCAATGGAAGGGAGAACACTTTCGCCTTAGAGCCAGAGAGAAAGACTCGTGTTAAATGATATTTTTTAGAATACATTTTTAATATTATTATTATTTTAGAATTTTAAAAAAACTTAATTATTTTTTTATTTTATGTAAAGATTTAAAAAAGTTGGAATGATTATATGAGATAAGACGAGATGAAATGGATTTTGAAAACAAACGGGTCCTAAATCTCTAGAACTTGCTTGTTATCATGCGTTGCTTGCCCTTAGACTTGCTTGCTATGGTGCATTGCTTGCCCTTGGACTTTCTCACTATCGTGCATTGCTTGCCCGCTAATTTCGCCCATTATTGCTCATCCAAATATTGTGTTCTCTTACTCCAATGAAGTGCTTGCCTAAGTCTTTGTTTGCCATGGATTTGCTTGCCCAATATGACTTTCATTTGCACTTGAGATTGTGCTTCTTGTATTTTTAGGTTGCTATTACATGGGATGTTCATACCTACCTTGCACACGGATTTCATAAGAATATGTGAATGAACGATAGCAGTGATGATGAGTAATGGGTTATGGGTTGGTGTCCAATTGGGTAAGATTTTTGTTTTTTAATTTTTACCTCAAATTTTTTAATATAATTAAGATAGATAAATATGATATGTACATCTTTCAATATTAAATCTTTTCCACAAAATTGATGAAGAACTCTAATCTGATGTCAATGTAACATGTATACAAGATGCTCTCATTACTAATTTTGTTGGTAGACTCTATGTTTTATATACATTTTAAATAAAGGAAACTTTAATACTTTTTTATTAAGTGACAATATTACATTGTCTAAGTGTATGCCAGATGAAAGGCGCGAAAAGATGGAGTGGACGTAGTTTGTGAGTCTCAAAAGCTTGTTAAATGAGAAGAAAAGCTTAGTTTGGGAGGTAGTTAATGTCACCCATATGGCAAAGAGCTTTTTGCCTGGTGCAAAGTGGGACATGCATGGTTATTGAGCCCATGATTGCCTTTGATTTTTTTTCTTTGAAAGATAGAACCTTTCGTTGATATAACAATTCATACAAACACAATGATTAAAAAATGGGACCAACAAAATAAAACTACTATTATTATTACAAGGTTCAGACAGTTGATGGTTACTTTCTACTGTGAAATTCAAGCATGCATTCAGGTACTAAGTTGAGGGGTATGTCTCCAAATGATTAATTTGAAGAAGCCCATTGTGCCAATGTGAGTGTGCACCGGTTCTAGACCCAATGTATCTTAACATCTTTACATGTTTCCAAGCTGCAAAGTATGATGCGAGAGTCTCTTATTGTGCTCTCAATAGTCCAGTCTGAAATATGGTACGGGTTTTGCAAGGTTGAAGTAACCACCTATGAGTGTCCTTCAAGGAGAATGTTCTTCCATTTTTTTCCAATGTGAGTTGGATGCCAACATAAGCTATGAGAGCTTCTCCACCATTTGGATGAGTGATGGGAGTGAATTCTGTTCTATAACCCATGATATTTCCTAGATGGTCTCTACAAATTGTTGTAGCTACACTACTTGAGTTTCTCACCACTACATCAAAGTTATCGAGTTTTGGCCTAAAGCTTGAGGTTTTTAAACTAGCATCTCTTGAGACTCTTTGTGATCTCATGCTCTCTTATGGTCCATGAAGATTTTGAGAGAGTTGCCTACAATTCGGTCTATGGAGGTAGGATTGGAACTGTGAGTCAACTAGTTTCTATAGAACCACAAACAATCCATAGCCATTATTACAAATAGCTGGAAATTATGAGTTTCTTGGGCATTAAGACTCATCTGGCTAGCAGGTTCTAAAATAACTTTAGCCCAAAGAGTAATGTCCTGGCCTACTAAGGTTCCAATGTTAAGAGGCTATGGTGATTGTCTCCATAAAATTATAGAGTGTTAACATTCTAGAAATAAATTAGAGAGAGTTTCCTTCGTAGACTAGCATATAGGGCAAAGGGCTTGATCATTGTTAAGTGAAAGACAACGTTTTGAAACAGATCTTATAGGTAGAATATTGTTCAAAATATTCCAAACAAAGAGCTTAAGACGATCTTGAGTACTGAGAGATCAAAGTTTCTTCCAAATTTGATGAATTTGATCTTGGACATAATGTGAGGAAATAATGGCAACCTATGCCGAATTGACAAAGAATTTGCCACTAGAGTGATGAAGTCATTTCAAGTTATCCCCCAGGTTGTGGAAGTTGTGTTGTATGAGAGGGGTTTTTTAAATATCTCTTACTAGTGTGGTCTGAGAGAAAGGCTTGAAGTAGGACATTCTACCTTTTTAGCTCTTCTAAAATTAATTCTAAGACTCTCAAGTCAGGATCTTGGAAAATGTCTTCTGCCGAAGGGATGGGGAGGGCAAGAGATAAAGAAGAGATCCACATATCTTTCCACACAAGAGTTGATACCTCATTGTTAATTTGATAACAAAAGCTTGCGGTTAGAAAATCCCAATGTTTGGCCAAATCTCTCCAAATTCTAGAATCACTTTGCTTGATTGGGACATTTAACCAAGAATCTGTTTTCAGATATTTATGGGAAATGAATGTTTTCTAGTAGTATGATTAATTGTTGAGGAGAGACTACCCTAGTTTGCTCAAGATAGCTTTATTGAAATTTGAGATGAGTCTTAATCCAAATGGGTTTTGGTTTACAAATAGAACTCTAGGATTTTGTTGTAAAGTTATGGCTCTTCTTGGGGTCAAAACCCCACCAAAATCTCATGAGATTTTTGTCAATATTGCTGGTCACTTTTTTCGGGAGGAGGATGCTAGACATCATGTAAGTTGGGATGGAATTAGCTACTAATCTAATTAGCATAGTTCTACCTTCCCGAAATAGCAACTTAGCTTTCCAACTGACTAACTTTTCTTGAATTATCTTTTTAATATCCTCAAAGATGCTTTTGTTACTCCTATCTAGATTGAGGTGAAAGGCTGAGGTATTTAAACTTGTTGGGCAAAAGCTTGAAGTCCAAAACCGACCTAATACTCCTGACTAGGTCTTTGGGGTAACCTGGCTGAAATGGATTGAAAATTTGTTTTTATTCACCCTTTGGCCAGACCACGTGGAGTACTTTTCAAGGTAATTTGAGAAAGATTAGGCATTGGCAAGAGAGGCTGCTCCAAAAGAGGATGAAATCATCTGCAAAGAGGAGATGGGATATGAAATGACCTCTTGGACCCGTTTTTATCCCTCTAATGTTTCCTACGGTTTCTTCCCTGATGATCAATCTAGAGAGGACCTCACTACTAATGATAAAGAGGAATGGAAAAAGTGGATCTCCTCGTCTGAAACCTCTAGCCGGTTGAAAGTGACCATAAGGAACCCTATTTATAAATACAGAAAAGGATATCACAATAATACAGGCTCGAATTCAATTAATCCACTTAGGATGAAAGTACAAGCAATTAAGGATAGTTAAGAGAAATTCACATTCCATGAAATCAAAAGCTTTCTCCATATGTATTTTAATGGGTATCAAACCGTTTTTTACCTGGTTCTTTTTCATAGAATGGAAAATTTCCTGGGCCACTATTGTGTTCTCTTGAATAAGCTTCCTTGGATAAAAGTTGATTGATAGGGGATTTGAGATATTTCAGGACCTTTTTCAGCCTATTTGTAAAAATTTTGAAAATGATTTTATAACACACATTTAAAAGACTGATTGGCCTAAATTGATGGGCATTTATGGTGAAAACAGTTTTAGGAATTAAAACAATGTGTGTGATTCAATTCTTACAAATGGTGGCCAATTTCAAAGAAGTGTTTAATTGCACTTATAAGGTCTTCCTTGATAATCTCTCAGTAATGCTTATAAAAGAAGTCAGTAAAACCATTGGGCCCAGAAGATCTTGAAGAGGGGGTTTGCTTCATGGTCTCCAAAATTTCCTCATTATAAGGGATTCTACACAAGTTCACATTATCAGCAAGAGAGATTCTCTTAGGAAAAAGGTTCTCAAGGTCATGGGAAGATTTAGACAAAGAGCTTTTATAGATTTGATTGAAATGATCAATGAACATGCTTTTAATCTAGGAGGAGTTATTGATCCACTGGTTGGAGGAATTTTTGAGGTGCAAAATGTCATTTCTTATTCTTCGCATTGTAGAAGTCATATGGAAGAAATTTTTGTTAAGGTTCGTAGTTGTCAACCATTAGATTCTAGATGTCTATTTCCAAAGAATTTCCTCCCTTTTGAGCTATTCTGAAAGACAACTTTAGATTTTTCTCTATATGAAGAGTGGAGTTCGAGAGATCTTCTAATTGGATCTTGGCTAGTTGAAAGTTAAGATTCTTAATGGAGGTTTGGATGTGGCCAAAGCTAAGCTTGTCTAGGACTTAAGGGCTCGCCTAACTGTTTTAAGTTTTTGGGAAAGAATGAATGAGGGAGACCTCGAGAGATTTAACTCCTAGCTATTTTTGATGAATTGAAAACAGTTCAGATCGCTAGCCAAAACTCTTCAAATTTGAAGGAATGACAAGTTTTCTTTGAAGCTGGTGTGTCTAGAAAAAGGGGGGCATGATCCAAGGTGTAAATAGGTAGGTGCAAACTTTTAGAATCTGAGAAGAGTAAAACTTAGTTTGGATTTGCAATGCCTCTATCTGATCTCTCTTTAATATGACTTCAACCAAGCCTGTTATTAAACCATGTGAATCTAGAGCCATCAAAGCCCAATTCTCCAAGCCATGCTGGTTCATGAAATTTCTTAAACCCGTAGGTCTAGATGATGAAGCATAGGGCGTGCCTCCTATTTTTTCTGACTGACTAATCATAGAGTTAAAGTCACTTAGTCCTAAAACAGGACCAGAAAAGGCATCTACTATAGAGTTTACTAGAGTCCAAAAGTTATGTTTTTCTTGCATCTGAGCTGGTTTGAATAAACTAACAAAGCTATTATATTATTATTCACAAATATAGTTTTAACATCCACACAATTATGCCACATACATAATAAACCTCCCATTTCTTTGGGGGAGGGCTGTGCAAGTACTGATAAAACCCTAAACTATTAACAACATTAGCATTATTATTGTTCGACAATAGAGTTTCTAAAAGAAAAATTAAATCAGGGAGGTGTGTTCTGATTTGTGCCCTCAAACTTCTCATTACAAGAGATCGGACAATACCTCTACAATTCCAAGCATTTCTGGTGTGGCGGTAGGTTAGAGCCTACCATCTTAGTCACTACATTAACAAAAATTACACTCGGAGGGTATAAAAATTCGTTACCCACTGTTTTGAAGTCCTTCTGTTGAACACACTTTTGCTTCACCATCTTGATCCCCTTTTGAAGTCTTCTCCAATTGACTATGGCAGCGAGTGTTAATAGAGCATTGGTCTACTACTCTCTTCATTGGAAGAATCTCATCTTAGAATGTTCCAAGCCTCTCTTGAGGGTTTAAGCTATGTTTTCCAAAGAGTTCTTGAGAGATGCAAGGGTTGGATCATGGATCAAATATGGAGGTGGGTTTGGATTACTTTGAGGTACTAGAGAGATGACAGAAGGGGTTGTAGAGAGAGTGGTGTGGATTAGCGGAGAGGCAACAAGGGGTGCGGAGTGACATTTTTGAGGTTGCCAATTGGGTTTTCAAATGAGATTGATTGTTTGTAGAGGAATTTGCAGCTTCCAGAGTTTGCTTCAAGAGAACCAATGGGGTTCTTGCTTTGTTGTTGGTTCTGGGACAGACTGAGCGAATCATTTGGTATGGGCTCATGAGTCTCCTTTTGGCCTAATTAATGTTGCGGAATTTCAGGGCCCTAATCTTCATTTGAGGTTTTGCTTTGTTTCAGTCCAATGGTTTCCCTCGAGTTATGCTTCAATATCTCTTGTGGGCTTTGCTGTTTGACTTTATTAGGGTTGGCTTGGGAGAAATAGTTATGGGAGTTGGGCCTATTTATAGAACTTGACCTCTAAGCTTCAAATGTGGGTCCATTTAATAAGTCAATATTCTGTAGTATCTGAGTGTAGACTGAATGGCTCAAGATAAAATGACTAGTGGGCTTCTGAGTGAATTGTGGGATTGGGTTGGGTTTGTTGAGCTTCAGTAGAGAACGTGAGCCCCTCATAGAAGAAAGCTTTTGTGTAGGCACGACATAAAGCCCTGAGCTAACGGACTATGTCCACCTAGTTCAAAAGATTCAGTGAAGTCTTGGGTTAAGAATGGGCGACTTAAGAAAGGTTTTTTGTTGGGGATAATAAATAGTGGGCTGCTAGTAATTAATGGATTAATCAACCTTGACCTAGCCCATTGTTCACCATCTTCTCCAACGTGTTTCCACTTTTTTTCAGCCACCATTGAGGTCTTGGTTCCAATGGGACCACGCCATGCATCATTCGGTACTCTAGTGAAAATATTAATAGTGTTACCACTATTTTCAAGCTTAGAGTTACAACTAACCTTTCAACAAACATCTTCCTTTTATCCTTACTAAATAAGGTTTTTTTTGTGGACTCCCTTGCTTGTGAACTGTTTGATGATGGTTATCTTGTACAAATTGATGGAAGGCCTACTCTTGGTTGTGGTACATTGACATTAGGCAATGAATTTTGAGGCCCCCACGATCCACTTGGGCTTTGAGAAATATTAAGATCCAAACCGATCTAGGAGGCATCCTTTGAATGAGTGGTTAAAAAACCTAGAGCTGACGAGGTTGCCTCTTATAATTTGAACTCTCTACATGCATCCATGGTTCGTTGCAAGAGTTTTTGGAGGAAATGCATGAATAAGGCACGCTTGAACAACGTGACCCAACCTACCACATTCGTAGCAAAGATAGGAAAGTCTTATTCGAAAGTCTTTCGTACTTTAAAAGTTTTCTTTTGCCATGCGACCTAGCCTTTTAAGATCAAATCATCAGGCATGGATCAACAATATTCATCTCAACATGTATACGTAGATGCCTTCTTAGGGTTACTCCAAAAATGGATGCCCTATCAACTTCCAAAAGTGTACCAAGAATATTGCTAATTATTTCTACATTTTGGTTTATGAGCATCTCCAGTGGTAAACCATGTACTTGAACCCATAAAATGGATGTTTTAAGGCATACCTCATGGATGCTCAAACCTGGAGGCCAATTCTTTAGGATTACATGGAAACCACAAAAGTTCCATGGTCTGTTTGCAAGTAATTGATTCTTGTCCTACTGTGATAAAAATGTGAATAGAAATGTATGGGTTTGTATATCTTTGATCATGAGCCCAAGAATAAAGCTCCACATAGCTTTTATTATAACATGGAAGGTATTCTCGTTGAGAGGCTTGGACGAGAGTAACTTGCCTATTAGAGTGAGGTTCAAGTGATGAGTGGCGATGTTGATCTTTGGTTTTAAGTGTAGTTCATTCCAGGACAAAAAGCTTGAGCTTATGTGATAAGGTTGTTGATTTCCTCCTGTATTGCAAACATAGAGCAGGCTTTTAGCTCTGTTGCTATCAATTTGTGGGGTTAGAAATGGTTGTTAATGGATTCGGTGACAGGAAGGTTTCAAGAATAGGTTAGAAAGTTGTGGGGTTATTGTGTTGTTCCTCAAAAGGAAACTTTGAGGCAGTTCCAGATATTTATTGAACTATTTGGGAAACTAAAAAGAGGACACTACTAAGAGGAGACCTAGCTCACTTTCTGAGATGGAGAAATTCATCTAGAGAGAGAATCTAGAACTTAACTTGACCCGATGTACACACAACTATCATATCTAAATTATAGGCATCTATATGTTCACGTAAGTATTGCCTTTGACTTGCATGTGTTTCTCATAAAACAACACCATTTGATGCAATAAGGTACCAAACGAACGCCTTAAGTGCTCCTGAGCAATTGGTCAAATTTCATTAAGTTTCTTGGATTTGCTCATTCTTGCACAATGCTCGCTATTATGCATTGCTTGTTTTTGTACCTACTTGCTATCGCATGTTGCTCATTCTTGGACTTGCTTGCCCTTGCTAATCCTGCCCTTCTTGCTAATCCTCCCCATTATTGTTTTCTTGTTATTGAGACAAGGTATTATTATGGCATGGGAATTTTCATACCTATGTTGCACACATATCTCACATGGATATGTGAATGAGCACTGGCAACATGACGAGTGATCGTCATGTGTAAGTTTTTTGTCTCAAATTTTTTATTATAATCAAGAGGGATAAATATGATATGTAAATATCTTCTCTCTAAATCATGCAGTTACCACTAAATATTGTGGAGTCCTGATTACGCCCAAAGAATAACGCGGTCGTTTACAGTATAGTTTTGGGGTGTTGATTCCACAGGGAGATGGATTGAAAAATTGAAGAATAGTAACGAAATTAACAAAAAGATTTAGATGAGTGCGAAAAGTAAATTTTAGAGTGTGACGTAAATTAAAACTAAATGAGTAATTTGAACAGTATAAAAATGAGACGAAAAGTAGAGCGTAGGGAATTCCTTGTGTATTTGTTGTATTCAAATTTATTATTAATTCATTGATAACTCAATTAAGAATTCTATGTCCAAATTCTTAATCGGAAGATATAACATTAATAACCAAAATTTAAATCACATGTAACTCTTTGAAAAATCATTCTTCGCGCTTAACTCTCATAAATTGTTATCGATATTGAGAAAATCCAACGACGACAATATACTCAAGAGGCGATATTGCAGCAGAGAATTAAATCAATATAGATAATCAATTGCTCCAAACATAATTATAGAACTAATTCACTCAATAGAAAAAGCATGACTGAATCCATAAACGAAATAGATTCTATAATTATTTGAAGACGAAAAAACATCACAAATAAATTGAGAATAATAGAACAAAAGAGTTTTAATATTTAAAGACTAAATACATGAATCAAAAATAAATTACAAACACCATCACACACACAAATTCATCCCTAGCCCTCCTTGAGAATTTAGTTACACATATTGAAAATATGTAACAAAAATTCTCCAAGGGATAATATGGAAGAGCCAACCATTATTTTCTTCTCTCTTCTTTGGTTTTTTGTTTCTTTTCTCAAGCTCTCAAAATAATGGCTCTTCCAAAGCATCCTCACACACTAAGCATTATCTTAGAATACACACCCCTTCCTTCTATTTATAAGCATCCTTCATGCAAGTTGTCATGACAAAATCATCACAATTTCAACTTGTTTTGCCATGTGCCATTCTTGAATCCAAGTGATTTGTGAGTTGTCATTTTGATCATTTGTTTTCCCACCATGCATGAGCTGGATTTTGCTTGTAGGTTGAGTGTTTCAATTTTGCTTCTCTATCCATTAGTTGTCTTGTATGACTTAATATCTTGTGGTCAAATAATTTGTCTACAAGAAACTTGAGTGCACTTCATCTTGCATATGAATTGATCATTGAATTTTCAAGTTGGTGTAGGAGTGCTTACTGGAAAATATTATAATGACATTTGGATTTGATGCAAATGGCTGAAAAATATCCAGGAACGTCAAGTGTAGGTGCATCCACTTGATGGTCGATTTTGTCTTAAATTGAGTGGATATCTCTTCAAACATAAAACATAAAAGTTATAGATATTTCTCTTGCGGTTCTAGATCATCTTGAATCAGCTCAATCGGAGATTGGATGAGAGAGTTATGCCCATATTACGAAAAGATGTCAGAATTGTCTAAAATTCCGCAATTATCTTCATTTGCTCCTAATGTCTCCATTTGTGTCCTAAATCAAAATATAAGAATAATGAGTATATTTAGACATCAAATAAGAATAAAGTATTAAACATTAAGAGAGGAAAATATGGCATTTTATATTCTCATCAATATATTAAATCATGCTTATTTCTATTTCAAGATAAATGACCATTAATTTTAATAACATGAGTTATATCCATTATTTTCTCATTTCTTTTAGTATTTAAATAGAGTATTTAGAGTGCATTTTTGTGCACTCATCAAGTCCATATTTGCTTATATCTTTTGGTTTTTAAGGTGTTTGAGATGAAATTGCACAAATATTCTAATCGGATGTCAACCGTAACATATATTCAAAATGGAAAAGACTTGTCTCACCACTGGTCATGATCGTTAACGCAAATTATTATGTAGGTGGCACTGTGTGCCTGTAACACCTTTGATGCTTAAGCCATTAATAAGTGCGGGATAATAGTTCAAGAATGTTCAATCAAATGATTCGAGAATGCTTGTTGCCCCTATATATAGGCACAGAGAACATTGGATGAGTACCATAAATTGATTAACTATGCACATTTCTTAACCATTAGAAGGCTTATTTTTGATGTAGCGAAATTATCTAATCAAAACGTCATCTATATTCATAGTGTGAGTGTTTTCCCAACAATCAGGACAGTTGGGGCCTATATTGCGGATAATGGGCCTTGGGCCCCTAGTTTGGACCAGACCAATATTAACTCCTCCACAAAATGCCTTCATTACTAATTTTGGTGCAAGACTTTATATGATATACATTTTAAATAAAAAAAATTTAATACTTTTTAAGAAAGTGATAATATTACATTAGAGTTTTGCTAGTACAACTGGGATGTGCACGTGAGGAGTTATCAGGTGTACGGGACAGCTTAGGTGGAATAAAAAAATAAAAAGGACAAAAGCAAAAAGGAAAAAACAAATGAAATGACTACAAAATTAAAGCAAATTTCTCTCTCTATCTTTTTTTTCCTCCCTTTCTAACTTTATGGGTTTGGTTTTCCTATCTATCTCTTTCTGTTCTTGTTTTCTTTTTCTCGAGAAGTGTGAAAAATTTTAAGAGGTAGTTGGGTAATCGACAATGGTTAAGGCAATGGAGTTGCATGCTCAAAGGGATCACGAAAGAAAAGTATTGATTGATATTAAAATTAGTATAGACACTACCATTTACATCATTGAGAAAAGCTTAGTGAGTACAAGGACAAGAGTTGATTGGAATGTTTGACAGGATTTGATTAGAATACTTGTTTGGATTTGATTTGTAATTCCTTGATTATATGTCCTAGATTGTAGCTTCTCACTTGTACATCTTGTATAAATATTGTTGTGTGACTAGAAACAAGTCAATAAGAAACTATCTTTCTTCATTCTTCATTCTTCCCCATACTATCTTTACTCTGCTGATCACTCAAAATCCCTTCTAGTTGAACCTATTTTTTATAGCAACAATTATCCCTCTTGATAACACTTCTTGTGCATGGCTCTTAACGCCAGTTCTTGGTACTTTGCATGACTTGAGGATGATGACAATGCAACACAACTATGGGACCGCTGCAATGATATGGTTCTCTTGCCTCCTTGCTTCCATTGAACCCTCTCTATCAGGTAGTTTGCTATACTGCAACACTTCATATGATGTCTGTAATGACTTGAAGACTCACTCTCAGCAAAGTAACAATCCCAGAATATTTCGTTTGAAGTGTGACATCGCTATCTTTAGCAAGATAATATTTCGTTTGAAGTGTGACATCGCTACTTTCAAGCAAGACAATCTTTCCATCACTTAGTATTATAATGTGATCAAGCAATTGTGGGAAGAATTCTCCTATTTGCTAACCACCAAAGCATACACATGTGGCCCTCTAAGGATGCGTTTGCAAACCACCAAAGCATAAACCCATGTGGCCCTCGATCTCCAATCTTCTGAGTGCGTTTTCCAATTTTTGATGGGCTTGAGCGATCGGTTCTAGCATACCCCTAGTCAAATACTTGCCATGGATCCCCTCTTACCTGTAAGTTGATGCTTTGCCATTCTACATCAAGAAGAGACTCATTGTCTCCTACAACTCCCAAGTTATAATCATGTAGACGATACGACACTGCATGCTCAACAGCAGTCAACTCGGCAATCTGTCCATCATCCTATTACTGCTCCATTGCTGCCAACTCCTTTTACAATCCCTTTGGTTCCAGTCATTTTTTAGGATTGTGGCAAACTTAGTCACACCCGTGACAAATGCTTCATTATCATTGGTTATCCTGATTGGTGGCCATCAAAGAAAAAGCTTAACACTAGAACAAGTAAACGTTTGGTAACATTGGCAAATGCTGTCTTTCTTCAGGCTCTACTTCAATAGGTACTACAACCCTTGGTCTTTAACCTGAGCAATGCACTCATCTCTTTGAACTATTAAAACCTCCATCTCTAGTAATTCTCTATCTTCTTTGTATTCTTATTCTTTTCACACTTGGATTGTTGATAGTGATGCTACACACCACATGAGTCATCTTCCCATGCATCTTACTCCATGTCCAAATACTTCTCCTTCTTCTATTCACTTGCCTAATGGTGAATTTGTTCTTGTGCATTATGTTAATGGCATAGACATCTCTGATACTATTTGTTTACACAATATTCTATATGTTCCTTGATTTTCTTTTAATCTTCTTTCAGTTAGTAAACTCACTCAAAATCTAAATTGTGTTGCTCTCTTTTTTCCCTCTTTTGTGTTTCTCAGGACCTCAAAATGAAGAGTCTAATTGGAGTGGGTGAGGATCATGATGGTCTCTACTAGGTCAAGTCGGTCTCTGCCTCAGCCCTAAACGTGTCCTCCAAATCTTGTTTAGTATGTGGCACCAATGACTTGGTTATTTTTCTCTTTCTATTTCACCAAATTTTATTCTTGTTAAAAATAATTTACCCATTATCATGCTTGTGTCAAGGGTAACAAACTCAGCTTCCTTTTCCTTTGGTTCCAAATAAAAGCACTTGTCCTTTTGAACTTATATTTGTTGATATATGGGGTGTATATCATCTTGCTAATATATGTGGTGCCCATTATTTTTTAATAATTGTTCACGATTATTCTCATGCTAAATAGGTTTACTTGATGCGGTTAAAATCTGATGCTTTATCTTATTTAAAAAAAAAATTCTTTGCTATGGTGCGTACTCAATTGGATGCCAGTATTCATCATGTTCGTTTGGATAATGGTCAGGAATTTTTTTCTTATGCCACTCAAAACTTTTTCGCCAATCATGATGTACTGCATGAAGACACATGTGTTGAGACTCTCCAACAAAATGGGGTTGCTGAACGAAAGTATCGCCACATATTTAGTGTGGTTTATTGTCTTCATTTCCAATCTCATCTCCTTATCTCTTTTTGGGGTGAATGTGTTTCGATTTATGTTTATTTTATTAGTCACACCCCATTACCTAGTTTGGATAATATCTCACCTTATGCACGTTTATTTAAGAAATGACCTTGTTATGTCATTTACGTGTATTTGGTTGTTTGTATTATGCTTACACCTTAACTTGTGCTCGTGATAAATTCCAACCTCGAGCAACCCTTTGCGTGTTTTTTTAGGGTACCCACCTACTCTCATTACTTTAGACAACCAACCCTAATATTTCACAATGGCCCCTTCTCCCTACAGTGGAACCTCCCAACTCTCGCCCACATCATACCATTACTCGCCTCCCATCTCCATGACTATATTTATCCTACCCTCTCACCAGAGACATCTTCATCTCCCACTGCTTTAGTCATATCTGCAGGTATGGTCCATCCTCTCTCTAAATTCCTCTCATATAACAATTTTTCAATTGACCACTTTGCTTTTCTTTTTGCTGTGTCTTATACTACTAACCAATGTTTTGAATACCGTACCGGCACCGGTATTGGTCAAGTTGCTGAAACAAAATATTTCGGTACCAATACCGTTTCATGTACCGTTTCGAAATAATTTATATATAAATAAATTATATATAAATTATATTTCAAAATAATAGTCAATATATAAATAAATTATATAGATATATATATGTAATTATTTTAGTTTAAATTGAAGTTAAAAAATAGTAAAAAAAAAAACACATGGGGCCGAAATCCGGTATGACCGGCCAATTTTTCGGCCAAAACCGGCACGACAGAAAAATCAGTCGGTACGAAAAATTTCGGCTGTACCGGTTGGTACGGTACGGTATTCATAACTGTGCTACTAACCCCACTAGATTCTCTTAAATTGTTAAGCATTCACATTCGCGTGATTCTATGATTGCCAAACTCCAGGCTCTTGAGGCTAATCATACTTGGAGTCTTACCTCTCTCCCTCTTAGTAAGAAACCCATAGACTGTAAATGAGTATTTAAAATTAAATCTTGTACAGATGGTTCTATCGAGTAGTATAAGGCTTGGTTAATGGCCAAGAGCTATACACAGGTTGAAGGACTTGACTACTAGACACCTTTGCTTTGGTTGCTAAGCTTGTTGTAATATTCAATTTGATATGATCTTTTACTATTCTCAAGATTCACTGCCAAATGAGGAAAAAGTCCCTACCTCCTCAGAAGAGTCTACTATTGCAAATAATCGAGGTATTAATTCATTAAACCCTTAATTTATGTTTTAGCGAGTTCGGGGATGAAATCCTTTTCAAGTGGGAGATGATGTAATATCTCAAAATTTCTAAAATGAAGTTTTATTTGAAATGCTTTTTAGAATGATTATATATTAGATATATCTCTAGGGAAAATAGAGTTGAAGACTTGAATGAGAGTATTGAGTTTAGAATAAGTGAAATCGTGTATTATATAAAAATATTGTGGAAGAATCTTTGAGATTTGGAACAAGGTATCAAATATAAAAATTCAATTTGAACCTAGAAGGAGTTGAATTTTCAGAAATTAGGGTGTAAATTCAAGAGGAAGTGATTGAGACAAAGATCAAACACTTGGTGCTCATTCTCGGATTAAACTGTCCAGTTTTAGTGTAATGAGCATAAGTTATTCATATGAGATCCAAAATGAGGTGATTATAATTCGTATAGAATCCTAAAAGATATATCTAAAACTTTCATATTATGAGTTTTGGAACATTTGGACAGTATTAATGACTTATTTTGGAAGTAAGTGGACAACTTTGGACTGAACTTAAATAGAACTCGAGTTAGAGAATATGAATCCAAATGGGATTCTATCCTAACCAAATCGAGAAGAGGCCTTCTAGAACTTATTAAGTAGAGTTCTAAGGAGGTTAGAAAGTAACTAAATGGGTTAGGGGAAGGCTAAGCGGCGTGACTAACCAGATGAAAGCTGGAAAGGGCATGCATGGTTAGGTGAGATGCCACCTCATCCCTTATCCCATAAGCTTCCACCTCAACCATTGATCAAATGGGCTACAAAATATCTCAAATACTGGCATTTGGATGATCATTTCAATTGCAAAACCTAAGATTTTTGGAGATTTAGTTTAATCATGAAAAAAAAGACTTAGGAAGGACACCTCATCCCATGCAAACTAGAAATCTATTGTCTTTACCAAGTTTTCCATCTTCTTTCATTCATATGGGTCGACCACCACCCCTATAAATAGACATTTGAGAGTCTTCTAACTCTCTTTGGAAGCATAGCACACACTCCATTTGAAGGAAACCAAACCAAAACCCTTCTCAAGTTCTTTAACCTCCATATACATCTTAAGTGAGCTAAGTGAGTGTTGTTGGGGAGAAAACTTGCAAGGATTGGTTTGATCATCTCCAAAAAGATTTAGAGAGTTTGTAAGTCCATATTCTAGCTCAACTTTAGTATGGAGATGATTTATTTAAGTGGTTGAACTATACGTGTGAGTATTGAACCCTTATATTATTGTTAAAGTGTTATAATTAATCTAAGTATTGTTTAAATTGGTTTTGATAATGGAAATGTGTTAAATGAAGTTAGAAGAACCTAAAATCATGTTATAATAAGTAAAAATTAGGTTTATGTGAAAAGATTCTAAGTTTTGGATTGAAAAACCCCATGTTCTGTAATTTCGCTCGACCCTCGCTCGACTAAAGGATCGAGTGAAGAATAAATATGAACTTTCGCTCGACTCTTGCTAGATGTTGGCTCAAGTAAAGTACAACCCGAGACTTTGCTCAATACTCGCTTGATGTTATGCTCAAGCGAGTTCTAACCTGAGACCTCGTTTGAATCTCGCTCGATACCTTGCTCGAGCGAGATTCCCAGTTTGGTAGATGTTCGCCTGATAGTCTGCTCAAACGAGTTCCAACCCAAGACTTCGCTCGATTCTTACTCGAGCGAGATACCCTATTTTGCTAAAATCCAGGGCTCTGACTAGAATAAAAGTTAAAATTGCAATATGGGAGAATTATATATGATTATGTGATAAATTTAAGGATACATGCATTTTCTAGTATGTGATGAATTTTAAGAGAAAGTGGCATGGCATGTACTTGAGAAACATTCCTAAGAATAAGAAAGGAACAATTAAGAATAAGATATATGAATAAGTTAGTGATGTCATGATGGGAACGACGAAATGTAATGACGGATGACTGACGTGCTGACAGGGACGACGATACGTAACGTCTGTGGAAGTGATATGATTAGCAGAGACGGCGATACGTAATGCCCGCTATGCTACGTATGTTCCATGTCAAGACGGGAACGGCGAGACGTAACGCTCAGAAGATTGACATGAGACTCATCATAATGGGAACGACAATATGTAACGCCCGGGTGATTGATGAGTTATATACGATAGGGACGGTGATACGTAGCGCCCATTAGGGATAAGAAATAAATAAGTTTTAAAAGAGTTATATGCGATAGGGTTGACGATACGTAACGCCCATCGAAAATAAAGAATAAATAAGTTTTAAAATGTGCAAATTTGTTAAAAGAAAGAGTATAAGTTACCATAAGAGTGCATACATGTGTAGGTTAATTATAAGTCCTCTAAAACTTGTTTTTGATCATATTTAGTATATTTTTCTAAAAAGATTAATGATGGTCTTGTCTATGCTTTATTAAGCTAATTATGTACTTATTGAGATTTCTAAAAAAATCTCACTCTTTTGTGGGTTTATATTTCTTCATTGTACATATAAATTATATATAGGGTTCGATGGCCAACAGAGAGAAAGCCCCAATGACGCAGGAGACTTCGAGGAGTCTTGAGGAACTCTTTAAATATAGCCCTTATGTAGATTTCGCTTTTGCTTCTTTGGGACTGCCTATATATGATCAGCCGATGAGATTTTGGAATGACAGTGCATTTGCTTTTTCAATGTAGGAGAAACGTACCGGATGCAGCTTAACTATAGGATTGGATGGTTCCTTATCCATATGTGGGGTCTAAATGACACCACATGGACAATGTCTTCAGCGAGACCGTGGTCTCAGTTTAGATATGTTTATATATGTAAGAGAATTTTCTGAAATTAAGAAGGAACCCAAGTAATCATAAGAGTGGTCTTTTGTCATGTAATAGTATTTTGTTAATGTTGATAAATATTCTAAGGCATGTATATATAACAGTACAATGTTAGATGAATGAATGGAGAATGTAGAAGTCGAAAGATAAAATTTGCCATATGTGATCTTTAGAAATTTTTATATTTGAGACCTTATCCGCTGTGTATATTATAATTATTATAATTTATCCATTAAGATCTTGACACATATGAGGGTGTGTAGGCTAGTATTACGTATCCTGACCCATTGACTTACGTTAAATTCTAGACGTGAGTTGGGGGTGTCACACTTGTTATTGTGCGATGTGTTCTTGCTGCAGCAGTTGCTCATCATTGGCATATTCAACAATTGGATGTGAATAATGTCTTTTTACGTGGTGATTGGGATGATAAGGTTTATATGAATCTAACTCCTAGTTATTGTGGTAGGGGCAGCATCATGTTTGCCATTTACACAAATCCCTTTATGGGCTTAAGTAGGCTTCATGGAATTAGTATTTCAAGATATCTTCTATTTTCATTGAAGCTAGTTATGCTCAGTCTTATGCTAATCACTCCATGTTTACTTGCATCTCTAGTTTATATTTTACCATGGTTCTTATTTATGTTGATGGCATTTATTGGTAGGTAATGACACCCAGTCTATATCCAATCTTAAAACTTTCCTTGTAGATCATTTTAAGATTAAGGATCTTTGTGTCTTGAAGTATTTCTTGGGCATTGAGGACGCCCGTTCTTTCCCTAGAATTTTTATTAATCAGAGAAAGTATACCCTTAACATTTTTCAGACTCTAGCTATCTTGCCTTGCGTCTTGCCCACTTTCCTATGGACCACAATTTGAAGCTCTCTCCAGATGATGTTGATCCCTTACCTAATCCCTAAATCTATCAACGGTTGGTTAGGTGTCTCATTTATTTGACTATCACTCGTTTTAACATTGCCTTCTTTATGAATATCCTCAGTCAGTTCATGCAAAACCTTTAGACTTCACACTATAAGGCTATAACTGAGTTATTTGGTATCTCAAAGACACCCCCTGGCCATGGACTCTTATTTCCTTATATGTATGATTGTTAGGTTTTAACTTTTTTGGATTCTGACTGGGCTAGTTATCCTACTGCTAGACATTCTACTACAGGTTTCTTTATTCAGCTAGGTGACAGTCCCATCTCTTAGAAAACTAAAAAGCAAAATGCTGTTTCTCGTTCATCAACAGAAGCAGAACATAGTGCCATGGTCTTTAATGCCTGTGAACTTGTGTAGCTTAAACTCCTATTGCAGGATCTACGAGTCATCCATCGCCACCCATGCTACTCTATTGTGATAATGAGGCTACCCTACATATTACATGTAATCCGATTTTTCATGAATAAACCAAACACAATGACATTGATTGTCACATCATTCGTGAAAAATATAGCTCAAGCCTTCTTCGACTGATCCACGTTTCGTCCTCCCAACAAGTGCCTGACATTTTTACCAAGGCTCTTGGTTGAGACCTCTTCACTCATTTTACTCTCAAGTTGGGCATACAAACCTCCATGCTCTAACTAGAGGATGAGTGTTACGTTATCTTAGTTTTGAATATTTGATAGGATTTGATTGGAATATTTGATAGGATTTGATTTGTAATTCCTTGATTACAAGTCCTAGATTGTAGCTTTTGACTTGAACATTTTGTATAAATATTGTTGTTCGACTAGAAACAAATCAATGAGAAACTATCATTCTTTATTCGACTACCAAACTTAACAAGATTCTTGATGTGGTTGTAAAAGAGATTGATGATGCAATTGCAAATTTAATTAAGGCAACAACTAGAGACAATGTTGAGAAAATTAAGGTCTAATTTATTTTTAAATATGAGATGAGATAAAAGTTAAAAAAAAAAAAAATATTATTGTAAAATATTTTTTTAATATTATTTTTATTTTAAAATTTGAAAAATGTGTTTTAGAATTTGAAAAAATTAATTTTTTTATTATATTTTGTATGAAAATTTAAAAAAATATAATAATAAATTTGATATGAGTTCTGAATATTTGATTTGATCTTCGTAAACAAATCAGGCCTAAGTCAAAATTGAAGCTACAGACAAAGTCGTGTAAAAGATAGTAGAGATGCAAGGTGGGTCTGATGGTAGTTCCTAGGGTGGCTACTAGGCTAGCGGGGCAGAATATGAAGAGGTCAAGAAAGGGAGTGTTGAGATTGTTGTATGTAATACTTTCTTTTCGGTGGCAGTGTCGTAAACTTGGGTTGGTATCTCTAGTTTCATTTGCTCTTCCGCCCATAAAAGTTTCTAGCCATTTTTATATCTAAATTTGGGAGGTGGAACGTGTTAGGAAAGTCTTTCTTTAGATGGGAGGTAGAATGTAAACTTACTTCAAAAAGCAGTAGAGTAACCATTCTTTTAAGGGAGAATGAGAGCAAAAAGGAAATAAGAATCCTAATAAATAAAGAGGGAGGGAGGGAACTAATAAAATTGATAGAGAAAGAGAGAAGGAACAAAATAGAGAGGCAAAGTTTGAGTTTTGATAAATCTGAAAGACAATAAATAATACTAGATACAACATGGATTATACAAGAATCTTGTATTTCTTTTGAAAAATAGTACGAGTTTGTTTGAGTTGAATTTCAAAATTTAAAAAATACTTTTATGCAATTAAAGTTTTTTTTAAAGAAAAAATAATATGTTTAATAACTTTATACGAATGCTTTAATAATATGTTTAGTAATATACAAAATGCTTTAGTAAATTTTATGCAATAATTTTTTTTAACAAAAATCAACTTTTTTTAAAAGTATTAATTAGAATTTTTATTAAAAAACTTATGTGGATAATTTTATATTTTGAAAAAATTACTATAATTAATTTTAAAAACACTTTAGATACATGCTAACTAAATAGTAAATACTTTTTAAAATATAAAGCTTATTATTTAAGTTATAAATTATAAATCTTAAAGTTATAAATTATTTTTTCTAATGCAATTTCAAATATACACTAAAATTAGATAGTAAAAAATTAATTTTTTCTATGAAATTTATATTTACTTATTTTCTTCAAAAAAAAAAAAATGTACACGAGGCTTATAATTTAAGACGACTATGAATATCATTACTTAAAGAGGAAGAGATTGAACTGGAAAGGTAAGATCCACGCGCTTCCAAGACGCGTGAGATATCGCATAGAGGTGATGAAGTTGCCTATAAATGGCGGGAGGCTGGTTTGGGTCGAAAGTTCTCTCTCTCTCTCTCTCTCTCTCGTCAAACTCTCCACTAATTAAACTACGACCCCTCCAAAACCCTCCACTAACAAAACCCTCCCAATCTCCGCTATCCCCCTAAACTACAACATCCTCCTCCCTTTTGCTTCGATTTCGGTTTCATTCCGCTACGGTTCAGGATACCTCCATCGTAAGATTTCTCAAATTCTAGGGTTTCTTATGGTTTCTTCCAAAACCTAGGAATTTCTGTGTTGGCGTGAGAGAGAGAGATAAGAGAGTTGGGGTGGTCTCAGAGCATCTGATTTCAATGGAAGCGTCGGCCGGAGTCGCGGCCTCAACTGCTACTCGTGGTGGCTCTCCCTCTATGCAACCACCATCGTCGTCAACGTCTTCTTCCCGGAAAGAGTGGCGAGCAGTTTCGGAGCATCGAAAAACTGGGGACGAGGTACTGGTCTTGTTATAAAATTTATGGCATTTGGGCTTGTTTGGTTTTCGAGAAAATGTGGGAGAAGAAAACAGAAAGTTAAGTGCGAATTTATGGATTAACGGGTTGTATTATTCGTTGTGGTTTTCGAAGCCTCCAAACATGGGTTTAAGTATGTCACACTTCCGTAATGGAAAGATTGATTTGGTGATAGAATCGGAAAAAATAATTATTTAATACTTCGTTGTAAATAAATTGTGATATAGTTGTTATTCTGGGTTTCACCTCGGTGCTTAGTTTTGCCGCTTCACCATGAGTGTCTCAATAATTCTGACTTTAATGATCTTATTATAATGTCGGACTGTTTTTCTTTTTTTCGGTGCCTAAACCATGAAAGCTTTTGAAATTAAAAGTTTGATTTCTTCTTTTTCTTCTGGCAATTAAGGTTTAATTTCATCTTTTTAAAAGACGTGCTATCTTCTAACTAATGGAGCATCATTGTTGAGGGAAATGGTTGGAAAATTGCTCATGTGGAGTGGATGATTAGAACTGCGGGAAACAAGGGAAACTGATGAATAGTCTTAGAAACATGGTCTTGGTGGTGAGAAAAACTAGAATTTGTTTGCTTTGTCGTTTTTGGAGTACGATTTGCTCACTGAGCTTAAAAGACTAAATGGATGTTGATTTAGCTGAATCTTTTATTTTTCATCAGATTTTTTCGGAAAGCAAATGTAGTGTATATGTATCAATATAATCTAATATAGTGGAGGAAAAGACAAAGGAGATTGGAAGCATACTCTTTTCAGTTTTTCTGGTTCATAAACAATGAATTAGTTTGAGATATGGAATCTTTCTTGTCCCAATTGACTGGTTGTCAATTCAAACATAGGGAATGTATCTTGACATCAAGGTCTGAGGTTAGTATTTAAATTTTTGTTCATTAATTGGACATTTTTCTGATGCCTAGGAGCTGGAACGATTGAAGTTAGGGCAAATGGATGAGAGAACTATATATGAGGTTAGGATTCTGATTTGTGGAAATACCTTTACTGCAAGGATATTTTAATATGAAGATTAATTTGTTATTTAAAATGAAGATGATTTGATGTTCTATCAAGGTGCAGCAGGGACGAGAGCCACTTGATGTTGACTTTTGTTCAATCACAGTGGACGATAGCTTAGATGATGACCTTTTGCTGCAGAGACTTCATAATGTTGCTAGACAAAGAGAGGAATTGCAACAGACGGAGATTGACTTCAAAGCCCAAATAATTGCAAGATCTGAGATAATGGCAATGCAAAGCAACTTTGATGCACAGATCAAGGAACATGCTAATGCTGCTTCAAAGCTTCAGGTTTCAATTTGTAATTCAGTTTATATTATTATAGGTTTTGAATACAATTGATTTTAGCGTGCAACTTGAGACAAGGATTTTTTTTCCTTTTTAAATAGATGGAGAAAACAATGCTAAGCTATTCATGTCAACATTTTAAATGTGATATATAATAGACTGGCATGACCTGATTTTCATGTGGAGTCATATGGGGACTGTTTTTGAGTTTTGAAGAAATATATTTTATTGAAATTGCATGCGGAGTCTGGCTTTTATCTCTAGGAGCAGACTTCTGAATAGGCATATACTGCCCAATGATTCTTATGGTGTTCAAAGTTTGGGTTTATCTGGGCAGGAGCAATTGCATGAAAGGGAACAAGACATACATGAGTTGGAAAGGAAGATGGAAGAGAAAGATAGGGAACTTCATGCAATTAAATTGGACAATGAAGTGGTTTGTTGAGTGCTTTACTGTTTTTACTTTTAGCATGTTATTCTTCCTTTAAGTGAGGTGTGAGGTGTTATATAAATTCTTGAATTTCTCTGCTTAAATTGACTGGGCAGGCATGGGCTAAAGAGGATCTCCTCAGAGAAAAAGACAAGGAACTATCATCCTTAAGGTGTGAGTTTATGTCTAGCACCTGTATTTTATGCCTTAGCCCCTTTTCTGCCTATAGTTCTTTTCTCGTCAATTATATGTTTTCATTCGAGGTTCTTCAGATTTTAGTTTGGTCAAAATGGATGTCTGGATAGAATGCAACTCTTTGCATTTTATTGCAGCTTTTGAAAGTGAGGTCTAAATCTTCAAACAAATTATTGTCTTTCTTCCTTTTGCAGAAGAGAGCGTGATCATTCTGAGGCTGAAAGAGCCCAACATATAAAACAGATACATGACCTTCAGGAACATATTCGAGAAAAAGAGAGGCAGCTTATTGAGTTGCAGGACCAGGTTTGTTTATGGTATACTTGAGTTGTTATACTTTAAAAGTTGAGTTCTCTAATGCATGTCTAATTAGTGCTTGTATGTTGATTAAAGCATTCTTTTCTTCTTTAAATTTCCCAATATATATGATGGTAAATGATACTTATAAAAAAAAAATATATGATCGTAAATGTTATCTTTCAGCATAGGGCTGCTCAAGAAAATATTATTTATAAAGATGAACAACTGAGGGAAGCTCAAGCGTGGATTGCTCGTGTTCAGGAGATGGATGTCTTGCAATCAAATACGAACCATTCGTTACAAGCTGAATTGCGAGAACGTACTGAACAATACAACCAGCTGTGGCTGGGTTGTCAAAGACAGGTTGGCTTGCTCTGGGATTCTATTTTGCATTTTAGGGCTTGAATTTCTTAAGAGTATTTGGAACAGTTTAAAGTGCAACATGCCTTTGGATCGTCCAGGAAATGTTTGTCTTGTATGTAAAAATATACTTGCATCCATGATGTTTGGTTGACCTTTTGAATTTTCATGACCAGTCTGTACATTTTTCAGGGAGATTACTTAAAAAAAAAGGCCTTTTTTGGCGATATGTATACATGTCATTTTTCAGTGATATTCAGGTCTGGATGTTCACTAATACATGCTGCACCATAATTAAGACAACATGGTTTTAATTCTGCGAATTTTAATCTTCTTGTGTCTATTTTGAATTGGGTTTAGCATAGATGCTATTTGATGTGGGATAGATTGTTGTTTTGTTTATTGCTTGCCCCTTGGGGTTTTGGATGTTAGTTTGCAGAGATGGAAAGACACCATCTGCACACAATGCAACAGCTCCAACTTGAGCTGGCTGATGCACGAGAAAGGAGTGGGACGTACAGTGATGAGCCAGGTTTATCACAAACAAATTCAAAGGATGTGTCGCAGTTTGATCAGAGCAATGGAATTAAACTAGATGCAAATGGAGGTGGCACATTGAGTGGAAATTCTGTGGTCCTTCCAAATGGGAATTCAGGCAGTGTTTTATCCTTCGCTTCAACTGGCAATTCATCTACTCAGGTAAATTACATTTATTGGATTGTCATTGTTGTTAACTTATATAAAGAACTAGATAGAGGTCCCATAGAATTCCTGACCAAACACTAGCGCCTTGAGTGGGAGATACATAAACACATGAAGTGGACCCCACAACTTTTATTGAGCATTTAATGCTACCCAAAAAATTCACTCGGGCAGCTATAAATGATATGGGACTACTTCATGTGTCTTATGCTCTTATCTCTCTCCCACTCTAGCTAGACCCTAGAGTTCGGGCATGAACTCTAGGGGATGCAAATGCTTTTTCTGATTTATCATTTGTCTGAATATGGACAGTAGGAAGTTCTGAACCAAAAATGTCCAACATGCTATGTGGATAACCTTGTTTTGTGAGTCAGTTGTTAAAAACCATCAGAATTTAAAATGATGTAGGCTTGATACAATAGGTGTGGTGTAGTCTTTTCGCATAGTGTGTGGGATGGTATAGGAATAGGAAGCTTCAGTAGCTTGACCTTTTGGATCTCTAGTGGTTCCCCCCTATTGGAATGGCAATTTATATAGAGCTGTCCAAGATTGGGAAAATGTCGCTAATTATACAGTCTCTAACATATGGTATTCTTCTAGAGGCAAAAAACTGAAGGGGGAGATGAGACCCTTCGGCGTCTATCAACAAGGGAAGTTTACAGTTCGTTTATTTTATTAGATTCTCACTATACAAGCGAGCAGCCTTTTTCCTTAGAGGAATGACTATGGCACCCTTTAACGTAGTATTTTTTTGCTTCGACAACTTTAGAGAAGATCCATATGATGGACAACCTAAGAAAATGTCTTTATCATTGTGGTCGATTGGTGCCGTATGTGCAAAAAGAGTGGAAGATGTGGACCATCTGCAACTTCATGTGCATGTTAGATTTAAAGACCAAAATGTACCACCATCTTTAATTGATGTATTGACAGAAAAAATGAAGTCACATCTTTACTATTAGTAGTAAACATGCCCCTTTAAAGTTTATTTGAAGCAAGACACTATTCCCCACTTCAATTGATACATTGAAGACTCATTCTCTAATATCTTTGACATCGCAAGAGATAAGGATGCATTGATTGCAGGGCTTGTAGTCCTTTCAAATGGCACCCTTCAATGAAATATTGAGTTTGTGAGGGATGCCCAAGATTGGGAGATGGAAAATATTTTGGAGTTTTTAGCGTCATTATACTCATTCAACATCCTTGGTGGCACAGGCGATAAGTTGCAATGGAGACACTCCAAGAAAGGTATTTTTTCGGTTAGTTCTTACTATTAAGCCCTTTCTACTCTTGGATTACCAAGATTTTCCGGGAAGAGTATTTGGCAGGTGAAGGCGCCATCGAGGGCAGGTTTTTTTTGTGTGGACAGCAATCCTGGACAAGATCCTTACTATAGATAACTTGAGGAAATGCTGTATAGTTGTGATAGATTGATGTTGTATGTACAAAAAACATGGGGAATCAGTAGATCATTTTCTTCTCCATTGTGAGGTGGCCAAGAAGTTGTGGGAAGAGCTTTTCACAAGACTTGGCTTATCATGGGTCGTGCCTCTTCACTTGAGGGATTTTCTAGCAAGTTGGAGAGGTCTCTGAGGGAACTCACAAGTGGCGACTATATGGCGTATGATTCCTATTTATATGTGTTGGTGCATAAGGAGAGAGATAAATGCAAGGAACTTTGAAAATTGTGAGAGAACTTTGGAGGAATTAAAATTTCTCTTCTATAGGACTTTGCTTTCTTGGGTGGGATCTATCACTTGTAACGGTCTTAGTATCCATGAACTTCTTTCTTCTTTGTAACACTAATTAAGTTTTCTCAATTATTCCTTCGGTATACCTGGACTTAGCTTTTTTCTATTAATGAAATCCTTTTGATTACCTTAAAAAAAAAATTGATACATTGACGAAATAAATCTCACCCTATATGTCCCATGTGAACTTATCTGTTCAAGGTTGGCAAGATTTTTTTGACAAGAATTCAAGGTTGCCTAAATGCCCTTAATAGTTTAACTTAAGGATGAGTTACCTGAGTGGGAAGAATTGTTTCCTGAAGTTACCTAGAGGAGATCACCAAGGTTATGTTCAAAACATTTACCTACTTTATTGGATTGCAGACGCCTTCATGGTGGGAGAAGATGTTCCAAGTCTGAAGCATGTGGCTAATAGCTGTGGGCTTCAGGAATGGGTAAATTTTTGGTGGACCTGTCATATTTTTCAAGGCTCTTTTGTCTTGGAATGTGAACATAGAAGTGTTGGCCAATCAAAAAATTTGTTAGAAAACTAAACTAGTAGGCATGGGCGATGCTCAATGACATTAGGGATCTTGAGAATTTAGAAGGGTGATATTTATGTGAAGAGGAAAAACAAAGAAAGGTGATTGTTATTGATTAGCTGGGAAGGCTTGCTGCTTTGGAGGAGATGCGTTGGAAACCAAAATCAAGGGTGTTGTGGAGTAGTCTCTTTTAGGCCCCTTTTGAATAGTAAGATGAGATGAGATGGTTTTAGATGAAAGTTAAAAAGTTAATAAAATTTTATTTGAACATTATTTTTTTAATATTATTATTGTTTTGAGATTTGAAAAAGTTGAATAGGGATTTAAAAAATTTGAATTGCTTATTGTATTTTGTGTGAGAATTTGAGAAAGTTGTAATGATTAAATGAGTTAAAATAGTTTCTCAATCCAAATGGGGCCTAATCAACCTCATGTTAGTGTTCGCATTGCTGTTTTATAAGAGTTCATATTCTAAATGGTAAAGCTGGAGACATACATTGGATGACTCTTCATTTGATGTGATTGAATCGAATACAAAGAATTGGTTGAGGATAGGGATTGAGGAGATATAGGATCATGTGGTGTTGAGGTCCTTGAATGGTGATGAATATCTGGGCTTGGATGATTTTCTTTGGCAATTTTCTTAATTTGTTTGGAGGTAGTGAAGGAAGATGTTGTGAAGAGGTTTAGGATTTCCATGCCGAAGAAAGTTTTTAAGAATCATCCTTGCAATCTTTAGTGCTCTATATTATAGAAAGTAGGGCTGTAATGTGAAGGAATTTTGGCCGAGAAGTCTTGTCAACGGAGTCCATAAAGACCTCAATAAGGTTTTGGTAAATGGGTTGACGATGTTGGGTAAGATTATCTCTAAGGATTAGGATATTTTCTGGAATGCAAATATTGGACTCAATACTCATTTTTAATTAATGCCTTGAATCAAGAATACGATCTACAGAGCTAAGAGTGTATGTAAGTTGGATATAGAACAAGCATACAATCAAGTTCGTTTCGACTTTTTGAGTTAGATGAGCATACATGGTTTTTGAGTGAGATGGTGTAGGGGGAAAGCTTTTTGCATCTTTTTATTTATGAATGTCACCCTTGAAAGTTTTTTTAGGATTTTTCTTGGTTTGAATTACAAATCCTCTCTCTTCGCTACCTTTCATCATTGCCAAGGACATTTGAGTAAAATGATATATGCTATAGTGCATGGGTGTTGATATCAAGTTTGTTAGTGGGATCAAGGAGTGTTGTGGGCTGATTATTTCAAATGTTCTATTTCTAGATGAGACATTATTTTTTGCAAGGCAAGTCTTGACCACCACCTCTCATTCTGGTTTTTGTTTTTTGAAGCAGTGTTAGCATTGAAGATCAACTTGGCTAAATCCCCGAATTTCTTCACATTTGTTGATTGGTTGATTATTATCCGTGGAAGTAGGGTTTCTTTCTTGCCTATGACATTTTAGGCTTCCTTTGGGAGCCACTTTTAAGTAAAATATACTTGAGATGGCATTATTGAGAAGATGGAATGTTGTTTGGCAAGAAGGAAACAAATGTGGGTTGGATGATCCATTGACTTGGAGCACTTTGTGAATTTATTTACTTATTTCATTTTTTTTGCACTAAAAGTGTACGAAAGAAAATCCTGACTAATCTTAGGGGTTAACATTCCCGCTCAAGGAATTTTTCGCAAGTGCATCAAGTGTAGTTCAAGGGAAATTTTCTCCCAGTCTGATAGCCCCTATAAATTGTTTGCATCAAAGGGTTTGAACCTTAAACATAATATACCACCAAGACTGGCTAATTTGGGTGGTGGAGTATTCTCAAAATGCTTCACTATTATTCATTATTTTATTATTTATTTTCACCTACTTTCCACTACTATTTGCTACTATTTACTACTATTCAATATTCTCTCATTACCATTCACAAAATATCTGAGGTCACCTCAGTACCCAAATGCAACCTAAGGCTATTACTACTTGAGCTAACTCCTAGGGCTACCCATTTATTTCATATAACTTCTTAATTGGAGAAGTTATAGAAGGGTCTCATGTTTCTTGTGGGTTGGGAGGTGTAAATGAAGAGTTCAGTTTCCATTTGGCAAGTTGGTCTGTCGTATGTTCTAACTTGAGGCATGCATGTGTTATGGAGCCATCTCCTTGTTTTCATTTTTTTTATTGGCACTGAGTGTCCAAAAACAAAGTCCCGACTAATACTAGAGGTCCACAAACTCTTGACAAGGAGTTTCCCACAAGTGCATATATATTAATTTAAGGCGAAGTTCTCCCAATCCGATGGTCCCTAGAAATTGCTTGCAATCAAGACGATTTGAACCTTAGACATATAATAAGCATACTACTGAGACCAAGGCCTTTATCACTTGAGCCAACCATTTACAGAAAAACATATGGTCGATTAGCTGATTTTTATAGCAGTTAATGAAAGAGCCCGATGCAAAAAAATTCATGTTGGGCCGTTGAAGTAGTTTTTTTTTTTTATAAGTAAAATATATTAATATAAATCAATGGGCAAAAGCCCGTTACAAAATTCCAAGGGCCTATTAACTAGGCATATTAGATACATGAAAATGATGTAATTCCATGCCGTTGAAGTCCACGACGATGGTCCATGTACATAAAGTTTTATAGAAAAAAGTCAATAGCTCCTCCTGAGATCATTCATTGTCTTCAAAAGTCTATTCGTTTCGCTCTTGCCAGAGACACCACATGATACAAATGAGAATCATCTTTCATATAACTATGATATGTCGCTTGCCCCTTATGGAAGTCCAACATGCCGTTGTTGCCACAATAGTCTCAGGCATGACCCAAGCTAAATCAAATCTTTTAAAGATCCCATTCCAAAGAGTTTTAGCTATCTCGCAATATAAAAAGAGGTGATTAACCGACTCTTCCCCCATGCGGCACATGCAACACCAATATGCTACAATTACTCTCATTTTTCTCAAATTATCCATCGTGAGGATTTTTCTTAATGAGGCTGTCCAAACGAAAAAGGCCGCTTTCAGAGGTGCTTTATGGCGCCAAATTTTCTTCCATGGAAATTGCGACTTGGTTCCTTGGTTGAGAACCTTGTGGAAGGATCGGACTGTAAAGATTCCTCTCATAGTAGGAGTCCACCAGAGACGATCTTCATTCTGGATATTCAGTCTTTGGGAATAGATGAGACCATAAAAGTCTACAAGACTGCTTAATTCTCAATCCTACGCTGCTCAATTGAAATTGATGTTCCAATGTAGACGTCCTCCAACCGACTCCAATGCCTCCGCCACAGTGATGTTTTTATCACTAGCAATTTGAATAAGAAAAGGAAACAAGTTAGATAAGGTCCTATCACCAAACCAAAGATCCTTCTAAAATCTAATTTTGAGCCTGCACCACATTGAAGTCTGGTATGCTGATGAAAGACCCCCCAACCATTTCTTATGTTTTTCCACACCCTTACACCACCTGCCTCCCTAACAACATTGGAGCTCCACACCCCCATGCCCCTCATATTTATGATCAATCACCATTCTCCAAAGCGCACCTGGTTCTCGATGATATCTCCACAACCATTTGCCAAGCAGAGATTGGTTGAACAACCTTAAGTTACGAATCTCCAAACCACCGCCTGATAAGGGGCGGCACACCTTCTCCCATTTGATCAGATTATACTTGAATTCCTCCCCCAACCCTCCCTATAGAAAATCTCGTTGTAGCTTCTCCAAACGGCCTGCCACCCTAGTTGGAATAGGAAAAAGAGATAAGAAATAAGTAGGTAAATTAGGGTGTACTCTTGATCAGAGTTATACGCCCCCCTTTAGATAGATACATCCTCTTCCATCTTGTAAGTTTCCTTTCCACCCTTTCAATCACTGTGTCCCATATCCTAGCTGCTCTAGAGACTGAACCCAAAGGAAGTCCCAAATGGGTCATCGGGAGCGTAGAAATCTTGCACCCAAGAGTCCCAGCCAACTCTGGCATATTGCGAACATCTCCAATTAGAACCATCTCAGATTTGTTATAGTTCACTTTCAGGCCCGACGCTGTTTCAAAACATAAAAGGAGAGTCTTGAGGGCTCGCACCCACCCTTGCTCTGCTTCGCAAAGAACAAATGTATTATCTGCAAACAACAAATGAGATATGTTAGCAAAACCTCTAATTGTTGTACCGATGGAAACCCACTCACCAAACCATTATCCACCACGGCCGATAGCATTTTGCTAGGCGCCTCCATAACTATAACAAACAGAAAAGGGGATAACGGATCGCCTTGTCTCAAGTCCCGGTAGTTAGGAAAGAACCCTTTAGGACACCCATTGACCAGGACTGAAAATCTGAATGTAGAAATGGACCACTTTATCCAAGACCTCTATTTTTTTTCCCAAAACCACATCTGTCGAGAAGATACAAAAGAAAATCCCAATTGACATGGTCATAGGCCTTTTCCATATCAAGTTTGTACAGAATTCCGGTACCGCCTGTTTTCCTTTTACTGTCAATGCATTCATTAACAATAAGAACAACATCAAGAATTTTCCGGCCTTTTAAATAGTTCAAATCATCAAGAAGGTCTTTCAACACTTTATTTTCTTGGGCTTTGGCCATCATCTGTCATAGGGGCAATCTAAATGACCTGCTTGTATCTGTCATTAGTACCTAGTGGTAACTAGATTTCATGACTTGCTTGTATACTACTGGTGTACTTTGTTTATATCAATAAAGTTTACTTTTACCTATAAAAAAAAATAGTTCCAATCATTTTGATATTAAGCAATTTGATCTGCTTTACTGATAAGGTCTACATTTTAATTTTGTATTTCCGTATGTAATATTAATATAAGTAGAATATTAATATAATGTAACTGTAATAAAAATAAAAATTAAAGAAAGAAGAAAATGTTTTTCAGAAAAAATCTCTCACAGCATTTTTCATACAAGCGAAGGGGAAGAAAAAAAAACAATTATAAAGAATGATGATCTTGCATGTTTGACAGAATTAAATATATATGAGAGATCCAGTCAATGCAACAACAGTCCATAATAAAATACCATGCTAGCTTTGATACTGTGTGTGTTTTTGAGAGATTTCTATTGGTTTTTCTAATATAATCAGGTAATCGAGTATGCCTGGGAGTTTCCATTAGAAGCACTTCATGGCCTGTATACATCCACTTGTTTACTTCATTCAGCCTGATATCAATACCAGGAATCAAATCCCTGTCTATTAGCTTAGGATTGAATGATGGTATCAAAGAAAACCCTAGTTTAGGGCTTTCTTTGATAGATGGAATTTCTAGTATCAGTTTAGAAGATTTATTAAAGACTTCAAAGAAGTCATCTTGCCTTGTTCTTGAACTTGTTTGATTTTTATGTTGCCCACAATGTTCATAAAGTTTTCTGCATGCCCTTTGTTACTTGTAGGTGAAAATGTATACTGATAGTTTATGAATGATTAGCATATATGGGTGTGTGCATTTATATATATTTTTATTTATTTGTTTGTTCCTTCTGTTTTGATGGTTGGGAAAATGTCGTGACCCACCATTTTCAGAATGAGATTTTCTTGTTTGTAGATAAGAAGCGCAATAAATCATTTCAAAATGTGTACATAGTGTTTGATATTCTTTTATGTTCATTTTTAGACCGACCATGTTCCTGGTGTTCCACAAGCTCCAACTTCTCTGCTTGGAATGCCTGCTTATCTTCCACCTGGACAAGTGGCTGCATTACATCCATATGCTGTGCATCAACACGGGCCGCCTCAGTCTTTGACTTCACATATTCCTCCATCTCATATTGGACACTTTCACTCAATGCCAGCAATGGGTTCCATTCAACAATGGCAGAACTCGCAGGTCCTGACAAATCAAATTATATTTTCCATCATTGTTATGTTTTCGTATGATTCCTGGTTATGTGAGTTTTTGTTCGTTATTATTTTTAGGCTGTATCGGAGGGTTCGCAGATATCTACACATAGTGAACTTCCACCATCCCAAACTGATCAAAATCTAATGAAGTCAGATGGGAACTACAACTATGAAATGTCTGTTAATGGTCAACCTCTTCATCAAGACTATCTGGATGTGCACATCAACCTAGTGGCACGACCTGATTCTGGAATCTCGTCATCTTCTGGGGAAGCAAAGGTGTTATAAATGAAGTAGTTGCCATTCTGATAATTAATATGCTATCATTTGGTTTGGTATGAATATTCACAGGATCTACCAATTTTCTGTTCAGACTCTTGAATCAATTGATGGAGGATTCCTCATTGCCACCCAACCTGAGCAGAACGTACAACAACTTTCTTCCCAATTCCATGATGCTTTAAAACTAGATAAGATAGACCAAAACAGTGAAAACAAGGTCTGTCTTTAATTGTTCCCTTTATGTCTGTTACTATGGGGTCAGCCTGGTTTCTCTTTAGAGCATCAGGTAAGTAGGGCGGTGATTAAGCTTCTCTTAAACTTGAATTTCACAGGAGCAGAATGCCATGAGTTTGACTACTCATGGGCCGGAGGGCCAACTTTCAACAGCTGAAGAACCAAGTTCTGTTGCCAACCCATTGGCATCTGATGTTTCAATACATTCTGTTAATCTCAGTGAAACTACAGTAAACAATGCCGTTGGTGCAGCTTTGCCTGAATCAATTGTCTCAATTGATCAGGCAAATACACCAACAGGGGGAAAGGCTTCAGAGCCTACTCTTCTTGATGAAGGATCACTGTTGACTTGTGTAGCTCGCACAATTCCTGCTGGTGGTCGAATTCGGATTAGTTCAACGGTTAGTGCCTTTGCGTATAAACTCTAGCCATTGTTAGCAAGTATGCCGTTTTTCTTTATTAAAATTGGTTGAGTTGAAATTTTTTGCTCATCTTGAAATACAGCTACCAAATAGGCTGGGCAAGATGCTTGCACCTTTACACTGGCATGATTATAAGAAAAAATATGGAAAGCTTGATGACTTTGTGGTCAGTCATCCCGAGGTAAGTTTATTGGAATTTCTGTGCACACACATACGTATATATGTTTTCTGTTTGTTGATACAGGTTTCTAATGCAATGTGAGAACCTTAAAATGCCATATCAGCTGTTTGTGATTGAAGGCGACTACATTCAGCTTCGAGAAGGAGCACAAGAAATGATAGCAGCTGAAGCAGCTGTTGCCAAAGTTGCTGCGGCGGCTGCAGCATCATCTCCTTACTCCTCATTTTTGCCTTCGATGGCTGTCACTCCAGTGGCACAATCTCATCGACTGAGAAAGGTTCCATCCATTGAGTCCAAAAATTTAAGGACTGACAGGACAGCATTCAAGGAATATGCGACTGTCTCTTCAAATTCAAGTGATGAACCATCACAGCTCTCTGTGATGCAGAATCAACAATCGAACGGTGTTGGTTTTGGTCTTTCTAGAGGTCCTTCAAATATAAAAATTTTGAGTAAACCTAAAGATCCTCAGGAAATGAATGGCCCTGAGAATAAGGCTGTGCAGTCTCCATTTGTGACGGTTGGTAATGGATCAAGTCTTAATAGAACAAGTTTGAACGGTTCCCAAAGCACAGGTCCAGCTAATGGGAGAGCTAACGTGAATTTTGTTGGAAAACAGCAGGGAAGGTATGGCTAAAAGTCTTTAAGCAGGCTGCAGCTTCTTTCATTTAAGGTCTTGGTTTAAAGTTGTTACGCTTATCAACTGTTCTGTCTTTCACAGAATGACTGGTGCTGTATTTTCATCCAGAAGATAGTACGGGCACAGTACTTTTGGTAAGTAATTGCAAATGTAATTTGCAATATATTTCCATTGGGTATTCATTTTTAACTTATGTTTGCTGAAGTAATTATTTGTACCGTTGAACTAACCTGATTAAAGTAGACGTAGTTGTACACTGCACTTCAGATGTCTTGTTGTTTTACTACCGAAACGTGTTGCATGTAAGGGTAAAAAATCAAGTTGAATAATGAAGAGTTATGGGATGAGCATCTTTGAGGTTCATGTGCCTTGTTGCCGGTATCTGAAGATATTTTCTTCTGTCAATACCTTAAATAATATGGATTCCATCAAATGTTGTTTCGATAACTGCCACGTTTCGAAGTCGTGTATGCAAAAATTGGCTGGATCATTAAGAGACCTAGAAGTAATTCAATCAGCTTAGGCCTTGTTTGATTATGCAGTTCAAATGAGATGAAATGTGATGTCTCGTTGAAAGTTGAATAAAATATTTTTATAATATGTTTTTAAGTATTATTTTATTTTGGGATTTGAAAAAGTTTAATTGTTTATTATATTTTGTATGAGGATTTGGAAAAATTGTAATGATTATATGAGATGAAATAGTTTGGTTTTGTGTAACCAAACCAGACCTTAATGAATTTACTATTTTGTGGAAGGTGGGTTGTTATCATTCCTTATAAATTGGTCAAGCTGTTGTCATTTATGAGGTATCTATTGTTGGTGTCAGGAGATATGGAATCAAGTGGATGATCTCATGACCAGGAATATGCACAGCACTGCAGATGGGGGTGCTCGAGGTTGCTTACAAAATTTTCAAAAGAATGTATTTTCGCTGACTGAATTGTCAGCGTTCATTTCTTATAGAGGCTCTGATTGGAATTATTATCTTTTCTTTGGATGGGATTTGATTTATTTCTGTTCTTTTGTTGGAATTACAATATACTTTGAGGGGTTTTTCTCTCGCAAAATTCAACTCTGCCCTTGGCAATGATATTCATGCTTGCCATTGCATCTCTTAATCTGATTGCTTGTGCTATTGGCTCAGCTTCCTTGCGCAAAAATGCAGTTGCTTCCTGGGACTTCCATGGTCCTGAAATAATCTATGCTTAGTCCTTATATATATATATAAAAAATAAACTATGCTTAGCTCATAATAGGCCAGACGCTTGAAAAGACACATTATTAGTAGTGGATGGATATGGCGAAATTCAGGCTTAAAAATAACATTTTAAATCACAAATAAAAAGTGGGTACATGATGACCTGATTGCAAGTAAATTTGGTCTTGTGAGTGGCCATTTGTTTTATTTAATAGCAAGAATAACGACCTTCAAGCTGAATTTTGGAAATGTTGTGCATCTCGTCAGTTATTTAACACTCTGGAATCCTGACAGGTAGCTGGTTGTGAGCTCCATGTAAACTAATTCTTTTGTATTTTCATTGTTACCCAAAAGGGTAGGGTTGTTTCTTAAAATCCAAAGGTTGGATGATGAATTGAGATAAAGTGAGATGAAAATTGAATAAATTATTATTAAAATGATGTTTTTTAATATTATTTTTATTATTGTAAATGTAATTGATGTTTGATTAGGATTAGTTGAACTTGTATTTGAATTTAAATTTAAATTAATGATGAATGTAATTATTAAATAGGACTTTAGGAGTTAATCTAATAAGGATGATGTATTTAAACTTGAGTTATTCAATAAAGATAGTATTTTGAATTATAACTCTTATCCAAACTTGTTTAAATTATAAAATAAGAGTCTACAAGAGTCTTATATTAGTTTTGAGTCATATAGTCAACTAGAGTGATAAGGATTTAAGATTCAAATGAAAAGATCAAAACTGATTCAAATTCAGAATTATCTAATTAAAGTGATCTAGTCTGGGTTGTTAAACTGTCAGTAATGTAACAGATTGGAATTCTGGATAAGCCCAACGATAGACGTCTACGTCAACATAAATATTGCACCACTACTTTGCCTATAAATAGAAGTGTCAGTTGAGGGGTTATTGACCACTTCAAGAGCACAATCATAAGAGTTGAGAGTTAAAGATTTGGGTAGAACTTCAAGAGACGGTGTGAGTGGAAAATACTTTGAGCGAAAGATTTTTCATAAGGCTTAATCCGTGGGATTGAGTGAGAGCACACTCCAAAGGAGAGTTGCTGTGTTTGTGATCAATCACTGGAGGTTTCAGGGCGAAAGCCAAGGATTGAAGAGTGTCAGAAGTTTTGATTACCTATTATAGTAGAAGACAAGTGGGTCGTGTGTCTTGGGTAAACGTGTTGGGTTATAAAAATTTTGTTAACAGTTTATTTGTAAAACTCTCAGTCAATAAAATTGATTTTCTTGAATTTAGTTGCCCCATGGGGTTTTATATTTGAGGAGTTTTTCAAAAAGTTTTCCTTCGTAATCAAATATTGTGTTGATTTTATTTAAATATTTTATATTGGTTACTAATGTATGCTAATAGTGTTGGTTTAGCATTTACATATGTATTTAGGGAGATTTGGATAATTTCAATTGGCATTAGAGCATGGTTCACTCATCTGAGTGTGATCCATTCTCCTGGTAGACTATGGAGACTTTGTCATCACTACCACAACTCGATAATGATAACTATGCCTACTGAAAGGTAAAGATGAGAGCATTTCCAAAGTTGCTCGATGAAAGAGTCTAGCTAACTGTGGAGTCAAGATGGACAAGACTTACAATACTGATAGAAAAATGGACCTCAGCACAGTAAAAAATATGTAATTGGAATAATCGAGTCTTAATGCTACTTTCATGGCAGTTTCTCTTAATGAATTCAAAAGAATCTCCATGTGCGAGAATTTCAAGGACACTTAGGATATTTTGGAAACTACCTATGAATGGACCAAAATTGTAAAAAATCTTACATTACAATTATTAATCTCAAAATTCGAGTAAATAAAAATGTTTGATAATGAGACTTTTAATGAGTTTTATGCTAAACTATATGATATTTTTAATTTTAGGTACAATCTCGGTGAGAATGTGGAAGAGTCATGAGTAGTGAGAAAAAATACTGAGATCCCTACTTGAAATGTGACGGCCATAGAAGAAAGTAAAAATTTTGATAAAATTCGGGTAGAAGAACTAGTAGATTCTTTAAAAATTTATGAATCTACTCTTCCTCAACAAAAGAAAGGTAAGTCCATCACATTCAAATCTGCTAAGGATGAAAATCAATTTAATGATAAAGATCTGTGCAATGATGACTTAGTACTGGTAGCCAGAAAGTTAAAACAATCATGTTTAATAAAAAGTGTTTTAGAAAGATAAAAAAGGCAAATATTTTACTAAAAAGAATGAATATGAAAAGTAGAATAAAGATAAAACTAAGCCTAAAGAAAAAGTACAATGTCATGAGTGCTCTGGATTTGGACATATAATAATGGGATGTTCGAATTATAAAAGAAAAACAAAAGCTTTAAATACTACTTTGAGTGATGATTTTGACTTTAATAGTTTAGACACATCCTCTGAAAATGACACTGCATTTATTGCTTTTTTTTACATTTGCTATTAATGGTGATGACATAAGCCAATAATATGTTGACAACAATGTGTCAGTGTGTGATACTGATTCTGTTATTGCCACTGAATTCCCGATCATGAGTAAAGTGTGCAGGAAGCTTATAAGAATTTATGTGAAGAATTTGTGAAGATCTAAAAGGTGAACAAGAAAATTTACAAAAACTTGACCACCGTGGAAAATGAGAAGAACAACTTGGTGGAGGTACTGAAGGTGACGGAACTAGAGATGACAAGGTTACGCGCACATAAAGAAGAACTTGAAAAGAAGTTAACAACTTGTCAAGAAAAGACCTCCACTTAAAAATTCAATGATATGCTGAAGGTTCAAATAAATAATTCTGATCGAACAGACTTGGGATATAATGCTTCCAAAGATTCACATCTTAAAGCATCCGCTGCCTCTACATCCAAAAGTATTACCTTTGTGAAAGGAAGCAATGTAGAAAATATCCCAAAGAAATTTGTGGATATAGGCAAGTCTACAATGACTCCTTCAGGTATGTCTATCCCAACATGTCACTTCTATGGAATAATTGGACCAAAAAAAAAATCTTTAGACTTAGAAAAGAAAAAGGAAACTGAAATCAGCCTTCAAGCAAGGGAATGAATTTAGAGACCACAGTGGACAATTTGACCAATCAAATAAACTCTCTAGTTAAAAAAACTTGGTGAACTCTATAAATTGTGCTTTTTCAAAAATATGAAAAATGGTAAAATCAAGTGAGTAGTGAAAGAAAAAGTCGTATGTCTAGTTTTACACACAACACTCAAAACTATGGATACTAGTATGTGGTACCTAGATAATGCATGTTCTAAACATATGTCAGGAGACAAAGGCCTGTTTAAAAAAATTGAGTCCACATGTGGAGGATTTGTAACCTTCGGTGATGGGATACAACTGTGAAAGGAAAATGAAGTGTTAATGTTCCTGGTTTGCCAACTCTTCACAATGTGTTGTCTGTTAATGGCCTGAAGGCCAACTTGTCAAGTATTAGTCAATTTTGTGACGATTATCTTGCTGTGCAGTTTTCAAAAAATGAAGGCAAAGTCTATGACAACACAAGAAAATGGATCTTAACAGGTACTAGAACTGTTGACAACTACTATGGAGTTACTCCCATGAACCCATTGCATTGTCACAAGGTAGAACTAGATGAAACAAAGTTATGATATCGTCGATTAGGCCATATCAACAACAAGGATAGCAAAAGACCTCCAAGAAGGAAGCTATCTGTGGATTGCCAAAAATGCTAAAAAACAAAAAGATAGTATGTAGAGCTTGTCAGGAAGGAAAGCAAACTAGGTCTCAGGACAAGAAAATAATTGATATTCTGATTGAAAGACCTCTTACACTGTTACACATGGATCTGATGGATCTCACTCAGAATGAAAGTCTTGGAGGAAAGAAGTACGTAATGGTTATTGTGGATGATTATTCAAGATATACTTGGACCATTCTATTGAGGGACAAATCAGAAACCTTTGGTCTTGCAAAGAAATTGTTCAAATGGCTACAAACAAAGAATAATTATTCTATCTCTTGTATTCGTAGTGATCACGGTAGAGAGTTTGAAAACCCTAATTTTTCTTTTTTTTGTGATGAACAAGGAATCCACCAGGAGTTTTCAGTCCCAATTACAGCACAAAAAATGGAATTGTCGAGAGAAAAAATAGATCAATACAAGAGATGGCTTGTACCATGCTAAGCAGCAAGAAGATGGCTCTACACTTTTGGGGAAAAGCAGTTAACAACTCAACATTGTCGGACACATACTGAACCATGTGGTTTTTCGTCCAGGGACAAAACTTACACCCTACGAGTTGTGGAATAGAAAGAAACCGATGGTAAAGTGCTTCAAGATGTTCGGGAGTACTTGCTATATTTTGAGAGACAGACAACACTCACAAATTCAACAGCAAGAGTGACGAAAGAATATTTCTGGATACTCATCAAATAACAAAGCCTATAAAGTTTACAATCTACGAACTAAGACTGTGATGAAATTAATCAACGTAGTCGTGGATGATAAGTCGAAGAAGATGACCAAGAAGGAACTGAACAAACTCGTCAAGGAAGTTGAAGAGAACACAACTGATAAAGAATTTCGAAACCAATGGAACCTGCTACACCAAACTCAGTTTCACACCATGAAAAAAAGCCATCTACAAGGGTCACTTGTAATCATCCAAATGAGAACATCCTCGGAGATCTGGATGAAGGTATGGAATTAAGAAAACAAGTTTTAAATCAAATTGCATATGTTTTTTATTTGTCTTAGGTTGAACCCAAGAAGGTAGAAGAAACCTTACAAGATGAAAGTTGAGTAAATGCTATGCATGAGGAATTACACCAATTTACTCGAAATTAAGTATGAGAGCTTGTTCCAAGACCTGAAGATCACAACATTATTGGTACAAAATGGATCTTTAAAAACAAGTTTGATGAACACGGATCCATCATTCGTAACAAGTCCAGGCTGATAACACAAAGATACACCCAAATTGAAGGGTTGACTTGACGATACCTTTGCACCAGTTGCCTGTTTGGAATCTATTGAAGAAAGCACTTTATGGATTAAAGCAAGCTCCTGGGGCATGCTATGAAAGACTTACTAAATACTTGCTTGAAAATGATCTCATAAGAGATCAAGCTGATCAAACACTTTTCCTACGAAAAACTGGGAAGCATCTACTTATTGCTCAAATTTATGTAGATGACAAAGTGTTCAGATCTACTCTTGATAAACTCTCACATGACTTTTTTAAAAAATGAAAAATGAATTTGAAATGAGTATGATTGGAGAACTAAATTTCTTTCTTGGAATCCAAATTAAACAAACTGAAGAAGGAATATTTATTTTTCAATCAAAGTATGCTAAAGACCTTGTTAAGAGGTTTGAAATGGAAGGGAAGACAAATGCTCGCACTCCGATGAGCACTTCTATTAAAATATGCTCGGATGTTTCAGGTAAGAGTATTGATCCCACTTTATATGGAAGTATGATCGGTAGTGTCCTTTATATTACTGTTAGCAGACCTAATATTGCATTTAGTGTCGATGTTTGTGCATAATTTCAAGCAAATCCCGAAGAGTCACACCTCACAACAGTAAAAAAAATCTTTATATACCTAGGTGCTACAGTCAATTATGACATATGGTATTCAAAAGATTCAACTCTGAATCTAGTTGGCTATTCTAATGTTGATGATAGAAAAAGCACCACTGGTGGTTGCTTTTATGTTAGCAGCAATTTGGTAGCATAAATGAGTAAGAAGCAAAATTTCATCTCCTTATCTACTGCAAATGTCAAATTCATTGCAACAGGTAGTTGTTGCATTCAACTTTTTTGGATGAAAAAGATGTTTGAAGATTATGGGTTCTCTCAAGGTACTATGAGGATCTGCTGCAATAATTCTAGTGTTATTAGTATCTCGAAGAATCCTGTGCAACACTCACGAACCAAGCACATCGATATAAGACATCATTTTATAAGAGATTTGATGGAAACTAAGATAGTGTCACTAGAACACGTTGATACCGAACACCAATTGACAGATTTGTTCACTAAATCTTTAGATGGTCTAAGGTTTGAGTTTCTTAAGAAGGCCATTGGTGTATGTGACATACCCTAATTTCTTTATTTTTTTTACAAAAAAAAAAAAGGTGTCTATTTTCAATTGTTACTTTAAATTATTCATGTTGCTAAGATCTTGCAAACAATGAGCTATATGCGTATACTAGGTCTTTGAGCCTTGTGACTCCACAAATTCAACTTGTTGGGATTGAAGTAGATATTGCATGGTATGTGACTTTACTTTTGGTGCACAAATTTGAAATAAAAGACCACACAAGAAATCTATTTTTTGCAATGAGGAAATAAATTCTAACCTCCTAACAAACTGCTGACAACATACATATAAGCATAAAATGCTCAAAGTAAAGGGGACTCTATGCTTTAAATTGACTAAAACTAGATGAACCTAGTATCAAAATGAAAAGGTCTCATTCTTTCCTTGCATTAAGGTTGATACTTATAGAAAAAGTTGGATGGTAAAAAATTATTGCAGAAAAAGACGAACACTCATGCATGGATTTAAGCTCTAAACGTCCTTATAGAAAAAATCGTTGCTCCAATCATTGTGAAAAAAGATGGGCAATACAAAATAGACAACTAGAGTGAATATGACTTTATGTTGGAAGAAAGTTGCATTTTTCAGTATCTAGGCCCTAGTATAAAGTTTGACTTTTAAGGAAAGTTCACCCTTCTTAAAGTAAAATTGAAAAAAAAAAAATCTAAAAGAAAGGGGGAGTAACGAAAAAAAAAAGAAAAAGAAAAGTGAAAAGAAAAATTGGAAAGTTTTTTTCTCCTTACACGAATTCTTGGTAGGTCATCAATAAAGATAAGTGCTCAATTGTGAAAACTGGCCAATAAGGATTGCATCTCCTCAATAAGTGAAAAAAGTGTTGAGTATAATAAAGTTTGGACATGAAATCACTAAAAAATGTCCAAGCTTTATGAATGAAAAAGACATGAATTTTCTATTTTTTCGATTCTTTAAAATTTTTTCCTTTGATTCTTTCAAATCTTTTTTCGTAATATAAATTATTTTCTAAAAAAATCTTGAAAATAAAGAAAGAGGGGTATGCACTTGCTAATTGGTAAGGGAAGAATCTCATCCATGTGTCAAACTGGGAGACCCGTGTGCATGCACGTCCCAAATGTGGGCGGGAAACCAAAGAAAGTTGCGCAATTACTGCGCATGTTTATTAGCCCTCAGCACTCCCCCGTCTCATTTTGTCCATCATTCTAGCCATTTGGCTTCCCCTGCACGTCTCAAAAAGAGTCGATTACCCTCTCAGAAAGAGCTGATTACCCTCTATATTCACTTTCTCACGATTTTGACATTTTGATTCACACTCAAGGTAAGTTTTCTTCTCAAAAACAAATTCTTGAAGGTTTCTTGTTTCTTATGGACTCTAGTTCTTGAGTTCTTGGTGGATAAGGACTTTAGTTGTGGTTTATTAGGGATTTTGGCTTTTGAAAGGTTGTTTTCAAAAATCGAAATAGTCCAATTTTTTAGTTATACTAGGAATCAGGAATCTGTTTAGGGCTTATATGGAAGCTTTTCGAGAGTTTTTTAGAACAAGGTGATGAACAGTGGGTCTTGAACGACTGTTTGGCTATTTTTGCAATGTCTTCATCGTCTACCTCCCCGTGTATTTTACCTGAACTAAGAACTTGTTATTTTCTTTGATTGAAAAGGATCCATGAGCAAGTATGTGATTTATGATTTTTTTTTAAACCTATAGGTTGATTGGTTGGTTGGATTTTTTTTTTTTTTTTTTTTGCATGCTCATTGAGACTGGTTTGGTTTCGAGAAAGATGAAAATTGAATAAACTATTGTTAAAATGCCATTTTTTAATAATATTATTATTGTAAATGTAAGTTGAGTTTGGCTAGGATTATATGAGGTTGTATTTAAATTCAAATTAAGGATGAATATAATTATTAAATAGGACTCTGGGAGATAATCTAATAAGGATGATATATTTAAACTTGAGTTATCCGATAAGGATAGTATTTTGAATTGTAACTCTTATCCAAACTTGTTTAAATTACAAGATAGAAGTCTACAAGAATCTTGTGTTAATTTTGAGTCATATAGTCAGCTACAGTGATAAAGGTTCAAGATTCAAATGAAGAAACTGAAGTTGATTCAAACTCGAAATTATCGAGTTGAAGTGATCTAGTCTGAGTTGTTTGTAATTGTTAGCAACGTAACAGACTAGGATTTTGGATAATCCGAACATCAAATTTCTACTTCATGTATTGCACCACTGCATTGCTTATAAATAGAGGAGTCGACTGAGGGGTTTATTGAACATTTCAAGAGTACAATTATAAGAGTTGAGAGCTTGAAGATCTGGGTAGAATTTCAAGTGACGGTGTGAGTAAAAAATACTTTGAGCAAAAGATTTTCCATAAGGCTCAATCCGTGAGATTGAGTGAGAGCATACTCCAAAAGGAAGTTGCAATGTTCATAATTAACTATTGGAGGTTTTAGGGGGAAAGCTAATGATTGGAGTGCATTAGAGGTTCTGGTTACCTACTGCGGTAGAAGATAAACGGGATGCGTGTCTTGGGTAAATGCGTTGGGTTACAAAAGTTTCGTAAACAGTTTATTTATAAAACTTTCAATCAATAAAGTTGACTTTCCTAAATTTGATTGCTCCGTAAGTTTTACCTTTGAAGAGTTTTTCAAAGAATTTTCTTTCGTATTCAAATATTGTGTTAATTTTATTTAAATATTTTATATTGGTTACTAATCTGCACTAATAGTATTGGTTTAGCATTTACATGTGTATCTAGGAATATTTGAATAATTTCTATCATTATTTTAAGATTTAAGAAAATTGAATTGTTTATTATATTTTGTATAGAAATTTATAAAATTTGTAATAATTAGATAAGATAAAATAAGATGGATTGAGGTCAACTCTGAATCCAAATGGGAATTATTCTTGTACTGGCTTGCCTATGCTTGTGTTGCTGACCAAATTTTAACTGCCAAAGGCTCTGTCCATGGGATGTGTTCGGGTATGAACATTTTTTAAGGTGGCGACCAAAAATCCTGCCCCCTGTACGAGGTCACTTCAAAGCATAATCCAACCAAAATGGCCGAGCATGAAAGAGAACGCTTTCCCCAGTTTTTGAGACTGATTTTGGGAAAAAGACCTGCATCAGCGGTTTGCCTTTGTTGTGCAAATTAAAATAGATGGAAGCAATAACCTAGGTTGCTGTGCCTGTCAATAATAAATGAAAATGCTTTGCCCCAAATTTGTAATTGATAAAAGCGACATTCTCAAAAGCAATGTTTAGCACCACCATTCTACAGCTACTTTCAGTGTCAGGGAAAAAGAGACTACTTCAGAAGTGTACTAAGATGACTATTGTAGAGCCCAGATGAGGGAAAATGTGGGAAAAAGTAAAGTGTAGGAAAACAGGAAAATTATAAATGACTTGGGTTAACTTGCTTACTACTCTGTACTTCCATTCGGTTTGGAAGCCAACCTTCCAAGAAAATCTCCAGCACCAGCCTCTGAGCCATCTTGCTTACTTCCCTGAATGCCAAACAAATTATTTCCAAAGCGACTTTGCATGGCCTGATACATGGAACTTGTTCCTCCTGGTCTCGCGCCCATCTGCGCTTGGATGAATTGCTGTTGCTGGAGGTAGTGTGCTTGTTGTTGGTGCTGATGTTGAGGCTGATCATCCAATTGAAAAGGCAACTTTGGGGCAAAAGGACCTTCTTGTTGCTGAGACATGGTTGCCTGGCCATGCTGCATGACATGCCCTTGTTGCACTGCAGAATGAGAGGGCGTCTGCAAATATTTCAAGGAGATAAGCAGAAGTTCTTATTTCAATTGCAGGTTTTCTAAAAGGATTTATGAGCTAATTCACCTGAGAAGGTATCGTTTGTACTTGTGGTTGGGCGTCAGCAATTTTAGCTAGATACGTTAAGTTCTGCTGAAGTTGGGCATGATACCTAATTCATTTGAAACGTCTTATGATGGTCAAGCATGTTCATGATGCAAAGCAATGATGATCCCAGAAAGATAAGCCAGATATAAGCATCAGTAAGGCAACACAAGCAATCTTTCTTTGTTTTTATTTTTAGCCAACCAACCAAGCAAGCAACAGGCTTGATCCTAAAAGAATTATAATGTCTGAAATATTACTGATTTGACTTGAGGTTTGGACAAAAGAAATAATCATTCACCTCTAAACACAATTCCAATCCTAATAAGAATGCATATGGCTTTAAATGAGATAATACTTAAAGTGCCGTGTATATAGATTTTGATAAGTTAAAGTGCCATAATGGCTAGATGCACATGGATACGAATGCTAAAAGAATCCGTGGAGGAACTTAAGCCATCAAATCTTCAAGCTCTCTGTTCAGATGCTGAAGCACGGGCCAGAAGAGTACACAAAAGATAGTAAACTCCAGGACCTAGAACACATATATATGAACTACTACATGCAAATACCAAAACTAGAGAGATTTGTTGTTGATATACACAACCAAAGACAAAAATAGGTGTACAGCACAACAAAACCTTATCCCATTTCTTTTTTATCATGTTGATAACCTGTAAAAGACATGTTGCATGATTGCATTGGCATGATCTCCAGGAGTCCTTGTCTTAAAAAATGTCATGTCTTCTCTTGATCTCCTGCCTTTGTTCTGTGTGTGTGTATTTGATAAGTCTTGCCTCTGTTAAACGCGACCAAACATCTCATCCTACTTTCATAGCTCGAGTTCAGTTAGTGCTACATCTAAAGGTGTAACAAACCCATTAAATCCCAGTTTCATCCATTCTTGTCCAACCAATTATCCACGCAAGAATCATGTTCCATATCCTTTATGGGCATGCATGATTTTAAAACAATATAAATATTCATTGCAAGATTTTCTTTTTCCTTTGTATATCAGCTATGCAAGTAAAAGAGAACCTTTGTGTCTTCTGTCATAGAATATTCATCACTCACTTTGTTAACCCAGCTTTCCAAAACTGCACACCATACTGTTGCTTATACCAAAACATTTCATCATAGAACCTCTCGTTCTAGAACCTACAATGGGAGAAGCACTCATTGCCCTACTTACAGCCACTAAAGCCCAAAAAACATAACCTAAGAAGGTCATTTTAAAAGGCAACTCAAAAACTATCCACCATGCCAACACATTAATTAGTTGCGACCAGAGAATATCCTATATATATTTTTTTGATAAGTAAAAATATTATTTATATTAGAAGGAGTAAACAAGTACACTGGTTTTATACACAAAAACACCTATCCCATGAAAAACCCAACAAGCCCAAGAAAATTACCCAACCTCAAGCCCAAAAATACCCATGGAATACAACACACCTCCTCAACCCTAACCCGTAGTTCCCATAGACTGATACACCCAAAACACCCACAAAGGGAACATCTTCAGAATCTCCTCCCTTTAGTCTTCCCTCGACTTGAACTATCGTAGTTGATTCCCCAAGAAAGACGTTGTAGCTCCCTACTATTCTTAAATCTTAATTTGGTATCACGTGAGTGGCTCTTCTCAATTGTAGTGAGTAGTGTGTTAAACTGATTTTCACATCCTCCATGTGAGATTCCCACGACATGCTGAATCTCATTAACCTTTTGCAAAAGATAATCAAGTGATGATCTAGTTATATTACTTAGTGGAGGAAGAAATACCAAAGGGACAACAATTTCTCCCGACATAGATCCTGACGATAACTTCTCATTGTAAGGCACCAACGACAAGCCCTCCCCCAAAACTGCCAATCAGGTGATAAGAGAATATCTCATATTATCCACAACATTTGATCAATTTAGCGGCGAACACCAGATTGGAGCTCTTCTAGGGTTCCACTAAGTGTGCTTGACCTAGCACCAAGGGCCACATCCTCTCCTTAGACAGGAAGCATTCCTATTTCCTCCACTAAACCCTAGACCCCCCCCCCCCTTCCTTCTTTTCCCTTGTTTGTTTTCCACAACTTTCATGTTCTTTACCTTCCTATTTAACTACCAAAAAGGAAATGGTTAAAGCTTGAGACAATTTCATTAATGTATCAAAGTGAACCATAAACTCTCCAACCTTTTCACCCATAAGCAACAGGAAAAGAGAATTCTTTTTCTTTTGGAGGCTGAAACAAGCCACCCCTATACAAGAATAACTCTTCTTGTTTATTTTTCAGTAATTCAAACGTATATCAGTCCACTATAGGTCTAAAATGTCTACATGATTTGGAGAATGTTCAGATTAAAAGAGTTAATTCCCAGGTCAAATTCTCACCCTCTGCAATCTGATTCTCTACGATTGTTCTCAAACATTTGGTCTTTTCTCAAATAATTTCACCCATCATTGTGTGGTAAGACTCACATGTTAGCTACTAACATAAATGGACCAACTTTACATATTTAAGTTGTTTTGGATGTGTGTGACATTGGTATACAAGTACAAAAAATATGAAGACTTTCTGAATCGAAGAGTGCCTTTTACTTCAAGGAATTCACATTCAATCAGAAACAATCAGGCATTTCTCCCCACACAATTTTGAAACGAATGTAAAAGGTCAAATAAGCGAAATGCTAAACAAACAACACTACTTGATTAACCACTTACGGGGCACACTCGGAAAATTTTCCCTGGTTTTGATTTTCTATTATCGCCAGAATCAATTCTTTATTCTCGTCCAGGTACTGTACCAAATAAGACATTAACATTGATAAATTAGTGAGTAAAAGGGGATATTTTTTCCTGTTTAGCTTCAAGCAAAGTTAAATATCTATCAAGACATCAGGCCATCAAATCAACATTTACAAACTGAACTTGCAACCAACAACATGTATACAAGTGATAGTACAAGCCAGTAAAATTCAAAACCAGTCATGATACTGATGATAAGAAAAGAAACAACACCACCTTCCACAATATGCTAATGTGGAAAAAAAAAACACCACTGAAATAGCGCATAAATGTTTTATATGAGCCCACTTTAAAAAAAGAAAGAAAGAAAGAAACAAATAAATAAATCAGAGTTGAATACCAAGACACCCACATTCCTTGGTAAAAATACTGTCTATTGAATATTAATTTTATCAGTAAATAAGATTTTGTGATCCTAAGAATAGGAACGCACTGTTTATTGTGATTAATAAGTATCATGTTTTGTTTTTCAATGACAGTAAATCCTCTCCAAAGTGAGCCTTTCGGAACTACTCCTGAAAAGTAAATCCTGGATACACGATCCCACCCATCAGAAACGTGAATCAGAAAATGCAGAGGAACTCCTAGTGTTGAGACAATCCAAGGATGTCTAAGACTATAATTCATCCCAAGCCAGCCATTTAACCACTTAGCTGCACCCTGCCGGTAATTAAGAAGCAGCATGTACATTGGGATAACTGTGTTTATCAATGCACAACTTTTACCTATGCGGAGAAACTTGACGAAGTTTGATTGTTGTGAAAATGCATCAACTTTCGGTGCTATTGTCTATGCATAAATTGTTTTTATAGGTATTACTTATGCATCAATTATATAACTGTAAAATCAAAACCATATGTGCTAGTTTTTATTTTTTTCCCTCTACCGTTTGAGCTACATCTCCCCCCCCCCCCCCCCCCTCTCTCTCCCAAACACCAATATGGGCTAGTTTAATCACCAAATATACACTGCTTGTCATCTAACTATACAATTCATTGAAAGCACATGGCCCAAGTTGCTGAATGTGAAAAAGTGTCCAGCCCTCAAAATGGTCGATTTTACTTATACAATCAATGCATCAAACACTTCAGGATCAATTTCCTGTCACTTTTAAACCAAATAAACAAGTAGCCAATCAATTTTCAACACAAAAAGCTAATTGGGTTCTGAGTTTGACGACAGAACTTCTATCATATTGAATGCCATACCTAAGACCCACGTTCTAAAAACGTGCACACATCCATACACAAACATATAGAGAGACCTCAACAGTTCACAACACACGCTTCAACACATACAATAGATACATACATAGAAACAAAGAAACCAAAAATGGGTACCTTCTGAATTTGTTCAGTTGTGATATTTGTAGTGGGAAGCATTGAAGGTGCACCATTCAACATTTGTGGTGACTGCTGCATTTCTCCGTTCTCTCCGTACACTGATATTAAAAGAACCCTTTGCCCTAGTTTTCCTCCCTATAAACCTTCAATGGGACCCCCAGGAGGTGACACCGTATACGTATATACTATATGGTATATACGTGCTCGATACGGTCCTGTATTAACCACTAGATAAACGATTTTATCAAGTTTTAAATAAACAATTCTCGAACAAGTTCTAATAAAACAATGTAAAAAAAAAAAAAACTGAATAATGAGATACATTTGTATAAATAATGTACAATTATTTAAAAGAATAAAATTTATTATTAAAAAATAATATTTTTATATAAATTTTGTATTTACTTAATTTTTTTTAAAGGGAGTTGCTACTCTCACCGTTGGGAGCTCTCCTTGGGGCCATCGTTAGTACAATATTTTTTCTTTTTATTTTTTTTACATATTTTCTTAACATCTTTAAATTTATTTTAAAAAGGGAAAAAATTATAATATTATTTAAAAATATTTACTTAATCACAAAGTTAAAAAAAAACAAAGGAACTATCATTTTTTTTTTAGTATTTGCGTAGTTCTTACGCATTTTAAAATATTATTTTACCACTATAAATATCATTTTTTTTTAAATTTCTATCCTAAACTACAATAAATATTAATTTACACTTTAAACTAACTATAATTTTAAATTATTTTCTTGATAAAATACGATTGTTAATATAAAGAAGAAACTAATTGCTTATAAAAAAAAAGAAAAAAAAAAGAAACTAATTATGTGAAATCTGTTGATAATTTAGAAAGTGAAGTGAAGCATATTATACTTTTTATAAGACGTCAAGAATTTTGTTATGTGATTGAGAAATAGGCGAAGTTGGACTTAAAACATTTGATAATTTTTTTTTTTGGAGGAATTAAAACATTTGATGATTAAACATATAAAATAAGTTTTTGTAATAATTTATGGGCAAAAAACATCATGAAATGAAAATAAAGATAATTTCTGAAGAATCTTCTCTGTGTTCTGTAACTTGTATTGAGTCGCATCATCATTTCATTTTACTTTAATAACCTATCACAACCCTTCGTAATGCTAAAAAGGCTTTCCATTTATTTAAGAAAAGACGAAGATAAAGACTTTGCATCTTATAGTTTTGACTTCCCATTACTTGTCAGTGTCTTTTTTGTATTGCCACCACTTAACACATGAATCATTGCATTATTATTATTTTTTTATAAAAAAGACTGTTAATCTTATTATAATTAGTTACTCTTCGTTGTCTACCCTTTTGACTTTCCTACCTCTCAACCATCCAACTTTGAATTCTTATATTCTCACCACTTAATTTTGATATTCGTTAACCTACAAGAATTGACCTTTCTCCAGATTATAAGAATATTTTTGTATCTTATACTCTTTGTGACATAAACTTTAAACAATTAGGCCTGATTCAGATAATAATAATAAAAAAAAGCTTCCATCTCATCTTAATCACCAAACATACAAATACTTTTCAAATTTCAAAATTTTCATTTAATCATTATCTTATTATTACAATTTTTCTAAATTTTTAAACAAAACACACAAAAAAAACCCACAATCCAACATTTTCAAATCTTAAAATAAAAATTATATTAAAAAAAATCATATTCTAACAGTATAGCTTATAATATTTTTCTTCAATCTTTTTTCTCTCTTTTTTCAAAATTAAAATATTTTAATTCATCTTATTTTAATTCAAATATCTCCTTATTATTTACAAGCTATACCAACTGATTTCGTCTCAATTCACCATCCAAACCAGGCTGATGTATGAAAATTAGATCATTTTTTCGTGCTTTGCATGATAGTCACATTCTTTCTTAACAATTTGTTTTCATTCCTCTGTATTTAATTATGAAAGATGCCTAAAACCATGTTATAAAGAGCAGTGACATTTATGTTTAGTACACGATTACTGATTATTTGAGTTTGTGACATACAACGTTGTCAAAGGGTCTAAGATTCATGTGGTGCTATTTTGGTGACAGATAGACTTAGATAGACTTAGGTAGGGGTGAACAAGATTCGAAGGAACCAATTATCGAGTGCTGAAATAGATTAAAACCAGTAAAGAATTGTAAAGAAATTTATGTACAATTTTCTAAAATATTTTGTTAGGAAGGAGAGATAATGTCTCATATAAAGTACAGGAAAAACTTTTTTCAAAGCAATCTGAGATTTTCTTCACTCTCCTGTGAACCAATCTTTTATACGTATTTCTACAAGTAGATCTTATTAGATCAATAGATGAAACACATTATTGAAAACCTAATTCTAATATCATAAAAAAATTCATGTACCATTTTCTAGAAAGCCTTGTTAAAAATAGAAGATGATACCTAATATAAAGTTCAGGATAAACTTTTTTCAAAATAACGTGAGATTTTCTTCAAATTGATTGGTCGTTGATTCAAATGTGTAGAAATCAATATTGATCAATTAGGTTCCAGCTTAAACCGTGTTTAAATTGATGAATCGACCGATATTTTAAATATATATTATCTTATTTCTATATGAAACAATGCAGTTTAACTTAAGTAAGTTAAACAACGTCGTGCTATAACATTCTTTTAAAATAATTGCAATAATGTCATTTTGTTTGATACACCAAATAGAGTCGTTTTGGGTTAGGGCTGAACCCCAAGTGGCCGAGCACGCTTCGTATCCTTCAATTCTCTAGCGTCATTTCTTTCTCAAACTCGCTCCTTTCTTAGAAATCTCCATTCTCCCTTCAGCTAGTGGGCAGTAGCTACTATTTAGTTGTCTCTCTCATGCGTCAGTCTCGATTCTCCCGTCTCTCGATATGATTTTAAATTTTTATTTTTCTGGCTTCCAATTTGTTAACTTTGCTTCCATAACTATTTTATTATAGAATTTAGTAATATGAATGCATAGTATATCCGAAATTGTGATATGATGCTTTCCTATTTGTTGACTTTATTGATCATGTGGGAGACGAGTATCATTTCATTTTTCTAATAATTTTTTCGGTATTTAGGATTTGAGAAACTATAAAATTTTGCTTACGAGACTCTGAAAGGAAAAAAGATGGGGAAATCGCCAAATTGATTAGAACTGGTTTAGTTAGATTTTTCTTTATTGGAGTACTAATATTGGATCTATCAAATAATTTATCAAATACAAATTTAATAAATTTTACTAAAAAACTTCTACATTAAATTCATCAAATTTCCTAGTGTCTGATTTTGAATCACAGTAAATCTTCTATATCCTTCAAATTGGAAAAATTACTGTTAATATACTAAATACATATTTTAATATATTTTTTTCCGCTACAATAAATCCCATTTGGTGGTCAGGCCCAAATAATCAACGTTGGACTTGCTCGACGAGGTCACCAAGAAGAGATCACCACCGACGTGCTTGATGTCCATGTTGCAGCGACACCCCATCATCATCGGTTCCATTGGAGCTCGCGCGGGGATCATAAGAGTACAAACATGAGAAGTGGGTATGGGATTTCTGAGAAAATGGGTCAAGGCCATTGAGACATACAGAGGCCAGGGTCTCTTTGTATACACAGAACTTGCCTAGAACCTCTGCCGCATACATGGGATTTTTGAGAAAATGGGTCAAGGCTATTGGTTAGTATAATTACAAAATATAAAAAATATTTAAATATATTTTTATTAAAAAATATTATTATATTATTATTTTGATAAATTTAATAATAAATTTAATGTAGAGGTATAGATTTAGAGATTTCGTGAATCTAATAAAATTGTACTTTTTATTAAATTTAAAAAAAAAAACTTTAATGAATCTAATGTTAAAGTTCTTACTTATAATCAATCCTGCCGATCTTTATACAAATAAAAAAACAGATCGGTTCAATTTTGGTTTTGGGCCATAAGCAAACCGACAAGTTCAGTTTTCAACCTTAGACTTAAAATGGTTGGACATAAAGAAGAGATATTAAATTATCAAAACTTCTCATAATTTTGTTTTCCAATATCATTCAAACACAAATTTTTTAATGTCAAACTTTCAATTTTTTAATTTAGTCATTATCTAAATATAAAAATAAATACAATTTTTACAAACTTTAAACAAAACACAAAAACCATTATAATATTTTTAAACTTCAAAATAAAATTATACTCAAACAATTTTCTTTTAACTTATAATATTTTTATTAAACTTTTTTTTCTTATTCCTTAAACTTAATACAATATCTGAACTTAATCAATGAACATATACTTTTCCAAGTTTCTACGAGCAACACGTTGTACCCCATCATATTCCCAAGCAGCTAATTTACAAATCCCAAAAATTTATGTCTCAATCTAATGGACGCGTGTAGTTCATGTATTGCCCATGTCGTGTTGTTTTTGCCACACATGACATGCTAGCAAATTCCTTAGCCTTAGCCAATTAAAAGAAAATGCAATATAAGTACTGTTGGATCAAGGATCTCAACAAATTGTTGGCTAAGCTAAAGAAAAATGATAACAGATCAACGTAAAAGTAAACAGAAAAACAAGATTATAAAATAAGAAATCAAGAGAAGACAAGATTTACGTGGTTCGATCTTAGTGACCTACATCCACAACAGGAACAGCAATACCAAGCCATTTATTAACTAAAATAAGATATTACAAGCTAATCCAATGCGATTACAAGAGATCCAGCCTTCAGATTTCTCCAAAAATCCCTATAATTCCTCTTTATTGCCCTTAGCGCTCTCTCTCTCTCACAGACTTGATAATATCTAAGTATAAAGCGGCATAATTAATCTGCGTTTACACAGTAGAATCCTATTTATAAAAAGGGGTATAAAGACATAAAAGCCCCTGATTACATAAAGACATAAATGCCCTTAAACCGATACAACAACCCCATCTAATCCAAGCCGTTCATCTTCCTTTCATCAGATATATTGATGAGCAAATTAAGCAAATAATTAACACTTGTAACAATCTCTACCTTGGCAAGTATTTGATCCTTGCACAAGCCCCACCTGCCTGGCTGCTGTTCTTGCTTGGTTCCCTCTAATGGGTACTAGCGTTCCCTCATATTAATCAGATTTAAGCAATGCTTAAATTTGACTTTAGATAATGATTTGGTCATCATATCTGAAGGTTATCTTTAGTAGAGACCTTTTTCACTCCAATCTCACTAGTTTCTATTACATCCCTAACAAAATGCATCCTAATATCTATATGCTTAGATCTTTCATGGAACACTTGGTTTCGGGCAAGTTATATGGTGCTTTGATTGTCATAAAACACCACAACCCTGCCTGTGCATAAACCTAACTCCTGAGTGATCCCCTTTAGCCATATAGCTTCCTTGAATGCTTCAGTGGCTATATATTCTGCTTTAGTGGTTGACAGGGCCACGATAGGTTGCAAGTTAGCCTTCCAGCTTACAACTCCACCATGCAAAGTAAACACAAAACCACTTAGAGATTTTCTAGTAACTAAGTTACCAATAAAGTTAGAATCAACAAACCCTTGTAATTTATTTGCCACCTGCACAGACACTAAAAAAGTCAATCCCAGATTTTTGGTTCCAGACAAATATTGAAAATTGATTTAAGAGCATGCCAATGAGATTTACCAGGATTATTCATGAATCTACTAACCATGCTAACTGCATAAGTTAAATCAAGTCTTATACAGACCATTGCAAACATGAGGCTTCCAACCATACTGGCATAGGGTATTTTTCTCATAAATTTCTCATCCTCATCAGTTCTAGGTTTCTATGTAATGGACAATTCAAAATGCTGCCCAATAAGTGTATTAACAGGTTTCACCTTCTTAATTCCAAACTTAATTAGTACCTTGGATATATAGGATTTTTGGGATAAGAATAGCAGTTTGTTACTCTTATCCCTTGTTATTTCCATCCTTAGGATTCTTTGTGCACACCCAAAGTCTTTCATTTCAAATTCAGATTTTAGCATCTGTTCACTAAATCAAGTTGGAATTTATCCTTATTGGCCACAAGCATGTCATCTACATATAATAACAAATATATAGGTTCATGTTCCAATTGTTTAAAGTAAACACAGGAGTCATATTTGCTTCTATCAAAACCAATCTTAATCATGTGATTATCAAACCTTTTATACCACTATCTAGGTGGCTGTTTGAGACCATATAGTGATTTCTTTAATAAAAACACTTATTTTCCAGAGTTTTCTAATTCAAATCCCTTAGGTGGCTGCATGTATAAAGTTTCATTTAATTCACTATGCAAAAAAGTAGTTTTGACATCAAGTTGTTCCAAAAACATATTCTGGTTAGCAATAACAGATAACAAGAATCTTATAGAAGTATGTTTTACTATAGGTAAGAAGATTTCAGTATAATCTAGCCCTTCCCTTTGAGTAAAACTTTTTGCAACTATCCTTTATACCTAGGCCTTTCTACTCCAGGAATTCCTTCCTTCCTCTTATAAATCCATTTAGAACCAATTAGTTTTTGATTTTCTGGTTTTGGAACTCATTCTCATATTTTATTCTTCTTTAAGGATTCTATTTCTTCATGCATTACTTGCAGCCATTTATCAGCTTCTTTACTTTCTATGACTTCCTTGAAGTTCTTGGATTCCATTTCTATGACTTCCTCTGTCATAGAGAGTGCAAAGGCTGTCATCTCAGCCTATCCATATCTCTGTGGAGGTCTTATTACTCTTCTTTCCCTATCCCTAGTCAACTGGTAGTCTCTCCTATCACTTAGAGGTTCAGGCAGGTTCTCACTATTTTGATCCAAAGGGTTACTGCCTTTTAAAGGGTTGTAGGTTGATTAGCCAGATGTTGAGATTCTGGATGTCCAGCCATCTGTTTTTCATTGAAAGTAACATCCTTGCTTACTATAAATTTTTTCTTTCCAGGTTCATTAACCTATAGTTTATAGCCCTTTACACTCTCAGGATAGCCTACAAAGATACATCTTACAGCTCTAGGTTCAAGCTTATTAGTTTTAGAGTGTGTATATGCAACACACCCGAAAATCCTCAAGTGTTCATAACCTGGAGTCTTTCCAATTCATAGCTCCTAAGGTATCTTTGATCCTAAGGCAGAAGTTGGGCTCCTATTAATTAAATAAGCTGTTGTAGTGGCAGCTTCAGCCCAGGAAATTTTGGGGAGCCCAGATGCAATCAACATACACCTAACCTTTTCTAGGATTGTTCTATTCATTCTTTCAGCAACTCCATTTTGCTGAGGTCTCTCTCTCACAGTCTTATGTTTAATTATACCTTCCTCCTTACAAAATTCATTGAATTCATAAGAAAGATACTTTAAACCATTATCAATGTTTTTACCTTTCTCCCTATTTGATTTTCAACCAGGGTCTTCCACTCTTTAAACTTATTAAAGGTGTCATTTTTATTTTACAGAAAATAAACCCAAACCTTTCTAGAATAATCATCAATCCTATTGAGAAAGTTCCTAGTACCATCATGAGAACTAACCTTGGCAGGCTCCCACAAGTCTGAATGTACATAGTCTTAGGGGGGCTGTTTGGTTTGATGAATAGCACTACTAAAAGTTACTCTAGTAGATTTACCAAGAACACATTCTTCACAGAATGGTAGAGTAATGAGGTTTCCTTCCCCCAACAGGCCTAATTTTTCTAGCTTAAGCAACCCTTGTTGGCCTATGTGGCCTAGTCTTATATGCCAAGTAAGAACCTTGTCTTCTTTCCTGTGATAAACAGGGGATACTTGAGCTATCACAGCTTTTCCAAGAAGGGTATACAAACTATTCTTGATAACACCTTTCATGACTACTAAAGACCCCTTTGAAACTTTTAAAACCCTAGCCTCAGATTTGAATGAATGACCTGACTGGTCTAACATTCCAAGAGAAATTAAATTTCTCTTCAACTTAGGTATGTACCTCACATCCTTGAGTAGTCTTTCAACTCCATCATGCAGTTTTAGCATTACAGTACCAATCCCTTTTATCCTGCATAACTTGTTATTACCCAAGACTACATACCCTTCATCTAGGTTTGTAAAAGTCTCAAAGTATTCTCTCATGGGGCATATATGAAATGAGCACTCTGAGTCTAAGATCCATTCAGACCCTAGATCCATGTCAGAAACATTTCATGCTTCTGCACTTTCATAGCCATCTATTACCACAACAGCCTTTCCCTCTTCAATGTTCTTGGTATTCTGAGACTATTTCTTGTCAGGACAGTCTCTTTTAAAATGTCACTCTTTATGACAATGGAAACACTTCAATTACTTACCCCTAGACTTTGACCTTGATTTATTATTCCTTTTCTTGTGACTCTGTTTTTCATATCTCCCTCTAACACTCAACCCTTCCAAAGTCCCTGTTTTGACCTCAGTCTTATTCTGAAACTCTCTTGCAAGCAATATAGATTGTACTTCCTCTAAAATTAAACTCTCCCTACCATACATTATAGTTTCCTTAATATTCACATAGGAAGAATCTAACGAGCTTAATAACAGTATAGCTTGATCTTCATCATCTACACTAATATTTATATTTGCAAGATCCAAAATTATTTTATTAAAATCAACAAGATGTTCATGAATAGACGTACCTGGGTTCATCTTGAAGGTATATAGTTGTGTCTTCTTGTGTAGTCTGTTAGCCAAAGACTTGGTCATATATAATGACTCAAGTTTTAGCCACACACTTGTGGCCGTATCTTTCTTGGCCACTTGCCTTAACACTTTATCACCAAGACACAAAATGATAATACTATGAGCCTTATGTTGAAGGACAGATATTTCCTTATCCAACGAAGAAGAAGATGATTCTTCTCCTCCTTCGTCGAGGAGATCGCATCTTGGAGCCCTTGTTGTACCAAGATGGCTCTCATTTTTATTCTCCACAAACCAAAATCATTTTGGCCCGTGAACTTCTATATATCACAGTTAGCCGTTCCTATTGAAACCTTGACTCTTGATACCACTTGTTGGATCAAGAATCTCAACAAATCATTGCCTAAGTTAAGGAAAAACGATAATAGATCAACGTAAAAGTAAACAGAAAAACAAGATTATAAAACAAGAAATCAAGAGAAGACAAGATTTACGTAGTCCGGGCCTAATAGCCTACATCCACAGTAGGAACAGCAGTACCAAGCCATTTATTAACTAAAATAAGAGATTACAAGCTAACCCGATGCGATTACAAGAGATCCGACCTTTAGATTTCTCCAAAAAACCCTAACCCTAATTTCTCTTTATCACCCTTAGCTCTCTCTCTCTCACAGACTCGATAATATCGAAGTATAAAGCGGCATAATTAATCTAAGTTTACATAGTAGAGTTCTATTTATACAAATAGGTATAAAGACATAAAAGCCCATGATTACATAAAGACATAAATGCCCTTAAACTGATACAACAACCTCATCTAATCCAAGCCGTTCATCTTCCTTTCATCATATATATTGATGAGCAGATTGAGCAAATAATTGACACTTGTAACAAGTACGAAAGGAGCTAACCAACCAATTGCCACGACATAGGCCCATGCATTGATACAATCACTCGTGCTTTAGGTAAGCCAAACCAAAATCTTTAGATCCACTCTTTAAATCTAGGACCCAACTTATAAACCTTTATATTCAATCCCAAATCATTGATTAAACGTTAGATATGTAGATCTGATAATAAACAAAAATAGAAATTCACAAAATTTGTGCTTGCACAAAAGAAGAGGAACAAAGATGAGGGAGAACATAAAAATGATGGAAAAAGTATATATTGCTTTTTAACCTATATTATCTTGGATGGTGGGTGAGTGAGGGAGTGACCAGAAGGAAAGAAGAGGAAGAGAGAGAATATTTAAAAATTTTAACTTATCTATATTAACTTGGCTGGAGGGTGAGACTTAAGTGGATAGAATAGTTGCCTATCACCCACTTGCATATGTGCTTTTTAAGTCTTGATCCGGCCACCTAGTAATGTTGAGTAGATATACCGAGTGAGATTGTAGAATTTCATAGAAAGAATATGAACAAAAATTGGGCAGAGTTTCAGCAATATGGTGATACTCTTGTAAAGATATTTGTCTCATAAGTTGGTGATGGACAAAAGAAAATCAAGTTTGTCCATGGTGCACAAATAATCTCTATTTATAGATCATAAGGCATTGGTTGACAATAGGATCAACTATTGATAAGTGACAACTTTTTGACTAAATCAAATAGTTGTCTCTTGATCCTTCCTCAATCATCACCTTTATAAAAATTATCACTATGAAGAGGGTGTCATTGCAAAGGGTATATTGTTTGGTGATTACAGCTCTTAGAATTAAATATTAAATATTTCACTTGATCACACAAATCGATGAATTGAGTATTTTACCTTATTACTGATATAAGTTTTCCATTACTCAACTCTAATTTGTATATTCCTATAAATTAGTGTCAGTGCATAACATGTCTCTACATGCACATGCTTTTATCATGAGAACATCTTTAGATTGGGACTATCTGTTTTAATAGATTTATTGGAAACCAATAAAAAGATGACAGCTTAGCTTGTATACAATTGAAATCTACAACTGATTACACCATAGTAAGGGTATATATGACAATCATTTACACTGAATCCCTCACACAACCTTATCCTCTGATTGATTTTTGAGAAAATGAAGGAAACTACATTTACCTTCCAAACCGGGAATGCAGTTGCACACAAGAGAGGAAAGAAAAAAAAATGAGAGAGAGAAAAAAATGTGTTCATATTTTTTCCTTGTGAGGGGGAAAAAGTGAGGAGGGGGGAAAGTACAAATGGGCTCCAGCCATTAAGGCTTTGTAAGAGCATGGAATGACATGGGTTAAAACCAAGGGTATGGGTAGTGTGTAGGAAAGTAGTGTGATAGGTAAAAAGCAAACGGTGGAAGACAGGAACAAACCAACTAATACATACAAGAAATAAGATCTAATCACTGCAAGCCAAGAGTAGTATAAAAATGTCTTAAACAGACAAATGAGCTCTCTCTCTTAGACCAACACACAGCTTTCTCTCCAACCCATCGTTTTCTTCAACTTTCTCCATCTTCTTAGAGGCATTCAAGAGCTCCAACTAGATGAATTTCATCTATAAATTGGTGTATATTTTTCCTTACACAATGAGCCATAAGAGGCTGTAAAATACTCATTATAGTATATTCCCCTCTCTAAACGTCTATAGAGGTAGATTTTATACCGAATCACGTAAATATTGTGTCCATATCTATTTATTTTATCTGCTATCAACGTGATTGTTAGCCACACCAGAATCTTGCCGAGGGCCCCAAGCGATTTTGAATGAAGCCCAAATCACACTACCTCTAACCTCTTAAAACCGGGTAGTTTGGACATTGTCGAGCAACCCAGGCCACGGAACATGATATCAACATTCCTGTTTCATTCTTATCCTCTGATTGGTTTATGGGAAAATGAAGGAAACTATTTACTTTTCAAAGCAGCAATGCAATTGCACGCAAGGGAAGGAAGAAAAAAAATAAGAGTGAGAGAAGGGGGATATTGTACAAATTGTTGTCTTGACGCCTAGGCCACATATATTAAATTTCAATCCGAAGTCACAAACAGAGCCAACATTTTCATAGATTAAAATCATCCTAATCTATTACAACTGACCCATATATATGACTTTCATGGTAGTTGGTATCTCAAACTCCCAAAATATTTGTTAGTATTTATACATCGAATGAGAGAGGAAGACGATCTCATTTGTAGGAAGCCAAAAAAAAAAGTTGGTTTAGGTGTTAAATAATGCAAGATGCTTAGTGAAGGGTGAGGTCAGATTAGATAATGAGTAAAGAGAATATCTTCAAATTGGATCAATCTATTTATCTTCAAATAATGGACACCAATAAACTAATGCCATGTAGAGATCACATATGGCCACACATGCGCTGCATTATAGAAGATAGCATAGATTCATTTTGGTTTCACCCCTCTCTCTGTCTCTCCCTTCGAAGAAAGTTGCTAGACGACGCACACTGGACGCTACACGCCAAAACCATCCACGCTTTAGTTTTCCCTATTCTGGATCGGTCTCCTCTTCCTTTAGGATTTATAGTTTCTCTTCCTCTCTCTCTCTCTCAAATCTCGTGAAAGCTCATTCTCTCTCTAGATCATTTGGCCATCGATTTCCCTCCTCTATAAGTTACAATTTCAAGCCCATCTCCTTCAGCCAGAGCAAGAAATTGATTTGGAACCCATCTGCCTAATCTTTGTGAGTGGTTTATTACTTGACTATGATTAATGTTAAACTCAAACTTCGTTGGTTTCTAAGACAAGATGAGTGAAATAATCGGTTTGGAGTGAAATATTCAGTTTAAGGATATTGATTTTGTTTTAAGTTTTGTTGGGCGGATTTATCATGGAAGACTTATCCTTTTTAAATATATGCTCCCATTGACCAAAAATAAATGGCGAGTTCATTTCACTAAAAAACTTTAGAGATGACATCAATTCTCTGTGATCGTATCAATAATCATTAGTCCTATCACAATTGAAAAGTTCAGCCAAATACATAATACATATATTGACGTGTACATAATACATATATTGACGTGTACTAAATTTTCATTGAGTACTTCCTTTAAAGGCTATGTTTGAGACTTTTCATAATCACATTATCAATGACTCTACAAATTATTAACCAGTTATTTAGTTAATCAACCTACGTTGAAATTTATCAAGTACTCACCCTAGTGCCATTTTTGAGATTTTCCTTAATCACTTTATCAGAGAATTTACAAATGACCAAAATTTTCATTCAGGTATCACCATACTCTATTTTCCTAGCCATCCCATTATTTTCTGAATTATGCATGTCAACCATAAAGTTGCTTCACCTAGGAATCTTTCAACCCCATTCTAGTTACATGTTCTTTGAATTTATCAAGAGACAATCTCTTGGTTATCAAATATGCTTCCATCTTGGTCAAGAAAATAAAATTAATCTTGATCTCTCATCTTTTCACTATATTTAAAATATAGAAATAATGCACATAAATGTATTTTCCTTTAGAATTCTATGTTTCACTTTTATCAATGAGATGATAAACTAATTATCATAAAGCAAATTGATTGGTTCTATGAATATACCTGAATTTCAGCTTTCAATATAATATTTCATCTATATCACATTACTCACAGCAGTACTAACAATATATTTTGATTCCATAGTAAATTTAGCAACACAACATTTTTTCTTACTCAATTAAAAAACTGTGAATCCACCAAATAGAAATATACATCTACTTGTAGATTTTATATCATCTACACCACTTCCAAAAATCAATATCAATATAGACAATTAATTCTATATCATTGATCCCACAGTATAATTTCATATGTTTGGTATCTTATACCTTAGTATAGGCTTTACTACTTGCCAATGTCCCTTACCTAGATCAGATTGATATTTACTTACCATTACTACTGCATGACAAATGTCTGGTCCCGTAAATGTCATTGCATACATGAGGCTTCCCACAATTTAAGCATAGAGAACTTCAAGTATTTCATATTATTTTCTCGTTTTTTGGGCACATACTTTTACTTAAAGTATGAACTTTGCAAGAGTGTGTACGTAAGGATTTACAGTTTTTCATACTAAATTTTTTAGGTATTTTTCTTGATCTAAATATAATATCCTTAAATTATTAACTCTCGAAATTCTTATACTAAGAATATACGTAGATCTTTCATAAATATGTGGGGAAGGACCCTTTCCCTCATTCATCCCCATCGGAACGAGATGAAGTAAGAAGCCGTTTGTTCTAAGCGCTTGGGCGAGTAGGAGTAAGTTAAGGAAGTCAAAGCTTTAACTAAAAACATAACCTTTATGTCTCAATGTTGTCTCTTTTTAAAACATCTCCAAGAACTCTAAAAGTTCAAAAAGCTTTCTTCCAATATGTTCATAACGCAATCCTAAGAATTAACATATTTTGAACCATCAAGTAAAAATCACAAAAGTTACAAAATCCATCACCCAACTTTCAATTTCAACACCCATGCCAAAACCGATTGCCTTAAGGTTTGGTTTTGATTAAATTCTTTGATCCGAAACATACCATCAAAATAATCATAAACCAACAATATCATATGGTTTCAAAACATGTCCTAGAGTAGATCTAAGCATTAGATTCAAGATCAAATGGCCAAAATTAAATCAAAACATAGATCTATCCAAAAACCTCAAATTTGTGACTTAACCGAACCTTTTCATGCACAAAAAATCGTATCTTCGAAACCAACATGAAATATCAAACTAACATTCTAACATGTAAATCAAAGTCTTAGAATTATGATATAAAAATATCAAAGTCATTGGAGTATGATTTTACAACAAAAGATCCATTTTTTCACAAAAAATAAAAATGTTTTACTCTTTCCAATTTCCAACCTTTTAGATATAATAAAAACCTTCACCAAAAATTTATAACATGCAATGACACCTATTAAGACTTTTATATAAACATGTCAACTACACTATATAAAAGTTTCAAACAAAAAAATTTTCAAAATATAAAGAATCGTTAGTAGACAACCATCTATGGCCATGTTTTAGCTAATACCTAAGTAGTCAGAATTGGACAATCTCAGCCATTGAGTGGTGATAAAATCTCGAGATGTCGCCCTCGACCTGTGGAGTGGTTTAGACTGACATTTGTCTGCCTCTAAAGGCTAGGGTGCCACTCTTGTGACCACTCGTTTGTTAAGATATACTCACTAATTGATTGTTAGAACTCAGCCACGACGAAAGTCAGCCCATTTTGGCCATCCTAATGGTGGCTAGAACACAACCACCATTGGTAGTTGCAATAGCAGCCACAATTGGTGGATGTACTTTTTTTTGGTTATTTTAAAATTTTTAAAATTTTTAATTTTTTTAATTTTTAATAATATGTTAAAAAGAAAATGCTAGTTCTAAACAACAAGAGTTTTTTATACTTAACATATCTATATATCATGCCCCATAATTTGGATATGAGTTAATCTAGAGAGAAGCCTATGTAGCAGCGGCATACAAAAACACTCACATTTCATTTGTATTTGTATTTTTTTATTTTTATTTTTTATTAGAAATGTTTTGTTCAGGTGTGTCTCTTACTTTTTTTTTTTTTTTTTTTTTTAAATATAGGCTGCAGCCAATATTTATTCTTTGGATAGAGTATATTTTTGTTAAAAAAAAAAATGAGTAGCAAAGCCTTAAGTATAGAATTCTCTCCAAATTTCCCTAAAATAACTTTTGAGTAGAACTAGAATTATTCTTGACAAAATATACTTAGGCGACGGCTTCGAATAAGAGGGATCAGACAAGGAGGGAGAGGAGAGGAAAATGGGTTACGTACTGAGAGTGAGATTGGCTTCGTTCTTCACGGGTGCTGCAGCGTCGTCGTTTCTGGGGCTCTACATTCTTCGCAGAGATTACAAGGTTGCCCAGGAGGCGATTTCCGAACAGGTTCCTTACTACCACAGAATCGACATCGTTTTAGATCTTTGAGCTTTTTAACTATATGAAGAATTATTCGATTCCTAGTTTGATTCTGAATGTGTTTTTCGAAAGATTTATGCTTATTTGGCACTTTTCGTAAAGCCCATATCGTCGAGATGGAATTCTGAAAAATACGATGCAATTTATTTGATTTTTAATGATTTGGTTAGATAATTAACTAGTATGTCGATTAATGGGTTTTTTTTTAATCTTTAATCAAGATAGAAGGGCTAGATCGGTGGGTTCTTGGAGGAGAATGATTGTTGAGATTTTGAAATAAACATCATGAATTACTTGAAGACAGGCTTTTCTAGTTTATGCAAATTTTCCATGAAAATCGAATCATATGGGAGAACTATGTATGCTGTATTCGTTTAATTTTGTTTGGAGTCATGACTTGGTAAATGTTTGCTTGCCCTTGTTCAAACAAAGATCATAGTGTGGAGTCCGATGGTGTGTTAATGTTTTTCCTTTTTAGTGTGAACTTCATGTTTATGAGAGATGAACCGTGTCGTGAGTTGGTTTTGATTAGAGGAGTTGGGGTTTAAATTAATTGGCTAAAGGCATTGGGTTTTGGACACTGGTTATGTTTGGGATGAGTGTTATCGTCATATGGAAGACAAACACCATAGAAGGACTTGGAGTTTTGAGCAGACTGGGTATTAGGGAAATTAAAAAAATGAAGAAATGTTTATAATGATCCAAACCACATATGATAAACTGCCTAAGGAGTCTGAACTCAGTTCTACACATCCTACCAGAATCATCCTTGCACCATTGCCCTCCTCGAGTCTAATAAAACAGGAACTCCTCCAAACCTCTGTCTTAATATTTTTCTGAAGGTCCACCCAATATGTTCTGTTAACTACTGAGGTAAATTGTCCTCCAAAAACTCTCTCTGAGGTAAATTGTCCACCATTGACCCCCAAAAACTCTCTCTGAGGTAAATTGTCACAATCACTAGCCCAAAAGGGCTCGAACAGTATTTGGTTTTAAACCTTGAACCCACCCTCAAGAATTGCAAAACTGGTGAACATGACTCTGGTCATTTTACTAGGACTGGTTGAATCATCTTTAAGTGAGTAGCAAATATAATAGGAAGAGGAAAAAGAGCAGATATATAGGCCAGTTCAACATCGTACTCTTAATCAAGGTCCTCAATCAGACAAATACAATCGCTTCCATACAGCGTTATTACAATGTTGCATGGAAGCTTTTATGGTAACAAGTGCTCAGATTTATTTCCATGTACTTTCCTTAGTGAATTATCTTAAATAATCTTGTTCAATCTGTTTTTGTTTGGTTTTAGTTCAGATCCTATTTCTCATATGACCTGTTTAGAACTGCATCATCTATATGTTGCAAGCTTCAAGCTCTTTCTTCTGTTGTCCAGCAATTTTTTCTGTTTTTGCCATCCCATCTTTGAACATTCCTCACACGCATAATGTTGTTGTTAATGTTTTACAAAATGCAAAATAAATAAAATAAGTATTTTTGGTTACCTTTGGAGGTTCAACTTCTTGGTATTTGTCTTCATGGGTTTGTTTCCGCTCTTAGAATCTGCTCCTATTTTATTCGTAGGATGTTAGAAATGCTCAAAGCCACTAATGGTAGATGACTAAATTTATTGTGCCTTAGTGGCTGATGGATTAGTCAGATTTTGATCTCAATCTAAACGGCATTCAGATTTTGATCTCAATTTAAACAGCATTTTTTAGGGGATGGCCTTGAGAAATATAAACTCTGACATTGATCATTTCATTTTGACTAATATGAATTGGGCTCCTGTCAAACTGACTTGGACCAGATTAGCTCGACTCTAACTTTATTCTTTCATGTCGTGTTCATGTTGGATTCTTAAGTCATGTTAAAGATTGCCAACCCTACTTCTGAAAACACAAAATGAGAGTTTGTTTATGAAGCAGCACCTCAATATCTAACTTGCAAAATTATGTCAGTCTTTTGGAGGATATTTTAATGGAACCTTTTTCCCAAGTAAAGCACATGGCAATCAATGAGCCATTTTGACGATTGGCTCACATAAGTAATGTCTGTTGTGTTTTGCCTCTGGAAAACATGCATATGTTCTAATTATGACTTTCTCTCTCTCTCTCTCTCTCTCTCTCTCTCTCTCTCCAGGTTAAAGGCATTACTGAGTCATTGGACAGACGAATTTTAGCTTTGGAAAAGTTGAAAGAAAATGAAACCCCCGAACATGTGGGGCCAACAGAATAGCTGCCTTAAAGAACACTATGGCAATTTGTTGTTGTGGCTTCCAAACATGAAATTTCTTACCGCATCCTTTTTGTTTAAGTAATAATTACTACTTGCACTTGTAGCATTACTCAATCTGTTGATGAAAGTAGCCGTCTGAATTTTACCGTTCAGAGCTTTTTAGTAGTGCTTGTTGAGACTTCTATAATCCTTAGGTAATCTGCACAAAGTGATAGTCTTTGTGAATTGCTTTGTTTTGGTTGACAAGTTTAATGATAACGAAATTGCACGAAGCAATGGTATTTGTGCTACCATATTGCTTGTTTCTGCTTCCAAGTGGTGGATCATATCATCGTATAGATGAATCAGGTTCCTCTTTGGTCCGGATAGGGTGTAAATGGCCATTTTACACCTTCAAATGGGATGGAAGGCTCACGACACATTAGTCTCCTCTATTTGGGCATATAGGGGATGACCCATAGACTCTATTTGGGTCTTGTAATATATATATATATATATATAATATTTTTTTTTGTGTTTTTTTATCAAGTTTTAAGATTTGTGGCAAATGACTAATTGTTACATGGAACAAACAATATATAAATATATTTAAGATTTTAAACCATCGGTCAGTTTCTCCAAAGGCAAACTGACGGACCCATTCGGTAGCAAGAAATGTTTTGGTTTTGTTTTGTGTTTTTTTTTTTTGAAAAAAACCTTGCAAAACAGTACTTTATAAATTGATGAGATTTGAACATTTTAAACAATAGGTCAGTTGCTCTCCTAAAGGCAAACCGATGGACCTATCAGTAGTAATAAATGTTTGCTTTTTTATAAAATAAAAAATTCTTCCAAAACATTATATTATGATACGTCAAATAAGAAATTTATTTATATATAAAATATATGTCACGTCTGTATCATACAACATTAGTATCTAAGTTTTACTTCAAAATTTTTTGTATTCCTAAAAATTTTTCCTAAAAACAATTTGGGAAATGGATCGAGGCTTTGAATTGTATAAACCAGGATGGTTTTCGGTAAAAACTGTTAGATACATACTGCAGATTCTGTTAGTGACAAATGGACCAATGCACAGTATGTTCATTATTGGTTACTTTTCTTCTGTCTTTTTCATTATTTTATTTTTTTTAATTTTAAAAGAAGGAAAATCTGCATGAAAACAGAAAAAACATTTTGTATTGAATTCTATAACCTCGAACTCTGTCTATTACTTGAACTGGTTGCATGATTATCGCTCAACTTGATAAGGAATGCTACTACATCTCTCATGGTGGGTCTTGCATCTGCCACTTGTTCAGTGCACTCAAGCGCCAAATCCAGCAACTTCAATGCCTTTTGTTGTTCATCTCTATCCCAGTAACCGATTTCCTCATCAAAGAAGCAAATGAACTCATCATTTTCCAGCAGGTTCTTCTTTGACCAGGAGACAATATCCAAACCTTGCTCAAGGCAGGGGTCAACTGGCAATCTTCTGCAAAGGAGTTCCAGCAGAATGACTCCATAGCTATATACATCACATTTCTCTGTCAACCGAGTTGAATACGCATTCTCTGAAATGTAAATGAAATGCACAGAATCAGAGAAGACAGCATGTATGCTTGTTATATAAATTCTCAATGTCACCTTCAAATATCAATGTTTCAATATCGACAAGAAAAACAAAGTAAAGTAGTTATAATTGAGAACAACACTTTAATCATCGTTTAAAGTGACAACAACTGATTCAAATGCTAATTGTTATCATTTAGGCCCTTGGAACTTATTTCGATCTAAGATAATTTCAGTTTAGTCTAATTTTAAACCGAATCTAACATCAAATACCTAACTCTCAAATCCCTAAATTTATCTCAACTTAAAACTTCTTTACACGTGAGATCCACAATATTTTTCGACTCAATATTTCTTTACAAGCGAGATCTACAACCTTTTTTTATTTCTCATAAATATATTTAAACTCATCTTAACATCTAAACACATCTAAATTCATCTTAGGTGAGTCCTACAAAACTTACTCAACTATCTTAAATCACTATTATTCATAAAAAAAAACTCTACTCAACTCAACATCCAAATGAGGCCTTTAGTTATCCGCCAATCTTTTGATGCCATAATAGGAAAGGATGAAAAGATGAAGAATAGTACTAAACTTATATTTGTGACTAACCTGGTGCGATGTAGCCTAATGTTCCTACAATGGTAGACCTTGTGGAGCTTGAATCAGAATCATGAACCAATTTTGCTATCCCGAAATCTCCTATCTTTGGTTCCAGTTGAGAGTCCATTAGAATGTTGTCAGATTTGATATCTCTATGGATAACTTGTGGCACACAGTCATGGTGAAGGTAAGAAAGGCCTTGTGCAATGCCACAAGCAATACGATATCTGGTGTCCCAATCTAAAACCAACTTGGGTTCACTTTTGTGCAGTACATCAAAAAGGGTCCCTCCTGGCACATACTCTGTGACAATATAACCATATCCATCTTTCATGCAATACCCTGCCATCCTCACCACATTTCGATGTCTAATTAAGTTTAAAGTCTTAGTCTCAATTACAAAACTTGTCTTGGACAAGTCCACCTTCTTGACTGCCCAATGCTTTCTGGAGTTTGCAGATTCTGTGCGGTAGACTGTCCCATCTTTGCCTCTCCCGATCACATAGTTGTCATTTGAGTCTTCTGTGGCACGCAAAATATCTTCAAATTGTAAGTCCTGAGGTAAATCTTCAGTTATTGATCGACAATCATGAAGGAGAGACTGACCAGGAGTTGATTTCTTCCCAAAGCCTCTAGTGATTAGCAGGTAAATTAGAGCACAGAGTATTGACACTGAGATTACTACACCTACAATCACTGCAGACAGCAGTTGGGCTCTCTTACCTGCATTTCTAGCTTCTTGACAGTACTTTTCTTCATTACCAAGTAAGCAAAGTCCCGGGTTTCCAAGGAAAGATCCTGGATATGAAGCAACCAACTTCAACCAAGCAGAAGGGAGTTTTCCAGAGAGGGAATTGAATGATATGTTCACAAAGGTAAGGGAGATCATACTGTTTAGTGCAGTTGGTATTTCACCAGAGAAACTATTACTTGATAGGTCAAGAATTTGCAACTTGTCTAGATTGCCCAGGCATTGTGGGATATTACCGGAGAGCCTATTATTGCTCAAATTGAGAATTGAACTAAAATGATGAAGTTTACCCAAACTGCAAGGAATAGGGCCTTCTAATATGTTGCTTCCAAGCTGCAGGTCAAACAGACTATGAGGGGAAGAGAAAGTGTCAGGAATAATTCCACTGAGTTTGTTCTCTTCAAGGTGAAGACTTTGCATTTTTGCAACTGAGATGATCTGCAAAGGAATGCTTCCTGAAAGATCATTCTTGCTGAGGTCCAGTTCAATCAATTTGGTGCAATGTCCGAGCTCAGAAGGGATCATTCCGGCCAACCTATTTGAAGAGAGTCTCAAAATTTGTAGAGCCTCTAGTTTACCTAGCTCCGGAGGTATAGTACCGGAAAATTGATTATCTGAAAAATCAAGCATGGATAAATTGCTCCAATGTCCCAACATTGGAGATATTGTTCCTTGAAGCAAGTTACCTCGAACTTCTAAGAAAGAAATTCCAGAGTTATTACCCAATTCAGCCGGTATGGTCCCTTGCAAGAAATTGTTACTAATGATCACCCTTCTAAGAGAAGTGCATTTTTCAATGCCAACTGGAAAACTTCCATTAAAATGGTTGTTCCCTAGTGCCAAAATTGAAAGATTATTGCCTCTACATATACTAGAAGGGATTGGTCCATATAGCTTATTCCCAGTTAAATCCAATTTAAGTAGACCAGGAGAATTGTCCTTGCCGAGCTCTGATGGCAACTCTCCAGAGAGATTATTATGAGCAAAGGAAAGGAATGCGAGTTTTTTCAAATGGGTAAGTCCTAGTGGGATTCTACCACTCAAGTTGTTGTTATACAGAGCCAACTCCATAAGACTACTCATTCTACCAATCTGTAGAGGAATATGGCCTCTGATATGATTATTGAACAGAAAAAGGGCCTCAAGATTTTCTAGATTGCAAATTTCTGGAGGAATTGTTCCTCCAATGAAGTTATTCTGAAGCTTAAGTTCAACAAGTGAAGTACAGTTTCCAAGCTGTGGAGGTAATGAGCCATCAAGCATGTTATCAAAGAGGAACAAACTGTTCAGATATTTTAAATCTCCAATTGAATGAGGAATCTGACCCACAAGCTTATTACTTGAGAGGGAAATAACTGCTAGTAAATGGCATTGAGCAATTTTTTCAGGTATACTTCCATTCAGCTTGTTCCCAGAAAGAACAAGCTCTTGCAATCTTTCAAGGCCCCACAAAGTCTCTGGTATTTCCCCTTCAAGATTGTTTTCATCAAGATAGAGAATCTCAAGTTGCCAAAGACCCTTGAAGATATCTAATGAAATAACCCCTCCAAAGTTGTTATAAGATGCAATAAGCGTAGTAAGGTTGTGGCAATTGCTCAAAGTATTAGGCAAAGATCCAGAAAAGGCATTTTGATGAATCCAAAGATCAGATATTGAACAGGAAGGGGAAAAATCTGGTAAAGAACCCGTGAAGTTGTTTGTGTGCAAATAAAGATACTTCAAAGCTGGTAGAAAGAATATCTCAATTGGAATCTCTCCTCTCAGATAATTATTGTACAATCCCAGGTATTTGAGATTGATGCAGAAGCTTACCTCAGGAGGAATATTACCAGAGAGAGAATTATATCCCAAATCAAGACGTGAAAGCCGCTTTGATCCAAAAAGCTCAGGTGGGATTGGCCCTCGGAACTCATTGTCATTGAGAAGAATGGTATTTAGTTGGGAACATTTTCCAAGCAGAAGGGGGATTTCACCACTAAAACTGTTGCCACTGAGGTCAAGAGAGAGCAAACGTTTATGAAGGCAGAGATGGGAAATGGAGTTGTTCAAGACACCAGAGAGTCCAAAGCCTGAGAGGTTTAAGGCCTTGACTTGAAAGCTGTTGTTGGGATAGCAATGAACTCCTCGCCATTGGCAAGGTGAAGAAGGTGAATTGGAGTGGTTCCATGGCAGGAGATGCTGAGAATGTTCGGGGAGGCTATGGCGGAATTCAATAAGGTATATGGCTGATGGAGGCAATGAAACTGAGTAAACCAATAGAAACCCAATAAAGGAAAGAACATACTGAAATGAAAACAGCAAGAACATGGTAATGAACTAAGGACAACTTTTCATGCATGAGTTTAGATGATGATATATGGTATGTTTGATGTGTTATCTTCCATCTCTTTTCATTCCTTTTGGGATGAATGCTTGATTATTTTTCAATGCTTAAGTGAATATATGGGGGATGCTTTATGTAAGCGGTGGGGGTGGGAAATGGCAACAGATGTTAAAGAAACTGTCTCCAACATCTTAGTTTTGGTCGAATGCAGTGCAGACACTTCCATTGAAAGAAAAGATTCAATAATGGGCCGGGTTGGTGAGGAACAAAGAGCATGATTTTTAAGAAGCCAATTATATTTTCTATCTTACAAAGCCAAACCAGGCCCCCTCTCCCTCTCTTTCTCTCGAGCACGCGAGCCCAAAGACCACTACATATTTTTTATGATACAAGCTTTCTGTCAATAGGACTTATTTCAAATATTTTCAGAGTATCAGAACCTTCTTCTTTTTATAGGTATTTCAGCTCATGTTATTAGAGAAAACATAATCAAGGTATAAAGCACGTTACACCTCTCTTATTGACAGAAGTTACGTTGCCATTAAATATATAAAAATGAAGTTTAGGGTCATTTTAAATAGTTTGATTAGGATTAATTGTAGAGTTATCTTTTTCTTTTGAAGTCTTCCACTGTAAGCCTATAAAAAGGCAAGTCTAGAATCATTTTAAGTAGTTGCTGATTATTATTATTATTATTGTCAGTTTAAATTTCAGTCCTCTATACTCCTTCCACTGCCTCAATAAAACTAATTATTCACACTACTTTTCTGATTACAGTTCTTTATGTGAGGGGGTTACATACTAATTAGATGGAGGGTGTAACATTTGAGAACTTTCTCAAGCTTCCACTTTCCTTCTATCCTCAAATTTGTCGAGGAATCTCTTTGGTTGTCACTTCCCCTTGTAATATGGGATATGGAGAATATCTTGATTCTTTCAATACATGCTTGCTTCTCTCACTTTTTGCTGAATAAAGGCGGACACAAATTACAATTCCTTGGATGAATCTCTGCGAAACTTTGTTAGAAAGATTCCCTATATAGAACATGCATATCTGCTTTTTTGGAATTATTATTATTATTATTATTTTTTATGAATAATGTTATTATATTCCTCCATTGTGACATTTTGTTTTGACTGCTCATATATATTTTTTTTATTTTTTTTAATTGTATTTACTGATTAAGAAAATGACTATCAATATTTTGATATTTTTTTAAATGTTTAGAAGCATTAAAAGTATATGAATAGAAAAATGAAAAAAATTATTAAATAGAATTTGGCCTAACAGCACGCCCAACTATCATTACTTGGCATTGGGTGGTTATAAATAGCATCAATAAAATATGAAATAGCGCCACTCAAATTTTATATACCACATTACTATTTTATTTTTATTTTATTATGTATGATATTACACCTTTATCACTATTAAATGATCTTTCGTTAGATTGTTATTAATATTGCTAAATCTTATATAGTGGGATCAAGGGTAAGATTTGGTGTTTCAGGTAGTCATTGATAGTGTGTGGTATGTGTGAATATCAGTAATGCGTGGTTTTTGCACGTGATAATATATAAAAATAATAATCATGGGTTATAAAATTATATACAAAAAATACATGTCTATCATTTATCTTATAAAATAATTTTTTTAAGATTTTCGTTATTTGCTAGAGACAATTATAAAAAGGAAAAAAAAAATATGAACTTAGGATTTTTTCTTTAAATTAAGGTCGACGATGATCTTTTATGGAATAAAATTTATTTAGTATCATCTCTAAAGTGAAATTCTTGACAATTTTTTTCTCAATATAATTTAGCAAATGATCCATAAGAAAATCATTTTTCATTCGAGTATGTAATCTAATTTTTATAAGTTTTATGGCAGAAAATACTCGCTTAGTAGTAGTAGTAAAAATAAAAAGATTTCATAGTAGAGAAATTAACCTGTCAATCAAATAATAAAACTTTAATTTTAAAATTACTAGTTCTCTACGTAGTTCAGATAATATATACATATCTTATAAATCTAAATGCATTAGCCCATCAAATTAGAGTGTGGGAGACAATTTGTATATTAGTCATCAGATGAAATGAAAAATTAGAATAAGATTTGGTGAGGATAATTTTAGTAAAAATTTTAGAGGCTTAAATATTTGGGGGGCAATTTTTTTTTTTTGATAAATTGGAGTGATAATTTTAATTATATAAAAAATATATATAGATTTATATATTATATAAAACTTTTAAAAAAATTTGAAGGAGGATAACGCTTAGCTTAGGGATGGTTTCCCCTTTGAGTGGGATGAAAGTGAGAGGATAACATTAATTATTGAAGTCATATTCCATAGTCACATTTGATTGGATTTTTATTATTATTAATTTACTTAATAATTAAATAAGTATTTTTAATAACATCATGAATTTTAAAAAAATTATATAAAAAAACAAAAAAATTATATAAAAAAAAAAAACCTCAAATACAGTGACGGAAACTCCCGTTGTGGATGTAGCATTGCCCTTAATTATTTTAGTTGGCTGGGTGGTGTGATACTGATGCACATTGGATCCGATTATTTTCGAGGCTTGGGTTGTAAGGATAACGATTCTGTTTCGAATGAACTGAATGGTCCTTGTTTAGAATAAAATAAAGGATTTTTAAATCATTTTAAGGAGGAAGAAGAAGAAGATAGTTGCGGAAACTGACAAAGATAAGTTAATTTTCCTTTCAAGGTCTAATTATGCCATCCGCTGATCATGATGTCCGTCCAATCATACCTTCTCATTCATCGTACTCTCTCTCTCTCTCTCTCTCTTCTCTCTCTCACTTCATGTTAATCCGACGGCTACAGATTAAGCATTGTAACCACAATTGCCATAATCCGGTCATTTCTTACATCAAGAACCTCCCAAGATTATTCCTTGAGGGGGGAGATCTTTGATCACCAAGGCTATCTCTGCAACAGAATGACAGGTTAGAGCTCCGTTCCATTCCATGATCATGGCCGCCATAGCCAGGACCTTCACAAGGGTCGTCAGGAACTGGGAAATAAAGGCGTTTCCTCGCTGACCCCGTCTTCTCTGTTTCTGGGGTTGAGGGCCTCTGTTTGGGCGCACTTTGTGACCGGAACCGAGCCTTGGCAGATGCAGTAGCAGCCATGTAGTTTGGCATTGCTATTCCATGGCTGCAAGTGGAGCCCATGCCAGGCATCTGAGACATTTGTTGATCCCTTTTCTCTCTCGAGCATCGAGGGCTAGCCGAATGCACTTGGAGTTGCCTTGTTTTGTATGGAGATTGTGTGATTGGTGAGTGACAGGTGAGATTTTTATGGGCTCTATGCAGAGGAGAGGGCACAGAAAATGAACTGGGTCTCTGCAATTGGTAACTTTGATGCTGATAATTTTGTGATCTCCGTGAATTGGGTGTTGAGTGGGAGTAAGGTCTAAAGGTGTCAATCTCAACTGTTTTTATGGGGTCTCTTTGATCCAATGAGACCCTACCTCTGCTGCTCTCCCATTTAGGCATTTCTTCAAGCTCTTCTTCACTTGCATTTGGGTCCGTCCCAGCTCTCCACATCTTTGATGAAATCATACACTAAAGTTACAAAAATGAGCTAAATATATCAACAACAAGATTGGAGAACAAATTTTACCTTGTTAGAGAAGGCTTGACTCAGGGCCATCTCCCGTTTGATGGCAGCTTCCTTTGCTTTATGCAGCATGATTTGAATGTCCTTCTCCATTGTTTGTGGGTGGTGGTGATCACAATATATCCAATCATCGGCAGTAGTGAAACTTTCTTCTCGAGACTGCATAGAAAACTTAAAAACCCAAATTAAGTGGCACCCATAACTCCGTGTAACAAATATTGTATACTAATTCTTAGTACCATGGATTTCATTTCAGCAAATTGTGAGCCCCATGAACTATTATTCGGGTCAGTAATGGCGGAGCCTATGCTTCCTTCGTTTGAAAGCCTCTTTTTTCGCTGGTCACATACCCGAGCCTGGACTCGAACCAGAGCCTGCATGCGTCTAAGAGTCATGTTTGCTCGCTTTCGAACATTGTGGCCTCTTACCAAAGCCTGCAGTTTTACCAGCCCCTTGAGTGCCCGAAGAGCTCTCCTTGCCTTTATAACAACCACAATCATTATTTTTTAATCAAACTGATTTTGCTATATTATAACAAACTAATTGCTCTTTACTCACCAAATATCCTCTGAATGCAGTCTGAATGACAATGGCAGCATAGTGTTCTCGACCGAAAATGGAAGGCCGGGTGAGGCGAACAACCTCAACAGCTACTTGGGTCGTTGCAACAGCCGCTTGAGCAGCAGCTAAGGTTGCCATGGCTACAGCAATGGCATGTCTTTGCTCAGCATTTGCAGCCTCGGAAACATGATTCGGCGGCGCCATCGTCACTGCACTAGTACTGGTTTCTGCCATATTAGCTTTGGTGGTTATGGTCCTTGTCTCGCGGTCATGTTGTGTAGTCATTTCCTGATTCAAAGGCTTCCGGAAAATCCATCTTCGCTTCCCTGTCTTCTGCAAAAAAAAAAAAAAAAGACCCAAAAAATTCATCTTCACTATGGTCACGCGACATATTTCACCATTGAAGGAAAACAAAACTTTGTACCCTTTCTTCTTCCTCCTGTTCATTTTCTACTCTCCTTCTGCTGCTTCTCTTCTCATTGTCCTTAGTAGGAGACCTGAAAGCCCTTTTAACAGCACTCAACCACGAGCTTCCCCCAATCTTCCCCATGACAAGATACTCACGAAGCAATGTCCACAGTTTGCAACAGAATTGTGGTTATTTTCGTTTACTTTAAAGGAGGCTCTGAATATGAGTGGTTGGTATCTTTATTAAATGCGAATGGCAGAGGGAGAGAGAGAGAGATGAATGAGGGGAAAAGAACAAATTACGTGGTCTTCGAGTTGGTATTGGCAGTGCATGCATGGTGGAACAAACACTGCATTATATAAATTGTAACGACTAACGACAATATTTGCAGTATACAATGATAAAAGAAATGTGCTCTTTCTTTTATTGTTTTCTAATGTTTCAGTGGCATATATATATATATTTATATAATTACATTATACATGGGTACGCTTTCTGGAGTTTTATGTCAGAGAGCTGTAGACAACATGAAAGAGTGAGTTCTCTCGAGACTGATGAAAGCTGGAGGAGAAGAGATGTGAGAGGGTATGTGGAGGGGAAGGAAGCTTTTGCTTTTCATAAAACAATTCTGGAATTCTGGTGTTAACGGTACACAAGGGTGTTCTTTGGGGATATCATGAATTTGAGAGGAGATAATGGTAACAGACACAAAAGTTTAGAGATTATATAAAAAAAAAAAATTATAAATGGATGGTTTTATATGATTATTAGATATATTTTTTTATAAAAATAATTTTATAATCTGACGTATTATATTAAATTTTATTAATTTGTTTTTATATAATTCTTTTATTGATAAAGTATTTTTTTTTTTTAGAAAAATTCATGGTTTAGGCTGTGCAAGACATTAAAAATATGATTTCTTACTTCAAAAATATTATTTTTTATTGTGGTTTTTTTTTCAATGAAAATGGTACACAATAATGAAAAAGACTTTAGTTAGAAAGATATCTTTTAATATGTATATATATATATAAATTTAGAAATTGATATAATTTAATGTATTATATTAAATTATAAAATAAATATAAATATCAAATAAAATTATGTCACTTTATGAGGAGTTCTTTCAGTGAGACATGCATGGCCAGTACTCATAAATATGTATCTAACGTTAAAATGTTGGTATTTGAAGATTCTCCAGCAATTGGAATGGAACATGTAAAATGGGAGGTACCAAAGTTGGGATTGGACTGTTATAAAGGAGTTTGAGCCTGATCTTGAAGGAAAAGATTTGCATCAACAAATTAGCATTAGGAAAGAAAGAAAGGGTTTGTATGTCCACATGGGAGACAAGTCAAAGCAGCAGCATTGCATTGGATTCTCTTGCTTTTCTTTACTGTTTTCCTCCTTTATTAGGGCTACTTCTTGGCTATTTTTGAGAAGTTATAAGAAAAAATTAATGAGTTGCTTAAAGCTCCTCTGCATTTTGCATTTAATGGCAGTGACAAACTAATTAATCATAATCTACAAAGATATCAAATTAATTACAAGGGATGGTATCTACACACTAGACGGCTCTTGCTAAGCTGTACTTAGCTATAACTCATTAATCATACTCTACAATGGTATATAATTAATTACAAGTTTGAAACAAATTATTGCTCTCAAGCATATATACCATTAATTAATGTGGTTTTCAAAATTCTTTCGAAAAATGCTTTAGAGCATTGGTATTATTTTCATCAAAATAAATCATCAAATTTTGATAAAAAATATAAATTTGCACACATATCAAAAAAATTTCGTCATAAAAGTACTTTTTACTTAACTTTTGAATAGTAAATCATCAATTTTCATAAGCACTTTTATACTATTCTCCACACTTTTTTTTTCTATCATATTTGATCAAATATAATAGAATTTTTTTGATATGTGTGCAAATTTATATTTTTTATTAAAATTTGATGATTTATTTTAATGAGATCAATGTCAATACTCTTATTTATAAATATAATAATAATATAAAAAAATATTTTATGAATTGGCGTAATTTAATAATACAAGTTTTTTTAATAAAATAAAGTGGACTCATAACCTCACTTCTAATTTATTTATTTTTATAATTTTACTGCAGACAACTTTCCTATTTCTCTTAACATGCTATTTTTTATTTATTAAATGGGGTCACATTATTTACTTGAGTAGATAAATGTGTGCATATATATATATATATATGGAAAATGCTAGTATGATTATCTAATGTGTCCAATCATATAATTTTATTTTTTATTTTTTTAATTGTTAAGATACCTACTATTAATGAATTTATATATTCTGTTTCTTAATGATTAAAGATATTTAAAAATTACTTAAAAATAAATTAAAATGATTTAAACTGGTGTTCATATTTAGCCCCACTTGGATTCAGAGATGAGATGAGTTGAGATGAGTTTAGTTTATTTTTTAATATTATTATTTTAGGATTTGAAAAATGTGTGTCAGGATTTGAAAAATGTGTATTGGGATTTGAAAAATGTGTATAGGAATTTGTGTTTTATATAAAAAATTATAAAAATATAATAATAAAATAAAGATGAATTAAGATGAATTAAGATGAATTGAGTTCACCTTCAAATACAAACGACGCCTTGTGCACTCAAGCATTGTACTATATTATATAACATGAAAAAAATGTGTCATGAATACAAAGATCTTAGCCCGTGATTTTAATATGAGTAGATTAATATTAACTACAGTTTAAGTACTTAGAGCCAACTCAATCGTTTTGAGCTCTAAAGCGATAAATTAAAATAGAGCCCTTTTTAAATTTGGGGAATGCTAGGAGATAGATCCGTTATTGGATCCCATTAGCAAGTCCCCTTATTGTATTTTTTTTTTATTTTACATGATTTTTTAAAGATATTTAAATAATTTTTAAAAATAAAAAATTATAATTTTATTCAAAAATATTTATTTAATTATGAAATTAAAAATTAAAAAAAATAATAGCGAGACCATTGGGCGGGCACCTCAGCAGGCTCCCAAGCCTTTTCTTTTAGATTTTATAGAAATAGATTGGAATCATTGAATTTATTATTATTATTGTCACTTTTGATTTTTCTAAGAGAAGTTGCACATTTTATATAATTAAATAAAGATTTATTATTTATTTATAATTATTATCATTTTTTTCTTTTTTTATTTATTCTTATGGAGTTGAGAATTGATTTTTTCAATTTTCAATGTTAACACCTCTTTGTTTAGTTTAAGTATTTTAATTTTTTAATTTTTTTAATTAATTTTTTTTTAATATGAGTAGATTAATATTAACTACTTAATTAATGTTAACACCTCGTCGGCAATTCTTTTTTATTAGAGAGGCGTTGAATCTGCTTCCATTTTAAAGGTTTTTTTTTTATTATTATTATTTTAAAAAAACCAACTTCTGAAACATTTAACCGAGCCATTTAATGCCAAACCTTGGGTTCTTTATCACTCACTGCGCGAGTGGTTAGTAGCTACAGGTAGTAGGGAGACAGTGAAACGTGAGATATATGAAAAATGATATATACACACAACAAACATAAGTATATAATATATTTTATAATAAATATATTTTATAAAGGATATCTCTGTTAAAGTTACGATGGAGCGGGTGGAATAAAATTTTTGATAACTTTCGATAATAATATGGAGGATTTTTGCTTTTTCCCCCTAACCTTTATTCTTTCATATAAGGGTTAGTCTCTAGATTGTGCCATGGCATGCATGAAGTCTAGTATACTTTATTATTATTATTATTATTATTGGAATGCTTAATTATTTCATAAAAAATAAATTTATAAATTTATATAATTTAATGAAATATATTAAATAAAATTTTTTTATTATAAAATAAATGTGGTGTATCATCTTATGTTAGTCAATTTACAAGTTTAATTTTATAAAACATTTTTGTGGATGTAATACTTATATGTTCTATTTAACCTAACAATGACTTTTATAATTTGTAACTATTATTATTCTCTCTAGTGGACAAGGACAAATGACAATAAGATCAAAACTTAATAACAGGCATAAAGCCAGGCATTTTCCAAAATAAAACAAAAAACAAGGGTCAAATTGCAAAACGTTTTTTGTGATTTTTAAATGGGCCCCATTGGCCTTGGGGCGTAAAGCCTAAACCGACTTTATTCACGGATAAGATTCACGCATTCATAGATATTTTGATCTCTCTCAAAAGAACGAGAGAGGGCTACATATAAATAGGAAAACGTCGTGTCAGTATTTTGGGTCCAGAACTTTCACACACACTCTCAAACTTTCAAGACAATTCTCCAGAATTCCCTTAACTATGTTTGTCTATATATTCGGCCATCATCTTCTCCCTCCCAAACCATCCCAATTCGAGTCGCACCAAAAACTTTTTCACTGATCTTACCGATCCATCCCGGCCATTTCATCTCTCTCTCTCTCTCTCTGACTTCTGTTGTTTTTTGGGTTTCTTTGGCCATTCGGGCATTGATATAATATACAATCAAAATCATATATGGCTGCAACAATATCTTGGTCGTCTACACCTTTGCTGTCATCCCGGAACCCCAAGAGTTCAAATAAATTAGCAGGTACCAATTATATTGTGCCATGCGCTGCTGCCTTCCCATGTTCAATGAAAAATAGCAGCAGGAGGCCGTTTAGGTTGTCGTACTCTGTCAAAGCTGAGGCTGCCGGCGGCGGCGATAACAAGGACGCTTCTGTGGACGTGCATGTGAATCAGGGCAATCAAGGGACCTCGGTGGAGAAGATCAAACCTAGACGCTTGGCTTTTGATGTTTCACCTTTTGGTAAGTCTCATGTTTTACCTTATGATCTTTTATTTTTCAGCCAACATGTTAGATATTGACATGTTATTATACACAGGTATATTGGATCCATTGAGCCCAATGAGAACCATGCGGCAGATGCTAGACACGATGGACCGTGTGTTCGAGGATGCGATGACATTCCCCGGCAGAAATCGAACAGCAACAGAAGTGCGAGCTCCTTGGGACATCCAAGACGATGAGCACGAGATTAAGATGCGGTTCGACATGCCTGGGCTTGCCAAAGAGGATGTCAAGGTGTCGGTAGAGGACGATGTTCTTGTCATCAAAGGAGAGCGCAAGCAGGAGAATCAAGAAGGAAGTGCCGGAGATAAGGACGACTCTTGGTCTAGTCGGAGTTTCAGCTCTTACGAGACACGTCTCCAGCTTCCTAATAATTGCGAGAAGGATAAGATAAAGGCAGAACTCAAGAATGGTGTTCTTTATATTGCCATTCCCAAGACTAAAGTGCAACGCAATGTTATTGACGTGAAAATTCAGTGAAAGTTGAAACCGGCCCATGTGTGTCGCTTGTTGCGCTAATAAGTTTGTTTTGACATTTGCTTGTACTTCGGTTTCTCTGGGTTTTGTGCTTCCTTTCGATTTTGTTTTTTTGGTTGTTGTTCTCCGCTTTCCTTGCTAAGGTGTGATGGTCATACTGATCCTGTATCTCGTATATAATATATTTTTTTCCAAGTTTGTTAGTATTATGTTCTAAAATATGTTCAGTCGGAATGATCACTGAAATTCTTCTTCAAGACTCTTTTAAATAATTACATTTTTATTTTTGTTTCATTTTAAGTTTGGAATAATTGATGATTTTGGATGGTATGTTATGAATCTTTAATTAAAATATTATTAAGGTGAAATTGGTTTATACATGACATAATAATTTAATATTTATTTTTATAATTTTAATTTTTAGAGTTAGTGGTGAATATATAATATATTAAGTTAAAAGTAAGTAGCTAAAAAAAAAATAAAGTAGTTTTTGTAGTATTTATCAAGTATTTAATATTTTTTTAAAAACTTGTAGACTCATTTTTATATGTTCACTTAGAATTCGGAATAACTTAAAAAGGAAGTCTTCTTTCATCTTTATTTATTTATTTTTATTTTTTTTTTTGTAAGCCTTCTTTCATGGGGTTAAAATTTTGTGTCTCAAAAATCTTTTAGAGATGAAAATTTTTCATCCATACATGTTCCTCATCAAAATCTAAGGCAAGCTTTGCCACAAGATGAGCAGCAAGGTTCCCATCTGTATGAATAAACCATGAATCTGGAGCAAAGATTCGCTTTTAAGTCTTCAATTTTCTGCCCAAACCATGCTCAGCAATTATCGGAACTCTGGACCTCCTTCATCGCAGCTAGAGCATCACCTTCATAGATAACTTTCTGCAAACCAATTTCAGAACAAAAGTCAGTAGCTCTTTCTAATGTGAGGATTTCAGCAAGAAGAGGACTCTGTACATAATCTCTAGACCAGCCAATAGAAGCCATTTATAAATCTCCTTCCCCATTCTTGATGACTATCCCTCCTCCCATTCCCTTCCTTTTATCGTCGTATGCAGCATCATCCTAGTCCAACTTATACCACCCGGCCCTCTTCTGGTCTACGCCAGCTCACTCTACTATGTGCAATACTACCTCCATTTGCCTGTGATTGCTGGAAAAGTTGTGCCTGTTGGAAGTTCTCAAGTTCAAATTTAGCTCCAATCCATAAAGTAGGACTGTCACATACTCCTTGGAAAACTTGTTTATTTCTCCTAAGCCAGATACACCTGAAAACACAAAGCAACTATCTTCAGAGTTGCAAGACCATTTTTTTCACTCAACTCTTCCCAGATAAGCCTGAACTCTTTATCCAAGCATTCGGCCTTCTGTAAGGGGGCTAGTGATATCTGACCATATGTCTTGAGCAGCCACCCATCCCCACAAAGCATGGGAATTTGTTTCCGCAGCTTGGTGACATATTGGACACTCATCATTCATTAGCAACTTCCTTTTCCAAATATTCCTTTTCGTAGGTAATGCCTCGCTAGTAGCTTTCCACAAGAACACTTTCGACATTGTTTGGAACCTTAAGTCTCTAGATCCTCTTCCACATCACTGAATTCAGACTCCTTTCTAGCCCCTCACCCCTTAAGTCCTCTTGAAGCTGAACCTGAAAATGGTATGCAGATTTTACAGAGCACCTCCCTTCCCTTGACTGCCCCCAAATCAGTTTGTCCTCTGATCTAAATTTACTAACAGGAAGCTCTTTGACAACTTCTGCTTCTTCAGGGATAAACACCTCATTAATAGGCTCATGGTTCCACTCACCATTCTCCAATAACAGTTCTTTCACCTTGGAATCTTCTTGAAGGACCCGCACACGAGATTGCACCTGAAAAGTAGTTGGAGTCGGAATCCACCATCTCTCCAAATATTTATCTTCTCTCCATTCCCCATCCTCCATTGAATTCCCATTCTAACCAATTTCCCTGCTTCACAAATACTCTTCCAAATGAAAGACGAAGAATGTCCTTTTTTTTTTGCTTTAAAAATATCTCCATTCTTAAAGTACTTTTCACTCATCACTTTAGCTACAAGACTCCTATGATTAGAAAGAAGTTGCCAAAATTGCTTAGCAAGCATATATAGCTTGATTAAAACCCATTCCACCCCTCTCCTTTGAAGTCCCCATAGAACTCCATGACCTCCAATGAATTTTACTATTATTCGCAGATAATCCCACCAAAATCTAGCTACTAATTGTGAGACTTTATTGCAAAGTCTTCGAGACATATTGAAAACTGACATGATATAGATAGGGATAACTTGTAACACAAACTTTATAAGAGTCTCTTTTCTAGCCTGGGTAAGGAATTTATTACTCCGACGATTAATTCTCTTTGACACTCACTTCTTCAAGTTTTTTAAAGCAGAGTACTTTTCCCTTCCCACCATCGAAGGCAGCCCTAAGTATCTTTCAGCTTCCACACATTCTCTAGCCCCAATATCTCCGAGTAACTCATTCTTAACAACTTGACTAGTATTGGAATTGAAAAAAACTGAGGTTTTAACCATGTTCAATTGTTAACCAGGTGCCATTTCATACACATTTAGAATTTCCCTCAAATTCCTCCATTGGATCTTCTCAGCCTTACAAAATATCAAACAGTCATCCGCAAACATAAGATGTCTAATACAAGTACCCTTTCGACTAACCTCTACTCCCTTCAACTGCCCTGTACTCTCTTAGTTACAAAATATCGAACAGTCATCCGCAAAGTCTCTCTCTCTCTCTCTCTCTGTGGAGTTAACCATTGTGGTGGTTGTTTCTCAGCCTGGTACAATAGTGCCCACCTTTATTTTCTTAGATTATGAGTCACGATTGCCCCTTCCGCACACTTTCTAGCAGTCATTTTCCAGGGACTTGAAGCGTTTGCATCCCCTCGGCCTGTTCTAGTGGCACCCATCTTCATTTTTTCCAAGAGATTGTGGCTTTAGCTTTTCCTACACGCCTTCTAGTAGCCACGTCACTGTTGTCACTTCTGTAGTGTCTCGTTATTCTTAAGTCGGGCTGAATGGACCTTTTACTCATGAGCCATTATCTTTGTTTTACTAGACCGATGGGCCTCCTATGGACATGAGGCTTTGGGCTCTTGGGCCTGGCCTTTTTTTCCCCTCTCTAGGTACTTTTTATGTTGTTGGTGGACAAGAATTAGATGAAATATACTCTATAATATTGTTGGCTGAGGTTCGAATCTCAACTCATGAATTATTAATATTGGGTGAGGGTCAGGGATAAGTCAAGTGTCTATAATTTACCTATATATGCACTAGTATGATATAACAACATTTCATTTGTTACTTGTGTAAAGGACTGATCTCATGCTAAAAAATACTGTGAGTAGAAAACTTTTTTACGTAGAAAAAACAATTATAAGAAATTAATTAAAAAAATAAAATATAATAAATATGGGAGTTGGTGCCTCATAAATGCAGTTTCATTATCAAGTTGGTTTGTAGAGTACACCATCCACATTACTTAAAATGTTAAGATTTCACTTGTAAGATTCAAAACTTTAATTTCATCTTTCAAATTAAATTATGCTATGTATGTACTATGTTATTTATACAAGTCTATAATCGCGCAAATTGTTGTGTATGTTATGTACGAGGGAGAGATATAAAGAGAGGCAGTGTTTTATAGTAAAGAAATTCAAACGGTTTATAGGGTTCTTTATTTTGATAAAACAATATAAATATTGAAATAGTATTTTTGAGTGAAGTCTTGAATCGATTTATATTTTTAGATATAATTAAAGATATGAAACTTAAAAGTTACAACAATTCATAATAAAAAAAAATGCTAATTTGTCTATTAAGTTTGATACTTTCTTTTGATACATCATGCATTTTATTTTATTTTTTAAATTTTTTTATTTAATGGTTAAAAAAATAATTATTAGTTAATTGATTTTTTATATATTTTTTAAAAATATTTTAAAATCATAAAAAAATATTTATTAAAAAATAAAAATAAAAATAAAAACCAAAATTTAAATTAGATATCACTCAGGCGACAGTAGAGTAGCACACTCGCTTTTAAAAGAATTACCACTCTATAAATATCATACTTTAACATTCTATTTTTTTTATTTTAATTATTAATAATAATAATTTATTTTTATGAGTAAATGCTACGTCAGAGTGATATAACTTTGTTTTAAAGCTTAGTGCAACTATTTGTACGATTGGTAACGCTGTTTATTGTGCAATAGTAAAATGATTTGTCAAGCCCACTGCTAGCGTGTGAACAGCTTCCTGTGGTTGTCTTTATAAGGTTTAATTTGGGGGCCCATTGTTGATTTTCAAGATTCTTCGGCTGTGTCCAGCAAAATAGCATATGATATTGGGCTAACTGACCCAGCACGTTTAAGATATATCTTCGGCTGTGTCCCATAGAAGCATATGAATTATAATATTGATTCTCATTTTTCTCTTGGAAGGATTCCCGAGTTCTCTTCCATATAAAAAAAAAAAAAAATTACAACCTTGCCTTGCTTACTAACACATTGAATAGCTACATTGACATGATGCCACATATATAATCAATAGAAGTGTAACCAAAGACCAATTGTATTTCTTTATACAAAAAAAGAAAGATAATGTTACTAATAAATCTATTAGAGAATATTTCATATTATAAAATTTTTATTTTATTTTATTTGGCCTATTATATTAAGTAACTTCAGTTTATAATTCTCTTTTTAAAACTGATTTGTATATCTAGCACTTCTAAACCAACTATGTGAAACGTCTGTGGTATTGATTTATGGACAAATAAGGAGGATAGGCTTGTCTCAAAAAGCACAACCACATGATCTAACACATTCCTAGGATATGCAGATCTTCAAAACCCATTAAAAACCAACTCAAAAATAAATATATAACAATATTGCGCATAATAATAATAATAATAAATATATACATGTAGGTGCCAATAATTGAGGTGCTGCTGTGCTATGTGAAACAGTTTTATAATATGAAAAGGAATATATGAATAAATAAAGTTGGTAGTGGAACAGATGAAGGAAGAAGGGCACAGAGAAAGTTGGGTACAGCGAGGCACGTACGTATCTTTGGATCCATTAAAAAGATTGGAAAGCAATGATACGGCAGAAGATAATTATGGGAACCTAAGAAATTCTATTGGAAATTTCTTCAACAGTTGAACCTTGTGTCCTTTACCCGACGTTCCACCTTTCCAAATCTGTTGTTTTCGGATTTCCTTTTGTTTTTTGTTTTTTTTTTTAATTTCTTATTTGATATAGCAGTCACTTCACACAAAGTTCTTTCTTTACAACTAAGCTTTCCATGTTTTTATTTTCCTTCTCTCTTCTGATTTGATCTTCTTCTGCTTCTTCTTCTTCTGTGTTTTTCATATCTTTCTTGCGGGATTTGAGGGGACGTGACTGTGCAATTCTAGTAAGTTTTATCAAGAAAGAGAAGAACAAGAAGCATCAGAAGAGTACTTATTTTTGGTGGGAAAAAATCTCTCTTGGGTTTGATCTGATTGATTGGATAGTCAGATTTTCAGATTCTGGTTCTGAATTTGGGTTCAATCCAAGTTCTTGATTGTTTAGTGAGAAAAGAGATTACTTTTCCTGGATATTCATTTATGTCTCAACAAAGGCAGAATAAGATGGTGGTTACAAACAATGGTGACACCACCTATACCAAGATCTTTGTTGGAGGATTGGCTTGGCAAACTCAAAGGGATAGTCTGAAACGTTATTTTGAGCAGTTTGGAGAGATTCTAGAGGCTGTTGTGATCACTGAAAAAAATACAGGAAGATCAAGAGGCTATGGCTTTGTAAGCCACCTACCTTTTAATTGCATATACTTCATATATATATATATATAATGATTGTATAAATATTTCATATATATATATATATTTTTTTGGTCGTTTTGATTTCTGAATATTTCACTATGTTTGTAATTAGGTAACGTTTAAGGATCCCGATTCAGCCAAGAGAGCTTGTCAAAACCACTATCCTGTGATTGACGGAAGAAGAGCCAATTGTAACCTTGCAGCGTTTGGCGCACGAAACAATTATCCAAGCACTCCTCAACGAGGTTGGCAAATTTTCTGGTTTTTTACAGACAATTTGTTATAGCTTTTGATGTTGGACTCAGACTAAAGATTATCATGTTTGGTATTCATGTTAACATGAGGCAGGGAGATTTTTATGTGTACTCTAAAAGTTTTACCTTTTTCATTAATATTAGATATATTTAATGGTATTGATTATTTCCCACAAAAAATGTTGCAGGAATGGAGAAATCCGGATCATCTTTAAGAACTGTGGCACCGGTTCCTTTTCATGGCACCTCTACATATAATTTCCATCACCACATTCCACAATATGCGTTTCCATATTCAACATATGGGTAAAATAAAGATTCAAGGGAAAATTTTCTCATTTTGTTTTTCACAGTTAACTCATGTCTATATACATGTTTTAGCTAATTATTCATTGTCTTCTAAATGTTTCCCTTTCAACATTCAGGTGGCCTGATTATCCACAAGATATGTTTACAATGGTCAGTTCTTTGCTTTATTTCTGATCAAATAACACAAACAAAGACTTAAAAACTTAAAACCAAGAAACTTTTGACTTGTAATCATTAGTGCTGAAACATAATCATTTTAGTTGGTGTTAACATCTTCTAATTTGAATTTGCTGGTTTTTGATTAATGCAGAACTATTACAATGTGTATGGTGGCCAACATTTACCATCATCTTATTGCTTTATGCCAACTGGAACTCCTGAAGTCTATGATTACTCGAGAGTTACACAACCCCCTTATCTTTTGTCTCAGCAATACCGTGCACTTGGGGGCCTTCAAATTCCCACTTCAGTTTCTCCAACAAACAGTACTGCCACTGGTTGAGTCTCAATATGCAAAATTGCTTTTATTGTATGATTGAGGCCTAGTTTGTTTTTGTGGATGAGATGAAATGAGATGAGATGAATTATTTTATGTAAAATTTAAGAAAGTTGTAATGATTAGATGAAGTGAGTTAAAATGTTTTTTTGAAAGCAAACGAGGCCTGAATCTCTTTTTTCTTGGAAAATCCACATCTTAAGTAACCACTCTTTATGTTTATGAATGCAGCAAAACCAGCCACAGGATCAATTGCTGCAGCAGGAGTGGCAGGAACAGCCTCTGATCAACCGAATTCATCAGCATAATTTTGATGTCAGATAGCCTATATTTTTACAACAGTAGAAGGGTCAACAGATACAGCAAAAAAACATCATATATAGAGTTGCAGATACCACATAAAAGAAAGGAACAGGTTTTCATTTTTTGGTTGCCAACATGTCTGATTAGTTGTGGTGCTAGAAAAAATAACCAACCAATCATAGGAGACAGTACTAGGTAGTACATTCAGGGGACAAGTGACTTGGATTTAGAATCTGCTTCACTTATCAATATTAGACATCCAATTCATTATCCTCTCATTTCTCAGATTCCCATTCCACAGACGTTTTGTAAACAGAAGAAGTTTTAGCTCTTTTTCCATTTCTTACTTTATGAATTATCTTGATAGGAAATTGTAGATCCATTTTATATTGTTTCAGTATACTTCTGGATCACATTACCAACATTTATTTGTTGTTATTTAACAGTTCTATATAGGTAGAAGTAAGTTGAAGGCCAAGAAGAAGTGTCTCATGTGTCCGTTTGTTCTATAGACTTCTCCATACATAAAAGATTATTTCTGGTCACTTTCCTTTGATCCCTATTCTTCATAATCCATCCAACTTTTGGAAATTTCCTTTTGGGATGCGTACGTTTGTCTCAATCCAACGGCTTCCATGATCAGGATGATGGCTGTGTAGCCTTCTGTGATCAAACGCGTGAATGCATGTTCGAATGAAAACTTGCTGATAATCCTTTGCGGTACGTGTATATGGACGGTTAATTCCAAGCTGCTCCAGAAAGATTCACTCTCTTCCAAAAACAGAACCTAAACTTTCCGAGTAACTTGTAGCCATTGATGTCAGCAAAAGAAAGCTCTATTTAAAACTCCAATTTTCTTTAGCTTTGAAAATCCTGATTAGCCTGTTTAGGACAAATATTTTCTGTAGACGTTCACATTGAACTATTATGTGGTTAAATATAATGCATGAGATTTCCAAAATATCCTTGTATTTTAATATGAAGATCTACCAATTCATTTAACAAATTGGTTAGTTCGTTATATAATAATTTGATAAATACGCAAATGCATAAAATAAATAAAGTAGGTAACACCAAATTTGATTCCAAAAGGAAACATTTTGAAGAACTTCTCAAATGTAAAATCTTATAGAATAATTTAACTCAGAAAGATTAATTTTATTAGATGAAAATCAATTACAAGTAATCTTCTCAATTATAAAACTTTTGTAATTAAACTTTTACTTGTTTAGACAAACAACCTATTTATCTTCTACTGCAATAGCATCCAAAACTTTTGGCAATCTTCAACCTATTGATTTTTCTTCTAAAACTCCAGTGGCTGATCTTGATCACTTCAACTCTACTTCGGAGTATGCATGCACTTAAGGAGAGAAAGAAAATAATAGTAAAAAATTCTTCACAATAATTTTCTCACACTCAAGTACTTGGATCTCTCTTAAGTATCCAAGCTCTCAAAATAAACACTTACTAAAGAGATAATGAAAACTTTCAGCTGAAACCTATTTAAATAAATTGCCCAATAATTATCTATTTCTGCTGGCGGTTACATTCAGTTAGAATTCTATTAATTTGTTAATAGACTGTTGACGTCCAATACTAAGACTTCTGAACAGATAACTGTTTCAGTATTTGAATAACTCTTGATAGTTTGAAATTGATATTTCCTATTTTTTTAGAATCTTTTTATCCAGATCACTTGATATCTCCTATCTTTTCGAATATTCAATCCAGATCATTTAATATCTTCTAACTTTTTGAATCAGGTATCCATATCACTTGATATCTCTTAACTTTTTGAATCAACTATCCAAATCACAGATAGGAGTTTGAGTTAAAGTGAAACTCTACTTACAAATTCTGCTAACAGATTCTGTTATACTTGATATTTATCTTCTCAGCACAAGCAATTTCAAATTCAAACTCTTCTTTAGATAAGATCTATCTCTTAGAACTTGACTTCTACACTTTTAATTTATCTAAAACACTTCTTCACAACCTCTAGATAAAATCAAAATATAGATAAAATCAAAGTATTTTACATTCATTCAAATTACAAACTCAAAGATAAGATAAAATCTTATCAATTTAATCCTAACCAAATTAAGTCACCTAATCCTTACCAAACTTTTCCATCAACAATGTACATGGGAAAATATAAAATTAGACACTTGTTTAAACTAGTTCTTTTACACCCTCCAATGGGGAGCTGATGTGCCAACTCTTCATTGGAGCTTACATAAGCCCATTCGCAATGGATTTAAATTATAAAATTTAAATAATTAAACTAAAATTAAAAAAAAAAAAAATCACGCCCAGCCCTTTCGCCACCTCTAGCGCCTAGTTGGCAACTGACCTCCATGGTTCAGCACTAGGGTGGTGTTAGACTAATCATAACCGATTTAAATGGCTGGATCCGACGCTAGGTGGCATCGAATTTGCCAAGTTTGATGCTGTGGTGGCACATGATACAACCACTCCAAGGTTGGATCCAGCCTCACAGGCATCAAATTCATTGAAATCCTTCATTAATTTTTCTTTTTCTTACAAGCTCTAGCAATCACCAACAAGGGGCTGGTGGTGCCAGTCACCTTAACCAACAATTTTGTGATTATCCCAATTGTTTCTCGAGGTGTTGCCGCCACAAGTGACAATCAGATGACATTCATAATTTTCTTAAAAATAATTACCATTAAGTTTTTTGAAAGTTAAGGGTTTATATTTTAGGTTTTAAATTTTTCTTTAAAACAAACCGGTATAGTTCAGCATATTGTAAGATTTGTAAGTATTAAGGTGGCGCGTCAAAATGTTCAAAAACGAGATGAAAAAATAGGAGTATAATTTATCCGATTAGGTTCGATTTTGTATCTTTTTAGAACCAAAACAATATATATCGATTTGAAAATTTAAGAATCGATACTGGACTAGTTCATATCGACATCGAAACTTTCTATCTTTTCGATTTCGATTCAGTCTGGTTCGATTTTTTTGATTTTACGGATTATCTATGTTAGTAATAATATGATGTTTGCAAATGCTAAATTATTAGTTTATATTATAAGTATAAGTACATCATTTTACAATAATTAATGCATACTAGTATAATTTTGAATTTATCTATATTCTATATAAGTTCTTGACTTTTTATATGAATATATGTGATCAAATGTATAAAAGTGTATTTACAAAAAGAGTATATATATATATATGTATACAAATTATAATTATTATGCCAAAACTATATTTACCTTTTTGATATATATATATTAAAAGTAAGTTTATATAATAACTTAATGTTATTATTTATGTTTAAAACTAAAATTTATATGTTATATAAAAAATTATAAGATGATTTTTATGTCATATTAATTATTAATATATTTGACTAATAAGATTAGACTTTCATGTTGTATTAATTATCAATTTAACATATAATATATATAATATAATATCAAAATTATAAATATATATACCACTCTGATTCGATTTAAGTGAATTTTCGAAATATGAAAACCAATATCGTACCAGTTTAGGATCGGTTTCAATTCTTAAGAATTGGTACCGCACCAACCACTTACAAATTGGGCTGAAATTAGGGGTGTAAATGGTACGGTTCGGTCCGAAAAATTTGTGGACCGATTTCATTCGGTCCAAGAATTTTCTTACCCTGGACCGGACTGAACAGGAGTTCGGTCCATACTGATCTGGTTCAATTCGGTCTAGGGGCGGTCCGGTCCGGTCCAGGGGTGCCCTATATGATTTAATGAGCTAAATTTAATATAAAATTCTACAATGATCAAATATTTTTTTGGCCCAAATTTAACTACTATAAATTATAATATGTTAATATTATAAAAGTATATATTATATATTAATATGTTAGTATATATTATATATTAAGTATGTTAGTAAATTATAACTAATAGTCTAATAGTCTAATAACACTTTCACATTAGTATATATTAATAAACTATAACTAATAAGTAATAACACTATTACAATTTACATTAGTATATTATATATTTATATGTTAGTAAATAGTGATAAATTAGTAATAATATATTAAATAATAATAATACACTTATTATTTATATGTTAATATATAAGAGTATATATTATATATTAATATGTTAGTTAATATTAAATATTAAGTATGTTAGTAAACTATAACTAATAATCTAATAATCTAATAATACTATTATATTAGTATATGTTAATAAACTATAACTAACAAGTAATAACACTATTACAATTTACATTAGTATATTATATATTTATATGTTAGTAAATAGTGATAAATTAATAATAATATATTAAATAATAATAATACATTTATTATTTATATGTTAATATTATAAGAGTATATATTATATATTAATATTATTATTTATATTTATATATTATTATTTATATATACATATATTTTTTTAAAAAAATTAAAAAAAAAAACTCTAGGAATTCGGTCCGGTCCAGGGGATGAACTCCCTGGACCGGGACCGGACCGGAATTTTCCGGTCCATATATTTTTTGGACCAGACCGGACCGAACTCCAACCGGTCTGGTCCGGTCCCGGTCCAGGACAACCGGTCTGGTCCAGTCCGCCAGCTCGGTTCGATCTTTTTACAACCCTAACTAAAATTATTGGTTCAACCGATTTTTCGATTTTTTCTTACACTCTAGACACACATAATTACAATTGGAGCATAAAAAAAAAAGTTATTTTTAGATCCATTTATATCTTATTTATTTAGTGATAAGAAGAAACAAGACAAAAACAGTCTAGAGGTTGAGTTAGCAACTAGCAATTCTGGTCGACGCAGCCAATAATATACAAGAATCAAAAGTGCATCATGAATAGATTGATATCAACTTCAACTTGTTTGGGAAAAATAATAGAAGCATAATTTTCCTCTTCACCATCTAATCAGTAAGAAAATATTGCTGACTTGTAAAGGAACTTCTCCAGCTGACTTGTAGTGAAAATTTCAAACCTTGCTCCCTTATTGTTTATATTTCTACAAAACTTCTCAAAGATTGATAGGCTATATTTTAAAATTTTATGTGTCTCAATGTGGTTTCATAGGGTTGCTACCCGCTCTATATGGCCAGACCGCGGCCATTTCCACCCTCGGAATGTTGCATGGGAGAAAGAGGGAAGATTTTCAAATTTTTTACATTTCAAAAAAGTTTTTAGGCTAGCAATGTTGTCCACGATCTTAGCCTCCATTGCTAATTAAGCTCCGTCCTCGGCATCTGTGCCCTCCCTCAACCATTCTTCATTGATGCCTGATGGTGGTGAGAGCAAAAACTAATAAACTTGGAGGAGACTGTGCTAGTATCTAAACAGTAAAAAGTGGAGATTTTCAACCACTACAGATCCAACAGAGTTGAACATCTTGCTACCCTAATCATCTCACTCTTTTTCTCTTGCTCGGTCATACAAAGCATCTCAAACATAGTTTTGAATTCCCTTCTATTCCAATCATTTCAGTTAGAATTTACCGTTTTGGTGCAGTATTCAATATACTATACCTCCTCATTTTATTTTGCCCCGAATTATAACCTATTCCGATCAATTTCAACCATTTTGATCAAATTATGATCATTCAAGGCAGAATTGGCATTTTAGTCTCTATTTCATTTCGGACTTGTGTTTTGTAATTTTTTTGTACTTGAATAGTATTTTTGTATATTCTAAATTTAAATGAAATTTAATTAATTCTAAAATATAAATTATATTTATATAATTTTAATTTTTCAGTAACCTCATTCACTTTTTTTTAAATGTTATTATTTTTAATATATTTTTATTATTTTTGTTTTTGTGTTTCAACTTAAGTTTGGGATTTTATTCTAAGTATATTCATTTTATAATTCTTCAATTCTTCCATGTATATACATGTATATATAGAATACACTAACATATATATATATATATATTCTATTAATTGTTAGTATATATACATATAAATATTTATATATAATATATAATTAATCTTGAAACGGTATACCGGAACACACCGATATGAAAATATTGTATTCTAATACTTAAATCAGAATAATTACCAGAACAGAATTTAAAATATTAATCTCAATTTCTTTTGACTTTCATCTCATCGTATTTTATCTCATTTGTGTAATCAAGTAAAATATTATTTTCAGTTGATCTAGTTTTCTGAACTTTCTTTGAATCCATACCTTGTATTAGACATTTTACTATTTCTTAATTCGATCATCTCCTCGTACTATTAAGAAAAAATTACACGTAGAAGCCGTTGTTGAAGACGCGCTCTCCAAATTAAGTTACGAGAATCAAAGAATGTGCATCCATGTATTTAGAGGTGTACAATTCGGTCCGATTTTCAAGATATTTTGAAACCAAACTGATCTAATTTATCCTTTGCTTTTTCAAATATTTTCATCTAATCTTATCAAATTATTATAACTTTCTCATATTTCTATATAAAATAAAATAAACAATTGAATTTTTTTTAATTTTAAAATAAAATTAATATTAAAAAAATATATTTTAATAAAATTATATTCAAATTTTAATGTATATATTAAGCCATCTCAGCTCTCAAAACAAACGAAACAGAATTTTGGAGTTCTAAGAATCAATACTTACCGATTCATCCAAGAAACCATAACTTTCAATTTTGCGGTTCGGTTTCTTGGTGCACTTCGTTTTTTAATTTTTTAATTTTTTTAGCTAGTTAGTTTTTCTGGTGCAAGTGATTTTTTTTACCCCAAATATAATAGAGCCCAAAACGGTACTTAAAAAGAGAAAACTGTCACAGACACAGATTATATAAAATAAATCATAAACTGATATAGTTTTATAAATCTATTAGATTTATTTTATAATATAAATAATTTTTACAAACTAACATAATACATCAAACAACATCAGTTTGTAAGTTTATTTTCATTTAATTTCTTTAAAGCCAAAATATTTTCCTATAACACACCGTACATATAACTAACTAACCAAATAAATTAAACCCTCGTTAGATTCAAAGATGAGTTGAAATCAACTTATCTCAATCTTATCATTACAACTTTTTCAAATTCTCATATAAAATATAATAAACAATTTAACATTTTGAAATCACAATTCAACATTTTCAAATTTCAAAACAATAGTAATATTAAAAAATAATATTCTAATAATAAAATTTATTTTATCTCATCTCATCTCATCTCATCTCATCTCTCAATCTGGAACAAATAATTGTGAATGCAACAACCAAGATAAAAAGGTTCAACAGTTGAACCAAAGTATATAATAAAAGTAACAGAATAACTAAATACCAACTATTTAGCTTATAATAAATTATAATTACATATTGTATGTGTAAAATGTGCTTTTATACTAGCTAGAGGTGAGTCGATTTTAATCCAGGATTTCGTTTCCTTCCTGTTTTCTATGTAGGACTCTCCACTAGATACACAATTCCAAAAGACAACCATTCACACATTGCATAAATACCTATTATTATCCAATCTAAACACATTTTCCAACATACAAGTCAACATGTTAAATACCACTGGCAATGGCACTTCAGTCACCTGTAGTAAAGTAAATGAGTTATTCGTGGCGTAGTTACACTTCAACATCTCTGAACTACAACTATTGGAAGAAAAGCTGTTATTGCCTTTCTTTTATTATCATCTAATTTATGGTGCTTGTGAGCACCATCCTCTGTGCTGCTCACTCAACCACCACCACTCCAAGGCTGCGGTTGAGGTCATTCCTTTGGAAAGAAAGACCGATGCTAACTTAAATTACTAATACAACACTAGAAACAGGAACCATTTGCCGATAAAAAATAAAATAAATACAGAAAAACATTCCTTTCTACACAGGTGATGCAGAAAGTAGAAAGTCTGGCTGTAGTCGCTGTAGCAGAATCCCACAAAAGGGACACAAAGGTTTTGAGGGCACTTCTATAACAGATGACTTGGTAGAATATTGAAAATCGACATGGTTTCTAGGCATCGAAAAAAGAGTCTCAGGCGCCAGTCTGAAAACCCGTCTATTACAACATATGCAAAACCATAAGGGAGTCTTAGGACAAATCTGCATAGAAACTGCACACCTTGGTAGCGTGTGGCTCTGACCAATACCACTTTCACCCTCTATACGTTGGCAAAAGCCAACTTCTGGTGAATCAAATGGAACTAAAGCTGAACAATAGCTACATTGCTCCACTGCTGCACATTCACTGCATTGAAGTCCATTTTTTGAGGAAAGCAAACGATAAGATGACCAACATAATTCATTAGTATGACTCACAGCATTTAAAATTCTTTTGTATATGATAAACTGAACTAGCATATATATTAAAATTACTTGAAGAAGTTCACACGCCATATAGAACAGAAGAAAGGGGTACCTCGTCTCATGCCTTCCAACTTTTGATGCAAGGGCTTTCAGTTGATCCCTTAAATGTTCATGATTAAGTGCAACCCACCTCACCATTTGTGCTAATCCAATAGGATACCAATACCCAGGTCGAGAAGCAATAGTGGCTCTATGGGACATACGACTTATAGAAGAAGAAAGGCTTAAACCCAAAAGCCTCTCACGGAGTTCTCTTTCGCTACAGGAAAGTAACTCCATCCACATGGTCAGTTGCCTCCCTTCGGCACTACTTAATCCTCTCAAGTTCTCCAATTTTCTGTTTATTTGATCGGCCCTCAGCTCCGATAGCATGACACGTCTACAGATTACATTTAGAAGGTGCAGCTGACGAGAATTAAGCTTTGACAAACTTGCAGAGATGCCTGGCAAAAGCTTTTTAGCTGGAAGGCCAGCCTCAGACCCGGTAGATGAAAATGAGAGCCATTTAAGCAGTATATGTTCAACAAACTTCGAAGCTGTCTGCTTGAAAGCCAATAATGATGCTATGATATCCCAAACAACCAGAGGCTTGTCCAAACGTTCAGATTTTTTCAACGACCAAAGAATATTGGACTCCCAACATGCTAATTCCTTCTCTGGAAAACCAGGGAATCCCTTCACATCAAGTGTAGCAGTGTTTGACAAACGATCCAGTTGTTGCCCTCCAATCCAATAAAACTCAACCACTGCCTTTTGAGCCCTGAAAGTGTTTGTAGCACGTCAATTTCCTACGGCATAAATTTTGCTTTTCATTTTCTGAAGAAACTTCAGTGCCTTATTTGTTGTCACTATCTCACTTTTCAAACTGAGAATAAGGCTTAATTATGTTGAGTCAAGCTCCATTCTATGCTGCTTTTCCTTTATGTTTTATTCTCATTTCTAAATCTTCCAAAACCGTATTTTGAAAATTTAATCAATCCCATATCTATTTTTTTGATAAGTAAAAAGGAGGGGGTGCAACTTAACCAATCCCATATCTAAATAGGGACACGTGCATTCATATGAATGCACCCACAAATACTAAAAAGAAGTTGTAGCACAGACACGGCATTTAACATGAGAAGTATTACCTTGCTTGGTACATTGGATCCAACAGCTCAAGATCCAAATTGCGTGCCTGAAAACATTATTCAAAAATCATTTCTCTTTCAGATATGGTAAACAGAGATATAAGTTTATATCATAATATCTTCACCCTGCCTTCCCTCATCCTCCCATGCTCACAATGGTGTAATAAAGATAGTTAATGTCAGATCTCTAAATCCATGCAACTGATTCAGTTAATAAATAGATCCCTCCTAGAAGAGTACATTACAAGAAAGGAGCCACACCAATATGTTCTTGTAATAGTTGGACCTTTATGTCTTTGCATAAGCTTGGATAGGTCAATCGAATGTCAATGCAACATAACAATTATGAGAAAAAGGGGCATTGAGAATATGCATTTAAGAATACAATGGCTAGCCAATCTGACAGCTGCACTTTATACCATAACAATCCAACTGCTCTGATAAGTTAAAACTTTATTCATCATAAAGGAGTAGGCGTAGCCCATGTACACTGGAAGTATACAAAAGGAACACCTAGTTACAAACCAAAGCTACGAAAGAGAGGAGAAGAACTCATTGACTGCCCCACCATTAAGAACAATAGCAGCAAACCAACTAAGCAATGTACCGGTAAAATACTTCCAGATTTCATCTATATTACGTTCCCTATCATTAAAACACCTCTCATTTCTTTCCAACCAAAGGCACCACATAACACACAACGGAATCATATTCCATGCTGCAGCCACTTGGGGGGAAGAAGAAAGGTTGGACCAGGTTGCTAATAAATCGACCACTGCTTTTGGCATAACCCAACTCAGACCAGCTCGACCAAGCACTCCATCCCACAACTCTTTTGCCACCTCACAATGTAGGAGAAGGTGGTTCACGGATTTTGCTTCTTTCCTGCACATAAAACACCAATCCATGACAATCACTCCACGCTTCCTCAAGTTATCCATGGTCTGGATATTCCCTAAAGCTGCTGTCCATACGAAGAAAGCCACCCTAGATGGGACCCAAGCCTTCCATATCCGCTTCCAAGGGAAGCAAATATGTTGCTGGTTTAACAACACCTTGTAGTTGGATCGAACGGTAAACTTTTTAGGAGCTGTAGGACTCCAACATAATTGATCCTTGCTCTGGCCTCTAGACTCCACTGAGTACAGAAATCTGAAAAAATCAGTCACCTCTTCTACTTCCCAGTCTTGGACAGATCTGGAAAAGCTCACATCCCACAGCACCATTCCATTTGAGTTGCCCACCCCATTAGAGCCTTCCACCTCCTCTGCCATAACTTAAACCATTTTTCCTTTCAACTTGTCATGATTATAATAGTCTGAGGAGATACCCATAAACAAGAGAAGGAAGTTTTTTTTTTTTTATAGGTAAGAAGAGATGGACAAATTTTGAAAATCAAGATCACCAACTTTTTATCAAGATTCCTTTCCTAATGTAATTCAGAAGTTTGTTGTCTCTCTTCATGATAAGGAAATATTATGTTTTGTAAGAATCATAGTTGATCTAAATCAAGGTTAAAACTTGTAATGGTGTAGTTTTGAGATTACCATACAAACTTACTGGTTCAAATGCTAACCGCAATGCAAAGACAACGTGTTACTCATAAATTTAAAAATTATAGAAAAAAATTAAAATTGAAGACAACAACTAGGTTTGGCCTCTAATTGGCTGTTGGAACTTATCAGGAAAAACAAGGCGGTTGAAACTTTTTTCCTACAAGTATGCCGTTGAAACTTGAGAGGTTAACTAAAAGGGAAGAAAAGAGGCAAAAATGACCAATAAGGCGACAGAGGAAATACAGAGCTTGGAAACTAGTCACATAAAAAACAAATAATGAGAGATAGTATGGGGTGGGGGGACATCATACCATGGCAACCACAAGATTTCCAGGGGACATCGCCACACCAATGCATGATATAAATACATCTGGAAGCTGTAAAGAGTTCCACATTTTGTAAGAACTGGGAAAAAACCTAGAGAGAGAGAGAATGTGTCCAAAAAAACATAACATACATCAGCTGAGCTCCTAAGATGGGGTGTATTCGAAGGAATGGGTACTTCACAGAGAGAACTCCCACGTACAATCCAGCTGCGCACAAAATTATCCTGCCATTATTCAAGAAAATCATCATCGTATTATTATTATTTTTTGATAAGTAGAAAATCGTCACCATATTATTGAGACTATGAACCATCTGTGACAGTAAAAAGTGCATTTAAATGAAAAATGGAAAGAAATAATAGCAACATACTGTTACACTCATGGTCCATATGTACTTCCAAATTATATCAAGCTTACATATCAATAAAGGTACTTTCATTTTTTTTTTTCCTTCTTTTTTGGCCAATGCTAAAGATCACTGCCTGAACATCCAGAGGATGGTAATGAGTATTTAGAATCAGCTCAAGTAGCAAAGAGCAAGAAGTTCCCCTCATTCACCAGTTTACAAAAACTTTCTTTTGAGCTTATTAGAGAATATTTCTTCTAATGAGAACTATATATTTGGCATTTTAATAGGATTTAATTGATTATACCCTGTGGGAAAATTAGAAGACAAAGAGTAAACAACTTTTCAGTTCTACAGGGTGCCAGTATCAAATTACTGGTACTTAATCTGATTTTCCATACAACTGAAGTCTTGTTGCATAATGTAACAATCCGCTATAGGTATATTAATTAGGTTACCAATCTACATAGATAGGGCATAACATAAAAAGTAATCACAATATGCAGACAGTTACAGATACAGACACTTACAGATAAAAATTAAGTGGAATGTGATAATAACTTCCATTAAAAACTGATTCAGTCAGTGCTACAAAATTAGAGAAATTTCACACAAATGGAATATCAAATAAAATCGTTATTTCACTAATTAAAATACTATAATACACAACTGTGCTTTATGTATTGAAATACCTGGCTGCAGCTGTACAAGCAAGATCCATCAAACGCCCAAGCTAAGCCTGTAACCTGAGGGATTTCATTATTCAATAAATTAACAATGGAAGGTACATAAAGTTTAACCAGGAAGAAGATACCTACAACATTGTCATGAGCATCATATGAGCCAAATTTCTCAAATTTGTTGCTATATATATCACAATGCCAAACTTCAAAAGATCCAGATCCTTTACCAACTGCTAAGAGCATTTTATGTGTGGACTTAGCAGGCATACTAAGTGAAAGCACTGAAACTGGGACAGCATCAGCAATTATAACCTATATGGAAGTTCAAAATCAGGACAGATTTAGTACACTAGTTATAAAAAATATGCAGAAAGAGGTATCTAAAAGTAAGAGCTACCTTCTTCAATAGGAAAAGGGGAGTGGAATTGACTTCTGATGAGTTCAGCAATTCTTTATCATTCCCTAGCCAGATCTTCACACTAAAAGTGCAGAGAAGGAGAAAGGAGCAACAGAGATTTTTTTTAGTTTTATTTTTCAAGTATAAAAGGAACAGAAGAATTATAACCCATTTCCATTTATTTAATCTCTAGGAAAAGTTTAAAGTACTCGCATATTTGAAAAGCTGAAATACTGCCTATACAGGCACAAACTATTACAACTATTGAAGTTGAAAATAACAATGCATCTTTCAATATCCAGGAATCAGGTCACAGCTGAACACTGATGACCGAGTTTCAAATTTTATTTGAACAGAAACTTTTTTGTATGTCGTCAGCGGGAGGAAGCTTTCACGTGGTAAATAATTGGGACATTCCTGCTTGGTCTAAATTGGATTGCTTTCTAATCTCCTCTGAGGGAGAAGTATACATTCCTAGCACATCTCAGAAGAGGCCAGTTAGACTTTGCTCCTATCATATTCCTATTCTTCTGGATTGTGGCGAAATAGGGGGATACAAGACAGTCCAGGTTTGGAATATATAGCTGGCTGAAATAATCAGGCTTTGTGGAAAAAGTCAAGCTTTGGTGGGAATCTAACCAGTTTCAAGGATCTTCAACTATTTTTTTGGCACAAACACTTGCAGCAAAGAAGGTGATTTACAAGTGTGGAATGAAGAGGTGTTTGGGGATGTTGAGCAAAAAGAAGAAACTTGTTTCTGAAGAGTTACAAGGCCTTGAGTGGAGGAGGAAGATAGACCATTGCAGGCAGAGAAAGGTTGAGGAAGACAATTCTCATCAGTATCCAGAAAATGATAACTCTTATGAAGGAGACATGTGGAGACAAGGTGTATATATAAGAGACGTGAGCAGCTATAACTAATATTTATTTTATGATAACAAAAAAAAAAAGGAAAAAAAAAAATTGATTGACATGAGAAGAAGTTCAAGTTCCCAAGAAGTTTAAGTACACAAGGTGTATGCAAGAGAATCCTCAAAAACTCCAGTATGAGACTCATGTTGTGAACAAAACTAACATAAGGAGCAAAAGCCCCTCCAATTCTGACAGATAATTCATGCAAAGAAAGAATATTTAAGTTCAATGAAAATTTTCAATGCCCTCAAAAGAATGACTTCTATTTTCTCTTCCAACTGTCCGAGGAGGGGAAAGCAGCCTTATGATAATTGAAAAGCCATTGCCAGCAAAAGCTCACCTCTATCACCTTCGCCACTACCGTGACACAGACAACATTAATTGCACCAAGACATAAATTGTAGATGATCATATAAATTTACCAGACAATTGGAGAGAACTTTTGTCTCACAAGTCTCTGGAATTTATATCAAGTAGATGATACCATCAAACAAAAAGGATCAGATTGAAGTCAATGTAAGGAGTGGGTAAAGAAGCATCCTGTTTATCATTGGAAAAAAAAATTGCTAACAAGTGAAGACATACATATCACAAGGGAACTACTGATACCAATAACAATATACTCTCATACCTAACTCACCTCCCATCAGAACTCCCAGTAGCCAATAAAATCTGAGGATTTGAAGAATCAGAAGCAAGTAACGCCCAACTGATTGATGTTATCCACGAAAGGTGTGCCTGAAGGAGCCCAACAAGGGTCACGGTAGTTGGTCCCCTACTGCACTCAACAGAGTAGCATTCTGGTACATAAACTCTCCATATAGAAATGTTACCAGACTTGCAACCAACTGCAAGTAGAGAAACAGATGAACCAGTCTGAGGAACGGGACAAAGTTCACATGATAACAGCAGCAATGGAGACCAGGCAACAGCGAGTGATGACAGCATTGCACTGCAAGAAGCATATTGACTTGCAGTTATCTGTGGGAGCGTGCACTTTTCAGGTATCTGCTCGGGTGATTTTGCTTCAGAATTAGTCATCGGAACAATTTGAAGCGAATTTTCATCTCCCACTTGGCCACAACTTATCTCAGGCACCTAGACATCAAGTGTTAAAAAAAATATTGCTTCAATATAACTCAATACTTGTGAACCTTAGGAGACATTAGTGTTCCAAGCACGCAAATTGGTAAATCGAAAAGTTCAAGCAAGGATTTTCATTTTTGGTCGGGGTGGGAGGGAGGTGTAAGAAAACCCTTACTGTTTCCATCTCAGCATGAGGGTCAGGGCTGACATTGGAATCCTTATTTTTCCTACGACATGGTTTCCAAATAGTTCCAGACCCCTTATTGGTGCTGCATGTTCACCAAAATAAAAATAAATTTACCTAAAAGGATTAGAAGGACAAGAAGAACAAACATATAAAAATGTAGGTTTTGATTATTATGGAACACATAAAGGTGGTTAGCTACCTACCTGAAGAGACCATGCAAAGAAAACTATACTACCAAATTGACTATTTAAGTAAAAGTAACATATAAAAATAATGAGAATGACCTACTTATATCGTACTGAATACATACATTTTTCTTCTCTTATTCACTTTTTTGGAAATAAAGTTTGATGAATCTTCTGCACATCTATCACCTGTTGCCTGCTTTTAGTCAAAGATAACACAAATAATCTATCAGAAGTTAAGGCAGATTGAGCTATAATCATCCCTAGGAAAACACAACAGCTAACATCATGCTGCATGAGTTAACAAGAAAATGCCATCCACATAATCAAGATACAAAAGTGCTTACTTCAGAATTTTCTGTACAAGAAACATCTAACTTCCCAAAGTTGATCCTTGCAAGATGATCGTAAAGCCTCTCTGATATATCCATCACCTGAAGGTTAGGAGAGACCAAACAAAAACATTGTTAAACCAAATTGAATTCTTTTAAGTTTTATGATTTTGTGTCCACAATGCATCATGTAAAAAGGGAGAACTTACCTAGAATCTTTTTAAAAGTATAAATTTATTGTATTGAGGGGCTTAGGCCAATGCCCCGTGTATATTTCGTAGAGAAAAATTTTTATATCTAAGAATGAATCACTTTGATTCATACAGCTCCAGAGACAAATATTTTTTAGTCCCAGGTAATAACAACATTTATCTTCCAATGTGATCGAGAGTAAAGCACACCTCTATCCATTCAGAACCAAAATCGCAAAAAGGTGGACGATAAAGTTTCACACATCCTTCTGTGGTGCAAACAGCCAGCAAGCATCTGTACCAAGTTAACTAGCAAATGCAATTAAGTTTCATAAGATGTTGAATAATAAGTTAGCAGCATACGAGAGGAGCTAACGCAATGGTAATGTCATCATACATTTAGCAGAAACTGACATTCCATACCCTGAGTTAGGAGCCATTCCAAGTGGGGACCATGCTATTGATCGAACACAAGGTCGACGATCACGGGATAAACAGGTGGGTAACAAGCAGTCAGAGAGTAATTCTGCATATATAAATGAAATATTACAATGAAATTGGTGAAGGATGCGATGAAACAGTGTACATTGGGAAATACCCCAATCTCCCTTTGGGGCCACTTATAAGTCAAAGGTGATTCGGGATGGTATCATAGAAAAGATAGAAAGGAGGTTGGTAGGCTAAATCAAGATTGAGGGAAGAATCACCTAAATCAAGAGTGCTCTTTTATGTATTTTCTATAATTATTTCCCTTGCCTGCAGGTGTGGCTAATCAAATTAAGAAGATCTTTCGTGCATTTTTGTGGGAGATTCTTTTTTTTCCTCCGGGGGGGTGGGTGGGGTTGGGGGGTGGGGCAGGGGAACAAGTTCTGCCAGGATAATTGGGAAAAGGCTTGCACCTGAATTTCAAGAGGATGGTCAGAAATGAACCCCTAGTGTTAGCCTCAAGTGGTAAGACCTTGATGTTGATGGTATGCTGGGTGCAAGCAATTTCTAAGTGCCATCGGATTGGGGCAATTTTTCCTAGAATTACCCTGTTTTCTTGTATACGTCTAGTGTACTTAGTTACTCCTATTGATATATATAATATTTTTATTTATCAAAAAAAAAAAAAAAAAAGGAATGGCTGAAGTTTTGAAGATAGAAACGCTCATTGGAAGAGCAGAAATGTTCTTAATTGGGCTAGTTTTCATGATTTTCTTGTTTCCTTTTCTAGTTCCTAACTTGTCATTAGGTGCTCCCTCTTCTATCCTCCTTGTGTACTAGTGCCATGACTTATTACTTGTTTTATTAAAATTTATTTTACTTCTCAAAAAGAAGTTTGGCTATTTGAACTTGAGCAACAAATACATACCTTTCCTATCCACGACACCAAGTGGAAAAGGTTCGCCAACAGGGACTGTGATAACGCCACGAGGTCCAAAAGGCAATGCCGGATTCTGAGAATGAACAAACATTGCTCATCAAATAGAGTGAAGACTGTGTTTACTTTCAAATCAAAGTAGTTCCTCAAACAAGTTTCCAAGGATATTTTGGTTTTTTTACAGGCCCCTCGACATCAAACCTATACTGTTGTGAGTTTGAGGAAAATTCACCCTTCTATCTGGAATTTATGCCCAATGTGATTATATATATCTCCAAGAAGGAGGCTTTTCTCATAAAGCACATCACTGCAAATTCTATGATTTTTCGATTAAGCCTTGCTCTTTCTTATCAACAATAAATAACAAGTGAAAAAAACGTCACTTTTCAAATTTATGAAGCAAAAACAGCAGAAGATGTAGGCTACACTTTCTTACTTGTAGATGTAATTCTTTGCCTTGAAGAAAAAGATTTTGCAACTGTTTGTGTAAAAACTTACCATAAACAACCCAACATAACGATAGAGATAAATTAAATTTAGTCTCGAAAACTTTTGGAACCTTTTGGACACAACGAGAACCAAGTTACGAATGCGGTTGGTTGAATTACCAGAATAGTGACGAGGTGCCCTGAAGCGACGGCAATTAAATTCTCGTCGGACCAGGCAATGGCATTCGGGTACGAAGGCGGGGCCACCAGCGGCACGGCCTGGAAGCACAACGCCATTGCAAAGCCCAAGCCCACCTTACGCCAGAGAGGCGGTAAATACAATCACCACCTCCCTCCCTCTCTCTCTGTCATAGAAACTATTTCTGTATGACAGTATGTGAACGGGTTTTAACGGCGGACAGAGCTCCGAAGAGACTATCTTCAACACGATTTTTCCCGGCGTCAGCCTTCAGTCAAATCTGACAGAAAAAATTAATGTCTTTTATAATTCGGAGGTTATCCTCTTAGTGAGAACCTGGCCGCCGACGAGAGCCAGAGACTCCGACCACCTCTCAACTTCAAGGAACAACAGGCTCAAAGCTCCCAAAAAAAAAAAAAAAGCTGAACGCACACGATGTGTCCGTCTCCAAACAGGAACCAATGTTTTGCTGTTACACAATTCTTAAGTGATGGCCGATGGGGCAGTGGGAGTTTTATAGCGACGACAACTGGGGTTAACCGGTCGTCCGGTTTTGTATTTTCTTTTTAAGATGGAATTGTATATGCCGATTTTGAAAATTTAAAAATAAATATTGGATCGATCAAACTTTTTTGTTTTTTTTTTTTATTTCAGTCTATTTCGATTCGGTTTTTATAATTTTATAGATTATTGATATTAGTTATAATTTATATTTATATATACTAAATTATTAGACTATTTATATTATAGTATAAGTTTAAAATAATTAACACGTGCTAGTTTAGTATTAAATTTAATTATAACATGTATAAGTTTTAGACTTTTTATATAAGTATCTGATCAAATATATAAAAATGTATTTATCTTTTATATGTATCAAAAGTAGAGGTGTTTAAAAATTTAGATTTTTGAATTCCGTCTAACTTTCTTTTTGATTTCGATCGAAGTTAAAAGTCGAAACTCGGAATTAAAATTATTCCAACTCCAAAATTAGAGTTTGGAATCAAAAATGAAGTCCAAATTAGTTCCGATTTCTAACTCCAAATTCGGACTATTTAGCTCTTATATAATATATTGTATATAAAACATAATAGGCCTAAATGACTTAATAGTTTAGAAGTTGTTTTTGTAAACTCAGAATCCAGATGCAAATCCTCGTGTGCGGTCAATATGTTTCTCTCTATTTGCAATCTTTTTTTTTTTTTTAAACATGAAACTATGCCGTTTTAATTTTGTATATATTCATCTATTTCCATCACAAAATTGAAAATCCTAAGTTCTTAACTCTTCGGCCTCTCTTCTCTTCCCTTAGACGCCTAGCGACTCTTTTCTCTCCATTTCATCTTTTTCAATGCTACCCTTCTCCATTTCTTCTCCTCTCATCTCTTCGTTTTCATCTTCTACCTCATCAACGTTTATCTCATACCATGATTCATTGGTTCGTAACTTCTACCTCTCGTTGGTGTCTCGACGACTTCTTTGAATCCAGTAGCTTTTACCCCATACCATATTTGGCCTAACGAACCATCGACTTCTATCCCGCATCATAGTTCGTAACTTACATCTCATCGATTTATGAATTTGCGTGTTGGTCAGTAATTTTATTATGGTTTTATGGACATATTTTTGGTTGCTTTGCACTTTTTGATTTGAGTTTCAAATAGTTGTAAATCTGAGTGCTAATTAGTGATTTTGATTTGTTATAGTTTTGTCAGTGAGCCATGATAAAGTAAGGGATTTCGATCGGAAGTCGGAATTCCGACCTCTGATCGGAATTCTGAACTCTGATCATAGTCAACTCCGACTCATCTAGCAACAGTGTAAGTGATTCATAAATCATAATCCTTCAGTAACATCAATTAAATTGGGTGGTCTCACATAGAGTTCAAAGTTAGAATAGTAAGAAAATATATGAATTATCATTTGGGCATTGATAATAATTAATTAATTATATAAACAGCCAACAGGAATCAAAGTTTGGAAGTTACCCTCAACAACAGGCAATTCAGGTGGTGTTGCTTTCAGTATTTCATCCAACCATTCCTCGTAACTTAAATTATTTATTTTAGACTATATAAAGGACCTACTGTATAGCATACAACAAGAAGGGAAATAATAAGAAGTTTGTGACGCCTGAAGAAGAGCTACCGAATCAGTGTCAAGTCTCAACCCAACATTTTCAATTTTTATTCAGAATTTGAAATTTCAAATAATAAAATGTAATAATATCAGTTTTTATTGACATACTATTTTCAAGTACTTCAAGTCTTCAAATAATTTTCAATCGATTTCATTCAAAATATTTTGCAAAGTTATCTCTACACAAAACAAAAAATTATGTTAAACATATAATTAATTGAAATGTCTAAAATAAAATATTATTCAAATATGAATCTTACTAGTTTTTAACTTGTAGCTTTCAACATCTTCCATTACATCTTGGGAGTCATAATTAACAGGGGAGCCTTCAATCAATTTTGTGTGTAGATAAGAGCTTCAACTGTTGTTGGGGCCAATGAACTATGAAATGAATCTAAGATACGATCTCTAGCACTAAATGCAGACTCAAAAGTAATAGTAAATACTGGAATAGCTAATACATTTCGAACTATTTTGGCAAGTATTGAAAATCTGGTTGAGTTCATCTTCCACTATAATAGAATATTAAAGTCGGGTATCATCTATTCAACACCCTCCATAAAATACTTATCAAAGTCTGTTTTGGACTATTCCACACCCGTTGATCATTTATGTTGGAAATACATATTTAATATATTCTCATCATCATCACAAGAAATGTTACTTTAGGTCTCACCTCCGCCTACACTTGATTGATCCCTACTTGAATCTACACGGGATGTTGAATATTTCTTATACATTTGCTTAAGCATCCTCCTTAACCCATCAACAAGTTCAGATCCTCGCTCATGGCCAATAACATTTGTAAAACAAAATTTTAAAACGTCCAACTTGTTGCGCGAATCAAGTATAGCTGCAATGAATAAGATTTTGTTCAATTGACTTAAATCCCCCAATACCTGTCATATTTCAACATTATCTTATCTGACATAGATTTAAGCATATTGCTCTCACTCCTTGAAGATTTTTTCAAATGGTTATAAATTGCAAATATTTCTCTTATAAACAAATTTGAAGTTGCATAAACTAAGCCTGAAACCTGCAAAGTCATGTGATAAAAAAATATTCAAAAATCGTATAAAAACCTTGATGGTTTCACAATCTTGTGAAGTTGGTACTTCACAATTAACCTCGCGTAAATATGAGACAAACTCACTATCTTCATCTTACAGCACCTCAAACGCTGCATAATGGTTTAGAGCCGAACTCAACATTAGAAATGTTGAGTTCCACCTAGTTGGAACGTCAAGACAAAGAAGTCCACCACTAAGAATATTTTATTTCTCTACACATGACTTGAACTTGTCAAGTCTTGTAGGAGAAGACTTCACATATTTAACTGCATTGTGAATCTTCACAACTAATGTATTAATTTCTATCAAGCCATCTTTGATAATGAGATTCAAAATATGTGCACAACATTTTATATATATAAGCTCCTTAGCTAATACCATACAATCCCAAAACTTGACAATTCTTCTCAAATAATCAATGACAGTATTGTTAGCGAATGCATTATCTACTGCGATTGTAAAAATTTTCTTCATGTCTCATTTAAGTGTGCATGACTCAATCTCTTTTCCTATTGTGATCCCTTTGTGATTAAGAGCTTTTTTAAAATGTATTATTATCTTATATAATGTCCAATCCTCATCAATAAAATTGGCTGTTATGCACATATAGTAAAGATTTTGAATTGATATTCACATGTTAGTTGTAATGCAAATCTTATAATCAGATTCCATAAACATAGTCTTCAACTTCTCTTTTTCTAACATATAAATTTTTATACAATCTTGCATAACAGTAATGCGAGAGAGAATTGAAAATTTAGGCTCAACTACAGACATAAAGTCTTGAAAACCTTTTTTTTCTACAAAATTAAGCTGTAGCTCATCCTTAATTATCATTTTCGCTATGGTCAACCGTGTTTTTTATTCATTATACTTAGCAGGTCCAACATTAGAATTGTTAGTTATACCATTCACCCATGTCCTCCTAGCCCCAGTCTCTTTTAATTGGGGTTATCCCTTCTAGCTCCAATAGCAGCATGCAAGACTTTGCATATTTCAACTTGGTACTTCAAAGATGAAGTACCTTGTTCTTTAAGATTACATAATAAAATCTTACCACAATAATCGTATGTGGCTGTGGACTCATTGGGATCCTCATCATTCCTCGTAAAGTGTCGCCATACAACTAATTTGCTCCTACTTCTTGGGATAGGAGAGTGAACTTGAGAACTAGTTGCTTGACTATTCGAACTTAGAGGTAGAGTTCTATCCAAATGAATTGACATTGATGCAAACCCAGATGAAGGTATAGAAGTACTAGGTTCCATAGGATTTAGTTACAAAATAATAAAAAGATTTAATAAGTTGAAAACCTAAAAAAAAGAAAAACTGCAAAAACCTTTCAATTTGAATGAAAGGACCCTCTAAAGAAAATATGAAGCCAAAATGAACATCAATAGTTCAATACCAAGAAATGACAGGAAAAATGATGAAGTTGGTAACAAATTGGAGTCTTATACGTATCGTTTTTTAACATGATATAATATTAGAATGTCTTGTATTTTCTTTATCCCAGTCCCCGAAACCCTTTTGATCCCTACATCTTCTTCTGTTCCATAATTAATAAAGAAAACCATTATTGCACTGTCATTATATTGGTAAAAAATAATGCAGGAGTATATTTCTAGAAAAATTCTTCAATATGGAGAAACATGTACAGCAAATGAATGAGCCCAAAAGTCTACGTATAAAAGAAAGAAAAAAATGAATGGTGGTGGAACATTTGAGGTGATAAATAACATGTAGGGAGCGTAATGCTTGTCAGAATTCACAAGTTTCCAAATGTGCAAGCCATGTGAAGCATTACCAAAACTCATAAAAAAACTGACATCATTTAACTTATACAAGACTTGATATAAAATGATAAATGTTCTTGGTTGGCACTCCCCTTTAGCCTTCACTACAGGGAAATGCAGTATTTGTGGCGCATAAGTTCGCCGCAAATACACATAAACATCGCCGCAATAGAGATATTGCGGCGATTTAAGGGCGCCGGCTGTTCGACGGTATCGAAAAGCTACTTATACTAATTTGCGGCGAAACAGTAAAATCGCCGCAAGAAGATGTCTTTTAGCAGCGACTTATATCGCGCGCTAATAATGAAAATAGGCGCTGGAAATGGTTTAAAAATAACGCTTCTAATGCTGCTAAAACTATTTATTCGCCGAAAAAAAAATTTTTTGAGTATATTTGGGGCGATTTATTTCGCCGCTATTTCTATTTTGCAGCGATTTTCCTGGGCTTGTTTCTGCTTATTTGCGGCGATTTATGTCGCCGCGATTGCTATTTTGCAGCGATTTTCCTGGACTTGTTTCTGCTTGTTTGCGGCGATTTATTTCGCCGCTATTGCTATTTTGCAGCGATTTTCCTGGGCTCATTTTTGGTTTTGATTTTGCAGCGTCTCGGTTTTGCAGCATTTTCTGGGCGTTTTGGTACCTGGTTTCTGAGCTTGTTAACAACATTTTCAAAGTAATGTACACAAGCAATAATTTTAATTTTTTGATTAAACCAAAAATCCTAATCATCCAATATAAAAACACCAATCATCCAAAAATACTAATCATCCAATAGTACACTGATTATCTAATACTTTTCAATTTTTGATTAAGTTTAATTTCATCTATATGAAATTATAAATCCTAGTCATCCAATAATACATAACTGGCCTGGGTGCATTAATTGAGGCAATTAAATATTACATAATCAAGGCCATTAGTATTTGCGGCAATAAAATATTAATATTAAAATCTTCTCGGCCCGCTATTTCACCAACGCATCTTGCTTGAGGTGAGAAGGTCAAATTCGTAGTGTTTTGCAGTGCATCTTGCTTCTGTCCACAGATTTTTCCAATAGTACTCTGCATCATGATTAAGTGAATCAGTTTCAAAACATAACATGAGAAAACTTTATTCTTATATAAGAATAAGAAGAATAAAGTTTTCTGTCGTCAATGGAGATTAATTGTAAACAGATTTTCTTCCATTCAAATATACAAGGTGCAAAAGCTATAAATCATCCACATCTACTTATCTCAGGCATCTACTTGGTAAAATACTCAAAAAAAATGATAAAGGATTGAATTAATATAAAAATAGAAATGATCTAATAGCTATTGAGAAAGTAATACCCAAAATGATCTCAGGCATCCACATTTTTATTTTTATTTTTTTCTTACAACAAGAAAGAATTCATTAAAATGCATTAAGGATCACAAGACATCTTCTCAACCCAAACAATGATAGTAGCTTAGACGTAGGTACTAAATCCCCCCATACAACCAACTCATCAACATTTCAACCCATGCATGTGGATAATTTATAAGCCCACTAACATATGTTATAGAACCTTCGTTTGAAATAAATTTGTATTAAGCCTGGTCACTTCTAAAATCAAATTTTCAAATCTGGACATCAGCTTGTGAGGTGACTAGTTGCAGATTATCCAACATTAGCATACAATCAGACTCATAATCAGCGTGTTTTGCCAATATGTTACCTTAATTGAATAGCCCAGAAACTCCATGCACTTAAAAAGAATGTATGCACCTCTTGTTTTGTAGTAGTCTTCTGCACATGGTGGATTAGATCGATAGATGAAGAGGACCTAGGAATGTCAAATAAGATTAGTAAATGACATTTTCAGAAAGATATTCTGGAGATGACCAGTACACAATTACCTGTAACAACATCGTCATTCTGCTTAGTACAGATGGAGAGCTACGATCATGAGGTCATGGATAATAAACTAACATGTACGACCGGATTAATGAAAAGTTGTAGTGTTTGTTTTCCAGATTTGGGCTGATCACTCCGCTTACAAGGGTCATATATTTTGATAGATGTATTACGGTATCCTAGGAAACACTAGCTACATGTTCAAGCCATGCACACCTGATTTATTACAAGAACTTCAGCGAGGGATTTGAACATTAACCTTGACAAATAAACATATGATTATGAACTAAAACTAGTGGGTTGTACAGTATGTTCATTTAGGCTGCCATTTGTACAGCAAATGTTTCTTAACACTTGAATATAGATTTTGTTTATATATCTACCTAATCTAATTATGTGGTCATATAGCATTCTGAACAGGTGATCAACATGGTTGAAGATCTACAAGAATATCTACTGCCTTTATGTTTGCTCTTCACTGTCATTTGTTTAAATTTAAAGGCATTCTCACAAACTTTGTCATTAGATGAGGATTACAATACCTGAAATAATGTGTCTAGCAGCAACGGCACATTTATGATTGAAGTTGTCGAACTATTGGATAGAAGATCAACTCCAATGAACCCCATTAGTTGAAGAGATTCAATTGCACAGTATCTCGCACCACCTACATCAATAGATACCACCATCAAAGCAGTCCATACCACCATCAAAGCAGTCTAGACCATCTACATTTTGAACCGTTTAAATATGACTTGAAAAGTCTATACCACCATCAAAACAGTCCATACTACCATCAAAACAATCCAGACCATCTACATTTTGAGTCCATCTTTCAAACACAAGAATAGATCAAAATACTCTATTTGATAACAATATAAAGAGGGCAAAGAAAATATGTGATTAATGTTTTCAAAACTTTCTGAAATCTTAATATACATAGAAATATCTCTTTTTGGCTTTTTTTTCTATTGGCTAAGCTAAAATTATTTAATTTATATATATCATGTAATTTATATGAAATGGCTCCTTCAGAATTGGAATGTTTTGCTCCCAACAGTTCTTTCAATTTGATAGATAAATTCTATACGGTGTTAAAACTAAATAATGCATAAATTAATTATATGAACTCTAAAGCTTATGATATTGATAATGTTCACAAAAGAATGCAAATTATATGGGACAAGAATCACCGGCCAAATACTATACGGTTTAGCCATATTGTTAAAGGGATTGAAGCCGTCGCTGGCCAAGCCAAACCTAACGTTGCGGCCATCCCGTGCAAACCAAGTATGATTTTCGTCAAATGTCTTCCAAGACTTAGAGTCGGCAGGATGTCTCATAATATTATTCTCCCCAGTCACCTGCTGCTCCTTATGCCATCTCATATCATCTGCTATCTTGTCTGACATAAATAGACGCTGCAATCTTGGCTTCAAAGGAAAATGTCGCAGACGTTTTTGAGGGATGACTCGTGAACCGTGGCTATTTGGTACCCAACGTGAAGCACCGCAGATGGGGCACTCATTAAGATTAACATTGTCCTTCCAGAATAAGACACAGTCGTTGGGGCATGCATAGATTTTCTGGTACTTGAAACCCAAACCTTTCTCCAAAGACCGTGCCTCCTGATATGATTGTGGCAATGAAACATCAGGAAAGGCGGATCGTAGAAGGCTTAGGAGCATATCGAAAGACTTGATTGACCATCCACCGATTGTTTTAATGTGTAACAACTTCACAATGAAGGAGAGCTTTGAGAACTTTGTGCAACCTTCGAATAGAGGACGTCGAGCATCCTCGAGCAGTTGCTCAAATGTTGAGTTTGGATTGGGTTGTTGTCTTGATTGCTGGGTGGGGGATGTAGTGTTGTCTTCGGGACATGCCTCGTATGTACCTGCCCGTATGTCATCTAACATATGATCCATGTCATCAATGAACCTGTCCTCCACTCCAATCCCAGGATCATCTAATATATCGTCATCAATGACTGGGAGTGTTTCTTCCTCTCCATGAAATATTCATTGAGTGTAGTTTGGATTTATTCCTTTTATGAACAAGTGAGACTCCACCTCAAATATAGATAAGTGGAGATTATTCAAACATCTAAGGCAAGGACACCGAATGCGATCACTTCCGATGGAATGGTTTCGTGCCATTGTGAGGAAATTTCTAACACCTTCAGCATAGGCAGGTGACCCAAGTCTATCTTTCAGATGCATCCAGCTTTTATCCATCTAAGAAGAAGAATCCAAAAAATAAGTCAATTGTAGAAAAATTCCTTTTCGGTAGATGGAGTATAAGTCATGTATAGGGATGAAAATATTTTGCAAATTAGGTGGACACTTCTCTCATAAATGGAAAGCTGATGTACTAGATGTGGAACCAAAGTGGAAGTGGAAGGAGGATGACTCAAACATTTTCCTATTTTTTTTAGCAGAGTTGGAATGAGGGGTTCTCATATAGATCACTTAAGACACCTCCACTTTATGTCTGAAATTTGTCTCAGATTGTTACAAGCAAACTATTTATATAGTTGCTAAGAAGCTTATAAAACCATTGTGCCACAAAGCGAGATATTTTTCCAGTTTCACGATTAATATCTCATTCCTTAGTAATTGGATAGCTAGTTACACATTTACGTACTTAACTTTTTAGGGGCACAACAAAAATGCTTATAGTTAGTTCAGACAAAAACTATCAGCTATTGATGCTAGGACTAGCTATGAACAAACAAAATCTTCCTAAAAGAGCACTTAGTAAGTTAGGCGCTCAAAAAAAAGTCCAGATCTAAAAAACAAATTCTAGAATGTTCAAGCAAAGCACCAACTACAACAACCCCAGGATACTAACCCCATATAAAAGGGAAAAACAAACTAAGCAAAAAGAAACAATATTTTCAAAACCTGTATTCACCACCTTTAGGCATTTCTTTCCTTTACACATACATATATAAATGTATAAAAAACACACTTTATATTTGGTGGACTACATTACAATTCTCATTGAAATTCTCATATTTTATAGAAAAAATAAAATAATTTTTTGTAGATTTTTAGAGTTATTGATTTATAAATAAGGTTATATTAATTAATTAAAATCTAAAGTTGGAATTTTCCTATTTGTTTATTGCATGTACAGTAAATGAGTCCAATTTTTTAAATAATATGTAGCATCGTCCTTGCAAAAAAAAAAAAAGATAAATAGATACCCACATGCAGCAGTAGCAGTAGCAGTAGCACGACAAGAAGTAATTCTTGCTAAACACAAGCTAAATGAGAATTCAAGGAAAAGCTAAAAAAGATTAAAAAAAATAAAACTCCCTCATATTTTCTCATAAAGATGTGCCTTATTTGCAAACACACAAGCTAAAACATCTAGATGTAAAGAATGGAGTGAAATTTCTCAGATCTACACAAACAAACTAAAACATGTAGATCAAAAGAACAAGGTTTTCGTGGCTGAAATACCCTGCATCCACCATCCTCCTATATATATATATATATATTATAGTGTGTTTGATAATTAACCAATATTGCTCCCAATCGAAATCCAAAATTAATAATTTTTTCCCCATAAATTAATAATTTGAATACTAAATGTTGTGGGGGCAATCACATAGTGAGTGAAACAATTTGGACTGATGTTACATTAGTTTGACTATATGTCTTATTTCATTGTTGAACCTTGAAATTTTATTTTTCAACCCTGAAAGTCATAGCAATTACGTTACCGAAGATAGACTTGCCTCTTAGTTGTGCTGGGGGCGACATAGTCTATTTTTACTATCCAAGTTACAAAGCCAAACAATAAACCAAAATAATATACATTAGAAGGGATTACAAAGCGACATGGTCCCAATCAATTGATGCCCTATGAAGAATTTGACTGGCAGAAACAAAAGATAGAAGACTTGTTAGTAAAGTGACAGAAACTCCAATGGAAAGGGAGTTTGCCTCATAAGAAAATAACTAAAAACCAACAAAAAGAGATAAGTGTGGAGAAGCGGGGTATCGATCCCCGTACCTCTCGCATGCTAAGCGAGCGCTCTACCATCTGAGCTACATCCCCTGACAGCAATTATATTTTATTAATTATTAAAAGAAAATAAAGCACCTAACATGAAAATACATTGCATGTGAAGGGTATACCAATTCCGGAGGACATGTTGGTTTTATTAAATAATAGAGGACCAGACTAATGCATACAATAAGAGTAAGCTGACTGATGGATCGTATGCATTAATCCTCTTCCTTCATTAACTTTTTCTCTACTCATATACCAGCAACTCAAGTTGGTCTTAAAGTAGAAGAAATTTTTTGTAGTTTAAAATATGGTATTAGAATTTAGGATGAAATGAGGTTACTCTTTGCTGGTGTTGTTACGTGGTCTTAGTGTAATGAGTTTCATGTGCCAGTGGTATGAGTATTTGAACCTTTTCTTTTTTAAGGTATTAACACCTTTTACCAAATAAATGATGCCTTTGTTACTGTGAATTCTCAACAGGAGAATTTAAACAGAGATGATTTAGCGTTTATTTTTTTCACTTAAGGTAAGTATTGATCTTTTTTGTTTTGTTTTGCGCTTTTTTTTTGGGGCAGGGGGGGCCTGTCATTTATCATTTTTTCTTGTCTTGTCTTGATGATGGGGAGTTCGTTCATGTCTTGAATGAGGGTGGTATTTTTTGTTCTACAATCTTGCATTAAACATATGCCAATTCTTGGTTCATAGCAATGTTTGTTCTTGCTGAATTCATATAATACTATATTTCACTTGTCTAGCTGTGTTACAAAAGCATCAAAGGGAACCTACTATGCTGATTGAGATTTGCTCTCTGTGTTGCAGTGATGAAGATGAACCAAAGACATTACCATATATGCTTTTAATCCTCCATTACCAGACATAGGCATGCTGGTTTGGAAGGTAAGTAAAAAAATATGTATATCTTAATTAACATGCCTTCATTTTCCTACCCAACCATTACTAGTATCCTATAAAATCATATAATATTAAACAATAGTTGGTATTGTTTAGATTCAACAACTTTGCTCTAATATAAATTAAGTCACTTCTTTTGGTGAAGTAGCATGGAACCAAAAGCGTTAAGAGTAATTAATCAAACAACTTGTTATCAATGAAATATTCATTGGTTTGTATTTAACTGAGATTAGATAACATTAAGTCAGTCAATAGATACCAATTATATCCTTTAAATGTAAAGTTTAAGTATAAACTGCTAGCTTGTCAACCAACTGTTAGTATCTGTTTAAACCATCCAACAATAGAATAAAAAAGATAATTGAACATTAGAATAGTGTTTAAGCAAAACCCCAACCTTAAAGCATGTTTATATGCATTAAATCAAAAACCCTAACTTATCCCCACGGGATTGAGTGTTTAAAATTAGGTAGATGTCTCACCACAAGATCGAAGCAGCAGAGCGTTGATTCACAGAAGCCGCAGATGGGGGAGCGATACCCAAATTCAGTCCCGAGTTCCTCAAAATCCAATGTCTCGGCCAAGCTGCGAAACAGAGGTACTCTCTGTGATTAGGAAACAAAAAACAAGTATTTTTGTCTATAAATCGTCGTTTCTAATGAAATAATTGAGAGAAAATTCGGTTACCTAAAAACCCCGAGAATGAGAAGCAGAGTTCCACGGCGCAGAGGGATTTTAGGCCATCGCCGGTGAGCTGGTGGCACCCCTACGTCGCCGGTGGGTTTCTGTGCCGATGAACCTCGAAATTGGTGATGAATCCGGCACCGATTCCCGTAACCCTCTTCGCAGCCAAGGTTTTCGTGGGAGGGAGGGAAAATGCTGGGTGCGGGAAAATGAGAGGGAAATGGGGGATTGGGGGAAATGAAAAGCATAAGAGGGCTGCTGTTTCGCGCGGATTCATTAAAAGGTTTTTTGCGGTGAAAATTTTCGCTGCAAAAATATAAAGTTTGGAAAAATATTGAAATAACGGCGAATTAAGTCGCCGTAAAAAGCGTATGGTACATTGCGGCGAATTAAATCGCCGCAATAATTAATAAACTCGCTGCAACAAACCCAATAGTCACCGATACGTTATAATTTTGCAGCGGTGTCAAATTCGCCGCAAATATAAACCTTACCCAGCGAACTTATTAGCGGCGCCTATAAAATCGCCGGAAAAAATGCATTTTCTTGTAGTGCTTGGCATCCTTTGAACATATTTTCATTAATATCATATGTAGGACAAAGAAGGAAACCTAAATGAAAATGTTGCTTTGATACTGATGAAAACAAATTACTAACTTTAATGAGATAATTTTATAGGATGAAAAAAAATGAAGGGCAGACCTTGCTTATGACTCTTAGTCTCTTAGCCTTTTTCACAAATATCTTTCAGGTGCTATCAATTGTATTACAGAACCCTTTATTTCATTTTCCAATTATTTCCTTGTCACATTACAACATTTTCTCAACAAATACATTATAGAATACAATGCCCAAAAAGGAACGAAAGTGGAAGAGACACAAAAATCAAACTATGACCGGAAGACAAAAAAAATAGAATCAAATAATGCCAAATTCGAAGACAGACTTGGAGGCTCTAGACTAGCAAAAGAAATCGATGAAACCGAAATAATAAAAAAAAATGAATATAAGCGCACCGAACAAGCTGGAGAGCACTAAGAAAATAAATCAAAGCTTAACCCTAAAATGAACAATGGTCTGCTGCGAGAGTGAGATGAGATTTGAGAAGGCAAACCTGGAAATTTGTGAGAAGTGATTGGCGTCAGTGAGAGAGAGGGAAGATCATTAATCGAGTGGAGAAATGAGAATGGGGCAAGCAGAAGAGTTTTGGGGTAAACGGGTTATCGGATATTTCCGTTGAAATCCAAATGAGTCGGTAACGGGTATCGGAAGGTGGGCTTCTATTTGCATGGCTATCGGGTCGGGTTTTCAGGTCGGTAGCAAGTCATCATATCGGGCGGGTCGGCAGAACAACCATTTTGTCCACCCCTACATGTGAGAGTCCCAATTGATGCCAAAAGATCACTAACGTTAGAGCTGCTATTGATTCTGCTAAATGAGTATCAAGAAAACAGTCTTTAGGGGAGTAAATGTTGCTCAAATCACTCCATTCTAGTCTCAAATCACCACCCTCAAACCATTCTTTCAATTTTTCTTATTAACTGCTGCATCCCAATTGACTTTAAAAGTATTCTAAGGAGGTGCACACCATAGAAGAATTGATGAGCTAAGTTGATTTACCACCTTTGGATGAGTTGGATTGGCCACTCTAAAGTCTTGGATATCTTGTTATGCTAACTTGGAGACTTGCTTAGGAGCCCAAAATTCTTCCTCAAACACCCAACAATTCCTTCTTTTCCAGATTTGATAAGTGATTACTGCAAATTCTTGAATTGTGTCTCTTCCAAAGCAAGAAACATAGTCTACAAAAGTTCCTGAAATGCATGAGTTTCAACTTTCATCTTCTATAACTTCCTCAAACAAGAACTCCACATGTCTTGAGCAGATTTACAGGACCAAAGGGAATGAGAAACTATTTCTATTTTTGTAGTTCAGATAGGACACAAAGGAGAGTTCAACAATTTCCTTTTTAACAAATTGAACTTGGTGGGAAAGGATTTATGAGCAGCTCTCTGTATGAACATTTTAGTAGCATTGGCGACCTTTAATTTCCATATACAAATCCATAAGGTCTGTTGTTAAGAGCACCCTAAAGTTTGTCCCTTAACTCTGCTGTCCATATCATTAAGCAGTACATAAGCACTCTTGACAAAAAAGTTCTCATCGTTTGAGCACTCTATATCAATTTGTCGTGTGCATTTGTGGCACTAATAGGCATCCTACAGATTAAGTCTGCATCTTCCTTATCAAAGATCTCACATATTAATTCTCTTTTCTATGTGCAGGTTTGCTTATCAATTAGGCTACTCACCAAGTTACTAATTCACTAAAAATAAGTACTACAAAGGTTATCTCAAGTATAGAAGTATGTTGTATAATAATCAGGAGTAAAATTCCTAAATCGTCTCCTCAGGAAATTCCTTAAATTAAACTCGTGAAAAATGAAGAAGATATTTTCAAAAAGTCACTAGTCATGGACCAAATTCATATTTTTGAATTTTTGGGTGTCAGAATGAAAAGTAAAAAATTAAGATGTGACATAAAGGAAAATGCTTTAGCCACAAAAGAATTATACAAAAGTAAATCTATAAACTGATGTAACTTGATGTGTTACGTTAGATTGTAAAATTACTTTTATTATAAAGTAGATTTAACGGATGCTATGAAAGTACATCAGTTTATAAATTTTTCTTTGAGTAATCTATGTGCTTGTAGTTATTCTCATAACAAATTAATAACTAAACTAAACTCACGAAATTACTTAACTAAACTAAATAAGTCAAAGATAAAAATTAAATATCAAAAAAATGTGTTGTGTATGTGAAGAAATATTGCTTAATTAAATCATGAGTCATAAAATCAAGCATAAACAATATTATTAATCAGTCTAAATTGCAATTTGGATTTACACCTATTAACCATTTTCCATCCAAAACCTATAATAATGTTATGCAATAATCAAAATATATCGGTTTTAAATAAATAAAATATGCAATAATTCAGCTCAATCAGTCACCACCTTCCAATTGAACTCTTGCAAATTGAATGCAGTAAGATGAAGGTTTAGCTAGGTAGCCATTTATCTTGCCATACATGAATTGATTCTCCATTTCCTATTTCAAGAATAATCCTTCAATTAGAGCAGATCTTGCCTGTAAAAAGCTTTTCCATAGGTATTAAGGATTGCTCCCAAGTTTAGCTTTCAGAAAACTTGTCCTGTGAAAATACTTGGCATTTAGAACTCGAGTTGTTAGACATTGAGGTTGTTGCACTGGCTTCCGCCCTTGTTTTTGCTAAAAGGGCTAGATTAAAATTTTTAAAATCTCTATATCTAAGTCTCCCTTCTTTTTTGAATTTCCCAAGAAGCTTCCAAGAGGCTAGAATGTTTTTTTTGTTATGAATAGGAACGTAAGTGTTTGGATGAAAAAAATAGTAAAAGTACACATAACCAAACTTGTTAAACCTTGAGAACTAATCACCTTTGAAAAAAGTTTTATAGTCCTTAGCGTCAAAATTTTGTTTATGGTCACATTCCATATATTGGTAGACTTTGATAAATTTATTCATTGAAGCTTTTTATGTTTGAATGGACGTTGTGTCTATGTTATATTTATTATTTGATATTATAATTTGCAACAACCAATGGGAGTCCTGTTTGGACCACAAATCTCATTTCCTGGTGGACTGCCCAATTCCTTATTCGGGATGTTCAAGTAATGAAAAGAATGAGGCAGCTGAACCCACATCATCTACTTGGTGATCGTAGTTTTCTTGTGAAAATAATACTTATCCGGATACGTACCCCAATTGTGAGAGAGGAACACATAGATGGGAGCACTATAACTACTTTAGTTTTGTATGTCGGGAATACTAATGAGGAAGTACCAGCATTAAAGTCAATACCGGGGAATGCTGATCAAGATGTATTAGATCAGCCGATGTATTAGATCAGCCGACACTGGAGAATGCTAATAAGGAGATATTAGAGCCAACACTGGGGAATGTTGATGAGGAAGTTTTAGAGCCAACACTGAGCTCTAATGCCGATGGGGAGGTGTTAAGAGTCAATAATGCCATAGAATATTGATGATGATGAGATTTTAGAGCCAACGACTAGGATGTTTTTTAAAACTGAGCAGGAACTCATTGAGTACTAGGTAGTGTACAAGCTGAGGCTAGAGAAGTGGCGTACAAGCTGAGGATGGAGAAGTGGCGTACAAGCTCAGGCTGTCGACCAAAAGCTCAAATCCATTCCGTCTTCCACATCTCCCAACTTAAGAAACATTTAGGAGAGCACATCATGGTGGCATTGATGCTGCCCCCAGTTAAGCCCCAAGGAGTTCTACAACCATAACCAAGGAGATTCTAGACCGGTGAGTCCGTCCCCTCCACAATCATCTGGTTGTCGAGCTGTTGGTTAGCTGCCTAGGACAAGACAGAGGGGATGCCACTTGGAAAAAATATTACAAATTGAAGGCAACCTTCTCACACCTTGTGGGAAAAGTTTTTAAAAGAATGAGCATTGTTATACACCGGAGCATTTTTATTTATTTTGTTCTTTATTTATATTTGTTTTATAAAAATATTTAGAAAGTGTAATTTTTTTTTTAAATCTAGAAAGTTTAAGCATGAAATCAGTTTCTTTTTTTTTTTTAACAAAGTGCTATATATATTTATTTGAAGTTTTAAAGTGTATCAAAAATCCAAATTAAAATCTATTTATAATTCGGATATCTGGATTTTAAGGAAAAAATTGAAAAAATAAGAAAGGCCGGATATCTGGTTATAATGATCTGGATATCCGGATCGAATTTGGTTATTCGCCCAGCTTGAATCCCAATTAATCCAGGCAGATAACCACCTAGTTTTTGAATTCCAGATCTAGATCTGGTTATAGCTGGATATTTGAATCCGGATTTAGATCTGGATGAACACCCCAATAAAAAACTACTTCATTGGATCCGACATCATGATCCAAGTTTATTTTTTTATGTTTCCTATTTTCATAAGGTCAAATAAAAAAGAGTTCATTTATTGCTATGAAGTATTATTATTATAAACTGTAGATAGGGTTATTTGGTTAATTGATTTGTTACACTTTGAGAAGCTGTTTTAGCAACTTTATAGTTGATATAGGGCTGTAAATGAACTAAGCTACTCGACATCCCGCTCGGTACTCGGTCGGTTAAATTCAAATTAAACTCGACTCGTGAAAAAAAAAAAAAAAACCCACTCGTAAAAGCAGATACCCACTCAATTAGTAAATGACACATACCCGACAAAATTCAAATCGACTTGGCTAAGACTCGTTAAGGCTCGCTCGTTTATGAATCGACTCGTTAACTCGACTCGATTAAAGTTCATTCATATATTGATAAATATACATATATATGTGTTATATATATTGCTAATAATATAAACATAGCACTTTTATAATTAGATGTAATATGTAATATATAATCTAATCTAATTACTTATATCTATATAATGAATATACTTCATAGTTATATTTTATAATTTTTACAATAATTAATCTATAAAATTTAATAATTTAATATATTAGTACATGAGAATCATGTATGAAATACATATATGCTATCATATTATATGTATTTATTAATAATATATGTAAGCATATAACATATTGTTATAATGAATAAGTTTCAACTAGTTAGGTATTAATTATTCATTTTTATTAGATTTTATTTATTATTTTTAAATCTTATTAAAAAAAAAAATCAAGCTCAAGCTCGAGCTCGGTTCGACTCGAGTTTGTTTGTGCGATGAGTTTGAGCTTGAATTAGAAATTTAATTTATTGAGTCGAGTTCGAACAAAAAATAAATAAAATTATTGAGTTTGGGCTCGAATATTTTGAGTCGAATCGAGCTCAGCAAGTCAAAACTCGGCTCAATTATAGCCCTAAGCTGATATATTAATCAAGATCAAAATATCATGACTGGATTATTTTCGATTGAAACAAGATGAAATAAGCACTAAGCGTAGACATTGTTACTAAACCTCATCCACATGGTTGGCTTGGTATTCTTGTTTTCGAATTCTGACTGGCTTTATCATTTTGAACTTGTGGGAGGATGTTAGTGCATATTCACCTGCCTTAATAAGATTAGCATATTAACTATTATTCTATGAAAATTATGATACTATTCTATAAATACTATAGGCTAGAGTAGGTTGTATTTATGTGTTGATAGATTGATAGGGACGAGGCCGGGGGGCAAGGGGGTCTTGGCACCCTGAGGCTTGGACCTAAAAGTGTGTGAGTGTGTGTGTCTATATATATATATATATATATAAATATAACCTTGTCTAATCTGTATATCTCCCTTAACTCTTGTGATACTGTTGTGCTTGCTTTTATATACACTTCATAAATATGTCTTCATACTTATTGCTTTACGTAAACTTTTCACCCCTCCACTAAATTATTTTCCTCTAAAGCCTTCTTGAAATCGTTCATCTAGCTCTCTCCCTTTGTCTAACTCCACTCTTCTCATTTGTGAAAGAATCTCACTGAAATCTCCTACCCACACATTGAGGTTAATTGTCAAATGGTTTTAGAAAGAACATCATGAGTGCCCACGTCTCTTTTCTCTTATTGGCATCAAGATGTCCATAAAAACCCTTGAGAGTCTTAGTATTATTGACATCCTCAATGATCAAAGTATTGATGTGTCTATGAGAAAAACTCAGAATATCAACTTCAATTTCCAACTTCAATAACATTGCCAATCCCACTCTTTTATACCTCGATTCTACCACAAAACAGCCTGCAAAACCTAACCTATTTCTTAAACTTTCAAACTTGTTGGACATTAGCTTTGTCTCAATGAACAAAACCGACTTGGGCTACTTTTCTTTTATCACAAGCAAATGTATTGAATTTTCTATGGTTCACAAGCCCCCGAGACTTCCAGCTTAAGATGAACATAATGATTGGCAGGGCTGATTAGCAATCTCCACCATTACCAGACCCCTACAAAGCATTTCTTCTTTCCATTTTCAAGGATACCTCTAGAGAGCAATCAAAATCACTACCAGCATTTGGGAAGCATTCTCTAACTGTCCTCTTCTAGCTACCCATTGTCAAGGCATTTCTTTTATCGTTGTTACTTGCATGCCCACTAACACCATGATTTGGGATTTCTATCTTACTCAAATTTTACAAGAGATAGGACCTTCCAATAATACAGGGCCAAGGTCCAATTTTGTCACACGCAAGGTCTTGGCCTATTACTCAACTACGACATTTTGTGGGTTGTCCCTCTCCACTTGATATCATTATATCCCTTATTTCATTCAGTTGAGATTCTATTCTTAGATTTGTCCATCAATATCTTCTCCATGATTCTAGTGAGAGAAAGAAAAATATGCACTTCTGAAATCACCCATCAATCCAAATTGCACCTCAACAATCATTTATCTGAACCTCTACATTCTCCTGATTCTCACCCTTCTTATGCTCTTTCCTAAATTCATTTTGCTTGTCCACTCTGTCTTGTGAGGAAGACATCTTATCCGGCCTCTCTAACTGAGAGTTCTGCTCATTTTCCTTAAAGATCCTTACCTTGAGTCCTTTTCTGATCCAAGCTTCTCTTGTGTGAACTAAAGTATACTCAGAACCATGATCTAAATTGGTTTTCAGGCCATTATTCTATTTCCCTTGATTCCCAATATTGCTACACCCCTACCTTCCACGGACTATCCTACCATATTCAGAGAAGTTTCTCATATTTCAAAGGTATCCAAATCCTCTGTCCCTGCAAGTTAACATTTCTATTTTGTGTTATGGATTTTCTCAAGTCAATTCAATCTTAACATGTAAATAATTACCCCATCCTCCTTGACATCCACTTCTTGTATTGACTCAATTGTCTCCCCAACGAGAGATTGTGCATTTAGGTCCAAAATGTATCAAAGTCAAAATTTATCAGATGGGATTGAACAAACCCATCAAACAATTGTTGGATGAACAAATAGTTATTGAACAACCACAGTTTCCCTTCCAACAATCTATGCTTATCGAATTTATTTAAAAAATAATGACAAATAGGTTTGGGCAAATTTTCTATAATGAGAAAAGACTTCCCAACTTTCCAATTTCTCACCATTGTTGAGTGGATGATCTTCTTTCGAATGGGACGTTTTGAGCAGAACTTACCCACCAAACATCAATCTCCCTTTCTTGTTGCCCCTTTCAAGTTTCCCAAATCATGGTCAATCGATGAATTCTCCTCACGAGTTAACTGTAATTGATCTCATACATTAGCTAAATCCTCCATCATTTACTACCTCCAATCAACACTCTAACTATGTGAATTTGTCTACTTTTACTAAAGCAATAAGCAGTTATTAAAAGGCTGGACCCCTTTCTTTCCTAAGCGAGACGACAGAGGGGAGAATCAATAATTACTAATTATGCAAAGTACATATAATTTCCTCTTCTATAGGTAGTTGACACACCTCTTGTGTAGTTCTCCATTAATATTTTCATCAATCCTAGACCATGAAAAACATGTGGCTCAATTTTTATATTAGTTTGTGTTTAGTTTTGTTGGTTTTTGGGTTTTGTGTAAGGTTTGACAAAATGCTTGACCTACTTGCCGGCTTATCCATAAGTTTATAGCTTAAGATCTAAGATTCACCTACTAATATGGAGAATGAAGTAGCAATGGGTAGCAAGGTCCCACACCTCGTCCCATTTGCCATACGCTTTCGCCTGGGCCATTTCAGGCCCTTTCAACATTTTTGGACCCACAAACAATTTATGGGCCCATAGCTCATTTGGGGGTGCCGAGGGGAGGAGAGATTAGACCGATGGAGTGTTTGGCCTCACACCCTAGTACCCGAACAGGATATCCCGCCTCTGCATATCGAAGATGGGTGTCGGTGTTGAAATTCCTATTCCAGGGCCATGCAAGGTGGAGGTGGGGAGGGGGCAACGTCGTATTGTTTGGTGCAAGTAACACCCCTAGAATGAAGTCTCCCAAGACTCTGGTGTACTTGCTATGAATGAGATCATGATCATTTCTTTTCTTTATAATTGTTAGATCCTCCGCCTTTATTTATTTATTTATTTATTCCATTTTTAAAGAAAAAGAATTGAAAATGTATAAATTAAACTTATTTTGTGATTTTGTTTATAGTAGTGTTGACGTGATATGATATGTGCTCAAAGTTCCATTCTCGTATTATTTTGCGTCTTTCTTTATATTATTGATTAATTTAACTACCTCATTCTTCTCACATGTCAAGCCGCAATTCTTACTCGGCAAAAATAAAAATTCTATAATCACAATTCTCGGAAATTTCATTATTAATAAATGTTTTGTTTTTATTCTTTTGGAAGAACAAAAATAAAAATAAAAAATAAAAACACGATATCCCTAATGGCAGATGTTAGTTTCTTGCCGTAAAAGGGTTGTCTGCTCACCAAAAAGCAAGACTGTGAGCACTTCTGTGTATAAGACGAGACATACCAAAAATAGAAAGATTAAACACATATTTTAAGATATAGTTAGCGTTTAAAGTATTCCACGCTGAGGAGAAACTGTGAGTGGTTGGACTGCCTTTTCTTTATACCCTGACAGGAGAAAATGTTACTTGTTAGTGATCTGACCTACAACATCACACACATCACAGATCATCTCTTAGAAGGTGAAAGAAATTTGGGTAGAATGATTAATATCTAGTTGAAAACCAAAACTAATAAGCAGTTAATTCCAGCCGAGTCTTACTTTACATTGATATATGCATTAGGTAGCTCTTTTCATGATGTATAGCACATTAGATTAACGTTTCTGAAAGCATAATGTCATCACACCTTCCAACTCATGTACAACTATTTATTTCTTCCGGCCTCCTTTACCCCTATTCTTCTTCTTAGACTTGTTGTTGCCCTTTCCCTTGTTTTGTGTTTCCTTGCTGCTTTGGCTGTTGGCTCCAGCAGCAACTTCTGAAGCATTTGACTTACCCTTATCAACACTGCTGCGTTCCTTAGCCTCACCATCACTGTCCATCTCTTTGTACAGGTCCACTGATGTATTGTCGGTTTCTGAAGTCTCTACCGGATGTATTATGCCAAGTTGCAAGAAAAGCTGATTCAGGAAAGGTTCGACATGTAGTCTTCTTGACTGTAATCTCTCGGAAAGTTCGCCAATCGTTGACATATTGTTCCCAGGTTGTGGTTCCCTGATAAGGTAATGTTTTTGTTGTTTTGTCAGCAAGGCAGGGCATGTTTAACTCAATAAAGCCATTTGACGATTTCGCCATAAGATCAAAGAAAACAACCCCTTTAAACAAAGCATAAGAAGGCAGGACACGTCTAATTCAATATATGCTTACCCCGCATCCAATGCAACAGAAAGTAGATTTAGGTCCTCGAGCATGCCAGCTACTTCCTTCAATAAGTTTTCATGTTCGTGGGAAGTATTCATCTGATGGCATTCACTTTCACGCATTGCAATACTTAAAAGGCGAATACATTCCCACAAGTTTCCCTAAATTTTTCACAAGGTAAAAGAAAATTCAGTATGGTGCTTGCTCATCGGCATATGCTTTCTGCCAAAGTTTAATATATAATTGTAAAATAAATGCGTTACCTTCATTGCTTGCTCATTTTCCAACATGCACCTCGGATCTCCACCAATCTCCAGTGGCTTCAAAGCTTCGAATCTCTCCCAAAAGTAACTAGAATTAATTGGTAGCTTGATTCCAATTATGTTGTTCAAATCATCCTGACCTGCCAAGTTTGAAGGTGCAAGCTTATAACCCCCGTGGTCATAACTGTCTGATGAAAGAACTTCACAAGCATTAGTTGCACCCACTTCAATAGCTCCAATCTGACCTTGAGTGGCTTTGACTGTCCGAAGATGCAGGACTCTCAACATGTCCTCCCGGGACTGCTTTCCCGTCATATCAACAAAAATGGCATCTGGACATAAAAACTGCGAACAATTCTTTCCCAAACTCACAATTACAAGAGGATTGTGGACCTTCTTAAATGCTTCAGCAAGCACATTTGCATTCATATGTAAATGTTTCCGTCTTCTCCTAAGTACATCATAAAATTCAAATGGAAGTTGCTCAGTGATATAGCTCCAACCAAGCAATTCAGAAAGTGAATCCAAAAAACTCCTAGTGTTCAGACAAACCAAACATATTATAGCAACCAATCTCAACACCAGCAGCGGATAGTAATCCTTCGCGTCTATATTAAACCTTCTGATCCATTGAAGTGTATCCTGCTTATTACAAAGAAGCTGCCGAACAAAATAGATAATTGACTCGTAGATTCTTCCTAGGAAAGGTTGCACTTCATAAACGAAAGTGGAATTTGGGTTATCTACCTCTCTGTAGATAAACCATTCAACAAAAGAAGACTTCGAAGTGATGAAGTAGCCATGAAAGGAGGATGCCAAGATCAATAGGCGCTCAACAAGATACAAGAAACAACCAGGAGATATGTAGTCATTTTCCATCATCCAGTTGGCATTATACGTATCTGTCAAAGCTTCATGGAGCCTGCATAGAAGGGACCACTCTCTTGGATATTTACTGATATTGCCAGGCACTGTAGCGTGTGGAAGTGAAATATCAACATTCCCACAAAGATTCTGAATGAACGTTGTCCAGATTGGGTTCCCATCTTTACCATCAAACAATTTTAAAATCTTCTCATACAAATCATTGTTTATCTTACCCAATCCAAGAATTATCATCACAACTCTTCCAATTTTCCCATAAGTTAGCTTACTGCTCGAGCTGATGTTTTCCAATATCACTTGCTGTAGTAAATTCTTAGAAACTTCACTCTCTCTCAGAGAAAACATGTTCTCTGCCAGTGATTTTCGCCAATCTAGAGGAAATACACAGCCAAAGAAACACTCAGCAGAAAATTTGACAAATCTCTCTAATGCCTTGGCATCTTGGTACCGTCGGTCCAGATTTATGGATTCCAAAAGAGACTTTGCAACCTCATATATATGAGTAAGTGATCTACTTTGGCAGAACATGGAGAGGTTATTCTTTAATGAGAGATTATAAAGAGCTTCAAGTTTCTCCAAAACCTGCAGGCCAACAGAAAGTATTTCTGAAGACCAGTAACTTCGAGCAGTTGAAGCTAAATGGCGAACATCAATAGCAACCAACTTTCCATTCTGATGAAGAAATCGATTATCTAAATCTCTCACCCAATCAGCACCACGGTTGAGCAAAAGATAGATTGCATTGAGTTCACGAAACTGTCTCCACACTCCCATGTAATTCAAACAGAAATCTCCATATTGCTTATATTCATTAAAATCTTGGGTTTCAAGACTTCTGAGATACTTGAAAATGTTCCCAACATGATCTTTCCAAAAATTCCAAAAGTAAACAAGAGTTTCTACAGACATCTGATTTCTGGAGATCATCTGATCCGAATGCTTTATTTGATCAAAAACAAAATAATCTTCCCAAATATACTTCGACGAGTGTGCATGAAAATGAGCATCTATAATTTTTCGAGCAGATATTATTTCACCACAAGCACTCTTATGTCTCTGAGAAGAATTCAGGGAGTTTTTCATGACAGACACACTAGTCTTCTCGTTTAATAAAACATCAGCCTCTGTACAAACACAAGCATAGAAGTCGTTGGACTCATTCTTAGCAAATGACTTTGCTTTTGCCAAAAGCTCTTGCTTCTGTGTAAAGTGCTTTAAAGGCCAGCCTTGACTTCCAGCTGTCCATAATGAGCTGGACAACACAAAGAGGAGAATTAGCATGGATGCTTCTTTGAAATTCCCAGCCTTCACAAGGAGATCAGAAGCCTTTAGAATCTCCCCTCTTAGCTTCGCAATGTTTGCAGCCTCTAAGAAGTTGCCTGATTCTTCTTCCAACAACAAAAGCTCATCAAAACAACCTAGACGCTTCAAAAACTCACGCATCAATTCTATGGAACGAAAACCTTTAACAAACCTCATCATTGATTTGTGATCTTTAAGCTCATAATAATGAAGAGCACAACTCTCTAGAAACTCTTGTTCAATTTTTTCTATTGCTTGTCCTCTTCTAACCACACCAAAGTCTATAGTTGCATCTTGTTTCCAATATCGAATGTACTTGAAACCCTTGTCAAATAATTTTCCCTTGGAGCAAGCTTTTAAACATTCTGGGAAAAAATAGCCCCTAGCATAAACATCAGCTGCAAGTTCGTAACATCCCGCAAGAGAAAAGCATTCCCCAGCCTTTTCCAGCTCTGACTCCCCACATTTTTCTAAATAAAGCCTGCCTACAACAGTTGGATGTTTGCCAAGTCAAAAACAAAAAATCTCATAAAACCAAACCACTCTCAAGTTTTTTTTGGAGCTCAAGTTAATGTTTCAGCTTTCTTCATGTGTAGAAATTTATGGCCAAAAACTCAGAGATTAAATAAAAGGAATTCCAACCCTCGCATGATAGGGTTTGTGATACAAGTACTTATATCAACAATTCCATGAAGAACACAACTGTAATGGAAACGCTGTCAAAGTAAAGAGTAAAAAGGAATAAATGTGGAGCACATTTCAGCCTCCTACATTCTTGTCCCTCAAATCTTTTAAAAGGTCACTACCCAATGTTGATTCCACCAAAGTGGGGTGGTCCTGAGAAAAGTTTGGAAATGGTTCTACTTTCAGTGTTTTTTCCACAAAGGGCTGGCCCCTCTCCAAACTCAAATGTGCACTAGACAGTGACTTCGCTCGGAATTATTTCTATTGTGTCAAAAGCTTCCAATATCAGAAACGGTTCTAATTCAACTGTTAGACAGATTGAGGTTTTAAGATGCATTATACATTGCAAAAAAATTTAACAGCAAAACTAGAACCCAAACACCCCAAGCACATGGTAGGTTATATTTGATGACTTTCATAAAACTCAATGCATACCTGCTCTTTCATACTCCCCCAACTCACAAAAACAACGGGCAGCAGAATCACCCTTGCCTATTGCTTCAAATATATCGGCAGCTTCCCTAAGTATAACATTTGCTGCTTCAGGATTCAAATGCCGCATTCGGTCAGCCGTTGCTCTAAGGCCAGCAGCTTTAGATCTTTTTTCCCAATAAGTATCTCCAGCTCTTTCAAAGCACATTGTTGCTATTTCATAGTTACAATCATGATATAACTGTACAGATAAAAGAATTAAGAATCAGATATCCATAGAGTTAATTGTGTTTGCAGAAAAGAAAAAAATAAGGTGTCAATAGATCCATCAAGCCCTCGTTCACAAGTATTACAATTACAAGATAAAAGTAGAAATTTCCAAAGCAGAATTCAATAACAATGACTGTATCATCTTCATCATTGCCTAGCTATTAATTTGGTGAGTAACAATCGAAGCCTACGATACTACCACAAACTAATATTCTGATCATTCCATCACCATGATATTATCCATGCAATAACCTAAGGTTTCCAGTCACAATCGGAGCAGAAGAACTTCTAGTAATAGAGGGCCAAAAACAATGACATAATATAAAGTACTGGTAGGAGTAGTAAAGTTAGATTGGGAAAAAATTAACGTCTATGAAACTATAAAAATAAACAGTATGATAGTTCCTTCACCATGATTTTTCCTATGAAATAACCTCAGGCTTTTCAGTTACAATAGGAGCAAAATATATTCATAAACAGTGGAGTGATAACCTTCATGCCTCTTGACCTCCACTCCTCTGAACTGCTAGCAACTTGCATTGCCTTAGCAAGTGAGTCGTCCAGTTGTCTGACTTGGACAAGACACTTTTTCTTCCAATACTCAAACATAGGTTTGCAGAACTCCTCTGTATTCTCACAAATCCACAATCTCTGCCTTGTTCGTGTGACAGCTACATAAAGTTGCTTTAGTTCTGAGCACAAGACATTGTGTTTAGTAGAAAAGGTGCTATGTGAAGTTGAGTCAAGCAAATCGTATTGCTTCATATATTCATATATTACCCTCCATTTATTTTTCAAAGGTGATGAGCCAAAAAAGTTGTACAGCAATACATCCTGCACAAGGACAACATAAGAACCACCAAAAACCAGGAAAATATGGCTCAATAAATTACTGTTTAAGAAAATGGACCGTAGCTTAAACATGTGACATGGCAATTTTTAATATGTAGACATAATGCATAGAAATATGCATTTTAAGATTGCCCGTTTGGATGTTTGGATGTTGAGATGGACTAATCTCATCCCATCTCATTCAAACACCACTCAAGTACAAATGCTTTTCAATGTCAAATTTTCAACTTTTTCATCTCATCATTACAAATTCCCTAAAATTCCAAACAAAACACACAAAAAAAAACCTCAAAATTTTCATATCCAAAACAAAACTAATATTGAAAAAAAATCTATTCTAACAATATTTTAACTTTATAATATTTGTATCAAGTTTTTTTCTCTCCTTTCTCAAAATCTCATAACGCATCTTAATTCAAACTATTTCACTACTATTCACAGATTTCTCACCCATCTCATCACAACATCCAAACAAGGTCTTTGTCTCTGCACAAGACCTACAATAAAATCCTATTAGACATAAAGCTGCTTGAAGCTTTGATTTTTGCAAGAAAAATGATGTGTATGTACTTGGCAGTTTGGTACTAATATCAGGCAATATGACAACAGCATCGTGGGAACAACAATTTAACTTCAATTAGGATGTGGTGTAACTCCCTATTTTACACCTTTAAATGAAAAACCGACATGTCAACTTTCTATTAAATAATAAAATACACATTCACACTAGACTGCACATAATAAAATTAAAACAATTAAAAAATATTGAAAAAAAAAAACACATCCGGTGACCTCTGCTGCCAGCCAGTGGCAGGGTGGCCGCCACACTTGAGCAACAGTCAGATTGATGGTGATTACTCCAGCTATCTCTTGGGGTGGCAGCTGCTACCCCAAGTATGACCAGGGGTGGTCTTAAAATTAATTAGGGTTAGAGATTTTTGGGCTTATGCTATATTTTAGTGTTTTACTGAATATAATGTGTGATGCATCTTTTTTTAAAATTTGTGCTTTCTCTATTGAGATATCTTATAATTGGAGGGTGTAAAAGTCATTTTTAGACCACATCCTAACCAAAGATGTGATCTAGGAACGATCCTATCGACATGGCGTGATGATGAACTTGAACATATTTTAAAAGGGTCATTTCAAAGCAATAGCTTAATTCATTGAGAATTCAACAATAAACTAGGCTAATGAAACTCCACAGTGCAATCAACTCAACGTAAACCAGTAAATGAAATAAATAATCATGCACAATAACCACCTGAAACTCGAGGCCCTTACACTCCACAATAGTTAGAACAAGAGCCTGCTTCCCAACATATTTGGCAACGTCCTTCCGAGCAGAATCATCCCGTACTAATATTACCTGCTCCGCACCAAAGCCAACAATACTTGCTCCACTATTTCCACTATTTCCAAAAATAGTAATGATTGCATTTTCATTGCTCCCTGATTCAAGCACAATCGGTGCTTCTCCATACACAAGACTATTCTCAGGCTCCAAAACATCAATTGATTGAGGAAAGAAATGATATAGAAGTTCAATAACACTGTGTGCTAGTTTGAGAACCCCATCATGTGTACGGAAGTTCTGGCTCAGATGGAAAATATTTGACATTATTCCTTTTTCTTCTCTTTTATTATGTCCACTGCTTTCTGATTCCAGTAGAAACTTCTTGTAGAATAGAGATCGTATGTCCTGGAACCTGAAATCAATTCCCCTTGCAATAGTTTGTGCGGTATCACCAGAGAAAACGAAACCTTCTTCAACATTTTTGCAGATATATTTGAATAATGCAATTTGGCTCAACGTAAGATCCTGAACCTCATCTATGTATACAAAATCAATTTTATCACCATTGTAGCTTCCAATTCTCAAACGACGATGTAGATCTATCACAAGATCAGCCAGATCAAACTCACCATTTTCCATCTTCATCTTTTCATAATTTTGAAAGAGCTCATATATTATTTCTCTCTCCTCTCTACTTAAACTGGAAACTCGGCTATTTGATAGTAAAAGATAGTCATCATGACCGAGCTTACCATCACCTTCCTCTGCAGCTTGTGGGCCACCTTTTATATGAGAAATAATCTCTGTGAAAACTCTGGAAGGGTCAAGCTTTGTATTTAGCTTGGCATTGAAACGGGGCCAGTATGATAAACTGAACTTCTCATAATTAACTTCCTTCAACCTTATAAAGGTCTCTAAGGCAACTGATCGACCACCAACCCGACCAGGATCAAGTTTTCTCACTTCCTGGAATCTTTCAAAGTAGGAATTGCCCATGGTTCCATCAAGCATCATCAGAAATTTATGAAATGTTATCACAAGTGGATACGACATGGTAGGAACACCAAAAAAAGAATCTGGGATGTCCTTGAATTGAATGGCATCATCAAAATCATCAAAATCATTTGAACTGGTACCTTTAGAGCAATCACCATCAGAGACAGAGCTACAAAAAAAAGTCATAAAAGGCTCATAGTGAAATCCTCGACCAAAAACTAATAGTGCTTATTCACAGGATGCTTTGTTTAAAGACGACGAATTGTTTAGCCAGAAACTTATATTAGGATCAATACACTTTGCATGCTCAAACCACCAACACTGACATATTGCGCCCTCATACTACAAAAACTTAATACTTCTCACTATTTCTTAAGATCTAATTATCAAGATTGTGCCACTTCACCGATTACTTCCCTTTTATCTATCAATTAAAAGACAGTGTGAAGTGTCAATATTTGGTAGCCTGAGGGTGTAATGAGTCAGTTTTCATCATTTGGGGTGCAAAATGCAAAACCCATGATAGTTCAAGGGTGCAAAGTCTATTTGTCCCCAAGATGTTAGAAGAGATAATATATCCCGCTTGATTTGTACTAACAAAATAAAAGATTTAGATACTTCTGTGCTAACCCAGGCCTAATCCCCAAATACCACAGATTTGAAAGCTAAACATTAAATGGAGAAACAACATAGATATAAAATAAAAAAAAGGAATAATAAGAAGTTGTATAGTTACATTCAATATGTATAATATTTTCTTATCAGTAAATTACATCCATGATCCGGTATACAAAGTTGTACCAAATCAAAGAATAAATCCAGCATTTATACTTGTATAAAGTCAATGAGTAAACAACTTAAGAAGTACATGAAATTTATTACAAAAGTTTAGCTTGAATTTAACTTATGAACCACGTTTAATATAAATTGGCCTGCCAAAAAACAAACTGTAAAGGGTCCATGGTTTATTGAGATTTATATGCATCTAAACACAAGTTCCTTTTGAAAATTCTCAAAACCCCGTCAAATACAGTGAAAACTGAGTTTCATAGTTTCTAATAAAAATCAAGCTAAGAGATTCAGAAAAACTAAGCATCCACAAACTCAAAAGGAACTAGTGGCTCATGAATTCACATGAGTACTATCAAATAAAGCATGCACCTTTTCAACTGAGAAACGTGTTGTATGACCTGTAGTTTGACAGCATAACACAGTTTATGGCTCACTGTCACAAAAAGCTGGCGCAATATAGTTCTCTTTGTTTCCGCCAAGGTCTCCTCAACCTCATTCTCTGGGCTATGCACAAGGTTATCGCTCTTCACACCATAAAATAATTCTGTTGCCATCTGGAGCACCTTTTCTTTCTCCAATAACTTCCTAGTCAAAACAGTGGTTTTCCCAGTACCTGACCGTCCAAGTATAAAAGCACTTCTAGGAAAAACTATTATCTCCTGCTCTTGGTCAGTTACTTCAAATGGAAGATCCAATTCACCACTATCCTTGTTTGAAAGCAACTGACCCACTACACCAGATGAGAAAGAGTAGAATTTCATCAGCATCAGACTCTCACTAACCTTTGCATTCTCAACATAACTTCTACCATCAGAAGCGCAACCAACTAAATCACTCTCATTTTCACTGTTAGCAATATTCCTAATCCGTACAATATCAAAAGAGCTTGACCAACTCTTCGGAACTTCCAAATCCCTAAGCAAAAATAGCCCAAAAAAAAAACCACTTCAAAGGTCAATGTATAACAAAGTTATTCTTGCAATTAAGCAATATCTTTCAAGATTTTCTAAGATGCAAAAGGGAATACATACCCCTCAAGACATTTCTCTTTGCAGCGATTAAGAAAGTCATCTGTATATTTCCCAAACATGCTATCAAGCCGTTTAATTAATTTTGGAATTTCCTCTGCAGGTAATATATCCCAGACTTTCAAAACTTGATAGTACCTCAGTTCCTTTACTATGTCACTCCATTCCTTTCTGATGTCATTTGCACAAACAATATAAAGATCTTCAACCTTAAATTGCTTTATGATCTGTGAAGAACTTCCACAAACTGGATCTAAACTTCTCTTCTTTGGTCTCCAGCCCCGGGAAAGTCTAAGTAGAAGTTCTATAATCAAGTTTTTTCTCATTACAGGCTTCACTTTTTTAAATGATTTCAGAAAGTTATCACTGAAAAGAACCTGTTGGATACGGGAAAAGACAGAATACAGAAAATTCAATAAGAAAAGCTACATAACCCAATCAAGAAAGAGTGTTAACATTGCCACTAGTGAGAATTGAAAAAAAGAGTATAGTTTGTAATGAAAGCATAACTATTGAATGTCAAATACCTTCCACCTAGCACTTCTGAAAAGTATGCCATCTCCATTCAGCAAATCATCAAATTGTTCAAATTCTCTTTTCACATCTAAAACTGCTTTGTGTAAATCCTTGTCTTCATCAGCATTAAAGAAATACTGACGTTTCTTAGCATCAAGGACTAAGGCTTTCCAGATAGAGTCACTATTACCAAGTGTATCTGCATTTCCTAAGATCCATAGACAGTGCCTGAAAGGCATTACAGGGAAACTGATATTTTTCACCATACTTTTCAATATGGAAACAAAAGTAAACTTTCAAGATTAGTTTACAATATCTTACCTCGCCCTGGTAAGAGCAACATTCGTTCTCTGAAGATTAGATAAGAACCCAATTGATGCATACCTATTAGATCTCACAGTTGATATTATTATTATGTCCTCCTCTCCACCCTGGAATCCATCAACTGACTTCACCTTCACTGTGAACCCTTCAATATTAACATACCTCCTTCCAAGTTTGTCCTGAATTGCAACTACTTGAGCAGCATAAGGAGATATTACGCCAATACTGAGCTTCTTTCTTGAACCAAGCCAAGCTTTTCTCAAAGCAAAATCCAAGAACAAAGAAAAATATATTAAAAACAGAAGTTAATTATAGGTTGAAAACCAGGACGTTTAAGTACAGTTTTATCTTAGGGAAGAGGTTCCATTATCAAGAGTTCTAGAAAGCAAGACCACATGGAAGGACAAAGGGCCAATGTGACAATTCTTAATTACGGAAACATGCATTTACAGTATTGTTAATAATTTATCACAATTATGTTTTCTTCTTTTGGACTTGATCAAATTTTCCAGGACTCAAAAAATAATCTCTAAGAAATTTCCTACTTCAGCATGTAGAACTTTCTCATTCGTTACAGTCCAATAAAAGCTAAATCATTCAGTTACTATGACAAACCTCATCAACTTCCACCTTTTCATTAACTAAGAAATTAGAGATCAGACAAATCAACTTATACTGAAATGAAATTAATGACTTAAATGTACTGCATCTACAATATAACCTTGCTATACGATTAGACGTCTTTCTTTAAAAGCTAAAGCCAAATGTGAAATAACCACAGAAGCTGAATAGAAACTGACTAGACTAGATGTCAGAATCAAAGATTATCTTGAAAAGGTCAAAAGAACATCAGAGTCAAATGTAGTTACCTTTGTATAATTTGAGCAATATTTTCATGACAACAGCAACTTCAACCAGGTTTCTCCAACCATGCCCTACATCACCTCGTTCTTCTCTTCCATCTACTATATTTATAAAAGAATATGTACCAAACATTGGCCCTGAAAGGTAGTGTTTTTCATAGCCTTTTCTTTTAACATTCGGAGCATCTAAGATCCGGTTGCAGTAAAAATTAAAATTTGGGAAAGAACTTATAGACGGATGCATTCGATACTGTATATTAAGAAGATGCTTCGAGTGACCCAGTAAGCTCATTCTCTCAAATAGACTCCTCCCAAAATCAGCTTCGCTGGAAATCTATAAGTAGATTTTTAAATGATGTTAAGCAAGAGAAAAAAAAAAAAGAAAAAAGAAAGTCAAATTCCAACAAAGGGAGAAGTAAGTATGACAACCAAATAGGATTTACACACATTGCTCTCAACCATTGCTGGTAATTGGCACTCATCCCCAACCAGAACAGCATGCCTTAAACCTGGAAGTTGAAGGGGTATGGCTGACTCACACTCCTTTAATTGTGCAGCTTCATCAATAACCAGAATGCTCAGTGGTTTCATTTCCACCGAATGCAGTTTGTAAGAACTTGAAGCAGTGCATAAAAGTAAGGAAGCTGCTTGAAGACAAAAATCCATTATTGATTCTTTGTTCATACCCATTGGAAGCTCAAGTTCATTAAATGAACCCTGAAGAGTTTTTAGAACGGTAAGGCATTCTCTTCTCTTTGCTTGCAACTGGAAGGGAATATCCATAAGTGGCTGCGAAATATCTCCAACTACTTCTAAATGAGAAAAAAACTCCTCCAGTACTTCAGACTCCACACTATCTTGAAACAATAAGGTTTCAAAAGACTCAAGTAGGTCAATTAGGGAATTCATGTTTTGGAAGTTGCTTTGAGTGTAACTTTTGGGTAAATGTGTACAGAAGACTAGAAAACAATTTTTGAGTGGTGATGAAATAGAAGCAAATCTTTTTCTCACAAAATCAAGAAATGACTTGCATGTTCCATTGCTAGCATCAGTTTCCTCCCTGCTTTCCTCTTTGATCTCTTTTTCTTTGCTCTCTTCTCTCTCTCTTATCAATTCATTTTTCAAGAACATGTGATACTGAGAAACACAGTCCTCAAGAAGATCAATCATTGAATCAAAGCAATGTCTCCAACCAGTCTGATGTCCCAAGCACTCTGTAAGCCTTTGGACCCGATAATCTAAATATATCTCTTCAATGTCTGAACCAAGTTTGAGTCGCTCCTTATTACCAAACAAAAGAATATCTCCCAATGAGCAAAACGAACCATCAGTTTCAAGCAATTCTTTCATCAACTCTGTTATGCTGGAGGCCACTCCTGTAATTGCAACATTTGTTGGGGCGCAGGTAAGAGTTCTATATCCCATTCTAAAAAATGATAAGAGCAGAGTACTAATGATTTTTGTTTTCCCTGTACCGGGTGGGCCCCATATAAGTTCAACTTCCGTCTTGTGGCTGCAATGGACCTTACGAAGACATGCCAGAAATGTCTGGGTTTGGGATTCATTCAGTTTAGAATTTATACTGGTCCCAAGTTTCTCACGCCAGCTGCCATCACTTTCTGCGGAGCAGAGACCACAATCTTCCTCAATCTGTTTTGCAACATCAGAGAGGGAAAATAATTGAACCAAGAGTCAACAGCAATGCTCAGTAAGACAAATAAACTGAGAAAACCAAAAGAATACCTTTACACTAGCTGATGAATAGGAAAAACGAGAAAATAATAGAAATCAGTAAGTGAGGCATTATATATATATATTTTGGTCAGTAAGGCATTATAAATAATTATTAAAATATTAAACTCATCATTTTCTTTCAGTCTAATGTTCAGGAAAAGTTCCTGTCTAATTTCATATCAACCAGGTGATACTAAGTTCAAATTCCAACTCCCCTCTTCCTTCCACTTAAAAGCTCAAACCACACTTTCCCAACAGTTTCAGGGGACAGCAATCATAAAAAGTTGTGGTATGTATACAGGTTACAAAAGACAAAAAAGTAGGAACTCTCATCCGCTTGATCAATACAGAATCCCATAGCTTTATGATCAACTTAAAACTTTTGGAAAGTTGACTCAACCTCAAGTTTTTCTCCTTTATAATACTTCAAAAGTAAAACATTGTCTCAGGTTATTAAAACAGTGCAGATCCTTGCTGTACTGGGTCCAGTTTCACCAAATTTCTACTTCATAATAATTGGAGATTTCCATGGTACATCAGGATGTATGCCTAACTCAGAATTATTATAACTACAAATTAATCCCAGAAATTACTTACCGAAGAATTAGTGCATAAAACTTTCTTGATAATTTGTAGATTTCCCTGCATGTGTATTGCGTTCCATATTCTCTTGTTAGGGATTGTATTTGTCAAGAAAATCACAAACAAAGACTTATGGTTTCCAGCATCAACTTCAATGTCTTTCAATGCTTTGACTTTAAATCTGGTTGATGTGCTATCACCCTCATTCACATCCTCTGGAATTTTGGTGACAGCTACAAAAGCCCATTGCCTTCCTATTCTTTGTAAATCAGAAACATCCTCAGGTTTGGCATCTGCTAAAACAAACACATCTCCGGGCAATGTCTTGTAAGGCTCCCCGCCACGAACAGTGAATCTGTTTCTCCACTGATCAACCTCAAGATCATACAATTTTGTTCCATATGGCTTAGATTCATCAAATGCAATTACTTCAGCAAAAGGGGCTCTTGAAATAATCTCCATACTCGAATGCAGTTGTGCACGAGTTTCTTCCAGTAAGGGGTAAACATATGACCCAAAATACTGGCCAACTGATTCGAAGGATTGTGGAATCTTTTCCACCTGTAATTATGAAACAAGAATTAAATCAAAATAGAATGCCAAACAAACTTCTTGGAGGTCAAAAAGCTCATCCCAATAAATTAATCCGCTGGGAAAATGCAAATAGGAGAAGCTAAAGTGAAACAGCATGTTCTTGTAGCAGATTCATCAAGATTGATTAAGCCATTATATAATAGAATGTCTGAAAGCCTGAACAGACAACCCCAAATATTTATATGCGACTTTCACCTTGCTTGGAAGACATGACTACACTCATTTAACAGAATTGTTTGTACAAGCTGAAGCTAAGGTTTGAGAGAAAAAATTATCAAAACGGAAGAATCTGATGAGAAAAAAAAAATTCCTTCTACCCCCACAACGATGGTGAAAGAAGCCTTATATCAAATGTGTCTATTGATCAGCTTATTAAACAAGGCAAAATGAATAACAGCTTTGTATTTAGGATGCACATTCGAATTCCAACATATGTTACTTCCAATAACATGTACAAGGATAATTGTGTTTTCATTCAAAAAAATAAGTTGAGATCGCCCACACGTTAGCTACATCCCATAACTACAATAATAATAATATCCAACTCAACTATATTTTCCAAGAAAATTATGATTGATTATCAATATCGATCAACTACTTTGCTAACATAGGATATTCGGCAGATATGTCGACTAAATCAATTTCTCTGCTCAGGTTCAACTATGGAGGAGGAACCCTTAGAGATTCTATGGTGTTACGCTTGGCGGAATGCAAGCTGTTGAAGCTTGACTCAAATTCCTATTTAAATTCATCTTCAAATTGACTTCCCTTGTTTATGAGAACTAGAGCAAGAGAATCAACTAATTTGGTGTAGCTTATCCAACAAAGGAATAGGAATTTACAGCATATAAATAAGTTTCTCTTTGAGAAAGATTATCTTTTATGAGAGGGCATGGATTTAGGTGTATTGAAATTCTGGGTTTCGATGTTGCTTGATCTCATTTCTACTCCATCCTGCAACATTGAGTTTCTTTAATATCGTACTCAACGGTAAAGTGTGCTTGAAAGAGAATCTAATTTGGGTAGTTATATCATTGTGATTGGTTCTCATCTATTAATCCTAAAATCTCTATTGGTTGCAACAAAACAGCATCAAAGCTTCATTGTAGCAACTGCAAGGTTGCAATTTGTTGACATATGGCTTGACTTCTCCCATCAGAAATTGGTTGTAGGTTTCAAAGCCAATCCAATTAAATGGACTTGCTGTTGTTTTCCATCTCCTAATCAAATTTCTTCATATGTATTTGGTTGGATGTCTGCTCTTATACAACACAAATTAGACTTTCATTCTCCAAGCGGGAGAAAGCTAATAAATCCTTCGAGTTCATTTATATCATTACATTTCAAGAGAGAAACTTGCAAAAGTTTTAGTGCTAGCATCATTTTTTCCATTTCTTTGCTCTCTTCTTGTATCCTGTCGATTAAGTTTATTAAGAAGACTGTATAATTTTTCTCCTCTATGAAATATTCCCTAGTGTGTGATAATAATATTTTTGGTTCACGGGGGCTTAAGTTTGGAGTGTTCTCAACTATCTTTTGGAATCCATTTATTGGTTAGTGAACTCCTCGTGACAGTCTTTGCTAGTCAATACGCACTTTCAAGTCAAACCACATAAATCTCAATGCCATGAGATAAGATTATTTTCTTCTGTATTTTACTTGAAAAATAAATAATAAAAAAAATCTGCGTTATAAGTAATCTATACAATATCTTGTTCCCAAATAATATTAAAAGCAAGTACACAATTTTTCCTTCTAAGTTCATATCTTATTTATTGTCTTCTTTTCTTTTCTTTTCTTTTTTTTTAGTTGGGGGGGTTGCAATAATAGAAGCGCTACATAAATCCCCAGCGCTGGCCTTTAAATATTTTAAAGAGAATTGAAAGATGGTAATCCCATTTTACAAAGCTTAAACTAGCAACATGTAATTCAAACGTAATGAGGATGAAATATAATCAAGGATGAAGCTAGAAAGGATTTTCTTTAGTTTTTCTTTCCATTTTCTTCGCAAGAGAAAAAAGATTCATATATCCCCTGTTTTAAAAGAGTTCTTTTATTTTTTTTCTTTTTGTCTCATGAACAAAGTAATAAATAGCACTTCATTTTTTATCGGAATTTTATTGGCAGTAGATATCCAAGAACAAAATCCCCGAGTTGCACAGCCCTTGGAAAATTAGTGCAAAACCAGATATAACTCAACTGAAAGGTCAAACAGTATATCACTAAACTGCATTACATTTCACGACTAGATCATGATCTCAAAGTAAACAGATAGCAATAAATTTTATTTTTATTTTTCTACTTTTTTGACTTTTCTTAAGCATCAGATTCTTCATCCATATATACTTTACTGAGTGTTAAATGCTAGAAATCATTCCAAAGCTGCCCTGAGATTATAATAACTAAACAGAAATTATGTGCAAAGAGAATGATGGATTAAAGCAAACCTGGTACTTGTAAAGGTCTTCGTTAAGAATATCTTCAAGAGACCAAGAAAGCACAATATCGGTGAAGCCATGGTCAGTAGGAACTCCTCTCATCATCTTCTCTGAACCGTCGCCCTTGGTCATTTTCACTATTCCTATTCCTTTTTCACACACATTTTCTTCTCATCTCCATGCAAATATAAAAGATGATATAAAATTCAGAAAAGCAAGATGTAGGAGAGAAAGGAAAGGGATTTCTTGGCCAGGAAGGAAAGAAACATGAAAGGAGAAGCAACTTGGGAATGTGAGTACAAGCACAATAGTACTGGTTATCTGGCCTTTAAAAAGCAAGAGAATCATCAAACGACGAACGTGATTAATGAACCTCAGGAAGAGGAAAAAAGTAAAGTAGTAAAGAAAAGAGAAAAAACCTTTTGGTTTCCTGTCTTTTCCCGTACATTTATGTTCCTCAACAAATGAGAATCAAGCAGCCATGCATTCTGAAGGAGCCGAGGAATAATTAAAGTTTTGAGTGGTGCAGTTATCGAAAGGGCAGAAAGCAAAATATTTTCCTAGGATAAAGATTTGATATATAGAATTTTCCGAAGTCTAAAGTAGAAGTAGGCATATAATCATGTATTTGTAATATAAATTTAATGTTACTTAAATACAAAAAGTTTACGTACGATCCTACTTCTTATGTATAAATAAAATATAAAAACATACTACAAAAATGGCGTTAAAATCTTGTAAAAATTCTAAAACATCTTAGCTCTAGAAAGAAATCATTGATAGATAACAAGCTTGCAATTTAATAAAGTGGAATTAATTTCTTGATTGCTTTTAATTAGGCTTGTAATGCAGTTCATAAATATAGACAATAAAAAGAATTATTTAAAGTTTAAATATAAAATTTTACTTTTTTATCCTCTTTTATTAAATACTTAAAAAACTCTTCACATTATGGGATGTGTAAAAATACTATATTTCTGTATAGTATAACTTTAATTTTAAAAGTCGGGTATTTAATCGTTATGGATGACGTGTACATGTTGTAAAAAGATACAAATTGATTAAACTAAGATAAATGTACGTCTTTTAACTTATTATAACGAAAATGTTGCTAAACAAATTAAAAAAATACACTACTTAATATAAAGATAAAAAAAAAATTAAACTATTAATATTTTTTAATCTTTATAACACCCATTTGAATAACATAATGGATATTAAAAAAAGTGGACTTAAAAATAATTATTTTACACTACTTATGCATAATAAAGGAGTGGTCCATTAAGGTTATGTTTAGATATTGAAAATATTTGTAAATAGTAATAAAAATAATAATTAAATAATAAATAATAATAATTAAATAATATATAATAATAATAAAATATTTAAAAAGATTTGGCAAATTTTAATTTCCAAACCTAGCCTAAGTAATAATGGTTTGCCGCGGTTTCATTGACTAGAAATAGTGAATAGATGTAAAAGATTTCCAAGTCAATGAAAGTCTATACATGTAAAGACGTGAAAAATGAAGGGTTAGTTAGCTTTTGAGATCCATTCCCATGGGCCATCACATCTCTCTCCTCCATCCCTATATATAAGACATGGGTTGTTTTTTTAATTCAATCACCCAAGTAAAAATTCTACTAAAATTATTATAATATAATATTACTAAAAATAGAAATAAATATATATTAAGAGAAAAGCCTCTCTTGCCTTTGCCCTAATTTTCGAACTTGTATAATATATTTTTATTTATTAGACAAAATTTGGTTTTGGTACAGAGTTGGGAGGGATTAAGGATCGAACATTATTTTAGAGGGAGATGCTAGAAAAGTGGTTCATGCTATTCTTCATTCAGACACCACTGCATGCAACATGTACGGCGATGCTGATCACTTCTGAGATAAATTACTTCTTAAGTTCTCTAGTGGAATTGTCTTGAGGAATGGAGGATAGAATATCTTAAGAGAGAAGATAAAGTTATAGCTCATGTCTTTAGATGCTTTGGAGGATAATGAGGTAGAAAAATATTACTCATTATCTTATATCACATTTTTGAATATATTAAAGTTATTTTATATTTTTTTATATTTTTTTAGTTTTAATTTTATTTAATTTTATTCTTATTAAATTAATTAAATTATTCTACTTATTATTTATACACCACATATTTATTATACAAAAATAAAATATGTGTGATATGTAATGTGTAAAAATATGATAAGAAGAATTATTCTTTTTAAAAGGAGTGCAGGACATTTTTATACCGACTATAAATATCATTTCTCTTAAAAAAAAGTCGGATACCGGTTAAGAGAAAATGAGAATTAATAAAGCATTGATTGATAGAAAAATCCTATGAGAAAATAATGTGTATAAATAGTTGTTATTTATCGTCAAATAGGTGTTATATTTTGCTTTCTTACGTGTATTTTTCTTTTTATGTTTTCATTTTTTCTGTTTTTAAGGGAGGAAAAAGGTAAATATTTAATTAATGGTTAAAAACTAATCTTTGAATTTTAAAACAGAAAAAAGACTTTACAAATTAAATATATATGATTCATGATTCAATAGTTTTTAAAAGGGGTGGTGATACACTTACTACTCTATTAATGCTTATTTATTATTTTTAATATATTTATTTATTTTTATCATATACTTTAAGTAATTTTTTAACATCCTTAATTATTAAGAAGTTTTTTTAAAAATATACAACTTTGCTAATAGTCAATTTTTTAATTATTACATAAAAGAAATTTTTTTTAGAATTAACAAAATAAAATGAGTAATAAATAAATAGTAATAGAGTTATAACACTATCATTTTCTTTATAAAAGTATATAATGAAAAAAACTAATACAGACAGATTAATGATAGTATATTTATAATTAAAAAAATATTTTTACTATTTTAAAGTTTTTTTAGGGTATGTTTTGTTTCAATTTTTTTTTTTATTAAATTTTAATCCAATCCTATTTAAAACCCCAACAAACGATCATCCTCTACTTCAAGAAAAACGCATCGCACAAAAAATGTATATAAACAACTTTTAAATTACCTACCATTTTTCATAACCCTATACAAGAAATACTAAAGAATTTTCATTCTACGCGTCTATGTTTCCCCATTCCAAACGAAAAATCCTCTCTCATCCAAACAAGCCTTATCCCAAGGATATCATACAAATCCACATGTAGCAAGTAATAATAGAGACTTCATTTGCTCAGTGGGTGACGAAACTTGTCCACCTTCTAGATCTCATGCACTGTAAATAGACTTTACATTCAATTCATGTACTAAAATTCAACCTCGGATCGAGCAGATGAAACTTGACCAACACTTATAGAAAGAGAAAAAATTTATACAAATAAAAGGACTAGAAAAAGTAAATCATGGCCTGAAAACAACTTTGCATTATTTCTTCTAAAACAGAACTCTCTCCTATTTGTTTTAACAATATTCGAGATACAACATAATCATACATAAATAGTTTATGTTAAGAACAAAAATATGACACACATGATTCTATACAATTTTAGCGAGATAACTAACCAATTATTTGCACTAATCTACATGTTCGATCCTGGCATTCATGAACATTTACAAAAATAAATCTTAAACTTTTGTTAGAAGTTGTCCTCACTTCTTATGCGCATATAGGTAAAATTCATTTTGTGTCTCTATTACTTCAGACACTTATACGACTATTGAGCTTTATTAAGATTATAATATCCATCATACATTTAGTGTAACAACCAACACCGACCATCGTGGAAGGATTTCTCACATTAAATTAAATTTTATTGCTATCACAGTTACATAATTTTAAATTGTTATTACCCATTAAACTTTAGAGTATTATTTTTTAGTAGTGTAAGATTGTGTTCTTATTATAGGTGACTTTTTACTTGACTGCACATATACAATAGTGATAATAACATCACTAATTAATTGTTTGACATATTCATGTCTCAAGTTAATATGTCTAGATTTTTTTTATTATAGACTTTACTATAAACCCTATACATAATAGCTTACTATCACAGTGTAAACAAATGACTGACATCTGTTATGGCCACAACTTTATGTCAAATAACAAATTCCTCAACCATTCTGCTTTTTTCCCTATTACTGTCAAGCTACAAATTCAAATTTCATTGTAGAATATGAAATATATATTTGTTCAGTAGAAGTCTATGAAACGATTCCATTACTAAGGGTGAAAACTCAACCAGACGTGGCCTTATTATCGTTTGAGCTAGTGATTTAATTACCATCACAATATCCTTCTAGTACAGTAGAAAAATTAATATAATACAGTCCTAACGATTTAAAGTACCCAAAGACTCTGTCAATTGTTTTCTAATGCTCTTTATTAGGATTATCCATATATTTAGAAAGTTTGCATACTATAAAAGAAATATCTAGCCTAATGCAATACATAACATACATTAAAGTACTAATTGTACTAGCATATTATAATTGAGCAACCGCTTTTTCAGCATTCTCAGTTAATTTAAATGAAGAGTCATGAAGTATTTACTTCTTTAATTTCTAAATATTAAATTTAATGATTGACAGGCTTTATAGCTAGCTAAGGTTTTGTCACAGTTGGCTAACGCAACTTGTTGTTTGGCTTTTGAAAATTTGCACGATTTTGGAGGAAAACGTTCGTCTGTGAAACCCAATTTACAGAGTCGTTTCTCTTCTTTTTTCACCAATAGTTTTCTTTCTGTTGATTTTTTTTTCTCTTTTCTATTTGTCTACATTAAGTTTGTTGGGAATAGACAGTTCAACAAACAACAATAATTGAAGTAACGCAGCGGATACAACAAAGAGAAATTAAAAACGATAGATAGAACACAGCGATATAAGTGGTTCGGCTCAAAATAAGTCTACGTCTACTATAGGGTCGGTCTCAAAACTTCACTATAAATCAAAGATGGAGTACAGAGATTGAATCCAGGGATTCTACAATACAATCACTCAGTCTCATGTGTATACTCTCAACCTCATAAGTGTTTACTCTCAAGAACACTCAAGAACAATTATAGAACACTTGAAGCTCACAAGTACAAAGGAAAAACTAAAATGGAGGCAGTTTGGGCATTAACGTTCAAATGAACGTGTTTGCCTTATATAAGTGACACTCGCTTGAGCGAGACACTGTTGTAAACGGCGCAAACCCTACGAAAAGAACATTAGCTCAAATTGTGACTCAAGCGAATTGTTGAGCAAACGGACATGTTGCCATCTCGCTCGAGCTGGATGTCGAGCGAGAGTCGCGTGAAATCTCTGCCTGAACCTCGCTCGAGCTGGATGTCGAGTGAGGGTCTCGCGAAATCTCTGTATGATATCTCACTCGAGCTGGAAGTCAAGTAAGGGTCAAGCGAAATCTCTGTATGACTCTTGCTCGAGCGGGAAGTCGTGCGAGGGTCGAGTGAAAAACAAGAAAGGCGCTTTATTCAAGCCACCTCTAAACAAATCTCCATCTTGGCTTGAATACTCACAAGCCTCACTGATATCATCAAAGGACCAACTCCATCAAAAATCCCTTAAGGGATCTAAAATCCCTTAAGGGATCTAGAAAATCCAAACACCAATCAAGTCCAAACAGAGTTTAAACTTGTGTACTGGAACTGACTTAGTCATCATGTCTACTGGATTCTTTGTAGTAACAATCTTCTAAATTGCCACAATACTGTTTGTAGCGATATCTCTGAAGAAATGATACCTGGCATCAATGTGCTTTGTTCTCTCATGATACATTTGATTTTTGATCAAATGTATTGCACCCTAACTGTCACAGTGAACTGACATCTCCTCCTATTGTAGACCTAAGTCATTGATCAGACACTTTAACCAAATGGCCTCCTTAACAGGCTCAGCTATTGCCATATATTCTGCATCTGTAATTGATAAAGCAACAGTTGATTGAAGTGTTGCTTTTCAACTAATCGCAGAACCACAAAGTGTAAACACATAACCTGTCAATAATCTTCTTCTATCTAAATCTCTAGCATAATCAGAATCAACATATCCAACAACATTTGAACTAAAATCTAAATCTCTATCAAAGATTAAGCCAACATGCAAAGTTCCCTTTAAATACCTCAAAATCCATTTCATTGTCTACCAGTGAGTTTTACCTAGATTAGCCATGTATCTGCTAACAACACTCACTGTTTGTGAAATATCTGGATGGGTACAAACCATCGCATACATCACACTGCCAACTGCGCTGGAATAGAGAACACTTGCCATAATCCGTTCCTCTTCATCGGTCTGAGAAGATAGGGAAACTGAAAGCTTGAAATGCAATGCAAGCGGTGTGCTGACAGCTTTGGAAGTAGACATTCAAAACCTGTTGAGAACGTTCTCAATGTACTTTCTCTGAGACAAGTACAACTTACCAGCTTTCATATCCCTATGGATTTCCATACCCAAAATCTTTCTTGCCATACCTAAATCTTTTATCTCAAACTCATTCATAAGTTGAGTTTTCATCAAATCAACATCATACATGCTCTTAGCAACTATAAGCATATCATCAGCATAAAACAATAAGTGATGAAAGATCTATCAGGTAATTGCCTGTGATAAACGCAACTATCATAGATACTTATCAAATAACCATGATCAATCATAAATGAATCAAAGTGTTTATACCATTGCCTCGAAGACTGCTTCAAACCATACAATGATTTCTTCAGTCTGCATACAAGGTCCTCCTTGCTTGAAATGATGAATCTCTTTGGCTGATGCATATAAATTGTCTCTTCAAGCTCGCCATGTAAAAACACTATTTTAACATCAAGCTGTTGTAGCTCCAAGTCATACAATACCGTGATAGCAAGTAAAACTCTGATCGAACTGTATTTTACAACTGGAGAGAAGACCTTATTGGAGTCGATCCCTTCTCTCTGACTGTAGCCCTTAGCAACGAGACGTGCCTTATATCTTGCATCTGTATCCTGGATTCCCTCTTTTCTCTTGAAGCCATTTGCAGCTAACAATTTTCATCTTCGTTGGCAATTTAACCAAATCACATGTTTAGTTCTTATGAAGAGACTCAATTTCTTCAGTCATAGCTGGGCACCACTGAGCAGACTCTGTACTCCTCACAGCCTCTGAATAACTAGAAGGCTCCTGACCAACTATAGCTTTTGCTATAGTCAGTGCGTACATCACCATGTCTGCATGAGCATATCTCTGAGGTGATCTAATCTGTCTCCGCTGTCTACCAGTAGCAATACTGTAGTTTTGCTCATCACGTGTCTCAGCCTCTGAATCTGAATCATGCTCATCAGCAACTGTATGATCCTGGGTGTCAACTGGCATCCTCTGTGGAGTCGGTAACTCCACCTATTTGCCTTTTCCTGATTTGTACCTGTCATCACAGTAAACTCCTTTCTCGAATTAAGCATAGATTATTCATCAAAAATAACATCTCTATTTACCACAAACTTAGGTGATTTGGGATCAGTACACCACAACCTATATCCCTTCACCCCACTAGCATATACCATGAATATGCATTTTTTTGCCATTGGTTCAAGCTTACCCTCATTAACATGAAAATAAGTAGGAAAACCAAAATTCTTCAAATCATACATGATTTGGTGTTTTCAAACCAATAGTCGTGGCTGGTGAGCAGTTAACCAGAAGCAGACTGTGTTGACTGCTTCCACCAGTAAGTCTTTAGACAGGCCCGCATTAAAGAGCATACTGCGTGCTCTCTCCAACAGTGTCCGATTCATTCGTTCAGCTACCCCATTTTACTGTGGAATGTGTCTAATTGTACGGTATCTGGTAATGCCTTCGTTCATACAGAATTCATCGAACTCTCCTCCACAAAACTCCATACCATTGTCAGTCCGAAGCCGTTTCACTTTCTTACCTATCTAATTCTCAATCAAAGATTTCCACTGCTTAAAGTTGGTGAAAACATCACTCTTCTGCTTAAGAAAATATACCTATACCTTCCGTGAGTAATCATCAATCAATGTAAGTAGGTAGTTAGCTCCACCTTTTGATGGAACAGAAGACGGACTCCAAAGATTCGAATGAATATAGTCCACAGTACTCTTGGTTCTGTGAACTCCTGTAGCAAACTGCACTTTGCACTATTTTCCAAAGACGGAATGCTCACACAAATCAAGTTTTTCAATCTTCTGATTCCCTAATAACCCCTACTTACTGAGGATAGACATCCCCTTCTCACTCATATGGCCCAAGCGCATATACCATAAACAAGTGAGATTTGAATTTGGATCAACTGATACAGACACTGAAGCCGCACCTGTCACAGTACTACCTTGAAGGAAATAAAGTCCATCAGACTTATCTCCTCTCATTACAATCACAGAGCCCTTGCTCACTTTCATAACTCCACCTTCATCTGTGTATCCGAAGCCTAAAGAGTCAAGTGCCCCCATCGAGATAAAGTTCTTCTTCAAGTCTGGAATGTGTCAGGTATTAGACAATATCCTAACAATCCCATCATGCATCCTTATCTGAACTGAGTCGAGTCCTACAATCTTGCATGCCATATCGTTTCCCAACGAAATGGAACCCCCGTTAACTGATTCATACGACGTGAACCAATCCCTCTTGGGACACATATAGAATGTACAAGCTAAATCTATGATCCATTTGTCACTGAAGCGACTGCTCGAGTCACTGATTGTCAGAACAATATCAGAGTCATCAAAATCATCTGCTACACTGATAGCATTCGAGGAACCGATAGATTTGTCTTTATTCTTTAGCTTGGTGCACTCATTCTTGTAATGACCGAACTTGTGACAGTAGTAACATTTCACATTTTTCTTGTTACCTTTCGACTACAACTTACCCCTGGACTTGTCTCTGCTCTTTCCTAAAATCTTCTCACTAGATCTTCCTCTGCTAGAAGAACCTTTTACAAACAAATCATTGGCTTGATTTTCACTACCTTTATCACCGAACTTGCTTCTCAATTCCTTGGAATTCAAAACTGATTTCAAATCTGCTAAGAAAATTGTATTTCTTCCATACAGCATGGAATTTACAAAATTTTCAAATGGCATAGATAATGAACACAAAACAATTAAAATTTGAGCTTCCTCTTCAACCTTAATGTCTATATTTTTAAGATCCATGATAATCTTACTAAACTCATCTAGATATTCAGTAATGGAAGTTCTTTCATACATTTTAAGAGTTTACAACCGTTGTTTTAAATACAAACGGTTAGTGAGAGATTTCTTCATGTATAAACTTTTTAACTTTTCTCAGAGACCACTAGCGGTCTCTTCTTCTGCAACCTCTCTCAAAACTCCATCAAACAGTAATAAAATAATAGTGTTGTGTACCTTATCTTTATCGTCCTTAGATGGTATAGGAGAATCAGCAGATACCTTCTCTTCGAGAACCTTGTACAAACCCTGAAACTGTTTTGACCATCAAACTTCTCCACTTCAAATCTTGCTGTAGCCATTCCTTCAAATCTTCACAGAGCTAGATAGCGCTCTGATACCAGTTTATTAGGAATAGGCAGTTCAACAAACAAAAATGATTGAAGTAACACAATGAATGCAACAAAGAGAAATTAAAAATGATGATAGAACACAGCGTTGTTGGAGATGCGGCTTGAATTGAATCAAATTAAGCACATCAGACAGTTCTCGCTCGACCCTTGCTTGAGCAGTAGCTCGAGTGAGTCTCAACCCGTGACTTCGCTCAACTCTCGCTCGACATCTCGCTCGAGTGAGGCATCAGACAGAGACTTCGCTCGACCCTCGTTCGAAATCCAACTCAAGTGAGATCACGGAAGATCCAGTCAGAGACTTCGCTCGATTCTCGCTCGATATCCCGCTCGAGCGAGAGTCTATCCTAGGGTTGCATCGCTTCTAGATCACGTTCATTTGAACGCAAAAGTTGTGAGGAGCTCAGGATTTCGTTCAAACGAGAAGAGTCCCGCTCGAGTAAGAAGACGAACACAGCGAATGTGAAGTTCCATAAGTGTGTTTTCTTGTTTGATTTTGTAGTGGAGAGATATTTGTAAGGGTTTTAGAGTTGTGAGAGAGAGCTTTGCAACTTGTAAGTGAGATTGAGTGTTTCTAATGTAAGAATCACATGATACAATCTCTGTACTCTATCTCTGTTTTATAGTGGAATTCATTGAGACTGACTCAACAGTGGACGTAGGCTTGTGTTAAACTGAACTACTTCAAATCTTGGTGTCCATCGCTGTTCTGTGTGTGTTTGTTCATTTCTCTTTGTTGCATCCGTTGCGGTCACTTCATATTTGTTGTTTGTCGAACGACTCGATTCCCAACAACAGCGATATAAGTGGTTCGACTTAGAATAAGCCTACGTCCACTCTAGGGTCGGTCTCAAAATTTCACTCTAAATCAAAGATAAAGTACATAGATTGAATCTAAGGATTATATAATACAATCACTCAATCTCACGTGTATACTCGCAACCTCACAAGTGTTTACTCTCAAGAACACTCAAGAACAACTATAGAACACTTGAAGCTCACAAATACAGAGGAAAATTAAAATGGAGGCAGTTTGGGCATTAACATTCAAATGAACGTGTTTGCCTTATATAAGTGACACTCGCTCGAGTGAGAATGCTCTCGTTCGAGCAAGACACTGTTGTAAACGGCGCAAACCCTACGGAAAGAACATTAGCTCGAAGTGAGGCTTAAACAAACTGTTGAGCGAACGGACACGTTACCATCTCGCTCGAGCGGGGACTCGAGCGAGTGTCGAGCTAAATCTCGAGTTGCAATCTCATTTGAGCTGGATGTCGAGCGAGAGTCGCGTGAAGTCTCTGCATGGACCTCGCTCGAGCTAGATGTCGAGCGAGAGTCTCACGAAGTCTCTGTATGGTATCTCGCTCGAGCTAAAAGTCAAGCGAGAGTTGAGCGAAATCTCTGTATGACTCTCGCTCGAGCGGGAAATCGAGCGAGGGTCGAGCGAAAAATGGGAGAGGCGCTTTATTCAAGCCACCTCTCAACAAAAAAGTTGATAAAGTCTTCTCTCATTTTTCCTCTCTTTCTTTCTCCTTTCTCTCTTATTTTTCCTCTCTTTCTCTCTCTCTCTTTTGGGTTCTGCATGGGGGTTTCCGATAATCCATGGTTAATACTTCTGAATTCTTTGTTCCAGTTAGGTGTGAACATTTTATAATACTTCCTTTTTGTGTTTGTTTTGGGTTGATCTTCTGTAGGACAATAGTGCTCCATTCCAAGCGAAGGCTTTCCTCTGTTAAGCCTTTGAATTTAGGAATTGCTGCCTATTTATACAAGTAAGCTCCTTATCTTACTGAATCAACTTAAAAATTTGAATTAGTTTTTGGTATATATTCTTCCACTAATTTGTATTTGGAAATTTACTCACTACTATTCATACAATACTAATAGCCATTAAGATGCACATTGGGACAATGGTACAAGTGCATTGTTCAAATCAAGTTGATGAATTTGAGTAACAATTTTTTAAAAGTTTGAGAGGTAACTAACATAATTATTGTGATGTTCTCCAAAAATTTCGAGGTGTAAAATATAGTTTCTTCATCTCACTCTTATCTTCTAAAAATGTTTATCGAAATTTACTTATTCAGGCAATGCAGCTATTTGTTGGTGATCCAATCTGAACTCCATTTAATCATCCTCATGATCATCTGCCCGCATGATTTAAAGGATAGAATCAATGGATAAGTAGGGGATATGTATGTTTCGTGGTACCCAAATTTGATTTTTTTTTTGAGAATATTATTGTTAAAAAAATTTGTTAAATCTACAGGTTATTTAGGACTACCGACACATAAAAAAGATGCAGTAGAGTAGTCAATAGTTCTACCTATAAAATCTGTCGACAAAACCTACTAATTAGGTTTTTTTTTTTTAATGGATAAAAAAACATTTTTTTAATAAATTTATGATGTCGTCTTTCTGGATTGTTTGTAGATACCGGCCTTTCTTGTCTTTATGAGTGGGACTTCTTTTTAAAAATATTTAAAGTGTTTGAAAAAATATTTAAAAAGAATGCCATTCGATGAGGATTTATGATTCTCTATAAGTGCAGCATCATCCAAAAAAACAAATATAAAAGAAAGTGACAAAAGTCTATATATTTATTTTAATAACGCGTGTAAAAGAGAAAAAATAAAATCTTTAGTTTTTGTGAAGAACGTCCACGTGGAAAAAAGTAAAAACTTACAATTATTTAAAATAAAATAATGTTAGGCACAAAAAATCTTAGGGGTGATTTAGATAAGACAATGAAATAAGATAATTTAGGATATATATTATACTAAATTTTAAAAAAATTAAATTATTTATTATATTTTATATAAAATATTAATAAAATATAATAATAAAATTAAAATAAATTAAAATAAGATTAACTCATTTTCAAATCCAATCCAGCCCTAAAAGTATGTATTGTATAAACTTTTTATAATAATGTAAAACTCATTAAAAGTACATTTTTCCCTACTTTTTATGATCGAGATTTACCTTTTTTTTTCTTCCTTCATATTTTTTTTTATAAAGAACCTATGAATAAAGAGCGGTGTTACGTACACCGCTATTTTAGTTCCCTCCTAGTCTCGTAAGTGTAAAAATATTTTATTTATTTATTTTTTTATCATTTTTTAAATACATTTAAAAACTTTTTAAAAAAATTATAATATTATTAAATAATATTTTATTAATCATTAAGTCAAAAAAAAAAAAAGGATCTGAACTCGGAGCAAGACTCAAATAGTGATGTCTTTATCATTTTTCTTCTTTGAATAATAATGATGAGTAGTGATATCTGTGCAATAGTTTTACAACTCACAGTGTACGTGAATTTTTTTCATTTCTTCATCATTTTTTAAGTATTTTTTTAATATTTTAATCATTAAGAAAAAATTAAAAAAATAATAATTTTATCAATATCCAAATTCTTAATCACTAAGTAAAATTAAAAATTAAAAAAAAAATAAATACAAAAATAGTTATAAAATAGTTGTAAAATAGTAATAAGTATATCATTTCTCTTTTGATAAAGGTTGAGCTCAATCTTGTAATTAGGTTTGACAATCGGAGAATATTTCAAATAATCTTAAATACTTTATTATTATTTTTTATTTACTTTTATTATTATTTATTTTTTTACTATTATTTAATATTTTTTATTTTTTTATTTTTTATTTTTTATTATTATTCATAATTTTTCTCAATACTTCTTATGATCCACACATACCCTAACTTTTTTAAAACCATTCAGCTAGCTTTGTGTCCCACAAAAGTTTCATCACCATTCAACCATGTGTTCATCTCAAATCCGTGCATTTAGAGTATTTTTATTAGTTGTGAGCCTTTTATATTAGGTTTTGGTCTATTGTGAGAAACTTTTATCCTATTTTTAGCCTTTGTATTTGGTCCTATAGTTGACCAAATTCATATGTAGCCTTTTGTTAACTCACTTTTTCCCCTATTGTTAGCTCTTTATTAACTTTGACTCATTATTAACTCATTGATGGCCATGGCTCTAGATTTAATGTTCTTGCTGCCGGTCACTTAATCGCTAACATCATTTTTATAATCTTATTAGTGATCGATCAACAAATATAATGGTTATACTCAAATTTTAATTTCAAGAATTCAAGATATTTTACTTTGAGTTTGAGACCTAGTTTGTTTTCATATATAAGATGAGATAAAGTTTAAAATTTGAATAAAATATTATTATAATATATAATTTTAATAGTAGTTTTGTTTTAGAATTTGAAAAAATGTTTTGAAATTTGAAAAAATAGAATTATTTATTTTTATTTTGTATAAAAATTTAAAAAAATAATAATAATGAGATGAGATGAGATGAGATGAGAGTCTTTATGAAAGTGGGCAAGGCCCAAAAAAATATTGAAAAAATATTAAATTAAGAATTTGATTTGATTTCATAATTATCAAATTTATCGACTTGATTTTTATAATTATTAAATGAAGATATTTGATTAACATATAAAAATATTTACCTTCTGTATTAATGCCTTCTACATTCTCTTCCATCTCCATATTATTAATCTCCATATTATCAATTGGTTTGTTTCCTAATCAATTTTAAGTGCAAATTAAAGCTTCCTCAGTTTATAATGCCAATGAGTTTCTATACGGGTCCAATATGTGTCTTCAGTGTTAAAGCATTAATATTGGATTGACTAATTTTTTTTCTTTTTAAAGTACAAATTTATATACATATCAAAAAATTTTAGTCATATTTGATCAATAGTAGAGAGAAAAAGTATAAAAAGAGAATAAAAGTGTTCTTACTTTTCAAAAGTAAATAATAAATTCAAAACCTTCTTCAAATTTAAAAACGACTTTGAATTTATTATTCACTTTTAAAAAGTAAGAGTACTTTTATTTTCTTTTTATTTTCTTTTCTCTCAATTACTCATTAAATATCACTAAAATTTTTTGATATGTGTTTAAATTTGTATTTTTTTTAATTTTTTTTTAGCTAATCCAATACTAATACTCTTAAATACAAACTTGAATGTAAAAATAAAGAATAAATGACCGACACATCACATGCAATCTCCCCAATGATGAAATATCTATATAGATTCTTCTTACGGCAAAACTTTGAACTCTGTGTCTTTTGTACGAGAGAGACGCTGGGGGCAGGTCGGGCTGCCCCCAGCGGCAAAAGCAGTCTAATGATATTTGGGCTTTTTTTTTATTATAAATACAATAAAATAAAAAATGCAATAAAAAATATAATAAAAAAATAAAATGAAGAAAACATAATAAAAAACACAATACAAAATATAATACAAAAATAAAAACATAATAAAAAATATAATAAAAAAATAAAATAGAGATAAATTTTAAGAAGATTCGACCTTAAGCCGAAGCCCACCGCCTCCGGTGGCGGTGGGTGACACCGCCTATCCCATCGGGACCGGCGAGCTCCACCAGACTCATTTTGAATTTAAGCCTTCGTGGGGTACATCGGAGGTCTCCAGAGCTGGCCGTCGAAGGATTAAACTTGTCGGAACCTGTCGGTCCTAATGGGATGGACGGTATCGCCCATTACAACTGGAGGCAGTTGGCTGTTTTTAATGAGGAGATTGGCCCAACCGACCCCAATAAATCTCTTTGTCCAATCTCATTTCGTAAATACTTATTGAACTCTGAATCAAATACCGTACTATTTTTTCCCTCAAAGTATTTGTAACGCTCCGCTTCCTTAGAATTAACGATGATATCGTTTTAGAAATGTAAAAGAGAAAAATAATGATACCTATGTTACTAATTTTACGACTGTTATACGACTGGCTTATGTGTTAAATTCTACGTCATTTCTACGTCTATATGTCTATCTTAAGCCCCAAAATTCCCAATTTCTGCACAGTTGCCTTCTTCTTCTTCTTGCTAGCCTTGGGAGCCACCACTGCCTTCTTCTTCTTCTTGCTAGCCTTGGGAGCGTCGGCCACCTCTTCCAGAGCCGGTGCAAGAGCAGGAGTTAGCCGCCTCTTTCGGCATCAAGACCTTGTCGATCTACACGGGTTGTTCGTCGAGAAGCGTACGGGTAATCCTCGTCGTATCGATCTTCATCTTCAAAACCCTAAAATCTAGCAACGCCTTCGTCGAGAAGCGTACTGGTAATTCTCGTCAAGAAGGTCTATTCCTACAAAAAAGAAAGGTGTGGCGCTTACGGTTTTGCCAAAATGAAATGAAGAGGACAGATGCGTCAATGCAAAAGGAGATGCTTTGCTTCTTCCTTTGTTGCAATCGATTGAGAAGAGATAGAGAGTACAATACCATAAGATGGATGCGCTTTTGTTGTCTGATGGATGGCTGCTAATCAAACATTTTTTTAAAAAAATTTTTATGTTGTGCCAGATAGCATTTCCTATTTAATGCTAGCGGGAGGTTTACTAATCATTCATTTTCCAGACAATGCAAGAGCACTACTCCTTGATGAGAAAACCTTGACTTGCTTTGGAAAGAATCTCTCCATAAATCTGTTCTGGCTGTCTTTGTTGAGGAATTTCTTGTTGGTGGTGCAGGATTTGTTTTTGGCATAATGCATAAAAAAAAAACAATGTGACGGTGGTCTGAAACAATACCGGTGTTGATGGGCTGTCGTGATTGATGGCAGTAATAGTGGAGAAAAATGCACCAGTAAAAGATGAAGGCGTTGCTAGATTTTAGGAATTTTGAAATGTTGATCGGGTGACGGGTCCTTTTATAAAGTTGTTCTCGATTTTTTAAAATAAAAAATAAAATGACATGGCAAGTTATATTACTTGCCATCTCAGCAAGTTGTAAAAAAATTGTAAGATCGGTTGAACGAATATCACGGCTCATCCAAGGTTGCTGGAATGCTACCTTTGACATTAACTGAAACATATTTTCACGAAGTACCAAATACAAAATAAAATAAATAAAATCATTCTTTTATTAAAAATACTTAAAAATATAAAAAGAGACTTCAAAGCAGCATTTTTAAAAAAATTTCAAACTTGAATTATAAAAACAATAACTAAAAATTGTGTATATGATCTAGGGGTATAAATGGTCCGGTCTGGAAAATTTGTGAACCGATTTCATTCGGTCCAAGAATTCTCTCACCCTGGACCGGACCGGACCGAACAAGAGTTCGGTCCATACCGGTCCGGTCCAATTCGGTCCAAGGGCGGTCCGGTCCGGTCCAGGGGTGCCCCATATGATTTAATGGGTTAAATTTAATATATAATTCTACAATAATCAAATATTTTTTTGTCCAAATTTAATTATTATAAATTATAATATGTTAATATTATAAAAGTATATATTATATATTATATATTAATATGTTAGTATATATTATATATTAAGTATGTTAATAAATTATAACTAATAGTCTAATAGTCTAATAACACTTTTACATTAGTATATGTTAATAAACTATAACTAATAAGTAATAACATTATTACAATTTACATTAGTATATTATATATTTATATGTTAGTAAATAGTGATAAATTATTAATAATATATTAAATAATAATAATACACTTATTATTTATATATTAATATATAAGAGTATATATTATCTATTAATATATTAGTTAATATTAAATATTAAGTATATTAGTAAACTATAACTAATAATCTAATAGTCTAATAATATTATTACATTAGTATATGTTAATAAACTATAACTAATAAGTAATAACATTATTACAATTTACATTAGTATATTATATATTTATATGTTAGTAAATAGTAATAAATTAGTAATAATATATTAAATAATAATAATACACTTATTATTTATATGTTAATATTATAAGAGTATATATTATATATTAATATATATTAATATTAATATTAAAATTTATATATTATTATTTATATATACATATATTTTAAAAAAAAAATTAAAAAAAAATAGGGATTCGGTCCGGTCCAGGGGGATAAACTCCCTGGACCGGGACCGGACCGGAATTTTCCGGTCCATATATTTTTTGGACCGGACCGGACCGAACTCCAACCGGTCCGGGACAACCGGTCCGCCGGTCCGATTCGATCTTTTTACACCCCTAATATGATCTAAGCCTCTATCATATCTCCCTAGGCCATGTCCTGTCATGCAGTTTCATTTTCATAAATATTTTTACCTTAGATAGTTTAATAAAATAAAACAAATTAAAAATTAGTCGAAGACCTAATAAGAAACTCATCATAATATAAACATAATAAACGTAAGATTTTCATTTCATATTGAAAATTTAAAATCATGATTATTCATGTGTATGCGTATGAAGTGCATGACTTTCCATTTCATAATTGATCTTGACTTATGATTTGAATTATTTTATTGATTTGAATTATTTGACTTAACTAAATTATTTGATTGACCAACATATTTAATTTTATGTGTGAGGTTATGTATCGATCCCACATCTTGTGACCACGAGAAGAACCACTTATCTTATCTAATAGTAATATATTGTAGTGGACCATGTTTGAGGATGTGGCTTGCACATCTACCCTAATTGCATTGGTACTATGTATTTAAATTGCTATTTGATTAATCTTAATTTGTATCTTATATTTGTCTTATGAAAGTTTACATATCATATGCTACATGAGATGTATGATATACATAATATATAAATAAATATAAAATACAAAATTAAACATGATCATTAATTAAGATGTGTGATTTATTTGTAAATATCATGACATGTGTGGTACATAAACGTTGGCTTTCAAAGAATTGACTTAATAGTAATATATGTAACTAGTTAACATGTGCTAATTCTAGTTTTATGATCAACCTACCTATCTTGTAGTTCTAATCTAATATTTTCGACACATAAATGATCACTTATAAAAATAGATACGTAACTCACGTTATTCTCTAAATAAACATATACTTTGTAATTAAAACCTGAAGTACTAAAATAACATATATTTACTAAAATTTTAGAATTCTTGTAACCCTAAAATCATCTAACATTAAGCAGGCCTGAATTCTCACAAATCGATATTCCGTAAAAAATCCATATTACATTAGTGCAAACTCATGGCCCATGTAAAATTGTACAGCCCATGATACAATATAACATACCAGCCCGTAACTCAGGGAGAGTGTTTGTCAATTTCACAAATGCACGAATCATAATAAGTAATAAAGTGGATGAATAAGAATATTGTTTCATGAGAATTGAAAAATTACTAACAAGTACTAAATTGTATTCAATTAAAATCTATCTGATAACTCGAATGGAAAAAATTAATTATTAATTTTAAATAGTAAACTAACAAACTTAAAGAAATAAGTTTTCTTTTTTATTAAGAAAGAATTTAGGATTTTCGATTCACCATAACTAATCATATGCAATTTCTCTAATTAAATTAAAAATATATGTTCATATTGCAGATAATCAGGTCTCTTTAATTTATTCATTAATCTTTCTCAAGCACTAACGAAATATCTCAACAAGAAAATTTCCTATATCTCTCTATGACAATTTTGAACCTATTAAAATTTACTCAGAACAAAGAAACTCTATAAAAATTACACAGGCTTATAGATATTTCTATTCTACGACATCTTATGGTATCTCAAACATAGGCTAAAATAATTATCACTTCTTAGTCTTAAACTGAATCCCTAATCATATAAATGATAATCAAGCATTTACAAGTATTAAGTTTAGAATAAAATATTCAATAATACAATATAAATATTAAATTAATCAAATTATAAAAAATTTATATAATCAAAATTATGCTACATTGTAACCCTAAAAAAAATTAATTCATGAGAAAATTAAATAAAAACTTAATAGAAAAATTTAACATCAAAATACTTCAAAAAAAAATAATTGAAATAATCGAAAAAAAAACTTGAAAAAATTTGCCAATGCTGCACTGCGGCTCAGTTTCTCGTCTAGTCGTCTGCTGCGGCTTCTTTTAAAACTCCACTTATATATCTTCTGCCCCCTCAAGATGCCATGCCCTTTTATTGTAATTTTGAAAGATACGTGTCCCAATAGGATTGTATCTTGCGGCTTTGACCCCTAGTCCAAATATATTGCCTTATCTTCAATTAATCTCAAATCATTCGACTTTGAAATCTGTAGATCAAATGCTTAAGTCAAAGTTCAAGTGAAGTGCATGTGGCCCATGGGGGTTAGCACCTTAATGCCGTGCGTTCAAGCCTTAAAAAGTTGAAGCCCAAGTTTAATGCGTGTTCTTCCAAGTGAGTCCAATTGGGCTTTTTGCAATTTTCTCTTTTTTTTTTTCATTCTTTCAATACAAGAAAATAAATAAATTTAAAAATAAAATAAAATAAAATAAAATAGAAAGTATTAAATGAAAACATACAATTTAATAAATATAAGGGTAATAAAAATCATACAAAAATTATACTTATCAAATTTTACCAAATTTAAATTTTGCTAGTCCTCGAACAAAGAAAAAGAAAAATAACTAAAACAAGCATTAGTTTGCTTCATAAAATTTCTTATCTCAAATATTGCATAAAATTTATAGTTTAAAGAAATCGTTCTAAATCAATCAAGTCCAAAGGTTAATTCAAAACTCAACTTTTTCGCATTATCTTTCTCAACATTCATGCATACCTATTATTCATATTTCATCACTAGCTTCCTGGATAGTTTTTTGCAAACAAGTAAACAAATAATGAATGTTTAAAAACTTCATAGGCTTGCTTTTCAAATCACTCTCTACTAATGTAGAATAACATATTATCAAAAATCAATAAGTCATTATTAGGCTTGTGGTGTATGGCTAAGGTAAGTACTACAAAGAAATGATAAAATTTAAGCAATACAACACTCTTATTTCTAAAACATACATTTTTCTCAGTCTTTTGAATATCTCAAAATACATCTTTTCATTGTCTTTTCAAAGTCATTTTTTCTCTCTTCAAGTTGTTACTCATCTTTTGATGTGAATGCAAGTATTTATGATGGATGCACCCAGTTACTAAACAAGTTACACACTTGAAGTATTTTTGCATACTCATATTTTAAGTTGCGATTTGACGTAAGAGTAAACATTGGTAATGAATACTCCTAGTTACTAAACAACTTAAAACATTAGAGTTAATGGAACTTTGTACGCTTTTTTTTTCATTTGTATAGCACTCTCTTTACCTCAACCCTATTTAGGAATAAATCAAATGAGTGATTAGGGAAACAAGATAATAAAGAGATAAGTTTGAAATACTCAATCAATTCAAAGAATGCCTAAATCATTTTCTAAGTAATATTCTGTATAAAATTGTGCCTCGAGATTAATGATACAAGTTCTAGAGTTGATAGAGACTATCAAAATTCATAAAATTCACATAAATTTTTTCTAGATATGCATAATAAATAATGATCTTATCAAATTAAATAAGATCAAGTAAAGAATTAACAGCTAGACTTAAGCGATGTGAATGTTTCCTAAAAATTATAATCAATTTCAACCATATTCTTATCATAGGCAATTTTTCTTTAAAAAAATGAATGAATTTCCTTTTTCCAAACTTAAATATCACATTGTCCTCAATAGAAAAAATGAAGAAAAATTAAATAAACGAATGAGAGGATAATAAATACTCTCTTGATTTTTAATTGATTATTTTTCCTTAAAGTGCAGCCGTGTATCCAATGGAGATTTCTTCAGTCTCTTTATTCCTACAAAATGAAAGCAAAATAATAAGATAAAAAAATAAAATAAAACATAAACAAAAATATAAAAAAACTTGGGTTGTCTTTCAAAAGCGTGTTATTTATAGTCAGTAGCTTGACTATTGCTCATCTTCTAAGCTGGATCCAGCAGAATGGTGGTTTTTTGGCTATCAATTCCACCCTTTAAACAAGGCTTCAAGCGTTATCCATTTATTTTGAGGGTCCATTTCTCATCATGAGTGACTTCAACTATTCCATGGGAAAAACTTTAACGAACGTGAATAGGCCTGACCATCACGACTTGAGCTTTTTTGGAAAGAGGTGAAGCTGTGAATTGTAAAGCAAAACTTATTGTCCAAGTAGGAACTCCTTCATTGAGATGTGTTTATCGTGCCAAGCCTTGGTCCGTTCCTTGTAGATTTTTGATGGCATTGAAACAACTTTCATGTGTATCTGGATATTTGATGACATTGAAAACATTAAATGTGACCTCATCCTCTTGTACTCTTAACCGCAATTTTTTCCTTTGAACATCAATAAGTGCTCGACTAATAGTTAAGAATGGTCTGCCAAAAATGATGGGGATTTCTCTATCTTCCTCCATGTCAAGAACAATGAAGTCAGCTGGAAAAATAAACTTGTGCATCTTGACTAGCACATCTTCAATAACTCCTCCTGGATGCTTTATTGAGCGATCTGCCAATTATAATGAAACCGTAGTAGGTCTCACCTCGCCTAGTCCAAACTTCTTGAAAATAGACAAAGGCATGACATTAATACTTGTACTTAAATCACATAAAGCTCTTTCCAATATCGAATTTCCAATTGAACATGTGATAGTGAAGCTCTTTGGATCTTTAAGCTTATGAGGCAGTTTCTTTTGTAGAATTGCACTACACTCCTTTGTAAGAGCCAGTATTTCATATTCCTCCAATTTTCTCTTTTTTGACAATATGTCTTTCATAAATTTCACATAGTTTGACATTTGTTTAAGGATATATGCAAAAGGAATGTTAATATGCAATTTTTTAAACATTTCAAGAAATTTAGAAAATTGCTTATTAAGTTTATTCTTTTTGAGTCGTTAAGGGAATGAAACTCTTGGAGCTGAATCATGGGGTGGAATTGGTTAACTTTCAAAGATGTTTTTAATGCTTGGTGGTATGGTACGTTGCATCTCTTGATCTTCTTCTTCTTCTGACTCCTTACTTCTAATTGGAGGTTCCAACTCTTTCATTTCTCTTAAAGTGATTGCCTTGCACTGCTTCTTTGGATTCACTTCAGTTGTGCTAGGCAAATTACCTCGTTGTCTCTCAATGAGCATATTGGCCAATTGAACTACTTGGACTTCCAAATTTTGAATTGAAACTGCTTAATTCTGAAAGTTGATCTTAGTCTCTATCATGAATCGGTTGGTGATATTAGCCAATTGTGCTATTTTTTCTTCAAGTGCCGACTTTTCTTTCGGTGGTTCACTAGATTACAGACCAGGTGGGGGCTTCAATACATTTTGATTATTTCATGAAAAATTGGGGTAATTCCTTCATCCAGGATTGAATGTCGCACTGTATGGATTGTTTTGCATGTTTTAATTCGTAATAAAATTTGTTTGCTCAGCTTGGGCCTGAGAAAACGGACTTTCCATTTGCCGTTCTTCGCTCGCATGGTTGCCTTGACAAAAATCACAAACCGATTGTCCCAAGTGAATGGCAATTGTTGGCAATTGATTTGCCTTTAGTTGTTTAGTAAGATTGTGGATTTGTGCTGTCAAGGTAGCAATAGCTTCAATCTCATGTATTCTGGCTTCTTTCTTTGGTACAACCCTTTCACTCGACCATTGATAGTTGTTCATGGCCATCTCCTCCACTAGTTCATATGCATTATCTTGTGTTTTGCCCATAAATGCTTTTCCTGAAGCTGCATCTATCAGAGTCTTTGTAGAAGAAGCAAGTTCATTATAGGAGTTTTGAACTTGCATCCACTTCAGTAATCCATAATGGGGGCAACGTCTAAGTAGATTTTTGTATCGCTCCCAAACTTCATAAAGTGACTCACTCTCAATCTGAGCAAAATTTGAAATCTCATTCTGCATATTCGCTGTCTTGGCAAGTAGAAAAAATTAGCAAGAAACTTCTAAGCTAAATCTTCTCAAGTAGTGATTGAGTTTACAAGCAATGAATTTAACCAATTCTTGGCTCCATCTCAAATAGAGAATGGAAATAATCAGAGGTGAATGACATCATCAGTAACGCCATTGTGCTTGAAAGTGTCACAATTTTCCAAGAAACTTGCAATATGGGCATTAGGGTCATCATTCAGCAGTCCATAGAATTGAATTGATGTCTGAATCATTTATAGGATAGCCGGCTTAATCTCAAAGTTGTTGGCCTCAATAGTAAGTTTCCGGATAATTGAATCAATCCATGTGATCTATAGTAGTGCAAATTCCCTCAATGCCCATGTATCTTGTCTAGGATTTTCATTTTTTGCCATAGTGACTGAATTTTTTTGAGCTTCTCATTTCTTCTTCCTTAATACCTTTATTGTTTTCTTGATTTCGGGATTGAAAAGTAGTAACTTCAAGCTCTTGCTTCGTCTCATACACTAAACAAATATGAAAATAAAAGACAGAACAAATCAAACTAGATCAAAATTGAAGTGGTATTGATATTATTAATAATTTTATTTAGATCCCCAATAACGGCGCCAAAAACTTATTTGCCGATTTTGCAAGTGCACGAATCCTAATAAGTAATAAAGTGGATGAGTAAGAGTATCATCTCACGAGAATTGAAAAATTACTAATAAGTATCAAAATCTATTCAATTAAAATCTATCTCATAACTCAAATTGAAAAGAATTAATTATTAAACTGGAACAATAAACTAACAAAATTAAACAAGCAAGTTTTTGTCAAGAACGCAAGAATCTAGGTCTCTCTAATTTATGCAACTTCCTTAATTGAATTAAAAATATATTTTTCTACTGTTGATAATCAGGTCTATCTAATTTATTCATTAATCTTTCTTAAGCATTAACGAAATATCTCGACAGGCAAATTTCCTACATCTTTGTAACAATTTTGAACCTGTCAAAATTCATTAAGAACAAAAAAAATCCTATAAAGATTATACAGGCCCATATATATATATATATATTTATATGACATTCTATAGTATCTCAAATATAGACTAAAATAATTATCATTTTTTTAGTTAACAAGCATGTAAATAGTGATAAAATATTAACAAGCATTAAGTCTAAAATAAAAGGGAGGTTCTCTTGACCAGTGCCCTCCTATATTTCTTAGTTATCGGAGGCCATTGATGGGATGACACGTAGGTGAAATAGAAAAATAGATGTGGAACACGTTGCATGGGAATATCCTCTTCCCCTGAACTCCCCTTGCGCGAAACCCCTGAGGATTCTCAGCCCCCTTCGTCTTCTCTCCCCCCTCCCATCTTCTCTCCTTTTTGTCCCGATGTATGCAAAAATCCTTACCACTCTCTCTCCTTCCCTCCATTTGTAGACCCAAAATCCATCATTTCCTTCTAATTATTTACTACAAAGATTGTAATCAGTCCGAGTTGAGAAACAACTAAAAACCTAAAAATCCAACAAGCAACCATGTATGTATTTATGCGAAAAGAATTAAAGAATTAAAAACATGTCGTACCAATCGATAGAGAGAAAATCAGGAATGTTGGTAAAAGCTTTGAAGCGAGAGGTTGGCAGGGGTTTGGGATCATATTAAGGGTCTGGTTTTGAAGAAGAAAGAGAGGAAACTGGGGATTGGGGTTTGTTCAGGGCAACGAATTATAGACGTTCAGTCATTTACTCGGGGTTTGCTTAGGGTGACGAAGAAGAATGTTGGTCGATCGGAGCCCTTGGAGGTGAAAGGCTGTGGCGGACAACAGATGGGAGATGGGCACGGTGGAGGGGAAAATTTGGAGGGAGAAATTGGAGACCTTCTCACGAAGTCAAACCATCCCAAAACCTTAAGTTCTAAACAATTCCATACTAGATCACTAAGAAAATTAACAAGAAAGAAGTAAATAAAAGAAGAATGGCAACAATAATTGAAAGAAAATTTATGGAATAGTGACTTATAGAGAATCTGGGTATCATTTTTGTAATTTTTATTGGTGGATTTGAAGCTTTCTAACAGAAAGTCTCCATCTTTTGTTAGTGTACTCCGAGTAGGGGGAACAGGTTCTGCTGCGAATTCTCTCTCTCTCTCTCCATGAACGACATGGCCAAGCAAATGTTGATATGCAAAATCTCTTTGCGTTGTGGGTCACATCATGAATTTGGATGAATATCCTCCGTACATGGTAGGTCTCTTTGTAAATTTGGACAGATATGGTGGTTTGATGGTGGCATGGGCAGCGGCCTAGAGATTGGAGAGAGAGAGAGAGAGAGAGAGAGAGATTTGCTTGAAGGAAGAAATGGTTTTGACCCTTTCGAGAGGGTGGGATTCGGAAGTCGAAACTCATTCTATGCGAAAACGCATAGCATATGGCCGCTGGTCTAGTTCATTAATATGACGTGGTATTCAGTGATTGGTCTATGATAACTTCATTTTAAAGGAGGGATTTGATCTAAAGATTTTCTCAAAATAAAATATTCAACAATATGATACAAATATTAAATTAATCTAAAAAAATTTACATAATCAAAATTAGAATACATCGTAATCTTATAAAAAGAAATTAATTCATGAGAAACTAAATAAAAATCTAATAAAATCCTTAACATTAAAACACTTAAAAAAACTAATTAAAAGAACCAAAAAAAAAAAAAACTTCAAAAAATTCACCAACGCTGCACCGCAGCTCCGTTTCTTGTCTAGTCGTATGCTTGCAACTCCTTTTAAAACTCCACTTATATATCTTCTACCCCCTTAATATGTCGTGCCCTTTTATTGTAATTTTGAAAGATACGTGTCCCAATAGGATTGTATCTTGCAGCTTTGACCACTAGCTCTAATATATCGCCTTGTCTTAAATTAATCTCAAACCACGCGGCTTTGGAATCTGTAGATCAAATGCTCAAGTCAAAGTTCAAGTGAATTGCATGTGCGCAGGACCTTAATGCCGTGCATTCAACCCTTAAAAAGTTGAAGCCCAAGTTTAATGTGTGTGCTTTCAAGTGGGTCTCATTGGGACCTATTGTAAATTTCTCTCTTTTCTTCTTATTCTTTCAATACAAGAAAATAAATAAATTGAAAAATTAAATAAAATTAAATAGAAAAAATTAAATAAAAATTAACAATTTTAACAAGTAAAAGGATAATAAAAATCATACAAAAATTATACTTATCAGAAAGAGAGAATAATTGATAGAAATTGAGAGAAAAAACGTGAGAGATGCTGTGAAAGAGAGAAGGCCTTCTGTCAGGAGAGGAAGAGAGAGAATTATGTAGAGAGAGAACTTATGGCTAATGGGGGAAGAAATTGAGCGGTGCAATTGGTTGCTCGAGGGTTAAGGTTTCTATAGTTTTAAATGACTAAGGTGAGCTACGGAATAGCCGTGCTTTGCTTTTGTTGGGACAATAATAAAGGATAGGGAGACGCTGGGGACCGGTCCGGCTGTCCCCAGCGTTTAAAGCAGCCCAACGTTAGTTGGGCTGCTTTATGATGAAAAACACATTAAAATAAAATAAAAAATATGATTAAATAAAAGAATGAAGATTAAAAATATAATAAAAAAATAAAATGAACAAAACATAATAAAAAATACAATAAAAAACACAATAAAAATATAAAAACATAATAAAAAATACAATAAAAAAATAAAATGAAGATGAATTTAAGAGAATTCGGCCATGGAGCGAACAGAGCCACCGCCAGTGGCGGTGGGCGACACCACCGCCCACGCCATGGGGACCGGCGGACTCAGGCGATCTCATCTATACGACGGCGAGCTCCAGTGTGCCCCCGGCAGTCTTAAACCCGTTTTGGACCCGTACCACCAGCGGCGGCGGGAGCTGCTTTTGTGTGGTGGGGGGGGGGGGGGGGCAGACGGTCTACCCCCCAGGATTTCTCTAAAGGATATATTGGCATATCGAGTTTGGACTACGGATGGCCGACAGTACAACAAGAATGAATGTGGGAGGTACTTCCAAACTTGGGTTGATTTTTCCTCACTAGAAACTAAGGTCTTGAACTGTCTAAAGATTTTCAAACTCCTGACAATTTCAACTTAAGCATGACGGTTGGTGGAGTTGGTTAGCAACCTCCGCCATTACTTTTCAAAAACCCCTCCAGAGAGCACTCAAAATCACTATAAGTCAACTTACACTTAATAGGAACAAAATTAAGCATTTGGGAAGTGATGCTACCTTGTTTTCGGCTACCCTCTTCTAGCACCCTATTGCCGAAGCTTTTCTTTATTCGTTGTTACCTGCATGTCCACTGCCACCATGAACTAGGAATTTTATCTTACTCAAATTTCACAAGAGATAGGGCCTTCAATAATATTGGGCCTAAGTCCAATTTTGTCACACGCAAGTTAATTTCAATCTTAACACGTAAATGATTACTCCATCCTCCTTGCCATCCACTTCTTGTACTGTTCTAATTGTCTCCGCAATTTGTTTAGAAATTTCTAGATTCATGGTAGCCAACGAGAGATTATGCATTTGGATCTAAAATGTTTCAAAATCGAAATTTATCAGACTTGGTTGAGTAAACCCATCAAATAATTGTAGGATGAACAAAGAGTGATTGAATAACCATGGCGTCCCTCCCAACAATCTATACTTTAGCTTAAATAATAATGACAAACAAGTTCAGGCATATTTTCTAGAAGGAGAAAGGGTTCCCAACTCTCCAAAATTTCACCTATTGAGTGGACAATCTCCTTTCCAATGGGATGTTTTGAGCATAACTTACCCACCAAACATTGGTCAGGATTTTTGTCACCTCTTCCAAGATTCCCGAATAAATGTCAATCGATGAAGTCTCCTCATCAATTAACCATAATTGATCCCATACATTAGCTAAATCCTCCATCATTCACCACATCCGATCATCAGTCTAATTAGGGAAATTCATCTACTCTTAGTGAAGCAATAAGTTGTGACTTAAAGGCTCCACCTCTTCCTTTCCTAAGTGAGACGGCAAAGAGGAGAGTTAGTAACTACTAAGTACATTAAATATATATAATTTCCACTAATAGAGTTTTTTACGCACCTCTTGTGCAGTTGTCCATTAATATTTACATCAATCCTAGTCAATAAAAAACATACAACTCAATTTTTATATTAGTTTGTCCATAGGAGTGAATGTGATCAGACCAAACCCCAAGATTCACCTACTAATATAGCAAATCAAGCCCCTAAAAATTATGTTAGACTCTCTATGGATGAGATCATGGTTATTTCTTTGCTTTATGCTAAATATAGTGGATGTAGCCAATATTATTTTGTGAAAAGTGTTTAAGTATATGTGTTAAAAACATAATACAAATAGTTAAATATAACTTTTCTCTTTTAAGACAAGTGGTAATTTCATATAGTATTATAACAAATATCTTACTTTGATTCATGAAAAAACTATGTCTAATAATTTTGCTAAACATAGAAAAGAAAAAGACTTGAGTAGAATAACTATGGGGCTTAAAAGAAAAACTAGTAAACTAGCCCGGTGCAAAACTGGTTTGGTTAGGGATGTAACCAATTTGATTTGATTTGGTTTGGACAAATTTTGGGACCAAATTGGTATACACTAGTTTGTATTTTCTAGAACAAATGATGCACTGGTTACTTTCATAAATTAATACTTTCGATTTTATTGGTTCTAGTTCGATTTCCTAGTTTTTCGATTTTAATATGCTAATATGTATTAGCTTTACTAATGTATTTATCAAAAGAAATATGTTGAGAATTTCTTAGGGCATAAAATGTAATAATATATATTTTATATATAAAACATATGATCATATAAATATTCATGTTTAAGATTAAAATCTTATGTTATAAATTATAATATAACATTATTTCATACAAAATTATATATATTATATATAAAAAATTATATATAATATAAACAATGTTATATATAGTATAAAAAATTAATTAAAAAATATATGTGAATCAGTGCGGTCTGGTTTGGAAAACGTAAAATCGAGACCGGACCGAATTTGACTAGTTTTAAATGAAGGAACAGGTTCCAGACCGAATCATTTCAAATCCAGAACAGTCTAACTGGTTTGGACTGGTTTTCTAATTCTTCGGTTTATTTTTACAGCCCTAGGTATGGTCCATTACCAGTTTCATTTTTTCAAAATCAGTTCCAAATAGTTCTAGTTCCAATTTTTGTTTACACAAGACTAGAGGTGTAAATGGTTCAGTCCGGTCCGGGAAATTGGTGGACCGATTTCATTCGGTCCAAGAATTCTCTCACCTTGGATCGGATCGAACAGGAGTTCGGTCCATACCGGTCCGGTCCAATTCGGTCCAAAGGCGGTCCGGTCCGGTCCAAGGGTGCCCCATATGATTTAATGGGCTAAATTTAATATAAAATTCTATAATGATCAAATATTTTTTTGGCCCAAATTTAACTATTATAAATTATAATATGTTAATATTATAAAAATATATATTATATATTAATATGTTAGTATATATTATATATTAAATATGTTAGTAAATTATAACTAATAATCTAATAGTCTAATAACACTTTCACATTAGTATATATTAATAAACTATAACTAATAAGTAATAATACTATTACAATTTACATTAGTATATTATATATTTATATGTTAGTAAATAGTGATAAATTAGTAATAATATATTAAATAATAATAATACACTTATTATTTATATGTTAATATATAAGAGTATATATTATAAATTAATGTGTTAGTTAATATTAAATATTAAGTATGTTAGTAAACTATAACTAATAATCTAATAGTTTAATAATACTATTACATTAGTATATGTTAATAAACTATAACTAATAAGTAATAACACTATTACAATTGACATTAGTATATTATATATTTATATGTTAGTAAATAGTGATAAATTAGTAATAATATATTAAATAATAATAATACACTTATTATTTATATGTTAATATTATAAGAGTATATATTATATATTAATATATTAATATATATTAATATTAATATTAAAATTTATATATTATTATTTATATATACATATATTTAAAAATAAAAATTGAAAACAAAAACTCTAGGGATTCGGTCCGGTCCGGTCCGGTCCAAGGAGATAAACTCCCTGGACCGGGACCGGACCGGAATTTTCCGGTCCATATATTTTTTGGACCGGACCGGACCGGACTCCAACCGATCCGGTCCGGTCCCAGTCCGGGACAACCGGTCCAGTCCGCCGGTCCAATTCGGTCTTTTTGCAGCCCTACACAAGACTAAACCTGCGTATATAAATATATATTATTTTTATCATATATAAATAACTTTTTATGTGATTTATTTATATTAAATGCTAAATTTCTAATTAATATAACATGAGATTTCCAAAATCTTAAAATTCATGAATGATAAACTAATGACATAACATTAATTTCATATTTGATATAACATAAAATAAAAATTAATCTTATAAATCTTATTGTAACATTTGATATAATATACAAATTTCAATTTTATAATATAAAGTCAAGTAAACATAAAATCTTTTATTTTTATTTTAAGTAACCATCATATTAGCACCAACATATATGATAATATGATTGTTATAAATATTGTACCAGTACGTATCCTATAATTCTTATTTTTTGTTTCATTTTTATATTTAAATAATTATTTATCAGTTTGTTGTTCCAAGTTTGACTTCCTAAGCACCCGACCTTGCTAGTTCATCAAAAAATTTGGTAAAATCAGAACGGGACCGGAACCAGTGAAAGCAGAAGTTTCGTTTTTAGGAGTTAATTGGTCCAGTACTGGTTCTTCAATTATTAACATAAGTGTATACTAGTTCAATTTTAAAATATGCCCAAAATTAGACTCATTTTTAATCCCGTCGCCAGTATTTTTTTTTCTTTTTTAAAGAAAAAGTAATGAAAATATTTAATTTTAAACTTATTTGGTGACTTAGTATGGTGGTGTTGACGTGATATAATATATGTTCAAAATTCCATTCTCATATTTAGTTGGGTCTTCTTTATATTATTCATTAATTTTAACTACCTCTTCTTCTCACATGTCAAGCCGCAATTCTTACTCGACAAAAAACAAAAAAAATCAATAATCCACAATTCTTGAAAAAAATCCTTAATATATATATTTTTTTGGGAAGAATAGGTTGCGAGCATTTTAGTTCAACAATAAATACACGATATCTCAAACGGCAAATGTTTGGTTCTTGTCGTAAAATGGTGTTCTACCATCCAAAAAGAGTTAAGAATTGTAAAACCTTGTGTGTATAAAGACGGCATACAACAAGAAAAGATTGAACACAAATATTCTAGCATCTAGTCGAACACCAAAATTGTGAGTAGCTGGATTGTGTTTTCTTTATAGATATTTTAAAGAAGAGGACGACATCTCAATCTTATTGAATGCCCTCACTTATGATAAAAGAAATCGTGGTTATATCATAAATACTTGGGGTATACCAATTATCCAAAAAATCCAAATTCAATCATAAAAAAATCTAACACTCCCAACCACAATACAAGATGCCCAAAAGGAGAAATTAACTCAAGAGACCAAAACAAGCCAAAACAATCCAATAGAAAAGAACAAAAAGCAAAATGAGAAGACATGTATGCAATAAGATAAGTAAGCAAATAAACCAAATGTAGTTTACCAAGAACAACACTACGAGATCCGCAAGTAAGGAAGACCAATTCTATCTATGTAGAGGAGGCCTATTAAACATTGGGCAGCCTATCTTTATCACCAGTCCAATCCATATTTAAACTCCTAGCTACATGCTTGGCGAGAAAATTAGCAACATGTTACCTTCCCAAAAAACATGACTTACACGGTAATCCATGGAAGCAAAATGAACATGTAACTCATCTAAGAAATCTTCTAAATATCTAATATTATAGTCACTGCTCATGATCCAATTAACAAGAATTTGGAAATCAGTCTCAATTTAAACCCGATTGAATCCAAGTTGATAGCACCTCCGACTTCCAACAAACTCCGCGTTTCAGCAAAATTATAAGAACCCTGACCCAAGAATACAGAATAAGCCGCACACAAATTACCATAGACATCACGAATCACATCCCCTGTACCACCTGGCACAAGATTTCCAAAACAATTACCATCCATATTTAATTTAACCCAGCCTTATAGAGGCCTAGTCCACCTCACCACACGAACCTTCTTAAGTTTAGGGTATAAAACTGAGATCTCTAACGTATTTAAAATATCACCTTCTCCCACAAGCCACTTAGAACTATTTAAAGCGTCTGGAATACTATGAACAATAGACCTCCAAAACCTAGTACCCTTATTAGACACAACAAGAGATAAGTGACTACCATACTTTCCTTTGAAAAAATCTATCCATAAAGAATGACTCTTAATGAGATGACATGTAGGTGTCAAATGCAAAGCCCGTTGAATGTCTCCAAAATCCCTAATCCCCAACCCCCTTCTTCAATAGGGCGGCAAATATGTTTCCAAGCCATTCATTTCTTTTTATTTTAGCCCTCAGACTCACCCTAAAAGAAAAAGCTCAAGATCTTGTTAAGCGCCCAAAGCGCAACCTTACGGACATGTAAAATAGCAAGAAGATGAGTGGCCATACTAGACAATACATGCCGCAACAAAATAGTTCTACCATTCACAAAAAGCATTTTCATTTTCCATCCTCCTATTTTTTTATTTATTTATTAACATTTTCAAGTAACTCACCAAAATTAGAAGTCTTTATTCTACCAACTACAATAGACACACCCAAATATATTAAAGGAAAAGAACCTTTAGAAGCCTATAATGCCAAGGAATTTTTTTCTAATAACAAGATTTAAAAAATAAAAAATAAATAAACAACACTTTTTTCCTTACTAAGGACTTGACCCATCCAATCTTTATCGAGAGCCAGAACTTGCATCAAACCTCTCATGGACTTCTTCAACCATTAGCAAAAATAACTATCTCATTAGCATATATAAGATAGGAAGTAAGAGGGGTACCTCTAGCTTGGGTAAATTGCCAAATTTTACTATTATCAAAAGATTTCTTGAGAATACGAGAGAGCACTTCTTGCATAAGAATGAACAGATAAGACAAAAGAGGATCCTTTTGCCTCAAACCATGTTCGCTTTTAAAGAAACCCAAAAACGTGTTATTCATCATGATAGAGTACCAATATGTAGAAATACACACCCTAATTAGATCACAGACTTGCGAAGAGAATATAAAATTAATCAAGACATGAAGAAGAAAATTTCAATCAACTCTATGATAGGCCTTAACATACAAGCTTGACTAAGACATTACCCCCATTATTTTATGTATAGAATGAACTATCTCCTGGGTTAAGCTAATATTCTAAAAAAAATACTACGGTCAGGGATGAACACCCCTTGCTCTTGAGAAATTATCTTAGAAAGCAAGTTCGTCAGACAACACAATAATCTTAGCACAAATTTTGTAAATCACCGAACAAAGACTAATAAGTCCGAATTTATGAAAAGCAGTGGGCTTGTCAACCTTAGGAATCAAAATAATAAAAGAAGCAGCATGGAATTTGGAAATAGAATGAGTTTGGAAAAACTCATATATGGCTTCCAATAAATTCTTCTTAACAATATCCCAACAAACTCTAAAGAAACCTGACCCAAACTCATTCGGGCTAGAACTGCTATTAATAGAAAACAGAGCATCATTTATTTCCTCAAGGAAGGAAAATTTACAAATCAGTAAATTCTCATAGTCAGTAATCACAAGAGAGATCAAATCCCTTAAGTTGGACAAATTACGATTGCTACTCTAACCCAAAAATTGTTGAAAATACTCAACAACTTGATGAATATACAAAGGGGTATTTAAAACAGCATTATCGGCCAAGCACATATCATAAACCCTTTTTTGCTTATTGGCATTAAGAGTTGCATGGGAAATTTAGAATTTTGGTCCTCATCTTTAAGCTAATTTTTCTTAGCCATACGAGAAAGTCTAGTATCCTCTCTTCCCATCCAAGTCAATAATTCAAATTTAGAAATCAAGAGATTATTGTCATCCTCAGCATTAAAGCAAACTTGAAGACTGTGTTACAGAGTCTTTCAATGCATTGCACTAAATCATTGACGATGATGTTAGTCCTACCAAAAACACACTTATTCCACGTCCTTAAAGCCACCTTAACCTTTTTTAATTTAACAGATAAATTAAAAATCCCAAAACCAATCCCCTCCTGCTTCCAACCTCCTACACTATGTGAAAAAAATCCACATGATCAATCCACATAAATTGAAATTGAAATGAGCTAGGCCCATATCTAAAAGGGTCCTCACCCATTTGAATCATCAAATGAGAATAAACCGAAGTGGTACGAACTAAAACTTGGGCAAAAAAATATTAGGAAAACAATCAAGAAAGTTAGCATCAATAAAATGTCTATCTAATCTTATTTAGTTCTAATCTAGGCCACCTGGGCCATTGCACCATGTCATCTTTGGGACTTTAGGGCACATATCCAGCAATCTACAAGATTGAGTAAACAAATTAAATTCTTCCATTACAGCAAACGGACAGGGATGCCCACCTCTTCTTTCTGAATCATTTTTGATAATAATAAAATTACCACAAAGGACCTAAGGAAGACTACCATTGCTAGTAGCATCTAGATCTGCCCAAAGAGTTCTCCTTTCTATATGATTGCACTTGGCATACACAATGGTAAGGATAAAAACATGCCCATTCTCCTCAACTTTCACAGTTACTAATTGGTTAGAGCTAGCCAATCAATGAACAGAAAGAACCGAATTCCACCAGAGCCAAATTTTTTCCTTCTATCGCTTCATTAGTAATAAAGAACTCACAACTAAACCTACTCAAAAGATTTGAAATATTATCCTCCAACAAGAATGACTCAGCCAAAGCTAAACTATTAGGCCTGTATTTTTTTTTATAATTTTCTCAAAAGCAGTTATCAAGTTCCCAATCCCACAATCTTCCAAAAAAGAATAGGACTATTCGTAGTTTAAGTTTAGATGAGCGAATTACTGCCTTGGTAGAGCTCATTTTTGGAAACGTGCCGACTAACAGTCTTGATACTTCCGAATCTGTGCTATAGTCCTTTTGCATATATTCCTTTCTCTGTCTCTCCCAACTTCATATTTGAATTGAGATTCATCAGGATTTAGGCCTAAATTGTTTTCACCCATGTCCTCGACCAGAAGTCCAGACCTTGCAGGCTCAACATACTGTTCAACCAACACAAGGGGTGCTGGCCCAATACAATCACCCACGACATTGCCAAATTGGGCTTCGGCTATCACCATGGGCATTGGCCCAACATGTACATCAACCTCACCTGCAACGTCCTTCACACACAACGTGACCCACATTTTGCACTGGATGGACAATAGGCCCAACACCTGCATCCACATCATGCTCCTCAATGGACTAGCAGTGGGCAACGGGACCCTGCACCCCGTTACCTTACCCATGTTCGCCCTACCACTCATGGCAGCGCACCAATGCAGGGATGGGGAGGGCCTAACCTCGCTGCGCATTTCTCCCTCTCCGCCCCAGCTTATTTATATATATATATATATTATATAAACATAAATACTTATATATATACAAAAACATAAATATATGTTTATAAATATAAATATAAATATATATTTATATTTTAAAATTTGTGTATATATAAATATATATTACAATTTGTTAGATTTGTTCACAAAGTATGCACTAGTAAATTTAAAAACTACAACTTACATAAAATATGCATTAGCAAATTTAAAAACTACATAATTTTTAAATTATAGTCGTATTTACAAAATTTAAATTTATAATTTGGATCTAAAAACGTATTTTTAATCACTTTTGGACCTAAGAATAATTTTTAAATCTAGTGGAATGGTCTATAATTAAAATGGACATGAGGTGGGTCAGATTCTCAATCTGCCTTGCACACCGCCTAACAGGGTGGGGGTGAAAACCCTACCTCCCACCCCATGCAGGGCGAGGTGTAGGGAGGGAGCTACCCCGCACCATATGGTGCGGGTAGCGACACATCATCTTGGCTAATTTCCTCTGCATCATAAAAAGATTTTTCACTTGCATGGGTAACCTCCTGCAACAAAACAGATTGCTGCATGTCCTGCATAGGATCATCACCCAAACTTGAACATCCAGTGCCACTAGCAAAAAACCCCACACCGATACGCAAGGAGGTTCACAGTCGTCATTGAAATCTAGCATCCAAGCAAATGACCAGTAAGGAATTCTGTTAATATCACAAGACTCCCTGGAAAGAGCCTTGTTAAATCAATCTCATTTGACAATCATATGAAAACATTACGCGGGCATTGCATTGTTGAGACCACTAGAACAAAGTCCCCATCGACTTTGGATAAATGCTCTGATGGAATCAAGAGATGGTCGTTGTGGATGGAACTTAAGGACCAAAGAAAATTGAAAAGGATTAGCCGTTTGATCAATTTCCTCTACAGAAAACAGGAAACACAATTCCCCTTTTATAACTTTTGGTGCACGAAATGCAAATTCCATCTCTGGAAGAGGCTATGGCACTGCTGTGACTAAATCGACTAACGATTGTGAGAGGCCTATTGGAGGGGTTAAGGCATCACTGGCCACCATGCATGCTACTTAACAGCAACAAACAAAGCCTGGTAAGATGCGTTGTAACCCTAGCAGAGCTTTTTTCTATGTAAGGAAGGTTGACGCAAGGCTTTTCTTTACTTGATGTTGTGCAAACGTGGGAGTGCAACACAAGAACTTCTCAGGAGGTCATCCTAGTACTACTCTCAAAATAATATATATATATACATATATTTATATATCTTGAGAGGAGAAAATTCTTCTTGTTAGTGATCTGACCTACAACATCGCACTCACAAATTATCTCTTACAAGGTGAAGGACATTAGGATAGAAAGATTTATACCTAGTTGAACACCAAAACTAATAAGCAGTTAATTCCAGCCGAGTCTTACTGTACATTGAGATATGTATTAGGTAGCTCTTTTAATGATGTATAGCACATTAGAATAACGTTTCTGAAAGCTTAATATCCTTTACCCCTATTCTTCTTCTTAGACTTCTCCTTTCCCTAGTTTTGTGTTTCTTGGCTGCTTTGGCTGTTGGCTCCAGACACCGCAGCAGCTTCTGAAGCATTTGACTTACCCTTATCAAAGAAAATGACCCCCTTGAACAAAGCATAAGAAGGCAGGGCATGTCTAATTCAATATGTGCTTACCTCAAATCCAATGCAACGGAAAGTAGATTCAGCTCCTCAAGCATGCTAGCTACTTCCTTCAATAAGTTTTCATGTTTGTTGCAAAATAATACTTAAAAGTTGAACAAATTCCCCCAGGTTTACCTAAATTTCTCACAAGGAAAAAGAAAATTCAGTATGGTCCTCATTGGCATATGCTTTCTGCCAAAGTTTAAATACAATGTAAAATAAGTGCGTTACAAACTTACCCTCATTGTTTGGTCATTTTCGAACATGCACCTTGGATCTCCTCCACTCTCCAGTGCCCAAAAGTAACAATTTGACCTTGAGAGGCATCGACTGGCTGAAGATGTAGGACTCTCAACATGTCCTCCCAAGACTGCTTTGCAGTCATATCAACAAAAATGGCATCTGGACAAAACAATTGCGAACAATTCTTTCCCAAACTCACAATTACAAGAGGATTGTGAACCTTCTTAAATGCTTCAGCAAGCACATTTACATTCGTATGTAAATGTTTCCATCTTCTCCTAAGGACATCATAAAATTCGGATGGAAGTTGCTCAATGATATAGCTCCTACCAAGCAATTCAGAAAGTGAATCCAAAAACCTCCCAGAGTTCAGATAAACCAAACATATTATAGCAACCAATCTCAACACCAGCAGCGGATAGTAATACATCGCATCTATATTAGACATTTCAATCCATTCAAGTGTATCCTTCTTATTACAAAGAAGCTCCTGAACAAAATCAATAATTGACTCATAGATTCTTCCTAGGAAAGGTTGCACTTCAGAAACGAAAGTGGGATTTGGGTTGTTATTTACCTCTTCATAGATAAACCATTCAACAAAAGAAGACTTCGAAATGATGAAGTAACCATTGAAGGAGGATGCCAAGATCAATAGGCGCTCAACAAGATACAAGAAACAACCAGGAGATATGTAGTCACTTTCTTTCATCCAGTTGGCCTTAAAGGTATCCGTCAAAGCTTCATGGAGCCTGAACAGAAGGGACCACTCTATTGGAGATTTACTGATATTGTCAGGCACAGTAGCATGTGGAAATGAAATATCAACATTCCCACAAAGATTCTGAATGAATGTTTTCCAGGGTGGGTTCCCATCTTTACCATCAAACAATTTTAAAATCTTCTCATACAAATCATTGTTTATCTTACCCAATCCAAGAATTATCATCACAACTCTTCCAATTTTCCCATAAGTTAGCTTACCCCTCGAGCTGATGTTTTCCAATATCACTTGCTGTAGTAAATTCTTAGAAACTTCACTCCCTCTCAGAGAAAACATGTTCTTTGCCAATGATTTTCGCCAATCTAGAGGAAATACACAGCCAAAGAAAGATCCAGCAGAAAATTTGACAAATCTCTGTAATGCCTTGGCATCTTTGTCCCGGCAGTCCAGATACATGGATTCCAAAAGAGACTTTGCAACCTCATATATGTGAGTAAGTGATCTACTTTGGCAGAACAAGGAGAGATTATTCTTTAATGAGAGATTATAAAGAGCTTCAAGATTCTCCAAAACCTGCAGGCCAACAGAAAGTATTTCTGAAGACCAGTAACTTCGAGCAGTCAAAGCTAAATGGTGAACATCAATAGAAGCAAACTTTCCATTCCGATGAAGGAATTGATTATCCAAATCTCTCACCCAATCAGCACCAGGGTAGAGCAAAAGATAGATTGCATTAAGTTCACGAAACTGTCTCCAAACTCCCATGTAATTCAAACAGAAATCTCCATATTGTTTATATTCACTAAAATCTTGGGTTTCAAGACTTTTGAGATACTTGAAAATGTTCACAACATGATCTTTCCAAAAATTCCAAAAGTAAACAAGTGTTTCTACTGAAACCTGATTTCTGGAGATCATCTGATCCAAATGCTTTATTTGATCAAAAACAAAACCGTCTTCCCACATATACTTCGACGAGTTTGTATGAAGATGAGCATCTATAATTTTTCGAGCAGATATTATTTCACCACAAGCACTCTTATGTCTCTGAGAAGAATTCAGGGAGTTTTTCATGACGGACACACTAGTCTTCTCATTTGATAAAACATCAACCTCTGTACAAACATAAGCATAGAAGTTGTTGGACTCATTTTTAGCAAATGACTTTGCTTTTGCCAAAAGCTCTTCCTTCTGTGTAAACTGCTTTAAAGGCCAGCCTTTACTTCCAGCTGTCCATAATGAGCTGGACAACACAAAGAAAAGAATATGCATGGATGCTTCTTTGAAATTCCCAGCCTTCACAAGGAGATCAGAAGCCTTTAGAATCTCCCCTCTTAACTTTGCAATGTTTGCAGCCTCTAAGAAGTTGCCCAATTCTTCTTCCAACAACAAAAGCTCATCAAAGCAACCCAGAGGCTTCAAAAAATTGCGCATCAATTCTATGGAATGAAAACCTTTAACAAACCTCATCATGGATCTGTGATCTTTAAGCTCATGATAATGAACAGCACAACCCTCTAGAAACTCTTGCTCAATTTTTTCTATTACTTTTCCTCTTCTAACCATGCCAAAGTCTATAGCTGCATCTTGCTTCCAATATCGAATGTACTCCAAACCCTTGTCAAATAATTTTCCCTTGGAGCAAACTTTTAAACATTCTGGGAAAAAATAGCCCCTAGCATAAATATCAGCTGCAAGTTCATAACATCCCGCAAGAGAAAAACATTCCCCAGCTTTTTCCAGCTCTGACTTCCCACATTTTTCTAAATAAAGCCTGCCTGCAATAGTTGGATGTTTGCCAAGTCAAAAACAAAAATCACATTAAAACCAAACCACACTCAAGTTTTTTTTTTGGTGCTCATGTTAATTTTCAGCGTTCTTCATGTGTAGAAGTTTATGACCAAAATTTAGAGATCAAATAAAAGGAATTGCAACCCCCGCATGACAGGGTTTGTGATACAAGTACTCATATAAAAAAAATCCATAAAGAACACAGTTGTAACGGAAAAGATGAAAGTAAACAGTAAAAAGGAATACTTGTGGAGCACATTTCTACCTCTTACATTCTCATCCCTCAAATCTTTTAAAATAGTCCTGAGAGTAGTTTGGATATGGTTCTACTTTCAGTGTTTTTTCCACAAAGGGCTGGCCCCTTTCCAAACTCAAATGTGCACTGGCACTTGACAATTTTGAGACTTCACTTAGAATTATTTCTATAGTGTCAAAAGCTTCCAATATCAGAAAAGGTTCTAAATCAACTGTAAGACAGATTGAGGTTTTAAGATGCATTATACGTTGCAAAAAAATTTAGCAGCAAAACTAGAACCCAAACACCACAAGCACATGGTAGATTATATTTAATGACTTTCCTAGAATCCAATGCATACCTGCTCTTTCATACTCCCCCAACTCACAAAAGCAACGGGCAGCAAAATCACCCTTGCCTATTGCTTCAAATATATCAGCAGCTTCCCTAAGTATTCCATTTGCGGCTTTAGGATTCAAATGCCGCATTCGGTCAGCCGTGGCTCTAAGGTCAGCAGCCTTGGATCTTCTTTCCCAATAAGTATCTCCGGCTCTTTCAAAGCATATTGTTGCTATTTCATAGTTACAATCATGATATAACTGTACAGATAAAAGAATTAGATATCCATATAGAGGTATTTGTGTTTGCAGAAAAGAAAAAAATAAGGTGTCAATAGATCCATCATGCCCTCATTCACAAGTATTTCAATTGTAAGATAAAAGTAATAATTTCCATAGCAGAATTCAATAACAATGACCGTATCATCTTCATCATTGCCTAGCTATTAATTTGGGTAACAATCTAAGCCTATGATACCACCACAAATGAATATTTTGATCATCCCTTCACCATGATATTCTCCATGCAATAACCTAAGGTTTTGCAGTCACAATCAGAGCAGAAGAACTTTTAATAATAGAGGGCCAAAAACAATGACAGAATATAAAGTACTGGTAGGAGTAGTAGAGTTAGTTTGGGAAAAATTTCTTCTATGAAACTATAAAAATAAACAATCTGATAGTTCCTTCACCATGATTTTTCCTATGAAATAACCTCAGGTTTTTGAGTCACAATAGGAGCAAAATATATTCATAAACAGTGAAGTGACAACCTTCATGCCCCTTGACCTCCACTCCTCTGAACTGCTAGCAACTTGCATTGCTTGAGCGAGTAAGTAATCCAGTTGTTTGACTTGGACAAGACACTTTTTCTTCCAATACTCAAACATAGGTTTGCAGAACTCCTCTGTATTCTCACAAATCCACAATCTCTGCCTTGTTCGTGTGACAGCTACATAAAGTTGCTTTAGTTCTGAACACAAGACATTGTGTTTAGTGGAAAAGGTGCTAGGTGAAGTTGAGTCGAGTAAATCATACTCCTTCATATACTCATATATTACCCTCCATTTATTTTGCAAAGGTGATGAGCCAAAAAAGTTGTACAACAATACGTCCTGCACAAGGAACACATAAGAATCACCAAAAACCAGGAAAATATGGCTCAATAAATTACTGTTTAAGAAAATGGACCGTAGCTTAAACATGTGATGTGACAATTTTTATATGTAAACATAATGCATAGAAATATGCATTTTAAGATTTTGGCCCCATTTGGATGTTGAGATGGACCAATCTCATCTCATCTCATCTTTTATCCAAACATCATTCAAATACAAATATTTTTCAATTTCAAATTTTCAACTTTTACATCTAATCATTACCACTTTCCCAAATTTCCAAACAAAACACAAAAAAAATTCAATTTTTTTGAATCTCAAAACAAAAATTAAATTAAAAAAATTATATTATAACAATATTTTAACTTCATAATATTTGTATTCAAGTTTTTCTCTCTCATTTCCCAAATTCCCATAAAGCATATTAATTCAAACTATTTCAATACTATTCACAGATTTTTCATCTCATCTCATTTTAATATTCAAACGAGGTCTGTCTCTGCACAAGACCTACAATAAAAATCCTATTAGACATAAAGTTCAAAGCTTTGAGTTTTGAAAGAAAAATGATGTATATGTACTTGGTAGTTTGGTACAAATGTCAGGCAATACGATAACAACATCATGGGAACAACAACTTCAATTAGGATTTGGTGTAAATCCCATTTTACATCCTCAAATGAAAAACCGACATGTCAACTTTCTATTAAATGATAAAAAGCACACATTCACACTAGATTGCACATATTAAAAATTAAAAAAAATTAAGAAATATTAAAAAATACAAACATCCAGTGACCTTTGCCACTAGTTAGTGGTCGGGGTTGGCCGCCACACTTGAGCAACAGTCAAATAGTGTTTTACTTTATAATCGTGTGTGATGCATCCTTTTTAAAAACTTGTGCTTTCTCTATTGAGGCATGTTATAATTGGAGGGTGCAAAAGTCATTTTTACACCACATCCTAACCAAAGATGCGATCTAGGAACAATCCTATTGACATGGCATGATGATGAACTTTACCATATTAAAAAGGTTATTTCAAAGCAATGGCTTTATTCATTGAGAATTCAACAATAAACTAGGCTAATCAACTCAATGTAAACCAATAAATCAAATAAATAAACATGCACAATAACCACCTGAAACTCAAGGCCCTTACACTCCACAATAGTTAGAACAAGAGCTTGCTTGCCAACATATTTGGCAACTTCCTTCCGAGCAAAATCATCCCGTACCAATATTACCTGCTCTGCACCAAAGCCAACAATAGTTGCTCCACTATTTCCAAAAATAGTGATGATTGCATTTTCATTGATCCCTGATTCAAGCAAAATCGGAGCTTCTCCATGCACAAGACTATTCTCAGGCTCCAAATCATCAATTGATTGAGGAAAGAAATGATATAGAAGTTCAATAACACTGTGTGCTAGTTTGAGAACCCCATCATGAGTACGAAAGTTCTGGCTCAGATGGAAAATATTTGACATTATTCCCTTTTCTTCTCTTTTATTATGTCCACTGCTTTTTGATTCCAGTAGAAATTTCTTGTAGAATAGAGATCGTATATCCTGGAACCTAAAATCAATTCCCCTTGCTATAGTTTGTGCTGTATCACCAGAGAAAACAAAACCTTCTTCAACATTTTTGCAGATATATTTGAATAACGCAATTTGGCTCATTGTAAGATCCTGAACCTCATCTATGTATACAAAATCAATTTTATCACCAGTGTAGCTTCCAATTCTCAAACGACAATGTAGATCTATCACAAGATCGGCCAAATCAAACTCACCCTTTTTCATCTTCATCTTTTCATATTTTTGAAAGAGCTCATATATTATTTCTCTCTCCTGTCTACTTAAACTGGAAACTCGGCTATTTGATAGTAAAAGATAGTCGTCACGACCGAGCTTACCATCACCTTCCTCTACAGCTTGTGGGCCACCTTTTATATGTGAAATAATCTCTGTGAAAACTCTGGAAGAGTCAAGCTTTGCAATTAGCTTGGCATTGAAATGGGGCCAGTATGATAAACTAAACCTCTCATAATTAACTTCCTTCAACTTTATAAAGGTCTCTAAGGCAACTGATCTACCACCAACTCGACCAGGATCAAGTTTTCTCACTTCATGGAATCTTTCAAAGTAGGAACTGCCCACAGTTCCATCAAGCATCATCAAAAACTTATGAAATGTTATCACAAGAGGATAAGACATGGTAGGAACACTAACAAAAGAATCTGGGATGTCCTTGAATTGAATTGAATCGTCAAAATCATCAATATCAGTTGAACTGGTACCTTTAGAGCAATCACCATCACAGACAGAGCTACAAAAAAAAAAGTCATTAAAGGCTCATAGTGAAATCCTCAAACAACTTTATTGCCAAAAACAAATAGTGCTTATTCACAGGATGCATGCTCAAACCACCAAGATTTTACATTGTTCGCCAAATTACCAACACTAACATATTGCACCCTCAAACTAAGAAAACTTAGTACTTCTCACTATTTCTTAAGATTTAATTATCAAGATTGTGCCACTTCCCCGATTACTTCCCTTTTATCCATCAAGTGTGAAGTGCCAATATTTGGTAGCATGAGGGTGTAATGAGTTGGTTTTCATAGTTTGGGGTGCAAAATGCAAAAACCATGATAGTCGAGGATGCAAAGAAAATTTGTCCCCAAGATGTTAGAAGAGATAATATAACCCCCTTGATTTATGCTAACAAAATAAAAGACTTTTGAAACTTTTGTGCTAACCTAAGCCTAATCCCCAATTCCCACAGGTTTGAAAGCTTAAAATTATATGGAGAAACACTACAACATAGATTAAAAAAAAAAAAAGGAATAATAAGATGTTGTATAGTCACATCCAATATATATAATATTTTTTTATCAGTAAATTACATCCAGTATACAAAGTTGTACTAAATCAAGGACTAAACAACTTAAGTACATGAAATTTGGTACGAAAGTTTAGCTTGAATTTAACTTATGAACCACGTTTTAATATAAATTGGCCTGCCAAAATACAAACTGGAAGGGGTCCATGGTTTATTGAGATTTATATGCATCCAAACACAAGTTCTTTTTAAAATTTCTCAAAACCCCATCAAATACAGTGAAAACCGAATTTCATAGTTTCTAATAAAAATCAAGCTAAGAGATTCAAAAAAACCAAACTTCCTCAAACTTAATGGAACTAGTGGCTCATGAATTCACGTGAGAGTACTATCAAATAAACTATGCACCTTTTCAGCTGAGAAACGTGTTGTGTGACCTGTAGTTTGACAGCATAACACAGTTTATGGCTCACTGTCACAAAAAGCTGGTGCAATAAAGTTCTCTTTGTTTCCGCCAAGGTCTCCTCAACCTCATTCTCTGGGTTATGCACAAGGTTATCGCTCCTCACACCATAAAATAATTCTGTTGCCATCTGGTACTCCTTTTCTTTCTCTAACAACTTTCTAGTCAAAACAGTGGTTTTCCCAGTACCTGACCGTCCAAGTATAAAAGCACTTCTAGGAAAAACTATAATCTCCTGCTCTTGGTCAGTTACTTCAAATAGAAGATCCAATTCACCACTATCCTTATTTGAAAGCAACTGACCCACCACACCAGATGAGAAAGAGTAGAATTTCATCAGCATCAGACTCTCACTAACCTTTGCATTCTCAACATAACTTCCACCATCAGAAGCACAACCAACTAAATCATTCTCATTTTCACTATTAGCAACTTTCCAATTCCGTACAATATCAAAAGAGCTTGGCCAACACTTTGGAACTTCCAAATCCCTAAGCAAAAATAACCAAAAAAAATTAAACCGCTTCAAAAGTCAATATATAACAAAGTTATTCTGCAAATTTAGCAATATCTTTAAGGATCTTCTAAGATGCAAAAGTGCATACATACCCCTCAAGAAGTTTCTCTTTGCAGTAATTAAGAAAGTCATCTGAATATTTCCCAAACATGCTATCAAGCCGTTTGACTAATTTTGGAATTTCCTCTGCAGGTAATATATCCCAGACCTTCAAAACTTGATGGTAATTCAGTTCCTTTCCTTTGTCACTCCATTCCTTTCTGATGTCATTTGTACAAACAATATAAAGATCTTCAACCTTAAATTGCTTTATGATCTGTGAAGAACTTCCACAAACTGGATCTGAACTTCTCTTCTTGGGTCTCCAGCCCTCGGAAAGTTTAAATAGACGTTCTATAGCCAATTTTTTTCTCATTACAGACTTCAATTTTCTAAATGATTTCAGAAAATGATCACTGAAAAGAACCTGTTGGAAATGGGAAAAGAAAGAATACCGAAAATTTAATAAGAAAAGCTACATGACCCAATCAAGAAAGAGTGTTTACACAGCCACTAGTGAGAATTGAAAAAAGGAGTATAGTTTGTAATGAAAGCATAACTATTGAATGTCAAATACCTTCCACCTTGACCTAGCACTTCTGAAAAGTATGCTATCTCCATTCAGCAAATCATCAAATTGTTCAAACTCTCTCTTCACATCTAAAACTGCTTTGCGTAAATCCTTGTCTTCATCAGCATTAAAGAAACACTGACGTTTCTTAGCATTAAGGACTAAGTCTTTCCAGATAGAGCCACTATGACCAAGTGTACCTTCATTTCCCAAGATCCATAGACAGTGCCTGAAAGGCATTACGGGGAAACTGATATTTTTACCATACATGACAATAGGGAAACCAAAGTAAACTTTCCAAAAGAGTTTACAATATCTTACCTCGCCCTGGTAAGAGCAACATTCGTTCTCTGATGATTTGATAAAAACCCAATTTTTCCACGCCTATTAGATCTCACAGTTGATATTATTATTATGTCCTCCTCCCCCCCCTGGAACCCATCAACTGACTTCACCTTCACTGTGAACCCATCAATATTGATGTACTTCGTTCCAAGTTTGTCCCGAATTGCCCCTACTTGAGCAGCATAAGGAGATATTACACCAATACTGAGCTTCTGTCTTGAACCAACCCAAGCTTTTCTCAAAGCAAAATCCAAAAACAAAGAAAAAAATATATCAAAAACAGAAGTTAATTATCGGTTGAAACCAGGACGTTTAAGTACCAGTTTATCTTAGGAAGAAGTTCCATTATCAAGAGTTCTACAAAGTAAGACCACATGGAAGGATTAAGATACAATGTGACATAATTAAGAAACATGCATTTTACATACTTCAGCACGTAGAAGTTTCCCATTCATTACACTACAATAAAGGCTAATCATGCAGTCACTTTGACAAACCTCATTAACTTCCACCTTTTTATTTTATCTAAGGAATTAGAGATCAAACAAATCAACTTACTGAATCGAATTAATGAATTGAATGTGCTGCATCTACAAATATAACCTTGCTATAGGATTAGACATCTTTCTCTATAAAAGCAAAAGCCAAATGTGAAATAACCCCAGAAGCTGAACAGACACTGATTAGACTAGATGTCAGAATCACGAATGTCTTGACTGAATCAAAAGAACACTATACTTCAAATGTAGTTACCTTTGTGTAAATTGAGCAATATTTTTATGACAACAGCAACTTCGACCAGGTTTCTCCAGCCATACCCAACATCGCCCTGTTCTTCTCTTCCATCTACTAGATTTATAAAAGAATATGGACCAAACATTGGCCCTGGAAGGTAGTGCTTTTCATAGCCTTTTCTTGTAACATTCGGAGCATCTACAATCCGGTTGCAATAAAAATTCAAATTTGGGAAAGAACTTATAGACGGATGCATTCGATACTGTATATTAAGAAGATGCATCGAGTGACCCAGTGAGCACATTCTCTCAAATAGGCTCCTCCCAAAACCAGCTTCGCTTGAAATCTATAAGCAGAGTTTAAAATGATATTAAGCAAGAGAAAAACAAAAAGGGAAAGACAAATTCCAACAAAGGGAGCAGTAAGTAACACAACCAAATAAGATTTACACACATTACTTTCAACCATTGCTGGTAATTGGCACTCATCCCCAACCAGAATAGCATGCCTTAAACCTGGAAGTTGAAGGGGTATGGCTGACTCACACTCCTTTAAGTGTGCAGCTTCATCAATAACCAGAATGCTCAGTGGCCGTCTCCTTACCACCGAATGCAGTTTGTAAGAACTTGAAGCAGTGCATAAAAAAAAGGAAGCCGCTTGAAGACAAAAATCCATTATTTTTTTTTTTTTTGAATGGGACAAAAGTCCATTATTGATTCTTTGTTCATACCCAATTGAAGCTCAAGTTCATTAAATGAACACTGGAGAGTTTTTAGAACAGAAAGGCATTCTCTTCTCCTTGCTTGCAACTGGAAGGGTATATCCATAAGTGGCCGCAAAGTATCTCCAACTACTTCTAAACAAGAAAAACGCTCCTCCAGTACTTCAGACTCCACACTATCTTTAAACAATAAGGTTTCAATAGACTCAAGTAGGTCAATTAGGGAATTCATGTTTCGGAAATTGCTTTGAGTGTAACTTTTGGGTAAATCTGTACAGAAGACTCGAAAACAATTTTTGAGTAGTGATAAAATAGAATCGAATCTTTTTCTCACAAAATCAAGAAATGACTTGTACATTTCGTTGCTAGCATCAGTTTCCTCCCTGATTTCCTCTTTGCTCTCTTTTTCTTTGCTCTTTTCTCTCTCTCTTATCGATTCATTTTCCAAGCGCATGTGATACAGAGAAACACAATCCTCAAGAAGATCAATCATTGAATCAAAACAATACCTCCAACCAGTCTGATCTCCCAAGCACTTTGTAAGCCTTTTGACCCGATAATCTAAATATATCTCTTCAATGTCTGAACCAATTTTGAGTCGCTCCTTATTTCCAAACAAAAGAATATCTCCCAATGAGCAAAACGAACCATCAGTTTTATGCAATTCTTTCACCAACTCTGTTATGCAGGAGGCCACTCCTCTAATTGCAACATTTGTTGGCGCACAGGTAACAGTTCTATATCCCATTCTAATAAATGATAAGAGCAAAGTACTAATGATTTTTGTTTTCCCTGTACCGGGCGGGCCCCATATAAGTTCCACTTCCGTCTTGTGGCTGCAATGCATCTTACGAAGACATGCCAGAAATGTCTGGGTTTGGGATTCATTCAGTTTAGAATTTATACTTGTCCCAAATTTCTCATGCCAGCTGCCATCACTCTCTGCAGAGCAGAGATCACAATCTTCCTCAATCTGTTTTGCAGCATAAGAGAGGGAATATAAACAAGCCAAGAATCAACAGCAATTATAAGTAAGACAAATAAATTCAAAAAACCAAAAGAATAATACCCTTTACAATAGCTGATGAATAGGAAAAACAAGCAAATACTAGAATTCAGTAAGTGCGGCATTACAAATAATGATTAACATATTAAACTCACCATTTTCTATTAGTTTAACTTTCAGGAAAACTCTACATTTAATAATGTACCAAACCAGGTGATACTAAGTTCAAATTCCAACTCCCCTCTACCTTCCACTTAAAAAATAAAACCATACTTACCCAACAGTTTTAGGGAACAACTATCTTAAAAGGTCGTGGTATGCATACAGGTTCGAAAAGACAAGAAAGTGGGAACCACTTATCCACTTTATCAATACATAATCCCATAGCTTTGTGATCAACTTAAAACTTTTGGAAAGTCAACTCAACCTCAAGTTTTTCTAATTTATAATACTTCAAAAGTAAAACATTTGTTTCAGAATATTAAAACTGTTGAAATGTGTCTTGAATTGTTGAAAGCACATCTTCAGTGTGCTCGCTCGAGCGAGACTCAATCCGTAAGTTTACTCAACCATTACTCGACATTTAGCTCAAGCGAGGCATCAGATAGGAAGTTCACTTGACTTTCGCTAGACATCTAACTCGAGTGAGATTCCAGACAGAGATTTTGTTCAACCCTCGCTCGACATCCCGCTCGAGTAAGAGTCAATCCTAGATATTAGCTCGAGCCTCGCTTGATGCTCGCTTCTAGCTAATATTCTGTGTTTAGGGTTGGCGCCGTTTAGAATAGTATTTTGCTCGAGCAAGAAGGGTCTCATTTGAGCGAGATTCATTTATACAAGTGAAACAGCGTTCATTTGAACGCAGTTCGTGAAGAGGAACTCATTTCTTGTTTTTGGTTTAGATTTTGAGAGAGAGCATTTGAGAGGTTGTATTTGTAAGTGAAAGAATTTTACAACTTGTAAGTGAGATTGAGTGTTTTCTAGTTTAAGAATCTTGTGATTCAATCTCTGTATTCCATCCTTATTCTATAGTAGACTCATTAAGACCAACCCAACAGTAGACGTAAACTTGTGTTAAGCCGAACTACTTCAAATCTTGATGTCCAGAGTGTGTTTTGTGTGATTGTTATCTTTTCTCTTTATTGCATTTCCGCTGCATTACTTCTTATATTTTGTTTGTTAACCAGCCCATTCCCAACAAAAACAGTGTTGATCCATGCTGTACACATATATTACGTCCACTTTCACTGAATGTCCACTTCATAATAATTGGAGATTTTCATGTTACGTCAAGATTTATTCCTAACTCAGTATTATTATAACTACAAAATTCATACCAAAATTACTTACCAAAGAATTAGTGCACAAAACTTTCTTGATAATCTGTAGATTTCCCGGCTTGTGCAATGTATTCCATATTCTCTTGTTAGTGATTGTATTTATCAAGAAAATCACAAACCAAGATTTATGGTTCCCAGCATCAACTTCAATGTCGTTCAGTGCTTTGACTTCAAATCTAGTTGATGAGCTATCATCCTCCTCCTCATTCACATCGTCTGGAATTTTAGTGACAGTTACAAAAGCCAATTGCCTTCCTATTCTTTGTAAATCAGAAACATCCTCGGGTTTGGTGTCTGCTAAAACAAACACATCTCCAGGCAATGTCTTGTATGGCTCTTGGCCACGAACAGTGAGTTTGTTTCTCCATTCATCAACCTCAACGTCATACAATTTTGTTCCATATGTTGATTTAGAAAATTTAATTACTTTAGCAAAAGGGGCTCTTGAAATAATCTCCATACTCGAATGCAGTTGTGCACGAGTTTCTTCCAGTAAGGGGTAAACATATGACCCAAAATACTGGTCCACTGATTCAAAGGATTGTGAAATCTTTTCCACCTGTAATTATGAAACAAGAATTAAATCAAAATAGAGTGCCAAACAAACTTCTTGGAGGTCAAAAAGCTCATCCCAATAAATTAATCCGCTTGGAAAATGCAAATAGGAGAAGATAAAGTGAAACAGCCTGTATTTGTAGCAGATTCATCAAGATTAATTAAGCCATTATATAATATAATGTCTTAAAGCTTGAACAAACGAGGTCCACATATTTATATGCAACTTTTACCTTGTTTGGAAGACATGACTACACTCATTTCGCCTTGTTTGTACAAGTTGAAGCTAAGGTTTGAGAGAAACAATTATCAAAACGGAAGGATTTAATGAGAAAAAAATTCCTTCTACCCCAACACAACGATGGTAAAAGAAACCTCATATCAAATGTGTCTATTGATCAGTTTATTAAACAAGGCGAAATGAATAACAGCTTTGTATTTGAGATGCACATTTGAATTCCAACATATGTTACTTCCACTCACATGTATAAGGATAATTGTGTTTTCATTCAAAAACATACGTTGAAATTGACTTTCCTTTTATATGCGAACTAGAATAACAGAATTAACTAATTTGGTGCAGCTTATCCAAAAAGGAATAGAAAATTTACAGCATATAAATAAGTTTCTGTTTGAGAAAGATTTATCTTTTATGAGAGTGCATGGATTTAGGTGTATTGAGATTCTGGGTATGAATATTGCTTGATCTCATTTCTACTCCATCCTGCAACATTGAATTACTTTAATATCATGCCCTAACAGTAGATATAGGCCCCAAAGACAATCTAATTTGGGTAGTTTTATGATTGTGATTGGTTCTTTTTCTATTAATGATAAAACCTCTGTTGGTCACAACGAACCAGCATCAGAGCTTCATTGTAGCAACTGCAAGGTTGCAATTTGTTGACATATGGCTTGACTTCTCCCATCAGAAATTGGATGTAGGTTTCAAAGCAAATCCAATTAAATGGACTTGCTGTAGTTTTCCATCTCCTAATCAAATTGGACTTTCATTCTCCTAGAGGGAGAAAGCTAATAAATCCTTCGAGTTGATTTATATCATTACATTGCAAGAGAGAATGTTGCACAAGGTTTAGAGTTAGCATCATTTTTTCCATTTATTTGCTCTCTTATGTATCCTGTGGATTAAGTTTAATAAGAACACTGTATAATTTCTCTCTTTTATGAAATATTCCCTAGTGTGTGATGATAATATTTTTGGTTCACAGGGCTTAAGTTTGGAGTGTTCTAAACTATCTTTTGGAATCCATTAATTGGTTAGTGAATTCCTCAAGACAGTCTTTGCTAGTCAATATGCACTTTCAAGCCAAACCACAAAAGTCTCGATGCCATGAGATAAGATTATTTTATTCTGTATTTTACTGAAATTTAGAAAAAAAAAAAAAACTGTGTTATAATTAATCGATACAATATCTTGGTCCCAAATAACATTATAAGCAAGTACACAATTTGTCCTTGTAAGTTCATATCTTAATTAATTGTATTCTTTTATTTTTATTTTTATTTTCATTTTTTGTTTGTTAGGGGGGCAGGGGGATGGGGTTGCAATAATAGAAGCGCTGGATAAATCTCCAGCGTTAGTCTTTAAGTTTTTTTCAAGAGATAATTGAAATATGGTAGTCCCATTTTACACAGCTTAAACCAGCAACTTGTAACAGATATAACTCAACTTAAGGATCAAACAATATATCACTAAACTGCAATAGCACATATTTCACGACTAGATCATGATCTACAAGTAAACAGATAGTAATAAATTTTATTTTATTTTTCTACTTTTTTACTTTTCGTAAGCATCAGATTCTTCATCCATACTTCACTGAGTGTTAAATGCTAGAAATTATTCCAAAGCTACGCTGAGATTATAATAACTAAACAGAAATTATGTGCAAAGAGAATGATGGATTTGAAGCAAACCTGGTACTTGTAAAGGTTCTCGTTTTCAATGTCTTCAATGGACCAAGAAAGCACAATATCGGAGAAGCCATGGTCAGTAGGAACTCCTCTCATCTTCTCTGAACCGTCGCCCTTCGTCATTTTTACTATTCCTATTCCTTTTTCAGACACATTTTCTTCTCATCTGCTTGCAATATATATCAAAGATGATATAAGTAAACCCGTTTCACAGTCAACTTTAAAATTCAGAAAAGCAAGATGTTGGAGAGAAAGGAAAGGGATTTCTTGGCAAGGAAGGAAAGAAACATGAAAGGAGAAGCAACTTGGGAATGCGAGTACAAGCACACTAGTGGTTATCTTAAAAGCCTTTACAAAGCAAGAGAATCGTCAAATGATGAACATGATTTCCTTTGCCTTGACTGTTTTCCCGTACTTCTATTTTTATCGGCTAATGAGAATCAAGATGCCATGCATTCAAAAGTAGCCGAGGAATAATAAAGTTTGAATAAAGGAAAATGTTCTTAAAAAATAGATAAAGGAAAATGCTTTATGCCACTGGTGCACATCACCGTTTCCCACCTTTTGAAAAAAAAAAAAAAACTTAATGATTAAATAAATAATATTTAATCATTTTTTATTTTTTATTTTTTTTAAATATCTAATTATATATAAAAAATGCAAAAACAAAAAAATATATATATTTGCACTAACGGTGAAACACGGTGTATTACAACAGCGACTATAACACCCCCTTGAATGAACCATAGTCTAGATGGGTAGCCATAAATTGTTTTTTATTCAACAGAAAATATTTTTTTTTTACTAATATTGTAAATTCTTTAAAATATTAAAAAATATAAATAATTCAATCAATAAAATAGCCTTAGAGAAACTCATTCTTCTGCTACATTCTCGATGGTGTAACACAGCTCATAAAATTTTGAGTGATGCAATTATTGAAAAGACAAATAGCAAAGTCTGCTAAATTGCGAATAATGTTATAAACGAACGTCGGCAGCCGTCCTCCTGTCCCACCACTAAATTATGTGAATGACCCCACTACTATTATTTTAAAATCTGTATAGTGACTTGCATAGTAACTTGCATAGTAACTTATATAGTAATTTCAACGCCTATAAATATGAGTTTCAGTTGTAATGAAATTCATAAGAAAATATAGAGAAGGAAGAAAGTTTCAGAGAGTTTCCTTTACATTTTTCTTACAATAGTAGTAGTTTTCTTTTTAGTTTTATAACACGTTATCAGCATAAGGTTCTACCGATACTGAAGCTAGTGGTCTTCTACTTCAAGTAAGTTTTTCAATATATTATTTGCAGTTCTTGAGATAAATATTAAAGGTAATATTGCTGAATATTACTTGATAAAATTTTATTTTTATTCTCATGATAATGTGAATATATTTATTAAATTCACAGATTTATTTTTGTAATATAATGTCAAATATTGAGATTTATTACTATTGACATTTCTGAAAAATGTTATTTATCCAGATCCTTGATGAGATCTATTTGGATATGATGATGAACTTGAAAAATACAATCATAGAAGAAAACCATGTGTCCCTGAAGAACCGTGCTGTGTATCTCATGATGAAAAATCATCTTACTGTGTGAAATGAATTAAGAGAGTGATATAAGCACCAGAAGATGTAATCCTCTCAAAAGATCATTATGATTTATTGCATTTGAAGTTGCAAGATTTTAAGAGTGGTATTGAATATTCTGTACTCTTTAAAATCAGCTCAATATTAAAATTATACAGTGAAAATGTCACTGATGATAGTATATATAACAAGACATTATTTTTCATACCTCGAATGTGCTCCTGCAGTAGCAATATCGAGAGTGAAAGTTCAACAAATATTCTGAATTTTTGTTTTGTCTTCCAGTGATTGAGCTAAATAATGAGTTTTTGTTACACCAATTACGTCCTATTAATGATATCGAATTTACACAATTCCCAGAAGTGAATGGAAACTAAAGGCGTAGACGTGGTAGAAAAATTATAGAAGTGTTGGTCCTAAAAGCGACAACACTAAAGATGATAAAAATATATCGTATCACCAGAAGTGATCAAACTCAGAGAAGGGTAAAAGCCCTCAGAATAATTTTTCATAAAAAGATGAAGATGTTTGTCATAGATGTAATATGACTAAACAGTAGTCACGTACCTGTTGTACGGTCAAGCACTTGATTTATTTATACTAAGTTTTTATATATAAGCTTATTAATATTTCATCATGTTTTGAAATAATGAAATATCGGTGCCTGAAGCACGACAAGAAATTACTTGGGATAATAAAGTCCTATTTAAATTTGATTCTCTTACAAATAAATGTGAACCAGAAGTTCAGAGGATTATTTATCTGCAAAGTGTTGCAAATCAATTACATGATGTATTTACTGACACTAAAGGTCTTGTAAAATCATATATTACTACTGTTATTGCTTAAGCAAGAATTGAAATCCCTGAAGGACGAGTTGTTAAAACAGCAATAAATGAGTCTAAGATACACCTGAAGCGTTGAAGACCTATTGGTGCACAAGAAAAATAAAAATCGGTGCTCATGAAGAGACCGTATTTTCTGTATAAAATATAATCCTCCTGAAGAGGAAACCTCCTGAAAAGGTAACTCCTGAATAGTGTAACTCCTGAAAAGAAAACTCCTGAAGAGAAAACTCCTGAAAAGTATAAACCTCCTGAAGAGGAACCTCCTGTAGAGGTGTTTCATGAAATGTTTTCCCCTGGAGAGGAACAATGAGATCTCAATACATTTCATGAGTACTGGAAAATTTATGGATAGAAATAAAACTGTTGTCGACAATATATATGATAACACTTGATATTACCAGAAGTAATGAAAAAAGTGAGCCAAAAATCGTCGAAGAATGTCGACGTAGAAATGATTGGCCAAAATGGAAAGCAGTTATTAAAACTGAATTAAACTCGCTAGTGAAGTGAGATGCATTTGGACCTGTTGTCCAAACACCAAAGGGTGTAATATCTGTCAAATATAAGTGAGTATTTATACGAAAGCGTAATACGAAATGAAATTGTGCGGTATAATTTATCGCACAAAGTTTCCTGTAGAAACCCGAGAGCAATTATGAGGAAACATATTTTCTTGTTATGAATGCAATCACATTCATATTTTTAATTGATTTGGTTATTACAAAAGGATTAGATATGCAGTTAATGAATGTGGTCACTGCATATTTATAAGCATCATTAGATTATTACGATACTTGAAGTATCTAATCCAAGTACATTTAGGAGTATGTACTTTATAAAGTTTCAAAGATCTTTATATGGGTTAAAACAATTCGGACACATGTTGTATAATTGAATCAACGAGTATCTATTGAAAGAAGGATTTAAGAATAATCCTATATGTTCATGTGTTTTATCAGAATCCGGATTCGTCATTATTGCAGTTTACGTTGATGATTTACCTTGTTAGAACTCTTGAAAAGATTACAAGGGTTGCTATAAATTCAAGGAATGCATTTGAAAAGGAAAGATCTTATTATTCAATTCATAGATGAGTTACAAGAATTTGAGACTTCTAGCCTCATCTCTCAAATGCATTTGCTCTTCATAAAGCAACATACCATCCTTATCTAAAGGATTAGGCAGTCGAAATGAAGAGGCAAGTAAGGATTTTAAATTCTTATTCTCCTACTTTAAGTCTGCAATTTTTTTGTCAGACTCTTGAACGAGTCGTTGAAGTACAGAAACCTTCTCGTTAAGCTCCTCAATCTCACGATTTTTGGATTGTAATCGGTTGGAAAATCCAACAATAGAGGAGGAGTATTGGGTGCCGAGAGTCACCAGCTCATAAACAGCTTCACAATCTGACTTATTAGCCAGATCATTTGCTTGCTGCAACATGGCACCTGCGGAAGATGCAGGAACAACTTGTAATTGAGATGAAGGATACCTCATATGTTGATCGTGAGAAATAGTAAAAGGAAATTGATGAGCCATTGGAAATTTGTAGAATAAGAATACAAATACAGATGAATTAAGATATGAGAAGAAGATTTGATGCGTACTAAATGAAACTAAAGACGGTTCTTATAGAAATGGAAATAAGAACAAGACAAACCATCATCTCTTCAAATCTCACTTTACAAGATATGCTGGATGCATAATTTCAAAAGCCAGCGAGATTAATTACAGCTATCCCTATTTTCTTGTAAACGCTGAACCTCTGCCGTTAGCTGCTGTTGTTGACTTTGTACCTGAGCTCTCTCTCGTTCCAGCTCTTCTACTCGTGTTTTTAGGTCACGAGAATACCAGTCTACAAGTTTCTTCATCTCCTTGCTTTCTTGTCTTAAATCTTTATTTTTACTATCTTTAGTTGCAAGCGTTTGATGCAACTCAGATATTTGATTTTTAAGATGATCAACCTCACTCGTTCTCGCCAATAGCCTCTGAGACATGGTTGTAAGAGAGGCAGCATATTGAGCACTGAGGGTTCTTGATGCTGCAACAATTTCAGGATCAGATTTACTAGATAGATATATCTCTGCTCCTATCATGGTGTTTACAGCCTCAGGAGAAAATATAAGTGGTTGAGGTATAAAAGGTTCGTGGTTTAAATCTGGAACATTAGAATTTCTATCAGACATAATATCGTTCTGGATGAACAACAACTGAATCTATGAGGAATGCGAAATCTTTTTGCTGGAGTAAACCAATGGTAAAATTGGTTATATTTAAACAACAACCCGAAGCCTTCAAATCTCTTCAAGATCTCGTTTGTCCACAATGTCAAGCGGATTTGATTTTCTGCCGAACCGATAATATTAAACCTCAAAACTTTTACAGCTTTTATCATACATAGATGGTTTCCAATGTTATTTTCGCCGTATATAAACAAGTTCTTCCTAATAACGCCGAATGAGGGGGAGAAAATTTTATATGAAAATATTATCATACTCTCTCTAATGCATTATTTAGTTGGAGATCGTGTTTGAATTCTTAACTTGTTAGATATACTGAAATCATATTTGCTTATTACTTGAAATACTAACGCATATTATCAGGGGGAGTTTAAGTATTACTGCAGGTATCAGATTTCTATTAAGTTTGTCAACCAGATATTATTTCTCATCTTCAAATCACTCAGAGATTATTGGATTTCATGAAACAAGTCGAGAGTATATTTGGCTGAGATCAATGACTCAACAATTTTATACGAAAATAATGCTACTTGTATCACTCAAATCAAAGGAGGATATATCAAATATACGATCAAGTGATAACCTGGCAGATTTATTCACGAAGACATCACCAACTGCGACATTCAAGAAAATTGTGCAGAATATTAAAATGTGAAGACCCAAAAACTATTGTCATGCACTTTCCAGGGGGAGTAAAAGTCCTGAAAACTTGTGCTGATTGTACTCTTTTTCCTTCGCTAAGGTTTTATCCCATTGGGTTTTCCTTTGCAAGGTTTTAATGAGGCAATCTTAAAGCACTTGTGGATACATAAAGAGACTGTACTCTTTTTCCTTCGCCATTGGTTTTTCTTCCCATTGGATTTTTCCTTGGCAAGGTTTTAACGAGGCAGATTCTTTATGGGTGGTCATTCAAGGGGGAGTGTTATAAACGAATGTCGGCAGCCGTCCCCCTGTCCCACCACTAAATTATGTGAATGACCCCACCACTATTATTTTAAAATCTGTATAGTGACTTGCATAGTGACTTGCATAGTAACTTGCATAGTAATTTCAACGCCTATAAATATGGGCTTCAGTTGTAATAAAATTAATAAGAAAATATAGAGAAGGAAGAAAGTTTCAGAGAGTTTCCTTTACATTTTTCTTGCAATAGTAGTAGTTTTCTTTTTAGTTTTATAACAAATAATACTATATCTTATTCTCTTATTTTATTCTTATTTTATCATATAGATGTATCACTTCAATCATTCTAAAAAAATATAAAGATTGATGGATAAGTGTGATAAAAATAAAATAAAATAAAAATATAGTATATGTAATGAAACGAGAACGAAATTGGTGGGACGGCTGTCGCCCCCTGTCCTACTACTTAAATTATGTGAATGACTCCACTACTATTATTTTAAATCTTATATAGTGATTTGCATAGTAATTTACGTAATAATTTCAAGGCCTATAAATAAGGGTCTCAACTATTATGAAATTCATAAGAAAATATAGAGAGAAAAAAAGTTTCAGAGAGTTTTAAAAGAGATTTTTATATATTTCTCTATTGCAATAGTAGTTTCTTTTTTTAGTTTTATAACACGTTATCAGCACGACGGTTCTACCAATTCTGAAGTTAGTGGTCTTATTCCTCTATAAGTTTTTCAATATATTATTTGCAGTTTTTGATATATTTTATTGATGATTATTATTTAAAATCTGTGTGAATTTATAAATATATTTTTTGAGATACACATATTTATTTTATTATTTATATATGTAGAAAATGAAAAATTTTACAAAATTGGAATTTGTTGCTCTTAACATATTTGGGAAAAATCATTTATCTTGAATATTTGATACTGAAATCCATTTTGATGCAATGAACCTGGGTGAAACAATTAAAGAAGGAAATCAAACGTCTCTGCAGGAGCGTGCTAAAACAATGATTTTTCTTCGCCACCATCTTCACGAAGAATTAAAAACTGAATATCTTATAATAAAATATCATTATATTTTGTGGAACAGTTTAAGAGAGAGGTATGAACACCAGAAGACTGTCATCCTCCCAAAAGTTCGTTTTGAATGGTTGCACATGAGGTTGCAAGATTATAAAAGTGTTAGTGAGTATAATTCCGCACTTTTTAAAATAAATTCAGTACTAAAATTATGCGGTGAGAAAATCACCGATGATGATATGCTAGAGAAGACTTATACTACATTTCATGTCTCAAATGTGCTCCTGCAGCAACAGTATCGAGAGAGAAAGTTCAAGAAATATTCTGAACTTATATCATGTTTTCTAGTAGCTGAGCAGAACAATGACCTCTTATTAACAAACCACAAGTTACGCCCTACTGGCTCAATATTATTCCCTGAAGTGAATGGTAATAGGTTTGCATCATTCCCAAAAGTGAATTGTGCATCCTTTAGAAGAAATCGGTGGCGTGGACGTAGTAAGAAAAATTATAGAAACGTTGGTCCCAGAAGTGACATCATTAAAAGGGATAATAAGATATCGTATTAACAGAAGTGGTACAACTCAGAAAGGAATAAAAACCCACAGAATAATTCTTCAAAAAGAAGTGAAGAGGTGTGCCATAGATGTGGAATGACTGAACATTGGTCACGTACCTGTCGTACGACCAGGCACTTAACTAATTTATATTAAGCATCTATTAAAGGAAAGAATAAATGCATGAAACAAATTTAGTAGAACCATCAGATGATTTATTAGATTCAGTAGATGTAGATGTTACTCATCTTGATGTCTCTGATTTCTTTAATCATCCTGAAGGTAGAATTGACCACTTAATTGGAGATGAAAGTGTTCCACTCAATTAATGTATTTTTTTTCTATTATCTGTAATAAAAGTTTTGTATATTTTTGTAGAATTATGGATCACATTGATGAGCTTTTTATCTCTGAGTTGAATGATAAAAATATATGTCTGGCTGATAGTGCTACAACTCACACAATTTAAAAAAAAATATATATTTTCAAAATCTAACACTAAGTAAAGCCTATGTTCATACTATATCAGACTTATCAGACTTAATTGAGGGCTCCAGAAGAGCTTATATTATGTTTCCTAATGGCACCAAAATTTGTATTGATGATACTCTATTCTCTTCACAATCCAGAAGAAATTTATTGAATTTCAAAAACATACGTCGTAATGATTACCATATTAAAACAACCAATGAAGGCAGTAAAGAACATCTTCTTATTACTAAAACAATATCGAGTCAGAAGCTCGTATTAGAAAAATCCTTTGCTCTATATTCTGGATTGTATTATACAAAGATGAAAACAATTGAATCATATATAGTAATGCACCAAAAATGCATTGACCCCAAAATATTTATGACTTTGCATGATCGCCTTGGATATCTGGGATCTATAATGATAAGACGAATTATTGAAAATTCACATAGACATCCCTTAAAGATTTAAAAGATATTTCTACCCAATGAATCTCTATGCTCTGCATGTTCTCAAGGTAAATTGATTATCAGACCATCTCCCTCAAAAGTCATTATTTAATCTCCATCCTTTTTACAAAGGATTCACAGAGATATATGTGATTCTATTCATCCATCAAGTGGACCATTTAGATACTTTATGGTTTTGATTGATACATCTAGTCGATGATCACATGTTTGTCTGCTTTCCACTATAAATGTTGTATTTGCTAGACTTCTTGCTCAAATAATCAAACTACAAGTACAATTTCCTGAGTATCCAATTAAGATCATTTGATTGGATAATGTAGGTGAATTTTCATCTCAAATTTTTGATGATTATTACATGTCAATAAGAATAGATGTTGAACATCCTGTTACCCATACACACACATACAAAAAGGTTTAGCTGAATCTTTGATCAAAAGGCTTCAACTAATCGTTATACCTTTACTTATAAAATCAAGACTACCTATTTCTACTTGGGGACATGCTATTCTTCATGCAATATTTTTAATTCGCATTAGATCATCTGCATATCATAAATATTATCCATTATAGCTTGCATTTGGTCAACAACAAAATATTTCTCATCTTCGTACTTTTGGATGTACTGTATATATTCCAATTGCACCTCCACAACGTACAAAAATGGGCCCTCAACGTAGACTCGGGATATATGTTGGTTTTGATTCTCCATCTATTATTAGATACATTGAACCCTTTACAGAGAATATGTTTAAAGCACATTTTGACGATTGTCATTTTGATGAATCTACTTTTCCATTAATAGGTAAAGAAAAGTCGGTACCTGAAGCACGATAAGATATTATTTGGAATAATAAAACCATGTCTCAATTTGATCCTCCTACAAATGAATGTAAACTGGAAGGTCAGAGGATTATTCATTTACAAAATGTTACAAATCAATTACCGGATGTATTTACTGACACTAAAGGTGTAGTAAAATTTTATATTCTTGTTGTTAATGCTCCAGCAATGATTGAAGTCCCTGAAAGACAAATTTTCAAAATAGCAATAGGTGAGTCTAAAGTACGCCTGAAACTTGGAAGACCTATTGGTGCAAAAGACAAATTTCCTAGAAGGAAAAGAATATAAAATGAATTTGGTATTCCTGAAAAATTCGTACCCACAATACATGCTACAAATATAATTGGTATTCCTAAATAACTCAAATCTTCTATTCCAGAACTTCCTGAAGAGGAAACTCCTGAAAAGTATAAATCTCCTGAAAAGAAACCTCCTGAAGAGGTGCTTCATGAAATGTTTTCTCCTGAAGAGGAACAGGTACCTAAAAATAATGAGATCTCAATACATTTCATGAATACTGAAGAAATTCTGGACAGAAATAAAACTGTTGTCGACAATATATTTTCATATAAAATGGCCTTTGACATTACCAGAAATAATGAAGAAAGTGAGTCAAAAATCGTCGAAGAATGTCGACGTAGAATTGATTGGCCAAAATGGAAAGCACCTATTGAAGTTGAATTAAATTCGCTAGCAAAACGAGAAGTATTTAGACTTGTTGTCTAAACACCTAAGGGTATAATGTCTGTTGGATATAAGTGAGTATTTATACGAAAACGTAATGAGAAAAATGAAATTGTGCGGTACAAAGCACGGCTTGTCGCACAAGATTTCTAGCAGAAACCCAAGATTGATTATGAATAAACATATTCTCCCGTTATGGATGCAATCATATTTAGATTTTTGATTAGTCTAGTTGTTACAAAAGGATTAGAAATGCGATTGATGGCTGTGGTCACTGCATATTTATATGGATTCTTAGACCATGACATATATATGAAAATTTCTGAAGGATATAAAATGCCTGAAGCATCTACAAGTACATCTAGAAATATGTACTCTATTAGACTAGAAAGATCTTTATATAGGTTGAAGCAATCCAGATGCATGTGGTATAATCGCTTAAGCAGATATCTATTAAAAGAAGGATTTAAGAATAATCCTATATGCCCATGTGTTTTTATTAAGAAATCATAATCTTGATTTGTCATTATTGCGATTTATGTTGATGATTTAAATATTGTCGGAAATCCTGAAGAGATCTCAAAAACTGCTACATATTTAAAAAATGAATTTGAAATGAAAGATCTTGACAAAATAAAACTTTGTCTCGGCCTGTAGCTCGAGCACTTGCCAAATGAAATTTTTATTCATCAGTTCATATATACTAGAAAAGTCCTGAAGCATTTTTATATGGACAAATCTCATTCCCTGAGTATTCTAATGATTGTTCGAACACTTGATGTGAAGAATGATCCATTCCGTCCTTGTGATGACGATGAAGAAATTCTTGGTCTTGAAGTACTGTATCTTAGTGCATTTGGAGTTTTGATGTATCTTGCAAATTGCACTCGACCAAGTATTATATTCTCAGTTAATCTGCTTGTAAGATATAGTTCTGCACAAACTCGAAGGCATTGGAATGGTATTAAACATGTCATTCGTTACCTTCATAGTACGGTTGATATGAAATTATTTTATCAACGTGGATCAAGTCCACAATTGATTGGGTATGCAGATGCAGGTTATCTTTCAGACCCACACAGAGGTAGATCTCAAACTAAATATTTATTTACTTATGGAGATATTGTCATATCATAGAGATCTGTTAAGCAGACACTATCTGCTACTTCTTCAAATCACTTAGAGATCATTGCTATTCATGAAGCAAGTCGAGAGTGTATTTGGCTGAGATCAGTAATTTAATATATCCAGGAAAAGTGTGGACTTCCTATGATCAATAATAGCCTAACAATTTTATATGAAGATAATACTGCTTCGCTCAAATCAGAGGAGGGTATATTAAAGGTGACAGAACCAAACATATTTCACTTAAATTCTTTTATACTCATGAACTTCAAGAGAAATGTGAGATTGATGTCAAGTAGATACGATCTAGTAATAATCTGGCACATTTATTCACAAAAGCATTACCAACTTCGATATTCAAGAAGATTGTGCATAACATTGGAATGCGAAGACTTAAAGATCTATTGTCATGCACTTTTCAGGGGAGTAAATGTCCTGAAGACTTTTGCTGATTGTACTCTTTTTCCTTCGCTAAGGTTTTGTCCCACTGGTTTTTCCTTTGCAAGGTTTTAATGAGGTAATCTTAAAGTACTTGTAGATACATAAGAAGACTGTACGCTTTTTCCTTCGTCATTGGTTTTTCTTCCCATTGGATTTTTTCTTGGCAAGGTTTTAATAAGGTAGATTCTTTATGGGTAGTCATTCAAGGAGGAGTGTAACAAAACAAGAACAAAATTGGTGGGACGGCTGCCGCCCCTTATCCCACCACTTAAATTATGTGAATTATCCCACCACTATTATTTTAAATCTTGTATAGTGACTTGCATAGTAATTTCAAGGCCTATAAATAGGGGTTTCAGTTGTTATAAAATTCATAAGCAAATATAGAGAGAGAAGAAAGTTTCAGAGAGTTTTAAAAGAGTTTCTTATATATTTCTGTCTTGCAATAGTAGTTTCTTTCTTTAGTTTTATAACAGTATATAGAATTTTCCTCCCATTGTAGAAGTAACTAATTTGGATTGAGCAACATTGTTATTCATATTAGATTTCATCAATGCCATATAATCATATATTTGTAATATAATTTTAATATAACTTAAAATATAAAAATTTACTAACGAAACTAGCTTCTATGATATAAATAAAGAGCGGTAGTAGCACCGCTCACTTTGACCGTTAGGCAAATTTTTACTTTTATGTTTTTTTAGTTTTTTATTTATATTTTTTTATTTTTTTAAAAATATAAGAAAAATATCAATACACTAATAATCATTTCTTTAATCATTAAGTAAAAAATTAAAATTAAAATTAAAATTAAAATGCATAAAATATCAAAATGGATGGACTTACAAACATTTTTCATAAATAAAATATTAAGTATATAGAAAATGATGTTAAAATCTTGTAAATTTTTAAAATAATAGGCTGATAATATAAGATGTGATCCATTCATCAAAACTAACATGATAAGATAATCGTGGTTTGAGTTTATTCTTAATGAGTTTGAGTCAAAACAGATTTACTCGTTAAGATATGATTGTTTAACGGGTTGATAATAGGTCAATTTTTATTTAGATTACAAATATATTTTTATGCTTAAAAGTAAAATTATTACTATTTTAATTTTGACATTTTTCTTATTTAGATTGTAATTTTGGACTTATAGTAAGTTTTATATTCTTTTATTGATATTATGATTTCAACATTTATATAAAATTATGTTTAACTTAATCAGATCAAACAAATTAATCTCAAGTATATTCAATCATTTACATAAGTGGGTTGAAAAAGGTCAAGTTGTGTCGTGTTAACCTATTTCGTAGTATTCATTAACAAGTCGTGTCACGATAAGTTTAACGGATCACGTTCATGCCGTGTTAAAGTAGTGGCAGAACCAGCTATTTTTTTTAGAGGGGCCAACTTCGAGATGTTTATATACAATGTAAAATATAAAAAATATTATAAAATCATAAAACATATTTAAAATTAATTTTCAATATTTTTTCAAATAATGTAAAAACACACTTAATGTTTATTTCAGAGTGTAATATTCATCCATTATTATTTTTGTAAATATGAAATATTTAAAAATCGGTTTCTTTATAAAATTATCAAATGAACTTTTAAAATGTTATTTTTCATTCTAAAATCTAAACTAATTGATCAAATTTAATGTAAAATTTATCTATTTTGATATCATAAATAATTTTTTTTAAGGTATCATATTAAGTATAAAATACTACAAATGAGATCTTAAATAATTTTTTTTTACTCAATAAAATTTAGAGGATAATCATCTCTAATATTTTTCATATAAATCATTAATCCTAAATGATTTTTTTGATATTTTTATTTTGAATTCTATATTAAAAAACTCAATAGTATATAATATAAAATGGGGTAAATGTTCATAGTTTATTGTTTAATTTAATTTTAGTATGACCACATCTTAGAAATTAGATAATATATGAAAATTATACAAAATCTAAAGGTTATAGAAAAAAAAATTAGAAAAAAATATATTTTTATGTATATTGAAATTTTATAATATTTTAAAAAGCACATGAGAATAAGGAAATTATAAATCTTTTTTGGGCGGCTAATTTTTATATATATGAAATTATGAGTAAAGTTTAGAGGCTTTTTTGAATTTTGAAAAAAAACTTAAGGGGCTATTTTGAATTTTAAGAAAATTTTGGCCCTTGCCCCCACCTAGTTTTGCTGTTGTGTTAATATATATATATATATATATTATACTATATGAGTCAATCCTAATTCGACTCGTTAAACTTATCGTATTAAAATACCAAACATTAATATGACTCATTAACATAACGAGTTGATATGATACGATCCGTAAATGAATACTACGAAATAGGTTAATACGGTACAATCCAATTTGTTTTAACCTGTTTATGTAAATAGGTAAATCATACCCAAACTTAACACGTTTGAAGTAATTAAGTCTAGAAAAATTCTAATCATAAGCAAATTTATGTATCAATATTGGCACCAATATTGAATTAGAAATGTGCCAATATTGAATTAGAAATATAGATTTTAATAAAACACTTATATTTAAAATAAAGATAGAAAAGCAGCTAATAGACATGTATTGGTACAAAAATTGATCCACAAATATGCTTGTATGTAATATTACTCGTTTAATTTAACATAATTTTATATAAATATTAAAACCACAATAATAAATAAATAAAACTAATTGCAGGTCAAAAATTATAATTTAAACAAAAAAATATCAAAATTAAAACTTCAAGCATTTTATTTTTAAAAATAAATATATAATTGTAACTATCAATTTTTTAGTCCTTTTGACACCCACTTGAATAATATAATGATTATTTAAAAAAGAAATGTTATTCTCACAAATGGAGATTTTGATAGTGGGTTTTCAAGTTTTTTACTTAATAATTAACTATATATTTTTAATAATATTTTAATTTGAAAAAAAATATTTAAAAATATTAAAAAACACATAAAAATTATATATATATTTATTACAATGACGGAATCCGCATTGGCATTCCATGTATGGTTCTAGCGCAACTCTTTGAAAATAATGGACTTAAATATAAATATTTGCATAGTAAAGGGGTGCCCCACTAATGGTTTGCCGATCGGTTTCATTGACTAGAAACAGTGAATAGATGTACAATTTTTCCAAGTCAATATAAGTTATATCATTAAAGGCATTTTTTACTTTCTTTAGATATTAAAATCACCTCATTTTATTTTATTTTATTTTATTTTATCATTATAATTTTTATAAATTTATACAGATAAAAAAATTCAAATTTTTAAAATTTTAAAATAATAATAAAAAATAAATAAATAAATAATATTTTAACATTATTTTATTCAACTTTTAATTTTCATCTCATTAAACTTATTTTATAATAAAATTAATTTTATAATATAACCTACCACATTAAATAATATCAATTTTTAAATTTAGTTTTATGAAATTTCTTTATGGTTAAAATATTTATATTTATTAAAATATCTCTTATTTAAGATATGCTTGTATAAAAAAATTATAAAAAAAAAATAGGTCTGTCTATCATTTTTCTAAAAGAAATGGGCTGCCTAATAAGTAACGATCAAGTACTTCACTAAAGAACACTACAACACATTTAGGTTTTAGTGATGGTTTAAAATTTGTGATAGTCTCCAAACTGTCATAAAATTTATTTTTTGTGATAATTTTTTGGAACTGTCACTAAAGACAACTGGTCGATTTTATTACGTTTGAACCATAAGATTAAGTATGTTCAAACGTGAATTTTTCTGGTGCCAACATTCGAACCATATTACAGGACGTTCAAACGTTTAGATTAAATTTTTTAAAATAAAATACTTTTACACCTTATTTGACACTTTTTACTATTTGAATACATTTTCATTTTTTTTCTTTGCTTAATAGTGTAGTATTTGGTGTATTGATAATAATTTTTTTAAATATTTAAAAATGATTAAAATTTGAATAAAAAAATATATAAAAAAATTCAAACAAGATTCTACTCTAGCGGAGCCCTCTTAATACTATACAAATTTTGTACTTCATTGAATTATAAAATAATTTAATCTCTAAAAGATATGAAGTGCAATGATTTAAAATTAAATTTAAATAAGCTAAATATTAAAAAAAATATATATATACATTATATAAGCAGTTGGTCTAGTACATAAATTAAAAATAAAATACAAAAGACTAAAAAAAACATAAAATCATTGGACTACAATCTGTCTCTCAATGATGTGATCATATCAACCAAAGTCTCGACCTTGACACGCAAGGTGTGTATATCAGTGAACGGCTGCTCCATACACTCATCCACATGCGCATTGATCGTAGCAGTCTATGTAGTGAGTTGCCAGTTGATATGGGCCTGCAGCTATCCCAATATGTCAGTCATCCAAGCAAGTGGCACCTCCCCACCTGTAGCATGTCCCCTTTGAGGCTGCCGACTAGTTTCGACAATGTCAACAGGATCTCCAGTGCCAGTCTGACACTGGGGAGATGGAACCAGATCTACTATAGGAGGAGGCACACACCTCCTCTACCCTCGACTTCGGTTATACATATGGATGTCAATAGGGCCTATCTGTTGTTGCACGATCTTCGAGACATGAGGTGACACTCCTACAACTAGGAGTAACCGGGTAATAATGACTCCGTAAGGGAGTTTGTCTCTAGAGATAGTGCACCCCTCGTAACGAATCCTTTCAAAAATCACCCACGGAAGGTCGATCAACTTTCCATGGGCCAACCTGATCAGAAAACGAGCGTGTGACCAACTAAATATCGACGTGTGCGAAAGGACCCACGTTGTGCGCAATGATGAGATGCAACACGCGGAAGAAACCCTCGAGCGCACTCTGCCATGACATGTCTGACATCTCGTGTGTGACACCCCCAACTCACGTCTGTGATTTAACGTAAGTCAAAGGGTCAGGGTAAGTCACATTAAGTTACTCACCCTCGTACGTAACAATAATTTAAAGCATATATCTTGACTTACTAGCATAAGCCTTATATTTTATAGCGGATTAGGTCAAGTATAAAGATTTTTAAAGATCACATATGGCAAATTTTAACTTGTCAAACATTGTCCTTTCATTGTCCTTTCAAAAATTTTAAAGATCCACATTCTCCTTTCATTTGTCAAATATTGTACTGGTATATATACATGCCCAAAATAGTTATCAGTGTCAACCAAATAAAAATACATATCAAAAGACCATCCCTATGGTCACTTGGATTCCTTCTTAACTTCAAAAAATTTCCTCCCATAACGGAACATATCCAAACTAAGATAATGGTCTTGCTGAAGATATTGTCCCTGTGGTGTCGAATAAACTCCATATACAGATAGGGAACCATTTAATCTCAAAGTTAAACAGCAACCTATACGCTGCTTCTCCTCAGCAAAAGCAGGTGTACTATGATACCACAACTCCACTGACTGATCATATATAAAAAATCTCAGGGACGCAAAAGTGAAATCTACATAAGGACTATATTTAAAAAAATCCCTCAGGACTACTCAGAGTCTCCTGCGTCATCAGGATTTTTTCCATGTTGGCCATCACATCCTGTACATAATTTACACATACAAGAAAGAAACATAAAACCACAAAAGAGTGAGATTTCCTTAAAAATTTCAGTAAGTACATAATTAGTTTAATAAAGCATAAACATAACCATCATTAATCTTTTTAGGAAAAGAAACTAACGGAACATGATCAAATACATGTTTCGTGCAACTTTATCAATAACCTACACATATTTACACTTTTATGATATCTTAAGTTTTTTTTTCTTAACCATTAACACATTCTTAAAACTTATTCAATTATTATATTCAATGGGCATTACGTATCGCCGTCCCTATCACAGATAACTCTTTTACAACATATCTATCTCTTATCATCAATGGGCGTTACGTATTGCCGTCCCCATTGCATATAACTCATCAATCACCCGGGCGTTACGTCTCGCCATCCCCATCTTGACACGGAACATACGTAACATAATGGGCGTTACGTCTCGCCATTCCCACTAATCATATCATATCCACGGGCGTTACGTCTTGCCGTCCCCATGATAATACATATTACTATTATCATACGACAAGCGTTACATCTCACCATCCCTGTCGGCACCCCAGTCATCCGGCCGTTACATCTCTCCGTCCCCGTCACGACGTGACTAACTTATCCATATATCTTATTCTTAGTTGTTCATTTCTTATTCTTAGAAATGTTTCTCAAGTACGTGATGTATCATTTTTCTTAATTCTCACCACATATTAGAACATGCATGTACTCTTAGATTATCATATCTTAAATTATCACATACTCACATATGTATGTATCTTAAATTTTGCAAAGTGTTTTACACAAGCTAAATACTTAGATAACATATAATATTTCCTTTTTCTTTCAATGTCCACTCTTTATTCAAGCAAAAGCATTGAGTTCAGCAAAACAGAGTATCTCGCTCGAGCAAGACATCGAGTAAGTTTCGAGCGAAGTCTCGGGTTGCCCTCCGCTCTAGCCAGACATTTAGCGAAAGTCAAGCGAGCGTTTACAATTGTTCTTCGCTCGAGCAGGAATCGAGCGAAGTTACAGAGCATGGACTTTTTAATCTAAAACTCGCAATCTTTTCACATAAACTTGTTTTTTTTTTACTTATTATAACATAGTTTTTAGGTTCTTCAAACTTCATTTAACACATTTTCATTAACAAAATCACTTCAAACAACATTTAGATTTATTATAACACTTTAACAAAAATAGAAGGGTTCAATACTTAACATGTATAGTCCAACCTCTCAAATAACCATCTCCATACTAAAGTTAAACTAGAATATAAACTTACACACTCTCTAAGTCTGGTTGAAGATGATCAAATCAAATCTTTGCAAGCTTTCTTCTCAAAACTCTTACTAAGCTCACTTAGGATGTAGTTGGAGGTTATGAGACTAGAGAAGGGCTTTCTTTGGTTTCCTTAAATTGGATTTCGTGTTAGGCTTCTCCAAAAGAGTTACAAGACTCCCAAATATCTATTTATAGGGTTGATGGTCGACTCATGTGAAGGAGAGAAGAGGGATAACTTGGTAAAAATCATAAGTTGCTGGTTTGCATGGGATGAGGTGTCCCTTCTAAATCTTTTTTCATGATTAAACTATATCCCCATAAATCCTAAGCCTTGCAGCGAAAATGATCATCCAATGGTCAGTATTTGAGATATTTTTACTAAACATTTGATCAATGGTTGGGGTAGAGACTTATAGGATAAGGGATGAGGTGTCATCTTACCTACCCATGCATGTATCTCCCTTTCCAGCCTTCATCTGGTTAGCCACGCCCCTTAGCCTTCCCCTAACTCATTTGGTTACTTTCTAACTTCCTTAGGACTCTACTTAACAAGTTATAGAAGGTCACTTCTTAGTTTGGTTATGATAGAATCTCATTTGGATCCATATTCTCCAACTCGAGTTTTGGTTTAAGCTCAGTCCAGAGTTATCTACTTAATTTCGAAATAAGTCATTGATACTATCCAAATATTCAAAAACGCATAACATAAAAGTTTTATATCTATCTCTTAAGATTCTATAAAAATTAAAATCATCTCATTTGGACCTCATATGAGTAACTTATGATCATTACACTAAAACTCGACAGTTTAATCCGAGAATGTATACCAATTGTTTGATATTTAATTCAACCACTTCCTCTTGCATTTACACTCTAATTCTTGAAAATTCAACTCCTTCTAAGTTTAAAAATGAATTTCTCTAGTTGATATCTTGTCCCAAATTTCAAAGATTCCTCCAAAATATTTTCTCTAATACATGATCTCACTTATTCTAAGTCCAATACTCTCATCTAGGTTTCAAACTTTATTATCTTAGAAAAAAATACCCAAAATATAATCCTTTAAAGAAATTCAAATAATACTTCATCTTAGAAATTTCAGGATATTACATCGTGCCCCTTCTAGTCTCTGCCAGTGAGGTGTAGAAATCCTTATCCCGCTAAAGACTCGCTTGCTCAGATCCAACATCACCGCTTGAGTCGAGGTCGACGTGGTCACTGCCCGTAAAGTGAACTGGGCCAGTTTGGGATGTCGCCATGCCAGCATCAGCATCTCGTGGTAGAGCCCTGCATCCTTTACCGACTGTGGCTACAGACGCAGGATTTGCAGTAGATGACGACATCTGCCAAGATTGCCAGTTGTACCTCGTGGACCTCTATCACGTGGGAGTTTGAGGGGGATAGTCGACATGGCTGCATAGAACTCGTAGACCATGCTCAGTTAAATGGTACTCCTCAATGAGCATATTAGGGCCCAGCCTGTGTCTATGAATACGAACCTAAGGCTCCTTCCATACCAAAATAACAAGTCGAACTCGTTAATTATTACCTCCCGCTTCGGTGTAACCGTGTGAGCAATGATACGAGTAGCCTCCTATGAGGCTCCTTCTCGGCCCTTCTTCGTTGTAGTCCTTAATTGCTGAACCATATATATCTGTACAAATAAGATAAAAATTAGACAAAATAATAATTGAATTAAGGAACAATATTTGGAAAGCAGAAAATGCAATTTTTAAAAGGGTTTTGTAACTACGTTCGAAGTTACAAACGTAACGTTCGAACGTCACTTAATTTCAATGTTGCAAACATTCACGTTCCAATGTTGGAAAGGTCACGTTCGAATGTATCTTGCTTACATGTGAATGTGACCATTCGTATTTCAATGTTACCTAAGTAATGTTCCAACATAAGAAATTTATGTTCGAACGTGACTTTTTGACTTTTAACATTGGCAAAGTCACATTCGAACATACACAAGTACGTTCAAACGTGACTCTTTGACTTCTAACATTGGAAAAGTCACATTCGAATGTACCTTGTATACGTTTGAATGTGACCCTTCATCTTCCTAAATTCAAATATTTACCTTCAAACATTCCAATCAACGTAAAAAAAAAGAATGGCTGAGTTGATTTAATCATTCCTAAAACTCAATTTCATAGAGTTTTAGGGCCAAAAGTTACCATAAAAATGAAGTACACGTTTCAATGAATCTTTCTACGGTGACCTTTTGGCTAATAGAGACCTGTGGTGGCTAGAAAATCAAGTTGAAGTTTTGTCCACCACACTTTCATAAAACTAAAAAAATTCAATCTAATTCAATAAAAAAATGCATGAAAATAGTGAGATTAGAGTTTCTTACCTTTTGGTGACGATTGCGATGGCTTTGGAGACAATTATAGCGGTGTATGTGATGGAGAGAAATTGAGAAAAATGAGAGGTTTTGGAGAAAATACCAAACTACCTTTGGGTTACTGTTTAGATACATGTAACGTTCGAACGTTCTTTAATGAGCATTTTGTATAAACAGTTTGAGTTTTCGAACGTTCTTTAATAAACGTTCAAGCATTCGCATGTCATCTTGTTTTACGTTCGCATGTCATCTGTTTTACGTTTTAACGTTAAATTAGGCATTTTCTTTGCCAAGTATACGCTACATTCAAATGTCACGTTTAAATGTTAGAACGTTTAAGAAAAACGTTCGAACGTTCTAGAAAAACGTTCGAATGTTCTAAAGACACATTCAAACACAATTTTATTTTTACATTGAAATTTAAATTACATTATAATACATTATAACACTATTAAATATATTATATTATATAGTCTAAAACATTACTAAAATATATTGTGCCAACACAATATTACTACTATATAATGGTAATTATTATATAATGTATTATATACTGTAACATAGTAAACATGCTATAATATTATAGCACTAGGTATTATATAGTGTTATTATAGTAGAAAAATATATAAAGTGATGTTTAAAATATGATTAGTTAACACTATATAATACTATAATGTTGAGTATTATATAGTGTTGACTATATAATACTTAATACTATAATATTATATTATATATTGTGGACTATAACATATAAAACAAGAGTAAAATATAATATTATAATACTATAAATAAATATAGTAATGTAGTTATATTTTTTCTATTTACTACAATTTTAGTAAATATTTTAAACAATTTTTGGTTTAATAAATATAGCAATATGTAGATTTAATCATAAAAAGGTAAAAAAAAAAGTTTGAATGTCACATATTTACGTTTGAACGTTCCAAAAAAAGTGTGGGAAATTTTCCGCACTTTCTAGAACATTCGAATATAATTTTATGACATTTGAAATTTTGTTTACAATTTAGAAATTTTCCTAGCGTTTTAATAAACGTTCGAATGACAATTTGTGACTTGCAAATATCATAGTATAACGTTTGAACATTTCAATGGCATTTAAGTACATTCGAACGTTAGGATTTTAACGTTCGAACTCTTTTAAAAATTTCAAACAAATTCAAATATAGGCACAGGATGAAGCCAGAAACACATTTCTGACTTCTCTCGTGCATGAGAGAGAGAGATAGAGAGAGCAAGAGAAAGGGAGAGAGAGTGAGTGAGGTAGAGAGAGAGTGAGAGCTTAAGGAGGTTTTTTGTAGGAATTTTTTTATTGTAAAAGTAAACTTCACAAGAGATTTTTGTAAGGATTTTTTTATTGCTATTAATTTTTGTGTGAATTTAATAGCTCATTGTGTATTTTTGTAGAGTTTGGTGGTGTGAAAGTTGAAGTTTAAAGAGGGCCTTTGAGCACTTGTGAAAAAAGTTACTACTTTTGCTAGGTATATTTCCTACTTGCTTATTGTATATTATTGGATGATTTTTTGAATGTGTTTTATGATTTTTTGAATGTGAGCATATTTTTTTGTGTGAATTTTCCAAACATATATATAATGAAAATTTGTGCCTCTTTTTCAATTGCAATCATGTATATTTGTTGGGTATATTATATTTATGCCAATATTTTAGTTTGTATAATTTTAAAAGCATGTATTCTTAGACGTGTTAAGTACTTCTTTGTATTTTTTTCTATATTAGGATTTAAACATATTGGGTTTTTCGTATTACTTTAGTAATAGGAGTTTGCAAAAATATTGTATGATTATTTGAATTTAAAATATGATTTTTTTAAATGTGGGTATTTTTTTGTGTGAAAGCATATATATAGTAAAATAATTTCCTTCTTTTCCAATTGCAAGCATGTATATTTTAAAATTGATAATTTGTTGGGTATGTTGAATTTGTGCCAATATTTTAGTTTGTTAATTTTAAAAGCATGTATTCTTGTATTAAGTATTTTAGAATTGATAATTTGTTGGTTGTGTTAAGTATTTTTTTGTGTTTTTCTATGTTGGTATTTCAACATATTGTGTTTTTTGTATTATTTTAGTAATGGGAGTTTGCAAAAATATTGGGTGATTGTCCATAAAATTCCAAACTTCAAACCCCAAACCCCACATTCTAAACCCCCAAATCTTAAACTCTAAACTCTAAACTCTAATCCTACATCCTAAACCCAAAATCTCAAACCACCCTAAACCCAAATCTCAAATCTCAAACCCTAAATTCTAAATTCCAAACTCTAAATCTCAAATCCCAACCCTTATTCTATAGTTTATATTATAGTTAGAAATCGACAAGATATTAATAAATAGTATGCTGTGTGACATTGCATATACAAATAACCTTAGACCCGTTTGAGAATCAGTGTACACATGTATCCACTGATTTTTGAATTGTTTAATGTGGACAGTTTGAGATTATATTATATGTATTGCACATTTATGTTACTTCTATTAATTTTCACGTTGTGTATAATATTTCGGTGTCTTCCTCATTTGCTCTTCGGGTAAACTATTTGTAAGGTCACAATCTCTCTTTATGAATATGTATACTTGAAGAACTATAGGATGTGCTGCCAAAATTTTTACTGACGTGAGAAGTAGAACTAACAAAAGTTGTGCAATATGGATAATATAATATCGAATGGGATAGGACCAACTACCTTATCATAGATGAAGTGAATTACTTTAGACCATGATTTCATGTGGATTTTAATACCTTAAACTAATAGATAGGTTTTTTAAAAATGGATAAAAGTTGGATGCGCATGGGCGATAAACTTGAGAAGGACTATGTTCCCTATGCACTTGGAGTCAGGACCTTCATTGAATTTACTCAAACTTGTGTTGATAGTCGTGGTTACGTCAAGTGTCCATGTTGAGGTTGTAGGAATTTGTGTGTTATAGGATTAGATGAAGCCGAGTATCATATCTTTGTCAATGAGATGAATTTGGGTTATACACAATAGGTACTCCATAATGAGCCGTATCAACCGATAGAAGATGTATCATTCGATCATTTAGATTATATGCGAGATATTAGTGATGAAAATGAACAGGACGATGCTGATCAATGGGATGAGATGGAGGAGATGTTAGGTGACATTGGTGTTGGGATGTTTATGGATGAACCTGAGAACAAAACACAAAACAATCGAGGGAGTGATCCAAATAATTTTGCCGCAATGTGGGATGATGCAAAGCGTGAGTTTTATCCTGGTTGCACAAAGCACAGTAAAATGTCTTTTATTGTGCAATTGCTTCACATTAAATCATTGTGTGGAATGTTAACGAAAGTAATAAACATGATATTGGATTTATTTAAAGAGGTACTTCCTAAAGGGTTTGTATTGTCGAAAAACTTCTATGAAGCTAAACAATTGAGAAAGGGATTAGGATTTGAGTACAAGTCCATATATGCATGTAAGAATGATTGTATTTTGTTTTGAAAGGAGAATGAGGAAAAACAAGCATATCTTGTGTGCAGAGAGTCGATGTGGAAAACTAAGAAGAAAGTGACGTGTTGTGCTATTTTCCATTGAGACCTCGATTACAAAAACTATATATATCTAAGAAAACAACTAAAGATATAAGGTGGCACAAAAAGAAAATAGTTAAGGATAGCGCATATATGAGGCACTCAGCTGACTCACTGGCCTGTTAGCATTTTGATAAATAGCACCCCGAATTTGGGAGCAAAACTCGGAACGTGCGCCTAGGACTCACTACTAATGTATTCAATGATTGAGGAGAATGATATTGATGTATTCATGCAGCCAATGATGGAAGAGCTCAAAGAGCTATGGGAAACGGGTGCAAGAACTTATGATGCATCAATCGAGACATCTTTTCAAATGCATGTTGCGGTGATGTGAACGATAAATGACTTTCCAGTATATGAAAATCTGTCTAGTTGGAGCACTAAAGGGAAGTTTGTGTGCCTGACGTATAATTAACAAAACTTCCAGTGAGTAGTTAAAATTTTCTCAGAAGATGTGTTTCATGGGTCATCGCTAGTATCTCTCAGCAAATCATGTATGGAGAAGATAATGCTATAAGTCTACTGGGAGAGTGAAGGAAAGATCTGCATTGAAGGAGTTGTCTGGGGGCGATATATTGGATAGTTGCAACACTTACCCACGAATAACTTTGGCAAAGGTCAAGGAAAGAATAAGAGAATGAGGCACAATAGAATTGAATTGGACGAATCTTAGTATTTTCTATGATTTGCCATACTGGTCGTTCTATATGTTGCGACATAGCTTGGATGTTATGCATATAGAGAAAAATGATGAGCATTAACATAATCTACATCTGTGAGTGGATGGAAACTAGGTGGTCATGCCACATACATGTTTTACGATGACGAAAGATAAGAGAATGGATTTTTACAAATAGTTGCAAGGTGTGAAATTGCCAAATGGTTATGCTTCAAATGTCGGTAGGTGAGTGAACTCGGCTAACTGGAAAATCAGTGGATTGAAAAGTCATGATTGTCATATATTTATACATAAGTTTTATCGGTTGGCATACGTGGCAAATTGATATCTAATGTATGTATGACAATTATCGAGCTCTATATATTTTTCAAGAACTTATGCACTCGGATTGTAAATCTTGATATGCTGCAAAAGATGGAAGACGACATTGCCACTATCTTATGTAAATTCGAGCAGATATTTCCACCCCCCACCCTCATTATTTGGGTCGACTAAAGTGCATAGTTGCGAGGACTGGTACATTTAACAATACATTTACCTCCATAGGTATGTTAGGAGGACCGGTACAATTCCGTTAGATGTATACATTCGAAAGATATTTGGGTCAACTAAAGCGCATAGTTGCGAATAAGACCAAAGCTGATGGTTCAATAGCAGAGGCCTATATACACGATGAATGGTTAATGTTTTGCTCACTATACTTTCATGGTGTTAAAACACAATATAATCATGAAGGGCGAAATACTGATCTTGCTGCTCCGCTTCCTCGTGCACTATCAGTGTTCTCTCAGAATGTACGACCCTTGGATACACAAACCGGTTACGATCTCATTGATGGAGAGTTGGAAAAGGTTCAATAGTACACATTGAATAATTGTCGGGAGATTGATGACCATCATAAGGTACTCATCCAATTTCTCTTGAAATTACTAGATCTTAACACACTAGATGTACTGTAATATTTTTTTACATTAATATATAGTGAGCACTTGGATAAACTTAACGTAGAAGGCATAGATAATGTGGAGGGAAGACACAAAGAAGAATTTTCCAATTGGTTTGAACAACGTGGATGAACTACAAATTCGAACATGTTTGATTTTGAGAATTTTAAATATTCTTGGTATTTTAGTAATTATATATTTTATTTTATATTGTTAGATCGTGGAACAACGTCTTCGTGATCACGGGTCAATTTCTCCTAAAATGAATGCATTGGCCTGTGGTCCCTCACACAAAACAATGCGATACACAACATACACTGTTCAAGGTTATAAATTCCATATTTTGGATTGTGGACACAATAGAAAGACACAGAACTGTAGTGTGTTGGCCGATGGGAGTCATGAGACAGATGATATTAACTATTACGATTTCATACGTGATATAATTGAACTGAAATATCTGGGTGGGTCTATAACATATATTTTTAGATGTGATTAGTGGGATCTAGGTGGTGGTTGGGTTTCAATGCATAAGGATAATCACTTCATGAGTGTCAACACTACATCAAAATTGTATGAAAATGACCTATTCGTATTGGCTTGTCAAGCTATGTAAGTCTATTACTTAAATGATCCACTAAAAGGCGTTGATGAAAATAGGGGAGACATAACTTAGTGGGTTGTGCAAAAATTTGTTCCTAGGAACATATATGAGGCTAGAAATAGTGTGGATCATGAGTCCAATGGAGATGAAGATGACACGCTGATTGTATAAGCTTACCAAGAAGATGGAGATCAAGGTATTAATTTGTTCATTGACTTTGGTGCACTCGAAATACTCCCCTTATCTAGAGATGATGTGGCACCTATCCACCTCGACCCATCCGAACTAGATGCTCATTTAATTGGAGTGAGTGAGAGGTGGCACCTATCCACTTCGATGCTCATCTAATTGGAGTGAGTTGAGGAGGAGGAGGAGGAGGAGGAGGAGGAGGAGGAGGAGGAGGAGGAGGAGGAGGAGGAGGAGGAGGAGGAGGAGGAGGAGCAGAAGAAGAAGAAGAAGAAGAAGAAGAAGAAGAAGAAGAAGAAGAAGAAGAAGAAGAAGAAGAAGAAGAAGAAGAAAATTTATCTGCATGAAAAATTTATCCGACGAAGTAGTATAAGAGAACAAAATCATATAAGTTAAATTATCAATATTATACAACACTATATAGAGTTCTAATTACTTTTCTTTATTTTTTGCTCGTTTTCAAGGATGTTGTCCAAAAGACAACGAAGAAATGTTCCATGTCTTCTAAGTCCAAAACCCGCTTCGGACTCCCTTGCTGAGGAATGTACTCCTAAAAAGATCAACATGCAGGAGACGGATAGTCAATCAATACCCAATAGTAATGAAATGCCGTTGGTAATTAATTAATTATATTTTAATACTCAATAACATATATAACTAATACCATGCTATTATACATGTTAGTTGATGCATCGTCTTCTCGACGCGGTCTTGACATTACTCGTGGTCTCTCTTTAGAAAAGAGTAGACGTCAAGAAAAAATAAAGATCACAATACCTGAAAATTCTTTGGAGGAGTGGATGATAATACGACAGTACTTTCCTTTTATATTGGCATGGTAGTTCGAGCTTATGCTCCATTTTATGTGCGATCATGACAAGAAGTTCCTAATGAAATTAAGGATCACATTCAGATTCATATGCTGGTGAGATAAATTTACAACTATATTTTTTTCTCCCTCAATAAGTATATTGTATTACTTACTCAATTCACTCTTTAGGTTGAGTTCGATTTCGATTTTACTCATACCAAAGATGTGAGAACTGTGAAGGAACTGATGGCTACATTATTTCGATGTCATAAGGGCCAATGTTATGAGCACTTCAAGAAGTTTCATACGTTGGAAGAGGTTCTGAAGTTCCCTTTCCAGAAGATGAAGTTAGATAATTAGGTGAAATGTTGTGATATTTTCACAAGTCCTGATTATTAGGTATTCTAAATTAGTTAGTTATTTACATTTATATCTATTCTAAATTAACAATAACATTATTAATTAATTGTGTAAAGCTTCAGTTCGACGAATGCACATAATAGATCCGCTCTCACTATCCACCTTCGTGTCGGTTCAATGTTGTTCCATCATCTTGTTGAGAATATGATAATTAATAACTTATATAAATTCATTTATTTTTTTGATATTTAATGTTATTTAATTACTAACATTAAATTTCTCAATTACTAATGTGTTTTTGTTAGAAACGTGATGATCTTAAAATTTTTTTTTCTCATTCATGTCTATGCTATTGCTCACACCAATGAATGTAATGAATGGATGGATCTTACCGCTACAGAAAATTATGTAAACGATATTAATTTTGTTAAATTAATTATGCAATATCTAAATAATTTATTTTTATACGTATTTCAATTAATTTTGTTGCTTCATATATGTTTTCTTTCAAATTGCAGGACAGAATGTTGGAGATGCATTCAGCTTCTGGGGAATCCTCTTATAGTGATATAGACATATTCACAGAAGTACTTGGGGCTAAGTCTTGCATGGTTAGAGGATTGAGAGGTTTAGTCAAGCATTCAGCTGGTTCATCATCTTTCACGACCTTCTCAACCTCAAAGATTAATAATCTCACCTAAGAATTAGAAGCAGCATGACAAGAAAATGAGATTATGAGGTTGAGCTAGCAAGAGTTGGAGTCTCTTTTGGAGTGACATTCTAATCTAGAGACGTGTGGGCAGCAGCAGCAGAGAAAGCAGGAGGAAAGAATGCACACTGCAGTCCAAGAACAAGTTCAAAGGGAGATGGCGGCTCAGATGAAGTGTGTTATGTCACTGCAGCAAGATCACGGTGGACGAGAAAAAAAAAAGATAAATTTTATCTTTTTTTATTATTTGTAATTTTTAGTATTTAACTTTATTATGTTATAAAATATTATTAGTTACTAGATTGATTATATAATATGATATAATTTGTATACTTTTTAATTTTATTAAAATTTATCATTTCTGATAAGTACGTTCGAATGTACTACACAAAGTTTGAATGGCTTGACCAAAACGTTCGAATGTTTATGAAACTAACATTTGAATGTCTGCAAAGCATTTGAATGTTTGTCAAATTAACATTCGAACGTTGGTTTAGGAACGTCCAAACGTTAAAATGTGACCAATGTTCGAATGACAGTAAATGTCAAAATGTGACCAATGTTCGAATGACAGTAATAACGTTCGAACATTGGAGAAACAAATGCAATAGTATGTCGTTCAAATGTCAGTCAGATGAGTTTACGTTTGAACGTCATGTTGTACATTCGAACGTGACTTTTGGTGATACATTTAAACTGTCACAAACTATTCTAACGTTCGAACGTTACATCAAACAAAAAGGCATTAACCATCACAAAAAATACTTTTTCTGATGGTTGAGCAGTAAAGTGTCACAAATACTTATCAGTGACACACTTACTGTGACGGTTATCGTGATGGTTTCTAACTGTCACCAAAAATTTTTTATGACATTTTTGTCTGTCATTAAAGCCCACATTTGTTATTGTGGAAGTAATTGATTTTAAGAAAAAAAATATAAAAATACTTCTATAAACTTATTTTGAGAAGTCCCAAATAATTTCAAAGATGAATAAAAACCAACAAACAGTACAAAAGAATCTATATAAAACAAGGCTATGTTTGGATAGTAGAGTAATCTATTTAATATTTTATCATTATTTTATACTTATTTTTTATTATTATTTACTATTATCCAATATTTTATCATTACTTTCTTACTACTTTGGTATCACTTTTTCATTACTATTTATAAATCATCTGAGATCACCTCACTATTCAAGCGTAGCATAGGTCACTTAAAAACTAAAATAAGAGAATATTTAAAAAAGAAAAATACTTTAGTGATAAATGTATTATATTAAAATAAATTCATAGACTGATATGATTCGATCTAATATATCAAATTATAAAATTTATTTTATTATAAAGTAAGTACTACAAATTACACAAAATAACATCATTTTATAAATTTATTTTTACACTCTTTTTACATATATATCACTTCTAAAAGATATGAATATATAGCTCAACCACCTGGCCACCACTGATGGAGGCTCGTTTTTAAGTGGTTTTTAGTTTTAATTGTTATGCTCTTTTTATAATTATTTCTATGTTTATAATGTATTTGTGCTTTTTTAAAATATGTTTTGAATTTTTAAAATTGATTATTATTTTTAATGAGATGGTTAATGTGGCATTTAAGTACAAAGACGCCGTTTGGTTTTACAGATAATCTCAATTTATCTTATCACATATCATCTTATATTATCTTATCTCAAAATTCAAATATTATTTAAAATCAAATACTTTTAAATTTTAAATTTGTAACTTTTTCATTTAATCATTAACTATTCATTACAATTTTTCTAAACTTCCAAGCAAAATATAAAATATAATTCAATATTTTCAAAACCTAAAAAAATATTATTAATTAATTATATTTTAACAATATTTGAACTTTATAATATTTTTATTTTAATTTTCACTCTATTTTCTCAAAATCTCATAAAATATCTTAATTCAAATAATTTTACCATTATTCACAAACTAACTCACTACCATTCACAGAATTTTCATATCATCTATATAACCAAATGAAACTTAAAGTTTGGTTTGGATATACAGTTCATATGAGAAGAAATGTAATGTTTTAAATAGTAGTAATATTTTTTTATTTTTTTTTAATTAAGATGTGAGGGGTAGTTTGACTTTTTGGAATTTAATTAAGGAAAATACTAGAATCACAATTAAGTAAGATTTTTTTTGGTTGATGTTGTGAATTTTAAAAAAACTTAAGAAATGCATGAAAAGAAAAGCAAAAAATAAAAATAAAAAAGAAACACACTGGGGAGGATTCCAGTTGGGATCTCCCATGTTCGGGTGCAGAAAGACTCTTTGATAAATGGTGGGTTTTACTAAAAATTGAGTAATAATTATGATATATTAATAAAAAAATAATACTTATGAGAATTCTATCATAAATAAAGTTAAATCCTAATTTCTCTTTTAACAAGATATTTTTCTTTAATTATTTTTCTCTTTTAATTATTTTTCTTTAATTATTTTTTATTCTAATTATAAATTATAATAATTTTGATTATTATAATAAATAAATATATGAATTGAGAGGTGGTTCGGGACAACCCTACTGATTATACTAGAAAAAACAGGTCTCCAACTAGCATCAAACACGTAAGAAAAAGGAGAATTAGCAACAAGTGATTATATCCATAAATAACAAAACGTGATTAAATCCATAAAAAGAAAAACAGAGCCTTCGACCTTCCCCTTGGAAACCACCCTTCCCCAACAAAATCCATCCCCACCGAAACCTTTCCCCAGTAAAAAGCAAACGGAGATTCCACTGAGAGAGAGTATTAACAGCTATTAGCTAATGTTCTAATCTTGCTGAGCTTGTCAACCAAGCAGGCACTCCTAGCAGCATGGTAACTACCTGCAAGATTCCTGGGGCTACAATGGAAATGCCCTCTGAATCCAAGTTCCTGATCAAGCCCATAACTCTTCAGGGTCCTTGCATGCCTCTCCTTGTTCTTCAAGTCTTTGCTTTCTCTTATTTAATCTCATTTGTCGGCTCTCAAGCAGCTACTATTAGTAATTAATTATTATTTTTTTGTTTTTTAAAAAATGAACTATCAAGTATATTCTCTTTTTTTCAAATTGTAACATTTATTATTTCTCAACGAATATCGCTTGCTTCGCATAGAATAGAAAGCTAATTAACACGAATAGCGAATTTTGAATCCAGCTAGATGGAACTGTCTTAGACTCTTAGCTCCTTCAAAAGTGGGTTCGTAGCCAAAATCCAATCTTTTTCAATGGATAAGTTTCAAATGGCTCCATAACTTTACCATTCAAGGCTCTGTATTGTCGATGGCCTAGGATCTAACTGGCCGTCCGTGTCGGCTAGGGGGGTCAAGCTCCGCCCTACACCTGCCTCGTCTTGTTCTTTGCCGTCCGAAATGAGTGGAGGATGAGTTTAGGTAAGGGATGGTGTGGAAACCAAATGGGAGGCATGGGAGGGCATTGACTTCTATTTTGTTCAGGTGTAGGTGGTGCATGTTAGTAAAATAACATGTTGATGTGGCAGTTGCGATTGGAAGGCTACTTATGGATGAGGACCAGCCAGACTAGTCTTAGGCTTTCTCATATGAATTATGTTATAGAATGAATTATGTTTTCTTCGTGTATTGTACTGTATTAAATGACATGCTTGATATGAGAAGTATATAAAAATGACCATAAAAAAATTAGCTTTACTAATAATATAAGTTACATATGAGCAGTTTAATTAATTTTGTGATCAAATTCACTTACATTATAGTACTATATCCTAAATTCTCTTTCATAGCTCGACATTATCTATATAAAGTATGGATCGTCACTAATGTTCTGAAAAAACATCTCGTACTATTCTACTTAATCGAATGCATATTGAATAATAATACATATCATGAAAATTAATAAATATTTTATTTCAAATATCACATTATTAAAAAGTCAAATAGTCTTTCAAAAATGATATTCTAGTAACCAATGTATTATTATCTAAATGTAATTGAAATATTTAGTTGGTATAGTAAACTTAATAATACTAATATACAAAACTAATAAATACTAATAACATATTTCACTTAAAAATATATTTGAATAAAATAATCAAAATTATATTCAATAAGTCATAAAAAACTTAAAATAGATTAACATATTTATTTAGTTTCAAAAGAAATTTAATAAATACTAACACTATTTGAATATTCTTAACATATTTATTTATTTAGAAATAAAACTTCGTTAACATAAATATATCAAAATCTATTATAATAAACCGTATCTCTTCATACGATAAGCATTGAACTTAACAACGCTCAAAATAAAGATTAAAAACTTACTATTTACTATAAAATCAATAATAACTTATATAACTTAAATTCTTTATTTTTTCATTGTAGGAAAAAATATAATTCATCAAAAATAGAATTCATGGGCTAAACAAAAGTAATGATATTCTTCTGAATAGTCAAACAGGAAAAACAAAGCCTACGTAAAAACACTAGTCAAGACTCAAAACAATATACAGCCAAAGATATCATGTTAAGGGCAGCAAAGTAATCTAACTTAAACTTAGATTAATAAAACTGTAAAGACTACTTAAACCTCCAGAATTACACACAAAAGTCTAAAGAGAGAGTGATGACGGCAATGCTTACCAAGAGGGAAGAGGCTGAGCGCAACTGCGGTACTGGTGGCAGAAATCTTGACAGCGCTAATAGGCTTCCTTGAGCAAGTTGGTGCGACAGAATATGTGGAGAGTTTAGAGAGGCTGGAAACAAAAGTAACAGAGATGGAGGAGAAAATATTCTGGCGACAAAGGCTCACCGAAATAGCTTGGGTTTGTCGGTGTTTGTTAAATTCTGTACAAAGTTTGCTAGCACAGCGATGCAATGCAGCCACAAGTGTCATGACTCATCACATCTCATCAACAATTACACACATCGACAAAAAGAATGTAGAGCCTTCTAGAAATAAAATCGAATAAATGATACACGTTTCTGTTAGAATATTATGTACTAATTTGCTAGGATTTGATTCCTCCTTTTCACGTGTTTTGTATTTACTATATATATAGCCATACGTTGTATACTGTAAATATAGAGAAAATCAATACAAATCAGCTTTCATGCGAATTTCCATTTCCTCTATTTTACCAACTTTTGTTATGGTACCAAAGTAGTAATGGCGAATATCAACACCAACCCTAATGACCCTTCCAGCCCCTACTTTCTTAACCCCAATGATGGCCCTAGAACCTTGCTCACAATTCATCCTCTCACCACTAATTATTATCATTATTGGCATGAATTGTTTGCCAATCTCTCCGAATCAAGAAGAAGCTAGCCTTCATCGATGGCACCCTTTGCCAACCTGATGAAACAATAAACAGTTAGAACCATGGCTTGAATGCAATGATATGGTTGTGACTTGGTTACAAAATGCCATGTCTATAGAAATCAAAAATAGTGATGTGTATGTTGAAACCGCTCAAGCCTTATGGCTTGAGTTGGAACAACATTTTGTACAAAATAATGGTCCTTGGATCTATGAGTTGAAACAGTCTATTCACTCACTCTCTCAAGGAGATGACTTTGTTAGTCTTTATTTTTCAAAAATCAAAGGTTTACTTGATGAACTTGTAAATTTTGAAACCATCCCTTTGCACTTGCGGTGCTATGACCACTGTTATACAAAATCAACAGCATAATTGGATGATGAAATTCCTCATGGGACTTCGTGAATCCTTCAACAACATCAAAGCTCAAGTCATTTTACTGAAACCCCCACCAAGTCTAAGTGAGGTTTATGCTCTTGTTCAACAAGAAGAAAAAGGCAAACAAATTTCCCAACCCATTCCCACTTCTGACCCTCTTGCATTTGCCACAAGATCCAGTTTTTCCAATACCCGTGAACCATCCAAACAATTTGGATTTCAAAAGAGAGAGAAACTATTTTGTACTCATTGCAAAATATCTGGTCATTCCTTAGATAAATGTTTCAAAGCCAACTCAAATTTAGAAAAACCCATTTGTACCCATTGTAATCTGGTTGGGCATACTACTGATAGGTGTTACAAACTTCATGGCTATCCTCCAGGCCATAAACTCTATAATCGGGGTCAAAGTAGTGCTTCCTTCACAAACCAAGTTAGTCTACTTGACCAAGAGAAGATCAACGATAACTCAAAGGCTGTTCTATCTAAAGATCAATATAATAATCTCATAGCTTTGTTGCAATCTCAGATTACCACACCTTCTGCCAATCAAGCTCTTAGTCATAGAACATAACTCCCACCATCCTCTTCTGTTATGATTGGTAATCCCTTTTGTTTCTCTGTCTCTACCACTTTATCTGCACACTCATAAATCCCATGGATTCTAAACATGGGTGCAACATATCATATGATCTGTTGTCCCTCTCTCTACACCACAAAACCCACAAAAGTCTATTTTCATGTCAAATTACCCAATGGTAACCAAGCTGAGGTCACACACCAAGGGACTGTCCAGCTTGCAAATTCTGTCATCCTTAGGAATGTTTTTTGCATTCCCTCTTTTACATTCAACCTTCTTTCAGCAAGAAAATTAACTCCAGATATTCATTGCTGCATTATTTTTTTCACTAATGAATGTTTTGTGCAGGACCTTTCCTCTTGAAGCACGATTGGGAAGGGTGAGGTTCATAATGGTTAATATCACTTCAAGATGACAACAGTACATCCTCCAACTCCTGCTGCCAGCACAGCCTTTTCCAGCCTTTTCCTTTCTTTTTCTAATTTTGTTTCCTGTAATCAATCTGAACATGTTTTGTGGCATTGTAGAATGGGACACCTATCTGATTCTCATCTCTCATTATTGTAGCCGCATTTATCCAATCACAAGTTCATGAATGAAATTTCTCCATGCACAACTTGTCATTTATCTAAACATCACATACTTCCTTTTAAAATTAGTCAAACCTGTGCACAAAAACCATTTGACATCATCCATTGTGAGCTATGGGGACCTTGTTCTCATATAGCACATGATGATACTAAATACTTTCTTATAATCGTTGATGATTGCACAAGATCAACATCAAAATAAATCTCAAACTAACTTTTTCTTCAGTCCTTCTACTCTCTTGTAGAAAATCAATTTTAGACCACAATAAAGACCATCCATTCAGATAATGGCATTGAATTTTTCATGACCACTTTCTATATGGAAAAATGCATTATTCACCAATGAAGTTGCGTTGAAAGTCCCCAACAAAATGGAATTGTCGAACGCAAACACCAACACATATTGAATGTGGCTAGAGCATTAAGATTTCAATCTGGCAATCCTATGTCTTATTGGAATGAATGTGTAATGACTGCCACCTATTTGATAAATAGTACTCCATCCCCCAACCTTTAAAATAAATCTCCATATCAATTCCTTTTTCAAACCATACCATCATATAAACACATGAACTTTTGGTTGCCTTTGCTATGCTTATACCTTGACACATAATCACCACAAGTTTGATTCTCGAGCCCGAAAATGCATTATTCTGGGATATCCTTTTGGAGTGAAAGGTTATAAATTATTGGCCTTGGACAATAAATCCATCTTTACCTCCCGCGATGTTGTCTTCTATGAGCAAATTTTCCCTTTCAAAACTAACCATGTTGATTATCCTCCCCATTCCTCAATTCCCATTTTAGCACTTGATTTAAACCTCACATTTCCACCAGATTCTACCTCATCATAGCCATCATCAATCCCTCCTTCATCTACTTTTCCTTCCCCAACAACCACTAATTCAACTCTCAACCCTCCAACTACTCAAAAATCCAATAGAATCAAGAAATCTCCTCTACATCTGCAGGAATACTACTATTAATAAGCTGATGGACCTCCTCCTTCACAATCCAGTTCCAAATAAAAAGGTAACTCACATTAGGTTCATCCTTATCCTTTATCATCAGTTTTATCTCATGCAAAATTATCTTTTCCACGTGCTTTCTTTTCCACTTCCATCCTTAAAGAGTCTGAACTAACATCTTACAAACAAGCTGTCCAGTCCTATGAATGGCGCAAGGCTATGGATGATGAAATTGCAGCTATAGAATTGAATAAGACTTGGGACATTGTTGATTTACCTCAAGGGAAAGTAGCTATTGGTTCAAAATGGGTGTACCGAATTAAATACAATTCAGATGGCACAATCGAAAGGCACAAGGCAAGGCGAGTTTCCAAGGGTTATACACTAAAAGAGGGGCTTGACTACCATGAAACTTTCTCATCGGTTGCCAAGTTAGTCACTGTCAAAACACTCTTGGCTCTTGCTGCTATCAAAGGATATATACTTCACCAATTCGACATAAATAATGCATTTCTACATAGACAGTTAGAAACGGAAGTCTACATGAAAATTCTTACTGGTTATTTGATCAAAGGAAAAGATCAAGTCTACAAATTGAAGAGGAGTTTATATGGCCTTAAATAGGCATCTTGGCAATGGTATGCCAAATTTTCTTCCTCCTTACTTAGCTTTGGTTTCACACAATCACGGGCTGATTATAGTCTTTTTACAAAGCAATCTGGTTGTTCATTTATTGCCCTACTTGTGTATGTTGATGATATAATAGTGGCTTCTAATAATTCTCAAGCTGTTTCAGCCCTTAAGCAATTTTTGAACAATAAATTCAAGATCAAAGATCTTGGTTTACTCAAGTATTTTTTGGGCCTAGAATTAGCTCGTAATTCTTTTGGTATACAAGTCTGCAAGCGTAAATATGCATTAGACATTTTACATGATTCGGGCTTACTTGGCTGTAAACCAAGTTCCATTCTTATGGATTCTAATTTGAAACTCTCCAAGGACGAAGGCATGCTTTTACAAGATCCAAGTGTGTATCGTCGACTCATCGACAAACTCATTTACTTAACAATCACTCGACCAAACTTGAATTATTCCACTCATTGGTTAAGTCAGTTCATGGCATCCCCTCGATAGCCACATCCTGAAGCTGCATACAAAGTTTTGAAGTATATTAAAAGCTCTCTCGGTCAAGGTCTCTTTTTTCCTTCTTCTTCAAAATGTCATCTCACTGCTTACTGTGATTCAAACTGGGCATCTTGCCCTGATACCAGAAGACTATCACTAGTTATTGTGTATTTCTTGGCCAATCTCTCATCTCATGGAAGACCAAGAAGCAAACAACCATTTCCAGAAGCTCTGCCGAAGCTGAATATCGATCAATGGCAGCTGCTTCTTGTGAAATTGTGTGGTTAAAATATCTACTTGTAGACTTGAAAATTGAACACTTGGAACCTGCAACTTTGTACTGTGACAGTCAAGCTACCTTGCATATTGCTATCAACCTTATTTTTCATGAACGCACTAAATAGATTGAATTAGATTATCACCTAATTCGTGACAAGATACAAGAAGGAATAATATCTATAGCCTACACTCCATCAACTTCTCAGTTGGCTAATCTACTCACCAAAGCTGTTCCATCTTCATTACTGTCTTCCCTCTTGCTCAAGATGGGAGTTCTTAGCATCCACTCTCCATCTTGTGGGGGGTGTTTGTTTCTGTACAAAGTTTGCCAGCACATCAATGTAATGCAGCCACAAGTGTCATGACCCATCATAGCTCATCAACAATTACACACGTCGACATAAAGAATGCAAAGCCTTCTAGAAATAAAATCGAATAAATGATGCACGTTTCTGTTAGAATATTCTGTACTAATTTGTTAGGATTTGATTCCTCCTTTTCCCGTGTTTTGTATTTACTATATATATAGCCATACGTTGTATACTATAAATATAGAAAATATCAATACAAATTAGCTTTCATGCGCATTTCCATTTCCTCTGTTTTACCAACTTCTGTTAGTGTTGGCTAGTCGACACTTTCTGACTAGGTTGGTGGCACTCCGACATCTTATGGTGGTCATGTGGTGCCTATATATGATAGGCACGAACGTGCTCAATTTCGGTGGTCTTTCGGCATGTAAGTCGGCGGTTGATACGGCATGGAGAAGACTGGTGGTGTAGTCCAGCACTTTCCATAGCTGCTTCAACGTGGAGAGGAAGGTGGTTGCAATTGAGAGGTGGAGTGGGAGAGAGGGTTTACGGCATAGAACCATGCGACGTGGTTATGGGTTTTCCTACCAAATTTTGGCATGGTGAGCAACGACGTAGTGCAATGTGGGGCTACAGTCCATCCACGAATTCTTTCCTACCGAAATCTTCAATTGCCGATGAGGATGATTAAGGGTCATGGGTTGGTCATGCGAGGGAACATCTGTGTTGAGAGCACCAAAAGGCTCTGTTTTGGTGGTGTGAAAGCAAGGCATGCAAGGAGGTTCCGGTTCATGAGTAAGGGATATTTTACAGTGGCTCTCGGTGTGGTTGCCTTGAAGGAGAGGAAATGGTGTGAGTTACTGGTGAAGGAAACCTGAATGTGAGAGGGCTGGAGGTTTCATGGTGAGTGGGTTTCACGATGAAGAGGGGCGACAGCAACAAAACCTTGGGTAGGTTTCCTTGAGCGTAAGAGATGACCAAACATCAATATATATACTAACGGGAAACCTAGAGATGTGGGAGAGGGAGTAACATGCATGAAGTGGACTGTGTGGGAGATGTGTGGGGTTTTAAAAACTACAAGATCTAATCTGTTAGTGTTAGCTAGGAGAGAAATCTAATTAAAACGATTCTATCTTAAAATATATTTAAAAATAATAATAATAATAATAATAATAATAATAATAATAATAATAAATCCTACTTCATCTATCAAATTATTGACAATTATAATTAAAATATTATCTATAATAAAATCCACATTTAAAATATAAACTATTTATTAATCTCATATAATCTGATAAAAAATAATAATACTAGCAATAACATAAGAGAATTCTAAAATATTAATAAAAGTTAAAAGATGAAAATATTCACATGTAACCTCTTAAAAAAATATTTGAATCGGGATGTTATATTGAGTAAAAAAAAACTCTTTTTGGTGCAATTTTAAAATGCAGTAACCTCTTATCAAAAAATAAAAAACGCAGTAACAGAACACTTTTTGCACAACCAAAAAACACCGCAAAAAGTAATTAACAGCCCTAGAAATAACTCCTATGCAGCATACTCTTACCAATGAAATTGATATTTTGTGGCAACTAATGTTTGCGGCAAATATGTTTTTCCAACCTTTTTTAATAAATGTTGTAATAAATATACAATTTAGTCTGCTTTCAACATCAATTTAATCCAAGTTACATCTAATCAATTATGTTTCTTAATAAGCATTACAATATCATGAATCATTGAAATATATATATATATATATCTATATGTATATATCTATATATAGAAAAGGTTTAAAGATATATATTAATAACAAGAGCTCAAATTAAAATTTATGACAGTTTATTCTAAGTTAACATCCCACAATATATGAATAATTTTTTACAAGTGTTGAATATAGGGTACTAGAATTTCTTAAGCACGCTTTGATCATCCCTGGGAAGCTCTATTCTTCATGATTTCAAAACTGCCTTTTTCAACTCTTCTTTTCAAAACCGGATGCCTTTCTTCATTTATTTCAATTGCTGCAAACATGTACACTTTTTTTAGTTCTCAAAGTCAACCACAATGTACATTCTTTAGTATATTAACTGAAATTTCTTTCTAAATAATTTACCAATGAAAGTAAAGCACACAAAAAATGTAAGAATGAATATATAGGAGGAAAAAAAACACAAGTATAAAGAAAATGATAGATAAGAATACAAACACACATGCGCATGCACTAGAGTATGGAGATTGACCCTCAAACAACAAGCTTTTTCATGTTCCATGAAAATTTACCACCCAGCTAATACAAGGAAGAGTAAGTCTTAAAATGTTATATTAACATTATTCAAGAGGCTAACTTCATTTTTCACTAATTCATAATATGAATCTACGTTCAAGCCAAATAAATAACAAAAGAATAATGTACATCGTCAGAAATGGCTACAACAAAATATTTAGATACATAAAGTACACAATTTCAAGCACTAAGAGATCTTATCCTTGTACATTTGTTAAACAGTTAATAAGATAACAAACTAGAAAGAGCCATGCATATGTTATACTGCAGGGCAGAAAGAGCCAAACCGGTCCTATACATAATGGATACTGGAGATTTACAAATGCATTATCATATCGAAAGACAAGAATCAAATTTAGTAATTATTTTGATAGGTAAGATTAAATTTGATTAAAACAAAGTAAATAGGAAAAGTCCATGTATATAGAAAGTATATAAAAAAAAATTGAAATGGATGCAAGAAAATTGTCATTGTTAAAATTGGAAAAGACATTCCAGAGAGGACATGCTAACATCATTTACAGGTACTTGGAGACTTTTGTACATGTTTAGACTACAAAAATTCATCCCTAAGAGGGGAAAAACAATTAAAGAGTAGGCTAGATTTGGGGCTAAAGCATACCAAGCATATTTATCTCGTTGCTTAAGTTCTATTGACCTATAAAAAGAAGTTTCCTGTCAAAAGTTTTATTGGCCATCAAAATAAGCATGCTCTCAAAAGTATAAACTCCCCATCATCTCATAATTCCTCAACCAATCACATTAGAGCTCAAACCTATGGCACGGGAGATTACTACCTTATAAATAGGTAGTTTCATGCTTTTGCGATATTTCAACCCAAACTTTTATTCAATAATAATACCTAAGTAATAAGTGTATGAAGAGGCAAGGTGTTGTAGTTGCACAGGAACTATCCAGCAAACCTACAGGATAATGACAATAAAAAAGGGTCATGACTATAAACATGTCCTAAACAAGACAGACAACATTTAAATGTTTGCCTACTCCAAAATCAGCCTTAGGTACACGTGCAAATGACACCTAATATAGTTATAAGAATCATACCCAAACTATCACTGTGATGATATCAACAAATATATTTTAGTTTAAGCATAGATATTCCATCCTAACAGAGAAAAAAAGGAAACAAAATATCTTTTCCCGTGACAATACATGTACGTGATGTAACTCCCAGCTATATAACAAATCTAAGATCAAATCTCAATTTAGAAAATGTATTGTTGAGGTAGTTCCACCAATTGGAAATTTAGTATTAAGATGTAATATGTTGACCATCTCTGTTAGCTTGTGAAAATTTACATATTGTCGACGCCCCTATCTACGCTCGGGATCAGACGTAAACTGAGATGTCGAGAATAAGTAACACAATGATACTCACCCCTCGTTCATGTCATAAGTAAATGTATGCATCTAACTTACTAACAGTATGCAAAACTTTTCGCAGCGGAATAAGGTCAAGCCGAGTATTATAGGCAAGAAATATAAAATCTTGCCAAATATCACATGGTAGAACTGAGTAAATATCCCAAAATGAAACTTCATAACCATACGTCATAATATATCAAGTTCCACAAAATACCAATATTCTCAATACACGAGAAATATACAAAGTTCTCCAAAATGATCAAATTATAACTTGGAAACAACACTAGAAAAGAAATGGCATCGGTACCCCTCCTTAAACACAGGGGTACATTTGCATATCTTCTATGAGACGGTCATACCAAAAAGAGGCCACAACATCAAAAGAGTATACTCCGTCGGACCCTCAGGGGTCTAAGGAGTCTCTAGGAGAGTCCGACTCATAGAATCTATCGTCGCCTGCAACCACTCCTATCGCCCCGAAAATGAACGATAATTGAAAATTTAAAGGGATGAGATTTCAAGAAATCTCAGTAAGTACAAAATTATCGTAACAAAAGCATTACAGACATATATAAGTGAATACCAAACAAATGCATGTGTCATGAACACGGACTTATGACTTGATTTATACACATGCACTTGTCATAAAAAGACTTTCATGCAACTCATCACTTATATGCGTGTTTTTTCATAAAAAAATGTCTTTTATATAACATTGACTTCTTTGACACGTACTAGAAAATCTTTTCATAAATTTTTCGTGTCTTTCTTTATATCTTTCATTAGGTGCCATTTGTCACATTCATATCATTCTTGACCTCGATAGTAGTTACATATCACCTTCATCGTCGTCACATCAGTTATACGGAAGTTACGTATCGCCTTTCTCGTCATGACGTGAAAGTCCTTATTAGTGATACGGGAGTTAAGTGTCACCTTCATCGTCATTGTTCATTTTGGATACCTCATGGCTCCCCTATACACTGTATGTTCCCCATTAGTTACCGCATCACACGAGGTGACTACATCTTAATTATATTCTTATGGCGAACGAAATGCCTCCACCACCGTCTTTGGGCATCCACTAGTTTTAGGTGCGACCATGCTTCAGAATCTTCTTGGAGTCATTCATGGTCTGTCGACTGCTCTTTGTTGATCTAGGAGTTTTTACTCGACTTTAATCACTCTTGAGTGAACAGGAAGTTCCACTGGGGCAATACTCTGTCCTAATCTTTCGGGTTCTTATAAAAACTCTTTATTCATTTCGTTTGAAAACACATTGACCCAAAAAACATGGAACACTTGACTTGAATGGATATGTATGCAAAAACTTTGACTTTCTTTATGCAAGGCATATAGTTCATGTGACATATGACGCATGCATTCCCAAACCATGATAAACGTAATTAAATAAAAGGAAGGCAACTAAACAACCGCACCAGAGCCTCGCCGAGGGCCACAAATGACCCAGAACGAAACCCAATTTGCAACAGTGGTCCGAGAATGACTCTTTCTCTTGTCCTGACCTATTGGCCGATTTTTATCGCATCAATAGTGGCGTACACATGCCCGCCTATATCACATGCACGATAATTACATGCCTGAGAGGTACTGGGCACGAGTACAGTAACACATGTACAGTAGCACACGGCATGCATGCACCCAGCGTACATGCACGCCGGCAAGAGGAACCATGGCTCGCAGCACCACATTGCAAGCCCAGAAAAATCACACTGTGACCGCCGAAGTTTTCTATCCCCAACAGGGCATCCACCTGCCGATGGCATGCATAGAGCGTGCGTGCATGCATGCCGTGCATCCACAGGGCCGAGGCGAGTCCCGTGGCCCAGCCTTGAAGTAGTGGCAGCTTCTATTGCATTGGGAGGCATGATCTCCTCGCCGGAGGCCGTGAACAGTGCTCCCAAGAGCATCGAGAGCCTGGCGTTGGTTGGGTGGTCAAGCCCAAGCGCGCCGGATGAGGGAACCTACGTCGGCGCCCACCAGGAGGGCCACCGACATCGTCTGTCACCGACAGGAGCGTCATCAGCTTCCCCCGAGGTTAGAGGATGCCGGCGGGACCATCCCCCGCCTCTTTGGGTGTTTGGTGGCCGGGTCCACTCACGGCTCCATGAAGCACGAACTTACACCTCCCTCCACTCACTGCCCGCCTCGAGTCACATACAGTCCTCCACTCACTGCCCGCCTCGAGCTCTCCCTCGCCTCACCATTTCTCGAGAACTTGCCACCCGCCTTGTGCTCACCATCACAGCACACGGCTCACCAAGTTCACGGCGCTCGCCCAGTACACCTTCACTTCGAAAACCGCAACTTACCATTTACCAACTTAGGACCACCTCTCTGTCACCACATCACCCAGACCCATTTCTTCATCTGTCTGAGGCCTTGTTATACTGTATTTTGGTTGCGTGCATCAGTTGACTAGCCTTCCCTTCAGTCCCATCATCTGCCAGCCTCCCCCATGTGCTTTGACCTCCTTTTGTCCCCTAACGTAATTAATGCTTGGCTTGGGTTGTCTGCATCTTCCCCCTCACAGAGTTGTTTGTGAACATTAAATTATAATCGATTATTAAAAAATATGACTCATAAAAACTCATATAAATTCAAATAACTTCGTATTCTGATTATCTTTGTAATATCATTTTTATATTTATAATGAGGATATTTAATATATATAAAGAGATTAAATGAAATCATGTTTATTGTATAAAATATGTTACTTGAATCCTTATGGATCTAATCATTGATACATGTATACTTTTTTGATAAGTTGATCCATGCATGTATACCTTACAATGATATTAGCAAAAACTCAAATTGTCTGCCAAAATTTGTAGACAAAGTTATAAATAGAATATAAACTATCTATTGTATCTAAATGAAGCAGCTCGCAAACATGTTTAGATTCGCTTGAATGTTACATAAGTTGTTTAATGTGCACATAAAATCTAACTCGATGAAAAGTTTGAACTCAACTTACATTGAAACGAAGATTAAACGATCAAGGCTTAACCACCTACAACTCTCTGGAACTCGACTTGTTTATACCCTACAAAAGATCTTTAGAATTTGTTCAACCAACTGATAATATATAATGTTTGTTAGGTTATGAGAATGTAACATGGATGAGTTGGGATTCTTCGTTTATGGTGGGGTATGAAGTGATAGAAAATGCAATATATTATAAAAGAATACGAAGAAGAGAGAAAGGTAGGGGAGGGAATTTGAATGTTGAAAATAATGTTAGTCCTGATTTGATTTTGTAATTATGATAAATTAAGAGATTTGATTTTCATTACGATGAAAATATTTACTTTATCTCATATCCATATAATTTTCTATAAATAAGAAACAATATTTTATATTCAACCACAATTGAGAATAGCAAAGATGCAACTCTCAAATTCTCTACCTTATTCGCTCTTCTCCATATTATTTTTTATGATATTATATTTTCTGTTTTGGCATCAGAGTTTTTGATAAACACTAGGCTTGATTATGTGGACTAATTCTTTTTAAAACCTTTCAGCTAGCTTTGCATCCTACAAAAGTTCCATTACCATTCAACCATTTGTTCATCTCAAATCCATGCATTTAGAGTATTTTTATTAGTTGTGGGCCTTTTATATTAATTCTTGGTCTGTTGTGAGCATTGCTTGAAACTTTAAACCTATTTTTAGCCTTTGATTTTGGTCTTATAGTTGACCAAAATCATATGTAGCCTACTGTTAACTCATTTTTTCCCCTATTGTTAGCTCTTTATTGACTTGCCCATTATTAACTCATTGTTAGCTCTTTACCTTGAGTTTGAGGCCTAGTTTGTTTTCATCTATAAGATGATATAGAAGTTAAAAATTGAATAAAATATTGTTATAATATATTATTTTAATAGTAGTTTTGTTTTGAAATTTGAAAAAATTGTTTTGGGATTTGAAAAAGTATAATTGCTTATTTTATTTTGTATGAGAATTTAGAAAAGTAATAATGATGAGATGAGGTGAAATGAAATGAGAGTATTTGTGAAAGTGAACAAGGCTTGAAGGGAATGTTGAAAAAATATCAAATTAAGAATTTCATTTCATTTCATAATTATCAAATTTACCAACATGATTTTCATAATTATTAAATCAAGATATTTGACTTACATATAAAAATATTTACCTTCGATAATAATGCCTTCAGCATACTCTTCCATCTCCATATTATTAATTGGTTTGTTTCCTAATCAATTTTGAGTGCAGATTAAGGCTTTCTCAATTTCTGGTGCCAATGAGTTTCTATATGGGTCCAATATACGTTCATCAGTGTTAAATGCGAACTTGGATGCAAAAGTAAAAATATGAATGATCAACACATCGCGTGCAATCTCCACAATGATAGAATATCCATATAGATTCTTCTTACATCAATGCAAAACCTTGAACTTGTATCTTTTGTACAGTCTCATTCGGCAAATACTTATCGAGCTCTGAACCAAACACCTTACTATTTTCCTCCTCAAAGTATTTGTAACACCCCGCTTCCCTCCTTAGAGTTAAAAATGACATCATTTTTAGAAATCTAAGGGAGCCAGAGTACTACTATTGACATTGACTTGAAAATTTTCTTTTTCTTGAAGCACTAAATACAAAGTAAAATAAACAAAATCATTCTTTTATTAAAAATAATGAAACATATAAAAAGAGACTTCAAGGAAGCATTTATTAAAATTTCTCAAACTTGTACCATAAAAACGATAACTGAAAACTGTGTATATATATGATCTAAGCCTCTATAACATCTCCCTAGGCCAAGTCCTGTCATGCAACTTCATTTTCATAAATATTCTTACCTTGGATGGTTTAACAAAATAAAACAAACTAAAAATTAGTCGATAACTCATTAAGAAACTCATTATAAGGTAAACATAATAAATGTAAGGTTTTCATTTCATGTTAAGAATTTAAAATCATGATTATTCATGCATATGCTTATGACATGCATGACTTTTCATTTCATAACTGATCTTGACTTATGAAATTATGACTTGAATTACCTTATTAATTTGAATTATTTGACTCATCTGAATTATTTGATTGGTTAACATATTTAACCTTGTGTGCGAGGTTGTGCATTAGTCCCACATCTTGTGACCACAAAGGGAACCACTTATCTTATCTAATAGTAATATACTGTGGTGGACCATGTTAGAGTATGTGGCTTGCATATCTACCTTGACTGCGTTGGTACCATGCATTAATTAAATGGCCATTTGATTAATCTTAATTTGTATCTTATATTTGTCTTGTGAAAGCTTACATATCATATGCAACATGAGATGCATGATATACATAATATATAAATAAATATAAAATGCAAAATTAAACATGATCATTAATTATGATGTGTGACTTGCTTGTAAATATCATGACATGTGTGGTACATAAACATTGGCTTTCAAAGAATTGACCTTAATAGTAATATCTAACTAGCTAACATGTGCTGATCCTAGTTTTATGATCAACCTACCTTTCTCGTAGTTCTAATCTAATATTTTCGACATATAAATGATCATCTATAAAAATAGATACGTAACTCATGTTAATTTCTAATTAAACATATACTTTGTAATTAAAACCTGAAATACTAAAATAACATATAATTACTAAAATTTTAGAATTCTTATAATCCTAAAATCATCAAATCTTTCATAGGCTTCTCACAAATCGATATTCTGCAAAAAAACCCATACGACATTAGTGCAAACTCATGGCCCATGTAAAACCATACAGCCCATGATACAATATAACATACCAGCCCGTAAAACACAGAGAGAGAGAGAGAGAACTACGGACAGAGATTGGGAAAAAAAGTGAGAGATGCTATGAAAGAGAGAGAAAGAGAGCTTAAGCATGACGATTGGTGGGGTCGGTTAGCAACCTCTGCCATTACTTTTCTAAAACCCCTCTAGAGAGCATTCAAAATCACTATAAGTCAATTTATACTTAATAGGACCAAAATTAAGCATTTGGGAAGTGTTGCTACCTTGTTTCCGGCTCCCTTCTTCTAGCACCATATTGCCGAAACTTTTCTTTCTTCGTTGTTACCTGCATGCCCACTGCCACCATGAACTAGGATTTCTATCTAACTCAAATTTCACAAGAAATAGGGCCTTTCAATAATATTGGGCCTAAGTCCAATTTTGTCGCATGCAAGTCAATTTCAATCTTAATACATAAATGATTACTCCATCCTCCTTGCCATCCACTTCTTGTCCTGCTCTAATTTGTTTACCAATTTCTAGATTCATGCAAGCCAATGGGACATTATGTATTTGGATCCAAAATGTTTCAAAATCGAAATTTATCAGACTTGGTTTAGTAAACCCATCAAACAATTGCAGGATGAACAGAGAATGAATGAACAACCACGGCTTCCCTCCCAACAATCCATACTTTAGCTTCAAAAATAATGACAACAAGTTCGGCCATATTTTCTAGAATGAGAAAGGGTTTCCAATTTTGCAAATTTTCACATGTTGAGTGGACAATCTCCTTTCCAATGGGATGTTCTGAGCAAAGCTTACCCACCAAACATCAATCTCTCTTTCTTGTCGCCTCTTCCAAGTTTCTCGAATCAATGTCAATTGATGAAGTCTCCTCATCAATTAACCGTAATTGATCCCATACATTAGCTAAAGCCTCCATCATTCACCACATCCAATCAACAGTCTAACTAGGGAAATTCATCCACTCTTATTGAAGCAATAAGTTGTGACTAAAACACTCCATCTCTTCCTTTCCTAAGTGAGACGGAAAAGAGGAGAGTTAGTAATTACTAATTACATTAAATATATATAATTTCCACTTCTATAGGTTTTTTGCACACCTCTTGTGCAGTTCTCCATTAATATTTTCATCAATCTTAGTCAATGAAAAACATGCAACTCAATTTTTATAATAGTTTGTGTTTAGTTTTACTGAATTTATAGTGGATGTAACCAATATTATTTTGTGAAAAGTGTTATTGTAAAACATAATACAAATAGTTAAATCTAACTTTTCTCTTTTAAGACAAGTGATAATTTCACATGGTATTAGATCAAATATTTGAGTTTGAGATCAGGTCCACTAGTTTCATTAACAGGCCCATAGTTACTAACATTGTATTCACCATCATCATCGACAACATCAAGGTTAGGATCATCCTCATCCAGGTCATCCACTTCCATGTTCTTTTGTGGAATATTGTAAATATTCATATTCGTTATCTTGTGTACTGCATACCAACTTCCTCCCAAGCGTGGATCCTTCAGGTAGAAGACTTGCAACGCTTGGCAAGTTAGTGCAAAAGGCTCATCCTTGTATGATTGTCTTGCGGTATTAACACTCGTGAAGTGTTCCCCTATATTTATCCCCCTTCTGGTGTCCGTAATGTCCCACCACTTATATTTAAACAAGTAGATCTTATGTCATCCCATATAACGTGATTCTATTATGTCCTCTAATACACCGTAAAAGTCAACACCTGATCCTTGATTTTCACTGTGAACACAAAGGTTGTTGTTCTGCATGCGATGACACCTTTCAAGTTCAAACGTGTGAAACTGAATTCCATTCATGATACATCTAGAGTAAGATGCAATGGCTGAATCTGGCCCACATGATAATGCGTAGATATCTTTGGTTACTTGAGGTGGACTCATTGCGTGTAGCTCCGCAACCTAACCTCGCACAGTAATAGAAAGGGATTATTAGAGGAAATGGTATGCAATATATGTTACCCTATTGGTTATGAGTTACATAAACCTGTTTAGACTTACACGTGTGCGAAACCATGCAGGAAATTGAGCTCTATGCACACAGTCTAGATTGGTTGTGTCTTATGCTTATATATTGCTATAGTGTTCACTACAATAACAAAAGTAATATGATTGAGACGTTTGCTCGATATGGAGTAACATATAATAAGCTAATAAAAAAATGACATTACTTACTCAATGTAATACTCAATCTTTATGCAATTATTAAGCACATACCACTCGACCTTCACCAAAAATCTATCTAGCAATGTATTAATGGCCAACACCCCCAATGGGGGAACCTTTTGGGAGAAAACGGATAAGGTTTCTTATGGGTCTGCACGCTGGATGTTAGCGTTGCATTCTTATCGGTTATACCTGGTCTCGATATCATAAAGATACATAGAATAAAATGTGAGACACTCTAGATGAACATATCCCTTAGCAATAGACCCTTTTGGCCATGCTTTATTACGGACATAGTGCTTTAACTTGCCTGGGTACCTTTCAAAAAGGTACATCCATCGATACTGCACAGGGCTAGCTAGTGAGGCCTCCTTAACCAGATGAATAGTAAGATGCACCATGTTGTCAAAAAAATGCAGGTGAAAATATAATCTGGAGCTTACAAAGAATGATGGGGATATTAGTTTGAAGTCGTTCCAATATCAAAAGTTCCAGATGATAGCTTCTCCATCATAGCCCAACTCCATCACAGCTTCTTAAACATTAGGTTGTAGATATCTACCAATGACAATAGGTAACAACATTTGCATGAATATGTGACAATCATGACTCTCCATTCTCATTATTTTTCCTTCCGTCATTGCTACTAACATAGCAGGAAATGTTTGATACAAATTCATTAGGGAATTTCACTTCTCCCAAGCATCTACAAAAAGTTCGTCACTCGATAGGATTTAGCGCATAACATACAAGGTGCATCGTCGTATGATGACCATCATGCTGAAAACTCAAATCTTTCCTTAATCCAAGGTCTTCCAAATCCCAACATGCAACGTCCCCAACACATTATCACAAATGTGTTTTTTAATATGCATGATGTCCAAGTTATGTGTCAACCCCAAGTCTATCCAATAAGGAAGCTACAAAAGATACTTTTCTTGGTCCAACTAAGTTCAGTTGGTGTATGTTTCCTCTTCTTTACTCCTTTACCAAATTGCACACTTGAGACCTTGTTTAACTTATCAAGAAGGGCCAAACCCTTTATCCGTTGGGTTGTTGGTGATGGTCTTCCTTACTATTAAAAGCATATTTTTTGCATCTCCAGGGCTGGTCGGGTAGAAGCCATCAACGATGGCCCATATAACAATATTTACGGCCATGCACAAGCCTATATGAATCAGCCTTAGTGTTACAGACAGGACATGCCATCTTGCCTTTTGTACTCCACCCTGAGAGATTGGCATATGCAAGAAAATTATTGATGGTCTAAAGCAATGCTGCATGCAACAAAAAAGTCTCTTTCGTATGCATCGTACATTTGAATTCTCTCTATGAATAACTGATTAAGCTTATCAATTAGTGGTCGTAGGAAGATGTTGATATCATTTCCCAGAGCCTTAGGTCCAGGAATTAATAATGACATCATCAAGTACGGATATTTCTTGCAAGCCCATAAGGACAAGTTGTACGGAACAAGCAACACTGGCCAAATGCTGTTAGGCCTACTCATGTTATTAAATGGGTTAAATCCATTGCTTACTAGACTAATCTGATGTTTCGAGGATCCATTGCAAACCAACCATGTTTTACATCAAACTCTTTCCAAACCCGAGAATCAGCAGGATGTCTCATGCTATTTGGATCGTCTACATGCCAGCACATGGTTGTAGTCGTCTTCTTTGACATGAACAAGATTTGCAGCCTAGGCTTCAGAGGGAAGTATCACATAACCTTTTGTGAAATCTGGCATGGGCTTGAAGAGCTTGGAACCCATCTAGATGCATTGCATTTTGAGCACTCATCCATGCCACTATTTTTCTCCCAGAACAGGACATAATTATTTGGGCATACATGGATCTGTGTATATGAACCCCAACCCACACGGAATGCATTGAGCCTCGTTATATGATGACGGCAACAATGCATTAGGAAATGCAGATTGCAAGATATTTATCACCATGTCAATAAACTTCACAGTCCAACCTCTTATTGTTTTAATATAAAGTAGCTTGACTATAAAAGATAGTTTTGAGAACTTTTGACGAGTTGGATGCAGTGCATGTTTTGCGTCAGCTAGTAACTCCTTGAAGGTGGGGTCAAGTGGAGCGTCAGAGGTTTCACTTGCAGTGGACTATGACACATGAGCACTTGTTCTAGGTCCATAGTCCATAAATGAACCTACACGGATATCGTCTAACAAGTCATCAACATCATCAACATAGTCAACTTCGTTGATGTCCTCTGAATGTTCGTCGTCTGATTCTAGGGTGTTGGGTAAAACTTCCTCCTCACCATGGAATATCCATTCCGTATAAGATGCATCAATTCCAATGATAAATAAATTATCTTTAACGACATAATGAGTTTGTAAAGATCTATTTCGGCATCTCCCACAAAGACACCTAATGTGATCCACACCAGGTGCATGGACCTTTGCCATATCTAAGAACTGTTTTACCCCAGAAGTGTAATCACTCGATTGCAATCTATTTTCGATATACATCTAGGCCTTATCCATCTAGCATTAAAGACGAAGTCATATAATTGAAATACATGGTTAGGCACAATAATACGCACACACCAAAACAATTTCACTGGAATATTTGGTTCAATATAATGAATTGCACAAACGTAACCTTGAGTAGAGAGTGCTTGTATTTGGTAAATTTGGTAAACAAGCAAGTGGGCACTAGTACTAGTACACTGAGAATGTAGGCCATTGTTGCTAGTTGATGTATAGTGCAACTACACATAGAATAGGTACAAATAGTGGTCATAGGTTGTAATTACCCACTAAGCACGAAACAACATGTACTTCTTTACATGACATGTGATGATGACATGTAAGAATGTCATGTCATGTAAATGGCTTGAAGAAATAAAAAAATATTGATAAATTTGAGCAACAACAACTAAAATTTTTGTCTCCTTTGATATACATGAAAATGCTTTTGCAGGCTAGGCTGATCATATATGTTTTTATTTGCTACTTGATTTGCTTCTCTTATCTTCTTCTTTTGGATGTGAATGGTAATTATTTTTTGTCAAACTAATTATTGTTTATATGGTTATTATTTTTTGAAAGTATGATTTTTACAGCTTGCATGATTTCTTATTACTGCTATGATTATGATTTTTATTGTTCTTTGATAAGAAATAATTTTTAATTCCAGACTTATATGAATTTGACAATGATGGTAAATATTATGTCTACAAATATTTTGTTTTCACTAAGGGGAACCATATATGTGGAGCTTGCATCTCATCGAGCACTACTTAATAATCATGTTGACATGCCCATGGTTCACTATCTTTCCCATGACCCCTCAGTGCCTTTAATGTTTCATCTAGAGGTCGAGCTTTCTATCTAAATCTAACTTGCTAAGTTTTTAAAATTACTCCATTACCAAAGTGGCTCTACTTTATTACTTTGTTCAGTTTGTGCTGTGATTGAAGCGGTGAAAATGTTCATTGGAGTAATGGCTTCTTCTTCTTTGATTTGTACAATGATTTTTTTAATGCATAAGAGACAAAAAGAGTTTATATAAAATGATTTCTATAATATGAAGCTTTTCATTTTGTTCTTCGATATTCTTTTTATTAAGGGTGCTTATATCAAACATTTTGTGGTTGGAGGGGTGATTACTATAGTTGATAGTTTGGGGTTGATTGCAAATTGAGTAGTAGTTCAAAAGTTACATTGTGCATTTTCCACCTTATTTTATTAATGAGATTTTTTTTGGAATTATGTTTTGTTGAATAGATTTACAAGAGTATTATACTAATCCTTGTATTTTGGTATTTTATAAGCAGAGTACACTTCTTAATTAAGATTATGGCTAGTGAAATGTTGAAACATATTTTTACTCCAATCTAGGAAGAGATTATTAAAGAATGAGTGAATGAAAGGGAGTAATGATTTCAAAAAAAGTTGTGTCTATTTCTTTTTGTAGAATACTAGTTTTACTTTATCTATTGTAGAATACTACTACTGAAGAAGTAAATAAAAAGAAATCTAGACTATTATCTTGGAGACTAGGAGAGGAAGGGGTCACTCATTCTAAATCTAGACTTTCCATTTGAATTTGTTTTTCCTCCCATTATGGGTGGACTCGGTCTTTATGCCAGAAAGATGGGTTTTTGAGAAGTTCTCACTTTTCAGTAGGCTATACTAATTTTTAAGTAGGGTATTATCTCCCACTGCTCACTATTCTGATTTTTCTGCTCTTTTTTTTTTTGCCCCTGACTTTAGGACCTTGATCTGGCTAGGTAACTGTTGTTGTAAATTTTGGTAGCATTATATTTGATGCTTTACATTAAACCACAAGATTTGCAATTCCAATGCTATGTATATATATAATCAAACATTTCGAAAACTTGTTTCGAAAAATTCCAAGGAAATATAGAATTGATAATCCCTAAGGTATCCACCAGTAATGCCATCTTTTTTTTCTTTGGTTGGGGGAAGCAAGCTAGCTAGGGATGTTGTAGAGAAATGGTATGCTTATGATTTACAGGCCACTAACTGATTATCAATATACCTTTGATGTTTCCTTATCTAGTGTTGCTTTCTCTTCGTTAATATTCACTTCTATATAAGAAAGTTACATTATATTTACAAAACTTTTGTTGTAAATATAGGTATTTGTATTTATGTATTTGTTTTAAATATTTAAACATGCAAATGCATGCATGCATGCATGACGTTATCATCATGATATACCTACATGTAGTCATGTACAATTATTATACAGCTTTAAGTAAAATGAGAGAGTAATTATATAAAATGGAAAAGTACAACATTAATAAAGTGGCACAATTACAAACAGGAAAATGCTAGTTAGTTCTTTTCTATTTTCGTCGATGCTTAAATGCTTGTATGCATTTTTGTTAATGTTAACGTTTTCCTTCACCTTAATGTTTAAGACAATAAGGAGTACTATTATTGTATTAGCATATTTGTTTTAAATATTTAAACATGTTTAAAAAATGTATGAAAGAAATAAAAAAATAAGTGTTGTCTGCAATGAGAGCATGCCTAACATATACATGCTAGACAGTCTAGTAATGTAATACTTAATGAATTACAATGTTTAATTTTAAGTTAGTAAAAAAAGTTATATGTGTATAAGGTAGCTGATTTATATAAGTAATTAGATTGATAATGTCTGCATAGCCTCTTTGCATGTAAAATCTAGGGTGGAAATACCACCATGTATGTATGTATGTTTATGATGCATGTGTACTATCTTGTCAAATGTGTTAGTTTCATTACATATGACAAATTTTGGGCATATATAAACTATTGCATCTCCAAGCTATTAAACTAGTATGGTTAAATGGATTTGCCTTATTGTTTGCATGATTTTGACCTAAATGGAGCTGTTGGTGTGTGGACCTTTATGTCTAAATTAAAATCATTAGATTGGTGGTCAATTAGGTTAACATGCATGTTAGATACATGAAATCCAAATGGTAACATGCATGCTTTATATATTCTAAGAAAGCAAAAATACCATTCATTAATACATTTCCGTAGTTTCTTTTATATGAGTATCAAATCAACTTCACTTTCTTTTCAAGAAAATACACGAGACAGCTTGTACCATATTCTATAACTACATAATTATTAACTTTTTACTGTTATGATTCCTACATGGTGAAGTTGATTACACGCACATATGCAGACACTAGGTATTTTTTTTCTTAAGAATTGGTCTAAATAGTTAGGAATTAATCGCAACCATCCATACAACTAATTTACTAACCATCTAGATAGCTAGGGATCGAGACCTAAACAACATTTATCATCTTTTGCCAAGGATGGTTATTGTTGCTAAATGCCTATATGGATCTTTGATAGAAAAAACCAATATGAAGATGCAGGTTAAAGGTGAGTTTCAATGCAAAATGGTGAAATGGATCTTTGATAAAAAAAAAAAAAAAAAACCAATATGAAGATGCAGTTGGCTGGATTCGTTGACCATTTATAAATTTTGTTGCTCTACAAATTACTTATTACCTTTTCTTTTGCTTAAAGTTGATAGCAAAATGTCAGAGTGGTCTTGTTACATTTATGAGCTAAAAGAGCTAGGATTAAACAAGTTTTTGTTCTTTAAGTAAGTTGATAGGAATAATCATTTCAGTCTCTAACATAGGGGAAAAGAGTTGGAGGCCTTTCTTCCATCAAAGGCCTTAGGCAACTGTCAGGCCGCCTAATGGAAGAGCATTGTAATTTATATAAAATGCATGTAGAGGATAAAGTTGGTACAAGGCCAAACAAAGAGTGTTATGCTAAAAAATTATAAGATAGACAATAGTTTGCATTAATGAACTAGCGGAACAATTCAATCTGTCCACACAACAAGCTAAGTCCGAAAGTAGGCATGTAGCGTGCATCAAAATACAAATTTTATATGTTTCTTCATCAAAGTCGAAGTCTTGGGAAACACCAAAACACGTAAATACCAACAAATTCTATACACAAATCAACAAATCAAGACATTGTGCAATATGCAAATATATGCAAAAGGGAAGAGTGCAAGAGGAAGGGAAACACAGATCAAGTTATGGGCTCAAATATTTTGGAGGAACTTATCACAAAAAAAAAATATAATAATAATTTGGAGGGAAAGAACGTCTTTCACCTAGACTACTAGGCTAAGGGGTAGCGAAGGGAGGCTCAACTAGCCAAAATCATGCCGGTGACATCAAGATTTCGAGAGACAAAGAGAAAGCTGAAACTGGCGAGTTCAGAATTTTGAGATGGAAATCTATTAAAGGGGAGAGCATGGGTATTGTTTGGTATAAGAGGGAATCACTAGTTATTGGTTTTATCGCGCGAGATTAATATCCCGTGGGTTTAGGCACAAAACGACCAACACTTATTCCTTTCGTGAATGTCGCCACAAAAAATGTTTGTTAGCAAAAAACCCGATCGGTCACACGAAATCTCTTGGCAACTGCGAAATTTTGTTGTGGTAGATGATTTTCGTCACTACAGCATCTATTTGACACAATGCTCAGTTGTGGCAAAAGAATTTGAGGTAAAAATCTCAAATTCTGTGAGCAGAATAACTGTAGGGCTCAAAAGAAAAATTGGTAAACTGACCTGGTGCAAAACCGGTTTGGTTAGGGATGTAACCGATCTGATTTGGTCCGGTTTGGACAAATTTCGGAACCAAATCGGTATACACTAGTTTTGCATTTTCTAGAATAGATGCTGCATTGATTACCCTCATAACTTGATACCTTCAATTTTATTGGTTCAAGTCTAATTTCTTGGTTTTTTAGTTTTAATATAATAATATATATTAGCTTTACTAATGTATTTATCAAAAGAAATATGTTGAAAATTTCTTAGGGCATAAAATGTAATTAATATATATATATTATATATAAAACATATGATCATATAAATATTCATGTTTAGGGCTAAAATCTTATGTTATAAATTACAATTTAACATTATTTCATACATAATATAAATATATTATATATAATATATGTAATAGCCCAAATTTTTAGGATATAATATTTTCTTGAGAATTTATTTGTTGGAAATAATATTTTATAGAAAAAGAATAGGAGACTTAAATGCATTCTAAGGTAAATGTTGGATGGACTTTTGGGAATTTTAGCAATGTATCAACTAGAGAAATTCAATTTAGATCTAGAAAGAGATATATTTTCGAAATTTGAGGAAGAAATTCAAAGGGAAGTGAAAGAACAAAACATCAAACACTTGGTGTGCCAAAACGGATTCTCGGACTGGACCGTCGAATTTTTGTGTAATAATCATAACTTTTTCATATGAGATCCAAATAAGGTAATTCCATTCTTATAGAACTATTATAGAGAGAGATCTAAAACTTATATGTTTTGGGTTTTCGAAGATAATGAATTTATCAAGGACTAAATCTAGTGTGAAGTGGACGGACAGAGATAGGAGTCAACTGGTAACTGACTTAGATGAGTTGTCTTAGGTTCAACCATGTGACAAAAATTAAGCTTAGCTACCATATTTTCTGAAGTCTTGACATGTGTGGGAATATGTGGCAAGTTGATAAGAATTCATCTAGAAGCCTTGGTAGGTAAGAAAACAAAGGAAAACAAATGGAGAATTCGGATTGGATATTCTCGGGTAAGTTTTGATGTGTTTCAGTAAGCTAATCATATCTCTCTCATATGATATCGGAATAAGGTGATTCAAAATCCTGTGGAACCCTAAGAGGATTATCTTAAACTTTTATGTTTTAAGTTTTGGAAGAATCAAATTTTATCATTGAAGTATTAGGGATGGAACGTGGCTAATCCCTTGGAGAGGCCAAGTGGCCAGATGCACCCCTTAGAAGATTTCCTATGATGGTGTTTTGTCTTCACCCCCATGTGTTGGAACTCTTTGAGCCCTTGATCAAGATCATTTTATAGGTGTATTAATCTCAACTATGGGATTAAAATATCAGCAAATCCCCATAGGATTAGGGGTGATCATGAAACCACAAGTAGGGGACACCTCACCTATGCAGCCAAATAGAGTTGCTGAAATGCCCAAGCCGTATTCCCTTGAACCCTATGCCTATTATGCATATAAATAGATGCATGGGCTCCTCTCCTTTCCCCATGAGAGATACCATTCGGCCATAGTGAGAAATACCCAAGAGAAATACACAAAAACCCTCTCACATCATTTAAGTGTCAAAAGAGAGCTAAGTAAGGGCCTTGGAGAAAAGTGTGGTGCAAAACCAACTCAAGACTAATCATTTAGCTTTGGAAAAATTTGTAAGTGCATATATTAACTTAGTCTTGGCATAGAATAAGTGGTTTGATGATTGGATTATGTTTGATATTTATTTGAGCTTAATCTTTGTTTATGTGTTAAATTGAAGCCTATTGAGTTTTGAAGTAATTTTTGCAATGATAAAATACTAGGAAAATTATGAGATCTTAGAAACATATTCTATGATGATATATTAAGAGGATTATGTGAAAATATGAGGTCTTGATTTGGAAAAAATTGATAGATCAACCCTAGCAACTTTCGGACTTAAAAGGGATTAAGTTGACAGATTTAACATCCTATGGTAAAATGGTCATAACTTATAAGTGTGATATTGAATGATTCAAGAGGCTATGGAAATCTAAGACAGAGATCTACAACTTTTATGTTTTAAATTTTACGATATAAGAAATAAATAAAGGATAAAATTGAGATTTAGTTGACAGAATGAGATTTAGGCAGAAATTTGGCTGGACCCTTGATCAACATCTGGCTCGAGCGAAATACCCTATTATGTTTGATTTTGAGACTTTTATTAATTGAAGAGTTTATGATTCAAGTAAAGGAAAATAAGATGTTGAATTTATAAAGTGATTGGTTATCCATGATTTTATGATAATTTGTTATTCAAGTATTATTTGTTATATTATGACACTATGAGATGATGATAAGGTTAAGGATATGAGAAATGAAACAATAAAAGATAAGGCATGGCCCTTCCATGGGTAATAATAATGGTATGGCCCAACCACGAGTAATAATAGTGGCATGGCCCTTCCACGGGTAATAATAGTGGCATGGCCTTTCCACGGGTAATAAGAGTAGCAAGGCCTGACTACGGATAATAACAGTGGTATTGCCCAACCACGGGTAATAATATTGGATTATAATAAAAAGATATGAAAATGATATGGTTAAGAATGAAAAGTCAATGTATAATACAAGTTTATGTAAGTCCACATAAGAGATAAGTTTAATTCATACATAAGTCACATGAATCATGTCATAAACATATATTTTGATTCTTATATGTGACTATTTCACGATGTCTGTGCTTTTATTAAGTTAAATGTGTCCTTACTGAGATTTTCCTAGAAATCTCATTCTTGTATGGTTTTTTTTCTTTTGGAATATAATTTTCACTGCAGGGTTGGATGACGGTCATGGACTAGACCCTAGTTACTCGAGAGACCTGGAGAAACCCTGAGAGTTCCCCGGAGTACTCTCTTTCCATAAAAGTTTATGACCAGTTGGTAGTAATAAGGACCAGCGCGGGCATGAAGAAAGAGTTTCCCGAAGTGAAGAAGAAGAAACCTAGGCTGTTTTAAGACAAAAGTTTTGATAAATTTATATTTCGACTAAGAAAACTAACTGGGTTATGCATGTAATGATTCAATGATATTTTAAGAATGGATGATATGAATACTAAGGTTTTGTGTAACCATGTGATCTCTAGAATTTTTATTTTTACTTTTTCGCTGCGATTTGCCTCACATTTCAATAAGTACGGGGGTGAGTAACCAAGTATTACTGACCCTGACACTTCAATTTGCGTTGAATTACGAACGTAAATTGGGGGCGTCACAATATAAATAATTTTATATATAGTATTAAATTTAATAAAAATATATATATATGTGAATCAGTGCAATTTGGTTCGAAAAACGTAAAATTGAGACCGAACCAGATTTGACTATTTTTAAATGAAGGAACGGATTTCAGACCAAACCAGTTCAAACCTAGACCGGTTCAACCAGTTCGGACCTGTTTTCTGGTTCTTCGGTTTATTTTTACAGCCCTAGGCGTAGTCCATTACCGATTTCATTTTTTCAAAATTAGTTCCAAACAGTTCCAGTTCCAATTTTTGTTTACACAGAACTAAACCTATTTATATAAATATTTCTCTTATTTCTATTATATATAAATAATTTTTTATGTGATTTATTTATATTAAATGCTAAATTTCTAATTAAAATAACATGAAATTTCCAAAATATTAAAATTCATGTATAATAAACTAATGACATAAAATTAATTTCATATTTGATATAACATAAATAAAAATTAATCTTATAAATCTTATTATAACATTTGATAAAATATACAAATTTCAATTTTTTAATATAAAATCAAATATACATAAAATATTTTAATTTTAATTTTAATTTTAAGTAACCATCATATTAGCACTAACATATATGATAATATGCTTCTTATAAATATTGTAAGTATACTATAATTCTTTTTTTTTTGTGGCATATCATTTTTATATTTAGATAAATGTTCTTTAATTTATCGGTTAGTTGTTCTGAGTTCGACTTCTTAAGCGCCCAACCTTACTAGTTTATTAGAAAAATCGGTAAAATTAAACTGACCAAGACCGGAACCAATAAGACCAGAAGTTCCGATTTTGGAAGTTAATTGGTCTAGCACTGGTTCTTCAATTATTAAAACAGGTGTATACTAGTTCGACTCTAAAATACACCCAAAATTAGATTGGTTGCACCCCTAAATATTTTTGATCCTCCTGCTTTATTTTTTTCCTTTTTAAAGAAAAATATTTTTTAAAGAAAAAGAATTGAAAATATTTAATTTTAAACTTATTTTGTGACTTTTTATAATAGTGTTGACGTGATATAATATATGTTCAAAATTCCATTCTCATATTTAGTTGGGTCTTCTTCAAATTATTCATTAATTTTAACTACCTTTTCTTCTCACATGTTAAGCCGCAATTCTTACTCGGCAAAAGAAAAAGAAAAAAGAAAATCAATAATCCACAATTCTTGAAAAAATCCTTAATATGTTTTTTTTTTTTTTTTGGAAGAACAAGTTGCAAGTGTTTTAGTTCAACAATAAAATACACAATATCTTGAACAACAAATATTGGGTTGTCATAAAATGGTGTTCTACCATCCAAAAAAGGGCAAGAAATGTAAAACCTTGTGTGTATAAAGACAACATACAAAATGAAAAGATTGAACACAAATATTCTAGCATATAGTTGAACACCAAAATTGTGAGTAGCTGCATTGTGTTTTCTTTATATCTATTTTTAATAAGAGGACGGTATCTCAATTTTATTGAATGCCCTCACTTGTGGCGAAAGAAAATCGTGGTTATATCGTAGATACTTGGGGTATACAAATTATCAAAAAAATCCAAACCCAATCATAAAAAAATCTAACACTTCTAGCCATAATACAAGATGCCCAAAAGGAGAAATTAACTCAAAAAACCAAAACAAGCCAAAACAATTCAATAGAAAAGAACAAAAAGTAAAACAAGAAGACACATATGCGTTAAGATAAGTAAGCAAATAAACCAATTGTAGCTTACCAGGAACAACACTAGGAGATCTGCAAGGAAGACCAATTCTATCTATGCGGAGAAGGCCTATTAAATTGTTGGGCAACCTATCTTTATCACCAATCCAACCCAATTTTAAACCCCTAGCTCCATACTTGGCGAGAAAATTAGCAACATGTTACCTTCCTGAAAAACATGATTCACACAGTAATCCATGGAAGCAAAATAAACATGTAACTCATCTAAGAAATCTTCTAAATACCAAATATTATAGTCACCACTCATGATCCAGTTGACAAGAATTTGGAAATTAGTCTCAATTTAAATCTGACTGAATCCAAGTTGATAGCACCTCCGAACCCCTTCCAGCAAATTCCACGTTTCAATAAAATTATAAGAATCCTGACCCAAGAATACAAAATAAGCCACACACAAATTACCATAAACATCCACTGCACCATTCGGCACAAGATTTCCAAAACTATTACCATCCATATTTAATTTAACCTAGCCCTGTAGAGGCCTAGTCCACCTCACCACACAAACCTTCTTAGGTTTAGGATGTAAGATTGGGATCTCCAACCCATTTAAAATAGAAACATCATGATGTGGTAACCTCAAAACTTTCATGATCAAATACATAATCCTATGAAGCCATAATTTAATAACATGCCAGACGGACTCGATCATGTCAAACTTATCTTCAAATCGGGCTTTGCAACACCCCTCCCAAAGCTTCCAAGAAACTATTGATGGAAGCAGACCAAAAATAGTCCGTAATTAAGAAGACTTCCCAGCAAGATAGAACAAAGAGTTAATTTGCTCCGGACATGTACAAAAAATACCTATATGCACACCTAATTGAATTGCAGCTAGACTCCAAATTTGGCAAGCAAAATCACATGTACAAAGCACATGATTAAAACAATTATTAAAAGCCACAAGGATGCTAATCATTTTAATATTATCATCAACACTCAAACAATTATTAGAAGCCTTCCAAATCATAATGGAAATTTTTTTATGAAGGTTGGTGTGCCAAATCCAATGAGCCCAAGGTAAATGTGGCACCTGAACCCTAATACAATCCTTAGCATTTTTAGTAGTAAACTTACCATGGGTATCCTTCAACTGGATTAAAATATTGTGCCCCTCCTTACGACTAGCCAAGAATTGAACCAGGTCATCTACTTTTTGTTGACCCACAAGGCGTTCCAAAAGAATAATATCCCACCCATTATCAATATGACAATATTTAATCTTAAGCAAATGTTTCTCAACCAACAGGCAATTACCATTAAAAGGACCCCCTCCTCCCAATTATCAAACTAGAAAGATATATCACTTTCTCCCATAACCCACTTAGAAATATTAAAAGCGTCTGGAATACCATGAACAATAGACCTCCAAAGCCTAGTACTCTTATTAGACTCAATGAGAGATAAGTGCTTACCCCTAGCATACTTCCACTGTTTATGAATATATTTTGCTCCTAGTGTTTTACTAATTCCTTCAACACCCCTTCTTTTTTTCCAAATCCCTAAGACTTTTCGAGTCAATGTTTTCTTCAAGAAATAAAATGATATTGGCATAGTTAAGTAACTTTTTGAGTCAGAACATTCTTTAATAGGATGCAAATATATAAGGAGCTGAAGCCAAGAAATGTCAAGGGTGATCATTCTCCACCTACCCTGGTTGTACCAAACAGTTTTCTAGATTCCAGTGAAAAACTATTGCAGTAGCATATTACCTAATATTATGTTAGTATAATTCCTAATTGTGGGCTTCATTTGATTGCATATTTTGTGTTCTGTAAAAATGGATTAGATATATAGCTCATAATGATACTTTGGTTAAACCTAATATGTTGAGTGATCATTTGGGACTTTTTGCACCTTAATATATAGAATTATCCTATTTAATGTGGTAAATTACGTATGTAGACCTAAAAGTTTAAGAGTTTTATTATAGAAATTTCCTAAACCCTATTGAGATTTGAGTCTTTAATGGGAGGACTTCATAAGTCTTTTATATATATGGCTAGGTGCCCCTCTTGTCTCTATAAGCGTCTATTAGCTTGTCCCATTGAAGGTTAATACTTTTGTAAGGAGCAAGGAGGGGAAGATTTGGCTCATGCTAATATTTGTGGAGGTATAAGAATCGCTTTCAAGATCATGTCTTCTACAGATATTTTTCTAAATTGTAGTTTATGATGTGATTCTTATTCTTAGCATGATTTATATTAGATATAACATATTCATCTCAAAACATAAAGTAATACAACTCCTAAAACTCGTATCTTTAGATAGAAAAAGAAAGTTACACGTACCGAACAATTTTATGGCATAAGGCTAGCTAGCCTTAAATAAATCAATGACCTTTTATTTAAGCACCTTCTCGAGCAACATCTGCCCATCCCACTCCTAATGCATTGTGAATTATGTATATTTCTATGAAAAATAGTTAAGCATGCAAGAGCTATTATATTCTTCATATGATGGAAATTAAATATAGATAATAGAAATGCAAGCCAAGAAAGGCCCAATTCCATTCCAGAAAACTCAATGCCCATCCCATATAAAATAGTCCCCGCGCCTTCAAATTAAAACAACCTATCCAATAACGGAGAATGACACAAATGTACACTGCTAGTGCCAGTGCCAGTGCCACTACATCCCACCCCCCCAAAAAAAAATTTGAGACAAATATGTAGTGTGCCATTGATTTGTTTCTGACAAATGTTTCGATGCAAATTGTATACTGACCTTTTCAGAGTTGCATCAAAATCTCTTCAAATCCAAGCTTTTTCTTTTGTATATCAACCTTGTTAAAAAACAGATGTCCAACTTTACTAACATGTCTCAACTTTTACATCCCCTATTCTTTAAAACAGAGGTCCAGGCTGCATGCAACAAAAAAATTGGATCTTAGCAATGTAAAGCCATATGACCAAGTTAGGAGTCTTGGGACTAGTGGAGTTTGAAGCTTCATAATCTTTAAAATGATTATGCAATATTTCTTATTAAACTTTTCCTCCATTGAATTCTCTATTTCTTCAGCTTTTTCTTTTTATTTATATTTTCCTTGAAACTTTGAAGTTACAGGACTATATCAAGGTGTGATTTTACATGGAGAGGATATTCGCATAGATAAATTTATTTCCTCATAAGCCAGTACATCAATAAAGCTATCAACTCACGAACATGAGACTTCACCTTTCTTAGATTTTAGAACAACTAATTGAAATGAAAAGTGTGGTAAAAGAGAAGAAAGGGAAAAAAACATAAACATACTTGTAGAATCTTTACCCATCCATGAAGAAAACAATTCAGGGAAGTATTAGTGGTGGAATAAAACTAGAATCTACAACAAAATAGCAAAATCTTTCCATTTCATGAGTAACAAAATCTTACAGAGGCCGATGATGGGAGGAAGGGATGTGTAACAACCCTGCCCTCAGAGGGATGGAGCCATACTGCATGGGTTGGCGGATCTTCATTTGGACCCTTTGACCCTTTTGACCCCTTTCGCATTTTCATACATCATAGCATAATATCAGTTCACACATCATACATCATCTTAGAATCTTAGCCTACCATACATTCCATCATATATCATAACCTAGCATCAGTATATGAAATTATTCTATAAAATCAGTAGACAGAAATATCAAGTTTCATCTTATATTTTTCAGAGAATACATCCAATAATTATTAAGTATAGGCATCCTATCACAGGCATATAATTACGCATTTAGAGTTCGATAAAAAGGGCTACTAAGAATGTCCATATATACGTATATTAGCATTTTCAGTCCTATTATCTTTTCTTTACTAATCCGGTAAATTCTAGGGTGTATGAATATAACACTTACCTAGTTTCTATGATATTTTCATATCATGCAGTCCAGTCACTAGCGCATCATATGAAAACCAACCTACAAGCATATACAAAAATAGCATCAATATATATATTTAGCATACAAGCAATTAAACTAAGAAGAACCTACACTTCACTAGAACACTTTCCTGCTATCTCTATGTCCTTGAGGTCTTTACTATGCTAAGACCATCGAAAACTAACTGCGGACACTGGGACACTTCCTGATATCTTCATATCTTTGGAGTCCTTACTATGCTAAGACTATCGGAGACTCACTGCGAACACGAGGACACTTCCAGATATCCCCATGTCCTTGAAATCTTTACTCAGGACAGAGTACCCATTTCATATGGTAGTTTTGTCCAGTACACGTGTTACCAGATACACATGCACTCTACCTCCACGTTACCTAAGATCAACATAGAATATGTTAATCATCTGCTGCTACAACAAGTACCATACTTCGATAGCAATCTTCTTCATACCAAACAGCAGAACTAATCTTACTTTTCGGTCCTTTACGAGTTCATCCAAATACTTAATACGATAATGTCCATCTTAAATGTACCTCTATCGCATCACACAATTCGAGATTACTATTGAGCTATTTCGTCATCCACCACTTCACGTGGCATTGCACCACGTGACTCATACATCAACTTTTTACTCGACATGAATACGGTTCTTCACGTACTCTTGTCATACACCCATTACTTCTCTGTTACACGACTCCATTGTTTCACACGTACTTCGAAACATAACACGATTACATAGTGACAACCATCACTGGAGCTACTGGTCACATCACCACTTTGGGACACTATTCCACAATTCCAAATACTACGTGTCCTACATTCCTCAATCACACAACCATCCATCATCGTGACAAGTTTCACAATGCATTACGATTATAGTACATGGAGTACACCCCATGCATACTCCATCACACCCATACAATATCCACGTAGAGTATACTCTTTGCGTACTTTCTCCACAATATACAACGTCACGTACCATACGATACATGTTATACGCTACATCTCTTTAACCCCTAAAGTACACTCCACATATACTCCCTATGAACACACTACTCCATATCATCATACGATGCATCATTCCACCATACAGAGTACACTCCACGTGTACTCCTTTCACAATGCTTGCCATAACATCATATCTGCACACAAAGCACCCTCGTACTACACAACACAGTCCACAATCCTACTTCACAGCACAATCAATCAACTACACAACTATGCCCAACACTTCAGATTACAGCCAACCAACTTCATACAACTACCCAGTGGACTCCACAATAACAACAACACAGCTAACCAATCAATCAATTAATCATAAATATAAAGGAGCGAGGGTTATACCACTGTGGGATAAACCCGTACGTTGCTCGCTTTCTGGTACGACTAGTGGCTTCAGAAGCCACTAACTTGAATGTTAACCGCTCCGTCAAGGTCAGTGTCGTGACCTTGGAATGGGAATACCTCGGGGTTCAGATCTAGGGTTATGGTTACTAAATCTAGGTCATGTAAGGATGGCCATTATAATAGAGAGTTCGTTGGTAGCAATGGAAGGGTTGTACCTTGCAGCTAACCTCGCGTACAGTGACATCAACCACGTAAAGTGGTGGTTTGGGATATGATACTTGGTTTGATATCGGAAGATGGGGGAATACTCATTAGAGAAAAGGGAATCTCATGGTGGTGGTGGTAAAGCGGTGCAACTACCAAAAGGTGGCAGATCTAGTTTGGAAAGGTGTGGAAACCTATTTCAGGTTTATGCTTGCTTGAGGGAGGTGGGGCCATGGATGAAGGAGTGGAGCTAGGAAGAGGGTCGCCAGAGCTAAGGCAAGCCATGGGTGGTGGCAATGAGGCCACAGGTGGTGGCATACAATGGCTATGAAATGGAACCCATGGATTCCATACCCATTTCGGGTGGAGAAGAAATGGGAGAGATAGGGGGCTACCAACAGTGGGTTATGCTCGTCGGAGTGAGGGGAGGTTGCGAGCGCCATGGGTGGCCATGGGTGGCGGTGGCTTGACTAGGAAATGCAAGAGACCTATTTCGAGTTTGGGCCTCCATTTGGGAGGTGGGGTTGCTGGAGGTGACACCACCGGCATGGTTGTGCTCGCCGACGGCTGGCAATTCAAAGGTGACCGGCGGTGAGACCTAGTGGTCAGCAATGGAGCTTGGACGGAGCTAGGCTGAACAACCAAGAAGGAGGGGGGGTGTGTTGCGGGGGAGAGAAGAAAGAGAAAGAAAGAGGGAAAAAGTGAGGCGCTTGGGCTTCCTCTTCGGGCTATTTATAGGCTCGATGCTTCGGGGTCTTCAAACAGACAAACAGTGAGCTTAAAATACTAATATGAAAATATGTAAAACCAATTTAACTTAAAACACTGAGATGAGTAAAATAGAATATCATTTTAACTTAATTTTAGTTTATAAAATAATATTCTTCATCATTAATTAAAATGATGAAGTTTTACTAATTATTTAAAAGAATAAAGTCATATATTTAAATCGGAAATTTAGAGCATTATTAAAATCTCACAACATATTAAATAACTAAAACCATGGTAATAAAATGATTTTGTACAATTATAATATTTTGTACCGCTCTAACATATTATAATTGTATTTCTTATAAATCTAGTTTGGGTCTAATAACACTGGAAATATCTCATATAATATTTTCAGGATATTTAAAATATTTGATAGCATATACTTACATCAGAGATTTAGAGCATTGTCAAAATCTCACAACATATTAAATGACTAAAACCAAGGTAATAAAATGATTTTGTACAATTATAATATTTTGTAGCGCTCTAACATATTATAATTGTATTTCTTATAAATTTGGTTTGGGTGTAATAACACTGGAAATATCTCATGTAATATTTCTAGGACATTTAAAATATTTGATAACATTAAAACACTAGACGTATTTTAAAATCAACCATCATCTTTTAAAGATACGCCACCAAGGTCGAGCATGTGCTTCGAGCCTTGGCACATGTATCGATACTCGTCTCAATTAAAAGAGAGAGAAACGAGTTGTCACGTCATTTTTCTTTGGATTCGTTAAGCCTTAGGGGAAAGAAGGAGCGGAGTGTTACAGGATGCAAGTCTTGCATAGCTGATTCCCTAAGGGATTGCGAGGCTTGTAATGGTGATTCTGGCAAAACGATCATGTCAGAATAAACTGAAGTTGTATTTGGGAAGCCATTCGAAGATTGGGATGAAGTATTGTAGGGCTTTTTTAAGACGGGGAGCTGGTTTTTATTTCTTAATTGCTGGAATGGATCGTCGGAGAAGAAAGTTTCTTTCAGATCTGATTTCAATGTGGCGACAAAGTCTCTTGGGGAGCAAAGCTCAGGACCAAACATTGGGGCTCGATAGAAGCACTACCATAGGTGGCCACACGAATCAGAAAAAAAGGGAGAAAGGGAAAATAGGGATGAAAGTGTGGGAAAATAAGGCGCGAGATGTAACTGTCATATGTGGCCATACTTTTTGTAGTGCACACAAATCTCCATAAATAGTGAAAATTTCCGGTGATTTTTCCAATTTCACACAAAGATTAAGCAAAAATTGTAAAAAGCTTTTTCCTGTCAAAAATTAGGTCTTAGGAAGTAAAAGTATCCCCAAATGCTACTTTTTCTTGTAGTGATTAGCGATTTATAAAGAAACATTATTATTCAAATTTCTTAAATTTATATATTTTTCTCAAATCAATTATTAGAATTCATAAGATTCTCAACATATTTTAACATATTTTGTCATAAAATTTGCAAGCACTACATTCTTGTTTAGGAAATTTTTAGAATAAAATACTTAAACTTTCAAGCCTACATGCATAATTTACCACATTAAATAGGATAATTTTATATATTAAGGTTCAAAAAATCCCCATATGATCACTTAACATATTGAGTTTAACTAAAGTATCATTATGAACTATATATCTAATCCATTTTTATAAAACACAAAATATGCAATAGAATGAAGCACACAGTTAGGAATTATACTAATAGAATATTATCTAATATGCTACTGCAATAGTTTTTCGCTAGAATCCAGAAATTAAACAGCTTACATTTTCTATAGGGTTACGAGAAACTATTTGGCACAACCAGAGTAGGTGGAGAATGATCACCCTTATCATTTCTTGGCTCCAGCTAGCTCCTTCTATATTTGCATTCTATTAAAAAATGTTATGACTCAAAAAGTTAATTGACTATGCCAATATCATTTTATTTCTCTCATTAAAAATTACTTTTGAAGAAAACACTAACTCGAAAAATCTTAGGAGTTTGGAAATAAAAAAAGGGGTGTTGAAGAAATTAGTAAAATAATAAGAGCAAAATATATTTATAAACAGTGGAGTGATAAACTTCATGCCCCTTCACTTCCACTCCTCTGAACTGCTAGCAACTTGCATTGTCGGAGCAAGTGAGGTGTCTAGTTGTCTGACTTGGACAAAACACTTTCTCTTCCAATGGTCAAACATGGGTTTGTAGAACTCCTCTGTATTCTCACAAATCCACAATCTCTACCTTGTCGTGTGATAGCTACATAAAGTTGCTTTAGTTCTGAGCACAAGACGTTGTGTTTAGTGGAAAGTGGACCGTAGCTTAAACATGTGATGCGACAATTTTTAATACGTAGACATAACGCCATTTTAAGATTTAAGGCCACGTTTGGATGTTGAGATGGACTAAACTCATCTCATTTCATTTCATTTAAATACAATTCGAATATAAATGTTTTTCAATTTTCAATTTTTAATTTTTTTTATCTAATCATTGCAAGTTTTCCAAAATTACAAACAAAACATAAAAATATAATTTTTTAAATTCTAAAATAACAATAATATTAAAAAATTATATTCTAATAATATTTTAATTTTATAATATTTTTATTCAAGTTTTTCTCTTTCATTTTTCAAAATCTAATGATACATCTTAACTCAAACTATTTCACTACTATTCACAAATTTTTCAACCATCTCATCTCAACATCTATGCGAGTTCTTTGTCTCGGCATGAGACCTGCAATAAAAATCCTATCAAACACAAAGCTCGAAGCTTAGTTTTGCAAGAAAAATGATGTATATGTACTTGGTAGTTTGGTACTAACATCAAGCAATATGACAACAGCACCCTAGAAACAACAATTTAACTTCAACCAGGATGTGGTGTAAATTCTATTTTACACCCTCAAATGAAAAACCAACAAGTTAACTTTCGATTAACTTTCGATTAAAACTTAAAACAATTAAGAAACGAAAAAAAATCTATATATTTGGTGACCTCTGCCGCCAACGAGTGGCCGGGGTGGCCGACACACTTGAGCAATACTTAGACTGATGGTCTTTACTCCGGCTATCTCTTGCGGTGGTAGCTGCTTCCCCAACTATCACCAGGGGTGGTCTTAAAATTAATTAGGGTTAGATAATTTACGGCTTATGCTTTATATTTAAGTGTTTTACTTTATAATCGTGTGTGATGCATCTTTTTTTAAAACTTATGCTTTCTCTATTGAGGCATCTTATAATTGGAGGATGTAAAAGGCATTATTACACCACATCCTAACCAAAGTTGCAATCTAGGAACAATCCTATCAATATGGCGTTATGATGAACTTGAACTTATTAAAAGGGTTATTTCAAAGCAGTAGCTTTATTCATTGAAAATTCAACAATAAACTAGGATAATGAAACTCCCCAGTGCCAATCAACTCAATGTAAACCAATAAATCAAATAAATAAACATGCACAATAACCAGTACCTGAAACTCAAGGCCCTTACACTCCACAACAGTTAGAACAAGAGCTTGCTTCCCAACATATTTGGCAACTTCCTTTTGAGCAGAATCATCCATTTTCTTCTCTCTTATTATGTATGAACGTCTCTTCTTGGTCTCCAGCCCCAAGAAAGTTTAAGTAGACATTCTATAACAGAGTTTTTTTCTTGTTACAAACTTCAATTTTTTAAATGATTTCAGATCATTATCACTGAAAAGAACCTGTTGGAAACAGGAAAAGATAGAATACATAAAATTTAATAAGAAAAGCTCCATAACCCAATCAAGAAAGAGTGAATTAACACTACCACTAGTGAGAAATATTGAAAAAGGAGTAGTTTAGTTTGTAATGAAAGCATAACTATTGAATGTCAAATACCTTCCACCTTGACCTAGCTCTTCTGAAAAGTATGCTATCTCCATTCAGAAAATCATCAAATTGTTCAAACTCTCTCTTCACATCTAAAATTGCTTTGTGTAAATCCTTGTCTTCATCAGCATTAAAGAAACACTGACGTCTCTTAGCATCAAGGAGTAAGGCTTCCCAGATAGAGTACCTATTACCAAGTGTACCTTCATCTCCCAAGATCCATAGACCGGGCCTGAAAGGCTTTATGGGGAAACTGATATTTTCACCATACATGTAAATATGGAAACAAAAGTAAACTTTCCAGTTTACAATATCTTACCTCGCCCTGGTAAGAGCAACATTTGTTCTCTAAGGATTCGATAAGAACTCACTTGATTCATACCTATTAGATCTCACAGTTGATATTATTATTATGTCCTCCTCCCCACCCTAGAACCCATCAGCTGACTTCACCTTCACTTGAAACCCATCAATATTGACATACTTCCTTCCAAGTTTGTCCTGAATTGCAACTACTTGAGTAGCACAAGGAGATATTACACCAATACTGAGCTTCTGTCTTGAACCAACCCAAGCTTTTCTCAAAGAAATATTCAAAATAAAGAAAAAAAATATATCAAAAACAGAAGTTAATTATAGGTTGAAACCATGACGTTTAAGTACCTGTTTATCTTAGGGAAGAAGTTCCATTATCAAGAGCTCTAGAAAGTAAGACCACATCGAGAAGGATAAGGATACAACGTGTCAATTCTTAATTACAGAAACATGCATTTACAGTATTTTTAATAATTTCTCAAAAACAGTGAGTTTGTTTCTCCATTCATCAACCTCAACATCATACAATTTTGTTCCATATGCCTTGGATTCAGAAAATGCAATTACTTTAGCAAAAGGGGCTCTTGAAATAATCTCCATACTCGAATGCAGTTGTGCACGAGTTTCTTCTAGTAAGGGGTAAACATATAACCCAAAATACTGGCCAACTGATTCAAAGGATTGTGGAATCTTTTCCACCTATAATTATGAAACAAGAATTAAATCAAAATAGAGTACCAAAAAAACTTCTTGGAGGTAAAAATGCTCATCCCAATAAATTAATCGGCTGGGAAAATGCAAATAGGAGAAGATAAAGTGAAACAGCCAGTATTTGTAGCAGATTCATCAAGATTGGTTAAGCCATTATATAATAGAATGTCTGAAAGCTTGAGAAAAAAAAGACCACACATATTTATATGCAGCTCTCACCTTATTTGGAATACATGACTATCATTTAACAGAATCGTTTGCAAGCTGAAGCTAAAGTTTGAGAGAGAAAATTATCAGATGAGAAAGAAATTCCTTCTACCCCAACAACGATGGTAAAAGAAGCCTCATATCAAATGTGTCAATTGATCAGTTTATTAAACAAGGTGAAATGAATAACAGCTTTGTATTTAGGATGCACATTTGAATTCCAACATATGTTACTTCCAATCACATGTATAAGGATAATTTTGTTTTCATCGAAAAAAATAAGTTGAAATTGCCCACAGGTTAGCTACATCCCATAACTGAAATAATAATAATATCCAATTTGACTATATTTTCCAAGAAAATTCTGATCAATTATCAATATCGATTAACAACTTTGCTAACATAGTGTCGACTAAATCAATTCCTCTGCTCAGGTTCAACTATGGAGGAGAAGCCTTTGGAGATTCTATGGTGTTACGCTTGACTCAAATTCCTATTTAAATTCATCTCCAAGTTGACTTTCCTTGTATATGAGAACTAGAGTAAGAGAATTTACTAATTCGGTGTAGCTTATCCAACATGGAATAGGAATTTAAAGCTTATAAATAAGTTTATCTTTGACAAAAATTATCTTTTATTGAGATTCTGGGTTTGGATGTTGCTTGATCTCATTTTTACTCCATCCCGCAACATTGAATTTCTTTAATATCGTACTTCAACAGTAGATGTAAACTTCAAAGGCACTCTAATTTAGGTTGTGTTATGATTGTGATGGGTTCTTTTTCTATTAATCCTAAAATCTTCGTTGGACGCAAGAAACCAGCATCAAAGCTTCATTGTAGCATTACAATTTGTTGACATATGGCTTGACTTCTCCCATCAGAATTTGGATGTAAGTTTCAAAGCCAATCCAATTAAATGGCCTTGCTATTGTTTTCTATCGTCTAATCAAATGTCTTCATTTGTATTTGGCTGGTTTTCTCCTCTTCACAACACATATTGGATTTTCATTCTCCAAGTGGGACAAAGCTTAATAAATCCTTTGAGTTGATTTATATCATTACATTTCAAGAGAGAGAGTTGCAAGAGGTTTAGAGCTATCATTTTGTCCATTTATTTGCTCTCTTTTGTATCCTGTGGATTATGTTTATTGAGAAGACTGTATAATTTTTCTCTTCTATGAAATATTCCCTAGTTTGGAGTGTTCTCAACTAGCTTTTGGAATCCATTGATTGGTTAGTGAGCTCCTCATGATAGTCTTTGGTAGTCAATATGCACTTTCAAGGCAAACCACATAAATCTCGATGCCATGAGGTTAGATTATTTTCTTATGTCTTTCACTGAAATTTTAAAAAAAAAAAATTTGTGGTTTAAGTAATCGATACAATATCTTGTTCCCAAATCTGTGGTATAAGTAATCGATACAAGATTATGGTTTTTTTTGGGGGGGGGGGGGGGAGGGGGGGAAAACAACTTCCTAATTGCAAGTGCCAATTGTTCATATCTTCCTAGTTAGGGCATACAACTTGTACTGTACTGGGCTAAGGTCATTTTTAATTAATAATATATGTTAATCAAAGAATTAGCTTTCGTAAGGAGGGCACAAAAGAGACAAGAAAATCATGTAGGTTCATGCCGTTGAAGTCAGCGGCAATGTTGACCCAAATACATAGTGTTGTAAAATAAAGCTATAAGTTCCTCTAGCGATCTCTCATTGTCTTCAAACGTCCGCTCATTACACTCCAACCACAAATACCATGTGATATGAATAAGGATCATCTTCTACAACACTTTAATCCATTGCATCCCTCTGATATTTGCTCAGTTGGTCAATGCTGCAACCACATTTTCCAGCATAACCCAAGCCATCTCTAATCTCCTAAACACCACATTCCATAATTCCCTTGTTGTGTCACAGTGTGGTAGAAGATGTTCCACATACTCTCCCATTTCCCTACACATACAACATCAATCTGCTATGATATCCCTTCATTTCCTTAAGTTGTCGGTTGTGAGAATCTTGCTCAACGAAATTGTCCACATAAAGAAAGCAGTTTTGGTGGTGCATTATGTCTCCAAATCCTTCTCCAAGGAAACTAAATGATAGGTTTTTGAGTGAGAGCCTTATAAAAAGAGCGAATCTAGAATATACATATCCCTACGGGTATCCACCACAACCCATCATCTTATTGATTGCTCAGATGTATGGTATACAAGGCTGTAAAACTCAGCCAAGTTGCTCATTCCCCAATCCTTTGCTTCCTTACGAAAGCTAATATTCTAAAAGATTTGCCCAACCAATATCTCTATGACTTCAGCCACTAAAGCATCTTTGGCACTTGCAATTTGGAATAGTGAAGGAAATAGATCTTGTAAAGCAATAACACCACACCAAATATCTTTCCAGAATTTAATCTTAGATCTGACACCCAAGTGGAGTCAAGTATGTTGAGTAAAGACCCCTAGACCTCTTTTTATGTATTTCTACAACCCCACCCCGTAGGCTCCTCTAAGCTCTTTGGTACGCCACCCCCCATAAGCATTTGTATTTGCACACAATCACCTCTTCTGCAAGGCGTCAGGTTCTTTACTATATCTCCACAACTATTTACCAAGCAATGCTCGGTTCAAAATCGTCATACTTCTAATACCCAAACCACAGTTAGAGATAGGACGACATACTATCTCACAATTGACAAAATAGATTTTAAACTCCACCCCCATTCTGCCCCATAAGAAGTCACATTGGAATTTCTCAATTCCGAGTGCCACGCTTGCAGGTATAGAGAAAAGAGATAGAAATATGTTGGAAGATTAGATAGTGTGCTCTTAATCAAAGCAATTCGACCACCTTTTGACAAGGACATTCTCCTCTAACCCATAAGTCTCTATTTTCTCGATCACAAGGTCCCATACAGAGGACGCCCCCGCGACTACCTCCAATGAGAGTCCTAGTTATATCAAAGGTAAAAGGTATCTTCCACCCCAACATACTAACCAATAGGCATATGTTAGGGACCTCACCAATTGGAACCATCTTAGATTTTTCAAAATTCACTTTCAATCCAGAGAGAACTTCAAAACAAAGAAGTAAGGTCTTCGATGCTTGAACCTAATTTTGATCAGGCTCAGAAAAAATAAGTTTCATTCGCAAACAAGTGAGAAATATTAATGGTTCTCCTATCTGGCATTTTAATAAAAAAAACCCATTCACGAAACCATTATTAACCAAGGCCGAGGCCATCCTGCTTAGCCCCTCCATTACAATAACAAACAATAAAGGCAATAGCAGGTCTCCTTGTTGTAGGACTCGCAAGCTATGGAAGAAACCTACTAGACTACCATTTATCAATATTGAGAATTTCACTATTGATATGCACCAATGGATCCACAACAGCCATCTCTTTCCAAAACCACACCGCCCAAGAAGGTAAAGGAGGAAGTCCCAGTTAACATGATCATACGTCTTCTCCATATCTAGCTTGCAAATGACCCATGTTTTCTCAATCTTCAATCTACTATCCAGACATTCATTAACAATGAGAACTGCATCAAGAATTTGCCTACTTTTATAAAAACATTTTGGGGTTTAGTAATGACCTTCACCACTACCCCGCTTAGATGATTCGCAAGCACTTTTGATATGATCTTGTAAACCCCATTTACCAAGCTAATGGATTGGAACTCCTTAATCTCGGACCCCCCACCTTCTTTGGTATCAAAGTAAGAAAAATGGCTTTTAGGCTTCTCTCAAAAATTTCAGCCACAAAGAGCTCTTGAAAAACCTTCATAAAATCTACCTTTAGATGTCCCAACACTCTTGAAAGAAACCTATAGAGAAGCCATCATGCCCCAGTGCCTTACCTTTCACAATTTACTTTTCTACATCAAAATCCTCTACCTCCTTAAATGCCCTCTCCATTCGAGAAACATCCACCAATCCAATCAAATGAAAAACAAGATCATCTTGGGAAAGCCTTCATCTCATCTGCTCAATGAGTAGTTACTCATAGAAACCAACTACATGGTCATGTGTTACCTATTTTTCCCTACATTCAACACAATAAATGTAGCATCTCTACATCATTGTTTCTCCTATGAGAGTTTGCAACTCTATGAAAGAGCTTTGCGCTACTATCTCCTTTCCTTAACCACAAAGTTTTTTTATTTTTGTTGTCAAGATGTCTCTTCTAATAAGAGTATCCTCTCAAGATCCGTCCCCCAACATAGCCTTTCAAGTTGGTCCTTCCTGAGTAAGAGAACAACCCTCTTGTAGCCTTTCTATCTTCTACATCTCCCTCATCTTTCTTTTCTTATTCTCCCCGATGTCACTGAACGATTGCAAACTCTACATCTACAAATCTTTTTATAGAGCTTTCAATTTACCCACAAAGATGAAGATGACCACCACTGTCTAACCCTTTCCACAAAGCCTTTAGATTCCAGCTACATGTTTTCAAATTTGAAATAATGTTGATCGCTACGGAGACCTCCACAATCCAATGTGATGGGCCCAATGGTTCGAGCAAAGATGTGACATTCGCTTTTGCCAAGCATCCGGGAAGTAACTTTTCCATTATGGAGAAATTAAAAAATGATCCAACCGAGACCAAGTTTGATTGTTAGCTCATGTGGCAGAACCCCCAACTAGTGGCAAATCAATCAGGCTCAAGTCAAATATGCAATCTGAGAATTCTACCATAGCTGGCCGCACCCTTCTATGTCCAAAGGACTCACCTGGAAATCTTGTGACAATAAAGTCTCCCCAATACATCATGGAAGATCCCACTAGCTATGAAAACCTGCAAATTTCTCCCACAATAATGCTTTGTTGTTTTCTAAGTTTGGATCATAGACACCTGCAAAAGTTTGCAAAAAGTTATCGAACGCACTCTTGAAAGAGCATGCAACTGAGTACCTCCCTATGAACTCTTCCATTTTCTTCACCACCCATTTATTCAACATTACCACAACACCTCCTAACACCCAATTAGATGTTAGGTTTACCCAATTCAAATATACACAACTCCATAAATTACGTACAATTATTTATAAGCTTGATATTAGTCTCCTATAAGCAACTATGTCCACCTTTCACTCATGAAACAAAATTTTACTTGTAGATGTTTATTGGCCTCATTGAGTCTGCAAACATGTCACGACATTATTTTGGGTTTCATTGGGAGAAGGTCAACCCCTTTCCTCTTGAACTACCCTTATGAGAGTTGCCTTCAGAATTCATCGACCAAGTCAGCATTTTAAGCTCGCCTTGCTTCTTTGAACCAACTTTTTTGTGATGTTGGTTCCTCGCTTCAATGGTTGTGAGTAAAGTCACAAACTGGTCCTCAAAGCCATCGGCACTCCAACACCACATGTTTGAATTTCTTTGACCTTTCTAAAGACTTAATCTGATATATCAGAGTGAATAGGAAACATGAAATTCAAGGGGACAAGATCACCCCCTCCAATATGATACATTAGTATTTCTTGTGTCTCCTTCACCAAAGAGATATCATCCAACCCACATTGCCCACTTAAAGTCCTAACTACTTCCAAAGATTTTTCATTATCAAGAGATTGACATTCATCATCAGGAGATTTTGAGTGAGCCACTAGAGCACCCTTTTGCTGAATTGCGACATAGAATCGACCAGGAGCTGAGCTGGAAGGTTCGTCGGTATTGTCTGGCCTCCCTCAAGCTCTATCGATGTTGTTTGGCCACCCTTCGAAGGAGGAAACTCGCCCACTTGAGTCGGAGTTCCCTTCACAAAATACCCAAGAAATCCTCCATCCTTTACAAGGCTAAATAATTTAGGATCAATCGTAATCTCTCTTATGAAACCGATCAGACCACTGTGATACTACTACACCATCAACGAAGTAGTAGAAACGACATGAACACCGGAAATATTTTTGCATGTATTCGGCAAGTGTTTAAGAAGAGAAAATGACTTGGTTTACTTTGTTAGATTATCCTTTTCTTATTTCCCATTTCCTCCTTTTCACACCATTAATCATGCTTATAGACACACGCAAAGGCAAATTTCTCTTCTTTTAAGACTTCGAGAAGCTAGGGTGCAATGCCTTCAGGCACTATTTATGCGACAGCACCTACTGTTATTAAATTTTGTCATCACTCAAGATGAAGAAAGCAAGATTTGAGATAGATATATAGTTTATCATATATAAATATAAATAATAAAGAGTTTCTTACTTATAATATGGCACTTTCAAGTACAAAACCGAGATGTTATATACCCATTTGTAATAACACTTTTAAAAGTTGTGAACCATCTGTCCAGACAATCACAAGCATGGTCCTCAGGTTGCTTCCAATACTGTGTTGAATTTAGTAATTTTAGGAGATCCCCTTCAATTTAAGATGGTAGAAAGCATTTTGTGCAACAATTATATAAGTTTTATTTAACTGCTACACGATGAAAGAGTTCATATGAAGATGAAGCAAGATGAACGGTAATGAAAGTACTTGTAATGAAAGTACTTGTAAGGAGCATATGTATGAACCCCTAACTACCCACAATTGGAAGCATGTTATTCTAAAAAAAAACATTCTGCTTTTAGGTATATACAGTGATACAAGTAGCCACATATTCCAATATAAATAAGAAAAACAAAAAAAGAGCTATAAGATACCCTTTTTATCCTTTCTAGAAGTGTTTACCAGACAGAATTCTAATATATGGTCTCCCTCAATCAAGATGAAGGCAACTCATATGAGTGACATTTGACATTCTTGTATAGATTATAGAACTTCACTTATGATCCGTTTCTTGAATTTGCAAACCTTCTGAATCTGGCCACACCAAATACAATTGCCTTAGTCAATAGTCTGAAATCAAGACTACAAGCAAAAACAACTGCCCCCGCACCAAATAAGGAGCTTTGATATATTTGTCCAAGATGGTTTGTCAGATGTAGATGCTATCTGTGTCTCCGACAAATTTTCAATACCTCCAAAGGATCTCAAGTCCTTTGAACTTATTTTGGAGTTGATATCAGGTCCTTTGATCTCAGGTTCTTTGTACTGGTCCACTGAAGTATTGTTGGTTTCTGATGTCTCTACTGGATGTATTATGCCGAGTTGCAAGAAAAGTGGATTCAGGAAAGGTTCAACATGTTGTGTTCTTGACTGTAATCTCTCAGATAGTTTGCCAATCGTTGACATATTGTTCCCAGGTTGCGGTTCCTGATAAGGTAATGTTTTTGTTGTTTTGTCAGGAAGGCACGGCATGTCTAACTCAATAAAGCCATTTGAAGATTTCATCATAAGATCAAAGAAAACGACCCCTTCGAAAAAAGCATAAGAAGGCAGGACATTTCTAATTCAATATATGCTTACCTTGCATCCAATGCAACAGAAAGTAGATTCAGTTCCTCGAGCATGCCAGCTACTTCCTTCAGTAAGTTTTCATGTTCGTGGGAAGTATTCATCTGACAACATTCACTTTCACGCATTGCAATACTTAAAAGGTGAATACATTCCCCCAGGTTTTCCTAAATTTTTCACAAGGAAAAAGAAAATTCAGTATGGTGCTCATTGGCATATGCTTTCTGCCAAAGTTTAACACAATGTAAAATAAGTGTGTTACCTTCATTGCTTGGTCATTTTCCAAAATGCACCTTGGATCTTCACTAATCTCCATGAGTGGCTTCAAAGCTTCGAATCTATCCCAAAAGTAACTAGAATTAATTGGTAGCTTGATTCCAATTATGTTGTTCAAATCATCCTGACCTGCCAAGTTTGAAGGTGCAGGCTTATAACCCCCATGGTCATAACTATCTGACAAAAGAACTTCATCACAGGCATTAGTTGCACCCACTTCAACAGCTCCAATTTGACCATGAGAGGCCTCGACTGTCCGAAGATGCAGGACTCTCAACATGTACTCCCATGACTGCTTTGCCGTCATATCAACAAAAATGGCATCTGGACATAAAAATTGAGAACAATTCTTTCCTAAACTCACAATTACAAGAGGATTGTGGACCTTCTTAAATGCTTCAGCAAGCACAATTACATTCATATGTAAATGTTTCTGTCTTCTCCTAAGGACCTCATAAAATTCGAATGGAAGTTGCTCGGTGATATAGCTCCTACCAAGCAATGCAGAAAGTGAATCCAAAAAACTCCTAGAGTTCAGACAAACCAAACATATTATAGCTACCAATCTCAATACCAGCAGCGGATAGTAATCCTTCGCATTTATATTAGACCTTCTGATCCACTGAAGTGTTTCCTGCTTATTACAAAGAAGTTGCTGAAAAAAATGGATAATTGACTCGTAGATTCTTTCTAGGAAAGCGTGCATTTCTTGAGCAAAAGTGGAATTTGGGTTGTTATCTACCTCTCTGTAGATAAACCATTCAACAAAAGAAGACTTCGAAGTGATGAAGAAACCATGGAAGGAGGATGCCAAGATCAATAAACGCTCAACAAGATACAAGAAACAACCAGGAGATATGTAGTCATTTTCTATCATCCTGTTGACATTGTAGGTATCGGTCAAAGCATCATGGAGCCTGCATAGAAGGGACCACTCTCTTGGAGATTTACTGATATTGTCAGGCACAGTAGTGGGTGGAAATGAAATATCAACATTCCCACAAAGATTCTGAATGAACGTTGTCCAGGGTGGGTTCCCATCTTTACCATCAAACAATTTTAAAATCTTCTCATACAAATCATTGCTTATCTTACCCAATCCAAGAATTATCATCACAACTCTTCCAATTTTCCCATAAGTTAGCTTACCCCTCGAGCTGATGCTTTCCAATATCACTTGCTGTAGTAAATTCCTAGAAACTTCACTCCCTCTCAAGGAAAACATGTTCTCTGCCGATGATTTTCGCCAATCTAGAGGAAATACACAGCCAAAGAAAGATTCAGCAGAAAATTTAACAAATCTCTGTAATGCCTTGGTATCTTGGTACCGGCAGTCCAGATACATGGATTCCAAAAGAGACTTTGCAACCTCATATATGTGAGTAAGTGATCTACTTTGGCAGAACATGGAGAGATTATTCTTTAATGAGAGATTATAAAGAGCTTCAAGATTCTCCAAAACCTGCAGGCCAACAGAAAGTATTTCTGAATACCAGTAACTTCGAGCAGTCGAAGCTAAATATTGAACATCAATAGAAACCAACTTTCCATGCTGATGAAGGAATCAATTATCCAAACCTCTCACCCAATCAGCACCAGGGTTGAGCAAAAGATAGATTAAGTTAAGTTCACCAAACTGTATCCACACTCCCATGTAATTCAAACAGAAATCTCCATATTGTTTAGATTCATTAAAATCTTGGGTTTCAAGACTTCTGAGATACTTGAAAATGTTCACAACATGATCTTTCCAAAAATTCCAAAAGTAAACAAGTGTTTCTATAGAAATCTGATTTCTGGAGATCATCTGATCCGAATGCTTTATTCGATCAGAAACAAAACCATCTTCCCACATATACTTCGATGAGTTTGTATGAAGATGAGCATCTATAATTTTTCGAGCAGATATTATTTCACCACAAGCACTCTTATGTCTCTGAGAAGAATTTAGAGAGTTTTTCATGATGGACACACTAGTCTTCTCGTTTGATAAAACATCAGCCTCTGTACAAACACATGCATAGAAGTTGTTGGACTCGTTCTTAGCAAACGACTTTACTTTTGCCAATAGCTCTTGCTTCTGTGTAAACTGCTTTAAAGGCCAGCCTTTACTTCCAGCTGTCCATAATGAGCTGGGCAACACAAAGAGGAGAATTAGCATGGATGCTTCTTTGAAATTCCCAACCTTCACAAGGAGATCAGAAGCCTTTAGAATCTCCCCTCTTAGCTTTGCAATGTTTGCAGCCTCTAAGAAGTTGCCCCATTCTTCTCCCAACAAAAAAAGATCATCAAAGCAACCTAGAGGCTTCAAAAACTTGCGCATCAATTCTATGGAATGAAAACCTTTAACAAACCTGATGTCGGCGCCCCAGCTTGCGCTTGGGTTTGTACGCAAATTGCGACGCCGGAGACGAACGTCACAAGGAAGTCATCCCTCATCTTTATGTGTGAGAGCCTTATTTTATGCTATGTATTATTATATATATATATATATATATATTTTCTATCTTTCTTTCTTGCAGCGGAAAAAGGTCAAGCCATAAATAATCGACAAAACATTACGCTTGTCGCACATCACATGGTAAACGAAAATAAAACCCAAATTAAACATCACGTACATATACATATATCAAAGCTAAGGTCACCAATGTAAACAATTTTATACAAAAGTACTTCCCAAAACAACGGGAAGATTTTTCCTCAAAATACATTGGCGAATACAAAATAAAGATAATGACCATCCACTCCTCCTTACCGCCAACCATACTAATAGGCGGGTTCTTCTTTTATCTTCTTAAAGTCTGGGCCATAACGAAGACTGTCCAGACTCAATCCTGGGTCTACGTCACACATCATCCCAGAGGATGACGTAAACAGGCGTCCCATGTGTAGGAGCCCATCAACTCCTAGCACCAAACAGCACCCCGTAGAGCGTAAGTCGTCAAAAGAATACGTCGCCATAGGAAGCGACTCTGCCGCCCACTGACCCAACAGGTCTAGGGTCACTGGCCCAACAGTATCTGTCTTAGTCGGGCCCATGAGGGTCCGACCCATCTTCTCGAGAGTCGTAATCCGGGGATCCATCCTGTCCTGCAATAACTTCTATCGTTCCCAAGGGAGCGATAGTAGAGATAATAGAAAGGGGGTGATATTTCGGGAGAAATCTCAGCAAGTATACTAGCACTTAAACCAAAACATTTCGAATATACAGATAAGTGAACAAAACAATAGTAACCAATGCATATGCAATGAATGATTGACTCATGCACATGCTCATGAAAACTTTTAAACAGACTTGCTTCTTTCAGACTTCTTTTCATAAAACTTTCATACGGATTTTTCTTCTTTTAAACTTCTTTTCATAAAACTTTCATACGGATTTTTCTTCTTTCAAACTTCTTTTCATATCATTTCTTTTAAAATCATTTCGTTAAAACATTTCATATCTTTTATTCTTTCTTAGGCGCCACTTATCTTGAGCAGATCTTTTCTTATGGCTCGAAAATCCATCTTGTCATGACTTATCACTTTGCATATATGGGACACAACACGGCTCCCCTAAGCACCGCGTGTTCCCTGCTGGTTACCGCATCACTTTAGCGTGAGTGCATCTTATAACTTTAAAACAGCAGGTCCTTACACCTTATCCGTCCTTGGCACCCACCAGCGTTAGGTGCTACCGCGCTCCGGACACCTTTTGGAGCCATACACGGTCCGCCGACTGTTCTTCGTCGAGCCAGGGGCTTCCACTCGACTTTAAACACTCCTGAGTGGACAGGGAGTTCCACTGAGGCACTTCCCCGTCCCAGCCTTTGGGGTTCTTATAAAATCTTTACTTCTTTTCTTTTCTTTAAAAAAAACTCAATCTTTTCTTTTCTTTTCTTTTTCTTAAAAACATGCTTGACTTTAAAAACATATTTTTCATGACTTATGCATGGGACATGCATGCTTACTTATTTTCATGCAAAAAAGACCCGAGACAAGCTCGAGTGCATTCACATTTCATTTTCTTTTTTCCCTCATTGGGATAACTTCACAACTTCCTACTTAGTCATCATGCTTTATACCCAAAATTGGGCCTAAGCTTGAAGTGGGGTACTTGGCCATCTCCAACCCATCATGGCCGAACCTTCCTAGGGCTTTCCTTCATCATTTGACTCCAATTTATCCTCCAACAATTTAAAAGCGTTAAGTTAAAACATGTACCCTCCTTAGCAAGGGGTAGCCGAAACCCTAACTATTTCCCAAGTAAACATTTTTCATTTCCAACTTAATTATTTCTAACTTCCTTTCTTCACCTTCCCAATTTGGAAATTTTCCTCCATTAATCCATTCAAACTTTCCTTTTCTATAAGTTTCTTCTATAAGTTCAACTAAATAATTTCCACCACAAAGCAATATAATTAAATCTTCTAATCTCAACCTTTAACATCATAAAATTCCAAGTAAACATTACTAGTCATCATGCACAAGTGGTTACTTCCTTCCATATACAAGTATACACCAATTCAATTCATACCAATCATGTATTTTATTCCCATGTCCATTTTCATTTCCTCAAGATAATATTTTCCTTGAATAATTCAACTTCATTACTAATTTCTTCAAATAAACTTTATCTTAGCAACACCAAATTTAATACTTAACACTAAAATCCATCATGCATCAAATTCATTCTTTTATATAATAATCATGCTTTTCACTTCTTTTTGAAACTAATACTTGATCCATCATCTCTACTCACATTCTAAGCTTATTTCATCATAGAAATTTACACAAGAATATTCATATCAAAGACAAGTAAAATCAATTCAATCCAAACATGGCAAAACAATCATTAATCCAATAAGCATGATCACCTCTCTATATACAAGAATTGTTAAGGAAAATGTGAAAGTATACTTATAATATTCCTATTAGATTTTTGATTAAAATCTGAAAATACACATATGAAATCTCTTATTAGATTAGCTATAAACACAAAATTCTAAAGGAAACCCTATTTCCTTCTAACCAAAACAAAGTGTTACATTTGTGTATGTGTTCTTCCTAAGCTTGCATGAATTTAGTCACTAACCTTCTCCAATGTATTTATCACCTCAACACTCTTGATTTTTGGCTTCACTACTATAGGATTCTTCAAATTATGTGGTGAAAGGAGAAGAAACAAAAGTTGAAGTGGCTTGAGTGATTTTGACCGAGAGGTGAAAAGAGAATGAGATAGGAGAGTGTTTGCATGTGTCCAAGTGAAATGAGCTAAGGGAATTGCATATGGGGTCACACGGCCAACTCTCTTTCCTAGGGTCTTTGGTACACTTTTTACCATACTTAGGTCTGGCCAATGATAGATTGAGTGATTGACAACTCTAGGCCATTCCAAGATCAAATCTTGGCCATGCCTTGGTGGATTCTCCTTTCTCCTTCTCCCTTGCTATGGCCGGCGACTTCTTGGAGTGTTTAGCACCCATTTTCTTGCTTTTCACTCCATCATCATTCCCCCCATCCTCTCATGTGTCCATCCAAGTGATCTCAAATCCATACTTTTTGGAATTTGAGCAAAGCATGATCCGGCCAAGCCAAACCTCCACCGAAAACCCACTTTGTCCATTTTCCTAGTTTTTGTCATTTCCATCACCTACACCCACACCATACCTCTCTTCACATCACCATACTCTCTTACACATGTACTTTATTCACTTACACACTCTTCCCCTTTATCCTATCAACTTGTTGGTGGCCATACCCCATGAGATTCTCCAAATACACTCCACGGGTTGCTTCCACCGAAACCACCTTGCTCCCTTCTTCCATGCTTCTCTTCATGCCATTTGTCACTTCCCTACACACCATGATCTCAATTGGCAAGTCAAGGAATGGTGTCTTGTACCTCCAAGATTCCATGGTAAAATCATTCCATTAGATCCTACACTCAATCATACATGGCATGTATCCGCCTACTAGTCAATCTCCACCAACTAGGATTTTCCTATAAGTATTTAGATAATTTTCTAGAATTTTTCTCCAAGTGACATGTATCTCTACTATGGGCTTGATGGGCCATGGGCTCATTCCATGGGCTTTTGGGCTCACCATTGCTCTCTTGGCCCATTTACTTGATCCATTCCTTAAAAGTCTCATTTCTAAGCCCATCTCTTCAAATCTTATTTTATTCTTTTACAAATTACCACTAACCTTGTGTATTAGCATTTAATTAAATAATTAAATTAGGATGAAGATTTTTAGGGCTATTACACCTGATCATGGATCTGTGATCTTTAAGCTTGTGATAATGAACAGCACAACCCTCTAGAAACTCTTGTTCACTTTTTTCAATTACTTTTCCTCTTCTAACCACGCCAAAGTCTGTAGTTGCATCTTGCTTCCAATATCGAATGTACTCGAATTCCTTTTCAAATAATTTTCTCTTGGAGCAAACTTGTAAACATTCTGGAAAAAAATATCCCCTAGCATAAACATCAGCTGCAAGTTCGTAACAACCCGCAAGAGAAAAGCATTCCCCAGCCTTTTCCAGCCCTGACTCCCCACATTTTTCTAAATAAAGCCTGCCTGCAACAGTTGCATGTTTGCCAAGTCAAAACCAAAAAATCTCATATAACCAAACCACTCTCAATTTTATTTTGGAGCTCAAGTTAATGTTTCAGCTTTCTTCATGTGTAGAAATTTATCGCCAAAAACTCAGATTAAATAAAGGAATTCCAACCCTCGCATGATAGGGTTTGTGATACAAGTACTTATATCAACAGTTCTATAAAGAACACAGCTGTAATGGAAAAGATGACAAAGAAAACAATAAAAAGGAATACATGTGGAGCGCATTTCAGCCTCTTACATTCTCATCCCTCAAATCTTTTAAAATGGTCACTACCCAATGTTGATTCCACCAAAGTGGGGTGGTCCTGAGAATAGTTTGGATATGGTTTTACTTTCAGTGTTTTTTCCACAAAGGGCTGGCCCCTTTCCAAACTCAAATGTGCACTGGCACTTGACAGTTTTGAAACTTTGCTCGGAATTATTTCTATAGTGTCAAAAGCTTCCAATATCAGAAAAGATTCTAATTCAACAGTAAGACAGATTGAGGTTTTAAGATGCATTATACATTGCAAAAAAATTTAACAGCAAAACTAGAACCCAAACACCACAAGCACATGGTAGGTTATATTTGATGACTTTCCTAGAATCCAATGCATACCTGCTCTTTCATACTCTCCTCCTAGCTTTGCAATGTTTGCAGCCTCTAAGAAGTTGCCCCATTCTTCTTCCAACAACAAAAGCTCATCAAAGCGACCCAGAGGCTTCAAAAAATTCCGCATCAATTCTATGGAATGAAAACCTTTAACAAATCTCATCATGGATCTGTGATCTTTAAGCTCATGATAATGAACAGCACAACCCTCTAGAAACTCTTGTTCAATTTTTTCTATTGCTTTTCCTTTTCTAGCCATGCCACAGTCTATAGTTGCATCTTGCTTCCAATATTGAATGTACTCCAAACCCTTGTCAAATAATTTTCCCTTCAAGCAAACTTTTAAACATTCTGGGAAAAAATAACCCCTAGCATAAACATCCGCTGCAAGTTCGTAACAACCCGCAAGAGAAAAGCATTCCCCAGCCTTTTCCAGCCCTAACTCCCCACATTTTTCTAAATAAAGCCTGCCTGCAACAGTTGGATATTTGCAAGTCAAAAACAATAAATCTCATTAAAACCAAACCACACTCAACTTTTTTTTGGTGCTCATGTTAATTTTCAGCATTCTTCATGAGTAGAAATTTATGGCCAAAAACTCAGAGATTAAATAAAAGGAATTCCAACCCTCACATGACAAGGTTTGTGATACAAGTACTTATATCAAAAATTCCATGAAGAACACAGTTGTATGAAAAGATGACAAAGTAAACAGTAAAAAGGAATACTTGTGGAGCACATTTTAGCCTCTTAAATTCTCATCCCTCAAATCCTTTAAAATGGTCACTACCCAATGTTGATTCCACCAAAGTGGGGTGGTCCTGAGGGTAGTTTGGATATGGTTCTACTTTCAGTGTTTTTTCCACAAAGGGCTGGCACCTTTCCAAAATCAAATGTGCACTGGCACTTGACAGTTTTGAGACTTCCTTGGAATTATTTCTATAAGGTCAAAAGCTTCCAATATTAAAAAAGGTTCTAATTCAACCGTAAGATAGATTGAGGTTTTAAGATGCATTATACATTGCAAAAAAATTTAACAGCAAAACTATAACCCAAACACCACAAGCACATGGTAGGTTATATTTGATGACTTTCCTAGAATCCAATGCATACCTGCTCTTTCATACTGCCCTCTTAGCTTTGCAATGTTTGCAGCCTCTAAGAAGTTGCCCCGTTCTTCTTCCAACAACAAAAGCTCATCAAAGTAACCAAGAGGCTTCAAAAAATGCGCATCAATTCTAGGGAATGAAAACCTTTAACAAATCTCATCATGGATCTGTGATCTTTAAGCTCATGATAATGAACAGCACAACCCTCTAGAAACTCTTGTTCAATTTTTTCTATTGCTTTTCCTCTTCTAGCCATGCCACAGTCTATAGTTGCATCTTGCTTCCAATATCGAATGTACTCCAAACCTTTGTCAAATAATTTTCCCTTGGAGCAAACTTTTAAACATTCTGGAAAAAAATATCCCCTAGCATAAACATCCGCTGCAAGTTCGTAACAACCCGCAAGAGAAAAGCATTCCCCAGCCTTTTCCAACCCTAACTCCCCACATTTTTCTAAATAAAGCCTGCCTGCAACGGTTGGATGTTTGCCAAGTCAAAAACAATAAATCTCATTAAAACCAAACCACACTCAACTTTTTTTTTTGTGCTCATGTTAATTTTCAGCATTCTTCATGAGTAGAAATTTATGGCCAAAAACTCAGAGATTAAATAAAAGGAATTCCAACCCTCACATGACACGGTTTGTGATACAAGTACTTATATCAAAAATTCCGTGAAGAACACAGTTGTATGAAAAGATGACAAAGTAAACAGTAACAAGGAATACTTGTGGAGCACATTTCAGCCTCTTAAATTCTCGTCCCTAAAATCCTTTAAAATGGTCACTACCCAATGTTGAGTCCACCAAACTGGGGTGGTCCTGAGGGTAGTTTGGATATGGTTCTATTTTCAGAGTTTTTTCCACAAAGGGCTAGCCCATTTCCAAAATCAAATGTGCACTGGTACTTGACAGCTTTGAGACTTCCTTGGAATTATTTCTATAGGGTCAAAAGCTTCCAATAATATAAAAGGTTCTAATTCAACTGTAAGACAGATTGAGGTTTTAAGATGCATTATACATTGCAAAAAAATTTAACACCAAACTAGAACCCAAACACCACAAGCACATGGTAGGTTATATTTGATGACTTTCCTACAATCCAATGCATACCCTGCTCTTTCATACTGCCCTCTTAGCTTTGCAATGTTTGCAGCCTCTAAAAAGTTGCCTCATTCTTCTTCCAACAACAAAAGCTCATCAAAGTAACCTAGAGGCTTCAAAAAATTGCGCATCAATTCTAGGGAATGAAAACCTTTAACAAATCTCATCATGGATCTGTGATCTTTAAGCTCATGATAATGAACAGCACAACCCTCTAGAAACTCTTGTTCAATTTTTTCTATTGCTTTTCCTCTTCTAGCCATGCCACAGTCTATAGTTGCATCTTGCTTCCAATATCGAATGTACTCCAAACCCTTGTCAAATAATTTTCCCTTCGAGCAAACTTTTAAACATTCTGGGAAAAAATAGCCCCTAGCATAAACATCTGCTGCAAGTTCGTAACAACCCACAAGAGAAAAGCATTCCCCAGCCTTTTCCAGCCTTGACTCCCCACATTTTTCCAAATAAAGTCTGCCTGCAACGGTTGGATGTTTGCCAAGTCAAAAATAAATAAATCTCATTAAAACCAAACCACACTCAACTTTATTTTGGTGCTCGTGTTAATTTTCAGCGTTCTTCATGAGTTGAAATATATGGCCAAAAACTCAGAAATTAAAGAAAAGGAATTCCAACCCTCACATGGCAAGGTTTGTGATACAAGTACTTATATCAAAAATTCTGTGAAGAACACAGTTGTATGAAAAGATCACAATGTAAATAGTAGAAAGGAATACTTGTGGAGCACATTTCAGCCTCTTACATTCTCGTCCCTCAAATCTTTTAAAATGGTCACTACCCAATGTTGATTCCACAAAAATGGGGTGGTCCTGAGAGTAGTTTGGATATGGTTATACTTTCAGTGTTTTTTGCACAAAGGGCTGGCCCCTTTCCAAACTCAAACGTGCACTGGCACTTGACAATTTTGAGACTTGGCTCAGAATTATTTCTATAGTGTCAAAAGCTTCCAATATCAGGAAAAGTTCTAATTCAACTGTAATACAGATTGAGGTTTTAAGATGCATTATACATTGCAAAAAAATTTAGCAGCAAAACTAGAACTCAACACCACAAGCACATGGTAGGTTATATTTGATGACTTTCCTAGAATCCAATGCATACCTGCTCTTTCATACTCCCCCAACTCACAAAAACAACGGGCAGCGGAATCACCCTTCCCAATTGCTTCAAATATATCAGCAGCTTCCCTAAGTATTACATTTGCTGCTTTAGGATTCAAATGCCGCATTCGGTCAGCCGTGGCTCTAAGGTCAGCAGCCTTAGATCTTCTTTCCCAATAAATATCTTCGGCTCTTTCAAAGCATATTGTTGCTATTTCATAGTTACAATCATGATAAAACTGTACATATATAAGAATTAAATATCCATAGAAAGGTATTTGTGTTTGCAGAAATGAAAAAAAAAATAAGGTGTCAATAGATCCATCATGCCCTCATTCACAAGTATTACAATTGCAAGATAAAAGTAATAATTTCCGTAGCAGAATTCAATAACAAGGACTGTATCATCTTCATCATTGCCTAGCTATTAATTTGGGTAACAATCTAAGCCTATGATACTACCACAAACAAATATTCTGATCAATCCTTCACCATGATATTCTCCATGCAATAACCTAAGGTTTTGCAGTCACAATCAGAGCAGAACTTTTAATATTAGAGGGCCAAAAACAATGACAGAATATAAAGTACTGGTAGGAGTAGTAGAGTTAGAGCAGAAGAACTATGTCTATGAAACTATAAAAATAAACAGTCTTATAGTTCCTTCACCATGATTTTTCCTATGAAATAACCTCAGGCTTTTGAGTCACAATAGGAGCAAAATATATTCATAAACAGTGGAGTAACAACCATCATGCCCCTTGACCTCCACTCCTCTGAACTGCTAGCAACTTGCATTGGCTGGGCAAGTAAGTAGTCCAGTTGTCTGACTTGGACAAGATCATTTTTTTTCCAATAATCAAACATAGGTTTGCAGAACTCCTCTGTATTCTCACAAATCCACAATCTCTGTCGTGTTCGTGTGACAGCTACATAAAGTTGCTTTAGTTCTGAGCACAAGACATTGTGTTTAGTGGAAAAGGTGCTAGGTGAAGTTGAGTCAAGTAAATCGTATTCATTCATATATTCATATATTACCCTCCACTTATTTTGCAAAGGTGATGAGCCAAAAAAGTTGTACAACAATACATCCTGCACAAGGAACACATAAGAATCACCAAAAACCAGGAAAATATGGCTCAATAAATTAATGTTTAAGAAAATGGACCGTATGATGTGACAATTTTTATATGTAGACATAATGCATAGAAATATTCATTTTAATATTTTGGACCCATTTGGATGTTGAGATGGACCGATCTCATCTCATCTCATCTTATCCAAACATCTTTCAAATACAAATACTTTTAAATTTCAATTCTTCAACTTTTACATCCAATCATTACCTAATTATTACAACTTTCCCAAATTTCCAAACAAAACAAAGAAAAAAATTCAACCTTTTCAAATCAAACAAAAATTATATTCTAATAATATTTTAACTTTATAATATTTGTATTCATGTTTTTCTCTCTCGTTTCTCAAATTCCATAAACCATCTTAATTCAAAATCTTTCAACACTATTCATAGATTTCTCTTCTCATCTCATCGCATCTCATTTTAACATCCAAACGAGGTATCTATCTCTGCACAAGACCTACAATAAAAATCCTGTCAGACATAAAGCTCAAAGCTTTGAGTTTTGCAAGAAAAATGATGTATATGTACTTGGCAGTTTGGTGCTAATATCAGGCAATATGATAACATCATCGTGAGAACAACAACTTCAATTAGAATTTGGTGAAAATCCCATTTTATATCCTCAAATGAAAAACCGACTTGTCGACTTTCTATTAAATGATAAAAAGCACACATTCACACTAGATCGCACATATTAAAAATTAAAACAATTAAGAAATATTAAAAAAATACAAACATCCAGTGACCTCTGCCGCCAGCCAGTGGCCGAGGTTGGAGGCCGCAATTGAGCAACAGCCAGATTGATGGTGATTACTTTGGCCGTCTCTTGGGGTGGCGGCTGCTACCCCGAGTATTACCGGGGCTGGTCTTAAAATTAATTAAGGTTAGAGATTTTAGGGCTTATGCTTTATATATTAGTGTTTTACTTTATAATCGCGTGCGATGCATCCTTTTTAAAAACTTGTGCTTTCTCTATTGAGGCATCTTATAATTGGAGGGTGTAAAAGTCAACACCGCATCCTAACCAAAGATGCAATCTAGGGACAATCCTATTGACATGGCGTGATGATGAACTTGACCGTATTAAAAAGATTATTGCAAAGCAGTGGCTTTATATATTGAGAATTCAACTATAAACTAGGCTAATCGACTCAATGTAAATCAATAAATCAAATAAATAAACATGCAGAATAACCACCTGAAACTCAAGGCCCTTACAATCCACAATAGTTAGAACAAGAGCTTGCTTCCCAACATATTTGGCAACTTCCTTCCGAGCAGAATCATCCCGTACCAATATTACCTGCTCCGCACCAAAGCCAACAATGCTATTTCCACTATTTCCAAAAATAGTGATGATTGCATTTTCATTGCTCCCTGATTCAAGCAAAATCGGAGCTTCTCCATGCACAAGACTATTCTCAGGCTTCAAAACATCAATCGATTGAGGAAAGAAATGATATAGAAGTTCAATAACACTGTGTGCTAGTTTGAGAACCCCATCATGAGTACGAAAGTTCGGGCTCAGATGGAAAATATTCGACATTATTCCTTTTTCTTCTCTTTTGTTATATCCACTGCTTTTTGATTCCAGTAGAAACTTCTTGTAGAATAGAGATCGTATATCCTGGAACCTAAAATCAATTCCCCTTGCAATAGTTTGTGCTGTATCACCAGAGAAAACGAAACCTTCTTCAACATTTTTGCAGATATATTTGAATAATGCAATTTGGCTCAATGTAAGATCCTGAACCTCATCTACGTATACAAAATCAATTTTATCACCAGTGTAGCTTCCAATTCTCAAACGACGATGTAGATCTATCACAAGATCAGCCAGATCAAACTCACCCTTTTTCATCTTCATCTTTTCATAATTTTGAAAGAGCTTATATATTATTTCTCTCTCCTGTCTACTTAAACTGGAAGCTCGGCTATTTGATAGTGAAAGATACTCATCATGACTGAGCTTACCATCACCTTCCTCTACAGCTTGTGGGCCACCCTTTATATGAGATATAATCTCTGTGAAAACTCTGGAAGAGTCAAGCTTTGTAATTAGCTTGGCATTGAAATGGGGCCAGTATGATAAATTAAACCTCTCATAATTAACTTCCTTCAACTTCATAAAGGTCTCTAAGGCAACTGATCTACCACCAACTCGACCAGGATCAAGTTTTCTCACTTCATGGAATCTTTCAAAGTAGGAACTGCCCACAGTTCCATCAAGCATCATCAGAAATTTATGAAATGTTATCACAAGAGGATAGGACCTGGTAGGAACGCCAACAAAAGAATCTGGGATGTCCTTGAATTGAATTGAATTGTCAAAATCATCAATATCATTTGAACTGGTACCTTCAGAGCAATCACCATCACAGACAGAGCTACAAAAAAAAAGGTCATAAAAGGCTCGTAGTGAATCCTCGAACAACTTTATTGCCAAAAACAAGTAGTGCTTATTCACAGGATGCATGCTCAAACCACCAAGATTTTTACACTCTGTTCCCCAAATTACTTGACATATTGCACCCTCAAACCACAAAAACTTAATACTTCTCACTATTTCTTAAGATCTAATTATCAAGATTGTGCCACTTCCCCTATTACTTCCCCCTTTTATCCATCAACTAAAAAACATTGTGAAGTGCCAATATTTGGTAGCTTGAGGGTGTAATGAGTTGGTTTTCATAGTTTGGGGTACAAAATGCATAAACCATGATAGTTGAGGGTGGAAAATTTGTCCCCAAGATGTTAGAAGAGATAATATATCCCCTTGATTTGTACAAACAAAATAAAAGACTTTTGAAACTTTTGCGCTAACCTAAGGCTAATCCCCAAGTCCCACAGGTTTGAAAGCTTAAAATTATTTGGAGAAACACTACAACATAGGAATAATAATATGTTGCATAGTCACATCCAATATATATAATATTTTTTTATCAGTAAATTACATCCAGTACACAAAGTTGTACTAAATCAAGGAGTAAATAACTTAAGAAGTACATGAAATTTGGTACGAAAGTTTAGCTTGAATTTAACTTATGAACCACGTTTTAATATAAATTGGCCTGCCAAAATACAAACTGGAAGGGTCCATGGTTTAATGAGATTTATATGCATCCAAACACAAGTTCTTTTTAAAATTTCTCAAAACCCCATCAAATACAGTGAAAACCGAATTTCATAGTTTCTAATAAAAATCAAGCTAAGAGATTCAAAAAAACCAAACTTCCTCAAACTCAATGGAACTAGTGGCTCATGAATTCACGTGAGAGTACTATCAAATAAACTATGCACCTTTTCAGCTGAGAAACGTGTTGTGTGACCTGTAGTTTGACAGCATAACACAGTTTATGGCTCACTGTCACAAAAAGCTGGTGCAATAAAGTTCTCTTTGTTTCCGCCAAGGTCTCTTCAACCTCATTCTCTGGGTTATGCACAAGGTTATCGCTCCTCACACCATAAAATAATTCTGTTGCCATCTGGTACTCCTTTTCTTTCTCTAACAACTTTCTAGTCAAAACAGTGGTTTTCCCAGTACCTGACCGTCCAAGTATAAAAGCACTTCTAGGAAAAACTATAATCTCCTGCTCTTGGTCAGTTACTTCAAATAGAAGATCCAATTCACCACTATCCTTGTTTGAAAGCAACTGACCCACCACACCAGATGAGAAAGAGTAGAATTTCATCAGCATCAGACTCTCACTAACCTTTGCATTCTCAACATAACTTCCACCATCAGAAGCGCAACCAACTAAATCATTCTCATTTTCACTATTAGCAACTTTCCTATTCCGTACAATATCAAAAGAGCTTGGCCAACACTTTGGAACTTCCAAATCCCTAAGCAAAAATAACCAAAAAAAATTAAACCGCTTCAAAAGTCAATATATAACAAAGTTATTCTTGCAAATTTAGCAATATCTTTAAGGATCTTCTAAGATGCAAAAGTGCATACATACCCCTCAAGACATTTCTCTTTGCAGTAATTAAGAAAGTCATCTGAATATTTCCTAAACATGCTATCAAGCCGTTTGACTAATTTTGGAATTTCCTCTGCAGGTAATATATCCCAGACCTTCAAAACTTGATGGTAACTCAGTTCCTTTCCTTTGTCACTCCATTCCTTTCTGATGTCATTTGCACAAACAATATAAAGATCTTCAACCTTAACTTGCTTTATGATCTGGGAAGAACTTCCACAAACTGGATCTGAACTTCTCTTCTTGGGTCTCCAGCCCTCGGAAAGGTTAAATAGACATTCTATAGCCAATTTTTTTTTCGTTACAGACTTCAATTTTCTAAATGATTTCAGAAAATTATCACTGAAAAGAACCTGTTGGAAACGGGAAAAGAAAGAATACAGAAAATTTAATAAGAAAAACTACATAACCCAATCAAGAAAGAGTGTTAACACTGCCACTAGTGAGAAATATTGAAAACAGGAGTAGTTTAGTTTGTAATGAGAGCATAACTATTGAATGTCAAATACCTTCCACCTTGACCTAGCTCTTCTGAAAAGTATGCTATCTCCATTCAGAAAATCATCAAATTGTTCAAACTCTCTCTTCCATATTCTCTTCTTAGGGGTTGTATTTATCAAGAAAATTACAAACCAAGACTTATGGTTCCCAGCGTCAACTTCAATGTCTTTCAATGCTTTGACTTTAAATCTGGTTGATGGGCTATCATCCTCGTTCACATCCTCTGGAATTTTGGTGACAGCTACAAAAGCCCATTGCCTTCCTATTCTTTGTAAATCAGAAACATCCTCGGGTTTGGCGTCTGCTAAAACAAACACATCTCCAGGCAATGTCTTGTATGGCTCCTGGCTGCGAACAGTGAGTTTGTTTCTCCATTCGTCAACCTCAACATCATACAATTTTGTTCCATCTGCCTTAGATTCAGAAAATGCAATTACTTCAGCAAAAGGGGCTCTTGAAATAATCTCCATACTCGAATGCAGTTGTGCACGAGTTTCTTCCAGTAAGGGGTAAACATATGACCCAAAATACTGGTCAACTGATTCAAAGGATTGTGGAATCTTTTCAACCTGTAATTATGAAACAAGAATTCAATCAAAATAGAGGGCCAAACAAACTTCTTGGAGTTCAAAAACCTCATCCCAATAAATTAATTGGCGGGAAAAATGCAAATAGGAGAAGATAAGTGAAACAGCCTGTATTTGTAGCAGATTCATCAAGATTGATTAAGCCATTATATAACAGAATGTGTTCTGAAAGCTTGAACAAACAAGACCGCACATATTTGTAATTTAACAGAATCGTTTGTACAAGCTGAAGCTAAGGTTGGTTTGTTTTCATAGATTAAATGCGATAAAATGAAATAAAAATTAAAAAAAAAAGATATTTTTATAATATATTTTTAATATTAATTTTGTTTTGAGATATGAAAACATTATTTTAAAATTTTAAAAATTTGAATTGTTTATTTTATTTTATATAAAAATTTTAAAAAAATATAATGATGAATTTGAGATTAGATGAGATAAGATGATTTAGAAAAACAAATGCCTAAGTTTTGAGAGAAAAAATTAACAAAACAGAAGGATTTGATGAGAAAATAATTTCTTCTACCCCAACACAACGATGGTAAAAGAAGCCTCATATCAAATTGTGTTTTCATTCGAAAAAATGAGTTGAAATCGCCCACAGATTAGCTACATCCCATAACTAAAATAATAATATCCAATTTGACTATATTTTCGAAGAAAATTCGAGTAAGAGAACTAGAGTAAGAGAATTTTTTAACTTGGTGTAGCTTATCCAACAAGGAATAGGAATTTACAGCATATGAATAAGTTTCTCTTTGAGAAAGATTGGTCTGTTATGAGAGGGCATGGATTTAGGTGTCTTGAGATTCTTAGTTTGGATGTTGCTTGATCTCATTTCTACTCCATCCCGCAACATTGAATTTCTTTAATTCTAATAGAAATGGGTCTCTTTTATGAATACTCCCTAGTGTGTGATAATAATATTTTTGGTTCAATTGGGCTTAAATTTGAAGTGTTCTCAACTATAAATTAGTTTGAACAGATATGATTTTAGTTAAAAATTAAATAAAATATTATTATTATTATTATTATTATTATTATTATTATTATTATTTTGTACAGGATATACGAGAACAAACTCCCGACTAATCCGAGCCCTCTAGGGCCTCTACAAATTAGTGCAAAACCAGATACAACTCAACTGAAGGGTCAAATAATATATCAATAAACTGCAATTAGCACACATTTCACGACTAGATCATGCTCTACAAGTAAACAGATAGTAATAAATTTTATCTTATTTTATTTTTCTACTTTTTTGATTTTTCTTAAGCATCAGATTCTTCATCCATACTTCGCTGAGTGTTAGATGCTAGAAATCATTCCAAAGGTGCCCTGAGATTATAATAAATAAACAGAAATTATGTGCGAAGAGAATGATGGATTAAAGCAAACCTTGTACTTGTAAAGGTTTTCGTTTTCAATATCTTCAAGGGACCAAGAAAGCACAGTATCCGTGAAATCAGGGGCAGCAGGAACTCCGCCTACTCCTCTCATCTTCTTTGAACAGTCTCCCTTCGTCATTTTCGTTATTCCTATTCCTTTTTCACACACATTTTCTTCTCATCTGCATGCAATGTTAAATGATGCTATAAAAAAACCCGTTTCACATGAGTCAACTTTAAAACTCACAAAAGCAAGACGTTGGAGAGAAAGGAAAGGGGCCGGGTTTCTTTGCAAGGAAGTAAAGAACCATGAAAGGAGAAGCAACTTGGGAATGTGAGAACAAGAACACATGACTAGTGGTTATCTTTTAAAGCCTTTTACAAAGCAAGATCAGAATCATCAAACAAGGAACATGACTCATAAACCTTCGGAAGAGGGAAAAAAAAAAGTAAAGAAAAAACCTTTGTGCTTCCTTTGTCTTTTCCGTACTTCTCTTTTTGTTTTTTTAATCGGCAAATGAGAATCAAGAAGCCATGCAATTCAAAAGTAAAGCCAGTTTCCGAGGATCCTTCATGGTATCGACAAAAAAAAAAAAAAAATATTTAAATGATTAAAAAATATATTTTAATAATATCGTAAATTTTTTAAAAATGTTTAAGGATATTAAAACAAATAAATAAATTAATTGGCCTTAATATCAAGCCTCTTTCTCCGACTATATACTCTTGGTGGGTGTCATACGGCTCATAAAATTTTGAGTGATGCATGAATTCTCGAAAGGGTAGATAGCAAATCTCGTTAAAGTTCGAGTAATATTATATATTATACTTTTATTTTATTTTATTTTTATTATATAAGATGTAGCTCTTTAATCATTCTTAAACGATCTTTTATTTTTATTTTTTTATAAAAATATAAAATTGATAACTAATATCACCTCATCATGATAATGAAATAAAAATGTGATATATAAAATTTTCCTCAACCCAAAGTATAAGTAACTTATTTTTGAGATTTCATCAATGCCATGTAATCATATATTTGTAATATAATTTAAAATACGACACGTGGCCCTAACTCTTATTTAAAAACACTCAAAATACAAAAATTTACGTACCAACCTAACTTCTATGATGTTATATATTAAATATTAAATATATAAAAAAATGCTGTAAATTAATTATAAAGGGTAGAGATGTCGTGGTTTTTTAAGTTGTGTTTGGATGTTATCTCCGATGCTTTATGAATAATAATAATAAAATATGAAAAAATAATAAATAAGAATAAAATATTCTCAAAATACTTGAATATCCAAACCTAACTTTAATCCCACAAAGAAGATCAAAGAAATATAAAGATAAGTAGAAGTCGTGTATTTAACCATTATGGATGACGTATACGTGCTGTAAAAAGATACAAAATGATACAATTTACTTTTTTTTTTCGATATAGGGGATTGAGGATTCTAACTTAGTTCTTCTATTTAAAGACCAATTTTTATACTATTTGGTCTAAAAAAATTTAAATGATACAAATAACTGAATAAGAGAAATTTAAATCTTTTAACATATTATAATAAGATTGTTGCTTAACAAATTAAAAAAAATACACTACTTAATATAACTATAAAAAATACACTACTTAATCCTTTTAACTCCCACTTGAATAATATAATGGATATTTAAAAAAGAAGAAATGTTACTTCACTCAAAAGTTTCGATGATGGATTTATTTATTTATTTGTTTATTTTTACCTTAATAATTAAAGATGTATATTTTTTTAATGAAGTTATAATTTTAAAAAAATCAAAAAATATTAAAAATATATATATAAATAAATAAATTTTTTGTACTGTGGATAGAGCCGCCCACACTTTTAAAAAAAATGGACCTAAAAATAAATATTTTACAATGGGTAACGATATGCTTGGAGCACTCTTATTACCTTAATCACCACCAATATTGTTTAAAACCAAATCTTCTTTTTCATGCATCGTGTATGGAAATAAAATAGTTTGAAAATTGGCTTACTTTCTTTTATGTGTAAAAATGTCGCTGGTTAGAATATTTGCAGCATACTTTTTATTATTATTATTATTATTATTTACGGTTTTGCATAAATTACATGATATCCTTGCAGCATATTTGTTCTTCAATAAATATTTAGGAGCTACGTCAAAAACTTAAATTTTACTCTTTTGCATCTCATTGTGTTTGTGATTTTTGAAAGAAGTTGTTTGGTTAATATATAGCCACATTCCACATCTTGGTTTTGCTGCTACTCTTTTTCCTGTCATGACTTGTTTAAGTTTATTTGCGTTTGTCTTGTGATATTTTCAGGTGGCTTTGATATATGCCTCAGATCCTGATGTTTCGTAACCCCAACTTCCTCATGTGGCAATTGTAAAGAAACAAGAAGAGACGCAATTGATATATATAACTGCAGGCTCAGCTACCTAAAATAGCAATTTTCGATTCTCTTGTAGAATTGTACATATATAGAATCTTGTTTATAAAGAGAATGAGACTCATGCTTAGATCCCACCAAGTGGGAAGTTTATGTAGTAAGTAAATTAAATTACAAAATTTTGATTCAGGTGGCATGCATGTGTGTGATTAGTAACATAATTATGCATATAATTTAATTAGTCTGAATGTTGCAAAAGTTCTACTTAATTATTCTAAATATTGTTCAAATAAAAAAGTTTTCAGAGATAAATAGTTGTCATGACTACTAGCTAGTCTTGGCAAATTGCAAAAGAAAGCTATTTTATAAGTTTATTCAGAAACAATACACATTTTTTAAATCCCAATACACATTTTTTAAACTCCAAAATAATAATAAGATTAAAAAATAAACTAAACTCATTTCATCTCCGAATCCAAACGGGACCTTAGTTGATTGCACTTCATTCTCAATTTGTCTTTGATGCCGAGTAACTTCTATTTCCATTGCTGACTTTTAGATGTGGCTTACTCAATTGGAAATTTTTAACTACCATTTGTTATTTTCGAAGTACTCTGAAATTGTCATACTGGGATTACATATAGAAGAAGACAGTTTTTTAAAAGAAAAAAAAATGGAAAGGAAAATGACAATTATGGCTCGAAGGAGAGTAAAAACTATATCCCCGTTTAGATTCGAAGACGAGACGAGACGATATGAGTTGAATTTATTTTTTAATATAATTATTATTTTAGGATTCGAAAAAATTGATTTGAGAATTGAAAAAATTGTATTGAATTTGAAAATTCTGTATTGAAATTGTATTTTATATGAAAATATAAAAAAAAATGTAATGATGAATTTGAGATGAATTGAAACGAGCTCGTCTCGTCTATGAATACAAACGAGACCAATCTTATTAAGTACAGCTGTTATCTCAGAGAAGGAAGGCCTATTGACAAGAATTGCTTCTCAACACCTCTACATTAATTCTAACAGCTTGAGGTGCGCATTCTTCATAAGAACAAGACAGAGTCCCTGGAAGTCCCAACCCAATCAAAGGTATTACTAACAACACAAGCACAGCACCAGCACCTCCTAGCTCCTGCAATAGCACCTCATAACTTTTACTTGTGATTGGGATAAAAAAAATTTATTTTTTAAAACGATTACTTAACCTTTACACATTCTACGACCATATATTATATATTACATTACTCTTATTTTTATCCCAATCACAAGTAAAAGTTTAACTAAAATTACTATAGTATAACATTACAAAATATAAAAATAAATTTATATTAAGACTATTTAAATGTTGAATTGAGTTGAATTGAGTTAAATTTTTTTATGAATAATAATGAATTAAGATAGTTAAATAAATTTTGTAAGACCTACTTAAAATGACTTTAACGTGTACTTAAATGTTAAAATGAATTTAAATATAAAAATAATTCTTCTCATCAACTACTATTCACTGGATTGCATCCCACACCTTAAAACATTAGCAATGACCTAACTATTGTCTACTCCAAATTAGATTTAGATTCTTATCATTTTGGCTGTAACATCAACTTTAGCTAGATAGTCTACATTGGACTAACTATCCCAAAGTCTAAATAATAATATAATATTTAATATTTTAATAATATTTAATATATTTTTTTAATATTTTGCAAATATATTTCATATATTAATTACTAATTTTATTAAATAATAAAATTATTATGAATTGTTTTTTCTCTCAACCTGATAAGGCAGGGCCCTTCAAACCCACTCCTGCAAAATAAACCTTAATTCCATGTATCGCATCTTCAAAAGTTTTCCTACACAAAACTAGTTAAATCACTGATTTTTCACTAAGGAGTATGGCCTCAAAAGATTGTTTGCGCCCACAAGGTGTTGAACCTTAGACCTTGACCACTTGGACCAACCCCTTGGGGCCTCAACCTGATATATATTAGTAAATCAGAAGATGGAGCCTACTTCCATTGAATCAAATTCACAAAAACATACACTGTAGCTGATACAAGTCAAATTCGAACTTCTTCCATTTGCAGCACCCATTTGCTTTGTCCATCCAATTGAATATATACAATCCAGGCGTGTTAAACCAAAATGCAGCAACACTGTATCCCATACAATGGCATTTTTGACTGTCCCATTTCTACCAACTTCTCCACCACCAAAATGAAAGCCAAGGAAATAAAGCTAAACTAATCATTTATGGGTCCAAGTATCAGCTAAATGCAGAATGAAATCAAAGGACAAAGAGGTAGCTGCTATATACTAGGAAAATGCAGATGAAAGACCCTGAAGTTATTCTCTCTACCTAGCATATTTACATACATACAGGATAGTACATGTCTTCACTGATTCCTATTTCCATAAGTATTGAACGGCATAATCCAGGTAAGTATCTGAGGAGGAAAGATCCCAAACCAACCTGTCAAAAAGATTTTATTTAAAACATGTTTTACATCTAAGAAGGAGGGCAAGGAAGTGAGTTAAGGTTGATACCCACAGCGGATGAGTATATAAAAATTGGAAGTGAGTTCTTTTGACCAGTCGGTAGAAGCTTCATCCCCTGTCAGTAACCAGAAATGATATTCCATATTACAACTTTTGTTAGTTAACATATGACAATACCAGGAAAGATAAGGTAACAAAAATAAAAAAATTTCCACGCTAAAGTTAAGAGACAGTAGTTATTCAAAGCCTCGATCCAATAAAGAAACTGACATATAGATAATACATAATTTCCTCCATACAAAACTGATAAGTGATAACCCAATTTGACCAGAAAAGAAACGCAAATGATAAAATCAGATACAGACATTAAACAAACTCAATGGTGAAATGAAATACCAAAACTGAATGCAAAGCATATACAAGTAGAAACATCCAACTGAAACTGGAATCCAGATAATTCTCTTTTCTTTTTCTTTTTCTTTTTTTTTTTTTTGTCAGTAGAAGAAAATTTTATCAAAACAAGTAAATAAGTGTTGCCCATGTAAGTATACAAAAGATAACACCAATCACAAGTTAGGAGCTAGAATGATACAGAAAAGTCGTCAGAATCCAGCATTGCCTATTAACAGCACTAAATTACTAATGCACCAGATCTCATCGGAATCCAGACAATCCTTTTTGCCCAGTTAGGAAACCCACTCTAGTAACAATACAATAACAAAGATGGAACAACCCTAGTAACAAAGAAGGATGAATGGCATCATAGTGGGTATCATTATATCTATATCTATATCCGTATACATACATACATATATATATATATATATCTACCTATTATGTAAAATCTTATCTGCAACTCTCCTAAGGACGTCGTATTATTCCCAGGTTGCTGTTCCCTGGTAAGGAAAGTTTTGCCAATAAGTTTTCATGTTCGTGGCAAAATAATACTTAAAAGTTGAATACATTCCCCCAGGTTTACCTAAAATTTTCACAAGGAAAAAGAAAATTCAGCATGGTCCTCATCGGCATATGCTTTCTGCTAAAAGTCTAAATACAATGTAAAATAATTGTGTTACCAATTTACCTTCATTGCTTGGTCATTTTCCAACATGCACCTTGGATCTCCACCAATCTCCAGTGCCTTCAAAGCTTCAAATCTAACCCAAAAGTAACTACAATTAATAGGTAGCTTGATTCCAATTATGTTGTACAAATCACCCTGACCTGCCAAGTTTGAAGGTGCGAGCTTATAACACTAACCCCCGTGGTCGTAACTGTCTGACAAAAGAACTTCACCACAAGCATTAGTTTCACCTACTTCAATAGCTACAGTTTGACCTTGAGAGGCTTCGACTGGCTGAAGATGCAGGACTCTCAACATGTCCTCCTGAGACTGCTTTGCCGTCATATCAACAAAAATGGCATCTGGAGAAAAAAGTTGCGAACAATTCTTTCCCAAACTCACAATTACAAGAGGATTGTGGACCTTCTTAAATGCTTCAGCAAGCACATTTACATTCGTATGTAAATATTTCCATCTTCTCCTAAGGACATCATAAAATTCGGATGGAAGTTGTTCAGTGATATGGCTCCTACCAAGCAATTCAGAAAGTGAATCCAAAAAACTCCCAGAGTTCAAATAAACCAAACATATTATAGCAACCAATCTCAACACCAACAGCGGATAGTAATCCTCATCATATATATTAGACATTTTGATCCATTCAAGTGTATCCTTCTTATCACAAAGAAGCCGCTGAACAAAATTGATAATTGACTCATAGATTCTTCCTAGGAAAGGTTGCACTTCAGAGACGAAAGTGGAATTTGGGTTGTTATTTACCTCTTCGTAGATAAACCATTCAATAAAAGAATTCTTCGAAGTGATGAAGTAACCATGGAAGGAGGACACCAAGATCAATAGGCGCTCAACAAGATACAAGAAACAACCAGGAGATATGTAGTCATTTTCTTTCCTCCAGTTGGCGTTATAGGTATCATTCAAAGCTTCATGGAGCCTGCATAGAAGGGACCACTCTCTTGGAGATTTACTGACATTGTCAGGCACAGTAGCGTGTGGAAATGAAATATCAACATTCCCACAAAGATTCTGAATGAACGTTGTCCAGAGTGGGTTCCCATCTTTACCATCAAACAATTTTAAAATCTTCTCATACAAATCATTGTTTATCTTACCCAATCCAAGAATTATCATCACAACCCTTCCAATTTTCCCATAAGTTAGCTTACCCCTCGAGCATATGTTTTCCAATATCACTTGCTGTAGTAAATTCTTAGAAGCTTCACTTCCTCTGAGAGAAAACATGTTCTCTGCCAACGATTTTCGCCAATCTAGAGGAAATACACAGCCAAAGAAAGATTCAGCAGAAAATTTGACAAATCTCTGTAATTCCTTGGCATCTTGGTACGGGCAGTCCAGATATTTGGATTCCAAAAGAGACTTTGCAACCTCATATATATGAGTAAGTGATCTACTTTGGCAGAACACGGAGAGATTATTCTTTAATGAGAGAAAATAAAGAGCTACAAGATTCTCCAAAACCTGCAGGCCAACAGAAAGTATTTCTGAAGACCAGTAACTTCGAGCAATCGAAGCTAAATGGTGAACATCAATAGAAACCAATTTTCCATTCTGATGAAGGAATCGATTATCCAAATCTCTCACCCAATCAGCACCAGGGTTGAGCAAGAGGTAGATTGCATTAAGTTCACGGAACTGTCTCCACACTCCCATGTAATTCAAACAGAAATCTCCATATTGTTTATATTCACTAAAATCTTGGGTTTCAAGACTTCTAAGATACTTGAAAATGTTCACAACATGATCTTTCCAAAAATTCCAAAAGTAAACAAGTGTTTCTACTGAAACCTGATTTCTGGAGATCATCTGATCCAAATGCTTTATTCGATCAAAAACAAAACCGTCTTCCCACATATACTTCGACGAGTTCGTATGAAGATGAGCATCTATAATTTTTCGAGCAGATATTATTTCACCACAAGCACTCTTATGTCTCTGAGAAGAATTCAGGGAGTTTTTCATGACGGACACACTAGTCTTCTCATTTGATAAAACATCAACCTCTGTACAAACATAAGCATAGAAGTTGTTGGACTCATTTTTAGCAAATGACTTTGCTTTTGCCAAAAGCTCTTCCTTCTGTGTAAACTGCTTTAAAGGCCAGCCTTTACTTCCAGCTGTCCATAATGAGCTGGACAACACAAAGAGAAGAATATGCACGGATGCTTCTTTGAAATTCCCAGCCTTCACAAGGAGATCAGAAGCCTTTAGAATCTCCCCTCTTAACTTTGCAATGTTTGCAGCCTCTAAGAAGTTGCCCAATTCTTCTTCCAACAACAAAAGCTCATCAAAGCAACCCAGAGGCTTCAAAAAATTGCGCATCAATTCTATGGAATGAAAACCTTTAACAAACCTCATCATGGATCTGTGATCTTTAAGCTCATGATAATGAACAGCACAACCCTCTAGAAACTCTTGCTCAATTTTTTCTATTACTTTTCCTCTTGTAACCATGCCAAAGTCTATAGTTGCATCTTGCTTCCAATATCGAATGTACTCCAAACCCTTGTCAAATAATTTTCCCTTGGAGCAAACTTTTAAACATTCTGGGAAAAAATAGCCCCTAGCATAAATATCAGCTGCAAGTTCATAACATCCCGCAAGAGAAAAGCATTCCCCAGCCTTTTCCAGCTCTGACTTCCCACATTTTTCTAAATAAAGCCTGCCTGCAATAGTTGGATGTTTGCCAAGTCAAAAACAAAAATCACATTAAAACCAAACCACACTCAAGTTTTTTTTTTGGTGCTCATGTTAATTTTCAGCGTTCTTCATGTGTAGAAGTTTATGACCAAAATTTAGAGATCAAATAAAAGGAATTGCAAACCCCGCATGACAGGGTTTGTGATACAAGTACTCATATAAAAAAATCCATGAAGAACACAGTTGTAATGGAAAAGATGAAAGTAAATAGTAAAAAGGAATACTTGTGGAGCACATTTATACCTCTTACATTCTCATCCCTCAAATCTTTTAAGATGGTTACTACCCAATGTTGATTCCACCAAAGTGGGGTGGTCCTGAGAGTAGTTTGGATAGGGTTCTACTTTCAGTGTTTTTTCCACAAAGGGTTGGCCCCTCTCCAAACTAAAATGTGCATTGGCACTAGACAGTTTGAGACTTTACCACTCCACCAGACAATGACTTTGCTCGAAATTATTTCTATAATGTCAAAATCTTCCAATACCAGAAAAGGTTTGAATTCAACTGTAAGACAGATTGTGGTTTTAATATGCATTATACATTGCAAAAAAAAAAATCAACAGCAAAACTAGAACCCAAACACCAGAAGCACATGGTAGATTATATCATGGTAGAATCCAATGTTTACCTGCTCTTTCATACTCCCCCAACTCACAAAAACAACGAGCAGCAGAATCACCGTTGCCTATAGCTTCAAATATATCAGCAGCTTCCCTAAGTATACCGTTTGCTGCTTCAGGATTCAAATGCCGCATTCGGTCAGCCATGGCTCTAAGGCCAGCAGCCTTAGATCTTCTTTCCCAATAAGTATCTCCGGCTCTTTCAAAGCACGTTGTTGCTGTTTCATAGTTACAATCATGATATAACTGCACAGATAAAAGAATTAGACATCCATAGAGGTATTTGTGTTTGCAGAAAAGCAAAAAAAAAAAAAAAAAAAGGTGTCAATAGATCCATCATGCCCTCATTCACAAGTATTACAATTGCAAGATAAAAGTAATATATTCCGTAGCAGAATTCAATAACAATGACCGTATCATCTTCATCATTGCCTAGCTATTAATTTGGGTAACAATCGAAGCCTATGATATACCACAGATGAATATTCTGATCATTCCTTCACCATGATATTCTCCATGCAATAACCTAAGGTTTTCCAGTCTTAATAGGTAAGAACTTTTAATAATAGGGGGTTAAAAACAATGACATAAGTCACATGATATAATGTATTGGTAGAGGTAGAGGTAGAGGTAGAGGTAGTAGAGCTAGTTTGGGAATGAATTGTCTATGAAACTGTAAAAATAAACAGTCTGATAGTTCCTTCACCATGATTTTTCCTATAAAATAACCTCAGGTTTTTGAGTCAAAATTCGAGCAAAATATATTCATAAACAGTGGAGTGATAACCTTCATGCCCCTTGACCTCCACTCCTCTGAACTGCTAGCAACTTGCATTGTCGGAGCAAGTGAGGTGTCCAGTTGTCTGACTTGGACAAGACACTTTTTCTTCCAATAGTCAAACATGGGTTTGCAAAACTCCTCTGTATTCTCACAAATCCACAATCTCTGCCTTGTTCGTGTAATAGCTACATAAAGTTGCTTTAGTTCTGAGCACAAGACGTTGTGTTTAGTGGAAAAGGTGCTAGGTGAAGTTGAGTCGAGCAAATCGTATTCATTCATATATTCATATATTACCCTCCATTTATATTTCAAAAGTGATGAGCCAAAAAAGTTGTACAGCAATACATCCTGCGCAAAAACAACATAAGAATCACCAAAAACCAGGAAAATATGGCTCAATAAATTACTGTTTGAGAAAATGGACCATAGCTTAAACATGTGACACGACAATTTTTAATATGTAGACATAATCCATAGAAATATGCATTTTAAGATTTAAGGTCCTGTTTGGATGTTGAGATGGAGTAATCTCATCTCATCTCATCCATACACAACTCAAATACAAATACTTCTCAATTTCAAATCTTCAACTTTTTCATCTAATCATTACAACTTTTCCAAAATTCCAAACAAAACACAAAAATATAACTTTTCAAATCCCAAAACAACAATAATATTAAAAAATTATATTCTAACAATATTTTAACTTTATAATATTTATATTCAATTCTTTCTCTCTCATTTCCCAAAATCCAATAACACATCTTAACTCAAACTATTTCACTACTATTCACAAAATTTTCACCCATCTCATCTCAACATCCAAACGAGTTCTTTGTCTCGGCACAAGACCTACAATAAAAATCCTATCAAACACAAAGCTCGAAGCTTAGTTTTGCAAGAAAAATGATGTATATGTACTTGGCAGTTTGGTACTAATATCAGGCAATATGACAACAGCATCCTGGGAACAACAATTTAACTTCAATCAAGATGTGATGTAAATCCCTATTTTACACACTCAAATGAAAAACCGACATGTTAACTTTCAATTAAATGATAAAATGCACACACTGGTGACCTCTGGCCCACCAGCTAGTGGCTGACACATTTGAGCAACAGTCAGATTGATGGTGTTTACTCCGACTATCTCTTGAGGTGGCAGCTGCTACACCAACTATCACCGGGGGTTAGATATTTTAGGGCTTATGCTTTATATTTTAGTGTTTCACTTTATGATCATGTGTGATGCATCTTTTATAAAATAAATTGCTTTCTCTACTGAGGTATCTTATAATTGGAGGGTGTAAAAGTCATTTTTACACCACATCCTAACCAAAGATGCAATCTAGGAACAATCCTATCAATATGGCATTATGATGAACTTGAACATATTAAAAGGGTTATTTCAAAGCAATAGCTTTATTCATTGAAATTCAACAATTAGCTAGGATAATGAAACTCCCCAGTGCTAATCAACTCAATGTAAAACAATAAATCAAATAAATAAACCTGCAAAATAACCACCTGAAACTCAAGGCCCTTACACTCCACAATAGTTAGAACAAGAGCTTGCTTCCCAACATATTTGGCAACTTCCTTCTGAGCAGAATCATCCCGTACCAATATTACCTGCTCCGCGCCAAAGCCAACAATAGTTGCTCCACTATTTCCACTATTTCCAAAAATAGTGATGATTGCATTTTCATTGCTCCCTGATTCAAGCAAAATTGGAGCTTCTCCATGCACAAGACTATTCTCAGGCTCCAAAACATCAATCGATTGAGGAAAGAAATGATATAGAAGTTCAATAACACTGTGTGCTAGTTTGAGAACCCCATCATGAGTACGGAAGTTCTGGCTCAGATGGAAAATATTCGACATTATTCCTTTTTCTTCTCTTTTGTTATATCCACTGCTTTTTGATTCCAGTAGAAACTTCTTGTAGAATAGAGATCGTATATCCTGGAACCTAAAATCAATTCCCCTGGCAATAGTTTGTGCTGTATCACCAGAGAAAACGAAACCTTCTTCAACATTTTTGCAGATATATTTGAATAATGCAATTTGGCTCATTGTAAGTTCCTGAACCTCATCTATGTATACAAAATCAATTATATCACCAGTGTAGCTTCCAATTCTCAAACGACGATGTAGATCTATCACAAGATCAGCCAGATCAAACTCACCCTTTTTCATCTTCATCTTTTCATAATTTTGAAAGAGCTTATATATTATTTCTCTCTCCTGTCTACTTAAACTGGAAGCTCGGCTATTTGATAGTGAAAGATACTCATCATGACTGAGCTTACCATCACCTTCCTCTACAGCTTGTGGGCCACCCTTTATATGAGATATAATCTCTGTGAAAACTCTGGAAGAGTCAAGCTTTGTAATTAGCTTGGCATTGAAATGGGGCCAGTATGATAAAATAAACCTCTCATAATTAACTTCCTTCAACCTCATAAAGGTCTCTAAGGCAACTGATCTACCACGAACTCGACCAGGATCAAGTTTTCTCACTTCATGGAATCTTTCAAAGTAGGAACTGCCTACAGTTCCATCAAGCATCATCAGAAATTTATGAAATGTTATCACAAGAGGATAGGACCTGGTAGGAACGCCAACAAAAGAATCTGGGATGTCCTTGAATTGAATTGAATCGTCAAAATCATCAATATCATTTGAACTGGTACCTTCAGAGCAATCACCATCACAGACAGAGCTACAAAAAAAAAGGTCATAAAAGGCTCGTAGTGAATCCTCGAACAACTTTATTGCCAAAAACAAATAGTGCTTATTCACAGGATGCATGCTCAAACCACCAAGATTTTTACACTCTGTTCCCCAAATTACCTGACATATTGCACCCTCAAACCACAAAAACTTAATACTTCTCACTATTTCTTAAGGTCTAATTATCAAGATTGTGCCACTTCCCCTATTACTTCCCCCTTTTATCCATCAACTAAAAAACATTGTGAAGTGCCAATATTTGGTAGCTTGAGGGTGTAATGAGTTGGTTTTCATAGTTTGGGGTACAAAATGCATAAACCATGATAGTTGAGGGTGCAAAGAAAATTTGTCCCCAAGATGTTAGAAGAGATAATATATCCCCTTGATTTGTACAAACAAAATAAAAGACTTTCGAAACTTTTGCGCTAACCTAAGCCTAATCCCCAAGTCCCACAGGTTTGAAAGCTTAAAATTATTTGGAGAAACACTACAACATAGGAATAATAATATGTTGCATAGTCACATCCAATATATATAATATTTTTTTATCAGTAAATTACATCCAGTACACAAAGTTGTACTAAATCAAGGAGTAAATAACTTAAGTACATGAAATTTGGTACGAAAGTTTAGCTTGAATTTAACTTATGAACCACGTTTTAATATAAATTGGCCTGCCAAAATACAAACTGGAAGGGTCCATGGTTTAATGAGATTTCTATGCATCCAAACACAAGTTCCTTTTGAAATGTCTCAAAACCCCGTTAAATACAGTGAAAACTAAGTTTCATAGTTCCTAATAAAAAATAAAGCTAAGAGATTAAAAAACACTAAACTTCCCCAAATTCAATGGAACTAGTGGCTCATGAATTCACGTGAGAGCACTATCAAATAAACCATGCACCTTTCCAACTGAGAAACGTGTTGTGTGACCTGTAGTTTGACAGCATAACACAGTTTATGGCTCACTGTCACAAAAAGCTGGTGCAATATAGTTCTCTTTGTTTCCGCCAAGGTCTCCTCAACCTCATTCTCTGGGTTATGCACAAGGTTATCGCTCTTCACACCATAAAATAATTCTGTTGCCATCTGGTGCTCCTTTTCTTTCTCTAACAACTTTCTAGTCAAAACAGTGGTTTTCCCAGTACCCGACCGTCCAAGTATAAAAGCACTTCTAGGAAAAACTATTATCTCCTGCTCTTGGTCATTTACTTCAAATAGAAGATCCAATTCACCACTATCCTTGTTCGAAAGCAACTGACCCACTACACCAGATGAGAAAGAGTAGAATTTCATCAGCATCAGACTCTCACTAACCTTTGCATTCTCAACATAACTTCCACCATCAGAAGCGCAACCAACTAAATCACTCTCATTTTCACTATTAGCAACTTTCCTATTCCGTACAACATCAAAAGAGCTTGACCAACACTTCGGAAGTTCCAAATTCCTAAGCAAAAATAACCAAAAATAAATAAATAAACCGGTTCAAAAGTCAATATATAACAAAGTTACTCTTGCAAATTTAGCAATATCTTTAAAGATCTTCTAAAATGCAAAAGTGCATACATACCCCACAAGACATTTCTCTTTGCAGTAATTAAGAAAGTCATCTGTATATTTCCCAAACAAGCTATCAAGCCGTGTGATTAATTTTGGAATTTTTTCTGCAGGTAATATATCCCAGACCTTCAAAACTTGATCGTAACTCAGTTCCTTTCCTTTGTCACTCCATTCCTTTCTGATGTCATTTGCACAAACAATATAAAGATCTTCAACCTTAACTTGCTTTATGATCTGTGAAGAACTTCCACAAACTGGATCTGAACTTCTCTTCGTGGGTCTCCAGCCCTCGGAAAGGTTAGATAGACGTTCTATAGCCAATTTTTTTTTCGTTTCAGACTTCAATTTTCTAAATGATTTCAGAAAATTATCACTGAAAAGAACCTGTTGGAAATGGGAAAAGAAAGAATACTGAAAATTTAATAAGAAAAGCTACATAACCCAATCAAGAAAGAGTGTTAAAACTGCCACTAGTGAGAATTGAAAAAAGGAGTATAGTTTGTAATGAAAGCATAACTATTGAATGTCAAATACCTTCCACCTTGACCTAGCACTTCTGAAAAGTATGCTATCTCCATTCAGCAAATCATCAAATTGTTCAAACTCTCTCTTCACATCTAAAACTGCTTTGCGTAAATCCTTGTCTTCATCAGCATTAAAGAAACACCGACGTTTCTTAGCATTAAGGACTAAGTCTTTCCAGATAGAGCCACTATTACCAAGTGTACCTTCATTTCCCAAGATCCATAGACAGTGCCTGAAAGGCATTACGGGGAAACTGATATTTTTACCATACATGACAATAGGGAAACCAAAGTAAACTTTCCAAAAGAGTTTACAATATCTTACCTCGCCCTGGTAAGAGCAACATTCGTTCTCTGATGATTTGATAAAAACCCAATTTTTCCACGCCTATTAGATCTCACAGTTGATATTATTATTATGTCCTCCTCCCCCCCCTGGAACCCATCAACTGACTTCACCTTCACTGTGAACCCATCAATATTGATGTACTTCGTTCCAAGTTTGTCCCGAATTGCCCCTACTTGAGCAGCATAAGGAGATATTACACCAATACTGAGCTTCTGTCTTGAACCAACCCAAGCTTTTCTCAAAGCAAAATCCAAAAACAAAGAAAAAAATATATCAAAAACAGAAGTTAATTATCGGTTGAAACCAGGACGTTTAAGTACCAGTTTATCTTAGAAAGAAGTTCCATTATCAAGAGTTCTACAAAGTAAGACCACGTGGAAGGATAAAGATACAATGTGACATAATTAAGAAACATGCATTTTACATACTTCAGCACGTAGAAGTTTCCCATTCATTACACTTTGACAAACCTCATTAACTTCCACCTTTTTATTTTATCTAAGGAATTAGAGAGCAAACAAATCAACTTACTGAAATCGAATTAATGAATTGAATGTGCTGCATCTACAAATAGAACCTTGCTATAGGATTAGACATCTTTCTCTATAAAAGCAAAAGCCAAAATGTGAAACAACCCCAGAAGCTTAACAGAAACTGATTAGACTAGCTGTCAGAATCAAATGTAGTTAAAAGAACACTAGACTTCAAATGTAGTTACCTTTGTATAAATTGTACAATATTTTCATGACAACAGCAACTTCGACCAGGTTTCTCCAGCCATACCCAACATCGCCTTGTTCTTCTCTTCCATCTACTAGATTTATAAAAGAATATGGACCAAACATTGGCCCTGGAAGGTAGTGCTTTTCATAGCCTTTTCTTGTAACATTCGGAGCATCTACAATCTGGTTGCAATAAAAATTCAAATTTGGGAAAGAACTTACAGACGGATGCATTCGATACTGTATATTAAGAAGATGCTTTGAGTGACCCAGTGAGCTCATTCTCTCAAATAGACTCCTCCCAAAATCAGCTTCGCTACAAATCTATAAGTAGATTTTAAAATGATATTAAGCAAGAGAAAAACAAAAAGGGAAAGACAAATTCCAACAAAGGGAGCAGTAAGTAACACAACCAAATAGGATTTACACACATTGCTTTCAACCATTGCTGGTAGTTGGCACTCATCCCCAACGAGAATAGCATGCCTTAAACCTGGAAGTTGAAGGGGTATTGCTGACTCACACTCCTTTAAGCATGCAGCTTCATCAATAACCAGAATGCTCAGTGGTCGCATTGCCACCGAATGCAGTTTATAAGAACTTGAAGCAGTGCATAAAATTAAGGAAGCCGCTTGAAGACAAAATTCCATTATTGATTCTTTCTTCATACCCATTGGAAGCTCAAGTTCATTAAATGAACCCTGAAGAGTTTTTAGAACAGAAAGGCATTCTCTTCTCCTTGCTTGCAACTGGAAGGGAATATCCATAAGTGGTTGCGAAGTATCTCCAACTACTTCTAAACGAGAAAAAAGCTGCTCCAGTACTTCAGATTCCACACTATCTTGAAACAATAAGGTTTCAAAAGACTGAAGTAGGCCAATTAAAGAACTCATGTTTTGGAAATTGCTTTGAGTGTAGTAACGTTTGGGTAAATGTGTGCAGAAGACTAGAGAACACTTTTTTAGGGGTGATGAAATAGAAACGAATCTTTTTCTCACAAAATCAAGAAATGACTCGTATGTTTCGTTGCTAGCATCAGTTTCCTCCCTTCTTTCCTCTCTGATCTCTTTTTCTTTGCTCTTTTCTCTCTCTCTTGTCGATTCATTTTCCAAGAGCATGTGATACTGAGAAACACAATCCTCAAGAAGATCGATCATTGAATCAAAACTATCCAAGCACTCTGTAAGCGTTTGGACCCGATAATCTAAATATATCTCTTCAATGTCTGAACCAAGTTTGAGTCTCTCCTTATTCCCAAACAAAAGAATATCTCCCAATGCGCAAAGCGAACCATCACTTTTCGGCGATTCTTTCACCATCTCTGTTATGTAGGAGGCCACTCCTGTAATTGCAACATTTGTTGGTGCACAGGTAAGAGTTCTACATCCCATTCTAAAAAACGATAAGAGCAGAGTACTAATGATTTTTGTTTTCCCTGTACCGGGCGGGCCCCATATAAGTTCCACTTCCGTTTTGTGGCTGCAATGCATCTTACGAAGACATGCCAGAAATGTCTGGGTTTGGGATTCATTCAGTTTGTAATTTATACTGGTACCGAATTTCTCGTGCCAGCTGCCGTCACTCTCTGCAGAGCAGAGATCACAATCTTCCTCAATCTGTTTTGCAGCATCAGAGAGGGAAAATAATTGAGCCAAGAATCAACAGCAATTATCACTAAGACAAATAAATTCAGAAAACCAAAAGAATAATACCTTTTACCTTTAATAATGTATCAAACCAGGAGATACTAAGTTCAAATTCCAACTCTCCTCTACCTTCCACTTAAAAATTCAAACCATACTTACTCAACAGTTTTAGGGAACAGCTATCTTAAAAGGTCGGGGTATGCATACAGGTTCGAAAAGACAAGAAAGTGGGAACTCTCATCCACTCTATCAATACATAATCCCATAGCTTTGTGATCAACTTAAAACTTTTGGAAAGTTGACTCGACCTCAAGTTTTTCTAATTTATAAAACTTCAAAAGTAAAACATTTGTTTCAGATTATTAAAACAGTGCTGATATATGCTGTATATATTTATTACGTCCACTTTCACTGAATGTCCACTTCATAATAATTGGAGATTTCCATGTTATGTCAGGATGCATGCCTAACTCAGTATTATTATAACTACAAAATTCGTACCAAAATTACTTACCAAAGAATTAGTGCACAAAACTTTCTTGATAATCCGCAGATTTCCCGGCTTGTGCAATGCATTCCATATTCTCTTGTTAGGGATTGTATTTATCAGGAAAATCACAAACCAAGATTTATGGTTCCCAGCGTCAACTTCAAGGTCTTTCAGTGCTTTGACTGTAAATTTGGTTGATGGGCTATCATCCTCCACTGGAATTTTGGTTGATGGAGATACTTTTTTCACATCCTCTGGAATTTTGGTGACAGTTACAAAAGCCCATTGCCTTCCTATTCTTTGTAAATCAGAAACATCCTCAGGTTTGGCGTCTGCTAAAACAAACACATCTCCAGGCAATGTCTTGTAAGGCTCCTGGCCACGAACAGTGAGTTTGTTTCTCCATTCATCAACCTTAACATCATACAATTTTGTTCCATCTGCCTTAGATTTAGAAAATTCAATTACTTCAGCAAAAGGGGCTCTTGAAATAATCTCCATACTCGAATGCAGTTGTGCACGAGTTTCTTCCAGTAAGGGGTAAATATATGACCCAAAATACTGATTAACTGATTCAAAGGATTGTGGAATCTTTTTCACCTGTAATTATGAAACAAGAATTCAATCAAAATAGAGGGCCAAACAAACTTCTTGCAGGTCAAAAAGCTCATCCCAATAAATTAATCCGCTGGGAAAACGCAAATAGGAATTAGAGTGAGAGAATTAATTAATTTGGTGTAGCTTATCCAACAAGGAATAGGAATTCACAGCATAAAAATAAGTTTCTCTTTGAGAAAGGTTGATCTTTTATGAGAGGGCATGGATTTAGGTGTCTTGAGATTCTGGGTTTGGATGTTGCTTAATCTCATTTCTACTCCATCCTGCAAACCAGATATACGAGAACAAACTCCCGACTAATCCGGCACTTTAGGGCCTCTACAAATTAGTGCAAAACCAGATATAACTCAACTGAAGGGCTAAACTGCAATTAGCACACATTTCACGACTAGATCATGCTCTACAAGTAAACAGATAGTAAAAAATTTTATTTTTCTACTTTTTGAAATTTTCTTAAGCATCAGATTCTTCATCCATACTTCGCTGAGTGTTAGATGGTAGAAAGCATTCCAAAGGTGCCCTGAGATTATAATAACTAAACAGAAATTATGTGCGAAGAGAATGATGGATTAAAGCAAACCTTGTACTTGTAAAGGTTTTCGTTTTCAATATCTTCAAGGGACCAAGAAATGACAGTATCCGTGAAGTCAGGGGCAGCAGGAACTCGGCCTACTCTCCTCATCTTCTTTGAACAGTCTCCCTTCGTCATTTTCGTTATTACTATTCCTTTTTCACGCACATTTTCTTCTCATCTGCATGCAATGTCAAATGATGCTATAAAAAAACCCGTTTCACATGAGTCAACTTTAAAACTCACAAAAGCAAGACGTTGGAGAGAAAGGAAATGGGCTGGGTTTCTTTGCAAGGAAGGAAAGAACCACGAAAGGAGAAGCAACTTGGGAATGTGAGAACAAGAACACATGACTAGTGGTTATCTTTTAAAGCCTTTTACAAAGCAAGATCAGAATCATCAAACGAGGAACATGATTCATAAACCTTCGGAAGAGGGAAAAAAAAAAGTACAGAAAAAACCTTTTGTGCGTCCTTTGTCTTTTCCGTACTTCTCTTTTTCTTTTTTCTTTTTTTATCGGCAAATGAGAATCAAGAAGCCATGCAATTCAAAAGTAAAGCTAGTCATGCCGAGGAATCGGATCCTTCATGGTATCGACAAAAACAAAAAAGTTGTTTAAATTAAGACAGTAAAAAGATTCGAAGATCGAATCGGATCAATAAACTAGACTAAATTGGTTGTTTCGGACCGAAACCGAATTGGACCGAATGAAATTCGGTCCGATCCGGTCTAAAATTTACATGAATCGATTAATTCCGGTCCAGTCTCGATCTAAAGGATTTTTCTTTCTGGACCGGACTGAACCTCATATATATATTTATATATGTATATATAAAAATAATATATAAATTATAATATTAATATTAATATAAATTAATATATTAATATATGATATATATTAACATATTAATATATAATATATACTATTATAATATTAACATATTATAATTTATTGGTTGATTAATTGTAGTATAAAAATATAAATTATAATATATTTATATAGAATATTAATAATAACTTATAAGTAATAAGTGTATTATTATTATTTAATATATTATTACTAATTTATCACTATTTACTAACATATAAATATATAATATACTAATGTAATAATATTATTAGTTATAATTTACTAACATACTTAATATATAATATATACTAACATATTAATATATAATATATACTCTTATAATATTAATATATTATAATTTATAGTAGTTAATATTTGATCATTGTAAAATTTTAGATTAAATTTAGCACATTAAATCATATGGGACACTCTTGGACCGGACCGGACCGCTCCTGGACCGAATTGGACCGGACCGGTATGGACTGAACTCCTATTCGGTCCAGTCTGAGGTAAGAGAATTCTTAGATCGAATGGAATTGGTCTACAAATTTATCGTTTTGGACCGGACCATTTACACCCTTAATTTAAATGATTAAGAAAATATAGTTTAATGATGTTGTAAATTTTTTAAAAATGTTTAAGGATATTAAAACAAATAAATAAAATCAATCAATCAATAGGCCTTAATATAATTTAAAATACGACATGTGGCCCTAACTCTTATTTAAAAACACTCAAAATACAAAAGTTTACGTACCAACATAACTTCTATGATATTATATATTAAATATTAAATATATAAAAAGTGCTATAAATTAATTATAAAGGGTAGAGATGTCGTGGTTTTTTAAGTTGTGTTTGGATGTTATCTCAGATGTTTTATGAATAATAATAATAAAATATGAAAAAATAATAAATAATAAATAAAATATTCTTAAAATACTTGAATATCCAAACCTAACTTTATCCCACAAAGAAGTTCAAAGAAATATAAAGATAAGTAGAAGTCGTGTATTATCTCAGATGTTTTAACTCCCACTTGAATAGTATAATGGATATTTAAAAAAGAAGAAATGCTACTTCGCTCAAAAGTTTCGATGATGGATTTTTATTAATTTATTTATTTTTTTACCTTCATAATTAAAGATATATATATATATATATATTTTTTTAAAGAAGTAATAATTTTTTTTAAAAAAAAGAACATCAAAAAATATTAAAAAATATATAAAAATAAATAAATTTTTTGTACTGTGGATAGAGCCACCCACACTTTTAAAAAAATGGACCTAAAAATAAATATTTTACAAAGGGTAACGATATGCTTGGAGCACTCTTATTACCTTAATCACCACCAATATTGTTTCAAACCAAATCTTCTTTTTCATGTATCGTGTATGGAAATAAAATAGTTTGAAAATTGGCTTACTTTCTTTTATGTGTTAAAATGTCGCTGGTTAGAATATTTGCAGCATACTTTTTATTATTATTATTATTATTTACGGTTTTACATAAATTACATGATATCCTTGCAGCATATTTGTTCTTCAATAAATATTTAGGAGCTACGTCAAAAACTTAAATTTTACTCTTTTGCATCTCATTGTGTTTGTGATTTTTGAAAGAAGTTGTTTGGTTAATATATAGCCACATTCCACATCTTGGTTTTGCTGCTACTCTTTTTCCTGTCATGACTTGTTTAAGTTTATTTGCGTTTGTCTTGTGATATTTTCAGGTGGCTTTGATATATGCCTCAGATCCTGATGTTTTGTAACCCCAACTTCCTCATGTGGCAATTGTAAAGAAACAAGAAGAGACGCAATTGATATATATAACTGCAGGCTCAGCTACCTAAAATAGCAATTTTCGATTCTCTTGTAGCATTGTACATATATAGAATCTTGTTTATAAAGAGAATGAGACTCATGCTTAGATCCCACCAAGTGGGAAGTTTATGTAATAAGTAAATTAAATTACAAAATTTTGATTCAGGTGGCATGCATGTGTGTGATTAGTAACATAATTATGCATATAATTTAATTAGTCTGAATGTTGCAAAAGTTCTACTTAATTATTCAAAATATTGTTAAAAAAAAAAGTTTTCAGAGATAAATAGTTGTCATGGCTACTAAGCTAGTCTTGGCAAATTGCAAAAGAAAGCTATTTTATAAGTTCATTCAGAAACAATACACATTTTTTAAATCCCAATACACATTTTTCAAATTCTAAAATAATAATAAGATTAAAAAATAAACTAAACTCATTTCATCTCCAAATCCAAACGAGACCTTAGTTGATTGCACTTCATTCTCAATTTGTCTTTGATGCCGAGTAACTTCTATTTCCATTGCTGACTTTTAGATGTGGCTTGCTCAATTGGGAATTTTTAACTACCAATTGTTATTTTCGAAGTACTCTGAAATTGTCATACTGGGATTACATATAGAAGAAGACAGATCTTTAAAAGAAAAAAAAAATGGAAAGGAAAATGACAATTATGGCTCAAAGGAGAGTAAAAACTATATCCCCGTTTGGATTCGAAGACGAGACGAGACGAGATGAGTTGAATTTATTTTTTAATATAATTATTATTTTAGGATTCGAAAAAATTGATTTGAGAATTGAAAAAATTGTATTGGATTTGAAAAATCTGTATTGAAATTGTATTTTATATGAAAATATAAAAAAAATGTAATGATGAATTTGAGGTGAGTTGAAACGAGCTCATCTCGTCTATGAATACAAACGAGACCAATCTTATTAAGAGCATGTTTGGGATTGCGTTTCAAAACTTTAAAAGTGCTTTTAAGTAGTTAAAAGTACTTTTAAAGAAAAATGAGTTGTTTGGGTAACTTTATTAAAAGCGCTTTAGTCGGTTGAAAAAGCTAAAACTCAACTTTTTCAATAAGCACAAAATTAGAGCTTTTATCAAAAAGCTCCTGCAGATAACTATATATTTTTAAAAAACTACCGTAACTAACTCTAAAAATACTTTAAACATATGGATCCCAAACAGTAAATGACTTTTTAGTAATAGAGCTTATTATATTAAGCTTTAAACTATAAGCCTTAAGCTGAAAACAATATTTATCACCACAATCCCAAACATACACTAAGTACAGCTGTTATCTCAGAGAAGGAAGGCCTATTGACAAGAATTGCTTCTCAACATCTCTACATTAATTCTAACAGCTTGAGGTGCGCATTCTTCATAAGAACAAGACAGAGTCCCTGGAAGTCCCAACCCAATCAAAGGTATTACTAACAACACAAGCACAGCAACAGCACCTCCTAGCTCCTGCAATAGCACCTCATATTTTGCCCCAACAACACAAACACTAAAACATCACCAAACACAACTCATTCAAAGCCTAAAATTAAGGTGTTAGCGACAATTGGATCTCACTCGCACAAACACATGGGGATCATAAACGAGGTATCATAAACATGATAATTTTAGCAAGTATATAAAAGCTATCCCCATACTCAAAACTCAAAAGAAACTTCCCAATCAATGAGCAATGAAAGAAATTGGAAACCAATTTCAATAATGCACTAAACTAATCGACCCTGAGCAAAAAAGCTAAAAAAATTTGCCAAATTGGAATATGCTTAAACAAGCCAAACACTGAAACGGAAAATGGGTCTTTCCAAATAGTGAAAAATCAGAGGGAAAGTGTGGGGCTTACCTGGAGGCTCGGGAGAGGTGTCTTAGTTGGCTGTGCGTGGTGGCGGCAGAGGCAACACCTCTGTTATATCACCCAAGTGGCCGAAACCCTAGACACAGATAGAGACAAAGAGACAGAGTTAGTGTACAAGAAAAGAGACGGAGGGAGGGAGGAGTATCCTCCCTTAGATGGCGGCGATTTGGAGGTGAACGGATGCTCGGTTTTGGCTCTACTCGAAGAGGCTTCTGGAGAGAGAGAGAGAGAGAGAGGCTCGTCTTGTTTCGTCTTCATTGATGGTGGCTGTTGGGTGCAGAGGAAGAGTTTGGGTTGGGGAGGGGAGAGTTGGGCGCGAAGGAGAGTTTCGAATTGTTGAAATTTGAATTTCAGCTTGTGAGAAAGAAATAAAAGAAATAATTCTTTGAATAATTTTTTTTTATAGTGATGGACTGGATTATAGTCTACGTAAAAACGTTTTAATTTTATAATTTCAGATTTTTTAAATTTTTTATTTATAAATACATTTATTTTAATTAATTTTATTCTAAAATAGGGATTTTTATATTTATTTATTAATTAGATTCAGGGACGAAATTGTGTGAGGGTGAAATATCTCTAAAGTAGGGCCCAGGCCTATTATTTAGTGCACTAGAAGACAAGAGTGAAGAAGAGTTGAGTGGACCAGATCACATAGAGGATAAAATATAAAAGCAAGTAACTGACACATGCAAGAAATAATATCTAGACCAAAGCCTCTAGATAGAGGCAATCATCAGAATATCTAAGCTCTCTTGATAGCTCAATATTTCTGGCTATATAATAATTTCTCTATTATCTCAGATCGCTTACTTCATCTTCTCAAATGAACTCAATAGCTTATACCAATAGAATCATGTATTTTATTCATGTACAGTGAGAGTCCTGAGATACTGTAAAAATATTCATTATAGTGGATTCCATTCCCCAAAATTTCGTGGACGTAGGCCTTATGCCAAACCACGTAAATACTATGTTTCTATATTTATTTATCTGTTATCCGCGTACGTATGGCCGCACCAGAATCTCACCGGGGGCATCAAACGACACCCATTGAGACCCAACTCGCTCCAGTGGACTGGAAATGATTTATTTTTTTACCCTGGTCTGTTGAGATTTTTGTGACATCAACAGGAATCACCCTTTGGCTTGAGGGGTTTTGGCTCTCCAAAATTTTTATAACTTGATAAAAATCAAATTTTAAAAGGTATTTTTATAAAATAGATTATATAAAAAATTAATATTTGTCTCTCCCTAAATTTTGTTTTGTAAATTGACCCCCCAAACTAGATTTTCTAGTTTTGCTCTTGTTTAGATTGTAAAGGAGTCTAATTTTTTGGACTATATGTAGCATTGTCCATTTTTATAACTCGATAAAAATCAAATTTTGAAAGATATTTTTATGAAATAGATCATATAAGAAATTAATATTTGCCTATCTCTAAATTTTATTTTGTAAATTAACTCCTCTAAATTAGATTTTTTAATTTTGTCTTTGCTTGAATTACAAAAAATTTAGACTGGACGTAGGATTGCCCCAAATAATATATCACTAAACTGCAATTAGCACACATTTCACGACTAGATCATGCTCTACAAGTAAACAGATAGTAATAAATTTTATTTTATTTTATTTTTCTATTTTTTTTACTTTTCTTAAGCATCAGATTCTGCATCCATACTTTACTGAGTGTTAAATGCTAGAAATCATTCCAAAGCTGCCCTGAGATAATAATAACTAAACGTGAAATTATGTGCAAAGAGAATGATGGATTAAAGCAAACCTGGTACTTGCAAAGGGCCTTCATTTAGAATATCTTCAAGAGACCAAGAAAGCACAATATCGGTGAAGCCATGGTCAGTAGTAGGGGTGTTCATCCGGATTCCGGATTTAAGAATCCGAAACTCGAATTTGAAATTTCCTTAAACATTTAAAAAAAAATTCAAAAATGTTAAGAAATAAATAAAATTTTAAACCGGGTCGGGTTGTGCCGGATACAAGCCAGCCCATATGAACAGGCCTAGTCAATAGGAACTCCTCTCATAATCTTCTCTGAACCATCGCCTTGGTCATTTTCATTATTCCTATTCCTATTCCTTTTTCACACGTTTTCTTCTCATCTCCGTGCAAATATAAAAGATGATATAAAATTCAGAAAAGCAAGATGTAGGAGATCAGAAAGGAAAGGGATTTCTTGGCCAGGAAGGAAAGAAACATGAAAGGAGAAGCAACTTGGGAATGTGAGTACAAGCACAATAGTAGTGGTTATCTGGCCTTTAAAAAGCAAGAGAAGCATCAAACGACGAACGTGATTAATAAACCTCAGGAAGAGGAAAAACGTAAAGTAAAGAAAAGAGAAAAAAACCTTTTGGTTTCCTTTGTCTTTTCCCGTACACTCTTTTTCTCAATAAATGAGAATCAAGAAGCCATGCATTCAAAAGGGGCCGAGGAATAATAAAGTTTTGAGTGGTGCAGTTATCGAAAGGGCAGAAAACAAAATATTTTCCTAGGATGAAGATTGATGGGCAATAACACATCATGATAGTAAGATATAGTAGAAGTAGGCATATAATAATGTATTTGTAATATAATTTTAATGTAACTTAAATACAAAAAATTTACGTACGAGCCTACTTCTTATGATATAAATAAAATAATAAAATATTAAAAATACTATAAAAATGACGTTAAGATCTTATAAAAATTCTAAAACATCTTTGCTTTACAAAGAAATCTTTGATAGATAAGAAGCTGATGATTTATGAATGAGTTGGCTCGTTGATAAAAGAAAATTAATTGATTGATAGCAAGTAGTACAAATTAATTATAAAAGGATTGAGATGTGATGTAGGGGTGGATAGGTCGGGCCCACACCACGCTGCCCCATTGTCGTCCATCCTATCCCCTCATGGGCAGGCAGGAAACCTTTACTTCCTAGATCAATTTTTATATTGGTGGATAAAGTAATACAATAGTCATATTTAAGTAACATGAAACTCAATTTTAAAAAAGTGGCTCTATAGGCACTCTTGCGGAATTCCATCAAGGCAAAATAACATTTAATTTTTTTTTTCATATATCTTTTTAATAGTTTTAATAATTTTTTTAAAAAATTTCATAACATCATTACGAAACACTTACTTAATCATTCTAAAGTAAAACTTTAATAAGTTAAAAAACTACATTATTAGTTTTAGAATTTTTTGTATTTATGAAATTTTAGTTTATAATTTAAATAATGTTATAATTTGGGTCCAAAATATATATATTTTTTAGATACAATATACTATGGATGATATTGACTTGGGCAGGGATAGGGCAAATGAGGTGTTCGACCCTTCTCTGGACACCATGACGGGGTCCCCAAACCCGCTTTCTAGGGGCGGTATGCTAGGTGGAAAAGCCTTCCTTCATATGGTGTGGGGCGAGGTGTGGTGATCCCCTATATTTGGGGAACAAATTAGGTTTTAACCCATTTTAGTCCCCACATTTACTCCTTTAAAATATGGGAAGATTTGATATTATCAATGATGGTCCCATATATGGGAGACCATTGTTCATCTATATCCCTCTCATTCTTGTTAGTCCTCTACGCCACTCTCTCTCTTGTAAGCCCTTTCGAGCATTGTAGTCCTACACATTTTTCTTCCATCCTCAACTCCGTTGCTGGCCATTTCGTCATCTCATCCGCACACTCGCCTCTGGTAAGATAAATTGTAATCTAGGGTTTAACCAATTTTGACTCTCCCTTTTTTGTGCCTCTCTTTAGGGTTAGCGATGCCTTTGCTTTTTGATTCATACTTGTTCATTTTCGTACTTCTTGATATTCGAATGGTTTTGATTTGTGCTATTGATGTTTGGCTAAAAAGTGTTGGTGTTGTTTGGCTATCGTATTAAAAAGGATTTGTACCACATGAGCTCTTGCATTGTTCAAAATTGTTCTCTTGAGCTTTCTATTTGGCTATGTTCTCCATTGATGCTATTGACGTTTGGCTAGAAATTGTGGGAGAAAATATCTACTTTCTCTATCGATTTGTGCTGCATGAGCTCTTGAATTTCTTTACTGTTTCTCTGTGTTTTCTATTTGGGTATGTTCTCCATTGATATGGTTGACGTTTGGCTAAAGATTGTGGTTGTTTATACTTGTGTTCTTTATGATGTAATCTTGATAATAATTATATATTTATTTCACCTAATATTCTGGAAGATCTCCAAAGAATATGTTGAGGAAATCTTTCCATCCCTTTATTTCTATTCAAACTCTTATTGTGTATGTGAAGAAATATTGTCTTGAGAGCTAAACATCTTTTATAAAGATTATGATTTATTAATTATTCTAGGATGCCCTATGATATGGTTCTAGTTATTGGACTTTGGGCGCAAATCCATCCAATTTAAACTTGTTTATAACTTCCACTTCAATATCTAAATGGCGTTTCTTGTTTTATTGATGAATTTTCCATGCCTAGCTTCAGTGGACCAAATATTTAGTAGAAGTTATGATGTATTTGTGGCCTTGGATATAGCTTGCATCTAGAGACATTTGTTTATCTTTAGAACAAGAAACTTTATGAATCATCCTCTGTTTTTCTGTACTTTTTGTTTGGTTATGTTCTCCATTGATGCCTATTACCTTTATGTTCTCCGAAGCTGCCTATTTTTATTTATGGTGCTTCTATTATTGGTGCTTCTATTAATTTGTTATTGACACTTTTTTATTTGATATTATGTATTACGAGTCCTGTTTGGACCATTGCATTGTTGTCTTCAATTGTTAGGAGTCAAATTGACCCCTTTTTATGCCTATTGACACTTGTTGATGCTGTCATGGTTCGAGGTTGCTTATATGTCTATTTTGGGACTATATTCAACACTTTTTCATGTATATTTTCACACTATTTGGTGCTAATTGAGTTTGAGGTTGCTGCATTGTTTGTTTACCCACTTATTTGATTACCCACTTATTTGATTGTTGGTGATGTTCTTTCTATTAGGACGGTTCCCAAGATAGATGTCTAGTCGTTAAACTGTGATTAACAAGTGTTTAAGCATAGGATGCCATTGATATCATAGGGTAATCCGTGAAGCACGAATGGCTAGCCATTGGCAATTGATCTTTACGATTTTGCAGCCATTCATGCATGTCTCATGTCGAACCACTGATATTACATTAAAATATTATCACTCTAAGCCCCAAAAGTAATAGTCAACATACTTTAGCGTGTTTACATAGATTCCATCTGTATTTTATTTATGTTTGTTTACAAACTTGAAGTAAATACCACCCCAATGCCTCGGTCAAGTAGAAGCATGACCAATATGTCACGCTCAGAAAACAATTATCACAATGAATAACCAATATATTTCTATGGTATTAAAATGTCATCGAACAGCTCACATTGAAGAGAATGAGGGGCACCGATTTTTCGATTACTAAAACTATAAGGTTCGTTTTGGCAACCTCATTGTTCTTGACAAAATTTCTTAGTTTTAGCATCTATGATTAATTGTAAGTTTTGTAGGCTGGCCAGACGTGTAGATTATTTTGCTGGTATGACCCAAAAATACCACTATATGGGCAGAAAACAATAAACCAACTAAAGAACAAAGTTCATAAGATACAAGTCTCGTTGGACGTCTAAAGTCTAAACCAATAGAAATCATTTAAACATTAACGTAAGCATAAGCTAATAGTGGAGAAGACTGTTTTTAACGCTGGGGACAGCTCGACCGATCTCCAACATCACTCTAATTTTAATCCCCAATAAAAGTTCACTGAAATAAAAATAAAAATAAAAATGTTGTGTATCTAATCATTAAGGATGACGCATACATGTCGTAAAAAGATACAAAATGGTTAAAATAAGGTAAGTGTACGTCTTTTAACATATTCTAAGAGATTGTTGCTAAACAAATTAAAAAAAGTACACTACTTAATATAACTACAAAAAAAATTAAACTATTAATATTTTCTAATCCTTATAACAATCATTTGAATAATATAATGGATATTTAAAAAAAATGGACTTAAAAATAAATATTTTACAATTTTGATGCATAATAAAGAGTGGCCCATTAATGATTTGCCGACGGTTTCAATGACTAGAAACAGTGAATAGAAGTCAATTGAAAACTATATATGACAAGAAAAATGATGAATTATTTTACTTTTTACAAGAAAAATATATATGACTATATTTAACCCAATCACCAAGTAAAAATTTAACTAAAATTATTATAATATAATATTACAAAAAATAGAAATAAATATATATTAAGAGAAAAGCCTTTCTTGCCTGTGCCCAGAGCTATAAACGAGCCGAGTTCGAGCGAGTATGGAGTATGCAAACTTGGCTCATTCACAACTCGAGTCAAGCCCAAGCTCAGCTCGTTTATAGCTAGGCTTAGGAAGACGTTCGAGCTCAACTTATTTAAATGGAATGCAAATCCAAGCTCGACTCAAGCTTAATTCTATTAACGAGCCGAGCTTGGGCTTAGCTCGAGCTCGAGCTCGAGCTCGAGCTCGGGACAATGGGGAGTAGCGCTTGACACAGCTTGACACAAAAGGCTAGCTAGGCATTGTGGTTGTTGGCGGATACATCGAGATCGAGGGTAGAGGATTCGAGACAGTCAGAGAGCAACATTTGAGAACAACGGGATGACTGAGAGAGAGATATACCTGCATGACGATGGCAATGATGTGAGGTGCGATGGAGATGTTGAAGGGGGAGGTGAGAGTTCGCCGAATCGTCGATGACGGTAGCGATGATGCGACTATTTATGAGGTGTTGGATGGTGCGGCCATGCGATGGAGACATCGATGGGGGGAGGGGTGGAAGGCGACGATTGTGAGTCTATGATTCTATGAAGGTGAAGATGAAGGTGAAGGGGGCCAAGCTGCCAGCGCATGGAGGGGAGAAGAAAGAAGAAAAACAAAGGTGAAGAGAGAAATGAGACACGGCTGGGGGAAGGGGAGAAGAAAAGAGTTGGGATTTTTCAACAAAATGGCCAAAACGAAGCCGTTTCTATGCTAGGGGCTGGGCTATTTAAGGCATACGGACTGAGCCCTTCACACATACAAACAAACTAAACACACCCAAACACAACATAAATCACACCAAACACCAAAGGCCCAAATCGCAAAAAGCCAGAAATAAAATCAAAATAAAAAGGCACATTATAATAAAAAGTACATAGCAATAATAAAAAGAAAATATTAAGACTCAATATTAATAAAATAAAATTATATAGATCATAATAATAAAAAAATAACAATACAATAAAATAAAATAAAATAAGATAAGATGAATAATAATAGTACTAATAAATAAATTAAAATACAATAAATTTGGAATCTCACATTAATAACTAGTGATAAATTATTAATAGTACTTTATAGGTTGATAGAATCATAAGTACAATATAACTTCATAGAATATATAATGATGTAATATATAGAATATATTAACACTAAACATGTATGATGTATATTACTAATTTACTATAGCTTATATAATCTTAGGAATAAAATAATACTAGAGTGTAATGATTATTCATAGTACTTTATAGTATAATAAAAGCATACCTCATAAATAGGATGTAATTTCATAAAATATATAATGATAGAATTTAATTCATAAGTTATAAGTTAATAAGTTATAAGTTGATTCATAAAATGATAGGACCATAATTCAGAAGTTATAAGTTATGACTATAATTTAGCAAATATTATAATTTATTACTTATAATATAATAATATAAATTTATATACTATAGTTTATACTTATCATATATGACTTTTTAACTTATAATATTATTAGTAGATCACCATCTTTTTTTTATATATTAGTTTACTAGTATATGTTAATGTTATGACAATACACTATCATATATTAGTATATTATTGGATTAATAGTATTAGACTATTAGTATATAAAATTATGAATGTAAACTAGTTCTAACAGCACCATGGCATCATATTTCTAACACCACTAATATATATATATATATATATATATACCATCTTTCAAACATATATATACTAATATGATATATATATTATATAAAATAAACGGACATAGGAGTTAGGACTATATATTCTATATGGTGCAATTTGTAAATATATAATGTTATATGTTTTATGTTTATTAGAATTTGGACTCATAAATTCATTAATCATCACAACTTATAGTTCTATAAGACTAGAATATAATATTATAATATTATAAATTTATATATAATATATGCAGTGGATTATTAGTCTATAAGTCTATATAAATTTATAATAATATACATAATTATGTATGTTATAATATAAATATAAATATATATATTGTATTTTATATGTAAAAATATATACAAGTCTAGTTCACGCATTTATACAAATCGATTAAGTTTTAAACGAGCTTGTTCACGAATTTTAATCGAGCCGAGTCAAATCAAGTCGATCGAGCTTTATATGAGTTTGTTCGCCAACATTAAACAAGTCAGTCAAATTTTATACGAGTTATATCGTTTAATTATCAAACATAATTCTGTGTTCACGATCGGCCTATTTAATATACGATTCGAGCCGATCTCGAATTTTATCGAGTCAAATTCAAGCTAACTATCGAGTTGTCTGTTTGTTTTACAACCTTCCTGTGCCCTTTTTGAACTTGTATAACCCCCTTCTTATTCCGTAATAATTATTAGACAAAATTTGATTTCGGAACAGAGTTGGGATTAAGGAACATTATTTTAAACGGAGATGCTAGGAAAGTGGTTTATACTATTTTTTTTGTTTGTTGAAGAAACATGGTTACTTTCATTAAAATCCAAGAAACGAAGCATACAATGTGATCAATAACTGAGATAAACTCAGTCTACAAGTCAACTAGTTATAATTGGAATCTAACTTCTAAATTTCTACAGACAAATGTTTATAGAAAACTAAGTACTACCTGAACAACAGTGACTACATCTCATCCTACACAGGAGGAGAGAATTTAGATTCTACTGACATAAAGTTCAAGACATTATTTCTTCATTTAATTTTTTTTTTGTACAAACAAACCAAGAAAAAATACAAACAAAACTACAACAACAAAAAACATCTAAATCAAGCAGCCTCCTATCGTGACCTGTGGTCACCACACGCCACGCTTAAAGTGATATGTCATGGGCCAATAGGTGCACAAAAAAGCCCGAATCCATTGAGGAGCAACTGGCGAGACGGATCGGCGATATGGATCCGCTAGAAAATGAGGTGCATTTGATACTTGACCTCGCGCGTTAAGATTTTGCGCAACTCTGTTTGACAAAACCTCCTTACGACCTCACAATCGGCGAACGAGGGACACGATGGCGCCGCGCGTGGTGGCCTCTGGGCTGTCGCCACCTATGAACTTGCAAAACCAACTACCATCACCCGAAAACCACCCACGGCACTATACCAACCGCGGCAGCCGGGAAAAAGAAAAAAAGGAAAAAATGAGAAAATAAATAGAAGAGGAAATGGAGCTCCCCCCCCCCCCCCCCCCCCCAACAGAGCGAAGAAGCTTTAAAAATTTATAGGAGAGGACGAAATGCTTTTCATAATGGATTCGTTATGCTATTCTTCATTTCTTCATTTAGACACCACTGCAACATGTATCGGGATGCTCACTTCTGTGATAAACTTCTCTTAAGTTTTGAAGAATGGTATTTATTATCTTACATCGCATATTTTATATATTTTATAATCATTTTTTATTTTTATTTTTTATTGTTAAATTAATTGAATTGTTCTATTTATCATCCATAAATCATATATTTATTATAGAAAAAAATAATAATAAAATAAGTGTAATGTATAAAGATAATAAAAAGAATTATTCTTTTTAAAAAGAAGTATACGACATTTTCATATTGATTATAAAATACCATTTCTCCGAGACTGGTAAAGAGAAGGAAAATTAATACAACATTGATCGATAAAAAATCCTACGAGAACACAATGTGTATGAATGGGTGTTATATATCCTCAAATAGGTGTTATCTTTTTGAATTCTTACGTGTATTTTTCTTTTTATCTTTTTAGACGTTCTTTAATGGAGGAAAAAGGTAAATTATTTAGTTGAGGGTTAAAAAATAATCTTTGAATTTTAAAACATAAAATAATTATACACATTATGATTCAATTCAATAGTTTTAAAAGTGTATAATTAAAAAATTTATACAGAAAAATTTATAATATTATTGGAATTAAAAAAATAAAAATAAAAAGTCTAAGTCTTTTGTAATGCTTGTATTTTAAAATTTTTAGGGTATGTTTTGTTTCAAAATTTCTTTTTTATTTTTTTAAAATTTTAATCCAATACTATTTAAAACACCAACAAAAGATTATCCTCTAATTGTAGAAAAAATTTAATCATTTGCCTTAATTTCTGCCAAAAAAAATCGAAAAACATATCCCACAAAAGGTTTGTATAAATAACTTTTAAATTTACCTACCATTTTGCATACCCAATACAAGAAATAATAAATTCTTTTGTCCGAACTTCTCATTCTACGCATCTATTTTCATTGAATTTAATAAAAGAAGAAATACTTAAAAACTTATTTCAATGATTCTCTTCTAGAATCATAAAAACTTTTACTTAACCAAATATGCCTTTCTGGTGAGCCATGTAATAGTGTATTGTACCAATCAGCTCCACACAAAAACGAGAATTATTCGTATCAAGACTGCCATATTGTTAGTGGGTATCGAACACAAGATAATGGAAGAGCATCTTAGGTACAAAGACTAAATAGACAAGTCATATACAAGCTTTTTATTAAAAAAAAGAAAGATCCGTACTAATAAAGCACAATTTTTTTTACACTTTTTAAAGGTGGAATCCACTTTTTAACAAAAGTTTATATGAGACTTCTCCATTTGGACTCATATAAATCATTTCTCTAAATTCTATTTGAATACAAAAATAATTTTATCACATCTCATTTCATCTCTTAAAACATTTACACCCAATATGCTTGTTGATATATATATATATATTATAATATATATTATATCAGTAGGTTCATGCCGTTGAAATCAATGACAATGACCCACGTACATAGTGTTATAAAATGAAGATGTAAGTTTCTCTAGCAATCTCTCATTGTCTTCAAAAATCCACTCATTGCGCTCCAGCCACAAACATCATGTGGTGCAAATAGTGATCATCTTCAACAACGCTTTAATCTATTGCATTCCTCTAAAATTTGCCCAGTTGGCTAGCGTTGCAACCACAATCTCCGACATAACTCAAGTCATCTCTAATATGTTATGATAATCCTCTGTTTCCTCAAGTTGTTGATTGTGAGGATCTTGTCCAATATAGTTGTCCACACAAAAAATACAGTTTTGAGGAATGCCTTATATCTCCAAATCCTTCTCCAAGAAAACTGAATGATGGGCTCTTGAGTTCGAGCCTTATAAAAAGAGTAAATCGAAAATACACATTTCCTTGCAAGTATCCACTACAACCCATCATCTTGTTTATTGCTTGGATGTATGGAATATAAAAGACTGTAAAACTCAGCCAAGCTACTCATATTTCTCTCCTATGCCACCCTACTAAAGTTGATATTCTAATGAATTTGCCCATCCAATATTCCCATGACTTTCGCCACTAAAGCATCTTTGACACTTGCAATTTGGAACAGAGAAGGAAATAGATCTTGTAAAGCAATAACATCACACTAAATATTTTTCTAGAATTTAATCCCAGATCTCTCACCCAAGTGAAGTCGAGTATGTCAAGTAAAAACCCCAAACCTCTTCTTATGTGTATCCACAACTCCAACCCGTAGGCTCATCTAACTTCTTTGGTACACCCATTCCCCCATAAGTCTCCGTATTTGCACTCAATCACCACTTCCACAAGGCATTGGGTTTCTTACTATTTCTCCACAACCATTTATCAAATATTGTCTGGTTAAAAATCTTCGTACTTCTAATACCCTAACCACTGTCAGATATACGATGACATATCGTCTCCTACTTGATAAAATAGAATTTAAACTCCTCTCCCATTCCATCTCACAAGAAGTCACGTTGAAATTTCTCAATTTGGAATGCCACTCTTGTAGGAATAGGGAAAAGAGATAGAAAATATGTTGGAAGATTAGACAATGCGCTCTTAATCAAAGTAATCCAATCACCTTTTGATAAGTACATTCTCGTCTATCCCGCAAGTCTCTTCTTTTTTTTCTCGATTAGAGGGTCTTGTAAAGAGGACACCCTTGTAACTAGCTCCAACATGAGTCCCAAGTACGTCAAAGGTAGGAAGGCTATCTTGCACCCCCAACATACTAGTCAGTTGTCGCATGTTAGAGGTCTCACCAATTGGAATCATCTCATATTTGTCAAAGTTCATTTTCAATCCAGATGCAATTTCAAAACAGAGAAGTAAGGCCTTCAATGTTCAAACCTAATTTTGATTGAGCTCACAAAAAATAAGTGTGTCATTTGCAAACAACAAAAGAGAAATATTAATGGTTCCCCTATCCAAAGTCCTTGTAAAAAAACTGTTCACGAAGTCATTATTAACCAAGGCCGAGGTCATCCTTGTCTGTCCCTCCATTACAATAACAAACAACAAATACAATAGTGGATCTCTGTCTTATACCTCGTGAGCTATGGAAGAAGCCCACTGGACTACCATTTATAAACACAAAATTTCACTGTTGATACGCACCAGCTTATCCAAAACTGCTATCTCTCTCTAAAACCACACCTTCCAAGAAAGTAAAGGAGGAAGTTCTAGTTAACATAATCACACACATTCTTAATATCTAACTTACAAATGACCCTTTTTATGCTCGTCTTCAATCTATTGTCTAGAAATTCATTAGCAATGAGAAGCACATCAAGAATTTGCCTACCTTTTACAAAGACATTTTGGTGTTTAGTAATGATCTTTCCCATTGCCTTGCTTAAACGATTTGCAAGCACATTTGATATGATCTTGTAAATCTCATTTACCAAGCTAATGGGTTGGAACTCCTTAACCTTGAACGCCCCCACCTTCTTTGGCGTCAAAGTAAGAAATGTGGTATTTAGGCTTTTTTCAAAATTTCTAGCCACAAAGAGCTTTTAAAAAATATTCATAAAATCTACCTTTACAACATTCCGACACTTTTAAAAGAAGCCATGAAGCCCCAGTGCCTCATCTTTCATCCTTTTCTTTACTACATCGAAAACCTCCACTTCCTCAAAGGCCATCTCCATCCAAGAGACACTCATCGGTCCAATTGAATAAAAAACAAGACCATCTAAGGAAGGTCACCATCCCATTGGCTTAGTGAGTAGTTGCTCATTGAAACCAGCTACATGGTCGTGTATTACCTGCTCTTCTCTACATTCAACACCATCAATTTTCAATATCTCTATACTGTTGTTTTTCCTATGAGAATTTGCAGCTATTTGAAAGAATTTCGTGCTCTGGTCTCCTTCTCTTAACCACAAAGCTTTTGATTTTTGCAGTCAAGATGTCTCTTCTAATAAGAGTATCCTCTCAAGATTTGCCCCCAAAATAGCCTTCTGAGCTGGTTCTTCTTGGGTAAGAGAATGACCCTTTTCTAGCCTTTCTATCTCCTAGATCTCCTTCATCTTGTTTTTCTTGTTCTCTCCGATGTCATCGAACAATTGCGTATTCCACATCTTCAAAACTTTTTTTTAGAGCTTTCAATTTACGTAGAAAGATGAAGCTAGGGATGTCCTAAAACTAGTAAGAGGACCACCACTATCTAACCTTTTCCACAAAACCTTTAGGTTTCAGCCATATGTTTTCAAATTTGAAATACAATCGATCGTTACTGAGACCTCTATAATCCAACATGATAGGCCAATGGTTCGAGAAAAAATGCGGCATTCGCTTTTGCCAAACATCCTGGAAGTGACTTTCCCATTCTGGAGAAATTAAAAAATGATCCAATCGAGACTAAGTTTGATTGTTGGCTTAAGTTGCAGAACCTTTGGCTAGTGGCAGATCAACCAGGTTCAAGTCAAATATACAATTTGAGAACTCTACCATAGTTGACCACACCCTTATATTTCTGGATGACTCATTTGAAAATCTTATGTCGTTAAAGTCTACCCCGATACACCATGGGAGATTCCACCAGCTTTGAACCCCTGCCAATTCCTCCCACAATAATGTTTCTTTCTAAGTTTGGACCATAAATACAAAAGCCCACAAATAGTTAATGGACAAACTCTTGAAAGAGCATGCAACTGAGTACCTCCCTATGAACTTCTAAATTTTCTCCACCATTTGTTTATCCCACATTACTACAACACCTCCTAACGCCCAATTAGAGACCAAGTATACCTAATCTAAATGCACACAACTCCATAAACTATGCACAATTCTCCTATTAATAAGTTTAATCTTTGTCTCCTGTAAGCAAACTATGTCTGTCTTCCACTCATGAAGCAAATTTCTTATCCATAGATGTTTATTGGCCTCGTTGAGTACGCAAACATTCCACGACACTATTTTAGGTTTCATTAGGGGAAGGTCAGCCCCTTCCTTTCGACTTGCTCAGATTGGAGTTGCTCTAAGAATTTCTTGACTAAGTCAGCCTTTTAAGCTCGTACTGTTTCTTTGAACCAATTTTTCTATGATGTTGGTGCCCCACTTCAATGGTTGTGAGTAAAACCATAAACTGATCCTTAAAGCCATCGCACTCCAGCCCCACACATGTTTCAATTTCCTTGACCTTTATGAAGACCCAATTTGACACATCAGAGTGAATAGGAAACATGAAATTCAAGGGGCTAGGATCACCTCCTCCAATCCAATACATCGGTATTCCTTGTGTCTCCTTCACCAAAAATATATCATCCAACCCACACTGCCCACTTAAAGCTTGAATTACTTTTAAAAAGCTTTCATCATCAATAGAGGACTGCGAGTGATCTACTAGAACCACCCTTTTGTTGAAGTGCGACACAAAATTTACTAGAAGCCGAGCTCAGAGGTTCATTGGCATTGTCTGGGCTCCCTCGAGCTCCATTGACATTGTTTGGCTACCCTTCAATGGAGGAAACTCGCCCACCTGAGTTGGAGAACTTTTCATAAAATCACCTAACAAAATCCAACCACCCAGCATTGGCGGGCCATCATTAGAGACTCCCATTATCATCATTGGCGATATCTAGGAATCCACCATTTGCAGCTGTCGTGGCGAAGTCTGCCTTGGCTACACGCAAAATCTACCACTTGTTAAGGCCCTATGGCGTTCAATCCATCTGGGGTTGAGCCTTCGGTTCTGTGGTCTTACCCCCAATGGGTTGGATCTCTTCCCAACCTACCCTCTTTAGTGTATGGGCTTAGGTCCAGACCCACAAACAACAAATCCAATCTTAAAAGCATTTCCTTTTACATTAAGAGCCTGATTGGGCTTGTGAGGGCCCAACCCCTTTCCTTTATAAACCCAGCCCCTTCCTTTCTCCTCTCCTAGAGCTTCCTTATTTCCCCCAACATAAAGTAGGATTTTAGCCAACTCTTTCTGTAAATTCCTTAGTTGCATCTGCATTTCTAGCAAAATCACTCTCACATCTCTCTCATCCTAATCAACAAACCTCCAACTAGAGCCTTCATTTCGTACATCCAATAGGGCTTGACGCAGCATGGTATTAGAGAACCAGACAACCCCTTCTTCTTCATTCTGGACACGGAGATCAAATGTCTGCATGAAAGCCTCATTGTGTAATCGAGCATACAACCTCTCCACCTTGTATGAGTGGGCTCCTCTATTAACACCTCCCCAGCTTCCCGTTCTTCCCTCCTACAAGAACTCACCCAATGCCTCCCACATCCTTCTCCACCCTCTCTCCCTTCCCTTTTAGGAATGAAAATGAAACTTTGACAAATGTAATTTTTGCATATTTTGACTACCCTTTTACTTATTAAAATCGGTAGTTTTCTTTTATCTATTTTTATTTATGTTTCTTTAATTGTTTGTGTTTAAAGGAATGAGAAGAATTATTACATTTGAGCCGCATTTCAACTTTAATTTCACCCTGTTTTAGCCTTAACATTAACTTCAATTCACTTCGGCTTGGCCCCACAAACAAGCATCTTCACAAGCAAATGAGTTTAGGATATCACAAGTTCTTTTGAGGCCACACGTTGCAAGAGCACAACAAAAGGAGCCGAAACTCATTTGGGCTAGAGACATGCATTTTAAACCATATCCCATCAATTGAGAAAAGGTCAACATGTAGGAAATGGAGATGGGGCCGCACTTTTTTTTTGGGCCCAACAAGCAATCATTGGGCTTAGATAATGATTACATGGGTTCCAATTGACTTCGACATGCACTAGGAGTTCAAGAGGGACGGCACAATATATAAAATTAAGTTCAGATTGAGCGCTGAATAATAATAGAGAGGAGACGAAACAGAAAAAGAGGAAAGGAGCCACAGTGCAGTTGGAGAATTTATCAAGTTTTTTGGTTCTTTCAATTATTATTTATTTAGTGTCTTAATGTTAAATTTTTCTATTAGATTTTTATTTAGTTTCTTCATGAACTAATTTCTTTTTTTAGGTTACGATGTAACCTAACTTTAATCATGTAAATTTCTCGTAGTTGGATTAATTTAATATTTCTTTCATATTGTTGAGTATTTCATTCTAGACTTAACGTTTGTGAATGTTTGATCATTATTTACATGATTTGAGATTCAATTTGAGACTGAAAAGTGATAATTATTTCAGCCTATATTTGAAATACCATAGGATGCCATATGATAGAGATATTTATGGGCCTATGTAATCTTTATCGGATTTATTTGATCCTAATGAATTTTGACAGGTTCAGAATTGTCACAGAGATATAAAAAATTTGCGTGTTGAGATATTTCGTTAATGCTTGAGAAAAATTAATAAATAAATTAGAGAAATTTGATTATCAACAATAGGAACATATATTTTTAATTCAATTAGGAAAATTGTATAGTATTAGTTATGGTGAATCGAAAACCTCAAATTCTTGTTACTTTCTTGATAAAAAAAAAACTTGCTTCTTTAATTTTGTTAGTTTACTATTCTAGTTTAGTAATTAATTTTTTTTATCCAAGTTATTAGATAGATCTTAATTGAATATATTTTGGTACTTATTAGTAATGTTTCAATCCTCGTGGGATGATACTCTTATTCATCCACTTTATTACCTGTTACGATTTGTGCACTTACGAAATCAACGAATAAGTTTTTGAAGCCGCTGTCGAGAATTTAAATAAAATTATAAATAATATCGATACCACTTCAATTTCCATCCAATTTGATTTGTTATGTCTTTTGCTTTTAGATTTGCTTAGTGTATGAGACGAAGCAAGAGCTTGAAGTTACTATTTTTTTATCCAGAAATCAAGAAAATAGCGAAGGGATTAAGGACAAAGAAGGGAGAAGCTCAGAAACGTGCAGTCACTATGGCAAAAAATGAAAATCCTAAACGGGATACATGGACATTGAGGGAATTTGCGCTACAACAGGTTATAGGGATTCATTTAGTTATTTGGAAACCTACTATTGAGGCCAACAACTTTGAAATTAAGTTGGTTTTTCTACAAATGATCCAGACACCGATTCAGTTCCATGGATTGCCGAGTGATGACCCTGATGCCACATTGCAAGTTTCTTGGAAATTTGAGACACTTTCAAGCACAATGGCGTTACTGATGATGCCATTTGCCTCTGGTTATTTCCGTTATCTTTGAGACCGAACCAAGAATCAATCACTACTTGAGAAAATTTAGCTCAGAAGTTTCTTGCTAAAATGTTTCCACCTGCCAAGACAGTGAAGATGCACAATGAAATTTCAAATTTTGTTCAGATTGAGAGCAAATTACTCTATGAAACTTGTGAGCAATACAAAGATCTACTTAGGTGTTGCCCCCATCATGAATTACCAAAATGGATGCAGGTTCAAAACTTCTATAATGGACTTACTTCTTCTACAAGAATCCTAATAGATGCAGCTTCAGGAGGTGCATTTATAGACAAAACACAAGATGATGCATATGAGCTATTGGAGGAGATGGCCATAAACAACTATCAATAGTCGAGTGAAAGGGTTTTGCCAAAGAAAAAAGTCAGAGTATATGAGATTGAAACTATTACTACCTTGACAACACAAGTCCACAGACTTACTGAACAACTGAAGGTAAACCAATTGCCAGCAAATGCCATTCAATTGGGACAGTCGGCTTGTGATTTTTGTCAGGGCAACCATGCGAGCGAACACTGTCGAGTGGGAAATCCGTTTTCTTAGGCTCAAGCGGAGCAAGCAAATTTTGTTGTGAATTATAAAAGGCAGAACAATTCTTACAATGCAATATACAATCCTGGATGGAGGAATCACCCAAATTTTTAAAGGAATAATCAGAATGTATTGAATCTCCCACTTGGTCTGTCATCTAGTGAACCACTAAAAGAGAAGTCAGCACTTGAAGAAGCAATGACACAATTGTCTTATAACACTTACTGATTTATGACAGAGACTAAGGTCAACTTTTAGAATCAAACAGCTTCGATTCAAAATTTGGATGTCCAAGTAGGTCAATTGGCCAATATGTTCACTGAGAGACAAATGGGTAATTTGCCTAACACAACTGAAGTGAATCTAAATGAGCAGTGCAAGACAATCACTTTGAGAAAAATGAAAGAGTTGGAACCTCCAACTGGAGGTAAGAAATCAGAAGAAGAAAATCAAGAGATGCAACATACTAGACTACCAGGCATTGAAGAGATCTCTGAAAATCAACCAATTCCACCGCAGGATTCAGCTCCAAGTGTGTTATTCCCTCAATGACTCTAAAAGAATAAGCTTGATAAGTAATTTTCTAAATTTCTTGAAGTATTTTAAAAAATACATATTAACATTCCTTTTGCAGATGCCCTCAAACAAATGCCAAGTTATGTGAAATTTATGAAGGACATCTTGTTAAATAAGTGGAAATTGGAGGAATATGAAAAATGGCTCTTACTGAGGAGTGTAGTACAATTCTACAAAAGAAACTGCATCCTAAACTTAAGGATCCAGAGAGTCACTATCCCATGTTCAATTGAAAATTCGATAATTGAAAGGGTTTTATGTGACTTAAGTGCAAGTATTAATCTCATACCTTTGTCTATTTTCAGGAAGCTTGAGCTATGTGAGGCGAGACCTACTACGATTTTATTGTAATTAGCGGACCGCTTAATAAAGCACCCAAGATGAGTTATTGAAGATGTGCTAGTCAAGGTGGACAAGTTCATTTTTCTAGATGACTTTAGTGTTCTTGACATGGAGGAAAATAGAGAAATCTCCATCATTCTCGACAGACCATTCTTAGCTACGGTCCGAGTATTTATTAATATTCAAATGGGAGGATTACGATTAAGAGTACAAGAAGAGGGGGTCACATTTAATGTTTTCAATGCCATCAATTAGCTAGAGACACATGAAAGTTGTTTTAGTATCCAAGCGGCAGGTGAAAAACGTTTGTTGCAACTTAACGAGATGGATGAATTTCGCAATAAAACTTATGAGAATGCAAAAATCTACAAGGAACGGACCAAGGCTTGGCACGATAAGCATATCTCAAGGAAGGAATTCCTACCCGGACATCAAGTTTTGCTTTATAATTCACATCTTTGTCTCTTTCCAGGAAAGCTTAAGTTGCGATGGTTAGACCTATTCATGGTCGTTAAAGTTTTTCCCCATGGAGTAGTTAAAATCACTCATGATGAGAAGGGGACCTTCAAAGTAAATGGACAGCGCCTGAAGCCTTATTTAAATGGTGGATTTGATAGCCAAAAGACCACCATTCTCCTGAATCCGACTTAGAAGATGAGTAACAGTCAAGCTAATGACTATAAATAAAACGCTTTTGGAAGGCAACCCAAGTTTTTTTATATTTCTGTTTAAGTTTTATTTTTTTCCTTTATCTTATCGTTTTGCTTTCATTTTGTAGGAATAAAGAGACTGAAGAAACCTCCAATGGGAGCTGCACCTCATATAAAATATTCAGTTAAAAATCAGGAAAGCATCTCTTATCTTCTCTTATTCTTTTCTTTGATTTTTCTTCTTTTTTTTCATTGATGACAATGTGATATTTAAGTTTGGGGGAAGATAAATTATTCATTTTATTAAAAAAAATTAAAAATTGTTGCTTTTCGTTATGTTTGGTTTTGAAAAAAAACTATTGCCTATGATAAGAATATGATTGAAATTGATTATAATTTTTAGGATACATTCTCATTGCTTAAGTCCAGCTGTTAATTATTTATTTGATCTTGTTTAATTTGATATGATCATTAATCATTGTGCATTCCTAGAGAAATTTTATGTGAATTTGAATGGTCTCTACTTACTTTAAAACTTGTTTGATTGCTCTCGAAACGAAATCTTATACAGAATATTACTTGGAAAGTGATTTAGGCTTTCTTTGAATTGACTAAACCTTTCAAACTTACTTTTTTCATAATCTTTATCCTTAGTCACCTATTTGACCTATTCCCAAACAGGGTTGAAGAAAAGAGAGTGATATATAAGTATTCAAAAAAAAAAAGTGTACAAAGTTATATTTACTCCAATGTTTTGAGTTGCTTAGTAACTATGGGTATTCATCACGAATGTTTACTCTTATGACAAACTGCAACTTGAAATATGAGTATGCAAAGGAACTTTAAGTGTGTGACTTATTGAGTAACTGTGTGCATCCATCACAAATGCTTGCATTCACGTCAAAAGATGAGTGACAACTTGAAGTAAAAAAGAAAAAAAAAGAATTTTGAAAAAAAAAAAATGAAAAGAGGTATATAGAAATATTCAAAGGATTGAGAATAGTGTATGTTTTAGAAGTGAAAGTGCTCCATTTGCTTAAATCTTACCATTTCTTTGTGACACTCATCTTAGCCATACACCACAAGCATAATAAAGACTTATTTAGCCTTGGTAATATTTTTTTCTATATTAATAAAGAGTGATTTGAAAAGCAAGCTTATGGAGTTTTTATAGATCCATTATTTATTTTCTTGTTTGCATAAAATCATCTGGGGAGCTAGTGATAAAATGAGAATAATATGTATGCATGAATGTGAGGATAAATAATGCAGTGGAGTTGAGTTTTGAATTAACTTTTAGACTTGATTGATTTTGAATGATTTCTTTGAATTATAAACTTTATGCAATTTTTGAGGCAATAAGTTTTATAAAGCAAACCAATGCTTGTTTTAATTATTTTTCTCTTTATTTGTTCAAGGACTAGCAAAATTTAAATTTGCAAAAATTTGATAAGTATAATTTTTAAATGATTTTTATTATCCTTTTATTTATTAAAATTGTTAGTTTTCTTTTATTTATTTTTATTTTTATTTATGTGTCTTTAATTGATTGTGTTTAAAGGAATGAGAAAAATTATTACATTTTGAGCCTCTTTTCAACTTTAATTTCATCCGATTTTAGCCGCAACATCAACTTCAATTCACTTCAGCTTGGCCTCCACAAACACGCATCTTCACAAGCAAATGAGTTTAGGATATCACACATTCTTTTGAGGCCACACGTTGCAAGAGCACAACAAAAGGAGCCGAAACTCATTTGGACTAGAGACATGTATTTTAAACCATATCACATCAATTGAGAAAAGACTCAACATGCAGGAAATGAAAATGGAGCCACATTTGTTTTTGGGCTCAACAAGTAATCATTGGGCTTAGATGATGATTACATAGGTCCTAATTGACTTCAACCTGCACTAGGAGTTCAAAGGGGCACGCACAATATATAAACTCAAGCTTAGATTTTTCTGTTTAGATTGAGCACAGAATAATAATAGAGAGGAGATGAAACGAAAGAAGAGAAAAAAGAAGAGGAAAAGCGCCATGGTGCAGTTCGCAAATTTTTCTAGTTTTTCGGTTATTTCATTTTTTTTTTAGTGTCTTAATGTTAAATTTTTCTATAAGATTTTTATTTAATTTTCTCATAAATTAATTTCTTTTTCTAGGACTACGATGTAGCCTAACTTTGATCATATACATTTTTAGTAGTTGAATTAATTTAATATTTGTTTCGTATTGTTTCGTATTTCATTTTAGACTTGATGTTTGTGAATGCTTGATCACCATTTACATAATTTACGATTCAATTTGAAACTGAGAAGTGATGATTGTTTCAACCTATGTTTGAAATAGCATATAATGTCATAGGATAGATATATCTATAGGTATGTGTAATCTTTATTGGATTTATTTGTTTTTAATGACTTTTGATAGGTTCAGAATTATTACAGAGATGTAAGAAATTTGTCTGCTAAGATATTTCGTCAATGCTTGAAAAAGATTAATGAATAAATGAGAGAAATTTGATTATCAACAATAGAAACAGATATTTTTAATTCAATTAGGAAAAGTGTATAGAATTAATTATAGTGAATCAAAAATCCTAAATTCTTGTTATTTTCTTGATTTAAAAAAAAAAAGGAACTTGCTTATTTAATTTTATTAGTTTAATATTCCAGTTTAATAACTTATTCTTTTTATTCGAGTTATTAAATAGATTTTAATTAAATATATTTTGATACTTCTTATACCACCCTTACAGTATTCTGCAACTACCGCCCACCAGGTTATAATCACCTTTGTGCAAGAATTAGAAAGCTTCGATAACCTTCTCCGGTAGTCAAGTAGAACTCCTTCGTCTCCCTACTCAGACACCCCGCCATTGCTCTCTTCAACCATTGCACTGAATAAGAACCCAACACTATCTGCTTTTTCCTCCATCCTCTCACCATAATACTAAGCAATCCTCCATCCTTCACAAGGCTAAATAACTTAGAATCAACCGTAATCTTTCTTGTGAAACCCAGCGGACACCACCATGCCACTACTATGCCGTCAACGTAGTAATAGAAACAACGTGAACATTGGAACAGTTTTTTGCATGTGTACGCGCGGAGAGAAAATGTTTAGAAGCGAAAATGACTTGGTTTACTTTATTAGGTTATCCTTTTTTTATCGATGCCAAGCCAAGAAATTTGAAGGTTTCCTTTTCTTTTTGCCAGTTTCCTCATTTTCACACCATTCACTCTTGACACACAGCGGCCAAATTCCCTTCTTTCAGGCCTTGTTTGATTGTCAAACTCAGCTAAACAACTCAATTCAATCAAATTTTAAGATGAGTTTAATATCCATACATCCAACTCTTAAATTATTAAATTTATCTCAATTCAAAATCTTTTTATATATAAGACCCATAATTTTTTTCAATTCAACACATTTTTATACGTACGATCCATAATTTTTTTTTAAATTTTTACAAATACATCTAAATTCTAAGTTCATTTTAATATTTTAACATTTAAGTTCGATTTAGATTCCGAGATGAGATAAGATAATTTTAAATAAAAGATAAAAGTTGAATAAAATATTATTTTAAAATATTATTTTTTAATATTATTATTATTTTAAAATTTTAAAAATTAAATTTTTTATTATATATTATATTAAAATTTGAAACATTTCTCCAATCCAAACAAGGGCTTAAACTCATCTTAAATAGACTCTACAAAACTCATTTTTCTATCTCAACTTACTATTATACATAAAAAAAAAAAAAAAAAAATTCAAACTCCTCTTAACTCAACATTCAAATCCATCCTTAGCGTCAGAGAACCTCTCCAGGGTACAATGCCTTCCGACACTGTTTATGACAGCAGCTGCCTTTATTAACTTCAGTCATCACTCAAGATGATGAAAGCAAGATTTGAGATAGAGATATAGCTGCTCCTATTAATATATACATATATATATATATATATATATATATATATATAATAAAGAGGCTTACAAAGCTGTGATGTTATATACTCATTTGTGACAACACTATAAAAGCTCTAAACCATCTGTCCAGACAATCACAAGCATGGTCCTCAGGTTGCTTCCAATACTGCGTTGAATTTTGTAAATTTAAGAGATCCCCTTCAAGTTAAGGTAGTAGAAAGCATTTCGTGCAACGTGGTATAAGTTTTGTTTAACTGCTGCATGATGAAAAAGTTCATATGAAGGATAAAGCAAGATGAACAGCAATGAAAGTACTTGTAAGGAGCCTATGTATGAACCCCTACCACCCACAATTGGCAGTCTGTTATATTAGGAAAAGATTCTGCATTTAGGTATATACAGTGATACAAGTAGCCACATATTCCAATATAAGAACAACTAAAAAAGAGCTATAAGATACAATCTTTTTATCCTTAGTGTTTGCCAGGCAGAATCCTGAAAGATGGTCTCCCTCAATCAGGATGAAGGCAACTCATGCAAGACATGAGTTACATTTTCACATTCTTGTATAAATTATAGAACTTCACTTACGATCCGTTTCCTGAATTTGCAAACCTTCTGGCTACACCAAATATAACTGCCTTCGTCAAAAGTCCCCGATCAAGACTACAAGCAAGTACAACAGCACCACCAAAAATGAGGAGCTTTGATATATTCCTTCCGGCTGGTTTGTCAGATGTAGATGTTATCTGTGTCTCCGACAAATTGTCAATCCCTCCAAAGGATCTCAGGTCCTTTGAACTTATTTTGGAGTTGATCTGGGCCATAAATGCTGGCCGAGAAAGAGGTGCACCTGATGCTCTTGCCTTTTGGTAGGCACGTAGCCCAGGCTCAATCTTCTTGACAGTTCCCCACATTCCTTTCCGTACTCCAAGTTTTGCAATTTCCCATGGGATGCCCATATCTTCATGATGGAACAACATCACCTCACAAGCAGTCAGCTGGCCATCACCCCTTTTCGATTCAACTGTTTTAGATACATTAGATGCAACTTGGTTAAAACAAATCTGCATGTGAGTCCAGGATTTTGTCGAATTCATGATGCATATGCAAAACAAATTGTGAAAGACATGTTCACGGTATCTCAAACCTTGGGATTGGTTACAAATTTGGTTCTGATCCAGCTGGGTATGTGAGTTAAATTACCAAGAAAAATTATTCAATTGAGTACATGTAAAGATACATGATTTACCAGCTCGAATGCACCAACTTGAGTAATAAACGTCAACGCGTCTCGGCTTGTCACACCTTGGGACAGAAGGGCAAGGTACTCCCTGAGATATGGAAAGAATAACGGCAATATTTTTTTTAGTTTCAATTCAAATCAATAGAGAGAGTGAAAGTGGAAATTACATAACATTTATGTGGGATATCAATACATGCCCTTTTCCTTGTCCTCTTTTGCTTCAAGTGCTTTCTAAGCTGTAAACATTCATCTCTTCTTACTTATCAAAAAACATTCATCTCTTCTTGCTGGCAACATCTCATTCAGTTCCACTACGTTTTCCATACCATGTCAAAAGCAAGAAGTCATTCTAACCTGAAACTACTATATTGAGATTACATTTAAGTGATTCTGAAGTGCCCTTCCTTCCATTCTCGAGCCATAACTGTCCTATGGTGATACTTGGACATATCTCATATTGATCCTCTCAGATAAATTAACAGTTTAAACCTAACTCTGCCACTCGTATGACACCCCAATAGCATTTGTTTTATATAAGTAACACCCCAATAGCATATTCCAAGCACCATCTAATCCTACACAATAAATCCCTTGGCATATCGATACCTGTTTGAGCCCAGATAGAATACTAGCAACTGAATTCAAGTCCGCCTAATCAAGACATGAGTCCCTAAGAGAAAAGTGAGACAGTTCCTGCTGTCATCATTGTACCTAATTCAAATCACATTCAAAATAGAGTTCTGTTCTCATACCTTGGTCACGCAGTAATATGATCTTCCTGATTCCCATATTCTACGACCAATTAAGTATTCCCTGTCTTTACAGAAGAACGGAAACTGTACCACAAATCATTGACACAGATAAGCATATGCGATCAAGGAGATCTATCAGTAAAAAACTATAGAAAATCAATTGATCAATATGATCAGGAGGTCTGACCTTCCGTATCCATTGCACTATCATGGTTCCAGTGATTGGGCACTCTTCTATAATTGTAGAAGATGCAAGCATGTCATCCCAATTTGATCGAAACTCGTCATCCCAGAAAAAGTCTCTAACTATCTCTGGTGTGGCATCCTCAAAAATAGAGCTGCTACGATATTCTGGAGGACCTTGCTAACAACCCCAACAAAACAAAAACCAATTACACAAAAGGTCTATTGAAAAAATTAGATGTTCTACAGGAGAAAGAAAAGCTTTTGACACAATCTAATGTAGCTATAGTGCAAGATCAAGTATTCGAGTTAAAGTAATCTCATTCACATTCCACTTAATTGGTCTAAGTAAATCTTTTAAACAAAATAAATGGTATCCCCCACCTTGGGATCTCTTCGCCATGCTTTATAGCTCATATTTGGGGTGGAACGATCCATCATTTGTATCCAAGGAGGACCTCCATCTTTCATCTCCACAAGCTGACATAAATGTTCTAAATCCTCCTCAGTCACTACATTGACCTTTTCTTCATGTAGCTGTGACATACTAAACAAGTATAATTAACCGGTGAGATATCTATTTCAAATCTCTATCTCTCTCTCTCTCTCTCTCTCTCTCTCTCTCTCTCTCTCTCACACACACACACACACACACACACACACACACACACAGAAAGAACATAATTACGTATAATCCTTGAAAAATTATATAGTGAAACACCTTGAATAGTAAACGCCTCTATGAATCTAAAGGGAGTTCCGGTACAAATTGTGTTATCTTCAACTAGCCACTAGAAATTTAAGGATTTCGTGATAAGATAAAATTAGAAATTCGACGCACACGGTCAATTCCTTCTAATTATACCAAAAAAAAAAACAAAAACAAAAACTAATGAACAACAAGATTAGGAAGAATCTGAACATGTAGTAACGTACTCAGAAACCAATTGTAAGACAATAATAGCCAGAGAGAGAGGCTACTAAATCCCAAGTACCTGCTATCTTCATATTCAGAGGAAGATACAGAGGACTGATTCTTATCCTTCCCATTATCCAAGTTCAAAGAGGGCGATGAACACGATGATAAATCAAAGGCATTTAAAACAGAACAGCTCAAATTTTCTCTTTCCATGGTTGCCCATTTGGGTTTCCATGCCCATCCAACGAGAACTCCGATAACAAAGGCTACCCATAAAGGACCCAGAAAAAACATCATTCCTGTCCAAATCCCCATCATTGTTGGTCTTTCCAAAACCTCGTACAAAGCATCGATCAAAGCCATAAAAATAGTTCAAAGTAATTCATCAGAAAAAAAGTTAAAAAAATAATAGAAACAAAACCCAGAGAATTACGGGAAGGAATATAACTCTGCTAGTAGCAAGTACGAAGAAGTTCAAAACAGAGCAAGGTTTGAGGATTAACCGAAGGGAAGATACAGAAGGGAAAAAGGAAAAGTTTAGACCCAGAAAAGTAATATACAAAAATAGCCAAAAACCTTGGTGAAGAGTCCAAAGATAAAATTACAGAGAGCTTGTTTCTTATCTGAGGGATTGATTGGGACTTGAGAGGTGATCAGCACAGAGGGTTTGAAGAGGAAAGGGCAGACTGGTCATAGGCTCTCGAAAAATCTGTCGCTTGATGGCTCGGAAAGGTAACACCCCAAAAATAGAGAAATATTAAACTTTTATGAAATGTAAGAGTCGGCAGCCATTATTGTTTCGCCATTAAAATTATGTGAATGATCCCATTATTATTGTTTTAAATTTGCATAGTGACTTGTATAATAACTTGTATAGTAACTTGTATAGTAATTTCAACGCCTATAAATATGGACTTCAGTTATAATGAAATTTATAAGAAAATATAGAGAAGAAAGAAAGTTTCAGAGAGTTTCTTTTATATTTCTCTTGCAATAGTAGTAGTTTTCTTTTTAGTTTTATAACACGTTATCAGCACGAGATTCTATCGATACTGAAACTAGTGGTCTTCTACTTCAAGTAAGTTTTTCAATATATTATTTGCAGTACTCGAAATAAATATTAAAGGTAATATTACTGAATATTACTTGATAAAATTTTATTTTTATTCTCATGATAATGTGAATATATTTCTTAAATTCACAGATTTATTTTTGTAATATAATATCAAATATTGAGATTTATTACTATTGACATTTCTGAAAAATGTTATTTATCTAGGATTCTTGATGAGATCTATTTGGATATGATGATGAACTTGAAAGATACAATCATAGAAGAAAACCATGTGTCCCTGAAGGACCGTGCTGTGTATCTCATAATGAAAAATCATCTTACTGTGTGAAATAAATTAAGAGAGTGATATAAGCACCAGAAGATGTAATCCTCTCAAAAGATCATTATAATTTATTGCACCTGAAGTTGCAAGATTTTAAGAGTGGTATTAAATATTCTGCACTCTTTAAAATTAGCTCAATATTAAAATTATACAGTGAAAATGTCACTGGTGATGATATATAAAAGAAGGCATTATTTTTCATACTTCGAATGTGCTCCTGCAGTAGTAATATCGAGAGTGAAAGTTCAACAAATATTTTGAATTTTTGTTTTGTCTTCCAGTGATTGAGCTAAATAATGAGTTTTTGTTACACCAGTTACGTCCTATTAATGATATTGAATTTACACAATTCCCAAAAGTGAACAGAGCATCCTTTCAAAGGAATTAAGGGCGTAGACGTGGTAAAAAAATTAGAGAAGTGTTGGTCCCAAAAGCGACAACACTAAAGATGATAAAAATATATTGTATCACCAGAAGTGATCCAACTCAGAGAAGGGTAAAGGCCCTCAGAATAATTCTTCATAAAAAGATGAAGATGTTTTTCATAAATGTAATATCATTAAACAGTAATCACGTACCTGTTGTACGGCCAAACACTTGATTTACTTATATTAAGTTTTTATATATAAGCTTATTAATATTTCATCATGTTTTGAAATAATGAAATATCGGTGCCTGAAGCACGACAAGAAATTACTTGGGATAATAAAGCCCTGTTTAAATTTGCTCCTCTTACAAATAAATGTGAACCAGAAGTTCAGAGGATTATTTATCTGCAAAGTGTTGTAAATCAATTACATGATGTATTTACTGACACTAAAAGTGTTGTAAAATCATATATTATTGCTGTTAATACTTAAGCAAGAATTGAAGTCCCTGAAGGACGAGTTGTTAAAACAGCAATAAATGAGTCTAAGATACACCTGAAGCGTTGAAGACCTATTGGTGTACAAGAAAAATAAAAATCGGTGCTCATGAAAAGACCGTATTTTCTGTATAAAATATAATCCTTCTAAAGAGAAAATCTCCTGAAAAGGTAACTCCTGAATAGTATAACTCCTGAAGAGTATAAACCTCCTGAAGAGGAACCTCTTGTAGAGGTGTTTCATGAAATGTTTTCCCCCGGAGAGGAACAATGAGATCTCAATACATTTCATGAGTACTGGAAAATTTATGGATAGAAATAAAATTGTTGTTGACAACATATATGATAACATTTGATATTACCAGAAGTAATAAAGAAAGTGAGCCAAAAATCGTCGAAGAATGTTGACGTAGAAATGATTGGCCAAAATGGAAAGCAGTTATTAAAACTGAATTAAACTCGCTAGTGAAGCGAGATGCATTTGGACCTGTTGTCCAAACACCAAAGGGTGTAATATTTGTCAGATATAAATGAGTATTTATATGAAAGCGTAATGCGAAATGAAATTGTGCGGTATAATTTGTCGCACAAGGTTTCCTGTAGAAACCCGAGAGCAATTATGAGAAAACATATTTCCTTGTTATGAATGCAATCACATTCATATTTTTAATCGATTTGGTTATTACAAAAGGATTAGATATACAGTTAATTAATGTGGTCCCTGCATATTTATAAGGATCATTAGATCATTACATATATAAAGATTTACTATACTTGAAGTATCTAATCCAAGTACATTTAGGAGTATGTACTTTATAAAGTTTCAAAGATCTTTATATGGGTTAAAGCAATCCGGACGCATGTGGTATAATTGAATTAACAAGTATCTATTGAAAGAAGGATTTAAGAATAATCTTATATGCCCATGTGTTTTATCAGAATCCGGATTTGTCATTATTGCAGTTTACGTTGATGATTTACCTTGTTAGAACTCTTGAAAAGATCACAATGGTTGCTATAAATTCAAGGAATGCATTTGAAAAGGAAAGATCTTATTATTTAATTCATAGATGAGTTACAAGAATTTGAGACTTCTAGCCTCATCTCTCAAATGCATTTGCTCTTCATAAAGCAACATACCATCCTTATCTAAAGGATTAGGCACTCGAAATGAAGAGGCATGTAACGATTTTAAATCCTTATTCTCTTGCTTTAAGTCTGCAATTTTTCTGTCAGACTCTTGAACGAGTCGTTGAAGTACAGAAACCTTCTTGTTAAGCTCCTCAATCTCACGATTTTTGGATTGTAATCGGTTGGAAAATCCAACAATAGAGGAGGAGTATCGGGTGCCGAGAGTCACTAGCTCATAAACAACTTCACGATCTGACTTATTAGTCAGATCATTTGCTTGCTGCAACATTGCACCTGCGGAAGATGCAGGAACAACTTGTAATTGAGGTGAAGGATACCTCATATGTTGATTGTGAGAAATAGTAAAAGGAAATTGATGAGCCATTGAAAATTTGTAGAATAAGAATACAAATACAGATGAATTATAGATATGAAAAGAAGATTTGATGTGTACTAAATGAAACTAAAGACAGTTCTTATAGAAATGGAAATAAGAACAAGACAAACCATCATCTCTTCAAATCTCACTTTACAAGATATGTTGGATTCATAATTTCAAAAGCCAGCGAGATTAATTACAGCTATCCCTATTTTCTTGTAAACGCTGAACCTCTGCCGTTAGCTGCTGTTGTTGACTTTGTATCTGAGCTCTCTCTCGTTCCAGGTCTTCTACTCGTGTTTTCAGGTCACGAGAATACCAGTCTACAAGTTTCTTCAGCTCTTTATTTTCTTGTTTTAAATCTTTATTTTTTCTATCTTTAGTTGTAAGCGTTTGATGCAACTCAGATATTTGATTTTTAAGATGATCAACCTCACTCGTTCTCGCCAATAGCCTCTGGGACATGGTTGTAAGAGAGGCAGCATATTGAGCACTGAGGGTTCTTGATGCTGCAACAATTTCAAGATCAGATTTACTAGAAAGATATATCTCTGCTCCTATCATGGTATTTACAGCCTCAGGAGAAAATATAAGTGGTTGAGGTATAAAAGGTTCGTGGTTTAAATCTGAGACATTAGAATTTCTATCAGACATAATATCGTTCTGGATGAACAACAACTGAATCTATGAGGAATGCGAGATCTTTTTGCTGGAATAAACCAATGGTAAAATTGGTTATATTTAAACAACAACCCGAAACCTTCAAATCTCTTCAGGATCTCGTTTGTCCACAATGTCAAGCGGATTTGATTTTCCGCCGAACTGATAATATTAAATCTCAAAACTTTTACAGCTTTTATCATACATAGATGGTTTCCAATATTATTTCCGCCGTATATAAACAAGTTCTTCCTAATAACGCCGAATGAGGGGGAGAAAATTTTAGATGAAAATATTATCATACTCTCTCTAATGCATTATTTAGTTGGAGATCGTGTTTGAATTCTTAACTTGTTATATATGCTGAAATAATATTTGCTTATTACTTGAAACACTAACGCATATTATTAGGAGGAGTTTAAGTATTACTGCAGGTATCAGATTTCTATTAAGTTTGTCAACCAGATATTATTTTTCATCTTCAAATCACTCAGAGATCAGATTTACCTTGTTAGAGTCTATTTGGTTGAGATCAGTTATTCAACATATCCAGGAAAAGTGTGGACTTCCCATGATCAAATAATAGGCCAACAATCTTATATGAAGATAATACTGCTTGTATCACTCAAATCAGAGGAGGATATATCAAAGATTTATTCATAAAGGCGTTACCAACTTCCACATTCAAGAAGATTGTGCATAACATTGGAATGCGAAGACTCAAAAATCTTTTGTCATGCACTTTTCAGGGGGAGTAAATGTGCTGATTGTACTCTTTTTCCTTCGTTGAAGTTTTGTCCCACTGGGTTTTCCTCTGCAAGGTTTTAATGAGGCAATCTTAAAGCACTTGTGGATACATAAAGAGATTGTACTCTTTTTCCTTCGCCATTGGTTTTTCTTCCCACTGGGTTTTTCCTTGGTAAGGTTATTTTTTATGAGTGGTCATTCAAGGGGGAGTGTTATGAAATGCAGGAGTCGGCAGCCGCCCCTGTCCCACCACTAAAATTATGTGAATGACCCCACCACTATTATTTTAAATCTGCATAGTGACTTGCATAGTAACTTGCATAGTAATTTCAGCTCCTATAAATATGGGCTTCAGTTGTAATGAAATTCATAAGAAAATATAGAGAAGGAAGAAAATTTCAGAGAGTTTCTTTTATATTTCTCTTGCAATAGTAGTAATTTTATTTTTAGTTTTATAACATAAACGAGATTTTCTATTGAGAATTCCGACGATAGAAATGGAATATTTTTTATTTTTATATAATAATTAAAAATATATTTATTTTTTTACTTTTTAAAATAAATATTTAAAAATATTAAAAAAATGGATAATTCTATACAGAGTCGGGCTTTAATAGAGTTGGGCGAAGTCGGATGACGTGCCACGCTGCCATGTCACTTCAAATTAAAAAAAAAAAAATCAGCTGAAATTTGAATTTGTGTTAATACGAAGAAAGAGAAACCCATTTCTCATTCTCCCGCGTATGATTTAAGAGAGAGAAGTTCTTTGAGAAAGCAAGAGAACTGAGGATTGGGTCACGCCCTCGCAGTCGCGCCGTGAGTCTCTAGTCGTTGTCGCCGTCGTTACTTACACATAGATCTGAATCGCAGCGGGGTGGGTGAGAGAGAGGTTCGTAGTCGCCATTGTGGGTAGGATTGAACTGCTTGTTGCAGTCGCTGGCGTGCGTTATTCCAGATTTGGTTTTTGATGTACTTGCCGGATATGATTTCCTTTCTACCCAAACAAAACTGGTTGCAAAAGTCTCAGACTCCCAAATGTCCCTTCCTCTTCTTCTCAATCTTTCCTCTAGGCACAGTTTCAGTCAAGTAAGTGTTCTTTCTTTTCGTTTTTTCGTTTTATTTTCATGGCTTTCAATAAGAACATCGATGATCTTCTAAATAAATTTGGCATCTTTTGTGTTGTTATGGGGGAATGGATGTATAAACTAAAAGTTTCTCATGGATCCGAGTTGAACAGGGAAATATCTTGAAATAATTTTAGAAAAAAACAGGGATCATAATGCTTTGATTTGAAAACTTTCGTCAATGTCTTGCAGAGATACTGATATTGTTCTCTTTTTTGTTGGTTTGATTTGTTCTCTTTTCTGTTACTTTGTATAGCAGTCAGGTCGAGTTTAAGCATGTTGGTGAATGAGTTCACATCTCAGTTAAATGGATATGCTGCAAAATGTATTCCATTCAGAGAGATGTTTACATTGGGTTTGTATGGCAAATGTTTGCAGTTGGATAAAAGGCCATGGAGGTTGGATTAGATTTGTTGCCTTCGATGTTCCTCGTGCAGTATATGATGCAAAGAAACAAACTGTTTTGAACATTGTGACTGCTACTATTGTTGGAAATCAACACGCAATTGAAGAAGCTGGAGGCTTCTGGAAGACGGCACTGTCAGTAGCAGCTGGAAGGTAGGCGCCGCCGGAAAATTCAAGAAAGTCGGCCGCCGGAGTTCCACCGTTTTTTACACGTTCACATTATTTCTTTCTTCTATAAATACATATAAGATTGTAATGAGAAGGAGAGTCGGAAGTGAGGTCCGTTGGAGAGATTAGAAGAGAGAAACCATTGTAAATAATTGGTTTGTTGTTTAATACAAATTCTTCTCTTTGTGTGTGTGGACGTAGGCTAAATTGGCCGAACCACGTTAAATTCTGGTCTCCATATTATTTGTGAGCTTTCGCCGATCCCAACAAGTGGTATCAGAGCCGGTAGGAGGCCGGATTTGTGAATTTTCGTTAGAGGCCCATTTTTAAACTTGATCGAAATCAAGTTTGGAGGATACCATCAGATTCCTCAGGTCAAGACGAAAATTTTGGTGAAAATTTCATCTCAAACGGACACCGGACGAAACTACACGCTCCACACGCGCCGACTCGGCGAGGGCCACGCGCCGGCCACGGGACCCATGCGCCACACGCGCGCGTAGTGAAGAAGACAAGTTCCGACCCGTTAAATCCGGATGATCCGACCGGAACAGGTTTGACCCGGTTCCTGACCCGCTACAGTAACCCAACGGATAAAAAATATTTCGTCGGTATATTCCGTCGCCGGAAGAATATTTCGTCACCGAAAAGAATATTCCATCGCCGGCAAGAATATTCTGGTGCAGGAATATTCCGGTGACTGAGAGAATATTCCGGTGGCCGGAGAGAATATTCCGGTGGACGGTGGGGAATATTCCAGCAGACGAAGGAATATTTCATTTTTCTTATTTTTCAGGTTTTCGGCGCAATTTTGATTGGTTTGGAACGAGACAAGAGTTGTTTCCAAGGTTTTCCACCGTTCTGAACGCAACGGTGAGCTCCGTTTGTTGAGATTCAACTCCGAACGTTGAGAAACGGTCACTCAAATCAAAGATTAAAGCCGAACTGATGGAGGACTCGGGAGCAAGTGCGATGATCAAGCTAACATCTACAAATTACGCACTATGGAGACCTCGAATGGAAGATCTCCTGAATTGTAAAGATCTCTTCGATCCAATTGAAGAGAAAAGCGTAAAGCCAGATGATGTAGCGGAAAAAGACTGGCATAAGTTGAATAAAAAAACTATTGGTCAGATCCGGCAGTGGATTGACCATAGTGTTTTTCATCATGTTGCACAGGAAATGGATGCCTATCAGCTATGGAAAAAACTGGAAAGCATGTACCAGGCAAAAACTGCTCGGAACAAGGCATTACTAATGAGACGCCTTGTCAACTTGAAACTCAAAAGCGGCATCTCAGTGGCCGCACACACCAACGAGTTTTAGAATCTTGTAAATCAACTTGCATCCGTAGATTTTAAACTCGGAGATGAAGAGCAGTCTCTACTACTTCTCAGTTCTCTACCAGATAGCTGGGAAACGCTAGTGGTCTCACTTAGTAATTCAGCTCCAGATAGAAAGCTCGTCATGTCAATGGTGATAGACGCCTTGTTTAATGAGGAGGCCAGACGAAAGGAGATTGGAGGAGACGAGACAGATGTCTTTGTAACAGAAGGAAGGCATCAGAGAAATAGTAGAGGTAGAAGTCGAGAAAGGAACAGAAATCAAAGTAAAGGGAGATCCCAAAGTCGCGGTAAACAACGAAAGAAGGGAAAATGCTTTTATTGTGGTATTGAAGGCCACTTTAAAAGAGAATGGCGAAAGCTGCAGAAGGAGCAAAATCAGCCAAGCAATCAGTCAAAGCACGAAGAAGGCGAAGCTGCAGTGACGCTTTCTGGAGATTGTGTACTCCTTTCTGCTAGTGAAGAATCTTGCTTGCACGTTTCAAGCAAAGAAGCCGAGTGGGTAATAGATACAGCAGCATCCTATCATGCCACTTCTTGTAAGGATTTATTCAGTACTTACAAGGTAGGAGACTTCGGTACAGTTAAGATGGGAAATTCGAGTTTCTCAAAGATCGTGGGCATTGGAGATGTTAGGATAAAAACTAGTGTTGGCTGTACTATGGTGCTAAATGACGTTCGGCACGTACCCGATCTTCGACTCAACCTAATTTCTATAAGAACCCTTGATCAACAGGGTTACGAGAGCATCTTCAGCAACAATGCTTGGAAATTTAAGAAAGGAGCAATGGTCGTTGCACGGGGACATGTCTGTGGCACTTTGTATAAATCAAGTGCTAAGATATGTGCAAACAGTCTCAATGTAGCTGAAGATGATACATCACCAAACTTGTGGCATCGGAGACTTGGCCACATGGGAGAAAAATGGGTGTTTATGCTTGCAAAGAAAGCATTGATTACAGTAAACAAAGGTATTGCTCTCAATCCTTGTGAATACTGTTTATTTGGTAAACAGTATAGAGTTTCATTCCAGACATCTGCTGGAAAAAGATCAGAGTTATTGAGCTTGGTACACTCTGATGTTTGCGGTCCTTTTGAAGTTGAATCACTTGGAGGTAACAAATATTTTGTTACTTTTATTGATGATGCTTCACGAAAAGTGTGGGTATATTTCCTAAAAAGGAAAGATCAAGTTTTTGAGCAATTCAAAAACTTCCATGCCATGGTAGAAAGAGAAACTGGTAAGAAGCTGAAATGCCTCCGGACAGACAATGGAGGTGAATATATTTCTCGAGAGTTCAGAGAATACTGCTCCAGACATGGCATCAGACACGAGAAGACTGTCCTCTACACCCCACAACACAATGGTGTAGCAGAACGGATGAACCGGACTATTGTGGAACGAACCAGATGCATGCTGAGTATGGCAAAGTTGCCTAAGCCATTCTGGGGTGAAGCAGTAAAAGTAGCCTGTTACCTGATCAACAGAACACCGTCAGTTCCACTACAGTTCGAAGTCCCAGAGATGGTGTGGTCAGGCCGCAAGATTTCATACTCTCATCTAAGAGTATTTGGGTGCAAAGCATTTGCACATGTATCCAAGGAGAAAAGACAAAAAATTGATGAAAAGTCTACTCCATGTTTTTTCATCGGCTATGGAGATGAAGAGTTTGGATACAGATTATGGGATCCAAAAGCGAAGAAGGTCATCAGAAGCAGGGACGTAGTGTTCCATGAAGACCAGATGTTTGGATCAGAACAAACAACTCCAAGTGCTCCAGAACCAGCTCCGAGTTCACTACCACTTCAGTCTGTTTCAAACACTGAAGATAGACAGGAAGTTTCCCCAGAAGAAGAAGAGAATACTGACAACGGAGAAACCTTTACTGAGCAAGGGGAGCAGTTGCCTTCTCCATCAGAAACTGTAGAGTTTCCACAGTTGTCATGTGATCAACCTCAGCAGGACAGATCCTCTAGAGGGCGATTGTTGATTCCGCCACGAAGATATCCGGAATCAGATTATATTCTTCTTACAGATCAGGGGGAGCCAGAAAACTTCCAGGAGGCAATATCTCATCCAGATAGCAACAAATGGATGCAGGCTATGCAGGATGAGATGAACTCGTTACAGAAGAATCAGACTTATGAGCTGATGGAACTTCCAAACGATAAGAGAGCACTGAGAAACAAATGGGTGTTCAAGATGAAAAATGATGGCAAGCAGGTGAAGCACAAAACTCGCTTGGTCGTCAAAGGATTCCAGCAGAAGAAAGGAATCGACTTTGATGAGGTATTTTCACCTGTTGTGAAGATGACTTCAATTCGAGTGGTACTCGGATTGGTGGCACGTCTTGACTTGGAGCTTGAACAGATGGATGTGAAGACAGCATTTCTTCACGGCAACCTTGATGAGGAGATTTACATGGAGCAGCCAGAAGGCCTCCAAGTTCCTGGAAAGGAACATTTGGTCTGCAAGTTGGAAAAGAGCCTTTACGGTTTGAAGCAGGCTCCCAGACAGTGGTATAAGAAGTTTGACTCATTCATGATGAGTCATGACTACAAGAAAACTGCTGCAGATCAGTGCGTTTACATCCGAAGATTTTCAGAAGGTGACTTCGTGATGTTACTGCTCTATGTTGACGACATGCTGATTATTGGAAAAGATCCATCCATTATCAGGAAGCTAAAGAAGGATCTCTCCAAAGTCTTTGAGATGAAAGACTTAGGACCTGCCCAGCAGATTTTGGGCATGAGGATCACTCGTGACAGGAAGAAAAAGGAGCTATGGTTGTCACAGGAAAAGTATGTTGAACAAATATTAAGAAGGTTCAACATGGAGAAAGCAAAACCAGTCAGTACTCCACTGGCTAATCATTTCAAATTGAGCAAAAGCTCATGTCCCTCATCACCAGAAAAGGTTCAAAAAGTGGCTACAGTACCGTACTCCTCAGCAGTAGGAAGTTTAATGTACGCTATGGTTTGTACCAGACCTGACATCGCTCACGCTGTTGGAGTTGTGAGCCGTTTTCTTTCAAATCCAGGGAAAGAACACTGGAAAGCAGTACAGTGGATTCTCAGGTACCTTAAAGGTACATCAAAGTTGTGCTTGTGCTACGGGGGAGCTAACCCAGTCTTGGATGGCTATACAGATGCTAATATGGCAGGTGATTTTGATGGTAGAAAATCTACATCAGGATATATTTACACATTTGCAGGTGGAGCTGTATCATGGCAGTCCAAACTGCAGAAATGTGTGGCTTTATCTACAACAGAAGCAGAGTACATTGCTATAGCAGAAACAGGAAAGGAAATGTTGTGGCTAAAGCGGTTCCTCCAAGAAATGGGAGTCAGTCAAAAAGAGTACAGAATCTATTGTGATAGTCAAAGTGCTCTTGATCTGAGTAAAAACTCGATGTACCACTCCCGAACAAAGCACATCGATATTCGGTATCACTGGATACGTGAAGTAATGGAGCAACAGCTGTTGAAGCTTGTAAAGATCCATACGAAGGAGAATCCAGTGGACATGCTAACAAAGGTAGTCACATACGAAAAACTTGAGCTATGTAGAAACATAGCTAGGTTAAGTACCTTGAACTAAAATGTGTCAGGATATCCTCCATTTGGTGTTGAGGGGGAGATTGTTGGAAATCAACACGCAATTGAAGAAGCTGGAGGCTTCTGGAAGACGGCACCGTCAGTAGCAGCTGGAAGGTAGGCGCCGCCTGAAAATTCAAGAAAGTCGGCCGCCGGAGTTCTATCGTTTTTTACACGTTCACACTATTTCTTTCTCCTATAAATACATATAAGATTGTAATGAGAAGGAGAGTCGGAAGTGAGGTCCGTTGGAGAGATTAGAAGAGAGAAACCATTGTAAATAATTGGTTTGTTGTTTAATACAAATTCTTCTCTTTGTGTGTGTGGACGTAGGCTAAATTGGCCGAACCACGTTAAATTCTGGTCTCCATATTGTTTGTGAGCTTCCGCCGATCCCAACAACTATGTCCATTCTTTGTATTAACACAAATTCAAATTTTAGCTGATTTTTTTTTTTAATTTGAAGTGACATGGCAGCGTGGCACGTCATCCGACTTCGCCCGACTCTATATAGAATTATCCTAAAAAAATATATAAAAAAAATGACAAAACATAAAAAAAATTCTAACATCAGGTGGGATCCCGAAAGAGTGAAAATATGAGCTTCGATTTAAATTTGAGGTAAGAAAAGATAAGTTGAATTAAATTTATTTTTTAATATTATAATTATTTTAAAATTTAAAATAATTAATTTAAAAATAGAAAAAATTATATTAAAATTTGAAAAAATTATATTTTATATAAAAATAAATTTAAAATAAATTAAAACGAATTCATTCTATCTTCAAATAAAAGGGAGCCACTCCAACCAAAAAAAGTATATATATTGGTGGATGGAGCAGTTATCGAGGTTGTCGCCAACCACATGCTAGCAAACAAAAAGGCCGAAGTAAACTAGAGAAGCAAACAAAATGTTGTGACATCTTATCCCAGCTGTAAATATATATTCTCTTGAAGTAATTTAATAGGAAATCAGTTGTGGAAAGTTGAGTGAGAGTCCATTTTAATTTATTGAAAAAAATATCAATATAAAACAAAACAGAAAATATAAAGATCAAAAGAGAAAATTTAAAAAGAAAATATATGTACAAAAATAATACACAATAGATAATACCCAAAAAGAATAAAGGATTGTTTTGGTTGATATGATCATGATTTTTTTCATTTGGACTACAAATTTCAGTTTTGATCCCATTTCTTTCTCATGCCGTGATGCTCTTTCCAATTTTTATATAAAAAACAAATCAACAAAATTTATTAAATTAATGGAAATAAGGTTAAAAATGAGGGTATTTTTTTTAAAAAATAAATAAAAGTTGACTCTCTATCAACTCTATAAAGTCGACTCCCTATAGAATTATTCTTTTTTAATTGGATTATAGTTGGCAACTTTGCAGTCAAGGACCAAAGTAATTCTTTTGAAAAAATGTTTAGCTTGCTTTTAGATTTTTTTTAAGCAAATTAATTTATTAAACTAGAAACATGATATATGAAGAGAGGGTGGGATTTTCCAACAATCACCCCAAATTAAAAAACAATAGAGCAAAAGAGGTGGGAAAAAGGAAAAAAATGAATATATTTAAAATCAATTTCTTAGACCCTACCATTGTCCTCACATCATCTTATAAAAAGATGGAAATAAGACATTCGCAATAAAATGAAAAATGGAACAACTACTGGAGGCGAGAGAGCCTCCGCTGAAAGTGGAGAGGATGACGAGTGCACTATTATTTGTTGTTTTGAGTTAGTTGTTGGAGAAGTCTACAATCTTTCATATAAGATCATAGGTTTGGAAAACCAAAAACATAGGGAAGCAACCAAGCATGAGTTGAGTCGCTGGCAGTAGGCCCACACATGCGGTGGTGGTGTGTGCAGAACACTTGTCGCCTGGGATGATGATGGGTTGGTTAGATCTAATGGATTTGAGGCATTCAAAGTCGATGAAGCCGTGTGTGGCTTCAGAATTCTCTCTAGCCAGCGACTATACGTGGTCGACGTGCACAACTTGAGCCGCATGTGCGGCTAACGCGTTGAGCCACCTTGGGATGAAGATTGGTAGCTAGGGAGGATGGGGAGGTCGCGTGTGGTGGTCGGAAGTGGCCAGAATGCAGTAAATCGACTGAGATCAATGCTCCGATCAGAAAACTTAGATAAACAAAAATAAAAACTAGGAAACAAAAAGTGTAACACTTTGAAAAGTAGGGGAGGAGCGAAACTCCAACCCACCTTCATCCATGAAGAGAAATATATTCTAGTAGAGGACGTCGAAGTTTGCCTGGTTTAGGGAGAAAATAAGTGAGAGAGAAACTAGTGGATTGCGTTTAGATATTGATGTGATCATAAATATTAGTATTTTATAAGTCTTATTAAGATAGTTTTTTTTATATAAAAAGCAAATTATATTTATTAATAATGAGCATTACAATTGGATTTAAAATGTATATTACAAGTCAACTAATAACAATCTGTAGCTCCCCAACATCCTCATGGTGACTGATATAGTCTAGTTCTAACTGCAAATCTCTCCAAAATACTATCTGAGAGACTACCTAACTCTGTCCAAAACAGAATAACAATCAACTAACCCCCAAACAAATCAAATCCCACGTCATTCTAAGATGGACTAGGGAATCTACTCTATAGACCAAAGTATTTAGAGACTACGATTTTTTATTTATACTAAGCAAAAAAAAAAAAAAAAAAACAAACAAACAACATAAAAAAATCGAGATACATCTAAAAGATATAGATCTAATTTTTAACTTTGGAGGAAACTTAAAAAACACCAACAAAGAAAGAAAAAACACTGAAAAAATCAAAAAAATACCGATGTTGTCCAGATGACTAACACAAGAGGGGGGATGAATTGAGTTGTATTAAAAAATTAATAATTATAAATCAAGTATATAAAATAAAATATAAAATATGAAACAGTAATAAATATAAAGAGTAAAGGTAAGAGAGAAGCAAACTCAGTATGTTAACGAGGTTCGGCCCCACTGCCTACGTCCTCGCCTCAAGCTACCCCTTGAGGATCCCAAAATCCACTATTCAATCTCCTTTAGGTGGAGATAGAAACCTATTACACCTTTGAGCAGTACCACTCCAAAGAATCCGTGTAGAACACCCTGTACACTTCCAATCACCTCACACTTGGTGATTTAACTATTCCTCGTGTAGAACACCTTCTACACTTTCAATCACCTCACACTTAATGATTTAACTATTCCCCGTGTAGAACACCTTCTACATACACAAGGGTTATACACACACTTTTACTAATACAAGAATTGATAGTGGGTAGGCTATCAGAAAACACTCCTCAATGAGTGAAATAAAAACAATACAGCATAAACTATATCTTTCAAAATAAATAAGGGTTAAGGCTCAATGCTTGGAGAAGAGAGAATGAAAACTTTGAATGAATGTTGTATGCTCTTGGTGTTGTAAATGTGAAACTCTCAAATGATTTATTTATAGGCATATGAGACTTCATATTCAAATTTAAAAAGATTCACATGTCAAAAACATTATCATTCATTTTTCAAAAATTTCAAATCAAATCTTTTTACTTTTTGCATGTGACAAAAGGAGCACACTTTATTTTTCAAAAATTTCAAACCTAATCTTTTACTTTTTGCATATGACAAAAGGAGCACACTTTACTTTTCAAAATTTTCAAACAAAGACATCTACCTTTTGCATAAGTCAAAAAAAGCATCCACCACTTTTGAAAATATTCAAATAAAACATGCACATGTGAAAGATGACAATCAATCATCTTAATATTTTCAAAATTCAAACCTTTAATCATATCATGCACATGTGAAAGATGACAATCAATCATCTTAATATTTTCAAAATTCAAACCTTTAATCATGTCATGCACATGTGAAAGATGACAATCAATCATCTTTCAAAATTTTCAAATTTAATTTTCAAAATATTCATGCACATGTGGAAAATGTATTTTAATGCTTTAGGATAAAATATTTATTTTGAACCTTAATCCTAATTTCGAATTTTTAAGAGATTTACAAAATTACTCTATGATTTTAATGTGAACTTGTTCCCTTCTTGCTCATGCTTGGTTCCTTGATGTGCTTGATTGTATTGTGTAGACAACTTGAGCTTGAGACTTCTTTATTCTTTGAATTAATTTGTTATCATCAAAATCCATGTGTAGATTTACATGAACCTTGAAACCTTGAGTTCAACAATCTCTCTCTTTTTGATGATGACAAATACTTGATAGAACTTGAAACCTATATGAATACTTAAGCTCCCCCTGAGAATGTGCGTTAGTTTTTCAAGCAAAAATATAAATATAATTTCAAGCATATATTCCTACTTTTTTACAAATTAAACAATGTTAATATTCTAGTCTAAAACTTCTCCCCCTTTTGGCATCATTAAAAAGGAATCATAATTAACTCAATAAGATATATTCCTACAATAACCAATAGACAAATAAAACGCTGCGTTAGTAGAGACTGTAAAAGTTAGAACCACCCGTGTCCGACAAAACTTGCAAACGTTGAAGCCGAATTTTATCATCTCGGTGCGGAAGAAGATTTAAATCCGCTTGATGTTATTGACGAATTAAATGTTTTAGAGATTTGGCAATGCGGTGCGGAGCCATGCATGTCCGACAAAACTTGCAAATGTTGGAAGTCTAACTCTGGCAATTCGGTGCGGAGCCACGCGTGTCTGACAAAACCTGCAAAGGTTGGAGGCCTAGCTCTAGCAGTCGGTGCGAAAGCAGATTTAAATCAATCGCCTGATGTTGTTGACAAACGGGTTTGAAAGCTCTGAGTTTCTATAAAAAAATCATTTTCACCTATCGGATACCAAAAAAAAAACATCGCTTCTTGACCTAAGTTCTGTTTCTCCATAACGATAGAATGGCCGAACAATTCTCTTCCACTAATGTTCCAGACTTGAATCAGGAACCCTTGACGCATCAACCATCAATCTTCTCTCCTAAGGCCGTCAATGCCATGATAGGAGCAGAGAACCGTTTTTCTAGTAAGAAAACTTTTGACAATGTGTGTCCAGCATATCATATATTTTTTTTGACTAATAAGATTTGAAGAGACAATAGTTTGTCTTGTTCTTTATGCTATCTCTATAAAATCAGTTTTAAAATTCATCCGATTTGCATCAAATCTTATAACTCATCCGCATTCCTTCAATATTCTCGCTTTAAGTTTTCAATTCTTTTTTCAATGGCTCATTCTTCTAACATTCCTCTAGATGCATCCATGAGGTATTCTACATCTCAATCTCATGTCCTTTCTGCAGCTACCATTGGCGCCATGTTGCAGCAAGAGAACAATAGTTTGGCTAATAAGCCAGACTCCGATGCTATCTACGACTTGGTGAGTCTCGGGACTCGCTACTCATCCTCTATTGTCGCTTTTTCCCAGCGGCTACAAGTCAAAAATCATGAGGTTGAAAAGCTTAAAGAACAAATTGTTGTACTTCAACGAATTGTTCAAGAGTCTCACACAAGGGAAGGAATCCTTCGGCAGAAGAATAAAAAGTTGAAATCTCTATTGGATTCTTCATTCCGCTTGCCAGTTCCCATGGATAGGGATGACATGATATTGTATGAAGAGAATGAGCGTCTCAAACATGAGGCTAAGAACCTCAAGTTTATGTAAAAGTATTTAAAAAAATATCTCTCTATTTTTATGAACTCTGATCTATCTTTCAAGAGATATTCATAACATGCATCATATCTATTTCTCTTCTAATCATACATAATCTATCTTCTGGTAAGGGTTTTGTGAATATATCTGCTAACTGATCGTGTGTATTTGTGAACTCCAGTACTATATCGCCTTTCTGCACATGATCTCGAAAAAAAATGATATCTTATTTCAATATGCTTAATTCTAGAATGTTGTATTGGGTTTTTTTTTTGAAAGATTTATAACACTTGTATTATCACATTTGATTGGAATGTGATTATACATAAGTTTAAAATCCTCAAGTTGTTGCTTCATGTAAAAAACTTGAGCACAACAACTACCCGCAGCAACATATTCTGCCTCAGCAGTAGATAGTGCAACAGAATTTTTTTTTTTTTTTACAAAACCAGGAAACTAGTATAATCGGTACCTGAATAACTAATAAGATCGAAAGAAGTGTGTTTAGGATACCATAACTCTAAGTCAATGGTACTGGCAAAATATCTAAAAATCCGCTTGACTGCAATCAAATGAAATTATTTTGGAAATGATTGAAAACGTGCACATAAACATACACTGAACATAATATCAGGTCTACTAGTTATCAAATATAATAAACTACTAATCATACCTCGATATACATTTGAGTTAGCTGGCTTACCGCTTTCATCTTTATCAAATTTAGTGGTCGGATTCATTGATGTTCCAATTACCTTCGCACGTTCCATCTCAAATTTTGAGTAACTCTTTGATATATTTTGACTGCTTAATAAATGTTCCACTTTTTGCTCGCTTGATTTGCAATCCGAGAAAGAAATTAAGTTCTCCCATCATGCTCATTTCAAATTCTTCCTGCATATTCTTAACAAAATCTTGACAAATATTCATTAGTAGCACCAAATATTATATCATCTACATAAATTTGAATTAAAAAAATATCATTCTATTCATACTTGATGAAAAGAGTTATATCGATCTTTCCTCTTGAAAAACATTTTTTTAATCAAGAAACCACTAAGTCTCTCGTACCACGCTCTAGGAGCTTGTTTGAGTCCATATAGTGCTTTTGTGAGTTTGAAAACATGATTTGGAGAAATATGATTTTCAAAACCTGGAGGTTGCTCAACATATACCTCTTCATTTATAAAACCGTTTAAGAAAGCACTTTTAACATCCATTTGAAAAAGTTTGAAATCTTTATAATAAGCATATGCAAGTAGCATTCGAATAGCTTCTAATCTTGCGACTGGTGCATATGTCTCATCATAATCGATTCCTTCTTCTTGATTGAAACCTTGGGCTACAAGTCGAGTCTTATTTCTAGTAATGACTCCGGACTCATCTTTCTTGTTTCTAAAAACCCATTTTGTTCCAATAATAGTATGATTTTTTGGTCTAGGAACAAGTGTCCAAACATCATTTCTTTCAAATTGATTAAGCTCTTCTTGCATAGCTAGAATCTAAGATTCATCAAGAAGTGCTTCATCAATATTTTTAGGTTCAATCTGAGATAGAAAAACAGTATGATTGCAAATATTTCTAAGAGATGATCGAGTGCTTACACCTCGTGAAGGTTTCCCCAGAATTTGTTCCACTGGATGATCTTTCACAAATTTCCATTGTTTGGTTGCATCTTGTATTAAATTTTGATGATCTTTCCTGATATCTCCATGTTGGACTTCCTCTATTGTGTTTTCTTTGTTGAGATTGAGACTTTCCGTATTATTTATACCTCCTGTTTCTTCATCAATAGATTTCTTGGAGAGTAGAGAATTAGATTCATCAAATACTACATGCATAGATTCTTGTACAGTCAAAGTCTTTTTATTGAATACTCTATAAGCTTTACTATTAGTAGAATACCCGAGAAAGATACCTTCATCAGATTTTGCATCAAACTTGCCTAAATTATCCCTGTCATTTAAAATAAAACATTTGCATCCAAATACATGAAAGTAACAAATGTTGGGCTTTTTCTCATTCCAAAGCTCATAGGGGGTTTTATCTAATTTAGACCTTAGCGTAACTTTATTTATAACATAACATGCAGTACTTACCGCTTCAGCTCAAAAATAACTAGGCAAGTTGTTCTCATTGAGCATTGTTCTTGCCATCTCTTGAAGAGATCTATTTTTCCTTTCTACTACCCCATTTTGTTGAGGAGTTCGAGGAGCAGAAAAATTATGCACAAAACCATTTTCATCACAAAATGTTTCAATATTTTTATTAACAAACTCTTTTCCCCTATCACTTCGGATACTTGAAATAGTATAACTCTTTTCATTTTGAATTCTCTTACATAACTTGGTAAAAGTATTATGTGCCTCATCTTTATGAGTAAGAAAGATGACCCAAGTATATCTAGAGAAGTCATCAACAATAACAAATGCATAATATTTTCCTCCTAAACTTGTAACTCTATTTGGTCCAAAAAGATCTATGTGTATCAGTTGCAGTGGTTTAGTAGTGGAAATATGTTTCTTGATTTTAAAAGAAGTTTTTGTTTGTTTACCAAATTGGCATGCATCACAAATTTTGTTTTTAAGAAAATTTGCCTTTGGTAAACCTCTCACAAGATCATTTTTTGAAAGTTTGGAAATAAGTTCCATATTGGCATGACCTAGTCTTCTATGCCATAACCAATTAGTTTCATTTTGAGCTGAAAAACAAATCGCATCTTGTGAGGTAATTTCTTCAAAATCAATTGTATAAACATTGTTACTTCTAAAAGCAATAAAACAAATATTACAATCATAATCATTCAATATAATGCACTTATCCATTTTGAAAGTAACTATAAATCCTTTATCACATAATTGACTTATGCTTAAAAGATTATGTTTTAAACTTTCAACAAGTAGAACATCTTCAATTATAAGAGAAGACCCATTACCAATTTTACCTATTCCCACGATCTTCCCTTTCGAGTTATCTCCAAATGTCACGTGTCCTTCTTCTTTAGATCTAAGATCAAAGAACTTAGTCTTGTCTCCCGTCATGTGTCTTGAACATCCACTATTTAAAAACCATTTATTTTTGTTCGTGGAAGACGTCATGCACACCTATAAAAACAATTAAAATAATTTTTCTTGGTACCCAAGTTCTTTGGGTCCTTTATTTATTAGTATTAGAAAAAACAAGATTTTTAGGTACCCATATGGCCCTAATAGTCATTGTATGTTTTCTTCTAATAGGACAAGCAAAATAATTGTGACCATTTCTATTATAAAAATTGCAAATAGCATGTGACATATATGAAGAACTTGAGTGATTATAATAGTATCCTTTTTTAACAAAATTATTTTTATGAAAAGAATTTTGAATATTGGACTTTGATTTAGAAGGATTATCAAAGAAGTTTTTATAAGATTTGTATTTTTGTTTTGGCATATATCACAAGCCTGCCTTATCAAAAACACATCTTTGACTACCAAGAAGTTTTTCAAAATTTCTTTTTCCATTCGTAAATTTTTCAATAATATTTTCTAAATCAGTTTTCTTTTTCTTCAACTCAAAATTTTCATCTTTCAAAACAATACTTTCTTTTCTTAAAATATCAATTTCGTTTGTTAAAGAAGAATTTTTCTTTTTCAAAACAGTATACTTGATACCCAATTTTTCAAATTCCTCATATACCTCTTCTAAAACATTTTGCAATTCTTTATATGAAGGATCTTCAATATTATCAAGATTTGTTACCTCAATGTCATCTTTAGCCATAAGACAAAGATTTGCTGATTTTCCATTGCTTGCTTCACTATCTGAGCTACTTGAATCATCATCCCATGTAACTTTCATTGCTTTTTTGCCTTTGTTTCGATCTTTCTTTAGCAGAAGACAATCTGACTTGATATGACCAAGTTTATTACATTTATAACAAATTAAAGTGTCATTTTTACCTGAATCTTTCTTGGAAAACTTTTTGAAGGATTTCCTTGGAGGAGTTTTATTTTTCTTTAAGAACCTCTGAATTCTTTTTGTTATCATCGCAACTTCTTCATCTTTGTCGTCATTTTCCTCATTTTCATCACTTTCACTTTCATGTGGAACAGCTTTAAGTGCCAAGCTCTTCTTTGACTTTCCTTCTTCTTCTCCTCTTTTCAATGTGTACTCATGGGTGATAAGTGACCCGATGAGTTCATTCACTTCGAGCTTCTTGAGGTCTCTAGCTTCAAGAATCGCTGTCACTTTTGATTCCCAACGTTTTGGTAGAGAGTTGAGAATTTTTCTTACTATCTCCACTTTGGAATAAACTTTGCCAAGAGCTGTCAAGCTGTTTATGATATTAGTAAAACGAGTGTACATACTAGAAATAGATTCATCATCATTCATCTTAAACATTTCATATTCATGAGTAAGAATATAAATTTTTGATTCCTTGACTTGAGAAGTTCCTTCATAAGTAACTTCCAAGTTATCCCAAATTTCTTTTGCTGTAGCACAAGTCATTACTCTATTAAATTCATTACTATTGAGAGCATTATATAATAAATTCATAGCAGTTAAATTCAAAGTATAAAGTCTATCGTCTTCACGATTAAACTCTTCTTCTTCCTTTTTGACCTTTACTCCATCAACTACTTTTGTTGGAATATAAGGTCCATTTACAATGCATTTCCAGATTTCTCGACCTTGAGCCTCAAGGAATATTCTCATTCTAACTTTCCAGAATGAGTAATTGTCTCCGCAAAAGAGTGGAGGCCGACTGCTAGATTGACTTTCACCAAATGAAGCTGCAATGTTAGCCATAAGATCTTAACTCAAAAGATAGTTAATCTTATAATAGAGCTCTAGCTCTGATACCAATTGTTGCCCAGATGACTAACACAAGAGGGGGGGTGAATTGAGTTGTATTAAAAAATTAATAATTATAAATCAAGTATATAAAATAAAATATAAAATATGAAACAGTAATAAATATAAAGAGTAAAGGTAAGAGAGAAGCAAACTCAGTATGTTAATGAGGTTCGGCCCCACTGCCTACGTTCTTGCCTCAAGCTACCCCTTGAGGATCCCAAAATCCACTATTCAATCTCCTTTAGGTGGAGATAGAAATCTATTACACCTTTGAGCAGCACCGCTCCAAAGAATCCGTGTAGAACACCCTCTACACTTCCAATCACCTCACACTTGGTGATTTAACTATTCCCCGTGTAGAACACATTCTACACTTTCAATCACTTCACACTTGATGATTTAACTATTCCCCGTGTAGAACACCTTCTACACACACAAGGGTTATACACACCCTTTTACTGATACAAGAATTGATAGTGGGTAGGCTATCAGAAAAGACTCATCAATGAGTGAAATAAAAACAATACAGTACAAACTATATCTCTCAAAATAAATAAGGGTTAAGGCTCAATGCTTGGAGAAGAGAGAATGAAAACTTTGAATGAATGTTGTATGCTCTTGGTGTTGTAAATGTGAAACTCTCAAATAATCTATTTATAGGCATATAAGACTTCATATTCAAATTTAAAAAGATTCACATGTCAAAGATATCATCATTCACTTTTCAAAAATTTCAAATCAAATCTTTTTACTTTTTTGCATGTGACAAAAGGAGCACACTTTATTTTTCAAAAATTTCAAACCTAATCTTTTACTTTTTGCATATGACAAAAGGAGCACACTTTACTTTTCAAAATTTTTAAACAAAGACATCTACCTTTTGCATAAGTCAAGAAAAGCATCCACCACTTTTGAAAATATTCAAATAAAACATGCACATGTGAAAGATGACAATCAATCATCTTAATATTTTCAAAATTCAAACCTTTAATCATATCATGCACATGTGAAAGATGACTATCAATCATCTTAATATTTTCAAAATTCAAACCTTTAATCATGTCATGCACATGTGAAAGATGACAATCAATCATCTTTCAAAATTCTCAAATTTAATTTTCAAAATATTCATGCACATGTGGAAAATGTATTTTAATGCTTTAGGATAAAATATTTATTTTGAACCTTAATCCTAATTTCGAATTTTTAAGAGATTTACAAAATTACTCTATGATTTTAATGTGAACTTGTTCCCTTCTTGCTCATGCTTGGTTCCTTGATGTGCTTGATTGTATTGTGTAGACAACTTGAGCTTGAGACTTCTTTATTCTTTGAATTCATTTGTTATCATCAAAATCCATGTGTAGATTTACATGAATCTTGAAACCTTGAGTTCAACAACCGAAATAAAAGGCTGGCATGGCGTGTGAGGGACACACACCACCCTAAGATAAGTTGGAACATCAACCCTTTAACTACAGAAGACGATGAACCCAGAAATACTGTGTGTGGTGGCAATGGAGCTCTCGGTGATAGTGGCTTGTGAAGACAAAGTGCGCACTTCAAGTCGTACGTGTGGTGGGGCGCGTGGTCGTTAGAGGCCATCGAAATGGTCTCAACGCCACTTCTCCCATCCAGCCTGAAAAAATATAGAAAAAACCAAAAAGATATAGAAAAGAAAAAATGGGAGGAAGGGAGAAGCTGAAATTCCTATCTCCTTCAAGAGAGATTTTTTTCTTGTTTTTCTAGAGAGCGACAAGTGAAGATTTTTTTAGATAGAGAAAAGTGTCAAATATTGAAGTTTTCAAAAACTATTAATATTAAGCCTTGAGGGCCTTATTAAGATGTATTTAAATGTAAATATGTTGATATATAGATAATTGTATAAAATAAATTGAGATATATTTAACTTTTTATGTAAAATTAAAAAATAATAGATTTTAACAATAATTTGCTTCAGATAAATTGAGATAACGTTGACAACCATACATAGCTAATTGTCATTTCATGACCAAAATTTTGTGTTTTGTATTTTTATTGATTTCATGTTTATTAGATTTAGGTTTTTATTTATGGAATTTTTAGATACATTTGTATACTTTAAATTTTCAATTTTTTATTTTATTTTTTAGTTTCCATATTAATGACGATAAATTTTACAAACTCTGCTTAACCCAAAAGAACAGAAAACAAAAAGAAAACTAACAGATTAATAATTTTTATTAATATTAGTACTTTAATTACTAAATAAAACTAATAATTTAGTTGGTTATATATTTTCTATTTTATGATTTAAGTTAATGATATATATTATAAAAGAGTGGTACAAATTAGAATCGTATTTTGTGACTTCATAACCTAATATTTTGTCATTACTATTATAATTAGGCATGTTCATCCGGACCGGATACGGTTTGAAATTTTAATATATTTCTTAATATTTTAATTTTTTTTTTCAAAAAGATAAAAAAAATTTTAAATTCGAGTTCTAGATTTGGGAATCTAGAATCCGGATGAACACCTTAATTATAATTAAGATAGTTGATGATGTGGTTATAGTTTGATATATATGGTATAATACTAGGGCGGAGCTGCAAATTAAAATAATTAAATAGGATAAAAGAAGACAAGATATTGTTCTAAAGGAAAGAAGATAAAATGTTCCAAACTCTTAAAATTCTGTTTTTTCTAAAGCTAATTGATAGTCTATCGATTTTATGAACAATTTTTCATACAGTGCGTTGCAGGCTTAATTAAAATGATCATATTTTATAAATAAATAAAATATATTTTTCAAATTTTGAAAGTTTTTTACTTATAAATAAAATATTTTAATAAAATTTATTTTAAAATGAGAGTCTTTTGATCTTTTCTATATTTGAACTACAACGAAATCTAATTTTATGGACTATACAATACCACTTTATTTTATTTTATATTCATAATCTAATGGACGAATGATAGTGTGGCTTCCATAATAATCAAACTTCTTTCTTCGAAAATTATATATGACACATATATACCAACACATAACAATACCTGATATATTGTGATCTTCGTCTCTATCATCAAGGCCATCTCCTTCGCTGTCAAAATTTCCTCTACTCATAAAGTGACCACAGGATACTCTTTCGGAAGCTTGACATGGAGTGGATGGAGTGCATTCTGTAAGAAGTCCAATATCTGTGAGGATTGAGATAATAGAATCTTACGATTGATGGGAAGTTTATGATCTAAACAGGCAAGCATGCTCATTAATTATTGTAAACTTGCCATAACTGAATAAAAGGGGTGCCAGACTCCGACAATTCAAGTTATGAAAGCAATTAAACTTAACTTTCACTTTAGATTAAAAAAATAAAATAACTTTCACTTAGAAGCCTTTTAATCTGAAAAATCTGGTTGGATGGTTGTACTACTATGATTGTAATCGAGCTCCGAGTCAATCTTTGAGTTGTTGAACTTAAGCTCGGTTCAGAAAATTCGAACTTGAGCTTTAGCATGAGATTTTTATTTAACCTTTGTTTAAACTTGATTGGGTAAGTTAGTTAAACTCTCAACTGAAACTCGAGCTCGACATGAGTTATTTATTTAATAATATTTAATAACTAATAAATTAGATATATAAAAAAATATTAAATGTGAACAACTTATAAGGAAAACTTCTATTGAATTCTAAGATTTTAAAAATTTATAAATAATTAATATATAGCTAGTTGATATTTATCCATAATAACAATATATTATGTTTATATAAATTATCAATATATACACATAATATAATAGCATATATCTATTTCATATATGATTTACACATACTAATATATAAAATTATTAAATATTATTGACTAATACATATTATATATTTAATCATAAAAGTGACATGTTTATATTATTTGTGTTGAGTTGCGTGTAGAGACTGATCTGAGAGTTGAGAATCGAGTGTCAGAAATCTACTTTGACTTTCGTTTGACACTTGGTTCAAGAGATATCGAGATAGAGAGTTTCGCTCGACATTCGTTCAACATTCTGTTCGAACGAGATTTGCAGAAATTTTGGAATCAAGGTTTTAGTGTAGTTTTTGTTATAAATATGTTATATTTGACTACTTAAACATGTTTTTCAAAATTGTCTAGTGAATGCATATTATGTGAGAAAGCAAAAAGTTTTAAAGAGAGTGAGCTGAGATGAAGTAATTGTAATCTCTTTTAATTAATAAGATTTTTGCAGCCCTTGTAGACGTAGGCAATTTGTCGAATCATATAAATCTTGTGTTGTGTGATTGATTGTATTTACTTTCACTTTTATTTGTTATCGTTGGTTTGTATTTATTTTCAAACAATTAGCTAATACATATATATGAATATATATATACACATATGTGTATATATATTTATCAATATATAAATAAGTTTTAATTGAGTCAATTTAACAAGTTGACTCAAATATCGAGTTTTAATCGAGTTGAATCTTGTTGTGTATGAATTTTTTACTAATCGAGCAAATATCTGATTTAACAGTCAAGCTTTTTTGTTTTTTGTTTTTTTCCTTTCACAAGTCAAGTTCTATTTGAATTCGATTTGAGTTTAACTAGACCATCGATTCATTTACAACAGTATCTTCTACCAAACCAAGGGATGGTAACCCTAGCAATGATATCTGAATAGGAATATGAGTGAAGATGAGTTCATTTACCTGTCACAACATGGTAATAAGAAAGAGTGTGAAGTGAAAAGAGAGTTAAAATGTACGAGCCTCCTTAGATCCAACCCGCCTCCCCCCAATAAAAACAGAAAAAAAAAGCAGAAGATTCTGGTCTAATTCATTCATATACAGATTATAATTAGCAGCAGTTAGATGTAGTTGCTGTGTTCGAAACCACATGGTGCATCTCATCTTTAGTAAAACTACTCGTCTTCAAAAACATGTTCATGCGTCGCAAAATTTATCTCTTCGTCAACCAAACTCTAAATCTGGAACATCTTAGATTATCAACATGCCTTGGCCTCAAAATAGATTGTTACCACAGTTTCGAGATACAGCAAGATAAACAATCTCAGGAACTGATCAATCTTCCATTCCTAGGCACATTTAGTCCGCCAAAAGAGGGCTCCCTATCTGGTTTTACCGCCATTGTTCTAGTTTCTCTGCTTCAACATTTTCTTTAGGTATAATAAGACCATATCCTCCAACTTTTCTTTTGTATATGATATTAATTTCACCTGTTGCAAAGGCAAAGAAAGTTAACCCCTTAATGATTTTGATAACTTCATGCTGAAAAAGAAAACAGTTAAAAATAATAATAGAAAGGACAATGAAACCATAATCTTCATACCAGTTTCTTCATTTCTGAAACCATAGAAGTCGTGATCAATATTTTCCAGCTGCTCAATTGCTTCAGAGACAGTCAAAGGTGGCATGTCAAAGTACTTTGTCCGGACAATCTGAAAGAAAAGTTACAGTGAGTAAATGTGCACTCGAAAGGGGAAAAAAGCATGTCCAGCAGTAAATGACCCGATTATCAGCACACGACATAAAACTTTTTGTAATTGATTACATAATTCCATTGGCACTCAGATCTTAATGGGGCCAAATTAGTTTCTAAAGGAAGGAATGATGAAATTTCCCACCAAATTCATATTTTTATTTTGTTTTTCTTTTATTTTTCTTTCAGGGAATATACTATTCAAGTTCAGGTAAAAAGATCAGGGTAAACACGTAGGAAATTAAGAATTTTGAGCCAGCTGTTTAGTTCAATTTGGTTTCAATTCTTTGAAATACAACTGGAAAGGAATCTGGAATAAGTTTTTTATTTTTATTTTTATAAGCAAGAAGATATTTTAGTGATATTGAAATAAGCATAGCCCAAATACATAGGAAGTATACATGTGATTACACCTAATTAGAAACTAGAAATGGGTACAAGGAAATCATGAAAGTTGAGACTATTGAAGTCTATAACAATGGTCCACATAAAATCAATCTTTCAGAAATAACTAGTAAATTCCTGAATGGTCTCGATCCTCAAAATTTTGGTCATTCCTTTCCCTCCAAATGCACCAAAGTAGACAAATGGCAGCCATCTTCCACACACCTGCAATTTGTGGTATCCCCTTGAACCCTCTCCAGCTAGCTAGTAGGTCAACCACCCTCCCCAGCACAACCCTAATAATCCCATTTTGCTGAAAAAGTAATTCCACGTGGCCTTTTGCAAACTCACAATGTAGAAGTAAATGATCCACTGTTTCGCCACTATTTTTGAACATACAACACAAATCAGAAAGGTAAACCCAATGGTCAGGATCTTCCCTAAGGATGCAGAACAAAAAAAGCAGCCTTAAGATGCGCTTTACTCCTCCAAATGCTCTTCTAAGGTGATCACTAGCTTGAGTAGTGAGAACCTTATAGAAAGAGTGTACATAAAATTTTTCTTTACTAGAAGGAGACCAAACAAACTTATTCACCACTGTATGTATCATCAGTTAAAGACACCAACCTACAAATCATGTGCCTCCCTAATGAAACTGATATTCCACGCTGTGAGCCATTGGTAATTTTCCTCAAATCAGCCACCAAAGCATCCTGTTCCCATGCAATTCTGAAAATAGAGGGATAAGCATCCTTAAAAGCCATATCTCCAACCCAGAAATCATGCCAAAAACCGATTCTATTACCATCCCCCATACTCAACCTAGTGTGGCTAGAGACCCCCAACCTTTCTGGAAATGTTTCCATAATCCCACTCCATATGCGCTCCTAACTTCATTAGCTCCAACCTCTGCTTATAGTCCCATACTTAGTATCAATCACCACCTTTCATAATGCTTCCCTCTCATAATTACAAGCCTATAACCTACGTAATGCGTGGACAATTATTTATGCTAGATTTTATAGATCTATATTTAGACATACAGAGTATATAATCATTGTAATAACTATTCAAAATTAAGAATTAATAATAATAATTGGTCAAAATATGAATACCTTAAAAATGGATACATATATATATATAATGAAGCATGCACATAAAGAAAAAAGTCTAATTTACCGATAAAATATTTCATAAAAAGTTTTAAATTGCATGTTTTATACCCTTCATTCATTTCACTTTTTCTTAGTTTATATTTTAAATTTCATAAAAAAGTTTTAAATTTGGCCCAAACTTGAAGGAACCCAATTTCTATCGAAGCCCACAAATCTTTCTTTCCCCTTCTCTCTCTCTCTCTCTCTATAAAGACCAAATATGCGCACACAGTGCATATGATTTCTTTTCTTGCGGCCACTTTGACAAGGTTCTAGAATGTCAGGTACGATTTTCTCTTATTTTATTCCTTTTTTTTCATTTCGTTCTTATTCTTTGGTTGGTTTCTAAGAAAATGAAGGAAACAAATCTTTGTGATCGATGATAAGAGAAAGAACCATATCAGTCTCACCAGCAGTGCTTGTAATCTATTTTCCCCTTCAATTTCTGATTTGAACTCGCCATACACCTTCTCCACCATCCCAAACAATCTTGGCTTTGCATGATGCTCCCAACAGAAGGCCAAGATGCTTCACAGGTAGCGACGAAACCACACAACCCAATAAGCTAGCCAGACCCATTACGTGCTTACCCACAGCAACTAGCTCAGATTTAGAAAGATTACTTCTAAACAGGAGACAACTTAGAAACAAAAGTAAGATAGCCCTTAAAGATTGGAAACGAGCTTGGTTTGTCTCACAAAATAATATCATATCATCTGCAAACAAAAGATGTGAAATAATGGTAGAGCCATGGTTAGTATCCCCCACCGAGTAACCTGAGAAAAGACTATCCTCAATGGAAGCCAACAACATTCTACTAAGAGGGGTGATGGATCGCTTTGTCACAACCCTGGGAATTGTTAAAGAATCCCACAAGGTCACTATTCACCAAGACCAAAAATCAAACCGTTGACACACAATGCCTTATCCACAACCTCCATCTCCTCCCAAAATCACATCTCCTCAACAAGTAATATAGGAATCCTAGTTAACATGATAAAAAACCTTCTCCATGTCTAATTTACACAAAATACCTAGAAATCCTAACTTAATCCTGCTGTCCAAGCATTACTTAGTGAAAAAGATTGAATCCAATATTTGTCTTCCCCTTACAGCATTTTGAGACTTAGGTCCCGTTTGTTTTTAGAGATGATATGAGATAAAAGTTAAAAATAAAATAAAATATTGTTATAATATATTTTTTTAATATTAATTTTGTTTTGTGATTTGAAAAAGTGATTTTGAAATTTGAAAAAGTTGAATTTTTTATTATATATTTTATGGAGATTTGAAAAAGTATAACGATGAGTTTAAGAAAAGTTTGGGATATTTGGTTTTCTCTCCCAAAACAAATGGGGCCCTAGAGATGATTCAATCCATGACTAAACTCATCCTATTAGCTTAAAAGATTAATAGAAGGGAAATCCTTCACCTCCATTGCACCAACCTTTTCGGGAACAAGTGCAATTAGTGTAGAATTAATGCTCTTCTCAAACTTCTAATAGTGAGAAATTCATGAAAAACCTTCATGACATCCTCTTTCACCACCTCCCAACAAGTCTAAAATATTGTCATAGTAGAACCCTTGAGACCTGGAGTTTTGTCTCCATTCATTTTTCTAACAACTTGTTGTACATCTTCCTCTTCGAAAGGTCTCTCAAGCCAAACTATACTTGTTTGATCAATTGCCTCAAAATATAGACCATTTAGTCTAGGCCTCCAATCAAATGGTTCAAAAAGCAACTCTTCAAAATGTCCAACAATGTGATCCTCGATCACTGATTGATCTGACAAAACAAGGCCATTTGTGGTTAGGGTCTCTATATGAACCAGCTACCTGATGAAAAAACTTCAAACATTTATCCCCCTCCCTTAGCCATAAGGCCCTTACCTTTTGATACCAAGAAATTTCCTCCATTGGAGTCTCCCTTTCTTGTTTTGAGATGGCTTGGCTTTAGTGAGTGTTTTCCCTCGAATGCATGCTCTCAACTTCTACACCCTCCAAGCCTTGTAACTATTGTAATAATGTCTTCTTTTGAAATTCCACATTGCCAAATACCTATTCATTCCAAGACTTCAAGTCCTTCTTCAAAGCTTTCAATTTACCTGCTAAAATAAAGTTCAAGGTGCCCTATATCTGATATGAATGCCACCATTGTCTAATCAACTCCACAAACCATAAGTTGTTAACCACATGTTCTCAAATTTAAAGTATCTTTGCCTTCCTTGGATGCCTTCGCAATCTAACAATATAGGTAAGTGATCTGAACATATCTGTAGTAGTCTTTTCTGGCACGCATTTAGATAATGCATCTCCCACGTGGTGGGATATAAGAAATCTATACAATCTAGACCAAGCATTATGTTAGACCATGTGAATGTACCCCCAACAAGAGGAATATCCACAAGATCTATCTCAAATATATATATATTTTTTTAAGTAAGAGATAAATTTTATTGATATGTATGAAATAGGCCGAGCCCTTGTATACAGGAAGTATACTAAAGAGCATCTAAATACATTCTAGGATCTAGAAATTAAAGACAAGAAATCATAAACATTATTTCCCCCTTAGTACAATAGCTGAAAACCACAATAATAAGGTATGAGTAAAAAAATTCTGTAGCTCCTCCATAGTGCGCTGTTTATCGTCAAAGCAGCATGTGTTCCTTCTGACCAAATAAACCACATAATGCACAACAAAACCATCTTTCACGCTACTGCTACTTGAGGACAACCTTGCATCTTCCTCCAACAATCCAACCAACAAGTCCACTAACTTCGCTGGCATAACCCAAGCAACGTCTATCGTTTGAGAGTGATAATCCCACAGCCTCCATAGATAGGTTTGCCAATCACTAACGAGCACTCTGACGCCACTCAGATGGAAGTATCGCTAGCGAGTGAAAATATGGGTGTATTCAATGCTAACTCAGACTCAATTTCTACATTCTGCACATCGACAACAAGACACTCTCCACCCAGGTGTCATAGACTTGTTCGCCGAAGGCTACAGATTCCTTTACCATCTTCCCTTTGACGAAGGAGTTGCCTGCGAACAAGAAAGAAGATTTTTTGTCGGGAATGCGTGAGGAAGCCAGGTTCCAGTTAATTTACATACTCTTACCAATGGGGATTCCTTGCTATCTTACCCCTTCTGTTAGTGATATCTATAAGTGGAGGTCATTCTTCTTTGATGGACTGAGGGATTTGATCTAGCTGCAAGAAGTAGAACTAGATCAGTTGGAGAAAAACTTAGTGGGTGGAGAGCTTGTGAGTAGCCCTTCGGACGAGGGATCTATATAACCAAGAGTATCCTATTGAGATAGCTAATGTATGGATAGAGTTAGAAGGGCAAAGTGGGTTGTGGGGGTCAAGTAATTTGGATGGGAGGGAAGTAGGGGATGATCCCGTCCCTCTTCATACTCTACCCCTTTGGGAGGGTTTTGAAGATCAATTTAAGGCACTTCTTACAGCAATTGAGGCACGTTGCTACCACCATGATATGGGATCTAGAAAGAAAAAAGAATTTAAAAGGCTTTCTTGGTCTATCAATTTCGATGGAAAGGAGGGAAGTGCAAGCCGTTGTAGGAACAAGGGAGGGTTATAGCTGTTGATAAATGAAGCCCAAACTCCTTATTTGGAATGTTAGGAGATTGATTGAGATAGATAAGCACATCCAAATTAAAAAAAAAAAAAAAAATTGTTGAGACAATGGAAGGTAGACATCATTTGTCTGCTAGAGACTAAATTGAAGTTTACTACAAGAAGCATTATTTGGAGTATTTGGGGTTGTTAGTATGTAGGCTGGTCCTATTTATCTTTGAATGGGGCTTTGGGTGGAGTTTTATTTGGAATAAAATGGAGTGGAGAATCTTCACGAGTATGTAAAAGGATAGTCAGTGGCATGTTCATTTAAAAATTTTGAAGATAGTTTTTTGTGGGCCCTTGTTGGGGTTTATGGTCCTAATTTGGATAGCAAGAGGAGGTTTTTTTGGGAAGAGCTTGCGGGGTTGACTACTAGATGGGATATTCCATGGTACATTCGTGGGGATTTAAATGTGACAAGGTTCCTGAGTGAGAGATCAGGGATGGGACGTCAAAAATATGCTATGGTTCAATTTTCTGATTACATATTTGAGATGGAATAATTGTATTGGAATAATTGTTCTGTTTTGTTTAAGCAAAAAACTCTCCTAAAACTTCTCTCTCCGTACACACTGCTAAAAACTCGTTTCTTTTTGGTGGTTCATTGTTGATGGAGCATCGTTAATGGTGTTTCATTCTTATGGTTTCTATAGATTGTTGAGATGGGTTTGTTTAGACGCATCCTTATTGAGCATAAGACCTTTGTGTTAAGTAAAGAAAATATTAGGTGGTGGAAGATCATGGAATGTAGTAATCGTGTGATGAAATACATTTCCATCGACCAAAAGGCCTTGGGATGGTTAGCTACTATAGTGAAGGATTGTGTTTCGTATGGGGGTTCTACTCAATTCCTTAGAACTCGAAGAATTGGGAACCAAGTTTTTGTGGTGCAGAGGAGTCAAAACCTCCATGGCAAGTTCTTCACTGTGTTGGAGTTCAGTCATGCTCAGAGAAGGGGTCTTGTTGTGGTTCTAGAGGGGAGACAGGGGAAAGGATGGAAAAGGTTCGTCGCGACTTTGGTGGGATTATCTTATCCTTCTTCATCAAGTGGGTTAAGCAGAAAGATGGCCGGAAGAGAAGAAGGAGCTTCTTGGCTTCCCCCATCATCGATGACGCTTGTAACTCAAGAACGATCGTACAAAGCAGCACTCGAGATGCCTTGAGCTGTGAATCATGCAAAGCTGCAACGCAAGCCACCTTCGTATGCCTCAAAGCACATCATCTCTATTTTGGGAGAACTTCATAACAGAGCAGAGGAGAATATTAATTCAGTGGGGTTAAATGAGGCAAACATATTATAGGCGCTAGTTGAAATGGAAAAGCAATTGGGGGACTTATTTGATAAAGTTCAATGGTTGAAACGTTGTGTTAAGGGTAAAGAGTGTGTTCAATCGAGCTTTTGGGCTTGGGCCAGGGGTTTGTGGAGTTGAGCCCAGTTGAACAAGTGAGACATCCAAAGCAGTTGGACTAGGCCGAACGATAGGCCCACAAAAAGAGCAAGCTGCCTCTTCAAAACTGATTGGGGCCAAGTTACATGGGCCGGTGGCCCAAAAAGGTATGGAGGGCGAAGACTCGGGAATCTGATATTTTGGTCCCATGTGTGCGCAAAATTCCGCAAGCTACCGGTGTCTGATATTTCGGTCTCGACGGACATCCCTTCGGCACAGAATGAGTCGCTACCTTCCGTCGACCACCCTAGTGGGTCTTTGTGGCCACTTTTCCGGGAAGACGTTGAGGTTGCTGAAGATGGGGAGATTATCGCTGTTTCAGATGTAGAGAACAATGGGCTTAGGACTATTTCATTGGAGGAGAAGGGGGAAGATAAGGGCGTTAGGACTATTTCCATGGAAGAGAACAAGGGATGCTATTCCGATATGGCAGTGGAGGTTGTAAGCGGTTTTGATTTCTCTCCCAACGGTTCTCAATCCCCAAGAGGGCTCCAGTGGGGAGGGGTTTGCTCCTTTATGCACACTCTCCCCTAGGCCGATAAGGGAGAGTTCTTCAGATTGGTTATTCAAAAAGGTGGAGGCCCTACAATCAGTTCTTGGGATTTCGGTTGTAGGCTATGAAGAATAGTTCAGAGCCCTTCTCGTGGAGAGGGAAACTAGTCGTTCGAGGTTTGCAATAAAGCAAGATAGAGAATTAAAAAGGCTCACATGCTCTATCAATTATGAGATACTGGAAGGAAGTGCTGGAAGAACTAGATCGAAAGGGAGGGGCTCTATCTTGTTTACATGAAGCTTTATTTCTTGGAATGTACGGAGGCTTAATGATCGCAATAAATGCCTTCGTATTAAATTTTTATTGCAAACGTGGAAGGTTGATGTAGTGTGCTTGCAAGAAACAAAGTTGCGGATAATCGATAGAAGAATTATTCGAAGCCTATGAGGTTGTTCATATGTGAGGTGGTCTTCTTTGGAATCTGTGGGAGCCTTGGGTGGGGTATTATTAATGTGAGATAAAAGAGTAGTTGAGGCGGTGGAGGAGTGTACTGGTATTTTCTCAATTGCTTCCCTCTTTAAAAATGTTGTAGATGGGTGGGAGTGGGCTTTTGCATGCATTTATCTAATATAGATAGAGATAGGAGAGGGTTGTGGGAGGAGTTGGTAGGCGTGTATTCTATTTGGGATGTGCCATGATGCATGGGTGGTGGTTTCAACATCACTCACTTTCCTAGCGAGTGTTCTGGAAACTTTTGGAATTCTATGGCAATGGAAGAATAGTTCATTTTTTTCTTAAATCTTATGGATATCCTCCTTGTTGGGGGAGAGTTCACCTGGTCGAAAGGACGGGTGTGGTCAAAACTGGATAGATTTTTAGTCTCTCCTTTGTGGGAAGCACACTATCCAGAATTATGTCAGAAGTGGATGGCTCGTATTAGCTTGGACCACTTCCCTATTTTGCTAGACTGTGGGGGCATCCACAGGGGTCGTCGGTATTTTAAGTTTGAAAACATTTGGCTAGCAATGGGTGGATTTATCGAGTTGGTTCGTGGATGGTAGTCATCATATCAATTTTTTGGCACCCCCAGTTTCATTCTCGTAGGTAAATTGAAGGCCCTAAAGCAAAATTTTAAGAAATGAAACTTGGAAGTATTTGGTCACTTAGACAATCAAAAGTCGACTCTCTTGGAGTTGTAGGAACTTGAGGGGGGAAAGGAATTGCAGGGAGACAGATCAAGGAAGGTGCTTAATAGAAAAGCGACAGTTATGGCCGATTTGGAGAGAGTTCTGTTGGCAGAAGATTTTTTTGTCGTCAGAAATCCAGAGCTCTTTGGTTGAAAAAATGTGATAAATGTACAAAAAATTTTCACAAAGTGACCAATTCTCATCGGCAAAGCAATGCTATTTAGTCGTTGCATATAGGCACTTCGAGTTAGAAAACCACATTGTGCACTATTACAAGAACCTTTTCTTAGAACCGGTTTGTTGGATACCAAAGCTTGATGATTTGTCATTTGAGACCATTGACTTGCAAAGTGTGAGTTGTTTGGAGAGACCTTTTGACGAAGAAGAGATCTTGAAGATCATTTCAGCTATGGCTAAGGACAAAGCACCGGGCCCGGATGACTTTTCAATAGATTTTTTTCAAACTTGTTGGGATTTCATTAAAGGTGATTTTTTTTTTTTTTTTTCTGAATTTCACTCTTTTCAAAAGTTTGAGAAATCCCTCAATACGGCTTTTATTACTCTCATTCCAAAGACACATGGGGTTTGTTGATTGAGGAGTTTGTCCTCAAAGCTAGAGTAAGCAATATGAGGCAATGCAAGCAAAAATAAAATCTCCATCACCATTCTCTCATGGGGCTGATTTATTAGGTTAATATCGTAGGCAAAAAAGAATAGTCAATTACCAACCTCATTAAAGATTTGTTCATTCTCTTCTTGAGGGAGTGCATCTTCCTCATTTTCTTCTGCCTTTTCCTCCACTACTTGTACAGTGGGCTCCCTTACTTTCAATCTGTCAAACCCCTTCATGTGCCGTCCATGGTCCGACTCTTTCTCTTTAATCTTCCTTAACTTCCGTTGAATTATTGATGAGACCAAATCTATACTGCCATAGACTGTCTCAGCATCTTCCTCTGCACGAACCACTCCATGCTTCTTTGTATACAATGTAACCTACAAAAAGAAGTCATCATTACAATAACCCATATAACCCAACAGTACAAACCCTGAAATGAAAATATAAGCAGCACTACCTCACACCGCCGAATTCTTGGACCTTTCCCAAACTCTCCACCCCGAACTGACAATCTGACATCTACCTCCCTAACCAAATGACTGTGCTTAGCCACTGCCTTGCCCACCTTCTCTTCCACGTGGTTCTTGACAGTATCAGTTAACTATACTCAGCAACAAATATTTTCTCACATCAAACCCACACTTATAGAATAATAAGCAAATGAGCAATAATACAAAACAGCGAGAAATTGCTTATAAAAAAAACAAAACAGTGAAAATTTAAACCGTTTGGTTGGTTCATAATGCATTTACTGAAAGTCATGCATATCAATAAGGTTGCATTTGGATTTTAGGATTTACATCTAGGGATTTCACAAGCAGCTGCTATTGTAAATTACAAGGCATGAGGTCTACTAAAACATGAGAGATTTGGAATTTTTATCCAAAAAAAAGCACGTGCCTTATGAATTCATTACACCTAATATTTCAATCCTACTTTGATAAGGATTAAACCAATTCATGAAAAATATTTGTACCTATTAAACTTTAGGCAAGCTAATTAAGCCTAAAACTGAAATCCAAGTTCGTCATTTTATAAGGCTCCATCCAAATGAGTCCTAAATGCCTAATACTAAGTAAAATTCACTCAATACGACAGAAACCATGAAAGCGACTGCGAGACACTAAAATTTTGTTTTAAAAAAAAAAAGACTACCAGAAACCGCGCAATGGCTTTAACGATCAACTTTGGCATCTCCTTCGGTTCAACATGATTGAATTTTAATTGCAAAATTGAGATTTTTTCATTGTCTTGGGGAACAAAGAAAAGGCTACGGTGTTCGGGTCTAGCGCCAAGGCCGAGTATAATCCTTCTCAGCAACCAACAAAAGGGTCAGTCATTATACGTTTTATGAGCTATCAAGAGAAGGCTTAATGTAAATACCTCCAAGTTTTTTCCCTGAATGATCAATTTCACGGAAGATAGCGGGCCGCCCCACGACATCCTAATGGAGAGCGAACTGCCACTGCCATGGTTTGTTCTGGGTGTAAGCGAAACGGGTTTGAGATTTTTCAAAAAAATGGATTTGTAAGAGGAAAATGTGAGGGCCTGTGAATTTGGGAGTTTGGTGGGTAAGGTGGTAGAGCTGAGGAGAGCGACTGTAGTCGAAGAAGAACAAAACGAAGACGAAGATGATGGTGATGATGAGGAAGAAGAGATATGGAACTGATGAAGAGTAGGTTGCAAGGAGTATAGTAGTCTAGCCATTGACCTTGGGGGAGTGTTTGGATGGGGAGAAAATGGGAGACTAAGTGAGAGAGCGCGTAAAGGAAAGGGGAAAGGGGAAAGGGTGGGGTGTCGAACTTTCAAGAGGTTTTTGATTTTCAGGGAATGGAGATAGAAGTGTATATCGATTGTGTCGCCGTCACCTTATCCGGTTCAATAAATCCCATTCCCGGCACCATGCGCAGCTGTGCCTCAAGATAACGATAATTGAGGGTAAAAAACAAATATAAAAATCAACGAGCAACATCATAGATGCAATGCACGTGTAATAATATATATATATATATATTCAAGTATCTAGTTTGAAATGATATATATAAGTCAAAATATACTAGCGATGTATAACCTCTTAATAATATTAAGTAGATCTCATCATTATTAAAACGAGCATATAACTCGCGCAATGCGCAGACTTATATTTAAACTGATATTACAACTATATATTTTAATATATATAATTAAATTCTTAACTATTACTAAAATATATATATTATATTACAACGTCACAATATGTATAACCGAACATAATGACAATACGTGAATATTAATATGCTTCATAAAACACAATACATACACTTTATTCATGATCTATTTAAAACATACAATAAATCTCACTAATCACATAACATTACTAATTATACTAATACAATAACTATGGTTTTTCTCAAATTTTTTAAGTAAAGAAATCATAACACTTCACAAATAACATAATTAACATCTTCATCACAGCGATACATTTAATCACAACACCTAACACGATTCCACAACTACAACATCACAAACCACATTCACTTCTCCTTCGGCTACTAATGAAATGTATCATCATATGTCAATTTTTTTTTTTGATTTTTCTCCCCTTGGATGATGAAGCTTGACAGTGATCCTCCTCCTTTATATTTGTGTTGATGTCGAGATCAATGTCAACATTAGTTTCCTATAATATAAATATTATCGTCAACTATTGTCTATATAAAAAACATTATAATAACTATATTTGTAGTAAATGATTGTATAGTAGTATAGCATTCAATGCCTTGAACGAAGTGATTGAGTAATGAGACTGATACGATTATAAAAATATAGAATATGATAGAAATTAAAATTAAATACCAAATCATGCAATTCTTTTTTTACCTTCTTAATTGTCATTGATTTTATACATTCGGGATCAAATATGCGCTGAACTGTGTAGTTTTCCCGTCCATATTTTAAGTTGTACTCATCAAGTCGCAATAAGAAGATGTATTCTTTGCCAACAAATTGTTGTAAATCATTTGGGAACCCATCATTATTATGGTCCTACACAAATACAGAAATATGTTATACTAAGTTTTAGCGATTATGTAATATAATTATCAATTTTTCTATACTAATATTAATTTTGTAAATATTATTTCTCCTATTTTGTTACCTGGTCTTCTTTTTCCATAAGTTCTTTTGCAGTTTTATTTAAGATTTTCTCAACCTCCTTGTCAAATAGCATTGAAGACGTTGACCCTGAGTCATCTACCAGCTCCATATTTATTCGATACCTTAAAAATGTAAAACTCGTTAAATGAACTGCACATTTAATAAAAAAAAAAAAGATATTTTTGTGTGTTTGTGCAAATGAATATATATTATATATAAGAAGCTTGTTTTGTAATATTACCTTGGTACAATCAGTTTTGGTTCTGTCTTACATCTTTCACACCATGACAATCCTTTAATGAACTTAACTTTGGTTTTGCATTTGATGCAAGAATTATAATACCACCCATACTTGGTGTCTATTTTTCCAACTTTGCATAAACATGTCACCAATAACTCCTGCAATATTTAATTCTTTCGTTATCACACAAAATGTATAATATTAAATAATTGTATATTATATTAAGTTCAAACTATAAAATCAAAACCTTTATATTTGCTGTCAATTCCAATTCTTTAATTCCAGCAATTTTTTTCCTGTTGTGGAATGGTAGTTCTGTATTAGATATGACTGGATACTCTGATTTGATGGTTATGACTTCCCTTTGTGATACATCTTGCAACCTAATTAATCAAAAAATGTATTAGATATAAATAATATGATGATTTAATTTTTAGAGAATATAAAGTAGAAGATTTTAATTTTACTCTTGCCAAATTCTTGAGACGTCCGAAATCTCTGGATTTACGTACAACTTTGTAGCATTGGTTGATGATAGATTAAACTCGCCTGCGAAAAATTGTTTCAAGTACATATGCAGCAGTAATATTATTTTTTATAATTATATTTTATCACACTATTGTAAAATGTGTATGTTACCTCTAAATGTCTTTACTATTATCGAAGTAACTATCACCACAGTTGATCCTGGATTATTCTTAAAAAAATCATCATCAATTTGTAGTGCAGTAGACCCCCACAAAGTTGCCTGTATATTTTTATTCCTAAAATTCAACACACACAAATAAGTCATTTTATATGTAATATTCTTAATTGATAAATTAATTAATTTTGAGTTACTATTTTTAAATAAATTGTACGTACTCTTCTAATAGAAATTGAATCGTCCGTAGCATCACAGGCTGATCCTTAGAAGTTCTTTCTTCTATACCTCCAATAGATTCTAATCTTCCAATTACATCTGATAATGATCCGTAGTCAGAAAATTATAATAATATTTTGTTACCTCAAAAATAATATTAATACCTAACTTTAATATATGAAATGGTAAACTTTCGTTACGTAGAAAATAGAATACGTACCAGTCAAATATGTTGGATCATTGCAACGTCTCTCTACAGTTGCGTAATTTGCAAATTCAAACTTCAACTTAGGCATTGATTCACTCAGTCTATCAAGTTTAACGACTGAAATCGTCGATGTGAACAGAATCTTACATCTTGTACCAACAGGACGATATTTTCCTTTGCATTCTTCAACCACGAAATTCTTTATTGCATAAATACACCCTTCTGTCAACAACGGGCGGAAGCGTTGGACCAAATTTTTCCTTATGGTTGAGTGAATTAAAGTCCCCTTTAAAAAAATAAAAAAATATATTAGTTAAACTTGAATAGTATGTAATTAAAAGTAAAAATTTACTTGACAAAATATTTAAATCAACTTACTTCGATATCTGTTATAATCAAATCAAGGCTAAGAAGCTCCTGTTGATTTTCGATAATAGTTGCATTCCACATACGTAATATTCTAACTTTGATATTCCACTCTTCCTTGTCAGGTGATAATTTATTGAGAGGCGTGCATTCCATCCTCATCTCTTATTCGTACCTATATAAATTTTTAAGTCAAACATATTAGAAGTAATCCAAGCTATCATTTATTGCAATTTAAAAACATATATAAAGATAAATTTGGAAAAAAATATAACTACAAAAAGAATAAATTTAAATACCTTTAGGCAAATCGTTGAAGATCTCATTATATACAATATTTTTTGTACAGAAACGACCATCAACGGTTTTATTTGTGATGAAAACTTTTAAACCATCTCTTCTCCTTACTCTAGATACAGCAACGTATAACTGACCATGACAGAAAACTGAGTTTTGAAGAAAAAGTCTGACATGTTCCAATGTTTGTCCTTGACTTTTATTGATTGTCATTGCAAAGCATACATATATTGGAAATTGCCTTCTCTTCAATATAAAAGGCAATTTTGGATCGGAATGAGATAAAATTATGCGAGGAATAAATAATTTCTCTCCAACGTGCGTTCTAGTCATAATTTTTGCCTTAACAACCCATTTTGATAAATGAGTAACTATGAGTCGTGTCCCATTGCAAAGACCATTAGACTGATTCAAATTCCGAAGTAGCATTATTGGTACCCCAACTTTCAATCTCAATTTATGGTTCGGAATACCTGAAAATTTTAAAGAATTTAAAAATTCTATTGGAAATATTGATTGTTGTTCTGTAATATTGCCTCCGAATTTACATATCGAATCATCACTATAAAACACTTGTTCATCCAGATTGATGAGCTGGTCTATCATGTAGTCATTGATATTCTGGACAACATCATTTGTAGGTGCTAGAATTGCTCTTTCGCCCAAGTATTTAGAATTATTACATTCATCTTGCAAATTAGGATAGGTAGCATTTACGATATCTACAATAGGATTATCATTAGATTGAACAATTAAATCATGTGGTATCTCAATCATTCCTTCACTTTCAATGCAACTCAAGTCACCGTCGCCCATTCTTAAGATCCAATTTGCAAAATCTCTTGTAGCAATATCTCCCGTGTTTTGTTCGAGTCTCATATTTTGAGTCATTGTAAAAACAACACAATGCCTCCATAATGAAGATCTGTTAATAGTGGCCTCAACTATTTGTTCTCTTTGACCTTTGGATACAACTGGTAATATTTGACGAAAATCACCGTCCAGAACAACTGTCTTCCCTCCAAATGGCTTTTCTGCACTATTTGCATCAGTGAATCGTAAAATATCTCTTAACGAACAATCGACAGCTTCAAAACAATTTCAGTGAGCCATAGGTGCCTCATCCCAAATTATGAGACTTGTTCTTACCATTAACTCTCCAAGTTGAGAGCCCTGTTTAAATGAGCAAGTTGAATTACTTGACAAATTAATTGGTATTTGAAATCTTGAATGAGCTGTTCAACTTCCAGGCAATAATAGAGCCGCAATTCCAGATGAAGCAACTGCAATCACTATTTTCCCTTCAGAACGTCATCGAAGTATCAATGTTTTCCAAAGATAAGTTTTTCCTGTACCACCATGTCCGTATACAAAGAAGAAATTGCCATTGTTACCATTCACTGATTCAATGATAGAGTCATATATTCTCCTCTGCTCAACATTAAGATTATCAAATAACTTCTTATGCTCCTCCTTTAACCTTGCTCTATTATAGTCCAACTCTTCTTGTAGTAATCTGTTATTGCTTTCCCCAAGTAATAATACATCTGGATACGGCATATTTTCAAAATCTCTTAATGATCTCCCGCTTCTTAACAATAATTGTTCAATTTCATATAGCGCATACTTTTTTATCTGTATCTCTGTAAGACGTAAATTATCACAGCGAAGCACCCTTCTTTGATGATGAAGAATGTCTTCAGATAATAACTCCCAATTATCAATCCATAATTCATAAGAATCTGCGACCTCACAAAAGATTAATATTGTGACAAACAATTTACGTCGTTGCTTTCCAAATGCCCATTGTGAAGCATAATTTAGAGCTTCATGCCACTCCTTATCATCATCAAGTAAACCAAGGGTATAACATGTCGACTTATAAGATGGATACAATACGTTATCTATTGTTCTTATTTCTTCAAAAGATCGAGGTCCTTTGACTATATTAAGAAGCATACGTAAATAAAATCGTTCACCACTACCAGGATGTGCGTAATATATTCGACCTACACATCGTCATTTCTTTCTCATATTCCATTCCTTGTCTCTGTTATTCCAAACCCATTTACATGGAAAATTCGAATATGTTAGATTTCTTGCTTCCTCATACATAGCATTTGTCTTCATCCATTCAGTAAATTTTGTCTTTAAAATATCTGGTCGACTGAGTACGTTATCAAAGTAATCGGAATCTTCAAATATGATTGACTGCTCATTTTTAAGATGGAAACTTAATCTCTCAATAGCTGGCTCACAATAATAAATGTCAAACTCAAATATTCTCCAACTTGCTTCCGTTTCGGATACATATCTGCAATCAAGATACGTCTTAATCTCATCAATATTAGTAACATGTTGTGATCCTATAGAATCATCTATATGAAGATTTTCTTCCATAATTAAAGTCGCATGGTCAGGTCCTTTATTGATGTATTTGAATAAATACTTTATAGATCTTGAACGATTGCACCATTCAACATTTATATGTGCTTGATATTTCACCAACAGATCAACGTTGTAAGGCACTATAAATCTGTTGTCCAACTTAAGACCATTTTTTTCGATATACATATGAGGATCATCTCTTCTCCTATATACTGCAAATCCATCTTCATCAATTGACGTCTCCCTACAAAATCTATTCGGAAAACTTTTGCTACACTTGCTATCAATCATACAACTTGCTTTTGGATTTAAAATTCCACATGGACCATGAACCATATACTGCTTTACCGCATCGTTTGCAATTTTATCTAGGTTAACATCTGGGATCTCTGCGGATATTATTCTATCTATTTGTGATGGAGTTGGATGCTTGTCATCGTAATGCAAAAATAGTAGAATATGTGCATGCTGTAGTCCTCTCTTTTGATACTCAATAGTATAAATAGCTGAAATAAAAAAATATAAATATAATTAGATCTGCACATACTTCTATAATTAGGATAGTAATGAATATATAGATGATAAAGAAAATATTACCAGCAAGCACCCTCCCGAAGTGTTGCCCATGTTTTAAGTCACGTAGAAGTTGATCGAGTTTAATTTTAAAAACTCTTGTGACTATGTCTGGGTGATCCTCTGCTCTTGGTCCAGGATTCTTAGATAGAAAACTTTCAATCTCTGTCCATTTTGCGTTGCATGTAAATGTTATAAATAAATCAGGATAACCTGCCCACCTACAAATGGCCATTGCATCTTGATAATTCTCAATCATATACCTTGGACTTCCTGTGAAACTCGAAGATAATACAATTCTCTTTCCAGTAGATGCGGGGGTTGTATCTCTTCTAAAAACTGCATCTCTCAATCCACTATATAACTCTACTCTTAATTTACGTTGGTTTCTTCTTACCCACATTAGTCGGGTCTCTTCAATACATGTGTATGCATTAACAACAAATTGTTGAAATAAACGACCGCCATATATTAATCCATGTCCTTCTCGTTCACGTTCTTGCAATCTGTATGCATAATATTCTCTCATGGTAATGAAATCTTTTTTTGTTGATGTACTTCTACCATTAATTCTACGTAATATACCAAGTCTGAATCCATCTTCCCCGTATGGAAAAAGAAGAGGATACTATAGTGCCATATACGATGGATGCAACTCATTAATCCTTTTCAATCCACCTTCTTTATGTTCGACAACAATATCTCGATGAGCATCCTCAATACCAATATCACCAATAACAATTGCAGCAATCTCAGAACAACTGGGTAAATTATGTTCCCTTCCATCAGTTGTTCTTGAACTAATAAGACGTAGTCGCATTTGATGAATATTGTCGTCTGAAAAATGGTATTTTACCATACGAAATACTTTCACCAATTTATTTGTCTGATTAAGCATTTGTACCATGCAGTAAGAATTGAAGACTCAATATTCTTGTTAGAGTGGTTGTGATTTAGTGCACTCATTCGATTCTGTACCTCATTATCAGTGTCATAGAAGTATAATTGTGCATATTGAGGATTAGAACCATCAATTGGATGTAGTCCAATTTTATGATGATTTTGTCCATTAATTCGAAAAATGTATGGACCACCTCTATCATTGATTTTCTTGTCTACATTTCCACCCATTGAAGTCATAGCAAGAATGGCATTATAACTTCGTATTTGTGCCTTGAAGCTTTTAGAATGTGGTCCACCCATAGGACTTATCAGTTCTTCCAATAGAGTAGATGACTTCTGAAGTAGAGATAACATAACTTTACCTTCCATACAACAAAGAGAAAATCTCGATTAAGTTGGCATCTTGATTTTATAGTTCTCTCTTCATACCCATAAAATTGCTCCACAATAATCACATTCATAAGATGGAGGACCAAAATTCCAAGGTTCTGTGAATTTTCCTATAATGTAAAAAACAATATAAACAAGAATCATTACTATTAATCCTATGTTTAAAAAATGACTATTATACATTAATTATGCAATTGAGTTGTTTACTTGGAGGTTCGGCAGTTCTTCTATCACTGCTCTGTTCACCATCAACACACATCATTGCTCCACTTCCAATATTGTCCATTACCAATCGTCTTTTACGTCGTCCAACTACGTCTTTATTTATATCGTTTCTACTTTGTTCGTCACCATGATACATATTTGCTCCACTCCTTTTATCATTAATAATCATTCGTCTTTTACTACGTGTAAGTCTAGTATTTTCCATTTCTAAATTATTCTAAACAAAAAAAATTGTAACACAATAAAAAATTGAACATGAATACATCCTTTAAAGAACAATAATTGAACTTAATATAAGTGAATTAATTAAATGAGGAATATATGCATGAGAATGATTGCAATAAAACATATCATAAATACATTGAGAACGTACCTGCTAGTCTGTTGAAAGTTTCAAGTGTACTTAAAATGATGCTTAACAAATATGTGATTGCTCCTGTAAAAATAAGTAGAATGATTGTCAACCCACTTATAATGTCAAATTATTTTTTCTTCTCTTACCAAATTAGTTGACAAATGAAAATATTATCTCAAAAACTCTAACTTAGTAGCAAAGATATATGATATTTAGGACTAAAATCCATTTCGTTTTGCAAATCATCTAATATCAACAGATTAATTAAAAAAAAATTGCAAATCACCAATAAGGCATTTCTGCAGATTTACCAGTTTCTTAATGATGAAAGTTGAGAGATTCAATGTGCAGTAAGTAATTAATTGCATGCTTCAAGAAAAAATGGTAATGGATTTTCTCGCCCATGAAACCCCAAAAGTAATTAATTTTGCAACTTTTCCTCGATAAGAGTTGACCTCAATTATTTTTTTTGAAGCAACCGCCACTCCGCTATAGAGTACTAATAGTAAGAATTATACATGACTGGAAATGAGTAATCCTAAGATTTTATTTTTTCCATTTCTCAAAATAAAATATTGTGTTACAAAAAATTAAGCGCTATTTAATACACCAAGTATATTTATATATATATATATATATGTTTGCTATTGAAAATTTGAATCACAGACAATACAGTAAGTAAAAACAGAAGTTTATATGCATTTTTCCATTAGGTTTTATCTTTTTTGTTTTTTATATATATTTAGAAATTATTGCCATCAGTTTCCCTTTCTAATGATCATCATTATGAAATTGAATCTCAAAGCTTTCATCATTATGAAATTGGTTTCTATGCTTGGCTTGGGCATCACTACTTTTTTACATCCAATTCGTGTTAGGAATTGAAATTATTATCTCAACTCAATACTTGAAGTAAAAAAAAAAAAAAAAACAACTCCATCTACTAAAACAACCAAGTGTGCCACTAAATCCAGAAAAGATCTTATAATTATGGCTATGTTTTCAATTATAATTTTTTCAATTTTAGCTATGTTTGAAAAATTTTATCTGATAATTAGATAAAAGGCTTGGTAATAATATGGTTGGTTGATAATAAATATACACTTGGTAATCATCTTGATAAAATGCTTAAATAATAATAATAAACTTGGTTGATAAATAATAAATATACATCAATCATCTTTATAAAATGCATAAATATTAAATGATAAATTCTACATTTATTCTCAGTAGCAAGTGGATATACAGGCCAAAAAGTGTTAAAATGCTTAAATATACATAATCTTGATAAATAATAAATTATAAAGCATTACCAAAGGATTAAAATTGCAAGGCCTGCGCCTTCTTCTAAAGTCAAAAACACCTAATTTTTGGCTAAGTTTTCAATCCCACCATAATATTGAATTTCACAATATTGAAATTCACAGGGGTAAAAACTACAAAATCTTTACTTTCTTTGTCTTATCAAGATTCTCCCATATCTATTTATATATGTATATATACATTTTCATAAGAGATTCAGTTTTTCTTTCTCCGTACAGATAAATATAATCATTAAGAGCATATTCTACATTGCCATAAGAACGAGACTAAAATAATTGGACCTTTTTATCTTTCCCTCCAACTCCACTTTGTTTACCCCACTAAAATGCGAAGTCCTTCGTGTCTACTTGTACCAAGTTTTCATATCACGTCTCTTTCCAAGCAGATAAAAAATAAGAACCTGAGATAGCAAAAATATTCAATTTTTTTAATATATTTCAATATGAGAATACATCTAGAGATAGATAAACAAACTTATAAATAAACCCATGGCCAGATGATATATATAAAAGAAATGAATAAAATGATATATAACAATAGTTTTTTTTTTTTGGATTGCATTATATGATAAATTATTGTTACCAAATATCTAACAAATTAGAATCTTAAAGCAAGTCCAATCTGCAAGTTTAGTATTTCTTAAAAAAAAAATTTGAGCAGACTATTCAACAAATCATGGAATGGTTTATACTATTATGTACTTAGCAACCTAATTCCCACCTGTATTTTGCATTGCAGTAGCATTCTGTTATTTAGTTTATTTGGTGTTATATGGCATTAACTACAAAAGGAAAACTATAAAAATATCAGATCAAGTTTATTTTATTGAGAATTGATAATAAATTATGGCATGCTATAATATATATCAGTTTACATATCATCAATTATGCTAAAAAAATATTAGTCAACATTCCAGTTGTTGAGCACTCTTATTTAGTTAATTTGGTGTTATCTGGCATTAACTACAAAAGGAATTGAATTACACATCCCTTTTCATTACTCCTGCATATGTCATAAGCATCTTTTTAAAATGTATGATTTGGGATCCCATTTATTTTCACACATTCCAAACTGCAACCAAACTGAAAATAAAATATGCACATATCATTTTTAATTTCGACTTTAACTCCACTAAAATATAAAGCATAATCTAAACGTTTTATTTCTTATGGAATTTACATTTATATTTGATGTTTTCTTATTTTATAATCTCAAAAGATTAGATTTTATAATCTAACAGAACAATGGTATTAATGGCCTCGTATATATTTAAAGTAACGTAAAGCCTCAAAAACACATCAATATATATTCAAAAAAAAAAAAATTCTATATCCAAATTTGGAAATAAATTTGATAATAAATTATGGCATGCTGTAATATATATCAGTTTACATATCATCAATTATGCTTAAAAAAATATTAGTCAACATTTCAGGAGTTGAGCACTCTTATTTAATTTATTAGGTGTTATCTGGCACGAACTTTTTCTTTCTTATGGAATTTACATTTATATTTTATGCTGTTTCCTTATTTTATAATCTCAAAAGATTAAATTTTATAACCTAATAGAATAGGGGTATTAATGGCCTCATCTTGTATATTGAAAGTAACGTAAAGTCCCTAAAACACTTCCAAAAAAATAATTTTATATCCAGATTTGGAAATAAAATAAAATTAAAATAATAGTAGACTCACAATTGTAAGCATTAAGACTTCATCCATATCATTACAAAAATTCAATCCAATTATCAGATGAAGTTATTTTATAATCTGAAAAGTTTAAATTTTATAATCTAACAGAACATGAATATTAATGGCCTCATCTTGTATATTCAAAGTAACGTAAAGTCCCAAAAACACATCCAAAAAAAGATTTCTATATCCAGATTTGGAAATAAAATAAAATTAAAACAATAGTAGACTCACAATTGTAGGCATTAACACTTCATCCATATCATTATAAAAATTCTATCCAATTATCAGATCAAGTTATTTTATAATCTGAAAAAATTAAGTTTTATAATCTAATAGAACATGGGTATTAATGGTCTCATCTTGTACAATGAAAGTAACGTAAAGTCCCAAAAACATATCCAAAAAGATAATTTTATATCCAGATTTGGAAATAAAATAAAATTAAAACAATAGTATACTCACAATTATAAGCATGAAGACTTGATCCATATCATTACAAAAATTCTATCTAATTACCAGATCAATTTTTTCAAACATAGCCATAGTTGAAAAACTATAAAAATGGCTGCAAGATAGAAAGAGAACAGGAGTAATATGTTCTATTAATAACTTGATCTGATGCTTACAATTGTAATGACTGAAGTTGTTGTGTATGTAATATGTTCTATTAAGCCATTAAGTTGTTTTAGTAGATACGGTTGTTTTGTTTTTTACTTGAAGTATCGGGTTGAGATAATCATTTCAAGTATCAGATCAAGTTATTTTATAATCTCAAAAGATTAAATTTTACAATCTAATCAAACAGGGGTAACGTAAAGTCCCAAAAACACATCCAAAAAAAGATTTCTATATTCAGATTTGGAAATAAAATAAAATTAAAAAAATAGTTGACTTACAATTGTAAGCATTAAGACTTCATCCATATCATTACAAAAATTCTATCCAATTATCAGATCGAGTTATTTTATAATCTGAAAACATTAAATTTTATATTCTAATAGAATATGGGTATTAATGGCCTCATCTTGTATATTCAAAGTAACGTAAAGTCCTAAAAACATATCCAAAAAAGAATTCTATATCTAGATTTGGAAATAAAATAAAATAAAAACAATAGTAGACTCACAATTGTAAGCATTAAGACTTCATCTATATGATTACAAAAATTCTATCCAATTATCAGATCAAGTTATTTTATAATTTGAGAAGATTAAATTTAATAATCTAATAGAATATGGGTATTAATGGTCACTTCTTGTATATTCAAAATAATGTCAAGTCCCAAAAACACATCCAAAAAAAGAATTCTATATCCAGATTTGGAAATAAAATAAAATTAAAATAATAGTAGACTTACAATTGTAAGCATTAAGACTTCATCCATATCATTACAAAAATTTTATCCAATTATCAGATCAAGTTTTTCAAACATAGCCATAATTGAAAAACTATAAAAATGATTGTAATATAGAAGAGAATAGGGGTAATATATTCCATTAATAACTTGATCTGATGATTACAATTGTAATGACTCAAGTTGTTGTGTATGTAATATGTTCTATTAGGCCTTTAAGTTGTTTTAGTAGGAAGGGTTGTTTTGTTTTTTACTTCAAGTATCGGGTTGAGATAATAATTTCGAGTATCAGATCAAGTTATTTTATAATCTCAAAAGATTAAATTTTACAATCTAATAGAACATGGGTAACGTAAAGTCCCAAAAACACATCCAAAAAAAGAATTATATATCCAGAATTGGAAATAAAATAAAATTAAAACAATAGTAGACTCACAATTCTAAGCATTAAGACTTCATCCATATCATTACAAAAATTCTATCAAATTATCAGATCAAGTTATTTTATAATCTGAAAACATTAAATTTTATAATCTAATAGAACATGGGTATTAATGGCCTCATCTTTTTTATTGAAAGTAACGTAAAGTCCCAAAAACACATAAAAAAAAAAAAGAATTCTATATCCAGATTTGGAAATAAAATAAAATTAAACAATAGTAGACTCACAATTGTAAGTATTAAGACTTCATCCATATCATTACAAAAATTCTATCCAATTATCAGATCAAGTTTTTCAAACATAGCCATAATTGAAAAACTATAAAAATGGCGGTAATATAGAAAGAGAGCAGGGGTAATATGTTCCATTAATAACTTGATCTAATACTTACAATTGTACTCACTGAAGTTGTCGTGTATGTAATATGTTCTATTAGGCCATTAAGTTGTTTTAGTAGATGCGGTTGTTTTGTTTTTTACTTTGAGTTTTGGGTTAAGATAATTATTTCAAATATCAGATCAAGTTATTTTATAATCTCAAAAGATTAAATTTTATAATCTAATAGAACAGAAGTAACGTAAAGTCCCAAAAACACATCCAAAAAAAGAATTCTATATCCAGATTTGGAAATAAAATAAAATTAAAAAAATAGTAGACTCACAATTATAAGCATTAAGATTTCATCCATATCATTACAAAAATTCTATCCAATTATCAGATCAAGATATTTTATAATCTGAAAAGATTAAATTTTATAATCTAATAGAACTGGGTATTAATGGCCTCATCTTGTATATTCAAAGTAACGTAAAGTCCCAAAAACACATCCAAAAAAGAATTCTATATCCAGACTTGGAAATAAAATAAAATAAAAACAATAGTAGGCTCACAATTTTAAGTATTAAGACTTCATCTATATCATTACAAAAATTCTATCCAATTATCAGATCAAGTTTTTCAAACATAGTCATAATTGAAAAACTATAAAAATGAATGTAATATAGAAAGAGAACAGGGGTAATATGCTCCATTAATAACTTGTTCTGATGCTTACAATTGTAATGACTGAAGTTGTCGTGTATGTAATATGTTCTATTAGGCCATTAAGTTGTTTTAGTAGATATGATTGTTTTGTTTTTTACTTGAAGTATCGGATTGAGATAATCATTTCAAGTATCAGATCAAGTTATTTTATAATCTCAAAAGATTAAATTTTACAATCTAATAGAACAGGGATATTAATGGCCTCATCTTGTATATTCAAAATAACGTAAAGTCACAAAAGCACATCTAAAAAAAGAATTCTATATCCAAATTTGGAAATAAAATAAAATTAAAACAATAATAGACTCACAATTTTAAACATTAAGACTTCATTTATATCATTACAAAAATTCTATCCAATTATCAGATCAAGTTTTTCAAACATAGCCATAATTGAAAAACTATAAAAATGACTGTAATATAGAAAGAGAATAAGGGTAATATGTTCCATTAATAACTTGATCTAAACTTACAATTCTAATAATTGAAGTTATCGTATATGTAATATGTTCTATTAAGCCATTAAGTTGTTTTAGTAGATGGGGTTGTTTTGTTTTTTACTTCATGTATCAGGTTGAGATAATCATTTCAAGTATCCGATAAAGTTATTTTATAATATCAAAAGATTAAATTTTACAATCTAATAGAACAGGGGTATTAATGGCCTCATCTTGTATATTCAAAGTAACGTAAAGTCCCAAAAACACATTCAAAAAAATAATTCTATATCCTAATTTGGAATTTAAAAAAAATTAAAACAATAATATACTCACAATTGTAAGTATTAAGACTTCATCCATATCATTACAAAAATTCTATCCAATTATCAGATCAAGTTTTTTAAACATAGCCATAATTGAAAAACTATAAAAATGGTTGTAATATAGAAAGAGAAGCAATGTATTTAGTTTATTCAAAATTGATAATAAATTACGGCATGCTGTAATATATCAGTTTACATATCATCAATTATGCTAAAAAAAATATTAATGCAGATGATGAATGGAGTATATTATCAAATCAAGATTTTCAACATAGCCAGAAAATTGAAATGACTGCTTTTTCAGATTTTCATTAGCACAATTAATCAAACTGAAGCATTAGCAGAATCTCAAAAATACATTTATAAAAATATGCTCCTCCGATAAAAGGGAGAGAAAATTATCATCTACAACCAAGCAAACGAAAAAATAATTCATTTTGTAAAACAGTAAATCACTAACCGGTGCAATTTAGATGAGGCAATGACAATTCCACAACCAATGCACAGTTACAACAATATAGAAGTGCTTCGTGCAACTGAGTGAGAGCCTCCAAAGAAAAAAATTCCCACGGATTAACTGTTTGTTGCATAAATGAAAAAGTTTTAGATCAAATATAAATGAAATAGCATTATAAGGAAAATACTAAATTAATTGGCCGTTCCTTACCAGTGTTAGAAGGATTCAAAAAAACTAAATTGACTATTAGCAAGTACGAATGATGGTTTAAAGAAAGTGAGAGTGAGAGAGAGAGCGAGCGGAGAAGAAAATGAGAAAAGAAACTACTTTTTCGAAATTAATACGGTTAGAGCGGTTTTTATTTTTAAATTGCTACCGCTTCACACGCACCATGTAAAATACAGTTCTAAGAGTGTTTTGAAATTTCTTCTAAAAATGTTCCTATAAAAAAAAATTAAAAACCTTATTTTCCAGTCGGTTATTTTATCAAACACTTGGATGGCGTTGGTTGGTTCCCATTGGAACACTGCTTCAAAGGAAAATACGACGTCGTGTCTTCCAACTTCATGGGGTAAACTTCCAAAACCCTTCACAACATCTCCAATTCCTTCACCGGAAGAAGAGAAAAAAAAAATAAAGCAATGTGATTACCTTAACAAATTCAGTCACTGACAGGAAACACGAACAAACCCACTCGGCAAATTTCCCGTGCCTAGCTCTTTTTCTTTCCAAACCCAATCGGTGACAGAAAGGGGAAAACCCAGTCGGCAAAATCCTTCAAAACTGTTGGGTCTAACGATGGGTTGCTGGGTTGCGAAAATGTGTGTGCAGAGATGAGTTTCTTGTGAGAATCTCGAAAGTGTAAGTGCGGAGAAGAGTTTCAAAACTTATTTCTTACATAACTCCGGCTGAGAGGTTTTAACTATGGTTTAATTGGGTCTAATAAAGTGGAAACGACAGCATGTTAAATCACTAACGAGTTTCAATAGATAGCGTGTAACTCGATAAAGTGCAGCCATAGTTATGGTAATAGACGTAACTGTGATAAGAGCCACTTATTTTCTTTTCTTATTTTCTTTTTTTTTTAATGATAAGATCAATTTATTCTTTTTTATATTTTACTGGCTCTAATAACGGGAATTAACTTATTCTACTTTATATTTTACTGGATCAACTTATTGTCTTTTATATTTTGGTATACACTTTTTATATTTTACTGGATTAACTTATTATGTCAAGCGGAAGCGTGTAAATGAATAAAATAACAACGGCAAATTAATTAAGCGAGTTTTACGGTTTAACCAACTTCCGTATTTTTTAATTAACTGACTTCCGATTTTTACGGTTTGTTTGACACATAAGCTTAAGTGATTCTGCTTTTATATATATAAATAGATTTCACTTTTTTTTTAGGGTTTACATTTTTATAGAAATACACTGTTTATATGTTTGGACTTTGTATTTAACATTATTCTTAAATTTTATCATTTATTTGATGTGGTTGGTGTACTCTCAACATTGATTTAAGTATATAATAGCTCTGTGAGTGGGGCTCTTAAGGTAAATCTTGCACTCCATACCTTTTTTTGTCTCTGAACATAAGTGAAATATATTGACAATGAAAGGTTCCATACAATGCTAAACAAACAAACATTATCTGCAATACAAATAAACAGATAACGATGAATCTTTGCCATTATAGAATCTTAACAGGTACAATAAAATCAAGATAAATGGAAGGCAACCATATATATTGGTAAAAGCTGCACAATCAACTGAATGCTTACATCAATTAAAATCTCAATGTATTATCCTTATATTCCAACTCTCGAAGGAAGACAAAGGAAAATTGATATATCTCGCAATGGATTGGATGGTCTAATCCATTACTTTTTTAGGATCCTTTGCTACATCCAAAGCAATTTGGGAATCACCTGCAATGACAATTTGCTTCATTGATCTGGCCATAACTTCTTTTACACCTTCTAAGAGTGTTGTTGCTTCTCCTTGATTAGGATTGATACTATGTACTTCTTTGGTGCAAACAAATAGAATTTCTCCACTTTCATTTGAGCATACTGCTGTTGAGTTGAAACTCCCCCTCATCGCCACATCAAAGGTTAAGTAATGGTGATCCATGGGTAGAGCCTTCCAGTTTGATGCTCGTGTGAGTGATACATCACTCCATACTGTTCGATGGTCCTGAAAAGTTTTCTTGGTAGTTCTAATAAAATTGTCAATATTGGGGTCACATTCTCATGAACAATTTTGTTTCGTTGAAACCAAATATTATCCATGACCAAGATTACAAGAATTTGAAAGCTGTGGTGTTTTTTAATGGGGATATTGAGTTTTTGTGGGGAAAAAAAATGCATTCAGACTAGTTATCAACTCTTTTGTTCGAGAAGATGTGAATGTTAAAGGGCCATTGTGAATTTCTCCTTAGATTCTGGGTGAAAGAGCAACTAAAGAAAAGATGGTTTTCAGTTTCCTCCTCTTCCAAGCAAATGGGAGAATTATTAATTTGAGCAAGGTCAAGATTAAGGCAATGCTTAACTTTATATATGGTTGGGAGAATATTGCTAAGGATCTTCCAAACTAAAAAATTCAACCTATCCTGAATTCTAAGATGCCAAGTTTGTTTCCAAAAGGTCATTGGCAGAGGGCAGTTGCCATTATCAAAGACAATTTCAGTGTAAGTTTCTTTGACAGAGAATTCCCAATGGTGCTATTCTTCCACACTAGTTTATCACTCATGGAGTTTAGATTTGTATCAGCTAGTGGGATTTTCAAGATCTCATTGACAATTTGTTCTTCGAACATAGCTTGAAGAAGAAGGATATTTCATCCTCTTGGGTATTCCATGGTGAGTTCCGCTACTTTCAAATTCGGGTCTTGAGGGGTGGAAGCACCCTCAGGGATCGGTAAGAATAGATGATTAGTGGGAATCTATGGATCAATCCAAACCCTAGATGTAGTGCTGCTATTGATTTGAAAGCAGAAGTTCTTCTTCACAATGTCTCTTTGATTTAAAATGCATTTCCACAGCCAAGAATCCTGTGGTTCTGATAGAAACATCGATTACAGAGGAATTCTTGAGGTATTTAGAAGTGAGAACAGATTTCCACATGGATCGATTGCCATTGCTCATGAACCAACTCAATTTACTTGGAAGGCCTTTATTGAAGTTAGAAGTAAGCCTAATTCCAAGTCCTCTCAAGGCTTTAGGCTGACAAATGGAGCTCCATAATTTTGGAGTGAAGTTGTGACTATTATTGGGGTTGAAACCCCACCAAAACCTCATGAGAGATTGATCAATTTTCTTGGAGATTGTCTTAGGGATCTAGAGCGTCGATATGACATAAGAGGGGATGGCATTCGCAACCGATTTGATCGAAGTAGTTCTAACTACGTGGGAGAGGAGCTTGGCTTTCCAAGTTGCCACTCTATTCACAAACTTACTCACAAGGTCTTCAAAGATGATTCGCTTGGATTTATTGAAAATTAAAGGGAGACCAAGATATCTGAGTTGTGGATGAGCATTCTTAAAATTGAGCATTTTTCTCAATCTTCTCTTGGTGTAACTCGGACTGTTATGACTAAATTCGACTAAAAATTTATCAGGATGAACTTTTTGACCAGACCACTTACTATAGAAAAGAGAGTTTTTCGTTTGATCAGTGGTTGAGCTAAAGAGAATAAGATCATCGGCAAAAAGGAGATGCGTGATCTTAGGCCTCCTCTATTGATGCTAATATCTTTAAGACTACCTCTAGCTTCCTTTTGAGTAATAAGCCTGGACAAACACTCAGATTTGAAAATGAAAAGAAAATAAGACATGGGATCTCCTTGTCTAAGGCCTCGAGTGGGGTTAATGAAACCTTTTGGTTGACCATTTACTATGACAAAGTATGTGGAAGTAGAGATATATTCTTTTATCCAATTGACCTAGATAGGAGAAAAACCAAGACACGAAAGAATTTTGAGGATAAAGTTCCATTACATATAGTCAAAAGCCTTTTCCATGTCAATCTTGATTGCCATAGTATAGCTATTTCCTTTTTTCCTCTTAAGGTGGCATAAGATTTCATGAGCAAAAATAGGATTTTTGTGAGACCCCGCAGTTTTACATACCTTTAATTTACTCATATTTTGTTATTGGATATTTTAATTTATTTTAATAAATTAAATTGTTATCTCATAAATTGAATTTCGGGTACGTTTTATTTACGATCAGAGTTAGTTATTTGTGAAATCTATCATTTTAATATTATAGTGATTTAAAGATTATTATTGGTTTTATCATTTAGATTGTTATCGATATTATTGTGATTTATTGGTTTTGATTTTATTATAGTTATAAGCTTTTGTGAGATTCTTAAATAATAGTACTTTTAATTATTGTAATTAATTGTTGGTACTGGTCTTTCCATCTGAAATGATATATTCAGTATTTTTAGTGTCAATTATTATAAAATATGGTTTGATTTACTGTATTTTTATTAAGGAGTATTGATTCTATTTTATCTGACATTATCTGGTTTATTGATCTTAAATTTATTAAATTCTTAAGTCTTATTATGTTTATTCTATTTTGGTTGGGAAGCTTTTGAATAGCTCCAAAAATACTATGTTATGCAGGATTATTTTATTAACTTGATTTTAGTTATTTGAAATAGTACGAGATTTTAAAAGTGATTTAAGTATCTGATTTAAATGTATGGATCTATTCCTTTTAAATAATTGAATGAAGTTCATCATTTTAAGTATTGATGAAAAATATATGTTGAAAAATAAAATAAGTTGAAATAATATTTTATTTCATTAGTTTGAGAATTTTAAGTTAAGTTGGCGTTATACGCTTTCAAATCCGTGTTTTAAATTCATCTGTTATTCGTTTGAAGACCCAAAAGCGTCGGGCCTATAAATAGCGTGAAAAGGGTCCAACCCCTCATTTTCCCCTCTCCCTCTTCCTTTTCTCTCTCTCTTCTCTCTCTTTTCTCTCCCACGTGCTACAGTAACCATGGGAGGAGCTGTCCGGTTTTCAGCTCGTGGAGGCGCCACCCCGGCCTAGCCTCACCTCCGGCCCCATCTGAACCGCCACCCTCCGGTGAGTCCAACCCCACCGGTGGTGTCGACCACCGCAGCCCCACGTCCCGCCGGCAGCCCCAAACCCGAAAGTCGTTTGATCCTCTACGCCGCACCCTTTCGCCGCCCATATCTCCGCCACCAGCCACCGTACCATGACACCACCCCCTCCATTTGATCCGCCACCCATAGACTACCTACCACCAGAAATCTTAGCCCCAACGGAGCACCCACTCTCTCTCTCCTCCCTTGGAACCGAAATGGGTCTCTAAACGAGTTTTCCATCGCCGCGCCGCCGTCCGGCCACCGTGGCTCTCACCACCACCGCCAAAAGCTTCCTCTACCTCAGTTTATCACACCCCTAAAACAGTTTTCTCATCCATGGCCGCACCTCCCTTGTACGGGGGAAAATCCAAAAATGAGCCTCCACCACTTCGAGCTAGATCCCCCGCCTTCTGGTGGTTGCACCGCCTCACCGACACCGCCACGAGATTCCCCATTCTCCAAGGAGCATTCCCCTAAATTTTGGTGTCGAATGGAGTACCCGAACCCAACCCGTCACTTCGCCGTGCCTGGAGATGAATAGTGCACAATTTACCCACTACAGATCGGGGATCACCGCGATGTTCGATTGGCATCCGTTTATGCACTGTAAGTAACAGATATTTGTTTGACTGTCTGATTGACTGTTTGATTGACTGTTAATCTCTGTTTGGTTTGCTTGATGTGTGTGTTAGTGATGATGAGTAATTTGAGAGTAGATTGGTTGGGCCTGAGGCCATTTAATAGAGATTGGGATTATTCCAAGTCAATCTTACTGTGGTTGGATACTGGATGAATGGTAATTGTTGATGGTATAATGTTTTGGTTGGATGACTCTAGTATTTTAGTGATTATTGGAGATAAAATGTTTTGGGTTGGACGACTCGACTCTTTTAATGATTATTTGCGGTAAAATGATCTGGATTGGACGACTCGACTATTTTAATGATTATTTGCGGTAAAATGATCTGATCGGACGATTTGACTACTTTAGTGATTATGAGTGATAAAATGATCTGATTGGATGATTCGGATATTTAGTGATTATTGGTGATAAGATGATCTGATTGGGTAATTCGATTATTTTAATGATTATTAGTGATAAAAAGATTTGGTGGAATGACTCCGTTACTTTTTAGTAACTATCGATGTGTGTTTTTGGATTCCCTTGATGTATAGATTGAGAAATATTTGGGAATAGGGAATATAGTATATGATGATCATTTGTTGAAGAGAATAACTATACATACAATGTAAATCTGGTGATTAATGATTGGTTATGATATGGTTATTAAGTTATGAGAATATTTTAAGAAAATATGCGTGTTTTGGATAAAGAGAAAGGAGAAGAAAAGTTAGGTTTGATCCCGTTATAAGTTGCATCCTTAACTCCTATGAGATAGTGTTGATTGGATGTGATGTGATTTAAGGTCTTGACTATGTCTTCATTGGAATATGTACAATGTGTGAGATAGAAGATAAATTAAAGATGAGTGTCTGTTCATATGTTAATATGTACGAGATATGTCTTGTGAATGTATGATCATATGTTTCATGACTCACATGTTTTGCATAAGAAGTCACATGTCACATGCATGTCCCATGCATGAGCACGAAAAGCATGTTTTGAGTCAAGCATGTTTTTAAGAGAAAGAAAAGAAAAGATTGAGTTTTTGAAAGAAAAGAAAAGAAGTAAAGTTTTATAAGAACCCCAAAGGCTGGGACGGGGTAGTGCCCCAGTGGAACTCCCTGTCCACTCAGGAGTGATTAAAGTCAAGTGGAAGCCCCTGGGTCGACGAAGAACAGTTGACGGACCGTGTATGGCACCAAAAGGTGTCCGGAGCGCGGTAGCACCTAACGCTGGTGGGTGCCCAAGGACGGATATGGTGTAAGGACCTGCCGTTTTAAAGTTATATGACGCTCACTTTAAGGTGATGCGGTAACCAGTAGGGAACACGCGGTGCTAGGGGAGCCGTGTTGTGTCCCATACATGTTAAGTGAAAAGTCATGACAAGAAGGGCTTTCGAGCCATATGAAAGATCTGTATATGATAAGTGGCGCCTAAGAAAGAATAAAAGATGCGAAATGTTTTAAAGAAAGGATTTGAAAAGCAATGATATGAAAGAAGTCAAGTTATATGCATATGAAAGAAGTCAAGTTATATGAAAGCATTTTTATGAAAAGCAAGTACATGAAGCAAAGCATTGAAAAATGTCAAAGATTTCGAACGTTTTTACATGAAAGTACATGTGCATAAGTCATGTTGCAAGTCTCATATTCATGGTACATGCACCCATTGAGTTTACTGGTATATGCTGATGATGTTCTGTGATGTGAAATGATTGTATGTTGTTTGCTATCTGTTGCTTACTGGGATTCACATCTCACCACGGTGGATCGCGCCCACCCTACGATCCCCCATTTTACGGGGATCGTAGGTTGTGATTGCAGAAAACGAATTTGGCTCAAGATACAGACTTCACAGGAAAGGAAAATTGTTGAGAACATGAAGATCGAGATTATGATCTCGAAAGCAGTATTTGCTTATCTTTTTCTTTTAAAAGATTGTATAATCTCCTGTTGGAGAAATTGCTTTAAATTGATTTGTAATTTTTAAAGAATCTCTGGTACTAGAACGGCTGACTTTTATTCATTGCCGCTGCGAATATTTATGGTACACTTAGTGCATGCTTCACACACTCTTCAAACACTATTCGATCGGATGATTGACTCATAAGATGATCGTCTTGATGTCGCGAGTCCTTCTAAATCCCAGGGGCGATTCGTGGGCGTCACAATTTTCCTGGATTTGTCTCACCGAAACAAAAGCAGTTTGATGTGGGAAAATGATCTTCCCTAAGATAGTCTTTAACTTGTTCGCCAAGATTTTGGAGATGAGCTTATAGCAAATATTGGACAGACTAACCGATCGAAAGTGATGGACAAAATTGGGGTTCTTGATCTTAGGTATGGGGATGATGTTTGTATGATTTAACTAGTGTTTTAAATTTCGTACCGTATCGGCCGATACATATTGCATTGGAACAGTGGCCATTACAAAAATAAGGTCTCTTTCATACTAGCCCAAATATCGTCCGTATTGGCTGATATTTCGGTTGTACTGGATTTTAAGATTTTTATTTTTAGTTTTTACTATTTTTTTTATCCTAATTCACACTAGACTATTTACATATATATTTATATATATAATTTATTCATTTATTGACTATTATTTTAAAATATAATTTATATATGTATTTATATATATAATTATATATATATATATAGACTATTTCAAAACGGTACTAATACCGAAATTCGAAATATTTCATTCTAGTGCCTTGACCGGTATACCTACCGATACGATATTCAAAACATTAGATTTAACTCTTTGAGAAGTTTTCCATGGAGGAAAAAGGTTTTAACCGTAGCTATCACATCCACCTTCACTATTTTCTAATAGTGCTTGTAAAGCAGACCAATAAAACCATCTGGGTCGGGGGCTTTGGAAGATGGGGTAGACTTGATGGTTTGCCAAATTTCATCCTTCGAGGGAATCTGGCAGAGGAAAAAATTATCATGATCATTTAGGACAGGAAGGAAAAGTTCCTCTAAGTTCTCTTGAAGTTCAGGGCTTGATGAATTATAAATACTGGAGAAATGATCAAGGACAACATTCTCAATCTCTTTGCGGTTGGTGATCCATTGATTTGGGTTAACCCGAAGACTCTCAATGAATTTGGTTCTTCTCCTGATGGTGGTACTCATGTGAAAAAATTTAGTGCTCTAATCCGTAGTGGTCAGCCATTGAAGACGGGATTTCTGTTTCCAAATGATTGCCTCTTTCTTAAACATTTCATTGAGATTGGCTTTAATGGCTATCTCTTTCTCAAAATTCTAGGGATTATGATTCCAACAACTACATAAAAAACCTGTTAACTCCTATTCTTGCCTTAGAGTTTTTCCTTTCTAGAGAAAAAAAAATTCTACTCTTGCCTTAGAGTTCTTCACAAACCTTCAATCCCACCTTCATCCCTATACAGTCTCTTCCACCTGGATCACAAGACATCAATCATATCACTATCAAGCCTAGCCTTCTTCCTGAGCAAGCCACATACCCATGAATTACACATTCTCTCACACCTTTCACCATTTTCCGCCTCCTCTCTTACCCGACACCTTATCACCATCCTCTTATCTCTTAAACCCTCACCCAACAACCATAGAAAATACATTGGATCTCAACATTCCTTTCCCCAATCCGGAAGCTCTCAAATGGAACAACTTGAAGCTGGAACCAAAAACCTAGAATGCCAACATCATTTTGGATCATGCCCTAATAAGGTGTGTAATAGCCTCTAGAACTATCAATAAGAACACTATCCAAGCGGCGATTCGAGCCAGTTGGAGTTTCTGATCGAGGCTATACATTGAAGATCTGCTGAACAATACCTTCCTCTTCACCCTAGAATCACCTCTGGAGAAGAGTAAGGTACTAGCTCAACGACCCTAGAATATAAAGAGTTTTCATCTGCTGGTAACAGAATGAATCTAGGTTTGTCTATTCGAAATTCCCCTAAACATGTCCATATTTTGGATTCAAATTCATGGTTTGTCATTAGAGTATATGTCTGAGTATAATGTTGAGGAAGTTGAAAAAGTTTAAATCTGATCCAAGTAGACCCTGTACCTCGGTACGGGGGCATCCTTAAATGGTTCATAAGATTCCAAGTTGAGATCAACATAGATTACCCTCTATCTGATGGATTCCCACTTGTTAGGCTAGATAGGCCAACACTCCACACCTTTCATGTAGCTGTTTGAAGAATATGGATGATAAAACATATATGTGCAAATGCTTTGTAAACTAAAATAAGTAAAATAACAAGAATAAATTAGAAAGAGAACATGATATTAAGGTACGTTGTAATTGACGCTTACTTTAGAGTAGATTTTGCCACCTCCAAATCTTAACATGCACTAGACTTCTTGACAATTTATTCTCAAGATACAAAATCATTGGTTTCTATTAGTTTTCTTCTCGGTACACACAAAAAATATTTTGGAACCCAATCTAAAATAATCAAAACCTGAAGAAAGAAACACAAAATGAATGAGAAAGCGTTTATCTAATTTTGTAGAGAATTTGGGGAATCTAAATTTGCGAGTGGGGTTCTCTATTTATAAAGAATAAAAATATATTTATGAAAACTCACAACTTAAATAAAATGAAATAGAATAACTTCTTTCAGGTGTCTCCTACAAAGTCTAATTATCAAAGATCAATGGAGAGTCACCACATAGGTAATACATGAAACAAATTAGATCTGCATAGCAGGGGATCCAAAGTGAATCGAGATCCCTCCCCATCCCCCTGCTCACACACACTCTCTCTCTCTAACCAAAAGGTGAAACCCCCCCCCCCCCTAGAAGAAGCTTTGGCCACAACCGCCATCTAGGTTAGCTTGCTTTATGCCTCTGTTGAAGTCCCCATTCCAGGTCTGCTTTTTTTGGTTGTTCCTAAGGATCCGATCTGAGTGATGAATGTTCGACCAACAAACCACCACCCTCATTAGGCCCGAAGTGGTTTTGCCTCGATGCTTCCTGTCGCCTTTTTTGAAGAGGAGAAAATTAAAAAAACAGAGGCTCCAAAATCCCAGACTCACTTTCGAACCAAATTATAGTTCGAATCTTGAGACACCGGCTCGTTGGTTTGTGTCAAGTCAAAATTCACTCTCACCATTCTCTAAATCTTCACCGACGTTGTACCATTCATCGCCCTAACCTGTGGGTGATGTCGAGTGGGCCAAGCTCGAACTTTTCTGAATGATATTGTTGGGGCTTTGATTGTGTGGACTTTTTTTTTTTGTCGCATAGTCAAATCATAAAAAGCTCATGATATGTAATAGGGAATAACTTCCACAAGACGCTTTGAGTTTGAAAGGGAAGGGATCGTTGAGTTCACGAGAGAGCTGAGTGAGAGAGGGAAGAGGGGAGAGAGTGAAAGACTGATGCACAAATGATTCTCTGCCATGCGTCGACACCCAATTCTTGAGGAACTCTTTACGTGGCATCATCCTATTCGTCTAGGAGAATATCTCCCTCTAGGAGACACCGATCCAAAAATGCTTTAATAAATTAATACTTGTACAAAGTCACAACTGATATAAAGATACTTCTAAAAAGTTACAACTAATATAAAACAAAATAATACTTGAGAAAAGTTATAACTAATATGAAATGAAATGATACTAAAACTCACAATTAGAATGAAAAAACACTTGTGAGAAGTCACAAATTTTCATACTATTTGGTATTTCTATTATAGTTTGCTCACGAGAGTTGGAGGTTGAGTTTATTTTAACTGCTTGATGAGTGTACAAAAATGCACTCTAAATACCCTATTTAAATACTAAAAGAAATGAGAAAATAATGGATATAACTCATGTTATTAAAATTAATGGTCATTTATCTTGAGATAGATATAAGCATGATTTAATATATTGATGAGAATATAAAATGCCATATTTTCCTCTCTTAATGTTTAATACTTTATTCTTATTTGATGCCTAAATATACTAATTATTCTTATATTTTGATTTAGGACACAAATAGAGACATTAGGAGCAAATGAAGATAATTGCGGAATTTTAGACAGTTTTGATATCTTTTCGTAATATGGGCATAAATCTCTCATCCAATCTCCGATTGAACTGGTTCAAGATGATATAGAACCGCAAGAGAAATATCTATAACTTTTATGTTTTATGTTTGAAGAGATATCCATTCAATCTAAGACACAATCGACCATCAAGTGGACGCACCTGCACTTGACGTTCTGGATATTTTTCAGCCACTTGCATCAAATCCAAATGTCATCATAATATTTTCCAGCAAGCACTCCTACACCAACTTGGAAATTCAATGATCAATTCATGCAAGATGCAGTGCACTCAAGTTTCTTGGACAAATTATTTGACCACAAGATATTAAGTCATACAAGACAACTAATGGATAGAGAAGCAAAATTGAAACACTCAACCTACAAGCAAAATCCAGCTCATGCATGGTGGGAAAACAAATGATCAAAATGACAACTCACAAATCACTTGGATTCAAGAATGGCACATGGCAAAACAAGTTGAAATTGTGATAATTTTGTCATGACAACTTGTATGAAGGATGCTTATAAATAGAAGGAAGGGTTGTGTGTTCTAAGAGAATGCTTAGTGTGGGAGGATGCTTTGGAAGAGCCATTATTTTGAGAGCTTGAGAAAAGAAAAGAAAAACCAAAGAAAAGAGAAGAAAATAATGGTTGGCTCTTCCATATTATCCCTTGGAGAATTTTTGTTGCATATTTTCAATATGTGTAACTAAATTCTCAAGGAGGGCTAGGGATGAACTTGTGTGTGTAATGGTATTTGTAATTTATTTTTGATTCATGTATTTGGTCTTTAAATATTAAAACTCTTTTGTTCTATTATTCTCAATTTATTTGTGATATTTTTTCGTCTTCAAATAATTATAGAATCTATTTCGTTTATGGATTCAGTCATGCTTTTTCTATTGAGTGAATTAGTTCTATAATTATGTTTGGAGAAATTGATTATCTATATTGATTTAATTCTCTACTGCAATATCGCCTCTTGGGTATATTGTCGTCGTTGGATTTTCTCAATATCGATAACAATTTATGAGAGTTAAGCGCGAAGAATGATTTTTCAAAGAGTTACATGTGATTTAAATTTTGGTTATTAATGTTATATCTTCCGATTAAGAATTTAGACATATAATTCTTAATTGAGTTATCAATGAATTAAGAATAAATTTGAATACCATAAATACATAAGGAATTCCCTACGCTCTACTTTTCGTCTCATTTTTATACTGTTCTTACTCATTTAGTTTTAATTTACGTCACACTCTAAAATTTACTTTTCGCACTCATCTAAATCTTTTTGTTAATTTCGTTGCTATTCTTCAATTTATCAATCCATCTCCCTGTGGAATCGACACCCCAAAGCTATACTGCAAACGACCGCGTTATTCTTTGGGCGTGATCACTGCTCTTACCTTTTCATGCGTTAATATTATTAATTAATCTTGGTAGACATTTTTCTATAATAAATTGGATGTCTATTCTTTTTATTGACTTGGTTTTGGAATCTCTAGTGTCTCGACTACTTTTCCTTTTAAAGTAGATTAAGGTTGGCATCCAGTGAGTGTTTTTATTCAAGAGTTATATTCAAGAGTACAAAAATACTAATTTTCTTTTGAGAAAAAGAAAAAGGCAAAGTGTGTATACTTTTTAGAGATTTCTAGATAATAAAGATGCATTTTTTGAGTGAAGCTTTGGACTCAATTACTTGTGCAAAGTATGTTTGAGCCATATGACTATCAACCGGCACTCTTTTCGCTTCTCTTAAGAGTTACTAACCTTGATAATTGACCCTTAATGGCTGGTCAGTAGTTACAATTAAATATAAAATATTAACTCATTTGTTCATTACAAATATCCATATCCCTTCCATAAAATACTAAACAAATCCTAAATAAATATCAAAACATCTCCACAAATACCCAAATTATTCATAACATATTGTATCAAAATAAAACCATTAAATATGATCCTCCAACATTACTTATACCCTTAGCACTCAAATCATCTATGTTCACCAAATATTTCCAAGACTTCCAACTCTTGATCTCCAACTGAACCATTAGTTACCTAAAAAATGTTATGAAAGTAAGGGGTAAGTTATCAACAAATCACTAAGTAGAGAACATATACTAGTATGTAAATATGAGAATTATAGAATTCAGAATGTAGAATAAAACACTTTATTTTTAGAATGCATAATCAGAACATGCTATCAGAAATATTAATGTAAAAGTTAAAAAATAACCAGAATCAAAATTCATTTGGTATAGTATAACTGAAACATCATAACAGAACAAAATATCATGTTTAACCCCCCATGGTAGGGTTGTGCAAACCTTGACAGCCAACCAGATATAAACAAAATGTGAATCTTCCCCTTATTATTCTCGGAGTTCCGAGTGTGCACACAGAAAAGACCACGCAGAAAATCACTTTGCAACCAAAGTGGGTGCACTGAAAACAAAAAAAGTTGCTACCAACCTAAAAAGAATGGAACAAAAATAGAAATAGAAAGTAATGCCAAATATTTTTAGAAGTCACATAATATCTTATTAGAGTACAGAACATTTTCAAAATAGAACATAATCAGGTCACAAAAATATAATTTATGCACATAATTTTCAAATCACTCCTTTTCAATTTAGAAACAGAATGCACTAAAAATTAACTCATATCTACACCAATTTGGATGTTTTGTTGATACAAGGACTTGCAAAAGTCGATTAGTTGCAAGAGTAAGGTCTTAGACTCACAGAAGACAAGTGAAAAGTATCTAGAGATTTCACTAGAGCAATTTCATGAGTTTTTGTTGCTTTGGGACATCTTAGAGTCTATTCTAAAAAAAAAAGAATCCACCAATAGCCCTATAATGGATTGAGTTACACAGTACCACCTAGGTTTGGAACTCACTTTTTAGAAGTTCATGTGCACGCATGCATGTGTCACCACCTCATTAGTCAGAGGTCCAATGGGTCCATAGAAAAAAAAAATTCTATTGTATTTAGATTTTTAGTTTTTCTTAGAAAAGAGAAAGAGTAGAAAAAAAGGGTGTGCTCTCTAAAAGATTTGCTCAAGGTTGTTCACTTTCACTTGCTCACCTGGTATCTTGAAACCTCTTTGCTTGCAAGGGTAGGCAAAAATAGGGATTTTGGCCAGTTTTACCTACTATTGGATTTGAACCAATGACTCTCGCTGCATGAAAGTGATATTCTAATCGCTAAGTCTAGTAGGTCAAGGTAGAGAAAATAAACCCCAAAAAACCGTGCAACTAGAGTTCCCCTTACTATACAAGGGGGCGGAGCGCTAAGAAAGAGAAAGTGTTACCACTATACGAAATGAAGCAGCGGCTAGCATGCTAAGATCAACCACTTGAAGAGCTTGGAGCCTTCTTTCTTGGTTTTCTGTCATAAAATAAGTGGATCCGATTCATGCGGTCATTTTTTGCTGCATTGGTGTTTTCACTCCCCACTCTCCACCATAACAAAATGTTTCCACTATATCTCTAGAGTAGTCAAAGGAAATATGGCGAGTTGGAAAAAATTCACTAAGAAGTAGGGCATACAACAATGGATTAATTCATTTAACAAGATCCATTTGGATCGAACCAGGATGAATGTGACTGGTTTGACCTCTCGCTCAATGTTAGACTTCTGCCACCAACAGATGTCACATGCCACGTTTCGTGAACAACTATATCGAGAAGGTCAATTTTAAAAAATGTGCATGTTTTCTTATGAAAATAAATTTAAAACCATCTAAATTATTTGTTGTTATTTACTAAAATCTCCTTTTGGAGGACAGGGATGGATTGTTAGTGTGGACGATTTGGATTATGGATACCCAATTTGAATTGATTTCAATTAATCCCTTTTTACTGCTTATAAGATAACTAATAGGTAGCAATGACAGTATTTGAACCCGTGACATTTTGTACCCAAAACAAACGTGCTACCAAGCTGTGCTACATCTAAGGTTTTGAATTCTGTTCCATTCTGGCAGGAATTTTTCGTTCTGGTATAGTATCCGGTACACTATACATTTTTTTCCATTTCAGTCTGAATTTCAGTCATTCAGGTCCAAATTCTGGCCATTCCAGCACCTATTCCATTTTGGACTTTTTTTTGTAATTTTTTTGTATTTGAATGACATTATTTTTTTAAATTTTAAATTTAGATGGTACTTAATTAATTTTAGAATATAAAATATATTTATATACTTTGTAACTTTAAATATGTCACTTTTTTTTAAATATCATTATTTTTTTAATTTTATTTAATATTTAATTTTGTTTTATTTTTTTGTATCTTAACTCAAATTTGTATTATTTTCAATCTATATTTATTTTATAAATTTTCAATTCTTCTAACATATATACAGATACATAATACACACACACATATATATATATATGTATTTATTATATTAGTTGTTAGTTTATACATACCTATAAATATTTATATATATATATATATAATCTTGAAATGGCACACCAAAATAGACCGGTATTGAAATATTCCATTTTAGTGCCTCAACCGGAACAAAATTTGAAACTGTGTCTACATCTCTTTCCATTGGTCGACAATGTCATTGTAGAGAATACCTGTATTGTTTTCCACATTTTTATTTTATCCATTCATATACAAAAATTACCTTGTCATTTTTTTTTATCTCGTATCATATAACTTATTATTAAGTAAAATAAAAAACTTACATACATAATTTATAATTAAACCCGCTGTAAAAAAAATGAATATAATATTTTTCGGGAATGTTGGGACATAAAAGGGTGTATTTATTTTATTTTCTATTTTTAAGAAAATGAATAGCTACTGAATCGTTGTATATTTTGCACTAAACACGTTCTCAATCTCAAAAATAAGCTGATACAAAGGTAGAACATATCAAGTTCAGTGTGTAAAGGTTAGTTCAAAGCACAAAAGCACACCTCCCTCACTTCGTACTTTGTGGGTAAGGGAGGTAAACTATCTTTACTAACCTCAAGTTTTGTTAGAGTTTAATACTTACTCATGTGTGGACTGTTCTTTTCCCTAAAGAGGACTACTTACAGAGTTAGACGAATAGTAAGGCTTTTGCCGAAGTACATTGACTCCTTTCTTCACTTGAAAAGGGAGAGACCTGTTCTCTAAGTCAGTGGTTGGCTTTGATACTGCTTTCTTTACCTTCCCCGAGCTACGAAGTCTATTTCCAGCTCTTCTACCCTGGGCTTTTTCATTAAACATCGATTTCCCTTCATACGACGGAGATGCAAAGTGAAGAAGTTCATTTCATATAGCTGTAAAATTAGTGAATTTCTTTTTAGCCCGCTCTTTAGAAATGAGAAAAGGTTATCTCATATAGATGACAAATGATAGATTTGGTTCAACTATCTAGAGTCTCCTTCTTTGGTTGATTTACTTGATTGGCCAGTCGATAACAAACTCTTAAGAATGGTCGTGAGTAGGAGTCGAACCCACATCTCTGGGCAAAAGACAGACCTAGCAAATTGCCTTTATTCCATCACGAGTAAGGCGATTTAGCCACTAAATCCATTCCATCTGGGTAGAATTGGCTGCTAGCCGAGGGACGACATCAATAGCCCAAGCTTTTGGGATCTTTATCTCATTCGGATTACAAGCACTAATATGGAGTAATGTCGCCAAGCACAGAAGAATGTGGTTGATGATAAAGACAGTGATGGAAAAGGCCCCTAACTAACATTGGGCCACTTACCTTACATGATAGGGGGATACATTGTCAAACATTAGAGCAAAAGCCATTTCTATGATATATGTCTATGTTTCCCTTCATTTCTGCAACCCCATTATGCTGTGAGGTATATAGACATGATAACTTTTTACCAATTCCATGAGTGGCTATAAACTGAGAGAAAGCTGATGAGACATATTCCTCCCTGAATCTTAGTGCAGAAGTGATATCCGATGACAAAAGAAGAAATTATTGTTAATCATGAGTAGTTAAAATTGTAATTAGGCCAACAGGTTTGGGAACTATCTTGAACCTATTGGCTTAATAGACTCTATGGATTGTTATACTTGCTTGGATAGTTTGATTATTCATCACAGAACCTTCACTAGTCCAATTTTACTGACAAATGGTTGAAGGGAGATAGTGCATCAAGTTGTTTGTAAAGACCAACTTGATCCTTTTTCCCATGGATCCCAGATGAGGGATCCCTAGGCGAGCCGTTGACTCCAACTACCATCCATATACAATTCATACTAGATCTGACCAAATGCCCATCCTACCTCCTTTACGTTCTTGACAGCCCATCTTTTTCTCAATAAAGTCTTTCAGTGGCATATGTCGACCCTCTATCCCATTACTTATAAAAAGTGAGCCACCGGTTTAGGTACAAGATACTATCATTATCACCTGGACAATTAAACATCCAACCCGTAATCGAAACAACCTAATTGCAAGAACGAAGCTTGATAGAACACAAAGTGATTAATAGGGCGAGAAGTATAATATCTCTTTTCTTTCCTCAAGGCATAAATATAGATAAAAAACAATAGAGGATGAGGATAGGAAGTACCTCGATCTAAGGAGGAGTCTGGGTAATGAATCCCATGTCTAAAATGGAAAATTATATGGATTCGAAATAGGGGGAGTCTCAAAGTAGTGCACCTTCTTTATCCTACAAGACTAACTACATTTCCAAAAGTCAAAATCAAGATTCAAATTAAGTTTCTTATTTCTTACCTTAAAAAAGGTATGGCATAAACCACAAAGAAAAGCAAATTGAACTTCCATGTCATTTCACAGATTAGTCTCTTCCCACGGAGCGAGCTCCATCATAATTTAACTCTCTGCCAAGGTACACGATTTGCCAAAAGCATTTTCCCTAATGGCCACTTCTTTTCTCAGAGCGGAGGTATATGCCTTAATGACCAATGGACAACGATGGCTTTGATGGGCAGTTTCACTAGAATAGGCAATAATGAGATCACTGTTTTAGTAAATGATGTGGAGAAGGGTAATGACATTGATCCACAAAAAGCTCAACAAACTCTTGAAATAGCAAAAGTGAACTTAAGTAAAGCTGAAGGAAAGAGACAAACAATTGATGCAAATCTAGTTCTCAGACGAGCTAGGACACGAGTAGAGGCTATTAATATGATTTCGTAACTAGTTAGACCTACCTGTTTCCTAACTGTAGACATGGGACATGAAGTGGCTTTGGACAGGGAGTGGTGACCCTTATCAAGCCAAAGCCTACTTTCACTGCAATATTATACTCGACAATGGCTCCATATGGTATAAAGTAGGCAATGAGAGATCTCAAAAGTGTTATGTGAAAGCTCATTATGCTTAACACAAGCTTTTTCGATGATCTCCTTAACCTATACCAGGGAGCTGTATAGGAATATCAATAGGATATTACTATATACTCAAGTAATCAATCAAATACAGAATCAAAAACTGTTAAGGAAGAACTATCAATAGATGCAGTTACGTATTCCCATATGATGATCAATCTTTCATTTTTTCATTTTACAATATTCCATATAATTCTAGATAATAAAATAGTAGATGCATGTAAAAATATATTACAGTTACAAAATATTTAGAAAGCACTCTTAGTTCAGTTTGGTAGAACGTGGGTCTCCAAAATCGATGTTGTAGGTAGCTTTTCAAAAATGCTTGCTGAAAATCAAAGTGGGTGTTTAACCTTAAGCGTTGTGCGGATGGGTCTATTGAGCGACACAAGGCTCGACTCGTTGCCAAGAGCTTTACTCAATGACATCGACTATGAGAAAGATTCAGCCCTGTTGTCAATTCCATGACTATTCGGATTGTTCTTGCTATAACGACTTCTAAAGAGTGGCTTATACGTCAGCTGGACGTCAAAAAATTCATTTCTTTATTCTTGACGAAGAGGTTTATATGAAGCAACCTTCGCACTCTCAAGCATACAAGCCTACAAAGGATTATACTTGTGATCACCTTGTAACTAAAGTTACAAAGACTCATTAGCTTGAAATCTGAAGAAAACGGCTGGAGATTCCTTTTTTGGAATAAGGGCAATTGCTGTTGCATTGATCAATCTAAGGATGATACCACCATGAAAGAAATATAGAACAACCGCAATCCAATCATTTTGGATGATGCCCCATGCAATAAAAGGTTCCAGAAAATCCATCAGGTCCTGGAGAGCTATGAGGATCTGCAAGAGAATAACATCTTTGATTTTTTCTTCTGTTGGACGTGAACTTAGCATCTCATTATGTAACGCCCCGATTAACGTCTAGGATTTAACGTAAATTATAGCGTTATGACTTGTGACCTTAAGTTATAAATCTCTTATTTCATATCGAAAAATATGTACACGCACCTAACTTACTAGTAGTGCGTAGAATATAGTGCAGTGGAATGAGTTCAAATTCTAATTTTAGAAAAGACATCTAATTCTTTACAAATATCACATGGTATGCTACAGAAAAACTCATATTCTTATAAAGCATCAAGTACATTGTACCAAATTTTTCCTTACTGATATCTGTTATTTTCAAGACAACTGTTCAAACTACCCTCGATTACCCTTAAGGGATTCTTTTCTGCTTCCTCTATAATATTGTCATCAATCAATTTATCACTTCATTAATCAAGGAGTATTCTGTAGGGCCTCCAGGATATCTTAGAATCTCCCATGACATTTGAGTCTCGTGATGTATCATCTATTTCTACAACAATGTCCATCATCCCGTAAGGAATGATAGATAAAATCAAAAGAGTAGGATTTCCAAGAAATCTCAGTAAGTATATAAATAACTTAATAATGGCATTATTAGAGTATATCAATAACATAAAATAACATATATTATGATAAATTATCTTAACACATGATTTATGAATGCTTTATGCTTGTCTTATGCATGGCTTAGGTACCCTTTTACATAAACTCATGTCTTTACGTGAAAACTTATATGATTATGGGTACACGACCTTTCGTAACATGCAAAGATTCTTTTCTTAGAATTCTTATCTCATTCGTATTTTTTCTTAAATCATATCATATTTCTGAACCTCGACAGGTGTTACGTTGATAGAGATCTCGGTCTTGTCCCGATCACCCGATGGTTCCTCCTTGCACGGTTTGTTCCCTCCAACGATCGAGTTAGACTCCAATGCTTGGTAAGGAAATATGGATGAGGGAAAGGGTTTAGTGAAGTTAAGATTTAGTGTAGCTAGGGTTGAATGTGAGGTTAATTGGCTAGGTTGGAAGCAATGGGATGCACGGCAATGGGCAATTTTGGGGTGTTCGGCTATGTTGCTTGCGTCTAGGCTAGATTGGGTTTGTGTAGGGTATTAAGTGGCGGAATATGGCTTATGACATGCTAGGTTTTTCGGCCAATGCAATTAGGGTTAGGAATCTAGGGTTTTGAGTGGTTTTGGATAAGTCCTAAAAAGTAGAAGTATGGCTTATAGCCAAGTGAGGTGGGCGGCAATATGGCTAGGGTTATGGCCGAATGTGGCTTGATGATGGGGCTGATTTTGATTGGTTTCTTCTTCAATTGATAACCAATCAAATAAGAGAATGAAGTGAAAATTTAATGATGTGGCAAAGGTGGTTTCGGCTAGGACAAGGGGTGATGGCCGAATATGAGAAAATCTAGGAGTGTTGGTTTGATTTGAATTTGAATTATTTTGAATTCAAATTCACTTGTGCTGGCTGATTATGCAAGGGCTAGGGGAGCACGAAATTGTCTAAATTTGGATGAGGGATGATGTGGATTTAAGTGAGGAAATATATGAGTGGATGGGGTTAGGTGGCCGACTAGGTTAAAGGGCAAAGTTGGCAAGTGTATAGGCTAGGGTTTGATGGCCTTTAGCTGTGAGCTTCAAGGGTTTGGGGAGTGGTTGCCATGGGCTGATTTGGGGCAAAAGAAACACTTACTTGATCAATTAAACAATCAAATAATGATTGAACAAAAGACCATGGAAGAACTCACAACACCCTTCACGGCACCAAAGGGTTCGACAATGCCTTCCTTCAACACTTCTTCCTTCTTCAATCAACACACTCACACTCACACTCACACTCAACACTCACTTGAGCAATCCGAATCTCCCAATGGAGGAGAATTTCAAATTTCTCTAGGGAATACACACACAAGTTCTCAAATCCACAAGTGGTGTGGATTTGGCCTCACAAACACAAAACTCTCAAAACAATCAAACAACCACTCAAGAATACAAAAACATAAAATCAACCAACAAGACACACACAACCCGAAACACTCTTTATGAATAACCTCAAGATTTTTTTATAAATAAACTGAAAAAAATAAAAGATAGATGTGGATCACCGATTCACGAATTGCACGATAATTCTTTTCCAAAGGGATTCACAAATTGTACCCCAGGGAAGCCCAAGTGCTAAGCATCAAAAATCCAAACCACAATAGTGTGGCCGGCCTAACTCTTTTCCAAGAGCAAAAGTCTAATTCTCAAATTGTCCAAAGATGTATAAAATGAAACTTAGAAAACCTCTTTAAAGAGTTTTACAATTTGGAAATTCCCAATAGGTCCTTTATTAAAAATAACTAATTACTAAAATGTCCAATGCATTAAAATAAGAAAAATAACATAAAAATAAGTGGAGGGTGGCGCCAATGCATGGATGGGCATGGGGTACAAGTGGCCCAAGGTGGGCTTGCGTGCTGCTTCATTCATGGTCAGGCTTGTCCCGTGCTGTTTCGTTGCATGGCGTTTGGTGGTGCACAGGGCATGGCTCTGTGCAGGGCCAACTGATGGTGCTCATGGCAATGTGCCATGCATAGTCCTGGTGGAAGGCACAGAGTCAAGCTACGTCGCTCTGGTACTATCCAATCAATGTGCTCTGGCGATGGTCCTGCATGGCCTGGGCTAGATGCCGGGGTGGTGTGCATGCATGGCCCAAGCTGATGGTTTGGGCGTGGGCTGCTGCCGCGTGCTAGATGTCATGCATGGTGTGCATGCTACTAGCCTGCTCTGCAAGGTGCGGGCTGGTGCCACGCGCTAGATGACGTGCTTGTGAAGACACGCCACTAACCTCGCTGAGTGGGGCTGTGGGGCGTAGTGATGCGCGCATGGTAGGGTGCAGATGCACACGCAAGCGTGTGCGCAGGTGAATGCGCTGTGGGGCGCGCCTATGCACACGCCGGGCTATGCGCATGCACTGTGCATGGCCAGTAGCCTCGCCTGGTACTTGCTGCGTGTCAAGGCCTGAGCCAAGGCATGCCTACAGGTTAGCCAGGGAACTGCCTTGACCTTCTAAGGCCTGAGTTAGGGCTCGACCCTGGGCAACTCTCCTAGGGGTTCTGACATTCCCTCTCCCTTCAAGCACATCCTTACCCTTAATGATCAAATGAGGATACCTCTTCGCCATGTCATCATAATCCTCTCAAGAGGACTCCTCCTTTGGCAACCCCTATCATGAAATCAGTACCTGCCACACTTTCCTCCTACGTCTCCCCCTTGTCACTACCCGGTACTCAAGTACCTCTCTACGCTGTAGAAGTATCCTTCCTTCTTCATCAAAACTAGGAAGGTCCTGGACTATTAAGCTTGGATCCTCGATCCTCTTCTTCAACAGACTCACATGGAATACCGAGTGCAGCTTTACTGATGGTGGAAGCTTTAGTTTGTAGGCCAACGTCTCCTAGTCTTTCCAATACTTTGAAAGGCCCATAATACCTCTTGGAAAGTTTCAGGCTCATCTTTTTCCTTAAGGTCTTCTGGCCAAATGGTTGTAGCTTCAGGTAGACATAATCACCAATGTCAAACTCTACAACTCTCCTGCCCTGATCATAATACTTTTTCATCCTCTCTTGAGCTCTCTTGAGCTCCTTCTTGACCTTAGCTAGGATCATCTCGGTTCATCAATTCTTGCTCCACTTCGTTATTCCGAGCTGTCCCCTGCTCATATGTCACCAGCATAGGTGGTGACCTCCCTTAAATTATCTCAAACGGGCTTCTCTGCGTGGATACATAGAGAGTGGTGTTGTACCAGTACTCGTCCCAAACTAGGTACTCTCCTCACCTCGCCTATTCTACATGGCAATAGCACCTTAAATACTGCTCCAGTATCCTGTTAACCACCTCGGTTTGCCCATCGGTCTGTGGGTGGTAAGAAGAACTAGCTCTCAACTTGCTTCCCTGCAACTCAAATAGTTCCTTCCAAAAGGTGCTCATGAACACTCTATCTCTATCTGATACAACGGTCTTGGGAAATCCGTGTAGCTTTACAACATTGTCCACAAAAGCCTTACCTACACTCTTGGTTGAATACAGGTGTCTGAGTGGAATGAAATGGGCGTACTTGCTCAAACGGTTAACCATTACAACGATCACATCATGTCCTCTACTGATCGACAATCCCTCTATGAAGTCTATGGACAAATCCTCCCAAATTTTGCTTGGAATTGTCAATGGTTGCATCAATCCGGTCGGTGGTCGAGTGTCATACTTGACCTTTTGGTAGATGTCACACTCAGCTACTCTTGTCTTTATTGCTTTCTTGAGGCCTTTCCAATAGAAAAAATTCTTCAACCTCACATAGGTCCTCAACCAACCTGAATGACCTCCTTCTTTGCTACTGTGAAAGTGATCTAGGATTTTCCTTCTCAAATTAGGCACATTTGAAACATACACATAGCTTTTGTAGTAGATCAATCCCTCCTTCATCTTGTAGTTTACTACCCTGCTACCTTGAGCCTCAACAAGCTCAATGATCTCTAAGGCACGGGCATATATGCGTATAGCATCTCTGATCTTGTCTCATATGCTCCATTCGGTTCCACTCAAAGCCATAATGCTAGGATCATCCTCATCATATACGGTCTACACCAAATGAGTGTCTTCCACCACTATGGCCGAACATGTTTTCATCTCTTTGGAGGGCAATGCGGTCCACATGTGTTTCTTAGTTCCCATTTTAAACTCCATGATCATCTTCTTATAATCATTGATCACTCTCCCAACACTTTTGAGCCATGCATTGCCAAGCACTATATCAAGGCCGGCAAGTGCTAAGACATGCAAATCAATTATCAATCTCACTCCTTGGACATTCATCTTGGCATCCTTCACAATGGCTTCACACTTGAACTTGTCACCATTGGCTACCTTCACTTCAAAGGGTGGAATGGGGTTCGGCCTTAGCCCAATTTTGTGCACCAAGTTTGTACTGATGAAATTGTGGGTAGACTTACTATCCACCAACAAGGAAACTTCATTCTTCCCTATCCATGCCATGACCCTCATGGAAGTGGGTGCTAAGACCCCGGACATGGCATGAAGAGAGATTTCGGCCTCCTCCTCCTCCTCAAAGGATTCGGCCTCTACCACTTCTTCCTCATGGCTTGTTGCTTCTTCAAACGCATCTTCATCAATCATCACAAAAGCTTTAGCCTCACTACACTTATGCTCACGGTCCCATTTTTCACTACACTTGAAACATAGGCCTTTCTTAATTCTCTCTTGGACCTCTTCCCTTGACAATCTCTTCACTTCATTGGGCTTCGATTTTGAGGTCCCTTCATTGCTCTTTTTACCCTTCCAAGATGATTTGGTTTGTAAAGAGTTGACGGTTTTGCTCCCCACATCTTTGGTTGGACGTTTCTCCAAAGAGAAACTCTCTTCATAGATCTCGGCCATCCTCATGGCCTCTTGGATTCTTGTGGGTTGCCTTAACTTCACTTCCTTAGCTAACCACGACTTCAATCCGTCTACAAAGGTTCCCACTAGTGCCTCTTCGGACCAACCCCGAACCATAGTTTGGAGTTGTCTGAAATCTTTTACATAAGTCTTCACTTTACCTTCTTGCTTGACTTAGCAAGTTGGCCATGGTGATTGATGGTGGGTGAGGGGACGAATTGGAAAATGAATTCCCTCTCAAATGTGGTCCATCCCATTCTTCTTCTCTCCTTGTCATATTGGTCACGGATCCATCTCCATCATTTACTCGTCGTGCCATCAAGATAATAGAAAGCGGTTGGCACCATCTCATTCCTCGAGACATCATATGTATGGAAAAAGTGATCTACTTTATCCAACCACTCATAAGGATCTCCCCCATTGAATCTTGGAAATTCAACTTTCGGTCTTCGGAGTCCCCGGTCATAAGCCTAGTTTCTCCCTTCTTGGCCTCTTTCTCCATGTTGATGGCGCCCTATTGATGCTCGGTCATTTTGGGCATTTGCTCCACCTTGATTATTTTCTTGCTCGCCCATATTATGCTCTCCATAGTAGGGTATGTCCCGCCTCTCATTTTGAGATGGTTCATACCTAGGTGGTTCCACCTTTGCATCTTGAGGCTCTCTCACATTGCTAGGGCTTCTTGGTCTATGACCACCATCTTGTAGCCATCTTTCAACGACTACATAAGAATTCTCCACACAATCGGCTTGTCGATATATGCGTCTTGGAGGATTACACATACTATCATACACACTCGGGTCGGTGTCCTCTACATAGTACTCATCTCCATGCCTTGAGACTTCTCTTCTTGCTACTCTTTCATGGTGTGTTCGTGTCTCTCTTTGCAAGGTTTCGATGCTTCTACGGTGCTCCAAAGATTCATGGGTTTGAGTGTTCATTGCCATGACCAAATTGGCAATGTTTGTGCTCATTTCATCAAGGGTCATGTTTATCTTCTCGGCTTGACTCTCTAAAGCATCAATTCGTTCCCGGTTGGAACTCTTTTGACCCTCGTTGCTAGGTCCTACACGGCTCATGCTTGCACACTGGCTTGCAACTGGCTTGGACTCGGTGTTGCAACAAAAATCACTATTTGGGGAAGCATGGGTTCGACAATGGTGTGTGGCTTGGGGAGCTTGCTCGGCTTCTCAAGTCCAACTTTGAGTTGCCCACCTTCAAGGATGGACAACCCCTCTTACACCTTCCGACCTTGGGTCCTCTACCGTTGAATGGTAGCCGACCCCTTCAAGAACCAACCCGTTCTCTTCCTCAACCCTGGTGGCAGGCACAGGGTCAAGCCACGTCACTTTGGTGCTACCTAATGAAGGTGCTCGGGCGGTGGTCCTGCATGGCCCGGGCTAGGTGCCGGGGTGGTGTGCATGCATGGCCCAAACTGATGGTCTGGACGTGGGCTGCATGGCGCGGGCTGGTGCCGCGTGCTAGATGGCATGTATGGTGTGCATGCTACTAGCCTGCTCTACAAGGCGCGGTCTAGTACTGCACGCTGGATGGCGTGCCTGTGAAGACACGTGGGGGAATGCAGGACTACTTTTCATTACCATCAACTTAACACAACATAACATGTCTTATGAATATATATATTAAATACTCAATTGAGATATCTTTAAACATGATAATTCTATATACACAAATAAACACTAAGAGTAAGTTATAAGTGTAATTACAAATTTCTCCAAAACTAAGTATTGCAAATGAATAAGTCTTAACAATTTCTCATTTAATAAGCCCAAATTGCTCTTTTTTAGTGTTTAGAAGGTGAAATGACTTGCAAGGGTTTTTTTTTTGCTCTCTATTCTTTTAGTGTGGTCGTGGGTTATCCAAGGGAATCAAGTGAGAAACTTACTCATATGTATACATGTACAAGGGGTGACTCAAAAAGGGATGCAAGGGACGACACAAAGGGGTGCAAGGGACTTAAAGTGGCTGGTTACCTTCCTTGGTCATGCACACTTGTCCCTACTCTTTTTAGCCTTCATCATCACATCTATGTTAGACTTAGTTGATAAAATCTTCATCCAAGGGTCAAGTTTGAGCCATCTAGAAGCTTGAGAAGATCAATAGTTCAACCTAATTCCAGTACATGGAAAAATCAGCTTGGAAGACCTTATATGCATGCATCAGCCACTTAAGCTCTCAAGGGTCATCTGATTTTTCTAAGGCTTCTCCCCCCATGTGGCCACTTATTTGACATCCTAGGAATCCACTTGTATCAATCTAGAAGATATTTTTAGGACTTGGATGGGGTAAAAGTCTGAAACTAGATGGTTTAGTTAGTTCCTAGCAGATTTCCTACCTTCTATGATTCCTTCATGGTTTTGAGCTAAACATCCTTCTAAATAAACTTTCTTCACTTACCACATACCCCTTACACATGTCAAGAGGTTGAGAAACCTTTTATATTTTCGTCACTTGGTAGAGTCGGTACACTTTGCTTAAGTCAGTTACCAATTGATTCATATTCCTGTCTATTCACTTCACATCAGATTAAGTTCTTGATCCAATCCGTGTATTTAAAAACTCAAAACATTAAAGTTCTAGATATATCTATTGGTGTTCTATAGAATTTTGAATAACATCATTTGGAGACCATATGAAAAGGTTATGCCTAAATCACTAAAATGTGACAAATTAGCCCAAGAGCAACCAATTCAGGCACACCAAGTGTTTGCTAGATAATCCTTCTTGTTTCACACGAAACTTCCTAGATAAAATTTTCTCATTTGCCATATGTCTACACAATTTTCAATATCTTAGAATAATTGAAAAAATATTCCAAAAACTTAATCTAAAACAAAGTCATTAGTCAATTCAAAGTCAATACTTATATATCCAACTTGGTTATGCCAACTTCAATTCCAATTTCATATTTGATTGAGTCCATATCTCTTAAAAATTAAAACATAAAAATTATAGATATTCCTTTTAGATTTCCATAGCACCTTTAATTATCCCAATTTGAAATCAAATGAAAGAGTTATGTCCAAATTACCGGAGTATGTCAAATCCGTCAAACATTTCTCAATGGCCATAGTTTACACTAAATTCCTCTATTTGCATCCTTTTACCATTTTAAACTTAACTTATCAATATTTCTTATAAGAAAATGTCCAAAATAAATATATTTCCAAAATTTCAAAGGTCCACCAAAATAACTCTAAAGAAATTATAATCAAACTAAGCATGTAAATTAAAAAGGACAAGTGAAATTTTGGGTTATTACACATTATCCTAACTAGTAATAAGACTTGGGATGTTTTGTAAGATGTTATTATTAATGGAGTGGGTTTCATAATAGAAAGCTGATTAAAAAAAACTTCCAACTAGCATCTTCAATTGCATCTTGGTCTTTGACCCATATTCCATCTTCTAGCTAGACTTTCCTGACAACAAGAGGGTTTTACCCTTCGCCTAATCTTTATGGAACTAGAAGTAAAAATTTGTATGGATTAAAGAAAATTTGCAGCTGTTTTGATTTAATATCAGACTTAGGTCTTCCTAACTCTAGGAGCAGGGTTTCATTATGACACAAAAGTGATTAATACATTTTGAATAGTCATTGGAACAAAAAGTATAGAAGAAAATGCAAAGGCGCATAATAGATCTATATGAATATCATGAGCTATCTCGTAATAAAACCAATTGTTCCTGATAACATCATGAACTATCCTATAATAAAATTAGTTGTTGTTGATACTTTCTTCGCGATTCCTTCTTCTATAATTTGAGCTTGGAGAAGGAAGAGATAAGAGGGCCTTATTGAAAATGTGGTCAGAAATCCAAAATAGAGTCCGACCGCAATCAAGGAATTGATTATCCTTAACCATAACCATACAATACAATGAAGTACTCACAACGTACTTATTATTCCTCCTTAAGTTTCCTTAAGATCAAACAACAAGCCTTTTACCGATCTATCATAGATGAGTGATCTCCCATCCAGCCTTTGCACAACCAACTTAGATGGAGAATCTTTCATATCTCATGCCAATAAACTCGTGACATCCATGTGCTGAGTCATCAAATGAGCCACATTAATAAAACCCAAGCTTATACATATTGGCCCCCAGGGTGTCCCGCACTCACGCCTTTTGGCCCCTATTCGAAATTCTTCCTCGGGTTTCCACAATAATAAGATAAAAGAATTTGTTCATTTCTCAATGGTCGAGTGCTCCTGCCCCTTTCCCCTTTAGGGCTCCTATTGCTGCCCAGTTCTTTTGTCATTTTGAATCGGAACAGTTACAACCCAGTTCATTCGATTACTACAGGGATGAACCCAATCCGGAATATAAACCAAAAAATGAAAGACCTATTGAACCGATCGCATGATTACCAGTTACAATACCTATCAGCCAAAGAGGAATTCTTCTAGTAGTATTGGTCATTTTACCCCACTTTTCCCGTTTCGTCTTGGCCTACTAGTTGTTAGGAGAGAGAGTTGCTACAGTTCCTTTACTTGATAGGGCTCAACTTCCTTCGTCTTTCATCTAAAGCCATATTGCGGATCTTCCGCTTAAATCCACCTATGGAATATCTTGCCTACTCTCTTGACACAATTTACATAAAAAAAACATGGGGTTTATGGAATTGTGTAGTTTCATACCTTAAAGTTTCAATATAGGAGTCAGAAGCGAGAGGAAAGCCCATGGCTAATCTTTGAGTGCAGATGTGCTTCGCGTTGAGCCTTGTTGAGTTTCTCTATTCTAAGGGGATGATGTATGGTACCACTCAATGCCAGCCCAAAATGTGCTTTAGCGCTTGCTCGACAAAGCATGAACTGATCTAACTGTAACGTCAACTACATCAGTTGAAGCATGGTAAGCAAATTCTCCCAATATTGGGTCAAGATACGAAACTTCAAAGACTTGCTTTCATCGAGTTTAGCGAATTATGGTATAGGAAGATCTAATAGAATTTGGTTTGAGGAGCCTAGCCTTATTTGCTATTAGTTTCAATATTTCATGCTTTTGTGCCAACTCTCTAAGGAAGAACTTTGGGAAGGGTAGGAATTTCGGATTTATTGAATTAGGAGTTTTTTCCACACCAATCTAAATTATTTAGAAAGCTAGAATAGAAAGGAAACACCTGGTGAAATATGGTTTGCTGGTATAGAGTCTGTTACTATTGGACTTGGCTAGTAAGCCTAGAAGGAAGAAGTCGTTAAGCCTCACAGCTATGGGACTTCCTAAAGAAAACTACAATCGTAGTTTATCAACCACTCACAAGACCACTGACCCTTTCCTAACCTAGTAAATGGGAGCAAAAGATAACGCAAGAGAGGACATCCTCAGCTGCAGTTAAAGGATTTAGTTCTCCAGATGGCGCTACTAGCTATGCAAATGCAGTCAAAGGAATAGTCTCAGCAGAGAATGGAGAGAATGGATTAAGAGGTAATACTTTGAATCCTATGGACTTAAGTTACATTAAGTCAGTTATAGAGAATGGTAGGCTTAAGGTGATGTCCCTATCGGAGGCAATAAATTGTGAGGAATGGAAAAAGGCTCTGATTGGCAATTTCGTTGGCCAAAAATAGCATTTTTGGGTGTTGATTGTTCATAGAATTTGGGGCAAGCCAGGCGCAGATGATTTCCTCTTCAAATTTCTTTTTTTTTTTTCAAATGCTATGACAATCTGAATTCAGTTTTGGAGAGAGCTTCGTGGCATATGGCTAATAGGCCACTGATCCTCAAAAAATGGCATCCAAATTTCTCTCTCCTCAAGGAGGATTCAAGGTATGTCCCTCTTTGGGTTAAGCTTCACGGAGTGCCTCTTGAATATTGGACTCCGGTGGGCTTAAGTCACATAGCCAACACTGTGGGCAAACCGTTTCACACAATCAAGCTAACAACTTCCAAAAAAAGAATTAGCTTTGCTCGTTTTTGTGTAGAAGTTGAGGCTTCCAAGGAGTTGCCAAGGACTTTTATATTCAATGTGAAAATTCATCCCTTCGGACTGCCGCCCTTCGTGGCTATTCTCTTGAGATATCTTTTTTCCACCCGTCTCTTTGGTCTTAAGAATGCTTATTTTAAGAATGAGTGATTACTTTTCTCCAACCCTTATTGTCCAACCTTAGAATGGACAGCTAATGCATTCCACTTATTGAATATGGTTCTGTGGTCGGTCTGTGACCCCTGGATGCCGAATGCGTCCTTGGGGGTGACCTCATAGTTCCGACGGGATGGAGACGATAGGGTTGGTCCATGGATTCCTTTCATTTTGCCTCATTTCGATCAAAGGGTTGAAATGAGATAGTGCATCAAGTTGTTTGCAAGGGCCAACTTAATCCTCTTCCCTAAGGATCCTAGATGCGGAATCCCTAGGGGAGCCGCTGACTCCAACTACCGTCCATGTACGATCCATACTAGATCTAACTAACTGCCCATCCCACCTTCTCTATCTTCTCTACCTTCTTGACAGCCCATCTTTGTCTCAGTAGAGTTTGGATGCTGCTATAAGTCTCAATGGTCACTTACGATGTTATGTGAATCAGCAATCAGGAAGTGAAATGACCCATGGGTATGGGGCACAAATACTCTCACACTCTTTCATACTCCCTCATTCAGGGGGTTCAAGGGGATGTGCCCCATGAAACAGGGGGTTCAGGGAGATGTGCTCCCTGAAACTATTTTATTGAATAAAAAATAAATTAGTTTTAGGAAAATATGCTATTAATATGTGATTTAACAATCAGAAAGTAAAGTGACTCATGGTTACGATCTGAGCAAGTATACTCGCTCGTGAAGGTTGTAAACAAGAAAAAACAAGCTTGTGCTCTCTTATCCAATGTCTAACTTCCCTTTGTTTTGGTTGCAAACCCTTGCATAAATTTTAGTATATTATAGAGTAGCTCTCTTTTCTTTTCTCAGTTTAATAAGATAAGCTATTTCCTTTACTTACAGTTGAATGAAGAAGTAGCTTCTCTCTCTAGATTTCTTTCTCTTCTCTATTTTAGTGTGAATCTTTTACTAGATTCTCACTTTCTTTCATCAATTTCTTAGTTTGTTGTTGAGGTTGCGAATTTAAGTTTGAATTCAAGGTGCTATTGAGAAAAAGATAGTTTCTGTTTCCAGAATAAAGTTCCTGCACTGAAGGCTGATCAAGGGGAGATTGTCCCAGATTGCTCAAGTCATTCCTGGCTATAAAAGGGGTTACCAGTTCTGGAAAGGCTGAACGGGGGTGTCAATCTTGCTCCTAAGAGTAAGGCAAGCTCTAAGGAAAGCTCTGAGATGGCAAAGATGGTGGGTTTGGTTCTTTCGATGCAATCACTGCAAGTGGGTTGGAGAATGTCATGGAAGGGCCTGGTGATGGTGCTGCCAAGGCTATGACCACAGCCTCAAAAGGGCGAAAAGTACAATATCTTTTTTTGTTTCCAGTGGACTAATGGCACAACTGCCCATCACACAACCCAAAGGAAAGGCACAACAGGAAATCAAGTGATGTCCAAGTCGCTTCCTTTATCTTTACCGAACATAGTTTTTGTTGTTGATGCCAAACGTGCCTTTAAGGAGTCATTGTCACCACCTACTGTAGCCAATGTTGCCGATTTAGCTTCCCTAGAATCCTAGTTCTATTGACCGATGGGAGAATCAAAATCTGATGAGAATTCAACTTCTGGCCCTCGCTCAATCGTGGCTTCCTCTTCAAGATTCGACCCATTTCTCGATGCTGAAGCTTCCTCTGCAGCCTAGTCAGACTATGCTAGTGCATCCACAAAAGAGGAAATCGCAATGCATCTTTCTTGTTGCGAAGGGAACTCCTATAGAATCCGTTGCTATTGGACTTGGCAAGTAAGCCCAGAAGGAAAATTGGTTGTTAGCTACATAAGTGAACTGGGAAAGCCATTCAAGTCTATAGTCATATAAACTAGTCAAGCTGCATTCCTTCTTGAGTTATCGTGAAATTTATCTAGGCTCTTCTCTCTGAAGAATAGCTCCTCGCTCTTCATCCATTTTCGTTAGATGGAGAAATAACTTCTTTTTTGGGCGTTCGGTCTGGTCGAGTAAGCAATTGAAAAAATTTCATAAATAGGATTTCAGTATTAGATTGAGTATTAGAAAGGTCTGGGTGACTGCATTCGAACCTGTAGTTAGCTACGCTTGGGCCCCATTGTGAGGTACCATCAACAGCAAGACCATACAGATGGCATCGCGAATCCCCTATCGAAGTGACTGAACCACCACTTCTTGATACGTTCTTTCCAGCGGAGGTAAGACTGACTTGATTTGAGGAGAAATCCTTTCTTGACCATGATGCTATTTGATCGGTGATCATAGGAAGCCGCTAGGCTTATTGCAAATATTTTCTTTCTATGAAATCTTGTTGCTATGGCTCACGAAGAGCAATGGGACAGTCACATGCTAGCTTAAGAATCACTAACCTCCGACTCCCTAAACTTGGTGGGTGTGCTTGTTTCTTTCGAACTCTATCCAAACAAATCATCGAGGAAGTCAAGTAGGTTCTGGGTAGCACTTCAATGCGAAGCGCACCCTTCACCCACTAGCACAAGCCAAACTAGCTAAGCGCAAGGAAAGTTTCACCGCTCTCTTCTAGCTCGAGCCCATAGACCTCTTTAAGTCAATTCCAAATAGAACTCAAATATTTCCCCTTTCGAATTATTCAGTGCTCTCTTCAACCGATGAGTTTAATCTTGTCAGTGCTCCTAGAAACTAGATCAATTAAGTCTAGATCGACTCACTGAACATTTTCCCAATCAAAATGCATTTGAAATTCAAGACACGACACTCACAAAATGAGACTTGAATCGAGGATCAACCCCCTTCCTCGGAGAGGGCGTTAGCTCAATTCATAGCCTTCCTTTCAGCCGACATTGGTAGTTAAGAATTCTAGGCTGGAGCAGGTTCCTATCGATCACTCAGATACATTGAACAGAAGAGTCTGGGAAAGAAGCTTGCAAAGGAGGATGAACCAGTTAACGACCAGGAGCTTTCAACCTTTGACTCTTTACCGGAGAACCACAAACAAGAAAAGAGCAAAGAATGGAGAATACATTAGCTAGGTTACTTGCAATCAAAGGTTAAAGTATTGTTCCCAGGAGGTCCTAGGAAGGGGGAAAGGGTAAATTAGGAATAGCAATATGATATTCTAATGAGAGACTAATAAGACTTTAACTCAAAAGCTAATAGAAGCCCTTAAAACTAAAGCTAAGGGATATAAGATAGTACGATATGATGATGAAAGAAAAGAAAGGTTTTAATAATCTAATTTTCTAAACGAGAAAGCTTATAGATAATAGTAGATTAGAAATGACATCCCTTACTCCATTCATACTTAACACAAGCTTGGAAAACAATCGAATTTCCCCCGGATCTAAATGGGAATGACATAGAAGCCGCGAACAAAGATGACCTTCCTCTGAAGGTCCTAAAGCAAGAAGGCATAGAGTCAATCTACCTATGATGCTTGTCAATAGATTTGCATACATGATAGTGATGATAACAGAAAACATTTTTTAGTGGTTTAAGGGGTAACACTCTTGTCGACTGACTAGTTACCTAGAGCATTCCCCTCATCTAACTTCACTCACTTGTAAGAGATATTCACTCTAATAAGGCATTCATGAGCTTACTTGTAACTGGAATAAGCTCGATTTCCTCTAACTTTACTTTGGACAGCTTTTTGCATGCTTAATTTAAAAGCGGATTCACCGATTTTTCTAGGCTTAAAGCCCTCTCTTCTCACTCATTCCTGACTAATGGCAACCTTCACTAGTCTGTTATTATAGTCGGCGGTTAGGAAATAGTATGCGAGTGCGGCATAGCCGTTTTGATGAAAAATTAAGATTGATTCTCTTCTTGGCAAAGGTAATCCCATTTTCCCTTTCTTTAATAATAAGGGTTCCAAACCTATCTGACTAATAATATGAAAGATGTTGCTAGTTGTGATGCGCTAATCAAAGTATTGAATACTGTATTGTTGAGCGTATCAATCAATACATTGGAACAAAATATTTTGATATCGGTAACGTTTCGGAATAGTCTATATATATAAAAATATATATAAATACATATATAAATTACATTTTAAAATAATAGTCAATATATGAATAATTATATATATATGTGATTAATCTAGTATGAATTAAAGTAAAAAATAGCAAAAAATAGAAAAAAAACAGAAAGAGAATTGAATGGCCGAAATCCGATAGGACCGGTATGAGGCCAGTACCGGCTGAAATATTAACCGAAAAGGCCGGTACAGTTCGGTACAACAGGTATTTTGGGCAAAATAATACAACCCTATAATATATACTGGAGACTCCATCAAAATCCGCCACTCGTTGGTTGGTGTTCAACTCTTTTTATTGAGATTATGCATTCATTTCCATTCAACCTTTCCTTATTCGTAGTATTCTTGCTCAACCTAACATGCATTTTATAGTGGCGGATTGCAAAGGGGTAAAGAGAATTTCATGTGGATGCCAACACTACTTTCTTCTTATACAGAATTTCATGCAGATGTAAAAACAAATAATTGAATTGGTTTTAAATTTCTTTTCATCAGAAAACATTCATATTTTTCAAAATGAACCTCAGTTCATGTATTTAATGTAAAGTTTAGTATAATAACCTTATTTACTCGAATTTCTTAACTTTTAAGAAATTTTTCACAACAGTGCTGAACAAATATTAATCGATACCTATAAAATAATCAAGTAATTCCATAAACTTCCAATCGATCACAAACTTCAGAATTAAAAACCCAAGATTTAAAATTCAAAATATTTCCTTAATATCTAAATATTCTCAAAATCTTGAATATGAAGTCTCCCCGAAATATTTGGAATTTACCAAGTTTCTTCAAGATCTTAAAATATTATAAATTTTCATATATCTCATTTTTCCCTTACAATATCGGTTAACTCAATTTCTCAATTTCTAGCTCAAATCAAAATCCCATTAAATCACATACTTTAAACTGAGGGCAAAAAAATATAAATTTACTAACAAAACATCTTCAGTGTTAGGAAAAGGTGCAGACAATATATAAAAAAAAAAAAGAAGGTGAAGACAAGAAAAATACATGCAGGAGGTATCAAAGGACAACAGGTAAACGTGTGCGGAGGCTCACCGTGAGGGAGAGGCAGTGAACGGCGAACCAAGGTGGAAACGAATGGCTTTCACGCTGGGAGAACCAACGTGGGAACTGCACGCTAGGCTGTGGGCTTTTCACAGTTTGGGTGTTGGGTTGGAACGGGTAGGGCCCAATGCAAGTATTTGGGCCACGCTATGCAGTGAAATAAAATTACCAAAAAGGGCTCTTCTCTAGATTTTGGGCCTTAGACTTCAACTATTTAAAAAAAAATCAACTTGCTCAAAAAACAAAAGTATCGGCCCATAAAAAGAATTTTCAATTCAAAACATATTCTAAGAATTTAACTACAATGGTAAAAATTTGACATCCACAAAAACAGAATTCTAGATCGAAATCCATAAGAATTTTACTCGAAAAATCAATTGGGCTTTTCGCACCAATAAAATAAAAATGAAATGTTTAGAAGGCAAAGTGATGCTATATCGAGGTGATATAAGTAGCATAAGTAGAAAAACTCTCTCAAATATGATTCTCTCTAATTTCGATATCTAGGTTATAAAATATGTGAGTAATGCTCTAATTTTCTATCAGGTAGCACACTCTACCGTTAACGAGATGATTTCAAATGAACGACAATAATAAAAAATCTGTGAAATAGTTGCACTAAATCTAATATATTTTCAATGAAGTAATATTACTTTTGATATATACTTTGATCTAGTATTTTTAACAATAACTTCAAAATTACATCCCCACCTTTTAACAATAGGTATTTTTATAGGAAAAATGATATTGCATAGTACTAAACTTAAATTAAAACACTATTAATACAAATGTTCTAAGGGAACCCAAAGATCCCATTTGATCTGATATGAAGAATCTGCACCCTGCAAGAGGACTTATATGTATAAAAACATAAATATATATATATATATCATCCATATATAAAAATAACTACGAAGTTTATTTGTTCCCGCTGACACTTGCAAGCCACAGACTAGCATTATTCTTAGAAGAAAGGTAGTGGAAGAAGCTCTATATCTTATATGCTTAAAGGAAGAGGAGTCTATAATGCATGTGCTATGGTCATGCCCTGTGACAAGTGATGTTTGGGCAGAGAGTAGCATGCGCAGTGGATTGCAGAAGTGGAACTGTGATGGTGTATAGTTTATGCAACTGTGGAAGGATCTCCAGCGGAAGTTATCTCTACAGAGTTTGGAAAAGGTAACAATGATCCTTGCAAGTATATGGGAAAGAAGGAATAAAGCAGTGCTTGAAGATAACTTTGATTGTCAAAGGAAAGTGATCCACAAAGCTTCAATGGTGTTGGAAACTTTTCAAGAAGCTGAGTCAAAAGTGGCACTACAGCAGATTGGCCATGTTAATAGCAGAGATCGGATCAGGTGGTTTGCACCCGTGGTGAATATTACCAAAATACACTTTGATGCAATAGCGAGTAAGGCTAAGAAGAGGATGGGCACAGGGATGGTGGCAACGAACCACGTATATAGGAGAAGCCATATTCTCTTTGTGTGTTGCTAGGAGCTATATTAGGTGTCCTGAGTTGGCAGAAATAAAGGCAATATGGAAGGCTACAGAGATAGCTGATGTTCTCAATCTAAAAAATACAAATTTTGAAGGGATGCCAAGAAAGTGATTGATGTTGTTAAAGATTCAGTGGCTACTAGTTATTGGTTGCAGTAAAAAGTGGAAGAAATTCAAGGTTTCTTTGTTCATATATCTGATTGGGAAGGTCTAGCTTATTTTTATAAATTATTTTATCTTTTCTCAAATTTATTATTATATTTTTTTAAAATTTCATTTAAAATAAAATAAAAAAAATTCAACTTTTCAAATCTCAAAATAACTTTTTTCAAATTCTAAATCAAAACTAATATTAAAAAGATATATTATAATAATATATAATTTTTTTTTTAAAACTTTTACCTCATTTTATATCTAAAAGCAAAAAGGCAATTTTATAAATAGGGAGGGCAATAGCGTTGCACATGAGTTGGCCAAGAGGGCTGTACAAAGGGATGAAGAATCCTATTAGATTGGAGAAGTTTCATTTGAGGTAACGTCCATTTTTGAGCAAGAAAAAGTTTGTACTGAGCTATGCTCAAATCTTTGCAATTAATGAAATTCAGTTGATGTTTGTTTAAATAAATAAATAAAAAATCTTAGTTTTTTTTTTTTTTGATAAGAAACTTAATTTCATTAATCAAACATGCATATACAACAAAGCATCATATTTAATGATATGGGAAACAAACTTAGGAGAATAATTCTACCACACCATCAAATCAAGAAGATGTTTAGAATGTTTAACCAAACAGTCAGCTCCAGCATTAGCCATTCGGCCTCTATACTGGATTACAATTTTAGAAAACCTACTTAATAAGTCATTCGGCCTCTATGCCTTGAATGTTTAACTTTTAAGTCAGCATTATTAGGTTAATTAGCTTTATCATAGTTCGTTTTATAAGTTCACCATAATTTCATATATTAAATATTTTTATTTACTATGAATACATTTGGACGATGATTTGGGTTTATAGAAACAATTTTCATTCAATCTGCATGATAAAATGAGACAGTTGATGACGTGAGTTCACGAGATGAAGAATTCTGATTTGAGGATTATATTGTTTATAAATTATTATTCTATTAAAACTGTGACAATTTTCTCTCAATAATTTCCTCCCTAGACGGAAGAATAAACTGCTCACCTTTTCGATATTTTGGCCAAAGTTTGACCGTAACCCACTTAAGAGAAATGTTGGCAATATATAACACATGTATAAATTAAATAATAATAATAATAATAAACTCTATGTGCACATGTTTCTTACTTTTTGTACACTTAATTGTGATTGGTTACGTCATTTTTAATATCAAATAATTAAATAATTATTTTTGTCTATCACATTGATATCATGAAAATCATCACATATTTGATATTTAAAAAAAAAAAATTGAACTGCTAAAACTGTAAATTTTATTATTTATATTATATAAAAATAAATCTGAAGGAATGATGTAGATTTTATTATTAATAGTATATTCTTAAGAGAATGTAATAATTATATTATGGAATTTTATTTTTCTTCGGTCTCAATTAATTTGCAATCACCAGTCATACAAGTGGTGTTTTTTTTTTTTTTTTATTTAGATAAGAAAAATGCTATTCTTTCCCTTCATTCACATCCCTTTAGATAATTAATATAAGAAACCACTTAAACTAGTTTTAAAAAAAAAATACTTGGTGTTCTAACTGCTCAGGTACCTCTTCAATTTAAATTGTTTCCTATGCTAGAGAAAGAACTAATTTAGCTACCTTGTGTGCTATGCTGGTAGCTTCTTTGTATACAAAATTGGTACTTCACTGTAATCTCTCAGTCAACATGGTGCGGATATCTTCTATCACATGTCCATAACTTGTGTGGATTTCCTGTTTATTGTTAGCCTTTTTCACTACAGCTTGCCAGGCACCCTAAAAAATTATTTGCATTAATCCCAAGTCATCACAAAATTCACAAGCTTTCCTTAAGGTCAAGGCCTCTGCAATCTCTGGTTGAGTCAAGCTATTTGTAGTCGAGCACATTACTGCCATACTATTACCCTCACTATTTCTAACTATGATTCCCATTCCAATCTTCTTATTCACCTTGTTAAGTGCCACATCCCAATTTGCTTTACATGTAAATTCCATTGATTTTTGCCAATAAGTTACTGATCTGCTCACTATATTTTTGTTCAGTCTTTCCTTTTGTTCTTCTAGTGCAGCACTATACTTCTTGTCTTTGTTTTGCCTTCTTATAATACTCCTTGGCCCCTCAAATTTGCCTTCAAATTAAAGAGTATTTATTCTCATCTATAGTAGTCTTATTTCATATGTCACAACAGCTATTTCCTCTGTCTTTAAATTCTCATTCAAATTTTTCCATAAATCCATAAAGTTGTTTTCATAGCAGCCCCATTTTTGCATTGGGCTACCAATCTCAGACCACATATCAGATGCTACAGGGCAATTCCAAACCACATGTATTGCAGATTCCTCTCCCCTCCTGCATATTGGACAACTTTTATCAATATCAATATTCTTTTTGGCCAAATTTACTCAAGCTGGCAGTATGTCTTGATCAAGCTTCCATAGAAACAATTTGACCATCCCTTCTACATTTAAGGTCCACATTTGTTTCCAACCCCCTTCAGCTATATCATTTGTATTTGAAGATTCTCCATAAGTCAGTTTCCTCTTCTGATTTTTCAAATAATAAGCACTCTTTACAGAAAACTGAAAAACTGACAATCTTCTGTGTGTATCCAAAATTGTTGGTCTTCTTTGCTCATTCTACCAAGAGGGATATTCATAAGGGGTGTGATTGGCAACAGTTGCTATGCGGCTGTGCACCTGCACACTCCCATGCATTTCACTTTTTTTTTTTCTTTTCCTTTAGTGTGCAGCAGCACACCGACTACTGCACTTCATTTCACTATTCATAATTGTTTCAGCCTCATTCTTGTTAAATATTTCCTGTATCAGTTGTGGCTTCCATTCCCCTTTTTCTTGGTGTATAAGTTCAGTAATTGTGGCCTTTATATCCAAGTTAGCGACTTGAGTTTGCACTTGGGAGGAAATAGGAGTAGGTAACCATTTTTCTTTCCACACTTTATCTGTCTCCCTCTTCCCACTCTCCAAATTAAACCATCTTTTAATAAGTCTATTGCTAACAGCAAGTTTCTCCATATAAAAGAAGGGCTTCTTCCAATTGTTGCATTCATGAGGTCTCTTTGTTTAAAATACTTATCTTTCGTCACTTTTGAAACCAAAGAGTTGTTTTAGAAGCCTCCAGTATTGTTTTAATAGCAAAACCTTATTAAAAGCTTCTAGATCTCGAAAGTCCAGTCCTCCTCTTTCTTTTATATCCGCCATTCTGACCCAGCTTTTTCAAGAAATCTTACTCACGTTCTCTTTATGTCTCCACCAAAATTAGACATGATTGTGTTATTTCTACACACAATTTCTTTGATAATTTGAATAAACTCATAGGAAAAGTTGGCATTGCTTATATCACAAATTTTATCAAGACCTCATTTCGTGCTTGAGTTAAAAACTTGTTTAAATTAACTAGATAAAATTAATTAGAGATGACAAAATCAAAATGAAAATTAACATTCTTTTAATAAATATGAATTAGAGAAAACTCTACAGGACTGTCAAATATTACATCTAATGAAGAAATGTTGTCGAGCCTACCTTCTTTTTTAAGGAAAGAAAATGGCAATGAAGGAAAACAAAATGAGTCATAGGTAAGCTCCAACACATGTAGTCTTACTATACAACATATGCAACCCTGCATAAGGCCACTAATAATTTGAGAAAAATGATATCTATAGCTATAAAATGTATAAGTGCTATACTCTTATTTAAAAAAAAAAAAGTATATACGAGATTCTATTAAAAGAATAATTTTTGTAATAGTAAATCATATTTAAAAACAAAAAATTAGTGTATGATATTTACATAATTTATGACTATATATATAATATTATTTATAAATTTAAAGATCAAATAATACATATGCTTCCAACTCCTTTATAAAAAATCTATCTGACTCTTCGAGCTCCCTTTAGAAAAATCTTAGTAATTTTTTTATGTAAAGATTGTATAGGTATTTTGAAATTTGTTTCTCAAAATTAAAAAGATTTTAGAAAGATAGTAGAGTTCGAAAATTATTAAATCCAACTCTACAATACGCAGTTTACACATCATAATTAAGATTTTCTAGAATTCATTGTCTGATTTAAATAAATAGTAGTGATTTTCTTACATAAAATGTTTTAAAAAGACATTATTGATAATCTTGTTTTTGTTATGAAACTTAAAGAAAGGAACTACTATTGCAAAAAAGAAATAAGAAATTCTCTTGAAAGTCTTAAGAACTAAAACTTTCTTTCTCTCTCTATTTTTTTCTTATAAATTTCATTACAACTGAAACCCATATTTATAGGCGTTGAAATTACTATGCAAGTTACTATGCAAGTCACTATGCAGATTTAAAATAATAGTGGTGGGGTCATTCACATAATTTAGTGGTGGGCCAGGGGGGCGGCTGCCGACTTCGTTTATAATCGTTTATAACACTCCCCCTTGAATGACCACCCATAAAGAATCTGCCTCGTTAAAACCTTGCCAAGTAAAAACCCAGTGGGAAGAAAAACCAATGGCGAAGGAAAAAGAGTACAGTCTTCTTATGTATCCACAAGTGTTTTAGGATTGTCTCATTAAAACCTTGCAGAGGAAAACCCAGTGGGACAAAACCTCAGCGAAGGAAAAAGAGTACAATCAGCACATTTACTCCCCCTGAAAAGTGCATGACAAAAGATCTTTGAGTCTTCGCATTCCAATGTTATGCACAATCTTCTTGAATGTGGAAGTTGGTAACGCCTTTGTGAATAAATCTGCCAGATTATCACTAGATCGTATCTGCTTGACATCAATTTCACATTTTTCTTGAAGTTCATGAGTATAAAAGAATTTTGGTGAAATATGTTTGGTTCTGTCACCTTTGATATATCCTCCTCTGATTTGAGTGATACAAGCAGTATTATCTTCATATAAGATTGTTGGGCTATTATTGATCATGAGAAGTCCACACTTTTCCTGGATATGTTGAATAACTGATCTCAACCAAATACACTCTCGACTTGCTTCATGAATAGCAATGATTTCTGAGTGATTTGAAGAAGTAGCAGATAGTGTCTGCTTAACAGATCTCCATGATATGGCAGTATCTCCATAAGTAAATAAATATCCAGTTTGAGATCTACCTCTATGTGGGTCTGAAAGATAACCTGCATCTGCATACCCAATCAATTCTGGACTTGAACCACGTTGATAAAATAATCCCATATCAACCGTACCATGAAGGTAACGAAGGACATGTTTAATGCCATTCCAATGCCTTCGAGTTGATGCAGAACTATATCTTGCAAGCAGATTAACTGAGAATGTAATATCTGGTCGAGTGCAATTTACAAGATACATCAAAGCTCCAATTGCACTGAGATATGGTACTTCAGGACCAAGAATTTCTTCATCGTCATCACAAGGACGGAATGGATCTTTCTTCACATCAAGTGTTCGAACAATCATTGGAGTACTCAGGGGATGAGATTTGTCCATATAGAAATGCTTTAGGACTTTCTCAGTATACATGGACTGATGAATAAAAATTCCATTTGGCAAGTGCTCAAGCTGCAGGCCGAGACAAAGTTTTGTTTTGCCAAGATCTTTCATTTCAAATTCATTCTTTAAATATATAGCAGTTTTTGAGATCTCTTCAGGAGTTCCCACAATATTTAAATCATCAACATAAACCGCAATAATGACAAATCCGGATTCTGATTTCTTAATAAAAACACATGGGCATATAAGATTATTCTCAAATCCTTCTTTCAATAGATATTCGCTTAAGCGATTATACCACATGCGTCCGGATTGCTTCAACCCATATAAAGATCTTTGTAGTCTGATTGAGTACATATTTCTAGATGTACTTGTAGATGCTTCAGGCATCTTATATCCTTCAGGGATTTTCATATATATGTCATGGTCTAAGGATCCATATAAATATGCAGTGACCACATCCATCAACCGCATTTCTAATCCTTTTGTAACAACCAGACTAATCAAAAATCTAAATGTGATTGCATCCATAACGGGAGAGTATGTTTCTTCATAATCAATCCCGGGTTTCTGCAGGAAACCTTGTGCAACAAGCCGTGCTTTGTATCGCACAATTTCATTTTTCTCATTTCGTTTTCGTACAAATACCCACTTATATCCAACAGGCATTACACCCTTTGGTGTTTGGACAACAGGTCCAAATACTTCTCGTTTCGCTAGCGAATTTAATTCAGCTTCAATAGCTGTTTTCCATTTTGGCCAATCATTTCTACGTCGACATTCTTCGACGCTTTTTGGCTCACTTTCTTCATTACTTCTGGTAATGTCAAGGGCCATTTTATATGAAAATATGTTGTCGACAACAGTTTTATTTCTATCCAGAATTTCTCCAGTTTTCATGAAATGTATTGAGATCTCATTATTTTCAGGTACCTGTTCCTCTTCAGGGGAAAACATTTCATGACACACCTCTTTAGGAGGTCCCTTTTTAGGAGATTTATACTCTTCAAGATTTTCCTCTTCAGGAGGTTCTGGAATAGAAGATTTAAGCTCTTTAGGAGCACCAATTATATTTGTGGCCTGTATTGTGGGTATGTGTTCTTCAGGAACACCAAATTCATTTTGTATTCTTTTCCTTCTGGGAATTTTGTCTTTTGTACCAATAGGTCTTCCACGCTTCAGGCGTATTTTAGATTCACCTATTGCTGCTTTGACAATTTGTCCTTCAGGGACTTCAATCCTTGCTGGAGTATTAACAGCAGGAATATAAGATTTTACTACACCTTTAGTGTCAGTAAATACATCCGGTAACTGATTTGCAACATTTTGCAAATGAATAATCCTTTAAACTTCCCGTTTACATTCATTTGTAGGAGGATCAAAATGAGACAGGGTCTTATTATCTCAAGTAATATCTTGTCGTGCTTCAGGCACCGACTTTTCTTTACCCATTAACGGAAAATTTGATTCGTCAAAATGACAATCCTCAAAACGTGCTTTAAACATATCCCCTGTAAGGGGTTCAAGGTATCTAATAATGGATGGAGAATCAAAACCAACATATATCTCAAGTCTACGTTGAGGGCCCATTTTTGTACGTTGTGGAGGTGCAATTGGAACATATACAGCACATCCAAAAGTACGAAGATGAGAAATATTTGGTTGTTGACCATATGCAAGCTGTAATGGAGAATATTTATGATATGCAGATGGTCTAATGCGAATTAGAGATGCTGCATGAAGTATAGCATGTCCCCAAACAGAAATAGGTAGTCTTGATTTCATAAGTAAAGGTCTAGCGATTAGTTGAAGCCTTTTGATCAAAAACTCAGCTAAACCGTTTTGTGTGTGTGTATGGGCAACAGGATGTTCAACATCTATTCCTATTGACATGCAATAATCATCAAAAACTTGAGATGAAAATTCACCTGCATTATCCAATCGAATGGTCTTAATTGGATACTCAGGAAATTGTGCTCGTAGTTTAATTATCTGAGCAAGAAGTCTAGCAAATGTAACATTTCTAGTGGAAAGAAGACAAACATGTGACCATCGACTAGATACATTAATTAGAACCATAAAATATCTAAATGGTCCACTTGATAGATGAATAGGCCCACATATATCTCCGTGAATCCTTTGTAAAAAGGATGGAGATTCAACAATGATTTTTGAGGGAGATGGTCTAATAATTAACTTACCTTGAGAACATGCAGAGCACGGAGATTCATTGGGTAGAAATATCTTTTGATTCTTTAAGGGATGCCCATGCGAATTTTCAATAATTCGTCTCATCATTATAGAACCCGGATGTCCAAGGCGATCATGTCAAGTCATAAATACTTTAGGGTCAATGCACTTCTGGTGCATTACCACATATGATTCAATTGTTCTCATTTTTGTATAATACAATCCAGAACAAAGAGCAGGCAGTTTTTCTAATACGAGCTTCTGGCCCGATACTGTTTTAGTAATAAGAAGATGCTCTTTACTGCCTTCATTGGTCGTTTCAATATGGTAATTATTACGACGTATATCTTTGAAACTCAATAAATTTCTTCTGGATTGTGAAGAGAATAGAGCATCATCAATACAAAATTTGGTGCCATTAGGCAACACAATATAAGCTCTTTCGGAGCCCTCAATTAAATCCGATGAACCTGATATGGTATGGACATAGGCTTTACTTAGTGTTAGATTTTGAAAATATTTCTTTTCTTTGAGAATTGTGTGAGTTGTAGCACTGTCAGCCAGACATATATCTTTATCATTCAACTCAGAGATAAAAAGCTCATCAATGTGATCCATGATTCTACAAAATATACAAAACTTTTATTACTGATAGAAAGAAAATACATTAATTGAGTGGAACACTTCCATCTCCAATTAAGTGTTCAATACTACCATCAGGATGATTAAAGAAATCAGATACATCAAGATGAGTAACGTCTACATCTACTGAATCTAATAAATCATCTGATGGTTCTACTAAATTTGTTTCATGCACTTTATTCTTTCCTTTAATAGAAGCTTGATATAAATCAGCTAAGTGCCTGGCCGTACGACAGGTACGTGACCAATGTCCAGTCATTCCACATCTATGGCACACCTCTTCACTTTTCTTCGAAGAATTATTCTGAGGATTTTTACCCCTCTCTGAATTGTACCACTTCTGGTGATATGGTATATTATAATCCCTTTTAATGTTGTCACTTCTGGGACCAACATTTCTATAATTTCTCCTACCACGTCCACGCCTCCGATTTCTTCTAAAAGATGCACCATTCACTTCTGGGAATGATGCAAACCTATTACCATTCACTTCAGGGAATGATATTGAGCCAGTAGTGCGTGACTGGTGGATTTCTAATAAGAGCTCATTATTCTGCTCAGCTACTAGAAGACATAATATAAGTTCAGAATATTTCTTGAACTTTCTCTCTCGATACTGCTGCTGCAGGAGCACATTCGAGGCATGAAATGTAGTAAAAGTCTTCTCTAGCATATCTTCATCGGTGATTTTCTCACCGCATAATTTTAATACTGAGCTTATTTTAAAAAATGCGGAATTATACTCACTAACACTTTTATAATCTTGCAACCTCAGGTGCATTCATTGAGAACGAGCTCTTGGGAGGATGACAGTCTTCTGGTGTTCATACCTCTCCCTTAAATTATTCCACAAAATATAGGGATCTTTTACAGTGAGATATTCAGTTTTCAATTCTTCATGAAGATGGTGGCGAAGGAAAATCATTGCTCTAGCACGTTCCTGCAGGGATGCTTGATTTCCTTCTTTAATAGTTTCTCCCAGGTTCATTGCATCAAGATGTATTTCAGCATCAAGTATCCAGGATAAATAATTTTTCCCAGATATATCAAGAGCAACAAATTCCAATTTTGTAAGATTTGCCATTTTCTACACATATAAATAATAAATATGCATATCTCAGAAAATATATTTATAAATTTACACAGATAATCATCAATAAAATATATCAAAGATTTCAAATAATATATTGAAAAACTTACAGAGGAATAAGGCCACTAGCTTCAGAATTGGCAGAACCGTCGTGCTGATAACGTGTTATGAAACTTAAAGAAAGGAACTACTATTGCAAAAGAGAAATAAGAAATTCTCTTGAAAGTCTTAAGAACTGAAACTTTCTTTCTCTCTCTATTTTTTTCTTATAAATTTCATTACAACTGAAACCCATATTTATAGGCGTTGAAATTACTATGCAAGTTACTATGCAAGTTACTATGCAAGTCACTATGCAGATTTAAAATAATAGTGGTGGGGTCATTCACATAATTTAATGGTGGGCCAGGAGGCAGCTGCCGACTTCGTTTATAATCGTTTATAACAGTTTTTGACTACTTAGCAAATAAAAAAACTAGTCAATTTATGCCAATTATTTCAATAACAAGGGGATGTGATGCCAATTATCGACAACCTCTTCGGCAGACAGGCATCACGAAAATGTGGATAACGTGTTCGACAGCTTCAAAGCCTCATGTAAAATCCTCCACTACAATCCCTCCACCTGTCATGATTTTCTTCTTGTGTTAGGCAGAAACCATATATCTATTTATGCCTAAAAAAGATATTTAAATTTAGTTTTCTAATTTGAAAAATTAATTATATGATAATATCTGTAAAAAATATTTTAACTAAAACATTTCATACGTTACAATTCACATGATACAATTTAATTTTAAAAATATTTTTTTAAAATTTAAACTTTATAAATTAAATTATTTTATGTAAATAATATATTGTTAAAACTTCAAATAGTATACTCAATATTAAGTCTGCAACATTTAATACCATTCACATGAGATTTATGGAGATAATTATTCTATAAAATGTATAAATTATGCTCTGTTTGTATTTTCTTGAAATTATAATATATTATTTTGTAAATATTAAAAAAATGAAATAAGTGACTTGCCTACGTTGGATTGTTTACAACCATAGGCTATACAGCACTCCCAAAAAATATCTTCCTGGGTGGGACCCATATTAATAACTTTCTAGTGGGACCGACAACCTACGAGTTGTTGGTGGGACCCGTGAAATATCCACCCAAACCAATGTTGACCTTTTAATATGCGCCACCAAACCACAGCCACACAATCCAATGGCTCTTTTACTTTTGATCTGGCTCAGATAACAAATTGCCTCTGCTGACGTGTCCCAACCAGATATTTTTGCTTGTTATTATATGATAGATATACCGTTGGATCCGCGCCGGCGAGTTGAACTCCGTGTTTCCACCGTCCGATCACCTCAAGATATTAAAGATATCTCTATTCTCAGATATTTTCAGATTTCTGAAATTTTAGGAGGGGATGAGATTTTTTTTCTAAATAGCTTTTGCTCGAAGCATATGCGCCCACGCCCGCAGGAGAAGAGAGCGAGAGACGAGATGGGTGAGGACCTTGAGGTGGTGTTGAGCAGCGAGGAACGGGAAGTTAGAGTAGAGAGTCGGACAGAGAAGGAGGAGATGGAAAAGAGTATAACAGAGATTGGCATGGAGAAGAGGAAGAAGCATAAGAAGAGGACAAGTGGGAGTTCGAGTGGGGTTGTGCGGTGGGAAAGGTTCTTGCCGAGGATGATGCTGAGGGTGTTGCTGGTTGAGGCTGACGATTCCACAAGGCAGATTATAGCCGCTCTTCTCAGAAAGTGTAGCTACAGAGGTCAGTATTTTCTTTTCTTATTATTTATTTGTGTTAATTGCTGGTTTTCTTGGATTTTTCAGCTTTGTTTGTGGAATCATGAACTGGGTTTCGGCTTTTGTCTGAAAATTTTGTGCATCTCACTTTGGATAATATAGAAACTTAACTATTTGGGGTCCAAGTTTGAGTTTGTGGGGATTAGACAGGGGTAGGAAGTGATCAGTGATGTAATTGTTTCCAAGCTTCTAACGTTCGTTTGTTAATTTTTATTTTTGCTGGTCTTATTCTCAAAATTAAGAAATGGGTCTCGGTTGAAATGGGGTTCTTCTTTCTCTTTTATGTTTGAGCTGCTTTAACTCTGATGATAGGAATAATTATAGCTGTCATTAGGTGGAATATCGAAGCAAAAGTTTCATCAATTGAATTACCTGGTATATCGGCTAGATCTTTTTTTTTTCTCCTCTCCCGAAGCCTCAGTCTTTTGAGTCTACTACTATTATTAGGGTTTCTCTGGATAAATTTCTTACAATCTAGGATTGGAAAAGAGAATGGAATTAAGACAAAAAATAGAATCAGGGATTAAATATTTGAGGAAAATAAAAGAGGATGAACCACATATAATTGATATCACATAACAACTACAACAGGATTTCGTAGTTTAGGATAATTTCGTAGTTGTTAGATATCCTAACAACTACGAACTCCTGTTGTAGTTGTTATGTGATATAAAAAAAACATAACTACGACAGGAAGATGTAGAATGCTACCAAATGGATTATAACCATCCATATCCTCGTCTCAGTCCTTCTTTCATGTTATAGCTAGTCATATATCTTTTTTATTCATTCCACTTGAATTTAGACTGATACTACCTGAAGACTCCTTGTCTCACCCCAATTGTGAAAGCTTGTAGTGGATTTGATCACAGCATCTCCAGAAAGATAGTCTAACAATGGATGCATTTGCCATGTAAATTGTCATTTATATCACTGTTGTTGCTTGCGTGAAGCTTGAAATTATGAATATTGAGTTTTGCTCAAAACCTGAAAATTTATAGACCTGTTGCTCTAGGAACTGACACTGTTTTTTTTTTATCAGTTGCTGCCGTTCCTGATGGCTTAAAAGCATGGGAGATACTGAAAAGACGAGCTCATAACATAGACCTCATATTGACAGAAGTGGATTTACCGTCAATATCTGGATTTGCTCTTCTTACTCTAATAATGGAGCATGAGATTTGCAAAAACATTCCTGTTATAAGTATGACTTGAAGGTTTTGATCATTAGACATTGCTGATTTGGTATGACAGTCTGATAATTTAAAAAAATAATAGTGCATCTTTTTGTCACTTTTCAGTGATGTCTTCACAGGATTCAGTCAGCACTGTTTATAAATGCATGTTGAGAGGTGCTGCTGACTATCTTGTTAAGCCTATTCGGAAAAATGAGCTGAGAAATTTGTGGCAGCATGTCTGGAGACGACAATCTGTATGCCTATTGCTTACACTGTACCTTATTTTTTCTTTGCTTTCTGTTGTTGTTGAAGGTTATGAGCCACTATTCTATGCCTTGATCTGTTCCTTTTAATCTGCCAGGCAAATGTTGGCAAAAATGATCCCCAAGATGAAAGTGTTGGAGAAGAAAATGCAGAAGCCACTTCTGAAAACAATGCTGCTAGCAACCGTTCAAGTGGACGTATGGCTTGTGGACAGAGAAATAATGAACTAATTGAAAAAAGAAGTGATTCTCAGGTTAGTGTTTCTAGTTCGCTGTATATTTCCTTTTGCATTTTTAATTTAATTTTTGATAGGTAATTCTTTGATAACTTACTGGGGAAAAAAATAAGCTGTGGGAGGTCACTACTTGGTGCTTGGATTAGTGTATAGTCTCTATAAAAAATCTTCTCTAATGTTTCTTTTTAAAAAGTTTAATTAGGTGGATGAATATCTACTAGCAGCCTATGTTGCATAGGAAACTGATGATCAGGATCTATTGACTAACTAGGTATTTCTTTTATGGTCATCAAATGGAAATCAATTAATTTATTGGCAATGGAAATTAATAGAGGAACTCATTAGTGTTTCTAGTTACAACACAATTCCAACCTAGCAACCAAGCTCTATTAATAAGAAAAAGAAAAGGAAAGATTAAAATTTCAAGACAAAGTCAGAAAGGCTTAAACATCTGTTGGTCTAGGCCTGATTTGTGAAATTTCATATAGAAGTGTTTGCCATCTCTTGCAGAGCTCTTGTACAAAGCCAGAGCTGGAAACTGAAAGTGGTCCTATGGACAACAAGAAGGAATTTTCACAACCAAGATGGGGAAAATCGTTTCCAAGTGAAATAATATCGCAAAATAATGAAGCATGCATCCACTTGGGTCATAATTTTCCAATGCATGAGACTGAAGCTGGGGGTAAATATCATTCACTTTGGCATCATTTTATATGCTCTGCCCGGTGGGAAGCAACTAACATTCTGAAAATGTCTAGGATCAGTGGTAGATACCTGCAAGGATGATAACAAAACCACTCTTGGCAAGGATGCAAAACCAGAAAGTCAAAGGAGGGATGATAATATCAGCAATGAGGCCTGTGACAATAATGATGCGATTATCAACTCTTATAGAGAAACCAGTGACTTGATAGGAACATTTCATAACCATCCAGATTGTACTGATAAAGGCATAGGAGAGTTTGACTCTTTGCCACAATTAGATCTTTCTTTGAAAAGATCTCCACATACTGAAGAAAGGTGTACCCTTGGACATTCTAATGCCTCAGCCTTTACACGGTGAGTTCCAGTTTCCTTTTTTATTCAGAATTTAGTTGTTTTATTAGATGAGGTCTTTGTATGAAACTATATTTTTATATTTTAAAATATAATGATCGAAGCTTCAAAATGATCATTTTGTTTTCTCTATTTTTCCTCTGATCACTTTGTATGATCATTAGGTTTTATTTACCAAACTTTTGGTTCTTGTAGGTACACTAACAGGCCATTACAACCCCCACGAACAACAGTGGGTAATGCTTCTAATCATCAGAAAGACTATGGATCAAATTCTGAGAAAATGTTATCCAATGTTGCTACTGGTTGGAGTTCTGATACTGTTGCCATCACACGAAGCACACAGAGAAGTATTATCACTCTGGCTACTGGTCAATCTAAAGAATCTGAAGTTGCAACTGCGTGCTCTCAACAGAGGGTATTTCCATTGCCCGTTCCAGTGAAAGCTGTACAAAGCAATAATCTATGCACGGGCTTTGGCTCTGCATTTTCTCCTATATTTTGTACACAATCTGGTCCATCACCAATGCCGAGTCCAAGTTTATTCTCCCAGCAGAATCCCTCCTTTCGGATGAATATGTTTTATCAGCACAATCTTGAAAATAGAAACTTTGAGCAGCAATTTAACCCACATACTCAAAATAGAAATGATGCTGCTAATCAGACCATGCACAAGCAGGAAAACAAATTGGATTCCTTGGACGACCGAAGACATATATCTCCACCCACTGATCAGAGTGCAAGTAGTAGTTTATGTAATGGGGGAGCAAGTCATCATAATAGCATTGGTTATGGAAGTGCTTGTGGTAGTAACAGCAATGTTGATCACATTGCTTTTGTCAGGGCTGCTTCAGAGAACAAAAAAGAAGAAGGGTTTTTTGCTCTAAGTGGAAGTTCTCATCGGTCTGTACAAAGAGAAGTGGCTCTAAACAAGTTTCGATTGAAGCGGAAAGAAAGGTGTTACGAGAAAAAGGTAAGTTATTATCGTTGTCATTTTGACTGGCTACGATGTCCAACCAATAGGAATTTTCTCATAAGCTAATGCTAAATATAAATGAACAGGTTCGATATGAGAGCAGAAAAAAACTTGCTGAGCAGCGTCCAAGAGTAAAAGGACAGTTTGTTCGGCAACTGCAAATGGATCCCTCACACTTAGAAACTGATGGTGATTCCTTTGATGGTTAGTAGATGGCTATTCAGCTTCTGAGTGTCAAAACCATTTGTATATTTCTGCCTTGGCCTTTATTAAAGCCAGGAAAGCAAAATGCATGATAGAATACTACTACTACTATTCCAAAGATGCTTTCTAACTCCAATTCCATATTAATATTCATTCCTGTTGGGTGTGTGTTCAAATTTTCAAATGCATCTGTTGTAATGTAGAGTTGTAATTTCTATACACCTTTCACCTTTGTAGGAGTCTGCCTAGTCATTCGTTGACCTTTAGATTTGTTTCCCAAAAGCCTGACAGCTTAATCGGTATAGAAGTAATAGTTACTCATTTTCTTCATCTTGTATACTCTCTTTTGGATTCCCGCTGAAGAAGTTAATAGGGAAACCTGAATGAGTATTGTTATACATGACTACACCATTCTACATTCATCTCGTTATGTAAGATGCGATATATTTATTAGTATTATATGATAAAAAATCAGGCAATAAAGGATCATCTAATGACAATAAATGTGTCACATTTTGTATGGGATGATGGTGTGGTATATACAAAATTTCAACCTGAATTCGATCCAAAAATTGGAGATTGGTTAGGCGCAATCCCTCTTTGCAATGCCTTCTTCCCACTAAACAAAGTTGGTAAGCACAGATTCCCTTGAAGAATGGTTGTCTGGCACGCAGAAGTTCCCACTAAACAAAAGTTAGCACGCTTTTACTTTTCTACATTTGCGTGTTTACGGTGATCTTAAATGGTAGCTCAATGCAAAAAAGTTCCCAACGAGTGTTTTGTGAGTCATCATTCTAAGGTATAAAAAAGTTCAGTTTGCCAATTATTTCCAAGCAAATAATTTCTTATTAAAAAGATTTTGTCAGCTAAATCATAATTACTCAAATCCTGTTTTCATCTGCTTTTAATTTGGAAGATGATTTGGCTTTGTTTATTTTTAGAGATGAGATAATATAAGATGAGATAAAAATTAAAAAAAGAATAATATATTATTATAATATATTTTTTTAATATTAATTTTGTTTTGAGATTTGAAAAGGTTATTTTAAGATTTGAAAAAATTGAATTGTTTATTTTATTTTATATAAAAATTTAAAAATTTAAAAAAATAAATTTAAGATAAAATAAGATAACTTATAAAGGGTTGAGTTGGAAACAATAAGTTAAGTAGTCAACTATTTAGGATTCTGAAGATCTTTACTTTCATCATGCAATTTCTACAATTTCATGATTATCTTAATTTTTTTTACTATTTTATTGGTTCCATAATTTTATTATTTCTCTTAATTATGTAAGTACTAATCTTTCCACTTATCCATTATGATAAATCACTTATCCATATCTTGCACTCTCCTACTATTTAAATAATTATTTGTAATTTTATTGCATCAAAAACCCCTTCAAATTGTAGTTCCGAAATCTTTAGATTGCCATTTCCTAAAAGACACATTGAATTCCATTTCAATTACGACATTGGAATAATGCTGAGATCAGAGATAATTATGGTCCGATCCTAATCCTCAATGCTCAAACCATCTTTCTTCCCTTTGCAACATTGATCCTAATTCCCCTAAATCTCCAAAATTAGGCAACTGGAATTTGCTGGCAGGGCAGTGGATGATGGATCCAATATTCCCATAACTAAGGCTATACATCTGGTGTCTAAACCGGAAATCCGGATCAACTCGGCCCGGAACTAGATGTCTAAAAGCGGTTTAGACTCTAATTCGGGTTAACTTGGGTTGAAATCTGGATTGAATCCAAATCAATCCCCTTTTTTTAAAAATCGGAAATCTTAGAACTGGATTTAAACGGGTTATTTATTTATTTATTTTATTTTTTATAGCTTGTTTAATTACTTTTTTTTTAGTTGCATTTTATAATTTATTACTATTACTTATTGTTTATAGTTACATTTTATTATCTTTTTATTGTTGTGAACTTTGAAATTCTTCTGATGCTTGTAGTAACAAATTTACATTAAATTTATCAATATAGCCAATCGCGGAGCACGATAAAGCAGAGTGTGCATCTTCCCACATGAATAATTGTTTTGAAGCAATTGTTTTAAAGCAACGTTCCACCCTTGTGTCCCTGAGGCAGACACAACCAAAAGTAAAAAAGAAAAACAATTTAATAAATAAAATAGAAAGTAGTGCTCATGACAGTCTCACAACCATTTCATCAACATAACCACAACTATTTCTTAATTTGCAGCTGATTTTTAGGTAGTCACACCTTGTTTTTAAGATTTACAAAAACAAAAATAAAGCAAAGACACGTTTCTAACAAAAATAAAGCAAAGACACGTTTGTGTTTATAAAATATAAATGCATATTGTCCATCTTCCTTCCCTCATCACGGATAGGATCGTGGATTCTCCACTTCTTTCTTTCCTTCACTGTCAAGAGGGACCCTTAAAATATAAGAATACAAAGGGCACATGTGACATTGGTGACATTTCCTTGTCTGCACCGATAAAGAAACATATATACAATATCAAGGAATCTGCCCAGCAACCATATCATCTAGCTAGGAAATCACAACTTCTTGTAAGTACTTTTCTGAATATTCATCTCTCTACCATTGAGATAACCATCCAGCATGTTGGCACTGTTAATAGAAGCTGCTTTTACACTTACTCTGCACGCAAAAAGATTAAACATTACACATCATCAAATTACTACAAACTCTGTACGCACACAAAAAAGAGACTAAAACACTTATTCTAGATTATCATGAATGAGAAGGAAGACTCAGAGCAGTCTCTATTGAAGTGTCATCTATACCATCATTTAAAAAAGTATTAAACATTAAGCAAAAAATCAATGTATATTATCAAGTTGAATTTATCTGTATTACCCCAATACTTGTCATACTTGAGTCTCATACTTGTGCCCATAGAATTGATGATATCATTAATACTCAATATCATTTCATTTAATGAATCCTCAATTATACAAAGTTGCTCAAAGTAGATATTACTCGTCACATACAGAGAATCATATATGTTCAATGTAACATCATAAAAAACTTTCAGAACATCAATAAAAACTATGCAATCTTCCAATCATCAGTAGTGGGGGGTTCTTAAAATTTTCATCCACATACACAAGTTGTTCAAAACCTTATTTGTGTTGTTCAGCAGGGTACTCAACATCAAATCCGTGGAGTTCCATCTAGTAGAGACATCCAAACAAACTAGTCTCCTGCTAATATTTTTCTTTGCCGCACAAGTCTTGAACTTGGTAAATCTTGATGGCGAAGGTTTCATATACTTGACTGTATCCCTAATCGTTGTTACTAAATTAGAATTTTACTCCAAGTCTTCCTTTACAACCATATTCAATATATGGGTAGCACATCGCATGTAAAGATGTTCACCACCAAAAACCGTATGACCATTGTCTTTTATTCTCCTTTTTATTTAATCAACAACAACATCATTTGAATAAGTATTGTCAACTGTGATGGTCAAGATTTTATCAATACCAAATCCATACAATGCCGATTCTAACACTCTCCCAATAGTATCACCCTCATGGTTAGAAACTTGGCAAAACTTGAGTATTTTTTTATGCAATCTCCAATGACAATCAATAAATGTGCAGTAATGCACATATAGTTTAAGTTTTACACTGACGTCTAAGTATCGGTGGTAAGACAGATTCTTTGACCATACAATAAGTTTTTCAACTGTATCTTCTCTTTATTATACAACTTAATACAATCACTTTTTAGAGTGATTTGGGATGGTAAGGTAAACCGAACTCTAAAGCAATCACGTAATCAATAAACTTTTCGTTCTCCACAAGTCTAAAAGACAATTCACACTTAACAAAGAATTTAGCGGTTGACATCCTAAGTTGTTATGCATCGAAATTCAATAGAACTTGTGGGCTATACACATCTCCCTCTACATCCCTTTTACTACTAAAGGTATTTTTTGGAGCAAAAAAAAAAGGAGATTTTGAACAATTTAAAAAATGGGTCCTTATAGAGGAAGTGTCATTCTTGTAGTGGCACTTGTATTCCTTACCACACCAGTTACACTTATCTTTTGGGTCATCGGGATCAATAGGTTCTACTTTAGTAAAGTTATCCCAAACTATTGATCTGTTAGTAGGTATTTTTTTGGATTTTTTTTTATACAGGTGGGATAGAACTAGTAGGGTTTTGTGTATGTGTGGATAAAGGGGTTGTACCAACATTATCAAACCATTGAGTTGTACCAGCATTACAACTCACATAATCTTCTTCTATCTATTATTGAGTAATCATAATCACAAAATAATAATAATAATAATCAAACACATGTATAATAATAATAAAAAAAATTAGGTAGTTCATAAGTATAAGCAGGAAATACATGCAAACTACGGCATTAATACCTCTAAGCTGCTGTTATTTAAGCAAACTCAATTAAAATGAATCACATAAGAATAACAAGCAATTAAGTTTTTTAGTAGCTTGATTCACATAAGAATCACATAAAATAATATAAGATAAAATACAAATGTTTCTGCATCCAAACGGTTTTTTTCTTTATATATATATATATATATTATGTTGGTGCTTAATTTGGAGTTTTGAGTGACTCATAACAGTACACCCACCATATATACCATCATTCACCCACCACAACATGAATATATATATATATATATATATATATACACACACACTCACACACACATGGTGATCACATTTTGCATCACAAAAGTAACTTTATTTGGTTACTCTATAAAATTGTAGTTAGATTGTTTGTCAAGCTCAAAAAATTGCTTATTTACTCTAGTGTTTTCCATCTATTGTTTTTGCCTCAATTTTCTCATTCCTGCACTATGTTTAGGTAAAGTCACAGGTTGGAAATTCCTATACTGAAATGAACGTGATTTATGGTATTCTATCACAAAACCTCTGAGTACAAGGGATTGTAGTTCAATTCCTAAATTAGATTGAATCTAATTTACCTACTCTGCTCTAGATAAAGGATATTATTTAGTTCAGAAGACCAGTGACATTGATATTTTTTCACAAATGTCAAAGTCAGAAGCAATGAAATTCCACTTAACAAGCAGCAAACAAACAAACCTGCGTTAACTCAAACTCATATTATTTTCACTCCATATAGCAATAACTGACAGCCATTAACCTAGATTTGGATACCACAGAGTTCTACTGGAATTTCAATACCTCAAACCAAGATGAAATAAAGGCACTGAATGCACAAAAATCATATAAGAGGCATGTATATTTAGCACACAAGCATCGCATACAAGAGGCTTATTTTTTCGGCAACCAAGCTTAAGAAAATTAAGTCAAAGAAACATAGAGAGAGAGAGAGAGTACCTTAGAAGCAAAGCAGATGACGGCTCGGAGACGGAGATAGGTCACGATTGGCGATGGCGATAAGTCACAATCAGCGATAGGTCGATCGACGACGACGGGGACGATGATAAATTGAGAATGAGAGAGGCTAGAGTTTCCGAATTCGTGAGAGAGAGAGAGAGAGAGAGAGAGAATCGCATTTTTGTTTTTAATTTCTTAACATTTGTTTTCTAATCAGGTATTGGATTTAGAATGCGGTACTAGATCCTGTATCCATATCTGGTACCGCATTGATCTAGATTATTTAATATGAGATCCGGTTTTAAATTCAATTGGGCCAGAAACCGGATTCGGAAGTCGATTATTCTGTTTCCAAACCGGACTGTAAAAAAATCCGGCCCAGTTGAACACCCCTACCCATAACCTCTTTCTTTTAAGTTATTTTCCCTCTGCAACATTGATCACAATTCCCTAAAATTAGGCTACTTGAATTTGCTGGCGGGACACAGAACCCAAAAGCTCTTTCCCTTGGGTTGTCGGACTACCTAATTTATATGATCTCTAACATTTTGTTGCTTTAATCTCTCTCTCTCTCTATTTATTTTTAAATAAATAAAGTGGAAGTGAGGGTGACCACCATACCTACCTTCTTTAAGCATGATCATAGTAGTTCCGTTCCATTGTAGAATGTTTGGTTTGAGGCATAACTATTACTGATGGGTGTGCCCGTCACCACAACACCACTAATTAGGTGTCAACTTAGCTCTCTCTGTTAAGATTATAATATATTTTTACAACTTTTGGGTACTAAAGTTTTGTCTCAGCGAGACAATCATGTTGTTACCATATCTTTTTTAACTAACCTATGCCATGAATCTTGAGAGATACATTCACGTGCCAAGCATACCCACATAGATTAGGGATCCTTTCTATGCCTTTGATCTCTAACACTCTGGAGTTTTAATCATTATTTTTTTTCTTCTTCTTTTAAAATCGAGGTTACTAGCAAAACTATCATTCTTGGGCATGACCGTAGGAACCCCTCCATATTGTAGAATGTCTGGTTCAAATCATTAAGATTATATTATATTTTTACAGCTTTTGTGTACTGAAGTTTTGTCTGAGCGAGACAATCATGTTGTTACTGTATCTTATTTTGGCTAACCTATGCCATGAATCTTGAGAGAGACATTCATGTGCCAAGCATATAACCACATGATTAGGGATCATATAAAGATAGATTAGTGTTGAAAGGAAAAAGAACATTTGACTTATACGGTATAATTTGCTTAAGAAGTGGAAGAATAAAAGTCACTTTTGCATTTCAAACCTAACACTAGAAATGTAAGCAATCTGATTTTGTTTTTCCCCCTACTTTTAAGAACCAAAAAGAGAGGTGATATAAATTTGCCACACATCCTCTCAACATAATCTTGCACTTGTTCTATCTCTGATTGGTTGCTAAGGTTTGATTGAGCACAATATATAATAATATTGGCCCTATTTGACAGTAAAACAAACTAAAACCACAGATTTGCTGAACGTGATTAGGTGGGACCAAAGGGCTTCTTTCATCAAGCTCTTTAACGCATACACGCTACACATGCTTGTGTCTGAAAAAAAAAATGAAACCAAAAGCCCAATTGATTTTTCTCCCTGTAACAATCAAAGATACAGTGAGTTTTTCTGGGTCCCAGAGCAAAGAAATAAGTAACTTAATTTTAGCAACTAGCAAGGAATCGAAAGAGAACTTAGATGAGAAATCACTAAGGTATTGGGGTCCCGTTTATAACTTTCTCCTGATTGAAGGATTCAATATATAATAATAACAAGTTGTCAAAAGCAATTAATAAACACCATCCATGATTTCAAATTCTCTTTTGAAATATTCTAACTAAGCTAGGCCCTGCATAGAGCTCTTTAATCAGGTGAAGCTGAAGATGATAAACTAAGAACTTGTGGATCTGGGTCCCTTTGTTTGTCGAGTCGAATTTAGTGATTTAATATAACAAAGAGACATCATTAAACATTGTATTAAAGATTGCATTAATCCGAGTAGCATGTTCATTTATTTTATAAACTGGACTATGCATGAATTTGGCTCGACTCATGAGAAAGAGTAGGTGCATGGATGTGATTTATTGAAGATTGGTCCACTAACAATGAGTGGCCTGATTTGTTTTCGTAAATACTTTCATCTCATTATTATTATATTTTCAAATTTTTATATAAAATAAAATAAATAAATCAATTTTTTTTAATTTAAAAATAAAATTAATATTAAAAAAAAATATTATAATAATATTTTATTTAATTTTCTATCATTTATATCTGAAAACAAACCAAAATCTGAAAACAAACCAAATCTAAAAGTTTGTAACAAAATCATATATATCAAACGCCCCAATTTGAGGGACACCTCACAACTAACAATCATGTCACAACTTTGCTCATTTCTTAACCTAAAAGTAACGGCAGCATATAACACTTTAAGCCCAGGAAAATTAGAAAAGCTCATGGGCAGGGACTTCCTAAAAGCCAATGCAGAGATTCTCCAATATGTCTTTCTCCTTTTGAAGTCTTTTGCGTACATCTCAATTATTTATTGATCATGCAATGCACAGCTAAAACCGCGTGCTGATACCACTTCTCACTTGTTTCCAATCAATAGAGAAAGGCTATTGGCTAATCTTCAACGGCCCCTTTGCAAGCCTTTATATTCAATTATTCTCAAAGCCTCAAAAGTACTTCATCCTTGCCTCTCTCTCATGAGGGTGTAAATGGTTTGGTCTGGTCCGAAAAAAATGTGGATCGATTCTATTCGATTCAAGAATTCTTCCATCCTGGACCGGATCGAACTTCTATTTGGTCCATACCAATCCGGTCTAGTTCGGTCTAAAGGCAATCCGGTCCGGTTCAGGGGCACCTGATATAATTAATGAGCTAAAATTTTATCTAAAATTCTGCAATGATAGAAAATAATTTTTAGCCTAAATTTAATTATTATACTATTACATTAGTATATTATAAATATATAGGTTAGTAAATAGTGATAAATTAGTAATAATATATTAAATAGTAATCATACACTTATTACATTTACTTATAAATTATTACTAATATTCTATATAGATATACTATAATATATTTTTTTTTACTATTAGTTAACTACTATAAATTATAATATGTTAATATTATAAGAGTATATATTATATATTAATATATTATACTACCACTTTTAATCTATATTAATATTAATATTAGAATTTATTACTATTATTTATATATATATATATATAAATAACAATAAATAATGTGCATTCGGTCCAATCTGGTCTGATCCAAGGAGAGTAATGTTCTGCACCGAGACCGGACCGAAAATGTTCGGTCCATATAAAAATTGGACCGGACTGGATTGAATCCCATCTGGTTCGATCTAGTCCTGGTCCAATCCAGCTGGTCCGATTCGGTATTCTTACACCCTTACTCTCTCATACTCTAATTACATAGTCTCAAGAATTAAAGACATCCCGTGTCTTCAATGGCCCTTTTCTTTTTTTTTTAACAAATATTTTTAAATATTTAATATTTTTGAAAAAAAATCAAAGTACTTCTTTAATTATTAAGTAAAAAACTAAAAACTAAAATAAATAAAAAAATTCAACAAAACCAAGCAATAAAATTGAGTAGCCCCCATTACTCAATTCTTACTACTCATTATACTGTGGTATCCCATATATTAAGTATAATGATAAGTGGTGCGGAAGATTTTACATTATTTAAAAAAAAGAAGTTCTTACTTTTTATAAGATTTCAATGGGGCTACACTTACATCATTGATTAATCATTTTAAAGTAATGACCATGTGGTTGGGGATTTTTACTGGGATGTTATAAAAGGTATCAGAACCAATCCCAACCAGAATTATGGGACTTGAGCCTTGACATCTACAATGCATAGGCCTGATGAAGACGCCAAACATTTAAGAGAGGTAGATTGAGACCCCATATGATAAGTATAACAGTAGGTGGTATATGAAATCTCACATTATTTGGAAAAAAAAAGTTCTTGTTCTTTATAAGATTTTAATGAAATTCTTATTATATCATTGACGAGTCTTTTTGAAATACAGATCATATGGTTTGAGCTTTTTATTGGGGCATTAGATAAACTAATGGGGTGGATAGCACTCCTATGTTTCGAGAAATATTATAAAGAAATTTTATATTACATATATATATATTTAATTTACTATATAACAATAAAATAATATGAGATAAATTTGACTTTCACATTTAATTATTCATATATTTATTACATAATAATAAAATAATAATAACTTAATTTTTTAATTATTAATAATCGAAAGCATCTTTTAAGCATTTCATTACCATTTCTTTAAAAGCAAATTAACCGTAAGCACTTTCATTAGCCTCATATCTTTCTAAGATCTAGAGCTACCCCAAGCAACGAGTACGAATGCCATATTTTTTCATTCGAACAAATAACTAGGTTGAAAATTATATAGAAATTGTTTATCATCACTAATTTGTGTATTTATTTTTTTTTTCCCATTAATTTCATTTTATCATTTTCAAAATATAGAAAATGTGTCAATATTATATATTATGATTTGCTTGGTGGAAGAGCAAATGGAATCCTTGAAGGATGAGGAGATGATGACCTTTGCTCTAACGACAAGGAAAATATGGAAGCAAAGGAACCACCATATCCTTAAGCAGATTTTCTAACACTCAAATTCAATAACCCAAGAAGTCCAACACCTAGTAAAAGACCTCCTCCAAATCCAGAATTCCTCCAGGAGCACCCTTCAAGCATAGCCCCATCCTATACAAGGGATAGCCCCCACGCAAGTAGGGCTGAACAAAAAAGCCGCTCGATTGCAGTTCCGTGTTGCTGACCCGACCCGAGCCTAAATTGCCCAACTCGCTCAAGTGCTTATCGGAAGTCGAAAATGGCCGATCTTTTACATGGTAATCAGAAATTAACCGATTGCCCAATCACGTCTTACATCGCCAGTTTTTCTCCATGGTTTCTGCGATAGTTTCCTTCGATGGTTTCTACAACTTGCTTGATTCCAATTGGTACTGGCGTATTGTAATGGTTTCTGCGACTTGTGAGGAATCGGCAACGTTGGAGAGGAGCCGTGACCATGGGTGCAAACTTTGCAAAGCATCGACGGTCGTTAGATGAGCTTCGCACTGGGGGTTTTCGACAGTTTGGATCAGAGACCGACAATGCAAGATGTGATATGGATGATGGAGGCTCCGGCGACAGTGGCAAAGAAGTTATGCTTTGGCAATCCACTATAAATCTGCTTTGTAAAATTGCAAGGAAATTGTTTGGCAGAAAAGAAAAGGGAAAAGGAAAAAGAGAGAAACTTGTCCGTAAACTGAGTTGTTATCGGGTCGGGTCGGAATTTCTTGTTACCGGGTCAGGTCGAGTTGGCGTGCAGCCCTACACGCAATGTCACTTGAGAGTTAACTGGGATGCAACACTAGATAAAGTTCATTGCAGAGTTGGCTATGGTGTTGTAATCCACGATGAGAATGGCAAGATCAGAGCTACCTTGAGACGAAACCAAGCACTGTTCCCTGACCCTTTACTAGCAAAAGCTTGTGCCACATTGGAAGCCTCCCTTTTTTGCAAATCACTCAGTTGGCAGAACCTTGAGATGAAAGGGGAATCCCTCCAAGTGGTAATTCTTCTCAGGTCAAGCTCCATCCTTGAATCCTACCTTGGAACAGTCATTCAAGACATCAAGACTACTCTAGATTTCTTTACTCGATGGTCCATACGACATATTGTGTGAGCCAAAAATGTTGTGGCTCATGCCCTTTGTAAAGATGCGCTTAGCATCTCTGGAAGTGTCTCTCTAATGGATAATATCTCCCCTTGTATTCAGTACATTTGATTAATGAATGTGGTTTGACTTCCTCTAAAAAAAAACTATCTTCAACTGTAGCATTTCAAAATATACATATATAATAAAATTAAATTGTGAAAGTCACGTCAAAGATCTTTAATAATGCCAAAGGCTTGTGACCTGATTAGCATAACTCCTAGTCTTCAAAATGGAGGCCTAGAGTTCGAAACCCCCTCCTCCAGTAAGGACAATGGAATTATTGTTGTCAACATTGTTGATCTCTTAACGATTGTACATATTTTTTTTCTTTATTCTTATATGAATGTTTGTTATTATAAGCCAACTATGAACATGCATACATATATATATGTGATACAAAATATGATAAAACAGAAAAGAAGATGGAGAAGAGAGGAGGAAGAGAGAATATGAGGGTTACATTTGTACTATTCTCCATTGTTCTTGAATTCATAACATTTGTCCTTATAAATAGGTGATGAGGTCAGAGAGAGAATGAAAATACAGTAAACTAAATACAGTAAACTAATTGGTTTACACAATAAACTAAATATAGTAGATAATAAGTCATATTACCATATATATGCTATAATATTATGATTATATCCTATCATAAGTAAAGTATGTTCCAAGAAAGGTAATGGTACCCTTACACTTCCTATACTATTATTTTATTATCCAATTTTTTTATTATTTGAATCTGGATTAAAAATATCAAAATATAACATTCTAGCATAATCTAGAAGATAATAATTTCAATCAACCAACGTAATTATGTAATTTAATTAATGAAATTCAATTTTATAAAAATTTACGTATACCTTCATTTACTTTGAGTCAATCTTTACAAAATTATACTTATTCTGAATTGAATTATATGATTATTGTAGTTGATTGATTTCTTCTTTCTTCTAAATTATTCAAGAATGTCATATTTTAAGATTTACAATCCAAATTCAAAGAGCAAAAGCAAAAAAAAAAAAAAAAAAAAATCTGAGAAGTAAAATAATAGTGTTAACATCGTGTTTCGTATATCTGGAGGGCCTTCAATGCCAAAGTTAGTTGATCATCTTAGTTAAGGGTATAACCGATCAGTTTTGATTCGGTTTTGGACAAATTTTGGTATAGAACCAATAACATCAGTTTTACATTTTTAAAAATCGATCCCGCTCCGATTGCCCTCTTAAACTGGTACTTTTGATTTTCTAGTTTTGGTCTGATTTTTTGATTTTAATAAAGTGGTAATTTGTCATAAAAAAATCTGTTTAAAAAAACAGTTTTAAAAAAAAAATTATATTCTATTAAAAATTTGCTATAAAAAATTGTTTATAAACATCTGTTTTATAGAAAAATCTATTATGTAAATACTATAAAAAAATCTGCTTTATAGAAAATGAAACAAAATAATATGCTATAAAAAACTGAAAAGAAAAAATCTGCTATATAGTTTTTTGTGTATAAACTTAAAGTAATGACTAATACTAATAGTAATAAAGTATTAGTATAAGGCCATAAAGTGTAGATTATAATTAATATATATTATATACTTATCAAAAAGGAATTTATCGACAATTTATTGAGCTATAAAATGTTATTGGTATATATTTTATATTTAAAACATATGATCAAATAAAATTAAAATTAAAACTAAAATTTAATGTTATAAATTATAACAACATTATCTATATATAATCATAATTTATATTATTATATATAAAAAATATATATAATATAAAAATATAATTATAATATTAAAAATTAATTAAAAATACATAATATATCGAATCAGTCTTGTCTAGTCTGGGAAAAGCATGAAACTGAACTAGAACAATCTGGTTTTGAAATTAAAGAAATGGATCCTGGACCAGTTCAGGTCAGTTCGAACTGATTTTTTAGTTTTCAATTAACTTTTACACCTCCAGTCTTAGTAAAATGTTTTCTTTTTTCTTAGAGTTCAAAGAGATCTTTGTACATGAAGGATGAATTTTATAGGAAGTTTTGGGGGACATCCCGTACTTAGTGTCAAGGGATTTACATCACCCCCACTGTAGCCCAATCAGAGTTTTTTAATGTGGTGGAGTCCAATGATGGCACCATTAATGTAGCATGGCTCCCTGATAGGTGTTTTGTTGGTAGATAATCGGCGTTGCTATTCTTCATACCCTTAATCAGATAATGGAGGGTTGCCCACATTTTATTGCTAGGTGTCATAGGGGACGTCAAGGAAGGCGAGTCCCGTTTGTCCCTATTAACTAGTTTCCCACTATATGCGCCCCTTTTTGGTTGCCATAATTTGGGGTTCACGCTCCCTAAGCAACATCAGGGCCATTTAGGAATGAAGCTTGTGCTAGGATGGACCCAGATGTCCTACTCCCTTATCCATGGGCTGATGGGCAAATTTTTTTATCCTAATAGTAAAGAAGGTTTAAGGGTATCATCACTCTTCTAACAATATGTATGTGTCTATCTATTTTGCTTTTAAAAAATAAAAGCATTGTATATAATTTTTTCTTGGCAAATAGGGATCTTTGTTATAACGTAAGGCAATACTTACAAACTTTGAGTTTGAATAATATATGTAGAAACTATATGGGAGGATCCTTCCCATTATGAGTCTCTAGTAAATATTGGTATTTCTATCAAGTGGATCATGTTTTCATACAAATTACTTGAAACTGCTCATTTAGCAATGGAAGGCACACATCGATTTAGAGAGTGATGTAATTTGCTAGCTGACCAGTTCTCAAAATCTTGGAGCAAGAATTATTTATCTCTTCTAGCTTCCACTTGGTCCACCGCTGCTCATTTGTTACATGATTTCCTTTTCATATAGAGAGGGTTATGCCTTCAATTGATCTGTCTAAAATTTGTTGGGGGTCATTCAAAGCAGAGGTAACAATTTGAGAATCTCCCTCTAGAATTATCTTTTTAAGATGTTGAGCATGTTAAGAGGCTAGGGATGAAATGCAAAAGTGGTTGAAGAGGGATGATTAATGTGGCACCAAAGATCTAGAGTCGTGTGGCTAAAAGAAGGTGACTCAAACTTTGAGTATTTTCATATGAAGGGCTTTCAACGATGCAAAAGAAAATCAGTTATTGAAGATAAAGGATTCTCATGGAAGGAAATATGGTGATCACAAGAATTGAACAATTTTAAGTTATTTTGAGGACTTGTTTTTATACTTCAAACCCAAGAGGATCAACTAATTTTCAAGCATCACTTTCTACAAGGGTTACTAATTCGATGAATGATTTGTTGTCCTAGAGCTACGCTGAAGCTGAAGTGCTTTGTGCATTATCTCAGATGCATCCTACAAGAGCTCTTGGCCTCGATCAGATGTGCCCAAATTTTTATCAAAGTATTGAAAGGTTATAGGCAACTCAGTGATTAAAGTCGTGTTGATAGCTTTGAACAGGGTATCTTTCCAGCTTCCCTAAACCATAGGCACATTACTTTTATCCCTAAAAAGAGTAACCCTGGTATGGTTGGGGATTATAGGCCTATAAGTCTATGCAACGTGCGCTATAAATTGATAGCAAATGTGGTTTCAAATTAGTTAAAATTAGTGCTACCAGCTATTATTGGAGACACTCAAAGTGCTTTTATCCTGGGTCGCTTAATAACGAACAATGTTCTTATAGTATATGAGTTGGTACACTTTTTAAAGCACAAGAATCATGAAAAACAAGGATTTATATCCATTACGTTGGATATAAGTAAGACCTACGATAGAGTAGAAAGAAAGTTTATCGGATTCGTGATAGAGGCTATCAGTTTTTAGCAATCTTTCAGTGATTTAATTATATTTTGTGTGAAATCAATTTTGTATTCCGTATTGACAAATGGAGAACCAAAATGCCCTATTTACCCCACGAGAGGTTTGAGACGTGGGGAACCTTTATTCCCATATCTCTTCCTTTTATGCACTGAAGGGCTTACCACTTTATTGAAGGAAGTAGGGGTTGAAGGCATAGTTTTAAATTTTGTACTGTATCAGTCGGTACAGATGAAATATACCGTATTGATTGGTTGTCCGGTATAGAACAATGAGAAGTTTTGTACCGGCCAGAATAGAAGATTTCGGCCAATTTCTGTGTTTCGGCCGTGCCAAATTTCGATCTTTCATCTTATTTTTTTTATTTTTTATTTTTTTTTTCCATTTTTTGCTAATATTTTACCTCAATTTAGATTATACTAATTACAAATATATATACATATATATATATATATAATTTATTCATATATTGACTATTATTTTGAAATATAATTTATTTATGTATACATTGTTTCAAAACAGTACATGAAACAGTACTGGTATCGAAATATTTTGTTACAGTGCTTTGACTAGTACGCCTACCAGTACAGTTTCAAAACATTGGTTAAAGTAGACATTTTTGGCATCAAAATTTGTAGGGGGTGCCAAATATTAATAATTTATTATTTGCTGATGACAATGTAATTTTTTGCAAAGCCAAAGTTACTGAAAATAGAAGGGTGCAAGCTATTCTAGAAGCTTATGAAGGGGTTTCTGGGCAAAAAATAAATAGGGACAAAACAACCATTGTTTTAAGTAATAATGTGAGTAGGGAGTTACAAGATGAGATCAAGTTACTGTGAAGTAACACTAAAATTCAGCAATACAAGAAGTACCTCCGTTTGCCTTCAATTGTCGACTGTTCTAAAAGAAGATATTTTTAGGGTATTAAACAAGAATTTTGGTAGAAACTACAACATTGGAAAGAAGGTTTGCTATCTCAAGGTGGTAAGGAAGTTTTGATGAAGGTTGTTGCACTTTTTATTCCCACTTTTTCCAAAGTTGTTTATTACTTGTCAGATTTTGTAATGAGTTGGAAGGATTGATGGCAAAATATTGGTGGGGACACAAAATGGATGAAAAGAAAATCCATTGGGTTGGTTGGAGAAATATGTGTGAGAGTAAAGCAAGAGGGGTATGGGGTTTAAGGATCATCAAACTTTTAACCTTGCTCTTCTTGTTAAACATGGTTAACAACATGAGAACTCCTTACTTAACAAGCTGTTAAAGGTTAGATATTTTTCTAAACCTAGATTTTTGGATGCTACTTTGGGGTATTCTCCATCTCATACGTGGCATAGCATTTGGAAAGCAAAGAAGTGGTTAATAGAGGACTATAGATGACGTTTTGGGGATGGAAGATCATCTCATTTATGGACGGATCAATGGCTGGCTACCAGCTTATCGTTCACTTGTTAATGAAGCTAGTTTTGCTGATTCAAATAAAGAGGAGCTAGTGGCCTCCATTATTGATGAGTCATTCGGGTGGTGAAATGTTCATAAAATTAGAACTCTCTTCAATCCAATAATTGTGTCAAATATTCTCAAAGTATTAATCTGTCTAGGGAATCTAGCAGATAAATGGACCTAGAAATATAGTCCGAAGTTGCTACATAAATATTTATCTATTGCAAAGGGGCTTAGGTGTTGAATCATCAGGTATGAGTAGACAATAGAGGCTATGGGAAGCTCTTTAGAAAATGCAAGTGCCTAATAAAATATGAGTGTTTGCTTGGTGTGCCTATCCAAATGAGCTTCCAACTAAGCTAAATCTAATCCAGAGACATGTAGTTGAAGACAAGGGCGTGTTGGCGTGTTCTCTTTGCTCAGATTCTTAGGTTGAATGTTTCATGTTGTAATTGGTTGTTCTTAGATAAAAGTGTTGGAATGAATTATTGCTTGCTATTTCTGGTTTTATAGGTTTCAAATGGTTTGATATAGCTCTTCAACTAATTGAAATGGGGGCAAGGGATAGATTTGAGCTTCTTCTATTTTTGTCTTGCTTGGGGGTTCTGGTTTAGGGGGAATAAATGGGAGCTTGAGCAAATTTTACTAAGTCCTCGTTATGTAATTAATCATGCTCTCAGTTTAATTCACAGGTTTAAAGTAGTCAAGACAAAAAACCATGTGCAACTGTGGTCTCTTTTAAGCTAGAAACCTCCTCCAATAGCAACATTGATGCTTAATTCAGAAAGCTGGCATTGGAGCTATTTTAAGGGATGCCATTGGAAAAGTGGTAATGGCAACAAGCAATGCAGAACCTATAGTGGAGAATCCATAATCCATAGAGCTCTTAGCTATTTGTGGGGTTTGCAGTTGTGTTCTACAATGGGAATCTCAAATATTATTGTTAAGAGTGATTGTTTTCTACTTGTACAATCTCTTCAAGGACATAATATGGAGGGTTCTATTTTAGGATCCCTATTTGCTGAAGTTGTTAAACTTCATTCAAAGGTGTTTTACTTGTTGTGAGTTCAATCATGTATATAGGGAGGGAATATGGCAACTTGCAAGCTTGCTCATTATGCTTTTTGGGGTGATGAAAATATTCAAATGTGGTGGGATTGTATTCTAGACTTCCTCTCTCAGGTCATTTGGCTTGATAAAAGTCTGTAATTGGTATCTCTTAGTGAAGTTGATTGAGTTTTTATAAAACAAAAGATAATTCATTACAACACATTTGTGTTTTAGTGACGGTTTGGAATTTGTGACAGTCTCCAAACTATTACCAAAACTCATTTTCTATGACGATTTGTGAAAACCATCACTAAAGATATATGTAGGATTTTTTTACATTCAAATATGGACGATTTTACATTCAAACGTCAAATTGACATTTGAATGATGAGGCTTTTGACGTACAAATGTGAGATTTTATGGCGCCAACATTTAAACGTTAGTTTCTAATGTTCAGACATTAAAAAAATGACTATAATGCTACTTTGACACTGTATTTTGACACCTTTTATATTTTAATATATTTAATTTTTTTGCTTTATTTGATAGTGAAGGAATTGATTATTATTGTATTGATATTTTTATATTTTTTGAAAAATATTTTAAAATGATAAAACAATATGAAGAAGAAAATAGAAAATAATTAAAAGCTAATTTTATTCTAGCGGAGCCCCATTAAATATTACAAAAGATTAGAACATATTGAATTAAAAAATATTTTAATTTAAAAAATATTTGAAGTGTAGTGATTTAAAACTAAATTTAAATAAGCTAATATTAAAAGAAAATGAGAATAAAAATTCGAAAACAATATATGCATATATAATATTATCCCGTACATCAATTTAAAACAAAAACATAACGACATAAATTAGAAATAAAATCCATTACTATGGGGGGAACTATTATGGGAACTGCAGGGTGTATTGTGAGGTGACTTGTTGGGTGTCTTTGAATGCCCGAAACTCTTCAGTCAACTTTGTTGTTTCAGACATCTACATGACTGGAAAGCGGATGCAGAGTCTGGTCCTTATCCGCAATCTGTCGATTGATATGCGCCTGCAGCTCTATCATTAACAAGGATACCCAAACAGGCCTAACATCCCATCCTGCTGTGCCACCTGCCTGCTACCAATTGTTGCTCACAATAAGGGGAGCAAGTCCAACCTTAGACTGGGTTAGGGGAACAAGATTTGGTACCAGAGTAGGCTAATTCCCTCTCCCCTATTCGAGGCTCCGACAATGACTGATCATGTCGATGGCTCTAATCTGGTGTAGCACTATATCCCTCCTACCCTACCACTCTCCGATCCAGTAGTAGTTGGGTGATGATTACCCTGTATGGGAGGTTGTCCGTTGAGATGGTGCATGCCTCATAACGGATCCCTTCAAATATTGTCAGCGACAAATCGATCGGCTCTCCACGTGCCAAGCTGATCAAAAAATGGGTGCGAGTCCAATTGAATGTCGTCTTATGTGCCACCGGATCTATATTTACCACAACAATAATGTGCAACATCTAGACAAAAGGCAGCAGGTGACTTTGCTAGAAGGTACTCACCATCTTGAGTGGCATACGGTCTCTACAAGTGAGAATATAGAAATCCTCATCTCGTTGGATGATATTTGGGTTAAATCAAGCTCACAGTTGGGAATAAAAGTAGAGTTGAGGGTTTAATAGCAGAGGTCTATATACACGATGAATTGTTGACATTTTGCTAATTGTATCTTCGCGGTGTTGAGATATGATTTAACTGGGAAAAGTAGAATGCTGATCTTGCTACTCCGTCTTCTCGTGAGCTATTAGTGTTTTTTTCAAAATGTACGGCCCTTGGGTGTACAAATGGGTTATGATTTCATTGATAAAGAGTAGGACAAAGTTCGGTAGTATGTGTTGATGCGAATTGATGCGATGACTATCTCAGGTATGTCGTCCAACTGATGCGAATAATTATATATAGTCAAACAGACTTAGCTCTAATTTTTTTTGCTCAAAATAATAATCTTTTGCAATAACATACAGTAAGCACCTAGACAAACTTAGCTAGCACAAAAAGCATAGAGAATGTGGAGGTAAGACACAAAAAGAATTTTTCGACTGACTTAAACAATGTGTATGAACTAAAATTACACATATGCTGGATTTTAAAACTTTTAAATATTCTTGATAACCTTTTAATATTAATATACTATTTTATATTGTTAGATATTGGAACAACATGATCGGTTAGTTTCTCTTAAATTGTATGCATTGACTTGTGGTCCCTTAAACAAAGTGGTGCGATATACTGCATGCACATTTTGAGATTATAGATTCCATACATAGACCGCGAATGAAATAAAAAGACGAAAAACTATAGTGTGTTGGTCAAGGGGAGTCATGAGATAAATGATATTAACTATTACGGTGTCATACATGATATTATTGGACTAAACATCATAGTGAGCCTATAAGATATGTTTTCAAATGTGATTGATTATATCTAGGTAGTGGTCGGGTTTCGATATACAATATCAATCACTTTACGAGTGTCAATATTGCATCTAAATGGCACGAAAATGATTCATTCGTATTGGCTTGTCAAGTTACGCAAGTCTATTACTTGATTAATCTAATGAAATACGTTGATGAAGAAAGTTGAGACATAACTTGACGAGTTGTACAAAAATTTGTTTCTATGAAGCAGAATTGAGTGTGTACACAAGAACAACGAAGATGAAAATAACACTCTAATTGTAGAGGCATACTAGGAGAATGGAGAGGGTATTAACTTGTTTGTTGACCTTGGTGCACTCAAGATATTCTCCTTATGTAGAGATGATGTCCCACTCGCCCATCTCGACCCATCCGAATTAGACAACTATCTAATTGAAGTAAGTGAGGAGGAAGAGGAAGAAGAAGAAGACGTGCATGATGAAAACGAAGATGCTATCGAGGAAGATTTTGAAACAAACATGAAAAATACATCTGAATATGAAGAATAAAAGTACAATATCACATAGATGACAATAAACTTGTTTATAAAAAAAAAAAGACTAGAAACTTTTATCATTCATAATCTCTTCTAGTTAATTTTCTCTATCTTAATATTCATTATTAATAATGCCTCTAAAAAGATAATGAAGAAATGTGCCTCATCCCCCAAGTCCCAAACCCGTTTAGGACTCCTCACTATGAAATGTGCTCTTGAAGAAGTTAACACATAGGAAACAGACACTCAGTCGACACCTACTAGTAAAGAAATGTCATTGATAATTAATTATATTTTAATACTCTCAATACTATAGTATAACTAATAACTAACTATTATATATGTTAGTTGATGCATCGTCCTCTCGTTGCATGGGTATACTCGTGGCATCTTTCCTGAGAAAATTAAAAGGTAGGAAAACATTGAGGCCACCATTCCTGATAACTCCATTGAGGGAGTGGATGATGGTGCAGCAGCGCTTTCCTCCTATATTGGTATACTAGTCTAAGCTTATACTATCTTTTATGTGCGATTATGGTTAGATGTTCTTAATAAGATTAAGAAGCACGTTTGGAGCTGTGTGCTGGTGAGTTTACCTTGCAAGTATATTTTTTCCACCTAAATTAATATATCATATTTTTGACTTAATTAATTTTTTTAGGATGAGTTCGACCTCTATTTTACGCATAGCGAGGATTTGAGAACTGTGAATGAGTTGATGGCTATATTATTCTGATGTCACAAGGGACGATGTCATGACTACTTCAAGAAGTTTGAGACGTTGGAAGAGGCTACGCAGTCCCCATTCCAGAAGACGTTGGATGAAGTGTTGTGATTTTTTTAGAAAATTCTGATTATCAGGTATTCTAGATTATTTAGTTATTTGCATTTATATTTGTTCCAATTCACAACTAACATTGTTAATTAATTCTTGTAGAGCATAAGTTCTATAAATGTTCAAAATAGATCTGCTCTGACTATCCACTATCACTCTGGTTCAAAGTCGTTTTACCGTCTTGCTGATAAAATGGTATTTAATAACTTCTACAAATTCATTTAATTTTCTTATTTTTTTTTTTATTTAAGTACTAAAATTATCTTCTAAAATTGCTAATGTGTCTTTGTTAGAAACGTGATGATTCTAAGATTTTTTCCTTCGTTTATGTCTATGCTGCTGCTCATACTAATGAGCGTAATGAGTAGATGGATCTTGCCGCTATAGATAATTATGTAAGCGGTGTTTATGCAACATGTGAATAATTTATTTTTTATTTGTATTTCTTTTAATGCGTTGCTTATAACATGTTTATTTTCTAATTGTAGGACAAAATACTAGAGGTGCAGTCAGCTTCTAGGGAATCCTCTCCTAGTGACGTTGATATATTCACGCAATTGCTTGGGACCAATCTGGTATAGTAAGGGGTTTGGAGCGTTCTCTCAAGCATTCTGCTTGTTTATCCTCCACGAGTTCCTCGACTTCACAAATTAATAATCTTACTAAAAATTTATTAGTATCACTACGAGAAAATAATTATATGAAGTCGAGACAGTAGGAGTTGGAGTCTATCTTGTAGCAACACTTTAATCTAGAGATGCATTTGCAGCAATAACAGAGAGACAGGGAGGAAAGAATACATAGTGCAGTCCAAGAACAAGTACAGAGGGAGAAGACGATTTACATGGAGCATGTTATGTCATTGCAGCAGGATCGCGATGGACGAGAAAAGAAAAAGAAATTGTATTAGATCAATTTTATTATTGTTTGTAACTTTTATTATCTAATTTTGGAATGCTACAAGACATTGTTAGTTATTAAATTGATGGTGTAATATGATACTAATTGTTTGATTTTTAATTTTATGAAATTTAACATATCCGCCCTCCGCGTTTGAATGTAAATATGAAATGTTCAAACATTGGTTCACGTTCAAATAATCGTTCGAACCTTAGTAGAGAAAATTTCAAGAACACGTTCGAATGTTAGAGACGACATTCAAATGTACTCACCCTCAAACTAACAAAATGTTCAGATGTTTAATCAATTAATGTTCGAACAAGACTCGTAACATAGCACTAGCGCTCAAACACTTCTTCATAACATCCAAACGTATCATTCGAACATTATACACATTACATTCGAATATTGGTTCGTTAACATTTGAACAAACATCTTAACTTACATTGCAGTTACCGTTCGGACGTATATACATTCTAACGTGAATGTGGTACGTTCGAGCATTAATCTAACGAACGTCAACTTCGAACGTCAATTGAGCAGTTTTACGTTTGAATGTCAAGTTAGACATTTGAATGTTACTATTTGTGATACATTTCAATTGTCACAAAAATTCTAACATTCGAACGTAACATCCAACAGAAGACCTCGAACCATCACTAAAAATATTTTTTTGATGGTTGAACAATAAACCATCACAAATTTTGATCCATTACGCAATTTACATGATGCTCGTGATGATGGTTTCAAACCATCACCAAAAGTCTTCTGTAATGTTTGGTCATTTTTTGTGACGATTTTATTTGTTACTAAAATCCAAATATGTTACAGTGATGTAATGGTTTGGATGCGTAATGAATCTTATAAATTTACTTCCAAGGGTCCACGTACAACTATGAAAGAGGTTACACGCAAATATCTATGGAAATGGGAGTAGCTGCCAGTCAAAAGCAAGACAGTGCAAAATAATTGCTGGTTTCTGCTGCTGCTTAGCTTCTTTATATAACCCCATCCACTCCTCTTCCTTAACATCGCCAACTTCCCATTCCTCTCTCTCTTGTTCGCTCTCTCTCTCTGCTTGCTTACTGCAAATGTCTCAAGTCCTCGTAAAGTCTCCCAAACACTGCGCTAAGCACGGACTGAACATCGAACAGCATCACAAGAAGCTATTCTTCTTCTTCTCCACGTTATTCACCTCTATTCTCTCACTTATATTCGTCATCTGGCTCATCTTACGCCCCTCAAAGCCTGACTTTTCACTAAGAGAAGCTGACATCTATCAGCTCAACCTTTCAGGCTCTCACCTTCTCAATTCCTCCCTCCAACTCACCCTCCTTTCCAAGAACCCTAACCAGAAAGTTGGCATTTACTACGATGATCTTCAAGTCTATGCCGATTACAAGGGACAACAGATAACAACCTATACCTCTCTTCCTCCTTTTTACCAGGGATATCAAGACAGTAATCTGTTAACAGCTTCTTTAGTCGGAACATGGCTGCCTGTTGCTCCATCTTTTGGCTATGAAGTTGGACGTGATCAAACCGCCGGAAAACTAGTTCTGAGCCTAAAGGTGAACGGCCGGCTCCGCTGGAAAGTGGGGACCTGGGTTTCCAGCAAGTACCGGTTAAATGTGAATTGTGTTGCGGTTATGGCTTTTGGACCAGCCATTCCAACAGGTCCCTTAACATCAAAGCAGGGTTCTCACTGTGCTACTACGGTTTGAATCTGTAAAAATGATTAGACTAAAGTGATTTGTGCTGCCTCTGTTTTTGGGTTTGAATTGGGCCTGCTTTTAACCTAATTTGCTGCTTAGTTCTAAGCTTTGTATATTGATTATGAATATAAGCTTGTTTGGAATGTTAATTATGATCATTGTAATTAGGATGATTGAAAGAGTGAAAGTTAAGCTTGTTTGGGATGTTAGTTGTTGATCCAACTTCTCTATCATACTTAAATTGTTTCCGGCGGTTTCCATGTGATGAGCAAAAGAATAGGAGAAAAGGAGTTTCTTCTCTCTTCTTTTTTTCTTTTTCTCGCAGTTTCATTCTTAGGTAGGTTTTGCAGAATGGAATGATGATGGTGGATTGTTTCAACTTTGCTTCTTTAGTCGTTTATGGGCAGAAGAAAGGGAGGTCGATAGATAGAATTAGGGATAGGGGAGATTCCAAAGGAGAAAAAAGAGGAAACGAGAGAGGGAAAATTGAGAGCTTTCTTGGCTAAGGAATCTCCAATTTACATGTCAATCCCTCACCTTTAGTTGTTAGACTTAGTGGAAGTGTTGGCCCCCCTTCGATCCATGCATACATAGCCGCAACTAATGAATCCGAATGTACCACTTACAAATTCTTGAATCTTTTCTTCTTTATCATTTCCTGCCTTTGAACCATACCACATGCATGCAGCAAATAAAGACATATATGAGAAATATTTCATTCACCAAAAAATTATATAAAAATAAACTCTTAAATTAATATATGGTTTGATACAATATATTAAATTATAATATTATTTTTATTACAAAATATATCTGATAGAAATGAAGTCATTTTAATTTATAAATTTATTTTTATGTAATCTCTATTTATATAAAACTTCTCAACTTAATAGATTAAACTTCTCAATTTTATATATACCACTTTTCATGGCAAAAATCCCCTTGTGGTTTTGTCATTAAGCTCAAGAAAACCTCATAATGCACGAGAAAAAAAAAATGCGAAGGAAAAGGTTTGGTTTTTGGCAACCGATGCATCGCTTCAGCTTGAAAAGCTGTCGGTCGTCTTTTAGATTTGTATCTTTTTGGTCATGCCCGGACCCGTCTGTGCTTGGCAAATCTATGTTGATTGTGATTGGAGTGCGCCCAACAAGCGTACAAGTTACGCTTTTTTTTTTTTTTTCTTTTATGCAACCAATAAATAGAAGGAAAATCAGATGCGGACAACAAGCTGTTACGATTACCATCGCTTTTCAGAAAATCAAAAAGAAAATACGAAAGGGGGAAAATGTTAGGCCACAAGCACTCTTTTAAATTATATTATCAAAATCTTATTTTTTATCTACTTATTTTTATAATACATAATTTATCAGTTAATCTATTTTTTTCAATATCATCTATATTCTTATTTTATTCTTTTTTATTCATTTAAATTTTCATTTAAAATAAACAAATAACTGCAAACCCTAGCTCCCCAATCATCTTTCCCGTTCTCCCCAATCGTCTTCCCTGTTCTCTCGCCAAACCTTAGAAACAAACACTCCATTGAAAAACAAACGACAATGGCAAGAAAACCTAAGACGAAAACAACGATGAAAACCAAACTTCAACAGCGAAAAAACCCACGACGAAAAACAAACAGCGATGAAAATACAGCAAACCCCAAAATAAAAACCCTAGATTTCTCATTTTCTCGACAAAAGTCTTGAAAAACAAACACTCCATTAGTGAGACGAAAACCCACCATGGGCGAGAAGAAAACCCACCATTGGCAAGACGACAACCCACCATTGGTGAGACGAAAACCCACGTCGCCAAAACAAGAAGACAGAAATAATAAAGCATGTTTACCTTCATGAATAGTGGCCCGCTAGATGTAGCGGCTCCAAAAGGAAACACTGTAGATCAAGGAAAAATACAGTGTTGAATAAAGGTTCCGTAGGACATAGTTTCAAAGTGGACTCCTTCAAATTTCGAAGAAAATGTATTATACATAGTTCATTGGGCCTGCTCTAACAAAGGAATGAAAGAGTGATCAGGAATGATTAATTGGTATTAATAAATGAAAGGTAGGGTTGTCATTTAAACTGTTAGTTGAGATGATATAAAATGAGATAAAATAAATTATGAAAGGTAAATAAAATCTTATTTTGTAATATTATTTTTATTATTTTAAGATTTAAAAAAATTGAATTGTTATTATATTTTTTATGAAAATTAAAAAAAAAAATTGTAATGATGAGAATAGATTAAGAAATGAAATGAAATAATTTAACTATCCAAACAAGTCTAAAATAAAATAGAAATACTAACCCATAAATGGGAATCCTGGCTGTGGATTAAGTATTTGTTTTAGTTTTGTTTCTTTTAATTAGTGTTAAGAATGTATTTTTTAATTTTTTTACTTTTGTAAAATATTAGAAAATATATATGAACATTTTGAAAAGAAAATAGTTTTATATTTGGCCTTGTTAATGTGGTAAAAATTGCTCAACATGTCGGAGGGATAGAAAAAGTCATTCTCGACTCATTAAGATGATTTGGGTTTTGATCGTTGTTATTTGGAGCCCCTGATGGTGATTTGGTGTGGTTGTATGATGATGATTGTACATATATAACAGATGAAATAAATAAAAATGGACATACATTTTACGCGGTTTGACATAATACCTACGTTTCCTAGTTTTTAGAAAGGGGAATCCACTATAAATATATTTTACAGTCTATCGCATGTCCTCGTATCTCACTGTATAATAAATAGTATAAATTGCTCGCTGAGAAGATGGATTCGTCGGGGCTTTCTTTGCCCAAGACGAATAAGAAGTAGAGAGAAGAGTCCCTGCCATCTTAGTTTTGAAGACTATTTATAATTTTCCAACCTGCAGTGATGTGATTTCTCACTTGCGTGTGTCAGCCATTTTCCTGTTTTGCGTGCTTCCTTCTTTCTTTCTGTCATTTTCCTTTTTCTACTGCCTAACATCCCTGCCTCCTACTCTCTACCACTCTATTTCCTTATCCTTGCCCCTTATTGCTATGCTCCCTCTTATCCTTATCACTTTTTGCTCTATAGGTGGTTGAGTTTGGACTCCACCACTTTCCCCTCTCATAGTACCCCGTGATTCTTAAGAGCTACTTATTTTGAATCAAATTAAAGACCTTGTAAATCTTAAAAGTAAGTATGCAAATAAGAGTATTTATCAAAAAAATGTAATAATGTGCTGGCATTCAAGAACTTTCGATTGTGTAGATTATGAGCACGGAGATCAAGCATGGCGAGATATGGGCTCGACCGTGTACGGTGAGAGTGCGAAACTCAAGCATGGTGGGAGATGGGTGCAACCAAGTAAGGTGAGAGCACGGAACTCAAGCATGCCAGGAGATGGACTCGACCTTGTACGATGAGAGCACGGAGCTCAAGCATGACAGTAGATGAAGTCGATCGCATATACTGAGAGCGCGAAGCTAAAGCATGGCGGGATATGGGCGCAACCATGTATGGTGAGAGCACAGAGCTTAAGCATGGCGAGAGATGGGCTCGATCGTGTACAATGGGAGCGCAGAGATAAAGCATGGCGGAAGATGGGCTTGATCGCATTTGGTGGGTGTGCGGAGCTCAAGCATGGCAGGAGATTGGCTCGATTGCATAAACTATTTTGGTGTTTTTGTTTTTGTTTTTGCTTTTAGCACATGAGTCTAGGGACTCGATTTGTTGCGAGTCTAGGGACTTGGCTTGTTGCAAGTCTAGGGACTCGACTTTGTTGAATAGGGGGTTGGCGAGTATAAGGATTTGGCCTTACCCTGCATCAAGTCAAGGGACTCATCTTCAAGTAATGAGGGTTTATTGAGTGCCCGACCTTGACTCCATGAAAGTTGCATAAAAGGGTTTATTGAGTGCTCGAAAAGTGGACATTGTGAGGGATTACTGAGGGCTCAAGGCTATTACCCAGCCTTAATCCTATGGAAGTTGTCATTGTGAGGGATTGCTGCGGCCTCGGGGCTCTGCTTGGCCTTGACCTGCAGAAGTTCTTCTCGCGAGGGATTAGTGATATCTCGGGACTGGTGCTGGGCCTCAATCTAACTAAAGTGGGGGAGCTTGGATTTTGTCCGCGTCGTGTCGCCTTTTCGTAGCAATGGGCCATGTGTCTAGTGTTCTATGCTATAAGAAATGATTTCGTCAGTGGAAAGTGAGTTTACACACTGTGAGAAAGACAAACCAGAGAGTTTTAGCCCTTGTGGTTGATCTCTTGACTGAAAAATGATGTAACGTAGGCTTGTTCAATGCTTAGTTTCCTGAGCAAAATTCCTATGTAGATGGAGGTTTGCCTGCACCGTGGAGTTTGTCCAAGTTGCATGTGGGGTTGTGAGTAGTGCAAATAAATCCAAGTTGTGTGTTTTATGCTGAGGAGATGACCATCTGAGTTGTGGGGTGTAATCCCAAGGTGGCGGGCTACTGAGTTTATGCTTCCTAGATAGATGGATCTTGAGTAATGACTTGGGCCAGGTTTGTAAAGCCATGAGTTGTGCCATATTGAATATCCTGAGCAGTGACTTTCTTGATCAAGGAGATGAGGAATGGGTACTCCTAAGCCTTCCCCAACAAGAGGGTGAGGAATGGGTACTCTTGAGCCCTAGCTAGTGTTCCCGAATGAAGGTGGGGAATGGGTATTCTTGAGCCCAAGTTACTGTTCCTGAATGGAGGTGGGCTTAGTTAGTTGGTCCAAAGTAGTCGATTGGTTCAGGGCCATGCAGGTGAGTCTTGAACCTTGAATGGTCCTGACCTAAGAGGAATCCCTAACTGGGTGGCCTTGATGGGCTGGTTTCTTGAGCGGTGGAATCCTGAGTTGTTTCAAGTCTCGAAGCTGATTGTTTGTGTGAGGAGACATGGTGCGAAGCTCTGGAAGGTGGTCTCTGAGCAGAAGGTTTTGAGCCCAAGGTATGAGTCCCAGACGGTGATGATCTGATTCCTACAAACAAGAGAAAGGAAGCGGGCACGTCCGCTTACTTTTATGGCGATGGCTCCCATGGTGGTGCTGGGCTTTGTCATGGGACAAACCCACTGACAAGTCAGTTAGTGACCGCTGGCACTCCTCATGAGCCACAGCACGACTTGGCCGAGCAGGTTTCAACCACATGAGTTCCCATGCATGTGGCCATGTGGCAGGGCTTCCGCTAGGCTGGGGTTGTCAAGGACCATCCCATTAGAGATAGACGATGTTTTCGGTTCATTTGGTGACCATTGGCACAACCCTTGGTCACGGTTCATCTCGACGCATGTTGTCATGTGTCGTGGTGTATGTACAATGCCATTGTACAACGCTGCTCATCGAGCATGGTCAACTTGGTCTTGGACAGATACCACCGGCGATCCATATGGTGGCTGTCAGCGAGCCACGAAGCTATTGGTGCGAGATGTGTTGTTGTGAGTGTATGATAATGTTGTTGAGTGTTGCCCGCTGGGCAAGACATCTTAGGACTGAGCAGAAACTGCCGACAATCCAGCTAGTGGCTGTTGGTGGGTCACTTGGCCTAGGGGCCCACGTCACATGGGGCAAGGCTGGTATTGCGATGCATGGCATAGTAAGTGCCTTCCATGGCTCGTGTGTGATAAAGTGAGCAAACCGAGCCCAAGCACGCGAAGTGACTATGTGATTAAATACTCATATTGAGCCCAAGCATATTGTGTGGTTAAGGGTTTGATTCGTTCACTATGTCATTAATTGCACAATTCTGAGTAGAAGTAGTTATCGTGACTCAAAGTTTAACGTGTTCGGGTAGTGCACTTTTTGTATGGCAAAGTGATCTAAGTGTAAGGGCGAGGGGTTTGGTCCCTTCCATAGGTGCAAGAAGACTTAATGTTTTATTACTGTCTAGCCATTTTTTATGAATACAAATATTTAAAAAATAGAGAATACTCATCTAAAAGGGTGTTCTTCGCTCGTTTGGTAATTTATCCAGTGTGTTGAAAATTCGTCCTTCCACCTTTGACTTAGGAAGTGTTCAGATCCTACAGACAACACCACTACTGAATCGGTAAAAATCGCTTAGCAGATCGGAGAGAGAAAAAGAGTCATTCTTAGCCAACTGGGGCAATCTAGATTTTGACCCATATTGTTTGGAGTTCTCAGTGGTGTTTCAGTGCTGTTGTACGATAACGGTGTGTATATTCATAGAGATAAAATAAATAGAAATGAATATACAATTTATGTGGTTCGATATAATACCTACGCCCATTGGCTTTAAGGGAGGAGAATCCACTATAACACATATTTTACAGTCTATCGATGCCCCTTATATCTCATTGTACCATAAAGAGTATAAATTGCTTGCTGGGAAAATGGATCCGCCAAAGCTTTCTTTGCCCATGTTGAAGAAGAAGTAGAGAGAAGAGAGTCCCTGTCATCCTGGTTCTGAAGGCTATTTATAATTTTTCAGTTTGTAGTAATGTGATTTCACACTTGCGTGTGTTAGCTATTATCCTGTTTTGCATGCTGCCATTTTTCTTTTCGTCATTTTCCTTTCTCGTTTTCCTAACATCCGCACCTCCTATTCTTTGCCACTCTATTTCCTTATTCATGCCCCCTACTACTGTGCTCCCCCTGCCCCATGTCACTTCTTGCTCTCTAGTTGGTTAGGCTTGGACCCCACCACTTTGCTCCCTTACAGACCGAATTCCTGTCGTGATCTCCATGTGTGAATTTAGAAGTACCCAAAATACAATGTTTAAGCTAGTTAACATGGACGATGTATGTTTATGAACATCCTTTTAGATCTCCTTGCTACTAGTAGCATAAATTCATGATCCTTTTCATGGAAAGGAATCCTTAAAACCAAAATGATTTTGGAGGAGGAGAGGCTGATGACAAGTAATTGGGATGGATTCGTATTGCTAGGATCGCTTTTTGGGAGTCGATTTCTATCATGGACATCATGATTTTTTACTCACTTTCTTTACATCCAATTTATCTCATTTTATTTAAATTTAAATTTTTATCTCAATTTATCTCATTTTATTTCATCTTATCTTATTTAAAAAAATAAAGGTGATTTTAATTGGTTGCCAAGGATCTGAAAACTTGGGATAATAGCTGGAGGATCAAGAGTCTGAGAATCACTCTCTCTAATTCAAATGACTATTGTACTTAAGATGCAATTAATGGCTAATCACAAAGAGTTGGAAAATAAAACATTGATTCAATAATTACTAATCCTATAGACTGTTCCAGCTCAAGCGAAAAAAGAAAAACTAAAACTTGGTATCTGGTACTACAACTTCAAACAAACGTCCCAACTTTGTCATACCTTTTAGACATGATCTAGCTGTTGCTTGCCAATATGTCACGACTGTTATTTTATGGAGTAGAAGAGAATTTGAATAAGAAATGAATACTGTTATTATTATTATTATTATTGAATTTCTGTGAATACAACGTGAGCAACAATCTACGTTTATAGAGGATATATATATGCTATGAGCTATGGCAGAGTTATACATAAAAGGAAATATGACAGAGAATATTGTAGAGGAGCGTGGTGCTATAAATGATGATTTGAGTGGTTTCCTTGATTGTAATTTGTGATTTGTGTGGAGTGATTTTGGTGTTGGTCTTGATTGTCTTTTAACAGTAGGATACTTTCCATTTTGGTGCAGGATACTTCGTGTGCTGAAATAGTTGATTGAGAGGACTGATATGGCTAAATATCCTCCCACAAACTTGGCCGGGATTCAAGGCGAAGTTTGAGCTAGAAGTGGGAAAGAGAGGCCTTGGACATTGGTTTGGTGAAGAGATCTGTCACCTACTGTGTGGTAGGGATGTGCCGAGTGACTAGAAGACCAAGAACAACTTTTTCTCGCACGAAATGATAGTCTAGCTCGATGTGTTTACTTCGTGCATGGAAAACAGGATTGATTGTCATGTGTAGGGCACTAATGTTGTCACAAAAAAAAGTAGGAAGATGGGTTTGTGGGATGCCGATGTCTTTGAGAAGGAAGGTGAGCCAAGTAATCTTGCCAATTGTGTGAGCCATTACTCTGTATTCCGCCTCGATGCTAGAGTGGGAGACAATGTTTTGTTTCTTTGGGCACCAAGAGATTGGATTGCTGCTGAGGAAGGTGACATAACCAATTGTGGAACTGCGCATAGTGGAGCAACCTACCCAATCTGAGTTTGAGAAGGCACAAAGAGCAAGTGAAGTGTTAGATGTCAAGTCGAGTCCAAGATGGATGATGCCTGTAATGTATCTTAATATGCGACAGACCATTTTTAAGTGTGAAACAGTGGGTGCATGCATAAAATGAGAAGCATAATTAACACTATAAGAAATACCAGGCGAGTAAGAGTTAAATATTGTAGGGCCCCAACAATCCCACGATAGAGACTAGGATCATCAATTTGGACATCACTGTCGACTCCTTTTGTTTTTGCTTCTAGAGGTGTATTCATGGGCTTTCAGTCCACCATTTGAGCATTCTCAAGAATTGTGAGGGCATACTATGATTGAGAGAGATATAGGCCTGTGGAGTGATGAGTGATCTCAATGTCAAGAAAGTGGTGTAAGGGACCAAGGTCCTTCATAGCAAACTCAGAGTGTAGGAGGTTAACAAAACCATTGAGAAGTCGAGTATTTGAACCTGTAAGCAACATGTTGTCAACATATAATAAAAGAATAAGAGTGATGTGTGTGGAATTTATAATGAAAAGGGAAGGGTGCTAAGCTACAAAAAAAAAAAGTATTTTTAAGTAGAAATGCACTAAAACAATCCAACCAAACACCGGGTGCTTGTTTTAGCCCATAGAGACCTCGTTCAAGCTTGCACACATGGTGAGGCAGGTTCAGGTCAGCCATGCCAGGAGGTTGAGTCATGTAGATGTCTTCAAAGATGAGTCCATGAATAAATGCATTTTTTTCGTCTAGCTGTCGGATATCCCAATGGTTAACCAAGGCATAGCTGAGCACGAGTCTAATGGTGCCTAGTTTAATCACCGGTGAGAATGTGTCAGTATAATTGATTCCATCTAATTGAATTGATGGAGACCCTTTGCAACAACACGGGCTTTAAGCCAATCTAGGGAGCCATCCGATTTGAGTTTTGGTTAAAAAACCCATTTAGAGCTAATAACATGCATAGTGGTGTCATGGGGAACCATCATCCAAGTGTGGTTTTGCTAGAGTGCATCCATTTCTTCTTGCATAGCTGCCTTCCATCCAGAGTGGCCAAGTGTAGCTTTGGCAGGGAGAGGAACCTTGGGATTGTTGTGTTGATGGACAATGAGTGCATATTTGGGATTGAATTTGTGAATTCCATGTTTGGAGTGAGTTACAATTCTTTGATGTGGGGGGGTTGGCAAGGCATGAGTAGGTGTTGTTGTGGTAGGGGAGTCTGCTGCATGGGAGTCATCATAGGTTGCGTTGTATTGTGGCAGGGAAGGGTCCGTGAGTGTGATGTCAGAAACCTGTGGAAAAGGAAGTGGAGAAGTGCTAGTATGAGACACCAAGGAGCTAGGGGAATTAGGCGTAGGGGTGAGGTGGTTGAAGGTGTAGAGTCCATGTGATTCGAGAGAACATGATCAGGCAGGGCAAGAGATTGGAGAGGCAATTCACTTGAACGTATGGACAAAGTAGGTGAGTTAGCTAGCGAAATTGGAAGAACAGTCCAAGAGTCAAAGATACTTATCCATTGATCAGTGGTTGGTGCATGAGTGGTTTGGTGAGTTTCTTTAAAAGGAAAATTGTTTTAGTAAAAAATAACATGGCGGGAAAAGATCATTTTTTTTTGTGAGTGAGTGATAACATTTGTAGCATTTTTATTGATCAATAGACCCCATAAAAACAGAAGGGGTTGTTTTGGAGTCAAATTTGTTTTTACGAGTGTCCTAAGTGTAGGGAAAATACTTAGAACCAAACACTCTTAAATATGAGTAATTTGGTTGTATTTTGTGTAAGATAGAAAATGGTATTTCTAAGTTAATGGCAGTTAAGGGCAATCGGTTAAGGATAAAAACTGCAGTAGCAAAGGCTTCAACCCACAAGTAAAGGGGTACTCCACAATGAAATATCATTGACATACCAAATTCATGAATTATGCGATGCCTTCTTTCAACTATATTTTCTTGTTCAGGAGTATGAGGGCATGAAATTTGATGTAAGATTGTGACTGAATGTGTTTGGTAAGGCGTGAGTTGATAAACTCTCATTCACCATTAGTATGACGTCCCCAATTTACGTTTGTAATTCAACACAAATTGAAGTATTAGGATAAGTAATAATTGGCTACTCACCTCCGTGCTTATCTAAATTTAATGCAAATCGCAACAAAAAAAATTCTAAATAAAATTAATTTATAGTGATTACATGATAGCATAAAAACCATAATATCCACATCATCCATTGTATCCTTACATACATAAATATAACCCAGTTAGTTTTCTTATATACAACATTTACAAGACTTCTCAAATAACTTCTTATGGACACCACGGCTCCTTTTTTCTATTAACTGGTCAAAACTTCTAGGGAGAGTACTTGGAGGGCCTCTCAAGGTTCCTCTGGGTCTCTCGCGCGACTAGGGTTTTACCTCTGTCCATTATCAAATCCTACAGTAAGGATTGAATTTCCAAAAAGAAAAGAAATACACAAGAGTGAGATTTTCAAGGAAATCTCAGTAAGTACACAAATAACTTAACAAAGGTATCATTCGAGTATATCAATAACATAGCATATACCATAATGAATTAACTTCTCATGATTCATGAATGCCTTATGAGACTTATGCATATGGATAACTATAATTTCTATACACACTTATACTCTGACATGGATCCACCATCTTATACTTAAAACTTTTATTTACTTTCTTATATTGTGGGTCTTATTTATTTCTTATTCTTGATAGGCATTACGCATCGTCATCCCTGTAAGGTCTTACTTACTTCGTATCATTGACATATCGCCGTCCTTGTCGAATATTTCTTATTTCCTATCATCGACAGACATTACGTATCGCCGTCCCTATCGAATATTTCTTATTAAGTTTTCTTAAATATTTAACATGATTTATAACAACACGTAACATGGAATTTTCTTAAAATGGACTTCACGACTTATAATGGCACGTATGAGACAAAATGCAACATCATCATAACCTTAAACTTTTGAATGCATAACTTATAAAATACATAACATATTTGCATTCCACATATAATTCTTATATTAAATCACATGTATTGGATACAAGAAAATCTCAGATTCAGGTAACAAGGGAATCTCGCTCGAACCAGACGTCGAGCAAGGGTCAAGCCAAGTTTTTGCCTAAATTCGCTCTGCTAGTTCCATCCCAATTGCATCCTTTATTGAGTTCTTATCTATTAAAACTTTAAACATAAAAGTTATATATATTTCTCTTAACTTTCCATAACCTTTTGAATTATTCAAATCCGACATTAAATGAACAAGTTATGTCTCATTTACCAAAAAATATCAAATCTGCCAATAATAACCCTATTAAGAACGGAATTTACTAGAGTTGGTTTATCATTTTTTTTTCCAAATCAAGACCTCACATTTTCACTTAATACTTTTCATATATTAACATAGAATATATTTATATGGCCCTACAAATTTCCCTATCATTTTTCTATAGCAAAAACCACTCCAAAATACAATATGTTTCAATGTAACACATAAACAAAGATCAAACTCAAATAAATATCAAATATAATCCAATCATTAAACCACTTATTCTATGCTAAGATTAAATTAATTTGTGCACTTATAAAATTTTCCAAAGCTAGATTTGATGTTTAGGATAGGTTTTGCACCATTTTTTCTCCAATGCTCTCAATTAGCTTTCATTTTGGTACTTAGGTGAAGTGAGTGAGTTTTTGTGTATTTTTCTTGGTTATTTCTCACTATGGCCAATTGGTATCTCTCGTGGCAAAAAAATAAAATCTCATGCATTCATTTTTAGGCATGAGAGGCATGGAATGCAAGGGAAGAGAGCTTGGCAACATCCTTAGCTGATTGGGGTGATGTGTCCCCTACACTTGTGGTCTCATGATCACCTCTAATTTTATGATATTTGCTTATATTTTAATCTCATGGTTGAAATTAATCCACCTATAGAATGATGTTGATCAAAGGCTCAAAGAGTTCCAACATATGGGGGTAAAGACAAAACAACACCATAGGAAATCTTCCAATGGGTGTATCTGGCCACTTAGCCTCCCTTAGGGGTCAGCCACGTTCCAGTTCAATTAAGTCTTTGATACAATTTGATTCTTAGAAAACTTAAAACATGCAAGTTTAATATCATCCTCTTAATATTCTATATAATTTTCAATCATCTTATTCAGAGATCAAATTAGGGAGATAAGCTTAATTCACCGAAACACATCAAAATCACTTGAGAACACCTAATCCGAGTTCTCCATTTGTTTTCCTTTATTTTCTTACCCACTAAGGCTTCTAGATGAATTCTTATCAACTTGCCACATGTTTACACACATGTCAAGACCTTGCCACATGTTCTCACACATGTTCTGAGATCAATTTTCGTCACATGGCCGAACATAAGACAACTAATCTAAGTCGGTTACCAGTTGACTCCTATTTATGTCCGTTCACTTCACACCCGATTTAGTCTTTGATCCATTCTTTATCGTCGAAACCCCAAAACATGAACATTTTATATATGCCTCTTAATGTTCTATATGAATTGAATTTACCTCATTTGGTCCTCATATGAAAGAGTTATGCTCATTTCACAAAAACTAATGGACCAGCCTGAGAACACTTCATCTGGATACTAAGTGTTTGATTTTTAGTTTTATCCTCTTGAATTTATCCCCTAAATTTCAAAAATTTATCTCTTTTTAGGTTTAAATTAAATTTTTCTAGTTGATATCATGTTAAAATTCTTAAAAATCCATCCATAATTTATCCTAGAATGCCCAATTTCACATTTTCATAGCTCACAATTATCATCTAAGTTCGAATTCTATTTTCATGAAAAAATATTTCCAATAAGTTCCTTAAAATAATTCCTCAAGAAAATATTTTATCTAAAAAAATGGGCTATTACAATCAGAGTGAAAGACTTTTATTTTTGTATCAAATTATCGAGCAACATAGGCCTCATAAGCTAAATATGCATCCACAAAATCTGATTTTGCTTTGAGCGGAGGAAACCAAGTGTACTGAGATAAATCATCAACAAGACAAGCACAGTAACAAAAATTTTCAAGCGATAAAACTAGAGATGGATCCTATAAATCGCAGTGAATTTTATTGAAAATGGAAGCTGTACTAGTGGTGCTTGAATAAGAGAAATGTAATTTGATAAGTTTGTCAAGTTGACAGCTATCACAGATGGCCAATAACTTGTTTGATCCTAACACACTAATTAGTCCTTTATTCTGAAGAAGCTTGATGGTGGAAGCCTGTGAGTGTCCTAATATTTGATGCCAAATGGCTGCTATTCCAGCTTGTGATTGATTGGAGAAGTGCAATTCAGGGGTGCTGGATATGACATAAAGGTCACCCTTGTGTTGGCCTTTCATCAATTGGTAACCTGTCGCCCTTTCCTTAACACAAAAAAACAATTAGAAAATTCAAAATTCACAAGATAATAATCATTGAGTTGACTTACAGAGAGCAAGTTTCGTTTGAGATGAGAGACATGTAAGACATTGTTAAGAGGTAAGATTTGAGTTCCTTTAGAAATGGAAGTGTTACCGACAGATTTTATTGGTACCGAGGTACCATTACCTATGAGGACAAAATCATTTTCATTATAGGGGCGTATATTTGTTAACATTCTAGAGTTACTTGGCATATGATTTGAAGCCCCAGTGTCGGGTGTCCATTCATTGTCAAATATAGTATTGTCGAGTGTAAAAACAGCCAGCGCTTGAGGAATGTCACCTCCTTTGGAAGAGTGTTTGAAGAGATGCCAACAGATCTTGGCAATGTGTCCAATGGTGCCCCAGATTTGGCAAGTGTCATTGCGATACATGTCTCGTTCGACAGGTGTCATGCGGCGTTGTCCTGCAAGTGGTGGGTGCTGAGTGGTGGATCCTGTTTTGTCATGAGTGTTCTGGTTGAGAGAGTTGGAATGTTCATTGCCTTGAGTGTTGTATTGTTGATTACAGACTTGGAAGCCTTTTCCATTGGAGTTGAATTATGATTGAGGTCCTCGATACTGCTGAGGATGTTGCTTGTGATCATAGAAGGCCAATTGATGATTTGAGTTGTTGGTGGTAAACCAATTTTGGCGCTGTTCGTAACCTTGCAAGAGCGAGACCAGTTCAGTATAAGAAGACCTTGGTGGCTTTAGCATGGTTGTAGTAAAGGACTCGTATTTGGGTCCTAGACTTGTAAGGAGAGAAAACACCTTAATCTTTTCAGTGACTGGGCTTCCAATGGCTGCTAAGTTGTCACATATGCCTTTGGAGGTGCGGATGTGATCAGTAATGGAGGTATCGTCGTCTTTGCATAGGTAAGTCAGTTGCTGCCGAAGGGTGAGTTCCCTCTCTTGAGAATCTTGTGCGTATGCTTCTTTAAGTTCATCCCAGATAGATTTGCCTTGTCCAGGCCAATGACTAAATTAAGTGCTTCTTCAGCAATCATGCCGATTAGCCATCCTTGAAGGAGGCGATCGCTTTGCGCCAAGTAGAGGACTCGATCTACCGAAGTGCTCTTGTGTTTTTCATTGATTATATGATCAACAAGATCCTGACTTTTAGCAAGAGTCAATGCTTGTTCTCGCAAAAGTAGATAGTTGGAGTGATTTAATTTGAGAGTAATGAAATTGCTGACGTTATGAGAGAGAAGGGCCATGGAATGTGATTGAGGGGAAAAGAAATTGTTGCTCACATTGGCAGTGATACCAAGAAGAGAATTTGAATATGAAATGAATATTGTTATTATTATTATTGAATTTTTGTGAATAAAACGTGAGCAACAATCTACGTTTACATGGGATATATATATGCTATAAGCTATGATAGAGTTATACATAAAAGGAAATATGACAGGGAATATTGTAGAGGAGCATGGTGCTATAAATGATGATTTGAGCGATTTCCTTGATTGCAGCTTGTGATCTGTCTGGAGTGATTTTGGTGTTGGTCTTGATTGTCTTCTATCGGTAGGATACTTTCCATTTTGGTGCAGCATACTTCGTGTGCTGGTATGGTTGATTGAGAGGACTGATATGACTTAATATGAATGTGATCATTAAATGATGTACTCCTTGAAAATCGCATAATTTCTATGATGATAGTTTTCATGAGTAGTGATGGTGGTTAAGGATGTAAAGATACAACTTTTAACTAATTCAAAAGGTTGCATCTCTTGTAAAGTGTCAAAGGACACAACACTTTGATTAAATAGTCAAAGTGTTGTGTCACTTACTAAGAGTAAGAATTCTGTCACTTAGTAACTATTGAGATATTAATAGTTGTGACTCTTCTGAATGCATGCATGATTGTCTATAAATAGAGGCCACTAGTATACAAATCATTCACTCACATTCTTCCTCTTGCTATCACTAACTTGTGGGACAAACACCCTCACAAAATTATCATCATTTGTATTCCTTCTTTTTCTTCATTTTCTAACAACAGCAACAATTATTACTGCAAGGCAACAATGATTAGTGACAAGGCCAGATAGATTCCTTGTTTGATGCTCCAAAACGAGAAAATGCACTTGTCTAATACTGGATGGCCACGATCAGTCTCTAATTTCTCTTACCCATCTATATGTTAATGAAATAAAAGCACCTAAAAAAAATAAAAGGTCTTATTTGGTTGAAGATTCAATTGAGATTAATTTAATTTATTTTAATTTTAAGTTGAATTGAATATTTAAATATTCAACTTTTAAATTATTAGACTCATCTCAATTCAAAATTTATTTATACGTAAAACCTACAAACTTTTTAAATTCAACGCTTCTTTATATAGGAAATTCACAATTTTTTTCAACTTTATATTGACATATCTAAATTTATTTTACCATTAAATGCATCTAAACTTATTATAGATGCATACATTTTACAAAATTCACTCTATTATTTCAATCTACTATTATTTATAAATAATTTAACTCAACATTCACTACAAAATTTAAGGCTTATCACGATGCACTTTGTACAACCGATATAGCTTTTGACGTGACAAGTGGGTTTTTACGTCTATTACACAAGTGCTGGCGTTAATTTTGGAAAACAACTTTTTAAGTAGAGGTGTTAAAACGTGTTAACGGGTCGTGTTCGTGTTGTGTCAGGGCATATACATAATACTTAAAGGATCAACACGAACATGATCCGTTAAGAGTTTCGTGTCAAAAACTTCAACCATAACACGACCCGTTAAGATAACGAGTTGACACGAAACGACCCGTTAAGACCCGTTAAGACTTTTGACACTATATGACACGACATAATACAACACAATCTGACCCGTTTCAACCCGCAAACTTGTTAGTGACCCGTTTGAGTTTAACCTAATTGATTTTATATAAATATTAAAACTTAAATAATAGTTATAAAACATAAAAAATTAATTACAAATTACAATCTTAAAATTACAATTCAATAAGTAGTATACCATAAAATATGATAAACACACAAATATGATCTACATATTATAAAATATTAAAATTATAACCCAAACATATTAAATAATAATGGGTTAACTCATTAATGACTTTTTAATAAGTACTTAAATGGGATATTAAAGTGTCTAAGAGTATAAATCTAATTTTAAATTAGGATTTTTTGAAATTTAGTTCAAATGTATAAAAGTAAATTCAAATTTCTTAACGTGTCCTAATGGGTTGATACGAATTGACCTGAAACCCGTTAAGGCTAAACACTAACTCGCTTTTATCGTTTTGTGTTTATTTCGTGTTAACATATCGTGTCACTTATTGCTACCTTTAGCTTTTAAGTCATGCGTATGTAAACAGTAATTTTGATATTGCGGCATTTTTATATTTATTACTGTGACTTGATCTGTGCCGTATTAAAATACTCTCTAATACGGCAAAAAATTTCCACGAAAGTGAACATTAATTACGACGCTTTTAAGCTTTGCGTCACTGGAGCCTAATTATTTCCCTTTCTCCAACCTATTTTCGTTCCTTTTCCCACTGCGCGCCTTCTCCCATTTATCCAGCGCCAAACTAGTTATCATCCTCTTCCAAAATTGATTTCGCTCTTGGGTTTAAACGGATTGTTGGGCTAGACCCAAACTAATTGGCACATCTCCTCGCGGGCTCCATTGAACTCAGGTAAGAAATTTCAGTAATCCCCAAATGCTAAGGTTTATATGCACTTAGTTGATCAGTGAGCCTCAATTATTTGTGAATTTGACTCTGGTTTGAACATTCATTTAGCTTATTTTCATTACTTTTACAACGGTGGTTTTCTGATCTCTGTTTTATTTTTATTTCCCCTCGTATTTTGTCAACTGGTTATGATGAAAACTCATGCATCTACTCTAGCATATTCTTCTTGAGTGGACAAAGTGGGAACCTGGACAGCATTAAATTTTAGCTTCACTTTTAGTTTGTTCACATGCTTAGTTATTTTTTGCATGAATTTTATTTTCGTTCTTTTTGCCTGAAATTTCTGTTACTATGTCTCTATATCCTTACAACTGAAATTTTATTTTGGAGTTTTTGTCTGAAATTTCTGTTACTAATTTTATCTTGAATTTTTTGCTCGAATTTTACAACTATCCATACTTTTTTTGTTCATGAGTTTCGGGAGACGTTAACATTTTTCATGAAAGTTGCCCTCAAACATTTAAACAAAAGCCTCATTTTTGGACCCTGGTGTTGTGGATAGATTTGATCTTCATATTTCTAGCAGCAACCTAAGTAGTTATATCAGCAATTATATAAGACCAATGTTAATATCAGCAATTATATAGGACTAATTTGCTTTTTTCGTGGACGTAAGATGTTGTTGCTTTTTACAAAATAGTTTTATAGTTTAATTGCTCAAATTTGGGAAGCTAATCAGGGGCAGATCTACTTGGGGACTAGGGGGGGCTAAATTTGAAAAAAAATATGATATAAATTAGTCTTTTAATAATTTTATAAGGTAATGTTAATTTTAGCATATATTGGCCCCTTCTAAAAAAGTATATTGACTTTTTTTATAAAATCATTTTAATTTTATTTTGAAAATAAATTTCTAAAAAATATTTAGTTGTCTATATTGAAAGAGAAATAACTAAGAGCTTTGATTTAGATTCAATATTTGATGTTTTTGTTTATTTAAAAAGAGCGCAAATTATAATTTTAGACACTGTGTTTCTTTTGTTTAATATATGTATATGGGTGTCTTTATTTTATTTCAATGATATATTCTTCTTGATATATCATATATATTTTTTTAATACATAGGTTATATTAAACATATTTTATTTTTATATTAGATCTTACTATCAGATTGTTCTATACGGCAAAAAAAGTTATATAGAAATAAAACAAAAAATATCTTATGTATATTATTTTATTTTTATTTGCCCCACCTAAAGCAAATTCTTGGCTCCGCCACTCATTAGCTAATGTTAGTCCTATATAATGTTGGAGCTTAGAGCTTTTTTCTTCCAACCCTTCACTTTTGGAAGTGATCCATCTGTTCCAAGTCTTCAACATATATATTTTTCCTTTTCTGGAGAGCTGTATTTCTTGAAAACAATAATATCAAGAAAAAACAACAAAAAAATTCCTTTCTTCCCATCTGTAGCAAACCTGGGGTTGGCAAGGGATTGAGAAGGGCATTCATTAGAAAACTGAAGTACTAGCTTGCTACAGGTGTAGAGAAATGCCCTACATGATTATTTGTCTAGAACCGGCGTTAAATTTTGGAAAACCTCATATCTGAAAAAGGCCAGAGATATGAAATCCTATACAGGATGGTTTTTAGTAGAACAATATAGAAGACTTTATCTAAGGCACTTAGACAACCAATTAAGAAATCTAGCATCTCATGGATTATTCTTAATTTAGTGTTTGGAAATAAAGTGAGTGTAATGTCATGAATAATCTAGGTTTATTTCAATAATGTGAGCTTATTCCCATTCCCATCCCACTCGACCTCCTCCAATAAATTTATAAAAAAAAAAAAATGATTTATATAATTTGTATACATTGGTTGAGTCATAAATGGTGAGCATATTATACTAGTGTATCATATTATTGATGAACATTCGTGCTTCTGTATAGGTGACAGAAATATCACGATGCAATCCATAATCGTATCTTTTGATAGACCATATTTGATGAAGTGATTTAGAATTCATTGTTGGTGGTACAGGAATGAATTGCTAAGAGTTGGCTCAGTCCTAGCTTATCTTTTATGTTGGACATCTCACCCACCCCTACAAGAAAGCATGTATGAAATACTGACACATTATTGTTAACGACCCTCTATTTAGTTAGTAATACATTGTGGTGTTAATATGGCTCAGCACCATCTAGTTGTCTATGTAAGAGTTGCATATGTGTTAAGCTACTATATATGTTTGTGATAAATGGTTTCTTTCAATGTTAACCCAATGGATGCTTGTTCTCTTGATGTGAAAAATACTTGGCCAACAAGTGCATTTGATCCCTGGACAGATTGCTTGCATATGTGCAGAACATATATGTTAAATTGTTATTGATACAATAGGAATTAAGTGAAAATTAGCACACATATTGTATGGTTAGTTAGACGATCTTAATGGTATAAGTTCTTAATTTGGAGTCCAATTAACTAAGGAAATGGTATTTTCAACTTCACACAGCAGTTTTATTTAATAAATGGATTTTTTTTAACCATATAACATTATTAAAAAAAAAATTATGAATTGGAGGAACATTTTTAATCTCAATTATGATTTTTAATTGATACAAGTATATATTATTGAATAGGGGACGTTTCTTCAATTAATACAATTAATACGTGGGCAAGACCTACACAATAAAACCCAAAAAAAAATTAAAATTACGCACTAAATAAAGAGAAGGTGTAGACGGCGTTATTTGTAGTGCCGCAAAAAAGTATATACTGATGATCAAAATGAAACAGAATTAGCGGCAATGAACTAAAAGCAACCAAAGCTCATGATTTGCAAGTAGCTGGCGACTGGCGTGATTAATTACGGCATTTTCATGCTTGCCTAGGTTGGTGCTCCAGCGCCAGTACATATAATCCTCGGCGTTATTGTTATGCAAGTGGGATGCTTAATAACGACTTTATTTTCCATATCTGTTGCGCCTTAATTTTGCCAGGGAAGCCACAAATAAACACGGCACTCAAAGCAAATTAGCAGATTAATTTTTCTTGCAAATCGATTATGCTGGCGTTCGTCTCTCACCTATTCCAAAGCAGCTAAAACTAACCTCTGGCATTTTTGAGACTTATTAGCGTCTAAATTCACCGCCGGTAAAGACCTGGATCCTTGTAGTGATATATGTTCAAACCCAAATTAACCTAATCATGAATAGCATGAAAATTTACATGCCGTTGGCTTCATATATCCGATCGACAATAGCTCTTAATATCCAAATGGACCATTAGGATTTTAGAGTTAACTAATTAATCAGGGAAACTCAAGTTTATATAAGTCGCGATCGCCCTTTAGAGCAATAGTAGTGACATTTTGGCCAAGAATACTTTTACACAACTTCCCAACCTCCACACACTATAGTTAAGTTGCTTAAAAACCTCCTATACCATACTCAACATATGTATAGTATATTCGGCCATTCTCATTTTCACTGGCCAAATTTGAGCAGTCCAAACGGCCGGCCGAATAAATTTTCACGAATAAAAATTTGTTGATTTTGCTTATAATAACCAATCATGTCTCACAACAAATGGCTCATTTGCTTCTAATAAATATATCACCACTTTCCAAAACGGTCTTATACAGAACTTTGCTAAGTTATCTCGAAAACAAGACTGGGTGTTTTTCCAGAATGGGGTCCATTAATTAGCCTTTTAGAAAAACAAAAGCAAAAATAAAAGACAAAAAATTCTTTGAACTCTTTCGAGTGGATCCTTCTATAACAAATATTTCCTCTATATTGCATTACTCGTGATCAATTCATTCACTAATTAATAATTAGGAGATAGTCGTTAAAAATATAGCCATGGGAAGAAATATCGTTAACAAAATTTTCATTGAAAGAATATGACCATTGAAAAAAATATCGTTACAAAACTATATTAATTAGAATAATATGATTGCTAGAAATTAATGTGTAATTTTTAATAACAAGTATTTAAATTATAATTTAAAATTAAAATAAATGAAAAGATTAAAATTAATATTTTAATATGACGTTGAGAAATTATTTGGAAAGTTTATTATTTGATAATATTGTTAAAAAATGACTAACTAAATTCATAAAAATAAATTTTATAATTAACTTTTAACTAGATCACTACTAATGCGCGCCATTAGGTAGCGGGTAGCTGTGTGATCTTTGGCTAGCCAGAATCGGTTTGCTTCTGACATTCCTGAAGAAAAGCTTCTAACCAATAATGCTAATACAGAGTGTGAAAACAATGCTTAACTATTTTGAAAATTAATGAAATTTATTATTAAAATTTAATTTTTTTATATAAATATTTTATTTAATTTTTTAAAAATAAATATACGATAATTACATGATTGCAAATATATTTTTTCTTTTACAAATGCACTCTTTTGGAACTAGAAATTCTTCTCCAATCACCGTGTAGACACCATTTGATCTCCTTATCAAAATAATTTGCTAGCTCAACATCCCGAACAAAATTCAGTAAAAGATACAGTATTAGAGTTAACTCTTAACAAGATGAAGCCTGTGTACTCAGTATCGCCCATGTCCCGCACCATTCTGGACCCACGTAAGAATGCAACTTTATTCAGTAAAAAAAAACACAGAAATTCAACTCTGATAGTGACATCTTGAGAGATTAGTCTAATCATGATTTCACTTTAATTTAACTCACTTGACATCTTTGCGAAGTCGTAATTTTGCAAGAAGCCATTCATTTTTCAATATTGTTATCCGAGAGTTTCTATAGGTTGTAAGTACGTACAAAAGATATCTATAATTAGAAAAGAAAATGTCATATTGTTTTCCTATGGATTGAGGATCGAACGAATTATAAGATGAAAAAATATAGAAAAATTTCAAGACTTTTGAGTGCATGCAGGCACAGTTGCTTAATTTGCAAATCAACCTGATTAATTCCTATATTTTCTCATTTTTCATGTAAGTTTTGAACATAAATGAAGACGTAACACTTTTTAATCGCACGAGTTCTAATTAAATGGGTTTAAATTTCTCTCATCAAACCCTGTATATCCTCAGTTTCATGTTCCATTTTGGTCAATAGAGAGCCTCAACAAAAATTGTGTCTTCTAGCGACCTTAGACAAAGAGATCTCCTATCTCTCTATATTTTTCATTTTCTGTCTTGTGGTAACATTACAAGTGTTCTCAATCATCCGTTTTTTTTAGATAATATTCTATTATTTTGCAAGGTCAATCTTGAAGAGTTGGGTCTATATTTCAGATCCCGGCCTTGAGTTATATGAGATTAATGCTTCTGTACAGGTTTTGAATAAAGAGAAGTATTCTGTCTGTTTTAGCAAAGACACAACTACTGAGGTACAAGGAACAACCCTAAAAATATTAGTATTGGTCTTATTAAAATAAATCATCAAAATTTAATGAAAAATATAAGTTTGGTGAACAGTCAATACAAAAAATATCCCACATTGGACTCATAAAAAATACTTTCATCATATTTGATCTAAAATGAGAAAAAAAAAAGTGGAGAGAATAATTTGAAAGTACTTTTAGTTTGTCTTTTAAATTGTAAATCATCAACTTTAATGATTTACTATTCAAAAATTAAATCAAAATTACTTTTATTTTATTCTTTTCACTTTCTTTTCTTCATTTTTGATCAAATATGACGAAAACATTTTTGATAATGTCCAATGTAGAATTATTTTGATATTGACTTCTCATCAAATTTGTATTTTTTTTATCAAATTTTGATGATTTATTTTGATGAAACCAATATTAATACTCTAAGGATCGTAGAGGTTAAATTCACTAGAGCTTTTGAGAAAAATCCAGGATTACCTGTAGTGGTGAGAAGATCTAATATTATAGCCTTTCACTCATTTATATCAGAACCTGGACAAGAATTACAGATTAGAAGACTAGGTTTCTTTTAGTAGTAGGCAAAGAGGTTTTGTTAGAAGATATGCTTCAAGCAATACCCACCTACTCTATGGGATCTTTATATTGCCTTCCTCTATTACTTAAAGACTTAATCAGCTTCTTAAGAAGTTTATGTGGGCGATACAATGAGGATCACCCAAAAATTCAATGAGGATCATTCAAAAGACCTAGGTCGGTTGGGTTTTAGAGATTTCAAGAGTTTTAATTTGGCCATGCTTTCTTAGCAAAGTTGAAGGATTATGCAATATCCAAACTTTCTAGTTGAACAGGTCTTCAAGCAGAAATATTTCTGTAAGGTGAATTTTCTGGAAGCCAAACTAGGGTCAGGGCCTTCTTATGCATGGAGAAGCATGTATGTAGGCCTGCAGTTGCTTAAAAATGGGCTAATTTAGAGGATTGGAAATGGAAAAAGTGTCAACATATGGATATATAGGTTTTACCAAATTACGTAAACTAGTGCAAATTCAATAGAATGTGAAAAAGTGTGTAATCTTGTAGATCATGTTCTGAAACAGTGGAAGGAGGAACCACTTCAGTAGCTGTTCTCAACCTAGGAAGCTGAATTCATAAAGTCCATGCCAATGAGTCTTGGGGATAGAGAAGATAAAATGGTTTGGCTGCATACAACTAAGGGAAAGTATTCTGTTAGATATGGCTATAACCTTTGTTGGAGTCTAGCATTGCATATTGAAGGAATGGAGCTAAATTCCAAAGAAGAAAAGGCCAAGGCTAAAGCTGACATTTAACATTAGTTAGTTAAATTTGTTATATGTAATTCTACTCTATAAATAGTTGTAAAATAACTCTCGGATTATTAATTCAATGCTCTTAGTTTTATGTTCAATCTCATCTTCTCTCTGTTTCTTCTCTCTTTACAATACTTTGTTTCCAGAATTCTTCTACTTAACATGGTATCAGATTAGAAAATTTCGCACAACTCGAATTTCTCTTCTGGAAAGTCTCTCTGCACTACATCTTGTAGTGATCTTTTCCTGCACAACTTCTAAACTTGTGATTCTTGTCTCATTCTTTATATGGATTCCGATAGTTCTGACAATTCTCACAACTCTATACTTTGGAATCCATCAGACAACTCGTCAAGTCCATATTATTTGCATCCAAGTGACAATCACGGAGCTTTACTAGTTTCAGAAGTCTTCACTGGGGATAACTACGTTGCCTGGAGCCAATCAATTACAATTGCTTTGTCCGTCAAGAATAAGGTAGCTTTCATTGATGGGTCTATATTGCCACGAACTAATTCTCAGTCTGTACTTTACACTGCGTGGATGAGGGCCAATAATTTGTCTTGTCTTGGTTGATAAATTCAATCTCTAAAGACATACGAAATAGCCTACTGTATGTTAATTCATCTCTTGATCTTTGGAATGAGTTGAAGACTCGGTACCTAAGAAGCGATGGACCCAGAGTATTCCATCTTGAAAAATCCTTGAGTTGTATCAGTCAGGGATCTTCTTCCATAGATAAGGAAGTGTTTGAGAACGAAGGCCTAGGTTCAGTTGGAAAGGGAGAGATGGAAAGTCTAGCTGGGTTTCTCACTAGACTCCGATAGCAAATCAACAACCCCTAGCTTCAAGAAGTGTAGGGAACTAAAGCCCCGTTGTTAACAGAACTACTTTTCACTGTAATAGAATGCATCCGTATAAGTTGTTTCATAATATATTCTTTTGATGACACCTGTTGGATTACTTTCGAAAAGCAAGTCCTTAGGTCTAGTCATTCCTCTCGAAAGGTTAGCTAGCTTTCTGTCCAGTTTGCCTTTGAAGCCCATTTCCTTTGTGTAAATGAGATCTGGGTGAATAATCGAGTTCTTACTACAGTTAAGCAATGCTCTCGCTGCGGGAAGAACTTGAGAATGACTTTCTTTTAAAACTTTGTGCCTTTAAAACTCTGTGGGATGAGTATGTAACTTTTCACCCTTTTCCAATGTGCACTTGTGAGAAGATGTCACATTACACCTGTAATCTTTTCAATGTTCTTTTGAAAAGGCAGCATTCAGATTATGTTTTGAAATTTTTGATTAGTTTAAATGATTCATATGCATCCATTACAAGTCAGTTACTCTTTTCTGCCCCGCTTCCAAATATGACAAAGGTTTTCTCCTTACTACTTCAAGAAGAGAGCCAAAAACAATTGACTAATTCAGTCTCAAATGAGACTCATGCCTTGATGGTGAAACAGTCCATTCCAGCAACAAGATTTTCCAAAGAGAAATCCAAGAAGTCTATGTTACGTTGCACACATTGTGGATATAATGGATACATTGTGGATAAGTGTTTCCAATTACATGGATATCCCTTTGGCTGGAGTGGACCAAAAGGCTGGAGAAACCATGCTGCTAATGCTATTGTTTCAACTGATCAAGTTTGTGACTAGAACAAAGAAGAGTCTCACATGTTTTCTTTAACCATCAAAGAGTTCAATAAGCTTCTAGCTATTACAAATGCATCTCAAGACATAACATCTCAGCCTTCAAATACTCAGAACATAGCATGTAACGTTGCTACTTCCTCTCAATATTCGAGTAAATTCTATTGCAATTCTGTTTCTGCTTCAATATCAGATTCAACATGTTCTTGGATATTAGACACTAGTGCAACAGATTATAAGATCTTTTCACCATCTTTCTATTATTTTCCTCCTAAACATATTTCGACAACTATAACTTTGCCTAATGGGCAAACTCTACTAGCTACACACATTGGCACAGTTTGTATTCTTAATAATCTGTTTTTTCAAAATGTGTTGTGTGTACCATCATTTACTATTAATTTGCTACATGTTTCTAAACTAGACCAAACATTTAATATTTGTTTGTCAATCTGTGGAACTCATTGTATTTTACAAGACCAATTAAAGAAGATGATGATTGCAATTGCCTTTGAAAAACATGGTCTATATCATTTTGTATCTGCTACAAATAATAAGTCTAGTTCAGATCATTTTTCTGCTACTGTTCAAAAATCCTTTGACATATGGCATTATAGATTAGGCCATGTATCTTCTACCAGACTTTCTTCCATTAAAAACATAGATTCTTTTGTTACTATGGATTGTAAAAGTGTATGTCAAATTTGTCCCTTGGCAAAGCAAAGAAGATTGCCCTTTCCTATATCACACACAAAAACTTATAAAATGTTTGATTTGATTCATTGTGATATATGGGATCCTCTTGCTATCATATCTTACTCGGGTTATAGATATTTTTTAACAATTGTAGATGATTTTACAAATTGAAAGCCAAGTCTGATGTTCCATCTTTGTTTAAGAATTTCTGTAAAATGGTTAGCACTCAGTTTAATGTTGCTGTCAAGGTTATTAGATCAGACAATGAACCTAAATTTTCTCTTGTAGATTTTTAGAATAAAAATGGGATTTTACATTAGAAAACTTGTGTAGAAACCCCATAGCAAAATGGAAAAGTAGAAAGGAAACATCAACATTTGTTAAACACAACTACAGCACTCATGTTTCAAGCAAACATTCCACTAGTTTTTTGGTCTGATTGTGTTTTTACTGTAGCTCATATTATAAATAGAATACCTACTCCTATTCTAGATAATAAAACCCCTTATGAAATGCTTTTTTATAAAAGGCCAAGGCTAAAGCACTTAAAAGTCTTTGGTTGTCTCTGTTTTGCATCTACACTTCAAAATTATAAACATAAGTTTGATCCTAGAGCCATTAAATGCATCTTTCTCGAGTATCCTTATGATAAAAAAGGGTTATAAAGTAATGGACTTGAATACTAATGAAGTCTTTGTATCTAGAAATGTTATTTTTTATGAAATGTTCTCCCTTTTACTGATATACCTACTAATCCAGAAAATCATTTTTTTATATTCCCTCCATCAGAAAATAACAGTTATTTTTATACTCAACCTGCATCATCAAGTTCAAATACTGATGAATCTACTCACATTCCTCATGATGGTACAACTAATCATTCACATGATGATATTTCTGATCATTCACATGATGATAGAACTGTTTCTAATAATACACCACAACTAAGAAGGTCTACTCGAATTCGACTGCCACCTAGTTTTCTACAGGATTACCACTGCACTTAGGTTACATCTACTAAAGCATGTTTAAATGATGCCACTTGCAAACGTAATTTCTATCATATTTCTCCTTTTCTTTCTGCAAATAGATTGTCATCATCTCATAAGGCATTTCTTGCATCAATAACATCATCATCTGAACCTAAGTCATATAAACAAGTTGCCCAATTTCCAGAATGGCAAATGGCCATGAAAAATGAGCTAAATACTTTGGAATTTGTTGCCCGATGACTAACACAAGAGGGAGGGTGAATTGAGTTGTATTTAAAAAATAACAATTATAAATCAAATATATAATATAAAATATAAATAAAATATGAAACAATAATAAATATAAAGAGGAAGGGTAAGAGAGAAGCAAACTCAGTATGTTAACGAGGTTCGGCCCCACTGCCTACGTCCTCGCCTCAAGCTACCTCTTGAGGATCCCCAAATCCACTATTCAATCTCCTTTAGGTGGAGATAGAAACCTATTACACCTTTGAGCAGCACCGCTCCAAAGAATCCGTGTAGAACACCCTCTACACTTCCAATCACCTCACACTTGGTGATTTAACTATTCCACGTGTAGAACACCTTCTACACTTCCAATCACCTTACACTTGGTGATTTAACTATTCCCCGTGTAGAACACCTTCTACACACACAAGGGTTATACACACCCTTTTACTGATACAAGAATTGATAGTAGGTAGACTATCAAAGTACACTCCTCAATGAGTGAGATAGAAACAATACAGCGCAACCTATATCTCTCTCAACAAGAATAAGAATTAAGGCTCAAAACTTTAGAAAAGAGAGAATGAGAGCTTTGAAGAAATGATGCAAAACTTAGCAATAGATGTGTAAGCTCTTGTTGTGATTTTTGCAAAACTCAAGTGAGCTATTTATAGGTAAATGAGTCTTCAATTTCAAATTTGAAAAGATTCCCATGTCAAATAAGAGCACTATTCACTTTTCAAAAAATTCAAATAAAAACATTTCCTTTTTGCATTTGTCAAAGACAACTCCATTCATTTTTCAAAGAAATCAAATCTAATCTTTTGCTTTTCATACAAGACAAAATGAGCATGATTTATTTTTCAAACCAAATCATCTTCTTTTTGCATATGTCAAAAAAACACACAACCACCCTTTAAGATTTTCAAACAAATCATCTATCTTTTATATTTGTCAAAAAAACACACAACCACCCTTTAAGATTCTCAAACAAAATCATCTACCTTTTGCATTAGTAAAAAAAAACACACCACCTCCCTTCAAGACTTTCAAACAAAATATGCACATGTCAAATATGATAATCAATCATCTTATAAAATCAAGTTTTTATAAAAAAAAATATAATTTTCGAAATTATTTTGTTTGATGGTGTTATGCACATGTGAAAAACATAATTTTCAAAACTAAGACATTTAAAAATGTCTTGCATATGTGGAAAAAGTAATTTGATGTTTTATGAGAAAAAAAGAGTAATTTGGAGCCTTAATCCAATTTCTAATTTTATCAAGAGATGTACAAAAATAATCTATAAACTTCATTTGTAGACTTGATATCTTTCTTGCTCATACTTGATTTCTTGATGTGTTTAGCTCCCTTCATGCATAGACAACTTGAGCTTGAGTTTTCAATATTATTTGTTATCATCAAAATTTATACGTAAATACGAGACTTGAAACCTTGGGTTCAACAATCTCCCCCTTTTTGATGATGACAAATACTTAGTAGAAATCTGCGACCTGCAGTAATACTTAAGCTCCCCCTGAAAATATGCGTTAGTATTTCAAGAAAAATATAAATATGATTCTAGCATATATAACAGGGTAGTATAATACTAGTATAAGACTTCTCCCCCTTTTGGCATCATTAAAAAGGAACCGTAATTGGTTTCAATAAGATTTTTTTTTTTTTTCGTAATAAGCAATAATCAAATAAAACGGTACGTTAGAGAGTAGAAGTTGGAACCACCCGTGCCCGACAAAACCTGCAAAGGTTGAAGCCGAATTTTATCATCTCGGTGCGGAAGAAGATTTAAATTCGCTTGATGTTATTGACGAATTAGATATTCCAGAAATTTGAAGTTGAATAATTAAAATTATCCGTGTCCGATAAAGACAGCAAAAGCTGTAAGCCTAGCTCTGGCAATGCGGTGCAGAGCCATGCATGTTCGACAAAACCTGCAAATGTTGGAAGTCTAACTCTGACAGTTCGGTGCGGAGCCACGCGTGTCTGATAAAACCTACAAAGGTGGCCTAGCTCTAGCAGTTGGTGCGAAAGCAGATTCAAATCCGCGTGATATTGTTGAAAAATTAAATATTATTGAGATTTGAAAGTTGTCGTTTAAAAGACCGTTTTCACCTGTTGGATACTCAAATAAATTTTCACCCCACTCATTGATCCGGTTTCTGTTTATTCAAAACGATAGAATGGCGGAGAAAATTTCATCCAATAATCTTCCGGATTTGAATCAGGAACCGTCTCAACCAGTCATTTTATCTCATGAGGTTGTCAATACCATGATAGAAGCAGAGATGCATTTTTCAAATAGAACTGATTCTGAGGTTGTTACAACATCAAGAACTCTCAGTGCTCAATATGCTGCCTCTGTTACGACCATGTCTCGGAGATTACTAGCGAGGGCAAATGAGGTTGATCGACTTAACAATCAAATATCTGTTCTGCATCAAAAGCTTGTAAATAAAGGCAGAAAGAATAAGAGGTTAAAGTAAGAAAATAAAGATTTGACGGAATTGACTCGTATTCTGAAACTTCAAATAGAGGAATCGGAACGAGTAAGAGTTCAAGCACAGAGTCAACATCAGCAGATAATGGCAGCGTTTCACGAGAGAAACAGGGATAATTATAATTAATCTCGCTAGCTTAGTTCGGTAACTTTTGACAATATGTATCCGGCATATCTTGTAAGTTTGACTAAGTAAGATTTGAAGAGATGTCAGTTTGTCTTTTACTTATTTCTATCTTTATAAAAGCAATCCTTAGCTTTATCTAATCCGCATCAAATCTTCTTCTTATTGTTGTAGTTCATCTTCATTCTCACTTTACAAATTTTCAATGGCTCGTAGATTTCCCTTCAGTGATTCTCTTGATCAAGATTTGAGGTATCCTTCACCTCAGTCTCAATCTATTTCTGCATCTGTCGTGGGTGCCATGAAGCAACAAGAGACTGATTTAGCTAATAAATCAGATCATGACGCCATTTATGAGCTTGTGGGTCTCGGGACTCGATACTCATCTTCCATAGTTTCTTTTTCCGCTCGGTTGCAGTCCAAAACCCGCGAGATAAAGAAGCTTAATGAGAAGATCGATATTCTTCAACGACTTGTTCAAGAGTCTAATAAAAAAATAGTAGACTTAAAAAAACAGAATAAGGATTTAAAATCCTTACTTGCCTCTGCATTTCGATTGCCTAATCCTTTAGATAAGGATGGCATGATGATTTATGAGGAGCAAATGCATTTGAATGATGAGGCTAAACGTCTCAAGTTTCTGTAGGTCATTTGAGTTAATGGAATAAAAGTATCTAGCAGATATTGATGGCATGCATAATTCCTATTTCTCTTCTAATCATGCGTAGTCTATCTTCTGGTAGGGGTTTTGTAAAAATGTCTGCCAAATGATCATGTGTACTAGTGAATTCTAATGCAATATCGCCCTTCTGCACTTTGGTCCGAGATTGTTGTATTGGATTCTTTGAAAGATTTATAGCACTTGTATTATCACATTTGATTGGAATGTGATTGTACATACGTTTAAAATCCTCAAGTTGTTGCTTCATGTAAAGAACTTGGGCACAACAACTACCCGCAGCAACATATTCTGTCTCAGCAGTAGATAGTGCAACAGGATTTTATTTTTTACTAAACCAGGAAACTAGTGCATGACCTAAGAAATGACATGTTCTACTAAAACTTTTTCGATCATCTTTGCAACCAGTATAATCGGTACCTGAATAACTAATAAGATCGAAAGAAGTATATTTAGGATACCATAACTTTAAGTCAATGGTACTGGCAAAATATCTAAAAATCCGCTTGACTGCAATCAAATGAGATTGTTTTGGAAATGATTGAAAACGTGCACATAAACATACACTGAACATAATATCAGGTCTATTAGTTATCAAATATAATAAACTACTAATCATACCTCGATATACATTTGAGTTAACTGGCTTACCGCTTTCATCTTTATCAAATTTAGTGGTCGGATTCATTGGTGTTCCAGTTTCCTTAGCACCTTCCATCCCAAATTTCTTCAGCAATTCCTTAATATATTTCGATTGATTGATGAATGTCCCACTTTTTGCTTGCTTAATTTGCAATCCGAAAAAGAATGTAAACTCTCCCATCATGCTCATTTCAAATTCTTCCTGCATAGTCTTAGCAAAAACTTGGCACATATTTTCATTAGTAGCACCGAATATTATATCATCAACATAAATACCTCGTGAAGGTTCTCCTAGAATTTATTCCGCTGGATGATCTTTCACATGTTTTCACTATTTGGTTGCATCTTGTACTAAGTCTTGATGATCTTTCCTTCTATTTCCATGATCTTCTCTTTTGAATTGTCTTCAAATATCACACATCCTTTTTCTTTAGAAGTGAAGTCAATGAATTTAGTTTTGTCTTCTGTCACGTATCTTGAGCATCCGTTGTCTAAAAATCATTTATTTTTACCTGTAGAATACTTTATGCATACCTACAAAAGCAATTAAAAACAATTCCCGGTACCCAAGTTCTTTGGGTCCTTTATTTATTAGTATTAGAAGAAACAAGATATTTAGGTACCCATATGGTCCTAATAGTCATTGTATGTTTTCTTCTAATAGGACAAGCAAAATAATTATGACCATTTCTATTACAAAAATTGCAAATAGTATGTGACATATATGAAGAACTTGAGTGATTATAATAGTATCCTTTTTTAACAAAATTATTTTTATGAAAAGAATTTTGAATATTGGACTTTGATGTAGAAGGATTATCAAAGAAGTTTTTATAAGGTTTGTATTTTTGTTTTGGCATATATCCTAAGCCTGCCTTATCAAAAACACATCTTTGACTACCAAGAAGTTTTTCAAAATTTCTTTTTCCATTCGTAAAGTTTTCAATAATATTTTCTAAATCAGTTTTCTTTTTCTTCAACTCAAAATTTTCATCTTTCAAAACAATATTTTCTTTTCTTAAAATATCAATTTCGTTTGTTAAAGAAGAACTTTTCTTTTTCAAAACAGTATACTTGATACCCAATTTTTCAAATTCCTCATATACTTCTTCTAAAACATTTTGCAATTCTTCATATGAAGGATCTTCAATATTATCAAAATTTGTTACCTCAATGTCATCTTTAGCCATAAGACAAAGATTTCCTGATTCTCCATTGCTTGCTTCACTATCTGAGCTACTTGAATCATTATTCCACGTAGCTTTCATTGTTTTTTTGCCTTTGTTTCGATCTTTCTTTAGCAGAGGACAATCTGGCTTGATATGACCGGGTTTATTGCATTTATAACAAATTAAAGTGTCATTTTTACCTGAATCTTTCTTGGAAAACTTATTGAAGGATTTCCTTGGAGGAGTTTTATTTTTCTTTAAGAACCTCTGAATTCTTCTTGTTATCATCGCAACTTCTTCATCTTTGTCGTCATTTTCCTCATCTTCATCACTTTCACTTTCATGTGGAACAGCTTTAAGTGCCAAGCTCTTCTTTGACTTTCCTTCTTCTTCTCCTCTTTTCAATGTGTACTCATGGGTGATAAGTGACCCGATGAGTTCATTCACTTCGAGCTTCTTGAGGTCTCTAGCTTCAAGAATCGCTGTCACTTTTGATTCCCAACGTTTTGGTAAAGAGTTGAGAATTTTTCTTACTATCTCCACTTTGGAATAAATTTTGCCAAGAGCTGTCAAGCTATTTATGATGTTAGTAAAACGAGTGTACATACTAGAAATAGATTCATCATCATTCATCTTAAACATTTCATATTCATGAGTAAGAATATAAATTTTTGATTCCTTGACTTGAGAAGTTCCTTCATAAGTAACTTCCAAGTTATCCCAAATTTCCTTTGCTCTAGCACAAGTCATTACTCTATTAAATTCATTACCATTGAGAGCATTATATAATAAATTCATAGCAGTTAAATTCAAAGTATAAAGTCTATCGTCTTCACGATTAAACTCTTCTTCTTCCTTTTTGACCTTTACTCCATCAACTACTTTTGTTGGAATATAAGGTCCATTTACAATACATTTCCAGATTTCTCGACCTTGAGCCTGAAGGAATATTCTCATTCTAACTTTCCAGAATGAGTAATTGTCTCCACAAAAGAGTGGAGGCCGACTGCTAGATTGACCTTCATCAAATGAAGCTGCAATGTTAGCCATAAGATCTTAACTCAAAAGATAGTTAATCTTATAATAGAGCTCTAGCTCTGATACCACTTGTTGCCCAGATGACTAACACAAGAGGGGGGGTGAATTGAGTTGTATTTAAAAAATAACAATTATAAATCAAATATATAATATAAAATATAAATAAAATATGAAACAATAATAAATATAAAGAGGAAGGGTAAGAGAGAAGCAAACTCAGTATGTTAACGAGGTTCGGCCCCACTGCCTATGTCCTCGCCTCAAGCTACCTCTTGAGGATCCCCAAATCCACTATTCAATCTCCTTTAGGTGGAGATAGAAACCTATTACACCTTTGAGCAGCACCGCTCCAAAGAATCCGTGTAGAACACCCTCTACACTTCCAATCACCTCACACTTGGTGATTTAACTATTCCACGTGTAGAACACCTTCTACACTTCCAATCACCTTACACTTGGTGATTTAACTATTCCCCGTGTAGAACACCTTCTACACACACAAGGGTTATACACACCCTTTTACTGATACAAGAATTGATAGTAGGTAGACTATCAAAGTACACTCCTCAATGAGTGAGATAGAAACAATACAGCGCAACCTATATCTCTCTCAACAAGAATAAGAATTAAGGCTCAAAACTTTAGAAAAGAGAGAATGAGAGCTTTGAAGAAATGATGCAAAATTTAGCAATAGATGTGTAAGCTCTTGTTGTGATTTTTGCAAAACTCAAGTGAGCTATTTATAGGTAAATGAGTTTTCAATTTCAAATTTGAAAAGATTCCCATGTCAAATAAGAGCACTATTCACTTTTCAAAAAATTCAAATAAAAACATTTCCTTTTTGCATTTGTCAAAGACAACTCCATTCATTTTTTAAAGAAATCAAATCTAATCTTTTGCTTTTCATACAAGACAAAATGAGCATGATTTATTTTTCAAACCAAATCATCTTCTTTTTGCATATGTCAAAAAAACACACAACCACCCTTTAAGATTTTCAAACAAATCATCTATCTTTTATATTTGTCAAAAAAACACACAACCACCCTTTAAGATTCTCAAACAAAATCATCTACCTTTTGCATTAGTAAAAAAAAACACACCACCTCCCTTCAAGACTTTCAAACAAAATATGCACATGTCAAATATGATAATCAATCATCTTATAAAATCAAGTTTTTATAAAAAAAAATATAATTTTCGAAATTATTTTGTTTGATGGTGTTATGCACATGTGAAAAACATAATTTTCAAAACTAAGACATTTAAAAATGTCTTGCATATGTGGAAAAAGTAATTTGATGTTTTATGAGAAAAAAAGAGTAATTTGGAGCCTTAATCCAATTTCTAATTTTATCAAGAGATGTACAAAAATAATCTATAAACTTCATTTGTAGACTTGATATCTTTCTTGCTCATACTTGATTTCTTGATGTGTTTAGCTCCCTTCATGCATAGACAACTTGAGCTTGAGTTTTCAATATTATTTGTTATCATCAAAATTTATACGTAAATACGAGACTTGAAACCTTGGGTTCAACAAGAATTAAATAAAACATGGGAGCTTGTCACTTTACCCAAAAATAAACAAACGATTGGCTGCAAATGGGTTTTTAAAATCAAATATAAATCTAATGGCATCATAGAAAGACATAAAGCAAGATTAGTAGCAAAAGGTTACAACCAACAAGAGGGATTATATTTTTTTGATATTTTTCCACCTGTTGCCAAAATCACTTCAATAAGGTTGTTGCTTGCTGTTGCTGCCATTAAAAATTGGCATATTCATCAACTAGATGTGAATAATGCATTTTTGCATGGTGATTTATATGAAGAGGTTTATATGGATTTACCCCCTGGATTGCCAAACCAAAATGGCAAAGTTTGTAGACTTTTAAAAAGTCTGTATGGATTTAAACAGGCATCTAGGCAGTGGTTTGAAAAGCTATCTAGTTCTCTCATTAGTTATGTTTTTATTCAAGGTAGATATGATTGTACATTGTTTGTTAAAAAGTCAGAATCTTACTTTATGGTTTTACTTGTTTATGTTGATGATGTATTGTTAACAAGTGATAGTTTGGAACAGATTCAATTATTAAAGAACTTATTACATGACAAGTTTACAATCAAGGACCTAGGTTCATTGAAATATTTCTTGGGAATAGAAGTAGCCAGATCCAAGACTGGTATATCAATTTGCCAAAGAAAATATGCACTTGACTTATTGCAAGACACTGGCGCTATTGGAGCAAAACCAAGTACTTTTCCTATGGAGTCAAACATCAAGCTTGCTATTGATGATTCAAAACTATATGAAGACCCATTAGAATATAGGAGATTAATTGGAAAATTGTTATTCTTGACAATTACAAGACTAGATCTCGCCTATTCTATTCAAGTCTTAAGTCAGTTTTTATCAAAACCAATAGTTAATCAATATCAAGAAGCAATGAGAGTAATTAGATATTTGAAAGCAATGCCTGGACAAGGCTTGTTCTTCCCATCATCACCACAGCTCTAGTTAAAGGCATTCTTGAATAGTGATTGGGTTGGGTGTATTGATACTAAAAGAAATGTAACAGGTTTTGCAATATTTTTTGAATACTCATTAGTTTTATGGAAGTCTAAAAAGCAAGCAACAATAAGTTGTTCCTCTGCAGAAGCAGAGTATAGAGCACTTGCAGCCACCACTTATGAAGTGCAATGGTTAATATATGCATTGAAGGATTTACATATCGATCATATCTAGCCAACTGTTCTGTACATATAGAGCAAATCTACAATGTCAATTTCCACCAACCCAGATCAACATGAAAGGACTAAACATATACAAATAGACTACCACCTAGTTAGAGAGAAATTGCAAGAAAAACTCAAGTTATTCTACATACCCTCTCGGTTACAAATAGCAAATATACTAACTAAACTATTGGATTCATTACTTTTCCATCATAACCTATGCAAGATGAACATCTTAAATATTCATATTCATCTTTGTTGAACCCAAGGTTTCAAGTTTCATGTAAATCTACAAATGGATTTTGATGATAACAAATGAATCCAAAGAATAAAGGAGTCTCAAGCTCAAGTTGTCCACACAATATAATCAAGCACATCAAGGAAGCAAGCATGAGCAAGAATGGAACAAGTTCACATTAAAATCATAGAGTAATGTTGTAAATCTCTTAAAAATTCAAAATTAAGATTAAAACTCAAAATTAATATTTTATCATAAAGCATTAAAATACATTTTTCACATATGCATGAATATTTTGAAAATTAAATTTGAAAATTTTGAAAGATGATTGATTGTCATTTTTCACATGTACATGACATGATTAAAGGTTTGAATTTTGAAAATATTAAGATGATTGATTGTCATCTTTCACATGTGCATGTTTTATTTGAATATTTTCAAAAGTGGTGGATGCTTTTCTTGACTTATGCAAAAGGTAGATGTCTTTATTTGAAGATTTTGAAAAGAAAAGTGTGCTCCTTTTGTTATATACAAAAAGTAAAAGATTATGTTTGAAATTTTTGAAAAGTAAAGTGTGCTCCTTTTGTCACATGCAAAAAGTAAAAATATTAGATTTGAAATTTTTGAAAAGTGAATGATGATGTTTTTGACATGAGAATCTTTTCAAATTTGAAATTGAAAACTCATTTGCCTATAAATAGCTCACTTGAGTTTTGCAAAATTCACAACAAGAGCTTACACATCTATTGCTAAGTTTTGCATCATTTCTTCAAAACTCTCATTCTCTCTTTTCTAAAGTTTTGAGCCTTAATTCTTGTTCTTGTTGAGAGAGATATAGGTTGCGCTGTATTGTTTCTATCTCACTCATTGAGGAGTGTACTTTGATAGTCTACCTACTATCAACTCTTGTATTTGTAAAAGGGTGTGTATAACCCTTGTGTGTGTAGAAGGTGTTCTACACGGGGAATAGTTAAATCACCAAGTGTAAGGTGATTGGAAGTGTAGAGGGTGTTCTACACGGATTCTTTAGAGCGGTGCTGCTCAAAGGTGTAATAGGTTTCTATCTCCACCTAAAGGAGATTGAATAGTGGATTTGGGGATCCTCAAGAGGTAGCTTGAGGCGAGGACGTAGGCAGTGAGGCCGAACCTCGTTAACATACTGAGTTTGCTTCTCTCTTACCCTTACTCTTTATATTTATTATTGTTTCATATTTTGTTTATATTTTATATTATATATTTGATTTATAATTGTTATTTTTTTAAATACAACTCAATTCACCCCCCCCTCTTGTGTTAGTCATCTGGGCAACAATTGGTATCAGAGCTAGAGCTCTATTATAAGATTAACTATCTTTTGAGTTAAGATCTTATGGCTAACATTGCAGCTTCATTTGGTGAAGGTCAATCTAGCAGTCGGCCTCCACTCTTTTGTGGAGACAATTACTCATTCTGGAAAGTTAGAATGAGAATATTCCTTCAGGCTCAAGGTCGAGAAATCTGGAAATGCATTGTAAATGGACCTTATATTCCAACAAAAGTAGTTGATGGAGTAAAGGTCAAAAAGGAAGAAGAAGAGTTTAATCGTGAAGACGATAGACTTTATACTTTGAATTTAACTGCTATGAATTTATTATATAATGCTCTCAATGGTAATGAATTTAATAGAGTAATGACTTGTGCTACAGCAAAAGAAATTTGGGATAACTTGGAAGTTACTTATGAAGGAACTTCTCAAGTTAAGGAATCAAAAATTTATATTCTTACTCATGAATATGAAATGTTTAAGATGAATGATGATGAATCTATTTCTAGTATGTGCACTCGTTTTACTAACATCATAAACAGCTTGACAGCTCTTGGCAAAGTTTATTCCAAAGTGGAGATAGTAAGAAAAATTCTCAACTCTCTACCAAAACGTTGGGAATCAAAAGTGACAGCGATTCTTGAAGCTAGAGACCTCAAGAAGCTCGAAGTGAATGAACTCATCGGGTTACTTATCACCCATGAGTACACATTGAAAAGAGGAGAAGAAGAAGGAAAGTCAAAGAAGAGCTTGGCACTTAAAGCTGTTCCACATGAAAGTGAAAGTGATAAAGATGAGGAAAATGACGACAAAGATGAAGAAGTTGCGATGATAACAAGAAGAATTCAGAAGTTTTTAAAGAAAAATAAAACTCTTCTAAGGAAATCTTTCAAAAAGTTTTCCAAAAAAGATTCAGGTAAAAATGACACTTTAATTTGTTATAAATGCAATAAATCTGGTCATATCAAGTCAGATTGTCCTCTGCTAAAGAAAGATCGAAATAAAGGCAAAAAATCAATGAAAGCTACATGGGATGATGATTCAAGTAGCTCAGATAGTGAAGCAAGCAATGGAGAATCAGCAAATCTTTGTCTTATGGCTAAAGATGACATTGAGGTAACAAATCTTGATAATATTGAAGATCCTTCATATGAAGAATTGTAAAATGTTTTAGAAGAGATATATGAGGAATTTGAAAAATTGGGTATCAAGTATACTGTTTTGAAAAAGAAAAATTCTTCTTTAACAAACGAAATTGATATTTTAAGAAAAGAAAGTATTGTTTTGAAAGATGAAAATTTTGAGTTGAAGAAAAAGAAAACTGATTTAGAAAATATTATTGAAAAATTTACGAATGGAAAAAGAAATTTTGAAAAACTTCTTGGTAGCCAAAGATGTGTTTTTGATAAGGCAGACTTGGGATATATGCCAAAACAAAAATACAAACTTTATAAAAACTTCTTTGATAATCCTTCTAAATCAAAATCCAATATTCAAAATTCTTTTCATAAAAATAATTTTGTTAAAAAATGATACTATTATAATCACTCAAGTTTTTCATATATGTCACATGCTATTTACAATTTTTGTAATAGAAATGGTCATAATTATTTTGTTTGTCCTATTAGAAGAAAACATACAATGACTATTAGGACCATATGGGTACCTAAAAATCTTATTTCTTCTAATACTAATAAATAAAGGACCCAAAGAATTTGGGTACCAAGAAAAATCATTTTAATTGTTTTTATAGGTGTGCATGACGTCTTCCACAAATAAAAATAAATGGTTTTTAGATAGTGGATGTTCAAGACACATGACGGGAGACAAGACTAAGTTCTTTGATCTTAGATCTAAAGAAGAAGGACACGTGACATTTGGAGACAACTCGAAAGGGAAGATCGTGGGAATAGGTAAAATTGGTAATGAGTCTTCTCTTATAATTGAAGATGTTCTACTTGTTGAAGGTTTAAAACATAATCTTTTAAGCATAAGTCAATTATGTGATAAATGATTTACAGTTACTTTCAAAATGGATAAGTGCATTATATTGAATGATTATGATTGTAATATTTGTTTTATTACTTTTAGAAGTAACAATATTTATACAATTGATTTTGAAGAAATTACCTCACAAGATGCGATTTGTTTTTCAGCTCAAAATGAAACTAATTGGTTATGGCATAGAAGACTAGGTCATGCCAATATGGAACTTATTTCCAAAGTTTCAAAAAATGATCTTGTGAGAGGTTTACCAAAAGTAAATTTTCTTAAAGACAAAATTTGTGATGCATGCCAATTTGGTAAACAAACAAAAACTTCTTTTAAAATCAAGAAACATATTTCCACTACTAGACCACTGCAACTGATACACATGGATCTTTTTGGACCAAATAGAGTTGCAAGTTTAGGAGGAAAATATTATGCATTTGTTGTTGTTGATGACTTCTCTAGATATACTTGGGTCATCTTTCTTACTCATAAAGATGAGGCACATAATGCTTTTACCAAGTTATGCAAGAGAATTCAAAATGAAAAGGGTTATACTATTTCAAGTATCCGAAGTGATAGGGGAAAAGAGTTTGTTAATAAAAATATTGAAACATTTTGTGATGAAAATGGTTTTGTGCATAATTTTTCTGCTCCTCGAACTTCTCAACAAAATGGGGTAGTAGAAAAGAAAAAATAGATCTCTTCAAAAGATGGCAAGAACAATGTTCAACGAGAACAACTTGCCTAGTTATTTTTGGGCTGAAGCGGTAAGTACTGCATGTTATGTTATAAATAGAGTTATGCTAAGGTCTAAATTAGATAAAAACCCCTATGAGCTTTGGAATGAGAAAAATCCCAACATTTGTTACTTTCATGTATTTGGATGCAAATGTTTTATTTTAAATGACAGAGATAATTTAGGCACGTTTGATGCAAAATCTGATGAAGGTATCTTTCTCGGGTATTCTACTAATAGTAAAGTTTATAGAGTATTCAATAAAAAGACTTTGACTGTACAAGAATCTATGCATGTAGTATTTGATGAATCTAATTCTCTACTCTCCAAGAAATCTATTAATGAAGAAACAGGAGGTATAAATAATATGGAAAGTCTCAATCTCAACAAAGAGAACACAATAGAGGAAGTCCAACATGGAGATATCAAGAAAGATCATCAAAATTTAATACAAGATGCAACCAAACAGTGGAAATTTGTGAAAGATCATCCAGTGGAACAAATTCTGGGGGAACCTTCACGAGGTGTAAGCACTTGATCATATCTTAGAAATATTTGCAATCATACTGCTTTTCTATCTTAGATTGAACCTAAAAATATTGATGAAGCACTTCTTGATGAATCTTGGATTCTAGCTATACAAGAAGAGCTTAATCAATTTGAAAGAAATGATGTTTGGACACTTGTTCCTAGACCAAAAAATCATACTATTATTGGAACAAAATGGGATTTTAGAAACAAGAAAGATGAGTCCGGAGTCATTACTAGAAATAAGGCTCGACTTGTAGCCCAAGGTTTCAATCAAGAAGAAGGAATCGATTATGATGAGACATATGCACCAGTCGCAAGATTAGAAACTATTCGAATGCTACTTGCATATGCTTGTTATAAAGATTTCAAACTTTTTCAAATGGATGTTAAAAGTGCTTTCTTAAACGGTTTTATAAATGAAGAGGTATATGTTGAGCAACCTCCAGGTTTTGAAAATCATATTTCTCCAAATCATGTTTTCAAACTCACAAAAGCACTATATAGACTCAAACAAGCTCCTAGAGCGTGGTACGAGAGACTTAGTGGTTTCTTGATTAAAAAAGGCTTTTCAAGAGGAAAAATTGATACAACTCTTTTCATTAAATACGAAAATGATGATATTCTTTTGATTCAGATTTATGTTGATGATATAATATTCGGTGCTACTAATGAAAATATGGGCCAAGTTTTTGCTAAGACTATGCAGGAAGAATTTGAAATGAGCATGATGAGAGAGCTTACATTCTTTCTCGAATTGCAAATTAAGCAAGCAAAAAGTGGGACATTCATCAATCAATCAAAATATATTAAGGAATTGCTGAAAAAATTTGGGATGGAAGGTGCTAAGGAAACTGGAACACCAATGAGTCCATCCACTAAACTTGATAAAGATGAAACCGGTAAACCAGTTGACTCGAAGGTATATCGAGGTATGATCGGTAGCTTATTATATTTGACAGCCAGTAGACCAGATATTATGTTTAGTGTGTGCTTATGTGCACGCTTTCAATCATCTCCAAAAGAATCACATTTAATTGCAGTTAAGCGCATTCTTAGATATCTTAGTGGTACAATTAACTTAGGGTTATGGTACCCTAAGCACACATCTTTCGATCTAATCAGCTACACAGATGCAGATTATGCTGGCTGTAAAATAGATCGAAAAAGTACTAGTGGAGCATGTCACTTCTTAGGTCGTGCACTAGTTTCTTGGTTTAGTAAAAAACAAAATTCTGTTGCACTATCTACTGCTGAGGCAGAATATGTTGCTGCGGGTAGTTGTTGTGCTCAAGTTCTTTACATGAAGCAACAACTTGAGGATTTTAAACTTATGTACAATCACATTCCAATCAAATGTGATAATACAAGTGCTATAAATCTTTCAAAGAATCCAATACAACATTCTCGGACCAAACATATTGAAATTAGATATCATTTTCTTAGAGATCATGTGCAAAAGGGCGATATTGTATTAGAATTCACTAGTACACATGATCAATTGGCAGACATTTTCACAAAACCCCTACCAGAAGATAGACTATGCATGATTAGAAGAGAAATAGGAATGATGCATGCCATGGATATCTGCTAGATACTTTTATTTCATTATCTTAAATGACCTACAGAAACTTGAGACGTTTAGCCTCATCATTCAAATGCATTTGTTCCTCATAAATTATCATGCCATCCTTGTCTAAAGGATTAGGCAATTGAAATGAAGAGGTAAGCAAGGATTTCAAATCTTTATTCTGTTGCTTTAATTCTACTATTTTTTTGTTTGACTCATAAACAAGTCGTTGAAGTACAGATACAGTCTCGTTAAACTTCTCAATTTCGCGAGTTTTGGACTGCAACCGAGCAGAAAACGCAACGATAGATGATGAGTATTGAGTTCCGAGACCCACAAGCTAGTTAATGGCGTCATGATCTGATTTATTAGCTAAATCAGTCTCTTGTTACTTCATGGCACCCACGACAGATGCAGAAATAGATTGAGACTGAGGTGAAGGATACCTCAAATCTTGATCAAGAGAAGCACTGAAGGGAATTCTACGAGCCATTGAAAAATTGTAGAATGAGAATACAAGCAAATTGCAAAGATGAGAAGAAAGCTTGATGCGAAATAGATAAAACTAAGGATTGCTCTTATAGAAACGGAAATAAGAACAAGATAAACCTACAAATCATGATAATATCTCATTTTTCAGCAACATCAAGCGGATCAAATCTCTGCACCGAATTGCCAGAGCTACGCTTCCAGCCTTTGCAGGTTTTGTCGGGCACGGGTGGTTTCAATTATTCAGCTCTTTACAAAATCTCCTTCCGCACCGAATTACCGGAACTAGGCCTCCAGCCTTTACAAGTTTTGACTAATACGTGTGGCTACGCACCGAATTCTCTACAGTCTCTACTAACGCAGCATTTTATTTATCTATTGGTTATTCCAGGAATATATCTTATTGATCTAATTATGATTCCTTTTTAATGATGCCAAAAGGGGGAGAAGTTTTAGACTAGAACATTAACATTGTTTAAATCGCTAAACTTGTTATATATGCTTGGAATTATGTTTATATTTTTTGCTTGAAAAACTAACGCACATTCTCAGGGGGAGCTTAAGTATTAATACAGGATTCAGGTTCTATCAAGCATTTGTCATCATCAAAAATGGGGAGATTGTTGAACCCAAGGTTTCAAGTTTCATGTAAATCTACAAATGGATTTTGATGATAACAAATGAATCCAAAGAATAAAGGAGTCTCAAACTCAAGTTGTCCACATAATATAATCAAGCACATCAAGGAAGCAAGCATGAGGAAGAAGGGAACAAGTTCACATTAAAATCATAGAGTAATGTTGTAAATCTCTTAAAAATTCAAAATTAGGATTAAGGCTCAAAATTAATATTTTATCATAAAGCATTAAAATACATTTTCCACATATGCATGAATATTTTGAAAATTAAATTTGAAAATTTTGAAAGATGATTGATTGTCATCTTTCACATGTGCATGACATGATTAAAGGTTTGAATTTTGAAAATATTAAGATGATTGATTATCATATTTCACATGTGCATGTTTCATTTGAATATTTTCAAAAGTGGTGGATGTTTTTCTTGACTTATGCAAAAGGTAGATGTCTTTATTTGAAAATTTTGAAAAGAAAAGTGTGCTCCTTTTGTCATATGCAAAAAGTAAGAGATTATATTTGAAATTTTTGAAAAGTAAAGTGTGCTCCTTTTGTCACATGCAAAAAGTAAAAATATTAGATTTGAAATTTTTGAAAAGTGAATGATGATGTTTTTGACATGGGAATCTTTTCAACTTTGAAATTGAAAACTCATTTGCCTATAAATAGCTCACTTGAGTTTTGCAAAATTCACAACAAAAGCTTACACATCTATTGCTAAGTTTTGCATCATTTCTTCAAAGCTCTCATTCTCTTTTTTCTAAAGTTTTGAGCCTTAATTCTTGTTCTTGTTGAGAGAGATATAGGTTGCGCTGTATTGTTTCTATCTCACTAATTGAGGAGTGTACTTTGATAGTCTACCTACTATCAACTCTTGTATTTGTAAAAGGGTGTGTATAACCCTTGTGTGTGTAGAAGGTGTTCTACACGGGGAATAATTAAATCACCAAGTGTGAGGTGATTGGAAGTGTAGAAGGTGTTCTATACGGGGAATAGTTAAATCACCAAGTGTAAGGTGATTGGAAGTGTAGAGGATGTTCTACACGGATTCTTTGGAGCGGTGCTGCTCAAAGGTGTAATAGGTTTCTATCTCCACCTAAAGGAGATTGAATAGTGGATTTGAGGATCCTCAAGAGGTAGCTTGAGGCGAGGACGTAGGCAGTGGGGCCGAACCTCGTTAACATACTGAGTTTGCTTCTCTCTTATCCTTACTCTTTATATTTATTATTGTTTCATATTTTGTTTATATTTTATATTATATATTTGATTTATAATTGTTATTTTTTTAAATACAACTCAATTCACCCTCCCCTCTTGTGTTAGTCATCTGGGCAACAATCTTGAGAGGGGGTGTTGGAGTCTAGCATCACATATTGAAGGAATGGACCTAAAGTCCCAAGTAGAAAAGGCCAAGGCTAAAGCTGACATTTAACATTAGTTAGTTAAGTCTGTTATATGTAATTCTACTATATAAATAGTTGTAAAATAACTCTCAGATTATTAATTCAATGCTCTTAGTTTTATAGTCAATCTCTTTTTCTCTATGTTTCTTTTCTCTTCTACAATACTTTGTTTCCAAAATTCTTCTTCTTAACAATCTTCACAGAGAGATGGTGACTAGTAATGAGAGGGAGTCATCCAATAGAAGAGTGGGTCAAGCTGGCTTGAAAGTAACATGGAAAATGAAGGTGCCTAATACGGTGAAGATATTTATTTGGAGGGCCTGCAGTGAAACTCTTCCCACTCTATCAAATTTGAAGAGAAGGAAAGTGCTTGGGGATAGTTTATGCCCCATTTGCAAAATGGTACCCGAGACTTCTGGACGTGTCTTATGGGATTGTTGTGCTACTAGAGGTTGTGGAGCCAGAGTTGCAAGAAAGTCCAAAAAATGATATGCCAAAGTAAGTTCTTTTTTTATATTTGGAATATTCACATGGTTAATCATCTCAACTTAAAGGAATTGGAGGAGGTGGCTATTACTTTGAGGTTGCTTTTGGACCAAAAGGAATGATGTTTCACATGGGAAAGGCTTTAAACATTCTTCTCTACTGTTGAGAAAGGCTAAGGAAGAGTTGGAGTCTTTTAAGAATTCAAACATTCCATCTCAGAAGGGCTCAATGCAAATGATTCTTGTGCAACGTAAATGACAAAAACCAAGGGAAGGGATCTATAAAGTGAAGTGGGATGCTAATGTGATGTTTGGGCAAGATTGGTGCGGAAGTGATTGCTAGGGACTACAAGGGACAAATCATCGGCATTCTTAGAGCCTTGAGGAGTCTGAGTGGCAGCTCTTTTGACGCTGAAGCACAAGCATTAGTGATAGCAGATGTGTTTGCAAAGAATTCTAAATTCTTCAATTCTAAATTCTTGTGCCTCATGGACAGTAACTCGTATGAAAAGATGGGCTATATGGCAACTCACGGCCACCTTGTAAAAGATGCTCTCAATTTTGATGAAGACTTGAATGATGTAGAGGATTTTCCTCAATATATTTCTTCCATTGTTTTATATGAGATGATGTAAGTCTATCATTATTAACAAAAATCAGTTTCCCTTTAAAAAACGGGTTCATTAATTTATCATTATATATGTGCTGTACTTGGAATGGCTAGCTTGATCTTGTATATAATATTCTTCCCTTTGTCGATCATCAGCAGCTAGCTAGCATGCATGCATGTCCTGAGATATTATCAAATCATGATTATATTTTATTTTATAAAGAATTATTGCCAATCCTTACATATAATAATTGAAAAAACCAATACCATCTTAATTATTCTTCAATCTATCCCATATGTGCATGCACGTACATACAAGAAATAATGGAACAGTTAATAAAGAAATGGTTACTTTATAGATGAGCTAGCTGCAGGTGCACGTACAAGGGACTGGACTTGTTTCTTTTAGTCCAATTTACAACTGTAGACCATCACATAGAAGAAAAGGTTGATTGATCATCTACATATCCAAATCAAATATTTCAACACCAAGACTAAATTAATATTGTCTACACAGCCAGAAAATGACTTCCATACATACAGATGAAATTTGACGTCTCTCCCTCTTCAAGATTTCTCTGCGTTCACCAGACATAGGGGGGTTGGCGCTTCGGGCCTTCGGCTCAACCCACCCTTCTCCTTCTCTGGACATGCTTTCCATTTCGGGTTGCATTTTTATATTGCCGCCTTTAGTTTTGCATCCATTGCATCGAATATGGGGATCTACCATCTTATAGTGTCCTTAGACTGACATGCGACCTACCACCAGACTCTAGGCCAGTCGTTGATCTAGTATAAGCTAGAAGATAATAGTCCAAAAGTGTGGTGTGTACATCTCACATACTGCTTATGCTGCACATGAAACTCATTCGTTGTCGCGCCTTAAATAGCCTAATGCCATCACTTGTTGCACCCTCGGGACTAGTAACATTTGATCTTTTAGATTTGAATTACATTTTCACTTCTAGAGTAGCACGTAAACTGCATGCATCGTCACAACTGGTGGTAGTCTTCGTTAGTGATTCGAGATAGTTTTCAATTGCTACTATCCTATGTTCACACTTACCCTAACCAACGATCAGGTGAAGTGGTAGGTGGGACTTTGTGAGTGCCATTAACCAAGCATAGTTTGTTCTTAATATTGAGAGTTCAACGAAGGGCACGTTGCCATTTGAGAAAGTAATTACCTGTGAGATGGCCAGAGATGAGTACGAGATTGGGGGAATCAGAGAGGTGGAGAAGGTATGGGGAGGAGACTTCAGAGGAGGAAGCCATGGGAGTCAGTTGGCAGAGGAGAATTTCAAGATCAATGTTTGGCTCTGATACAATATTAAGAAATAATTTGACTGAATAATTTGGCTTACTTTCACATTGATTATGTATGTTAATATATAGCTATACACCTCATTGATTTACATGGAAAGAAATTAATATTGACTATACAAATAAAATCAAAGATTTGTGTAACTGTCTAATTACAAAATTTGTAAGATTGATAGAATTATGGGTTTATGATATGTGCCGTACGTAATAAAATACTTAAAAGTGATCAAGAATCTTTCAGCCAAACCAAAAATACAGAATGATGCACACAACTTTTCATTGCAACTTACCATAATATTATAGTCTATAAAATCGCTTCAAGTGGCTTCCGCTTAAAAGATATATGTGGAAGCCAATTTTTTAGCTCATGATCCTCTTTTTTTTTTTCATATAATATCTATTGATTTTGAGAAGATTATAAGAGGCTTCCATCCTATTAATCCTGGAATCTTGGGACCTTTTATTTTATCTATGATATGATTACTTGGTTAAAAAAAAGAAGAAATTTAATAGGGTATAATCAAGTAGCATGTGACCAAGCTTATTAATTTGTTTTAGTGACACCGTACTTGAAGTATCCTATGTTATATATATATATGATAAAGTATCCCATGCTATATTTTGGGTCAGCGAGTGTTTAGATAAATAAATTGATTATGGACGTCCCTATAACTATTAACTTATAAGGACAAGTACCAGTTCCGGCTGACAAAATTAATAAATAATTAATACTTCATAGTACTCGCCTCCTAATAATTAACACATGAAATACAACATTTAAGTTGAAGCTAGTGTGTGCATCAATTTCTTGTATAAGATCTAGTCGTTAAAAAAAATATATATATTCATAATAAATTATTTATGATGAAAATAATTATTTATTATAAAAATATATTTATTTTAATAGTAAACAATTACTTTAATATAAAATAATCGATTATAAATAAATAACTTTTTTATAATAAATAAATAATTTTATTATAGTCAATTTTATGCAATCAATTTACAGTTGGCTGACATGAAATCACGTCATATCAACTATTATTAAAAAATATATTGAAAACAAAACCTCGTAAAAATTAAAAGCAAAATCTCCATTCTTAGTTCCAAAGCTTCTTTGGTGGACGAAATCTACCTTTCGGTTCATCTTCCCCTTCTGGTTTTTCATCCTCAACCTGCGTTCCATGCTAATAAGTAGGTTCATCTCCAACCCGCATTCGTCTCCCCAAAATCTTTACAATTGATATCATTTTCCCCTCCCATCGATCTCACATTTCCCCTCTCCAAAATCGCTTACAGTCATCTTCAACCTTCTAAAGTAAATCTCACAATCAATTGTTGCCTTATGCATTCCTCCCCGAAGCCGAAATCAACTCATCTATTATTTGTATTCGCTCCCCCTGCCTCTCATTTTTGCGACTCTCCAGATTTCAGTGTTTCTCTCTCGCTCTGATATAAATGCATGTGCGTCTATGCTGATTTCGTATTGATTTCAGGTTCAAAATATTTTCACTTTAAATAAGGTTTTCTGTGGTTTAGATTTGGCATAAGGAGCCATTTTGATTTCCAGCATTTTGATTCTGTTGAAATGTTTCTTCCATAATAATTTGGAGCTTTTTTCTTTTCATATTTGTTTGGGGGATTTTAGTCTTGGTGTGAGTATTTGTTTGATTTAAGTTTATTTGGCTTTTTAATTTCTTAAATATTTTTTTCTTTCTATCGTGAAATTGGAAATGGTTATAGTTTGTGTCTAAAGCCAAACATGCATTGTCTTGTGCCGGTGCTATTGTGCTAGTACCAAACTGGATGTGTTCGACTAGGTGAAATTTTTTAGCTCTATTGAGAATAATGTGCTTCTAACTTTGGGAGAAATAGAAGATTGAAACTCGAATTAAGGGATCATGTGGATTTTCTAAGATTTTTTTAGTAGTGGACAAATTTTAGTTAAAGCATTCATGAACAAGAGGAATTAGAAGTTTAGAAGTTTAGGGATCATGTGTATGTGTTGGGTGCACAACACCAACATCAATGCGTCTACCTATCTTGAAATTTAATTGGATATTATTTTCGTTAGAGATTGACTTTGTGGCAGCAGGCTTCCAATTTATAATTTAATGATTTATACAAATAAAGCCGATTGAGATTGATATATGTCCTTTTTTTTTTAGGTATTCTAGAGTTTTCAAGACTGACCAATGTGCAGATTTCCTTGAAGATATTGAGTTTGAGAAAGAGTTGTGTTGACTTATTGAGCATAAAAAAATGGTGCTTCTTTGGGTTGGAGTTAAAGAAGCACAGAAGCTGTTCGATAGAAGGCTTAATCAGTGAGAACATGAACACTTAGTACAATGCTTATTGCACATTCACCGTCAAAATGATATTGAGCTTAATCTTTACTCCACTTTACGTCCTGTTGAGTTGGGAAAGAATAAAGTTGCATCCAAGATCCCACAATTAACTATGTCAAACCATGTACTAGACATCGCAAACTATACACAATCACCACGGCCTAAAACCCAACCATGTACTAGAATAAAACCCAACCGCTCGTATATCATCCAGCTTAAGAAAACTGACAAAACAAACCCAATTATATTAAGCTTCGAGTTCATTCAATGCAGTAAAAGGGAGACAAAAGTGTCCAGCATAGAGGAACAAATCACTGCCCCTGCAACCGGCACGCAAAATCCAGCCCTCATCTCCAATGATGAACCTAATGATGTCATTTCTCTTTACAAAATGATGTGCGAGCTAGAGATCGAGTAATTAAAGATTACTATTTTCAAATACAAAACATCTTGGAAATGAATCCAAACCATACACAAACCAGCCAACAATCCAAATACAAAACATCTTGGAAATCAATCCAACCCACTAGACCTGCCATAAAAGAATAACATTCATTTCCATAATTCCAAAAATTAACAACCAGCCCATAAAAGAATAACATAAATTTCTAGCTGCCAAACTTTGAACCAAGCAGATTTCAAAGGTTGAACATGTGGGCAACATCCATATAAGTGAATCTGACTCCAGGTAGATTGGTACTGAGGTTATTGATCATTGTCCTCACGATTGCATTAAAAGGTTGAACAAGAAGATTGACTGCTGAGCATGTTCCGATTGAGCTTTGAGCCAAGATGTTCGGAATGCAACCCATTAAGCCAAGCCCTGTTAGAACAAGTTTACGGGCTCCAAGATTGTAAAGTTTCTGTTTCTAACATCAAAATCACAAAATGAAAATCTAGATAGGTTACACTAGGTTGAAAACATATGGCACGAGACTAATATGAACACTATACATAGCATCGAAACCAAGTAAGAAAAATAGTCAAAAGAGTGAATTTTCTTTCTTCTAAAAGTCCTACATAGACCAAATAAATCACCAATAAGAAATTTATTGTCTCAGAATTGTTACTGCCAGACTTCTTTGTTATCAATTACTATTATTATCTCCCTCATAAAGAAACCCAAAAAAGAATTGTCATATACTAAGAGTGTATATATAAATTGTGAGTATTTAATAAAAGTTAATCCAAGTTGAAGTTCCTCAAAACTCTTAATAATCGACAACATATGCAACCAACTTAGCTAGCAAAAGGTCCTCGTAACAATTTGCACCCAACATATACATTTTTCAGATACTTTCATTTCAAACTTTTAATTCCTCTTGTTCATGGATGCTTTAACTAAAACTTGTTCACCACTTAAAAAAATCTTAGAATATCTGCATGATCTCTTAGTTCGAGTTCAATCTTCTATTTTCCCAACGTTTAAAGCACATTATTCTTAGTTGAGCTAAAAAATGTCACCTAGTCCAACAAATTTGATTTGGTACTATAGCACAATAGCATCAGCACAAGACAACGTATGTTTGGCTTCAGACACAAACTGCAACCATTCCCACTTTCACCAAAATATATACATATATATTTAAGAAATTGAAAAGCCAAAGGAACTTAAATCAAACAACTACCCACATAAAGACTAAAACCCCCCAAACAAATCTGAAAAGAAAAAAGCTCCAAATTATTACGGAAGAAACATTTCAGTGGAATCAAAATGCTGGAAATCAAAATCTACGCCAAATCTGAACCACAGAAGACCTTGTTTAAAGCAAAAATTTGAACCTGAAATCGATACGAAATCTACATAGACGCGCATGCATTTATATCAGAGAGAGAGAGAGAGAGAGAGAGAGAGAGAGAGAGACTTAAACCTAGAGAGTTGCAAAAATGAGAGGCCGAGGGAGCAAATACAAATAATAGAGGAGTCAATTTTGGCTTTGGGGAGAAATGCAGAAGACGAGAGGCAATCGATTGTGAGATTTACTTCAGACTCGAGGTTGAAGATGACTGTGAGCATTTTTAGGGAGGGGAAATGTGAGATCGATGGGAGGGAAAATGTGAGTTTGACTGTAAAGATTTTGGGGAGGGGAAAGATGTACGCGGGTCGAAGATGAACCCGCTTACTAGCTCGGAATGCGGGTTGAAGATGAGGAACTACAGGTAGAATTACTTCATAATATAATATTTGTATTGAAAATTTGTGAATAAAAATGCATGGTCATGTGAGGACATGTGCTGAATGTCGCGTGCTCTTCTTCATTTTCCTTTCAGATATGAAGAACATCTCTAAATTTTTTTTATTCACAAACTTTTAATACAAATATTATATCATGAAGTATTATGAGAGGGATGTGTTGAATGTCGCGTATCCCCCAACATTACTCTACTCTACGAAAATGTCATTAATGTAACATATAGTCCAAATTATGACGCTTTAAATACAATGTGCTTCTCTATTTTTTTCATTCTACAAATTTCTTTAATAATCTATTGATGTCCCTTTATCAATATGGCCTTATACGAGTGCTCATGGGTGAGCTATTGTTAAGTAGTGCCAGTCCTTTTTGTCCCCTCAACCATCATTGTTTATTTTCCCTATAGATGAGTTACTTCGTAATTAAGATTGGACTCTGGGCCGGGTAATAGATGAGACCCACTACTTCTTGACGGATGCCCAATGGGCCATGGGGTGAGAGAAAAAATCCCTTATAATTTGCGTTCTAAATTTTTTCAAAAATATATTTCATGGTGTCGTCCAATATATATAGATTATAAAAAAATAATGTGTTTCAAAAGCTAAGAATTTCTATTTGTGAGCTGGTTTATTTACGCGCAAATCACATGATACAACCACATATCAGATCCGCTACCATAAAAAAATATTTATGTATTCTATTTTTACTATAAATAACGTGGTCCTATACTAAATCTACGTCGTGTTGACAAGGTACTGACTTATACCTAGCACAGTAATAAAAAACCAAATCTTTCGGATATAGTGGTCCATCACTATAATAAAATAGAATTTTTGTGATTAGTTATTTAAGTTAAAAGATTATTTGTGATTTATTTTAATTGTAAATAATTATTTTATTAAAATAATTGATTATAAATAAATAATTTTTTTTATGATGATATGCATCAATCTCCAAATAATTTGGAGCTGTATGGTAGCTAGAGAGCTGCGACGACTAGAGCAACGACTTGCGGTTGATTTTTACAATTTCTTCTACTTTTGTCAAGAGGTTTGGAAAAAGTATAGTGTTGGGTGGCCATAATTTTCTATTCGAAATGACAGCTTAATTATCGCAGCGTGCACACATATTTAAGCAATGAAATATACTACGCTGTTATTTTATTTTTATTTTATTATATATATAATTTATTATTATTGAATAATAAAAAATTATTAAATAAAAAATCATCTGATAATAATAAATATATCACATATTATAAAATAGAATGAAAATATCTGAATGATAGTGTAATTTATAAAATTTTCTTATATATAAAATAAGAAAAATTTTATACATGCCCACACAAATTTTATATTTTTATTTTATTATATAAGATGTAATATATTTATTATTATTAGATAATTATATATTAGATTATTCTTTATCATATACTAATAATAAATTTATTATATTTTACATAGTAGAATGAGAGTGGGGCGAGATTGGTCGTGTATAGCATTAGCACTCATAGACTAAATAACAGAAGTGATATATATATATGTTTTCAAAAGTATACAAGCTGCTGCGTTCAAATCAGAAAATATTGCATGAATGTTAATTAACCCAAAATCGTTGTTACGACGAGAAAAATGTTTTTTTATAAGTTCCCTATATAACATTACTATTGAATATTAGTTATAATCTAGCTATATTAATTAATAATATTGCGAGCTAGCTAGTTGATTATCTTTTCTGTACAAGTACTGATCAAACAGCTAATTGCCTTATCAAATTGATGTAGTCAAGTCCGCCTAAACAAGTTTCCAGGCAGGAAACCAACCTAACCGCTTGTCTGGATCCATTTGTTTCCTTTTTTTTTTTTTTTTTTTTTCGATAAAATTAAAATTTTATGTTTGGAGAGACAATTCATAAAATATACAATAAATATAGATATGATAAAAGTGTTATATTTTATTATTATCGAGTTTTTTAAATATATATTAATCTTATAATTGTTCAAATTTTTTTAAAAAAAAAATCAATTATTTTTAAGTATTTGTTTATATTTTTATATAATTTAAGAAAAATTTATAAATTAAAAATAAATTTGAGAATTTTTTAATAAATAATGATGTAATGTTATTAAATTTTTAACAAATTATATTTCATAATCATATAAATTAGATTGAAACTAAATAAATGAGTATAATCAATTAATTTTATAATCAAATAAATTTATAATCAATTTTTTTTAAAATTAGATTGTTAATTCGGTAATTATGAAATTATGTAAGTTGAAATTTGAGTTTAACTGAAATTAAAAGTTAAAATATAAATAGATAGATATTAAGATTTTTATTTTTAATAAAAAAATTTGAGGAGTAATTTTATTTATTTTTAATTTGTGAAAGAATTTTAATTATATATATATAATTATATATAATTAAAAATTTTGACTACGTGCGGGGCATCAAAGTCTTGCCGCCCCTGCCCACCGGCACGACTTTGATGCCGTGCACGTAGCCAAATAGACAGAACAGGCCTTTTCACTACCGGACCAGAAATCCAAAGACACCACGTGGATGCCACTTGCTGTAATCTGCGAGTGGCCTTATCTATTTTCAACTAATATATATTATTATTTCTGTAAGAAATTCAGAGAAATAGGGAAAAAAAAAAATCCTTGATGGACTACATAAGAAACTGTATATGTTGTAGACCTAATTTTGCTTTTCTTTATCGTGAAGAATGCTATAAATTCATTGTTTCCTGCCAAGTGCCTAGAAAGAGAGAACACTTAACAAAAGTATTTGGGATATATGGTGCCATTGACACTGCTCTTCTAAAACAGGAAGTGTTAATGCTTGAATTTGTATAACAGACCGAAAAGGGTGAAAGGGTGATTCTCAATCCATGTTGGTGATTCAGAAGCCGATACGATACTCTTCGCGTTTTTGTATTATATATATATATATATATAATTTAGTACCTAAAATGAGGAAGTTATTTTATTCCTAGTTGCTTATATATAATCTATAATTTGAAAAATATGAATATATGATACTGCTAATTTGGAAGGTGGTAATTGATAATGTTGTGATTGTGCAGCAATTATAATGAATATATAGAATAATAAAAAATAAAGAGAAAAATGATATAGAAATCTACATAATTTGAGGATATATTTATATCCATAAGAGTAAGCGACAAAATTTAATTATTTATCAAATTAGAAATATGTCATATATATTTATATTAACTTTAAATATAGGAAAGTATTTAAAAACATTTATAAATATATCATCATACTCATTCTCCATCATATTGATTATCAAGGAGTATCCATAAAATTATAATCCTCACCAAACAAGTAAATCATTCTCTCCATTCTCCATGGATCAACTCCGGCCAATATTCCAAGCTCTTCTCTTTGGATTAATGGAAATAGCTTGGATCTGCACAAAGGGCATGTTGCCTGGCCCTGACCAATCCAAGTATCAAGGCATTCCTTGTGGAACACATGACGGCAATTGCATAGCTCTCTAACCCCATCGCTGGCTTCTATGGAACTCATGCACACAACGCACACGCAGTCGGCCTTGACCGTAGAAACTCCTCTTCTTCGTTCGAGAATATCGTCATATTGAACACAAGGAAGTTGATTCTTGATGGATTCGCCTATGAGGTGGAAAGGTACGGGTACCATTGAAGGAGATGGCCGAATATCCTTGGTCGCCGTCGGCCGATGATGGCGAAAGGAGAAGAGTTGCCCAAGAAGAGACAGGTACGAGAGTAGCAAGAGGAGAACTTCTTTCACAAACCCATGAAGCATTGAAGGCAAAAATGAAGGAGACGCAGTACTTATCATTTGGGAGGAGCAGATCAGATGATCTTAAAGGGAATTTGCTTGCAGAAAGTCAACATGAAAGATTGGTCACCATTAATATTAATTTGATTGTGTATGTTGAAAACGAGGTGTGTATATATATATATATATATATATATATCCATATCATGGAAGCTGACCCAAATCAATAATTAAAGGGTAATGCTACGTACAGTCGTAGAATTGCAAACGGCGTACAGTCGCTTTAGAAAAAAAGTTAACTTTTTCACGTGGGTTCCATATATATTCATTTTTTTCTAAAACGAATGCACGCCGCTTGCAACTCCATGACTGCATCTATCATTTCTCATAATTAAAGGGGGAGGTTACGGATCTCGATCTTAGGATTTTGATTGCATTTCGTTGGTTTTTTTTTTTTATGTAATTTTTAAGATTTCTTTATATTTTTTAAAAATATAAAAAAATCACAATATTTTTTAAAAACTACTTACTAAAAATCAAGTAAAAACATTTTAAAAAAGATTGGCAGGACAAAAAGCAAGCCCCATAACTAAATGGGGGTGCCAATAAGATTTCTATTTGTTAGTAAAAATAACGAGTAATATAATATTAAATATAATTATGATTGTATAAGTATTATATATTATTTTATAACACAAAATTTTAGTTTTTCATGTCAAATTCACATTTATTCACTTTTTAAAAAAGAATGAACAATATTTATACACTCCATAATTTTAAATATTATTTCTCATATTAATATTTATGTGGTGCTAAACGTGCCATGGTTCATAAATAGCTAATAAACAGAGGTACGGAAGAATCCCTAGCTTAATATTGACTTTTTCCAAAATAAAATTAATTGCTTAACCGAGTATATTATTTATTCTATTTACAAGTTGGTGTGTGAACACACATTCTATTTTCAAAACTCCTTTTTTTTTTTTTTTAATTTGAGAAAATATTTTAAATGGAAGGAGTGCTACGGGCCTAATAATACTCTCCAGTGATGTCTTAACACGTAGACAATCTATCTCATTTCAGTTTCTGAAATCTCCAACAATCGGGTTCCTGAAGCCCTCTCTTCCAGCAAGTAATCACGCGACGGCGAAACCACCGACAGCGCCACCCATCAAAGGCGAAACCAGTTCCGTGTTCGTCGGTCCAATCGATTCTTATTTCAATACAAAAATTTGCTCTATTCGAGCCCAGAAAGTGAAGCCTTCCTTCCTCTTCTTCAGAATAAAGATCCCAATCTTCCACACACAAATACCAGCGACTCCTTTTAATTGCATTTTTTTAGATCAAAGTGATACAATAAAATCTTTATAAACAGTAGCTCTCATCTATGAAAGCCCAGAAAGAGTTTTTTAGTTTGCTGGTTTTAAGTCTCGTTGGTTCATTAATAGCTTTGTTTGGTGCGTTGGGCATGTTAAGAAAGAGTTTTTTCACAAACCACACAAATATATCTCGATCCCCAATCTCTCTCTCTCTCTCTCTCTGAGTTTTCCTTTATACATTCCCTTCCATCTCTTCACAATCTGCAAGCTGATTCTCAGTTCCCAAACATAGACCCTTTTTTCTATTTTCTCAGCTCGTAAACACAAACCAGAATTAATGGAGACTATGAGCTTTTTTTTTTTTTTTCATTTTCTCAGCTCCCAAAACAGACCGACCAAATGAGCTTTTTTTTTTCTTTCATTTTCTCACCTCCCAAACACAGACCAGAATTAATGGAGACCAATGCGATTTGCGAAATTTAAAATCTAAATCCCCCAACCAGCATTTAGAAAAACAAGCAGGTAATTTCTTTCTCTTTCTGCATTTCGTGCGATGGGTGAAGGGAAAGAGTTTAGGGAGAGAAAATGGGATGAACAGCCAAAGAAGACCTTGGCTTGGCGTCGGGTTCCTTCCATTTTCAGTCATAATCACATGTAATCGGTCTTAGTTTTTTAACGTTTAATTAATTAACGTGTCATGTTTATATTGGTCGGTGTTAAACAACTTAGAACACCTTGCCTACTTAAAGGACTGAAAAGTAGATATTCTGAAAAGTAGGTTAAACAAAAAATAAGAAAAAATTTTGACCTCATCAAAATTTATCATTAAAAATTAACAAAAAATATAAATTTATATATATATCAAAAAAATTTCATTATATTTGATCCAATATCAAAAAAAATAAGTGTGAATTTAAGCATAAAAATATTTTTTGTTTAAGTTTTGAATAGTAACTCAAAAAAAAAATCGTCATATTTGATTAAATATGAAAAAAAAAATGTGGAGAATAGTATAGAAGTACTTTTTACTTAATTTTTAAATAGTAATTTATCAAATTATTTTTTGATATATGTGTAAATTTATACTTTTTATTATTTTTTGATGATAAATTTTGATGGGACTAATGTCAATATTCTAATCTTTTAAAATTTCTTTCTAGTCATCTTGAATGGTTCACTGGAGCCTGTTGGCAATTTCTTACAATATTTACCGAAATGATATAAAATAATACAGTAGATTAGAACTTATGATAAATTCAACATAAATTCAATTTAACGTAAGTTGTTAAACTCCTTATAAATTTAAAATAACGTTATTAAGAATTAATTAATATGAACTATTAAGTTTATACAAGTCAAATTGAGTTTAAATATAAGAGATATATCGTTAAAATAAAGGAACCAAGACATGATAAAGTACGCTTATTGAAATAAAAGAAAATATAACAAATTAAATAATAATAAAAAAAATAATTAAAACGCTTATAAGAGATATGCACTACACAAGCTTTCTGGAAAAATACCTTAACTTTCATTGATGTGTTAACCATCTTTTATACACACTTACAGAGAGGCAATTAGGAAATTACATAAATTATGCAACTGTCAAAGATACTAGCCGATATTAAGCTATACATTAAAATATAAAATTAATGGAAAGGTACAAGAAAATATATACTGGAATGACTTTAGCATTCAAATATTTCTTTTATTGTTATTATTATTATTATTATTATTAATTTGGTAGCTCGGTTCCGGCAAATATTGTACCACTCTAGTTTGTCAACTATGCCGCGTTATGTCACAGTCACCAACCATGCCGCGTTATGTCACATTCAAATGCTCCAACCTCATGTCCCATTACCAATGATCGAAAAAAAAAAAAAGGTTTTCTCCTCTCTCCCACGATAATTGATGGGAAAAGAATAGTTTTAATTTTTTTTAAATTAATAAAGTGAAAATGTATTTGCTTGGCACCTTTCAAAATAAGGCTTATTCAAGCTTAAAAAACAAGGCTTATCCTAAAAATATTAAGGAAAAACATTCTCAAACGTGCATTTCCAAATAATGTGTAACTTAATTTGAATTTTAAAGTTGTGACTATCAATAGACGTAAATATTCATACGAATTTTAAATAATTACAACTTTCAAATTTTCAAAAATATTATTTAAAAACTCAAAAAATCATCATTTCTACTCTAGAACGTACTTAGTCAATAAGCGTTAATTTGTATAGAGACATCGTTTTAAAAATTTAGTTTTTAAACAGATGTAATATGATTAAAAATGCTTCAAATATATAGTTACGTACAAATAATTATTATTTTTTAAAAATAATAAAACTTATAACTTTAAGTTATAAATTATAGACCCAAAAACTATAAATTATATTTTTCATCTCAATCTCATATCTCCACTAAAGTCTATAACTTGAATGTAATTATTTGAATAAGTCTACAAAGAAAAGTTCACAGTCGTGCACATTGATCAGTACGTATAAAATTCCAGCTTGTTGACTCACAATCACGATATTTATCTTTATTTGAATTTTAAAAGATATTTAGAATATAAAATTCAAGGAGTTGGCCTGACCTAGTCACCTAAAACGTAAGTACTGGAAAAGAAAAGGCAATGAAGTTAGTGTTAGGACTAGGAGCATATCATAATATCAATATTTTAAGGAATTTCGTCTTGAAAAAATAGGGAGCTAGCTTGTTTCAAACGTTGTATGAACGCAATCGCGCCCCAATAGATTTGCGATATTTTTATTTTTTATTTTTTTATTTTTCTGAACAGCTTGCGGACAAAGAAAATTCATGTTTGAAAGGTATTAATTCCACGCTGCTTCAGGTTTTTTGGGTCCATTCTATATGCCAAAACTTTTGGATATAGATCATTTTCAGTTGACAATATACCAAATTAAGTTGTACAATCTTGAATTAGCTTTTCAAGGATACCTATACCTGCAAGCTAGTCTTCATCCAAATCCAATTAATAAATAAAATAAGATATAACTATATTACTTAAACCAGCTCACTAACTTAATTAATCCCCAAGTACTCAACACTAATCTGAATTTACATGCAGCTCAAAAAGTTATATAAACATATTTTTTACACATGAATTTGTCAACACAAAATTATAAAACCTACCTAATTAATTACACATGATGATTATGACATTTATATATGTTTTGTTTTCATGCGCAAACAATGTGCATGATTAATTCACACTTGCAAATTCTAATGATCATTAGTTTTAAAGCAAGTTTATTTTCACAAGGCTGAGTTTTTTTTTTTTTTTTTAGTGCTTGGAATAAATAATAATATTGGCCCACTTATTCCTAATTCTTCATGTCCTTGTTGAGGAAAATTACCCAAGTATGCATATTCACGTGAAATTAATATTCTAAAAAATTTAAGCTAACGAATAAAAATAGATTATTTATTTATTTATTTTTAATTTAACACTCATGTACATATTAGCAGTCTTCCTTTGAATAAGTGAGTTGAATAAGATTCAAACTCAATACATCTATTATAATATCTTTTGAAATCATGATCATGTATTTAAAAAATTAAGCTGATGTTTGAAATTAAATTAAATTATTTATATTTATATTTATTTTAACAATTAACACATCAAATATGCTGTAGAATTGATAACTTTTCACATGAGCTAGAATAAAAAAATTTAGACATCGTTTATTTTTTTAAAATATCTAATCTCATCTCATTTCATTTTAAATTTATTCTTATATTTTTTTTATAATTTTATATAAAATAAAATAAAAACTTTTAATTTTTTTAAATTTTAATTTTAAATTCTAAAATAACTTTTATAAATTTCAAAATCAAAATAATATTTAAAAAATATTTTATTTTATTTTATTTATAATTTTTATCTCATCTTATTTTTAAAAATAAACTATTCTTAATTGATTGATGAGATCCTAATAATAAGCCCAAGCCTGTAATAAACAATGTTTTTATTTTAGAAGTAGCATGTGACGATTACAGCACCGACGACCAAATCTTTTCGGTAAAAGGACGGCAAAATACATAAAGCAATTAGAATTTAGCGTATGCTATCAAAAATAATAATAATAATAATAATAATAAAGCAAGCGTATCTTGTACCGAAAGGTGCAGCTCGTACTCACGCTACTTAATTGCTGTTAGTTTGTCAAAGTCAATTCTTGTACTTCCGTCGATAGGTTTGACATAATGTAACATACTGTTAACATAATATCGCGTAACGTAGCTAATAATTAGTTCTGATCATTAATTATGATGTTGAAAGAGACGAAAAATTTGTTTGTAAATAATAACTAAATAATTTGAGTTATGTTTTAAGAAATTTTTTAAAATGAAAAGAAAGAAAAGATTAAATAAAATTATATAAATTTAAAATATTATATTTTTAATATAATTTTTATAATTTAAAATTTTAGAAAGTTCATTTATTTCTTAGCCTTTGTTTTAGAATTTAATAAAATTATAATGATTAGATAATAATTAAATAACAAATTAAAAACTTAAATTTAAAAAAGCTTATTTTTTAGACTCATCTGGATTCAGAGACGAGATGAGATGAGTTATAAAAAGTAATAAAATGAGTGATTGAGATGAATTAAAATTTAAAATGAATGGTTGAGATAAGTTGAAAGTACGAAATGAGTTGTGAATAGTAAAACCTAATTTTTAAAACAACCCGGGCCTTAATGAGATTTGAAGGTTGAGATGAAATCAATGAGATTTCTTAATATCCACAAATCCTAATTAGTTTCTATTAAAAATGACATGCAGCTAAAATACATATATAGAAGAAATAATATACATAGAAATAATATTTTTAAATTTGGAAGGAGTAACCTACAAAGTATGTTTTTCTAGTTTAATGAAGCGATTATTTTTTAAGAAATGATATAGTTTTTATAAAGAAATAAATTTTGATCAATAATATAATATATAGAAGAAAAAAAATATAAATTCTAACAAATATTTGATGGATAATAAAAAGAAAGTATCTTAACAATAAAAGAATCATATAAAAGTAAATCATAAACTAATGTGAACTGATGAAAGATAACTATGTAATCTTTATTATAATTTTATTTATAAAATATTATTATTTTAATTTAATGTTTCATATTGAATTTAAATTGAGAAATAAATAATATATTATTCAAAATAATTGTATTCACAAATGTAGTTGACAAATATATTTAAATTTAATTATTTTATATTTCTTTTTTTTTAATAAAGAATGAATAGAAATTTTAAATCATATATATTAATTTATATATAATATATATTATAATTTATATAAAATAATATGATATTAGAATTTGTAACGTGATTTACTAATATTATAATGTTATATTATAATTTGCATGTTATATAATTTATTAGTAATAGAAAATTAGTAATTTATATTTGCATGTAAATTATATAATTTGTGTTATTTAATCTGGGTCTTGGATGAGTTTTATATATGATAAGAAAAGGATAACGTCGATTATAAAGAAATTGAGTTTAGTTTGAAATTGAGTATTAGTTTCAATCTATGGAATATAAGAGTTTTGAATTTGGCTATATTTAAATTTGAAGTATTTGATTTAAGAGCTTGAATCAAAAGATTAAATTTTAAGAATTATGTTATTTCAAATTCAAATAGACAGACAAATGGAGTTAAATTTAATAAAAAAAAATAAACAAAAACAAGAAAATTTGTTAAGTAACTCTTAAATAGCCACTTATTATAAGAAAAAGATAAATACATAGCATATATATATATATATATATATATTAGAATACCTATTCATTCAAAATTAGTTGACATGATCAATTAATTAAAAATCAAGAAGTACCCATTACATAATCCTCCCCAAACAAGTAAACCATTCTCTCCATTCTCCATGGATCACCTTCCAATGTTCCGAGCTCTTCTCTTTGGATTAATGGAAATAGCTTTGCTCTGCATAAGGGACATGTTGCCTGGCCCTGACCAATCCAAACATCAAGGCACTCCTTGTGGAACACGTGGCAGCAATTGCAGAGCTCTCTAACACTGTCGTTGGCCTGATCTATGGAATCCATGCACACAACACAGATGCATTCCTTGGCTATACAAATTCCTCTTCTTTTGAGAATATCTGCATATTGAACACAAGGAAGATGCCTCTTGATGGATTCGCCTATGAGGTAAAAAGGGACGGGCACCAATGATGGAGATGGCCGAATTATATCATCGCCATCTCTGAAGAAGAGTTGCCTGAGAAGGGACAGGCACGACAATAGCATAAAGAGGATGAATTCTTTTACGTGGTTGCACGGAAAAAGGTTTTGAGAGGTGATTACATGAGTGAGCCTTGGCAACTTAGTGCAAACGCAATGTAAACCCATGAAGCAAAGTAAAGAATTAGGCAAAAATGACAGGACGAGCAGTGAATGAGCAGATCGATCTTGAATGGGGCTTTATATGCAGTAAGTCTACCCAGTCAATGAGTTGTCAGAGAAGATAGCCACAGCTTAACTGCTTGGTTTTAAATTCAAACCGCCCCGATTGAGATATTTACATCTTTGACTTTGTAGACTGCAGACAGACACGTGGACGTGGCGGGTAAAATGATTGCAATAGTTTCTATCATGTATTCGTGCTAAGGTCCGGATTGCTGTTAAATAGCATTTCACACCAAACCAATTATGTAGGGTGGACGTGCATTCAGACGAGCATGTCATGTCTTCGAATCTCGAGTCTCAAACCACCCCCCTGCTGCTGCTCCCCAAAATTGGTTTCCGTCCGTCCCCAAGCTGTGCCGGCGACGAGCACCCGACGAACCCCATTTCTGACGAGCCCTATTGCAGACGACGAACCCCATCGTCGACTTCGATTAACATCATGTATGTATATAAAAGCTTGCAGCCTCGTAGTGTGGCTTCCAAGAAAACAACTCTGAAATTTTTGAGAGGGGGAAGAGGTGGGGAGGGTTCAAGACTTAAAAAAGGAAGAAGCACATATTGAAGGAATTATTAGAAAATAAAACCCCTGTATATAATAAATAAGATGCCTAAACTATCACTTCAATGGAAATCATAATGCCCACATGATACAAAAAGGAGAACCGGAAGTTTGTACAGCTAAGATCGATTTATTTATTTATCCTAAGCAACTAAGATGTGGAAGACTAGCCTATGTGAACCAAACTCAACTCATCTTAATCTATTTCAATTACTCCTAACGGTTCAAATATGTTGCTGAGTGATCAATAGTTGAAGGATTTTGTTGAGTGACTCTGTTTTCATAGCCATCGATTTCGAGCTAATCCAAAAGTTGTCTTTCTAATATATTAACACTTTTTGGCTGAAATCCCAACTCTTGCCAAGTCTCCCAATTCATATCTTACTTAGTTCACTCATGTTATTCAGTCTTTTGAAACTTACAGGCAGGAATTTCTTCAATTATCTCATTTTTCTAGAAAATGGCAGATTATTATTAAAATTTATTGTAATAAAAGTTGCAGAAGCATTTTTTTTTTCCTCGTGTTCAAAGTGGATTCGAGTACTCTCTGTGCTAATTAGCTTAGTAATTATTTTAAAACATAAAAGAACTGGAGTAGATCGCATAAAAGACGTACAAGCTCATGCTGCATGCAAATTGCAAACAGAAGAGAGCATGTTACGTAATTCTTATTGCCTTTTCCTAGTGAGAACATGCTCATTTCATGTATGGTCTACTTCACAGTTTATGGGCATCTAAAAGGCCTTCTCCAGTCACATAGTTTGTGTTTTCTGGGGTTAATTACTTGACAAATATATGTTTGCATTCTCTTGGTTTTTTACGAGACAGATTGTTGATCTAGTCAGCTACAATTGTTTATTAATTAAGAAGACAGGTTGTATTTTGTTGGGCTGGTTGTCGTGAAGACTGATAGTGATTTGTTGTTCCCATATTACAAGAGTTATATTGCATATCTTTATATATTTTTTGATGAGTCATAGATATGGGTGCAAGTTAATAAACAAGGAAAATACCCTAGAATCTTTATAGCAGGAGTCTCTAGTGGAATCTACAGAGAAAAGATAACTTTTAAAGGGAGATGATGAAAGAAAAAGTTTCAAAACCAATGTCAGATTTTGATCCATAATTGTGAGTTACAAGTTAATTTAAAGTTTATTATTAAAAAGGGGTATGAAAAAGAGGTTGGTTTCTAGCATCATAAAAGGTGGGTTTAAAAATAATGAACCCATGTGAATTCAAAAGTACTGCTTCCTCTTATGCCACAAGAAATTAATGCTACTAGCTGAAATATTTAATGTTGGGGGTGATGAGGTAAAAATATATGTACATTCAATGGTGGGATCTTTGTTGAAGTGTGCTTCAAATGGACCTCACTGTAACCTCTGCTCTTGGGCAGGAACTTGAGTAAAACCCACTTTTCAATTGGCTTTGTGCTGCAGAAAATATCATCTCTGAAATAAAAAGGAAAACAAACAATTTCTCTAATGTTTATGTTCGAGTGTGGATTAGATTATTGGTAGTTTTGCAGCTATAAATAGTGCTAATAGGTCCTTGGAATCTCTCTAGCATTTAAGTCTCAAAGTGCATGTTCGTTTCACATCTTCCTTTAAACGAAAAATATATATATATATTAATAAAATTTTAGAATAAGAACCATTTGATTAGTACATAATATATTAATAAATTAGTAATGCTAATATACATTATTATTTAATATGGTATTAGTAATATAATAATATTAATAGTAATTAGTAATATAGTAACATTAATACTAATACTATCACTATAGTCTATCAATAATGTTATTAAAATAATTAAACTAACTATAACAATACTAATATATAGTTATTTTAATCACCATAACTAATGTTAATATTAAATTTAGTCATATAGTAATACTTATACTAATTAGTAAATTAGTAATACTAATATACATTATAATTTAACATAGCATTTAGGGGAGACTTTGGTTCGAGCCAACCGGTCCTAAGGGGGTTTTATGGACCGGACCGGACCAGACCTATTTAATCCATGGTTTTTTTTACCTTGGATCGGATCGAGTACTCTATAAGACCGGACCAAACCGGTCTTTTTCAGTCTGGTCTGGTCCAAATTTTATACTATAACTTTTTATACATATACAATATTTATACTATAATTCTTATAATATATTAATATTATATATTATAGTTAATAATTATACATTAAAGAATCTAATAATATTTTTATACTAAATAATATATATAAATAATACATTATATAATTAATTATATATAACTATAATTATATAAATAATAAATATATATTATATTATTCATTTCGTCCGATCTGGGGTGAAAAACTCCTGGACTGGGACTGTACCAAATGTCTTTCAATCCTATAATATTTAGACTGAGACCGATCAAATCCAATCTTGATTCGGTCCAATTCGGTCAATTTTTCAAATCCGGACCGGTTGAATCTCTCCCCTAATAGTATTAGTAATATATAATATTAATGCTAATTAGTAATATGGTAACATTAATACTAATACTATCATTATAATATATCAATAATGTACTTATAATAATTAAACTAACTATAACAAATATTAATATATAATTATTCTAATCACCATAACTAATACTAATATTAAATTTAGTAATATAGTAATATTAATACTGTTTAGTAATATAGTAACATTAATACGAATACTATCACTATATTCTATCAATAATGTAATTATAATAATTAAACTAACTATAACAAATATTAATATATAATTATTTTAATCACCATAACTAATACTAATATTAAATTTAGTAATATAGTAATACTAATACACATTAGTAAATTAGTGAATTAGTGATACTGTATATATATATATATATGATTATTTAATATAGTATTAGTGATATAGTAACATTAATAATAATACTATCACTATAATCTATCAATAATGTAATTATATTAATTAAACTAACTATAACAAATACTGATATATAATTAAACTAATTATATGTTTAAACAAGTACAAATTCATCCATTTAAATTATTTCATGCTAAATCATTAATTCTCATTAGAGGCTTCATGGAGATCTCGACTATTCGACTCTCAACCAAACAATTCGATCCTGTAAGGTAATAAGGAAAATGGGTGGTGCATGCTGTAAGGCCACTCTGATGCCAAAGTCAGATGGGTGAGAGGTAAGAATACTTGATTAAGTAAGAGTTTAGAGATTGAATGGTTAACATGTGTGTCGTGGGAGCTCCTTATTATTTATAGGGGTGAATTCGTACTTGGTCTGCTCTCGAAGGACAGAGGGTTGTCCTACCTGTCCTTCGGGTCATTATTCCTTTTGTCGTGTTCGGATGAGCCGTTCAATAGTAGTTAGGGAAGGAGGCGAGCTGCCCTCTACGAGCTGTGTCAATTCCTGCTTTATCTAGATGCGTGTTTGAGTCCTTGGCTCACATTTAATGAAACGTATTGCTCGCTTGTGATGTATTTAATATGGAGAGGTGCGCAACACACTTCCACCATGCTTACATTTAATACGGTGTGATCTTAGCAGACTTTCACATTTAATGCAGTGAGGGGCATAGCCTGCCATTTCTTGACCTGGCTCTTCCCGCCGTACGACGTGTTGTACAGACGCCATTCCTTCTCACCAAATGTGGCATCCCCTTTTGGCATCTCTAAGTTCGCCTCCTTCCCAAGTTCTGAGCCACTTAGCAAGACGCTAGGCTAACTCTGAGACTAGGCTTACTTTGGTTTTGGATTGGGCCTTGGGCCCAGTTCATCTCGAACAAGCCTCCCCTCATAGTATTAATATTAGTATTACTAGTTTACTAAATTTAGTATTAGTATTGTTATATTACTAATACTATATTAAATAGTAATGTATATTAGTATTAAGTTAAAAGTATATATTATGTACTAATAAAAAAGAATATATTGATAATTTATTAGGTCATAAAGAATAAAGAATCTGATAATAAGTTAATAAAATTTGAGAGATTTTCTTTCTTTTTAGTAAATAATATTTTAGCAATCTTATTTTGGTATATAAATTCAAATCTTTTGATATTTAAGATTTTTTTTTTCAATTTGGAGCAATAAAAAAGTATTGATATCATTTATCAATTTCAATTTAAAATTTTAATTTCTTTTTAAATTAATTTTTATTTATCAATTTTATGACTTATCAATTTTGTTTTTATGCAGCTTTTCTCAATTTAAATGGTTCTTTTTATAAAATTTTATTAATACATATATTTTACGTTTAAAGGAAAATGTGAAACCAACATACATTTTGAGACTTATATGCTAACGAGATTCCAATAACCTGTTAGCACCATTTATATGCTAGCACCATTTATAGCTGCAAAATTACCAATAATCCAATTTACACCAGAACATCATCATTATAAAAAAAAACTTTTGCAAGGTAGATAAAATATAAGTTTTTCATCAGGTGGTCGTGTACAACCAACCAATTTACAGCCAACTAAATTCCCTATTACAACCAACTTACAATCAGTCAAATTCATCATTATAATCCAAAAATGTGGAATGGCTATAAAATAATTGATCTACCTAAGTATCATGCCTAAAAAAATTATAGACTTAAGAAACAACAAATATAACAAAACTCCACTCCGTCAGCTGCTCAATAACTAATTATCTCTTGAGAAGTTAAAATTCTATGATCCTCCATACGTGAAATCATCTTGCAACATTGTAGAAAATTGCCTAATCCTACAAACCAAGAAAAATGTCAATGACGAAAGCAAACACTTAAACATAAAAGATGAGTAAGATAAAATTAGTATTCATACAAATCAAATGGTGTTAACATAGTGGTTGGATCTGGAGGTGTCAGGTATTGCATATTCCTACTTATTAAAAAAAAACTTAAGTGACGCAATCAAACAAATCATACATTTAAATATAACAAGAATTTGTAAGATAAGAGTAGTATGCATACATATCAAATGGTGTTGACATAGTGGCCGGGTATGGAGGTGTCAGATATTGCATATTCCTACTATCACAGGACTTAGACAGACTGCACAACACAAGCAAGCAAGAATTGTCAATCAAATTGTGTGTTTTTCTTTTTGGTGGGGGGAGGGCTGTTGTCCATGTGCAAGAAGCCTGGATTCTAATCTTCAACTTGATGACTAAGAACAGTTCAAAATATTTGAAAGTCTGGGAACTCACATAGATCTATAGAATTGGCATGGAATAAAGAGCACATAACAAAATATTTTCCCAAGTACATTCTTTAGACTCTTAACCCTACATTCCCATTAAGGGTTTAGAGTTGCTTGACCAATTGACCACTTTAACACCACTGGCATTTGCTCGTCCTTTCTTGGGAAACAAGTCTCTCTCTCTGCTATGATTGTGTTTGTGTCAGCTTTGAGCAAGTGAAGAAAAAATATAGCTCTGAAACTATGAAAATATAAGAAAATGAAGAAAAGAAAAAATTAATTGTGGAGATAACAGTATAAACTATAGACACCAAGAAAGTTGCTCGAGCATATGCATTTATCAAGAACATAATTGTGAAGAAATTTTCTGATATGAAAAAAATTGAACTACAAAAGGTAAAAACAATCCAAGAATCCAGTAAAGTGATAAAAGCTGGTGAAGTGTAAAGTGATTTCTTTTGTTACAAATTATTTTTCAATTGAATGGAGGACCGTTTTCAAGCCATATTAAAAGAGTTATGGTGCATGAAGTTAGAGATGAATCAAATATTATATGTTGACAGTGCAGAAAGCCATGTTTTAAGCTACAACCTGCTGGAAATTTGAATGTGGCTGATAAGGAGGCTTGGAGACTTCTACATAAATGCCAGAAAGATATATTAATTTTCAGTTACACCCTCTTAATATATTATTATCTATCTCACTTATTAAATTTAAATCAGGTATATTCTCTTAGACTTTGAAGTCTTAAACCACACTCAAATATATAATTCCATGGGGGCTTTTATCTCTTGCCTCACACAATGCCCCATCTCAAATATTTCCTGTGCTGCTTCCTTCTACTGTACATTGTCGATGAATTATTAACGCGGGATTGAAACAAAGAGATTCTCAAAAGTAAGCACAAAAAGACATTACCAAATTGCTACAATATAAAGTTACAAACAGAAAGCTGGGAAGAGGAGGAAAAAAGACTCAAAGCAGAGGGAAAATGAAATCTGCCCATTGGGTGCAGTTATCTAATCAAAATTGTTTTTGAGGAGCTTAATCTCAACCCATATAGGTAAAGCTAAATAGCATCAGTAATGGATTTTCTCTATTGAAAAGGGAAAGTCAAGTATAGTTGAAGTGCAAGAAATGACCTTTAAAAAGTTATAATCTAAAAACAATTGAAAACAAAATATATGGGAAATGCCTCAATGAAAACAAAATATACTTTTTGTTGTTGGGAAAATTTAGAAAAGGGAAAGAGAATCTAAAAGGTAAATCAAGGCTTTGAGACGTATAGAACTACTGTCTTTAAAACGATATTTACCCCCATTCACTAAGAGTTTGCTAAGAGTTTCAAATCGTTTCCAAGATACAAAAAAGTCTTTGAACTTTCCAAATAACAATTTTAAAAAGTTCCTAAAGTTTCTATTGAGAATGACAGAAACAGGAAAATGTTTTTTTCGTGTCTTTATAGACCTGTCACCACACCATTTATAAAGCCTGAAAGGGCATCTGTGAAAAATCAAGAAATTGACAATTTACAGTTTCTCGCTTGAGCGAGGTGTCGAGCAAAGATCGAGCGAGATCACTGCTTGTTATCTCGCTTGAGCGAGTATCGAGTGAGTAACGAGATTACACAACACTTCGGTTGAGATGCGTATCTTCTCCAAACATTGTACAAATTCGGATCCCAACAGTATTACGCTTGAGCAATATGAGCGAAATTCGAACGAGATCACTACCTGGTCTCTCGCTCGATCGGCACGTCGAGCAAGAGTTAAACGAGATCTCAGCCTTCACTTTGCTCGAGCGACATGTCAAGTAACTGTCGAGCGAAATCTCGGTTTGGACACAACTCTCAACCATTTTTTCACAAGTTTTCTTCCTTAAACTTTTAAATATATATTACAACAAATTCCAATAATTGTGACACTTGCCCTGTACTGTAATGATTCTTGGTGGTCACTCTCACACACTCTTTCCATAAAAAGGTTATGGGCTTAGTTGGGTGCACCACCTTAGTTGTCTTGTACTTTAGTCCTCCATTTCAATTTTACAATAAAACTTAGATATTAATGTGCTGTACATAGTTTGGGGATAATGGTATTTGATTGGAAGAACCTTTTGCAGTAGCTGTTAGTGTTGACTCTTTGTTTCTGTGTGTGTGGTGGGGCTTGGAACCATACAAAGCCAATCATAGCCTTAATTTTTTATTCTGAAATAATTAATGTATATCTGAATAATGGCTTGGGATCATTTCACCTTTCAAGTCCACTTTTTGATAGAGAAATAGGCACATGTATAGGCAGATTGCAGGGTAGTAAATGCCGAAGTATATCCTTTTAATTTTTGTACTTGCTTTTATGTGAATGGGATGGGTGAAGCTATGCTTCTAGGTAGTTGATTTCCACTCGTTTATAAGTGGAATGCAATTTGCATGCTTCATGGCTATAAGGAAAAACAGAAAAAATCAGTATTTAAGGGCCTAAGGAAATGACCACAGCCAGATTTATCAAGTGTGCGACTGTGGGAAATGGCACAATGGGAAAGACATGCATGCTCATTTCCTATACCAGCAACACCTTTCCAACGGTATGATTGATCTTCGTCATTTCTGGTGACTGGTTCTACACCAAGGCAAAAACCCAGGATTGAGAATTATCATATGTGAAAGTTCTTTATTTTTGTGTGCATGGATGCTGGTAAATACTAAATATATAGCAAGAAGCTTTTTTTTTTCAAAGGCGCAAACTCCATGGGTATATATAAGCATTCGGCACTCTCCAGGTATGATAATTGATATGACTATGTCTAGCTATGAGTCTGGAGGCAATTACTGATCATGCTGCTTTTTATCACAATAAGCACAAAAATGTGGCTTCAAACAAAACAAATGCTATGAAAGGCAAAATGAAAATATCCCTCTATAAATCCTGGGCATGTCACACTCCAGGAAAATCGACATACAATTTGAAAAATATTATCATCTCAACTTTAAAGATGGAATGATTCTTCCAAGATGCAAGTAGATAAAGCAATATACAAGAATACCCTCGTTGGCGTCGGCAAGATGGCGTTGGTTGTTCGACAATCGTGTTCGTCGGCTTGCAGTGGGGCTCGTCGCCACGCAATATACAAGAATACCTTTTTTGGCGTCGGCAAGGATGACATTGGGTTTCTTTTCAGATCTGATCCTCTGTTTTGCAATGCAGCGCTTCTTAAGATGTTCTCCTAACGTGACTAGTTTTGGTTGGATTAGTGTAAAATCTCTTTTTATACCAATCCGGACCACAGCTTTTCTCAATAGGAAAATACTACTTCATTCGATTGAACTTTGTATTTTTTATTTTTTTATTCAATGATTAAGTAAATAACTATTAATAAATTGATATTCTTTGTTTATTCTTTTAAAATATATAAAAAATAATTGAAATAAAAGGAAAAATAAAAAATAAAAATGATTAATATGTAAAATAATTTAATATGTAAATTATGTAAATTAATTTCTCTTACAAATTATTTACCCCATGGTAACAATGCGAATGATATACTATTTGCATCAACATGAAAATTATTTATATTTTAAATCTTCATAAACAAATAATTTTCTATTTTGCTCGAATGGTAATTATCGTAGGTGCGTTATTCTATCTAGATCATGTATCCATCCACATACAAAAATGTCGGTGCGTGCTTTTAAGTCTCAGTTTCTGTGATTGAAGATCATCCATATTATATTGCGGTCCTTTTAGGTAGCTTTCGGTCTCGAAAGTGGAGTAAGGCAATAGTTTTCTTGGTAAAACAAGGAACCTAGTTCCTTTAGCAGTGATAATCTAGAGTGAAATCCAGAGTGTAAGCAAACAAATGGACGAGGAATTAACTCATAAATGGGAAAAATTAAAGCTTTCATATGAGGAGAGCAAGGTTTTCATTGTCAAGGGGCAATATTTGAAAGATAGAGAATGACGAGGGAAGCTCAGCCTTATCGCCGGAGTTATGTCATCTAAGAGCATTAATAATGAAGCTTTCTGTTCTACTATGACCCAAATTTGGCAACTTTCTAGTTGGGTTAAATTAAAGAACTAGGAGATAAAATTTTTTAAAAGCTTTCCAGTTTACAGTGGATAAAGAAAGGGTATGCCCTTGATTTTTTTATCGTAGCCTAATTTTTTTACAAGAAATTGATGAATCAATCTCCTTGAATGAGATGCAATTTAAGTTTGAGCTTTTTTGGGTGCAACCATATAGCCTCCCGTTGGTTTCCATGAATGATGAAATATGAAAGGAAATAGCTGAGTCAATAGACCATGTTATTAGGGTTGAATTTGATGTCGATGACCTGGCTTGGGGCAAATGTTTGAGAGTAAGGGCGGCCATTGATATGACTAGGCCTTTGCTGAGAGCGAAGTGGGTACATTTAGACAATAAAAAATACTGGGTATTAGTAAAATATAAAAGGATCCAAGTCTTTTGTTTCAAATGTGGAACGTTGTCTCATAGAATGTTGTTTCAAATGTTAGCAACTAAGAGAGGAGGATCAAGAATTAGAAGAAAACCATGACCAATTTGGGGCATGGATGAGAGCACAGCCAAAGAATCCAAGAATTTTTGAAATAAGGAAACATGGGGATAAAGAGAATTCTAGATAGGAGAAAGGGAAGCAGAAGGTTACAGAGACAAGGAGAGAAATCACAAGGATCACAACACAACACTAATTACACTGGTTCCTAAAGAGAAGAATCAGCCAATTCAAAGAGAAAGACAAAAGGGAATTATTTTTAAAACGTAATAGGAGATGATACCTAAGGAGGGTAGTATAATCAATAGTGGTGAGATGGGAAGCAAGATACACAAGATGACTAAAAATCATAGTAAATGCTTGATACATAATACAGAAACAGGGGAAGCAGACCAGAGAGAAAGAACGATAAAAAATATAAAAGAGATAGCCAAGAAAATGTTGACTTGGAAGAGAAGGACGGGGGGTATAATCCCTAATGAACAAATGATGATTGAAAAGGGTCCTAGAGATGATAGAGAAAGAGAGGCAAAAGTGGAAGAGAACAAGGAATGCCAATTTAAAAAAATTCAAAGTTGAGGAGGGAAGTTATGGCTATGAAGTGATTTTGATTTGGTAGAAGCTACTTAACAACCCCACCTTCAGTCATGATTGATGTTTCATGGAACTGTAGGGAGTTTGGAAACTCCTAACAGTTAGAGAACTCTTTTTATTAGTCAAATATAAGTCTCTCACTTTTGTGTTTCTTTGTGAAACAAAGTGTCACAAAAGTAAAGTGGAAAAAGTCAAAAACCAACTGGGTTTTGATGCCAAACCTCTGTTTGTGGAATAGCAATTCAGACCTCCTTTTGGACTCAACACCATATTTCCCTAAGATCACATGATGATGAACTGAATCAAGAGATACTTATTATTGGTTTTTATGGGTACGCAAAAACCCATAATAAACTTTTGGATAGTGAAAAAGTGAGAGTTTCCTGAAAGCCTTATCATCAAATGGAACAATTCAGACAATGCTTAGATGATTGTAAATTGAGTGATCTAAAATATGATGGGTTTGGATATACTTGGTGCAATAGAAGAGATGGTTATCAATTAGCTAAGGAAAGACTTGATCATGCCCTAGAGAATGTAAAATGGACTGAAATATTCTGGAACTTTTGTTTTAGTAATCTGGCAGTCCTAACTTCAGACCATGGCCCGATATTGATGCATTGGAGTAAAGAAGGATCAATAAATTTTCTTATTGAAGAGGACAAAGAGGATTGTAAAAATATCATAAGGTCGAGCTGGAGTAATCCAAGAGCAAATAGGAGTACAAGAGAGGTTGAACAATTGCAAAAACGATCTACAACAGTGGGACAAAAATGTGTTGAAGAAAGATAAAAAAGAGATACAAGTTAAATTCAAGAGATTTGCATAAATGTAGAAGGTGAACACTAGAAGCGAAAATGATGAGATCAAGTCTCTTAAGAGAGAAATAGAGCATTCTCTTGTTTAAGATAACCTCAAATGGTAGTAGAAATCGAAACAAATGTGGCTCAGAAATGGAGATAGAAATACTAAATATTACCATTGTTTTTCAATCAAAGAAGAAGGAACAATGAGATAAAGCACATCATCAAGGAGGATGGAACAAAAAGCTTCAACAAGTAGGAAATTTCTAGGGTATTCATTCAATTCTATCAAACTCTTTTTACTTATCAAAACCTGGTTAATATTGATGAATGTCTTAGTTATCTTAATCCTAGAGTAACTGATGAGATGAATAGAGAATTAAATAGAACTTATACCGATGAAGAGATTAAAGAGGCTTTTTTCCAAATGAATTCTATGAGTTCTCCTGGCCTGGATGGATTCTCCCCTGTGTTCTACCAAAATTATTGAGACATTGTAGGAAATGATATTACTAAGGTTGTTTCTAACATCCTTAATCACAAGGGCAATATTGATTCCACTAATGAAACCTTCATTGTTTTAATTCCCAAAGTGAAGAAGCCGAGAACTATTTCTGATTATAGCCCATATCTCTGTGCAATGTTATCTATAAAATTGTGTCTAAGTCGATTGCTAATAGGGTGAAAAGATTTCTTCCTCAGATTATTTCAGCCTCTCAATGTGCTTTTATACCTGGTAGAATGATTTAAGACAATGTGATTATAGCTTTTGAAGCCTTTCTTCGATATGAGTAAAGCCTACAATATAGTAGGCAATATAGCGATTAAACTTGATATGAGTAAAGCCTACGATAAAGTAGAGAGAGTGTTTTTGAGAAAAATCATGGAAAAGTTAGGGCTCAGCTCTTCTTGGATCAACTTGGTCATGAATTGTGTGTCCTCTGCCTTCTACTCAATTCTTATGAATAGCTGCCCCCAACAAACCATTATTCCTTAGAAATGGATTAGGTAGGGAGATCCTATATCCCCCTACCTCTCTCTCTTTGTAGCTAAAACTCTTAGTTCACTAATAATCAACATGAGGACAATAATCTTCTTCATGGTTATAAAATCAGTAGAGGGAGGTTAAGCATCAGCCACCTATTTTTTGCCAATGATATCTTTCTCTTCTATAGAGCAAATGCAAATGAATGGGCTACTGTCAACAACATCCTTAGTTTGTATGAACCTGCTTCTGGAAAGCAGATCAACAAGGCAAAAACCTTTATTATTTTTAGCTCCAATACTAAGAGGGCAACCAGGGAATACCTTCTAAGTATGGTGGGTACTCAATCCAACAAATCTTATAAGAACTATCTCGATTTGCCAGCTCTGATGGGAAAATAAAAACATAATGTTTTTAAGCATCTTCTTTATAGAATTAGGGGAAAAACCAAGTTTCTTACCTAGGTCGGAAAGGAGATTTTGCTTATATCAGTTGTGCAAGCCTTGCCTACCCATACAATGAGAGTTTTTAAACTTCCAAAATCCTTGGTGAATGAAATGAATAATCCAATGAGCAAATTTTGGTGAAACTTCATGGAAAATGAGAGAAAAAATCATTGGGTAGCTTGGAACAAAATGGGGAAAGCTAAAGTTTTTGGAGGATTAGGGTTTAGGCACTTTGAGAGTTTCAACTTGGCTCTTTTGGCCAAGCAAAATTGGAGAATAATACAAAATCTTGAGTCACTGGTAGCCCGAATTTTGAAGTTCACATATTTCACTACCACTTTTTTTAAAAGCAAAAACTGGGGCAAGACCTTCCATGATCTGGAGAAGCCTTTCTACTACCAAGAAGTTAATTGAAGAGGATTCCATATAGACGACAGGAGGTGGCCAAGACATTAAGGTCTGGGAAAGCATATAGATCCCAAAGCCTTCTAGCTACAAAATACAATCTCCCATTAACATGCTGGAAGAAGGAGCTAAAGTGCATGAGTTGATCAATTGGGAAACTAGGCGTTGGAAAATGGAGGTTTTACAAACAGTTTTCCAAGAGGAAGAAAGAAACCTGATATCCATAATTTTCATAAGTATCCGAGATACAAAAGACAAACTAATATGGATAGGCAATAAAAATGGGGTCTTCTCGGTTTAAAGTTATTGAACCCAAGATTTCTAGTTTCATGTAAATCTACAAATGGATTTTGATGATAACAAATGAATCCAAAGAATAAAGGAGTCTCAAGTTCAAGTTGTCCACACAATATAATCAAGCACATCAAAGAAGCAAGCATGAGCAAGAAGGGAACAAGTTCACATTAAAATCATAGAGTAATGTTGTAAATCTATTAAAAATTCAAAATTAGGATTAAGGCTCAAAATTAATATTTTATCATAAAGCATTAAAATACATTTTCCACATATGCATGAATATTTTGAAAATTAAATTTGAAAATTTTGAAAGATGATTGATTGTCATCTTTCACATGTGCATGACATGATTAAAGGTTTGAACTTTGAAAATATTAAGATGATTGATTGTCATCTTTCACATGTGCATGTTTTATTTGAATATTTTCAAAAGTGGTAGATGCTTTTCTTAACTTATGCAAAAGGTAGATGTCTTTATTTGAAAATTTTGAAAAGTAAAGTGTGCTCTTTTTGTCATATGCAAAAAGTAAAAGATTATTTTTGAAATTTTTGAAAAGTAAAGTGTGCTTCTTTTGTCACATGCAAAAAGTAAAAATATTAGATTTGAAATTTTTGAAAAGTAAATGATGATATTTTTGACATGGGAATCTTTTCAAATTTGAAATTGAAAAATCATTTGCCTATAAATAGCTCACTTGAGTTTTGCAAAATTCACAATAAGAGCTTACACATCTATTGCTAAGTTTTGCATCATTTTTTCAAAACTCTCATTCTCTCTTTTCTAAAGTTTTGAGCCTTAATTCTTGTTCTTGTTGAGAGAGATATAGATTGTGCTGTATTGTTTCTATCTCACTCATTGAGGAGTGTACTTTGATAGTCTACCCACTATCAACTCTTGTATTTGTAAAAGGGTGTGTATAACCCTTATGTGTGTAGAAGGTGTTCTACACGGGGAATAGTTAAATCACCAAGTGTGAGGTGATTGGAAGTGTAGAAGGTGTTCTACACGGGAAATAGTTAAATCACCAAGTGTAAGGTGATTGGAAGTGTAGAGGGTATTCTACACGGATTCTTTGGAGCGGTGCTGCTCAAAGGTATAATAGGTTTCTATCTCCACCTAAAGAAGATTGAATAGTAGATTTGGGGATCCTCAAGAGGTAGCTTGAGGCGAGGACGTAGGCAGTGGGGCCGAACCTCGTTAACATACTGAGTTTGCTTCTCTCTTACTCTTACTATTTATATTTATTGTTGTTTCATATTTTGTTTATATTTTATATTATATATTTGATTTATAATTATTATTTTTTTAAATACAACTCAATTCACCCCCCTCTTGTGTTAGTCATCTGGGCAACAATTGGTATCAGAGCTAGTTGACCTGTACTGTTCATACAGGCAGATCACTCATGGGAACTCTCGCTTGTGACTGTGTCACCGAAGCAAGACTCTCCGACCATGGGTGACGGTGCACCGGTAGAGACGGTGGCCGGCTAGTCTGGTAGGTACAGTTGTTAGGTGATATAGGTGCGGCCTATGATCAGTAACAATTGGTATCAGAGCTAGAGTTCTGTTATAAGATTAACTATCTTTTGAGTTAAGATCTTATGGTTAACATTGCAGCTTCATTTGGTGAAGGTCAATCTAGCAGTCGGCCTCCACTCTTTTGTGGAGACAATTACTCATTCTGGAAAGTTAGAATGAGAATATTCCTTCAGGCTCAAGGTCGAGAAATCTGGAAATGCATTGTAAATGGACCTTATATTCCAACAAAAGTAGTTGATGGAGTAAAGGTAAAAAAGGAAGAAGAAGAGTTTGATCGTGAAGACGATAGACTTTATACTTTAAATTTAACTGCTATGAATTTATTATATAATGCTCTCAATGGTAATGAATTTAATAGAGTAATGACTTGTGCTACAGCAAAGGAAATCTGGGATAACTTGGAAGTTACTTATGAAGGAACTTCTCAAGTCAAGGAATCAAAAATTTATATTCTTACTCATGAATATGAAATGTTTAAGATGAATGATGATGAATCTATTTCTAGTATGTACACTCGTTTTACTAACATCATAAACAGTTTGACAGCTCTTGGCAAAATTTATTTCAAAGTGGAGATAGTAAGAAAAATTCTCAACTCTCTACCAAAATGTTGGGAATCAAAAGTGACAGCGATTCTTGAAGCTAGAGACCTCAAGAAGCTCGAAGTGAATGAACTCATCGGGTCACTTATCACCCATGAGTACACATTGAAAAGAGGAGAAGAAGAAGGAAAGTCAAAGAAAAGCTTGGCACTTAAAGCTGTTCCACATGAAAGTGAAAGTGATGAAGATGAGGAAAATGACGACAAAAATGAAGAAATTGCGATGATAATAAGAAGAATTCAGAGGTTCTTAAAGAAAAATAAAACTCCTCCAAGGAAATCTTTCAGTAAGTTTTCTAAGAAAGATTCAGGTAAAAATGACACTTTAATTTGTTATAAATGCAATAAACCTGGTCATATCAAGCCAGATTGTCCTCTGCTAAAGAAAGATCGAAACAAAGGCAAAAAATCAATAAAAGTTACGTGGGATGATGATTCAAGTAGCTCAGATAGTGAAGCAAGCAATGGAGAATCAGCAAATCTTTGTCTTATGGCTAAAGATGACATTGAGGTAACAAATCTTGATAATATTGAAGATCTTTCATATGAAGAATTGTAAAACATTTTAGAAGAGGTATATGAGGAATTTGAAAAATTGGGTATCAAGTATACTGTTTTGAAAAAGAAAAATTCTTCTTTAACAAACGAAATTGATATTTTAAGAAAAGAAAGTATTGTTTTGAAAGATGAAAATTTTGAGTTGAAGAAAAAGAAAACTGATTTAGAAAATATTATTGAAAACTTTACGAATGGAAAAAGAAATTTTGAAAAATTTCTTGGTAGTCAAAGATGTGTTTTTGATAAGGCAGGTTTGGGATATAAACCAAAACAAAAATACAAATCTTATAAAAACTTCTTTGATAATCCTTCTACATCAAAGTCCAATATTCAAAATTCTTTTCATAAAAATAATTTTGTTAAAAAAGGATACTATTATAATCACTCAAGTTCTTCATATATGTCACATGCTATTTGCAATTTTTGTAATAGAAATGGTCATAATTATCTTGCTTGTCCTATTAGAAGAAAACATACAATGACTATTAGGGCCATATGGATACCTAAATATCTTGTTTCTTCTAATACTAATAAATAAAGGACTCAAAGAACTTGGGTACCGGGAATTGTTTTTAATTGCTTTTGTATGTATGCATGAAGTATTCTACAGGTAAAAATAAATGATTTTTAGACAACGGATGCTCAAGATACGTGACAGAAGACAAAACTAAATTCATTGACTTCACTTCTAAAGAAAAAGGATGTGTGATATTTGGAAACAATTCAAAATGAAAGATCATGAAAATAGAAGGAAAGATCATCAAAACTTAGTACAAGATGCAACCAAATAGTGGAAACATGTGAAAGATCATCCAGCGGAATAAATTCTAGGAGAACCTTCACGAGGTGTAAGTACACGATCATCTCTTAGAAATATTTGCAATCATACTGCTTTTCTATCTCAGATTGAACCTAAAAATATTGATGAAACACTTCTTGATAAATATTAGATTCTAGCTATGTAAGAAGAGTTTAATCAATTTAAAATAAATGATGTTTGAACACTTGTTCCTAAACCCAAAAATCATACTATTATTGGAACAAAATGGGTTTTTAGAAACAAAAAAGATGAGTCCGGAGTCATTACTAGAAATAAGGCTCGACTTGTAGCCCAAGGTTTCAATCAAGAAGAAGGAATCGATTATGATGAGACATATGCACCAATCGCAAGATTAGAAACTATTCGAATGCTACTTGCATATGCTTGTTATAAAAATTTCAAACTTTTTCAAATGGATGTTAAAAGTGCTTTCTTAAACGGTTTTATAAATGAAGAAGTATATGCTGAGCAACCTCCAAGTTTTGAAAATCATATTTCTCTAAATCATATTTTCAAACTCACAAAAGTACTATTTGGACTCAAACAAACTCCTAGAGCGTGGTACGAGAGATTCAGTAGTTTCTTAATTGAAAAAGGCTTTTTAAGAGGAAAAATTGATACAACTCTTTTCATTATATACGAAAATGATGATATTCTTTTGATTCAAATTTATATTGATGATATAATATTCGGTGCTACTAATGAAAATATGTGCCAAGTTTTTGCTAAGACTATGCAGGAAGAATTTGAAATAAGCATGATGAGAGAGCTTATATTCTTTCTCGAATTGCAAATTAAGTAAGCAAAAAGTGGGATATTCATCAATCAATCAAAATATATTAAGAAATTGCTGAAGAAGTTTGGGATGGAAGGTGCTAAGGAAACTGGAACACCAATGAGCCCATCCACTAAACTTGATAAAGATGAATCCGGTAAACTAGCTGATTCGAAGGTATATCGATGTATGATTGGTAGCTTATTATATTTGACAGCCAGTAGACCAGATATTACGTTAAGTGTATGTTTATGTGCACGTTTTCAATCATTTTCAAAACAATCTCATTTGATTGCAGTCAAGCGGATTTTTAGATATTTTGCCAGTACCATTGACTTAGAGTTATGGTATCCTAAACACACTTCTTTCGATCTTATTAGTTATTCAGGTACCGATTATACTGATTGCAAAGATGATCGAAAAAGTTTTAGTAGAACATGTCATTTCTTAGGACGTGCACTAGTTTCCTGGTTTAGTAAAAAAAAATACAAAATTATGTTGCACTATCTACTGCTGAGGCAGAATATGTTGCTGCGGGTAGTTGTTATGCTCAAGTTCTTTACATGAAGCAACAACTTGTATAATTACATTCCAATCAAATGTGATAATACAAGTGCTATAAATCTTTTTAAAAAAAAAAAACCCCAATACAACATTCTAGAATTAAGCATATTGAAATAAAATATTATTTTTTTTCGAGATCATGTGCAGAAAGGCGATATAGTACTGGAGTTCACAAACACACACGATCAGTTAGCAGATATATTCACAAAACCCTTACCAGAAGATAGATTATGTATGATTAGAAGAGAAATAGGTATGATGCATGTTATGTATATCTCTTAAAAGATAAATCAGAGTTCATAAAAATAGAGAGATATTTTTTTAAATACTTTTACGTAAACTTGAGGTTCTTAGCCTCATGTTTGAGACGCTCATTTTATTCATACAATATCATGTCATCCCTATCCATGGGAACTAGCAAGCGGAATGAAGAATCCAAAAGAGATTTCAACTTTTTATTCTTCTGCCAAATGATTCCTTCCCTTATGTGAGACTCTTGAACAATTCGTTGAAATACAACAATTTGTTCTTTAAGCTTTTCAACCTCATGATTTTTGATTTGTAGCCGCTGGGAAAAAGCGACAATAGAGGATGAGTAGCGAGTCCCGAGACTCACCAAGTCGTATATAGCATCGGAGTCTGGCTTATTAGCCAAACTATTGTTCTCTTGCTGCAACATGGCGCCAATGGTAGCTGCAGAAAGGACATGAGATTGAGATGTAGAATACCTCATGGATGCATCTAAAGGAATGTTATAAGAATGAGCCATTGAGAAAAGAATTGAAAACTTAAAACGAGAATATTGAAGGAATGCAGATGAGTTATAGAGATGAGAATAAGATTTGATGCAAATCGGATGAACTTTAAAACTGATTTTATAAAGATAGCATAAAGAACAAGACAAACTATTGTCTCTTCAAATCTTATTAGTCAAAAGAAATATAAGATATGCTGGACACACATTGTCAAAAGTTTTCTTACTAGAAAAACGGTTCTCTGCTCCTATCATGGCATTGACGGCCTTAGGAGAGAAGATTGACGATTGATGCGTCAAGGGTTCCTGATTCAAGTCTGGAACATTAGTGGAAGAGAATTGTTCGGCCATTCTATCGTTATGGAGAAACAGAACTCAGAGCCTTCAAACCCGTTTGTCAACAACATCAGGCGATTGATCTGCTTTCGCACCGACTGCTAGAGCTAGGCCTCCAATCTTTACAGGTTTTGTCAGATACGCGTGGTTTCGCACCGAATTGCCAGAGTTAGACTTCCAACATTTGCAGGTTTTGTCGGACATGCATGGCTCCGCACCGCATTGCCAGAGCTAGGCCTGCAGCTTTTGCTGTCTTTGTCGGACATGAATAATTTTAATTATTCAACTTCAAATCTCTGGAACATCTAATTCGTCAATAAAATCAAGCGGATTTAAATCTTCTTCTGCACCGAGATGATAAAATTCGACTTCAACCTTTGCAGGTTTTGTCGGACACGGGTGGTTCTAACTTTTACAGTCTCTACTAACGCAACGTTTTATTTGTCTGTTAGTTATTGTAGGAATATATCTTATTGAGATAATTATGATTTCTTTTTAATGATGTCAAAAGGGGGAGAAGTTTTAGACTAGAACATTAACATTGTTTAAATCGCTAAACTTGTTATATATGCTTGGAATTATGTTTATATTTTTGCTTGAAAAACTAACGCACATTCTCAGGGGGAGCTTAAGTATTAATACAGGATTCAGGTTCTATCAAGCATTTGTCATCATCAAAAAGGGGGAGATTGTTGAACCCAAGATTTCTAGTTTCATGTAAATCTACAAATAGATTTTGATGATAACAAATGAATCTAAAGAATAAAGGAGTCTCAAGCTCAAGTTGTCCACACAATATAATCAAGCATATCAAGGAAGCAAGCATGAGCAAAAAGGGAACAAGTTCACATTAAAATCATAGAGTAATGTTGTAAATCTCTTAAAAATTCAAAATTAGGATTAAGACTTAAAATTAATATTTTATCATAAAGCATTAAAATACATTTTCCACATATGCATGAATATTTTGAAAATTAAATTTGAAAATTTTGAAAGATGATTGATTGTCATCTTTCACATGTGCATGACATGATTAAAGGTTTGAATTTTGAAAATATTAAGGTGATTGATTGTCATCTTTCACATGTGCATGTTTTATTTGAATATTTTCAAAAGTGGTGGATGCTTTTCTTAATTTATGCAAAAAGTAGATGTCTTTATTTGAAAATTTTGAAAAGTAAAGTGTGCTCCTTTTGTCATATGCAAAAAGTAAAAGATTATTTTTGAAATTTTTGAAAAATAAAGTGTGCTTCTTTTGTCACATGCAAAAAGTAAAAATATTAGATTTGAAATTTTTGAAAAGTAAATGATGATATTTTTGACATGGGAATCTTTTCAAATTTGAAATTGAAAAATCATTTGCCTATAAATAGCTCACTTGAGTTTTGCAAAATTCACAACAAGAGCTTACACATCTATTGCTAAGTTTTGCATAATTTCTTCAAAACTCTCATTCTCTCTTTTCTAAATTTTTGAGCCTTAATTCTTGTTCTTATTGAGAGAGATATAGATTGCGCTGTATTATTTCTATCTCACTCATTGAGGAGTGTACTTTGATAGTCTACCTACTATCAACTCTTGTATTTGTAAAAGGGTGTGTATAACCCTTGTGTGTGTAGAAGGTGTTCTACACGGGGAATAGTTAAATCACCAAGTGTGAGGTGATTGGAAGTGTAGAAGGTGTTCTACACGAGGAATAGTTAAATCACCAAGTGTAAGGTGATTGGAAGTGTAGAGGGTGTTCTACACGGATTCTTTGGAGCGGTGCTGCTCAAAGGTGTAATAGGTTTCTATCTCCACCTAAAGGAGATTGAATAGTGGATTTGGGGATCCTCAAGAGATAGCTTGAGGCGAGGACGTAGACAGTGGGGCTGAACCTCGTTAACATACTGAGTTTGTTTCTCTCTTACTCTTACTATTTATATTTATTGTTGTTTCATATTTTGTTTATATTTTATATTATATATTTGATTTATAATTGTTATTTTTTTAAATACAACTCAATTCACCCCCCCTTTTGTGTTAGTCATCTGGGCAACAAAAGTGTACCATAAGCAAATGGAGCTGATTGACAATACTAAAGGCCAATCTTCATCAGGAATTCAGAGCATACCTAGATGGACCAAGCTGTGGGGTTTATAGATTTCTAATACTATCAAAATGTTTCTTTGGCATGCATGTATTGAATTTCTCCCAACAAATCAGAATTTATTTAAGAGAAAAATTTTAGATTCTCCTCTCTACCCTATTTGAAAAAAAGAAGAAGAATCAACTATACCAATAATCTAGAGATGCCCCTCTGCAAGTGATGTATGCTGTCAAGGACTTGTTAGTATTTAAAGGAAACTTGGGATGGTAGAAAGCTTTGAAGTATTGCTAGAAGAAATAATGCAATCATGTAGCATGAGGGTGGTGGAAGAATTTGCTGCAATCTTCCGTGCAATTTGGAATAAGAGGAGCAAATTAATTTTTGAAGACTTATTTATGCACCCAGATCAAGTAATCAGTACATCAATATTCATGGCATTTTCATAGAAGCATAGAGTGTTACCATCCATAACTGCCCCAATAGAATTGAGCAGAGTTCATCCTGGACACCTCCTCCAACACGTTATGTCAAAATTAACTGGGATGCCAATTTATACAAGGAACGTCAAAAGATTGGTATAGGCTTGATTGTGAGGGACCAGCACAATATCAAGGCTACAAAGAAAATTGCAAGGAACTCCTTCATGGATCCTCTATTGGCAAAATCATTGGGAGGTAAGGAAGCAACAACCCTAGCAAGAGAGCTGAATCTGACATCTGTAATCATTTAAGGGGATAATATGCAAGTTATTGAGGTAAATAGCCAAGGTAGCAGGGATGACATAATAGGCATGATCATTAAGGACATGAAGTTGTTACTATCTTTTTTAAATTAGAAAGCTTTATTTTTTAGACTGAGTGGGAATGTAGAATTTCATTATCTAGTTAAGTCTGCACTTAGGCTAGCGAAAGATGAGATTGAACTAGTTGTAACTCCAAATTTGTAATTCTCTTCTTCATGTCTAATGAAATTTGGGATTTCCCTTTCACCACAAGAAATATGACTTTTACCGGCGACATTTTTTGTCGCTAAAAGTCCTAAAAACGCTGCAAAAATCCTTTATCGGCGAGAAAACCTAGATGCAAAATCACCGCTATTAATTCTTCACTTCTAACCTTAGTTGGCGTAAATGAAAAATCGCCGCAATAGAGAATTCTTTTTTAGCCTTTTTTTTAGTCGCTATTGTACTAAAACCCGTCGCAAAAAGGCTTCACATTTTAGTTAACGATCGTTGCCAAAACATATTTGCAGTGCCTAAAATGACTTTTTACAGCGATAAAATTATGCCTGTCATATTAGTCAGCTCTGGAAAGCCCTGGATTGTCCCAATTATATCGGTAATCCTCCTGTATATAAAGCTAAGGCTAGGAACAATGCTCCAAGTACAATCAGTATAACTAACATAGAAATACGAATACATGTATCATTTAACAGAATGATCGAGAATATCTTCACTCACAAATCTTTTAAAGTCCACTGGCAATCATTTCTCTGCATTGGAGGGGAAAAAACAATCACGAGAGATTAACAAGCCCCCAGTTACATTACTTGTCTCGAATCCAAAAAAAGCATTTGAAATTGTGAAAGCTTAGGAACTTACAGTCTCTCAAGATTTGTCCACTTCTGAATAAAATCTGGTATCGTTCTGTTTAAGTTATTATCGTTTATGTGACTGCAATGAACATTAAAACGTCATTGATCTTACAATATATCAACAAGAGTTCATATGCATGATGTAGTATATACTATAGAAAAGCTTACAAATCTGTCAAGTTTTTTAGCCCGCCAAGTTCCTTTGGCAAATTTCCACTCAAATTACTTGAGGATAACATCCCGCAAGGACAAACATGAGAGACAAAGAGACAAATCAACATTCAGAACAAAACAATTAGTATACATGACTGAGTAATAGATAAAATAAAATAAAATAAAATGAGAAAAAAGGACTCACAAAGTTTCCAAATTAACTAGCTTCCCAAGTTCTAAGGGGACTGTTCCAAAAAATTGATTTGCTTCAAGATTCCTGAATAAAAAAAATAAAAACAAAAACAAAATTGTCATTTCGTATGTAAATTGAATGTTTTTTCAGAAACTGAGATTAGCACATGATGAATATGAAAAATTCTATAGAAACCTAGTTTTGGTTACAACATGGTATAAAATAATCAACCAGAAACTGAAAGATAAGAGCACTCTTCTGTTTCGTGGTTCACAGTTTGTTAACTACTTTAGCCAAAAAAATTGAGTAAAATCTTCAACCCCATACTTAATTTCTACTTGCCCTATACGGTTTTATAAAATTGGGTGTAAAAAGAGGTTCTTACCATGGACAAACCGAGCAATCGGGTAGAGGAGAGGATGGGGTTGAGGCTCCATCAAGAACCCTTTGATTCCTGCGAAAAGGGTCATGCTGAGACAATGCAAAAATAGAGGATTAAGAAACAACACAAGCTGCGATTTTGTAGAATAAATCGTAGAAAACCTAGGAAAACAAAGGGACTGGTGTTTACCGTACTGATCGAAAGAAATGCAACACAAATTCCTTGCAAAAACCCAAATGAAATGGAGGAACTCAAGTGTCTCGGTCGACCATCTAGACCTCTGGTTTGCTCAAAGTCCTTGTAAAAACAGAAAAGTTTCAATGAGCCACTCGCGCGGCCAAGAATATGTAAATGCAGAGGAGAAGCCGAATGTAGGCCACGGCTGCGAAGGCAAATGAAGTGGATCGAGGGCTGACTAATTCATTTCATTTGGGGGGTGATCGGAAATGGAGAACAAGCCGTGCGTGAGTGGGTATTTCTCACTGGTATGACAGAGAGCACTGGTTAGGGCATGAGAAAGTGCATGGGTTTGCTGGCAGCTCGCGGAGATGGGGTGTTGGGAGAAATTTTCTGGCTCGCAGGGAATGGGAGTAAGCGTTGGGGGGTAATTTTAAGTGGTGGCGCTTTATCAAACTTGCGAGGATTATTTCATCGTTGCAATAGGTTTTTAAAATTTGCAGCAAAATTAGTTGTCGCAGAAACATTCTATATCGCCACCCAATGACGACAGTAGCGCGCTTCCGTTCCATTTGATTTAAAATCCTGCAACGAGTTTAAAATTGCCGACAAAAATATCCTTTTGTGTCAATTTTTTTTTACAATATAATATAAATCGTTGCAAAAAATTGACGCAAAATGATATTTTTGTGATTAAAATTTGTGGCTTCAACAATATCATCGTCATTATATTGTTCTTCACGAGTTTTGTGATTAAAGTGCTTCTTTTCGTTGGAAGAAATTAAAAAATAAAAAATAAAAAAAAGGTGCTTCTTTTTGTTTCCAACAGGTCCCGTGCACGATCAAAACTAACCCAAGAAAAAAAAAAATTAATAAAGTGCTGCGGCCACAAACACCTGGGTAAATTTTTTTATCGCATGAGTAGCATCGTTTAAGTGTATATTTATTTATTTATTTATTTATTTTTTTATGTTTTTTAATATTTTTATCATCTTTAAATATTTAAAAAATATTAATACATTAAAAAAAGACAATGCTAGAGATTCTGTTAAGGGATCTCGCCTAGTGGTCTCATTAGTGTATTTTTTAACTTTTTTTTTTTACATAATTTTTTTAATATTTAAAAAAAAAATCACAATATTATTAAATAAATATTTAATTAATCATGAAATTTTTTTGTGAGGTTTATATATTTCAGTTAAACGATAAACTTAGCATTTTCTTGTGAGTTTATTAAATTGATGAAGTACACAAATTATAAGGGCAACTAAATAATATAGCAAGTGTATATATTTGATCTGTCAGTACTTGTTGTCCAAAAGTCTTCTTCTGAATCGCCGACCAAGATATATTTTTGATCTGTTAGCCGAAGAATTGAGGATGTGTTCTACATATATAGATCACTGCAACAGACCCTGATTGATCGATGATGACTGGTATATGTTACAACTAAGAATCATCACTAATTGCTAGAATTTTTTAATATAAAAATATAAGGCAAATAAAGTGTTCTCCATACACAAACTTGAGTGTCTTATCACTTCGGCTTAAAGCCATTTTTCCACTTTGATTATTTCATATTTCTTTCAGTTTTCTTTTTCTCCTTCTGGGAATGTCTCTTTTTTTTTCTTTTTTAAGTAAAGAGACGAGGGCCCCATGGTGGCCCCTTCCAATTTTATTTATGATGACGAAAGAATACTGAATACTGTAGTTACAAGTTAATCCAAATGAAAAACAAACCAAAACAAATCCTAGAACCGTGGTTACAACTTAAATATTTCCTTCTCTATAAACATTTATTACCCTCTATTTTAGAGGACGTTCAGTTTAACTATTGTGCGATAAATGGAATGATATTTATTAAAATCTTAATTATTGTATTTACGGGTATTCATTCGGATTCTGGATTGCCAAATCCGAAATCCGAATTTAAAATTTTCTTCAATATTTTAAAAAAAATATATATTAAAATATTAAGAAATATATTACAATTTCAATCCGGCCCGGGTTGAACAGGCCTAATTGTATTGTTTTCAATTTTCATGCATTGCAAACAGAATGTCACATAATTGCTTCTCAATTATATTCATCTCCTGCAACACTTAAAAATTACTACTACAATATCATGCCATTAAAAGTAGGCAAAGGAGTATGTGTAATGGTCCATTTGATTTGTTAGGAAAAAGGGAGGAAAGGAACAAGCAAAAGGGGGATTTATAACATTATACTCATGAAAATACAGTAACATGCATACAAGCAAGCCTATCTAGCTAATATACTGTCACCATATTCAGATTATGTGGATGAAGGCAATCACTTCTAATGCCCAAATAATAGTTAGGCCTATGTACATGCATAAGAATAACCACTTTGAGCAAGATATCCTCCATCCTTATTTTGTTCCAGTGCATAATAAAATGATGCTCCCCAATGTTTGTGATCTTACATAAGCCTTTCAACAAGTTAAAAAGAAAAGAAAAAATTAAAATAATAAGAACATAAAAAAATGAATTCCATAAAATAATGACAAGAAATTACATGTATGCCTATGCTTAACAGTAAAAGCAGAAGGGTTATTTTTCACTTAGTAATATTATATCTTGTATAACTATTATTCTCTTGTCTTCCTTATTCTCTTGTCTTCCTTATTCTCCTGTAAGGAAGACAAGAAAGGTATTAAACTTCACAGATTTTATTTGAAACCAGGAAATGTTCATTAGGACTGTACATGGTTTTCGAAAAAATAGTATAATTATATTAATATGCTCAATTACAAAAACTGGATCACAAAGAGGACCGATACTGAAATTATTAATGATAAGAAAAAGAACATAGGAAGATGGAAAGGTAAAAATGGGGAAAGAGGAACAGATCTTAGCCATTGCAAACCTAATAATTAAACCAAGTGAAGAACGATACTACCACCAGGTCCACCACAACCGATACAAGACTTGCAGGACTTGCATATTGAAGGTTTTGAACCATGCAGTAGAGTAATCCCTGTAAAAAGGGTCATCGTCGAAAAGGATACTGCAAATGTTTGCAACAAAGTATGCATCAAATTAAACGACAAAGGAATTTGATTAAAAAAAAAAACAACCACACCAACAAGAAAAAGCAGAGGATTTCATAAAATCAAACGATTTTGTTTTTGAATGAGTCTACTATGTCCATTATATTTCACACTTATTTTTTATACTTTATGTATTTTGATTTTTTTTTATTTAATAATTAAAAAAGTGATTATTAGTGTATTGATAATTTTTTAAAAATATTTTAAAATGACAAAAATAATGATGATAAAAGAATAAAAGAATATAAATAAAACTTTTGGCTGGGGCGGTAAACCCCCCCTCCCCCCCCCCCCCCGCGCCCCCGCCCCCGCCCCCGCCCCCGCCGCCGCCGGCGGTCAATATGGGGTGGCACTGTAGCACGCCCTTTTGTTTTTTGAGATCATCATCAACTCAATTTATTTCATCTCATTTAATTATTTTAATGTTTTTAAATTTTCATGCAAAAGAAAACAAATAATTAAACTTTTTCAAATTTTAAAATAAAAATAATAAAAAAAAATATTCTAATAATATTTTATTCAATATTAAATTTTATTTTAACTAAACTCAACTCAATTAAAAAAATAAAATAAGTCTTAGATCCTGTTTGTATTCGAATATAAGATGAGCTCATTTTAATCATTTCAAACTCATCATTATATATTTTTTTTCATATTTTCATATAAAATACAAATTTCAATATATATTTTCTAAATTTCAATATAATTTTTTTAATTTTTTAATTAATTTTTTTAAATTCTAAAATAAAAATAATATTTAAAAATAAAATTAACCCAACTCATTTATCTCGACTCTAAATCCAAACCATACCCAAATCTGTAACACCAAGCCCAGCACCGAACTCGTTTTATAAGTTTTTATTTAGTCATCTTTTAAAATTTAGTGGTGTTCCAGTTTAGTGGTAGCACACTACGATTACAATTTTATAGTACATTTACGTTTAAATTCCTTGAGCCGACTGACTTTTCCAGCACAGGCCAAACTGCACCGCTGCAACTTAGGCCGCATATTCGGTACCATATGCGGTGAACAGCCCACAGGAAAATACCATATTCGGTACAGCATCCGTGGACAGCCCCATTACCACCCATCTTTGTTCACTGCACAACCACCTCGCAAGGCGCTTCCTCACATCAGAAATACCATGAAAACAGCCCAGCCCTTCCGTGTCCTCAAACGAGAAGCGACCCCTCACACGCATCAACTTTCGTTGGAGAAGAATCGGACAAGTCCACCCACTGCCAAAGCACCTCCTTGCCGTTACCACCCTGCACTAAGAACCACTAACCACCGCCTAGGGCCTTCACCTCACGCCGTTACTCCACTCCGCAGTCGAGTAAAACATACTCTGTTTTAGAGTAGATACTCTGTTTTTCTACTCTAAAACAGAGTACTCTGCCAACCACCATGAAAGCAGAGTCCTCCACCACCCTCTCGGTTACTCCATGTCGTGTTGTGCCGCCGCGTATCCTTCCTCCTGCAGGGTTAACTGCTAGGTACCCCCGAGCCGAGTTTATTAAGCTTGTTTTGCTTGGGTCTTTTTTCTTTGTTTTGAAAGGAAACTCAATTTTTTTTTATTATATTTGATTAAAAATAAAGAGAAGAAAATGAAAAAATAAAATAAAAGTATTTTTTATCTTTAAAAATAAATAATAATCTTTCTGTTGAACCCAAAGTTTCAAGTTTCATGTAAATCTACAAATGGATTTTGATGATAACAAATGAATCTAAAGAATAAAAGAGTCTCAAGCTCAAGTTGTCCATACAATATAATCAAGTACATCAAGGAAGCAAGTATGAGCAAGAAGGGAACAAATTCACATTAAAATCATAGAGTAATGTTGTAAATCTCTTAAAAATTTAAAATTAGGATTAAGGCTCAAAATTAATATTTTATCATAAAGTATTAAAATACATTTTCCACATATGCATGAATATTTTGAAAATTAAATTTGAAAATTTTGAAAAATGATTGATTGTCATCTTTTACATGTGCATGACATGATTAAAGGTTTGAATTTTGAAAATATTAAGATGATTGATTGTCATCTTTCACATGTGCATGTTTTATTTGAATATTTTCAAAAGTGGTGGATGCTTTTCTTGACTTATGCAAAAGGTAGATGTCTTTATTTGAAAATTTTGAAAAGTAAAGTGTGCTCCTTTTGTCATATGCAAAAAGTAAAAGATTATGTTTGAAATTTTTGAAAAGTAAAGTGTGCTCCTTTTGTCACATGCAAAAAGTAAAAATATTAGATTTGAAATTTTTGAAAAGTAAATGATGATGTTTTTGACATGAGAATCTTTTCAAATTTGAAATTGAAAAATCATTTGCCTATAAATAGCTCACTTGAGTTTTGCAAAATTCATAACAAGAGCTTACACATCTATTGCTAAGTTTTGCATCATTTCTTTAAAACTCTCATTCTCTCTTTTCTAAAATTTTGAGCCTTAATTCTTGTTCTTGTTGAGAGAGATATAGGTTGCGCTGTATTGTTTCTATCTCACTTATTGAGGAGTGTACTTTGATAGTCTACCTACTATCAACTCTTGTATTTGTAAAAGGGTGTGTATAACCCTTGTGTGTGTAGAAGGTGTTCTACACGGGAAATAGTTAAATCACCAAGTGTGAAGTGATTGTGTGAGGTGATTGGAAGTGTAGAAGGTGTTCTACACGGGGAATAGTTAAATCACCAAGTGTAAGGTGATTAGAAGTGTAGAGGGTGTTCTACACGGATTCTTTGGAGTGGTGCTGCTCAAAGGTGTAATAGGTTTCTATCTCCACCTAAAGGAGATTGAATAGTGGATTTGAGGATTCTCAAGAAGTAGTTTGAGGCGAGGACGTAGGCAGTGGGGCCGAACCTCGTTAACATACTGAGTTTGCTTCTCTCTTACCCTTACTCTTTATATTTATTATTGTTTCATATTTTGTTTATATTTTATATTTTATATTTGATTTATAATTGTTATTTTTTTAAATACAAGTCAATTCACCTCTCCTCTTGTGTTAGTTATCTGGGCAACAATTGGTATCAGAGTTAGAGCTCTATTATAAGATTAACTATCTTTTGAGTTAAGATCTTATGGCTAACATTGCAGCTTCATTTGGTGAAGGTCAATTCAGCAGTCGGCCTCCACTATTTTGTGGAGACAATTACTCATTCTGGAAAGTTAGAATGAGAATATTCGTTCAGGCTCAAGATCGAGAAATCTGGAATTGCATTGTAAATGGACCTTATATTCCAACAAAAGTGATTGATGGAGTAAAGGTCAAAAAGGAAGAAGAAGAGTTTGATCGTGAAGACGATAGACTTTATACTTTGAATTTAACTGCTATGAATTTATTATATAATGCTCTTAATGGTAATGAGTTTAATAGAGTAATGACTTGCACTACAGCAAAAGAAATTTGGGATAACTTGGAAGTTACTTATGAAGGAACTTCTCAAGTCAAGGAATCAAAAATTTATATTTTTACTCATGAATATGAAATGTTTAAAATGAATGATGATGAATCTATTTCTAGTATGCACACTCGTTTTACTAACATCATAAACAGTTTGACAGCTCTTGGCAAAGTTTATTCCAAAGTGGAGATAGTAAGAAAAATTCTCAACTCTCTACCAAAACGTTGGGAGTCAAAAGTGACAGCGATTCTTGAAACTAGAGACCTCAAGAAGCTCGAAGTGAATGAACTCATCGGGTCACTTATCACCCATTAGTACACATTGAAAAGAGGAGAAGAAGAAGGAAATTCAAAGAAGAGTTTGGCACTTAAAACTGTTCCACATGAAAGTGAAAGTGATGAAGATGAGGAAAATGACGACAAAGATAAAGAAGTTACGATGATAATAAGAAGAATTCAGAGGTTCTTAAAGAAAAATAAAACTCATCCAAGGAAATCCTTCAATAAGTTTTCTAAGAAAGATTCAGGTAAAAATGACACTTTAATTTGTTATAAATGTAATAAACCTGGTCATATCAACCCAGATTGTCCTCTACTAAAGAAAGATCGAAACAAAGGCAAAAAAGCAATGAAAGCTACGTGGAATGATGATTCAAGTAGCTCAGATAGTGAAGCAAGTAATGGAGAATCAGTAAATCTTTGTCTTATGGCTAAAGATGACATTGAGGTAACAAATTTTGATAATATTGAAGATCCTTCATATGAAGAATTGCAAAATGTTTTAGAAGAAGTATATGGGGAATTTGAAAAATTGGGTATCAAGTATACTGTTTTGAAAAAGAAAAATTCTTCTTTAACAAACGAAATTGATATTTTAAGAAAATAAAATATTGTTTTGAAAAATGAAAATTTTGAGTTGAAGAAAAAGAAAACTGATTTAGAAAATATTATTGAAAACTTTACGAATGGAAAAAGAAATTTTGAAAAACTTCTTGGTAGTCAAAGATGTGTTTTTGATAGGACAGGCTTAGGATATATGCCAAAACAAAAATACAAATCTTATAAAAACTTCTTTGATAATCCTTCTACATCAAAGTCCAATATTCAAAATTCTTTTCATAAAAATAATTTTGTTAAAAAAGGATACTATTATAATCACTCAAGTTCTTCATATATGTCACATGCTATTTGCAATTTTTGTAATAGAAATGGTCATAATTATCTTATTTGTCCTATTAGAAGAAAACATACAATGACTATTAGGGCTATATGGGTACCTAAATATCTTGTTTCTTCTAATACTAATAAATAAAGGACCCAAAGAACTTGGGTACCGGGAATTGTTTTTAATTGCTTTTGTAGGTATGCATGAAGTATTTTACAGGTAAAAATAAATGATTTTTAGACAACGGATGCTCAAGATACGTGACAGAAGACAAAACTAAATTTATTAACTTCACTTCTAAAGAAAAAGGATGTGTGATATTTGGAAACAATTCAAAATGAAAAATCATGGAAATAGAAAGAAAGATCATCAAGACTTAGTACAAGATGCAACCAAATAGTGGAAACATGTGAAAGATCATCCAGCGGAATAAATTCTAGGAGAACCTTCATGAGGTGTAAGTACTCGATCATCTTTTAGATATATTTGCAATCATACTGCTTTTCTATCTCAGATTGAACCTAAAAATATTGATGAAGCACTTCTTGATGAATCTTAAATTCTAGCTATGTAAGAAGAGTTTAATCAATTTAAAAGAAATGATATTTGAACACTTATTCCTAAACCCAAAAATCATACTATTATTGGAACAAAATGGGTTTTTAGAAACAAGAAAGATGAGTCCGGAGTCATTACTAGAAATAAGGCTCGACTTATAGTCCAAGGTTTCAATCAAGAAGAAAGAATCGATTATGATGAGAGATATGTACCAGTCGCAAAATTAGAAGCAATTCAAATGCTACTTGCATATGCTTGTTATAAAGATTTCAAACTTTTTCAAATGAATGTTAAAAGTGCTTTTTTAAACGGTTTTATAAATGAAGAAATATATGTTGAGCAACCTCCAGGTTTTAAAAATCATATTTCTCTAAATCATGTTTTCAAACTCACAAAAGTACTATTTGGACTCAAACAAGCTCCTAGAGCGTGGTACGAGAGATTCAGTAGTTTCTTAATTGAAAAAGGCTTTTTAAGAGAAAAAATTGATATAACTCTTTTCATTATATACGAAAATGATGATATTCTTTTGATTCAAATTTATGTTGATGATATAATATTCGGTGCTACTAATGAAAATATGTGCCAAGTTTTTGCTAAGACTATGCAGGAAAAATTTGAAATGAGCATGATGGGAGAGCTTATATTCTTTCTCGGATTGCAAATTAAGCAAGCAAAAAGTGGGACATTCATCAATCAATCAAAATATATTAAGAAATTGCTGAAAAAGTTTGGGATGGAAGGTGCTAAGGAAACTGGAACAGCAATGAGGCCATCCACTAAACTTGATAAAAATGAATCCGGTAAACTAGTTGATTCGAAGGTATATCGAGGTATGATTGGTAGCTTATTATATTTGACAGCCAGTAGACCAGATATTATGTTCAGTGTATGTTTATGTGTACGTTTTCAATCATTTCCAAAACAATCTAATTTGATTGCAGTCAAGCGGATTTTTAGATATTTTGCCAGTACCATTGCCTTAGAGTTATGGTATCCTAAACACACTTCTTTCGATCTTATTAGTTATTCAGGTACCGATTATACTAGTTGCAAAGATGATCGAAAAAGTTTTAGTAGAACATGTCATTTCTTAGGTCGTGTACTAGTTTCCTGGTTTAGTAAAAAAAATAAAATTCTGTTGCACTATCTACTGCTGAGGTAGAATATGTTGCTGCGGGTAGTTGTTGTGCTCAAGTTCTTTACATGAAGCAACAACTTGAGGATTTTAAACTTATGTATAATCACATTTCAATCAAATGTGATAATACAAGTGCTATAAATCTTTCAAAAAAAAAAACCTAATACAACATTCTAGAATTAAGCATATTGAAATAATATATCATTTTTTTTGAGATCATGTGCAGAAAGGCGATATAGTACTGGAGTTCACAAACACACACGATCAATTAGCAGATATATTCACAAAACCCTTACCAGAAGATAGATTATGTATGATTAGAAGAGAAATGGGTATGATGCATGTTATGAATATCTCTTGAAAGATAGATCTGAGTTCATAAAAATATAGAGATATTTTTTTAAATACTTTTATATAAATTTGAGGTTCTTAGCCTCATGTTTGAAACGCTCATTCTCTTCATACAATATCATGTCATCCCTATCCATGGGAACTGGCAAGCGGAATGAAGAATCCAATAGAGATTTCAACTTTTTATTCTTCTGCCGAAAGATTCCTTCCCTTGTGTGAGACTCTTGAACAATTCGTTGAAGTACAACAATTTGTTCTTTAAGCTTTTCAACCTCATGATTTTTGACTTGTAGTCGCTGGGAAAAAGCGACAATAGAGGATGAGTAGTGAGTCCCGAGACTCACCAAGTCGTAGATAGCATCGGAGTCTGGTTTATTAGCCAAACTATTATTCTCCTGCTGCAACATGGCGCCAATGGTAGCTTCAGAAAGGATATAAGATTGAGATGTAGAATACCTCATGGATGCATCTAGAGGAATGTTACAAGAATGAGCTATTGAGAAAAGAATTGAAAACTTAAAGCAAGAATATTGAAGGAATGCAGATGAGTTATAGAGATGAGAATAAGATTTGATGCAAATCGGATGAATTTTAAAACTGATTTTATAGAGATAGTATAAAGAACAAGACAAACTATTGTCTCTTCAAATCTTATTAGTCAAAAGAAATATAAGATATGCTGGACACATTGTCAAAAGTTTTCTTACTAGAAAAACGGTTCTCTGCTCCTATCATGGCATTGACGGTTTTAGGAGAGAAGATTGATGGTTGATGCGTCAAGGGTTCCTGATTCAAGTCTGAAACATTAGTGGAAGATAATTGTTCGGCCATTCTATCGTTATGGAGAAACAGAACTTAGGTCAAGAAGCGATGTTTTTTTTTGGTATCCGATAGGTGAAAATGATTTTTTTATAGAAACTCGGAGCCTTCAAACCCGTTTGTCAACAATATCAGGCTATTGATTTAAATCTGCTTTCGCACCGACTGCTAGAGCTAGGCCTCCAACCTTTACAGGTTTTGTCAGATACGCGTGGCTCCGCACCGAATTGCTAGAGTTAGACTTCCAACATTTGCAAGTTTTGTCGGACATGCATGGCTTCGCACCGCATTGCCAGAGCTAGGCCTGCAGTTTTTGCTGTCTTTGTCAGACACGAATAATTTTAATTATTCAACTTCAAATCTCTGGAACATCTAATTCGTCAATAACATCAAGCGGATTTAAATCTTCTTCCGCACCGAGATGATAAAATTCGGCTTCAACCTTTACAGGTTTTGTCGGACACGGGTGGTTCTAACTTCTACAGTCTCTACTAACGCAGCGTTTTATTTGTCTGTTAGTTATTGTAGGAATATATCTTATTGAGATAATTATGATTCCTTTTTAATGATGCCAAAAGGGGGAGAAGTTTTAGACTAGAACATTAACATTGTTTAAATCGCTAAAATTGTTATATATGCTTGGAATTATGTTTATATTTTTGCTTGAAAAACTAACGCATATTCTCAGGGGGAGCTTAAGTATTAATACAGGATTCAGGTTCTATCAAGCATTTGTCATCATCAAAAAGGGGGAGATTGTTGAACCCAAAGTTTCAAGTTTCACGTAAATCTACAAATGGATTTTGATGATAACAAATGAATCCAAAGAATAAAGGAGTCTCAAGCTCAAGTTGTCCACACAATATAATCAAGCACATCAAGGAAGCAAGCATGAGTAAGAAGGGAACAAGTTCACATTAAAATCATAGAGTAATGTTGTAAATCTCTTAAAAATTCAAAATTAGGATTAAGGCTCAAAATTAATATTTTATCATAAAACATTAAAATACATTTTCCACATATGCATGAATATTTTGAAAATTAAATTTGAAAATTTTGAAAGATGATTGATTGTCATCTTTCACATGTGCATGACATGATTAAAGGTTTGAACTTTGAAAATATTAAGATGATTGATTGTCATCTTTCACATGTGCATGTTTTATTTGAATATTTTCAAAAGTGGTGGATGCTTTTCTTGACTTATGCAAAAAGTAGATGTCTTTATTTAAAAATTTTGAAAAGTAAAGTGTGCTCCTTTTGTCATATGCAAAAAGTAAAATATTATATTTGAAATTTTTGAAAAGTAAAGTGTGCTCCTTTTGTCACAAGCAAAAAGTAAAATATTATATTTGAAATTTTTGAAAAGTAAAGTGTGCTCCTTTTGTCACATGCAAAAAGTAAAAATATTAGATTTGAAATTTTTGAAAAGTAAATGATGATGTTTTTGACATGGGAATCTTTTCAAATTTGAAATTAAAAAATCATTTGCCTATAAATAGCTCACTTGAGTTTTGCAAAATTCACAACAAGAGCTTACACATCTATTTCTAAGTTTTGCATCATTTCTTCAAAACTCTCATTCTCTATTTTCTAAAATTTTGAGCCTTAATTCTTGTTCCTGTTGAGAGAGATATAGGTTGCGCTGTATTATTTCTATCTCACTCATTGAGGAGTGTACTTTGATAGTCTACTTACTATCAACTCTTGTATTTGTAAAAGGGTGTGTATAACCCTTGTGTGTGTAGAAGGTGTTCTACACGGGAAATAGTTAAATCACCAAGTGTGAGGTGATTGGAAGTGTAGAAGGTGTTCTATACGGGAAATAGTTAAATCACCAAGTGTAAGGTGATTGGAAGTGTAGAGGGTGTTCTACACGGATTCTTTGGAGTGGTGCTGCTCAAAGGTGTAATAGGTTTCTATCTCCACCTAAAGGAGATTGAATAGTGGATTTAGAGATTCTCAAAAGGTAGCTTGAGGCGAGGACGTAGGCAGTGGGGCCGAACCTCGTTAACATACTGAGTTTGTTTCTCTCTTACCCTTACTCTTTATATTTATTATTGTTTCATATTTTGTTTATATTTTATATTATATATTTGATTTATAATTGTTATTTTTTTAAATACAACTCAATTCACTCCCCCTCTTGTGTTAGTCATCTGGGCAACACTTTCAAATTTAAACATTTTTAATCCTTCAAATTTTGATTCTATTCTCCAACTTCAAAAATTTGAAGGATTACTATTTATTTTTAAAAATAAAAAATACTTTTATTTTTTATTTATTACTTTTATTTACTTTTTTTTATCATTTTATTTTTTAAAATTTGAAGAATTATTATTTAATTTTTAAGATAAAAATATTTTGATTCTATTCTCCCACTTTCTTATTCTCATTTTTAAATATGATAAAAAAATTCAATATGTATACAAACTTATAATTTTTTTTTAAAATTTGACCAATTCAATAAAAATGCTCTAAATCAAAAAATACAAGACTTTTCAAAAGAAATAGTAGACAGAACCACATCCAATCCCACTTCAATCCAAACAGACTCATTAACTAAAAACAAGGCAAACTTGCTCACAACATGAACTGCATTGTTACCAGCCCTACGGATGAAAGACAATTTCCACCTTGAATGACTTGCCATAATAAGCCGCATATCCTCAATAATCTGACCTGTCCAAGACAAATCAGAACTAGAAGCGTTGATTGCATCCACAACAATCTTAGTTTCACTTTCAAATTCAACAGAAGCAAAACCAAGTTCATCACATAAAGTGACTGCCCTTAATAATGCATAACATTCAGCTAAGAATGCATACGGGACACTAGTTCTAGGAGCAGCGAGCACCACTTGAATATTTCTTGTAAAATCTCTTATAACTATTCAAATACCCATAAGCTGCTGAGACTTGTCAAAACCTGTATCTAGATTAATGCTTCATTCACTTTCATCCAACCTTGAGCAGGAGCCTTCCATATCAGATCAATAGAACTAAAGTACCTGAAGAGGAGAATCAGCATAAAGAGAAGAAAAGATGAGCAGCGTGAAGAGGAAAACACTAGGACCAACGCGAAGAAACAGTCGAACGAAAAAAAAGGCTCAAATTATTTTAATTTGTTTTATATGTTAAAAGACATTGGACAAATGACTTGTAATTTAGACACTACATAAATTAGCTGCCGCATTAATTCAATTACATTTCATTTGTATTTACATTTTACACATGTCATAAGGTTATTAGAGCAAGTTGTTAGGCAGTTACATTCTTTGCTGTATATATTTCAACTTTTTTTTAATGAATAGTACACAATTTTTAGGGAATCCAATTGATCATTATTCTCTGTCAATAATTGCTCCTCTGTTTTATGTTCTTGTTGCCCAGAGCTCCAATTCTCTAGATTGTGACATGGTATCAAGAGCTATTGAGAAGCAATCCTGATGGAAAATGTGACCCTTGAAACCCCACCGAACTCACCACGTCCTAATTCTTCCATCCCCAATTCTCCCAGCCCCAATTCACCCATTTCCCCAAACCCTAATTCCTACCTAAACAAGAATACTCACCCCTCATACCTCAATCTCACCGATCCCTCAAAGCCTTTCCGTCTTGATCATGGTGATAATCTAGCCATTACCCTCATCCTTGAACTTCTAACCATCGACAATTATGCCACATGGTCTAGAGCCATGCGACGTGCCCTTCGAGTCAAGAATAAGCTTGATTTCATTTCGGATATCCTGTTGAGGCCTTCCTCTCCTACAGATCCCTTACTGGATCTATGGGAGAAGTGCAACGATATCGTTGTTTCCTAGATCCAAAACTCCATTAGCCATTCCCTTAAATCATCTGTGGTCTTTGTCGATGATGCTAAGGAGATTTGGCAAGACTTATCCGTTCGTTTTTCTTAGCAAAACGGTCCACAAATCTTTCAGTTAAAGAAGGATTTCGCCAGTCTTCTTTAAGAACGTAATTTTGTAAGTATTTATTATGGTAAGTTGAAATCACTTTAGGATGAGCTTTTTACGATCATTTTCCTACATGTATTTTGGTACTTTGAAAACTCTTGTGGATCGTTATCAGAGGGATTGTGTTCTTCAGTTTCTAATGGGACTTAATGAATCATATTTCCCCATCAGAGACCAAATTATGTTGATGGATCCTCTTCCACCTGTTACCAATGTGTTTTCCCTAATACAGTAACAAGAATGGCATTCTCAACTGACCTCTACTGTTCCTTTTATTGAGACCATGGCCCTTGCTGTTAAGAAACCTTTCCTTTCATCCAAATACTCACCCTAACAAAACCCTAACCCCAAGAAGGATTGGCCATATTGTAATCACTACAAGAATTCTGGCCACTTGATGGAAACTTGCTTTAAGTTTGGCAATGTTGTTGCTTCAGTTTTTTCCCACTGTAATGTCATTGGCCACTTTATTGAGAAATGTCACAAATTAAATCGTTATCCACCTGCCATAAGTTACACACCAAGTAGCAGCCCCCTTCTATTATACTTGCCAATCAGGCTTCATACTCTGTTGTTTCTGATGTGGACAATTCTAGTGATGACAGGATTGGTTTGACTAAGCATCAATACTAGTAGCTGATGTCTTTGCTACAACCCAAGGATTCTTCAACAACAGCTTTTGTTTCCCACTCCTTTCCCCTCTGTTCATGTTTCAAAAATGTCTGGTATATATTCTTGTTTTTCTACACACACACACAACACCTCATCTCATTACACCTCGAGTTGGATATTAGACACAGGTGCTATAGATCAATGGGTCTACAGCCCTTCATTCCTTACAATCATTTTTTTCCATTGTCACCTACTCTGTTAAGCTTTCAAATGGAAGTTTAGCCCCTATTAGACATAGAACCTGCCTTCTTGGAAAACGATTGGGAAGGATAAGCTCAAGCATGGTTTATAGCCCTTCATTCCTTACAATCATTTCATCTGTTCAAACATTTCTCCTTCAACCCTTGTTCAATCACTTTCAATTCACACTTTTTATTGCACACACTTCTATGGTCAATAATGCTACTCAATCTGACCTATGGCATTTTCGCCTAAGCCATTTATCAGTTTCTAGGTTAAGAATGATTTTTTATCCTATTGTAAAAAAGCATTTTACTACTATTAATGAAACTCCTTGTGCTGTTTGTCCTCTTACAAAGTTCCACAGATTATCCTTTCCACAAGTGAACATACTTCATTTAAGATTTTTGAATTAATCTATTGTGACTTATAGGGACCTCATTCCACTATTGCATATGATGGCTCACGCTATTTCTTAACCATAGTGGATGAAATATCTTGATCCACTTGGGTTTACTTACTTAATTACAAAGCTGAAACCAAAACCTGAATTACTTCTTTCAATAATTTGGTAGAAACACAATTTGGACTCAAAATTGAAATCTTAAGAAGTGACAATGGTGCTGAGTTCTATATGACAAATCTTTTCAATGAAAAGGGAATAATTCATCATAAGAGTTGTGTGAAAACCCCTCAACAAAATGACATTATTGAGAGGAAGCACCAACACTTGTTAAATGAGGTTAGAGCACTAAGGTCCAATCCAATTTGCCTCTTACATACTGGAGCAACCGTATTTTAACCTCCACATACATCATAAATCGGCTCCCCACCCCCATTTTATAAAATAAGACTCCCTTTGAGATCTTTTTTAATAAGAAACCTCAATATGCCCACATGAAGGTGTTTGGCTCTTTATGCTTTGCAGCCACCCTTTTACATGTTAGAAAAAAATCTAATCCTAGAGGCTGTAGGTGTGTCTTTCTCGGCTACCCTTTTGACATCAAAGGATACAAGTTATTGGATATATCCATGCATATCATTTTCATTTCAAGAGATGTAATTTTTCATAAGTCCATTTTCCCTTTCCACCATACATCACAACTCTCATCCACTCCCCCTTCATCCAAAGGCATTCACATTTTTCAAAGGAAATATGCCTTAGATATTTTGGCAGATTCAGGAATGCTTGGCTGTACCCCATTTAAACTCCCTCTTAATCAAAATTTTAAACTTAGCAAAATAGAGGGAGTTCCACTCAAAGAACCCTGCACTTATAGGAGATTAATTGGCTGGCTCTTGTACTTTAGTATATCTCGACCAGACCTATCTTTTGTCATGCAGTTGTTGAGTCAATACATGGATAAACCCTCCTCCAGTCATTTGGCAGCAACTTACAAGGTCTTAAGATACATTAAAGCAGCTCTTGGACAAGGGATGTTACTCTCTTCATCATCCACTTTTTAGTTTCGTGCATATTGTGACTCAAATTGGGTTTCTTGCCCGGATTTTTGTAGGTCAACCACAGGTTATTGCATCTTTTTTGGTAATTAATTGGTTTCTTGGAAATTCAAGAAACAAAATATGGTTTCCAAATCTTTCGCTGAAGCAGAATATAGGTCTAGAACCACTACTTGTTCTGAATTACATTGGCTTAAGTATTTACTTCAAGATCTTGGTGTTTCACACACTCAAGCTGCTTTTCTACACTGCGATAATCAAGCCGCACTCCATATTACTGCCAACTCGGTATTTCATGAAAGGACCAAGCATACCGAGATTGATTGCCTCATCATTCGAGATCAAATTCAAGCTGGGATTGTCTTTACTGCTCATGTGTCTTCTAATAATCAGTTGGCTAACATTTTTACTAAAACTTTACCTTCTTATTTGCTGTACTCACATTTTTTCAAGATGGGCGTAGTCAATCTCTATTCTCCACCTTGCGGGAGGTGTTAGAAGACACTGGACAAACAATTTGCAGTTTAGATACTACATAAACTAGCTGCCGCATTAATTTAATTACATTTCATTTGTAGTTTATTTGTATTTATATTTTACACGTGTCATAAGGTTATTAGAGCAAGTTGTTAGGTAGTTATATTCTTTGATGTATATATTTCAAAATTTCTTTAGTAAACAATACACAATTTTTGGGGAATCCATTGATCCTTCCTCTCTGTCGATAATTGCTCTTCTATTTTATGTTCTTGTTGCCCAAAGCTCCATTTCTCTGGATTGTACATTGTATACACGGGTGGAGTGAATTTTTTAGTTTCAAAAAATAATTTGACCAGCCTAAATGGCAGGTTACATTTGTTGAGCCAAACACTTAGAAAGTTATTTTAACTTGACATTTGTTGAGGGCCTGAGGTCGTTGCAGCCCTATATTCATACTCACTAACTATTATTTGATTAAACATTAGTTTTGTTAAATCTGTTGCAGGTGCTCTAACAGACCTGGACCCAAACCCTTACCACATGATTTGACGTCGTAATACTTGCATCAGACCTAGCCCCAATATTTGTGAAAATAGCAAACCTTGACACAAGATTAAAAGAACTTCCATCAAGCCCAGCTCTAGAACCTGTAGTAGAAGCAGACCCACTACTTGTAGCAACAGATCGTGACAGATTACCAATAGCAGGATGTGCAACAAAACTAACAGCAAACTTTGCCATAGAAGATGCAGCATAACCAAATTCACTAGTAGCTGCAGTTAACACAGAACCAGGCCTTGTAGAATTTTCGTTTTAAACAATTCAATATTAGCAACAGTTGAAATTAACACCATTGATGGACTAGTGAATTTATTCTATAAAATAAACTCATTCATGCCACTCCACTTTTTCAAGTTAAGACATTATAGAATAAGAAATTATGTGGGTTTTTTTTCTTATAGTTATAAGAAATTATATTTATGAACTCAAGTTAAGTACTAAGTATTTTACAATTACTTGCAATAGTAAATAATCAGGTTTATATTTTGTTTGAAACGATTTAATATTATGACTTTTCCGCTTTTTATATTATTTTTAATTTATATGCGTAGATTGGCTCTTTATAATTAGAAATTGTTGGAAAATTTTAAATGGGCGACTTCATTTGAGCTTGAATTTTAAATTGAATTCGTTGTATTTTATAAAAAACTATGTTAAAGATTTTTAGTGGACTTTTATTTTATTGCATTAAGAACTTAATGTATTATTTTTAAATTGCAATGTGTCTATTATTTTTAAATGAGGCATAATTTCAGTTGAATAAATGTATTAGCTGATAAACTTGATTTCGCAAAAAAGATTTAAAGCTTTAATTATGTTACTCAGTATTAATGTTATAATTTGTTTTGGGTTGTTAATTATGAGTGTGCAATCTTTTATTTTAAAAAAATTTAAGCCTATTATATGAAATAAGGCTTCGGTAGTTTTTAAATTAAATATGATTAGTAGTTTACAATATTTTTAATGTAAGTATTATTAAAAATATTTTATGAATTACTATCACTTAAGAAATTTATGATTTCCTACTATATTATATGTTGACGGTATTAAATTATTGTTTTAATTAAGTATTTATTAGATTTCTAAGACAGTTATCAAAGTTATTTTCTGTAATATAAATTTTTGTAAATGAAGAGTTTATAGCTAGTCCTTTTAGAAGTGTAGTGTCGTTTAAAATTTTGTATAGGTAATAATTGTTTTTATTCGAAATGATTGTAGAAAGATTTTGAAAAGTTGAAAAGTTCAGTTAAAGGAGATTCCTATACTAGATTTACACAAAAAAATTAAAAGAAACTAAGGTTAGTTTGTAAAATGGGGTTTTTGTTTTAAAAAGAAAATGTGAAAAACAACCTCAGTATATGTTCTGCATTCATGCATGAAATTTGTATAAAAGAGGAGAAAATACTTTTTGATATAAATAGTATAGACATGAGCAACATTTGACATGTTCTGAAATGTGCAAAAGAATGAATATGATATCTGAGATTTTTTGTACATGTATATGAAAATATTTTGGATTTATGTTTTATCATGTGAAAATGATATTAATATGTTCAGAACGTACTTTGATATGATATGCATATAAACAACCTTTGGCATTACTTATCTGTTTTATCCTAATTCTGATTCTGATTCTTGTTTTGACATGAGGATACTAATTCTGTGATATGATTGATACCAACACGATATGATATGATATATGTGCACTCATTTGGAAGCAACATAGTCTTTTATATGTTTTATGTGTTCTTTCCTATGTACACACTCGAAACTCTAAAAATGAATAAAGGAAAGTTTCACAATACGATACTATCTAGATTGACCACATGAGATAGTACAATCTTATCATGAAGGTTGAACATAGTATATGATATGATATGGTGACATGATATAATATGATACGACATGATTTGATAAGATGAAGATATTCAGTTATATTATGTTCAAGCGTTTTTTTTTAATATGAAAAATGTCTTTGAATATGAAAAGTAGAGCTTTGAACATGAATAGTTGATTTTGAGATATAAAAAGGATTGCAATGTCACTCTGAAATGATGTTAATATATTTTGAGATCTGCATATGAAAATGAAATATTTATATTTCCTATATGTTAAATTTTATGAAAAGACTCTTGTTATACACATTAGTATATGAGTTCTGCTTATTGAGTTGCTGACAACTCATTCCTTATCTTCATATTATTTTTGGATATTTTTAGGTGATTTGGTCGAGAATCAAAAATAGAAAACTTGTATAAGACCACATATTGATTGAGGAATAAGTACAAAAAAGGTACTTTAGTTGTTGTATTAATTATATTGGAAAGGATGATGTGTTATAAATGAAGTCGGCAGCCGCCCCCCTGGCCCACCACTAAATTATGTGAATGACCCCACCACTATTATTTTAAATCTGCATAATGACTTGCATAGTGACTTGCATAGTAACTTGCATAGTAATTTCAACGCCTATAAATATGGGCTTCAGTTGTAATGAAATTCATAAGAAAAAATAGAGAGAGAAAGAAAGCCTCAGTTCTTAAGAGTTTCAAGAGAATTTCTTATTTCTCTTTTGTAATAGTAGTTCCTTTCTTTAAGTTTCATATCACGTTATCAGCACGACGGTTCTGCCAATTCTGAAGCTAGTGGCCTTATTCCTCTGTAAGTTTTTCAATATATTATTTGAAATCTTCGATATATTTTATTGATGATTATCTATGTGAATTTATAAATATATTTTCTGAGATACGCATATTTATTATTTATATGTGTAGAAAATGACAAATCTTACAAAATTGGAATTTGTTGCTCTTGATATATCTGGGAAAAATTATTTATCCTGGATACTTGATGCTGAAATACATCTTGATGCAATGAACTTGGGAGAAACTATTAAAGAAGGAAATCAAGCATCCCTGCAGGAACGTGCTAAAGCAATGATTTTCCTTCGCCACCATCTTCATGAAGAATTGAAAACTGAATATCTCACTGTAAAAGATCCCTATATTTTGTGGAATAATTTAAGGGAGAGGTATGAACACCAGAAGACTGTCATCCTCCCAAGAGCTCGTTCTCAATGGATGCACCTGAGGTTGCAAGATTATCAAAGTGTTAGTGAGTATAATTCCGCACTTTTTAAAATAAGCTCAGTATTAAAATTATGCGGTGAGAAAATCACCGACGAAGATATGCTAGAGAAGACTTTTACTACATTTCATGCCTCGAATGTGCTCCTGCAGCAGCAGTATCGAGAGAGAAAATTCAAGAAATATTCTGAACTTATATCATGTCTTCTAGTAGCTGAGCAAAATAATGAGCTCTTATTAGAAGCCACCATACACGCCCTACTGGCTTAATATCATTCCTTGAAGTGAATGGTAATAGGTTTGCATCATTCTCAGAACTGAATGGTGCATCCTTTAGAAGAAATCGGGGGCGTGGACGTGGTAGGAGAAATTATAGAAATGTTGGTCCCAAGAGTGACAACATTAAAAGGGATTATAATATACCATATCACCAGAAGTGGTACAATTCAGAGAGGGGTAAAAATCCTCAGAATAATTCTTCAAAGAAAAGTGAAGAGGTGTGCCATAGATCTGGAATGACTGGACATTGGTCACGTACCTGTCGTACGGCCAGGCACTTAGCTGATTTATATCAAGCTTCTATTAAAGGAAAGAATAAAGTGCATGAAACAAATTTAGTAGAACCATCAGATGATTTATTAGATTCAGTAGATATAGACGTTACTCATCTTGATGTATCTGATTTCTTTAATCATCCTGATGGTAGTATTGAACACTTAATTGGAGATGGAAGTGTTCCACTCAATTAATGTATTTTCTTTCTATCAATAATAAAAGTTTTGTATATTTTGTAGAATCATGGATCACATTGATGAGCTTTTTATCTCTGAGTTGAATGATAAAGATATATGTCTGGCTGACAGTGCTACAACTCACACAATTCTCAAAGAAAAGAAATATTTTCAAAATCTAACACTAAGTAAAGCCTATGTCCATACCATATCAGGTTCATCAGATTTAATTGAGGGCTCCGGAAGAGCTTATATTGTGTTGCCTAATGGCACCAAATTTTGTATTGATGATGCTCTATTCTCTTCACAATCCAGAAGAAATTTATTGAGTTTCAAAGATATACGTCGTAATGATTACCATATTGAAACGACCAATAACGGCAGTAAAGAGCATCTTCTTATTACTAAAACAGTATCGGGCCAGAAGCTCGTATTAGAAAAACTGCCTGCTCTATGTTCTAGATTGTATTATACAAAAATGAGAACAATTGAATCATATGTGGTAATGCACCAGAAGTGCATTGACCCTAAAGTATTTATGACTTGGCATGATCGCCTTGGACATCCGGGTTCTATAATGATGAGACGAATTATTGAAAATTCGCATGGGCATCCCTTAAAGAATCAAAAGATATTTCTACCCAATGAATCTCCGTGCTCTGCATGTTCTCAAGGTAAGTTAATTATTAGACTATCTCCCTCAAAAATCATTGTTGAATCTCCATCCTTTTTACAAAGGATTCACGGAGATATATGTGGGCCTATTTATCCATCAAGTGGACCATTTAGATATTTTATGGTTCTAATTGATGCATCTAGTCGATGGTCACATGTTTGTCTTCTTTCCACTAGAAATGTTGCATTTGCTAGACTTCTTGCTCAGATAATTAAACTACGAGCACAATTTCCTGAGTATCCAATTAAGACCATTCGATTGGATAATGCAGGTGAATTTTCATCTCAAGTTTTTGATGATTATTGCATGTCAATAGGAATAGATGTTGAACATCCTGTTGCCCATACACACACACAAAACGGTTTAGCTGAGTCTTTGATCAAAAGGCTTCAACTAATCGCTAGACCTTTACTTATGAAATCAAGACTACCTATTTCTGTTTGGGGACATGCTATACTTCATGCAGCATCTCTAATTCACATTAGACCATCTGCATATCATAAATATTCTCCAATACAGCTTGCATATGGTCAACAACCAAATATTTCTCATCTTCGTACTTTTGGATGTGCTGTATATGTTCCAATTGCACCTCCACAACGTACAAAAATGGGCCCTCAACGTAGACTTGGGATATATGTTGGTTTTGATTCTCCATCCATTATTAGATACCTTGAACCCCTTACAGGGGATATGTTTAAAGCATGTTTTGAGGATTGTCATTTTGACGAATCAAATTTTCCGTTAATGGGTAAAGAAAAGTCGGTGCCTGAAGCACGACAAGATATTACTTGGGATAATAAGACCCTGTCTCATTTTGATCCTCCTACAAATGAATGTAAACGGGAAGTTCAAAGGATTATTCATTTGCAAAATGTTGCAAATCAGTTACCGGATGTATTTACTGACACTAAAGGTGTAGTAAAATCTTATATTCCTGCTGTTAATACTCCAGCAAGGATTGAAGTCCCTGAAGGACAAATTGTCAAAGCAGCAATAGGTGAATCTAAAATACGCCTGAAGCGTGGAAGACCTATTGGTGCAAAAGACAAAATTCCCAGAAGGAAAAGAATACAAAATGAATTTGGTGTTCCTGAAGAACACGTACCCACAATACAGGCCACAAATATAATTGATGCTCCTAAAGAGCTTAAATCTTCTATTCCAGAACCTCCTGAAGAGGAAAATCTTGAAGAGTATAAATCTCCTAAAAAGGGACCTCCTGAAGAGGTGTGTCATGAAATGTTTTCCCCTGAAGAGGAACAGGTACCTGAAAATAATGAGATCTCAATACATTTCATGAAAACTGGAGAAATTCTGGATAGAAATAAAACTGTTGTCGACAACATATTTTCATATAAAATGGCCCTTGACATTACCAGAAGTAATGAAAAAAGTGAGCCAAAAAGCGTCGAAGAATGTCGACGTAGAAATGATTGGCCAAAATGGAAAACAGCTATTGAAGCTGAATTAAATTCGCTAGCGAAACGAGAAGTATTTGGACCTGTTGTCCAAACACCAAAGGGTGTAATGCCTGTTGGATATAAGTGGGTATTTGTACGAAAACGTAATGAGAAAAATGAAATTGTGCGATACAAAGCACGGCTTGTTGCACAAGGTTTCCTGCAGAAACCCGGGATTGATTATGAAGAAACATACTCTCCCGTTATGGATGCAATCACATTTAGATTTTTGATTAGTCTGGTTGTTACAAAAGGATTAGAAATGCGGTTGATGGATGTGGTTACTGCATATTTATATGGATCCTTAGACCATGACATATATATGAAAATCCCTGAAGGATATAAGATGCCTGAAGCATCTACAAGTACATCTAGAAATATGTACTCAATCAGACTACAAAGATCTTTATATGGGTTGAAACAATCCGGACGCATGTGGTATAATCGCTTAAGCGAATATCTATTGAAAGAAGGATTTGAGAATAATCTTATATGCCCATGTGTTTTTATTAAGAAATCAGAATCCGGATTTGTCATTATTGCAGTTTATGTTGATGATTTAAATATTGTGGGAACTCCTGAAGAGATCTCAAAAACCGCTATATATTTAAAGAATGAATTTGAAATGAAAGATCTTGGCAAAACAAAACTTTGTCTCGGCCTGCAGCTTGAGCACTTGCCAAATGGAATTTTTATTCATCAGACCATGTATACTGAGAAAGTCCTAAAGCATTTTTATATGGACAAATCTCATCCTCTAAGTACTCCAATGATTGTTCGAACACTTGATGTGAAGAAAGATCCATTCCGTCCTTGTGATGACGATGAAGAAATTCTTGGTCCTGAAGTACCATATCTCAGTGCAATTGGAGCTTTGATGTATCTTGCAAATTGCACTCGACCAGATATTACATTCTCAGTTAATCTGCTTGCAAGATATAGTTCTGCACCAACTCGAAGGCATTGGAATGGCATTAAACATGTCCTTCGTTACCTTCATGGTACGGTTGATATGAGATTATTTTATCAACGTGGTTCAAGTCCAGAATTGATTGGGTATGCAGATGCAGGTTATCTTTCAGATCCACACAGAGGTAGATCTCAAACTGGATATTTATTTACTTATGGAGATACTGCCATATCATGGAAATCTGTTAAGCAGACACTATCTGCTACCTCTTCAAATCACTCAGAGATCATTGCTATTCATGAAGCAAGTCGAGAGTGTATTTGGTTGAGATCAGTTATTCAACATATCCAGGAAAAGTGTGGACTTCTCATGATCAATAATAGCCCAACAATCTTATATGAAGATAATACTGCTTGTATTACTCAAATCAGAGGAGGATATATCAAAGGTGACAGAACCAAACATATTTCACCGAAATTCTTTTATACTCATAAACTTCAAGAAAAATGTGAAATTGATGTCAAGCAGATACGATCTAGTGATAATCTGGCAGATTTATTCACAAAGGCGTTACCAACTTCCACATTCAAGAAGATTGTGCATAACATTGGAATGCGAAGACTCAAAGATATTTTATCATGCTCTTTTCAGGGGGAGTAAATGTGCTGATTGTACTCTTTTTCCTTCGCTGAAGTTTTGTCCCACTGGGTTTTCCTCTGCAAGGTTTTAATGAGGCAATCTTAAAGCACTTATGGATACATAAGAAGACTATACTCTTTTTCCTTCGCCATTGGTTTTTCTTCCCATTGGGTTTTTACTTGGCAAGGTTTTAACGAGACAGATTCTTTATGGGTGGTCATTCAAGGGGGAGTGTTATAAACGAAGTCGGCAGCCGCCCCCCTGGCCCACCACTAAATTATGTGAATGACCCCACCACTATTATTTTAAATCTGCATAGTGACTTGCATAGTGACTTGCATAGTAACTTGCATAGTAATTTCAACGCCTATAAATATGGGCTTCAGTTGTAATGAAATTCATAAGAAAAAATAGAGAGAGAAAGAAAGCCTCAGTTCTTAAGAGTTTCAAGAGAATTTCTTATTTCTCTTTTGTAATAGTAGTTCCTTTCTTTAAGTTTCATAACATGATGTTTATTTTGAGATTTGTGGTGTTTAAATTAATTATATTGGAATAGTTGTGTTGAAATAGTGAGTATGTGTGTCATTGAAAACTTTGGAGTCTGTGATATATGGTTGAGACATGATTTCAAGTGACAAGAAATAATTCTTCGACCAATATAGGAATGGGGCATTACACAGTTGAATAAGGGCGAAAATGTAAACATGCAAATCAATACACTTAGCCAACTAGAGGGACAAAAAAGGAAATTGACTCAGTCATGCAGGACGACATGACATTGTAGAGATCAAGAACAGAGTAGTTAGAGGCATAAGTGTAATTAAACTCAGTCATGCAGAACATAAGCGAAACCAAAGGTATCAAATAAAATTATTGTTTATTCCTGCTCATATGTTGATCGTGGCTTTTATACCATACGAGAAATACTAGTAATGGGGCTACATGTGAGCTAATTTTGTCTTGTATTACTATAAAAATAAAATAAAATAAAATAAAAAATTATTTTGAAAATATAAACATCCGGTGTACAAGAACAAAAGTTAATGATAAAATAAACAAGGATAGTATAACTCATTCGAGTTAGAAACTATTAATTCAAACAGTAAATTTAACAAACTATAGGTCCAAGCAAGTTTGGAAAATAAATGATCATCTTTTGAATTCCTATTATAGTTTCTTCTTTAAACCACTAAAAATCAAGAAATTATTTTCTTAATTTGAGAATATAGTTAGAATGAATATATTTCATGATTAAACATATTTATTTTGGACATATCAAGCAAAAGAATACAATGTAAATATTAATTTTATTTTTACAAATATGATAATGATGTCAATGTATTACGTTGGAGTCTATCAATATTAGATTTTGATATTTTGGTGGTGAATATTGTGCAATACGTTAGAAAATTTTTGCGACACAATCATCTTGATTTCCGAATTTCTTGTACGTTGAATAATGCTCTTAAATTACTCACAGAAGATCATAATGTATTTGCAAATATTAGTAATTTTCTATTAACAATATCATTTATTTGAGTTACTTCTTAGTCATTATTTGATACTAGTCTTATAAGAACTTTTATTGAAGTAGAAGTGTTGGCTTTAGATAATGTCATATAAAGTTGCCCATGACAAAATACAGGTTGAGTAAGTATACACCAAAAAAACTTAAGGTATGTCTATGTATCTTATTTACTGCCATCGTGAAATTTAGTCTACTAAAAAATTGAGTTCATTTGAATGGAAAATTACTATTTTTGTCTGTACTTGAAAACAAAAGAATTTTTGGTATGAAAACTCTTTTCTCATTTGTAATAAGCAACTGCAATTCCACTATTATAGCTTCACGATCTGACTTATTAGCTAGATCATTTGCTTGCTACAACATTGCACCTGCGGAAGATGCAGGATCAACTTGTAATTGAGGTGAAGGATACCTCATATATTGATCGTGAGAAATAGTAAAAGGAAATTGATGAGCCATTAAAAATTTGTAGAATAAGAATACAAATACAGATGAATTATAGATATGAGAAGAAGATTTGATGCGTACTAAATGAAACTAAAGACGGTTCTTATAGAAATGGAAATAAGAACAAGACAAACCATCATCTCTTCAAATCTCACTTTACAAGATATGCTGGATGCATAATTCCAAAAGCCAGCGAGATTAATTACAGCTATCCCTATTTTCTTGTAAACGCTGAACCTCTGCCGATAGCTGCTGTTGTTGACTTTGTATCTGTGCTCTTTCTCGTTCCAGCTCTTCTACTCGTGTTTTCAGGTCACTCGAATACCAGTCTACAAGTTTCTTCAACTCCTTGTTTTCTTGTTTTAAATCTTTATTTTTACTATCTTTAGTTGCAAGCGTTTGATGCAACTCAGATATTTGAGTTTTAAGATGATCAACCTCACTCGTTCTCGCCAATAGCCTCTGAGATATGGTTGTAAGAGAGGCAGCATATTGAGCACTGAGAGTTCTTGATGCTGCAACAATTTCAGGATCAGATTTACTAGAAAGATATATCTTTACTCCTATCATGGTATTTACAGCCTCAGGAGAAAATATAAGTGGTTGAGGTATAAAAGGTTCGTGATTTAAATCTGGGACATTAGAATTTCTATCAGACATAATATCGTTCTGGATGAACAACAACTAAATCTATGAGGAATGCGAGATCTTTTTGTTGGAGTAAACCAATGGTAAAATTGGTTATATTTAAACAACAACCCGAAGCCTTCAAATCCCTTCAAGATCTTGTTTGTCCACAATGTCAAGCTGATTTGATTTTTCGCCGATCCGATAATATTAAACCTCAAAACTTTTACAGCTTTTATCATACATAGATGGTTTCCAATGTTATTTCCGCCGTATATAAACAAGTTCTTCCTAATAACGCCGAATGAGGGGGAGAAAATTTTAGATGAAAATATTATCATACTCTCTCTAATGCATTATTTAGTTGGAGATCGTGTTTGAATTCTTAACTTGTTATATATACTGAAATCATATTTGCTTATTACTTGAAACACTAACGCATATTATCAGGAGGAGTTTAATTATTACTGCAGGTATCAGATTTCTATTAAGTTTGTCAACCAGATATTATTTTTCATCTTCAAATCACTCAGAGATTATTGCAATTCATGAAACAAGTCGAGAGTATATTTGGCTGAGATCAATGACTTAACGTATCCAAGAAAAGTGTGGTATTTCATAATCAATGATAGCTCAACAATTTTATACGAAAATAATGATACTTGTATCATTCAAATCAAATGAGGATATATCAAAGATACGATCAAGTGATAATCTGGTAGATTTATTCACGAAGGAATCACCAACTGCGACATTCAAGAAAATTGTGCAGAATATTAAAATGTGAAGATTCAAAAATCTATCATCATGCACTTTTCAGGGGGAGTAAAAGTCCTGAAGACTTGTGTTGATTGTACTCTTTTTCCTTCGCTAAGGTTTTATCCCATTGGATTTTTCTTTGTAAGGTTTTAATGAGGCAATCTTAAAACAGTTGTGGATACATAAGAAGACTGTACTCTTTTTCTTTCGCCATTGGTTTTTCTTCCCACTGGATTTTTCCTTGGCAAGGTTTTAACGAGACAGATTTTTTATGGATGGTCATTCAAGGGGGAGTGTTATGAATTAATTCTGGAGTCGGCAGCCGCCCCTGTCCCACCACTAAAATTATGTGAATGACCCCACTACTATTATATTAAATTCTACATAGTGATTTGCATAGTGACTTGCATAATAACTTACATAATAATTTCAAAGCCTATAAATAGGAGCTTCAGTTGTAATAAAATTCATAAGAAAATATAGAGAGAGAAAGAAAGTTTCAGATATTAAGAGTTTCTTTTATATTTCTCTTGCAATAATAATAGTTTTCTTTTTAGTTTTATAACATAAAATAATTTGATTTAAGATTTTAAGGAGTTTTGAGAAAAGATAAAAAAAAATATTGAATAAGAAATTATGAAGTTAAACGATGATTAGACTATAACTTTTTAATATAATTTTTATTTTGAGATTCAAAAAAATGAAATTATTTTTATGTCTTGTTTGAAAGTTTGAAAAATTGTGATTATTAAGTAATGATTAGATGAAAAAATTAAAAATTAAAAATTAAAAAATTAAAAAAATATTTATGCAGGAATGGTATTTAGATGTTAAAATGAAATATGATATTGTTTGGATTCTATAAGGTTTGTAAAACCAAACTAGCCCAGAGATATGCCACTTAATTGCTTTATTTTCTTGTGTTTCTGTCAATGATTTCGGGAGTATTTTTCATCCCATATTAAAAATGAAAATGGGATCATCCAAATAGGGGTTGAATTGGTATAATGAACCAAGTGATATATCAGAAGGCCGATTGTGATATTTTGAGCATTGACACGCTTTTGCTTCCAATGACGTGTTGGATCAAGATGAATATTCTAATTTAGTTGAAGAATGATAAAAAAAATAATAATAAAAACAACAGAGTCCATATAAAAAGGCAAGAAACAATTGAAAAGAAAATTAAGCTTAAAACATAATATTAGAAATCCTTAATCATGTGGAAATTGATTAATGCTGTTAACCCAAGTTCAAAATTTAAATTTGGGTTTAAGGAAATCCTTAGGGCGTGGGGTCCAAGATGGGCTTGAGAAAATTAGTGGTATTGTATATATGGGTTTTAAATAAAAGTGTGAAAATGCAAGACCATTGTTGGGCATAAAAAGGCCATGAGTGGGAGTTTGGCTTATAGGCTTTGGGTGTGAGTTGATAAGAGGCCTTGGTTTTATATTTTAAGAGGTCTTGAAAGGTCTCAAGATTCACAAAAATAGGGGCTTGAAAAACTTGCCTTATCATAAATAAACCATAGGCCAAAACTATCACCAAATTAGGCCCAATTGGGCTTATGCCTTCCTCGCACTTGGGCCAAATATTTCTAAAACTATCTAATAAAGACTTATAAACTCTAAGATTTGTTCAAGGCTTATATATCTTAGTCCATAACTTTCTAAAAGTTTAATGGCCTTAAGAGCACTAATGTGCATGCTTACTAAACTGCGCATATTTAACCCCTAAGCTTGACTGCTAATGACACTAGGTACTATAATTTAATGGGTAAAACAAGTCTAAAAAATTCTCTTAATAGAAATAATAATAATAAATCTTCACTAAAAAAATATAAAGTCCAAAAATATACTATAGTATTATAAGCTTATTTTAAGGAAGATTACGGGTTAATCCTAATGGGTAACTAGACAGGGTGTCAAACTTTAAGTGCAATGTTTAAGTGATATATCTGAAATATTGAATCCAGTATTTGAGTACTATAGTTGTGCAAAAGCATATATGAAATTCAACAAATTTTGAGGGCTTTGGGATTTGTCATGTATGCACGTTTATAATGATTTTTGTGAGTTTTTGACTTTTTCACCACTCTTTTACAAAGTGGTAGAGACAAGAACTAACAACTCCCTAATGGCTAGTGTCTTACATGATAATGTTGAGATCGAGATTGAAGTGACACAGTCTGGAGGTGAATTAAGAGCACCAACTAAGACATCATGATGGGGGTGTATGCTTCATCGTGGATGAAAACAACCTTATTGTATCGACTTGACTCAATATTAGCATAGACACTATTCGAGAGATTAATGAGAAGTCCATACAATTATGGGTAAGAATATATGATTGCTTCAATAGCTTTGAAAAGCCTAATTAGGCTTAACATCATGTTCTCTTGTTGACTAATAGACGATCAACCATTCAAAAATGCACAAACAAGTTTTATGCATGCTTAGCCCAAGTTGATTGTATGCATCAAAGCAGTACCACTATGAGTGTAACCAGTCTGATTCAGTCTGGATTTGGACAAAATCTAAAATCGAACTAATATTACTAATTTTGTATTTTTTTAAAAAAATCAATTACGAAATAGTTACCTCCCAAAATCGGTAGTGCTGGTTTTACCGATTTCAATTTTAAATTAGTATATGTATTAGTTTAGTTATAGTGATTAAAATAGTTATATATTAGTATTTGTTATAATAAGTTTAATTTTTTTATAACTATATCATTTATACTGATATATTAACATTACTATATCATTATTTCATATGTAATTATCTAGTATAGTAATTTATATATAGACTTAAAGTATATTATTAATAGTAATATAGTATTAGACTATTAGTATTAGGCCATAAAATATAAATTATAATTAATTTATATTATATACTAATGTATAAAATATTATATATTTTATAAAAATATTATTTTATATTACATATAATATTAAATAAATTAATTTAAATATATATTATATTGAATCAGATCGGTCCTCAAAAGTTTAGAACTAGCATTAGATCGGTACCAACCGGTTTTGACGTTTCGGGAATGGTTTCAGATCGGTACAAACCAAAAACCGGACCGATTCTACCTGTTTAGACCAATTTAGTCTGGTTTTTTGATTTTTTTCTTAATCCCTTAAGTATCACCAAACAAGATAATCTACAATTCTAATTATTATAAATTGGTAATAAACTATACATTATAATCTAAGGTTTTTTTTATTGCTATTTATATTGAAAATGTAAAGATAATGTACGGTTGTCACAAAAACCTATCTTTTATTTAGATCAGTGTTGGAACCTATTGAGGCACCATCCGAATATAAAGTAAGATCCCACAAATAAGCCAATGAAAATAAATCAGATAAATAGCTAAGAATCATGCCAATAAGAGCTCCCAAATCACAGCATATTGATTTTATGTAATAGTCAAATTTGTACAGCCTTATTCTTAGCTAGTTTCCTTGAATAGAATTTGTAACTCCTGTATTTAAATGTATATGCATAGCATGTAAATGAAGGTAGAAGAGTTTGTCAATTTCACTCTTTGAATCAAGATATTGTTCTTATTCAAAACTTTATCATGGTATTAGGAGAGCCGTCCTCCAATGAGACCGCGATCCCCTCCTCTAACCCAACCCACAACTCATCCTCCCCAACTGATATCCCCTTGATTGCCTTAAATATTTCCGCACAAATCAATGACAAACTTACTCCTTCAACCTTTCCATAGTAGCGTGCCCAATTTGAAACCCTTTTAATTGGGTACAAACTCCTCGACTATGTCACTATAGACAAACCTTGTCCTCACCAAACCGACACCTCCACATCGTCCCTTTAGAAAACACACTGGGTACGACAGGATAAGCTCATTCTAAGCGCTATCCTTGCCTCCACTACAACCACCATTACCCCTCTCATTTCTGTCGCCAAAATCTCTCATGAAGCCTGGCAAAAACTAAATACTCTATATGCCAACAAATTTTGCACCCGAGTAATGCAACTCAAAGAAAAACTCACTTTGATCAAAAGGGGCAATCAAACCATTCAAGAATACCTACACATTGTGAAGTCTCTTGTGGATGGAATTGCTTTCATTGGTCATCCTATTTCAGATGTTGATCTCACTTTATACATCCTCAATAGACTGGGCTCCGATTATCATGAAATTGCTGCCCGATTAGGGCTCGAGAGAAATCTCTCACCTTTGAGGAACTCCATGATTTACTTATGGGTCATTAAGCATACCTTCGTCGTCTGGAAGCCTCCACACAACAACTGTTTGCCACGGCCAACTACACAAATCGACGCTCTGTGTCGTCTTCCTCAAATGGGAACAATAGCAACTCCTTTAGGAGTTCAAATAAGTAGCAAGCTTATAAAGGCTGTTCGACCCAATCACGCTCAAACAATGGTCCGCGTGATAACAAACGCCAGCAAAACACGGGCCGGTCCAAAGGCCAACGAAAGTTCCAGCCCAAATGTCAAATCTGCGATCAATTGGGCCACATTGCAAAACACTGTCCGCGAGTGATATTCTTTGATGCCATTGCAAACTGTGTTTCCACTTCTCAACAGTAGGACACCAAGTGGCTCATTGACTCTGGAGCATCCCATAATATTACGGGTGACTTGGTAAATCTATTACTGCACTCAAAATATGACGGGACGGATGAAGTTATAATAGGTGACGGTTTAGGTTTGCGTGTTTCCCACATTGGTTCTTTGGTTTTTCAATCCCCAACACACACTTTCCATTTAAAAGATATACTTTGTGTTCCAAGTATCCGTAAAAGTTTGATTTCCGTTCACCATTTTACATCTCAAAACAAAGTTTTTCTTGAATTTCACCCCACTTATTTTCTTGTCAATGATCAAATCACGGGGGTGACTCTACTCAAAGGTGCATATAAAAATGGTGTTTACACTCTCTCGGACTCATTGGTGGACTCTACTTCAAAAATGGTTGCAAATGTGCATGAGCGGACCTCAATTGATGGGTGGCACAAGAGACTTGGACATCTATCCAAAAAAATTGTCTATCATCTTATCAAATATTTTTCTCTTCCAATAAAAAAAGACCTAGTGTCTCACATTTGTATTTCTTGTTCTATGAATAAAGCACATCAACAACCATTTCGTTCAAATAGTTTAAAAAGCAATGCACCACTTGATATCATATACACAGATGTTTGGGGCCCATCACATACAATTGGTATTGATGGTTCATGATATTACTTGATTTCTGTTAACCACTTTACCAAATATATGTGGTTCTATCCCTTGACAAACAACTCAGGAGTAAGTACTATTTTTTTACAATTCAAACATCTCGTGGAAAACCGTTTCCAAAGGAAAATCAAATGTCTTTACTCCGACAATGGTAGAGAATTTGTAGCTCTCAAAAAATATTTGTCTATCCATGGAATCAATCATTATGCCACCGCTCCCCATACCCCACAACAAAATGGGGTCTCCGGACGTCGTCATCGACGTCTTGTTGAAATGGGTCTAACACTATTACAAGATGCATCTCTACCTCCATTATATGGGCCTCATGTTTTCCAAACAGCCGTTTATCTCATTAATCGACAACCAACATCATCGTTGAATAATAAGTCACCCTTTCAAGTCTTATTTCAACAAAATCCTAATTATTTCAAATTAAGAAAATTTGGTTGTCACTGTTTTCCCTTGACCCGGCCCTATAACTCCAATAAGTTTCAGTCCAAATCAATTCCGTGCTTATTTGTGGGTTACTCTCAAACCCAAAATGCAGACAAGTGTCTCCATCTCTCCTCAAACCGTCTGTATCTCTCATGACACATCATTTTTGACGAAATCAGGAGCCCCATCGCGATTCCAGCCCCCAACACCACGTTCACATCTCCTACTCTGCCCATCTCGAAACTAACTCTACCGCAACCATCGCCAGTGCAGTCCGAGAGCTCACTGTCTTCTGCTACACCCCCGGGTAATTGCCCTAATTCCTCTTCTCAAGATTTTACCAATTTCAACTCAATTTCTCCAATCGCATCACACCAATCACACACAAATGAGTCCACTCACTCCATGGTCTTACCCACTACGGATCCTTACACATCCTGTGTTGAAACCCATGAGCCCCTAACCCATAATCCACCAGTTGAATCAACCCGAACCCACACCATGATCACCCGTTCCATGAAGAACATCCATAAGCCCAAGCAATTTAATTCAGCTACAAAACACCACATTCAACCAACCATTGAACCAACTTGTGTGAGTCAAGCACTCAGTGACCCACAATGGAGGAATGCAATGCCTGAAAAACTTACGGCGCTGATGAGGCATGGCACGTGGGAGCTAGTTCCCCCACCCATACATTGTAAACCAGTCGGCTATAAATGGGTAATTCATGTCAAAGCGAGGCTTGTTGCCAAAGGTTACAATCAACGCCCGGGCTTGGACTATAAGGAGAAATTTAGTACAGTTGTGAAACCTACAACAATACGAACTGTATCAACTACTGCTGTCATGAACGGGTGGGTTCTAAGACAACTTGATGTTAACAATGCATTCCTGTATGGATTGTTGACTGCAAATGTTTACATGGTACAACTTCCGGGATTCAAAGATGTGACAAGCCCAATCATGTTTGCCGACTACACAAGACCATTTATGGTCTAAAACAAGCACCAAGAGCCTGGTATTCAGCCTTAAGGAAAACCATCATGGAGTTCGGGTTTGTGAATTCTAAAGCTGACTCTTCATTATTTATATATAAAACCAGCTATGTTACCTGGTTTTTGCTTGTGTACGTGGATGACTTGGTCATAACTGGCAGTGACACTCACTTTGTAGTTTTTGTAATTGAAAAACTTGGAAATTGCTTCTTCTTAAAAGACATGGGACAGCTCCATTTCTTTTTAAGAATGAAAGTTATACCTACAAAGTCTGGTTTTTTTTTTTTGTCTCAGCATAAATATATTAGAGAAGTTTTGTCCAAACATAATATGCTTGGTGCAAAAGATGTGTCAACACCATTATTTACCAACACAACCCTCTAACTTATTGATGGAACAATCTCTATGGACAACACCGAATTTAGGAGTGTTATAGGTGCTCTTCAATATTTATCTCTTACATGGCCAAACATCTCATTTGCAGTGAATAAACTATCTCAGTTTATGCACAAACCCACTACAACTCATTGGACAGCTACAAAGAGGCTCTTACGTTACTTGAAACAAACAATCTTCTATGAGATTCACATAAAAAAAACCAACACATCAACACTTACAACCTACGCAGATGCAGATTAGGCAGGCAACTTTGATGATAAAACTTTAACCTCTGCCTACATAAGCTTCCTTGGTCCAAATCCAATTTCTTGGGCTAAAAAAAAAAAAACAAAGGGCAGTAGCTAGATCATCAACCGAGGCTGAGTATCGAGCCCTTTTAAATGCTACTTCAGAAATAGTTTGGCTCCTTGCCTTATTTCAAGAACTTGGCTTCCCAATATCATCAACACCAAAGCTGCTTCGTGACAACTTGGGAGCAACACAATTGAGCTTCAATCCAGTCCAGCACTCTCGCATGAAGCATATTCAAATTGATCTACAATTTGTGCGTGATATGATTCAAAAAGGAACACTCCAAGTTCATCATGTCAATACACAAGATCAGCTAGCAGATCTTCTAACAAAATCAATGTCAAGGCAACATACGAAACAACTTAAAAATCAAGTCAATGGTATCCCCATCGTGCAAGGGCGTATAAAGGAAGATCCCACAAATCAAGCCAAGGAAAATAAATCAGCTAAATAACCAAAAAATCATGCCTATAAGAGCTCCCAAATCACAGCATATTGATTTCTGTAACAGTCAAATTTGTACAGCCTTATTCTTAATTAGTTTCCTTGAATAGAATTTGTAACTCCTGTATTTAAATGTATGCGCATAATATGTAAAGTAAGGTAGAATAGTTTGTCAATTTCACTCTTTGAATCAAGATGTTGTCATTATTCAAAACTTTATCACCGGAAATGTAAGTTTATTTAGATCATTTGACAATAAGGGAAAAGGGAGGTTGCTCTACCAGTCTAGAGTCTATACAAATAGGGGATGCCAATAATTGCTAGAGCATGTCTACAATGCTGAGAAAGTACCAAGTAGGAAAGCTAAAAAAAGAAAGACAAAGAAATAGGAGATGCAAAGAATCTTTCCTACTAATTTTATTGATGTGTTAAGTCACATAGAAAGTGATAGAAAAATATTAACAACTGAGAGACAGCAAGCGATAAGCCAACCTGAGAGTGACAATTTTTGAATTTATTCACCATAATAAAAATAAGATGAAAATAGAAATCATTAGTTTGGATATTGATAACATGAATGTGGTGCATCGATAATACTTCAATATTCCTCAAATGGGAGTCCTTAAGAGGCAATAGAATGAATCTACATCTAAATTCTAATATATTTGGTGTTCATTTTTGTACATTGATGTGGTTAAGGTATCTTCTACTTTGATTTATTCTAACTTGGCCTTTTTATGTATATGTTGAGCATAGTGGCTAGTCAGATGCATATGAGCTGATCTTTTGAGACATAGTTTAAGCATAGAGACAAGATATATGTATAGTCTTTTTTATGTATATGCTAAGCATAGTGACTGCACATATATGTAGCTTTTATGTCTATGTTGAGGATAGTGGCTGGACCAATACTGCTAGACAAGTAACCCGATAACATTCTTTAATATCATATTCAATATTATAAAGTATTGGAATTCTTGAATGCCATTATTGAGTAATGCCCTATATATACAAGTAACGCAATAACATTCTTTAATATTATATTCAATATTATAAAGAATTGAAATTCTTGAATGTCATTATTGAATAATGCCCTATAGTATTTTAGTGCAATCAAAAGATTCAAAACTATATGATTTCTTTTTTTTGTAAGTACAAGTGATTTATTAACCTTGGTCACATGTCTCTCGGAAGATACAAGCATATGATTAATGCAATTTACATGTCTGAAAACACGATGAAGAAAAAAACTAAGAAAATAAAAAAGCAAATGAAAATAAAGGATGGATAATGATAGACTTACTGTTTTTGACAATTTTTGTAGTGTATGGTTAAATTAGCAGGCTTTCTAAATTGTTGCCACACAAATTATTGATCTTTAAATTCTTATGGATGTTGCTAGAATGGCTCAACATATCTCTTGAAATTGTTAATCATTTAAAATAATTGTAGTCAGGACATCTTGCCACATCAATAATAGTTTTGAACTAAATAACATGAATTTATTAATTATGTCTGAAGTAATCACCAATTTAAACATACCCAATATTAAACGAGCATGTAAAAATGAGAGGTGAGAGAGAATACATAAATTAACAATAGGTTGCATGAACTTGTGGAATGGACATCTTGTCAAACACTTGATGAGCATCCATAATAGTTTTGAACCAAACAAAATTAACCAATCAATTGTGTACAAAGTAATCAACAATGCAAATATAAAAAACTTTGAGATCAAGCATCTCAAAATGAGACATAAATCAAACAATTGTTTAAATGAAGCACATAAAACCTAAACTCGACTCTAACAACTTACATTAAAACATATGCATGGGCACCACATTTTATTACAAGCCACACTCAAGCTGACCACGTTTGTTGAATTGGCTTTACCACAATGAAAACAAGATCGAGATGATGAGCACGTGAACACGACAATCAGACATATATGTCGAGAATGAGAGATATGAGACAATTCAGGTTTGGGATTTCAGGAATGAGGGACTTAAAAGGGCAATGAGCTTTTTTAGCATATACTAGGGGCATGTCACATGGTATACATCTACCAAATGGTAACAAGACATGTTAACTTTTCCAATGGGTTAGATGGAATTCTTAATAATCGATCTCATTCGCAGGCCTAAGGATATGGTATTACTTGTTAAAAATTGACAAGGCCCTAAACCTAAGTGAGCAAAATATTTTAGTCGCCAGAGACCCTATACAAACATAATTAATGCTCATTAGAAGACTAAAAACACACATAAAACATATTATTAATAAAAGAAAAAGAGAGAAAATATAGGATATAAAGTATTTTGATGCTATCAAAAGACTCAAAACTAGATAATGTATTTTTCTCTAACTACAATTAGTGATTATTAACCTTGGCCACATGTCTCTTAGAAGATACATGCATATGATCTGTAATATTTTTACATGAACAATGTTTTTGCACAATTGCCGGGGATTAATTATTTTGTATTGATATACTAGCTAGATTTGGACTACTTTATATTTTATTTAATTTTTAAAGTTACATTAAGTACATGTCAGTTTGGTTTTTCTTTTCTATAATTAGAAGTGCATGCCCCGATCTAAACTATTAGAGCATACTTTCTTTTTATCCCAAGATTGAATGAACCGTACGTCGGATTAATAAAGAGAATAAGAAAGAGACCAACACATCTATATCTAATATGGCTAGAATTTTTGAACTTAATCCTATTACTATATTGGTGGCACAAATGGCAACCTTATCTCAACAACAAGATAAGATGAATGTTAATATTATTCAAACTAATGTTATTTGTGATCATTGAATAGGAAACACGTTTAAGTGTAGAATGCCAATGGGAGAATCCTTTTGCTCAACCGAGTTATAGACAAGTAAATTATGTGTTAAATCTTCAACGTCAAAATAATCCAATTCAAATACGTACAATCTCGAATGGTGAAACCACTCCAACTTTTCATAGAGCAATAATCAAGAGCCAGCTAAACCATCTCAACAGTTTCCACAATAAGCGAAGAAGCTGACACTTGAAAACATATTCATGTAGTACATGCAAAAGACATATATGGCAATCCAAAACAATTCAACTTCAATCTATAATCTTGAGGAGCAAATTTGTCAGCTCTCACATATGCTTACAAAGATGACTACAAGAACTTTGCCAAGCAACAGTATGACCAATCTGAACGAACATGTCAAGGCAATATCATGGAGAAGTGGACTAACATATGAGCAACCAAAATTAGCAAATGTAAAGCAAGATGAAGTTGAAATTAATAAAGAGTCCAAGATGAAGGAAGTGCAGTCTGACATGAAAGAGGTTGAGCAAGTTGAAGAGATAGCTGACTAAAAAGTTGAAAAGATTAATGAGAATCAAAGAGTTTCAAAATCCAAAAATTCTAAGAAAGTTACTTTTGAGACTTACTATCCTTCAATTTATTATCTACCAATTCATTTTTTGTAAAGATTAAGACAAAATAAAATTGATAATTAGTTCCCTAAATTTTAGAGAATATTTAAGAAATTGCATATAATATTCCTCTCATTGAAGCTTTAGAGAAAATGTCTACTTATGTTAAATATTTGAAGGATATTATGTCAAAGAAGTAGAAGTTGGGAGAGCATGAGATGGTAAAGCTAATCAAGGAGAGCAATGCAATTTTACAAAAAAGTTATCTCCTAAGTTAAAATATCCAGAGAGTTTCACTATTCCGTGCACCATAAGAAAATCTTGTTTTAATAGAGTTTAGTGATTTAGGGACAAGTATTAATCTAATGCCTCTCTCTGTTTTCAAGAAATTGGGTCTTGGAAAAGTAAAGCCGACTACCATCACTCTACGATTGGCAAACAAATCCATTAAATACTCGAGATGAATCATTAAGGACATACTGGCGAAGGTTGATAAGTTTAGCTTCCCAACAGACTTCATTGTGCTTAATATGGAAGATGAAAAGGAGATCTCTTTGATACTGGATCGACCTTTCCTTGCGATGAAGAGAACTTTAATTGATGACAAGCAAGGAAAACTCATTATAAGGGTTAGCAATGAAAAAGTCACGTTTGATGTATTTAAGTTCATGGAATTCCCTCCTGAGGTACATTCTTGTTTTCAAACAAGTGATTGAGATGTAGTCATGGCCAGCGAGACTTATAGAGCGGAATTTTCAAAACTACAACTTGAGAAAGTGGAAGAGCTAAATTCATCTTGGCCGACATCTCCAAGTAAGGAACCATGAAAACTTGAGCGTGATCCACTTCCATCAAATTTAAAGTCTTTCTTAAGGCAAGACTCTTCTTTTCTACTCTACTTTTCTAATTTTTATTAACAATTCCTTGAGTGATGTAGAGGAGGAGAAGTTGTTGAGAGTCTTGCAGGAATACAAGATGGACTTGGGTTAGACCATCTTGGACATCAAAGGAATTAGTTCTTTAAATTCCATGCACAAGATTTTAATGGAATATAATTTAAGTCAGTTCAACCCCAAAGGAGATTGAATCCATCCATGCAAGAAGTGGTGCATAAAGAAATACTAAAACTGTTAGATGCCGAGATCATCCATCCAATCTCAGACAACGCATAGGCAGCTAGTGAGAAATGTTTCATCGATCTCATTAATGATAAAAGATAAGGATAACGTCTAACTACATATGTTAAATAAAGCATTTTTAGGAGGTAACCCAAGTTTGCTTTCTTTTCTTCTGTTTAAGTTTTTTTTTTCTTTTACTTATTTTTTTGTTTTTATTTCGTAAAAATAAAAAGACTGGAGAAATCTCAAAGGGATACACAACTGCACTTTAAGGAAAAACATTTAGTTGAAAATCAGGGGAGTATCTCTTACCATTTTTCATTCTTTTCTTCAGTTTTTATTTTTTTTTTTACCATTGAGAACAATAAAAAAAATCTGCATATGATAAGAATATGGTTGAAATTGATTATAACTTTTCAGAAAAATTCTCATTATTTGAGTCCAGTTATTAATTCTTTACTTAATCTTACATAATTTGATATTTTATATGTTTAATACTTATAATGATCATTAATCATTGTTTATACTTTGCAAGATTTTATATGAATTTTGTGAATTTGGATGGTCTCTACTTACTCTATAACTTTTTTAATTATACACGAGGCGAAATTAGACAAAATATTATTTGGGAAGTGATTTAGGCATTCTTTACATCGATTGAGCCTATGAAACTTACTTCTTTATTATATTTATCACTAGTCATTCATTTAATCTATTCTTAAACAGGGGTGAAGTAAAGAAAGTGATAATGATCAGACAATTGAATGAGAAAAAAAGTGTGTACAAAATTTCATTTACTCTAATGTTTTGAGTTGCTTAGTAACTAAGGTTATTCATTACCAATATTTGATCTTACATCAAACCGTAACTTAAAATATGAGTATGCAAAAGTATTTTAAATAACTAGATGCATCCATTATAGATACTTACATTCACGTCAAAAGATTTGAAGTAAGAAAAAATGGAACTTTGAAAGAATGATGAAGAGATGTATTTTGAGATATTCATTGAGTAGAAGTGTATGTTTCAAAAGTGAAAATCTTCTATTTGTTTAAATCCTATATTTTCTTTATAACCCTCATTCTAGTCATACATCACAAGCCTAATAAAGAGCTATTGATTCTTGGTAATATTTTGTTCTACATTAGTAGAAAATGATTTGAAAAACTAATATTTAAACCCTATCTTTTAAAAGTGAGTAGAAGCCTATAAAATTTTTAGAGATTCATTTTTTTATTTACTTGTTTGCGAAAAATTATTCGGGGAGATAATGATAAAGTGAAAATGATAAATATGCATGAATATAGGGATAGATAATGCGGTGGAGTTGAGTTTTGAATAAACCTTTGAACTTGATTGATCGTGAATAATTTATTTGAATTATCAACTTTATACAATCTTTGAGGTAAGAAATTTTATGAAGCAAATTAATGCTTGTTTTAGTTTTTTTTTTCTTTACATAAATTTTATTATCCTTTTACTTATTAAAATTGTTAGTTTTTTTTTTCTTTACTTATTTATATTTGAATAAATGAGAATAATTTTTACATTTTGAACCCCACTAGCACTCTCACTTGAACAATTTTATAATGTCGAAAGCGTCAATTTATTTTGCATTCGAAATGGATCTTCAGCTCCCGCACTCAACGCATGGGACCCAAACCTCATTTCAATCTTGGATTTCTACTTTTGAGAGCAGCACATATGTATTTGGGCCTCAACACGCAACCTCGGCTTCAATTCCTTCACATTTCAAGCCGCATGGGAATAAATCTAGCAAGTATTCAATACACCTCAAGCACCTGGGCTCAACACAATCAAATCATATTGGACTCGAGTTTTGCACGGCAATTCACTTAGAGGGAACAATTCCTTTCGGCTTTAGTTTCATTCAACGTCATTTACGCAGGTCAACTTGAGATAGGATACGGCATATATGTATCCCTAAGAGAAATTAGAGAGGCCAGAGAGGAATGCTGGAGATTTTATTCCGAGTTTTTCATTGGAGATGGATTTAAAAGATAAAAGTAAGCGCTATATGTATTATTAATCGACTCTATTAAAAAATATAAGCTTTATTATTTTTCTTTCCAATTTAATTATGAACTAATTTTATTTTTTAGAATTTTGAATATTTAGTCTAACATTGCATAGATAATTTATATTTCAAGTTATTTTTAATTTAATATTTCTATAATAGAGTGTTTAATTCTTATTCTTAATGTTTGTAATTTTTTGACCAATTATTATTTGATCTATTGAATTTTAATGAAACCAAGGTCAAAGCAATTTATACAATTAATTGATCGAACGTAAAGATATTTTATCGCAACTGGAGTGATTTTTAAGAAAAATCTAAAGCACTTAATGAATTTTTAATTAATTAAACTTGCCTAAAGATATAGAATTATTAGTAAGAGATATTTTTAATATTACTTAAGAGAAAATATTGAATAGTTAAGGAATTTTTATTATCAATAAAATATTATCGAAATATAATAATAAAAAAAAATAAATTGTGTGAGATTTATTAGGTAAAATCAAATACTCTAGATTCATTCTTTTTATTTTTTTTACAATCTTAAATTTTATAGTCTTTTATTCGTAGATTTATTTTTGTTAATTATTTCAGTTTAATTTAAATAATAAAATATCTATTTGTTTTTCAGTTTTCCAAATAGTAATTAATTTATTAAATCACAGTACTCAATAGCATAATTAATTCATGTGGGTTCAATATCCGTTTTAAAATATATATATTTTTACTACTTATTACAATTTTGTACACTTGCAAATATTAAACGAACAAATTTTTGATATCATTATTAAGAATTAATTATTTGTTATTGATATTGATACTAGCTAAATTTTTACTACTTTAGATTTTAATTTATTTCTAAAATTGCATTAAGTATATCTCAAATTAGTTTTTCTTTGCAGGGATTAGAAGTGCATATCCTGATCTAAACCATTAGAACATACTCTCTTTGATCTCAAGATTGAAATAACCATACGTCGGATTAATAAAGAGAATAAGAAAAAGGCCAACACATTTATATCTAATATGACTGGAATTTTTGAACTTGATCCTATTACCAATTTAGCGGCACAAATGGCAACCCTATCTCAACAACAAGATAAAATGAATGTTAATGTTATTCAATTTAATGTTGTTTGTGATTATTGTATAAGAAATCAATCAAGTGTAGACTGTCAAGTGGGGAATCCTTTTGTCCAACTAAGTAATGGACAAGCGAATTACGTATCAAATTTTCAACATTAAAATAATCCATACTCGAATACGTACAATTTCGAATGGAGGAACCTCCTAACTTTTTATGAAAAAATAATCAAGAGTTGACTAGACCATCTCAACAGTTTCCACATGCACCATCACTACGATGGTGGTTTTTCGCCAATGTATTGAGTCATCTTTAGGTTGCTATTATCCAAATTTTCTACTTTCTCTAATCGATGATCAACACGGCGTGATTGTAATAGTCTCCTAGAAAAAAGATCAACAAGTTGCAGCTACTCCTCTTAACTATAAATTTTAATCGTAAGTTTATAATTTGTTTATCAAACTCTGTTAAAATTATTTTAAAGTAGCTTTTCTGTGTGGGAATTGGTTAAACTCAATTTTATGGCTTTATAATCCATTGTTTTTCTTTTTTATTGGTGCCACTTTTAATTGATTTGATATAATTGTTGAGGACTCTCGTTCCACTAAATCTTGTATTTTTGTAGCTTCTTGGTTTATATATACAATGCTTAACTTGTCAAGAAAAAAAAAAAAAAAACAAAAACAAAACAAAACATAAAAAATATTTTAATTTTTTAAAATTTTAAAAGAATATTATTTTGTTATTATAAAAAGTGAGATGAGGGAAAAGCTGCCAAGCGGTCACACCATTTTTATAGGATAAGCAACCCACGAATTAGAGTCAGACATGTCAGTAAATTTCACTATTCTCGCAACAGACTCACGCATGGGATTCTTCTTGTTTTCTTTCCTTCCAGGCTTCGGCTTCACGGATTCTGCCTCCCGATAGTGAACCCAAAAAGAGAATAACGTGTCGCAACCTAGCAGACTTCCAAAACCCCATCACTGTCGAACTGCAGGCCTCCACGTGAGAGAGAGAGAGAGAGAGAGAGAGAGAGTACCGGTTGGGTAAGAAGTTGATTTGGCTCATTTGGATTTGCAAATTGAGGAGTCATACTGATGAGAGAGAGTCAGTGACGATGATTTTCAAATCATCTTTTCCTTTGTGAATTTTGATGTTCTTCTCGACGATCTTCGACGTGTCTGCTAAAAGGTTTAGAATCTGTTGAAACAGGATTAGTTTTAGCTATTACAAAGGTTTTTCTTCTAGGAACTCTTTAACAAAAACTATGTTTATACTCCGTTTGGTTGCTGATAAAGTTAGAAATTTAGAGCTTTTGGGACTCCGAACTCGAAGCGGCATTTTACCACCTAATAATGTTGAACTAAAAACACCACTCTTGACGTTCTAGTTTTTCTTCGGAGCTCAATAAACTCAGATTCGCTATGAAATTTACAGCCTAACAATAACAAAGTTTTAAACAAAGAAATGGCACCTTACTCCAAAGTGCAAAGGTGCCTTCGTCACTTCCAAATATTCACACCAATACATGAACGAGAAAAATCAGATGCCAACACTCACACCAATAATTCATACCCATTCCACATCAATCTTCATCTTTACAAAACTTTGTCTCAATAGACACATCAAAAATTTTCCGCTGGTAATAGTTTCTTCTCAGATTACTGGGTCAATCCGCTCTGAAAACTAAGCTAAAGAAGAAACAAAAGAATAATCTATGAAAATTTCTTGATGAGCGAGAAATCGGTATACCTTCTTCTGGAATTATCATTGCGAAGAAGAATAGAATAGGTTTTCGCACTAAGACATGAAGGTAGGTTGCTTTCGTGGAAAATGTGACTGCGATGATTGGAGATATGGGCAGTGGGTATTTTTAAGGATGAGACCTTCCCCAGAAATTGTGTAATGAGGTGCTCACTACATTTCTAGAGTTCGAATCTCTGTTTTCGGGAGGTGGAGAGTGATCAAGGCTACCGATTGTGTGTAGTAAGGTGTACAAAAATTATAATGTGTTGTTTATGGTAAATGGGTATTAGGGGACTGTTTATTGTGGATTATTGGCCAGACTGGCCCACAGTTATTCTCTCAATCCAATGTATGAATCAGGTTTATAGTGATTAGCAAAGTTTTGAATTTCGTTTTCGTGACCGTTCCGATTGAGGCACTGGAACGGAATATTTCGGTTCCATTTCGTTTCGGTATTCCGTTTCGGGATAGACATTATATGAATAAATTATATATATATCAACTTTATTCTAAAATAAACATATGTACACAAATATTAAAAGCATACATGCTTGATAAAATTAATAATGTTTTTCAACGGTCATTACAAGCCTTAAAAGACATATTTTGAAATATAACACAATATCATAAGTTCTTAATCCAACATATACTCCTCATCTTCAACAAGACGATAAGGATCAATAAGTGGAACATTATTCAAAACATTTTCTTCAATATCATCATCATCATCAAGATCAACATTATCACAATCTTCTAAATTTAGTGAGCCTAATGGCTCCTCAATACATCCCCAATCTAAGTCTTCTCCTTCAATAAGTTCTGGTTCTTCTCCAACCCATTCTTCCATCAAGTCAATATTCTCAAGATTGATTGGATCAAAAGCATCTCTTCCCCTTCTTATATTTCTGCCAAAATAAAAGTCACAGATAAGTATAAGTGTTACATAATTTTTCAAAAGTAAATAAATTATTATTTTGAAAAAAAATTTACCTTTCACGTAACTTCAAGTTATAACGTACAAATACTAAGTCATTCAATCGTTTATGCTCTAATCTATTCCTCTTCTTCGAATGAATAAATTCAAATGTACTCCAATTTCTTTTACAACCAGTTGCACTGCAACATTGACTTAGTATGCGAACTGCAAACCTTTGAAGAGTTGGAACCTCAATTCCATAACTAGTCCACCATGCAACTATAGCAAAAAAGAAATAATAAATTATTACTTAAAAACAAATAAAAGAATTTAAAGATAAATTCATACTAATTAATAAAATGTATGGAAGTTACCTGGACAAACTTTTGTACGCTGACGAATTGCTAAAGGTTCTCCAAAATCACCATTTGCATTTTTATACAATTCAACTTCTTCCATGATTTTGTCTTGCTTATCAGTATCAAGTTCCAACTTTATAACACAACTCATAAACCCTCTTAAAACATCATTTTTATTTTTAAAGCAAGGGTTGAAGTAAATTCCAGGATTAAGAAAACAATCTGCTGCATGTAATGGACTATGAAGCTGCTTATCCCACCTAGCATCAATGATCCTGATGAATGGCATAAATGCAGTAACTTTATTCTTCAATCTTGCTTTTATATTCTCTTTGGCTCTCTCCATTGCATCATACAAATATCCCATTGCAGGCTTCTCATCTCCATCAACAAGTCGTAATACTCGAACCAAAGGTTCACCGACTTTTACAATAAACTGACACTGAATCCAAAACTCTCTATCTTCTAAAATAATTTTGGCTATTTCCTTCCCTACGCTGCTTCTAGAATAACTTGATGCAACCCACTTATCACGAGTAAACATCTGTCTAAGCTCTTTTTTAAACAAAAGTAAACATTGGATACTTATAAAATTTGTAGCAAATCTTGTGACTGCAGGGCGACATAAATCACGACTGTTGGTGAAGTCTTTTCTCATCAAAGCCAAAACCCAAGCATGGTTGTAAATGAATTTTGTTATTTTTCTTGCCTTCTTTATAGTTTCATCAATAATAGGAAAATGCTTGGGATCACAAAAATTCTCTAACATCAGATCTATACAATGAGCAGCACAAGGAGACCAAAAAAAAGAACCATGCTTTTGCTGTAATTTTTTTCCCGCGGCCTTATAACTTGCATCATTGTCCGTTATGAGCTGCACAACATTCTCAACCCCAACTTCTTGAACAACTTCATCAAATATGTTAAATAGTATTTCAGAATCTTTTCTAAGGCCCGATGTATCAATAGACTTCAAAAACATTGTACCTTTTGGACAATAAACTAAAAAGTTAATTATTGGTTGTTGCCTCTGGTTTGTCCAACCATCTGCCATTAGTGAACAACCACTTTTCTCCCAAGATGCTTTAATAAACGAAAGATATTTTTGAACCTCAGTCACAGAATTTTTCAAAAGATTTCCTCTTAATTCATACAAAGAAGGACCCTTAAATCCTGGACCGATGGCAGCTATGGCATCAATAGCAGGCTGATAAAACTTAGATTGAGATGCATTAAAAGGTAAATTAGCATCATACCACCAATTTGCTACAGCCATCTTTGCTTTATCAAGCATCTCCTTTGAACACATAGCACTTTTAATAGAAGGCTGAGACCCAGGAGTTATTTTTGGAGCGAAAAATTTATTTATACCCCTTGTTGACTTTTCGCCTACTTTCTCCTTCCCCTTCCCTTTTGAACTATGAATGTATCCTCCATCATCATCAGTAACATCAACATTAATATCATTATATGTTAAATCGATAGGACTTCCAATCTGTGAGTTTATTTTTCTTTTTTTCTCTTTATTTTTTTTCATTTCATTGACTAACTCCTTCCTTTGCCATCTTATATCAGCAGGGACCTTTTTACATGCTTTTACATCACCTGGAATCCCACCCAGATGGTACTTCAATCTTGTGACTCCACCACCTCTAATTGTCTTGTTGCAATAAATACATTCAGTACTACTTCTTGCCCTTGGCACTGCACGTGCATGGGCCCATGCTGGATCCTCTGATCTAGCAGGAGCAAGTGCCATAGATGTAGCACTATTTGATTGACAACTAGACATTTATAATTTTATATACCCCTACATAATTATAAAAATTGGATTAATTATATTTCAAGCACCAGACACCAAATGGAGGAACTATCAAATAGATAATTTATGCACTAATAGTCTAAATTCTAATACAAATGGAGAAACCATCAAGTTAAGCACCAACGCCAGAACCAAGCTAGTCTACGGTAACCATCAAGAAAAAAATATTCAACTTTAAAAAATAAATATACAGAACACATTCATTTACAGTTTTACACACTTTCTTTGGGCTAATTTTTTTTTATCTTTTATGTGTTCTGTATATCTAAATGAATTTATAAAATAAAATAACATGAATAAATTTACTTAATCTACGGTAACATGAATAAATAATATGAATAAATTTACTCAAGAATTCAAGTCAGTCACTGTCAGTAGCTTCCAAAATTACCAATTTTTTTTTATAAAAAATATAAAAATTATACCAAAGAATCAATAATATCTAACTAATTTATAAAATAAAATAACATGAATTTATACCAAAGAATCAATAATATCTAACTAATTTATAAAATAAAATAACATGAATTTATAATTTTATCTACTCGGCGGGCAAAGGAAAAAGCAGAGGGGAAAGCACAATTGCAAATCCTAAACGAGCTAATGGCAAGCAAATCGAGTCATTGACTAACCCAGTGGAGTCGTGGACCTCAGAAGCAGCTACGGATGGAGGCGGCGCCGCAAAGGAGACAGTTTTATCCCGTGGGTGTGGCTCGGCAGTGGGCGATGGAGAAGGCGCCGGAAGTGACTCTGGAAGCCGCAAAGGCGTGGGCGTCGTCGGCAAAGGCAGTGACCGTTGGCTCGGCAGTGGGCGTCGGCGATGAAACCGTTGGCAAGGTCTGGGCGACACCGTAGGGCTTAGGGTTGAGCAATGAGAACTTGAGAAATGAGAGTGCGAAAATTAGTCTGAGACAGTAGACGTCGAAATGAAGGAAATGAAGATTAGGAAATAGGAAATAGAAAAATTAATAAAATAAAAAAGAAAGTAAATAAATTTACAAAAATGCCATTAATCATGTTCCGGTCCGGAATATGATATTCTGGCCGGAATCCGAAATTCCGGCCGGAACATATAATTCCGGCCGAAACGGCCGGAATTTAATCCGGTGCGGAATGCAGGGTCTATCTGTTCCGGCTACTGTTCCGGAACGGTAAATTCCAGCCGTTCCGGCTGGAACGGAACGGAATTTAAAACTTTGGTGATTAGTCAAATTGAAAAGTTTCAAATTTATCTAAAATTTTACTTAAACCAATGAGAATGCTCCGAGCAATGGGAATCTAGCTCAACGTAGGACAATGATTGTGGGCGTCATATGTGGCTCAACAAAGTGTTAGCAGGAATCTAGCGAAAATAATTATCTTTCATTTTATGTAAATTTAATAGGAATAAATTGAATAGAGAACAATATAAAAGAAAATAACACAAACACACAGTCAAGACTTTTTTACGAAAAAAACCCTTTAATACAAAGAAAAAAATTACGGAACCTAGTCAAGTTAAAGATTTCACTATTAACAATATTGCGTACACAAATATTATATCTAAATAGTACTAGAGACATATAGTCAATAATGATCTTAAGAAAAATACTTTATTGACAACCACCAGTGTGTTAGGAAAGGCCTCACCAAAAATGCATTATTGTTCACGACATCGAATACCGAATACTGCTCCAAATCCAATCTCCCTTGTTTAGATTTTAGAGCCATCAATGATCAACATGCCTGAAATTTTTGCTCAATCAAGCTATAGACAACTTCGATTAGAGTTTTTGATTGAAACTGGACGAACTATTTTGTTTTTGAGTGTCTTTTCCTCTCCCTCAATCTTACACATGTTTTCCTCTCTTTTCCACTCTCTACCAATGTAGAGACAACACTAAGACTTAAGACCTCAATAAAGTTGGACCGGAACCTTCTCTTCATGTGGGTTCAATAATCTTACATGGGCCATCCTCCAAATAGGAGGGAACCCACACAACAAATCTCTCCATTCCCGACAATGAGGGAGGACTCACCAAACCTGCTTTTGCTCTGCATACTTCGAGTTCTTGTATAGGCAGTGACTTTGTCATCATATTTGACCCATTTTCATCAGTTTACATTTTTTCAATTTGTAACAACTTCATCTCCAATGCATTATGGATCTGATAATACCCCACATCAATATGTTGGATCTTGAATGAAAGGTTGAGTTCTTACTATGATAATCGAATATCACAGTGTTGAATCCAAGGTTTCAAGTTTCGTATCAACGTGTAGATTTTGATGATAACAAATAAATTCAAGTCTCAAAGTCAAATTATCTATGCAAGGGAGCAAAGTGCACATCAAGCATAAAATAACAAGTTTACAAATGAAACTCATAAATTATTTTTATATAACTCTTGATAAAATTGGATTAAGGCTCAAATTAATTTTTTCTCATAAAACATTAAATTGCATTTTTTTATGCATGACATAAGCATGATATATGCATAACATCATTAAAAGCTTTAATTTGGAAAATTATATTTTACATGTACATGACATATGCAATGATCTCATTAAAAACTTTATTTTCAAAAATTATATTTTACATGTTCATGACATATGCAATAACTTCATTCAAAAATTTGAATTTTGAAAATTGAATGACATATGCAATGACTTCATCAAAATTTGAATTTTGAATTTGAAAGATGATTGAGTGTGACTCATTTGCCCATATATAGCTCACTTGTGTTTTGCAAAAATCTCAACAATAAGAGCTTATACATCTATTGCTAAGTTTTGCATCATTCTTTCAAAACTCTCATTCTCTCTTTTCTAAAGTTTTGAACTTTAATTCTTATTCTTTTTTAGAGAGATATAGGTTGCGCTGTATTGTTTCTATCTCACTCATTGAGAAGTGTACTCTGATAGTCTACCTACTATCAACTTTTGTATCAGTAAGAGGGTGGGTATAACTCTTTTGTGTGTAGAAAGTGTTCTACACATAGAATAGTTGAATAACCAAGTGTGAGGTAATTGGAAGTGTAGAGGGTGTTCTATACGAATTCTTTAGACTGTTGTTGCTCAAAGGTGTAATAGGTTTCTATCTCCACCTAAAGAAGATTGAATAGTGAATTTGGGATCCTCAAGGAATAGCTTGAGGCGAGAACGTAGGCAGTGGGGCTGAACCTCGTAAAAATACTGAATTTGCTTATTCTTACAATACTCTTTACATTTCTTGCTGCTTTATATTTTGTTTATATTTTATTTTGTGTATTTGATTTATAAGTATTAATTTTTATAATATAACCCAATTCACCCCCCTCTTGTGTTAGTCATCTGGGCAACACATAGTAAAGAGTATATTTCTTTTCTTGCTGGCCCAATTATACTAAGAACTTCTTCATCCATATCAACTCTTTGCTGACTTTAGTTATGGCAATATACTCAACCTCTGTAGTAGATAGAGTAACATATTTCTGTAGTTTAGATTACTATAACATAACTCCCCTCAAATAAGTAGTCAAGTACGTTGAAGTACACTTTTTAGAAATAATGTCATTAGTCATATCAGCATTTGTAAACCCATCAAGTGTATAGCATGCGCTTACCATTTTCAAAGCACAAACACACTGTGGAAGTTTCTCTGAGGTATCTCAAAATCCACTTAACTACATTCCAATGTTTTTTTCTTGAATTTGAAAGAAAACGGCTAATTACACCAACTTCATGAGCTATATCTGTCTCATGCATACCATTACATACATTAAATTACCTATTGCTGAGGCATATGAGACTCTTTCTATATCTTTATTTTCTTTATTTGTGGAATGGTTTTACTTCGTGCTTAACCTAAAATGAGTAGCAAGAAGAGAGCTATCAATCTTAGCTTTATTCATATTGATCTGTCAAGTAACTTTTTAATATATTGCTCTTGTGACATCTATAATTTCTTCTATTTTCTATCTTGATAAATTCGAATACCAATAATTTGTTTTGCTGGCCCTAAGTTTTTCATAGCAAAAGACTGACTTAATTGTTTTTTTAGATTTTCAATCATTGAAGAATTCCTGCTAACTATAAACATATAATCAATATAAAGCAGTAATATTATGAAGTCATCATCACAAAATTTCTAAACAAATACACAATGGTCAGAGGTGATCTTCTTGTACTCTTGTTCTTCCATAACTGACTCTAATTTCTTATACCATTGTCTGGGGGTTTATTTTAGACTATATAGACTTTTCTTTAGCTGACACACATAAGCTTCTTTGTCATTCACCCTCAAATCTTTAGGTTACTCCATATAAGTCTCTTCCTATAAGTTACTATGTAGGAAGGCAGCTTTCACATCCATATGCTCAATTTCTAGGTCTAGGCTAGCTGCTAAGCCAAGAACCACAAGGATGGAAAACATCTTCACAACTGGAGAGTAGATTTCATCAAAGTCAACATCTTTTTTTTGACTAAATCCCTTAACAACAAGTCTAGTTTTGTATTGTGACCTGGAAGTGTGTTCATCTTACTTCAATCTATAAACCCAATGTTCTTCAAAACTCTTTTGGCTTTAGGTAACCTTATCAGCTCAAAATTGTGATTATCATGTAATGACTACATCTCATCTTGCATGGCATCAACCCACTCTGCCTTATTTTCATTTTCCATATCTTCTCCATAACACTTGAGCTCTCCTCCATCAATCACTAATACATACTCATCTATAGAATACTGAATGGAAGAATGTCAGTCTTTGATAGATCTCCTGAGTGGAACATTTGATGGCATCTCTGGTTCTGGCAACTAATCAAGGGCCCCATTCTATAAGGCAGCATTTGTATCACTTGGATTCTTTGGTTATCTTGGATAGCATGTTCAACTTGTGCTAGCAAATTTGTCAATGGCACTGGATCCAAGTTAACTGAACTATCATTGGACTGAAGCACTACTTTATCTGTCTTCTAAATATCTTGTATGGTTTGATCTTCAATAAACACAACTCTTGACTTCTCACTAGTTTCTTATTAAGTGGATCACTCAATCGAGTTTAGACCTCTCATCCTTGAGAATATGCACAAATGCTTAATATCCAAAAACATAAAAGTGATTATAAGTAACATCTTTATCAGTCCAGACTCTATTTGGTACATCAAACTGAAGAGGAACACATAATGTGATATTAAGAACATGTACAACAGTACTCAAAGCCTCATCCCAAAAAAGATCTAGGCAATTATGCCTGTGAAAGCAAACATCTTACTCTCTCAACTAGTGTTCTATCCATCTTCTCAGCGAGATCATTCAACTGAGTAGCCTTTGGAGATATTTTTGATGCTGAATACCTTGCTGTCTATAATAGTTATCAAATGGGCTTGAATATTCTCCTTCATTATCAGTTTAGATGCACTTCAGTTTCTTTCCAGTCCGCCTCTCAACTAAGGCCTAAAACTGTTTAAATAATTCTAATACTTGATCTTTTCTTTTCAAGGGATAGATCTATAACTTTCTTGAATGATCATCTATAAAAGTCACAAAATACGAGGAGCCGCTAAGTGTTTTTGTCTTCTTAGTTTCACAAACATATGAATGCATCAAATCAAGTATCCCTGACCTTCTTGAAGAATGAGAACTTTTCTTGAAGTGCCATCATGTTACAATGATGACACTTAACATTAGCAAACTTGCTTCACATACTTATGCTCTTATCTCTATTCTTCGAATCTCTGCTTTTACTCTTCCCATTTTTTTTTGTAACCAAGACATTTAACTGTGAAGAAGAACCCAGTGATTTTCTTCTCATCTCTTCATTCAAAGTAATGCTTTTCACCAAATCCATACTGATTGTACCATCCAAGGCTGAGTTAGATAATGATATTTTAAATGTCTCCTAAGAGTCTGGTAATGTACCAAGCAAACACAGTTCCTGTACTTCATCAACGAACTTGATACCCATTCTAGCCAATTGATTAATTATTCATTGGAATGTATTCAAGTGATTTGTTAACAGAGTTCCATCTTGATATTTCAGAGTCATCAAATACTTGATTTGTACATTTTATTATTTTTAGTCTTACGAGCATATAACTATTCAAATTTATTCAAGAGTGTTCGTGCATGTATCTCCCACTAATATGGTTCAAAACATTATCATCTACTTATTGTCTGATGTATTTATAAACTTATCAATATTTCAAAGTCTATTCTTCATCAGATTTACTTTCATGCTTCTTAGTGGTAAACACCGATAAATGGAATTGCTTTATAAATAAAAGGTCTTCCATTTTTCATTTCCAAATATGATAATTAGAACCGTTCAAAGTAATCATTATATTCAAATTAACTTCCATTATCAACACAAAGTATTCTGTGGTTATAACCTCACACTGCTACCATTTTATATGGAGAAATCTAAACAGCAAAAATAATTATCTCCCACCTTGTATGAACCTGTTAGGAAGAAATTGAATAGAGAACAATATAAAACAAAATCTTACACACATAGAGAGTCAAACTTTTTTTACGTGAAAAATCCTCCAATATAAAGGAAAAAATCACGGGACTTAGTCCAATTAAAACATCCACTATCAACAATATTGTATATACAACTATTTTCTCTAGATAGCGGTAGAGGCATACAATTAATAATGATCTCAAGAAAATATCTTCTTGGCAACCAAATAGTATAATTAGGAGAGACTTCACAAAAAATGGATTACTGTTTACGATCTTGAGTACCGAAAATAGTACTCCAAATTTGATCTCCACCATTCAAATTTTAGAGCCTTGAGTTTTGAACGTGCCTGCAAAATATAAGTTCAATCGGACCATAGACGATGCCAATCGGAGCTTGTGATTGAACTGAATGAACTCTCTAGATTTTGAGTCTCTTTCTCTCTCTAATCTTTTACATGTTTTTTTTTTCACTCTTTAGTCTCTACCAATATAGAGACAATACTCAGGCCTAAGTCCTCAACAAAGTTGGGCTTACACCATCTTTTTATGTGAGCTTAATGATTTCACATGAGCCAACCCTCCAAATACGAGGAAGCCCACACAACACAAAATACAAACATCCAATGGTCACAGATGTTGTACAAGTTTGCAGGTAGGGAGTATTGATCAAGAATAATCAACATGTGCTTGGAGCTGTATAAACCCTTATTTTCTTATGCAAATTAAAAACCTTTTGTATATAATAATATATATTTCTTTTTGGAAAATGCTTTCTACACCGTTTGGTGTACATAGTTGGTGTGTACTATTGGCCTTTTTGAAAAAAAATGGCTGTAGCATTGCCCTTTATTTTTTAACTATATTTTCCTCACAAGTTCATAAATAGTTTATTAAAAATTAAAAATGCAACATTTCATTAATCAAGTATTTTATGTCCTTATGTAGTGTTACATATTTTTCACGCTTCAAATATCATGTGTGATTGTCTGATTTAATTTAGTCTAACTTACATATTTCAAAATATGTTGTTGCAAGAGAGAGAGTGATGGCTGAACTTTTTAATTTTATACCTTTTTACATATATATTTTTTATTATTAATGATAATAAAAAAAATCTTTTGTAAGTATCAGTGATAAGCGTGTAAATCTTATACAAATCTTTTGTAAAACAAAAATATGTTTTATTACAAAAGTAAGTCTTTTTACACTTTTTAATGGTGAGTTCATTTTTTATAAGAAAACATTGTGCAAAATTTATAAATTATTACTCATATTTTATTATTATTTATTATTATTTCAATTATTGGGCGCAATAAATCAAACTACAAAGTCAATGAAGATCATGCTTTTATTTAGAGGTGTAAAAAAATTGGACTGGATTGGTGGACAGAACCAAACCGGCTATACTGGATCGAACCAGATAAAATTTGGTCCCATTCAATCCAATTTTTATGTGGACCGAATATTTTCAGTCCGGTCCCAGTCCAGGACATTTTTCACCCTAGACCGGACTGGACTAGACTGAATGCACACGTTTATATATATATATATATATATATATAAGTAATAGTATATAAATTATAATATTAATATTTTAATATAAATTAAGAGTGGTAATATAACATATTAATATATAATATATACTCTTATAATATTAACATATTATAATTTATAATAACTGTAGGATAAAAATATAAATTATAGTATATCTATTAGTAATAACTTATAAGTATTAAGTGTGTTATTATTATTTAATATATTATTATCAATTTATTACTATCATTAACATATAAATTTATAATATACTAATGTAATATTGCTAATAGTTATAATTTACCAACTTATGATGTATCACTAAATCACTATTAACTAATTAGTTAATTTTTTTTATTTGGATTTTAAGGATTGATTTTTTTTTACTTTTGTATTTATATTTTTTTTTTTACCAATTGTTTTAATAGTAAGATTTTTTAATATTATTTAGCTTAAAACTGTGATAAATACGTAAATTGGGTTGAAAATAATTAAATTTGGGCCAAAATTATTTTTGATCTTTGTAAGATTTTAGTCAAATTTAACCCATTAAATCATATCAGGCGCCCTTAGACCGGATCGGACTATCTTTAGACCGAATTGGACCAAACCAATATGGACCGAATAAGAATTTGGTCTGGTCCAGGGTGGAAAAATTCTTAAACTGAATAGAACTGATTCACATTTTTTCTGAATTAGTCTAAACCATTTACACCCCTACTTTTATTTATAAATAATTCTACTATGCCTACTCAAATGTACACTTCTAAATGACCATTTCTCAAATTAATTTTTTAATTAATGTTTTTTACTTAATAATTAAGAAAGTGATTTTAAAGCTATTAATTTTTTTTATTTATATTTGTTAAAAATATATAAAAATATTAAAAAAATGAGAATAAAAAATAGAAAAAGAATAAAAAGATGATTTTGGCTGAACAGTAACATATAGTACTAATAAATTGTAGGCGGCAGCATGACCCTTTATTTATATTCATTGTGATTCGTTTTTGATTCGTAGGCAACTTTGAAAAATTCTAGAACTTGTATCTCAATTATGAACACCAAAATCAAATCAATTTTACGTCTTTGAATATCTCTAAAATCTTAATGACTACTATATAATATTAGTGCGATTTTCTGACTATACAATTTAAAAATGTAATGCATGTTTTGATTATTGGTCTCAGTAATACAGTCACATGTGTTTTTGTTTTATATTTCAGTTCTTTTTTAAACGAAGGATAAAATAATGAAGAAACTTGATAATAATAAAATAATTAAAAGATAAGTATGTGAATGGGTCAAGCTATTTGTATCCATAAGAAACTGATCATCTAGAATGATATTGACTTGACGAAGTCGTCCACAATAACCCATTAAACAAACGTGAAAATACAGTACATATTTTGAATTATTGGGCGGAGAAAAATACAATAAAAAATAAAACACATTTTTAAATTATATTATTTGAAAATGTTTTGTTCTCGGCGTAGGGTATAGGTAGCCGAGAAAAAAAAAGAATAAAAAAAGGACAGAGAGAAACTTTGGCAGATAACGAAGACCGCATGGGAGCGGCTAGAGCTAGCAATTACGTGGCCGATATTATCGGCACGCAAGTAGCTCATTGTCCGGAGCTAAAAAGCGTCACGCATGCCTCACCCCATGACGCGTAGAAGCTGATGTCATAACGCAAACACCGCCGTTTGGGTTAGATTATATTTATTATTATTCATAAATAATTTGTTATTATTAAGAAATTATTTATTTTCATTTTTAGATTTATTATAATTTATAATTTATTCAAGATCATTTCAATATCTAAAAATAATTAAGATATTGTTGGTTTCTCACTCCTCCTTTCAAGGATGGAGGTTTGCTTTCTTTTTCTCATTTAAAAAATGAAAGTGGTAAATCTTCATTCTCCTTGAAAAGTGAGGATTGGTTACTTATGGTTTAAGAGTATGTTCTCTCAGAAAAATTACATATTAAAATTGAAATCTTTGTTGGTATATTATTTAAAAATTTAAAAATTAAGACAAAATTCGTCACTATTATATATGGGAATATTGTATATCAATATTTAGTTTGGCTTCTAATATAGATATTTTCCATACTTATTGGTCAACAACTGTAAACTTCGTTTTAGTCTTATTTGAATTTAGATATGAGATGAGATGAATTTTAAATAGTAATAAAATAAGTGGTTGAGTTGAGTTGAATTGAAATTTGAAATGAGTGGTTAAAATGAATTGAAAGTACGAGATGAGATGAGATGAGTTTAAAAAATAAACTAATATTATTGGTTGAGATCTCCTTCACAGCTGGTTGCTAGTTGCTGGCAGTTGGTTGCTCTTTGGCCAATTGAAGAAATTTTTTGCACCGCATATATGTTCATGTAATGTAATGGAACGACATTGTTTTTGATTGCATGAAATAGTTTGTATTGTAGACAATTAACTTTATGAAATTTATATCAAGTTGATGAATTTGTATTGTAGAATATTAACCTTATCAAGTGGGTTTTAATTGAAAAATATATATAAAAAATTAATTTTAAAATAAAAATTAATAATAATAAAAAGAATGTTGTATTATATATTTTGCATAAAATATGCATAATATAATACACATATTCTTTGCAAAGGCAACTTTCAAAACTTGTAATTTTGTGTTGAAAAATTCTATTTAAACCTATGAATTAAGTGACCTATTATATTTTTTATTGAGAAAATCTTCAAACTGGTTTGATCTATTTATCTACATATAACAGATACCAATAAACACTCGCCACGTAAAGGGAACAAGACACAAACATGTGCTGCGCTACATATAATAGAAAAACAGAACAAGGCTTCGAGACCCAGCTTCTCTCTCTCTCTCTCTCTCTCTCTCTCTCTCTAATATGGCAGAGAATAGCCCTCAAACTGTTCTTCATGGTGCTAGCTGCTAAAGCTAAAACTAGCTAGTTTTTAATAATAGAATAAGAAAGAATAATATTTTGGTGTTGTTAGACTGGTTTATAAGATGATTAGAGAAGAAAGTTCAGTTGGACTAGATTCCTCTCGCAAGACTAGAAGGGATCAGAACATGTTTGTTGTTAAAAAAAAAAACCTATGGATCATTTTCAGTGGTAAGAAGAGAGAGAGAGAGAAAGTGAGAGAAAGGGAGTTAGGTGGAAGAATCTGCATGGCTGATGGCCCTATAATTTTTTTTTTTTTCCTTTCTGCAATGCAATCCATCATTGTAAAGATTTGGAATCGATGCCCTTGCACAGGGAACTAGCCACAGACAGATCTTGTAAAGATCATTATAAGATCATTGTAAAGATTAATGATCATTATAAGATCATTATAAGATCATTGTAAAGATTTGCAATTGACGACCCAGCCCTTGCTCTGTTCGTGGGTTTAAGGGGAAGATCTTGTGTGGGCAAGTGTAAAGAAATATCTTGTGAAAAGTTGATGTGTCTATTTTAATTGGTATTCATTTTTTTAAGATTAATGGGAAGGATCGGTTTTAAGAGAAATTATTTTTTATTTACTTAATGATTAAGGAATTGGTTATTAATGAATTGATTTTTTTTTTAATTTTTAAAAATATATAAAAATATTTAAAAATGAGTGAAATAAAATTATAAAAAAAAAAAAACTGCAAATGCGCTTATCGGTCAAAAAATATCGGTTAATTTCGGTCTTTCTACCAGTACCCTTTTGTATTTATATTTAGCTATATCAATGAATGCTCTATGCTCTAAGTCTAGGAAATCTTACCACTTTTTCAGAACCGAAAGCAGTTTGAAACTTTGAATAAGAAACATGTCGGCCAATTACTACTATGTTAGCAATATTCATGGAATCATGATAAGATTGGCCGGTTTGTTTTGAGATGAAATGATATATTTTAAATTTATTATTATATTTTTTTAAATTTTTATAAAATGTCATAAAAAAATTTAATTTTTTTTAAAATTTAAAACTATTATTTTAAATTTTTATATAAAATTAATATTTTAAAAAAAAAATTATTTTATTCCATCTCATCTTATCTCTAAAAATAAACTAAACTCGTCCAAGGAACCAAACTAAACTCGTCCACCTGTTGAAAGGAACCTTAAAATACGTCCAATCCACGAAACACTTGATTATGATCTCTGTTTTGAAATTTTAAGTGTGAACTTCAATTTTTGCTTTTCTTTTTGCCGAAAGCTGAGACAGCCGAAATTGACAAACGGAGATGTTTCCAGATAACAATTACACCGGTCATATTAAATTTGAATTTTTTTTTTTTGGTGAAAGGAATTACACCAATATCTTGTAACTATCTAGGCAGACTGGACCGAATCCCCTACGAATGTAGTTCTTTATAAAAATATAATAAAATTTTTTAAAAAATATAATAAAAAATATAATTAAAAAATATAATAAAATAATAATAAAAAAAATAAAAAAAACATAATAAAAAACAAAATAAATATGATTTCAAGAGAGCATTCGACTCTCAGCTGAACGGAATCGTCGTCGGCCACTATAAGTGATACCGCTTATGCCATTAGGATTGCCTCTCTCCGACGACCTCACTCCTGCAATGACAACTCCCAGCAATCTCACACCTTCTCCCGATAGTCTTAAATTCGAAATGAATCCATTTTGATGGCGGCACTAGCTATATTTATTAAGGGGTTTGGTGAACCTCAAGTTTTCTCAATTATCTACCATTCCAATTAAATTCGGTACTTTAATCTTCCTAGGGTTGTAGTCTTTTTCAAACAGTAATCTTCATTTAATTCAAAAAGAAAAATAATAAATACACATAGTTTTATATCACATTTTATATAATATATGTTATAAAAAAGAATATTTTTGTAAATTATTTTAAAAAATTAACATTATTTTATATAAATACTTTTACTCTATAATATATATTGTATAAAGCATTGTAAAATATATTGTGTCTGTATAATTTTTTTATTGAGGAATTATATGTTTAAGCAGGTGCTAAGACACCTAATAAAATCCTTATGTGTCATTATTTAATTAAAAAAATAAATTTTAAATTTTATTAATTTAATCAATATTTAAGTGATATAAATAATAAGCTCTGCATAGCAATATGAGAATAGAATAACTCCTCACTACAAGAAAAATAGATAATAGTAATCAAATAATTACGGTAAAAATGACTATTAACGATTAAAACAGATTATTAGCGACAAAAATATACTATTTACAACTAATAAATAGTAGAAAATAAATAATTTTTTTATAGTGCCTTTTAATTACTTAATCTAGATTCCAATTTGACATAGAAGATCAATTCTAAGAATTGAATTCTAAGGTCTCTATATCATACATTAATTATGTCTCATAATTTAATTTAGAAGATAAACTTTAAAATTTCAGTATTACAAATAAAATCGTATTATTAATTTAAGTGATGATGATGAATTACTCTACACATCGACTTAAGAATATAATAACTTAAAATTCATATATGCATTTACTACTTTATCTATACTCTGCATTGGATCATTTAAATTCATAAAAGAAATTAGAGAACATCTCATGATCAATTATGTCATTGATACATATATATGCGATACAAAAAAAAAAAATGATAGAAGCAAAGTAGCATGTTAAAATTTCTACTCTAGTAATTTTCAATTAGCTAATATTACTATATATTTGAGTTTATTTGATTTTAATGGAATCCTACTTGCCGAAACCAGACATGAGGCCGGATCTAGACTGCTAGATAAGAGGACCCACTTAAGAAGAAATGGCACATGGGTACAATAAATATTTAATGTAGGTACAATGAAACATGCATGCATGAAGAACCGCCATATACAAGCAGCCCCACATGCATTCACCGTCGTGATAATTATGTTTCTATCTCCGACAACACGTATGATGTATGTCTTTTGGCATAGTTAAAGTCTTATCTAATTAAAAAATTACATACAATATAATATAATATAATTTCTTTAATGATTGTAAGAAGCTAATATATAAATTACATCTGGAGTGTGACTGATCCATCACGTACAACAACTTTATCCTCAATACACTGTACATGAAACAAGTAAATAATTATGATCTTATATCAATATTTATCTAGTGGTCGTATTGTAGCGAAAAAGCACTAAGTTTAATTTGGATTGATCGATGCAGATCAATGGTACTATTCAGTGTTGAATGGAATAGGATTTTCTATAAAAAGATTTATCGAACACTTAGCCGCTAATATTATTTAGCTATATAATTCGAGTAGATCATATAAACACGACTCGGAGATTAATATATAAGATCCATATATATTTGATCAAATTGTCGACTCGATAGATAGTACTGTGATCTATCTGTGATCGAATTGTAGAAAGTATTACAAATTCATTGAAGAATAAAGATAGGATATTGATAAGAACCAACGATTTTGATGACAAATCAATCAAGTTCAATTAACGTTTATCGTGGGACAGTCCAGACTGTGAAATTATGAATGGATCAATTTTCACAAAAATGAATGTTTTTAATACCTTTCAAGTCAAGGTCTTGCACCAAATAAGCAAATATATAGCTAGCTAGCCATGAGATTCTCCAAAATTCTGGCAAATATTTAGAGACGTGCATTAATTATATGTGTGCGTTAGATATAAATAGTTTGCATCCATTAAATAGTGGAAAACTGAAACAAGTTGAATCAAATTAGAACATCTTGTTGAGAAACGGCTAATTTGAAGAATGATATATAGTAGCAATAAATAAAAGGAAATTTGACAATCACACAAAAAATACTAAAACTTACATGGTTCGACTTAAACAAGCCTAGTAAATCTATTTGGTGGAGTCAATCTCAAAGAATTCAATGTCACAAATATAGAGTATAAGAGAGAAATCACATATCACTTCTTTTTGGGTAGTAAGAAGTGTTGAGAAGTATTGAGAAGAGTTAAGAATAATAGTGAAAAAGTAATAAAAAAGTAATAATATAATATTAAATAGTAGTAAATAAAAAGTAATGAATAATAGTAAAAAGTAATTGAAAAATAATTGAAAAGTAATAAATAGTAGTGAAATATTCTAAGAATACCTGAGAATATTTCATTACCCAAACATAGCATGAATCTCAAAAGTCCCAATACACTCAATAAATTTTCAAAATATCACAAAATGAGTTTTTCTCTGTTCTGGCCGCAACACTGTTCAAAATTGTGTAGAAACGTGTGCATATATACTTAACGACGGAAAAATCCTATTTTACAAACATTTGCTCGAGTAAGTGTTGAGCAAACAATATGTTCGGCATTAGTTCGAGCTAACAGTCAAGTAGATGTCGAACAAACAATTTATCTAAACTTCTCTCGAATGAAATGTCGCGGGAAATGTTAAGCCAATATTCTTTTGAACGATCACTAAAAGAAATAGGGGTTGTTGCGGCGTTTGTTTCTTTGTGTGTCGCAATTAAAAGTACTGCAAAAGGTAGTTTATTGTGGCACTTTGTGTTTCGTTGCATAGGAGTGCCGTATATACTTGGTTTTTCATGCTTGACTTTATGTCAGTTATTTATTGCGGCACTTTTGTATCTTGTTACAGCGATAATTAGTACCGCAATAAAGATTGTCTTATTGCGATTTGCGATACTATTATCTGATGCTAATGGGTGTTTATTACAGTACATTTTAATGTACGCCGTAACAAATCCCTTAAAACACACATCACGTTTGAGTTTGAAACAGCCACCGATGGTTCCCTTTCCTCTCTCTCTCTCTCTCTCTCTCCTCCAATGCAGCGACAAGTCTCCCCGTCGATTGTCCACTTCGCTGTCGTCCATCTCCGAAATGGTAATCTCTCTTCCTCGCTCCTCTGTTTTTTCTCTATTCTCTTTCTATTTTTTCCATTTTCTCTTCATCAAGTGACATCTATCTCTTTCTATGTCTCCTATTTTCTCTTCATCGAGTGACTACATCGAGGGATAGCCATTTCTCCATTATAACGAGGTACTTCTTTACCCCCTTGCGGCATTACAAAACCTTAACTCTTAGAGTAAGTAGCTTCATATGCTCTCCTAACAGATTTTTTCTGTTAGGATTTTGTGAAAATTGGAGATTAGGAGCATTGTTAATTGATTGTAGTATTGCTTGGTGTCTCGTTGATAATTTTAGATTCCTTTAATTTTTTTTTATTTCATTTTGTTGGAAATTTTTTCGTTAATTTTCTCATTGGTAATTTTAGTGTCTCCATGTATTATTGTTAGTTGATTTAGTGTTGTTTATACTCTCGTTGGTTTTGGGGCATTCAGGTTAGCCATTGCGACTTTTCCTTCAAACTTGCGGTTTCAATAAAATCTTTGCTATTGTAATTTGTTTCAGCACGTCATAGTTCTCTATTTCAAATGAAGAATTTGTGCATCATAGATCTTTTGCTAATTTTTTTAAAGATGGCCAAGCTTCCATAACTACTTTCTAACAATTCTTATTTTCAAATAATAATGATTAATCTTTGTTTGTTTGTTTGTTTTTTTCTTCCCTAGGTTTTTTTTTTTCTAAAATTAGTCATTTTAATTTTGCAATGCATTAGATCAAAACTTGGTTTTGCCTATACTCTATGTTGATTAGATATATGTGTTGACTTCTAGGCTTGTCATTTGGTGTTGTTTTTTGCATAAGCATGTACCTATAAAGAGAGACTATAGGTAATCATTCCATAAAATTTTGTTCATTTGATAGAAGTTTGATTAATATAACTATTTCTTACTTTAGTAGTAATTGGCATGATGCTTCTTTTTCGTCTACTGCTTAATTCTCCAACATGATTTGACTGGTTTATGATCTGTTTGGTAGAGTGGGATGGACTAGTTTTTTTGCAATGGTAAGTGATTAAATTTGCCTTGGCATCATATGTTTATCTATTTCTTGTTATTTATAAAAGTAAGTGATTAAATAGATCTTGTTGCTTAAGACCAAAAACTTATTGCATTTTGAATTCCATTTCATGGTGCATGTGACAAAAGCAGCCTAAGCCTGACTATTGTTTCTCCCTTGCCATCATGTCAATTGCCAATTTTTGTTTTTGTTTTTGTTTCTTTAAATCTGTAATTTGTATATATTTACTGAACCATACTAGTAGTCTGGCATACTTGCTTGTGTGCGGAGTCCAATGAAATTGAAGATGTTTCTATTCCATATGAGAAAATATTAGACTGCGTGACATCTTGCATCCGTTTGGCAAATACAAATGATATTGTTGAACAACAAAACAATTTATAAATGTTGTCATAACTTCCCTCTCGCCTTGCTCCCCATGAATAGGTATCCTTCTTGGCCTTTTCTCTATTGGTGTTATTAGTTCAATAAAAGTATAGAATATTTATGGACAATCAGAATATCAACATTTTCATGAATTAAATAACTTTGCTCAAGACTCAACAAGGTTTTAGATGACTCTTAGGGAACTTCCCTTCATGCCAACTTAACTTCTTCAGTTCAGGAGGTAATCAGAGTCCACTTCATTTACCACACATTTGTTATGGCTTGTCTTAATGCTATATTCCTTCTTATTTCAATTATTTCACTTTGTGTCACCTGATATAGTGCAATGCATAAGCACTATAAAGAGTGCTCAGGTATGCCATCCATTTCTTGTTAGGTTTATTATGCATGTTGTGAACTTGTAGTTATTTTACTATAACAGATCATGCATAGTAATAGTTAATATTGACTTTTAATACAACCACATTAAACTCTAGGCCCATTTATGATATTTACTTTTATGGTTTCACCACTCTTAAAATGTACTGTCAATGTATAAAAACCAGCTATAGTGGTTTTTAGGTTTGTATAGATACTCTTAAAACCACAAGCAAGTATAAACAATGGCCCTATGCTGATTTGAATTGTTCATATTTGAATCCAAACTCTAAATTTTGTAGGATAAGAAAATGAAATTATGCAATATATATATCCTTGAGTTTGTGTGGTAGAGTTTGATGCGTCAACATATTTGCTTACTCTCTGTATTGTTCATAAATCTATTAGACCTAATAGGTTGCGTCATTCAGCACTAATCCTATATTTATATTGTTTTTTTTTCCTTTTGAATTCCTCAAGACATTTGCTACTTTTTTCTTCTCCTATTGTACTATATAATTATGTAGTAATTCTAGTAATTTGATCATTTCACTATGTGGTCTATGTTGACGTGGCCTTTGTTAAGATATAACTAATAATAAAATCTGAATGTACACAATCCTGCATAGAAATAGTTGGATAAGTTTGAATTTAATATATTATATAATTTGGAAACAAAGGCCAAAGTAAGAGTAAAAAAATTTGACTTATGTGGCTGCTAGTTTGTACAGCCATATAACAAACATATAAGAGCATTGTTAGGACACATGTTGAATTAAACATTTTTGTAGATTGTGCTTCATGATTTTGTTGTGTTTTGTAATATATTTTTGTGTGTTTTAGGTTATATAATCTAACAAAACACTAGTAAACTGAATGGCTATAAAAGTCAGATAGTTTCACTGGTATTTTTTTTTTAAATTTTTGGAAAAGAGTATTTTGGCGAATTTAAGTCGCCACAAAAATCTAATTGGGTCGAAAATGTGAGCTTTTGTGACAACCTCTAAGCACCGCTAATGTCTTTTCACGGCTTTTTCAATGCCATTTGAGAATAGCATTTATGGCATGTAATTTTTTATTTGTGACGTTTTTCTGGTGCCGTAAATGATCATTCTTTAGGCGTCACTCCACGAGAAAAAATGCATTTCGGCAGAAGTTGCATTTCTTTGGTGTCCACCATGCGACACCAGAATAAATGTCGGCTTTGATCTATTGCGGCATTTTTTGAGATGCAGCATTTTTCTGGCGCTGGAAAAGCCCCCAAAATCTTGTAGTGTACGGTCAAACAACAATCAAGCCAAATATCTGGAATGACTTTTTTCAACAGAAAATCAAGCCACCATTAAAGTATATCTATTTTTCCTTTTTAATCATGCATAAATATATTCGTATTTTAGAACTAAAGAGGGTCAAACACATCATGAGTAGATTCAAATCAAAAGATTGAAGTTAATTATTATATATGGGACAATCATGAAGACAATGAAACAAGTTAAAAAATCAGATATTATATATATGTGTATATATGTATATATTAGTACTAAAGGGTAGATATTTTACAGAAAAGTGATAGTGTCATGAAAATTATTTTCTGCATGCTAATGATTTTCAAGCCAACCAGACATGAAGTTATCACTACAAGAGAAAACATTTTTTGCAGTGCCAAATTTCGTTGCAAAAAAGGTATTAAAAACTTGCAAAAAACTATTACTGGTGTTTTTAAATAGACGCACATCGACTAGAAAAGTATGCATTTAAATATGCAATATCAGCGAAATTTGAAACTCGTTGCAATTAATTACTATTTTCTGCGAGTTGAAACTACTGGAAAAGACCAATAATTTGATGCAATTGTTTGTTACCTAGGGTTAAGTATCGCTTTGATGCAATTTTCGACGATATAAAGCATCGCAAATTAGTTGCTGCTTCTATTTTAAGGGTCAAAAATAGTATTTGCCACGATTGTTTATCGCTGCAAATAGTACAACAAAGGGAAAAAAAATATTTTCAGCGATAAACAATTGCTTGTAATATCCTTATAAATTAAAAAAAAAAAAAAAACTCAAGTCGGACTGGATACCCGAAAAATACATGAAACAATCATATTAGCCTTGATATCTTACTCACGAGATCATTCATAAATTTTCAAGCAGAATTGTGGTCCATGTGCATGCATTTGACCTAGAAGATATATATAGTCTTCCACCAAATCAAATAAACATCATTTTTTTGTAAAAGCATAGCATAAGATCTGGGATATTCTAATCGAACCTACATGTTTGAATAAGATCTGGGATGCTTACTTAGGCTATTAATATTAAAGAATAGCGTGCCATAAACATTCCCATCTCAACTAGTTAAGCTATGAATGTCACACAAGCAACAAAACATAACAATAATATCAAATGCATGGAAGATCACTACAAGAAAAAGGCCCTAATGGAAATTCATTCATTCATGCAAATGTTTGAATTACACAATTAACAAACTAGTGGTTCCCAAGACAGTTACTACAAGTGTCAGTTTATAACTGCCTAAAGCTTATATATACAAAGGTGCATTTTTTCCTTTAGCTACATGGAACAATGGCAGGCATTGAGAAAGTGAAATTATACCTTATTTCACAACACTGGATGGACTTTACAATCAGTTCGGGTTTCTCCTTCGGTGCTATATGCAGGTCTGCATCTACTTCAACAATGCATATTGTCCATAATGTTGGTTTTCTCAGTTCTGGGAAACTCTAAGTCCATCTACCATCTCAGGAGCTAGTAGCTTGGACCAACATTAAATCTCCCTTTAATATGGTAAAAATTATGCATGCAAAAAAGTGCACACTAATTAACTTAATTGTTATGCTGCTCCTTTGACAAAAACATAAAAAAAAATGGTTTTATGGGTCTCTTATTCATCCCTTAACCTCAAGCCTAACAATGTTATTTCCAGGATACATGTCCGCATGGATAAAATAAGAAGATGAGAATTAGTACTTCTCTAGCCTACCATCTTAATTTCTTTGATGGATATAATAAATAGAGGAGACATCATTCCATGCTTTTCACATTGTGCTCCAAAATAAGAGTCTATCCCTGCAATACATATCATCAAGAAGTATAAGATTGAGAGAAAAAGGATTAAGGGGAAAAACTGAAGCATGCTTGTCTATCTCAACCAAATATTAAAGTCAATCATTTTGTGACTGTCATCATAAACAAGTAATCACAAAATGACAATCTTTAACCAGATCTAAAACACTTACTAAAAAAAGCAAAATATGATTGACAGCTGCAATATGTCACATAAATATATGTGTTTTACCATGTATCAATAAAAAAACAATCGAACAGGTTAATGAAAGTATAATGTCATCTAACCAACATTTTCTCTAAAAGACCAATACCCAGCTCTTACTCTCCAATGTAAAAGAGGTCTAACTTGCAAATTACAGTATTCAACACTTAAAAAATATTGGAAGAGGTGCTATAGAAACACTTATTGGTACAAATTATAATTGGAAAAAGAAAAAAGACCCCACTTGAAACACTTCCAATACAAAGTATTGGAAGCTAGTGTCCCCATATTAGCTTGAGTATCCCAAGACCCCACCTGAGTATGCATGATATTACTCAAGTCTCACACCATTTTTATTTGAACATGTTACACACAAGCCACTCCTCAAGAAACTTTGGATTGAGATGCAAGTACAAGACTACTCATATTAGTTGAGGTAGATGTAAATGATTAAATTAATTCCTTCTCTATTTAATATCAAGTGTAGATATCATCAAAGAGTACAGTAGCAGGGTTGTCATCATTATCTTAATGACAATCTCTATACAATTCAAGGTATAAAAACATAAATAGAACAAGTTAATTATAGAGTTGGTGATCAGTCGAAGACAAGAATGAGTTGGCAGAGCTATGAAAAAAATGTACAAACATTAGTAAATAACCACACAATAGAGACAATCGCAATAGTTATCTTGGACAGCTTCTGACTTTCACGCCATACATAATCATCAAGAATTATTAAGTCATCGATTATCTACCACCCATAAGATGAAAGAAAGCATTCACTTAGGGAAAAAGAGTGAACCACTTACATCATATATTACAATCTGAGTGCACAAGTTAATTGTAGTCAAAAGAACATAATGCATAGAGAATGCAATGTCGTTTGCAGCCACAAGAATCATCTGCAATAATATATTGTTGAGAACAAAACATATAAAGGGTTAATACAAACAAGATAAAGGGTTAGTACAAACATAAATAAACCCAACGTAAGAGCATAAAGAATTACATCCAAAAGGCTTCAATACCTTGCATTAGCTTTGCTTAGATGCAACAAAGGGACTGATGAGAAGATAAAGGAAAAAAGATAGAAAAAATAACAACAAATGACAGTCATTGAATAGACAAGTAAATCTAAAGAAGTAATTTCTCACATACTCATTGTAAGACAATGTTGGCATGCCACTCAACCAGCCTCCTACCAAAAAAAAAAAAATAGTCAATTTAACAAAGTAACCAGCATAAAGTCATAGGAGGCCTATTCTATCCTAATAAAGGAACCAGGTTTCCATGAACATCAGTAATCCAAAATAACAGCTCTCCTTTAGGTATGTGTTTAAATAAGTTTAAATGTATATAATATGGTAAGAGATATTATTTCTTTTAGGTAATTATTATAAGTTTAAATCTATATGTGTGCAGTGTACACAAGTTTATCTATGTAAATATGTATATATAAAAATATATATACATATTTACATATATAAACCTAAACAAAAGTGTTGCACAGTTGTATGTAATTTCATGATAAATAAAAAAAGGAATAAGGGTATTCTCCATCTGTAGACACTAATATTGAGCTGTGATTCATACAATGGAATTGAATAATATCTTATACAATCAAACACGTAGAATTGAATAAACTATCAACAAAAAAATAGAGTATAAAAACACCAAGAACAAGGGACACAAGAGTGCTCAAGCAAGTAGCTAGAACTAAAGGCCAAAATAACTAAAAGTTAGTGATCAATTAATCTGTGTTATAACCTATATATTAGCAACATCCCAAAAAATTTTTGACAATTAACTTAGTGAAAACAGATTAAGAAAGTGTAAACTGAGAATAGAACAAAATGTGAGATTAACAAAGGATCAAAGTGAAGGGGTGTAGTCTGGGAACTCAAAATATTGCATATTTGGGAAGAAAATTCATTATCCAGTACCCATATATATGGAAACTGGACCAATATATATGAAACGGAAACGGTGAAGGGGAGCAAGAATCACACGAAATATAGAGTTACCTAGGGTTTGAAAAAGGTAAGCCTTTTGCGTAAAATTTCACAATATTTCTGGCATGCGCTGAATGGTTTGACTACCATCCACCGAGAACGTTGCAGATGTCGAGCCAATCGGTGGATGTTCAGCGAGGAATCCAAGAAACTTGAGCTTTAGGGGCTAAGGTCGAATCCAAAAGGGCGGAGACAAAGGCAAGGAGATGTTGAGGGTCAAGTGGGAGAATCGCATGGAGACGAGCAGATTAAGAAGGGGAGATTTTTCATTGGGGGTTCTAGGGTTTTATTTTAAGGGAGAATATTTGTCGATGTATAGCCAAGATGGGGGTGAGAATCCGAGATGATTTGGGGGATGGGTATTTTTGAGGGATTTGGAAAACAAGTTTGATGTTACAACGGCAACTGATGTTGTAATAGTCCAAAACGTTGTTGCAATAGGCTTAATCCTTATCCATCTAAGTTGCACAGTTGACTGTGCTGTAATATGTGGCTAGCGAAAAAAATAACACTACAAAAATGCTACTATTGCAGCGATTCTTATATTGGCAACATATAAGTCGATGCAATAGGACCTTTTTCTTGTAGTATATCAACTTTTAGAACATTTCCCCCTTTTTCTCATGTATATGTAGTACTTTGAAACAAACAAATCCTAATTTTCCGTTGATTTTCAAATTTTTCTAACTAGACTTTTCATATATATATATATATGTATATATATACTTTTAAAATGTGCATTCTTTTGATAAAAAATAATTATAATGATAGATTCTAGTTTTTTTAAAGAGTAGTACTGTACAAGATTTGTATAGTCTACACTACAACAAAAATTGTTTTTTGCGGCTCATAATATTTCCTGCAGGGTTAAAAATTGCCCAAAATAGGCAAATTTATTTTTGAAAAAACATTCCGGCGAAAGGTGAAAATCGCGCCAATAAGTGTTTATTGTGATGACTTTTTTTGCTGCAACAACTTTTGCCGCAATAAGTATTTTTTTGCAGTAGGATAATTTTTTATTGCAACGCAAGTAGGAACTCGACGCAATAAGTTCTCTTTCCTTCATACACTTGTACTAAAATGACTTATTACGGCAACCAGGAAACCGCCGTAATAAGTTCTTAATGTCGTAAATCGGGGGGAAACCCCCAAAACACTCATACCACGTTTTTCTTTCCCTTCTTCGACAAAACTCTCCGCGTCTCACCTCCATCGTCCCCTTGCCATTTCCCATCTTGTACACCATCGGTTCAGCAGCTGTAGGGTACTTTTGCCTCCTCTAGACGACGGTGAGCTCTCTTACTCCGTTAATCACTCATTGTTTCTCTCTAGGGCTTGGGGTTGGTTGTCTGCGAAATGAGTAAAATGATCAAAATAATAGATCTACTTCAAACCATCAATATTATGAATGGAGGCTTAGGTTAATCAATGTGTTGCTTCTTATGTTCTGATACTTATAAAGAGTTTCGTGTGCTTACTTTTTTATTTGGTTTTTTCTTTTTCTAAAGTTTGGATTCATTCAATCTCAAAATTGCTTTCATGCTATCTGATTGGAAGGAACCTTGAAAAGCATTGAAAATTGGATGTCATTTGATGACTCCTGAACAAGTGAGCAATGCCAATCAGTGCATTATAGTTTAATCCAATATAATTTATTTTCTGATATTGTTGTTTGGGATTGATTTGAATATTTAAGATTTGAATTATACTGAAACTGATCCATGTGTGGCTTCGTGAATATGTTTTGTAAGCAAGCACACACTTTATGTGGATCTTCATGTGTATTATGTATGAGATCTTCTTTTTGGCAAGTGTGCCGCCTGCTTGTGCTCATTTTGATCTATGGTTGATTCAGTATACAATTGTTTCAATTATTGGCTTGATTTTAATGAGTTTAAGATTGACTTATGGTTTAATGTCACTTATTAATGAGATGTATTGAACGGACCACTCATTTAATATATTAGTTAATAATATAATACGGACAATTCAATTTAATTATTCTCATTTGTTTAAACTTATGAATGTACTTTTACATAGTATAAGAGGTTTTGGGTTTGAATCTCTTATGCTATGAGGGTGTCTCATGAAGCTAATAGGATTTAAATATGGGGATTCTTACTTTGATTCCTATAGATCTTCCCGTTCTTCACCCTACTTCCCTTTTAGCAGCTTAAATGGCTTTGTTTTTTCTTTTGGACTTAAGTTTGTTTGGGCGCCTTCTCTTTGTTGTAGTTCTTGTGCAAGTTTTGCAGGATCAGTGCCATTTCATGGTATCACACAGTTGATGGGTAAACGACCTTAAGATTATGTCTCCAGATCTATATATGTTCAACGCCACATTTATTTATAAGGCAGCTTTGTCAGGTTGAAGAAATTCTTGATAGAGAGCAGACAATCTGGGTCTTCGAGGATCAGGAAATTAGGCATGCCCACACAAACACCGTAATATAGCAGTTATGTCATAACCTGTTCTCCTTGTATTCATGCTCTTGCTAATACATTGCTTTCGCAATTCCTTTGTAGATTTAGCAGCCTTGGAAAATTATCCTGGTTCTCCCTTTTAGCCATCAGATTCATAAATTTTGCTAATACATTGCTTAAATTTTTTATCTGACTTCTTGTTCTTTGTGAGTAAGATTATTCCTATCTTTTATTTTGGTGACCAGTGAATCTTTGTGATTTTCTTTTACAACCATCATTTACTCTCTGTCCAGCACTTAAATTTATTTGATTTTTATACATGGAATCAGATAGGTAGAAGCAAGGTGAGTCTCATAGAGAGACCCAGGGACCTGCATAGGCAGTACCGAATCAAGAAGTGAAAAAGGTGCATATTTATGATATAATTGCTCATTATGCTTAGTTTTGCCTCCTCTCTGATCAACTTGTTACTTATTTTGCTTTTATATGTTTTGGCTTTCAATCTTCAAGGATGGAAGGATCACAATTCGATTATTAATGAAATATTTGTTGAATAAGCTAAAACTGGATAACAAATCAGAGGTGTTTTTCTCATTCCATATGCTCATGGTTGGCTATAAATTATTCTATAAAAATCTATTTCATTGACTTTAGTGTTTTCTTTAAACTTTCTCTCTCTTTAAAAGCAATTAATTCAGAGATAAGCATGAATTGAATCAGTAAACTATCAACTCTCTAAGTACTCTATACAAAGATCAGCAGTAATATTGGATCAGAGGTGCTAACTCAAATACATATACAAGCTATCGAGCTAATTCCTTTGTGCTAGTTTTTATTTTTCTTTTATGTGTAATAGTACAACAGGCCAACTTTAGATTCAATTGAGAATTGCATTTAAAAAAAAAAAAATTTCAGGTTGTTTTTTAAAGGTCTAGTAGGTGTATTATTTGCTTAGATTTTGCCTAAAAAAATAGAGACCAAGTTGTATGTAACTCTATTTCTAGAAATACATTGGGTTTGCAAACGAGTACAAAATATAAATACTGAGTATGTTTACATCATATAGAAATATTATAAATTCTTGATTTTATCCTTATTTGATAATATTTATGATTCTAAATTCTTGCAGTTTTGAGATCAAAAAAGGAGCTAGGCTTCTAATTTTCAGATAAAGTGGGCAGCTTAAATTTCAGTGATGATTAATGCTTGTTTAAGAAACCCTTGTTACACCATATATGGGGATGGGAGTACACCTGTTTTACATTGATCTATTAGTATGGGATGACTTTGAAATAGCATTTTTTATGATGAATAAATGATATATCGATAAATGTTGGGGTATTTGAAACATCTATATCATGTAAACGATTAATTTATGATATTCTACACTTATTAGGAAGCATATTGATCTATTATATATGTTAAATTTATTCGATGGAAAGTATATGAAATCGGGAGGAAAACAAATTCAAACTATATGTGGTGAGTGCCTTATTGACCAAAAAAAGTCAATTCCTGTGCAATTATAATAGGGAAATTAGAGAGAAAATCTTTCAAAAAAAGTCAATTCCTGTGCAATTATAATAGGGAAATTAGAGAGAAAATCTTTTGTGGCGGCCACATGTCGTCACAAAAGGTTAAATCCCACGTTAACTTTAACCGGTTCCAGAGCGTTATTTATGGCGGATATATTGACTATTTGTGGCGACTTCATACCCCCGCAAATAAAAAAACTATTTCTGCAAAATGTCATAAACCATGAATTTATTTTTCTCACCCGCGGCCCCATTCCGACGGATGAATGTAGCCAAAAACAAGCTTTTGCGGCGCATATATTGGTATTTGCGGCAAGTCTGTAGTGCCGCAAATACTCAAATTTTTTTTAGTCTTCTAACCATATTATAAACATTATTCACATTTTTGTAGTTGGGGACCAATTTATTTTCATTAATTTCTTTCCATAACTTCTTTCGTAGTTGGCACTCCATTTAGCTAGAATTTCTCCTTATAATGATATGGGTCCAGAAAATAACTAGACTACTTTTACAGGTGTCAAGTCATTTTCATAATCATGAATCAAAGTGTCCACAAGAAATGAATGTTCTCTCCAATTTTTGTTCGAACTTCTAGTAAGAATACACATATTAATAAATACATACATATATATATATATATTAGTAGGTTATATAATATTTATTATTTACTTAATACTTTCCAAAAGAATTATACAAACAAAAATAAATATGTTGTAGGCTAACTTCTTATATGTCTCTTTTGTTTGGGATCAGGTTAGGTTTGGCTACTATAGTATTTTTCAAATATTTTTAGAATATTTTTTATTTATTATTATTTTATTATTATTATTTTTATCTAATTTTTATTACTATTCATTATTTTTTACTATTATTTAATATTTTATTATTAATTTTTTATTATTTTATTAATACTATTTACAAAATATTTAAGATCACCTCACATCCAAAAGCCAGATTAAATTTGCGCAATAATTGAATTAAGAGATTTTTTGGTTAATCCGCATCATCTGCTTCTATCAAGAATTATAGTGACGTGGCTTATACACCATCACAAACACGTTCATGTTGAACATGTGGTATCACACGGCAAACTCCTCGGTTGATTTAACGAAATGAATTTGGCTTATGTCCAATAAAAGATTATTGAACACGTTATACTACCCAAAGAATGGATGTGATGATTGACGTCGAAGGGGGGCAAATCTCATTTATTTAAAATAATAAATTGCGAAATGGCATCTAGACTTTCATTTATGTGCAAGGGCAATGCTACGGGTCCATTGGGGTGTTCTGCTGCATTGTTTCGTAGTGTAATTTAATATTTTTATATTTTTGTATTTTTGTTACATATTTTTTTTAATATTTTTAATATTTAAAAAAAAGTAAAAAAATCATAATATTATTAAATAATATTTCTTTAATCATTATGTAAAAATAGAAATTAAAAATTAAAACAAAAAAGAAAAACGGGACAATCTAAAGGAATAAAGTAGATGGACAAAAAAATATTTCCCTATGCGCACGTACCTTTTCTAACTTTTGTAATATCGCAATTAAGATCCGGTTTGTTTACAGGAATTGAAATAAAAAATTTAAAATATATTTCAAATTCTTCATTATATATTTTTAAATTTTTATATAAAATATAATAAAAAATTCAACATTTTCAAATTTCAAAACATATTTTTCAAATTCTAAAATAAAATTAATATTAAAAAAATATCTTACAATAATATTTTATTCTTTTTTTTAACTTTTATTACATTTCATCTCTAAAAACAAACCAAGCCTAATCAATGATGCTACATGACTTATTAAAAAAAGTATATTCAGAATAATATAGTGTCTAAAAAATACTAAAAATCTAAAATGCTATATTCTTTCTACCCTTGCATATTTAAGTTATTAATTCTGATAAAATAAGGTATGTCATGTGTCACGAATATCAAAGAATAAAACGAGTGATATAAATTAGACATACAATAATTTTCACATAAACTAATGTCAACACGATGATGCTTGCCGCGATCCCCTTTTGACGAAGAGCGGCTCGCCATTTCCTCGAAGGCAAGGGAGGAGGGGCCTCCAAGTAAAAGTGACCAATCATGTGGGACTGGTCCAAGATTGTGAGGTAGTGCCAGATGTTGCTATTCGTCAACAGCAGGACGGTCATGGAGTTTGTTGAGTGGGCTTGAACCTAAGAGATAATGGATGCGACCCGGATTTCCATTCTCTCCGTCAAACAAATCGACAAGGTCTTGGAGTCTGGCACTTTCTGCCAGCAAGACCGTAAGGGAAACTCCTTGAGCCCTTATTCCCTCGTAAGAAACTTCTAGCCTGACCTAGTCATGAAGAAAAATGCCTCTGCCAATCCTTAAGAGAGGGTTGAAGACAGTACCAAGCAAGCCAACTGCCTCTTGGACCAAAGACTCTAAAAGCTGCACAGACTCCTGTTCAAATGGTTGATACGATAGACAGATAGGAACTCCCGAGTTGTCCTCTCAAAGAACTCGTCCGAATTGCTCAACACCATCTAGAAGGCGATGTAGCTGGATATCATTAATCTTTAGCCATTGGGATTGATCTGTGCAAAGGCTAAACTCAGATAGTCCAAGATCTCCCTCACTAGATGATAGAATGATAAACGCAGGATGTGGGTGAACATTACACATATAGAGGCCAACCAGCGAAGCCAGACCACCATTGTTCGTCGGATGACCTCCTCTAGCAAACTCCAACATGATTTCTAGGGGGATGTTGAAAGTCTGCCGGATAATGGGCAGCTCTCCCTTAATTGCTCTCTAGTCCCAGTATCTCTTAGCGTAGGTGTCCTTCATCGACTTCTATTGAGAGAATGAAGAAACAAGGCCGAGAAAGGTCTGAGCCCATGAAGAAGAAAGGCACATATTTGGGGGAAGCAAATAAGGGTAGTATCAAAGAACTAGGAGGGGCAATTTTAACAGTCATGATAATTGATGAGGCACGAAGCAACGTCCAATGCTCGGTGAGTGTTTAGTACAACCTAATGAGATTCTCTAGATATGGGCAAGAGGCATGCGAATTGTTAGTGCCACGTGGGTAGGTAGAGGTAACAACTTCCAATCTCTAGGGGACTCCAAATGGTACGAACGTGAAGTGACAGAGAGCATAAATGTGGACCTTATGCTTCTCTCTGGGCTCCAACACGTGGTGGGACATTAATGGAAAGGAAACGGTTATAGAATTTGAATACATTGTATGGGTCGAGCCCCTTCAGGATACCTAGCCCACCAACCTAGGGAGGAAGACCGAACCAGTTTGCTGGCCCAGAGTTTGAATTTGCACCATACCCATATGTTGAGAATTTATTGGGTACTATGTGGGAGGCAGAGTTTGAGAACCCTAAGCCAAGTCCACTCGGGCAAAGCTGGAGAACAAAAACAAGGACACAGGCTTGGAATTTGAATTCGTACTACATCCATATGCTAAAAATTTTTGGGGTATTGTGTGGGGAAGTCTCAAGCCCTCAGGGCGGGATGGACTCAGAATTTAAATTCCCACCATACTCATGTGTTAGGAATTTACGGGGTATTGTGTGAGAGGAAGTCTCAAGCCCTTTGGGCCGGACTAAGTCGGCCCAATACAATCGCTAGAACCCAGATAGGACCAAGTTTGCGCCTGGGCAGAGCTATTCTAAGGTTAGTAGCCCAGATCACCAACTGAGGTCTAAGTAGAGGGCCCATTGGAGAATGTAAAGTGCAAACTGTGCGTGAAAATCAGTAATTGCATAGAGCCTGGCTACACTAAGCTACCCGGGCATTTGAGTATTGGCGAAAGGGTGGTGCCGAACGGTACGACCATGGTAAGGGAGACTGCCATTAGACAACAGAATGACAGAAGGTGAGGCCCAAAGTATGGAAGACAATCTCGAGTATCCTCTATCAGAAGATCTCCTCACAGATATATATAAATACCCACACACACCCCACAAGTGTGTTCTTTCTAATTTAACTCATTCACTTGCATTCTTACTACTCAAGCTCTCATTTTTGCCCGTACTGACGTATCCAAGGAATCATGACTCCCCCGATCCTATCTCTCACTCTTATATGTGCGGGTTAAAAATCGAACACTTGTGACGTGAATTTGTCCAAACCTGCGAAACATATCAATAATGTTATTTCCTTCTATCCCTCGTTATAAAACTAATAGAAAAAGAAAAACACTTGTTGGCCCTGTGTCACATTCCACCCTTCAACTCTTCTAAACTAGGTTTTGAAGTCTTTCAACCAATTAATTTTATATTTTAATATGTCAATCTCGTTCAGCTAACACGAGATAAATGAATGCAGGGCATAAGTTTTTTTTATCACAAAGTCTTGGTGTGTTTAGTGAAATCATCTTAATTCATCACATCATATCACATCACATCTTATAGTTTAATTTAATTTTTTTAAATTTTAAATTTTAAAATTTAAAATTTTATTCAATATATATATATATATAACCCAAACCTTACGGAAATTACGTCCTGGCCAGTTAGTTAGGGGGCCACTCTGATCTGCCCCAAAACTTAAGTCACAAGATGGAAAGTTGGGTAGCGACGTTTTCCTCACGTCTGAGAAGTGAGAGCTGCCATAAGAGCACACATCAGCTTTTCTTTTTCTTTTGTGGCAAGTGGGGGAAGGGCGCTAGTCCTGAGGAGACAGGCCTCAGAGTCAGGACTGAACGGCAATGCAGGGTAGATTACAATTTATTGCAATGTCGTTTGGATTAATCCAAAGGCAAATTGGCTCGATATCTCTGTCGCATTTGCCAGAAACGTCCGGTCCCATGAGGCATGCATGTGGATTTGCACCAGCCCTGCAAAAAGATTGCCTAATGGGTGAGGCAAGGGTACTATTAGTTTATTAGTTTATGCTTCGCTTGAATTTAAAAACAAAATAAATTGAGATGAATTTAGTTTAATTTTTAATATTATTATTATTTTAGAATTTAAAAAATATATATTAAGATTTAAAAAAAATGTATAAGAATTTATATTTTATATAAAAAAATTATAAAAATATAATAATAAAATAAAAATAAATTAAAATGAGTTGAACTCATTTTCAAATACAAATTAAGTTTGGAATAATTTGAAAAACATCCAGAACTTGGGTCTTTCTTGCTTTTGTTTCTCTTTCACGGGCTTCATATTTGATCGAAAAGGTCAGATTTTTGTATACTATGCATCATGGGGACCGAACAAAAAGTGCAAACATGAGCGCCTAGCTAGCTAGCTAGCTAATTTATAATGAATATTATACAAAACTTAACTCTATAAATATAGCTTTTCTCAAACATTTTATAAATTAATTTTTTATTTTATTTTTTAATAATATATAGAAGGAATATCAATGCCCATGAAAAAAATTAAGTTCGAAAAAGAACTTTAGATCTTAAATATTAACATAATGAAAGTACAACATGCATTAATATCTCGAGATATTTTGTTTAGTGTTTACGCATTGCTATTGACTTCAGAGTACTACCCACATCACATGTCATGACGTGCAATGCCAATCACACATACTCGAAGTCCTTGATGAGATATACTTCATCACTTATACGAATCACAATCACACATAGTGAGGTATCACCTCATACTACCTCATTATTATTATTTATTATTTATTATTTTTCTATTATCTTTTAACTACCATTCATATATCATCTGCAATCACTTTAACATCCAAATATAGCGAGCCGCCGAGCAGTCACCTATAAATAGCAAAAGTTAATATTCTCATCATTAATTGATTTATTCACAAAATTAGGTTTACATTGGCGCATTTGGATGCTAGGTTGATCTCATAAAATATTAAAAATTTGAGATAATATTTAACTTTTTATAAAAAGTTAAAAAATAATAATAGATGCCATCAATAATTAATTTAAAATAAATTCCATTTATTTTGACATCCAAACATACCTTTGGTCTGGTTGTTTGTGACCAATTTCAATCAAGTTCGTGACATTTATTATATATGCAAAATAAATGGATTCTTCCTTAGCAACGTCTTATCTCTTAATTCCCTGTTTTTTTTAAGAAATAATTACTGATAATTAATTATTAAATAATTTCGAAACATAAACATACAATACTTTCACTCTATAAGTACAGGATATTTTATCATTAAAAATTTAGGTTTATATAAGCAATTAATTTAATCTTGATATAATATTTCTGCGATACGATGCATGATATATAGTATCATTAATAATCGATATTTTAAGAAACTAAATAAATTAATACAATTTCCATATATAATATTTTCCATATTTTCTTTATTTTTCACTACAACATTAATTTTGATTTTTTGTCACGAACGTGTGTGGTCCAAAATAGATGAAAAATGCATTTTTTCTACCAAATTTAATAGTGGGAGGTTGGGGGCATATAATTCATAGGCAATAATATTTTATCTATTTGCAAACTATTTTGTGAAAAATACTACATTTTTTTCCTAAATTCAACTAGTGACAATAAGTGTTTTCTTTCGTGGCAAATTATGTTACTATAGTGATCATAGTAGTCATAAATATTAGTCTATCCATACAACCAATTAGTCGGAATATATCTTTACCCATAAGTTCAATCATGGCTGATTTGGTACCATATATATGGTTCTCACTACTAATATTGTGGCAAAAGATTCTTTGGGTTTTTTTTTTTTTGTGAAAATTTCTTATCTTAATCCTACACTTTCTAGAAAAATATTGTTTCTCACCAATAGATTTGGTTGCAAATAAGTATTAGCTACCGATTAAAAAGTGATAAAAAAGTATTTGTCACGAGTTACATTTTTGGCAAATACTAAAGATTTCGGGAAAAATAAATTACAAAATTAAAAAATGAGACTTGAGCAAAAAATAATCATAACCAAATACTCTAATATAGGTTAAAATAAATATATTCCAACATTAGAGATCCAAATTTACACTTATAATAATTTTTTTTTAAAAACGTGTAAACTTGAGCTAACATGTTCACAAAAAAAAAAAAAAACTCCCAAGAAGAATCTAAGAGAGGAGTCTACTCATACATACACATGATATACCACACAACCACAAAGATTTGTAAGTTATAATTCATATATGGTTCTACAAAACCACAATCATACAATCTATACAAGAGAATACCAAGGCTGCGCGATTAAATACCACAACAACTTTATTCAACTTCTCTCTCACATTCCACAACGGTTGAGAAAGCTGGTCACCATCTCACTTGTTAAAATTCCAATTCCTTCTCGTTCAAAATCATTTCAGCTACCTGAATGAGGATAATAAAAAAGGAAGGTAATACTTGTCAAAAAAGGAAAAGAAAAGAAATGAAGAAATATTGAGATTTATGAAGAAATAGGTTAAGCTATATCCTAAATGCAAACTTGTCTTCCAATTGTTGCTGTTGGGGGAGAGTGAAATCTTGAACCTATCCTCTTCATTCATCCTCTTTTATTTATTTTACTAGTTTTATGTCTTTTCTAGAAGACAATAAAATCAAGTGGGGGGAAATGAGAATGATGACTAAATGGACAACAATGACAAGAATAACACTTGTTGCCATTAAATAATAGTTCCAGTGAGATCCTTCTCATTTCATAGTCAACAAGAGTATCATAATTAGAGGCATTTAACAAGTCACTGCAATTTGCTCAACAAAGGAATGTAATGCAATGTAATGTAATTTAATGCAAACATTGACGTCAAACATTATAAACAGAGGAAGGAAAAAGGATGTAATCAAAACATTTCTATAATTAGTCTCTTCAATAACTACATGTAACTGGATAAGATTGAGGCCAGAAGCTAAGCAGCTCAATATGCCACTGAAAACTGCATCTCCAGCGTCGGTTGTGTCAACAGATTTAACTTTAACACCAGCAACCCTGCCCCTGAATTCTTGCACAAAATCCACTTTGTTGTCAATGTTCTTTAACCTATCAACAAGATATAGAATAAAAGGATCAACAATCTAAAATTATTGCTAATTGTAAGTACAGTCATTTTTCCACAAGAAACTAATCATCCTAGGTTTCGCCTGCAAGTACAATCATCCTATTGCTTCAAAACTGCTGATATGCATTCTACTAAGACTTAAAAGAAGCTTTATCAAAGCAATATTAACTATGGATTGTGTAAACCGTGTAACATATTCTCCTCCCATACTATAGCAGTTTGTTACAAAAATATTATAGGGAAAAACTTCTACAATCACAACTTCTACACATGTTTATTACAAAAATATAATCCAAGCAAACATTAAAAAAAGTTAGGTAGAACCAAGACCTAGAAAAAATCCGCAACAACAAAAAATTGAGAAAAATTTACTCAGAATCACATTTGCAATATTCAACAATTCAAATTCAAGGAAGTAGAAGTTAAATGTGTATTGGATTGATTTGAGCTCTAACATCATGCTACCTACATGATATATTAATAGGAAAACAATTTATTATTTATTATTTTATAAGTATATCACTGAAAGGCAAATAATGTGCACAAAGATAAATGGGTATATTAAAGAATTAAATGTCATCAAGTTTACTAACTCAAAAAAGTGAATCCCTTTTCCTCTATTACTGAAAAAATAATTGCTACAATCTTAAGAAAATCCTAATGAAAATTCTTGAAAATCTAAAGAAGTGACGGTGCTTTGCTATAACATACAAAAATCAAACTGCAAGCTGTAAAAAAGAAAAACAAAGTCTGCTCGATCCTCCTGGTTGAGAGCTGCGCACAAAAAAATAGAACACAAGCACAAAAATAGATTAGCAAATAAGATCAACAGCAACAAAATTAAAACCCTAGCCTCTATTGATGGAGGCCAGCAAGGGTGTGCTCGTGGTGGCGAGGCTAGGGCTAACGAGAGAAAATGAGAAATACATAGATATTGAGAGGGGGAGGGAGAGGGGCATTTGGCAATGTTTTTGGTACCGTATCGTACCGGCCGGTACATATTATACCGTACTGGCCGGTACATGCTGTACTGGTTATTTGGGCGGTGCAGGTATACTACTTGTACCGTACCGGTCTATACCGGCTATACCGGATTTTAATTTAATTAATTAATTAAATTTTCATTTTTTTTCTTTTTTTGGCCTAAATTTAAACTAGATTATTTATATATATATATAATCTATTCATATATTAACTATTTTTTTGAAATATAATTTTTATATATATTTATATATATAAATTTTTTATAAATAAACTATTTCGAAACAGTACACGAAACGATACCGGTATTGAAATATTTCATTCCAATGCCTTGATCGATAACGGCACTTGTACAATATTCAAAACTTTGGTCTTTGAAACAAGGTCATCAAATAAAGAGAAACTCAACGGCGAGGGCAGTGTGGTTGGTTGTAGCAGCAAGAGCTATGAAAGAGAAATAAATCGGGAGAGGGGGAGGGAGAGAAGGAGGCACGTTGTTGGGTTTTGGGGGGAGGGGAATATGAAAAAGTTCAGAAAAAAATGATGAATTTAATTTTAAAACTATGATTACTTTTTTGTAGCGAGAACCATTCATGTCAATTGGTAAATGAGCAGCCGTAAAAAAAAAAAAAAAATGTACGTCAAGATGGCAACTTTGTCCTTTTTGCAGCGACTTCATTCCATACTAAAAGACAGTTGAACCTGATGCGAAAACTTTATTTCATTAAAGGCACATGTTTTGGCCATTTTTATATCTTATGATAGAATTTGGTCGTAGAAAATAGTTAAATTGCAGTTGAAAGGTTTTTTGCCATAAAAAAATTATTAACCATGACAACATCTTGACAAAAAGTCAATGTTTAGTCCCCTAGTAAGTTCTGTGAAAAAATAAAAGACTTTTTGTGATGATAGTATGCTGTGAAAAAAAATTCATAGCAAAAACTCAATTTTATTGTAGTGATTTGAATATATATATATTTTGCTCAGTGAAAAAGAAAAAAAAAATAGATAGTTAATTTCTATTCATCCTGAAAGGGGGTCCAACTTGCGTGGAACCCAAGCCCACGAGGTTACCAGGACCAAGACCCGTTATCCGCACCCACCTCGACGCAGCGTCCAAATTCAACTAGGGAGACCGAAATCGGGGACGAGCCAAGTCCCTAGTTATCCCGATCTGGGCAAGAGATGGTTAAACCGGTTTCAAGAACACGCTAAGGACGGAACGACGACTCACGTACTGATGTACCTCGTGGACCCGACTCCCATCAAGACCAATCCCACATTTATGAACGACAGACAGCCGCCGGCCTACAAACGACCCCCCCTTTAATGCAGAGACACTACAAACATACACCATTGATTGCTAAATTGACAAAAGATACAGCAGCATTTAATGCCCCTGTCCAAAAGGGTCTAATTGAGCATTAATTGAAGGGATGCTCAATAAATGCGATAAGACCGACCGAATCGGACCAGGTTTCCTTATCGAGGATGACGGTCGAGTGATGTCCCGATTTCCGGCACCTTCGTCACACAGACCCCCCCTTCCAGGGGGCACCTATAAATAACACCAAACCAACGACGAAAAGACGGTACGCTCACAGATTCTCTTACTCTCTTTATCATATATTTCTCCTAAACTAACTTGATCGTCGGAGTAGTCCCGGATCCCGACCCCCCTTTTTTGTTCTTGTTTTGCAGGTTACTATCGTAAGGGAATCAGTAAACCAGATTGCATAATACGTCCTTAACAGTGGCGCTGTCTGTGGGATTCTTTTGTTTCTGATCAACGTACTTTCTGCATGTCTACTCTACCGCTGTCCCAAACGACCAAGCACGACCAGCAGACAGAACCGTCGATGGAAGAAAGGCTGGAAACATTGGAAGAGATGGTGAGGAAGTTGAAGGAGGAGAATGCCGCCCTCCGGCAACCACGCGGAGAGGCATCGGCCCGAGGCGAAACCAACCTGGGAGAGAATGTGAGCTCCCGACTCCCTGAGGAGAGCGAGGCCTCTGAAGGAGAACGACGCCGGATGCACACCGAGCTAAAGGAGTTGGGGGACAAGTACGCTGAAATGGCAAAACTGATCAGCCCGGCAGCAGGGCATCTCTCCTCGCAGGGAAGCATAGGAACACCCTACAGCACGGACGTCCTGGCCGTCCCTCTCCCGCCCAAATTCAAGGTCCCACCAGTAGAACTGTATGATGGGTCTCAGGATCCTGTGGAGCACATAGAAGCTTTTAAAGCCCATATCAGCTTACATGGCTATCTCGGCGAGGTAGCGCGCCGAGCTTTCCCTCTCACACTGAAGGGGATGGCTAGGACATGGTTCGGAACCATACCTCCGGGATCCGTCAGTAGTTTCGAGACGTTAGCCCGACTCTTCGTCACCCAGTTCATGGCTAGTAGGAAACGAAAGCGCCCCGCGGCGTACCTGTTGACTGTCAAGCAAGAAGAGAAGAAAAGTCTGAAAGGGTACCTGACCAGGTTCAACGAAGAAAGGATGACCACCGACAACCAGGACGAAAAGATCACCCTGGCGACCCTCCTAGGCGGCATATGGCCCAGGAGCCCCTTCATGGCGGAGATAGCCCGCAAGACTCCCACCACTCTGAACAGGTTCATGAATCAGGCTGACGGATTCATCAACGCCGAAGATACGCTCGAAGCTTTAATAGCCCCGCGACGCAGGGAGCTCCGACAGCATGATCCGAAAACAACCAGCGCCGGGGAAGGTTCCAGTAGGTATCGGGGGGCTAGGAAGCTCCCAGATGAGATGAGGAGAAGAGACCACCCATGGGAACACAGACTATCGTCATGGCCTCAATCCAGCTTGGCGGTGGAAGATCAGAGCCGAGCAGAATCAAGGCGAGAGTCCATCAGGAGAAGAAGAGGGGACATGTACTACGAGTATCACAAGTCCAAGGGCCACAACACTGAGAACTGCCAGGCCTTGAAAAAGAGTCAGAGGGATGAACAGATGAACGACCGAAGAGACAGAACCCGGTCGAGGACCCCTCGTCGGGAACGAGAGTCGAGCAGACACCGAGGCGAACCGGTATCCAGCCACCCAGCGGGAGAAATCAGAACCATAGTCGGGGGACCATCCCGAGGAGGGACTACGTCCTCCTCTCAAAGGGCACATGCGCGGAGAGCCAGATATGGGGAAGTCTACTCACTCGGGCAGGCACCGAGACAGAGCAACCCAGGCCCCAGAGGGGAATCGATAGTTTTCAACGAGCAAGACGGGAAGGGAATTGCCTTTCCGCATGATGACGCTTTGGTGATATCAGCATTGGTGGCCAATTTCACAGTCAAATGGATGCTGGTTGACAATGGGAGTTCGGCCGATATCTTGTTTTGGGAGGCCTTCATGCAGATGGGGATCGACCCCCGCCAACTTCAGCCTATCTGGGCCCCCCTTAAAGGATTTACAGGTGAAGCAGTACACCCCGAGGGCCTAATAACCCTCCCGGTTTTGATGGGCTCAGCACCCAGGACCACGTCTATCATGACCGAATTCTTGGTAGTAAAAGCTCCCTCCTCCTACAACGCCATCCTAGGGAGGCCGACCCTAAACAACTTGAGGGCAGTCACTTCTACCTACTACCTCAAGATGAAGTTCCCGACGGACAGAGGAGTAGGCGAAGTCAGAGGAGAGCAGGTCACCTCCAGGGAATGCTACGCCCGGGAATTGAAACACAAAGATAGTTCCGTGGCCACGATCTCCCTGGAGGACGAGCATGTTAAGTTTCCGCCTGCACCTCCCCGAGCAGTATGGGACGATGAGATCAGGGACGAAGCGACACTGCGCCAAGCGGAACCCAACGAGCCTCTGGAATTGATTCCGGTCGACGGCGACAACCCGGAACGGGCAGTACGAGTTGGGACCAGGATGGATCCAGTAGTGCATACGGAACTCAAGGCTCTCCTCATCGAGCACAAAGACGTATTCGCTTGGACACATGTGGACATGCCCGGAATCGATAGGTCTGTAATAGAACACCGGCTGTGTGTCAACCCGACTGCCCGGGCAGTTAGGCAAAAAAGAAGAAGCTTCTGTGCTGAGAAGTATGCCGCCATTGCAGAAGAAGTAGACAGACTCCTAACTGTTGGGCTCATCCGAGAAGCTCACTACTCGGAATGGCTGTCTAACGTAGTACTGGTAAAGAAGACCAGCGAGAAATGGCGTATGTGCGTGGACTTCACCGATTTGAACAAAGTCTGCTCCAAGGATAGTTTCCCTCTATCGCGCATCGACCTCATTGTGGATTCAACTGCTGGGCACTCTCTCCTTAGCTTCATGGACGCCTATTCGGGTTACAATCAGATCAAAATGAGCACGGACGACGAGGAAAAAATGGCGTTCGTTACAGATCGCGGACTCTATTGTTACACCGCCATGCCTTTTGGACTCAAGAACGCGGGGGCTACTTATCAACGGCTGGTTAACTGTATGTTTAAAAAGCAGATCGGGAGAAACATGGAAGTTTACGTCGATGACCTCCTGGTCAAGAGCCGCTCCCCTAACGATCATGTGACGGACTTGAGAGAGGCCTTCTCAATCCTGCGACATTATCATATGAAGCTCAACCCCGCCAAGTGCACCTTCGGGGTCGAGTCCGGTAAGTTCTTAGGGTACATGGTCTCTGAACGAGGAATCGAGGCCAACCCTGAGAAGATACAGGCTATCCTCGGAATGGCACCTCCGAGGAACCTGAATGAAGTCCAGCGATTGGCAGGTCGAATTGCTGCTCTCAGCCGGTTCATAGCAAGGTCGACCGATCGATGCCTTCCCTTTTTCCAAGTCCTCCGAAAAGCACGCGAGTGGGACGCATCGTGCGAGCAGGCATTCGAACAACTCAAGGATTACCTGATGTGTCCCCCGTTACTTAGTCAGACAGCTCCCGGAGAGACCCTTATGGCTTATTTGGCGGTCTCGCCTCATGCAACATCTGCGGTACTAGTGAGAGAAACCGACCAGGGCCAGAAACCTGTGTACTATGTCAGCAGGGCACTTCAAGGAGCAGAGGCCAGGTACCCCCGTACAGAGATGATGGTATTCGTCTTACTAACAGCTGCGCGTCGGCTGCGCCCATACTTTCAAGCCCACACCATAAGGGTAATGACCGATCAGCCCCTCGGAACCATTCTCCAGAAGCCCGATACGTCCGGACGATTAGCCAAATGGGCAATCGAGCTGAGCGAATTCGATCTAACGTTCCAGCCCCGAACAACGATGAAAGCACAAACACTGGCGGATTTTGTTGCAGAGTACACTGGGTTTCCAGAAGAAGTCCCCAGTGAACCTCGGGGGCAGGCATGGCAGCTGTACGTCGACGGGTCCTCATGCCGAGCCGGGGGCGGAGCAGGTGTACACATCGTCACCGACCAGGGCGTCCAACACAACTACTGTATAGGCCTAACTTTTAAGGTCACCAACAATGAGGCGGAATACGAGGCCCTCATAGCCGGAATGACAATTGCTAGGATCCTCGGGGCAACTGAGCTGGAGGCCCGAACTGATTCCCAAATAGTCTTTCATCAAGTACTCGGCCAGTACGTCACCAAGAGCGAAAAGTTGAAAAAATATCTGTAGCTAGTATGCATCGAGAGAGACCGATTCAGTTACTTCCGTTTACTGCGGATCCCAAGGGAAGAAAATCATATAGCGGATCGACTGGCAAAAATAGCATCGGGAAAAGATGAACATCCGCCCCCAGAAAACACTGAGATCAGGACGATAGATACCCCCTCCACGGGCAGCGAAGTCGGAGTAGTGGCCGTGGCAGATCCCGACTGGGCGACCGATATCGCAGCATACCTCCGGACAAGCACATTACCTCCCGACCCGGGCCAGGCCCGCAAGATAAAGAATAGATCGTCCAGATTCACGCTGATTGACGGATCGCTGTACAGAAAAGGCTTCTCTGAACCATTGCTCAGGTGTGTAACAAAAGAAGAAGGGCAATACATATTGGCCGAGATCCATGAAGGAATCTGCGGGGCTCACACGGGGTATAAAACGCTAGCCGCTCGTACCACCCGTGCAGGGTACTACTGGCCGTGTTTGTTCCAGGAAGCAAAAGATTTCGTTAAAAGATGCCCGAAGTGCCAAGAGTACAGCCCAGTGCTGCACGCCCCCTCGGAGGAACTCACTTCGATAACATCCCCCTGGCCCTTTGATCAATGGGGACTAGACCTTATAGGACCATTCCCAGTAGGGAGGGGCGGGACTAAATTCATAATAGTGGCAGTGGATTATTTTACGAAGTGGGTAGAGGCCGAAGCCCTTGTCAGTATCACTTCTCAAGCCATCACAAAGTTCTTATGGAAGTCAATTGTCTGCCGGTTCGGGATACCTCAAAGCTTCATATCAGACAACGGAAAGCAATTCGATTGCAGTCATTACCGAGAATGGTGCTCCGAGTTGAAGATCAAGGTGAAATACTCTTCTCCCGGCCACCCGCAGGCTAACGGACAAGCCGAGGCAACCAACAAAACCATCCTCAATGCGCTAAAGAAAAGACTCGGAATGCACAAAGGAGCTTGGGCCGATGAACTTCCAGGGGTCCTGTGGGCATATCACACAACAGTCTGAACCCCCACAGGTGAAACACCGTTTGCCCTAACCTATGGCTGCGAGGCGGTAATTCCTGTCGAAGTCGGGATGCCCACACTGCGAATCCAGCACTATGACACTGCCTCCAATGATGCCAAGATGATGGGATGCCTAGACTCTTTAGAGGAGCACAGGGAAGAAGTCGGCATCCGACTTGCCAACAACAAACGCAAAACAGAACAATACTTCAACAAAAGAGTGAAGCCACGCAACTTCAAAGTCAGGGACTTAGTGCTAAGACAAACGGGCATCACAACTCCAGCACAAGGAAAACTGGGACCAAAATGGGAAGGACCTTACGTAGTGACGGCAACAAACAGACCTGGGTCTTACCGACTCAAAGACAGCTCTGGAGCCGACCTACCCCACCTCTGGAACAGTGAGAGGCTTAAGAGGTACTATGTGTAGCATTTACTAATATAATCTACTTCTGCTGATGTCATTTACTTCTCGAAATTATAAAGAGCCCGATATTATTCAATGTTCATATCCAACGTATTATAAGGTTCTCAACTGGGAATCCCGCAGGGTCGGTGAACCCACCCACACGATGTATCCGCCTCGGAGTCCCGCGGGGTCGGTCAATCCACCCACACGATGTATCCGCCTCGGAGTCCCGCGGGGTTGGTGAACCCACCCACGCGATGTATCCGCCTCGGAGTCCCGCGGGGTCGGTCAATCCACCCACGCGATGTATCCGCCTCGGAGTCCCGCGGGGTCGGTCAATTCACAACTCCTGAACCCCGATCTTAAGCACATCAACCGAATACGCTTGGGAAATTTTTTTTTTTAGTTTACACTTGACCAAAAAATTTCGCGGGGTAAAGACAGAATGAAATTATGAACAAAGCATCAGAGGAAGATTAAGTTCAGAATTCATATATATTGTCGGTCATACAAACTCTTCCGAATCAAGCTCGAGCGTCATAAAAAAAAAAAAAAAAAACTTGTACATCAAAGGGAGGGAATTACGGATCGCCACCACTTGGGATATCTGCTGCTCGAGATCAGCAATCCTCGAGTGAGCTTCTTCTAGAGCACTCCGAGTCCCCACGAGCTCGGACTCCCGAGCAGCCCGGATTTCCTCGGACCGCGCCAACTCCATTTCCAGAATCTCTCGGGCACGCCTCGAACCGGCCAGTTCCTCCTCCCGAGCAATCCGAGCCTACTCGGACATGGCTAACTCTTCTTCCTTCAGTGATAAATCTGGGAACAAGCAGCTAGCTCTACTGTCCGAGCGGTTAGCTCGGACTGAAGAAGGATCTTGTCCTGCTCAGTGGCCGATCTCGCGTCCATGAGGCGGGCGTTCCTCCGATGGGCTACCGCCAATGAGTCCCGGGCCGCCTCCAATTCGACCCGAAGGGAGGAGTTGGCTCTCTCTAGCCTGCTCTTTTCCATCCCTAACTCCTCGACCGATTTGATCAGCCCCCTGCAGGTTTTCTGCGACTGCTCGAACTGGTCCCGTGCCTGCTGCAGCTTGTAAAGCCCGAACTTGCAGACGGTTCCAAGCTCGCTGTTGAATTCGGCGAGCTCGGCCAGCTCGGACCCCACCGTCCGGGATATCTCCTTGGCAACCTAGAATAATGATAATAATAAACAAAACTTAGCAACCTGGAAAGAAAAGAGCATCCGAAATTCAACAACGTCTACCGAACAAACCTGAGTCAGCAGAGGCTCCAGCATCGAGGCCACCCGGGCGGAGGCATCTGCCTTTGCTTGTTCAAATCGAGAAGGCCATTCTGAACCGGCTTCACCACCCTGATGACCTCCCTCCTCCGAGTCCGACCCAAAGAGCTGGCCAAGCACCGCGACCCCACTCCGAAGTCGAAAGGGAGATGGGGGTCGCAGAGGAACTTCCATGCCGGGAGACGGGCACGCGTCCTCAAAATGAACCCCCGAGGTCGACCCCCGCTCGAAAGTCGGGGGTGGACGCTCGGGAGACTCATCGGACTCAGCAGCAGATCGACCACCCTCGTCTGCGGCATTCATATAACTCCCTTCCCCGGGAAGGTCGGACCTACCCGATCTCTCGGGAGTGGCCTCGTCCCGATTTTCCTGGTCCGGGGCCCCTTGTCGCTCAGGTCCCTCGAGGACGCTCTCGGATTCGACCTCCTCGCCCAGTACTTCGTCTTCCCCCTCGGAGGCATCTGAGAGGCGCTCGGAAGATGAAGGGGGAGGGGTGGGCAACTGGTTCGCCCGAGCGGCTTGCTCCTCCGACTCCTGTCGGAAGACCTGCGCGAATGGCATGGCCCCCGGAGTCAAGTCGGCGGCATGGTCTAGAGCCTCCTGGAAGGCGCGCTCTATCTCCTCTCCGTCTGAAGAGTCGACCCCGGCCAGGTCGGTCGCCTCGATCTGGGCCTCCATGACGATCCTCCTGGCCTCGGCCCTTATCTCCTCGGTCTGCAAGAACTGAAGCCCGTCCGAGGACGACGACGAGGAAGCCGGCTCGGGACGTCGTGCGGGAGAGTCTGTGGGGGGAACACCTCCGTCCGGACCCTTCCCCTTCTTCTGCTTCTTTGGGCGGGCATCGCGGCTCGGAGTAGTTTGGCCGGCCTGACTCTTTGTGCGCCTCTCTTTTTCCGCCTCCCGATCGGAGGCCCGCTTGCGAGAGGAGGCAGGAGGCTCTTCCGGAACAGTAAAGAAGTTTTGACCCTCGGCGTAGGACCGATCTGGTCGGGTCAAAAACTCCTCAATGTTCTCCTCGGTGAGGAGATTGTCGGACCATAGCCGATCGGGATCCTCTGCCCCCCAGGAGAGGACCACCTTCACCCTCTCAGCCTCTTGGGCCGAGAGGGTAACCTCCATATGAGTCTGGGAAGGGAGGAAGCCCCAATCTTTCTGAACGGGGAAATCACTCCCCTCTCCCTCTGGGAACTCCCACTCCTTGCCCGAGACAAAGAAGAACCTCTTGTGGTAGTCTCGGGCACTCGAGTGCCTCTCCTCCATTCTGATCAGCCTACATTTCGACTTTATCTGGAAGCCGGCAACATTTCCATCCCGACGGAGGAGCCGGTACAGCGAAAATAATTCTCGAGCGGTCAGGTCGGGGTAGGGATCGTTCTTCCCGGACAGAATGATCCTAAACGCCACGCAGGTGGCCAACAGGATACGCCACCCGTTCGGCATGAGTTGAGCAGGGGCCAAACCCAAGAAGTGCAGGACTTCCCGAACGGGCCGAATGAAGGGAAGGCGTAGTCCCTTCGAAAGCATGAGGGAGAAGAGTATGACCTTCTGAGCCCTCCCATCGCGCTCATAGGCCCTGACTCCATCCCCCGGGGCCTCCAAGGTGTGCCGCCAGGAGATGCGGTCCTTCTTCCTAAGCGTGTCCACATCAGAGGATTGCATTGTGGACATCCAGCCGTTGCCGGCGAAGAAAGGGCATGGGTCAGAAGAAGACATGGGGGCAAAAGCAAGGAATGACAAGAAAGCAACAGAGAAAGAACAGGGAAGGCAGCGAAGAGCAAAGGCAAGAAAGAAGGAAGAGCGGAATGGCAAGAAAGCAAACAGCGAAGCGAGGACAGTGACAAGACCGCTGGGTAATTTATACCCAGAAGCAAAAATTTAATGCGAGCGGAAAACGAGGCTACGCCAAAACCGTCACCTCAGACATGGCTCTTGGGAACAGAAAGCACGCCCTAAACTGACCAATCAAAGGTGAGGAGCGTGCGCCGAAATGACAGGTCAGTTAATGATGATCATGCGCGTGCGCCTCACCATTTAATAACGGATCACTGACGGTTCGGGAATCAGAACGACGGCACAATTAAATTTTGAACCGCATTAAATGCCTGACACGGAATATGACAGGTCACGATTCGGCATTAATTGATCAGAATTCAAATCGTCCCTCTGAAGTCCGGTCGGTAAACGAAACGACATGTCAGCAGGGATCGCCCGAATACAACCAACCTCGTGTTCCCACTCGGAAGTGCAAATGAAGGAACACTGCCCGGTATCGAAGGACGGTACAATCAAAGGAAAGGGAGACCCTAGCTCTAAAACGTTCGGAATTTCCATCGAAGTGCCTTCGATGAAAACTCGCGGGGTACTGAAAGGGGGTCCAACTTGCGTGGAACCTGAGCCCACGAGGTTACCAGGCCCAAGGCCCGTTATCCGCACCCACCTCGACGCAGCGTCCGAATTCAACTAGGGAGACCGAAATCGGGGACGAGCCAAATCCCTGGTTATCCCGATCTGGGCAAGAGATGGTTAAACCGGTTTCAAGAACACGCTAAGGACGGAATGACGGCTCACGTGCTGATGTACCTCCTGGACCCGACTCCCATCAAGACCACTCCCACATTTATGAACGACAGACAGCCGCCGGCCTACAAACGACCCCCCCTTTAATGCAGAGACACTACAAACATACACCATTGATTGCTAAATTGACAAAAGATACAGCAACATTTAATGCCCCTGTCCAAAAGGGTCTAATTGAGCATTAATTGGAGGGATGCTCAATAAATGCGATAAGACCGACCGAATCGGACTAAGTTTCCTTATTGAGGATGACGGTCGAGTGATGTCCCGATTTCCGGCACCTTCGTCACACAGACCCCCCCTTCCAAGGGGCACCTATAAATAACACCAAACTAACGACGAAAAGACGATACGCTCACAGATTCTCTTACTCTCTTTATCATATATTTCTCCTAAACTAACTTGATCGTCGGAGCAGCCCCGAATCCCGACCCCCATTTTTTGTTCTTGTTTTGCAGGTTACTATCGTAAGGGAATCGGTAAACCAGATTGCAGAATACGTCCTTAACACATCCGATAACTGTTAGATGTGGCATTCCATCTGCCACATCGATCGTAGAGTATCACCCATTTCCGTTCGATCAATTAATTACGTGCATATATTGCACTGCAGGACCTGTTTTCCCTTTTAATTACTCATATACCTAATTCTTTGAAGTACACAGCTTATATTAGAATCAAAATTACGTCAATTTGTATATTTATTTGTGTATGTAACGCATTTCTAATTGATCTTTATGTTACTAATTGATACCTTCGCATCATTAATATGTCATGTAAATAGATTTACAAATAGATTTTTTTTTAAGCCTCGTTATATAAATCCTTAAGACCCTCGACAAAAATTAGGAAAGAAGAAAAGTTGTTCTTACCTCCCTCTAATGACTTGGAAGTATATATGCTCTAATTTTGAGACATGATCATCTGGTAGTGCTAGCTCGCACTATAAGAAAAATCGCTTATTAGCTATTATTTTTAGTTACAAATAATTTATTTTAATCGTTAATAATTTGTTTTAGTGGCTAAAAATACTTTTGATCGGAAATATTCAATATTACCTGTTTTTCTTATAATGTCGGATGCATTACTTGGCTTCCATTAAAACTTCCTTTTTGAACATCATGTTTTAGCCACAACCAAAATTCTATGGCCATACTAATTCCTTCGGAAAGGCCATCCTACTCAACTTCATAATTCCCACCACAATTTCACTGGCTGATCTGCATCCATGCATCCCGCATCCAGTACTTTCTCTATCAGGGGTGGAGCTACAGTACTAGTAATTTGGGGGGCTACCCCCAAAAAAATTATTTACTAGATAATTATATATAATTATTCCCCAAATCCATATATTTATCTAGTTTCATTGTAAATTTTAACTCTACTAATATCTAAGTTTTTAACTCATCTAATCTCTAAATCACTTTAATTCTGATAAAAAATTTGCTCTTGCAACCTACTATACTAGAAATGAGACCTCGTAATGATCTCTAACAAATTATAAAAGTCTTAAAGAAAATCATTTTATAAGATGATTTATAGACATGTATTTTGTATATATAATTTTATAATGTATGATTATTTTTTTTTATATGTAATTACGTGTAAAAAATATATATTATTTATACACATTAATACCAAATATTTTACCGATCATTCTTTTAAATACTAAATCCGGATTTCGCTGGTGAATTCATGCATGTTCCTTTTTCCCATGTTCACTTCTGAAGTTGACCTAGAATATCTTAAATTCTACCCACAAACCGACCAAACACATCACGTTCCAGGCCCAATCTTCCAGCATATATCAACCAGACAGTACCGAAATCAGCTTTGGATCTGCATCTAGCCTCAAATTCTTTCAACCCCACCAAAAAAAAAAAAATCATCGTTCACAAAATTACCTAAATGATTTAACATGTGATATATATATATACATATATATATATATATATGTATGTAGAGTACTGGACGAAATTTCAAGATCAAGCATTGTAATAAAGTTCGTAACCAATCAAACGGCTACATATCTCAATTAGGACCAGTAGCTAGAACCTAATCATACGGCACAAGATGCACTCGTGCCCTGAGTGTATAAATATGTGCTCATATCACCTTCCTGGAAACTACACAAAGTCTAAGCATAGAGCGCTAGAGAGATCTACCACATCGGCAAGCGGCCTTAGCGCTAACTTTTTCTTGTCGTTTTTGGGTTTGTTTTTTTCTCAGCATATATACATGGATACCAAGGTTTTATCTACCGGAGTTCGCTACACGAACTTGCCTCAAAGCTACATCAGACCAGAATCCGAGCGGCCTCGGCTGTCCGAAATCTCTGTTTGTGAAGATGTTCCCATCATCGACTTGGGTCTTGCAGATAGAAGCCAAATTGTCAAGCAAACTGGCGATGCCTGCAAATCTTTTGGCTTTTTCCAGGTTAAAAGTACTTTTGATAAACATGAGAGAGTTCAGTACTTGACTTTTTGAAGGAAAAATTTTGTTGCAAATAGTTTTGTGTAATAATACGCATATTCATATAATATGATTAGTTCGATTGATTTATAAATTGAAAAAGATTAATAAGAATGTATTGGTGCGTAAATTGGTGCATAGAATTATTTGTATGTAGGATTACTCCTTTTGAAAGAGGTCAACTTTACGATTCATTTTTTTCCATTTTATTAAATATGTTTAGGTCATCAATCATGGCGTGTCACCGGAGGCAGTGCAGAAAATGTTAGAGGTGGCTATTGAGTTCTTTAGCCTGCCGGTGGAAGAGAAGTTGAAGCTCTATTCTGATGACCCTTCAAAAACAATGAGACTTTCAACAAGTTTTAACGTGAAAAAAGAAAAGGTTCACAATTGGAGAGATTATCTTAGACTTCATTGTCATCCTTTAGACAAGTATGTTCCTGAGTGGCCCTCCAATCCTCCTGCTTTCAAGTAAGTCTTACTATCCTACTCTCCTTCTCTCACGCCCACAAACACACATAAGAAAAAGTCACATTTGAGGAAGAGTACACTTTTGCCACGTCATTTCCCTCCATAGCAATAAAGTCTCAACTTGAGAACCAAAAGTTATTTTGCAGACCATAGGGTTGAGTAATAAACTATTTTAATCATGTAGATAGTTTTATTTTTATGTGATGTATTTATTGAACATTAAATACTGTGTCAAATACAATATTTTTTTAGTAGGATCTATTATACTAGGAATCTAAATAACAGAAAACTGTCTAATTGACTAACAAACTTTTTAAAATGTTGTCTTTTGTCTTTGTAAAAAGTGACACTGTATCAATTTTTGCAAAATTAATAATTAAAGTATCATATAAAGTTCTAATTTTAGGGTATTCCAATCATGAATTTTCTAAAGTCCTGCTTGGATTGGGAAGTGGGTGGAGCTCATCTCAACTCACTTCCATTTCATCATTATATTTTTATAATTTTTTATATAAAACACAAATTTTTATACACCTTTTTCAAATCCCAATACACCTTTTGTAAATTCCAACACACCTTTTTCAAATCCAAAAATAATAATAATATTAAAAAATAAACCAAACTCATCTCAACTATCTCATCTCCAAATCCAAACGGGGCTTAAATAACAATGAAATGTGGCAATGAAAGGTTTTGTGCATATAGAAGTACCCTAGATAATCATACACTATCTTCTATCTATTTCTTTTCAAAGAATATTGAGTGTCCTAGAAAACTAGAAATAGAAGGAACAAGTGGAGATTCAAACTCGTCTTTGTTTCATAATGCTCATTAATATGTGCTTTGGCCAATAACTCGATGGGTTGGTCATTTAGCTACGTAGATAGCTATTATGTTCTCAAAATCATCTCAATATGATAGAATACCATTTCGATCCATGGTAATTCCTTTATGCATGCCCTAAAAAACTTTAGGATTTGGAGTTCTGATTTTCATCGCATTAGGTATATTCTTTGCCATTTCCACGTGTCAAGAGCAACCAAGTCAAGTCCACTCTTGATAACCTCACCAGCTCATGTGCCTCGATCGATGAGATTCCCGAACGTGGTTTCAGAAAAATCCAAATCCAAGCATGTACTCCTAAGGGAAAAAAAACACACACATGACGCACATTGACTTTCTTCTTTCTTGATTTTCCTCGGAATAATGTTTGTTTTTCCTTTTTTTTTTCTTTTTTTTGAAAAATACAGCACTAAAATGCTCATATAATGCCTCTAATTGAGTTTCATTTGTCCCGATGCCATATTTTTAAGATGAGAAATGTTAGAATCATAAATAAAGTCACATATCATTAAAAAAAATTCTTATTTTTTTACCTAATGATCAAGTATTTTTTAATATTATTTTAAATTTATTTCAAAAAAATAAAATATAAAAACTGTCTAAAAAATGCTAGAAGAAAAAATATATATATATATATATATATTGCCTGGGCGAGATTTCATTCGGTATCCCCAGGAGTACGGGTTCTAGTGCCACTTTTTTAAGATATACGAGTCACAAATTATTTGATGCGAGACCCCTTTAAAATAATAAATGCCAATGTTATAAAATATTAAATACTTAAATTTAGAAACAATCGAGAAGATTTCAAAAGAAATTTACCAAAAAATATGTCTTAATGATCAATAAAATATTTTTTATTCAAAGTTCATGGATGCTTGCGTATGGAGATGAAAGAGACAGGAAACTGTATATACCGTGTGCACTACTAGATCACTATGATTGGACCAAATCATAATATCATGATCTTATTGGACCAAACTTTATTTTTATGGTTTTTATGATTTATATATATGTATATATAATTAATATATGTATTGTGTACGTCTTTTTAAAAATCATAAAATAATATAAAAAATACTCAATTTTAATAGAATATATTCTTTTACAAAGAATCCGTAAAATATTACATATTTAAAATTTGTATAAATTATTATTTTTTAAACAAACTTAAATTTAATTTAACTTATTGCAAAACAAATTTTAAAAGGCTATGCTTGGCAATAATCGGTGTACAGCAACACACCAATACACACAATTAAAATACCCTTTTTTTATCTTTTAAGTTTGTATGCCGTGGCACACTGGCTATTGCCAATATTTTCTGATTTTAAAATAACGATGGTACCCTCGAGTTGACGGGTCAACCCAGCTAAATGGGTTGATTTAGGCAGATTAGTTTGCAGACTGGGACCCATGTATTACTTAATAAACATTAATTCGCCGGCGGGATACGCGTTTGGGAATTAGATATGGAGGGGAGACTTTTTAGACAGATCAGACGGTCAGGATCCCATCCTAGTACACTAGGCTCACATCAGTACTATCGAGTACAGACCACGTAGTTGACACGTTACTCGTAAATTGTGGCTGACATCACGGAAACAAACCGTGTTATCGTCAGCCTATTCGAATCTCACAATCAAAATATTCCCAATCGGATCTGAAGGAAGTTTTTAGCAGAACCTAGCCAGCCCCAGTAGGACCTCCTCCACCCTCAGCGCCGCTTAACATCATGAAGACCACTTAACCACAAGTATACATTCTGTCTATTCCGTTTTCTTGGACTAATGAAATCCATCTCAATTCTCTCTTTGAACTCTTGCCACAATGTATAGAGCCTCACGTACAGCGCTGTTGTCGATCTCGATTCAGCTACCATCTCCGTCGAATCTTAACGGCACATACACACCATCTCCGTTCCAATCTATTTTGTCGACGAAAACAAGTGAAGATTCAAAAGAAAGAAAAAAGAAATAAAATAATGAGATGAAATGATTTTATATGAAAGTTGAAAATTAAATAAATTATTATTAAATTATTAATTTTTAATATTATTATTATTAATTTAAAATTTAAAACCACAAAAGATTGATTAAGTGGTAAAAGCTGAAGTATTAGAGTATCATTCTCCTTAAACTCTAAGGTTTAATATCTTATAGATGCAAATAATCTTTTAAGGTCATATTCCTTAATGGAAAATCAGAGATTTGATTAGTTCTGTGTAAGCAAGCTTTCAAAATGTATTGTATGGATTGAGATTTACTTTGCAAGATTGATTTCAAAAAGTCCTGTCTTGGAGAGGCTTTACAATATTAAAAAAATTATTTAGAATTTTAAAATATTGAATTATATATTATATTTTATATAAAAATTTTAAAAAATTATAATAGACAAATAAAATCAAATCTGTATCCAAATAGGATCTAAAACTTGACTTATGTGTGTGCTCTTACTCACCATTTTGGCTAAAACTCGGTTCAAAGAGTCAACAAAAATGGCCCCGACCATTAGCTAGGCTACTTGTCATACTATTACTTTTAAAATATATAAAATATAATTATTAGCCTCCGTTTGAATATTTTAGAAATGAGATGGTATTAGATAAAAGATGAAAAGTTAAATAAAATATTAATTTTTAATATTATTATATTTTATATAAAAATTTTAAAAAAATATAATAATAAAATTGAGATGAGATGTAATGAAACTAATTTGATCCAAACAAGGATTTTGAGTTGGAGCCGGCAATCCAAAGTCTTGTTCAATTTTGAACTTGGACTTTGAACTCCGATTTTGGCCTAATCCTACGAACCATTGAGAACCAATTTGATATTTTACTTAGAAAAAAGAAATAAAATATTTCTTATTCTTGCTTGGTGACGAGCATGATTCAGATCCCACTAGATTGATTGATTATACACTAAAATTATAATTAATAGACTATGCAATTACGCCAAGTTTTTGTCTTGTTCTAACGTATTCTTTCCCTCTTTTTTAATTGTAATTGGAGTGTAACGACAACTTAAGAGTTTAAAGTTCACTAATATGGGTGTCTTTTTTACTCCGCACTACTCTGCTCGTACCTGACAGAGTACTAAATTTGCCTAGGAATTAGTCGAGACAAAACCTTGGATATCCTGGTGATGATTCTACGTGGTGATTATTTTTTTTTTCACTATTTATATGGTGATTATTTTTAAGGTAAAATTCCTTTTTTGAGTTAAAAGGAAAAGCATATGGTACTTTTTTTTTTTTATTGCGCTATTTTTTTTTTAAAGAAAAAGAATACTAGTATATTTTTTAATAGTAAACTTTGTTATTTTTTTTAAAAAAAGTGTGCAATACTTAAAGGTTGTTTGGATCACCCATTTCATCATGTCATCTCATTATTATAAATTATATATATATTTTTATATAAAATATAATAAATAACACAACCTTTTTATATGCCAAAATAATAATAATATTATAATAATTTTTATTCAATTTTCATCTAAAACTATTTTTTTTCATCTCACTATCCAAACAACCTCTTAAGTTTAGATGATCCCAACCAAAACATGGAGAATGTAATAACATGGATAATGATGCAAATGGTGCATTCAAAAATCATAATTATGAGTCTCTTAGTTTCCTCATAAAGATCTACATAAAATTTTTAATTTAGAAAATATTTTTTTATGAATAATCAAGAAAAACTAATGACATGAAAAAACTCGATTTGAGAAATTCCCCTTTCTATGATATATTGAATCTATTTTCTCGTTATAAGAACTTGAATATCATCTTTAATTGAGTGGTCTCCTTAAAAGTTTTACATGTCTTCATTAACTTGCTCTCCTATTTTTAAGTTTTTTTTTTCTTTAATTCTTAGGTATGCTCCTTTAATTTAAGTATTTCTAAAATAGTGATTTTATATGCATAAATGCTGCATAATCGTTTTAAAAAATAAAGTGAAGTCCATTTATTCATAAACCCCATAATTTCCCCAACTAATATACACCTAGAGCTTAAAGTATTTACTGCTTTTACTTTTTTCCCCTTTGAAAATTGTTATTAAAATCACAATATTCTAGTTATTGGTTGAATTGATTAACATGTCTCAATAGGGGCAATGAAAATATCAAAGAAATATAAAATAAGACAAACACATCACAATACAAAGGATACCTGCCTCGATATGTTAGGTTCCTTTCATAGACAAAGATATTAAGAGAATATGCTAAGAAATCAAAGGGAAAAAAAGGCATGACGAAAATGACTTAGATCTCATTGTCTCGAGTAAAATGATAATTAAGTGCATTTAACGTCATTTGCCACGTACGAAGTAGTGATTAAGATCATACTCTTTTCGTGGATCAAGCTTTGAAAACATATCTTGTTTATAAAATTTGCTTATTCTAATAATTCATCATCGTTGTCTTTGTCATCATCTATTTTATTGTGAATATTAATTTTTAGTGCTTATAATATTACTATTACCATTGTTTAATTGGACTGCTTATACTTCTTATTATAATAGGTCTCGTAAGCTTTCTTTGTCGATTAACAATTATTTGTAGGTGAGGGATTAATTTGTGGGTCTGGATTTATAATGCCATTTTATTTCTTATTAAGTTCGATCATGCATGGATGATGCCTCCATACCACCCTATGCGAATATAAAAGTGGAGAAAAATATATAAATAGTAATAGGAAAAACAACTTTCTGGTCTTTTTGGGTGTAAGTTTCATAGATTCTCAGATCAAGCTACAATCTTCTTACCCAAATATGCAATTTAGAGATAATAGACTCGTTGTATTTAATATCAGGATTCACACTGTTCACGGGCAGCATTTAATAGTTTGTGATTCCATGTATATCTCTTTCCGAATTGTAGAAAATGTTTTAATAAAAGATTACAGAGAATGTTGATCTTAGATTCTCTCCCAAGATACTGCTTACAACATATTTTATTTTGCATTCAACTCAATTGGATCTGGGTTTGTAATCCCATTTCAATGTTTTCTCTCCTATCAAGTTCCACCAGGTTCCCTGCTTTTGCTGTGTGAGATGTACATAAACGTGAGATAGAGCTGTGTTGAACCAGCGATCAATTAGAGCATTACCAAGTTTGTGCATATCTGAATGAGACCAGATCAACATATTTTAGTGTTTTCCGACATTAAGTTCCAAGTTTTAACTCAATGTTTAAAGAGAAATACTCTAGCTATAAAGTGATCGTAAAAAAATAATCTCACAAACTTAGTGTCTTAATATAATTTATCACATTGTAAAATTGGTTTGACAACTCGTATAGAGTCTTGTCAGTTTGTGGGACTAAACTTTTGTATAATCTGTGTGTGAGCATAGGACTGCTCATTTTTGAATGCTTATGTTTTCTCAATGTGCAACATTCTCTTGCATTGATAGGGAAATTGTGAGCAAGTATTGCATGGAAGTAAGGGAACTCGGGTACAGAATACAAGAACTAATAGCAGAAAGCTTAGGCGTGGAAAAGGATTCAATAAAGAATATATTGGGAGAGCAAGGACAGCATATGGCTGTGAACTATTATCCACCTTGTCCCGAGCCAGAGCTCACTTATGGATTGCCTGGACATACTGATCCCAATGCCCTCACTATCCTACTTCAAGACCTCAACGTAGCAGGCCTTCAAGTTCTCAAAGATGGTAAATGGCTTGCTGTTAATCCTCACCCAAATGCTTTTGTCATTAATCTCGGCGATCAATTGCAGGTAAAGGCAATACATTACTTTATAAAATTATTACTCATCTCAAAAACTTAAATTGAGAGGTTTCGGGTCTAACGCAAAGGTGCAGAGAGGGAGAGAGGGAGGGAGAGAGATTCGAAGGGATGGGTTTGTCTCAAGATTTGGTGTGGTCGGGTCTAGCATTCTTAATAGGAAAGACGTATTTGTGAAATTATCACTTGCGCCAAAAGTTTAAGTTAATGAGATAGGGTAAAACGTAGAGTTAGGATTCAAACTCAAGACCTCTATCCTATCACGTGAAAATACCACTCATTCCATATACTTAAGTTGATGGGAGAAAGTAGATTTTATTATACTATGTCTTAATAATGTCGCTACGTGGTTGGCCGGGTGCAAAATTCACTTTCAAACCCATTCGGCCCCTCCATTTCTTTTTCTAAAACTAATAATGTAATATTGTTAAGGGATTTTTTTCTGTTCTCTTAGGGAATGGAATTTGACATGAGATTTGAGTGATTGCAGGCATTAAGTAATGGGATTTATAAGAGTGTTTGGCACAGAGCAACAGTGAACGCTGAGAAGCCAAGGCTATCGATAGCTTCGTTCCTCTGCCCAGGTGACGACGCTTTAATCAGCGCCCCAACAGCACTCACAGAAGATGGATCTGCAGCAGTGTACAAGGGTTTCACATATGCAGAGTATTACAAGAAGTTTTGGAGTCGGGACTTGGAAAAAGAACACTGCCTCGAACTTTTTAAGAATCAGTAGTAAGCATTAATTAATAATTGCCTAGATCTCGGTCTGCAATTGTTGCAGAAGGAGCTCGTCCGCTTTGCCACACACGGCCATCAATTTATGTAACAAATCAGTTTCAAGCGTTCGCTTCGTATGGGCCATGTGCTCCAGTTATCTTTTTTCTTTTGCATTTGATCCTTTAGATTAGTTGGACTTTAAGTTGTATTAAATACTGGGCTTAGGACCGTATCACGAATTAGTTGCAGATTGTGCATTATTATTTGCATGTTACTTTTAAGCGTAGGCCCGTTACATGGATTATATGCACTGAACAACTTTGACTTGGAATTTTCATCCAAACAATAAAGTCTAGTCTTCTTCTTTTCGGAGGTACTCATCCTCGAAGTGAGATTATCTTTTGAAGCTTTCGGGGTGTGTTACAAAGTGGTATGAGAGAGGCACTGGTCTATGTGTTATCAATCATTTAATTAATTCTTTCAGATGAAGCAAAGCTCTAAAGTGTATCAACAACTGTTCGAAAGTTTTGGAGGGAAGATTGCTATCATGAAAAAGAAAACAGCCCAGCCATAGACATAAAACATGGTTAAAATTTCTACAGCAATCAAAAATATTATTAAGGATCTAACCAATTTCGATTCGATTTTTATGGCATCTGCCATGATTACAGCTTCGAGCGAAAAAGAAGCAAAAGAGCCAAGGATGTCTTTCAACTATTACACCCACCTCTCCTCCTTCCATTCCTCTCAGCAACCTAGATGAATCTCACCAAGAAATATGTTGTTGCTGAGAAAAATTGCTTCATTCAAGGGAACCCACTAGATATGACACCAACCTTAAACTAAACAACATGATATACAAGATCCCACTAGGCAGGTCCACTAGGAGACTTAAGGTCCTTAGACATGCAATTTGTTCATCCTGTCATCATTGACGGTCCCATCTCCCTCGCCTATTGCCACGATGGCAAGTTGATTTCGTGGGAGTGGATGAGATCTTTCTCCCAACAACCCATTCTCTAACGTTTTTGCCCTCTCTCTGTTGAAGAATGAAGCACAAAAGGAATGGAAGAGAAACCTTGTGTGTATTTCTCTTTGAATGAATATGGATACAAGGAAAAGTCAAATATATATACAACTCTTATGTCTATGCACGACAATAAACCAAAAGTAATAAAGCAAAATTGACATTGTACTATATTATAAACATGAGTAAAAACAACTATAGTAACTTGTCTTCACCAATTTATCAGGACAAGGGAGTGTACTTCATGAGCTGCACATTGAGGCCATAACATTTCTAATATCAGAATAGCTTGTCTTCTCTGTTGTACTAGGAGGCGTGATGGCCTCATTTTTTTTAACACACTTGCTTTGAGACTCCCCCTCAATATGGGCATAGATATTGAGAACACCCATATTGGATAATAGGAATTGAAAGGTGGAGGCCGATAGTGCTTTAATGAGGATATCGACTAACTGAAATTTAGAAATCATATGAACCATAATTATGGTTCCAACCAATACCTTTTATCGAACAAAGTGACTTGGCATCCTCTAGAATTTCTAGAGTGTACTTCCTTTAACAAATATGAATACTTGCAGATGACCTTGCCATTTCCAACCCAAGAAAGTGTTTGAGAACCCCCTAAGTCCCAAATTTTGAATTAAGTGTGCAATTGACCTTTATTGGAATCAATGATTGCCAAGTTGCTACTTTCCAAAATGATATCATCCACATACACAAGGAGAGTCACAAAATCAGATTTGTGATGTCTAGTAAACAATGAATGGTCGAATTTTGATTGATGAAATCCCATGGCAATAAGAGATGAGGTGAATTTTGAGTTTCATTATCTAGAGACTTGTTTTAATCCATAGAGGGACTTATGCAATTTGCACATAAGTTTCTTTTCTTTGGTTTGAAACTCTCCCTTGAGCTAAAAATCAAGAGGAAGGTCCATGTATATTTCTTCATTAAGGTCACCATGGAGGAATGCATTGTAGATATCAAGTTGGTGCAGATGCCAATTATGTATAGCGGCAAGGGCTAGGAACAATCTTACTGTAGTGAGCTTGGCAACTGGACTAAAGATTTCTTGATAGTCAAATCCTTCTCTTTGACTGTATCCTTTAGCAACCAAACGTGCCATGTGTTTATCAATGCTTCCATTAGATTTCAACTTAGTCTTAAACACATACCTACAACCAATACTCTTCTGTCCAAGTGGTAAAGAGGTGATGGTCCAAGTACCATTAGCTTCAAGGGTTGAAAGTTTAGATCGAATGGCTTCTTTTCAATGATTTGACACAATAGCTTCATCATAGATTTTCGGCTCATGAATGAGAGAGAAGGCTAATGCATATGAATTATGAGAAGGTGATAAGTGAGTATATGAGAAGTGAGAGGCAAGAGGGTGGATGCTGGAAGAGTTATGTGCAGGATTCTATAATAAGGCAGTAGCACAGTGATAATCATGTAAGTAAGAGGGTGCATGCTTAACTCGATCAGATCTTCTAACAGGAACAACATGTGTAAAAGTATGAGAAAGATCACTGCCTAGACTTTGCTCGAGTGACATGTCGAGCGAGATCATTAGTAGGAGAGGAAGGAGTGGAAAAAGGAAAGGAAAAGTCTGGTAGGGCCGGTGGTAAGGTGAGACTGGGAGAGTTTTGGTCTGAAACCGATATAGCATCAGATTATTTGAAGGGAAATGTAGATACTAGGAAAGTGACATCCTGAGAAATTGAAGTGGAGTGAGTGTATAAGTCATAAACCTTATAGCCTTTTACTCCGATTGGATAACTAATGAATATGTATGGCTTAACTCTCGAAACAAGTTTGGTTCTTGTATGTTTGAGAGTGGACACATAAAACAAGCAACCAAAAACTTTTAAATTTTCATAAGAAGACATGGACCCAAACAAAAGCTCGTATGAAGTTTTATTTTCCATAATTGAAGTGGGATCCTATTAATTAAGTGGTTATCAATATAGCATTCCCCAAAATTTCAGTGGAAGATTGGCTTGGAAAAGTAAGGCTCTACCCACATTGAATAAATGTTAGCGTTTTCTTTCCACAACCCTATTTTATTGTGGGGTATAAACACATGTTTTTTGATGTAAGATACCATTGGTATTGAAAAAATCTGGCACATGAAACTCTATCCTATTGTCTGTTCTCACTTGTTTAACCTTCGAGTTAAATTGGGTTCCTACCATCTTAATGAAATATTGAAGAATTTGTTTTACTTCTAATTTAAACTTCATTAAGTGAACTCAAGCGACTCTACTATAATCATTAACAATAGTGAGAAAGTATTGGTATCCTTGTAAAAAGGGTTGAGAATAAGGACCTCAAATATCACAATGTATTAAGTCAAAAATTGAAAGAGAATAAGTGGTGCTAGTGGGAAATTGAGCTTTCTTTTATTTAGCTAAATGACAAACAGTACATTCATTTTGGTCTCCACATTTTACATTGGGAAAGGAGGATTAAATTAAATTCATCATTTGACTTGACAAATGCCCTAATCTAAAATGCTATAAATCAAAGTCTTGCTTCATTGCATGATGAACTTGAGACTTGGGATTAAAACTGGAAAACTCGGATCTGAGAAAGCTGGGTTGAAGGTAATAAAGACCATGACAGTTTTTAACAAGTCCAATCGTCATCTATAAAGAAAGGACTTATATAAAGCAGTGGTCATGCAAGAAAATAACGCATAGAGGAGAGTTGTGAGTAGGCTTACTAGCAGAAATCAAATTAAAAGTGAATGAGGAAATACATAGAACATTTGTGAGTGTGATTTATGTTGAGAGCTGCACGGTTCCTATGTGTGTGATAACAGCCTGAGTGCCATTGGGTAATTGAACATATACTTGAGTGGCACAAGTGACAGTGGTGAATAATAAGGGTGAGCAGATCATATGATTTGTGGCGCCAATATTCATTATCCGAGGTGTACAATGGGGCAATAAGGTAGAACGACTATGAGTAGAACTTGAAAAAATGGAAGAGTTGGAGGGTGATATAACTACTATGTTTGAGTGATACTTGTGAGGATGAATGGGTTGCTAGAGTGCAGGGGACTGATTATGATTGAGCTCCGGTGTCTCACTATTGACAAGTACCATAAGTCTCTGAACTTGATCCTGAAGTAATGATAGTTGTGACGCTTCACCATTCAGTCGAACTTGAGAAATGACTTGTTTTGCTGAGTGGTTTGAAGTTGGACCATTGCTGCCGAGATATCCTAGTTTGGATCATGTGAATTTGAAATTTGGTGAGAAGCCGACAAGCCTGTAACATTTTTCTCGAACATGGCCAACTTTCCCACAGTGTTGGCATGTAACTTCAGCTTTATCCTTTCCTCTAGCCTGATTTGTGGTCACGGCCAATGCCAAGGGTTCAGCCATGAGAAGCATTAGAGTTCGTGCCTCCCTCTGCCTTTCTTCTTGCAAGATCATGGAAAATGTCTTGTCCAAAGAGGGAATGCAACTCATAAGCAAAATCTGCCCCCTGATACTTTCATAAGAGTCATTCAAGCCCATTAAAATTTTGAAAACATAGTCTACAGTTCGTACCTCATCCACTGAACTGAGAGCTTTACAGGTACACAGCCCGCAAGAGCAACACGGCAATGGCCTATAATTGCATAGCTCCTCCCACATGGTGTTGCGTTGAGTGAAATACTCACTCACAGATTGTGTCCCTTGAACGATCGTTCCAAGCTGCTGTTGTAACTGGTAAATTCTCAAATTATCAGGTTGAGAAAAACGTGTCCTAAGCTTTTCCCAAACCTCCTTTGTAGAGCTGATGTAGAAGACATTTGAAGCTACGTCCTTCGAAATAGAGTTGAGAATCCATGAGAGGATCAAGTTGTTACATCGTAACCAAGGGACATTGAGAGGATCAGACAACTCTGGACTTGCGATGCTTTTATCAAAAAACCCTAACTTGTTCTTGATTGAAATGGCTAAAGTGAAGGAGCGGCTCCATAAGATATAGTTTGAACCAGTGAGTGGGGGTGAGATGATAATAGTATGGGTGTTGTCGCTATGATGAAGAGAAAAGGGTTTAGTTAGGTCTTATGTGGGTGAGATGAAAGTATGTTATTAAGAAGAATTGTCATTGGCTATTGATGATGCTAAATGGAGTAAAGAAATGTGTGCATGAAAGGTGTTTGTGAAAAATCCCAAGAGAAGATGAAGGATTCTGAATAGGTGAAAAACGTGAGTCAAACAACAAGATGTTTGTGAGAAATATTTAAATTAAAGATGAATAGACGAACAGAGGATCATTCGACCTCTCTAATACCATGTTCAAGAATAAAGCACAAAAGGAATGGAAGAGAAACCTTGTGTGTATTTCTCATTGAATGAATATGGATACTAGGAAAAGTCAAACATATATACAACTCTTATGTCTATGCACAACAATAAAGCAAAAGCAATAAAGCAAAAATGACATTGTACTATATTATATAAATGAGTAAACGCAACTACAGTAACTTGTCTTCACCAATTTAGCAAGACAAGGGAGTGTACTTCATGATCTGCACATTTAGGCTATGCTATTTCTAATATCAGATTAGTTTGTTTTCTCTATTGTACCAGGAGGCATGATGGCTTCATTCTTTTCAACACACTTGTTTTAAGACTCTCTAGGTTACATCTTCCCCCAACAATCCCAAATATTCCAAACCCTTGCTAGAGTCGTCAGAAATATAAAGAAAGCGGAAAAAGAAAATTTGCAATGTTTTGTGTGAAAAGTACTTCGGATTGGTTTGTGAGATTTACAAAAAGAGCTCTAATAAGCTTGTAGGGTTGGCTGAAATTTTGTTTGTACTTCCAGATTCTTATGTTGATCCTGGAAATAATGACTATGGTGTTGGAGTTATGCTTTGCCTAGGTTTGAGGGAAGGCAATGGTGCTATCGTAAAAACCTTTACTGCCAAAGTCATTGTCATGGATAAGATCCGTAGGAACAAAGGTGGTAGATCTCCGTTCTATTTAAATGCCACACACCATTTTGCTACCTACAATTTGTTCAGTTATCATTTCTTTCATTTACCAACTAATTCCTTCTCTCTACCAAAATCCTTTACATTCTCCTCCTCTTTAGGGGACTTATCCATAAGGCCTTGACAATCTGTCCCCATTGAATAACCTTACCCATAATGTTTCGATTAAGATTCCTCAACTTCCACAAGGAATCCCAAAAGTTGTCTTCTTTTGGTGCTCCTACCCATTTGGTTAGACCTTAATCAATGCATGATTACCACTCTTACTTATTCTGTTTTATATAATTCGCTTTTATTCAAGTTGGATCTGATCTTGTGAATCAACTAGAGGTAATGTTAATGGTGTGATACTGCCAAGTTTCTTTTTTAAATAAGACACACAAAAAATTGGGTGCATTCTAGAGGAAGTTGCAAACTCAATCATAAGCTACTAACCCAATTTTCAGCAACACTTGAAAGGGCTAATAATCGAGTAATCATGGATCTTGCGGTTTGAAACAACGCATAAAGAGCATGCCTTTACTGCTTTCACTACCTTCACATTTTCCATCTCCATGACTTCCAATCTTCTAGTTAATGCAACTATTTGAGTTTGGACATCAGTGTCCTCCTTAATTTCATATCTACCCCCACTAGAGATGGCCCTCAGTGGCTATATTGTTGATGACACTTAAATCAATTTTAATATTCCATTATTGTGCATTTTCAGCAATATAGTCAAAAAATAACAAAGTTTCATTAGATTCATTGCTAAAAAAAATGTAATTGCACATAGATTGAACAAACTGCTTGCATTTTGGATTGAGACCCGTAAAGAAATAGTTTACTAGTCTCCAGGATTTAAGATCATGATGTATACAGATATTCACCAAATCTTTAAATCTTTCACAACTTGCTTGGAAAGTCTCATCAAATTTCTAATTGAACTGGCTAATTTGCTTTTGTAAGTACTAAGTTCCCTGAAATGGATTTTTTTTTTTTTTTGTAAGAACTCACAATGTATATCAAACCAATTGGAGATGGAATTAGCCCTCAAATAATTAAACCAAATTTTTACTTTTTCCTCTAAAGAGAAAAGAAATGAATGAAGTCTAATAAATTCATCAGTAATGACCTTAGTAATAAAAGTAGTGCAAGCCAACTCAAAACCTATCAAATGCTGGTAAGGACTCTCAGAATCCATCCCTTGGAATTGAGGTATCACTAATATCATGTCATACTTAATAGAAAAATCAGGTGCATCATCAAGTAAAACAATCCATGATGGTGTAGTGGTATAAGTGACTTGCAAATAACCCTTAAGAGTGCGTGTGCAGGTGTAGCCATGGTTTGTTCAATTTCAATGCCTTCGCTTTCAAAATAACAAAAGAGCTATCTATCTCTAAGTTGTGTATACTACTCTAAGCAAATTATTTGAACTGTCTCTCACCCAAGGGATAAAATATTAGTCCAAATAGTGGAAGAAAAATTCAAACAACTGAATAGTTGGTGATAAGTGAAATATGCAATCAAAGATAAAGATAGCAAGAAAAATAAATGAGACAAGGAAAAAAAAGTTTAAATTTAAGTCAATCCCTTCTCAGGCAACAGTGCCAAAAACTTGACTTATTAAAAAATAAGTAACACAAAGACTATCACAAGTATAGGAGTATGCCGTGTAATAATAGGAATAAAATTGTTAGATCGTCTCCTCAGGAGAAGTCATTTAAATTATACTTGTGTAAGATATGGAGCTTTTCTAAATTAAGAGCTAGAAATTTTCGTCATTTTACATGAGTATAATTTAAATGACTTTTACTAAGGAGATAATTTAAGAATTTTATTCGTAATTATTACATGACAAACTCTTACACTTGTAATAGCATTTGTACTGTTTATTTTTTTAGTGAGTCAAGTTTTTGGACTCGTTGTCGGGGAAATGATTGACTTAAATTTAAACTCTTTTTTTCCTTGTCTCATTTTTTTTTATTGTTATCTTTATCTTTGATTGCACATTTCATTTGTCACCTACTATTCAGTTACTTGAATCTTCCACTATTTGGACTGATGTTTTATGTCTTGGGTGAAAGACAATTCAAATAAGTTGCTTAGAGTCACTTTAAGTAATGGAAGTAGTAAACACAGCTCAGAGATAGATAACTCTTATTTTTTCTAAAAGTGGGAACATCGAAATTAAATACCATGATTGCACTTGCACCTCCCATACTTAAGGATTATTTGCAACCCATTCGTACCACTACACTATCATGCATTATTTTACCTAATGATGCACCTAATTTTTCTATTAAACATAACATGATGTCTGTAAAACCTCAATTCCACAGGATGCTTTTTGAGAGTCCTTATCAATATTTGACAGACTTTGAATTGACTTGCACTACATTTATCAATAGGGTCATTACATATGAGACTTCGTTTGTTTCCTTTCTCTTTAAAAGATCAAGCGAAATTTTGATTTAATTCTTTGAGACCTAATTTCATCTGTAGTTGGTCTGAAATGTAGCATCAGTTCTTACAAAAAAAAAATCCCTTTCTAGGAAACTCGGTATTTACAAAAGCAAATCAATCAATTCAATCAAAAACTTGACGAGACCTTCCAGGCTAGCTAGGAAAGATTTATAAATGTGGTGAAGATCTGTTCACATCACGGTTTTGAACCTTGGAGACTGGTAAACTATCTCTGTATCAGTCTCACTTCAGAATGTAAGCAATTTATTCAAATTATGCGCAATGGAGAGTTTTTTAGCAAAGAATCTAATGAAGGTTTTTAATTTTATTATCTTGCTGAGTATGCAGAACAATGGAACACTCAAACTGACCGAATGTCATCGATGGTACAGCTACTAAGGATTATTTCTAGTGGGGACAAATATGAGGTTAAGGAGAATACTGATATTTAATCCCAAATAGCTGCATCAACTAGAAGATTAGAAGTTATAGAAATGAAAAAGGTAAAGGTCGTAAAATCAATAGAGGCGTGCTCTTTATGCGTTGATTCAAATCACATGCTCCTAGAATGTCCGATTATGGTAGTATTTCAAGAGAGTGGGTTTGAGCATATGCAATCAATAAATGGGTTAGTAGAGAACAAAATCAGCATTTCTTCAACACATATAATCTGGGTGAAAGAATCACCGAAACTTCTCATGGAGTAACAATCAGTTTGGTCGGTCTCTGCCACATTTTCAGCAACTATTTCATCAGGCTACTCCTCATAATCAAACTTATCAAAGTTATCCTTTAACAACACCTTTAGGATTTCAGATTCATGTAGCTGCGTAGAGTTCTCAACCTCAACCATCTGTTCCATTGAAAAAGTCTCTCAACGATAGTATGGCATAGATGGGTAACACATTTAAGCAATTCATGCAAATTTAGGCTACCATAAACAATTAAAACACTCATAGACCATAAATGAGTTTTGAGACTATAAATGAGTTTCGAGACACCACTTTAGAAAAGGGAAAATCCTTAGTATAGCCTTAGCCAAATCTTCAGGTATACTAGCAACAACAACAATAAGTGTATAATGTCTCAAGAGAGGTTATTGAGACAACAAATGTCGTTATTTCTTTGAGAAGAGGAAAGGAAATACCCCAACTTGAGATGACTATGAACAGATAGATAGTTGCTCCAACACCCAAAGATGTGACAAAAACTAATGAGGCCAAAAAAGAATAAGAGGAAGTGAGAATAGAGTCAAATAAGCTTGTGAGTGAAGAGGTTGAAATTAGTAGGGGTATCGACCCCTCAGAAATTGGCAGCCAGCCAATAGAAGAAGTATCACACTGAAATTCAGGAAATCTTCGGGCAACTAGAGATGAACATCCTGCTTTTGGATGCTACAATAATTTCCCTCATATGCAAAATTTCTAAAAGACTAGTGCACAATAAAGAGAAAACTGATTGTAAAGAAGAAAGATTTCCTAACAAAGCAAATGATTGTACTAATATTAAGTGAGACTCCTTAGAAGTTTGGGGATCTCGATTCTCCCAACATTTTCATTATGATTGGTGAGTCATGCATTGAGAAAATCCTACTTGATTTAGGGAGCAGTGTGGGCTTGCTACCATTCTCAGTGTATGAGCAATTAGGATTGGGTAAGTTAAAAAAAACAATTATTACACTACAATTGACTAACATATCAGTTAAGGTGTCGAGGGGTGTCGTTAAGGACGTGCTAGTTCAGGTTGATAAATTTTACTATCCAATAGGTTTTGTAGTTCTGGATATGCAGCAATCAGTCTCCACTACTTATCATGCATCTATTATTCTTGGACGCCCATTCTTTACTACCTCCAATGCATTGATTAATTGTCAAAATGGAGTACTTAAACTCACATGTAGGAACATGACATTGGAGATTAATGTGTTCAATGCTTACAAGATGCCTAGCGGATGTGATGGTTCATAAATGCTTATAGTTGACATGGTATATAATTTTCATGTTTCAGATGTGTTATCGGTATTCGATTCCAATAGTGCATTTGAGAATGACTCTCCAAAGTAGTTTAAGGCTCTTACTTAGACAAGAACTTTGTTATTAGAGTTGGCAAATTCAGATGGGTAGTTGATAGAGACATATGGGTCTCCTGAACTATCAGATGTGAGTTATATGAGCAATTGGCGTAAGCCAGTTTTTGAAGCTCTTGATTTGCAGGAAGTGATAAAGTTATCAAAAGAAAAAGTCCCAACACTAGAGTTGAAGCCACTACCCGAGAGTTTGAAGTACATTTTTCTAGGCCAGGTTGATGGCACATTTCCAGTAGTCATTTCTTCTCAACTTACTTCAAAGTAGGAAGTAGAATGATTGACAATATTGAGAAAACATCGAGGAGCGATAGGTTGGACTTATGCAAACATCAAGGGTATTGACCCTTTAATCTGTATCCACAATATTTTTCTGGAAGAAGACACAAGACCAATTCATGATGCACAGCAACTGTTGAATCCCACCATGAAAGAAGTGTCAAGCAAAAGGCGCTGAAATTGTTAGATGTGGGCATTGTCTATCTTATCTCTAACAACAAGTGGGTAAGTTCAATAGGTAGTGTCCAAAATAAATCTTCTTTAACTGTCATTGAAAATGCTAATGGTGAATTGATATCAACTAGGAAGGTGACAAGCTGGAGAATTTGCATCGACTACAGAAAATCGAAAGGATCATTTCCCATTACCTTTCCTAGATCAGATTTTAGAGAAAGTAGCTGGTAGTTCTTTTTATTATTTTCTGGATGATTTTTCTAGTTATAATTAAATTTCCATAGCACCAGAAGATCAAAAGAAGACAACTTTATTTGCCCTTTTGGTATATATGCTTTTAGAAGAATGTCATTTGGTTTATGCAATGCACCTGCTATTTTTCAGCGTTGTATGATGAACATTTTTTCTAATATGCTTGATGACATGTGTGAGGTTTTTATAGATGATTTTTCAGTATTTGGTAAATATATTGATGTTAATTTGAAAAATCTTGCTGTTATTTTAAAAAGATGTGAGGAAAAATTTGTTGTAGGATTGGGAGAAATGTTAGTTTATAGTCACTAGTGGTTTAGTATTTGGACATTTAGTTTCTAAACGTGCCATATAAGTTGACAAGGCCAAAATAGAATCATCTCAACTACCTATTTCTAAGTGAAGGATATTCGTTCTTTTCTTGATCACGCTGGCTTCTATCGGCATTTTATTTAAAGCTTTAGTACTATTGCAAAACTGTTGTGTACCTTGTTGGAAAATGATACTGCTTTTGTTTAGACCGATGTTTAGACCGATGAGTGCCAGCATGCTTTTGAGACTCTAAAGAAATACTTAATACTTGCTCCTATTATGCAATCTCCTCAGTGTGACTTGCATTTGATATTATGACTGATACTAGTGATTTCGCTCTTGGTGTCATTCTAGGCCAAAGAGTGGACAAGAAGCTTTCGATCAATATTATGCAAGTTGGATTTTAAATGATGCATAGAAAAATTATATCACCATTGAAAAGGAGTTGTTAGCTATTGGGTTTGCTTTTAATAAATTTTGTTCTTACATATTAGGTCACCTGTTATTATTTTTACTAACCATTCTACTCTCAAGTATTTATTGGAAAAGAAGGATGCCAAGCTCAGGTTGATTTGTTGGATTCTTTTACTCTAAGAATTTGACATTACCATCCTACTCTCAAGAACGTGATAGCCAATCACCTGTCACGAGTTCAGCTACTTGATGTGTCTTCATCCACTCCTCATTTGAATGATGATTTTCGTAATGAGCACCATTGTGCAGTGTCGCATGCTCCACGGTTTGCTGACATTATGAATTACCTTGTCACTAATTGGATGCCAAAACATTAGAGCTCAGGACAAGCATAAATTTCTTGCCAAGATAAGATTTTATTACTTCGACACTCATTCTCTTTCAAATATTGTGTCAATCAGTTGATGGGTGCGTTGATGTATTTCTGATGATGAGTTTGTCTCTGTTTTTCACTTTTGCCATACTAGGGCTTGTGAAGACCAATTTATAACTAAGAAAACTGTTGCCAAAATTTTGCAAAGTGGATTCTACTAGCCCACCAACTTTAGAGATGTGGAATCTTTCTGCAAGGCCTGTGAGACTTGTTGGAAACTTGAAAAGTCACAGCACGTGACATGGTGCCCTTTTCCCCTATCCTTACACTAGATATATTTGATTGTTAATATATTGACTTTATAGGATCATTTCAAATTCATTTGGGAATTCTTACATTTTTGTTGTTGTTGATTACATTTCAAAATTGGTAGAGGTCATACCTTGTAAAATAAAGTATCATAAGGTTGTCATCCATTTTTTCAAAGAACTATTTGCATGTTTTGGCATGCCTAAGCAATCATTAGTAATGGAAGTTTGCATTTTAGCAACAAACATTTTCAAAGACTTATGCAAAAATATAGAGTGACCCACAAGGTTCTACTCTATATCATCCTCAAACTAGTGGTCAAGTTGAGTTGGCCAATAGAGATATCAAGATCATTCTTGGAAACAGATCGTTCCACTCAGAAGGATTGGTCTAAAAGATTGCTTGATACTCTCTAGCTTATAGGATTGCATTCAAAACTAACTTAGAGATGTCACCTTATAGATTGGTTTATGGTCGAGCTTGTCATTTACCTTTTAAGATTCAGCATTGTGCTTTATGGACTATTAAACAAATTAACTTTTTACTTGATGCTGTCAAAGATTTGAAAAAACTACAGATTTCATGACTTGATAAAGTAAGGATGGAGGCCTACAACAATTCTTGCTTGGAAAATGAGAGAATGAAGGTCTTGCATGACAAGAAAGACAAACATCTTGTCCCTAATCAGAAAGTGCTCTTCTACAATTCAAGATTGCATCTTTTTTCTAGAAAGCTGAAATCAAAATGGAGTGGACCCATTGTACAAGAGCTCTGTTCTCATGGCGCAATAGACATTGTCAATCCAAAAAATGACAATAGTTTTACTGTCAACGAACAACGTCTCAAGCTGATCATGACTTACTTCGATCACAATGAAGAGATCTTGCTTGTGCAAGATCCTGGAGAAGTTTTTTTATTTTTTTCCTCTTTACAGCTATCTTTAATTGAATTTTGTTTTTTTTTTTTAATCTTTATTTGTTGTTTTGCTTTGATTTTATATATCATGTTAGTTGTTTGTTTTGCTTATTATTCCCATGCACTTTGTTTTCCTTCGTTCAATTCATTGAAGACCATGTCTCTCAATAGTTAGGGGGTAACGTGTGTACACAGGATTATACAATTTTTGCATTAATGTGATGTGCCAATTGATACACAAATGATTGACACATTTTATTTCTAGTATTTTGTGAAATCTGAACATTTTGGTGGAGTGGTTGAGCAGAATTATTTTTGTGAATGTTTATTTTTAAACTTGAGCATAGGGCATGATTCTTGATGCATCATATTTTTTTTATATGTAGCTTAAAACACCGGGATGCTATACTCGTTAAGATGAGACTTGGTAAGATTTATATAGGACGAAGGGCAAGTTTTGAAAGACATTTTGCACATGTTTAGATTTGTAGTGTTCTTCATTTACTATTCATTGATTTAACACAGAAGAAGTAAACTGTAGGACTACCGAGTTTTTTTCAAAACAAAAATTTAAAATAAAAAATAAAAATAAAAAATAAAAAATAAAAAAGATAAAGAGGGAGAGAGAGAGAGAGAGAGAGAGAGAGTAAATATTAAGGCGATCTATGCAGCTTTCCTAAATAAAAGGCAATAAACAATTATCCAAAACTTTGAGGATTAAGGTGTTAACATTTAAATAGAACTAGTGTGAAAACTGCTGGTCCTATTAGTTTTGAGGTAGTTAGAATTAGCAATGATTAGTCTTAAGGTTGAAAAATCTTAAGACAAATCATGGCTATTAATGAGGAACATAACCAATTTAGTTACACACATATGAGTTTGAGACATTTGTTCCAATTTTATGTGAAAGATTGTTGAGATAGTCTTGGTGAATATAGTTCTCGGGATTGAGTTGTAATGTATCACATTTTGGAGGATTCAGAATTGTGTTCAATTACTTCTATTTGGATTTTGATCTTTATGCAATATTCATCTCAATAATTTTCATTATTTTGCTCAAGGATTAGCAAAATACTAATTGAGGTGTGATTGAGTTAAATTATTGCATAGTTTATACATTTAACACGAATATTTTTTTTATTATTGCATGACGTTATAATTGATTTTAGACAAAAAATTGGTTGAGAGATGTAAATCCAAGTTATAATTTAAATTGATTGATAGTGTGATTTATATTTAATTTTATAACTTGTGATTTAATAAGATAATATTCATCACATGCACGACACAATATCATTAACATTTTATTTTCTCTGATTTTTATTTCTTTTATATAGGCTAAGATGCATGGTGTTTAAAAAAGGGAAAAAAAAGGAAGATAAAAAAGCAACGAGCAAATTGTCTTTTGGTGGAGAGGCATTGGGAAAAACCAAGTAATTCTGACTTCACTAGGTTTCAACTTTTATGAAGGGAGAGGAGCAAATTTAATTTACTTGTCTTTTGGGGCTGCCACAATTGGCTTACACTTCATTGCAGCAAAGGTTTTTTCTTTTTATTCGGATTTCACTTCATGCAGCGAAAATAGAAGGTTTTCACTTCAGAACAGCAGACAACAACAGATCTGAGATGTACTCATGTTTCTTTTGGGCGCTGCACTCAGGTTTTCACTGGACAACAGCAAACAGTTCAGTGGGATTTCTTTTGGTTTTCACTTGACAACAGCATCGCACTCAGGTTTTGTCTTGGTTTTCACTAGGGTTTCTTTCATTGGGAGACACGCACGCGAGAAGAGCTCCTTCAGGGTCATCTTGTTAGATCTTCCGTCGGTATGAACGCACGTAAAAAGTTGCGCATTGAAAAACTCTTTGAGCGCCCAACTGTTGCTGCCAGTTTCCTCCACTTGATATCTCTGTCTTCATTTATTTGGTTTGCTTTTTTTAATCTCTAATCTCTATTTAGCTTAAGTTTACATTTTATGTTGTATTTTTTTGAGATTTTTAGCTTAGCATTATTTATTTTTGGTATTTTATTTTTGGCATGCTAAAATTTAGTATTTTAAATGAATTTATGTTTTGATTATTTGTTGATTAATGCTTTTAGTTTGTTTGTTTTATACTTTGGTTTTTAGTTCATTTTAGATTTTATGTTTAGTGTATTGTTAATTAGATTAGTTTAGTGAATTTCTTCTTGGTTAATTGATTTAGCGAGTCTACTTTAATTATTAATTTATAGTCAGTCTTCTAAATTTTTTTACTTTTTACTCCGACATTCAAAATTTAAAAACATGAATTTGGCCCATGACCAATGCCTTTTTCATTTCCATTGCACTCTTCCATTCTTTGTACTTATCACCATTTTTATTTTTATTTTCTATAAATCTTTTCATCATTTTATATGAGTTTAATTTTGGTGACTTTTCTTGAGAAGATTATTTAAAAAATTTATTTTTTATTATTACATGGCATATTCCTATCTATATTTGTGATAACCTTTGTGTTTTCCTTTTTTGAGTGAGTCAATCTCAAACACCTTAGTGCATGCTGAATGGCTACCTTAAGACGTTCCTCTATCTAGGAGGGAGTTGGAAAGGAAATCAAGGCAAGAGTTGCCGATCCTTCCTCAGTTCTTCTTGAGAGGGCATCAACCATTATGGAGAATTTAAATCATTATAAATGAACTAATAGTTTCATCCAGATCCCTCATTTTGGAGTGAACCCTAACATAAAAAATGTTCGCTTCAATTTTAAATTTTGTGTATAAACTATCTATATCTTCAGAATTTTCTTTTTTGAATAAATTCTAACATACAAAGTTTTTCCTTTAATTTTAAATTATATAGATGAACTAGCTATATTATCATAATTCTCCTTTAGAAATAAACTCTGATATGTAATGTAGTTTCTTTAATTTTAAATTTTGTGAATAAATTAACTATATTGCCTGAATGCTCCTTAGGATTAAACTCTTAACATACAACTTCTTTTCTCCACATCACTTATTATATCACAAATCCCATCATTTTTCATTATTATCCATGATATTATGGAGTTAATTAATTTTTATTCAAAATCAAGGAAGATTTTTTCATCCGAAATAAAGTAAGATTTTGTACATTTGGAGAAACAACCTCCTTCCTTGATCTTTGGTATAAATTATTCACCCCTCATTCAAAATAAACAATTATATATTATATATGGAACCATACAATAAAATTCATAAAAAACAATATTAAGAATTTTATATCAATAACCATATATTTATTAAACAATAAAAAAATGCATAGATAGAGAGAGAGAGAGAGAGAGAGAAAGAAATAATTATTTTATTTTTGAAATAATAATATAATAATCTGATCGGGTTTTGTTCAGTACTCAGGTCAAACAGCAGGTAGACTCAGAACTTGTTTGAGATTGCGTTTTGAGACTTAAAATGTGCTTTTAAATAGTTAAAAACATTCTTAAAGAAATTGACGTGTTTGGTAATTTTATAAAATGTGTTTTCGACGATTAGAAAAGGTAAAAATCAACTTATTCAAAAAATATCAATTTAAAACTTTTATCAAAAAAATTCCTGCAAATAACTATATATTTTAAAAACTTCTTGTAACTAACTTTAAAAAATGTTTTAGATATATGTATCTAAAACAGTAAATGACTTTTTAATAATATAGTTTATTACATTAATATTTAAGTTTTAAATTTTAAATTAAAAATAATATTTTTCATCGTAATCCTAAATATGTGCTTACACAATAATACTTTTCAATTCAGTACTTTTTATCTAGGTGAGGCCTACTGCATCCTACCTTCTTTTTTTGTTTTGTTTACACTTTCAGGTTGGGCCATACCTTGGGCCCAGTGTCTGGGCCCGCAAGCCCACTTATCAACTGTTATGTTTTGTTATTATTATTTCTTTTTGTTATCAAGCAAGGCCAAGGCTTTTGGCCCACTATCACTGGCCCCAAACTACAATGGGTTAGAAACCCTACCTGAGTAATGACCCATGAGTCATTTCATCTTTCGCCTTCACCACGTTGCAGCCGCTCCACAGTTTCCATTTCCAACCTCTGTTCTGGCACAGTCGATCGGGGGCATCATCGACGAGAAGATAACCGGCTCCCTCACGCTCCTCTCTGCCCCTCAACGGCAGCTCAACTCTCACTGATCACTCTTTCTCTTGTGCCAAAAATAACAATGGCTTTTCCTCTCAGACCGAAACAAGGATAACTTAAAACTGAGAGAAGACGCGGGCGGAGGACATGAAGTAAAATCAAAAATCAAAATACTGTTATTATATATCTACTATCTATTTTTATTCGAGATTATAGAATATCTACACTTTGTCAGGAATCAGGATCATTGATTTTCTATAATCCATGACATTAAATAAAAACAGTTAAAAACGTACCTCTATGTCTACAGTTTGATGACCTGATTATAAAGGAATTTCATTTTTCAAAAGAAACTTGAAGGAATGTTTCCTTACCTGAATGTGAACATAATTCCTTAGCCACCAAATAGTAGAGGAGATGATTCGACGATGGCAAATGGAGGAGGTCCTGGAGGACTCAAAACGACAAAGAGAAGGAAGGAGGAAAATTGCTTTCTGATCTTGGGATTGATTTTTAATTTAGAAATAAAGGGTATTTTGGTCAATTTAATAATAAAATGAAAATAATTTTATCTATTTTTACACCTAAAATGAGTCCAATTTGGTATACTGTATCTAGCACTACCAAATAATTTTACTTACAAGAATCTTCCAATTTCCAATACTTAAAAATATAATTATGTTGTAGGTGCGACCCCTTGACTCTCTTAACTCTTAAATAGACTTATGACCATCATAAAATTTAGAGCTATTTTGTGTCCCACCATAACTCATTCGTAAGTGATATACTTTGAACAAGTATAAACTCATAAGAATATGAGTGTTTGGGACATTGAATTTCAGTAAAACTCCTACATCTATTTTAACTCAATTACATACGATGATGTATTTTTGAATCAGAATGGAAACAAAGACTTAAATTGACCTCTAAAAGACTTTGATATAGACTGTAGTGTGCTCATGAGATGCAGTCCTTCTGGCCCTCCGGATGACTCTGTTACAGTTAGCCCTTTGATGATAACCAATGCCTCAAGAATATCATCTATAGAAATCCAAATTCAAAAATCTTATTTCTTACAAGAAGCACATCATTTTCACATTATTATGTTGTCTTTAATCTTCTCTTTCTGCCCTGACTAGAAACCATAAATATATATATATATATATACACATATATCAGAAAGCCACCGGTGAACCAAACACAGTCACAACCTCAAAAGCCATATGCAAAAGGTAGTACCCAAGTCCTGGACTCAAAAGCTTTAGAATGAATTTCAAGATACAGGTATTTGACAGCAGAATCCAGCCCTTGGAATCCAACCCCTTTTAGCCAAGGACTCAAATCTTTTTAATGAATTCCATAATATATGTATTGAAAGCACAATCCATTACTCGGAACCCCTGAAATCCAGCCCCTTTAGCCAAGGCCTCAAACTCCTCCTCTGTTCTCTCCTTGCCACCAGGATTATGAGCCAACATGATAACATCTATATGCATGACTCCCTTGGCCGCGAGGCTATTGTCTGGTGCCACCGGAAGAATACATTCAGCAACAATCACCTTCCCATTGTCTGGAAGAGCTTTATAGCAGTTGTTCAGAAATTTCAAGCAGTACTCATCACTCCAATCATGACATATCCACTGTACGTCATGCACACGAATGTCAGGAGCATAAATCAAAGATAGAATGACCAGCATTAAAAAAAATTAATTTTTTAATAGTAGAACTCACTTTTTTTTAAATGATTATGCGGTATTTAAGTACTCCACAACAAATTGTAGTATTACTAAAAGGTTAAAATGTTTTCCCTGAATAATCTTATGGTTACAAATTATAAGCACCAAGACTAATCTCTTCACTTAGCTTCCCTTTCCTTTAAAAGGAAAATTCAACAATCCTCCGAAACCATTCTAATGCTACTTTGAAATTAGAGTGCGTTTGAAGTTTGAACTTCCTGTGAAAATGAAAGACCTTCTATTGTGAGAAATCTGAGGTGGCATAGATGGTACCTTAAGTACTACTGGTCCATTTATGTGTGAACCACCTATAAAATCATTGTGGTTTTGTATAAACGGACCCAAGAAAGGTCAAGGAGGGGATTAGGTTAAAAAAAAGTGAAGGGATTTCCATGCTCAAATGCAAACCCACCTTCATGAAAATGGCGTCTCCTTTTGGAACACTAACAAACATGTCTCCTCCTACATGGTCCACACCTGCAGCCACCATTTCTAACCCATGAGTTCATATTCAACCCATAAACTAAAAAACAACTTTAACATGTAGCCAACTGGGTTTTAGTGCTTAAACCATCTTTATACCAGGATAAGATGGTGCATCCTCAATGACATGCGGCAAATCGAAATTGATGCCCTTTATAGAAGGGTATCTAGATACGATCATGCTAAGGACAGACCCTGTCCCGCCACCAACATCCACCACCAATGTTAGTCCTTCGAAGCCTTTATATGTCTCTAGGATTTTCTTCATGGTAATAATAGAGTGATCAGACATTCCCTTGTTGAAAACCTTGTTGAATCTAAGATCTTTCCCATGATATTCAAAAGAGGTCATTCCGTGGGCTCTGTTGAAAGGAATGCCACCTTCTAGGACTGCATCTTTCAGGTAGTACCTATAAGAAAAATAAAAATTAGGGAACATATTCTGATCCATGCAAAAAGTCTTTACAATACACCTAAAAACAAAATTAGGTTAAGAGTTTCTCTCATGCCAAACATCTTTTTTCATACACCTATGGACAACAAGGCTCTCTCTCTCTCTCCCCCAAATAATTGAATCCAATCACGCTTTTCAACTTCCTCTGCCAATAAGCTCTTAGCTTTATTTAGTGGTTGAAAATTAAAGCCCTAGTCCAGTAAGATGGTTGAATTGTTCATTATAGTAACTTTTTAAGTTTGGTACCAACAATGCACATTCACTAAAATGAAATGGGATATTCCAAAAGTTTTACAAAAAAATGAAAAGGCCATAAACATTGAATAATAAGTTGGTGTGAAATTGTGCAAATAATTTGAAAAGATGAATTGAACCCAAAAAAACAAAGTATATAAAAGCCAGAAGATAAATATATATGATCATCCAAAAACCTAAAGCAACAAAAAAAACATTGCTTCTATTATTTATCAAAATCCACTTTTTCTATACTAGGTACTGACTTTTAACCTATCAAAGAATTTATCAAAATTTTCATCTTCTACGTGGATCATGCATGTAAAAAGCAATGAGAGTATAATATATATATATATATATATATTTATATATGATTGTCAGATCTTAGTGGTGGGGTGAGAAAGTGGTTCTCTACTCTGGAAGTGGGTATGGTCCCTATTCCCATGATCGTTTGAGCAACAAGCAATCAGTGCCATCTTCACCCACAATCAGCCTCAGCATTTTCTGGTCCTACTAATTATGTTCCTCTCTAATTTTCTTTCCATGATATCCACAACTTAAAAAGAGAAGAATGAAAGGGAAAACAAAAAGTATTATCTTATCAATCAACAGCCATGAATCCAAAAAATATCTATTTCTTCTTTTATTCTCTAATATATTCATATCATTATGCACTATAAGAAAAATAAATATTTGTGACTAATTATTTTTATAAAAATGATTATTTTCGATGAAAACGCTCACTTGAGTTAGAAATAATCATTTTCTTAAAAATAATTAGATACAAATAAGTAATTTTTTGTAATCTACTAGATATTAACCCATCACCTAGATCAAAAGCACTGAGAAAATCATGATAATATTTTATTGTATTTTATTTGAAATTTTGAAAAAAGTTTAATAATAAATAAGATGAAATGTGATAAGTTAAAATGATTTAATTCAAAGAAGACATTAAAAAAATCATAATAATATTTTATATTCAACCAATGCAATAATAATTTATTGTGGGAGTCGTGGCAATAAATGCTGAATTAATATTTAGGTTGGTGGTTACCGTAATGTCCCAATCAAATGAGTTTACTGATTAAGCATAAAGACAATTAAAGCAAAAACAGAAAAGTCTAAAAACTATGACAGCATGCAGTAACCAAAGAAGCAATGAGGCTATCATACCAAAAAAAGAAAATCAAAATGAATAAATGTAAGTAATAATAGAAAAATATATTATTTCCTTTACACCATGCCCATCTATTTATGTAGAGTGGATAATGATAGGTTTATTATTTTTTTATTGTCATTTGATCATTTTATGATGTATTTAAATTTTAAATTTTTATTAATTTTTAAAGCATTTTTTTAAGATTCTTAGTTATTAAAGAAATTAAAAAATATAAAATTTTACTAATAATCACTATCTTAACCATTAAGCTAAAAACATTTAAAATAAATTTAAAAATAAAAGTAATAGTAAATGGGTAGTATGAAATAGTAAGCCTATTATTATCTTGGTTATACAAATCATCACATCTTATCTTAATAATTCAATTCATTTAATCATTACAAGTTTTTTAAATTTTCACATAAAATATAAATAATAATTCTATTTTTTCAACTCTTAAATTAAAAATAATATTAACAAACTATATTTTAATAATATTTTATTCAACTTTCAAATTTTATCTTATCTCATCTTATTTGTATAACCAAATGAGACAAGCTCCATTTAGATGTTTACATCACCTCAACTCACTTAATTTTATTTCTTTTCATTTTATTTTATCTCAACCTTCAAATATAACTCAAACATAAATGATTTTCAATTTCAAATCTTCATTTTTTAAACTCAATTAATCACTATTTAATCATTACAATTTTTCTAAACTTCTAAACAAAACATAAAAAATAATTTAACTTTTTTAAATCTTAAAATAAAAATAATTTGAAAAAATATATGTTCTAATAATATTTTTAATTTTATAATAATTTTATTTAAATTTATTTAGCTCATTTATCAAACCCTCGTAGAACATCTTAACTTAATCATCTCACTAATATTTACAGATGATTTTATTAATATTCACATATTTGTTAACTCATTACAAGAGTTTAAATCCTGCGTTCACTTGTTAATATTACCAAACAATGGCACAAAACATCATTAACTAGTATGACAAAACTGAAACTGAATTGAACCAAAAAAATGTTCAAGGGTCTGATTCTACAGAAGAAAAAAGGATTAGTTACCAGCTCTCCATGAGGACCTTATCCTGATTCATGAGACAGAGAGGAGCAATAGATACACCATCTTCATTCTTAATCAAGAACTTTGAAACAGGGGCTAGACCGTACAGCCTCTCAACCCTGCCGTCAGGGAGTGTGCGCAGGGAGTAAGTGAGAACAGAGTAGCTAGCCAGGAGGCGGAGGATACGGTCCAGCATAACAGCGGCATCTGGGTTCGTCGTTGGGAGCTGGGAAGCGATCTCTGATGGCGAAAGATATGCGCCTGGCCCTGCCTTAGCCATTATCTCCAAAAGGTTGAGTTCTATGGCTGATGTGAGTACCATCGGAAGAACAGAGGCGCTGGCCAGTTGCATTGCAAAGAGGTTTGCTTCTTCGTCGGAGACTTGGGTTGGTGTCATCTGGGTTTCGCCGGTTGAACCCAATTTTTGGCTGGTTGTCTTGTGGGAGTTTCTGATGAATGGAGGAGCAAAGAGAGAGACCGGCGAAGTTGATGAGCTGAGACAGAGGCAACAAAAGTAGCAATATTTATAGAGAAGTGCTATAAATAAAAGAAATTATATAAAAAAAAATTAGAAATTGATGTAATATTATAGTATTTATTAAATTTATATTATAATAAAAATAAATTTACAATTTAATATATTATATTAAATTATATCAATTTATAGATTTAGTTTTATATAATTTTTTTAACCACCACCCATCAACTTTTTTTTTTTTTTTAAATCAAACTTGGCTTTCATTACTGATATCACACAGATTCAGATGTTACAATGGAATGAATACATTGAGCGTATTCTGTGATACTATACACATTCTAGATATGAAATAGCTTCTTGTGCTAGCCTATGTGCTGCACCATTTGCTTCCCTATAAGCATGCATGGCCTCCTAGTTGGAGAAATCCCAGAGTAAGTGTCTTGCATCATTGACTAAAATGCCACCGAGGCTTAAGTTATGGAATGGAGCCTTGAGCAGAGTGATAACAGACTTTGAATCCCCTTAAAAAATAACCTGGCTGAGGCTGAGTTCCTTGCAAAATATCTCTACTTACAGAAGTCCATGAGCTTCTGCATCGGAGACCTGCCCTTCACATGTTCTGGAAGCCCCTAAAGATCCCATAACCTGGCCTTTGTGGTCACGAACAACAACCCCTATACCAATTTTTTCACTCACTGTATTGAAAGCAGAGTCCCAATTAGCTTTGTAGAAACCTGCAGGTGGCTTTATCCACCGTGTATTCCTCAGTGCTATAGTTTGTTGAGTTTGTGGATCTTTGGAGTTGGCCTCTTTGTAAGACTTTAGCATCTCCTATGCCTGCTAGATTAGAGTAGTAGGGTGAATAAATTTTTTTTCCCTGGATAACTGCATTCCTTCTTTGCCATAGCCCTCTCAAGGTGACTGTTGTAATTTCTAATTCATCTGGCTTAAGGACTTGACTGATGTTAGCCCAGATATTGAAAAAGTTGTCTAGTTGCATGGACATCTTTTGGACTTTAATGCACCCTTGATTTCAAACATCTCTTGTCGTGATACACCCCCATAGTATATGACCTGAGGTCTTTGGTTCCTAAAAACACAAAGGGCAGGAGCTATCCTCTAATACCATTCTTCTTTTCAGGTTTGCCTGAGTAGGGAGAGATTCATTACATGCCCTCCATAAGAAAGTCTTGATAGCGGGTGGGGCTTTCATTTGCCATATGCATTTTGAGGCTGTTTTGTTGCTGGTTTTTGTCGAAGTTTCTCCTTCTATTGTAGTTGCTAGTTGGCTTTGGTGGTGATACCCACATGTGACACTGTAAACCCCGTTTGTGGACAGCTACCATGTGAGGAGATAAGGTCTACTTGTCGAGTTGATGGTAATTTTCGATATTGCTTCATTTTCTGCAGTCATGAAGAGTTCTCCAAGCAAATCCTCTCGCCAAGATTTTAAAGTAGGATCAATTAGATTGCTTACCTTCTCACACCAACTATCATTTTTTTGGGATATTTCTGAGTGGTTAAGCAAGAGAGGATCTACCTTTCGGTCCAGATGTTCACTTTATGTCCATCTCTAATCCTCCAAATCAAACTTATTTTCAGCATTATCAAGCCAGAATAGATGCTTCTCCATGCATAGGAGGGGCCCCATCCTAATATTGCATTTAACAGCTCCATAGAGGGGAAGTATTTCAATTTTAGAATTCTGGAGACAAGAGAGGAAAGGTTCTGGAGTACTCTCCAGCCTTGCTTTGCTAAGAGGGCAATGTTGAACCTCCTAAAATCTCGAAAACCCATACCCCCCTCATCTTTTGTAGCACTAATTTTGTCCCAAGAAACCCGCTGAATTTTTGAAGTTATATCATTATAGCCCTACCAAAATTTTTTAAGAAGGAGATTCAACTTGGTTAGGATAGAATCCGGCAAGAGAAAGATTGACATGGAATAAATGGGGATTGTTTGAAGAATTGATTTGATGAGTATTTCCTTGCCAGCTGACGATAAAAACTTCATTTTCTAATTAGTGATCCGTGCCCATGTTCTGTCTAAGATGGAGTGGAAAGCCACCATATTTCCCTACCCAAAATGGCAAGTAGTCCTAAATATTTCTCAAAGGTGCCTATTAATCCCAGCAATCTGAAGTATCCAGGCTTGGGTCCCCTAGTCAGTATTCTTGCTAAAGAAAGCCCCAAACTTTTCCTTATTTAGGACTTGTCCTGAAACATGTTCATAGCTTTCAAGAATGTTAATCACTATGAAGTTTGTTGGGAGAAGCTTGACAAAATAGCAGACTATCATTTGCGAAGAATAAGTGACTGACCCTAGATTGCACCTTACCAATAGGGATACTAGAAAGGTCCCCCTTGTTCTCTGCCCTATGTAATAAAGAGGATAGAGCTTCCCCACAAAGGATGAAAATGTAAGGTGAAATGGGGCACCCTGTTAGATCCCTCTAGTCAGTTGAAAAACCACTTGAGGAACCCCATTAATCAAAATAGAATATGACACTGAGTTTAAACACTTTGAATCAATTTGCACCAATGGTCAAGGAATCCTATTTTAGTCATCACCACTTTTACAAATGGACATTTTACCCTATCATACGCATTACTCATGTCGAGTTTAAGGGTTATGAATAATGTTTTCCTTTTCAACCTAGTCGTCATAGAGTGCAGTAGTTCATAAGCAACTAGGTTATTGTCAGAGATAAGACGTCTAGGCACAAAGACACTTTGATTTTTCAAGATAATGTAAGGCAGGATGCATTTTATTCTATTTGCCAGGGTTTTTGAGATAATAATGTACAAGACGTTGCACAAACTAATGGGTCTAAAGTTAACCACTTCCTTTAGGTTTCGTACCTTCAATAAGAGAGTTATGTAGGTGTCATTAATATCTTTGATGGAGCCATTTCCATTTAGGACTTGGAGAGAAACTTTTGTGGTTTCCTCCCCCACTACCTCCTAATTCTTTTAATAGAATTACGTCAGAGACCCATCAGGTCCCGAAGATCCTAAAGGGCATTTGGAACACTGCTGTTTTAACTTCTTCTGAACTAAATTTCCTCATAAGACTGTCTTTCATAGCACTGGTTATTTTTGGACTCATAGCATTAAGACATTCATCAATATCATAGGGCATTGAGGATGAAAAAAAGGATGAAAAATAACTTGTAAAGCATTCATCGATGTCTTTTTGTTCACAAAGCACCTGGCCCCAAGAGTTTGTAATAGCTAAGATTCTATTGTTCTTTCTTCTCTGACTGGAATGTATATAGAAGTAGCATGTATTTTTGTCCCCATCTTTCAACTAATGTTATTTTGTCCTTTGCTTCCATTTCAATTCTTCTTCAACTATGGCCAGCTCTATTTTCTACTGGAGCTCTTTCATTTGTTCAATGTGGCTTCCATCCCCTTTGTCTTGAAGAGTGCTAATACATCCCAAGTCTCGGTTTAGGCCCCTTTAGTGTTCTCTTTTGTCTTTCTAGACCTAGGTGGTTAGACTTCTTTGGCACCACTTGAGTTTTTTCTTATGGTGTTGGCATGGTTCCTCCCTATGACCCCTTTATTCCAAACCTCTGATATTACTTGTTTTGTCTTAACTCTAAGCTCCCAGGCTATTTCATACCTAAAGATCTGGTTTCTATTATGAGCTTTGTCGGCCTGCTTATGTAGAGTTATGTGCAATGGTGAGTGGTCTGATTTGACAACAGGGAGAACATCATACACTGGATCGTTAAATTTCTTGTGCCACTCATTGTTTGCCATGGCTCAATCGATCCTCTCTTTGGTGAAGCCACTCCCCATTTTATTGTTTGCCCAAGTGAAAGCTTGGCCTGTATACTTGATGTCCTTGATCCCACATGTTTCTACACCCTGTCTGAAGTTCTCAATCTAATGATAGGGTCTACTGGCCCCTCCCTGCTTTTCCTTCTGGTGGAGTATTTCATTGAAGTCACTTGCGCAGATCCAAGCCATAGAATTGGTAGGTTTGAGCATTTTTAATAACTCGCAACTTCCTTTCCTTTTGGCATGTTCAAGGTGAGCATAGAACCTGCTAAAAAGTCATGTGGGTCTGTCATCACATTCCTTAATCTCAGTAGAGATATGCCATCTGGTAAAGTTTATTATTCTTACTGACCATCCCAACTTCCACAGGAATGCAATTCCATCACTCAACCCGACACAGTCAATTGCAAAGCAACCATCTATCTGTAAACTTCTTCGTATTTCTTCCATTTTTGATCTATTACACTTAGTTTCTATTACGAAAACTAAGTTGGGGCACTTTTCCTTAGTCCAACACCTAAGGATTCAAATTGCACATGGGTTTCTGAGCCCACAACAAATCCATGATAACAGACTCATTAGTGTTGGCAAGGTTAAGGACTAGCCTTTGTCAAGTCAATTATGAAGTCCATACTCACTTTTTCACATCTTCCCTTTTTCGGGTTTGGATCAACCTCCATTTTCTCTTCTTAGGACCCCTTCTTTCACTTTGTATTGTGGATTGTGTTCGATATATCTGCCAAAGCCATGTTACCTTTCTGGTTATCTCTAGCCTTCTTTTTCCACATCCCAACTTGCTTACTTGCATGAAACTCTACATGGGTTTGGGTGGGCCCCATGGTAGTTACTTGCAGGGTGGAATTGTCACGTGTGCACATACTCTGCACATTCTCTTTGGTGGTTTGTTGCTTAAGTTTTGTTGGTGATCTAGGCTCCCCTGCCTGCAAATCTTTAACCATCTCAGATTCGTTGTCCAGGTCAACTGCCATAAACCAGTCTTCATCTTTGAGAATAGGCTTTTCAGAGCTTTTTGGGTTTATAGTGGCGTCAACGTTATTCCCCTTGTGAACTGTCCCCTTTTGTTAGTTGGAACCCTTTAATGATCTTTGATTCACATGGTGTTTGGACCCTGGTGCATGCCATTACTGCTTGACAGCGAAAGATTTGCCTTTCTCACTTGATCTGTAAGTTATTGTTTATTTGCCCTTTTTGCTATTGTTCACCTTTGGAATCCTCCTTATGCCTCTTATCAGCACGTTCCTGTTGTTTGATCTCATGATTTTCAATGTCAACCCCATATTTTTTACTATAAAAAATAGTGGAGTTCCTCGACTGTGCCTTGAGCCATGGCCCAAACTCTTGTGAAGCGTTATCTTCTTCTCAATTTGCCCTATGCTTTGTGCAGGATCTCCCTTTGTGGTTCAAAATCCCAGATTGGAAGCAGAAGCCTTGGAGACGTTCATACTTGAACGAGACCCAATACGTTTCTTGTTCGAAATCAATCCATTTCCCCCTTAACAGAGGTTTGATGATGTCAATCACCACTCTAATCCAGAGGCAGTGACCCCAAGCAGATCCATTTACTCCGACTTCAACTCTAATCACCTATCCCAAAATTGAGCCCAATTTTTCCCTAGTAGACTCGTTCATGGCTCCCATGGGGAGGTTGTGGCACTGGACCTAGAAAGGTTCCCACTTAAACTGGAGGGAGTTTATCGATGACTTCTCATCAATCTCTTGTAGGGATAAGAGATTTCGATCGAAAAACCAGGGTCTCCCCCTAATACTCTCTATTTGTCCTCTTGACTTTGAAATTCAATCAAAAAGCTCTGGTCAATTAAATCTTTGAATTTAACCTATCCTATTAGTTTCCATACTTGGGAGATTGTTGTGCGAAAAGCTTCGTTGTTAATCCCATTTTTCGAGAGGATCTTGCCAATGATGCATAACTTCCCTCTTTGTTCTTGAGCCGTCGGGACATCTGAGCCCACTTTGAAAACCTCTATCTCCTCAACTGATAGTCGTAGTCGTTCCCACCTCTTTGTCAATTCATCTTCCATTCTTCCTGTAGATTTCACCCTCTCGGTAGCAGAGAGACCACTCTGCATGAAGCAAGCCAAAAACAGCACTAAACCCTAATTATCTCAAGAGAGAAATGGGACTTTCATGTTGATCATATCTTCCTTAAATTTGGGTATAAATTTAAACCAGAAAATCAGAGAACCGGCCCAAACTAAACCAGACCGAATCAAAAATTCTGATTTTGGATCATTCCGGTCCAGCACTGGTTTCATAAATTGAAAAACCGAATAAAATCAGTCAAGTTCCGGTTTCGTTCATTTTAAAGACTGGACCGAACCAAATCGGACCGGTTCTATGTACTTTTTTTTTTAGTATTATTATATAATGTGTTCTTTATTATATATAATAATATACATTATAATTATATATGAGATAATGTAGATTTTTTATAGAACGGTTTTTTATTTTATAACAATTTTTTTTAATGAAATTTTTTTTATAACATTTTTTTTACTAAAACAAAAATTTCAAACAGTGTTTTTTTTAAAAAAAAATTAGTCTTTATAAATTTACATTTTATTAAAATTGAAAAATCAGACCAAAACCGATAAAACTGATACTACTGGTTTTGAGGGATAATTGGAGTATAATCGGTTTTAAGAAATGCAAAACTGGTGGTATCAATTTGGTTCTTAATTTTATTCAAAACCAAACCAAACCGGACCAGTTACACCCTTAGTCACGTATAAGCAAGCCTATAGAATCCATTCTATTACAATGACTATTCAGCTCCATAATCACTTGCCAGCAGTCTCCTTCAATAATCACCGAAACAACATTGAGATCTCTAGCAAGAGTTGCAACTTCTCTAGCCCCCAATGATTCGGCCAATAGAGGATCCATAAAGGAACTCTTAGCAATTTTTTTGTTGGCAATAATTCTGTTATGGTCTCTCACTATTAAGCCAATCACACTCTTATCCTGATTTTCATAAAGACGAGCATCTCAATTTATCTTTATAATGCCTACTAGAGGAGGTACCCAGGCAGATCTCAAATCGAAATTTCAATTTTTTTGGTGGCAATATTTCTGTAATAGCTTATTGGATCACATGGTTTGGATGAATAAAATAGTCTTAAAAAATGAGTTTGTTTCTTCGACTCCAAGTAGCTCGAGCTATGACTGAGAATTCTTCTATCACAATGTTGTTATAGGATATACTCAGGCTCTCAAATAATTCTTTGAAACTGTCTATCATGTCATATCTTTTTTGAAGACTAACAGGTCCTCTGCACCATACATCCCTAGTTGAGGAGTGAGACCACAAAATGTGGAGAACTGTTACTGTTTCTGTTTCTCTCCTGGACATAGGACATAGAGGAGAGTCAATGATAATCCTTTTGTATAAGTTAAGACTTGTGGGAAGAGCCTCATGGCATGCACGCCACAGGAATATTTTTGTAGTATTTGGATCTTTAACTTCCAAATGTTAGCCCAAAAAGACCCTTTTCTGAGGAGGAGAGGATGGCTGGCCCATTTTTAATTCCATCAACTCCATTTGTTTGTGATAAGCGTTTTTGAAAAAAACTGGTCATCTTTGTTTCCCAACCAAATCAAGCTATCTTTAGGATTTTGCCAACTTAGGGGGATTTTAGAAATTACCTTTCTATCATCCTCCTGAAAAACAAAATGTAGCATATCCAAATTTCATTGTTTAGAATCACTATCTATCAATTCTTTCACCTTAGCCTCAGAATCTAAGAATTGAATAGTGGATTAGAATTTAAAATTGGAAGGTTTAGGAAGCCATCTATCATGCCAAACTCTGATATTATTACCATTACCCACTCTCCAAATTGATCATTCTTTAATTAAATTTCTGGCTGCACATAGATTTCTCCAGATTAAAGAGGGCCTTGAACCTATTTTTGCATTTAAAAAGATCAGATTGGGGGAAATATTTTAATTTCAAGATTTGAGGTACTATAGACTTAGGATTTTGAATAATCTTCCATTCGTGCTTAGCTAATAAAGCAAAGTTAAAACTCTCAAAATCCCTAAAGCCAAGACCCCCTTCCCCCTTTGCCTTGCCCATTTGCTTCCATACTATCCAATAAGTTTTCCTCTCCTTATCCATGACATTCCACCAGAAAGTACTCATTAGGCTATTCATCTCATGCACCAAAGAATTTGGAAGCTTAAAAACTCTCATAGTGTAAGTTGGCATAGATTGCACTACTGTCTTCAATAAAATTTCTTTACTAGTTTGGGTTAGAAATTTAGTTTTCTAATTACTCATTCTCCCGCTAATTCTATAAAGTATATTTTTAAAGTTTTATGCTTTAATCTTCCAATCAAAGCCGGCAGACCATGGTAGTTTTCATAAGATTTGTTTGCATGAATCCCATCTATATTGGAGATGAACTCCCTAGTCTCCCTTCTTGTATTAAGGCTGAAGAATATGGAAGTTTTTTACTTACTAACCATTTGACTCAAAGCAGTTTCATAGAGAGTCAAAATATCATTAATAACACCACATTCTCTAGCTGAAGCACGACAAAATAAAAGACAATCATCGGCAAAAAATAGATGGCTAACTTTCACCCTTCCTCTATTGATACTATAGACATGTATAAGTTTGTCAGTTTCAGCTTTTTTATTAGGGAACTCAAGACTTCAACAACAAAGAGAAATAAGTAAGGGAAGATAGGATTTCCCTATCTAATCCCCCTGATAGGAATAATGGAGGGTTGGGGTCTGCCATTTATGATGAAGGAATAAGAAGTAGTAGAGACACAATTTATAACCAGCTCTATCCAAGAAGTGTTAAAGCCCAGGTCTTCTAGAATTTTTTAAAAAAAAAATCCGCTCTACTCTGTCATAAGTTTTACTCATATCAAGTTTTACAGCCATATTATCTTTTTTTACTTCTCTTTTTAACTGTCATCAAGTGAAGGGCCTCAAAAGGAATGATAACATTGTCCTCAATCATTCTACCAAGCACAAAAGCACATTGATAATCCGAAATTACATAGACAGAATGTATTTTAGCCGATTAGCAATAGCTTTAGAAATAATTTTATAAATAACATTACATAACGAGTTTGGCCTGTAATCAAAGATAGTTTTAGGCTTCTTAATCTTTGGAATCAATACAATAAAAGTCTCATTAAAATCACCAACATTACCACCATGATTAAGAACATTAGAGACAGCTCTACAAATATATTTACCCACTATATCCCACTGTTTTTGATAAAAGATAAGGAAAATATCATTCGGGCCTGGAAAATTCATAGGATTTATTTGAAATAAAGCTTCTCTAATTTCCTCCTTAGAATAGGGTCTAATCAAATTTTCTATTCATCTCCTCAGAAATTTTAGGTTGAATATTACTAATAGACTGCTCAATATGATTAGGGTGCTGAGAAGTAAACATGAGTTGATAGAAATTGTTAAATACCTCAGTGATTTCGTGGTTGTTTGAGGTCTTTGTCCCATCATCTTTGAGTATTCTTTATTGCAGTATTTCTTTTCCTCTGATTTGTAAAGCTGTGATAATATTTTATATTTCTGTCTCCATTCCTTAGCCATGTTTGTTTTGAACGTTGTTGCCATTTCATATCTTCTTGAACAAGGGGTTGCACTATGCTTCTCTTTAAGTTTCTGATTTCTTCATTACCCCTACCAATATTAACCTTCTGAAGCTCAGAAAGTTTTTCAAGATTACATTGAATATCCTTTTTTTCTTTCTTGAGAATCTGTTTGTCCCATTTAGCTAGAAATTCTTTGCGTTTTTCCAACTTACTCTTAAGTGCTTGGATGACTAAACTATTATTACCATCATAACTAATCCAGCTTTCGGAGATGATAGCCTTGCAGTCTTCTTGGACATCCCACTTTGCTTCATATCTAAAAATACTCTCATTGGATCGTTCCCCTTCTCTTGTAGAGCTTTTAGTACCTCATTTATCCCATGTCATTAAAATGAGCACATGGTCTGAAGATAATGCAGCCAGATTGTTAAAACTGAAGGATTTAAACAAATTAGTCCATATAACATTCCCAAGCACACGATCCAATCTCTTCTTGGTAAATTGATCTCCTTCTCTATTGTTACACCAAGTAAGTTCCAATCCTTCAAAACCAAGGTCACTCAGGTTGCAATCATCCAGGCATTGCCTAAATTGTTCCATTTGTTGGTAGGGTTTTTCAGCAGCTCCAACTTTCTCATGGTAGGGTTCATTAAAATCACCAAAATAAAACCAGGCCATATCATTCACAGGTTTCAATCTATGCAAAAGGTGCCAACTTTTATGTTTGCTATTTGAGCCAGCATAGCCATAAAAATATGTTATCAAAACCCTTTGGTCCACTATCTCATCATAGAATTTCATGGAAATGTGGTGTTTTGAATATGATTCAAGAGAGAGATCAAAATGACTCTTCCACAAAAAAAGTTAGGCCACCACTCAAGCCAATGTTGTCCACTACAAGACTGGCATCAAAACCTAACCTATTTCTAATCCTCTCCACCTTATTTCTTCCACATTTGGTTTTCATGTGGAATACAAAAGTGGGAGTCTTATATTCAACAAGAAAAAAGAGTCCTTTAACTATTAGGGGGTTCTCAATCCCCCTACAGATCCAAGAAATGCCTATCATGGCTACTGGTGGGGCTGCCTAGCAACCTCCACCTGATTAGTTTTAAAAGATAGACTTTCATCCTCAACTTCTACCTTTATCCTCTTGGTGTTCATCTCTTTATCAATTATACTTTCAGCCTCTCTCTTTTTTGTGTCCTTTGGACCATGTTCAAGCATCATAGGTTCATTAATCACAATACCTCATGCCCTTCTTTTCCATGTGGACAATTTTTTTTGTAAAGGCTTCCACTTTAATCACATAACCAATAGAACTTGTAATTTCTTTTCCAATTTCATCATCATTAATGCTAGGGGTAAACCATAAATCTGGACCCAAAACGGTTCATACCAAAATTGAATATCCTTAAGCGGAATAGATTCATCTACTTCTTGAAAGGATATCAAATTTTGGTCAAAAAACCAAGGTCTACCACTCATGATTCTTTCTCTATCAGCCAAAAATTGAAATTCAATCAAAAACTTTTGGTCTCCTAATTCTTTAAACTTAACCCACCCAGACAATTGCCATACTTTTATCATCGTTGAACAAAAAGCTTTAGAACTTATATTCTTACCTGACATTACACCTCCAATGAGGCTGAATTTCTCACACATTCCCTTGTTTTTAAGATTTGTCTCTTTGATGATGAATAGCTCTTTCTCAACAGTTGAGAGCTTTAGTTGTGGGAACCTTCTAGAGAGTTCCTCTTCCATCTCCATCTCAAGTCCTAAAACTTTTCTTGGAAAGACTTCGCTCGCAAATGAAGACTAGGGTTCCTTGAAGATAAGGAAACTAAGCCTCTCCCCCTTCAGACGAAAGTTATGGAAAGGACTCTCATTCCTGATTAGATTAGTGTTTGAGCAACAAGCAATCAGTGCCATCTTCCCCCACAACCAGCCTTAGCATTTTTATGGTCCTATTAATTATGCACCTCCCAAATCAACAACCATAAATCCAAAAACTATTTATTTTCTTCCTTTATTCTCAAATATATTCATATCTATTATAAAACTAAAAAAGAATAATATTATAAGAAAAAATGTTTAAAATATTGTTACTCAAGCACTTAAAATTACTTCCGTACAAGTTAACAACCCTCTCGATATATATAATAGCACATAGGTAGTGAATTTGATGAGGTCATTCATGGATGACCACCCATAAAAAATTATGTATTATTAAAATCTTGTTAAAGAAGAAATTAAGTGAGAAAAAAAACTAATAAAGGAAAAAAAAATCATGTGTACTACCAAGTGGTTTAGAATTTCCTCATTAAAACTTTGTAAAGGAAAATCCAATAGAATAAAACTTTAGCGAAGAACAAATAGTACAATCAGTATAAGTTTTTAAGATAATTACTCATCTGAAAAGTGCATGATAATAGGTTTTTAAGTTTTCAGATTCTAATGTTCTGCACAATTTTCATAAATGTTGCAGTGGGTAATGTCTTAGTAAATAAATCTGAAAGATTATCACTTGATTATATCTGTTTGACAATAATTTCACATTTCTTTTAAAATTCATGGATATAAAAAATATTTAGGTGAAATATATTTAATTTTGTCTCTTTTGATATATCATTATCTGATTTGAGTGATACAAGTAACATTATTTTTGTATAAAATTATTGATCTATCATTGATTACGGGAAGACCACACTTTTATTGAATATGTTGAATCACCGATCTCATTTAAATATACTCTTAACTTGCTTTATGAATTGCAATGATTTTTGAGTGATTTGAAGAGGTAACATATAGTGTTTACTTGACAGACTTTCATGATATAGCAAGATTTCATAAGTAAACACGTATTTGGTTTGAGATCTACCTCTGTGTGAGTCTGAAAGATAACATGTATCTGCATTTCCAACCAATTGTGAATTTGATCCATGTTGATAAAATAATCTTCTATCAATCGTATCTCAAAGGTAATGAAAAACATGTTTAATATCATTCTAATACCTTTAAATTGGTGTGAAACTATATCTTAAAAGTAGATTAACTGAAAATGCAATATCAAGCCGAGTGCAATTTGCAAGATATATTAAGGCTCCAATTGCATTGAGATATGGTGCTTCAGGACAACAAATTTCTTTATCGTCTTCATAAGGATGAAATGGATCTTTTCACACATCAAGTGATCGAACAATCATTGGAATACTCAGGAGATGAGGTTTGCCATAAAAAAATGTTTCAAGACTTTTTCTGTATATATTGACTAATGAATAATATTCTATTTAGTAAATACTCGAGTTGTAGGCCGAAACAAAATTTCATTTAGTTAAAAAATTTTATTTTAAATCCATTCTTTAAATATATAATAGCTCTTGCGGTATATTAAGGAGTTCCAACAATATTTAGATTATCAACATAAATCGTAATATTGGAAAATCTAGATTTTGACTTCTTAAAAAAAACATATGAGCATATTGAATTATTTTCAAATCTTTCTTTCAATAGATATTCGTTGAGGCGATTATACCACATGCGTCTAAATTGCGTTAACACATATAAAGATTTTTGAGGTCTGATAAAGTACATATTTTTAGATATACTTGAATTAGACGTTTCAAGCATTTTATATCATTCAAGGATTTTCATATATATTTCATGATCTAATAATTCATATAAATATGCAGTGACCATAGCTATCAACCGCATATCTAATCTTTTTGTAACTGGCAAGTTAATAAAAAATCTAAATGTGATTGCATCTACAACGAGAGAATATGTTTTCTCATAATCAATCCCAAGTTTTTGCGGAGAACCTTTTGTGATAAGTTATACTTTGTTTCGCACAATTTCATTTATCTCATTACGTTTTCGTACAAATACTCACTTATATTAAATAGGCATTACGCCATTTGGTGTTTGTACAACAGGTCTAAAGACCTCTTGTTGTACTAGCGAGTTTAATTCAATTTCAATAGATATTTTTTATTTTAGCCAATCACTTTTACGTCGACATTTCCTGATGGTTCTTGACTCACTTTCTTCATTATTTCTGGTAATGTCAATAACCATTTTATATGAAAATACATTGTCGACAACAGTTTTACTTCTATCCAAAATTTCTCTAATACTTATCAAATGTATCGAGATCTCGTTATTTTTAAGTACTTGTTCCTCTTCAAAGAAAAACATTTTATGAAATACCTCTTCAAGAAGTTCTTTTTCATGAGATATTTTTTTTTCTAAAAGAAAACCTTTATGCCATTTCATTAAACCAAGATTGAGATACGAGGAGGTAGATCCTCCAAATTCACAATACAATCAAAAATGGAAAGAGCATATTTTGCAAGTGGGCTATAGTATTACCATTTCTCCTAATATGAGAAACAAGCCACTTTGCAAAACTCTTAAGGTAACTACGTGCTTCATAGATGAACATGCTTAAGCTGGTCTATGCTTCCTTGTTGTCTTGTTGAAATGCCTTTATTACTTGTATAGAATCTCCTTCTAGCACAACTTGTCTCAGACCAATATCTAGGGCAAATTTTGCTATTGTTAAGGCTCCAAAGGCTCAGCTAAGAGGGGTTCAAGGAAGAGGACTTTTTTTTTCTCATCAAGGCTATGATGTCTCCTTTAGAGTTTCTAACCACTACTCCAATACCAATTGTTCCTCTTGTTTTGTCCAGAGCTCCATCCCAATTTACTTTGAACCATCCCTCGAGCGGTGCCTGCCAGTCTTCACCTAAGGTGCAGTGTTGTTAGACCCTTGTTTCCTTCTTGTTTAAAACACCCTCTGCTAGCAAGTTTAGCTTGGAGCTAGCTTCCCTAATAAGTGCTTTTGGGGGAATGAATGTCTATTGAAAACAAATGAGTTCCTCCGTAGCCATAGTTGCTTAGATATAATGGCAAACTCCTTGACCTCTCCCTCAGTCAGTGCTTCGATCAATTCATTAAAAAAGGTTAGTATGGGTAGAAAGGTAGAGGAGAGCTTTTGTAGTTTCTTTGAGCATAGTCCCCAAACATCTTTGGCAGCTTCACAGTACCATAAGACGTGTATAGCATTTTCCTCATCTCTACAACAGACAGGGCATAAAGGATTCTCCACCACCTTCCTTCTAAATAAATTTGCTTGCATTGAGAGAGCTTCCTAGTAGGCATGCCATATGAACATTCTATCTTTGGGCTACAGGAAGGTGCCAAATCTTATTCCATACTACTTTGAGTTGGCTGTTGTATGAGATTTGCCATTTTCAAGTACTTGTCCCTCTTCAAGGGAAAATATTTAATGAAATACATCTTCAAGAGGTTCTTTTTTAGGAGATCTTAGAACATGAGATTTGGTCTCTATAAGAGCATCAATTACTCTTGTGGCTTGGGTTGTGGATATGGGCTATTCAAGAATACTAAATTCATTTTATATTTTTTTCTTTCGAAAATTTTTATCTTTTGTACCAATAAGTCATTCATGTTTCAAGTGTGTCTTAGACTCATTTATTGATGTTTTGGAAACTTTTCATCAAGAATTGCAATCCTTGCTAGACCATTAACAACGGAAATATGTGATGTTATCATACCTTTAGTTTCAGTAAATACAACCGGTAATTAGTTTGCAACACTTTACAAATGGATATTCCTCTAAATCTCTAATTTATGTTCATTTGTACGATAATCAAATTGAAAAATGACTTTATTTTGTCAAGTAATTTTTTGTCATGTTTCAGGTACCGATTTTTCTTTATCCAATGGTGGAAAAATAGATTCATCAAAATGACAATCCTTAAAACGTACCTTAAACATATTTCCTATAAGAGGCTTAAAATATCTAATAATAGATGGAGAACCAAAATCAACATATATCCCAAATTTATGTTGAGGACTCATTTTTGTACAATGTGGAGATGCAATTAGAAGATACACAGTATATCAAAAAATACAAAGATGAGAAATATTTGGTTGTTAACCAAATACAAGTTGTAATGAAAAATATTTGTGATATGTTGATTGTCTAATTCGAGTCAATGATGCTGCATGAAGTACAAGCGTCCCTATATAGAAACAGTTGGTTTTGATTTTATAAGTAAAAGTCTAGCGATTAGCTAAAACCTTTTGATAAATGATTCGGCTAAACCATTTTGAGTATGCGTATGGGTAACATTCAATATTTATTCCTATTGACATGCACTATTTATCAAAAGATTGATTTGTAAATTCACTTACATTATCCAGTCGAATAATTTTAATTGGATAGTTAAGAAATTATGCTCATATTCTAATTATTTGGACAAAAAGTCTAGTAAATATAATATTTCTAATAAAAAGTAGATAAACATGTGACTATTGACTTGATGCATCAATACAATTATAAGGTATTTAAAGGATCCATTTGATGGTTGAAAGGCCCAACATATATCCTATGAATCCTTTAAAAAGGATGGAGATTCAACAACAACCATTGAGCAGAACACTGATATTCATTGCGTAAAATAATCTAATGATTCTTTAGGAGATGCACATACGAATTATCAATGATTCATCTCATTATTATTGATCCCGGATGTCTAAGGCGATTATGCCAAATCATAAATACTTTGGAGTTAATGCACTTATGGTGCATTACCATATATGATTTAATTATTTTTCACTTTTATATAATACAATACAGAAAAGAGTGCATGTAATTTTTCTAATACGAGTTTCTTGTCCGGAATTCTTTTAGTAATGAGAAAATACTTTTTATTACCTTCGTTGTTGTTTTCAATATGATAATTATTACGACCTATATCTTTAAAACTCAATAAATTTTTTAGATTGTGAAAAAAATAAGGTATCATCAACATAAAATTTGATGTCTTTAGGTAATACAATATAAACTCTTTGAGGGCGTTCAATTAGACTCAATGAATCTGATATGGTATAGACGTAGTTTTTGTTTAATATTAGATTTTGAAAATATTTCTTATTTTTAAAAATTGTGTGAATTGTAACACTTTAAAAATTGTATGAGTTGCAACACTATTAACCAGATATACATATCTACCATTCATTTCAAAGATAAAAATTTATCATTAAGACTTATGATTCTATAAAATATATAAATTATCATTATTTCAAAACATCATAAAATATATAAAAAAAATTACTATAAGATAAAGAAAATACATTAATTGAAAATAATACTTCTATTTTCAATCAAATAATCAATTCTACTACTAGAATCTTTAACGAAATCGAAAATATTAAGGTGGGTAATATCTTCTCCATCTATGGAAGCTAAAACATCTGATGGTTTGGCAAAATTTATTTCAAACTTTTTTGTTTTCCTTTTTATAGAAGCTTGGTATAAATCAACCAAATGCTTAGCAATACAACAAGTACATGACCAATGTCCAGTTATTCCACATCTATGACATACATCTTCATCTTTTTTTGAAGAGTTGTTCTGAGGGTCTTTATTTTTCTTTGAGTTGAATCACTTCTGGTAATACAGTATATTTCTATTAATATTCCTTCTAGTGTTGTTACTTCTGAGACCTCTACTTTTATAATTTTTTCTACCACATCCACGCCCTCAGTTTTTTTGAAATGATACAACATTAACTTTTAAAAATAATGTAAATCTAGTACCATTCATTTCAGGGAATGCTGTGGAAATAGCAGGACATAATTGATTATTTCTTAGCAAAAGCTCATTAGTTTATTCAGAATATTTGAGATATGGAAAGTAGTATATATCTTCTTTAACATGTTATCATCAGTCATTTTCTAACCGCATAATTTTAATATTGAGTATTTTTAAATAGTGTAAAATTATACCAACTAATTTTTGAAATCTTGCAACCTCAAGTACAACCAATCATAATGAGCTTTTAGAATAATTATAATTTTCTGATACTCATATCTCTTCCTTAAATCATTCCATAAAGTATGGATCTTTTATTATGAGATATTCAATTTTTGATTTTTCACAAAAATTGTGGCGAAAAAACTATTGCCTTAGCGCGGTTATGCCGAGACGCGTGATTTCCTTTTTTGATTGTATCTTCTAGGTTCATCATATCTAAATGGATTTCAGCATTAATGATTCAAGATAAATAATTTTTTTAAAAAAATATCAAAATCAATAAATTCTTATTTTATAAGATTTAAAATTTTCTATATATATGAATTACGAAAATAAATATGTGTATCTTGTAAATAAGAAACACATAAACAAAATTATAAAAATAATCATAAATTTTATCAAGTAATAATAAGTAATATAACATTTAATATTCATCTTAAAAATTGTAAATTATATATTAAAAATTTATTTAAAGTAAAAGATTATCAACTTTAGAATCGATAGAATTATACTGATAATGTATTATAAAATTAAAATAGAATAATATTAAAAAAAATTAAAATGTTATTATTCAAGCACTCAAAGTTACTTCCGTACAAGTGAACGGCCCATATATATATATATATAGAAGCATATATATATATATAGAAAATGATATTCGTCTACTAGATAATAACCGATATTCGTCTACTAGAGAATAACCCATCACCAAGTACTAAAGTCCAGATCAAAAGCACTAAAAAAATCATTATAATATTCTATTGTATTTTATTTATAATTTTGAAATAAAATAAAATAATTAATAAAATAAAATGAAATAAATTAAGATGATTTTTTAAAATAAACAAAACCTTAAAAAATGATAATATTTTTATATTCAACAACGCAATGATAATTTATCGTGAGAGTCATTGCAATAAATGCTGAAATAATACTTAGGTAGTGGTTACCGTACTAATGTCGCAATCATATGAGTTTATTTATTGAGAATAAAGACAATTAAAGCACAAAAAGGAACGACTATAAAAATGCATCATTAAATTTAAGAGTACGACCTTGTGACAGCATGCAGTACCCAAAAGAAGCAAGAGGTTATAGTCACTTACCAGCTCTGCACGAGGACATTATCCTGATTCATGAGGCAGAGAGGAGGAATAGAAACACCATCTTCATTCTTAGTCAGGAATTTGAAAACAGAGCCCAGGCCGTACAGTCTCTCAACCTTGCCATCAGGGAGTGTGCGCAGGGAGTAAGTGAGAAGAGAGTAGCAAGCCAGCAGGCGGAGGATACGGTCCAGCATAAAAGGGGCATCTGGGTTCGTGGTTGGGAGATGGGAAGCAATCTCTGATGGCGATAGGTATGCGCCAGCCCCAGCCTTTGCCATTATTTCCAAGAGGTCGAGCTCTATGGCTGATTTGAGTACCATCGGAAGAACAGAGGCGCTGGCGAGTTGCATGGCAAAAAGGTTTGCTTCTTCATCGGAGACTTGGGTTGGAGTGATCTGGGTTTCGCCGGTTGAACCCATTTTTCGGCTGATTATTTTGTGGGAGTCTCGGATGAATGGAGATGAAGGAAGAGAGAGGCAGAGCAAGTTGGTGATGAGCTGAGTGAGACGGAGGCAACAAAAGTGGCAATATTTATACGGTTTTTGGCTCAACCACTACCGACGGCCATCACCTTCAACTTTGATTTGCAAGTGTTATTTGTAAACCACCTTAGCGTGTTTCTTTTGCTGTTATGTTTTTTCCTCACACTTTAATATTTTATTATTCAAAAGGTATGAAGTGTGGTGTACTCTATTTAAAATAATAATAATATCCATGGTTAATAAAATAATTTTTTAAAATTTTAATTTAAGATTTATCTATTTTAGAAAAAAAGCATGAAATTTAGCGATGGATTATTTTTTTAAAAGCTTATATTACAGCAAGCACAACCACAAACAGAGCATTGACGATGTCTAACCGAAACTAAAATTTGACTAAAACTAGATCTTTTAACTAAAAGCCATCCAAATAACCTCGGATTGAATTAAGTAAAGTTAAGCAAAAATAATTATAATATAATACTATTTTTTAATAATAAATAAAAATAAGAGTCTCACATTGCTTATAAGTGAGACTTGTATTATAAACACAATTATTAAAAAAGTCATGATCTTTTTATACTACAGTCTATATTTACACAAAATATGTACTGCTTATTTTAAATATATAATTTTTATATTATACTCATGTTTACATATTTAAATTTATAATTTGTCTTAAAATGTATTTTAGATTATTTTTAAATTTAAAAATAATTTTTAAACATAATTGATTGTAGACTATTATTAAAGTAGATGAAAAGTAGGACGGATTGAAAGTCCACCTCAGCTCCCATTTATTGCGACGAGAAACCCTAACCCCAAAATACAGGAGTGAGAATGAAATGAGACTACCCTACAGCATATGGCATGCGTAGCACCCTTACTATTCAATATAAATTTATTAAAAAAACGAGCGAGACCAAATTCCATTTTTTATGAGTAACTAACTTTAATCATATGAAATATATAGTTAAAATGTCTAATCACTTGTGAATTCTTCACCAAAAGAATAAGAAAAACAATACAAAAAATATAAAAAATTAAAAGAGTGGAGTCTTTTTATAAGAGTGAATTTTATCAAGTATATATGAACGAGAGCTTAGAAGCAAACCGCATACAGTAATGAATCATGACTAATTGGACATTAAAATGAAGAGGCATGCTAGTCAACCTTTTTAATTTTTATACATCATATAATTTTTAATTTTTTAATTTTTTAATATTTTTTAGTTTATCCTTCTTAATTTAAGCAAAATTTTCAATTCATCATTTATATATATCAAATATTTGATAAAAAAATAAAAATTTATAAAAAATATAATTTATAAAAATTATGTAAATAAAAAGAAGTTGTGTATTTTTTTTTTTTTAATGAAAGGAATATGATTGGAAAAGCATGGTTTTTGATTGGTTGGCATTCACATTTCAAATCAAACAAAATCTCACCTAAACTCGATTGAGACGGTGGCGCAGGTGGTGATAAACGACAGCCGAGAAACATAACAGTGTAATACGACTTCACATTGGTTCTGGAAGTACCGCAACATATCATCCCAAACTATCTGTACCTATTTCCCACCAACCCTCATTTCCTTTTCCACTGGTAGAAAAATTGTGCTTTACGATACCTTCCTTCCCTTCTTATTTGTTAACATATGTACAGGCTAGAAAATCGTTTTCTTTATTTCTTACCATCTTAACTTTTATTATATTCATTCATATCAGTTGACAATTGATGTACTAAGTTGACGCGAATCCAACAAAGAAAAAAACTTAATAATTAATTAATATACCATATCAAAAATAGTAAGTATCACTTATTAATATTAATACCATTTTAATTTTTGATGAAGAGATGATATATTAAAATATGTCTATCTTAAACCATAATTTTTGCACAAAGTTCGTTATATTTCAACCCAAATAAAAGATCTAAGATTAATTTTATTAGATCAGTTAAAAATTAAATCTAATAAGATTTTAGCCAATATATATTATTTTTAGGCCGCATTAAATTGGCCAAACCCTAAATGTAAAAGGTAAAGTAAACGGACCTCGGGTTAGGGGAGTGTCTCTCTGGACAGCGAAAGCGATTTCAGAGGAGATAAGCTGAACGACTCAGGTAGTTCTAAGAAAGTACAAGTTGAGTTTACAACCGAGTCCGATGGAAGACATTGAAACTCGCTAGAAACAATTTCGTCTCTCGGAAGAGGAGGCGGTGGTTCTTGACCTCCCCTCAAGGAGGATGACGATATCAAGTTGAAGAGAGATTTGAGTCTTGTAGGGAAGGTGTGCTGCGACCGAGTGGTTGGGAGAGATCTTCTAGCAAACTCCATGGGTCGGTTATGGAGGATAAGAAAAAGGGTTGTGTTTAAGGAGGTGAACCGTAACACCTTCGTAATAACCTTCGCAACTCATGCTGACAAGGACAAGATCATGGAGGGCCAGCCATGGTTGTTCAAAAATTCCCTCTTTCCCCTCCGCTACTATGACGAGAACCAGCAGCCAGGTCAACTGAAGTTTGATAACAAATCATTTTGGGTGCAACTCCATAACCTCTCCCTTGGTCAAATGACAAGGATTTGGGGGGAACAAATTGGCTCGTCAGTCAGGACGGTTATGGAGTTAGATGTGCCAGAAGATGGAGTAGGCTGGGGCCAATGTATTCAAGTAAAGATTGAAATCCCACTCTTCAAACTCGTGGCTCGTGGCAGATTTATTTCCCATTTAGGAAACAAATTGTGGATAACTTTCCAGTACGAAAAGCTGCCTCGTATTTGCTTCCACTGTGGCTGTCCATAACAACTATGTTTGCCCTTTGGGGGGTTTGGAGGCAAACAAAGAGGAAATGGACCCCCTGCAATATGGAGCCTGGCTTAGGGTAGAGGGGGTTTGCACTAGAAGGCTTCGCCAGCACCCTCAGCCAGCTTCTCCGGGAAAGATGGTACTTACCCACCAAAAGACTCCAACGTAGAAGGTTCTATTGGTAGCTCTAGAATCGATGGTAGGGGCAGGGCAGAAGGTTCAGATCAAACGGTTTAGGATCATCGGGTAGACGGGTCGGGTCACTCTACAAAAGCATCAGGTCTCTTTGGCGAGTCAGGTACGAATATGGCACAAGGGGGGAAAACGGGTAGGGTTTACGCTGCAGACCTAGAACCCTTGCTGCAGGCTACTGAGTGCACAACTTCACACGCTGATTTGGCTGTTAGAGCGGGAAAGGAGCCACAAGACAATCTACGCAAGGTAGGGCCCAAGGGTCCAAACCATATGGGCCCTCTCCACTCGACTCCTCCAAGCCTTATGGAGATATTTCAAGCTCAGGGACCCAACAGACCGCGTCTGTAAAGAAACACAAAGGGGGCCTCATCACACCAAATCCGACCAAGCTATCTCCAAGGAAGCTATCCTTACGTAAGTTTTCGAAACTTACCCCAGCTATTAATCAAAATATAGAGAGCGGTAAATGGGAGAGGAAGGCCAGAAGCAAAGGCAAAACCATTACGAATAGCACTGAAGTAGGAATAGCACTGAAGTAGGGGTAAAAAAAAAAAGGCTATTGGATGAGGATGATGTAGAGAGCCTAGGAGCAGCAACATCAAAGATACAAAAGCAGGAGTGCTCATTCAAAGAAACAGGAATGTTCATTCAAAGAAACGGTGGAGGCTAGTCGCCAGCCCCGCCAAACACAATGAGAATCCTGAGTTGGAACTGTCAGAGGTTTGGGAACCCCCGAACAGTGCTTAGTCTTTGCTCCTTAGCGAAGACAAAAGGACCCGAGGTGGTATTCATTATGGAAACAAAAATCTCAGCGAAACATGGAAGGCACATTGTTTGCAAGGCCGGGTCCGAACATTGTATAGGTTTGGATTCACATGGCAAAAGCGGTGGGTTACTGCTTTTCTAGTAGCAGGATATCGACATTGAATTAGTCAACTTCTCTAGACGCCACATCAACGTGCTAGTACCAAAGCCCCTAGGTACCCAACGGTGGCTGCTCTCTTGTTTCTATGGTCACCCTGAGGTAAGACAAAGAAAGGGGGCATGGGAGCTTCTAAGCTCCTTTAAACCAAGAAGTGGAGGTTGGTGTGTTATAGGAGATTTAAATGAGATCCTCTCCCACAACGAAAAGGTGGGGGGACGACCTTGGAGTGAAGTTCAAATGAATCAATTCCGAGAAGTAGTGAAAAACGGCAGTCTCCACGACTTGGGATGGGAAGGGGAAGAATATATGTGGAGTAACCGACATTAGGACGATTCATACACAAAAGAGCGGCTAGATGGTGCTCTAGCAAATCAGGCCTGGCTGGAAGGCCACTGCCAATTCCAAGTACAATATTTCACTGCACTCTGGTCGGACCACCGACGTCTGTTGTTGGAGTGTGACCAAAGGCGACCCAAGATGAAGGGGATGCCTAGTAATTTTCACTATGAATATAATTGGACAAGGGACGATGCATGTACCACCTTAATAGTAGAGGACTGGAACAAAAAGGTAAAGGGAGGCACTAGGCTTAAAACGATGCAGTCGAAGCAGGAGGCATGTGAGAAAAGCTTACGGAGGTGGAATCACAACATGGACAGAAATAGGAGTAAGGCCATTGCGGACAAGACAAGGCTACTTGCCCAGTTGCAGGAAGGAGAGACCAAAGACACAATAGGGGCACAGAAAATCCTTCACGAAGAGATCAATTTCCTTTTTGACCAAGAGGACATCAAATGGAAACAACATGCAAAAAGACACTGGCTCGAGAAGGGAGACTGGAACACTAAATTCCACCATGCCTGCGTCAACCAAAGGAGAAAGAAAAATTGTATCAAGAAAATTAAGACCAGCAAGGGCATAGAACTTGAAAAGATGGAAGACATCATGCAAGACTTTGCACTTCTCTCAGGTATTCCTATCTACCAATCCTTCCAATGCTGGTATACAACATTTACTTGGCACAAAAGAAAAAATTTCTGAAGACATGAGGTAGGTGTTAGACGAAGAATTCACAAGTGCGGAGGTTGTCCAAGCTTTTAAACAGATGTCCCCCCAAAAATCTTTAGGGCCTGATGGCTTTAGTGCTGAGTAACCTCTTCCCCCACTGGGCGGTAGTGGGGGAAGAGGTTACTTAAAGCGTGCTCGAATTTGTTAGGAATGGGGCAATGCTTGACTAGCTGAACCACACCATTATCGCTTTGGTGCCAAAGGTCAATACTCTTTCAACCATGGATGAATTCTAGCCTATCAGCCTGTGTAACGTGTTATACAAGCTCATCTCCAAAGTCTTATCCAAAAAAATGAAGAAGGTGCTAGACTCAGCGATCTCATGGAATCAAAGCGCCTTCATGCCAAGGAGACTTATCATGGATACTGTGGTGGTGGTGTACGAACTCCTCCATTCTATGCAAGCTCGATAAAAAGGGAAAGTGGGCAGCATGACAATTAAACTAGATATGTCGAAAGCTTATGAAATGGTTGAATGGAATTTCTTGGAAGCCATAATGCTCAAACTGGGCTTCAGGGCAAAATGGACAAACCTCATCATGTTATGTGTTCGATCAGTCTCTTACTCGGTTAAGGTTAATGGGATTTAGGGCGAGACAATCCTCCCTTCATGTGGACTTAAACAAGGCGACCCCCTCTCACCACATCTCTTCCTTTTGTGTGCAGAAGGCCTAAGCTCTTTACTTCAAATGGAGGTAGTATATGATAGCATAAGGGGGGTTTCGGCCTCAAGAGGGGGGTTGTCCATAAACCACCTCCTCTTCATAGATGACTGTGTCATATTTTGTAGGGTCAGGCAGGAGGAATGGTGTGCAGTGGAACGGGTTATCTGCCTCTACGAGTGCGCTTTGGGGAAAACTATAAACAAGCAAAAAACTTTTATTATGTTTAGTCCCAATACAAACAACGAAGAGAGGGAGCTCATTATGGAAACAACTAATGGTGTCTTGTGCGGTAACTACAACAGGTATCTTGGCCTACCTATAGTCGTAGGGTGCTCCAAATACAACACGTTCAGGAACCTATAGGAGAAGATATGGCATAGGCTCAGTAGCTGGAAGTCAGACATGCTATCCAAAGCGGGAAAGGCAATCCTAATTAAGAGTGTATTGCAAGCTATTCCGACCTACACGATGAGTGTATTCAGATTGCCAGGAGGTCTCACTAGAGAAATTGAAGGGTTACTCTCACGATTCTGGTGGAATAATAAAAAAGAAGGACGCAGCATACACTAGAAAAGCTAGGCACGGCTCGGTGAGATCAAAAATGAAGGGGGGTTGAGCTTCAAGAATTTAGGACATTTCAACAACGCTCTCCTAGCAAAGCAAGTATGGAGATTGATACAACACCCCACGTCATTAGCTGGCCAAATCCTCAAAGGTAAATATTTCAAAAACTGCAACATACTAGAGTCAAACTTGGGCAGCTCTCCCTCTCAGGTTTGGAGGAGTCTTTGGTCTGCCTTACCTTTAATCTGGGTAGGAGCTATGTTGAGGGTAGGGAACAGTAGGGACATTCGAACTTGGCATGACAGTTGGCTTCCCAAACCTACTTCATACAAGGTCCAATCTCCAGTGCAGGGACTGGCCTAGGATAGCAGGGTGGCCGAGCTCATCAATGAGGCCACTGGGAGCTATAAAACAAAACTGTTTGAAGGAGTGTTTAACCAAGAGGAAGCAGCGCTAATATGCAAAAGGGATACCAGTGATAAAATTATTTGGGCGAGAGACAAAAAGGGACAATTCACTGTAAAGAGTGCCTACTTCCTAGGAACTGAGCTTTCAAAACAGCTGGCAGGAGAGACCTCAGATAGAACCTACAAGGAGCTAATATGGAGGAAGCTTTGGCACCTTGGGGTTCCAGGTAAAATAAAACACTTTCTGTGGAAAAGCAGTATTGGGCATTCTCCCAACTTTGGTGCAGCTGAAGCAAAGAAAAGTAGCAGAAGCATATTAGTGCCCAGTTTGTCTCAGTAACTCAAAGTCCACCATAAATGTCCTTTAGGACTGTCCAGCCTCAATGGATGTATGGGGAGACACTGATAGCCCCTTGAAGAAATGGACCTCTCGCTACTCAAACTTCCATTAGCTGTGGGGGGACCTCTTGGACAGGCTTAGGAAAGATACAATCGACCAAGTGGCCACTATTTTGCACAAAATCTGGCTACGTAGGAATTCCTTTATTTTCGCAGATAAGTTCTCTAGCCCTTCAATTCTACTCTGATCAGCATTAAGTGACCTCGAGGTCTTCCATGAAGTCAACTAGGGTTCTAAAGATACATGAGGTAACTCATCTCCAAGGCACCAGGCAACAAAAAGATGGGAAGCACATGGAGTCTTTCTGTAAATTGAATTTCGATGTAGCCCTCAACATGGATTATAAGACGATGGGAACAGGTATTGTTGTGAGAAACCAGAGGGGGGAGGTGAACATCGTGGTGCTAGGCCCAAGACTGCATGTGTCATGCCCTTTTGTGGCCAAATGCTACTCTCTGCAATGAAGTGTCCAGCTTAGTATAGAACTCAACATGTCACAAGTGATTTTCGAAGGAGATGCAAAGCTAGTTATTGATGCAGTCAACAGTAGCATTTCAGACAACTCAATGGGAATAGGGCTACTCATCGAAGATTTAAAACAAAAATTTGCATCACACAAAGAGTGGAAACTTGTCTTTGTGAAGCGAGATAGAAACCAGGCTGCACACTTAGGAGCCAAAGTAGGAGTTTCTTTAGCAAACGAATCCTTCTAGATTGAGGACTATCCTCCATTTTTACAATCTGTTATTTTCTCTGACAATCTCTGTATCCCCTAATTTGTTGAATGAAATATTCCCCTTAAAAAAAAGGTAAAGTAAACAGTAAAGTGAAAACAAATGCTATATATGGCCAATTTGAAGATTGGCTAAACCTTTATTTTATTATTATTTTTCTCTCTCTTTCTTTACCTTTGCAGGTACCTTTCCGTGTACTATTTCCCTCGAAATTTCTCTCTTCAACCAACCATTCTAGTGAAGACAAAGAAGAACACCTCGTGCAACAACAGCAGCAATGGCCTCCACTCGATCTTCCCATTGAATCGACACTACTGACCACCACTAGAAGACTCGTCGACAAGAACACCATTGTAGTCTAGGTCTCGTCGGCAACAACCAAAACCCCCATTTCTCTCGCTATTCTTCTCCTCCCAACTCGTATGTACTCCCTTTTTAACTTTCACCATACCCTAAATCTTGCATGCCCTAATCTATCCATATATATCACAACAAAACTTGAGTCAGTGCTGCTGTAATAAGCCGAATTTTCACGTATTCTTTTTAATTTATATGCTTAGTTTGATTATAATTTCTTTAGAGTTATTTTGGTGGACCTTTGGAACTCTTGGAAATATATTTATTTTGGACATTTTCTTGTGAAAAATATTGATAAGTTAAGCCTAAATAGTGAAAGGATGCAAATGGAGGGATTTCGTGTACACCAAGGCAACTGGGAAATCTTTGGCAGATTTGATATCCTCCAGTAATTTAGACATAATTCTTTCATTTGATTTCGGATTGGATAATTCAAAGTTATATAGAAATATAAAAGGAATATATACAACTTTATATTTTGATTATTAAGAGATATGGACTCAATCAAATACGAAATTGGAATTGAAGCTGGCAGAACCCAATTGGGCATAATAGATATTGACTTTAAATTGACTAAGGACTTTGTTCAAGATTAAGTCTTGGAATATTTTTTCAATTATTGCAAGATCTTGAAAAGTGAGTAGATATATGGAAAATGAGAGGATTTTATCTAGGAAATTTTGTGTAAAACAAGAAGGATTATTTAGCAAATACTCGGTGTGCCCGGATTGGTGCTCTCAAGCTAATCCATTGACGTTTAGTAGAATAATCATAACTTGGTCATATGAGCTCCGATTGAGGTGATTCTAGTTCTTGTAGAACCATAAGAGGATTATCTAAAAATTTTATGTTTTGAGTTTTTGAATAATTGAATTGTATCGATGGGTTATTTGGGCTGGAAGTGGATTGACCTGAATTGAGCATAAACTGAAGCTCGAAAATAAAATACACCACCAACTTACTTTAGGATCCTGAATTTGATTGGTTCTCTCCATTTCTATCTTTTAGAGATGTGTAGGGAGGTAGGTTTCATGTGGTGGAAGAGTTTCTAGATGGATAATTAGCCTATAACTATGAAAGAATTAGGAGTAAATCTGATTGATTTAGAACTAACCAAATCAGTCAAATTACCCCTTTGTTGCTAACCAATAGCCAACTAAATCTTAAGGGAAACTCTTCCAAATCTTTCAAGTGTACCAATGGGGGACTAAACAAGTGGCAAAAAGGGATAAAACCCCATAAGCTGCCGTGTACCCCTTGAGAAAGTTAAATGGTCATATTTGAATCTCCTAAGATTATTCATCATGCTATTTTGTTTTAACCCACATGAGTTGGTTTCCTTTGAGCCATTGATTAAGATCATCTTATAGGTGAATTAAGCTTAACTATTAGATAAAAATATCAGCAAATTCACACAATATTTGAAGTGATCATGAAGCTACAAAAATAGGGACACATCACAATCGGCTAAGTGGGGATTGCCGAATGCCCAAGGCATTCCTCCAAGCCTTATGTCGCCAACTATGGGTATATATAGATGGATTATCTTCTCTTCATCCCTTTTTAGTGATACCACATGGCCATAGTGAGAAATATCTAAGGAAATTCACTCAAAACCCACTCATTTCACCAAAACACCAAAAGGAAGCTAGTTGAGAGCATTGCAGGGGAATTGGCACGAAATTTACCCCAAACATTAAACTAAGTTTTGAAAAAATTTGTAAGTATACTACTTAACATAATCTTGGTATAGTATAAGTGTCTTGGTATAGTATAAGTGTCTTGATTTATAGATTAATTTTGATACTTGTTTGAGTTTAAATATTGTTTATGTGTTAAACTGAAAGCTATTGAATTTGGGAGTGGTTTTTGCTGTGGAAAAATGCTAGAAAAATTATGAGATCTTAGAAATATATTTTATGATGTTATATAAGGAGAATTATGTGAAAATATGGGGTCTTGATTTGAGAAAAAAAATTAAGAAATGAACCCTAGAACCATTTGGCCATAATAGGGTTTTAGTAGAAATTTTGATTCTAAATATTATTTAATTGGTTTTTAATTAATTGAATGATATTTTGATAATTATACTGAGTTTATAAACTCTAAATTATTTAGAAAATTTTCAAGAACCATTTTACTAAGAATTTAGAAGAAATACTAAAGAAAATAATTTAATATGCATGAATTGACTAAGAGAAATTTGATGTGTTAAATATATAAATTTTGGCTTGAGTTGAATAAGCTAATTAAATAAAATAATAAAATTTAATCCCCTATGATATTCGGCCAACCTTAGTTTGATAATAGTATAATATTTTATTTAATTGTTTAAGTATTATTCATTAAGCTTTGACGTTGCGAATTTATGTGACATATGTACATATTTATGTGACATATGTACATATATATGTGATGTATGTTTTTGTAACATATTTTTATGTGTTATATGAATTATGAAGACATGAAATATGCTTGTCATAAATCTAAATCTATGCATATATTGCATTTTGTCACATATATGTGTGTCGACATAAGTCAGGATGTCTGTTTTAAGAAAATACGTTAAGAAAAATTTACGAAAAACATAATAATCCAAATAATTGTGTCACGATGGGGATGGTGATACGTAATACCCGGACGACTGATATGATTTGATACGTTAAGTGTCGTGTCACGACGGGGATGGCGATGTGCAACGCTCAGACGACTAACATGACTTGCGGGGATGGTAATACGTAACGTCCAAAAGATTGACGAGTTTATGTATGGCCAAACTGATGCGTCATATTAAGAAAATCCGACGGAGACGAGGATACGTAAAACTCGTCGAGATTATGAAATAAGTAAGACCTGATAGGAACGGCGATGTGTAACACTTGTCGAAAGTAAGAAATAAGTAAGACTCACAATATAAGAAAGTAAATAAAAATTTTAAGTATAAGATGATGGGTCCATGCAAGAGTATAAGTTTGTATGAAAATTGTAGGCATCTATATGCATGAGTTTCATGAGGCATTCATGAATCATGTGAATAATTCATTATGATATATGCTATGTTATGTTATTAATATGCTCGGATGATGCCTTTGTTAAGTTATTTGTGTACTTATTGAAATTTCTTAAAAATTTCATCCTTTTAATTTTATCTATCATTCCGTAACATGGTTACAGGAATAAATAATACATCACAAGACTCAGACATCACGGGAGATTCTGAGGTACCCTGAGAACCTTATAGAATACTCCTTAATTATTGAAGTGATAAAGTGATTGATGACAAAATTATAGAGGAAGCGGTAGAGTATCCCCTAAGGATAACTGGGGGTAGTTTGAATATTTGTCCTGAAAATAGTAGCTATTAGTAAGAAAAAGTTTGGTATAGTGTACTTGATGCTTTATAAGGATATGAGTTTTACTATAGCATACCATGTGATATTTGCAAATAATTAGATATCTTTGCTGAAACTAGAATTTGACCTCATTTCGCTACTTTATATTCTGCACACTACTAGTAAGTTAAATGCATGCACATATTTTTTTATGCGAAATAAGAATATTGTAGCCTAAGGTTACAAGTCATAACGCTTTAATTTATGTTGAATCCCAAACGTAAATCGGGACGTTACAGCTGCTTTCAATTTAGCTCTGGGGTTAATCGTAAAATCTATTTTCCTTTTGATTTTTCTCACATTTCTCTCTATTATTTTTTGGTTAATGATTTCTGGTGAGAAATTATACATTTTATTTCGTGATTTTTGGTTAATGATTTCTGGTTAAACACAAAATAAGTCAAGCATTGTGGAGATTCTGTAGAAATTATACCAATTCACATCGAAATGCTTGACTTTGTTGGGTTTGGATTATGAAGACTAGTCCTATAAACGTTGAGATAAACTCCCCAGTTGTTTCATTATCAACTGAAAAGTATGTAATATATGTCATTAAGTTAAACTTCTTAAATGAAAAATGCTATATCTAATTGAATTAATATTTCCTTTTTTAACTTAACGTGGTTTTTGTAGATTATTCACCAAGCATATAAGCTACATAATATTCACCAAGTATGAATGAGAGCTAAAATTTCAAATCTGCCTGGTGTACTTCTTAGTATATTATTTATGTATTAAAGCAACATAAGTAGTAGCATGATCCTACTCGATTATCTGCTTCTGCAATAAACAAAATTGTTGAAAAAAAATAATGGTAACCTTTGGTAATGACATCAATTACTTTCAAAGCCATCTTTGAGTGTTTAGTTTAAAAATATCCATGGGTTGTATGTGATTGTTGGGAAATATTGTAGTTTTGGAAATCATAATAAAATTTGAAAATATCGGTGTTTGGGGTTTGAGAAAACAATGGTTTGACTCAAGTGATCCTTAAAAGTTTTTTCCTCAAAGTTTTCCACTTTTTTTTTTTATTTCCTTGGTTTTATTTGCAACCGCACAAATGGGTATAGCTTTCTGCACCTATTGATTTGGTTTGGTAAATGGTAGGCTATAAGTAAGAGAAAAAACTACATGTGCTTTGATATTTGCTGCTTGTATTAAGAATCTGAGAGGATTCTGCTTAGGTTCACTGTGTGAATTTTATTTGAGTATTTGGTGTGACTTATGAGTAAAAGATATAATTTTGCTGTATAGATTTTGGAAATCTCTTTCTTGTGTAGCACTATATTGGCAGATGGTGATCTTCCCTAACTTTGCTATCTATTTTGCTATTTGGTGGTCATCCAAGTATTTTATATTATCATATAACTTTGCTATTAATGATTGATCCCATTGGCTGAATGAGAAAGCTGGGAGTTTTCCATGGCCATATCAATTTGTTGTTCCATGGCCATCTGCCTATGGTTTTTTTTAGGAAGTTTGATATTTCATTGGCATGATGTTGTTTGCTTCATATGTCTTAGGCATATACTAGTAAACGTTGATTGAGATTCAAAGGAGTCTGCTTAAGGACCTCACAGATTTTGGATTGGTCAAACTCCAGCAGGTATGCTAGTTCTTCTTTTCTTCATGTAGAATATTTTAGTGGACATCAATAAAAACATCTTAATGCTCCCTCAGATTTTGCATTAGCCAGACAGACCAGTGTTAAAGTGTTGGTCTTTTATTTGTCTTGTTTTGATCATTTTTTATTTTACTTTGTTATCTTTTATCAGAATTACATACTAAAAAAAATTGGTAGATAAATTTGTGTCTTCACTTAGTTTTTTACTATTCTTAGCAAGACAAGGTGTTTTTAATACATGCACCTCCATCTTAGTTTTTTACTATTCTTAGCAAGACAAGGTATTCAAATACATGCAATGCAACTTTTTTCTCGTTTCATTCATTATATTTATAATATGATGAAGGATAGCCGAGTCATTTGATGGAGGTCTCTTTTTCACCACCCTCTTGCAAAGTGGTGAACCTAGGGAAGGCAGCAACTCGTTCGATAGCACAGAATGACACCCTCTACAAGAATGACACCCTCGGGTGAAAGAATGACACCCTCTATAAGAGCTATTCAAGGTAGGTCTTTCACCATAGAAGAGGATGTTCTTCTTGTTTCAACTTGGCTAAACATTAGCACTGATGCTATACGTGGGATTGACCAAAAATCTAGTCAAATGTGGGAGCAAATAGGTGAATACTTTAATGAATATAAAAAACTAGAATGCTAATTTCATAACGATGGTTCATTGCCTAGTTGATGGGATTCAAAAATGCACAAACAAGTTTTGTGTTGTTGTTGCCCAAATAGAGTCACTGCATCTTAGTGGTTGCACGGAGCAAGACAAGGTAATAAACAATGACTATGTATTTCCTTTTAGTGCTGCTAATTCTTCCTTCTCTAACATAACTTTGTTGGCTCATTTAATCTTGAAAAGGCAAAACTATTTTACAAAACGAATAATGAGCAGCACAAGTTCACCATGGATCATTGTTGGTGTATATTAAAACACCAACCAAAATGGCAGCAACATGTGGTCATGACGAACTAGAGGAAAAAAACCACCTGGGAGACCCATTCGCAACAAAGCTACCCCTCCATTGGATGACAATGTGGAGATCATTGATGAGAGACAGCTAGGTAAGAAGAGTGAGAAAGAGAGGGATAAAAATAGGAAGTCTAGAAAAGTTGAAGATGCTAAGTTTAACAAAACTTTGAGTCACATAAGGATAGGACCATATGCATGGTGGAGAGGAGAGAAGCATTTGCCAAGGCTGAGAATGATCGGAAGTATCTAATTACACTTGAGAAGAACAAACTTGCTATAGAGAAGAGGAAGGTTGATATAGAGATCATGAAATTAGATCTCGTTTGTATGAATGCAATACAACATGAGTATTTTCACTTCAAGGGGAATTTTATGAAGAAATGAAGACTAAATCTACATCCATATCTATATCTCCATCCATACCTTTTGAAAGAAAGTAACTTGGGTATTATATTAATATTTTGAATGTTGTATAGCTTTTCTGTATGCTGATTTTAGTGGCTGCCAAGTCACATATGTTGGAGTTGCATGTAATTAGGTAGCCACTATGTGGTTATTTTGTTCCAACATGATTAGCCTTTTTGCATTTTGGGAATGTATTTTGATTAACTTTTTTGAAACTGATTGCTGACTTCTAGATAGTCATATTCAACTAAGATGATGTTCTTTTAATTAGTGAATGATAAATCTGGAAGATGTGCTTTTAATTAGTCACGAATTATAAATCTTGATGTGCTGGAAGAAGTAGTTTTGATGTACTTTTAATTAGTGAATGATAAATCTCCTCCTGTGCTATCCCAAAGGCACACAAAAATATTTAGTGTGCCTTTTGATTAGTGAATGATAAATCTCCTCCTAGATAGTCGCGAATGATAAATCGGGAATCCTAAAGGCACACTATAATTTTTTTTTCCAAATAGTGATAAAGATTGAATTATATGAAAAATATTTTTGTATTTATTTAGTCTTCATAAGAGCCTTGGAAATGGTGTACTTATAGTTCTTGGATAAAGAAAATTAAGTTGGTAAAAAAATATAGTTGGATAAGAAATAAGTAAAAACTATCATTTTTAAATATCGATTAGTAATTTAATTTAAATATAATATAATTATTAATTATTTTTTAAAATCATAATTTAATTAACATATGATTACTAATTAACATATAATAGATACAATAATCAAATATGACAAAATTAATAATTGTAATTAATTAAAAAAAATTAATTATTAATTACTCATTATTATATATCTTCATAAATAGGCAATCTAATGTAGAGATTTAGTGTGAATAGCCAAAGCCAAAAGATATTTATATTATTTTATTGTTATAGTTTGAAAAAATAGTCATTCTAATATGGGAATTTATGTGAATAGAATGACTAAAAGTTAAAATGGGGGTTATATTGGCTAAAAGTGTATTTTAGCTTTGGACAATTTAATGAAAGTGCTCTAATAGAAGCACACCAAAACTATGGACATCACCTTTCTCCGTTATTCAACCTGTAGCTAAATGACTGGGGCACATGTATCTCATAGTCCCATCAAGAATGACCCGTACTTGAGTCTCATTCTCTAGGATTAGTATGACAAGTGAAAAGTCAAATAATTTGGGCATATCATGTTGGTCCAAGATCTTGTCAGGGCATATATTTCTATGGATGATAGGTTTAGAAAACACATGATGAAGATATGCAATTGTATGAGCAATTTTTCCCACAATGTTTAACCTATTTCGCCACTCTATAGGTTGTCGTTGTTGTGGAGTTTTGCCAAAATTGTAGGCATAAAGTCAACGATGAAGAGTTTGTTTTGGAGTTGATTTGAATACTAAAAGAGGAACTGGAGTCTCGAAACAGCAACCTAGTAGCTTTAAAATATTCTTGTGAGCCCCCATCTTTGCAGAAATAGTCAAATTAGTGAGGGCTTTGATGAGGTTTTGATAAATGTGAACACAAAAATTCTTATTGCTATCGAGGGAAAATTTTCCTCACACATTTACAATTGACTGTATCAAAATATATACAAGTATACAGACTCTATTCTAGAGAAGAAAGCTAAAATTAAGCCTAACAGTTATAACACATTTACACGTGATTCTTCCAGCTGTTACAAAATATTTGTTTGCTATTACAAGCATATTTTTAGCCTATAAATCAAGTCTTGTGATTTTGACCTTGATTTGAGGAGTCTTCCCTTATACGCCCTCGCAAGATGAAGGTACCATAAGCTAATCCAATCTTGATTTTGAAAGTGTCCATGCGTTGTTGTGATAATGGCTTTGTCAATAAGTCCACGAGCTGATCTTAAGTGTTGACGTGTTGAACATTGAGAATGCTCTTTTGAACCATATTATGAATGAAATGTAGATCAATTTGAATATGCTTTATCGAGACTGCTTAATAGGATTGAAACTAAAATGTGTTGCACCCAAATTATCACATAACAATTTTGGTGAAGCTTTAATTGGTAGCCCGAGTTCCTTGAATAATGATCGTAGCCACACTGTTTTGGAGGCAACATTTGCAAGAGATCTATATTCAACCCCGGTCGACGATCTTGCTACAATTCTTGGTTTTTTGATCTTCAAGAAATGGGATTTGATCTAAGGAAGTTTATATTCAATCATCATCAAAATTGCCCGCCCAATCAGCATTGAAGTATGAGGTAAGATCAAAGTTCGATTTTTTTTTTTTAATGTGGATGCCATGAAAAATGGTTTGTTTCAAGTACTGGATGAGTCTCTTTGCAGTTGCCCAATGAGTTATCGTGGGTTTATGCAAAAAACTGTAATAATTTATTGAATTAGAAACAAATGTCTGGGCGTGTGAGAGACAAATACTAAAGGCCCCCAATGACACTTCAAAACTCGGTACTATAAAAGGATGTTGTTCCTTCAACTAGCTTCAGAGCCATGCTTGTAGATAACAAAGTAGATACTTTCTTTGCACCCAACATATTTGTTTTTGAAAGAAGGTCCTAAATGTATTTGTGTTGGGATAGGAAGAGGCCTGATTTTGTGGGGATGACTTCCATGCCCAAGAAGAAGTGAAGCTGGCCCATCTCTTTTAAGGAAAATTAAACTCCAAGTTATTCAATGATATGAGATAAAAAAATTCATCAACTTGTACCAATAAATAGCACACGACAAAAAACATTTGGTATATAAACAAGTATGAGTCTACCTTTGAATTTAAAAAAATCAAGACTCATTATTGCCATTGTCAGTGCCAAGTATTAGGTTTGAAGAGCCTGTTTTAGGCCATAAATTGTCATATTTAACCTGCAAACACGATTAGGTTTTGAGACATCTTTGAATCCCTGGGGGTTGGGCCATAGAAACGGTTTCAATAAACTTCCCATGCAAAAATGCATTGTTGACATTAAGTTGTCTCAAGGGTCATTCATGCATCACAACAATTGTTAGGGTAGTTCGAATAGTAGTAGCCTTTTGCAACAACTCGCGCTTTAAAACGATCTACAGACCCATCGGGTTTTCGCTTTACCCATAATACTCATTTGCACCCCACGGGTTTACAATTATTTAGGGGAGGGACCAGTTCCCATGTACCATATCGCATGAGGACAATGAGTTCTTCTAACATGGTTGTTCTTTAAAGTGGTTCATGAAAAGCTTGTCACATACAAGTTGGTTCAATGGTGCTGGGAATGGGATGTTTGGTTGTTGAATTTAGTTGTTTGCGTTTATGGATGTTATTCATATACCGAGTGGTCATGGAATGGGTTCGAGTAATCTATTGTGCAGGTGAGTCACAGGAAGCAAAGGTGGTGCCAATGTTCAAATCAGTGTTATGCGTAGGAATTTCATGCGAATTTGATAAGGATGTCTCAACATCATGCGATGTAGGAAAATTAGGGTTTGAGGAGAAAAATTTTGAATTTTGGGAATTAGGGGGAAAGGAGTGAGAGGCGTTACTTGAAGGTGATGCGAAGATGTTCTCCCCTGCCGAAGTCACTGGTGGAGGTTGCAGCATGGATGAAGGCACTTCGTGGATTGATGAAGCACTTCCCGAGGACGACAAAGGTGCTAGATTTTCAGAAGGTCCATTTTAGATTTCATTGAACATGTTGCCTAGATGACTAACACAAGAGGAAGGGTGAATTGAGTTATATTAAAATTAACACTTATAAACCAAATATATAATATAAAATATAAAAAATATACAAAGCAGTAGGAAATATAAAGAGTAAGAGAAAAAATAAGCAAACTCAGTATTTTAACAAGATTCAATCTCACTGCCTACGTTCTCGCCTCAAGCTATCCTTTGAGAATTGTCAAATTTACTATTCAATATCTTTCAGGTAGAGATAGAAACCTATTACATGTTTGAGTAACACTGCTACAAAGAATTTGTGTAGAACATCCTCTATACTTACAATTATCTCACACTTGGTGATTCAACTATTCACTGTGTAAAATACATTCTACACACACAAGGGTTATACGTACCCTCTTACTGATACAAGAGCTGATAGTGGGTAGATTATCAGAGTACACTACTCAATGAATGAAATAAGAACAATACAATGCAACCTATATCTCTTTTAAAATGAATAAAAATTAAGACTCAAAACTTGGAGAAGATAGAATGAGGGCTTTGAATGAATGATGCAAAACTTAGCAATTGATGTATAAGCTTTTGTTATAATTTTTGTAAAACTCAAATGAGCTATTTATAGGCAAATGAGTTTTCAATTTCAAATTTGAAAAGATTTACATGTCAAATAAGAGCATTATTTACTTTTCAAAATTTTCAAATAAAAACATCTACTTTTTGCATTTGTCAAAGACAACTCCATTCATTTTTCAAAAAAATAAAATAAAATATTTTACTTTTCGCATATAAAAAAATGAACATGATTTATTTTTCAAACTAAATTATCTTCTTTTTGCATTTTTTTAAAAAGTATAACTACTTTTCAAGATTTTCAAAATAAAATATCTACATTTTGCATTTGTCAAAAGTGCATCAATCAAAATTTTAAACAAAACATGAACATGTCAAAGATGATAATAAATCATCTTACAAATTTTCAAATATCAAATTTTTAATAATGTCATGTACATGTGAAAATAACAATATTTGAAACTAAGGCTTTTAATGATGTTATGCACATGTGAAAATAGCAATTTTCGAAATTAAGGCTTTTAATGATGTCATGCATATGTGAAAAATGAAATTTAATACTTTGTAAGATAAGATTAGTTTTGAACTATAATCCAATTTCAGATTTTATCAAGAGATGTACAAAATTATTCTATCAGATTCATTTGTAGACTTATTTTTCTTCTTGCTCATGCTTGATTTCTTGATGTGCTTAGCGTTTTTCATGCGTAGACAACTTAAGTTTGAGTTTTGAATTTATTTATTATCATTAAAATCTATATGTAAATATGAGACTTGAAATCTTGGGTTCAACAATCTCTTCATTTTTTATAATAACAAATATTTAGTAGAAATCTGCAACCTGCAGTAATACTTAAGCTCTCCCTGAAAATATGCATTAGTTTTTCAAGTAAAATATAAACATGATCCCAGCATATATAATATAGTAGTTTAATACTAGTACAAGACTTCTCCTCCTTTTGACATCATTAAAAAAGAACCGCAATTGGTTTCAGTAAGATTTCTTTTTGCAATAACCAATAAACAAATAAAATGGCGTGTTAGTAGAAAATGGAGAGAGTTAAATAATTGGAGTCACCCGTGTCCAACAAAAGTTGCAAAGGCTGGAGGCCTAGTTCTATCAACTCAGTGCGGAAAGAGATTCAAATCCGTTTGATATTGTTAATAAATGAGATCTTGTAGAAATTTGAAAATTCTCGATTTCTATTTAAATGACCATTTTCACCCGTCAAATACTCACAAGAAAAATCTCACATTACTTATTGATCAAGTATTTGTTTATCCAAAACGATAGAATGACATAGAAGATTTCTTCTGATAATCTTCTAGATTTGAATAAAAAACCGTCTCAACTAGTCATTTTGTCTCCTGATACTGTCAATACCATAATAGAAGCAGAGATGCATTTTTTTAAAAGAACTGATTCTGAGATTATTGCAAGATCAAGGACTCTCAATGCTCAATATGATGCATCTGTTACGACTATGTCCCAGAGGTTATTGGCGAGGGTGAGTGAGGTTGATCAACTTAACAATCAAATATATGTACCACATCAAAATTTGCAAATAAGGGTAGAAAAAATAAGAGGTTAAAGTAAGAAAATAAGGATTTGATAGAATTAGCTCGTATTCATAAACTACGAATAGAGGAGCTGGAACGAGTGAGAGCTCAAACATAGAGTCAACATCACCAGATAATGGCAGCGTTTCAGCATTTACAAGAAAAATAGGGACAGTTGTAATTAATCTCGCTGACTTAATTAAGTAACTTTTAACAATATGCATTCAGCATATCTTATAAGCTTAACTAAGTAAGATTTGAAGAGATGATAGTTTGTCTTATTCTTATTTTTGTCTCTATAAGAGTAATCCTTAATTTTATCTAATTCACATCAAATCTTTTTCTCTTTTTTACAATTCACCTGCATTCTCATTCTACAAAATTTTAATGGCTCATCAATTTTCCTTTAGTATTTCTCATGATCAAGATATGGGGCATTCTTCACCTCAATCCCAATCTATTTCTGCATATGTCGTAGGTGCCATGAAGTAATAAGAGATTGATTTGGCTAATAAATCAGATCATGACACTATTTATAAGCTTGTGAGTCTCAAAACTCAATACTCATCATCCATTGTCATGTTTTCCGCTCGGTTGCAGTCCAAAATTCGCAAAATTGAGAAGTTTAGCAAAACGGTCTCTGTATTTCAACGACTTGTACATGAGTTAAAGAGAAAAATAGTAGAGTTAAAACAATATAATAAGGATTTAAAGTCATTACTTGCCTCTTCATTTCGACTATCTAATCCATTAGACGAGAATAAAATGTCGATGTATGAAGAGCAAATACAGTTGAAAGATGAGACTAGAATGCTCAATTTTTTATAAGTCATTTGAGATAATGGAATGAAAATATTCAATAGATATTCATAGCATGCATCATTCCTATTTCTCTTCTAATCATGCATAATCTATCTTCTGGTAGAGATTTGGTGAGAATGTCTGCTAATTGATCGTGTGTGCTTATAAATTCTAATACAATATCACATTTCTGTACATGATCTCTAAGAAAATGTTATATAATTTCAATATGCTTAATTCTAAAATGTTGTATAGAGTTCTTTGAAATAGTTATAGCACTAGTATTATCACATTTAATAGGAATATGATTATATATAAGTTTAAAATCTTCAAGCTATTGCTTCATGTAAAGAATTTGAGCACAACAACTGCATGCAATAACATATTCTACCTCAGTAATAAATAATGCAGCATAATTTTGCTCTTTATTAAACCGTGAAATGAGTGTTGGATCCAAGAAATGACATGTTCCACTAGTATTTTTTCGATCAACTTTGCAATCAGTATAATCTGTATCTGAATAACTGATAAGATCGAAAAAAATATGTTTAGGATACCACAATTCTAGGTCAATGGTACCGACAAGATATCTAAAAATACGCTTGACTGCAATCAAATGAGATTTATTTGGAGATGATTGAAAACGTGCACATAAACATTCACTAAACATAATATCAGATCTACTAACTATCAAATATAATAAACTACCAATCATACCTCGATATACTTTTGAGTCAACTAGCTTACCGCTTTCATCTTTATCAAGTTTGGTGGTTGGACTCATTAATATTCCAATTACCTTCTCACCTTCCATCTCAAAACTTTTTGAGTAACTCTTTGATATATTTTGACTGTTTAGTAAATTTTTTACTTTTTGCTTGCTTGATTTACAATCCAAGAAAGAAATTAAGTTCTCTCATTATGCTTATTTCAAATTCTTCTTCCATACTCTTAGCAAATTCTTGGCACATATTTTTTTTAATAGCACTAAATATTATATCATCCACATAAATTTAAATTAGAAGAATATCATCTTGTTCATATTTGATGAAAAGAGTTGTATCGATCTTTTCCCTTGAAAAATATTTTTCAATCAAAAGACCACTATGCCTCTCATACCGAGCTCTAGAAGCTTGTTTGAGTCCATTTAATACTTTTGTGAGCTTAAAAACATGATTAGAAGAAATATGATTTTCAAAACTTGAAAGTTGTTTAACATATACCTCTTCATTTATAAAACCATTTAAGAAATTACTTTTAATATCCATTTTTAAAAACTTGAAATTTTTATAACATGCATGTGCAAGTAATATTTAAATAGTTTCTAATTTTGCAACTAGTGTATATGTCTCATTATAATCGATTCATTCCTCTTGGTTGAAACATTAAGCTACAACTCGAGTCTTATTTCTAATGATGATTTCATATTCATCTTTATTATTTCTAAAAACTCATTTTGTTCTAATAACAGCATGATTTTTGGATTTAGGAATAAGTGTCCAAATATCATTTTTTTAAAACTGATTTAGCTCTTATTGCATAGCTAAAATCCATTATTCATCAAGTAGTGCTTCATCAATATTTTTGGGTTCAATATGAGATAGAGAAGTAGTGTGATTACAAATATTTCTAAGAGATGATCAAGTACTTACACCTCGTGAAGGTTCTCCTAGATTTTTTTCCACTGGATGATTTTTCCTGATGTCTCCATGTTGGATTTCTTCCATTGTATTCTCTATATTGAGATTGATACTATTTGTGTTATTTGTACCTTCTGTTTCTTCATCAATAGATTTCTTGGAGAATAGAGAGTTAGATTCATCAAACACTATATGCATAGTTTATTATACAGTCAAAGTCTTTTTATTGAATACTCTATAAGTTTTACTATTTGTAGAATACCCAAAAAAGATACCTTTATCAGATTTTGCATCAAACTTTCCTAAATTATCTCTGTCATTGAGAATAAAACATTTAAATCCAAATACATGAAAGTAATTAATGTTGGAATTTTTCTCATTCTAAAACTCATAAGGGATTTTATTTAATTTAGATCTATTTATAACATAATATGTAGTACTTACCGTTTTAACCAAAAAATAACTAGTTAAACTATTCTCATTAATCATGATTTTTGCCATTTTTTGAAAATATCTATTCTTTCTCTCTACTACCTCATTTTTTAAGGAGTTCGAAGATCAGAGAAATTATGTACAAAACCATTTTCATCACAAAAACATTCAATATATTAATTGACAAACTTTTTCCTCCTGTCAATTCGGATGTTTGAAATGGTATAATCATTTTCATTTTAAATTCTCTTACATAACTTAGTAAATGCATTATGTATCTCATCTTTATGAGCGAGAAAAATGACCCAAGTATATATAGAGAAATCATCAATAATAACAAATGCATAATATTTTTCTCCTAGACTTGCAACTCTATTTGGTCCAAAAATGTCCATATGTATTAGTTGTAATGGTCTAGAGTAGTGGAAATATATTTCTTGATTTTGAAAGAATTTTTTGTTTGTTTACCAAACTGGTATGCATTATAGATTTTGTCCTTAAAAAAAATTTCTCTTTTGGCAAACCTCTCATAATATTATTTTTTGAAGAATTGAAAATAAGTTCCATATTTGTATGATCTAATTTTTTATGCCACAACCAACTATTTTCATGTTGAGCTGATAAATAAATAGCATCTTGTGAGGTAATTTCTTCAAATTCAATTGTATAAACATTATTGTTTCTAAGAGTAAAAATATAAATATTGCAATCATGATTATTCAAGATAATGTACTTATCCTTTTTGAAAGTAACTGTAAATCATTTATCACATAATTGACTTATACTCAAAATATTATATTTTAAACTATCAACAAGTAAAACATCTTCAATTATGAGAGAAGACTTCTTACCAACTTTATTTATTCTCATAATCTTCCCTTTTGAATTGTATCCAAATTTCACGTGTCATTCACTGTATAAAATCTATCATTTTCACGATCAAACTCTTTTTCTTTCTTATTGACCCTTACTCCATCAACCAATTTTATTAGAATATAAGGCCCATTTACAATGCAATTCCAGATTTCTTGACTTTGAGACTAAAAAAATATTCTCATTTTAGTTTTCTAGAAAGTATAGTTGTCTCCACAAAATAGTGGAGATTGACTGCTAGATTGACTTTCAGCGAATGTAGTTACAATGTTAGCTATATGATCTTAACTCAACAAATAATTAATCTTATAACAGAACCTACCAATTGTTGCCTGGATGACTAACACAAGAGGGGGGTGAATTGAGTTATATAAAAAATTAACACTTATAAACCAAATATACAATCTAAAATATAAACAAAATACGAAATAATAGAAAATAGAAAGAGTAACAGCAAGAAGAAGCAAATTCAGTATTTTAACGAGGTTCAGTCTTACTGTCTGCGTCCTCGCCTCAAGCTACCTCTTGAGAATTCTCAAATTCATTATTCAATCTCCTTCAAGGGGAGATACAAACCTATTATACTTTTAAGTAACACCGCTACAAAAAATTCGTGCAAAATACTCTACACTTACAATTACCTCACACTTGGTAATTCAACTATTCTCTGTATAGAATACTTTTTACACACACAAGGTTTATACGCACCCTCTTACTGATACAAGAACTAATAGTAGGTAAATTATTAGAGTACACTCCTTAATGAATGAAATAAGAACAATACAGCGCAACCTATATCTCTCTCAAAATGAACAAGGATTAAGACTCAAAATTTGGAGAAAAGAGAAGGAGGGCTTCGAATAAATGATGCAAAACTTAGCAATTGATGTGTAAACTCTTGTTGTAATTTTTGTAAAACTCAAGTGAGCTATTTATAGGCGTATGAGTCTTCAATTTCAAATTTAAAAATATTCACATGTCAAATAAAAGTACTATTTACTTTTCAAAATTTTCAAATAAAAACATCTCCTTTTTGCATTTGTCAAAAACAACTCCATTCATTTTTCAAAAAAATCAAATATAATCTTTTACTTTTCGCATATGACAAAATGAGAATGATTTATTTTTCAAACCGAATCATTTTCTTTTTATATTTGTAAAAAAAACATAACCACCCGTCAAAATTTTAAAACAAAATCATTTACCTTTTATATTTGTCAAAAGTGCATCAATCAAAATTTTAAACAAAACATGTACATGTCAAAGATGACAATTAATCATCTTACAAATTTTCAAATATCAGATTTTTATGATGTCATGCATATGTGAAAATAAAAATTCTCGAAATTAAGGCTTTTAATGATATCATGCACATGTGAAAAAAATAATTTTCGAAATTAAAACTTTTAATGATGTCATGCACATGTGATAAACATAATTTTCAAAACTAAGATTTTTAATGATTTCATGCATATGTGAGAAATAAAATTTGATGCTTTGTATGATAAGATTAATTTTAAATCTTAATCCAATTTCAAATTTTATCAAGAGATATACAAAATTACTTTATGAGTTTTATTTGTAGACTTTTTATTCTTCTTGTTCATGCTTGATTTCTTGATGTGCTTAGCTCCCTTCATGCGTAGACAACTTGAGTTTGAGTTTTGAATTTATTTGTTATCGTCAAAATCTATATGTAGATACGAGACTTGAAACATTGGGTTTAACAGAACAGAACATGCCTAGAGTGATAGACTTTGTTGGTTGATGGATCAATGCCCTTGTAGGCATTTTGGGCCAAACAATTGCCCACGAAGAGATAGGGAACTACTTTGGACTACAATTTGTTTGTGTTATACAGCCGAGTGAGTGGGAAGCATAAACAACCAATTTTTTTAAACTTCAGATAATTTGGTGGTTATTTAAATAATGCTTCAAATGGGGACTTGTTTTGAAGAAGAGGTGTTGGTTGATGATTAATAAGATATGCCGTAGTGGAAAAAGCATGGTGCCAATATTTCAAGGATAGTGAAGCATCATGTAATAGTATAAGACATGCTTCCACTAAATGACGGTGATGACACTCAGAAATACCATTTTGTTGTGGTGTATGAAAAGTAGTGGTGTAGTGGCTTATTCTATGAATTGAAAAATATTTTTTTAAAGCCACAAATTCACCACCATTATCTAAATAAATGGTCTTGATTTTTTATTGAAATCTAGACTCAGCAAGGTGTTTAAATTGAGGGAATATTGTGCTAACACCAGATTTTGTTTCCATAAGATAAAACCAAATATATTTTGTGAAATGATCAACCAAGATGAGATAGTAACATAATCTATCGATGCCAAATGAATTGGAGGGTGATGAGTGCGCGAAAGTGTACTCTAAATATCCTAATCTTTGATTAAATTGCAAAGAATGAAAATAGAAATGATTGGATTTCACTTATTTTATTTAATTACATTTCTATTTACATTGAGATATTTTTAAGCATTATTTGTCTTTTTATATTTTTATTTATTTTATTTTATTTCTTTCTTGATAGGTTGTACATGGGCCTAACTTCAATTAAAATATGGGCTGGACTTTAAATGGCCACATGCACGTTTAATCCATCACAAAGGCCCATCCATTAAATTGAAACACAGCAATATATATATATTTGCACCCAGCCGAGCAACACGGAAGATATATATATATATATATTCATACGTTTTGAAGAAAAAGAGGGGAAGAAGCACCGCAGGAAGAGTTTAAGCGGCAGGACGAAAAACGCGCAATGAAAAAGCAAAAAAGAGACGTAAACGGAAAAGCAGGAGATTTAAAGCCGCATGACATTCAGCATATATATATATACACTTATACTCATACGTTTGGGAAGCAGACGGCCGCTGGAGAAGCGTGAAACGAAGCCGCAGGAGCCGAGACGCAGAACGTGAAACGAAGAAGCGGAACGAGGAGAAGCAGATGAACGATGACCACTATTACAATGATTTTCTTCTTGAGAATTTTATTGTCCATCATGTGCATGGATAGCTAAATTCTCAAGTAGGGTTAGGGTTGAACTTGCACACTAGATGGTATTTTTAATTTATTTTTAATTTATGTATTTGATTTTCAGTTATTAAAATTCTTTGTTTTATTATTCTCAAAATATTGTTAGTGTTCTCTTCTCCGAATAATTTTGGAATTTATTTCATTTATAGATTCAGTCATGCTTTTTCTATTGAATGGATTTGTTCTTTGATTATTTTTGGATCCATTGATTTTTTATATTGATTTAATTCTCTGCTGCAATATCGCTCCCTGAGTATGTTGTCGTCGTTGGATTTTCTCAATGTGAATAACAATTTGTGTGATTTAAAGTGATGAATAATTTTTCAAAGAATTACATTTGATTTAATTTTTTATTTATAATTTTATATCTTCCGATTGAGAATTACGGAATTGAATTCTCAATTGAGTTATCAGTGAATTGAAAATAATTAAAAATACCGGATATGTGCAAGGGATTCCCGACACTCTGCTGTTCGTCAATTTTGATTACTTTTTCATTATTTACTTTGTTTAATTTTCATTTTCATTTAAAATCAATTTTTCTTTTCTCATTAATCAGTTAATCATTTAATTTTTTAGTTTTTTTGCTATTTTACTTTTCTTTTAATTGTCTCCCTGTGGAATCGACACCCCAAAGCTGAACTACAATTACCGCGTTATTCTTTGAGCGTTATCAGAGGGTCCCCACACATCAGTGTAAATTAAGTCAAGTGGTGCATGACTTTAAAAACTATTTTGCTAGAATTTTTGTTTGTGAGCTTTATTAACGGAACAAGAAGTACAAAGGTGAGAAACATTTTCTTTTATTATTGGAAGAGAAAAAAAGATGACAAGTTGATTGACAATTTTCTCATACGGATGTCCGAGATATTTGTGCCACCCATCAACAGAGGTCCTTTCATGCACGTTTACAGCCATTCTTGGAGAAGATTTCACCATTGACTCTAGTAGGGTGTAAACACCATTTTCACACGCACCTTTGAGTAGAACCGCCCCTGTGGTCTGATCCTTAACAAGAAATAAAGAATGATCAAACTCAACAAAAACACAATTTTGAGTTGTAAAATGATGGACAAAGATAAGACTTTTTTGTATATTTGGGACACAAAGGGTATCATTTAAATGAAAAATGTGTGTGGATGAGTGAAAAACCAATAAACTATTGTGAGAGACATGCAAAGCTAAACCATCACCGATGAAAACCTCGTTAGTGCCATTATATTCAAAATGGATGGATAAATTATCCAAATCACTAGTGATACTGTGGGAGGCCGCTGAGTCTATAAGCCACTTTATGTCTTAGGCTAGTGAAGTTGAGGCACAATTTGCCTTTGTTGCAGTAAATTGGACATGAGGACAATATTTGGCAGTATGGCCCAACTGTTCACAAAGTTGGCATTTTGGTGTGTAACGTTGCTGGCCATTGGGCTTATTCTTCCTATTGTCTCGTGGGCCGTTATTATTTTGGTACTGGGCTAGGAATTAGTGATCTGTAAAGCCCCATTGTTGCGATCAGAACCATTCGACTTTGAGGAGCCCTTAGAAGAGTGACCTTCAGAGGAAAAACCAGGACCAGATCGCCGATTAAAGTAGTTGGCGATGGTGACCAGCTGCTGAGAGGTGGCTTCAAGGTGGCATAAGTACGCATCGTGACCTACAAGAAAGTCATGTAACTCCTCAAATGTGAGTGAGCATTCCCATGCGTGAATAGGAGTTGAGACCTCCCGAAATCAAGCACCCAGACCATTGAGGATGTAAAGTGTTAGATCATCTTCAGAGATTGGATGATCGATGAGGGAGATTTCATCTATGAGCGATTTGACGGTGTGCAGGTACTCTTGAACCATCTGATTTCCTTTCTTTATCAGACTAAGTTCCTCTTTAAGTTGTATTGCCCTAGTCTAGGACTTGCTTGCATACATTGTGTGTAATTTTTGCCATGCTTCTTGGGAGATTTTGGCAATGGAGATGAATGGTGTTATGATGGTGGCCGTGGATGCCAGAATGGCACTGAGGATAAGTTTATCTTATCTTATCCAGTGATTTCTTTGGTGAGCAGAAGTGGAGGTATCATTGGGTTTAGGGCAGGGCTTATATTTGGTAACATGAACAAGGAGATTATACCTAATGAGTAAGGCTTTAAACTGGGCATGCCATTGAGGGGAGGTGGAGGGTGTGAGGTTTTCGTTTATCTGGGAGGTGATATTAAGAGCAATAAAAGGGATTTCTGTTGGAGATCGTGGGGTTGTGATTGGGTTATGAGTATTTTCAGATTAAGGGATTGAATTCTCATTAGAGGATGGCTCTTCTGATACCATGATGAGGTTTTGAAAAATATGAACACAGAAATTCTTATTGCTATTGAGGGAAAATATTTCACACACATTTACAATTGATTGTATAAAATATATACAAGTATACAGACTCTATTCTAGGGAAGAAAGCTAAAATTAAGCCGAACAGTTACAACACATTTACACGTGATTCTTCCAGCTATTACAGAATATTTGTTTGTTGTTGCGAGCATATTTTCAGCTTATAAATCAAGTCTTGTGATTTTGAGCTTGAGTTGAGGAGCCTTCCCTTATACATCCACGATATCATTCTTCTTTACAAAAATCTATCAACCTTCAAGAGAACCCATGTAATACTAGAGTATATCCTGTATACATAGCAGTACGACTATAATGGAAGTTATAATTAGTTGCCTAGGCAACTAGTGTTCCTTTTATGAATCCATTAAGTATAACTCATCCTTAGAAACTAACTTATAAGGGAAGGGTCCCTAAGGACTTATAAACCAATCCCATACTTAGTTAATGTGGGATCATAACAACTAACACGCTCCGCAGTCGATATCCACGACGGTCTTGGTGTTCACACATGCTAGCTATGTGAGAGGTATTGCCTAGCATCGAACGAATACTGTCATGCTGGCATCACCCTTCATGCCACACAATTGCAACTGTCGCAAGATAACCTTTAGAGGTGGGATGACTTTGATACTATTTGTTATGAATTCACTAGGTAGAACTCAACCTTAAAAACTGGCTTACAAGGAAATGATACCTAAAGGCTTATAAATCACCAACAAATCACATACTTAATTCACATGGAATCATAACAACCACCACGCTCCACAGCCGACATCCACGATAGTCTTGGTGTTCACACAAGCTGGCTATGCGCTAGGTATTCCCTAGTTTCGGATGAATACTTTCATGCCGACATCACCTCTCGTGTCAGATTACAACCATCACAACATAACCATAGAAGCGGGATGACTTTGGTACTATTTGTTATAAACTCACTACGTAAAACTCAACCTTGAAAATTGTCTTATAAGGGAAGCGTGTCTAGATACTTATAAACTACTAATTAATTCCATACTTAGTCGAAGCGAGATCATAATATTTGTACTCCTAGATTTTCAGTTTGATGGGGTAGACCATTTAAAAAGAAAACCATAGCCTTTCAATTGAAAAATGTTCTTTAATCCCCAACGTATGAAGAAATCCACCCTAACACACAAGTATGAGAATTAGACTACTATGCTTAAAGTGAAAACATAAAAGAGAAGAGGGCATTGGAGAATTGCATAGAAAAATAAAAGAGAGGAAATCAATAGAATTAGACTACTATGCTTAAAGTGAAAACATAAAAGAGAAGAGGGCATTGGAGAATTGCATAGAAAAATAAAAGAGAGGAAATCAATAGATGATGCTGGGGAGAGAAAGAAAGGAGAAAGGGAAAAAATGAAGAGGGGAGAATGTGTGGGAAGAGGGGAGAGAAATAAGAAAGGGGTATTTAATATCCTAGTATACACTATAAATTACATAATCTCATATTTGTTGAGATATTATTGGCTAGGAGCTTTTTTCAAATAATAATTGAGTATTTCCCATTATAATTTGATGTTCTAACCATAATTTTTTATTTTTCATGCTCTTAACAACGAAATAGAGGGAGAAAAAATAAAATAAAACAAATAAATTTCTTCTAGCTTCATTTTTTTTGGTCTGCCTAATTTGTTTTTATAATATATTTTATTTTATTTTATTTTATTTTATCTCATTTAATTTTTATAATTTTTATAATTTTTATATAAAATAAATAAATAAATTCTAAAATAATAATACTAAAAAAATATTATAAAAATATTTTATTTAATTCTTAATATTTATCTTAATTTATTTCACTAAACGTTATCAGTACAGGTGGTCATAGGCTTCTCAAACTTGGCCCAGATTCTTGAGAAAACAAAACCCTTTACCTCTTAATTCTTATACACGGTTCCCCGCAAAAATCAGCGCACTCACCGGTTTATCGCCACGGTTCGAGTCCCATTTCCTAGTCTCTCATCTTACACAGCACAGACAAACAAAAACCAAACCTTCAGAAGCAGCAGCAGAAGAAGCCATGTCACCTGGACCCGTGGTTGAAGCTGCAGAGCCCGAGACCGAGCCCCTGGTCCCTACCACCAACGAACCCAAGAAGAAATCTGAACCTCAGGTCCCTCAATTAATACTTCTACACGTGTTTAAATTTCTTTCCTTTTGGGTTTCTGTGTTTTTTAATTTAATCGTTCTATTTGTGTGTGTGTTTTTGCAGAAAGATAAGGTTGTTGTCGAGGATGTGAAGGAGGATGAGAAGGACGAAGACGACGACGATGATGAGGACGAGGAGGAGGATGATGGGGATCAAGGTTGTCTTTTTTAATGTTATTTTCTTTTTACATGATAGAAATTGATAGGCCTAATTTATTTCATAAAAAGCGATTTAAAAATAGAGATTTGCACATGTCCAAGACTTTATCTATAGGTAATGTAGAATTTATTTTTTAACCTCCTCTCTCATGTGTAAACTAGTAATTTTTTTGATTTTTGTTACGAAATAAGTAGTGTGAGTTCACATTCATTGTGACATATCCTGAGAGAGGATTGCACATTATTTATAAGCATGTCTAAGATCTAAGATTTTGTCTACGAATTTATTCATCAACATTCTATCATGGGTTTCTTTTGAGTGTTGCTACTAGGAATTATTTGTGTGGTTGTCATTTATTTGTTGGATGCGTGTCTTTTGTGTAATTAGGTTTATGGCCTTTTCAGCTTAACTTTGAAACCTGGGATTTGTTGTATTGGCGTGGTTTGGGAGTTAGTCTGAAGTGGGGTTTGTAACATTTTTTGAGTGTTGTATTGAAGGTTATGGTGTATGTTTTTGTCATGTTGAGTGTAAGTGGTTTGTTTTGCTTGGTTAGTTAAGAAATTATAGAGGGAAAGGATTTGATTGATCTATATTGAATATAAGAGACTTAAAAGACGAATGAATTTGTTATTTGGTTTTCCAAAAGCAGAAGTAAGAATTCTCCATGTGAGGTAATACCACGTAAGGGATATGGTGTATGTAAGAACGCTTTGTGCTGGTCACCTTGAGCATGAAATGAGTGTTTTATTATTTCTTGCCAAAAACCTATTGGAGGAAATTTGAATTTTTTGAGACTGAATTGTTTGCAAGTTTTAATTCTTTTTATTGGTTTTCTGGTTTGTGCAACACCTTTGTCCATTGTAGAACTCTCATTTATTCCTTTTTTTTTTGTGCTATGACTGATAAAAAAAAATGTTTTTATTTTTGTGCCATGTTGCTGTCTGTCTTTGCGGATCTGAAGCTATTTCTTGGTGTTTATTTCATTTTTTTGTTCTTGTTCAACATAAATTTGTCTACGTACCGTAGATAACACAAACTACAGAGACTCTGTGGCGGCTTTCTTAATGATCATTTCTTGGTTGTGTTTGGTTTCATTATTCAACTATTGTTTGTTGCTTGAAAGTCAGGTTATCCATTATTGGGCTAATTACATTTTGCAGCCTCGGACTAATGCTGATTTGCAATGTGCACCCTAAACTATGGAAAATGGCAATGTGCATCCGAAACTAGGGTTTCAATGTGAACCCTCCAATAAGATCTGACTATTAACGTCATGACATGTGGCATATTTTTCTTCTGTCTCAACACTCAGATCTTAAAGGGTGGGTGTCTGTTGGAGCCTATTGATATCTTAGGATGCACATTACAAGTTTTCATTGTATCAGGTGGAACAGAGTTTTCCTCCAAAATGGGTTAGGGGAAACTTCCTCTAATCTATCTATAAATATGACAGATTGTCCATTAAACATGTAAGTAGCACATGCTTTTTTAAAATTTTATTTTAAAAAAACTGATGTCTCCCATCATTAATAAAACTTGTGCTGGCCACATGCTTAATCAATGCATTTCGGTTTTTTAAATGGGTTTGAGGAAACCAACCCAGTTTGGAGGAACCCGTAGGTGCAAGTTACAAAATGGGTGCTAGTTTGTGGGTGCAAAGTGCAATTTACGGTGGGGTATTATCTGGACATTGAGTCAAGTAAATATTTTCTACGTTATCCTTCTAGTTTCTTATTGGAGAATGAGGTGTAGGTGCAAATGAGGGTTCCAAGCAGAGCCGAAGTGAAAAGAAGAGTCGCAAGGCAATGCTGAAGCTGGGTATGAAACCTGTTACTGGTGTTAGCAGGGTTACCATCAAGAGAACAAAAAATGTTAGCTTTTATCTGGTTCTCTCCTGGTGTAATCAAGTGTATACATAGTTATGGAAACTCACTTCACGTTCTTTTGTTGTGCAGGTACTATTTTTCATCTCAAAGCCCGATGTTTTCAAAAGCCCACATTCTGAGACATATGTCATATTTGGGGAGGCAAAGATAGAGGATTTGAGCTCTCAGCTGCAGACACAGGCTGCTCAGCAGTTCAGAATGCCAGACATGGGATCCATTATGGCAAAACCAGACATTTCTGTTGCTGCTGAAATGCCGGCAGATGAGGAAGAAGAGGAGGTTGATGAAACTGGGGTGGAGGCTCGGGACATTGATTTAGTCATGACTCAGGCGAGCGTGTCAAGGAGCAAGGCCGTCAAGGCTCTCAAGACTCATAATGGGGACATTGTGAGTGCTATTATGGAGCTCACCACATAGACATCTCCCTAGTCTATTCTGCAGTGGTGCTTTCAGATGACGAGTCATCGTATTTATGTCATCATTTAGTTTCTGCAATCAATTCGGCTCACATCTGTCTGGAGGTTAATTACCTCTCTGTTTTTGTTGGACTTGAGACAGTTTTGGGTCACGGTAAGGATGCGTTGTCCTACTGAGTCGATATACTCTCAAGTCATAAGGTTTTCATTACCGGTTTTTTGTTCCTTACAGTTACTGCTCATCTAAACCTTGATCCCAACTAGTTGCTTCAATTCCTTTACAAGATATTCTGGCTGGCAAAGCAAATCTTTCTCTCGTAGTTTCCTTCTAAGAATTGTTTGCTAGAGTCGCCTAGAATTTCTGACAATAGGTAGCCTGAAATCAAAGAGTGGTTCCTTTATATCTGAGAATTAAGTTCATGTGATTATACGGCTGTTCCGACACCCTGTGCCAATAGATAAAAATAAAAAATAAACTCATGTTATTATACGGCTTTTGAATTTATACTGTCTGTAGTATTTTGTTGTAAGGTCTTGGATTGAATCCAAAAAACAGTGAGTGCAGATGCAATGTTATCTTGAATTTAAATGGTTTAGCAATGTTTGATATGCATGGTAGGAGTTAACACGAAAATTAATTCATGTTTCTCAACTTCAAAGATCCATATAGGATGATCCGTTTTGAGTTTATTTTGTAGTGCTATAAGCCTATAACTGGAAAGATGCAAGACTGTCTGTCTTGCAGTCGGTGGACGCTTGTTTTATAGCGAGGTATTTTTTTACATTTCGAATCAATTATCAATAATATATATATATATATATATATATAATCTAATTTTGCAATTCAAGTCATACCAGCCTACAATTTATGCCAACTTCTAGGAAAAATGCAAATTGGTACGAGTCCTTGTTCCAGGGGATTCTTAGAGAGAAGAGAAGGGGATCAATTTTTGTGTATTTTTTACTAGTTAGACCTTTCTCATTCTAATGCTTATATTCTATCACGTTTTAAAAAGAAAATTGTAATTAAATAAAAAATAAAAATTTCATGTGATGAGCCGATTTATACAATAAATGCAAGTGTGGCCTGAAGCATTCTGGCCTTAGAATTATACACAAAATGCACGTAGGGTACCATGCGATTTTATCAATATCGCCATTGGCATTGGTGAGAAATGAGAAATGTCATATAAGAAGGTGATAGTTCTCAATAATTGTCAGTTGGAAAATAAAATCAACTATAATCCTTTATTCCTTTACACAGTCCATGTTTTCTAGTCATTAGATTAACTACAAATATTTAAAAAAAAAAATGCATTTGGTGTATCAGGACTGAGAAATTTAAATAAATATGACGAAGATTTTTTTTTTTTTTTTTAATATTCGTTGTTTTTTATTTATTTATGCAAAGCTAATATGAAGGATTTTCTCACCAATAATGCATTTGGTGTAATAAATAGGCTTCCAGATAATTTTTTTTCCTTAAAAATAAAGTCATTTATATGTTCCAGCTACCTAGTTTAAAGCTTTGGCTGCCGAAGCTGAGGCCAAAACATTCCCTCAAGAAATACGTTCCTAAGGGAGCAAAACACCAAAAGATAAATTCAGGCACTGAAACAGAAAACTGTGAAAATTAAAAAATTTAAAAATTTAAAAACATGTGCTGAGAATCCAGATAAGTTTACAAATCTTTTTACAAGTTCACAGAGCAGTCGTATATACAATTTTAAGAGAAATATCCATTATTTTTATACAGAAACAGCATAGAAGTGTCTTCCAGACGATATGGAGCCATCTAGGGAAGGAACATTCAGGTCTACCCTAAAGCTCCTTCATTACATGTTCCCAATCTGATGAAGTGCCGTCAAACCAGCCTTCAATAAGTGAGTTTCCAGGCTTGTTGGACTGGAAATATTGGAACACTGGATCATTACCAGGTAGATGACAATCCTTCAGAGTCAACTTGTCTTCAGTACTGTTGGCAGTGGAATTCTGCAAGACAGGTCCCAGTTTTACGTCCACAATTCCATCCCCTGATCTGTCATTGGTAATTGGCCTATGGTTTTTGTCAAATGCCAATCCACGATGACTAACCTCTTCCGGTTCTTGCTTTTCCACGTCCATGAAACTTAAGTTTTCATCCCGGCATTTAAGCATATGAAATCTGGCCATGACAGAAGCCTCAATATTGTTTGCATGGCAGCTTCTTGTCAAAATGGGAGGATTCTGGGTGGGAATATCCATGATTAGAGTCCCCTTCGTTTCAGTTGCTTCAGGTTCCGAATTGTCAATTTCATTCTGATCAGGAGAAACACTCTTGGTTAATGGTTCCTCTACATCTGTAGTTTCTATAGAAATCATGTGGCCAGATTCGCATTTCAGGACATGAAGTCTGGCCATAACATCATTCACATGGCAGGTTGTGCCGAGGATAGGTGAATTCTGAATGGAAATATCCTGGTTCGGACACTTTGCTTCTGTTGTTTCAGGTACCAAATTGTCAACCTTGTTCACATCAGGATACACATTTGAGCTTGATGCTTCCTCTAAAGCAGTAGTGGAATTTGAGTAATTAACCAAGGAAGGGGTATCATGGATGGAAATATCAGGGGAAGTGCCAATGTTAGGCTCGGGTACCAATTTGTTGAGCGTGTTTAAATCACAGGAAGTCTTGGATTTTTGCCTTTTCTCCACATCCATAGTATTTTCTGAAGCATCTGAAGCACAAGAATATTAGGTTAAGCTCTAACCAAGGAAAGATTGGTCAAAGAAAAAAGTCAACTTTTTTTGGGTAGTTAAAAATTCTAACCTTTTGCCTTGTTCAACTCAGATTTCTCCATCTCAATCTTCATACGATTGTAGCGAGCTTTATAGTTGATAGAACATACTTCAGCTTCAGCCTCAAGCCATAAATTTTTAAACAAGGAGCATTTTGGCTCCATTTCTTCCTCATAATCAAAATTCTCATTGAGAACCTTCATAATAGCCTGCAAATCATGATCCACAGTGAAGGAACTAAAGTTCTATTTTCTTTTTGTGTCGCTTACCTTTGCCATTCTTCAGGGGAGGAATGGATTAACATTTATTATGGTTATAAACAAGAACAAACAAAAAGTGCCTGCATAGAAACAAAAACAAACAGAAAACATACCTGCGTCATACTATCTTTTTCCAGTCTGCTGGCATCACCCTTCGCAGAAACAAAATCTGATATCATCTCCATTTTATTACCTGACCCAATGTCATGACACGTGTCATGTAGACACTTGCGATCGAGCTGGTCCTGAGCAATAATAGGTGCATCCTTTGTCAATCCAGGCCTGTCCACATTCCCTTCCTGAAGTAGACATTATCCATCCAACTTAATGTAATATTACAAAAAAAAATGGCACTGATTTATGTTTTTTTAAACACAGGAACCACAAACAACAATCAATGCATCATAGAATGGAAGGTTGTAGACTGGATAACTCAGAATCTAAAAGTAAGCTTGCAGGGTGAAGGAAATGTTGATGTACAATCACAATCTAAATAAAAATAAATAGAGCTTAGATTGCTGAATTAACATTATGCTGAACAGTCAGAACTATTGCATTCCAGTCAGCTACTACACATCTTAGGAATCCTGCACAAAAGTCAACTTTCTCAAGATGAAAAACCTGCTCTCTTAATAACTAAGAAAGATGCAGGTGGCTTACATATCTGGGGTCTGGAGAATCTTAAAAATCCTGCACAAAAGCTCTTTGGGTCGTAAGATATTGCTCTCATATGAAAGAAGGCCATCTTTATTTTTATAATGAACTATACAAAAGCTTGCCATTTTTACAAATTTTTTTGCGCCATTTATGTCCTTAGCTTTTATTAGCAAAAAAAGTGCAATCCAATGGATTTGCAATTACCCTTTCTATCTGGAAGTAATTTATTTATTACCGAATAGAGAGCCAAGTTTTTTTTTTCTTGGCAACAGGTGTCCAGGAACAGTGTCAAGACTAATCCTGAGGGTGCACATACCCTTGGCAAGGAGCTTCTAGCAAATGCACTCAGGGTAATTCAAGGAAAAAATTCTCCAGTCCGATGGCCCCTAAAAAATTGTTTGTACCCAAGGGGATTTGAACCTTAGACCTAGGGGGAGCATACCCTAAAGCCGAAGGCCTTTCCCATTTAAGCCAATCCCTAGGAGTTGAGCCAAGTTTATATTGAGTTAAAACAGAGCAAAACAACAAACCTTTGGACGCTTCGCTAACTCTTCTAGATGTTGAGCCATGCCTTGCTGGCAAAAGGGTGATTCTTGTTTTGAAATCATTTTTTCACCATCCTCCACTATGCATCGATGAAGATTAAAGATGACATCTTTAATAGCCTTGCGATCTCCTTGCTTCAGTTTAAGTGAATCATTTAAAGAGTGAAAGAGAAGCAAGTCAGAGAGGTTACGCATTGTGCCAACCAGCATCTGGATATCTATATTTGGGTTTGAATCTGCCTCATGCAGTTCAGTGAGCTCAGCACAAGCACCTTCCACCAAAGATGCCGAGGACAGGCCACATCCAGTGTTATGGAATGGAACATTAGATAAACCATTTATTGCAGGATAACCAATACTCGATCCAGAATCTGCAACAAAAGTATCTGATGAGTGCTTCTTTTCTGGTATCCTTATGGTTGCTTCAAAACTTGGATGCGTGGAGAGGGAGGGTATTAAGTCTGAATCAACTGTGGACATGCTGAGCAAGGCATGGTTCTCCCCTGGCTCACAATTGTCACCAGAATACTGAACTGCTGCAACCGCATAGCCACAACTTGATTTTGAATGAAACGGTCCAGTATTTACAGAATCATCTGATCTGGGCTCTCTAGACAACGAGTTAGCATCTGAAGGCCACTTCAGAGGAGGTCTTAAACCTTTCTCCACATACACTGTTTTCTCATTTGGATTTTGAGAGGAGACTTTTACAGCATCATCAATGTTGAGAGTAAAAACCTGAGGCACCTGAAAATCTGAACTATTATGTGATTCTAATTTCTTAAAATATTGACAACTGTCAGTTTTAGAGGCTTCAAATGGAGAAAAATAAGTAACTGAAACTCCTTTCCAGCATGGTGAATCCACAGCAGGGTTATAATGATCTAAGCTCTCAGAAGGATTTTCAACAGGATTGATAGCTTCAACAAAATCAAGTGCGAAATTGAAGCCATCTGAACTTGTACAAGAAACTTGATGTCCACATTTTGGTTTAAAAACTTGGTCCAAGGCATCCTCTGGAATTTCTTTCTTCCTTGAAAGCTCTTCATTTTTTGATGAGAACGACTCCACACCAATAGGATAATTTTTATCTAGGTGAATGCTAAGTTGGCTTGTATCAAACAGAACTTTGCTTTCAGACCCTATCAAAGGATGAAATTTGTTTACATTGGAGGGACTATTACCACAAAGATCTCGATCAGCAGCATCAGTCCCAAAGTCCATATCCACCAGTGGACCTTTATTTGGTGCAGACAAACTGGTGTCGACATCAGATGGTCTAATGACAAGTGAATGCAAAGATGTCACAGATGATGCACAACCATTCAGACTAGCATCACGATGTCTAATAGGTTTCTCATTTGAAACACTGCATGGCACTTGATATTTGTTGATATTTGTGGCTGGTATTAAGGATGGTGTTTCATAATGGTTTTCTGGAAGTAGTGAAGGGGAGCCCAAGAAAGATGTTTTTGAATAATCAGCAGGTATGATTCTGGAATTTTTCCCAGAGAAGGATTTATCATTAGTCTGCTCCATACTCACATATCCACCGCACTTTTCCACACCCAACATATCAATGATATGGGAAGCTTCTGCACATGTGTCCAAACCCTCAGACGCATGACTTCCTGTGCATGACAAATGAATAAAAATTAAGGGGAAAAATTAGATGCCACTTCTATCACACGTACTCTTTATATTATCTTTTTGTTGCCCCTTTCTTTTTTCTCACAACCCCGAAGCAAAGTTTCCTAAAGAATAAACAACATATGAATTATAATGATATAGCTACACACAAAATACACCAGAGATTATGAGTAAGACTAGTACTGTTCAACAAGAATATAAGGAAAGTCTTTCTAAGGCATAATAATAATAAAAAGGGTGAAGTAAAGTCTGAGGAAAAGGAGGATAGCAAGATGATACTTTGATCACCCAATCCAATCTATCATGATATCCTTTTCACTTCAAACTCCAACAAATGAGTTCACTGACCATTCCAACCTCTGTGTCCTTTCTGACCTTTTCCCTTTATTGTGGAAATGCATGTGCGCCTTACACAATTGACGAAAATATCAATTTTCAGTATACAAAGAAAAAGGGAAGTCAAATGTGTGTATAACACAATCCCACGCAACATGATTGCCAGAGAAATTTGACTACTGGACATACCCTAACCACACCTTTTCACAAGGAAAACCATGGGATCCACCAGAAGATTGGAAAAAAAAAATCTCATAGAAATACTATTGATGACAGTCAATTAGATTTTGCATTCCAGCAAAAGGGTCAATTTAAAGATAGTAAAAGGACTTCATTACCAAAATGTATCCCGATTTATAGGAAAATTCTGTATGTTGCATTCCCATCTCATCAAGAGGCGGAAATTGCCCATCAGCCTTTGAGTTATTCAAAAAAGGGGATGATCCAATGGTGATAAAAGTGCCACATTTTACATAGTGGGGTGAAAGTGGAATGGGAGTATAGTATGTACCATTACTCAATATGAACATACACTGAATCAGAACAAATTGACCAATTAACTTCAACCATATAAACTTGAGAATGGTAATATAGAGAAGAGAAATACTATTTGTACACAGCTTGTATAACTTTTGCATACACACCGTATACAAATGTTACTTTTATGCATTATTTAATCTAACCATTCGTGTTTTTTATTTTTATTTATTTCTTATTATGTTTTTACCTTTTTTTTGTTTTTTTTTTAATATTTCGGTTGACGTGACATTTTTTCCATGTCACTGATTCCATAAAAGGTACAAAGAGCCGTGTACCCCCAGCATTGCTCTATATAGAATCCACAAGCACCAAAAATAAATGCATTCTACTTGAAAACAATGAAAGAGAAATGATATTTGCAATAATAGTGTGCAAGCACTGTGTATTATTGATGACTGTATCTAATATTACTTGTAATGAAATAAGGATACATGGGAGAAGTCAAGGAAGAGATACCTTGGTTCACATCGTTCTTGTAAATGGAAGAAGAATCACCTATAGTCGACCCCTTTAAACAGAAACCGCCATCAATCTCAACCTGCTTACCATGCTCCCCCTCTCCTAGTCCATAACATGAGCTAACCCAATCAACTGTATTATCCCAACCAGATTGGCCATGATCATTGTTGGAGGACCCATCCCAGGTTGCAACATTGGAACAAGATAACCAATCATAACTATTGTCATCCGGAACGACCAAAGGACTATGGTCATCAATTCCAGGCGGGACATATGTGGCATAAAATTGTTGGGCTTTAACAGTACTAGCTTCTATATCGTCAGAGCGTTGAACATACAAGTATGTATCAATCGGTGCTGACGCAACAGGGCTCAATGGAGACAAATGGCTATCAAGTGACCCAATATACTGTGAGGCAGCACATCCATATGCATCCGATGAAGGAACAGGATCGTATTCTGGACCATGGTTTGGAAATAAACCAGGCCCAGAATTGGGATAGTGAGAAGGGAGCCAATTTTGCAGAGAAGAGTTCAAGGGAACACCATAAGAGGGTTCAGTCAAATCTACAAGTGGGCTTGAAATGGGTTTTGGAACAACCATAAAAGGCGGCGCTAAAGCCGATAGATTGGAAGATGATGCTGAAGATCCTCCATGACCGAAAGACCCATAACCCGGCGGACAAAAGCTCATCATATATATATATTTCTTTTAATTTCGTTGGTTGTCGGAGAAATTTAGTCAAACTGATCAAAACCCAGATAAGTTTATATCAAACCAAGGACAATCAAGCAACAATGAAATCTAATATCGAAAGAATTCAACAAGAAGTTGATGAATAAATACGATCGCGAACAATTTTAATAAGAAAGCATAAACATGTAAAATAGAATATCATCTCAGAGATATAATATGAAAACTGTTAATGAATAACGGTGTTTATGCTGGTAAATTGTACAGAATATCAAAAGGATTACAGAGATTAATACCAGAAAAAAGACGAGCGAAATAGAGAGAACGGCAGTGTGGTCTTTGTTTCAACCGAGGAAAAAGGAGACACTGATTAGGTGACTTTTGGGCCTTTGGCTCTTACTACGTTGATGCCAATTACAAAGAAGCCACTGAATAAAATTATCCAATTTACTTATTTATTTTAATCTCTTTTTTTTTGTGGTAATTTTGCTTTAAATTTTTATTCCTTTTTAGGGTTCTTTTTAAAATATTTATCTAATTAAATTACGGTATGAATTGGTAAGGCTAGAAAGTAATTAAAACTTGGCTGAAAAACCAATCTTCCTGAAGATTTGTTATTTCCTTCACCCAAGAAATAAGCCAATGTAATATAATTTTGAGAACATGATATACCAAAATAAAATGAAATGTTATTCACAAAATAGAAAGAAATGAAGCATGGCTATGGCACCGTGTGAGACTAAAACGCAAAATAACAATTTGGGCCTACCACACAAACAAAGGATAGGTCGAAGCCCAAAACAGTATTGCATGCCTATATGCATACTCCATAAATGCATGCATTTAATGATATGGGGGGGGTGGATTTCTGCATTCGGTGCTTCGTTTATTAACTGTAGTAGTCTAGAATTGGACCCAGTCCAAATGATAGACAAAGGCCCTTGGATCCGACCCATTTGTTAGATCTTGAGACATGTTTAAATGATTTGTGAAAGAGAATTGCTATATATACAAATAAATTATACAAAATTAATTTATAAATTAATGTAATTTAATGAGATATATTAGATATACTTTATAATAAAAGTACTTTACAATCTGACGTATCATATTAAACTATCAGTGTTTAAATTTACTTTTGTATAACATTTTTATGTCTAGCCTTTGCAAAAATGCGTATACACGTTATTTTGAAAATAGGAATATTGTTATTTCATGACAATAGCTATTCCATGTGTCTTAAAAGTGTAACCAAGCAAAAGAATGGGTTATTCTATAGGAATGACTAATCTTTCCAACACATTTGTTTCGTAAACAAACACACCTTTGGAGTTTGAATTGAAACATCCCAAGCAATTCATCTGTATTGACTATCTCGAAATTAGAATTTCTAACCAACACAACCTGAATGGATTAGTAGTCTGTCTTTGATCGATCTAAATCGGTTAATATTGAAAAGATAAAATTTGAAGACAAACTATTTTTTAGAAAGCAAAAAATATATAATAAAAACATATTTCATGGGAACAATATAATGAGATCCTAAACAATGAAATGATCAAGCAACAGAAAAGCACTTATTCTTTGATTTTTCCCGTTTGGTTTTAGGCATAAGTCTACCTTTTAATCCAAGTTTAATGCTTTCAGATTTCTAAAGAATAGGACTTGGCAGAAGATGGTGAGCTGGAAATCCACTTTTGTCTCAAGTAGGGAGAGAAATAATAATGAAGGTTGTATTGCAGGCAATCTCGACTTATACCATGAGGGTTTTCAAACTCCCAATCAGATTGTGCAATGAAATTAATGTCTTGCTTGCCAAGTTTTGGTGGGGTTGTCAACATGAAGGAAAACTACTGGTTTGGAGGAAGTGGAAAAGGCTAGGAACTCAGAAAAGTAAAGGGGGGAATGGGTTTTTGAAATTTGGAGAGTTTCAACACCATCCTTCTTGCAAAACAAGGGTGGAGAATACTCAAATCTCTCAAATCATTGGCAGCCACTCTTTGCAAAAAAATAGTATTTCAAGAATGGCAACTTCTTGTAGGCAACTCTTGGCAACCAACCACCCCTTATTTGGAAGAGTATTTGGAATGTCAGGAAGCTACTAAAAGAAGGTTTAAGATGGAGAGTAAGGGACGGCAATGAGATTAACATTTGAAGTTCTAAATGGCTCTATACTCTAATTTCATATTTTGTACAATCTCCTGTGTATTTGTTATAGCAGAACTCAAAAGTGGAGGAATTATTTTCTATAGTTGGTGAGTGGGATGAGTAGAAAGTCAGAAGCATTTTTCCAAAAGAGGAAGTTGAACAGATCCTTAGTATCCCTTTGAGCAAGGGGAGGGTAAAGGATACGCTAGTTTGGGGCCTTCTAAGAAAGGTCACTTCTCTATCATAAGTGCTTATTATTTGCACTTAGAGATCAATGAGAGAGGAAAGGGGGGGGGAGGTGTTCTAGCAATATGGTAGAAGATGACAGAATGGACAATTTTGTGGGATCTCAATGTTCCTAGAGTGACAAAGTTGTTCTTACGGAGAGTTGCTAATAACTTGTTGTATATGAAAGATAATCTCTTCAAAAGGAAAGTTATAGAAGAACAAGAATGTTCTTTTGTGCAAAACAAAAGTGGAAATTGTAATTCATTTCCTATGGGGGTGCCCAAATGCAAATGATTTTTAGGGGCAAGATGGAAGCTATGTTAGCAAGTGGGTCAAAACAAAAACTTGTTTCAATCATTTTTGTGACCTATGCATAATAAAACTCACTGAGGGACAAATGGAGGAAGTGGTAGTACTACTAAGACAATTGTGGATGAGAATGAATACTTGGGTATTTCAAAAGAAGTTGTCTTGTCCCAAAAGGGCTTTGATAAATGCTAAGGCTGCTCTACATGATTTTCAAGAATCACAAGTTGTTTTGAACATAGATCTTGCAAAGATTACTACCAGAGTTGCTTCTGTCAGGGGACATTGGAAGAAACTAGATTTGGACTTTGTAAGGGTTAATTGGAATGCTTCCCTGGATGTTAAAAGCAAGAAGATGGGAATGTGCATGGTTATCAGGAATGAGAAATGGGAGGCTTTGGTAGCTATTTGTGACACAAAATGAAATGTGCTAGACCCATCAGTAGCAGAGGACATTGCACTAAGGAAAGCTATAGAGGTCTGCTAAATATTTGAAAGGCCATCTTCGAAGGTGATGCAAAGATTATCATTCAAGATGTGCTTGGTGATGAAGAGCTACTTACTCTTTATAGTTCTATAATAGAAGATGCTAGAATATATTTTAGAGTTAGGCTAGAATGGGCTATATAGTTTGCTCATAGAGACATGAACATAGTTGTACACACTTAAGCAAAGAAAGCACTAACTATAGTGGAAGAAAAGATATGGATTGAGGAAGTCCCGGATTGTATTGTGGGATGCTTGCTCGTTAATACAAATTGTAATACTATTGCTAGTTAATGATATCTCAATTGAGGTTCTTTTCAAATAAAAAAATGAAGAATTAGGTGTTGAACATCAGACCACCACCCATGATCAGAACGTGGTTGTTTCAATTATGATCTCCTTGATTAATGTTAGTACTTTCTTGTCTTGATTTAGCCAATTATATACAGATTGATTTACAAAATGGTGCAAATATAGTATTGTAATCTTATGATTATCTAAACATGCAATATTCATACGTTAAGTTAGGATCCCTGGACAAATTTTTGCCTAAACTTTTTTAAGTCTTAGATTAAGAAAAAACCAGAACATGAATTCACGGGAGAATATGATCATTTTCATTTCACTTGAAATGGATTTATGTATGACTATTTGTAAAACATGGTTGTTTTTATGTACCCTTTCTATTATCAATTTAATCACTTTAACAAAAACAATGACTAGAATACATGACCATGTTTTACATTGGTTAGATATTATTGATTTAAGTAAAATGATCTAGATAATTATCTTTGTCTATTGAAATATGCTCGATCTATGATATTTATTGAGTATTAAATAATTTTATACCAAAAAATCATATAATGTGCAATAAATACTATAAGACTCATATTATATGTTGATCTCTGTCTAACTCCCTTTCATTTTAGGTTTCGAGTAAAAACTTTAAGAGATTTTAATCTAGTTTAAATCTTATCATGATTATGAATAGTTACAAAGTGTCCAAATCTCTCTAAAAAGTAACATAACTTCTAATATATTCTTCCTAAAATACCAAAAATAGAAAGATATTTGTTTTTTCTTCTTGTTGTTGCTATTTTATTGGAGGCATATAATTAGCCTTATGGACGTCAAATGTGAAGTTATTATGTTCATTTTTTCAAAAAACCTATTTATAGAATAGGCCAATTATTAATTGGATTCCAAGTTCATTATTTATTGATAAAAAGTTTATTAGTTTAACAGCAAAATCATGATGTTTTTATTTTTACCATTATATATTGAACCGTTGTTGAAGCACCGAATACAAGCCATACACAAGGCGCATGCAATGCAACTTACGCTCATGGCAATACCATACAACTTCCCTCACACAATACAAAGGCAGTTGTACATCCTCCAGACCATGCGCACTCACTAGCATTGCCACCTGCCAAAGCAGCCTCAACAAATCACCCTTTGTAGCCACGCCTTGCACTTGCTAACATTTGTATACTTTATTAGCATAAAATAGGAATTGTTATAAAACTAAACAAAAAACTACTAGTGCAAGAGAGAAATATATAAGAAATTCTTTAAAACTCTCTATATTTTTTTTATGAATTTCATAACAACTGAAACCCATATTTATAGGTCTTGAAATTACTATACAAGTTACTATATAAGTCACTATGCAAGATTTAAAATAATAGTGGTGGGGTCATTCACATAATTTTGATAGTGGGACAGAGGGCGGTAGCTGTCCCTCCAATCTCGTTCATTACACTCCTCTTGAATGACTACCCATAAAAAATCTGACTAATTAAAATATTGCCAAGGAAAAATCCAGTGGGAAGAAAAACTAATGGCGAAGAAAAAAGAATACAGTCTTCTTATGTATCCACAAATGCTTTAAAATTGCCTAATTAAAACCTTGTAGAGGAAAATCCAATGGGACAAAATCTCACTGAAGGAAAAAGAGTACGATCAGCACAAGTTTTTAGGACATTTACTCCCCCTGAAAAGTGCATGATGATAGATCTTTGAATTTTTGCATTCCAATGTTTTGCACAATTTTTTTGAATGTCGCAGTTGGTAATGCCTTTATGAATAAATCTGTCAGATTATCACTAGATCATATTTGCTTAACATCAATTTCACATTTCTTTTGAAATTCATGAGTATAAAAGAATTTAGGTGAAATATGTTTGATTCTGTCACTTTTGATATATTCTCCCCTGATTTGAATGATACAAGCAGTATTATTTTTATATAAAATTGTTGGGCTATTATTGTCATGGGAAGTCCACACTTTTCTTGGATATGTTGAATTACTGATCTCAGCCAAATACACTCTCGACTTGCTTCATGAATAACAATGATCTCTGAGTGATTTGAAAAAGTAACAGATAGTATTTGCTTAACAGATCTCCATGATATGGCAGTATCTCCATAAGTAAATAAATATCCAGTTTGAGATCTACCTCTGTGTGGGTCTGAAAAATAACCTGCATCTGCGTACCCAATTAATTGTGGACTTGATCCACGTTGATAAAATAATCACATATCAACCGTACTATGAAGGTAATGAAGGACATGTTTAATGTCATTACAATGCTTTCGAGTTGGTGCAGAATTATATCTTGTAAGCAGATTAACTGAGAATGTAATATCTAGTAGAGTGCAATTTGTAAGATACATTAAAACTCAAATTGCACTGAGATATGGTACTTTAGGACTAAGAATTTCTTCATTGTCATCACAAGGACGAAATAAATCATTCTTTACATCAAGTATTCGAACAATCACTGGAGTACTTAGGAGATGAGTTTTGCCTATATAAAAATGCTTCAGAACTTTCTCAGTATACATAGACTGATAAATAAAAATTCTATTTGGCAAGTGCTCGAGTTGCAGACCGAGACAAAGTTTTGTTTTGCTAAGATCTTTCATTTCAAATTCTTTCTTTAAATATGTAGCAGTTCTTGAGATCTCTTCAGGAGTTCCCACAATATTTAAATCATCAACATAAACCACAATAATGATAAATCTGGATTTTAATTTCTTAATAAAAACATATGGGCATATAGGATTATTCTCAAATCGTTCCTTTTAATATATATTCGCTTAAGCGATTATACCACATGTGTCCGGATTGCTTCAACCTATATAAAGATCTTTGTAGTTTGATAGAGTACATATTTTTAGATGTACTTGTAGATACTTCAGATATTTTATATCTTTAAAAGATTTGCATATATATGTTATGGTTTAAGGATCCATATAAATATGCAGTGACCATATCCATCAACCGCATTTCTAATAATTTTGTAACAGCCAGACTAATCAAAAATCTAAATGTGATTGCATCCATAACGGGAGAATATGTTTCTTCATAATCCATCCCGAGTTTTTACAGGAAACCTTGTGCGATAAGCCGTATTTTGTACCGCACAATTTAATTTTTCTTATTATGTTTTCGTACAAATACTCACTTATATCCAACAAACATTACACCCTTTGGTATTTGGACAATGGGTCCAAATGCTTCTCGCTTTGCTAGCAAATTTAATTCAACTTCAATAGCTGCTTTCCATTTTAGCCAATCATTTCTACATCGACATTTTTCGACAGTTCTTGACTCACTTTCTTCATTACTTCAAGTAATGTCAAGGGCCATTTTAAATGAAAATATGTTGTTAACAACAGTTTTATTTCTATCCAGAATTTCTCTAGTATTCATGAAATGTATTGAGATCTCATTATTTTTAAGTACCTATTCCTCTTCAGGGAAAAATATTTCATGAAACACCTCTTCAAGAGGTCCATTTTCAGGAGATTTATATTTTTTAGGAGTTTTCTCTTTAGGAGGTTCTGGAATAGAAAATTTGATCTTTTCAGAAGCATCAAATATATTTATAGCCTGTATTGTGGATATGAGTTCTTCAAAAGCACCATATTCATTTTGTATTCTTTTCCTTCTGAAAGTTTTGTCTTTTGAACCAATAGGTCTTCCATGCTTCAGGCGTGTTTTAGATTCACCTGTTGCTGTTTTGATAATTTGTCCTTCAGGGACTTCAATTCTTGCTGAATCATTAACAGCAGGAATATAAGATTTTACTACACCTTTAATGTCAGTAAATACATTCGGTAATTAATTTACAACATTTTATAAATAAGTAATCCTCTAAACTTCCAGTTTACATTTATTTGTAGGATGATCAAATTGAAACGGAGTTTTATTATCCCAAATAATATCTTGTCGTGCTTCAGGCACCGACTTTTCTTTACCCATTAATAGAAAATTGGATTTGTCAAATTGACAATTCTCAAAACGTACTTTAAACATATCCTTTGTAAGGGATTTAAGGTATCTAATAATAGATGGAGAATCAAAACCAATATTTATCCCAAGTCTACGTTGATGACCCATTTTTGTACGTTGTGTAGGTATAATTAGAACATATACAGCACATCCAAAAGTACGAAAATGAGAAATATTCGGTTGTTGATCAAATGCAAGTTGTAATAGAGAATATTTATGATATGCAGATGGTCTAATGCGAATTAAAAATGCTGCATGAAATATAGCATGTCCCCAAGCAGAAACAGGTAGTCTTGATTTCATAAGTAAAAGTCTAGCGATTAATTGAAGCCTTTTGATCAAAAATTCAGCTAAACCGTTTTGTGTGTGTATAGGTAACAGGATGTTCAACATCTATTCTTATTGACATGCAATAATCATAAAAAACTTGAGATGAAAATTCACCTGTATTATCCAATCGAATGATCTCAATTGGATACTCAGGAAATTATGCTCGTAGTTTGATTATCTAAGCAAGAAGTCTAGCAAATGCAATATTTCTAGTGGAAAGCAGACAAACATATGACCATCAATTAGATGCATCAATCAAAACCATAAAGTATCTAAATGGTCCACTTGATGGATAAATAGGTCCATATATATTTCCATGAATCTTTTGTAAAAATGATGGAGATTCAACAATGACTTTTGAGAGAGATGGTCTGATAATCAACTTACCTTGAGAACATACAAAGCATGGAGATTCATTGGGTAGAAATATCTTTTGATTTTTTAAGGGATACCCATGCAAATTTTTAATAATTCGTTTCATCATTATAGATCCCGGATGTTTAAGGCGATCATGCCAAGTCATAAATACTTTGGGGTCAATGCACTTCTGGTGCATTACCACATATGATTCAACTGTTCTCATTTTTGTATAATACAATCCAGAATATAGAGCAGACATTTTTTCTAATATAAACTTTTGGCCCGATATTGTTTTAGTAATAAGAAGATTTTTTTTACTGCTTTCATTGGCCGTTTCAATATGATAATTATTACGACGTATATGTTTGAAACTCAATAAATCTTTTCTGGATTGTGAAGAGAATAGAGCATCATCAATACAAAATTTGGTGCCATCAGGCAACACAATATAAGCTCTTCCAAAACTCTCAATTAAATCTGATGAGCCTGTTATGGTATGGACATAGATTTTACTTAGTGTTAGATTTTGAAATTTTTTTTTTTTTAAGAATTGTGTGAGTTGTAGCACTGTCAACCAGACATACATCTTTATCATTCAACTCAGAGATAAAAAACCCATCAATGTGATCCATGATTAGAGAAATAAAACCACTAGTTTTAGAATTGGTAGAACCGTCGTGATGATAACATGTTATAAAACTAAAGAAAGAAACTACTATTGCAAAAGAGAAATATATAAGAAACTCTTTTGAAACTCTCTGAAATTTTCTTCTCCCTCTATATTTTCTTATGAATTTTGTAACAACTGAAATTCATATTTATAGGCCTTGAAATTACTATACAAATCACTATACAAGTTACTATGCAAAATTTAAAATAATAGTGGTGGAGTCATTCACATAATTTTGGTAGTGGGATAGGGGGCAACAATCGTCCCTCCAATCTCATTCATTATAGGAATATTCGTTTATATCTTGTGTATATAAGGAGGCGTTTCCTTTATGTAAACTGTGGAAAAATTAATACAAGGCTACTTTTAGCATGGTATCAGAGCAATAAAAGGACTAGCTGTCCATAATGTTTGCTCTGAATCCTCCCCCTCCTTCTTCTTTTGCTTCATCTCCCCTCACCTACCTTCTCCCATGTTATTTCAATGAAACTCTCCCCTGATAACCATCTCCTATAGAAGGTCCAAGTTGTTCTCTACCTGAAAGGACAACAATTATACCAGTATGTCAATGGCAGTTGCCAGCCTTCTTTCTTTAAACTACCTGATAACTCACCCAATCTTGAGCATGAGGTCTGGTTACAACATGATCATTTTGTCATATCTGCTCTTATTTCTTCACTTTTTCAATCCATTATCGCCCAAGTTATTGGATGCAAAATTGCTTGGGATGTATGGTTGTCTTTTAAATCAACATACGCTTCTGCATCTAAGGCTCGGTTGATTCAAACCCAGCTCCAACTTGCATCCTTAAAGAAAGGGATTGATTCCATCCGGCCTATTATCAGCAAGAAAAAATTCTTGCTGACACTATGTCAATTGCCGGGTGTCCCTTGCCCTCCACTGAATTTCTTGCTCGAGTGGACTTTGTTTCCACCAAAGAGTTGTTGGGTCTAGGGAGGATCGATCCAGTCCGGTCAGTCTTTGAGGGCTTTGATGGACCAGACCGGTCACATTCAGTCCAGGCTTTCCGGACCAAACTAGAAATAGGACTGGACCAGACCGGCCTCTTTCAATCTGGTTTAGTCCGGTCCGGTCCATTCGGTTTAGATCATGCAACCCAAATTTTTATTTTTTTGCAAAAAATTATTTAATTTGTAAAATTAAATTATTTACTACTATTTATTTCAATTTTACAAAAAAAAAAAATCAAAGTTGTAACTTGTAAAGCTAAATAATTCATTATATGTTAAAAAAACATAACCTAAATCATTCATACAAATTAAAAAAAGTATATGCTACATAACGAAATGGACCAAACAGTCGAAATCTAAAGACTAATACTGTGACTTGTGTCATCAATTATAATTTATCAACTCATCATCAAAGGCCAAATCCCAAAAGAAAAAAAAAACATTGTCCACATATAGAAGTCTAACTTATACTGAATGATTTACTAATTAAAAAGACATAATCAACATCACACAAGAGTTACTAATTATTACAAATCACTGATTCATTCTCTAAGTCTAATTTTCTAGCAAAATCATAATTTCAAAAACACCAAAATCAGACATCAATGCAGTTTTATGTCCATTGTCCACATATAGAAGTTAGAATTAGTACTTCAGTCTCCAGCTATCTGGAAAAAACAAAACATTGGGTTTAATATGATTATATGCATGCAAGGTAGCAGGATATTATTCATTTATTCTGATTAGGCAGCAAGATACACATGCAGGATGGATGCAGGATGGATAATATCATAATATGCAATATGCATGCACAGATTTAGTTTTCAGGCTTATTTACATTAAAAAAAATGATAATATGCATGCAAGATGGATATTGGATAATATGCATGCACAGATTCAACAAAATATCCATACAGATTCAGCATAGATAGATAATATGCTTGCACAAAAATCTTAATTTCATATTTTATTTTTAACCAAAAAAAGCAAAAGCAAAAGCAAACTATTCCAATTTCCAACCAAGTATCAATATTCTCAGTCTCACCTCATTTGACATTAATCTTTAATCAACATTTTTTGTAGGGTCGGTAGGAATTGAATTTGAATTTGATGGCTCCGACTCCGGCTCCGGCTCCTCAGATTCAGCAAAGTCCCCTTCAAGTTCTATACATAAAGTTTGAAATGAAACAAATTAAATAAACTTACATAACATAGAAGAAAAATAAATAAACCATAAAAAGATATGAAAAGTCAATTAATTACATACCCATATCCATATGCTTATCAAATTCCTCTGCTTTATCCATTAGATTCCTAAGGCTTATTAGAGCAGAAGACGAACGAAGCCAATTTTGCGCACATATGAGACCCTTAACCATCAACCCACTTAAACTACTTCGAAAAGGATCAAGTACACAACCCACAGTACTAAATGCAGATTTAGATGCTACACTAGATACTGGTATAACAAGTACATCGCGTGCAACCCTTGAAAGTATGCGATATCTAACTGTATTCACCTTCCACCAATTCAGAATGTCAAAAACATCGTCTTGAACCTCACATTTTTCAGCTCGATGTCTTTCAATCTCTGACTTGGTTTCCAGAGAGTCTTCTGATTGTAACTCAGACTTAAATTGGGCCATCAACATTGCCTTCCTAGATGCAAACTTACCATCTGAAGGACTTGCATCTTTATGTGGGGAACTTGCCCGTTTTGGAGAAGGAGAACTCTCAGATTCTACTTCGTATACCTCATACATGCGGGTAAATACATTTTTCACCTTCCAACTGAAATCACTGGCTTTTGCAGGATCATGTGCATACATTTGTCGCAACCCAAAGTCAAAATATTGCATTTTGTAATGAGGATCAAGAAGAACCCCAACATACAATAACATGTTCTGATTATTCAGGTTATCCCAATACTTTTCAAATTTTTTCTTCATATTTATGGCCATTGATCTCACCAAAGTACTACTGCTTCCTTTTTCACACTCCATGTTAATTCCATCAGCTATACTAACTGACTCCAAAAAAAAAATTGCAAGTTACATACTCACATCCCGAAAAGCGTAAAGTTACATAATGAAATATTTGAAAAAATCTAACAAACAACTTTACCTTTTTCCAGTCAGATGGTTTGGGAGGCCCTAACTTCTTTGACTTATTCGTATTCCCCACATCATCTTCATCATTTTCATCAAATTCATCAATAAGACTACTAAGGAAGCTTGGATCTTCTTCCTCCAATCGCTCAAAAGCCTTTAGAAATTTTGAGGCCCTCTCCAACATAAGATAGGTGGAGTTCCACCTAGTCGATATATCTAGGCAAACATGATTTTTTGATCGAATCTTTTCAAAATGTACACATTTATTAAATGTACGCCATCTTTGAGTGGAGGATTTAACATATTTCACAACACCCCTCACCTTCGTAATAGAATCCTCACATTCTCTCAAGCCTTCATAGACAAACTTAATTCAAAATGTGAGCAGAATATCGAGCATGCAAGAATTCATGTCCCAAGATCGTGTCCTTCCTATACTTCATTTTTTTTTTCAAATAACTAATGGTCTCACTATTAGAATTTGCATTATTAAGAGTGATTGTAAGTAATTTTGGTCGCCCCTAATCAATCAAACAAAACTCTATGCATTTATCAAGTGTTTCGCCCTTATGATTTTCAACCAAAGTAAAAGAGAGGATCCTCTTGTGTAGCTTCCAGTTATCATCGATAAAATGTGTTGTGAGACACATATAGTTAAGGTTTTGCACGGATGTCCATGTATCCATGGTAAGGGAGATTCGTTGCCCTCGAAGAACATTTCTCAACTTATTTTTTTCCCTTCTAAAGATTTTAATGCAATCTTTTGGAATGGTCCAACGAGATGAAATCCCAACCCATTTAGGGCAAACCACAAGCATAAACTTCCTAAAACCCTCACCCTCAACAAACCTAAAGGTCAACTCATCAAGAATAAGCATCTCCGCTAAGACTTGTGGCAAGTCTCAATACTAAATCCAATGGGCACTACTCCTTCCGCCTTCCAACCTAGAATCATCTAGAATTTATCCACCTTCCTACTCGGATATTTCTAACATTGCTTGTCAATGTGATTTCTCATTTTTGTCGTAGAATTTTTAATGGTATCACATGCATACGTCTGCCTACAATAGTTACACACAGCCCTAGGTTTACTTGGATCACCACTTGGTACTCTTGTGAAGTAATTCCAAACCATTTACCTAACTTTACTACTTTGTGACCCACCAACAGGAGTACTTGTACTTGTATCGAATATGGGTGGGGGTGGAGGCATGTCTTGACATTGAGACTGACTTGTGTTTTGCACATCATCTAAACTAATCACATCGTGATTATCGTCTTTTGTAGAGTCCATCTAGCAAAATATGCAATCAACAATTTCATTAAATATATAGTTAATATACAAATATGCAAGCTTTGCTAATTTAGAAACAGAAAAAAAGCTTGCTGATGCAAAGCAAAACAGAAATAAATAATTAGGCAAAGAAACAACAGGACCAATCACAACTGACAGCCTCATAAAGAAATAACTCAATGTCAAGAAATAACTCAACAAGACCAAATACCAATCACAATAGCAACATGACCAATCACAACTGATCAAAAAAGAATAGTTCGCATGACAGATATATGAGGTAGCATCGTGACATTAAAGAATAACAGAAACTAAATCAAACCCTAGCATAAGTTAAATCATAACCTTACTGTTACTAATCAAATTAAAAACTAAAAAATAAAAAATAAAAAATATCAGTTACATCACACAAAGCTCCTAATCAAACTCCAATAGATACTAATCAAATCATCAAACTTTAGAGTGAAATACCAACTAATCTAAGTATCAAACCCTAGTGAAATACGACGGAGAGGAGGGAAAATAAAACCCAAAACTAATATATTACCAATTAACTACCTATGGTCCAATAAAGCCGAGGACGGCTGCAACTTGCGACGGAGAGGATTGGCTGCGACTTATGACAGAGCCGAGGAAGGGCTACGAGGAAGCTTGGAGAGAAGGAGATGCGACTTGTGAGTTGAGACAGAGAAGAGGAGCTAGGGTTTCAACTTTCGTACTTTGTGAGGGCGAAGACTTGAAGAGATGAAGGCAGACGACTAAGCGAGTCGAGATAGCTTTGGGAGCTGACTATTGAGTGCTAAGGGCTAGGGTTTCAGTCGAAATGCCCTCATTTTGAGCCCCAAAACATTGTAAAGCAGAGCCGTTTTAATTGAAATTGGCTACAAACGGCGCTGTTTTAATGAGTATAAATTAAAATAAAAAACAAAATAAAAAAATGACGCCGTTTCTTTTTTTTTTTTTAGGGAATTTGTTATTGGTTAATTAAAAATAAATTAAACTGCAAATCAAATCCCAATATATACTTATAGACTTACTGTTACATGTTAAATTGTTAATTTAACTATACTAATATATTATATATGCAAAATAATATAAATTTATTCATATACTATAATTTATATTACAACTCTTATAAGTTATAAGTTCAATATGTTAATATATTTATTAATTTGTATATAGTAGTAGTCTGGTACTATAAATTATAGTTAATAGTCTAATATTATAAGTTATAACTTATAAGCATAGTCTAGAAATTGGGACTCTAATCTCTATACTAGACTACTAGTATTAGTAATTTAGTATTATTCACTAATATACTATATGTTATTTGAATACTAACATGTTAATTTAACTATACTAAGTTTACTAATACATTATACTAATATAATGTTATAACTTATAACTTATACATATACTATAATAGTATAATTTATACTACAAATCTACAACTCTTATAACTTTATAAGTTATAATATATTAATATGTTAAGTGTTAACATTAAATTATTAATATATACTACTTAATAGTACTATATATTATTAAAAAATACTTACTAGTATAGCCTGTACTTAGTAGTTAGTAGTATAAATATAATATTATTAGTATTATTAATATATTAAATGTTATTATGTTAATGATAAATTGATAATATTCTATTACTCTTATAACTTATTAAATAATACTTAGTAGTATTACTAATATATTAAATTCTAGTCTATAGTTTATAGTTTATACTATAACTTTTATAATATATTAAATATTAATATATTAAATTATTAATGTATGCTATTTACTAGTACTAACTAGTAACTACTAATACTATTAGTCTATTAGACTATTACTATAATATATAGTTAATAATTATACATTAAATAATATTATAATAGTTTGATACTAAATAATATACATAAATAATAAATTAATTATATACAACTATATTATATAAATAATTAATATTTAGTATATTCGGTTCGGTCCGGTTCGGTCAGTCTTTTCAGTCCAGACCAGTCAATACTTTCCCCTAGTTGAGTCACCTTCTTGCTCATGAAGCCAAATTACAACATCATGCCCCCAACGCAACTCTCTTTTCACCACCAAAACCAAATGCAAACTACTCTACTCATGGTTCACATGGTCATGGTCCTAGTTCTCATGAGTGTAACAATGGCAATCGGAATCATGGTGGCAAAAATAATCACAATTGAGGTCGTGGAAATTTTGGTTATTTAGGTAATAACTTCACTGCTTCTCCCTTAAGTTTCACTGACTCTCAACCTATTTGTCAAGTTTGCATCAGAATGGGTCACGTTGCCCCCACTTGTATGTATAAGTTCAATCAAGCATATACTACTCCTACACCCCTTTCAACAAACTATAGCTCTTCTATTTCCTCCTATGATGGTGCCTAGTATCTCAATACAGCAACAACGAACCATGTCACTAGTTAGTTAGCCAATCTAAATCTACAGTTAGTTGAACACCATGGTGATGGAGAAGGTTCCCTTGCCCCAATCTGTCATACCGATTCCGTAGTTTTCCCTTTCTCTACATCTAGATTTTTGTTAACAAAATTGTTGTGTGCGCCTTCATTTACCAACAACCTCATCTTTGTATGCCAATTCTATGTCAATAGAAATGCTTATTTTCAATTATTCTCTCATGGTTTTTGTGTAAAGGATTGCACCACCGAGAAAATCTTGCTCCAAGGGACAACTAAATATGGCCTCTACACCTTCACTGTGCCAACTCTGCAAGCTCACTCCAGCATAATCTTATCCATGTCACTGTGGATTCGAGGTTAGCTCATCCATCTCTCAAAGTAGGTCAAACCATTCTCATGCAACATGGTCTGCCGTTTGATAAAGCATCAAGTAGTTTCTTTTGTAATGTGTGTGCCATAGCTAAACACCATCGTGCACCCACTCACCCTTATGTTACCAAGTCTTTATTTCCTTTTGAGCTTGTATTCAGTGATCTTTGGGAACCTTCACCCCATGTTACTAAGTTTTTGCCGACGATAGTCTTGGTATACTTGGCTTTTCCCTTACAAAATAAATCCCAAGCATTATCAACTATTGTCAAGTTTAAAGCATACATTGAATTACAATTTTATGCTAAAATAAAACAACTTCAAACAGATTGGGGAGGGGAGTTCAGGTAATTCACTAAACTTCTCTCTACCTCGGGCATCAACCGTCGCGTTACTTGTCCCAATGCTTATTCCCAAAATGATATTGTGGAGAGGGAGCACAGATATATCGTCGACTCTTGTTTAGCCTCCTAGCACATGCTTCTGCATCTCTTCACTTCTCGCCATACGCATTCCAACATGCCGTCCGCATTATCAATATATTTCCATCTCCTTCCCTGAAAAATTCATCTCCATTTATCCTGCTGCACAAAATCGAACCTGACATCACAAGTCTTCGAGTATTTGGCTCAGCATGTTGGCCATTTGTTAAGCCTTTTAACACTCATAAATTCGACTACAAGGCCCTTGAATGTGTTTACTTGGGTCACAAACCGGCCCATTAAGGTTCAATCTACTACCACTTGCCCACATAACGTGTTTAAACTTCTAGATATATTAAGTTTAAAGAGGCCTCATTTCCGTTCAGACACTCTACCAAGCCCACCTCCCCACTAGAGCCTAACTCAGCTCACCTTCCCATCATTCACTGTGACGTCCTTAATTTAAGTCTGTAATTTAATATAAATCGGAGTGTCAGGATAAGTAACACTTGGTTACTCACCCTTGTATTTATATAAATTTCATGCAAATCGTAGCGGAAAATTTTTGACTAAAATATTTACTAATGATCACATAGTGAAACAAAACTACAATATCCACATCATTCATTCTTAAAAATAATATTTTATCTTTATATGCATAACCCAATTAGTTTTTTAAGCCCATATACATATACAAATTTATCAGAACTTTGACTTAGGATCGCTTAAGTTTTTTTTTCATTTTGGGAAACTCTTTCTCCATACCGATGTCGATCCCTACTACTAACTGTGTTAAAACATCTAGAGAGAGAATACTCTGGGGACCCCTCAGGGTTTCTCCGAGTCTCTCTAGCAACCGAGACCTAATCCATGACCATTATCCAACTCTGCAACGAAAATCAAGTTTCAAAAGAAAGAAGACATACAAGAATTAGATTTCCAGGAAAACCTCAGTAAGTACACACGTAACTTAATAAAAACATAAACATCGTGAAATAATCATATATAAGCCAGACAGTCAGAGTATGCATTTATGGCATGCTTTATATGATTCATGCATGACTTAGACTTATGTTCTTCATGAACCCATTCTATCATACTTAAACTCTTATTTATTTTCTTTCGTAACATTGTGAATTTTACTTATTTCGTATTATCGACAGGCGTCTCCATCGAATATTACTTATTTCATATCATTGACAGGCTTAGGCCTTTATCGAATTTCGTATCATCGACAGGCGTAGGTCCCTACCAATTTTCATATCCTCGATAGGTTTAGATCCCTGCCGGTTTTCAAATACTCGACAGGTTTAGGTCTCTGCCGGTTTTCAAATACTCGACAGGCTTAGGTCCCTGCCAGTTTTCAAATACTCGACAGGCTTAGGTCCCTGCCAGTTTTCAAATACTGGACAGATTTGTGTCCCTACCGGCATGTCAGTCATACGGGCGTATCATTGGTCTCCATCATAACGTGACTAACTTATTAATCTTTCCACCTGTTAAGTTTTCTTAACATATTTTCTTAAAACAGATGTTATGACTTATGACGATACATATATGTGACGTAATGCAATATACGCATAAACTTAGACTTATGACATGCATAATTCATGTTTTCGTAAATCATATGACATAGAAAAGTATATCACAAAAACTCACATGCACATACGTCACCTATATTCGTAACGTCAAAACTTAACAAATATTACATATGAGTTAAATAAAATATTAAATTTTTATTAAATCAATGGCTGGCCAAATTTTTATGGGAAATTTATTCTTAATTATTTATTCCTCTTAACTAATTCAACCCAAACTCAAAAGTTTGCATAATTTCATAACTTAAATATATTTAAGTGTATCTTGCGCTTTTCTTATATATATATATATAATATTATTATTTTATTTTATCTTCTTAGTATAATAATTCTTAAAAATTATCCTAATATATTAAGATTTATAAACTTATTCTATTTTTTAAAAATCTTATTCAAATAATTCACTAGAAGTTTTAAAATGAAAGAAAACATCCATTTTTAAGAGTTTACCTACTCTATTTTGTGCATTATTTCTAGTTTCGTCCTTCATAGAGTTCTTATCTCTTAAATCTTAAAACACAAAAGTTGTAGATATATGTCTTAGCTTTCTACATCATTTTGAATCACTCAATTTAGATATCACACTAACAAGTAATGACCATTTTACTGTAAAATGTTAAATCTGCCAACTTAACTCCCTTGAAGTCTGAAAGTTGCTAGAGTTGTTTTTTCATTATTTTCCATAGAAAAATCTCATATTTTCATATAATCCTCTTAATATAACATCATAGAATATATTTTTAAAGTCTCATAATTTTCCTAATATTTTTCCATAGAAAAAACTACTTCAAAATCTAATATATTTTAACTTAACATATAAACAAAGATCAAGTTTAAATAAATATCAAACATAATCGAATCATTAAACCACTTATTTTATATTAAGATTAAATTAATATATGCACTTAAAAATTTCTCCTAAACTTGATAGAGTGTTTGGAGTAAGTTTTGTGAAAATCTCCTTCAAAACTCTCAACCACTCTCTTTTAGGTTTAAGGTGAAACAAGTATGGTTTGGATAGGATTTTTCTTACTTCTTTCCCTTAAGTTGCCGTGTATCTCCACTAAAAAGGACTTTGAGGTACTTCTTACACTTATATATGTGTAACATAAGTGGCGTATGCAGATATTAGGAGTAAGAGTGCATGAAGCATTCGGGTGTTTGTCTTAGTTGAATAGGTGAGGTGTCTCTCCTCCCTTTAGGCATCATCATGACTTTAATTTAGGCTTAGCTGCTCCTAATCCCTCATCCAATAGTCATGTTTGTTCCAGCTGTCATCTTATCTTGATTAAGGACTCAAATGATTTTAGCACTTGGGGTAGAAACAAAATATTATGATGGTATCTTTTAATCAAGTGTATCTGCCCACTTGGCCTCTCCTAGGGGTCAGCCACGTTCCATCCCAAATAAGTCATTGGTAAAATTTGATTATTTGAAAACTAGAAACATAAGAGTTTTATATAATTATCTTAGTAATCTATATGATTTTGAATCACCCTATTCTGAGATCATATGAGAGAGATATGATTATTTCACCGAAACACGTCAAAACTCATCCAGGAAAATCCAATCCGAGTTCTCCATTTGTTTCCTTTATTATCTTACCCACCAAGGCTTCTAGATAAATTCTTATCAACTTATCACAAGTTTCCAAACATGTCAAGACCTCAGAAAAATTGATAGTCAATCATAATTTTCGTCACATGGCCAAGATCAATGCACTTTGTTTAAGTCGGTTACCAGTTGACTATTATTCCTGTCCATCCACTTCACATCAGATTTAGTCCTTTATTCGATCCTTGTTTTCAAAAACTCAAAACAGGAAAATTCTAGATCTACTTCTTAAGGTTCTATAAGAATTAAAATCACCTCATTTTGACTTAATATGAAGGAGTTATGCTTATTACACCAAAACTCGATGGATCAGTTCGAGAACTCGTTTTGACACACCAAGTATTTGATGTTTTGTTCTGTCACTCTCCTTTGAATTTCTTCCTCAAATTTTGAAAGTTTATCTATTTCTAGACCCAAATTGAATTTCTCTAATTAACACCTTACTAAAATTCCCAAAGATCAATCCAGAATTTATCTTAGAATGTATCTAAATCTCAAATTCTATTTTCATGAGAAAATATACTTTCAATAAATCCCTTTAAAATATCTTCAAGTAAATGCTTTATTTTAAAAAAATTGGATTATTACATTCACTCTTACACAGGCCCAATAAATCTCACTCCATCTATTTTAGGCCCTACACCTTCCCAGAGCTCATCATCTTCCTCGAGTCTCTCATTATCTTCCTCCAACCCTTCATCACCTTCCTCGAGTCCTCCATCACCCCTTCCTCCAACTCTCTCCAGCTCACAACATGTTCAACCGCTTGAAAGGTCCATATTGACTTGCTCGCAGATTGGCTCAGCTCGCCCACGGTAATTTACCGACAATTCAATTGCCTGGCCACCTCCTTGAGCTCATCTCTCCCATCTGCTACCATTCCTAACACAACAAGCTTCTCTATTGCTCAAAAGTTTTTAGAGTGAAATCAAGCAATATATGCCGAATTTAATGCTCTTCTCAAGAATGACACTTGGTCTCTTGTCCCAGCCAGTGAAACCTCTAACATTATCTCATGCAAGTGGGTTTTTTGGTCTAAGTACCTTGCAGATGGAACACTGGAGAGCAGAAAAGCTCGACTGGTAGCTCGTGGTTACCTTCAGCAATAAGGCATTGATTATGATCAAACTAATAGCCCGGTCATCAAAGCAACTACTATTCGGCTTGTCTTAGCTCTTGCAATCACAAACAATTGGCCAATTCACCAATATGACATCCAAAATGCCATTCTCCATGGAACTCTCACGAAAATAGTTTTCATGGCTTTGACTCAAGGGTTCACTCATCCTCAGTTCCCTCAACGTGTGTGCAGGCTTCGCAAGGCACCATATGGACTAAAACAATCCCCTCGGGCTTGGTATTCTCACTTGAGCCAAAAACTTATCGACCTCGGATTCTCTATCTCTACTGCAGATGCCTCACTATTTGTTTGACACTCTGACAGGACTGCACTCTATGTGCTTGTTTATGTAGACGATTTGCTCATCACTAGTTCAAACATGCAACTTATCACTGAGTTGCACCAGGCTTTATGCTCTGAATTTTCCATTACTGATCTTGGGCATCTACACTTCTTTTTGGGCATAGAAGCAAATTACACCTATGAAGATTTATTGCTCACACAGAAGAAATATATTGAAGACCTTCTCCAACGCACCAACATGGCATCAGCTAAGCCTGTAAGAAGGTCTATGGCAACTTCAACAAAATCGAGCATGCTTGATGGCCATTTGTTTGAAGATCCTTCCGTATACCGTAGTATAGTAAGGTCTTTGTAATATCTTTCTTTCACACGACCTCACCTTGCATTTGCAGTAAACAAGGTCTGCCATTACATGCATTTACCACAGGTTCCCTATTGGCAAGCGGTCAAGAGAATCCTCATATACCTCAAACACATCGCTACTCTTGGTCTGTTATTCTCCAAAACTGCTTTACTCAATATCAATGCATTCTCGGATGCCTACTAGGCAAGATGCCCCGATGACTGCAAGTCTACCGATGCATATCTCATCTACCTCAACACAAATCTCATTTCTTGGTCATCTAAGAATCAGCACACAATTGCAAGGTCCTTTACCAAAGCCAAGTTCAAGGCAATTGCTAATGCAACTGTCAAAATTATCTAGGTGCAACAATTTTGCAAGGATCTTCGCATCACCCTCACCTCAGCTCCCATTCTTTACTGTGCAAACAACCTCGACGCCATATACTTGTCGTCGAACCCAATTTTTCATGCCTGGACAAAGCATGTGGAGATAGACTTCCACTTCGTAAGAAATAGAGTATTGAACAAGTCCCATATTTTCAGCTTCATTTTTGGGCATGACCAATTAGCCAATGCACTTACCAAACCATTATCAGTTGCACGATTCAATCTCTTGTGTTCAACACTACGCCTCTGCCAGCTACAGCTTGACTTGAAGGGGCCTATTGAAGCACTTAATACGAGCCATATACAAGATGCATGCAATGTCGCTCACGCTCATGACAATACCATACAACTTCCCTCACACAATACAAAAGCCGTTATACATCCTCCAGACCATGCGCACTCACCAGCATATCCACATGCCAAAGCAGCTCAACAATTTATCCTTTGTAGCCACGTCTTGAACCTGCTATCATTTGTATACTTTGTTAGCATAGAATAGGAATGTTCGCGGTTTATATCTTGTGTACACAAAAATGCGCTGCCTCCGTGTAAACTGCAGAGAAATTATTAATACATGGCTACTTTTAGCACTGATTGCTCTATTAATATCAAACAAATATAGCATAGTGTCGATTGGTTACGTTGGTAACCTAAATTTATGGGAATATATTCGTATGATATGAGTGGTTTGATGATAATTAACTCGTTAACTGAGTCTACTTTTAACTTTTTATAGTAATATTTGAAAGGCTTAATGCATGCTTATAAAGTTCATTAATTGCTTTTAACTAATTATATGTATTTCTTCAATAAAAAATTTTCTTTTTATTGGAATCACTTTTTCAAATCTCATATTTTATTCACGTGAAATCTAAAGTTTGTCGTAAAAAACGAAAGAACTAGAGTTTAATTATTATCTACGAGGCAAATAATTTTTTAGGCAGGCGACAATGATCAGAGACTAGGATAGAGACCCGTTAACTTTGACTATATTAAACGACTAGTACTAATTCTGTAATTATTATCATGAACTATATGTAATAGAAAAAAAGTAAAATAAAAATTAGTAGAATGAATAAGCCATGACATAAGGTTAATTAATTGCATACCTAAATCCGTACAAATATATATAATAAATCTTATACTCATCACTAACTGATATGAGTCAGTTGGAAAGTTTTGTGATCTTACATAGAGAAGCTTTTGCGAAAAACTCATTTTCGTTTTCCAAGGTTTCACAAAAAATTTCAAGTTCGTGAGGGGGCAAAACTCCATCTCTATTTTCCTTTTCCTTTTTTACCTTCTCTCTTTTCTTTTCCTGGCCATCGTGATACGTATAGTGGTGATTGTGATTTTTTTGGATCTTTTGATTTTGATGACTTGTTTGCAGGTTCAAAAGAATCCGATACTCTAAGCCTACCACACACTGTAATGCCGTTTCCCCCGTTCACCGATTGTGGTATGTTGTCTGGCGCTTTTGTTGAATGGAGTGGCGCGTACTCCTAATGCAAGGGGTCTGATTTGAATGTGAATTTCAACGCGCTTCACTTTTTGGTAGATCATTTTTGCCGGTGGCGGTTCATAGTAGATTTGGGATATCAAAACTTTTATGACTTGTGGCTGTTCACTCCTAGTATAGTATGTGAGGTCCATGCGCCACCACAACTAGCCTTCTTTTAAGTTGTCATTTAATGTTTGTAATACTTGGCTTTGTTTTGTTTCACTTGTATAGAAAAAATTGTATAAAAGAGAAATGGTCTCTCGACTTTATATTGGTGGAGTGTAGTTTTCTCTTCTATTGGAGAAGAGGTAGTAGTTCTCTGCTTATTGGCAGTGAATAATCTCTCTAACATTGTGTCTGAATAGAGTTAGAAGTTGAGCCCCAATTGAATTTAATTGACTTGTATACTAAGTATTCTCAATTTATTGATCACATTTCTAATCTTCGTGTCGTAATCTTCGTGTCGATGATTTTAATAAAGCAGCCTATTTCTTAAATATATATATATATATATATATGTATATATATATATATAATAAATCTTAACAAGTGGATCAGGTCATCAAAACTGGACCACCACAAAAACAACTAAAGTACTTCGTCATAGCGGCCAATAATTATTTTACCAAAAAACTATTATATTTTTGAGGTATCGTTCTCAATAATCAGGAAAAAGTCGACCCAATAAATTTGTCATGTGTTTCCAATAATGCATTAACTTAGAGGGATCTCTGTACAACGCCTCCATCATTATCATTATCTGGTTTTACAATTAGATTTAGGTTAATTATATTCCTGTGAGTAATGTTCTGCATGTGAACTTTTCGCAAATATCCTGAATTAATTCCATGCATAAACTGAGCCTTGCGTCATCTCCCAATAACAAAAACAGTCATGATTATTAAAATAGTTATTTTATTGTAAATAGTCCATCTAATTAATTATCGTAAATAGTCCTTCTAAATTCTTATAGTGAATATTGAATTTGCCTAAAATTTAAGTTCCATTTTGCAGTCATGATTATTATAGTTTCTTGATGCCACTATCCTTTAAGGAAGAAAAGCAAAGAAAAGAGGCACAACAGTTCATTCAAACATCGCATTAATTATTACTTTTCTGAAGATAAAGAATGAATCTGACAAAGTAATTTAACTGAAATCTGAGGAATTCTAAAGCCTCCCCAGAAGTGTCTCCTAAACATATTGAACATTCAAGAAGGCATCAATGTTTTGCTAAAAAAGGGAAAAATATATATGTATGAAGAAAGAATTAATAAAGACGGTGACCTTATAACTAAAACTAACTCTCGGCAGCTAAAAATTAAGAATGAATGAGGAGGCCGAGTCTTGGGTTGAAGACGAGGAACTCAGACGAAGACTCCCGAGACGGCCATGAAAATCATGAATGCTACGCCTTGGTGGTAGAAGCCACTCCGTCATCCTTTTAAGCGCAGCAGTATACTCCCCCAACAGCTCCGCCATTACAGCAACCATCATCATCTTCTTCTTCCTTAATTTGTGTGAAAGCACTGCAACAACAGAAGAGTACGCCTAGTATTTATATTATATATAACGTGTGGCTGGCTTTGGAGATTGATTTTGGTGCTGGTCTGGAAAAACAACGGCCAAGTTTAAAGAGAAATGTAGGGATGGATCAATAGCAGGCGCTGCAACTTTCTGGTCGGTACTTAATATCTTATATATTAATGCATTAGAGAGAAGAGAGAGGGGGGGGGGGGGGGGGGGGGGCTGAGGGTTGTCTAGGCGCATCATATCAAGGAAAAAACTGGTCCCAAGATGGTGTGCTTGGTCAGCTGACGCGCAAACGGTAATCATTAAGATTAAAAATTAACCACGTTCTAGGTTTCCCAAGATGTTTCTTGTCTTGTGTGAGTACTACCTGTGTTATCACGTTTTGAAACTTCTTTTTTTTTTTTTTTTTTTGGCCGATTTTTGGCTTGTGTGGAAGGAGCCTATTGGATAGGATGATGGAAATCGGATGTGGATCGAGTGGCTTAAAAGTATATATTATTTATTTTCAAAGAATGGGATGCTTTGGCATTGTTAGACAGTCTAATAATAATCTCTGAAGGGACGTAGGAGAATGACATGTGACCTGCCTTGTCATGTTTTTCTAACTTCGACCCTTTTATGGTAAAGAAGTTCCTTGGAATTACGTATTCAAATCGTTACCAACTTGTCTTATCGGGATAATTAAAGTGGACAGAGAGAGAGAGTGAGAGAGCGGGATTAGGGAATTAGAGAGATACCTGGAATTGGGGTTGACGATGAGAGGGAGAGGATTTGCGAGATCACCCAGCAGCGACGGCGAGAGAGGGGCCGAGGGCAAGAGGAAAGATGTGTTCACTATGCGGCACAGGATCAATCAAGAAATAAGAAGGCGATTCGATTATTCTACTTTGAATTTGAGAAGATATATCTTGCATATATATATAATATCAAATCAAGAATCCGATTCGATTATTGATCTCCTGATTTGATTTCATAATTATCAAATCAACCGATTTAGTTTTCATAATTATCAAATCTGGTGATCATTTAATTTTTATTATAATGAAGATATTTATCTCTCTCTTTATATTTAATAAGAGAAAAAAATTTTGCAGTCAGATAATACATAAGCAGCACTTATTTTGAAAAAAATGTAAATAAATATAAAATTCACGTAAAAAGATTAATTTTTTATTTGTGTGACTTACTCTTTTTTTAAAAGAGCGTGCGATATTTGTATACAATTTATAAATATATCTAATAATATTACGACTCATTCAATAATATATTTGTAAATATAAATGACAATGGTGGAAAAATAGGCTGGCATGCACAATGCCTTGGCCGGATTGTATTGATAACTATAAATAGATGTACAGCAATACATCATTCAAATTACAATTTGAAAATACAAAATTTAAACTCTATTTAGTTTGTTGGCTAGAAAATGAGATCAGACAATTCTGTAATTGAAGTAGTTAGAGACCGAAATATTGCTAGTGTGATTTAATTAGGTTGCCGATCAGATATTGGAGGTTGCATTTTCGGTTTGGTTTGGTTTGGTTTTGATTCTTTTCTAACAATATTATCTCACTTTGTATTCAATAACGTATAAGAATAATAAAGATCATGTTGCTCTCAAATTGTCTGATCACACTCTCTTCTCTATTCTAATTTCCATCATGTTTTATATTTTCGATATATATTAGGCCGTGCTACACATCTCTATTGGAGATTCCGATTTGGACTTTATATTTTTAAGATTTTTTTACATAATTTTTAAGTAAGTGTGTCTTTAAAATAATTTTTTTACATAACTTTTTTAACATCTTAAAATATTTTTAAAAAAATGCAAAAACAAAATTACAATATTATTTAAAAATATTTACTTAAAAATCATGTAATTTAAAAAAAAAATACAAATCAAAATCTCAAATAAACTGGACAAATAACATTTTCCATATATAATTTGCTCCTACCATGTTCTTCGTTACAATCTTATAAAGTGACGTCACTACATGCAAATTGAACAGGCCAACTCAAGTACTAAACAAACAAATTATAAAAAATTTGAAACTTTTGAGAACTCTTGTATGTATGGAAATCAGAATTAAAAATTCCCACCATTTCGCTGATTGTAAGGCATGAATAATGGTGTTTGCAGGTGTCGGCAAACTTAATTCCAATATATGTTAATCGTAGAAAAAAACGTTCCAATATTGGTAAAGGTCAGAAATCATTTGGTTTTTTCCACCTAACGCACGACTTATAGATCACGCTACGTCCACCATTTTCTAATTAATTACGTGCTCCATCAATACTTCCTTGTAGAGATCAGTACTGTATGCGCATGCCTATTCTGGCCCTGAATTTGGGGTTAAGTTCAAAGAACGAGAAAGATGGCAACGTTTATATGGCTAGCTTGTTCAAATCCAATGAAAGACGTAAAATTAGGCAAAAAGAAGCATCAACGTGTTCCCTTTAGAACACAGATCACGACCATTAAAGCTGAGAGTCTACATGACATTAATGATTTAGATTTGAGAAATTAATTAGCAATTATATACAAAATGATAAGACCTTTTACGCAATGTGTTTTTGCTGGCTATACTAGCTGATCAAATATTAATATCTTCAGTAGTACTCAATATTCTTCGTTTCCTACTGTGAGAAGGAAGTAAATAAATAATTGTAAATCCTTTCAGAAGGAATATATTGGATCTGGTGAAGACTTTCCTCCATGCTAAATTCCAGCTTAGAGACCGATCCATAGTGAAGGCTAAAGATTAAGGTTTGAAGTCTGATCTTAAGAGAAATCGAATTTGGAGGTACTGGTGATTCTTGTAATATTTTGATAATCATGTTGTCTTCTGGATTCTAAAAGCGTGCTTCTTTTCTCCTTCCTCTTGTAGTGATTCGAGTAAATTATAAAACAGATCAGAAATGCTATTTCTATCGAATTATATAGTGTATCAAAAATTTGTCCCGAATGCAACAAAATAATAATAATAATAATAATAATAATAATAATAAATTTAAAAAAAAAGTATTGGGTGATTAAAAAATATTTATAAATCTAAAAAAAAAAAATCTACTTTGGCTAGCAGTACTCATTATCAAATTAACTCATTTTTATCATTTTAAGTTTTCAAATAAACTATAATTTATCATAGCATCAAAATAGCGTGTTTATTTATATATGCAATGATGATGGTGTCAGTAAAGCGAATTAAGGCCCAAGAAAGCAATGATTGAGGCCTAATTTCTGGGGTGGACCTTCTTCCTCGGCAAATGGGGCGACTAAATTTTTGGACCTCACAGAGCATGCACGAATTTGGTGTTACTAATGACATTTACAATAATGCATATATATATATATATCATACAGTCAGACATCATTAATTGACACTGCTATAGACTATGCTACTGTGCCAGATTTCTTTTTATGCATGTTTCGTTTCTGTGTATGATGGAGTGACTGTCTATGTATTCATTAACTTGAGGAAGTGGTCCAATCCCATTATCTCATATATATGAGATCAGGGTGAATGCATAATATGATCTGATAGTTTTCTGATCTATGGACCATCTGGGGATCACATGATAACATCATACAGGTAAAATATATAATATTACATGCTCATGTGTATACATATATATATTATATATATATATATATATATATGGATGCATGCATGCATGTATGTATGGGCTTATCTGTGTTTAACTTCCAAGAATATTTCTGACTTCTTGGTAATTAAATTTGGCAGAAACGAGAGTTATATTAGATGGACGTTAATTGGGAATGTGCATCTCAAAGAATCTTGGGAATGTGGAGATTTAATTCAATTCTAGTTGTTGTTACCTCTTGGGTTGAAATTAAAACAAGTTCGTAAAGAGGTTATATATGGGTTTGCTGAGGCAGCTTGAAACTAAGAGCTGGTTTTGCTTATATAATTAATAATTATATGTAAAAGAGTTTTTGTGTGGGTTTTCATGTCCCTGTTATGTACTTTTGAGAAGTAATACATTTATAAAATGATCTTCTATATAATAATAAATTTCTAACTAACGTGTGATTTGATGTGAGAAGTTAGATTTATTTTACAATAAAATGAGTATAATTACAATCTGAATTGCCACGTCAATTACAAACCTATTTTTTATATATTTATTTGTAACACAAGCAGATAGTATTTTTTGCTCGCAGGGTGTTTTTGTCTTTGTATTTTATTTTTATTTGTTTCTCTTTAAAATAATGGCGCATGAATATTATATATATATATGTATTAATAGAAATTATAAATTCATTAATAAAAAAAAAAAAAAAAAAAAGCTATATGACTTGAAAAATATGGTCTGAATGATCCCACCATATAATATTAATGCTTCCAACCTTAAAAGCATTTCTAGCCAACGTAAACGCGCGATTGCTATCTATATATATATATATATATATATATTGTACTTTATCAACAAAATACACAACTGGTTTATTGATTATGTTGCAGCTAGAAGTTCTTTGAATTTTACCTTTGAGATCATGGGATAAGCTGGTCGTCTTTATTTTCTTCTCACACCCACAAGAATACAGAGGCACCATCATCTCCACGTATTGTGCTTTCACATTCTTGGAAGCAGGAACAATCTGCATGTCTGCCGACCGCCATTAATGAAAGCTGGCACAAGTTAACTTGCATCCAAATAATAACTGCTCTGCGTTTTTATATCCACAGCGATTCGGGTTCATCAGCTTGTTGCTACCGAACTATAAGTTGGTAATTGATGCTCATTATTTCAGTTATCGAAGGCCTTATATTATAGGATCGATTAATAGGACATAGATTAAGGTCTAAGATCATTATGTATCCAAGATTCCCTAGAAAAGAAAGTTGCGCCCCCTCTACATTGTTTTTAAAAAATATTTTAATTAATAAAAAATTATATAAAAATAATCTCACAAACTGATATAATTTTGATGTAATTTATCAAATTATAAAAGTATTTTATTATAAATTAATAAATCTATCAAATCAGATGAAATCATATGATTATTTTATAAGATTGTTTGGTAATGATTTAGTTTTAGATGTATCAATACTCTTTTTTTTTCATGACTTCTTGAGTTGTTTGGAGTGGATTATATTGCTCTGATGATCAATTAAAGAGATTTTGGTTGGGGATCAGAATTTCTTGTTTCGAATGAATATGGTGTGATGGCTTGGATGAGTGCAAAGCTGTGTCACATCTTTTCTCGATCAGGGTAACCAAACGCTGTGTGTCACATCTTTTCTCGATCTGGGTAACCAAAACCAAAAGTTCATTGCATCTGATATCTCCCTTTTCGTGGGGTTCGATAATAGTCATAGATGTTGGCTCCCATGTGGGTTGTTTTCCTTATCAACGAAGCTCGATCGATTTCTGCTAATTGTGAAACTTGAGATCATAAATAAAAACTAAAGTCTATATTAAAGTAATCTAATAAAATATTAATTTAAGTTGTTTCTCTATCTTTCAGACTTTCACCACAAGCAAACATGTCCCGTTTTGATGTTTCAATATTCAGCATGCATTAATAATTTCTCGAGATGACAACCTTTACCTCGTAATCTTAGTATGATAATTTTTTGTTTGATTGGAGAAAACTCGAGAAAGAAAAATAATATGTATTAATGTAGTAACGAACTGACATTTGAATCATGATGATTATCATGTGTAAGCACGGTTGAGAAATTAAACATCAATGATCATGACCTTTTACTTTATTACGAGGTACTGATGACCAGGGAATTAATTTACTGCATCAATATTTTGTGCATTTGGAATTGAGTGGGTCATAGCCTGGCAATAGGCACAATTTTTTATTTTATTTTTATTAAGGATTAAAACTAATAATATAAGAGGGAGGGACAGAGGGTTCTAACAGATCTATACATACAGTGTAGATTAAAAAAAAAAGGCAATTGAATTGAGTAATGTAAAGGATAAATCCTAAAAGAGTAGATTTCACTAAAAAAAAAATTGAAATTACTTCACACTTTTTATATAGGAATTCAGTACCTTTTCCTAGGACTTTTTCACACCTAATTGTAACATTTATGTATCATATTTTTTAAAATACATTATCAAAATTTATTTTTTTTATAATTTTTATCATACATCATGCACTTATCTATATTTTTTTATATTATTTAAATATTATATAATTTACTATTTTGTTGGAAAAAAAGTACAAGAAGAGAAAAACTTATATTGTGAAATACTTGTTTACATTTTGTGAACAGTTCATGCATGCTACATGTAGATGGTCAATATTGAAGCAAAATGTACAATAGATATGAAAACACATAATCCATTAGAAACACTTTTAGGCTACTTTTCTTATAAAAATGGATTTTATAAAATCTATTGCGAGTGCTCTGAGAAGACGACGTCTAAATTAAGAATTATTATATTGATCAATTGATCTATGTATATATGGATTGTGAACTACAAGAGCAGTGTTATTCTGTCACTTGAGTAGCATCCCATACCGCCAGGCTAAAATTCGTCTTTTATTTCTTTCTTTTTTTATTCATATTTTTATAGCATTTAAAAATATTTTTAAAGAATATAAAAAAATATCAATGCACTAATATATAATTATTTTTTTAATTATTAAGTAAAGAAAAAAATAATTAAAACATGAAATATATAAAATATCAATATAAGGTGTCAAAATCATAGGACATAATAGCATCTTCGAACTACAATAATCTTGCTTCTATAGTACTTTTGATTTAGATTGTATAAGATCATACGTACGTCTTCTTTTTCTTCTCTTTTTTTTTTTGTTTGAAATGAGGTATAAACTCAACATTCATTAGAAAGGAGAAAGAAGAGGTTACAACTCTGGTAAGAAGACCAGGTCTATCTCTTATACTGCTAGCAAAGTAATTGATTTTGCTAGATAATGGGCTTCACCATTCCCATTACATTTTACAAAGGAAGCTTGCTAGTAAACGAATGTAAGAAGATCTTTGGCATCTTGAATAATAAGACCGATGATGTCTACTCTCTCTCCATTGTTGTTGGGATCATTAACTACTTGAAGATTGTCGCCCTTAATAATAGTCGAGTTCTAGTTTAAGTCTCTGGCTAGGATGGTCGCTTCTTTAGCTCCTAGTGCTTCAACCAGATGGGGATCCATGAAGGAGTTTTTGGAGATCTTTTTGGTGGCAAGAGTTCTGCTCATTTGGTCTTTAGCTATCAAGTCAATCGCAATCTTACCTTGGTTTTTGCATAGGCTCGCATCCCAGTTGATTTTTATAGTTCCAGTAGGAGAAGGGACCTAGGTGGATTTGTGTTCTTCTCTGGAGAGCCTAATTTGTTGAGTATCAATTTGAGCAATTTTGAAATCTTCCAGATTATGAATCACTGAGGAGAATACTTGAGATGGATGCATGAAGGTGTCTTCATATATGAACTTGTTTCTTCGATTCCATATAGCCTTCGAGATTGCTGAGAATTCCTCTACTACATTCTGGTTACAGGTCTCCTGAGTTTTTTCAAAAAGGTTCCTGAAGTTATCCACTGCTATGGCTTTCTTTTAAAGGCTCATGGGGCCTACGCACCACACATGCATTGCAGAAGGACAGCTCTAAAGGATGTGAAGGACAATTTCTTCCTCGTTATATATTGGGCATAAATGAGTATTAGCTATTCTTCTCTTGAATAAGTTCTGTTTCGTGGGGAGGGAGTCAAGGCAAGCACGCCAGATAGCTCTGTTTGGATTAGGAGATGAGATGAGTTGAAATGAGTTTAGTTTATTTTTAATATTATTATTGTTTTAAAATTGAAAAAAATTGAATTGAAATTTGAAAAATGTGTATTGAAATTTGAAAAATGTATATTGGGATTTGTGTTTTATATGGAAAATTAGAAAAGTGTAATGATGAAATGAAAATAAGTTGATATAAGCTCAACTCACTCTCCAATCCAAACGGGGTCGAACAACTTTGGTTGCATTAGGAACCTGCTGATGCCAAAGGTTAGTCCAGTCTGGATTGTTGACATTACTAGTAGAGATTTGACCTTTTTGTTCTCCAACAGCTGCATTTGCTTGTGATAGGCACTCTTAACAGTGAACATTCCATTTTTGTTTCCAATCCACATTAGTTTGTCCGTGGCTTCATGGTTATAGATAGGAATTTTAGAAATGATGCTGCTATCTTCATCTTGAAAAACAGCTTGCAAAACATCTTGCTTACACTGCTTGGTGTTCTAGTTAATGTGATCATGAACTGTAGCCTCTTCATCTAGGATTTGCATGGGAGATTGAAGTTTATAACTTGAGGGTTTAGGAAGTCATCTGTTGTTCCAGACCTTTATATCTCGACCATCACCTATTCTCCATAGAGAACCCTCCTCAATTAGGTCCCTGACAGCACATAGACTCCTCCAAATCATGGAGGGTCTTGCTCCAATTTTTGTCTTCATGAAGTCAGTGTTTGGAAAATATTTTAACTTCAAAATCTGGGCAATGAGGGAGTTGGGATGCTGGATGAGCCTCCACCCTTGCTTGGCCAAAAGAGCTAAATTGAAGCTCTCAAAGCCTCTAAACTCGAGACCTTCTACCCCTTTTGATTTCCCCATTTGCTTCCAAGCTATCCAGTGGGTTTTCTTCCCCTTTTCCATGAAGTTCCAGCAAAATTTGCTCATTAGGCTATTCATTTCATTGACCAAGGATTTGGGAAGCTTGAAATTCTCATTGTGTAGGTGGATATTGCTTGCACTATTGATTTAAGAAGGATTTCTTAACCTGCTTGAATAAGAAATTTGTTTTTCAATTGCTCATTTTCCCTCTGATTTTGTCAAGAATGCTTCTAAAAAATTTGTGTTTAGATTTCCCCACAAAAACTAGAAAGCCGAAATATCTTTTATAAGAATTACTAGCTTGAGTTCTAGCCAGGCTTAGGATGTTGGCTCTAATTTCTCTTTTAGTATTTGAACTGAAAAAGATAAAGGTTTTAGCTTTGTTAACTTCTGACCAGAGTCTGACTTGTATAGGTTGAGGATATTGTGAATAGTGTTCCATTCTTTAGTATTAGCAACACAAAATGGTAAATTATCATCAGCAAAGAAGAGATGGCTCACACTCAGGTTTCCTCTACTGATATGGTAGCCATGGAGATGTCTTTTAGTTTCAGCATTTTGATAAGGCTACTTAACACCTCGACTACAAAGAGAAAAATGTATGGAAAGATAGGGTCACCCTGTCTAATCCCCTTAGAAGGAGTAATAGGGGATTGGGGGCATCCATTAATTAGTAAAGAGAAGGTTGTTGTGGAGGCACAACTCATTACCATGTCGATCCACCTTGAGTTAATTTACTGCATCAATATTTTGGAATTGATCAGTGGGCCATAGCCTGGCAATAGGCACAATTTTTTATTTTATTTTTATTAAGGGTTAAAACTAATTATATAAGAGGAAGGGACAGAGGGTTCTAAAGATTTATAAATATAGCATAGATGAAAAAAAAAAGCAATTGAATTGAGTAATGTAAAGGATAAAATCCTAAATGAACAAGTCTTACGCAAATTTTTGTAAAAGAGTAGATTTCATTCAAAAAAAAAAGATCTTCACACTCTTTATATAGGAATTCAGTACCTTTTCCTAGGACTTTTTCACACCTAATTGTAAGATTTATGTATTATATTTTTTAAAATACATTATCAAAATTTATTTTTTTTATATTTTTATCATACATCATACACTTATCTATTTTTTCTTTATATCATTTAAATATTAAATTATTTAATATTTTGTTGGAAAAAAAGTACAAGAAGAGAGAAACTTATATTGTGAAAGAAATGTTTACATTTTGTGAACAGTTCATGCATGCTACATGTAGATGAATACTGAAGCAAAATGTAAAATAGATATGAAAACACACAATCCATCAGAGATACTTTTAGGCTACTTTTCTTATAAAAATGGATTTTACAAAATCCATTGAGAGTGCTCTAAGAAGACGATGTTTAAATTAAGAATTATTATATTGATCAATTAATCTCTGTATTTATGGATTGTGAACTACAAGAGCGGTGCTACTTTGCCGCTTGAGTAGCACCACATACAGCTAGGCTTAAATTCGTCTTTTATTTTTTATTTTTATTCATATTTTTATAGCATTTAAAAATTTATTAAAGAATATAAAAAAAATTATCAATGCACTAATATATAATTATTTTCTTTATTATTAAGTAAAGAAAAAAATACTTAAAAAATGAAATATATAAAATATCAAAATAAGGTGTCAAAATCACAGGACATAATAGCATCTTCGAACTACAATAATCTTGCTTCTATAGTACTTTTCTAGATTGTATGTGATTGTACATACGTCTTCTATTTCTTCTTCTTCTTTTTTGAAAGGAGGGACTTCAATATTCTAGACAATGGATAATAGCAAAGTGATTGTAGATTGTATGTGATTGTACATAGCAAAGTGGACTTCAATGGACTTCAATCTTCTTTTTCTAGATTGTATGTGATTGTAAATAGCAAAGTGGCTGATTTTGCTAGACAATGGACTTCAATATTCCTATTACATTTTACAAAGGAAGCTTGATAGTAAATAGATGTAAAAAGATCTTTGGTGTCTTGGATAATAAGATCGATGCTATCTACTCTCTCTCCATTGTTGTTGGGATCATTAACTACTTGAAGATTGTCGCCCTCAATAATAAATGAGTTCCAGTTTAAGTCCCTGGCTAGGATGGCCGCTTCTTTAGCTCCTAGTGCTTTAGCCAGGTGGGGATCCACAAAGGAGTTTTTGGAGTTCTTCTTGGTGGCGAGAGTTCTGCTCATCTGGTCTTTTAGTATCAAGCCAATCCCAATCTTATCTTGGTTTTTGCATAGGCTCGCATCCTAGTTGATTTTTATAGTTCCAGCACGAGAAGGGACCCAAAAAGATTTGTGATCTTCTCTGGAGGGCCTATTTTGTTGAGTATCAATTTGAGCAATTTTAAAATCTTCCAGATTATGAATCATTGACGAGAATACCTAAGATTAATGCATGAAGGTGTCCTAAAATACGAACTTGTTTCTTTGATTCCATATAGCCTTTGAGATTGTTGAGAATCCCTCTACTACATTCTGGTTACAGGTCTCTCGAATTTTTTCAAAAAGGTTCCTGAGACTATCCACTGCTATGGCTTTCTTTTGGAGGCTTATGGGGCCTAAGTACCACACATGAATTGCAGAAGGACCGCTCCAAAGGATGTGAAGGTCCATTTCTTCCTCTCTGTTATATATTGGGCATAAATGGGTATTAGTTATTCTTCTCTTGAATAAGTTCTATTTTATGGGGAGGGAGTCAAGGCAAGCATGCCAGATGAAGACTTTGGTTGCATTAGGAACCTGCTGATGCCAAAGGTTAGTCCAGTTTGGGCAACGAGAGAGTTGGGGTGCTGGATAAGCCTCCACCCTTGATTGACCAAGAGAACTGAATTGAAGCTCTCACAGTCTCTAAACTTGAGACCTCTTACCCCTTTTGATTTTCCCATTTGCTTCCAAGCTATCCAATGGGTTTTTTTCTCCTTTTCCATGAAGTTCCACCTAAATTTGCTCATTAGACTATTCATTTCATTGACCAAGGATTTGGAAAGCTTGAAAACTCTCATTGTGTAGATGGGTATTGCTTGCACTATTGATTTGAGAAGAATTTCTTTCCCTACTTGAATAAGAAATTTAGTTTCCTAATTGCTCATTTTCCCTATGATTTTGTCAATAATACTTTTGGAAAGATTTGTGTTTAGATCTCCCCACAAAAGCTGGAAGGTCGAGGTAGCTTTCATAAAAATTACTAGTTTGGATTCTTGCTAGGCCTGGGATGTTGGCTCTGATTTCTCTTTTAGTATTTGAACTGAAAAAGAGAATGGTTTTAACTTTTTTAACTTTCTGACCAGGCTGACTCGTATAAGGTGAGGATATTGTGAATAGTGTTCCATTCTTTCGTATTAGCACGACAGAATAGTAAACAGTCATCAACAAAGAAGAGATGGCTCACACTTAGGTTTCCTCTACTGATATGATAGCCATTGAGATGTTTTCAGCTTCAGCATTTTTTATAAGGCTACTTAGTACCTCGGCTATAAAGAGAAAAATGTATGGGGAGATAAGGTCACCTTTTCTAATCCCTTTAGAAGGAGTAATAGGGGGCTGGGGGTATCCATTAATCAGCAAAGAGAAGGTTGTTATGGAGACACAGCTCATTACCATGTTGATCCACCTTGCGTTAAATCCAAGCTTCTCAAGAACTTGTTTCGGGAATAACCATTCCACTCTATCAAAAGTTTTGCGCATATCAAGCTTTATAGTCATGTGACCTTGTTTTCCTTTCCCTCGAGTAGTCATGAAATGGAGAGATTCGAATACAACTATCACATTATCCTGTATTAACCTTCCAGAAACAAATGCACATTGGATAGGTGAAATAACTTGAGGAAGGATGAGCTTAACTCAGTTTGAGATGGCTTTAGAGACAATTTTATAGATGACATTACACAGAGATATATGCTTATAATCAGAAATAGAAGTAGGCTCTTTGACCTTGGGAATCAAAACAATAAAGGTTTCATTCATGCCCCTAACATCTCCCTTATGATTTAAAACTTCAAATATAGCTTTGGTAAGATCCTTTCCCACAATTTTCCAATAATTTTGGTAAAAGATGGGTGAGAATCCATCCAGGCATGGGGAGCCTATTGGATTCATCTGAAAGAGGGCTTCTTTGATTTCCTCATCTGAGTCTTCCCTATTTAAGAATTTATTCATGTCATCAGAGACTTTAGGTTGTAGTTTGGTTAGACAATCATCAATGTTAGTAGGCAATTGAGAGGAAAAAAGAGATTGGTAGAATTGATTGAATACCTCATTAATCTCCTGTCTGCTAGAAGTTTTACTGTCATCTTCTTTGAGAATTTTCTTGATCTCATTATTCATTTTCCTCTAATTCGCATATTTGTAAAAATATTGAGCGTTTTTGTCTACATATTTATGCCGAAGTTGTTCTAATCTTTGTTGCCATTTCAAGTTTCCTCCAGCCAAGTGATGCACAACCTCTTCTTTAGAATTTTAATCTCCTTATTTCTATTTCCCAAGTTATCTTTCTGAATTTGAGCCAGCCTTTGGATTTTAATCTGAGCTGCTTTAACCACTTTCCTAAGCACATTCTTTTTCTCGTTTCTATATAAAGTTTGGTGCAAGTTTCCTATTAGCTAGGTAGTTAGGGCATAATTTTCAATTATATTATGCGCAAAAATTGAAGCAAATTTTTCTATTTAAAAAAAAAATTAAAGCAAAGTCTTGGACACTAAAAATAAAATTTAACAATTTTTCTCGTTATTGTTTGGCAATGAAAATACTAATTTAAGTATTCTCAGAATATTTTACTATCATTTATTACTTTATTATTATTATTTTACTTATTTTTTATTACTATTTATTATTTTATTATTATTTTTATCTACTTTTTACAATTATTTATTACTTCTTATTACTATTTAATATTCTATTATTATTTTTTTAATTATTTTTTTATTATTATTTATAATATTTCTCAACACTTCTCACTATCAAAACGTGACCTTATTGTAGTAAAACAAAAGTTGGTTGATCCATACTTCTTCACTTGTATCAGGATCAGTCAACAAATTAACTCATGTTTCGAAACCTTATCTTAAATATACTGTTAAAAAGTGAAAAGGTTGTTCAGTTTCGTATTATTTTGACATGTAGTCTAAGCATTGTTTACTCTTTAAAGTTTCTGTACTAGCTTCTCCATATCGTTCAAATTTAAACGTACATACAACATAATAAAATCAAATTATAAAAAAAAAAAAAAACTTAGGTACATATACACGATGAATCAATAAGCAAATATATGATTTAAGAAAAACAAAACATATTTAGAATCAAAGAATTCACATCCAATACCCTTTTCTTTTTATTTCAACATAATTTTAGATTTAAATGAAAAATATTAAAATTTGAAGAGGGGAGGTCCGGTACTTGTTCCCCTAAATTCATTCCTGGATTTATGCATTGAAAACTACATGCAGAGAAATAAGAAATACATAAATACTACTATTATTTATATATATTTTCATGTCTTTAACTATAAGAAATTTTTATAAAAATAGACTCAAAAATTAATATAATTTGATGTAAAATTATATATTAATTTATAAATTTATTTTTATAAAAACTCTTTATATATAACAGTGGGATCATGTTGTTTACCTGAATTTGATATTATTAGTAGGAGTATTAATTTTCAATGGCCGCTTTCCACATGATATGAATCACACTTTTCTTACCTTAATACCAAAAAAGAAAAATATTGAATTGGTTTCTGATTTCAAACCAATCAATCTGTGTAATATTATTTATAAATTGGTTTCGGAAGTGTTAGCTAATAGACTCAAAAAAGTTCTCCCTAATTTGATTTCACCCACTCAATTTGCTTTTGTATTCGGGAGATTAATAACAGATAATATCCTCATTGCTTATGAAGTGGTAAACTTTATTCAAAAGAAAAAGCAAGGAAAAAAAGGTTATATATCTATTAAATTAGATATGAGTAAAGCCTACGATTATATAAAGTAGAATTATCTGGAAGATATCATGTCAAAGATGGGTTTTGGGGCAAAATTGATCAATTTGATTATGGCTTGCGCAAGGTCTGTTTCTTTTTTCATTTTTATCAATGAATAACCAAAAGGACCAATCTATCCATCAAGAGGCTTACAACAAGGGGATCCCATTTTCCCTTATCTCTTTCTTCTCTATATCGAAGGTCTTTTTTCTTTCCTTTGGAATGCTAATTTAAATAGGGCCTTAGAGGGGGTTCGGATTTGTAGAAATGCCCCAAGAATTAATCATTCAATGTTTGCAGATGATAATATATTATTCTGTAGAGCTACTCAACAAAAGAATATGAACATTCTTCATCTGCTGTATATATATGAAAAGGCTTCAATACAAAAGGTGAATTGTGATAAGACAAATATGGTGTTGAGCAAGACTCTATCTCCAAGTATTCAAGTAGAGATTAGGCAGTTATTGGGGGTCCAACAATGGTCAAACTATGATAAATACTTGGGTCTTCCTACAATAATAGGCAGAAACAAGTGACAAGCTTTTTCTTATTAAGGCCGTTGCTCTTTCAATTCCTACCTACACTATGAGTTGCTTTAAACTTCCAGTACAATTATGCATGGAATTGCAGAATCTAATAGCAAAGTTCTGGTAGGGCCAAAAGAAGGAAGAAAACAAGATAAGATGGATAAGTTGGAAGAAATTATGTACTCCTAAAGTTAAAGGGGGTATTGGTTCAAAGATCTCAAAACTTTCAATTTGGCCCTCTTAACAAAACAAGAATGGAGAATCTTAAAAGAAACAGATACTTTGTTTCATAAAGTGTTTTAAGGCAAAATATTTTCCTAATACAAGTTTTAAAGAAGCTAAGTTGGGAGCAGCCCCATCTTTTGTGTGGAGGGGTATATGGGAGACCAATCCTTTACTTTTGAAAGGATGTAGATGGCATGTGGGAGATGACAAGTCTATTAATATGTGGACAGATCAGTGGCTGCCAAACCACCAACTTCTTTCCATGACTGATTCAATAACAGACACATAGAAATCTTGGACAATTTCTAATTTGTTTGAGGAAGCAACTATCAAATGGGATGTGGATAAAGTTAGGAGCCTTCGATCTCCTTCTGAAGCCTATGAAGTGTTTAAGATAATATTACCTTCTGAAGAAATGAAAAATAGTTTGATTTGGGAGCAAGATAAAAATGAAATTTATAGTGTCAATTCAGCTTATCGATTCTTCATGCAACAAAAACATGAAGGCAACAATGGGGAAGTTTCCTATGGAGTAGACCAGAAAATTTTATTGAAGCACTTGTGGAAGATGAGGGTCCCTAGCAGAGTAAAAATTTTTGCTTGGGGACTCTGTCATGACAGATTGCCTACACTAAGAAATTTAAATGCAAGGAAGGTGCTCACGGATGCTGAGTGCAAATGGTGTCAAGAGGAAGATGAAGATATCAACCCTACAATGTTATATTCCCTTTCATTCGACAGTTTATGTTTGCTCAATTTGAGGTGCTCCGGGAGAGTCTGATTCATAGGGATATTATTCAAGTACTGACTTCCATGTTGAGTAGAAATAATTTCGAAGACATGGAGAAGTTGATCACCTATGCTTGGGGAATGTGGTATAGAAGAAATTAATGCTATTATGAGAAAAAGACCTTGATGCCATCTGATGTAGTGAACCATGTTGACAGTCTGCACTGAATTTAAGTCTGTCAACATAGCGATAAGAAATGGTGTAAAGACTCAAAGCAAATGGGAAGTTCTACCTATTGGAGTGGTTAAACTGAATGTAGATAGAGCCTTATTTCTAGATAGAGGCAGGTCAGGGGTTGGAAGGGTACTCATATATGAGTTTGGCAAGGTCTTATTCATTGCATGTAAACCAGAATTTTCATGTTCAGATCCTATGGAGGTTGAATTCCTAACCATTTTGAAGGGCTTACAAGTATGTTTGTCGCGGAGTATAAGAGATCTCCAAGTTGAAAGTGATACTTTATTAGTTGTTCAAAAAATCATGAAGGATAAGCTTCAACGTCCATCTGGGAAATTTTGGTTTTTGAAATTCAAAAACTGCTGAAAAAATTCTCAAAGATTTCAGTAATGCATAACAGTCATTTGACTGATATAGTTGCCCATGTTTTGGCCAGACGATCATGACAGTTTGAAGATTTAGTGGTTTGATGGGATTCCTTTCCTGAGTGTGTGTCCCAAGCCATCTGATATGATGCTGTGGTGTAATAACTATTGAAAGTTTAATGAAATGTAGTTTCTGTTTAGTATAAAATAATAATAATAATAAGGATAATAATTTTCAATTTCAATAGCTCTATCATCGTACCCTCAATGTCTTCAACTTTAGAGGATTGACACATGCACGATTAAAGTGGTCTGAATGTGACTGATTGTCTTGTGCATAAGACAAATGAGCACAGATGTGCGACATGCAGCATTGCTCCATCGGTAGTCTCTCTGCCATGCTAGAGAATCATTGGGGTCCCACTCATGAGTTGAGCGTTGTTTGGATTTTTGTGTCCCATACGGACTATTGAGAATTATGATGGCTCGGATCTCAAACCCAGTGGGGGCTTTTCCTGCATGTGAAACCCACGCCTCTGTTTTCTCTCAGAGAATCTCTTAAAACTCTGTTTATCGGTATTATTCTTCTCCTATCCTTGTATTTTCACATGACATCCACAAACATTATAGAATAAGTTTATTATGCTAATTTCATTTGAAATTTATTTTTAAAATTTTATATATTTTAATTTTTTTAAAATTTATTTTTAATAATTAAAAAAGTAATTATTAATATATTAATATTTTTTTTGAAATATTTTCAAGTAATAATAAAATAATAAAAAAATAGATAAAAAATGAAAAGAAATAATATAACAGGACGGTATAGTAGAGTGAGATGGCATAGTAGCACATCCCAACATTATTATAATATATTTAACAAATTTTTGTTTAATAAATAATATTATATATAATTATAAAATATATAAGTATTGTATAATTATTTTGAAGAAGAGTAAAATTATTATTAAAAAATAATTCTTTTTTTATAAATTTTATACATATATTTTTTTAAGAATTATACAACATTTACCTACTTACAACTATAAATATTATTTTTCTTCTAACTGCACTCACTGAAAAAAAAAAAAAAAAAGAAAGAAACCGGTTAAAGATGGAGTACAATGATTGTTAGCGTAAGCATTTGAAGATGTCCTGCAACTTCACAGATCAGCTCCTCATGACAGGAATCCATGAATCCACCCTTTGCCAGCTTGCTTCACTGTTTCTGAATGCCATTCTATTGTAAACCAACACGTGACAATCGGAATCAGAAAGGATGATGTATTATTTCAGTGTAATTATTACGAAAGTAGAAAGTTTTCAGAAGTTATGGGTATGTAAAGGGAAAGAAGAAAAAATATTGGCCAGCCCCGTATACTGCAGCTTAAAGGCACATTGTAGAGATTTAAAAAATAAAAAAAATATAAGTAATGTGCTAGAGTGTTGGTGTGCTGCACAAAGACCGCAGCCTAACACATCTCAGGGAAAGAAAGAGCACGTTGATGCAACTTCATTTTCTTCTGATCATTGGCTTCAATTGCTAATAATTAGTATTACAAAAGCATAGAGAAAAGAAAATTAAAAAGTTTTAGGATATGAATTAAATAATAAAACTTATTTTTTCAAGATAAGTAATAATTTAATAAAAGAATAATGATTTTGTGCAAACTTTAAATATTCAAGCAAAATAATTTAAAAAAAAATGTATGCAATTAGCAAAGTAAATTAACTATGAAAAAGTATAAGAAATTATTTTTCGTGGGACCCACTTTTTACAAAGATTCTGTGAAAGATGACTTGTTACTAAAATTACATTTTAATAAAATGAATCATGTTATTCCACCCACAAGTTAATAAGAATGTTATAATATAAATATATTTTTAAATTGACCAATTTAAAATTTGAAAGCAAATGATGATTTAACCAAAAAGAAAATGCTTATTTCATTGTATAATTACACAAACTCTATCATTGTTCTTATTTATATGATTGGAGTCATGAGGTAAAAGAGAATAAAAAACTAATTAAATATGTTGGGTAATTAATGGGTATTGGATTCTTCAGAAAGTACATGAGTTCGTTCCATGCATGTGCAACAGGATTTGATGAGCAACGTCCCTTAATCTGTCTTCATTCAGATCTTGACAAAGACTCGTACCTTTAACAAATAATTAATGTATAGCATGTGATTCCACAGGATTGTTATATACATGGAGGTCGACAAAATGCTTCAATCTTGCATATGTATAGTATTCCCAGATGATCAGAGGGTACAAAGAAAGATTCTTTTTAAGGTACCGAAGCTACCGTTCCTTCACATAGATTACATCAATATTTGTTTGATGAGTACTGATAGGGTTAATATTACTTTATCACTCATTTATCGTTTATAATGTATTTATTTTTTTTGTATTTTCTTTTATATATTTTTTTAACATCTTTAATGATTAAGAAAGAATTTAAAAAATATCTAATTTTATTAATAATTCATTCCTTAATTCTTAAGTAAAAAAATATTTTTAAAAAAATTAAAAAATTAAAAAAAGTGATAAATAAGTAGTAAATGAAGTGTAGCTCAATCATTATTCTTGTTTGATTATATTATGCCTAAAATTATGTGAATTAGTGTCTGATAATTCAGTATTAGGTGCGCTTGCTATAAGAGCAAGTTTGTCATCACATGGCATGGGAATTTGACTTTGGGTAAGCTCTACCTTTTATACATTAATTATATTATTCATTTTAAATACTCACCCCCAAATTAATAAAAGTTCTATCTCAATAATCATGTTCTAATAATAGTGCAATATGAATTAATGTTATATTCTATACTCTCATCTCATTTTTATTCTATTATATAAGATGTATGAGATATATTTATCATCATTAAATGATAAAGAATCATCTAATAAATAAGTATCCAATAATGATAAATGTGACGCATCTTACGTAGTAGGATGAGAGCGGAATGATAGCTTAGTGTATAGAAATCTTCATATATATAGTTTTTGTGTAAGTTGAAAAGTTAGGCTGCGTTTCAATGTTGAGCTCAATTAAATTTTTTATGAATAGTAGTGAGTATGGGTGGAACTACCTTGGTGGTTGGAGGGCTTACTGCCCCCCAAAACTTTCAAAAAAAAAATATTTATTATATAAATATGTATAATATATATATATAATTAAAGTTGCCACCAGATTGGAAAAAAATAATAATAATTACCCCCCAAAACTTTTTACTAAAATTATCAGTTTAAATCTTAATATTCATCCAGTTCCATTCTAACTTTTAATTTCATTAACACCCAAATTTTCAACTCATCTAGTCTCAGAGTCACTCTAACTCTAACTACAAAATTTGTCGATGTAGCCTATTGTGCTAGAAAAGAGACCTTGTAATAATTTCTAGCAAATTACAAAAATATTAAAGAAAATCATCTTATAAATTTATTTATAAATATATATTTTTTGTATATAATTTTATGATATATGATTATTATTTTTATATATAGTGACATGCACAAAACACACATTATATGTTTGTTGATCCACCTAAACATTAAATCCTAGTTCTACCCCTGGTAGTAAGTTAAGATGTTAGAATAAGTTTTGTGGAATCTACTTAAAAAAAATTTAAATGTATTTGGATGTTAAGATGAGTTTAACTATATTTATAAGAAGTTGAAAAAGGTTGTGGGTCACGTGTAAAATAATGTTAAATTGAAAAAAGTTGTAGGTTCCATATGTAAAATAGTATTAAATTGAAAAAGATTGTGGATCTCACGTATAAAGAGCTTTTAAGTTTAGATGAATTTAGTAATGTAAAAGTTAGATATTTGAATGTTATATTTAGCTTAAAAATAAACTGAACTAAATTAAACTCAATTAGATTTGACAACCAAACTGAGCCTTAATGCATGCATAGTAGTTTGTTGGTAAAAAGTTTAATTTTTCCTCAATTTTGTGATTGTTTGTGTTTGACTGCCATATCAATGCTGCAGGTATAATTATAAACAGAGAAGTTTCTTAACCATAAAAAAATCTATAAAACTAAACTCGATACGTTAATAAATTGATATTAAAGGATGCATATATCCAAAATATCATACAAATATATCATACAGAATACTGATTTATATTATTAATCAGTTTGCTCTAATTTCATTAATTATTTGACAGCTCCCACCAAACTTCAGTACTCACAGGAGTGTAAAAGAAACCGGTGAACCGATAAATCGGATCCGATCGAATCAAATTAGTGAAATCGAAATCAGTTTCGGACAGGTACCGGTTCAAAATCGGTTTTCATACCTCCCTCTCACACGAGTACTGGTACTGCTGCTATTGAATACTACTACTTGACACTTTACATTCTCATAACATTCTTTGATGTTATAAGAAATTATTAAGAAATGCAACATGCATTCGGGTTTTCATCGCTGAAAAGCTGAGGAGGTGGGATTCGTTCAATCACATAAAGGGGCTGATAATAGTACATCATCCTCTTCATACCCTCCTCATCAATGTTGCCATGACCAGCTTCCTTAATGCCTTGATCTAATTCCTTGATTTTATCTTCACCATCCTTATTGTCTTCTTTCTTTGCTTCTTCCGGTGGTTTTTCCTTTTCTTTCTTTTCTCCATTAATCTCTTCTTTCTTTTCTTCAGGTTTTACTACTTCTGCTGCCTTCTCGGCTTCTTCCTTCTTTTCTTCTTTCTTGTCGGCCTTAGGCTCGGGCTGTGGTACAATTCGAGCTTGCTTTTTTGTGCGTCTATAAACATAGTCTACAAGCTTGTCCGCATCCATGGTCCCCGTCACCATGACTTTCTCAGAACTGAGCTCGGTTACGACTGTTTGGACACCTGTAATACAACATGAGTAATCAAATTTCAGATTCAATATTTATTCCCTAAGACATGAATTGAATGGTCCTCTATGATTTGTTGAATTAGCACAGTAAGGAATTTGAAAGAGAAATACTCCAACCACAAATTGATTGGACAAAAATAATTCTACAAATTGACATGACTTGATATGATTTGTCATATTATAAAATTATTTTTATTGTAAAGCAAGTTGATCACGTGAAGTTATATCAATTTATAAATTTATTTTTATATAATCTCTTTGTAGCTATAACTCATTTTGAAAATAAGTTACACTCAATGACTACATGCCACATAAGATGGCCAACCATGCGTTTGGATCAGCCAGATGCTGATTTGGCCAGGTCACAGTAGCTCTAGACCCTCAGGCAAAACCAGGAATGAGAAAGCACCCTTTATGGGATTCCTTTCGTGTCAACTTTTCTCATTATTGCATGCAGTTGGACAGTCACACTCAAATAATTAACTAATTAGCTTATAGAGAATGGGAAAGTGAGCATTAGAAGTACCTCTCATCTTGAGTATCTTCCTCTTAAGTTGCTCTGCACAGGCCTCACAGTGCATGTTTACCTTTAGTTCCACTGTCACTAATCCAGTAACCTGGAGTTCAGTAAAGCAAGACTGTTTTCAATATGCTAGTAAAAAAATGAGTATTTTACTAATTTTTCTTGTTCTTTTTTCTTTTTCTTCTGGTTAATTTCCAAGTAATTAAAGTTACTGCATCATTGGACCTGTGAAGTAACAACTTCTGGGATGGGTTCACCCTCAGATGCTGGTAATGGGGATAAGACTTTTGCTCTTCTTTTAGTCTTTTTCATGATTTTCATGCACACAGCTTGAGGCTCCACTATCCCCTTTATAGTCACTTCATTTTTAGCCATGTCTACTTCAACACCCTCCACTCCTGATGACAATCATAAACAAATGTTATAGCGCACTCACTTTCCTGCACATGCATACATATTAACTCAAAGAACCAAAACTTCAGAATAACAATTAATAAAATAATTTCGTAAATTGATGTGACTTGATGTAATTTATCAGATTGTAAAATTATTTTTATTATAAAACAGATACTTGTAGCACTCTTCTAAAGAAAGAAATGGGACCTCTAATTCTCATTATTGTCTTCTCGATCTTTTTGGCACATCCAACACAATGCACATCCACGTACAAGATTAATGGAGATGGTGGTTTTGGCTCTTCCTTCTCTTGCTGTGGCTTCTCTTCCTTATTCTCCTCTGTTTTCTCTTCTGCTTTCTCCTCTTTCTTCTCCTCCGCTGTAGCCTGTTCCTACAAATACAAATGAAATAACAACCAATAGGGATAGACGAAATGTAGCCCCCCAAAACAGCCAGAATTCAATTAAAAAAAATGATGAAACACTAAAATACAAAGAATATGCAGAAACTTACCTGTTTAGCTTCTTCACCCATTTCTATTAATTGCAAGTGAGATATCAAATTCAAATGGTTCAAAATAGGGGGAAGAATTTAAATTAGAAAGGGAAGAAAAAGGGGAGGGAGAGGTAACAATGAGAAGAGAGTGATTATATATACAGACACTGAAATTATAATGGATGGAAGGTGGGACTATTGCATATAAAGCAAAAAAAAACTGTAATATTCCTGAGCACATGCAGTGCCACTAACTGTACAAAGAGCCATTTAATTTAATATTCCTTTTCTGATTATTTTTCAAACTCCAAGGCTGAAGAGGAACCTCAGAAGGGGGAAAAACCAGTGTAGCAGGTTTGGCAGATTTATAGAGAAAGGAGGGAAAATCGGTGAGGCCAAGAGAAAAGGGATAAAGTAAACATTGAAAAAAAAAACAACGGATGTTAATACTTTCAATCACCCACCGACTGGGTTGATTTTTCGTAAGGTGACAAACGTCAGACGTGTTGCCATCTTATGTGGACAACCTGGAAAACTTTATCCTAATCAACGACTTGTTATATATCTGATGTGGGAAAAACCACTTTTTTTTTCATCTGATGTCCCCACTAATTTAGCAAATGAACAACTACCGCCAAGGGTGGCTTCTCTTGGTATTTGGTTATAGGTCCTGTTTAGATAATAAAAAAATGAGACAGTTTTAAATATAGTTTGATATGATATATTAGATCATAAAATTGATTTTATTATAAAATATTTGATCTAAAGTATCATATGAAATCATATTCATTTGTGATTTTATTTTGTAAAATCTTTTTATGATTGGAGCAGTTCGACTCTATCTGAAATAATTTTATAAATCAATTACTTCAATTGAAAAACTACTTAAAATATGATCCATTTGACGTGATCAAGAATAACAGAATGCAAAGATGAAAAAGTTTGGTAAGATAGTGTTATCACATGTTTAAGAGTGTTGGGAATAAATTGATAAACAAACAACACAAATATGAAATTAAATGCAGCGGTAGTAACTAAAAGAAGTAAAATAGTAATGACAATATAGAACACAAAGATTTAAGTGGTTCAGCTCAACTGAACTTACATCCACTGGGGGTTAGTCTCAAAACTTCACTATGATCAAATGGAGATTACAAAGAGAGAATCAATAGATTCTTACAATAGAAATCACTCACCTCACGTGTATACACTCAATCCTCACGTGTTTACACTCAACCACTCAAGAAATGGAGAAGAAATGAGCTTGGGAGGATGCTCTGTTCGTTCGGGCAAAAACAAGGGCCTGGGAGCTCGTCAGGGACGAAGTAGAAAAGAGATTGCGATATTTATACTTATGTGATCTCGCTCGAGCGAGAATTAAACTTTCTCGAGCGAACACTACTAGGTCAATCTCGCTCGAGCTGTATGTCGAGCGTAGTTTCTGCCTAAAGCTCGCTCGAGCGAAGGTCGAGCGAACTCTCAGATTGCACTTCACTCGAGCTGGACGTCGAGCGAATGTCGAGTGAACTCACGGATTGGACTCTCACTCGAGCGAGAGTGCAAGGGAGGCGTGTATCCAAGCCATAACTCAACAAATCTCTACCTTGGCTTGAATACCTAAAAGTCTCACTGAAACCCAATCAACAAAAGAAACCAACCCCATCAAAAGATCCCCTAAAGGATTTGGAAACCTCTAACTCTAATCAAGTCCAAACAGAGTTTAAACTTGTGTACTGCAACTGATTTTGTCATCATATCTGCTGGATTTCCTGAAATAGCAATATTCTGAATACTCACTGTACTATCAGCAACTACTTCTCTGAGAAAATGATACCTAACATCGATGTGCTTCGTCCTCTCATAATACATTTGATTTTTGGTCAAATGTATAGCACTTTGGCTATCACAAAACACTGTCATCCCCTCCTGCTGAAAACTCAGGTCACTGATCAGCTCCTTCACCTAAATGGCCTCCTTGACAGCCTCAGCTGCTGCCATGTATTCTGCCTCCGTTGTTGATAAAGCAACAGTTGATTGAAGTGTTGCTTTCCAACTAATTGCAGAACCACACAATGTGAAAACATAGCATGTCAATGATCTTCTCTTGTCTAAATCCCCAGCATAGTCAGAATTAACAAACCCAATAACATCAGAACTGAGATTAACATCTCTATCAAATAATAAGCCAACATGTGAGGTTCCCTTCAAGTACCTCAGAATCCATTTCACGGCCTGCCAATGAACTCTACCAGATTTAGCCATGTACCTATTAACCACGCTCACTGCCTGTGAAATGTCTGGACAGTTACAAACCATGGCATACATAATACTACCACTGCACTAGGGTAAGGAACTTTTGCCATGGACTGTTCATACTCATCAGTCTGGGGAGATAGGGAAGTTGAAAGTTTAAAATGCATCGCCAACGGCGTGCTTACAGGTTTGGAGTTAGATATTTCAAACCTGTCAAGAACCTTCTCAAGGTATTTTCTCTGAGACAAGTACAACTTCTCAGCTTTCCTATCCCTATGAATTTCCATTCCCAAAATCTTTCTAGCAGCACCTAAGTCTTTCATCTCAAACTCATTTCTAAGTTGAGTTTTCATCAAATCAACATCAACCATGCTTTTAGCAGCTATAAGCATGTCATCAATTTAAAGCAATAAATGAATGAAAGACTTATCAGACAATTGTTTATGATACACACAACAATCATAACTACTTCTCAAATAGTCATGATCAATCATAAACAAGTCAAAACGCTTATACCATTGCCTAGGCGACTGCTTCAACCCATACAAAGACTTCTTCGATCTGCATATTCGGTCCTCTTTGCCTTCTACAATGATCCCTCTGGCTAACGCATATAGATAGTCTCTTCAAGCTCGTCATGTAGAAATGATGTCTTCACATCAAGCTGCTGAAACTCCAGACCATACAAAGCCGTAATGGCTAGTAAAACTCTGATTGAACTGTGTTTTACTACTAGAGAGATCACTTCATTGAAGTCGATCCCCTCTCTCTGATTGTAGCCTTTAGCAACTAGGCGTGCTTTGTATCTTGCATCTGTCTCAAACTGGATTCCCTCTTTTCTCTTGAAGACCCATTTGCAGTCCACAACCTTCGTCTTTGCTGGTAACTTAACCAAATTACAGGTTTGATTCTTGTGAAGAGATTCAATCTCTTCAGTCATTACTGAGTACCACTGAGCAAACTCGATACTCCTCACAGCCTTTGAGTAACTGGAAGGCTCCTGCCCAACAATTTCTTCTGTTGTTGCAAGTGCATACATAACCATGTCTGCTTGAGCATATCTCTGAGGTGGTCTGATCTGCCTCCTCTGTCTACCAGTAGCTATACTGTACTGCTCCTCAACTGGTGCTTCAGTCTCAGACTCCGAATCATGCTCATCAGCCATACCATGATCCTGAGTTTGAGATGGTGTCCTCTGTAAAGCCTGCTGTAGCTATACCTTCTTCCCTGTAGACATAGGAATCTCCTTTCTCGGATTAAGTATAGATTTTTCATCAAAAGTAACATCTTTGCTAATCACGAACTTGGGTGACTTGGGATCAGTGCACCACAACCTATATCTTTTTACCTCAGTAGCATATCCCATAAATATGCATTTCTTTGCCCTAAGTTCTAGCTTACCATCATTAACATGAAAATAAGCAGAACAATCAAAAATTTTCAAATTCAAATAATCAGTAGGTGCATCAGACTATACCTAATTAGGTGTCTTCAAACCAATAGTTGTGGCTAGAAAGCGATTCACCAAAAAGCAGGCTGTGTTGACTGCTTCCACCCAAAAGTCCTTAGTTAGCCCGGCATTGGAGAGCATACTGTGTGCTCATTCTAGGAGGGTACGGTTCATCCGTTCAGTTACCCCATTTTGTTGTAGAATGTGCCTAACTGTACGGTGCCTGAAAATCCCTTCATTCTTACAGAACTCATCAAAGTCACTGCTACAAAATTCCATTCCATTGTCAGTTCGAAGCCATTTAACCTTTTTGCCAATCTGGTTCTCTATCAAAACTTTTCACTGCTTGAAATTCTTGAAGACATCACTTTTCTACTTTAGAAAATAAACTCACACCTTCCGTGAGTAAACATCAATCAAAGTAAGCAGGTAATTTTCTCCACCTTTCGATGGAACTGAAGATGGACCCCAAAGGTCAAAATGAATGTAGTCCACTGTACTTTTAGTGCTGTGGACCCCTGTTACAAATAGGACTCTGCTCTGTTTGCCAAATATACAGTGCTCGCACAAGTCAAGTTTGTCTAAATTTTGATTTCCTAACAACCCTTACTTATAGAGAATAGACATTCCATTCTCACTCATATGACTCAATCTCATGTGCCATAGCCGAGTGTTATCTAAGTCTGCCTCATCAGATATTGAAACTGCAGCTTCACTGCTGACAGTACTGTCCTAGAGGAAATAGAGACCATCTTTCTGATCTCCCATCAAAATAATCATAGAGTCTTTGTTGACTTTCAGTACTCTACCTTTTCCCGTGTACTTCAACCCCAAATAATCAAGGGCTCCCATGGAAATAAAATTATTTTTCAAATCTAGAATGTGCCGGACATTAGTCAATGTCCTAACTATCCCATCAAACATCTTGATCTTCACTGAACCCATTCCCGCAACCTTGCAAGCTGTGTCGTTCCCCAACAAAACAGAACCATTGTTGACCGGTTCATAAGTCATGAACCAATCCCTTTTAGGACACATGTGAAAAGTGCAAGCTGGATCCATATCCACTTGTCACTAAACCGACTGGTTGAATCACTGATTGCAAGGACCACATCTAAGTCATCAGAATCATCAGCTACACTAACGTCATTAGAGGAACTCGTGGATTCCTCTTTCTTCTTCAGCTTAGTACACTCACTCTTGTAATGTCCAAACTTCTGATAGTAATAACACTTGACGTTTTTCTTGTTGGACTTGGATTTCTCCCGGAACTTGCCTCTGCCATTCTCTGAACCTTTATTACTGGATCTTCCTCTATTGGAGGAATCTTTGACAATCAGCCCACTAATTTGAGTTTCACCGCCCTTATAACTATACATGTTCCTTAACTCTTTCGAGTTTAAAGCTGACTTCACATCAGCTAAGGAGATGGTATCTTAGCCATATAGCATAGAATTTACAAAATTCTCAAATGATGTAGGTAATGAACACAATACTATTAAAGTTTGATCTTCATCATCAAGTTTAATATCAACATTTCTAAGATCCATAACAATTTTGTTAAATTCATCTAAGTGTTCAGACACTGACGAACCCTCATTCATCTTGAGAGTATATAACCATTGTTTCAAATACAACCGATTAGTAAGTGATTTCTTAATGTACAAGCTCTCAAGCTTGTTTCAGAGACTCTCAGTAGTCTCTTCCTCAGCAACCTCTCTTAACACTCCATCAGATAAAGACAATAAAATAGTGTTGTATACCTTTTCTTCATCATCCTTAGACGGTACAGAAGAATCAGCAGACCTCTCCTCAAGAACTTTGAATAACCCCTGCTGGCGCAGCAAAGCTTTCATCTTCAAGCGCCACAAACTGAAACTGTTTTGTCCATCAAACTTCTTTACTTCAAATTTGGCTATGGCCATCCCTTTTGTCCTTCACAGAGCTAGAAATCTCTGATACCAGTTTGTTGGGAATAAACCGATAAACAAACAACACAGATATGAAATCAAATGCAGCGGTAGCAACTAAGAGAAGTGAAACAGTAAAGACAATACAGAACACAAAGATTTAAATGGTTCAGCTCAATTGAGCTTACATCTACTGGGGGTTGGTGTCAAAACTTCATTATGATCAAATGGAAATTACAGAGAGAGAATCAATAGATTCTTACAATAGAAATCACTCATCTCACGTGTATACACTCAATCCTCACGTATTTACACTCAACCACTCAAAAAATGGAGAAAAAATGAGCTTGGAAGGATGCTCTGTTCGTTCAGGCGAAAATAGGGGTGCTAAGAGCTCGTCGGGGACGAAGTAGAAAAGAGATCGCGATATTTATACTTATGCGATCTCGCTCGAGTAAGAGTTAAACTCGCTCGAGCGAACACTGTTAGGTCAATCTCGCTAGAGCTGCTTGTCGAGCGAGAGTCGAGCGTAGTCTCTGCCTAAATCTCGCTCGAGCGGAACCTCGAACTAGGGTCGAGCAAACTCTCGGGTTGCACTACGCTCGAATTGGACGTCGAGCGAATATCGAGCAAACTCACAGGTTGGACTCTCGCTCGAGCGGGATTAATTTCGCTCGAGTAAGAGTGCAGTAAAGGCGCGTATCCAAACCATAACTCAACAAAGAGAAAGAGAGAGCATTTGGTAAACCCAACGGGAAGCTTTATGATAACCCAAAATGACAAGTAGGGCAAAGAAAGAGAGTTTTTAATTCAGCTTTGTGATCTGAAGGGTTGGCAACCCATGTGAGATCAACTTTCTTGTATGCAATGCAGATCTTTACAAACATTGGCTATTATATATGTATATATGTATTTGCAATCCCCACGTTTCGTTCATCCCAAATTCAAGAGTCATGGAAAATGTGAAGTCCTTGCTTAGGGAACTGATTTGACAGAATACATCCTAAATATTTTGTCAAGAGAAGTTTTTGAGTAGTGACACGTAAGTAAATCTCATCCTTAATTCTTTTTCTACACATTTTTTCAATATTTTTTTTTTTTTTTTTGGGTGACTAAAGCGTTTCTGTTTTAGATATAACACATCAATCTGCGTGCTCTTAAGTAGAGTGTTCATTTAAAGTTTGCTCATGCAAACTCATATAATTTTTTTTTTAAAAAAAATATAATTATAATAATATCTTTCTTAATTTTTTTTTTTATACATTAATGAGTTTGCACATATAATAATCTTCTACTCGAGATTACAAATAGAATTTTTATATATAATTAAAAAGAAAAATTTTATTTACGTTCCTCACTAATATACTTGGAGCGGTAAATACAGATCTAATGATATGTTTCATTAAAAGGAAAAAATATATATTATTTTCGAAGAGGTATTATTATAATTTTAAAAATTGTATGTAGACTGTTGATGTACAAATACCGAAAGAAGAACCCCTACTTTTTGACAGAGATTGTATGTACGTAGACTAAATCAGTTAGATAATATGGATTGTATGTAGACTCACTCAGTTAGAACTTGTGGATGAAGTGAAATACTATTGGTTAGTTATTTGTCAAAACTTTTTGACAGAGAAACATGCACGCATGGGAGCGACCAAAATGAAAATTTTTTTGTACAAATACCGAAAGAAGAGCCCCTACTTTCTAAGTGGAAATGACTCAGCATAAGACATCAACTGAACCTCCATCTTGAAAGATTTGGGCTAAGATCTCGACCACTGAAAATTTTCAAGACAAACAAATTCCACCAACCAACAATATATACTCTTTCTGATGCAAAGTGTCACAAAGTGCAGCCAAAAAGAAAGGCAAAAGGCTTAAGAGGTTGACCTCTTTCTGATCCAACTTCTGCTTTCTCCACTAATAAAGATGCTAATTTAGGTTATGTTTGTTAGAATCACTGCGACTTTGAAAGATAGGCTGATTAGGAGATTCTCATCTTATGGCAGGTGTTGGCAATGCAATTGTTAGGACGGCCGGTTAGGAGAATCTAGATGATTTTTCAGCCTTGTTGATTAAAGCAATCATACTCTAAAACCTTTTGTTTTTTGGCAAAGTGCAATCATACTCAACCACCCATTAATTTAGCTTTTATATTTCAGAAAGCCCATATGTATGAGAGTTTCAAATTGTTAACATGCAGATCAAATCTTGTCATATTAGTGATATGAATGATGTGCTCTTCATACTGAATTGCAGTTAAAGGACTCATCCTAAAGTCATTTAGGTACCATTTGAAAGTTGGATTGAATTGAATTCAAATTAGTTCAGTCTAATTTATATTAGGTCTAACATCTAAATATCCAACTATAAAATCACTAAACTCATTTGAACTCAAAATCTCTTTGCATTAGGATCCACAACCTTCTTCAACATCCTTTATACGTGAAACTAATAATCTTTTTTCAATTTTTTATAAATACATCTAAACTCATATTAATATCTAAATTCATCTTAAGTAAATTCCACAGAATTCACTTTATTATCTCAGCTCACTAATATTTATGAAGTACTCAACTCATCTCAAATCAAAACATCTAAACTAAGTTAATTATATATGGGTGACGCTGGGGGCGGTTCGACTGTCGTCAGTGTCAAAAACAACCCTCTTATAATCCCTATAAAAACACAATAAAAAATTTAAAAAAATACAATAAAAAAAAGAAGATTTAGAAAATACAATAAAATAAATAAAATAAAGAAAGCATAATAAAAAATACAATAAAAAAATAAAAATAAAGATGAATTTATAATGGACTCATTTCGAGTTTAAGGCTGCCGGGGGAAGGTGGGAAATCGCCGTCGCAGGGGTTAAGTCGGCAGAGGGAGCCAGTCCCGATGGCATAAGCTGTGTTGTCCACGGTTGTCGGCAACGGCGGCAGCTACTTTTAGTTGGACCAACCCTCAAGATATTCCTTACAGAGCTCAAATTAGGAAAACGAACTTGTTTATGTATACAAAATCATGAAAGATCTAACAAACGTTAAACAATTTATGTAGTTACCATCATAATGGTCAAGATCGTGCAGTTGGGATTTTCATGTGTCTTCATTATCTGTTTGTAATCGAAGTTCCTTAAAATATTTTTGGCACAAACACTTACGGAGTGCTCTTTATGTAATGGTGACCAATAATTATTTAAAAATAATTGCGAAGTTTAAATCTTTCTAAAACATAATTTATAATGGAAAGGCTAAATTATTGAAGGACAGAGCCACATCGTCCTAAAAAGAGATGTAATTGCTAGACAGGATAAGGCGATAAAAGTCTCTCTTACAATTTTCACAACACCCTACCACATGATATCCACAAATTCATGGACAAAATCCTGTTTATCTTTTAAAGGTCGGTTTGTTCTTTGTGAAAAACAAATGAAAGCAGCAGAGTTTCTGGCAATAATGCTGTCCCTTTAAAGTTTGAAAGCTAGCTAGAACAGTGATTAATTTGATGAAATGGTACACTTTTTTTTTTACGAGCACAAGGGAAGGTTGTATCCAAAAGATTAATCAATGATCCAATGCTCTCTGTAAGGTTGTAAACAGAGTCTAAAAAATTATTATTAATTTTTTTTTTCAGAATCTTTCCTTTCAAAAACAGAAGTTTTTACTATAGATTATGCTGAAATAAATTCCATCCATTTCAACGCGTAAAAATTACCAAATAATTTTTCGAAAATTGAGCAACTATTTTAGAACATAAAAAAGCCTGATTAGTTCTAGAGTGATAGTAGAGAAAGGGAGAGGGGACACCATATGAATCAAATTGCCAATCAAATGAAAATGATGTATCTTTGTTTTTCTTGAAACTGCTATCATATGGATAACTCAAATAATGTAACCATATTTTGAAAATCCAGATAATTTTGACAAATGAAATTAAGCTCATTTGTTGTAACTGACTTTTATGCAGACTTTTTGTAAGTTGTAATATAGTATTTGTTTGACCACTGATCATATTTATTATGAGTAATGCTACATGCATCATAAAGTGTGTAAGTTTCATGCAATTATTTTGATAAATAGTAAAATTTCTTATTAAAAAAAGTAATTTTTTTTTTTAAGATTTTGTATTTATAACTTTTTCAAAATGATTGTACGAAGATTATGCACTCACGACTGTAACTATCATTTCTTATACAAAACAAACTATTTTTCGACAGCCCGTAATTTTATTAATAATTACTACAATGAAATAATGCTATGGTAACAAAGATTCTAACTTTATACACATTAACCCAATAATTAAGCACTCTCCGAGACCATGAATGCCATGAAATACCTAATTTCTCAATTAGAATCTCAAGTAAACTAAGAATCAACCCCCCGCAAAATATATTTATATATATATATATATATTAGAAAGACGTTAAAAAGAAAAGAATTGTACATATGAATTATAACAAGTTTTAATTTGGGCCAGGACCCCCCAACCTAAATGTGGGTCCGTGACATGATTATGAACATGCTTGATTCGTGTGAAGGGCGTCCATGCATGGCATAATAGACGAAAATAAAGAGAGGTAGGGACTGGGAGTGCTTTGTTGATGAATTATTGCTCTTGTTGTGGTCCTAAATTCTCTTTGTTTTGAGCGTTTGGGAAAAGGGATTTCAGATCTCTGTTATCGATTCGAATGTAATTTTGTAGGTTCTAGCAATCAAAAGTTTGAACAAATCAAAGGGTTCTTTATACCTAATGGTCTTCGAATAATTGGATGAAACTTTTACCACCATGGCAAGGAAATTTTGAAAAGTAAGGGAGAGCAAGGAAACCTTGGGGAAGGTTAAAATCAAAACAATTCAGTATCTACTCATTAGAACCAAAATAATTCAGTATCACTAAATAAATCAGTTCAAAAACTGTTGCAGAGGTTGTCTATGTACGTAGAAACAAAATTAAATAAAAAAAAATAACAATAATGAGAACTATCATTATAAGTACCATAATAATTCACCACTAAATAAATCAGTTCCAAAACTTCTATCATTATGCATACTAAGTGCTTCTGGACTCCTGTAGGAAGGCAACCAATAGTATTTCGGTCTTACACCAAACCCTTTAATACAACACAACATTATTTACAAAGTATCCATTGTCAAAGTACAAGCAAACATCACTTACAGGAATCATATAGTAGCTTAAATAAGAGTACAAGTCTTTGTCAATCTTCCATGGTCGCTAATTCCACAGTCACTTGTGTGGTGATGCATTTTCTGCCCATCACAAACATAGCTGTGGCAATACTTCATGAAGTCTTGAACAGTTCTTGAAAGACGGTAAATAACAAAAACCACAACAAACAGACAAACACTATCTCTCCCAGATCAAAAGATATCGTGTCTCGTTTGATTTGGTAACAACCATATGATTATCAGAACCTCTGTTGTCGGTTCTGATAATTATCTGGTAACATCCTTATGATTCTGATAATCATCTGGTAACATCCATATGATTATCATCATAAGGCATCATTTTTATGATTATCAGAAGTCAGAACCTCATTTTTTATGAGTTTCTGATAATCATTCAGTATGACATCGTCCATGAAACTTGAGGGACATTCTGGCTGAAGTTTCATGGTCAGATGGCATGAAATGAGACAACACCGTGGTAACAGCCACTACGGCATATAATTATCCGAACAATGGTAGTCGGTTCTGATAATTATCTGGTAACATCCATACGATTATCATTTCATATGGCATCATTCTTATGATTATCAGAACCTCATTTTTTATGTGGGGTTCTGGTAATCATTCAGGACATCATCCATGAAACCTGAGCAACCTGAGCATAAAGTTTCCTGCTCATACTCTTTTTAGGGCATCATTTTTTGGTTCTAGCTAGGGTTTAGGGTTTTGGGTTCTGGACTATGGGTTCTCAAACTTATAGCTGCGTAGATTTGGCTTTCTAGGCCTTTTGGGTTCTGGACTATGTGGCTGGTGTATTTTTTCGAGTCTGAGACTGTACAACATGACAAAAAGGAGGTCTGTGCTTGAGTTATTTGTGGCTTAGGAAAAGTTCAGGCAATTGAAAAGGGTTTTAGACTGGGTCTGGGCTCGTGGGAGGTCTTGGTGGAAGGTTAGAATATGGAATCTTGTCTGTTTCGAGTATTATGCACTGGGTGAGATTCAAAAAAAAAAAGGCAAGTTTCTAGAAATTGGTTGGAGGGAAGTGCATGTTTTCAGATGGATTTCAGGTTCAATGTTAAAAAACCTGGAATTGGCAGTGGCTTCATAAAATAGCTGATATGATCTTTAGGTACTGGAGTTAGAAATGGAAGGGAATTAGAAACTGAGCAAAATAAAATATGTTGGGAGGTTTGGGATACTGGTTGGGAAATAATTATCTTGCATAAATACGAAGATTTTGGAATTTTAGGATCGAGCCTTTAGTTAAGACTCATCCTCCAAAGAAAGTCAATAATTTTTCAGAATACAATCAGATCCTATGATCTGATTTGAAGACCCTCCCATTGATACCGTGTAGCTTTTCTTTTTCTGGTGAAGCTTTTCCAGATTTAGCAACCCTGATGAAGCTTTTCTTTTTCTGGTCTCTCCAGAACCTTGAAATGTTGACGCAAACTGTCAAGAACAATGCACGATTAGATTTCAAAAGACCAATAAATCTGAAAATATAAGGCAAATAAAACTTTTTCAGTTAAATGTACCTGCAGAAGATTATAAAAAGTCACACCACTCGTGCTGAAAATTGATAAAATTGATACGATCCAACAAAAAATCAGGGCTCAACCATTATCAATAAAAAAAAGTGCACGAGAGCCACCACTTACCAGTGTGTTGGCCAATTTTGCATCTAGAGCGCTGCATGATCCATTGTCCTTCATCGAGACTGAAGGGAGATTCTTTTCACAGCCAAACGTATTTGGAAAGTTCTCCTCACTGAGATCATCAGATGTCAAATCCGAAAACTTGGAACCAAAATTGGGAAGCTCATTCCTGCCATTCTGAGAAAACGTCCCACAATGATTGTAGCCATTGCTGACGTAGAAAGACATGCCAACATGCATATCCGAGGTGAGTGGCAAGGAAAAGTTGCAATCTAGGGGGTTTTGTAGATCAGACAAACCGAAGCCCTCCTGGAACTGCAAATCAGCCTGATGTTAGGAACATAAAGGATTGAGGCAGGTGCTTAACTGCCCTCGATGTAATATTTTCTTTTATGCAAGAATTCAATTATTTACCTCAGTAGCTGTAATATTATAACCATTTTGGTTCAATTACTAATGGCTGTAGTGTTGAATGTTGTTCCATCAAAAGTTTCTTCAAGAATATATTTTCTTAATCAAAAGTACTTGAGAGCTCCACTTACCAGTGTGTTGGCCATTTTTGCATCTGACCCACTGCATGATCCATCGTCCTTCATCGAGACTGAAGGGAGATTCTTTTGACAGCCAAACGTATTTGAAAAGTTCTCCTTACTAAGATAATCAGATGTCAAATCCGGACACTCGTTACCAAAGTTGGGAAGCTCATTTGCGCCATAATGATAATATGTCCCACAATGATTGTAGTCATTGCTGACGTGGGAAGACATGCCGACATGCATATCCGAGGTGAGTGGCGAGGAAAAGTTGCAATCTAGTGGCTTTTCTAGATCAGACAAACCAAAGCCCTCCTGGAATTGCAAATCAGCCTGACGTTAGGAACATAAAGGATTGGGGCAGGTGCTTAAATGCCCTCGATGTAATATTTTCTTTTATGCAAGAATTCAATTATTTACCTCAGTAGCTGTAACATTATAACCATTTTGGTTCAATTACTAATGGCTGTAGTGTTAAATGTTGTTTCATCAAAAGTTTCTTCAAGAATATATTTTCTTAATCAAAAGTACTTGAGAGCTCCACTTACCAGTGTGTTGGCCATTTTTGCATCTGACCCACTGCATGATCCAACGTCCTTCATCGAGACCGAAGGGAGATTCTTTTGACAGCCAAACGTATTTGAAAAGTTCTCCTTACTAAGATAATCAGATGTCAAATCCGGACACTTGTTACCAAAGGTGGGAAGCTCATTTGCGCCATATTGATAATATGTCCCACAATGAGTGTAGTCATTGCTGACGTGGGAAGACATGCCGACATACATATCCGAGGTGAGTGGCAAGGAAAAGTTGCAATCTAGTGGCTTTTCTAGATCAGACAAACCAAAGCCCTCCTGGAACTGTAAATCAGCCTGATGTTAGGAACATAAAGGATTGGGGCAGGTGCTTAACTGCCGCTCGATATAATATTTACTTTTAAGCAGGAATTCAATGATTTACCTCACTAGCTGTAGCATTATAACCATTTTGGTTACAATTACTAAGTGCTGTAGTGTTAAATTTTAGTACTTCAGTAATTGCAAACCCCTACAATTTTTTTCAGAAACTAATGAACACCTGTTTTAAGCTGAAACACAATTCCTTTCTCACCTTGGTAGCTGTAAGTTCTCCGAATTGATTCTCTGCAGCGTGAGCGCTCCAACTTTTGCCATCACAATCTACAGGTGTTCTAGTGGGAGATATTGTTTTGCCAAAATTCTCAGGTGTTGTTGTAGCAGCTTGCACTTCTAATGCCGGCAGTCCAGATAATGCCGGAAGTCCACATAAAAAAGCAAGTCCAGCAGACTTGAAGTATTGAACGGCACTCTCTTTTTGTTTATAAAATAAACGACAGAGCACAAAGGGGCTCTGCATAAATTAATCAACAAAGTGAATTAAGCTGATCAAACTTACAAACTAGAGTTAATACAAAACTACAAGGTAACAATATGTAAAGATGGGATTCCAAAAGTCTAGGGACATTACAACAGTGAAATACAAGATTATTTTTTTTTTTGGTTAATTGCAAAATCAGTCCTTTTGAAAATGTTAAGAATATAATACAAATAATTAAATCTATTTCTTCTCATCAACTTAGATTTTTGGGACAAATGATAATATTACATGGTATCAGAGTAGAAGTCCTGAATCTAACTCACTTGTGAGAGGAAATGCTCTTAAAACAAATAATTAAATCTACCTCTTCCCATGAAGTTAGCGATATCATAGTTTGTCTCTAAATTTTGCACATTACCTCCATGGGTTATAAAACTCGCACTTTACCAAATCTTACAATTTGCAACTTGAAGTATTTTTAAGAATATACTTTATATATATATATATATATAAGTAAACAAGTATTATTAACCAAAGAATGGGCATAAATGCCAATTAGTAAATACATATGCCCTATCTAAGTAGGTACATTAGAAACAAGAAAATCATGAAGGCCCATGCCATTAAAGTCCACGGCTCCCATGCCATTAAAGTCCACGGCAATAGCCCAAGTACAAAGAGTTCTATAAAAGAGAACTTTTAGCTCCTTCATCGATATCTCTTTGTCCTCAAACGTCCACTCGTTGCGCTCTTACCACAAGTACCACGTGATATAGTTATGGATCATCTTTCGAACCATTTTAATCTATTGCAAGCCACGAATAGAAGTCCAACACATCAATGTTTCCACCACCGTCTCCGGCAAAACCCATGCTAGGTCCAATTTCCTGAACACCTCATTCTAGAGTACCCTAGCTGTGTCACAATGTAAAAGCAGATGAGTCAACGACTCACCCCTTCTTCTACACATGCAACACTAATCAATAATAATTACCCTCATTTTTCTCAAATTATTCGTGGTGAGCATCTTGCCTAAGAAAATCGTCCACACAAAAAATGAAGCTTTAGGGGGTGTCTTGTGTTGCCAAAGCTGTCTCCAAGGAAACTGTGTATCAGGTTCTTGCGTGATGGATTTATAAAAGGAGCGGATAGTAAAAACCCCTCTCTTGCAAGTGTCCACCACAACACATCTTCATGATGGATGTTCGAGCGGGTGGAATATATGAGACTATAAAAATCTACAAAACTACTCATCTCCGAATTTCGTGCCACCTGATTGAAATTGATATTCCAATGTGCCCATCCACCCGAGATCCCCATAACCTCCTCCACAATGGCATCTTTAACACTTGCAATCTGGAAAAGTGACGGAAATAAAACTTGTAGGGCACTGTTCCCACACCAAGCATCCTTCCAGAATCTAATCATGGATCCTCTGCCCACCTGAAGCCTAGTGTGACGATGAAGGACCACCCACCCTCTTCTTATGTGCTTCCATAGCCCTATTCCATAAGGTCCTCTAACTTCTCCGGTATACCATCCTCCCCCTAAATCACCATATTTGTTTTCAATCAAAGTTTTCCAAAGAGAATATGGTTCCTTGTTATATCTCCACAGCCATTTGTCAAGTAACACCTGTTTAAACAACCTCAAATTTCTAATACCCAAACCACTATTAAAGATAGGACGACACACCTTCTCATACTTGACTAAAATGGAACTTAAACTCCTCCCCCAAACCTCCCCACAAAAAATCATTTTGTAGCTTCTTGATTTGGCCCGCCACATTTTTCGGTATAAGAAAAAGAGATAAGAAGTACATGGGTAAGTTAGAAAGAATATTCTTGATCAAAGTAATCCAAACTCCTCTTGACAAGTACATTTTCTTCCGCCCTACCAATTTTATTTCTGTTTTTTCAATCACCGTATCCCAAATTGAGCATGTCCTTGCTGCTATCTCCAACGGAAGCCCCATATACGTCATAGGAAAAGAAGCTATCTTACAACCCAATGTTCCAGCCAACTACCGCAGATTATGTACACCCCCAATCAGCACCATCTCAGATTTATCATAGTTCACTTTCAAACAAAGAAGCAAAGCCTTCAAAGTTCTTGATCAGCCTTGCATATAATAAGCGTATCATCTGTAAACAACAAATGAGAAATATTAATAATACCTCTATCCAAAGTTCCAATTGGGAAACCACCTACCATCCTATTATCGACCAAAGCCGAGATCATCCTACTTAGTGTCTCCATAACAATTACAAAAAGCAAAGGAGATAAAGTCTCCTTGTCCCAAACCGCGTGAATTCGGAAAGAAACCCTTTGGACATCCATTAATCAATATAGAAAACCTTGTCGTAGATATGCACCAACTGATCCATGTCCTTCACCTTTTCCCAAAACCACATCTACCAAATAAATTCAAGAGGAAATCTCAATTAACATGATCATACGTCTTCTCCATATCTAACTTGCACATAATTTCTGTGTTGCCAGCCTTCAATCTACTGTCAAAACATTCATTAGCAATAAGAACCACATCGAGGATCTACCTACCTTCTACAAGGGCATTTTGAAGCTTTGTGACAATCTTCCCTATTACATCACTTAAACGATTCGCAAGCACTTTTGAAATAATCTTATACACAACATCTACTAAGCTAATAGGCTGAAACTCAGAGATCTTTATTGCCCCCACTCTTTTGGGTATTAAAGCAAGAAAAGTTGTGTTAAGAGTTGAGACTTTTCTCAAATTTTCTAACTGTGAACAACTCTTGAAACGCCTTCATTAGATCCTTCTTAATTACTTCCCAACATTCTTGGAAGAAGCCCATAGAAAAACCATCAGGCCCAGGAGCCTTATCTTTTACCATTTTCCTTACTACATTATACACCTCTTCCTCCTCGAAAGCCCTCTTTAACCGAACTATATCACTTGACCCGATAGTATCAATAGTAAGTCCATCAAGAGTAGGCCTCCACCTTATCCAATTAGTAAGAAGCTTCCCAAAGAGATAAACAATATGATTTTGAATAACCCATTCTTCTCTACACTCTATCCCATCAATTTTCAGCACCTCAATATTGTTGTTTTTTCTATGAGAATTTGTAATTTGATGGAAGAAATTTATACTTCAGTCTCCTTCCCTTAACCATAATGCTCATGACTTTTGACACCATAAAACTTCTTCTAGTAATATCACCCTCTCAAGATCTGGAACCAAACAAGTCTTCTACACTTGTTCCTTCTCGGTAAGTGGCCACCTCTCTTGGAACCTCTCTTTCTCCTGGATTTCCATCCACTTAAGATTCTTATTCTCCCCTATATTTTCAAAAGAGTGAATATTCCATAGCTTTAAGTCTCTTTTTAATGCTTTTAATTAGTTCGCAAAAATGAAACTAAGAGTACCATTGAACTGGTAGGAGATCTACCACTGTTGAACCCCATCCACAAAACCTTTAGATTTCAGCTACATAATCTTGAACTTAAAGTAGCGATGACCACTATGAAGGCCACCACAGTCAAGCAGGATAGGCCAATTATCCGAAGATTAGCATACCAAATGCTTTTGTCAAACATCTGAAAAATGGCTTCCCCACTTTGGTGATATTATGAAACGGTTCAATCAAGACCAAGTCTGGTTGTTTGACCAACTAGTTGGGCCCCCTGCGAGTGGTAAATCCATCCGATTCAAGTCAAAGATGCACTCCAAGAATTCCAAACTTGCAGACCTCACTTTTTTGCTTCAGAAACCTTCACTTAGAAATCTAACAACATTGTAATTGCCCCAATACACCAAAGAAGATCCCACCAACTATGCACCCCTGCTAGTTCTTCCCACAATAATCTTCTGTCCACGATTGTATTTGGCCCATAAACACCATTTTCAAACACACATTTGAAAAAACATGCTATCGTATACCTTCCTATATAATCCTCCATTTTCTCCACCACCCGTCTATCCCAAATCACCATAGTTCTTGCCTAAACCCCTATTGAAGCCATGAACACCCAATCCACATAATTTTTGCTTAATAAACTGCGCACAATTTTCCTATTGACCATGTTCAACTTCGGCTCATGTAAACACACGTTGTCTGCTTTCCACTCATGAAGCAAAGCCGAGTCTAAAAACATTTATTAGTCTTGTTGAGTCCATGAACATTCTAGGACACAATCTTCAGTTTCATTGGAGAACAGTCCTCCCCTTCCCTTTTACCCTTTCCCTACTAGAACTAACTTCCAAATTCATCGATCAAGTCAGACGTTTAAGCTCCCGCATTTCTTAAATTCCCCTTTCCTCTTTTGTTGATATCCTGCTTCAATAGCAATTAACAAAGCCATAAACTCTTCTTCATACCCTTTGCACTCAATCCCCACAAAATGTGGTAACTCCTTCACCTTATGTATTACCCAATCTAAGGTTTGACCCTAAAATAAAAAATAAAAAAAGTGGAGTGGGATTCCCAAAGTTCTGGAACTCCTCACCCATCGAAATCTCATCCAGACCCTTCTATCCGCACACCTCAGGGAAGAATAATTCATCCTCCACCGATTGCATAAGGTCGTCTGAGTCACCATCCACATCTTCCAACTCAAAGTCGTCAAATGGTTGTGTAAACATCTTAGATATTCTGTAAATATTAGTGAAAAAGTAATTAAAAAGTAATAATAGAATATTGAATAATAGTGAAAAATAACAAATAGTAGTGAAAAGTATGTGAAAAATAGATAAAAAGTAATAATAAAGTAATGAATAATAGTGGAGTATTCTGAAAATACTTGAGAATATTCCGTTAGCCAAACCTAGCAAGTCTTGAGTTATCCTATCTATTGATTATTAGAGATGTTTTTAAATAATAGGATTTAACTCTCTGGACCTCTGAGAACGGGCGTTACAATAGGTGCCACCGGATCAGAAGAATTTAGCCTTGAATTATCCAAAGTGCGCTTATGGAAAATTCCTTATTAGGGGTCTATGCATCTCTTGGATAAGTCGAGACTTTGCTCCAAATATCCAATGCCAATCAAAAGAATAATAATTTCCACTGCATATTGAGATTTCAAATTATTTATATTTGTTATTAGAAATCTGGCCACCTAAATTTTCAGAAACAAAATACTAGAGTTGGCTATGGCGAAGGAAGTCTACAAAGAAGTCAAACAAGAGTCACAAAAGTGACGAATAATGATTAAGATAGAGATCCATGTCATAGCTTTTGGTGAATTTGATTGCTGAGTTATATTAAAAATTGTATGAATATTGGCATTTATGTGCTTAGCCTACATTTTAAAGAATACTAGTGAGAGGACACGTGCCTAGTTCCCCCGTAAATTAGATCCTAATGAAGATCTTGTCTGAAATATATAGACTAAAATGTAATATCATTTAAGCAATTATCAGAAATTAACAAATCATAAGATATGTGGAAAAAGAGAAGAAAATAAAAATCAATTAAGGAAAAGGAAGCTCACCAAATAACTTTAGCATTCTGAGTTTTTATTTATTTTTTATTTTGTCTCGTCTTTATTAACTATTTATAGGATTTTCTAATAATTTTCTTCTAAGAAAAATAATAAATATTATTATTCTTATTTTAGGTATTTCTCGTTTTTTTTTTCATAATATAGAATTGGTATCATAATATTTTCTCATAAAAACTGAAAAATCATATATATTATTTCTAGTATTTTTTTTCATAATATAGAATTGGTATCATAATATTTTCTCATAAAAAATGAAAAATCATATATATTATTGATTTAAAATAAATATGATTATTTTCATATAAAAAAATGACAGACAGCTTTAAAATTTGTGTTATATGGATATTATTTACACACAAATATTTAATATGTTATGGCTTCCTATGATTTTTTTTTTTTTGCCTTGTTTTAATTCAGTATTTTAATTATGTTCTTTTCCTTTACAAATAATAAAAATTCTTACCTAAGAAAAAAACAATATAAGAATACGGATATTCATTTAATTTAATTACTTTTTGCAAAACAATAGGAAAAATAAATATTACTATTCTCATGCATCAATAGTTTCTAACAACTATGAAATACATATTATAGTTTAGAATTTTAATCTTATTTTTAATACCAATAAAAATAATATGCATATAAAGATAATAAAACAAAAATAAATAAAATGAAAAATATTGTTATTGAAAATCATTTTTTTCTTTTTTTCATAATATAGAGGTAATCTTTTTTCCAAAATATTGGCAGCACCAGGCAATGAACCCAAATGGGTCGATAAACATGACCTCACGGTGCCGTTGCCATGGATAATGAGCATAAACTCACGGCGCTGTCGTGGGTTAATGAATGCAGACCGACGATAGTGCCGTAGGTCGATGAACGTAGACGGTAGACCCACGGTGCAGCCGAGGGTCTGTGATGCGCAAGATCCATGTGCTGCCATGGGTCAATAGCGTATAGATTTGTTTGAGCTCTAATAATGATAGAGTCGTTCTATTCATCATATAATGAGTCAAAATTATGTTAAATTAGTTATAATTAAATTTTTATTTAATAAATTTTCGTAATTCCTCTTTACTACTAGTTAACAAGAAATTAAGAAGAAAACTTGAGTGGAGCCAAATTCACTCATATAATAGCACAAGGAAAATATTTTACCTATAAAATAATTAAATAAAAATAAACTTATAAATTAACGTAATTCAATATGATATTTCAGATTATAAAATTAATTTTACCATAAAATAAACTAAACAAATCTCATAAAATCACATTAATTTATAACTTTATTTTCATATAATCTAAGCAGCAATTCCAAATCACAAGCCAATCATTAAAACCAACCTGACCCCAGTCCACACTAGCAAAGTGCAGTGCAAATTTCTATACTACGACTTCTAGATTGCAGTCTGTTTATTGGACTGTTTGAAAATCGTTTTTAAGCGACATCCCTTTGTGTGTGGAAATCAGGTGAGGGTCAAGTCACTGACCTAAGAACCCCTTTTTTTATGTCTTATGTTTTATTTCTTGGTTAGGAATGTATGTTAGGACCAATCACCTTGTTGATTATTGTATCTCATAACCGTTTAATATCTATAATATTCCTTGTTTAAAACGAAAACAAAAAACAAAAAAAAAAAACCAACCTGGCCGGGATGCGTGCCATCTAATTCCTTCAGGGTTACGTGGAATTGATGCATAACCCAATTTGTTTTCTTGCCTTTTTTACCATGCCCTTCATGGAATACCAAAATCTCTTTCTTTCCAATTAATCCCAAGTCCGACCTGAATTCCATTGGCTTGCCTGTCCCTTTCCAAAACCCAGATTCGGTTGACCTTATCATTCCCTTCCCATTCCGATCCGGCGGCAAGAACGACCACCACTCTGGATACTCCATCTTTATGCCACATAACTTTAACCAGGCTAAGCACAAATCTTGAGCCCCAAAGTGAGTAAAACACGTTAGCAAAACAGTGATTTCAAAACAGAGATGAAATCTTATCTTTCAAGCAAATCATTGTAATGCAAAATGATCAGTTTACGTTTCAAGCAGGACTATCCAAAAATAAAGTAGCAAAATAGAAACAGTGAAAAGAAAAACAAAACTGCAAGTAATAGAGCTTGATATTAAAAGTAAAACCAACCAAAAGCTGGGAAAATAGCACTAGAAAATTCAAAAGAAAACATCTTCAAGTTTTCAATTCGAGGCCCAATATTAATGTGTGAACAAGAGCTGAATAGGTGTATTCACATTTCATCGGCTCTATGAGTATTATTCGATGAAGAGACAATCAAAGGTAGGGGGAGGTTAAAGAACGAAGATTACAGTTATCCCAGAAAAATTGATGACATAACACATTAATTTCATATAATTCTCCGACAGAATTTTCAGCAAGAGCATCTTAGATAATTTTAAAGAAAAAGTTTCTTAATCCGATGGTCTTTAGAAATTGTTTGCACGATTAAATGATGTTAACTTTCAACCCATGATTTTATCCTAAATGTATCATCAGCTACCCATTTACCAACAATCCCAAGAAAGATTAAGCCTGTAGACATGATCAACTTAATAACTGCAATAATTGTCTAACAGGGTTTAATAAACCAAATACGGCCAAATAATCATAAACTTCAGCAGGGCAAAAAAAAAAAAAAATACAAGAATCAGGGTTTGTAAGAATACAAAGAGGGAGATAATTACTTTTCAGATCCCAGGGCTCCAAGTTGCATTTACTGGCTTCGAAAATGAAGTCAAATCCTCTACAATTCCCAGTGATTTTTGAAATCAAGATGTCGATGGCCTTCTCGTTCGAGGGCCAAAATCTCGTCCATCGTTGCAGGTCCGAAGGCAATTCATCCATCCCACACGCACACCAGCAGAGAGTGAGGAAGGGAGGAAACTTTTGTGAATACGAGTCACAGAGTGTGGAAATGATAGCAAGCAATTGGTCTAAATTCTAAATTCCAAAATATATTAGTCAAGCTGAGTCTATAAAAGCAAACTAAAAACAAACAAAAAAAAGTCTATGAAAGCTGGCCCACCTAACTTCTTGATGAAGTTTGCACTGTAGTTCTTGCTTTTAAATTTATTATCAAAATAGCTCCTTTAATTCGAGTTTGGTTTGTTGATTCCTAGCTAAAACTCTCAATTCGTTGACAGTACCATTCTTCGGTATTAATTACTGCTGTAAAAATGCAGTAATTTTTTTAATAGAATATAATTTTTGCAGTTCTTTTGCAAATATTAAAGCATCATCTCATCAAAAAGTTTAATTTTTTATTTATTTATTTAGATTTCATTTAAATAGTAAGTTAAGATAATATCAATTAATATTAAAGTTAAATTTTAATAAATTATTAATAAAATATTATTTTTTAATATTATTATTATTTTAAAAATTTTTAAAATTAAATTATTTATCAAATCTTGTATCAAAATTTTTAAAAATTATAATAATAAAATTAGATAAGATAATTCTACTAACTTAACGAAATTTTATATAATCGTTTTTAAATTATAAAAGAGTGATAAATGATTGCAAAGATATCATTATTTCTTTTTTTCTAGTAATTATGTGTCAAAAGCAAACTCCATTGTAATTATCTAAGCCACCCTGGTTCTAGAAAGATCGATAATTGGTATTTTATACATTTTAATAAGGAGTAATAGACATTCTCTTTGCCTGTTAACTTATTTCGAGTGAAACCATGGCTCCAAATATGTTATTTTTAAAGGCATTATTATTTCGACTTTTTTTTAGAGAATTATTTTCAAAGATTCTGAAAGAAGAAGGATTATCATCATTTCACTTTAAAATATTTAGTGTAAAATACAGATATTTTAGTTCATTTGCGTTATATAAACAAATAAAATAATTAAAAACATACTTATTTTACATTAAATGAATAGTATCCATATCACTTGCTATTGAGAGGATACTTAAAAATATATATATATATATATTTTTATCATTTTTTATTATAATTGTTATAATATGGAGGTATTTTTATTAGAATATGTTGTTTCCTAAAAATTATATTTTGAAAATATGTTTTTGCATTCCAACATGGAAAAATATTTTAATCTTATCCATAAAAACAAATAAATACATAAATATTAAGGAAGGAAAACAGGAGTCTGAGGTTGTCGAAATCATCTGTAGACCCCTAGTAATCTGTGGAAGTGAACAAGTCACGCCCACAAATTCACAATGGCAGACATGTGGGACCACTCCACTCCATTCACCTCTCCACTGTCTCTGCCCTTCGAATACACGGGAAGCAAAAGCCCGCTTTTTAAAAAGAGATTGGCTAATGCCTATTTTTACTTGGTACATGAACTCAAGAAAGAATCTATGAAAAATAATGCTCTTGCGTCCCTTCCCTTTATTTTTTATTTTTTATTTTTATATTTAATTATTTTGAAAAAAAAAATTACTTAATGAATAAAAATAAATAAAATATTTGAAATAAAGAATTAAAAAAAAGTATACTAAAGAGCATATTAAATAAATAAATTGAAGAATCGTTTAAATTCAAAGATGAAATTAATAGTTAAAATGAGTTATGAATAATAATAAAATAAATGATTGAAATTAGTTCAATAAATTAATAAATAATCTAGATAAATTATAAATATAAAATAAATTATAAATAGTAAAAATAAATTTTAAAAACAAACCGGCATTTAACACTATTTTTTATCTTTATTTATACTACACATAATAACACTATTTTTTAATAGATGAATATATTTCCACGCGGAGATATCATATCATTGCTCTAAAAAACGCGGTTTGGGAAGGACAATGGTTTTTGGTTTCTGTTCATTTTCTTTTGTCTTTATTTAAAGAATCTCTTTCTTTTTTTTTTAATTTAATCTTAAACTTTTATTATAAAAATAAATAAATAAAGTGTTTTTTTCTCATATTTATTATTGTTGATTTAGATTTTCCAGGCGCAACTTATTCTATATATTTCTTTTTCTTCTACTTAAATTAATAAAGAGTTTCGATGTAAAAATATGAATATTGACAGCATAATCGACCAAGCATAAAGTGGGGATCAGAACCTCTCTACTTGGGTCTTAAGGTCTCGTTAGGATGAAGAAATTTTATTTACAATCTTAAATGAGGGATTATATTATATTTTAATTAATAAATAAGAGTGAAAAAAGAAAAAAAAATATTATTTTAGAAAAGCTATTATTGTAATTTCAAAATTTTTTTGTACTAATTTTGCATTACAATTTCTAATTTGAGGAATGTATGTAGAATTGTTCAACTAGACCTTATTTATTTTTAGAGATTAGATGTGATAAAAATTAAAAAAGTAAAATATTGTTATAATATATTTTTTTTAATATTAGTTTTGTTTTGAAATTTGTAAAAAATTGTTTTGAAATTTGAAAATTTTGAATTTTTTATTTTATTTTATATAAAAATTTGAAAAAAAAATAATAATAAGTTTTAAAATAAGATGAGATAATTTGTAAAAAGAAACTAAACCTAGGTTTCAACCCAAAATTCAATACAATTATATCAATTTCCTATAATTCTAGAACTTTCTCCTAATACCATTTTTCTAAGAATTACTTTTGTTCTTAGAACTTTCTCTCAGTAGCACTTCTTAACTGTTATAAGAATTAAATATTTCTTTTTTCTTTATAAAATATAAGAATATTTCTTTTTAAAAAAATATTAGAACCCCACCATTAAAAAATAGACTTGTTCATTTAAGTTTTATGTTTGTTTATATTTTTTAAAAGAAGTATGCAATATCGTAATATTCTTTTTCCATCTTCCAATAAGATATATAGCCCCCCCAAAAAAAAACCATAAAATCCTCATATACCTTCGTATTATAATAATTATTGTGAGAATAAATAAAAGAATATTTGTAAGTATCCTCTCAATTGCAAGGGACATGGATACTATTATTTAATGTAAAATAAGTATATTTTAATGATTTTATTTGTTTATGTAACGCAAATTAACTAAAATATTTATATTTTACACTAAAATATTTAGGGGTGGTAATACGTGATACGATACGTTAATACAAAACGAACACGACATAATAAAAACGGATTAGTATTTAGCTTTAACGAGTTCCGGATCAAATCGTATCAACCTATTAAGACACGATTTGATAACGGATCCGTTATAACCCGTTAAAAAATTTTGAACTTATCTTTATACCATTTACCTAAATTTAAAAAAAATTAATTTAAAATTAGTTTCATACTCTTAGACACTTACGTATCCCATTTAAATACTTCTTAAAGAGTTATTAACGAGTTAACCCATTGTTGTTTAATATATTTGAATTGTAATTTTAATATTTTATAATGTGTGGATCATATTTGTGTGTTTATCATATTTTATAACGTACTACTTATTGAATTGTAATTTTAAGATTGCAATTTGTATTTAATTTTTTTTATGTTTTATAACTATTATTTAAGTTTTAATATTTGTATAAAATCAATTAAGTTAAACTCAAACGGATTACTAATGGGTTTGCGGGTTTAAACGGATCAAGTCATGTCATATAATATCAAAAAGTCTTAACTGATCGTGTCGTATCAACCCTTTATCTTAACGGGTTGTGTTAGAATTAAAAAATTTTATACGAAATCCTTAACAGGTAGTGTTCGTGTTAACCTTTAGGTATAAAGTGCATACCTTATGTTATGGTTTTCTACCCGAGTTCTTTTAGACTTAGAAAAATATCACAGATTCAGTTTATGAAAAACTTTATGAACAGAACAAGATCGTGACAAGAAAATACAGCAGCATGCAAGAAATCAAAATAACAGAAAGCAGTAAGGAAGAAAGGAAGAAAGGAAGAAACAACACCAAGATTACGTGGTTCGACCCTAGCGGTCTACATCCACGGCAGGAACGGCCTCAGTGCTTTTATTGATCATCAACCTTCACAAAGAAGCCTCAGTACAATTCTTCACCGTTCCTTTTGTTCAAATCAGTGTTTAAACTCACTGATTCTATCACAGAACGAACCCTAGAACAAACCCTAGAGGACTCTCTCAAAATCGCCTCTCTCTCTCAGTCTCGGATTACAGCAGCAGATCACAAAATGAATTAGGGCAACAGTTCCCATCTTACGCATATATATATATATATATACAAAATCAGATGACAACACGTGTCATAAATCGAACGGGCCAGAGAGATAGTGGAATCCAGCTAGCGGCATCACGGGGTCAGCACATGACTCAGCTGTGCACAGATCCGAGTTCCCTTGCCATCACAGGTGTCACCAAGCCAGCCATTGGATCAGAAGAAGATTAATTAAATGAATGACACAATCGGTAATATAAATTACACCTTAATACGACACAAACAAAATCCATTGATGCATTTTGACACTCTTATTATTTTTTTGATATCTCCACCTTCTAAATATTTAATATATACATAACAAAAATTAACTACTACAAATCGGAAAATAACTCCAGATATAATCGATATACTTCACGTGTCCTAGGCATGATATCAAATAATTATTAGGATGATTTTGGAAATAATCTAAAATTGAACTTTTGTGTTAATTTCAAAAAAAAAAAAAAAAACTTGCCAAGGCAACACGCATTTATTTATATTATCATTTGCCATAAAGAAGGTTGGGTTTACTCATTTGACCAAGTTTCACTTGAAAAAAAAAAGGTGAGAGTGTATCTATAGGCCTATAAAAAGAAATTTAACTTTCTTAATTAAATGCACTAGTCAAAAGTTTATCTAGTAAGTTTTAACTTTAAGAAAATCTTTTATTTGTCTTTGCATGTAAAAGGGGAAGAGGTGAGAGCTAAAATTTTACTAATGGAAAAGTTTTGTGAGTGTTTTTAGGGATAGGGAGAAAAATTGTGTGATTGTAACAATCTTTCACATAGTAAATTTTCTTTTCTAGATCTAGTGATTTTTCTCCTATTTTAAGAGTTTTCCACTTTAATTCTTGTGTTATTATTATTTCTCTATTTTTCTTAGTATTATGTAAAAGGTAGATCCTATGGGAGAATTTGGGAGGTCCAATTTTCCAACAAGTGGTACCAAAGCCAGATTCTTTTGGCAAGGTGTAGCTTTGGTGTAGTAGTATGGATACATACGATTGAATGAGATTCTGTCTAAGAGATTGAAAATTTTAAGTGTGTCCATTGTGACCCTTCAATCTTTTCTGGGAATCTTAAAGTTCTATTTAGAAAAAATCAGTCTTTTCTAGGAACTTACTTAGTAAATACTATTCATTTCTACGGTAAAATTATTCGAAGCAATATCAGGAGATAAAGTTTCAAATCCTATCAGATTTGAAGTGGAAAAATTTGATGGAAGAATCAGTTTTGGCTTGTGACAAGTGCAAATAAGAGATATTTTGACTCCATCAGAATTACACAAGGTATTGAATGGCAAACCAATCCATGAAACCAGTAATTTGCTGGATATGTGGATAATCTGGGCATGTCAAAAAAAGTTGTCAAAGAATTGGAACAGGTTCGACAAATGGTTCCAAGTTAGTAGATGGGGAAACTAGTATGAAACTAACATTGTGTCTCCCTCCATGGAAGATGATGCCTGTTAAAAAGGAACATGTACATCCTCATGTCATGCCGCTAATCTCAAAGTTGTCATGATAGAAGATATGTTAATGTTAGTGGGATCCACAAGTTTGCACACAAGTATTAATTTGGTATTAATGCAGGGTGTTATGGTGTATGGTGAAAATTCATGTCGATGGCTGATAAACTTTTAAAAAAAAATCAAACGTGAGAGCTGCATCATAATTTTTCAATAAGGTTATTTTCGACATGGGCCGAAACGAAATGTTTGGAATTAGTTTATTCTAAGTGAGTATGTTTTTATGGTAGAACAGAACAACGAAAGTTATGGAGATCTTCATTGCGGTAGAACATGGCTGTAGAATTAGTCATAGTCGCAAAATAGAGATTGTTAGATTTACTCTTTTGGTCAAGTCCCACATGGGAAAGAAAAAGGGTGAGGAGTGTATCCATGAGCCTATAAAATGGGGTTTAACCTCTTTGGTTAGATGCACCAGTCAAAACTAGTAAATTTTGACTCTAAGAAAATTCTCGGTTGACCTTTGCATGTTAAAGGGGAAGATATGAGAGTTAAAATTTTATTAGTGGAAAAACTTTATGGGTGTCTTTGGAAGTGAGGAGAAAAATTGTGTAATAGTAATAATTTTTCACATAGTGGGTTTTATTTTTTGAATTTGGTGATTTTTCTTCTGTTTTGAGAGTTTTTCACTTTAATTCTTGAGTTGTTATTATTTCTATTTTTTTTTTAATATTTTGTCAAAATTAAATTCTGGTGAAAAAAATTTGGGAAGTCCAAACTTTCAACAGAGAAAACATTTACGAGTAAAGGAGAATGCGTCATAAACACATATTTAATATAATAAACCGAAAAAAAAACCTCATTTTATAATTTATTAGCACACAAAATTTATACGTTTTAAAGCGCAAATTCGTCAATAGACACAAGAAGTAATTCTTTACATAGTTGCCCAAATTGACAAGTTTCGTGCAGTATTGATCGTTAAATAATATTTAATACCCACATGATTGGCGTTAATTATTTTAAAAGAAATTGTAGCAGTGGAATTCGTGGAAATGAACAAAACTATAAAGAACTCGTAAAAGAAAAAAACCAAAACACAAAAGAACCTTCGTACAAGCGAAATAATACACAAAGATAAATTTTCCACTGCATACAAAGACAACTAGTGGGAAAATTGTTGCTCTCTAAAGGTCGACTTTATAAAACTCCTGCTACAAGTTTTTCTTTTTGAAACGTCCAAAATAGAAAGCAAATTGTTCAATACGTGCTTGTCACTCACGACCAACAGCAATAAAACAAAGAAAAAGGGCTCAAAGTTGTATGTTTAAAAAAAAAAAAAACCTCATATCATCTACAGAATAAATAACAATGTTTACGTACCTTCTAGAGTGATAATTGATGGATACATATAGAATGGTGAAGACGTCCTCTTGAGGCTTTGTAACTACTTTATCCTTCTGTAAGGAGAGGCCCCTATAGAAGGAGGCTCAGGACCAAAAGGACCGATTCAGGTAGCTACCGAAGGGAGCTAGGAGTCTCCAGAGAGTCGAAGGCCCACGCCAGGAAATCATGCACCAAGTCCGCTATCAATACACCTGTCTGGGAAGACTTTAACACCCGACTCGGCTTGGTGGGCAGTTGAACCAAGCAACAAAGGAGCGTCACAAACAACTGACCTGAGATCCTAGATTTCGCGTATTTTTACATATTATATTTATTTTTGTTTTTGATTATTTTAATTTATTTTAATAATATTATTGGTTGTATTTTATTTGTTTAAAATTTATTATTTAAACTATTAGTTAATTAATATTAGTTTTACGTTGTTTTAGGTTGAAATGTTGAGTTACATTATTTTCCTTATTAATTTTAATGTGAGGTAATTATTTTAATGATTGGAATTAAAGTTCTTTATTTTATTATGAGAGTTTATTTGATTTGTATTATTTATTGTAATTAAGTGTGTTTTGGAATGGACTTATATATATATATGTTGTAATTTTAAGTGATTTTGTGACCCTAATTATGAGAATTGGACCTCATTTCTTTCCCTTCCTTTTTCTTTTTCTCTTCTTTTTCTTTTCTCTTTTTCTTCTTTCTTTCCTCCCCTGCATTTACCCCCCAGCCCGCGCGACTCAAGCCCCCCCTCCCCTGTTTTTCCCATTCGGCCTCAAGCCTAGCCAAACTCCACCGCTGACTTCCATGCTTCACCGCCGGTCCTACCTTGACCCCCTGCTGCCGGCGAGCACCACCACCGACTGCCTTGGCCCACCACCACCACCACTAAACTCTCCATCCTCCAGAGTACAAAATTCACCGCCGGTAGCCATCCCAGCTCCTCCATTTCTCCTCCACCCGAAATGGATCTCTAAATGGATCTTTATTCGTCGCGCCGCCGTCCGCCCACCGTGCGTCTCACCTTCACAACCAAAAGGTTTCCCTTGCTCAGTCGACCACCCCCCTAGCATAGTTTCCATATCCACGGCCTCACATTCCTTGTACAACCCTAAACCCAAAAATGAGTTTTCACCAATTTTAAGCTAGATCCGCTACCTTCCAATGGTTGCACCGCCTCACTACCACCACCTTTATGAGATTTCTCACCTTCCAATGAGTATTTTTCTAAATTTTGATATCAAACCGAGCACCCTGGTCCAACGTACGAAGTTACCGCTTTGAGCGTTGTGGATCGGCACCTATTTGACGATCTATGATTTTATCCGTTATAAGTATTTTTCAAATAAATTTTGAGATTTAAATATATTTTACATTAACAATTCAGTGTTTGGTTGATGATTGGACTTATTGAATGTTGGATATTTATACATAGTCGTATGCATTGTGTAATTACATGATTATTCATGTGTATATTTGAAAACTGAGATTTCAATAATGAATTGAATTTTTGATATGTTGAGATGATTTGATTTATGGTTTTAAAAGAGGTACTGTAGGGATGGTAGTAAGTAGGGACGGTAGTGTAGTCCCGCCTGTGATTCCTGCTTACAGTATTGTTGGATTTGTGGATTTTAAACAGTTTTGAATGAGTCTATGCCATCGGGGACGGCGATACGTAACACCCATTATAATTGGTATGTGAATGTCATATCGGGGACGACGATACGTAACGCCCGCTATGATTGGAGTGTCTATGTCATCGGGGACGACGATACGTAACGCCCGTATGACTGACATGAAAATGGGAATAAGTAGGGATGGTGGTAGAGTCTCGCCTGCGATTCTTGCCTACAGTGTCAAATGATGGTTTTATGTGTTCTATTTTCTAAGAAAATGGTGGTTATTTTAATTGGGTTTTATTTTAGGCCAAATGAGATTTTAGCATGAGTGAGATTTTTTATCTTGAGAATGATGATTTGTTGAGATTCATACATATGGTGTTACGTTCATGTGTTTTATTTTTGCATGAGTTTATTTTATATCTAGTGGTTTGTTTGGTTTATACTTACCTGCGATGTCATTTTTGGCGTCGTAAATTTTGAATGCAGAGGTTGAAGAGGTTGAACCTAAGGAGACGGCTGCGCTGTTGAAGTAATTATATTATAATTTATTGTCTTAGGGAATGTTTTCCCTTTTGATAAATGTATTTTTATTTTTCGACTTTGGAATAACTGTATTAAATCTCATGTTGGAGAATTTGAGTAAAACTAATTTGTATTATTTTAAAATTCTAATACTTAGTAATTGACTTAATTTGTCCGCTGTGCGTTTTAATTTTACACTATTATTTTGTGCACATACTTAGCACTAGTTGTTGGGGTGTGTGACCCGAGTTATCAGTATCCTGACGCCTTGATTCTCGTGTTTTCTTAAACGGGAATTGGGAGCATTACAACTGACAAGGGATAAACGGCTAGACCACGCTGCATTTAATGCCTGTCAGAGATTCAAACATGCTAAGGCGAGAATCAGGTAGCAGAGTTGGTTTGAACGAGACATTTATCCTTCAGCTCCCTCTTGGAAATCATGTCCAAGCCAGGCCTGACACGCCGTATTGTGGTCAAATGACGGTGGTTGGCCTACCTGGACACGATATTCATGCCTCGACCTCCCTCAGCAGCCTTTTCTGAGCCAGGCTTGACATACTGCCACGACCAAATGATGATGGCAGAACTGTCCCGGATGTGACATTCACTCATCATTCTCTCTTAACAGCAGCTCCTAAGTCAAGTATAAATGCGACATCGCACCCATGAAGAAAAAGTTCAATCTCTCCTACTTGAACAGTTCTTGCTTTCTATCTCCTCACAACATCCACCCCTAATTTTAGCATCAGAGTGGTCACAACAACTATTGAGATCCACCCTTCTTCCCTATTGTAGATCTTAACAATTTAGGCCACTGTAACACTACTCAGGCCGCAAAATACAACATCAACACCTTTATTTGAAATCAAGTTGGGAGTTTATTATTTGAATTTTCCTCTCGCTACTCGTGGTTTATCTGATCTGTAATGGGTTATTGCATTCTCTTAGTCGTTAAGGTCTTGTTAAATTAATCTTGCCTCATCTGTTATGGAGGTTGTGATTGCAGTTCACTTTTCAAGCCAATTTTTTGGGCTTGGCCCTTGAGCTATATAACAGGCTCATTGGATCTGATGGAAAAATTATATCCTTCCAATTATTCTGCGAAGTCCCATCTTGCGCAGTCCGATGAGATTTATACTCCTTGTGTTTGCTTGAGGTCAAATATTTTGGACTTGGCCCTCGAGTTATGTAATAGGCCCATTGAGTCTGTTGGGAAAATGTATACCCTTTCATAAAGAATTTAGGCTAGCATTAGTAGTAATTCTCATTGTTTTATGCTATATGATTGAAGTAGTTGGTTGACATAAAATCTGTGCATGCCAGCATTTTTTCTTATATATATCTGCTCAGTTTTTGTGTTTATTCATGATTAAAGATTTGATGTAAAAGGGATAGGTGCTCTTAGAATTAATACCCTAGGTAGAATATAGACATTCTTCACGGCATAGACCTACATGATTTCCTTGTCTCAAATGCACCTACTTAGATACAACATTACTTTTTGTAATTGGCATTTTGACCATTCTTTGATTAGTAAAACTCCTTATTATCTATCCAAAAAAAAAAAGAATATAGCCATTCTGCATTTGCCGAGTCACTAATACCAGTAAAATGTATAGCTTCTGACTTCATGTGACCAGAATAAAACAATTTATAATCCATATATATTTTCTACTTAGGTAATTGTAGATGATAACTACTTCACTGGATCGAAGGACAATCTTAAAAGATGGATTGGTCATCCAAGATTCGAGCTTATTCGTCATGGTATTTTCTCAATAGTGATTTTTTAAGTATTCATATTTGTAAGTCCTTGCATGAAAATGCCACGGTCCTAAATTGTTCCTTTGTTGTAGTAATTGAGCAATATTGTATACTGGGTTATGTTTGTTTAATGGTTTTAGTCTTTTAGACTCTCAGTTGCAATTAAAGTGCAATTGTTCCATTGTTCGCTTCTTTATAAGTGCAGTTTTTTTGTTAGGTTTGGCATCTCATATCCAGCTTCTACATCATGCCCTCCTTAATTGAAAAATCAGGATATGCTTAAACATTATTATGGCATCAACAAGTTGACTAATATGCAAACCAATATGCTTGACATTTCTTTAACTTGTCATGCTGTGATTTTTCTGTCACCTGTCTTTATTGTGAATGGATAGACAGATTTTTTGATATTTCTATGACATTTAAATTTTTTCCCATAATTTATTTTTGGATTTAGAAAAACGTTCATCGCACGTTGCGGTCCAACTAGTATATATATATATATCACCTGGCTTTATTGTGAATGTATAGACAAATTTTTTCATATTTCTGTAACATTTAAATTTTTTCCAGTTAAAGAGTTTTTTCCCATAAATTTATTTTTGGACTTAGAAAAATGTGCATCACACGTTGCGGCCCAACTAGTGTGTATATATATATATATATATAACCTGCTGCTAGCTTGGCAAAGTTGGGGCTGAGGGGCTCTTTTGCTGCTAGCTTTTGCCGACGGGCCTTTCCTCCCCAATTAAAGGCATCTATCGTGTCAACAAAGCTGGTCTTCCAGCTATTCGACCTTGGGTTTTGATTTTGGTTTGTTTGTATTTGTTTGTTGGTACAGGTTGTGTTTTGTGCCTAGGCTTGTTAGATTATTTTTATTCTTGGTTTATGTTGGGCAAGTTTTGATACTTGGTTTTGGGTTAGATTATAGAGTTTTATATTGTATACTCACAAGTGTAAGGATGTTTTCATGGTCTTCATCTATCATAAGTGAGGGAGTTATTAATAAATTTGGGATGGGACTGCTATGAGAGTGGCTACCGACTATTCGTTAAAATATATATATATATAATCTTTAAAAAATTAATTATTGTTTGGAAAAGATATATCATACTTACTTTTTTTTAAAAAGAAGAAGAAGAGCGTAATACTTAATTTATAACTGCAAACATCATTTTTCAAATATTATAACATTCTATTAATCATCTCTTCACTACCTAGTTGCTTTTACTTTTTATCCTTTTATTTTCTTTCTCTACCGTACTCTTCTTTGTTTTGTCTCTCCTTCAAGAAGGCACCATCAAATTGGTTCTTTTTTTCTAAAAAAGAAAAAGAAAACTTTATTGGTAGTTTATGTTAACATTATGTTTCATACGCTTTTGTTTCAGGTTTCAGCAACTTGGATTTTTGAGCATAGTCCTACACACACGAAGAAGACACGAAAAATGGGGGCCTTGATGTGGCCAATGAGTCTCCGATAGTTAAGTTAGTATATCATTTTAAGAGTTTATACTTAAGTTTAGAGAGTTCCAAAAGTTTTTTTTTTGTACCGTGTGATTGGTTTTTATTTTAAAATATTGGGTGGGATAGGTCATGCTTGTCCTCATGTAATCCATGTCCTTTCAATTATTCACTTTGGTTAAGATATTTTAATGCGGCATGACTTTTACGATGGCATCATTAATGCGGCATGTTATCTGAAAAATTGTGCCGTTACAGCGGCGTGATTCTCTGACTTATTTTATTCTGCAAACGTCTTGATAGCTCATAATGTCCACTTGTCAGGAGATCAAATCAAGGATTTTTTTTATTCCCTGCTCGCTTGCTTAGCCAAGTACTCATGCGTTCTATCTCACCCATGCCGTCTGCTTCCATATGTAGGGTTCAAGGGGTGTTTATCTCATGAGTCCCGAGCCCTTCAGATGGGTACCCATTGGCTTATGCCGGAATGGGGTTAATGGTTTTGATGGTGATGGAGTGGCCTTTCTATCTCATTTTCCTAGGTATTATTTGCAAGCCTATTATTTGAGCTGATGGGGAAAAACCCCTCACCGTTTACATATTTTTGTCTTATGAGCTATTCAGTTTTTTACTTCCAAGATAAATCAACACGCTGCACAATTCCTTCAAAGCAATTTTCCGTTCGGTCCTTAAATTGCGGATATTTACATTTTTCAACCCAAGGTATCAAAACTTAACGCATTGCACCCTCAAACTACCAAAATTTTTATACATTACACTAAATTCAAATTAATATGGTCGTGGGGATGAATAAAACATCACAATTTGACGGTAAAACCTTAGTAGATGGTGTAAAGTAACAGTTCTCAAGAGTTTAAAGTTGTAATATACGTGATTTCTAGTTACCGTCCGTATTGGTAGCTTGAGGGTATAAAATGTCTTTATCCCCAATGTTTGGTTTCCAACTGCAACTTATGATTTAGCGAAAACCTCAAGTTAACCTTATTTTGTTTATAAGGATTTTATTTGTCCAAGTTTTGGTAGATGTTTGAGATGTTTTGTCACGTGTTAAACTTCCACACATGTTTTTTTTTTTTTTTAATTTTTGGTACGCACCATGTCTACAATTTACTTCGTAGTTCAAGTATGCCATGTTTGTTGTAGACTAGACAACGTAGATTTTTTGTTTTGTTCGACTTCCTATTTTATATTTCTCAATGTTTTTTTTTTTTTTTGGTTTTTTTTTATATCAATCTTCTGTTTTGTAGATTTGTTGAACAATCGAAAAGCTTATTCCCACAGAGCCTTGAAAAATTGGAAGATTGTTACAACCATGGCAGGATACTTTTGTACAGAATGGAAACAAGTATACAATATTGATTTAGATTGTCTTAAGTAAAACAAAGAAAGTAATCGATGCATCACCTTTAATGGCACCCGGGCATTAGGAGATCTTTCCCTCAAATATCCTAAATTCGAAGGTACAAAGATAAGAGTTTCATGTCTTTATGCATACGCACTAAGAGAATTGCCTTCAAACCAAACACAACATTATCTAACAGATTGTCTATAGTTCAAGCACAAATCCAAGTTATTTACATACAACATAAAGTAGGTTAAACAAACATGATATCAATCTTCCATGGCCTGCTAATCTTCCTCTGATAATCGTTCAGCATGATATCATACATGAAATTTCTTGGATGTATCCTTTTTTAGGGCATCATTAGGTTCTTGTTTAATGGAATAGATGTAGAGAAATTCAAATTATTGGATACATTATGTTTTTGGAGGATGCTTGGCTCGTGGAATGTTTTGGCTTGGTGTATCTGTCGAGTCTGAGACTTACGATCAACATGAGAAAAAGGATTTGGGATATTGAGTTTGGGCTTGATTTATTGGACAGCTGGGAGAATTTTGGGTAATCGAAAAGGGTTTTAGATGGTAATCAGTCTGGAAATTCTCTGTTTTGAGTACTATGCATTGGATGGGATTCAAAGAGCAAGAGACTAGGTTTCTAGAAATTGGTTGAGGGAAATGCATGTCCAGAAGAAAACCTCGTTGAACAACTTCCAAGGAGGTTGCACATGGAATTTATTTTTCCATGGTAAAACCTTGAATTGGCAGGGGCTTCATAAAATAGTGTTGATATGGTGTTTAGGTCTTGGAGTCAAATCAGTCGATAATGGAAGTGAAAGAGAAACTTGAGCAAAATATGTTTGAGGTTTGGGATACTAGTTGGAAAATAATTGTCTTCACTCTTGCACAAGTATGAAGATTTTGAGATTTTGAGCCTGTAGTTTTTCTCATCTTGTGAAGAATGTCAATAATTCTTCGGAATACAATCAGATCCTTCAAACTGATTTGAAGACCCTCCCATCCATACCACGTGAAATTCCAGATTTAGCAAGCCTGATGAAGCCTTTCTTTTGCTGATCACTCCAGAATCTTGAAATGTTGACTCAAACTGTCAAGAACAATGCAAGGTTAGGATTCAAAGACCAATACATCTAAAAATATGATTCATTTAAAACTTATTCAGTTTAACTGTAAGATTTTTGCAACTCACACCATTCAAGATGCAATTGACAACTCAACACAGTTTATGCGTTCAACTTGCAACTACCAACAGAAAATGTACTTGAGAAGCACCCACTTACCAGTGGGTTGGCCATTTCTGTATCTGTGCAACTGCATGATCCATTGTCCTCGATAAAGACCAAAGTGAGATTATTCTATTTTGGTCACACCATTCAAGCTGCAAATGAGATGACCCAACACAAAATTTATTAGCTTAACATGCACCTAAGAATTAAAAGAAAAAGTACTTGAGCACTCCACTTACCAGTTTATTGGCCATTTTTGCATCTGAACCACTGCACGATTCATTGGCCTTAATAGAGAACAAAGTGAAATTCTTTTGATTGAAACGTATTTTGAATGTACTCACTAAGAAAACCAAGTGTTGAATCTGAAAACTCATAGCCATATGTGGCAGGCTCACTAGCACCATACTGAAAATACGTCCCACAATAACTATTGTTCATTGGCGATGGGGCTTGGATTTGATATCTCCTGAAGAGTATTTTGACGAAAGACATTGAACACTATAATAATAGCACTCAATAATTGTAACCAAAATAGTTATACTGATTGTGTTGCAAGAAATGTTGCGCCTGAACCAACAACCTGAATGGTAAGGCATAGAGCTCCTCCAAATCAATAGCTACTGTGTTAAATATCGATCCCAATCGTTTATTTCCCTAATCAGGTTGATTTGCACTTTGAGGAAGGCCTATTTTCCCAATCCATTGACCTTATTATTATAGTGTTCAATGTCTTTCGTCAAAATACTCTTAAAGAGTATCAAATCCCCACCCCATCGCCAATGACTTGAACAACAGTCATTGTGGGATGTATTTTCAGTATGGTGCTAGTAAGCCTGCCACATATGGCTATTTGTTTTCAGATTCAACACTTGATTTTCATAGTGAGTACATTCAAAATACGTTTATCAGTCAAAAGAATCTCACTTTGGTCTCTATTAAGGTCAATGGATCATGCAGTAAGGGTATTGTGTGGTGAAGTTGAGGGTGTCAAAACTTCACAAGCTACTATTTGCTGCTGCTCAAAGATCATTTTTTATGCTTCTAGTTGCAGATCATCCTGATGAAAAAAAATGAATAGATAAGATAAGTACTTAATTAATCGACTGCAGCTCTAAACTTTCGGAAAAAAAAAAAAAATAAATAACAACTGTTTTATCAATTGTTTTCTCACATCAGTAATGGTAAGTTCTCCCAATTGATTCTTTGCAGCATGAGCACTACAATCTTTGTCATCACACTCACAGTTGTTGTATAGTGACATATATTGTTCCATCAAGGTTTCCAGGTGTCATAGTGGCTTGCACTTCTGATGCCGGGAATACCGAGATCAGAAGTAGCTCAGACTCTGATTATTCAAGACGAGATTTGGATGTGGTGGGAGATGAAATTGCAGGCCAGGATCATTAAAGTTTGGGTCTTTAATACTCTTTTTTTTCTTGTTTAGAAGATAAATGACAGAGCACAAAGGCGCTCTGCATAAAGTTCATCGACATACTGAATCAGTCTGATCAATACCTACACATTGCGTTTAAAAAGGTAAAGATGTGTATCAGAAAGTTTTAGAGCTATGACAACAATGAAATAGAGGGATTTATTCTCTCTCTCTCTTTTTTTTTTTTTTTTTTTTTTATGAAAAAGAACAATGCACCTGCTCTAATTTAATTGGACAAATAAACCAGCATCCTCTTTAGAGTAATGACAGCTAAAATTTTTAATTGAAACATATGAAGAAATCCTCAACTCGTTCATTATGATGATCCCAAACAAAAATTTACCAGATTTACAGATTCCGCACCCCTAGCTAATTGAATTAAATTATTAAGAGGAGCCCCCACATACGCTTGGCAGTGTCGAATCCACACGAAATAAACTTGAACGAAATTCAGCTTAGCAATTAAGATTAAGAAAACAGGTGAAGCCAGTAATATCAAAAACCAATCATTTTAACCTACCTGATCGGGATGTGTGGTATCGAGTACTCATGCAATCAATCCCGAATCAGACATGATTTTCTTAACAGTGACTTTCCAGTACCCAGCATTGGTTGCCCTGTTCGATCGATTCCCACTCCGATGCTTCAGATCCAGTGGCTAAAAGAATCACCAGTCTTCATAGTTGGTCTTTATGCCACATGAATCAAACCAGTCTGAGCACAAAGTTTGAGGACCAGAGCGAGTAAAACACACGAGCACAGCATGCAGGATTCTCTAACAAAAATTAGGATGCAGTATATGAAGAAAAATGATATAAAAAAAAATTATGATTAAGAAACAAATAACAATAAGGTTAAAAATTCAAGATCCAAAACGAGAAAATCAAATGGTCATACCGATTTGCCATTCCGAGCTTCGGGAATGAAGTGGACTAAATCATCATTCCCAGTGATCTTTGCCCTCAAGAAGAACTGGATGACCTTGTCATCCAGTGGATAAAATCTAATCCATAGTGAAGATTTCGGAGACAGCACATCCATCAAATTCAAGAACAAACACAACCATATGCGACCCATACTGAGAAGCTGCAGTTATATTATCCTTTTATATGGAGCTAAGTCTCAAATATTCCAAACTTGTTGATTAAGTTCGGTTCAGATTTAAAAACAAAAAACGAAAACAAAACAAAAAAAACAAAAAACAAAACTTGTTAAATAAGTTTGCAGTTTATACGGGCTAGTTCGGACATTTCAATATTTTTAATTCTTTAAGCACGTGATCACACGTGCATGCATCTCTTCAACATATAGAAATACGTGTGGGTTGTCAGAGTTAAGATATTTGAAGTTTAAAAAATAAGAGAAAAAAAAGAGCTGAATTAAAATAATATAAAATTAAAAATTACTTGTAAATAGCAGATATTTTTAGATATTTTTAATTTTAATTTCTTTTATTTCTAACAATCTAATAAATTATGTTAATTTAAATTATTTTATTACTATTCATAAACTATTTTATTAACATTCCCAAATATTTTCAAATATTTTCAATGTCCAAACTATTTTATAAACATTCACTAAATTTAAGGTGTGATTTTATTTCACAAATATTTTAAATCATATAATCTCATCTTAATATCTAAACACCATTTAAACAAAAACATTTTTCAATTTAAAATTTAAAATTTTAATTTTTTTTTATCTAATATTATAACTTTTTCAAATTTCTAAATAAAACGTAAAAAAACAGTTTAAATTTTTTTAATTTCAAAATAAAAAAATTCTATTAAAAAATATTTTACCTTCTTTTAATTTTAGAATTTTTATTTTAACTTTTTCTCTCTAATTTTTAAAAATTTTATAAAAATCTTTATTCAAATCATTTCATTATTATTTACAAATTAAAAATTTTTATATATCATACTATTATCTTATTTACATCTCATAAAATAAAATGTAATATATTTATTATCATTAAATAATTATTTATTAGTAAAATACAAATAAAATGATAATGTAATGTATATAAAATAAAGTATTTTGTATCTCCAAAACTTTTATATTCCATTGAACAGAGTAAGTGCGCTAATCAACAGAGGGCATAATCAACCATATGTACCTGATCCAATCCAGTCCACTTGCATTGCAAGTCATAAATCAATTTTCTATAAATTCCAGAACTTTCCTCACCTAATGTAATCTGACCAGTCCAATCCAGTCCACTTGGATAGCAAGTTATAAACCAATTTTTTATAAATTCCAGAACTTTCTTCTAACCCCATTTTTTTAAGAAGAAACATGAACAGTAACACGTGAAATAGGATGTACTGAGTGTGGTTTATCTCTAGCATCCCTCTTTTAAGAATTACGTTTTCTTCTGCTCATTAACAATTTGCTTCTTTTGTTTTTTTGTTTTTTCTCTCTTCTAAAGCTTTCTCCGAGCAAAATTTCCAAACTATTATTAGAGTTAATCATTTTTCTTTTTCAATAATAAAATAGGCACAGTCAATTTTCTTAGCAATGGTAACTTTTAGCAGTGTGATGTTTTAAATATATATATGTATGTATGGTAGAGCTCAATTTATATATATATTTTCTCAATAATCACTCGGGCCACAGTTTGAACCTATGCATTTGACTTGAACCAATTACCTAATAAAAATTAATTATTTTAAAAATGAGGCCACTCAAACTTGTTGATAATCCTACTAATTTTAAAACCAGCAATCTAACACGAAATATAGGGAAATGTTACAGACAACCGAGGCTAGGAAACTCTCAAAAAATCTGCTAACCTGTTTTTATATATTTATTATTTTTTGTTAAAAGTCTGAGCAAAAACGCTGCTACCATGGCGTCTTTCATTTTTGGGTTCTTTTCTTTGTTATCTTCTGTCTACACTCTTGTTCCTTCCTAGCCTTCATTGCTGGGTTTGCTTTGGCAAGTTTTTATCTAATTTTTTGAGGGAGAAACCACCAATGTCTGCGACTATGTCTTTCCTTAATTCTACTGTGGGATTTGGTGCTTCAAGAAGGGTGGATGTGGAGGTTCGTGCAGCTTGTCGGTGCTAAGGATTCTATTACAGATTTGTGCATAATGGATAAAAAAAAATTCCTTTACAAACTTTAAGATTCTATTACAGATCTCGACTACAAATAATAATAAAAATGTTGTGGAACGACATCGAGGACATGGGTTCATGTTTATTGGGGGAATTGAGCACCAAATCTCATATAATACATAGGCCATGAATCTGCTTAGCTTTTTGCGAACCAAGTTGCTAAAACAAGAAATATCGGATATTGGCCCACCTCAATCTTCCTTAATTACATGCCCTTTCACAGTTCCTGCAAGAAACTTTTGGATTTTTCTTCCTTCTTCTCAGCTTATAATTCGTCTTGATTTATCCAAAATATACTAGTTTAGGCTTGGAAAACAGAGAAATCCACCACTGTTAGCTCTTAATTTACAGTCTTACAAAAGGGTTGTCTTTGTGGGTCCGTGAAGAATACGAAAGGAGCTTCGATGGTGGCTTCGTGGGTTCATGGAGACCAGATCTAGGTGGAAAAGAGAAGGGAAGGGGTTGGCTTGGTTTGGCTGGAGTGGAGAAGACGAAGGGAAGGTAAGGGAAGGAAGAGTTCGTGTGTTTTGAGTCATCAAATGAAACGATGCATTTTATCTCTATGTGGGCAATGGTTTTCCAAAGGTTTCGCAAGGGCCGTTAACTATAGCATTTTCCTGAAATATATATATACATACATAGATATATATACAATCTCTTTGAAAAGGTTAAGATTTTCAAGAATTGGGCATATTGAACGTGAAATACTCAGAATTCTATTACCCTTTTTTGCTGTGTTAGAAACCACAAAAGGAAAACACCTTTTCAAGTTAAAAAAAAAAAAAACACACACACACACACGCTATAAAGCTTCTTTAAAGATAGGGAGATGAGGGGACGGGGACCTCAGCAAAATAATATACCTTGTCGAAGTCAAACAGTTCAAAACCATTTAAGTTCGACGGGATATCACATAGATATAGATTGTGTCCAAAGTAAAACAAAGAAAGTAATCAATTAATTAGTTTCAATAGCACCCACGTTGGAATAGGTTGTAATATATATTTAAAAATTAAAGGAATAAATCTTGTGAATAAATGGTTGAAAATTGTGCATAGGTAGAGATCTCGCTCGACATTCGTTGATATGTCGCTCGAGCGAAGTTAAACCCGAGATTTTGCTCGAATCTTGCTCGACAAGTCGCTTGAGCGAGAGTCAGGCAGTGATCTCACTAGATCTTCGCTTAACGTTTCGCTCAAGCGCGAAACTATTTGAATGAATCTGTGCGACATTTGACGAAAAGATGTGTCTTAACTGAAACGGCATGTATTGTTACTGTTGGTCGCTTAATCTCGCTCGACACTCACTCTAGCGAGAGTCATGCCGAGGCTTCCCTCGATAGTCTCTTGATGTAACGCTCGAACGAGTTGTCAGGTAGTAACTTCGCTCGACACTTCGCTCAAGCGAGTAATTATTAATTTACTTCATAAGTGATTTTTCACAGGTGTCTTTTTAAGCTTTCTAAATAGTATGGTGACAGAAATGGAAAGTAATGAGAAAAAAAATCATTCTTCTTTTTATTCTGTTACTGTCATTCTCAATAGTAACTCTAGAAATTCTACAAAATTATTATTTTTAGAATTCAAAAGTTTTATTGTATCCTGGAGACGATTTACTAGAAATTTATTAGCAAACTCTACGTGAGTGTGGGCAAATATCGTCTTAAAGACAGTATTTACATACGCCTCAAAACCTTGAATTATTTGCTAGATTCTCTTTCCTTCTCTAAATTTTTCCCCTTCAATTTTAAGATGATATTTGCAATGGAAGGAGGATTTGATTCCGTTGCTTTCAAAGTCATGAACCAAGATTTTGTGAAGTTGGATAGGTTCAATAGATCCAACTTCACTCGCTGGCAAGACAAGATGAAGTTTCTTCTTACTGCACTGAAGATCTTTTATATTCTGGATCCAAATCTAGAACCTATTCTTGTACCAACCCCTGAAGATTCTGAAACTATCAAGGTGTTGAGAACGAAATGTGAGGAGGATGAATTGGTCTGCAAAGGTTACATTCTAAACACTCTTTCTGATCGTTTGTATGATTTATTTACTGCTATTAAATCACCATTGGAAATGTGGAATGCTCTTGAAGCGAAGTATAAGACAGAAAAATTTGGTACTGATAAATTTATAATTTTGAAGTACTTTGAATTTAAAATGGTGGATAATCTGTCTATGTTACACCAAATACATGAGTTGCAAGTCTTGGTCAATAAACTTCACGATTTGTCTATTGTAATTCCTAAATCGTTCCAAGTGAGAGCAATTATTATAAAACTTCCACCGAGTTGAAATAATTACAGGAAGAAGTTTATGCATATGGCAGAAGAACTTTCTTTAGAACAATTTAGAAAGCATCTACGAATTGTAGAAGAAAGTAGAATTCGTGATGATAGCCATTTCGATTCTAAAGTGAATGTGAACAATGTGCAAAAGGATGGTGAAAATAAAAAGAATTTTCTTAAGCCTAAGAAGGGAAACACCTTCAAAAAGAATTTCTCCACTAATAAAATGAAGAAGAATAGGCAATGTTTCAACTATGGAAAGAAAGGTCATTACATTTGTGAGTGCAGATTCTTAAAAAACAAGAAAAAGGATGATAACAGTAGTTCAAACGTTGCAAATGCAATTGAAGAAATCATTGCAATGGTAGAAGAAATGGAGATTGGCATAATAACTGAAGTGCATCTCGCTTCTACTACAAACTCTTCCGATTGGTGGTTTGATTCCGGCGCTACAGTGCATGTCTGCAATGATAAAGTGCAATTTAAGAATTATATTGAGGCTACTGATGGCCAAAAGGTTCTTGTGGGGAATTACAGTGCAGTCCAAGTTTATGGAAGAGGAAGTGTAGAGATGCAACTTACTTCTGGGAAGAAACTTGTGCTAACCAATATTCTTCATGTTTCAGAAATTAAGAAGAATTTGTTATCTGCCAATTTATTATGTAAGAAGGGCATTCAGGTTGTTCTTGAGTCTGAGAAATTAATTTGGTCTAAGAATGGTGTATTTATAGGCAAAAGATATTCCTGTGATGAGATGTTCAAACTCAGTATTATTATTAATAAAGTTGCTTCAAGTTCTGCTTATATGCTTGACTCATTTATTTTGTGGCATGGTCGTTTGGCATATTTAAATTTTAAATATTTGAAATACATTTCTAAATATGGCTTGATAGCTTATAACAATGTAGTTGATTCAAATTGTGAAATATGTATTCAAGCAAAAATGGCAAAGAAACCATTTCCTAACGCTAATAGAAATTCACAGATTTTAAAACTTATACATTCTAATATTTGTGAATTAAATGGCATTTTAACTAGAGGAGGAAGAAGATATTTTATTATATTTATAGATAACTTTTCTAGATATACTGTGGTGTATTTATTGAAAACTAAAGATGAGGCCTATAACATGTTCATACATTATAAATTAGAAGTAGAAAATCAAAAAGAAAAGAAGATTAAACTTTAAGAATTGATAGAGGTGGAAAATATTTCTTACATGAATTTTTTAAATTATGTGAAGAACATGGTATTATTCACCAAATGACCTCACCTTATACACCACAATAAAATGGATTAGCAGAAAGAAAAAATAGGACATTTGTAGACATGGTAAATGCTATGATTTTAAGTGTAAAACTGCCTTTTAAATTTGTGGAGAGAGGCATTATTGACAGCATGCCATATACATAATAGAATATCATTTAAGAAATTACAAGTGTTTCATTATGAACTCTAGAATGGAAGAAAATCAAATCTCGACTCTCTTAAAGTGTGGGGGTGTCTAGCTTATTACAGAGTTCCCGATTCTAAAAGGACTAAATTAGGATCAAGAATTATAAAAAGTGTGTTTGTTGGTTATGCTGAAAATTTCAAAGCATATAGATTATTAGACTTGAGTTCTAATGTCATAGTGGAATCAAGAGATGTTGAATTTATTGAAAATAAATTTAACAATGATTTTGAGTTTGTTTCAGAACCTAATCAAACACAAAGTTCTAACTCTAACTTAGATAACATTCTTAATAAAAACGATAGAAAGATAGAGATTTGCAAGTAGTGCAAAGAAGAAGTCAAAGAGTTATAAAAGAAAAGAATTTTGATCCTGACTTTATATCAACTCTTGCTTTAGATTTTCTTGTGGAAGGAGACTCAAATACTGTTTTTAACAAAATTCCTATTGTTCTAAATGTGGAGGATAATCCAAAAAATTATAAAAAGATTGTCTTCTAGAGATGCGACTTTTTGGAAAGAAGCAATAAATGATGAGATGGACTCAATATTATCTAATAATACTTGGGTTCTAGTAGACTTACCTCCAAATTTAAAACCTATTGGCTGCAAATGGGTGTTAAGAAGAAAGTATAATATTGATGGTACAGTTCATACCTTTAAAGCAAGGTTTGTTGCAAAATGATTTAGTTAAAAGTAAGGGATAGATTATTTTGATACCTATGCTCCAATGGCGAGAATCACATTAATTCGTGTGCTTATTGCTCTTGCATTATTATATGATTTAGTTGTGCATCAAATGGATGTAAAAACTGCCTTCTTAAATGGTGAACTTGATAAGAAAGTTTACATGGAACAACCTGAGGAATTTGTTTTACCAAGAAATGAAGAGAAAATATGTAAATTAGTCAAGTTATTATATGGATTAAAACAAGTACCAAAACAATGGTATGAAAAGTTTAATTATATTATTTTGGCTGATGGTTTCAAACATAATAGTGCTGATAAGTGTATTTATTCAAAATTTACTGAAAATTATGGTGTTATTGTTTGTTTTTATGTTGATGACATGCTAATTTTTAGTACTAATATGGAAGGCATATGTGAAATAAAAAAGTATTTGATTTCAACATTCAAAATGAAATAACTTAATGAAGAAAATACTATTTTGGGTATTAAAGTAAAGAAACATAGTGATTGTTATACATTATATCAGTCTCACTATATTGAGAAAGTACTTCTTAAATTCAAACATTTAATAATAAAAGAAGCTAATACACCATTTAACTCTAGTGTCAAGTTGGATAAAAATCTTGGAAGAGCAGTAGTATAACTAGAGTATGCTAGTGTGATTGGTAGCATAAGTATGTTATGTATTGCACTAAACCTGATGTAGCTTTTGCTGTATGCAAACTTTTAAGATACACTAGCTGTTCTAGTGTAGACTACTGGAAAGCAATTGATAGAGTCCTTGGATTTAAAAAAAAAATAATTAGTCTAGGATTCTTTTATTCAAAGTTTCCAACAGTACTTGAAGGAAACTCAGATGCTAGTTGAATCACTAGCATAAGTGACAATAAATGAAGTGTTTGGTGGATCACTAGCATAAGTGACAACAGGTTGGATATTTACCTTTGGTGGGGGTGTTGTTTCTTGGGCATCAAAGAAACAAACGTGTATCTCTCATTTCACAATAGAATCTGAGTTTATTGTTTTAGCAGCAGCAGGGAAAGAAGTGGATTGGCTTAAGAATATGTTATTGGATATAGAGTTGTGGTCACAACCTATGCTTGCTATTTCTCTGCATTGCGATAGTGAAGCTACTATGTCTAGAACATACAATAAAGTGTACAATGGAAAGTCTAAATATATAAGTCTAAGACATGATTATGTTAAACAATGAGTAGTTAATGGAATCATAACGATCGTTTATGTGAAATCAAGTTGTAACTTGGCAGATCCTTTTACCAAAGGTTTATCGCGAGAACTAGTAAAGATCACATCCATTGGAATGAGACTAAAATCCTTTCAAGAGAATCACCAGTAATGATAACCCAACTCTTAAATTTATCTAAAAGAGTTTAATGGGTAATAACGAGTTACTGATCTGTGATTAGTAGAGCACTAAATAATAAAGTCTCATTTAGGATGGAAAGTGCTTGACTGCTACGTTAAAAGATGATGAATTTACTCTTAACGAAATTCAAATTTATAAGTGTCTTGGTAACGGGGACTTAATAGAAACTTCGCTTATATGAATATAGAAGTGGTGCCGCTTCAACAAGAGATTTGGATTTATTTCTTGCAAATATTCATTAAACCAGTATGTAGTACAAGGCTATAATAGTGCTAATTATTTGAAATTCTATTGAGAAAAGAATATTATCTTGTGTGTGTTAGTTCCGATTTTGATCTAGAAAGTATTGGTTTAAGCTTAGGTCACCAATTAGTTTTCAGAACCTTGAACTAATTATACTAAGAGAAGGTTTAAGTCAAAAGATACATTCTTTTATGCATGATAATATCAATATTGTAACAAAATTTTAAGTATATATCACAACCTAGTGGGGGATTGTTGAAATAGGTTGTAATATATATTTAAAAGTTAAAGGAATAAATCTTGTGAATAAATGGTTAAAAATTGTACATAGGCAAAGATCTCGCTCGATATTCGCTCGATATGTCGCTCGAGCGAAGTCGAACCCGAGACTTCGTTCGAGTCTCGCTCGACAAGTCGCTCGAGCGAGAGTCAGGTAGTGATCTTGCTAGATCTTCCCTCGACGTTTCGCTCGAGCACGAAACTATTTGAATAAATCTGTGCGACATTTGACGAAAAGATGTGTCTTAACTGAAGTGGCATGTATTGTTACCGTTGGTCGCTTGATCTCGCTTGACACTCGCTCGAGCAAGAGTCATGCCGAGACTTTGCTTGATAATTGCTTAATGTAATGCTCGAGCGAGTGGTCAGGCAGTAACTTCGCTCAACACTCGCTCAACACTTTGCTCGAGCGAATAATCATTAATTTACTTCAGACGTGATTTTTCACAGGTGTCCTTTCAAGCTCTATAAATAGTGTGGTGACAGAACTGGAAACTAATGAGAAAAAAAAATCATTCTTCTTCTTATTCTGTTACTGTCATTCTCAATAGTAACTCTAAGAATTCTACAAAATTGCTATTTATAAAATTTAAAAGTTTTGTTGTATCCTGAAGACGATTTGCTAGAAATATATTAACAAACTCTACGTGAGTGTGAGTAAATATCGTCTTAAAGACAGTATTTACTTATGTCTGAAAGTTTTGACTTATTTCCTAGATTCTCTTTCCTTCTCTAAAATTTTCCCCTTCAACCCAGACATTCAATATCTATCACTCGAAGGTATAGATAAAATAAACTGTGACATCATGCTTAATGACCAAGAGGACTGTTTTCTTGGTGAAGGGTCTTCAAATATATATATAGTTATCGTTGGTCATTAGAGAATCTTCAAATAAATATATATTATATTTATAGCAAAAACGGGTTGAAGACCCTTATCTTCAAATAAGAATCAAGATTATAATATATATATATATATATATATATATATATATATATATATTGGAATTCGATCTTTGGATTTTGAAATTTGTGTTGGTTCCTTTTCATTTTCTTTGTCTTTTTTATTTTTTTGGTTTTTAGAGAATCTTCAAATATGTACATGTTGTTATCCTAATTCTAAAATTTAGAATATAATAAAAAAAATAGATAAATGAAGTGTTTCTCTTATTCTTAATTAAGAAAATTTGCGAGAAATATTGACTTGTTAATTTATACCATTTCTAAGAATTAACCATTTTGTCTGTTTTTAAGCATTTGAAAACAAATATTCATCTCTAAAAATAAAAACTCAATTATTTAACATTAACGATTTATATTCTTTCCTTTTTAATATAGAGAAAATATTTTTTTGAATTTGTCCAAATCTCTTCTAGCGGTTCATTGGGCAAGTGACAGAACCAAGCGTGTGGGGATCAGGAACTTGTCCACTTGGATCCTAAGTTTTAGCCCAATTTTAAATGCAATTCTATTGATTTCCTATCATTCTAGAACTTTCTCTCAACACCATTCTTCTATGAACTGCTCATAATGCTATATGGGATGTTATTCTAGAACATTCTCCCAACATTGTTAAAACTTAAAATACATATATAGCACCAGTTTGTCACGATAACAACAAATGTTTTTTTCTCATTTATTTTTTCTTGTTTTTAATTTTTTTTTAATTACAATATCATTAAAAATATTTTTTTTACTGCTAAATAAAAAAATTGTATGGAAAGAAATTATCGAGTAATATTGTGGGGGTGATTTAGTATTTTACGTACATATATTTGAAAAGAGCCTTACACTTCCGCAACCCATGACATGGAGTTGGGCAAGTCAGAGTTGTGGGACTGGATCAAATTTGTTTGGATTACAAATTCATTTTATCTTGAACTTATTTTATTTTAAATTTATTATTATATATATTTTTAAATTCTCATACAAAATATAATTTTTAATATAATTTTTTTAAATTCTAATTCAATTTTTCAAATTTTAAAATGATAATAATATTTTATTTAACTTATCTTATTTCAATTTTGAATTTATATAACACCTTAATTCTCATATATAAGAGAGGTGATAAGGACCAGCCTTCCGGTATTTAGGGGAAGAACAGCCCACTAATGAACTGTCTACGTGTATGAGAATGGTAAAAGGTATGGTAAATATGTCTTTATTTAACTATTCTCATATATATCACTGCACATCTCAAACAGCCGAAACCTACTTTTGGCTTGCACTCCCACTCTGTTTTCAGTAGTAGCATATTTGGGTTTGTCTTACTTGAAGATGATCAACACTGATGCATTTGAGAAAGCATGAGAAAGATGAGCAATATCTTCATTTGTAGCTTTACAGAGCATGTCATTGTATGAGATGAAGTGAAATATTTTCCCAAAAATTCACAGAAAGCTTCCATCAGCCGAAAGCTTTTGTGCAAAGCAATTTCAAGTTCTTTGATCAAATACACCCGGCTTTCCGCATCTTGTCATAGCCTATGTATCACCTCAGGAAAAATAAAAGAAAAGCATAAATTCGTGTGAAACTGGCTCAAAAAAAAATTAAACAATTAAATTACAAATAAAATTAGGAAAAAAAATGCGATTTTGAAGAGAGCTAACGGGCTAGCAACATAGATGATAGAGAATAAGGCTGTAAATGAATCAGGCTATTCAACAGTTCGCTCGATACTCGTTCGGTTAAACTCGAATCGAATTTGACTCTTGAAAAAAAACGTTCGCTCGTGAAAGTAGATACCCGCTCGATTAATAAATGATATATACCCAATAAAACTCAACTCGATTCGACTAAGATTCGTTAAGGTTCACTCGTTTATGCTTAAGTTGACTCGTTAGTTTGACTCGATTAAAATTCATTTATATATTGATAAATATATACACATATATATGTTTTATATATATATATATATGTATTGCTAATAATATGAGTATAGCATTTTTATAATTAAATATGTAATATGTAATCTTATTACTTATATCTATATGATGAATATACTTCATAGTTATGTTTTATAATTTGTATAATAATTAGTCTGTAAAATTTAATAATTTCATATAATATATAGAAAACATGTGAAATACGTATATGCTATCATATTATGTGTATTTATTAATAATATATATAAATATATAACATATTATTATGATGAATAAATATTAACTAGTTAGATATTGAATATTATTTTTTTATAAGTTATTTTTTTATTTGTTTTAAAATTTTATTCAAAAAATTAAAAAAAAAATCGAGCTCGAGTTCGACTCAACTTAAGTTCGTTTGTGAGACGAACTTGAATTGGAAGTTTAATTTATCAAGTCGAGTTTGAACAAATAATAAATATAAACTCGAGCCCAAGCTCAAACTCGAGCTCGAATATTTTAAGTAGAGCTTGAGCTCGAGTTCGGCAAATCAAAACTCGAATCGACTCAATTACAATCCTAACAGAGAAGGTGATAGACATGAAGAGTTAAGAGAATCGGAATTTGAGACTAATAAGTCATACTCAAAAGCCGGTATTTTTAAAGGTACACGTATACTGCAACACAAATCTATAGAAGGCGTCGAGCTCAGTTGTTTTGGCGATTTCTTTACGTCGACTTGTTTTCTGCAGTGCCGGTGATTTCTTGACTCGGGTGGGTGTGGGCCTGTGGGGGTAGGGGTGGGGGTGGGGGGAGGCAGCTGTTCGGGCGTGGTTCAATGCAATGTAAATGAAAGTAGATGGGTTGGCCAAGCTGACGCGGGTTGGTCTTTCCACAAAATCAGATGGACTAGTTATAAGATATTCTCTTTATATAATTAAAGAACTTTCTCCTCACAACACTTTTTTAATGATTACTTCTTTTTTCTTCTCCCCAAAGAATTTCCTTTTTTTTTTTCTTCTCTCGTCTATAACTTTCTCCTTATAACATTTCTAAACTATTAGAAGAGGGGTGGTTCTAATGATATCGTTGAGGTGTCTCGTTTTGTGCATCGTGTGTTTTTTCTTTTTATATTTTTTAAAATTATTTTTTAACACTTTTAAATATATATATTTTTTAAATCATAATATTACTAAATAATATTTTCTTAATTATTAAGTTAAAAAAAAAACGATGCACAATAATAAGACTCTCCAACGATATCCCTATCCTTATCCTTAAAAAGTGTTTGATCAATATTTATTTTTAGCCTTGTTTGAATAATAAAAGTGTTTTATTTTATTTTATAAAATAATGAATTTTTTATAAAATTGTTTTATAAAAGGTTAAATAAAAGTGTTTTATAATTTTTTCAAATTATTATATAAAATATAATGAATTATTTAATTATTTTAATTTATAAATAATTAAAATATTATTTTAGTATTATTTTATTTAACCTTTAAATTTTATTTTAACTTATCTAATCTTAACTCATTATCTAAAAGACACTTCAATAAAATGGGTAAAGTTAAAAGCGGTTTAGATACTTAAAAATATCTTAAATAATTTGTAACTAGTAATGAAATAACTTATTATTAATAATAAATTGTTTGTCAATAGTAAAGTAGTTTAAAAATAGGAATTTTCTAGGTTTCGGTCAGACCGAACTCCTTCACAAATGTAGTCCTCGTTGTTGTCGATGGAGGCAGGAAACGGACCTATTTCGGGTTTAAAGTTGTTGGGAAAGGTGGGAGGTCATCGGGGGTCGCCGTCATAGGGGTGAGGTCGTGTCAGAACCCCTAGGAGAGTCGCCCAAGGTCGAGCCCTGACTCAGGCCTTGGAGGGCCAGGACAGTTCTCTGACTAGCCTGCAGGCATGCCTTGGCTTAGGCCTTGACACGAAGTAGGTGCCTAGCGAGACTACTGGCCATGCACAGTGCACGCGCACAGCCCATCAGCTTGGGCCATGCATGCACACCACCCCGGCACTCAGGCCGGGCCATGTAGGATCATTGCTCGACCACCTTGACTGGGCAGCAGCAGAGCGCCGTGGCTTGACCCTGTGCCTACCAACAGGATCATGCATGGCACATGGCCATGAGCCCCACCAATTGGCCCTGCACAGAGCCATGCCCGCGCACCACTAGGCGTCATGCAGCGAGACAACACGAAACAAGCCTGACCATGGATGAAGCAGCACGCAAGCCCACCTTGGGCCACATGTACCCCACGGCCAAACATAGCAAATGGCGCCTCCCACTCTTATTTTTGTGTTATTTTATTATTTTATTGTTTTGGTTAATTTGGTAATTAGCTATTTTTAATAAGGGACCTATTGGGGGTTTCCACTTTGTAGACTCTATAAATAGGACTTCTAGGTTTTCATTTCACATCTTTTGGACAATTTGAGACTAGACTTTTGCTCTTGGAAAAGAGTTAGGCTGGCCACAAGTATTGTGGTTTGGATTTCGGTACTTAGCACTTGGGTTTCCCTAGGGTGCAATTCGTGAATCCCTTTGGAAGAGGATCATCGTGCAATTCGTGAATCCGTGATCCACATCTATCCTTTTATTTGTTTTCATTTTTATTTATAAAAATCTTGAGGTAATTCATAAAAAGAGTTTTCGGTTTTGGAGTGAGTTGTGTTGATTGATTTTCATGTTTATGTGTTCTTGAGTTGTTTATTGATTGTTGAGTGATTTTGTGTTTGTGAGGCCAAATCCACACCACTTGTGGATTTGAGAATTTGTGTGTGTGTCCATTGAGGAATTCGAAATCCTCCTCCATTGGGAGATTCGAATTGCTCATGTGAGTGAGAGTGAGTGAATTGTTGATTGAAGGAAGTGTTGGAGACTTGAAGATTTGGTATGTGCCGAAACTTGAAGTGCTTGAAGGGCATTGGTGTGTTCTTGGATATTTGAGTGTTTAATCATCATTTGGTTGATCACTTGAATTGAAAAGTGTTTCCTTCCCCCAAAGTAGGCCACTTCATCAAACCCCACAAAACCCTAGAGCCACACGGCATAGTGCATGAAACCTTAGCCTAAACACTTGCCCATCTTGCCCTTTACCCTAGCCGACCAGTTAACCCCATCCTCTCCTATATTTCCTCACTTAAATCCACCTCATCCCTCATCCAAAACAAACCAATTTCGTACCCCCCAAACCCTAGCAAGACCGGCCACCCATTGGATTTGAATTCAAAAGAATTCAAATTCAAATCTCACCAAAATCCCTAAAAAATCTCAACCGGCCATCCACCCTTGCCCTAGCCGAAATCCTCTTGCCACATCACTTAAATTGCCACCTCACACTCCCATTTGATTGGTCATCAAGTGAAGAAGAGAACCAATCAAATCCCTCCCCCAACACCTAAGCAAATTCGGCCAAAACACTAACCCTAGGTGCCGCCCACTTCAAATGGCTATAAGCCATGTTCCTACATTTTAGGACTTATCCAAAACCATGCAAAACCCTAGAATCCTATCCCTAAACACATGTGCCGAAAACCCTAGCCTCTCACAAGCCATATTCGGCCACTTAAACCCCTACATAAACCCAATCTAACTTAGCCACAAGCTATATAGCCGAAACCACCCAAAAACCCCCATTGTCGTGAACCCCTTTGCTTCCCATCTAGCCCATTAACCTCACATTCTATCTTAACTCCACTCAATCCTAGCCTCACTTAACACTTTCCCTCACCTATATTTCCATTCCCAAGCATTAGAGTCAACTCGGTCGTTGGAGGGAACCAATTGTGCAAGGAGGAACCCTTCGGGTGATCGGGACAAGACCGAGGTCTCTATCAGGTCGCTGGAGGTCGCCGTCGCAGAGGTGAGGTCGCCGGAAGGAGCTGGTCCTGATGGCATGGGCGGTGTCGTCCACCATCATCGGTGGCGGCGCAGGCTGGACTGGGACCGAACGCCTCATATAATTCATCTTCATTTTATTTTTTTATTGTATTTTTATTGTGTTTTTATTTTTTATTGTACTTTATTGTGTTTTCTTCATTTTATTTTTTTACTATATCTTTTATTTTTTTTTCATTTTATTATATTTTAAAAAAATTATTATATTTTATAAGAGGACTACATTTGTAGGGGGTTCGCTCCAACGTCTCCCTTAAAAATATTTTAAAATAATTCAACTCTCAAACAAATCATTAACATTCATAACAATAGTACACCCTTAACATATTAGAGCACTAACATTAATCTTATAAAAAAATATCAAAATTTGATGAGAAATATAAATTTGATGGGAAGCCAATACTAAAATAATCATACATTAGACTCATCAAAAATATTTTCGTCATATTTGATCAAAAATGAGAAAAATAAAGTGGAGAGAATAAAATAAAAATACTTTTGATTTGGTAAGAATAAAAATGCTTTTGAAAAGTTACTATTCAAAAGCCAAACCACAAGTTTCACTTTTGCAATTTTTTTATATTTTGTTTTTGTTTTTTCTTTGTATTACATGTGAGATACAAATAAAAATACTTTTGTTTTGACTTTTGAATAAAATAAAAGCTCATGTACAGTCACCTGTTTCGATATTAGATAGAGCAATACTACATGTACATGAAGTCGTGTACCTTTTACAGAATCGATAACGTGGTATTATTTTTATTTCAGCTGAAATATTAAAAAAGATAAAAATATCATCAAAGAGAAATAAAAATAAAAAAACACGAATATTTAAATTATAGGATATGCAAAAATAATATTTATACATGATGTGTATGCAAAAGGTATACAAACAGTATACAAATAGTATTTTTGTCTTGGATAAGGAGCCAAAGATTAAGGAACTTATATTGCTAGACAGTGAGGAATGGAATGAGGAACTGATCAGAACAATATTTAATGGAGAGAAAGTTGAGCAGATTTTAAGCATTCTTTTGATTAGAATGGATTTTAAAAACAAAGTTGTGTGAGGTCCATCTAGGAAGGGGCTCTTTTCAGTCAACAGTGTCTATAATGTGGAAGTGGATGGGAAAAAAATTATCGAAGTAGAAACCTCAAGGGAAAGAGAAGTTGATACGAGATGGAAAGGCATGTGGGAATTGAATATTTCTTAAAAAACTGAAGTTATTCCTGTGGAAAGCAGGAAATAACTACCTAGCTACAAGGAAGAACATATTATTGAAGAAAGTAGTTGATAATTCTTTATGCCCAATCTGTACAAAGGAGGTGGAAACTTTGGTGCATATATTGTGGCAACGTACAACAGCAAATGATGTTTGGCTCGAGTTTTCGAACAGAGTTAAGAAATGGAGAACTGCAGAAGATGATTTATTTGTTGGTTTTATGGAAAAAGTTTATGACGAAATTGTTCAAATCTGATATGGAGGAAATAGCCACTATTATGAGGGGTTTATGAACAACAAGAAATGAAGAGGTAAGTTTTAAAAAGCCTTGTCAAGTTATGAGTATTGCAAGGGAAGAGTTAAGAATTCCAGATAACTCAAAAACTGATAAAGAAAAATCAAGAGAGTACTGCAGTTACAAAGAATATAATGTGCAAGAAGCCATTGGAGAGTTATATGAAGGCCAATTAGGATGCTGCCTTAGATCAAAAGATAAAGAAGATGGGATTAGGGATAATAATAAGAGATGAGGAAGGGTCTGGGCTGCCAAATGTGGTCAAACAAAATTTGTTAATCAAGCAGTTGTTGTAGAAAGCTCTGCTCTTTGGAGAGCAATGGAAGTGTGTAGGAATCTTAACTTTAGCAGAGTAATTTTTGAAAGTGATGTTGGAAATCAACACACGCAAATTGAAGAAGATGGAGGTTTCTGGAAGATGGCACCGTCAGTAGCAGCTGGAAGGTAGGCGCCGCCGGAAAATTCAAGAAAGTAGGCTACCGGAGTTCCACCGTCTTTTACACGTTCACACTATTTCTTTCTCCTATAAATACATGTAAGATTGTAATGAGGAAATAGAGTCGGAGGTGAGGTCCATTGGAGAAATTAGAAGAGAGAAACCATTGTAAATAATTGGTTTGTTGTTTAATACAAATTCTCCTCTTTGTGTGTGTGGAAGTAGGCTAAATTGGCCGAACCACGTTAAATTTTGGTCTCCATATTATTTGTGAGCTTCCGCCGATCCCAACAAGTGGTATCAGAGCCGGTAGGAGGCCGGATTTGTGAATTTTCATAAGAGACCCATTTTTAAACTTGATCGAAATCAAGTTTGGAGGATATTATCAGATTCCTCAGGTCAAGACGAAAATTTTGGTGAAAATTTCGTCTCAAACGGACACCGGACGAAGCTACACGCTCCACACGCGCCGACTCGGCGACGGCCACGAGACCCACGCTCCACACGCGCGCGCAGAGAAGAAGACAAGCTCCGACCCGTTAAATCTGGGTGATCCGACCCAAACCGGTTCGACCCGGTTTGCGCCCCCTACAGTAATACAACGGATAAGGAATATTCCGTCGGTATATTCTTGTCGCCGACAGAATATTTCGTCACCGGCAAGAATATTCCGTCGCAGGTAAGAATATTCTGGGGCAGGAATATTCCGGTGACTTAAAGAATATTCCGGTGACCGGAGGGAATATTCCGGTGACGTCTGAGAATATTCCATTTCAGAAGGAATATTTCATTTTTTCTTATTTTTCAGGTTTTTAGCGCAATTTTGATCGTTTTGGAACGAGACAAGAGTCGTTTGCAAGGTTTTCCACCATTCCAGACGCAACGGTGAGCTCCGTTTGTTGAGATTCAACTCCGAACGTTGAGAAACGGTCACTCAAATCAAAAATTAAAGCCAAACTGATGGAGGACTCGGGAGTAAGTGCGATGATCAAGCTAACATCTACAAATTACGCACTATGGAGACCTCGAAAAGAAGATCTCCTGAATTGTAAAGATCTCTTCGATCCAATTGAAGAGAAAAGTGTAAAGCCAGATAATGTAGCGGAGAAAGACTGGTATAAGTTGAATAAGAAAACTATTGGTCAGATCCGGCAGTGAATTGACCATAGTGTTTTTCATCATGTTGCACAGGAAACGGATGCCTATCAGCTATGGAAAAAGCTGGAAAACATGTACCAGACAAAAATTGCTCGGAATAAGGCATTACTAATGAGACGCCTTGTCAACTTGAAACTCAAAAGTGGCATCTTAGTGGCCGCACACACCAACGAGTTTCAGAATCTTGTAAATCAACTTGTATCCGTAGATTTTAAGCTCAGAGATGAAGAGCAGTCTCTATTACTTCTCAGTTTCCTACCAGATAGCTGGGAAACGCTAGTGGTCTCACTTAGTAATTCAGCTCCAGATGGAAAGCTCGTCATGTCAATGGTAATAGATGCCTTGTTTAATGAAGATGCTAGACGAAAGGAGATTGGAGGAGACGAGACAGATGCCTTTGTAACAGAAGGAAGGCATCAGAGAAATAGTAGAGGTAGAAGTCGAGAAAGGAACAGAAGTCAAAGCAAAGGGAGATCCCAAAGTCGCGGTAAACAGCGAAAGAAGGGAAAATGCTTTTATTGTGGTATTGAAGGCCACTTTAAAAGAGAATGCCGAAAGCTGTAGAAGGAGCAAAATCAACCAAGCAATCAGTCAAAGCACGAAGAAGGCGAAGCTGCAGTGACGCTTTCTGAAGATTGTGTACTCCTTTCCGCTGGTGAAGAATCTTGCTTGCACGTTTCAAGCGAGGAAGCCGAGTGGGTAATAGATACAGCAGCATCCTATCATGCCACTCCTTGTAAGGATTTCTTCAGTACTTACAAGGCAGGAGACTTCGGTACAGTCAAGATGGGAAATTCGAGTTTCTCAAAGATCGTGGGCATTGGAGATGTTAGGATAAAAACCAGTGTTGGCTGTACTATGGTGCTAAATGACGTTCGGCACATACCTGATCTTCAACTCAACCTAATTTCTATAAGAACCCTTGATCAATAGGGTTACGAGAGCATCTTCAGCAACAATGCTTGGAAATTGAAGAAAGGAGCAATGGTCGTTGCACGGGGACATGTCTGTGGCACTTTGTACAAATCAAGTTCTAAGATATATGCAAACAGTCTCAATGTAACTGAAGATGATACATCACCAAACTTGTGGCATTGGAGACTTGGCCACATGGGAGAAAAAGGGGTGTTTATGCTTGCAAAGAAAGCATTGATTACATTAAACAAAGGTATTGCTCTCAATCCTTGTGAATACTGTTTATTTGGTAAACAGCATAGAGTTTCATTCCAGACATCTGCTGGAAAAAGATCAGAGTTATTGAGCTTGGTACACTCTGATGTTTGCGATCCTTTTAAAGTTGAATCACTTAGAGGTAACAAATATTTTGTTACTTTTATTGATGATGCTTTACGAAAAGTGTGGGTGTATTTCCTAAAAAGGAAAGATCAAGTTTTTGAGCAATTCAAAAACTTCCATGCCATGGTAGAAAGAGAAACAGGCAAGAAACTGAAATGCCTCCGGACAGACAATGGAGGTGAATATATTTATCGAGAGTTCAGAGAATACTATTCCAGACATGGCATCAGACACGAGAAGACTGTCCCCTACACCCCACAACACAATTGTGTAGCAGAACGGATGAACCGGACCATTGTGGAACGAACCAGATGCATGCTGAGCATGACAAAGTTGCCTAAGCCATTGTGGGGTGAAGCAGTAAAAGTAGCCTGTTACTTGATCAACAGAACACCGTCAGTTCCACTGCAGTTTGAAGTCCCAGAGATGGTGTGGTCAGGCCGCAAGATTTCATACTCTCATCTAAGAGTATTTGGGTGCAAAGCATTTGCACATGTATTAAAAGAGTTTGGAGATGAAGAGTTTGGATACAGATTATGGGATCTAAAAGCGAAAAAGGTCATCAGAAGCAGGGACGTAGTGTTCCATGAAGACCAGATGTTTGGATCAAAACAAATAACTCCAAGTGCTCCAGAACCAGCTCCGAGTTCACTACCACTTTAGTCTGTTTCAAACACTGAAGATAGACAAGAAGTTTCCCCAGAAGAAGAAGAGGATACTGACAACGGAGAAACTACTACTGAGTAGGGGGAGCAGTTGCCTTCTCCATCAGAAACTGCAGAGTTTCCATAGTTGTCAGGTGATCAACCTCAACAGGACAGATCCTCTAGAGGGCGATTGTTGATTCCGTCACGAAGATATCTGGAATCAGATTATATTCTTCTTACAGATGAGGGGGAGCCAACAAACTTCCAGGAGGCAATATCTCATCCAGATAGCAACAAATGGATGCAGGCTATGCAGGATGAGATGAACTCGTTATAGAAAAATCAGACTTATGAGTTGATGGAACTTCCAAACGATAAGAGAGCACTGAGAAACAAATGGGTGTTCAAGCTGAAAAATGATGGCAAGCAGGTGAAGCACAAAGCTCGCTTGGTTGTCAAAGGATTCTAGCAGAAGAAAGGAATCGACTTTGATGAGGTATTTTCACCTGTTGTAAAGATGATTTCAATTCGAGTGGTACTCAAATTGGTGGCAAGTCTTGACTTGGAGCTTGAATAGATGGATGTGAAGACAGCATTTATTCAAGGCAACCTTGATGAGGAGATTTACATGGAGCAACCAGAAGGCTTCTAAGTTCCTGGAAAGGAACATTTGGTCTGCAAGTTAGAAAAGAGTCTTTACGGTTTGAAGCAGGCTCCCAGACACTGGTATAAGAAGTTTGACTCATTCATGATGAGTCATGACTACAAGAAAACTGCTGCAGATCAGTGCGTTTACATCCGGAGATTTTCAGAAGGTGATTTCGTGATGTTACTGCTCTATGTTGACGACATGCTGATTATTGGAAAAGATCCATCCATTATCAGGAAGCTAAAGAAGGATCTCTCCAAAGTCTTTGAGATGAAAGACTTAGGACCTGCCCAGCAGATTTTGGGCATGAGGATCACTCGTGACAGGAAGAAAAAGAAGCTATGGCTGTCACAGGGAAAGTATGTTGAACAAATATTAAGAAGGTTCAACATGGAGAAAGCAAAACCAGTCAGTACTCCACTGGCTAATCATTTCAAATTGAGCAAAAGCTCATGTCCCTCATCACCAGAAAAGGTTCAAGAAATGGCTACAGTACCGTACTCCTCAGCAGTAGGAAGTTTAATGTACGCTATGGATTGTACCAGACCTGACATCGCTCACGCTGTTGGAGTTGTGAGCTGTTTTCTTTCAAATCCAGGGAAAGAACACTGGAAAGCAGTACAGTGGATTCTCAGGTACCTTAAGGGTACATCAAAGTTGTGCTTGTGCTACGGGGGAGCTAACCCAGTCTTGAATGGCTATACAGATGCTGATATGGTAGGTGATTTTGATGGAAGAAAATCTACATCAGGATATATTTACACATTTGCAGGTGAAACTGTATCATGGCAGTCCAAACTGCAGAAATGTGTGGCTTTATCTACAACAGAAGCAGAGTATATTGTTATAACAGAAACAGGTAAAGAAATGTTGTGGCTAAAGCGGTTCCTCCAAGAAATGGGAGTCAGTCAAAAAGAGTACAGAATCTATTGTGATAGTCAAAGTGCTTTTGATTTGAGTAAAAACTCGATGTACCACTCCCGAACAAAGCACATCGATATTCGGTATCACTGGATACGTGAAGTAATGGAGCAACAGCTATTGAAGCTTGTAAAGATTCATACAAAGGAGAATCCAGCAGACATGCTAACAAAGGTAGTCACATACGAAAAACTTGAGCTATGTAGAAACATAGCTAGGTTAAGTACCTTGAACTAAAATGTGTCAGGATATCATCCATTTGGTGTTGAGGGGGAGATTGTTGGAAATCAACACACGCAAATTGAAGAAGCTGGAGGCTTCTGGAAGATGGCACCATCAGTAGCAGCTGGAAGGTAGGCGCCGCCGGAAAATTCAAGAAAGTAGGCCGCCGGAGTTCCACCGTCTTTTACATGTTCACACTATTACTTTCTCCTATAAATACATGTAAGATTGTAATGAGGAAATAGAGTCGGAGGTGAGGTCCATTGGAGAGATTAGAAGAGAGAAACCATTGTAAATAATTGGTTTGTTGTTTAATACAAATTCTCCTCTTTGTGTGTGTGAACGTAGGCTAAATTGGCCGAACCACGTTAAATTCTGGTCTCCATATTATTTGTGAGCTTCCACCGATCCCAACAAGTGATGCTCAAGCCATTGTTAATGCTGTAAATGAAGATAAATAAGAGCTTTTTTTTAATTGGAATGTTAGAGAAGATGCAATTTGTGTATAGAAATTCAAATGAAGTAGCTCACATTCTAGCTAAGGAAGCTATACATTTAGATTCTGAATTAGTATGGATTGAAGAATACCAGGTTGTATTAAACTGGGTATAGATAAGGAAAAGATATGCATTGTAAGCACTGGTTTATGATGAATACAAAGTTCTCTTTGATTCAGGTAAAATAAAAAAATCAATTCATATATTTATTTCTCAAATAATCACTTGGGCCACAGTTTGATCCTAAGCATTCGACTTGACCCAATTACCCAACAAAAATTTATTGTTTTGAAAATGAGGCCACTCAAGCTTGCTGATAATCCTATTTAAAACCAGAAATCTATCACGGAAAAGGTGACGACTTTCAAGAATTTGGCATATTGAATGAGAAAAACTCGAAATTCTACGACCCAATTTTGCCATCTGTTGGAAACCACAAAAAAAAAAAAAACTCAAGTTGAAAAAAAAGACATTATAATGTTGGGAATCTGGACCATCCAAATTCTTTTTACCAGGATTTACTTTTGACAGAATATAAAAAAAAATAGAGAAAAAAACACAACATAAGAATTTACGTGAAAAATCCAAAACAGGAGAAAAATTATTTGACCTAAAGAAGAAAATATGCTATATGAAAAATTGTTACAATCACACAATTTTTCTCATCACCCCAACGACATCTACAAAAACTTTTCCACTAGTAAAATTTTAACTTTCACCTCCCTTATTTTTACATACAAAAAGGACAACAAATTTTTTTTATTAAAAGCAAAAGTTACTAGATAAGTTTTTGACTGGTGTAATTAAACCAAGGAGAGCTGGTCTCTTTTTATAATCATATGGGCTTTCCCCTTCATCAAATCCCACCGATGTGGGACTCCAAAAGAAGTAAACCCAATAATCTACACCTTACGACTTTGGCTGGTCCCACAGCCACGCTCCACCACAATGAGGATCTTCATAACTTCTGCTATCATACTCCACCATAAAAGCATACTCACTCAGAATAAATCAATTCTAAGTATTTCACTTCTACCCATGTCAAAAATAACTTTGTTGAAAAATTATGGTGCAACTTCCACGTTTGGCTTTCTTGGAAGTTCATTAGCCATCGATATGAATTTCCACCACACACCTTGCATCAATGTTAAACCAATACTCGTGTGCAAACTTGTGAAATAGCTAACATTAACACATTCTCTATCATGGCAACTTTGGGATTAGCGGCATGCCATGAGGATGTACATATCTCTTTTTCTATAGAGAGAGACAACGTTAGCATCAATTCCAGTATCTCCATTTACTGACTTGGAGTCACTTGCCGAACCGGCTCCACCTCTTGTTGACAACTTTTATTGACGTGTCAAGTTATCCACACCTCCAACAAATTGCTGACTTCATGGGTTGGTCGACGCCTTGTGTAATCCTGATGGAATCAAAATATCCCTGGCTTTGCTTGCCACGAGTCAAAATTGACTCTCCCATCAAATTTCTCTACCTCTATTATTGACATTACCTCGATTTCCAAAACTGATCTTTCCTAAACAGAACTTTAAGATTTACAAGAAAGATTTGAGGGTTATAATGGACACACTTAAAATTTCTAATCTCCTAGACAGAACCTCCTAGACCGTACGTATCTACACTACCACATCAAAGACTCCATCCCGCCAAAAGAACCTAGTGGCTCTGATACCACTTGTTGGGAATCTGGACTATCCAAATTCCCCCACCAAGATTTACTTTTGACAGAATATCAAGAAAAATAGAGAAATAAACACAACACAAGAATTTACGTAGAAAACTCCAAAATAAGATAAAAACTACCAAACATAGAGAATAAAATATACTATGTGAAAAATTATTACAATCACACAATTTTTTCCCTCATCCCAACGACACCTGCAAAAACTTTTCCATTAATCAAATTTTAACTTTCACATCATTTCTTTTTACATACAAAAAGGATAACAATTAAAATCAAAAGTTTTTTGATAAATTTTTAACTGGTGTAATTAAATCAAGGAACGTTGGTCTCCTTTTATAATCATATGGGCTCTCTCCTTCATCAAATTCTACCGATGTGGGATTCTAAAAGGAGTAAACCCAACATATAACTTATAAGAGAAATGATAGACGCAATCATAGATTTGCAAGCAACGTGCAGTCACTTTGGAAAAAAGTGAATATATATAGGACTTACGTGAAAAAGTTAACTTTTTTTTAAAGCGATTGTATGTCATTTGCAACTCTACGACTGTATGCAGTATTATCCAATTTATAAAGCTTCTTTAATGATGGGGAGATCACGGGACTTGAACAGAGCAATATACCCCGTCGAAGTCAAACAGGACGATACCATATAAGTTCGAAGGGTTAACGCAAAGATATAGATTGTATCCAAAGTAAAACATAGAAAGTTATCGATACATCAGTTTCAAAGGCATCCAGGCATTAAATCTCCATCACTCGAAGGTATAGATAAAATAAACTTTGTGTACTCGTCATGCGTAATGACCAAGAGGACTGTCTTCAAACTGAACAATACCTTATTCTACATATTGTCTATAGCTTAAGTACAAACCAACGTTATTTACATGCAACATAAAAGTACCTTAAACAAAACTACACGTCTTAGTCAATCTTCCGTGGATGCTTATCTTCATTGATCACTTACATGGTGATGCATTTTCGCCCGCTGAAAATATAGTCACAGAATTACTACATGAAGTCTTTACCAGTTCTTGAAAGGAGGTAAAAAACCAGGAAAATTCCAGATCGAATACACAGATCACACTATACAGAATTTGTGCAAATCTAGCAGGGAGAAGAAGAACCATGTGTAATCGGGTTCCATGCGATGATGATTAGAGCCTGTTTTTCAAGTCCAAATAATCATTTGGTAACATCCCTATAAGTTATGACTATAAGAATCTTACTTTAAGCAGGTTTAGTAACATTCCCATTGAGATAATCAAGTTTTATATCTGGGAACTCATAGCCATATGTGGCAGGGTGTGACACACAGAAAATCCATCCCGCATTTGATTGTTGTTTGAGTCATCAGTGACGGGACAAGGCATGCTGAATGGCATATCCAAGTTGCAACCTGGAGGCTTTGGTAGGAGATCAAACATATACAAGCCTTCCTCGAGCTGCAAATCAACCTGATGTTAGGAACATGAACAATTGGGACAGGTATTTAACTCACTAGTTGTTGACATCCAGGAATTCAATTCCTTACCTCACTGGCTGTCGCTTCTAGCACTTCATTTTTTGCAGTGTAAGCATTATAACTATTTTGGTCACACCATTCAAGCTGCAAATTGAGACAACCCAACACAAAATTTCTTAGCTTAACTTGCAATTATCAATTAAAAAAAAAAGTACTTGAGAGCTTCACTTACTGGTTTATTGGCCCTTCTTGCATCAGACCCACTGCATGATCCATTGTCCTTAATAGAGACCAAAGTGAGATTCTTTTGACTGACAAACGTATTTTGAATGTACCCACCAGGAAAATCAAGTGTTGGATCTGAAAACTCAACACCATATGCGGCAGGCTCACTAGCACCATACTGAAAATAAGTCCCACAAGGACTGTTGTTTGAGTCATAAGTGACAGGGTGAGACATGCCAAATTGCATATCCAAGGGGGGGAACCAAGAGGACAAGTTGCAATCAGGTGGCTCTAATGGGAGATCAGACAGGCTCAAGCCTTCCTCAAACTGCAACAAAATATAGGAACATGAACGATCGGAACCAATAATTAACTCACTAGCTATTGATTTGCAGAACTCAATGCCTTACCTCACTGACTGGTGCTTTAGGCACTTCATTTCTTGCAGCGCAAGCATTATAACTATTTTGGTGACAATTACCGAGCGGTATAGTGTTCAATGTCTTTCCATCAAAACATTCTTGAGGAGATACCAAATTCAAACCTTGCGTAGACTCTAAATCTTCAAAATAAGATTTAGCTGTGGTAGCTGATGAAACAGTAGAAGGCTTCAAAGTATCACCACCAACAATTTGCTGCAGCTCAATGATCATTTCTTCTATTTCCAGATCATCCTGATGAAATAAATATTAATAGATAAGATAAGCCCTTAAAACCAGCTGCACTTCTGAACTTACAGGAAAAAATTAAAAACATTCTAGCTGAAAATCAGTTATTTTCTCACTTTGGTAGTGGTAAGTTCCCCCAATTGATTCTCTGCTGCGTGAGAACTAATATGTTTGTCATCGTACTTGACAGCTGTTGTAGTGCCAGATATTGTCTCATCACAAATTTCAGACTCTGATGCAGGGAATACTGAGCCCAGAGGTAGCTCAGACTCTGATTCTTCATGAAACAAATTGGATACCGCGGGTGACGAAACAGCAGGTCCAGAATCATTAATGTTTGGATCTTTAATACTCTTTTCATCTATATAGAATAATCGGCAGAGCACAAAGGCGTTCTGCATAAAGTTCATAAACAAAGTGAATCAGGCTGATCAAACCTACGAATTGGGTTACTACAGAACTGCATGGTCAAAAAATGTAAAGATGCGTATCAGAAAGTTTAGAGCTATGGCAACAATGAAATAGAAGACTTTGTCCACGTTTATTATAAAAAAGAACAATGCAGCAGTTCTAATAAACCAAAAGACTTCCCCTTTAAAGTAAGGACAGCTAAAATTAAAACTCCCAACTGAAACAGTCCTCAACTCGATGGTTATGTTGACCCTAACCCAAATGAGAGTTAAGAAATCGAGAATAAGAAGAAATGTGAGACCAATAATATCACAAACCAATCATTTAAACCAACCTGACCGGGATGGGTGCCATCAAGATCCTTCAGGGTAGCATGGTATTCATGAATTCCCCAATTTGTTTTCTCGCCTTTCCCTCGCCCTCTATAGAATACCAGATACTTTTTCTTTCCAATCACCACTCCCGATTCAGACATAATTTCCTTGTCCTTTCCAGTCACTTTCCAGGACCCAGTATTGGTTGCCCTGTTCGATCGATTCCCACTTCGATGCTTTAGATCCAGTCGCGAGAAGAACCACCATTCTGGATATGCGGTCTTTATGCAACGTGAATCTAACCAGTCTAAGCATGAAGTTCAAGGGCTAAAAAAAATTAGAAAAACACCCGAGCACGGTATGCAGGATTATCAAACAAAAAGTTAATGTGCTGTAAAAGAAGTAGAAAATTAAAACAACACAAAAAAGAAGAAAAATTAAAAAAAAAAAAGTTTAAGAAACAAATAACGATGAAATTAAAAATCAGGATCCAAACGAGAAAATCAAATGGTCATACTGAGGAAGAGCCAAATATTTTTATTGGTGACACATTTCTCATACCGATTTAATTTCCCGAGAGCAAGTTAAATAAACAGTTATCCCAAAAGGTTAAGCCTGCATATATGATCAACTTAACCAGTTAATAATTTTTCCAACTGAGTTTAATAAACATAAAAGAAATAGAGAAATCAATGACATAAAAGTTCCAAACAACAATTCGCAAAGAGGAAGACTATATTTCCCTAGTGCCAATGAATCACAGAAAAAAAAAACACGAATCTGTGTCTCTGGTGATAGGAATGGGAAGAACGTATCTTACTTTTCAAATCCCAGGGCTCCAATTTGCAACTCTGAGCTTCGGGAATGAAGTCGACTAACTCATCATTCCCAGTGTTCTTTGCCCTCAAGAAGAAGTTGATGAGCCTGTCTTCCGGCGGATCAAATCTCATCCATGGTCGTACTTTCAGAGACAACGCATCCATATGACTCGCGAACAAAAAGAATTATAAGTGGAAGGAAGTAACAAAGTCTAAGCGCGAGCTGAGAGATGAAGCAATTGGTTCGTTTACTTAAATGGAGGGGAAAATTTTGGTGCAAATAAGTCCAAAGCAAGTCCAACTATCTTCTCAACGAAGATTGCACTTTAGTCCTCTCAGTTTCAATTTATTATCAAAATGATTCTCTAAAGTCGTTTTTACTTCATACCCAGAAGTTTGAGTGATTTTTTCTAACATTTGGATAAGATTATAAAAAAGCAATTCTTTTGGAATTCGATCTTTGGATACAAAAATTGGGAAATTGTGTTTACACTGTTTGGTTCTTTTCATTCCCATTTTGTCTTTTTTATTTTTTATTTTTATTTTAGAGAATCTTCGAATATAACTTATACATGTTTTTATCTTAATTCTAAAATTTAGAATATGCTAAAAAAGAGAAAAAAATAACTGAAGTGTTTCTTCTCACATATATATATATATATATATATAATTATGATTGGTTTCAAATGATATTTCTCTTTTGCAAATAAGAAAATTTGCGAGAAATGTTGACTTGTTAAATTATACCATTTGTAAGAATTATCCATTTTGTCTGTTTTTAAGCATTTGAAAACAAATATTCATTCTCGAAAATTATTAACAATTTATATTCTTTCCATTTTAATACAGAGAAAATATTTTTTTTAACTTGTCCAAATCTCTTGAAGCAGTTCATTGGGCAAGTGAACAGAACCAAGCGTGTGGGAACCAGGAACAGTCACTTGGATCTTAAGTTTTATAGCCCCATTTTTAAATGCAATTCTATTTCTATAATTCTAGAACAAACTTTCTCTTAACAACTTTTTTCTAAGAATTACTTTTTCTTGTGCTCGTAATGAGATAAAATAAATTAAAAATATTTATGTATCCAAATGGACCTTAGGCGCAGTATAAGTTTGTTCTCGTTAAAACGGTAACAAAAAAACATTGTATTTTTTAAAACTTCTTTTAAAAAAAAATACAGTCACTTTCCTAGCTATTAATAAATAAATAAATAAAATACGTATGAATTTGAACGACAAATTGGACAAGTACCATTTTTCCGATATATATATATATACGTATATATATGAAAGAATAGAATTATTTGTCATTTTTTTATTTATGATAAATATATGATGTATAAATGATAAGTAGAAAAACTTAGTTAATTTAATAAGAATTAAATAATATAAAATATTTGGTGTGAAAATAATATTTTAATTATGAGCAATACTAAAATATGTAGCACGAGCTTATTCCAATAAGAACAAATACTCTTTTTCTTTTTTTGTTTTACATTTATTTTTTCTTATTTCTAAATATTTAAAAAAAATTATAACATCATTCAAAACATATTTTTAATTATTAAGTAAAAACAATTATATCAAAAGAAATTATATTTGAAGAAATTGCTTTAAATTGATCTGGCTAAAATAAAAAATTGGCTTTGTTTGTATTTGAAGACAAGACGAATTCGTCTTAACTCATTTCAAACTCAACATTACATTTTTTTTCATATTTTAATATAACAAGAAATGTATTGGGGCCCCTTTGCACCCACACGAGACTTTTTAGATAGAAAAAAAAGTTAAAAAGTTAAAAAATTAAAAAAAAATCAAACATATTTTATCTACATATATATATATTTTTATTGTTTTTGTAAATAAAAATGAATTGTGAATTAGTGCAAAAACATAGTGCAAAAACATTTTGCACTATGAGGGTGCAAAGGGGCCCCAATGCCATGGTCCCATATCACTGCCCTTATATAAAATACAAATTTCAATACAATTTTTTCAAATCCCAATACAATTTTTTTAATTCTCAAGTCAATTTTTTTAAATTTCAAAATAATAATAATATTAAAAAATAAACTCAACTCAACTTATCTCGTTTCGTTTCGTTTCTGAATCCAAATGAGAACGAGATAAACAGTAATTCCAACCAATCCTCCAAATATAGTGGGTTAATGTTCACATCCCATTTGATTATTTTATTTCATTTATTCTCTCAACCTTTTGTTTATTCACAACCTTTTACACGTCTTGGTGAAAATTTGAGTTTTTTCGCTTCATCTTGGGCGAGCGTAGATTGTTGGGAATTTGGACTTTCCAAATTCATTTTGTTAGGATCTACTTTTAATAGAATATCAAGAAAAATAGAGAAATAAACACAATACAAGAATTTACGTAAAAAAAACTCCCAAAAATAGGAGAAAAACTACTAGACCGAGAAAAAAAAATCTACTATGTGAAAAATTGTTACAATCACATAATTTTTCTCCTCACCCCAACGACACCCACAAAAACTTCTCTACTAGTAAAACTTTAAATTTAATTTCTTTTCCTTTTTACATACAAAAAAAGACAACAGAGAAATTTTTTTAAAGTAAAAAATTACTAGATAAGTTTCTGACTGGTGTACTAAATCAAAGATGTTTAGCTTTCTTATATAAGCCTTGGCCTTGTCCTTTCACCCACATATTTTCCATGTGGGATTCCAAAGGAGAAAAAATCCAACAATCTCCACCTTGCAACTTTGACTAATCCCACAGTCACGCTCCATTGCAATGAAGATCTTCATAGCTTTGCTATCATGTTGTACTATAAAAGCATACTCACTTAGAATAAATTAATTCCAAGTATTTCATTTCGACCCATGTCCAAAATAATATTGCTAAAAAATTATGGTGCAACTCCCACGTTTGGATTTCCTGGAAGTTCATCAGCCATCGATATGAATTTCCACCATATACCTTGCATCAATGCCAAAACGATACCCGTGTGCAAATTTATGGAACAGCTAACATTAATACATCATCTATCATGATAACTTTGGGATTAGCGGTATGCTATAAGAATGTAGATGTCTATTTTTAAAGGACATCGTCTTCCATAGAGATACAATGTTAGTTTCATCGTCAGTATCTCCATTTATTGATTTGGAGTCTCTTGCCAAACCGGCTCTAACTCTTGTTGAGAAATTTTCTTGACATGCCTAGATTGTCCACACCTCCAGCAAATTGCTGACTTCAAAGGTTGGTCAGCCTTTGTGTAATCGATGGAATCAAAATATCTCTGACTTGCACTTGCCACAAGCCAAAATTGATTCTATTATCAAATTTCTCCACCTCAAATCTGATAGAATTTGAAGCCCTACTTCCACACGTAACTTTGATGAATTTTACCGTAAAAATAAATAGTACATACTAAGTAAGTTCCTAGGAAATATTGATCTTTTCTAGACAGAACTTCAAGGTTCACAGGAAAGATTGGAGAGTCACAACGAAGACACTTAAAGTTTTCAATCTCCTAGATAGAACCTCTGTAGACCGTACGTATCTACACTACTACACCGAAGCTCCACCCTGTCAAAAGAACCTAGTGGTTCTGATACCACTTATTAAGAATCTGAACCTTTCAAATTCCCCCCACCAGAATCTACTTTTGAAAAAATATCAAGAAAAATAAAAAAATAAATACAATACAAGAATTTACGTTAAAAACTCTTTAAAGCAGGAGAAAAACCACCAGGCCCAGAAAAGAAAATTCACTATGGAAAAAATTATTACAATCACACAATTTTTCTCCTCACCCCAATAACACCCACAAAACTTCTCTACTACTAAACTTTAACTTTCACCTATTTTCTTTTTATAAACAAAAAAAGACAATAAAGAAATTTTTCTAAAGTCAAAAGGTACTAAATAAGTCTCTGATTGGTGTACTAAATCCAAGAGATTTAGCTTCCTTATATAAGCTTTGACCTTGCCCCTTCACCCTCATCTTTCCCATGTGAAATTCCAAAGGAGCAAAAAATCCAACATAGATAAGGATGTCAAAACGTGTCAGACATGTACATAATACTTAAATGGTTAATACGAACATGATTCGTTGAGGATTTCTAAGGCCATTGCAATAAGATTTGTATTATTATTTATGTTGCCCAGATGACTAACACAAGAGGGGGGTGAATTGAGTTATATTATAAAAATTAAGACTTATTAATCAAATACACAATATAAAATATAAACAGAATGTAAAACAGTAAGAAATGTAAAGAGTAGGGTAAGAGAAAGCAAACTCAGTATTTTTACGAGGTTCAGCCCCACTGTCTACGTCCTCGCCTCAAATTACCCCTTGAGTATCCCGAATGCACTAGTCAATCTCCTTTAGGTGGAGATAGAAACCTATTACACTTTTGAGCAGTACCGCTCCAAAGAATCCGTGTAGAACACCCTCTATACTTCCAATCACCTCACACTTGGTGATTTAACTATTCCCCGTGTAGAACATCTTCTACACACACAAGGGTTATATGCACCCTCTTACAAATAAAAGAGTTGATAGTGGGTAGACTATCAAAGTACACTGCTCAACGAGTGAGATAGAAACAATACAGGGCAACCTATATCTCTCTCAACAAGAATAAGAATTAAGGCTCAAAACTTTAGAAAAGAAAGAATGCGAGCTTTGAAAGAATGATGCAAAACTTAGCAATAGATGTGTAAGTTCTTGTTGTGATTTTTACAAAACTCAAGTGAGCTATTTATAGACAAATGAGTCTTCAATTTTAAATTTGAAAAGATTCTCATATCAAAGATATCATCATTCACTTTTCAAAAATTTTAAATCTAATTTTTTTACTTTTTGCATGTGACAAAAGGAGCACACTTTACTTTTTAAAAATTTCAAATCTAATATTTTACTTTTTGCATATAACAAAAGGAGCACATTTTACTTTTCAAAAATTTCAAACAAAGACATCTACCTTTTGCATAAGTCAAGAAAAGCATCCATCACTTTTGAAAATATTCAAATAAAACATGCACATGTGAAAGATGAATAACTAATAAGATCGAAAGAAATGTGTTTAGGATACCATAACTCTAAGTCAATGGTATTGGCAAAATATCTAAAAATCTGCTTGACTGCAATCAAATGAGATTGTTTTGGAAATGATTGAAAACGTGCATATAAACATACACTGAACATAATATCAGGTCTACTAGTTATCAAATATAATAAACTACCAATCATATCTCGATATACTTTTGAGTCATTACCGATTTCATATTTATCAAGTTTAGTGCTTGGACTCATTGATGTTCCAATTATCTTCGCATATTCCATCTCAAATTTTGAGTAACTCTTTGATATATTTTGACTGATTAATAAATGTTCCACTTTTTGCTTGCTTGATTTGCAATTCGAGAAAGAATTTAAGTTTTCCCATCATGCTCATTTCAAATTTTTCCTACATATTCTTAACAAAATCTTGACACATATTTTCATTAGTAGCACCAAATATTATATCATCTACATAAATTTGAACTAGAAGAATATCATTCTATTCATATTTGATGAAAAGAGTTATATCGATCTTTCCTCTTGAAAACCTTTTTCAATTAAAAAAAAACTATTTAAGAAAACACTTTTAACATACATTTGAAAAAGTTTGAAATCTTTATAACAAGCATATGCAAGTAGCATTCGAATAGTTTCTAATCTTGCGACTGGTGCATATGTCTCATCATAATCGATTCATTGCTCTTGATTGAAACCTTGGGCTACAAGTCGAGCCTTGTTTCTAGTGATGATTTTAGATGCATCTTTTTTATTTCTAAAAATCCATTTTGTTCCAATAACAACATAATTTTTAGGTCTAGGAACAAATGTCCATACATTATTTCTTTCAAATTGATTTAGCTCTTCTTGCACAACTAGAATCCATGATTTATCAATAAGTACTTCATTAATATTTTGGGTTTAATTTTAGATAGAAAAACAGTGTGATTACAAATATTTTTAAGAGATGATCAAGTACTTACACCTCGTGAAGGTTCTCCTAGAATTTGTTCTACTAGATGATCTTTCACATGTTTTCACTGTTTGGTTGCATCTTGTACTAAGTCTTGATGATATCTCCTTCTATTTCCATGATCTTCCCTTTTGAATTGTTTCCAAATATCACGCATCCTTCTTCTTTAGAAGTGAAATCAATGAATTTAGTTTTGTCTCATGTCACGTATCTTGAGCATCCGTTGTCTAAAAAGCCATTTACTTTTACATGTAGAAGACTTCATGCATACCTACAAAAGTAATTAAAAAAAATTCTTGGTACCCAAGTTCTTTGGGTCCTTTATTTATTAGTATTAGAAGAAATAAAATTCTTAGGTACCCATATGGCCCTAATAGTCATTGTATGTTTTCTTCTAATAGGACAAGCAAGATAATTATGACCATTTCTATTACAAAAATTGTAAATAGCATGTGACATATATGAAGAACTTGAGTGATTATAATAGTATCATTTTTTAACAAAATTATTTTTATGAAAAGAATTTTGAATATTGGACTTTGATGTAGAAGAATTATCAAAGAAGTTTTTATAAGGTTTGTATTTTTGTTTTGGCATATATCCCAAGCCTGCTTTGTCAAAAACACATCTTTGACTACCAAAAAGTTTTTCAAAATTTCTTTTTCCATTCGTCAAGTTTTCAATAATATTTTCTAAATCAGTTTTCTTTTTCTTCAATTCAAGATTTTCATCTTTCAAAACAATACTTTCTTTTCTTAAAATATCAATTTCATTTGTTAAAAAATAATTTTTCTTTTTCAAATCAATATGCTTGATACCTAATTTTTCAAATTTCTCATATACCTCTTCTAAAACATTTTGCAATTCTTCATATGAAGAATCTTCAATATTATCAAGATTTATTACCTCAATGTCATCTTTAGTCATAAGACAAAAATTTGCTGATTCTCCATTACTTGCTTCACTATCTGAGCTACTTAAATCATCATCTCATGTAGCTTTCATTGCTTTTTTTGCCTTTGTTTCGATCTTTCTTTAGCAGAGGACAATCTGACTTGATATGACCAAACTTATTGCATTTATAACAAATTAAAGTGTCATTTTTACCTGAATCTTTCTTGGAAAATTTTTTGAAAGATTTCCTTGGAGTTTTATTTTTCTTTAAGAACCTCTGAATTCTTCTTGTTATCATCGCAACTTTTTCAACTTTGTCGTCATTTTCCTCATCTTCATCACTTTCACTGTCATGTGTAACAGCTTTAAGTGCCAAACTCTTCTTTGGCTTTCCTTCTTCTTCTCCTCTTTTCAATATATACTCATGGGTGATAAGTGACCCGATGAGTTCATTCACTTCGAGTTTCTTGAGGTCTCTAGCTTCAAGAATCGCTGTCACTTTTGATTCCCAACGTTTTGATAGAGAGTTGAGAATTTTTCTTACCATCTCCAATTTGGAATAAACTTTATCAAGAGCTGTCAAACTGTTTATTATGTTAATAAAATGAGTGTGCATACTAGAAATAGATTCATCATCATTCATCTTATACATTTCATATTCATGAGTAAGAATATAAATTTTTAATTCCTTGACTTGAGAAGTTCATTCATAAGTAATTTCCAAGTTATTCCAAATTTCCTTTGCTGTAGCGCAAGTCATTACTCTATTAAACTCATTACCATTGAGAGCATTATATAATAAATTCATAACAGTTAAATTCAAAGTATAAAGTCTATCGTCTTCACGATCAAACTCTTCTTCTTCCTGACCTTTTCTCCATTAACCACTTTTGTTGGAATATAAGGTCCATTTACAATGCATTTCCAAATTTCTCGACCTTGAACTTGAAGGAATATTTTCATTCTTACTTTTCAGAATGAGTAATTGTCTCTGCAAAAGAGTGGAGGCCGACTGCTAGATTGACCTTCACCAAATGAAGCTGCAACGTTAGTCATAAGATCTTAACTCAAAAGATAGTTAATCTTATAACAGAGTTCTAGCTCTGATACCAATTGTTGCCCAGATGACTAACACAAGAGGGGGGTGAATTGGGTTATATTATAAAAATTAACACTTATTAATCAAATACACAATATAAAATATAAATAGAATGTAAAGCAGTAAGAAATGTAAAGAGTAGGGTAAGAGAAAGCAAACTCAGTATTTTTACGAGATTCAGCCCCACTGCCTACGTCCTCGCCTCAAGCTATCCCTTGAGGATCCCGAATTCACTAGTCAATCTCTTTTAGGTGGAGATAGAAACCTATTACACTTTTGAGCAGCACCGCTCCAAAGAATCCGTGTAGAACACCCTCTATACTTCCAATCACCTCACACTTGGTGATTTAACTATTTCCCGTGTAGAACACCTTCTATACACACAAGGGTTATACGCACCCTCTTACAAATACAAGAGTTGATAGTGTGTAAACTATCAAACTACACTCCCCAACGAGTGAGATAGAAACAATACATCGCAACCTATATCTCTCTCAACAAGAACAAATTAAGGTTCAAAACTTTAGAAAAGAGAGAATGAGAGCTTTGAAGGAATGAGGCAAAACTTAGCAATAGATGTGTAAGCTCTTGTTGTGATTTTTGTAAAACTCAAGTGAGTTATTTATAAGTAAATGAGTCTTCAATTTTAAATTTGAAAAGATTCTCATATCAAAGATATCATCATTCACTTTTCAAAAATTTCAAATCTAATCTTTTTACTTTTTGCATGTGACAAAAGGAGCACACTTTACTTTTCAAAAATTTCAAACTTAATCTTTTACTTTTTGTATATGACAAAAGGAATATACTTTACTTTTCAAAATTTTCAAACAAAGACATCTACCTTTTGCATAAGTCAAGAAAAGCATCCATCACTTTTGAAAATATTCAAATAAAACATGCATATGTGAAATATGACAAACAATCATCTTAATATTTTCAAAATTCAAACATTTAATCATGTCATACACATGCGAAAGATGACAATCAATCATCTTTCAAAATTTTCAAATTTAATTTTCAAAATATTCATACACATGTGGAAAATGTATTTTAATACTTTATGAAAAAATATTAATTTTGAGTCTTAATCCTAATTTCGAATTTTTAAGAAATTTACAACATTACTCTATGATTTTAATGTGAACTTGTTCCCTTCTTGCTCATATTTGGTTCCTTGATATGCTTGATTCTATTGTGTGGATAACTTAAACTTGAGACTCCTTTATTTTTTGAATTCATTTGTTATCATCAAAATCCATGTGTAGATTTATAATTACACGAAACTTGAAATCTTGAATTCAACAATTTAATATATTATTTTTTACTAAAATTAATATTTAATATATTAAGTGTATTTGCAACAAAAAAAATCCAAGAATTAGGCATATTGAACGAGAAATATAATTCTACTACCCTTTTTAGCTGTGTTAGAGCATTAGCAGTGGACTCGCTATAGTTCACTGCAAGTCCAAAATGTGGACTTAATAGAAAAAAAAAAGTATGGCATTGGACTGGCCATATGAACGCCATCTTAAACTTTATTTACAGTAAATCAATCTTCCTCACCATCTTTGGCAAGTCATTGTTTCAATTCCAAAGGCTTATTTTATTATTTTATATGAGACAGTTGACACGCGAACTCGTTCCCTCAACATCTCTATGTTCTTCTTCAACTTGGCTGTTGCTCCATCCTCTCTTCATGTTGATCAGCTCCATCTTTGGTATTTCTCCTCCCTTCCTGTTGATCAGCTCCATCTCTGGTATTTCTCTCAAAGGTTTCACAATTTATTTCTCCATCCCTTTCACGCAGGCAGTCCTCGTCGTTCTTCAGTTCTTCTTCCCTCACCTCTCTCACACGCAGGCTGTTACGGATAATAGCAAAATAATGAAGAGAAAAGGGAGAAAAAGGAGTTAGTTGCAAGTTAGTTAAGTCACATGTGGGTATACATCTCTGTAATAAAGTCTAATGTTTGGAATAGCCCTGATTAGCCATGTAAATGTACTGAATTACCCTTGTAATTGTAACAGAAATAAAGATGGACTTCATCTATAAAAGGATGAGTTCTATTGATTATAAAGGTACTGAATAAAGTGAATAAAGTCATTCTTGGATGTTGCTGATCCCTAGAAGACCAGAAGATATTTTTCTTACAATTGAGTGTAATTTCTGAGTTTTATTACATCAATTGGTATCCAGAGCAAGGTTTTAACCTAGAAAATTTTTTGTCACTAAAATAAAGGAAGCAATTACTTGCAATGGCAGAGAATACTTGTTTTAAAGAATTGGAGAAGTGCGTAGTTGCGTTGCGACAAACTCAAGATAATCAACTAAAGAATATGGAGCAATAAGCGAAGAGTATTGAAGATCATCAAGGGGCATTGGCATTGCTGAATTCAAAAATGGATATGTTGTTGGAAGTTTTCAATGCTGCGCAAGGGGGTAATCAGAATACGAATGTGAATATAGAAGATAACATTCCAGAAAAAGAGCCTGTAATTCAACGTATGCAATTTCGCACTATTAAAATCGATTTTCCGCTATTTGATGGAGAAAACCCTACGGGATGGGTTTATAAGGCAAATCACTAGTTTGCTTTAAATCCTATGCTTGATGATCAGAAGATTTTAATGTCTTCTTTCTACTTGAAGGGTAGTGCGTTAATATGGTTCTAAGATGTTGAGGCGAATGGGAAATTTGGATCTTGGAATGATTTTGTGGAGGCATTACAGTTAAGGTTTGGGAATCTATCATACGATGATCCCATGGAAACTTTAACTCGTTTGAAGCAACATTCCATTGTGGCTGTGTATAAATCTCAATTTGAAGTGATTTCTAATAGATTGAAAAGCTTGTCTGTGAGTCACAAATTGAGCATGTTTTAAGCGGATTGAAGGATGATATAAGGTTGCCAGTGAGGATGCTCCATCCTCAATCTCTTACTTCTGCTCTTGGCTTAACAAAGATCCAAGAAGAGTACGTTTCTAGTATTCGAGGCTTGAATAAAGGTTATCAACCTTCTTATACTCCTGTTGCTGTGGGAGGGAGTGGATCTTCGATATTTTCTGTAAAGAAAGACAATCAAATAATTGGCAAGGTAAGGTTAATAATGTGAAACCTACTATACCTATTCAGAAAATAAGCCAATCTGAAATGAAAGAAAGAAGGCAGAAAGGGTTATGCTATTTCTGTGATGAGAAATGGAACCCTAACCACAAGTGTGATAGAAGAAAAGCTAAGATTTTCTTAATGGAGGGAATGACTTTATTCCAAGAAGAAGAAGAGCAAGATTGGGAAGTATTGGAAGAAAAGGATGTTGAACATAATGAAGATCTTGAAGGAGAAATTCCTGAGATATCCTTGCATGCTATTGCAGGATTTTTGAATCCAAAAATTATGAGGATTCAAGGTCAAGTAAAGGACTGTCCTGTTGTCATTCTGGTAGACACAGGCAGCACACATAACTTTCTTGATCCTATGGTTGCAAAGAAAATAGGATTGAGCATCAATGCTGGTGAACAACTTGAGGTGCGAGTAGCAAATGGTGAAAGAATGTGTAGCGAGGGATTGATTGAATAGTTACAATTTCAAGTTTAGGGGAATCAGTTTACGGCTAATTTTTTCTTATTACCATTGGGGGCTGTGATGTAGTGGTTGACATGCAATGGTTGCAAAATTTGGGTCCAGTGTTATGGAATTTTAAGAACATGACCATGTCCTTTCAAGTAGACAGCAAGACAGTGAAGTTGAAAGCAATGAAGTCTTTGAAGTCTTAGTTGGTGGAAGCAGTATAGATATGTCAGCTTACTACCATTGAAAGGAAAGGTTTTTTTTTTTTTTTTTTATACAGATGGTACAACAACAAACCAGTAATGCAAAGGAGGAAATTGATGAGGAGCTAGAACAAATTCTGTCCAGATTTGCTGCTGTTTTTGAGGAACCAAAAAGGTTACCTCCTACAAGGAGCCATGATCATAAGATTGTTTTGAAGGAAGATATAACACCTATGTCAGACCATACAGGTATCCATTTGTGCAGAAAACAGAAATTGAAAAGATAGTAAAGGAACTCCTTAAAGCAAGGGTCATTAGGAACAATCAATCTCCTTTTACATCACTAGTTATTTTTGTTCGAAAGGCTGATGGATCATGGCGTATGTGCATCGATTACAGGGCATTAAATAGAGAAACTATCAAGGATAAGTTTCTTATTCCTGTAGTTGATGAACTTTTGGATGAATTGCATGGAGCAACTATTTTTTCTAAACTAGATCTCAGGTCTGGTTATCATCAAATTCGGGTAAGAGAATGTGACATTGAGAAGACAGCATTTTGAACCCACCAAGGACATTATGAGTTTTTGGTTATGCCATTTGGCTTAACCAATGCCCCTGCAACATTTCAGTCCTTGATGAATGAAGTTTTTCAACAGTTTTTGAGCAAATTTGTTATAGTATTTTTCGATGATATCTTGATATATAGCAAGGACAAAAAGCAACATTTAGAGCATTTAACGATGGTGTTAGCAGTGCTGGCAAAACATTCTTTGTTTGCAAAAAGAAGCAAATGCAGGTTTGCTTGTAAACAAATTTATTATTTGGGACACCTAGTTTCAGCTGAGGGAGTTCAAGCTGACCCATCTAAGATTAAGGCTATGGTGGAGTGGCCTTAACCTAAGTCAGTTAAATCCTTAAGAGGATTTCTTGGCTTGGCAGGATATTATCATGTATTATGGGTTAATTGCGAGCCCATTAACTGATTTACTCAGAAATGATGGGTTTCATTGGGGATTAGTTGCTGCTCAAGCCTTTGAAGAATTAAAGAAGGCGATCACTCAACCACCTGTTTTAGCCCTTCCAGATTACCAAAACCATTCTTAATTAAATGTGATGCATCGGATAAAGGTGTTGGTGCAGTTTTGATGCAAGTCGGGAGACCTTTGGCATTTTTAAGTCAGCTCTTGAGAGGACAAGCTTTAACTTTATCTGCTTACGAAAAGGAGTTTTTAGCATTAGTATTGACTGTAAAGAAGTAGAGGCCATACCTTTTGGGAAATCAATTTGTTATTAAAACTGATCAGTAGAGTCTGAAATTTCTTTTAGAGTAGAAAATTGATACACCATCTCAGCAAAAATTGTTGAGAAAACTCATGAGTTATGATTTTGTAATTGAGTACAAAATGGGTAGAGACAACTTAGTTGCAGATGCACTCTCTCGTATGGAAGAAGTGGAAGAAAATGTAGATTTATCTGCTAGTACAGTACTAGATCCTCTATGGTTTAAACAGTTAAAGGATTCTTATTTGCATGATGAAGAAATTGTTGAGATTTGTAGGAAATTGCAGTAGGGTGATATGGTGTACAAGAATTATACACTCCAGAATGGATTTTTGATGAAGAAAGGCAAACTGTTTTTATTAGCTAATTCGCCCTTGAAAGAACAAGTTCTTCAGTTTATTCACAGCAGTATTTTTGGTGGTCATTCAGGCTATCTAAAGCCATTGCATAGGGCCAAGGCTGATTTTTGTTGGACAGGTATGAGATGGGACATAAAAAAATTCATTAAAGAGTGTGAAATATGTCAAAAGTGTAAAGTGGAGAACTTAAAGCCTGCAAGGTTGTTGCAACCTCTGCCGATTCCTCTTAAATCTTGGAGTGACATTTCCATAGATTTCATTGATGCCTTACCTAAGTCTCAAGTATTCACTGTGATAATGGTTGTTGTGGATCATTTTACAAAGTATGCTCATTTTTTGTCAATGTCTCATCCTTATAATGCAGCCTCAATAGCAAGAATATTTCTTTCTCAAGTGTTTAAGTTACATGGAATGCTTGCTACCATTGTAACTGATCGAGATGTCACTTTTACAAGCTCATTCTAGAGGGAGTTTTTTAGATTGCATGGGACTAAGTTATAATTTAGTTCTACTTACCATCCACAGTTGAATGGGCAAGCAAAAGTTGTTAACAAATGTGTTCAACAGTATTTGAGAAGCTTTGTTTTAGAGAGACCGAAAATGTGGAGTAATTGGTCGCCTTGGGCAGAATGATGGTATAATACCTCTCTGTATTCTTCAACCAAAGTGACACCCTTTGAAGCTTTATATGGGATTCCTCCTCCATCTCTATTGTAATTTGTGGCAGGTACAACAGATAATGAAGCTATTGATGCAGAGCTTCGATCAAGGGAGGAGATATTGTCAATATTAAAGAGGAATTTGACTGCAGCTTAGAATCAGATGAAGCAACAATATGATAAGAAGCATGTTCATAGGCAATTTCAAGTGGGGGATATGGTTTATTTGAAAATACATAAGTATAAACAACACTCAATAGGATCAGTTGTTAATCCTAAATTGGCGGCACGATTTTGTGGACCTTTTAAAATGCTAGAGTGTATTGGTACAATTGCTTATCATCTAGAATTACCAATGGGTACGAATGTTCACCCAGTGTTCCATGTATCCAGACGAAGCATGTGGGTTCATTAACAATTGTTTCACCTATATTACTATTACAGGATTTTCATGGTGGCTTTTGAAGTGAACCTGAAATAGTGTTACAAAGAGAATGACTAAGGTTACTAACAAACCTTTCATTGAGCTGCTTGTTAAATGGAAGGGAGCTTCTGAGGAAGACTCAACTTGGGTTCCTGTGGAGCAGTTGAGATTACATTACCTGGACCTTGTGGGCAAGGTCTTCTAAGAGGGGATGAATTGTTACGGATAATAGTAGAATAATGAAGAGAAAAGGGAGAAAAGAAGTTAGTTGCAAGTTAGTTAAGTCACGTGTGGGTATACATCTCTGTAATAAAGTCTAATGTCTGGAATAGCCCTGATTAGCCATGTAAATGTACTGAATTACACTTGTAATTGTAACAGAAATAACGATGTATTTCATCTATAAAAGTATGAGTTCTGTTGATTGTAAAGGCATTGAAAAAAGTGAATAAAGTCATTCTTGGAGGTTGCTGATCCCTTGAAGATCAGAAGGTGATTTTCTTACAATTGAGTGTAATTTCTGAGTTTTATTGCATCACAGGCCCTCATTCTCACACGCACTCAATCTCAACCTCTCACGCTCATGCAGCCCTCCCCTCCTCCCTCCTCCCTCGTATGCAGGCGCAGCAACGCAGCCCCTCTCTCTGGTATTTTCGTTTTATTTTTTTGAATTTTTGATGTTCTGATTTTTCTGGTGTTCTAAATTGATGCGGAGGAAAGGGGATTCTCTTGGCATTGAGGAAAGGTATTCTGAATCGATTTTTTTATGTTCTGATTTTTATGATGTTTTGATTCTCATAGAAATGAAGAAGAAACTAACAAGCAGTTAATCAGAAGTGAAGCATACATAATTTTATGCCGAAATGATTTCCCTCTTTTGGTGGTAGTTGTTGAACATAATTTTTGTTTTTTTTTTGTTCTTTTTTTTTTAGCCATGCTCTGCTATTTACATTGTCTGCTATTTTTGTGGGTTATCGACATGCTCTGCTATTTACATTGTCTGGTGTTCTTTTATTTTGAGTCGTCTTCTTTTTCTTCTTTTTGTTTTTTAAATCACTCTGTCTAATTAAAAAATAAAATATTGTTTGCATTCATTAATATTTAATACTTTAAGTGTATTTGCAAAATTAAAAAAAATATATTAAAATATATATTATTATTTTGATTTTGATTTAGCTAAACCAATATAGATCACTTAACTAAATCATATAGATTATAACTAAAAGAGTAAAATTGGACTTCAATTTAAACTTAGCAATGGCTAGTCCATTACTAATACTCTTAGAAACCACAAAAAGAAAACAGGAGACCTGAACTGAGCAATATACGCCATCGAAGTCAAACAGGACGGTACCATTTAAGTTCGATAGGATAACACATAGATATAGATTGTATCCAAAGTAAAACATAGAAAGTTATCGATACATCAGTTTCAAAGGCACCCATTAAATCTCCATTACTCGTAGGTATAGATAAAATAAACTTTGTGTCATCATGCGTTGTCTTCAAACTGAACAATACCTTAAGTACAAACCACCAACGTTATTTACATGCAACATATAAGTACCTTAAACAAAACTACACGTCTTGCTCAATCTTCCACGGCTGCTTATCTTCCATGATCACTTACGTGGTGATGCATTTTCGCCCGCCGTAAATATAGTCACGGAGTTACTCCAAGAAGTCTTGACCAGTTCTTGAAAAGGAGGTAAAACCAGGATAATCCCAGATCGAATACACAGATCACACTACACTGAATTGGTGCAAATGTAGTATGTAGTGGGGAGAACAAGAACCCTGTGTAATCAGGTTCCATATGATGATGATTAGAGCCTGTTTTTCAAGTCCAAATAATCATTTGGTATGGCATCAATCATATGATTATGTACACCTGAATTTTTTAATTTTTTTTTTCTAACCAGGTTTCTGATAATCATTTGATTTGGTAACATCCCTATGACTATAAGAATCTTATTTTAAGCAGGTTTAGGAATCATTTCATATGACATCATCCATATGATTATCAGTCGTTCTAATAATCGTTTAGATGATATCATACATGAAACTTACGAGGTTTCATGGATGTACCCATGTTAGGGCATCATTAGGTCAAGGTTTGATGGTAGAGACATGGAGAAATTCGAATTGATAAGACACATTACGTTTTTGGAGGTCACTTGGGTCGTGGACTATTTTGGTTTGTATTTTTTGGGAGTTTGGGACTTCAACATGAGAGAAAGGATTTGGGAGTTTGTGCCTTAAATTATTGGCCGGCTGGGAAAAGTTCGGGTAATTGGAAAGGGTTTTAGACAGTAACAAGTCTGGAATCTTCTTTGTTTTAAGTATTATGCATAGGATGGGATTCAAAAAGAAAGAGGTACCTAGAAATAAGTTGGAGGGAAATGAATGTCAGGAGAAAACCTTTTTGATCAACTTGCAAGGAGGTTTCACATGGAATTATGGTTCAATGGAATAAGCTTGAATTCAGAGGGGCTTCATAAGATAGTGTGATATGGTGTTTAGATACTGGAGTTGGAAAAGGAAGTATGTATATTAGAAACTGAGGAAAATACATTGATGTTTGGGATACTAGTTGGGAGATAATTGTCTTCATAAAGTATGAAGATTATTGGGCTTTAGAATTGAGCCTGTAGTTAAGACTCATCTTCCGAAGAATGTCGTTAATTCTTCGAAATACAACCAGATCCTTCAATCTGATTTGAAGACCCTTCCATCCATACCATGTGGGATCCCAGATTTTGCAACTCTGATGAAGCCTTTCTTTTGCTGATCTCTCCAGAATCTTGAAATGTTGACTCGAGCTGTCAAGAACAATGCAAGGTTAGGATTCAAAAGACCAATAAATCTGAAAATATAAGACAGGTAAAACTCATCCGTTTTAACTGTAAGATTTTAACAAGTCACACCATTCAAGCTGCAATTGACACAACTCAACACAGTTTCTGGGTTCAACATGCAACTACCGATAAAAAAAATGTAGCTGAGAGCTTCCACTTACCGGTGCATTGGCCAATTTTGCATCTAGGCTACCGCATGATCCATTGTCCTTAATAGACTCCAAAGTGAGATTCTTTTGACTGCCAAACATATTTAAATCCTGAAGCTCATGGCCATATGTGCCAAGGTCATCCACGCCATCTAGTGGTTCGGAAGAAACCTCCATAAGGCTCAAGCCATCCTCAAACCAAGAATCAACCTGATACAGGAATATAAACGATCAGAACCGATATTTAACTCTCTAGCTATTGATTTGCAGGAACTCAATGCCTTACCTCACTGACTGTTGCTTTAGGGCACTTCATTTCTTGCAGCGCAAGCATTATAACTATTTTGGTTACAATTACCGAGCGATATAGTGTTCAATGTCTTTCCGTCAAAATATTCTTGAAGAGATACCGAATCCAAACCTAGCATAGACCTCTAAATCTTGTAAATAAGAGTTTGCTGTGGTAGCTGATGAAACGGTAGGGTTATTGTGTGGTGAAGTTGAAGGCTCCAAAGCATCACCACCTACCATTAGCTCAATGATCATTTCTTCTATTTCCTGATCATCCTGATGAAATAAATATGAATAGATAAGATAAGCCCTTAAAACCGGCTGCACTTCTGAACTTACAGGAAAAAAATTAAAAACAGTCTAGCTGAAAATCAGTTATTTTCTCACTATGGTAGTGGTAAGTTCCCCCAATTGATTCTTTGCTGCGTGAGAACTAATATGTTTATCATCGCACTTGACAGCTGTTGTAGTGCCAGATATTGTCTCATCACAAATTTCAGACTCTGATGCAGGGAATACTGAGCCCAGAGGTAGCTCAGACTCTGATTCTTCATGAAACAAATTGGATACGGCGGGTGATGAAACAGCAGGTCCAAAATCATTAATGTTTGGATCTTTAATACTCTTTTCATCTATAAAGAATAATCGGCAGAGCACAAAGGCGTTCTGCATAAAGTTCATAAACAAAGTGAATCAGGCTGATCAAACTTACGAATTGGGTTACTACAGAACTGCATGGTCAAAAAATGTAAAGATGCGTATCAGAAAGTTTAGAGCTATGGCAACAATGAAATAGAAGACTTTGTCCTCGTTTATTATAAAAAGAACAATGCAGCAGTTCTAATAAACCAAAAGACTTCCCCTTTCAAGTAAGGACAGCTAAAATTAAAACTCCCAACTGAAACAGTCCTCAACTCGATGATTATGTTGACCCTAACCCAAATGAGAGTTAAGAAATCGAGATTAAGAAGAAATGTGAGACCAATAATATCACAAACCAATCATTTAAACCAACCTGACCGGGATGGGTGCCATCAAGATCCTTTAGGTTTGCATGGTATTCATGAATTCCCCAATTTGTTTTCTCGCCTTTCCCTCGCCCTCTATAGAATACCAGATACTTTTTCTTTCCAATCACCACTCCCGATTCAGACGTAATTTCCTTGTCCTTTCCAGTAACTTTCCAGAACCCAGTTTTGGTTGCCCTGTTCGATCGATTCCCACTTCGATGCTTTAGATCCAGTCGCGCGAAGAACCACCGTTCTGGATATGCGGTCTTTACGCAACGTGAATCTAACCAGCCTACTAAGCATGAAGTTCAAGGGCTAAAAAAAATTAGAAAAACACACGAGCACGGTATGCAGGATTATCAAACAAATAGTTAATAGTTAATGTGCTGTAAAAGAAGTAGAAAATTAAAACAACACAAAAAAGAAGAAAAATTTAAACAAAAAAAATTTAAGAAACAAATAACGATGAAATTAAAAATCAATATCCAAACGAGAAAATCAAATGGTCATACTGAGGAAGAGCCAAATATTTTATTGGTGTCACATTTCTCATACCGATTTAATTTCCCGAGAGCAAGTTAAATAAACAGTTATCCCAAAAGGTTAAGCCTGCATATATGATCAACTTAACCAGTTAATAATTTTTCCAACTGAGTTTAATAAACATAAAAGAAATAGAGAAATCAATGACATAAAAGTTCCAAACAACAATTCGCAAAGACGAAGACTATATTTCCCTAGTGCCAAAGAATCACCAAAAAAAAAAAACACGAATCTGTGTCTCTGGTGATAGGAATGGGGAGAACGTATCTTACTTTTCAAATCGCAGGGCTCCAATTTGCAACTCTGAGCTTCGGGAATGAAGTCGACTAACTCATCATTCCCAGTGATCTTTGCCCTCAAGAAGAAGTCGATAACCATGTCTTCCGGCGGATGAAATCTCATCCATGGTCGCAATTTCGGAGAGAACGCATCCATATCACTCGCGAACAAAAGTGGAAGGAAGTAACAAAGTTTGAGCGCCAGCAAGTGTGAGAGATGAAGCAGTTGGTCCTTTTACTTAAATGGAGGGGAAAATAGTCAAAAGCAAGTCCAACTATCTTCTTAACGAAGATTGCACTTTAGTCCTCTCAGTTTCAATTTATTATCAAAATGATTCTCTAAATTTGTTTTTACTTTGTTCATTCCAATATTTTGAATGTGGAATGGGTGCACCGGTGTAATATTTTGATATTAATATGATTTTATTTATTATTTTAAAATTTAATTTATATATATAATTTATTTAAATTATATATATAAATTAAATTTTAAAATAATTAAATTTTAAAATAATAATTAATATAAATAAATTATATATAAATATATATCTAGTTAGTCTATTTTGGATTAAGGTAAAAAAATAAAAAATTAAAAGTAAAAAATAAAAATTTGATACACACCACACATTATTTAATTTATTTTTAATCAAATATTTAATATATAAATAATAAATAAAAAATTTAATTAATTTAAAAAGAACAAATTCAAAAAACAAATATTAAAAAAATTAAAAAAAAATTAAAAGTAATGGTGTGTGGAGGTTGAGAGGTTGGGTAGAAGTGTTCTTTTATTTTAATTCTAAAATTTAGAATATAATAAAAGATAGATAAATGAAGTGTTTCTTCTCATATTTTAAAAAATTAAATATTGTATAATTTATTTGATATGATATTTCTCTTTTTCTTAAATAAGAAAATTTGTAAGAAATGTTGACTTGTTAATTTATATCATTTGTTTTAAAGGAATTTATACCATTTCTAAGAATTAAACATTTTGTCTCATGTTTTTAAGCATTTGAAAACAAATATTCATCTCTAAAAAAAATTATTTTTTAGAACTTGTCCAAATCTCTTCTAGTAGTTCATTGGGCAAGTGACACAACCAAGCGTGTGGGGAAAGGAACAGTCCACTTGGATCCTAAGTTTTATCCCAATTTTTTCAATGCAATTCTATTCCTATAATTCTAGAACTTTCTCTCAACACCAATTTTCTATGAATTACTTTTTCTTATGCTCATAATGCAATATGGGATGTTATTTGTTTTTGTTTCTCTATTCTAAAACTTTCACCCAACATTGTTAAAATATATAGCACCAGTTTGTCACGATAACAACAAAGGTTTTTTTTTATTTATTTTTTCATTTATTTTTTCTTGTTTTAATTTTTTTAATTACAATATCATTAAAAATACTTTTTTAACTACGAAATTAAAAAATTTGTGTGGAAATAAATTATCGAGTAATATTGTGGCATGATTTTGTATTTTATTTACATATATTTGAAAAGAGTCGTGTACACTTTCGCAACTCATGAGAGCATTAATATTGGATTAGCTAAAAATGTTTTTCAAATAAGTACAATTGGTACACATGTTAAAAAATTTTAATCCAACTAAATCAATAATGAGGAGAAAAAAATAGAAAAATGAAATAAAAATACTTTTATTTTGAAAAAGTGAACAGTAAATTCAAAGTTCTTTTCAAATTTGCCAATTTGTATTTATTTAAAAAAAAACTAACCAATCTAATGTCAATGCTCTGACATGGAGTTAGTGAGCAAGTAAGAGTTGTGAGACTGGATCAGACCGTTCCTATCCAGTCCGTTGTACATACCCTCTCTTTCAAGTTGAAATTTTGGTTCCGTTTGAATTCGGATATGAGATAAATTGAGATAAGTTTAATTTATTTTTTAATATTATTATAATTTTAGAATTTGAAAATGTGTATTAGAATTTAAAAAATATGTATTAGGATTTAATAAATGTTTACAAAAATTTATGTTTTGTATAAAAAAATTAAAAAAGTATAATGATGAAATTGAGATGAGTTGAGGTGAGTCTCGAATATAAACGGAGTCTTAAATCTCTTGAAAAAGGTTAGGAGCTAGATGCGTCTAATAGAATTGTTACACTTATCTAATGAGAGCACGACACGTAGGCATGTACATTTTAAAAATAAAAAAACCAAGCACATCCTAACATTTCACATACTCTCCAACCCCCCTACCCCCGCCTATTCCTCTCCCTTTGAAGAGAGATAATTGGCTAGCAACATAGATTATAGAGATGGTGGCATAAACATGAAGAGTAAGAGAGTCGGGATTCGAGACCGATAAGTCATACTCAAAAGCCGATATTTTTAAAGATACACAAATAATACAACATGTAGCTATAGATGGCATCAAGCTCAGTTGTTCCAGCGATTTCTTAACGTTGACTTGTTTTCTGCAATGTCGATGATTTCTTGATGTCGACTTATTCTCTTTATATAATTTTAGAACTTTCTCCTTATACCATATTTTTAATGATTACTTCCATTTTCTTCTCTCCAAAGAAACTTTTATTTTTCTCATCTATAACTTTCTCTTAAGAGCAGTCCTAATAGACTATTTAAAATTGTTATTTTTGTAAAATGTAGCTTAAAACCATCAAATTCATGCTCCAATGGAGCCTTTGAAATAAAATTTTTTACATTTATCTACAATAATGTAGTACAATCCTGTTCATGAATGTCAAATTTTTTTAATCGTTTTTATTCCTTTTCAACCAATGCAGAGTTCACGAAATGGGTTGCCACCGTAGTCTTCAACATTCGACCCACCACCGGTCATCACTAGTTACATCATCGGCATCATCGACATCACTAGCATCCCCTCATGCTGGTGATGAGCCCCCAGCGATCCCAGCTCCGGCAACGGACTAGTCGTCCCCCTTGCGTAGATCGAAAGGTGAACATGGATTTCAGACTCCATGGACTTCGTTTGACCTACCGCTGACCACCATTAGTTATACCGTGGGCATCGCCTCACGCCGACGACCAACTCCTAACGATCCCATCTCCAGAAACTAGTCCGTCGTCTCCCACGCACAATCTCCATTCTCGACAACTACAGTGTCGAACTTATGCTATTTTCCTTTTCAGACTTTTTTTTTTAATTTGTAAAATGAATATAATTAAAATAAAATATGAATATTTTAAAAGATATAGAAAAAAATAGAGATATTGATAGATGATAAAATGTAAAAGTGAGTAGCTAAAATAGAAAAAGTTTGATAGCATATTTTGAAAAAAAAATAAAGAGTTTATTGTGAATGCTCTAGTAACATTTCTATACTATTAGCAAAGGGGTGTGTTAATGATACCGTTGAGGTGTATCGTTTGTTTTGTGCGTGTATTTTTTTTAAGTTATTTTTTTAACACTCTTAAATATATATGTTTTTAAATCATAATATTATTTAATAATATTTTCTTAATTATTAATTTGAGAGACGTTGGGGTCGGTCGGACTGCCCCCAGAATCAAAAGTAGCCCAACAGTAGTTGGGCTGTTTTTTGATGATAAATACACTAAAATAAAATAAAATATATAAAAAAAATATAATAAAAAATATGATAAAATTAAAAAAACACAATAAAAAATATAATAAAAAAATAAAATGAAAAAAACATAATAAAAACCACAATAAAAATATAAAAATATAATAAAAAAATAAAATATAAATGAATTTTAAGGCATTTGACCTTGGCTGTAGCCCGCCCCTTCCGGTGGGCAGTGCCGGATCCATTTCAAGTTTAAACCTCTGTGGGGCACACCGGAACTCGCTAGAACTTGTCGTTTAAGGAGTATACTCACCAGAACCTGCCGGTTCCGATGGGTTGAGCGGTGTCATTCATCGCCACCAAAAATGGCGGGCTGCTTTTAGTGAGGGGGTCAATCGGACTGACTAACCCCCAGGAAATCCCTATTAATTAAAAAAAAAAAGTGATGCACAAAGACCGGACCCCCAAACAATATCCTTTTATCTTTATCCTTAAAAAAGTGTTTGACAATATTTATTTTTAGCCTCATTTGAATAATAAAAGTGTTTTATTTTATTTCAGGATTATAAGTTTTTCAAATTATTATATAAAATATAATTAATTATTTAATTATTTTAATTTCTTAAATAATAAAAAATATCATTTTAATATTATTTTATTTAATCTTTAATTCTTATCTCAAATTATTTAATTGCAACTCATTATCTAAATGACACTTTAAAAAAATAGGTAGAGTTATAAGCTGTTTAGATACTTAAAATATCTTAAATAATTTGTAAATAAATAATAAAATAATTTATAAATAATAATAAATTATTTGTAAATAGAAAAGTTGTTTGGAAATTTTTTAAAATAGTTCAACTCTCAAACAAATAATTAATATTCATAACAATAGTCCACCGTTAACATATTAGTAACATGATTCTTTTGGCAAGATAATAAACCGTTGAAATTAATTTCATTACATATGATTACATTATTGTTATTATTGTTATTATTATTATTTTTATTGTTATTATTATTATTATTTTTTTTTTTCAACGCCAATTTTTTTTGGGCAGGACACAGAAAAAGGGTCATTACTAATATATTTTTCACACAGTCCAAAACCCAACCGCCGTTTGATTTTGAACTTTAATAGAGGACAAAGGCTAGGCTTGCCCCCCAAAACAAGCAGTTTAGTAAAGAAATATAGGCCATGAAGGAGTAAATAAATTTTCTATACGTAGTTACATAAGCTATATATTACTTCAGCTAAAAAATCTACAATTTTTTTAAACTAAAAAAGCTTTGCTGAAAAATAAAAACAAATATAAATATTTTTAAGGCACTCTTCAATAGAATAGTTATTTCTCTAAAAATATAACAAGTGAAAAATTGTTGGCTCTCGACCCAAAACATTTTTAATGCATACAAATAGATAATAAGGACCAGGAAAAAAAAGTGAAACGCTCATTTCTAAGTTTTTTAATTCTCTATTAATTATCTTCTTTTTTTAACATTATTCCTCATTCTCTAACTATAGAAACACAATTTTTGTTCATTTCTAAACTATTTTTGTTTTCCTTAAACTCATATTTTGATAATGTTTCCATGCTATTATAAAAAGAAATATTTTATCTTAATAAAAAATAAATAAATAATCAGCATGATCAGCCATGTAGAGGGGTTGGACCGGACCGTCCACCATCTCAGTTTAAAGTTATACAGCTTTCAGACAACTTTTGATATAGATTGGCTGTTTTGCTAAAATCCATTTTCAATAATAATCTTGTATGAATTTATATAATTCCAGAACTTTCTCTAAAACAAATATATTAAGATATAAAATAATTTTGCCTCTTCCCCTAATTTTAGACTCTTGAAGCAATAATTTTACATCCTTTCAAAATAAAAGTTTTAAATTCGAATTATGAATCTTCACTTTATCTCATTTAATTAGTATATTACATATTGAATTTACTCATTAAAGGAGAGTATTAAGATATAAAATAAAAGTTACCTCTTTCTATTAGCGTAAGTTATGAAAACAAATAATTAAATATGTTTATTCAGATTTTGGATTCCAGAATCTAAATTCAAAGGATGAGTAATTTTCTTAAATCTGTTAGATAAAAGTGTCAAAATATTGAAAAATAAAGAAAATTTTAAGGGTAGGCAAAATCTGGTTAGGATGAACAAGCCTACAAGTGATGGCTTGATAAGCTATACATATTATTTTTTAGACCACCCATAGCATTGATACTTTTGGGTACAAATTGAATATTAATTTGTGTCTATAGGGTTTAAAATTAAAAATAGATGATAGTTTATATACAAGAATTACGTTCTCCTTTGGTATATGGACTTGTGTCTTAAATGTAATACAAAGAAAAAACAAAAAAACAAAAAAATCCTGGAAGTGAACCTCTGCAAGAACAGAAGGCCTCTTATCTCCCCCCCCCCCCATATACGGCTAACAAATCCATCAAAAGTGTCGTCTGTGTATGGTCATCTGTTTCGATATTGGATAAAGCAATGCTACATATACACGACGTAGTGTACCTTTTGCAGAATTGATGATGTGGCGTTATTATCATGTCAGTCAAAATAATAAAAAAAATTATTTTAAAAAAAGATAAAAATATGATCAAAGAGAAATAAAAATAAAAAATAAAAACATTTAAATTATAAGATATGTAAACATAATATTTATATACTACCTGTACGCAAAAAGATATGCAAGCAGTATATAAGTAGTATTTTTGTATTGGATAAGCAGCTAAAGATTAAGGAACTTATATTGCTAGACAGTGGGGAATGGAATGAGGAACTGATCAGAATAATGTTTAATGGAGAAAAAGTTTGAGCAGATTTTAAGCATTCCTTTGAGGGGAATGGATTTTGAAGACAAAGTTGTGCGAGGTCCACCTAGGAAGGGGCTCTTTTCGGTCAAAAGTGCCTATAATGTGGAAGTAAATAGGAAAAAAATCATCAAAGGAGAAACCTCAGGGAAAAAAGAAGTTGACAGGAGATGGAAAGGCATGTGGGAATTGAATATTTCTAAAACAACTAAAGTTATTCCTATGGAAAGCAGGAAATAACTACCTAGCTACAAGGAAAAACATATTATTAAAGAAAGTAGTTGGTAATTCTTTATGTCCAATCTGTACAAAGGAGGTGGAAACTTTGGTGCATGTATTATGGCAGTGTACAACAGCAAATGATGTCTGGCTCGAGTGTTGTTACCATGTAGCAATTATAATAAATAAACGAAATAATCGAAAGATCAAAAACAAGAGAAAAATAATACAAAGATTTAACATGATTCAGCAATGTGCCTACATTCACAGAAGTGAGCATTGGTAATTTCACTATTATCAAAAGTAAGATTACATCATATATATTTATACTAACCTTAAGTATACTGACTTAAGAAAATTTACGAAAATACTCCCATACCATACTATTCGCTCCGGCCTCTGCCATCTTGCTGCTGTGCACGCATCAAATAAGAGTTACATACTTCAATATCGAGTTCTCGAACAGAGTTAAGAGATGGAGAACTGCAGAAGATGATTTGTTGGTTTTATGGAAAATGTTTATGATGAAATTGTCCAAATCTGACATGGAGGAAATAGCCACTATTATGAGGGGTTTATGAACAACAAGAAATGAGCTTATATTTGAAGGTAAGTTTTAAAAAGCCTTGTCAAGTTATGAGTACTGCAAGTGAAGGGTTAAAAGAATTATAGATAGCTCAAAAACTGCTAAAGAAAAATCAAGAGAGTACTGCAGTTACATAGAATATAATGTGGAAGAAGCCGTTGGAGAGTTATATGAAGGCCAATTAGGATGCTGCCTTAGATCAAAAGATAAAGAAGATGGGATTAGGGATAATAACGAGAGATGAGGAAGGGTATGGGCTGCCAAATGTGGTCAAACAAGGTTTGTTAATCAAGCGGCTATTGCAGAAAGCTCTGCTCTTTGGAGAGCAATGAAAGTGTGCAGGAATCTTAACTTTAGCAGAGTGATTTTTGAACGTGATGCTCAAGCCATTGTTAATGCTGTCAATGAAGATAAGGAAGAGCCTTCTTTTCATTGGAATGTTGTAGAAGACGCAAAGATACTGTTGAAGAGTAAAAATAGCTGGAAGATGCAATTTGTGTATAGAAATTCCAATGAAGTAGCTCAAATTCTAGCTAAGGAAGCTATTCATTTAGATTCTGAATTAGTATGGGTAGATGAATACCAGATTGTATTAAACAGAGTATAGATAAGGAAAAGAGATGCATTATAAGCACTGGTTTATGATGAATACAAAGTTATCTTTGATTCAGGGAAAAAAAAAAACTCAACTCATATATTTATTTCTCAAATAATCACTTGGGCCACAGTTTGATCCCAGGCATTCGACTTGACCCAATTACCCAACAAAAATTAATTGTTTTGAAAATGAGGCCACTCAAGCTTGTTGATAATCCTATTTAAAACCAGAAATCTATCACAGAAAAGGTGACAACTTTCAAGAATTTGGCATATTGAATGAGAAAAACTCGGAATTCTACGACCCAATTTTGCCATGTGTTGGAAACCACAGAAAAGAAACTCAAGTTGGAAAAAAGACACACTATAAAGCTTCTTTAAAGATGGGGAGATAACGGGACCTGAACAAAGCAATATACCCCGTCGAAGTCAAACAGGACGGTACCAGTTAAGTTCGACGGGATAACACGTAGATATAGATTGTATCCAAAGTAAAACATAGAAAGTTATCGATACATCAGTTTCAAAGGCACCCAAGCATTAAATCTCCATCACTCGAAGGTATAGATAAAATAAACTGTGTCATCAAGCGTAATGACCAAGAGGACCGTCTTCAAACTGAACAATACCTTATTTTACATGTTGTCTATAGCTTAAGCACAAACCAACGTTATTTACATGTAACATAAAGCACCTTAAACAAAAGTACACGTCTTAGTCAATCTTCCGTGGCTTTATCTTCCATGATCACTTACGCGGTGATGCATTTTTGCCCGCCGTAAATATAGTCACAGAATTACTACATGAAGTCTTCACCAGTTCTTGAAAGAAGGTAAAACCAGGAAAATTCCAGATCGAATACACAGATCACACTATATGGAATTTGTGCAAATCTAACGGGGAGAACAAGAACCCTGTGTAATCGGGTTCCATGTGATGATGATTAGAGCCTATTTTTCAAGTCCAAATAATCATTTGGTACGGCAGCATTCATATGATTATAAATATCTACACCTGATTTTTTTTCTAACCAGGTTTCAGATAATCATTTGATTTGGTAACATCCCTATGACTATAAGAATCTTATTTTAAGCAGGTTTAGGAACATTCCCATTGAGATAATCAAGTTTTAAATCCGGGAACTCATAGCCATATGTGGCAGGGTCATTTGTGACACACAGAAAATCCATCCCGCAATGATTGTTGTTTGAGTCATCAGTGACGGGACAAGGCATGCTCAATGACATATCCAAGTTGCAACCTGGAGGCTTTGGTAGGAGATCAAACATATACAAGCCTTCCTCAAGCTGCAAATCAACCTGATGTTAGGAACATGAACAATTGGGACAGGTATTTAACTCACTAGTTGTTGATATGCAGGAATTCAATGCCTTACCTCACCGGCTGTTGTTTCTAGCACCTCATTTTTTGCAGTGTAAGCATTATAACTATTTTGGTCACACCATTCAAGCTGGAAATTGAGACAACCCAACAAAAAATTTCTTAGCTTAACTTGCAATTATCAATTTTTAAAAATAAAAAAAAAAGTACTCGAGAGCTTCACTTACCGGTATATTGGCCCTTCTTGCATCAGACCCACTGCATGATCCATTGTCCTTAATAGAGACCAAAGTGAGATTCTTTTGACTGACAAATGTATTTTCAATGCACTCACTAGGAAAATCAAGTGTTGGATCTGAAAACTCATCACCATATGCGACAGGCTCACCAGCACCATTCTGAAAATAAGTCCCACAAGGACTGTTGTTTGAGTCATAAGTGACAGGGTCAGACATGCCAAATTGCATATCCAAGGTGGGGAACCAAGAGGACAAGTTGCAATCAGGTGGCTCTAATGGGAGATCAGACAGGCTCAAGCCTTCCTCAAACTGCAACCAGATATAGGAACATGAACGATTAGAACCCATAATTAACTTACTAGCTATTGATTTGCAGAACTCAATGCCTTACCTCACTTACTGGTGCTTTAGGCACTTCATTTCTTGCAGCGCAAGCATTATAACTATTTTGGTTACAATTACTGAGCGGTATAGTGTTCAATGTTTTTCCGTCAAAACATTCTTGAAGAGATAACAAATCCAAACCTTGCGGAGACTCTAAATCTTCAAAATAAGATTTAGCTTTGGTAGTTGACGAAACAGTAGAAGGCTTCAAAGCATCACCACCAACTATTTGCTGCAGCTCAATGACCATTTTTTCTATTTCCAGATCATCCTGATGAAAGAAATATGAATAGATAAGATAAGCACTTATAACCAGCAGCACTTCTGAACTTTCAGAAAAAATAAAAATAAAAATTAAAGACTTTCAAGCTTAAAATCAGTTATTTTCGCACATTGATAGTGGTAAGTTCTCCCAATTGATTCTCTGCTGCGTGAGCACGAATATGTTTGTCATCACACTTGAAAGCTGTTGTAGTGCCGGCTATTGTTTCATCAAAAATTTCAGGTGTTGTAGTAGCTTCCACATTTGATGGATGGAAAACTGAGCCCAGAAGTAGCTCAGACTCTGATTCTTCATGAAACAAGTTGGATATGGTGGATGATGAAACAGCAGGTCCAGCATCACTAATGTTTGGACCATTAATACTCGGTTCATGTTTATAGGATAATCGGCAGAGTACAAAGGCATTCTGCATAAAGTTCATAAACAAAGTTAATCAGGCTGATCAAACCTACGAATTGGGTTACTACAGGTTTGAATGGTAAAAATGTATAGATGCGTATCAGAAAGGTTAGAGCTATGGCAACAATGAAATGGAAGACTTTGTCCTCGTTTATCATGAAAAGAACAATGCAGCGGTTCTAATAAACCAAGAGACTTCCCCTTTAAAGTAAGGACAGCTAAAATTAAAATTATGAATTGAAACAGTCCTCAATTCGCTGGTTATGTTGACCCTAAGTAAAAATTTAACAGATTAGATTCCATACCCCTTGCTAATTGAATAATTTATCTTCTTAGGAGGACCCCCACTTAAGTTTCGCAGAAATATGGTCTTAAATTCACAAAACCGAGACTTAAGAAATCGAGATTAAGAAGAAATGTGAGTCCAATATCAACCAACCTGACTGGGATGGGTGCCATCAAGGTCCTTCAGGGTTATATGGTATTCATGAATCACCCAATTTGTTTTCTCGCCTTTACCTCGCCCTCTATAGAATATCAGAAACTTTTTCTTTCCAATCACTCCCGATTCAGATATAATTTCCTTGTCCTTTCCAGTCACTTTCCAGTACCCAGCATTGGTTGCCCTGTTCGATCGATTCCCACTTCGATGCTTTAGATCCAGTCGCGAGAAGAACCACCATTCTGGATATGCGGTCTTTATCCAACGTGAATCTAACCAGACTAAGCATGAAGTTCGAGGGCTAAAAAAATTAGAAAAACACACGAGCTCGGTATGCAGGATTATCAAACAAAAAGTTAATGTGCAGTAAAAGAAGATAGAAAATTAAAACAACACAAAAAAGAAGAAAAAGTTTAAAAAAAAAAAAAAATTGATTAAGAAACAAATAACGACGAAATTAAAAATTCAGGGTCCAAACGAGAAAATCAAATGCCATACTGAGGAAGAGCCAAATATTTTATTGGTGTCACATTTCTCATACCGATTTAATTCCCGAGAGCAAGTTAAATAAACAGCGATCCCAAAAGGTTAAGCCTGATCAACTTAACCAGTTAATAACTTTTCCAACAGAGTTTAATAAACATAAAAGAAATAGAGAAATCAATGACATAAAAAATCCAAACAACAATTCGCAAAGATGAAGACTACATTTCCCTAGTGCCAAAGAATCACAAAAAAAAAAAAAACATGAATCCGTGTCTCTGGTAATAGGAATGGGGAGAACGTATCTTACTTTTCAAATCCCAGGGCTCCAATTTGCAACTCTGAGCTTCGGGAATGAAGTCAACTAACTCATCATTCCCAGTGATCTTTGCCCTCAAGAAGAAGTCGATAACCATGTCTTCCGGCGGATGAAATCTCATCCATGGTCGCAATTTCGGAGAGAACGCATCCATATCACTCGCGAACAAAAGTGGAAGGAAGTAACAAATTTTGAGCGCCAGCGAGTGTGAGAGATGAAGCAGTTGGTCCTTTTACTTAAACGGAGGGGAAAATAGTCAAAAGGAAGTCCAACTATCTTCTTAACGAAGATTGCACTTTAGTCCTCTCAGTTTCAATTTATTATCAAAATGAGTCTAAATTCGTTTTTACTTCATACCCAGAAGTTTGAGTGGCTTTTTTTTATCATTTGGATAAGATTATAAAAAAAATAATTAGAGCATTGATATTGATATTAGATTGTCTAAATTTTTTATTTTAAAAAAGTATAAATTTGATTAAATTTAATTGAGTAAAATTTTAAATTTATTATTCACTTTTAAAAGGTAAGAATATTTTTATTCTATTTTTTTTATTTTTTCTTTATTATTGAGCAAATTTATTATATTTTAAATAAAAATTAAAATAAAATTATAATTTTTAAAATAAAATGAGATAAAATAAATTAAGAATATTTATGTATCCAAATGGGCCTTAGGCGCAGTATAAGTTTTTCTTTGAAAATAAATACCGTCACTTTTCTACCTATTAAAAAATCAATAAATAAAATACCTATGAATTTGAACGACAAATTTGACAAGTACCATTTTTCTAATATATATATATATATATATGAAGAATAGAATTATGTCATTTTTTTATTTATAATAAATATATGATGTATAAATATTAAGTAGAACAACTTAGTTAATTTAATAATAATTAAATAAAATAAAATATATAAAATAATTGGTGTGAAAATAATATTTTTATTATGAGCAATACTAAAATATGTAGCACGAGTTTATTCCGATAAGAACAAACAATTTTTTTCTTTTTTTCTTTTTCATTTATTTTTTCTTATTTCTAAATATTTAAAAAAAATTACAACATCATTCAAAACATATTTTTAATTATTAAGTAAAAACAATTATATCAAAAGAAATTATATTTGATGAAAATATTAACACTTGATAAACAGTAATTCCAGCCAACCCAAGGTTACTGTTCACATCACATCTGATTATTTTACTTCGTTTATTCACAGCCTTTTACACATTGTCTTGGTGAAAAATTGAGCTTTTTCACTTCATCTTGGGCGGGCGTAGGGCCATTGCAGTAAGTTTTGTATTATTATTTAATATATTATTGTTTACTAAAATTAATATTTAATATATTAAGTGTATTAGAAAAATTTTAAAAAAGAAAAAAGAAATTCCAAGAATCTGACATATTGAACGAGAAATATAATTCTACTACCCTTTTTAGCTGTGTTAGAAAGTAGAAACCACAAAAAGAAAACACCAAAGTTACAGAAAAATAAAAATTATACAGCTTCTTTAAAGATGGGGAGATCAGTTTCAATGGCACCCAGGCATTAAATATCCATCACCCGTAGGTATAGATAGATAAAATAAACTGTGTCATCAGACATCATGCATGATGACCAAGAGGACTGTCTTCAAACTGAACAATACCTTATTTTACATATTGTCTATAGCTTATAAAGTACAACCCAACGTTATTTACTTGCAACATAAAAGTACCTTAAACAAAACTACACGTCTTAGTCAATCTTCCATGGTTGCTTATCTTCCATGATCACTTACGTGGTGATGCATTTTTGCCCGCCGTAAATATAGTCACGGAGTTACTCCATCAAGTCTTGACCAGTTCTTGAAAAGGTGGTAAAACCAGGATAATCCCAGATCGAATACACAGATCACACAATACTGAATTGGTGCACATGTAGTGGGGAGAACAAGAACCCTGTGTAATCAGGTTCCATATGATGATGATTAGAGCCTGTTTTTCAAGTACAAATAATCATTTGGTATGGCATCATTCATATGATTATATACACCTGATTTTTTTTATTTTCCTAACCAGGTTTCGGATAATCATTTGATTTGGTAACATCCCTATGACTATAAGAATCTTATTTTAAGCAGGTTTAGGAATCATTTCATATGGCATCATCCATATGATTATCAGTTGTTCTAATAATCGTTTAGATGATATCATACATGAAACTTATGAGGTTTCATGGATGTACCCATGTTAGGGCATCATTAGGTTAAGGTTTGATGGTAGATACTAGAGATATGGAGAAATTCAAATTGATAAGACACATTAGGTTTTTGGAGGTCGCTTGGGTAGTGGACGGTTTTGGTTTGTGTTTTTTGGCGAGTTTGGGACTTCAACATGAGAGAAAGGATTTGGGAGTTTGTGCCTTAAATTATTGGCCGGCTGGGAAAAGTTCGGGTAAGTGGAAAGGGTTTTAGACAGTAACAAGTCTGGAATCTTCTTTGTTTTAAATATTATGCATAGGATGGGATTCAAAAAGAAAGAGGTACCTAGAAATAAGTTGGAGGGAAATGAATGTCAGGAGAAAACCTTTTTGAACAACTTCCAAGGAGGTTTCACATGGAATTATGGTTCGATGGAATAAGCTTGAATTCAGAGGGGCTTCATAAGATAGTGTGATATGGTGTTTAGATACTGGAGTTGGAAATGGAAGTATGTTTATTAGAAACTGAGGAAAATATGTTGATGTTTGGGATACTAGTTGGGAAATAATTGTCTTCATAAAGTATGAAGATTATGGGGCTTTAGAATTGAGCCTGTAGTTAAGACTCATCTTCCGAAGAATGTCATTAATTCTTCGAAATACAACCAGATCCTTCAATCTGATTTGAAGACCCTTCCATCCATACCATGTTGGAACCCAGATTTTGCAACCCTGATGAAGCCTTTCTTTTGCTGATCTCTCCAGAATCTTGAAATGTTGACTCAAGCTGTCAAGAACAATGCAAGGTTGGGATTCAAAAGACCAATAAATCTGAAAATATAAGACAGGTAAAACTCATTCGTTTTAACTGTAAGATTTTAACAAGTCACACCATTCAAGCTGCAATTGACACAACTCAACACAGTTTTTGGGTTCAACATGCAACTATCGATAAAAAAAAATGTAGCTGAGAGCTTCCACGTACCGGTGCATTGGCCAATTTTGCATCTAGGCTACCGCATGATCCATCGTCCTTAACAGACTCCAAAGTGAGATTCTTTTGACTGCCAAACATATTTAAATCCTGAAGCTCATGGCCATAGGTGCCAAGGTCATCCACACCATCTGGTGGTTCGGAAAAAACATCCATAAGGCTCAAGCCATCCTCAAACCAAGAATCAACCTGATACAGGAACATAAACGATCAGAACCGATATTTAACTCTCTAGCTATTGATTTGCAGGAACTCAATGCCTTACCTCACTGACTGTTGCTTTAGGCACTTCATTTCTTGCAGCACAAGCATTATAACTATTTTGGTTACAATTACCGAGCGATATAGTGTTCAATGTCTTTCCATCAACATATTCTTGAGGAGATACCAAATCCAAACCTAGCATAGACTCTAAATCTTGTAAATAAGAGTATGCTGTGGTAGCTGATGAAACGGTAGGGTTATTGTGTGGTGAAGTTGAAGGCTCCAAAGCATCACCACCTACCATTAGCTCAATGATCATTTCTTCTATTTCCTGATCATCCTGATGAAATAAATATGAATAGATAAGATAAGCCCTTAAAACCGGCTGCACTTCTGAACTTACAGGAAAAAAATTAAAAACATTCTAGCTGAAAATCAGTTATTTTCTCACTTTGGTAGTGGTAAGTTCCCCCAATTGATTCTCTGCTGCATGAGAACTAATATGTTTGTCATCGCACTTGACAGCTGTTGTACTGCCAGATATTGTCTCATCACAAATTTCAGACTCTGATGCAGGAAATACTGAGCCCAGAGGTAGCTCAGACTCTGATTCTTTATGAAACAAATTGGATACGGCGGGTGATGAAACAGCAGGTCCAGAATCATTAATGTTTGGATCTTTAATACTCTTTTCATCTATAAAGAATAATCGGCAGAGCACAAAGGCGTTCTGCATAAAGTTCATAAACAAAGTGAATCAGGCTGATCAAACTTACGAATTGGGTTACTACAGAACTGCATGGTCAAAAAATGTAAAGATGCGTATCAGAAAGTTTAGAGCTATGGCAACAATGAAATAGAAGACTTTGTCCTCGTTTATTATAAAAAGAACAATGCAGCAGTTCTAATAAACCAAAAGACTTCCCCTTTAAAGTAAGGACAGCTAAAATTAAAATTCCCAACTGAAACAGTCCTCAACTCGATGATTATGTTGACCCTAACCCAAATGAGAGTTAAGAAATCGAGCTTAAGAAGAAATGTGAGACCAATAATATCACAAACCAATCATTTAAACCAACCTGACCGGGATGGGTGCCATCAAGATCCTTTAGGTTTGCATGGTATTCATGAATTCCCCAATTTGTTTTCTCGCCTTTCCCTCGCCCTCTATAGAATACCAGATACTTTTTCTTTCCAATCACCACTCCCGATTCAGACGTAATTTCCTTGTCCTTTCCAGTAACTTTCCAGAACCCAGTTTTGGTTGCCCTGTTCGATCGATTCCCACTTCGATGCTTTAGATCCAGTCGCGCGAAGAACCACCGTTCTGGATATGCGGTCTTTACGCAACGTGAATCTAACCAGCCTACTAAGCATGAAGTTCAAGGGCTAAAAAAAATTAGAAAAACACACGAGCACGGTATGCAGGATTATCAAACAAATAGTTAATGTGCTGTAAAAGAAGTAGAAAATTAAAACAACACAAAAAAGAAGAAAAATTTAAACAAAAAAAATTTAAGAAACAAATAACGATGAAATTAAAAATCAGGATCCAAACGAGAAAATCAAATGGTCATACTGAGGAAGAGCCAAATATTTTATTGGTGTCACATTTCTCATACCGATTTAATTTCCCGAGAGCAAGTTAAATAAACAGTTATCCCAAAAGGTTAAGCCTGCATATATGATCAACTTAACCAGTTAATAATTTTTCCAACTGAGTTTAATAAACATAAAAGAAATAGAGAAATCAATGACATAAAAGTTCCAAACAACAATTCGCAAAGATGAAGACTACATTTCCCTAGTGCCAAAGAATCACAAAAAAAAAAACATGAATCCGTGTCTCTGGTAATAGGAATGGGGAGAACGTATCTTACTTTTCAAATCCCAGGGCTCCAATTTGCAACTCTGAGCTTCGGGAATGAAGTCGACTAACTCATCATTCCCAGTGATCTTTGCCCTCAAGAAGAAGTCGATAACCATGTCTTCCGGCGGATGAAATCTCATCCATGGTCGCAATTTCGGAGAGAACGCATCCATATCACTCGCGAACAAAAGTGGAAGAAAGTAACAAAGTTTGAGCGCCAGCAAGTGTGAGAGATGAAGCAGTCGGTCTTTTTACTTAAATGGAGGGGAAAATAGTCAAAAGCAAGTCCAACTATCTTCTTAACGAAGATTGCACTTTAGTCCTCTCAGTTTCAATTTATTATCAAAATGATTCTCTAAATCGTTTTTACTTTGTTCATACCAATATTTTGAATGTCGAATGGGTGTACTGGTGTAATATTTTGACATTAATATGATTTTATTTATTATTTTAAAATAATTTCTATACAAATAAATTATATAAAAATTAAATTTTAAAATAATAATTAATATAAATAAATTATATATAAATATATATCTAATTAGTCTATTTTGGATTGAGGTAAAAATAAATAAAAAAATAAAAATAAAAATTTGACACGATTGAAATCTAAGCTGAAATATTAATCGATTCGATTGAAATATCGGTCAATATGAAATTGTTATATATTCTATACTAGAAATCGATCAATATGGTATATTTTAGCCATATCATTTGATATTATAAAATATTTAAAACCATAAAACATAGCCAGAAGTTTGAGTCGTTTTTTAACATTTGAATATGAATAAAGATTTTAAAAAGTATATGTATATTTTGGAATTCGATCTTTGGATTTTAAAATTTGTTGGTTCCTTTTCATTTCCATTGTCTTTTTCTTTTTTTTTTTTTTTAGAGAATCTTCAAATACAACTTGTACACGTTTTTATTTTGAAAAAATTTATTTAATCTCTTACTATTCACACAATTTCTACACACCACACATTATTTTAATTTATTTTTAATCAAATATTTAATATATAAATAATGAATAAAAAATTTAATTAATTTAAAATGAACAAATTCAAAAAAATATTAAAAAAATAAATAAAAAGTAATGGTGTGTGGAGGTTAGGAGATTGTGTAGAAGTGCTCTTTTATTTTAATTCTAAAATTTAGAATATAATAAAAAATAGATAAATGAAGTGTTTCTTCTCATATTTTAAAAAATTAAATATTGTATAATTTATTTGATATGATATTTCTCTTTTTCTTAAATAAGAAAATTTGTAAGAAATGTTGACTTGTTAATTTATATAATTTGTTTTAAAGGAATTTATACCATTTCTAAGAATTAAACATTTTGTCTCATGTTTTTAAGCATTTGAAAACAAATATTATCTCTAAAAAAAAAAAAATTTAGAACTTGTCCAAATCTCTTCTAGCAGTTCATTGGGCAAGTGACACAACCAAGCGTGTTGGGAAAGGAACAGTCCACTTGGATCCTAAGTTTTATCCTAATTTTTTCAATGCAATTCTATTCCTATAATTCTAGAACTTTCTCTCAACACCAATATTCTATGAATTACTTTTTCTTATGCTCATAATGCAATATGGGATGTTATTTGTTTTTGTTTCTCTATTCTAGAACTTTCACCCAACATTGTTAAAATATATAGCACCAGTTTGTCACGATAACAACAAAGGTTTTTTATTTTTTTTTTTCATTTATTTTTTCTTGTTTTAATTTTTTTTTAATTACAATATCATTAAAAATACTTTTTTAACTCCTAAATAAAAAAATTTGAGTGGAAATAAATTATCGAGTAATATTGTGGCGTGATTTTGTATTTTATTCACATATATTTGAAAAGAATCGTACACTTTCCAAACTCATGAGAGCATTAACATTAGATTAGTTAAAAATTTTCTTCAAATAAGTACAAATAGGTACACGTGTCAAAAAATTTTAATCCAACTAAATTAATAATGAAGAGAAAAAAATAGAAAAAGAAGATCAAAAATACTTTTATTTTGAGGAAATGAACAGTAAATTCAAAATTCTCTTCAATTTTGTAATTTGTACTTTCTTTAAAAAAAACTTTTAATAAATTCAATGTCAGTGCTCTGACATAGAGTTAGTGGGCAAGTAATAGTTGTGGGACCAGATCAGACCGATCTTATTCAGTCCGTTGTACATACCCTTTCTTTCAAGTTGAAATTATGGTTTTATTTGAATTCGGAGATGAGATAAATTGTTTTGAGTTTAATTTATTTTTTAATATTATTATAATTTTAAAATTTTAAAAATATGTATTAAGATTTAAAAAATATTTATAAAAATTTATATTTTGCATAAAAAAATTATAAGAGAATAATAATAAAATAATAATGAATTAAAATAAATTGAAGTTATTCTCAAATACAAACGGAACCTTAATTCTCTTGAAAAAGGTTAGGAGGTAGACGCGTCTAATAGGATTGTTAAACTAATCTAATGAGAGCACGACACGGAGGCTTGTATATTTTAAAATAAAAAAATCAAGCACATCCTAACATTTCACTTACTCTCCAACTCTCTTGCCCCACCCATTCCTCTCCCTTTGAAGAGAGATAATCGGCTAGCAACATAGATTATAGAGAAGGTGGCATTAACATGAAGAGTAAGAGAGTCTGGATTCGAGACCGATAAGTCATATCCGAAAGCCGGTACTTTTAAAGATATACAAATAATACAACATGTATCTATAGGAAAAAATCTACTCAACCTCCTATTATTTACATGATTTTTATACACCACACATTATTTTATTTTATTTTTAATCAAATATTTAATATATAAATAATAATTAATTAATTAAAAAAGAACATATTCAAAAAAAATTAAAAAATAAAAAATCAAATAAAAAATAATGATACGTGAAAGATGAGAAATGATGTAGAAGTGCTCTATCTATGGACGGCATCAAACTCGGCCTCGCTTGGATTCGGAGATGAGATGAGTTGAGATGAATTTAGTTTATTTTTTAATATTATTATTATTTTGGGATTTGAAAAAAGTGTATTGGAATTTGAAAAATGTGTATAGAAATTTGTGTTTTATATAAAAAATTATAAAAATATAATGATGAAATGGAAGTGGGTTGAGCTCCCGCTTGGATTCGGAGATAAGATGAGTTGAGATGAGTTTAGTTTATTTTTTAATATTATTATTATTTTGGGATTTGAAAAGGATGTATTGGAATTTGAAAAAGATGTATTGGGATTTGAAAAATGTGTATAGAAATTTGTGTTTTATATAAAAAATTATAAAAATATAATGATGAAATGGAAGTGAGTTGAGATGAGCTCAACCCACTTCCCAATCCAAGCAGCCCTTCCAGCGATTTCTTGACGTCGACTTGTTTTCTGCAATGTCGACGATTTCTTGATGTCGACTTAGCCCCGTTTGTATTCAGAGGTGAGCTCAGCTCATCTCAACTCATCTTCATTTTATTATTATATTTTTAGAATTTTTTATATAAAACACAAATTCCTATATACCTTTTTCAATTCCCAATACACATTTTTCAATTTCCAATACACCTTTTTTAATTCCCAATATACCTTTTTCAAATCACAAAATAATAATAATATTAAAAAATAAACTAAACTCATCTCATCTATGAATCCAAGCGAGACAAATTGCCCTACATCACTATTTTTAATGATTACCTTATTTTTAATTTTCTCTTTCTCTTTATACCATATTTTTAATGATTACCTTATTTTTCTTGTCTCCAAAGAATTTTTTTTTTCTCGTCTATAACTTTCTCTTAAGAGTAGACCTAATAGACTATTTAAAATAGTTATTTTTGTAAAATGTAGCTAAAAACCATCAAATTTAAATTCCAACGGAGCCTTTGAAATAAAATTTTTTAATCATTTATCTACCGTGAGTGCAATCCTACTCATGAATGTCAAATTTTTTTTATTCGTTTTTATTCCTTCTCAACCGATTCGGAGTTCACAAAATGGGTTGCCATCGTAGTCTTCAACATTCGACCCACCATCGGTCATCACTAGTTACACCATCAACATCACCTACATCACTAGCATCCCCTCATGCTGGTGATGAGCCCCCAGTGATTCCAGCTCCGACAACGAACCAGTCATCCCCCATGCATAGATCGAAAGGTGAACATGGGTTTCAGACTCCATGGTCTTCGTTTGACCCATTGCCGAACACCATTAGTTACACCGTCGGCGACCAACTCTTGACGATCTCAACTTCGGCAACTGGTCCGTCGTCTCCCACACAATCTCCATTCTCGGTAACTACAATGTCAAACTTATGCTATTTTCTGTTTCAGACTCTTTTTTTTTTTAATTTGTAAAATAAATATAATTAAAATAAAATATGAATATTTTAAAAGATATAGAAAAAAATAGAAATACTGATAGACGGTAAAATGTAAAAGTGTGTAGCTAAAATGGAAAAAGTTTGATAGTATATTTTGAAGAAAAAATAAAGAGTCTATTGTGAGTGCTTTAATAACATTTCTATACTACTAGAAAAGGGGTGTGTTAATGATACCATTGAGGTGTCTCGTTTGTTTTGTGCATGGTTAGTGTATTTATTTTAAATTATATTTTTAACACTCTTAAATATATATGTTTTTAAATCATAATATTATTTAACAATATTTTCTTAATTATTAATTTGAGAGACGTTGGGGGCCGGTCGGGCTGCCCCCAGCGTCAAAAGCAACCCAACGGCAATTGGGCTGTTTTTTTTATGATAAATACATTAAAATAAAATATAATAAAATAATAAATATAATAAAAAATATGATAAAAAAAACACAATAAAAAATATAATAAAAAAACATAATAAAAAAATAAAAAAAACATAATAAAAAATACAATAAAATAATAAAAACATAATAAAAAATACAATAAAAAAATAAAAACATAATAAAAAATATAATAAAAAAATAAAATAGAGATGAATTTTAAGGCATTTGGCCTTGGCTGCAGCCCGCCGCCTCCGATGGGCGGTGCCGGACCCATTTCAGGTTTAAGCCTCCGTGGGACATACTGGAGCTCATTGGAACTCGCCGTTAAAGAGGTAAACTCGTCAGAGCCTGTTGGTCCCATGGGGTGAGCGGTGTCAGCCCACCGCCACCAGAGGTGACGGGCTGCTTTTAGTAAGGAGGTCGGTCGGACTGACCCCCAAGAAATCTCTATTAATTTAAAAAAAAAAAAAAAAAGCGATCCACAAATACAGGACCCCCAACAATATCCTTTTATCTTTATCCTTAGAAAAGTGTTTGACAATATTTCTTTTTAGCCTCATTTGAATAATAAAAGTGTTTTATTTTATTTCATTATTATAATTTTTTTAAATTATTATATAAAATATAATTAATTATTTAATTTTATTTTAATTTCTAAAATAATAAAAAATATCATTTTAATATTATTTTATTTAATTTTTAATTCTTATCTCAACTTATTTAATTGCAACTCATTATCTAAATGACACTTTAATAAAATAGGTAGAGTTATAAGCTGTTTAGATACTTAAAATATCTTAAATAATTTGTAAATAATAATAAAATAAATTATAAATAATAATAAATTATTTGTAAATAGTAAAATTGTTTGGAAATTTTTTAAAATAGTTCTACTCTCAAACAAATCATTAATATTCATAACAATAGTCCATCCTTAACATATTAGTAACGTGATTCTTTTGGCAAGATAATAAACCGTTGAAATTAATTTCATTACATATGATTACATTATTGTTATTATTGTTATTATTATTATTTTTATTGTTATTGTTATTATTATTATTATTTTTCAACGCCAATTTTTTTTGGGCAGCACACAGAAAAAGGGTCATTACTAATATATTTTTTACACCGTCCAAAAACCCAACTGCCGTTTGATTTTGAACTTAAATAGAGGACAAAGGCTAGGCTTGCCCCCAAAACAAGCAGTTTAGTAAAGAAATATAGGCCATGAAGGAGTAAATAAGTTTTCTATTCGTAGTTACATAAGCTATATATTATTTCAGCTAAAAAATCTGCAATTTTTTTAAACTAAAAAAGCTTTGCTGAAAAATAAAAACAAATATAAATATTTTTAAGGCACTCTTCAATATAATAGTTATTTCATCCTTTACTTTAAAATATAGATAAAATAATCTAAAAACCAACTCCAACAGCCACGATAAAATTAAAATAATAATAAAAAAAAAAAATTGAAGGAATGAACAATGCTATTGTAGCGGGATCCTGTTCACCTTCAAAAATATATTTATTATTTCCGGTGCCCTTCCCGAGTTCTCTTTCAAGTTGAGTACTTTCAATATTTGCATTCATCCCCTCAAGAATTTAGTTTCCATGCAAGGCGTTGCTTCGCGCCATTAGAAAAGGATTAAGGTGAATTTAGTCAAACTCTTTTCGATAGTATTGAAATTTAAAAACAAAACAAAAAATAAGTACCGCGCAAGCAATGACTTGAAGTATGAGGATGTGACGATTGTTAAAGCTCAATTGGGTTAGCTGAAGTGAGGACGCCGAAGAGGTTCGGACGGTAGATGGGTAATGCGAGGAGATCGACGGAGCAGACGCGACAGTTGCATTGTACTCATGTTGATAGAGACGCGAACCGTCCGACTGGATTATTGACATCGTGAAGACAACGCGGTTCAACGGCTATGGAAAAGCTGTGCCTTTTGCAGTTTGTCCTTATTGGGGGTTCAAGAACTGCAATTTCAAAGCACCGAACATTCGAAATAAATCTATTTGGAGTTTAAGACTACCAGGAAAAAGTAGAAAGTAGGAGATCGTCAAGGATCGCCGTCGCAAAAGTGAAATCGTCAAAGAGAGACAATCTCGATAATATGAATGGTGACGCCTCCGATAACCGACAGCAAAAAGGCTGATTTTATAGAAAGTTCAGTCAATCGAACTAACTTCAAGATTTCTCTAAAAAAAAATAACAAGTAGAGAATTGTTAGCTCTCGACCCAAAACATTTTTAATGCATACAAACAGATAATAAGGACCGGGAAGAAAAAGTGAGACTCATTTCTAACTTTTTTAATTCTCTATTAATTATCTTTTTCAGAACATTGTTCTTCATTCTCTAACGATAGAAACACAATTTTTGTTCATTTCTAAACTATTTTTGTTTTCCTTAAACTCATATTTTGGTAATGTTTCCATGCTATTATAAAAGAAATATTTTATCTTAATAAAAAATAAATAAATAAATAAATAATCAGCATGATCAGCCATGTAGAGGGGTTGGACCGGACCGTCCACTATCTCAGTTTAAAGTTATACAGCTTTGAGACAACTTTTGATGTACATTGGCTGTTTTGCTAAAATCCATTTTCAATAATAATCTTGTATGAATTTATATAATTCCAGAACTTTCTCTAAAACAAATATATTAAGATATAAAATAAAGTTTGCCTCTTCCCTAATTTTAGACTCTTAAAGCAATAATTTTATATGATATTAGAATAGAAGTTCTAAGTTTGAATCATGAGTCTTCACTTTATCTCATTTAATTAGTATTCTACATATTGAATCCACTCATTAAAAGAGAGTATTAAGATATAAAATCAAGGTTATCTCTTTCTATTAACGTAAGTTATGAAAACAAGTGATTAGACCTATCTATCCGGATTCTAAATTCTAAAATTCAGATTTAAAAGATAAGTAATTTTCTTAAAATTATTAGACGAAAGTGTCAAAACTATTAAAAAATAAAGAAAATTTTAGGGCTAGGCCGTTAGGCTAGGCAAAAACTGATTAAGATGAACAGGCCTACAAGTGATGACTTAACAAGTTATACATATTATTTTTTAGACCACCCATAGCATTGATACTCTAGGGTACAAATCGAATATTAATTTCTGTCTATAGGGTTTAAAATTAAAAATAGATGATAGTTTATATACGAGAATTACAATTTCCTTTTGTATATGGACTTGTGTCTCAAATGTAATACAAAGAAAAAAAAACAAAAAACAAAAAATTGCAGGAAGTGAACCTCTGCATAAATAGAAGGACTCTTATCTCCCCCCAAATATGGCTAACATATCCATCAAAAGTGTCGTCTCATGTATAGTCACCTATTTCGATATTGGCTAGAGCAATGCTATATGTACACAATATCACGTACTTTTTACGGAATCGATGACGTGACATTGTTATCATGTCAGCCAAAATATTAAAAAAATTTATTTTAAAAGAAGATAAAATATGATTGAAGAAAAACAAAAATAAAAAATACGAATATTTAAATTATAGGATATGTAAATATAATATTTATATACAACGTGTACATAAAAAGATATGCAAACAGTATATAAATAGTATTTTTGTATTGGATAAGGAGCCAAAGATTAAGGAACTTATATCGCTAGATAGTGGGGAATGGAATGAGGATCTGATCAGAACATGTTTAATGAAGAGAAAGTTGAGCAGATTTTAAGCATTCCTTTGAGTGGAATGGATTTTGAAGACAAAGTTGTGCAAGGTCCACCTAGGAAGGGGCTCTTTTCAATCAAAAGTGCCTATAATGTGAAAGTGGATAGGAAAAAAAATATCAATGGGGAAACCTCAAGGAAAAGAGAAGTTGACAGGAGATGGAAAGACATGTGGGAATTGAATATTTCTAAAAAAAACTAAAGTTATTCATGTGGAAAGCAGGAAATAACTACCTAGCTACAAGGAAGAACATATTATTAAAGAAAGTAGTTAGTAATTATGTCCAATCTGTACAAAGGAGGTGGAAACTTTGGTGCATGTATTGTGGCGGTGTACAACAGCAAATGATGTCTGGCTCAAGTGTTGTTACTGTGCAAAAATTATGATAAATATACGAAATAATCAAAAGATAAAAAACAAGAGAGAAATAATACAGAGATTTAACGTGGTTCGACAGTGTGCCTACATTCACAGGAGTGAGCATCGGTAATTTTACTATTATCAAAAATAAGGTTATATCATATGTATTTATACTATCTCGATATGTATTGACTTAAGAAAATTTACAAAAATATTCTCGTACCGTACTATTCGCTTTAGCATTTGCCACCTTGCCGCTGTGCATGCATCAAATATGAGTCACATACTTCAATATTAAATTTTCGAACAAAGTTAAGAGATGGAGAACTGCAGGAGATGATTTCTTGATTTTATGGAAAAAGTTAATGATGAAATTGTCCAAATCTGATATGGAGGAAATAGCCACTATTATGAGGGGTTTGTGAACAACAAGAAATGAGCTTATATTTGAAGGTAAGTTTTAAAAAGCCTTGTCAAGTTATGAGTATTGCTAGTGAAGGGTTAAAAGAATTCCATATAACTCAAAAACTGCTAAAGAAAATCAAGAGAGTACTGCAGTTACAAAGAATATAATGTGGAAGAAGCCGTTGGAGAGTTATATGAAGGCCAATTAGGATGCTGAGTTAGATCAACAGATAAAGAAGATGGGATTAGGGATTATAATAAGAGATGAGGTCAAAGATGGGATTGTGGGCTGCCAAATGTGGTCAAAGAAGGTTTGCTAATCAAGCGGCTGTTGCAAACAGCTCTGCTCTTTGGAGAGCAATGGAAGTGTGCAGCAATCTTAAGTTTAGCAGAGTAATTTTTGAACGTGATGCTCAAGCCATTGTTAATGCTGTAAATGAAGATAAATAAGAGCTTTCTTTTTATTGGAATGTTAGAGAAGATGTAAAGATACTGTTAAAGAGTAAAAATAGCTGGAAGGTGCAATTTGTGTATAGAAATTCAAATGAAGTAGCTCACATTCTAGCTAAGGAAGCTATACATTTAGATTCTGCATTAGTATGGATAGAAGAATACCAGATTGTATTAAACTGGGTATAGATAAGGAAAAGATTTGTATTGTAAGCACTGGTTTATGATGAATACAAAGTTATCTTTGATTCAGGTAAAAAAAAAAAAAAAAACTCAATTCATATATTTATTTCTCAAATAATCACTTGGGCCACAGTTTGATCCCAAGCATTCGACTTGACCCAATTACCCAACAAAAATTAATTCTTTTGAAAATGAGGCCACTCAAGCTTGTTGATAATGTTGAAAATAGGCCACCAAAGTGTGAAATGAAAACCATTTGCAGTCCACCATGGCTGCACCGTCCACCATCCTTCAACAATGGTTGTACCACTCACCTCAATGTAGAGGTTTTTCAATCTTGACTACACCAACCACACCAACCAGTTGCAAAGCTTCTCCTATAAAAGGAGAAGCCTAATATGTATTAGATAGTGCAGCAGTAGTTTCGTTTCAGAAGTGGTGTGTGTGCATATTTGAGAGAAACGTGAGATTTGTTTGATAATTTGTAATCCCATACAAATATATTGAATTTGGCACCAGTGGACGTAGGCAAATTGCTGAACCACTTAAATATCGTTTTGTGTGATTCTGGATAGTATTGATTGTGCGCAATAATTGGTATCAAAGCTTTGTATCTCACTGTCCAGGAATCAAGTTGGTCAAAATTTATTTTTTGACAACTCCAGGCTGTTCCTTGCGTCGAGACGAATCCGTAGGCGCAAACAGACATCAGAGAAGCCCGTATGCGCCGGTTGAAAGTAGAAGCGTGTACCCACGCGCCTACTCACAGCTAGAGGTGAAGACGAGTGAAAAACACGTACCCACGCGCCGCCACTCGCCGTCACGCGCATTTTGGGGAAGAAGACCTGTCAGCCGCACGCGCCTCCACGCTCCCCAAACACGTTCTGCTCGTGAGGCCCTTCTAGCACGTGAAGTCCACGCGCCTCACGTGCATTTGACCACCTTCAGCGTGTGTATCACACACGCATGATAGATCTGGACAATCCGATTTTCAGATCTGATTTTGAACTTGTCTAAGCCATTTGAAGTCCGATTTCGACGATCAAATAGTATTTTCCAACTATTTGGATCATTCTGGACTCATCCGTATGGTTAGAATTTCAAAATTTATCTTCTAAAATTTCTTAATTAATATAGAAAGTATTGGGGAAGTTAGGAACTCTGGAAATGCCAACAGTTCAGGGCGTAGGTCCATGATTTCAAATGTCAAGTTTGTAGTTGAGAAGTTCGATGGAACTTCTAACTTTGATATGTGGCAATGTGAAGTGATGGACGTTTTGATTCAACAAGAGTTGGATATGGCGTTGGAAGAAAAACCCAACGAAATGACAGAAAATTATTGGAGAAAGCTTAATACCCAAACTTGTAGTACAATCCGTTTGTGTCTTACCAAAAATCAGAAGTATTTTGTCATGAAAGAGACAAATGCAAAGGAACTTTGGAAGAAATTAGAAGACAAGTTCATGAAGAAGAGCATTGAGAGCCGTTTGCATTTGAAGAAAAAGCTATTTAGATTCCAATTTCATGAAGGTATTAGTATATCCGAATATTTGAATAATTACAATCAGATTCTTGCTGATTTATTAAATTTAGATATTGAAATCTAAGATGAAGATAAGGCTTTACTTTTATTAAATTCACTGCCCGATACATATGATCATTTAGTTACCACATTATTGTATGAGAAGGAAAAAATTAGTTTTGACGATATATCTAGTTCTTTGATTAGCAATGAGTACTGTAGAAAAGATAAGCAGGTACAGATAGATACATCAAGTGAAGCGTTGACAGTAAGAGTGAGAACACAGTCAAAGTATCCAGGAAAGAAATCGAAAACTCGGGCCACATCACGTGGTTCATCAGTCGTTAGTAAACTCGTCAAAGATGAGTGTTCCTATTGTCACGACAAAAGACACTGGAAAAATGATTGTCTCAAATTGAGGGGACAACAGAAGAATCAACCCACCACAGCTAGGGGTGTAAATGGTCTGGTCTGGGAAATTTGTGGACCGATTTCATTCGGTCCAAGAATTCTCTCACCCTGGACCGGATCGAACAGGAGTTCGGTCCATACTGGTCCAGTCCAATTCGGTTTAGGGGCGGTCCAGTCCGGTCCAGAGGTGCCCCATATGATTTAATGGGCTAAATTTAATATAGTATTCTACAATGATCAAATATTTTTTGACCCAAATTTAACTACTATAAATTATAATATTTTAATATTATAAAATTATATATTATATATTAATATGTTAGTATATATTATATATTAAGTATGTTAATAAATTATAACTAATAGTCTAATAGTATAATAACACTTTCACATTAGTACATGTTAATAAATTATAACTAATAAGAAATGACACTATTACAATTTACATTAGTATATTATATATTTATATGTTAGTAAATAGTGATAAATTAGTAATAATATATTAAATAATAATACTACACTTATTATTTATATGTTAATATATAAGAGTATATATTATATATTAATATGTTAGTTAATATTAAATATTAAGTATGTTAGTAAACTATAACTAATAATTTAATAGTCTAATAATACTATTACATTAGTATATGTTAATAAACTATAACTAATAAGTAATAACACTATTCCAATTTACATTAGTATATTATATATTTATATGTTAATAAATATTGATAAATTAGTAATAATATATTAAATAATAATAATACACTTATTATTTATATGTTAATATTATAAGATTTTATATTATATATTAATATTAATATTAAAATTTATATATTAATATTTTTATATACATATATTTAAAAATAAAAATTAAAAAAAAAACTCTAGGGATTCGATCCAGTCCGCTGGTCCTGTTCGGTCTTTTTACAGCCCTAACCACAGCCAATGTCGCAGACAGAGATGAAAATCTAGACGTTGCTCTGACAGGTTCATCATTCATTTGTTATCCCGATGAATGGATTTTGGATTCCAGATGTACCTATCATATGTGTCCCAATCGGGACTAGTTTACTGACTTCACAGAGATTGAAGGTGGAGCAGTAATTATGGGTAACGATAGTGCCTGTAAGACTCGGGGGATAGGGAACATTCGGTTGAAGTTGCATGATGGAACTATCAGGACTCTGACCAAAATTCGGTTCGTTCCGGACTTGCGGAAAAATCTTATCTTATTAAGATCTATGGATTCAAAGAGATTCAGAATCACTATTGAAGATGGAACTCTCAAAGTGGTAATGGGAGTTCAGGTGGCTATGAAGGGTTTGAGACGAGGAAACTTATACTTCTTGCAAGGAAGTATTGTTGTTGGAAGAGCTTCTACAGGTTGTGATAAGCTAAATGAGACTGATGCTGATACTGCCAATCTTTGGCATATGCGAATGGGACACGCTGGTGAGAAAGTTTTGCAAACACTCGTTAAGTAAGGCTTACTCAAAGGTGCCAAGACTGGTAAATTGTCTTTTTGTAAGCTTTGTATATTGGGGAAGCAGACGCGGATCAAGTTCGAAACCGCTGTTCACAATACACAGGGGATACTTGACTATGTACACTCCGATGTTTTGGGACATACCAAAATTGCATCTTTGAGAGTTAAGTATTGGTTTGTAACTTTTGTATATGATTATTCTCGTCGTATGTGGGTATATACGATGAAGAATAAAGATTAAGTGCTGAACATCTTTCTTGTTTGGAAGAAGATGATTGAGACTCAGACTAGCAGAAAAATTAAGCGGCTCGGATCAGATAATAGAGGGGAGTATACTCTAGACCCTTTAATGGAAATATGTCGAAAAGAGGGAATAGTCAGACACTTTACGGTACGAGGAACACCGCAGCAAAACGGTGTGGCAGAACGGATGAATCGTACTTTGCTAGAGAAAGTACGATGTATGTTACTGAATGCTAGATTCAGTAAGAAATTTTGGGCTGAAGCTGTGACATATGCATGCCACCTCGTCAACAGACTACCCGCAGCTGCAAATGGCAGGAAGACACCTATTGAAATATGGAAAGGTATACATGCTACTGATTATGACTCTTTACACGTTTTTGGATGTCCTGCTTACTATCATGCTAAAGAAAGTAAGGTTGATCTTAGAGTCAAGAAAGCAAAATTCTTGAGCTTTAGTTTTGGTGTAAAATGGTATATGGTGCATAGAGTCTCAGAAAGTAATCATCAGTAGAGATGTTACATTCAACGAATCTAAGATGCTTAAGTCACATAAGCATAAAGATTCCAGCGAAGGCAGCTATGATGGTGAAACACCCGGTGATTGAAGAGAGGACAGACGAGAAGAAGATGATAGTCCAGTCACAACACCTCCAAGTCAAATTGAATCAATAGCAACTAACAAACCCGAGACGAGAAAAACGTATACCGACACGTTATGCAGACTACATGACATATGCACTACCAGTTGAAGGGGGTGAGATCCCCACCACTTACAAAGAAACACTGGCATGCAGCTGAATGGATTTTACGGTATATTATAGGGACGGTAGATCTTGGTTTGGAGTTCGAGAAGAGTGAAGATAGTCTAGTAACTGATTATCACTTTCGAACAAAATATATCGATGTCCGATTTCACTTTGTACGTGAAATATTAGAAGAATATGACATATTACTTCAAAAGATTAGCACTGAAGATAATCCAGCAGATATGTTGATGAAAATCGTCACAGGGATCAAGTTCCAACACTGCTTGGAATTGATCAATATTACAAGTTGCTGAGCACCTCTGGGTGCGTTGACACTTTTAGGTACATTTGGCGTCTTATGGCACATTTGTTAGTATAAGTCTCTCACGTCAAAGAAAGATGTGCATTCATTTGAAGAATGAATCAATTTACAAGCAGCCTAGAGCACACTTTGGTGGAGGGGGTGATTGTTGAAAATAGGCCACCAAAGTGTGAAATGAAAACCATCTGTAGTCTACCATGACTGCACCGTCCACCATCCTTCAACAATGGCTGCACCAACCACACTAACCAGTTGCAAAGCATCTCCTATAAAAAAAGAAGCCTGATGTGTATTAAATAGTGTAGCGGTAGTTTTGTTTCAAAAGTGGTGTGTGCAAATTTGAAAGGAACGTGAGATTTGTTTGATGATTTATAACCCCATACAAATATATTGAATTTGGCACCAATGGACGTAGACAAAGTGCTGAACCACTTAAATATCGTCTTGTGTGATTCTGAATAATATTGATTGTGCGCAACAAATAATCCTATTTAAAACCAGAAATCTATCACGCAAAAGGTGACGACTTTCAAGAATTTGGCATATTAAATGAGAAAAACTCGGAATTCTACGACCCAATTTTGCTATGTGTTGGAAACCACAGAAAAGAAACTCAAGTTGAAAAAAAGACACTATAAAGCTTCTTTAAAGATGGGGAGATAATGGGACCTGAACAGAGCAATATACCCCATCGAAGTCAAACAGGACGGTACCAGTTAAGTTCGACTGGATAACACATAGATATAGATTGTATCCAAAGTAAAACATAGAAAGTTATCGATACATCAGTTTCAAAGGCACCCAAGCATTAAATCTCCATCACTCGGAAGGTATAGATAAAATAAACTGTGTCATCATGCGTAATGACCAAGAGGACCGTCTTCAAACTGAATAATACCTTATTTTACATGTTGTCTATAGCTTAAGTACAAACCAACGTTATTTACATGCAACATAAAGTACCTTAAACAAAAGTACACGTCTTGGTCAATCTTCCGTGGCTGCTTATCTTCCATGATCACTTACGTGGTGATGCATTTTCGCCCGCCGGAAATATAGTAACAGAATTACTAAATGAAACCTTCACCAGTTCTTGAAAGGAGGTAAGACCAGGAAAATTCCAGATCGAATACACAGATCACACTATACGGAATTTGTGCAAATCTAACGGGGAGAAGAAGAACCCTGTGTAATCGGGTTCCATGTGATGATGATTAGAGCCTGTTTTTCAAGTCCAAATAACCATTTGGTATGGCATCATTCATATGATTATAAATATATACACCTGATTTTTTTTCTAACGAGGTTTCCGATAATCATCTGATTTGGTAACATCCCTATGACTATAAGAATCTTATTTTAAGCAGGTTTAGGAACATTCCCATTGAGATAATCAAGTTTTAAATCCGGGAACTCATAGCCATATGTGGCAGGGTCATTTGTGACGCATAGAAAATCCATCCCGCAATGATTGTTGTTTGAGTCATCGGTGACGGGACAAGGCATGCTGAATGGCATATCCAAGTTGCAACCTGGAGGCTTTCGTAGGACATCAAACATATACAAGCCTTCCTCGAGCTGCAAATCAACCTGATGTTAGGAACATGAAACAATTGGGACAGGTATTTAACTCACTAGTTGTCGATAGGCAGGAATTCAATGCCTTACCTCACTGGCTGTTGTTTCTAGCACCTCATTTTTTTGCAGTGCAAGCATTATAACTATTTTGGTCACACCATTCAAGCTGCAAATTGAGACAACCCAACAAAAAATTTCTTAGCTTAACTTGCAATTATCAATTTAAAAAAAAAAAAAAAGTACTCGAGAGCTTCACTTACCGGTATATTGGCCCTTCTTGCATCAGACCCACTGCATGATCCATTGTCCTTAATAGAGACCAAAGTGAGATTCTTTTGACTGACACACGTATTTTGAATGTACTCACTAGGAAAATCAAGTGTTGGATCTGAAAACTCATCACCATATGCAACAGGCTCACTAGCACCATTCTGAAAATAAGTCCCACAAGGACTGTTGTTTGAGTCATAAGTCACAGGGTCAGACATGCCAAATTGCATATCCAAGGGGGGGAACCAAGAGGACAAGTTGCAATCAGGTGGCTCTAATGGGAGATCAGACAAGCTCAAGCCTTCCTCAAACTGCAACCAGATATAGGAACATGAACGATTAGAACCAATAATTAACTTACTAGCTATTGATTTGCAGAACTCAATGCCTTACCTCACTTACTGGTGCTTTAGGCACTTCATTTCTTGCAGCGCAAGCATTATAACTAGTTTGGTTACAATTACTGAGCGGTATAGTGTTCAATGTCTTTCCATCAAAACATTCTTGAAGAGATAACAAATCCAAACCTTGCGTAGACTCTAAATCTTCAAAATAAGATTTAGCTGTGGTAGTTGACGAGACAGTAGAAGGCTTCAAAGCATCACCACCAACTATTTGCTGCAGCTCAATGACCATTTTTTCTATTTCCAGATCATCCTGATGAAAGAAATATCAACAGATAAGATAAGCACTTAAAACCGGCTGCACTTCTGAACTTTCAGAAAAAATATATATATATATTAAAAACTTTCAAGCTGAAAATCAGTTATTTTCTCACATTAATAGAGGTAAGTTCTCCCAATTGATTCTCTGCTGCGTGAGCACGAATATGTTTGTCATCACACTTGACAGCTGTTGTAGTGCCGGCTATTGTTTCATCAAAAATTTCAGGTGTTGTAGTAGCTTCCACATTTGATGGATGGAAAACTGAGCCCAGAAGTAGCTCAGACTCTGATTCTTCATGAACAAGTTGGATATGGCGGATGATGAAACAGCAGGTCCAGCATCACTAATGTTTGGACCATTAATACTCGGTTCATGTTTATAGGATAATCGGCAGAGTACAAAGTTATTCTGCATAAAGTTCATAAACAAAGTGAATCAGGCTGATCAAACCTACGAATTGGGTTACTACATATTTGAATGGTAAAAATGTATAGATACGTATCAGAAAGGATAGAGCTATGGCAACAATGAAATGGAAGAATTTGTCCTCGTTTATTATAAAAAGAACAATGCAGCGGTTCTAATAAACCAAGAGACTTCCCCTTTAAAGTAAGGACAGCTAAAATTAAAATTACGAATTGAAACAGTCCTCAATTCGCTGGTTATGTTGACCCTAAGTAAAAATTTAGCAGATTAGATTCCATACACCTTGCTAATTGAATAATTTATCTTCTTAGGAGGACCCCCACTTAAGTTTCGCAGAAATATGGTCTTAAATGTTAAAATATGTCCCACATGAAAGGGCAATATGGACATTATTTGAACTTAATGTGATAAGGTAGTTATTGGCTTTGGAAATCTGATACATGGTTATTGTGAGAATTAATAGGGGAAGTTATTTTCCTATGTGCCTACTTTTATGGGGAGTAGGATAACTGCTTCTTTTAATTTTTACGTAGGAATTGTCCTCTCTCTACTCACACTTTCAATTTTATCAGATTTCCCATATGTTCTGGTGAAGAAGAGAAAGGGGGTTAAGTGAGAGAAATAATTTCTACAAGCCTTCTTCAAGGAGATTTCATTATGGCTGATTTTGGTATGTTTTTTATGAAATATTTATTTCCGCATAAAAGATGATTATGTGATTATTATGATAGTTGAAGATTCTTATATCAAAAAATTCATGTATTAAATTTCTAACATGTGGTATCAGAGCATGGTTGAAACTATCAAGATTTTCCTTTTAATATAGAGATCGATTCCATTAACTTTTGTTTGTTCGATCTCGCTATTTGTTTTATGTGCAATATTTTGCATTTATAATGTTTGGAATTTGCTATTCACTGATTCCAAAATATTTTTCTGATGTTTGCCGGATTTAATGAAATATTGATTTCGCATTCGTGGCCGAATTTATTGGGTTTTTATGCTATTGGAATATTATGATTCCGTATGGATATTTATAAGCATGTGTCCGTTTGATTTCGTGAGTTGATTCCGAATTTATTGGGTATACAATGATTTCGTTTACTCACAATTCAAACTGTCGAAACATTGGTATAGATGTTCCTTTAATTGTTTTGACCCTTGACGTTGCTGGCCATCTTCTTTATTTTATTGGGCTCATTTTTATTTTGTTTAAATGATTACTTTTAGTGAAAGCATTTGAATATTAATTTTGCCTGTATGATTTAATGCATGCCAACCAGTTTTGATTTGATATGGGCTCACTTATATTGGGTTAATAATTGTATTTATGCATGTATGGGATAAACTGTTATGGGCTGGATGTTGCATGTTATTGAGATAATTAAAAGAGATTGCTAGGTCTTGAACTTAGAAAATAATGTTAAATGCAATGTATGCTAACCAATTGGAAAACTCTCTTTCATGATAATATTTTTTATTTTGGAATATTATTTATCTGTTTTGAATGTGAACAGATTTTTTGCTTGATTATTTATCAATCAATATTTATATTATGGTTAGCATGTTGTCACCAAAGTGATCTTGCTGAAAAAAAAAAGTTATAAATATTGAATTGAATTATGACTTTGCAAAATTATTATGGAATGATTATTTGATTATTATGGTTTTACCCAAAGGTGCATCAACTTTCAAGTAGTCATTAAATTAATTAGGTTAATTGATAGAATGAAAGTGAGATTGGAATGGATGCCCAAAGGTGACAAACCAATCAATTTTTAAAGGGTTATCAATTATGCCTAGGTGAATGAAAAATCATCATTAAATTTGAATGTTAGTATATTGCATTAGTTAATCCAAAGATTGAACGCAATATTGCTAATGGAAGTGATTTTCTCAAAGCATTAATGTTGTGATGATTTTGTTACAGTGTCAGTTCCTGTTTCGCTTCATTCGCTAGCTTCTTTAGTTCCGATCTTTAGTGGAACTAATTTCTCTGACTGGAAGGAACAGATTCAGTTTCATCTTGGTGTTCTGGATCTTGACTTAGCACTGCGAATTGACAAACCGACTGCTATTACTGAAACAAGCAGTTTGGAGGAGCAAGCTTTGTTTAAGTCATGGGAAAGATCGAACAGATTAAGCATCATGTTTATGCGAATGTGTATTGCGAACAATATTAAATCAACGCTTCCTCAAATTGAAAATGCAAAGTAATATTTCAAAGCTGTGGAAGATCGGTTTCGTTCAGCAGATAAGTCCCTTGGAGGGAGATTAATGGCTGAACTTACCACCATGAAATTTGATGGTAGCCGTGGAATGAATGAGCATGTTCTTGAAATGACCAATCTAGCTGCCAGACTCAAATCTCTGGGCATGAATGTTGATGAAAGTTTCCTTGTTCAGTTCATTTTGAATTCCTTACCTGCTCAGTATGGGCCATTTCAGATTCACTATAACACTATTAAGGAAAAGTGGAATGTGAATGAATTGGCGAGTATGTTAATTCAAGAAAAGGCAAGGCTTAGGCAACAAGGACAACATTCAGTTAATGTAATGAGTCATGGAGTTGGAAGCAAAGGAAAGAAACCAAATAAGAGTTTCAAGAAAGATCCATTGAAGGTTGCGGGATCTTCTCATGTTAACGGGACCCGCAAGAAGGAACATAATGGACCGAAATGTTATTTCTGTCATGGCTATGGGCATTTACAGAAAAATTGCCCGAAACGTAGAGCTTGGTTCGAGAAGAAGGGTAAGCTTTTAGCTTATGTATGTTTCGAATCAAATATGACACAAGTTCCTTCTAATACATGGTGGATTGACTCTAGTTCTACTATTCATGTTTCAAATTCAATGCAGGGATACCTTTCGATCCAGAACATAAAGGAAAATGAGCATTTTATAGTCTTGGGAAATGGAACTCAAGTACCAGTTGTTGGTGTTGGAACTTTACGTTTATTTTTAGAGTCAGGCCATTGTTTGGACCTATTTGATACTTTTTATGTTCCTACTATTTCTAGAAATTTAATTTCCATGTCAAGACTTGATTATGATGGTTATGGTTTGTATTTTGAACATAAGGGTTTTCGTTTGTTGAGAAATGACTCATTTGTTGGTTCTGGTGTTTTATCTGAGGGGTTATATAGATTTAATCTTAACAAGATTTTTGCTAAAACACTCATCACCCTACATCATGATGTTGGAACTAAACGTAGCAGAGTTAATGAGAATTCTTCTTTCTTGTGGCATAAAAGACTGGGTCATATATCTAGAGAAAGAATTGAGAGATTGGTAAAAGATGGGATTCTTTCAAATCTTGATTTTACTGATTTTGATGTATGTGTGGATTGCATTAAAGGTAAGCAAACCAAACATACAAAGAAAGGTGCCACAAGAAGTGGAAAACTTCTGGAGATTGTCCATACTGATATTTGTGGACCTTTTGACTCACCATCATTTGGTGGAGAAAAATACTTTATCACTTTCATCGATGATTTTTCACGTTATGGTTATGTCTATTTGTTGCATGAAAAGTCTCAAGCAATAAATGCTTTAAAGGCATATATTGTTGAAGTTGAGCGACAATTAGATAGAAAGGTGAAAATCATTCGATCTGATAGAGGTAGTGAGTATTACGGAAGGTATGATGGAATAAGACAATGTCCAGGACCGTTTGCTAAATTCCTAGAAGAGCATGGTATTTGTGCACAATACACAATGCCTGGTACGCCTCAGCAGAATGGTGTGACTGAAAGGCGCAATCGTACTCTTATGGAAATGGTTAGGAGTATGTTAAGCAACTCCTCAGTACCCATTTCATTGTGGATGGAGGCCCTTAAGACAGCCGTTTATTTGTTTAACCGGGTTCCTAGTAAGGCAGTTCAAAAGACTCCTTTTGAATTGTGGACGGGAAGGAAACCGAGTTTGAGACATTTTCATATTTGGGGTTGTCCAGCAGAGGCTAGGATCTATAATCCACATGAAAAGAAGTTGGATTCTAGAACTTTAAGCGGGTACTTTATTGGTTACCCAGAGAAGTCCAAAGGGTATAGATTTTATTGCCCTAACCATAGTACGAGAATTGTTGAAACCGGAAATGCCAGATTTCTTGAGAATGGTGAAATTAGTGGGAGTGATATATCACGTAATGTGGTTATCGAAGAAGTTCGGGTACCTATCCAGATACCCATAACTTCAAAGGAAATTGTTGTTTCTCCAGTTGTCGAACAATATGATAACATTGAACAACAATCTAGCGATCAGTCACTCCATAATGAGAATGTCACCAATGAACCAGTTGCAGAACAATCACAAGAAATAGCATCAAGAAGATCTCAAAGAGAAAGGAGATCAGCTATTTCAGATGATTATTTGGTATATCTGCAAGAATCTGATTATGATCTGGGGATGAATAAAGATCCGGTTTCATTTTCACAAGCCATTGAAAGTAGTGATTCTGAAAAGTGGATCAATGCTGTAAATGATGAGTTGAAATCAATGGAACAAAATGAAGTTTGGGACGTCGTTGATTTGCCTAAAGGTTTTAAGACAGTCGGATGTAAGTGGGTCTTTAAGACCAAACGAGACTGCAATGGTTATATTGAACGACATAAAGCTAGACTTGTTGCAAAAGGTTTCACTCAAAAGGGAGGCGTTGATTACAAAGAGACGTTCTCTCCTGTATCGAAGAAGGACTCTCTTAGGATCATAATGGCTTTGGTGGCTCATTTTGATTTGGAGTTACACCAAATGGATGTGAAAACTGCTTTTCTAAATGGAAATTTAGATGAAGAGGTTTATATGAATCAACCTAAAGGTTTCTTGATTAAAGGAAAGGAGCATATGGTATGCAAATTAAAGAAGTCAATTTATGGACTTAAACAAGCTTCCAGACAATGGTATCTTAAGTTTAATGATACTATCACGTCCTTTGGATTTAAGGAAAATACCGTTGATCGGTGTATATATCTAAAGGTCAATAGAAGCAAGTTTATTTTTTTGATTCTGTATGTTGACGACATATTGCTTGCCAGTAATGATCTTGGTTTGTTGAGTGAAACCAAGAGATTTCTTTCTATGAACTTTGAAATGAAAGATATGGGTGAGGCAACTTATGTGATAGGAATTGAAATATTTCGTGATAGATCACGTGGATTGTTAGGGTTGTCTCAGAAAGGATATATCGATAAAGTTCTTGAAAGATTTCATATAACTGAATGTGCAGCCACTCCTGCTCCTATATGTAAAGGGGACAAGTTCAGTGAAAAGGATTGTCCACAAAATGCATTAGAAAAGAAAAGAATGGAAAATATTCCTTATGCATCTGTTGTTGGGAGCTTGATGTATGCTCAAACTTGTACAAGACCAGACATTAGTTTTGTAGTTGGAATGCTCGGGAGATATCAAAGTAATCCCGGAATGGAGCATTGGAAAGCTGCAAAGAAAGTTTTAAGATATCTGAAAGGAACAAAACGCTATATGCTCACGTATCAAAAATCTGATCAGTTGGAGGTGGTTGGCTACTCCGACTCAGATTTTGCTGGTTGTGTTGATACTCGAAAGTCAACTTTTGGTTACTTGTTTCTATTAGCCGAAGGAGCAATATCATGGAAAAGCGCCAAACAGACTATCATAGCAGCATCAACTATGGAAGCTGAATTTGTGGCATGCTTTGAGGCCACAGTTCATGCTTTATGGTTGCGAAATTTTATCTCAGGACTTGGAATTGTCGACAGTATTGCCAGGCCGCTGAGAATGTATTGTGACAATTCCGCGGCAGTCTTTTTCTACAAGAACAACAAATATTCAAATGGCGCTAAGCACATGGAGCTCAAATATTTGGCCGTTAAGGAGGAAGTTCAGAAACAGACAGTGTTTATAGAACATATTAAGACTGAGCTCATGATTGCAGATTCTTTGACTAAAGGGTTAGCACCAAAGACATTTAAGGAACATGTTGATCGCATGGGTCTTTGTTGCAATCCCTGAGGTATGTTTGTGGATCTTTATGTTTTTCGTTCTATAACATCTATAGAGATATCACTAATTGTGTTTCTGACTTTTTTCCTGCTTACCATCAATTACGTAATTATGAAGATGGATCATTGATGGCAGGAATCGTCTATGACAAAGACATTATGGGGACATTACAGTTACTTCCTATCATGGATTATGATTAAGTGATTTGCTAGCGTTGTAGTGCATGGAAGGAAAGATGTCGTTTAATTGACATTTACCGCCATGACTCATGTTGGTAAGTTATTTAATTATGATATTATTGTAATCTCACTAAAATGTGAATAAGCTAATGTTATGCGCATATTATGTTTACCTTGTCAATCCAAATAAGTGTCATTCATATGGGCCAAGTGGGAGAATGTTAAAATATGTCCCACATGAAAGGGCAATATGGACATTATTTGAACTTAATGTGATAAGGTAGTTATTGGCTTTAGAAATCTGATACACGGTTATTGTGAGAATTAATAGGGGAAGTTATTTTCCTATGTGCCTACTTTTATGGGGAGTAGGATAACTGCTTCTTTTAATTTTTACGTAGGAATTGTCCTCTCTCTACCCACACTTTCAATTTTATCAGATTTCCCATATGTTCTAGTGAAGAAGAGAAAGGGGTTAAGTGAGAGAAATAATTTCTACAAGCCATCTTCAAGGAGATTTCATTATGGCTGATTCCGATATGTTTTTTATGAAATATTTATTTCCGCATAAAAGATGATTATGTGATTATTATGATAGTTGAAGATTCTTATATCAGAAAATTCATGTATTAATTTTCTAACATTAAATTCACAAAACCGAGACTTAAGAAATCGAGATTAAGAAGAAATATGAGTCCAATATCAACCAACCTGACTGGGATGGGTGCCATCAAGGTCCTTCAGGGTTATATGGTATTCATGAATCACCCAATTTGTTTTCTCGCCTTTACCTCGCCCTCTATAGAATATCAGAAACTTTTTCTTTCCAATCACTCCCGATTCAGACATAATTTCCTTGTCCTTTCCAGTCACTTTCCAGTACCCAGCATTGGTTGCCCGGTTCGATCGATTCCCATTTCGATGCTTTAGATCCCGTCGCGAGAAGAACCACCATTCTGGATATGCGGTCTTTATGCAACGTGAATCTAACCAGACTAAGCATGAAGTTCGAGGGCTAAAAAAAATTAGAAAAACACACGAGCATGGTATGCAGGATTATCAAACAAAACGTTAATGTGCAGTAAAAGAAGATAGAAAATTACAACAACACAAAAAAGAAGAAAAAGTTAAAAAAGTTAAAAAAAATATGATTAAGAAACAAATAACGATGAAATTAAAACTTCAGGGTCCAAACGAGAAAATCAAATGGCATACTGAGGAAGAGCCAAATATTTTATTGGTGTCACATTTCTCATACCAATTTAATTCCTGAGAGCAAGTTAAATAAACAGCTATCTAAAAGGTTAAGCCTGATCGACTTAACCAGTTAATAACTTTTCCAACAGAGTTTAATAAACATAAAAGAAATAGAGAAATCAATGACATAAAAAATCCAAACAACAATTCGCAAAGAGGAAGACTACATTTCCCTAGTGCCAAAGAATCACAAAAAAAAAATACATGAATCTGTGTCTCTGGTAATAGGAATGGGGAGAACGTATCTTACTTTTCAAATCCTAGGGCTCCAATTTGCAACTCCGAGCTTCGGGAATGAAGTCGACTAACTCATCATTCCCAATGATCTTTGCCCTCAAGAAGAAGTCGATAACCATGTCTTCCGGCGGATGAAATCTCATCCATGGTCGCAATTTCGGAGAGAACGCATCCATATCACTCGCGAACAAAAGTGGAAGGAAGTAACAAAGTTTGAGCGCGAGCGAGAGTGAGAGATGAAGCAGTTGGTCCTTTTACTAAAATGGAGGGGAAGATAGTCAAAAGCAAGTCCAACTATCTTCTTAACGAAGATTGCATTTTGGTCCTCTCAGTTTCAATTTATTATCAAAATGATTCTCTAAATTCGTTTTTACTTCATACCCAGAAGTTTGAGTGTTTTTTTTTATCATTTGGATAAGAATATAAAATAATATTAGAGTATTGGTATATGATTGTCTAATTTTTTTTTAAAAAAAGTATAAATTTGTATACATATTAAAAAATTTTGATCATATTTAATTTGAATAAAATTTTGAATTTATTATTCACTTTTAAAAAATAAGAGTATTTTTATTCTATTTTTTTATATTTTTTTCTATTATTGATCAAATATGATTAAAATTTTTTGATATGTATATAATTTTTTTTTTTAATTTTTAGTCCATCCAATACTAATGTTGTTATTTTAGAATTCCATCTTTGGATATAAAAATTGGGAAGTGTGTGTGCACTGTTTGGTTCTTTTTCATTTCCATTTTGTCTTTTTTTTTTAATTTATTTATTTTTTATTTTAGAGAATCTTCACATATAAGTTATACATGTTTTTATCTTAATTCTAAAATTTAGAATATACTAAAAAAGCAAAAGATAACTGAAATGTTTTTTCTCATATATATATATATTTATTTAGATTCAGTTCATCAGTTAGTTCTAAATCAAATTTTTCGTCTAATATTATCAATGAAAAAGATTATATTTTTGAAGAAAATGATTCACTTGATATGGATCGATGGCACATGCCAAAGATTAACACTGTTTCACTTTATAACACTTCTTGGTGTGAAAAGGTTTTCAAGATCGAGTTCAATGTGAAAACAATTGAACAAACATTTGCTATTTCCAAAACCCAAGAAAAATGTTGTTTGTTTCAAAAGAAAATGATTCAAGCCTTTATTAATAAATGTTACAATTTCATGCATAATGCTTTTGTGTTGATATGTTTACGTGATGGAAGATTTAAAAATTTTGAAGATAGTAAATTGAGAATTGTCCAAACTTCCTTTACAGAAGGTCCAGTTCATTTGATTGCTACCCTGATTTAACTGTTGATTTACGTGATAAAAATATTTTATCTGTTTTAACTCTGAATATTTTAACTTCTGATTTTAATATGATAGAAAGTAGTGGACCTCTTACTCTTGTCTACTGCATTTATTATCGTGTTTTAAAAACTAGTCTTAACACAAGGGCAAAGATTAAATCAGCTAAAAATTAGACCCTTCTGATGCAGAGTTCTACCTCTGGTGCTAACATCAGAACCCCTAAGATGATATTCTAAAAAGATATTTCTTTACCAGATGAGTGGGTTCTTCAGCAAGAACTTCTACTAGTAGAGATTGTTTCTAACGAAAAAGATCTCGATTATATTCAGCAGTATCTTAATGGTACTGTAAAAATTTCTTTGGACCAACCTCACATAGCTAATGAAAGAAGGCATTCTTTTGCCGGCTCCGGATCTTCTTACTCATCGGACCAAGGATAAAGAGATATGAATCTCAAACAGTTCTTGGAAGATTCTGCTAAGACAACAGATCCTCAACGTCCAATTTGTATTAAAGAAATTCCTAGAAAGGAAAAATCATCTGTTTTTTATTTAAAATTAAAAAGAATTTCTTCAGATTCATAGGTCATTTTGGCCTATTATTCAACCAAGGATGATGTATCATCATCTAAGGAAAAATTCATAAAGAAATAAGTAGAGGTTGAAGACGATTCATCCATGTCTCCCACAGTTTCGGATATAGTAACTCTTTATCATCATTATTAGCTTATGATAATGAATAAGTCTTTTGAAATTGATATGATTTTTTTGTTTAAAGAATTTATCCCACCACTTAATTCAAAAATGTCGAACCAAGATGTCACCAATTTTTTCAAAAGCCCATTTACAAATCCAAGGGATTTTCATAATATTTTGAAATTCTATCTGAATCCCTAATTTAGATTTGTCAAAATTCGGACTTATAGTTAAACTTAGAAAAAATAACAATATTACTCAACCTATGAATCAAGTCATTCTTATTGGGAATATGGTACCTAATCCACTCTAAAATTTTGTTTAAAGGTATATAATTTATGACTAAACGAAGTGTCTCACGCTCAATCTCTGCATTTTTCTGAACATAAAAAATAGTACATGACCAAGATAACTTACTATGCTTGATAAAACTTTTGAAAAAATATTTGCAATTTCATTTTTACAAAACTCCAAAGTCTCACTATTCATTTGAATAGGTCTGATTTAGTTGAAATATTTTTTTTTAGAAAAATCTTTAATATAAAGAAGTGAAACAATATGTTTTGTCCTATCCCAAAAAGCATTAAAAAGATCAAAACAATCTTAAAAATCAATTTTTTATGAAAATTATTAATTTTTTATTGAAGTAATGAATCAAACAAATACTCAGAAATTATGTATATAATATATATATATATATTTTAAATTATGATTGATTTCAAAAGATATTTTCTCTTTTGCAAATAAGAAAATTTGCAAGAAATGTTGACTTGTTAATTTATACCATTTCTAAGAATTAACCATTCTGTCTGTTTTTAAGCATTTGAAAACAAATATTCATCTTTAAAATAAAAACACAATTATTAACAATTTATATTCTTTCCATTTTAATACAGAGAAAATATTTTTTTAACTTGTCCAAATCTCTTCAAGCAGTTCATTGGACAAGTGAACAGAACCAAGCGTGTGGGAACCAGGAACAGTCCACTTGGATCCTAAGTTTTTAAAATAAAATGAGATAAAATAAATTAAGAATATTTATGTATCCAAATGGGCCTTAGGCGCAGTATAAGTTTGTTCTCGTTAAAACGGTAAGAAAAAAACAATGTATTTTTTTGAAATTTCTTTTGAAAAAAATACAGTCACTTTTCTAACTATTAAAAAATCAATAAATAAAATACCTATGAATTTGAACGACAAATTGGACAAGTACCATTTTTCTAATATTTATATATATATATGAAAGAATAGAATTATGTCATTTATTTATTTATAATAAATATATGATATATAATGATAAGTACAACAACTTAGTTAAGTTAATAAGAATAAAATAAAATAAACTATATAAAATATTTGGTGTGAAAATAATATTTTTATTATGAGCAATACTAAAATATGTAGCACGAGTTTATTCCGACAAGAACAAATACTTTTTTTGTTTTTTTGTTTTTCATTTATTTTTTCTTATTTCTAAATAGTTAAAAAAAAATACAACATCATTCAAAACATATTTTTAATTATTAAGTAAAAACAATTTTATCGAAAGAAATTATATTTGATGAAAATGCTTTACATTGATGTGGCTAAACTAGAACATATTAAGACTTGATAAACAGTAATTCCAGCCAACCCTCCAAATATAGCGGGTTACCGTTCGCATCCCATCTGACTATTTTATTTCGATTATTCACAGCCTTTTACACATTGTCTTGGTGAAAAATTGAGCTTTTTCACTTCATCTTGGGCGGGCGTAGGGCCATTGCAGTAAGTTTTGTATTATTATTTAATATATTATTGTTTACTAAAATTAATATTTAATATATTAAGTGTATTAGAAAATTAAAAAAAAAAAAAAAGAAATTCCAAGAATCTTATATATTGAACGAGAAATATAATTCTACTACCCTTTTTAGCTGTGTTTTAAAAAGTAGAAACCACAAAAAGAAAACACCAAAGTTACAGAAAAAAAAAATCAGAAAGCTTCTTTAAAGATGGGAGATCAGGGGACCTGAACGGGGCAACATGTTTTACATTGTATCCAAAGTAAAACAAAGAAAGTAACCGATACATCAGTTTCAATGGCACCCAGGCATTAAATATCCATCACCCGTAGGTATAGATAAAATAAACTTTGTGTCATCAGACATCATGCGTAATGACCAAGAGGACAGTCTTCAAACTGAACAATACCTTATTTTACATATTGTCTATAGCTTATAAAGTACAACCCAACGTTATTTACATGCAACATAAAAGTACCTTAAACAAAACTACACGTCTTAGGCAATCTTCCATGGTTGCTTATCTTCCATGATCACTTACGTGGTGATGCATTTTCGCCCGCCGTAAATATAGTCACGGAGTTACTCCATCAAGTCTTGACCAGTTCTTGAAAAGGTGGTAAAACCAGGATGATCTGGAGATCGAATACACAGATCATACTATACTGAATTGGTGCAAATGTCGTGGGGAGAACAAGAACCCTGTGTAATCAGGTTCCATATGATGATGATTAGAGCCTGTTTTTCAAGTCCAAATAATCATTTGGTATGGCATCATTCATATGATTATATACACCTGATTTTTTTTTATAACCAGGTTTCGGATAATCATTTGATTTGGTAACATCCCTATGACCATAAGAATCTTATTTTAAGCAGGTTTAGGAATCATTTCATATGGCATCATCCATATGATTATCAGTCGTTCTAATAATCGTTTAGATGATATCATACATGAAACTTAAGAGGTTTCATGGATGTACCCACGTTAGGGCATCATTAGGTTAAGGTTTGATGGTAGAGATACGGAGAAATTCAAATTGATAAGACACATTAGGTTTTTGGAGGTCGCTTGGGTCGTGGACTGTTTTGGTTTGTGTTTTTTGGCGAGTTTGGGACTTCAACATGAGAGAGAGGATTTGGGAGTTTGTGCCTTAAATTATTGGCCGGCTGGGAAAAGTTGGGGTAATTGGAAAGGGTTTTAGACAGTAACAAGTCTGAAATCTTCTTTGTTTTAAGTATTATGCATAGGATGGGATTCAAAAAGAAAGAGGTAACTAGAAATAAGTTGGAGGGAAATGAATGTCAGGAGAAAACCCTTTTGAACAACTTCCAAGGAGGTTTCACATGGAATTATGGTTCAATGGAATAAGCTTGAATTCAGAGGGGCTTCATAAGATAGTGTGATATGGTGTTTAGATACTGGAGTTCAAATGGAAGTATGTATATTAGAAACTCTGGAAAATACGTTAGTGTTTGGGATACTAGTTGGGAAATAATTGTCTTCATAAAGTACTAAGATTATGGGGCTTTAGAATTGAGCCTGTAGTTAAGACTCATCTTCCGAAGAATGTCATTAATTCTTCGAAATACAACCAGATCCTTCAATCTGATTTGAACACCCTTCCATCCATACCATGTGGGATCCCAGATTTTGCAACCCTGATGAAGCCTTTCTTTTGCTGATCTCTCCAGAATCTTGAAATGTTGACTCAAGCTGTCAAGAACAATGCAAGGTTAGGATTCAAAAGACCAATAAATCTGAAAATATAAGACAGGTAAAACTCATTCGTTTTAACTGTAAGATTTTAACAAGTCACACCATTCAAGCTGCAATTGACACAACTCAACACAGTTTCTGGGTTCAACATGCAACTATCGATAAAAAAAAATGTAGCTGAGAGATTCCACTTACCGGTGCATTGGCCAATTTTGCATCTAGGCTACCGCATGATCCATTGTCCTTAATAGACTCCCAAGTGAGATTCTTTTGACTGCCAAACATATTTAAATCCTGAAGCTCATGGCCATATGTGCCAAGGTCATCCACGCCATCTGGTGGTTCGGAAGAAACCTCCATAAGGCTCAAGCCATCCTCAAACCAAGAATCAACCTGATACAGGAATATAAACGATCAGAACCGATATTTAACTCTCTAGCTATTGATTTGCAGGAACTCATTGCCTTACCTCACTGACTGTTGCTTTAGGCACTTCACTTCTTGCAGCACAAGCATTATAACTATTTTGGTTACAATTACTGAGCGATATAGTGTTCAATGTCTTTCCGTCAAAATATTCTTGAGGAGATACCGAATCCAAACCTAGCATAGACTCTAAATCTTGTAAATAAGAGTTTGCTGTGGTAGCTGATGAAACAGTAGGGTTAATGTGTGGTGAAGTTGAAGGCTCCAAAGCATCACCACCTACCATTAGCTCAATGATCATTTCTTCTATTTCCTGATCATCCTGATGAAATAAATATGAATAGATAAGATAAGCCCTTAAAACCGGCTGCACTTCTGAACTTACAGGAAAAAAATTAAAAACATTCTAGCTGAAAATCAGTTATTTTCTCACATTGGTAGTGGTAAGTTCCCCCAATTGATTCTCTGCTGCGTGAGAACTAATATGTTTGTCATCGCACTTGACAGCTGTTGTAGTGCCAGATATTGTCTCATCACAAATTTCAGACTCTGATGCAGGGAATACTGAGCGCAGAGGTAGCTCAGACTCTGATTCTTCATGAAACAAATTGGATACGGCGGGTGATGAAACAGCAGGTCCAGCATCATTAATGTTTGGATCTTTAATACTCTTTTCATCTATATAGGATAATCGGCAGAGCACAAAGGCATTCTGCATAAAGTTCATAAACGAAGTGAATCAGGCTGATCAAACGTACGAATTGGGTTACTACAGAACTGCATGGTCAAAAATGTATAGATGTGTATCAGAAAGTTTAGAGCTATGGCAACAATGAAATAGAAGACTTTGTCCTCGTTTATTATAAAAAGAACAATGCAGCAGTTCTAATAAACCAAGAGACTTCCCCTTTAACGTAAGGACAGCTAAAATTAAAACTACCAACTGAAACAGTCCTCAACTCGATGGTTATGTTGACCCTAAGTAAAAATTTAACAGGTTGCATACACCTTGCTAATTGAATAATTGATCATCAATTTAGGAGGAGGACCTCCACGTAAGTTTCGCAGAAATATGGTCATAAGACCACAAAAACGAGAGTTAAGGAATCGAGATTAAGAAGAAATGTGAGACCAATAATATCACAAACCAATCATTTAAACCAACCTGACCGGGATGGTTGCCATCAAGGCCCTTCAGGGTTGCATGGTATTCATGAATCACCCAATTTGTTTTCTCGCCTTTACCTCGCCCTCTATAGAATACCAGATACTTTTTCTTTCCAATCACCACTCCCGATTCAGACATAATTTCCTTGTCCTTTCCAGTCACTTTCCAATACCCAGCATCGGTTGCCCTGTTCGATCGATTCCCACTTCGATGCTTTAGATCCAGTCGCGAGAAGAACCACCATTCTGGATATGCGGCCTCTATCCAACGTGAATCTAACCAGACTAAGCATGAAGTTCGAGGGCTAAAAAAATTAGAAAAACCCACGAGCACGGTATGCAGGATTATCAAACAAAAAGTTAATATGCAGTAAAAGAAGATAGAAAATTAAAACAACACAATAAAGAAGAAAAAATTAATATATATATATATATATATATATGATTAAGAAACAATAACAATGAAATTACGAATTCAGGGTCCAAACGAGAAAACCAAATGGCCATACTGAGGAAGAGCCAAATATCTTATTGGTGTCACATTTCTCATACCGATTTAATTTCCCGAGAGCAAGTTAAATAAACAGTTATCCCAAAAGGTTAAGCCTGCATATATGATCAACTTAACGAGTTAACAATTTTTCCAACACAGTTTAATAAACATAAAAGAAATAGAAAAATCAATTGACATAAAAAATCCAAACAACAATTCCCAAAGAGGAAGATTCCATTTCCCTAGTGCCAAAGAATCACAAACTTCTGCAGGGAAAAATAAAACATGACTCTGGGTCTCTGATGATAAGAATGGGGAGAATGGATCTTACCTTTCAAATCCCAGGGCTCCCATTTGCAACTCTGAGCTTCGGGAATGAAGCCGACTGACTTATCATTCCCAGTGATCTTTGCCCACAATAAGTCGCTGATGACCTTGTCGTCCGGCGGATCAAATCTCATATATGTTCGCAATTTCGAAAACGCACCCATATCACTCGCGAACAAACAGAGTTATAAGTGGAAGGAAGTAACAAAGTCTAAGCGCGAGCGAGAGTGAGAGATGAAGCTGTTGGTCTTTATAGTTTAATATAATGGGGGGTGAAGGGAGTCGAAAGCAAGTCCAACTATCTTCTTAAAGAAGATCGCACTTTAGTCCTCCCAGTTTCAATTTATTATCAAAATGATTCTCTCATAGTAAATTCGTTTTTCCTTTCCATTTTAATACAGAGAAAATATTTTTTTTTTGAACTTGTCCAAATCTTTTCTAGCAGTTTATTGGGCAAGTGCAGAACCAAGCGTGTGGGGACCATGAACAGTCCACTTGGATCCTAAGTTTTAGCCCAATTTTAAATGTAATTCTATTGATTTCCTATAATTCTAGAACTTTCCCTCAACACCATTTTTCTAAGAACTGCTCATAATGCAATATGGGATGGTATTTGTTCTTTGGTTCTCTATTCTAGAACTTTCTCTCAACATTGTTAAAACATATAGCACGAGTTTGTCACAAATTCTTTTTTTATTTTTGCATTCATTTTTTTTATCCTTAAGTATTTTTTTTAAAAATTACAACATTATTAAAAATAATTTTTTAACTACTAAATTAAAAATAAAAAATTATCCAAAGAAATTATTGAGTAATATCGTGGGATGATTTGTCTTGTTTATTTTTCAAATACATATCATCTTATTTTACATTTATTATTATATTTTTTTAAAATATTAATTTTTTTTTTCAAATTTTGAAAGAAAAATAATAATAAAAAGATACTTTAATAATATTTTAATTTTTATCTTATTTTATTTTATCTTATTTATAAATAAAAAATAAAAAATATTTAATTTTTTGTTTTTATATATTTAAAACGAGCCGTACACTTCCGTAAACCATAACCTGGGGTCCTGGAGTCAGAAGGCAAGTCAGAGTTGTGGGACCGACCCAGACCGTTCCTGTCAAGTCCCCTGTCTGGACTCCGCAGTCCGCACCCTTCCTTTCAACTTGGACGGTAAGTTTTCTTTTGTTAATTTATAAAATTCCAGAACTTTCTTCTCACACCACGATTACTTCTTTTTCCTTCCCTCTAAAGATGGTGGCGCTGGTGTGATCGCATTACACTCCAACATCTTATATTTTAAATTTTCATAAAAATATAATTAAAAAATATTAAAAAATAGAATAAAAAATAATATTTAAAATATATAATAACAAAATATATATTAACAAACCCAACAAAAAAATAAAATAAAGAATAAACTTGGCGACCTCCTTTTTATAACGACGAATTTCGACGACTTTCAATATACTCTCGATAGCTTTAAATCTAAAATAAATCTTAAATTCTTTCACGAAAATGACAGAAGCTGCATTTTAAGAGTTCGATCGGAATTTCAGGAAATTTTTCCAAAGAATTCTCCCTTTTTTTGGGGGAAAATATAAGAAAAATAGGGATAGAAGCCACACTCAGTGCACTCCCCTCACATGAACAGTATTATGAATAGTGATAATACTGTTTATGTGAAGGGAAGTGTCCTGAATATAGCTACTCCCAACATTGTTCAAAATATAAACTGCACAGCTGCTGCAGCCCAGCAGCACGGTCTCTTCTTTTTTTTTTTTTTTTTTTTTCAGCTCTCGTCTATAACTTTCTCCTAACAAATACAATCAAAAAAGTGAAACATATATAAAACTCTCTCCCCGTCTCTACTTCCTTTTTGTTTACTATTTTCTCCATTCTTTTTTACTTATTTTCTCAATATTCTTTCCCACTTTTCTCCCCGATCGATCGACTTTTGATCTCTTTGATTATATGAAGTTTAGACATTTGTCTTTCTTGTCCACCACTGCAATAAATCTCTTTTGTCAAAGCTACGTATCCCAAAGCTAAAAACGATTCACCACACACATGTTTTACTCTTTTTTTTTTTTTTTTTTTAAAAAAAATTATTTCTGCAAAGTCAATTGAATTCTTCTTCTACTGATCACCATATCTTTAAAATAAATTCTTGAGAGAGTTATACGTCCTGAGATGACGAAAATAAAAGCACTTATATATGTCTTGTATTTTGCCTTGGAATAATCTTCAAACTTGAAGTGTATATTAAATTAGTCATTACATTCTCTATATTAATTGAATATTATTATTTTTATTAGTTATATTTCTTTAATTATTTTTTTGTTTTCAAATTCTTTTTCTATTTGTTTTCATAATCTCCAATACCCTCCAACAATTATATTTATTTTCATCAATTGAATCCAACAATCTATAGAATTAGTATCTCTAGTTGACAGTTTTTGTATAGATGTGTTAACGAAAATCTAAGAACTCTTTAAAAATAAAAACATTAACAAAAATTACAAAGAGTTTGGTTGAGATCGATGGAGTAGATCAAGAGCACGAGGTTTACAAAAGGAAAATTCAAAAGAGCGGATAAGATGACGGAAACCTCCTTATTGACAGAGAGGAGCTAGAGATGGGGACGAGCTAGAACCTTGTCCACAAGCCTACTAAATTCACATTCAACTCTAAAAACTGTAAGGTATCCAACCTTTACCAGAATTATTAAGGACAAATAAATAAAACATGAAGAGAATATTGTCATAATTGAGAAATACATATTGTAGTAACTGCGGCTAAATTATAAAAGAAACTTTCACAATACAAAATTGTATGATCCAATTTATAAAAGAAAAAAAGAAAAAAACTCAAAACTTTTTTACAAAGTTGCCAATGACAAAAGAACAAAATCATTAATGCCAATAATATCGAGTTTGTTTTCATAGATAAAATAAGATAAGATGAGATTAAAATTTAAATTTAAATAAAATATTTTTTAAATATTAATTTTATATGAAAATTTGAAAAAAAAATAATAATACTTAAATATCCTTTATATTACTCCTCAAGCATGGTTCCCTTCTCACAAACATATATGCATACTGTCAAGAGACACAAAATGCAATGAAGTTCTCACTTAACGTCTGATTTATGAAAAGTTCAATATCCAATGTACTTACCGCCGACATGGAAAATGATGAGTTTGTACAAAAACCTAGAAACCCTAATTGAGAATTACATCCTAATGTATTGAGCCTTTTTTGGTATTTTGATATGGGCCCTATATGCATGACTTTCGACCCTTAGCCCACTCCTCAAGTAGCTAGCGGTTGTTTCATCCACCATTATACACTGTGTATATTGTATTCATCCATGTCCGCCCTCTTTAAATTTGAAAATTGAATGAAAAAACAATTATTTCCTCCCTTGTAAGTTTCATTATCTTAAAAAAAAATAACTTAGGTGAATGAGTATCCTCTAAGTTTTTAAGGTAATTTATTTAATGAATTTCTTTAAATCTTAAATATTATTTTTCAATTTAATGATAAAAGATTTAAAAAGTCAAATTAAATTATTCTTAAGAATTGTCCACTTTAAAGGAAGCCATATAAACTCCCTCAAGGGAGACCACCTCATATGGCTTATATTTTAAATTGACTAGTTAATAATTTAATTAAATATCCAGTATTAATCTAAACCAGACTACCAATATAAAGAGTAAAAAAAATTTCTTCTCGAACAAAGTGGGATCTTATACATTACGATTCTTTAATATTTAATAAGGAGGTATCACAATAGTCCATTGCAGAAATGGTCCTCATGTGTTGTAGAATATTTTCTAGACTCTATGGAGTATGTTGCTATTGATGTTAACCGTTGAGGAAGTTGAATTGGTAGAATGCAATACGGTAAATACATGATAATGAGAAAATGCTCTAATATTTAGTTTTATTAGCCCAACCAAAGTAATTAGAGTGGCGAATGATATCGGTTGGTGCAAAAAGCTTTCACACCAACCAATAGAAAAGTAAAACATAGACATTCCAGAAACACTAAAAATGAGCGCGCTTCTAATTGATTATGCCTTTTCTTCTTCAACTCATTTCCCTACCCCCAGAATTTTCTAAAAATTCTCTCTTTGATTTGGCTTCAACGCTGACAAGCCCATAAAGAAAAATCGTCGGATGTCCCTACTTGCACCTAATGCCGACAAGCCCCTTAAAAAATTACCATTTGTCCATGCTCTAAACTCGACCCCAACTAACCCCAAAATTATCTCCCGCAACTTTAAATATGTTGTCTATGAGTTTTGTCTTTCAGTCATGAGTAATGCTGGGGATTCCTACTTTGGGATTCATATTTGGGGATCTCTATTTCAGATATTTTTTTTTGAATTTTTTTTATATGATTTTATATAAATGTTTTAAAATAATGTTTATGATTTTCTTATATTTTAAAAAAAATGTTTTAAAATGTTAAAAAAATCATATAAATAAAACATTTAAAAAAACATTTTTTAAAAAATGCTAGGGATCCCTTTTTTCTTCAGCCATATCTAGCTTATGAACATACACAAGATTTGATGATACTTGTCCTTAGACGAACATACGTCAATAACTTCTCTATGTCAGCCCATGTCAGAGCATCTTCATCTTCGTTCACATGACTGTTGCGACGAGAGTGCCGTCTTCTTCTTCTTATGAGTTTCCGGAAGCTAGAACATGCCTAGTTCATAATTTTGTGGAAACTAGACTTAGAATTGAAATGTAAAGTAAAAAGGGAAAAAAGAATTCTGTTTTTTTTTTTCAAAAAAAAAAATAGAAGAAGAAGAAGAAGAGAAATTATGAAACGAAATGAAAACTTATGTAATTAGAAAAAGGTAAGCCTAGTGATTGGAATTCGAGACTCAAGACTTATTGTCATATTTAATCAATTGTAACACTTATTTTTTGATATTTGTGAAAAAATATACTTTTTTTTAAAGATAATTTTTAATCAATTTAATGAGAATGTTCTTAAAAATGAGAGAGGAGAAAAAGAAGAAAAAGTTTGGTTATTGGTACATGAGAGTTCACACGTGTTCATCTACAATTGCATAGGCGTCTTTTGTTTTAGTGATTGGTGTAAAAAATAATTTCAAACCCATCTTGTCTAGAGCTTTTCTCAAGGAACTAAAGTAGAAACATGAGATGTATAAGAGTTTCAAGCTTCAATGGGCAGTGAGAGTGAAGCCCGTTTGGTTTATAAATTCAATTTAGGTTTGATTTGTTTTTAGAGATAAAATAAGATGAGATCTAATAAAATTTTAAAAAAATTATTATAATATATTTTTTAAATATTAATTTTATTTTAGAATTTGAAAAAGTAGTTTTAAAATTTAAAATAATTGAATTTTTTTATTATATTTTATATAGAGATTTAAAAAAATATATTAATAAATTTAAGAAAAAAAATTTAATTTTTAATTATGTCTCTCAAAACAAATAAGACATTAATATACTCCATCTTAACCATATCAAGATTGAATTTGGGTGAATTTATTTGCTGGGTCTCAATTTGTTTCTTCTTTTTTGCTCACCTCTCTTTTTCTTTCAACTCTCCCTCTTTCTGACATGAGTATTTCTACAGCCACAAATGGTTGTTATGATCGATTCTCTATCCTGCCTAACGTCTTATTATTCGTGGGATAATACATAATAAAAAAACAGAATAAACAAAAGGCAATAAATGAAACCAAAATTGAAAAACTTTTGAGAAGGGTTGTTCCCAATTTCCCAATTTCCCAATTCTCCATCCCACCATTCACTTGTTCTCTTCCGTGAGTCCATTCGGCTTCAGGGGCATGGTAACCAATGTTCATAGACAATCCAGCATCGGCCTACTACATTTGTAACGTGGATTAAAGATATTACTATCCCTCCCGGGCTCCATCTCAACGGAATTGGACTTTTTCCAATACTAAATATATATCTAATCGATTAAAGCTACAAGATTTGAAAATGATATATTCAATTTCTTTATATATATATATATTTATATTTTTTGAAAATATTTTAAAATGATTAAAAAATATGAATATAAAAACTGAATAAAAATGAATTAATGAATTTGACCTGGCAAATATAGCAGGTACAGTAGTATCGCTCATAATTTAATTGTTTCAACTTCAATAATAATAATAATGTTAAAAATAATATTCCATTCAATTTTAAATTTTTATCTCAATTTATCTAATCTCAACTTACTATCTAAACAGTAAACACCATAATCAAATGGGCTAAGTTAAATTCATTTAGATATTAAGAATCTTTTAGATGATTTGTAAATAATAGTAAAATTATTTCTAAATAATAATGAATTGCTTTTAAATAATGAAATAATTTAATAATATCTTAAAATAATAATGAATGGTTCGTAAATAATGAAATAATTTTTTTAAAAAAAAAAGTTTGAGAAGACAGAGAGATAAAATAAAAAGCCAAAAAAGTTTGAGAAGGCCAATCGTCTTTGTAGGCCTCGTTCCCCTTCCGTGAGTCCATTCCGTTTCAGTAGTCCATTAACCTACGTTCCAAGATTGTCCAGCACCGGCCTACTGAATTTCTGGCGTCGTCTTTCAGCACGCAACTCTCTCAGCCCAGTTTGTTCTGCATGTTTTCTCGAGCAGTTGGGAGGAAAAAACTTCTCAGAGGCTGGTATATTGTTGTTTTGGGAATTTTCTTCTGAAACTCTTCTGTTTGGTTATTGAGAAACATATAAAAATACAAAATACCACTTTTTTAAAAAAAAAAAAAATACAACTTCTCATTAAAAAAAAAAAAATAGAAAATGTGATTTTTGTAAAAAAACTTTTAAGTGGCAGCAATGTTTGTGCAACTAAGCAGAGGAAAGGAAAACTGGTTTCTGAAAATTTTAAATTGTAAGGGGCGAAAGGACTTCTACCTTGCTGGGAAGAGAGGGACTACGCCTTGCTTCAAACACAGGTGAAGAGACGTGATGATCCAGAGGTGGGAGTAAAATAAGTTTTGGAAGAGGTGAAGGGCGCTTTGGGAAGTCATGCTTGGCAAGGTGAGATCTGATGGTAGAGACGAGAGAGCTTAAAAGATAAAAAGTAATTTTTTAATTTATTTTTAAAGCGGCTGCCACATGAGCTTGTCACATCAGACGAGAATCTAATTAGACGGAAATCTAATTGGAGAATATTCAAGAATGAGACTAGTATTTTTTTTAAAAATTAAAAAAAAATTATTTATTTTATTTAATATAAAAATTTAAAAAAATATAATGATAATTTAGAGACGAGATAAGATGAGATGATTTATAAAAATAAATAAGACAAAAATTTTATATCTCATACCCGTTAATAATTATTATTATTATTATTTTAAAGTCACATTTTTTGAGCACGATAGAGAAAAATGATCATTTACTAATATAATTTATACACAGTCCAAAGCGCAATTGCCATTTGATTTTGAACTTATAAAAAAAAAAAAAAGAGGACAAAGGGTAGGCTTGTCACCAAAACAAGCGTTTTAGCAAAGAAATATGGTCCATAAAGGAGTGAATACGTCCTTAATAGAGAGCCAGTAAATTCTCTATGTAGTTAAAAAAAAAAGGCTTAGAAATGGACAAGAAAGAAATAAAGAATCTTTCCCAGTGCATTAAAATAATAATAATAATAACAACAAATGGGGAAATTGCTGTCCCTCAAGGTCCACCTAAAGCATTTTTAATGCATACAAATACAAAAAGATAATAAGGATCCCAAAGAAAAATTGAAACACTCATTTCTATTTTTTTTAATTATTAATTATTAATTATTTTTTTAGAACATTATTGTTCATTCACTAAGGATAGAAATACTTTTTTTTTTTTTTATCATTTCTAAACTACTTTTGTTTTCCTTAAAACTCATATTTTGATCATATTTCCATGTTATTATGAAGGAAATATCTTATCTTAATAAAATAAAATAAATAATAATCTGCAGATTATAATCAGCCATGTAGAGGTGTGGGACCGTACTGTCCACTATCTCAGTTTAAAGTTATAAACTTGGACTGTAAAGCAGCTTTAAGCGGCTAAGCCAACTTTTAACATAGATTGGCTGTTTTGCTAAAGTCCATTTTCAATAATAATATTGTATTAATTTATATAATTCCAGAACTTTCTCCAAAATTAAATATGTTTAGGTATAAAACAAAATTTATATCTTTTTATCGATTTAAACTCTTTAGACAAGCAATAATGTTACTCGATATCGAAATAGAAAATTTTGATTTAATCTTAAGTTTTCACTTTATCTCATTTAATTAAATATTTTATATATTAAATATATTTATTGATAATTTGGGTGAGAGTCTTAAAATATAAATACAATCTACTTTTTTTTTTTTATCAGAGTAAGTTTTGAAAACAAATGATAATTATACAAAATATACAAATACTATTAGGGAAATTTCTGTCTATAGTGTTTAAAATTAGAAATAGATGATAGTTTATGTACTTTTGTATATGATAATTAGAAATAGATGATAATTATAATTTCCTTTTGTATATGGACTTTTGTCTCAAATGTAATACAAAGGTTGCAGGAAGTGAATACTGTGCACCTCTGCATAAACAGGACTCTATCCCCCCTTCCCTTCCCTTCCCTTCCAAAAGTGGCTACTAATAAGAACAATTTTAAATGCAAGTAATATTAAATACCTATATATACACTAATATTAAAGTGAAATCATGAACTTAATAAAACATTTAAATTAAAAATATAAAATATTAAAACATCAAATCAGAATTCACAGGTACTTACCTAATATTCACTTATATGTAGTAATCCAACAAAAGTTTCGTCTCGTGACTTCAAAGCTCGGGCTTTTACTGTTAATGGGCTCTTAGCAGCAGCGTCAGCATCAGACGACCAGCGCTTTTTCTAAAGCCTCGGCGATCATTGGGCTACAATTCTGGGCTCTATAATAGAAGCATCAAGGTAATTACTAATTAAGCAGGCCACCACCTAAATACAAATCAAGCCCATTTTAAATAAATAAAAAAAAAGATTTATTCATGAGATTATTTATTAATACACATCTAGCACGTCGTTGATATGAAATCTGTTTCATAGTTAGCATGAAATAATATATATTTATTTAAATATTTTGAAACTTTTTACATCCTCCGCCAATTGGGAGGTCATTATGAAGAAACAAGAAATGTGGAATTCTTCATTTGTAGTTTCGTTCCAATTTAAATATTTAACTCTTTTTATAAATAAAATTTCAATTTCTAATTAAAAAAACCTACCTATATGTTACAGACTATGATTGCAGAACACTTTACACATAATTATACAAAATTTAATAAATAATTTAAGTTTTTTAAATTCTAAAATAACAATAATCTTAAAAATAACATTTCTTTACCAAATATATTTAAGAAAAGGAATATTTATGAATATTTAAAAAATAAAAACAGTAATATATATACATAGTTGATTGACCGGGGATTGAGCCCAACTCATCTTAGATTCTTACAATAACAAAGTAATAATAATGTTTGATCCGCAACATTATATTAGTATATAACATTGCCACGTCTAATATATAACAGTGTCACAAAGAGGGATTACGTGAAAGCCTTTTAAAAAAATAATAATAATAATAATCAAATTTAACAATAAACATTTTTTCCCAATGGGTTAAATTACTGTGCACCCTTAGGGCATAGACAATTCGACATCTCGGAAATGAACAATTTATAAACATCCCCATTTTGTACGATGTACCCACCCAAATTTCAAACCACATCTTCATCAAGAAAGCCGAACAGTTTTCTGAATAGGCACAATGCAGTTCAAAGTCATTTCAAATCATACAAAATTCCGCAATGGAAGATTTATACATACAAAGATGTACTAAGTTTGAGCATGTAACACCTTTTTTTTTTCTTTTTTTTTTTTAACAAAACTACATAAATTCTAATATGGACGAACCTGGCAAGTCTATCCTGGTTAAGGGTGAACATCCGACCCGAACCGACCCGTTAATGTAACTTCCGACCTGACCCGACAATGTAATGTGCCGTTAAGCCGATAACCGTTTGGCCTATCATCCGTTTCGATATCTTTATCGGATATTTCTTTATTCATTCATTTATTTTCCTTCAGGTTTGGCTATCTCATTCGATGACTTCGGAACTCGAGTTTGACTTAGGTTTTCTTCAGAGCTCGAGTTTGGCTTGGGTCTTTGATTATCGGAGCTGTCTGGCTCGATTGCTTGGAATTCTTGTGATTTTCGACACATTGTGAGTGCCCCCTAATGGTTTTCGACGTCGGCTAAGTGCTCTGCTATGATTCCTCGGATTTTCGAAGGTTGAAGAAAGGCGTAGGCTTTTCACAAATCTGATTTAAATAGTTGCAGATTTTCAATTTTTATTTTCTTTCTAGAATGAATTTTTTTATGGGGCTTGGATTGCTTCGAGGTTTTAGAACTCTCTCGGATCTAAAGGTAACTACGAATCTGTTTGCACTGGTATTGCGGGAATTGCTTCGAGGTTTCTGAATTCTCTTAACTTGGATTACTTCACAAATATGAAGGTAGTTACGTCCTGTTTGCACTAGTTGCAGAGCTCTCGAAGAAGATTCAGGAATTAGCACTCCGATTCAACCTTGCTGGCAACGATGAAGATAATAGTATCGACATGGATAACACGGAATCATAGTTTTCAGTATTGGAGAATCAAGCGATGAAGGGGAGTGTTGCAAACGTTTGAAATGATTGTGGATATCGAGTATTTACTCGTTTGAAAACGGGTACCGGTTACAGGTATCGGAAGCAAATGCTTCTGTTAACAACCTTGTCGAGTCGAGATTTTCGAGTCGGGTCGGGTCGGCATAACGGTCGGTAATCGGTAGTGGGTTTTTTGTTCACCTCTAATCCTGATAAGCATAAAATAATTTATATATATATAAAATAAAATAAAAAACTACTGGAGCAAACTATATTCACAAAAAGGTGTCAAGTAGCATTAAAATCTAATACACTTCCATACGCTGGCAAAGATTATGAACAACACTACAACCATCGCTACTCTGAACATAATTGCAAATGGCCAGATTGAGGGACGAACGGGAGGTCTCCAAGTGTTACCCTCTGATTTTAAGCTTGCCTTCGTACTGGTAATTGGCACTTGAGAGGTTTTGCTGTTGTCAATGGAATCAGAAAGGAGCCTTTGCTGTTCACTCAAACTACTGCTGGTATTAGCATCATCACCATGATCATCAGCATGGACGTGCTTCTCTGAAGTTTTTCCCTCCTGCACATTTGCTTTTTAATTAACTTCACAATCTATGTATATAATATCAGACTATTACAGTAGTTTTCCCCAAACTTCTCACCTCCTTAATGGCTGGTTTTAAACTACGAGACCGCACTTGTAGTTTACGCTGCAAACGAAATCTTCTTGGAGCAGTGCCTTGAACAAAGTTCTCAACAGATGGTTGAATTTGCGGTTGAACGGGTTCCATGTTTGTCTGGCTCTGCCCTTCATTAGCCAGATCCAATAGACTGACAGCTTCGAGACATGAGGACCCATATCGAGTATTATTATGAAAGGGATCTAGGTACACAGGGTCAAAGTCATATGGCTCATTTGAGCCATATGGAAACTGCACCCCACTGTGACTATTTTCCGGATTAGTGAGGTTAGGGTAATCAGTGAAGGAAGATCCTAGCTCATTTGTCACCTGTGCGTGTAGGGGGGAGAGAATTCTGCCATCGAGTAGCTCCATTTGTTGTTCATCCAATATTTTAAAGCATTCCAGCAGCTGCAGAACAACAAATAGAAGAAACATGAACAAACAAGATAAATACTTAAATTGCCTGTGCACACCTGCACGTCTCATTTGCACAAAACATAGTATTTATTGTATACTACAGAATAGTTTCTCAGTTTCTTTCTCACCTCAGTAACTGGTGATTCTACCACGTTCCTCTCTGCACCATAACTGCTGCTGTTATGATTGACAGGTATGACATTGCCGGATATCATTCCATTAGGTGTTTTATCGGGACAATAGTCAATACTTGCAGGATGGCTTCCAGCTTGTGCTCCTAGCGATGGAGAGGCTGGCTCCACTGCTACTTCAGACTCTGTATCTTCGGTAGAACATTTGGCAGTGGTAGAAGATGAAACAACTGGTTCAGCTTCATCGCCATTTGAAGCTTCAATACTCTCATCTTGTTTCTTGAACAAGCGACAGAGGACAAAGGCAGTCTGCATGAATTTAATCAGCATAGTAAGTTAGGGGAATGTAACAACTTGCCGAGTATTGAGTAAAAGTTAGCATTACTAAAGTCTGAATGTTTCAGAATACTTAAGAAACTCCAAATATAACAAAATGTATGAGGTCTTTCTACACAGCCATTTGATGTATGGTAGGTGTTTAGGGAAGCACCTTTCGTAAAGCTGACTGAAGATAAGGGGTACATATATTTCAATCACAAGTATCATCCAAAAATCAAGAAATAAATAAAAATAATAATCAGTCCATTCAAATGTCCCTACCTAGTTAGGGCTTCTCTTGTGTAATTGGCATTTTTGCCCTTTTTGTTAATATAATCCTTTATTACCGATCAAAAATAATAATAAAAAATCAGTCCATGCTACTACTTTTCTTTATCGGTAAAAATCAGTCCATGCTTCTTACTTATCATTTGTTGACCAAATGCACAAAATCAAGACACCAAGCCATGTGTTTCCGTGCAAATTCTGTTTCTCATTATAAAGGTTTTGTTGCTTATCCAGGAATCAAGTAGTTAAGAACTCTAAGATTTTAAGAACAATTCAGGTAATAATTTTATATATCACAAATTATACAAGAGCTATGTTATATTCCACATGCTTATCCCCCTTTCATCCCAATGTGCTGATGTGATTCGATAGATCAGCTCTTTGTTTCTTAAAACTACATATTCAAGGGTCGATTGATAATGTCACATCATCACAACAGGATGGTAGTGGGATGATAGTGTAGTATACAGTATTTTCTATCATACAATTCAGGAAATCCTTAATCCAATGGTAGGTTTAAGCATCCTTGATTATAAAAAAAAAATTCAATAGATGCCCATGAAAGTTAGTAATCAAAAAGCACCGTTTAAAATTACATGTAAAATCACATTACCGGCCCTAAACCCCCAAGTAGCCACATGATTTTAGCAACAAAACAATCACAAATCCTCATAAAACTTACATAAAATTCAGTTTAGCATTCACTCAAGGTGAAATCTCAACTCAATGTCACTAACCAACAAGCTGCACAAAAAAGAGAAAATCAAAAGCAATGCAGTGAGAAAACCAACCTGATCAGGGTTAGTGCCATCAAGCTCCTTGAGGGTCGTGCGGTACTCGTGCATCACCCAATTGGTCCTTGTTCCATGAGGAGCACGCCCTTTGTGGAAGACCAGGGTCTTCTTCATTCCAATCAAGCTCCCTCCTGACTTAATTTTCCGATCCTTACCGGTCGCCTTCCAGTACCCAGCAGTCGTTGCCCTGTTCAATCGACGTCCGTTTGGATACTTCAGGTCCTGTGGACAGAAGAAGAACCAATCCTGATCCTTCGTCTCTATCACCGATAAACCTACACGAGGGAAAATAAACACCAAATGAATGCCAGGAGAGAGAAAATAAAATTGAATAATTTAAAATATGAATTAATATGATCTTATATGTCATGCAGCACCAGATACACCAAAAAAGTTGTGAATTGAGTTCAATGAAAAGGGGAAATGCCAACACCAGATATACTAAAAATACAGTTTAAATTATAGTACAAAGTATTAAATTTTTAGAATTTCAAGGTAAAAAATGATAAAACCAAAATACCAGATCGAGATGCTTACAAAGTGAGATTCAAACAAAAATATCACATAGAAATAAATATTTTCACCAAGTCAAAGGCAAAGGGAACCAAATTCACAATTCAAAAAAACAAATAGCAAAACTGAACCAAGAAAAACTCAAATCACAAATTTTAAACCACCCGAAAATAAGGAACAAGAACTGTACCAGGCAAATCCCAGGGCTCGCACTTGCAAACATCAATCTCACGAATAACCCAAACATCTTTGTCATTCCCATTGATCTTGTGCCTCAAGTAGAAGTTCACTAACTCCTCATCTGTAGGCCTAAATCTGAACCCCAGTGGCATCGAATCCAACGAGATAGCCATAAGACACACACAGACACTGACAAATACAGAGACAGAGAAAGATCAAACAAAACTGAGATCGAGGTCCTTTCGGTAAAACCCAAAAAATAAAACGAGGAAATCGGTATCAGAGGGTGTCTAGAATCTCAATTTGGGGCTCCAGCCTTTGGATTTGAGGTGTGGATTCAGCAAGCTTGGAAAAAGAAAGCGGAGAGAAAGAGAGAGAGAGAGAGAGAGGGGGGGGGGGGGGGGGGGGGAAGGAGCTTGGGGCTGGACGCGTGTATTTATAATACGCACCGCGTATGAATATGGTATATACCGCGTGGGACCGTTTACCCTTGTATTTAAAAAATGATAAATACACAATATTTTTTACAATATTTATCCAATAATATCTTATATGTAGGGGTATTTTTAAAATCATTCTATAAACTTAACATTATTTTATAAAAATAGAAAATTTTATAAATCTAATTACTATCTTACTTTCATCTTATTAAATAATTATTTACTATATACTTCTTTATCATTCAATAATAATAAAAATAAAAATAAAAAAGAATGTAATGTATAATATTATTCTATAAAATATTCTTATTTTATAACATGCATTATAAAATATATTATAAAAAAAATGCTATTATGTTGTTTCATTTTACCTACTCATTTTGATTATTTATGTATTTAAATTTTTTTTACTAGTTAAGAAAATGATTATTAATATATTGATAATTTTTTTTTTATAATTTTTAAAAATACTTAAATATGTTTGAGAAAATGTTTAAAATAAAAAGTAAAAAAATATAAAAATGTAATTACGCTAAGAGCAAAATAAACGAGTAAATAGAAGAGCCATAAGAGCACCACTCATTTTATAAAAAAGTGATATATACAATTCATTTCATAATATTTGCATAACATATATTATAAGATAAGCGTATTTTCTTAAATTTATTTATAATATATTACGTATATTTTTTTTTTATAAAATGTTATAAAAAAATGTTGTGAATTTATTATTTTTCTATTGTAAAATATATTACGTATATCAATTTGTTTCTTTAATCACGGACATTTGGGGAAGAGATGCAAGCGTGGCGAGGAAGTTTGCGTTGTGGTAGAACTGGATAGCAAATGAGACATTGCCACGTAATGTAATGGATTGCTGGCTGCTAGGGTAGTACGTGGGAATTTAACGCGTGAAAATTCAAGAGGACTCCGCATGCCAAATGGAAAAGCAACAAGGAGGCCGTGACGAAGGTCCAACGAACGTCTTTCAGTAGTCCCCCGACTTTCTTTTATTTTCCTCCACTTTCCTTTCCTTTCCTTTCCTTTTCTTTTATTTTCTTTCTATGTATTTTCCATTTGGTTCAACTTTTTGTTTGTGAGAAGAAGATAACAAACCCCATGATCACAAGCAGGCTGATATCATTATAAAAAAATTATTTATTTATGACTAATTATTTCTTATAAAAATAATAAATTTTTTGTTAAAATCAGTTTATTTTATCGTAAATAATTATTATCATCATAAATACTTATTATTTTTCTTGTAATGTGTAAAGTATATAATAAATCCACTTAGTGAGTACTTATGTCTGGCTTTATGGTGTATATATTAATCGGTGAGAGTAGCTAAGCAAATTATATGATTTGAGTGTGAGTTGGTGCATGGTGACGTTCCTGAGTTGGTATCGACACTATCCAAAACATGATCATAGAAAAAAGTAAACCTTTTGCTGAGTAATTGATCAGATTTATATCTCTTTCTATTAATTCTATATAAATAGTATTCTATATTTTCAATTTTATCATTCTGATCAATTAAAGTGATTTATTTTTTTTATTTAACTTCTTGACTTATAAAGTCGCTTAATATTATATATATGATACCTAATTTGAATGAAAAAGAATAATCAAAATCAAAATCAAGAGTAGCATTATATTATATTTTTCTTTTAATTATTGAAAAAGAATATATATAAACATACTAAAGTACTGAAGATCAGTTCCATCGTTCCTGCAAGATTCACTACTTCAATATATATATTGTTTGTGTCCTCATCCTTAAGTATAAGTGAGTTTCTTTTCAACAACATATGGCCGTACCCTTTTTTATAGAAAGAGAACAAAAAAAGTCAAAAAGATAGACTTTTCAATTAGATGGTGTGTGAGTTGAGATTATTAATGCATGCAATAATGGATGGAATACCGGCTTTACTTAATGCATGGCAAGAACGTCCAGCTTTGCTTCCTAGTTAATTATACTCTACTAAATGGTACTGTTCATATAATAGAAAGAAAGGATATTCATTCTTGAGTGGGTTTTGAATCACTTGGCACAATGGGAAATAAACATATTAACCAATTCAAAAGGGAAAAACCAAATTTGATACCACAAATATATATGTCTACCAATAAATTTAAAAAAAAAAATCATCATTCAAAATACAATCCATTTTCTGGTCAAAGATTCACTACCTTTTAAGCTTTCATGCATATTGTTAATTTGTACGTGTCCTCCTTGGTGATTGTGGAGGAGTCTTCGATCCTTTCCAACAAAGTATATGTGGTAGCTCTTTTGGACGTTAGGTCCCTTTTTTACGTTTTTTTTTTTTTTTTACAGAATGGATGATATAATAATAATGTCACGTTAATTAAAAAATTTAAATAAATTTAAAAAAATATAAAACATAAAAACATAATAAGAGAGAAATAAAAATTATAAATACAAATAATTAAACTAAATGATGCACATAAATAATATTTTTATATGGTGTATATGTAAAAAGTACCCAAATTATATACAAATAATAGTTTTGTTTTTAATTATAGAAAGGAAACTTAAATGGATCATGGAGTGTGCAACTGAAATTAACATTAATAATATATATAAAAGGATGGACACAGCAACTTTACTTAATGCATGGCATAGCAAGAATGAATTTCTAAAGATGATGAGAGCAAAAGGTAGGAATTTGGCATCCTCGGAAAAAGGGTGATTAATTCGGCGTTTTCATCCCTTTTTCTTTTGAAGTTGAGCGCTTTAAAGCAAAGCACTTGAGAGACGTGTGATAAAGTTATCTTTGCACGGTAATTATTAGTCTTTATTATAATTAATCCAAAAGGAGGAAAGTAAAACTTGAAAACATTTTTAAAGAATCTTTGAATTTAATTCCCCTCTCCCCCACTGTCCGTACGTACATGCGCCTTTTGTTTTATTTTTATGAAAAAGGAAGAAATAAAAATTTAAATTTATAAAAAAAAAATCTACTAAAAAATCCTACTTTAAGCAAATTGATTGATTTGAGGGTGAGTTGGTCGTGGCATTTGGATTAATATCGTGTCTTTCTGAATAACGGTAGACATCGAACAGTTGGTGTCACTGTCCCAAAAATAGGTGGCTTTAGAGAAAAATCTCAAAGGATACTCAAAACATGATTGAAAAATAAATTAAAAATATATATATATAAAAAAAAAAAGTAGAACTTATGTTATATAGTACGAAACGCACGTCGAAGCTGTGAAGGTGGATAAGTATAGAAAAATAAAACAAAATAATAAAAAAGTTCACGTAACCTTTTCTTTACTTCTTTTACGTACACACTTGCTTTTCTTCTTTAACCTTTGTTTTTTCACTTTTTCTCCCACTTTAGTCTTTAGTTTGCATCGCTGGTTAATCGTCATCCCCCGCCTCCAACTTTACCAAAATAAATAAATAAATAAATAAAACTTGATCTATTTCTCCTCATGATCCACTAACCATTATTCCTTCATCCATAGCATTGCATTAATATTTAGCATTTTTCTTAATGAAATCCTCATCATCGTATTGACCGATTGATCCGCATCTCTTATGATCAGATCATCTCCGTCAAGACCATTCCCGACCATCCATTTTGCTAATTTCCAATCAACTTGCTATTTCTTGTCTTCCTTTCTTCTTCTTCTCTTCTTTATTTTTTTATTTTTTATTTTTTATTTTTTTATTTCTCTTCTGCTCTGTCAACTTTCTTCGATTGGCCGGTTAAAAGTGATTTAGGTCTGAAACCCACCACTCAGAAGTACTACTAGGTATTATTGTTCATATATTGGACCTGACCGTCTCAGCATGAACTACTAGAAGTACTTCTGATGTGCATAAGGTGAATGGGTTCTTGGAGAAGACGGAGCTAATTCAGAGATTTGGAACTTAATATATAGAGGCCAGATATGTAAAAGAAGGACGTAGATTACTTTATGCAATTAAAGCTAAATTAATTAATGGAATTTTCATACCGTTGACTGCTATTGAATTGGCCATCTTAATATTTAAATTTTTTTATTTTTTAACTAATCATTAAGGAATGAATTTTATATTAGATTATTATTACATTCTTTATAGTAATAAAATATTATTATTTTTTTATTAATTATTTTTATTTAATTATTATTTTATTTTATTTTCATAATCTTCAATAATCTCTAATAATCATATTCATATTCATTTTTTTAATAAGAATATATTTAAATATTTTTTTATATTTTTTAATTACACTAACCATATATATATATATATATATTAATAATTTAAATATTTGATCCTTAAATAATTATTTTTCCACCAAAGTCTGAAAAAATATTTTTCAATTCCTTGTTAAAAAATTATATAGGGTTGGAAAAGTATAAAATAATAGGATGAAAAGATGAATAGTACTTTTCATATATGAAAAATAAAATGAATTTACTGTAGCAGAAAATTAAGATGAAAAGTCTTTAAAATAGTACTAAACCAACGTAGGCTCATTTTAATTTATTTTCTTTAAAATTTGAAGAACAATGACATTTGACTAATCTAATGTCAATACTCTAATATGATTTCGTACATTTTGTGCATCTTCCCTTTCGTGCGTTATAACTTTTTTTCATAACTTAATGCATGCAATAATGGATGGAGGGTAGCTTTACTTTTTCTTCTTTTTTTTTCTTTTTCTTTTTCTAACGCACGAAATGGTACTATTCATATCCTAGAAGCAAAGGATCATATATAATCATTCTTGAGTAGGTTTTGAATCACCTGGCACAATGAGGTAAATATAAGAGCCCCACCCTTTCAAAGATGAGAGCAAGGATCATAATTTTATCAATCTCTCCGTTTTCAGATCTCTAAGTCCATTTATTTTGGATATATATATATATATATATAATGGCTGATGATCAGTTACATCTCTAAATGATTGTGTTATCTAGTTCTAGTGAGATGGTTGCCGTTGTTGTTGTCGTGCCAGTGATGGTGGCGGGAGTTGGCTGTTGAGAGTGTAGGCTTTTGGGATGAAAAAGGATTTGAGAGAAAATTGGTCTAGTCGCTAGCAAGTTAAGTGCTTTGAATCAAAATCTACATTTTTTTTTAATGATATGGTTCTAAACGTGTCAAAATCATGTCAGTATGTGAGAGATTTTTGTGAAAGGTATGAGTAAATATAACAATTATCTATAATCATTAAAGGAAATCAATTACTAAGTTATCGTTATGATGTGATAGATTAATGGAATGTTCCATGGAAATGAAGAAAATGGTTCGAGAATCAGAAAAATTAAGTTTGAAAATGGCATCATAAATTATGGGGACTAGATCACCTCACTACACGTGAGTTGAAGCATTTGAAGCTAAATAATGGTGGTCATCAAATTGATGTCATCTTGGTAAAAATGGTGGCTTTAGTTATTTGGAGAGGAAAATCAAAATATGTTTAACAAAAAAAAAACGTATATTTGTTGGTACTAGGGTTGAGCAAATATTCAAAAATCTAACTCTTCCTCCAACTTTATACCACAAAGTTGGAGTTTTTAACCAAAAAGGTCGAAGTCGGAGGTGGCGATGTATAGACTTCAAATTTGATTTTGATTCTGACTCCGAATATTCGACTCTGATATTATATATATTTTATAAATATATATGTATCTTTTATATATTAATCATAGATATTTTATATAAATATGACTTATATAGTTAATTAGATTCAATAATATACTAGTATGAGCAAATTATTATAAAATAATATAAATACACTAAATACACTAACAATAGTTTATTATATTAAATAATATACTATCAACTATTTACTACCATGTAACACTAATATATAATAACAACGTCTAATGTATAATAACATGTATTAGTAGTGTATAATAATCAATGTATAATAGTATGTAATACTAATGTATAAACTTTAACATATAATAACATATAATACTAATGTATAATAACAATAGTTTAAATCCCAATAATAAAAAAATGAAATTGAAATTGAAAAAATATCTTTTTAAAAAAAATTGAAATTTAGAAGCTTAAATCTGATTAGTAAGAGTCCAAAATTATTAAATAGAAGTTTTAAATGGGCTAAGAAAAAAGCCCAATAAAAAAATTTAAATTCTGCTCCGCTCTTACAAGTTGGAGTCGAAATCAGAATCAAAATCGGAGGTACAACATTCTAACTCCAATATTGCCCGTGCTTAGTCCTAGTTGTTGCCCATAGTGGAATTTGAATTTAATTCTTGGGATGATTAAGATTTATAATTGTTTTTAATGACGTCATTCCTTTAATATAGAGTTGTAAAAGAGTTGAGAGTTGTAGTTTAAGAATTTTCTTTTATTTTTAGTCGTAGTTAACTTATAAAAATTGTATAAAATATGAGACATCATACGAGTATAACAAAGTAATAAAACAAAAAATAACATTACTCTTGATTTTACTTTTATTTGTGAAAGAAACATATTAACCAACTCAAAGGGGAAGAACCAAATTTGATACCACAAATATGTCCACCAAGAAATTTGAAAAAAAAAAAAAAATCAACATTCAAAATAGAATCCATTTCTGGTCAAAGATTCACAACTTTTTAAGTATTCATGCATATTGTTAATTTGTACGTGCCTTCCTTAGTGTTTGTGGAGGAATCTCTCCTTCCCAACAAAATCTATGTAGCTCTTTTGGACGTTAGGGCCCTTTTTAATTATAGAAAGAGAACTGAAATGGATCATGGAGTATGCAACTTGAAATTAACACTAATAATATATCTGGATGGACTGGGACACAACACCTTTACTTAATGCATAACATAGCAACAATGAATTTCTAAAAAACTAATAAATAAATGGTTTTCAAATGATAAAAGCCAATGGATATTCATTCATTAATTCTTGAGTGGGGTTTGAAATTGGAAACATTGGGTAGAATGAAGTAAGAAGCACCCAGCGTCCTTTTTTAAAGATGATGAGAGCAAAAGGTAGGAATTTGTCATCCTCGGAAAAAGGGTGATTAATTCAGCCTTTCCATTCCTTTTCCTTTTGATCTCTTTAGTGCTTTCATATGCAAAGCACTTGAGTGTAGTGTAATAAAGTTATCCTTCCATGGAGAATATTAGTTTTTTTTTTATAAGAAAAAATCTCCACAACTTCTTACTATTTTAAATAATTTTCATATATCACATTTTTTTTATTTTTTTTATTAAATATTTAATATATGAATAATAAATAAAAAAATTAATTTAATTTAAAAAGAATAAATTCAAATTAAAAATATTAAAAATAAAAATAATTAAAAAATAAAAATATATAAAAATTAGAAAAATTGTATAGAACTTCCTTTTTATAATTATTCCTAAGGTGGGAAGTAAAACTTCAAAACGTTTTTAAAGAATCTTTGAATTTAATTCCCCTCACCCAAGGCACACTGTCAGTATACGCAGCTTTTGTCCTCTATTCCTCCGGATCCTCCCTCTTCTATTTCTTTTTTTTTTTTTCTTTTTTTTTTAAAGACAAGTATAGCATATATTAAACTAAATAAAGACAAATATAAAAAATTTAATAAGTGAAAATCTCCAATAATCATCACAATATAACAAAGATATCACAGATACCAAAATAAAAATAAAAAAACAATTTCAAAATTACAAATATGACTCCTATTAATTTCGAATGAAGGAATGTCACCTCTTTTACTTTTAATTTTCTTTATTGCAATTTGCATCTTTGAATTCCTTTTATATATATATATATATATATATATATACACATATTCAAGGAAGAAAGAAAAAACCCCAACTAAAAAACTCTACTTTAGTGAAAGATTACAATTCCATCATGTGAATGATAACATTCCCCCAAAGTAAACCAAAATTTTAGAAGAGGAGAAAAATAAAAATAAAATTTCCAAACTTGAAAAGACAATTAAAGCCCTCTGTCATACTCTGTACAAGTTCAATCTGTATTCTGTAATCCTTCTATTTGGTGTATCAACCGTGTTGTGGCTGAGAAAAGTATATAATACAAGGTAGTTGTGTATACTTTTGATTGAATGCAGTCCAACTACAAGAGGCTGCAAAATGATGCATCTCACCGGTACTACAAAAAGGTGAGTGCTCCTACAGTCTATATATATCCACAAGTATACAAGTCTCGACCTTCTTTCTCTTATTTTTGGTTTCTTCTTTTTCCTAATCATGGGGTAAATAAAGTGGAAGGCAGAACAGAACATAGTATTGCAGAATTCTAGTCCCACTTTATCAGCAAAGTTAAGGGTCCTCAAAGCGCCTGAATTGGATAGGTTTGCCACGAACCGGAACTTGAACAGCATGAGAGACTACAAGTTTCCAATCATCTATCATGGCTCCATCAAACAAGTTAAGGACCTCTCTCACAACAATTCCGATGGTTGTTTTTGGATCGGTTTCAGATCCATTTGTTTGTCATCCCGAGCTTTTCCCGATCCTTATTTGGGTTTTGGGGACAAGTCTTGCATCTAAGTTCTGTCACACTTGAGGTTGGTCAGGATACTGACTAAAAGCATGGCATTCTTATCGGTGAGAATACCACGGTAAGTCGTGCATGATCGGAAAGAGAGTAGTCTTCAGGCCACCTTCCCTTCTCTACTTCAGGTGGGAAGAGTACTGCATTTTTTATACTAAAGCCAATGGTTTGCTCCTGAATAACCTTTGTATCACCATCTCGGACCTCATTTCTATTTTCATCCCTTTGATCTGACCCGGCAGGATTCCAAATTCGCTGCTGCTGTGCCACATTTGCAACATGAACATTATAAGTTTGACATTAAGGAAAAATATGTACAATGGTTTAATGAACTGTTATAATAAGAGAGTTTATTGACTGTTAAATATCTTCTAGATCTAGTGCTGCCATAAGTATGGAACTAATCAATCCCACAACATGAACATCATTGACATAAGCAACAGAAATTGTCTTGCTGCTCACATGTAAAGTTTAAACAATCCTGAGTGCATCCCAGGCTACAGCCTAAGACACATTTTGCTACCAAATGAGTTATATTGGTAGAATGCCCTGAGGCTATATATAGATGAGAGCAAAGACAAACTTCTCTCGAATAAAATTTACCTGAAATTCCGTATAATCAACAACACCATTTTTATCTCTGTCTGCTTGAACCCACAGATCCTTTGTCTCTTCAACGCTAAGTCCATTACAATGGCCAGTTAAATTAAGCTGCAGAAAATGACAAAAAAATAGTAAAGATATTTACTCTCTAATAGAAAAGTCCACCCTGCTCAGAAACCAGAAAAGAGCAAAAAAAAAATGTATACGGAAAGTTAAGATGGTTCATAAACTACTGTTCCAACAATCAATTATACCACACCTGTCGAAGTGCTTCACAGAAACCTGAGAAGGTAATGTAGTCGCCATGGTTGTCTGCCTTCAGAAAGGCAAATGCATCATTCTCAGTCAGTGATGCCCTTCGTAGAAGATACTGAAAAATTGGAATGTTCTACCATCAGAAACAATGCGAAAGGTTGCATTTGAGAAACTAGAAAGTGTTACGGCAACACACATAAATGTTAAAAATAAGACTGATGACCTTGAACATGCCAAATACTGCTTCACTCCAACTTGCTTTTAGTAGTCTTCGATATCTATTAGGATTAAGAAGCCATATGAAATCAACCCCACATATGTTTCCCCGATGATTTCGGTGGCTAACCCACTGCATTCCAAATAGGAAAGAGATGGTGAATGTGAAAAACAAAAACAAATACAAGCACTGGTCAGATCTTGTGGTGCAAGGAAACAAAATTTATGGTGCGAGCTAAAGTTGACCTTGTGTGCATCAGCATCCGTGTACTGATGAGCGGTATCATACGATGACATAAATCCTTGGGATCGAAGGAACTTGTAAACATGTCCACTTTTACTTCCATTCCAGTCACTACAAAAACACAAATTGGAAGATGAGGATCTCGAAAACACTAGTTCAGTGGAAACAACAGAGTTATATAAACTTCTCCAACTTGAAGATAATTGTAAACTTACCCACAGAGTACAATGGGCATAGGTTTAAGTTCTTTTTCTTTCTGATAAGACTCCACAAGTTGCAGGATTTTGTAGACCTATATGAGAAATGTACAGGATATGGAAAAGGTGAGCATCAGGATAATCATTAAAATGAAATATCACAGCCACGTATATAGATAAAGAAGGTTACAAAATGGAAAAAGAACTTACCTGATGCAACCTTACAAGACACAGAGTTGAATCATGAGGAAATAATAAGTGTGTATTCACAATGAGAATTTCTTGCCGGATATCATTGTTCCGGAATTGCGAAAATGGGGCAGCTAGTTCAACATGCAACAACTGAGCCACACGGTCTCCACAGTCATTGAAATGCAACTCTCGATAGTTAAGAACTTTAAAGTAGTCCTTGCGCACTGCAGTCAGCAGGCCTATAAAGTCCAACCAAAAGATCTCAAGTTAGTATAAATGCAAACAAATCAGGATGACAAAGCAGGAAAAACATAAATCTGCTCGATATACTCCAACATGGAACAGTAGGGTGGTCTGTTGACCATTTAGATACGAATAACAACTTCTTAACACTACCCTTTTACTCTCTTTAGCTATTTTATTGTATATCTTACATTAGACAGACACTCTTGTACAGTACCAAAGACAATCAGATATAATTAAGATCCCAAAAGTCATGATATTACTGAGTCTGATAAAAAGGCCATCCAAAAGTCACAAAAGCACCACAAACATTTCCCCACAAAATCCTTCTCATAGATTTCGTCTTCCTCCTCACTTTTGTAAAGTTGCACGGTTCCTTCAATCTTTTCCCAAAACCCAAATGTGATTATGGACACTTAAATCAATTTTATATGTTATATATATATATATATATATATATATGAAGACAGGATTTCGGATGTTTTACATCCAAAACCAACACTAACCAAGTTCGGTTTCAATTAGTTCAAACAGTCTAAATGATGGGTAAATGTCACAACAGGGAATCATTGAATGAATTATTTGTGTGGACTAACAATTTAAATTATGACTACATAGGACCTTAAACCCAAATTCCTAAGAAAAGAGCATACCATCACCACGGTTGTTGGTCCGTCCAAGTTTGAAATGAACATATCCGGCATCGCCAAGTCTCTTTTCATACAAATTAACAAGTTCTTCGTTTCCAATCCAGAATTCCTGTGACAACCCACAAACCAAAACAAAGATACATCATATACATATAACGAACCATGCTAGTAAATGCCCATTAAAGAACCGTGAATGAACTTCATCCAAATCCAATTAAATCCATACAGAGAGAGAGAGGATTGAATAAAAAATAAAAGTAAGTGTCAAGCAAATGCAAACCTGAAGACAAATGATGGAAGATCTCTCATATAGCAACAAATCCAATATACTATGATTCCTGGACAGCCAATACGCTCTATAATCACTTTCACGGCAACTCGGATCCTGCTTCCACCCCGCCCCCCAAACCAAAGCCCCAAAAAAGAGACATCAAATCAGATAAGACAATAGAAAGAACCGTTCACTCGGAAACCATTATAACCCGCGAAATTGATATCATAACAAGAGATCAAAAAGAGAAAGCCCATTCTGCGAATAAAAATGGGCGAATGGGTACCTCAAGGTTGATGCGCTTGTAGATTGGAGCAAGGATGTTGAAAGTGGTGCAAGTAATGCAAGGCTGTTGATGATGATCCCTCATGGAAGACGCTATCGCATAACTCCCAATCCTCGATACCCTTCCCTTCATCCTATTAACCCTCCTATCCTTTCTCATTCCTCCCTCCCCCATATATACACACATGGAATCCACAATAAATAGCTTGAAAACCCGCACACAGACAGACCCACCACAGAAATAAAGATACAAAAGGAAACAAAAAAAAAAGGTCACTTTTTTTTGTCCTTTTTATCAAACAAAAAACAATGGGTTTTGTCTGGAAAACCAATAATGAATTGCTGGTTTCGGGTGTAATAGAAACGAAACGAGTTTTCCCCTAAGATTTCCTCTTGGTTTCGGTTACCGATCTAGCCACACAGAGAGAGAGACAGAGAGAGAGAGAGAGAGAGAGGGCGGGGGATGGGAAAAGTGAACAGCCGGTACGAAAATAATTATTTTGAAGAAGAAGAGAAAGGCAGGCAATGAAGATTACAAGGGGGAATTACCGGCAACAGCAACGTACGTTTACCCGGTGCCCGGTGGGACTAGCGAGCGAGCGAGAGAGAGAGAGAGAGGGAGAGATACGTTTGTTGTCCTATTTTGGATGTTGGGTCTCTGGTGTATATGTATGTGTATTTATAGGTCATAACAATATTTTATTATTATTATTATAAAAATATATATATTTATATTTGTATTAATATTTTATTCCTGTTGGCGGTATTGCTGGCGCCTTTAGCTGCACAAATATGTGAACATCTCGTGATAAAAGTAACATACCCTTCGCATCATTCCCGCTTCTCTGCTCTTTTCCTGCTCTCAACGTCTCTCCTGTACTTCGTATCAATCTTACTGTTTTAATTTATGATTTTTTATATTATTAATTAAAAAAAAAAAAAGTTCATCCTACGAATATTTATATGTAGAAGTTGAATTTTTTTATATATAAAAAATGAGATTGAATTTATATTTAATCAAATAGTATTATTATCTCTTAGATGTTTATTTAAAGAAAATATCAGCAATAACAAAAATTAGACCACTCAAAAAAATAGTATACTGACAAAGTTTTAAATACATTATTTTAATTTATAATAATATATTTAATATGAGAATATCTCATAATATATCCGTTTATAAATTCTATTTGATAAATAAATAATGAATGATAATTTCCTTTCGAAAAACATTTCTCCACCCCTTTGGATTTGAAAACTAGAGACAAATGATGACAATAATATTCATGTTTAATAAGTTGAGGTGGGGAGGGTTTTAGTAAAGGAATAGATTCAATAGAATATTAGATGGTCGGAGTCTGGGACCCGCAGAATCGTTTCTCCGCCGAAAGTAAGCAAATGGATTTGCCGTATTGCCTACAGATTGATGGAGCATCAATACCCAGTATCCTCCCGACATGACATTCTTATCAAATATGCTGCATACGACATAAATTGAATCAAAATTGTTAAATATATAAAATAATTTTACAAATTGAATAATATTATAAAATTTATTAAATTTATAATTTTACATATTACATTAAATTATATTAATTTATAAATTTATTTTTATATAATATTTTTATATCTAAAATATTTAAAAAAAAAATCAATATGATTGGTATGCATTGTTATAATATCTGTTCGTATAATATTTATTAATTCTTTACTATTATTTAAAATATTTATATGAATAATAATATATATCGTTAGATTCAATTCAATTTCATATGCCTATTTCAGTACTTCAACTTAAAACCTTAAAGACTGAGAAAAATAAATAAAGAGATTTTTTCATACATCTCAATACGCATGTTTTTTTATAATCATTATTGATCTTTTTGCAAATGCAAAGGCATAAATGTCTTACTATTGCAAAAAACATATTTGTGTGCAAGACCAGCCAATGCTAATTGGACTGTTAGATTTACATGCTTCGTTTATGCCAATTTTTATTAACTTATGCAAAAATAATGATTATAAAGAGGAAATTGTCTACCACCGTTAATCACTAATTTATAAGAATAGTGTTAGATACACTAATAAAATACGTAAGTCTCGTGCAATTATTTTAAAAAAGAGTATAGTCTGTTATTAAATTTTTTTTTTTTTTACGTAAATTTCATATTTACTCTTTCTTAAAGATTGTATAGCGCTTATACTATGCTTGCCCACAAACCAATCTCTTGTGAAATCGCCATTTATACGAGCACAAGCTTGCCCATGACCAACTTCACTTCAAGCATAATTAGGCCTTATTTAATTATACAATGAGATGAAATAGTTTTTAAATAATTGTGAAATAAATAGTAGTTGGATGATTTGAGTAATGATATTTTATGGAATTTTAGGAAAGAAGAAAGAAAGGTTGAAGAAAAATATTTTAAAGTTAAAAAATTATTAGAAGATAATTTTTTAATATTATTTTTATTTTAAAATTTGAAAAAGTTGAATTATTTTTGTATTTTCTTTTAAATCTTAGAAAAGTTATAATAATTAGATTAAAAAAAATAAAAATTAAAAATTAAAACTTCTTTATATTTGAATGATACTTGAATATAGAGATAATATGAAATGAAATGGATTAAGACTATCTAAAAAACTAAATCAAGCCTTAAGTCTTCAATCAACTTCTTTGTAGTTAGGATTTATGTTACCTCTCGCACTTGTTTTATTTATGAGAGTCTATCTAGTTGTTATCTTGAATATGGTGTTGTAGGATTTGGGTTTATGTTAAAAAAGGATTAATCAATAATATTATTTAAATTCATTAAAACTAAATCATTATAACAACAAAAGCTTTGTATTTTCAAATAATATAGCATCTTATATACTATATGCTCTTAAAACAGAGTGGTGGAAGATTTAGAAATAGGGATGAAAATATAAAGGAAAATGAGCAAAAGATCATGGAGCTGATCAAGTCAACATAACTAACCTTGCTTATAACTCCCAATTTCAAGAAGCCAATACGCGTGACAAGAAAGAAAGAAGTCTCCGAAGTTTCCGTTGAAGGTGAAAAGAAAGTTAATTTTCTACACCCTACGGAAGTGACGAGGTACAAAAGACAGGTGGCTAAGTTTTACTGGATAGGAGGAAAAGAAGTGGCTATTTTGTCAAAAAATGCTCTTTTCGATGGGACAGAGAGAGATTCCTTGGTTTTCTGAGACGGGATTGAGAATGCTGGGTATCAAATCTTCTTTGGTCTTTGAAAATAATACGAGCATTTGGATAAACTTCTAGATTTATGGTATATTATATATAGGTAATGTTATATACAATTTAAAATTTTTAATTTTTTTTATAATCTAAATAATAAATAAATAAAATAATTTTTATTTTAAAATAAAATTAATTAAAATATATTTATTTATAAATATAAAATTTAAAAAATTATTTCATTTAATTATAAAATAAAAATATTTTTATATAAATTGTAATATAGTACATCAAATATAAATTATAAGAAAAATATTCATTATATATATAAGTAGAGGCTAGCAGGCGTAGCAGCAGTATTGGCATTAAATCAGACCGTGTCAAAGTTCTAATAGAATATATACTTTCTGATTAAAAAAGCTTTCATCTTTTTTATCTACGGGGTCGTCCATGGTTGACCTTTTCCATTGGTGAAAGTAGGGGTGTTCATCCAAACCGGATATAATTCGGTACGGTTTAAAATTTTATTTATTTTTTAATATTTTTAAATTTAAAAAAAAAATTATTTAAAGAAATTTTAAATCCGAGTTCCGAATTCCCAAATCTGGAATTCGGATAAACACCCCAAAAGTAAAAGGATTTTGCCAAAATTCATCATTTTTTTGGAAAGTTTATCAAAGACTAGTTCTTGTCCTAAATACTATCTCAAATGCCATTGGAGCTCAAGGTGGACCAAATAAACGTGACATTTGGATAAATACGTTAAGCATGTCCTACATATGATTTTTATTACTTATTCCTAATATTTATAGTTATAAAACATAAGACTTACTTCCCATAGTCGTCTTCTTCATTTTATTTTATTTTATTTTAACATTAGCGACTTCAAGTTTCTTACAATAATTTGTTGAATAAGAACTAATGAAATTAGATTTGGTTGTGCTTGGATTTCGTTTGGATAGTGAAATAAAATAAGATAATTTTAAATAAAAGTTAAAGTATTTAAATAAAATTTTACTAGAATTTTATTTTGTAATATTATTATTATTTGAAATTTTTAAAAAATGAATTATTTAACATTATATTTTAAATAAAAATTTAAAAAATTATAATAATATAATAAGAAATCATAAAATAAAATCGTTTCTATAATCAAACGGGCCTTAATATGAAATTATAATAAATTATAAGTAGTACTTGCACCAGAAGTTGGTAGCTAGGTTTGTCTCTGCCTTCTATAGCTCTTTACTGTACAAATTTTCTTAACGTAATCTGATTTATTTGGTTATTTTTGCTAATTTCGTTGATGATCTAATAAGCAAAAGACCAGTACTACTTGTGTGAATGATATCAAAAGATTTTAAGCCCGTTGTTCATCACGTATCAATTCACTTATTTTTCCAGCTTATCCTACAAGATCTGCTCAAATAAAAAAGAGACAAATACATGAAGAGAGTGGACAGATTATTGCCCATTAGATCGAATGATCAAGAGATAAATTAAAAAGTAAGAACATCCTATCCGACCAATGATGAAAGCTAAAAGACATGCTTCTTCATGTGAATTAGTTAATTACGGATGCAAATTCTTTTAAATTTTAAATTATCAAAAAATAAACGTTGTATTTTTTTTTTATTATTATTATTGAGAATTGAGATATGACCGTTTATATTATGTCATATCATTAATTTTTTTTATTTATTTTAACAATAATATATACTTAAATTATGATATATAATATTAGTTTTTTTTTATATTGAAGGATGACCATATTATTGTGTACTTTTAATAATTTAAAATTTAAATATGTAGAATTATGTAATTTAAAAGTTACAAAGTCGTCTTTTTTTTTTTTAATTTTTTTTGCAAAGTCAAAAGGAGGTGCCATCCCATGCATTGCCAAACACTTTCGGCCCACCCATACGTTATATTGGGAAGTCATCAATCATCATGCGCACTCACCAAACATGAACCAATCTTGTGGTGGCCATAACTTTCAATTTGGACCGTACACGAACCAACGGCAACCAAGTACGTTTGTTTCCTCCACGTGTATATATGGATCACGAATGCTTTTGCGATGCAGAAATTAGAACATGAGTGTCTAAAATTTTGACAAATGGTATTTGCAATAGTGTGTAAATATCTTTTAAATAATTTTAAAAAGTAAATATATACAAAATCTACATAAAAAAATTAATTTTTTAAAATAATTTTATAGAGAGTTAATTTTAGAGAGCCAATAGAGGAGTCGTTTTGATTTAAAAAAAATCCTGATCTTTAATCTTATTTTTATAAATCTAATGAATTCCGTTGGTTTATTTTTAGTATAGAAAATAGAATTAAAAAAAACTTCATAGAATTTTAAAATTGAAATTTCCAATTCAAATGAAAATAATTGTGATCATATCAACCAGAATATGTTATAGATCAATTTAGAATCATCCATTATTTTTAGGTTTCTTTACTATGTTTTATTTCTATATAAATGTTTTCTTTATAAATTTTTCCTTTTGGTTTTTGCATCTCCTGTTTTGTTTTGTATTGTTTTTTTTTTTAAATTAAAGTTGATTTTCTAATAATTTTTTAAAATCGAGTTCTTATAAAATTACTCAATTTTTTAATAATAGATCTTATGTTTTTCAAAATGATTTTATAATATTTATATTTTATAACTATAAGTAGCATTGCTCAAATTGTTTATATTGCCACAAGTATCATGTTTTTTTTAAGTCTTAATTATTTTCAGAAATTAGATGAGATAAAAGTAAAAAAAAAAATTAAATATTATTGTAATATATTTTTTAATATTAGTTTTATTTTGAGATTTGAAAATGTGATTTTAAAATTTGAAAATTTTGAATTTTTTATTATATTTTATTTAAAAATTTTAAAAATATAATAATAAAATTCAAAATTATTTTAAATTTTAGGCCTCGTTTGTTTAAGAAAATGGGTTCAAATCATCTCATCTCATTTTGTATTTTCAACTTATTTCAACCATTTATTTTAAATTTTAATTTATTTTAACTATTTATTTTATTAATATTCATAATTCATCTCATCTCATAATCTAAATGAACCTTTAATTTTTTATTGTAAACAAACATTCCATCAGTTATGACTTTTAGGACAGTCATGTAAGTGGGAATAAACCAACCATTCCAAATTGCAGTTATAAAATAATTATAAAAAAAAAAAAAATCCAAATTGCATGCACATCAAACATTGTGATGTTGTGCTTTGTGCCGTTCACAAACTATGGGCGTACGTGCGTACGGTATAATACTATAATTCCCGTTGTTATCGCAGCTGTTTGTGTGGCTTAGAATTTCCGCTAAACCCTCCTCTGTCCGGACCTCCACCAATACCATATCGTCAAATGGACCAGTGGTAGAGGTAACATCACTTTATCACCTATTTATTGTTCATAATATATTTATTTATTTATTGTATTTTTTTATATATATTTTTAACATCCTTAATAATTAAGAAAATTTTAAAAATATATAATTTTATTAATAATTCATTCCTTAATCATTAAGTAAAAATAAAAATTAAAAAATTAAAAACTAAAAAAAGTGGTAGAAAAATAGTAAATAAAATGTAACCCACCATTATTCCATCAAATATTAGCCTTTAAATAACGAATGCGATTCCAGACCTCCATAAAAACTCAACAAAAAATTGTGATCTCACCCAACTGGAATATATAATTAAACAGAATAGAATATAATAAATTTAAGTTTTGAATTCAGAATTTTTGTTATAATACTTTTAATTAAAATAAATACTCACATAAAAAATTTAATAAATAAGAAAAATGTGTAGATTTAATCATTTGTATTATATTCTATACTGTTTCATATAAAGAATATAATAGTAACATTTGGTCAAGCTCTTATATCCTTAGTTTTGTAAATTAAACTTTCTCACTCATGCTTGGTGGAATTCTCGATTTTGTTAAAAAGAAAGGAAGATTAGAAGGATTATTAAGTAAAATAAATAAATAAATCTTCATCAAAATTAATTATGATTTATAATTTGATCTTTCACATCAGACCTAATTTGTTGCATGATCAACACGATCGACCATTTTAAGAAGTATTTAACTAAGATGTTTGGAAAATGAGATGATATGATAATTTTGTGAAATAATTTATGAATAGTAAAAAATATTTGAGTTAATATGTTTTATTGGATATTGAAAAATGAGAGAGAGAAAAATTGAATAATAATATTATAAAGTTAAAATATTATTAGATGTAATTTTTAATATAATTTTTATTTTAGAAGTTGAAAATTTTGTATTTTTTGTGTTTTAATATTTGAAAGTTTGGGACATGAAAGAGATCACAAGTAAGGCAGATTGATCATTTTCTCTTTTGTTTTTCCTTCTAAAAAATCCTAATTTTTTATTTAATGATATTCGCCGCCAAGAGTGGGAGCTACTTCAGCTCCCCCCTCCCCCATCCCCCCGATCTCCTCTCCCCATTTTCCCTCTTTCATTTTGTTTTCTTTTATTTAGTTTTTCGCTTTCGTTTAGATTTATTCATTTTTTCTCTTCCCCTCTTCTCTTTCCCGCACCCCTTTCCCCCTTCTAGTTTCTTTCTTTGTGCAGGAATACTGGTGGTGTTTTTTGGCCCTTTTGTTGGCAAACAGAGGTGAGTTTTCGCATGGTATCTGGTTTGAAGACCGTCGTTTTTGTTTGGAGGGTGTGAATGACATTTCGACCGAAGCCCATGAGTTTCAGCCTCAACACATCCCGTCGTAAATGCCGTAAGGAATGGAGGTGACATTTACCGTTAGCTGCTGCAGTGATGTGCACGCGCTTTCTGAAGAAGGGAGCTTGTTTTCCCCCATGCGCCATCTCATGCAGTTGGTTTAGCTACCATGCGTGACTCCGACGAAATCAAGGCCTACGGCTACCTCGTACCTATCCTTCTACCATCTTTTAGGGGCAGTGCGTATTTTTCACGCGCCACTCACAGCTGTACGTCTTTTGGTGTCTGTGTTTTAGGTTTGATTTAGTATGTTTGTTTGCTATTAGTAGGTGGTAATAAGATGGATAGGCTTATGCCTGGTTGGTACTTCCCTCGTCTCCTTTGGAGGTTGTGGGTTTTCTATCTTCCCTTCATTTAGAGGATAGAAGTAGTAATTCTCTCCCCCTCGTTGAAGGGTGGGATTCTTTATCTTTGTTTTCAGAGTCTCACTCTCTCATATAAACTACAAATCGAGATTGATATCTCTGTTGGTTTGTCACTTGAGAGTTTAGAAGTTAGATAATGTCCGTCACTTTTGTGTGCGCTCTATAGATCAGATATTAGTTTGGCTTATAATATGAGTTTGTCCCTTAACTACTGGTCACAACTATAACTTTATTTATTAATAGAATGCAATGTAGCCTTTTTATAAATATATATATATTTAAAAGTTTGACAAAGATGTTGTAATGATTAAATAATGATTATATGAAAAAATTGAAGATTCGAAATTAAATATTGTTTTTATTTGATTAAAAAAATTACTATTTGTATTTGACTGATATTTGAAAATAAAATTATGAAAATATTTGAGATAAGATAATATGAGATGGTTTGTATTTTCAAACAAGTCCTTATTAAGGCTTATAAAAATTAGATAAATAATATTTATAGTTGTGAAATATGCAAGCGCCGTGTAATTACTTAAAAAAATAAAATAAAATATAAGATCTACTTGAAAAAATAGTAAACCTTACTATTTTCAAAATGTTTAGTACGCAACATGTATGCGATATGTAGCTAGAATTGTTGTAAAAATAATTGTTTTCCACAATATAAGCAAGTATAATTTGTATCAGTTTATATTTCACTCATTTTAAAGTAACCAATGTAATTATGACACTTCATAAAGAGTTAATGTTAGTTTCACATAGCTACTCTTATTTTTAAGTAGAGTGCTAAAATAGATGTAGACTAATTGTGGATCTATCATTTTTTATATAAAAAATGTATTTATTTATTTACTAGATATTAATTTGAAAGAGCAGTATAAAAAATGTTTTAAAAAAATCTTCCTTCTCCGGCCAAGGGGAATTTGTCAGGTGGACTATATTAACAAACTGAGTCTTGCTACCGGTACTGATAAAAGATATCGATAGTTTGGACCGATCATTGCACTTTATTATTTTTTCCTCTCACATAATATTTGAACATTTAAAAAAAAAATATAAAAATTCATTAATGATAACTTCTTTAATCATTAAATAAAAAATATGTATCGATAATTTTATTTAAAAAAATAATAATATCTACAGTCATAGAATGTACAACCACAGCACACTTCTTTTAAAAACTATAGTGAGTAAATATATAATTTACATGAAAAAATTAATTTTTTATTGATCAATTCCACTCTTTTTTTAAAACAAATGCACGGTATTTGCATGACACATCTAGCATTAAAAAAAAATATTTTAACTCTTTCAAATTCCTTAATAAAAATAATATTAAAAATTTATATTATAACAATATTTTATTTTATAATATTTTTATTTAACTTTTTCTCTTTTATTTTTCTAAATCTCATAAAATATTTTAACTCAAACTGCTTTATTGTATACTATTAATCATAGATTATCTCACTACTATTTATATATTTATCATCTATCTCATCTGTATAATAACACATAATGTGAAACTCACATGGCATAATATCTTATTGGTCTATCTCTTTTTATATTAAATCATCACACCCGATTAAATAATTAAGAGAAAACTTTGAATATGAAGACCTCGAGTTAGACAGAGATTGGCATATGAAGTGAACCCAACTACATTTATTGTATTGTGAAGCTTGAAATGTTTTTATGTAGTAGTGTATACCGTATGACTCAGTATATGTGTCTTTATCTCTTACACTTAAGAGCTTTAAGTTAAAGCACTAGGGATTTTTTCAATAATTTGATACTTTCAAGAGGAATTTTTTCAAGTTTTTATCCAAACTTTGAAGGTCTCAAATGAAAAAGGGAAAAGGACATCAAGCAAATCTTTTAACATTTACTAATTTAAATTCTAATGATGGGGTGCTGACCGTAATTACTTCTAGTGATAAAAAATTGAAGGTTCTAGTTGGTGAATCATGATAAGAATATTAAAAAATAAATTAAACTCATAAATTTATTTTATCTTTTAATCCAAACTGAGCCCAAGTTTATATAAAAATATTGTCGTGAATTGGCTTAGACTTGGAGAGACCCGTGGAAACGGAATCAGTTTTATTTTTTATTTTTATTTTACTTTTTTCTGTAATTTCATTTTGTTGTTAAGAGAAAATTGAGAAATTTTGTTTGTAGCAACTCTATTTGTAGCAACTCTGTTTACTACTTAAACATTTGATTTGTACACTTAGTCAAGGAGGCTAAATTTCCTTTTATAGAATTTAGATATTGCTCATTCTTTACTCTTATCAATGTGGGACTAAAAGTCAAAAGAACAAAATCCAACAATCTTTATTTTACGACTTTGGCTAAATTTTCATTACATACCTTGCATTAATGCTAAATAATACCTATATGCAAACTTGTTGACCTGCTAACATTGACACATCCTATATTATAATAATTTTGGGATTAACAGCATGTCATTAGGATGTATATGTCTATTTTCAAAAGACATTATCCTCTATAGAGAGAGATACAACGTTAGTTTTATTATCAGTATCTTCATTTACTAACTTGAAGTTTCTTGCTGAACCTACTCTAACTCTTGTACATTTTTTCTTGATGTACCCAGATTGTCCACACCCTTAATAGATTGCTTTCTTCTTTACAAAGTTCTTATTTTTTCCATCACCAGCTGCTACTATTATTAAGTTTTCAGGTGGACTATTACTTCCACTTAAGGGTGTAAACTGTTTGGTCTGATCTGGTCCAGAGGAGGTGATGGACCGATCCTATTTGGTCTGGCATTTTCTCCACCCTTGACTGGACCAAATGGGATGCTAGTCCTATTCGGTCTAGTCTCATTCGGTCTGGTCCAGGGGAATCCAAACATGACTTAATGAGTCAAATTTAGCCCAAAATCCTGTCATAATAAAATCTACTTTTTTGGCCCAATTTTAATTATTTTTGGTCCACTTCACATTCAGATTCAAACTAAAACATATTAAAAAAAATACTCTTGAAAAAAAATGATAAAAGAAAAATAATATGAATAAATATAGTTTACAAGAGGACAAATATACATATGCAAATTAAGTTACCTATACTAATACTATTATAAATTTATACGTATACTATAATTTATACTACAATTCTTATAATATGTTAAAATATTAATATTATATACTAGTACTAATATACTATATATTATAGTTAATCATCAAAGGATATATATAGTTATTATTATTATTGTATTCGGTCCAGTCCATTCTGAGGAAAGAAAATACTTGGATCGGGGTCGGACCGAATCACATTCGGTCCTTATTTTTTTTGGAATGGAATGGACCATACCCTATTCAATCCAGTCCAAAATCGTTAGTCCGATCCAGACCAGATTTCTCACACTCCTACTTCTACCATCTATTCTTCTTTTTTCAAAAAGAGTTTACTAGTAACTTTAAAAAAAATTATTTTCTCTTTCTCATATATCAAAATAGATTTTATATGATCATAGTAAGGTAGAAGAGACCAAATGAATCTTCAAGGCTTGAAGCTAATAGCCAATATGACTTTAATAAATATAATGAAAAAACAAATCCCTTCAATAATGAGTGACGCTATAGAGTTGATGGAGGTAAATCTAGTAGTGTGGTTAGGGTATAATGATAATTATTTAAACTTTATATAGATAATTTTGTTGAGAAGCCCTGCGGGACGATCGGGCTATTATAGATAGAGTAGCATCCTTTCATTAAGAGGATGACACATAAGAAAAAAACATAATAAATTAGTTAGATCTCACTCCCACAAAATTGTTTGACTTTTGCTCCTTGAATCTCACATGAGAAATGAGTGGATGAGAGGGTAAAGCCATGGGTCTATTTAAGAGGGGATACCCTCCTTAGTTTAAGTACATCAGTCAGAAATTTATCTAATAACTTTTGACTTTAAAATTTTTTTCTGTTGTCCTTTTTTGTATGTAAAAAGGGAAAGAGATAAAAGTTAAAAGTTTTACTAGTGGAGAAGTTTTTGTTGATGTTGTTGGGGTGAGAAGAAAAATTGTGTGATTGTAACAATTTTTTACATAGTAGATTTTCTTCTCTAAGTCTGGTGGTTTTTTTTTTTTTTTTTTTTTTTTTTTTTTTTTTTTTCTGTTTTGTAAGTTTTCCACGTAAATTTTTATGTTGTTATTTATTTCTCTATTTTTTTGGTATTTTATCAAAAGTAGATTCTGGTGAGGGAAATTTAGAAGGTCCATATTCCTAACAAGTGGTATGAGAGCCACTAGATTCTTTTGGTATGGTAGTGTGGATACATACGGTCTAAAGATGTTCTGTCTAAGAGATTGTAAATTTTAAGTATGTCCGTTGTGACCTTCCAATCTTTTTTAGGAATTTTGAAGTTTTGTTTATGAAAGATTAGTCTTTCTTAGAAACTTACTTAGTAGGTACTATTCATTTTTACGGTAAAATTTATCGAGGCAATGTTAAGAATAGAGGTAGAAAAATTTGATGGGAGAATCAATTTTGACTTGTGGCAAGTGCAAGTCAGGGTTATCTTAATTCTATCAGGATTACATAAGGCGTCGATTAACCCATGAAGTTAGCAATTTGCTGGAGGTGTAGACAACCTGGACACGTCAAGAAAAGTTGTCAACAAGAGGTGAAGCCAGTTCGGCAAGTGACTCCAATTCAATAAATGGAGATACTGTTATGAAACTAACATTGTATCTCTTCAACGGAAGACAATGTCTGTTAAAAAAAATATGTACATCCTCATGGCATGCTGCTAATCTCAAAGTTGCCATGATAGATGATGTGTTAATGTTAGCGGTTCCACAAGTTTGTACATGGGAATTGGTTTGGCATTGATGTAGGTGTGTGGTAGAAATTCTTGTCTATGGCTGATACTTTCAGGAAAGTCAAACGTGAAAGTTGCACTATTATTTTTCAGCAAGGTTATTTTTCGACATGGGCTGAAATGAAATGCTTCGAATTGGTTTATTCTGAGTGAGTATGCTTTTATGGTGGAGCATGATAGCGAAAGTTATGAAAATCTTCATTGTGGTGGAGTGTAGTTGTGAAATCAGTCAAAGTCGCAAGGTGGAGATTGTTAGATTTTTGCTCCTTGAATCCCACATAGGAAATGAGTGGATGAGGGGGCAAGACCATGGGCCTATTTAAGAGGGGAAACCCTCCTTAGTTTAAGTACATCAATCAGAAACTTATCTAGTAATTTTTGATTTTAGAAAAATTCATCTGTTGTCATTTTTTGTATGTAAAAAGAAAAAGAGGTGAAAATTAAAATTTTACTAGTGAAAAATTTTTTGTGGGTGTCGTTGGGGTGAGGAGAAAAATTGTGTGATTGTAACAAATTTTCACATAGTATATTTTTATCTCTAGGTCTGGTAGTTTTTCTCATGTTTGGTGAGTTTTCTACATAATTTATGGTGTTATTATTATTTCTTTATTTTTCTTGGTATTTTATCAAAAATAGATCCTGGTAGGGAGAATTTGGAAAGTCTAAATTCCCAACAAGAATCACCACATGCAAAAGGGTAGAAATCAGGCCAAAAAATTATAAAAAAAAAAGAAAAGAAATAAGGAAAACAGAAATCACTCATCTTATACGCAAATCAGATCAAACCAAGAAAATCCATACAAAAACCAGTTCAAACCCAGAACAATTGTGAATAATTGATTCTAGTTTGGTATAAAAAAGAGAAAATGATGAATTTTTGGAGAAATGTTGTAAAAGTCTTAGCTGTGAGAATAAAAGATTGAAGAAAGAATAGAAATTGCTGAGCGGGTTTGGTGCTTTGTGTTTAGCAAACTAAATTTTAGAAATTGATCCAACTCATTAAACAATTTCTTGATGTTGCTCTGTTGCAGTCCGAGTTCGACTGTTACAAGAAAAAAACTTGAAAAAGATGTCAGATGAAAAGTAAGTAGGATAGAAAAGTGGTTCAAGTGTGAGAGGGGTCTGCATTTGTGGGTAAGCTTAAAAGATGAGGTTTTCTCATGGGGATGAGATCAAAGGAAGGTCATTGCATTACATTAGCTGTGATCATAAGAGTCGTCTTTGCGTCTTTGGTGATGAAAATTTTGCAGCAAGCAGGTTTGGTGCTTTGTGTTCTTCTTTTCTTTGATTTTTTACCATTTTAATTTTTCCAAGTGGATTCTTAAGTAAAAACTGTTGATATATTCAGATCATCGAGTTGTATATTGATTAGAACAAAAACTTCTTTACCAAATTGTTTCGATTCCTTACGCGGTATATAGAAGGAGGGGGGTGATTGACAGTAGTCATTGTACTTCTGTATACTTGCACACCCCTTCACATCATTTTTTTATTATTATTTTTTTACTTCAAAAAGTCGGTGTCCAGCTGCACACTGGCTGCTGCTTTTCATTTTCCATAGAAGAATGGGAGTGGAAGAACTGAAAGAAGAATGAGTGGTCTCTAATAAAGTGTAAGTTTAAACTAAGTATTATAAATTAATTACGTGGTACACAATTATGAAAAATGAGGGAGAGAAGCCACACTCAGTACACTTCCCCTCATATAAACAGTATTATGAATAGTGTACGATACGGTTTATGCAAGGAGAAGTGTCCTGAGTGTGGTTACTCTCTAGAATTACTCCACAATTATTGGAAGGCTGTTTAATGAGGGGGCAGCCCCTGGGTTTTCTCATTTTTGTTTATTGACAAATTTTTCAAAATTGAAACTATATTTTACATTATTGGAAAAAAGTATGATGAAGGAAAATGATGTTTTGAAACACAATTTTTTTAGGAAATTGTTTTTCTTTCACTAATGGTTACCACTGGTTATTGCTGTTGTGATTTTTTATTGAATTATTTATTTATTTATTTAATGATTAAAAATATTTATAAATAATAATATTTTTTTTTATTTTTTATTTTCTAAAAATATAAAATTCATGTAAAAAAAGGTAAAAGAAAAAATGGGCCATTTACATTAGCGGGAGCCCAGCGGTGGGAGTAGACCCAACCTTAAATCTAAAAAGTACCTTTTCAACATTTACTTTGTTCAAGGGTAATGCTAGTTTGATCCTTGCAGTAGATGTTATCATGTTAGGCATTTTTTAAAAAAAAAAAAATTCAATTTTAAATATGAAAAAAAATATCAATACACTAATAATTAATTTCTTAACCATAAAATAAAATAAAATAAAATAAAATAAAAAATTAAAATACATAAGTTGCCAAAATTAAGTGTCAAAATGTATGGGCAAACTAATATTATCATTTGTTCAATGCAAATATACGAACTTCCAACCTCCAAAAGCTAGAAATTCTGGGGTCTAGTCAAGCTGAAAAGAATTAAAATATAACCCTCCAATCTGGTGCCGACACATAAGCAGTTGCATGTGATTCATTTATAGCAGCATTGCACCTGGTTCGGTGTGACTCTCTTGCTCACTCCCACCGCAGACGACGCTGACCCACCTAGATGATGGCGAATCCTCCCATACCAGATGACGCCGACCCATCCACACATATTCGGGACTACTCGATTTCGTTAGGATTTCTTGATTCTACAATAGATCACATTGCACAAGATGTCGCGACTCCCCACTTGTTCTCCATATGGGTTTTGAACGGAAATTATTTCAATCTTCATCTTTATTTCACTCATGAAATTCGTTTCATGAATTTCTTGACTTTGATCAGTGTTTAACTACAATCCCAACACTAACTCAATATTGCAAGTGAAAAGGAACGAATACGAGAGTTGCAGCAACTCGAACCTAGTAAAAGAATACAAACAATCAAACAATCAATAAAGGAAACTAATAACTAGGAAGAAAAATACTTTACCGATGTGCCGAAATATAGGTTTACGATCCGAGAGAGAGGAAGAAAACAAATCGATTTATTCAAATCCTTCACAAATTTCGCAATCAACTATTTTGTACTTTCAATTTTTTTGGCATGCAGATTTTTTCTTGTGAAGAAAATAGAAAGCCATGGAATAGAGAAAGAGGATTTTACATAAGCTGGAATAGAAAGCTAAAAGAGAGTGTAGAGTGATGAAAAATGCAGGGTGGGTCGGCGTACAAATATTAGAATAGCCCCAAATATGAGATATGGGAAGAGTGCGAATCTTTTTTTTTTTTCCTCCACTTTCCACACATCCAAGTAGTCCATGCAAAATCCAAAAAAATAAAAAAATATATAGGGGAGAGAAGTATGGAGGTGGAAATAAATGATAGAAGATTGAAGTTGGAAATCAGTCGGGCTGTTTCTAGCGTCAAAAGCAGTCTAGCTATTTTTTGACAATAAATACAATAATAAAATATAATAAAATGAAAAAAAACACAAGAAAAAATCTAATAAAAAAAATAAAATGAAGAAAACATTATAAAAAATACAATAAAAAACATAATAAAAAAATAGAATAAAAAACACAATAAAATAATAAAATGAAGATGAATTTTAGGGAGATTCGATCCTCAATTGAAAGGAGGTGCCAAAGGTGACGGACCTATTTTGGATTTAAGACTACCGGGACTTTGTCGAAAATTATCGTGAGTTGCTGTCGCAAAGGGAAACTCGCCGGTCACGATGGGGTGGGCAGTATCGGTTACCGTCGCCTCAAAAAACAGGCTGCTTTTCTCAAAGGGGTCAATCCAACCGATCCTCAATTTTTCTCATGATGGAAAGGAACGTCGTTACCGTCGAATCGCGGGACACGCGGTTGTGATTGTATATGAACTCAAATAGTAGGTAATGTTGAAGGATTAGGTATTGCCAAACCTAACCTGCATATGATAAAATAGGTGACATGGTTGCCTACCATTAGAGGATTATATTTTTTATTTTTGAAATCCAACTACCATAGCGTTTCTGAAGCTTAAAAAGTATGTGCCAAGTAAAACAAGGTTTGGTATCGAGTAAATACTAACTGTACGGTAAAATAAATAGAAAAATGCTAAATTAACACATGGAAATTTTGATAGAAGATTTTAGCAGTGAGTTTTTATTTTTTACTTAATTATTAAGGATGTATTTTTTAATGATGTTGTGATTTATTAAAATAACAAAAAAAAAAAGATAAAAATTACAGATCTCCGTAGAGCCACTCAAATAAATACATAAAAAGAGGTAAGACTTGCTTGCATAATTTATCAACTAATCAGAGTAGTGGGGACTTGGGGCCAAGAGACAAAGGAACATCTGCGTGGTCTACCCCTAGGCCAAGCGAACAATATCTGACAATATAACCTACATATCTAACCACGGCCTGTAGGAAATAGGTAGTACATTGAAGACACGTCCGTTTCTAATATTTAATCCTATTGATTGCTTATTTTCTATTGATAGATATATAATATTTATTTATTTTTCCTTCATTATTCTAAGTAAATTTAGTTCATGATTAGCGCGTTGACAAATTTATTTAAATTAAAATTGACAAAAACGAGAGAGCAACATAATGACATAACTCTTTACCAAGCAGGTAGACGTTCCTAATTAAGTTGAAAGAGAAATGATGTTTTCGTAAGCCTTACTGTTTTTAGTACAATTAATGTATGATGTAGCATTCTAAATAATTTTTATTTATTTAAATGATTGACTTATAAATTTATTTAAAACATATCAACCTAATATTTGAAAATGAAAACAATATTGTAATTCGGAGAATCACGTTGCTGATGATCTTTCAAAATTATTATTATTTGACATGACCTCATGGTTGGGCAATTTCAATGTTACATGTTAATATAGAATGATGATTAGAGCGCTCTATGATATGATAGTTTTTGCGTTCATCCATGAGAGTAAATATAAAAGTACAATAAAAATAAATATAAATAAATATATAAAAATTTACATGATTTGGTATAAAAGTTTATAAAAATAATTTTATAATTTCTCAAAACGTTACATCTCATAATATGATAGAGAAATTTAGAATTTCGAAGAGTTGAAGATCATGAAGAGGATGCCTATCTTATTATAAGATCCTTTTAAAATCATTGTACCTAATAAAGTTTATGCATAGAAAAGTGGTATAAATCAGCCTATCCATTTATAGAAATCTCCTCTTTTTGTAGTGGATACCTTGATTAGAAAGATTGAGTGATCATACTCACTCCATAAAAACCCATTTTTGTTAAGGCCGGTTTAAGTCAACTTTTCTTATCTCTAGGCTAGATTATTAGCTTTATCTCTTCATTTATTATTAGTGTTTTTTTTTTGTTTTTTATGAATAAGTAGTCGACTTTATCCCCAACACTACCTGAAGAATTGTTTGGCTTTCAACATGCATGGCTATGGATCAGATTCAAGCAGTACGTTCCACGGTTCCAGTACAATTCAAATTGGCTCTCAACTACCCAATGCATTAATTATTTATTTTTTTGTATTGCAAAAAGGGTAGAAGAGGCCGACAACTACTGATGCATAAACATAGTACTACTGGCATTTTACCGGTAGAGATGCATTATTTGTTTTGATTTAGCAGTCAACGGGGTTGTTAATATTCTTTTTCAGACTGCAGTAATATTATTTGGAACAAGTAGTACAGCTTCTAGCAAGCGCTGCCCAGCTAAGAGAATTTGAAATCAACCTACCTACTACGTAGAAAAAATCTATTCAAAATCTATTTTCTTATATCATCTCATTATCTCATGACTTAACAGTATATGATAAGTTTATAAGTAAAATATAATAAATAGTCTCCAACATCTAATCGTATTTTGGACAATTTTTATGAGGGAGCTGTTTTAATTGAAAGGAGCTAGCTAGCTGTACTGATCCATAAATGAAACATTCAAACTCATTCAACTACTTCACATGAAATTTCATAATGGCACCCACGTATCTGCATTAATGGCGCCTTTGTAATGGCAAAAAATCGACGCTACTCCTATTTATATATCCAGCTATTCAGCTGTTTCTTGCCACATCTTTTGCTCATGGCAACCCATTTTCCTGTCCTGCCTCTTTCCAAATCGAATCCCCCATTCATTGACCCACCTAACTACTGCAAGTACTTTTAGCTAAATCATGCATATATATACATAAATAATAGATCACCTAGCTACAATGGCGATTGTGTTTCTTGGTGCATAGATACTTAGTATTGTTTAATTTGCAGTAGCTAGCCATGGATGTTCCCGAGGAACCCAACGAGAAACTACAAAAGAAGAAGAAGAATCCACACGATTGGAGCAAAAGAATCAGTTTTGCAGCTTGCTTGCCTGATGATGTTTCTGGTGTTTTTGCAGGTAGCATTTGTGCTGTTAAGTACTCTACAGATCCATTCACGGATTTGAGGGAATCAATTTTGGAGATGATTGAGGATGTTGGAGTTTGTGATTGGAATGATATTGAGGAGTTGGTTTACTGTTACATTGCTCTCAACTCATCTGAGTTTCACGACATTATTGGAGATGCATTTCTCAGTTTGTGCTGTTGTTTTGCCAAAGTGTGCTAATTAGAGGTAACAAATGCAAACAACTTGTTTCATCTTGTGCTTGAAAATGGAAATGATTTATTTTTCCTCTTGTTAGGATTGTGAAAATTTTCCTTTACCTCTATGCTGCTTGTTCTTTCCTCAGTCATGCATGTTCTAATTCCCCCTTTGCTGAACAATTATTACAGATCAAGGTGAAATTAGCAATGAGATAGTTTTCTGTTTCCTAATATCCCCTGATCCACATGACAGAGAAGATTTTGGCATTTCCACATTTCTCTCTCTTGAAAAAGTGAGAAATAATATTTAGCGCGCAAATGTCATACAATCGCTTTAAAAAATAAAATAAATATGAAATTTATATAAAAAATAACTAATTTTTAGATAATGAACTTAACTCTTTTCAAAAAGGATTGTGCAGCACTTATGCAGTCTACAACGGCATGTAGTACTATTCTAAAAAAGTATTGAACGCTGCCACTCGGTGCATTCAACAGAATACGCCAACTTGCATTACAAACTCATGTGGCTAGATGTAGTACTTAATATTATAACAAAATTTGAGGTATAATATCAAGATGTACACATCAATTTATAAATTTTTTTTCTATAATTGTTTTTGGACATGACAATTATTTTGAATTGAACATCACAATCTTAGCTAGCCGCCAGCTGGCCTTCCCACTGCTTCTTTAACTTCTGTTCACCTCAGTGCTGGAGGGATTTGCTTGCACTGCACTTGTTATCTCCTCACTTTTGCCCCACAAGAAGGAATATAACCCAAAGATAATCAGAATCATGCCTAGAATGCTGCAATAATAATTCAAAATAAAGTGAGGTTTTGCTGTATAAAATTAATTAATAAACATAGGGTTAGAAAATTTGATCACATGTCACACATGATGATTGCTGTTCATATATATCAAAAGAAAATACTCATGTACATTCCGAGTCTGATCTCTTCGCCAAGTATGATCGCTTCTGATAAAGCCACAAAAATGAGCGAAAGTGGGTTGAACATTGCAGGATAAGTGGGGCCTCGCAATGAAATTACCCATGTAATTATGCAGAAAGTTGCAGCCGTGCTAAGTGCTCCCTGTGTATAAAAAAATTATACGATTCTTTCACAAAAACTGATTAATAGTCATTTTCTTAATCATTAAATAAAAAAATAATAATAATACATGAGCAATCAAAATGAGAGATAAAATCATAAAACAAATTAGCATTTTCCTATAACAAACATAGAAACAGATCAAAATGATCATGCACATCGGAGGCATCATGAGTTTGATTTGAATAAGTGATAAACACTGAATTATCACTGATTATTCTTTGTTTATTTTCCTTAAAAAACAAACTATTTTAATTTGTTATGGATGAGGAGATTAATGAAAATTGGCTTATTGTAACCAGCTTACCGAGTAAGCAATTGTAATAAGTTCGAGATTCCATCCTAACCTCCAAGAACTCTTACTTCTATCAAAGCACAATCCTATTACTGTTGATTGGATTGATGCAATAACACATGTGAGCAATGTTGGCCAGAATTTGGATGGAAAAACTTTGAGTAACTTCACCTGTACTTTGCAAAATATATCGCATGTAATCTCTTGTTAGAATGTAAATTAAATATTAAATCACCGTTTGTTTCAAAAGTAGGTTATCGAACAACGCATGATATTCATGTATACCTGAACTATGAACCATGCGCCGTAGGAAAAGCAACTGGCAACCAATAGAAAAGTTCCACGGGCCCAATGAGGCTTAGATGGCTTGACAGCAAGATGAGGGTGAAGAGAATGGTGATGGAGATGGAAAGCTTTTCCTTTGTATAGACTAGCCGTTAGTGCTCCTGCTACACATATAATTGCCCCCATTGTCTTTAATTTGCCTGCCCTTGTATTCAGTCCCATGTTCTCTACACTACACAAACATATATATATATATATATGTATATAAGCATTCAGAAACAAAGTATTAATTGTTTATTATAATAAAGTTTTCAGTGAGATATATTAATTATTTTGAAATATAGGAAATTAGTCATTTAGATGTGCTGCAATTATAAGTTCCAAATTAAGATATGTACCTTGCAATTGTGGAGAAGACAAAAGTAGTTATTGGAATTAAGTTGAGGAAGTTTGTAGCATATGTTGCTGTGGTGTCTCGAAGCCCATAGTTGTACAATCCCATAGCCATTGATATCCTGCATTGTAAATAAATAAATAAATAAAGTAAAATGAAAAGGAAGAAAAAAAAAAAAAAAACATAGCGTGCGCCTTACAAAAATATTTATACTGTAGCTATTTAATTCTCTATGGCATTAGATTATCTAATTTCATAAAAAAAAGACCATATAGCTAGGTAGACACTAGACAGCATATTATAATGTGTGTATATATATATATTTGGGTAAACTGATAACATAATAGAGTATTAATGCTGAGAAATGCTATTTTTGTATACTTTTTTTGTCATAATTATTTCATTATATTCTCATGTTGATAATGTAACAGCTGTAAGAGATCAAATACTCTAGTTATAAAATAATTATTCAAAAATAATTTTACAAATTGATAAAGTTTGATGTGATTGGTCAAATTTTAAAATTATTAATTTTATAAAAATTGCTAAATGTACTTAACAAAAACTTAGAAAAAAATTTAGTTAATGGATAGATTAAAAATCATGAAATTTTAAAATTTAAATTTAAATTTAAATTTAAGGAAAAGAATAACAAAATAAGTGTTATAAATAAAAATACGTCAGTTTGTAATCACTTTACAGATGTAGCGCTCTTCAAGTACTAATTAATGTGCTGTGGCATTATATATAAACCATAATAAATAAACCTTAATAAATATATGTTACGATCGAGAATGGTCAAAACTAGAGAGTGGCCAGACTGCATGGAAAGTTTGCATGCAGTGGGCCGATGAGAATAAATTTAAGTGTGTAGTTATTAATTAAGAGAGCCGAAGTCTTGAATTAATGCCTATAATATTTAATAAGTGGGTACTTAATTAACTTCAGCATTAATGAAGACGTTATTGTTCCCAACTACTATAATATTTAATTTTACTATTTGTTTTTTTACAAATACAAACATAGAAAGCAAAAGAAAAACAAAAATACCATAATATTACAAGAATATATATATATATATATATTTTTTGAAACAGTACTCTATTTTATTAATTTTACGTACGTACTTTGTAGGACTAGGGCGCCTCTCAATTAATAAAAATATATAAATTTACCAGATAATATTAATTTTTACTCCCTTATTCAAATAATTAAAAGATAATAGCAACTCAAAATAAGTAATTTTAAATTCTTCTAACGAATTTTTATTAATTATCCCTATATATAATAGAACACTAGCATTACTCTACGTACGTACCTTCAAAATAGGATTTTTGATCAGTACCTCTTATAAGTTTTAAATCTACTGATATATATTGATCAAGATCAGTACCCATTAAAAAAAATTAGAAAATTATTACTCTCTGTCTCACATCATGTATATATAATATAGTATATATTCTTCAGAATTTCAAATTTGCACCCAATATAAACTATACATATTTCGACTAAATTAAAGATCAGTTGGAGATGCTTGCGGATCATATATATTTTAGAGAAACTCGATGATCAATATCTTCCACTATATATGATTAAGTTAATTATATATATACATATATATATAATATTTAAGGTAATGTAATTTGTTTTTGAAGTATCAAACATATATATATATATACATACATACAAAAACACTTAAAACGTATGTAGATAAGGCTTACCCGGTTAGGGCGCTCAGAAAGAGCCAGAACCAAACGGACCATCTCAAGTTCTTTGCGTTCCCCCTGCATCCACGGCACCATATATTCGAAACAAACAAACATTATAATTCAAATTTCAAACACAGCAGGAAAAAAAAAAAAGAAGTTTAAATTGTTGAAAATTACAAAAAATTAGAAAGGCTATTAAGAAAATAAAGAAGAACATGATGAGGATATATGATCATGATAATCACCTTTCGAAATACAAAGCAAAAGGAGCAACACAAATGGCAGCAACAACATGGCGGTAAGCCATATATGCAAAAACAAAGGTTCCTCGACTGAGAATAACCCTAGAGAGGAGTTGCAGACCTGCTGCGAAAAGCTGCACCATTATCATGCTCACCACCACCTTTGACCACTCAAACCACTTCATCATATTCATGCCCATGATCTCTTCGATATTTGATGATCTCTCTCTCTCTCTCTCTCTATATATATATATATATATATAAGTTTATAAGACAGACTTCTATCTGATTGATTTCCGTCTGCCTGGATGTATAAACAGAAATGAAAGTGGATTAAAAACAGGGAAACGAAAAGTAGCATATATATATATAATATATGGTTGTGGAAAGTGGGTCTGCAGAACAGATTTGTTCTATCTGTGGTGGATTCTCCCGAAGAAACAAAATTAAAGACGTCAAAAGCTGTAATAAATGCAGAAGGGCTTTGGATAATCCGAAGGACGGAGGAGATTATTAGAGTTAGCTAGCTGATGAGGCATATTTGCTCCTTTAAATCCTTCACGTCTCTTCACTCAGTCACTGCATCTCCTCCATGTTTTTGCATGCGTTGTTAGTGTTACTCTAATTGTATTTGCTCTCTTTATATACTTACCACATATATATATATAACATTTATTTATCAATGTTTTATATATATATATATATGTATACAAAAAGGTTATATAAAGTAAATTCATAAATGAATGTGATTTTATAAAATCTGTTAAAAATCTATTTTACAATAAAAATAATTTTATAATCCGGCATACTAATAATTGACTCAAGTGATAAAAGCCTTAAAGTTGGAAATATACTCCTCCTAGATTTAAAGTTTAAATTCTCATGAGTGCAAACAATTTTTAAGGACTATCAAACTAAGAGATTTTTTCCTTAAATCAACCAATGTATACTCGGAGGAATTTCCTTGCCAAGGGTTTGTGCAACCCTAAGATTAGTTGGGATGCTATTTCTTGACATTTGGTGCCAATCAAAATTTTAAAAAAAAATTATGTAATCTATTTGTGTTTAAAGTATTTTTCACCTATACACACACACACACACACACACAAATATATATATATATATTAGGGGTGGACATATATATATATATATCTATAGCCCCCCAAATTAAAAAAAAATTATTTTAGAATTAATATTTATAATTTTTTATATAATTAAAATTTCTCTCCTAATATATCGAAAAGATAAATATCCCCCCTCCCAATTCTTTTTTTTTTTTCGTAATGATCTCCATCAAACTACAGAAATCTTAAGAAAAATTATTTTATAAGATGATTTATATACATGTATTTTTTGTATATAACTTCATGACATATGAATTATGATTATTGTTTTTTGTATAGTTATATACAAAAAAACACATTATTTATACTTCGGATACTAGTTCTGTCAATCGCTCCGTCAAACACCAAATCCTAGTTCTGCACACACACATATGTATATATATTTGTATATATATATATATATATATATATTAGAGAGGAGTAATGTGCAAAACATGTTTTCTTAGTTTAGAAAAGTGGTTATTTTTAACAAATGATACGATTTTTATAAAAAAATAACTTTCGATCAATAATATAATTTATAGAGAAAAAAAATATAAGTCCTAACTAATATATGGCAAGTAATAGAAGGAAAATATCTTAACAACGAAAGAATTATATAAAAGTAAATCATAAACTAATGTGAAGTGATGAAATATAACTATTTAATAATTATTATAATTTCAATTATAAAATATTATTAGTTGAATTTAATGGTTTATAATGAATTTAAATTGAGAAATAAGTAATATTTTATTCAAATAATTATATTCGCAAATGTAGTTAATAAATAGATTTAAACTTAATTAATTATTTTACATTTCAATTTTTTTAATAAAAAATGAATAAAATTTTTAAATCATATATATAAATTTATATATAATATAAATTATAATTTATATAAAATAATGTTATATTATAATTTATAACGTGAAAAAGGTTTACTAATATTATAATATTATATTATAATTTACATGTTATACAATTTAATTATTAGTAATAAAAGATTAATAATTAAAAATTTACATATCATATAAATTATATATATAACTGAACCAGAAGTTACCTTGTTTAAAAAAAAAATAATAAAAAGTTACCTTTGCAAAACGCCGAGTAGGGATGATTAAAAAAACCCACGAGCTTTCTGTGCTTTGTGATGCTCAGATTGGGCTCATCATCTTCTCAAGCAATGGGAAGTTGTTCGAGTATTGCAGTGGGACATGATCTAGGTAAAAAAGTTAATATCGTCTTATATCATGTTAATTTCTTGCTTCCAATGTTTGTTCTCTTTTCGTACGTCCAAGTCATGCAGGTCAATCATTTCAGGTTTAACCCTTGGTGTTTTTTTTTAATATATATTTTGTACACTTTAGAATTTCGAACGAATTTTATAGATAATAAGAGAAGAGTAATTAACGTGGATTACAAGAAAATTAAATTGAATTTAAAATTGAGTATTGATTTTAATTTAGAATCTATTCAAAAGTGTAATTATAGAATTGTCTAAATGTATTTGAATTGAGGAAGAGTTTTAAATAATAATTCTTAAAAGGACAATAGTTTAAAATTTGGCTAGATTTGAAATTTAAAGTATTTGATTTAAAAGTTTGAATCGGGATACTAAATTTTAAAAATCACATCATTTTAAAATTCAGATAGACAAAAGAATAGAGTTAAATTTAATAGAAAAACAAAACAATTTAATAAAAATTTTTTTTATTAAGTGACCGTTAGATAGATATTTATTATAATAAAAAAACACACACACACACACATATAATAACATAGGCTTGAATTGGCAGTATAAAACCCTAGCTAACTCCACACACCATGTGAGCCTTGTATAAAACCCCAGCGTCGTTGTAGCTCACTCCCTAAATCACTATAATTTTTTATAAAAATATAATAAAAAATATTAAAAAATAAAATAAAAAAAGTTAAATTTAGAAAATACAATAAAAAATATAAAAAAATAAAAAAACATAATAAAATATACAATAAAAAAATAAAATGAAAATAAATTTTTAAAGGAAATTCGGCCTCAATCTAGCCCCTGCCGTCGCCGGTGATTGTGGGCGACATCGCCCACGCCATCGGCACAAACGAATCTATTTCAAGTTTAAGGCTGTCGGGAACACATCGGAGGCCGTCGGGGCTCGCCGTCGTAGGGGTGAGGTCGCCGGCTCTCTCCAGTCCTAATAGGATGGACGGTGTCGTCCACCCCCTCAAGAGACGACAGAGGCTATATTTGGAGAGAGTTCGATCGGACTGAATCCAAAAATATCTCTAATATATATATAGCTGTTGCTGTCGTACCGATCATCATCAGTCCATGCAAATGTAACTGTTTTAATGATCCGGGAAGATTGCCTCTTTCGGTCCCTAGCTTTTAGCCTCCCCGGCCCTTGATATGGCTTAAATACCCCAGGTCAGATTATCTGTATTTAGGATTATCTAATTCTATTGGGTCACGTTGGCAAATATTTTGCACATTTGGTGTGGGTTTTTCCTTAATTTTTTTTCTTTCTTGTTTTGGTACTTAAAAGCTTCTTTTTAGGAGGGATTCGATGGGTTATATAATTTACCTAATAATTTTTAGAGATCGAAAGTGGTGCTGGAAAATTCGACTCATTATTCGCCATAAAAGCAGGGCATGCGCATGTGGTGATCAATAAATGATTCAGTTATTTTGTTTGATCTTGAGTTTTTTTATTTTTTGAAATGAAACTTCCATTTATAAATCATTCAATAGATAACTTATCAAGGTTTATGGAAGGGAGGACCTCAACAGGTGCCTCTTCCGTTCATACAGATTCAGAAATTAAAGAAAGGCACTGCAGCATCGGCTGCTGTTTTTCATTGGGTTGGTTAGGTTGTTTTACCCAAATGAATAATTTTTTTTTGGGCCGAATATGATAGAGCCCAACACATTTTTTTCAGGTCATAACATCAAACATATAATCAATTTACCAAATAAGTTTTAAAAACAATTAACCAAAACACACTAATTAATAAGACAAGTTTTGCTACCAAACGAATTGCCTTTCTTGCTTATTAAGCATATGATTGCACTTTATAGGTCAAACTCGCTTTGAAGAACAACTTCATCTCTTTAATTATTTGGCCATGGTTATTCTGCCAAAACTTATCTTTCCATGTCTTAAACGGTGATTCTAATTCCCATTTTATCCATCTTTTTGAGGTATGGCTCCATCCGTTGATCTTCAGTAGTCGAGTTATCTTCTTGTCTATTGATCTTATACTCTCACTGCCTGTTGAAACTCTTCTACATCTCCTACTTCTACTTTAATTACTTTGGTTGGGCTAATAAAACTAAAAATTAGAGCATTTCCTCATTATCATGTCTTTTCCATATTGCATACTACCAATTCAGCTTCCTCAACTGTTAACTTCCATAGCAACATGCTCCATAACTCTAGAAAATATTCTACAACACATGATGACCATTTTTGCAGTGGACTATTGTGATACCCCCTTATTAAATAATACAGGTAAGTGATGTATAAAATCCTAATTTATTTGAGAGGAGAAACTTTTGCTTTTTGTATTGGTAGTCCAATTCTAATTAATATTGGGACTTCAATTGAATAATTAAGTAGTCAATTTAAAATATATGCAATATGAGGTGGCCTCCCTTAAGCAGTGGACAATTCCTAAGAATATTTTAATTTTGACTTTTCATATTTTTTATCATTAAATTGAAAGTAATATTTAAGATTTAAAGAAATTCATTAAATAAAAATTACCTTTAAAACTTAGAGGATGATCATTCACCTAAGTTAAAATGCACCAAAGAAGTCAAGTTTTTTTTTTTTTTATAAAGATAAGGGAATTTACAAGGGAGGAGAAATTTGTTTTTTCATTCAATTTTCAAATTTAAAAAGAGCGGACACGAACGGATACAATATACATGGGGTGTGGTGGTGGATGAAACACACCAGTTACACACTATTAATGGTGCTTGTGAAATGACAAAAATGCCCTCAAAACACACTAGACTGAAAATTCACTTCCCAGTTGCAGATTCGAAACTCTTCTCCCCTCCTCCACCCCCCGCATTGCCCATCTTCTGCAAAGTTGCCTTGTCGCCGTCAAGCCTCCTTTGTGCTTAGCACCTCCATTCCTTTACATTTCTCCTAAAATGTAAATCAGGGACCTATAATAGAAAGAATCCGGGTCTACAGAGATGGCTCGTACCAAATGAGATTTATGTGTTTGAGCAGGTGATTTAAAGTTGATGCCTTCTACTAAGAGAGGTAGAGGGTGTGCTCTTATTATTCTCTTCTATTATTAAGAGTTTGTTCTGGCTAAACCATACCCTTTTTGGGTCTTACAAGAATATCCGGCTCATGACTTTTGTACCTTTACTTTCTCTATTATTTCTATGTTTCACTACTTCGACGTATGACTCATATTTGTGTAAGGCTTCTATGCTTAAATTCAAGTTCTATTTTCTTTCTTATTTGTCTATCTAATTTCTGTTTTTATCAATTGGGTTCTGTGTATTTTTTCCCTGAGATTTTGGTTGGTGTTTGTGGAAATCTTATGCTTTTTATATTTGAAATAACATCATGATCAAATCCTATTTTGCTCTACATGTTAGTCTAATTTTTTATAGAATCAATACATGTATGATTTATGACAACAACTATTGTATGAAATAGTGCTACGAGGTTAGAAGCATGGACCAACTATGGTGTTATACATCACTCAATGAAGAAGGCTTTGTTTGACAAGGTTTAAATTAGAATATAAACAATGTCTTTAAACTGAAATAGCTTTTCAAACAAAAATGCCCATCATATTGCTCTAACCCATTATAATTGTTTTCTTAATAGAAACTTGTAGAGTTTCCAATTGTTGCTATTATGATTACCAATTGAATAGAGCTTGTTTTATAAAGCAACTTCCCATCAACTTATGTGCTTATGCAAATATGATATTTTGACAAGTTGTTGCAGAGGAATTGCCATATATTTTGCACAATTGCTTCAGTGTCATTAAATTTTCTGTTTTTACAATCAGACATCATTTCACATGAAAATAGTGTTGATTATTCTGCCTTGCATTGAAAACTTGGCTCTTGATGGATTTTAAACTTTATAATACTTTGTAATTTCCTAAATTAGTGCATGTCAAAAACTGAGTAGTAATGATGGAACTTGTTTGATGTACTAAGTATATTTGACACAACTGTTTGAGGGCATATGGGTAGTTTAATTTAATCTGATTAGGTGAAACAAATGAGCGTGCTTGCCAAGAAGTGAGATTTTGCCACTTGATTTGCATTATTTTATGTCTTGGTTTGCTTATTATAATGTAACTCTATATTGGTAACAAAGTTCTTTTTCTTTAAAGTAAAGTAAGTAGCTATAATATGGAAAAAATGGCTAACTTCTTTTTTTATTTGGTTTACCATTTAAATGGGTAGAGAGGTCCTATGTTACAATCTAATGGAATTCTTAGCACCTAGATATTCTCTGTTTGTGGATCATGCTCAGGTGGTATAAAGGTGGACTTAATGTTGTGTTTGGATAAGGATGTAGGTTAAGATACTATCAAGTAAAGCTAAAAGGGATTTTTAACATCTACTAAATTGTGGCATTCATGTGGATTTTGTCATTGTCCAAAGATTCTGTTTGGTTTTTGGCTGTTTTTACATTATTTTGGATACCACACTTCGTATTATGATCAAGTCATTGTTTGTGGATTTTTCCAAGTCATGGGATAATCCACAACTTGATTCGTTGGTCAACTTTTTATTTAAAGACCTTACTAAAACATGCAATACCAAGCCACCTCAAGGAGAACCTTTTGTGCCCAAGTCATCCAAAGAGGCAGAAAAGGAAAAGATATCTAAATCTATAGAGATGATCATTATGTCATTGTTTTATAATATCTGCCTTCTTTATAAGGTGGACTGAAGATTGATTATGATAGTCATTCACAACTATTTTGGCTTTCTCAAAAGAGACTTTTGCTATAATATAAGATTCGTAATCAAGAGTTATGGCGAGTAAATGTAAATGCAATGTATTTGAGTACTTGGTTGTAAACATTACTCTCTTGATTGTAAATATTATGTCCTTGAGAATGAATAAGCAGTTTTAGTTTTGCATTTTATCTTTATGTGGCAATTTTGCACAATGGTACTTTTATCTTTCCTAATAGATGAATATGTCCTATTTTGATTCGTATCCATCAAAATAGTAAGCACATGGTGAATTGCCCTTGGTTAAAAGAAGGCCACTCAATGGGCAACTATCAATCATTCATTTATTACTAGGAATTATAGGAAATGTTAAATTGATTGCATCACCAAAAACCATTACACTAAAGATGTTACCGAATCAAAATAGTGAACTTATTTTATCACAAAAAAATATTACAATCAGCATTACATGAAAGCATTACAAGAAAGCTTTCCATCACAAATAATATTGTATCACAATACTTATTACAAAAAAGGATTCCATCACAATTAACACTATGTCAGAATACTTAGTACAAGAGCGCATTCCTTTACAATGCATTACATGCATACGACAATGAAGAGACAAACTCCATAACAGCTCCATCCAAACTAGCTTCCCTGTTTGAGTATTGGCATTTGTATTAATAATGTTGGAAAGAAGGCTAGATGGAATAATATTCGACATGGACAGTAGAAGGCTCGTTTCTCATAGGGAAATGAATAATATTTGACATGGGCAACTTGCTACCTCAGAGTAGCAAGAAAAAAGGAGAAATATGTCACCCTTAGATGAATTATTCAGTCATGCATAAAACTAGTGAAATAAATGAAAAGGGGTAGAATAAATTTTCCACCCTCAACTAAAAGGTATTTTATACATTAACCGAATCTAGGCGATCCCTAAGCTATCTCCACACATCAGGCCTTCATTTCAAAACAAGTTTGTGCTTGAACTTTATATTGACTTGAGCTAAGTATTTATTAACAAGCAATTGTATTGGGACCCAAATCAAACTTGGTGGATAACTGTACTTAAGCTATTCCATGAGCTTGGTTTTTTTTTTCTTTTGGGCTAGGCTCTTATTGGGGTCAACCATCAAAGTATTTTGGCCTTGTATGTCATCTGTCAAAACTTAATATCATGCCATGTCCCATATTGTTGATACAACTATCTATTATAATATTTGAGCTATAGTAAATAGATTCCAAGATTAGCAACAACACTTGAAAATTTTGTTGAAAGTTAAGTTCTATGCTCCAATTAAACAATTAACACACCTGAGTAATTAGCCTCTCATGATAGAATGTGATTCTAGTCCCTATTAGGGAAGGACCAAATACAATCTAGAGGAATTAAGAATATAAGAAAAACTTGCTTTTATTCAAAGTTCAAATGAAAACCAGAAAGTTCCTCCAATGAACCAACATAATTTCAATTTGATATGAAAATGAATTAATTTATCTCATCAATATGTTGGAATATGTGCATATCTACCATTCAAGTCTTAACAAGTCCAGATGCATAACTTTATATGGCCAATAGAATATTAATTGGAATGTATACAAAGAAAACACTAACAACAGAAAAGCTAGGGATATTTACAAGAAGGGTATTTATAAAACTTAAAATAATGAAAGCTTAATTAAAGGATAAAAATATATAGCTCATAATTGCTTGTAGATATGAAATATACAAAAGTAAACGACTAACTAAAGAAAATCTAGAGACATTCGCAAGATAGCTATTATCATTGAAAGCTTAAAAATGAAAGCTTTTTTTTTAATGAAAGCTTAATCAAAAGATCACAGCGTTCAATTATGTTTGTGAAAGAACAAATACAATCATATACCTATTCTTCTTCGTTGTTGCCTAGAAGTTTCGGAAGGTAGAAGAGTATCAAGTTGACCTGTCAACAAGGTGGAAAAGCTACAGCCAAGAAATAATCGAGTTATATATGTTGAAAAATATGTTTCTTATGAAAATAACAAAAAAATAAAAGGAAAGAAGAAAATAAAGTGAGGACGGAGGAACATCGTTAAATAGAGAGATGGAAGAGTGTCGCCTAAATAGAGAGATGCCATCGCGGGTGGCACTGAGAAGAGACGCGGGTTCCTGGCGAGGATGGAGGATGAGTGTGGCGGCGAGATGCAGGATGGAAAAATCAAATGGGGAAGAAAAGTGAAACTTAGCTTATCCCTAGAAAAATGAGTGACATGTGGGTGTACAATGTGCAATTGCTACAGTTGCATCCATAGCAAAACTGATACAATATACATGGGTTGTGACGGTAGATGAAACAACTGCTAGTTGAGGAATGGGCCGAGGGCCGAGGGCCGAAAGTCATGCATATATGACCCATAAATCAAAATACCACAAAAGGCCAAATACATTAGGCTCTAATTCTCAATTAGGGTTTCTATGTTTTTGTACAAACTAATCGTTTTGCATGTCGTAGGTAAGTACATGGATGTTTAACTTTTTGTTAATCAACTGTTAAATGAGGACTTCATTGCATTTTGTGTTTCTTGCCGTTATGTATCTATATCAGTGAGAAGGAAACCATCCTTGAGGAGTGATAGATGCTTGAATAAGAGATTCAATTTAGTAGTTTTGGCATTGATGATTTTTGTTCTTTTTTCATTAGCAACTTTGTGGAGAAGTTTGAGTTTTTTTAAAATTTGGATCTTACGATTTTGTATTGTGAAGTTTCTATTATAATTTAGCCATGGTTACTACAATATGTACTCTTCATTATTGACAATATTTGCTTTATGTTTTATTTATCTGTCCTTAGTAATTCTAGTAAGGTTGGACACCTTGTAGTTTTAGTTGAAGGTGAGTTTAATAGGCCTATGGACAAGGTTCTATACTTCTATTCAAGATATGGATGTTTTGGTTGTAGAAAGGGCCAATAATTAACTCTGAGAACATTGATATTGGATTAACCAAATATCATTGTAGTTATAAATTTAATTAATACCAGCAACATTTGACCAACAATGGATTAGTCAAACTAAAGCCATCTACCATTTGAGCTATAGTAAATCTATCCAACAAATCATATATGACTGGTACTACAGCAAAATCATATGTGTATTTTATTAATTTCTCAGACCCTGCTTTATCTGATTCTTTTCTTAGACTCATTTGTGTTCTCATCTATTTCTTTCTCGTGGTTGCTATGCACTCTCTAATTTTTCTCTTTAGCTTGTCCTCGTTGCTAGCTCCTCTCTCTGTCGCTAGTTGTTTCTGTCGTCTTCTCCACTCTTTCGAGTCTCCCCTCTATAAACCTCCTGCTTCTCTACTCCATCGATCTCAACGAGATTCTTGGCAATATTTGTTGATGTTTTTGCTTTTGGAGAGTTCTTAGATTTTTGTTAACATCTACAAACTAGAGATACTAATTCCATAGATTATTGGATTCAATTGATGAAAATGAATATAATTGTTGGAGGTTATTAGAGATTATGAAAATAAATAGAAAAAGTACTTGAAAACTCAAAAATAATTAAAGAAATATAACTAGTAAAAAATAATAATATTTTATTATTATAGAGAATGTAATGACTAATCTAATGTATACTTCAAGTTTTAAGTGATGAGCTAAAAGTGAAAAAGTTATATACTAGTCAAATTTCGAAGATTATTCCAACGCAAAATACACGACATAGACAAGTGTTTTTATTTTATCGTGTCAGTGACAATGAATAGTACTGCACTTCACATGAACAAGTTACAACATATAACTCTCTCGAGAAATAAAATTTAAGGATGATCAGTAGAAAAATTCAATTAACTTAGTAGGAATATATACATACATATATATATATATATATATATATATCTTTAAAAAGTAAAATATGTGTGTGGTGATGTAGGAGGCTATATATATAGCAATCTTCATTTAGAAAACTAACATGATCATTTTATATAATTAAATACCTTTATTTTAAAGCATGAATATATAATATAAAAAATTGTAAAAAATATTGTAGATAGATCATTACCATATGAAATAAGTTAGTGAGTAAACAAGATCATGGTGCATAACTTTGGACATGCTTTTCCTTTTGTTGCTGATCATTTTAATAAATACTCGGGGCGATGCTGCTAAGCAAATCTGCTCTCATCCCATATTAGACACTTTTAACAATTGATTAACATAACAGTGATGGAAGGATTAATTTGATCAAAGTTATAAATATAAAGAGTAAAAAGTTCAAAATTAAAACTTAAGGAATACTAGTTTCTAACTTAGAACTAAACAATAAGAAGTATTTAGACCTTTTATTTCCTATCTTCTTTTGTAATTTGTGGAGTAGGTAATGTTGAGATAATAGCAATGCAGAAATTCTCTGCTTACTTTCATTACAGAATCGTAGTCTATATGTAGACTTTACAAAAAGAATAAATGGAATAAAGTCGATCGGTTACAGGTCACATTAGAGAATAACAAACACAATCTTCTTTACTGTGCTTATTCTAGAGGCATTGAATGTTGTTTATGTGTGTGTGTGTGTGTGTGTGTGTGTGTGAGAGAGAGAGAGAGAGAGAGAGAGAGAGAGAGAGAGAGAGAGAGAGAGGGAGGGGGGGGGGGGGGCGGGGCAAGGAAATAATAAAGAAACAAGTATTATATAAAGTTTTTAAGAGATGTCAATTAATATAGGGTTGCTTGTTCAAGTTTTTGCGGGCCACTCGTCTTTTTGCCACTCTTTAGAATTGCAAAAACATTTTTTAATAATCTACTTTAATTTTATAATAAATTTTATATGTCTGTTTCATGAATAATTTACTTATTTGCTTTGATACTTGTTTGCAACACTCGTTTAACATTATCTACAAGATCATTATGGTCATGTTTAGATGTTGAATTGAATTGAAATGAATTGATTTTTTTATGAATAATGGTGAGTTAAAAATAAAGAATAAGTTTTGTAAGATCTAACTAAGATGAATTTAAATATATTTATGAAAAATTAAAAGAGGTTGTAGGTCTCGAATATAAAAAAGTATTAGGTTGAAAAAGATTGTAGGCCACACTTATAAACAAGTTTTGTGTTGATAAGAGTTTAATAATTTAAAAGTTGAGTATTTAGATATTAGTCTTAGGCACTTCATATTATACTTAATTAAGTCCAAATTCTAACCTAAGAATATATTCTAAATTCAATATGTTGAAATTTTGATGAACTCGAATGAGATGATCATTATTCTCGTACGTTCATGCATGGATAAGAAAGAGTAGGGGCAGAATCATGATTTTATATTTGGGAGTTGATCGATAAAATGTACAATATATGTAAATTTTAGAAGGATGATTATCAGTGATAAAAATATTATGTTTTGTTGTTATCATCTCTAAATGTATATTACTCTTCGAATTATTCACATTAAAAAAAATCAATTATTTTTAAGTACTTGCTCATATTTTTTTATGATTTAAAAAAAATTATAAATTAATATTAAATTTGAGAACTTTCTAATAAATAATGTTGTAACGCTGTTAAATTTTTAACAAACTATATCTCATAATCATACAAGTTAGACTGAAATTAAACAAGTGAGTATAATCAATCAATTTTACAATCATATAAATTTATAATCAATTTTTTTTTTTAATTTGAGTTTAAGTAAGTAACTAAATAAGTGAGTTTGATTTATTTTAAACTGTGAGATTATGTGAGTTGAAATTTGAATTTAAGTAAAGTTAAAAGTTAGAATATAAATAGATGTATATTGAGATTTAGATGAATAATTTTAATAAAAAAAAATTTGGGAGAGTAATTTTTATTTATTTTTAATTTGAGAGAGAATTTTAATTATATATATTTATATTATAAACTAATTTTTGCAAAAATTTTGGGGAGCGTGGGTCCGCTCCTAAGAAAGAGAACATAAGCTTGAGGGTACGGAGCTATTAACAAAAGAGATGTCTTGCAGTGGTGGACAAGAAAGACAAACGTCTAAACCTCTTATAATCAAAGAGATGAAAGTGGGGTAGAAAAGTGAGGAAGAAGGTTGAGGAAAAGAGGGAGAAAAAGAGTGGAGATCAAAATAGTAAAGAGAATGGAAGTAGAGAGGGAGAGAGTAGTTTTATTTATATTTCACTTTTTTTGGTTGTATTTGTTGAAATAATGTAACTTATTTGGGGGAATTTATAAGGGCATGTTTAAATACTTGAAATATCTCAAAATTTAACGAATAGTAATAAAATGATTTGAGTGAAATTATTTTATAGAAATTTTGAGAAAGAGAAGAGAAAGAGCTAATTAAAAATATTATAAAGTAAAAAAAGTATTTGAATATAATTTTTATTTTGAACTTTATAAAAGATATATTGAATTTTGCATTTTATTTAAAAAATTTAAAAATTATATTGATTTTTATGTTTAAATAATGTTAGATAATAAAACTACTTTGAATGTTTTATTATATTTAAAAGAGAAATGATAAAAGTTGTCGTAGACTTAAAAGAAACATACAATCACTTTAAAAAAAATAAATATATTTGAAATCCACATAAATTTTTTTTAACCTTTTTAATAATGAATCCTATTTTTTTTTTAAATGATTGCACATAGCTTGCAATCATAATTCGTGTTTACTTTTTGACTTTTGTATTAACTATATCAAGGGTTTATTGAGATATCATTTTTATCTTTATATAAATCACCTCATTTTATTAAATTATTATAAAATTAAACTATCATATAATCTCAAAATAAAAATAATTTCATCTCATTTTATTTATGGAATCAAAGCACTCTGGATATTGCTAGGAGAAAGTTTTGGAATTGAGAACCAAAAACAAATAACATTTAACATTCCATGCAATATGAGGAGAAGAAAAAGTAATTCTTAGAAAATGGTGCTAAAAGAAAGTTCTAGAATTATAGGAAATTAATAGAATTGCAATAAAAATTGGTCTAAAACTTAGGATCCAAGTGGACCGTTCCTGATCTCCACAGCCCACACGCTTGATTCTGTCGACTTGACCAATGAACTGCTAGAGGAGATTTGGACAAGTTAAAAAATATTTTCTCTATATTAAAATGGAAAGAATATAAACTGTTAATAATTGTGTTTTTGTTTTTAGAGAATGAATATTTGTTTTCAAATGCTTTAAAAACAGACAAAATGGATAATTATTAGAAATGGTACAAATCAACAATTCAATATTTCTCGCAAATTTTCTTATTTATGCAAAACAGAAATATCAAATCAAATCAATCATTTTTTTTAAAAATAATATGAGAAGAAACAAACACACTTCACACTTTTTAAATCCAAAGAACGAATTCTAAAATAATTTTTTTTATTATAATATAATCCAAATGATAAAAAAAAAAAAAAAAACCACTCAAACTTCTATGTATCAACAAAGTATAGCCGAATTTAGTGAACCATTTTAATAATAAATTAAAACTCAAAGGACTAATGTGCAATCTTCGTTAAGAAGATAGTTGGACTTACTTTTGACTATTTTCCCCTCCATTAAGAAAGGACCAACTGCAAGTCTGTAGGCTTCGTCTCTCACTCTCGCTCCCGTTCAGACTTTGTTACTTCCTCCCACTTATAATTTTGTTTGTTGGCGAGTGATATGGATGCGTTGTCTTCGAAATTGCGACCATGGATGAGATTTCATCCGCCGGACGACAAGGTCATCAACGACTTATTGAGGGCAAAGATCACTGGGAATGATGAGTTAGTCGACTTCATTCCCGGAGCTCAGAGTTGCAAATGGGAGCCCTGGGATTTGAAAAGTAAGATACGTTCTCCCCATTCCTATCATCAGAGACACAGATTCATGTTTTTTTGGCAGAAGTTTGAGATTCTTTTGCATTAGGAAAATCTAGTGGTGAAAAGTAGGAAAATTTAGTCCTCTTTTTTGCGAATTGTTGTTTGGATTTTATGTCGTTGGTTTGGCTCATTTTTGTATGTCTATTAAACTCTTTTGGAAAAATTATTAACTGGTTTAACCTTTTGGAATAACTGTTTATTCAACTTGCTATTGGAAAATTAAAATCGGTATGAGAAATGCAACACCAATAAAAAATTTGCTCTTCCTCTTCATTAGCATGACCATTTGGTTTTCTCGAATTTATAACTTCATTTCTATTTGTTTCTTGATCATATTATTTCTAATAGTATGACCATTTGATTTTTTTCCCCCTTCTTTTACTGCATCCTAACTTCTTGTATGATAAACTTGCATACCGTGCTCGTGTGTTTTACTCACTTTAGCCCTCAAAATTTATGCTTAGTCATGTTAGATTTATGTGGCATAAAGACCAACTATCCAGAGTGGTGGTTTTTCTCGCCACTGGATTTGAAGAATCGAAGTGGGAAACGATCGAACAGGGCAACTAATGCTGGGTTCTGGAAAGTGACTGGAAAGGAAAAGAAAATCATGTCTGGCTCGGAATGGATTGGAAAGAAAACGTTTCTGGTATTCTATACTGGGCGTGGTAAAGGAAAGAAAACCAATTGGGTAATTCATGAATACAGTTCAACCCTGAACCAACTCGATGGCACTCATCCCGGTCAGGTTGGTTTAAGTGATTGGTTTGTGATGTTATTGGCTTCACATTTATTCTTAATCTTGATTTCTTTGCTGAAATTCGTGTATGTTTCTTTTGTGTGGATTTAAAGACCATTTTTCTATCAAACTCACGTGGAAGTCCTCTTAAAAGATTAATTATTCAATTAGCAAGGGGTGTGAAATCTGTTATATTTTTACATGGGTTCAATGAATCAGCGAGTTAAGGAATTCTTCATGCGTCTCAAATGGTAATTTTAGCTATACTTTAAAGTGGAAGTCTCTTGGTTTATTAGAACGGTTGCATTGTTCTTTCTATAAAAAAGCAAAAAAAAAAAAAGAGGGCAAATTCCTCTATTTCCTTATTGTCATATCTCTATCGTTCTGATAAACATCTTTACATATTCTTACCATGCAGTTCTTTAATAACCCAATTGGTAGGTATTGATTACCCGGATTCACTTTGTTGATGACTTTATGCAGAAGGCTTTTGTTCTCTGTCGTTTATCCTATAATCACGAAAAGAGTATTAAACATCCAAGCATAAATGATGCTCGACCTGCTGTTTCATCTCCCGCCACTTCAACAGCTGCCGAGTGTGATGACAAACATTTTAATGCCCACGCTGCAGAGAATCAATTGGGACAACTTACCATTTCCAATGTGAGAAAAGAATTGAGTTTCAGCTTAAAACAGTTTTCAAATTTTTTTTTTAGAAAGTTCAGTAGTGCAGTCGATTTTAAGTACTTATCTATTCATATTTCTTTCATCAGGCTGATCTGAAAATGGATGATATGATCATTGAGCCACAGCAAATAGCAGCTTGCGATGTTTTGACGCCTCCAACTTCATCACACAATAACCCTATTGTTTCATCATCCACCGCAGCTAAATCTTCTTTAGAAGAAATAGAGTCTACCCGAGGTTTGGATTCGGTCAGTTATAATGCTTGCGCTGCAAGAAATGAAGTGCCTGAAGCAACAGTCATGGAGGTAAAGCACCGAGTTCTGCAAATCAATAGCTAGTGAGTCAAAAATTGGTTCCAATTGTTCATGTTTTTGTATCTGGTTGCAGTTTGAAGAAGGCTTGAGCCTGTCTGATCTCCCATCAGAGCCACCAGATTGCAATTTGTCCTCTTGGTTCCCCACCTTGGATATGCAATTTGGCATGTCTGACCTCATCACTCATGACTCAAACAACAGTCCTTGTGGGACTTATTTTCAGTATGGTGCTAGTGAGCCTGCCGCATATGGCTATGAGTTTTCAGATCCAACACTTGATTGTCCTAGTGAGTACATTCAAAATACGTTTGTCGGTCAAAAGAATCACACTTTGGTCTCTGTTAAGGACAATGGATCGTTTTCGGATCCAACACTTGATTGTCCTAGTGAGTACATTCAAAATACGTTTGTCGGTCAAAAGAATCACACTTTGGTCTCTGTTAAGGACAACGGATCAAGCGGTGGGTCTGATGCAAAAATGGCCAATAAACCAGTAAGTGGAGCTCTCAAGAATTTTTTTTAATTGATCATTGCAAGTTAAGTTAAGAAATTTTATGTTGGGTTGTCTCAATTTGCAGCTTGAATGTTGTGACCAAATTAGTTATAATGCTTGCACTGCAAAAAATCATGAAGTGCTAGAAGTAATAGCCAGTGAGGTAAAGCATTGAATTCCTGCATTTCAACAACTAGTGAATTAAATACCTGTCCCAATCATTCATGTTCCTATCATCAGGTTGATTTGCAGCTCGAGGAAGTCTTGTCCATGTTTGATCTCCTACCAAAGCCTCCAGATTGCAACTTGGACATGCCAATCAGCATGCCTTCTCTTGTCACTGTTGACTCAAACAACAGTCATTGTGGGATGGATTTTCAATATGCCACAAATGACCTCGCCACATATGGCTATGAGTTTGAAGAGTTAAAACCTGATTATCTGAATGCAAACTTTCCAAATACGTTTGGCAGTCAAGAGAATCTCACTATGGTCTCTATTAAGGACAGTGAATCATGCGTTGGTCCAGATGCAAAATTGGCCAATGCACCGGTAAGTGGGAGCTCTCAAGTTCATTATTTATCGATAGTTGCAAGTTGAACCCAGAAGCAGTGTTGAGTTGTGTCAATTGCAGCTTGAATGGTGCGAGTTGCTAAAATCTTACAGTTGAACTTAATGAGTTTTATGTCTTATGTTTTCAGATTTATTGGTCTTTTGAATCCTAACCTTGCATTGTTCTTGACAGTTTGAGTCAACATTTCAAGATTTTGGAGAGATCAGCCAACGAAACCCTTCATCAGGGTTGATAAATCTGGAATCCCACATGGTTTGGATGGGAAACTCTTCAAATAAGATCAAGGGATCTGATAATGGTTTGAGTTAAGATATTTTATTTGGTTTTGGGAAAGGAGAGAGAAAAAGTTTGATAAATAAATTATATTATGGAAATATTGTAGAATATAATTTTTAATATAATTTTTGTTTTGAAATTTGAAAAAATTATATTGTATTGATGTTTTGTTTGGAAGTTTGAAAAAGTTGTTGTGATTAGTTAAAAGTTGAATATTTGAAATTGAGAAGTGTTTGTATTTGCATGGTATTCGAGTAGAAAATCTCATAATCTTCATACTAATGCAAGATAATTATTTCCCAACTAGTATCTCAAACCTCAATATATTTTTCTTCGTTTTTATTTCACTTCCATTTCCAACTCCGGCATCTAAACACCACTTCAACCATTGAACCATAAGACTATGTGAAAGCTCCTTGGAAGTTGTTCAAAAAGATTTTCTCCTGGACATGCATTTTCCTCCAATGTGCCCAACAATTTGAGATTTTCCTGGTGTGATTTGTGTATTCGATCTGGGATTTTCTTGGTTTTACCTCTTTTCAAGAACTGGTCAATCTTTCACAGAGTATTCCCGTGACTGTACTTACGGCGAGCGAGAATGCATCACCACGTATATCTTTCAACTAAAATTTCCTAATATTAGTAACACGCAATATATACATATTTACAAAAAATACAAATTCTCAAACAAATACATATACATTTCAAATAATTTTTTTTAATATTAGTAACAGATAATATATACATATTCACAAAAATACAAATTCTCAATTAAATACATATACATTTCAAATAAAATCTCCTAATATTAGTAACACATAATGTTAATTTCTTCATAGTACACAAGAACAAGTTTCTTGTATTTTGTAAACAGATTTATGGTTACTTTTTCCAGAAATGATTCAGTAAGCAAAATAAACACCAGAAAATCAAGATGAAAGAAAAGAAAGGAAAAACAGAAAGCAAGAACACAAGATTTAACGTGGTTCGGCCCTAATGGCCTACATCCACTGCAGGAACCCTAGGAGATGTTTTATTCACTGAAAAAGAGATTACAATCTTACAGACCAAGAGGAACCAAGCCATCAGCTCAGACATTTCACCTCTGAGCACAGCCACACAGCATGGGTTAGCAAAACCCTAACCCTAGCTAAGCTTCCAGACTCTCAGCCCTCTCTTTCTTTCTCTCTGTATCTCAATTGCAAAGCGGCAGGAAAGGATCTCATATCTAGGTCTAAGCATTCGAGCAGTATTTATATCAGCCAGTCCAATTACATAAATATCCTCAGCTAGTTAAAATAATTACAGACAGAACAATTAAACCAATACAAGCCGTAGGATCAAGTCTGATAACATCATCATCACTGAAGCTTGACACGTGTATCTCACAAATCTCCACCTTGGCAAGCTTGCATCCCTTCTCCTTTACAGCTCCATCTCCTTCTACAGTTCCTGCAATTCCCCCTAATGGGTACTAGCAATTTTCTAAGTTAATTAAACCCAAACAGTGTTCAAACTTGATGGAAGGTACAGATTTAGTCATAATATCTGAGGGGTTATCCTCAGTAGGTATTTTCTCAACTCCTATGTCTCCTGATGAGATAACATCTCTAACAAAATGTAGCCTTACATCTATATGCTTTGACCTCTCATGAAATACTTGATTTCTAGCTAAGTGAATGTCACTTTGATTGTCACAATACACAGTGACACTGCCAGTCAACATTCCTAGTTCTAGAGTCAATCCCTTTAACCATAAAGCCTCCTTGAAGGCTTCAGTCATAGCAATATATTCTGCTTCAGTGGTGGATAAAGCCACCACTGATTGCAGATTTGCTTTCCAGCTTATAGTTCCACCCAAAAACATGAATATCATGCCAGAAAGAGACTTCCTGGTGTCTATATTTCCAGCATAATCAGAGTCCACAAAACCATACAAACTCCTATCAGTTAAATCACAATCCCCAAATTTTAACCCCAAACATTTGGTTCCAGCCAGATATTGAAATATACACTTTAATGCATGCCAATGTGGTTTTCCAGGTTTACTCATAAACCTGCTTACTAAACTCACAGCATAGGTCAAATCTGGCCTAGTGCATACCATGGCATACATCAAGCTGCCTACCATGCTAGTGTATGGGACTTTATTCATGAACTCAATTTCATCATCAGTTTTAGGTGCTTGTGTGACTGACAGTTTAACATGGTGACCAACAGGGGTAGTAACAGTTTTAATGCTGTCCATTCCAAATCTTGTTAATACTTTGGAAATATACAATTTCTGAGATAAATAGAGAATTCTTTTATTTCTGTCCCTATTTATCTCCATACCCAGAATTCTTTTAGCTTGACCTAGGTCCTTCATCTCAAATTCAACTTTTAACATACACTTAACTTGATTAAGATGAATTATGTCCTTACAAGCTAATAACATATCATCAACATACAATAGTAAGTAAATGATATTTCCATCACAACTTTTATAGTAAACACAACCATCAAAATTACTCCTACAGAAGTCATTTTCAATCATGTATGTATCAAATCTTTTATACCATTGTCTTGGGGACTGTTTTAAACCATACAAAGATTTATTTAACAAACATACATGATCCTCACTGAGATCAGTGTAAAACCCTTCAGGGGGCTGCATGTAGATTGTTTCAGGAAGGTTACCATGCAGAAAAGCTGTTTTAACATCAAGTTGTTCTAAGTGTAAATCATTACAAGCTACAACAGAGAGTAAAAGTCTTATTGAACTATGTCTTACCACAGGAGAGAATATCTCATTATAGTCTATTCCCTCCCTCTGAGTGAACCCTTTTGCAACCAACCTAGCCTTATACCTAGGAAGTTCTACACCAGGGATCCCTTCTTTCCTTTTAAAGATCCATTTGGATCCAACCAATTTCTGTTTCTTAGGTTTAGGAACCATATCCCATGTTTTATTCTTTATCAAAGACTCCATTTCTTCTTGCATAGCAAGAATCCATTTATCAGCCTCTTTAGAATTCATGGCTTCCTTAAAGCTCCTAGGTTCCTGTTCTACCTCAGTTTCAGCAACAGATAGGGCAAAAACTGTTAAGTCAGCTTGCCCAAACCTTTGTGGAGGTCTTATAACCCTCCTCTCCCTATCCCTTGCAAGGAGATATGTATTTTGTCTCTCCAGGTCTCCAGTGTCTGACCTATCAATTTCTGTTTGGTCAGTTTCCTCATTCAGTTTATCAGTAGAGTTGGAGGGCTGCTCCACCTCAAACTGTATATCAGTTTTAGGGTCAGCCCTATCAGAGTCAGGAGTATTATCTGGCTTCCCTGCCATTTGGTTTTCATTAAAAATAACATCCCTACTGATTATACATTTCTGTCTGTCAGGTTCCATAACCCACAACTTATACCCTTTAACACCTTCTGGATAACCTACAAATATACACTTAAGAGCCCTTGGTTCTAGCTTATCAGTTTTATAATGTGCATAGGCTACACAGCCAAAGACTCTTAAGGTTTGATAATTTGCAGGTTTTCCAGACCATAGTTCTTGAGGGGTTCTGTAACCCAAAGCAGAGGATGGGCACCTATTAATTAGATGAACAGCAGTGGCTACTGCCTCTGCCCAGAATGTTTTGGACAGCCCTGAGGTTGCCAGCATACACCTAACCCTCTCTAGGATAGTTCTATTCATCCTTTCAGCTAGGCCATTCTGTTGAGGAGTTTCCTTAACAGTCTTATGCCTTATTATCCCCTCAGCTTTACAAAAATCATTAAACTCAGTAGAGAGGTATTCAAGACCATTGTCAGTTCTCAATATTTTAATCTTTCTACCCACCTGATTTTCAACTAGTGTTTTCCATTCTTTAAATTTTTCAAAAGTGTTACCTTTTTGTTTAAGTACGTATACCCACACTTTCCTAGAATAATCATCAATTAAAGAAAGGAAATACCTAACCCCACCATGTGAGTTAACTCTTGCAGGACCCCATAAGTCAGAGTGTATGTAATCTAAGGTTTGTCTTGTTTGGTGAATTGCTTTCTTAAAGCTTACTCTTGTGGATTTTCCCAGTACACACTGTTCACAGAAGGGTAAATCTCCAAGTTTTTTGTCTCCTAACAGGCCCTGTTTTTCCAGTTCCCTAAGGCCCTGCTCACTGACATGCCCTAGTCTTCTATGCCATAGGAGAACTTGGTTTTCAGTTCTGTAAGTGACAGGTGATGCCTCACCTATCACCGTTTTCCCCATAAGAGTGTATAACCCATTCTTTAAGACCCCTTTCATTATAGTCAGAGACCCTTTACTGACTTTTAAGGTCCCATTATCAGATTTAAAAGAGTATCTTGACTTGTCTAATATACCCAGAGAAATCAGGTTTCTCTTCAGTTCTGGAATGTATCTGACCTCCCTTAATAGTTTTTCAGACCCATCATACATTATTAATCTCACATTTCCTATGCCCTGGATTTTACAAGTTTTGTTGTTACCTAAAATAACACAACCACCCTCTAGTGCAGTGAAGTTTTCAAACCAGTTTCTTATAGGACACATGTGAAATGAACAACCTGAATCTAGAATCCATTCCCTTCCAGAATCCACTTCTGAGAAATTTAACACTTCAGCACTATCATATCCATCTTCTAAGACTACTGCTGCCTTTCCCTGTTCCCCTTTTTCAATGTTTTCCTTATTCTTTCTATCAGGGCAATCCTTCTTGAAATGCCCCTCTTTGTGACAGGCAAAACATTTTAGGTGTTTGCCTTTTGACTTTGATCTGGATTTATTATGTTTACCTTTCTGACCCTTCTTATCAGGTCTTCCTCTCACAGTTAAGCCCTCACCAGACTCTGATTTTAACTCAGATTTATTGTTGAGTTCTCTTGTATGAAGAACTGACTGCACTTCTTCTAAAGTGAGACTCTCCCTGCCATACATCATAGTTTCTTTGATACTGGCATAGGAAGAGTCTAAAGAATTTAATAACAGAAGAGCTTGATCTTCATCTTCTATAGTAATCTCTATATTAGCAAGATCCAATAATATTTTATTGAATTGATCAAGATGATCATCAATAGAAGTCCCCGGTGACATCTTAAAGGTGTAGAGTTTTATCTTTTTATGGAGCCTATTTGCTAGGGATTTGGTCATATACAAATTTTCTAATTTTAACCACACCCCTGCAGCCGAGTCCTCATTAGCAACCTCTCTCAGTACTTTATCACCGAGAGATAAGATAATGGCATTGTGTACCTTTTGCAGGACTTCAGGTTTAACCCTCTCTGAGGAAGATGAAGATGGTTTCTCTTCCGACGAGGAGGAGATCATCTTCTTTTCCCCAAGGAGGGCTTCTTGAAGTCCCTGTTGCACTAACAGGGCATGCATCTTAATCCTCCAAAGGCCAAAGTCATTTTGGCCAGTAAACTTCTCTATATCAAATCTGGCGGTCCCCATCGAAACTCAAGCTCTGATACCACTTGTTAATTTCTTCAGAGTACACAAGAACAAGTTTCTTGTATTTTGTAAACAGATTTATGGTTACTTTTTCCAGAAATGATTCAGTAAGCAAAATAAACACCAGAAAATCAAGATGAAAGAAAAGAAAGGAAAAACAGAAAGCAAGAACACAAGATTTAACGTGGTTCGGCCCTAATGGCCTACATCCACTGCAGGAACCCTAAGAGATGTTTTATTCACTGAAAAAGAGATTACAATCTTACAGACCAAGAGGAACCAAGCCATCAGCTCAGACATTTCACCTCTGAGCACAGCCACACAGCACGGGTTAGCAAAACCCTAACCCTAGCTAAGCTTCCAGACTCTCAGCCCTCTCTCTCTTTCTCTCTGTATCTCGATTGCAAAGCAGCAGGAAAGGATCTCATATCTAGGTCTAAGCATTCGAGCAGTATTTATATCAGCCAGTCCAATTACATAAATATCCTCAGCTAGTTAAAATAATTACAGACAGAACAATTAAACCAATACAAGCCGTAGGATCAAGTCTGATAACATCATCATCACTGAAGCTTGACACGTGTATCTCACACATAATATATACATATTCAGAAATATACACATTCTCAATCAAACACATATAATTCTTACACGCCTCACTCAATGGGCCAGTTGTCGCTGTCCGCGATGTTTTTCGAGTTCAGTAATGCTGGCAGCCCTAGGACCAACTAGCAGACCCCAAAGCGTGGCACGTGCCCATCACGTGCCACTGCCATCGTCTTTGTAGCTTTGGTGTGCCAATTTTTTTTTTCAATAGTTGATGGTTTTAGTTATTGTAGCTTGTTTGTTTTTGTATTAATAAAATAGGAAGTTTTTTCCCTATTGTTCCACTCCTCTTAAGCGGTGTTGGGTTTGGTCTCTCTTCTCTTTTGGAGGGAAGATGGTTTGCTTCCCACCCCTTTTTTAGGGGTGGAGTTTGGGTTACTTTTGGTTATCTATGTCTAATCATAGTGCCTCACTCTCTGACAAACCCAAGATTGAAGTTCTTATGATTTTGTCACATGAGAGTGTTTAGAAGTTAAGACAATATTCGTCACAAATTTTATTTGTGTGCGGGGGCACTCCTATCAGTAATTTAGTTTGATTGTAATTTGAATTTTTTTTGTAATTCAGTCACAACTGTAACTTTGTCTTATGGAATACAATGAAGTTTCTTCCTTTAAAAAAAAAAAAAAATCTAATATTAGTGACACATAATATATACTATATCCACAAAAATGCACTTCACACACACACACACACACACACACACACACACACACACACACACATATTTCAAATGAAATTTCCTAACCAAACGCACAATATATGCATGTTCACAAAAATATAGATTCTTGATCAAACACATAGATTTCAAATAAAAGTTCCTAACCAAACACATAATATATACACATTCACAAAAATATAAAATTTCAATCATTCAAACTCAAACATGTCAAAAAAATATATTATATTACCTCAAAGATTTGCAATCCACTACCAACACAAAAACCTTTCAAAAAAATTCACAAAATAAAAAATACTCACTTTTGCTAGTCCTCTCCCTCAAGCTCGCTGCTCTCTCTCTCTGCAATTGACAGATTAAATTAAAACAAATGTAATGATCCGCGTGAAAACGACTCTTTGCATAGGTTTTCAATTTTGTAAAGTATCGTTCGCACGGGTTATGTACCCGTTCGAGAAAAAAAATTCAGAATCGCGCCTACATTCAACGTGTTTTAATTCAAGTTTTGACCATTCAAATGCCAAATAAAGAATATTCTCCAACATATTTTTATAATTAAATCAAATTTTTTGTTTCAGAAAGGATTCCGTATACCAAAAACCCGTTCGAATGGCTATATATTACAAGGATTTATCGTCAAGTTTCCCTCCAAACACATTCTATGAGATAATTTCATTCGAACAAAGTTTGATGCATTACATTAACACTTCGAACACCATACTTGTCCGTTCAAATCGGGACAATATCCGTTAGAACAAACAAATTATACAATATATGTATATATATAGTATATTATATATGCTAATTCGTATACTATTATATAATATGAGGTTATAATCCCCGTAATGCACAGACTGTCATTTGTGCAAAATTTTATAATTTTCATTATACATAATCACTATCTTAATAATTAAAGAAATATATATCAATTTGTATATTTATTTTTAAAATGTTTTTAAATTCAACTGGTGGCTCATAATAAAATTCTTTACAGTCCAACATTCAAAATTCTTTCTAAAACGAAAAAGACCAATTTTACTAAAATTACATAATAAAGATTTTTTAGTCTGGAGAGTACCTACATTAAAAATAAAAATAAAAAAGAAGAAGAAGATAATAATCCAATAGCAAATTCATATATATATATATATATATATGATCCAATATATATGAAACTGCTATTGGATCATATATATATATATATATAATATTATATATATATTCTAATTAGTAAGTTTTATCGCAAATAATTCATTCCCATTCCCCACTGTTTAGGACCAACACTTGGACGACATGGAGAGATATAACTTTATGTAACTCTAAACTAAAAGCAATCTTCACTCCAATAAACGTTAAACTGATACATAGAAATTATTTAAACTGGACTTTAATTTTTTGATAATTCTTTAAACTGGACTTGATTGGCAAAATAACTCATAACCTGAACTTAAACTTATAATATATTGTTGAAGACAATAAGCAAAGTCATATTTTAGCAATAAGGTACTTTGTTGGGGTAATGAAGAGGAATCAAGAAAATAAACGGGTAAATAGTTATAAAAAAGTAAAATCACCAATACATTTTATATGCTACCTGATTCAGAAGACTTCCACATTATTCGTGTGCTGTATATGATAGTAAATAGGCTCAAACATAGGTTTCTCCCCAATGATTTTCTCTCTAGGTTTTGTCTTTAGAGTTACGAACCATCAACAACATGAAAAATGAGTTTATCTATCTATGACCTAAAGGCTAGGATATTCAATCTTATAGAATATACTCACAGGGTAGATATCACACCAAACCCGAGTCCCTCAAGACTACAACAAAGCACAATTAAGCAGCGAAGGGGTACTTAACTTGGGAGAGCTGCAAAAAAAAAAGGGCAGTTGGTACATATCAAAAGGCAGTTGGTACACATGATTGGAACACACATTTAAAATCATATTGTTTTCAAGTGGACCCGAATACCGAACAATTTTACCGAAATGGTACTTGAGAAAATATGTATACCAAGTAAAAGCCACCATGTTTGAAGAAACAACTAAACGAAATCAAACTATTATATATTAATCTGTAAGTTACTGGCAGAGAAGGCCATTTACACCAAAATATAATTAAGATAATTATATGGCAGCCTCAACTTTATCAGAACTCACTTCAACACCATTTTGTTTTTTTTTTCTTATCCGAGCTGAGTAGAAACATCAACTATAGCAGAGTTCAGCTAAATGTAGTACCCACTGAGGGTGTAGCCCAAGTGAACCCCAACCAATTTTGTACATAATCCAGGCTCCACCTGCAACATAATGCGAAAATAAAGCATCGGTTGGTAATCCATTTTATATATCAAGAAATCCAATGCATGGAACAACATACATGTTGGCTAACTTGTGTACTCTAACTTCAAAACTTTCATAAATTCAAAACTCAAATTTATGGGTATTTTGGTTCTCCTAATTTTAGAGAAAGACGTTACTTACAAAGCAGTCAACATGAACACGCCATATGGTTTTCCCAAGGAAGTTTGCTACTGATAAGACTGTTAGCTGAGGAAAAATGTATTTGTTATCAGAGGTTATGGAAGGAAGGACCTCAAAAGGTGCCTCTTCCATCCATACAGATTCAGAAATTAAACAAAGGCCTAGCTAATTTTGCTGCAGCATCAGCTACCTTTTTTCATTGGGTTGGTTAGGTTTTTTTTACCCAAATGAATAAATTTTTTTGGGCCAAATATTATAGAGCCCAACACATTATTTTCAGCTCATAACATCATACATACAATCAATTTACCAAATAAGTTTTAAAAACAATTAACCAAAACACACTAATTAGTAAGACATGTTTTGCTAGCAAATGAATTGCCTTTTTAGCTTGTCTTTGCATATGATTGCACTTTATAGGTCAAACTCGCTTTGAGGAACAATTTCGTCTCTTCAATTATTTGGCCACAGTTACACCAAAACTTACACTTCCATGTCTTATACCGTGATTCCAATTCCCATTCTCTATCCTTTTGAGGTATGGCTACATCCGTTGATCTTCACTGCATCGCTTTCAAGTTTTGTTCTTTACTCCCTTTCCCTAGATTTAGCGAGTCAAGTTGCCTTTCTTGTCTTTACTTTAGGTTGTATTTGGATGTTGAACTGAGTTGAATTGATTCGAATTTTTTTATAAATAGTAGTGAATTGAAATTGTTGAGTGACTTTTTGGGACTCATATAGATGAATTTAAAATATGTTTGGATGTTAAAATAAGTTTAAAATTATTTATGAGAATGTGTAAAATTCATGAAATTTATGCACTCTTCACTAACAGGATTGCATGGACTGTCTACCCATGTGTGTGTATTACTTGCAATGAAAAAAAAATAAAATCATACTTGCAGTCGAAGCTACTTGGGGGAGAGAGAGAGAGAGAGAGAGAGAGAATTGATCGAATGGTAAATGTGATGGGAAACTGTGATGGAAATATATCAGAAGAGAAATGCTACTCTCACTCCTGGATATTCCCGTGTCAAAATCCCGCCTAATGTGTAATGCTCATGTGGCAATAACTTGAAAATAAAAATAAGTTACTTATCTTTTAAGCTCTTCCAAAATCAGCTCTCACATTCCTTCATCACGTCGAAAGCATCGTTCATCTCTTCCAAAATCCATTTTGCCTTCATCTCTTTCGTAAGCGCCATTTTTCTCTCCAAAAAGCATTGTTCATCTCGTCTCCTCACTGTGTTTGACCCAACAAGATAGGGTCCCTCTTTGAGCTGCTTCTTTTCTATGTTCCCAAAATGGGAAGGCCGAGGATGAGAAGAACTCTTTTGCACCTTGTTGTTGGCTATACTACGAGTACCCCCAAACAACAACCAAAGCTATTATTAGGAAGCAAATCAGAAGCAAAAAATAGTGGGAAAAAAAGAATCGTATGAATAAGAGCAATCCAAGTCCAAGTCCAAGGTAGGAATTGGAAGTTTCATGAAAATGTAGAAAATCGATCCCTTAGTTATGGGAAAGAAAAAATAGTGATTTTTTGGTTTAATTTGTTGATGGAAAGGAAAGATCCTTGAAGCATACCAATTCCAAAAAATAGAAAAAGAATAACATGAGATATTATTTTTAATTTATAAAAATTAAATATATTATTTTACAAATCTTGTAGTTGTAATCGATTAGCTATATATCTAGTATGGAAAAAGTCCAATTTTGTTGAGATGAAGGGGTTGTATTAGCTTTAATCGATGCCAGAAATGCAATAGGCTGGTGTCGGAGTGTCCCTGAACGTTGGTTACTATGCCCCTGAAGCCAAACAAGCTCACGAAAGAGAACAAGTGAATGGTGGGATGGAGAAACGGGAAACTGGGAACAACCATTCTCAAAAGTTTTTCAATTTTGGTTTCATTTATTGTCTTTTATTTATTTTGTTTTTTTATTATGTGTCATCTCACGTATAATAACATGTTAGGCAGGATAAAGAATGGGAATAACCATTTGTATTTGTAGTTGTAGAAGTACTCATGTCAGAAAGAGGAAGAGATGAAAGAGAAAGAGAGAGGTGAGAAAAAAAGAAGAAAAAAAGTGGGACCCAACAAATAAATTCACCCAAATTCAATCTTGATGTAGTTAAGATGGAGTGTTTGAAATGGTTGAAGAAGTCTAAAATAAAGTATATTAAGTTGGGTTGGTGTACCAAACAGGGCCTTACTCTCACTGCCCGTTGAAACTCTTCTACGTCTCCTGTTTATACTTTAATTACTTGAGAAAAGCTCTAGACAGGATGGATTTAAAATCATTTTTTACACCAACCACTAAAATAAATACACTTATGCATTTGTAGATGAACATGCGTAAACCCTCATGCACCGAATTTTTTCTTATTTTTCTCCATCTCTCCTATCTACGTTCTATCCTAAGTCCCCGAGATCCAATCACTAGGCAACTTATCGATCACGAGATTAGCCACCACCAAATCACCATAGCCATCCAATTCAGCCTTGCCATTTCACTGTAATTAAAACCCTTTTACCTAGAATTCAAACCCTAACAACTCCTTGGATCGATAGAACTAAGAACTTTGCATTCGAAGATTAGATGGATTAGATGCGAAGACTCGCCTTGTAAGTGATAATGCTCTAGACCAAGTCAAACACAAAGATAAACATAAATTCGAGAAGATCACTCCTAGAGATATACAATTTGTAAATTCAAATATTGAAAGAGATATGGATAAATGTAATTTAAACTAAGTGAGAATCATTCGATTGTTATCTTGTAATCAACTATATTGTTTATAAATATAAGGCAGGATGTCTCCATACTATCATTGGAGAGCAAAGGATTCATTTAAAAGTATCTTATCTTTAATTATTGTTTTATGGTATCAAGAGCTATTAAAGACCATTGTTTGTGATCCATGACCTCAGATTCTTCAAGCTCCTCTGTAAACCCCCAACTTGATCAATCTTTCCACCTGCCATCCCCTTCAAATCTCTCCAATTTCATCAGTATTAAACTCAACAAAGACAACTATTTATTATGGAAGGCGCTAATCATGCCGTATCTTCGTGGTCAGTAGTTTTTCGACTTCATGATGGTAGCATCACTCCTCCATCATCTTTCTTGCCCTCTGTTGGGGGTGTTTCCCTACCCAACCTGTCGTTCACACGATGGTTTCAACAAGATCAAATTATCCTAAGTTTGCTAGTATCCTCTCTATCCAAAGACATCCTTACTCAAATCGTTGGCCTCTCCACATCTCAACAAGTCTGGTTAGCTTTGGAGCGCATGTTCTCTACTCACTCCCAAGCTCGGATTAGTCACATCAGGTTCCAGCTCTCTACTCTTAGAAATGGTGATTTCTCAATCACAGATTATTTTCAGAAGGCAAAGAACCTATCTGATACTCTTGCCACCATTGGCAAACCATTAGAGGAATGTGAGATTATCTCCTATCTTTTGGCTGGTCTTGACACAACTATGATCCCCTTATTACATCCATCATGACATGGGTAGATCCTATGACACTTGATGATGTCTCCGGCCACCTATTGAATTATGAGATGTGCCTTGAGCAGTAGACCTCCACCGTTGGCATGGCAGTAGCATTTGCCAATCTTGCTACATCTCGATGAAGCCAATCCAACAACTGCAACAATGGCAACCATGGACATTATCCCTTCAACAATCGCAACCATGGCCATAGTCGAGGTCAAGGTAACTCCACCAACAATTCTTACTCGTCTCACGTCCAATGTCAAGTATGTGGTAAATTTGATCACTTTTTCAATCTTTTCAAAGCACTCAACTCGCACCTGCTACCTTCAAGGCTACACTCCTTCCAATAATGAGGCGACGTGGTATGTTAACTCTGGAGCCATTTATTACCTTACTAATGACTTCCAGGACCTCAACTTGAATGTCGAGCCCTATCATGGTCTAGACCAAATTCAAATTGGTGATGGTACATGTTTAAATATCATTCATGTTAACTCATCTAAATTTTCTTCAACTTATAATTCCTTCTTAATGAAATTTTTTTTGCATGTGCCTTTAGTTGCAAAGAATTTAATTCCAATAAGTAAATTCACTACTGATAATGGTATTTTCATTATTTCATGGGGATCATTTTTGCATCAAGGACAAGGCCACGAGGAGAACACTACTGCGCAGCAAGGCTAAATCTGGTTTATATCCTTTCCCTTCCATCGTGTCTGGCCATCTCAAGTCTCAAGTACTCCTTACCACCAGGGCTCAACTCACCACTTGGCCTGCTCGCTTTGGTTACCCCTCCATACAATTAGTTCATAGTATTGTTTCTAAATTCTTGTTACCTTTGTCATCAAATAAATCTGATGGTGTATGCTGCTTGCCAATAAGGCAAAAGCAATCAATTACCTTTTTTTATGTCCACAACCACTTCCAAAGGCCCTTAATATCTTATTTTTAGTGATGTATGGGGACCATCTCCTTATTTATCTTCCGAAGGAAATAAATATTGTAAAATCCAAGATTTCAAGTCTCGTATCTACGTATAGATTTTGATGATAACAAATAAATTCAAAACTCAAACTCAAGTTGTCTACGCATGGAGGGAGCTAAGCACATCAAGAAATCAAGCATGAGCAAAAAGAATAATAAGTCTACAAATAAAACTCATAGAGTAATTTTGTATATTTCTTAAAATTTGAAATTGGATTAAGGTTCAAAATTAATATTTTCTTATAAAGTATCAAATTGTATTTTTTACATTTGCATAACTTTATTAAAATATTTAATTTCAAAAATTATTATTATTATTCCACATATGCATAAAGATTTGAATTTGTAAGGTGATTGATTGTCATTTTTAATATATGCATGTATTGTTTGAAATTCTTGAAGGGTGGTAGTATGTTTTTTTAACAAATACAAAAGATAAATGATTTTGTTTGAAAATTTTGAAGGGTGATTATGTGTTTTTGACAAATGCAAAAGATAGATGATTTGTTTGAAAATCTTGAAAGGTGGTTGTGTATTTTTTTGACATATGCAAAAAGAAGATGATTTGGTTTGAAAAATAAATTATACTCATTTTGTCATGTATGAAAAGTAAAAGATCTGATTTGATTTCTTTGAAAAATAAATGGAGTTGTCTTTGACAAATATAAAAATGAGATGTTTTTATTTGAATTTTTTGAAAAGTGAATAGTGCTCTTATTTGACATGTGAACCTTTTCAAATTTGAATATGAAGACTCATTTGCCTATAAATAGCTTACTTGAGTTTTGCAAAAATCACAACAATAACTTACACATCAATTACTAAATTTTGCATCATTTTCTCAAAATTCTCATTTTCTCCTCTCTAAATTTTGTACCTTAATACTTATTGATTTTGAGAGAGATATAGGTTGTACTGTATTGTTCTTATTTTACTCATTGAGGAGTGTACTCTAATAATCTACCCACTATCAACTCTTGTATTTGTAAGAGGGTGCGTATAACCTTTGAGTGTGTAAAAGGTGTTCTACACAAAAAATAGTTGAATCACCAAGTGCGAGGTAAGTGAGGTAATTGGAAGTGTAGAGGGTGTTCTACACGAATTATTTGGAGCGGTGTTGATCAAAAGTATAATAGGTTTCTATCTCTACCTGAAGGAGATTGAATAGTGAATTTGGGATCCTCAAATGGTAACTTGAGGCGAGGACGTAGGCAGTGGGGTTAAACCTCGTGAAAATACTGAGTTTGCTTCTTCTTGCTCTTACTTTTTATATTTCCTATTGTTTCGTATTTTGTTTATATTTTATATTGTAGATTTGATTTATAATTGTTAATTTTTTTATATAATTCAATTCACCCCCCCTTCTTGTGTTAATTATCTGGGCAACAAATATTATGTTATTTTTGTTGATCATTTCAGTAAATATTCTTGGTTATTTCCTATCTCCAACAAATCTGATGGTCTTGCCTTCCTCTCTAATGCATCAATACCATACAAATATTGGGACTCAGCCTTCCAAATGACTTGCTACCTTATAAATCGTTTGCCCATTCACATCTTGTCCCACATATCTCTGTTGGAAAAATTGTTTCAATAACAATCAAATTACTCGTTTCTACGTGTCTTTAGGTGTGAGTATTGGCCCTATCTTCGACCCTATAATCGTCACAAAATACAGTTTTTTTTTCAACGTTGTATCTTTCTTGGATATAGCTCTCATCACCATGGGTACAAATTTCTTGAACCCAAATCTGGCTGGGCGTTCCTCTCCCGACATGTCATATTTAATGAGTTAACTTTCCCCTTTAGAGAAACCATACACGAGTCTATCATCGTTCTAGATCGTTCAATCCCATTACCATCCAGACTACAAGTGTCTAACTCCTCTCCCCATGTGTTACAACCAGTCGAAATACCCTCTCTACCTCCATCTGACCCTCTCATCCTGCTCTCACATGTCTCAAATGAACCTTCACATACAGCTACCTCACCAACACTTTCAACGTTGGAGTTAGTCCAGCTTAACGTAGCAATCAATCCTCCATTGCATTCTCATTCGATGCAAACTCGACTTCAGAATAATATTGAAAAACCCAAGCATGATCATGATGGTTGTGTGTGCTATCCTTTGCTGAGAGTGTTCATGGCTATTGGCAACTTATCTCTGGTTGAACCACCCTCCAGCACTCATACTTCTAAACATGTGGAGTGGTGGCAGGCTATGAATACCGATTTCAATGCATTGCTTAAAAATGGCACTTGGTCATTTGTTAAACCACACAATAACATGAATGTGGTGGGATGTCGCTGGGTCTATAAATTCAAAAGGAAGCCGGACAGCACACTTGATTGATACAAAGCCTGTTTTGTGGTTAAAGGGTTTCATCAACAAGAAGGACTAAATTTTCAAGACACATTTAGTCCCATAGTCAAACCCAGTACTATCCACCTAATGCTCTCTCATGCCGTGAGTCAACAATGGTGCCTCAAACAGCTGGACATCACCAACGCCTTCTATCATGGATTTCTTAATGAGGAGGTATATATGAAACAACCTCCTGACTTTATACATCCTCAATATCTCTATCATGTCTATAAGCTTCATAAGACCCTTTATGGACAAAAACATGCACCAACAATGGCAAAACCAAAAATTTTGGTTAGGAGGGGCCAAACAAAATTAAAATAAAATATATAAAATATTTTTTATTCTATTTGTATACAATTTTTTTATGTGATATAAAATAATTTGATAGTAATATCTACACTTAAAAGAAAATTCGTTTAATACAACTTATGTATTAAAAATATATATAATATGATAAGAATATATCATAATAATAAGAATATATTAAAAATATATTATAAACCATTCAACTTCTTATTTTTATTTTTATTTTTATTTTTATCTATAATAAAAAAATGTCATCATGTTATTATATTATATTATTTTATATGAGATGTATTTTATTTTTAAATTAGATTGATTTTGTAGAGGAAGACCAAGATAATTTTTAGAGAGGGGGCCAATACAAAATAAAATTAATATTATTCTACAAAATTTAAAAAAAACAAACATATTTAAATTTTTTTCTTTAAAATAACATATATTTTATTTTTATTTTTTTTAACAATAGGGGTGGGGCCCATGGGAAAGGGGGGCCATGCCCCCCTCCTGTCACAACGTGGCTCTGCCACTTGGCACCAAAGACCTGGTATTCATACCTCAATGATAAGCTTCTATCTCTGAGTCTTACCAATGCAAAGTCAGATGCTTTTCTTTTTGTTTATCAGAGTGCTCAAATAATGATCTACATTTTAGTCTATGTGGACGACATATTAATGACCAGCTCTTTCTCCACTTGCGGTGTCCTCAATTATTCGATCTCTTGGCATAGAATTTGCTCTCAAAGATCTTGGAGATCTTCATTGTTTTCTTGGTGTTAAGGCTCACCGTGTACCCAAAGGTCTCTTCCTCTCTCAGCACAGATATATTATAAATCTCTTGCATCATACAAACCTGACTCATGCTAAAATAGTTGCTTCTCCAATGTCCACTACTCATATTCTGACCATGTTTGCTGGGGATGCCTTTGAAGACGAAATACTCTATAGAAGTACGGTTGGGGCACTTCAATATCTATCATTAACAAGAGCCGACATTTCATTTGCCGTTAACCGAGTCTGTCAATTTATGCATCAACCAACAATAGTTTATTGGACAACAATAAAATGTATATTGCATTATCTGAAACACACGGTCAATCATGGCATCCTTATCCAACCAAGTCATACCTCACAACTTATAGCTTATTCCGATGCGGATTGGGTAGGTTCTCCTGATGATCGGCGATCAACCAATGACTATTGCATCTTTTTCGGTCATAATAAAGTGACTTGGAATTCCAATAAAGAAACCACGGTGGCACGGTCTAGTACGGAAGCCGAGTATCGAGCTATTGCAAATACTACAATTGAGATCATAAGGGTACAATCTCTTTGCCGTGAGCTTGGCATCTCCCAGCCCCATGCTCTTATTCTCTGGTGTGATAATATCAGCGCCACCTATTTGACAGCTAATCTAGTTTTTCATGCTCGTACCAAGCATATAGAGCTGGACTATTGTTTTGTATATAAACAGGTGTCAAAAAAGTTGTTGGATGTCTAAATCATCTCTGGGAAGGATCAAGTGGCAAACGTGTTGACGAAACCTCTACCTTCACTGTTGTTTACTTTACTCAAAGATAAGTTTCACATGGCTACTGCCTCGTTTTACTTGAGGGGGCGTGTAAGTGATAATGCTTCAGACCAAATCAAACACAAAGATAAACATAAATTCCAGAAGATTTCTCCTAGAGATATACAATTTGTAAATTCAAATATTGAGAGAGAGATGGATAAATGTAATTAAAACTATTGAGGATCATTCAATTGTTATCTTGTTATCTTGTAATCAACTATATTATTTATAAATATATGGTAGGACTTCTCCATACTATCATTAGAGAGCAAAGCATTCATCCAAAAATATTTTATATTTAATTATTGTTTTACTCCTAAACTGAATGATAGTTCACCATGCTCACCTTTTTCTAATTACATAAGTTTTCATTTCGTTTCATAATTTCTCATCTTCTTCTTATTCTTCTTTTGTTTTTTTTTTTTGAAAAAAAAAAACAAAATTCTTTTTTCTGTTTTTACTCTACGTTTCAATCTAAGTTTAGTTTCCATAAAATTATGAACTGGGCATGTTTTGACTTCTGGAAACTCATAAGAAGAAGAAGATGGCACTCTCGCCGCAACAGTCATGTGAACGAAGATGAAGATGCTCTAACATGGCTGCCATAGAGAAGTTACCGACGTACGATCTTCTAAGAACATGTATCATCAAATCTTACATAAAATAATGAGCCTCGTGCAAACCAAGCATTGCACGAGGAAGTGTATGTTCGAAAGCTAGGTATGGCTGAAAGGCAAAAATTCATAGACAATATATTTAAGGTTGTGGAAGATAATTTTGTCGCTAGTCGGCATCGAGTTTAGAGTAGGGACAGATGGTAATTTTTTTGGGGCTTGTCGGTGTTAGGTGCAGAGTAGGGACATACGACAATTTTTCTTTTTGGGCTTGTCGGCGTTGAAGCTAGATCAGTCAGAGAGAGAGAGAGAGAGGACTTTTTAGGAATTTTTTGGGGGGAGGGAGATGACTCGAAGAAGGAAAGGCAAAATTAGTTGGAAGTGGGATCATTTCTAGGGTTCTTGGAATGTCTATGTAGTACTTTTCTATTGGTTGGTGTGAAAGCTTTTTTGCACCTGTTTGGCCTTAAGCGCCACTCTAATTATTTTGGTTGGGCTAATAAAACTAAAAGTTAGAGCATTTCCTCATTATCATGTCTTTACAATATTACATTCCACCAATTTAGCTTCCTCAATGGTTAACTTCAATAGCAACATGCTCCATAAAGTCTAGAAAATATTCTACAACACATGATGACCATTTTTACAGTAGACTATTGTGATACCCTCTTATTAAATATTAATGGTAAGTAGTGTATAAGATTTCATTTTGTTTGAGAAGAATAAACTTTTGCTCTTTATACTAGTACTCGAATTCTAATTAATAGTGGGAAAACAATTAAATTATTAATTAGTCAATTTAAAATATAAGCCATATGAGGTAGCCTCCCTTAAGGCAGTTTATATGGCATCTTCTAAAGTGAAAAATTCCTAAGAATACTTTAATTTTAAATTTTCAAATTTTTTATTATTAAATTGAAAAATAATATTTAAGATTTAAAGAAATTCATTGAATAAATTACGCTATAGACTTAGGGGATGCTCATTCACCTAAGTTAAAATACATCGAAGAAGTCAAGTTTTTTTTTTTTCAAGATAATGAAATTTACAAGGGAGGAGATAATTGTTTTTTCATTCAATTTTCAAATTTAAAGAGGGCGAACATGGATGAATACAATAATATTGGGGTGTAGCAGTGGATGAAACAACCGCTAGCTAGCTGAGGAGTGGGCCGAGGGCCGAAAGTCATGCATATAGGGCCCATAAATCAAAATACCACAAAAGGCCCAATACATTAGGGTCTAATTCTCAATTAGGGTTTTTAGGTTTTTGTACAAACTCATCGTTTCCCATGTCGTCAGTAAGTACATGGATGTTTATGTTTTCATAAATCAACCATTAAGTGAGGACTTCATTGCATCTTGTGTCTCTTGATAGTATGTATCTAAATTATGTAATTTTTTTTAAAGTTTTTATTAGTGTTGACTTAATTGACACTTTTAACAATGGGTAATGCTACATACAGTCATGGAGTTGCAAACGACATACAGTCGCTTTAGAAAAAAAATTAACTTTTTCACGTGGGTCCCATATTTATTCACTTTTTTTCAAAACGACTGTACGCCGTTTGTAACTCCATAACTGCATCTATAATTTCTCTTTAACAATTGATTAACATAACAGTACCACTGGAAGGATTAATTTGATCAAAGCTAGAAATATAAAGAGTAAAAAGTAGAAAATTAAAACTTGAGGAATTGTACCGTTTCTAACTTAGAATTAAACCTTTTATTTCCGATCTTCTTAATTTGTAACTTATGGAGTAGGTAATGTTGATGGAAATGTATAAATTCTCTGCTTACTTTCCTTACAGAATCGTAGTCTATAAATATATATATATATATGGATCACTTGACAAAAAGATCATAAATGGAATTAAGTCTGTTACAAACAAAATATTCTCTGCTGCGCTCATTCTAGAGGCCGCTACGTCTGCTGTGTTGTTTCACAGGGTCCAGAGAGAGAGAGAGAGAGAGAGAGAGAGAGGAGGGCGGTGTAGGGGGGGAAGAAACAAGTATTACATAAAGTTTTTAAGAGATGTCAATTGGTAAAGGGTTGGAGTACGTTGTTCGAGCTTTTCGGGCCACTCATATATTTTAATTGCCACTGATCTTTAGAATTGCAAAAACATTTTCTAATAATCTACTTAATTTAATTTTATAATAAATATTATATTCTGTTTTATGAATAATTTACTTATTTGCTTTGATACTTGTTTGCAACACTTGTTAACATTATCAACAAATTAGATCATTAAGGTGTTGTTTAGATATTGAATTAAGATAAAATGATTTAATTTCTTTATGAATAATAGTGAGTTAAGAATAAAAAACAAGTTTTATAAAATTTACCTAACATGAGTTTAGATGTTGAATTCGATTTTGAATCTCGTGCGCAATGTAATTAAAAAAATATTAAGCTAAAAAAATTATAAATAGCATGTATAAAAGAGTTTTGTGTTATTATTATTATTATTATTATTATTAAATTTAGCAGACTTTATATTATTATGAGCAACTGAGTTAAGTCCAAATTCCAATCTAAGAATATATTCTAACTTCAATTTGTTCAAATTTTGATGAAGTGGAATGAGGTGATCATTCCATGCATGGATAAAAGAGCACAATTAGCTTTGGGGTACGTAGCTTTAACAAAGGAGATGGCTTGCAGTACTGGTGGACAAGAAAGACAAACGTCTAAACTTCATACATTATATTTTTAAATTTTTATTATATAAAATATAAAATATAATTAAAAATTTAACTTTTTCGTCTATGAGCCTAGTTAACAAATAAAATATATATATAGTCATTAAAAATTTAATAATTACATATATATTTTAATTAAAATAAAAATAATATTAAAAAATGTGTATAAAAATTTGCGTTTTATATAAAAAATTATAAAAATATAATGATGAAATAAAAATAAGTTGAAATGAGTTCTACTCACTTCTTAATCCAAACGGTTCCTTAGACTCACCAAGAACCATTTAAATAATAAATTGAAACTCAAAGGGCTAAAGTGAAATCTTCGTTAAGAAGATAGTTGGATTTGCTTTAGACTATTTGAGCATTTTATTTCCCCCTCCATTAAGGAACAACTGCCATGCTTCATCTCTCACTCACGCTCGCGCTCAGACTTTGTTTCTTACACATATAATTCTGTTTGTTCGGGGGGGAAATGGATGCGTTGTCTCCGAAAGTGCGACCATGGATGAGATTTGATCCGCCAGAAGACAAGGTCATCGACTTCTTCTTGAGGGCAAAGAACACTGGGAATGATGAGTTAGTCGACTTCATTCCCGAAGCTCAGAGTTGCAAATGGGAGCCCTGGGATTTGAAAAGTAAGATACGTTCTCCCCATTCCTATCATCAGAGACACAGATTGTGTTTTTTTTTGGCAAAAGTTTGTGATTCTTTGGCATTAGGAAAATCTAGTGGTGAAAAGTAGGAAAATGTAGTCCTCTTTTTTGCGAATTGTTGTTTGGATTTTACGTCGTTGGTTTGGCTCATTTTTGTATGTCTATTAAACTCTTTTGGAAATATTATTAACTGGTTTAACCTTTTGGGATAACTGTTTATTCAACTTGCTATTGGAAAATTAAAATCGGAATGAGAAATGAAACACCAATGAAAAATTAGCTCTTCCTCTTCATTAGCATGACCATTTGATTTTCTCAAATTTATAACTTCATTTCTATTTGTTTCTTGATCATATTATTTCTAATTCATTCCTCTTTTTATGTTGTTCTACTTTTTTTCCCGTCTTTCACTGCATCCTTACTTCTTGTATGATAAACTTGCATACCGTGCTCGTGTGTTTTACTCACTTTAGCCCTCAAACTTTATGCTTAGCCTTTTTAGATTTATGTGGCATAAAGACCAACTATTCAGAGTGGTGGTTTTTCTCGCCAGTGGATCTGAAGCATCGAAGTGGGAAACGATCGAACAGGGCAACCAATGCTGGATACTGGAAAGTGTCAGGAAAGGACAAGAAAATCATGTCTGACTCGGAATTGATTGGAAAAAAAACGTTTCTGGTATTCTATACAGGGCGTGGTAAAGGAAAAAAAACCAATTGGGTAATTCATGAATACAGCTCAACCCTGAAGCAACTTGATGGCACTCATCCCGGTCAGGTTGGTTTAAGTGATTGGTTTGTGATGTTACTGGCTTCACATTTCTTCTTAATCTTGATTTCTTTGCTGAAATTCGTGTAAGTTTCTTTTGTGCGGATTTAAAGACCATTTTTCTGCCAAACTCACGTGGAAGTCCTCTCAAAAGATGAATTATTCAATTAGCAAGGGGTGTGAAATCTGTTAAATTTTTACTTGGGTTCAATGTAATCAGCGAGTTGAGGATTTCTTAATGTGTTTCAATTGGTAATTTTAGCTGTCCAACTTTAAAGTGGATGTCTCTTGGTTTATTAGAACGGTTGCATTGTTCTTTTTACACAAAAAAAAAGGGACAAATTCCTCTATTTCCTTGTTGTCATATCTCCATCTTTCTGATACACATATTTACATATTCTTACCATGCAGTTCTTTAATAACCCAATTGGTAGGTATTGTTCACCCTGATTCACTTGGTTGATGAACTTTATGCAGAACGCTTATGTTCTCTGTCGTTTATCCTATAATCGTGAAAAGAGTATTAAAGATCCAAACATTAATGATTGTCGACCTGCTGTTTCATCTCCCGCCACTACAACAACTGCCGAGTGTGATGACAAATATTTTAATGCTCAGACGGCAGGGAATCAATTGGGAGAACTTACCATTTCCAATGTGAGAAAGGAATTGAGTTTCAGCTTAAAACAGTTTTCAATTATTATTATTATTATTTTTTGTGTGGAAGTTCAGAAGTGCATTCGATTTTAAGTACTTATCTTATCTATTCATATTCTTTCATCAGGATGATCTGAAAATGGATGAAATGATCATTGAGCCGCAGCAAATAGTAGCGTGCGATGTTTTGACGCCTTCAACTTCCCCACACAATAACCCAACTGTTTCATCAGCCACCACAGATAAATCTTCTTTAGAAGGACTAGAGTCTACCCGAGGTTTGGATTCGGTCAATTATAATGCTTGCGCTGCAAGAAATATAGTGCCTAAAGCAACAGTTAGTGAGGTGAGGCATTGAGTTCTGCAAATCAATAGCTTGTGAGTTAAATATTGGTTCTGAATTCCGATCGTTCATGTTCCTATATCTGGTTGCAGTTGGAGGAAGGCTTGAGCCTGTCAGATCTCCCATCAGAGCCACCAGATTGCAACTGGTCCTCTTGGTCCCCCCCCTTGGATATGCAATTTGGCATGTCTGACCCCGTCACTTATGACTCAAACAACAGTCCTTACGGGACTTATTTTCAGTATGGTGCTAGTGAGCCTGCTGCATATGGCTATGAGTTTTCAGATCCAACACTTGGTTTTCCAAGTGAGTACATTCAAAATACGTTTGTCAGTCAAAAGAATCACACTTTGGTCTCTGTTAATGACAATGGAACAAGCGGTGTCTCTGATGCAAAAATGGGCAATAAACCAGTAAGTGAAGCTCTCAATTACTTTTTTTTTTAATTGATAACTGCAAATAAAGCTAAGAAATTTTGTTTTGGGTTGTCTCAATTTGCAGCTTGAATGGTGTGACCAAAATAGTTATAATGCTCGCACTGCAAAAAATGAAGTGCTACAAACAACAGCCAGTGAGGTAAGGGCCCAAGGCATTGAATTCCTGCATATAAACAACTAGTGAGCTAAATACCTGTCCCAATCATTCATTTTCCCATCATCAGGTTGATCTGCAGCTCGAGGAAGGCTTGGATATGTTTGATCTCGTACCAAAGCCTCCAGATTGCAACTTGGATATGCCAATCACCATGCCTAGTCCTGTCACCGATGACTCAAACAACGGTCATGGCGGGATGGATTTTCATTATGTCACGAATGACCTCAACACATATGGCCATGACTTTCAAGATTTAAAACCAGATTATCTGAATGCGAACTTTCCAAATACGTTTGGCAGTCAAAAGAATCTCACTTCGGTCTCTATGAAGGACAGTGGATCATGCGTTGGTCCAGATGCAAAATTGGCCAATGCGCCGGTAAGTGGGAGCTCTCAAGTACATTATTTATCGATAGTTGCGAGTTGAACCCAGAAACAGTGTTGAGTTGTGGCATTTGCAGCTTGATTGGTGCGAGTTGCTAAAATCTTTCAGTTGAACTCAATGAGTTTTATGTCTTATGTTTTCAAATTTATTGGTCTTTTGAATCCTAACCTTGCATTGTTCTCGACAGTTTGTGTCAACATTTCAAGATTCTGGAGAGATCGGCGAACGAAACCCTTCGTCAGGGTTGATAAATCTGGAATCCCACATGGCACGGATGAGAGGCTCTTCAAATCATTGTGAATAGTAATGAAATGGTTTGAGTTAAGATATTTTATTAGATTTTGGAAAGGAGAGAGAAAAAGTTTGATAAATAAATTATATTATCAAAATATTGTAAAAAATAATTTTAAATATTAATTTTATTTTGAAATTTAAAAAAATTATATTGTATTTGATATTTTGTTTGAAAGTTTGAAAAATTATAATAATTAGTTAAGAAATTGAATATTTGAAATTAAAAAGAGTTTGTATTTAAGTAAAAAATCTCATAATCTTCATAGTAATGCAAGATAATTATTTCCTAACTGGTATCCCAAACCTCAACATATTTTGGTTTCTATTTCAATTCCATTTCCAACTCCAGCATCTAAACGCCATTTCGACGGTTGAACCATAATACCATGTGAAAGCTCCTTGGAAGTTGTTAAAAAAAGGTTTTCCCTGGACGGGTGCTAGGAACAACCAATTTTGGGGACCCAGTTGCGTACCCATGCTGATGTGGATGTTGATTGTCAGATCCTTGATTAAAACAGAAAAAGAAAAAGAAAAAGGAAAGCTGAAGTAGAAAACAAAGAAAACACGAACAAGCAAAAATTCGAAGAAGAGAAACACAGTGATGTCGGCAAGCTTTAGTTCGAGCTTTGTGGCCAAAGATTGGAGCGCAGATCCTGGGTTTAATTCCGGTTGAAATATGGGCAGCTTAGTGTCTTGCGTTCTAAATAGAATTAGATTATTATATTTTTTTTTAATGATTTTAAGATCAAGAGATCTTTTTCGATGGTTTTCATCTCCTCGACTTTTTCCCCAAGAGCTCCAACAAATGGCATCAGTGGCAAGCCCAGACACCAGAACTGCAATTATGCTTGTACTGTTGCTAAATAAATAAACCTCTCGATAAAAAACAAGAAAATTAACCCACAAATTAATCGTAAACAGACACACTTATATATGTAACAAGCTTGGGCGTGCATAAAGAATTACTTTGCACAAACATCTACAGCTAGCTAGTCAAATGATTGCTAATTTAGAAGAAGAAGCAGCCTGCAAGAAGAACTACAAACGACGGTAGGAGACGAGAGAGGCTGCAGGTGTGGAAGAAGAGGAGGTGGGAGAAGTAGCAGATAGGGAAGGGGAAAGGTGGGGAAGGGGAAGGGGAAGGGGAAGGGGAAGTTATTGTCTTTTCACCCAGTTTCTAAACGCTCCGTTTTATTAAAAGAATTCGAAATCCCACTGGGTAAGCTGTGGGTGCGCAGGACTGCTTGAAGATAGAATTTCCCTTTCAAGATTTGGTCAAAATCCTTCGCGGACTATTCCCATGAATATGTTTACGGCGGGCGATAATGCATCACCACACATATATTCCACTAAACTTTCCTAATTTTTTTTTGGATAGGAAACGAAATTTCATTCATAAAATAAACAGTTACATACGACTATCAAGTCAAGTATCTTGAGAGATAAAGTCTAGATAACCATCCCCACATCTTAATAGACTCCACATCCCACGCATGTCTAGCAAGACCATGAGCTGTTTGATTACCTAATCTATTTACATAAGAGAACTCCATTTTATTAAAAGAAGACAATAACAAGCGGATCTCATGGAATAAAGTATCCCATAGAGAACCTGAGTTAACTACATTCAGATCATTCACCACCAATATTCAATCAGACTCCACTAAGAGATCTCGAATGCCCATGTGAGAATTAACTGAAGTCCTCTAAAGACTGCCAACAATTCGATCGCTTCCGGATTGTCAACTGCTCCCTCTGCTTTGGCTGCTGCTAAAACCATATGTTCCTGTGAATCCCGCAAGATAGCACCAATACCAGCCTTTTGGAGACTTGGGAAAGTGGCTCCATCAACATTCAACTTATATTCTCCATCCGGTGGGGCCTGCCAGGCCCAACACTTCTTCATAGACGACACACCTTGCAACTAGGCATCTTTATACAGCCTTTGAGGAGGTAGAGCCTACTCGACCACATTTATGCCACTGATGAGCTACTAAATTTGTCTTGCAAGTGTAGAAATTATCAAAATAATATAAGGATAAGTTCAGGATCAAATTCCATAAGGACAAAAGGTTATCAAAGCATTTGTAAAAATTTATTGAAAAAAGTATGTATTAACTATGAAAGAAAAATAAAATAAAATAAAAAGAAATGTGAGAAATTTTTTTGTGCTTTTTATGTTTGTATAAAAATTGAGTGAGAAATCTTAAATGAAATGAACAGATTTCTGAAGTTTACTTACAAGATTAATTTTATCCAAAACTAAACTTAAATTGAAAAAAAAAAGTGAAATATGAAAAGTATGAAATTAATATGAGTAATTCTAAATCAGAGATGGAATTAATGCAACTGTTAAATGAGTAAGTTACTAAGTATTTGGATTGGGTTTGGGACTCTCATGTCTCATTTTCTAGTTAATTTCTCAACTAGCATTCCAGTCAAGGCACTACAAATCGGAAGAGAAAAAAATAACGCTTAGGTTTTGCAATATTCATTTAAATGATTTACTGTTATACTAGCCAAAACACATTAACAATCAAGAGAAAATAGCCTTGACATTTTCAAGCATTTGCTGTGCCTAACGTTAACAATAAATCAAGAACAAGAGCTATAATCTATAATCAAACCACATCTAGCTAGCAAGAAAATAAGTATAACATTCAACAACGAAATATTACAAAATACTAGAATCTGAAAGACGAGTCAAGTTCCATTCCACAACCCAAACTTTAAATTTAGCTACACATCTTATTCATAGTAAGGAAAATAAATTTGAGTAAAACCATAGTAGAATCTGAGAAAATATTCAAAAATGAGTAAACTCTAGAATGCGAATAAAACGTCTGAGAACGATGAAAATAACCAAAGAAATAAAAGTAAAACTAGCTAGCTCAACCCGAAATCTTCCCTTCCTTTTATACTAAAATTCCTCCCACTTCTTCTCTCTCCAAGACGCGGATTGCATCGTGTAACCATTTCTCTGTCGCGTGGTTTTGGGTGTCTCTGCTCTCAGGTTCCAGAAGTTTAATTGCATGGCTTCCCTTTTTGATTTCTCTAAGTGTTGCGTTTTATCCATCAATAATGTAAACTCTTGGTGGATGTGGGCCTTAGTTGCAAGTCACGACTTCAATAATAGCAACAAGTCACGTTCGATCACTGGTTTCTCAATATGGGCTTCACGTTTTTGGACTTAGACTTTTAATTTCACAGCCTAGGACTCTTTCAAATGAATGCAAGCTTCACTTTGGTTTCACGTTGATTCACATTGATGCACTCAACGTAGACTTCACGTTGGCTTCCATTATGCCTCTTGGCTTCATTATGGACGTGGGCTCGTGTCACGTTATGGGTTCTTATCTTCTTGCACGTGAATTTTTTTATCAAATTAATTATTGGGCCTCAATAAATGGACCAAGACAAATTGGTGAGTCCAATTAAACATTAACAAATCCAATAACAAAAACCCATCTACAATTAGTTAGGAGTAAAATGTCATTCCACATTACAAAACCAGTTAATTCATAATGTTAATTTAATACTCTTTATTTAGCATGTAAAGCTCACTTAACCCACAATACTAATAGTAATAAAACAACATAAATATCCATTTATCACACCCTTCAACTAACTTTTTGCTAGTCTCTAACAAATACAGTGATCACAAGTTCAAGGATAAAGAAAAATTGTCATTCAAAATAACTAAATTTAGACATCTCTACTAATGATCAAAATAAGTTAAAATCCTAGACATTGGAATCAGGGCAGGTCAGGTTATGCTTCAACACATATCTTATAAAATTCTCAAAAACTCAGACTAAGGAAATAAACTTAAGATGCAGATCTTTGAGTGTAAGTGTGTGAATAGAATGCCATTTGTTGGTTTCAAGATTTCTCACAATAGTTTCAGCCTAGAAACTTTTTCAACAAAAATCAAAAGGTCTTTACTCCAATTCAAAACCATTACGTTGGCGGCTTTCACGCTATCACATTTTGAAAGATTTCTTTTTTTTTTTCGCACCTCTTGGTTTTTTAGGAGGAATCAGACCTATGAATGTGTGCCTACCCACACTTTTACATGTCGGCCCTTACCATTAGACTACCTGAAGGATTTTTTTTTAAATAATAGATCCCAGTGATATGCAGCCTTTTCCAATGTACTTGCCCCATTTTTTTTCTGGCCTGTCCCTTTTCTCATGTATTTTTAACTCCAGTTCTTTTTTTTTTTGGAAGTTTCTGATTCACTTTTCCTAGGCCATTAAGAAGTGTTTCATTGGAGTTCTTGCTAGTTGCTTAGAAGAAAACCACTGATTGACATCAAATAAACAACAAAAGTATTTGTTTCGTGTCTATTAGGGTCATCAATCAATAGTTTTAATACATTGCCTAAGTTTGAGTTGCTAAGACTATCATAAGGTCTTATGTTGAACTTAAACCAAAACCAGTGGGAATTAGCGTAGCCCAGGACTGCAATTATTTGATCTTAAGTAGAGAAGTGTAAAAATAGTAACTTGGTAGTGAACAGTAAAATAAAAATAAAAAATCACATTATACAATTATAAATCCTGAAAGACTAAGTGGTAGAAGGCTCTCCTTATCCCCCCCCCCCCCCCCTCCCCTCCCCAAAACTAAAAATGTGCTTTGTCCCCAATGATATATAAAGGGTCAAAAGAAAATGAGTGTGTGATAATGAAGGGAATGAAGAGTTACTTGGTAAAGGAGAAAATAGATGACAAGAAGAGAATAAGGAAAAATAGAAGAGAGAAAACACACCTGCAGAAACTAAAAAGTAAAATAGAAAAATGCAAGCAAGAATTGAAATAAAATGACAGGCAAGTCAAACATCAAGGCTCAACTAGAGGGTTAAGGTCTAGTAGATGGATAGTGGTATCCTCTAGTAAAAAGTGGTCAAGGAATGGTTTGAGTCACTGTCCACTAACCTTAAAGATATTACCATTGTGTGGATTGAGGATTTCAACAACCCTATGGAGAAACAATGTATGAACAAGATAGGGACCACTCCATTTCGATCGAAATTTAACAGCAAACACATGGAGTCTAGACTTGTAGAGGAGAACTTTTTAATTGGGGAAAAAAATTCTTTCTCATAATGTGTTTATCATGGAAGGCTTAAATTTTCTCCTTATAAAGTTTGGCATTATCATAGGCATCTTGTCTCAACTCTTCTAATTCATTCAGCTCTAATTTCCTTAAAACATCAAAGTTATCAGTAGAAAAGTTAAAGTATTTGACAACCTAAAAAGCCTTGTTTTCTAACTCAATAGGGAGATGACATGCTTTACCGTAATCCAAACGATAGGGAAACATGCCTATGACAGTTTTGAAAGCTATCTTATAAGCCTATAAAGTGTTCGAAAGCCTCAATGACCAATCTTTCCTATTTGGGTTGACTGTTCTTTCATGAATGGCTTTGATTTCGCAGTTGGCCAATTCAACTTGGCCATTGGTTTGAGGATGGTAAGGAGTTTAAATTTTGTGATGAACCCCATATTTTTTCATTAAAGTGGCAAATGGTTTATTACAAAAGTAGGAACTTCCATCACTAATTAAAACCCTTGGTATCCCAAATCGAATGAAAATATTGTCTTTCAAAAATTTCAAAAATTCATACATGGTATTGCCCCAACCCATTTAGAAATATAATCCACAACCACAAGAATATAAAGATAGCCAAAAGAAAACGAAAAAGGACCCATAAAATCAACCCCCTAACAATCAAAAATTTCTAATGCTAAAATGGGTTGTAAGGGCATCATGTTTCTATAGGTGATTCCACCTAACTTTTGGCATGGTTCACATGCTTTACAAAAATTGTAAGCATCCTTGAACATGTGAGGCCAATAATAACCACATTGCAAAACTTTAGCCATTGTTTTCTTGGTTGAAAAGTGGCCTCCACATGCACTAGCATGAAAAAATTTTAATATGTGTGGAATATCACAATTAGGCACACACCTCCTCAAAATCTGATCAGGACAATATTTGAATAAATATAGGTCATCATAAAAGAAAGATCTGACCTCCAATTTAAACTTTTTGATGTCTTGAGGGCTCCAATGTGGTGGGGTGTGTCCTATTATTAAGAAATTAACAATATCAACAAACTAAGGTAAAGAATCAATAGCTAAAAGCTGTTCATCCTAAAGGAATCTAAAATGGGAGTAGAAAGGTCAGAATTATTGACAATGAGCCGGGATAAATAATCGACAACCACATATTCCACTCCTTTTTAATCCTTGATGCTGATATTAAACTCCTGCAACAATAAAATCCACCTAATTAGTTGAGGTTTGGCATCTTTCTTTGTGAGCAAATATTTAAGAGCTGCATGATCAGTGAATATAACAATTGGAGAGCCTAAAATGTAAGTTCTAAATTTATCCAAGACAAAAACAATTGCTAGCAACTCCTTTTCAGTGGTGGAGTAATTTTTCTTAGTTGCATCAAATGTTTTACTTGCATAGTAAATCACAAATTGAAGCTTACCTTTTCACTGACCAAGGACAGCACCTATGCAAAGTCACTGGCGTCACACATGATCTCAAATGCAATGACCAGTTGGGTGGTTGAATTATAGGTGCAGTGACAAGCATAGATTTAAGTTGCTCAAAAGCAACTTGACATGCATTAGTCCAATTAAAAACAAAATCCTTAGCTAACAACTCACACAAAGGTCTCGATATGGAGCTAAATTTTTTGATGAAACGCCTATAGAACCTAGTATGTCCTAAAAATGATCTAATATCCTTGACTGATTTTGGAATAGGTAACTTCGATATTAGATCAATTTTGGACTTGTCAACTTCAATGCCTCGGGTTGAAATTGTGTGACCAAGGGGCAAGGACAATACATTGCCTTACCATAAAATGACATTTTTTCCAATTTAAAAATATATTTTTGTCTTCACATTGAGATAGGACAGTAGTGAGGTTAGTAAGGCATCCATCAAATGAATCACCATAGACTGAAAAATCATCCATAAACACTTCCAAGATATGCTCAACCATGTCACTAAAAATACTTAACATGCATCGCTAAAATGTGGCGGGTGCATTACAAAGTCCAATGGGTATTTTTCTAAATGCAAAAGTTCCAAATGGGCAAGTAAAAATAGTTTTCTCCTGGTCTTCAGGGACTATTTCAATTTGATAATATCCTGAAAAACCATCAAGAAAACAATAAAAGCTATGGCCCGCGACAATTTCCAAAGTTTGGTCTAAAAATGGTAGTGGAAAATGGTCATTTCTTGTAATAGCATTTAGTTTCCTAAAATCAATGCACATGCGTCATCCTGTGGTGGTCCTAGTTGGGACTAACTCATTTTTTTCATTTTTCACCGTTGTAATCCCATATTTATTAGGAACTACTTGAGTAGGACTTACCCATTGACCATCCAAGATGGGATAAATGATACCTACATCCAAGAGCTTCAAGACTTCATCTTTAACCACCTCCTTCATCGTAGGATTCAACCTCCTTTACATCTCTCGAGTTGGTGATGAATTTTCCTCCAGGAAAATTCGATGTGTGCAAATGGTGGGCTGATTCCTTTGATGTCGGCAATCGACCATCCAAGTTCTACTTTATGCTACTTGAGGACCCGTAGGAGTTGTTCTTCTTGCTCAACTGACAACAAAGATGAGATGATACATGGAAAAGTGTTAGTTGGCCCAAGAAAAACATATTTTAGTGATTCAGGTAGGGGTTTCAAAACCGGAGACGGAAGAACTTCATCCGATGGTTGCTGGTTTATGGATTGGAATGGCAGCTCTTCAAACTTGAGTCGCCACAATGAGTCCATTTTGTTACCTGCACCAGAACTTACTGTATTAGTATTCAACATCTCACTATTTTCAAAAGTTCCAAGTAAAACATGTTTCATTTTATGCTCTTGCTCTAATAAAAAAAATTCTTCAGCAAGTAAAGATTCTAAACAATTTACTTCCTGGAGTTCTTTCAAATCTTGTGGCTGCCTATAAGTGTTGAACACATTTAACTCTAACGTCATATTTTCAAAAGTTAATTTAAGGATGCCACTTTGACAATTTATCAAAGCATTGGAAGTAGCTAAAAATTGCCTTCCTAAAATGAAAGGTGCCTAAAAAACAGAGTGAGGAGTTAATTGAACATCCAATACCACAAAATCAATGGGATAATAAAATTTATCCACTTGCACCAACACATCTTCTACCACTCCCCTAGGCTTTTTAATTGACCGGTCGGCCAATTGAAAGATAATGGAAGTTGGTTTTAATTCTCCTAGACCAAGTTGTTCATAGGTGTTGTAAGGAAGGAAATTGACATTAGAACCTAAGTCTAATAGTTCTTGGCCTATTTTAGAGCTTCCTATAACACAAGCTATTGTTAGAGAACCTGGATCTTTATACTTAGGAGTATTGGATTGGATAATGGCGTTGACTTGTTCCATGAAAAATGCCTTCTTTTGCATATTAAGTTTTCTTTTAACCGTACACAAATCCTTCAAAAATTTAGCATATGTTGGGATTTGCTCAATGGTATCAAGAAGAGGAATGTTAATGCGCACTTGTCTAAAAATGTCTAAAATCTCGGATGATGTTTATCTTTATGTAAAAGAACCAATCTTTGAGGAAAGGGTGCCAAAGGAGTTACCTTTGGTTCCAAATAAACATCAACATCAGAATTTTTACCTTGTGGGAATGGAACTTTCACCTTTCTTACCAGCTTCATTACTCAATGTTTCAACTTCCTTACCACTGTGGAGAGTTATCACAGCCTTGTAGGCCTTGACATTTGCTTCAGAGGAAGAAGAAGACTCTATGGCAGCAATTTGGACTTGAGAATTTGGTTGGGGTTGAGATGATAATTTTCCTTTCTCTTGTACACTCAAGGTTGTGTTCAGCTTGGTCAAATTGTTCCTTATGTCATTGATGGCTTAACAAGTTTGGTTATTTATGGTGGTTTGACTTTGCATGAACTGTTGAAGGTAGAGGCCATTTGGTGAAATGGGTCATCCATGGGTTTTTTAAGGGTTGGTACTAGTGCATTTTGTTGGGTATGAACTGAATATTGAAGTGCACCAGCTCCTAGATGTGTTGAACTTGTGGGATGATTATTTCTCTAACTGAAGTTTGGATGGTTCCTCCAGCCTGGGTTATAAAAATTAGAATAAGGCCCATTAAATGGTTTAGAAATCAAATTTACAGCACTTATTTGATCCAACAGCATCTCTTTAAAAGCAAAGATAGTGGGGCATTCATTAGTGAAATGTTTCAACTCCTTACAAATTCCACATTTTTCAGACACTCTAGGAATTACTTACACCTCATTAACTTTTTTCAATTCAATAACATCAGTTTTCTGGACATGGTTTCAACAAATTGGCACATTTTGGGTATCAAACTCTCATAAAAAAATAATAATTACACGCCAATGTTCATAACCATGGTGTGTGCATGAATTTAATAAATATTTAAATCTTTTCCAGCATTGGTAAAAAAATTTAGAATCTTTTTGGAAAAAATTCATAATCTATCTTTTTAAAGTATTTTTCCTATGTATTGGAAAAAAAAATCCAAAATTCTATTTGCATCTCCTTCCAAATGCCTATAGATCAAGATCTAAGTGAGTTCAACCATGTTTTAGCTTTATCATTTAAGGAAAAAAAGGAAAAAGCTTAAGCCTAATGACTTCCTCTATGCATGTTCGATCTAAAAATGTAGAACATACTTCATCAAATTCCTTGATATGTAAGTAAGGATTTTCAGCCTCTATACCATGAAAATGTGAAAGTAGAGGTATCATGCCAGGTTTAAAGTTAAAATTGTTGGCATTTAATGGTTTAATGATATATGAAGGTGCACTCGTACAAATGGGGTGCAAGTATTTCCTAAGAGTCCTATTAGGATTAATAACCTCCCTCTCGGCATGCTCATTATCACCCATATTGCTTAGAGTTTCAAATGTAAACTCAAGAGATATAAATGCTAAATCAGAGGCTGAATTAAAAGATGTTGAATCAGAATAAGTTTTGCTAGGACCTCTAATTAAACAACCAAAATTATCTCGAGCCCAACCAGATGTACACATCAGTAAAATAAATAAATAAAATAAAGTGAGATAAAGAAAACAATAAATAATAAAAAAAATTAGATGTCACCAAAAATGTGAAGAGGTTCATAGCATCAAAAACATCCATTCTCTCAGCCAAAATTACTTCAATAAACACTAATTGTGACGCCAGACAAAATAGCGATTATTTTGTAGGCTAATTTCAACAAATGAATTCACAGGGAAGAATACAAGATATTCGCCCAAAATACAGAGAATACGTCTGTAAGAAAAAAACTGAATATTACCAAATGAAAGATTGTCGAAAATCAGTCCACAAGCCAAATTGTATAGCTAAAATTCGTCTGTAACCGAATTTTACCAAAAATGACAAAATCTCAAAAATAACATAAAATTGAAATTCAAAATCAAATAAGCAATCTGCGAAAAATTCGGAATAAATTGGATTTAAAATGACTTCCTAACAAACATATGAAATATTACCAAATATAGTAAAAAATAACTAAAAATAATGATTCGAAAGGGAAAATATCAGAATTTGAGGTCGAAAAAATGGCACATGGACAGCGTGCGCGTCGAAAAGAGCTTTCTGAATTGGGGTCTTATGCACGATTCTGACACTCGTAGCCAAAGTTATGATCAAAAGACTGAAACGCACCTAAAACTCTCCCAATTAGAAAGAGATCACGATCACTTCCGGCCTTTACGCTGATTTGCCAATTCATGGTACCTCAGCGCCATCAACGTGCAATCAAACAGCTCAGCATCATCTATCTCGGACCCCCCTTACATCAAATTGTCCCCGACAACAGTGCCAAAAACTTGATGAGCTACTAAATTTGTCTTCTAAGTGTAGAAGCTATCAAAATAATACAAAGATAAGTCCAAGATCGAATTTCACGGAGACAATGGGTTATCAAAGCATTTGTAAAAATCTATTAAGAAAAGTATGTATTAACTATGAAAGAGAAAAAAAAAATAAAAAGAAATGTGAGAAATGTTTCTGTGCTTTTTATGTTTGTATAAAAATTAAGTGAGAAATGTTAAATGAAATGTAAAGATTTCTAAAATTTACTTATAAGATTAATTCTATCCAAAAATAAACTTAAATTGAAAATAAAAAAAGTGAAATAGGAAAAGTATGAAATTAATGAGTAATTCTAAGTCAAAGATGGAATTAATGCAACTGTTAAAGGAGTAAATTACTAAGTGCTTGAGTTGGGTTCGGGACTTTCATGTTCATCTTCTAGTTAATTTTTCAACTAGCATTCTAGTCAAGGCACTGCTAATCAGAAGATTAAAAAAAAACGTTCAAGTTTTGCCATATTCACTTAAATGATTTATTGCCATACTAGCTAAAACATATTAACAATCAAGAGAAAATAACCTTAATATTTTCAAGCATTTGTTGTGCCTAGCGTCAACAACAAATCAAGAACAAGAGCTACAATTTATCATCAAACCGCATCCAGCTAGCAAGAGAATAAACCTAACATTCAACAACGAAATATTACAAAATACTAGAATCTAAGGTTTTTTCGATTACCAGATACGAGAAAATCTAAGATTCCAAACTTTTAATTTTCTTCCACTTTTCCACATTTATGTAGCAAGAAGAAAGAGCGGAATAATAAAATTGAGAAGCCCACCCATTGGTTTCTCTCGATATTGAACTCGTAGAACATGACATGCACCTCAGTGATCAAAATCTCTTCGATGAAGGGATCCATTCTCTTTAGCATGGTGTGGTTGAGCATTTTAGTGCTCTACCAGTTGAGATTGGGCATCAATTTTCCAGTCTAATATATTCTCACTGCACGGAGAAAAACCCTAAATCCTATAGTTTCCTTCGGAGTTTTCTTTCTATTCAGTCTCTCCATCGGTCCAATAGTGGGATGAAAACTCATCAACTGGGTAATGGAATCATCAAAAACAATGTAAACAATATAACGTGAAATTTAATGGGAAAAAAAAATATAAACCTTTTTGGATTTATCAAATTATACCTGTAATCTTAAATTTCTTAGGGATTGAAAGCAATTCGTTCATTCATTTCAAGTGCAAACAACAACACCATGCCCACAATCTTTGTGGCAAATTAGTGTTGGATTCCTTGATTTTGAAGATTATTGTTTGTGCACGATCGGAGACCTGTCAAATTAATGAAATTAGGCAACTGATATATGGACCAAACGAAATGGAAGATATCAGTGGCAACTAATATATAGTGACAACCGATGAATGAAAACGGACCTGTAAAACAAAAGAAAATGCGATAGGAGGCGTCAAATTTGAAACTGGATAGAGGTGATGCTCTGTAGAAGGCGTTTTCAGCACCGAATCACCTTTGAAATGCTCCAAATAATGACTTTGGCCTTGAATCATTTTCGTTTGCGACTCGGCGCATTTTTTTAATTAATTAAACATGTGTATATGGACCAATAGAACACCGAAAATTTTGGTGTGATTCGTTTAGACTTTTTTTATTTCCTATTTTTTTGATATAAATGACATGTAAGCAATGTGTGATTTAACTTTTATATATAAATAGATTAGTGAAATGATTTGAGTGAAATTGTTTTATGGGATTGATAGGAGTGTAAATAGTCCGGTCCGGTTTGAAAAAAATGTGGATCGGTTCTATTCGATCCAAGAATTCTCCCACTCTGGATCGGACTAAACTCCAATTCGGTTTATACTGGTCCGGTCCAATTTGGTCTAGGGGGGTCCAGTCCGGTCTAGGGGCACATGATATGATTTAATGAGCTAAAATTTTATCCAAAATCATGCAATGATATAAAATAATTTTTAACCTAAATTTAATTATTATACTATTACATTAGTATATCATAAATTTATATGTTAGTAAATAGTGATAAATTAATAATAATATATTAAATAATAATGATACACTTATTACATTTACTTATAAGTTATTACTAATACTATATATAGATATACTATAATTTATATTTTTATATTACAACTAGTCAATTACTTTAAATTATAATATGTTAATATTATAAGAGTATATATTATATATTAATATGTTATACTACCACTCTTAATCTATATTAATATTAATATTATGAATTATTTACTATTATTTATAAATACATATATATATACACAAAATAGTAATAATGTGCATTCGGTCCGGTTCAGGAAAAGAAATATCTTGGATCGGGACCGGACTGAAAATGTTCGATCCATATAAAAATTGGACCGGACCGAATCATCTGATCCAATTTAATCTTCTTATACCCTTAAGAATTGGGGAATTAGGGGATGTGGGGGAATTTATTTATGTTTTGCTTTTTTTGGTTGTATTTGTTGTAATGGGCATGTTTGGATATTTGAAATATCTCAAAATTTAATAAATATTAGTGAAATGATTTGAGTAAAGTTGTTTTATAGGATTTTGAGAAAAATATCGAGAGAAAAAGCTAATTAAAGACATTATAAAGTAAAAGTAAAAAAATAAAAAAATAATTTGAATATAATTTTTTAATATATTAAATTTTATAAAAGATATATTGAATTTTGAATTTTATAAACGATATATTGAATTTTGCATTTTATTCAAAAATTTATTATATTGATTTTTATGTTTAAATAATGTTAGATAATAAACCTACTTTCAGTATTTTATTATATATGAAATTATATTTCGTTTCTACCTTTTGACTTTTGAATTAACTATTTCTGAGTGTTTCTTGAGATATTCTTTGCACTCATTTGATTATATAAATCATCCCATCTCATTTAGATATTATAAAAATTTTAAGAAATCGTCTTATTTCATTTAAATATTATAAAAATTTTAAACCATCACATCATCTCAAAATAAAAATAATATTACAAAATTATATCTTAATAAATTTTTATTCAATGCTAACTTTTATTCCATCTCATTTTATTTATGCAATCAAACTATTATTGGTAGGAGAAAGTTCTAGAATAGAGAACAAAAAACAAATAACATCCATGCAATATGACGCGGAAGAAGAAGCAATTCTTTAAAAGTGCTTAAAGAAAGTTCTACAATTATAGGAAATTAATAGAAATGCATTTAAAATTGGGCTAAAATTTGGATCCAAGTGAACCATTCTTAGGGGTATAAATAGTTCGGTCCAATACAAAAAAAAATCTGGATCGGTTATATTCGGTCTAAGAATTTTCCCACTTTAGACCGGACCGAACTCCTATTCAATCTATACCGATCCAGTTCAAGAGCAGTCCGATCCGGTCTAGAGAATATAATTTAATAAATTAAAATTTTATCTAAAATCCTGCAATGATGGAAAATAATTTTTATTTTAAATTTAATTATTATACTATTACATTAGTATATCATAAATTTTTATATTAGTAAATAGTAATAAATTAGTAATAATATATTAAATAATAATAATACACTCATTACATTTACTTATAAGTTATTATTAATACTTTATATAAATATGTTATAAGAATATATATTATATATTAATATGTTATACTATCACTCTTAATTTATATTAATATTAATATCATAATTTATATACTATTATTTATATATATATATAAATAATGTACATTTGATCTGGTCTTGTCTAGTCTGGTCCGATCCTGTCAAGGAAAAAAAATGTCCTGAACCGGGACTGGACTAAAATTGGTCGGTCTATATAAAAATTAAATCGGGCCGGATTAAATTTCATCCAGTCCAGTCCAATCCAATTAGTCCGATTCGATCTTCTTACATCTCTAACTGTTTCTGGTCTCCACACGCTTAATTCTGTTGACTTGTCCAATGAATTGCCAGAAGAGATTTGGACAAGAAAAAAAATGTTTTCTTTATATTAAAATGGAAAGAATATAAATTGTTAATAATCGTGTTTTTATTTTTAGAGAATGAATATCTTTTTTCAAATGCTTAAAAACACACAAAATGGATAATTATTAGAAATGGTACAAATTAGTAAGTCAACATTTCTCGCAAATTTTCTTATTTAAGCAAGACAGAAATATCATAAAATCAATCATTTAATATTTATTTTTTTTAAAATATCACAGAAGAAAATTTTCATTTATCTTTTTTTTTTTTATTATATTCTAAATTTAAGAATTAAGATAAAAACATGTACAAGTTATATGTAAATATTCTCTAGAGAAAAAAAAAAGACAAAATGGAAATGAAAATGAAAATGAAAATGAAAAAGCCAAACAGAACCATTGAGAACCATTTTGATAATAAATTGAAACTCAAGGGACTTTAGTGCAATCTTCGTTAAGAAGATAGTTGGACTTGCTTTTGACTATTTTCCCCTCCAAATATAATTCTGCTCGTTCGCGACTCACATGGAAGTGTTGTCTCCGAAATTGCGACCATGGATGAGATTTCATCCGCCGGACGACAAGTTTGAATAGCATTAAGCCTTGGTTTGGATTAAGAGTTCATTTTATATAATTTTATAATTATAAGTTTTTTTAAAATTTAACCTAAAATAAAATAAAGAAAATTTTTATAGCTATAAATTTTTTTTTATAAAATTTATGTAATTTTATATGATTTATTAAATCTATTTTACAACAAAAATAATTTTATAATTTAACGAATCACATGAAACTACATATATTTACGAAATTTATTTTGTGAAATTTCTTTGTAATTAAAGTATTTATCTAAAATAAATAATTTAAAATTTTCAAATCTCAATTTAAAATTTAAAATTTTTAAATTCTAAAAAAAATTAATTAAAATAATAATATTTTGACAATTTTTATCTAAAATCTTATTTAACAATTCTTATATATTTTATCCCACTCATTAATTTGCTTTTGGTCCTCACATAATCTCCTGTCAGCCCATTTTAGAGGAGCCTAACGGCAACGTCATCCATTTTTAATACAATTCAGAAGAAAAATATAAGAAAAATATATTTCAATTTTAAGATTTCGTTTGTTTTTTAGATAAGATAAAATTAAATTAAATAAATTAAGATAAAAATTAAATAAAATATTAATAATATTATTTTTATTTTAAAATTTTAAAATTTTAAAATATTGAATTATTTATATTATTTTATATGAAAGTTTAATAATATTTAAATAAAATTAAATGATATGAAATGAAAATTTTTTAAAATAAATAAGGCTAAATGTTGTCAGGAGAACGTTCTAGAATAGATAACATCTAATTGAGCAGTAGAAAAAGTAATTATTGGAAAAATGGTGTTAAGAGAAAGTTCTAGAATTATAGGAAATCACTTAGAATTGCAATGAATGTTGAAGAAACGCGAATGCCCCACCGCCTAATAAGACCCACTAAACACAGACTTTACAAAGTCGGCAATTTACATTGTTTATCCTATTAAACCGACTTGTAACAATTATATATAATATATGCAATTTTCGGTGCTTGAATATAAAATTGAAGTGCCGAATATTTTTCTTGCAATTTCTCTTATAAATATTATTTTCTTTTACATTTTATAACGCTCATTGAGCAGTAGAAAAAGTAATTATTCATTGGAAAAATGGTGTTAAGAGAAAGTTCTAGAATTATGGGAAATCAATAGAATTGCATTTAAAATTGGGCTAAAACTTAGGATCCAAGTGGACTGTTCCTGGTCCCCAGGCCCACACGCTTGGTTCTTTCTCTTCACTTGCCCAATGAATTGCTAGAAGAGATTTGAAAAAGTTAAAAAAAAAAATTATATATTTTCTTTATATTAAAATGGAAAGAATATAAATTATTAATAATTGAGTTTTTATTTTTAGAGAATGAATATTTGTTTTCGAATGCTTAAAAACAGACAAAATGAATAATTATTACAAATAATATAAATTAACAAGTCAACATTTCTCGCAAGTTTTTTTATTTAAGAAAAAGAGAAATATCATATCAAATCAATCAATTATTTTTTAAAAGAATACGAGAAGAAACACTTCATTTATTTATTTTTATTATATTCTAAGTTCTAGAATTAAGAAAAAACACGTGCAAGTTATATTTGAAGATTCTCTACAAAAATAAAAGGTAAAATGAAAAAGAAAAAGAACACACTTCCCAATTATTATAATATTATCCTAACAAGTAAAGAAAACCACTCAAACTTTCAAGTACCAACAACGTAAAGTTGAATTAAAATTTTGTCATTAAAAAAATTATAGAAGTTAAGATAATATTTATTATAAAAAATGTTGTATGTAAAGGTGTGCTAAATGGATAAATATTGAATTATAATTTAATTTTTTCATATTATCAATCACAATTATAATTTCGATTTTACATAATGAAATGAAAGGGCTTTTCCATAAAATAAAAAAAATAAAAACCGAATTTCGAGAAACATTTTAATAATAAATTGAAACTGAGAGGACTAAATTGCAATCTTCGTTAAGAAGATAGTTATACTTACTTTTGACTATTTCCCCCTCCAAATAAGGATCAACTGCTTCATGTCACTCTCGCTCGCGCTCAGGCTGTTACTTCCTTCCAAATATAATTCTGCTAGTTCGTGACTCATATGGAAATGAAAAAGAACACACTTCCCAATTTTCAAATCCAAAGATCAAATTCCAAAATATAACTGTATTTTTTATAATATTACCCAAACAATTAAAAAAAAAAAAACCACTCCAACTTTCAGGTATCAACATAAAGTCGAATTAAAATTTTATAGAAATTAAAATAATGTTCGTTATAAAAAATTTTGTGTAAATAAATAAATAATTTGACTTATAATTTAAATTTTTTTATATTATCAGTGACAACTATAATTTCAATTTCATAAAATGAAATGATTTTGTATAATAATAAAAAAAAAAATTTAAAAGGAATTCAGATGATCATTTTGATAATAAATTGAAACTGAGAGGACTAAAGTGCAATCTTCGTTAAGAAGATAGTGGACTTGCTTTTGACTATCTTCGTTAAGTAAAAGGACCAACTGCTCATCTCTCACTCTCGCTGGCGCTCAAACTTTGTTACTTCCTTCCACAGATGACATATAATTCCGTTTGTTCGCGAGTGATCGATATGGATGCGTTGTATCTGAAATTGGGACCATGGATGAGATTTGATCCGCCGGAAGACAAGGTCATCGACTTCTTGAGGGCAAAGATCACTGGGAATGATGAGTTAGTCGACTTCATTCCCGAAGCTCAGAGTTGCAAATGGGAGCCCTGGGATTTGAAAAGTAAGAGACATTCTCCACATTCTTATCATCACAGACCCTGGATTCATGTTTCATTTTTCCCTGCAGAAGTTTGTGATTCTTTGGCACTAGGGAAATGTAGTCTTCCTCTTTGCGAATTGTTGTTTGGATTTTCCATGTCATTGATTTTTCTATTTCTCTATTGCTTATTAAACTCTGTTGGAAAAATTATTAACTGGTTAGGTTGATCATATATGCAGGCTTAACCTTTTGGGATAACTGTTTATTCAACTTGCTCTTGGGAAATTAAATCGGAATGAGAAATGTGACACCAATAAAATATTTGGCTCTTCCTCAGTATGACCATTTGATTTTCTCGTTTGGACCTTGAATTTGTAACTTCATCGTTATTTGTTTCTTAATCATATTATTTATAATTTCTTCTTTTTTGTGTTGTTTTAATCTTCTACGTCCTTCTTTGACTACACATTAACTTTTTGTTTGATAATCCTGCATACTGTGCTTGTGTGTTTTACTAACACTTTCAGCCCTCGAATTTATGCTCAGACTGGTTAGATTCATGCGGCATAAAGACCGCATATCAAGAATGGTGGTTCTTCTCGCCATTGGATCTGAAGCATCGAAGTGGGAAACGATCGAACCGGGCAACCAATGCTGGGTTTTGGAAAGTGACCGGAAATGACAAGAGAATCACGTCTGACTTGGGAGTGATTGGCAAGAAAAAGTTTCTGGTATTCTATAGAGGGCGAGGTAAAGGCGAGAGAACAAATTGGGTGATTCATGAATACCATATAACCCTGAAGGACCTTGATGGCACTCATCCCAGTCAGGTTGGTTTAAAAGATTGGTTTGTGATATTATTGGCCTCACATTTCTTCTTAATCTCGATTTCTTAACTCTCGTTTTTGTGGATTTAAGACCATATTTCTGCGAAACTTAAGTAGAGGTCCTCCTAAAATGATGAATTATTCAATTAACAAGGGGTGTGAAATCTGTTAAATTGGTTCAATGTAATCAGCGAGTTGAGGATTTATTTCTTCGTGTGTTTCAATTGGTAATTTTAGCTGTTCTACTTTAAAGTCGAAGTCTCTTGGTTTATTAGAACGGTTGCATTCTTCTTTTTATAAAAATAAAATAAAAATAAAAAGGACAGATTCCTGTATTTCCTTCTTGTCATGTTGATCGCCTTGATTCACTTTGTTGATGAACTTTATGCAGAACACTTTTGTTCTCTGTCGATTATCCTATAATCGTGAAAAGAGTATAAAAGATCCAAACATTAATGATGCTCGACCTGCTGTTTCTTCTCCCGCCACTACAACAACTGCCGAGTGTGATGACAGACATTTTAATGCTCACACGACAGGGAATCAATTGGGAGAACTTACCATTTTCAATGTGAGAAAGGAATTGAGTTCAGCATTAAAAGTTTTCAATTTTTTTTTTTGTGGAAGTTCAGAAATGCATTCGATTTTAAGTACTTATCTTATCTATCCATATTTCTTTCATCAGGACGATCTGAAAATGGATGAAATGATCATTGAGCCGCAGCAAATAGTAGCTTGCGATGTTTCGGCGCCTTCAACTTCACTACACAATAACTCTACTGTTTCATCATCCACCACAGCTAAATCTTCTTTAGAAGAAATAGAGTCTACCCGAGGTTTGGATTCGGTCAGTTATAATGCTTGCGCTGCAAGAGATGAAGTGCCTGAAGCAACAGTCATTGAGGTAAAGCATTGAGTTCTGCAAATCAATAGCTAGTGAGTCAAAAATTGGTTCCAATCGTTCATGTTCTTATCCTTGGTTGCAGTTTGAGGAAGGCTTGAGCCTGTCTGATCTCCCATCAGAGCCACCAGATTGCAACTTGTCCTCTTGGTTCCCCCCCTTGGATATGCAATTTGGCATGTCTGACCCCATCACTCATGACTCAAACCACAGTCCTTGTGGGACTTATTTTCAGTATGGTGCTATTGAACCTGCCGCATATGGCTATAAGTTTTCAGATCCAACACTTGATTTTCCCAGTGAGTACATTCAAAATACGTTTGTTGGTCAAAAGAATCACACTTTGGTCTCTGTTAAGGACAATGGATCAAGCGGTGGGTCTGATGTAAAGATGGCCAATAAACCGGTAAGTGGAGCTCTCAAGATTTTTTTTTTTAATTGATCATTGCAAGTTAAGGTAAGAAATTTTATGTTGGGTTGCCTCAATTTGCAGCTTGAATGGTGTGACCAAAATAGTTATAATGCTTTCACTGCAAAAAATCATGAAGTGCTAGAAGTAATAGCCAGTGAGGTAAGGCATTGAATTCCTGCATGTCAACAACTAGTGAATTAAATAGCTGTCCCAATCATTCATGTTCCTATCATCAGGTTGATTTGCAGCCCGAGGAAGGCTTGTCTATGTTTGATCTCCTACCAAAGCCTCCAGATTGCAACTTGGACATGCCAATCAGCATGCCTTCTCTTGTCACCGTTGACTCAAACAACAGTCATTGTGGGATGGATTTTCAGTGTGCCACGAATGACCTCGCCACATTTGGCTATGAGTTTGAAGAGTTAAAACCTGATTATCTGAATGCAAACTTTCCAAATACGTTTGGCAGTCAAGAGAATCTCACGTTGGTCTCTATTAAGGACAGTGGATCATGCGCTGGTCCAGATGCAAAATTGGCCAATGCACCGGTAAGTGGGAGCTCTCAAGTACGTTATTTATCGATAGTTGCAAGTTGACAGAAACAGTGTTGAGTTGTGTCAATTGCAGCTTGAATGGTGCGAGTTGCTAAAATCTTACAGTTGAACTGAATGAGTTTTATGTCTTATATTTTCAGATTTATTGGTCTTTTGAATCCTAACCTTGCACTATTCTTGACAGTTTGAGTCAACATTTAAGATTCTGGAAAGATCAGCAAATGAAAGGCTTCATCAGGGTTGACAAATCTGGAATCCCGCATGGTATGGATGGGAGGCTCTTCAAATCATTGTGAATAGTAATGAAATGGCTTGAGTTAAGATATTTTATTGGTTTTTGAAAAAAAAGAGAGAAAAAGTTTAATAAATAAATTATAATATTAAAATATTGATAGAATATAACTTTTAATACTATTTTTATTTTGAAGTTTAAAAAAGTTGTATTATTTTTTATGTTTTGTTTGGAAGTTTGGAGAAGTTGTAATGATTAGTTAATAATTAGATGAAAAAGTTGAATAATTTGAAATTAAAAAGTATGTATTCGAGTAATGTTCGATAGAAAATTAGGAGAAGTTTTGAGATTAGGTGAAATGAGAACATCTCACTTCCCAATCAAGCTTGACATTCTTCACAAAATGAGTGTTAAGTTGTTAACTACAGGCTCAATCTCACTTATTAAAAAAAAAATACCGGCTCAATCCTAAAATCCCATAATCTTCATACTTATTCAAGATAATTATTTCCCAACTAGCATCCCAAACCTCAAAACATTTTCCTCAGTTTCTATTTCACTTCCATTTCCAACTACAGTATCTAAACACCATTTCAACCACTGAACCATAATACCATGTGAAAGCTCCTTGGAAGTTGCTCAAAAAGGTTTTCTACTGGACATGCATTTTCCTCCAATGTGTCCAACAATTTGAAAATTTCCCGGTGTGATCTGTGTATTCGATCTGGGATTTTCCTGGTTTTACCTCTTTCCAAGAACTGGTCAATCCTTCACGTATTCTCGTGACTATAGTTACGGCCGGCGATAATGCATCACCATATATATATATATATATATATATATTTCAACTAAAATTTCCTAAGGTAAGTATTGGGAAGTTCTACACGGCTTAAAAATAAATTCATCTTAATTTTAATAAGAAATTATCACCCTCCTCTTTTAGTTTTAAGAGGAGAAATACGTGTTTCTTCGTAGTATCAAAACCTACCAAAAGATGAATGTGAGCTCACACTACTTACTCCATGAAAAGAATTAGGAAAAATGCTGGCATGCACGTAAGAGGAGGTGTAAAGGAATAATCTCACATTGCTTTTGGATAAAGTCTTGTGCATGTTTATAAGAAATGATCAATCATCTTTCGTTAAACCGGTTTTATAAGATGAGTTAGACTTGTAAATTTTTTCATGATAATAGAGCAGATTAACGTATAGATTAACGTATGATCGATAATGGACTCCTACGACTTACTCACGATGATGTTATTAAAAAATACTGCACATACGTGAAGGGACATGTTGAGATTAAGTCACACACTACTAATGAACAAACTTATCCTAATATTTATAAAGAGTTAACTCACTCCTATTAGTAACACACAAGATATACATATTTGAAAAAATACAAATTCTCAAATAAATATATGTACATTTCAAAAAGAAATTCTTAATATTAGTAACACATAATATATACATATTCACAAAAGTACACATTCTCAATTAAAAACACACACACATATTTCAAATAAAATTGCCTAATATTAGTAACACATAATATATACTATATCCACAAAAATACATGTTCTCAATCAAACACATATATTTCAAATGAATTTCCTAACCAAACACATAATATATACATATTCACAAAAATACAAATTTTCAATCATTCAAACCCAAACATGCCAAAAAAGCATATTATATTACCTCAAGGATTTGCAATCCACTACCACCAAATTTGAAAACCTATGCATGAATAATTATAAGAGTTAGAAAACATCTAACAAAAAACAATTCTTGAAATCGAAATCTAATATTTGCATTAGAAAAAGTACATATCTTGAGGGATTTATACACTATCAACACACAAACCTTTCAAAAAAACCCACAATATAAAAAAGACTCACTTTTGCTATTCCTCTCTCTCTCTCTCTCTCTCTCTCTCTCTCTCTCGCTCGCTACCCCTCTCTTTCTCAATGCAATCGACGGACTAAATGAAGGGAAATGTAGTGATCCGCATGAAAAATGACTCCTTGTATAGATTTTCAGTTCTGCAAAGTACCGTGTACCCATTCGAACACGAAAATTCAAAACATTGCACCTAAATTCAACGCGTTTAATTTCAAGTTTTTAACTTAAGAAAAGATTCCGTATGCCAAAGACTCGTTCGAATGGATTAATATTCCATTCGAATGGATATATATTACATGCATTTGGCATCAAGTTTTAATTTCCTCCAAATACATTCAACAAGATAATTTCGTTCGAACAAAGTCTGATGCACTATACTAACAGTTTAAACACTATACTTGTCTGTTTGAGCGCAATTGTTCGATTCAAATACCTAGACGTTCTAATATCAAACATCAGAAATTCTCAAACACCAGAAACAAGTTCATATTGTTCGAACTGAACACTTCCGTTCAAACAATGTGGAAAAAAATTCTCGCCAAGTTTTTTTTTTTTATAATTTTCTATCAAATTAGTCGTTTATTTGCATTGGAACGGTCTTGTAATCATCTCTTCAGATTTTTCCTCCAAATAACTTTTGTTCAAACAACATTTCTTTTCAAATGGTTTGGAACTTCCCTGGTAAATTATATGAACTTTCCAAGATTATAATTCGAACATAAACTAAACCATTCGAACAGATTTTAACTCTCTGTTCGGACGTTGTTTCATTTTTGAAACGATACATTTCGTCACAAAAGATCTAGTTCAAACAGATATTTATCTGTTCAAACTACTTTTGAACCTCATTCCTATTTTGAAATGAAATTTAAATTTTGTCTCAAATAAATACTTTTAAGAATGAAATTTAATTTATCTTTAAAAAATTTGGTCTCTAAAAGTAAAATTTAAGAGAGAGAGAATTGGTATAAGGTTGGTTGTTCAAGCCTTTGCGGGCCACTCTTCTTTTTGCCACTCTTTAGTATTGCAAAAATATTTTCTAATAATCTACTTTAATTTTATAAGAAGTATTATATGTCTGCTTCATGAATCATTTCCTGATTTGCTCTGATACTTGTTTGCAACACTTTGTTAACATTATTGACAAGATTAAGTCTCGTTTGGTTACATAAATTATTTCATCTCATTTTATTAATTTTTTTTTTCAAAATTTTACTTAAAAATACAATAAACAATTCATATTTTTTAAATCTCAAAATAAAAATAATATTAAAATATTTGATTCTAATAATATTTGATTCAATTTTTAATTTTAATTTTAATTTCACTTTAAATTAGTCATCTAGTTTTTATAAGGAGCAAGTTCAGACGTTAACCTTGTTAGCTAGCATTACGGCAATGGTTTTAGTGAAAATAGGATATTCTTCTGTCCCAGCAACACATATTTTGCTAGCTAATGAGTTACCTTTTTGCTCATCTTTGCACTTTCTTGGTCAATCTCTCCTCGAGGACCAACTTCATCTCTTCAATCATTTGGTCATAGTTACTTTCTCAACCCTTTCATGTCTCATACTGTGATCCTAATATTTTCCACTTTATCTATTTTTTGAGTTATGATCACTACATTCTAATAGACTTACGTCATTGCCCTTCCTCCTGATTCTGCGATGTGAGGCGCCTTCTTGTCTTCTTTTATTCTCATTACCTGTTGAAACTCTTCTCTATCTCATGTTTCTATTTTAATCATTTTGGTAAGGCTAGTAAAACTTCCATTAAGATTCTAACACTTATTTGGAATTATGTCCTCTTCAATTTTCATATACATGCTACCAATTTATCTTACTCTTTATAATAGTAACTCCCATTAGCATGCTCCATAACTCGAGAAAATCTTATACAACACATGACCATTCCTACAATATATTACCCTGATATCCCATATTATTTGAGAAAGAAAATCTCTGACTCTTCATGATAGTTCTATATGGAATTACAATTATATTATTAGATAGTTCTTTTGATGTGTAGGTCAGATATAACTTGAACCTCCATTAAAGCAGTTTATATGGTGGTATCCTCTAAGTAGTAGATTGTCCTGACGAGGACGCCAAAAAATTAAACAATAAGGCAAAGCATCATGAGCAGCACAATTCAACAAAATATTTGAATTTCAAAATGATAAGATATTGATTTTTCAAAAATCCCAAAGTAATATTTAAGATTTAAATTAACTCATTTAATAAATTACCTTAAAAACTAGGAGGATGCTCATTCACCTTTGTTAAAATGCCCTAAATAAATAAAATATTTTTAAAGATACTAAACTTTACAAGGGATGAGATTTTTTTTTTTAATTTTCAAATATAAAGAGGGCAGACATGGACAATTACATGGGGTGTGTTACGCTAGCGGCGGGTGAAACAATCGCTGGCTGAGAATGGGTCGAGGGCCGAAAATTATGCATAATTGCATATGGTACGAATCTCTCCTACTCGTAAAGAAATTAGGGGTGCTCCCCACATATATGGATGCGGGGACACTCCTAATCCGCCTCCCACCTGGGCAGGGGTAGGAAAATTACTCCATTGTCTACTCTTCAGATGCGGGGGTGGGGTATCCTACTCTGCCGACGGGGGCGGATTTTTGTGGTGGGTGGGGTGGGGGGAGGGGGGACCATATGTCTGCCCCCACGCTCATTTTAAAAATAAATAATAAATAAATAAGAAATGGGAGTGTGAGTTTCGAAACTACTTATCAAAGCTTAAGGACTCAAAATGGCGATGAGAAACTCACGATGGTAATAAGTATGCGATGGCAATGGAAGGTGACAAAGGTAGAGTTGCGAATGGGGGGTTTGCTGAGAATTCAAAACCCTAAATCGCCAAGGAGGGGGGAAGGGAATGTTGTCTCGAATTGAGACTGAAAATGGGGGTATTTAGCCCAGACCAAAACGCACTGTTTTGAGATAAATTTTTAAAAAATACCCATGAGCAAAACGCGTCGTTTTGTCTTTGGGGTATTTTTTTTAGTATTATGTTACATATATAATATATAATATAATTAATATATATTTTGAAAAAATTAATTAGGGGGGGAAGGGTGGCGGGGTCACCCCCCATTTGCCCCCCTGCCACCGCATTGCCCCTAATGCGGTGCTGACAATAAATCTGCCCCATCCAAGTGAGAGCAAGGTGAATGGAGCGGATGGGCGGGGGCAAATCCCCCTCCGCCCAACCCTAAAAAAAACACCTCAATGGCTAAGCTTATAAATTAAAATATGCCACGTCAGGTGCAATGCATTTGATTCTAATTTCTAATTCTCGAAATGATGTAGGCAAAATAGAGTTTGAGCAGTATTACAAACGTAAAAACCTTTGGGGGGATGTAGCCTAAATTTGTTTCAAATAAAGGTTTGTTTTGTTATAAACGAACGTCAGCAGCCGCCCCCTGTCCCACCACTAAATTATGTGAATGACCCCACCACTATTATTTTAAATCTGCATAGTGACTTGCATAGTGACTTGCATAGTAACTTGCATAGTAATTTCAACGCCTATAAATATGGGCTTCAGTTGTAATGAAATTCATAAGAAAATATAGAGAGAGAAAGAAAGTTTCAGTTCTTAAGAGTTTCTTTTCTCTTGCAATAGTAGTAATTTTATTTTTAGTTTTATAACACGCTATCAGCACGAGGTTCTACCGATACTGAAGCTAATGGTCTTCTACTTCAAGTAAGTTTTTCAATATATTATTTGTAGTCCTTGAGATAAATATTAAAGGTAATATTTCTGAATATTACTTGATAAAATTTTATTTTTATTCTCATGATAATGTGAATATATTTCTTAAATTCACAGATTTATTTTTGTAATATAATGTCAAATATTGAGATTTATTACTATTGACATTTCTGAAAAATGTTATTTATCCAGATCCTTGATGAGATCTATTTGGATATGATGATGAACTTGAAAGATACAATCATAGAAGACAACCATGTGTCCCTGAAGGACCGTGCTGTATATCTCATGATGAAAAATCATCTTACTGTGTGAAATAAATTAAGAGAGTGATATAAACACCAGAAGATGTAATCCTCTCAAAAGATCATTATGATTTATTGCACTTGAAGTTGCAAGATTTTAAGAGTGGTATTGAATATTCTGCACTCTTTAAAATCAGCTCAATATTAAAATTATACAGTGAAAATGTCACTGATGATGATATATAAAAGAAGACATTATTTTTCATACCTCGAATGTGCTCCTGCAGTAGCAATATCGAGAGTGAAAGTTCAATAAATATTCTGAACTTTTGTTTTGTCTTCCAGTAATTGAGCTAAATAATGAGTTTTTGTTACACCAGTTACGTCCTATTAATGATATCGAATTTATACAATTCCCAGAAGTGAATGGAAACTAAGGGCGTAGACGTGGTAGAAAAATTATAGAAGTGTTGGTCCTAAAAGCGACAACACTAAAGATGATAGAAATATATCGTATCACCAGAAGTGATCAAACTCAGAGAAGGGTAAAAGCCCTCAGAATAATTCTTCATAAAAAGATGAAGATGTTTGTCATAGATGTAATATGACTAAACAGTAGTCACGTACCTGTTGTACGGCCAAGCACTTGATTTATTTATACTAAGTTTTTATATATAATCTTATTAATATTTCATCATATTTTGAAATAATGAAATATCGGTGCCTGAAGCACGACAAGAAATTACTTGGGATAAAGTCCTGTTTAAATTTGATCCTCTTACAAATAAATGTGAACCAGAAGTTCAGAGGATTATTTATCTGCAAAGTGTTGCAAATCAATTACATGATGTATTTACTGACACTAAAGGTGTTGTAAAATCATATATTACTGCTGTTAATACTTAAGCAAGAATTGAAATCCCTGAATGACGAGTTGTTAAAACAGCAATAAATGAGTCTAAGATACACCTGAAGCGTTGAAGACCTATTGGTGCACAAGAAAAATAAAAATCGGTGCTCATGAAGAGACCGTATTTTCTGTATAAAATATAATCCTCCTGAAGAGGAAACCTCCTGAAGAGTGTAACTCCTGAAGAGTGTAACTCCTGAAAAGTATAACTCCTGAAGAGAAAACTCCTGAAGAGTATAAACCTCCTGAAGAGGAACCTCCTGTAGAGGTGTTTCATGAAATGTTTTCCTCTGGAGAGGAACAATGAGATCTCAATACATTTCATGAGTACTGGAAAATTTATGGATAGAAATAAAACTGTTGTCGACAACATATATGATAACACTTGATATTACCAGAAGTAATAAAAAAAGTGAGCCAAAAAGCGTCGAAAAATGCCGACGTAGAAATAATTGGCCAAAATGGAAAGCAGTTATTAAAACTGAATTAAACTCGCTAGTGAAGCGAGATGCATTTGGACCTGTTGTCCAAACACCAAATGGTGTAATATTTGTCAGATATAAATGAGTATTTATACGAAAGCGTAATGCGAAATGAAATTGTGCGGTATAATTTGTCGTATAAGGTTTCCTGTAGAAACCCGAGAGCAATTATGAGGAAAGATATTTCCTTAGTATGAATGTAATCACATTCATATTTTTAATTGATTTGGTTATTACAAAAGGATTAGATATGCAGTTAATGAATGTGGTCACTGCATATTTATAAGCATCATTAGATTATTACGATACTTGAAGCATCTAATCCAAGTACATTTAGGAGTATGTACTTTATAAAGCTTCAAAGATCTTTATATGGGTTAAAGCAATCCGGACACATGTTGTATAATTGAATCAACAAGTATCTATTAAAAGAAGGATTTAAGAATAATCCTATATGTTCATGTGTTTTATCAGAATCCGGATTCGTCATTATTGCAGTTTACGTTGATGATTTACCTTGTTAGAATTCTTGAAAAGATTACAAGGGTTGCTATAAATTCAAGGAATGCATTTGAAAAGGAAAGATCTTATTATTCAATTCATAGATGAGTTACAAGAATTTGAGACTTCTAGCCTCATCTCTCAAATACATTTGCTCTTCATAAAGCAACATACCATCCTTATCTAAAGGATTAGGCAGTCGAAATGAAGAGGCAAGTAAGGATTTTAAATCCTTATTCTCCTGTTTTAAGTCTGCAATTTTTTTGTCAGACTTTTGAACGAGTCGTTGAAGTACAGAAACCTTCTCGTTAAGCTCCTCAATCTCACGATTTTTAGATTGTAATCGGTTGGAAAATCCAACAATAGAGGAGGAGTATCGGGTGCCGAGAGTCACCAGCTCATAAACAGCTTCACGATCTGACTTATTAGCCAGATCATTTGCTTGCTGCAACATTGCACCTGCGGAAGATGCAGGATCAACTTGTAATTGAGGTGAAGGATACTTCATATGTTGATTGTGAGAAATAGTAAAAGGAAATTGATGAGCCATTGGAAATTTGTAGAATAAGAATACAAATACAGATGAATTATAGATATGAGAAGAAGATTTGATGCGTACTAAATGAAGCTAAAGACGGTTCTTATAGAAATGGAAATAAGAACAAGACAAACCATCATCTCTTCAAATCTCACTTTACAAGATATGCTGGATGCATAATTTCAAAAGCCAGCGAGATTAATTACAGCTATCCCTATTTTCTTGTAAACGTTGAACCTCTGCCGTTAGCTGCTGTTGTTGACTTTGTATCTGAGCTCTTTCTCGTTCCAGCTCTTCTACTCGTGTTTTCAGGTCACGAGAATACCAGTTTACAAGTTCTTCAGCTCCTTGTTTTCTATTTTTAGTTGCAAGCGTTTGATGCAACTCAGATATTTGATTTTTAAGATGATCAACCTCACTCGTTCTCGCCAATAGCCTCTGTGACATGGTTGTAAGAGAAGCAACATATTGAGCACTGAGGGTTCTTGATGCTGCAACAATTTCAGGATCAGATTTACTAGAAAGATATATCTCTGCTCCTATCATGGTGTTTACAGTCTCAGGAGAAAATATAAGTGGTTGAGGTATAAAAGGTTCGTGGTTTAAATCTGGGACATTAGAATTTCTATCAGACATAATATCGTTCTGGATGAACAACAACTGAATGTATGAGGAATGCGAGATCTTTTTGTTGGAGTAAACCAGTGGTAAAATTGGTTATATTTAAACAACAACCCAAAACCTTCAAATCTCTTCAAGATCTCGTTTGTCCACAATGTCAAGCGGATTTGATTTTCCGCCGAACCGATAATATTAAACCTCAAAGCTTTTACAGCTTTTATCATACATAGATGGTTTCCAATGTTATTTCCGCCGTATATAAACAAGTTCTCCCTAATAACGCCGAATGAGGGGGAGAAAATTTTAGATGAAAATATTATCATACTCTCTCTAATGCATTATTTAGTTGGAGATCGTGTTTGAATTCTTAACTTGTTATATATACTGAAATCATATTTGCTTATTAATTGAAATACTAACGCATATTATCAAGGGGGAGTTTAAGTATTACTGCAGGTATCAGATTTCTATTAAGTTTGTCAACCAGATATTATTTTTCATTTTCAAATCACTCAGAGATTATTGCAATTCATGAAACAAGGCGAAAGTATATTTGGCTGAGATCAATGACTCAACGTATTCAAGAAAAGTGTGGTATTTTGATAGCTCAACAATTTTATATGAAAATAATGCTGCTTGTATCACTCAAATCAAAGGAGGATATATCAAATATACGATCAAGTGATAATCTGGCAGATTTATTCACGAAAACATCACCAACTGCGACATTCAAGAAAATTGTGCAGAATATTAAAATGTGAAGACTCAAAAACTATTGTCATGCACTTTCCAGGGGAAGTATAAAGAGACTGTACTCTTTTTCCTTCGCCATTGATTTTTCTTCACACTGGATTTTTCCTTGGCAAGGTTTTAACGAGGCAGATTTTTTATGGATGGTCATTCAAGGGGAGTGTTATAAACGAATGTCGGCAGCCGCCCCCTGTCCCACCACTAAATTATGTGAATGACCCCACCACTATTATTTTAAATCTGCATAGTGACTTGCATAGTAACTTGTATAGTAATTTCAACGCCTTAAATATGGGCTTCAATTGTAATGAAATTCATAAGAAAATATAGAGAGAGAAAGAAAGTTTCAGTTCTTAAGAGTTTCTTTTCTCTTGCAATAGTAGTAGTTTTATTTTTAGTTTTATAACATGTTTTTATTTTTTAGATTTTTTTAAATATATTTTTTGGTGGTTTTAAATAATTTTTAAAAATAAAAAAACTCACATCATTATTAAAAAAAAAAAAAAAGAATTCGGTGGACGAATTCGGGACAAGTATCATTTCTGTTAGGGTTTTTGCGTTTTTGTATTCGGATTACAGACTCGTTAGTAGTCACATCCATATAAAATCATCTCTTTTGATTCCTAGGGTTTTGGTTCATTTTCTTCGCTTCGCATAGAGACAGACAGAAAGAGCGAAAATGAAGTTGATTCTGTCGTCGGAGACAATGGATATCCCCGACGGCGTAAAAATAAAGATAAACGCCAAGATCATTGAGGTGGAGGGTCCGCGCGGTAAACTCATCCGCAACTTCAAGCACCTCAATCTAGACTTTGATCTCATCACTGAAGAGGCCACTGGCAAGCGAAAGTTGAAGATTGAAGCCTGGTTCGGATCCCGGAAGACCTCGGCGGCGATCCGTACTGCTCTCAGCCACGTCGAGAACCTCATCACCGGCGTCACAAAGGGCTATCGCTACAAGATGAGGTTCGTGTACGCTCATTTCCCCATCAATGCTAGCATCACCAACGCTAACAAGTCTATCGAGATCCGTAATTTTTTGGGGGAAAAGAAGGTATCTTTTCGGCAATGGTTAAATGGATTTTCTCCTTTTGAGGTTCTGTGTTTTGCTTCGTTTGTATTTTGATGCTTTTTTTCTGTCATTTGTCTTGTTTAGATACAGATGGTGGTTTGATCTGTGAGAACTAGTAACGATATTCGAACCTTAGTTCATTATTTAGTTTTACTTGTTAGATTGTTGGTGTATATTTATTCTTAACTGGAAGGTTCGTAACTGTAAGATTTATTTCATAGTTTACCTTTTCCATGATAGAGCTTATATTGTTCATTTTTATTTGTCTTCTTAATTTGGGGCTTTATTTTATTTATCTCTATCGTAATGTTGAATGTTGATTGACTGATAAAAAAAAATTGGATGTTGATTTCTTTTTTATTTAACACATACTATAGATATTTATAATCTCCATTTATGTTTTATATGTCGTATATATTTTTATTAAATTTCTGTTTGCGGTTGTACTCGTGTTGATGCATGCACAAGGTGTGGAGCTATCTTACTTATATTCCAATCGACGAATACTGATTGGTTAGGATACTTTGGAAGACTCCGTTCTTGTTTCAGAATTGTCCTTTCCAACCCCTTCCAGTTGCTCCTTCAAACATTAACATTGTTGGAAGTTGTCATCACGGCATTGGATTGCCATAAATTAGTTATTATTAGCTACTCTTAATTTTTCTGATTTTAATGCTGGGCGGTTCTATTGACATTGTGTTCCTTTTTACCCCGTGCTTTTCTGAAAAATTGTTTAGGATATGGTGGCATTGGATATTCCACTTGCCCTTTTTACACATCACTAATGCTATATTACTTCATTTTTTATTGGTACTGATAATTTATTACTTCATGAAGTGGAATGTTAAGAATAAAGTAGATGAAGTCAGTTTTTCATTGGTAACTCATTGTTGCATCCTTTGGATAACGCTTTTTATCAAGCGTATATGTGTGCGTGTTTGCACACAAAACACAAGGATTGGAAGAAGGAAGGGCGATAAAAATAGAATAGTTGGTGTTGTTTAAACTGTTTTCTTGTTTCCTATTGGTTGCTGTTGTTTCCACCATGGTGGCTATTGTGGAAATTGTTACTACTCGAGGTGTATCTAACTATCTATCTTGCAAATCTAGTAGATCATATGTATTGAGAGTGCATTTTGTTGTCTTTGTTGAGTTCAATCTCGAACAGGTTGAAGAATCGATGTTGTGGTTATTGTTTTTTATGTTGCTAGGGAATTTAGATTCAAGTACGTTGATGTAAAACTTTAGCTTATTCAATAATGAAATGGGGACTTCATTGGACATTGCCTGTTTTGGTTGTTAGGTAAGAAAAGTGGACATGCTTGATGGAGTGTCCATTCTCCGTTCCGAAAAGGTCAAGGATGAACTAGTTTTAGATGGGAATGACATTGAACTTGTTTCTCGGTCTTGTGCCTTGATAAACCAGGTCTCTCTCTCTCTCTCTCTCTCTCTCTCTCTCTCTCTCTCTCTCTCTCTCCAATTGAGAACAATCATTTTCATACTATGTTGCTGGCACTTGCTGATCTGCCCTCTGTTTTGGGTTGCAGAAATGTCATGTGAAGAACAAGGATATCCGGAAGTTTCTTGATGGTATCTATGTCAGTGAGAAGGGAACCATCCTTGAGGAGGAGTAATTGCCGGTGGGATAGAAATATTGTCTTAGTTTTTTGATTTGGTCCTTTTCTTTTGCGCCCTTTGTTCGCATTTTATGAACTTTTGAGCATAACATTATGAGCTTGTTCGGAATTTGATTCGCAATTTTGTATTATCTAAATGAACGGTCGTTTATTATGCTGATTTGTGCTTCAAAATTTGTTAAGTTGTTTTATCCTACATAATTTTGTTAAATTGAAGTCATAGTTCTGTCTTCAACTTTCTTTTTATTTTTTGATAGAAGTATTTGTGTTCAACATAAATATTGTAAAACAGGTTGGTTCTCTTCGAGAATTGACGCATGATACCTCCTTAAGTTGTGGGGTACAGATTGACTGGATCTAATATTCGTATAGCTTGTTATACAAGATCCGACGCATCCAGCAGAGCGAAGCGGTGTTCCATTATTTTCAGCGGCATCCTTCCGCATTGATGGTGAGTGGAGTGCCAGTGATGCCACAATTGACAATCCCATTCATAATTTATTTATCTACATAAGTTAGTTTGTTCTACGTAGACGTTCTTTTGAACATTGGTCCCAACATGTATTCCGAAACTGGACGTTTTCAACCATTAACCAACCTCCCCCTGCCCTGGTTTTCAGGTAATACAAGTTCGAATTCTTCTTCCAGACTAAAATTTTTCAAAATAAGGATAAAAATTTGGAATTTATAAGCGCAATCTCTATATATAATTGAATCCCTGCTGTTTAATTAAAACCATCTTAAACAGGAAAGTTACTGTCAAAATATTGATAAAATAACTTATAAAAATATAGGTGAAATTCTATCATGCTGCTTGCATATACCAATGACCGCTAGACGTGGTGGCTGAAGTAGTGCATGATGTGGCATGCCCCTTCCACATGACCCAATCTGTGTGTGAAGACCCCGAACCTCAGCTCCCATCTTGCATCGACATCCCCCTCCCTCACAGCGGCGACCACCATTCTCGGCCTCATCTCTAGTGATTTTTTCATCCACACTACTCACTGGTTCGAATTCACACATTAGTGCATTCTCACCACAATTAGACGCCTCCGTCTTGCACTTGCTTATCTTGTTAAGGAATTGGTTTTTATGGACTCACCTCACCGACACATAATATTTGTTACTTTTAGTGAATTGATTTTAGTCATACAAATTGATGACATATTGTTTATGCTTGAATTTTGGGCTTATGCTTGCAGTTATGCAATATCTTATCAATGTTATAAAATTAAAAAGAAAATTATTATTGCAAGAGAAATATAGAAGAAATTATTTAGAAATCTTAAGAACTAAAGTTTTCTTCGTTCTATATAAATTTTCTTATGAATTTCAGAACGATTGAAACTCATATTTATAGACCTTGAAATTACTATCGAGTTACTGTACAAGACTTAAAAAATAGTGGTGGTATCATTCATAGAAAATAATTAGGGGGTGGCGTTAGCTTCAAATATTTATAACACTCTACATTGAATGACCACCCTTAAAGAATCTGCCTCGTTAAAACCTTACCAAGGAAAAATCCAGTGGGAAGAAAAATTAGTGGCGAAGCAAAAATGGTACAGTATTCTTATGTACCGCCAAGTACTTTAAGATTGCCTTATTAAAATCTTGTAAAAGAAAATCTAATGAGACAAAACTTCAACGAAGAAAAAAGAATACAATCAGTACAAGTTTTCAGGACATTTACTCCCATTGAGAAGTGCACGACGATAGATTTTTGAGTTTTCGTATTCCAATGTTCTTCACAATCTTCTTGAATATTGCATTGAATAATGCCTTTGTGAATAAATCTATCAAATTATTTCTTGATGGTATCTGCTTGACATCAACTTCACATTTCTCTTGAAGTTCATGAGTATAAAAGAATTTAGGTGACATATGTTTAGGCTATCATTGATCATGGAAAGACTACATTTTTTTTTGGATATGTTGAACTACTGATTTCAGCCAAATACACTCTCGATTTGTTTCATGAATTGCAATGATCTCTGAGTGATTTGAAGATGTGACAGATAGTATCTGCTTGACAGATCTCCATGATATAGTAGTATTTCCATAAGTAAATAAATATCTAGTTTGAGATCTACCTCTATATGGATTTGAAAGATAACATGCATCTGCATACTCAATCAATTGTGAATTTGATCTATGTTGATAAAATAATCTCATATCAACCATACCATGAAGGTAACGAAAGACATGTTTAATACAATTTTAATGTCTTCGAGTTGATGCAAAACTATATCTTGCAAGCATATTAACTAAGAATGTAATATCAGGTCGAGTGCAATTTACAAGATACATCAAAGCTTCAATTGCACTGAGATATGGTACTTCAAGATCAAGAATTTCTCCATCTTCTTCACAAGGACGGAATGGATCATTGCTCACATCAAGTGATCGAACAACCATTGGAGTACTCAGGTGAAGGATTTTGTCCATATTAAAGTGTTTCAGGACTTTCTCTGTATACATGGACTAATTAATAACAATTTCATTTGGCAAATGTTCGAGCTGAAGGCTGAAACAAAGTTTTGTTTTGTCAAGATCTTTCATTTCAAATTCATTTTTTAAATATATAACGGTTCTTGAGATCTTTTCAGGAGTTCTTGAGACAAAGTTTCCTATTCAGGAATTTTGTACTCTTCAGGAGGTTTGTACTCTTCAGAAGTTTTCTTTTCAGGAGGTTCCTCTTCAAGAGTTTTGTACTATACTTGTAACTTGTATTGTGGGTACAGTTTCTTCAGGAGCACCGATTTCTTTTTTTTTGCACCAATAAGTCTTCAACACTTCAGGTGTGTCTTAGACTCATCTATTGTTGTTTTAACAACTTGTCATTCAGGGACTTTAATTCTTGCTTAAGTATTAACAGCAGTAATATATGATTTTACAACACCTTTAGTGTCAGTAAATAAATCAAGTACTTGATTTGCAACACTTTACAAATAGGTAATCCTCTGAACTTCTGGTTCACATTTATTTGTAAGAGAATCAAATTTAGACAGGGCTTTCTTATCCAAAATAATTTCGTGTCGTGCTTCAGGCACTGACTTTTCATTATTTTAAAATATGATGAAATATTAAAAAATTTTACTATAATATATAAAAATTTAGTATAAGTAAATCAAGTGGTTGGCCGTACAATAGGTACGTGACTAATGTTCAGTCATACCATATCTATCACAAACATCTTTATCTTTCTATGGAGATTATTCTGAGAGTTTTTACACTTCTCTAAGTTGGATCACTTCATTTTTATTATTATCCCCTTTAGTATTGTCACTTCTGGGACGCACACTTTTATAATTCTATCTAACAATTTTAAAATTTTATAACTTCAGGTGCAATAAGTCATAATGAGCTTTTTGAGATAATTACATCTTGTAGTGTTAATATCTGTCCCTTAAATCATTTCACACAGTAAGATGATTTTTCACCATGCGATACATAGCACGATCCTGCAGGGACACGTGATTTTCTTATTAGATTGTATCTCCCAAGTTTATTACTTTTAAATGGATCTCATCAAGGATCTTGGATAATTAACTTTTTCAGAAATGTCAATTGTAATAAATTTCAATTTTATAAGATTTGACATTTTCTATATATATGAATCACAAAAATAAATATGTGGATCTAAGAAATATATTCACATAATCATGAGAATAAAAATAAAATTTTATCAAGTAATATTCAGCAATATTATCTTTTATATTTATTTCGAGAACTGCAAATAATATATTGAAAAACTTACTTAAAATAGAAGACCACTAACTTTAAAATTGATAGAACTTCGTATTCCACGGTACGTCTACTACTAACATCAAGTCACTATCTTTGTCCTCACAAGCAAGGACATCTGCCACCCCACTTGCAGGACCCATAAGCTTTTTTTCATTCAAGTAATTACAGGTGTGGACCTTTTTCACTACCATAATTTTAAGAAAAGCCAAAAAAAAATCTGGAATGATTCCAAAAAAAAACTGAAATGATCGTAGGTTTTGGGTGCTGATGATTTTTGAAAAAACATTGAGTGAGCGGATCATGATCGGGTTCTCATTTCAGGAAAAGGGAAAGCAACTTAGAGTTTAACACAGAGAGAGCAAGAGAGTCAGAAGAGAGAAACTCAGTTGGTTAGAGTCTCGTGCTGATAACGTGTTATAAAATTAAAAAAGAAACTATTATTGTAAGAGAAATGTAAAAGAAATTATATATAACTCTTAAAAATTGAAATTTTCTTCGTTTTATATAAATTTTCTTGTGAATTTTAGAACGATTGAAACTCATATTTATAGGCATTAAAATTACTATACAAGTTAATGTACAAAACTTAAAAAAATGGTAGTAGGGTCATTCACAGAAAAATAATTAGGAGGCGGTGCCGGCTTCAATTATTTATAACAATCAATTAATTTTTGGTTTCTTTTTCTTAGATGCTAACGTTATATGATTAGACCGGTATGACACTTTTTCTAACCATCGATGCTGTTTTTATACCTCCAAGTGATACTCTTCAGGTGTTAATGGCCAGCCAAAAATGTAAATTGTCTTGTTTGCTAAAAAGGAGAAAGAACTTTGATTTATAAGAACTATAAACCTAATTGGCACTACCAGTCTTCAATTTGGGATCTTAAGTGGAGTTAGGAATTTGCTTTAAGAGGTTAAGTAAAGTTAAAATAAAATACATAAAATATTTTTTATTATATTTCTATACAATTTTTTATGCAATATAGAACAATCTGATAGATTAAATACATTTAATTCAACTTACGTATAAAAAAATATATGATATGTCAAAAATATATTATCATAACAAAAAATATATGATGCTGTTATACTTATAATTATGGATGTTGAACTATTAGAGCTAAGGATTAGACAAGTTGGTAATTTCTGTTGAGAGGTGGCTTGAATTTTGTTGAAAGCACTTCTTCTGTATGCTCGCTCAACTCTTACTTGACATCTAATTCAAGCAAGACATCAGACAGAAAGTTTGCTCGACCATCGCTCAACATCCAGTTCGAACGAGATTCCAGGCATCCTCTTATCTGAGTCAAGGGTGACTTAGGAGCTTGTTTTTGCTCCATGATTAGGATTAGGCATATTTTTCTTTATATTATTTTTATTTTTTAAGTTTTTAATCTATTATATTTATTCCACTTTTCTATAGTCTAAATTAATAATTAAATAATGATGGTAGGGTAGTACAACTATATCCAACTAAAACTAGTTCATAGTCATCTCCAAAAAAAAAAACTAGTTCATAGTCGCGCTAATAAATATAAACCTAATGCCTTTTTTAATGCAAAAAAAAAAGTTTTTAAATCACTGAAGGGAAGGGTTGGGACTTGGGCCCATCCAAAACACAGAAACAGGAATTGGGTGCAGCTCTGCACCACCAGTCTACTACTGGACCACAAGCCGAACCTCACTGCACCTACCTCCAATTGAATTGATGAGGCAATCCAGAAAGTGCTCAACAATTGTGAAGGGGAGGGTTTTTTTTTTAATTCTCAAAAATACAAAACTTCCCACTTAAATAAATAAAAAAATCAAATATAATAATTTAGACTATTTGGGTTTTTTATTTTTTCACCAGTTTTTTTTTATATCTTTTTTTATTTAATAAACAACAGAACAATGGATTCATATGTAATGAAACGAAGATCGATTGGAGAGACGGCTCCCGCTCCCTGTCCCACCACTAAAATTATGTGAATGATCCTACTACTATTATTTTAAATCTTGCATAGTAACTTGCATAGTAACTTGTATAGTATGTAATGAAACGAAGATCGATTGGAGGGACGGCTGCCGCCCCCTATCCCACCACTAAAGTTATGTGAATGATTCCACCACTATTATTTTAAATATTGTATAGTAATTTGTATAGGAATTTCAAGGCCTATAAATATGGGTTTTAGTTGTTACAAAATTTATAAGAAAATATAGAGAGAAGAAATTTTCAATTATTAAGAGTTCATAAAGAGTTTTTTTATATATTTCTCTCTTACAATAGTAGTTTCTTTTTTAGTTTTATAACACGTTATCAGTACGAAATTTTACCGATACTGAAATTAGTAGTCTTCTACTTTAAATAAGTTTTTCAATATATTATTTGCAGTTCTCGAGATAAATATTAAATGTAATATTGCTGAATATTACTTGATAAAATTCTACTTTTATTTTCATGATTATGTGAATATATTTCTTAAATCCACAGATTTATTTTTTTGATTTACATATATAATGTCAAATATTGAGATTTATTACTATTGACATTTCTGGAAAAAGTTATTTATCCAGGATCCTTGAAGAGATCCATTTGGATATAATGATAAATTTGGGAGATACAATCATAGAAGAAAATCATATGTCCCTGAAGGACCGTGCTGTGTATCTCATGGTGAAAATCATCTTATTGTGTGAAATGAATTAAGAGAGAGATATGAGTACCAGAATATGTAATCATCTCAAAAGATCATTATGACTTATTGCACCTGAAATTGCAAAATTTTAAAAGTGGTATTGAATATTATGCACTCTTTGAAATCAGCTCAATATTAAAACTATGCAGTAAGAATGTTATTGGCGATGATATTTAAAATAAGACATATATTATTTTTAATACCTCGAATTTGTTCTTGCAGTAGCAATATTGAGAACGAAAATTCAACTAATATTCTGAATTTTTATTTTGTCTTCTAATGATTGAGCTAAATAATGAGATTTTGTTAATAAATTACCAGTTACGTCTTATTAATGATATTGAATTTACACAATTCCCAGAAGTGAACGTTGCATCCTTTCAAAAGAATCAATGGCGTAGATGTGGTAGAAAAACTATAGAACTGTTAGTCTCAAAAGCGACAACACTAAAGATGATAAAAATATACCGTATCACTAGAAGTGATCCAAGTCAGAGAAGAGTAAAGGCCCTCAGAATAATTTTTCATGGAAAGATGAAGATGTTTGTCATAGATGTGGTATGACTGAACAGTGGTCACGTACATGTTGTACGGCCAAGCACTTGATTCACTTATATTAAGCTTTTATATATTATAGTAAATCTTTACCATGTTTTGAAATAACAAAAAGTCGGTGCCTGAAGTACGACAAGAAATTACTTGGGATAATAAAATCCTATCTAAATTTAAGTCTCTTATAAATGAATATGAACCAGATGTTCAGAGGATTACCTATTTGCAAAGTGTTGCAAATCAGTTACAGAATGTATTTACTGACATTAAACGTGTTGTAAAATCATATATTACTGCTGTTAATGCTTAAGTAAGAATTGAAATCCCTGAAGAATGAGTTGTTGAAACAGTAATAGATGAGTCTAATATACGCCTAAAGCGTTGAAGACCTATTAGTGCAAAAGAGAAGAAAAAATTTGATGCACTTGAAGAGACCGTACTTTCTGTATAAAATATAATTTTACTGAAGAGTAAACCTCCTGAAGAGGTAATTCCTAAACAGTATAACTCCTAAAAAGAAAACTCCTAAAAAGTACAAACCTTCTGAAGAGGAATCTCCTGTACAGATGTTTCATGAAATGTTTTCCCCTAAAGAGGAATAATGAGATCTCAATACATTTTATGAGTACTGAAAAATTTATAGATAGAAATAAAATTGTTGTCGACAACATATATGATAACACTTGACATTACCAGAAGTAATGAAGAAAGTGAGTCAAGAATTGTCGAAAAATGTCGACATAGAAATGATTGGCTAAAATGAAAAGCAGCCATTAAAGTGAATTAAATTCGCTAGCAAAGCGAGAAGTATTTGAACCTGTTGTCCAAATACCAAATGGTGTAATACCTATAAGATATAAGTGAGTATTTATATGAAATTGTAATGAGAAATGAAATTATGGGGTATAATTTGTCGCACAAGGTTTCCTGTAGAAACCCGAGAGTAGTTATGAGGAAACATATTTCCTTGTTATGAATGCAATTATATTCATATTTTTAATTGATTTGGTTATTACAAAAGGATTAGATATGCAGTTGATAAATGTGGTCACTGCATATTTATAAAGATCATTAGATCATTATATATATAAAGATATACGATACTTGAAGCATCTAATCCAAGTACATTTAGAAGTATGTACTTTATAAAATTTCAAAGATCTTTATATGGGTTAAAGCAATCCAGACGCATATGGTATAATTAAATCAACGAGTATCTATTGAAAAAATGATTTGAGAATAATCCTATATGCTCATGTGTTTTATCAGAACCTGGATTTGCCATTATTGTAATTTACGTTGATGATTTACCTTGTTAGAACTCCTGAAGAGATCACAAGGGCTGCTATAAATTCAATGAATGCATTTGAAAAGGAAAGATCTTATTATTCAATTGATAAATGAGTTACAAGAATTTGAGTCTTCTATCCTCACCTCTCAAATGCATTTACTCTTTATAAATCAACATGTCATCTTTATCTAAAGGATTAGGCAGTCGAAATGAAGAGAAAGTAAGGATTTTAAATCCATATTCTCTTGCTTTAAATTTGAAATTTTTCTGTTACTCTTGACCAAGTCATTGAAGTATGGAAACTTTCTCGTTAAGCTCCTCAATCTCACGATTTTTGGATTGTAATCGGTTGGAAAACCCGACAATAGAGGAGGAGTATCGGGTGTTGAGAGTCACCAGCTCATAAATAGCTTTACGATCTGACTTATTAGCCAGATCATTCGCTTGCTGCAACATGACACCTACGAAAGATGCAGGAACAACTTGTAATTGAGGTGAAGGATACCTTATATGTTGATCGTGAGAAATATTGAAAGGAAATTGATGAGCTATTGGAAATTTGTAGAATAAGAATGCAAATATAGATAAATTATAAATATGAGAAGAAGATTTGATGCGAACTATATGAAATTAAAGACGGTTTTTATAGAAATGGAAATAAGAACAAGACAAACCATTATCTCTTCAAATCTCACTTTACAAGATATGCTGGATGCATAATTTCAAAAACTAGCGAGATTAATTATAACTATCTCTATTTTCTTGTAAACGCTGAACCTCTACTTTTAGCTTCTATTGTTAACTTTGTATTTGAGCTCTCTCTCGTTTCAGCTCTTCTACTCGTGTTTTCAGGTTACAAGAATACCAGTCTACAAATTTCTTCAGTTTCTTGTTTTCTTGTCTTAAATTTTTATTTTTTCTATCTTTAGTTGCAAGCGTTTAATGCAACTCAGATATTTGATTTTTAAGATAATCAACCTTACTCGTTTTCGCTAGTAGCCTCTGAAACATGGTTGTAAGAGAGACAACATATTGAGCACTGAGGGTTCTTGATGCTGCAATAATTTCAGGATCAAATTTACTAGAAAAATATATCTTTGTTCCTATAATGGTGTTTACAGTTTCTGGAGAAAATATGAGTAGTTGAGGTATAAAAGGTTCATGGTTCAAATCTGAGACATTATAATTTCTATCAGACATAATATCATTCTGGATGAACAACAACTGAATCTATGAAGAATGTGAGATCTTTTGGCTGGAGTAAACCAATGGTAAAACTAGTTATATTTAAATAATAACCCGAAACCTTCAAATCTCTTCAAGATCTCATTTGTCAACAATGTCAAACGTATTTGATTTTCCGCCGAACCGATAATATTAGATCTCAAACTTTTATAGCTTTTATCATATATGGATGGTTTCCAATGCTATTTTCGTCGTATATAAACAAGTTCTCCCTAATAACGCCGAATGAGGAGAAGAAAATTTTATATGAAAATATTATCATGTTCTCTCTAATGCATTATTTAGATGGGAATAATGTTTAAATTCTTAATCTGTTATATATGTTGAAATTATGTTTGTTTATTACTTGAAAAACTAACTCATTTTCTCAGGGAGAGTTTAGGTATTACTGCAGGTCTTAGATTTCTACTAAATATATCAAACGCCTTATATATGGGGTTCCCTCTACTCTGTCCGACACATTTTAAACCCATAAGACTCTGAAGTGTCAAAGAGGACAATATCAAATGGGGATATGGAACTGCATGTATCTGTCAAATCTTCAAATCACTCAGAGATTATTGCAATTCATGAAGCAAGTAGAGAGTGTATTTGACTGAAATCAATAACTCAACATATCCAAGAAACGTGGGATTTTTCGTGATCAATGATAGCCCAACAATTTTATATGAAGATAATACTGCTTGTATCATTCAAGTTAGAGGAGGATATATTAAAGGTAACAGAACCAAACATATTTCACCTAAATTCTTTTATAGTCACGAACTCCAAGAGAAATGTGAAATTGATGTCAAGCAGATACGATCAAGTAATAATCTAGCAGATTTAATCATAAAAGCATTACCAACTGCAACATTCAAGAAGATTGTGCAGAATATTAGAATGCGAAAACTCAAAAATCTATCTTCATGCACTTTTTAAGGGAGTAAATGTCCTGAAAACTTGTGCTGATTATACTCTTTTCCTTCGTTAAGGTTTTGTCCCACTGGATTTTCCTTTGCAAGGTTTTAATGAGACAATTTTAAAACACTTATGGATACATAAGAAGACTGTACTTTTTTTCCTTCACCATTGGTTTTTCTTCCCATTGAGTTTTTCCTTGGCAAGGTTTTAACGAGGCAGATTCTTTATAGGTGGACATTCAAGGGGGAGTGTAATGAAACGAAGATCGATTGGAAGGACGACTGCCGCCCCCTATCCCACTACTAAAATTATGTGAATGACCCCACCATTATTATTTTAAATCTTGCATAGTGACTTGTATAGTAACTTGTATAGTAATTTCAAGACCTATAAATATGAGTTTCAGTTGTTATGAAATTTATAAGAAAATATAGAGAGAGAAGAAAGTTTCAGTTATTAAGAGTTCTTAAAGAGTTTCTTATATATTTCTCTCTTGCAATAGTAGTTTCTTATTTAATTTTATAATATCATAAAATTTATTAAATTATTATACAAAGAGTTTTTGGTACTTCTCTGTAATCAAGTCAAATTTTATAAGATTTTCCATCACTAGCAAATAATGGAAACATACGGGATTAAGGAAAGAGAATACCAAGATATTCATGATGTTCATCCAAAACCCTTGATACATCAATCACCTAAAACCTTTGATACATAATTAATTCTATGAGGGAAAAGGATTACAGTTTGGTAAAGAGATGATGAAGAACAAAACCGTGTTGTCAATCTAGGCAGAAGTAAAATCATTTATTAAAGATGATATAGATTACATGTTTTACACTGGTTGTATAGTATTGAGGTGGGGTGCTGCTGTAAGATTATCATGCTGATAGAGGCAATCCTTTGATAAGTCGGAGCTCTCGATCTCAAGGAAAATTGTCAGCAAAGTTCTTCTTGAAGTTTGTCCCTTGGAATTACCTGGTGAAACGATCTTTTGGTTGCCTTCAATCCCCTTCTCAATCTTGATAGCATCTTGTATGGCCAAAAGGATTTCTAGCACCCTTGGCCTGGAAACCCCATGTTGTTCAACACATTGGATAGCAACTTCAGCAATCCTCCAAACGGACTCGATCTTGACATTTCCAGCCAGGAAAGGGTCTATGACACTAATAGTATCCCTCTTACGAATCAAAGACCTTGCCTGCAAAACAACAGGTTTGATTTACAATCATTTAGAGCAAAATTTTTGAGTGACAAAACATTGATATTGAATTTCCATTTTTTAGTCTATGGATTTTTGGCATATTTATTTTAGATTCATTCCTAATATGTCCACAACTCTAAAATGAAGGATATTTTTCAAATTGCATACCCAATGAACAATGTTTATTTCAGGACCAAATTCTTCTGGGGAAATAGGCTTTCTTCCAGAGATCAATTCCAAGAGAACAATCCCAAAACTGTAAACATCGCTCTTTTCAGTCAATTGCTGCTTTGCATAGTACCTGGAAGAGAGGATATGGATTATTAGCTAGATCATTCAAAAAGAAAAATATAATTCATTATGCATACATTCTAAGCATTTATGGCTTACTCAGGATCCTGTTGGAATCTGGGCTACCAAATTCCCCCCACCAGGATCTACTTTTAACAGAATAATAAGAAAAATAGAGAAATAAACACAACACAAGAATTTACGTGGAAAACTCCAAAACAGGAGAAAAACCACCAGACTCAGAGAAGAAAATACACTATGTGAAAAATTGTTACAATCACACAATTTTTCTCCTCACCCCAACAACACCCACAAAAACTTCTCCCACTAGTAAAACTTTAACTTTCACCTCTCTTCCTTTTACATACAAAAAGGACAATAGAGAAATTTTACTAAAGTCAAAAGTTACTAGATAAGTTTCTGACTAGTGTGTTTTAACTAAAGAGGCTAGGCCTCCTTTTATAACTAATGAGTTTGCCCAAATGTATAAACCCCACCGATGTGGGATTATCAAATTGAGCAAAGAGTCAACAATCTCCACCTTGCGACTTTGATTGATCCCACAGTCATGCTCCACCGCAATGAGGATCTTCATAGCTTCCGCTATCATGCTTCACCATAAAAGCATAACCACTCAGAATAAACCAATTCCAAACATTTCACTTTGGCCCATGTCGAAAATAATCTTGCTGAAAAATTATGGTGCAACTCCCACGTTTGGCTTTCCTGGAAGTTCATCAGCCATCGACATGAATTTCCACCACACACCCTGCATCAATGCCAAACCAATGCCCGTGTGCAAATTTGTGGAACAACTAACATTAACATCCTCTATCATGGCAACTTTGGGATTAGCGACATGCCATAAGGATGTACATGTCTCTTTTTAACAGACATCGTCTTCTGTAAAGAGAGATATAATGTTAGTTTCATTATCAGTATCTCCATTTACTGACTTGGAGCCTCTTGCCGAACCTGCTCCACTGCTTCTTGGACAATTTCTTCTGACGTGCCCAGGTTGTCCACACACCCAGCAGACTACTTTCTTCTTCATGGAGTTTTTCCTCTTCCAATCACCAGCTGTCACCATTGCTAAGTTCTCAAGTGAATCATTACTTCCACCACTTAGCCTTCTTTCTTCAGAAAAAAGTTTACTGGTAACCTCTGAAAAAATTATTTTCTCCTTCCCATGTATCAAAATAGGCTTCATATGCTCATAGGAAGATGGAAGAGATCAGATCAACCTCAAGGCTTGATCCTCATTATCAATTTTAACTCCAATAGATTCCAGTTCAGAGACAATGCCATTGAGAACACTTAAATGATCTGAAATAGTCGTACCTTCACTCATCCGCAGTGTATGAAACTGCTCCTTCAGGTATACTCGATTTGAGACACCCTTCGTCTGATACAACTCTTCGAGCTTTTCCCAGAGTCCCTTTGCCGTGAATATTCCATGCACATTTGCAAGAACATTCTTAGCCAGGCATAGACGAATTGCACTTGCTGCTCTCAAATCCAAATCTTCCAAATCTTCATCGCTCATTCCAGATCTGCTCTTTGTTTCACCAGTAGTGCTTGGACCGCTACTGACTTCAGGGACTGGTCTACCTTTCAACGCCTTGTGTAATCCTGATTGAATCAAGATATCCTTGACTTGCACTTGCCACAAGCCAAAATTGATTCTCCCATCAAATTTCTCCACATCAAATCTGATGGGATTTGAAACTCTACCTCCTAACATAACTTCGATGAATTTTACCGTAGAAATGAATAGTACCCACTAAGTAACTTCCCAGGAAATACTGATCTTTCCTAGACAGAACTTCAAGGTTCCCAGGAAAGATTGGAGGGTCACAACGGACACACTTAAAATTTCCAATCTCCTAGACAGAACCTCCTTAGACCGTACGTATTCACACTACCACACTAAAGCTCCACCCTGCAAAAAGAACCTAGTGGCTCTGATACCACTGTTGAGAATCTGGGCTACCAAATTCCCCCCACCAGGATTTACTTTTAATAGAATAATAAGAAAAATAGAGAAATAAACACAACACAAGAATTTACGTGGAAAACTCCAAAACAGGAGAAAAACCACCAGACCCAGAGAAGAAAATACACTATGTGAAAAATTGTTACAATCACACAATTTTTCTCCTCACCCCAACAACACACACAAAAACTTCTCCCACTAGTAAAACTTTAACTTTCACCTATCTTCCTTTTACATACAAAAAGGACAATAGAGAAATTTTACTAAAGTCAAAAGTTACTAGATAAGTTTCTGACTGGTGTGTTTTAACTAAGGAGGCTAGACCTCCTTTTATAACTAATGAGTTTGCCCAAATGTATAAACCCCACCGATGTGGGATTATCAAATTGAGCAAAGAGTCAACAGATCCAGGTAGCCTACTGTTCCTCGTGCCTCACTTGATACATGGCTTAAATCTTCTTCAGCTTGCCTTGAAAGTCCAAAGTTCAACACTTTTACTCTCATATTGATGTCTAGGAGAATATTGGTTGTTTTTACATCTCGGTGAATGATGCTTGGGTTGCATCCAGTGTGCAAGTACTTGAGACCTACAAACATCTGAACTTGTTTTTTTACTGTAAACTTCAAATGAAATGCGCATGAATTTTAGCAGTAAGTTCCATATCAAACCTTTAGCTATATCTTCTGCTATAAAAAGACGAGCAAGCCAGTCTAAACGATTCTGGTTGGCAGAATCTGTCAACAAATTTAGAAAATTTTCAACAAATCATTTAGCAATAGCTGAGAAGAAAGATAGATGAATAGAAAGAATATTTCCATGAAGCATGAGTACAAGAGGTGACCATGTATGCGATCTTGCAAGGTTCCATTGTGCATATACTTATATACCAAAATACGTTGATGTTCTTCTTCACAGTATCCAATTAAGGGAACCAAATTTCTATGGTGAATTCTTGACAAGAGGGCTACCTGCAAGTATGTTGCCTTGTAAATGAACTTGTATTCATGAAAACTTTTGCAATCATCTTTTGATTGTATATCCAAAAGGGAACTATTTATCTAATATCTGACACTACCTCAGTCACAAATTGCTGGTTTCCATGGCTGGTCAGATCTGCCAAGATCTTAACTGCCACCTCTTTTCTGTTTTTCAAATACCCATAAAAGACAGATCCAAAGCTTCCTTTGCCAATTTTCATTGAAAAGTTTTGGGTAGCTTCTTCGAGTTTAGAGAGTGGAATATAATAAGTTATGCCGTCATTCACTAAATGCACTCCATGGGCAATTGAATATGTGGTTGAAGGTTTGGTGCTGCTACCCATAGAATCACCTGATGAACACAAAACAAATGCTGAACTAAGGAAATCTGCACACCATCTCATGGAGAATACAAGACAGAATTTATAAGCATGCAAACCTTTTGCATTGCTTTTCTGTTTCTGTTGATGTGTCTTTCTTCGAAAACTTCGCACAAATAATAAACTTCCTAAGATGAGAACTGACAGAATTACAAGAACTCTGTTAAAACAGGAAGTGAAATGAAAAATGGACAAGGAAATGGAGAGAAAATCCTTATTTCATTGATGGATTTCTGGTGATGCTCATACTACCATTATATACTCTTACAAAAGTAAAAAGAAAAACTTTCTACAAAAATTAACTTTACAAGCAAACAGTCCACAGCTTTATGGATAGCATGGCTAGGGACTGCTTTATACATTGATTTATGTTCCCTATTCTGATTGAGTGCAGCCATATGCTTCCTTAATTAAGACCTCCAATTTCTGTACCAACATTTTCTCCATGCTGCTACTGCTTTCTTCTTTTCTTGCTCTGGTCTGCATCTTTCCATCTGCTCTTACTGCAGCATGTGGATTGCAGGATAAAGCAGGTTTATTTGCTGCTGCATGCATGCCTAGTGTCCTTGCATTTTCTTTGTTTGCAATTTATCTTGTTGCATTCTGTTTTGTGAGAAACTCTAATCGAAAATCCAAGTATCAGCTTAAAATGCTTCTTGTTCTGTGCCCCTTTACGTAGTTTGGGATTATTTTCATAGCTGCAAGAGAAAGTTGTGCAGCCATTAATGAATTCCTCGTGCTTGCTTAGTTGGACCCTCATGTTTAAAATATCTCCATTGCTACTTTCTTTCAGAGTTTCAAATACTCTTTCTTTTCCACAATTGATGGCCAAATATAGAAGCATACTTACTGAAAATTGACTCTCCCACTTAAGAGTCCTCGTGCTATTTCCCCGGTAAAAGAGTTGTTTGTGAATCAATCTTTACGTATTTACTAATTTCCATTGCATTAAGAAGCGGTCCTCGAGTTTAATCCCGGATCTTAACGAAGGCAAATGACAGAACAGAATCAAGAGTCACATTCATGAAGCTGGGTTCATAAAGGGTATAGCTCCCATTGGCATTCTCAGCAATATTCACCACTGCATTGCTGTAGTCTGGGGTGTAAGGCTTCTCCAATTTAAACTTCCGAGTTTCATTGGCACCTAAGTCTTCAATTTCAGCAAAGTATGCATAGGCTCGAGCATTGGCAGGGAAATCGTCTAAACTTAATCTGTAGCTGAGCTTCCCTTGGGTGGCAACAACAGCTGTTTGCATCACTTTTCAGGTGGGTACTCTCGTGTTCTTATGTTTACATTCTTCGATGTACTTATTCTCTCTGTGCCCGGGGCCACACCTACAAGAAAGTTTTGCCTTTTAACCAGATCGGACTCCCAAATTCTGTCATAGGGATCATCTGGATACCTGATAAAAAAACGAAACCCAATTGTTTTTGCACAAAAAACTAGCTGATGAAAAGTTACTCTCGCCGCCTTTGATACTGTACGAGGTTTCCTCTTGGATTTTCTACTTCCGCTGATTTTCCTCGTCTCATGAATCCCATGTCTGATGTCCATTGCAATCCAGTACTACGGTCGGTGTAATTACTCGTGCCTCCAGAGTCTAGACTCAGGAATTCTGCAGAGTTGAATCAGTTTTGCATAGATTTGTGATTCATTCTATTTACATGAAATACATTAAAAAAAACCATTTCAGATGACAATCACTACATTAAATTGGAAGAAAACTTTATCAACATATCTTATCTCATTATTATTATTATTTTATCAAATTTTTATAAAAAAATAAAATAAAAAATTTAATTTTTTTAAATCTTAAAATAATTTTTTTGAACTTTTAAAATAAACTTATTTCCTGTTAAACCAAAATTAAAAGTTTAATATTTATAAATTGAATAAAATATTATTATAAAATATTTTATAAGTGGAAGGTACCTTCAACTTGGCACACAGCAGATGATAGAAATAAGAGAAATATAACCAGAAAATAAGGAAAGAACCCATTGAAGAAGATCAGGGAAGACAACCTGTTTATTTTTATAATTAAATATTGAGTTACATTACTTTTTTTTTATTAATTTAAAACGTGAGATAATAATTTTAATTATTAAAATGTAATTTCTTTTATTTTATCATGTGAATTTATTTGACGTATTTTTATTTATTATTTTATCTTAAGTAGTTTTTACGTTTAAATTAATTTATTCAGTTCTCTGTTTTACAATTCTTTTATTGGATCAAAACTATAAACGTATTAGATCTCGTTTATTTCCTTCACTTTTTTTTTTTTTCTCTTTTCTGTTCTTTTTCTTTTTCTTTCCTTTTTCCCCAGCATCCCCCCAGCCCCTAAAATCTCAGTGACTGAGTACAATCAAAACCCTTTTTGTTAAGTACTTGGGGACCATCCTTCTTCCACTTGACTTTGACGTTGACTTTAGTGATTGATGATCAACTTCCTCACTGTTCATTCACGCATATCTTTTTAGAGTTCTTTGCAGCCCACAAACGGCTATTTTCGACTCTCAGTGCCACCTTATCTGTAATGTAATAAGAGTAATGCTGTTTCAATTATTTTTAAAAAAAATTAATTTTTCTCACGTAAATATTATATATATTTACTTTTTTTCTAAAACGATTTTAAGCGACTTACAACACCTTAACCATATCTATCATTTCTCTGGTAATAAATTACGCTTTTTTTAACTTTTTGAGTCCTTCTACACTCAGTCAGTCGGCATGTCAGCTTTTTAATTTATATAAAAAATTCAAAAAAATAAAAGCAAAAGCAGCAAAATAGAGCCTCATTTCTTTCAAATTCCCGCTTCAACACAGGTCTCGGTGTCTGGGTTGCGATTTTGAAGCTCGTCAAGTGGCGTTCAAACTTCAGGTGGGTTTCTCCTTCGTATTTGACGTCTGGCTCTTGCGTGTGTTTCTTCTTCTCTGTGCTCATTTATCTGCCCACTTGAAATCCACGTTGTTCTGGTTCGTCGATCTGGGACCGTGGAGTCGTCATTTTTGTGGGTTTTTCGTGTGGGTCTCATCGACAACTTCATCAGACGTAAGATCAAGAATTTTCCCCTCCTAGTCCACATTTCTTCAATTAATGTTTCTTTCTGTATATTTTAAAATATATTAAAAATTATCTAATTTCTTTTTTATTTTTATTTATGACAAAAATATGTTATCATATTATTATTTTATTTTATATAAAATATCTTTTATTTTTAAATTAAATTAAATTTTATATAAAAATCAAAATAATTTTTAAAAAGGAGACTAAAAAGATAAAATTAATTATATCTTAATAAATTGTTAAAATACTAACATATTTTTTTTTTTTTTTATATTATTTTTTTAAAATTTTAAATTTTTGAAAGGAGTGGAGTCAGGAGAAGGGAGCATGCCCCCCTCCTCAACGTGGCTCCGCCATGGAGCCACTGCTTTAGACTGAATTAGTGTAAGAATGCAGCATGAATCATTTGATGTAACTTTCGTGGAAATTAGTAAATTTGAAGGAATTCATTATGTTGTTAACTCTATTTATCGTTACTAGGTAAATATGTATTCGCTGGATAATGGTACTGTTTCTGGGATTTTGGGTGGATAGAGCTCAAATTTCGCTTGAATTTTGGGCTTATGCTCTGTTTTTGCTTTTGCTTGTATTTTTCAACTTATAGTGATCTTGGTGATGTTGCTACCACATATTTTGGCTTGGAAAGATAAATTTCACCACAGTAGTTTCAGTTTGTGATTGGTTTTTAAAGTAATATTAGGATTTGTATACGTGACTGAGACTTGTGATTAATGTTGAATCATTTGAAAGCTACAAGAAATAGGTTCCAATGAGATGATCTTAGTGATGGTTGAAAAGGAGGCTTATGAGTTATGGCTATCAAAGCTGGCACTTTCAATGTGTAAATCCCCGCTTAGTTTTAATTTATATCATGAATTATAATTTTATTTGGACCTTTAAATAAATGAAACTTTTCACTTATAATTGTATGCTAATTGTGAATGTGAGGATGAATACTTTTATAATCTTCACCTATCAATAATATGAAGAAAATGATATGCTAATTCAATTTTCTTGATTGTAGGTTCTCCAAGATTGAGTCGATATAGCTTCCGACATATAATTATTGAATAATGAGTATGATATAGTAGTGGTTGATGACGCACTCGACAATGATGATAGTGTTGAAGAACCCCATATTGATGATGGTGTCGAAAAATCCAAGGTTGGAATAACAAAAAATCGGGCGTCCAATATCCTCAAGCGAAGACAAATAGAGAGGCAATGGTGTAAAGTAAGAGTTAATGTTGTGCTGAACGAGGACAATGGATGTACTTTGTCTAAATACACATGAATGTAGTTCGATAAAGGAAAACACTTTAGATGTTTTAAGAAGTAGATACTTGTATAACTAAGAGGTTTGAAATAAATGATGAGGTAAGAATACATGCATTAAAGACTTTTAAGAGTGTAGCTATCAAAGTCGGGGGTATGAAAATGTGCCATTTGGAGAGGAATGTCAAAACTATATTGACAAAGCAAGACAACTATGCCTTGGAGTTGGAGGTGTTGAAGTTTTAATAAACTACTTTTAGGAAATGCAAAATAAAAATCTAGACTTTTCCTATGCGATTGATATAGGGCCTGACATGAGGTTAAAATTTTTTTTTTAAGCAGACACTCGAAGTAGAGTTGCATATCAGTCATTTGGAGATGTAATCATATTTGACACAATATACCTAATGAGCGGTGCAAAATTGCAAATACATAGTATCGTGGTTTTATTGTAAAGTAATAAAAAGACTATCGTCCTTAAGGGTTGATATCTTACTTTTGACAAATACCAAAATTATACTAATCTTGACTTTATTTAAAAAAGTCCCTAAGATTTTTATAATTACAATTTCAAATAAAACTAGTTCAAAGAAACTATTTAAAGGAAAATAAAATTGTAATTTTATGATCAGATCAATGAGAAAAAGAACTTCTAGAAAATCAATTTCACATAATCTCTCATTATGTTTTTCTCATTGAATTAATTGAATTTAATTCTTTCTGTTTGTTAGCAAAATCTCCAAACTCATCCAAAGGTAACTTTCGATGGTTAATTGGAAATATTCTTAGTCATTATTTTACATAAGAGTATGCAAATTAACAAAGCAAGAATGTATTAAGACTAACCATTTTAAGATTACATAAATTCATATAAATCTTTCGATCTCTATATTTACTTATACTGAAATATCCAAGATCTATCATATAATTCCATCTTTTGATAGTAAATCACAAGATCAAAATCATCTAAATAATGGCTAGTTAATTAAAAGCAATAAACTCAAAATAAGTCAAATAACTATAGAAGAGAATTACTTCAAATTAATAGAGAAAAGCAAGTATAGTTTGAAACTATATTATATTGTTTTTCTAGAATAAAGAAAATTTAGTTCATATTAAAAATTAACTTCAACATAAATAAATTCACCATAATTTTTTGAGAGAAATGGAACAAAATAAACACTAAAAAAATATTCTTCATAGCTCACAATGTCATTCACCTTTTTTTTTTCCGGTCGGCATTAGTTAGCTCTCTTAACTCTTATTATTATTATTTTCTTTTTTTCCCTAGGCTTCGTTTGGATGTCAAACACAGCTAAGTTAATCTCACTTCAGGCTGAGCTTGGCATCCAAATGCCCTAGAAGAATGTAGTTTAAAAGAGAGTCAAGTGAATTCAAGGGCCCCATGTTTCCCGCTGCATTGCAACAATAATATCCTGATAGATTTTTTTTTTCTTTTACGTTCCAGGCCAACACGTACACCTTTCTCTCTCTCAGCTTCCGCTGCACGTGTGCACAAGTCAACAATTTTTTTTTGAAAAATTTTGTTATGCACGTGGGAGACAGTCACTGTCAATAAATAATGTGTGACTCTTATATTTTTCAACTCTTTTTAACATTTAAATCTATATTTTGAATTTCGTTCCGTTTCGGTGCCTCAACCGAAACAGGATACTACCTTATTCCATTCCGTTCCAAATTTCGGCCGTTTCGGTCAAATTTCGACCATTCCGATCAAATTCCGGCCGTTCCGGCCGTTCCAATACAAATTCCGGCCGTTCCGGTCTCTATTCCGGTTTAGATTACTTTTGTAATTTTTTGTGTTTGAACGATATTTTTTTTAATTTTAAATTTAGATGGTATTTAATTAATTTTAGAATATAAAATATATTTATATGCTTTGTAATTTTAAATATGTTTTTTTTTAAATATCATTATTTTTAATATTTTATCTATTTATTTATTTTTATATTTCAACTCAAATTTGTATTTTTTCAACTTCCAATCATTTTATAAATTTTTAATTCTTCTAATATGTATACATATATATGATACACACTTACATATATATATGTTTTTATTTTATTAATTATTAGTTTATACATATATAAATATTTATTATAATATATAATTAATCCCGAAACGGAACACCGGAACGAAACGAAACTGAAATATTTTGTTCCAATGCCTCAACCGGAATGGCCACCGAAACGAAATTCAAAACTTTGATTTAAACACATTTTAAATTCATCTAAATAAATTTTATAAAATTCATTCAATTACCTTAATTTACTATTATTTACAAAAAAAAAAATTAGATTTACTCAGCTCAATTCGTTAGTCTTTTTCCTCACCTCTCACTTCCTTTTCACTTTTTCTCACTTGCACGTGTATCCAATAGATTAGATAGCCAGCATTTGTTTCTCTTCAAAACTCTGACTTCCGATTTCGTTCTTCAGCAAAATCGTTGAAGGCTTTTTTTTTTTAACGCCTTCAAGTTTCCAATGACTTCAGCCTTTTTTTGAGCTTTTATCTTATTCAAAATTCTGCCCGTTTGACTGATTCCAATTTCTTCTTCTTTTCAAAAATTCAACGCGATATCTCCTAAACAGCACTGCGGACCAACTCTTACATTCAAATAAATCTTCATTTAAATGAGACAGTTCTTAAATGATAGGCTTTTAAAATTTAGATCTTCCTTTTCTTTAAATTTGAAATAAAACTTAAATGACACGAATAATGAGGTCTAAAATCAACAAAAATAAATAAATTTGGACTAAAATTTAAAATTAACAAGTGATAAAATATACCATTATGCAAGTCATTATCTAACCAATATTGCTTATAATTTTATAAAATGCATTTTGTGCCGTTTGTGTGAGCGAACAATCATGATTACATTATAAAAAAAAGGCGTTTATTTATTTTTTTGAAGAGAACTGATTTCATTAAAAATCAATCACGATAGTTCAAAAGTTATAATAGATAGAATACACGTGGGACATTCTTTTATATCAAATAAATCTTCTGAAAGTAAAGCACCAGCTTGTGCCAAGGTATGAGCTATCCTGTTTGATTCTCGATAGGCGTGTTTCGCTTCCCAGTAGCAGAACTCATTCAAGCAGCGCTTTGCATCGTCAATTATGGGCCTCCCAAACTCAGGTTTGAAATTTGACTTCTGAGGTGATTAATGATTGGTAGGGAGTCGCCTTCAAAAATAGCTGTACGCAGACCTAAATCTTTACATATTAGGATTGCAATTAATAGTCCATGAACTTATGCTTCAAAAACTGTTTTACTAAGAGGCCTGGCTGCTCTCACAGTCCCCACCAATTGTCCTTGGGCATCCCTGATCACAACACCCACCCCCATATTTTTTCCTCCAACTTTCCATGCAGCATCCCAATTCACTTTGAACCAGTCAACTAGTGGTTTAATCCATTTTCTGTTTCTCAATGTTGGTTGCTGTTGTGCGTGCAATTCTGGTCTATTGGCTTCTGTATAGGACTGTTAGGCCTGTTGAGCTCTTAGGAGTAGTAAAGAAGGGTGTAAGAAGCCTTTTCCATGTATTGACTCGTTTCTTCTGGACCATAAGGCTTATGTAAAGGTCCCTCTCTTTCCTCTCTCGAGCGACTGAGTTAGGGTTTGGTATAGGGGTCATCTAACGGCCGATCTCATCTCACTTTTGTTGAGTCTAGCTTTATATTGCGTCACAGACCATGGAAGAAGAACTCACGAAACGTTAGCAACGACTAAACCTCTCGGTTGAGGAAACAGAGGCGATTCGATTCAACTTTGTGGAATGAACGAAAACAGATCCAAAGAGGAAAATATGCTTGGTTGCAAAGATACTCTCCAAAAGAGGGGTGAGCAACGAAGCATTCAGATCCACAATGGCTCATGTTTGGAGGCTCGCAGGTTGAGTCCGGTTTAAGCACTTGAGTGAACAGAGCTTTTTAGTGGAATTTCAAAGAACGGAGGATAGAAATAAAGTATTGACAGGAAGGCCTTGGTTCTTTGACCATAACCTTCTTACCATCCAAGAACTCGACGATAAGATCTCCATTAATGAGATCTAGTTCAAGTATGAACCTTTTCTAGGTGCAATGCCATAATTTACTGATGTCAGTTACTAACGAGGACATTGGGGGAAAGCTGGGGGATTCAATCGGCGAACCATCCAGGTTGAAGCTGAAGCGGATGGGTCCACATGGGGAAGATGTTTGCGCATCCGAGTAGCCGTGAACTTGTAGGAGCTGTTGCTCAGAGGTAAATGGCTGGACTTTGAAGATGATAGGTATTGAATCTCCTTTAAATACGAGCGTCTCCAAAACTTTTGTTTTCAGTGTAGAATACTTTTTCACAAAGGAAAAGTTTGTCCAAAATCTATAGTTGACCCTAACGATAAGGTAAAACCAAAGCTGGAATTTGGCCCTTGGCTCAGGGGTCAACCAACAAACTCCTCCATATTTGATATGCGTAAATACGGAGGAATTCCCAATAAAATAGAGGAAAAAAACAAGGAACAAAATGACGCAAGGTCCCAAAAAATGGAGGATAACAAAAAAGAAAGGGACCAGGCAACGAATAAAGAGGATAGTACAGGATCTGCTGAGGCACACAGTGCTGCCCGTGAGGAGAAAGGGTATGCCAATAATAAACTGATCTCCACCCAGGGAGCATGTGGGGGGTCTATCCTACAACAGACTCATGGGAGAGAAGAGGAATTGCAGAGTTCTCAGGACATCCACTCAAGTTCTGTGGCAGTGCAGCCACAAAATAAGGTTAATGAGAAGAACTCAGAACCTGCCCTAGATTGTAGGGTCACTAAAGTGGATGAGTCCTGGATGGATTTAGATTCGAGTCTTTGCAGGGGGAATTTATTGCCACCTGAGTCGAGGAATCCCACACATCAGATAGACGATTTGAATGGGAGTCATGGGGAAAGGTAAGTAGAGATCACACTAACCAACCTACCTGTCCCACTCCCAAATAATGTTATAGCCCCTTCCACAGATGGGCAATGTGGTGGGAAGTTGACCAGCAGGTGGAAGAGGAAAGCTAGAGGGTATGACAAGGAAAATTCACCCCTCTCCGACATTACAAATACACTAGGCCAAACTACTCTAAAAAAGAGAGTGAAAACAGAAGAGAACCTTGTTAACACAAAAAAACCAAGAAACCTAGTGAATGGTTGTGCTACCCAACTAGCTGAGGCAGTGGCTGGTTTCCAACCCTGCCCGCCCCAATGAGTCTAATTATATGGAATTGTTAAGGGCTTGGGAACCCTCGATCAATTCATATCCTTAGGAAACTCACTAAGGAAAAGTTCCCATTCTTAGTGTTCCTCGTGGAAACCAAGTGTGATAGAAATCGAATGGAAGAGATTAGGAGATCCATACATTTCGAAGGTTGCTTTGCAGTAGATAGTATAGGGCTAAGTGGTGGAATTGCCTTACTTTAGATGGAAGCTTGGCAAGCTAAAATAATAAATTTCACCAAATGGCATATTTCTGCAGAAGTCCAAGTCACTGCTAATAGTCCAGGCTGGGCTTTTAGCGGTTTCTATGGCCATCCGGAATCCAGTAAGAGGAAAGGCAGTTGGGAACTGTTAAAAATGCTCAAACCTCCCCCCACTACCCCATGGCTGTGTGCGAGTGATTTTAACGAGATCTTATTCCAGCAAGAGAAAGTTGGAGGCCCAAACAAACCCTACAAACAAATAGAAAATTTCAGGCAAGCCTTGATAACTATGACATCAAGGACGTGAAATACAGTGGCCAAAAATTCTCGTGGGCTAATAACAGACATGGGAAAGATTTCACTAAGGAGAAACTAGATCGAGCTCTAGCAAACCAGGTTTGGAAGGAGAGATTCAACTCAGCTCTCGCACAACACTTCCAGCTGTGAAATCTGATCACTCTCCTTTGCTTGTTAAGCTAGAAACAAAGAGGAAATGAGTGCATAGAAAAGGGTCAAATTTCAGGTATGAGGTTGCTTGGGAGTTAAGACCTGAACGCAAGAACATCATCAAGGAAGCCTGGTACAAAGCGGGATGGGGAGATAAATATGGAAGATAGATTAGAATCAAGCTGGAAATGTGCCAAAAGAACTTGTGCAAATGGCATCAAGAAATTAAAATGCAAGAGTCTCAAGAGATCAATAGGGACTTGGAAGTAATTAGTGAGTTATAAGACAATGGAGTGGGGCAGCATGTAGACAAGCTGGAGTCATTACAAAGGAAATTGGAGCCATTTATCGCTGAAAAAGATATGAAGTGGAGGCAAAGGGTGAAAGAGCATTGGCTAAAGCATGGGGACCAGAACACACATTACTTTCATAAGCAAGCTGAGCAAAGATGAAAGACCAACACGATTAAATCTATTGCAGACAACCATGGCCAAGTGTTCCAGGACCAGAAACAATTGGGAGAATGCATCATAGGTTCTTTCTCATCTATCTTTACCTCTAATTTGCCTTCTTCTGCTGATGATTACCTGATATCTTTGCTGCCAAAAATCTCTCCGGAGATGTATGAGACACTGTTGAGACCCTTCACCTCTGATGAAGTCAGAGATTAGTTTTATCATAAAAATTGGGATTTAGTGGGAGGTGATATATGTAACTTTGTTCTTAAAGTGCTTAACCAAAATGCGTCCCTAACTTAAGTAAATGATACTTATATTGCCCTTATCCCCAAGATCAAGAAGCCCAAAAAGGTAGCAGACTACCAGCCCATTAGTCTATGTAATGTAGTGTATAAATTTATTTTCAAAACCATAGCTAATAGGTTGAAAAACATCTTGTCATACATCATTTCAGCTAATCAAAGTGCCTTTCTACCAGGGAGGCTTATCTTGGATAATTCATTGATGGCTTATGAAATCTTACACACCTTGACCTCTAGGATTAAGGGAAAAAAGGCTTTATGGCTATTAAACTCAACATGAGCAAGGCATACGATATAGTTGAGTGGTGTTTTGTGGAGGCGGTAATGACCAAACTTGGTTTCCCTCTCTCCTGGGTTCACCTTATCCAAAAATGTATCAATTCAGTGATCTACTCAATATTGGTGAATGGTGAACCTCAACATTCTTTCCAGCCATCCAGAGGCATCCAACAGGGGGATCCGTTATCCCCCTACATTTTTATTTTGTGGGTAGAGGCTTTGTCTGCAATGCTGCACAGTGCCGAACAAAAAGGGGAGCTGTCTAGTGTGCTTATTGGGCGACAAGTCTCAAAGATTAGTCATCTGTTTTTCGCAGATGACAGTCCTATGTTCTACCAAGCATCCCAAAAGGAGCTGAACTCAATCCTCAACCTCCTAGACACCTATGGGCAAGCATCCAGCCAGGTTATTAACAAAGACAAATCATCTATTTTTTTCAGTAAGAACACTGGAAAAAGAACTCAAGATCAGATCCTCCAGGCAACCGGCATTAAGGCCACAGGCTCATTTGAGAAGTACCTTGGTCTCCCTACAATCCTAGGGAGATCAAAAGTCACAGCTTTCCTATTTTTTTCAGTAAGAACACTGGAAAAAGAACTCAAGATCAGATCCTCCAAGCAGCCGGCATTAAGGCCACGGGCTCATTTGAGAAGTACCTTGGTCTCCCTAAAATCCTAGGGAGATCAAAAGTCACAACTTTCCAATCCCTTGTAGACAAAGTTTGGACTAGAGTGACAAATTGGAAAACAAAAGTTCTTTCAGTTGTTGGAAAGGAAATTTTACTTAAATCTGTCCTCCAAGCCATCCCCACTTATGCCATGAATTTATTCCTACTCCCTGCTTTTATAACAAACAAATTGAACCAACTTCTGAAAAAATTCTGATGGGGGTATAATGAGGATGCCTAAAAAATTCAATGGATTCCCTAGGACAAGCTGAGTTCGACAAAAAAGGAGGGGCGCCTAGGTTTTAGAGGTTTTAGGAGTTTCAATATAGCTCTACTTTCAAAACAATGTTGGAGGATCTTACAAGATCCATCATCCCTGGTGGGCCTTTTACTGAAACATAAATATTTTCTTCAATCAGATCTGCACAACGCAAAGCTAGGTTCACGCCCTTCCTTTGCATGGAGGAGCATGCTAGGTGGTCTATCCCTCCTAGAATCTAGTTTGGTCTGGAGGCTCGAAAATGGCCAAAGGATTAATTTCTAGAATGAGAGATGGATTCCATCCATGCCTAGCTGGTATGTTATATCACGGAAGGAGGATTGCTACTGGTGCATAAAGGTTAGTGATGTTATCAATTATTCTCATAAATCATGGAATGAAGAGCTGTTGAAGGAGATGGTGTCAAAAAAGAAATAGAGGCAATTCAGAAACTCCATATCAACATAAGGGGCAGTAAGGATTAGATGATCTGGCAGCACTCCACAAATGGAGCTTATACTGTCAAAAGTGGATATCCTGTCCATAAACAGTAGGAAACCGAAAGGGAGGGGAAAACTTCCAACATACAAAGAGACAAAGAAGTGTGGAGGGGTATATGGAAATTGAAGGTTGCTCCAGCAGTGAAAAACTTCATTTCGAGGGCCTGCAGTGAAGCTCTACCAACTTTAGCTAATCTCAAGAGGAGGAGAATACTCGACGATAACTGGTGCAAGTGCTACCAGCTTGAACCAGAAACTTTAAGGCATGTATTGTGGGGATGCCCAGCTGCTAGAGACATCTGGAACCAAGAGATTATCAGGATTCAAAAAATGACAATTCATAATGACCTTTTCCTAAACATCTGCATACATTTGACTCAGACCCTTGAGAGGGATGAACTACAAAAAACCGCTGTTATTCTAAAAAAAGGTATTAATGATACTTTAATTGTAATTAGAATGATATTTTGGTAGCAAATAATCATTTTGATTGTAATTAAAGTATCACAAATATTATTTTTCTTCTAGTGTTAGTCAATCTTATTTTAGTGTGATTGATAATTTGATATGCAATGATAACACACATACTTTTGAAATTTTTGTTTGAGTTATGATTGAAGTGTATGAATGACCGATTACCAAATCCAATCATTACAAACCAAAATAAAGCAATATAACTTGCAATTGTGAGAGTGTTTTCATTTTCTAGGCATCCCTTTTGTTGTAGCATGATAAAACTTTTTGAGAAATTTGGATCACATTCTTGATATGAAGAGATTAAATGCATTCTCCACAAATGTGTATATGACTCGTTAGATGACAAAAATGCAATTGTGCAAATGAAGGAAAAAAGGAAATTCTGGAACGTGAATTCAAAAAAAAATTAAGTAATGTTATTTATTATCTTTTTTATTATTATTCTCTTATTATTTGGTGATGCAGTATTAAATAATAGAATATTATTTATTATATTTAATTTTTGGGTCTATTATTTAATGCAACATCAAAAAAAGTCGAGAGAATGGTGATAAATAGATTTTTTCAAAAACTATTATTGTAGTGGATTTTTTATATAGGATTTCAGCATATTCCAATTTTATATTTTATAAATATATATATATATATATATATATATTTAATTATAAAAATATAAAAAGAAAAGAAAAATCCTTTATGAAAATGTAGAATTTTCCCACCAAACCCGATAGGCTTGTTACGTAGCTAGAGGACAAGCCCATGGAACTTTGCCTCAAGTAAATACATGAAGTAGTGTGCGTTTGAATATTAAGATAAAATGAATTGACTTAAGATGAATTGAATAAAATATTATTAAAATATTATTTTTTTAATATTATGAGTATTTAGAATTTAAAAAAATTGAATTGTCTATTATATTTTGTATGAAAATTTTAAAAAATGTATGAAAATTTTAAAAAATTATGATGATGAAATAAAATGAGTTGATATAAATTTAGAAACCAAAATAAGCTAAGTATCATTACAATGCACATGATGGGACTTCACAGAAAAACTAGAAGGGTATAATTTTTTCACCACACCCAATGAGCATGTTAGAACTCATGTAGTATATGTTGTTGTTCAATACATCTCCAAAGATAAATTCAAATTTCCAGGATATTGAAGCCCATCCATGATTAATAAGAAAAACAAGTACAAGATTTCTAGAATATTCAAGTGCATTAATCTTGAAAATATATACATGAGAATATTCGAGTTGACAAAAAACTTCTATGCATATAGGCTTTTCAATCCTCAACAAATACAAAGAGCTTTCACATACATAAGAGTATTCAAGTCTCAACAAATACAAAGAGCTTCCACATACATATGGACTTTTGAAATCTCAACAAATGGAAATAGCTTTCACATACGTGAGAAATTTAAAGTCGTAACAAATTTAAAGAGCTTCCACATACATATAGACTTTCTAAGTTTATCACCTCTATTACAATATCAATATGACTTTCATTTTCTTTTGAACAGAACCCAAGTGGATATAAGTAACAAAAAAAAAAAAAACAGTCAATGACAATGAAATTGTTAGAACATAGATAGCCTTTTGCAGTTGCCACCTACACCTCTTGGCCTCTATTTCTTGTCGATGATTTAAGGTTTGGTAATTCCATTATTGCTTGGATCTTCTCAACTTTAGCTTTTAACCTTTCAATTTACTGCAGTAATCATTTGATATTTTTTGTCAATATGATAATATTTCAAGGTCATACCAGCAGAAGTGTCAACAAGACTTCTCAATGTGCAAAAAGCAATCCTCACTTAAATTTTAGCAAACAAAGCTATCAACGAGAATTAGATATGGGGGTCAGAAGAGAAATTTCACTATATAGTTTTGGCATCCAAAAAACTGATGCCCCCCATTTTCCTCTGCACTCTGCAGTAAGTCCATACGAAGTCTTCTTTATGCTGGAGTCGATGGAGCCAAATGACGTGATCTGAAGATTTAAAAAAAAAAATAAAAACAACAACAAAGTAAAAATGAAATCAAATTTCAACACAGTAAAAGTCTTCGGTTCTCCCGCGCTTTTGCTTGAAAAGCTCCGGCGATTTCATCCGGTGAAAACTTCGGGCCATTGTCTCCGTTGAACCTCTTCGGCCAACTCTGTCAATACCAAAGAATAAAAATCACACCCTCACTGCCTCATTTCACTCACAACTCTCGCACTCCCCACTCTCCATCTATCTCCCACGTCTTCTGCTTCTCCTCCCTTCCTCTTATTCTGCTTCAGACTTCTTCAGAAATTGCAAGAGACAAAAATAAAATGCAACTCTTCCTTTTGCCTTTCCTTCTGCTGTACCTCCATATCCAGTACCTAATCGTGTCCCCAGCACGCCTCCCGGAGTACAAAGCCCTTCTCTCCATCAAGTCCTCAATCATCAACGACCCACAGTCGGCGCTCTCTACGTGCAGCGCCTCCACCATCCACTGCACCTAGGTTGGCGTCACGTGTGACTTCTACCGTCGTCGTGTGACCTCCCTTGACCTCTCGTCCCTCAACCTCATGGGTACACTCTCCTCGGACATTGCTCACCTTCGTTTCCTCTTGAACCTTTCCGTCGCCACAAACCAGTTCTTTGGGCCCATCCCACCCGAGCTATCCTCCCTCTCCTCTCTTCGCTTCCTTAACCTCTCCAACAACGTCTTCAATGGCACCTTCCCCTCCCAGCTCTCCAAGCTCAAGAATCTCCAGGGTTCTGGATCTCTACAACAAGAACAACATGACCAATGAGTTGCCCCTGGCCGTAACCGAGATGCCCAACTTGTTCCATTTACATCTCGGCGGGAACTTCTTCGTGAGTAGGATCCTGGCCCAGTACGGGCAATGGAAATTCTTGGAATACTTGGCGATTTTCGATAATGAACTCGGAGATCGGGAACTTGACGAAGCTCAGGGAGCTGTTCATTGGGTACTTCAATACCTACGAAGGTGGCTTACCCCCGGAGATCGGGAACCTTTCAGAACTGGTTCGTTTCGACGCCGCCAGCTGTAGCTTATCTGGTGAGCTACCACCGGAGATTGGAAAGCTCGACACTCTATTTTTGCAAGTAAATGGGCTCTCGGGGCCCTTGACGGTGTTGGGATCGGCGGAAGCTCACAAATAATATGGAGACCAGAATTTAACGTAGTTCGGCCAATTTAGCCTACGTCCACACACACAAAGAGGAGAATTTGTATTAAACAATAAACCAATTATTTACAATGGTTTCTCTCTTCTAATCTCTCCAACGGACCTCACCTCCGACTCTCTGCTTCTCATTACAATCTTACATGTATTTATAGGAGAAATAAATAAATAGAACATGTAATGACGGTAAAATTCGAAATTTCGGCTGCCTACATTTTCAGGCGGCGCCTACCTTCCGGATGCTTCTATTCGGTGCCTAACTTCATCTTCCAGAAGCCTCCAGTTTCTTCATTTGCATGTGTTGATTTCTAACAATCTCCCCCTCAACACCAAATGCAGGATATCCTAACACATTTTAGTTCAAGGTACTTAACCTGACTACGTTTCTACATAACTCAAGTTTTTCGTATGTGACTACCTTTGTTAGCATGTTCGCTGGATTCTCCTTTGTATGGATCTTTACAAGCTCCAACAGCTGTTGCTCCATTACTTCACGTATCCAGTGATACCGAATATCGATGTGCTTTGTTCAGGAGTGGTACATCGAGTTTTTACTCATATCAAGAGCACTTTGACTATCACAATAGATTTTGTACTCTTTTTGACTGACTCCCATTTCTTAGAGGAACCGCTTTAGCCACAACATTTCCTTTCCTGCTTCTGCTATAGCAATGTACTCTGCTTCTGTTGTAGATAAAACCACACATTTCTGCAGTTTGGACTACCATGATACAGCTCCACCTGTAAATGTGTAAATATATCCTGATGTAGATTTTCTACCATCAAGATCACCTGCCATATCAGCATCTGTATAGCCATCCAAGACTGGGTTAGCTCCCCCGTAGCACAAGCACAACTTTGATGTACCTTTAAGGTACTTGAGAATCCACTGTACTGCTTTCCAGTATTCTTTCCCTGGATTTGAAAGAAAACGGCTCACAACTCCAACAGCGTGAGCGATGTCAGGTCTGGTACAAACTATAGCGTACATTAAACTTCCTACTGCTGAGGAGTACGGTACTGTAGCCATTTCTTGAACCTTTTCTGGTGATGAGGGGCATGAGCTTTTGCTCAATTTGAAGTGATTAGCCAGTGGAGTTCTGACTGGCTTTGCTTTCTCCATGTTGAACCTTCGTAGTATTTGTTCAACATACTTTTCCTGTGACAGCCATAGCTTCTTTTTCTTCCTGTCACGAGTGATCCTCATGCCCAAAATCTGCTGGGCAGGTCCTAAGTCTTTCATCTCGAAGACTTTGGAAAGATCCTTCTTTAGCTTCCTGATAATGGATGGATCTTTTCCAATAATCAGCATGTCGTCAACATAGAGCAGTATCATCACGAAGTCACCTTCTGAAAATCTTCGGATGTAAACGCACTGATCTGCAGCAGTTTTCTTGTAGTCATGACTCATCATGAATGAGTCAAACTTCTTATACCACTGTCTGGGAGCCTGCTTCAAACCGTAAAGGCTCTTTTCCAACTTGCAGACCAAATGTTCCTTTCCAGGAACTTGGAAGCCTTCTGGCTGCTCCATGTAAATTTCCTCATCAAGGTTGCCGTGAAGAAATGTTGTCTTCACATCCATCTGTTCAAGCTCCAAGTCAAGACTTGCCACCAATCCGAGTACCACTCGAATTGAAGTCATCTTCACAACAGGTGAAAATACCTCATCAAAGTTGATTCCTTTTTTCTGCTGGAATCCTTTGACGACCAAGCGAGCTTTGTGCTTCACCTGCTTGCCATCATTTTTCAGCTTGAACACCCATTTGTTTCTCAGTGCTCTCTTATCGTTTGGAAGTTCCATCAGTTCATAAGTCTGATTATTCTGTAACGAGTTCATCTCATCCTGCATAGCCTGCATCCATTTGTTGCTATCTGGATGAGATATTGCCTCCTGGAAGTTTTCTGGCTCCCCCTGATCTGTAAGAAGAATATAATCTGATTCCGGATATCTTCGTGACGGAATCAACAATCGCCCTCTAGAGGATCTGTCCTGCTGAGGTTGATCATCTGACAACTGTGGAAACTCTGCAGTTTCTGATGGAGAAGGCAACTGCTCCCCCTGCTCAGTGGTGGTTTCTCCGTTGTCAGTATCCTCTTCTTCTTCTGGGGAAACTTCCTGTCTATCTTCAGTGTTTGAAACAGACTAAAGTGGTAGTGAACTCGGAGCTGGTTCTGGAGCACTTGGAGTTGTTTGTTCTGATCCAAACATCTGGTCTTCATGGAACACTACGTCCCTGCTTCTGATGACCTTCTTCGCTTTTGTATCCCATAATCTGTATCCAAACTCTTCATCTCCATAGCCGATGAAAAAACATGGAGTAGACTTTTCATCAAGTTTCTGTCTTTTCTCCTTGGATACATGTGCAAATGCTTTGCACCTAAATACTCTTAAATGAGAGTATGAAATCTTGCGATCTGACCACACCATCTTTGGGACTTTAAACTGCAGTGGAACTGATGGTGTTCTGTTGATCAGGTAACAGGCTACTTTTACTGCTTCACCCCAGAATGGCTTAGGCAATTTTGCCATACTCAGCATGCATCTGGTTCGTTCCACAATAGTCCGGTTCATCCGTTCTGCTACACCATTGTGTTGTGGGATGTAGGGGACAGTCTTCTCGTGTCTAATGCCATGTCTGGAGCAGGATTCTCTGAACTCTCGAAAAGTATATTCACCTCCATTGTCTGTCCGGAGGCATTTCAGTTTCTTGCTAGTTTCTCTTTCTACCATGGCATGGAAGTTTTTGAATTGCTCAAAAACTTGATCTTTCCTTTTTAGGAAATACACCCACACTTTTCGTGAAGCATCATCAATAAAAGTAACGAAATATTTGTTACCGCAAATATCAGAGTGTACCAAGCTCAATAACTCTGATCTTTTTCCAGCAGATGTCTGGAATGAAACTCTATGCTGTTTACCAAATAAACAGTATTCACAAGGATTGAGAGCAATATCTTTGTTTATTGTAATCAATGCTTTCTTTGCAAGCATAAACACCCATTTTTCTCCCATGTGGCCAAGTCTCAGATGCCACAAGTTTGGTGATGTATCATTTTCAGCTACATTGAGACTGTTTGCACATATCTTAGCACTTAATTTGTACAAAGTGCCACAGACATGTCCCCGTGCAATGACCATTGCTCCTTTCTTCAATTTCCAAGCATTGTTGTTGAGGATGCTCTCGTAACCCTATTGATCAAGGGCTCTTATAGAAATTAGGTTGAGTCGAAGATCGGGTACGTGCCGAACGTCATTTAGCACCATAGTACAACCAACACTGGTATTATATTCTGACATCTCCAATGCCCACGATCTTTGAGAAACTTGAATTTCTCATCTTGACTGTACCGAAGTCTCCTGCCTTGTAAGTACTGAAGAAATCCTTACAAGGAGTGGCATGATAGGATGTTGCTGTATCTATTACCCACTCGGCTTCCTCGCTTGAAACGTGCAAGCAAGATTCTTCACCAGCGGAAAGGAGTACACAATCTCCAGAAAGCGTCACTGCAGCTTCGCCTTCTTCGTGCTTTGACTGATTACTTGGCTGATTTTGCTCCTTTTGCAGCTTTCGGCATTCTCTTTTAAAGTGGCTTTCAATACTACAATAAAAGCATTTTCCCTTCTTTCGCTGTTTACCGCGACTTTGGGATCTCCCTTTGCTTTGACTTCTGTTCCTTTCTCGACTTCTACCTCTACTATTTCTCTGATGCCTTCCTTCTGTTACAAAGGCATCTGTCTCGTCTCCTCCAATCTCCTTTCGTCTAGCCTTTTCATTAAATAAGGCATCTATCACCATTGACATGGCGAGCTTTCCATCTGGAGCTGAATTACTAAGTGAAACCACTAGCGTTTCCCAGCTATCTGGTAGGGAACTGAGAAGTAGTAGAGACTGCTCTTCATCTCCGAGCTTAAAATCTACGGATGCAAGTTGATTTACAAGATTCTGAAACTCGTTGGTATGTGCGGCCACTGAGATGCCGCTTTTGAGTTTCAAGTTGACAAGACGTCTTATTAGTAATGCCTTGTTCCGAGCAGTTTTTGCCTGGTACATGCTTTCCAGCTTTTTCCATAGTTGATAGGCATCCGTTTCCTATGCAACATGATGAAAAACACTATGGTCAATCCACTGCCAGATCTGACCAATAGTTTTCTTATTCAACTTATGCCAGTCTTTTTCCGCTACATCATCTGACTTTACGCTTTTCTCTTCAATTGGATCGAAGAGATCTTTACAATTCAGGAGATCTTCCATTCGAGGTCTCCATAGTGCGTAATTTGTAGATGTTAGTTTGATCATCGCACTTGCTCCCGAGTCCTCCATCAGTTCGGCTTTAATCTTTGATTTGAGTGACCGTTTCTCAACGTTTGGAGTTGAATCTCAACAAACGGAGCTCACCGTTGCGTCCGGAACGGTGGAAAACCTTGGAAACGACTCTTGTCTCGTTCCAAAACGATCAAAATTGCGCCGAAAACTTGAAAAAATAAGAAAAACAGAATATTCCCCACCATCTATCGGAATATTTCCTCCGGTCACCGGAATATTTCCTCCGGTCACCAGAATATTCTCTCAGTCACCGGAATATTCCTGCACCAGAATATTCTTGCCGGCGACGGAATATTCTTTCCGGTGACGGAATATTCTTCCGGCGACGGAATATACCGACGGAATATTTTTTATCCGTTTGGTTACTGTAGCGGGTCGGAAACCGGGTCAAACCGGTTCGGGTCGGATCACCCGGATTTAACAGATCGGAGCTTGTCTTCTTCACTGCGCGCGCGTGTGGCGCGTGGGTCCCATGACCGGCGCGTGGCCGTCGCCGAGTCAGCGCGTGTGGAGGGTGTAGCTTCGTCTGGTGTCCGTTTGAGACGAAATTTTTACCAAAATTTTCCTCTTGACCTGAGGAATCTGATAGTATTCTCCAAACTTGATTTCGATCAAGTTTAAAAATGGGCCTCTCACGAAAATTCACAAATCCGGCCTCCTACCGGCTCTGATACCACTTGTTGGGATCGGCGGAAGCTTACAAATAATATGAAAACCAGAATTTAACGTGGTTCGGCCAATTTAGCCTACGTCCACACACACAAAGAGGAGAATTTGTATTAAACAATAAACCAATTATTTACAATGGTTTCTCTCTTCTAATCTCTCCAACGGACCTCACCTCCGACTCTCTGCTTCTCATTACAATCTTACATGTATTTATAGGAGAAATAAATAATGTGAACTAGATTAAATGACGGTGGAAATTCCGGCGGAGATTTCGGCGCCTCAATCCAGCTCCTTTCGTTCGGCGCCTACTATTCTAGAAGCCTCCAGCTTCTTATCATTTGTGTGTTGATTTTCAACAGACGGTTGAGCTTGGCAACTTGATGAGCCTGGAATCCATGGACTTGTCGAATATCGTGTTTACGGGCGAGATTCCAGAATCATTTGTCGAGCTAAAGAACTTGACACTACTAAACCTGTTTCAAAACGAGCTTCACGGCATGATTACTGAGTTTGTTGAAGACTTACCAGAGTTGGAGGTGTTGCAGTTGTTTGAGTCATAATTGAAGTTTATGAATGATCAATCACTAAATGCAATTATTACAGACCAAAATAAGCAATGTAACTTGCCATTGTGAGAGTGTTTCTATCGTTTAGACATTGTTTTTTCTTGTGTCATACGTGAAGAAGCTTTTTGAGATGTTTGGATCACATTCTCGATGTAATGAGATCAAAGGTGTACATGACTCGTTAAGTGAGAAGGAATTTGAAGAACAATGGTGTGAATTGCTTGACATTTACGATCCTCACGATAATGCTTGGTTGGGATCCCTATATGCTGATAGGCAGTTTTGGGTTACACGAGACTTATTTAGCCATGCTTGTTTTCACGGTTGCATCCGAGTCAACGTTTAGTATGACAGCTCATGTGCTTGATCCTTTTCAAAGTTTGTTAAATCTGAGAACCGTTGAGGTACTTATTTGTACTCAAAATTGATTAAGGATCCATCAACAACCATTGATATATGAGAGGCTTTGGATAATGTAGAGAGTTACGTAGTAAACTCGGATAATGTTTTCTATGTTTTTAATTTTCTTAGTAATTTAATTCACACTTTTTTTTTGTAATATGTAATACTAAATATCTAGTGAAATTATGTTTTTTTTTAATTATGTAGTAAGCAGTAAGTAATATAGCTAGTATTAGTAATTTAATATTATAACTTATAGTTATAGTCCTATAATATTTGTGTTATAAATTTATCATTTATGGTTATAGTAATAGTAACTTAGTAAGTAACATCAATTGCTAATTTAGTAATTTATTTATTTATTTTATATATAATAGTATAAATAAAAATGATATTAAAATAAAAATGAAACTTAAGTATAGAAATAGTGATCAAGAAATAGTTTAAAATAAATTAAAAGTTTAAAGTAATTTCAAATAGACCCAAAGTATATTAAAAATAGTGTATAACAAATAGGCTCAAATTTAAGCTAAACCGCCTCAAATGCACTAATAAACGAACTCTGCTGCCAAATCCAAATCAAAGAAAATCTCAAATCTAGTGTAAAAAAAAAAAACCATAAACAAAAAGCAAATGAACCTATATTACAAGAAAAGAAAACGAAAATCAAATTGAAATAATGACATAGTGAAAAGGCACTGAAAATGCCATGGCAAACCCACAATCTCCACCGTAAACATCTTTCCAAGAGTCCCGAAAGGAGCCAATGGTTGGAGGAACCCTGATTGCACTTCACAATGGGAGAAGTCTTCTGAAAAAAGGGTTGCGCACTTCACAAAGAGATGGGTTCGTCAGGTTCGACCCAATAGGGAACTGTTGCCCTGAGGAACCCGTCTTTGGCGGGTTGGTCAAGTAAGGTTAGTCATGTCGGTTAGGTCCGAGCTCTTTGTAAACAGGCCTACCATACACTTATTTTATTTTATCTTCTTTTTATTTTTCCTATAACAAATATGTGGGGGTAAAGATGATAAGTAGAACAATTTAATTAGGTTAATCAGAATGAAATAAAATAAAAATAATAAAAAATAATTTTAAAATATTTAAAGTGTGTGTTGTGAGATGATGAATAAATTTTTATAATTTTCAAATTTAAAGAGGGCAGACGCGGGACAGGGATGAATACAAGGTGTGGCACAGTGGCGGCAGTTGAAACAACCGCTGGTTGAGGAATGGGCCGAGGGCCGAAAGTTATACATATAGTACGGATCACTCCTACCTGTAAACTAAGAAAGCCTCTCAACGAGTTATCCAAAAAAAAAAAAAAAACCATCTCAACGACTGGGCCCATAAATCAAAATATAACACATCAGGCCCAATGCATTAGGTTCTAATTCTCGGTGGACAGCATGTAGGGTTTTTGCGTTTTTGCATACACAGACTCGTCACTGCTAATCCGCTATATAAATTATAAAGTCACCATTTTTGTTTCTAGGGTTTTGGACGTTGGTGCCTCCATTCTTCGCTTCGCTAGGCTCAGAGACAGAAACTGAGCAAAAATGAAGACCATTCTCTCGTCTGAAACGATGGATATCCCCGACGGCGTAAAAATCAAGATAAACGCCAAGATCATCGAAGTGGAGGGTCCGCGCGGTAAACTCATCCGCAACTTCAAGCACCTCAATCTAGATTTTGATCTCATCACTGACGAGGCCACTGGCAAGCGAAAGCTGAAGATTGAGGCCTGGTTTGGGTCCCGGAAGACCTCGGCTGCGATCCGTACTGCTCTCAGCCACGTCGAGAACCTCATCACCGGTGTCACCAAGGGCTATCGCTACAAGATGAGGTTCGTGTACGCTCATTTCCCCATCAACGCTAGTATCACCAACGCTAACAAGTCCATCGAGATCCGTAATTTTTTGGGTGAAAAGAAGGTACCTTTCCGGCAATGGTAAAATGGATTTGTCTCCTTTTGAGGTTGTCTTTTGCTTCGTTTGGATTCTGAAACTTGTTTATTTCATATTCTTTTTTTTTCCTGTCATATATCTTGTTTATATATGAATGGTGGTTTGATCTGTGAGAATGAGTAACGATATTCAAAACTTAGTTCATTAGTTAGTTTAATTTATTAGATTGTCGGTGTATGTTTATTCTTAACTACAAGGTTCCTAACTGGAAGAGTTATTTCATAGTTTACCTGTTCCAGTGATAGAGCTTTTATTGTTTATTCTGTTATTCTTATTAATTTGGGGCTTTATTTTATTTATCTCTACGCTAATGTTGAATGTTTATTGACTTAAAAAAATGTTGATTGCTGTTTGATTTAATAAATATTATGGATATTTACTTTGGAAGACTCCGTTCTTGTTTCAGAATTGTCCTTTTCAACGCCTTCCAGTTGCTCGTTCAAACATTAACATTGTTGGGAGTTGTAATCACGTGCATTGGATTGCCATAATTTAGTTATTTTTAGCTACTCTTAATTTTTCTGATGTTAATGCTGGGCGGTTCTGTTGACATTGTGTTCCTTTCTTACCCGTGCCTTGAAAATTTGTTTGGGATATGGTGGCATGGGATTTTCCCCTTGCGCTTTTTAAACATCACTGATACTATATTACTTCATTTTTTTTATTGGCACTGATTTTATATTACTTCATGAAGCAGAATGGTAATAGAATAAAGTAGACGAAGTCAGTTTTTCATTTGGTAACTCATTGTTGCATCTTTTGGATAAGACTTTTATCAAGCGTAGATGCCTGCATATTTGCACACAAAACACAAGGATTGGAAACCTGGCGGCCCCGCCCGGGGGGGGGGGAATAAAAAGAGAGTAGTTGGTATTGTTTAAACTGTTTCTGGTTTCCTATTGGTTGCCATTTTGTTTCCACTATGGTGGCTATCTTGGAATTGTTACTACTCGGGGTGTATCTATCTTGCAAGTCTTTTAGCTCTATATATTGAGAGTGAATTTTTTGTCTTTGTCAATTTCGGTCTAGTACAGGTTGGAAAATTGATGTTGTAGTTATTGTTTTTGATGTTGCTCAGGGATTTAGATTCAAGTACATTGATGTTAAACTTTACCTTATTCAATGCTGAAATGGGGACTTCATTGGAAAATGTATTTTTTGGTTGTTAGGTAAGAAAAGTGGACATGCTTGATGGAGTGTCCATTCTCCGTTCCGAAAAGGTCAAGGATGAACTAGTTTTAGACGGGAATGACATTGAACTCGTTTCTCGGTCCTGTGCCTTGATAAATCAGGTTTCTCTCTCTCTCTCTCTCCCCAAATACGAACATCATACTATGTTTGCTTGCACTTGCTGATCTTGTTTTTTGTTTTGGGTTTGCAGAAATGTCATGTGAAGAACAAGGATATCCGTAAGTTTCTTGATGGTATTTATGTCAGCGAGAAGGGAGCCATCCTTGAGGAGTAATTGCTGGTGGGGTAGAAATGTTGTCTTAGTTTTTTGATTTGGTCTTATTCTTTTACGGCTTTTGTTCGCATTTGAAAGACATTTGAGCATAACATTATGAGCTTGATTTGCAATTTTGTGTTGTCGAATTTACCGGTTGTTAATCTTGGCAATATGTGCTTCAAAATCAGTTTAGTTGATTTATCCTCCGTAATTTTGGTAAATTGAAATCGTAGTTTTTGTGTTGAACTTGAATATTGTAAAATAGGTTGGTTCTTGTCGAGACTTGACGCATGATACCTCCTTGCGTTGTGGGGGACAGATTGGATCTAATATTCCAATCGTATCGCATCTTTTACAATGAAAGCCACCCTGAGATTAGTTTGTTCTTTGTAGACTTTCTTATGTTCTTTGGTCCCAACATGTAATCTAAAAGGGTTTTGCTGCTCAAGATTCTTTCATATCATTTTTATTTTTATTTTTATTTTTATTTCTATGTTAATTGGATTTTGGTTACATTCTTATTAATTGATTTCTACTTTCATTCATACACCACTTATTGGGTAAAAGAAAAAAAAAATTATGTATGATGTGTGGTGTGAAGATAATGAGCAGAATTAAATAAGACGCTTACAAGTTACAACCAACCTACCCCTCCCTCCCCTGGTTGAGGTATTACTAGTTCGAATTCTATTTACTGACTAGATAATTTCATGAAACTGTCAAAACTATTTATAAAATAACTAATAAAAGTATAATTATTTTATCAAAATATTATCATTTTAAGAACTCTTTTTACAAGTGATAACTTCTCTTTGTTGATTTTTGTGTTTAAAGAAATTACCCATTTATTTTTAATGTTTCGATGTTTTTTTGACTTTCTCCCATACCAGTTTATTCATTATTCATTAACTATCTTTAATTATTTTTTCTAATTTTTTTTTTTATTAAGGGTGTTTCTATTAAATTCTTGGTGGTGGGATGCACTACAAATTTTTGAGTAGTTTGACAAGGTGATTGTCAAAATAGATTATTAGAGACATTTTTATATTTTCGTTTTCAATTTTTCGACTGACATTCGTCCTATCTTAACGCATTATACCTTTGGTGCTGTTTCCTAGAGCAAACTTTATCCATGACTTTTCCATCCATTCTTTAATAAAAAAATAATATTTTTATGAAATTATTACTTGAGATCAAATAAAAATTAAAAAAATAATTTATTTTTATATTTTATTTAAAAATTTAAAAAATTATAATAAGAGTGGTGCTAGGAAATGTAGTCCGAAGATATCCCGAAACAGCAATTTATTTATTTATTTTTAATGATTTTTTTAATAGTTTAAAATAATTTTTAAAAATTAAAAAAATCATAATATTATTAAAAAACTTTTTTTAATCATTTAAAAAATAAAATAAAATAACAATTCGAAAGACTATTTCACCCGAATTTCTCTTTTCAATAATAGCATATGAATTGCGATTATCAAAGGTAAAAAACAGTCATAAGTGCCACTTTTATGAGTGGGAAAGCCAAGACGGAAACAAATCATCTCTCTATCATATCTTTAATTATCCTTTGCTGCTTTTAAATTTTAATCCGAATTAAGTAATAAACAAAGCATCTCACCTGTTGCAAATCTTTACCAGTGGAACAATCTTCTGACTGCTATAGCCTATATATAGTATACATATCCAGACAACCCCCACCATTCTAATTTCTCAGTGTCTTTGAATGCATATTTTTTCTGCTTTTTAACATTTCTTCTTTGGCTTGACAGAAAGTTAAAGAAGAAAAGAAATGGAGCTTGATCTTTCTCCAAAAGTGGCCAAGAGAGTGTATGGAGGCGATGGTGGTTCGTACTATGCGTGGTCCCCATCAGAGCTCCCCATGCTGCGTCAAGGCAATATTGGTGCAGCCAAGTTGGCCCTTGCAAATAATGGTTTTGCTCTTCCTCGTTATTCTGACTCCGCTAAGGTTGCGTATGTCCTTCAAGGTATGTATATATATATATATTTGGTATCTGATCTTTCATATTCTGATCTTCTTCTTTTTTTCCCTGTAGTTTTGTGGGTATCAATTTCTGTTTCTGCTTAATCATTTTAGCGTTTTCTGTTGTTGTTATTAGATTCATTGAATGGGTTACTTATCAAAAAAAAAAAGATTCATTGAATGGATTAGCAAACAGCTTGATGATTGCCTTTTTTTTCTCTCTCCTGATTATGAATTTATTGAATAGATGGGTTTTTTGTTATGTAGAATAAGATGTTAATTTAAAAATATATATATCTTTTAAGACTATTCTTCACTGAGTTTGTCGGTGAAATATATATAAGGTTTGTAGATTTCCCAGGTTCTTTTTATGCATCATGGGGAGCTTAGGGTTCTTTTGGAATGCCACCATGACTTACATGCCACTCAATCTTGAAGTGCTGCACTAATCATTATTTGTTAGAGATCAGAATTTCCTAATGTTAGGGGGTTATTATATACAAGAACCACAGGCATTGGGCCCCTAATACTAACACCCCCCCCCCCCCTCCTAAAAAAAAAAAAAAACCTAAATACTTTCGAAGTGTACATTTGATCACCCAAAACTCATAGACATTTATTGACCTTACTATTATATTGTGTTTCCATTACTCCATCTTTTACACTGTTTATCGTTTGTTCTGATTTTTTTCCCAACTTTTCTTGGGGGCTGTTGCTTGAGATTGGTTATTTAATTGGATAAAAAGAAGTGCAATTAGATGGTTTGAATTATTACTGAAGAATCAGTTTTAAGCGTTTATATGTTGAACTGAATATAATCTGTGGTCTAGCTTGTAAGAATGACTTGATTATTTAGATTTTTAAACAGAGTAGGACTGAGCTATTGGGCATGTAGCAGAGTAGTTTGAATTTTCTCTTGAAAGTAGTTCAGGCAAATTCAGTTTTGTTGATGGCTTTTACCAAGATACAGATTATTGTTAGAATATGATCCCAATACCAGTATGATATACAATACCGTTTCTATTATAATTTAGATTATCTTTTTGGTTACTCTTCATTGATTTTTCTTTTCCATAGGTAATGGTGTAGCTGGAATTGTTCTTCCTGAATCCGAAGAGAAGGTCATTGCAATAAAAAAGGGTGATGCCATTGCTCTTCCTTTTGGTGTCGTTACATGGTGGTACAACAAAGAGGACACTGAGTTAGTTGTTCTTTTCTTGGGAGACACTTCTAAAGCTCACAAAGCTGGTGAGTTTACTGATTTTTTCTTGACGGGTTCCAATGGGATCTTCACTGGCTTCTCAACTGAGTTTGTTAGCCGAGCATGGGACTTGGATGAGAATGTTGCAAAGAGTCTCATTGGAAATCAATCAGGCAATGGAGTTGTCAAGCTGGATGAGAACTTTAAAATGCCTGAACCAAATAAGGAACATCGAGAGGGCATGGCACTGAATTGTGAGGAGGCTCCATTAGATGTGGACATTGAAAAAGGTGGAAGGGTTGTGGTCTTGAATACCAAGAACCTTCCTTTGGTTGGTGAAGTTGGACTTGGGGCTGACCTTGTTAGGTTGGATGGGAGTGCCATGTGCTCTCCTGGATTCTCTTGTGATTCGGCATTACAGGTGACTTATATTGTTAGGGGCAGTGGGCGTGTTCAAGTTGTTGGTGTTGATGGTCGCAGGGTCTTGGAAACTACTGTTAGGGCAGGGAGTTTATTCATTGTGCCAAGGTTTTTTGTTGTTTCAAAGATTGCTGCTCCCGAGGGTTTGGAGTGGTTCTCTATCATCACCACCCCCAAGTAAGAATTTTTCCACTTTCTTAGCCGTATTATCACATTTCTGTAAGAATACTCATATACATCTAATGAATTTTGTAGTGCACTTCTTTTTGGCCCTTCACCCGATCTCTGTTGAAGCAATGCTTATAATCACAGAACCAGTCATGGCAATGGCCATATATTAATTACAGCATGAATAATTTTCTGTGCTGAATTTTTTGACCTTTTCTTTCTGTGGCAGTCCAATATTCACTCATTTAGCTGGAAGAACTTCTGTGTGGAAGGCTTTATCTCCTCAGGTACTTGAGGCTGCATTCAATGTGGATTCGGATACGGAGAATCATTTCCGTTCAAAGAGGACGTCTGATGCCATTTTCTTCCCTCCACCAAGCTGAACAAAATGAACTTGCTTAGTTTCAAATTTCTTTTTTCCCCCAATAAAAAGGCTTAGCGTTTTGCAAGTCTGTTCCAGTTTATGGTTAAAGACTCATTAAAATGGTTCATTCGGATTTATATTTGGGTTGTGGTTCTGTTCTGGATTCTAATAGTAGACTTGGTTAATATGATTTCAATCTGAATCATCATGTTTTAATCGTAGTTGGTTTGTGGTTTGTCCAAGTCTTTTAAATCTATGCAGTATAATTTTTCATTCTATACTGGTCAAGCATATAATTGGACACATGTTGTTTGGCTGCTGTTGGTGAACGGGTAGAAGTAACTCCAGTGAGTGGGTGCTATATGTTTGTCTTTGAGTATTCAAGTTCTATTTTACGCCAGTTGGTGAGTAAAGTGTCTCACTCCAACTTGTATCATCCACCAAATATTCTTAAAGAGTGATTATGACAAAAAGAAAATAAAACTTTTCTGGGCTTTGAGCAGATTCTGAACGAAGTAATAAGAGGAATGGTTTGTGAAAGTCATAAAGAGACAAGGGTCCTTTTATAAAAAATTGGACCACGCCATGAAAGTGTAAAAATGTCACAGGGCCTACTTTTTTTGCAAAGAAATATTATATTCATCATTATTATACTATACACTTGTTTTTTTTATGTATAAATATTTTTGTGGTGCAAGGAAGAGGAGTAAAAAATCTCTTTCACAAAAGCTTTGTACCTGATTTATCTATTTGAAACTTGTATTATATTTGGTTAATGGACAGAGTTCAAGAAATAATATTAATATTAAATTAGAAATAATATTAGTATTAAATTCTTTAAAGAATTAACACTAATAAACATTTGCTTTTGATCTGACTTGAAAAATAACATCGGCCCATGAACATGACTATGGAACATTTTTCTCCTTCTCACTAAAAAGAAAAAGAAGGTTCATTGCTTGCACCCAATTCAGGTCTCTTTCAGAACAAAATAGGAACCGAGTAAAATAACCAAACAGAACAAATTTCCAGCGAAGTAGACACCAATCATGAACGAATATGTATAATTTTTTATTTTTTTAATATTGCTAATTAGTGGAATGAAAGAACTCAAAACAAAATAAGAACCAAGCTGGTAGTATTGTAAACTGGGTCATCAAAGTTTTTTGTTTTTCCTTTGGTCTTGATCTTTACGCAAAAAACAAATCCGGGTACAATGATGTTTGACATGATGGGGACATAAGAGGATGTTTATTCTGAATTTGCCACTCACTTATAGTGTAACCATGTCCGTGGCTTAGCTAGCAATTGCATGTGGACATTTCACAGCTTGGATATAGGGTACAACATCTAAACTGGAATATTCAGAACCTGCCCTTGTGAAGGGTCCTTTTTGGGTGAATCATTACTAGATTTCTTTATCTTGATCATGTTTCTAGCCCTGAGGATATTGTTGTTGGCCCTTCCAATTTCTTTTGTTTGGAGACCCTAGTTCTTTTAAAAAATTTCTTCTCTTTTTGGCATTGGATGGCTACCTTTTGGGGGGGTTGTTATCATGCAGATCATGCAACTTGATTTCTGAGTGGAGAAATATTATTGAATTCAGATTTCAAGGAATGTATTTTAACATCATTGTTCTCTTTGGTTGCCCCTCACGATTCTAACATTTCCTTTTTTCTTTCTGAATTTTAAGAATATCCTCATTTATAGATCCTAGATCCCCATCCATGAATTGATAGATTCGACTATCAACTTTGCACGCAACCTGTGTGAATACAATCTCAGTGCAAACCCATTCAATACATTTCCTACCCTCCCATGTGCCATCAGATTGAATTACACGAGAACTACTTTAACCACAAAGGAATTATACAAAAGTAAATTTATAAAGTGGGATGGCATGATGTGATATGTTAGATTGTAAAATTATTTTTATTGAATAGTAGGTCTAACGAATCACCTTACTTTATGGATTTACTTTTGTGTCATCTGAATTCCTCGTATTCTCATGTTTATGCCTAGTTTTGAATGTGTTTTACACATTCTGTAATTCTTATCGCTCATGCAGAGATGCTATAACTTGGATGCAAGTTTGTGGACACTGAATAACTGCTATGGTAATAATAACACTCATAAGGGCCCCATTCAATCATCTGGCTTTGTGCTTAGGTTGATTGCAATGCAATAATTAATGGAAGGAGCATGATATATGTTGCTCTCTGATGATAAGAACTTTTAAACACGAATTCATCTAGATTTGATATATCTTCCCTTGGTTTCGTTTGGTTGCTAAACATGGCAAGGCCTTATTCAATGATAGAATACATCCAAATTAGGGGGGTCCAAGCTGGAAAAGGACCTAGAAATCAATATGCACCAAACGCCACCCAATGTGTACCCCACAGACCAATTAATCCAACCACATGCAAGAACCCATCATTGTCACCCACTAAAAATGTGAAGACAAACACCAAGATTCCTCTTCAGCTGTGTCTACTTGATTATCTTTAACACATCTTACTTTATGTTTTTGTCAGAAGTACAGGACAAGCTCAGGATCAAGATGATCATATTCATTTTATCTTGTGCTTATAAACAGAGGGGCTCTTGTTTGGCCACGTACTAAAACCAGTCCTTGCCCATATCCCCCCGTCTCCATTCTTTCTCAAAACCATTCTCAATTCCATTATCCACACCAGCATAAGTTCTTTCCAGAATCTCATCTTGTTCTTTATATTCCACAATGGGTTTCTGCCATATCTGCTGTTTGGTGTGTTTATCTATTCTAGTCCTGGTTGGTTCGGCTAGTGATCACAAGAAGCTTGAAGAGGGACCTGTAATCAATATAACCAAACATCTTTCTTTCCCAGATTTCATCCTCAACAGCAACCCCAGAATTGCCCATGATGTCAGACTCCTAGGTAGTGCCAAGTTCTCAAATGAAAAGGGTGTTCTCCAAATCCCTGGAGAATCCTTAGCCGTTGATCTCAGACATCAAGCGGGCCGAGCCCTCTACTCCTCTCCCATCCGCCTTCTGGATCCTAACACCAAAACTCCAGCTTCCTTCGAAACCACCTTTGCTTTTCAACTTAAAAATGCGACCAACCTCGGTTCTGATACTGGCCAAGGTGGTAGTGGCCTTGCCTTCATCATTGTCCCCGACGAGTTCACTGTTGGACGGTCTGGGCCGTGGCTTGCCATGCTTAATGATGCTTGTGAGGAAGACTATAAAGCAGTTGCGGTGGAGTTTGACACACATCGAAGCCCCGGATTTGGAGACCCTAATGACAACCATGTCGGAATCAACTTAGGTAGCATCATCTCCAGCAGAACATTCAACGCTTCCGATGTCGATGTTGTTCTTAATGATGGCTTGGTTCACCGAGCTTGGATCTCCTATGATGGTACACGCCGTTGGCTGGACATCCGTTTAGGATCGGCAAAGGAAGATGACCCATTAAAACCTATCTTCTCTGAGCCACTTGATCTCTCACCATTTCTGAAAGAATACATGTTTGTAGGCTTTTCAGCTTCTACAGGCAATTTGACTCAAATCCACAACGTGTTGTCATGGAACTTCACGTCCCAAAGCAAAGCTTTTCTTCGTATCCCTTCGACGGAAACATGTGAGAGTAAGATCCTCGTGGATAACGAAGATACCAAGAGTGCTCGAACCGAACCACCCGGCAGTTTCTTGATTTTCTTGGCTGTGGTGGCGTTGGTTCTGGCGGTTCTGCTCAGTCTGTTCCTCAACAATAAGCTCAGACGTGATAAGTCGAGCAATGTTGTCGTATTGCCGGAGGTAAAGCAACGTCCGACGCCTCCAAATAAACCTCGGCGCTTCACTCTTTCTGAGATTTCCAGTGCAACTCGGTGTTTCAGCGAGTTGGAAGTACTGGGTAGTGATGCAAGAGGAATTTACTATAGAGGAAAGCTTTCCAATGGCTGTCAAGTTGCCGTTAAACGGTGCTCAGCCCAGTTTCTCAACTCTCAGGGGTTAGATCGGAGAAGATTGTTGAAGGAAATCGGTACTATTAGCAGACTTCGACACCCAAATCTGTTGCCCATCAGAGGCTGGTGTCAAGATAATCGAGAAATCATGGTTGTGTATGACTTCTTCATCAATGGAAGCCTCGACAAATGGTTGTTTGGGGCCGGAGTTCTTCCATGGACACGTCGATTCAAGGTCGTGAAAGATGTGGCAGAAGCCCTTGGTTTCTTACACTCCAAGCAACTAGCCCACAAGAACATGAAAACCAGTAGTGTCTTTCTTGATGTCAGTTTCCGAGCAGTTTTGGGAGATTTTGGATTCGTGCTTTCTGGGAATGACTCAAGACAGTTCGAGGCAGCAGTTAGCCAAAAGATCGACGTGTTTGAATTTGGTGTCTTTGTTCTGGAAGTGATTGGTGGGAGGTGCCGGTTTGACTCAGAGGTGGAGCAGAAAGAGAGGGATTTGTTGGACTTTGCATGGAGAATGCATGAAATGGAAGAGAAAGTTAAGGTGGTGGATGGAAGAATGGGGAAAGTGATAAACTTGAATCAGGCAATTAGGGTTTTGGAAATTGGGTTGCTTTGCACTCTGAATGAGAGCAGAGGAAGGCCATCAATGGAGGAAGTGGTGGAGTTTCTAAGCATGGAGGTACCTTTGCCTGAGCTGCCAACATCTAGGCCTGTTGCTTTGTTTCCCTACAACAGCACCACAGGTCTTTGCAGTGGCTATTCTTGTGCTCCTTTTAAGTGATTCAGGGGTTACTAAGAACCCCTCTTAATATTATCCTAGAAGGTGCAGTAGCATCATATTAGAATCACTAAATGTATGAAAGCCTTTTTTGGCTGAGTGATGATGTATAAAACCTTATAATAATAGATGCGCATGTTTTCCATTTTGAGTTCTAGATCTTCGCAAAATCTAGGAGTACTTTTGTATTTACAAATAGATTATACAAAATAATTTACAAACTGATTTATTAGTTGCTTATGATCTGTTAGATTCATTTTATAATAAAAAATAATTTTATAATTTGACAAATTATATTAAGTCACATCAATTTATATATATATATTTTTTTTATATAATCTCTTTATTGCTAGAGTATTAAATGATATTATTTAATGATGTTATTGAGTATTGAATTATTAGGTAGATGCATGGTAGCTTGGTTGGAAATAAATTTAGGGTAAAATTTTGATTCTGCATATTAGGCGAGTGGTATTGATCTTGATTTACTGAAGTATTGGTATGATTTTGCCCTGATTTTTCAAATTGGGCAGGATCCTATTCCTAGCTACCAGTTTAATATCCAATATAAAATTAACATTTTGTTTTTCAAATTTAATTTTACCTAGACACGACACATGAAATCTGACCAACCTCGGGCTAAGACTACTTGATGATTTGTACCTACCTGTCTGCCTGAATATTGTTGTGGGCCATGCCATATGACACTTTAAAGATCTTTTTTTGTGGACCATGCCAGCTTATTGGGTGATGCTGGGATGTTCCGCCTGTCCCCAGTATCCAAAGCAGCCTAACGTTAGTTAGACTGCCTGATGATGAAAAATATATGAAAATAAAATAAAAAATATAATTAAATAAAAAAATTAAAATTAAAAATATATTAAAAAAATAAAATGAACAAAACATAATAAAAAACACAATAAAAACATAATAAAAAACACAATAAAAAAATAAAATGAAGAAGAATTTATGAGGGATTCGGCCATAGAGCAAACGGAGCCGCCGCCAGTGGCGGTGGGCGACACCGCCCACGCCATCGGGACCGGCGGACTCAGGCGAGCTCACCCCACGAGTTCGAAACGGATTGAAGGCTGCCGGGGGCACACCGGAGCTCGCCGGGACTCGCCTTCGTAGGGGTGAGCTCGCCTGAGTCTGCCGGTTCCGATGGCGGGGGCGGTGTCGCCCACCGCCACGGGGGGCGGCGGGGCTGTTTTCATGGAGGGGGGCAGCCCGTCTCCCCCAGGTTCTGTCTAATATTTTTATTTGGGTGTCCAATATTATTTTATTTATATGTAACCTTCCAATATTATTTTATTTATATGTAACCTTATTCATTTATACATGTCTTTAGCTGCCACCTGTTATAAGTTTGTAACTTTCAGTGAGCTTCAGCTGGTGGGAGAATAGGGTGGTGTTGACGAGTCTCTAGGTATTGTAATTTGTACGGTAAAAAGAGCATCTTCTACTCCTGTCCGTGCTATTGCTAAGGATTAAACCTGTTTGGAACTGCAGCATCTCCAATCGGAGAGAAAGAGATGAAATGTAGTTTTATGTATGATTTGAATTATTAAATGAAATAAGATAATTTTAAAAGTTGAATAAAATATTATAAAAATAATATTTTTTTTAATATTATTATTATTTTAAAATTTAAAAAAATTAAATTATTTATTATATTATATATAAAAAATTTTAAAAAATTATATATATAGTTAATCGTAACTCATTAAAAAAATTTAATGAGTTACGATTAACTACCAATCCAATCAGGTCGTATTTGCAATTTTGTGCATTTTTTATAGAAAAATATAAAATTGAAGTTCATTTCAAAATGAAAATTATTTTTTAATTGTGGATCGGGATCCACTCTTCTTTACTTTTAAAGAGAATGTGCGGAGCTTGCACATTTAAAATTGTATAAAACATTAGTCTATTTAATTTCTATTATTTTCTTTTCATGTACTCATATAGACTATCACACGAATCTTTCATCACCACCATCTCAACAGGTAATTTCCTAATCCTTTTACGAGGCTCTAGCCTCTTGTGATAAAATGTCGATATATTTTCATATACATTTGATAAGGAAAGGGAAACTATTTAAAATATATCCAAATTAGTGAAAATTGAAAATGCTTTACCTTGTATTTAAAATACAGCAGCTAGATGTACTAATCTCAGTTCCCATGCTTGCTTGAGAGCACCATCTCAATCCTATTCAACATTTGCCAACTTCAAAAACTAATGTCAAACACACTCACATATGCCATTTTGAGAATGGAAAATCAAACCCCCAACCTATTACATGACCATTAGAATCTAATTCTCAATGTGATATCACTAAAAACTAATGATAATATAACTAATGATATAATAAGTAATAATATTAGCTTTGTTCAAAGACTTTTCTTTTCCATATTTTAAATAGAGTAATTATTAGATATTTGAATAAATCTATTCATCATCCTTTTTCTCATCAACCTTTCACCATCTTATGATGCGGCATTAGATGAAAAGCTAATAAATAAAACATAATAAATAAATTTCAATCATTTAACATCACATCATAGAATGATGAAAAATGGAATGATGAATAGTATTGTTCTAGGTATTCTTAAAGTATGGATAAATACTTTGTAATATTTATATCTTGTCATATGAAGTCATGTTATTTAAAATTGATTCTTATATAAATAATTTTAATTATATGGATCATAATTATCAACGTCATGTTTTATATGCCTAGATAAAATTCTACCAACTCGGGTCGAGATCTTCACCTGTGAAGACAAGAAAGAAGAAGATGGGCTCTAGGTAGTCTAAGGAACGACCGATATCTAAGTTAGTCTCTTCAAGTATATATTCTTGGTCTAGGTATCCATAGTTCATAGAGAAATTTTTGTACCTGAGATATAGTCCTTATATGAGGCCCCTAGAGACATTCACTCTTTTGTGTTAAGGTCAAGTCGTCGCGCCTGTATCTATCTTAGTCGAGATATTCAATATGACATGGTGTTTTGAAGCGACACATTTAATGTAGTATGACTCTAAGGCATGCCTCAATGGTAAGTGAACGGTGCAATCACTTCTAGTGCCCCTCTGTTGGAGAATGGAGGGTTCCCCGCATCTCCACATGTGCATGCTAACGTAAGTCCTTCAACACTAGGTATGACAGGAGATATCAAAGTTAATGCGTCCCATATGTTCCCCTCAGCCTAGCTTCCCGTACTAAGTACTTCCTGAATTTGACGTAACTTAAAAGGTTGGACCCTTCGAACGACTCTGAGACTGTTGGAAGAGTAGGCTTGGGTAGAGACGAGCCTACCTAATTGGCCCAAGCCTGACTAACATGGGCCAAGTGAGAAACAACCCTTCTAATACTATTAAATACAAGTAATGCAAATAACTTTATCTATCTCCCAATGGAAATAAAATCATCATGCATCCAAACTTTATTTCCTTTCAAATGATGGTGGGATGGATTATGGAAAAAATTTGGCAATAAGTATGTAACAAATCTCATTTACTAAAAAGATAAATATATAGAACTTGCTTACTTCGAGGAGAGCACCTCTATTATTGAAGAAAGCAAGAAGATGATAAAAAAGAGAGATAAAATTTTCATTAAACTTTCTGGATACCCTTTTGGTAGCTACAGAAACCTTATATGCTGGTCTTACAATAAGGGAAAAAAGGCCGCAGCCTTAAACAAGACCCACTATTGTTAACTAGACAAACTCAGAAGAAAACAAACCAACTACGGCCCAGCTACCACTCCCTAACATGTTAACAACTAAGTAAAGTAGTATTTGCCTTGGCCCAAGCTAGGTCCAACCATTCTAGTCATAGGCTGCGACAAAAGTCAAGTGCCCGAAGGCAGCAAAATGAAAAGGAATAAACCCACTTCTCAGTTCTCATCTACAGCACGCGCGATTCAACACTTCTTAGAGCGCACTCATTCTTGGTCAAATGAGATGCTTGATTAACATTTAAAAGATTTTAACAAAAAAAATAGTTACATTGGATTAATTAAATTCAAAAATATTTAGTTAATGTGAATAATAATTCTTTAAAGATGAAAAGTGAATAGATACTTGATTAAAAATTAAAATATTATTATTCTATCTAACAAAATACCTTAAATTCAAATTAAAGTATTATTATTTTATTTAACAAAGGGAAAAGAATATTAATTTAATAATATTTTATTATTATATAAAAAATAAATGACTAATCCAATGTACACTTTAAATTTAAATTAATTGAGTAAATGTAAAATAATAGGATATTAGTTAAAATTTAAAAATAAATTTATCTAAATCAATGAAAATACTCTTAGATTTCAAACTATCTAAGTCAAAAGTCAAAATAGAACTAAAAAGCAAAAAAGTTATATAATTTTCTATTATTAACACAATTTTCATCTATCATATATATTTTTTTTAATTATTTTTTTTATCAAATATATTATATTTAATAATAAATAGAAGAATCTAATTACTTTAAGAAAAATAAATTTTAAAAAAAGTTTAAAGATATTAAAAAATTAAAAAAAATGTGTAGAAATTAGAGAGGTTGAAATTTGAATAGCATGACTCAACTAAAGAAGCTTGGTAGCTCTGAGTTTGCATAAAGAGAGGGAGAGAGAGAAAGTCAGAGACTCGCAACTCACAACTCACAAGGAAAGGTTTTGCAGGGGCTTTACATTTCCGGAGGAAAAAAAAAAAAAAAAATCAACACCTACACTACCGCATGAACACAAGAAAGCCGAAGGACCCAGAAAGGAAACCATGAATATGTGGAAAGTAAATTCACTGAAAGCCCTTAGATACCTCCGCCAATCTGCCGTTAACGACACCACATCTAGACCTTTTTCTACATCTTCCCCTTCTATGATTCTCAGACAAACCAATTGTTCATCTTCAAGAGCTTTTCCGCCTCCCTACTCCCCTTTTTCTTCCGCTATTACAGTCCGCTTTCTCCGCACTGGTCGCGACCCAGGCATCAGGTAACGCATATACATACATAGATGTGTATAATTGATGTTGGTTTTTGTGAATCTTTGTTTAATTGTGTGATTTTCTTTTGGGGGGCGGTTTTGATGCGAGAAAGCTATGAGACAACGCCGCCGATGAATTGGGGAGTTCGGATAGTACCGGAGAAAAAGGCCTACGTAATCGAGAGGTTCGGCAAGTATGTGAAGACTCTGCCTTCGGGAATCCATTTCCTGATTCCGCTGGTCGATCGGATTGCCTACGTGCATTCCTTGAAAGAGGATGCCATTCCCATCCCGGACCAGTCTGCCATCACTAAGGATAATGTCAACATTTTGATCGACGGGGTGCTCTATATCAAGGTACTTCTTGAGATGTTCACTTGGTCGTTGTCATTTTGGTTTCAGTTAATTGGTTGCTTGGTTTTATTCCTTTAGGTGTTGAATATTTATCTGGGATTGTGTTGTTTGGTTTGTTGGTTAATGCGTCTCTCAATTCAAATGCATTTGGTGCAGATTGTGGACCCTAAGCTGGCCTCTTATGGTGTTGAGAATCCCATATATGCTGTGATTCAGCTTGCGCAAACAACAATGCGTAGTGAGCTTGGTAAGATCACTCTCGACAAGACGTTTGAGGAAAGAGACACGCTGAATGAAAAGATAGTGGTTAGTTTGATTAGCTCAAGTTGTTCAATAGATTTGTCTTGAAAGTTTGGTGGTTGTCTAATGCATATTGAGAATCCCATATTTATTAACACATCCCTCCACTGATACCAGAAGGGGATGAGGGAATCAATTAATTTCATGCTCATCCATAATTGAATGGCTTCACTTTTTGTGCATATAAAGATCGGTTATAATAACTTTCTCATTTTATATATGAGTGATTTTAATAGATTGCATTGGCATTATTCTGTCACCTCTTTTCCCCATTTCCATTTGGATACATACTCTCTCTTTTTTTTTTTTTTAGTTGGTTCCTTGGGGTGGGGGCTAGTTGATGCAGAAAGTGCTTTGTGAGTGACTTCTATTCTAATTCATACTTATTAGATGTTCCATACAATGCCAATGGTTATAATTAACACTATAGGGTGGCAATATGTTTGAAAATTATACTAGGACAAACCTAAGGTACTTGCATAAATATCTTTTTATGATATGAAAAATTGATTCATGGATGAAGCCATATATCCTTATGAAATTAAAATTACGTTTTGAACATTCCAGTCACTTGCCCCCTTCTCCAAAATAAATAATTTAGTCCACTAATTTGGGGTCCCTTGTAAAGGTGTTTTTTGGGCCTTTGATTCTATAAGATATAATATTCCCCAATGAAAAACAATTCAGGTTTACTGATTAAAAAAAAAAGCAAAAAACAATTCAAGGCTAACCCCTAGGGGTTCGCTCAGGTGATAAGGTTCGAATCCTCTTGGGTGCAAACAATATCTAGGAGCCATTGGATTGAGGAAGGATCCCCTTGAATTACCTGAGGTACACTTGCGAGAAACTTTTTGCCAAGGGCCTATGCACCCCCAGGATTAGTCGGGACTTTGTACTTAGAGGTTGGTGCCAATAAAAAAAAAAAAAAACAACTCGGTTATTTGTGCATTATCAAAACCATTAGGTTTGTACTAGAAGTATAGATCACATGATTCTGATAGGAAGCTTCATGATCCTCATCTTAAAAGATTGTGTTTTATAAGAGATTTGAGTCCTAAAATATTTGAAAAGTTGATTTTTTCATTTTGAATTTCTAGGTTCATATAACCTTTTTTGGTAATCAGTAGGTTTGTAGAACTATTAAATGTTAGAATCTGACTTCGGATTTTAATAACCATGGATATGCCGGGTATCCACATAGTTTGTCAACATTATTTTGACTTTATGTGATGATATGAGTTGCAATCAGATTGATTGGAAGCGACTATATTTTGTTACTGGCAGGGAACCTTTTAAGTTCCAAAGGGATGAGATAAAATATTGAAAGCTAGAACATGCGGTTCAACAGTATGGTCGTTTTCCCCTTCAGTTTGCTTCTAGCCTACTGTTTTAGAGGTTGTGGTACTTTCTAACTGTTCTATCATAGTTGTATATCAAATTATCTTGAATTAAATTTGGGTTCTTTAGAGTTTCGATATTACTTTTACAATTTCGTGAATTAATCTAGATACTTTCTCTTGTATGTGTCCTGTGAACTTGGGCTATGCCTATTCCTCTGTTGTTATTAATAAGATCTCTTTTACTTCTAAAAAACAATTCGTGGATTACTTTAGAGAAAGGAGTAATAGATCTTTGTAACGGTGTAACTGCTGCAGGAATCTATCAATGTGGCTGCAAAAGATTGGGGTCTACAGTGCCTTCGTTATGAGATAAGTAAGTCACTTTTGGCTTTTGAAAAAACTTTCTTTGGTAACGTTTTCTTGGATTATTTGAAGATGATCTCTCTCCTTCATCTTAGGGGATATATCTCCTCCTCGTGGAGTAAGGGTAGCTATGGAGATGCAAGCAGAAGCAGAACGCAAAAAGAGAGCTCAAGTTCTTGAATCTGAAGGTGATAAGTTTAATTTGATATGCCAAGTTTCTTAGCGTTCCACTTTTCAACACTCAAGTAGGTATCCTTATGCATTCTTAGAAATTAACATCTCTTTATAATTTACAGGAGAAAGACAAGCCAACATCAATATTGCTGATGGAAGGAAGAGTTCTGTAATCTTACAATCTGAAGCTGCAAAGATGGATCAAATTAACAGAGCCCAAGGTTATTTATCATTTAAATACTGATTAATTCCAACAACATGGAAGTATTTTTTGTCTTCCATCCTAGTAATTTTAGTACTAAAATATTTTTGAAAAGTAAGTTATTACTGATATCTATAGAACATATATGCTATTTTGGACATGCTTTTATTTTAGCATGGACCATGATTGAATTCATAGTCAATAAAAGCTTTGGCCTGTATTAGAACGTTTTTATTGGAGTGGTTGTCACAAGCAATTTAAGCTGTGTATCGGATTTTGAAAGCGTATATGTTAAGCCAGGTCTCATGAAGGGGGCTTGTTCATGTTCTCTTGTATGATATGTGAATATCAACTCAAGAAGTTCGATGCTGAAGCCCTTTTTTTAAACATATCTTATCTGATCTAATATAGTGTGCACAAATTTAAGGGCACCCTTAATCTTAGTGTTGACACTCCTTATTCTTCCATTGACAAGATTCAGTCTTCTTATCTGCAATACTTATGTCTCAGGTGAAGCAGAAGCAATCCTTGCTAAAGCAAGAGCAACAGCTGAAGGACTTGCCATGGTATCACAGGCAGTCATGAAAAATGGAGGAATAGAGGTGAGGTCCTTTGCTGCACTTGACTGCATGGGCAGTATTCTAGGACTACCTTGATAATTTTCTTTCTCGTGGAGAAAGCAGAACTCCTATAGGTTTCATATACCAAAAGGTGCTTTTATTGACAATGAATGTGCATGTAATCTGGTTTTCACCGTTGGATGCTACTTTCTGACAATATGCATGTAGTTGGTTGGTTTGCTCTTAGTTATCATGCATTCAGGTTAGGATGCTTCGTTTTGAATGTTTCAAATGTTAAAGCAATCAATACATTCTACCATTTGAGTCAGTGCATATATGATACAGATCTACAACTGAATCTCTCTTCCCTCTAGCTTGTCCTAGCATTTGTTGTGGTTTGGAAGGCACTTATTTTCTCTAGAGTGGTTCCAAAGTTCTGTCCTGCAATTTTAAGGTGTCCATACTCGCAGCATATAGCTTTTGTGGGTTTTATTTTTTGGTGAAAAAATGTTTTTGATCAAAAATGTTTTGACAAGTTTAACTTTCTTTGTGCTCTTAATCAATTTGATAGAACTCAAGGTCTTGATTATTACAATGTCAACTGATTGCATTCAGAACTTCTTTGAGATGGATACCAATATGCATTTGTTGTACATCTTTGAATTGAAACTAATTAGGATGTAGATATTCTTGCATGTTCCTTTAGTGTCCACCAAAGACCCAGCACACATGTGATTCATAGACAAAATTGATGACCTTGGCATGTAGCAGTTGTACATTTATGTGAAAATATATTTCAAAAATATTGAGTTAGGAACTGATATTATGGTTTGCATTGCAGGCAGCGAGTTTGAGAATTGCTGAGCAATATATTCATGCCTTCAGTAATATTGCCAAGGAGGTGATGAACAGACCTATATATCATTATATGTAATTATATCATTTGATGCTCAATTATTTTCACTAAACTCTCTCTCTCTCTCTCTCTCTCTCTCTCTCTCTCTCTGCTTTCCTTTATTTGAACAGGGCACGACAATTTTGCTTCCTAGTGGAGTTGCTAATCCTGCCAGCATGATGGCTCAAGCACTAACCATGTACAAAAGCCTGATTGGTAACGCTTCCAGTGATAGGTCTCATGAAACCTCTTCCCCTGTATTGACAATAGGCGGAAAAACAAATGCTTCCTCTGGAGAAACTGGAAATGAGAGTGCCACCGCTCATAAAACAGCCGATAAAGGTCATCTTGGCAATAGCAAACCAGGATTCTCACTTCAGAGCCCTTATAAAGGAGCATAGAGTTTAGTCTTTCAGAAAACCTCGTGGAGTCTTTTATTTTTTATTTTTCAATTTAATGGGTTGTCACTCTAATTCTACTTTCAAGTTTCTAGATGATTCGGAAAGAGGAAAGCTGATAATTATGGTAGACTGATTGTAGGATGCCTACTCTTTTGGCAGAGCACTTGCCATGCCATATGGGACAATTAAGATATTTTTTTCTTAGGCACCGGCAACGCAAAATCGAACAAAGGAATGGAAAACTTTTCTGGTTTGAGTTAGAACTTTCAGTTTTTATTACTATTTTCTGCGTCCCTCCATGCATGGGCTGGAAAATTGTTTGTGTTCATTGAATCTGATGGTAAAGTTTCTATCAACAAGATTGATCCTTTTTTAGTAAGATCCGCACAGAAATATGCTACTGACGTGAGTCAAGCTGAAGCAGCGGTAGTATTTATGTCATTTGTAGGTGCGGCTAATTCCCCATGAGGTAGCAGGATGATTTTCCAAGGAGCATCTGACCTTTTTTTCCAAATAATTGTAATGGTTGTAGCTTGTGGACCTTATATCAAGAGATTTTTGGTATAAGCTGAACATTGTATGGAGAAGGCCAAACGTGACTTGGCCCTTTCTCTGAGGGTGTAAATAAAAAATCAAAAAACCGATCGAATCAACGAAACCTAGTCGATTGGTTCAGTTAGTTTTGGTTCCTAGGAATTGAAACCAAATAGAATCGGTTTGGTCCCAGTTTTCTTGTTTTGAAAATCGATTCCAACTGAACCAAACCAAAACATATATTTTAATTTTTCATATTGTCTATATATATATATACATTATGTACCATATATTATACATAATATAAAATCATTATAACATGAAATTTTAATTTATTATTTTTGCTTCCTTGATATAAACTTACTCTTAAACATGAATATTAATATATAGTTATTAATATGTTATTATTTATCCTTACATATTAAGCCGCATACTTACATATATAATATAGTATAAGTATAAAAAAATACACTTTTGATATATATATATATATATAGGATAAATACATTCTTGATAAGTACATTTTTACACTTTTTGTATAATTCTTTTTCTTTTTTTTTTCTTTTTCATTTGTGTCAGAGAAACAACTAGCCCAAAACCGAATAACACATGTGAAACTAATGCGGACCAAAAAAAAAAAAAAGAAAACAAATCGAAAGTTATGGTTTCCTGAGAACCAATTTGTATCGGTTTTCAAAATTCCAAAACCAACTTAGACCAATCCGGTTTCCAAATATATCAAAAACCAAATCAAACCGAACCAACTACACCCATACCTTTGTAAGCTTTCTCCTCATTCATACTCCCCCCAGCTTGGGGATGATTAAAATCATGAGCAAATATAGGTCACAATATAGTTATTTTTGCACAGCATATGATTGAGGGGATTCTTCACACTTTTTTTTTTATGACAGGGGAACTGGCCCCCGACAGAGCCTTTAGGACTCAACCATGGCAAAACACTTCTGAAAACAAGCAGAACAACCCACCGCCATGGCCTCCCATGACAGAGGACTCATGCACACAAGGTCACCCTCACACATTATTACACACTTTTTTTTATTAATGGCACTGGGTGTCAAGGAACAGCATCCCAACTAATCTTAGGGATCCAAAAGTCCTCAATAAGAAGTTTTTTTCAACAACTACACCTTACTTAGTTTAAGGAAAAAATCTTTCAATTTGATAGCCCCTAGAGATTGTTTGCACCCAAGGAATTTGAACTTTAGACCGGAAGAAAACATACATCCAAGCCCAAGATCTTTACCACTTAAGCCAACCCTTAAAGAGTTCACACATTATACACACTTTATTATCTAGGCATACGACTGCAAACCAAACCAGAAATTTTTTTTTTTGATATATAAACAAACCAAACCAGAAAATTATGGAGTAAAAAACACTAAAAACTATGTCTATGTCCTAATAGTCCTTGGAACAAATGGTATCTTCCTCCCTGCTAAAGGAAATGTGGGGGGAACAGGTCGCTGTTCCATCCTGATGCAAGCGCACAAGAAAATGTGGAGAGAATTTGAAAGCCATCATAGAAAAAATGAGTACAATTACGCCATACTCATAAGAGGAGCTAGAAAAATATAAAAAGAAATGGAAGTAGATAGTTTAGAGATACCTCAGCACAACAACTAACATAGGAGAAGATGCCTACTCGAAAATCTGAAAAGAATTTTGAAAAATAGAAAAGAAAAGAAAAGAAAGAAACAGATCAAAATCCCTAACTTAAGATGTTTCTTTTGGATTGCGGGCTGAGTTCAGTTGGAACTTCATGAAAACTTCTTGGAACTTCATGAAAATTTCTTCATAAATCAAACAATCAAAGCCATATTTAAGCTCTTAACTCTTAGCAATAAAATGGCCAAAAATAAATTAACAAAGAGCTGGATCAAAAATAATCAAAACCTCTGCCACAAATTCAAGAACTCTGATTCGTAAGAACCATAATATTTTAGCATATTTATCCTTTTCACTTGGTTGTACAATTATAAATTATTTAATCTGGCTTTTAGAACTAAATCGTACTTTTATGTAAGTAGCACTAAATCGTACCCTTCAAAGAATTTTTCTTTATTTTGTATGATCATCTTAAAAACTTCCCCATACCTAATAAAAAACCGTTCTGAATCTCTGTAACTCGTGCAAATTAAAATAAAACAAAAACACAAACGAAATCAAACCTACAACCATCACCGAAGAAAAAAAATGGGACTCTATATATATAACAGAAAGAATCGGAGGAAATGACAGACAATAGCCGTATATATGTGCATCCTACATACAGAACAAAGAAAATGCACCGAATGCCTCTCATCTCGTCCACATTCTTACAACAAAACGAACAAAAAATAAAAAGAAAAAACCTGACAAATCAATCAATGACATGAAATCCATGAGACGCCTCAAGATCCATCAGAAAAGACCGAACAAAACGGAGAAACCGAGCACGATGAGCCAGACGATATGGACGAGAAGGAGGGCCTGACCGGAGAGAGGGCCCGGCCCACCGTTGCCGATCTCGCAGAACCCCAGCTTGACGACCTTGACGCCGGCGCAGAGAGCATCGGGGCAGCCACACCAGTAGGTTACGCCGTCGACGCCACAGACTGGATCGGCGCGGAAGCAGTTGATGGGGCAGGAGGCTGGCACGGAAGCTCCGCCGCAGAGATCCGCGTCGTTCTTGCCGTTGTCTTGGGAATGTAGTTGGAGGACAGAGGAGTGGTCATCTGATCGTACGATGGGGACAGAGCAGACGGTGAAGAGCACGGCGATCATGATGAAGACGGAAGAGAATGTAAGTTTGTAGAATTGAGCCATGACGTTTGACAATTTCGCAAAGGCGAGCTATGGAGGGCGCGCCTGAGGAAATTGAGAGAACCCAACCCAAGAAGCCTCGAATGTTATTGTCAAATTCTTCAATTAGGGTTCAGAATTTGGGTTGGAAGAAGGAGGAGGAAGCGGCAAGCCGGAAGGAATGAGGAATTTTCTCTTTTCCTTTCTTGGAGGATTGGCCGTCCAAAAAGGAAAAGGTCTTGGGAATAGGTCGTGTGTGTTGGCGGTGGGTCCATCGGTAAGAATTTTGAAACGGCAAAATCAAGGAATCGTCCTTTACGTGCCCGTTATACGGTTGGTTGCTTTCTTCGCCAACTCTACTGGTTTAAAAAATGTTTTTAAGTAGGAATAATTGGGTTCACATTAGATTACAAAATTATTTTATTATAATATTTAATATATTTTTATTAATAAGTTTAATTATAAATTATTTTTATATTGTTATGAAACTTAAAGAAAGGAACTACTATTACAAAAGAGAAATAAGAAATTCTCTCTGAAACTCTTAAGAACTGAAACTTTCTTTCTCTCTCTATTTTTTCTTATGAATTTCATTACAACTGAAACTCCTATTTATAGACTTTGAAATTACTATGCAGGTTACTATGTAAGTCACTATGCAAGTCACTATGCAGAATTTAAAATAATAGTAATAAGGTCATTCACATAATTTAGTGGTGGGACAGGGGTGGCTAATTTCGTTCGTTAATTTCACTCCCCCTTGAATGACCGCCAATAAGGAATCTGCCTCGTTAAAACCTTGCCAAGTAAAAACCCAGTGGGAAGAAAAACCAATGGCGAAGGAAAAAGAGTACAGTCTTCTTATGTATCCACAAGTGTTTTAAGATTGCCTCATTAAAACCTTGCAGAGGAAAACCCAGTGGGACAAAACCTCAGCGAAGGAAAAAGAGTACAATGAGCACATTTACTCCCCCTGAAAAGTGCATGACAAAAGATCTTTGAGTCTTCGCATTCCAATGTTATGCACAATCTTCTTGAATGTGGAAGTTGGTAACGCCTTTGTGAATAATCTGCCAGATTATCACTAGATCGTATCTGCTTGACATCAATTTCACCTTTTTCTTGAAGTTCACGAGTATAAAAGAATTTCGGTGAAATATGTTTGGTTCTGTCACCTTTAATATATCCTCCTCTGATTTGAGTGATACAAGCAGTATTATATTCATATAAGATTGTTGGGCTGTTATCGATCATGGGAAGTCCACACTTTTCCTGGATATGTTGAATAACTGATCTCAACCAAATACACTCTCGACTTGCTTCATGAATAGCAATGATCTCTGAGTGATTTGAAGAGGTAGCAGATAGTATCTGCTTAACAAATTTCCATGATATGGCAGTACCTCCATAAGTAAATAAATATCCAGTTTGAAATCTACCTCTGTGTGGGTCTGAAAGATAACCTGCATCTGCATACCCAATCAATTCTGGACTTGAACCACGTTGATAAAATAATCTCATATCTAGAGGTGTAAAAAGACCGAACCGGACCGGCGGACCGGACCGGACCGGGATCGGACCGGACCGGTTGGAGTTCGGTCCGGTCCGGTCCAAAAAATATATGAACCGGAAAATTCCGGTCCGGTCCCAGTCCAGGGAGTTCATCCCCCTGGACCGGACCGGACCGGACCGAATCCCTATTTTTTTTTTTAATTTTTTTTTAAATATATGTATATATAAATAATAATATATAAATTTTAATATTAATATTAATATATATTAATATATAATATATACTCTTATAATATTAACATATAAATAATAAGTGTATTATTATTATTTAATATATTATTACTAATTTATTACTATTTACTAACATATAAATATATAATATACTAATGTAAATTGTAATAATGTTATTACTTATTAGTTATAGTTTATTAACATATACTAATGTAATAATATTATTAGACTATTAGATTATTAGTTATAGTTTACTAATATACTTAATATTTAATATTAACTAATATATTAATAGATAATATATACTCTTATATATTAATATATAAATAATAAGTGTATTATTATTATTTAATAGATTATTAATAATTTATCACTATTTACTACCATATAAATATATAATATACTAATGTAAATTGTAATAATGTTATTACTTATTAGTTATAGTTTATTAACATATACTAATGTGAAAGTGTTATTAGACTATTAGTTATAATTTACTAACATACTTAATATATAATATATACTAACATATTAATATATAGTATATAATTTTATAATATTAACATATTAACATATTATAATTTATAGTAATTAAATTTGGACCAAAAAAATATTTGATTATTGTAGAATTATATATTAAATTTAGCCCATTAAATCATATGGGGCACCCCTGGACCGGACCGGACCGCCCCTGGACCGAATTGGACCGGACCGGTATGGACCGAACTCATGTTCGGTCCGGTCCAGGGTGAGAGAATTCTTGGACCGAATGAAATCGGTCCACAAATTTCTCGGACCGGACCGGACCGGACCATTTACACCCCTACCCATATTAACCGTACCATGAAAGTAACGAAGGACATGTTTAATGCCATTCCAATGCCTTCGAGTTGGTACAGAACTATATCTTGCAAGCAGATTAATTGAGAATGTAATATCTGGTCGAGTGCAATTTACAAGATACATCAAAACTTCAATTGCATTGAGATATGGTACTTCAGCACCAAGAATTTCTTCATCGTCATCACAAGGACGGAATGGATCTTTCTTCACATCAAGTGTTCGAACAATCATTTGAGTACTCAGGGGATGAGATTTGTCCATATAAAAATGCTTTAGGACTTTCTCAGTATACATGGACTGATGAATAAAAATTCTATTTGGCAAGTGCTCAAGCTGCAGGCCGAGATAAAGTTTTGTTTTGCCAAGATCTTTCATTTCAAATTCATTCTTTAAATATATAGCGGTTTTTGAGATCTCTTCAGGAGTTCCCACAATATTTAAATCATCAACATAAACCGCAATAATGACAAATCTGGATTCTGATTTCTTAATAAAAACACATGGGCATATAAGATTATTCTCAAATCCTTCTTTCAATAGATATTCGCTTAAGTGATTATACCATATGCGTCCGGATTGCTTCAACCCATATAAAGATCTTTGTAGTCTGATTGAGTACATATTTCTAGATGTACTTGTAGATGCTTCAGGCATCTTATATCCTTCAGGGATTTTCATATATATGTCATGGTCTAAGGATCCATATAAATATGCAGTGACCACATCCATCAACCGCATTTCTAATCCTTTTGTAACAACCAGACTAATCAAAAATCTAAATGTGATTTCATCCATAACGGGAGAGTATGTTTCTTCATAATCAATCCCGGATTTCTGCAGGAAACCTTGTGCGACAAGTCGTGCTTTGTATCGCACAATTTCATTTTTCTCATTACATTTTCGTACAAATACCCACTTATATCCAACAGGCATTACACCCTTTGGTGTTTGGACAACAGGTCCAAATACTTCTCGTTTTGCTAGCGAATTTAATTCAGCTTCAATAGCTGTTTTCCATTTTGGCCAATCATTTCTACGTCGACATTCTTCGACGCTTTTTGGCTCACTTTCTTCATTACTTCTGGTAATATCAAGGGCCATTTTATATGAAAATATGTTGTCGACAACAGTTTTATTTCTATCCAGAATTTCTCCAGTTTTCATGAAATGTATTGAAATCTCATTATTTTCAGGTACCTGTTCCTCTTCAGGGGAAAACATTTCATGACACACCTCTTCAGGAGGTCCCTTTTTAGGAGACTTATACTCTTCAAGAGTTTCCTCTTCAGGAGGTTCTGGAATAGAAGATTTAAGCTCTTTAGGAGCACCAATTATATTTGTGGCCTGTATTGTGGGTACGTGTTTTTCAGGAACACCAAATTCATTTTGTATTCTTTTCCTTCTGGGAATTTTGTTTTTTGCACCAATAGGTCTTCCACGCTTCAGGCGTATTTTATATTCACCTATTGCTGCTTTGACAATTTGTCCTTCAGGGACTTCAATCCTTGCTGGAGTATTAACAGCAGGAATATAAGATTTTACTATACCTTTAGTGTCAGTAAATACATCCGGTAACTATTTGCAACATTTTACAAATGAATAATCCTTTGAACTTCCCGTTTATATTCATTTGTAGGAGGATCAAAATGAGATAGGGTCTTATTATCCCAGGTAATATCTTGTCGTGCTTCAGGCACCGACTTTTCTTTACCCATTAACAGAAAATTTGATTCCTCAAAATGACAATCCTCAAAATGTGCTTTAAACATATCCCTTGTAAGGGGTTCAAGGTATCTAATAATGGATGGAGAATCAAAACCAACATATATCCCAAGTCTACGTTGAGGGCCCATTTTTGTACGTTGTGGAGGTGCAATTGGATCATATACATCACATCCAAAAGTACGAAGATGAGAAATATTTGATTGTTGACCAAATGCAAGCTGTAATGGAGAATATTTATGATATGCAGATGGTCTAATGCGAATTAGAGATGCTGCATGAAGTATAGCATGTCCCCAAACAGAAATAGGTAGTCTTGATTTCATAAGTAGAGGTCTAGCGATTAGTTGAAGCCTTTTGATCAAAGGCTCAGCTAAACCGTTTTGTGTGTGTGTGTATGGGCAACATGATGTTCAACATCTATTCCTATTGACATGCAATAATCATCAAAAACTTGAGATGAAAATTCACCTGCATTATCCAATCGAATGGTCTTAATTGGATACTCAGGAAATTGTGCTCGTAGATTAATTATCTGAGCAAGAAGTCTAGCAAATGCAACATTTCTAGTGGAAAGAAGACAAACATGTGACCATCGACTAGATGCATTAATTAGAACCATAAAATATCTAAATGGTCCACTTGATGGATGAATAGGCCCACATATATCTCCGTGAATCTTTTGTAAAAAGGATGGAGATTCAACAATGATTTTTGAGGGAGATGGTCTAATAATTAACTTACCTTGAGAACATGTAGAGCACGGAGATTCATTGGGTAGAAATATCTTTTGATTCTTTAAAGGATGCCCATGCAAATTTTCAATAATTCGTCTCATCATTATAGAACCCGGATGTCCAAGGCGATCATGCCAAGTCATAAATACTTTAGGGTCAATGCACTTCTGGTGCATTACCACATATGATTCAATTGTTCTCATTTTTGTATAATACAATCCAGAACATAGAGCAGGCAGTTTTTCTAATACGAGCTTCTGGCCCGATACTGTTTTAGTAATAAGAAGATGCTCTTTACTGCCTTCATTGGTCGTTTCAATATGGTAATCATTACGACGTATATCTTTGAAACTCAATAAATTTCTTCTGGATTGTGAAGAGAATAGAGCATCATCAATACAAAATTTGGTGCCATAGGCTTTACTTAGTGTTAGATTTTGAAAATATTTCTTTTCTTTGAGAATTGTGTGAGTTGTAGCACTGTCAGCCAGACATATATCTTTATCATTCAACTCAGAGATAAAAAGTTCATCAATGTGATACATGATTCTACAAAATATACAAAACTTTTATTACTGATAGAAAGAAAATACATTAATTGAGTGAAACACTTCCATCTCCAATTAAGTGTTCAATACTACCATTAGGATGATTAAAGAAATCAGATACATCAAGATGAGTAACGTCTACATCTACTGAATCTAATAAATCATCTGATGGTTCTACTAAATTTGTTTCATGCACTTTATTCTTTCCTTTAATATAAGCTTGATATAAATCAGCTAAGTGCCTGGCCGTACGACAGGTACGTGACCAATGTCCAGTCATTCCACATCTATGGCACACCTCTTTACTTTTCTTTGAAGAATTATTCTGAAGATTTTTACCCCTCTCTGAATTGTACCACTTCTGGTGATATGGTATATTATAATCCCTTTTAATGTTGTCATTCCTGGGACCAACATTTCTATAATTTCTCCTACCACGTCCACGCCTCCGATTTCTTCTAAAGGATGCACCATTGACTTCTAGGAATGATGCAAACCTATTACCATTCACTTCAGGGAATGATATTGAGCCAGTAGGGCGTGACTGGTAGATTTCTAATAAGAGCTCATTATTCTGCTCAGCTACTAGAAGACATGATATAAGTTCAGAATATTTCTAGAACTTTCTCTCTCGATACTGCTGCTGCAGGAGCACATTCGAGGCATGAAATGTAGTAAAAGTCTTCTCTAACATATCTTCATCGGTGATTTTCTCACCGCATAATTTTAATACTGAGCTTATTTTAAAAAGTGCGGAATTATACTCACTAACACTTTTAAAATCTTGCAACCTCAGGTGCATCCATTGAAAACGAGCTCTTGGGAGGATGACAGTCTTCTGGTGTTCATACCTCTCCCTTAAATTGTTCCACAAAATATAGGGATCTTTTACTGTGAGATATTCAGTTTTCAATTCTTCATGAAAATGGTGGCGAAGAAAAATCATTGCTTTAGCACGTTCCTGCAGGAATGCTTGATTTCCTTCTTTAATAGTTTCTCCCAGATTCATTGCATCAAGATGTATTTCAGCATCAAGTATCCAGGATAAATAATTTTTCCCAGATATATCAAGAGCAACAAATTCTAATTTTGTAAGATTTGCCATTTTCTACACATATAAATAATAAATATGTGTATCTCAGAAAATATATTTATAAATTCACATAGATAATCATCAATAAAATATATCAAATATTTCAAATAATATATTGAAAAACTTACAGAGGAATAAGGCCACTAGCTTCAGAATTGGTAGAACCGTCGTGCTAATAACGTGTTATAAAACTTAAAGAAAGGAACTACTATTGCAAAAGAGAAATAAGAAATTCTCTCTGAAACTCTTAAGAACTGAAACTTTCTTTCTCTCTCTATTTTTTTTTATGAATTTCATTACAACTGAAGCCCCTATTTATAGGTTTTGAAATTACTATGCAAGTTACTATACAAGTCACTATGCAGAATTTAAAATAATAGTAGTGGGGTCATTCACATAATTTAGTGATGGGACAGGATGACGGCTGTATTTCGTTCGTTCATTTCAATATATATATATATAATTTTTTTTTTGTAGCCCATATATTGTTGTGTAGAGTTGGGTTTTAATTTAAGTTGTTTGGATTCTTGCAGCCCAGCCTGAAGCCCATAGAAACCCATCCCTTTTTCATGCCTAATGTGATGTTGTATAGCAGTTGGTTTAATGAAACCAGACTTCTTCCTTCTCTTTACGCGTCAGCCCCTTTAATTGCCAAAAAATGACGCCGTTTCAGGCTTTCAGCCCTTGATTTAATGAATATCAAGTCTTCTTTTTCACGCGAAATCGACGCTGCATCTCCATTTCTTCTTCTTCTTCTTCCGTCATTTTCGTTCATCTCTTCTATTGTTTACCCGTGAGCAAAAATCGAATCTTTGCAGTCTTTTTCTTCTTATTTTCATCCACGCGTTAGCCCATTAAATGCCCAGAAAATAGTCTGAAACGTGCACTTCCAGCCACGTTTTGCCAACATGTTTTCATCTGAAAAGTTGAAATATTCCTCTTCTTCTCAGCTAGGTTGTTTTGGCTTAATGTTGGTAAGCTTTCAAGTTATTTTTTCCACCCAAAAACCAGCATTTTCCAGCTTATATATGGTTATCGAACTATGCGGAAAACCACTCCGAAAATCAACTCTTATTACCCTGTTCTGTTTTCGGTCTAAAACCGTGGGTTTAACTATTTTGTTTTGTTCGTTTTATCTTCTCAACTCAAATTAGAATGTCTCCTCTTCAACTCTTATTAATTTATTTATATGTTAATCTTAATATATTTTTGTGATATAATTTTATTTATAATTAAGTGTTTAGTTTAGTCAAATAATAATTGTATTTTATTTATTTATATTAAGATGATTAATTTATTTAATTTAGAAATAATTAAGATTATTATCTGAGTTGGTTATATATGAATATATATAATTTTATTTACATTAACTGTTTAATTAATTTGTTAATATTATTTATTTTTATTAATGTTTTCTTATTTTATTGGAATCTGTTAATATCTATTTTTAATTACTTTAGTTGTTTCCAATATTAATAATTAATTATTTGTAATGATTTATATTTATTGAAACATTGGGCGTGACTATAATAACAAGTATGTCATTGGAAGCGCGGAATTACTATTCGACATTTTTTATAACTTTATGGATTTATTAACGAATATATTATAAGTATTTTCTAAATAAAGTTTGAGATTTAAATATATTTTGTATTAACAATTCTGTATTTGGTTGATAATTGAATTTATTGTATGTTGGATATTTTACATGATAGTGCACATTGTGTAATTGCATGCTTGTTTAGATGTATATTGATATCTAGAGTTTTAATGTGAAATTTGGTTTTTGGTATGTTAAAATGATTTAATTGATGGTTTTAAAAGAGATGTATTATAGGGATGGTGGTTTATTCCCGTATGTGATTCCCGCCTACAGTATTACTAGATTTATGGATCTTAACAGTTTTGACGGAGTCATAATAGGAACGACGATACGTAACGCCCGTTATGAAATGAGTATGTCTATGTCATATCAGGGATAGAGATACATAACGTCCGTTATGATTAGAGTGTCTATGTCATCGAGAACGGCGATACGTAACACCCGTATGACTGGTTATGATTGGTGTGTGTGTATATTATATCGGGGATAGTGATACGTAACACCCGCTATGATTAGAGTGTCTATGTCATCGGGGACGACGATACATAATGTCCATATGACTGACATGAATATGGGGGTAAGTAGGGATGGTGGTAGAGTCTCGCCTACAATTCCCGCCTTCAGTATTAATTAAATTTGTGAGCCATTTTCTAAAAAATGACGGGTTTTGATAAATTGTTTTTAAACGAATTTATTTTGGTCTAAATGAGACTTTGGCGTGAGTGATTTATTTGTTTATTTTGAGAATGATGATTTGTTGAGTTTCATGCATATGGTGTCATAGTCACGTGTTATGTTATATGAATATATTTTATATTTTGTAGTTTGTTTGTGTTGTACTTACTTACGATGCCATTTTTTAGCGTCATAACTTTTGGATGTAGAGGTTGAGGAAGTTGAGGCTGAGGTGGCGGCTTTGCCGTTGAGTATTTTGTATAAATTGTTATTTTGGGAACTGTTTTTCCATTTTTTTTTATAAATATGTGTTTTTGTTATTTGTCTTTCGGATGACTGTATTAAATCTCTTATTGGAGAATTTATATTAAACTGGTTTGTAAAAAAATTCTAAAAATTTTGGTATTTAGATATTGACTTCAATTATCTGCTGTTTTTATTTGTGCATGTTACGTGTTCACACACTTAGCACATGATGTTGGGGTACGTGATCCGTGTTGTCATCTTCCTAATGCTTCGATTCTCGTATTCTTTTAAGGAAAATTTGAGAGCGTCACAAAAGGATTTTCAACTCTACCTCTAGGGGGCAAGAGGCAGGGGTGGGATTGAAAGTGCTCTCATGTAAGTAATTTCAAAAATGCTTTAAATACATGTTTACTAAATAGTAAATAATTTTTGAAATATAAAATTTATTATTTAAATTTTAAATTATAAGTTCTAAAGTTATATGATAAATTTTTTATTGCAATCTAGATGGCAATATTTACTAAAAGTGGCCAAAAAAGGGGAAAAATTGCAACCTAGATGGCTAGATGCGGACACAAGGCTAGAACCGTAAAATAACTTATTTTTCCATCTTCTCCTATTCCAGATTTAGAAATTCTTCTTGCACCAAAACATCTTGTTTAGGATTACCACATAATTCATATAATATTTATGAGCTTCTATTTGAAATTTAAACCATATACCAATCTTGGCTCTATAACATTTATTTTGAATTTCTTAATTTGTAATATCTATTTTAAGAACCTCCATTAAGAAAATATCTTAGAAGATTATTTTCTAAATTATTGTTAGAAAGAATATCTTATATCTTTTAAAGCTCTTTAAATCTAATTTATCATAAAGGATCTAGAGATGATACCTACATGGTGCAAGGTGAGGTAGACCCACACCATGTGGGAGAAGGGTTTTCAACTCTACCTCTCGAGAGCAAGATGCGGGGGTGAGATTGAAGGCACTCTCCGACTTGCCTTCTGCCCAAGCAAATATTTACCTTCAGTCTATTGGGTCTAAAAACTATTTTTGAGTCTAAAAAGTTTTTAGACCCAAATTATAATATAAATTAAATAGTAAATTAAAATTTATAAATTAAAAAAAAAAACTCAATATAGTTATATTTTGAATTGCCTTTTAATCTCCTAGATTAAACTTTTATATAAGAGGCCAAAATAATATAATAATCATACTTAAATATTGATTTATCCTTTAATAATCCTTGAAGATAATTGAAAATTTTCCCGAGACTAAAAAGAAAAGAAGAACTAATGTGAAAGATTTGCGTTGAGAATCAAAACCCCCAAAGCAAGTAGCAGATTTTAAATACTATATAGATTTAAGTTGTAAAATTTAAAGTTAAACACCGCATATATGGCCGTTTGAGATTTTGGTTGAAAATATAATTTTGGCAATACTACATACATTTCAAGTAAGGGTAAAATTAGAAAATATAGTTTGAGGAGTCAATTTACAAAATAAAATTTAGGAAGAGACAAATATTAATTATTTATATAACCTATTTCATAAAAATACCTTTCAAAATTTGATTTTTATCAAGTTATAAAAATTTTGGGAAGGCCAAAGCCCCTCAAGTCAAAGGTGGTTCCGCCCTGAGTCCAAATAATAAATAAATATAGAAATACCTATTTTAGAATAAAATTAATTAAAATAAATTTATTTACAAATAAAAAATTTTAAATCTGAAAATTTTAATTTATTTAATAATAAAATTGAAGCGTTCTATGTGGACTGTAATACAGTCCATCAAATATGGACTATTAAAAGAATTATTCATTGTAAAAAATTCTATTTTCAACCAAAATCTCAAGATAGTAGACTGAAATGCTTAATTTGGATAGCAATAGCCTTCATCTTATTTCATTTTATTTTATTTTAATATCCAAATATTACCAACATAAATACTTTTCAATTTCAAATCTTTCACTTTTTCATCTAATCATTATAGTTTTTCTAAATTTCTAAACAAAACTAAAAAATAATTAAATATTTTTAAATCTCAAAATAAAAATAATATTAAAAATATATATTATAACAATATCTTAACTATATTTTTATTTAACTATTTCTTTTTTATTTTTCAAAATTTCAGAAAACATCTTAACTCAAAATATTTTATTATTATCTTCAAATCATTTCACTACTGTTATTATCTCAATTCAACTGACTAACCAAACGGGTCCTAAAATGTTTGACAGTTTGTTTGAATCAGCTTCATATCAAATAATGGGTGATAGTAATTAGTATGGACTATGGAGATTCCTAGGTGTTTCCCTTTTTTGTCCTTTACCCTGGGGGCTGTATTCAAATCTAGAAAGACAACCAACTCGCGACATAAGAGTTCTAAGTTTAGAGCAACCATCAGCTAGTCTAGGCTGCCATCCAAGAATTCCGGACTAACTGTCATAACTAACAACAAACAACAGTTACTCGATGCCCATCACGAGAGCCCCAAAAAGCAAACTTCTGGCTATCGGTATGAATAAGTCACACAGACTTTTGGCCTATAATTTGCCAGCCTAACATGCTCTTTCACAACCAAAAATAGCTCCTAAAGATATGCATTTCTGGCTATATTACCTTCCAACCTCCTCCCTTAGTCCTCCTCAGCCTCAAATTCCCTCATTCATAAGCACATATATATACAAACACATATACATATAGATAAATATCCTATACTGGTCTTTCAGCAACCCAACTCCCCAACTCGCCCATCCTTCCCTCAAACTCAATAAAATGGGAGGCTGTGCAACCAAGCCCAAGGAGTCTGACATCCTCCCCGAGTCAATCCACACTGATGGTTGCGCCGCTCCTAAGAAGGATGATGGGGAGACTTCTGCTCAAGTATGCATTGCTTGCATTCTGATCCCTCCAGACCATCTCGAGATTCATTGCAGAAGTACTTGGTTATTTATGATGCTGTTTCCTTTCCTTTTGTTTTGCTGATATGTGACTGCAGGTGACCGACAATAGAGGAGTCGAGAGTCAGAGTGAAGCACCCTTGATAGACATCTCCAAGGAGGAGAATGGAAACTTGCCCTCTGAACCGAAGACCGTTGAAGCCGCACCAGTTTTGGTGGAGGCATCTGAAGAGACTGCCAAGACAACAACAGAGGACAAAGTTGAAGCCCCTGCTAATGAATCCAATGACAAAGTTGAGGCTGTTAAGGAGACCCAAGAGCCGGCAAAGGAGGAGCAAGCTGAGGCCAAGACTGACAAATCAGATGCCACTCCAAGCTCAGGAGATAGAAGTGATGCATCTGTTGCAACTGCATGATGACACTTCCAACATAACAGAAACAATAAATCTAACTATAAGAGATTTATCATTGGAATGATACTTGTCTAATATCGGCCTGGTTTGTTGGGATTCATGTCAGCTGTCAAGATCTGGATCAATTGTTAATTTATTTTTATTTATCAGATATGTATATTTGGAGTTTTAATTTGTTGCTTTATAACACTAACTCATATATCCAGTTTTAGGATTCAAGTATGTACTGCAAAATATTAGATTTTTTTTTTTTTAAGTCGAGGAGCCTCTCCAAGGCAGATCCCTTCGGATCCACCCCTGCAGAGTAAACCTCGATCCTGTGCACCACACACTTGAAAGTTTCTCTACATGAAACTGAGTAAATCGTTAGCTTTTTACTAGGGGATGTGGCCCCAAAGGATTGTTTGCACCCATGAGGTGTTGAACTTTAGACCTTGAAGGGAGTAATACCCCAAGACCAAGGCCTTGACCACTTGGGCCAATCCTTTGGGGTTCTGCAAAATATTAGGACATTAACCATTATTCATTTCCTTCAAACCATTTTTCTCGGAACAGTAGACATTCTGAAAATGCTATCTTTTGATGAAAACGAAAATTAAAGGTAGAAGAAATTAATGAGAAAATGTATAGCAAGAAAGAAAGATAAAAATGAGACGGAAAGAAATCTGTACTTGGACATCTGAAATTCATCTTTCATTTCATAGATACTGTTTTCATGAATATCTAGAGTAGACTATCACATTATTCTTTCACAAACACAATTACCAAATCTTGTACAGTTTTTGTTAGTGTAAATTGAAAGCGGATTCTGGTGAGACCAATTTTGGTCACCAAAACTTTGCACACTTGAAGATGTAGAAAATCTTGTGAGCAACACAAGGCATTCAGAGTCCATTATGACTCTAATCATAAAGAAAATAAACTATGAGCCTTCATCAACATTCATCTTTTCACATCCTATGGATTTGTCTGCCACTTCAATCAAAGACTAAAACACACCAATTTCAGCATTCATAAACATGAGCAGTAAAGAGACCTTCCTGCGTGGTGTTCAAATACAGATTGTTGCAGTAGCCCCACATCATCACAATTTTGTGCAGATGTCATAATTACCTTGAAGAAATTATCACACTAGAGCTCCATAAGAACTCTTTCCCTTTTAGTCAATCCGTTTAGTCCCTGCCACTACCTCCAATCATGGTTGATACTGGTACTTTCGTCAATGCTATATTATGGTCCACTATAATTTTACCATGTCAAAAGGTAAATCATCAAATCTAACAGATTTCATGGTTCTGATGTGCAGCAGATTTGTTTAGTTCAATTGCCACTTTGGTCACCTCTTATCTGTACTGCCCTGTAGGTAACTTCATTGAATAATATTAGGTACAAGTCAAATAGACAAGCTCCACACAGGCCTTTTGTAAAAAGTGATCTCACTTAAAAAGAATAGGACGTGTTTACACTTTTTTAATGTGATCCACTTTTTTACAAAGGGATTATGCGGAGTTTGTCTATTGGAGCTTGGACAAATCATTTCTCAACTTCAGAACATAAATGGAGCGAGCATTTAATTCCTTTCTCTGCTGCATACATTCCTAAATTCTATACGATGCTCTTTAGTTCCCTGCTAGGCAACATTCAAAAGTATCAAAACCACAACTTGATGAAATAGCAGCATGAAAAGACAACTATGATAATTATGACATTGAGAAAGATGGTACTCCGCTTCCAATATCTCTCAAAACTCCCATATGGAAACCATATGAGTGAATCTCTATTAGACTACCACGGTAAGGAAAATATAGGGAGTCAGCTTGTATAAGACTACAAGGTAAAAACTGCTTGATCAAATCCACTTTTTCCAAGGACACGAATTTAATGACATGAGGCCTAGCTTGGCGGTTATCAACCTTGCATTTCTTACAAATTTAGGGTATTGTGTATACTTTCATGCAAGCAATCCATCCCAGTGCCAATGAGAAAGGGACAACTTGATGATCATGATTCATGGCAAAGGTATGGAAGTTCTTAATACAACACCTAATACTCTAGGAGCCGTTAATTGTGTTCCTCTTTTTATGAAAAACAGAAAAGAATTATATATATACACTAAACTCCATGAAAAGTGCAAATGAATATAAATATTTATATAAAGAGAAGCAACAACAACATATGGGGGACAGACATTCTGCACAAAACTTGAACTTCATTACCCTGTAAGATGATTAATGACAGTAAATAAATCGCATAGTGTTTGGCGAAACTTTTTCGAGCTCCCAAGATTTAGATCACCTTGGAGAACACAAGAAGCATGATGGATAAAAGAATTCAACCCCTCCACATCGTTATGTCATTTATAGGCAGGGGTAGCTGGAGTAAGAGCAGCCTCCTTGGTAGTTTCCTCTTCGGCCTTGTTGTCATCCTTCACTGCCAACATGACAAGAACCACCAATAATGGAATACCGACAGTAGTAAGGCCCCAATTCAAAATCAACTGGCCAAGGAAGGATAGACCGTGTGCATCAGCTTGCCAAGCAGCTGCTGCCCCAGCACTCTGCACTCCCTTATAAAACCCAGCATACCTGCAATACAATGACACAAATTTCTGGAATGAAAAACAATTCTCAATACATATACATGTAGATTTCAGAATAATGAATACCTGCTGAGGATTTCAGAATCGTTAGCCAAAGCTCCAATCACCCAGTAAACCATGCTCTGGAACATGGCATCCAGTAACCCATAACTGAAGTATAAGACGAATGGCCCGGCGAAATCGGCACCAGAGTCCTTGAAATCCAACTTCTCCGGCTTGTCACCGCGCGAGTAGCCGAGCTGGCTGGCAAGCCCACCAGCCCAAATGGCAGTCCCGAGAAGCGCAACAACTCCAATCCCAACAAATCCCCTCATCCTCCTGCTCTGAAAGCTGAAATCCATTATGTATCCAATTCCAACCGAGCCCAACATTTGTGCCCCCCAGTAGAACACATTGTTAAATCCCCTAGTTCTCAAATTAAACATCAACCCATTCACGTTATTGAACTGATACGTGTAGAAAAAATTGCTGGCCAAAGCGGCAGGCACTATGAGCAGCATCTTCCAGTTGAGGAACAAAAGAAGAATCTCAATCGCCTCGGTCTTAACGTTGGAGTACTTGATATTAGTACAATTAGTCCCATCGTCACGAACCACCTTGCTCGGTGGCAAAATAGACAAAGAAAGAAGCGTCCCAGCTGACATAAAGGCCATGAAACCGATATATGTGCCATCGTTAACCGAAGCTGCCTCGGCACGGTTATAGTTGAGAATGAAAGGAATAAGGCCGCCGATGACACCACCCATGTTGAAGATACTCCAGAAGAGGGAGATATAGGTCCCCTTTCGATGAATTGGGGGGTATGAAGTCATGATAGCGCCCTGGGCGGCCCAGAGGAGGCCTGCGCCGGCACCCAAGAACGCACCGGCGACAATGACGAATTCCTGGTGCTCTTTGTGGTTGTAGTAGAGGAAAGAGCCGGCGTAGAGGACGTAGGTGGAGCAGCCGGCGACGAGGGTGAGGCGGGGGCCGAGGATGTTGTATATGCCGCCGCCGAGTACGCCGAAGACGGAGAAGGTGACGTAGAGAGCGGTATTGGCGTTGTTGGCAGCGGTGGGGTCGACTTGGCCTCCACCACCCATGCCGGAGAGGGCGTTGAACATGCCGGGGCAGCAGAAACAGACTAGGCCGATAAGGGAGACTTGGACGAAGGGAGAGTTGTACCTGAACATGGATTTGACCGGCAGTTGCTGGGTGCTGAGCGACTCTTCATCTCCCTCGTACCCCATTGATGTTGAGATTGAGATTTCTTGGGCGAGTGGCGAGAGTGCTCAGAGAGAGAGAGAGAGAGAGAATTAGGGATCAGAGATTCAGAGGCGGAGAATAAGAGATGTAAGTGGTGAGGCATTCTCTGGCTCTGCTACTCCCTCCTCACATAACAAGTGTTTGATTAGAAAAAATGGACAATAAATTCTTCTTCTTGTTCATAGAGACTGACGCCTCTCTCATTCTCTCTCTGGCTCTATTTCTTTTTTCTGTTTCATTGGAAATCAATGTTGTCGATTTTTAATTGAAACAATTAGGAGATTGAGATACTAACGATTAACTACATTAATGGTTAAATTATAAAACAAAATTACTATGTTTGAGTTCCTTCTAAAACGATTTATATGATTTTAGAGTCGGTAAATTGAAATGATACTTACACTCAATTATTTAATAAAAATTAAAAAAAAAAATTCAAGATTCATATAAAAAAATTAATTTTTTAATAATAATTAATTTTTTAAAAAATAATTATATAATAATTATATATTTCATGACTTCATATAACATTATTCATTTACTCTCTAAATTATACTAGTTGTGCCCATGATATTTTTGAAAAATTAATTGGTTTATGAAATACTAGAATTGAAAAGAAAAAAAATGAACAGAAGATAGAAAAGTTGACCATATATCGCATATAGGTTCCAAAACATTCATGTCAATGGGTGGGTCCTTCTGTTAGAATGAAAATGAAATTGATGAAGCAAAGTAAACAAATAAGGCATTGAGTGTATTCAAACAAGTTTAATTTCGTGAGTTGTGAGTGTGTTGCGGCAACGTTGTATTGGACGTGGAGTGGAATATCATTCACGGAAAGGAGTTTTTTTTTTTTTTTTTTTGGTGCTCAATGGGAAAGTATTTAGGTTTAACTTTATTCATACATACATATATATATATATATATATTAGAAATATGAAAAGATAAGCTAAGCACGCAAACGAAATTGACTTTTGTTTTAATTGATAATAAGGAAGATCCATACCGGATTTGGGGCATGTGTGATTTTTATTTTTCTAAACTAGCATGTGATTGTTTGTTATATGTATGGATATTCTTTCGTGTTATTTATATACAAATTAAAGAGATTCCATATTTACGGCTCACGCAATTCAGCATATAGAGTAATGCCATCTTTTATACAAATTTGTTTAGTGATTATAAATATTGTGAAGTTTATTTTATCTATCTATCTATCTATCTATCTATCTATCTTTTATGATTAAGTTAAAAAATAAATAATTAAATAACTATATTCACATAGTAGTATAATTTTTTTTTTATAGTAAATTATCTCCCATCATGCCGACTTACAAATATAAGGGTCAGAAAACAAAATAAGATTCAGATAATTACGAGGGATTAGATACTGTACGTGTGATTCCTACGTAGTTCATAAAAAAAAAAGTAAAATCCAATGTTTCTTTTTTTTTTTTTTTACACCTTAGGCAGTGTTTGGTATCAGGTATGTGGTACGGAACCCATTAAAGGCCCGCCAATTAGATTAAGGTAAGGGAAATGATAGATCACAATAGAATTTAAAAAATTTACAAAATTTCTTATAATTTATATAATTTTCAAGTATTATATTTTTTTTATTTTTATTAAATATTTAATATATAGATAATGAATAAAAATAAATTAAATTAGTTTTAAAAAAATAAATTTAAAATAAAAATATTTAAAAATTAAAAAATAATAATATATGAAAGTTGAAAAAATTGTGTGGCATTGCTAATTAGAATTTGGATCTCTTCAAAGATTTTTTTTTTTTTTTCTTCGGCTTGCTAAGTTCATGTAGTTTTCATAGCTCTCAATGCATGATTAAAAAAGTCTTCCAAGATGAAAATGACAGCCTAACTACCGCCGGCCGACCTGCCGGCCACAAAAACAGCATCAGTCAGAAAACGGCAATATGTTCCATTTTTTTTTTTAAAGAATAAAATAGATGTCTATTAGTTTGAAGATAGAATAAATTCTCAAATGAATATGGCATCCTTAACTGCATACATTTTTTTATGATGATTTTAATTCGCTTTTTCAAAGAAATTGTGTAAACCTATAGATCTAGGACTAAATTATTATAATTATTAAAAAGAATGCAAGTCATTTATAGCATAATTTAATATAATATATCAGATTTATTTTATAATTAAAGAAAGTTTTATAATATATATGATGGATCATATTAATTACGTCATCGTGTAAACTTTTTAGAATAAGATTTTTATGTAAATTAAATATTATTATTATTATTATTATTATTATTATTATTATTGTAGATTTTGTCGAGAAATTATCTAAAAATTCAGGAGAATCATTATCATTGGAAGAGATTCTAAAACAAGCAATCAATTCTCTAATTGTCCGCTGACTTGCTGTCAATAGAATATTATTATATATGGTGTGTGATCACGTAGGTAATAATATTCTATTGCCGAGGTAAGATGCACGTAGGTAAGGAATACAATATTAATAATAACAACTAGCCCTCTTCAAATTCAGATATGAGAGAGTTGAGATAAATTTAATTTAATTTATTTTTTAATATTATTATTATTTTAGAATTTAAAAATTATATATTGATAATTAAAAAATATATATTGAGAATTGAAAAAGATGTATAGAAATTTATGTTTTATATAAAAAATTATATAAATATAATAATAAAATGAATATGAGTTGAGATGAGTTGAGATAAGCTGAGCTTACCTCTGAATACAAACGAGGCCTTATTCAACCCAACAACAAAAAAATACAAAACTTAACAAGACAAATCATGAGTTACATATTATTATATATTAGGAAGAACACATATTACTACGTTAAAACCATTAAAACAAAAATCCTGATCCCGTCCGTCCACTTGCAAAGATTTGGAGTATAATTTATAGATCAAAAGTTATTCAATTTGAAAATGGAGATCAATCTTAAGTATCAATTAACCAACATCTTATTATTGACAAAAAAAGAAAAAAAGAAAAACCAATATCTTGGCATTGGGTATTCATCCAAATTCGTCTCGGTCACAACAACCTGAAGAGAACTACAAGTACCTAAAATATTAGCAAAAAGAAATATATTTATTATTTTTATTATTATTTTATCATCAGCTCATAATGTGATATTAAATGATCAATTCATAAATAAAATATAATAAATAATTTCTAATTATTTAATATCATGATTTAAAATAATAAGAAGATAATAAAAATTGATCAGATGATGAGTAATATTATTTAAAATATTAAATAGAGGAAAAACGGAGTTAAAGCCTTTGATATCCTTCCTGGGATAAAAAAAAAAAAAAAAAATAGAAAATAAAAATTTCCTGTTCATAATAGTGGAGAAAGTTAAGAAAAATCATGAACAACATGATTATTTTAATTAATGGGTATGTGTAGTTTAGTCCAAGAAACCAATCATGAGAAACTTCCAAATTAAACCCATTTGTTGCTTTCCGGCCTGCATTTACTGCCGATCATCAGTTGCCTAATTAGCAAGAAATTATGTAATGCATTGAAAGATACATCTGTGTCACATAAATGCCGAACTTTCACATATCCCATCCGGAAAAATTACAACCACTTAATGCTCACAAATCAAATAATATGGCTAAGTGCTGACACCATATAGATAACATTGTTGGAGGATTGAAAAAAAAAAAATTGACTGAATATTCATTATCAAACACTAGAGTACTTATGATCTGATCCAGACGGGCCGCTCTCAGATTTCAAACTGTTATGATGCATTAATTAGTCTAAGGGCTTGTTTGAAAGCAGAGATTGTTTCATCTGGTATCAAAATTTTTCATCTAATTCCTTTTTTAAATATCGTTTAAACATAATATTTTTTAAAATTTAAATTCTCAATTTTTATATTTAATTATTACCTAATAATTACAACTTTCTCAAATTTTTAAACATAACAAGAAAATTATTTTTTTAAAATCTCAAAATCAGAATAATATTAATTAAAAGGAAAATATAGTATGACTATTAAAGATGCCCGCCAAATTGATTTTATTTTTTTATTATTTTATTTTTTCTTAATGTTGAAGAAAGTGACTATTAGTAAATTTGTATCTATTTTTTATTTTTTTTAATGGTCAAGGATGTTTAAAAAATACTTTAAGAAAAAAAAATCCACATTTTGTAGGCATATTTAATAGGCACTCCAGCGTTATCATATTAAAATATATATTATAACAATATTTTAATTTAATTTTTTCTCTTCAAATTCAATAAAGTATCTTAACTAAAGCTAATTCACAAATTATTTGATTACTATTAATAAATTTTTCATCTCATCTCATTCCTCAATCATTTCTAAAACTTTGTTATTTCCTTTACAAATCTGGATTTTAATTTTGAGGAAGAAGAAAAAAAAGCTGGCCTAAGTTTTTGAAACCTAAAACTGTTGAGGACCACCCATTTGTTGATATTCTCCAACTCATATTGAGAGGTCCACCCATGTGGTGATATTCCACATTGTGATGAGAACCACCATGTGTATTGGAAAGATTGAGTATCTCCAGCTCATGTTACATGGAGGGAGAAGTCCAACCTCTCCTATAAATAGGAGAGAAATGTTGAAACTAAGATCATCCCAACAAGAAGAAGTGTTTGAGTGTGTGAGAGTGTAAGTGCCATTTGAGAGATAGAGAAGCATTGAGAGTGCTTGTAATCTTGTACAAACATTTTGAATAGTAAGTTTCCGCTCCAGTGGACGTAGGCAAATTGCCGAACCACTTCAATATTGTCTCTATCTATTTTATGTTTATTTTCTGGGCAGCATTAGGCACAACAATTGGTATCAGAGCTTCGGTTCGTGCTATCCTGAAAATTTCAATTGCTCGAAATCAACTTTTGATCACACCAAAACGTTTCTCTCGTCAAGACGGATCCATTGCCGTGAACGGCATCGAAAACGAACATCGGAGGAGCCCATACGCGCCATTTGAAGGTCGGAGCGTGTATCACAAGCGCCTAACAGATCTGGACCGTCCGATTTTCAGATCTGATTTTGAGCTTGATCTTAGCCATTTGGAGTCCGATTTCGACGATCAAATAGTGCTTTTCAACTAGTTGGATTATTCCAGACTCATCCGTACGATTAGAATTTCGAAATTTATCTTCTAAAATTTCTTAATTAATATGGAAGGTGTTGGGGAAGTTAAGAACTCTGGAAATGTCAGTAGTTCAGAGCGTAGGTCCACAGTTTCAAATGTCAAGTTTGAAGTTGAGAAGTTTGATGGAACTTCTAACTTTGGTATGTGGCAATGTGAAGTGATGGACGTTTTGATCCAACAAGAGTTGGATATGGCGTTGGAAGCGAAACCCAACGATATGTCAGAAAAGGATTGGAGGAAGCTTAACACCCAAGCTTGTAGTACAATTTGTTTGTACCTTACTAAAGATCAGAAGTATTTTATCATGAGAGAGACAAATGCAAATGAACTTTGGCAGAAATTGGAGGATAAGTTCATGAAGAAAAGCATTGAGAGCCGTTTGCATTTGAAGAAAAAGCTCTTCAAATTCCAATTTCGTGAAGGTATTAGTATGTCTGAACATTTGAATAGTTACAATCAAATTCTTGCTGATCTACTAAACTTGGATGTTGACATCCAAGATGAAGATAAGGCTTTACTTTTGTTATATTCCTTACCCGATACATATGATCATTTAGTTACAACATTATTGTATGGGAAGGAGAAAATTAGTTTTAACGATGTATCTAGTTCTCTGATTAGCAATGAGTACCGAAAAAAGGATAAACAGGTACAGCTAGATACATCAAGTGAAGCACTGATAGCAAGAGGGAGATCGCGGTCAAGGTATCCCGGAAAGAAGAAAGGTTTTCATCAGTTGGCAGAAAACTCGCCAAAGATGAGTGTTCCTATTGTCACGACAAAGGACACTGGAAAAAGGATTGTCCCAAATTGAAGGGACAACGGAAGAATCAACCAATCACAGCAAATGTCGCGGACAGAGATGAAGATCTAGACATTGCCTTGACAGGTTCATCATTGATTTGTCATCCTGATGAATGGATTATGGATTCCGGATGCACCTATCATATGTGTCCCAATCGGGACTGGTTTACTGACTTCACAGAGATTGAAGGTGGAACAGTACTTATGGGTAACGACAGTGCCTGTAAGACTCGAGGGATAGGGAGCATTCGGTTGAAGCTGCACGATGGAACTGTCAAGACTTTGACCGAAGTTCGATTCGTCCCAGACTTGCGAAAAAATCTTATCTCATTAGGATCTCTAGATTCAAAGGGATTCAGAATCACTATTGAAGACGGAACTCTCAAAGTGGTAAAGGGAGTTCAGGTGGCTATGAAAGGCTTGAGGCGAGGAAACCTGTATTTCTTGTAGGGAAGTAATGTTGTTGGAAGAGCTTCTACAAGTTGTGAGAAGCTAGATGAGACTGATGCTGACACTATCAGACTTTGGCATATGCGTATGGAACACGCTGGAGAAAAAGCTTTGCAAACACTCGTAAAGCAAAACTTACTTAAAGGTGCCAAGACTGGTAAATTGTATTTTTGTGAGCACTGTGTATTGGGCAAGCAGACGCGGATCAAATTCGGAACCGCTGTTTACAATACACAGGGGATACTTGACTATGTACACTCCGATGTTTGGGGACCTACCAAAATTGCATCTTTGGGAGGTAAGCATTGGTTTGTAACTTTTGTAGATGATTATTCTCGTCGTGTGTGGGTGTATACGATGAAGAATAAAGATGAAGTGTTGAACATCTTTCTTGTTTGGAAGAAGATGATTGAGACTCAGACCGGCAGAAAAATTAAGCGGCTCAGATCAGATAATGGAGGGGAGTATACTCTAGACCCTTTCATGGAAGTATGCCGGAGAGAGGGAATAGTCAGACACTTCACGGTACGAGGAACACTGCAGCAAAACGGTGTGGCAGAACGGATGAATCGTACTTTGCTAGAGAAAGTACGATGTATGTTACTGAATGCTGGATTCAGTAAACAATTTTGGGCTGAAGCTGTGACATATGCATGCCACCTCGTTAACAGACTACCCATAGCTGCCAATGGCAGGAAGACACCCATTGAAATTTGGAAAGGTACACATGCTACTGATTATGACTCTTTACATGTTTTTGGATGTCCAGCTTACTATCATGCTAAAGAAAGTAAGCTTGACCCTAGAGCCAAGAAAGCAAAATTCTTAGGCTTTAGCTCTGGTGTAAAAGGGTATAGACTCTGGTGCATAGAGTCTAAGAAGGTAATTATCAGTAGAGATGTTACTTTCAACGAATCTGAGATGCTTAAGTCACATAAGCATAAAGATTCCAGTGAAGGCAGCTATGATGGCAAAACACTTGGTGATTCGCAGAAGGTGGAGTTTATCACTCCAAATGATTCAAGAGAAGACAGACAAGAGGAGGTTGATAGTCCAGTCACAGCACCTCCAAGTCAAATTGAATCAATAGCAACCAACAGACCGAGACGAGAGAAACGTGTACCGACACGTTATGCAGACTACGTGACATATGCACTACCAATTGAAGGGGGTGAGATCCCCACCACTTACAGAGAAGTCATACAATCCAGTGAAAAGGATGAATGGATAAAGGCGATGACTGAGGAGATGCAGTCTCTTCATAAGAACCAGACTTGGGAACTTGTGCCACTGCCACAAGGAAAGAAGTCAATTGGCTGTAAGTGGATCTTTAATCAGAAAATGATCAAGTTGCTAAAAATAGAATTTGATACAAAGCTAGATTGGTAGCCAAGGGCTATGCTCAGACAGAGGGAATTGACTACAGTGAAGTATTCTCTCCTGTTGTGAAGCATTCATCCATTCGGATATTGCTAGCTTTGGTTGCACAATATGATCTTGAGTTAGCACAACTTGATGTGAAGACAGCTTTCTTGCATGGTGATCTAGAAGAGGAGATTTATCTGTCTCAACCATAAGGGTTTAAAGAAACTGGTAAAGAAAAACTAGTCTGCAGGCTGGAGAAATCTCTCTATGGACTGAAGCAGTCATCTCGGCAATGGTACAAGCGGTTTGACCGTTTTATGATGGATCTGAAATACACTCGTTGCCAATACGATCATTGTGTGTATTTCAGAAAACTTGCAGATGGATCTTTCATTTATTTTCTTTTATATGTAGATGATATGTTGATTGCATGTAAAAGCAAGGTGGAGATAAATCGTTTGAAAACTCAGTTGAGTCATGAGTTTGAAATGAAAGATCTAGGAGAAGCACGAAGAATATTGGGGATGGAGATCAGCAGAGATAGGGTGAAATGTACAGTTCACCTTACTCAGAAGCAATATCTGAAGAAAGTATTGCAATGCTTCAATATGGACTCAAAGTTGAAGCCTGTGAGTACTCCAATGGCCCCATATTTTAAGCTCAGTGCATTGCAGTCTCCTAAAGATGATGAAGAGCGGGACTACATGGAAAATGTCCCGTATGCAAGTGTTGTTGGTAGCCTAATGTATGCCATGGTGTGTACACGACCTGATATCTCCCAGGCCGTCAGTTTGGTCAGTCGTTATATGCATAATCCTGGAAAGAAGCACTGGCATGCGGCTAAATGGATTCTACGGTATATTCTAGGGACCGTAAATCTTGGTTTGAAGTTCGAGTAGAGTGAAGATAGTCTACTAACTGGATACGTTGACTCAGACTATGCAGGTGATCTTGACAAACGGCGGTCGACAACTGGATACGTGTTCACTATGTCCGGAGCACCAGTTAGTTGGCGATCAACTTTGCAGTCTACGATTGCACTGTCATCCACAAAGGCTGAGTATATGGCTGTAACAAAAGCCGTAAAAGAAGCCATTTGGTTACAGGGACTGGTAACAGATTTGAGAATTGAGCAGCAAAAGGTTACCGTTTACTGTGACAGTTAGAGTGCAATTCATTTGGCCAAAAATCAAGTTTATCACTCTCGAACAAAACATATAGATGTCCGTTTCCACTTCGTACGTGAGATATTGGAAGAAGGGGACATTCTACTTCAGAAGATTGGCACTGAAAATAATCCAGCAGATATGTTGACAAAAGTTGTCACTGGAATCAAGTTCCAACACTGTTTGGACTTGATTAATATCTCACACTGCTAAGCACCTAAGGGTGCATTGGCGCCTTAGGGCGCATTTGATAGTGGAAATCTTTCATGGCAAACGAACATTTCAATAAGGAGGTGAAATCATTGCAAGGATGCAACATGTAGTATCCTAGTATGGCACACTTGGGTGGAGGGGGTGATTGTTGAGGACCACCCATGTGTTGATATTCTCCAACTCATATTGAGGTCCACCCATGTGGTGATATTCCACATTGTGATGAGAACCACCATGTGTATTGGAAAGATTGAGCATCTCCAGCTCATGTTACATGGAGGGAGAAGTCCAACCTCTCCTATAAATAGGAGAGAAATGTTGAAGTTAAAATCATCCCAACAAGAAGAAGTGTTTGAGTGTGTGAGAGTGTAAGTGCCATTTGAGAGATAGAGAAGCATTGAGAGTGTTTGTAATCTTGTACAAATATTTTGAATAGTAAGTTTCCGCCCCAGTGGACGTAGGCAAATTGCCGAACCACTTCAATATTGTCTCTATCTATTTTATGTTTGTTTTCTGGGCAGCATTAGGCACAACAAAAACAAATGTCATCTAAGAAATTGTTCAAGTTTTCTTAATAAATATTTAGAACTTTCAACAATTAATGATAGGAATGTCTAAGTACAATACTTTCAGAAGTATTAAAGAAAGAATCTTGTATAAGATAAGGACTTGGAAAAATAATTTTCTTTCAACTATTGGAAAGGAATTTTTATTTTTTTCTATTCTAATGGTTGGAAAAGGAAATGCTTATTAAACCTTTGTTGTAGTCTATACCAACTTTTACTATGTGTGTAATCAAATTGCCAAGTAGACTGTGTGTTGACATTAATGAAGCAATGCTATCAAAACTTTGACGGTACAATAACCAATATAGAAAAGGGGTACATTGGCAAAAATGGGAGAGAATGGGTGATTCAAAGCATAAGGGAGCTATGGGATTTCGAGATATAGAAACTTCCAATCGGGCACTTCTAGCAAAATAATGCTAGAGACTCTTGCAAGAACCAGAGTCAATGATAGCAAGGATTATATAAAGAAAAGATGAGAAAAGTATGAAAATATGGAAACACATATGGTTGCCACAATAGACAATTTTTAAGCTACAATCCCCTCCTCGAATTCTTAGTGCAGAGTCAAAAGTTACTGAGCCATTGAAGAGTATAAGTGCTAGAATGAGGAATTGATATATTCTATTTCTGAAAAGGAAGAAGCCATAAATATATGTAGGCTGTAGCATCCCTTTGAGCAAAATGGGGTTTGAGGATAAAATTATATGAGGTTTGAGAATATTTTACTGGTGGGAGTGCTTATCATGCAACAGATATGAGGAAAAGATCCAAAAAAAGAAGGGGGCAACAGGTCCTATCTTAAATATTTTATTCTAATAAATAAAATAATTTTCTTCTTCTAATCATCTACACTCTCTTTCATGTTCATATTTATTATTTTTAAATAATAATTTTAAAAATAATTTAAATAATTATGAGAATTAAAAAATTAAAAGTATTATCATACCTGTCAAAAACTAATTTAAGTTTTTGTTTAAAATATTCACTAGAAAGTAATAGTTCAAGAAACATAAGAAAAAATAGATAAATAGTAAGTAGTTAAGCTTATAAATGGAAGTAAAAGAAAATAATAATAAAGAAATAATAGAAAAATATCATTTTAATAGAACAAATAAATGATAGGGAATAAGATGTAAAAGATTTTTGATTAAAAAATAAAAATATAGAACAAAAATAAAAATATTATTTTAATAGAAGATGTAGAACAAAAAAAAATATTTCTAATTAAGATCTAATTTTTTTTATTATTATAGAAAATTCAATATGAATTATCTAATTAGTGTATTTTGATTGCCAACATCTGGTGCATCCAGGGGCTAGCCCACCCAGATTCGTTCTCCAGATTTATTCATTATTTAGATTCAAAATAAAAGGAGATGAGTTGAAATGTATTTTGAAAATTAAATAAAATATTATTGAAATATTATTTTTTAATATTATTATTGTTTAGAATATAAAAAAGTTAAATTGAGATTTAAAAATATTAATTTATTTATTATATTTTGTGTGAGAACTTAAAAAATTATAATAATAAATTTAAAATAAATTAAAATAAGATGAATCCTTCTTACCATCCAAACCAGCCAAATTGCTAGAGATAATCAGCTGAGGGAATGGCCTTGTGGAGAACCCATCTTGAAAAATACTCAAGTCTTATTATATTTTGTGTGAGAACTTAAAAAATTATAATAATAAATTTAAAATAAATTAAAATAAGATGAATCCTTCTTACCATCCAAACCAGCTAAATTGCTAGAGATAATCAGCTGAGGGAATGGCCTTGTGGAGAACCCATCTTGAAAAATACTCAAGTCTTTTTGTGCATCCAGGAACGACGGAGAACAATCTTTTCTTGCTGAGGGAATGGCCTTGTGGCGAAGTCTTCGGATGGGTCCAGAATTAAATCTCAGAGATGCTATTTTTTAAAGTGATTCCCAAATCCTGATTAAGGCTATGCAAACAAAAGAAGCGAGTCATGGATGGGGCAGCTTCTTGAAGATACAATGGTTGTTTTCCAGGGAAGGCCAGATTGGTGCAATCACTTTGCATATAAAGCAAGCAATAAAGTAGTAGATTATTTAGCAGAAATGGCTCTTCATCCACCTTTGGCGATGGTAAATATTGCCGCAATTGACTTTTCTCAACGATTTCACTATGCTTAGATCACACCATTTTCGTCATTTTTTTTAAATGAGCCATTTCTTTTGTGATTAAGGCTATACGAAAGAAAATTGTTGTGAATATTGGATTTTTTCGACCATTTTTTTATATTGAAATTGATCGTGAACACTTAATTTCATCAAAACTACAGCAAACTTATAATCACAAAAATTTGTAAATGTAGGGATTATATGAATTTTCTCCATTGATTTTGAATGCTGAAAAAAGCATGATTTATTGTAGTGTGAAAAGAGGTTTCATGCCTAGCGCAAGTGCAAGAAGTGGTTCTTGGGATCTTGTATCTCAAATCCAATCATAAGATTATCTATTTGAGTAGTGATATTTGAAAACCTTTACACTTTTATACCATCTATATAACATACTTCGATTTATAAGATTCAAAATTTAAAATATATATTTTAAATTAAATTATGCTACATGTATTGATGCGAAAGAAATCGCTCAACAGAACAAAGGAGGAAAAATAGTCATTCTCAGCCCACTGTTGTTTGGAACCTCTGATACTCGGCCCACTGTTGTTTGAAACCTTTGTTGTTTCGAACCTCTGATTATCTATTTAAGTTTTGATTAGTGTTGTTTTGAACTTCTGATAATGTTTCAGTGTAACTGTACAATAAGTATTTATATCCATATCAGATAAATGTAGAGAAAATAAAAAGAGATGAATACATAGATTCATATGATTCGACTTGTTACTTATGTCTCCGAACGTTTGAAAAGATGAATATACTATAATACATTTATTTACAACCTCTTATTACCTCTCATAACTCTGAGTTAGTGTACAAGAAAAATTATGGTTTAAAGAAACTCTCTTTCAAGGTTGAAGAATAAGAAGAAATAAGTTGTCCCTAGTCATCTAGTTGGAGGATTTTATAACTCCTCATTGAGCGTGCTAATTTGCAGCGATGGGAACCGGCCATTTTGTGTGTGTTAGCTCCATCTCTTCTCATTTTCCTTTTAACCCCTTGACACCTGCTTGCTTGTTCCTCCTTATTTCTAGGGGTGTCAAAATATGTTAACGGGTTGTATTTGTATCGTGTTAGGGCATGTACATAATACTTAAAGAGTCAATACGAATTCAACCTATTAAAGATTTCATGTCAAAAATTTTAACCCTAATACGATCCGTTAAAATAACGGGTTGACACGACACAATCCGTTAAGACTTTTGACACTATATGACACGATATGACACGACACGACTTGATCCGTTTCAATTCGCAATCCCGTTAGTGATCTATTTGAGTTTAAATTAATTGATTTTATACAAATATTAAAACTTAAATAATAGTTATAAAACATAAAAAATTAATTACAAATTACAATTTTAAAATTATAATTTAATAAGTAATATACTATAAAATATAATAAATATACAAATATGATCTATACATTATAAAATATTAAAATTATAACTCAAACATATTAAATAACAATGAGTTAATTCGTCAAAAACTTTTTAATAAATACTTAAATGAGATAGCTAATAAGAGTATAAAACTAATTTTAAATTATAATTTTTTGAAATTTAGGTCAAGGGTATAAAAGTAAATTTAAATTTCTTAACATGTCTTAATGGATCATAATGGGTTTGATCCGTTATCAAATCATGTCTTGACGAGTTGACACGATTTGACCTGAAACCCGTTAAGGTTAAACACTAACTCACTTTTTTTGTGTCGTGTTCGTTTTGTATTTACGTGTCGTGTCACGTATTGCTATCCCTACTTGTTCCTCACTGCTTATCCCTTTTTATTGTCCTCTTGTGTGATCTAGTGGGCTGGGCCCAATTTTGGACTAATATGTCACTCCCGCACGATGTGGATGGTATGTAGTGTAAAATTTTTTAGATAGAATAATTCTCGCTATAGATAACCATTGAGGATTAGCCCAGTATCTTTTCTTCTCAAAGTCCTTCATATCAGGCTATCAGCTTACATAAATCACTAGATTCTAATCGTTGAAATCATTCCCTTTTCATTTCCATGCCACAAATCTCCTGACATGGATTAAGAATGAACCATTTAATCCCACGTCATCCACAATGGTCATCTCTATGCTAAAGCATAAACATAATAAAGATCTACACCACGATCAAGATCAATACTTTTAGTTCAGTCAGATTTTTCCAGAGTTTGACAATTGTGATAACACTAGATCATTTTGTTTCTCCCCAAAAGATATACGTATTCAACAAAGCTTGCTTGAGAGAGCTCTTTCTAGGGCTTCTCGCCGCCAAGAGGATTCAACCATGTACATATATTTGACGTTGTATTGTTTCCGTTTTGAATGTTTAGTTTTTAAAGACATATCTCATGATCATGTGGGAAGGGGTGACATAATATTAGATGACATGATCTGTGAATTCGATATGAATACGATATGAAATAAAGAGATTTAAATTTGATATAAATGAGTTTAAATTAAAATGGATTGGCCAAATAAAACATAATAATTAAGGCATCAATTACGAGTCATCTCATAAAATCTTCTATCAACTTGTATAACATGAATGGATTCTATTTTCAAATTTTAAAGATATTTAGTATTATATATCTGTTTTTGTTTATTCAGAATATGTAAAACTAATATTAGTATTTAACTAGTATTTAACTACTTAATATCTCAAACTATTAAATTTGTTTGGTTAATATGTAGGTTTATTTAATAAAAATCCTTATTTTCTTATATATTATTGATTTGGATATTGATGCTAAACAGGTTGAAGTGGATTAATTGGCTAAAAAGGGTTAAATGGTTGTGTCCAACCCAATAAAAATTAGTTACTAACTGGGATAAATGAATTGTGTTGTATCACCCGTTATTTATATACGTCGTGTTAGACTTTTAGGACCCGACTCGTTTTATTAAATTGATCGTGTTCAGGTTGATACACATACTCTAGTACTCATTATTTAAAAAAAAAATTTAATATTCATGACTTGACATGATACGGCATGATTTGCAAACATTAATTGCTACTTCTACATATAAATACTAAACTCATATATGATGTTTTGTTTTTGATAAGTTCTGTTTATCATCTATATGAATTATGATTATCATCGTCTCAACATATAATGACATGGCATCAAATAATTGACCCACAAGTTGGACATATTAAATCATTTTGATAACTAGAGGGTAGGAGAATGATGATGATAAAAAGGAGGTGAGTAGCATTAACAATTTTTTTACTTTATTTTTGGGCTTAATAAGACACATGATTCAAGTACAGACTCTCCTAATGGCAAAATAATGTTCACACTTACAATATGGTTCTCAATGTGAACCAGATTAAAGGCTATGGACATTCTAATTTCTCTCATTGGGTTTTTGTTTTTCTTCTCGAGAAAGGTACATTAGTTAAAACAAAAACTTAATTTATTCCCTGGTTGGATATCGTCATGGCAGTTATGGGAGCAAATCCAACCATTAGATTATTTTCAATCATCTATAAAAGGCGAGTTCTTATAAAAATAACTTCTCACAACTTTTTATATTGCCGAGGAAGTAACAATTATAAAATTTTTACAAAAATAAATTTAGATAATTTTGTATAAAAATAATTTTATAATTTAATGAAATACATTAAACAAATCCGTCATAAATTTATTTATTTATATTTATTTTTCAAAATTGTTAACTAGAAACAGAGAGCGCTATGGGGACTATGGGGACTAAGGGGACTACTTTGACAGGGCCAATTACCATAATGTAGAGGTTGATTACACGAATTAGAAATGAAACGAAACGAAACGTTACGTTTGTTTGTATCAAAACAGGCCTTACGTTGTGCTGTCTATCCAGGTCTCTCTTCCACGCACCAACTGTTTCAGTAGCACAAAGCCCAAAGAGAGAGGCGAATGGATTACTGCGCATTGTTTGTAAATCCCAACGCCACCTCTGTCTCTGTTTTTCCGATTACCATTATCAAATCCGTTAGATTCAAGTACCCATGTTTCCTTAAACAAGCCCCCGTCTCCGCAAACCTTTCTATTACCTACGACGACGAAGCTACCAACAAGAAATCCTCGGTTCACCACGACAGTCTCAGAGTTCTCGAATGGGGCAGTCTCTGCGACGCCGTCGCATCCTTTGCCGGCACTTCCTTGGGCCGCGAAGCTACCAAAGTCTCTCCCTTTCTCTCCATCTGTCTATTACGTCCTCAATGTTTATTCTTTTGCTTTGTTTGACAACTTTTGGTTCTGTTTTCCCTGTGTTAGGCCCAGCTGTGCTCTCTGAATCAGACGTACGACGAGAGCCTGAGGCTTCTGGAGGAGACTAATGCAGCCGTTGAAATGCACAAGCACGGTGGTTGCAGATTGGACTTCGGCGGCATCGACGCAGTTCTCGTGAGGGCTCTGTTCTTACTTCGCTGTTATCCTTTTTTTATTTCTTCACAGAGGATGTGTTAGTGTTACTGAGTTTCAGTTGAGCAGATACAAAATGGTTGTTCTTAAAGGCAGAATTTTCATTGTGGCTTTCGGTCATACATGTAGTGACGAATTTAATGAATATATGCACGGCCTTATCCAGCTTTTGTCCAGAGTTGGGTTCACTCTAGCTCGTTGAGAAATCGTTACGATTGTTCTAGCATTTGTTGAATTTAATAATGGGTTATCTTAATGTTCTGTAATTTATTTTGTGTTATAAATTTGAAACCAATGAATGCCAAAGAACCAAAGATTCTTTATTTAATTTCACGAGTCAAAACGCCTTCTCAAAATAACTCTTCAACGTTTGCAAATGAAAGATTCCTTGTTTCTGTTAAAAAAAATATGTCAATATCTTCCCTTTTTTATTATTCATGCCTTTCCTCCAAGTGTTTGATATCTTGTCCTTGAAGGTGAAATCTGCTATCCTACAAGCACGGAGAAGTTTTCCGGTGGATGGAAATAAGGCGATAGCTGTTGCAGCTCTATTACAGCTTGCTGACACTCTGCAGTTAAATCTAAAAGCTGCCATCAAGGAAGACGAAGATTGGTACAGACGCTTCATGCCTCTCACAGAAGATGTAATTGGAGCATTAAAGATTGAACCTAAGAACCTACCGTCTCCCTATGTTTTGAATGCTTTTATGGCCTTACTTCTCCCTTTCTCTGCATGCAGATAATGGGATTGGTTATAAATCGATCATTAGTGAAATTCATATTGCAAGTAATTGATGAAGATGGCTCGGTTAAAGACTCTGCGGTTTGTACATATTTACCTCATAGAATTTCCATCATTGCCATTATACATATTTTGGTGGTGCAATTCTATTGATTCTCATAGTTGGGATAGCTTTTGTGACGTCTTTCCAATTTTTAATCCAAACTATGTTTTTGTTGCAAAACATTTTTGAAACTTAAATATTTTCTGTTCTGCTGCGATACAAGTTTGGATAGGTTCTCTGTCATTTGTCCTGCTGAAATTATTATTGGTTCATAAGTGTTGAGTATTACCGTAATCTTATTAGTTTTGTTTTTCAAAATTTGTTCACTGTAGAGTTCAATGCTGAAACATGCACGCGATCGTGTGAGGATGCTTGAGAGAAAGGTAAAATCCAGTTTTTTATCATATATTTTTTCCAAATGTTAGAGAGAAACTTCTAGGTGTCACTGGCCATTTTTTGAGGAGGGCTATCAAGAGTAGTGCTTAATGAGCATACTACTGTAGTGCTTAATAAAGCAAGTCTAGTGCAGCCATCTGCCTGAAGATATCTTTAACCATCTTGACCCTGAACATAGAACCACTCATACCAATGTCTCTCTTGCCAGCATGGACCATTATCACTGGTGTCAATGGTGGTTTCTTGAAACTCTTAATATTGTTTCTAACAGTTTGGTTGAGTTGAGTTATGATTTTTCAGTGTAGTGAAGCTGGGGAGCTCTTCTATCATTCATCTTTCTGTTGTTAGTGATTAAGATCTATGGATAGGTAGGTAATCCAAGGGCCCAGGCAAGAGTCAAGCAGCTTGTTGGGAACTCTGCTAGGCAAATTTGGAACTTTGCAGTGCCTGTCTCACCTGCTTAAGGGCTGGACAGCCCTTTTTGGGTCCTATTTTCAGGCATATAAGTTGTCAGCAGGACCTACAAGCAACTTTTCATTGTTATAATTCTTGCCAACAGCTTAAAAACAGCATTTCTCTAGATTTTCATCAACAATCTCATCTTAAGAATCTGTTGTTGTCTTCTCTGTTCAGATATGTCATTTAATGGAGAGCCTAATTAGGAATGAAAAGAGTGAAGCATCGTTTCTGGTAACAACAATAAGATCAGAAGTCTATTTCTCTCTATCTTCATTATTCCCTTGTCTTCCTACTAAATCGAGTAATACTGGTTCAGGAACTGAGTAACATTGACGGCCGGTGGTGTATAAAATCAGGGGATGATCAACTGACAAGTTTTAAGGGTCTACTGTTATCCAGGTTTATAAAATTTTGTTGTATATATTTCAGCCAACACTGCACATGTAAACAATTTGGGTTTGCTTTTTAAATTTCTTTTCTTGATGACAAGGAGTCCTGGTTTTGTCTAAATAATCCACGTACATTATAACCCTTTCCTGAGAGGCGTATACTGTTTTAGTGGTTCAGTCACAGGAAGCATTGTAGAACCACTCTCTGCTGTTCCTTTGAATGATGAACTGCAGCAAGCAAGGGCATCAGCAGCAAAGGCTGAGGCAGATGTACTCTCAATGTTATCAGAAAAGGTTTTTGTTCTGTTGTATGATAATTATTTCCATTTGCAAATATTTACATGACATTGTGTTTTCATGTCACCGTTTCTTGCACAGATGCAAATGGACCTTGATGAAATTGAACAGTTATTGAAAATTATAATTCGGCTGGATGTGGTAGGCGTCTGATACCATCTTCTTCACCTCTCCCTCCCTCTCTCTCTCTCTCTCTCTCTCAGAAGAAATGAACTCCTCTACTTTATGCACTTTCTTTCTTAATGCCATGAGTTGCATAAAAAGAAAAGGTGAGCAGTTTAGCCAGCTTATAAAGTTTGAGCCATGGTCATGTTAAGTCAAGTAGTGAATCCATTCAGCAATTGTTACGGAGTTTTACGCTTAATTTTGGGAGAAGAAAGCAATAATATTGAGTAGAGGCTAGAACACTACCTTTCTATTTCCATATGAGTTTAGTGCCTCAAAGATAGGTGTGTGCGCGTGCAAGCCATCAGATTGTTCTAGTTGGTGATTCTCAAAGAAGGGTGATTCCTCAACATGTAGGTCAATGCTCGAGCAACCTATAGTCTTTCATTTGGAGGCACGTGTCCAGATTTATTTCTCCCGGGAGGCAAAAGCACTTCTGGTTCTGTTGCATCCATATCAGGGACCAAATCTTCAAAGGCAGCTTACCCGATTAAGAGGGAGTGGACATTGTATCTGCCAAAAGCTTATAACCCTTTATTGCTTCAGCAGCACCGGAAAATTTTGCAGAAGGTCAGGAAGGATGTCAGTAATGCTACTAATGTAAGTTATACTCTAAAGCCACTGCTGTTATTTTTTTTTATCTTACTTTATTTATTTACTTATTTTTTTGTTGGGGGAAGGGGGTTTATTCTTAATTAGGAGTTTGGTGCATGAATTTACAGTAAAGTACTCTGTGTTGAGATTAGAATTTTTCTATTTTAAAATGCTTCGGTCACTGACTTCGTTGGAAAAAGGTATTTTCAGGTTGTTTCTACCAGTCTTACACCTTTACCTTTTGGTTTATGCAAAGAGTTGATGTGTCAGATATTATTAGTTAACGTTCTTTTCCTCAGCAAATCAGGAGGCAAAAGCAAGGCGAGATTATGTCACGAAAGGGAAATGCAGATATAGATCTTTTATCGTTAGAAATGCAGGTAACTTCTCACTAACATGGGTTGGAAGTTCATGTTACCAGTTTCCTAAAGTATTTTTCATTTGTTATTTTGCATCCCAAATGATAGTCAGATAATTTGTTTCAAGGCAAATTACCTTCTGCTTGTCAGGTTACTGCACTAGAACAAGCTAAACCAGTTCCAGTTGACTTTTTTATAGATCATAAAACTCGGGTCTTGGTAATAACTGGCCCTAATACCGGGGGTAAAACCATTTGCTTAAAGACTGTTGGACTGGCAGTTATGATGGCTAAATCAGGTTCATGCAATGTTTCTTTTAGTTTTATTAGTACTTATAATATGCATTGATACTGTTTTCCATTGGACAGCCTCTATAGAATCTAGTGGGCTAACTATTCATGAATTTCTTGGATTATTTTCTATTTCTAGATAGGGACTCTCTTATATACATCATGCATGCCTGAATTTACCTTATGTATTTTCTTCTAATAAATTTTATTTATTAAACGAAAAACGGTTAAAAGGCTGATGAAATTCTTAATACAAGTCTCATAGCTCACTAATATGCAGGGACTAATTGCATATTCTTTCTATAGGTTTTTCCCTTTTCCTCAATCCAAGTAGTTTGATACTTTAGACATTTATGGTATGCTTGATATAGTTACAAAAATAAATACAACTTGCCATAGATCTAGGTCGAGAATTTTCATGCATTAAACTATTGAGTCCAAAATGCTACTTCCAGTTACACATACCAAGTTTGCTTTGAGTTTCTAACTAATTTCATTCTTAATGTTGACAGTAGAAACTTGTGCAATCATAAATCCAGCCATGCGGCTCATAAATAATCTCATGAGCAATTTAAATATGTTCAGTTAGTGAGAACCAACGGAAGAATTTCAATAATAAGTCTACTATACAGTCTGTTTTTCTTCTCTTGTTTTGTGAGTTTTACCACCTCTCACTGTCATAACCATTTTTCTATTGTTGCAGGTCTTCACGTTTTAGCTTCTGAATCTGTAAAAATCCCTTGGTTTGATGCTGTTTTTGCTGACATTGGGGATGAACAGTCCCTGTCCCAGTCTTTGTCTACCTTTTCGGGCCACTTGAAACGAATAAGTGTAAGGATAATATATCTCAAAGCACATTTCTTTTCTCTTTGAATTAATGTTATGTGACATCAACTTTACCAGCTAGAGATTATAATTGCTTAGAAGTTGCTTAAGATTCTATATATGCCTCTTCTTCAATGTAATTAGTCAGCAGATACATCTTCTGTTCACCACCAGTGACTCTTCAGTCTGATTCCACATCCATGCTTATATGATACAGAATTTTGCACCATGGACTTTTCTTTAGTTAGTGTACATTTTAAACTTAATTGCCATTAAGTCATTAGTTACGAAGGTTCATAGCATGATTTTATGAATACATTCTTCTTGTTGATTTTGTTTCTATTTGTAAATGCTAGTATGTTATTCCCATTGCCATGTTTCTTACCGGATCCCTTTACAGTTCTATTTCCATTACCAAATTTGCAAGTTTGCTTGCACATGTTGATTTATTTTTCGACATGCAGCTCATTATCTTATTTAGAATATGTTTTCATAAGTTATACTTCATATTTCTGGAAATCTGATTAACTGAGACTTGTGTAATTGAGATAGAACCCTCTGTTATTCTTGATTTTTTATTTTTATTTTTAAGTTCTATACCTATTCAGAGTTTGTTACATTGATCGGCATTTTAGTCGTCGGAACAATGGTTTGTTGCTTTTCACAGTTCGTCATCAAAGGGTGTACAATTCCTAGTAACAATTGAGAGCTCTAATAATGATTTTATTTTGGCATAATGGACTTTAATTTGAACAGCTGTTTAAGTCAATAGACTCTTGTTTATGCGGTTTGAGTAAATACTAGGATGTGATGGTGATTTCCCTTGTATATAATACGCTATTACTGTTTCATATGGAAAGGTCACATGCAATTTTTTTATAACATCTTGCAGGACATTCAAAGACATTCAACAAGTCAGTCATTGGTACTACTAGATGAAGTAAGTGCAAAAATTGCTACAAAAGGAAACATGAGAAGAATAAGAAACTGATTTTTATGATGAGGTTATGTAGATTACATTCCTTTTGTATTTATAAGGTTGGTGCAGGAACCAATCCTCTTGAAGGTGCAGCATTGGGGATGTCATTACTGGAGTCTTTTGCTGAAACTGGTGCTTTGTTGACAATAGCTACAACACATCATGGCGAACTCAAAACCCTGAAATACAGGTACTTAATGTTTGTGTAAAGATCAAGCTGACATCTTGATAATATCAAGTTTCATTTGCTTAACATGTCTAGTTTGAAAAGGAAATTTAGTTTTGTTGAAGTTAATTGAAGGTAAGTTATGGCTCAATGTCGTGCTTGTTGACTGCTCTAAATTCATGGAATCATGTTCTTGAGATTGTTGCTTTAACAGTAATGACGCCTTCAAAAATGCATGCATGGAGTTCGATGAAGTCAACTTGAAACCAACATTCAAGATTCTCTGGGGTGTACCAGGTTTTCACCATCACTTTTGAACCTCTGTCATTCATGCTGGCTGCTGCTACTTTTTCCTTTTGCTTACTCCTTTTCCTTCTTTTTCTCCAATCTGGTTTTGAGGTAAGTGTTAAAAGGACTGAAAAAGGCAAAAACTATTCCCAAACTGATGCAAAGTTCCAAATCTCATTATGTTCATTATTTTTTATGAAAAAATTGTGTTTGATATATTAATGGAAATTTTTTATGTCAATATCATTTTCCACAAAATGGAAGCCTCATGTATGTAGGAAATGGCTTATAGTGTTCCAACGAAGTGACCCCAGCCACTTTCTACCACATTCCAATGTTGGTGAAAAACAGTGATAATGTTTTTGTTCCACATAGCATAATGACTTTTATTACAAATCATATATGATCTATATCAAGATGTTGAATCATAGCATGTTCCTGGCTCAATAGTTTGTGAGAATGTTATATGCATGGGTTTTGGTCCTAAATTGGAGTTTCATTGCTGGTGACTACTACCAAAATATATATTTTTTTAATCCGTAAATGGGCAAATACTAATTTAGTTACTTTTAATATGTGATTACTACTTAAATGGGAATAATGTTCATGATTTCTTATCTTTAATTTCCAGCTCCTAGAATGTATTTAGGTGCTTTTTTGTATAATTCTTGTGTATTTGAGTTTTGCCTATTTCATTCTCATTAATAATATTTATCTCTTAACAAAAAAAAAAATATGTTATTACTTAGTCAACTCCTAGGGGTTGACTAAAGTGGTAAAGGCCTTGGGTTTGGGGATATGCTCTCCCGTGGTCTAGGGTTCAAATAGCATCAGACTATGGAATTTTCTCTTTGAATTACCTGCGGTGCACTTGTGAAAACTTTTTGCCGAGGGTCTATGCACCCTCGGGATTGGACGGAACGTTGTTCCTAAACACCTGGTGCCAATAAAAAAAAATGTGATTACTTAGTCTTTAGCTTGTGACTACCTTCAACGGTACTATTCATTAAAAAAAAAAACTACCTTCAGTAGTGCTTTGTTAAAATAATGCAATCTCTTATTATGTAAAAAGAGCTTCCAGTTACTTATTTTTATTTTTTTGGTAAGAAATTTATTAAAAATCATGTAATTACGCATAACCCAAGTACACATGAAGTATACAAGAGAAAGCACCTAATTACAGACTAAAGCTGAAAAGCAGCACTAAAATTGTTGAAACTAAATCCATCCATTACAATAACCGAAGCCCAAAGCAACAAAGTATGAAAAACGAAAGCCCTAATCCTATCCACCGAGTGTTCTCTATTGTCGAAACAGCGACTGTTCCTCTCATTTCAAATACACCACATAAGACAAAGATGAATCATATTCCAACAGCCGCTATTTGACAATTTCCTTGAATCCGTCTCCAACAGGCCAAAAGATCCCCACACTCTTGGGCATCACCCAAGAAATACCAAGCTTGACAAAGACCTCAACCCACAAAGCCCTCAACACATCACAATGAAGAAGAAGGTGATATATTGATTCTCCATATCTTTTGCACATAAAGCACCAATCCATTGCAACGATATTATGCTTTCTCAGCTTATCAATAGTAAGGATTTTCCCATGAGAAGCCAACTAGCTGAAGAATCAGACCTTGAGCGGCACTTTGCATCTCCAAATATTTTTCCAAGGAAAAAAATCACTAGAAGAATGCGGCACCAAGACTTTGTACAAAGATCTAACCAAAAATTTCTTATTACCAAGCTGATTCCAGATTAACCTATCTTCCCCTCCAAATTTTAAATTTAAGGCATAGAGCAAGCTGTAAAAATCAGTGGTAGCCCCCACCTCCCAATCGTGGGCATCTCTAATAAAATTTCCTGACCACTGAGTAAAACCAGCAGTGTTGCTCATGCAATCAGCTACAGAAATGCCTTTATCGAAGCAATTCTAAAGAGGGAAGGGAAAGCAATCTTCAAGGCCACGTCTCCACACCATAAATCATGCCAAAAACTGATCCAGTTAACCGTACCCGCTTCAAATCTGAAATTTCTGAAGAACTCCTCCCCATCCATTGTAAATGAATTTCCACACTCCCACTCCGTATACCCTTTGAACCTCATTTGAGCACCAACCTCCCCAAATACTCCCATATTTGGCATCAATAACAATCCTCCAAAGAGCATCCACTTCTTGATGATACCGCCACAACCATTTCCCTGGAAGTGGCTTATTGAAAGTTTTCAGCTTTCTTCCCCAAACCTCCTGAATATAAAGGAGAATAAGTCACTTGAGCAAGTGGAATTTCTTCTCATCCCCCAATCTGCCCCACAAGAAGTCACAATATATCCTTTCCATTCTGTTAGCCACTACTGCAGGCAAAGGACATAAAGATAGAAAATAAGTTGGGATATTAGATAAAGTGCTTTTGATTAAGGTGATTCTACCACCTTTGGACAAGTAGATCCTTTTCCAGCCAGCTAACCTACATTCAAATTTCTCTAAAACCCCCCCAATTTGCCTTTGATTTTAAAGGTGCTCCCAAGGTAGATCTAGATGTTTCATAGGCAAAGAAGAAACCTTACCACCCAATATATCAGGCAAATCCTCTAAATTATTGAGCAAACCTACGAGGCCATTTCAAATTTAGACAATTGACTTTTAAACCAGATACAACTTCAAAAGATAACAAAAGTGCCTTCAATGAACGGATCCAATCAGAATTTGGCTCACATAAGATCAGAGACATTAATGCAAAGAGTAAATGAGAGATAGGGGTGTCAAAACGTGTCAACGGGTCGTGTTCGTGTCGTGTCAAAGCATATACATTATGTCTAAAGGGTCAACACGAACACGACCCGTTAAGAATTTCGTGTCAAAAATCCCAACCCTAACACGACCCTATAAAATATCGTGTCAACACGACACGACCCGTTAAGACCCATTAAGCATATACACGAAAATGACACGACCCGACACGACACGTTTCAACCCGCAAACCCGACACGACACGTTAAGACCCGTTAAGCCATTAGTCACCCGACACGACCCGACACGTTTCACCCTATTAACTACCAGCAAATACAATACAGAAACTTCTCTTCGCTTGAAATCAAATAGCCCGCTTCCCTGCTTTTACATAAGTTTCTATTACAAATTATATTTCTAACTGAAAAATATAAATAACTATTTACAAATTAAAATCTTAAAATCACAACTTCACAATCTAACAAGTAATACAGTACAATTTATGATAATACACCATAACACCACCATAATGCAAACTCATGACTGCATTATAAAGTATTAAAATTACACCTCAAATATAATAAACAATACACTGTAAACATGTTAATGTTACAATAATAAAATCACACATTTAAACAAATTTAGAACTTGCAGAAATAGGTATAGCGTCGTCACTGCCTTTGTTGATGCTCATCTCAATCACATCTTCCGTTAACTCTTCGAAGTCAAGATCTTCTTTTATTTCTATTAAAAAAAAATCAATATTTAGTAGATAGTCAATAAAAACAACTATATACAAAAAAAAACCAATAACTATATAATTTCAAAATTTTACCTTCCTCGTCGCCATATAACCAATCTCTTGTGCAGACCAATGCTTCAACAACATCTGGTTTTAGTGCACTCCTAAACTGATCAATGATACGCCCACCAACACTAAAAGTAGATTCAGATGCAACAGTAGAGATTGGTACACTCAAAATATCACGAGCCATTTTGGCAAGATCGGGATAACGAAATTCATTTCCTTTCCAAAAGGAAAGAATGTCGATCTTTGCATTTCTATCTGCCTTAGGTTCATCCAAGTAAAGATCCAATTGACTTTTTTGCAAATGGAGACTACGATCATCATGTTCAAATGTATCAAATTCCTAAAAAAAATAAAAAAACAAAACTATTTCTTAATGATATGCGATATGAAATAACAATATAATTTAAATCATCAAATAAAAATATTATTTGATATTACCTGAAATACTTCTTTATTTTCGGTTAACTCACTTGTTGCTCCACTAACAGTATTATCAGAACTCATGGTAGAAACAGTGTGAGCATTAGAAGAACTATATTCCATGAAAAGAGATGCCAATTTGGTCTGAACATTCATATACTCTAAGGAACAATCCCCGTAAAGCTTCTTATAAGAGAAATTAACAAAAACCAACTTGTATCGGGGATCCAATATAACTGCTATAGCCAACAACACGTTGAACTCAGACCAATATTTCTCAAACTTAGTAAGCATTTTCTTAGACATCTTCTTCATGTAGTCGTCATCACCCATAGAATGCTGCTTTAATTTAAAATAAATCAAAAACACTGCCGGAAAGTAGAGATTGGCTGTAGGGTATTTGGTCCCAGAAAAGTCACAAGTGGCTACATAAAAAACACTCAATAAACTTTTAATCTTCACCACTTCTTCCCACTCAGACTCAGATAGACAATACTTAAAATTGGAATCAGTCAATGCCAAATGTCCAAAGGCACGACGATAGAAAATAGCACTCTCCAACATAAGATAAGTAGAATTCCATCTAGTGGGGACATCTTGTCTCAACCCTTTCTTGCTATCCAAAGACATTTGATTTGATGAATCTAAAAATTTTAGTTTTCTTGATTGTGATCCTTTGACATACTTGACACTTTCACGAACTTTATAGATAGCATCCTCAATCTCTTTTAACTCATCTTGTACTACTAAATTCAGAATGTGAGCACAACAACGAAGATGAAAGAACTCACCATCACAAACAAGAGCTTTCTTAATGTTCAATTGAGTTTTTAACAACTCAACCGAAACATCATTAGATGAAGCATTGTCTAAAGTCAATGAGAAAATCTTGTGTTCAATTCCCCACTCACATAACAAATTATAAATTTTTTCAGACAAAGATATGCCGTTATGTGGTGGTGGCATATAAGAAAAGTTCAGAACCCTTTTCTGTAAAGTCCATCTCTTATCCAAAAAATGTGCTGTAATACACATATAACCATCAGTGGTTATAGAAGTCCACAAGTCAGATGTCAAACTAATTCTACCAGGAATTTCATTTAACATGCATTTAATCCTATTTTTTTCTCTCTGATGCATCTTAACCAAATCTGCCTTAGCAGTATTCCTAGAAATAATTGGAATGTCTGGACGCAAATATTGTAATAAAGATCTCACCCCCGAATATTCAACAAACCGAAAAGGCAGGTCATGCTTAACAATAGCAGCTACCAATATTTGTCTATATTCTTCAGGGTTAAATTTAGAGTTGCTTACCGAAATAGATCCACTATTTTGTCCCAAAATCAACTGACCAATATCTCGTGAACTTCTCCTAGGGCACACCTCAATGTGACGGCTCAAATTTCCGGTTCCATTTTTGCTTGATGCAAGGTAAGTAACTCCACACAGCTTGCACCTGGCTCGTGGCTTCTTATCACCTTGTTTCTCAGAATCAGGAACAATTTCAAAAACATTCCACACATATGACCGCTTCCTTCGTTTTGATTTAGCCTCTTCAGTTTGAAAACTTTCTTCTTCATTTTCAAACTGGTCCAAATCAATAAACTCATTATTTTCACCTTCTGCCTCAGTCATCTGACAACAAATAAGAACAAAGGTTTCATGTGTAAGAATCAAACGTATATCCCACTTCTTGTTCTATCAACAAATATTTTCAGCATATTTTCACCATGTTAAAAGAGGACAAAGAAAAATAGTACTTTTGTCTTGCTGAATATTACATTACGAGTAGTACTACCCCGCCCTCTAGGATTGCCATTTTCATAACCTGACCCATTTTGATAGCGAACAGCCGCCGCTTTATAATATCAGACATTTAGTGTGTGCAAAAATATATTATTTGCAATATAAAACGGGCACATAATGCAATACATGGAGAAAGGATCCAAAAAAAACATAATTTAAATCCTATTTGAATGCTTCTCATGTTACACACTAGCCTGGTTTTGGACCATTCTTTTTTGTTCTGTCAATAGTCACAGTAAGTGATAAGAATGCATTAAAATAAGGGTACTATTTCAAAAGTTTTGGCTAAACAAGATATGCCAATTGCCAACCTATTTGGAAGATGAAAAACCAGTTGAAATTACTTGCACCCATTCAGAGAAAGAGATTGTTACAACACAATATTATGAGCAGAACCAACATAATCACACAATATTATAGTTACTATTATATCGATGGATATATGATGAGCAGAACCATATATCCATGTCTTCTCATCGAAAAACCAGTTGAAATATTGTTACAACACAATATTATGAGCAGAACCAACATAATCACACAGCTGAAGTATTACAAACCAGACCGTGTCCAGGAGCAAGGTTCTGTACCGTTATAACCAGAACTATACCCAACATGGATATAGATAAATTAAATGAAAAATCATATCAAAAATTCCAGTCTCTTGTCAACCAAATGCTCAAAAGAAGTGTAATGGATAACTAACAGGCTCGGTCCGACCACTACAATAGTTCAACATGTATTAGATACACAACAGATGAAGGTAGTAGCATTGTTCTTAGTTGACACAGGCCACTGCTACCCGCCCCCTTTGACTCCAGTGTGTTGCTTCAGAACACTTGCATAAAACCTTCCCCTATCTAGAACAGAAGCATAACAGACCCCACAGACGTTTGCAAAAAGAATTAAAGATTGGAAAAGGAACATCAGCAAAACATAAAGCCACTTCAGTTTATTAGATTCTTTGTGTACATTTTGTTTTAGATATAGCAGTACTTTTCTCTGAATGGGTGCAAGTAATATGTTTTTAGTAACTACAATCTCTTTCTATTATATCGATGAGAAGACATGGATATATGTTTTGCTGATGTTCCTATTATATGATGGATATAATATAATATTGTGTGATTATGTTGAGCAGAACCATTATAATAACGGGTTAGGGTTGGTTCTGTTCAATTCTACTGTTAAAAGGGGCTGTTAAACGGAAAGAACCATCTAATTTTGTATTGTTAAATAAATTTCAATTCAACTGAATAACAACTCAATGTTTATCCAATATCACCCATACATCTCAATTTCAACAAAAATGAGTGCAGAAATGCATAAATCCACCCCAGAACAAAGAAGCTAGCTTTCGGGGAATGCCAGAAATTAAAAAAAAAATGGTAACTGACAAAGCTTAGCCTTAGATCCGATTGATATATAGTCTTCATTCAAGATATCTTCCATTCCCTCAAGATATCTTCCATGGAAAAATATTGAAGAGTAAAACAACCAAACCCTAACTCCAATATTTTCGGAATCAGTCATAACAGAAGCTACCTTGAAGATGGGGGGCGGCGTGAGAACTAGGACTGGTCACTGGGCGATGCCGTGAAGATGAGCTCCAGCTGCGAGCCTGCGCCGCGATGCCGTGAAGGAGGAAAGCCGTGATGCCGAAAGTTGAAGGTGAGTGAGACGGGATGGAGACGGGAGGGAGATGGGAGGGCGATCTCGAGGGAAGGTGAACGAGGAAAGATGATGCCGAAGGTTGAAGGTTGAAGATGGGTGAGACGGGGTCACGGGAAGGAGACGGGCGACTGAGAGTGTTGAGAGGCAGAGGCACGAGAAGTTGAGAACGGAGAATGTGAGAGTTACAGTGAGACCGAAAGGAAAAATTACTAATTTTCAAAGGGGGCGGCGGCTCCTAACTTAGCTATTTAGGGTTTTTTGTGTTGGGAGGGTAAAATAGTAATTTTATTTTTTTTAACGGGTCATAACGGGTTATAACGGGTCATAACGGGTTTGACCCGTTATGACCCGTTAAGAATTCGTGTCTTAACGGGTTGACCCGTTTTGACCCGAAACCCGTTAAGCCTCAACCCTAACCCGTTTTTATCGTGTCGTGTTCGTTTCGGATTAACGGGTCGTGTCATGTATTGCCACCCCTAATGAGAGATATTAATGCTGGCATGAACGGAACTGCCCTCCGAGAAGCCCATAATAAACTCCTATCCCTCACCGCCTTTAACATTCTACTCAACACATCCATAATTAAAACAAAGAGAAAAGGAGACAAAGGATTCCTTTGTCTTAGTCATCGCGAGCTGTTAATGAAACAAGTTGGGGGTGCCATTAAACTAAATTGAAAATATAGCAGAAGAAATGCAATGCTTCATCCACTCACACCATTTCCCCCCAAAATCATGTCTACCAAGGATATATATTAGAAAATCCCAATTGGCATGGTAAAAAACCTTCTCCATATCCAATCTACAAAGGATGCTTGGAACCCTGTGCCTTAATTCCACTCTCTAAGCATTCATTAACTATGAGAATGGAGTCAAGATTATGTCTACCCTTGACAAAGGCATTTTGAGACTTTGTGATGATCTTCCACATAACCATACTCAAACAATTAGTAAGTACCTTCGAAATAATCTTGTACACACCACTAACAAGACTGGGTCGAAAATCTTTCACCTCTACGGACCCACTTATTTAGGGATAAGCGCAATGAACATAACATTAAGGCTTTTCTCAAATTTCATAAATGAGTGACATTCTAGAAAAACCTTCATGATGTCCTCCTTGACAATATCCCAACATGCCTGAAAAAATACCATGGAAAAGTTGTTGGGACCCGGCGCTTTATCTTTGACCATACCTCCTATCACATTAAGCACCTAAGGTGGTCAATTGAATCAAACACAAGCCCATCAATTTTAGGTCTCCAAGATTACTACTACGTAAGAACCTTTTCATAAAAATGGACAATGTGATCCTTAATAGTTGAGGATGTAAGAACACTACCATATGAGTGGAGCACCTCAATTGTGTTTTTTCTTCTATGAGAATTAGCAACTCTATGAAACAAATTTGGTGCACTTGTCTCCTTCAACCAAAGAGCCCTAGGCATTTGAGTTTGAAATCTCCTCCATGAGAGTATTTTTTCTAGATCAAAAGCAACACTGAGTTTCCTTTCCTTCTCATCAACCGAGAGAACCCCTACAACCTCTCTAATCAAATCTATTTAACTCCTCGAAAAGAGACTTTCTTTGATCCCCATTGTTCCCATGCACCTCCTCATCCATTTGTTCAAGTCATTCTTCAAAACTTTGAGTTTTCTAGCTAAGACAAAGCTGGCTGTACCCGACAACTGATAAGACGATCACTAGGCTCTCACCTTATCTACAAAACGATCAACTGTGAGCTACAAGTTATTGAATTTAAAATATCTCTGCCCCTCACATATACCCCCACAGTGTAGAAGGATGAGAAAATGATTAAAGCATAATCTAAGTAGACGTTTTTGACATAATTCAGGGAAAGACACCTTCAAGAGGGAGAAACAAGAAATCTGTCCAGCCTAAACCAGGCCCTCCCGTTCGACTAAGTGAAATCACCCCTTGCCAAAGGTAAATCAACCAAGTCCAGATAAAAGACTAAATCAGAATAATCAACCATGGCCAGACCAATGCTGGAATCCCCCGACCTTTCACTCGGAAATTGAGTGATGTTAAAATCCCCTCCAATACACCATGGGCCCTCCCACCAACAGCCCAAACCATCAATCTTATCCGAAGGAATCTCTTATCTCTGTCAATTTTGGGCCTACACACACTAGTTAAAGCTCACTTAAAAGCATAATTTATATTAATAAAAGAGATTGCCACAAGAAATTTTCCAACATAATCATCCACCAGAGTTACTACTCTCTTGTTCCACATCAAAATAATACCCCTTGAAGCTCCTTGAGAAGCCAGTGAGACCCATCCAACATATGAACAACCCCACAAATTTCTGATAATTTTTTTCAGTAAACTTTACTTTGGCTTTCTGCAAACAAATGACGTCTACTTCCCAATCCCGAATAAGATTACTTACGTGAAGACACTTGTATGGGTTGTTCAACCCCTGTACATTCCAAGAGAGAGTCTTCAGCTTCATAAATCGCTGTTGTTTGCCTTGTCCTTTTGCCTACATCTGCTTGCACTACCATCCCTTGCATTGTAACTGATAGTGCATGAAAATCTCTTAAGCTCTCTTTCTTTTTTTGAAAAGGATCTAGCTGAAATAGTTGTCTTGCCTCAATAGTAATGAGAAATGCTTTGAATTGTTCTTTAAAACCTTCACAAGAAATCCCTACACAGTCATGGATTCCATCCTCCTTTTCACGTTTGTGCCCAAGGAAGAGGCACTAGGGTGAGCTTTAACCATTGGTGCTGACAAAGGAAAAGGGTCACAGGCGATCGGAGACAAGTTCTATGACAACGGAGAGGTCCCTTGAGCAACCGCTAGCAACATCCGAGACATATTCACGTTCGTGCCTGAGGAAGAGGTACCATATGAGCTTTGACCACTGACGTTGACATAGGAAAGGGGTCACCGACTGTCGACGACAAGTTCTATGGTGACGGAGTGGTGCCCTAAGCAGCCGTCGGTGTCGTTTGATGCTTGTTCCTGCTTGTGCCTGAGGAAGAGGACCTAGAATGGGCTTTGTCCCACCACGATAGAGAAACGTGCTTCAGGCCCCGCCCATTGCCACCAATATAATCTTTCAAGCCCGGTCCATCGCCCCTACCGGCTGTAGTCTTAGGCCTATAGGCTTTGGCAAAGAGGAAACTCAAGTGACAAGGGCCCTTCAAAATGCTACCTAAGCCCATAACCAAGCCTAAGCCCAAGTCACTTTTATTCATCAAGCCACTGAAGAACACTCGACAACTCAGCTCTAGCTGCCCACAACATCCCTTCGACTTTCATGATGCCATTTGTCAACATGTTATGAGAACTTCTGTTCATTTTGAACTTCACCACCAATCACCTTCCCCGTTCTTTGATCATCACCCTCCATGCCATTAAAGCTATTACCTGCTGGAGGACATGGCGCTTTCTTCAAGACAGATGCAAATGAAGCACCGTTTGGAGGAAGACCCTTCCCGATGATGACATGCCGCTTGGCCCCTTCCCATGGCGTTCCCGAACATCAATATCCTAAGCATGCTGGACTCTGTTTTCCATTTCCAAAACAGGGACTTCAGAACCAGCAATCACATGCATGTTAAATGCGAATTCTTCCCAACCTCTACCATGCAATCCTTCGGGAATAATCAGAGAGCCCCTTCTGCTCTCATTCCCATAGTCATCCAATGAAAAAAAAATGACCCCCCAAATTAGCATGATGCTGAATAATCACAACTCTATTACTCTCTTGCAACTTAATGAAAAACCCATCAAGGCTGTGCGAAGCATTCCTCCAACGCCTTTGCCATCCATGACATCACCGGCACTCTTAAGAGAAACAAACTTGACCACCCTTATGCTCCTATCAGAAATGCGAATATAATTTCCTCCCTCCAAAAAAATGAAGGTTTTTGATTACACCTCCAAACACCCAGAACTTGACATCAGTCCCTCCTCTCACTAGAAATAAGTAAAAGAAAACTAATAGAGAGACAGAAAAGGGAAAGGATGTGGTTCATTCTGGCGAGAAGCGCCTAAGTTAGCCATATCTGATCATCAAAGAGAGATGGGGAGGAGAGAGAAAAACATTTGAACAATATTAATATCAGCTCCAATACACTGGAAGGTTCGGCCAACTAATAGAAACTTAATTTTATTACTAGAAACTTGATTATAATCGAGGAATATGCAGTTTGAAACAAATCATGTACTGTTAAATGGCTAAGGAGAGGAGAAAGAATGGGCTAAATTGATCCGTCAAATTTTTTTGTAAATGTAGGGTTTCCAATTCTGGAGCACTGCTCTTTCCACTCCTTAAAACAATTGTAACGTCTGTGAATTTGTGAACCACTTCTGCCTAAGAAAAATTTAAGACCAATTTTCTCACTGGGCAACCTGTGGCAATAAGGTGTTCTATTTGATCTCATTTTATTGTGATAAAACTACTGACTACAGCTCAACGAGTGATTTTGTACTGTAGGACGTTCAAATGCAATCAATATTGCTGAAAGGTTAGGACTCCACAGTGCAATTGTAGACAATGCTCGTGAACTATATGGTGCAGCTAGTGCCGAGATAGATGAGGTAATGCACATGAGCTCATACTTTGTCTTTTCTAATTTTGGAATTTCATTTTTCCATAGAGTTTAAATATTTTTATTTTGAACTTGTGCATATAGTGTAGTTGTTTTGGCTGTTCTTCGTTGAATATACACCTAAATTGGAATTCCATTTGTCCATAGAGTTCAAAGATTTATTTTGAACTTGTAGTTGTTTTGGCTTTTCTTTGTTGAATACACACCTAAAGAAAACTTCTTGCAAATACTTGAGGTATCCTGTCTCTGCTAAAATAATTCCCATCTGTTCTAGAATGACTTGTTGCCGTTCCAGATAGGATTAGCAGCAGAGTTTATTATTTTATTAGTGGAATTTTGCTTGGGCTACGTGATTTATCATCAAACTGAATTCAGACATAATGGAATTAGGTTATGCAAAGGTAAATATTTTATGGTTTGAAAATTGCAGCCCCTTGTAACTGTTTAAACTTTTAAGATTGCATTTATAGATGCCAGATAACTATAGCTAATTCTTTGAACTGTATATTACCAAGATGTCATCTATATCCCATTTACTTTCTGTTATATTTTAATGCAGGTCATAACTGATATGGAAAGGTTCAAGCAAGATTTCAAGGAGCACTTAGAGGAAGCGCAACATCATGTGCTGTGAGAATCTTTTGCTCAAAAAACTGAAGTAATAATGTACACTAGTTCCACAGTTTTGCATATAGAGATAGAAGTGTGGTGAGCACCATATATGCTATTTCAAGCTCACATCTTAAAGGTTATGAAGACCGTAATCCCTTATTGATACATAATGTGATGCAAGGACCATTACCATGACCAAATCCCTTATTAATACATTATGTGATGCAAGGACCATCATCATTAAAATGGCTATCCTTCTTTCGATGGTAGCAGAAAAATCTATGTTCTGATGGATGCTCTACTTGGTATTTCTGTGTTTATGACCATAGGCTCTCAAAGCATCTTTATGAAAATCTGTTGGTCGCAAGAAGGAAGATAATGGAACATAGCACCGATCTAAGATTAAGGAAGGTACGTGAAATATCTGAGTCTGCAGCAGTGGCACGTTCTATTCTTCACAGGAAAGTGCGACAGCATCGTGCATCTGCAATTCAATCTTCACAGCTAAATCGAGCTGATAAAAGCCGGCATTCATTGGGAATTAGTGGCCAGCATGACACAGCAGAATACAGTGAAACTCCTATCGCATCTAAGAGTGCATCATTTGTTGAAGATATTAAGAAATCACCATCAGGTATTCTTTAGAATTGATGAGATCTCCCTGCTTCTATGAAACATGTTTGCAAGGAATAGTTTCCTACTATGTTGAAGCTTTTTCTCCAAGAATGAGACTATCTTAATCTTGTATCGGTTAAGAAGGTCATTTAATGATGTTTGAGTAGGTTTTCTTTACCTATATCTATTGCAGAGAAGTCTCAGCTTCCTAAGATTGGTGATATAGTGTATGTTCCTTCTCTTGGGAGGAGGGTGACAGTTTTAAGAGTGGAGCCATCTAAAAATGAAATAGTTGTGCAAAGTGGTAACATGAAGCTGAAGTTAAAGCTCAACGATATTCAGACATGACTAACAAGGTTTGTGCATAGCCTTCTGATTATGTAAGCTTTTTTCTTCTAGTGCAAGGCACTTATATGGCCTTCTGTCTCCATTCCCTGTCCAAATGAGCAGTGACATTACCAGGTCTAGTAATGGTTCTGTTTCACCATAAATTAGTCAGCAACTCAGAAGTGATTAACAGAATCTATCAGCAAGGAAAGGGTGAGAAGACCCTCACCATGGATTTTGGAATTCATGTATCTCATATTTTCAGCCATGCTCCAAAGACATTATGGAGCTAAAAGTTTGAATTTCTGCTACCCTTTCTCAACTGGATCTTTCTCCAAGTGTGATCTCAACAACTCGGTGTTGATGTCTATTCTTTCTACCACTCATGGAGATCTCCTCTGACTTGTATGTCAAGCCAGCTTATGGGAAGGCAGATCGTGTTGGATACCCTTTTTATCTGGTGTACTCAAGGAGCAAGACCATTGGAAGAAATGTTAGATATGGCCAGAAACATTCTGAAATTCAGATGTGAATTCCAAAACCAGATGTTTTAATAATTCAACGAGACAGTTCATAGTGCAAAGATATCCTTGGCAATGCAAACCCATACGCTAGTGGAGGCTCCACAATGATCAGAAAAAAAGAACTTACATCTCGAAGATGCTAAAGAAAAGGTGCACAGTATATTTCTGTTTTTACTTAATTTCTAGTTTAGTTGAATAATAGAAATCTAAAGAATGTCACAGCAATAAAGAAATGCTACCCCATTTAATTTATTTCATTGGTCGGTCTTCAGATCAGATGATCAATGATCTATCTTGTTAAATGTGACAGGAAAGTTCATATTAGATGATGAAATTATTTTGACTTCCTGGAAAATGGATTGAAGCTGTAAATTAGAAGTGTGCGATTGTTGAGCGTCCCATATATAGGCCATATTTGGTGTTTGTGACTGTAGATCCTGAACATTTTCATTGGGACGGTACCGTCTGTTTTTTTTTTTTTTTTCTAATTATTATTTTATCTTTTCTTTTTACCGTTGCTGCAATTTTGGTAAGGCGCGCATGCACTTTGCTGGAAAGATTTATCAAAGAAAAGGAGGGAAAGGAAGAATTATAAGTCTTGTTCGAGATGACTGAGAGGCTTCATCTTGTATTCATGCATATTTGGGATGGTACTTGTGTATGTACAAGTTAGACGCAAAGGCATTACGTTGTTTGTATTTGTATAAGTTGGCTTTTTGTATGTGATCAGGAAACAGTTTCTCTCCATCTTGTTCTAAAATAACTACAGTTTTTTACACCATTGTGTATGGCGTTCTTACTATCTTTCACTTCCAGGTTGCTTTGACAAATCACAATGACTGGATTAATGATCAAATGGTTGAACATCAGACGCTATATAAGGTATCTTTAATAGCTATTAGAGAAAATTTTTAAACCGGGGCTATCTATTTTCCTTATATAACAGAGACGAATAAAAAAATACACCTAGGCCATATACCATATCTACGATAGGAGTATTCCAGACAAAAAAAAATCCCTTTGGTCTGCGATACCTTCTTCACCCCCCTTCCCTTCTCTCTCTGGAATGCCTCTAGCGTGCCCCTTCTCTCTCTGTAACCACGGCAGCCCCACTCACTCCCGTTGACCATAAGTGAGAATGATATCGTGTCTTGAGCATGCATGCTTCTCAGTGTTGAGGAAAGCCACGGATACAAAATAATTGAAAAGAAATCGATGCAACGGATAGCGATGCAAAAGGGAGTGTTGAGGTCGTGTTTCACGGCTTGGGCTACTCAGCGATGTTCAAATAAATCGGGCTTGCACAAGGGTCGAATGAGCTGGCAGTGGTGTCCTGAGATTACTTTGTTGCCAAAATTAGTGAGGCTATAGAGAGAATACAGAAATTAGCATAAGGGTAGAGATAGAAGAATAATCTGTGAACTATGGAATTTCTAGCTATTTATAGAGTTTGAAATGCCTTGAGCGTGCTGCTTGAGTGGTGCAGCTGTTGTCTTGACAACATGTTAGGTCATCGTTCCATTTGTTGTGTCAAAGGAGATTTCTTTACCACCTTGATCTTGACCTAGCGAGTTATCCCTTATTTCATACCATAACAGCCCCTACTTTATCTCAGAGGGCGTGCCTGAACTCCTGACCTACATTTAATACAGTGAGAGAAATTTTGATAGGGCGTTTAGCGTGTCAGGGGCTCTAGGCGCCGTTGCCTAGTTTTACATTTAATGCGGTGTAGCAGTAGCAGGCACTCACATTTGATGTAACTCGGCCTTGGTAGGCCCTTGCATTTAATGCAATATGGGTATGTCTGTCTTCTTATGACTTGGTTTTGGCTACTGCACATCCTACCGTATTGATAGCTTCTTACCCGATCTATTAAAGGCTCGTCTCCCATCCCGAGTCCTGTGTCACTCGTCTTGGGCTACGCCCCTATTTTCTCTATTGGGTCTCCCTTCACAGTATTAGACTTGAGACCCGATCCTCCCCAGGTGGGCTTCCCCTCACAGGGAGCAACGGAAAAACCCACCCTTAAAAGAATAAATCACAGCTGCCTTGGTGTAAAACTCATAATAGACACGTACGAATTCAAGCTCAGCCTCAATTACTCTGAAGGCATCTTCTGGCCAGGATGATGGTTTTCTCGATGTCATGGAGGCTGAGGATGAGATCTGCAAAGAGCAGCTTGAAGGTTTCCAAGAAACAGTAGGCCTTCTCTCAAATATCTACATTTTAAAGGTGTTTTGTAATTAAAAACAGATTTGCCTATAAGGTGTGTGACAAAAGGTAGAAGAGGATTGGTCTGGATCTACATGAAGATTTCTGTGCAATAGAACTTCAGTGACTTATTCATGATGACTGCTGAAACTTATTCCACCATATGTTTCTCTCTTTTTTGATTGATTTCTATATTACTTTTTTCTAAAAGAGTTAGTTTATATCCAATATTAAATAATCTGAGAAATGGGTTTTTCCTTTTACACGCGTAACATCAATGTGCGTTTAATCTCTATGCTAGCTAGTGATATATGTTCTATCTAAAGTTATTGGTTTATGAGAAGATAAATTCCTTGTTTGGTCCGCTGAGAAGTAGTAGAAGAAGGATGGTTTCCGTGAGTGGATTGTGTTTTTCAGTGGATGAATGAATGTAAGTCTGCCATGGAAATAAACATGAGTTTGAGGTTGATAAAGAATTAAGGAGGTATGGGCAGTGCGACGTGGTGGGTGATTTCTGAAATTTCATTAATCTGCCAAATGCTATGGTGTGAGCAGGTCTAGATTATATTTGTGTGAAATACTGATGTGGCAATTTTCTATTGGAGTCCATTAAACTCCATCTATAGGATGGACCTGTCCAAAGAGGAACCCTAGGTATTAATTGTGTGTTTCCAGCAGTCACTGAAGTGAAATCACAAACTTTTCATGAGGGAGTAGGGGCGAAAAGTTTTGGGATGAATTGTACTGTACAATTTAAGTAGCTAGTGGAGTCTGCCATCATACAAATTTGTCTTGACTTTGCTTCTTAAACTTTGATGTGTTCGAGACTTTTTATTCTGCCACCTTGGAAATAATCACAATTACAATTATTAGTAATCTGAGAAAAATTAATTCTCAACTCAATTGTGATCTTAATTGTCATTTTTTTAGAGTTGAACAATTGCTAATTAAGAAACTTCGAGGTGCTAACTAGTGCTTTAACCAGGGCTGTGATATTGACTCGCATGGAATATCTGCAAAATCTTTGCGAAGGATTGTTCCCTTTCAATCAAGTAATATTCATTAAAGGAGTAAAGGTTCTGATCTAAAAGAAAAGGGGTAAGGATTAGAATAGTTTCTTCTTTCTTTTCTCTCACCGATCAATTCTTTCTTTTTCTGTTTGCATCAAACCAAATCTGAAAGTCACTACAACAAACTGAGCCATTTGCTACCATTTTATTATCGGCAAGTGAAAAATTGCAGCAATTTTTCATTAGTGGAAATAATTGAACATAAATGCAATGAGGTATATACTGCACTAAGTTAACAAAGCATGTAAAAAAGATTAGCATGTTTATAAGAAAAATAGTTATTTGTGTGATAAATTATTCGTGAGGAATAAAATTATTTATGATTAAAATAAATTCATTTTAACAAAAAATAATTATTTTGATTGAAAATTCTATCTGATGATAAATAACAGTTTTCTTATATTATCATTTAAGATAACTATTATATGCTATATATAACAACAGGATGCGCAACTTAATTCAACTTGAGTTGAATAGGGAGTGCGCTTATTTTCTTCCTATAAACCTAAGTACTAATTGGCTGGAAAGTGGAATACCCTCTTCTTTCGTCTTTAGCGTGCAGCCATTCTAAGGCATGCCTTCCTGCATGCTAAAGTGATTGAAAATGGCACCATAAGCCAACCACATGAGGCACCAACTTCAAGTATCCATCCCAAGTGCTGCATGATCCTTGCAGTACTGGTCATTTTCAGAAAAAGCAACCGCACTCCCAAATTCAAGTGTTACATCAAGGAAATAGAACATGAAAACCAGGACAAAGCAGGAAAGCAACATGGGAATTGGCCCAAAGAGCCAGAAAAACAAAGGGAAAGAGAAGTAGAAGGCACGCAAGCCTAGAGACCAGAAATAGCTGCCCCTATTCACAGTCCTGGCAACATACTCGGCTGTGAGATGATGATAGTGCGGACTCGATGAAACTTTCTTGAAAGGCACGTTGATAAGGATGCTTGCATTGCTGTAGTACCTTACAGACTGCACGTTGAGCAGGAAAGCGAACAAGAAGCAGATCAATATGGAGAAGAACTTTATGGAGAAGCCAAGCTGGGTTCTGTCCCCAACCACCATATATGACGACTTTTCCCAGCTACTGCTTGTCATTAAGAGGGCAATGAGGGAGCTAAGCATTATAACGGTGGAAGCCAAAAGGGTCGATGCCATTATATTGTTTCTCAGTGTCTGTACGGCAAGAACTCCATTCTTGGACGCGTCCTGCATGGTATATATAATAATATTATATACAGTCATGTGTTTTCAGTTGTTTTGATTAAAGAGTATAATCTATTATTAAAAAAAATATATTATTTTTCTTATGAATTTTTATTCACTTTTTTTTTTTAAAGTAATTGCTAGACATTTGCGTACTCATACTGTAAAATTTCATGCATGTGTGCGTATAATAAGAGAAGTGATCACATGCATGAAATTTTCTCTTTTAAGAGTCGTAATTTAATTTAAATGAGAAATTGACACTGAAATCCCATTTTATCATGTTCTTCATGAGAATTATAATTGCGATGGATCAACGTTGCATGTAACAGGACTAAGAAATGACACACGAGAAAGACAAGAAAAGAATTAACCTCCATCATAGATTGGACCCAGAAACGACGATTGGTGGCGTTGATGCCGATGAAAGTCTTGTTGGGGTGCTGCACAACTCGATAGAGAAGCCATATGTGATATGCCAACATTACCGTAAGTCCTGTAGGGACTAACAAGTAATCAAGATGTTTTTCCTTCATTATGATCATAGATATTTGAAAATGATGTACTGATCTCGAATATACGTGATCGTTCTGATCTCAATCTGTCCCCTCTGTATAACCAACCCTTTCGTCTGCTCTTGAAGGGAGCAGGAGGGAGTGAGATAGAGACTTATATAAGCGTAATATACAGGGTAGTACTGTTATTTCTGCCGACTGAGCAAAGTGGGGGAATATCAGAAAAAGAGGAAAACTAGGGTAAAGTGGTTCTCATACGCACCACACACATGGCTTTGTGGATCATATGGTTTAACATATAGGAATCTATAAAGATCTTACAACTTTCATTTGATTGATACATGTCACCTTTATAATAAATAAGAGAAATTCTATTAATTTGTAGTCCTCAAGTGGAGACTCGTGTGCAGACTCATTAATGTGTTTCATTAAATGATAACAATACCATTTTGAGAGAACTATTGTAATTTTAAAAAGTTTTTAAAGATGAAACTGTTCAAATTTGCATGAGGAACTGTAAGATAAACTAACTCAATAAATATTAATAATAAGTAGCACTAGTCAATTTGAATTATTCTGTGATAAATATATAATAGCTAGCGCCTCTTATATATAAATATAACTCGCGTTAATCTGTAATAAATTTAATCATTCCTGTTATCACTGGCCAATTACGTGGAAGCTAGGTGGAGGGAATTAGCTGGTAATTAAATGGGATCCACGTGTTTATGATCAGCCCCACCAACCCACTAACACCCATGACCCAAATATAATATATATAGTAGTTAGCTCTTTTTAATTAGAAAAATGTTACTATGGTCACCCCATTTCATACTTCTTGTATTTTTATTTTTAATTTTTAATTTTATTTAATGATTAAAGAAGTAATTATTAATATATTGATATTTTTTTTTACATTTTTTAAAAATATTTTAAAATAATAAAAAAAAATGATGATAAAAAAATATAAAAATTTTAAAATAAAAAAATTAAAAAAAAATCAAAATACAAGAAGTGTCAAATAGAAGTATCAAATAAGATAGATATTGTTGCATTACCCTTTTAATTAACTCCTTTTCCCTTTCCTTTTTGATGACTAATCAACTCTCAGAAGTGTTCCTTTTTGTTTCGTTCAAATTAATGGCCAGTACTGCTAAGCAATAGTAATGCTAAGAACAATGGCTACTGCATGCTGGATGATCTGCTTTTGTGGCTCGTGCCTCCTACTTTGAATGTTACAAGGTTTAGATGAAAAACGAGGTCTAATATCAAATATTAGACCATTATTTGTACTATATTAAATGCATCTAGTAAGTACGTATTCAAGGGCAATAAGTGGAAAGTAGGAGATGGAAAATAGATTAGAGTGTGGAAAATTGTTGGATTCCGTGCCAGAACTCTTTACAGCAGGAACTCAACATAGCAGAAGAGCAGCTGGGGTAGGACATTGTGGACTCATGACTTATTGATAATCACATTAAATGGTGGAATGTGCAAAAAATAAGAGCTCTATTCAATCTAAAAATAATTCTGATATATTGAAGATCATAATAATATATCTTGATAGCAACGAAGATCGAAGAATTTGGGGTAAATTAAGAGAAAGGTGCATCACAGATTAAATGTGAAAAGTGCTTATAACTTATAAGCTGTTTACAGAAAGAGGGACATAACCTGCTGTAGAAAGTTTTCATCGACTTCAATTCATGTTTTCTCTATGGAAAGTGTTGGGGAGGTTGAGAGTTTCACATAAGGTGAATATTTTTTGTAAAAATTGTCTGCCTACCAGAGCAAACTTGTTGCAGAAACATATGGAGGTAGATCTTACATGCTGTTTTTGTAGAAAGGTACAAGAGGATCTCTCACATGCTTTGGTGTACTGCCCCTCTATTAAAGCCACTTGGGGGAAATACTTGCCTACACTGTTGGAAACTGAGGGACAGCTGCTATTCTTAGATTTAGTTTTGGATCTCAAAGGAAAAGGGACAGTGGATGATTTGGCTTTGTTCTTTCTAATTGCTTGGGGTTATGGTATAGGAGAAATAATATGATCCATGATAAAGTTGATCTCACTACTAACCGGATTGTAGCTCATGCTTTGTCCTTCCAGAAATCTCATAAAGAGCTAATGACAAATTCAAAGCTGAACTTGAAGACTAATTGTAGTTGGAAACAACCTCCTCATGGATTTCTTAACTTGAATGTTGATGGTGTGTTATCTTTTTTAATTTTTAATCAGCATACGGTAGGATATGGGTTGATTCTAAGAGATGAGGAAGGGGAGGTCGTCATGGTTGTTAGTAAAGCAGCGCATTAAGTTGAAGGACCCGCAACAGTGGAACTATTAGCAATGTTCGGAGGTCTCCCAACCAATTCCGTATACAGAGGGGTATATCTCATGTCATTCTTGAAAATGATTACTTGATGATGATAAAGGAACTTCAAGAACAACCAGCTGATTTCCACTCAATTCCATACAATCTGGTGAAAGAGACACATTATTTAATGAAACTGTTCAGTGTTTGTAAGATTCAACATATCCATTGATTAGGCAATGAGGCCGCTCATTGCATAGCTAGATGTGCTTGAAATGTGGATGATGTTGTTATGTGGGGGGATGTTGTTCTCATGCCTATTTTCCAACCTGTTTGGGTGGATAAGAACTTGATGAAAAGAGAAGCTGAAGTTATTTTGAAAATCCCAATTAGCTCTCTAAATAGTAGAGACAGGATTGTTTGGCAAGGTTCCAAAGATGGAAGCTTCTCAATTAGAAGTGCATCCCACATGGCTATGGCAAGGAACTTGGCAGGAAAGGGTCAAGCTTCAAGCAATGGATCATTCAAAAAAGTCTGGCAACAGATTTGGTAGTTCAAAGTGCAACCTGGAAATAAAGTGTTTTTACAGAGAGCTTGTCTCGAGGCCCTTCCTACCCAATCTAATCTGTTCATAGAAAGAGTAGTAGATCATCCACTCTGTCCAACTTGCTGCACGAAAGCAAAAAGTGTGGTTCATGCTATATGAAATTGTGAGTCTGCTAGGGATGTGTGGAGCTAGTGTTCTAAACTTTTACAGAAATGGTATGTCCCTTCTCTCTCTATGCTGCAATTCTTCGAACCCTTAACAAGGTCTATGGACTGCCAAGTGTTGGGAAATAAATGTAAACAGCGGAAAAATTATCTCCCACTTTGTGTGAACCTATTAGGAAGTAATTGAGTAGATAACAATACAAAAAAAATCACACACACAGAAAACCAATTTTTTATGTGGAAAACCCTTTAATGCAAAGGGAAAAACCACGGGACTTAGTCCAATTAAAACTTCCACTATCAACAATGTTTGAGTACACAAATATTCTCTCTAGATAATACTAGAGGCATACAATCAACAATGATTTTAAGAAAAACACTTTCTTTGCAACCAAACAATGTGATTAGGAAAGAGCTCACCAAAACGTATTACTGTTCATGAACTCGAGCACCAGCAATACTACTCAAAATCTGATCTTCACTGTTCATATTGTAGAGCTTTGAGTTGTGAACGTTCCTACAAAATTTCAGCTGAATCGGACCACAGAAGACTTAGATCGGAGCTTTCAAAGAAGTGTTACTGTTTACAATCTCGAGCACCAAAATACAGTACTGTTCACGAACTCGAGCACCAGAAATACTACTCAAAATCTGATCTCCACCGTTCAGATTGTAGAGCCTTGAGTTGTGAACGTTTCGGAAAAATATCAGCTCAATCGAACCACAGATGACTTAGATCGGAGCTTTCGATTGAAACTGGATGAGAGTTTCTTTCTCTCCACGTTTTTGCTTTTCTCTTCTTTTTGCTCTCTCCGTCTCTTTGTCTGCTCTCTTCTCTCTTTGACCAAAAAAACATATACTCATATATGTTAAGTTGGGTATGAGTGGGCGTCCTCCTTACATGGAGGGACCCACAACAAATCTCCCCCTCCCGACTATGTGAGAGGCTTCATCAAACCTGCTTTTACTCTGCATACTTCGAGTTTTTGCATAGGCAGTGGTTTTGTCATCATATCTGATCCATTTTCATCAGTATGAATTTTTTCAATCTGTAACAACTTCATCTCCAAAGCATTACGAATCCAGTGATATCTCACATCAATATGTTTGGACCTAGAATGAAAAGTTGAGTTCTTGCTGAAATGGATGACACTTTGACTATCACAATAGAGAGTATACTTCTCTTGTTTCTGACCCAGTTCTTCTAGGAACTTCTTCATCCATAGCAACTCTTTGCTAGCTTCAGTTATGGCAATATATTCAGCCTCTGTAGTAGACAGGGAAACACATTTTTGTAGTTTGGATTGCCATGACACAGCTCCCTCTGAATAAGTAATCAAATACCCTGAAGTAGATTTTCTGGAATCAATATCGCCAGCCATATCAGCATCAGTAAACCCATCAAGCATACGCTTACCATTTCCAAAGCATAAACATACTGTGGAAGTTCCTTTGAGGTATCTCAAAATCCATTTAACAGCATTCCAATACTCTTTACCTGGATTTGAGAGAAAACGACTTACTACACCAACTGCATGAGCAATATCTGGCCTCGTGCATACCATTGCATACATTAAACTACCCATTGCTGAGGCATATGAGACTCTTTCCATATCTTCCTTCTCTTTATTTGTGGAAGGGTTTTACTTTGTGCTTAACTTAAAATGAGTAGCAAGAGAAGAGCTAACTGTCTTAGCTTTATCCATATTGAATCTGTCAAGCACCTTCTCAATATATCGCTCCTGTGACATCCGTAATTTCTTCTCTTTTCTATCTCGGTAAATTCGAATACCAAGAATTTGATTTGCTGGCCCTAAGTCCTTTATAGCAAAGGACTGACTCAATTCCTTCTTTAGATTTTCAATCCTTGAAGAATTCCTGCCAACAATCAACATATCATCAACATAAAGTAATAATATTATGAAGTCATCATCACAAAATTTCTGCACAAATAAGCAATGGTCAGAGGTGGTCTTCTTGTAGCCTTGCTCTTCCATAACTGACTCAAATTTATTGTACCATTGTCTGGGCGCCTGTTTTAAACCATATAGGCTTTTCTTTAACCAACACACACAATCTTCTTTGCCATTCACACTGAAACCCTCAGGCTGCTCCATATAAATCTCTTCCTCTAAATCACCATGTAGGAAGGCAGTTTTCACATCCATCTGTTCAATTTCTAAGTCTAGGCTAGCTGCTAAGCCAAGAACTACACAGATGGATGACATTTTCACAACTGGAGAGAAGATCTCATCAAAGTCGATACCCTTTCGTTGACTGAATCCCTTAACAACAAGTCTAGCTTTGTATCGTGGCTTGGAAGTGTGTTCATCTTGCTTCAATCTATAAACTCACTTGTTCTTCAAAGCTCTTTTGCCTTTAGACAATTTTACCAACTCAAAAGTGTGGTTGTCATGTAATGACTGCATCTCATCTTGCATGGCATCAACCCACTCTGCCTTATGTTCATCTTCCATTGCTTCTGTATAACATTCGGGCTCTTTCCCGTCAGTCATTAACACATACTCATCTGTAGGATACCGAATGGAAGGATGTCGGTCTCTGATAGACCTCCTGAGTGGAACATCTAATGGCAGCTCTGATTCTGGCAACTGATCAGGGGTTTCATTCTGAAATGAAGGATCTGCATCACTAGGACTCTGTTGGTAATCTTGGATAGCATCTTCAACTTGTGCTGGCAAGTCAGTCAATGGCACTGGATCCAAGTTAACAGAACTATCATTGGACCGAAGCATTGCTTTGTCTGTTTTCTGAATATCTTGTATGGTTTGATCTTCAATAAACACAACATCTCAGCTCCTCACTAGTTTCTTATCAACTGGATCATACAATTTGTATCCAAACTCATCCAAACCATAACCTAGAAAGATGCATTGTCGGGTCTTCACATTGAGCTTAGATCTCTCATATTTGGGAATATGTACAAATGCTTTACATCCAAAGACACGTAAGTGATCATAAGTAACATCTTTACTAGTTCAAATTCTGTTTGGTACATCAAATTGAAGAGGAACACATGGTGTGAGATTGAGAACATATACAGCAGTACTCAAAGCCTCTCCCCAAAAAGATCCAGGCAATTGTGCTTGTGAAAACAAATATCTCACCCTCTCAATCAGTATTCTATTCATCATTTCAGCTAAACCATTCAACTGATGAGTCTTTGGAGGTGTCTTTTAATGTCGAATACCTTGCTGTCTGCAATAGTCATCAAATGGGCCTGAATACTCTCATCCATAATCAGTTCGGATGCACTTCAGTTTCTTTCCAGTCTGTCTTTCAACCAAGGCCTGGAATTGTTTAAAAATTTCCAATACTTGATCTTTTCGTTTTAGGGGATAAACCCATGACTTTCTTGAATGATCATCTATAAAAGTCACAAAATATGAAGAGCCGCCAAGTGTTCTTGTCTTCATAGGGCCACAAACATCTGAATGCACAATATCAAGTATTCCTGACTTTCTTGAAGAATGAGAACTTTTGAAGGAAACTCTGTTCTGCTTCCCTTCTAAACAGTGAATACACTTTTTCAAAGGCGCACTCTTCATCCTAGATAGAAGATTCTTTTTAGCCAATATTGTCAAGCCTTTCTCACTCATGTGGACAAGTCTCTTATGCCACAATTATACTGTGTCCTCATTCTTCATAACATTAACAATGTTACTAGAGAGCCTTGCTTGTAGCATGTACAAGGTTGATACCCTATTTCCTCGAGTAATAACCATAGCACCCTTTATAAGCTTCCACTGCCCATTATAAAAGGTGTTGCAATACCCTTCATCATCAAGTTTACTTGTAGAAATCAAATTCAAATGGATGTCAGGAATATGCTTTACATCTCTAAGAACAAGAACCGTGCCGTTATTCGTTTCCAAGCATACATCTCCACTTCCAATAACTTTAGCCAAACCACCATTGCCCATTTTTACTGTGCCAAAGTTACTGGACACATAGTTTGTGAAGAAATCCTTTTGAGGTGTAGTATGGATGGAAGCACCACTATCAATCACCAAGCTAGTTTCATGAGAAGTGATGTTTACAGTATCATTATCATCATAAACAATGAAGAAGTCTCCAGTAGTAGTGGTAGCAATTTGATCATCTTTCTTTTCATTGTCGTTCTTCTTCTCATTCCCTTTTTCTTTGTATTCTCTCTTCAACTTTCTGCAATATTTCTTTATATGCCCTTTCATGCCACAATGTTAGCACTCAACATTAGCAAACTTGTTTGACTTGCTTCTGCCCTTATCTCTGTTCTTCGGACTTCTGCTTTTACTCCTCCCTCTCTTTTCTGTAACCAAAACATCTGACTGTGAAGAAGAGCCCTGTGATTTTCTTCTCATCTCTTCATTCAAAACACTATTTTTCGCCAGATCCATACTGATTACACCATCCGGAGCTGAGTTAGATAATGACATTCTAAATGTCTCCCAAGAGTCCGGCAATGTACCAAGCAAACACAATCCCTGTACTTCATCATCAAACTTGATACCCATTCTAGCCAACTGATTAATTATTCCTTAGAATGTATTCAAGTGATTTGTCAACGGAGCTCCATCTTGGTATCTCAGAGTCATCAAATGCTTGATCAAATACATTTTATTATTTTCGGTCTTACGAGCATATAAATGTTCAAGTTTATTCCAGAGTGTACGTGCATGTGTCTCTCCACTAATATGGTTCAAAACATTATCATCTACCCACTGTCTGATGTATCCACAGACTTGTCGATGTTGCAAAGTCCATTCTTCATCAGATTTATTTTCCGGCTTCTCAGAAGTAAACACCGGTAAATGAAATTGCTTCACAAATAAAAAGTCTTCCATTTTTCCCTTCCAAATATGATAATTTGAACCATTCAAAGTAACCATTCTACTCAAATTGGCTTCCATTATTTAACACAAAGTACTAAGCGGTTATAACCCGTTCTGATACCACTTTGTTGGGAAATAAATCTAAACAACGAAAAAATTATCTCCCACTTTGTGTGAACCTATTAGGAAGTAATTGAGTAGATAACAATACAAAGAAAATTACACACATAGAAAACTAATTTTTTACGTGGAAAATCCTTCAATGCAAAGGGAAAAACCACGGGACCTAGTCCAGTTAAAACTTCCACTATCAACAATATTTGAGTACACAAATATTCTCTTTAAATAATACTAGAGGCATAAAATCAACAATGATTTCAAGAAAAACACTTTCTTTGCAACCAAACAATGTGATTAGGAAAGAGCTCACCAAAACGTATTACTGTTCACGAACTCGAGCACCAGAAATACTGCTCAAAATCGGATCTCCACCGTTCAGATTTTAGAGCCTTGAGTTGAGAACGTTCCTACAAAATTTCAGCTCAATCGTACCACAGAAGATTTAGATCGGAGCTTTCAAAAAAGTGTTACTGTTTACAATCTCGAGCACCAAAATGCAGTACTGTTCACGAACTCGAGCACCAGAAATACTACTCAAAATCTGATCTCTACCGTTCAGATTGTAGAGCCTTGAGTTGTGAATGTTCCTGAAAAATCTCAGCTCAATCGAACCACAGATGACTTAGATCGGAGCTTTCGATTGAAACTAGACGAGAGTTTCTTTCTCTCCTCGTTTTTGCTTTTCTCTTCTTTTTGCTCTCTCCGTCTCTCTGTCTGCTCTCTTCTCTCTTTGACCGAAAAAACATATACTCATATATGTTAAGTTGGGTATGAGTTGGCCTCCTTCGCACATGGAGGGACCCACAACACCAAGTTCTACAAGAGTTTGTTGTTGTGGCTAGGAAAATATGGTGGAGAAGGAACAGGTTTATCTTTAAGGAAAAAATTGTACATCCTAATGAGCTTATTAAGGATGCAAGAGGTATAGTCAACATGCTAGCTGAGGAGGCTGCTCAAAGAGTTGTTAGAGCTAGTAAGATATGCACATCAGTAGAGGTATGGCAGGGCCCTCCTTCGAACTGGCTTAAGATGAACTGGGACAGTGTTGTTGAGAAGGTGCAGGGCCTAATTGGAGTTGGAGTGGCAGTAAGGGACAACGAAGGTCAGGTTATAGCCACTATGAGGTCAAGTATTCCCTCTCTACTTGCCGAGGCTTTTGGGGCACTACATATAGGCAGTTCAATTTGGATTGGATTTAGGACTAACACAAGTCATCTTCGAGGGAGACTCTTTGCAAGTCATAAATGCTCTCAAAAGTGACAAGGCTGGAATTGTTCTAGCATGTTTGCTGGTGAAGCAAAATAGTTGATTAATAATTTTGCTAAGTGAGATGTTTCTCATATAAGAAGAAATGACAACTCTATGGTTCATTTCTGATTTGATTGTAATATTGGACGACATTCCTTTATGTATCTCATCTTTAGTTTAATATTGAAATGGTACTGTGTTTTTCCCTTAAAAAAAAAAAAAAAAAAGAACTTGATGTAATCCCTATTTACTGAATGCAGTTTTCCTATCAAAAAAGAAAAAGTACTTATTCAGTACTGTCGTGCGAGGTTGTTCGAGGTATATAATGGCATAAGATGTGATTCATTAGCCCTAGTTGTAAAGGGTGGGTGATGTAATCCAAATAGAATGCGCGCGTTCCGTATATTTTTCATATAAACATATTTATATTTATTTTTCTAATCACTCGAAAAATAACTAAAATGGAGCAAGATCATGAGGTGAATGTTGCTATTGAATTGGAGGATGCTTTCCATTATAGTTCATTGAATGACATCATGATTACCAAACTGACATTTGGTACTGATTGTTATTGCTTCGTATAGTAGAGTGTGCAAGTCGGTTTTAAAATCGACGTATTAATCGTGGCTTTGAATGATTTGAGATGTAGAGGCTTTGAATAATTGAATAATCCTCTATATTAGGATTATATAGAGGATTTTCTCTAGCCTTTTGAAAGTTGGATTCATTGTTGATCAGGAAATTTGGCAACTAGCTAGTGTTGAAAAATATTGAGTCCCTAATATTGATGGCAAACGGTTTAATTTAATTATAAATAAACTAGTTCTTTCTACTGCTGCACATACAACTACTACTTCTGGTTTCTCAGCTGGCCTGTACCTACATCAATATTTGAGATCAGTAAGGATATTGCTCGAATAATTCAGATAGATAACCGTGAAATTAAGTTCACGTTGTCGCAGATAATTAACATTAAATATCATAACTAGGGCAATGGTATAAAATATGACATTCCTTTACAGTTCAAGCAATAAAAAAATAAAAAAAATCTCAATTTTAAATTTTAATTGATTAAAATATCTTTATTTACGAATCAATAATTCTAAATTAAAAAAAAAATTATTTCATTTATCTATAAAATATGAGCATTTCAATGAGAACTGTAATACAGTCCACCAACTATAGACTGTAAGAAGAATTATTCTTATAATTAATTCCTAAAACATATATAAAGCTGGGTCGTGTCCCAAACCCTTGGTAACCAAGTTACACGTATATGTGTATATATAGGTCAAACGATCTTGGTATTTTTTCCCCTAATCTCACAAGAGATATTTGGTTTGATTAAATAATGATCATCCCCAGGACCCCATCCATATATTCCTCTCATAAAAAAAATAAACAGATCATAAGGTAAAAATTAATTAAGCAATTAATGTATTAGACTATATGAAACGCATGGTTAATGTTTTTTGGTAGCATAATATGATTAACTGCATGTATATAGATGAGAGATTTAAATTAAATAAGAGTCCTTCCACTACAAGAGCTAGATTGGACTTTGTAGCAAAAATTTTAATGTCTTGTAGTGTTCTGATTGATCAAAATAACATCTTATTGATCATGAATTAGGTTATCAGGCATAGTATTCCTAATTAAGGCTCGGTACGTATATGCTCGATCTACATTCTCTTTAACGTGTAACAACGTGCATGTGGTACTTAATTATAAAAAAGAGAGATGATACGCACAATATTTTATATAATAATTTACACAATAGAAATATAAAGGTGAGAGTATTTTTATAAACTGTTATTAATTTTAACAACAGTTTATAAAAATATTCTTAATTTTATCATGTGTTATGTAAATTATTGTAAAAGTTGTTATTTATCTATCATTTTTCTATAGAAAAATTCTATTTAGCAGTCTTAGACCACACATGATCTGCTTTTACTTTTTGTCTTTTTTTTTTTTGTGCTCTCTTTTGTTCTTCAATAGATTTGTATGTGTAGAGTTGCTAATTAAGTAGTAGAACTCTTATTATAAGTTTTTCCGAAATTCAAGGATGTCTGTGGGTTTGGGGCTTCCTATTCATGAGATTTGAGATTTGTTTAGTCTTAAGTCAAATAGGTAAAAAAAAAAAAAAGAGTCGTTATTAATTAGCTAGTCTGCACAATTGACTGCATCAGCGGCCATCTCAATTAATCATTCTGGTACTGATGATTCGTAGAGATCAATAATCCAACGCTTTGAAGGGGCGCCCACAAGAAAAAGTAAGGCCTTAGTTTTGATAATTCGTAAAAAAAGAAGAAAGCTGTTGCAGTATTCTTCACAATTTCTTAGCCAACATAGCCGTGTTAAAAGGCCTTCAAATCCATAAACACCAAACCTCCAATTCTTTTTGCAGTGCTCATTTTCTGCTAACTCAACCTATGTATCTTATGGTTGTTTTCCTTATGACCCCAAAAGAATTTCTACATCATTTGATTAATCTGACAGCAAAGAGTCTTGGGCAATCAAAATATATCCATACTATTAATAAGTTGAATGACAGCTTTGAATAAGATTTCTATAATTCTAACTTGGGACTAGGGCTGTTCAGTCGACCAGACAAGTCCATTTCCGATTCGACCCGCTTTCAGACAGTTCCGTTTGGCCGATAGCCGATAGCCCAATAACGTTCCGATTACATCATCTTCTCCATTTCACAGCTGCGCATCGTTAGGGTTTTCCATTGTGATCTTCTCCATCTCGCATCATTGTCCGAACCAGTTGGCTTACATCACTAAATGAGTTCATTTACCTTGCATATTTGAATTTTTTTAACAACCGAAAATGCTAAACACAGTTTCTTTCCTTAACATTCTCAGGAACCAAATACAGTTTTTCTTCCTATTTCTCAACAATCAAATACAGATCAAACGTAAAAACACATGAAAATGCATACAACCGAAAAATTCTACATATAACCAAACACATATCAAACTTACAATCATAGATCAAAAGCAAAAACACATGAAAAGGGTTTCCCATTAGCACCTCGGCGATCCTCGTGTCCCAGGAGATCAACATCATTAGAGATCTTGGTGTGGATGAGAGAGGGAGAGAGACCTTTTTGCGCCGTGTGGGTATCAGAGAGAGATCGAGATCGAGATCGACAGATTTCTCATAACTATCGTGTGGGTATCGGAAAGAGAGAGATCGAGATCGAGAGTTCCCTCATCATCGTGTGGGTATCGGAGAGAGATCGAGATCGAGAGCTCATCATCGAGATCGAGTTGAAGATCGCAATTGAGAGAGTATGTATGAGGATATCGAAATCAATGAAACAAGTTGAGGAAATAGGATTAAAAGCGGTAACGGGTAATACCCGAATACCCGAAACGGGTCAGAATAATGGAATCGGATTGGGTCGGATTATCGGGTCGGGTCGGAATTCGGGTATCTTGTTCACCCCTACTTGGGACAAGAATTTAGATTTCCAGCTACTGAACTTTTCCCAAATTTTATAAACAATACCTTTGAAAGCAATAGTTTTGTTCCTATCTACCATTGATGGTAAGCAAAGGTATTTTTCTAAACATTCAGTAGACACATTCTATAATCAAACTAACCTATCTCTGCCCAAATTCAATTTTTTCCATCACAGCTTAAGAAAATCCCATTCAATCATATCATAAGCTTTACTAATATTAAGTTTTACATCCACAAAACCTCTTTCCTTTCAAACAAGAACTCATAGTATAAATTCTTTCTTACGCAGCCAATATATTAAGTTTGATAAGTAGAGATAATCTAAGGAGGTATAAGTTTGAGTTTATTGGCTAAAATTTTGAAAATTATCTTATAGACTACATTACACAGGCTGATAGAGGCTTTTTAAGCTTAGGAATAAGGGTGATGCAGGTTTGGTTAATGGAGGTTAAATGAGTATCAGAATTCAGGAATTGCAGCACCATGTTACACACCTTAGCTCCAATAGTGTCCCAGTGTACTTGGAAGAAAGAGGCAGAATAACTATCCGTTTCGGTATAATTTTAATGTTGAAAACCTCACAAAGTGTTCTAGAGTAGAGAAAGACAGCAAGGGTTGTGTCCAATTATTTATAAAACTAAAGTTATATATTTATTACATAATGATTAAATGCGTAGAAATGTATTTATAAAAAACAATATATATTATAATTATTATGTCATAAAATGTATTTATCCCTATCATATACACACACAAACACACACACACACACACATATATATATATATATATATATAACTAAGTGACGAGCAACGTGCTTTTGCACGTTGGCCTAGTTAGATGAAAGAGATTTAACAGAAACAAATATTGTAATTTTTTACTACCAAGAAAAAACACTAATGCATGCCACAAGACAACCCTACCACTAACCAACCCTCCTTTCATTCACTAAAGCAATCTTCTAAAGTCAAAAGAAATTAATAATATCTATTATCTTTATTTTTATAAATTTTTATACAAAATATAAATTTTAATATATTTTTTAAAATTTTAATATCCTTTTTTTGAAATTTTAATTTCAATTTTGAAATTTTAAATTAATAATAATATTAAAAAATAAAATAAATTTATTTCAATTCGCCCCATCTTACCATTGAAACAGTGCCTAAACCAAAACGTAACAATGGAGAGAGACGACTCAGACGAGTGACTGACTAAATATATCTAAAGAAAGGAAAAACCACTGCCGGCACTCTTTGCATAGTATCATTTCTTACGTGGCATGATAAATTTTTAAGATTTTTTTTTCTAAAATACTTACGTGGCACGATATCATTGCTTTACCCTTTGTACATGCATCCCTTTGCAATCGTAGTAGATGTGACTGAAGCCAGTAAAGACAACTCATAGTAGATGTGACTCGACTCAATAAAACATTGATGCCCTAGGAATGGAGTCTTGGCATAGAGCCTCTGCGTGCTTGATTCCTAAGACCCAAAAAAAAGAGCAGCAAGTACCTCCATGCAGCATGCTGCATTTTCTTAGGAGGTTGTATGTGCTTTAATCCGACCTTTCATGTATTCTTTAATAGTCACCCGTCTAATATCATCTGATAATGAATTCTTTTATTTGAGACAACTTACTCTGCATAAATATAACAAAGGCACAAAAACAGGGCTATATCAACGAAAAATATAAAATGCTCAAAGCCCCAAAACAAAAAGGTATCTCCCAAAAAAGATAAAACAAAAAAGAAAAAAAAAAGCAAAGAAAGGAAAATAGAAAAGTCGTCCCAGTATCTATGTGACAACTCACAACAGTTTGCAACTCCTTGCTATCAACACATTACGCATTCCCTTATAAATCAATTCTGCACCATGCCATCTTCGGGTATGTTTAATCGCGCAGAGGGAGTAAACTAATGGTTTTTTTTACTCCAACTTAAAATAGATTTTCCAGCTTCCATTAGACCATGGTTCCCACGTTCCCATTTGTATATTGCAAGACCGCTTTGTCATGTGAAGCTAGTGTTTTCCAGTGTGCCCAAGGCGGCAGAAGCACTCCGCGCTTTACTGTCAAATCCTAGCTAGCCTTGCATGCAGATGCAAAATTATTGGCATGTCATGCCAATTTATCACTTGCATGCACCCGAGCCCGGCCAGGATTAAGAAGCGATTCTGACATCTTCCATCCCTACCACAAAAAAGGAAACGCTTCAGATAACATGCATTTTAAAAAGGCGTGCTTATCATATCCAACAATCAGATTAATACAATTTGGCATGGTGATTAAACCCAAGTCCAAATAGGCATAAGCTTCACGGAAATCGATTTCCCCCATCCCCGCCCCCTTTTTTTCAACTTGTGCTTAGTGTCGTCAAGATCTTCGCCTATGAAAAAAGTATAAGAAATTCAAAGCTGGCTTCTTTTAGAAGTTGAAAAGGCTTTACCCTTTCCAATTTGAACACATCAAACACCCTTATAATAACCAGTTCAAAGCACCTTCAGGGTCTTTGGAATCACTTGCAAGATTAGTACTGGAAATATGAGGCACTGGAACCATTATTTGGTTCAGAATTTTGCACTTATCACCCAAGAGAGCAGTTTTTAACGTTATTCAGGAAACAGAGCCCAAAAGCACTCCTTCGCGTTCCTCGATCCTTCAGCTTCCTCGATCCGTCAGCTTCCTCGACCCTTCGCCTTCAAGGGGTCCTTTTCTTTCACAAATGAGAGTGTGTGCTGAGCTCACAGACGGAAAACACATAAAACGTTAATGTTCTCAAACGGATTTAAACGAAAAACAACAAAAACCGTTCTTTGCCGGGTAGCGGTGACCGCTTCTCGTGGTGATTATTTATCCACCCCACAGTGAATGGTAAGTCGTAGACTTTCTGCTCGTTCGGGTAGCAAAGCTCGTAGCAAAAATGACTTTTGGATAGCAAGAAAATGGATTTTGGCTCTGGGGAGAGAGAGAGACAGAGAGAGGACAAACTTGTGAGTGAAAAAGAAGAAAATAAATGCTGAACGATGTAAAAGATTATTGACGCCTACCCTAAATTCTCGTTCTTATAGACGTTTTCGTATTGAAAGAAAGGACGATTCGACTGCTACTTTGTAATCGGTTTTCATGAACAGATGGAAAAAGTTATTTATTTCACTGACGAATGTATTTTTATCTCCGAATTTTAACAATTTACTATGAAATCAATAATTTCTATTAGATAAACTTTTTATATATATAGAAAGGTATTATCAAAAGTAGGTTTATATTAAGATAAATTTTTTATGTTGTATTAATTTTTATATTTTTATGATCTAAAATTAAAATTTATATGTTATAACTTATTTTAAGATTTATATGATTAATTTAATATTATATCAAATATTATAATAATTTTATGTTATTAGATTATTAGAAATGAATAATAAGATTTTAAAATTTGATATTATATTCATTAACGATTCAACATATAATATATATAATAAAATATGGAAAATTATGTAGAGATGCTTTGAGGTTCTAAAAGAGACATGGAATAAAGCCACTACTAAGAAGTTAATATAACAAATAATGTAAAAAGTAAAAAGCATTATGAGAACAATTATGAGGGTATAATGAATGACTCCCCTTCTAACGTCTATGTGACCATTCCCATCATAATTTTTTTGTTAATTTATACAATAACTTGCATAATAATTTATACTTATAAATATGAGCATTTTCGATCTGATATGTATAAGTATCAGAAACGAGTAAGGAAGAAAAAAGAAAGAGAAAGAAAGAAAGAGAAGAAAGAGAGAAAATTTTAATTTTTGAGTAATAAAGGATTTTAAATATTTTCTTTTATACTTTTTCTTGCAAAGTAGTTTTTATTTTAGTTTTATAACACGTTATCAGCACGAAATTCTACCGATATTGAAGCTAATGGTTTTTTACTTCAAGTAAGTTTTTCAATATATTATTTACAGTCCTTGATATGAATATTAAAGATAATATTGCTAAATATTACTTGATAAAATTTTGATTTTATTATGATGATTATGTGAATATATTTCTTAGATTCATATATTTATTTTTGTGATTCATGTATGTAGAAAATGTTAAATCTTATAAAATTAAAATTTATTACTATTGACATTTCTGAAAAAGTTATTTATCATAGATCCTTGATGAGATCTATTTGGATATGATGAACTTGGGAGATACAATTAAAGAATAAAACCACACGTCCCTGCAGGACTGTGCTGTGTATCTTATAGTGAAAAATCATATTACTGTGTGAAATAAATTAAGGGAGAGATATGATCACCAGAAAATATAATTCTCCCAAAAGTTCATTATGACTTATTATATCTGAAGTTGCAAGATTTTAAAAGTGGTAGTAAATATAACTCTGCACTTTTTAAAATCAGCTCAATATTAAAATTATACAGTGCAAAGATCACTGATGATGATATTTTAAAAGGAGATATGTATTATTTTTTATGTCTCAAATGTGCACTTGCAGCAGCAATATCGAGAGCGAAAGTTTAACAAATATTATGAAATTTTATTTTGTCTTCTAATGATTAAGCTAATTAATGAATTTTTTTTGTTAATAAATCACCAGTTTTACTTTATTTTCTGAAGTAAATAATATTGGATTTACACCATTCTTAGAAGTGAACAATGCATCCTTTCAAAAGAACCAATGACATAGACATGGTAGAAAAATTATAGAAGTGTGAATTCCAAAATCAACAACACTAAAGAGAATAATAATATAAATATATTGTATCACCAGAAGTGATCCAATACAGAGAATGGTAAAGGTTCTCAGAATAATTTTTCATAAAAAGATGAAAATGATTGTCATAGATGTGGTATAACTGAACATTGGTCACATACCTATTGTACGACCAAGCACTTGATATAAGCTTATTAATATTTCATCATGTTTTGAAATAACGAAAAGTCGGTGCCCGAAACACGACAAGAAATTACTTGAAATAATAAATCATTGTCTCAATTTAATCTTCCCACAAATGAATATAAACCAGGAGTTTAGAGAATTATATATTTGTAAAGTATTGCAAATAAATTATCGGATGTATTTACCCGACACTAAAAGTGTAGTAAAATCATATATTACTACTATTAATGTTTAAACAAGAATTAAAATTTATGAAGAACAAGTTATTAAAATAGCAATAGATGAGTCTAAAATACCCTTGAAACGTTGAAAACATATTCGTGCAAAAGGGAAAAACAAAATGAAAAGAAATAGAAACTCTTGAAGAGTATAATCCTCTTGAAGAGTATAATTCTCCTGAAGAGGAAACTCCTGAAAAGTACATCCTAAAGAGGTGTTTCATGATATATTTTTTCCTAGAGAGGAACAGGTACTTGAAAATAATGAGATCTCAATACATTTCATGAGTATTGGACAAATTACAGATACAAAAATATTGTCGAGAACATATTTTCATATAAGATGGTACTTGACATTACCAGAATTAATGAAAAAAGTGAGCCAAAACTGTCAAAAAATGTCGACGTAGAAATGATTGGCCAAAATGGAAAGTATATATTGAAATTGAGTTAAACTCGCTAGTGAAGCGAGATGTATTTGGACCTATTGTCCAATCACCAAAAGCTGTAATGCCTGTTAGATATAAGTGGGTATTTATATGAAAGTATATGAAAAAAAATAAAATTGTGCGATACAAAGCATGATTTATCGCACAAAATTTCGTGCAGAAACCCAAGATTAGTTATGAGGAAACATATTTCCTCGTTATGAATGCAATTACATTTAGATTACAAAAGGATTAGATATGCGATTGATGGATGTAGTCATTGCATATTTACAAGAATCATTAGATCATGACATATATAAGAATATACAATACTTGAAGCATTTAATCCAAGTACATCTAGGAATATGTACTTTATAAAGTTTCAAAGATCTTTATATAGGTTAAAACAATCCGGACGCATATGGTATAATTGACTCCACAAGTATCTATTGATAGAAACATTTGAGAATAATCTTATATACCCATATGTAATTATCAGAACTTGAATTTATCATTATTGTAGTTTACATTGATAATTTACCTTATTAAGACTTCTGAATAGATCACAAGAACTGATATTTTTAAAAAATGAAATTGAAAATGAAAGATCTTATTATTCAAATACTAAATGAGTTACAAAAATTTGAAACTTCTAGTCTCAACTCTTAAATGCATTTGCTCTTTATAAAGCAACATGACATCTTTATCTAAAAGATTAGACAGTTGAAATGAAAAGACAAGTAAGTATTTTAAATCTTTATTTTCTTACTTTAAATCTGCTATTTTTCTATCAAACTCTTGAACGAGTCATTGAAGTATGGAAATATTCTCATTAAACTCATCAATCTCACGATTTTTAAATTGTAACCGATCGAAAAATCCAACAATAGAGGAGAAGTATCGAGTATCGAGAGTCACCAACTCATAAACAGTTTCACAATCTGACCTATTAGCTAAACCATTCGCTTGCTGCAACATGGCACCCAAGGAAGATATAGGAACAACTTGTAATTGAGGTAAATGATACACCTGCTCGCAGAAAATAATCTATAAATGCACAGAATCGTAACAAATAGTAAAGTGTTTTATAGAAAACGGATGTTGAACCCACAGAGATTAACTATGTTATTGAATACCAAAATTCACTAAATAAATAACTATTTAGAAAATCGAAATTAAATCTAACGTTTTTACTATCTAAATTAAATTAAACTACTTAATAAAAATAAATCGATAAATCAAAAATAACAAAGTTTAAAAATCTAAAAGTGTAAAAATATAATTAGAATGGATCTAGAGCGATTAATTTCACTTAGCAAATCCCACACAATTTATTCTTCCTAATTATTAAATTCTAATAATTTTCCATTGATGATTAAAAATTCTTTAACTATTCAACATCTCTTGAATAATATCAAAAATATTTTCAAGTAACAATTCTATATCTCTATGTAAATTTAATTAATTGGAGACTCATTACGTACTTGAATTTTCTGAAAAATCACACCAATCATGATAAAATATCTCTACTTTTGCTCAACTAATAGTATTTAATTCTAAAACTAGAATCACAAATCACCTCTCGGTCTCAATGTATTCAATGCTAGGCTACATTAATACTCTAGAAAATAAAATTTAATTCATAATAAAATTGAAAAGAAAAAAAATAAAACTCATATTTTTTATTAGAATTGATTGATAAAATATATAACTTTTGTCTCCGTCATTCAGATCTTCTTCCTCATAAAAACTCCAAAGAAAATCTCCATCAATTATACCGTGCCACTTGGCTTCTCTCTTCTCCAGGTTTGGTCTCTTCCCTCGTCTCGACGGCGCTCTCCACTTAATTCTAGTATATATGTACCGTGTCTTTTACTTTCAATTTTTGGAAGTTACGTGTCCTACTATGCTTGTATCATGTGGCTTCAATAAATTGCTTGTCTTCAATTACTCTCACCCCACGCGGCTTTGAAAACTGCAGATCTAACATTCTCAAATCAAAGTTTTAAGTGAAGTGCATGAAGCCCATTTGTGAGGCTTGTTGTGCATGGTTGAAGGCCCAACTTGAATTGTATTGTGGTGCTCCCATAGCCCATGAAATGCAACGTGGTGTGGCCCATTGAACGAAGAAATAATGAAAGAAATCAAGTAATTATAAAATCAAATAATACATAAAATCAAAATAACTAAAATCAAGAGAAAAATTAAAAAAAATAACAATTTTAATAAATAAAAAGGTAATAAAATTTATATAAAAATTATACTTATCAACATTATATATTGATCATAAGGAATATTGAAAAGAAACTGATGAACTATTAAAAATTTATAGAATAAGAATACAAATGCAGATAAATTATAAATATGAGAAGAAAATTTGATGCGAATTAGATAAAACTAGAACTTGCTTTTATAGAATTGGAAATAAGAACAAGACAAACCATCATCTCTTCAAATCTCACTTAGTCAAGAATACAATATATGTTGGATGCATATTTTCAAAAGCCAACGAGATTAATTGTAGCTATCCCTATTTTTCTCGTAAACGTTGAACCTCTACTGTTAGCTACTGTTGTTGACTTTATATTTGAGCTCTCTTTCGTTTCAGCTTTTCTATTTATGATTTCAGATTATGAGAATACCAGTCTGTAAATTTCTTCAGCTCATTGTTTTCTTGTCTTAACTTTTTATTCCTTCTATCTTTAGTTGTAAGCTTTTGATGCAATTCAGATATTTGATTATTAAGATGATCAACCTCACTTACTCTCACCAATAGCCTCCGAGACATGATTGTAATAGAGGCAGCATATTGAGTACTGAAAGTTCTTGATGCTGTAACAATTTCGAGATTAATTTTACTAGAAAGATGCATCTTTGCTCCTATCATGGTGTTGACAGCCTCAAGAGTAAAGATGAGTGATTAAGGCATAATATGTTCTTGATTCAAATTTGAGACATTAACAAAAGAATTTTTCTTAGGCATAGTATCATTTTAGATAAACAACAATTGGATCAATGAGGAATATGAGATATTGCGTGAGTATCCAATGGGTAAAATTGATTATCTTTAAACTGCAACTCAAATCTTTCAAATCTCCACAAAGATATCATTTATCAATAATATCAAGCGGATTTGAATTTTCACCGAACCGATAGAATTTTAAGTTTTTGTAGCTTTTATCAAATATAAATAGTAATAATCTTTGCGTTGTGCATGAACATGTTCTCCTTAATACTACCGAAAGGGAGAAAAATTTTAAATGAAAATATTAACATGTTCTCTCTAATACATTATTTAGATGAAAATCATATTTGAATTTTTAACTTTGTTATATATGCTAAAATTATGTTTGTTTATTACTTGAAAAACTGATGCATATTCTTAGGGGGAGTTTAAATATTACTGCAGGTATTAAAATTTCTATTAAGTCTATCAAGCAAACATTATCTGCTACATCTTTAAATCACTCAAAAATAATTGCAATTCATGAAGCAAGTCGAGAGTGTATTTGACTGAGATAAGTGATTCAATATATTCAATAAAAGTAATAATCTAGCAGATTTATTCAAGAAAGTATTACTAACTGCAATGCTGTCAAGTGCCTTATATGTGAGGCTCTTTCTACCTTGTCTAACGCATTTTAAACCCTTGAGACCCTGAAGTGCCAAAATGGATAATATCGGATGGAGATATGGAGTTGTCCGTATCTTCGTTATGCACTTTTCAGGAGGAGTAAATGTCTTGAAAACTTGTGCTGATTGTACTCTTTTTCATTCGCTGAAATTTTGTTTCATTGGGTTTTCGTTTGTAAGGTTTTAATTAGGGGTGTCAAATTGTGTTAACAGGTCGTGTTCGTGTCGTGTCAAGACATGTATATTATATTATATAGGTCAATCCTAACCCGACCCGTTAAGCTTATCGTGTCAAAATCTCAAAACCTAACCCGACCCGTTAACATAACATATCATATCGTGTCAACCCGTTATGACCCGTTAGTAAATATTACAAAATATATTAATACGATATAATATGATTCGTTTTAATCTATTTATGTGAATGAGTTGAATATGTTCAAAATTAACCCATTTGACTTAATTAAATTTAGTATAATTTTATATAAATATTAAAATCACAATATCTATAAAACTAATAACACTCATTGTAAGTCTAAATTACAATCTAAACAAATAAAATATCAAAATTAAAATTCTAACAATCTTACTTTTAAGTATAAGAATATAATTTTAATTTTAATTTTCTTAGCGTGTTATAACGTGTCATAACGGGTTAAAGCAGGTTAACCCGCTATCAACCCGTTAAGCAATCGTGTTATAACGGGTCAACCCGTTTTGACCCGAAACCCATTAAGCCTAAACCCTAACCCGCTATTATCGTGTCGTATTCGTATTGGGTAAACGGGTCGTGTAAGAAATTGCCACCCCTAGTTTTAATGAGGTAATCTTAACCTTTGGCAGTACATTAGAATACTGTACTCTTTTTCGTTCGTCATTGATTTTTCTTCCCACTGGATTTTCTTTGGCAATATTTTAACGAAACATATTTTTTATGGGTGGTCATTTAAAGAGGAGTGTTATGAGAACAATTATGGGGGACAATGAATGACCTTCCTCCCAACGCCCATGTGACCATCCCATACTATAATATTTTTTTCTTAATTTGCACAGTAATTTATACAATAATTTATACTTATAAATATGAACATTTTTTATCTAGTATGTACAAGTATAAAAAACAAGTAAGGAAGAAAAAAGAAAAAGAAAAAGAAAGAAAGAAAGAAAGAAAAGAAAGAGAGAAAATTTTAATTTTTGAGTAATAAAAGATTTTAAATATTTTTTTTATATTTTTTTTGTAATAATAATTTTTATTTTAATTTTTTAACAAAAAGTTATATATATAAAGTAGTTTGGTTTGATTCGATCATTTAAACCGATTTGTTTGTTTTTTTTTTTCAACCCTCCACGTCTAGATACTTGCGAAATAATAATAAAATATCACGTGCCTTCTATCTGTCTATCTTTGCCAACAACCCCATCCAGTCTAGCCCACAATCTCTGTGTATAGTTAGTTAAATACCCCAACCTCAGTTCCGCCCTTTCGGCATTTTTCTCTCTCCTAGAGCTTCCTTAAAGTCAGGCACAATTGAGAGAGAGAGAGAGAGAGTCATGTGTTACAATTGGGTTTTTTCTTTTTCCTTAACAGGTTCCGAGTCTTGCCTGCTTCAACGTTGGAATGACAACCAAGTGAGTTTTGATTCGTTCATTGTTCTAAAGATAATTTTGTCTCTATGTTTTGGCTATTATTTTTCTTTCAATAGTTGTTTTATTTTTTTCATCTAGTGGTTTTGATTTGATTTCATGGTTTTTTGGGAATTAAATATCCTAGTTTTATCCCAATTCATATAAACTTACGACCCATTTGTCGGTTGTCGCATTTTATCGCTAAAATCTTTTCAGTTGACGGTTGCTCAGATCTATTGCTAAAATTACTTTTGCCTGAACATGGTGATTCGTTGATGAAAAGATGTAATTTTACGACAAGTTTAAGTTATTAACTGTTTGAAATATATAAATGTAAGAGAAAATTTGTGAAGCATTATGTGCTGTTTTCCTTATATTTTCTTCTGTAGCTTAATATTAGCTAATTAAATCTGAGGAAAAGTTTAGGGAGCACAAAAGAATATGAATGTGGGTAGATTCCTTCCTCCTTTTTCTTCCCAAAAAGGAAAAAACGTGGGTAAATGCTTTAGAGCAGCTATCCTGTTTTTATGGGAGATTACTGCATGATATGGATATATATTTTAGTTATACTAGTATTTGTTATGATTGATATGAGATGGAGAGAAGTAGCACCTTAGATAGATTTTTGTGCGGAGAGCTTGGTATTTTAATGTATCTCTTCACATCAACAAATTTGACTAGTTTTCCGTTTGTTGGGCTCTGCAGAGTGTTTGGCACAAGGGTGTTGGGATTTGGAATCTATAAATTTGAACTTAATACGTCAATTTGTGGAAAGTGATGGAGGTATATGGCAAATCTATGGTGGCTGGACCCACAAAAGTAATTTTTCTGTCAACCATGCTAGGCCGTGATGGGCCAATATCAGTCCACAAATGTGACTGAAAATGTGAAAATGAACATGTTTTTGGAAATATGTACCGGTGCAAACTAACAGGACTGACTCACATATGTGACAAAAATTGTAACCAGAGAATTTTGTACGATAATCATAGCTCCCTTTGCAGAGCAAGTGAGCAAATTTTCCCCGTTACACCCATGGAGCAACAAGCAGTTAGAGGCGTCAGGAGGAAGCCTGAGGAGGAGAATTCTCCGACTAATAGCTGTGCTTTTAAGCGTAGACGGGATGCACAGTTCCATCCTTCTCCTTTTGAGAGGTCCTTCTCTGCTGTCAGTCCAATCTGCAGCCAAGTTGGAGATGGCATGGATATGAGCTAGATTTATAATTTAACTGACAAGACTTCTATCCTTTTGCTTACTCATGTTCCTTCAAATTGTTTCTTCTCTTTTAATGAGACAGTTATGGATTATAGAATCTAATTTGCCTAGCTCAATGATGGATCAGATGTGTCCTACAGAACTTTATATATATCTAGTCTGATTTAATGCAATTTAGCTCTTACAGTACTTTCCGTATTGAATGGGATGTCAAACAGCCTCTCTTCACTTGCTTAACTTAAAATGAATTTGGTTTCTTCTTCTGCTGGTCTAAGATTTGAACTATAATGGCTAGAAGCATCTTTCAGGTCTTTTGTGAGACTTGAATCATGGTTTTGCTTCAAAATTGCCGTGATGATTCTTGTGGTGTACTTATATTTGACTTTTGTCCTACTTTTCTGTGATTAATTTTTAGTGGTTCTTCATCTTTTAGTAAACTGTATTACAGAAACTTAATTTGTATTCAGATGTATTATATTTAGCTACAAGTTTACCTTATATTGACGCTCTGATATTAATAATTCTTTATAGATGCTAGATTCATCTACAAAGTTTCTTCAAATTCTGTATTCTGGTGGAATGCTTTTATTATTTACAGACAGTTTAACTTAGTTATGTTGCCTTACTTTGCCTACCTTTTGCAAGTTGAAAAGGAATGATCTGGTTTATACCCCATTTTTCATTTTTGTTCTTTTTGTTAGTTTTTGCTTCACTTTTGTTACTCTGAAGTGATTGTTAATTTTGCAGGTTTCAAGAGTGTACTATACTAGAGTGATTAAGAAATGTTTGCTATGTCAATGGATCGATTCTTTTGTTTTAAAAGTTCCATGAGCCATAGAACTTAGTATTTTTTTGTATGGTTTTTATTCCTATGTCATGTAGGTAATCACACCCTTTTTCTTGGAGACAAAACTGCACCAGGTAATGCTGATGAACGAATGAAAATGGATTCTTCTGTTTAATGAATGCATTCTTCTGTTTTAGAATTTCTGAGTGATGATAATTATTTTTTTGTTGTTATGATTATTATTCCTTTGCCATCCAGGTAATCCTGCCCTTTTTATGGGAGACAAACTGAACCAGGTATTGCCAATGAAGTGAAGACAATGGTATCATGTCTAACCAATTCAAGCATGTGGATTAGGATAGATAATGTGGAATCATATGGGGTTGAGCCACCAGACTTAAAAGCCAATATTGCTAATGACATTTGAGGCATTTAGGTTGGACCGGAACTGCTGCAGTGGAGAGTCGCCAACACAAAGACATGCCACATTCATTGTATATGACAGTTTTTAGGAGGGCATATCGAAGGTCTTATAGCTATGCTTTTGATGATTTGACGAGCCCTTTTACATGCAAGGTTAATGATCACGCCATCATTTTCTGTTCTAGTGTTGACAGGTACAATTTCTAACCTTATACTGACAAACTCACCTGTTTAAAATGATTTCATGTACTACCACTCCCATCATAGAACTTGAAACTCCAGAATAATTCGTGATGCAGAACAAAAAAACTATAGGATGCATTCGCAGCTCCAATTCAAGAGTAGAGCGGCGGGGATGTTGTGGAGATGGTTTCTTGGTATATCATCCTCTTTTCCCCTTCCAATGCCCATTTTTACACTCATCTTGAATTTGCTTTGTTGAACATAGACTATTTGTCTACCAGCCTTTAACACCTCCTCAGTTACCATTTTGAAGTGAAATCCGAATGAATCAAGCAGGGGACTGACAAAAGGAGAAGCAAAGGAGAACCAGAAGGCTTATCATTTGTAGATTTTTAGCTAGTACATGAGTCAATGCTTATTTTGTCAAAATGTCTTTACCATGTATTTCAATTGGTCACTATGCTTTTGACAGTCCTGGAATTGACGGATGCAGGAAGCCAACTTTTATTGGAAGTTTTACAAATTGTATCAGTTTAAAATTTTCATTTCTGTGTAATCAAGTTGGCAAGCTGGCGATGAGCCTCGGTAAATGTTCGTTATTTTGATAGCTAAAGCAAATGAATGTATTTTTGAGTACAGCGGTAGTTCATTAACCCAAACAAAACAGAGGAAAATGATAACAAAAATATTATCAACATTTTAGATTATCAACTTTAGCACTAGTAACCATTGCTTCACAAAATCTGTCACTGAAATTGACACAAGGAAATGCTATGCTTACTCCTCCCCTGTCAACCATCAGAACTGATACCTAGTCACTACTTTAAGCACGATTTGATACGATCTTCGAAAATTTGAACGATACATATTGCACCTTACGTTTGAAATTAGGATGTTAAACAATAATTCTTCTAATTTGGAGATCAATTGACATTATAGTCTCAATTCCTCTCGCTGACCCTAGTCTTTTTCATCTCTTACTTTTTTTCTTTGCCTCCCATTTTTCCTCTTCTATTTTCCTCCTCTACTTTCTTCTTCAAGGCAGTTCTCCATGAGATACTCACGGACTATGACCAGTCATGGCGCTCAGACCAACAATCATAATTGGCCATGGTTTTCTACCTAGACCCACAAGTCATGGCATGGTCGTGTGTCTCTATTAACAATGATACAATCACAAGGTAGAAGATGAAGTAATTGCCTTGAGCATGTGCAGGAAAAGGAAGGATGACAAAAAGTAGATAATGTGGAAGATGAATTCGTAAATTGTATTGATTGATTTGTCATGTACAACTGCTATTTATAGTACAAAGAATCAAATAACAGAATAACAAATAGACAAACTATATTTTACACCTCATCAAATACGAGTTATAATCTTCATGCCACGTTTAGTTTGGTGGCCTTCAAGGTGTTTGATAATTTTCCTCCTTTAATTTCAACACCCTCCGCAAGATGGAGAGTAAACATTACTAACTCTCATCTCGAGTAATAATCGATTAAATGTTGGCGAGTGCAATGGCTTGGTGGGTAGATCTGCTAATTGAGCATATGAGAACACATGAGCTGTTTTGACTTGCCCAGTTGAAATTTTATCATGAACTAGGTAGCAGTCTAATTCGATGTGCTTCATGAGCTCATGGAATACATGATTCGCAGCATTGTGCATGGCGGCGAGGTTATCACAATGTAGAGTAGCTGGTGATCCAATGGTGATGCACATGTCTGTGAGCAGGTAGCGAATCCAAGTGAGATCGCAAACGACGACAACCATAACTCTGTATTCCGATTCAGTGGAGGATCTTGAAATCGTATTCTATTTCTTTGACTTTTAGAAAACTAGAAAATTTCCAATGAACAGGCAAAATCCTATTGTGGATTGATGAGTGTCTAGGCAATTTGCTCAATTTGCTTTGGAATAGGCGACAAGCTCCATGGCATAATTGGTTGGAAGAAAGATGCCCTGCTTGGGAGTTCCCTTAATGTATTTAAGAACCTTAAGAACAACATCATAATGCAGCACTCTTGGGGTGTCCATAAACTGGCTTAACAAGTTAATACTATAGCTTAAATCTGGCAGCGTGTTAGTTAAATAGAGCAACTTCCCAACCAATTTTATGTAAAGTGCTAGATCATGAAAGACATCACCTTCATCCCGTTTGAGTTTGATGTTTGGTTCCATTGGCAAGAGAGATTGTTTAGAAGCTAAGAGCCCAGTTTTAGAAAAAATATCTAATGCATATTTGTGTTGGCAGAGTTGAATACCAGCTTGTGTTCGACCCACTTCCATACTGAGGAAATATCTCAATACGCCTAGATTTTTATGCGAAATTTGGTCTCCAAAAATTGCTTAACAGCATTGCTTGAATTGGTGTTCGAGCTTATGAGGATAATATCATCAACATAAACGAGTAAGGAAGTAGTTGTGCACTTGGTGAATAGGCTATAATCTACCTTTGACTAGACGAAACCAAATTCAACTAAGGATGAAACCAATCTGGTGCTCCATTGACAAGATGTCTGTCGTAGGCCGTAAAAGCTCTTTTGCAGTCGGCTAACTTGAGTGGTCTTGGCTGCAAAGTGACCAGGGGGTGGCTTCATGTAGAGTTCTTTAGCAAGCTTGCTATACAAGAAGGTGTTATTGACATCAAGCTGTTATAGTTTCCACCCTTTGATGGCAACCATTGCTAAGAGACAATGAATTGAAACAATTTTAGCAAATGGTAAAAAAGTATCGTGATAATCGATACCTTCACATTGGGTAAATCCCTTTGTGACTAATCAAGCCTTAGCTCATTCCATTGTTTCGTCAGTTTTGAATTTGAGCTTGTAAATCTATTTGCAGTCAATTGGTCTCTTGCCTGGGGGAAAATCAATGATGGTCCAAGTCTCATTGAGCTCAAGAGTAGCAAGTTCCTAGTCCATTGCCTCACGCTAGATTGGATGTTGGATGGTTTGTGTATAGGATGTTGGATCAGTGTTTATGGAAATGAATGTGGTGAATGCCCAAAACTGAGGGGATAGGGATGTATAAGATAAAGTAGAGGAAATGGGAAAATAGACATTCATATCTGATGAAGAAGAGGATCCAAGAGCACTCATTGTGGATGCGGATTGGTGAGGACCAGTGGCGATGACTTGTTGACAATGGTAGTCACAAAAGAATGCTGGGGCTTTTCGGATTTGAGTTGATCTACGAAGGACTTGAGGAGGTTCATGATGGTCAGAAGAATGAGTTATTTCATTGATATGATCAGTGGAAGCATGAGAGGGTGAGTTTGGAGGATTGTTTATGGGGTCATGAGGTGATGAAGGAATGGAAGATGATGCTGGTGTGTTTGTATGGATTGTAGAGTGGGAACAAGTGATGGAGGTGAAGTGTTTGATGTGTCTATGTATTCAGTTGAGGTATAAGTGTCGAAGAGTGAATATAAAGGTGTCGGTGTTTGATTGAGAATAGGTGACGAAGGTGCAGTGTTGAGTTGTTGTTTGAGGGAAAATATTTCTTCATGGAAGTTGACATCTTGGGAGAGGGATGCTTGCTGGGTTGTGAGATCAAGCAATTTATAGCTCCTGACACCGTATGGATATCTGAGAAATAAGTATTTTTGAGCTCGAGGTTCGAATTTGGTTCTAGCATGTGATAAGGTGGAGGCGAAGCATAGGCATCCAAAGACCTTAAAATGGGAGTAAGATGGCCTTGTTTGATAAAGAATTTCGAATGGGGTTTTGTAGTTGAGTATGGGGGTAGGTGTTTGCTTAATTAAGTATACTGCAGTGGTGACAAAGTCAGACCAATATTGAAGTGGTAATCCTGATTGGAATTTGAGGGCGTGTGTCATGCTGAGGACGTATTGGTGTTTGTGTTTGGCAAGTGCGTTTTGCTGAGGTGTGGCAACACAGGTTGTTCGATGAAAAACACATTTGGAGTTAAAAAAATTGGTATTTGGAATTCGGCTCCATTATTGGATCGAATGGTTTTGATTTGAGTGTTGAATTGAGTTTCAATAAAAGAATAAATTTAAAAGTGGGCTTCTAGCCTCAGATTTTGTTTTAAGTACATAAAGTTAGGTGCATCTTGTAAATTGGTCTACAATGGTGAGAAAGTATTTAGCACCATTGTATGATTGTGTTTGGTTAGGGCCTTAAATGTCGAATTAAATAACATCAAAGGCCTTTGTGGTTTTGGATTCTGCTTCGGGAAATGGCAATCTGTGTTGCTTTGCAAGGGGTGGATATCACAAGGGAATTTGGATTGATCCTAATGTTTGGAAGTAGAATTAATATCACACAATATATGTTGAACCATAGAATTGGGTCCAAGTCTATAATGCCACAATCTAAACTAATCAAACTTTGTAATAGGTAGTGTGATTAATGAAAAGTGAAGGAAACAAAGTAAGAAAATGGGATTGCTGGATATTTGGTTTGGGTCTAGATAATTGCAAGTGATATAAGCCATCACACACCGCCCCCACTCCAATCTTCATCCATGATGAAAGGTCTTGGATATAACAAGAATTAGAGAAAAAAAAAATAGACAACAATTATAGTGATGTGTTAAGGATTTGGCAGAAATGAGATTAAAAGAAAAATCAAGCACGCATAACACTCAACGAAGAATTAAATAAGGTAAGATATTGTGCGTGAAAATTTGAGGGTTATAGATCGTAGCGCCCGTGTCTATAATCCAGGATGTTTGGCTATTTGATGCTAAGTCGTGTGTGTGTGCTATGTGGAAAAAGGAAATACTAGAGACAGAAGGTGGTCTAGTATGGACATTATTTGCAGTGGGCATGATGGCATCACCGTGAGGAGGATTGAGTAAGGCAATGATTTGGTTAATTGCTCTAGAGTAATAAGCGGATCATTGTTAATTTCCTCTTGCGTAAAAGAAGATTGGTTAGCTGAAGATTTAAATTTGGAGCCGTTCTTGTGGCCAGGAGGGAAGCCATTCAATCCATAGCATTTGTCCTTAGTGTGTCCAGGTGTGCGACAATGAGAGCACACTAGGAGATTGGGATTTGCTTTGAAGCAACGCTCCAATGAGTGACCTGGTACATTGCAGTGGGAGCAAAAGAGGCGTTCTCTATGGTTGGTGGTCGAGTTATGAGGATCTGGTCCCTTAGCAACCATGGCTAGAGGTCATTTATTTTGTTTAAGATGTTATTTTTTTTGGATTTTTGTACTTGAGGTTTGACATGTGAATTTGGAGGGTGGATATATAGATATGGTTTATAGACTTGTGAATTTGTTTGATGGATTTCAAATGGGTTGCAATCCATTTGTTAGTCTAGCGGCCGAATGAGAATACTTGCATTGCGGGATGGGGCCCAAAAGCAGATAAAGTGTCTCCCTTACTAGGCAAAGTTGGGAAAGATTTATTATTATTATAATTATTATTATTGTTGTTGTTATTAGAATAATTCCATTGGGAGTTGATTTTAGGAAGTTGATAGAGAGTCGGCTTTGATTTTTTTTTTTAAATCTCTCATCTTCAACCTCATTTTCATGGATCTAATGAGTTTCGTTAGTTTAAAATCAAAACCGACTCCCTATAAAATTACTCGTTATTATCACCCACAAAATATCTAACCTTGCTCTTGACTCTCTCGGGTGCAATAAAGTCCTTCAATGGTGTTGCCCAGATGACTAACACAAGAGGGGAGGTGAATTGAGTTATATTATAAAAATTAACACTTATAAATCAAATACACAATATAAAATACAAACAGAATATAAAGCAGTAAGAAATGTAAATAGTAGGATAAAAAGAAGCAAACTCAGTATTTTTACGAGGTTTAGCCCCACTGCCTACGTTCTTGCCTCAAGCTATCCCTTGAAGATCCCAAATTCACTATTCAATCTCTTTTAGGTGGAGATAGAAACCTATTACATCTTTGAGCAGTACCGCTCCAAAGAATCTGTGTAAAACACTCTCTACACTTCTAATCACCTCACACTTGGTGATTTAACTATTTTCCGTGTAGAACACCTTCTACACACACAAGAGTTATAAATACCCTCTTACTGATACAAGAGTTGATAGTGGGTAGACTATTAAAGTACACTACTCAATGAGTGAGATAGAAACAATACAGAACAACCTATATTTCTTTCAAAAAGAATAAGAATTAAGATTCAAAATTTTAGAAAAGAGAGAATTAGAGTTTTGAAAGAATGATGCAAAACTTAACAATAGATGTGTAAGCTCTTGTTGTTATAATTTTTGCAAAATATAAGTGAGCTATTTATAGGCAAATGAATCCCACTCAATCATCTTTCAAATTCAAAATTCAAATTTTAATGAAGTCATTGCATATGTTATTCAATTTTCAAAATTCAAATTTTTGAATGAAGTCATTGCATATGTCATGCACATATAAAATATAATTTTTGAAAATAAAGTTTTTAATGAGATTATTGCATATGTCATGCACATGCAAAATATAAATTTCCAAATTAAATCTTTTAATGATGTCATGTATATATTATGCTTATATCATGCATAAAAAAATGCAATTTAATGCTTTATGAGAAAAGATTAATTTTTTAGCCTTAATCCAATTTCGAATTTTATCAAGAGATGTATAAAAATAATCTATGAGTTTCATTTGTAGACTTGTTCTTTTATACTTGATGTGCGCTTCGCTCCAATGCATAGATAATTTGAGCTTGAGACTTGAATTTATTTGTTATCATCAAACTCTACACGTAAATATGAAATTTGAAATTTTGGATTCAACAAAAAGTTTGTCGTTGAAGGATTATAACATAATTGTACGTTTTTTTTTTTTAGATAATGATAGATTTATTGTTATAAATAGGTAAAGCCCAAGTATACTAAGAATAAGCTGTAAAGCCCGAGTATGTTGAAGGGTTTTAAGGCTCATTTTGATACTAAGAATAGAGCGGTGTTATTTTGCCACTTTCATATGTGAAATCCTAACCTGATGTCATTTGAGATTTCAATTTTAAAATCCCAAAATATATGTGATATTCATAATTGCATGATTTTAATTGTTGTGTAGTTTTTTTGTTATGTCAAGTATTTGTGAGTCAACAAGAATGGATAGTGAGTCAAGTCCAACCCTTTGCATTAGACTTTAGTGCTAGCTCCCTTACCTTTATCCATACCTCTACCTCTATAACAACCCTTGCTCTTACACCACCTATGGGCCCACAAAAGAAGAAATTGGCTTCAATTGTGTGGACTCATCTTATCAAATTATAAGGTGGTGATCTCAATAACCTCCAAACTGAGTGTAATTATTGCGATAAGGTGTATAGATATCATTATAAAAGATATGATACATCCCAATTAAAACTTTGCTTAGAAGAAAAATGCAAGAAGAGTTGAATTTAGACGTTATTTACATGAAAATGGTCTCAAGACTCATCTCACATGTCCACATGCATGTAGCTCTCACTAATGTGCCAATTGCAAGAGAGTTGGTTCAAAGATCACATCTATTCTTTATTGATGATAATTTACTCTTTATTAAAGCTTCTTCATTAGAATGAATAATTTACAAGATCTATTTTCTATGGCATGAGATAATTCTTGGACATAAATTGAATAGGGATAAGACATTTATATTTTAGCAAAAATAGAGAATGGGCAATGAGGCAAACTATCAAGGAGAAATCTCATACTAGATCATCTAGATCCACTTGGATTACCATTAATGGATGGTAGAAACAAAACGAGTGCTTTCAAATAAATTGTTGACAAAATTTAAAGAAAGCTTGACAGCTTATATATGATAATAACACTTAAGATTTTATTGTTTCAAATTGATCTTTTGCGAGAAGAAAAATTGACCTCATGGCAATATTAAGATAATACACATATATAAATTAAGGGTAATCCCTTCTTGATCCTTTAAATTTCAACAAAAAATATTTAGTACTTGAAAATGTTAACAGAAGAAAATAAATTAAATCATATAGAAGCTAGAAAGTTTCAGCATGATAAATTTACTAAAACTTAAAAATCAAGGCATTTATTTAGTTAAAAAGTATAGATTTAAAGAAACTAAAAATTCAAATTAAAGAATGAAAAATTATTATTAATGACCTAAATTCTTTACAAATAACTTGTTGATGTAAAATTTAGTAGTTGGCAATTTTCTAGTGAAAAACCTAATATAATTGAGTTGTAACTAATGGTGGACAGAGTACACTTGAAGAGGATCAGAATGGCTCAAGAAATACCCAACACAGTGATCTCGCTCGATCCTCGCTCGACATGGCGCTCGAGCGAAGTCCAGGCAGAGACTTCGCTCGACACTCGCTCGACATGGCGCTCGAGCGAAGTCCAGGCAGAGACTTCGCTCGACCCTCGCTCGACACCTCGCTCGAGCGAAGTTAAGGTTTCACGAATTTCTCTAGGGTTTAAAGCGCCGTTTCAGGAGGTGGGATATAAATATATCCTTAAGTCTTCTGCTGCAAAGTGAGAGGAAAAACACAGAGGAAAAACCAAGGAGCCACATTTCATCCCTTGAGAGAAACTTCTCCATTGTTTCAAAGATCATTCTCTCTTGGATTATATTACTCCCTCACAACACACATTCAAATTTTTAGTGAGTCCATTGGAGTGGACGTGGTCATCAAGCTGGAAGAGTTCTTCAAGGAGCTTGGATGAAGAAATCAAGTTGTTCGTGTGAGAAGCTATAGAAAGGTCGGAGTTCCGGCACTACATGCGTGTAGAGATCGAGTGGGTCACTCGTGGTGTTGCAAGCCAAGTTTAGTTGCTACAGTGGGTCTGTGAGTGTTTCTAAATTTGTTGTAACAAACTAAAATTTCTATAGTGGATTAGAGGTGGTGTCTTACACCCGGAGTGGTTTTAGATTTTGAAGAGGTTCTTCAAATGAGTTTCCACTTCGTAACCAAAATCCTTGTGTTGATTTTTCCATTGATTGCTTGTTTATGTTGATTAATTTTTTAAAACTGCTATTGTTTTTGTTAAACACCTATTCACCCCCCCTCTAGGTGTGTAAGGTAATTAGCTACCGCTTTTTCAATTGGTATCAGAGCGGGTACACTTCGTTAGGATTAATTTCCTGAGTGTGATTCTGCTTTGGTGGTCAAAATGGATAGGTCTCAATCCCTCTCATCACCACCATATTTTGATGGTAGCAACTATGCTTATTGGAAAGTTCGAATGAGAGCGTTTCTTAAGTCTATAGATGAACGTGTGTGGGTGTCCTTGATAAGAGGATGGAAAGAGCCCGTCACCATTGTTAATGGAGTAGAAGTTCCCACAGACGTGGACAACTACTCAAAGGATGAGTTGAGTGAAATTAACTGGAATAGTAAAGGCCTAAATGCAATTTTTATGGCCGTGTCTCAGGAGGAGTTCAAACGAATCTCCATGTGTAATACAAGTAAAGAGGCATGGGACATTCTTGAGATCACTCACGAGGGAACTAGGGCTGTAAAAAATTCTAAACTCCAAATGCTTACCACCAGCTTTGAGGAAATTAGAATGAAAGAGGATGAAACATTTGATGTCTTTTATGCAAGATTAAATGACATTGTGAACTCTCGGTTCAACTTGGGAGACAAAATCCCAGAAAATAGAGTTGTAAGAAAAGTCCTCAGATCTCTTCCTGAGAGATTTCGTCCCAAGGTTACTGCAATTGAGGAAAGTAAAGACTTGGATGTCATGAAAATAGAAGAGCTGGTGGGTTCCCTGCAAACTTATGAACATACTCTGCCATTGGATAGGAAGAGCAAGTCCATTGCTCTTAATACAATTCAAGAGGACTCAGATGAGTCATTCGATGAATTAACAATGAGTGACAGAGAAATAGCATTTTATGCTAGGAAGTTCAGAAAAATGTTTGTAGCAAAAAGGCACAGGAGCCAAAGACCAGAGAAGAAGAAGTTTGGAAGATATATTGAGGGGTCAAGCTCAGAGAATAAGGAAAGAGACTCCAACAATTACATTAGGCCTAACAAGGACAAGACACGAGTACAGTGTCATGAATGTCATGGATTTGGTCACATTCGCTTGGAGTGTGCAAATTATAAGAAGAGCAAAGAAAAGGCAAAGATTGCTTCTCTAAGTGAAAGTGAGTCTGAATCGAGTGACTCATCTGGCAACTCCACTCCAAAAAGGAATCTCAACTACATGGCGTTTACATCCTCCGTTGGAGACATAGATCAGTGCAGTGAACAAGCCTCTGATGATTGTAACATACCGGAAGATGAGTCCGAGTGTGAAGATCAACTGCAAGAAATCTATGAAAAACTTTACAATGAGTGCATGAAACTGAGAAAAGTCAACAAAGCACAGACTGAAAAGATAAATCAGTGCAAACAAGAAAATGATGAGCTCCAAGGCAAACTGAATGAAGCTTATATCTTGACTGACCAATTACGAAAGAAAAGTGAGGTTTTGGAAGATGCTATGGAAACTAAGGAAAATGAATTAACCCAGCTAAAGGGAAGATTGCAAGCCTTTTCCACTGGAAAACAAAATCTGGACAAAATTCTAACTCTTGGAAAGCCCTCAGGAGACAAGAGTGGAATAGGATATGTTGGAGGAAAGTTTGAAGTGGGTACGAGCTCGAAAAATCCTCAAAACAGCATGGTGAAAAATCACTCACTAGCAAAGGGAAAGAAAGTTATACATGCACAAAAGTTTGTTTCATCTCAAGAGAAACAAATAGCTCACAACACGAGACCCGTGTGTCATCATTGTGGGAAGTTGGGTCATGTGAAAACAAATTGCTTGAGACTTAACAGACTCACCAGAAAATCTCCTAAGGATGACTTGTCTTTCAGGGGACAACAAACCTACAGAGAAAATCGGACATGTCATAATTGTGGCAAGTATGGACACATCCGACCAAACTGTTATGTGCTTAATAAGTTTCCTGTGAGAAATGAAAAGAGAGACTCAAGAAGAGGTCACTTCAATTTGTGGGATCAAGTCATGGCCCTCACTAGACAGAATGACTTTCTAAATGTCAAGGTAGACAATCTGACAAGTACCCAGAAGACTGTGCGAGTCAACTCTCCAAAAATCAAAAGAGTGTGGATCAAGAAGGAGAAAAGAGCCACATGTCACATAGCTCACATTGCCTTGAAGACCCAGAACAATTCATTGTGGTATCTTGACAGTGGGTGTTCTCGACACATGTCCGGTGATAAAACTCTTTTTGAGACAATTGAAGAGTACAAATGTGGGACAGTGACATTTGGAGATGGAGGTAAAGCGAACATAATTGGGAAAGGTGAAATAAACATTACTGGACTACCGGCATTGAGAGAAGTTCTGTATGTTGACGGATTAAAAGCAAATCTTCTTAGCATAAGCCAAATGTGTGATAATGGTGCCGAAGTTCGGTTCTCAAAAGATATGTGCGTTGTTTCTGATAACAATGGACAATGCTTGATGCAAGGAACCAGGACCTCTGACAATTGCTATGGTATCGCTCCCACTTCACAGTACAGCTGCAATAGTACTAAAAGTGAGGCCACTACTCTCTGGCATCAAAGACTTGGGCATGTGAATCACAAAAATTTGTCAAAGATTGCTAAGAAAGAAATGGTGATTGGACTGCCCGAACTTGGGAAAGTGGAGACATCTGTTTGTGGATCATGTCAAGTGGGAAAACAAGTTCGAGCAGCCCACAAGAACACAACAGATATCCTGACCAAAAGACCCTTAGAGTTGTTACACATTGATCTTATGGGACCCTCTAGGACTGAAAGTCTGGGGGGTAAGAAATACATACTGGTGATGGTAGATGATTTCACCAGATACTCTTGGGTAGAATTTTTGAGGGAAAAGGGTGAGGCTTCAAATGTGATAAGGAACTTATGTAAGAAGCTTCAAAATGAACAAGGGAACCCTATTGTCAGAATCAGGAGCGACCATGGACGAGAATTTGATAACTCAAGTTTAGAGAAATTTTGTGATGAAGAAGGCATTCGTCAAGAATTCTCTGCTCCCATTACTCCACAGCAAAATGGAGTTGTTGAAAGAAAAAATCGAGTTATTCAAGAAATGGCTCGAGTTATGATGCATACCAAAAATGTTTCTGCTCATTTTTGGGGTGAAGCTGTGAACACAGCATGTCACATTGTGAATAGAGTCTATCCTCGACCCAACACTTCTCAGACACCATATGAGCTGTGGAAAGGAAAGAAGCCAAATGTGAAGTACTTCAGGGTGTTCGGGAGTAAGTGTTACATTTTGAGAGATAGGGAAAATCTGGGTAAGTTTGACCCAAAGAGTGATGAGGGAATATTCCTTGGTTATTCCAGAAACAGTCGTGCTTACAGATGTTACAATCTACGCACCCAAACTGTCATGGAATCCATCAATGTGGTTATAGATGATTCTCCTAAAGAGAAGTTGAATCAAAATCTAATTGATACACCAAGTGGAACTGAAGAGAACTCTAGTGAACTTGATGAAAATCAAGAGACCTCATCAACTGAGAAAGTTCATACTCACAAGGAGCCATCTTCGAGAGTGAAGCTAAACCATCCTCAAGATAATATAATCGGGAATGTAAATGAAGGAATGAGGTTGAGGAAGAAAGTGATAAGTCAACTAGCTCACTCATGTTACATCTCTCAGATTGAACCAAAAAGGGTGGAAGAAGCCTTAAAGGATGAGAATTGGACAAATGCCATGCATGAAGAAATTAATCAATTTGTGAGAAATGATGTGTGGTACTTAGTCCCAAGGCCTGAAAAGCACAATGTTGTAGGTACCAAATGGATTTTCAAGAACAAATCTGATGAAAATGGAATGATTGTACGGAATAAGGCAAGATTGGTGGCACAAGGTTATGCCCAAATGGAAGGAATAGACTTTGATGAGACATTTGCACCGGTGGCAAGGCTTGAGTCAATCCGAATACTATTAAGTGTTGCTTGCCATATGTGTTTCAAACTCTATCAAATGGATGTAAAGAGTGCCTTCCTAAATGGGATCCTTCAAGAAGAAGTGTATGTAGAGCAACCAAAAGGTTTTGAGGATCCAAAATATCCTAATCATGTCTACAGGTTGAAGAAAGCCCTGTATGGTTTGAAACAAGCTCCCAGAGCCTGGTATGAGAGGCTAACTTCGTATCTTTTGGAACACAAGTTTCTGCGAGGAAGTGTGGATAGAACACTTTTTATCCGGAAAGTGGGTGAGGAGATAACTGTAGCTCAAATCTATGTGGATGATATTGTGTTTGGATCATCCATTGATGACCTAGCTCTCGAGTTTGCAGAAGAAATGAAGAATGAATTTGAGATGAGTATGGTGGGTGAGCTAACTTTTTTCTTGGGACTCCAAGTAAAACAGCTAGATGAAGGATTGTTCATATCCCAGTCTAAATATGCAAAGGACCTGCTGAAAAAATTTGGATTAGATGGGAGTAGCCATGCTAGAACTCCCATGAGCACAAGTGTAAAACTTAGTGCTGATGTGTCAGGAAAGGGAGTTGAGCAATCTCTGTACAGAAGCATGATTGGGAGTCTACTGTATCTCACTGCTAGTAGACCTGACATTGCTTTCAGTGTTGGCGTTTGTGCTAGATTCCAAGCAAACCCCAAAGAATCTCATCTTGTGGCTGTCAAACGCATACTTCGCTATGTGAATGCTACAGTGAATTATGGAATTTGGTACTCCAGAGAGTCTAACACTGAGCTTGCAGGCTACTCTGATGCTGATTGGGCTGGAAATGCAGATGATAGAAAGAGCACTTCAGGTGGATGTTTTTATATGGGAACAAATCTTGTTGCTTGGATGAGTAAGAAACAAAACTCCATTTCTTTGTCTACAGCTGAGGCTGAATACATTGCTGCTGGGAGTTGTTGTACTCAATTGCTGTGGATGAAACAAATGATTCGTGACTATGGTATTACTCAAGGTGTGATGAGCATCTATTGTGATAATACCAGTGCCATCAACATCTCTAAAAATCCTGTCCAACATTCTAGGACCAAGCATATTGACATTAGGCATCATCTCATTCGGGAACTTGTGGAAACACATGTAATTACTCTTGAGTACATTCCCACCGAACATCAATTAGCCGATCTTTTTACCAAACCATTAGATGGTCTTCGTTTTGAGTGTCTTAGAAAGGCTATTGGTGTTTGTGCCTTAACACAAGAGATGTAACATGCATTTCATACATTGCATGCATATCATTTTTTTTAATTGTTATTTTTCTTGTCTTCATTCTCTTCTTTGTCTTTCCCTGATTCATGCGCATTTTTCTTCAATGTGATGCATGACCTTACTACTAGACAGCACACCTTCAAGCATGTGTCTTGTGAAAATTGTATCATAGGCTTATGTTGCAAAGGTGGAAGATGTGTGTCACCTTAAATATGCGTTTTGCCACACACACTGCACGCCTAGCTCAATCTCTTGACATTTGACATTATGTGAGACTTTGGGGAGGCAATCAAAAGTGTAAGGGGGAGCCTTACGAGTGATCAGAATTGACCTCTGGCTAGATGACCTGTGTGAGATCCTTTGTATCCAAAAAGGAAAGAAAATGAAGAGGCTCTATTATTGTATTAAATAAACGAAAAAAAAAAAAAAAAAAAAAAAAAAAAAAAAAAAAAAAAAAAAAAAAAAAAAAAAAAAAAAAAGGGGAAGAAAGAAAGAAAAAGGGCCAAAATAGAAATCCTGACTCTGGTTCTATTAGACACAAGAAATTAGGTCCTAGCAGCATTGGGTTTGACTTTCTGCGCCTTCACGGGTCTCCCAAGCTCTTATGGTTTCTTGTTTAGCCCAACCCCACTCACACCTCTCTGTTAAAATTTCTTGATTGAGCAAGAGCACTGGCTAAACACGCAGAGTCATATTAATTGTGACATACAGTCTTTATACTTGCGTGGCATTTAGAGTATGATATTATTTTACATTTGCTCTGCTATGATTTTTAAAAAAAAAAAAAAAAAAAAAAAAAAAAAAAAAAAAAAAAAAAAAAAAAAAAAAAAAAAAAAAAGGGGCTGCAATTTCGCTCGATATCTCGCTCGACAATAAAATCTCGCTCGAGCGAAAAACCCTTATATTGAGCTCTGCATCGCGCGATAAGCCCAGATTGCCGAAACTCTTCCCTCCTTTCTCAAACTTCACTCATCTTCTCACAATCACTCAATCCAACATTTCCTCTCAAACCCTCAATCACCGGTAAGCCTATCTCTATCCACTTCTTCTTCATTTTTTTCTTTTCTTTTCTTTCCCGTTGCATTACATTCATGGGTTGTGTTTGGGTTATTTTTTTTTCTTTTCTTCTTTCCGATTTATATTTATAAACTTGGTGGTTCATCTTTGGTATGGATGAACCTATTAGCATAGTGTTGTATGTAGGGAAGAATGGGATAATTGATTGGGTGTTAAACCCATGATTGCACAGCATGCACACTACCTGTTCGATGAAATGCCTCAATGAAATTTTGTTTTCCATTTTGTCTCTCCTTTGGTGCATTGCTCTTTAGACAAATTGTAGGTATCATTCATAGTCTGCACACCTTGTTTAGAACATTGTGGGTCACTTTTTAGGCATGTTAGGCATATAAGGCATTGTTAGGCATAGAAGGCATTTTTAGGCATTTTAGGCATAATGGACATCCATCTCCACATCATATCATATATGTCTCACTGTCTGTACTTGGTCCATCTACAGCTGCCATGGCATCTCGGCGTGTTCGTCCTCGCACTGCCCCATCCGCATCTCGGACTTATTTCCACAGTCCTCAAGCTGAGGAACTCTACACGCAGAACTTTTCCCATCGCTCCATTCTTGTGGAACGTGAAGTTCTTCTAGGTGAGTTTCGGGATACCTATCCCATTGTCCCTCAGATTTTTGAGTCGCGCCAGTGGCTTGCTTTAACCACTGGTCATCCCGCCCCCTCGGTGGAGTTGGTAAGGGAGTTTTACTCAAATATACATGACATTTCAGAGGGAACTTTTCAAGTTGATATCCGGAATATCACTTTTCGGGTAACTCCCGATCTCTTGGCAAATTTGTTGGGGGTACCTCGAGTAAACAATCCTATTTACCCCTATCTCAATACCCCAGCCCCTAGTAGACCTGATTTGGGTCGTTTTCTCACTAGGACTCCTATGACTTGGACTGGGATTCCTCCTCTAGCGACCAAGTCATTTCCCCATGCATACCAAATTGTGAGTCGGATTGTTCTGACCAACATATACCCCACTGGTCATTATAGTGACATTGGTCCGGATCGTGCCCTTCTCCTACATGCACTGCTCACTGATGTCCCTATAGATTTGGGCGGTCTTCTCTGTCGGGTCATGATTGAGGCCCATATGTCGTCCAATTTTCGAACTGGTCTTCCTCTTGCCTGTCTAATTACGAGGATAGCAGTGTCTCAGTCTGTGGCCTTCCCGCCCCAGGAGCTTAGAGTGAGCCTGAAGACACCGATTGGCCGGAAGACAATGCAGTTAAGTCAGGCGCATCTTCCTAATATTGAACCCGCTCCTGCACATTCTACTCAGACCAGACCTATTCCTCACGCTCCTGAGACCAGCTCGGGTCCTTCCAGCTCGGGTTTGATGCCACCAGCTACAGAACCATCCCGACAGACCCTATTGGACTTTCTGATTAGCATTCAGCAGTCTGTGACCAGCATGGATACTCGCATTGATAACCGACTTAACAGTCTTGAGACTCGGGTTACTCAATTGGATACTCACATCAATACTCGGTTTGACACACTTGACACTCAAGTGATTGAGCTTGGAAATCAAGTTCAGCATCTTCTTGCTGATGAGGACGAGACTGATGCAGATTGAGAGCCCTTGCCATTTCTGACAAAAAGGGGGAGTGATCGGGGGAGGAGTAGCTAGATTTAGGGGGAGTAACTAGTAGCTTGTTGTTCTTAGTTTTACTATGTCATTATATTCTTGATGTATTCTGTGTTGGACTGATTGCTATTGAAGTTTTAGTGTTAAATTTTTATGGCAAAATCTCTTTACTTCTGAGTTCATCTGTTAAATTCCTTGCAAGTGTTTTCTTTTGGTACGTTTACATGTTTGTTAAGTGTGCAGATACTTCACTTGCCAAGACTAAAACCTACATGTGGAAGTCCTGTTGTTTGTGTGTGATAGGATTAGGTCAAATGTATAGGTTAGAGGTTTTGTCACAGAAATGCCAAAGGGGGAGATTGTTGATGTAAAATTTAGTAGTTGGCAATTTTCTAGTGAAAAACCTAATATAATTGAGTTGTAACTAATGGTGGACAGAGTACACTTGAAGAGGATCAGAATGGCTCAAGAAATACCCAACACAGTGATCTCGCTCGATCCTCGCTCGACATGGCGCTCGAGCGAAGTCCAGGCAGAGACTTCGCTCGACACTCGCTCGACATGGCGCTCGAGCGAAGTCCAGGCAGAGACTTCGCTCGACCCTCGCTCGACACCTCGCTCGAGCGAAGTTAAGGTTTCACGAATTTCTCTAGGGTTTAAAGCGCCGTTTCAGGAGGTGGGATATAAATATATCCTTAAGTCTTCTGCTGCAAAGTGAGAGGAAAAACACAGAGGAAAAACCAAGGAGCCACATTTCATCCCTTGAGAGAAACTTCTCCATTGTTTCAAAGATCATTCTCTCTTGGATTATATTACTCCCTCACAACACACATTCAAATTTTTAGTGAGTCCATTGGAGTGGACGTGGTCATCAAGCTGGAAGAGTTCTTCAAGGAGCTTGGATGAAGAAATCAAGTTGTTCGTGTGAGAAGCTATAGAAAGGTCGGAGTTCCGGCACTACATGCGTGTAGAGATCGAGTGGGTCACTCGTGGTGTTGCAAGCCAAGTTTAGTTGCTACAGTGGGTCTGTGAGTGTTTCTAAATTTGTTGTAACAAACTAAAATTTCTATAGTGGATTAGAGGTGGTGTCTTACACCCGGAGTGGTTTTAGATTTTGAAGAGGTTCTTCAAATGAGTTTCCACTTCGTAACCAAAATCCTTGTGTTGATTTTTCCATTGATTGCTTGTTTATGTTGATTAATTTTTTAAAACTGCTATTGTTTTTGTTAAACACCTATTCACCCCCCCTCTAGGTGTGTAAGGTAATTAGCTACCGCTTTTTCATAACTAATTAGAATATAACCTAAAAACGTGTTTGAAGCGTTTTAATTAGTGTTTGAAGTTGAAATTTTCAAAATTTCTAAGATGTATGTGAATGATACGGTAGCGCAAATGGATGATGTGAGTGAACAACATCAAAACAACACCAAGTATATCATGAAGGGAAGTGCTACAGGATCGATGTCCCCACCGATTCCAGATTGACTTTAGTGCATCCCAAAACTTTTAATTTTTTTAGCTTTTCTTTTATTCTTTTTTTTAACATCTTTAAATATTATTTTTATTTATAAAGAATACATAAAATTAATAATATTCACTTACTTAAATCACTAAGAAATTAAAAATAAAATAATCGGTCAACTACATTATCCTACCATGAATGTATCCGCCCCATTTTTCTCTTTTTTTCCAATATTAATTAATTGACTCAGTGATCGAGTTCGATTAAATTCAACGAATATGGCGTAAAAGTTGGACCATCAGTCTATCCTAAAAAATCTAAACCTGCGAGATGGCTGCGTTCGTTCCATAGTGGAATCTCTTTAAATTTATTTTTATTTTATTTTTTTATTATGTTTTTTATTATATTTTTATATTTTTATTATATTTTTTATTATGTTTTATTCATTTTATTTTTTTAATATATTTTTAATCTTCATTTTTTATTTAATTATATTTTTTATTTTATTTTAATGTATTTTTCATCATCAAGCAGTCCAATTAACGTTGGGCTGCTTTAGACGCTGAGGACAACCGGACTGGTCCCCAGCATCTCCCATTTTTAAAAGTCTACAGAATAAGTTCTATCATGCGATGATAAATGACATGAAAAGTATATATTTTCCTGAACAAAAATAAAATTCTCCAATAGAATTGATTGCATTGGTCTCTTAGAATTCAAAAACCTCTTTTGTTGCCATCTTGCTTAATAGACTTAGGGCTAGTTCGTTGTTACAAATAATTTATTTAATTTTTATTTATTTAATTATTACAAATTCTCAAACAAAATACAATAAATCATTGTCACTTGTCCTTGGCAATTTTTAAAGTAGAACAATTGACTCTTAAAAAGATTTTATCACTTGAAATTTTTTTTTTCAAATGACTAAAATTTATCGGATACATAAAATTTGTAGGTTACGTGTAGAAGGGTTTAGATATAGATTATGATTGAACTACTGTCTTCCCTACTTGTTTTTCCAAATAATTGACCTTCCCTTGTACGAAAATTGCTTTGACTCAGGCCAATTAAATTAAATTCGAGTAAGCTTTTACATATTTTTGGACTCTCACACACTATATATTTTTTAATTTTTATTATTTTTTAATATTTGATATATGAATAATGAATAGAAAATTTTAATTAATTTAAGAAGAATAAACTAACAAAACAAATTAAAACAAAATTTAAAAAAATATGGTGTGTGAGAGGTTGAGTAGCATGACTACTCTTAAAATATGGCCCCTTTTAAACGCTATATATACCATTTTTTTCTTTTTGCATTTTGAACATGCTTACATGTTAGATTCATTTCAACAAAATAAATCAATAAGTATTTATTATTTAAATAATATGTTGGCATATTCTTATTAAAAAAAAAAAAAAAAGAACGAGGACCGGTTAATCTTCTTACAATATAATCCTTAATACATCGGAAACATTGAACTTTCTTAAGTTTAAAATTCTAAGATTATTTTTTTCTAAATTTTTGAAAAGCCAAAATGTTTAATATAAGTTAAATCACTCTATATTCTTCTTGGAGTGCTCTTCAAGACTTTGATATTTCAGTCCTATGCATGATTTTTCTTAATTGTTTTAACTTTTTTTTTTTTTTTTGTAAATGTACATATATACATTGATAATTTATTTTATAGCATTAGAAAAGGAAAACTCATATATATTTGGTTAGTATAAATGATTTGTTCCTATGATCGACGTACATTAAATATATGAATAACTATTTCTATATTTTGATCATGTTCGTAATACCTATATATATATATATATATATATAAGGTCATCATTAGTTCCCATCTAAACTTCTTCTTATGTGACAGTAAATGATTAACAAATAAGTAGAACATAATTTATAAGTAAAAAATATATATTCAAAGTAAAATTACATTCAAAACGTCAAGCAGGCCAGTTTTGTATAAATTGTGAAGAGATTAATAAAAGAAAATAAATTAAATAATATAGAAATTAGAAAGTTACAAAAATCATGATAAATTGACTAAAACTTAAAAATCAAGGAATTAGTTATATAGTTAAAAGGGAAAAATTCAAAGAAACTAAAAATTAAACATAAAGAATGATAGGGGTACGTAGGATAAACAAATGATGTAAGTGAACAACATGAAAACGACACCAAGTATATGAATGTGTCCCATTTTGTTTTCATTATTAATTGACTCAGTGATCATGTTCGACTAAATTGGACTATCAGCCTAGCCCCAAAAATCTAAACCCATAGAAGCTACATTCTAACCTTTTTACAAATTCACTCCTAATTAAAACAGGTTCACAAATTTTTAGAATCTCAGTTCCTACACTTTCTCGTGATCTATTTTAGCATAGGATGAAACCACACGTGGATCTAATTTATTTTTTCACTTTTATATATTTTTGTTTATTTATTTTTAAAAATTCACAGAATAATTTCTACCATGCCAACGGATGGCATGAAAAGTATCTAATTTTATGGGAAAAAACAAAAGAATTGTCTGCAATGATCACCTAGATTTAAAAGTCTCCTTTTGTCACCATCTTATTAAATAGATTTATTTTATTTTATTTTATTTTATTTTATCTTATTTAACTATAACGATTTTTTTACATTTTTAAATAAAATATAATAAATAATTCAATTTTATTAAATCTCATTACAAAAAAAAAAATTAAAAAATATTTTATTTAACTTTTTTAATTTGTAATTTTCATTTGATCATTGCATCTTATATTCTGTGTAACCAATTAGCGTAACCTTAGTTTCTCTAATTTATCCTGCCAGCCAATTTTTACCACCTGGCCAACGTTAGCATCTCTTAGCAAGAGTATTAATAAAAAGGAAATTAGAAAGAAATAAAAAGTGAGGACTACTGATGTAGTCAAAAGAAGGTATTTGTGAACTAGAGGCGACAATCAATTATGGAAAGAGTGATGCAAGGGTCCGGATTGGTGCAAAATTGAGTTTTGCACCATCCAGTCATATGCTGCCACGTATCCGGTGTATGTGTTGAAACCATGCGCCCGCAACCAGGAAATTGGAGTCTGACTCGCCCCCTTGCCGCGATTTCTCTTTTCTCCCTGCTGCGATTTTTCTCTTCTCTCCCAATGCGTTGGTCTTCGGTTCAAAAACCCAAGCAAACATCTTGATCTTTCTTGGTTTTGACTTATGTGAGTTTAGATTTGGATGCATGACCTAAACAACTATTTCTTCTGGTATTTTTAGTGTTGATTTTGATCATCGTCTCTCTCTTTTTGCTTGGGCTTGAGTTGAAATCATGGTAAACTAGTTGTGGACCGGACAAGTGGGTCTAGCTGGACTGGAAAACTTGGCAAGTTCATCTCCAATGAAATAACCAGATCTGGGAATATCCATTAACGATGACAGTGGAACCAGTAACAGCAGAGGTGGGAATGAAGAAGATGAAGAAAGGGAGAACAGTGAGAAAGCGCCAAACCAAAAAACCCACAACCAAATCAACTATTTAAACAAAGAAAATGAAGCAAAAATTTAAGAGGAAGCAAAAACCCATTGTATGGCGATGGAAAGAAGAAAATACCTAGGTTCGCCGAAGATTTCGTTGATGGGAGAGACGGCGCGCGTTAATCTTCAGGGACAGCGTACTCTGACGACGATGGGGATGTGTGGTTCGGCAGGGATGGGTTTTTTCGGTCTCAAGTTTTTAAAATTTTTGGAGATGAAGCACTTGATCCCAGAGAGGGAGAAGGGGGTCCAAAAAAATGGGATCTGATGCAAGTGAGTTCACGAGGGTGTAAAATGAAATGATAACGTGCCGCTACGTAATTGGTTTGGTGCAAAAAGGCCTTTTAAACCAATCCGGACTCTAGGTTTTCTCATTATGGAAATCAGCAATAAGGTATTTTTTATTTGAATTGAGTTATGAACTAATCCATTCCACTCTTCCTCTGTAGTTTTTAAAGTAGAATAATTAACCCTAAGAAACATTTTATCAATTAAAATAACTTTTCAAATGATCAAAATGTATCGCACAAAAAATTTGGTTAATTACGATGAATGGAAGATGTGATTGTAGAGCATATGAAAACATGTAGAAGGATTTAGATATTGGTCATTTTTATAATACCTATATATTATATAAAGAAAAATAAATTCATCTTCACATCTCTTCTAAACATCTCACGATGTGATATTAAATTATTAACAAATAAGTGAAATAACTCAAATTGAGATGTTCTATTAAATTTTAAAAATTAGAGAAAAAAGTTTATAAGAATTTTAATTGTGTAGTAGGGTTTGGATATAAAAGTTCAAAAAGTTTATATAAAAGTTTTCCCTACTATTTATTCCAAATAGTTGACCTTTATGTTACACGAAAATAATTTAGTTGATCAATCCTATCAAATTCGAGTCATGAGCTTAATTTGCGTGGAATTGTACTAGTCTGATCTAAAATTCATGACGACTGACAAGTACTCCTAAAGAATTGTTACATATTGCTGCATGTGAATCACACTGCCATTTGAGCAAAACAAATCGAAAATATATAGCACTCCTTTCAATAATCTTTTTAAATTCATTCTCTCTCATTTTGCAAGTAACGTCACATCGACTATATATTAAACCATATTTTTATATAATAATAAAGTGAAATTTGATTTGGGCAGTTGTCGGCAACTATCTCGTCAGTGTAATTATCTGTTAGCTTAATTACATGTCTAATAATATTATAAATATCCTTGTTAAGAATAATGTTATATATACTTATAGAGTTACAAACAGTATATAATCGTTTTAAAAAAATTTAATTTTTTTTTTCATATGAGTCCATATATATATATATTTTTAAAGCAATTGTATGTCGCTATCAAATCTACGACTGCATTTATTATTTTTTTATTACAAAACGGAAGGAGAAGTCAAAAATGGGTTCCGCCATTTTTTACAACATTACAATATTTATATTATATATATAATATAAATAAATAATTAACTTTCTATCCTAGTTTTTCAATTGAATTATATAAAAAGCTTATACTTTTATTTATTTATTTATTTATTTATTATTATTATTATTATTATTATTATTATTTTTTATTGGTTGATTTGTTAGCCATATCATGTGGGTCCTAGGAGTTCATGCCCCACACGGTATCAAGCTAGTTGATTTATCATGTTCATGAAAACTAGTATAAATATAAACCGATTAGTTCTCTTTGGGATATCAAAACTAAGAGTACTAATTGCATTAAGAGAGTAAAACAATGAGAAGTTTTTTCTCCAATTTCTGCTTCTTGTATATGTACTCTTATCTTGTAATGCAACAAAACTTGGTTTTAGTTTCGATTTACGTACTGATTCTAAACTCAGATGCATAGAGGAAGAACAACAAGCTCTCCTCCAATTCAAACAACACCTTGTTGATCCTTACCATTGGCTGTCTTCTTGGGACACTAGTGAAGATTGTTGTAACAGGTCATGTTGTTACGGTTGATCTTTGGGCAGAGCCACCCTACTGGTGGTCAAATGCTAATGAACCTGCAATGTCTAAACATCTAGAAGGTGAGATAAGCTCTTCATTACTTGGATTGTAATATTTGACTTGTCCCGTTTGAATTCAGAAATGAGATGAATTTAATTTATTTTTCAACATTATTATTGTTTTGGGATTTAAAAAATGTGTATTGGAATTTGTAAAATGTGTATTGGAATTTAAAAAAGGTATATAGGAATTTGTATTTTGTATAAAAAATTATAAAAGTGTAATAATGAAATGAAGATTAGTTGAGATGAGTTTTACATACAAACGGGGCGTATCTGGACTTAAGTTTCAATAACTTTTCTAGGAAACCCTTCCCCAATTTCATTGGTTCACTCACAAGATTACAATATCTTAATCTATCATATACTCTTATGGCCGAAGCACATAATCTAGATTGGTCAATTCATCTTTCATCCTTAACATATTTGGACATGACTTATGTCAACCTTAGCCAGGTAGTCAATTGGCCCAATAAGGTTATGATGCTCCCTTCTTGGATATACTTGAGCCTACGTGGTTGCACTGTCTCCATAATGACTCCTCATCAGTTGCTTTCCATGAATGCTAGTACCTTGTCACAACTTCAATTTCTAGATCTCTCTTCCAATTATGTTTTAATGAAGGAACATAATCTTGATTGGTTAATTCATCTTTCATCCTTAATATATTTGGACATGACTTATGTCAACCTCAGCCAGGTAGTCAATTGGCCGAATAAGGTTATGATGCTCCCTTCTTTGATACACTTGAGTTTACATTATTGCAGTCTCTCCACAATGACTCCTTATTAGTTGCTTTTCATGAATGCTAGTACCTCGTCACAACTTCAATTTCTAGATCCCTCTTCCAATTATGATCTGACAGTGGAACATAATCTTGATTGGTTAATTAATCTTTCATCCTTAACATATTTGGAGATGGGTGGAGTCAACCTCAGCCAGGTAGTCAATTGGCCCAATAAGGTTATGATACTTCCTTCTTTGATACACTTGAGTCTAAGTGGTTGCAGTCTCTTCATAATGACTCCTCATCAGTAGCTTTTCATGAATACTAGTATCTCGTCACAACTTCAATTTCTAGATCTCTCTTCCAATTTTTATATCAACTGCTCCATATTTCATTAGTTGTTCAATTCCACTACAAGCCTTGTTGATCTGGACCTTAGTTATAACCACTTACAATGCATCATTCCGGATGCTTTTGATAGCATAAGTTCTCTTCGAAGAATAAATCTCAATGAAAATAAGCTTTTTGGTGACATTCCAAAATCTTTTTGGAATTTATGCTCCTTAGAGTCGTTGTCTATCTCTGATAACAATCTTAGTGGAAATCTTTACGAATATATGAGCAATAAGTCAGATAGCTTAGTTGACTCCTTGCAGAATTTTGAAATATATTACAATAGATTCAAGGGGCCATTGCCTGAGAGTATTGGAAACCTATCCAACCTTCATATCTTGAATGCTTCTAACCCCTTACAGGGTTGATCACTAAAGCCCATTTTCAAATCTCTTCAAATTGAAATCTTTATATTTAGATTCCAACCACTTGATTCTGAGCTTCAGTTACAATTGGGTTCCCCCTTTCCAATTGGATGTTATTTCTTTGAGCTCTTGCAAATTGGGATCAAATTTTCCGAAGTGGCTTCAAACTCAAAAGAATTATAAGAAACTTGTTATTTCTGATGCTAGAATTTCTGACATTATCCCTGCTTGGTTTTGGGACTTCCTTCCCAAGTTGTCCTATTTAGATATGCATAACAATCAGTTGCACGGGAACTTGCTAGACTTGTCATCATCCAGACTTAACCATTATGCTACCATAGATTTAAGCTTAAACCTTTTTGACGGTTCAATACCACATTTTCCATCGAATGTGTCGTCACTAGACTTATCGAATAATAGGTTTTCTGGGTCAGTTTCCTTCCTTTGTAAACTCAATACTCCAATGTTATTGGGGTCTCTAAACCTCTAAAACAATACACTATCTAGAGAGCTTCCAGACTGCTGGACGTATATTCAAGACTTGGTTGTTCTTAATTTGGGCAACAACAATTTTTATTGAAAAATACCAGAATCAATAGGCTCCCTAGCCTCAATTGAATCTTTACATTTAAGCAACAATGGATTTGTTGGAAATTTGCCAATGTCCATTCAGAATTGTAGCCAGTTACAAACCATTGACTTGGGAGCAAATAACTTGTCTGGAATGGTACCTCCATGGATTGGTAATAGTTTGTCAAATATGGTTATTCTTAACCTACGATCTAATCAGCTTTTTGGAAGTTTTCCTTTGAACCTATATAGTCTATCACATATTTAGATCTTGGACCTTTCTTTGAACAAGATCGAGGGAATGATTCCAGACTGTATCTACAATTTGACTGCAATGTCTCGTACAGACAGGACAATTTCAATTGGCATATACTCTTATGGAAGACATGTTGAAAATAGCCACCTTGTGTAAATGCATAAGTGTGACTGTTTTAGAATGGTTGCACCGTCTACCATTGGTGCAATCTACTATTGCTGCAGTCCATCATAGCTGCACCACGTACCATTCCTACCACTCTTCATCTTCCATCCCACATAGTCAGAATTAGTTGCTACATTTTGTAAAACCTCTCCTATAAAAGAAGATCTCAAATGTAGGAAATTAGAGCGGTGGTGTTAGAAGTAGGGTGTGTAAATTTGAGAGTGTACGTAAGAATTTGTTTGAGTATTTGTAATCCCATACAAATATAGTAAATTTGGCACCAGTGATCGTAGACAAATTGCTGAACCACTTAAATATCGTCTTGTGTGATTCTGGATAGTATTATTTATGCTCAACAATTGGTATCAGAGTTTTGGTTTGCACTGTCCAGAAATAACGTTTTTCAAAATTAATTGTTGACAACTCCAGGCTGTTCCTTGCATCGAGACGAATCCGTAGGCATAAACGGAATCGAAAACGAACGTCGGAGAAGCTCGTACGCGCCAGTAGAAGGTCGGAGTGTGTACACATACGCCCCACTCGCAGCTGGAGGTTGAAAACGACTAGAAAACACTCACCACGTGCCCCCACGAGCGGCCTGAAGAAGAAGACTCTTGAAAAACATTGTCCACGCGCACGCACGCGCTCCCACGTGCCTCCCAACCGTTCTGCTCGTGAGTGCCACGTGCCTACGCATTCTCATGTACCTTGCACAGTCTTCGCGCGTCAAACCCATGTGCCTCACGTGCCTGTGACTTCCTCAGTGCGTGTATCACATGCGCCAGACTTATCCGTATAAATAGTACTAAGCTATTTGGAGTTCGATTTCAACAATTAAATAGTACTTTCCAACTATTTGGATCATTCCAGACTCATCCGTACGATTATAATTGTGAAATTTGTCTTCTAAAATTTCTAAATTAATATGGAAGGTGTTGGGGACGTTAGGAACTCTGGAAATGCCAGTAGTTTAGGGCATAGATCTACAGTTTCAAATGCTAAATTTGAAATTGAGAAGTTCGATGGAACTTTTAATTTTGGTATGTGGCAATGTGAAGTGATTGACGTTTTGATTCAATAAGAGTTGGATATGGCATTGGATCCACGAAATGTCGGAAAAGGATTTGAGGAAACTTAATACCTAAGCTTGTAGTATAATCTGTTTGTGCCTTACCAAAGATCAGAAGTATTTTGTCATGAAAAAGACAAATGCAAAGGAACTTTAGAAGAAATTGAAAGATAAGTTCATGAAGAAAAGCATTGAGAGCTGTTTGTATTTGAAGAAAAAACTATTCAGATTCCAATTTCGTGAAGGTATTAGTATGTCCGAACATTTAAATAGTTACAATCAGATTCTTGCTGATTTATTAAATTTGGATGTTCAAATCCAAGATGAAGATAAGGCTTTACTTTTGTTAAATTCCTTGCCTGATACATATGATCATTTAGTTACCACACATTTGTATGGGAAGGAAAAAATTAGTTTTGAAGATGTATCTAGTTCTCTGATTAGAATGAGTACTGAAAAAAAAGATAAGTAGGTACAGCTAGATACATCAAGTGAAGCATTGACAGCAAGAGGGAAACCATAGTCAAAGTATCCAGGAAAGAAGAAAAGTTTTCAATTGAAAACTCGAGTCACATCACATGGTTCATTAGTCGGCAGAAAAACTCGCCAAAGATGAGTGTTCCTATTGTCATGACATAGGACATTGGAAGAAAGATTGTTCCAAATTAAAGAGACAACAGAAGAATTAAACCACCATAGACAATATCGCAGATAGAGATGAAGATCTAGAAATTGCCTTGATTGATAGGTTCATTATTCATTTGTCATCCTGATGAAAGGATTTTGGATTCCGGATGTACCTATCATATGTGTCCCAATCGGGACTGATTTACTAACTTTACGGAGATTGATGGTGGAGCAGTACTTATGGGTAATGACAGTGCCTGTAAGACTCGGAGAATAGGGAACATTCGGTTTAAGCTGCACGATGGAACCGTTAGGACTTTGACCGAAGTTCGGTTCATTCCGGACTTGCAGAAAAATCTTATCTCATTAGGATCTCTATATTCAAAGAGATTCAGAATCACTATTGAAGATGGAACTATTAAAGTAGTAAGATGAGTTCAGGTGGCTATGAAAGGTTTGAGGCGAGGAAACTTGTACTTCTTGCAAGGAAGTACTGCTGTTGGAAGAGTTTCTACAGGTTGTGAAAAACTATATGAAACTGATGCTGACACAACCAATCTTTGGCATATGCGTTTGGGACACACTGGAGAAAAAACTTTGCAAACACTCATAAAACAAGGCTTACTCAAAGGTGCCAAGACTGGAAAATTGTCTTTTTGTGAGCACTGTGTATTAGGGAAGCAGAAACAGATCAAGTTTGGAATCGCTATACACAATACACAGGAGATACTTGACTATGTACACTCTGATGTTTGGGGACCTACCAATATTGCATCTTTGGGAGATAAGTATTGGTTTGTAACTTTTGTAGATGATTATTCTTGTCGTGTGTGGGTGTATATGATGAAGAATAAAGCGAAGTGTTGAACATATTTCTTGTTTGGAAGAAGATGATTGAGACACAGACCAGTAGGAAAATTAAGCGACTCAGATTAGATAATGGATGGGAGTATACTTTAGACCCTTTCATGGAAGTATGTCGGAGAGAGGAAATAGTCAGATACTTCATGGTACGAGGAACATCGTAGCAAAACGGTGTGGCAGAATGGATGAATCATACTTTGCTAGAAAAAGTACGATGTATGTTACTGAATACTGGATTCAGTAAGAAATTTTGGGCTGAAACTGTGACATATGCATGCCACCTCATCAACAGATTACTCGCAGCTATCAATGGCGAGAAGACACCCATTGAAATATAGAAAGGTACACATGCTACTGATTAGGACTCTTTACACGTTTTTGGATGTCCTGCTTACTATCATGTTAAAAAAAGTAAGCTTGATCACAAAGCCAAAAAAGGAAAATTTTTGAGCTTTAGTTTTGATGTAAAAGGGTATAGATTCTGGTGCATAGAGTCTAAAAATGTAATCATCCGTAGAGATGTTACATTTAATGAATTTGAGATGCTTAAGTCACATAAGCATAAAGATTCCAGTGAAGGCAACTATGATGGTGAAACACCCGGTGATTCGCAGAAGGTGGAGTTTACTACTCCAAATGATTTAAGAAAGGACAGACGAAAGGAGGTTGATAGTCTAGTCACAGCACCTCCAAATCAAATTGAATCAATAGCAACCAACAGACCGAGACGAGAGAAATGTATACCGACACATTATGCAGACTACGTGACATATGTACTACCAATTGAAGGGGGTGAGATCCCTACTACTTACAGAGAAGCCATACAATCTAGTGAAAAGGATGAATGGATAAAGGCGATGAAGGAGGAGATGCAGTCTCTTCATAAGAACCAGACTTGAGAACTTGTGTCACTTCCACAAGGAAAGAAGTCAATTGGCTGTAAGTGAATCTTTAATAAAAAAGATGATCAAGTTGCTAAAAATATAATTCGATACAAAACTAGACTGGTAGCCAAGGGCTACGCTCAAACAGAAGGAATTGACTATAGTGAAGTATTCTCTTCTGTTGTGAAGCATTCATCCATTCAGATATTGCTAGCTTTTGGTTGCACAAAATGATCTTGAGTTAGCACAACTTGATATGAAGACAACTTTCTTGCATGGTGATATGGAAGAGGAGATTTATCTGTCTCAACCAGAAGGGTTTAAAGTAACTAATAAAGAAAATTGGGTTTGCAGGCTGAATAAGTCTATCTATGGATTGAAGCAGTCACCTCGATAATGGTACAAGTGGTTTGATCGCTTTATGATGGACCTGAAATACATTTGTTGCCAATACAATCATTGTGTGTATTTTAGAAAACTTGCAGATGGATCTTTCATTTATTTACTTTTATATGTAGATGATATGTTAATTGCATGTAAAAGTAAGGTGGAGATAAATCGTTTGAAAACTCAATTGAGTCATGAGTTTGAAATGAAAGATCTAGGAGAAGCACGAAGAATATTGGAGATGTAGATCAACAGAGATAGAGTAAAAGGTACAGTTCACCTTACTTAGAAGCAGTATCTGAATAGAGTATTACAATACTTCAACTTGGACTCAAAGTCGAAGTCAGTCAGTCCTCCAATGGCTCCATATTTTAAGTTCAGTGCATTGCAGTCTCCTAAAGATGACGAAGAGCGGGACTACATGAAAAGTGTCTCGTATGCAAGTGTTGTTGGTAGCCTAATATATGCCATGGTGTGTACACGACCCGATATCTCCCAGGCCGTCAGTTTGGTCAGTCGTTATATGCATAATCCTGAAAAGAAACACTGGCATGCGACTAAATGGATTCTACGGTATATTATAAGGACCGTAGATATTGGTTTGAGATTCGAGAAGAGTGAAGATAGTCTAGTAACTGATTATCACTCTCGAACAAAACAGATCGATGTCCGATTTCACTTTGTACATAAAATATTAGAAGAAGAAGACATATTACTTTAGAGGTTTGGCACTGAAGATAATCCAGCAGATATGTTGACGAAAGTTGTCACAGGGATCAAGTTCCAACATTGCTTGAAATTGATCAATATTGCAAGTTGCTGAGCACCTTCGGGTGCATTAGCACTTTTGGGTGCATTTGACATGTTATGACATATTTGTTAGTAGAAGTCTCTCACGTCAAAGAAGGAGGTGCATTCATTTGAAGAATGAATCAGTTTGCAAACAGTCTAGTATAGCACACTTCGGTGGATGTGATGATTGTTGAAAATAGACACATTGTGTGAATGCATAAGTGTGAATGTTCTAGAATGGCTGCACTTTCCACCATTGGTGCAGTCTACTATTGCTGCAGTCCACCATGGCTGCACCACCCACCATTCCCACCACCATTCACCTACCATCCCACATAGTTAGAATTAGTTGCTGTATTTTGTAAAACATCTCCTATAAAAGGAGAGCTCTGATGTAGGAAATTAAAGCGGTGGTGTTAGAAGTGGGGTGTGCAAATTTGAGAGTGTACGTGAGAATTTATTTGAGTATTTGTAATTCCATACAAATATATTGAATTTGGCACCAGTGGACGTAGGCAAATTGCTGAACCACTTAAATATCGTCTTGTATGATTCTGGATAGTATTGTTTGTGCTCAACAAGACAATCTTATAAATACCATGCAACCTTGGTATAAAAAGGAAGAGAGCAACTGTTTGAATATTCTTTAAGACTTGCGAAGGTGATTGATCTTTCATATAACAAATTACATGGAAAGATTCCAGAAGGAATTACTAATCTTATAGGATTAGTCGCCTTGAATTTGTCCAGAAATAATTTAATTGGATTAATCACTCCGAAGATCGGTTTGTTGAGAAATTTGGAGTCTCTTGATTTATCTAGAAACCAACTTTATGGTGAAATTCCAATAAGCATGTCCAACTTAAGCTTTCTTAGTCAATTGGACTTGTCTGCCAACAACTTATCAGGCAAAATCCCAACAGGAACTCAAATACAAGGTCACGATGTTTCTGCATTTTCGGGGAATTCTAAACTATGTGGCTCTCCACTTCCAAACAAGTGTCCAAAAGATCTTCTTCCAAGTTACATTGACACTCAGGGCCACAAGAATGTGAATTCTTTGAAAAATGATGATAATGGATTTATAACTAAAGGATTTTATATTGCTGCAACTCTCGGATTTATTGGAGGATTTTGGAGAGTGTGTTTCATTGCAGTGCTAAACATATAAAATATGGTAAAATGTCTCACTTCCCAAGCTCGAATGATGCTACACATGGCTACAGCTCTATGTATGCTCACTTTGTAAAGTTAAATTATGAGGTAAAAGTCTTCTCCCTGTATTTTATATTCATATTCATAAATTATTGAAATCCTTTGCTACATATAATAGGAATGTTATATATGTGTGTGTATTTTGTCACTATATTATAATATGAATATATAAAGTCTTCAACTTGCATCCCTTAAATTATCTTTTAAAAAATCTCATCGACCTTAAATTATATAAGAAATATTAGTTTTTACATACTCTCATGTTGAAAATTTAGCTTTAGTAATTAAGTCGCTTCATGTGTATTTAAGGGTTCATCGTTATTTTAGTCCCCTCTTTTTATTTGTGACTTTTGTTCAAAATGGGTAGATTTTCTAACAAGCTCATGTGTGGATGCTTATAATCATGAGCTGATTCTATTTTGTGGTCTATTTTTTTTATTTACTTTTGAATAATGTTGTTTTAGTATTCAAAATTAATGTGTTCATTTACCAGTGGTCCAACTAGCAGGAGACAACTACATCATTTGAATAAACCAGCTAGTCATGGTGATACTATACATATATGGTACGTCAAGGTCATTTTGTTTTTATTTGTTTAGTGGATTAGTTGTCCTTGTTCTTGTTCGGTATATTGTATCGATCAAAAGACAATTATTGTACCTTAGACTAACAATCATAAGTGTTTTTGAATGGATGTAATTTCAAATTTAAACTGCAAACTAGCCACTTTTTATATTCTATAATATTTGATCAATGGGCCTGCAATATGTAGTTATGATTTGACACTTTGATTATAAAACACTATGTGAATTTTGTCAACCTTATATATATATATATATATATATATATTACAAGTTAAAAACAATTATAATAATTAAAATGCTAAAAAAAATCGATAATGTTTAACATTGTGTTAGAGCAAAATATATTCTCTCAAATATTTGTAAAATATATGATAATATATAGTATCAGTGCTTAAAATATCATCATTTTCAAATGGAGCTTTCGGGATAAAAAAATGACATTATGATGATATTAACTTAATCAATATGTTATTCGCAAATTGACGGGTGAATCCGCTTATGGAATTGGACTATCAGACATCTATTCCCAAAAATCTAACCCTGTTTTAGAGTACATGCTGCATTCTGACCTTATGATACAAAATTATGTTGCAACTAAAATAATAATAATTTCTATTTGTTGCCAACTTGGCAGATAGAATAAGTTTGACTAATTTATGGGGCCAGCCAATTTATACCACCTTGCTAATTAAGGTTGTCATCATCTATCAGCATGCAGTCCAGTCCAAGAGTATTAAAGACAAAAGAAGAAATAAAAGGTATTGAGAATTGGTCTTAGTCAATTAATTACAGATAAGAAACAAAAAATGAAATTTTCATTAAATATATTCTCTCTCTCTATCTCTCTTCTTTTTGAAAATACGAACTGAAATTTCATTCATAGACAAACATTACATAGTTTTTCGAAAATATCTTTATTTACAATTATCTCATGGCCCTCCTCAATCGAACATTAAATATCATTCAAAGATAAATCAAATTTAGCTAATAAGTGTGCAATCTCATTACCCTCCCTATTAGGTGTTGATCCTTGAATCTCATATGAGAAATGAGTGAATGAGAGAGCAAGTCCATAGACCTATAAAATTGTGTTTAGTCTCATTAGTTTAAACAAATCAGTCAGAAACTTATCTAATAACTTTTAATTTTAGTAAAATTTCTCTATTGTCCTTTTTGTATGTAAAACGAAGAGGGGTGAAAATTATAATTTCATTAGTAGGAGAAGTATTTGTGATTGTCGTTGGGGTGAGAAGAAAAATTGTGTGATTGTAACAATTTTTCATATAATGTATTTTCTTCTCTGAGTCTAGTGATTTTTTTTTTCTTGTTTTGAGAGTTTTCTACGTACATTCTTGAGTTGTATTTATTTCTTTATTTTTCTTGGTATTCTGTCAAAAGTAGATCCTGGTGGGAAGAATTTGGGAGGTCTAAATTTCTAACAAGTGGTATCAGAGCCACTAGGTTCTTTTTACAGGGTGGAGTTTTGGTGTAGCAGTGTGGATACGTACGGTATAAGAATGTTCTGTTTAGGAGATTGAGAATTTTAAGTACATCCATTGTAACCCTCCAATCTTTTTTGAGAATTTTGAAGTTCTGTCTAAAAAAGATCAGTATTTCCTGAAAACTTTTTAAGCATCATATATAAGATAACAGGAGTAGTGCATTCTTGCAACTAACTTGTGCAAGTTCTTCCTTGGTCATATCAACAAAGGATGCAACATAATCGAGTACCTGGGTACCATCAAAGAATACACTTTTTTTCCTCATGAGTCATAGCATAGTGTCAGCAGCACTCCTAAGCATGTACAAGAAAGACACCTAGTATCATACATTATCTGAGAGCTCTCATTATCGACGAAAACAAAAGCATGAAGCCCATAACCTTCTTTTGATCGGTAAAGTACCGCATTAAGCATGTAAAAAATCCATAACTGTTTGATGTAGGGGGATTCGAAACAAATGATGTTAAGTTATCTGATTGTATATTGATGGCGCTGAGGTATCATGAATTAGCAGATCAGCGTAAAGGCCAGAAGTGATGGTGATCTCTTTCTAATTGAGAGAGTTTTAAGTGCGTTTCAGTCTTTTGACCATAACTTTAACTATAGGTGTCAGAATCGCGCATAAGACTTCAATTCAGAAAGCATTTTTCGACGCGCACGCTGTCCACATCGAGCATGGCTCCATGTGTCCTTTTTTCGACCTCAAATTCTACTATTTTCCCTTCCGAATTATTGTTTTTAGTTTTTTTTATTATTATTTTTGGTAATATTTTGTATATTTGTTAGGAAGTTATTTTAAATTCGATTTATTTCGGATTTTTTGCAGATTGCTTATTTGATTTTGATTTTCAATTTTACGTTATTTTTGGGATTTTGCCATTTTTGATAAAATTCGATTACAGACGAATTTTAGCTATACAGTCCAGTTTGTGGACTAATTTTTGACAATATTTCATTTGGTAATTAGGGGTGAACAAAATATCCGCAACCCGTTACCGTCCGCCCTACCGACCCGACTCGATCCGAAAATCTCGACCCGCTAAGCCTGTTAACGGAAAACATCTGCTTCCGAAGTTCCGATACCCGTTACCGCATTCCGTTTTCAAACAAGTAAAATACCCGATAATCCAAGCATCAAGTACGCAAACAATGATCTGAATACCGATAATCCCGCTTTCTCACTCGATTCGAAGAACGACGCCAACAGTGCAGCTCCGGTGATCTAGTCTCCTCTCCACCTTTTTCCTCTTCCGTCCCCCAAATAATTTCACACGTACTCTTCGAAATATTCTTACATCTATCGACGAAAACGAATCAAACACAACAAAATGGGAAAGGGAAAAAAACCCCAGAAGAAAAATCGCAGAGCAAAAACCAACGAAATCGAAAACAAAAGACAAGCAAAAGAAATCGAAAATAAAATCCAGCCAAACAAACCACAAAACCAACGAAAACAAAGAACAACGAAATCGAAAACAGAACCAAACAGAGGAAAAAATTTAACGCTATTGTAAAGGGTTTGCAAGCAGCCTGCCATGTCTTTATTTCACAGGAAGCGCGCGACAGTTACGACCGGCAAAGTAAAGACTTCTAAGAGAGAATCAACAAAGTCCTTACCTGATTCAGCGAGGAGTACTCGATTTCTCTTCTTGTCGACCCACAGCTTCAGGCGTATCATGTTGACTGCCATTTGTTTTTAGTTAGGGCACTAGAGAAATGGAATCCGGAATACTCGATAAGCTATCGGGTCGGTATTCGGCTTATTGGATAATCGGACTAACGGAATGGTTCACTATCGGTTCGGGTCGGAAGGCCTAATTGTCGGGTCGGGTCGGGTCGGCGTACACCCCTATTGGTAATATTCATTTTTTTTTCTCAGAGATGTATTCTCTGTATTTTGGACGAATTTCTTGTGTTCTTCCTTGTAAATTTATCTGTTGAAACTAGCCTGCAGAATAATCGTTATTCTATCTGGCATCACTGTCCCATTAATTTACACCTAAAATCAAGCTTAGCACTTGTAGATATCCTTTACAAGAATATACGCAATTTTTTTCAAGTATCTTGATTAAGTGAAATATGACCTAATTTCAATGCTTGATCTTTTTATTCATTATCAGCATATATTTAGGGAAGTTTTATGTAAGCTATGCTTCTAACTTTCCAAATCGGATACAATTTGTGATCTCGCCCCGCAAATTCTTAGCTTTAGTAAAGTGATAGGCCAAATATTAATCTTACCATTCAACTACTTCAGGTTTGCTACGTGAGACCCTAAGTTTTATATTTATATTTACATATTGCTTTTATTTTATTATTGACAGTTTTAATTTATTTTAATAAATTTTATTAGTGAGTTATCTTACATATTTTTATTTCAGGTTATGCTTTATTTTTGTTTGATATTGATAATTTGTGAGATCTCTAATTCTAGTATTTTTTGTTATTCTATTTAATTATTGATATTGGTCCTTCCATTTGAATATCTATCATTATTATTTCGGTTTAATATTTTTAATTTCATTGTGATTTAAATTACTGTGTTTTCTTTTAATTAATAAGCATTGTATTTTATTGGGTCTTTTCGGATATGTTTCCTTTGTTTTAGCTTATTAATTATGAGGCTTTATTATTTTACTAAAATTCATATTGAGGTACTTTAATATAGTCTATTGAGTCTTTTCCCCTAATCTATTTGAGTTTAACCTTTTGGTAGAATATTTTTTTGGTTTTATTATTTGGTTATTTTACTTTAATCACTGTATGTATTTCTTTCATATTTTTGAGTTTAGATCATTTTCAAATTAATTGTTTATTTCAATGTTATTCTTTTTATTGGTTCTGTTATATTAAATAATTGAGTTATTAGATTTATTGGTTTACTATCGTAAGCTGGGGGTCGGTTGGGCCGACCCCCCCCATTAAAAGCAGTTCACCGCCGCTGGTGGTGATGAGCGACACAGCTGGTGCCATTGGGACCGACGGTTTCCGGCGACCTCATCTCTACGATGGCGACCCACAGTGACTTCCGACAAAACCCCAGCAGTCTTAAATCTAGAACGGGCCCGTCCGCCATCAGTGGCGGCAGGGGCTGGACAGTGCTGAATACTCCTATAAATTCATCTTCATTTTATTTTTTTATTGTATTTTTTAATATGTTTTTATTTTTTATAGCATTTTTTATTGTGTTTTCTTCATTTTAATTTTTTTATTATATTTTTTATTGTATTTTTTTAATTTTTAAAATTGTTTTACTGTGTTTATGATAAAAAAGCCCAACTGTTAGTTGGGTTACTTTTGACGTTAGGAACAGTCCGACCGGTTCTCAGCATTACTCTATTATCATTTGGGCATTCCTATGTTTAAATGTGAGTTAATTCATTTTCTTTTATTATTTTATTGTGGTGCATTTACTTTTAATATTATAATTTAATCTCTTTATTTTATTATGTTAATATTTAATTTAATTTAATTTACTTTCTGTTATTTTCGGTTTGGGCTGTGTTGGTTGTGTGATCTTGGGTTTCTTTATTATATTTGGACTTGTTTTAAGGCCTATGGAAGCCCAGCCCGTGTGCCTAAGACCCAGCCCAACCCCTTTGCCTATACGGCGTCGTTTTAGGTTAGGGATAAAACACTTATTTGCTTCTTCTTCTTCTTTTTTTTTTCATATCCCTCCTCTTCCTGCGCATTTCGTTTCTTCCCTTCTTTCTTCTTCACGCTGAGGTTTACTCATGCCGCCGGCCACAACAAACATTTGTACCGTAATCAATGCCCCTCTCCGCCGCCCTCCGTGGTAAGCTCCTTCTCTCCCGTCGGTCACTAAGAAGACTAGAGGAACCCTAGCTTTCCCTTCAAGCTCAAGCCGATTCTTTCCCCTTCTCTTCTCATTTCTTCTCCAAGAAATCAAAAACTCCTCTCCATCTCTCTAGCCACGTGAAAATATTAAGGAAAGGAGCTCATTTCATCTCTCAAAGCACATGGGTTCTACCTTTTTTTTCACTCATTCGGTTTTCACTCCGAAGTTTTGAGAGCAAGCTTAAATCTTGTTGCAAATGGGTCATAGTTTGAAGGTAATAGAGTATAGATTTCATTCCTACTTTCTTTGTTTGTAGGTTTCGAAATTTAGTCATTTTCTCATCTATGTATTTCGATTTTAGCTTAATCAAGCAGTGGGCTGTTGTAATTCTCGGCCATAACTCTCTTTGTGTCATCCACCTCTCTTCGGAGGCTTTTGAAACTTGATGCAAGGCCCTAGATATTACCATTTCAGTTTGGTTGGTTTTTGGAAGTAAATAAATGAGGCATTTAGCTTGAGTTGAGTGTGTTAAAATTCTTATATAATATAGGTCTGAAAATGCTCTATTTTTAATATCCTAAACCATGTTTGAAGGATCATTTTATTATGCTATAAATTGTATTACGAAAATAAATGCCATAAGTTTTTATTGGGTTAGTTGTAGGTGTTTTTAACTTAGAGTTTTAACATTTATTAGGTGAGATTATAATTTACAAAAGTTTTTGGTTTAGATAAATAATAATTTTATTTTATTATATTTTCGTTTATTTGTTTTAACAGTTTTGTTAGTAATATTTATTATTATTATTTGTGTTGTTTTATTACTATTGATGCAATGGGCGAGTTCAGCGGCGCGCTCGTTAATTAAGGCACGGGTTGACGTCTCGGTATTTTTTGCGATCATCCAATATTTTTACCAAACATGCCGTAAGTAGCAATCGTATTGTTTTGGTTATTTATTTATTTATGTACTAATCATTTTTAGCAGCTTGAAGTGTTAATTAAATTGCTTAATAATATTAATAAACATAGAAGTAAATTGGTTGGGTTCAACACTATTAAATGAAGGATGAGATCACCACGTAGTTAGAATTTGTTTGGATTTGGATTTATTTGTGAAAATTATCTGTTGAATGTATGGATTGATGGTTGAACTTATATATGTTTTATTTGGATGCTTTTATTCGTTTAATATTGCCATGCCATCTAATATTTGTTTTATCATGCATATATATTATTTCTTGGTTGTTTGGTCTGAATATTTTTTGGTGGATGGTGGGGTGTTCTGAGGTAATGTTGTTGGGTGGTTTTTGGTCTAGTTTGGTGTTGTTGGTGGGTGCGTGTATATCACGATTCCAAGTTGAAATGAGACATTATCTCGGTAGAGCTTTTCTAGTCACTTGGAAGTAGAATATACTGATGTGATGTCCATTGGGTTGTCGTTGGACAACAACGGAATCGAACAAGATGATAATGCTCTTTTGTCGACTCTGTGGCTCCTCTGTTGGTTGGGACTAAATAATACCTGGTTATGGTACGTGCTAGGCATGGTTAGCTGGGCATCGCCCGTTTCGAATTCATATGCACTTGGGTTTTATCGAGAATAATGTCAGGAAATTTATCAGCAAATTCAATAGTCCTTTGGATTGACTTAATTTTACCTTTAGAAATATCATAATCAAGAAATCTAATCGTAGTTTGAAATAATTTAATATTTTTAGCAGAAACTACTAGCCATTTTATCTTATGATATGAAGAAATGTAGACAAATATTTTCAATGATCATCAATAGATTTTGAAAATATAAGAACATCGTCTATGTATACAATGGTGGTGAAATGAGTGAATGAGTTGAAGATATCATTTATAATATTTTAGAATTCACTAGGAGTATTTTTTAGGTAAAAAAGCATTACGTTCCACTCATAATGACCAAAAGAGGTGGTAAATATAGTTTTGTAACGGTAAGACTCTCTAATTTGGATTTGGCAAAATTCAGACTTAAGGTCAAATTTGAAAAAATAATGGTGTCACTTAACTTATGAACCAAGTAATTTTTGTTGGGAATGGAATATCTGATCCTTTCTAAAATTTTGTTCAATGATTTGTAATTTATGACTAGGCGGTCTTCTTCACTCAATCTCAGCATTTTTCTGGACATAGAAAGCAATACATGACTAAGGTAACTTACTATGCTTGATAATACCTTTAGAAAGAAGATTGAAATTTTATTTTTACACAATTTTAAATTCTCACTATTCATTTAAATAATTAAAAACTCGTTAAAATGACGTTGATTCACCTAAATGCTACCAATTAAGAGTACAAAGCAATTCTCAGCTGGAAAACTTCTCTTTTTCTCCCTCTCTTGCAAGTTTGTCTCCTAGGATTTCATAAGAGCTGTCGACGTGAGGGCAGCGGAGCTTTATCTCCGTCTCCTCCTTCTCTTTTTCCTTTCGTTTCCTTTTCTTTTCTTTCTCTTTGTTTTTTTTTTTTTTTTGTTTTCCCTGAACGGTCACCATGCTTGGTTTTGTTGTAGAAAGTGGTTTTTGGTTTGGTGTCTATGGTTTTTGAAGGATAAGATTACATGTACGATGGCTTTGGATGTTCTAAAACCATCATGCGTGGTGTCGCTACTCTACCAGTCCGCCAATCATGTCGTAACCCAGAGTTTTTTGTGGAATGACGAGGAACACGTTCCTCACGTGCGGGCACCGAATGAGGGTTAGCTTTCATTGTATTCTCACTTTGGTAGATCTAACTTGTCGACGGTAGTTTAGATCGAATCCGAGACATCAAAGCGTCTCTATCTTGCGGTGGCTCACTTCTAAATTGGTGCATGGGGTACCACGCACCACCACCGACAGCCTTGTGTAGTTTTCGTTTTTTATTTTGTTTTTGTAGTTTAGTTTTAGTTGGTTGTTGTGAATATTGGTTATATGAAGAAAATTATATTTGAGAAATAGTGTCCTAGATTTAGATTTGTAGAATCTAACTGCTCTATTCTTTTGGAGGATGAGATTTGAGTGAATTGTCTTTAGCTGTATTTTAGTCTCATAGACTTTTATCTGTTGAATTAGAAGTAGTGTCTCAGTATGTACTTCGTTGGCTTGTAAATTGAATCATCTTAATTCTATAAGTCATATTATAAGCTTCAGTTTTATGGATTAATATAGTAATTCTATATCTTCAAAAAAAAAAAAAAGTACAAAGCATTAAGCAACGGTTAAAAAAAAAAATAAAGCAACGTGATAAAAATAAAGTACAAAGCAACGGTATATAAAAAAAAAAAAACGCAAAGCTGCCATCAAAGTGAATAAAGGCAACGGTAAAAGAATTATTAAAAATACAACAATATATCGTGGAATTTGATCTGGGCAGTTGTCGGCAATTATCTCATCACTTTAATGATCTTTTAGCATAACTTACAAATATAATAATATTGCATGTACGTACCATTATTACCACTAAAATAAAAAGGGTCATTTGCCACAGCATAGGAGCATCCATATTAACTTTATCAAAATTATTTTTAAAATTTGATGATAATTATAAATTTTTTATTAATTCAAAATTTATATATAATAATTATATATTGGATTCATCAAAAGAATAAATATAATAATATTATATTAAAAAGAATAAGAGGAAAATGAAGAAATAAAATGTAGGAGATTAAAAAATGTTAAACAAATGATTTGGCTTGTGAATCATAGACCTTCAAATATAGAGAAAAATGAAATACATTGTAACTCAAAACTTTAGAGTTTGGTTTGATGAATTTAATGTGGATGAATTTTAAATAAAAATATCAAATTTTACATTTAACTTGATTTTTGATGAAGTCAATACAAATGCTCTAAGTACGTAGAACAAGCAATGGTACAACGTTACAATATATAAAAATATATATAAATAAAAAACTCTATCTTATTTTTTAAAATGAATTATGAATACTTGTAGCTTTTTTATTTAGGCCTTATTTGTTAACTGTGAAAAGAAACGAGGTCGTAGTGGTTTGTTAGCCATATCATGTTGGCCCCAGGAGTTCATTCCCCCACACGGGTTTCAAACTACTTTATTTATGTTCATGGGAAAATCCATCATGTGGACATGCATACATATATAAATTAAGTATAAATATAAATCGATTAGTTCTCTTTGGGATATCAAAACCAAGAGTACTTGCATTAAGAGAGTACAACAATGAGAGGTTGTTATCTCCAATTCCTGCTGCTTCTACTTGTACTCCTATCTTGTAATACAACAAAACTTGGTTTTAGCTTCGATTTGCATACTGATTCTGAAGTTGAATGTATAAAGGAAGAACAAATTCTCCTCTAATTCAAACAACACCTTGTTGATCCTTTCCATTGGCTGTCTTCTTGGCACAGCCAACCAAACTATACTTTATAACCCAACACTTAATTAGGTCCAAGGCCTAGTCACCCTAGCTAAGCTGCAAAAGACGTTAGTGCCAAAATATAATTTTAAACTAGAGTCACGTTGGAAGATTATTTACAACGTATACAAGCAATTTCTACATAAATGAGCAAGCTTCGATCTATAGTATCTTGCGACTAGACGAGTGCATGCACTGCGACTCGAACGAACACAAAATTATTAAATTATCGAACAAACGTAACACGAAGATTAAATGCAATGAAAGACAAATTTGACTAATCAAGGTAATGGAAAAAGCAGTGAAGTAGCGATTGGGTAGCGACAACAGTAGCAACAGCGCGATGAAAGCATAAGTTGAGAGACCCATGACAATCAGACCCACCCAAAGTTGCCATCGGGCATGCCTGGTTGTGCATAAATTAAGGAGGTGCTTCAACGAGGTCACATTAGTGCTCGAGTTGCAGGTGGCAGTGGTGGAAGAAGTTGGTGTTGATTTTGCTCTTTTGGAATCCCACATGGGAAAAATGTGGGTAAAGGGGTAAGGCCAATGCTTATTTAAGGAGGCTTACCCTCCTTAGTTTAAGTACACCAATCAAAAACTTATCTAGTAATTTTTTATTTAATTAAATTCTTCTGTTGTCCTTTTTTATATGTAAAAAGGAAAATAAGTGAAAGTTAAAGTTTTACTAATGGAAAAGTTTTTGTAGGTGTCGTTGGGGTGAGGAAAACAATTATGTGATTGTAATAATTTTTCACATAGTGAATTTTCTTATATAAGTTTAGTGGTTTTTCTCTTGTTTTGAAGTTTTTCACGTAAATTTTGTGTTGTATTTATTTCTCTATTTTTTTTTTGGTATTTTGTCAACAGTATATCCTGGTGAGGGAAATTTGGGAGGTGCAGATTTCCAACAATTGGTATTAAAGCCACTAGATTGTTTTGGCGGGGTGGAGTTTTGGTATGGTAGTGTGGATACGTACAGTCTAAGGAGGTTTTGTCTAGGAGATTGGAAATTTTAAGTGTGTTCGTTGTGACCTTTCAATCTTTCCTGGTAACCTTGAAGTTCTGTTTAGGAAATATCAATCTTTCTTGGGAACTTGCTTAGTGGGTACTATTTAATTCTACGATAAAATTCATCGAAGATATGTCAAGAGACGAGGCTTCAAATCCTATCAGATTTGAGGTGGAGAAATTTGATGGGAGAATCAATTTTGGCTTGTGGCAAGTGCAAGTCAAGGATTTCTTGATTCAATCAGGATTACGCAAGGCGTTGAAAGACAGATTAATCCTTGAAGACAATAACAGTTCTAGCACTACTGGTGAAACAATTAGCAGATCTAATCTGATACAGCAAGTGTGATTCATCTGTGCCTAACCAAGAATGTTCTTGCAAATGTGCATGGAATTCACGGGAAATGGACTCTAGGAAAAGTTCGAAAAGTTGTATTAGACGAAAGGTGTCTCAAATAGAGTATACCTGAAAGAGCAGTTTCATACACTACGGATGAGTGAAGTTATGAATATTTCAGATCATTTAAGTGTTCTCATGGCATTATCTCTGAGCTGGAATCTATTAGAGTTAAAATTGATGATGAGGATCAAGTCTTGAGACTGATTTGGTCACTTCCATCTTCCTATAAGTATATGAAACCTATTTTGATATATGAGAACGATAAAATAATTTTTTCAGAAGTTACAAGTAAACTCTTTTTTGAAGAGAGAAGACTAGGTGGTGGAAAAATTGGTTCACCTGAGAACTTAGCATTAGTAACAGCTGGTGATTGGAAGAAGAAGAACTCCATGAAGAAGAAAGCAGTATGCTGGAGGTGTGGACAACCTGGGCACGTCAGAAAAAATTGTCAAAGAGGTGGAGCAAGTTCAACGAAAGGCTCCAAATCAGTAAATGGAGATACTGACAACGAAGTTGACATTGCGTCTCTCTCCATGGAAGGTGATTTTCTTTAAAAAGAGACATGTACATCCTCATGGCATGTCGTTAATTCCAAAGTTGCCATGATAGACGATGTGTTACTGTTAGCTGTTCCACAAATTTGCACACGAGCATTGGTTTGACATTGATGTAGAGTGTGGTGGAAATTCATGTTGATGACTGATGAACTTCTATGAAAGCCAAACGTGAGAGTTGCACCATAATTTTTCAGTAAGGTTATTTTCGACATGAGCCAAAGTAAAATGTTTGGAACTGGTTTATTCTGAGTGAGTATGCTTTTATGGTGGAGCATGATAGTGAAAATTATAAAGATTCTCATGGCGGCGGAACGTGATTGTATGATCAGTGAAAGTCGCATGGTAGAGATTATAGACTTTGCTCCTTTGGAATCCCACATGGAAAAAATGTGGGTGAAGGGTTAAAACCAATGCCTATTTAAGGAGGTTTACCCTCCTTGATTTAAGTACACCAGTCAAAAACTTATCTAGTAACTTTTGACTTTATTTAAATTTCTCTGTTATCCTTTTTTGCATATAAAAAAAAAATATGTGAAAGTTAAAATTTTACTAGTAGACAAATTTTTGTGGGTGTCGTTGAGGTGAAGAGAAAAATTGTGTGGTTATAACAATTTTTCACACAGTGAATTTTCTTTTTTGGATCTGGTGGATTTTCTCCTATTTTGAAGTTTTTTACGTAAATTCTTGTGTTGTGTTTATTTTTCTAATTTTATTTTTTGGTATTTTGTCAAAAATAGATCCTGGTGGGGGGATTTGGAAAGTCCAGATTCCTAACAGTTGGAGAGGGGTAAAACCCGCGCATGAAAGAGGCCCATTCGGGAAGGAGAACCAAGGGAGGAAAGGGTCTTGCCGAGGGCTTCAACGGTGCCGAGACGAGGGGCAATGGCTGGTGCGGTGGTAATGGTGGCCACATGGGCGATGATTGCTCCAGGTGCGCAGTAGTGAACCCGAGAGAGAGAGAGAGAGAGAGAGAGATGCGGTACCGAGACGAGGTGGTATTGCAAGGTGAGTGATGCGGCGTATAAAGAAGGGTAGATGAGGAAATGGTTGGGTTTTCACCCTTCCTCATCTTGCAATACGTTGCGTGAGGGTGAGTGATTACGCCCAAAGAATAATGCGGCCGTTTGTAGTATAGCTTTGGGGTGTCGATTCCACATGGAGATGGATTGAGAAATTGAAGAACAGTAACGAAATTAACAAAAAGATTAAATGAGTGTGATAAGTAAATTTTAGAGTGCGATGTAAATTAAAACTAAATGAGTAATTTGAAAAATATAAAAATGAGACGAAAAGTAGAGCGTAGGGAAATCCTTGTGTATTTGTGGTATTCAAATTTATTCTTAATTCATTGATAACTCAATTAAGAATTCTATGTCCAAATTCTTAATCGGAAGATATAACATTAATAACCAAAATTTAAATCACATGTAACTCTTTGAAAAATCATTCTTCGCGCTTAACTCTCATAAATTGTTATCGATATTGAGAAAATCCAACGACGACAATATACCCAAGAGGCGATATTGCAGTAGAAAATTAAATCAATATAGATAATCAATTGCTCCAAACATAATTATAGAACTAATTCACTCAATAGAAAAAGCATGACTGAATCCATAAACGAAATAGATTCTATAATTATTTGAAGACGAAAAAAGGTCACAAATAAATTGAGAATAATAGAATAAAAGAGTTTTAATATTTAAAGACCAAATACATTAATCAAAAATAAATTACAAACACCATCACACACACAAGTTTATCCCTAGCCCTCCTTGAGAATTTAGTTACACATATTGAAAATATGCAACAAAAATTCTCCAAGGGATAATATGGAAGAGCCAACCATTATTTTCTTCTCTCTTCTTTGGTTTTTCTTTTCTTTTCTCAAGCTCTCAAAATAATAGCTCTTCCAAAACATCCTCCCACACTAACCATTGTCTTAGAATACACACCCCTTCCTTCTATTTATAAGTATCCTTCATGCAAGTTGTCATGACAAAATCATCACAATTTCAACTTGTTTTGCCATGTGCCATTCTTGAATTCAAGTGATTTGTGAGTTGTCATTTTGATCATTTGTTTTCCCACCATGCATGAGCTGGATTTTGCTTGTAGGTTGAGTGTTTCAATTTTGCTTATCTATCTATTAGTTGTCTTGTATGACTTAATATCTTGTGGTCAAATAATTTGTCTACAAGAAACTTGAGTGCACTTCATCTTGCATATGAATTGATCATTGAATTTCCAAGTTGGTGTAGGAGTGCTTGTTAGAAAATATTATGATAACATTTGGATTTGATGCAAGTGGCTGAAAAATATCCAGGAACGTCAAGTGCAGGTGCGTCCACTCGATGGTCGATTTTGTCTTAGATTGAGTGGATATCTCTTCAAACATAAAACACAAAAGTTATAGATATTTCTCTTACAGTTCTATATCATCTTGAAGCAGCTCAATCGGAGATTGGATGAGAGAGTTATGCCCATATTACGAAAAGATGTCAGAACTGTCTAAAATTCCGCAATTATCTTCATTTGCTCCTAATGTCTCCATTTGTGTCCTAAATCAAAATATAAGAATAATGAGTATATTTATCCATCAAATAAGAATAAAGTATTAAACATTAAGAGAGGAAAATATGGCATTTTATATTCTCATCAATATATTAAATCATGCTTATATCTATTTCAAGATAAATAACCATTAATTTTAATAACATGAGCTATATCCATTATCTTCTCATTTCTTTTAGTATTTAAATAGAGTATTTAGAGTGTATTTTTGTGCACTCATCAGTGAGTTCCTCTTTGAGATGCATTACACGAGTCCTTGATCGACTAACATAAAGCTTGGTGAGTTTAGTCCAAGCTTGATGAGATGTCTTCGATGTTGCTATGAGTCGTATTCAGAAGTTTAGATAGCACTTGGGATAAGTTTATCGGGACGAAACCAAAATTGATAAGCTGTAGTAGCAGCTGCATCATTTAACGTTGGTTGAGGTAGAAATGTATGAGTTCCATCGACATAACCATGGAGGTTGTAACCTAGGAGGAGTGACTCAAATTGTGCATGCCATGAAGGGAAATTGATTGGTGTGAGCCTTGCAGTGATTTGTTGAGTAGCATTGATGGCTATGTGAGTGTTTTTAGAAGAAGAGTTGGCCATGGTGATAGCAAGGAAGGGAAGAAAAAACCAAGAAAAATACTCGTTGGAGGTGTTGTAGCTTTTAGATTGATACCATATAGAGAAAATACATAGAGTTTGAAAGTTGGTTCACACACTTCCATTAGATCATGAGATTACAAATATATACAGGTTTAAAGACATAGTAATTGCTCCTAAACTTAAGCTACCGTATAGTCATCCTTGATGCTATATGAGCTATACAAATCAACAAATAAAGAATGAATTATATGAGTTATAACATCTACAGTTGTAATATAATAGTTACAATCCGAGAGATGATTTTGTGCATGATTTATAGTTGCATCTATACCCTTAACCCCCTCATTGCTTAAATAGGCTTTTGCCCATCATCAAATCTAAAAGTACTCATGTCCCACTGTGACTCATTAATTAAGCGATAATATTTAAATTGGTCTGAACTCATTAGGATATATATGGATATGTGGGACATAGAGTTTTAATAATCTCCCATTTGGCCCATATACTCATAAAATAACATTTTTTGTTCATCAGTTTATTACAACAAATTAACCATATTGTGCATGTTTATTTCCAGAAAAATTTCCTAACTCAAAATACATTACATGAATTTCGTGTTATTAATGTCAAATCAACTACCAATGCCAATCATGACAGTTCTCGAAATAATTATTAAGACAAAATAATAAAGGACATGCATTGTGAGAAAGAGAAAGAAAGAATTATTTTTTATTATTCTTTCGTTCAAGCTGGGCCACAATTCCGGCCTGGAAACTGTATACTATATATTTTTAAGCACATTGTAGGGGTGGGCCTAGCTTATAGGCTCACTATTCTAGCCCAAGCAACATTGTTTCCCTTTAATGTTCTTAGACTGGGCTAGACTTACAGCCCACTACAATTAGCCCAATCTGTAATGGATTTGAAAAACCGTTCATAAACCCATGACTCAAATCCTTTTCTTCTTCATCCTCAAGTAGCCGCCGCATGCACTAGATGAGAGTTTGCAATTGATATGTTCTAGCGAAACTATATATGGTTGTCGTCGTTGGTGAGGAGATGTCGATAGGACATCCCCGATCTCTTCCCACCGTTGATGTCCACCTTCCTTCTCCTTTTATTTTTTTAATAAACTAAACAAAAGAACTAGAGGCATGACCACCATCTGACGGAATTGTAATTTCCATCAGTGATGCCACCCATCCCAAGTTACTGGAGAGGATATGCTGACCATCTTTATGTTGCTGCTCCCAACCCACAATAACTATTCCCTCACTGTTTTCCCTTGAACTAAAAGTTCATACAAAAATTCTCTTAATTCTTCTGTAACACTCAGGTTAATGCCCAACGGACAAAGCTGGGAACTAAGGAAATTAAGCTATGAAAGTGGAAGAAAAAAAAACTAAAAATACATTCTAATTTTGCATAAAAACTATGGGTGTAAAAAAAAAAATTGAAAAATCAGAAAATCAGACCGGACCGGACCGGTCCAAACTAGCGGAATCGGCCCAGTTTTGGTTTGGTATCGGTCTGGAATCGGTTCCCGTAATGTTACAACCGGTGGATACCGATTCGTTTTGGTTCTAAATTTTTTAGAACCGGACCGAACCGGACCTGTTCTATATAATACATATTTGATATCAAACTTTTTAATATTATATGTAATATAAAATAATAATTTTTTTTATATTATATATAGTATTTTATACATTAGTATATAATGTAAATTAGTTACAATTTACATTTTATAGTCTAATATTAATAGTCTAATACTATATTACTATTAGTAATATATTATAAGTCTATATATAAATTATTATACTAAATAATTACCTATAAAATAATGATGTTGTAATAGTAATTTTTTTAATTATAAAAAGTGATACTAATATTATTAGTATTAATATACTAATCTATCACTATTAATGATATAATTATAAAAAATTGAACTTATTATAAGAAATACTAATATATAGTTATTCGAATCGCTATACCAATACTAATAGTTTAATAGACTAGCATATATTAATTTAAAACCGAAAAATCGGATTGAACTGGACTGAAACCGGTAAATCCGGTTTTAGGATGTAACCAGTTCGTAATTGATTTAAAAAAATACAAAACTGGTGATATTGGTTTGGTTTTAAATTTTGTTTAAAACCGGACTGAACCGAACCGGTTACATCCTTAATAAAAACCACAAAGGGATAACGGCGCAACATTAGAGCTGAAACCCTACAAAATAGAAGGCCATGGGCTGACTGAACTTGGATCACAACCCAGCACTAGTTGCATACAAGCTTAACTTAAAACAAAATAACATAACTGGCTTTGGACAACCCAGAAGCCCATAGTAATTAAAACGAAAGCAGATAAAGTGGGCCTTAGTATGAGCCCATCCAATGAGGCCCAGCCTCTTTACTTCAGTCAAACAACCGACACCTTAACACTTCAGTTTAGTTCAGTTGCTTTGTTTGACGTACAAAACACTCTCAAATATTTTTAAAATATTTTATTATTATTTATTATTTTATTATTATTTTTTACATACTTCTATTATTATTCATTACTTTTTTATTATTATTTAATATTTTATTATTACTTTTTACCTACTTTTTACTACTATTCACAATATTTCTCAACATTCAAGTCTAACTGAATCGAGTACTTTGGCCCTTTAATTCTCGAGTTAGGGTTTTCCTGAATCTTCCATCACTTGCAAGCAGACGCCGTTGTTGCACCTCCCTGGTTAGTCCATCTCGGGCGGATTTGTTACATCTTCCATGCCGAGAACACATGTATGGCTCAATATTCAATACGTAAATTTAAAAATACATGAAGTTTATATATCAAACATATGTTGTACATGAATATGTAAAACTGAATCATAATATATAAATTTATATCAATATTATATTTTGTCAAAGCCATAGATCATAACCTGCAGCTCTAATACCACGTACTAAATATTTTAACATGAAATAATAATATTGGGATCTTTAATTTATTATTATCCATGATAACAAATAATAATAGTTAAAAAACATATCTGTCTTCATCTCAATAATATGGTGAAGAACCTAACTTAATTATGAGAATGAGAACTCAAGAGTGATCACCCTAACAACTTTATCAAATGTATTCTTATGGTTAATGGCACAATTATGTTATAAGTGAGAACAATTTAACCCTCTCAGTGCTAGTTAGACTTTTGGAGATCATGAAATCTAAAAGTACTATTCGTATCTAACCATGATTCATTGCTTAATTAAGCGATAATATATATTTAAATTAGTCTAAAGCCATTAAGATATGGATGTGTGCCACAGAAAGTTTTAATACAACTCTTGCGCAAGATCATCCGACCATTGAATTCACATAAGAAGAACATTAGCGATATTCCTGGAAACCTATTACTGGATAGGTTAGGCGGTGACACATTTAAAGAAAAAGGTAGGTATTCCCGCAGAATGGTGGAGCTGAAATCTATATAATATATTGGACACATAACCATGTCTGGCTGATGACACATCTGGCACTTTTCCAATTGGTTTTGAGACATTTAAACATATAAATTAAGCTGGGACGGCGTGAGAAAGTCCAACATTTGATATACAACGTATAGAGAAACTCTTTTGACTTTGAAGCCATTTCGGAAAAGTTCGTCTCAAATTAAGTACAAGACGATAGCTTATAAAAAAAAAAAAAAAAGTACAAGATGATAGATTTATAGATCTATAATGTCAAGTTGAAAGGCATTACAAGAAAAATAAATATCTATCATAGATTATTTATGAGAAAGATGAATATTAATAACGAAAATAAACTCATTTTAATAAAAAATAATTATTTTAATAAGAATTAATTAACTACAAGTAAGTAGTTTTCTTATAATATTAGAGAGGAAAACAAAGCAGGACTGAAACTCAAAGACCAAAGATCAATTGGGTCTTAAAACCAAAAGATGAGAATTCCTATCAATAAATGGTTATGACATTTATGAGGCGTTTATAAATTACATTAAATTGAAGGGAATCCAGATGATGGTCGGCATATCCACATACAGGAGATCGATCCTTTTGTGATCTTCACGGCCAATATTATTTCTTTTGCCACTAAGGACGGACCGAAAAAGGAGTTGCAAGGTAATGAGCATATAGCACTTACCAAATGGTCAGAATCAGAAAAGCATGATCTAAAGAAATATGATGTTAATAGGTCAGAAGAATATAATTTACATGTTAGTGGGGTTGGTGAGAATTATATATGAGTCTATCATCCACTAAGATTAACATATAGGGAGAAGCACTCGCCATGAAAAAAAGCTATCACATGATCATCAATTCTTGGAACTTAAATTGTACATTAATTTATATAAAGTACTGTCCACATAACATAATATCTACTGTGCATGTGTGACGATAATTAAACATGGAGAAGGATTTAGATATATATATATATATATCAAGTTTAATTGAACTACTATCTTCCCTACTTGTTTTTTCAAATAATTGATTTTACGTTATACACAAATTACATTCGACTTAGCTTTTGCGTAAATTTAGACCCCCTTAACATAAATTTAAAATATAAATAAATATAATAAAATAATTGACATCAATGATCAAAAGTTTTTATATAAATAAATATAATAAAATAATTCAAAACGTGTAGCATGCAGGCCAGTATGGATATAAAGTTTGAAATTGACATCAATGATCCGAATAAATTCGAGTAGATTTTATGTGCCACAATAATTTCTTCTAAAGTAAAAGTCTGTTTCAAATAATTCGCCTTTATGCAAAACCGCATAACAGGGGCGGAACTATATGTGAGTAGCCCATTCAAACCTTTTCAAAAAATTTATATCATAGATACATATATATAATTAAAATTGTCCCGCAGATTATAAAAAATAAAATAACTTCCTTCCAATATTCAGGTCTCTAAAAATTTTGTTGAAATTATCTTCTCAAATCTCAATATTCACCTAGTCTCACTCTAATTCTTAATTTTACTAACACCCAAATCTTCAATTTGAAGGAAAAATTCTAAATTAATATACATATATATATATATATTTGTAGTGGTCTCTAGTAACTTACAGAAATCTTAAAAAAATTATTTTATAAGATGATTTATAAATATATATATTTTTTATTCAATTTTATAATGTATGATTGTTATTTTTTATACAATTTTGTGCAAAAAAAAAATACTTATACTTATATATATCATATATTTTATTAATCATCCTTTCAAATACCAAATTCTATTTTCATCCCCTAAGCATAAAGTGATCAATACTTTAGTTTGGATGCCCATGAGTCATGATGAGTCATGATGTAGCTTTAGGCCTCCTTTTCGAACATTTTATGATATTTATAAATAATAATGAAATATTTTTTTAAGAACAGTAACATAACTTAAATTGAGATATTAAATAATTGACTTGATCAATCTAATTAAATTCGAGTGAGATTTGCGTGGAACTGGACTCTGATTTAAAATTAATGACGATTCCTAAAGAATTGTTACATATTGCTGCAAGTGAATGAGACTGCCATTTGATAAAACAAGTTGCAAAGTAGTACTCCTTTCAATAAACTTTTAAAATTCAGATATCTCATTTTGCAGTAACAATATCGACTGTATATTAAACCATATTTTATTTAATAATATCGTAGATTTTGATTTGGGCAGTTGTCACCAATTTCTTGTCACTTTATCTGTTAGCTTAATTGCATGTCTAATAACATTATTAAGTACCCTTATTAGCAAAAAAGGAAAAAAAAAATTCTGCCATTTGTCAGCATATAAGACACAGAATACGCAATGCTGCAACATTACAATTTATATATTATATAATATATATATATATATATATAAACATTTCTGTCCTATATTTATGTTCATGCCCCGCACGGTTTCAAACTAGTTTATTTATGTTCATGGGAAAATCTATCATGTGGACCTACATACATACATAAAACTAGAATACATATAAATTAATTAGTTCTCACTGGGATATCAAAACCAAGAGTACTACTTGCATTAAGAGAGTACAACAATGAAGGTTGTTATCTCCAATTCCTGCTTCTTCTACTTGTACTTTTATCTTGTAATGCAACAAAACTTGGATTTAGTTTCGATTTGCGTATTGATTCTAAAGTCAGATGCGTGGAGGAAGAACGACAAGCTCTCCTCCAATTCAAACAACACCTTTTTGATCCTTCCCATTGGCTGTCTTCTTGGGACAATGAGAACGATTGTTGCAAGTGGCAAGGAATTAAATGCAGTAACCGAACACGTCATGTTGTTATGCTCGATCTCCCAGGAGATTCGTGGTATGCTGATGAACCTGCAAGGTCTAAACATGTAAAAGGTGAGATAAGCTCTTCATTACTTGAATTGCAGTATTTGACTTATCTGGACTTAAGTTTCAATGACTTTTCTGGAAAACCCTTCCCCAATTTCATTGGTTCCCTCTCAAGATTACAACACCTCTATCTTTCACATACCTATATAGCTGGTACCATTCCACAACAGTTAGGAAATATCTCAGGATTGATTTCTATTGATCTCGGAGGGAATTTTGATTTGACGGAAGCACATAATCTTGATTGGTTAATTCATCTTTCATCCTTAACACATTTGGATATGAGTGAAATCAACCTTAGCCAAGTAGTCAATTGGCCCAATAAGATTATGATGCTTCCTTCTTTGAGACACTTGAGTCTATGTGGTTGCAATTTGATCTCCACAACAACTCCACAGTTGCTTTCCATGAATGCTAATTCCTCATCACAACTTCTATTTCTGTATCTCTCTGAAAATTATCTCAACTGCTACATATTTCATTGGTTGTTCAACTCTACTACAAGCCCTGTTGTTCTAGACCTTAGAGATAACGACTTACAATGCTCCATACCGGATGCTTTTGGTAGCAGAAGTTCTCTTCAATTTCTAGATCTCAGATATAATAAGCTTGTTGGCAGCATTCCAAAGTCTTTTTGGAATTTATGTTCCTTAGATCTATTGGGTCTTTCCATTAACAATCTCAGTGGAAACCTTTACGAATTTATGAGTAATACATCAGGTTGCTTAGTGGGCTCCTTGCAGAATTTTGAAATAAGCAACAATAAATTCACGGGGCCATTACCTGAGAGTATTGGAAACCTATCCAATCTTGAGTTTTTGGATGTTGGTGAGAATTCTCTTGCAGGGGTGATCACTGAAACCCAATTTTCAAATCTCTTCAAACTGAAAGAATTATATTTATATTCCAACCCTTTGATTCTGAGCTTCAGCTACGATTGGGTTCCCCCATTTCAATTGGATGTTATTTCTATGAGCTCTTGCAGATTGGGATTAGCTTTCCCGAAGTGGCTTCAAAGTCAAAAGAATTATCAAATTCTTGATATTTCTAATGCTGAAATTTCTGACATTATTCCAACTTGGTTTTGGGACTTCCCTCCCAAGTTATCCTATTTAAATATGTCTAACAATCAGTTGCATGGGAACGTGCCAGACTTCTCATCATCCAGACTTGATAATCAGTTTGCTTTTATAGATTTAAGCTCAAACCTTTTTGATGGTTCAATACCACCTTTTCCGTCAAAAGTGACATCACTTGACCTATCGAATAATAGGTTTTCTGGGCCAATTTCCTTCCTATGTAAACTCAATACTATAATGTTATTGGAGTCTTTAGACCTCTCGAACAATACACTGTTTGGAGAGCTTCCAGATTGTTGGACATTTCTTCCTTACTTGCTTGTTCTTAATTTGGCCAACAACAATTTCTATGGAAAAATACCAGATTCAATGGGCTCCCTAGTCTCAATTAAACTTTTACATTTAAACAACAATGGATTTGTTGGGAAGATGCCGACGTCCCTTCAAAATTGTAGCCAGTTGATAACCATTGACTTGGGAACAAATAACTTGTCCGGAATGGTACCTCCATGGATTTGTAATAGTCTGCCAAATTTGGTTATTCTTAACCTACGATCTAATCAGCTTTATGGAAGTTTGCCTTTGAATCTATGTCATCTATCACATATTCAAATCTTGGACCTTTCTTTGAACAAGATTGAGGGAACTATTCCAAAATGTATCTACAATTTGACTACAATGTCTAGTAGAAAGGGTACAATTCCAAATGATGTCATAGACGTGTATAATGAAGCAACCACCGGATATTATATAGACTATGCATCCTTGGTATGGAATGGAAGAGAGCAACTGTTCGAACATTACCTGGGACTTGTGAAGATGATTGATCTTTCAAATAACAAATTATATGGGGAGATTCCAGAAGGAATTACTAATCTTACAGAATTAGTTGCCTTGAATTTATTGAGAAACAATTTAACTGGATTAATCCCTCCGAAAATCGGTTTGTTGAGAAATTTGGAGTCTCTTGATTTATCTAGAAACCGACTTTATGGTGAAATCCCAATGAGCATCTCCAATTTAAGTTTTCTTGGTCAATTGGACTTGTCAGCCAACAACTTATCAGGCAAAATCCCAACAGGAACTCAAATACAAGGTCGCGATGCTTCTGCATTTTTGGAAAATCCTAAATTATGTGGCTCTCCACTTCCAAACAAGTGTCTAGAAGATCTTCATCCAAATTACATTGACACTCCGGGCCACAAGAATGAGAATGTTTCGAAAAATGATGATGATGGATTTATAACTAAAGGATTTTATATTGCTGCAACTCTCGGATTCATTGGAGGATTTTGGGGGGTGTGTTTCAGTACAATGCTTAACATATGGAATATAATGAAATGTCTTGGTTCCCAAGCTCGAATGATGCTAAATGTGGTAGCAGCTCTATGTATGCTCACTTTGTAAGGTTAGCTGATAAGGTAAAAGTCTTCTCCCTAAATTTTATATTCATATTTATAGATTATTGAAATCCTTCGCCCCATTTAATAGGAATATATATATATATATATATATATGCTTTCTCACTATATTATAATATGAATATATAGTCTTCAACTTACAATATCCCTTCAATTATCTTTTAAAAATCTTATCGACATTAAATTATACAGGAATTAGGAAAAATTAGTTTTGATATACTCTCATGTTGAATTTGGCTTTTGTAAGTCGCTTCATGGGGTACATGTATAGTATATTTAATGGTTCATCTCTTATACAAAATTATTTTAGTCCCCTCTTTTTATTTGTCACTTTTGTTCAAAATTGGTAGGTTTTCTAACAATTGCAAGTTGTGTGGATGCTTATGATCATCAGCTAATTTTATTTTGCAGTCTATTTTTTATTTACTTTTGAATAATGTTGTTTTGCTATTCAAAACTAATATTTGTTCATTTACCAGTGATCCAGCTAGCAGGAGACAGCTACATCATTTGAATAAGCTAGCTAGTCATGATACTATATATACATATATGGTACATCAAGATCATTATTTTTTCCTTGGTGGATTAATTAGTTGTACTTGTTTTTGTTCAGTATATTGTATCTATCAAAAGAAAAATATTGTATCTTAGACTAATATTTACAAGTATTTTTGAATGGACGTAATTTTAAATTTAAACTGCAAACTAGCCACTTTTTATATTCTATAATATTTCATCAATCCTGCAATATGTAGTTATGATTTGACACTTTGATTATAAAACACTATCTGTGGATTTTGTCAACATTCTACATATAAATATAAATATATATATATATATATTAAAGGTTAAAAACAATTATAATAATTAAAATGATAAAAAAAAACCCGATAATGTTTAACATTGTGTCAGAGCAAAATATATTCTCTCAAATATTTGTAAAATATATGATAATATATAGTATTAGTGCTTAAAATATTATCATTTTCAAATTGATCTTTTGGGATTAAAAAAAAGGACATTATGACAATATTGACTTAATATGTTATTCGCAAATTGACTGTTGAAATCGCTTATGGAATTGGACTATCAGACGTCTATTCTATCTCCAAAAATATAACCCTGTTTTAGAGTACATGCTGCATTCTGACCTTATGATACTCGCAAATTTATGTTGCAACTAAAATAATAATAATGATTTCTATTTGTTGCCAACTTGGCAGATAGAATAAGTTTCTCTAAATGATGGGGCCAGCCAATTTATACCACCTTGCTAATTAAGGTTGTCATCATCTCTCGGCAAGCAGTAAATTAATTACAGCTAAGAAACGAAAATTGAAATTTTCATTAAGTATATTCTCTCTCTCTCTTTTTATTTGAAAATACAAACTGAAATTTCTTTCCTAGACAAACATTACATAGTTTTTATGAGATAACCTTATTTATAAGAGTGACGCTTCAGTTCGGATGGGTGCCAAAAAGGTTTTTACAGCGGCCAATAAATAAGTGACACATAAACACTCTAGAAATTGAAGAAATAAGCCTGCATCCAGAAAATTTGTCTCCCAATCTTGTTCGAATCCCCCCTCCCCCCCTCCTAAAATCTGCACTCTTTTCTGAAACCTTCCTCCCTCTCATCCATCTGCACTCTTTTCTAAATTTTGGGAGCCTGGGTGGATTAAACCTGTAACTTCACCCTCTACCATGTTTTATTTTGATTTTTTTTCAGGAGGGGGGGGGGGGGGGGGGGGGGATAGTTCCTCTTAATTAAAATGAGTTCTAATCAAATTATCATCCCATATTTTTAGCTCAGATCTTATTAAGTCTATGACCCTTGTATCTAATACCATCTCAGTAACAAGTGATATCAAATAAAAAGAAGATGGCTTAGGTAGCCATTTTTAATGTCCCCAAATCTTGATCTTCTTTCCACCCCCTACACTTCATATTAGCCCTTCTCTTAAAATCTCTTTTACTCCCACACACTCCTTTATATAAATGATGGGGATCTACCCACTTCTGCATCCATAACACATCCCCCCTAAAAATATTTGCTACTATAAACTCGTGCCACAAGTGATGTGAGATCATTTAACAACTTCCAACTATGTTTAGATAATAAAGCTAAATTAAAGTCCTCAATGTTTCTAAACCCCAAACCACCAATACTTTTTGCATCACAAAACTTGTCCCAACACTTGCAATGAATGCCCTTTTTATTATTATACTTACCCTACTAGAGTTTTGCCAACATATTAGAAATCTATTGGCACAATCTCCTAGGCAGCTTGAAAACATTCATAGTATATATTAGAATTGCCTCCAAAATTGCTTTATAAGTATTTCTTTCCCTGCCTTAGACAAGAAACTATTCTGCCAGCCATTAATTCCTCCACATCCCATTTTTAATCCATTTGAAGGTGTTATACTTAGATTTACCTACTATTAAAGGCAAACTCGAATATTTTTAAAAGCTCCCATAGACCACAATCCTAACTTCTCTACCAATCTATTGTCTAAGTTCTGTTTTTATATTTGGACTAAAAAAAATTGATTTCTTTGTGCCTATTAACTTTTTGTCCAGATGCTTTTTCATACATAGCCAAAATTGCTTTTAAATTGTCCCAATCAAACATAACAACTCTGCAAAATATTACACAATCTTCTGCAAAAAGCAAATGATTGGTTCTAGGTCTCCCTAGAGCCACCTTAACACCTATTATTGAATTATCAACTTCGACTAAGTTTAGTAAGAAACTAAGACCCTCAGCACATAAGATAAATAAGTATGGGGAAAGAGGCTCCTCTCGTCAATCCCTTTTTCCTACTAGTTTTCTGGTCATAATCATAGAATAACTAACAGATTTAACACATCTCATCATTAAATTCACCCAGCTTGAATCAAATCCAAACATTCTCAAATAGCTTCTAAATAAACTCACCCCACCTTATCATAAGCTTTTGACATATCTAGTTTGAAGGTCATGCTCTATTTCCTTCCTTTCAACCTAATATTCATAGTATGAAGGACTTTATACGTGACCATTACATTATCATAAATTAACCTCCCCGAGATAAATACAGTTGAGAAGGTGCAATAATACTAAGTAACACTTTCTTTAATCCATTTACAATAGACTTGGATATTAGCTTATAGAAAATAGAACATAGGCTTATAGGTCTAAATCATAGTTTTGAATTCTATTCCGGTGACCATTCCAATTGAGGCACTAGAAGGAAATATTTCAGTACCGGTTCGTTCCGGTGTGCCGTTTTGGGATTAATTATATATTATAATAAATATATATATATATATATATATGAACTAACAACTAATAGAATAAATACATATACATGTAAGTGTGTATCATGTATGTGTACATATTGGAAAAATTGAAAATTTATAAAATGAATATAAGTTGAAAAAATACAAACTTGAGTTGAGATACAAAAATAAATAAAATAAGATAAAAGAATAGATATAATATTAAAAAATAATTATATTTATAAAACGGACGTATTTAAAATTACAAAGTATATAAATATATCTAATATTCTAGAATTAATTAAATACCATCTAAATTTAAAATTTAAAATTTAAAATTTAAAAAAACATGTCATTCAAATACAAAAAAATTACAAAAATAGTCTAAATCATAATAGGGACCGGAATGGCTGGAATTTAGACCAGAACGGAATAATAAGGTATAGAACACTAGTTGAGGCACTGGAATGGAAAATTCCAGCTGGAACGGAACGGAATTTAAAACCTTAGTCTAAATTCCTGCACATACTCAGGATTATTAACTTTTGATATTAAAGCTATGTGAGTGACATTCACTACTTGTGGACAACACCCCTTATTGAGAACATCCAGAGCAGCTTTACACATGTCCTCTTTGAAAATAATGCTTTTGATAAAATCGAGCACTAAATCCATATGGTCCAGTTGTCTTCCAATGTGATATTTGGTTAAGAGCCACTTCAATATCTTCATCAGTAAACTACTTCCGTTCCTCCCGCATTAGTGAAGTAACTTTGCAATCCACCTTTTCCAAAACAATTTCATGGTGGAGAAAATCTTCTCAAAGTACCCCTTAAAAAGCCTTCTCTATTCCCTTACACTCTATTTGCAGCTCATCATTAGTATCTATAATCTGAGAAAATCTTGTTCCTCCAGTTCCTCTGAAAAGCACAAGCGTGGAAATAGCCTGTATTTCTATCTCCTTTTTTATACCAATGAATATTTGCTCGTTGCCTCCATTTAAAGTCCTCATCTTCCAGCATTTTACCTATATTTCCCTTTGATTCTTTTATCTTCCTCATATCCCATCCTCCTTCTTGTAGCCGCAAAATTCTCAATTCTTCAGTTTTCTCCTTTATTAGCTTATGCCTTTGTTTAAAAGAATGATAGCTCCAAGAGCTTAGAGCTTTATTACAGTGCACTAATCTACTATTCACCCCTCCAATCGAGTATTCACTCTGTACTTTCTTCTTCCATTCAACATCAATAATCTTTCCACAATCATCCTCAAGAGACCAACTTAGTTCAAACCTGAACCTCCTTCTCATTTCATAACTCTTATTCTGCCCCTTGCATGAATGAAGCAAAATAGGGTTATAATCAGAAGTACTAGTGGCTAGAACTTCCAGTTTTACATTTTCATAGAAACGAAACCATTTCAGATTTGCAACCACATGATCTAGCCTCTCCTTTGTAAAAGTTTCATCACTATGATTGCTACTCCAAGTAAAACAGCTCTCTAACACCATCCCATATCAAAAAAATTGCAGCATTCTAAAACATTTCTAAACCCCTCCATTTGACATTCACTCCTAAGCCTTCCTCCATACTTCTCTTTTTATTCAAAAATACCCTAGAACAAACCATAACTGATCAGATGGTCTAAATGAGTCTACAAATCCCGACTCTCCTATCTCCTACTAGCCTTAGGTTGACAAAAGAAACCAATTAACCATCTGCTCTTGACTTCTTAATTTGTTAACCAGCCCCTAATATGAGACTTGAAAATTTTGATTAGTTCAAACTACACATTATCATCCCATAACATCAAAACACCACTACTTCTTCCAATGGAGTCCATCTCAAACAACCCACATAACCTAACTTTTTTTTCAAAAACTCTTATCTACCAGACTTTTTCTAGTTTCCATTAAGAAACTATATTGGGCTTCTTTAACCATACCAACTAATACAACTGTCCAGGGATTCTCAAGCCCCCAGTAATTTCAATTTAAGGTTATCATTGCTATTGATGGGGGATCATTGCAATCTCCGCCAATTCATCAACATATTTCTTGTCATTCAAAATCACCCTAAAAAACATATATATGATAATTTAAGGTTTGAGCATGTTAATGTATTTTTGTTTTGACATCCCAAAAACTAGAATTTTTGAGGTATTTTCTAGTTAATAAATGTTTTCAAAAGCTAGATGAATCATTTATAAGAGACCAAAGGAATTTCATGATAGGGCTTTGTTGAAAGATTTACAAGATTTAAGGCCCAAGCCCCTATGGAATTTGAAGTGCAAATGGAAATCCAAGTTTTGGGAGTAATTCCTTTTGACTTCTCTTGGTCAATACCCCACCAAAAGTTTTTGAACATTCGGTCAAAGAGGGAGGCAACATTTTTGGGCATTCAGAGTGTGGTCGTGGTATAAGAAGGAATTGAGGCTGCCGCAAATCTAATAAGAGTCGTTCGGCTAGCTTGTGAAATTAGCTTTGATTTCCAACCCAAAAGTTTATGTTCCATCTTTTCAATGCTTTCTTGGAAGATACCACTTTTGAAGGTCCTATGAATAGAGGTAGTGCTAAATATTCGAGTTTTGTGGGACAAGATTTGGAATCCAGAAAATTCTTGACCTCTCTTTTTGAGGATGCTAAGGTGTTATTGCTAAAGTGGATGGTTGTTTTGTTTTGATTGATTTTTTCCCTAGACCAATAGGTGTAAGTATCAATGCTGCGTGCAAAGGCTTTAGGTGTGGATGAGGTTGCTTTCTCAAAAAGGATGAGCTCATCAGCAAAGAGGAGATGGGATATCAACGGACCACCTCTACTAAGCTTGATGCCTTCCAGGTTTTTAAGATGTTTGATGAGTGCACAAAAATGCACTCTAAATACTCTATTTAAATACTAAAAGAAATGAGAAAATAATGGATATAACTCATGTTATTAAAATTAATGGTCATTTATCTTGAAATAGATATAAGCATGATTTAATATATTGATGAGAATATAAAATGCCATATTTTCCTCTCTTAATGTTTAATACTTTATTCTTATTTGATGCCTAAATATACTCATTATTCTTATATTTTGATTTAGGACACAAATGGAGACATTAGGAGCAAATGAAGATAATTGCAGAATTTTAGACAGTTCTGAGATCTTTTCGTAATATGGGCATAACTCTCTCATCCAATCTCCGATTGAGCTGATTCAAGATGATCTAGAACCGCAAGAGAAATATCTATAACTTTTATGTTTGATGTTTAAAGATATATCCACTCAATCTAAAACAAAATCGACCATCAAGTGGACGCACCTGCACTTGACGTTCCTGGATATTTTTCAGCCACTTGCATCAAATCTAAATGTTATCATAATATTTTCCAGCAAGCACTCCTACACCAACTTGGAAATTCAATGATCAATTCATATGCAAGATGAAGTGCACTCAAGTTTCTTGTAGACAAATTATTTGACCACAAGATATTAAGTCATACAAGACAACTAATAGATAGAGAAGCAAAATTGAAACACTCAACCTACAAGCGAAATCCAGCTCATGCATGGTGGGAAAACAAATGATCAAAATGACAACTCACAAATCACTTGGATTCAAGAATGGCACATGGCAAAACAAGTTGAAATTGTGATGATTTTGTCATGACAACTTGCATGAAGGATGCTTATAAATAGAAGGAAGGGGTGTGTGTGTTCTAAGACAATGCTTAGTGTGGGAGGATGTTTTGGAAGAGCCATTATTTTGAGAGCTTGAGAAAAGAAAAGAAAAACCAAAGAAGAGAGAAGAAAATAATGGTTGGCTCTTCCATATTATCCCTTGGAGAATTTTTGTTGCATATTTTCAATATGTGTAACTAAATTCTCAAGGAGGGCTAGGGATGAACTTGTGTGTGTGATGGTATTTGTAATTTATTTTTGATTCATATATTTGGTCTTTAAATATTAAAACTCTTTTGTTCTATTATTCTCAATTTATTTGTGATTTTTTTTCATCTTCAAATAATTATAGAATCTATTTCGTTTATGGATTCAGTCATGCTTTTTCTATTGAGTGAATTAGTTCTATAATTATGTTTGGAGCAATTGATTATCTATATTGATTTAATTTTCTGCTGCAATATCGCCTCTTAGGTATATTGTCGTCGTTAGATTTTCTCAATATCGATAACAATTTATGAGAGTTAAGCGCGAAGAATGATTTTTCAAAGAGTTACATGTGATTTAAATTTTGGTTATTAATGTTATATCTTCCGATTAAGAATTTGGACATAGAATTCTTAATTGAGTTATCAATGAATTAAGAATAAATTTGAATACCACAAATACACAAGGAATTTCCTACGCTCTACTTTTCATTTCATTTTTATATTTTTCAAATTACTCATTTGTTAATTTTGTTACTGTTCTTTAATTTCTCAATCCATCTCCCTGTGGAATCGACACCCCAAAGCTATACTGCAAACGACCGCGTTATTCTTTGGGCGTAATCAATGTTCTTTGAACCCCAAAGTCTATTTGAACCCCAAAGTCAATGTTCTTCCACAGTCAAAATACCACTGACGAAACGGTAAGGCTAAAGTTTTTTCCTTTTTTTTTGAAAGATAAAGCTAAGAGTTGGTTGTATTCACTAAGACCACAGTCTATTGGAACATGGAGTGAGATGACTCAAGTGTTTTTCAATAAATACTTTCCCCAACATAAGACCAATGCTTTAAAAAGACAAATCTCTGCCTTTGCACAAAAGGATAGTGAGACTTTGTACCAATCTTGGGAAAGATTTAAAGAATTACTGAGTATGTGTCCCCACCATGGATATGAGAATTGGCGCTTAATGAGTTATTTCTATGAAGGGCTTACGCCCAGGGAATATCAATTCGTGGAAATGATGTGCAATGGAGAATTTTTACAGAAAAATCCTGATGAGGCCATAGAGTACCTCAATGAGCTTGCTGAAAAAGCTCATACTTGGACTGGACCTAGTGCTACTGATAGCACAAACAGGTCACGACCTACAGGAAACTTGAGTGGTGGTATTTACCATCTCAGGGAGGAAGATAATCTAAAAGCCAAGGTTGAAATGCTTATAAGGGAAATAGAGCTGTTAAAGATAAGAAACTTAAAGTCAACACATATGGCTAATCATGCAGACTCTCTTGTGCCATGTGCTGTGTGTGGCGGGGTAGATCATCATGCCCAAGAATGTCCTACACATGCTAATATGAGAGGATGGCGTAATCACCCCAACTTCAGCTGGAAGTCTGAAAACCAACAGCCTGCACAACCTTCTAGATCATATCCTGCACCATACCATGCACCTCAATCTTCTACAAATTCTTTAGAAGACACTTTGCATGCATTTATTGAAGTACAGAGTAAGACTAACAAAAAATTTGAGTCGTTAATTATGCAGGTTGTTGAAGAACAAAAGGAGATAAAGAGCCAAGTATCTAAAATAACGAGTTTCTTGAGTGTAAATGAGCAAGGTAAGCTCCCTTCTCAAGCTCAGTCTGTACCTCATGGTCAACATATGGCACAAGAAACTGTGAAGAATCACGAGTGCCAGTAGATATATATGATTGACTCACTCATAGACAGGGAAGTTTTCACAACTCATGATTCTGATCCCCTTGAGAATTTTATTGTTGATTTTGAGTTTAATCCTATTAGTGATTCATCTGATGTAGCTAAAATTTGTGCAATTTTTGACAATACTCAAGATTATAGCACACAGGCTTGGGAACCGAAGTTTAAGGAGTTGCTTGAGAAAAATGAAAAACAGATTCCTTCAAGTAGGCAAGTACCAAAAGTTAATCTAAAGCCTTGCCACCTACCTGTGAAGCTCGAGCACCGAGTTTATTGGACAAATAAGCGTTTCATTTTTGACCCAGGAGGAATAGTTCAAGAAGTAGAAGATAGTCCGCTTGTAGACTTGGTCTATCAACTTTGACCACAGCATGCAAAAATAATAATTATTATTATTATAATTATTTTCATCATCATTATTATTATTATTATTATCATCATCTTATTTGTTTTGTTTTGTTTTTATTTACTACTGTTTTCTTTATTTTTGTTTGCAGGATAGTATCATTTTGTCATTTCAGATCACTACTTTTGACGCTTAGCGAGCTATCTACATCACACATCAGGTGTATCCTACCATTTTTAGTTACTCCCCATCCAATTTTGATTATTAAACATTGAGGACAATGTTTCATTTAAGTTGGGGGGTGGGAATACAAATTTGTTATTTAAACTTTGTGGCATATTTCAATCAATATATAAAAAATTGCCAAATTTTTTTCACACAGGCATCTTTTCACACATGATACTCATGCTCATTCATAACCATCTTGGTGAATTCAACAAACCCATCTTAAATCATTTTGCTAAAACATCCACAGAACCATTTATGCACTTCTCCAAACTTTGTGGTAATATGGTGATTTGACACATGTAACTAAAGAATATTTTGCTCAAGTATTCATGTGAATTTTGTGAGAATTGAGAGCTTATAAATACAGAAATTGTGATAAGTATTTATTGATCTGTTGAATTTGACACTTCTTTTAAGAATATCATTATATGGTTTGTGGTAAGATAGTGGATATATTTGGGATATGACGAAAGTCAACTTAGGATTAACGTTTGAGCTTTTCAAGCTGAGCATTTTCATCATAGATCCCTAGCAGCCAATTTTGAGCCAATATACACATATGGCCTTTTCTTTTCATATCTATATCATCCATACCTCTCCACATTGGAGTATAGCTTATACATTATATTTTCCTACCATTTTACTTCCAAGTGTGTACTAGGTGTGAAATTATCATTTGAAATTAAAAAAAAAAAGAAAAAGAAAAAAGAAAACTATGACAAAAATGGCATGGTGCTACATGTGTCCATCAAATTATTCATGAAAGAGTTCATCAAATTGTGAAGACACCAGTGGCAAAAGAAGATGGAAAAGTATACTTAGTCAAAAATCTAAAAAATTGAAAAGTACATCAAAAGGAAAGTATAGTCTACTGAAAAATTTAACAGATTCCCTTTTGTATATACTTGGAAGTTTTTGAAACCTCTTCACCTTTTCTTCTTATGAACCCCAACCCTAAGCCACATTACAACCCTTTGTATTGATTTTTCCGATCCTAAGCATGCTTGTGGAAAGAACGGTGGAAATCTCATTTGTTAGTATTCCTATCATAAGATCAATGTTTACTTGTTACTTATATATAATTGGCTAAATTTCCATGAGAGTAAATGTACACCTTTGTCAACTCCATAGAGAGAACCCATACATGAAACACTTCTATACCCGTGAGTTATGGAGTTGAACCTTTTTGTTTAAGATATTCTAATGTTGCATGTGTCGAAACCTCTGATTTGATAAAAATAGTTTGGAACACATACACACTCTGTGGATTGCTATATTTGAATTACTTGTGAAAGGGTTATTGAATTTTTAAAATTGTTTTGATATGTAAATTTGAAAAATGTGTCTTGATGGCCCCTATGTGTGATTTTATTTGGTCTTTCTCATCATTTTGCATGAAAATTGCTAGGGACTAGCAATGAGTAAGTTGGGGGGTGTGATGAGTGCACAAAAATGCACTCTAAATACTCTATTTAAATACTAAAAGAAATGAGAAAATAATGAATATAACTCATGTTATTAAAATTAATGGTCATTTATCTTGAAATAGATATAAGCATGATTTAATATATTGATGAGAATATAAAATGCCATATTTTTCTCTCTTAATGTTTAATACTTTATTATTATTTGATGCCTAAATATACTCATTATTCTTATATTTTGATTTAGGACACAAATGGAGACATTAGGAGCAAATAAAGATAATTACGGAATTTTAGACAGTTCTGACATCGTTTCGTAATATGGGCATAACTCTCTTATCCAATCTCCGATTGAGCTGATTCAAGATGATCTAGAACTGCAAGAGAAATATTTATAACTTTTATGTTTTATGTTTGAAGAGATATCCACTCAATCTAAGACAAAATCGATAATCAAGTGGACGCACCTGCACTTGACGTTCCTGGATATTTTTCAGCCACTTGCATCAAATCCAAATGTTATCATAATATTTTCCAGCAAGCACTCCTACACCAACTTGGAAATTCAATGATCAATTCATATGCAAGATGAAGTGCACTCAAGTTTCTTGTAGACAAATTATTTGACCACAAGATATTAAGTCATACAAGACAACTAATAGATAGAGAAGCAAAATTGAAACACTCAACCTACAAGCAAAATCCAGCTCATGCATGGTAAGAAAACAAATGATCAAAATGACAACTCACAAATCACTTGGATTCAAGAATGGCACATGGCAAAACAAGTTGAAATTGTGATGATTTTGTCATGACAACTTGCATGAAGGATGCTTATAAATAGAAGGAAGGGGTGTGTGTTCTAAGACAATGCTTAGTGTGGGAGGATGTTTTGGAAGAGCCATTATTTTGAGAGCTTGAGAAAAGAAAAGAAAAACCAAAGAAGAGAGAAGAAAATAATGGTTGGCTCTTCCATATTATCCCTTGGAGAATTTTTGTTGCATATTTTCAATATGTGTAACTAAATTCTCAAGGAGGGCTAGGGATGAACTTGTGTGTGTGATGGTATTTGTAATTTATTTTTGATTCATATATTTGGTCTTTAAATATTAAAACTCTTTTGTTCTATTATTCTCAATTTATTTGTGATGTTTTTTTCATCTTCAAATAATTATAGAATCTATTTCGTTTATGGATTCAGTCATGCTTTTTTTATTGAGTGAATTAGTTCTATAATTATGTTTGGAGCAATTGATTATCTATATTGATTTAATTTTCTGCTGCAATATCGCCTCTTAGGTATATTGTCGTCGTTGGATTTTCTCAATATCGATAACAATTTATGAGAGTTAAGCGCGAAGAATGATTTTTCAAAGAGTTACATGTGATTTAAATTTTGGTTATTAATGTTATATCTTCCGATTAAGAATTTGGACATAGAATTCTTAATTGAGTTATCAATGAATTAAGAATAAACTTGAATACCACAAATACACAAGGAATTCCCTACGCTCTACTTTTCGTTTCATTTTTATATTTTTCAAATTACTCATTTGTTAATTTTGTTACTGTTCTTCAATTTCTCAATCCATCTCCCTGTGGAATCGACACCCCAAAGCTATACTGCAAACGACCGCGTTATTCTTTGGGCGTAATCAATGTTCTTCATGATGAATAAGGCGGGAACTAACTTCACTACCTGAGATTAAGAAGAAATGGGAGAGGGTCTCCTTGTATTAGGCAACAAGAGGAGTGAAAGAATCTCGTTGGAGAACCATTGATAAGAATGGAGTAGGAAACTGTAGATAGACATTCTCGAATCCAACCTATCCATTTTTGGCTAAAGCCTTGAATTTCAAAAGGCTTGAAGATGAAAGACCATTACATATAGTCAAATGCCTTCTCCATGTCGATCTTTATGACCATAAGACTTGATTTGCCACCTTTCTTTTGAAGGAAGTGGAAGAATTCTTGAGTCAGAATGGTATTTTGTTGGGTAAGGCGATTAGGAACAAAAGCTATTTGGTTTGGGGAGATCATTAATGGAAGAAATATTTTCAGCCTATTTGCTAGAAGTTTTGCAATAACTTTGTAGATGACAGTTGCTAGACGAATAGGATGAAAGTGTGAATCTGATTGGGGGAATTGATTTTGGGACAAGCGCAATGTTCGTGTGCTTTAGAGCCTTTAAAAGCTTTCCATAGGTGAAGAAGTTTAGGATTATGACTATAAGGTCTTTCTTGATAATCTCCCAATAGGTTTTGTCAAATAAGCCTATGAAGCTATCAAGTCCCAAAGCTTTTGAGAATGGTGCTTGTTTGAGAGTGTTGAGTATTTCCTCCTCATTTGGGATTTTGTAGAGAAATTCATTGTCAAAGGCTGAAACTTACAGTGGGAAAAGAGATTTTAAATCCTCTGAGGAGATGGGATTTGAACTGTTGAAATTGTTTTTGAAGTGATTCTCAAAGTTTTGTGCAATTTCTATTTTGTTTGAGATCTATTTATTTTTGTCTACTCTGAGGTAGTTGATTGAGTTTCTTCTACGACAAATGGTGGTGGAAGTGTGACAAAGCTTTGTGTTTAGGTCTGTAGTAGTTAACCAAGTGTTTCAAGATTTTTGTTTCCTCAAATATTCTTCTTGACGGAGTTGTTCATTGAGGTAGGCCTATAGGTTCTCTTTAATATGTGTTGAATTAAGGGATGAATATTTTGTTTGGATTTTTCTGAGGGATTCGTTAAAAAGTTTTATGCTTGTTTAGATATGGCCAAAATTGGTCTTCTTCCATTATTTTTTTTTGTAAGTAATAAACCTTTATTTATTAATGAGAATATAACAAGGCACAGCCTGAGTATACAGGAAGTATACAAAAAAAAAACCTAGTTATATACCATAAGTTTCTAAAAGACAAGACTTCATGCACATTGCTACCGGAGGGTACAATAGCTGAGAACCATAACAAAAGAGTATGCAGAAAAAACTCCTGGAGCTCTTTCATTGTTCGTTCTTTATCTTCAAAACATTGCTTATTTCTCTCTGACCAAATGCACCACATAATACACAATGGAGTCATCTTCCATGTAGCTTTCACCTGTGGACAATCTTTGAGCCCTTTCCAGGAAGCAAGTAGATCAATAACCTTTTTTGGCATCACCTACCCAACAGGCACATGACTGAAAACAACATTCCACAAAGCCTGTGTCATCTCGCAATGCAATAATAGATGATCCACTGATTTACCATGAGCCTTGCACAAACAACACCAATCCATCGCTATGATGTCTCTCTTTCTCAAGTTATATGTGGTAAGAATATTCCCAAGAGCACCGGTCCACACAAAAAAAGGCCACTTTGGTGGGTGTACCAGACTGCCAAATACTTTTTCATGGGAAAGCTACCTGTCCTTGGGAGACCAAGGTTGTGTGATAAGATCTACTGTGAATTTCTTACTGGCTATGGTCCTCCACTAGAGCTTATGCCCCTGCATCGACCTGTGTCCTATGGAATGTAGCAAGCTGAAAAAATTAGTAATAAGTGGCAACTCCCAGTCGTGGTTATCCCTTAGGAAAACAATGTTCCACTGTGGGAGCCCATGATCAAAAGACAACAAGTCTACCACAAAAGACTCCTTGTTCGCCACTATGTTATAAAGTATTGGAAAAGCTTTCTCCAAGGAGTTAACTCCACACCAAGCGTCTTTCCAGAATCTAACTCTGGTGCCCTCTCCAATCACAAAGTGGGTATGATTCACAAAGCACTGTCATCCCCTCCTAATATATTTCCATAGACCCATGCCATGCCTCCCCCTTACCAAATTAGTGCTCCAACCCCCCAATGCATTGCCATGCTTGGAATCAATAACTTCCTTCCATAGAGACCCCACCTCATTATGGTATTTTCATAACCATTTCCCCAGTAATGCTTTGTTGAAGGTCTTTAAATTGTGCACCCCAACCCTCCCTCGGTGATTGGAGAGAAAACTTTCTTCTAGTTAACAAGATGAAATTTGGTTTCCTCCTCCAATCCGCCCCATAGGAACATCCGAAAAAGTTTCTTCATTTTATTTGCCACCCCAACAGACAAGGGGAATAGAGATAAGAAATAAGTCAGGATGTTCGATAAAGTGCTCTTGATCAAGGTGACCCTCCCCCTTTGGAGAGGTAGAGTCTTTTTCACCCCATCGACCTCTTTTTTACCTTCTTAATGACCCCATCCCAAATTGCTTTAACTTTAAAAGTGGCCCTTAACGGAATTCCCAAATATTACATTGGCAAAGAAGACACTTTGCATCCCAAAAGAGTTGCCAGGCTATCAATGTGAGGCACCACCCATACCGCCACCATCTCAAATTTGCCAAGATTGACCTTGAGTCCCGAAGCAACTTCAAAACATACTAGGAGGGCATGTAAAACTTGAATTTGTTCCATTCTTTGAGAGCATGTTTTGTTTTGTTTTTTCAATTTGTTGACTAGAATGAATGTAGAAGTGCCTTCAACATGAGTATTACAAACTTTTTTGATAATTGCAAAAGAGGTGGGGTCTCTATTCCAAAATTCCTCAAACTTGAAGGATTTCTTCTTGGGATCTTTTTTTTGAAGTGTCAAGAATGATTGAGGAATGTTCTGAAGCACTTATTGGAATATTTGTGACAAAGGCATCGGGGAATAGAGTATTCCAATAGTGATTCATAACAGGTTTGTCTAATTTTTTTCTAATGTGATGAATGCCATGTCTATTATTAGATTAAGTGTGGGAAATACCATGAGCTTCAAGATCAATGAAACCAATGTTTTCTAGATAAAGTTTGAGATCTTTTGGTTTTGAGGAGCTTGTATAAGGCTCGCCTCCCACTTTTTCATTTCGGTTCAAAATGGAGTTAAAATCTCCAATGGCAATTGAGGGACCGGAAAATGAGCTTGTTACAAAAGTTAGATCATCCCAAAATTGTTGCTTTCTCGAGTGATTTGCAGGGTAGAATACCATATTGAGCATCCGTAGGCAATGAGTTGGATTTGAGTAGACTAAACTAGATATTATATTACAACTAACATACACAGTTTCTACATCAAGTCCAGTATGCCACAGAAAAAAAAAATGCCTCCTTATTTCCCAGTTGGGTAAAACCTAGCCTATTTACGTATTTAACAATATTTACATTTTAAATAAGCGTCTTACAAAGAAACAAAGCATCAGGATTATAGGTCCTAATGATGGCTTTTATGGATCTTATTGCATGCAAGCGTGCTAGTCCCCTACAATTCCATAATATTTATTTCATGGGTCCTTTGGTGGAAATATGAACCTTACTACTGTGGTCATTAGATATAAGGGAAAAAGAGACATTTCTTTGGTTGCAGAAGAAGTACCTGTGAACTGGGAAGAGACTTCATGATATGGAGATAGTGGGATGGTGTTTTCTTCTACCTTGGCGGCTGAATCCTCCTCGCATTGCCGGTCGCCCTTTGTGCTTCTGCTATTGAAGGAGACAACAACTTCATTTTCTGGGAGGGCTCTATGAAGGAGTCGGGGTCTACTGTGATGATGGTGGAGATAGTACATTTTTTTGGCACACAAGATTCACTCTCATTTGGTGGAGATTTCCTCTTCCTAAGGATTGAGGGGTCTAGAACTTTAGGGGTTAGGGATTCACTAGGACAAGGATGAGGAAAGTTTGAGTTTGGGTGTTGAATATGGGAATCATGTTGGGGATAACAAAAGGTTGACCAAGTTGCGGATTTTCTTCTTGGTAGACCAAACTAAAAGAGAGACAAGCCCAATCGAAGGTGGGACAAAGAAAGAGTGAGATTTTTAGGTGGTTGGATTGGTATGAGATGTGGCCCTAATTTTCCTTGATTTGGGCTATTATTTATTTGAAGAAAGAGGGTGAAGTGGGCTGTGGAGAGGGTGAAGTGTTGATGGGCTGAGGGGGTGGGTCTGAACCAGAGGCCCAGTGAGATGGAATGCTTATGGAGCTCGAAGGCTGAGGATATTTGTTGATTGAGAGGGGTGAGGTCACGTGGAGGTTAAAGGGGTTACTGATTTGATTGAGAAAAACATTCTCTATTTGCACACTGGGGAACATAAACTACTGCAGCTGACCTTCTTTAATGCTATTAAAAAATTCCTATTGATGAGATGTCGAGAAGACACGTGGCTTGAGAGGATCTTCTTGTTTTGGGTTGTCGTGCTGGTTCGAGTTGAATTCCTGCTGATCTGCAAGCAAGCTCCCCTCTCTTCGTCAAGCATGACTACTTGAGATCAATCTGAATTTTTCTTCATCTTCCTCAAGTTCCTCAATGATGATTTTACCCTTGCCTTTTGAGATTAATCTGACTGGACTGTGATGCGTGATTGAAGGAGAGTGGAGAATGGGTTCACATATACGAATTGGAGTTAGGGTGAGTTGGTTACAAACTTGTTCCTTGGAATCCAAGACTGGTTGTTAAGACTTGTCTTCTACTTTTGGAAAGATATTAGTTTGTTGTCCATCTACTCTGAGCTCCTAACTGTAGAGGGGAAGAATTTTGTTGCCAATGTTGAAAGGACAAAGGTGCACATGTCTAAGGTTTCCACAAAAGTAGCAATACTCAGATAACCTCTCTTACTTAAAAGTGATGTTAATAAGATGTATGTTGACTCTAGGGATAGTAAAACCCTCTATCAGTGGACCTAAAGTGTTAATGTCAACACTGATTTTTACATAGTTCTTTACGGCCATTGGAAGTATTGTAGTTTGATCCATGTCCAAGATATAATTGAGGGCCTTTCCTATTTGGATAGCTATACGAAGGGTCATGAGTTCCCTTGTCCAGCCATGAACTTGCTCCAAAAAGGTAGAAGGCACCAAGTCAACTTCGTGAATGCTTTGTCCTGGTAGCCATTGCTTCAAAAGCATGTGATAGCCTTCAAGACTCCATGGTCATTGTGAGTAGACTCAGTCTTATCTTGAGTGCGTGGGAAGGTGAAGAGAAAAGTATTAACCCATAAATCTTCAATACCTAAGTCTGGGACGAAGCTCCAAACGGCTCTGATGATCGTGTGAAAGGTGCTCTTGTTGAGGGGCCGATTTGTTTGAGATTAGCTTACCTACAAGAGATCGGTTGGAGAGTTTTTGTGCTTTGCCCGTGGCTAGCTCAAGGATAATGTCTTCCCAAGAGTGAGCTTAGGTTTGCGATATGAGACGGTCAAGTTCATGCTTCTCTATCAGTTTGAAGTTTTCCATTGGGGAGTAGAGGAGAGGAGAGATCTTAAGAGTTGAAGTTTGGAAGGTTAGTGGATGGTAATTGGATTGATTTGGTTTGGGAAGAATTGGGAATGGGTAGGGTTTTCTACGAGAGAGGAGAGCCCATCACCAAGTGAGCAGAATCACAAACCAAACTTTTCTTACTACTTATACTATGCATTCACTATTTTTGTTTTTTTATTTTTTAATTAATAATTAAGAAAATCACTACTCCTTTATATACGACATAGCTATTTTTAGGTATCATTTGTTTTCGCAAGTCAAATTGAGATGAGATAAATTAAAAGTCAAATAAAATATTTTTAAAATATATTGTTTAAATATTATTTTATATTAAAATACTAACCTAGCTCTGATACGATGTTGAAGGTGGTGTAGAGCATAGTGGAAGCAAAAATAACAAAGATGATAGTAAAGGGAAAAAGTAATTTTGTTGTATTAGAGTGCTGAAATACATGCTATGTCCTATTATTTATATACAACAAATGAGACAAAAAAGGAATAAAGAATATGCTTTACAACTCATTGTACCAATCTTAAAAACAAAAACAATAGTATTTTTCAGTCCAAGATAGGTTAGCATTTTTCAACACTTTAGCGCCAATAGCCATGGCCATGAAGGCAACAGACCAATGCTACCTATCAAGCTCTCGTCTAATGTAATAGATACTAACAGAATCAAACTCTTGGGTTAAGGCAGAGATGGCCTTCGTGAGCTGAAAAATACATGGGGTATTTTGTATAGAAAAGCACTCATGGAGGTCATTCCAGACATCGACTGCGGTTTCGGCATGAGCAATGGTCGATTTGTGCTCAAGACCAACAGAATGTTGTATCCAGGCATTGATCATGTCGTTATAACGCTTCCATGGAGCGAAGAGAGGGTCAAATTCAGCAGGTTTTGTGAGCTTACCATCTATGAAACCTACCTTATTTTTTATGGTAAGTGTGCTACGCATTTTCTCACCCAAGTAACATAAATCTCGGTGGTGAGGAGCTCGAGAGCCAACGGTGAAGAGGCACCCTCACTGGGTTGAATGAAGTAAGCGCTGGCTAGATGGTGATGATTGCTCTCGGCATTAGTAGGGTTAGACATATTTGGATTTAGGGAATTTTCTGGATTGGTTACGAGCATTCTGGGTTTGTTTCTAGGTTCATGGTTCTAGTACCATATTGAATGTGACGTAGAGTATAGTGTAAGTGAAAATAACAAAGATAATAGTAAAGGGAAAAAGTAATTTTGTTGTATCAGATGGACAAGTGACCATAATTCATGTTCCCTCACGTCTTCAGTTAGCAGATTTGTTGACCAAGCCTTTGCACTCTCCAGCATTTTCTTAGCTTCTATCTAAGATAGGAGTAGTTGACATATACTCTCCATCTTGCGGGGGGATGTTGAAGTTACCTCCTGAAACTCCTAAAGTTGTCATTCCTACAATTCCTCTAGATAAGCAACACACGCCCCCTTAAACTCATCAGCAAATGCCTCTTAACCTCCATACGAAACTACACAAGTCCCACAACCCAATAACATGCCTTTTAGCAATACACCAAACCTGCAAATACACCAACCCTTCTGTCATAACCAACTACCGCAATCCGCAAGACACTCAAATCTTGCAAAAATCACAAGCACTAGAAGAGCCCTTGCCTACTTACAAGACTTCCATTGTGATCAAGTCGCTGCATTTCTCCCCCAACAGTTGACCTCCAGGTTGCAAGGTTCTCCAAAGCTTTTATAATTCTCTTCCTCTCTCTTTTATAATTCTCTTTCACATCAATTTAAAGCTTTCACCACATCCATCTCCTTGCACACTGATCTTACCACCTATGCCCAAGCTGCCCAACACCCTATTTGGCAAGAAGCAATGAGGCAAGAGCTTGCTGCCCTTGAGCTAAACAAGACTTGGATCATTGTTGACTTACCTCCTGAAAAGGAACCCCTTGATTGCAAATGGATTTACAAATATAAGTTTAAAGCAAATGGATCTAAAGAAAGAGCCAAAGCTTGCTTGGCTGCAAAGGGGTTCACACAACTCGAAGGCATCGACTTCCATGATACATTCTCTCGTCGCCAAACTGATATCCATTCGATACCTACTTGCAATCGGGCTATAAAGGGATGGAAAGCTCGATGAAGAAATTTACATGAGACCTCCCCTAGGTTAGCCCTTGGCAAGCACAACCCAGGTATGCAATTACAGAAAAGTCTCTATAGATTGAGACAAGCATCACGACAATGGAATGCAAAACTATCATCCTCCTTGGCTGAATTGGCTTTATCCAGTCTAAAGTCGATTATAGTTTATTCTAATGTTTTGAATACTATATCAATGGGTGTCGATCAAGGAATTGGAACGAAATATTTCGATACCGGTACTGTTTCATTTACGGTTTCGGAATAATTTATATATAAATACATATATAAATTATATTTCGAAATAATAGTCAATATATGAATAAATTATATATATAAATATATATGTAAATAGTCTAGTTTGAATTTGGGTACAAAAAATAATAAGAAATGAAAAAAAAAGGTGAAAGGCCAAAATTTGTTACGGTCAAAATATTGGCTAGTACAACTAAATATCGGCCGGTCCAGCCAGTACTGACCAGTAAGCCGAAATATCTACCGAAATAAAACAATAGTTTTTCTGTATCAGGCCGCTGGTCGATACGGCATATATTGGTCGTACTGGTTGATACGATATAAAATTAAATACTATGGTTTGTTCACCAAGTCGACAATTGATTCCTTCATAGCATTGCTTGTCTACGTTGATGATATAGTCCTAATGAGTTTCGATGCCAACTAAACTGCCGTTGTGAAACAATTTTTGGAAACCAAATTTAAAATCAAGGACATCGACAACCTAAAATATTTCCTTGGCATGGAGGTGGGGTGATCAAAAGCAGGAATACAATTTTCTCAAAGGAAGTACGCCCTGGATATTTTGGCCAAGATAGGATTACTTGCATCCAAACCATCCCACTTGCCCATGGTACCAAATATCAAGCTCAGTAAGGATGTAGGAGATCTCTTCCATGACCTTGCTTTATACCGAAGACTTGTTGGCAAGTTTCTTTATCTTACAAATACTCAACCAGATTTTAGTCAAAGTGTGCATCTGTTGAGTCAATTCATAGATACAGCATGCGTTCCCCAATTTAGTGTTGTGATCAAGGTTATCAGGTATGTAAAGAGTGCTCCAGGCACGGACTATTCTTTTATGCCAACTCCAAACTCAAGCTCAATGCCTACTGTGATGCTAGCGGGGCAAGTTGCCTCGACACAAGGTGATCAACCACTAGTTTTTGCGTTTTCATTGGAAGTTTCCTTGTTTCTTAGAAGTCCAAAAAAAAAACCATCGTGTCAAGATCATCCGTGAAATCAAAAAATAGAGCAATGGCAGCAATGTGAGCTCACGTGGCTTCAATATTTTCTTGCCGATCTACTCATTACCATTCCACAACTAGCCACCTTGCACTATGATAGCTTGGCAACAATTCACATTATCACGAATCTCGTCTTTCATGAGCAAACCAAGTATATCAAACTAGACTGTCATCTAGTTTAGGACAAAATTTCAGATGGGCAAGTGACCACAATTCATGTTCCTTAGCATATTCAATTAGTAGATTTGTTGACCAAGCCTTTGCACTCTTTTGCATTTGCTCAGCTTCTATCCAAGATGGGATTAATTGATATATACTCTTCATCTTGCGGGGGGATGTTGAAGTTATATCGTAAAACTCCTTAAGTTGTTATTCCTACAATTCCTCCAGATAAGCAACTCACAAAATGTTTGAGAAATCAATTGGAAAATGTTCTTTGGTTTTAAGATTGGTGTAATGAGCTGTAAAGCATATTCTTTATTCCTTCTTTGTCTCATTCGTTGTATATAAATAGTAGGACATAGCATGTATTTTAGCACTCTAATACAACATAATTACATTTTTCCTTTATTGTTAGTTTTGTTATTTTCATTTCCACTATGCTCTGCGCCACCTTCAACATTGAGCGGCAAATTTTGTCCTTCCCTTTGAATAAAATGGACAAAGCTAGGAGCCTATGACCCAAAAGATAAAATCCCATTTTTTAATATAGCTAATCAAATTTGTTTGTTTTTTTTTTCAAATAGATTTCGTTGGATAATCATAACTTAAATAATAATAATGTATCTAATATTAGTCTAATCGAAATACATAAAAAATCAAAAAGATCCTAGTACTTAATTTTAGCAAGCCCATATTGAATTTACATTTTTGCAAACAAACGTTATACGTTAGGCAATTTGATCATGTTGGGTCTTTTCCACCTATTATTGTATAAATTGAAATCCAAAAGTCTTTACTTTTCACAAGAGAAAGAATACCGCTCCGCCCATGCAGGGGGGTGCGGTATGACTCCAACAGAGCCCCGTTCCATGCATGTCCTTGCCGGCAAGCACCTAAAGTTTTAACATAAAAATATATTTATATTTATACATAATTACATATTTATAATATTTAATATTTTTACTATAAATAAATATATAGTAATATGTATTATGAGTCTCACACTAGAAATGCAATAAAAATATGTATTTATAGTAATATATAGTATTACTATAAATACATAATTACATATTTATAATATAGTAATATAAAAAGATCACCCTAGTACACTACTAGTACTAGGGGTGTAACTAGTTCGGTTTAATCCAATTTTAGATAAGATTTATAACCGAACTAATATATATTGCTTTTGAAAATTTAAGAACCGATACAATTTATCACCGAAACTAGAACTTTCGACTTTTCTATTTTCGATCTGATTTAGTCTGATTTTTTGATTTACCATTTACGCATGTGATACTGTATATGTTTAATATTATATATAATTTTTAAATACTAAACTTAGTTGGAAAAATTTAGAATTTATTATTAACAATTGTAGTTTATTAATGTTCAATTGTATTGGTATAATGTAAATAGCGTCTAACTTATTAATGAGATTAATAAACTTGAAAAATTAGATTAAAATAATACAATTAATACCTAATTATACTAGTACACTAATTTTATGTTGTAAGATAAATAGTCATTAATAATATAATTAAAACTTTATGTTATATTCATTAGAAATGTAGCATATAATATATATATATATATATGTAATATAATATAAAAAACTAAAACTATATGTATTGGTCCGGTTTGATTAAAACTGATTTTCAAAATATGAAAATTGACACCGCACCAATTTAAGACCGGTCTTTATTTTTAAGAACCAAGACCACATTAGAGTGATTACAAACTAGATTGGGCCGACCGATTTTTTCCAATCCGGTTCAATCAATTTTTTGATTCTTTCTTATATTCCTAACTGTATTTATATAAAATTTGAATTAGAAAATTTACAAATTATATATTTACAAATTTAAAATTACTGCTTATGTTTTAAAATGTATTTTGATCACTTTTGGACGTAGGAATAATTTTAAGCCTAATAAATTGTAATCCATTATTAAAACGGAGAATCTGCCTCGTTCCCTGCCCCAAAGATGCAAAAGCGGGAATAGGCCCACCCCTCATGAGGGGCAAGGAGCGGGAAAAGAGTTACCCTGCACCCTATGATGCTGGTAAAACCCCTAAGAGAACGTACAAAATTAGGCCAATCATCGACTTCACCTCAAATAATATAACGAGCCGAAGAATTGGCTCTTGGGCCTAGCTAGATCGTTAGAAAAAAGAGTTACGCTCACGTTAATAATAGTCACTTTAATTAATCATCTTGAGGCCATCACAATATTTTATATTGTTATGCACGATAAATATTTTTTTTAATTTTATATTTTGTCATTATGAGGCCTCGATTGAAGTCAGAATTTATCTAAAAAATTCATCTCATCTAATTATTACAATTTTCTATATTTCTATACAAAATATAATAAATAATTCAATTTTTTCAAATTCTAAAATAAAAATATTTTAACAATATTTTATTTAACTTTTATATTTATAATCTATCTCATATCAATTTACTATCCAAATTAATCTCACCCAGCGTTGATCATGCGTATTATTTAGCTGTTATTTAAGCGGTTAATATAAGTGTGATAATAATTCCGCTTTTTTTAGAAGCAAAGTTAAAATAGAAATATGAAATTCTTACCCTTTTTTAACGATTCCACATTATTAGAAAAAAAAAAAATGTAATTTAAATTTGAGACTGCAAAAAGAAATATATTTTTCTATAGTAGTGCTTTAATTGTAAAGCTTTGTTATAGAACTCTATAATTAAAAACGTGAATTTACTATTTAATAAGCATGCATTTAAAGTAGTTTTAAAAATAATTACGGTAGTTTTTTTAAATGTACAATTATTTGAGGGAGTTTTTCAATAAAAATTTTAATTTAGTGTTTTTCTTAAGTGAACTTTTAATTTTTTAGGTGCTTAAAACCACAGTTTTAAATCTTATACCATACTAGCCAGTACGACCGAAACATGCCGTACCGACCGGTTCTCCAGTACATATTTTAGGGGTATATCGTTTCAGCCAAAATACCGGCCATACCAGATTGTACCGGCTATTTCGGATAACATTTTAGCTGGTATCGATGTCGTATCGATTAATATTTTGACCAATATCGGTCGTATCAATTTTTCAATTTCGGCCCTTCAATTTTTTTATTTTTTATTTTTTATTTTTTGCTATTTTTTTTAATTTTAATTTATACTAGACTAATTACATTTATATATTTTTATATATAATTATTCATATATTGACTATTATTTTCAAATATAATTTATATATGTATATATATATATATATTTTTTTTATGTAGACTATCCCGAAACGGTACACGAAATGGTATCAGTACTGAAATATTTCATTTTAGTGTCTTGACCGGTACGGTATTCAAAACTGGTATTCAAAACTTTGCTTAAAACACCTTAATTTTATTTTAATTTATCAATACACATTTTTTCTTTGAAACACTTTTAACTATTCTTAAACAGAATTTCAACTTTTCTAACCAAGTTTCACAAACTTTGTTACAAAACTCATTACCGTCTTCAGCCTTTTGTGTGGGAAAACTGGGGTATGCATGCTGAATATTGGTATGGTCAGGGTTGGCTTAATACGTTAGCGGACTTAAAGACTAGGATTTTGATTGAGGATTTTTTCTTTTTTGGATTTTTAAAGTAAAAGTAAATATATATATATTTTAAAAATCTACTTTAATCTTTTTTTTTTTAAGAAACATTCTTCCCTTAGGGTACTTTAGACAATTGTCTTAACTACCTAATAGAAGAGTCGACACTAGGTATGTCCCTTTTTAAGGAATCACCCAAGGTCTAAGGCCACCACAATCTTTGATTAGTATATGAAGCTAAAAAGAAGTGTTAGTCATCTTATATATATTTTTTCATCTTCAATTACACATGATATATATTTATATACACCTAACCATTCTCTCATGGGGCTAGGTGGGAGGGTTAGATGTTTGTCCTTTCTTTCTTTCTCCTAGAAAGGAAAGGTGGTGGGTCGGTTTACCAAAACTCAGTTAGGATTTTCTTCCTAATTTTGATAAGATGGCATATGAATTGGAACTCATGTAGGCAAGGTTTAAATTGATGAAAGTTTAACAAGATGAAATAAGTTTGACGAAGGAATAAACAAAAGCAATGGAGACTCGAGGTAAGAACTGCTTGGCTATGCTAATTCTAATGGACAAAAATATCAACAAAGAAACTTTCAAATCCAGTATGACCAAGTTTTATGGAATCCAAAGGGTTTCAAAGAGGTTGCCAATAATAAGTTTATCATTGAATTTTAGAGAGGTATAGACATGGAAAGGGTTCGTAATGGAAGACCAGGGACTTTTGATAGATTCCTAATTTGTATCCAGGAATTTGATAGCAATATTTCCCCGATAGAGATTACTTTCAACTCTGAAATTTTTTGGATACAATTATATGGGCTCCCCTTTGTTGTTATGACTTTTGCTGGGGGAAAACGAATTGGAAATTCTATAGGAGAGGTGCTAACTGTTGATGTTGATGAAGAAGATGTGGGATGGGGAAAATACCTAAGGGTAAGAATCAAACTAGACATCACGAAACATCTTCCTAGACGTAATTTAGTGAGGGTAGAAGGAAAATAAAGATGGATAGAAATCAAATATGAGAGGTTACCATTGTTTTGCTTTCAATGTGGTGCAATAAAACATGTTGCTAGAATCCATGCTGTGGAAAAAAGTAGAAGAAATTTGTCTAATAAGGGCACAGTTCAATATGTACAAGGGAAGTGGTATTCATCCCTTTGAGTAGCCTCCCGTTTGTATCTCTTTTTGGGATTTTTTTTTTCAGTTTTTATTTATTTTACATGATTTTTTTAACATCTTAAAATATTTTTTAAACATATAAAAAAATCATAATATTATTTAAAAATACCTTCTTTAAAATCATGTAAAAAAATGGAAAAAAAAAATCCCAAAACGGGATACAAACATGAAGCTTTTTAAAGGGAAGAATAGCATTTCCCTATGTACAATGGTTGAGGACCTCAAATATAAGTTTTAATGGTGAGGGAGATAAAAGGACAACACTGAAAGGAATGAAACAATTCCAGTTGATTGAACAGGGGAGTTCGAAAGAGGAACACATCATTAGTAGTCATAACTCTGTGGATCGGGAGATTATTAATGGAAAAGGCATAGTAGAGAATGATCCTAGAATTACAGAAGCTCCTTTGAGTTGTAATAAAGATCTGTTTGAAAAAACATTCGATCATCATCCTAGATCAATTGTAACATTCAACATGGGTGCTTGGGAAGGAGAGACCAGTAATCCCTCGAAGAAAAAAGCTGAGATCAAGAATGAAAGAAAAGCAGCTCAACCAAGCGTTCCAGTTTAGATCCTGATAAAACTAAGACAAAGAGGACAAGTTAGAAGAAAAGAGCTAGACAGTCTTTTATGTGCAACGTTATTGATATGGATGATATGGACAACACTCAAAAAGAAGCTGAACAAAAAAAAAAAACAGAGAAATTATAGAGGTAATACAAGTGGTGCAGCAAGGTCCAACAAAGAAAGAGAAAAACTCACTCAATCCTGTAAAGAGTTTAAGTTAGGAGAAAAAAGTGGTAGCTACTGAGCAGTACCACTTACAAAAATGAAATGTATCAGTTGGAACTATAGAGGACTTGGAAACCCTCTAACAATTCATGAGCTTCATTATATGGTGCAGCAAAAACACCCAAATTTAGTATTTTTTATGGAGACTAAATGCAGAAGAGAAAAAATGGAAAAACTCATGAATAAACTGGGTTTTGATATAAGTTTTACTGTAGATAGTAAGGGTTTTAATGGAGGAATACAATGATGTGGTACTCTGATGAGGAAATAGAGTTGGATTCCTACACTATAAATCATATATCTGTAAATATTTTAGATAAACAAACTGGGAAACTTTGGCTACTAACTAGTTTCTATGGAAACCCTTGTACAACTCTAAGGGAGGGGAGTTGGCAATTGCTAAGACTTTTAAAACCTGTTGATAATAGACCTTGGCTGTATATAGATGATTACAATGAAATTTTGTATAATCACGAGAAGTTTGGAGGGGTTTTGAGACCTTATAGTCAAATGAAGGCTTTTGATCAAGCTTTAAAAGACTGTGATTTAATCGACATGGGTTTTAAAGGACGTAAGTTTACTTAGTTTAATAAGAGACAATGATATGAGAATACTGAGGAGAGATTGGATAGAGAAATGACAAATCAATAGTTTTGCAGCTTTTATCAAGAAATTCAGGTTCACAATTTGGCAATGTGTACTTCAGACCACAACCTTCTTTTGGCAGATTGTAATAACTAGTTCACAAGGGTGAGAAGGAAGGGTAATCTATTTAGATGTGAGAACAGGTGGGGGGAAAAACCAGAATGTCAAAGCCTGATCTCTAATGGATGGAATCAACATTCAAATATCAACAATTCTTTTGAGATGGTTACAGAGAAATTACATAGTTGCAAATGTTTTTTGATAAATTGGAACAGATCAAAGCAACAAGCATCAATAGGTAGTATGGAAGCAAACAAGGAAAAACTACTTACTCTGTAACAAAGAATTTGATGATTTTCCAGAAATTACTTAGATAAAATAACAAATGTTACAACTGTTGGAGGAAGAGAATTCAAAGTGGCAGCAAAGAGCTAAAGAAAATTGGCTGCAATTTGGAGATAGGAATACTAACAACTTTCACAAATGTGTTTCCCAAAGAAGAAAAGCAAATCACATTAAGACAATAACTAATGTGGATGGACATACTCAAGTTTCTGATCAAGGTCTTTTCCATGTTTGGCAGTCCTATTTCAACGACTTATTCACAACATCTAACCCTAGCGGCATCAATGAAGTCTTGATTCCTATGCAAAAGACTATAACTGAACACATGAATCAGAGTTTGCTGGAAAATTTCACTCACAATGAAGTCACAAAAGCAGTGTTTAATATGAAACCAATGGGATCTCCAGGACCATATTGGTTTTTAGATGGGTTTTATCAACAACATTGGAATTCGATTGGAGATGGAATATGTGAAGTTGTTACCAAGGCCTTAAACTCTAGCAACTAGGATAACTCAATCAATAATACCTATTTGGTACTCATCCTGAAAAAGAAAAATCCAAGTCTAGTAACAGATTTTCGGCCAATCAGCTTATGTAATGTAATCTATAAGATATTGTCCAAAGTACTAGCAAACAGAATGAGGAGATTACTGCCAAACATTATCTCAAAAAATCAAAGTGCTTTTGTATTTGGCAGACACATAGTAGCTAACGTCATTGCTTCTTTCGAGCTGATGCATTCAATGAATGGAAGAATGAAAGGGAAAAAAGGTTATATGGCAATGAAAATGGACATGAAAAAGGCTCATGATAGATTGAAATGAAAATTTATAGAGGTATCCTATTACATTCTAAATTAATGGGGTTTCACAATCTTAGTTCATGTATTTAAGGAGAATTAGACAGGGTAATATGCTATCACCCTACATTTTCATTATGAGTGCTAAAGCTCTTACTCAAATGCTTAAAAATACAAAAACATTAGAAGTCTTCTCGAGTATTCCAATGGGAAGGGACCTTATATAACAATATGAAGGGGCCTTGGGTCAAAGAGTAAACATAGACAAGTCCCTCAATATTCTTCAGTAAGAACACAAGAAAAAATCCCACCAGATCCATAGGCATAGCAAGTACGAGAACCACCAACTCTTATGAGAATTACTTGGGTTTACCAGCTTTGATTGACAATCCAGAACACATTCTTTTCAAAATGTTGTTGACAAAGTGAAAAGTAAATTGAACAGCAGCTGGAAACACGATTTTTCTCAAGAGCAGGAAAAGAAACTTGCCTCAAATCAATCATACAAGCTATTCCTATCTACTCCATGGCTGTGTTCAAGCTTCCCAAAGGATTGTTAAAAGATATAAGCTGATGAAAGCCTACTGATGGGGATAGATAAATCAGGAACGAATACTCAATTAGCTAAACTAGAATGAAATAGGGAAAGTAAAAAGTGAAGGAGGTTTGGAGTTTAGGGATTTTGAAAATTTTAATTTAGCCTTGTTATCAAAACAGGGTTCGAAGTTATTGCATAGTCCCAATTCCCTAGCGGCACAAATTCTTAAATTGAAGTATTTCCCTAATTATGATTTTATGAAGGCCAAAATGGGGTATAATCCATCTAATGTTTGGAGGAGTTTATTAGCAGCTAGACATCTCATTAAAGAAGGTTCAATATGTAGGACAAGTGATGGAAAATCAGTCATGATGTGGATTGATAACTGGTTGCCTAAACCCTATTCTTTCAAACTTCGAAGTGGCTATAACCCATTTTTTTCAGAAATAATGGTCTAGGACCTAATTAACCAAGAAACAAAGGAATGGAACATTGGTCTGATCAAGAGGAGAATCAAAACTAATCACTAACATCTCTCTCATTCAGACAGACATAAGTAACAAACTAATATGGACAGGCACATCAAATGGGACATTCAATGTAAGGAGTGCATACTGCCTACAAGGTGAAATTCAAGAAAAAGAAAAAAGGAAAAAGGGAAATGTTCTACAAGTCCATAGGAAAAAGAAAAGTGGACAAAAATCTGTCCCATGATATTCCTTTTGCCACAAAGAATTTCTTGTGAAGAGCATGCCTCAATATCCTACCTACTAGGTAAACCTGTGCAAAAATGAGTGTGTTAATTGATGAAACTTGTCCATTGTGCCTTACTCAACTAGAACAATAAAACATTGCTTATGGGAATGTAAAGCTGCAAATGACATTCTGGGGAAAAGTTCGAGGGTAATCCAAAAAGTCAAGACTCATGTCAAAGTCTAAAGACATTATTAGCATAAATGCTCAAGAAGTTGTATAAAAAATAGATGGAAAAAATGGATCAGTTATTGTGGAACATTTGGTGGAGGATGAATCAACTTGTTTTTAACAATATTCTCGTCGATCCTAATTCAATCCTACAGAGAGTTTACCATATGCAACTTGACTTGGAAGGTCTACAGACTACGCACAACAGCAATAGTTGTGGGAGCACAGATAGAAATGTAAGTTGGGTGTCCCCCTTCAAATTTTGTCAACATCAATTAGGATGTGACAATTGATAGTAATAAAAAAAAAGTTGGAATAGGGGTTGCAATTTGGGATGAAAATGGAAACTTCTTGGCAACACTTAGGAAAAGTTAATCACTGTGTCCTGATCTACTGCTAGTAGAAGCTATAAGAGCTCAAACAGCAGTTAAGCTTGGATTGGAAACTAGCATGAGAAGAATAACTTAGTGGGTGATTCCAAAAAAAGTAATCACGGATATTCAAGTTCAGAGAGAAGATGATAGCTATTATGGAACTATCATCTCAGACATAAGGGATAGAATCAAAAGTTTTGTTGATTGTAATGTTAGACATATTTTAAGAGAAGTTAATGTTATAGCTCATAAACTAGGCAAAAATGCACTGACCACATCTGAGTGCACTATCGAGTTAGAGGAAACTCCTCTTTGTTTGAACACTACGTAAAGTTTTAGTTAATGAAATGAAAAAAAGAATATTATTTGGTCAAAATGAAGTTGTATCGGTATCATCATGTTCTCAACATTCATGATGTACTATTAAATGATTAATTGGGCGTTATTAAATGATTGAAAACTATCTGTTATATTTCATTTTTTGTGAATAATTTAACAACACATCATGAGAGATTTCCTTCTTTAATGCTGAAAAATATATGATTAACATATATATATATACATACATTTACATAAAAAAAGCGTTAAAATAAACGTAGGAAAAAATTAAAATCATGCATTGGATTGAAAATATAAAAGTCTTGAAGAGCACTACAAGAAAAATATCGAAAAATATAGAGAGATTTCACACTATGAATGATGAGAGTTGCTACAAGGAAACCCTCTATATAGCACGAAAAGCACGAATGATGCCAAATGAATAAGTGTGGAAAAATAAAATAAAGACATAAAACAAACAATAAAAACTTAAAACGGATTTTATATTTTTAGTTTTCTCCCTCAGGCCTCATCTTTGCTTTTCTTCCTCCTGCCCAGCTTCATGCTCTTCTCCTGACTAACGAGAAATTGTATTTAAGGTGTGTCCATTAACAGTATTGCTGATCAACAGTCCAACACATTGCTTTAAGCCATGGGCTTGGATTTGAGACTGAACAAATATATTTCAAAAAGGAAAAACATAAAATTTAAGCAGTAAAAAGGATGAAGAGTTTGATTATCACTATCGTAATCGAGTTAGCTCCCCTTAAAAAAAAAAGCAACATCTACATAAATCATATAACGGAAACCTTGATCTAGATCTCTAGGTATCATATCTCATGGGTTCTTTGTTCACCCTCAAATCCCTACCAAAAATTAGGCTTGCAACTATCTTTTTCATTCTTTTTCTTAATCATTCAACTTATCCTCCCCTTTCTTAACCTCGCAATAGCTCAATCCATCCTTTTCAGAACCTCTTGTGGTCAACTGGGTTTGGTGACGAGGCAGTGTCAAATGGAGCGGTGAGGAGCAGTTGGGTGTGAGGGGTAACGGTGGAATGGCCCTGAACAAGAAACCAGCAATGGAAGCGAAGAAAGAGGTTCAAGATGAGAGATGGAGATAGCATAAACCAGGAGAGAGTGGGAAACCAACCACCACAGGATTGTTCTATGAAGGGTAATATGGAATCTTTCTAACTGCTGACATGGGTTTTGTGCTTTTTGTGCCCCTCCCGTTCGTGCGTTCTAGCATTTTTTATGAGTCCATTTAGATAGTAAAAGTTAGGGGTGCTACCACTACGAGGGCACTCCTAATCCAACCTCTGCCTGAGTAAGGGTGGAATTTTTGTTCTACCGCCTGCCCTGTGCGTGGAGGCGGGATTCCCCACTTTGTCAGCAGGGGACAAATTTGGAGGGTACCCGTCTGCCCCCTGGTTGAAAAATGGGTTTCCTTGTTTTCTTGGTGACGAAACGGAGAAAATAAAAAAAAAATTTGAAGAAACTTGAACTAGGAAAGCAAGGAATCTTACCTTCGACGATAGCGACGGCAACAAACACAAGAAACGGCGAACGATAAGTCAGCAACCATCAGTCTCAAGCTCTCGAAAGCGTTTCAGAAAAGGAGAAAAATAGGGGATTAGGGACTCGGGGGCTCGGGGGCTCGGGGAAGAAGAAGGGGGGAATAAAACCCCCAGACCAAACAACATTATTTTGGTCTGGGGTTTTATTTCTAACACCCTTGACCAAATGATGTCGTCTTATCTAGGGATGGATGGCTTTTGAGAAGGAATTCCTCATTCAATTTGGTCCATCCCTGACCATCAATCACCATGGGAAACTTGCCAAACTCAAGCAAGATGGCAAGGTGAAGAACTACATTGAAGATTTTAGACGACTCCAAACTATGGTGTGGGGTTGGTCCGAGGAAGCACTTATGGGAACATTTGTTGATGGCTTGAAACCATGGATAGCCAAAGAGGTGAAATTGAAGCAGCTCACACGCATCCAAGAGGCCATAAGGATAGCTGAGATCCTAAAAGAAAGCTATTCTATGGAGAAATGCCAATCCAAGGAAGTAGGGAGCAAAACCATCACTCCTTTACAAACCAAAATTCCTTGGAAGGGCAAGGAGAGCATTGAAGGAACTTCCAAGCCTAAACCCAATGAAGTAAAAAAGTTAACAAGAGAGGAAGTTCAAGAGAGGAAGTTCAAGAGAGGATTAAGAAAGGATTATGCTTTAAATGTGGAGAGAAGTGAAGTCGAGAGCACACATGCAATTCGGTCAAGGTCTTTGTCATAATTGATGAAGATGCTTTTGAGGAAGTATTAAGTTATGAGGAAGAAGAGATTGAGGTCGAAATTGAGGAAGAGCATGAGGAGGTCGAAATCTCCATTAATGCCATGATGGGTGTGTAAACACCTACCTTCATGAAGTTGATGGCATAGGTGGGGAAACATGAGGTCTCAATGTTGGTGGATAGTGGGTCTACCCACAATTTCATCAACAAATCTATTGTGCACAAATTAGGGTTAAAGTCGAACCCTATAGAGCCATTTGAAGTCAAAGTGGCTAATGGTAACAAGTTGAGATGTGAAGCCCTTGTTAGTAATGTGAAGATGAATGCCCAAGGCGTGAGGATCATAGCCGATTTACATGTCCTAGCACTTGTAGGACTAGATGTGGTCCTGGGCAATGCTTGGCTCAAGGGATTGGGAAGAGTGATTAACGACTACCACAATATGACAATGGAGTTCAAAATTGGGACTAAAAAGCACACATTGAAGGCCATACCTTCCAAAGAAGTGAAGCATTGTGAGGCCATAATATTTGAAAAATTGTGCAAGGGTGGAGCAACTTGCTTTGCCGTGGTACTAGCCAAGGAAGATGCGGCATTGGAGGTAAAAGAGGAAGAAAAAAAGAGCAATCGAGATGAGTTAGCATTGCTGCCCGTGGAGGTTCAAGAAGTCTTGAAGGACCATCGGGGGGTTTTGGAGGTGCCTATTACTCTACCACCTTCTAGGCCCTTCGACCATCGTATTGTATTGGTCAATGAGAGGAAACCGGTTAATGTTCTTCCATACCGATATGCTCACTTTCAAAAAGAAGAAATTGAGAGACACGTAGATGAGATGTTGAAGGATGGGTTGATCCGGCCTAGCACAAGTCATTTTTCTTCAACGATCATGTTGGTGAAAAAGAAGGATGGAACATAGAGGTTTTGCACTGATTATCGAGCACTAAATGAGGCGACAGTGAAGGATAGGTTTCCTATCCCTACAGGGATGAGATGCTTGATGAGTTGCATGGGGCAAGTGTCTTCTCCAAACTTGACTTGAGAGCTGGGTACCACCAAATCAGGATGAACGAGAAGAATGTTCACAACACGGCATTTAGGACTCATTTAGGACAGTATGAGTACCTGGTGATGCCTTTTGGGTTGTGCAATGCTCCTTTCATATTTCAAGCGGCTATGAATACCATATTCACGCCACTTTTGAAGAGATTTGTACTCGTATTTTGATGACATCTTGGTCTATTCCAAGACCGTAGATGCCCACAAGGAACATTTGAGAGTTGTGTTGAAGATCTTAAAAGAGCACCACTTTTTCATAAAGGCTTCCAAATGTGCATTTATGGAAAGAGCACTGGAGTACTTGGGGCACTTCATCTAGGGAGAGGGGGTAAAAGTGGATCAAATGAAGGTTGAAGCCATGATAGATTGGCCACTCCCTAAGGATGTTTCGGTCCAAAAGGGTTTCTTGGGCTTGATTGGCTACTATAGGAGGTTTGTGAATAATTATGGGCTTATAGCCAAACCACTCATGTCTTTTCTTAAGAAAGATAACTTTGAGTGAACCTAAGAAGCAAGAATAGCCTTTGAAGACTTGAAGAGGGCTATGATTATTACACCCGTACTTGCCTTGCCCAACTTTAGGAAACCATTTGAGGTGTATACCGATGTGAGTAGTGATGGGATAGAGGCTATTTTGGTTCAAGAGTAAAGGCCATTGGCTTTTATTTCTAAAGCTCTTGGACCAATGAAAAAGACATGGAGTATCTATGCCCTAGAGATGTTAGCAATTGTGCATGCAGTGAAGATATTGCGACCCTACCTCTTGGGCCGTAGGTTTACCATTGTGACTGATTAACAAGCACTGAGGCCTTGATGAAACAGAAGATTGTGACTCTCGAGCAACAGAAATTTCTAGTGAAGCTGTTGGGTTTCGAGTATGACATTGTCTACCAACCAGATAAAGAGAACAAGGTGGTAGATGCTTTGAGTAGACGTGAGGGGAGCTCACTCTTGGAGGTCGACCGTGATGATGATGATGAAGAAGACCAAAGGTCATCACACGTGATCCTTGAGGGCAGAGATGTTCTCGGAGGGGGAATGTCAAAACCCCTAGGCAGACCGCCCTCATGACTGCCCATGACACTACACTAGTGGGCCTGCTTGTGCACCTTGGCCCCAACCTTGACATGCAAGTAGACCCTAGCGAGGTTAGTGGCATGCCCCTATAGGCATGCCAGCCAGCGCACAGCACCAACCCGCGCTCTGCAAGCGAGGTTAGTAGCATGCCCACAAGGCATGTCATCCAGCGTGCGGCACCAGCCCACGCTTGTCAGCGAGGTTAGTGGCATGCACACCATGCATGCCATCCAGTGCGTGGTACCAGCCCGCGCCCTACAGCACGCAGCACCCAGACCGTCAGTTTGGGCCATGTATGTCCATCGCCCTGGCCATCAGTCTGGGCCATGCAGGATCATCACCCAAGCCCCTTGACTAGGCCACACCACATCAGTACGGTATTGCTTTGTACCCACCATCAGGCCTATGCATGGCATCCAGCCATGCCCACCATCAGCTGGCCCCACACAACACCATGACCGACACATCACCAGACCCGCGCACGCAGCCAGGAGCCATGCAAACTAGTCAGCCATGGACCACGACGAGCTATAAGCCCACCATGAGCCATGAAGGCCACGACCACCACCTTGCTTAGGTGCCACCTAACATTTACTTTTATGTTATTTTTATTTTTTAATTGTTTATTTCATTTGGATAATGTTTTAAGTAGTTTAGTTCTATTAGGGACCTATTGAGGATTTCCAAGTTGTAAACTCTATAAATAGAACCTTTAGGCTTTAGTTTTCCATCTTTGGTTAATTTTGATTTTGGAGAGACTCCTTTGAGAGCATAGGCCGGCCACCCTTTGGGAGGTTTGGATTTATCATTCGGTGCTTTTGCACTTAGGATTCTTAGAGTGCAATTCATGAATTCCCTTGAAGATGTTTGCTTCTTGCAATTTGTGAATAGAATACAACCGCGTCTATCCTTTTATTTATAAAGTTGTTTGAGGTATTTTTCATATTTGTGTGTTTGGTGTTCTTTCATTCATTGGTTGAGTTTGTGTGAGTGTTATTGTTGAGATTGAGTGCCTAATTCTCCCCACTAGTGGATTTGAAAATTGAGTGTGAGTGAGTGAGTGATTATGTGTGAAGGAGTGTGCTTGGAGTAGTGCTAGCCGAATCCTCCATTATAGTGTTCGGAGTGGTGCATTATGTTTTTCAAGTTCTTCCTTTGTTCATCCATTCCATTGGGTGACATTTGGTTGCCTTGAAGTTCATCATTGGCCAACTCAAGAATTCGGCCAAACCACAACACCCTAGCCCCATAAAAGTTGCCCACCTTAGTCCATACAACCCTAGCCTCCACCACAACCTTATCCATCAATACCTTATTTGGCCATACCATATTCCATAACTCATAAAATCCTAGTTGAACCATCACCTTATCCTTATCCATCCACAAATTCAAACCAACTCAAATTCAAAGTCAAACCAATTCAAATTCAAATTCAAACCCAATTCAAAATTCAAAATTCAAAATTCAAAACCAAAACCTAATCCAATCCAAACACCTATTCAGCCAACACCTTTATTGTGTTAGCCGAATATCCTATAGCTAATTCATCCTTCTTATCCTATCCAAAACTAATCAAATCCAATTCGAAAGCAAACCTTATCCAACCACTACATAGGCGACCATCATCCATCCCATTTGAAATTTGAATTCCTAGATAGGAATTAATCTTCCAAGAGAACCCTAGCCAAACTCATCCCAAAACCTAGCATTGCCTAACCAATTTCAACTTCAGATTTTCAATGCTTTCCAATTTAAGCTTTCCAAAATAATAACTGGTCAGGCAAAATTTCAATTGGTGTTCAACTTCAGATTCTCAATGCCTTTTCTTTTATAGGTAAGGTATAGGCGCCACTTGTATTTAGGTTTAGGGTTAGGAAGTTGAACACCAATTGAAATTTTGCCTGACTAGTTATTATTTTGGAAAGCTTAAATTGGAAAGCATTGAAAATCTAAAGTTGATCTCCAATTGATCACTATGAAGTTAGTTTCTAGAGAAATCAAGAGAACATATTTAGTAAAAAAATTTATGAAAAATTTATTTTTAATAAATTTTGACGAGCTTGCAAAGATTCCTCTCTAGTTTTCTCCCAAGAGGTCTGTTGGATGAAAATAGGGGCAATGTTCTCTAAGTCTTAGAGTATTATCATTGGATTGATCATCCTAATTTTTAAAACTTGAAGAATAGGTAACATTTTCACTTTTAGTTAATCACTTAAAATTTGAAGTTTACATTAAATTAGCGTTTACATTCTTTATAATAATACAATGTTATTTTTTTTAAAATTTTTAATTTTTAAATACTTTAATTTTTATTTTCATAATCTCCAATAACTATTCCATAAGCGATATTGCTTAAAATATTATGGATCTCACTTTTAAATGTCAAAAAGCAATCTATAATTCATATAAGATGGTTAACATGAAGATCGATATCAATGGGCTCTCTAATGGCCAAAACAGAAACAAAAACTGATTTTGTTATGGAAAAATCTCTGCATTGAACGCATGGAAGCAAATTAAGAACTAACTAATTTGGAGAAGCATGTAGCTTTTATTAAAATCTATTAATTTGTTCATGGTGTTCTTTGTCTTGACCTTGTCATCATCATCCATGGCCACCATCCTCAAAAACCAACCCCACGTGGCGACCCCCAATACCAAAACAGAACTGCTTTTAAGACCAAGATTTCCCAGGTTTTTCATTTTTTTTCTCTTAAACATATTCACTATAAGAGGGGCCTGTCATGTCCAGACCAACTCCAACGTTCTTGCTCCAATTTATAGCCGAAGAGGTTCAAGACTTTACGCTTCCATCAGACGCTCAAGGTAGCAGTAGTGGGCCGTGCTTGATAGCAAACCAACAAAATATAAATCGATTTTTCCACAAAAGACAAATTAGAAGAAAAGTGTGGATGGCCGCTGGGAAATGAAATATCGAAGATCAAATACGAGAGGAAGCTGATGAGAGTGGGCTGTCCATACCGGTAATTGTTTCGAGCCGAAAAGCCTCAAAAGCCAAAGCCAGCTAGGATTTGACGATGTCCCAGCTTTGTGGGGAGTGCATTTTTAGGCAGAAAAGCCAAAGCCAAGGAGAGAAGAAGAAGAAGAAGAGAGAGAGAGAAAAAAAAAGGGTCAGAGAGAGTGGGAAGAAGAAGAGAAAGAAAGAGACGTGGGAGAGAAAGAAGAAGAAAGCTGCGGGAGAGAGAAGTCGAAATATGATAAATATTTTGTCTCGATTTAGAGGTGAGATGAGTTTATTTTATTTTTTAATATTATTATTATTTTAAAATTTGAAAAATATGTATTGAAATTTAAAAAAAATATATTGAGATTTAAAAAATGTATATTGATATTTGAAAAATGTGTATAGAAATTTGTGTTTTATATAAAAAAAAAATTATAAAAATATAATAATAAAATGGAAATGAATTGAAAGGAACTAAGAACACTTCTGAATTCAAACTGTAGCTCATATTTTAGATGAAATGAATTTGGCTAATTCAATGTAGACCAACTACCGACAAAATTAGTTAAATTTGAAAATGAAAAGACATTTAGCCAATCCAATACTGAAAACTATTAGCAGGGTTGTTGGTTTCGATTGTTTGTGGCTATATTTGAGAGAGTATTAGAGGTGGAAGTGGAGGCACAACAAGGCTATTTTCGGTGGCGATGGAAGATTTAGTGGAGTTAAGGAACTAGATGAAGCTTTTTGATGAGAAACTGGCGACAATAGAGTTGCATGATGAAGAGATCAATGTTGTGACAAAAAAAAGGGGAACTGTCTAATTGGGAAAGTCTATATGGAGCGTGGGATTAGCAAGAATGTGATATCATCAACCATGGCCAGAGTTTAGAGACTGAGCAAACCTGCAGTTTTCCAAGAGGTGGGGGGTGAACCTGTTTATGGTTGTGTTCAACAAGCATTCTGAAAAATACAAGGTGGAAGAAGGTAAACCTTGGTTATTTGATAATCATTTGTTCATTTTATGGAAGTTTGATGGTGAATCTCAGCCTACTAAAATGAAATTTGAACATGAGTCTCTGTGGGTTCAATTGCACAACTTGACTCTAGCAAGTATGAATGGAGATACGAGGATGAAGATTGGGAAACAATTGGGAAGGTGGAGGATATCGATGTAGATGAAGGGGAGAGAAGATGGGGGAAGTGTATTAGGGTTAAAATTAAGTGGGGAAGTGTATTAGGGTTAAAATTAAGTGGACCTTACGAAGGCTTTAGCAAGAGGTAGAACAATTTTGATAATGGTGAAAAGCTATGGATTCTAATTAGGTATGAGAAATTACCTAGGGCCTATTTCACTTGTGGTAGACTTTAACATGCTAATCAATTATGTAAATCTGAGAGAGGGGGAGGAGGAGGTAAGACAAACCTTTATGGAGTGTGGCTTACGACAGAGATTGGAGGTAGAACTAGGTTAATTACAGATAATGGAGAAGTGCGGAAGAGTAGAGAATAGAAGGAAGAAGCGAGTAGAGGTTCAATAGAAAAGCCTATTATGGCGGCGATGAGTGGCGGAGGGGAGGTAGGGCGACAACGTAATATGTAAGTTGAAAAAATTCAAAGGGAGATAGTTGTTGAGAAAATAGGAAGGGGTCGTACTTTATGTGGCGAGAAAAAGGTAACAAAAGTGTTCAAAGGGTTATTGGATCTTGCCACCAGGGGGAGGGGGGGGGGGGTTCAGTCCTCCCTTGGGATTTTGATTACAAATGTTGGTAGGGGATAAGGGGTTTTCAAATTTAAATTTAAGGGATTAGCAAGAAGAAGTTGGGATACAAGATCTGGTGAGAAATAATTCTGTTGGAGTGGATTTTGAAATGAGGGGGATAGGAAAAAGAAGGGAAGTTATGGGAGGACAACAAATTCTAATGGGCCAAGATAAGGAATGAGGTTGCACATTTCGGTTTGATGGTCTTACAAACCCGGGAAAGACTTCAAGACTTGGGCTTGAGGATGTTAATGGCCTCGATACATAGAGTGATGATTTTCAAGAACGGAGACATCAGTGTAATGAGGGTGGATCAGTGTCTCTAAGGTACTCTGTGGGGGGTGGAAAAGGAGGACTAGAGCTAGTTTTAAGGCATCTTTGTCTCAAGGAAGGGTGGGTGTGAAGAGGAATAATTATGAGATAATAGAGAGTGTAATAGAAAAATGGGCAAAAAAGATAATTAAGGTAAGGGATGAATTTTTTAACCCTCAATGAATACCACCAAAAAGAATAGTCTAGATAAAACATAGAATAGTCTAGAATAGTCATTTACCTTTCTGTTATATTTTATTCTTTATTATGATTCTTTTGTAACAGAATTATTCCCTTGTAAACGTGTATAAATACAGACCTTAAAATCTCATAATGAAATAGCTTGGAATTCAGGAAAACTTGTGCTACTTACAATTGTAAAGACTCTCTCATTTTCTGTAAGTGGTTCGTTGATTTATGGAAAAAATGGTGTTTCCTTGATAATATTACAAATGGTTTGCTTTGATTAAAGTCTCTTGCTGGAGGTCTGTTGGTAAAAGCTCGCAACTTCGCTGTTATAACAGGTGTCAATGCTGGCATCACCTCCGTCATGAGACGACTTAGGGGCAAGGAGGATGCCCAGTCTTGGTGGGATTCCTTAATCCTTTCTTGTTCTCCGGTTTCTTTCTGCTCTATTGTTTGGGATTTGTATATTCAACTTCCTGGAATTTGGGCTTAGTGGACTTGTTTTAGTGATTATGAAATCCATACCTACTTTTACCCTCTCCCGTCTTCTACCCTGCCTTGCTAGCAAATGTGAAATAATTCCTTGTATGTTCAGGAAAAATTTACATCTGTTGGTATTCCTTTCTAGTGTGTAAATGTCCTTCTCTGGTGATATGTTATTAATGATGCTACTGGGGATTTTAACAATTAGGATGTATGGCAAAAATTTTATATTTGGGCTATGCTGTGGGACCAGGGGAGACCCCTGATTTCCCCTCCCCCAGTTTTAAATTTTGTGTCCATGGTTCATACAAAGATTTGCTTTTGTTATCATATGTCCTAGAGCAAGTGAAGGTGGTTTCTCACTCATTGTACTTCTATTAGCTAGTTGGGATACTTGAATATTTCCGTTGATCTTGCTGATATAAGAACTCAATTTGCATATACTTTATATGAAGTAAATTAGCAAAGTAAATTAGCAATACAATCACTGTAACGCCCCGTACTCGTAGGGGGTCACGAAACTTCACCTGTTTGGTATATTCCATCCTCAAATACAAATAATAATAGGTCTCCGACCATATTCCAAAATAAAAATATTTTTCACGAACCAATCCATATAACAATGTCCATCAAGTCATAAATAAAAGAATATGAATAAATCATAACTGAGAGGGTTCACATTCTCCCAAGAAGCTTAACGATAAAGAATAACTAACATTTCTATAAATCCAATGAAACTAGAACCCAAATAATAAATAAATTAAATTTTGTTTTCTCCCATCTAGCCTATGGCCCTAACAGCTTAAAGCTTGATCAAGACTCTACTTTTGGCCCTTTGATGGAACATCCAGATCATCTGAAAAATATATGAGATAAGAGGGGTGAGTTTTTCCACAACTCAGTAAGTGAAGAATCTATACAAGCGTGTAAACATGAGCATTTACCAAGTAATAAAATACGAAACAAAACATAATATTGCATAAAAGAACAAATGATTTTCAAGATAATTTAAATCATCAAGTACTTTGGCATAAACAAACTGAGTATTATCACTATATCAATCGGAGCATCTCACAAAGCAAAGACCATGTTTAACCCCCGTGGTAGGGTTGTGCTAATCCCGGTGGCTAAACCAGGCAGAGACAGAGGTGGAACTTTCCCTTATTCGTTCTCGGTGCCTCGAGTGTGCACATAGGAAAGCCCACAATATACCACTTTGTTTCCAAAGTGGGTGCACTCAGAGATAGGAAATTGGTACCAAATCCAAACAGAGCAAATACAGAGCAGAGCAGAGCCAAACAGAGATAAAGTCAAATACTAATCAGAATACTATGCCAAAGATTTTCAGAATAAATAAAGACATATAAATCCAAACTATTTTTCAGAATAAAGCTTATGTAAATAAAACATAGTCAACACAACCAAGGTATAATTTTTCTCAGATAAACAAAAATCTTCTTTTCACATTTCAGAAAAATAACACGACAAAAAGCAGCTCATGTCTACACAATGCATGTCTGAAATATTTTTCCTTCTTTTATATAAGCGTCATGAATAATGCAAACAATCTACTGAGGTTGATTTTTCTCAAGTTTTCATTTCGTAACCAACAAAAAACACAAATTTTTTTTAAAAGTCAACCTCAGTCCCCTTTTGGTATAAAACCGAGCATACGAACCCCGCTTACCTGACTGCTGTAGCGAAAAATCAAAACTTTGAGTCTCAACGCTAAAAGTTTCGTCACCTATACTTGAAAATAATTTCCTTTATATTAATGACCACTCCAAAGGCCTAAAATCATAAATTATAAATTAACTACAATGTCTGTCTAAAAATTTACAATTTCCCGCAACCCAACAAATATAGTATCGAAAACGCTCAACGACTATTTTTCCAAACCCACAAAATTTTAGCGACTATTCATCATTCCAGCTTACCATGTATTTTTCTCAAAACCCCAAAATACCATAAAAATGATTTCTTCAAAACATACTGTTAGCCACCAAACCGAGTATTATTATATGCGTTTCAACAGAACTTCACGAACTACAAAATTTCAACACCCAAAAATTGTATAGTCTCCCATACGTTCAAAACTACCAAACCTAACCATTTACATCACTCAAAACATCCCAAACAACCCATCGGCAACACCAATCAGCAAAAGAAATTAACAAAGAAAATCCTCGAACATCCCCCCAAAATCCCTTCGAAACAATGGATTCGGAAGCTGGAGAAAATTTCCATAAATATCACGGGAAGAAAAATCTATCTAGTAATTTATCAAATCCAAACATCATAAATTTATTTGCTGACCTCCCCAACCTTCTAGCAACAACCGAAACACTCTTGGCAACAAAAATTTCGGAAATTGAAACCAGAAAATACCACAAACAAAATATATATATATCATGGAGAGACCCAGAATTTGAAGAAAAATATCTAAACTAAAACATCTGAGATGAGCATCCAAGAGGAAAATCCATAAATCTTACCTCGAATGGAAACAATCACACGAAACGGGCGGTGACAACACGCGGACAGTGGCCGAATTTTCGCCTCCTATGCTCTGTTTCAACCATCGGAAAACCCGCGAAAATAACAGTGATTTAAAACCCAAGATCAATCCTTGCATGAAAAGTAAAACGCAAGAGAAGGGGGAAAATTTTAGATGAACTTACCGGTGCGAAAAATAGGGTGAAGGAAAACAGGGGAGCCGGCGGTGAGGACCCAAACAGAGCTGCAAACTGCCGAAAGAGAGAGGGAGAGAAAAATAAGTATTTCTGTTGAGCTTTCTAGTGGAATCGGGATTGCCGAGGACGTGGGGGTGGGTGCGAGAAAAAGGGAATGGAGAAGCAGAGGGAAACCGTTGCCCAGGGGATGAGAAGGAAAAGAGAAAAAGAAAGGAAAAGAAAGAAAGAAGGAAGGAAAAGGGGGGGCGGCGGTTTAATTACCTGGGACGGAAAACGGTGACGTTTTCGAGCTGGGGCTGGGCTGGGGCTGGGGCTGGGGCTGGGGCTGGGCTGGGGCTGGGCCGGGCCTGACAATCACTGGAATCAATTATGGTGTAGAGACTTCTCTTTGGAAGATGGAATTTGCTGTTTATTACTGTTGCAGTACAGACTATTTCAGCAAAATTTCTGAGCTTTTATTGTCGTTTCTGTTGGTAGGTAGAAAATATTTCACAGAGATTATAAATTGAAGTTTACTATTGGAATCAGAATCCAAATCAAGTCCTCATTTCGGCAACATTTTTTTTTTTTCACTTGGATAAGATAAGAAGAATAAACTGACTAAAATGGTAAATCTAAGGCTGATTGGTGATCTCCCTTAAATGTAACCCATGGATAAATTATTTATGATGAATCTAGGTGGCCTCATTAATGGCACCAGCTACATATTATATGTTTTACATTATTTTTAAATGATTTAGGGAAAAGAAATGTAAGCCTTTGGACCATTTCAATGTGGATGCATGTTTGCGTAGTGGTATTAGTATACTGGGAAGATTGTAGTTTACGTACACTTGTTTGGTTTGAATGTGAAAATGTTGAGGCCCAATCTGGAAATGTTTTGCTCGTGGGTCTAAAGTGAAAGCAACATGGGTCGAACCAGAAGTTTTATGAAGCACATATTTCCCAAACAGATTTTATTAATTTTTTTTTTCAATTATGGTGCATGTATGCGATCATGAAAACCAACTTTTACAGCACCTACTGTGCTATTAGATTTTAATATGAGGGTCATGGATCAACATTGTGTTTTAGTTGCGTTTTATCCTAATTTGTATTCCATGTACTTTCTTATTAGTTGAGTTTATCATTGCAGCATGGTGGCAGCCTTTGGTTCTGGAGCTATGCATGTTTACATTGGTGAGTGACATGAGGGCAGGTGCCCCAAATCAAGCAGCAAATGCAATCACTTCTGTCCTCTTTTTTGCTCTTGTCCAAGGTGGAATTTTCAAGGTGAGCAATTAGAGGAAGGAAATTATCATTTCAAAAGTGGTTCAACTTTGACAGTGTGCTTATATTCTAGTCTTAACTATCAATAACTGCTACGAAACCAATGAATACTGTAGAATTCTCATTCATCAACGAACTTCGATGGGGTTCCCTGATTTAAGTCTAGTGTTTCTAGACGTCTGAATATTGACTCCTTCCGGGAGTGATGGAAAATCATGAGTATGAAAATATGGCCATCTTCAACAATAAAATGCATTTTAATTTTTCTCTGCTATCTATGGCCTTAGTTTTCATTTGAAAAAGCTAAAGATAAATACCATTCCCCTATATCAATGTCGGGAACTTAAGAATATCCTCAAAGTGAATGGATGTGAGCGGTTTGAATCAATAGAGTCTCTCAAGTTAATGTATAATGGGTGACAATGGGGGAAGTGACACGTTAGATTTTTCCTGTGGTATGAGATGGTAACATGTAGTGTTCTATTGGCACACAATTAATATGCTGAGCACTTATCCATGTGGTTATGCAGCTAGTGGAAAGGTTCTCTAAACCTCCAGTTGAAGATGTCTTCTATACTAAAACAAGATACATGTTGTATAACCTTGGCCCCAGCATTTCGAGAAGAATTTCAAGAAAGGCTTGTTAACGGATAGCACATTACCTCTGCTCACTGACAGGTAACTGGATTTGCATCTTCTTAAGCTCTCTTCTGTCTTTCTTTCATAGATGTCTTTGGCCCTAAATTTATGCTGTAATGGCCATGATGTGTTTCAGTGCTCTTAGAGATGCAAAAATCCCTCCTGGACCAAGACTTCTCATTCTTGATCACATTCAGAGGTCTGACTCATTATATATGTATCTTAATGCTTTCTCCTGAGTTTTTAAATCATCTTACCTTTGGATATATTTCGTTTCAGGGACCTGGAGATGAGAAGTAGGCAAGGAAGTGGTCGTTCAGTTGTATGCTACTACTGTTTTACCTGTTAAAACTCAGAAAAGATAGGAATTTTACCTGCAATGAGATGACAATTTTTGAGGTCTAACAGATTAAATTCTCGGTAAAAAATTAAAAAAAAAAACGAGAAAAGGAAAGAAAAATCACTTTAAATTGTGCCTTAGTAACTGGATTTGCATCTTCCTAAGCTCTCTTTCTGTCTTTCTCTCAAAGATGTCTTAGCCCAAAATTTATGCTGTAATGGCCATGATGTGTTTCAGTGCTCTTAGAGATGCTAAAATCCCACCTGGACCAAGACTTCTCCTTCTTGATCACATTCAGAGGTCTGACTCATTATATATCTATCTTAATTCTTTCTCCTGAATTTTGGATTCATCTTACCTTTGGATATATTTGAGTTCAGGGACCCGGAGATGAGAAGTAGGCAAGGAAGTGGTCACTGATTACCTACTGCCAAACCAGTTGTATGCCACTACTGTTTTACCTGCAATGAGATGACAATTTTCGTGGTCTAACAGATTAAATTCTCAGTATAAAAGAAAAAAATAAAATAAAAAAATAAAAAAATAAAAAAAAAAAAAAGAAAAGGAAAGAAAAATAACTTTAAATTGTGCCTTAGTTTTGGTGCAATTATGATCTAGTTTTGGTGCAATTATGATCTTGAATGTGGTACTCTGAATAATATATATGTTGATCACTATTTTTTTTATAACGAAACATGATTACTGTCTATGCCTGATGGCTTTAATATAATTGTCAAACTAGCAGGAGATAACAAATTGATTGAGACTGCCTTGTTCACACAAAGTGGTTATACTTTGTGAGAGTTTTGGTGGGTTTGAAACTTGGTAAGGTCTAAGGTGAGGGAGCAGATTGGCGGTTTGAAGAAGTGGGAGTTGGGAGTAGAAGTTGATGGAGGTGGTAGATGGTTGAACATTCTGGAGAGGGAGTGCGTGCTCACATCACATTGAAATTATGTTGTAGTCTGCTTCTGGGGTGTGCTTTCTAATCTCCTCACCTGGTAAATAGGAAACCCATTTGATCAGATGGTTTCAGTTGAGCTTTTTGTAGAATACCTCTTTGGGCGGATCGATAGGTTAGCTTAGCCTCCTTTTAAAAGTTTTATAGGTTTCCATTATAAAATCCCATTTCGTTATGTGGAAATTTCTGTGTAGCAAGAGCACTCTCGTTAGATTGTCGAAAATTAAAATACACTTTTAGCCATTATAAAGAAAAATTTGACTTTTGACTATTTCATTCATGACATTGATCCTCACATTATAATAAATATTTTTTTATTATATAATAATAAAATAATATAACAATAATTTGATTTGTACTATTCACATCAATTTTTCACATTAGATTATCCGTTCATTCATTATATAGTAATGAGTAATTAATAATTAAAAAAATATTTAATTATTTGTAATTATTAGTGTATTTTATTTTACCATATTTTACCATTCTACTATAGGTAAAATTACTAATTAATAATTTCCTATGTATTCTATTATATGTTAATTAATATATTATTGGTAGAATTACTCAAATACAATAGCTATTATATGTTAATAATGATCATATTCTAATTAAAATATGGATTAAAAAAAATTAATTAGTAATTCTATTCTATTTAAATTAAATTACTAATTAATAATTTCCTATGTATTGGAAAGCGTAATGAAATCAAATAAAAGCAACAAAAATAGGAAAAATGATTATGTTGTGAGAAAGAAAGAGAGAGAAGAAATTAATAAAATATGGATTTGGCATGTGGATAGTTACATGCAAAATTGGAATAAATTTTGGCAATATTGTAGCAAAGTCGAAATTTTTTTAGACTTTAGCCAATTCAATGTGACCTTATTTTAAGCCCTAGTGGCTAAAAGTACATTATAAAAAGCCAATCCAATAAAAGTGCATTAAATTTTAAGGCCTAATGGCTAAGATCAAATATATGTATACCTGGCATTTGGACCCTGCCACGACTCCATGGGGGTTTTTATATAGATTTTTTTTTAAAATTACATAAATTTTATCTCCACATATTATTTATTGTTTTTGTAAAAAAAATAAAATGAAAAAAAGTGTAAAAAAAAATTTACACTACGTAGCCGCGGCAGGGATCCCTAGCACTGCTCAATGGCTAAAACTAAGTATTGTCAAAATTTGGCCAAATTTTAGCTAGTTTGCTTAAAAAATATCTACACCAAACTAGCTAAATTTATAGTAAAATTGTCATCTATTTGACTGGTTAGGGCCCATTTGGATACAGAGGTGAGATAAAATCATCTCATCTCATTTCAATTCAATAATCTCACTATTATTCATAATCTCACTATTTTAATTCAATATTCTTTCAATTTTCTGCTCTTGGTTTTCAGCCAATAAAAGTTATCAAAGGTTAATGAATTTAATTTATAGAGTTAAATATCCTACAACTTATACGCTTGTGTTGCATACTCAATGTTACAAGTTTAGGTTTCATTTATGGTAAAAGTCCTCTCCCTAAAATTAATATTCATACATTATGACCAGACACACACATATATATACATATATATATATATATATGTATGTTTGTATGTATGTGTATATGTGTGTGTATTAACATGAATATAACTAATGATCCTATACCTGCATAAACTTTAATTATATGTTAAAAATTTTATTTCTTAAGAGTCTTCTTTTGGTTGGTCATAATTTCTCCCTCAATAGTCCTCATTGGGCCCCTTTCACCCTAATAAACTTCTAGTTTACTTAAACAAATTAAGTAGAAAGTATTTTCATTGTCTAATATTAATAGCAGGTCCAAACAACAATTAGTACTAATTACTATCATTTACATTCACAGCTGTTGGAGTTTAGATGAGATTTAATGTTAGTCTTTGCCTCTTATTTTGTTGAGTTTGGATTTAATGAATCACTTCCGATACAAATAATATTTAGTGGCTCATCTCTGAAAAAATGAATTATTGTTGTTCTCTCTTTGTATTTCTCCCCTTATTTAATTTTTAACAAGCATTGATGTTTCTGTCAAACGGATATTAATTTGAAACTGAAATTCTTAGATTCTTTTACCACTGATTGAGGCAGCAGGAGATTGTGTTTCATCATTTCAATAAACAAGCCAGTTGTACTTTACTGCATCAACACTGTTTTTTTTTTCTTTACTTGATAATTTAGTTGTACTTCTTAATTTTGTTCCAATATATATTGGATCTAAAGAAGCTTTTATCCCTAAAGAATGAAGATGATTGTTGTATGTTAAGATTCACTAGAAATTCCAAATGAGAGTTCTCACTGATTGTAAGTTTAAGATATATAATTCTTTTTTCTTTGGTGGTTTATAGTTAGTTATATTTAACCAAGAAAAAAACCATACTATGAATTCTATTTTAAAAGAGAGAGGTTTATGGCAGTGAAATGTGATATGAGTAAGGCTATGTAGGATTGTATGGAGTTTTCTTAAGCTAGTCATGGAAAACTTAGGCTTTGGGCAGAGATGGATAATTTAGTTTGGTTATGAAATGTGTCACTTATGTTAATTACTCAGTTTTAGTAAATGGTGAATTACAACAAAATTTCCAAACTTAAAGAGTTGGGTCTTTGATAGGGAGATCCCTTATCTCTATATTTATTTATTTTTTGTGCATGTTCAATGGTCTCATCTCACATGTCCATATGCATGTCGCTCCCACTCACCAATTACAAGAAAGTTGGTTCAAATGTAATATCTATTCTCTATTGAGGATCGTTTACTCTTTATTAAAGCTTATTTGTTAGAATGGATAAGATTACAAGACCTTTTTCTATGGTATGAGATAATTTATAAACAGAAATTGAACAGGAATTAGACATCTTTATATTTTAGCAAAAATATAGCATGGGCAATGAGGCAAACTATCAAAGAAATATCTGGGTTGAGATCAACTGAATGCTTTGAGAAGTACATTGGATTAGCATCGATGGTAAAAGAAATTTCACATTACTTTGGAATGAGATTTATATGAGGTATCATCTTCCCTTCCTAGTAAGGCCTTTTAGAAAAGAGTGTATAAGTTTCTTTATAATATCAGAGACAAACTTTTCAGCAATATACTCCATCCATTGATTTAATGAGATTCACTTGTAGGAAAACGACAAAAGATCAGCCCACAAGTGAGTGAGAGTGAAGGAAATTCCACATTACTTTGAAATGAGCTTGCCATGTGCTTTATATGATGCAGCATCTCTCCTTCCTAATAAGGTCTTTTAAAAAAGAGTATATGAGTTTCTTTAGATGGATGGTAAAAACAAAACAAATGCTTTCAAATGTTTGAAGAAAACTTGAAAACTGAGTATTTCATTATTTCAAATTGATCTTTTGGGAGTAGAAAAAAAAACCTCATGGTTATATTGAGGTAATACACATATATAAAATGGTGTATTTTTTAATCTTCAACAAAAATTATTTATTACTTGTCATGATGTTTTATACTAGCTGGTGATAAACACGTGTCAAATACATACCATAAACATTTTCAAAATTAGTTACAAGTTTCCAATAGCAGAAATTGAAGTTAATAAAAGAAAATAGATTAAATAATATAGAACTTAGTAAGTTTCAACATGATCGGGGATGGATAAAACCAATGAGAAGTGCAAATCGCGCAAGCAAAGCTAGAAACAGACCGCAACGCAACAACTAGGACTTGTGTCAGAGGAGTTTTGAGCGTGAGCTACCACTCATAAATTGACTAAAACTTAAAAATCAAGGCAATTATTTAGTTAAAAAGTAAAAGTTCAAAGAAACTAAAAATTAAAACTAAAGAATGAAGAATTATTGTTTATAACCTAAATTCTTTACAAATAACTAATTAAAATATAACCTGCAAAAGAGTTTGAAGTGTTTCAGTTAGTGTTGGAAGTCAAAATTTCCTTACTTCTAAAACGTATGTGAATGATACGGCAGGGGAAATGAATGATGCGAGTGAATAGCATGAAAACAACACCAAAAAAACATGGACAGATTCTTTCTTGCAATAAGTAATATAAACACATGCCAACTATCTATATAAGCATTTTCAAAACTTACATACAAATGTCCTGTACTAGCAAAAATTGAAGGGACTAATAAAAGAAAATAATAGAGAAAATTATAAAAATCATGATAAAATGACTAAAACTTAAAAATCAAGACAATTAGTTAAAAAGTGAAAATTCAAATAAATTAAAATTAAACTTACAGAATGAAAAAATATTATTAATAAACTAAGTTCTTTAGAAATAGCTAATTAAAATATAACTTACAATTAGTGTAGACTGTGTAGTTTTCTTTTCTACGAAAAAAATTGTTTGAAGTCAAAATTTTCCAAAATTTATAAGACGTACGTGCATAATACAGTAGGATAAACAGATGATGTGTGTGAACAACATGCAAGAAACGACACCAAATAAATGAATGTGTCCCATTTTTTTCCAATATTAATTGACCTTACGCTACACGCAAATTGCATTGACTCAGTTCAATCTAATTAAATTTGAGCGAGTCTTGCGTACATTTGGACTTTCTTGAAATCTGACCCTTTTCAGACACTTTATTCTACTTCTTTTTTGGTTTTTATTTTGGAAGATGCATACATGGTGCATGTGAATGAATGAGATTAGCTTTTGAACAAAATAAATCCAAAAGTATTTATGATATTAATTTTTATTAATTATATAAATAATATGTGTGTAGGGCTTATGTCAAACCAAACCCACCAATTACTCAGTTGAGCAAAACTTGTTTTTGTTCTTCGATAATCATAAGAAATTAGAGAGCTTGTGTCTCATAATTTATTACTACTGTTGATGTAAAATTTGGTAGTTGGCAAATTTCTAGTGAAAAACCTATTATAAATGAGTTGTAACTAATGGTGGACAGAGTACACATGAAGAGGATCAAAATGGCTTGAGAAAAACCGAACACAGTGATCTCGCTCGACCCTTGCTCAACATGGCGCTCGAGCGAAGTCCAGGCAGAGACTTCGCTCGACACTCGCTCGACATGGCGCTCGAGCGAAGTCCAGGCAGAGACTTCGCTCGACACTCGCTCGATATCCCGCTCGAGCGAAGTTAGTGATAAATGGATTTCTCTAGGGTTTGAGCGCCGTTTTTGAAGGTGGCCTATAAATATATCTTTAAGTCCTCAGCTGCAAGTGAGAAAGACAGAGGAAAAGCCAAGGAGCTCCATTTCATCCGTTGAGAGAAACATCTCCATTGTTTTCAAGGATCATTCTCTTGGATTATATTTCTCCCCCACAACACACATTCATAATTTTAGTGAGTCCATTGGAGTGGACGTGTTCATCAAGCTGGAAGAGTTCTTCAAGGTGCTTGGATGAAGAAATCAAGGTGTTCGTGTGAGAAGCTATAGAAAGGTCGGAGTTCCGGCACTACATGCGTGTAGAGATCGAGTGGGTCACTCGTGGTGTTGCAAGACAAGTTTAGATGCTCTTGTTGGTTTGTAAGTGTTTCTAAATTAGTTGTAACAAACTAAAATTTCTATAGTGGATTAGAGGTGGTGTCTTACACCCGGCGTGGTTTTAGATTTTGAAGAGGTTCTTCAAATGAGTTTCCACTTCGTAACCAAAATCAGTGTGTTGATTTCTCATTTGATTGCTTTTGTTTGTTGATTAATTTTTTAAACTGCTATTGTTTTTGTTAAACACCTATTCACCCCCCCTATAGGTGTGTAAGGTAATTAGCTACCGCTTTTTCAATTGGTATCAGAGAGGGTACACTTAGTTAGGATTAACTTCCTGAGTGTGATTCTGCTTTGGTGGTCAAGATGGATAGGTCTCAATCCCTCTCATCACCACCATATTTTGATGGTAGCAACTATGCTTATTGGAAAGTTCGAATGAGAGCGTTTCTTAAGTCTATAGATGAACGTGTGTGGGTGTCCTTGATAAGAGGATGGAAAGAGCCCGTCACCATTGTTGATGGAGTAGAAGTTCCCACAGATGTGGACAACTACTCAAAGGATGAGTTAAGTGAAATTAACTGGAATAGTAAAGGCCTAAATGCAATTTTTATGGCCGTGTCCCAGGAGGAGTTCAAACGAATCTCCATGTGTAATACAAGTAAAGAGGCATGGGACATTCTTGAGATCACTCACGAAGGAACTAGGGCTGTAAAAAATTCTAAACTCCAAATGCTTACCACCAGCTTTGAGGAAATTAGAATGAAGGAGGATGAAACCTTTGATGTCTTTTATGCAAGATTGAATGACATTGTAAACTCTCGGTTCAACTTGGGAGACAAAATCCCAGAAAATAGAGTTGTACGAAAAGTTCTCAGATCTCTTCCTGAGAGATTTCGTCCCAAGGTTACTGCAATTGAGGAAAGTAAAGACTTGGATGTCATGAAAATAGAAAAGCTGGTGGGTTCCCTGCAAACTTATGAACATACTCTGCCATTGGATAGGAAGAGCAAGTCCATTGCTCTTAATACAATTCAAGAGGACTCAGATGAGTCATTCGATGAATTAGCAATGAGTGACAGAGAAATAGCATTTTATGCTAAGAAGTTCAGAAAAATGTTTGTAGCAAAAAGGCACAGGAGCCAAAGACCAGAGAAGAAGAAGTTTGGGAGATATATTGAGGGGTCAAGCTCAGAGAATAAAGAAAGAGCTTCCAACAATTACATTAGGCCTAATAAGGACAAGACACAAGTACAGTGTCATGAATGTCATGGATTTGGTCACATTCGCTTGGAGTGTGCAAATTATAAGAAGAGCAAAGAAAAGGCAAAGATTGCCTCTCTAAGTGAAAGTGAGTCTGAATCGAGTGACTCATCTGGCAACTCCACTCCCAAATGGAATCTCAACTACATGGCATTTACATCTTCCGTTGGAGACATAGATCAGTGCAGTGAACAGGCTTCTGATGATTGTAACATACCGGAAGATGAGTCCGAGTGTGAAGATCAATTGCAAGAAATCTATGAAAAACTTTACAAGGAGTGCATGAAATTGAGAAAAGTCAACAAAGCACAGACTGAAAAGATAATTCAGTGCAAACAAGAAAATGATGAGCTCCAAGGCAAACTGAATGAAGCTTATATCCTGACTGACCAATTGCGAAAGAAAAGTGAGATTTTGGAAGATGCTATGGAAATTAAGGAAAATGAATTAACCCAGCTAAAGGGAAGATTGCTGGTCTTTTCCACTGGAAAACAAAATCTGGACAAAATTCTAACTCTTGGAAAGCCCTCAGGAGACAAGAGTGGAATAGGTTATGTTAGAGGAAAGTTTGAAGTGGGTACGAGCTCGAAAACTCCTCAAAACAGCATGGTGAAAAATCACCCATTAGCAAAGGGAAAGAAAGTCATACATGCACAAAAGTTTGTTTCATCTCAAGAGAAACAAATAGCTCACAACACAAGACCCGTGTGTCATCACTGTGGGAAGTTGGGTCATGTGAAAACAAATTGTTTGAAATTTAAAAGACTCACCAGAAAAGCTCCTAAGGATGACTTGCCAGTCAGGAAACAACAAACTCACAAAGAATACCGCATTTGTCATAATTGTGGCAAGTATGGTCACATCCGGCCTAACTGCTATGAGCTCAAAAAGCTCTCTGTGAGAAATAAAAGGAGAAAACCAAAAGGAGATCACATAAATCTGTGGGATAAAGTCATGGTTCTCACTAGACAAAATGCTCGTCTAAATGCCAAGATAGACAACCTGACAAGTACCCAGAAGGTTGTGCAAGTCAACTCTCCAAAGGTCAAAAGAGTGTGGGTCAAGAAGGAGGAAAGAGACACATGTCACATTGCTCACATTGCCTTGAAGACCCAGAACAATTCACTGTGGTATCTTGATAGTGGGTGTTCACGACACATGTCCGGTGATAAAACTCTTTTTAAGACAATTGAAGAGTACAAATGTGGGACAGTGACATTTGGAGATGGTGGAAAAGCAAACATAATTGGGAAAGGTGAAATTAACATTACTGGACTACCGGCATTGAGAGAAGTTCTATATGTTGATGGATTAAAAGCAAATCTTCTTAGCATAAGCCAAATGTGTGATAATGGTGCCAAAGTTCGGTTCTCAAAAGATATGTGCGTTGTTTCTGATAACAATGGACAATGCTTGATGCAAGGAACCAGGACATCTGACAATTGCTATGGTATCGCTCCCATTTCACAGTACAGCTGCAATAGTACTAAAAGTGAGGTCACTACTCTCTGGCATCAAAGACTTGGGCATGTGAATCACAAAAATTTGTCAAAGATTGCTAAGAAAGAAATGGTGATTGGACTGCCCGAACTTGGGAAAGTGGAGACATCTGTTTGTGGATCATGTCAAGTGGGAAAACAAGTTCGAGCAGCCCACAAGAACACAACAGATATCCTGACCAAAAGACCTTTAGAGTTGTTACACATTGATCTTATGGGACCCTCTAGGACTGAAAGTTTGGGGGGAAAGAAATACATACTGGTGGTAGTAGATGATTTCACCCGATACTCTTGGGTAGAATTTTTGAGGGAAAAGGGTGAGGCTTCAAATGTGATAAGGAACTTATGTAAGAAGCTTTAAAATGAACAAGGGAAACCTATTGTCAGAATCAGGAGCGACCATGGACGAGAATTTGATAACTCAAGTTTAGAGAAATTCTGTGATGAAGAAGGCATTCGTCAAGAATTCTCTGCTCCCATTACTCCACAGCAAAATGGAGTTGTTGAAAGAAAAAATCGAGTTATCCAAGAAATGGCTCGAGTTATGATGCATACCAAAAATGTTTCTGCTCATTTTTGGGGTGAAGCTGTGAACACAGCATGTCACATTGTGAATAGAGTCTACCCTCGACCCAACATTTCTCAGACACCATATGAGCTGTGGAAAGGAAAGAAGCCAAATGTGAAGTACTTCAGGGTGTTCGGGAGTAAGTGTTACATTTTGAGAGATAGGGAAAATCTGGGTAAGTTTGACCCAAAGAGTGATGAGGGAATATTCCTTGGTTATTCCAGAAACAGTCGTGCTTACAGATGTTACAATCTACGCACCCAAACTGTCATGGAATCCATCAATGTGGTTATAGATGATACTCCTAAAGAGGAGTTGAATCAAAATCTAATTGATACACCAAGTGGAACTGAAGAGAACTCTAGTGATGTTAATGAAGATCAAGAGACCTCATCAACTGAAAAAGTTCATACTCACAAGGAGCCATCTTCGAGAGTGAAGCTAAACCATCCTCAAGATAACATAATCGGGAATGTAAATGAAGGGATGAGGTTGAGGAAGAAAGTGATAAGTCAACTAGCCCACTCATGTTACATCTCTCAAATTGAACCAAAAAGGGTGGAAGAAGCCTTAAATGATGAGAATTGGACAAATGCCATGCATGAAGAAATTAATCAATTTGTGAGAAATGATGTGTGGTACCTGGTCCCAAGACCTGAAATGCACAATGTTGTAGGTACAAAATGGATCTTCAAGAACAAATCTGATGAAAATGGAATGATTGTACGAAATAAGGCAAGATTGGTGGCACAAGGTTATGCCCAAATGGAAGGAATAGACTTTGATGAGACATTTGCACCGGTGGCAAGGCTTGAGTCAATCCGAATACTATTGAGTATTGCTTGCCATATGTGTTTCAAACTCTATCAAATGGATGTAAAGAGTGCATTCTTAAATGGAATCCTTCAAGAAGAAGTGTATGTCGAGCAACTAAAAGGTTTCGAGGATCCAAAATATCCTAATCATGTCTATAGGTTGAAGAAAGCCCTGTATGGGTTGAAACAAGCTTCCAGAGCCTGGTATGAGAGGCTAACTTCGTATCTTTTGAAGCACAAGTTTCTGCGATGAAGTGTTGATAGGACACTTTTTATCCAGAAAGTGGGTGAGGAGATAACTGTAGCTCAAATCTATGTGGATGATATTGTGTTTGGATCATCCGTTGATGACCTAGCTCTTGAGTTTGCAGAAGAAATGAAGAATGAATTTGAGATAAGTATGGTGGGTGAGCTAACTTTTTTCTTGGGACTCCAAGTAAAACAGTTAGATGAAGGGTTGTTCATATCCCAGTCAAAATATGCAAAGGACCTGCTGAAAAAATTTGGATTAGATGGGAGTAGCCATGCTAGAACTCCTATGAGCACAAGTGTAAAACTCAGTGCTGATGTGTCAGGAAAGGGAGTTGAGCAATCTCTGTACAGAAGCATGATTGGGAGTCTACTGTATCTCACTGCTAGTAGACCGGACATTGCTTTCAGTGTCGGCGTTTGTGCTAGATTCCAAGCAAACCCCAAAGAATCCCATCTCGTGGCTGTCAAACGCATACTTCGCTATGTGAATGGTACAGTGAATTATGGAATTTGGTACTCCAGAGATTCCAACACTGAGCTTGCAGGCTACTCTGATGCTGATTAGGCTGGAAATGCCGATGATAGAAAGAGCACTTCAGGTGGATGTTTTTATATGGGAACAAATCTTGTTGCTTGGATGAGTAAGAAACAAAACTCAATTTCTTTGTCTACAACTGAGGCTGAATACATTGCTACTGGGAGTTGTTGTACTCAATTGCTGTGGATGAAACAAATGATTCGTGACTATGGTATTACTCAAGGTGTGATGAGCATCTATTGTGATAATACCAGTGCCATCAACATCTCTAAAAATCCTGTCCAACATTCTAGGACCAAGCATATTGACATTAGGCATCATTTCATTCGGGAACTTGTGGAAACACATGTAATTACTCTTGAGTACATTCCCACCGAACATCAATTAGCAGATCTTTTTACCAAACCATTAGATGGTTTTCGTTTTGAGTGTCTTAGAAAGGCTATTGGTATTTGTGTTTTAACACAAGAGATGTAACATGCATTTCATACATTGCATGCATATCATTTTTTTTGCATTGTTATTCTTCTGGTCTTCATCTTCTTCTTTGTCCTTCCTCTGATTCATTTGTCCTTTCAAGCATGTGTCTTGTGAAAATTGTATCATAGGCTTATGTTGCAAAGGTGTAAGATGTGTGTCATTTTAAATATGCTTTTTGCCGCACACACTACACGCCTAGCTCAATCTCTTGACATTTGACCTTATGTGAGACTTTGGAGAGGCAATCAAAAGTGTAAGGGGGAGCCTTATGAGTGATCAGAATTGACCTCGGGCTAGATGACCTGTGTAAGAACTTTTGTATCCAAAAAGGAAAGAAAATGAAGAAGCTCTATTATTGTATATATAAAAAAACGAAAAAAAAAAAGAAAAAAAAAGGGGGGTCAAAATAGAAATCCTGACTCTAGTTCTATTAGACACAAGAAATTAGGTCCTAGCAGCATTGGGTTTGACTTTCTGCACTTTGACGGGTCTCCCAAACTCTTATGGTTTCTTGTTTAGCCCAACCCCACTCACACCTCTTGGTTAAAATTTCTTGATTGAGCAAGAGCACTATCCAAACACGCATAGTCATATTAATTGTGACATACAGTCTTTATACGTGCGTGACATTGAGTGTATGATATCATTTTACATTTGCTCTGCTACGTATTTTTTTAAAATTGTCCCCAAGTTTGAAGTTAAAAAAAAAAAAAAAAAAAAAAAAAGGGCTGCAATTTCGCTCGATAACTCGCTCGACCATAAAATCTCGCTCGAGCGAAAAACCCTTATATTGCGCTCTGCATCGCGCGATAAGCCAGTCTGCCGCACCTCCTCTTCCTTCTCTCATTCTCCTTTCTCTCATCTTCTTTCAAACACTCAATCCAAACCTCATCATCTCATTTTCTCTCAAACACTCAATCAACGGTAAGCTTTCCTCTATCCATTTCTTCTAATTTTTTTTTTTTCTTTTTCACGGATCATTCCATTCATAGGGTTGTGTTTGGATTTCATTAGGTTAGTTTTTTTTGGGAAACTTGGTGGTTTCTTTTTGGTATGGATGAACCTATTAGAGTAGTGTTGTATTTAGGGAGGAATGAGAAAATTAATTGGGTCTTAAACCCATGATTACACAGCATGCACACTACATGTTCGATAAAATGCCTCAATGAAATTTTATCTTCCATTTTGTCTCTCCTTTTGTGCATTGCTCTTTAGACAAAATGTATGTCTCATTCATAGTTTGCACACCTTGATGAGAACATTGTTGGGTCACATTTTAGGCATGTTAGGTATATAAGGCATTTTAGGCATCATATGTTGGTATCATGTCATATATGTCTCACTGTCTGTACTTGGTCCATCTAAAGCTGTCATGGCATCTCGGCGTGTTCGTCCTCGCACTGCCCCATCCGCCTCTCGGACTTACTTCCACAGTCCCCAAGCCGCGGAACTCTACACACAGAATTTTTCTCATCGCTCCCTCCTTGTGGAACGTGAAGTTCTTCTCGGTGAGTTTCGGGATACCTATCCCATCGTCCCTCAGATCTTTGAGTCGCGCCAGTGGCTTGCTTTGACCACTGGTCATCCCGCTCCCTCGGTGGAGTTGGTCAGGGAGTTCTACTCGAACATCCATGACATCTCAGAGGGATCTTTTCAAGTGGATATCCGGAATATCACCTTCCGGGTGACTCCCGATCTAGTGGCACATTTACTAGGGGTACCACGAGTAAACAATCCAGTTTACCCCTATCTCCATACCCCAGTCCCTAGCAGACCTGATCTGGGTCGCTTTCTCACCAGGTCTCCTATGACTTGGACTGGGATTCCTCCTCTAGCGACCAAGTCGTTTCCCCATGCATACCAGATTGTGAGTCGGATTGTTTTGACCAACATATACCCTACTGGACACTATAGTGACATTGGTCCAGATCGTGCCCTTCTTCTACATGCCTTGCTCACTGATGTCACTATTGATTTGGGCAGTCTTCTTTTTCAGGTCATGATAGAGGCCCATATGTCGTCAAACTTTCGAACTGGTCTTCCTCTTGCATGTCTCATTACGAGGATAGCCTTGGCTCAATCTGTGTCCATCACTCCCCAGGAACTTAGAGTGAATCTTAAGACACCAATTGGACGGAAGACCATGCAACTAAGTCAGGCGCATCTTCCTAATGTTGAACCCGCTCCTGCACATTCTACCCAGAGCGGACCTACTCCTCACGCTCCTGAGTCCAGCTCGGGTCCTTCTAGCTCGGGTCTGATGCCACCAGCTACAGAACCAACCCGGCAGACCCTATTGGATTTTCTCATTAGCATTCAGCAGTCCGTGACCAGCATGGATACCCGTATTGATAACCGACTTAACAGCCTTGAGACTCGGGTTACTCAATTGGACACTCATATCAATGCTCGGTTTGACACACTTGACATTCAGGTGATTGAGCTTGGAAATCAAGTCCAGCATCTTCTTGCTGAGGAGGAAGAAACTGATGACGATTGAGACCCCTTACCATTTGTGACAAAAAGGGGGAGTAGCTACATTTTAGGGGGAGCTAAGCTACATTGTAGGGGGAGTACCTAACCGTTTGATGTTTTTAGTTGTTGCTATGTGATTAAATTTTTTTGAACTCTTGATGTATTCTGTGTTGAACTAATTGCTATTGAAGGTTTAATGTTAAAATTTTGTGGCAATGTTTTTACGTTTGAAGTTCTCCTGTTAAATTCCTTGCAAGTGTTTTCGTTTGGTACGTTTATGTGTTTGTTAAGTGTGCAGATACTTCACTTGCCAAGACTAAACCTACATGTGGAAGTCCTGTTGGTTGTGTGTGATAGGATTAGGTCCAATGTATAGGTTAGAGGTTTTGTCACAGAAATGCCAAAGGGGGAGATTGTTGATGTAAAATTTGGTAGTTGGCAAATTTCTAGTGAAAAACCTATTATAAATGAGTTGTAACTAATGGTGGACAGAGTACACATGAAGAGGATCAAAATGGCTTGAGAAAAACCGAACACAGTGATCTCGCTCGACCCTCACTCAACATGGCGCTCGAGCGAAGTCCAGGCAGAGACTTCGCTCGACACTCGCTCGACATGGCGCTCGAGCGAAGTCCAGGCAGAGACTTCGCTCGACACTCGCTCGATATCCCGCTCGAGCGAAGTTAGTGATAAATGGATTTCTCTAGGGTTTGAGCGCCGTTTTTGAAGGTGGCCTATAAATATATCTTTAAGTCCTCAGCTGCAAGTGAGAAAGACAGAGGAAAAGCCAAGGAGCCCCATTTCATCCCTTGAGAGAAACATCTCCATTGTTTTCAAGGATCATTCTCTTGGATTATATTTCTCCCCCACAACACACATTCATAATTTTAGTGAGTCCATTGGAGTGGACGTGTTCATCAAGCTGGAAGAGTTCTTCAAGGTGCTTGGATGAAGAAATCAAGGTGTTCGTGTAAGAAGCTATAGAAAGGTCGGAGTTCCGGCACTACATGCGTGTAGAGATCGAGTGGGTCACTCGTGGTGTTGCAAGACAAGTTTAGATGCTCTTGTTGGTTTGTAAGTGTTTCTAAATTAGTTGTAGCAAACTAAAATTTCTATAGTGGATTAGAGGTGGTGTCTTACACCCGGAGTGGTTTTAGATTTTGAAGAGGTTCTTCAAATGAGTTTCCACTTCGTAACCAAAATCAGTGTGTTGATTTCTCATTTGATTGCTTTTGTTTGTTGATTAATTTTTTAAACTGCTATTGTTTTTGTTAAACACCTATTCACCCCCCCTATAGGTGTGTGAGGTAATTAGCTACCGCTTTTTCAACTACATCTTTCAAATAACCTATTCTACGATTGGAAGGAATTGTTGATTAATTTTACAAGGTTGGTTGTCTTGAATTTATAGAGAAACAATTTAACTAAATTAATTACTCTGAAGATCGGTTTGTCGAAAAATTTGCACTCTCTTGTTTTCTCTCGAAACTAGCTTTGTGCCGAAGTCCAACCGAGCATTTCAAATTTAAGTTTTCTAAATCATTTGGACTTGTCTAATAACAACATGTAAGGCAAAATTCCAATTGAAGCTCAACTTCAAATACTCAATGCTTTTGTCTTTATGGTTCTCCATTTACAAACAAGTGTTTAGGCAAACAAGTGTTTAGGTGATGTTCATATAGTTCATAATTACATTGGAGGCCAGAAGAGTCATAAGATTTAGGCAATCAGTTAAAAATCATGATAAAATAACTAAAACTTAAAAATCAAGGCAGTTAGTTAAAAACTAAAAGTTCAAAGAAAATAAAAATTAAACTAAAAGAATGAAAAAACTATTATTAATAACCTATATTTTTTTAGAAATAACTAACAAAAAATAACCTACAACTAATGTAGTTCTTTTTTTAATCCAAGGAAAAAGTGCTTGAAGTCAAGATTTCCAAAATCATGACATGTGAATGATACGGTAGGATAAACGGACTATGCGAGTGAACAGTATATAAATGGCAACAAGTATATGAATTTGTTTGGCACTTTTATATATTTTTATTTGTGTTGTATGATAGATGGATCACTATCAACTACCACTCATGATTTGTTGTAAACTTAGCTATTCAAAATGTGAATTGGTTGTTAGCATTGAGAATTTGTTGTACTTGTCACTTGGTTGTTGAGTATGTGAATTGATTAGCACAACTATCATGTAAGTTGCCTATAATAGAGGTCTTGACGATAATTTATAGAATATAAGAAAAGAAGTGAAGTGAATAATATTGAGCTTTTGAAAAACAAAATATTTTGCAATCTTTGAATCTTCCTTCTTCTCCTTTGCAATATTTCAATTAATTATTATTCTTGTTTCATAACATGTTTTCAGCACGAAATTCTATCGATACTGAAGTTAGTGATCTTCTACTTCAAATAAGTTTTTCAATATATTATTTGCAATCCTCGAGATAAATATAAAAGGTAATATTACTGAATATTACTTAATAAAATTCTATTTTTATTCTCATAATTATGTGAATATATTTCTTAAATCCACATATATTTATATGATTCATATATATATAAAATATTAAATCTTATAAAATTGAAATTTATGTTGATATTTTTGGAAAATTTATTTATCCAAAATCCTTGATGAGATCTATTTGAATGTGATGAATTTGAGAGATACAATCATAGAAGAAAATCACAGTCCCTGCAAGACCGTGCTGTGTATCTCATGATAAAAAAGAAAATCATCTTACTTTATGAAATGATTTAAGGGAGAGATATGAATACTAGAAGATGTAATTCCTCCAAAAGATAATTATAACTTGTTGCACCTGAAATTGCAAGATTTTTAGAGTGGTAGTGAATATAATTCTGCATTCTTTAAAATCAGCTCAATATTAAAATTATGCAGTGAGAAGTTACTGATGATGATATTTTAAAAGAAGACATATTACTTTTCACACCTTGAATATGCTCCTGCAGTAGCAATATCGCGAGTGAAAGTTCAACAAATATTCTGAATTTTTATTTTGTCTTCTAGTGATTGAGCTAAATAATGAGTTTTTATTAATAAATCACCAGTTATGTTTTATTAATGATATTTGATTTATACCATTCCTAGAAGTGAATGGTGCATCCTTTCAAAAGAACCAAGGGTATAGACGTGGAAGAAAAATTATAGAAGTGTTGGTCCCAAAATCGACAATACTAAAGAGGATAATAATATACCATATCACCAAAAGTGATCCAATTTAGAAAATGATAAAAACTCTCAGAATAATTCTTCATAAAAGCATTAAAGTATTTGTCATAGATATGGTATGATTGAATATTAACAACGTACCTGTTGTACTGCCAAGCACTTGATTCACTTATACTAAACTTTTATATATAAACTTATTAATAATTTATCATGTTTTGAAATAATGAAAAGTCAGTGTCTGAAGCACGACAGAAATTACTTTGGATAATAAAGCCCTGTCTAAATTTAATCCTCTTATAAATGAATGTGAACCAGAAATTTAGAGGATTACCTAGTTACAAAATGTTATAAATCAATTACTGGATATATTTACTGACACTAAAGGTGTTGTAAAATTATATATTACTGTTGTTAATGCTTAAGCAAGAATTGAAGTCCCTGAATGACAAGTTGTTAAAATAGCAATAGATGAGTTTAAGACACGCCTGAAGTGTTGAAGACTTATTGGTGCAAAAGAAAAGAAATTGGTGCACCTGAAAAGACCTACAAAATAAGAAATAAGATCTATCCAGAACTTTATGTACAAAATAGAAACATCCTGAAAAGGTAACTTTTGAAGAGTGTAATTCCTGAAAAATATAACTCCTGAAGAGATAACTCCTGAAAATGTGTTTCATGAAATATTTTCCCTTAGAGAGGAATATGTACCTGAAAATAATGAGATCTCAATACATTTCATGAGTACTGGAGAAATTCTGGATAGAAATAAAACTGTTGTCGACAACATATTTTCTTATAAGATGACCCTTGACATTACCAGAAGTAAAAAGTATAACTCCTAAAAAGGTAACTCTTGAATAGGTGTTTCATGAAATCTTTTCCCCTGGAGAGGAACATGTATCTGAAAATAATGAGACCTCAATACATTTCATAAGTACTGGAGAAATTTTGGATAGAAATAAAATTGTTGTCGACAACATATTTTCTAATAAGATGGCCCTTGACATTACCATAAGTAATGAAAAAAATGAGCCAAAAATCGTCGAAAAATGTCAACGTAGAAATGTTTGGCCCAAATGGCAAGCAACTGTTAAAGCTGAATTAAATACGCTAGCAAAGTGAGAAGTATTTGGACCTGTTGTTCAAATACCAAAGGGTGTAATACATGTTGGATATAAGTGGATATTTATACGAAAACGAAATGAGAAAAATGAAATTGTACGGTATAAAGCATGACTTGTTGCAAAATGTTTCTTGCAAAAACTCGGGATTAATTATGAAGAAACATATTCTACTTATTATGGATGCAATCACATTCAGATTTTTAATTAGTCTGGTTGTTACAAAAGGATTAGAGATGCGGTTGATGGATGTGGTCACTGCATATTTATATGAATCCTTAGACCATGACATATATATGAGAATCCCTGAAGAATATAAAATACCTTAAGCATATAAAATATCTGAAACATATAAAATGCTTGAAGTATCTACAAGTACATCTAAAAATATGTACTATATCAAATTTCAAAGATATTTATATGGGTTAAAGCAAATCGGACACATGTAGTATAATCATCTAAGCGAATATCTATTGAAAAAAGGATTTGAGATTAATCTTTTATGCCCATGTATTTTTGTTAAAAAATCAAAATCTGGATTTACCATTATTGCAGTTTATGTTAATAATTTCAATATTATAAGAATTCTTGAAGAGGTCTCAAGAACCGCTACATATTTAAAGAATCAACTTAAAATTGAAAGATCTTATTATTCAAATGCTGATAAGTTACAGAAATTTGAGACTTCTAGCCTCATCCCTCAAATGCATTTGCTCTTCATAAAGCAACATGTCATCCTTATCTAAAGGATTAGGCAGTCGAAATAAAGAGGTAAGTAGGATTTTAAATCCTTATTCTCTTGCTTTAAGTCTGCTATTTTTTCTGTCAGACTCTTGAACGAGTCGTTGAAGTATGGAAACATTCTCGTTAAGCTCATCAATATCACGATTTTTAGATTGTAACCGGTTGGAAAACTAAACAATTGAGGAGAAGTATCGAGTACCGAGAGTCACCAGCTCATAAACGACTTCACGATCTTACTTATTAGTCAGATCATTCGCTTAGTGCAATATGGCACCTACAGAAGCTGCATAAACAACTTGTAACTGAGGTGAATGATATCTCATATATTGATCATCAGGAATATTGAAAGGAAATTGATGAACTATTGAGAATTTGTAGAATAAGAATGCAAATACAGATGAATTATAGATATGAGAAGAAAATTTGATGCGAATTAGATAAAACTAGAACTTGCTCTTATAGAGATAGAATTAAGAATAAGACAAATCATCATCTCTTTAAATCTCACTAAGTCAAAATTACAAGATATGTTGGATGCATAATTTTAAAAGTTAGCGAGATTAATTACAACTATCTCGATTTTCTTGTAAACGCTGAATTTCTGCCGTTAGTTGTTGTTGTTAACTTTGTATTTGAGCTCTCTCTCGTTCCAGCTCTTTTATTCGTATTTTCAGGTCACGAGAATACTAGTATACAAATTTCTTCAGCTCCTTGTTTTCTTGTCCTAACTTTTTATTTTTTCTATTTTTAGTTACAAGCGTTTGATGCAATTCAGATATTTGATTTTTAAGATGAACAACTCCACTCGTTCTTACCAGTAGTCTCTGAGACATGGTTGTAAGAGAGGCAACATATTGAACACTGAGGGTTCTTGATGCTGCAAATTTCAAGATCAATTTTACTAGAAAGATATATCTCTGCTCCTATTATGGTGTTTACAACTAGGGGTGTAAATGGTCTGGTTCGGTCCGGAAAATTTGTGGACCGATTTCATTCGATCCAAGAATTCTCTCACCCTGGACCGGACCAAACAGGAGTTCGGTCCATACCGGTCCGGGCCGGTCCAATTAGGTTCAGGGGCGGTTCGGTCCGGTCCAGGAGTGTCCCATATGATTTAATGGGCTAAATTTAATATAAATTCTACAATGATCAAATATTTTTTTGGCTCAAATTTAACTACTATAAATTATAATATGTTAATATTATAAAAGTATATATTATATATTAATATGTTAGTATATATTATATATTAAGTATGTTAGTAAATTATAACTAATAGTCTAATAATACTTTCACATTAGTATATGTTAATAAACTATAATTAATAAGTAATAACACTATTACAATTTACATTAGTATATTGTATATTTATATGTTAGTAAATAGTGATAAATTAGTAATAATATATTAAATAATAATAATACACTTATTATTTATATGTTAATATTATAAGAGTATATATTATATATTAATATATATTAATATTAATATTAAAATTTATATATTATTATTTATATATACATATATTTAAAAATAAAAATTAAAAAAAAAAACTCTAGGGATTCGGTCCGGCTCGGTCCGATCCAAGGAGATGAACTCCCTGGACCGGGACCAGACCGGAATTTTTCGGTCCATATATTTTTTGGACCGGACTCCAACCGGTTTTGTTCGGTCCCGGTCTGGGACAACCGGTCCGGTCTGGTCTGCCGGTTCGGTTCGGTCTTTTTACAGCCCTATTTATAGCCTAAGGAGAAAATATGAATGATTGAGGTATAAAAGGTTCATGGTTCAAATCTAAGACATTAGAATTTCTATCAAACATAATATCGTTCTGGATTAACAACAATTGGATCTATGAAAAATGTGAGTTTTTTTTTTTGCTAGTAAAATGGTTATATTTAAATAGCAACTTGAAACCTTTAAATCTCTTCAAAATCTCGTTTGTCAACAATATCAAGTGGATTTAATTTTCCGTCGAACCGATAAAATTAGACCTTAAGTTTTTACAGCTTTTATCATACATGGATGGTTTCCAATGCCTTTCTACCATACATAAATAAATTCTCCCTAATAACGCTAAATGATAGGGAGACAATTTTAGATGAAAATATTATCATGTTCTCTCTAATGCATTATTTAGATGGAAATCATGTTTAAATTATTAACCCTGTTATATATGCCGAAATCATGCTTGTTTATTGAAATAATACTAACGCTATTCTCAGAGGGAGTTTTAAGTATTACTGCAGCTCTCAGATTTTTACTAAGTCTATCAAGCGCCTTATATGTGAGGTTCCCTCTACCTTGTCCGACGCATTTTAAACCTATAAGGCTCTGAAGTGTCAAAGAGGATAATATCGGATGGAGATATGGAGCTGCCTGTATCTACCACATCTTCAAATCACTAAGAGATTATTGCAATTCATGAAAACAAGTTTAGAGTGTATTTTGATTGAGATAAATGATTCTATATATTCAAGAAAAGTGCGATCAATGATAGTCTAACAATTTTATACGAAAATAATGATATTTATCATTTAAATCAAATGAAGATATATCAAAAATACGATCAAGTGATAATCTGGCAGATTTATTCACAAAAATATCACCAACTGTGACATTCAAGAAAATTGTGCAGAATATTAGAATGCAAAAACTCAAAGATCGATCGTCATGCACTTTTTAGGGGAGTAAATGTCCTGTGCTGATTGTACTCTTTTTCCTTCGCTGAGATTTTATCCCACTGGGTTTTCGTTTGCAAGGTTTTAATGAGACAATCTTAAAGCACTTGGAGGTACACAAGAATACTGTACTATTTTTCCTTTGCCATTGGTTTTTCTTCCCACTGGATTTTTCTTTGGTAAGATTTTAATAAGACAGATTCTTTATAGATAATCATCTAAGGGAGAGTGTTGTATAATAGGTGGATGACCATCAACTACCACTCATGATTTGTTATAAATTTAAGCATTCAAAATGGTAATTGGTTGTTAGCATATGAGAGTTTGTTGTATTTGTCACTTGGTTGTTGAGCATATGAATTGATTAGCACAACCACCATGTAAGTTACTTATAAAAGAGATATTAAAGACCATTTGTAGAATAAATTAAAAGAAGTGAAGTGAATGATATTCAACTCTTGAAAAATAAAATATTTTACAATATTTGAATCTTCTTTCTTCTCCTTTGCAATATTCTAATCATTTACTATTATTCTTTAGTTTTATAACAATTTGTTTGTTTTTAGACACTGAATTAGTTCTACCATGTGATGAAGGGTGACATAAAAGGTATATAGTTTTTTGAGCAAATACAAGATTTTCAAATAGAATTGATTGCATTGGTCTCTTCAAATTCAAAAATCTCTTTCAACACCATCTTACTAAATTGACTTAATGCTGATTTGTTTTTATAAGTCATTTATTTTATTTCATCTCATTTCATTTAATTATTATAATTTTTTAAAATTTTCAAATAAAATACAACAAATATTCAAAATTTTCAAATCTCAAAATAAAAATTATATTAAAAATAACATTCTAATAACATTTTATTAAAATTTATTAGACACAAGAAATTTGGTTTCATTGATGAATGATGCGTATGTGGAGCATGAAAACGCGTAGAAGGGTTTAGATATAAATCAGTTTTAATTGAACTGCTATCTTTCCTACTTGTTTTTCTAAATTATCGACCTTATGATACACGCAAATTGCATTGACTTGGATCAATCCAATTAAATTCGAGTCAGCTGTTGGGTAGATTCCGACTATCTTTAAATATGGCCCCTTTGAAACGCTATATTAAACCATTTTTTCTTTTTGCATTTTGAGGATGCTTACATGTTGGATTCATTTCAATAAAATAAATCAATAAGTATTTATTATATAATAATATGTTGGCATAATCTTATTAAATAAAAAAAAAACAAGGACCGGTTAATCTTTTTACAATATAATCCTAAATACATCAGAACATTGAATTTTTCTCAAGTTTAAAATTCCAAGATTATTTTGTTCCAAATTTTTGAAAAGACAAAATGTTTAATATAAGTTAAATCACTCTATATTCTTCTTGGAGCGCTCTTCAAGACTTTAATATTTCAGTCCTTATAATCATGCTTTTTCTTAATTGTTTTAACCTTTTTCGTGAATGTCATATATACATTGATCATTTATTTTTTAGCATTAAAAAAGATACTCATATATATTTGGTTAGTATAAATGATTTATTCCTATGATCGACAATTATATGAATACCTTTCTATATTTTGATCATCATGTTTGTAATGCCTCTATATTATATATAAAAATATAAGGTCATCGTTATTTCCCGTCTAAACTTCTTCTTATATGACATTAAATGATTAACAAATAAGTAAAACATAATATACAAGTAAAAAATATATATATTCAAAATAAAATCACATTCAAAACGTGTAGCAGGCCAGTTTTGTATAAATTGAAGAGATCAATAAAAGAAAATAAATTAAATAATATAGAAATTAGAAAGTTACAAAAATCATGATAAAAATTGACTAAAACTTAAAAATCATGGAAATTATACATATAGTTAAAAGTCAAAGAAACTAAAGATTAAACTTAAAGACTAAAAAATTACTATTAAGAACCTAAATTCTTTACCAACAATTAATTAAAGTATAACCTACAAAAGTGTTTCATGAAATGAAGTGCTTGAATTAGTGTTTGAAGTCTAAATTTATAAAATTTATAAGGCGCACGAGAATGATAGGGAAGAATAAACAAATGATGTGAGCGAACGTCATAAAAATGACACCACGTATATGAATGTGTCCCATTTCGTTCGACTAAATTAGACTATCAGTCTATCCCCAAAAATCTAAACCCTTTTTAGAAGCTAAATTCTAACCTTTTTACAAATTCACTCCTAATTAAAACAGGTTCACAAATTTTTAGAATCTCAATTCCTACACTTTCTCGTGATCTATTTTAGCATAGGATGAAACCACAAGTGCATCTAATTTATTTTTTCACTTTTATATATTTTGGTTTATTTATTTATTTTTAGAAGTCCACATAATAATTTCTATCATGCCATACAGATAAGATTATTTGTGAAAATAAATCATGCCTAAATCAACAAAAATTCCTCCTTTGGAGGAGTAGAGGCCAGATCGAATCCACGCTTTGGACGCCCCTTGACAAGCTATTGATAAGATATTGCCTCACCAACTAGCTAGGCTCAGCATGACTAGGCCGCCCAAATGCTTGGAACATATACGTGGATTCAAAATGTAAGAAACCTATAACTTTCCATAGTTTCTGTCTTTTTAAAATAATTCACAATTTTCAAAATTAACTCAAAAATATTATTAATAATAAATATATTATTTTATAATGATTTACAACAGTTTTTAATAAATATATTTTTCATGCGCCACGCGTTTTCACACCACAGTTTCATCATTATCATGCAAAATCTAGATGTACATTCGTCACTATACTTTATATAATCTATATTAATATGCTTCTAAATCTTTGATAACCATACTTTAACTCCAAATTCTTTTCATACAAGAACATTTATCAGATATCCAAAATATTACAATACTATGTTCAGACAAAAAATGGATAATATAATTAGGTACAAACGGAGATCAACTTCAAAAGCAACAATAGAAAAACTTCAATATTCTCTCCAAAAATATTATGAATAAAGAGAACATACCACCTTGATGTATAATCTTTAAAAAATTTTAATCGTCATTTTAATGGCAAAGAAAACAAAAACATCCTATTTTGTCGTAAGAAACAAACTATAACATAGATTTCAAGCATGATATTTTATTTTCCAAATTTGCTTGGATCTATGGTTTGTTTAAACTTATTACTGATCGAATTAGTAGCCTGCAATTTGAATGAAATATGTTATTTTTATTTAATTTAAGTCTTTTTTATACTAGATATTTATATTTTTTTAATTTATTTTATAGTGATATAAGGCAATATGCCTCACACGTTACATTACTCCTAATATATATATATATATATATATATATAATATCGAAATGATACTGTGAGTCATGAGCAAGATGCCGGAAACGACAATAAATGAATGATGTGTCCCATTGTCTTTTCTTTTTTCCAATAGTAATTGACCTTATACTACACGCAAATTACATGACTTGGGTCAATCCAATTAAATTTGAGTGAGTTTTGCATTGATTTGGACTTTCTTGACAGCTGATCCCTTTCAGAAACTTTATTCTACTTCTTCTTTTTCATTATTATTTTTTTTTTTGAAGATGCTTACATGGTGCATGTGAATTAATGAGATTAGCATGCATTTGAACAAAATAAATCCAAAAGTATTTATGATATTAATTTTATTAATTATATAAATAATATATGTGTAGGGCTTATATATGTTAAACCAAACCCACCAACTACATTATATATGTAGAGCAAAACTTGTTTTTGTTCTTCGATATCACAAAGACTTAGAGAGTTGTGTTTCATAATTTATTGCTACATCTTTCAAATAAATCATTCTACGGTCAGAAGGAATTGTTGGTTAATTTTACAAAGGAAATTGTCTTGAATTTAAGAGAAATAATTTAACTAATTAAATTAAGCACTTTGAAGATCGGTTTGCTTAAAAATTTGCACTCTCTTAATTTCTCTTGAAATTAGTTTTGTGGTGAAATCCTAACGAGCATTTCAAATTTATGTTTTCTTCATTTGGACTTGTCTAATTATAACAACTTGTAAGGCAAAATTCCGAGCTCAACTTCAAATTCTCAATGCTTTTGTCACCATCTTGTAAGGCAAAATTTTCCAATAGAATTGATTGCACTGGTCCCCTCGAATTCAAAAATCTCTTTTGTCACTCTCTTGCTAAATCGACTTAATGATGATTTATTTTCACAAGCCATTTATTTCATCTCATCTCATTTTTTCTAATTATTATAGTCTTTTAAAACTTTTAAACAAAATACAATAGATATTTAAAATTTTAAAATTTCAAAATAAATATAATATCAAAAATAATATTCTAATAACATTTTATTAAAATTTATTGAACATAGAAATTTGGTTTCGATGATGGATGATGTGCATGTGGAGCATGAAAACGTGTAGAAGGGTTTGAAATAAATCAATTTTAATTGAACTACTATCTTTCTGTTATAAACGAACGTCGGCCGCCGCCCCCCTGTCCCACCACTAAATTATATGAATGACCCCACCATTATTATTTTAAAATCTGCATAGTGACTTGCATAGTGACTTGCATAGTAACTTGCATAGTAACTTCAACGCCTATAAATATGGACTTCAGTTGTAATGAAATTCATAAGAAAATATAGAGAAAGAAAGAAAATTTCAGTTCTTAAGAGTTTCTTTTCTCTTGCAATAGTAGTAGTTTTATTTTTAGTTTTATAACACGTTATCAGCACGAGGTTCTACCGATACTGAAGCTAGTCGTCTTCTATTTCAAGTAAGTTTTTCAATATATTATTTGCAGTCCTTGAGATAAATATTAAAGGTAATATTGCTGAATATTACTTGATAAAATTTTATTTTTATTCTCATGATAATGTGAATATATTTATTAAATTCATAGATTTATTTTTGTAATATAATGTCAAATATTGAGATTTATTACTATTGACATTTCTGAAAAATGTTATTTATCCAGATCCTTGATGAGATCTATTTGGATATGATGATGAATTTGAAAGATACAATCATAGAAGGAATTCATGTGTCCCTGAAGGACCGTGCTGTGTATCTCATGATGAAAGATCATCATACTGTGTGAAATAAATTAAGAGAGTGATATAAGCACCAGAAGATGTAATCCTCTCAAAAGATCATTATGATTTATTGCACTTGAAGTTGCAAGATTTTAAAAGTGGTATTGAATATTCTGCACTCTTTAAAATCAGCTCAATATTAAAATTATACAGTGAAAATGTCACTGATGATGATATATAAAAGAATACATTATTTTTCATACCTCGAATGTGCTCCTGCAGTAGCAATATCGAGAGTGAAAGTTCAACAAATATTCTGAACTTTTGTTTCGTCTTCCAGTGATTGAGCTAAACAATGAGTTTTTGTTACACCAGTTACGTCCTATTAATGATATCGAATTTACACAATTTCCAGAAGTGAATGGAAACTAAGGGCGTAGACGTGGTAGAAAAATTATAGAAGTGTTGGTCCCAAAAGCGACAACACTAAAGATGATAAAAATATATCGTATCACCAGAAGTGATCAAACTCAGAGAAGGGTAAAAGCCCTCAGAATAATTCTTCATAAAAAGATGAAGATGCTTGTCATAGATGTAATATGACTAAACAGTAGTCACGTACCTGTTGTACGGCCAAGCACTTGATTTATTTATACTAAGTTTTTATGTATAAGCTTATTAATATTTCATCATGTTTTGAAATAATGAAATATCGGTGCCTGAAGCACGACAAGAAATTACTTGGGATAATAAAGTCCTGTTTAAATTTGATCCTCTTACAAATAAATGTGAACCAGAAGTTCAGAGGATTATTTATCTGCAAAATGTTGCAAATCAATTACATGATGTATTTACTGACACTAAAGGTGTTGTAAAATCATATATTACTGCTGTTAATGCTTAAGCAAGAATTGAAGTCCCTGAAGGACGACAGCAATAAATGAGTCTAAGATACACCTGAAGCGTTGAAGACCTATTGGTGCACAAGAAAAATAAAAATCGGTGCTCATGAAGAGACCGTATTTTCTGTATAAAATGTAATCCTCCTGAAGAGGAAACCTCCTGAAGAGGTAACTCCTGAAGAGAAAACTCTTGAAGAGTATAACTCCTGAAAAGTATAACTCCTGAAGAGTATAACTCCTGAAGAGAAAACTCTTGAAGAGTATAAACCTCCTGAAGAAGAACCTCCTGTAGAGGTGTTTCATGAAATGTTTTCCCCTGGAGAGGAACAATGAGATCTCAATACATTTCATGAGTACTGGAAAATTTATGGATAGAAATAAAATTGTTGTCGACAACATATATGATAACACTTGATATTACCAGAAGTAATGAGCCAAAAACCGTCGAAGAATGTCGACGTAGAAATGATTGGCCAAAATAGAAAGCAGTTATTAAAACTGAATTAAACTCGCTAGTGAAGCGAGATGCATTTGGACCTGTTGTCCAAATACCAAAGGGTGTAATATTTGTCAGATATAAGTGAGTATTTATACGAAAGCGTAATGCGAAATGAAATTATGCGGTATAATTTGTCGCACAAGGTTTCCTGTAGAAACCCGAGAGCAATTATGAGGAAACATATTTCCTTGTTATGAATGCAATCACATTCATATTTTTAATCGATTTGGTTATTACAAAAGGATTAGATATGCAGTTAATGAATGTGGTCACTGCATATTTATAAGCGTCATTAGATTATTACGATACTTGAAGCATCTAATCCAAGTACATTTAGGAGTATGTACTTTATAAAGTTTCAAAGATCTTTATATGGGTTAAAGCAATCCGGACACATGTTGTATAATTGAATCAATGGGTATCTATTGAAAGAAGGATTTAAGAATAATCCTATATGTTCATGTGTTTTATCAGAATCTGGATTCGTCATTATTGCAGTTTACGTTGATGATTTACCTTGTTAGAACTCTTGAAAAGATCACAAGGGTTGCTATAAATTCAAGGAATGCATTTGAAAAGGAAAAATCTTATTATTCAATTCATAGATGAGTTACAAGAATTTGAGACTTCTAGCCTCATCTCTCAAATGCATTTGCTTTTCATAAAGCAACGTACCATCCTTATCTAAAGGATTAGGCAGTCGAAATGAAGAGGCAAGTAAGGATTTTAAATCCTTATTCTCCTGCTTTAAGTCTGCAATTTTTTTATTAGACTCTTGAACGAGTCGTTGAAGTACAAAAACCTTCTCGTTAAGCTCCTCAATCTCACGATTTTTGGATTGTAATCGGTTGGAAAATCCAACAATAGAGGAGGAGTATCGGGTGCCGAGAGTCACCAGCTCATAAACAGCTTCACGATCTGACTTATTAGCCAGATCATTTGCTTGCTGCAGCATTGCACTTGCGGAAGATGCAGGATCAACTTGTAATTGAGGTGAAGGATACCTCATATGTTGATTGTGAGAAATAGTAAAAAGAAATTGATGAGCCATTGGAAATTTTTAGAATAAGAATACAAATATAGATGAATTATAGATATGAGAAGAAGATTTGATGCGTACTAAATGAAGCTAAAGACGGTTCTTATAGAAATGGAAATAAGAACAAGACAAACCATCATCTCTTCAAATCTCACTTTACAAGATATGCTGGATGCATAATTTCAAAAGCCAGCGAGATTAATTACAGCTATCCCTATTTTCTTGTAAACGCTGAACCCCTGCCGTTAGCTGCTGTTGTTGACTTTGTATCTGAGCTCTTTCTCGTTCCAGCTCTTCTACTCGTGTTTTCAGGTCACGAGAATACCAGTCTACAAGTTTCTTCAGCTCCTTGTTATCTTGTTTTAAATCTTTATTCTTTCTATCTTTAGTTGCAAGCGTTTGATGCAACTTAGATATTTGATTTTTAAGATGATCAACCTTACTCGTTCTCGCCAATAGCCTCTGTGGCATGGTTGTAAGAGAAGCAGCATATTGAGCACTGAGGGTTCTTGATGCTGCAACAATTTCAGGATCAAATTTACTAGATAGATATATCTCTGCTCCTATCATGGTGTTTATAGCCTCAGGAGAAAATATAAGTGGTCGAGGTATAAAAGGTTCGTGGTTTAAATCTGGGACATTAGAATTTCTATTAGACATAATATCGTTCTGGATGAACAACAACTGAATCTATGAGAAATGCGAGATCTTTTTGCTGGAGTAAACCAATGGTAAAATTGGTTATATTTAAACAACAACCCGAAGCCTTCAAATCTCTTCAAGATCTCGTTTGTCCACAATGTCAAGCGGATTTGATTTTCCGCCGAATCGATAATATTAAATCTCAAAACTTTTACAGCTTTTATCATACATAGATGGTTTCCAATGTTATTTCCGCCGTATATAAACAAGTTCTTCCTAATAACGCCGAATGAGGGGGAGAAAATTTTAGATGAAAATATTATCATACTCTCTCTAATGCATTATTTAGTTGGAGATCGTGTTTGAATTCTTAACTTGTTATATATACTGAAATCATATTTGCTTATTACTTGAAACACTAACGCATATTATCAGGAGGAGTTTAAGTATTACTGCAGGTATCAGATTTCTATTAAGTTTGTCAACTAGATATTATTTTTCATCTTCAAATCACTCAGAGATTATTACAATTCATGAAATAAGTCGAGAATATATTTGGCTGAGATTAATGACTCAACAATTTTATACGAAGATAATGCTACTTGTATCATTCAAATCAAAGGAGGATATATCAAATATACGATCAAGTGATAACCTGGCAGATTTATTCACGAAGACATCACCAACTGCGACATTCAAGAAAATTGTGCAGAATATTAAAATGTGAAGACTCAAAAATTATTGTCATGCACTTTCCAGGGGGAGTAAAAGTCCTGAAGACTTGTGCTGATTGTACTCTTTTTCCTTCACTAAGGTTTTATCCCATTGGGTTTTCCTTTGCAAGGTTTTAATGAGGCAATCTTAAAGCACTTGTGGATACATAAAGAGACTGTACTCTTTTTCCTTCGCCATTGGTTTTTCTTCCCACTGGGTTTTTCCTTGGTAAGGTTTTAACGAGGCAGATTCTTTATGAGTGGTCATTCAAGGGGGAGTGTTATAAACGAACGTCGGCCGCCGCCCCCCTGTCCCACCACTAAATTATGTGAATGACCCCACCACTATTATTTTAAAATCTGCATAGTAACTTGCATAGTGACTTGCATAGTAACTTGCATAGTAACTTCAACGCCTATAAATATGGGTTTCAGTTGTAATGAAATTCATAAGAAAATATAGAGAAAGAAAGAAAGTTTTAGTTCTTAAGAGTTTCTTTTCTCTTGCAATAGTAGTAGTTTTATTTTTAGTTTTATAACACTTTCCTATTTGTTTTTCCAAATCATTGACCGATACACGCAAATTGCATTGACTTGGATCAATCCAATTAAATTCGAGTCAACTTTTGCGTAGATTTCGACTCTCTTAAAATATGGCCCCGCCCTTTTAGCACTATATTGTACCATTTTTTTCTTTTTGCATTTTGAAGATGCTTACATGTTGGATTCATTTCAACAAAATAAATCAACAAGTATTTATTATATAAATAATATGTTGGCATATTCTTATTAAAAAAAAGAAGGAACAAGGACCGGTTAATCTTCTTACAATGTAATCCTAAATACATCATAAACAAGCTTATTACAAATTCACTCCTAAAACAGGTTCACAAATTTGTTAGAATCTCAATTCCTACAATTCCTACACTTTCTTGTGATCGATTTTAGCATATGATGAAGCTGCACGTGCATGTAATTTATTTTTTTCCTTTAATATATTTTTATTTATTTTAGAAGTCCACAGAATAATTTTTATCATGTCATGATGGATGAGATTGTTTGTGAAAATAAACTAGACTTAATCAACAAAAATCCCTCTTTGGGAGGAGTAGAGAATCGAATCCACGCTCTGGACGTCACTTGGTAAGCTATTACCTCACCAACTAACTAGGCACTACATCGCTAGGCCTTCCAAATGTTTGTAACATATATGTGGATTCAAAATGTAAGAAACCTGTAACTTTCCGTTTCTTCTTTTTTTTTTTCAAAATAATTCACAATTTTCAAAATTAACTCAAAAATATTATTAATAATAAATATATTATTTTATAATGATTTACAACAGTTTTTAATATTATTTTTATTATCAAATTTAAAAAAATTGAATATATTTCGTATAAAAATTTAATAAAATTATAATAATTAAATAAGATGAGATAAAATAATTTTTTTATTGTAAGCACTGTAGGGATGTCAGGTACCTTCTACAAGAGACGGTGATCTCTATAGCACACTCTCGAGTAATTTTGTAAGACTAATTTGGATGATTTTGTACTTTTTTTATTTTATTGTATTTTGATAGACACAATATTTGAACCTTGGATTATCTCTCCTTCGGCCTTTTACATGTGTATTGTTTAGTATAAAAAAAATGGATTATATAAGTTGTCCCACATGATCATTTTATTTTCGTTTTAATCAGAATTTCTTTCCATGATCTGCTTCCTAACTGACGCTTTAATAATTCTTTTACTAATACTAATATAGTAAAAAAAATTCTTCATTAGAGATAAACTAATCAAAATAAAAAGGACAATTATAGCCTTTCAACTGCATGGTTTACAATTAAGGTAATAAAATATATTTTTATAAAATTATAAGATACTTTTCATATCACTCACTACAAGAAAAATAGATTTTTGAAAACAGTTATATGCTACGAATATGACTATTTGAGATGAAAACAATACTGAAAAGCCAATTTTTCTTATAGTGACTTTCTATATTTTACTTTTTGTAATTTGTCATTATCAGCGAATCAGAAGGTTATCATTATTCAAATAAATAGCTATATAAAATTATTTTGTTGATTATATTATAAAACTAAAAATGAAAACTATTACTATTGCAAAAGAAATATAAAAGAAAATTTTAAGAAACTCTCTGAAACTTTCTTCCTTCTATATATTTTTTTTATGAATTTCATAACAACTGAAACTCATATTTATAGGCATTGAAATTACTATATAAATTACTGTGCAAGACGTAAAATAATAGTAATGGGGTCATTTACAAAATAATTAAGGGGGGCGGGAGCCGCCCCCAATAATTTATAACACTTCCCCTTGAATGACCACCCATAAAGAATCTGCGTCGTTAAAACCTTGCCAAGAAAAAATCCAGTGGGAAAAAAAATCAATGGCGAAGGAAAAAGAGTATAGTCTTCTTATGTATCCACAAGTGCTTTAAGATTGCCTTATTAAAACCTTACAAAGGAAAACTCAGTGGGACAAAACCTTAGCGAGGGAAAAAGAGTACAATCAGCACAAGTCTTCAGGACTTTTACTCCCCCTGAAAAGTGCATGACGATAGATTTTTGAATTTTCACATTTTAATATTTTGCACAATTTTCTTAAATGTCGTAGTTGGTGATGCCTTCATGAATAAATCTACCAGATTATCACTTGATTGTATCTTTGATATATCCTCATTTGATTTGAATAATAAGTAGCATTATTTTCGTATAAAATTGTTGGACTATCATTGATCATGGGAAGACTGCACTTTTCTTGAATATGTAGAATTATTGATCTCAATCAAAATACACTCTAAACTTATTTTCATGAATTGCAATAATTTCTCAATGAATTAAAGATGTAGAAGATAATATCTGGTTGACAGACTTAGTAGAAATCTGATACCTGCAGTAATACTTAAACTCCCCCTAATAATATGCATTAGTATTTCAAGTAATAAGCAAATATTATTTCAGCATATATAACAGATTATGAATTTAAATATGATTTCCATCTAAATAATGCATTAGAGAGAACATGATAATATTTTCATTTAAAATTGTCTCCCTCTCATTCGGCGTTATTAGAGAGAACTTGTTTATATACGACGGAAATAACATTGGAAACCATCCATATATGATAAAAGCTGTAAAAGTTTTGAGATCTAATATTATCGGTTCGGCGGAAAATCAAATCCGCTTGATATTGTTGACAAACGAGATTTTGAACAGATTTGAAGGCTTCGAGTTATTGTTTAAATATAACCAATTTTACTATTGGTTTACTCCAGCAAAAAGATCTCACATTCCTCATAGATTCAGTTGTTATTCATCCAGAACGATATTATGTCTTATAGAAATTCTAATGTCCTAGATTTGAACCATAAACCTTTTATACGTTAACCACTTATATTTTCTCCTGAGGCTGTAAATACCATGATAGAAGCAGAGATATATCTTTCTAGTAAATCTGATCCTGAAATTGTTGCAGCATCAAGAACCCTCAATGCTCAATATGCTGCCTCTTTTACAACTATGTCTCAGAGGCTACTGGCGAGAACGACTGGGATTGATCATCTTAAAAATCAAATATCTGAGTTGCATCAAACGTTTGCAACTAAAGATAGAAAAAATAAAAATTTAAGATAAGAAAAAAAGGAGCTGAAGAAATTTGTAGACTGGTATTCTCGTGATCTGAAAACACGAGTAGAAGAGCTGGAACGAGAGAAAGCTCAAATACAAAGTCAACAACCGCAACTAACGGCAGAGATTCAACGTTTAGAAGATAATATGGATAGCTGTAATTAATCTCGCTGGCTTTTGAAATTATGCATCCAGCATATCTTATAAAGTGAGATTTGAAGAGATGATAGTTTGTCTTGTTCTTATTTCCATTTCTATAAGAACCGTCTTCTTCTCATATCTTCTTCTCATTTAGTTCCATTTCGCATCAAATCTTCTTCTCATATCTATAACTCATCTATATTTGCATTCTTATTCTACAAATTTTCAATGGCTCATCAATTTCTTTTCAATATTTCTCTCGATCAACATATGAGGTATCCTTCACCTCAATTACAAGTTGTTTTTGCATCTTCCGCAGATGCCATGTTACAGCAAGCGAATGATCTGGCTAATAAGTCAGATCGTGAAGCCGTTTATGAGCTAGTGACTCTCGAAACCCGATACTCCTCCTCTATTGTCAGGTTTTCCAACCGATTACAATCCAAAAATCGTCAGATTGAGGAGCTTAACGAGAAGATTTTTGTACTTCAACGACTCGTTCAAGACTCTGACAGAAAAATTGCAGACTTAAAGTAAGAGAATAAGGATTAAAAATTTTTACTTGCCTCTTCATTTCGACTGCCTAATCCTTTAGATAAGGATGACATGTCACTTTATGAAAAGTAAATGTATTTGAGAGATGAGGCTAGAAGTCTCAAATTTTTATAACTCATCTAGCATTTGAATAATAAGATCTTTCATTTTCAAATGCATTCTTTGAATTTATAGCAGTTCTTGTGATCTTTTCAGGAGTTCTAATAAGGTAAATCATCAACGTAAACTGCAAAAATGGCAAATCCGAGTTCTGATAAAACACATGGGCATATATGATTATTCTCAATCCTTCTTTCAATAGATACTCGTTGATTTAATTATACCACATACATTCAGATTGCTTTAACCCATATAAAGATCTTTGAAATTTTATAAAGTACATACTCCTAAATGTACTTGGATTAGATGCTTCAAATATCGTATATCTTTATATATGTAATGATCTAATAATCCTTATAAATATGCAGTGATCACATTCATTAACTGCATATCTAATCCTTTTGTAATAATCCAATCGATTAAAATATAAATGTGATTGCATTCATAACAAGGAAATATGTTTCCTCATAACTACTTTCGGGTTTCTGTAGGAAACCTTGTGTGACAAATTATACCGCACTATTTCATTTCTCATTACGCTTTCGTATAAATACTCACTTATATCTTATAAGCATTACACCCTTTGCTGTTTGGACAACAGGTCCAAATACCTCTCGTTTTATTAGCGATTTTAATTCAGCTTCTATCTGTTTTTCATTTTTGGCCAATAATTTCTATGTCAACATTCTTCAATAATTCTTGACTCACTTTCTTCATTACTTCTGGTAATGTCAAGTGTTATCATATATGTTGTCGACAACAGTTTTATTTTTATCCATAAATTTTTCAGTACTCATGAAATGTATTGAGATCTTATTGTTCCTCTTAAAGGGAAAACATTTCATGAAATGTTTGTACTTTATAGGAGATTCCTCTTCAAGAGGTTTGTACTCCTTCAGGAGTTTTCTCTTCGGTAGTTATACTCTTCAGAAGTTACCTCTTCAAGAGTTACACTCTTCGGTAGTTATACTCTTCAGAAGTTACCTCTTCAAGAGTTACACTCTTCAGGAGTTATACTCTTCAGGAGTTACCTCTTCAGGAGGTTTCCTCTTCAAGAATATTATATTTATATACAAAATACGGTCTTTTCGTGAGCACCGATTTTTTTTCTCTTTTGTACCAATAGGTCTTCAACGTTTCATACGTATCTTAGACTCATCTATTACTATTTTAACAACTCGTCCTTCAGGAATTTGAATTCTTGCTTAAGCATTAACAACATAAATATATGATTTTACAACACCTTTAGTGTTAGTAAATACATTTTGTAATTGATTTGCAATACTTTGCAAATAGGTAATCCTTTGAACTTCTAGTTCACATTCATTTATAACAGGATAAAATTTAGATAGAATTTTATTATCCCAAATAATTTCTATCGTGCATCAGGTACCGATATTTCATTATTTCAAAATATGATGAAATATTAATAAGTTTATATATAATAGCTTAGTATAAGTAAATCAAGTGTTTGGCCGTACAATAGGTACGTGACCACTGTTCAGTCATACCACATCTATGACAAACATCTTCATCTTTTTATGAAAAATTATTCTGAGGGCCTTTACCTGTCTCTAAACTAGATCACTTCTGGTGATACTATATATTTTTATTATCTTTAGTGTTGTCGCTCTTAGGACTAATATTTTTATAGTTTTTCTATCACGTCTACGCCCTTGATTCCTTTGAAAGAATGCACCGTTCACTTCTGAGAATGGTGTAAATTCAATATCATTAATAGGACGTTACTGGTAATTTATTAACAAAATCTCATTATTTAGCTCAATCACTGAAAGACAAAATAAAAGTTCTGAATATTAGTTGAACTTTCACTCTCGATATTGCTGCTGCAGGAGCACATTCAAAATATAAAAAATAATATATGTCTTCTTTTAAATATCATTTTCAGTGACTTTCTCACTGTATAATTTTAATATTGAGCTGATTTTAAAGAGTGCAAAATATTCAATACCACTCTTAAAATTTTACAATTTCAGGTGCAATAAGTCATAATGATCTTTTGAAAGGATTACATATTCTAGTGTTCATATCTCTCTCTTAATTCATTTCACACAGTAAGATGGTTTTTCATCATGATATACACAGCACGGTTTTTCAGGGACACATTATTTTCTTCTATTATTGTATCTCCCAAGTTCATCATCATATATAAATGGATCTCATTAAGGATCCTGGATAAATAACCTTTTTTCAGAAATGTCAATAGTAATAAATCTCAATATTTGACATTTTATCACAAAAGTAAATCTGTGAATTTAAGAAATATATTCACATTATCATGAAAATAAAAATAGAATTTTATCAAGTAATATTAGCAATTTTACCTTTAATATTTATTTTGAGGATTGCAAATAATATATTGAAAAACTTACTTGAAGTAGAAGACCACTAATTTCAGTATCAGTAGAACCTTGTGCTGATAACGTGTTATAAAACTAAAAATGAAAACTATTACTATTGTAAGAGAAATATAAAAAGAAATTCTTAAAAAACTCTTTGAAACTTTCTTCCTTCTATATATTTTCTTATGAATTTCATAACAACTGAAATCCATATTTATAGGCGTTGAAATTACTATGCAAGTTACTGTACAAGACTTAAAATAATAGTGATGGGATCATTCACAAAATAATTAAGGGGAGCGGTGGCCGCCCTCAATAATTCATAACAGATTATAATTTATATAAGTAGAATGTTTTTTAGGTCTCATTTTCTATCATTATTATTTTTTTTTTTTGTCTAACATTATCCTTCCCTACATTTGGTTGGCCAAAATGTGCATTTTTCCTTCCATTGATTGTCTTTCAAGAAGGGTCCACAGTAATTTTCGAAGTACTTAAGTGTCTCAACTAATTGGGTTGACCCTTCCTTTTTATCGATTGTCATCCGAGAAGGTATCTCCTTTGACCGCAGATAGATAGCCATAGGTTTGAAACTGAATGCAATCCTCGAAACTGAATGCATTACTGCCATTATATATTGGAAGGTATAAAATATTCCAAGGCCGAAGTAAATCTATTAGGCCCAGCCCGGCCGAGGAGGAACATTCATCTGAAAGAAAGGAAAGACAAGATAAGAGGGAGAAAAAAAGGCTGTGGAAAAAATAGGTGATGTGATACAAAATAAGAGAGAAAGTAATATATGATAAAAGGATAATGATAAGGCTCATTATCTTTTTATCATTTTTTTATTATTTTATAATGTATTTGAAATTTTTATCTTTTTATTATTATTTTTATTTTCAACCATTAAGTAAATAAAAAATTAAAAAAGTAAAAAGAGTAATAAATAAATAGTATGAAAATAATACACCTATCATTATTGATAATAAAATAGAGAAAATAAGACGACTTCACAAAAGATCGCACAATAATTTTCAACTAAAGCTATTGATCAACTAATTTGGTGGACCATTTTTCTTTTTTCTTTCTATTGGTTATCATTCAAGAAGTTGTCCCATTGTATTCAATTTTCAAGGGTACACATGATACATGTTTGTTGAACATTATCCTTATTCCTTCCAGACTTTTAAGTTGGCCAAAATGTGCATTTTCCTTCCATTGATTGTCTTTCACGAAGGGTCTCACAATAATTTTCAAGTGAAGTTATGAAATTAATTAGTTAGGTGGAAAATAAGTTTTTTCTTTTCTTTTCTCTTTTGATTATCATTGACTGTACTTCTAGTACAGTGATTTCTCAATAAGTAAAGTCTTTACAAATAAATAGTAATTCTACATACACTTAGAGGCGGAACTATGTTCAGCCTTGGGGGGCAAACTATATATTTAGCCTTGGGGGGCTACCGTCCCCTAAATGTTTTGTAAAATTTAGTTAACATATAAGAGCACTATCACTTTTCTGATTACTACAAAATATTTACCTTATTTAGCCCCCCAAATACTAAAATTAACCTCCCACGAGTCCGAATTGCTAATATCTTAAACAGTAGGCTGCTGCAACTCTCAGTACAGTGACTCCACCCTTATGGCCGGTCAAATGCTTTGTTCATTTGCTTAGTTTTCTCTAGACCATAAGTCTATCCTTGGGACCTTTGGATCCTTGGACTATCCAGTACCATTGCTGAGCTCGAGTCCATATGCAACCAATTATATCTTCTTCCTTTGATAAGTAAAAACAAATAACTTATCAAAGAAAAAACTAACTTCCAAACGGACCAAACCAAACTCACGTTGCTCAAAGAAAAAATCACTCCCAAATAGACCAATGGCTTTTTTCTATTCTCACTTCTCATCACTTCCAAAAGAAACAAATTATTTTTAAAAGAAACAAATCACTTCCAATTTTTAAACGAAACCCACCGTTAATGATAAATTTGTTGTTACTCGGCGTTACCTACAGGCTGCGAGTTTACGAAATCCACTTGCAGATATGAGATTCCTTTGTTCTATCGTCCTCAACGTTTCCAAACGTAACCTACTTGCAAACGTTATCAATTGCATTTCCAAACGAAACCCTTCTCTTATCTTTGCGAGATGGGCTGCTAATGCTTCACCTTTAGTGCTTTTGGAAGTCATCAGCGCCATCTCATGTTTTACAAAGTGCTTTGAGCATCCAACAGGTTTATTTATTCTAGATTTATCTATAAATCTGGGCTGTATTTATTGTAATTTTAATAGTTCATATCAAGACTTTTACTTTCAAGCTAATTACTTACGGTAATATATCATATTTTTACTTTTAGCTTAATTACTTTTAGGCTAATATCTCTAGACTTACAGGTTCTATTGTTCTTTGGGATCTGGGAAGTCATTGATGCATTATATTTTAGGCTTTAATAGTTAATAAATATTTAGGTTTTTACTTGTAGGCTTTTGATAATTCATATATTTTATAATTTTACATGTTAATTTAGTGCATAGTTATTGATCACTTGGATCACTGTTTATAATTAATTAAATTCTTAAATTATATAATAATTTAAAATAAATAATATTCTTAAATTATAAAATTTAAAGAAAAAAATAATCGTAAAAAAAAAATTCTTATCATTACTTAAAATATCAAAAAAATTTTATTTTACGAAAGATCGTCGTCGAGTTTAATTGCATGAAAAAGTTTAAGTTGATCACCCTTCAAATATTAAATCTTAATTTCACCCCTGCATACACTTGATTTTACAAATAACTTGTGCCTTCTTTTCCTTTCAATATATATATATAAAATAATAATAACTTGCCTTCTTTGAACGTAAAGTACTACGGAAAAGAGTAGGGATATGGACGGGAGTAGTGGCCCTTGAAACTACTGCCAATAGGGCTGCAAACGAACAGAGCTGCTCGTGAACAATTTGAGCTCAACTCGTATAAACTCGATTCGAACTCGATTCGTTTAATAAATGAGTTGTTCGTGAGCACTAATATTGGTTCGAATATTAAACGAGCTAAACTCGTATAATCTCGACTCGACTCGTATAAACTCGGTTTGTGTTCGTGAACAAGATTCGTATAAACTCGATTCTACTCGTTTTGAGCTCGTAACAATACTCGTAATATTTCTATATACATATATATAATTTTGCATATATTCTTACATATATTCTTTTATTATATATATTTTATGTGTTATATATATTATTTTTGATATTTTGTATAAGTAATATATTTTGTTACTTCAGTTCTTAAGAGTAAGAAATTCGAGTAATTACTCGACTAAGTTCGGCTCGTTCGTTAGTCTGCCAATATACCACTGTTTTTTTTTTCTTCATATTATAATCTCCAAATAAAAGAATTGCAGGACTATAGTAATAATATAGTTTTTTTTTATTATTATTAGTTCAGTCCATTTTATAATATTTCTTTATAAAGGCGTGTGAGATTTCCAATCCAAATTTTTCGTTTGAAAAACTGGACTATATGCCATCCGTCCATCAGGTCCATTTCTTACTATATTGATTGTCCTTCAGGAAGGGTCCCACAATAATTTAAAGTGATATTTTCAAATAATTTGAATTATACTAAACGTAGACTTGGTCAATATTTTAGTTCCCTGTTCCTCACGTTGCTTTAATATTATTAGTTACAAAAAATGAAAAGAGAAAAAATAAGTTCAGCATCTAAGAGAGAGAGACGCAAAGCTACTGATATTTTCAATTTTTCATGCCCCACACGTTTTCACACCACAGTTTCATCATTATCATGCAAAATCTAGACGTACATAGATTATAGATAAATTAGTATAAAATGAATCGAGTTGTTCTCTTTGGGATAACAAAAACAAGAGTCGCATTAAGAGAGAATATTTTTTATCTGGTTCATTTTCGATAGAGAGTAAAACAATGAGAGGTTGTTATCTCCAATTTCTGCTTCTAGTACTTGTACTCTTATCTTGTAATGCAACAAAACTTGGTTTTAGCTTTGATTTGCGTACTGATCATTCTGAAGTGAGATGCATAGAGGAAGAACGACAAGCTCTCCTCCAATTCAAACAACACCTTGTTGATCCTTTCAATTGGCTGTCTTCGTGGAACAATAGTTATGAGGATTGTTGTAAGTGGGAAGGAATTAAATGCAGCAACCGAACTGGTCATGTTGTTAAGCTTGATCTTCGGGCAGAGTACTGGACTAAACATGTAAAAGGTGAGATAAGCTCTTCATTACTTAGATTGCAATATTTGACTTACCTGGACTTAAGTGATAATGACTTTTCCGGAAAACCCTTCCCAAATTTTGTTGTCTCGCTCACTAAATTACAATATCTCGATCTTTCATATACCCGAATCGTCGGAACCATTCCACAAGAAATGGGAAATCTCTCGAGATTAATTTATCTTGATCTCAGCGGGAATTTTCATCAGATTGAGGTACATAATCTTGATTGGTTAATTCATCTTTCATCTTTGACATATTTGGACATGAGTTTAGCCAACCTCAGCCAGGTGGTCAATTGGCCCAATCGGGTTATGATGCTCCCTTCTTTGATGTACTTGAGTCTAAGTGATTGCGGTCTCTCTACAATGAGTCCTCAGTTGCTTTCCATCAATGCTAGTTCCTCATCTCAACTTCAATTGCTAGATCTCTCCTTCAATCTTCTCAATTGCTCCATATATCATTGGTTGTTCAACTCCACTACAAGCCTTGTTCATCTTGACCTCGGTTATAATTTGTTACGCTGCTCCATTCCGGAAGCTTTAGGCAGCATAAATTCTCTTCAAACACTATACCTCCATGGAAATCAACTTGTTGGCAGCATTCCAAAATCTTTTGGGAATTTATGCTCCTTAGGTTCATTGTGGCTTTTGAGTAACAATCTCGGTGGAAGTCTTTACGAATTTATGAGTAATGTGTCAAGTTGCTTGGTGGACTCCTTGCAGTATTTTGAAATAAGCTCCAATAGATTCACGGGACCATTGCCAGAGAGTATTGGTAACTTCTCCAATCTCGAGGCTTTAGGATTAGGCGGGAATAATTTCACAGGGCCATTGCCTGAGAGTTTTGGTAACTTATCCAATCTAGAGATGTTGAATGTTTCTGGGAATTCCCTCACAGGGGTGGTCTCTGAAACCCATTTTTCAAATCTCTTCAAACTGAAACGTTTATTTATGGAATCGAACTCCTTGATTTGGAAGTTCAACTACGATTGGGTTCCACCATTCCAACTGCGTGTTATTAGTTTGAGCTCTTGTAAATTGGGGTCAGCTTTCCCAAAGTGGCTTCAAAGTCAGAAGAGTTATGCTATACTTGAAATTTCTAATGCTGGAATTTCTGATATTGTCCCTGCTTGGTTTTGGGACCTCCCTGTCGGGTTAGTCGGTTTAGATATGTCTAACAACAAGTTGCATGGGAACCTGCCAGACTTGTCATCATCCAGAATTGGTTTTCAAGCTACTATAGATTTAAGCTCCAACCAATTTAACGGTTCAATTCCATGTTTTCCTTCGAATGTAGCATCACTTTCCCTATCAAATAATAGTTTTTGGGGGAACATTTCCTTTATATGTGAATTCGCTTATCAATCCTTGTTCCTTTTAGACCTATCAAACAATAAACTATCAGGAGAGCTTCCAGATTGCTGGATGCATATGCATTCTTTAATGGCTCTTAATCTGGCCAACAACAATTTCTCTGGGAAAATATCACACAAACTGGGCTCCCTAGTCTCTCTTGAGTTTTTACATTTGAGCAACAATAGTTTTGTCGGAAAGCTACCGTTGTCCCTTCAGAATTGTAGTTACTTGACAACCATTGACGTGGGTGAAAATAAATTGTCGGGAATGGTACCTTCATGGATAGGTGAGAGTTTGCCTCGGTTGATTATTCTTAGCCTACGATCAAATGGATTTTATGGAAGCTTGCCTTTAAACCTATGTCACCTTTCACATATTCAACTCTTGGATCTTTCTTTAAACAAGATCCGGGGAACTATTCCACAATGCATCAAAAACATGACATCATTGTCTCAGAAACAGAGCACAAGTCGAACTTATATTTCTTCTTTCCAGAAAGCTTATATAGACCATGCACCATTTGTATGGAAAGGAAAGATGTCTGTGTTCGAGAGTTCATTGAGACTTTTAAAGATTATTGATCTTTCAAGTAATAAATTACATGGAGAAGTTCCCGAAGGATTATATAATCTCACGGAGTTAATTTCCTTGAATTTATCAAGAAACAATTTCATTGGATCAATATCATTGAAGATCGGTCTTCTTCGAAATCTAGAATCTCTTGATTTATCCAGAAACCAACTTGGTGGAGAAATCCCAACGAGCATTTCCGACTTAAGTTTTCTTAGTTATTTGGACTTGTCCAATAACAATTTATGTGGCAAAATTCCAACGGGAACTCAACTTCAGAGCTTCAATGCTTCTGCCTTTATGAAGAATCCTGAATTATGTGGTTCTCCACTTCCAAACAAGTGTCCGGGAGATGATGATGGGCAATCAGACACTAGAACCCACAGGAATGTCGGCAATCAGACAAATGATGATGATGGGCTCATAACTCAAGGATTTTATGTTGCCGGAGCCATTGGGTTTGTTGTAGGATTCTGGGGGGTGTGCTGTTCTTTTTTGCTCAACCTACGGAACATAACGACGCGTCTCACTTCCAATATTGCTCGGATGACGATGAGATAGGCTCTACATGGCAGCAAGTACTCTAATGGATACTCATGTTACAAAGTTGCGATACAAACTTTATGTAAGACTCCTCTCCCTGTATTTAATATTCATATAATCATATTCATGCGTTAGGCGATACTGGTAATTAAATATTTTATCTCACACAATATGAGCATATATGTGTTAGCACGAATTTACGACTCACCCTATACTTGCATCCATTTAATTACATGTTTAAATGTTATCTCTTAGAGTCATCCTTTGCTTGGTCATGATTTATCACTCAATAGCTCTGCCTAGACCCCTTCCACACTCTAACGATAAACTTCTAGTATATTATACTAAGGTCTCATTTTGTTATATAGACAAGATGAAATAAGATAAGATGACATTAAAAATCAGTTAATAGTAGTGAAATAGTTATTGAATAATTTTGAAATAAATTGAGTTAAGATGTTTTTTGGATTTTTGGAAAATGAGTAGGGGTGTAAAAATAAACCCAAAAACTGATCCAAACCAAAACAGCCCCATTGATTCGGTCCGGTTTTCAACCGATTCGTCTATTTTAAAAACCGCTCATAACGGGTCCAGAATTGGTATTTACAGACTATGGATTAGAGGTATTTTAAGTTCATAATTATAAATTAGAGGTATCTACAAAGTATGAATATCTATATCAAGTATATATGCTATATTAGCATCTCGTATGTGTGTATATATATATATATATATGTATGTATTAGCATGACTTTAATTTACTACTATTATCAATCATAACTTTTGGAGATCATTCAGGAAATTTTAATTTGTACATATTTTCATGTTGATTTTGGCTTTAGTGAGTTGCTTCATGAAGTCCGGATATAGTACCATTTAATGTTTCATCTCGAATGCAGATTTATCTTTTTATTTATGCCATTCGTTTAAAATGGGGAGGGTTTTTAGCAAGTGTGGATGCTTATCATGATGAACTATTTTTGAATTGTAGTTGTAGGTTTAAATATACGTACTTTGAGTAATATTTTTTTATTATCCCAAACTAATTGTTGTTGATTTACCAGTTATCCAGCAGGAGAGATCAGCTACATCATTTCAATAAGCTAGTCGTGAGACTACAGTAGATCAAGACTGTTGTTTATTTTTCTGGACTAGTTGTATTTTTGTTTATTCAGTATATTGGATCAAAGGACAATTGTTGTATGTTAGACTAATTAATATTTCTAAGTGCTGTTGATGATGAACTCGAGAAACGGAATACAATAAATTATTCATGATCAATCCTTGTTAATTAGTGCTATGGTAACAAGTACTTCACCTTTAGATTTGAACATGAGCATTAGTTATGATTGCTAGGAATATTTTAATCAGTGGGCTTACATAGATCATAAATCATAAATTATATAATTATTAAATATCAGGTTTGGTTAATGTCAGTGAGGTCTATTAATTAAGTATAATCAATAAAGTAACATAATTGGGTTATTAACACGTGTATATCCAAATAAGCTCCAACAAATTCATGGGGGAATCGGCATATGAGTGATCTCTAAAGCTCATTTTTCAAATCTCTTCAAAACTGAAACGTTTATTTTTAGGATTGAACTCTTTGATTTTGAGGTTCTGCTACGATTGGGTTCCACCATTCCAAGTGCATGTAGCTCTTGCAGATTGGGACTAGCTTTCCTGAAGTGGCTTCAAAGTCCAAAGATTATTGATATTTCAAGTAATAAATTACTTGGAGAAGTTCCCGCAGGATTATATAATCTCACAGAGTTAATTTCCTTGAATTTATCAAGAAACAATTTAAATGGATCAATAACAGTGAAGATGTTGGTTCAAAGGTGTTGCAAAACAAAAAATAGTGAGAGAAAAGTTTACTTAAAGGCGCGTTACAAATTTCACTTTCCTTGAGACAATATTTGCTCTCACCAATTACGGTATACATTTGGGTTACAAAAACATTTGCCTCCAAAATGTTGTACTTTGTTGTGGGCAAAATACGCACATCAACGATAACAAATAAAAGTGAAACAAACACAATCAATCACACGATACAGGATTTACATGGTTCGACAAATTACCTACGTCCACAGAATTGCAGAAATCTTATTAATTAAAAGAAATTTACAATCACTCAATCTCAACTTACTCTCTCTATGGTTTTTGCTCTCTCACACAATATGCACTCACTAGACAATTATTCTCTCTCAAAATATGATGAAATTTGTGTTTAAGCAGTCAAATAACATTGTTGTCCAGATGACTAACACAAGAGAGGGGGTGAATTGGGTTATATTAAAAAATTAATACTTATAAACCGAATATACAATATAAAATATAACCAGAATATAAAACAACAGGAAATATAAAGAGTAAGGGTAAGAAGAAGCAAACTCAGTATTTTAACGAGATTCAGCCCCACTACCTACGTCCTCGCCTCAAGCTACCCGTTGAAGATCCCCAATTCACTATTCAATCTCCATCAGGTGGAGATAGAAACCTATTACACATTTGAACAACACCGCTCCAAAAAATCCGTATAGAACACCCTCTACACTTCTAATTACCTCACACTTGGTGATTTAACTATTCCCCGTGTAGAACACCTTCTACACACACAAGGGTTATACGCACCCTCTTACAAATATAAAAGTTGATAATGGGTAGGTTATCAGAATACACTCCTCAATGAGTGAGATAAAAACAATATAGTGCAACCTATATCTCTTTCACAATGAACAAGAATTAAGGCACAAAACTTAGAGAAAAGAGAATGAGAGCTTTGAAAGAATGATGCAAAACTTAACAATTGATGTGTAAACTCTTATTGTATTTTTTGCAAAACTCAAGTGAGCTATTTATAGGCAAATAAGTTTTCATATTCAAATTTGAAAAGATTCACATGTCAAATAAGAGTACTATTCACTTTTCAAAAGATTTAAATAAAAATATCTCCTTTTTATATTTGTCAAAGACAACTCCATTCATTTTTCAAAAAAATCAAATCAAATCTTTTACTTTTCATACATGACAAAATGAACATAATTTATTTTTCAAACCAAATTATTTTCTTTTTGCATATGTCAAAAAAACGCACAAACACCTTTCAAGATTTTCAAACAAAATAATTTATCTTTTGTATTTATCAAAAAAACACATAATCACCCTTCAAGATTTTCAAACAAAATCATCTATCTTTTGCATTTGTCAAAAAAACACACAACCACCCTTCAAGATTTTCAAACAACACATGCACATATTAAAAATGACAATCAATCATTTTACAAATTTAAATATTTATGCATATGTGAAAAAATAATAATTTTCGAAATTAATATTTTAATAAAGTTATGGAAATGTAAAAAATGCGATTTGATGCTTTATGAGAAAATATTAATTTTGAGCCTTAATCCAATTTCAAATTTTAAGAGATGTACAAAATTACTCTATGAGTTTTATTTGTAGACTTGTTCTTTTATGCTTGATGTGCGTTTCGTTCCATTGCGTAGATAATTTGAGCTTGAGAATTGAATCTACTTGTTATCATCAAAATCTACACGTAGATACGAAACTTGAAACCTTGGATTCAACAATCTCTCCCTTTTTGATGATGACAAATACTTAGTAGAATTTTGAAACTTGCAGTAATACTTAAACTCCATCTGAAAATATGCGTTAGTTTTTCAAGCAATAGATAAACATAATTCCAGCATATTTAACAGAATTACAAATCTAAATATTTACGTCTAAACCTTCTTCTCTTTTTGGCATCATTAAAAAGGAACCACAATTAGCTTCAGTAAGATGTTTTCCCGCAATAAGTAATAACCAAATAAACGGTACGTTAGTAGAAGCTGTAGAGAGTTGAATAATTGAAATCACCCGTGTCCGACAAAACCTGTAAAGACTGGAGCCGAACTTTATCGTCTCGGTGCGGAAGAAGATTTAAATCCGCTTAATGTTATTGACGAATTAGATGTTGCAGAGATTTAAAGTTGAATAAGTGAAGTTATCCGTGTCCGACAAAGGCAGCAAAAGCTGCAGGCCTAGCTCTGGCAATTCGGTGCGGAGCCATGCGTGTCCGACAAAACCTGCAAAGATTGGAGGTCTAACTCTGGCAATTCGGTGCGGAGCCACGCGTGTCCGACAAAACCTGCAAAGATTGGAGGTCTAACTCTGGCAATTCGGTGCGGAGCCACGCGTGTCCAACAAAACCTACAAGGGTTGGAGGTGTAGCTCTGGCAATTCAGTGCGGAAGGAGATTCAAATCCGCTTGATGTTATTGACAAATAAGATACGTAGAGATTTGAAAGTTTTCGATTTATGTTCAAATGACCATTTTCACCCACCGAATGCTAAAACAAATCTCACAGTACTCATTGATCAAGTATCTGATTATCCAAAATGATAGAATGACAAAGAAAATTTCATCTAATAATCTTTCGGATTTGAATCAGGGTCCTTCTCAACCAATCATTTTATCTCATGAGGTTGTCAACACCATGATAGAAGCAGAGATACATTTTTCTAATAGAACTGATTCTGAGGTTGTTGCAGGATCAAGAACTCCCAGTGCTCAATATACAGCCTCTGTTACGACCATGTCTCGGAGATTACTAGCGAGGGTAAATGAGGTTGATCGACTTAACAATCAAATATCTATTCTGCATCAAAAGCTTACAAATAAAGGTAGAAAGAATAAGAGGTTAAAGCAAGAAAATAAAGATTTGACAGAATTAGCTCGTGTTCTCAAATTTTGAATAGAGGAATTGGAACGAGTGAGAGTTCAAGTACAGAGTTAACATCAAAAGATAATGGCAGCATTTCACGAGAGAAATAGAGACAATCTGCAATAAATCTCGCTGGCTTAGTTTGGTAACTTTTGACAATATGCATCCGGCATATCTTGTAAGCTTGACTAAGTAAGATTTGAAGAGATACCAGTTTGTCTTGTACTTATTTTCATCTTTATAAAAGCAATCCTTAGTTTTATCTATTCGCATAAAATCTTCTTCTCATCTCTGTAGTTCATCTTCATTCTCACTCTACAAAATTTGAATGACTCACCAATTTTCTTTTAGTGCTTCTTGCGATCAAGATATGAGGTATTCTTCACCTCAAACTATTTCTGCATCTATTGTAGGCACCATGAAGCAAGAAAATACTGATTTTGCTAATAAATCAGATCGTGATGCCATTTACGAGCTTGTGAGTCTTGAAACTCGATACTCATCATCCATTGCCGCTTTTTCCGCTCGGTTGCAGTCCAAAACCCGCGAGATAGAGAAGCTTAATGAAAAGATCGATGTTCTTCAACGACTTGTTCAAGAGTCTAACAAAAAAATAGTAGAGTTAAAGCAACAGAATAAGGATTTAAAATCCTTATTTGCCTCTTCATTTCGATTGCCTAATCCTTTAGACAAAGATGGTATAATGATTTATGAGGAGCAAATGCATTTGAATGATGAGGCTAAACGTCTCAAGTTTCTGTAGGTCATTTGAGATAATGGAATAAAAGTATCTAGCAGATATTCATGGCATACATCATTCCTAATTCTCTTCTAATCATGCATAGTCTATCCTCTAGTAGGGGTTTTGTGAAAATGTCTGTCTATTGATCATGTGTGCTAGTAAATTCTTATACAATATCACCCTTCTGCACATGAACTCTAAGAAAATGCTATCTAATTTCAATATATTTGGTCCAAGAATATTGTATTAGATTCTTTGAAAGATTTATAGCATTTGTATTATCACATTTGATTGGAATGTGATTGTACATAAATTTAAAATTTTCAAGTTGTTGTTTCATGTAAAGAACTCGAGCACAATAACTGCCTGCAGTAACATATTCTGCCTCAGCAGTAGATAATGCAATGGAATTTTATTTTTTACTAAACCATGAAACAAGTGCATGACCTAAAAAATGACATGTTCCACTAGTACTTTTTTGATCAAATTTGCAACTAGTATAATCCGTATCTGAATAACTAATAAGATCGAAAGAAGTGTGCTTAGAATATCATAACCCTAGGTCAATGGTACCAGCAAGATATATAAAAATACGTTTGACTACAATCAAATGAGATTACTTTAGAGATAATTGAAAACGTGCACATAAACATACACTGAATATAATATCAAGTTTACTAGCTATCAAATATAATAAACTACCAATCATACATCGATATACCTTTGAGTCAACTGGCTTACCACTTTCATCTTTATCAATTTTAGTGGTTGGACTCATTGGTATTCCAATTACCTTCGCACCTTCCATCTCAAACTTTTTGAGTAACTCTTTGATATATTTTGACTGATTAATAAATGTTTCACTTTTTGCTTGTTTGATTTGCAATTCAAAAAAAAATTAAGTTCTCCTATCATGCTCCTTTCAAATTCTTCCTACATACTCTTAACAAAATCTTGGCACATATTTTAATTAGTAGCACCAAATATTATATCATCAATATAAATTTGAACTAGAAGAATATCATCATGTTCATATTTGATGAAAAGTGTTGTATCGATCTTTCCTCTTGAAAAATCTTTTTCAATCAAGAAACCACTAAACCTCTCATACCAAATTCTAGGAGCTTGTTTGAGTCCATATAATACTTTTGCGAGCTTAAAAACATGATTAGGAGAAATATGATTTTCAAAACCTGGAGGTTGCTCAACATATAACTCTTTATTTATAAAACCATTTAAAAAAATACTTTTAACATCCATTCAAAAAAAGATTGAAATTTTAATAACATGCATATGCAAGTAACATTTAAATAGCTTCTAATCTTGTAACAGGTGCATACGTTTTATCATAATCGATTCATTCCACTTGATTGAAACATTGGTCTACAAGTCGAGCCTTGTTTGTAGTGATGATTCCAGACTCATCTTTCTTATTTCCAAAAACCTATTTTATTCCAATAACAGCATGATTTTTGGGTCTAGGAACAAGTGTCCATACATTATTTCTTTCAAATTGATTTAGCACTTTTTGCATAAATAGAATTCATGATTTATCAATAAGTGCTTCATCAATATTTTGGATTCAATTTGAGATAGAAAAGTCGTGTGATTACAAATATTTCTAAGAGATGATCGAGTACTTACACCTCGTGAAGGTTCTCCTAGAATTTGTTCCACTGGATGATCTTTCACATGTTTCCATTTTTTGGTTGCATCTTGTACTAAGTCTTGATGATCTTTCCTTCTATTTCTATGATCTTCTCTTTTGAATTATCTCCAAATATCACACATCATTCTTCTTTAGAAGTGAAATCAATGAATTTAGTTTTGTCTCCTGTTACATATCTTGAGCATCCGTTGTCTAAAAATCATTTACTTTTACCTGTAGAAGACTTCATGCATACCTACAAAAGCAATTAAAGAAAATTCTTGGTACCCAAGTTCTTTGGGTCCTTTATTTATTAGTATTAGAAGAAACAAAATTCTTTGATACCCATATAGCCCTAATAGTCATTGTATATTTTTTTCTAATAGGACAAGTATGATAATTATAATAATTTCTATTGCAAAAATTACAAAAAACATATGACATATTTGAAAACCTTGAGTGATTGTAATAATATTTTTTTTTGAAAAATCTATTTTTATGAAAAAATTCATGAAAATCTGATTTTGATTTAATCGGTTTATCAAAAAAAATTTTATAAAGTTTGAGTTTTTCTTTTGGCATGTATCCCAAGCCTACCTTATCAAAAAGACATCTTTGGCTATCAAGAAATTTTTCAAAATTTCTTTTTCCATTTGTAAAGTTTTCAACAATTTTTTCTAAATCGGTCACTTTCTTTTTCAGTTCATCATTTTCATCTTTTGAAACTGTATTTTTTTTTCTTAAAACACCAATTTCATTTGTTCAAGAAGAATTTTTCTTTTTCAACGCTGTATACTTGATACCCAAATTTTCAAATTCCTCATATACTTCTTCTAAAACATTTTATAATTTTTCATAAGAAGGATTTTCAATATTTTTGAAATTTGTCACCTCAATATCATCTTTAGCTATAAGACAAAGATTTGCACATTTTTTCATTGCTCGTATCGCTGTCTGAACTACTTGAATCATCATCACATGTAGCTTTTAATACTTTCTTGCCTTTATATCGATCTTTCTTTAGCAGGAAACAATCTGCCTGAATATGTCCTGACTTTTTACATTTATAACAAATTAATGAATCATTTTTACCTATATTTTTGTTGGAAGATTTTTTGAAAGATTTTCTTAGAAGAGCTTTATTTTTCAAGAATCTCTTAAATCTTCTTGTGATCATTGTAACTCTTCGTCATCGCTTTTTTCATCTTCATCGCTTTCACTTTCATGAGGAACAGTTTTGAGTGTCAAACTCTTCTTTTGCTTTCTTTCTTCTTCTCCTCTTTTCAATGTGTACTCATGGGTAATAAGTGACCCGATAAGTTCATTTATTTCGAGTTTTATGAGATATTTAACTTCAAAAATTGTCGTCACTTTTGATTCCCAACATTTTAGTAAGGAGTTAAGAATTTTCCTTATTATCTCTAAGTTGGAATAAACTTTACCAAGAGATGTTAAACTATTTATAATATTAGTAGAACGAGTATACATAAAAGAGATAGATTCATCATCATTCATTTTGAATATTTCATATTCATGCATAAGAACATAAATTTTTGATTTTTTGACTTGCGAAGTTCCTTCATAGGTTACTTCCAAGTTGTCCCAAATTTTCATTGTTGTCCTGCAAGTTATTGATCTGTTAAATTCATTACTATTGAGAGCATTATATAGAAAATTCATAGACATTACATTTACAATATAAAGTCTATCGTCTTCGCGATCAAACTCTTCTTCTTTATTTTTGACATTTACTCCATCAACAGTTTTTGTTGGAATATAAGGCTCATTTACAATACATTTCCAGATTTCTCGTCCTTAAAATTGAAGAAATATTCTCATTTTAACTTTCCAGAAAATATAATTATCTCCACAAAATAGCGGAGGTTGACTACTGGATTGACGTTCAGCGAAAGTAGCTATAATGTTAGTCATATGATCTTAACTCAACAGATAGTTAATCTTATAGCAGAGCCCTTACGCTAATACCAATTATTGCCCAGATGACTAACACAAAAGGGGGAGTGAATTGGGTTATATTAAAAAAGTAATACTTATAAACTAAATATACAATATAAAATATAACCAGAATATAAAGCAGTAGGAAATATAAAAAGTAAGGGTAAGAAAAAGCAAACTCAGTATTTTAACGAGGTTCAGTCCCACTGCCTACGTCCTCGCCTCAAGCTACCCCTTGAGGATCCCAAATTCACTATTCAATTTCCTTCAGGTAGAGATAGAAACTTATTACACCTTTGAGCAACACCGCTCCAAAGAATCCATGTAGAACACCCTCTATACTTCCAATCACCTCACACTTGGTGATTTAACTCTTCCCCGTATAGAACACTTTCTACACACACAAGGATTATACGTACCATCTTACAAATACAAAAGCTGATAATGGGTAGGTTATTAGAATACACTCCTCAATGAGTGAGATAAAAAAAAATACAGTGCAACCTATATCTCTCTCACAATGAACAAGGATTAAGGCACAAAATTTAGAGAAAAGAGAATGAGAGTTTTAAAAGAATGATGCAAAACTTAGCAATTGATGTGTAAGCTCTTGTTGTATATTTTGCTAAACTCAAGTGAGCTATTTATAGGCAAACGAGTCTTCATATTCAAATTTGAAAAGGTTCACATGTCAAATAAGAGTACTATTCACTTTTAAAAAAATTCAAATAAAAATATCTCCTTTTTATATTTATCAAAGACAACTCCATTCATTTTTCAAAGAAATCAAACATAATCCTTTCCTTTTCATATACGACAAAATGAGTATGATTTATTTTTCAAACTAAATAATCTTCTTTCTGCATATATCAAAAAAAATACACAATTACCTTTCAAGATTTTCAAAAAAATCATCTATTTTTTGTATTTGTCAAAAAAACACACAACTACCTTTCAAGATTTTCAAACAAAATCATCTATCTTTTGCATTTGTCAAAAAAACATATAACCAACCTTCAAGATTTTCAAACAACACATGCACATATTAAAGATGACAATAAATCATTTTACAAATTCAAATCTTTATGCATATGTGAAAAAAATAATAATTTTTGAAATTAATATTTTAATAAAGTTTTGCAAATGTAAAAAATGCGATTTGATACTTTATGAGAAAATATTAATTTTGAGCCTTAATCCAATTTCAAATTTTAAGAGATGTACAAAATTACTCTATGAGCTTTATTTGTAGACTTGTTCTTTTATACTTGATGTGCGTTTCACTCCATTGCGTAGATAATTTGAACTTGAGACTTGAATCTATTTGTTATCATTAAAATCTATACGTAGATACGAAATTTGAAACCTTAGATTCAACAAACACATATTTATAGTAAAAATGGCGTTAAAAATCCTAATTTCGAAATTCCTGCAAATCTTGCTCGAGAGAAATGTCGAGTGAGTGTCGAGCGAGATCTCTATCTGATTCTCGCTCGAGCCAAGGTCGAGCCAGTGTCAAGCGAGTCTCGCTCGAGCCAAATTCCTAATACAAGATTTTCAGCTCACAGACCAGTCTCCACATGCAACTCAACAATCTCCCACTTGGAGACTGGGTCTCCACATGCCATCCTTTATTTCCAGCCAAGCCTTATCATCTTTGCAGCATACAACTCCCGTCTTCAAGCCAAAAATGATCTGAAGTCAAGCCCTTCAATCTCTTACGCACATCGCCTTTAGTCAGCACATCCACTGGGCAATTCACAACTTCCACTGCACTAGGAGCATCCGGTCTCGAACCGTTCTTAGCAATCTCAGTCAACTTCCCCAGGCTTACATGAGGAACAACAAAGCTGACTCCCTTTGACTTCCTCATAGCTTTCACGTGATCAAGTCTGCCCTTTTGCACTCTTATATTTCTCAGCACATCATTGGACCCTGATGTCAAATACAAAGAGTTAGATCACTTACTATGCGCTAAAACCAGTGCACCTTAGTGATGTTCCAAGCTCTTCTAGAGAATGTTGTTGCATAACCGATGTCATCAAGTTGTTCCATAGAGATCAGGTTTTTCTTCAGATTTGGAACGTGTCTAACTTACTGTAAAGTCCACATGCCCCTATTTGGAAGTGTGATATGCACATCACCCACTCTCACTACATCTAGTGCAACTCCATCAGCCGCATACATCTTCTCAAAATCACCAGTAACATAATTCTACATGATCTCTCGATATAAGTTGCTATGAAACAAAGCTCTTGAATCCAACACCCAATCATCAATCGGATTGTGTACTGCAAGAAGTATGGCATCATGAATTTCTTCTGCCACTACATTCACTTCATTATCCTCATCACCTTCTTGATTCTAGCAATTTTTCTCGTCTTGCTCTTCCCTATGCTCTTGGAGCTTGACTAGTCATGTCCTCTGTCCCGACTATCAATGTTCAGGGCCTATCCCGAACTTGAGAACTTACCGAAATCCCTCCTACATACCTCTTCAGCAAGTACCATGTCACTTACGTCGTTGTATTTCAGTTTTATCTTACTGGCTGAACTACTCACAGTCAATCTCATGGTCTCCCAACTATTTGGCAGCGATGCCAACAGAATCAACGCTCTAATCTCATCATCAAATTCAATCTCCACATAAGACAATTGATTTGTGATCGTGTTGAATTCATTCAGGTGTTGGGTCACAAATCATACCTTCCAACATCTTCAGATTGAATAATTTCTTTATCAAGTGTACTTTGTTATTTGCCGAAAGCTTTTCATACATACCCGACAAAATCTTCATGAGACCTTCCGTAGTCTTCTCCTTACTGACGTTGTGTGCCACTGTTTTGGACAGGGTCAGCTAAACAATCCCCAGAATCTGTCAATCTAATAGGGTCTTCTCTGACTTCATTCCCAATAGTGGAAGGTGGAGCCTCTTCCCATAGAGATAATCCTTAATCTACATCTTCTAGTATCCAAAATCAGTACCGTCAAACTTCTCGATCCCTAGTGCGTTCACTTGATTTCCAACATCAGTGTCCTTTAGATCCGACCTTGGCTTTTGATACCAGTTGTTGTGTTTTGTAGTGAACAAAACACACACACCAATAGTGGCAAATAAAAGTGAAATAAACACAATCAATTACATGCCACAGGATTTACGTGGTTCGGCAAATTGCCTACGTCTACAGAGCTACAAAAATCTTATTAATCAAAGGAGATTTACAATCAGTCAATCTTAACTCACTCTCTCTATACCCTATTTGCTCTTTCACACAATATGCACACACAAGATAATTGTTCTCTCTCAGAATATACTGAAAACCATGTTTAAGCAGTCAAATAACACATATTTATAGTAAAAACAGCGCTGAAAATCCTAATTCTAAAATTTCTGCAAATATCGCTCAAGCGGGATGTCGAGCGAGTGTTAAGCGAGATTTCTGTCTGATTCTCGCTCGAGCCAGGATTGAGCCAGTGTCAAGCGAGTGTCGCTCGAGCCAAAGTCAAGCCAGATTCTTGAAACACGATTTTCAGCTCTCAAACTAGTATTCATATGCAACCCAACACAAGATACAATAAAAGTCGAAACAAATTCGTTTGTCTAACTGCATTATGCACAAACAAAATTAAATCATGAATACCCTTAAATTTTTCTTTAAAACAAATAGATCCTAATGTTAGGTTTTGAAAAAATAAAACTTTTAGAAAAGAGAATTTCGAAATTCATATTTGGAATATGTAAAATTCGTATGCCAATAGGTCTATTTATAAAGGACCAAAGGATATGAATGAAAAGTTACAATTTTTCATTTATTTATAATTTGAAGATAACATGTATATAATTTATGCCCTGTTACCAAGTGACACAAACGTGGAACCTAGTCAGGTGATCACAATGCTTCCCTATCATGCGGCATGCCCATTTTCTCGTGGTGGCTTGGGAGTTTTATTTTTCTCAATTTCAAAGCATCACAACTTCTCGTGCGCTGTTAGCCTTGCGCATGCACCCCATGCGCTTACAGCACTCCTTGAGTCCCAAGCATTGCAGCACATCACACACAGCACCCCTTGGGGGCTTAAATCAACAAAAATCTATCCTTTGTAGAGGGTAGAGATCAAACCCAGTCCATGGGCGTCCCTTGGGAAGCAACACTACCACTAAACCACTTAAAGGCTTGTGTCCATTTCAAGACCGAATTTAATATAAACATAAGTAAGCTTATCAACTTTCCTTGTTTCTCTCTTTCCAAAACAATTCATAACTTCTGTTGAACTCAAGGATTCAAGTTTCATATAAATCTACACATGGATTTTGATGATAACAAATAAATTCAAAGAATAAAGGAGTTTCAAGCTCAAGTTGTCCACACAATAGAATCAAGCACATCAAGGAAGCAAGCGTGAGCAAGAAGGGAATAAGTTCACATTAAAATCATAGAGTAATTTTGTAAATCTCTTAAAAATTCAAAATTAGGATTAAGGCTCAAAATTAATATTTTATCATAAAGCATTAAAATATATTTTCCACATGTGCATGAATATTTTGAAAATTAAATTTGAAAATTTTGAAAGATGTTTGATTGTCATCTTTCACATGTGCATGACATGATTAAATGTTTGAATTTTGAAAATTTTGAAAGATGATTGATTGTCATTTTTCACATGTGCATGACATGATTAAACGTTTGAATTTTGAAAATATTAAGATGCTTGATTGTCATCTTTCACGTGTGCATGACATGATTAAAGGTTTAAATTTTGAAAATATTAAGATGATTGATTGTCATCTTTCACATGTGCATGTTTTATTTGAATATTTTCAAAAGTGGTGGATGCTTTTCTTGACTTATGCAAAAGGTAGATGTCTTTATTTGAAAATTTTGAAAAGTAAAGTGTGCTCCTTTTGTCATATGCAAAAAGTAAAAGATTATGTTTGAAATTTTTGAAAAGTAAAGTGTGCTCCTTTTGTCACATACAAAAAATAAAAATATTAGATTTGAAAATTTTGAAAAGTAAATGATGATGTTTTTGATATGGGAATCTTTTCAAATTTGAAATTGAAAAATCATTTGCCTATAAATAGCTCACTTGAGTTTTACAAAATTCACAACAAGAGCTTACACATCTATTGCTAAGTTTTGCATCATTTCTTCAAAACTCTCATTCTCTCTTTTCTAAAGTTTTGAGCCTTAATTCTTGTTCTTGTTGAGAGAGATATAGGTTGCGCTGTATTGTTTCTATCTCACTCATTGAGGAGTGTATTTTGATAGTCTACCTACTATCAATTCTTGTATCAGTAAAAGGGTGTGTATAACCCTTGTGTGTGTAGAAGGTGTTCTACACGTGGAATAGTTAAATCACCAAGTGTGAGGTGATTGGAAGTGTAGAGGGTGTTCTACACGGATTCTTTGGAGCGGTGCTGCTCAAAGGAGTAATAGGTTTCTATCTCCACCTAAAGGATATTGAATAGTGGATTTGGGGATCCTCAAGAGGTAGCTTGAGGCGAGGACGTAGGCAGTGGGGCCGAACCTCGTTAACATACTGAGTTTGCTTCTCTCTTACCCTTACTCTTTATATTTATTATTGTTTCATATTTTATTTATATCTTATATTATATATTTGATTTATAATTGTTATTTTCTTAAATACAACTCAATTCACCCCCCCTCTTGTGTTAATCATCTGGGCAACAAGTGGTATCAGAGCTAGAGCTCTATTATAAGATTAACTGTCTTTTGAGTTAAGATCTTATGGCTAACATTGCAGCTTCATTTGGTGAAGGTCAATCTAGCAGTCGGCCTCTACTCTTTTGTGGAGACAATTACTCATTCTGGAAAGTTAGAATGAGAATATTCCTTCAGGCTCAAGGTCGAGAAATCTGGAAATGTATTGTAAATGGACCTTATATTCCAACAAAAGTAGTTGATGGAGTAAAGGTCAAAAAGGAAGAAGAAGAGTTTAATCGTGAAGACGATAGACTTTATACTTTGAATTTAACTGCTATGAATTTATTATATAATGCTCTCAATGGTAATGAATTTAATAGAGTAATGACTTGTGCTACAGTAAAGGAAATTTGGGATAACTTGGAAGTTACTTATGAAGGAACTTCTCAAGTCAAGGAATCAAAAATTTATATTCTTACTCATGAATATGAAATGTTTAAGATGAATGATGATGAATCTATTTCTAGTATGTACACTCGTTTTACTAACATCATAAATAGCTTGACAGTTCTTGGCAAAGTTTATTCCAAAGTGGAGATAGTAAGAAAAATTCTCAACTCTCTACCAAAACGTTGGGAATCAAAAGTGACAACGATTCTTGAAGCTAGAGACTTCAAGAAGCTCGAAGTGAATGAACTCATCGGGTCACTTATCACCCATGAGTACACATTGAAAAGAGGAGAAGAAGAAGGAAAGTCAAAGAAGAGCTTGGCACTTAAAGTTGTTCCACATGAAAGTGAAAGTGATGAAGATGAGGAAAATGACGACAAAGATGAAGAAGTTGCGATGATAACAAGAAGAATTCAGAGGTTCTTAAAGAAAAATAAAACTCCTCCAAGGAAATCCTTCAATAAGCTTTCCAAGAAAGATTCAGGTAAAAATGACACTTTAATTTGTTATAAATGCAATAAACCCGGTCATATCAAGCCAGATTGTCCTCTGCTAAAGAAAGATCGAAACAAAGGCAAAAAAGCAATGAAAGTTACGTGGAATGATGATTCAAGTAGCTCAGATAGTGAAGCAAGCAATGGAGAATCAGGAAATCTTTGTCTTATGGCTAAAGATGACATTGAGGTAACAAATTTTGATAATATTGAAGATCCTTCATATGAAGAATTGCAAAATGTTTTAAAAGAAGTATATGAGGAATTTGAAAAATTGGGTATCAAGTATACTGTTTTGAAAAAGAAAAATTCTTCATTAACAAACGAAATTGATATTTTAAGAAAAGAAAATATTGTTTTGAAAGATGAAAATTTTGAGTTGAAGAAAAAGAAAACTGATTTAGAAAATATTATTGAAAACTTTACGAATGGAAAAAGAAATTTTGAAAAACTTCTTAGTAGTCAAAGATGTGTTTTTGATAAGGCAGGCTTGGGATATATGCCAAAACAAAAATACAAACCTTATAAAAACTTCTTTGATAATCCTTCTACATCAAAGTCCAATATTCAAAATTTTTTTCATAAAAATAATTTTGTTAAAAAAGGATACTATTATAATCACTCAAGTTCTTCATATATGTCACATGCTATTTGCAATTTTTGTAATAGAAATGGTCATAATTATCTTGCTTGTCCTATTAGAAGAAAACATACAATGACTATTAGGGCCATATGGGTACCTAAATATCTTGTTTCTTCTAATACTAATAAATAAAGGACCTAAAGAACTTGGGTACCGGGAATTATTTTTAATTGCTTTTGTAGGTATGCATGAAGTATTCTACAGGTAAAAATAAATGATTTTTAGACAACGGATGCTCAAGATACGTGACAGAAGACAAAACTAAATTCATTGACTTCACTTCTAAAGAAAAAGGATGTGTGATATTTGAAGACAATTCAAAAGAGAAGATCATGGAAATAGAACGAAAGATCATCAAGACTTAGTACAAGATGCAACCAAATAGTGGAAACATGTGAAAGATCATCCAGCGGAATAAATTCTAGGAGAACCTTCACGAGGTGTAAGTACTCGATCATCTCTTAGAAATATTTGTAATCACACACTTTTTCTATCTCAAATTGAATCCAAAATATTGATGAAACTCTTATTGATAAATCATGGATTCTATTTGTGCAAGAAGAACTAAATTAATTTGAAAGAAATAATGTTTGGACACTTGTTCCTAGACCAAAAAATCATACTATTATTGGAACAAAATGGGTTTTTAGAAACAAGAAAGATGAGTCCGAAGTCATTACTAGAAATAAGGCTCGACTTGTAGCCCAAGGTTTCAATCAAGAAGAAGGAATCGATTATGATGAGACATATGCACCAGTCGCAAGATTAGAAGCTATTCGAATGCTACTTGCATATGCTTGTTATAAAGATTTCAAACTTTTTCAAATGGATGTTAAAAGTGATTTCTTAAACGGTTTTATAAATGAAGAGGTATACGTTGAGCAACCTCCAGGTTTTGAAAATCATATTTCTCCAAATCATGTTTTCAAACTCACAAAAGTACTATATGGACTCAAACAAGCTCCTAGAGCGTGGTACGAGAGACTTAGTGGTTTCTTGATTAAAAAAGGCTTTTCAAGAGGAAAAATTGATAAAACTCTTTTCATTAAATACGAAAATGATGATATTCTTTTGATTCAGATTTATGTTGATGATATAATATTCGGTGCTACTAATGAAAATATGTACCAAGTTTTTGCTAAGACTATGCAGGAAGAATTTGAAATGAGCATGATGGGAGAGCTTACATTCTTTCTCGGATTGCAAATTAAGCAAGCAAAAAGTGGGACATTCATCAATCAATCGAAATATATTAAGGAATTGCTGAAGAAATTTGGGATGGAAGGTGCTAAGGAAACTGGAACACCAATGAGTCCATCCACTAAACTTGATAAAGATGAAACCAGTAAACCAGTTGACTCGAAGGTATATCGAGGTATAATCGGTAGCTTATTATATTTGACAGCCAGTAGACCAGATATTATGTTTAGTGTGTGCTTATGTGCACGCTTTCAATCATCTCCAAAAGAATCACATTTAATTGCAGTTAAGCGCATTCTTAGATATCTTAGTGGTACAATTAACTTAGGGTTATGGTACCCTAAGCACACATCTTTCGATCTAATCAGCTACACAGATGCAGATTATGCTGGCTGTAAAATAGATCGAAAAAGCACTAGTGGAACATGTCACTTCTTAGGTCGTGCACTAGTTTCTTGGTTTAGTAAAAAACAAAATTCTGTTGCACTATCTACTGCTGAGGCAGAATATGTTGCTGGGGGTAGTTGTTGTGCTCAAGTTCTTTACATGAAGCAACAACTTGAGGATTTTAAACTTATGTACAATCACATTCCAATCAAATGTGATAATACAAGTGCTATAAATCTTTCAAAGAATCCAATACAACATTCTCGGACCAAACATATTGAAATTAGATATCATTTTCTTAGAGATCATGTGCAAAAGGGCGATATTGTATTAGAATTCACTAGTACACATGATCAATTGGCAGACATTTTCACAAAACCCCTACCAGAAGATAGACTATGCATGATTAGAAGAGAAATAGGAATGATGCATGGCATGGATATCTGCTAGATACTTTTATTTCATTATCTTAAATGACCTACAGAAACTTGAGACGTTTAGCCTCATCATTCAAATGCATTTGCTCCTCATAAATCATCATGCCATCCTTGTCTAAAGGATTAGGCAATCGAAATGAAGAGGTAAGTAAGGATTTCAAATCCTTATTCTGTTGCTTTAACTCTACTATTTTTTTGTTTGACTCATAAACAAGTCGTTGAAGTACAGATACAGTCTCGTTAAGCTTCTCAATTTCGCGAGTTTTGGACTGCAACCGAGCAGAAAACGCGACGATAGATGATGAGTATCGAGTTCCGAGACCCACAAGCTCGTAAATGGCGTCATGATCTAATTTATTAGCTAAATCAGTCTCTTGTTGCTTCATGGCACCCACGACAGATGCAGAAATAGATTGAGATTGAGGTGAAGGATACCTCAAATCTTGATCAAGAGAAGCACTGAAGGAAATTCTACGAGCCATTGAAAAATTGTAGAATGAGAATGCAAGCAAATTGCAAAGATGAGAAGAAAGCTTGATGCGAAATAGATAAAGCTAAGGATTGCTCTTATAGAAACGGAAATAAGAACAAGACAAACTTATAAATCATGATGATATCTCAATTTTTAGCAACATCAAGCGGATCAAATCTCTGCACCGAATTGCTAGAGTTAGGCCTCCAACCTTTAAAGGTTTTGTCAGATACGCGTGGCTCTACACCGAATTGCCAGAGTTAGACTTCCAACATTTGCAGGTTTTGTCGGACATGCATGGCTCCGCACCGCATTGCCAGAGCTAGGCCTGCAGCTTTTGTTGTCTTTGTCGGACACAAATAATTTTAATTATTCAACTTCAAATCTCTGGAACATCTAATTCGTCAATAATATCAAGCGGATTTAAATCTTCTTCCGCACCAAGATGATAAAATTCGGTTTCAACCTTTGCAGGTTTTGTCGGGCACGGATGGTTTCAATTATTCAGCTCTTTACAAAATCTCCTTCCGCACCGAATTACCGAAACTAGGAGCCTTTGCAGGTTTTGTCGAACACGTGTGGCTACACACCGAATTCTCTACAGTCTCTACTAACGCAGCGTTTTATTTATCTATTGGTTATTATAGGAATATATCTTATTGAACTAATTATGATTCCTTTTTAATGATGCCAAAAGGGGGAGAAGTTTTATACTAGAACATTAACATTGTTTAAATTGCTAAACTTGTTATATATGCTTGGAATTATATTTATATTTTTGTTTGAAAAACTAACGTACATTCTCAGGGGGAGCTTAAGTATTCATACAGGTTTCAAGTTCTATCAAGCATTTGTCATCATCAAAAAGGGGGAGATTGTTGAACTCAAGGATTCAAGTTTCATATAAATCTACACATGGATTTTGATGATAACAAATAAATTCAAAGAATAAAGGAGTTTCAAGCTCAAGTTGTCCACACAATAGAATCAAGCACATCAAGGAAGCAAGCATGAGCAAGAAGGGAATAAGTTCACATTAAAATCATAGAGTAATTTTGTAAATCTCTTAAAAATTCAAAATTAGGATTAAGGCTCAAAATTAATATTTTATCATAAAGCATTAAAATATATTTTCCACATGTGTATGAATATTTTGAAAATTAAATTTGAAAATTTTGAAAGATGTTTGATTGTCATCTTTCACATGTGCATGACATGATTAAATGTTTGAATTTTGAAAATTTTGAAAGATGATTGATTGTCATTTTTCACATGTGCATGACATGATTAAAGGTTTGAATTTTGAAAATATTAAGATGCTTGATTGTCATCTTTCACATGTGCATGACATGATTAAAGGTTTAAATTTTGAAAATATTAAGATGATTGATTGTCATTTTTCACATGTGCATGTTTTATTTGAATATTTTCAAAAGTGGTGGATGCTTTTCTTGACTTATGCAAAAGGTAGATGTCTTTATTTGAAAATTTTGAAAAGTAAAGTGTGCTCCTTTTGTCATATGCAAAAAATAAAAGATTATGTTTGAAATTTTTGAAAAGTAAAGTGTGCTCCTTTTGTCACATGCAAAAAATAAAAATATTAGATTTGAAATTTTTGAAAAGTAAATGATGATGTTTTTGATATGGGAATCTTTTCAAATTTGAAATTGAAAAATCATTTGCCTATAAATAGCTCACTTGAGTTTTACAAAATTCACAACAAGAGCTTACACATCTATTGCTAAGTTTTGCATCATTTCTTCAAAGCTCTCATTCTCTCTTTTCTAAAGTTTTGAGCCTTAATTCTTGTTCTTGTTGAGAGAGATATAGGTTGCGCTGTATTGTTTCTATCTCACTCATTGAGGAGTGTATTTTGATAGTCTACCTACTATCAATTCTTGTATCAGTAAAAGGGTGTGTATAACCCTTGTGTGTGTAGAAGGTGTTCTACACGGGGAATAGTTAAATCACCAAGTGTAAGGTGATTGGAAGTGTAGAAGGTGTTTTACACGTGGAATAGTTAAATCACCAAGTGTGAGGTGATTGGAAGTGTAGAGGGTGTTGTACACGGATTCTTTGGAGCAATGCTGCTCAAAGGAGTAATAGGTTTCTATCTCCACCTAAAGGAGATTGAATAGTGGATTTGGGGATCCTTAAGAGGTAGCTTGAGGCGAGGACGTAGGCAGTGGGGCCGAACCTCGTTAACATACTGAGTTTGCTTCTCTCTTACCCTTACTCTTTATATTTATTATTGTTTCATATTTTATTTATATCTTATATTATATATTTGATTTATAATTGTTATTTTCTTAAATACAACTCAATTCACCCCCCCTCTTGTGTTAGTCATCTGGGCAACAACTTCTAAAATAAATTCTCAAAAAATATATTAATATATATAATATATTATTTTGAAAATATTTCCAACAGAAGATCGGTCTACTTCGCAATTTACAATCTCTTACTTTATCAAGAAACCAACTTTATGGAGAAATCCCAACGAGAATTTCTAACATGAGTTTTCTTAGTTATTTGGACTTTTACAATAACAATTTATCTAACAAAATCCAAACATGAACTCAACTTCAGATCCTCAACGCTTTTGCCTTCATGGGAAAACCAACTTTTACAAAATCTATTGTGCTATTATATTTTAACAGTGAGAGTAAATGACGACGGGATACATTTGGTAGTGTTGGGGAATCCGGCCGACCGACAGACAGTAAACTCGGAGCCACGCAGCGGACGCAACAGAGAGAAATAAAACTAAAGACGGAGAACAGAAATGGACACCAGATATAAAGTGGTTCAGCTCAAACTGAACCTACATCCACTGTTGGGTCGGTCTATATCACTATAATAAACAAAGATGGAGTACACGTCTCGGAGGTTACAAAGCTCTTTCTCTCACAAGGCTCTCAAACCCTTTACAAGTTGTTCTCACTGATCTACAAAATCAAACAAGAAGAAAATGGGAGACAGACGCCTGTGTTCGTAATCTCGCTCGAGCGAGCCCATCTCGCTCGAGCGAAATCGCCTTCACTCACAGCTCTCTGCTTCCGCTCTCTCTGTGCACAAATGGCCCAGATCCTTATATAGGCTATATCTCGCTCGAGCGAGACATTCTCGATCGAGCGGAACATTATTCTAGATGGCGCTAACCCTAGTTCCTAGAAGCGATGCAACTCTAGGATTGATTCTCGCTCGAGCGGGAGGTCGAGCGAGAGTCGAGCGAAATTTCTGCCTGGATCCAAAACTCTCCGTTTGATGTCTCGCTCGACAGTCGGTCGAGCAAGGGTCGAGCAAAGTTACGGGTTGAAAACTCCAAGTGCAATTTGATGTGCTTCATTCAAGCCACATCTCAACAAATCTCCACCTTGGCTTAAATAAGCCGAACAAAAGACCCACAAATCCTTCGATCACTGAAGGAATACCCAATACGAAATATGAAGTCTATTTTTGAAGAACTCACTTTCCACACAAAAGTCTTCAACACCATAGACGACATCTGAAGATTCACTATCTTCACACAAACGGCAATGCACCACAATATAGACTGCTTACTTGAATAAACGGCTTCTGAATACAAATGAAGACAACCAAATATTCTTCAGCCAAAGTAAGAACCAACAAAAGCCTGCATGAGCATACACAAAAGGTGACCAACTGCCCCCTTTATCTACCAGCTGTAGACCTGCTCTCACTATGCACTAATGCCAATCAACTATGAAGCTCTCTGCAACTCCACCTTCTTGCTATAACTCTCTCTCCTTTCCGTAAAAACAAAAGAAAAAGAAAATTCACCAAATAGCAAGATGCGTTGTCCGCTTCACTGACGATCTGTAGACAAGCCTGGCAAACTAAAGCAAACTGTAGACTCTGTCACTCAAAACCCACCTCATTCCATTTAGTTATTCCGTGGAGTGAAACAAAACTGTATGGTTTGAGTAACGCTCTACCTTCTTGTCTATAGATCACTTATCTTCTCAAAAGTGTTTGAACACCAAACACATCACAAAGAAACAGATAGACAAAACCAAACTTCCAATGATCATAAAACAAATATGAGTTTAATACAAAACAAGACTTTACAGAAGATGTATCCTGATCAAAAATACTGCAGGAACCCTGATTCTACACTGCTTCCCAAGAATACAATGCAAACAAAAAACCAAGATTACTGTCTTCCAATCACACCAAGCAAAAGCTGCCGACTCATAAATGACTATCCTGTCTGGCGGATCCACACGTGACACATGCGAATTATATCTGAATATGGAGCATGTGAGGATACTCCACCTATCACCACACTGCCCTCAAGGACGAAGAGAATAATTGTCACCTTCTTCACTGTCATCACTAATAGAGGAACTTTCCTCTTCCTCCACATTTTTCAATTGAGGACACTCACTTTTGTAATGACCCAACTTATGAAAGTGGTAACACTTCACTTTTCTCTTGTTAGATCTAGAGCTACTGGAACTAGAACTACCTCTATTCTTCCCTGAACATCCTTCTCCGGATCTATCACCAGAGGAACATTTCACAAATAAACCCTCGGCTTGATTGTTCATATCTAAACCCCCAAATTTTGTTCTCAATTCCTTAGAATTCAAAGCAGACTTGACATCTACTAAGGAGATTGTATCTCTATCATACAACATTGAGTTTACAAAATTATCAAATGAAATTGGCAATGAACACAAAACAATTAAGGCTTGATCTTCCTCATCAATCTTAATGTCTATGTTCCTCAGATCCATAATAATCTTATTAAATTCATCTAGATGTGCAGAAATAGAAGTACCTTCCTCCATTTTGAGAGTATATAATCGTTGTTTCAAAAACAACCGTTAGTGAGAGATTTCTTCAAGTACAAGCTCTCCAGCTTGTTCCACAGACCAACCGCCATCTCTTCCTCTACAACTTCCCTCAAAACTTCATCTGATAGTGACAGTAGAATAGTACTGTGAGCCAATTCTTCCTCATTCCTTGACGATGCATGAGACTCACCAGTCACTCGTTCTACAACCTTGAACAGACCCTGCTGACGCAACAAAGCCTTCATTCTCAAGCGCCATAAACTGAAACTGTTCTGACCGTCAAATTTCTCTACTCCAAAATTTACTGAGGCCATCCCTTAACACTCTGATACTAGTTTTTTGGGGAATTCGGCCGACCAACGGACAGTAAACTCAGAGCCACGCAGCAGACGCAACAAAGAGAAATAAAACTAAAGACGGAGAACATAAATGGACACCAGATATGAAGTTGTTCAGCTCAAACTGAACCTACATCCACTGTTGGGTCGGTCTAAATCACTATAATAAACAAAGATGAAGTACACTTCTCGGAGGTTATAAAGCTCTCTCTCTCACAAGGCTCTCAAAACCCTTTACAAGTTGCTCTCACAGATCTACAAAATCAAACAAGAAGAAAATGGGAGACGGATGCCTGTGTTCGTAATCTCGCTCGAGCGAGCCCTTCTCCCTCGAGCGAAATCGCCTTCACTCACAGCTCTCTGCTTCCGCTCTCTCTGTACACAAATGGCCCAGATCCTTATATAGGCTGTATCTCGCTCAAGCGAGATATTCTTTCTCGAGCGGAACACTATTCTAGACGGCGCTAACCCTAGTTCCTGGAAGCGATGCAACCCTAGGATTGATTCTCGCCCGAGCGGGAGGTCGAACGAAGTCTCTGCCTAGATCCAAAACTCTCCGTTTGATGTCTCGCTCGAACGACTGTCGAGCGAGGGTCGAGCGAAGTTACGGGTTGAAAACTCCAAGTGCAATTTGATGTGCTTCATTCAAGCCACATCTCAACAGGTAGTTTGATGCATATCAGGTAGCAAATCTGCACTGTGGCTTTATATAAACAACTCTGACGAACATCAATTTAACATGTACCGGAACTTCATATTTAATTTTATTTTGAATCTAGATGTGATCTTCCTGTTTTATGAATCTGAGGGAACTTGTGGAGTCTAGTTTTTTGAAAATTGATACGAGAATCTCCTGAATGTATATCGGAAGATGGCCTTAGATGGTGATATTAATAAATATAGCCATTGAAACTCTGATGTATTGACAAGAGGTACAGGGAATGGCTCGCTTACTTCACGTGGAGAGTGCTCTAGTGTCATTTGGGGGGCCATAGATTTGGCTTAGGCTTAGTTTCTATTTAATATGAGGGTTATCCTTATTTTTATTCCATGTACTTTATTATTAGTTGAGTTTATCATTGCAGCATGGTGGCAGCTTTTGGTTCTAGAGCTATGTTTACATTGGTGCATGGCATGGGGGCGGGTGCCCCAAATCAAGCAGCAAATGCAATCACTTACTGGCCTCTTTTTTGCTCGTCCAAGGTGGAATTTTCAAGGTGAGTAATTCTCTAAACCTCTAGTTGAAGATGTCTTCTATACTAAAACAAGATCCATGTTGTATAACCTTAGCCTCCAGAATTTCGAGAAGAATTTCAAGAAGAGCTTGTTAACGGATAGCACATTATATACCTCTGCTCACTGATAGGTAATTAGATTTGCATCTTCTTAAGCTCTCTTTCTGTCTCTCTCTCATAAATGTCTTAGCCCTTAATTTATGTTGTAATGGCCATGATGTGTTTCAGTGCTCTTAGAGATGCAAAAATCCCTCCTGGACCAAGACTTCTCAGTCTTGATCACATTCACAAGTCTGACTCATTATATATGTATCGTAATGCTTTCTCCTGAATTTTTGATTCATCTTACCTTTGGATATATTTGACTTCAGGGACCCGGAGATGAGAAGTAGGCAAGGAAGTGGTCATTGATTACCTACGCCCAAACCAGTTGTATGCCACTACTGTTTTAGCTGTTAAACCTCAGAAAAGATAGGAGTCTTACCTACAATGAGATGACAATTTTTGTGGTCTAACAGATTAAATTCTCAGTATCAAAATACCAAAAAAAAAAAAAAAAGAGAAGGAAAGAAAATCACTTTAAATTGTGCCTTACTAGTTTTGGTGCTATTAATTGGCTCAAAGGATACTATTTATGTTCTTGAATGTGGTACTCTGAATAAGGGAGACGCTGAGGATTGGTCCGTCCGATTTATATTGAAAAACAACCCTTAATAAAAATACAATAAGAAACTCCAGAAAATATAACAAAAAATACATTAAAAAAATAAAATTTAAAAAACATAATAAAAAATACAATAAAAAAATAAAATAAAGAAAACACAATAAAATAAATAAAATAAAGATGATTTTAAATGAGGCATTTGGCCTCAACCCAGACAAAACCGCTGGCGGCTATCGTTGTCGACACCGCCCATACCATCGGGACCGACAAGTTTCGGCAACCTCACCCCTGTGACGGCGACATGTGGTGACCTCCAGTGTGCACGCCGCAGTCTTAAACCCAAAATGAGTCCGAAAAACTATTCTATTAAAAAATACTGTTAAAAATATTATTTCCGTTAGAATAATCTGAATGTTAAAAAATTCAAGTGTATTTTTTTAATAACGAATAGATATTCTAAATACAATTAGAATTAAAATAGACGAAAAATGCTAAAATTAATATTTTAATAAAATATTAATAAATTTAGAGAATTTGTTATTTGGTATTACTGAAAAGAGGGTAGTTAAATTCATAAAAATGAATTGTTTTGTCAAAATTTAGCCAAACTTTAGCTAGGCCCTATTAGTCTCTAACAAAAAGAGCTTTGTTCTCTTCATCCACCTCAATTGCCTCTCTTTCCCATCCACACCATCCTAAATTGACCACATAATCATCTTTTAGTTTTGCCCTTGTATTTTCTTTTGATTTTCTCCACTTGTTTTTCAGTCAATAAAAGTTATAAAAGGTTTACGAATTTAATTTATAGAGTTAAAAATCCTACAAGTTATGGCGCTTGAGTTGTATACTTATGTTGCAAGCCTAGGTTTCAAACTATATGGTAAAAGTCCTCTCCCTATAGTTAATATTCATATAATCATAATGATACATTATGAACATATATATATGTATGTATTAGCAAGAATATAACTAATTAATCATCTTATACTTGCATCAATTTAATTATATGTTAAAAATTTTATCACTTAAGAATCTTCCTTTGGTTGGTCATGATTTCTCCCTCAGTAGTGTTCCCTAGGCTCCTTTCACCCCTGATATAAGCTTCTAGTATAATTACACTAAATTAAGTAGAAAGTATAATTTCTATTGGATAAATGTTTTAGCTACAAAGAGATCTCACAAAATAAATCCCACAAAATAAATCATACACGTCATTGATGTGGTTTCACATAGTTCGTTAGATTGTAAAGTTAGTTTTATTGTAAAGTAGATATAACGGATCATATAAAACCACATCAGTTTATGATATCTCTTTATGGCTATAGCAATCCTCTTTTCATTGTCCAATATTAATACCAACAATTAGTATCAACTACAAGAATATCGAGTTCTTGTGATCAATCATTTGTAATAAAAAGGCTATTTGTCATTCATTTTAAATAAGAATTAATAACTAGTCAAAAATAAATAATTTTTAGTATAATTTCTATCATTCACAGTCACAACTTTTGGAATTATTAGTCTTTGCCTCTTATTTCGTTGAATTTGGATTTAGTGAATCACTTCTAGTACAAATATTATTTAATGGCTCATCTCTAAAAAACTGAATTATTATTGTGTCCTCTTTGTATTTCTCCCCTCATATTTAATTTCTAACAAGCATCGATGTTTCTATCAAACTATATTAATCAGAAATTGGGATTCTTAAGTTAATTTAAAATAATATTGTTTCATTAACCAAAGTCTCCGGCGTTCAAGAGCTGGGTGTTTGACAGGAAGATCCTTATCTTCATACTTATTTATTCTATGTGCGCGTTCAATGGTCTCATCTCACATGTCCATGTGCATGTCGCTCTCACTGATCTGCCAATTGTAAGAGAGTTGGTTCAAATATCACATCTATTCTTTACTGATGATAGTTTACTCTACTGAAGCTTCTTCGTTTGAATGGATAAAATTTAAAGATCTTTTTCTATGGCATGAGCTAATTTTTGGACAGAAATTGAACAAGAATAAGACATCTTTATATTTTAGCAAAAAAAAAAACAAGTGATGCTAGGTATAGTCCAATATTTTGGACTCCTTTGCAGTCCAAGTTTATGAATAGACAAAAAAATCCTTACTTTATCATGAACTTGTCCAAAACACCCCTAAATCAAAACACTCCACTGCATGCGTGCATCTGGATTAAGCTAGTCTCCCTCGCACCCTTTCCATACCTTCTTTTCCTATCCATCACGAGCTGCAAGTCTCCCTCTGAACTAGAGTTCTGAGTATGCAAGGACCCTGAGGAATTTCCACTGGTGGAAGCCATCACAATTTTCTCTTTTTTTACTCTTGTTTTACACAAAATAGATTGATTATCTAGAAGAAAAAAAAAACACCAGAATCCAGATAACGGTAATAATAGTAAGAACTATCTAATGTATATGATAATATCTAGTTGTAATATGTATAACTCAAGCAAGGACAAAAAATGATTTCTGAAAAAATAAAAAAAACATAGAACCAGTAGAGGAACACAACAGAGAAAGATTGAACTAGGTGGGTCCGGCATCTGAGTGAGGAATGATAATAAACCCAGAACGGAAGATTTCACTGAGAACTGGAGACATGAACCTCAAATATCTAAAACAATTATATTAGGCATCAAGATTGAAAAAGGAAACATTTTTCTTCGACAGATCTCTGCAAAAGCAAGACCCCTTTGCTGGAAAAATTGGAGACTTCAACGGTTTGACTATATGGGCTTTGGTACATCAAGTTCGACGTTCGAACTTGGAAGGTTAATTTCTCCTATAATGATCATCCTCTCCTATATTTATATATATATATATATATATATGCATATATATATATATACAAATATCTTCTTCCATAAAAGAAGAGCTTTGAGTAGAGTTGGAATGATACTTTCAGGAGGTGGAAGGAAAGTGTCGAGGTGTCTGTAGACGGTGAGAGACGTGGCGGGAGGGCGGGTTGGACTTGGACATGGAGGTGCTTCTAGTCATTGGAGCCTGGAGGTGCTGGAGCCTGGAGGTGTTTGGAATTTAGGAGCTTACAGTTGGAGCCTGGAATGTAGCCTTCCGTTTCGCATATGAGGCAATGGCTGGGATGAGCATTTCCCTAATTTTTTTTTTCTATTTTTGTTAAACACAACGTTTTATTATTGGCTTGCATTGCAGTCCACATAATGTGTACTGCAAATAGAATTATTCAAAAACAACATAGGTAGTGAGGCAAACTATATAAAGGAGATATCTAGGCTGAGATCAACTGGATGTTTTGAGAAATAATTCGGATTACCATCGATGGATGGTAGAAACAAAATAACTGCTTTCAAATAAATTGTTGATAAAATATTAAGAAAGCTTGACAGCTTATATATAATAATAATACTAAAGATTTCATCATTTCAAATTGATCTTTTGGGAGAAGAAAAAATGACCTCATGGCGATATTGAGGTAATACACAAATAGAAAATGGTCCCTTTGTGACTTTTTTTTTAAGCAAGTTGCTAACATTAAACAAAAAAAGGTGATACATAAGGAGGGATAGGGTTCTCCAATAATCATCCCAAAATAAAAAACAAGACTGCAAAATGATGAAAAAGGAAAAAGTGGATTTATTTAGGACCAAAAGCTTGGTCCCTACTCAAGCCCTTCGTGATTCTTTAATTCTCAACAAAAATTATTTAGTACTATGTTATTTGATTTTTTTAACGCCCCAACTCTTGAGGGTCCGGAGAATTAACTCATTTTTTCTATAAAAACATCTCCAATAATACAAAAAACAAAACCATGTTTCCTGAAACTCCATAATGATATCAAATATAATCAATCAACTTAGTTATTCATAGATCTCCATAAAAGTACCAACAAGAAAATCCTCAATAACAAAGTATAAATCTCTACAAAGATACGAAATATCCAAACTTGACAAATTTAAAAGAAAACTCAACTACAGTAACTCTACTAAATAAGAATCAAATGACAACTTGTTTCCCCCATACACTTATTCCTTTACAATTACCAAACCTCTCTAAAATTGACTACTCTTACTCTCCTTCTTGTTCTTCAATTGAACCATCAAAATGATCTAAAAGAAGTTATGAAGATAAGGGGGCGAGTTATCCACAACTCAATAAGTAAAGAACATATATTAGTGTGCAAATATGAACATTTACCAATTTCAAAATGCAGAACAGCAAAATATTTCTTATTTTCAGAAAATGCAGAAACAGATCATGTTATCAAAAATTAGAGCGAAAGTTTAGTATTAACATACTCAAAAATTTATTTGGTATAACATAACTGAAACATCTTATCAAAACAAAAATACCATGTTTAACTCTCATGGTAGAGTTGTACAAACCCTGGTGGCCAACCGAGCAAAAATAGAAAATGAATATTCCCCTTATTATTATCGGAGCCCCAAGTGTACACACATGAAATACCACGCAGAAAACTATTTTGCAACCAAAGTGGGTGCATCGGAAACAGAATAGTTGGTACCAAACCAAAACAGAACAGAGTGGAACAGAACCAAAATGTCATGTCAGAGGTTTTAGAAATTATATCATATTAGAGTATAGAACTTTTGTAAAACAGACCATAATCAAATCAGAAATATCATTTATGCGTAAATTTTCATATTCGCTCTTTTTCACTTTAGAAAACAGAATGCAACAAAGTTAGTTCATGCCTACACCAGTTCATGCCAAAAATACTTTATTTTTATAAAAAAATTTATGCATCTGCAAAACAAATAAATGAGGTGATTTCAAAATTTCTTTTCATAACTAAAATTTGCATATTTTTCAAAATAGACTTCAGATCATATTTTTAATACAAAACCTATTATAGGAAATCCGCTTACTTGGATCTCTTAACCTTCTAAAATTTAACCTCAATAAAGCTGATAAGGAATCAATCACCACCTAAAAGAATAACCACACAATGTCCATAAATTTTGAATCATCTATGTATTTCGATATTTAAGCCTAAAATACTAAAATAATCTATTCTCCTACGAATCTAAAATTTCTCAAACTCTAACTATCAACACTCACCATAAGTCAAACGATATGTAACCTAACCACTCAAAAAAAAAAAAAAAAATAAGACCATTTCTAAACCTATGATAATTTAGTATAAAAAATGTGAGTTAAAACAAATCCGTATACAATACCAAAAATAATTTCTGAAATCTGCCGGTGGTGTCCATCGAAACTTGCCCCAATACAATAAAGTATTACCCTGCTTTGAGAAAACAAACCCATAAAGTATTTGAAAGAAAACAAACGCATCTCTATTTACTTTAAAAACTACTAACTCAAAAGCTCTCACAAGATAACGTTTAAAACATTGTTTTCTTCATGCAGCAAATCAAGTATCTAAAACAAGGTTCATCACACGTCAAATTAAGGGAAATACAGGCCACTTAAAAGACAATGATGTATTAGGAATTGTTAAAACACAAAGCTTGAACTCATTGTAAAATAAGTCCGCTCCGTATAACATTTAAAAGAAAAAAAAAACTCATGCTTGTTTTAAAACAAAAAGGACAGTTAAAGCACTTTTATGGTTGAAAACCTGTGAACTCAACCTTAAAGTAAAACAAGAAAAAGAAAAACTGCAGTAAACATAAACGCTGGAGACAAGTAGCGGAAGGTCACCGAGAGAGGAGAGTTTGCGCCGAGCGAGAAATGGGTGGTTAACTAGATGGCGGGAACGAGTGAGTGACCGGTGGCTTGAGGTAGCGTGAGCGGTGTGGCGGTACTCTCTGGACAGATCGGCGAGGGGTTAAAGCCGAAGGGGGTGGTGACTCACGAAGAGAAGACCTCCTCTGTTTTATCGTGCAAAAACAAGGGATGCGGGCTGCCTTCGAAGGTGGAAACGGCAGAGCAACTCCCACAGGCGGCAGCTTGAGGTGGCAGAGCGAGGAGTGGCTTCCAAGAATGAGGGATGACACACGTTGGAGGTGCAGGTAAAGGGAGTTGGGAGGCAGAGGTTCCTTGCGGACAAAGCCGTGAGGTGAGAGGATTTGAGAGGGACGGCTGCAACTAAAAAAAAAATCCAGTAGGCATGAAGGTTTAACCAAGGGAGCCAACATATAGGAGCGAGAGAAAACACGAGAAAACCCTAGGGGAAGAGTGACGAGCAGCGAGAAAACTTAAGGAAGAAAGGCCGAGATCGGAGTACGCGAAAAACGGAAAGATTCCGTGATTTAAGGTGGACAAAAGCATGCAAGGAAAGAAAATCGAAACTGGGCACTCGACCTACGGCAAGCTTAAACTGAGCCTCGAAAACTCCTAAAAATATTTCACGGCCCAAAGTTTTAACCTCCACAGACCCAAAGATACAAATCCAAAAATCCACCAACTAAAGTCACTCCAGGCCTAAACACATATTGCAAATACATACCATAAGCATTTCCAAAGCTTACAGATTTCCAGAAGCAGAAACTGAACAGGTTAATAAAAGAAAATAAATTAAATAATATAGAAATAAGAAAGTTTCAACATAATAAATTGACTAAAACTTAAAAATCAAGACAATTGTAATGAAACGAAGTTGAGTGGAGGGACGGCTGCTACCTCCTGTCCCATCACCGAAATTATATGAATGATTCTATCATTATTATTTTAAATCTTGCATAGTAACTTATACAGTGACTTGCATAGTAACTTGCACAATAATTTCAAGGTCTATAAATATGGGTTTCAGTTGTTATGAAATTCATAAAAAAAAATAGAGAGAGAAGAAAGTTTCAATTCTTAAGAGTTTTTAAGAGTTTCTTATATATTTTTCTCTTACAATGGTTGTTTTTTCTTTAGTTTTATAACACGTTATCAGTACGACGGTTCTACCAATTCTGAAACTAGTGGTATTATTTATCTAAAATGGCAAATCTTACAAAATTAGAATTTGTTGCTTTTGATATATCTGGAAAAAATTATTTATCCTGGACATTTGATGCTGAAATCCATCTTGATGTGATGAATTTGGGTGAAACAATTAAAAAAGGAAATTAAACGTCCTTGCAAGACCGTGCTAAAGCAATGATTTTCCTTTACTACCATCTTCACGAAAAATTAAAAACTGAATATCTTACAATAAAATATCCCTATATTTTGTGGAACAGTTTAAGGGAGAGGTATGAATACCATAAGACTGACATCCTCCCAAGATCTCGTTTTGAATAGTTACACTTGGGGTTGTAAGAATATAAAAGTGTTAGTGAATATAATTCCGCACTTTTTAAAATAAACTCACTATTACAATTATGCAGTGAGAAAATCACCGATGATGATATACTAGAGAAGACTTATACTACATTTCATGCCTCGAATGTGCTCTTGCAGCAGCAGTATCGAGAGAGAAAATTCAAAAAATATTCTGAACTTATATCATGTCTTTTAATAACTGAGCAGAACAATGAGCTCTTATTAAAAAACTATTAGTTACGTCCTACTAGCTCAATATCATTCCCTAAAGTGAATGGTAATAGATTTGCATCATTCACAGTAGTGAATTGTGCATCCTTTAGAAGAAATCGAGAGCATGGACGTAATAGGAGAAATTATAGAAATATTGGTTCCGGAAGTGACCACAGTAAAATAGATAATATTAATATACCGTATTACTAGAAGTGGTATAATTAAGAAAAGAGTAAAATCCCCAGAATAATTCTTCAAAGAGAAGTGAAGAGGTGTGTCATAGATGTGGAATGACTGGATATTGGTCATATACCTGTCGTACAGTCAAAAGAAAGAATAAAATGCATGAAACAAATTTAGAAGAACCATCAGATGATTTATTAGATTCAGTAGATGTAGATGTTATTCATCTTGATGTCTCTAATTTTTTTAATCATTCTGGAGATAGAATTGACCACTTAATTAGAGATGGAAGTATTCCACTCAATTAATGTATTTTCTTTCTATTATTTATAATAAAATCTTTGTATATTTTTGTAATATTATGGATCACATTAATGAGCTTTTTATCTCTGAGTTGAATGATAAAGATATATGTCTGACTGACAGTACTACAACTCACACAATTCTAAAAAAAAAAAATTCAAAATCTAATACTAAGCAAAGCATATGTCTATACCATATTAGGTTCATCAGATTTAATTGAGAGCTCCGGAAAAACTTATATTGTGTTGTCTAATGGCACCAAATTTTATATTGATGATACTTTAATCTCTCACAATTTAGAAGAACTTTATTGAGTTTCAAATATATACGTCGTAATAATTACCATATTGAAACGACCAATGAAGGCAGTAAAGACTATCTTTTTATTACTAAAACAATATCGGGCCAGGAGCTCGTATTAGAAAACTTTTCTGCTCTATATTCTAAATTGTATTATATAAAAATGAGAACATTTAAATCATATATGGTAATGTACTAGAAGTGCATTGACCCCAAAATATTTATGACTTGACATGATCGCCTTAGACATCCGGGATCTATAATGATGAGACGAATTATTGAAAATTTGCATAGGTATCCCTTAAAGAATTAAAAGATATTTCTAGCCAATGAATCTCTGTGCTCTGCATGTTCTCCAGGTAAGTTGATTATCAAACCATCTCCCTCAAAAGTCATTGTTGAATCTCTATTCTTTTTACAAATAATTCACGGAGATATATGTGGGCCTATTCATCCATTAAGTGGACCATTTAGATATTTTATAGTTTTGACTGATGCATCTAGTCGATGGTCACATGTTTGTCTACTTTCTACTAGAAATGTTGCATTTGCTAGACTTCTTGCTCAAATAATCAAATTATAAGCACAATATCCTGAGTATCCAATTAAGACCATTCGATTAGATAATGCAGGTGAATTTTCACTTCAAGTTTTTTATGATTATTGCATGTCAATATAAATAGATGTTGAACATCCTATTGCCTATACACACATACAAAACGATTTAGCTGAATCTTTAATCAAAATGCTTCAACTAATCGCTAGACATTTACTTATAAAATCAAGACTATCTATTTCTGCTTGGGGACATACTATACTTCATGCAGCATCTTTAATTTGCATTAGACCATCTGCATATCATAAATATTTTTCATTACAGCTTGCATTTAGTCAACAACCAAATATTTCTCATATTCATACTTTTGGATGAGTTGTATATGTTCCAATTGCACATCCACAGCATACAAAAATAGATCCTCAACGTAGACTTGGGATGTTGGTTTTGATTCTCCATCTATTATTAGATATCTTGAACCCCTTACAATAGATATGTTTAAAGCACGTTTTGAGGATTGTCATTTTGACAAATCCACTTTTCCATTAATCGGTAAAGAAAAGTCGGTGCCTGAAGCACGACAAGATATTACTTGGGATAATAAGACATTGTCTCAATTTGATCCTCCTACAAATGAATGTAAACTGGAATTTCAGAGGATTATTCATTTATAAAATGTTGCAAATCAATTGACGGATGTATTTACTGACACTAAAGGTGTAGTAAAATTTTATATTTCTACTGTTAATGTTCCAACAAGGATTGAGGTTCCTGAAGGACAAATTGTCAAAACAACAATAGGTGAGTCTAAGACACGCCTGAAGTATGGAAAACTTATTGCTGCAAAAGACAAAATTTTCAGATTGAAAAGAATACAAAATGAGTTTGGTGTTCCTGAAAAACATGTACTCACAATACAGGTTACAAAAATAATTTATGCTCCTAAAGAACTCAAACCTTCTATTCCAGAACCTCCTGAAGATGAAACTCTTTAAGAGTATAAATCTCCTGAAAAGGGACTTCCTGAAGAGATAATTCATGAAATGTTTTCCCTAAAGAGGAACATGTACCTGAAAATAATGAGATCTCAATACATTTAATGAATACTGGAGAAATTCTGGATAGAAATAAAACTGTTGTCGACAATATATTTTCATATAAAATGGCCCTTGACATTACTAGAAGTAATGAAGAAAGTGAGCCAAAAACCGTCGAAGAATGTCGACATAGAAATGATTAGCCAAAATGAAAAGCAACTATTAAAGCTTAATTAAATTCGCTAACAAAGTGAGAAGTATTTGAACCTGTTGTCCAAACACCAAATGATGTAATACTTGTTGGATATAAGTAGATATTTGTACGAAAACATAATGAGAAAAATGAAATTGTGCGGTACAAAGCATGGCTTGTTGCACAAGATGTCCCGCAAAAACTCGGGATTGATTATGAAGAAACATATTCTCCCGTTATAGATGCAATTACATTTAGATTTTTGATTAGTCTGATTGTTTCAAAAGGATTAGAAATGCAGTTGATGGATGTGGTCACTGCATATTTATATGGATCCTTAGACCATGACATATATATGAAAATCCCTGAATGATATAAAATGCCTGAAGCATTTACAAATACATCTAGAAATATGTACTCTATCAGACCACAAAGATTTTTATATGGGTTGAAGCAATCCGGACGCATATAGTACAATCGCTTAAGCGAATATCTATTGAAAGAATGATTTGAGAATAATCCTATATGTTTGTGTGTTTTTATTAAGAAATCAGAATCTGGATTTGTCATTATTGCGGTTTATATTGATGATTTAAATATTGTGGGATCTCTTGAAGAGATTTCAAGAATCGCTACATATTTAAACAATGAATTTGAAATGAAAGATCTTGACAAAACAAAACTTTGTCTCAGCCTGCAACTCGAGTACTTGCCAAATGGAATTTTTATTCATCAGTCCATGTATACTGAGAAAGTCCTGAAGCATTTTTATATGGACAAAGCTCATCCCCTGAGTACTCCAATAATTGTTCGAACACTTGATATGAAGAATAATCCATTCCGTCCTTGTGATGACGAAGAAGAAATTCTTGGTCTTGAAGTACCATATCTTAGTGCAATCAGAGTTTTGATATATCTTGCAAATTGTACTCGACCAAATATTACATTCTTAGTTAATCTACTTGTAAGATATAGTTCTGCACTAACTCGAAAGCATTTGAATGGCATTAAACATGTCCTTCGTTACCTTCATGATATGGTTGATATGAGATTATTTTATCAACGTGGATCAAGTCCACAATTGATTGGGTATGCAGATGCAGGTTATCTTTCAGACCCACACAGAGGTAAATCTCAAATTGGATATTTATTTACGTATGAAGATACTGCCATATCATGGAGATCTATTAAGCAGACACTATCTGCTAGTTCTTCAAATCACTCAGAGATCATTGCTTTTTATGAAGCAAGTCGAGAGTGTATTTGGCTAAGATCAGTAATTCAGCATATCCAGGAAAAGTGTAAACTTTCCATGATCAATAATAGCCCAACAATTTTATATGAAAATAATACTGTTTTTATCACTCAAATCAGAGGAGGATATATCAAAAGTGATAGAACCATATATATTTCACATAAATTCTTTTATACTTATGAACTTCAAGAGAAATGTGAAATTGATGTCAAGCAGATACGATCTAGTGATAATCTGGCAGATTTATTCACAAAGACATTACCAACTGCGACATTCAAGAATTTTGTACATAACATTGGAATGCAAAAACTCAAAAATCTATCATCATGTACTTTTCAAGGGGAGTAAATGTCATGAAAACTTGTGTTGATTATACTCTCTTTTTTTCGCTGAGGTTTTGTCCCACTGGATTTTCCTTTGCAAGATTTTAATGAAACAATCTTAAAATACTTGTGGATACATAAGAAGACTGTACTCTTATCCTTCGTCATTAGTTTTTCTTCCCATTGGATTTTTCCTTGGCAAAGTTTTAACGAGGCAGATTCTTTATGAGTGGTCATTCAAGAGGGAGTGTAATGAAACGAAGGTGAGTAGAGGGATGGCTACCACTCCCTGTCCTACTACCAAAATTATATGGATGACCTCACCACTATTATTTTAAATCTTGCATAGTGACTTATATAGTGACTTGCATAGTAATTTCAAGGCCTATAAATATGAGTTTCAATTGTTATGAAATTCATAAGAAAATATAGAGAGAGAAGAAAAAGAGTTTCTTATATATTTTTTTCTTGTAATAGTAATTTCTTCTTTAGTTTTATAACAGCAATTATTAAGTTAAAAAGTAAAAAATTCAAACAAACTAAAAATTAAACTTAAAGAATGAAAAATTATTATTAATAACTTAAATTCTTTTCAAATAACTAATTAAAACAAAACCTACAAAAAAATGTTTGAAGCGTTTCAATTAGTGTTTGAAATCATAATTTCCAAAATTTTTAAAATGTACTGTGAATGATACAGTATGATAAATGGATAATGTGAATGAACAGCATGAAAACAACACTAAGTATAGCATGAATGTATCTTTTTTTTTCCAATATTAATTATTTGATTCGATAATCGAGTTCGATTCAATTCAAAGAATATGGCATGAAAATCAGACAATCAGTCTATCTCCAGAAATCTAAACATTTTATTTTGGCACTTTTACATGTTTTTATTTATATATTTTTAAATTTCACAGAATAAGTTCTACCATGCGATGATGGATGACATGAAAGGTATTTATTTTTCGTAGCAAAGACAAAGTTTTCAAATAGAATTGATTGCATTGGTCTCCTGGAATTCAAATCTCTCTTTTATCGCCATTTTGCTAAATGTAGATTTATGGCTAGTTTGTTTTCAAACTATTTATTTAGGTTCATTTAGATGTTGAATTGAACTGAATTTTTATGAATAATAGTGAATTGATATGATTGAGTAAATTTTGTAAAATTTATTTAGATGAATTTAAAATGTACTTAGATGGTTAGATGATCAGTTTAGATAAATTTATAAGAATATATGAATTTGTAGGACCTATTGATCAGATTTTGCCCCTACCCGCAACATCACTTGCAAAAATGGTGTAAAAAGCATTAAGGCTTGGTATGGATTAAGAGATGAGATAAATTTAATTTATTTTTTAAATTATTGTTATTTTAAGATTTGAAAAAATTAAATTGAAATTTAAAAATATATTATATTAAAATTTATATTTTATATAAAAATTAAAAAAAATATATAATAATAAATAAAGATAAATTTATCTCGTTTACAAATTCAAAACGAACCTAAATGCTTTTTAATGAGTCCTGATAGCCCCAGCACCGAGAGATAGAGTAAAAGAAATGAAATGAAATATCAAAACAAAAAGCAAAAAGCAAAAAGCAACTATACATGTCCCGTCTTTTTGAGTTGAGTTAATATTGTATGTGAAAAATGTTAGGATTTTTATTTTGGTATTCTTATTTTAAAATGTTTATTTAGTATATATTTTTTTAATTTTTTACATAATTTTAATATTTTAAAATGTATATTTTCTTTATATGATTTTTTTTAATATCTTAAAACATTTTTTAAAAATTTAAAAAAATTACAACATTATTTTAAAATATTTATATAAAAATTATGTAAAATAAAAAAATATATATCTTAAGTAGAAATCCCTAAATAGAAATTCTAAAATAAGGATCTTAAAGTAAGGATTTTTAGCATTTTCTTATTATATATTTGAATGATGAAATGAGATTAAAATAAGATAAATTGAGTTGAGTTTAAAAATAAAATAGAGCTCATTTAATCATTATAATTTTTTCATACTTTTAAATAAAATACAATAAATCAAAATTGTCACTCTTTCTCTATAATTTTTAAAGCAAAATAATTGACTCTTAAAAATATTTTATCACTTGAAATTATTTCTCAAATGATCAAAATTTAATGGACACAAAAATTAAATTTGGTTACGAGTAGAAGGGTTTAGACATAGATTAGATTTGAAATAAAGTCTTTCCTACTTGTTTTTCCAAATAATTGATGTTATGTGCAAATTGCTTTGATCACTCGTGTCAATTAAACTAAATTCGAGGAATTTTTACGTAGATTCGGACTTTCTTGAAATTGAGCCCTTTTTAGATATATATATATATATATATATATATTCTACCATTCCTTTTTTCTTTTTCTTTTGCGTTTAGAAATATGCTTACATGTTGGATTTATTTTAGAAAAATAAATTCAAAAGTATTTATAATATAAATAATATATTGGCATATTCTTATGAAGAAGCCTCGTTTATGACGAAAGAAAACCATAAAACAACAAATCTTAACCAAGAGCTATACAAATACATCAAAAGAACCAAGTCCGGCCCATAAGATAAAAAAAACGAAAACCAGCAATAAATCAAAACTAAACATGCCTAATCTATAAGAAAAAAAAAATGAATAAGATAAAATAAAAAAACAATAAGAGATTTAAAAATAATTTACGTGTCACACATTTTTAATATATATTATATTTATTTATATTTATATTAAAACTCTAAATAATTAAAAATAAAGATATTACTTATTTAAAAGTCAAAAGTCAAATTCTTTGATAGAAAGAAATAACTCTTGGTAGAAAGGGGACTTGGTCTATTTATAAATAGTGCATGCGATTCTTCATCAGTCACATTCATCAACGTAAAGAGAGATAGAATAAAAATCCTTCTCCAATACTCTCCAAATTTCAATTTGTAAGGTTCATAATCAAGAAGCAATTGATTCATGCGTATACTTAATCAACAATAACCAGAAGTAAGTATTCCGACGATTCTTTTATTATAGAATGTTCTCTCAAATTCTAACAATAGTGGTATTAAAGCTATCTCTTGTATCATATTGTTTAGTATGGATTTTGATTGTTATGTGCATTGTTTGTTAGTGGAATCATATTTGTATTTCTAATTTTATTTAGATTTATAAATTGTTAATTGTTGTTGAAATTGAGATATTATGATTTTTCATATTTTCATTTGAATTGTACGGAAATCAGAGTGTCTTTTAAATTTGTTGATTCCGTTCAATTTTCTCAAAGTGGTTTTTATGAAGCGGAAATCTTCAGCTTTTCATGAAGCGAAAATTTGAGAGTTTTCTAAAGAAATTTTTGAAGATTTCAAAACATACGGATTGAGAAAAATTTATGGATCAGGAAGGTTTAATTCGTTTTTAAAAGGCCAGAGATTTGTACTTCGGAGTTCGTGAAACCGCTTCATCATTATATTGCTTTTTTGTTAAAAAAATAAAAAAATAAAATTGAATCTGTTCAGCTTTTGATTTCCGAAGTTTTGGATCTCCGAAATCATAAACAATATTTTCTCTCAAACTCAAAGTATGAAGCGGTTTTCTCTAACGAAGAAATCTTTCGGCGATTTGTTTCTTTGATTAATACTAAGCGGTGATGAAATGGTACTTCTGCATAACGAAATGTTTTCAACCATTACTTTTCTTCGTACGACCACTGCATTTAGTGTGAATGTTCAGAAGTTTTATTGCATTGATGATTATATATATATATATATATATTAAAGTCTCAGTTTGATTAAAATATATATATATACAGTTTGGTTAATATATATATATATATATTACTTTCGGTTTGTTATATTGTCATGTTTTTATTTATTTATTTATGATGTCATATTAGAATAAATATTATTGTGTATTAAAAATAATTATTATAATAAATAATTATTATAATAATTTAATTGAAATTAAAAAATGTCATTGTGTATTAAAAATAGTCATAGCATCTCAAGACATAATAATATTTTTATATATGATTGTATGGCTTTATAATGACATTTTTTAATTTCAATTAAATTATTATAATAATTACTTGGTCCTATAGGGAGGTAATTATTATAAAAGATGATGATTTAATTAGAATAAGATAGTAAAAAGATATTAAGAAAAAGATATTTCTTATACCCACATGTGTGAAATTTCTTTTTCTTAAATATTTAAATATCACAAGTCTTATTATAAAAAAATACATATAAGCAAGTTTTATGCATGTTGCAATCTTTACCTACATGGAGATTTAAATTTGCTTTTTGAATTAGACATTGGTCAATTCAAATTATAGTTATTGTTTGATTCAAAGCATTGATATATGTTATTGGTTATATTATTGCAGCTACTATTCCTTCTATTTTAAATAGTGAATTTTCTCATATTTCATTTTTGAATGAGGATAATTTTTCAGATTGAAAAGAAAAAATTCTTTTGACATTAGGATATATGGATTTGGACTTGGCATTTCGTGTGGATGAACCACCTATATCCACTAAGTCAAGTTCATTGGTAGATAAAACTACTTATGAAAAGTGGGAGCGGTCTAACCGATTAAATCTAATGCTCATTAAGTCACATGTAAATAAGAACATTAGAGGTTCAATTCCAGAATGTGACAAAGTCAAGGATTACATAAAGGCTATTGACGAGCAATTTGTTAGTTCTGATAAAATATTGACTAGTACCCTAATGAACAAATTATCAGTTATGAAGCATGACAAATCCAGAAACGTGCGTGAGCACATAATGGAAATGAGGGATATTGCAGCCCAACTTAAGTATTTAGAGATTGAGATTTCAAAGTCATTCATTGTCTATTTCATACTCAACTCTCATCCTACAGAATATGGACCATTCAAAATTTCATACAACACACATAAGGAAAAGTAGTTCATAAATGAACTTTTAACTATGTGTGTACAAGAAGAAGAGAGATTAAACATGAAAATATTGAGAGTGCTCATTTTGTCACTCAAAAGAATGGGAAAGCGACATTCAAACGCTATAAAGACAATGATACATGCTTCTTCTACAAAAAGAAAGGGCACAAAAAGAAAGATTGCATAAAGTATAAAACATGGTTTGAGAAGAAAGGTAATCTCAATTCTCTTGTGTGTTATGAGTCTAATTTTGTATGCTCTTATAATAATACATGATGGATTGATTTGGGTACTTCAATTCATGTTGTCAATATCATGCAGGGTTTTCTCAGCCTAAGGAAACCGATGGGAAGTGAACAAGGTATCTACTCAAGAAATGGGATGCATTCGCACGTCAAGGCTGTATGAACTTTTAGACTTATTTTAAATAATGGTTATATTTTGGATCTTGAAAACACATTTTATGTACCTTTTTTTTTCTAAAAACTTGGTCTCTATATCTAGATTAGTACCTTTGGAATTTGAATTTAATTTTGTAAAATCAAATGTTTATGTTTTTCAAAACTCCATATTTGTAGGTTCTAGGACCTTGATTAATGGCTTGTACAAATTAAATTTAGATTCTGTTTTTGAAAATAGTTTATTAACTCTGCATGATGATGTTGGCATTAAGCGTAATATTATTGATGAGTCATCCTCTATATTATGGCATAGGAGATTGAGACATATCTCCATACAGATAATTAAAAGATTAATTAATGATGGAGTCTTAAAGACTTTAGACTTCAAAGATCTTAGTACTTGTGTAGATTGCATTAAGGGTAAGCAAACCAACAAAACCAGTAAAGGTGCCAAGAGGAGTGAGGAAATCCTTGGAATCATACATATTGACATCTGTGGACCATTTAATGCCCCTTGTATGAATGGTCAGAGATATTTTATCTCATTTATTGATGACTATTCACGATTTTTGTATCTTTACCTCCTTTTTGATAAATCTGAAGCACTAGATGCTTTTAGAATATATAAAAGGGAAGTAGAGAAATAATTAGAAAATAAAATAAAGATCGTAAGATTTGACGAGGATGAAGAATATTATGGTAAATATATAGAGTCAGGGCAACATCCGGATCCATTTGCAAATTTTCTTAAAGAAGAATGAATTATTGCTCAGTATACGATGCCAGGTTCACCTTACCAAAATAGTGTTGCTGAAAGGCAAAATCGTACCCTTATGAATATGATACGAAGTATGCTAAGTAATTGTAATCTTCCTTTATACTTGTGGAGTGAGGCCTTAAAAACTGCAGTATATATCTTAAATAGAGTTTCATCCAAAGTTGTTCCTAAAACACCTTTTGAGTTATGGAAATGATGGAAATCTAGTTTAAAGCATATGCGCATATTAGGTTGTCAAGTTGAAGTTAAGGTTTATAATCCACCACTAAAGAAATTAGATCCAATGACAGTCAATGATTATTTTATTAGCTATGCAGAAAATTATAATGGTTATAGATTTTACTGTCTCTCACATACACCTAGAATTGTGGAAGCCAAAAATTCAAAATTTATTGAAGATTTTGGAATAAGTAAAAGTAATGTTCCTCGAAAGATAGAGTGGGAGGAAACATAGAATCCAGATAGTACATCCGTGCATGAAAATAAAATGATTGACATTCAAGCAAATCAATCTGATAACCTTGAAACTCAATTAATTCAAGAACCACTACCACTTCATAATGAACATACCAACTTTGACTCTATAGTCCAACATCCACATAATATGGATGAAACTGTAGAATTAAGAAGATTCTCTAGAATAAGAAAGTCTGTTATTTCTGATAATTACTATGTATACTTATTAAAGTCTGACTTTGATGTGGGACTTAAAGATGATCCCATCTTATTTTCAAATTTCATGATTGGAGAACATTCAAAATTTTGGCATGATGCTATGATAGAAGAAATGGAATCTATGGCTAAAAATCAAGTTTGAGATATTGTTGAGTTGCCTAAAGGAGTTAAAGTCATTGGTTGTAAATGGGTTTATAAAACCAAGAGAGACTCAAAAGGTAATATCGATAGATATAAAACCAGACTTGTAGCTAAATGATTTACACAAAGAGAATGCATTGACTACTATGATACTTTCTCTCCAGTTTCTAAGAAAGATTCGTTTAGAGTGATCATGGCATTAGTAGCTCATTTTGATTTAGAACTACATCAAATGAATGTGAAAACGTCATTTTTGAATAGGACTCTTGAAAAAGAAGTATACATGAAACAACTTGAAGGGTTTCATTCTGATAAAGGTGATCATTTAGTTTGCAAATTAAAGAAATCAATTTATAGACTAAAGCAAGCATCTCGTCAATGGTATTTGAAGTTTCATGATGTTATTACCTCATTTGATTTTATAGAGAACATTGTGGATAACTGCATATACCAAAAATTTAGTGGGAGTAAATTTATTTTCTTAGTCTTATATGTTGATGATATTTTGCTTGCAACTAATGATTTGGGTTTATTACTTGATACCAAAAAGTTTTTATTCCAAAGCTTTGAAATGAAAAATTTAGGTGAATCCTCTTATGTTTTAGGCATAGAGATTCGTCGAGATAGATTTAAAAGGATTTTAGGACTTTCTTATAAAGCCTACATTTAAAAGCTATTGGAAAATTTCAGAATGAATGGATGTACACCCAATACAGCACCCATATTAAAGGGTGATAAAGTCAGTTTAAATCAATGTCCGAAAAATACTTTGGAAAAGAAAGAAGTAGAAAACATTCCATATGTATCAGTAGTTGGTAGTTTAATATATGCACAGGTTTGTATAAGACCTGATATTGCATATGCTGTGGGAATGTTGGGAAGATACCAAAGCAATCCTGGAATAGAACATTGGAATGATACTAAAAAGATTATGAGATATTTATAAGGAATCAAGAATCATATGCTTACTTATCAGCATGTTGATTGTCTAGAAATGGTTGGATATTTAGACTCAGATTTTACTAGTTGTCAAGATTCCAGAAAGTCCACTTCTGGTTATATCTTCATGTTGGCTGGATGTGTCATATCATGGAAGAGCACCAAACAGACAATCATTGCATCATCTACTATAGAGGCAAAATTTATAGTATGTTTTGAAGTAACTTCACAGGCCAAATGGTTAAGGAGTTTTATCACAGGGCTTCGAGTTGTGGATTCAATATCTAAACCTTTAAGAGTTTATTGTGATAATATAGTAGCAGTTTTCTTTTCAAAGAATAACAAGAGTGGGAGCAAAAGTAAACATATTGATATAAAGTTTCTTGCTGTCAGAGAAAAAGTTAAGGATCAAAAAGTCTCAATAGAGCATATAAGTACGCCATTTGTGATTGCAGACCCCATGACAAAAGGGCTCTCAATAAAGATGCTTTTGAAACATGTAGAGAGCATGTGATTGATGAGCTTATTTTATGATTGATTTGTTCATTGTATATAGTACTTGTTGTTAATAATAATATTTTTATTTGTACACATAAAGTATTTACTTTCATTCTATAAAGTGTAGACCCAGAATGACTTATGAAAAGTCATTTATAAAGAAATATACTACATATGAAAAATTATTTAGAGAGATTGATACGGTGTAATACATGAAAGGAAATGTTGATATAAAAACATAACCGTCATGATTCATATATTATATTTTTCTTCTAAGGGTTATGATTTGAGTAGGTTTATATGTGGTCATATTCAGTTTTGGTTACCTAGATGTTTTTAAATAATTGCCATGTAAGCCAAGTAGGAAAATAAAAGAACACGTCTCTTTGTAGGAGACTTAAGGGTGGCTTACGTGTCACACCCTTTTAATATATATTATATTTATTTATTTGTTTTAATAGTTTTATATTTATATTAAAATTTCGAGTAATTAAAAATAAAGATACTACTCATTTAAAAGTCAAAAGCCACGTTCCTTGATGGAAGGAAACAACTCTTAGTGGAAAGGGTTTCTGGTCTATCTATAAATAGAGTCTGTGATTCTCTATCAGTCACATCCATCAATGTAAAGAGAAATAGACTGAAAATCATTATCCAAGACTCTCCATATTTCAATGTCTAAGGGTTCATAATCAATAAGCAATTGATTCATATGTATACTTGATCAATAATAGTCAGAAATAAGTGTTCTAACGATTCTTTTATTATAGAATATTCTCTCAAATTCTAACATAAAACACCAAAAAAACGCATCCTACTAAAATCTCAACGTGGGAGGGCCAAGTTTATCTAGCCGAACTAAACCTCATGCACCATGAGGTAGTAAATCAGAACTGTCATATATTTTTGTGAACCCTGTTTCACCTTGTCGAGCAAAGAAATCGCATCTTGCCTTTTCAAATAATTGACATACAAATTGCATTGACTCGGATCAATCCAATTAAATTCAAGTCAGCTTTTGAGCATATTTTGACTATCTTAAAATATGGCCCCTTTTAGACGCTATATTCTAGCATGTTTTTTATTTTTTTGCATTTTGAATATGCTTACAAATAATATATAAATAATATTATTATAATAATATGTTGGCATATTCTTATTTAAAATAATAATAATAATAATAACAAGGACCGGTTTCTACTTACAATATAATCCTAAATACATCAGAAACTTTGGATTTTTCTTAAGTTTAAAATTCCTAGATTATTTTGTTCTAAAGTTTTTAAAAGCCAAAATGTTTAATATTAGTTAAATCACTCTATATTCTTTTTGGAGTGCTCTTCAAGACTTTAATATTTTAGTCCCATGCATTATTTTTCTTAATATTTTAAATCACTCAATATACATTGATCATTTATTTTTTAGCATTAAAGAATGAAAACTCTTATCTATATTTGGTTAGTATAAATGATTTATTCCTATGATCGACAAATATATGAATAACTTTCCTTTTTTTTTTTTTCAAAAAGTAACTTCCATATTTTGATCATGTTTGTAATACCCATATTATATATATATATATATATATATAATAAGTCCATCATTATTTCCCAGCTAAAGTACATCTTATTATATGACATTAAATGATTAACAAATAATAAAAACATAATATATAAGCAAAAAAATATATATTCAAAATAAAATTACATTCAAAACGTGTAGCAAGCTTGCTCAAGCTGCCAGTTTGTATAAACTAAAGAGATTAACAAAAGAAAATAAATTAAATAATATAGAAATTAGAAAGTTAAAAAATATGATAAATTGACTAAAACTTAAAAAGGACAAATTCAAAGAAACTAAAAATCAAACTTAAAGAATGAAAAATTACTATTAATAACCTAAATTCTTAGCAAATAACTAATTAAAATATAATTTACAGAAGTGTTTGAAGTCAAAATTTCTAAGATTTCTAAGACGTATGTGAATGATAAGGTAGGATAAACAGTGATGTGAGTGAACATAATGAAAACAACACGAAGTATATATATGAATGTGTCCTATTTTGGTTTCATTATTAATTGAGTCGGTGATCGCGTTCGATTAAATTAGACTATCATTCTATCCCCAAAAATCTAAACTCTTTTACAAACTCAATCCAAAAACAGGTTCATCACAAATTTTTTAGAATTTCAGTTCCTACAATTTCTTGTGATCTATTTTGGCATATGATGAAGCCGTACGTGCATCTAATTTATTTTGCCACTTTTATATATTTTTATTTATTTTTAGAAGTCCTAAATGAAAAGTATTTAACGTAGAATATATAGAGTATATATATAATTACTTTAAGAAAACGTTTGTTTAAAGTTCTACCATGCTACGATGGATGACATGAAATCATGTATCTAGGGGCCGACCCACGTTGGACGTTGGCCCCCCCCCCCAAAATTTTTCAAAAAATTATTTAGTATATATATTTACATATATATAATATTAAATTATTCTTCAAATTATAAAAAAAATTAAAAATTATTCTCACCAAATTTTTATTAAAATTATTCTCTCAAATTTCAATATATATATAATTTTATTTTAACTTTTAACTTTATTGAAATTCAAATTTCGACTCACCTAATTTCTTAATTATTTTAACAGTCTAATTCTAAAAAAAAAATAGTTATAAATTTATATGATTGTCAAAATTGATTGATTATATTCATTTATATAGTCTCATTCTAACTTAAATATATAATTATGAGATACAGTTTGTTAAAAATTTAACAGCGGTATATCATTAGTCATTAGAAATTTATTATGTTTATTCTTGATCTATAATTTTTTTTAATCATAAAAAAAATATGAGCAAGTTAAGAATAAATAATTTTTTTTTAAATGTGGATAATTCGAAGAGTAACACATTTAGAGAGTTCGATAACAACGGAATGTGATACTTCTATCACTAATGAACATCCTTTTAAAATTTATATATAGTACACAATTTATCGATCGCCCCTCCAAATATAAAATCCTGGTTCCGCCCCTACATGTATCGAATTTTCTGAGCAAAAACAAAATTTCCAAATATAATTGATTGCGACGGTCCCATCTTGCTAAATAGATTGAAGCTAGTTTGTTTTCACAAGTCATTTATTTTATTTTATTATTATTATTTTCTCAAATTTCTAAACAAGATATAATAAATAATTTAAAATTTTTAAATCTCAAAATAAAAATAATAATAATCATATTTTAACAATATTTTATTTAACTTTTATTTCATATCATTCCATTGTGTAACCAAGTGTAACCTTAACCTTAATTTCTCTAATTTATCCAGCCAGCCAATTTTTACCACTTTGCAAGTTGGCATCTCTCAACAGGCCAGTAGTTCAAAAGTATTAATAAAAAGGAAGTTAGAAATAAATAAAAAGAAAGGACTTTTAGTCTAGTTAAAAGAAATTAGAAGAAATAAAAAGTCGATCCCATGGCCAAGAAGATGATCACAACCGATTATGAAAATCAGCAATAAGATATTTTTAATTTGAATTGAATTATGAACTAATCCTTATCGCTCTTCCTAATTTGTAATTTTTAAAGAGGATAATTGACTCTAAAAAGACTTTATCAATTGAAATAACTTTTCAAATAATCAAAATGTATTATCGCATAGAAAATTTGGTAAGAATGAATGGTCGATGATGTGATTGTGGAGCATGTTCATATTCTATATATCTCCTCTAACCATCTCACGATGTGACATTAAATTATTATCAAATAAGTGAAACATGACAATAAGTAATGTATATACAATTGAAAACACACAAAAAATGAACTGAAATTTACCCTTGTATGCTTGTATTTTTAACTTTTTTTAGTAAGACATCATGTTAATGGGACAGAGATAGTGAGTGGTAGTAATGGGTGGCACCTCATAATGACATTTAATTCTATTAAGCCCGGTTTGTATTTACAACTCACTTCAACTCATCTCAATTCATCTCTATTTTATCATTATATTTTATAATTTTTTTCTATACACATTTTTCAAATCTCAATACACATTTTTCAAATTCTAAAATAATAATAATATTAAAAAATAAACTAAACTCATCTCATCTCCGAATCCAAACGGACCTAAAAATCTAAATTAGGATTTTAAATATTGTTAGCACTTCAATCTATTAAATTTTGAAAATTAGAGAAAAAAAAAGTTTATAAAAGTACTTTTAAACGTGTAGTTGGGGTTTGGATATAAAAGTTCAAAAACTATTGGCATCAATGTGAAAGTTTCCCCAACCACTTATTCCAAATAGTTGACCAGCTTTATGTTACCCGCAAATAATTGAGTTGATCAATCCAATTAATTCGAGTGAGCTTTGAGTGGAATTATTGTAGTGCTCTAATCTAAAATCAATGACGACTGACCAACACTCCTAAAGAATTGTTACATATTGTTACATGTGAACGAGCACTCCTACATCGTGAGACATGCATATTACATGTTACTCATGTAGGTCCTAGAGTTCATGCCAGCTCACACAGTAGACCTACATACATAAAACTAGTATAAATATAAATGGATTAGTTCTCTTTGGGATATCAAAACCAAGAGTACTAATTGCATTAAGAGAGTAAAACAATGAGAGGTTGTTATCTCCAATTTCTGCTACTTCTATTTGTACTAGTCTTATCTGGTTATGCAACAAAACTTGGTTTTAGTTTCGATTTGCGTACTGATTCTAAACTCAGATGCATAGAGGAAGAACAACAAACTCTCCTTCTTTTCAAGCAACCCCATGTTAATCCTTCCCATTGTCTGTCTTCTTGGGACGGTGATGAAGATTGTTGCAAGTGGCAAGGAATTAAATGCAACAACCAAACAGGTCATGTTTTTATGCTCAATCTCCGAGCAGAGCTGGACTGGTGGTTGTATGCTGGTGGACAGCCTGCAACGTCTAAACATGTAGAAGGTGAGATAAACTCTTCATTACTTGGATTGCAATATTTGACTTACCTTGACTTACATTTCAATAACTTTTCCCTGAAACCCTTCCCCAATTTCATTGGTTCACTCACAAGATTACAATATCTCAATCTCTCAAACACCCATATAGCTGGAACCATTCCACAACAGTTGGGAAATCTCTCAGGATTGATTTCTCTTGATCTCAGCTTGAATGATCTAGCAGAAGCACATAATCTTGATTGGTTAATTCCTCTTTCATCCTTAACATATTTGGACATGAGTTGGGTCAACCTCAGCCAAGTAGCTAATTGGCCCAATATAGTTATGATGCTCCCTTCTTTGAAACGCTTGAGTCTAGCTGATTGCAGTCTCTCCACAAGGACTCCTCATTTGCTTTCCATGAATCCTAATTCCTCATCACAACTTCAATTTCTAGATCTTTCTTACAATTATGATTTGACGGAGGAACATAATCTTGATTGGTTAATTCATCTTTCTTCCTTAACACACTTAGACATGAATTACGTCAACCTTAGCAGACAGTCAATTGGCCCAATAAGGTTATGATGCTCCCTTCTTTGACACACTTGAGTTTACATGGTTGCAGTCTCTCTACAATGACTCCTTTGTTGCTTTCCATGAATGCTAGTTCCTTATCACAACTTTTATTTCTAGATCTCTCTGGCAATTATGTCAACTGCTCCATATTTCATTGGTTGTTCAACTCCACTACAAGTCTTGTTGATCTGGACCTTAGTTATAACGACTTACAATGCTCTTTTTTGGATGATTTTGGTAGCATAAGTTCTCTTAGAACACTAGATCTCAATGGAAATAAGCTTGTTGGTGGCATTCCAAAATCTCATTGTCTCTTTCGAGTAAAAATCTCAATGAAAATCTTTATGAATTTATAAGTAATACGTCAGGTTGCTTAGTGCATTCCTTGCAGGAATTTCAAATAGCCAACAATAACTTCACGGGACCATTGCCTGAGACTATTGGAAACCTATCCAATCTTCAGATCTTGAATGTTGCTCACAATTCCCTTGCAAGGGTGATCAATGAAGTCCATTTTTTAAATCTCTTTAGACTGAAAAAGTTATATTTATATTCCAACCCCTTGAATTTGAGCTTCAACTATTATTGGGTTCCACCATTCCAATTGGATGAAATTTATTTGAGCTCTTGCAGATTGGGATCAGTTTTTCCAAAGTGGCTTCAAAGTCAAAAGAATTATACTAGCCTTGATATTTATAATACTGGAATTTCTGACATTATCCCTTCTTGGTTTGGACTTCCCTCCCAAGTTGTCCTATTTAGATATGCATATCAATCAGTGCAGGGGAACTTGCCAGACTTGTCATCATCTAGACTTGACCAGTTTGCTACCATAGATTTAAGCTCCAACCTTTTTGACAGTTCAATAGCACCTTTTCCATTGAATGTGTTGTCACTAGACCTATCGAATAATAGGTTTTCTGGGCCAGTTTCATTCCTGTGTAAACTCAATACTCCAACGTTATTGGAGTCTCTAAACCTCTTAAACAATGCACTGTTTGGAGAGCTTCCAGATTGTTGGATGTATATTCATGGCTTGGTTGTTCTTAAATTGGACAACAACAATTTCTATGGAAAAATACCAGACTCAATGGGCTCCCTAGTCTCGATTCAATTTTTGCATTTAAGCAACAATGGCTTTGTCGAAAAGTTGCCGATGTCCCTTCAGAATTGTAGCGATTTGATAACCATTGACTTGGGAGCAAATAACTTGTACGGAATGGTGCCTCCATGGATTGGCTATAGTTTGAGAAATTTGGTTATTATTAACCTACGATCTAATCATTTTTATGGAAGTTTGCCTTCAAGCCTATGTCGTCTATCATATATTCAAATTTTGGACCTTTCTTCAAATAAAATCGTGGTAATTATTCCAGAGTGTATCTACAACTTGACTACAATGTCTAATCATGGTATGGGTACAACCTCAAGTGCCATATACCCGATTAATGCAACAAGAACATCTTATATTTAGTATGCATCCTTGGTATGGAAAGGAAGAGAGACTATTTTCAAAGAATCATTGGGACTTGTGAAAATGATTGATCTTTCAAGCAAAAAATTACATGGGGAGATTCCAGAAGTAATTACTAATCTTACAGATTAGTCGCCTTGAATTTATCGAGAAACAATTTAACTGGATTAATCACTCCGAATATTGATCTGTTGCGAAATTTGCAACCTCTTGATTTATCTAGAAACCAACTTTATGGTGAAATCCCAATGAGCATTTCCAACTTAAGTTTTCTTAGTCAATTGGACTTATCCAGTAACAACTTATCAGGCAAAATCCCAACAGGAACTCAAATACAAAGCTTCGATGCTGCTGCATTTATGGGAAATCCTAAACTATGTGTGCATCCCGATCCTAAATTTGAGATTTATTTATTTCTTATTATTTATTTATTTATTGTATTATATATATATTATTTCTGCAATTCTCTTATATAACATTTTCTGTTGATCTGATTATATAGGTTAATATGTTGTTTATATTTTAAATACAGATGTGTATTATAGATATTATTTTGACTGTAATTGTTAATATTTTTATAGATAAAGTAAGATTATATTATTATTATGATAATATTATTTTGAAATATATTTTAAGATATAGTTTGTTTTTAATTAGATTCCTTGTCCTCGTTATCGGATTACGTTTTATAGTATTAAATCTCGCACATCCACGCCTCTCTAAAATTTTCCACAGCTTGCACGTTCCTTCTCAACCTCTACATTCACGGCAACAACTTATTTTGAAAATCTATCATCATCGTTATCGATTAATAGTTAGTCTTCGTAGCATTTTCCTTTCACCTATTATATATATGCATGCTTTGGTCCCTCGGCTGGAAACAAATTCTAAGTCACAAACCTCACAGTTTGATCACCACAACCCTCATACACATATAGATTGCCTTGAACGTCCCTAGACTAAACTGCATAGCCACGCAAACCACAATCCACCCTGCGAAAGCCACCATCCACGCACTGCCTTACACCACCGAAAAACGCCACTGAGAGCCCTTAAACAGTCGATGCAAGAGCTCTGTTCTGCCATCCCAAAAACAGAGCATCCACTCCTCCTTCGTTGAGCCACAACCCAACCGCCCAGTTGCACAGCCTCAGGACCACGCCAGAAAATCACCTCAAAACAGATCCACTACCTTCCTCAGATCACCTTGCTGCCCACCTATCGGAGGCACTATGCGGTTGCCCTTGGACAGCCACCTAATCGAGGACCATCCTCCCCTATTTTCGTACACCAAAAACAGAGCATACTCCATGAGACGCCATGGACAACCACTCAGCTTATCAATCACAGAAGCAGCCGAACGTGAGCCACCGTACTCCTATATGTAGCAGTGCCAGCCCCTGTTCTACACCACCAACACGCCTCCATGCATGCCGTTAGCCATCGTGTCTCCTCCATGGAAGATGTTGAGTATGCTTGTGAATACACGCCTCAGACCTGTCTTGCTCAACTCTCGCTTGAGCGAGACTTCCAGACTTCCAGACTAGCCTCAACTCGAGACTTCACTCGACCCTTGCTCGAAATCCAGCTCGAGCGAGGATCAAGCAGTAATTTCGCTCGACAATCGCTTGACCTCCCGCTCGAGCGAAATGCCACGTTTTGCCAGGTGTCCGTTTGCTAGTTGAGTGAATCTGACCTAGAAGTCCTCGCTCAAGCGAGTTTAAGTCTCGCTCGAGCGAGATTTTATAATATAAATGTCGCGAAGGCATTTCGCACGGAAGAAGACAAAGAACCCACAGCCCCCTGTTTTAGACTACGCGAACAGAGCCCCCCTCCTAGATCATTTCTTCTCCGTTTCTCCACTATTCTGAGTGAAACTTGTGATGATTGAGTGTATACACGTGAGGTGAATGTTCTCTGTTGTAAGAATCTTTTGATTCTCTCTCTGTAACCTCCATTTGATCTAGTGAAATTTTGAAACCAACCCCACAGTGGATGTAAGCTCATTTTGAGCTGAACCACACAAATCGCTGTGTGCTTTCTTTGTTTACTGTTTTATTTCTCGTTGTTTCATCCGCTGCGATTTATTTCATATCTTTATTATTTTTTTTATCGGATATTTCCCAACAAACTGGTATCAGAGCATTTCAGGCTCTGTGAATATTTGAAGGGATAGCTACAGCAAGATTTGAAGTTGAGAAATTTGACGGTCAGAACAGTTTCAGCTTATGGTGCCTAAAGATGAAGGCATTGTTGCGCTAGCAGGGGTTATTCAAGGTTCTAGAGGAAAGGACGGTAAATTCTCCTATACCGTCTAAGGACGATGAAGAAAAGGTACATAGTATTATTTTATTGTCATTGTCTGATGGAGTGTTGAGAGAGGTGGTGGAGGAGGAGATCGCTGAGGGTCTCTGGAATAAGTTTGAGAGCTTGTATATTAAGAGGTCTCTCACTAATCGGTTGTATTTAAAACAACGGTTGTATACACTCAAAATGACTGAGGGTTCGTCAGTTACTGAACACCTAGATGAGTTTAACAAGATTGTTACGGATCTTAGAAATGTTGACATCAAACTTGATGATGAAGATCAAGCTTTAATTGTGTTGTGTTCATTACCTACCTCATTTGAGAATTTTGTAAATTCTATACTTTATGGAAGAGATACCATCTCCTTAGTAGATGTGAAATCAGCTTTGAACTCGAAGGAGTTGAGGAGTAAGTATGATAAGGGTGGTGAAGCACAAGCCAGTGGTTTGTTTGTTAAAGATACCTCCGACAGGGGAAGATCCAGTCAGAAGGGTTCAGAGAAGGGCAGAAGAAATTCCTGGGGGAAATCAAAGTCCAAGTCCAACAAGAAGAATGTAAAATGCTATTACTGTCAGAAGTTTGGACACTACAAGAGTGAGTGTACGAAGCTGAAGAAGAAGGAGGAATCTACGAATTCCTCTAATGTTGTTAGTGTTGCTGATGAATCTAATGGCTCGGATGTAGTTCTTGCAATCAGTGATTCGAACAATCGGTTCAGTGATAAGTGGGTTATGGACTCAGCTTGCACATTCCATATGTGTCCCAGAAGGGATTGGTTCATGTCTTATGAACTAGTCAACAGTGGTTCTATTTTGTTGGGAAAAGACACAGCTTGCAAGATTGCGGGAATGGGTTCTGTGAAGATCAAGATGTTTGATGGGATGGTTAGGACATTGACTAATGTTCGGCACATTCCAGACTTGAAAAAGAACCTTATCTCCATGGGGGCCCTTGATTCTTGGGGTTTGAAGTACACGGGACAAGGTGGAGTTTTGAAGGTCAGCAAAGGCTCTATGATTATTATGAAGGGAGACTTAAAAGATGGTCTCTGTTTCCTCCAGGGTAGTACTGTCAACGGTGAAACTGCAATTTCAGTATCTGATCAGTTAGAGTTAGATGTTACTCATTTATGGCACATGAGATTAGGCCATATGAGTGCGAAAGGGATGTCTATCCTCAGTAAGCAAGGGTTGTTAGGGAATCAGAATTTGGGCAAGTTAGACCTGTGCGAGCACTATCTAATTGGCAAGCAAAACAGGGTTCAGTTTGCAACTAGGGTCCACATAACAAAAGGTACAGTGGACTACATTCATTCCGACCTTTGGGGTACGTCTTCAGTTCCATTGAAAGGTGGAGCTAATTACTTGCTTACATTCATTGATGATTACTCACAAAAAATGTGGGTTTATTTTTTTAAACAGAAAAGTGATGTCTTCAAGAACTTCAAGCAGTGTAAAGTTCTGATAGAGAATCAGACCGGTAAGAAAGTGAAACGACTTTGGACTGACAACGGGATGGAATTTTGTGCAGTGACTTCGATGAGTTTTGCAAGAATGAAGGAATTGCCAGACACCGTACAGTCAGGTACACTCCACAGCAAAATGAAGTGGCTGAACGGATGAACCGGACTCACCTAGAACGAGCATGTAGTATGCTCTCCAATGCTGGCCTGTCTAAGGACTATTGGGCGGAAGCAGTCAATACAGCCTATTTTCTGGTGAACCGCTTTCCAGCCACAGCTATTGACTTGAAGACACCTAATCAGGTATGGTCTGATGAACCTACTGATTATTTGAACTTGAAGATATTTGGTTGTCCTGCTTACTTTCATGTAAATGATGGTAAGCTATAACCTAGGGCAAAGAAGTGTATTTTTATGGGATATGCTTCTGGGGTGAAGGGATATAGATTATGGTGTATTAATCCCAAGTCACCCAAGTTTGTGATAAGTAGGGATGTAGTATTTGATGAGAAATCGATGCTTAATCCGACAAATCAGATTCCCGTGTCTACAGGGAAAAAGGTGGAGTTGCAGGCTTCACTTGAGACACCACCTGTAACTTAGGATCATGCCATAGCTGATAAGCATGATTCTGAGTCAGAGACTGAGACACCAGTTGAGGAGCAATACAACATAGCTGCTGATAGACAGAGGAGGCAGATCAGACCACCTCAGAGATATGCTCATGCAAATATGATCAGTTATGCACTCGCTACAGCGGAAGAAATTGTGAGGCAGGAGCCTTCTAGTTACTCAGAGGCTGTGAAGAGTACTGAATCTGCACAGTAGTGTTCAGCGATGATTGAAAAGATTGAGTCTCTTCACAAGAACCAAACCTGGGATTTGGTTAAGTTACCAGTAAAGACCAAAGTTGTGGGCTGCAAGTGGGTTTTCAAGAGAAAAGAGGGAATCCAGTTTGATGCAAAATATAAATCTCGTCTAGTTGCTAAAGGCTACAGTCAGAGAGAGGGGATCGACTTCAATGAAGTGTTCTCTCCAGTGGTAAAGCACAGTTCAATCCGAGTTTTACTAGCCATCACGGTTTTGTATGATCTGGAGCTTCAACAGCTTGATGTGAAGACAGCGTTCTTACATGGTGAGCTTGAAGAGACTATATATATGCGTCAGCCAGAAGGGTTCACAGTTGAAGGTAAAGAAGACCGTGTATGCAGACTGAAGAGGTCTTTATATAGGTTGAAGCAGTCACCTAGGCAATAGTATAAACGCTTTGATTTGTTTATGAATGATCATAATTATTTGAGAAGTAATTATGATTGTTGTGTATATCATAAACAATTGCCTGATAAGTCTTTCATTCACTTATTACTTTATGTTAATGACATGCTTATAACTGCTAAAAGCATGGTTGATGTTGATTTGTTAAAAACTCAACTTAAAGATGAGTTTGAGATGAAAGATTTAGGTGATGCTAAGAAAATATTGGAGATGGATATCCATAGGGATAGGAAAGCTGGGAAGTTATACTTGTCCCAGAGAAAGTATATAGAGAAGGTTCTAGACAGGTTTGGAATGTCTAACTCCAAACCTGTCAGCACGTAACTAGCGTTGCATTTTAAACTTTCAGCTTCCCTATCTCCCCGGACAGATGAAGAGGAACAATCTATGGCAAATGTTCCTTACCCTAATGCCGTAGGTAGCATTATGTATGCCATGGTGTGTACCTGTCCAGATATTTCATAGGCAGTGAGTGTGGTTAGCAGATATATGGCTAAGTCTGGTAGAACTCACTAGCAGGTCGTGAAATGGATTTTGAGGTACTTGAAGGGAACCTCACATGTGGGCTTGATATTTGATAGAGATGTAGATCTCAGTTCTGTTGTTGTTGGTTTTGTTGATTCTGACTATACTGGGGATTTAGACAAGAGAAGATCATTGACAGGCAACATTTTCACATTGTGTAGTTCTGCTATTAGTTGGAAAGCAACACTTCAATCAACTGTTGCTTTATCAACTACAGAGGCAGAATACATGGCAGCAGCTCAGTCTGTTAAGGAGGCCATTTGGGTGAAGGGGCTAATCAGTGACTTAGGTCTTTAGCAGACAGAGATGACAGTATTTTGTGACAGCCAGAGTGTTATACATTTGACTAAAAATCAAATGTATCATGAGAAGACGAAGCACATTGACGTCAGGTATCATTTTATCAGAGGAGTAGTGGTAGATGGTACAGTTAGTATTCAGAAGATTGCTATTTCAGAGAATCCAGCAGATATAATGACCAAGTCGGTTGCAGTATACAAGTTCAAATTTTGTTTGAACTTGATAGGGGTTCGAAGTTTCCAGGTTCCTTAGGGAACTCAGATGGGGTTGGTTTCTCAGTTGCTGCATTTTACATTCTTCGATTGATCTGAATTTTATAAGGCTTTTAGGTATTCAAGCCAAGGTGGAGATTTGTTGAGTATGCCTTGTGAATACACGCCTCAGACCTGTCTCGCTCGAACCTTGCTCGAGCGAGACTTCCAGACTTCTAGACTTGCCTCAACCCGAGACTTCGCTCGACCCTCGCTCGAATTCCAGCTCGAGCGAGGATCAGGCAGTGACTTCGTTCGACAGTCGCTCGACCTCCCGCTCGAGCGAAATGCCACGTGTTGCCAAGTGTTTGTTTGCTAGTTGAGCGAATCTGACCTAGAAGTTCTCGCTCGAGCGAGTTTAAGTCTCGCTCGAGCGAGATTGCATAATATAAATATCGCGAAGGCATTTCGCTAGGAAGAAGATGAAGAACCCGCAGCCCCTTGTTTTAGACGACTCAAACAGAGCCCCCATCCTAGATCATTTCTTCTCCGTTTCTCCACTATTCTAAGTGAAACTTGTGAGGATTGAGTGTATACACGTGAGGTGAGTGTTCTCTATTGTAAGAATCTTTTGATTCTCTCTCTATAACCTCCATTTGATCTAGTGAAATTTCGAAACCAACCCCACAGTGGATGTAAGCTCATTTTGAGCTAAACCACTCAAATCATTGTATTCTTTCTTTGTTTACTGTTTTATTTCTCATTGTTGCATCCGCTGCGGTTTATTTCATATTTTTGTTGTTTGTTTCATCGGCTATTTCCCAACAGAAGAGCATGACGCAAACGTTGCCTCCATGAACTGAAGTTGCCGCCGTCGACTCTAAGCCCAACACCATTGCGCATAGCCCTCCACCATGAGTTACCCTTACGTCGCACGGCTCCTCTGCTTTGTATTGAATCTTGTTACGCGAGTTTGATCTTATTATGGCTTTGAGTATTATTGCTTACAAAAAGAAAACTTATTATTATTTTATGACTGAGCTGGGTTACTCTTACATAAAGACTTATTTTTTTCAGGTTAGGTTTAACTGCTTACGTTTTTAACTAAACATTTTTATTTAGCAATTTTATTACATTAATTAAGTATTAAATTAAGATTTGAATTATTCTAATAGCCTGTAATAACTTTATTGAATGCTATTAAATTTATATCTTTATGAGGCGGGTGCTTTCGGAGTTGCGTTTCTATAAACTTATATGCATATATGTATATATGTTAAATACTATTAAAAGATTAGAAATTATATTAGTAGTAAATACTAGATGTTAATCTTTATTTTAAACGCTTTAACTTCATGTCTATTATGTGAAGATAAATTTTACTTATTATAATAGATTTTGATGAATTTATGCTATTAAGGTTTTATTTTTAAAGTTAAAGTAATATGTTAAATAATTTTCAAGTGATATCAGTTTTTGTTGAGTTTCTTTTAAAAATAAATATTTATGTTAAATATAATAATTTTAACCTATTTTAAGATTCTATGTTTTTACCATTTATTTTAGTATAAATAAATATATTCAAAGCATTTTACTAAATTATATTTTTAGGTGCAAATATATTATTAGTATTTAAATAATTAATGGTATTCTATTTTATTGATTTTCACGATAAATTGAATATTTATTCTGATAAGTTCTACCGTATGAACTCATTTTAGTAGATTAGTAAGATATGTTCTCAAGATTATACAATAGTGACTCTTTAGTAATTTCGCATAGGTATCATCGAATTATGAAGGAGAATTTAGAAAGCAGCGCTACGAGGTAAGTGAATTTGATCACAAAATTAGGATTCTCATATTTATTTATATTTTTAGTAAAACTAGTTCTTTGATAGCTCTTTTCAACTACCTCTCACGTCATGTAAGCATGTCATTCAGCATAGTATACGATCATGTCATTAGCATCATGTTTAGATTCAGTGAATTATAGTTATTTATGGTAGTATGTATTATGCATATCATACCATATAAGTCACATAAGTTGAGTTAAGTTCAAGTATAAGACTAAATCAGATCAGAAATCAATTAAGCAGTCATCTAGCTAAATCAGTCAGTTAAAACAGTTTAGCTAGCTTCAATTCAATAAATCAGTTTTCTCAGATGGTCATTCAGATGCATGATACTAATGCATATCATATTAGGGTGGAGGTGCAAGCCACGAACTTAAGCGTGATCTACCATAGTACGCTAGAGTACTATCAGCAGCTCCCCTTGCTGTAGTAGGATGTAGGGCCAGTGTACAACCTTGCATACAGGGTTAAGTGTGTTGGCCAATTAGCTCAGTTAAATCAGTTCAGCTAATTCAGTTCAGTTAAATCAACTCAGTTAATCCAGTTCAACTAATTCAGTTCAGTTAAAATAGTTCAGTTAAATTAGTTCAGTTAAATTTATTCAGTTATATCAAATCAGTTAAGTCAGTCACATCAGTTAGCTAAATCAAATCATTCAGTTAACTTAGATAGTTCAGTCAAGCATAGCATAAACATTTGCATGTACAATCATATTTTTAGAATTCAGCATAAATTTTATGAAAACTTATTATAGTATTATCTTACGTTGTGGTAAATTCTTTACTAAGTCATTGACTCATTTTAGTTTTTTTTTGTTTTTTAAAACCATCCAAGTGAGGAAGATGACCAGTGCGAGCAGACAGCTCATGAGTAATTTGAGCAATTTATTTGAATTTTTAGCATTTTTAGAAATAGGTGTCTTTGTGACACAAGTTTACTTTCATTTATTTTAGTTAATTTTTTTTAAAGGCATTGTATAAAACTTTAGTTTTTTGAAATAAATGTTAATTATTTTATTATCAAAATTAAGAATCTTATGCCGGATTAACCTTTATAGAAAAATCACGTAACACTCCTTAGCCTACGGAAATGGGGTGTTGCAATGTGGCTCTCCACTTCCAAACAAGTGTCTAGAAGATCTTGATATAAATTACATTTACACTTGGGGCCACAAGAATGAGAATGTTCAGAAAAATGATGATGATGATGGATTTGTAACTAAAGGATTTTATATTGCTGCAACTCTCGAATTCCTTGCAGGATTTGGGGAGGCGGGGGGGTGTGTTTCATTACTGTGCTAAACATATGGCATATACTGCAACATCTCACTTTCTAGGCTCGAATGATGCTATACGTGGCGGCAGCTCTATGTATGTTCACTTTGTAGAGTTCAATTATAAGGTAAAAGTCTTCTTCCTGTATTTAATATTCATATTCATAAATTATGATGAGCAATAGAATTTGTTAAAAATAATAAGGTGTTCTGAGCTGGAAAAGGGGGTGAGGGGGGACTTGCATATAATCAAGGGGTTCAACTCCTACAATCTTAATCCATTTTTAAAATATCTAACCAAGATTATAGCAATAGCATAGCCAAGTACTACACCCGAACCATATAAGACAGAGGTGATAGCTGCTCTAACAAAACTGTACCCAATCTGACTCAATTTGTTGAATGGCCAAAAGTAAACCTATAAACAACAAAGCCAGGAGTATTAAATGAAAGAGAAACAAAATGTCATCTCATAACGATTACCTATGAAAGTCATGTTTTGGTAATAAAAAAAGGGTCGCAATTGCTTCAACTGATCAATATCATGGTGATCTGACTTTAATTTGTTTTTGGAAAGTTTAAAATGGGTCTTATTTCAAGCACTGTAAATTATCTCAAGATTCTGCATGTCGTCTTTCCCTTTTAAATGATCATAGACCCCTCAGTGCAGACTTGGGCCAAGACAACATCAATGAAGAAGTTGTTGCGTAGAATAAGATCAATGAGACATAAATTAAGCATCGAGGGATTATCGAAGTCTGATAATTTGTCCTAACAAGATAGGTAATTAGCCCCTACTAATTATTGAAAGAGTCATGCCATGCATGCAGGTATTCATTCAGTACAAAAATAAAACAAAAAAAGGTTCTTGTATATTTTAATTATAATTAAAAAAATTATTTATGATAAAAATAAATTGTTTTATCACAAATAGTCCTTTTAATTGTATTTAAAATATCACAAATGCTATTTTTTTATAGTGATTTTACAAATGGTGGCCGGCATTTGATACTAATTAATAGTAAGATCAGAAGGCCAAGCATCCTGGGACCATGAATAATATTGCAGGTAATTTCCGGATCTGTTGGGGTTACAATTTAATTTGCAATATGTCAACGGCCAGATCACCTGTTCGGATCCGAGCAGCTTTTCGGCCAATTGGTGTGTGTATATATATTTATATGTTTATTTATTTATTTATTTATTTATTTATATCATGCATGCATGGCTCTATCATGAAGAACTGTAGGCCCCAGATAAGTGAAAAGTCTACGTCCTACAATGCTATACATGCTCAAAGCTTTTTGATCTAGATCCCCATGTACTAGTACTCCAACTACTTAAGGGTCTACCTAATTAATACCAAACCTTTGGAATCAAAACAACCGATACAAATCAAGACAGGCCAATGGCATACCATTGCTGAAATTTAACAGGAATATGCAATACTAAATCAACTTAACTTATATAATTGCATGTTTAATTTAATCCTTTGGTTTTCTTGTTTGGGAAAGACGTCCTTTTCTTGGACACCAAGCAATACTTAAAAGGTCTTCCCCACCATTCGTCTGCAGATAATTAAATTAATTATAAAGAACCTTTCGTTACAGGCCATGTGGCATCATCACATTATTTTAACTTAATAAGATAGGTTTACTTTTAGACTTTTCAAGCTAAAAACTTGCGGTTTGTATGTAGAACTAACAATGAACCCTCAAACTATAAAAATCTAACACCAGATTATCTTCAAAAAAAGGCAGATCTTCAACCAAATAGAATGATCACAAAAATTTAATGGCACACCTCGCCATGTTCTCCTATGAACTCATTAACATGTTCAAAAGGGGCAGGTATCTACCAGTTTTTGCATTCATTGTAATCAATGAGCTTGCAATATATGCATTGTTCAGAAAACTTGTTTTATGTCTAATAATGGATCAAAGTGTCTTGATTTAGTGCTAATAGACTAGCAGAAGAATGAAAGACAGAAGAGTATGTAGCCTCATCAGGTGCTATACCTAACCAAAGGACAAAAGTGGAAAAATTGAAAAAAAATTCATTGAAACAGGGTACAGGGGCTGGGAAATCAAAGACATAGAACACTAATAATTGAATCAAACTAGCTAAATTTTGGCAGGTGGTATAAAAACTGAATACAATATATTCAGAAGCATATACACTTTCTAGTTCAAACAAAAACTTCAATGTTCAACATCTAGAAATTGCTTTTGTTGCATGAACAAGGTCACGGAATACGCCATATTTTCATAACTAAAACTCTGATGAAAAAACTATGACAGATTTTTTCCCTTCTAATTTGATCGTCGCACCAAAAGAGATATATCAAATTAGAGTGCCGATCACCACAGTATACAGTGAAAGTTGCCAATTAAAAACAGAGGACTCATCCAAACAGCCAATAAAAAATAGCAACACAACCAAATCCTACAATGCAACGAAAATAGAATCCAATCTGAAGTTAAAATTCCTCATGTAGGAGAATGCATATTTAATCGGTTTAAATAGCAACACAACCAAACCCTACAATACTCAAAAATCCTTTCAATCGATTTACTTGCCTTGTTCGGATCTAACAGAGGGGCTTCGGCGAATCTCGGAAACCAACTGGTGGTCCAAGTAGTGGCGGGAAGATGGGGAGATTAGGCCAGCACTGACAATGGAAACTACTGTGCAAAGCTGAGAGAGACAGAGAGAGCGCGAGAGGGAAAGGGGGAGGCAGAGAGAGCGCGAGAGGGAAAGGGAAAGGTAGGGACAGAAAGAAATTAAAAGCTGTAATCCCGGCTGTTTTTATTAGTTGACAGAAAGAAATATTTCAAATTGGCAAAAGTGACTTTTTGCCATAAAATGTATGTTGTCGGAAATAAATATTGTCTTAAATACTATATTTTTTTGTAGTGAGAAGTTTTGAACCATCATAAGAGAACAAGAGTAGTGCATTCTTGTAACTAACTACTCCAAGTTCTTCCTTGGTCATATCAACAAAGGATGCTACATAACCAAGTACCTGGAGACGATCAAAGAATACACTTTTTATCCTCATGAGTCATAGCATAGGGTCAGCACTCCTTAGCATGTACAAGAAAGACACCTAGTATCATACATTATTTGAGAGCTCTCGTTACCCAAAAATACAAAACCATGAAGCCCATAACTTTGTTTTGATTGGTAAACCGCGTTAGACATGTAAAAAGCCCATAACTGTCCCGTTAATTTATACCTAAAACCAGGCTTAGCACCTGTAGATATCCTTTACAAGAATATACGCAATTTGTTTCAAGTACCCTGATTAAGTGAAGTATATCCTAGTTTCAATGCATGATCTTTTTATTCATTATCAACATAGATTTTTTTTTGATAAGTAATAAAAAGATTTTATTGCAAAGAAATAGGCATAAGACTTAGTACACAGGTCCTATACAAAAGGAAATACCTAATTCCTTCAAACACAAAAAGAAAAAAAAAACCCCAAAACTCAAACAAAATCTGAAAATCATCAACCATTACAAAAGATTTAGCCCAAGAACCCTTAGTGCTCAAGATTAAGCCCCTCAGATCACCCAAAAAGCGCCCTTTGCCTTCGAAACATCTTCCATTTTTTTCAAGCCATAAGCACCACATAAGACAAGGAGGGACCATTTCTCAAATAGCTTTCACCTTCTTGCAATTCATTGAACAAGACCACCAAGCCAATAAATCCATCACATCTTTGGGCATAATCCATTGCAAACCAGTCCATCTCAATACTTCATACCACAGGAACCTTGCCACCTCACAATGAAGGAATAGATGATTAACAAATTCTCCATTTCTTTTGCACATAACACACCAATCAACAATGAACGTACCTCTCCTTCTAAGGTTATCAGTTGTCAACAACTTGCCCCAAACTGCCACCCAACTGAAAAATGCAACCTTAGGAGGGACTTTCACTTTCCAAATATTTTTCCAAGGAAAGACACAAGAACAATTGCTGGACAGAGAGCTATAAAAAGAAGAAACTGAAAACTGGCCATTAGCCTCAAGAGTCCACACCATATTATCCTCTCTTCCCACCATCAATTTTGCACTATAAAGCGTGGCCAGCAAAGTTTGAACTTCCTCCAATTTCCAATCATTGATGTCCCTCTTGAAAATAACATTCCAATCAAGATAATTATTGTCCCAACAATACAAATCAAAAATTGCAGCTTGCTGGTCCCTTGCAATTCTAAACAAAGATGGAAATTGAACTTTCAATACTAAGTCCCCCCACCATTGATCATGCCAAAAAAGAATCATCTTCCCATCTCCCAATTTAAATTTGAAATTTTTTGCAAAAAAATTCCATTCTTTTCTAATGAATTTCCACAAACTTACCCCATAAGCTCCACTAGACTCTTTGGAACACATCAATCACATTTTTTCAAAGAGCTTTACTTTCCATTTGATATCTACAAAGTCATCTCTCAAGAAAGGCTCTATTAAAAATCCTCAAATCTTTAATTCCCAAACCCCTACAATTAACCGGCTGACAAACTTTCTTTCAACTAACCAAATGAGGCTTTTTATCCTCACCGATACCTCCCCACAAAAAATTTCGAAATAAAATTCCAATTCTCTTTTCAACACTAGCAGGGAGAGGAAAAAGAGAAAGAAAATAGGTGGGAAGATTTAACAAAGTGTTTTTTATAAGAGTAACTCTTCTTCCTTTAGACAAGTAAATCTTCTTCCACCCAGCCAACCTCCTCTCAATTTTTTCTATTACCCATCCCAAATATTAATTGCTTTGAAAGATGCCCCCAAAGAGAACCCAAGATACCTCAAAGGCAGTGAAGAAATTCTGCACCCCAATAAGTTAGCCAAAGCTGATATATTTTGGACATCACCCCCCGGAACAATTTCAAACTTTGACAAATTTACTTAAGCTACGCAGCTAACTTTCCAAATAGAATACAATTTCTGACGCCGCCCTACAAATTCATAGCTTTAGTACAGTCATAGGCCAAAAATTAATCTTACCATTCAACTACTCCAGGTTTGCTAGGCCAATTTCTTTTTGCCTTCGAGTAAAAATTAAATTTGAGAATGGGAGGCGGTACTTTATATTTGAGAATATGTGGTTAAAGGCAGATGGTTTTGTGGAAAGGGTTAAACAATGGTGGTCCTCCTATCAGTTCGACGTCTCTTCTAGTTACATCTTCACTAATAAGCTTAAAACCTTAAAAGGAGATTTGAAGTTGTGGAATTCGCAATCGTCTGGCAACTTAGGGAAAAATAAGAATGCTTTATGGAGTGATATTCAGGAACTAGAAAAAATTCAAGAAGGGGGGGCTCTCACACAAGAGGAACAAGTGCAAAAAACCTCTCTGACAGTAGATCTCGAGCGGGTGATTTTGATGGAAAAAATTTCTTGGATGCAAAAATCAAGACCCTGTGGCTATAGGAAGGGGATCGCAGTACAAAATTCTTTCATAGAGTTGCAAACTCTCATCGTAGGAATAATAACATTGAGGTACTTAAAATTGATGGTCTGGAATGCAAAGTTGAAAAGGTAATCCGTAGTCACATTGTCAACTTTTATGAGAATCTGTTGACAGAACAGGAGGACTGGAGACCTAACCTGGATGGTCTCATTTTCGATTCTATTGACTTAGAGGATGTGACTCGGCTAGAGAGGACGTTCAAGAAAAGTGCAGTCTTTCCATGATCAATGATAGTCAACAATTTTATATGAAAATAATGCTACTTATCATTCAAATCAAATGAAGATATATCAAAGATATGATCAAGTGATAATCTGGCAGATATATTCACAAAAGTATCACCAACTGCGACATTCAAAAAAATTATGCAGAACATTAGAATGCGAAAAATCAAAAATCTATCGTCATACACATTGTAAGGAGAGTAAATGTCCTAAAAACTTGTGCTGATTATACTCTTTTTCCTTCGCTGAAGTTTTGTCCCCCTAGGTTTTCCTTTGCAAGGTTTTAATGAGCCAATCTTAAAGCACTTGGAGGTACACAAGAATACTGTACTATTTTTCATTCGCTATTGGTTTTTCTTCCCACTGGATTTTCTTTAGCAAGATTTTAATGAGGCAAATTCTTTAGATATAGTCATCCAAGGGGGAGCGTTGTATAATAGATGGATGACTGACCATCAACTATTACTCATGATTTGTTGTAAACTTAACTATTCAAAATGTGAATTGGTTGTTGGCATATGAGAGTTTGTTGTACTTGTCACTTGGTTGTTAAGCATGTGAATTGATTAGCACAACCACCATGTAAGTTGCCTATAAAAGAGATATTGAAGATCATTGTAGAATATAAGAAAAGAAGTGAAGTAAATGATATTGAATTCTTGAAAAACAAAATATTTTGCAATTTTTTAATCTTCTTTCTTCTCATTTGCAATCTTCCAATCATTTACTATTATTCTTTAGTTTCATAACAATTTGTTTATTTTTAGAAAATACTAAATAAGTTCTACCATGTGACCAAGGATGACATGAAAGGTATATAGTTTTTTGAGCAAAAACAAAATTTTCAAATAGAATTGATTGCATTGGCTCCTCGAATTGAAAAATCTCTTTCAACACCATCTTACTAAATTAACTTAATGCTGATTTATTTTCATAAGTCATTTATTTTATTTTATTTCATCTCATTTCATTTAATTATTATAATTTTTTAAAATTTTCAAACAGAATACAACAAATATTCAGAACTTTCAAATCTCAAAGTAAAAATAATATCAAAAATAATATTTTAATAACATTTTATTAAAATTTATTAGACACAAGAAATTTGGTTTCATTGATGAATGATGTGTATGTGGAGCATGAAAACGCGTAGAAGGGTTTAGATATAAATTAGTTTTAATTGAACTGCCATCTTTCCTACTTGTTTTTCCAAATTATCGACCTTATGATACACGCAAATTGCATTGACTCGGATCAATCCAATTAAATTCGAGTCAGCTGTTGGGTAGATTCCGACTCTCTTTAAATATGGCCCCTTCGAAACGCTATATTAAACCATTTTTCTTTTTGCATTTTGAGGATGCTTACATGTTGGATTCATTTCAACAAAATAAATCAATAAGTATTTATTATATAATAATATGTTGGCATATTCTTATTAAATAAATAAATAAATAAACAAGGACCGGTTAATCTTTTTACAATATAATCCTAAATACATCAGGATATTGAATTTTTCTTAAGTTTAAAATTCCAAGATTATTTTGTTATAAATTTTTGAAAAGACAAAATGTTTAATATAAGTTAAATCACTCTATATTCTTCTTGGAGTGCTCTTCAAGACTTTAATATTTCAGTCCTTATAATCATGATTTTTCTTAATTGTTTTAACCTTTTTTGTGAATGTAGATATATACATTGATCATTTACTTTTTAGCATTAAAAAAGAAACTCATATATATTTGGTTAATATAAATGATTTATTCCCATGATCGACAATTATATGAATAACTTTCTATATTTTGATCATCATGTTTGTAATACCTATATATTATATATATAAAAAATAAGGTCATCGTTATTTCCCATCTAAACTTCTTCTTATATGACATTAAATGATTAACAAATAAGTAAAACATAATATACAAGTAAAAAAATATATATTCAAAATAAAATCACATTCAAAACGTGTAGCAGGCCAGTTTTGTATAAATTGAAGAGATTAATAAAAGAAAATAAATTAAATAATATAGAAATTAGAAAGTTACAAAAATCATGATAAAAATTGACTAAAACTTAAAAATCATGGAAATTATATATATAGTTAAAAGGGAAAATTCAAAGAAACTAAAAAATTAAACTTAAAGAATGAATTTTTTTTACCAATAATTAAACTTAAAAATTAAACCTAAATTCTTTACCAATAATTAATTAAAGTATAACCTACAAAAGTGTTTCATGAAGTGCTTGAATTCGTGTTTGAAGTCAAATTTTTAAAATTTATAAGGCGTACGCGAATAATAGGAAAGAATAAACAAATGATGTGAGAGTACGGGATGAAAATGATACCAAGTATATGAATGTGTCCCATTTTGTTCGACTAAATTAGACTATCATCTATCCCCAAAAATCTAAACCTTTCTTAGAAGCAAAATTCTAACCTTTTTACAAATTCACTTCTAGTTAAAACAGGTTCACAAATTTTTAGAATCTCAGTTCCTACACTTTCTCGTGATCTATTTTAGCATAGGATGAAACCACACGTGCATCTAATTTATTTTTTCACTTTTATATATTTTTGTTTATTTATTTATTTTTAGAAGTCCACAAAATTATTTCTATCATGCCATGACAGATGAGATTATTTGTGAAAACAAATCATGCCTGAATCAACAAAAATTCCTCCTTTGGAGGAGTAGAGGCCAGATCGAACCCACGCTTTGGACGCCCCTAATTCGTAAGCTATTGATAAGATTCGATCACTAACCGGCTAGGCTCAGCATCACTAGGCCGCCCAAATGCTTGGAACATATACGTGGATTCAAAATGTAAGAAACCTATAACTTTCCATATTTTCTGTCTTTTTTAAAATAATTCATAATTTTTAAAATTAACTCAAAAATATTATTAATAATAAATATAATATTATAAAAATATTTTCAACAATTTTCATATTTTTTTGTTTTTAAATTTAAAAAGATTAAATTATTTATTATATTTGGTATGAAACTCTGATAAAATTATAATAATTAAATAAGATGAGATTAAATAATTTTTTTCATTGTAAGCATTGTACTAGGGAAGCTAGGTACCTTCTACAAGAAACGGTGATCTCGATAGAACACATTCGAGTAATTTTAGACTAATTTGGATGATTTTTTACTTTTTTATTTTATTTTATTTTATTTTGATAGACACAATATTTGTTTTTTTTTTCTATCATTATGTGTTTTTTTTTTGTTCAAACTACTCAATTTTCAAGGCAGATGATACCATATTTGTCTAACATTATCCTTCCTTACATTTGTTTGGCCAAAATGTGCATTTTTCCTTCCATTGATTGTCTTTCAAGAAGGGTCCACAATAATTTTAAAGTGTCTCAACTAATTGGGTTGACCCTTTCTTTTTTATCGATTGTCATCCGACCGAGAAGGTATTCCACCACAAATTTTCCTAATAACTCAAGTATTTCCAAATAATCTTGGTTCCCTTTGACCGCAGATAGATAGGTTTGAAACTGAATGCAATCCTCGAAACTGAATGCATTACTGCCATTATATATTGGAAGGTATAAAATCTACCAAGGCCGAAGTAAATCTATTAGGCCCAGCCCGGCCGAGGAGGAATATTCATCTGGAAGAAAGGAAAGACAATATAAGAGGGAGAGAAAAAAGCTGTGGAAAAAATAGGTGATGTGATATAAAACAAGAGAGAAAGTAACATATGATAAAAGGAAAATGATAGGCTCATTATCTTTTTATCATGTTTTATTATTTTATAATGAATTTGAAATTTTATCTTTTTATTATTATTATTTTTAAATATTTTTTAAGCATTTTTAATTATTAAAAAATATATATATAATTTAATTAATAGATATTAATTTCTTCAACCATTAAGTAAATAAAAAAATTACAATATTAAAATATAAAAAAAATAATAAATAAATAATATAAAGATAGTGAACCTATCATTATTCATAATAAAATAGAAAAAATCAGATCGCACAATAATTTTCAACTAAAGTTATTGATCAACTAATTTGGTGGACCATTTTTTTTTTCTTTCTATTGATTATCATTCAAGAAGTTGTCCCATTGTATTCAAATACAATGGATCGAACAACTTCTTTACACAATGATTTTTCCACAATGATTTCCCACAATGATTGTTTACCATTTTTCTTTTTCCACAATAAGACATATGTATTGTTTACCATTTTTCTTTTTCCACAATGACTTTCCAATAAGTCAAGTCTTTACAATTAAATAAATGGCCTTCTTCTAATTTTTATTTTCGAACTACTCAATTTTCAAGACACATGATACATGTTTGTTGAACATTATCCTTATTCCTTCCTGACTTTTAGTTGGCCAAAATGTGCATTTTTCCTTCCATTGATTGCCTTTCACGAAGGGTCTCACAATAATTTTCAAGTAAAGTTATTAAATTAATTAGTTAGGTGGAAAATAAAATAAAATATATAAAATATTTTTTTTTCTATTTGTATATAATTTTTTATGCCATATAAAATAATTTGATAATAAGATCTACAATAAAAATAAAATACGTTTAATACAACTTATCTATTAAAAAAACTATATAATATGATAAAGAACTTGTCATCATCATATTATTTTATTATTTTATTTTATATGAGATTTATTTTATTTTTAAATTAGATTAATTTTATTGAAAGAGATCACAATAATTTTTAGAAAGGGAGCCAACATAAAATAAAATTAATATTATCCTACAAAATTATAAATAAAAATAAAAAAATTTTAATTTTTTAATTTTTTTTTTAAATATATATTATTTTTATTTTTATTTTTATTTTTATTTTTATTTAAATAGGAGTAGTGACCCTTGAAACTACGTACTGCCAATATACCACTTTTTTTTTCTTCATATTTTAATCTCCAAATAAAAGAATTGCAGGACTATACTAATAATATAGTTTATTATTATTATTATTAGTTCAGTCCAGTTTATAATATTTCTTTATAAAGGCGTGTCCAATCCAAATTTTTCGTTTGAAAAACTGGACAATATGCCATCCGTCCATCAGATCCATTTCTTACTATATTGATTGTCCTTCAGGAAGTGTCCCACAATCATTTCCAAGTAAAGTGATATTTTCAAATAATTTGAATTATACTAAACGTAAACTTGGTCCTTATTTTAGTTCCCTGTTCCTCACGTTGCTTTAATATTATTAGTTACAAAAAATGAAAAGAGAAAAAATAAGTTCGGCATCTAAGAGAGAGACACGCAAAGCTACTGATATTTTCAATTTTTCATGCCCCACACGTTCTCACACCACAGTTTCATCATTATCATGCAAAATCTAGACGTACATAGATAAATTAGTATAAAATGAATCGAGTTGTTCTCTTTGGGATAACAAAAACAAGAGTCGCATTAAGAGAGACTTATTTTTTTATCTGGTTCATTTTCGATAGAGAGTAAAACAGTGAGAGGTTGTTATCTCCAATTTCTGCTTCTACTACTTGTACTCTAATTGTAATGTAACAAAACTTGGTTTTAGTTTTGATTTGCGTACTGATCATTCTGAAGTGAGATGCATAGAGGAAGAACGACAAGCTCTCCTCCAATTCAAACAACACCTTTTTGATCCTTTCAATTGGCTGTCTTCGTGGAACAATAGTTATGAGGATTGTTGTAAGTGGGAAGAATTAAATGCAGCAACCGAACTGGTCATGTTGTTACGCTTGATCTTCAGGCAGAGTACTGACTAAACGGATAACTAAGAACCCCTTATGACTTCCCCAAAATGCTGTTTCCGGCCAACGGATAACTGAAAGTGTAAAAATATCCAAAATAAGACCTGAATAAATGATATTACATAAAGCATGTACTTCTTGGCCACAGTCAAAACAATCATTGTCCAAGATAGAACAGAACTACTTGGATTATTTTGAATTTCTGAACAAGTTATAACTAATGAAGGGCAGTATGCGTCTCACATAATTGAGGATAGCATATACACAAAGGGGGAAAATAATACTTTGTTTCCCGTTTTACATCTGAAAAGCTGAATTAATATTCCTGGAGTACTTTGGAACCATCATAAGAGAACAGGAGTAGTGCATTCTTGTAACTAACTTCTGCAAGTTCTTCCTTGGTCATATCAACAAAGGATGCTACATAATCGAGTACCTGGAGACGATCAAAGAATACACTTTTTATCCTCACGAGTCATAGCATAGGGTCAGCAGCACTCCTAAGCATGTACAAGAAAGACACCTAGTATCATACATTATCTGAGAGCTCTCATTACTGACGAAAGCAAAATCATGAAGCCCATAACTTTGTTTTGATCGGTAAACTGCATTAGACATGTAAAAGGCCCATAACTGTCCTATTAATTTACACCTAAAACCAGGCTTAGCACTTGTAGATATCCTTTACAAGAATATTCGCAATTTGTTTCAGGTACCCTGTTTAAGTGAAGTATGTCCTAGTTTCAATGCATGATCTTTTTATTCATTATCAGCATAGATTTAGGGAAGTTTTATGTAAGCTATGCTGCTAACTTTCCAAATAGGATACAATTTGTCACCTCACCCAGCAATTTTTTTTTTTTTGATAAGTAATCCTCACCCCGCAAATTCTTAGCTTTAGTAAAGTCATAAGCCAAAAATTAATCTTACCATTCAACTACTTCAGGTTTGCTAAGCCAATTTCTTTTTGCCATTGAGTAATTTCACAGACTCTTACTATCTACTAGTAAGAAGAGAGTGAAAGAGGGGAGAGAGACATATATGGATTTTTTATTAGAAATAGAAGATTTTATTAAAAAGTGCAAGAGTAATAACCATATCCTTCTAAGCATGGTTCAAGGTTTGCTAGGCCAATTTCTTGTTGCCATTGAGTAATTTCACAGACTCTTACTATCTACTAATAAGAAGAGAGTGAAAGAGGGGTGAGAGACAGATATGGATTTTTTATTAGTAATAGAAGATTTTACTAAAAAGTGCGAAAGGAGTAATAACCATATCCTTCTAAGCATGCTTCAAGGTGGGCTCCCATGTAGGGTATCATCTTCCATCCTACTGCAATTTGTGGGCTCCCATATAACATTATCCAATTGGCAAAGAGGTCTACTTCTACTATCCATGTAGGCATAACCTAAACCAACCCTACTCTGCCGAAATAACTGTTCCAAAAAGCTCTAGCAATGAGAGAGGGGGAGAGAGAGAGAGAGAAGGAAACAACGTAAATTTGTAGTGTTCTACATACCATCTATCCAACATCCCCCAGTAATGGCAAACGAATTTTTTAAGTAAAAGATTGCTCCCTATTCTTCTTATCTTATATTTTTTCCTTTTTACCTCAATAAGTCCTGTTTCATGAATCTCTAATCTGCTAAATTTGTCCAAAATTTCTTGTTTCAAACTTAATATAGCACCAAAGACTGTCTCTTTACAACCTTGCACTTCTCACTACTTCTAAATGCCTCAAGGAGAAAGTAACAAAAATAATTAAAAAAATTGATTTACCCTACTCCTATAAAAAGTAAATTAACCATTCAAACTATAAAAGAAAGAAATGGGGGTGAAGTAAGAGACTCACATTCTGAATGTTTGCTGGATGATTGAGTGTGTCTTTTGGCAGTGTTGACACATGATCTTTTACAGCATAAGAAAAATTACTGGAACTGCCATCACTTGAAGAAAACTTCCGCCCTTGCCTCTGTAGCTCTTCAGGGATGGAGGGGTCTCCGTCAACCATAAACAGTGAATCTAGTTCACACTTTGGAAGTGCATCAGGTGCATCTGACTCTAATAAAATCCTTTCAGAAGGTACCTACGAAAGGAAATTGGCCTTTCTATTATATTTTCAATTGAAAAACAAAATAAAGCTATTGGAGTTGTTTGATCTTAATTTTTTTTTTCTTTTAGTAGGCAAAAGTGGAATTATATCAACTTACCGCCCTTAACATTTTCTTTGCTTTCCTTGCTTCTAAGGACATAAGAAATCCAGAGAATGAAAAATAAGCACCAAGCTTGGCAAATTCTGGTACCATTTCAGCTGATCCTAGGAATGAATGAAGAATAACGCCAGCAGGAAAACTTCCAATGGATCTGAACATACAGTTATGAGGGAAAAAGAACAACTTCTAGTAATAAATGGAGTGGCACAAGTTACAGATACAAAAAGAAATGAACAGCTCAAAAACAGCTTTACCTAGATAAATTATGATATTATTGAAATTACCATGGCAGAGATGGAGAAAGAAACAAGGGGCTAAAGAACCCACTGAAGATGTCATTTTGAAAAAGAGATCATGCTCCATTTTTAAAGCAGTTTGATGCTTTTAAGATTACATTCAACCCTTTCCTAGTACATATATTAGAAGATCCTAGAGCACATGATCCTTAACCTTAAACCAATGTCAAAACCCCTGATCCAAGCAGGAAAGTTGTTAACATCCATCCCAAAAGGTAATTTTGGCGTAAATAACAATAGTGGAAGTAGGAAGCATGTGCATAGAGGACAAATTTGCACAAAAGCTTGTTGAGTTTTAGAGAGTGTGCAGGAGATGTAACATAAATGCAAGATACAACAAAATCACTGGCTATCTCAGTTTCAAAAGTCAAAAAATGTAAGAGATCTATGCTCTACTAAAGGAAAACCCCATCACTTAGGTATTTGAAACTGAGATAACCAGTGCTACTCAATCTCAGGGAGTGATACTAGTATTAATGGTAACAAACTTTGACTTGAAGAAAGCTAATGCATGAGACCCTGTCTAAGTAATTTATACTTTCTCAGTTCCTCTGTATAGGTGTTTCTCTTCTATACTTCTGTACTTTTGCCGCACACTTTTTAATTCTAAAAAAAACTCAAATACTTATTATACTTTAGAGATCCAAACCTAATGTTTGGATTGCAATAATCACTTTGAGTCGCATTGACATTGGTTTACCCCATAAAATTCAGGCCTATTATTCTCATGATACAAACCCGGGCTTAATTTCCTCATAATATTCTTCGAGAAAAACGTAAAATGATACAAATATCATTAAGAAGCATACTTCATTATCTGAAGAAGATCTCCAAATAGATGCTGGTTTTTTCAACTCTCTTGCAAGTTCAAGTTGTTGCCGGAAAACATCAACCTGGGGGGGGGGGGGGGGGGGGGGGACACCTCTACTAACACTCCAGCAACCATCTAAAACAAGAGTAATGCTACAGGTACTTACAATTTTACTTAAACTTTTACTTACAAGACTCATTTTGTTAGTTTTATTTTGAATTTCAAATTTCATGATTTCTAGCATATCAATAATTGACATGTGGAGAGGTAAATTTTTTGTAAGTTTTTCCTGAATACATTTAGCATTTTCCCTAAAACAATATGCATTCTATCAACCAGTAAAGGGAAAAAAAAAAGCAAAGAAACAATAGTTTTACTCATCCAACAAATATTTTGAGATAAACACTGGTGATGAAAAAAGTACAAATAGTTCACAGAGGGACAAAAAGAGATGAGGGAATTTCCTTTCTTAAAAGGGGAAGGGTATGAATGTGAGAAATCCCTTTCTTACATGAGAAAAAAAAAATTCTAGTGTTGACCCTTTTAAGAGCATTAAAATGATTGCATCCGCATTCCACGATCAGTATAAAAGATTTTGTTCATTGGAATTGGAAGCTATAGGTAACCCTCAAATTAACTTACCAAAAAAAAAAGGTAACCCTCAAATTACTAATTAAGGGTATATTTCTTATTTCAGAAATTTGAAGGAGATATAGGCTACAATAGGCTATAATTCACCACAAAACAATAAAAAAATATATATGCTATAATTATGTAGGAACTTTCTAAAGGGGGTTGATTAAATGCAAAAGTAATTCCAAGAACTTCCATGCCTAAACTAAGAAAGGTTTGTGCAAATCACTAAACTCAATTATCACTAATTATTACAAAGAGGAAAGTTTGTACACCACTAGTTCAAGTTTGATCCAACTACAAATTAACTATTTGGAAAAGCATATCATCCCTATAGAGAGTAACAAATAACAGTCAATAAATACCAATCCACATACTCCACTATGGTGTCTGGGAGGGACTGATACTAGCCCCTTGTTCTGGGATGACTAACATTGGCATGGGATTGGCCCTCCAATGCATGATAATCAGAGCAAAAAAAAAAATTGAAAAAGAATATAAATAAAACTACTCAGCAATAGCCCTTGAGTGAACAGAAGAGGAACATCAGAACCCATGAAGAGAGAAAAATTTACAGAAGCATTAAGAAACAAGGAATTGAGATAGTAAAACCTGATCCGAGAAATCAATCTCTTTTCCCCTTGAACCTTTGTCCAATCCAATCTGAGGAAATTTAAATGCAAGTTGAGGATAGATTCTCACTTAGGCAAGCAATAGTTACACCTAAAGCCACATTAAGTGACCAAAGGAATGGGAGTAATGGGAGAGAAAAACTGACCTCTCCAATAGCAGCAGAGGGAGTACTCTCAAGGCACTCTTTTAACAAGTTGAACCAGTTGGGTGTCCTCTCTGCAACATACCTAAGTATCAAGCACAGGGGAGGTGCTGAAGTTTTGCGTGAGTAAAAATAAAAGAAACATATGCCGTTGATATAACATAATTGGTCCAAAGCTGCTAAGAGTTCTAAAACATGTTACTCAAAACCTCGCCTTTAACAAAAAAAGACTCAAAATTGTCATTAAAAAAAGAGCAACTAAATAATAAAGTTAAAAAACTTACCAGGGGTGGAGGCCAAAGCATGGGATTACACTAGTATATTTCTCACCCATCTGCTTCACCAAATGCCAGTCTTTCTGCAACAACCACCACCACCACCACCATGATTTGAAGAAGTCCAAACTAATATGGTAGTTACTAGAAAAACCCCTCATCATAAGAAAGAGATAAAGAATGAAAGGGGTGCATGCGTAGTCGATAAATACCTCGGAAACTCCATTAACGGCGAAGTGAACAACACCAGCATCACGCGCTGTGGCGATCAGCCGTGGCGTCCAACTCAAAATTCTAGGGTCCTGAAGGTGACAGTGTGCATCAAACAATTTCATCATTGACCCCTCCCTTCCCTTTCTCTCTCTCCCCCTCACCCTCTCTATCACCGTCGTCACCGCTTGTAACTATTCCAAGAATCCCAATTCAAATGCTACCGTCTCCGGTCAGCAATGTTTCCAAAATCTGTCCCCCTAATTTTACCGTATAAATATGATTTTGTTATAAACGAACGATCGGCAGCCGCTCCCTGTCACACCACTAAATTATGTGAATGAACCCACCACTATTATTTTAAATCTGCATAGTGATTTGCATAGTGACTTATATAGTAACTTGCATAGTAATTTCAACGCCTATAAATATGGACTTCAGTTGTAATGAAATTCATAAAAAAAATATAGAGAGAGAAAGAAAGTTTCAGTTCTTAAGAATTTCTTTTCTCTTACAATAGTAGTAGTTTTATTTTTAGTTCTATAACACGTTATCAGCACGAGGTTCTACCGATACTGAAGCTAGTGGTCTTCTATTTCAAGTAAGTTTTTTAATATATTATTTGCAGTCCTTGAGATAAATATTAAAGGTAATATTACTGAATATTACTTGATAAAATTTTATTTTTATTCTCATGATAATGTGAATATATTTATTAAATTTACAGATTTATTTTTGTAATATAATGTCAAATATTGAAATTTATTACTATTGACATTTCTGAAAAGTGTTATTTATCCAGATCCTTGATGAGATCTATTTAGATATGATAATGAACTTGAAAAATACAATCATAGAGAGAATTCATGTGTCCCTGAAGGACCGTGCTGTGTATCTCATGATGAAAGATCATCATGCTGTGTGAAATAAATTAAGAGAGTGATATAAGCACCAGAAGATGTAATCCTCTCAAAAGATCATTATGATTTATTGCACTTGAAGTTGCAAGATTTTAAGAGTGGTATTGAATATTCTGCACTCTTTAAAATCAGCTCAATATTAAAATTATACAGTGAAAATGTCACTGATGATGATATATAAAAGAAGACATTATTTTTCATACCTCGAATGTGCTCCTGCAGTAGCAATATCGAGAGTGAAAGTTCAACAAATATTCTGAATTTTTGTTTTGTCTTCCAGTGATTGAGCTAAATAATGAGTTTTTGTTACACCAGTTACGTCCTATTAATGATATCGAATTTATACAATTCCCAGAAGTGAATGGAAACTAAGGGCATAGACGTGGTAGAAAAATTATAGAAGTGTTGGTCCCAAAAGCGACAACATTAAAGATGATAAAAATATATCGTATCACCAGAAGTGATCAAACTCAGAGAAGGGTAAAGGCCCTCAGAATAATTTTTCATAAAAAGATGAAGATGTTTGTCATAGATGTAATATGACTAAACAGTAGTCACGTACCTGTTGTACGGCCAAGCACTTGATTTACTTATACTAAGTTTTTATATATAAGTTTATTAATATTTCATCATGTTTTGAAATAATGAAATATCGGTGCCTGAAGCACGACAAGAAATTACTTGGGATAATAAAGTCCTGTTTAAATTTGATTCTCTTACAAATAAATGTGAACCAGGAATTCAGAGGATTATTTATCTGCAAAATGTTGCAAATCAATTATATGATGTATTTACTGACATTAAAGGTGTTGTAAAATCATATATTACTGCTGTTAATGCTTAAGCAGGAATTGAAGTCCCTGAAGGACGAGTTGTTAAAACAGAAATAAATGAGTCTAAGATACACCTGAAGCGTTGAAAACCTATAGGTGCACAAGAAAAATAAAAATCGGTGCTCATAAAGAGACCGTATTTTCTGTATAAAATATAATCCTCCTGAAGAGGTAACTCCTGAAAATGTAACTCCTGAAGAGAAAACTCCTGAAGAGTATAACTCCTGAAGAGTATAAACCTCCTGAAGAGGAACCTCCTGTAGAGGTGTTTCATGAAATGTTTTCCCCTGAAGAGGAACAATGAGATCTCAATACTTTTCATGAGTACTAGAAAATTTATGGATAGAAATAAAATTGTTGTCGACAACATATATGATAACACTTGATATTACCAGAAGTAATGAGCCAAAAATCGTCGAAAAATGTCGACGTAGAAATGATTGGCCAAAATGGAAAGCAGTTATTAAAACTGAATTAAACTCGCTAGTGAAGCGAGATGCATTTGGACCTGTTGTCCAAACACCAAAGAGTGTAATATCTGTCAAATATGAGTGAGTATTTATACGAAAGCGTAATGCGAAATGAAATTGTGCGGTATAATTTGTCGCACAAGGTTTCCTGTAGAAACCCGAGAGTAATTATGAGGAAACATATGTCCTTGTTATGAATGCAATCACATTCATATTTTTAATTGATTTGGTTATTACAAAAGGATTAGATATGCAGTTAATGAATGTGGTCACTGCATATTTATAAGCATCATTAGATTATTACGATACTTGAAGCATCTAATCCAAGTACATTTAGGAGTATGTACTTTATAAAGTTTCAAAGATCTGTATATGGGTTAAAGCAATCCGAACGCATGTTGTATAATTGAATCAACGAGTATTTATTGAAAGAAGGATTTAAGAATAATCCTATATGTTCATGTGTTTTATCAGAATCTGGATTCGTCATTATTGCAGTTTACGTTGATGATTTATCTTGTTAGAACTCTTGAAAAGATCACAAGGGTTGCTATAAATTCAAGGAATGCATTTGAAAAGGAAAGATCTTATTATTCAATTCATAGATGAGTTACAAGAATTTGAGACTTCTAGCCTCATCTCTCAAATGCATTTGATTTTCATAAAGCAACGTACCATCCTTATCTAAAGGATTAGGCAGTCGAAATGAAGAGGCAAGTAAGGATTTTAAATCCTTATTCTCCTGCTTTAAGTCTGCAATTTTTTTGTCAGACTCTTGAACGAGTCGTTGAAGTACAGAAACCTTCTCGTTAAGCTCCTCAATCTCACGATTTTTGGATTGTAATCGGTTGGAAAATCCAACAATAGAAGAGGAGTATCGGGTGCCGAGAGTCACCAGCTCATAAACAGCTTCACGATCTGACTTATTAGCCAGATCATTTGCTTGCTGCAACATTGCACCTGCGGAAGATGCAGGATCAACTTGTAATTGAGGTAAAGGATACCTCATATGTTGATTGTGAGAAATAGTAAAAGGAAATTGATGAGCCATTGGAAATTTGTAGAATAAGAATACAAATACAGATGAATTATATATATGAGAAGAAGATTTGATGCGTACTAAATGAAACTAAAGACGGTTCTTATAGAATTGGAAATAAGAACAAGATAAACCATCATCTCTTCAAATCTCACTTTACAAGATATACTGGATGCATAATTTCAAAAGCCAGCGAGATTAATTACAGCTATCCCTATTTTCTTGTAAATGTTGAACCTCTGCCGTTAGCTGCTGTTGTTGACTTTGTATCTGAGCTCTTTCTCGTTCCAGCTCTTCTACTCGTGTTTTCAGGTCACGAGAATACCAGTCTACAAGTTTCTTCAGCTCCTTGTTATCTTGTTTTAAATCTTTATTTTTTCTATCTTTAGTTGCAAGCGTTTGATGCAACTCAGATATTTGATTTTTAAGATGATCAACCTCACTCGTTCTCGCCAATAGCCTCTGAGACATGGTTGTAAGAGAGGCAGCATATTGAGCACTGAGGGTTCTTGATGCTGCAACAATTTCAGGATTAGATTTACTAGATAGATATATCTCTGCTCCTATCATGGTGTTTACAGCCTCAGGAGAAAATATAAGTGGTTGAGGTATAAAAGGTTCGTGGTTTAAATCTGGGACATTAGAATTTCTATCAGACATAATATCGTTCTGGATGAACAACAACTGAATCTATGAGGAATGCGAGATCTTTTTGCTGGAGTAAACCAATGGTAAAATTGGTTATATTTAAACAACAACCCGAACCCTTCAAATCTTTTCAAGATCTCGTTTGTCCACAATGTCAAGCGGATTTGATTTTCCGCCGAACCGATAATATTAAATCTCAAAGCTTTTACAGCTTTTATCATACATAGATGGTTTCCAATATTATTTCCGCCGTATATAAACAAGTTCTTCCTAATAACGCCGAATGAGGGGAAGAAAATTTTAGATGAAAATATTATCATACTCTCTCTAATGCATTATTTAGTTGGAGATCGTGTTTGAATTCTTAACTTGTTATATATACTGAAATCATATTTGCTTATTACTTGAAACACTAACGCATATTATCAAGGGGAGTTTAAGTATTACTGCAGGTATCAGATTTCTATTAAGTTTGTCAACCAGATATTATTTTTCATCTTCAAATCACTCAGAGATTATTGCAATTCATGAAACAAGTCGAGAGTATATTTGGCTGAGATCAATGACTCAACAATTTTATACGAAGATAATGCTACTTGTATCATTCAAATTAAAGGAGGATATATCAAATATACGATCAAGTGATAACCTGGCAGATTTATTCACGAAGACATCACCAACTGCGACATTCAAGAAAATTGTGCAGAATATTAAAATGTGAAGACTCAAAAACTATTGTCATGTACTTTCCAGGGGGAGTAAAAGTCCTGAAGACTTGTGCTGATTGTACTCTTTTTCCTTCGCTAAGGTTTTATCCCATTGGGTTTTCCTTTACAAGGTTTTAATGAGGCAATCTTAAAGCACTTGTGGATACATAAAGAGACTGTACTCTTTTTCTTTCGCCATTAGTTTTTCTTCCCACTGGGTTTTTCTTTGGCAAGGTTTTAACGAGGCAGATTCTTTATGGGTGGTCATTCAAGGGGAAGTGTTATAAACGAACGTCGGCAGCCGCCCCCTGTCCCACCACTAAATTATGTGAATGACCCCACCACTATTATTTTAAATCTGTATAGTGACTTGCATAGTAACTTGCATAGTAATTTCAACGCCTATAAATATGGGCTTCAGTTGTAATGAAATTTATAAAAAAATATAAAGAGAGAAAGAAAGTTTCAGTTCTTAAGAGTTTCTTTTCTCTTGCAATAGTAGTAGTTTTATTTTTAGTTTTATAACAGATTTACATTTAGAGTATTGACATTAGATTGATTATGTCAATTTTCAAAATATGAAGAATATGAAAATTTTTATCTTTTAATTAATCACTCAAAATTTAAATTTTATATTGGATTAATCATCACATTTTTTATAATAGTAAAATATTATTGTTTTTTATTATTTATATTTATTTAATTAATTTATATTTTTTATTTTCATAATCTAGGTGTTTGTAAAAAGCATATTCATAATTGTCTGCCTTAATCCAACACTGCTATTTGTAGCCATATGTAAAACGATCAAATGCGATTTGTCCGACAGATTATTGTGGATATCAAAACCATTAATGCCTCAGACTAGAATAATTTATACAGAAATGCAAAACAGTTGGAAGGACCCAAATAAGATTATATGAGACCTTGCATATATTTTCAAAGGCAGAGAACTAGCAAATCTTAAATTACAGAAGTAGCTGTGTGCCTGCATCTACAATTTTCAAACAGTACCACAAATTACAATAATGCTTGCATCTGCAATGTTTCAAAGCTCAAAATCATTAATTAGATGTCAAAGTAATAGCTCATATGTGCAAGCACCTAAACTATATCACACAGATCAAAGGCAAGTGAAGTAGCTAAATTAATCAAACCATCTATAAGCATTTCTTGATGATATTCATTAACAACTGTCATTATAATTTTGATTCCCTAAGAGAAAGAGATAGAGATAGAGTTCCTGTCCACAATCCAAAATGCATTCGTTTAGTTATCCTTTCAAAACACAAACAAAATTTAAAGTCATAGAACAAGCTACCGCACACAATTGGCAGAGTTGATATGATGTTTAAACATGGCAATCCTAATTCATTTGACTGGCAGCAGGTAATTGATTATTATTAAATGACCAACCTGATTAATCTATCCATTATAGAATGAGCAATATGATTTATGAAAAGAAAATACCTATACAAACATGGATGAATCTGATCATACAACAAACAGAACCAATCCTAAGGAATTTCAATCTTAACCAAACAGAACCAAAGGATTTGCTTCAGCTCCAAAGTCATGGATTTTAAAGGTTTTCGGTATGCATAATTTAAGCTCAGACTAAAGGAAGATGATGGTACACAAATTAGAATAAGAGCCACACCCCATTGACAAAGCTGAAGATATTTCTAAAGCAGATTTGTATATGAATGGTGTTACTATGGCCCCCTCGACTCCCCCCTAAGATTTAAAAGGACTCGTGACACCAAGATGATCATCACACGAATTAATCATCCCATCGTTAGTGCTCCAAGAGTGTGTGTGAGGCATGCATAATGTGTGCAATAAATATTCGCAGTGGAAATATTAAATAAAAGTCAAACATTTCTAGTACCAGAAATTCTAAAATATTACAAACCAGTTTAAAAAAAATTCTCCAACAGGAAATTTATACAGCCTTCCAACAGAATAGATAAAAGACGACAACTACTTCTAGGATCATAATCCCGGTCTTCAACCTCTGAACCGATTACACCTCCGGCGGAGCTTGCCCCTCGGACTCATCCTCATCCTTTGCATCATACACTACGATTTCATAAAATGAAACTATAGGTAGGCGCGATCCACCAGTGAAATGTGAATACCAGTAAATAACAGACGCCATCCAACCAATTTAACAAACGACATATGCAATAAAAATCCAAACAGACAAATCTTACCTCACACAGAACTTCCTTTCCTAGAAAGGAATCCCACACTCATACTGGACCGCCCTTTCCCAAAAAGGGGCTCAACACAAACACACCAACTTTCTTTCCCCGAAAGGAAGACTACAATGCTAACCGTCCTTTCCTAGAAAGAATCTCACAAATAGACCGTCATTTTCCCAAAAAGCACGCGTATACAAACTATCATTTCCCAGAAAGGATCACATCCACGGATTGTCCTTTCCCAAAAAAGAACACGTCCACCAACTGTCTTTTTCCAAAAAAGACCTCTCACCTGAACTAGCCAAAAACCCAATTTCTGGCCTCAACAAAAATTCCAATTTATTAAGCCGTATACCATAGCCTTTCCTAAGGATCATCCATACGTTCTAGCTCTCTTCACCACACCACGAATAACAATCGTGCGTGTGACTTCAGAACAGGCGATGCCTAACTAACCGCGTCCAGCACGTACCATAATCGGGCATCTCCTAGCTCTCACCAGTAAAGGAGCCACGGAGTCGGCATAAGAACGTTATCATCTCGTCCAATCTTATTGTCACCCAGCGACAACTCAGGGGATATCACATCAGTATATTCCACTCCCAAGTGACTAAAGGAGCTCCATCGGGATAATACACCATCCCAGCTTGGGGTCGTAATGCACACGCACCCACCACTACAACCAGACCAAACCAACACCACCCAACAAAGTACCTCATCAACATTTCACCACAAACAACAATCGAATCCACAAGAAATAAAATATGAATGATAGATAGGTATTGGATGTCATGGCATGGTCATACAACAGATAAAATCATCCAACATTTAAATATACAACAACAATTAAATTCCACAACCAACCAATCACAACCAATAAACTCAGAGCGATCCCATCCTCTACAAAATGGCCACAGGCCTAACCAACCTACTTCCAGATTTTATTATTATTTTTAAATTAATTAACACTTCTAGCTACCAAAAGAGAGGGTTAGAACACAATTTTTTTGATAAATAATAATCTTTATTGATTGAATGCAACTAGGCAAAGCCCATGTACACAGGGAGTATACAAAAGAGACTCCTAATTACACTCTAGCAAGCTGAAAAGAACTCAAAAACTCTTGAACATTCCCTTCCTTTAGTACAATGGCAGAAAACCATTGCACCAAAGAAGATGAATCATTGTGGAGAATGGTGGTGGGGAAAAAGTATGGTTGTGAGTGGGGATATTGGAGCTCTAAGGAAGGCCAAGGGACGTATGGTGTGAGTCTTTGGAAGTTTATTCGTAAGGGGTGGAAGGTGTTTGCAACACAAGTAAAATATGAGGTCGGTGATGATTCAAGAATCAAATTCTAGTTTGATAAGTGGTGTGGAGAAAGAACTCTAGCTGCGGCATTTCCTAGAGTTTTCAGCCTTGTGGCTCCTTTAACCACGTTATCCTAGATTCTTGTTTTCAAGATATTTCTTCCAATAGCAAGACTCGTTCTAACTCTGCCACCACTTCGGCCTTCCTCAAAGAGGGAGCTACATCACCCCCTCCATCTTCAAGAGAATTCAGCTCCTCCCAAAGAAGACGCTTTTGCTCATTCGTGTGCTGGAACACCTCATTATTCCACCGCTTTAGGTCTAGCTTAAGGGCTTTAAACTTTTGAGCCGCAATGTAACTAAAAGATCCTTGAAAAGAGTAAGAGGTCCACCAATTCCTCACCCTATCCTCAAAATCAGCTGCTTAAAGCCACATGTTCTCGAATTTGAAATAGCTTTTCCCCCCATGGATACCTCCGCAATCTAACAAAATGGGGAAGTGATCTGAGCAAACCCACGATAATCTTTTTTGACAGAACTCTGGAAAGTGCGTCTCCCACGAAGAGGAGATTAGAAATCTGTCCAATCTTGACCCCCCTCGACTATTAGACCAAGTGTAGGGCCCCCTACCAAGGGAGGATCAATCAAGTTAAGATCAAAAATCAATTCCGAGAAGTCCTCCATTGCCCTAGTCAACAAAGAAGCTCCTTCCCTCTCACTCAGAAAACGTACCACATTAAAGTCCCCACACATGACCGAACGGATTTCCCATAAAGAATTCACACCCGCCAACTCCTCCCACAACAACCCTTGATCTCTATCAATGTTAGGCCTATCCACTCCTGCAAGAGCCCACTCCCACTCATCCTCAATGTTTCTGAAGTACGCAGCAATGGAGAAAAGCCCGATGCACACCTCTACTACATCAACCACTCTACTATCCCACATCAACAACACACCGCCTGAAGCTCTCAACGATGCTAAATAACTCCACCCCATGAATGCATTACCCCAAAGGCTACGGATGATACTTCTATCAACTATAGGCATTTTGGTCTTTTGAAGGACACGATATCGACTTTCCAACTACGAAGAAGAGAATGGATGTGAAGTCGTTTATTAACATCATTAATCCCTCTCATATTCCATAATAGTATCCTAGGCTTCATAAGATAAACACCTCCCCCGTCCTTTTACTCTTTCCCGCCCAACACTACCCTCCTTATCATAATTGATGTCGCAAGTCAACCTTTTCAGCTTCCTATCTTTTTTCATTGTTGATTTAATTGCCGCTAGTCTGTTTGCTTCAATTGCCACCAAGAAAGCCTTAAATTGCTCCTCATACTTTGTTACAAAAATCCCTAGCCACGGCTGAAGCTCAACAACTTTATCCAACATCCAATCTGATGGTTTTGGCGCTGATAAATGGGGCATGGCACTTAAGAAGTGGGGCCTCCCAAATCAACTATGGCTTGCTCCTCTAAGGTTTCTCCATCGATCTCAACCTCCTGAAAGGGAGTTTCTGGTGCAATGACCAGCCTAACCTCCCCACTGACCCCCTTGAACAGTTCCCCTAGGTTAGCCGCATCCCTACCATCATTCCACAAAACCATCTCTCTTGAGGGAAACTCTTTCACTGATAAGCTAACATGCACCTCTGGTAGGCCAAACTCGCCATCTGGAACAGCACTGAATGCATCCGACCCTTTACAGAGTTCAAAAATGTCAACAAGTTCGCCGTCCTCTACTTCCTCTCGTCTGGGTGATTGTTCCGGCCTCTCTTGCTGATCGCCGGCGACTGGTGAAACTTTCTGCGCTGGTGTGACTACCACCGGATCAGTTACTGGCATCGAGGGAAGGTGAATCTGTCCCTGTGCCGAAACCAATATTTCGGTCTGAGGCATTAATTTCCTCCTCCAGACTTGCTTTGGGCCTATGCTCGGCCCCGTTGCATGCGAAAGCCCAATTACCGTTGAAGCAGTCCAAACCCCATCTTCAGATAAGCCTTCATTGCCCTTAAAATTGACTATTGGCCTGAGCTCAAATTCAGCCCAGACCCCAAACCCTTCAGTGCTACCGAATTGTCCTTCTCACCCATGGGACCAGACTCGTGGCCCAAGCTCATATCAAGGCCCTTCCCCTTAACGCACCGCTTTAAACTCAGGATATCTTCCATTAAAGCCCTCACCCTCGCCTCCATTCCTGCTAACACCTGCAGCAAATTTTCTTCTTTTACGCCAACCACAACATTGCTAGGCTTCTCGCTCGACTGTACCCTCACGAAAGTAGTCGCTTCTGGCAGCCCATCTGAACCACTTTTCGCGGCTCAAGAGCCCCTCTGTACCACCTCGATGTACGATCTCTGACTGCCATCGTCTCCAACCTTTCCTCCGCCTTGCTGTACTGGACCCAAGTTCACCATTTTCATAGCTTTGTTTCAACCGTTTGGAACAGAGGAAGATGAACGAAGCTCCTTCAATGTTTCCTAGAAGTTCCTCAACCCTTCTCCCCTCCTCCCCTCCTCCCCTCAGGCACTACTAGTAACCCCTCCTTTTCACAGGGCCGAACTCAAAAAGAGAGAAAAAAAACTCCCATTAGAGTTGCGTCCCCTTCTGATCACTAGCATTTGGTTTCCTTTGCGACAAGTTCTAAGAAACTCAGGCTGTCTCGTAGAGACTGCACCTTTCATTTCTACAAAACACAGCCACCCCAAAGCTTCTCGATCAATCGCAACGAAGTTCACCCCCCTTTGACTTTTTTTAGTGATTCTCCACCACCTTTCACTATCTTTCATAAACGTGAAGAGTTTCTGATCAATATAAACCTCACGCCGCACCCCCATTGTAATAACCAATACAATAATCACGCTAAACTATTAACAACCACCTTCAGCAACCATACTCACCACGAAGACGATGACTAGAATACAATTGTACGGAGAGAAAAAGTTTTCCTCCCAGAAAGATATTATATCCTTAGAACACAATTAAATAATCAAAAAATTAACACAACCATTTGTTACTTACTACGTATTCGGTAAAAATTCTGGATGTCCACGAAAATGCCGTAAAATTGTCCTGTGCCTCTACCAACAAACTCGCCGCTAAAGAAGCGCCCATCACACCATCGCAAATAAAACACCATTAATATAAATAAATATTATTTCCAAAAATAACTAAAATAATTAAAATTAAACGTAAATAAAATCACATATATAAAATACCAAAATTAATAACAAATATTTAAAACACTTAAAAGTAATTAAATAAACCACATAAATAAATTAAAACAATACTTAAATTAATTAATCAAATAAACAAGTAGAAAGGCTTACTGAACGCGCCTCAAAGCGGTGAAATACGTCGACTAAAACAGCGATTAAAACATCAACAAAATCCACTAAATTTTCGGACCTATAAGAATATAGAGTAAGAAGACCAAACTCGAGCTAAATGGAAGGAAAAAACTCGGTTTTGAGGTGGGTATACACAAATCCGAACACTATGGGAGGTAAGATGCGGTTTTGAGGTGATTTTTGAAGGGTAAAGGGAGGTCTATTTATAGCCCGAAATGGAGACACCACGAACTCGAATTGGCGCAGAAATGGACATCAAGTGTCACTCTACAACTTTATGAGGACAAGGTTTCACTGCCATGGCCTGAGGCTACTCCTTTTCAGACGAAAACAAGGGTGGAAAACCATACGGCAGCTTACGATTTCGTAGAAAAACAGGTGGTTTTCATGCACGTGAAACACTGATTGGCTGAGAAAATGGAGAAGAAATATTCCTCAAGATTCTAGGCAATTGAAAGAGGGACGCGTGGTTGATTCTCTGAGATCAAAAGCTGTGATTTTGGGGCTGAAATGACAAGTCTACTAGGGGTGAACAAAAAACCGCTACCCGTTACCGACCGTTATTTCGATCCGACCCGACCCGATAAACTCAACCCGATAAGGTGTTAACGGAAGCCTTGCTTCCAATACTCGTTACCCTTACCCATTTTCAAACGAATAAATACCTGATATCACATATTGATTGGAAAAGTCTCTCATTTTTTTTGCAAACGAGAAGTAGAATTAGTATTGGTGATGGTTTGAGATGTTTTTTGGTGGTGGTGTTGAGATATTCTGTAGTGGTTTGGGACATTTATTTTCTTTACTTCTCTAATTTAGTCATATAATAATTTGTCCAAACAGATATGCAAACATATAACTATAGTTATTTTATCGTATCAGGTACAACAAAAGCCTGCTTTGGGTGTTATGGAGCCATTACATGGAGCACGAGAAGATTTCTTTGTGAATACTTAGTATAAACGTTGTTGGTATTAGGGATAAAAAGTTGTTTAAGCCCACGTTTTGTATCCCTAGTATTTCAGCTGTAATTTCGGATGTAGCAAGGTTGTAATATTGGGTGTATCTGATGTAGTAAAGCTATAATATTGGATGTAATAGTTTCAACTATATTTCTTGGATGTAAGACGGTTGTAATATTGGGTGTATTTGAGCCCCCATTATGCGTCTTTGTACTTTTGTAATATAAATTTGGTTGGCCTACTTAATATAATTTAGGTCTTTTTCCCTGCTGAAGTTATGACATTTACCTATTTTTATTCTCACAAATCATTTGTTGATAAAAAAAGAAATGGAGTTTCATTCATATTTATAGGTCAAAGCATCAAGTACATGACAAAATGTTGTCCCAATTCCATGACAAGAAAGTCTCAGACTCTCAAGTACATAACAAAAAGTAAAATATGTGTGTAGCATCCCCATTACAAACACTAAGTCCCTAACACCAGTGACTGGTTGGTTTTAACATGATGGGCAAATTCACAATTACCAAGTCACTTTGATATCCTATCAAATACAATGAAATAAGTACAGATATTGGCCAATAAAAAGCAGCCAACTTGAATGGCCCTACATCAGAAACTTCCGAATTACAAAGATTGAAACTTTTTTTCTCAACTTTATCATATTCTTTGTGCTAGATGAGTGTCTGGTCCTTGTTCAAGAGTTCATATTTTTCTAGTTTCTTTTGTGCTAGCTTTATCATATATTTCTGCTTTATGAATTTTTTCTGCTGCAACAAAGACTTTATTTCGACCTGAAGAACCAAAAAGAGTGATTAGATCGGCAGACATGAAGTAGAATCCAAGGATATGAAAGAGTAAAAGTAGCAATACTAATGCTTTTAGCCTTTAGGTTTCCATAAGTAATAATGGACAAGAGACCAGCATGAGTTATATTTTTAAGACTTGTTTATTTTCAGGAGTTAGAGCCTTTAATAATAAGAAATGGGAACTCTTCTTTTTGTTTTTGATAAGTAAAATTTTATTAAACAAGGCAAAAGCCAATTACAAGATACACCATGACCTAACAATTAGGCACATTGGTTTCTAGGAAATCATGAAGATCCATGCCGTTAAAATCTACGGCAATGGTCCAAGTACAAAGAGTTCTATAAAATAATACAATCAACTCATCCTTGGTTCGCTCCTTGTCTTCAAATGTCCTCTCATTACGTTCCATCCAAAGACACCACATGATGCATATAGGAATCATCTTCTAAACAACTTTGATATGTCGCTCGCCTCTAATGAGGATCCAGCATGCCATTGTTGTCGTTACAGTCTCTGGCATCACCCAAGCAAGTTCCACCCGACTGAAGACATCATACCAAAGAGCTCTGGGTACCTCGGAATGTAAAAGGAGGTGATTGACTAACTCTCTTCCATTGCGACACAAACAATACCAATCTGTGACAATAATTCCCCTTCTCCTCAAGTTGTCTGTAGTGAGAATCTTTCCCAATGAAGCTGTCCAAATGAAGAAAGCCGCTTTCGGAAGCGCTTTATGTTGCCAAATATTCCTCCATGGAAACTGTGTCGCAAGTCCTTGAATGAGAACCATATAGAAAGAACGAACTGTGAAGATTCCTCTAGTTGTTGGGATCCACCATAAGCCATCTTGAGCTTGAAGGTTCGGTCTTTGTGAGTAAATGAAACTGAAGAAATCCACAAAGGAGTTTAGTTCCCAATCCTGCGCCACCCAGTTGAAGTTGATATTCCAATGTAATCGGCCTCCAAGTGACTCCACCGCCTCTGCCACAGTGATGTTTTTTGCGCAAGCAACTTGAAAAAGAGACAGAAACAAGTTAGACAAAGTCCTATTGCCACACCAAGCATCCTTTCATAATCTAATTATTGAACCTGCACCACATAGGAGCCTGGTGTGTTGATGAAAAGTATCCCACCGATTTCTGATATTTTTCCACACCCCAACACCACTCGACCCCCTAACAGTATTTGAGCTCCATCCTCCCCAGGCTTCCCCATACTTGTGGTCAATCACTATTCTCCATAGAGTTTCTGGTTCTTGATGATATCTCCACAATCATTTACCAAGCAACGCTCTATTAAATATCCGCAAATTACGAATGCCCAACCCTCCTTCCGAGAATGGGCGACACACCTTCTCCCACTTTACTAAATGAAACTTAAACTCCTCACCCAAACCTCTCCACAAAAAATCCCGTTGCAGCATCTCCAGGCGACCAGACACCTTAGCCAAAATAGGAAAAAGAGATAGAAAATACGTGGGTAAATTCGAAAGAGTACTCTTGATAAGAGTGGCACGCCCCCCTTAGTCAAATACATCATTTTCTACCCTGCTAATTTTCTTTCCATTCTTTCAAACACAGTATCCCAGATCTCGACCCCCCTTGAAGGTAAACCCAAAGGAAGTCCCAGATATGTCATAGGAAGCGAAGAAATCTTGCATCGGAGGGATCCAGCCAACTCTTGTATGTTACTCACGTCACCAATGGGAACCATCTCAGATTTGTTATAGTTCACTTTTAGCCCCGACACGGCTTCAAAATAGAGAAGTAAAGCCTTTAGGGCTCGCACCTGCCTTAGCTCCGCCTCATATAGGATAAGAGTATCATCTGCAAACAACAAATGAGATATATTAGCAAAACCTCTTTGTGGTGATCATGTTGGAAACCCTCTTACCAAACCATTATCCACCAAGGCCGACATCATCCTACTCAGCACTTCCATAACCAAAACGAATAATAACGGGGATAAATGGTCGCCTTGTCTTAAACCCTGAGAGCTAGGAAAGAAGCCTTCAGGACATCCATTTATCAAGACCGAGAATCTTGGAGTGAATATGCACCATCTTATCCACGGCTTCTATCTTTCTCCAAAGCCACATCTGCCAATAAGATACAAAAGGAACTACCAATTGACGTGGTCATATGCCTTTTCTATATCTAATTTGCACAGGATCCCAGTCTCACCAGCCTTAATTTTACTATCGATACATTCGTTAGCTATCAGAATAGCATCAAGAATTTGTCTGCCTTTCACAAAGGCATTCTGAGAATTATTGATAATCTTCCCAATAACCTCACTGAAACGGTTAGCCAACACTTTCGATATTATTTTGTAAACCCTACCCACCAGACTAATAGGTCGAAAGTCTTTAATTTCTATGGCCCCTACTTTTTTGGGTATGAGAGGCAAGAAAGTAGAGTTGAGACTTCTTTCAAATTTATGGCATGAGTATAACTCCTGAAACATCTGCATGAGATCTTCTTTTATTATATCCCAACATTCCTAAAAGAAAGCCATCGAAAAACCATCCGGTCCGGGTGCTTTGTCTTTGACCATTTTCCTAATGACCTTATGGACCTCCTCTTCCTCAAACATCCTCTCTAACCGAGTCACATCCTTTGGGTCAATAGAATCAAAAACGATACCATCCAGGTTAGGTCTCCAGTCCTCTTGTTCTGTCAACAGATTCTCATAAAAGTTGACAATGTGACTATGGATTACCCTTTCATCTTTGCATTCCAGACCACCAATCTTAAGTACCTCAATGTTATTATTCCTACGATGGGAGTTTGCAACTTTATGAAAAAATTTTGTATTGTGATCCCTTCCTATAGCCATAGGGCTCTTAATTTTTGCCATCAAGAAATTTCTTCCATCAGAATCACCCGCTCGAGATCTGCTGTTAGAGAGGTCTTTTGCACTTGTTCCTTCTGCGTGAGAGCCCTCCTTTCTTGAATTCTTTCTAGTTCCTGAATAACACTCCATAAAGCATTCTTATTTTCTCCTAAGTTGCCAAACGATTGTGAATTCCACAACTTCAGGTCTCCTTTTAAGGCTTTAAGCTTATTAGTGAAGATGTAACTAGGAGAGCCGTCGAACTGATAGGAGGATCACCATTGTTTAACCCTTTCCACAAAACCATCTGCCTTCAACCACATATTCTCAAATTTAAAGTACCGCCTCCCATTGCTGAGGCCACCACAATCTAACAAGACCGGCCAATGATCTGAGGATAAGCGACCCAGGCGCTTCTATATGGTGTCAGGAAAGTGACTTTCCCACTCCGGGGAAATAAGAAAGCGGTCTAGCTTAGACCAAGTCTGGTTATTTGACCAAGTGGCTAGACCCCCAATAAGCGGTAGATCTACTAGATTAAGGTCAGAGATAAATTCCGAGAATTCTAGACTAGCAAGCCTTACTCTTCTATTACCACGAGTTTTGCTGGCGCAACGGACAATATTGAAATCTCCACCAATGCACCACGGGAAATTCCACACTCTATGAATTCCTGCTAATTCTTCCGACAGAAGTCTTCTATCAGCATCTACATTAGGCCCATAAACACCTGCAAAAGCCCATATAAATTATCAGAGATACTTTTAAACAAACAAGCAATCGTATACCTACCAATTTGCTCATCTATTTTTTCCACCACTCTCGGGTCCCAAAGCACTATGGCCCCCCCTGACACCCCCGAGGATGCCATATACACCCATTCAACATGGACACCCCTCCACAAGCTCCTCACCAATCTCTTATCAATAGTCTGCAACTTAGTTTCCTGTAAGCACACAATATCAGCTTTCCACTCCGAACTAAGTTCCGTATCCGAATGCATTTATTCACCTCATTAAGGCCCCGTACATTCCAAGACACAATTTTTGGCTTCATAAGGAAACGGCCAGCCCCCTTCCTTTCGCCCTTCCCTTATTGGAAGGACCTTCCGAATTCAAGGACCATGTCAACTAGTTAAGCTCTCTAGTTTGCCTGGAGATGCCCCTACGATTTTTGTTATAACCCGACTCAATGGTAGTAAGTAATGCCATGAATTGTTCCTCGTAGCCATCACACCTAATCTCAATCAATTGATGAATCCCTTGAGCCGTTCTCAGTACCTACTCAGATTGATTTGGAAAGAAATAGTTTAGAGGATCAGGATTCTGAAACTCTTCATCAACCGAGAACTCCTCCAGTCCCTGCAAAGAATCCAAGAAGCCCTCCACCGAATGCATCAAATCCTCTGAATCAGAATAATTCTCCGAGTCCGACAACTCAAAATCAAAACTCTGGGTGCCTTGAATTGTTCACCGAGAGAGTGGCCTCACCACCTCCCACGCACGGCAATTTCTGGACTTCCCCTTGAGAATCGGGTCCATCTGCTAAAGCCCTCGAAGAGAGCCCACTATTACCGTGCACCAAAACCAGCTTTTCTGGCACTACCGACGCCGCCAAAGGCTCATCGGACGGCACCACCTGCATCGTCGGCACTATCTGTGCCACTACTAATGGCGTCATCCCGGGCGATGTCGTTTCCAAAACGAAGCTGAAACCTTGAATTGCGTCGAAGTGGGCTGTTTTGGATCTGAGAGTGTCAGGTCTGTTGTTTAGGGTTTGGGTATAGATCAACCAGCTAGGAGAAGCCCGCATGTCCCCGTTAGGGGCCGTTTTCGGGGTAGTGGACCCAGGCCACTTGAGGCCCGAAGCACCAGCCTCGTCTTGCCCCGGCTCCTTATGTATTGAATTGGCTGTGTTATGCCATTCGTCTCCTTCCAGAATAAGCCCGACAAGTCTGATAACCGGAGCCATCTCCTTCTTCAGTTGCCAAATTTCCTCCTGTACTTCTCTCAGCAACCTATGTAGCTCTAGTGCTTCAGACCTGACACCCGCACGGCTCGAGTAGTCCTTGGCCTGTTTCCTCTTGTTCTTTTCGTCTCTATGCCTTCTAACGGTCACCTTCTGCTCTGGAAAGCCAAAGGTCTCAAACGGCGTTGGAAAAGGCACCGCTTCCTTCTGCGTCGGAAAGCCATGCGATAGATCTTCCTTATATGAACGTGAAATTTCCCTTTTTTCCCATCTACCAGTTTTGGGCTTGGTATTATCTTGATGCTCTCCCTTTCGGTTGCGCCCAGCCATGAGCTCATCTATAATTTTATGCCAACCCCATCCTCCATCCCCTTCTGGGAAACATAGTACATTCCTCCTCCCCCCCTGACTGTATTCACTAAGCTCCAAGAATCGACCTCTGTTATTGGAACATCTCTGGGCAATGAGGCTGCTGTAGCCGTCCCTGTTGGCCGAGTATACTTCTCTGTTTCTTCTTCCTTTGATACATTCCTCCAGTATTTTAATGAGCGCCTACACAAAGGCAGTCCCAAGAAGGACCTTTCGCACCACCTTCCATCGCTTCTCAATGATACAACAGCGCCCCTCCACGTTTGGAAGGGTGAAACTTTTAAACTCAATAACCACCTCCGAATGATTACCCATAATAAACTAATAAAAGAACACTAAGACAGCACCAATCATCAGAGATGATAGAGGTTGATACAGGAAACTAGAGAAAACAAAGAGCAAGAGTGTACGGAGAGAAAACAAACAACCTCTAAAAAAAGGTGCAATGGTTCAGAAGGTGCAATGCGTGCAGCTATGAACCAAGGAATGAAGAAGATCATACATAAATTATCAAATAAGCCCATGATAGACAGAAAAAAGTTCAAAGGTTGGATATATAACTGCATTGCAGAGAACACAGTTCTACAAAGCAACCGAAAGCAATGGTAATTATTGAGATTGCCTTTCTAGTAATACATGATGCAAGCATACATTTATACATACATGAAGGACAAAACATGCAAACCTATAGGCATGCTTCCATACATGCATGTGGCATGTATGTGCTTACATCATCCAAGTAACACCAAAGTATTCTCCTATCTTGGTGATATTTATCACTTGTGAACCTTTTCTTCTTTGCTTTTGCTCTTATATCATACCAAATTTGACCCATGGCAGCTAAATAGCAATTGGTTCATGAGAATTATGCACAGCTTTTTGATTTATCTCAAATTCTCTACCAAGAAATTAAAAAAGAAGGATGAGAAATACAATGCCAAGAAACTTCAATTACAACAATAAAAACACATATTTGCAGACGAAAATATTTTCATGTATTTCACTCGCTTCGATGTTTTTTCTTAAACACTAAAAACACTTATATTATTTTTCTTATATTATTACAACACTAAAAACACTTATATTATTTTTCTTAACAACGAACAGTTCCAAGATATCGATGATTTGTTCTCACTTTATAGGATAAAGAAAGCTCTCACCTTAATACCAGCGGTTCCCACCAATCTCTCAAATTTTTCTGCAATCAATGGTTATAATTAACCTCCATAGATAAACAAATTTGTAACCATGCCAATCAGATAAAACCCAAAAGATTTCCCCCTCTCATCTTTTGTTTCCTTTCTTCATTCCTATTATCCTAGTATCAGTATCAAATAAATCAAGATTCGGTCCAACTATTGAAAGGAAAAAACACATCTAAAAGAGATCATAAACAAACAAAAAAAAGCAATACCATACTTCCATTTCTCTTCCCTTCTCACAGTATTTTCAAAGTAGAAGTTCGGAAAAAGCTGTGCATCTAACGCGAATTGGTTACAAATTTGTTTCCGATTCTTCTTATCAAAACAAAAATCTTATAACATGAGATAAATTTATTCTTCTTTTCGATTTTTCATCAGTTTTTGCAACAACAAAAGGAAATTTGTCCGAGAAATGTCACATAAAAAAGTAAGAATTCTAGAATATAAGCTCGATCATATTCTATAGCTAAAGTTTTCTTTTAATGTTGTAAAAAAAGGCTAAAACAGAGAACGAATAGGATAAAACCAGCACCGGTTTGAGGTGAGCCTGGATGATCGGGGAGATCTAGCCAAAAATCTTGAGAGAATTGTAGCCCCAGTGATTCGTATAGACGATTGAGAAACAAAGAAGGATAAGAACGTGTCCATGGCTTTCTGAATAGAGCGAGAGAAAAAGTGCGAGAACTGATTGGATTCGAAACATCCATAAATTAACAAAAATACTAGGAACAAACAAAACGAGTGACTCAGAGGATGATTACCTCAAGTTGAACAAACTCCGAGAAATGCACGATGATGATGATGACAACGAGAAGGAAAGCCAAAAAGACGAGCGGGAAATGGGTTTTGAATTAAACCAGGGGCCTTTCTGATTTTCTTCTTCTTCTTTTTTATTTTTTAAAGCAGCTTACGTGGCAAAGAGCCACATCAACCGTTTGCACAATGTTTGTCTGTGCTGTTTGTCCGTAGAATTATTCTTCACACACATTGATTGGCGCCACAACAGGGGCAGCCTCGTCCTTCCCAAGGCTGATGACATCACTGGCAGTGGGATCATTTTTCGATGTCGCAAGCCCACAAGATTCCTTAGAATTCTCAACCACGGAAGTAATCGATTTGTCCAAGGCACCGCCATTATCAACCTAAAATCAAAAAAATCGGCCTAGAGATTTCGACTCTCTCGCAGAAGAAATCAGCCCAGAAACAGAAACATTAGAACGTACCTCAAGAACGCCAACGACGATACAGACGTTAGATTGCTGCTGAGACCTAGAGAAACGAGTCCCAATGTACTCCATCGCGACCAGGTATCGTTGGGTTCTAGGGCTTGGGCTCATGGGCGCTTCTTGCTGTTCCTCTTTGTCGTTGCTGAGGTTTTGGGCAGCGGTTTTTGTGATTTTAGAAGACCTATGAAGAGACTCAGAGACACTATCTATCAAGTGCTTGAGATTTTCTGTCATGGGTTTTTTTCGTTTCTCAGCTTTCAAACAGCATCGATGGTCCAAAGTAGAAGTTTATACTCACGTTGAGGGGGCAAGCATAGGATTCAAGGATTTAAAAACAAAAGAATAAATAATTCAAAATACCTGATAGGGATCGGAACGGGTAATAGGCCAAACGGGCTATCGACTTAATGGCACAGTTCATTGTCGAGTCGGGTCGGAAGATGTATTGACAGGTCGGATCGGATCGGTTGTTCATCTATAGGGTCTACAATGATGAGAGAAGAAGAAGAAGAAATGTAGGAGAAGAACGAAGAAGAAGGTGGCCGGTTCGCGTAGGAAAAAGACGAGATGATTTCATTAAATCCATTGAGCAAAACGGCGCCGTTTAAGGAGGAAAAAGGGGGCTGGGTTCCTAAGGTCACGAGCCGGGTCACTAAACGTGTTTGGGCTTGGCTCACTTGGGTCCAAAACAACTTAGTTTGATCACATAAAAACCCAACCCACACATGTATATATGTCAAAGCCCAATCCGAAAAACACTTAAATAAAATACAATAAAGCACATTAAATTAATTACCAACAAAATAAAATAAAGAATCTAAATTCAAGCATTAAAATAAAAACATCACATTTAAAATAACAAGGAAAACAATGTAACTCAATATTTAAATATAAAAACAACATAAAACTAATATTAACAATATTAATTCAAATACCATTTTTTCTTTAAACAAATAAAGCTTAAAATACAATCCTATAAAATTACGGGTCCTCATAGTTACTACAAAAAAAAAAAAAAAAAGTGACGCAAATAGGATAAAAGAAACCAAAAACTTGAGTAATTTTTTTTTTTTTACACGTTTTAGCTAAGGTCAACTTTATTACAATATACTGGACAAAATTTGTATATTTGAGACTTGAGATCCACATTTTATAATAAGACTACACAAAATTTGTATATTTGAGACTTATAGCCTTTTACAAATCATTATTCTTTTCTATATCCTTACTATGAGAAAAGTTTCACTTGTTTCTCATAAAAGAAAGAAAAAAAATGTCAAATTAGCTTGCCTATACTGTTTCATGAATTTAATATGACTTTTATGATCCATTTCTGATATGAGAAGTTATGCAAATAAGCTATGTTGTCATCTTCTTTAATTTTTGGATATGAAAACTTTTCAAATTATGAAGAGAGGTATACTGTTTTTTAAGACTATGAAAAGGTAACTAAATGAATGCATTTTATAATATAGATTTGTGGATTGAAGGAAATAAACAAAACAATAGGTTTAGATTTCAAATTTTGAAAATGTACAAAACAATAGGTCTAGACGTCAATACAGGAATGCATTTCATTGGAATAAACTATTAAGTGAAATAAAAAATAAGTTGAAAATGCAATAAACCCATAAAGTCACTCAAATAAAAACAGAGAAATATGTATTTAGTATCAACAAAATCCCAAAAAATAGAGAAAATATATTTACTCAGCAACCCACAAAACAAAACAATAGAAAATGCAATAAATCCAACTTGCTTACCAAAAATAATAAATAAAAACCCAACAAAAAATTGCAGACAAAGAAAAAATCAAATAAAGTTTAACACAAAATTTTAATTGTAGAGAATCAAGACTAAATTCTAACCTGAGTATTCAAATTGAACAAGGCAAGAAAATAAAAAACATTTGCGCCAAACGAAGAATAGAACCAAGCGAAAAGTAACCCTATAGCTCTTTCGCATCTTGGTAGGGATTCGAATCATTTACCCCTAACGAAGAATAATAACCAATAATAGCCTCTCTTTGTCGAGTGAAGTTAAATGGCATGGAGAAAATGGCGAGATAGATATGTATCTAGAGAGAATGAGCACGAGCATTGGAGTGGAGAAGATGAAGGGAGACGAGACGGAAATCTCACTGGCAACGGAAATGAGCTAGCGATGGAGATGAGTTGTCAACGGGGATGACTGATGAGTGCACAAAAATGCACTCTAAATACTCTATTTAAATACTAAAAGAAATGAGAAAACAATGGATATAACTCATGTTAATAAAATTAATGGTCATTTATCTTGAGATAGATATAAGCATGATTTAATATATTGATGAGAATATAAAATGTCATATTTTCCTCTCTTAATGTTTAAAACTTTATTCTTATTTGATGCCTAAATATACTCATTATTCTTATATTTTGATTTAGGACACAAATGGAGACATTAGGAGCAAATGAAGATAATTGCGGAATTTCAGACAGTTTTGACATCTTTTCGTAAAATGGGCATAACTCTCTCATCCAATCTCCGATTGAGCTGATTCAAGATGATCTAGAACCCCAAGATAAATATCTATAACTTTTATGTTTTGTGTTTGAAGAGATATCCACTCAATCTAAGACAAAATCGACCATCAAGTGGACGCACCTGCACTTGACGTTCCTGGATATTTTTCAGCCACTTGCATCAAATCCAAATACAAGATGAAGTGCACTCAAGTTTCTTCAAGACAAATTATTTGACCACAAGATATTAAGTCATACAAGACAACTAATAGATAGAGAAGCAAAATTGAAACACTCAACCTACAAGCAAAATCCAGCTCATGCATGGTGGGAAAACAAATGATCAAAATGACAACTCACAAATCACTTGGATTCAAGAATGGCACATGGCAAAACAAGTTGAAATTGTGATGATTTTGTCATGACAACTTGCATGAAGGATGCTTATAAATAGAAGGGAGGGGTGTGTGTTCTAAGACCATGCTTAGTGTGCTTGGATGCCTTGGAAGATACATTGTTTGAGAGCTTGAGAAAAGAAAAGAAAAACCAAAGAAGAGAGAAGAAAATAATGGTTGGCTCTTCCATATTATCCCTTGAAGAATTTTTGTTGCATATTTTCAATATGTGTAACTAATTTTCTAGTAGAGCTAGGGATGAATTTGTATATATGATGGTATTTGTAATTGTTTTTGATTCATATATGTGTTCTTCAAATATTAAACTCTTTTGTTTAGTCATTCGAAATTTATTATAAATGTTTTCGTCACCAAATAATCTTAGAATTTATTTCATTTATAGATTCAGTCATGCTTTTTCTATTAAATGCAATAATCCTTTGATTATATTTGGTTCAATTGGTTATCTATTTTAATTTAATTCTCTGCTGCAATATTGCTCTATGAGTATATTGTCGACGTTGAATTTCTTTAATATCGATAACAATTCCTGTTCTTATATTGTGACGAATGATTTTTCGAAAGATTACATTTGATTTAAATCTGGTTATTAATGTTTTATTTTCCGATTGAAAATTTGGACATAGAATTTTCAATTGAGTTATTAATGAATCGAAAATAATTAAAATACCAATTATATACAAAGGATTCCCGATGCTTTACTTTTCGCACTCATCTAAATCTTTTTATTAATTTCGTTACTGTTCTTCAATTTCTCAATCCATCTCTCTGTGGAATCGACACCCCAAAGCTATACTGCAAACGACCGCGTTATTCTTTGGGCGTAATCAAATTTTGGCGCCGTTGCCGGGGAGACGGTAAAAGAATTTGTAGTTTTTTTTAGTAGTTTGTTAAAAAAAAAAAAAAAAAAAAAGAGAGAGCGGTAGCTTCGTTCATTTTCTTTTTAGCTTTCTACATCTTTATTTTATTTTAGTTTTATTTTCGTAATTATTATTATTATTTTTTTCAGTATTACGCTTTTCTTTACTTTGCATGCGCAGGTACAGAGACGCTTTTGGACGGTTTGCTAGTAGACCCGTGCTAGAATCAGATTCAGAATCTAATTTTTCTAATCGCTTGTTTGATAATTCTTCCAATTCTGACGCGATGAGTGAACACGTGGACCAACCTGTTAGAACCCTCCAAGATTATCTTCATCCCGCACGAACAGCCACACCATCCTGTATTATGTTCTCACCTAATGTTCGTCATGTAGATTTTAAAACGGGAATGATACAATTACTTCCGACTTTCCATGGTCTAGAAAATGAAAACCCCTATGTTCATATTAGGGAATTTGAGGAAGTAGTTGCAACATTTCACGGTCAAAATACCACTGACGAAACGGTAAGGCTAAAGTTCTTTCCTTTTTCTTTGAAAGATAAAGCTAAGAGTTGGTTGTACTCACTAAGACCACGGTCTATTGGAACATGGAGTGAGATGACTCAAGTATTTTTCAATAAATACTTTCCCCAACATAAGACTAATGCTTTAAAAAGACAAATCTCTACCTTTGCACAAAAGGATAGTGAGACTTTGTACCAGTCTTGGGAAAGATTTAAAGAATTACTGAGTATGTGTCCCCACCATGGATATGAGAATTGGCGCTTAGTGAGTTATTTCTATGAAGGCCTTACGCCCAGGGAACGTCAATTCGTGGAAATGATGTGCAATGGAGAATTTTTACAAAAAAATCCCGATGAGGCCATAGAGTACCTCAATGAGCTTGCTGAAAAAGCTCATACTTGGACTGGACCTAGTGCTACTGATAGCACAAACAGGTCACGACCTACAGGAAACTTGAGTGGTGGTATTTACCATCTAAGGGAGGAGGATAACCTTAAGGCTAAGGTTGAAATGCTCACCAGAGAATTAGAGTTATTGAAAACTAAAAACTCAAAACCAACACACACGGCTAATCATGCAGAATCTTTTGGGCCATGTGTTGTCTGTGGTGGGATAGATCATCAAACTCAAAATTTGATTACGCCCAAAGAATAACGCGGTCGTTTGCAGTATAGCTTTGGGGTGTCGATTCCACAGAGAGATGGATTGAGAAATTGAAGAACAGTAACGAAATTAATAAAAAGATTTAGATGAGTGCGAAAAGTAAAGCATCGGGAATCCTTTGTATATAATTGGTATTTTAATTATTTTCGATTCATTAATAACTCAATTGAAAATTCTATGTCCAAATTTTCAATCGGAAAATAAAACATTAATAACCAGATTTAAATCAAATGTAATCTTTCGAAAAATCATTCGTCACAATATAAGAACAGGAATTGTTATCGATATTAAAGAAATTCAACGTCGACAATATACTCATAGAGCAATATTGCAGCAGAGAATTAAATTAAAATAGATAACCAATTGAACCAAATATAATCAAAGGATTATTGCATTTAATAGAAAAAGCATGACTGAATCTATAAATGAAATAAATTCTAAGATTATTTGGTGACGAAAACATTTATAATAAATTTCGAATGACTAAACAAAAGAGTTTAATATTTGAAGAACACATATATGAATCAAAAACAATTACAAATACCATCATATATACAAATTCATCCCTAGCTCTACTAGAAAATTAGTTACACATATTGAAAATATGCAACAAAAATTCTTCAAGGGATAATATGGAAGAGCCAACCATTATTTTCTTCTCTCTTCTTTGGTTTTTCTTTTCTTTTCTCAAGCTCTCAAACAATGTATCTTCCAAGGCATCCAAGCACACTAAGCATGGTCTTAGAACACACACCCCTCCCTTCTATTTATAAGCATCCTTCATGCAAGTTGTCATGACAAAATCATCACAATTTCAACTTGTTTTGCCATGTGCCATTCTTGAATCCAAGTGATTTGTGAGTTGTCATTTTGATCATTTGTTTTCCCACCATGCATGAGCTGGATTTTGCTTGTAGGTTGAGTGTTTCAATTTTGCTTCTCTATCTATTAGTTGTCTTGTATGACTTAATATCTTGTGGTCAAATAATTTGTCTTGAAGAAACTTGAGTGCACTTCATCTTGTATTTGGATTTGATGCAAGTGGCTGAAAAATATCCAGGAACGTCAAGTGCAGGTGCGTCCACTTGATGGTCGATTTTGTCTTAGATTGAGTGGATATCTCTTCAAACACAAAACATAAAAGTTATAGATATTTATCTTGGGGTTCTAGATCATCTTGAATCAGCTCAATCGGAGATTGGATGAGAGAGTTATGCCCATTTTACGAAAAGATGTCAAAACTGTCTGAAATTCCGCAATTATCTTCATTTGCTCCTAATGTCTCCATTTGTGTCCTAAATCAAAATATAAGAATAATGAGTATATTTAGGCATCAAATAAGAATAAAGTTTTAAACATTAAGAGAGGAAAATATGACATTTTATATTCTCATCAATATATTAAATCATGCTTATATCTATCTCAAGATAAATGACCATTAATTTTATTAACATGAGTTATATCCATTGTTTTCTCATTTCTTTTAGTATTTAAATAGAGTATTTAGAGTGCATTTTTGTGCACTCATCACACCCCCCAACTTACTCATTGCTAGTCCCTAGCAATTTTCATGCAAAATGATGAGAAAGACCAAAGAAAATCACACATAGGGGCCATCAAGACACATTTTTCAAATTTACATATCAAAACAATCTTAGAAATTCAATAACCCTTTCACAAGTAATTCAAATATAGCAATCCACAGAGTGTGTATGTGTTCCAAACTATTTTTATCAGATCAGAGGTTTCGACACATGCAAAATTAGAATATCTTAAGCAAAAAGGTTCAACTCCATAACTCACGGGTATAGAAGTGTTTCATGTATGGGTTCTCTCTATGGAGTTGACAAAGGTGTACATTTACTCTCATGGAAATTTAGCCAATTATATATAAGTAACAAGTAAACATTGATCTTATGATAGGAATACTAACAAATGAGATTTCCACCATTCTTTCCACAAGCATACTTAGGATCGAAAAAATCAACACAAAGGGTTGTAATGTGGTTTAGGGTTGGGGTTCATAAGAAGAAAAGGTGAAGAGATTTCAAAAACTTCCAAGTATACACAAAAGGGAATCTGTTAAATTTTTCAGTAGACTATACTTTCCTTTTGATGTACTTTTCAATTTTTTAGATTTTTGACTAAGTACACTTTTCCATCTTCTTTTGCCACTGGTGTCTTCGCAATTTGATGAACTCTTTCATGAATAATTTGATGGACACATCTAGCACCATGCCATTTTTGTCATGTTTTTTTTTTTTTTTTTTTTTTATGATGATTTCACACCTAGTACACACTTGGAAGTAAAATGGTAGGAAAATATAGTGTATAAGCTATACTCCAATGTGGAGAGGTATGGATGATGTAGATATGAAAATAAAAGGCCATATGTGTATATTGGCTCAAAATTGGCTGCTAGGGATCTATGATGAAAATGCTCAGCTTGAAAGGCTCAAACGTTAATCCTAAGTTGACTTTCGTCATATCCCAAGTATATCCACCATCTTACCACAAACCATGTAATGATATTCTCAAAAGAAGTGTCAAATTCAACAGATCAATGGATACTTATCACAATTTCTGTATTTGTAAGCTCTCAATTCTCACAAAATTCACATGAATACTTGAGCAAAATAATTCTTTAGTTACATGTGTCAAATCACCATATTACCACAAAGTTTGGAGAAGTGCATAAATGGCTCTGTGGATGTTTTAGCAAAATGATTTAAAATGGGTTTGTTGAATTCACCAAGATGGTTATGAATGAGCATGAGTATCATGTGTGAAAAGATGCCTGTGTGAAAAAATTTGGCAATTTTTTATATATTGATTGAAATATGCCACAGAGTTTAAATAACAAATTTAACTAACTTTTGACATCTTTCGCATGAGCGACAATAGATATTTGTATCTTTAAATAAGGTGGGCCAATAAAATCCACACTGCAGGATTTTTGCAGCGGTTTTCTTCATTGAAAAGTGGCCACCACAAGCTTGGGAATGACAAAATTCCAAAACGCTTGCAATCTCTTCATCAGGGATGCAACGCCTTAAAATTTGATCAGGGCAGTATTTGAAAAGGTAAGGGTCATCCCAGTAGAATTTTCGTACCTCAATCATGAATTTCCTTTTGTCTTGGGTGCTAAAATCCTTTGGTATTTCACCTGCAGCTAAATAGTTCACAATATGAGCAAACCATGGTAGAGAAGTAATAGAAAGTAAATGCTCATCGGGAAAATCATCTTTGATTGGTATGTGGTCAGAAGTGTCCTCGAATGTGAGTCTAGAAAGATGGTCTGCCACTACGTTCTCCACTCCTTTCTTGTCTTTGATGGTGATGTCAAATTCCTGCAAAAGCAAAATCCATCGTATTAATCGTGCCTTAGCATCCTTCTTTGTAAAAAGGTACTTAAGGGCTGCATGATCTGTAAAGATAATGATAGGAGAACCAATCAAATAAGCGCGGAATTTATCCAAAGCAAATACTACAGCTAACAACTCTTTTTCAGTGGTGGAGTAATTCATTTGTGCATTATTTAGAGTTCGACTAGCATAGTAAATGACAAAAGGTTTCCCTTCTTTTCGTTGTCCAAGAACAGCACCTACAGCAAAATCACTAGCATCACACATAATTTCAAAAGGTAAATTCCAATCAGGTGGTTGCATTATGGGTGCTGAAGTAAGCTTGCCAATTAATGTTTTGAAAGCCTCTTGACAGGCTTGTGTCCATTCAAATGGGGCATCCTTAGCTAGGAGGTTACATAGTGGTCTAGATATGGCAGAAAAATTCTGTATGAATCTCCTATAAAAACCCGCATGACCAAGAAATGATCTTATATCCTTGATTGTTCTAGGTGTAGGCAATTTAGAGATTAATTCAACTTTTGATTGATCAACCTCCATTCCTTTGGAAGAAATAATATGCCCTAAAACAATACCTGAAGGTACCATAAAGTGACATTTTTCCCAATTTAAAACCAATTCTTTTTCTTCACAACGAGTCAGTACTCTTTCTAAACTCATTAAACATGCATCAAAAGAAGATCCAAAAACAGTCAAGTCATCCATAAAAACTTCCACGCACTTTTCAACCATATCACTAAAAATACTCATCATGCAACGTTGAAAAGTAGCTGGAGCATTACACAATCCAAATGGCATTCTGCGGAAAGCATAAGTACCGAAAGGACAAGTAAAAGTAGTTTTATCCTGATCTTCTAATGCAATTTCAATTTGATAATAACCAGAATAACCATCCAGAAAGCAATAAAAAGGATGACCAGCCACCCGCTCAAGAATTTGTTCAATAAAAGGAAGCGGAAAATGGTCTTTTCGTGTGGCGGCATTTAATTTTCTGTAATCAATGCACATCCGCCAACCAGTCACCAGTTTTGTAGGGACTAACTCTCCAAGGTCATTTTTTATCACAGTTACTCCTGACTTTTTAGGAACAACCAGCGTAGGACTTACCCATTTACTATTAGCAATAGGATATATCATTCCTGCATCTAATAGTTTCAATACTTCATTTTTCACAACTTCTTTCATTGTGGGATTAAGTCTACGCTGGGGGTCTCTTCGAGGATTAGTTCCTTCCTCTAAATTTATTTTATGAGTACAGATTAGGGGACTAATGCCTTTTATATCAGCAATACTCCATCCTAGGGTTGATTTATATTTGCATAAAATCTGAATTAATTTCTCACCTTGGGACTCAGATAATTCAGATGCAATAATAACAGGAAAAGTATCACCTGGACCAAGGAAAACATGCTTTAAACCCTTAGGTAGGGATTTTAATTCAACTTTAGGGGCTTCCCTACTTGAAGGAATCTGTCTTTCTCTTTTTTCAGGCAACTTCTCAAACTTTGGTTGCCATGCCTGTGTGCTATAATCATGAGTTCTGTCAAAAATAGCACAAATGTCAAATACATCAGATGAATCACTTATAGGATTAAATTCAGAATTAACAATAAAGTATTCAAGGGAATCTGAGTCATGAGTTGTAAGAACATCCCTTTCTATAAGTGAGTCAATCATGTATGTCTGATGACACTCGACATCCTCTTCTGGCTGTTTTGCAATATGAAAAATATTTACCTCAAGAGTCATATTGCCAAAAGAGAGTTTCATCAATCCATTTCTGCAATTGATAAGAGCATTAGAAGTAGCAAGAAAAGGTCTACCTAAAATTAATGGAATTTTAGAGGTGGTTTCTACAGCAGAACTAGTGTCTAGAATTAAGAAATCAACAGGATAGTAAAATTTGTCAACTTGAATTAAAACATCCTCTACCACACCTCGTGGTGCTCTGACTGAACGATCAGCCAATTGCAATACCACAGAAGTTGGTTTGATTTCTCCCAATCCTAATTGCAAATAAATAGAATATGGCATCAAATTTACACTAGCCCCTAAATCTAGCAATGCCTGTCCAAGCTCATGATTGCCAATGTTGCATGTGATGGTTGGACATCCAGGATCCTTGTACTTAGGGGGAATCCGCTGTTCAATTAGAGCACTAACTTGCTCTGTCAAGAATGCAGTCTTCTTCACATAATGCTTCCTCTTAACTGTACACAAATCTTTGAGAATTTTTGCGTAAGTAGGAACTTGTTTAATTACATGCAAAAGAGGAAGATTAATTTTTACCTGTCTAAGATTTTCCAAAATATCATTGTTATGATCTAGAGTTTGTTTACTTGACTTTAATGCTTGAGGAAAAGGTACCTTACCAGGATTTTTTGTTACCGCAGGTTCCTCAGGTTTTGTTACCTCAAGTTCTTTGGGAAGCTCAGGACTGCTGCTATCTTGATCTTTCTCTACATCCTTTTTTTTTTCTATTATTGGATCACGTAGAGACTTACCACTTCGTGTCACAATGGCGTTTACGTCCTTCAGATCTCCTTGTGCCATATGTTGATCATGAGGTACAGATTGAGTTTGGGAAGGAAACTTACCTTTCTCATTCATAGTCAATGAACTCATTATTTTAGACACCTGGCTCTTGATTTCCTTATTTTCTTCAACAACCTGCATAATCAAAGATTCAAATTTTTGATTAGTCTTACCCTGTATTTCAATAAAAGTATGCAAAGTATCTTCTAAAGAATTTCTAGAAGATTGAGGTGCATGGTATGGTGCAGGATATGATCTAGAGAGTTGTGCAGGCTGCTGGTTTTCAGACTTCCAGCTGAAGTTGGGATGATTACGCCATCCTGGGTTGTAGGTTTCAGAGTAAGGTGTGAAGGGCTTTTTGTACATACCTAGAGCATTACTTTGTTCCTCATACATACCATTCATGTTAGTATGTGTAGGACACTCTTGGCCACATACCAATCAAAGATGATTTTCCCGATGAGCATTTACTTTCTATTACTTCTCTACCATGGTTTGCTCATATTGTGAACTATTTAGCTGCAGGTGAAATACCAAAGGATTTTAGCACCCAAGACAAAAGGAAATTCATGATTGAGGTACGAAAATTCTACTGGGATGACCCTTACCTTTTCAAATACTGCCCTGATCAAATTTTAAGGCGTTGCATCCCTGATGAAGAGATTGCAAGCGTTTTGGAATTTTGTCATTCCCAAGCTTGTGGTGGCCACTTTTCAATGAAGAAAACCGCTGCAAAAATCCTGCAGTGTGGATTTTATTGGCCCACCTTATTTAAAGATACAAATATCTATTGTCGCTCATGCGAAAGATGTCAAAAGTTAGGAGCTATGACCCGTCGTAATATGATGCCCTTAAACCCAATTTTGGTAATTGAAATTTTTGACTGTTGGGGCATTGATTTTATGGGACCATTTCCTCCTTCTTTTGGATATTTATATATTATTGTGGCAGTAGATTATGTGTCAAAATGGGTAGAGGCAGCACCTTGCAGGACCAATGATAACAGGACGGTAATTAAGTTTCTCAAAGAAAATGTACTATCTCGATTTGGTACCCCACGTGCTATCATTAGTGACCGAGGTACGCATTTTTGTAACCGTTCTTTTGAAGCTTTAATGAAAAGATATGGGGTGATACATAAGCTTTCTACTGCATATCACCCTCAGACAAGTGGACAGGTTGAACTTGCAAATAGGGAAATTAAACAAATTTTAGAAAAAACGGTCAACCCAGATCGGAAAGATTGGTCTTTGAGACTAATCGATGCGCTTTGGGCTTACCGTACAGCTTTCAAAACTCCCTTAGGCATGTCACCTTATAGACTTGTTTTTGGAAAACCTTGTCATTTGCCTGTGGAGCTCGAGCATCGAGCATATTGGGCCATTAAACATTTCAATTTTGACTTGGAAAAAACAGGAAAATTTAGAAAATTCCAATTGACGGAATTAGAAGAATTGAGAAATGATGCTTATGAAAACTCCAAGATCTATAAGGCTAAAATGAAAGTATTTCATGATAAAAATATTTTGAGAAGAACATTTAAGCCTAATGATCGAGTATTTTTATATGATTCAAGACTCCATAAGCATCCAGGAAAACTTCGATCTAGATGGACCGGCCCTTATATAGTAAAAAATGTTTTCACAAATGGGGCGGTAGAAATAGAAAATCCAAAAGATGGATGTATCTTCAAAGTAAATGGTCAACGCCTCAAAATCTTAATTGATAGACAAATTTCAGAAGTGGAAGACATTCCACTTATGGACCCAGTATATCAATCTTGACCATCTCCAGGTATGTTTTTCTTTTCTTTTATTTTCGTTCATTTTATTTTTGTTTATTGTTTACTTTATTTTGTTATAGGTTAATTTTATTTTGACAAATACCATCTTTGATGCCAAGCAAGTCGCCCACATCCCACATCAGGTGTATTCTACCCTGTTTAGTTATTCAATTCTGATTCTTAAACATTGAGGACAATGTTTCATTTAAGTTGGGGGGTGGGAATATAAATTTGTTATTTAAACTCTGTGGCATATTTCAATCAATATATAAAAAATTGCCAAATTTTTTCACACAGGCATCTTTTCACACATGATACTCATGCTCATTCATAACCATCTTGGTGAATTCAACAAACCCATTTTAAATCATTTTGCTAAAACATCCACAGAGCCATTTATGCACTTCTCCAAACTTTGTGGTAATATGGTGATTTGACACATGTAACTAAAGAATTATTTTGCTCAAGTATTCATGTGAATTTTGTGAGAATTGAGAGCTTACAAATACAGAAATTGTGATAAGTATCCATTGATCTGTTGAATTTGACACTTCTTTTGAGAATATCATTACATGGTTTGTGGTAAGATGGTGGATATACTTGGGATATGACGAAAGTCAACTTAGGATTAACGTTTGAGCCTTTCAAGCTGAGCATTTTCATCATAGATCCCTAGCAGCCAATTTTGAGCCAATATACACATATGGCCTTTTATTTTCATATCTACATCATCCATACCTCTCCACATTGGAGTATAGCTTATACACTATATTTTCCTACCATTTTACTTCCAAGTGTGTACTAGGTGTGAAATCATCATAAAAAAAAAAAAAAAAAAAAAACATGACAAAAATGGCATGGTGCTAGATGTGTCCATCAAATTATTCATGAAAGAGTTCATCAAATTGCGAAGACACCAGTGGCAAAAGAAGATGGAAAAGTGTACTTAGTCAAAAATCTAAAAAATTGAAAAGTACATCAAAAGGAAAGTATAGTCTACTGAAAAATTTAACAGATTCCCTTTTGTGTATACTTGGAAGTTTTTGAAATCTCTTCACCTTTTCTTCTTATGAACCCCAACCCTAAACCACATTACAACCCTTTGTGTTGATTTTTTCGATCCTAAGTATGCTTGTGGAAAGAATGGTGGAAATCTCATTTGTTAGTATTCCTATCATAAGATCAATGTTTACTTGTTACTTATATATAATTGGCTAAATTTCCATGAGAGTAAATGTACACCTTTGTCAACTCCATAGAGAGAACCCATACATGAAACACTTCTATACCCGTGAGTTATGGAGTTGAACCTTTTTGCTTAAGATATTCTAATTTTGCATGTGTCGAAACCTCTGATCTGATAAAAATAGTTTGGAACACATACACACTCTGTGGATTGCTATATTTGAATTACTTGTGAAAGGGTTATTGAATTTCTAAGATTGTTTTGATATGTAAATTTGAAAAATGTGTCTTGATGGCCCCTATGTGTGATTTTCTTTGGTCTTTCTCATCATTTTGCATGAAAATTGCTAGGGACTAGCAATGAGTAAGTTGGGGGGTGTGATGAGTGCACAAAAATGCACTCTAAATACTCTATTTAAATACTAAAAGAAATGAGAAAACAATGGATATAACTCATGTTAATAAAATTAATGGTCATTTATCTTGAGATAGATATAAGCATGATTTAATATATTGATGAGAATATAAAATGTCATATTTTCCTCTCTTAATGTTTAAAACTTTATTCTTATTTGATGCCTAAATATACTCATTATTCTTATATTTTGATTTAGGACACAAATGGAGACATTAGGAGCAAATGAAGATAATTGCGGAATTTCAGACAGTTTTGACATCTTTTCGTAAAATGGGCATAACTCTCTCATCCAATCTCCGATTGAGCTGATTCAAGATGATCTAGAACCCCAAGATAAATATCTATAACTTTTATGTTTTGTGTTTGAAGAGATATCCACTCAATCTAAGACAAAATCGACCATCAAGTGGACGCACCTGCACTTGACGTTCCTGGATATTTTTCAGCCACTTGCATCAAATCCAAATACAAGATGAAGTGCACTCAAGTTTCTTCAAGACAAATTATTTGACCACAAGATATTAAGTCATACAAGACAACTAATAGATAGAGAAGCAAAATTGAAACACTCAACCTACAAGCAAAATCCAGCTCATGCATGGTGGGAAAACAAATGATCAAAATGACAACTCACAAATCACTTGGATTCAAGAATGGCACATGGCAAAACAAGTTGAAATTGTGATGATTTTGTCATGACAACTTGCATGAAGGATGCTTATAAATAGAAGGGAGGGGTGTGTGTTCTAAGACCATGCTTAGTGTGCTTGGATGCCTTGGAAGATACATTGTTTGAGAGCTTGAGAAAAGAAAAGAAAAACCAAAGAAGAGAGAAGAAAATAATGGTTGGCTCTTCCATATTATCCCTTGAAGAATTTTTGTTGCATATTTTCAATATGTGTAACTAATTTTCTAGTAGAGCTAGGGATGAATTTGTATATATGATGGTATTTGTAATTGTTTTTGATTCATATATGTGTTCTTCAAATATTAAACTCTTTTGTTTAGTCATTCGAAATTTATTATAAATGTTTTCGTCACCAAATAATCTTAGAATTTATTTCATTTATAGATTCAGTCATGCTTTTTCTATTAAATGCAATAATCCTTTGATTATATTTGGTTCAATTGGTTATCTATTTTAATTTAATTCTCTGCTGCAATATTGCTCTATGAATGACCTAGTGAGAAAAAGGAACCGCTTGGAAAGAGAAAATGTATGATCATGAGAAGGAAAATGGCAGGAGGTCGTGGAAAGGAAATCATAAAAGATACCGTTCTTTTCATATATGAAGAATGGAAAGGATTTAATGCAGCTAAAAGTTCAAATGAAAAGTTTTTAACTAATTTAATGTGGCTCACTTTAGCTCATATTTCTTAAAATACTAAGAATTTGATGGATAGCTAATTCAAAATCAGTGCTCTTACATTTTTAAATTATAGAGTTTTTGTATTTATATCTCATATTATTAAACAAAAAACCCATACCTTCAAACTAATTAAAAAATGAAACTTTACATCATGTTTTATATTCAATATTAAATTCTAAAAAGTTACTTAATTTTTATTAATTTTAATAATTATATTTTTAAAAAATGTAAATGATGCACATTATTTATTTAAATATAAATAATTCTAAGAGTATTCGCATTTAAGTGTTATAATCACAAAAATAAATTTATAAATTAACGTGGGTTGATGTTTTATGTTAGGCCTTGTTTAGATTCAAAATCATCTCAATATATTTCATCTCATCTAATCATTACAATTTTTCTAAACTTTAAAACAAAATATAATAAATAGTTTATTTTTTCAAATCTCAAAATAAAAATAATATTTCAATAATATTTTATCAATTCTCATTTCATCTCAATTTAACTCACCATCCAAAAAATTTTTGATGTAATGAACTACATCAAGATATGTCAATTTATATAAACAAAAATTTAAAAAAAAAATTGTGCAAATCTATTTATGATTAAAGATTTTTTTTTTTAAGAAAAATTTAACAGAGATAGGCTAAAATGCATGGGCATCGAATTATCTATTTAAGTTAAATTTAACTTCAGCGGGAGATTAATATAATTTTGATAGATACTCTTATGGCTAAAACATTAAAAACAAAATTATTTTTTTCTCTCCAATTTTTACAAGCTACTATTTAAACAAAACGCTCACATTAATTTATGTAAATTTGAGATAAAATAATAATAAAATATTTTTTTACACCAATTTCAGTTAGCTCAGTTTTTCTAGTCCTTTTACTGTATCGACCCAATTAATTTGTGGTGAATATTAAGTTGCCTAGGATGAAATTAATTTCTGTATCCGATCTAGTTATTTCATTTTTGTCGCGTCCTAGTAGTGCATCCAACCCAATTATCTAAACTTTCTTAATTTCTGAGTTCATACCTGGCCGGAAGCATTTCGTTGACATTATATATATATTTATATATAAACAGGAATGCATTTTGTTAACATATATAATTTTTGAATTCTGACCTGGGATGCATCCGACCCATATGCATTTAATCTAATATTAAATATATATGATGTGCTCAAAAACAGTTTGTAATACAAGTTCATAATTCTGCGCTAAAAAATAACTTAATACAATTTTCATGTATCAAAATCAACTTAATACAAATTTTAAAAAGTTATTTTTGAAACAAATTCATTACAATACATCTAGCAAATACATCTAGCAAGCACCAACAATGATCCATCTTATCCACCACCAGCAAGCACCAATTAATATTTTTTTTAAAAACTAAAGTTAAAATTTTATTTAAAAATTTAAAATAATTGTTAAATTTGATAATTATTTTAATTTTTTGACAACTGTTTTAATTTTATTATTTACAAAAAATCTTTTTTAAACATTTTTTTAAATATTTTTTTATTATATTTAATTAAATATAATACTTATTTTTTAATATTTATATAAAAATTTATTTTTTAAATAATATCTTTTAGTCAATTTAATAAAAATACTCTAACACATTTGAAGAAAAAGTCGTATTGAACCCTCAAAAGGTTGGAGCTGAAATCTACGTTGGACACATAACCATGTCTGGATGATAAACGCATCTGGCACTTTCCCAATTGGTCTTGAGACATTAATTGATATATAAATTAAGAATGGAGAAACTCTCTTGAGTTTGAAGCCATTTCGGAAAAGTTTATATGGCCATCATGCATATTGAAAAGTAGTGATAAAGGGAACCGGTAAAAATAAATTTCTTTTATGATCATCTTTAGTGGAACTTATAATAACGTTCAGTTGTTTGTCTTCTAAAACTTATTTAATAAATAAATTAAAGGACAACTTCTGAATATTGAATAAAAAATAAAAACTACTGTCACCCTAGGGTCCTGTCTAGCTAATTATCTACAAAAGAAAACCTTTATTTCTTCTGCATGTGATACAGTTTATCGACCCTTTCGTGATCTTTCAAGGCCATTATTATTATTTTTTTTTTTTCAAGCAAAGTTTTGAATTTTATTTTGGTCATTATTTTGATTGAGGTATTGAAATAAAATATTTTGATATTGATCTAGTTCGATGTGCTGTTTCAGAATTAATTATATATTATAATAAATATATATATATAAACTAATGACTAATAGAATAAAGACATATATATGTAAATATGTATCATATATATATATATGTACATATTAGAAGAATTGAAAATTTATAAAGTGATTGTAAGTTAAAAAAATACAAATTTGAGTTGAGATACAAAAATAAATAAATAGATAAAATATTAAAAATAATGATATTTAAAAAAAGACACATTTTAAAATTACAAAATATATAAATATATTTTATATTCTAAAATTAATTAAATACTATCTAAATTTAAAATTTAAAAACAAATATCATTCAAACACAAAAAAATTACAAAAATAATCTAAACCGAAACAGCCATAACTTGACCGGAATGGTTGGAATTTGACCGGAACGGACTTGAATTTGGACCGGAACAGAATAAGGAGGTATAGTGTTCCAGTTGAGGCACCGAAATAAAACATTCGGAACGAAACGGAACTCAAAATTATGATTCCAAGGCCATTATTTCTTCTACCACTAAGGACCGGAAGATTAGGAGTCACAAGGTAATGAGTATATAGCATTTCCTAATAAAAGGGAGATGTTGGAATGCGATCGGAATGCATTCCAGCGTCTTTATAATCCACTCCCTCCTTATTTTCAAACTCTTATAATTATTATAAAACACAATAAAAGATATTAAAAAAATATAATAAAAATATAAAAAATAAAATAAAGAGAAATTTGATCTTACCCAGCACTTTATGATGCCGCTGGCAGTTGACGACACCGCCCACCCCATCGGGACCGAAGGAAGTATAGGACCCATTTTCGGGTTTAAAACTGCCGGGAGCAGTCGGGGCTCGCCGTCGCAGGAGTAAGATCACCGGCTCCCTCCAGTTCCGATGGAATAGGCGGTGTTGCCTATGGCCGGTGGAGACAACGGGGGCTGTAAATGAGAGGGTTCGGTCGGACCGAACTCCAAATTATTCCTTTACGAAATGGCCGTCCGAAGTAGAAAAACATGATCTAAAGAAATATGATGTTAATTGGCCAGAATTCTATGGTGCGTAAGTATAGGACACGGCCGAGTCAACTATCTTTTGATGCAAATTGCCAAAAGAAAATGATTTACAATGTTAGTGGGCTTGGTGAGAATTATGTGTCTACCATCCTGCACTAAGATTAAGATATAGGGAGAAGCAGTAGTCCGTGAAAAAAATTATCTATATCATGATTAATTCTTGGAACTTAAATTGTTAATTTATAGAAAGAGTCCACATAACGTCATAAGATCTACGTACGTGTAGAAAGGTTTAGATATAGATCACGTTTAATCATGAACTAGTGTCTTCCACTACAAAAGAATGAATTTTTTAGATAAATTAATTTATCTCAAAAAATTTATTTTTCGTCCTAAAATATTTTTAGAGACAAAAATACTTATCACAAATTTATCTCAAAAAACCCATCTTAAAAAGTTCTTAAAATATCATCATTTTGAAATTAATCTTTTAAAATTTAAAAAGGCTATGAAGCCACGAAAGGACCCCAACAGCGAAGTCCTAACGGATGCTGAGTCATTTTGAAATTGAGTTTGTTGGACAAAACCTTCCATTGATGCTGAGTCATTTGCTGAGTCATTGTTTGCTCTATTAGCCATTGATCAGAGTCAGGTTATTAATATAAGAAATCATATATTTAGTGTTGGAAATAGCCAAAGAAACAAACAACAAAGATATGAAATAAACTGCAGCGGATGCAACAATGAGAAATAAAATAGTAAACACAGAAAGAACACAGCGATTTATGTGGTTCAGCTCAAAATGAGCTTACATCCACTGTGGGGTTGGTTTCAAAACTTTACTAGATCAAATGGAGAGAGAGAATCAGAAGATTCTTACAACAGAGGACACTCACCTCACGTGTATACACTCAATTCTCACAAGTTTCACTCAGAATAGTGGAGAAATGGAGAAGAAATGATCTAGGAGGAAGCTGAGCTCGTTGGCGCCAAAAACAGAGGTCTGCGTCATCTTCGTCGTCTGCTGCGCGAAATGCCTTCGTGATATTTATATTATGCAATCTCACTCGAGCGAGATTTAAACTCGCTCGAGCGAGGACTTCTAGGTCAGATTCGCTCAACTAGAAAACGGACACCTGGCAACACATGACATCTCGCTCGAGCGGGAGGTCGAGCGAGGGTCGAGTGAAGTCACTGTTTGATCCTCACTCGAGCTGGAGGTCGAGCGAGGGTCGAGCGAAGTCTCGGGTTGGAAAGTATCGAAGTCTCGCTCGAGCGAGGGTCGAGCGAGGCAGGTCTGGGCATGTATTCCTAAGCCATACTCAACAAATCTTCACCTTGGCTTGAATACCTAAAAGTCTCATAAAATCTAGATCAACCCAAGAATGTAAAATGCAGCAACTGAGAAAACCAACCCCATCTGAGTTCCCTAAGGAACCTGGAAACCCCGAACCCCTATCAAGTCCAAACAAAATTTGAACTTGAATACAGCAACTGGCTTGGTCATTACATTTGCTGGATTCTCTAAAGTAGCAATCTTCTAAATACTAACTGTACCATCTGACACTACTCCTCTGATAAAATGATACCTGACGTCAATGTGCTTTGTCCTCTCATGATACATTTGATTTTTGGTCAAATGTATAGCACTCTGGCTGTCACAAAACACTGTCATCTCTATCTGCTGAAGACCCAGGTCACTGATTAGCCCCTTCACCCAAATGGCCTCCTTAACAGTCTCAACTGTTGCCATGTATTCAACCTCTGTAGTTGATAAAACAACAGTTAATTGAAGTGTTGCTTTCCAACTAATAGCAGAACCACACAATATGAAAATGTAGCCTGTCAATGATCTTCTCTTGTCTAAATCCACAGCATAGTTAGAATCAACAAAACCAACAACAACAGAACTAAGATCTACATCTCTATCAAATATCAAGCTCACATGCGAGGTTCCCTTCAAGTACCTCAAAATCCATTTCACGGCCTGCCAGTGAGTTCTACCAGACTTAGCCATATATCTGCTAACCACATTCACTGCCTGTGAAATATCTGGACGGGTACACACCATGGCATACATAATGCTACCTACAGCATTAGAGTAAGGAACATTTGCCATGGATTGTTCCTCCTCATCTATCTGGAGGGATAGGGAAGCTGAAAGTTTAAAATGCGATGCCAGCGGCGTGCTGACAGGTTTGGAGTCAGACATTCCAAACCTGTCTAGAACCTTCTCTATATACTTTCTCTGGGACAAGTTTAGCTTCCCAGCTTTTCTATCCCTGTGGATATCCATTCCCAGTATTTTCTTAGCATCACCTAAATCTTTCATCTCAAACTCATCTTTAAGTTGAGTTTTCAACAAATCAACATCGACCATGCTTTTAGCAGTTATAATCATGTCATCAACATAAAGCAATAAGTGAATGAAAGACTTATCAGGCAATTGTTAATGATATACACAATAGTCATAATTACTTCTCAAATAATCATGATCATTCATAAACAAATCAAAGCGTTTATTCCATTGCCTAGGTGACTGCTTCAACCCATACAAAGACCTCTTCAGTCTGCATACACGGTCTTCTTTACCTTCAATTGTGAACCCCTCTGGCTGACGCATATAGATAGTTTCTTCAAGCTCACTACGTAATAACGTTGTCTTCACATCAAGCTGCTGAAGCTCCAGATCATACAAAGCTGTGATGGCTAGTAAAACTCGGATTGAACTGTGCTTTACTACTGGAGAGAACACTTCAGTGAAGTCGATCCCCTCTCTCTGACTGTAGCCTTTAGCAACTAGATGAGCTTTGTATCTTGCATCAGACTGGATTCCCTCTTTTCTCTTGAAAACCCATTTGCAGTCCACAGCTCTGGTCTTCGCTGGTAACTTAACCAAATCCCAGGTTTGGTTCTTGTGAAGAAACTCAATTTCTTCAGTCATCGCTGAACACCACTGTGCAGACTCAGTACTCTTCATAGCCTCTGAGTAACTGGAAGGCTCCTGCCCCACAATTTCTTCCGCTGTAGCAAGTGCATAACTGATCATATCTGCATGAGCATATCTCTGAGGTGGTCTGATCTGCCTCCTCTGTCTACCAGCAGCTATACTGTATTACTCCTCAGCTGGTGTCTCAATCTCTGACTCAGAATCATACTCATCAGCTATAGCATGGTCCTAAGTTGCTGGTGGTGTCTCAAGTAAAGCCTGCAGCTCCACTTTCTTCCCTGTAGACACGGGAATTTGTTTTGTCGGACTAAGTATGGATTTCTCATCAAACACAACATCCCTACTTATCACAAACTTGGGTGACTTGGGGTCAGTACACCACAATCTATATCCCTTCACCCCAGAAGTATATCCCATAAAAATACACTTCTTTGCCCTAGATTCTAACTTACCATCATTTACATGAAAATAAGCAGAACAACCAAATATCTTCAGGTTCAAATAATCAGTAGGTTCATCAGACCATACCTTATTAGGTGTCTTCAACTCAATAGCTGTGGCTGGAGAGCGATTCACCAGAAAACAGGCTGTATTGACTGCTTCTGCCCAAAAGTCCTTAGATAGGCCGACATTGGAGAGCATACTGCGTACTCGTTCTAGGAGGGTCCGGTTCATGTGTTCAACCACTCCATCTTGCTGTGTAATGTACTTGACTGTACGGTGTCTGGCAATTCCTTCGTTCTTACAAAACTCATCGAAGTCATTGCCGCAAAATTCCATCCCGTTGTCAATCCGAAGCCGTTTCACCTTCTTACCGGTCTGATTCTCTATCAAAACTTTCCACTGCTTGAAGTTCTTGAAGACTTCACTTTTCTGTTTCAAAAAGTAAACCCACACTTTCCGTGAGTAATCATCAATGAATGTAAGCAAGTAATTAGCTCCACCTTTTGATGGAACTAAAGACGGACCCCAAAGGTCGGAATGAATGCAATCCACTGTACCTTTTGTTCTGTGGACCCCAGTTGCAAACTGAACCCTGCTCTGCTTGCCGAATACACAGTGCTCGCACAGGTCTAACTTGCCCAAATTCTAATTCCCTAACACCCTTGCTTACTGAGGATAGACATCCCCTTCTCACTCATATGGCCTAATCTCATGTGCCATAGACGAGTAACATCTGACTCTGACTGATCAGATACTGAAGCTGCAGCTTCACCGTTGACAGTACTGCCCTGAAGGAAATAGAGATCATCTTTCAGGTCTCCCTTCATAATGATCATAGAGCCTTTGCTAAACTTCAGAGCTCCACCTTGTCCTGTGTACTTCAAACCCAAAGAATCAAGGGCCCCCATGGAGATAAGATTCTTTTTCAAGTCTGGAATGTGCCGGACGTTAGTCAATCTCCTAACCATCCCATCAAACATCTTGATCTTCACAGAACCCATTCCCGCAATCTTGCAAGCTGTGTCGTTCCCCAACAGAATAGAACCACTGTTGACTGATTCATAAGACATGAACCAGTCCCTTCTGATACACATATGGAACGTGCAAACTGAGTCCATCACCCACTTATCATTGAACCGACTGTTTGAATAACTGATTGCAAGAACTACATCAGAGCCGTCAGATTCATCAGCAGCACTGACGGCATTAGAGGAACTCGTAGATTCCTCCTTCTTCTTCAGCTTCGTACACTCACTCTTATAGTGTCCAAACTTCTGAAAATAATAGCATTTTACATTCTTCTTATTGGACTTGAACATTGATTTTCCCCGGGACTTTCCTCTGCCCTTCTCTGAACCCTTCTGACTGGATCTTCCTCTGTCGGAGGTATATTTAACAAACAAACCACTAGCCTGTGCTTCACCACCCTTATCATACTTACTCCTCAACTCCTTCGAGTTCAAAACTGACTTCACATCTGCTAAGGAGATAGTATCTCTACCATACAGCATAGAATTTACAAAATTCTCAAATGAGACAGGTAATGAACACAACACATCTAGAGCTTGATCTTCCTCATCAAGCTTGATGTCAACATTTCTAAGATCTATAACAATCTTATTAAACTCATCTAGGTGTTCAGTAACTAACGAACCCTCAGTCATTTTGAGTGTATACAACCGTTGTTTTAAATACAACCGGTTTGTGAGATACTTCTTAATGTACAAGCTCTCAAGCTTGTTCCAGAGACCCTCAGCGGTCTCCTCCTCCGCCACCTCTCTCAACACTCCATCAGACAATGATAATAGAATAGTACTATGTACCTTTTCTTCATCGTCCTTAGACGGTACAGGAGAATCTGCTGTCCTTTCCTCTAGAACTTTGAATAACCCCTACTGGCACAACAATGCCCTCATCTTTAGGCGCCACAAGCTGAAACTGTTCTGACCGTCAAATTTCTCAACTTTAAATCTTGTTGTAACCATCCCTTCAAATATTCACAAAGCTTGAAAACGCTCTGATACCAGTTTGTTGGAAAATAGCCAAAGAAACAAACAACAAAAATATGAAATAAACCGCAGCGGATGCAACAATGAGAAATAAAACAGTAAACATGGAAAGAATACAGCAATTTAAGTGGTTGAGCTCAAAATGAGCTTACATCCACTGTGGGGTTGGTTTCAAAGTTTCACTAGATCAAATGGAGGTTACAGAGAGAGAATCAGAAGATTCTTACAACAGAGAACACTCACCTCACGTGTATATACTCAATCCTCACAAGTTTCACTCAGAATAGTAGAGAAATGGAGAAGAGATGATCTAGGAGGAAGCTGAGCTCATCGGTGCCAAAACCAGAGGTCTGCGTCGTCTTCGTCGTCCGTTGCGCAAAATGCCTTCACGATATTTATATTATGCAATCTCGCTCGAGCGAGATTTAAACTCGCTCGAGCGAGGACTTCTAGATCAGATTCGCTCAACTAGAAAATGGACACCTGGCAACACGTGGCATCTCACTCGAGCGGGAGGTCGAGCGAAGTCACTGCCTGATCCTCGCTCGAGTTGGAGGTTGAGCGAGGGTCAAGCGAAGTCTCGGGTTGGAAAGTCTCGAAATCTCGAAGTCTCGCTTGAGCGAGAGTCGAGCGAGACAGGTCTGGGCATGTATTCCTAAGCTATACTCAACATTTAGCAAATAATACTTATTTTATTATTCGATTGATCGGATCCTTCAAATATTTTGCTAGCTATATATATATTGTGGGGTCCTCACTTAATATTAGGACAAAATGAAAATTAGAAAAATGAAAATAGTACAAGAAGTGAGAGGGGAATTAGGAGAAGTAATTATGAAAGTTGGTCCCAAAAAATGGCTTACATACTATGCTGCTTTAAAAGATTAATACTGGTATATCTGCTCTCTTGCTTTTTTTTTGAAAAAAAGAATTGTCATTCATATCATTTAGTGAAGTATATAATTGAGACTAATAAGGTGGGTAAACTCGTATTATAAGCCTATATAAACATCGATCTGTAGCATCTCCGTACACGAATGTAATGAATTTTGTCTTAACTTCTAATTTCTCGAAAGACAAACCAAACTTAAAGGTAATTTATCTGAGAGATTGCAAGTAACCAAACATCTATCTTCCGAAGAGGAAGAGGGATCAACCTCCATTTTCCACAATTTAGTTTTTGAGAGAGAGCGAGAGAGAGAGAGCACTCGTTCCTGCTCTCTTACTGAATTGTTAATAACTGACTTATTTATCTCTACAATATTTTTCAGTTATTTGGATATTTCAGTTGAAGATCAAGATTATAGACTTAGGGAGAGATAATTTAAGTATATTAGAATAAGAGTGAAAAGTTACTATGAGTATTGACGAGATTTTATTAAAAAAGTATTTGCGTTATGAAGATTTGTCATTTTGAGAAATTGTTTATAGAGGAAATTAGTTAGAATCACAATTTTCAAGACACGTGATCATTGTTTGTTAAACATTATCCTTCCTAACTTTTAGTTTTAGTTGGCCAAAATGTGCATTTTTCCATCGATTGACTGTCTTGATCATGGTTCCTTGGAATTCAAAAATCTCATTTTGTCACCATCTTGCGCTAAATAGACTGAAGCTAGTTTGTTTTCACAAGTCATTTATTTTATTTTATCTAATTATTATGATTTTTTCAAATTTCTAAATAAGATATAATAAATCATTCAAAATTTTTAAATTTCAAAATTAAAAAAAAAATATTTTAACAATATTTTATTAAACTTTTATTTCATCCCATTTCATCTATATAATAACCTAAGTGTAACCTTAATTTCTTTAATTTATCCGGCCAACCAATTTTTATTATCTTGCAAGTTGGCATCTCTCAACAGGCGGCGGCCAGTAGTTCAAAAGTATTAATAAAAAGGAAGTTAGAAAGAAATAAAAAGAAGGACTACTAGTCTAGTTAAAAGAAATTAGAAGAAATAAAAAGTCGATCCCATGGCCAAGAAGACAACCGATTATGGAAATCAGCAATAAGATATTTTTAATTTGAATTAAATTATGACTAATCCTTGTCGCTCTTCCTAATTTTTAATTTTTAAAGTATAAAAATTCACTCTAAAAAGATTTTATTAATTGAAATAATTTTTCAAATGATCAAAATGTATCGCATAGAAAATTTGGTTAAGATGAATGATCGATGATGTGATTGTGGAGAGTGGAAATGTGTAGAGAGGGGTTTAGATTGGTCATTTTTATATAAAGAAAAATATATATGTTCATCTTTTATGTTTGTATTTTTATTTTTTTTTTAATAAGACATCATGTTAATGGGACAGAGTGAGTGGTAGAAATGGATTTTAAATATTGTCAGCACTCCAATCTATTAAATTTTGAAAATTAGATTTTTAAAAAAAAAAAGTTTATATAAAAGTCTTAAACGTGTAGTGGGCTTTGGATATAAAAGTTCAAAAACTTGTGACAGGCATCAATGTGAAAGTTTCCCCTACCACTTATTCCAAATGGTTGGTTGACACGCAAATAATTGAGTTGATCAATCCAATTAATTCGATTGAACTTTGCGTGGAATTATTGTAATCTAAAATCAATGACGACTGACGATCGAGCACTCCTAAAGAATTGTTACATATTGCTGCATCTGAACGAGCACTCCTACATCGTGAGACCTACATATTACATATTACATATTACTCATGTAGGTCCTAGAGTTCATGCCAGCTCACACGGTAGATATACATACATAAAACTAGTATAAATATAAATTGGTTAGTTCTCTTTGGGATATCAAAACCAAGAGTACTAATTGCATTAAGAGAGTAAAACAATGAGAGCTTTTTATCTCCAATTTCTACTTCTTGTATTTGTACTCTTAGCTTGTAATGCAACAAAATTTGGTTTTGGTTTCGATTTGCATACTGATTCGAAACTCAAATGCATAAAGGAAGAAGGACAAGCTCTCCTCCAATTCAAACAACACCTTTTTGATCATTTCCATTGGCTATCTTCTTGGGACACTGGTGAAGATTGTTGCAAGTGGCAAGGAATTAAATGCAGCAACAAAACAGGTCATGTTGTTATGCTCAATCTCCAGGCAGAGCTGGATTGGTTGTGGAGGTATCCTTTTCAACGATCTGCAATGTCTAAACATGTAGAAGGTGAGATAAGCTCTTCATTACTTGGATTGCAATATTTGACCTACCTGGACTTAAGTTTCAATAACTTTTCCAGGAAACCCTTCTCCAGTTTCATTGGTTCACTTACAAGTTTACAATATCTCAATCTATCATATACTCTCATAGTGGGAACCATTCCACAACAGTTAGGAAATCTCTTGGGATTGATTTCTCTTGATCTCAAATGCAATGATGATTTAATGGAAGCACATAATCTTAATTGGCTAATTCATCTTTCATCCTTAATATATTTGGACATGAGTTGGGTCAACCTCAACCAGGTGCTCAATTGGCCCAATAAGGTTATGATGCTCCCTTCTTTGATACACTTGAGTCTAAGTTCTTGCAGTCTCTCCAAAACGACTCCTCATCAATTGCTTTCCATCAATGCTAGTTCCTCATCACAACTTCAACTTCTAGATCTTTCTGGCAATTATGATTTGACGGAGGAACATAATCTTGATTAGTTAATTCATCTTTCATCTTTAACATATTTGGACATGGGTGGTGATTACGCCCAAAGAATAACGCGGTCGTTTGAAATATAGTTTTGGGGTGTCGATTCCACAGGGAGATGGATTGAGAAATTGAAGAACAGTAATGAAATTAACAAAAAGATTAAATGAGTGTGATAAGTAAATTTTAGAGTGTGATGTAAATTAAAACTAAATGAATAATTTGAACAGTATAAAAATGAGACGAAAAGTAGAGCGTAGGAAATTCCTTGTGTATTTGTGGTATTCAAATTTATTCTTAATTCATTGATAACTCAATTAAGAATTCTATGTCCAAATTCTTAATCGGAAGATATAACATTAATAACCAAAATTTAAATCACATGTAACTCTTTGAAAAATCATTCTTCGCGCTTAACTCTCATAAATTGTTATCGATATTGAGAAAATCCAACGACGACAATATACCTAAGAGGCGATATTGCAGCAGAGAATTAAATCAATATAGATAATCAATTGCTCCAAACATAATTATAGAACTAATTCACTCAATAGAAAAAGCATGACTGAATCCATAAACGAAATAGATTCTATAATTATTTGAAGACGAAAAACATCACAAATAAATTGAGAATAATAGAACAAAAGAGTTTTAATATTTAAAGACCAAATACATGAATCAAAAATAAATTACAAATACCATCACACACACAAGTTCATCCCTAGCCCTCCTTGAGAATTTAGTTACACATATTGAAAATATGCAACAAAAACTCTCCAAGGGATAATATGGAAGAGCCAACCATTATTTTCTTCTCTCTTCTTTGATTTTTCTTTTCTTTTCTCAAGCTCTCAAGATAATGGCTCTTCCAAAGCATCCTCCCACACTAAGCATTCTCTTAGAACACACACCCCTTCCTTCTATTTATAAGCATCCTTCATGCAAGTTGTCATGACAAAATCATCACAATTTCAACTTGTTTTGCCATGTGCCATTCTTGAATCCAAGTGATTTGTGAGTTGTCATTTTGATCATTTGTTTTCCCACCATGCATGAGCTATATTTTGCTTGTAGGTTGAGTGTTTCAATTTTGCTTCTCTATCCATTAGTTGTCTTGTATGACTTAATATCTTGTGGTCAAATAATTTGTCTACAAGAAACTTGAGTGCACTTCATCTTACATATGAATTGATCATTGAATTTTCAAGTTGGTGTAGGAGTGCTTGCTGGAAAATATTATGATAACATTTGGATTTGATGCAAGTGGCTGAAAAATATCCAGGAACGTCAAGTGCAGGTGCGTCCACTTGATGGTCGATTTTGTCTTAGATTTAGTGGATATCTCTTCAAACATAAAACACAAAAGTTATAGATATTTCTCTTGCGGTTCTAGATCATCTTGAATCAGCTCAATCGGAGATTGGATGAGAGAGTTATGACCATATTACGAAAAAATGTCAGAACTATCTAAAATTCCGCAATTATCTTCATTTGCTCATAATGCCTCTATTTGTGTCCTAAATCAAAATATAAGAATAATGAGTATATTTAAGCATCAAATAAGAATAAAGTATTAAACATTAAGAGAGGAAAATATGACATTTTATATTCTCATCAATATATTAAATCATTCTTATATCTATCTCAAAATAAATGACCATTAATTTTAATAACATGAGTTATATCCATTGTTTTCTCATTTCTTTTAGTATTTAAATAGAGTATTTAGAGTGCATTTTTGTGCACTCATCAGGTGGGGTCAACCTCAGCCAAGTAGTCAATTGGCCCAATAAGGTTATGATGCTCCCTTCTTTGATACACTTGAGTTTACATTATTGCAGTCTCTCCATAATGACTCCTCATCAATTGCTTTCCACGAATGCTACTTTCTCATCACAACTTCTATTTCTAGATCTCTCTGACAATTATCTTGACTGCTCTGTATTTCATTGGTTGCTCAACTCCACTACAAATCTAGTTGATCTATACCTTAGATATAACAAGTTACAATGCTCCATTCCGAATGCTTTTGGTAGCATAAGTTCTCTTTGAACACTAGATCTCGATGGAAATAAGCTTGGTGGTGGCATTCCAAAATCTTTTTGGAATTTATGCTCCTTGGATTCGTTGTCTCTTATGGATAACAATCTTAGTGAAAGTCTTTACGAATTTATGAGTAATACGTCAGGTTGCTTAGTTGACTCCTTGCAGATATTTTATATAAGCTACAATAGCTTCACAGGGCCATTGCCTGAGAGTATTGGAAACCTATCCAATCTTCATGTGTTGAGTGTTGCTAAAAATTCCCTTGCAGGGGTGATCATTGAAGCCCATTTTTCAAATCTCTTCAAACTGAAATATTTATATTTATATTCCAACTCCTTCATTTTGAGATTCAGCCATGATTGGGTTCCACCATTCCAACTGGATGGTATTTTTTTGAGCTCTTGCAAATTGGGACCAACTTTCCCGAAGTGGCTTCAAAGTCAAAAGAATGATACTAGCCTTAATATTTCTGATGCTGGAATTTTTGACATTATCCCTGCTTGGATTTGGGACTTCCCTCCCAAGTTGTACAATTTAGATATGCATAACAATCAGTTGCACGGAAACTTGCCAGACTTGTCATCATCCAGACTTGACCTGTTTGCTTGGATAAATTTAAGCTCTAACCTTTTTGACGGTTCAATACCACCTTTTCCATCGAATGTGTCATCACTAGACCTATCGAATAATAGGTTTTCTGGGCGAGTTTCTTTCCTGTGTAAACTCAATACTCCAATGTTATTGGAGTTTCTAAACCTCTCAAACAATACACTGTCTGGAGAGCTTCCAGATTGTTGGACGTATATTCGTGGCTTGCTTGTTCTTGATTAGGCCAACAATAATTTCTATGGAAAAATACCGGACTCCATGGGCTCCCTAGCCTCGATTCAATTTTTACATTTAAGCAACAATGGCTTTGTCGAAAAGTTGCCGTTGTCCCTTCAGAATTGTAGCAATTTGATAACCATTGACTTGGGAGCAAATAACTTGTCCGGAATGGTAGCTCTATGGATTGGCGATAGTCTGCCAAATTTGGTTTTTATTAACCTACGATCTAATCAGTTTTATGGAAGATTGCCTTCAAGCCTATGCCGTCTATCATATATTCAAATCTTGGACCTTTCTTCAAATAAAATCGAGGCAACTATTCCACAGTGTATCTACAACTTGACTGCAATGTCTAATCACAGTATGAGTACAACTTCAAGTGCCATATACTCGATTAATGCAACAAGAGCATCTTATATTGAGTATGCATCCTTGGTATGGAAAGGAAAAGAGTCTGTGTTCAAAAACTCGTTGGGACTTGTGAAAATGATTGATCTTTCAAATAACAAATTACATGGGAAGATTCCAGAAGGAATTACTAATCTTACAGAATTAGTAGCCTTGAATTTATCAAGAAATAATTTAACTGGATTAATCACTCCAAAGATCGGTTTGTTGCGAAATTTGCAATCTCCTGATTTATCTAGAAACCAACTTTATGGTGAAATCCCAATGAGCATTTCCAACATAAGTTTTCTTGGTCAATTGGACTTGTCCGGCAACGACTTATGAGGCAAAATCCCAACAGGAACTCAAATACAAAGCTTTGATGCTTTTGCATTTATGGGAAATCCTAAACTATGTGGCTCTCCACTTCCAAACAAGTGTCTAGAAGATCTTGATCCAAATTACACTTACACTTGGGGCCACAAGAATGAGAATGTTTAGAAAAATGATGATGATGGATTTATAACTAAAGGATTTATATTGCTGCAACTCTCGGATTCATTGCAGGATTTTGGTGGGTGTGTTTCATTAGAATGCTAAACATAAGGTATATACTACAACGTCTCACTTCCAAGGCTCGAATGATGCTACACGTGGCAGCAGCTCTATATATGTTCACTTTGTAAAGTTTATTTATAAGGTAAAAATCTTCGCCACATATAATAAGAATATATATATATACATATTAACATGTTTATATATATGCTTTGTCAATATATTATAGTATGAATATATAAAGTCTTTAACTTGCATCTCTTAAATTATCTTTTAAAAATCTTATCGACCTTGAATTTAGCTTTAGTAAGTCCTTTCATGAGGCATATATATATATATATATATATAGTAGAACAATGCTAGGGATCCCTACTTTGAGATCCCTACTTTTGTTCCCTACTAATTTATGAGTAATACGTCAGGTTGCTTAGTTGACTCCTTGCAGATATTTTATATAAGCTACAATAGCTTCACAGGGCCATTGCCTGAGAGTATTGGAAACCTATCCAATCTTCATGTGTTGAGTGCTGCTAAAAATTCCCTTGCAGGGGTGATCACTGAAGCCCATTTTTCAAATCTCTTCAAACTGAAATATTTATATTTATATTCCAACTCCTTCATTTTGAGATTCAGCCATGATTGGGTTCCACCATTCCAACTGGATGGTATTTTTTTGAGCTCTTGCAAATTGGGACCAACTTTCCCGAAGTGGCTTCAAAGTCAGAAGAATGATACTAGCCTTGATATTTCTGATGCTAGAATTTTTGACATTATCCCTGCTTGGATTTGGGACTTCCCTCCCAAGTTGTACAATTTAGATATGCATAACAATCAGTTGCACGGAAACTTGCCAGACTTGTCATCATCCAGACTTGACCTGTTTGCTTGGATAAATTTAAGCTCTAACCTTTTTGACGGTTCAATACCACCTTTTCCATCGAATGTGTCATCACTAGACCTATCGAATAATAGGTTTTCTGGGCGAGTTTCTTTCCTGTGTAAACTCAATACTCCAATGTTATTGGAGTTTCTAAACCTCTCAAACAATACACTGTCTGGAGAGCTTCCAGATTGTTGGACGTATATTCGTGGCTTGCTTGTTCTTGATTAGGCCAACAATAATTTCTATGGAAAAATACCGGACTCCATGGGCTCCCTAGCCTCGATTCAATTTTTACATTTAAGCAACAATGGCTTTGTCGGAAAGTTGCCGTTGTCCCTTCAGAATTGTAGCAATTTGATAACCATTGACTTGGGAGCAAATAACTTGTCCGGAATGGTAGCTCTATGGATTGGCGATAGTCTGCCAAATTTGGTTTTTATTAACCTACGATCTAATCAGTTTTATGGAAGATTGCCTTCAAGCCTATGCCGTCTATCATATATTCAAATCTTGGACCTTTCTTCAAATAAAATCGAGGCAACTATTCCAAAGTGTATCTACAACTTGACTGCAATGTCTAATCACAGTATGAGTACAACTTCAAGTGCCATATACTCGATTAATGCAACAAGAGCATCTTATATTGAGTATGCATCCTTGGTATGGAAAGGAAAAGAGTCTGTGTTCAAAAACTCATTGGGACTTGTGAAAATTATTGATCTTTCAAATAACAAATTACATGGGAAGATTCCAACATAAGTTTTCTTGGTCAATTGGACTTGTCCAGCAACGACTTATCAGGCAAAATCCCAACAGGAACTCAAATACAAAGCTTTGATGCTTTTGCATTTATGGGAAATCCTAAACTATGTGGCTCTCCACTTCCAAACAAGTGTCTAGAAGATCTTGATCCAAATTACACTTACACTTGGGGCCACAAGAATGAGAATGTTTAGAAAAATGATGATGATGGATTTATAACTAAAGGATTTTATATTGCTGCAACTCTTGGATTCATTGCAGGATTTTGGTGGGTGCGTTTCATTAGAATGCTAAACATAAGGTATATACTACAACGTCTCACTTCCAAGGCTCGAATGATGCTACACGTGGCAGCAGCTCTATATATGTTCACTTTGTAAAGTTTATTTATAAGGTAAAAATCTTCGCCACATATAATAAGAATATATATATACATATTAACATATTTATATATATGCTTTGTCAATATATTATAGTATGAATATATATAGTCTTTAACTTGCATCTCTTAAATTATCTTTTAAAAATCTTATCGACCTTGAATTTAGCTTTAGTAAGTCCTTTCATGAGGCATATATATATATATATATATATAGTAGAACAATGCTAGGGATCCCTACATTGAGATCCCTATTTTTTAACATCTTAAAATATTTTTAAAAATATAAAAAAAAAATACAACATTATTTGAAAACACTTATATAAAAATCATGTAAATTTTTTTAAAAAAAAAAGTTAGTAGAGAACAAAATAAAGATCCCTAACATTTTTCTATATAGTATATTTAGTGATTTATCTCGTATACATAATTGTTTCAGTCCCCGCTTTTTATGTCACTTATGTTCAAAATGGGTAGTTATCTAACAAGCTCATATGTGGATGCTTATGATCATGAGTTTATTTTATTTTATAGTCTAATTTTTTTTTTTATTTACTTTTGAATAATGTTGTTTTATTATTCAAAACTAATATTTGTTCATTTACCAGTGATCCAGCTAGCCGGAGACAACTCATCATTTGAATAAGCTAGCTAGTCATGATACCATATATACATATATGGTACATCAAGATCATTTTGTTTATATTTTTTTTAGTGGGTTAGTTGTACTTGTTTTTGACAGTATATAGTATCGATCAAAAGACAATTATTGTATCTTAGACAAATATTTATAAGTACTTTTGAATGGATGTAATTTTAAATTTAAACTGCCAACTAGCCACTTTTTATATTCTATAATTGATCAATCCTGCATTTAGTTATGGTTTGACACTTCGATTATACAACACCATCTGGATTTTGTCAACATTATGTAATATATATATATATATTAAAACCAATAATAATAATTAAAAAAAAAAGTGATAAACTTATTTACAATTATCTCAGGGCCTTCTCAATCCGACATTAAAAATCATTCAGTAAGAGAATACAACTGAGCATTAGTTAACCCAAGACAAAAGCACTAATCTGCCTTACTCAACAATAAGAATACAACTGGCAATTAAAACTGAGTCACTGCACAGCCCTAAACGAGTAAAGTACCTAAATATACATTTAGCATCCACAATTGAATCAGAGTTCGTTGTAATAGAGAATTTACTTCAGAGCTCCACAACTAAGAACCCCTTATGAGTTTCCCAAAATGCTGTTTCCAGCCAACGGATAACTGAAAGTGCAAAAGATATCCTAAATTAGACCTGAATAAACGAAATTACATAAAGCCTGTACTTCCTGGCCACACTCAAAACAATCATTGTCCAACATAGACTAGAATATGTTATCAGAGTTATTAAAAATATAGAACTACTTGGATTCTTTTGAAGTTCTGAACAAGTTATAACAATAATAATGAAGGGCAGTATGCGTATCACATAATTGAGGATGCCATATACACAAACTTCTGCAAGTTTCCCGTTTTACATCTGAAAAGCGGAATTATTATTCCTGGAGTAGTTTTGAAGCATCATAAGAGAACAGGAGTAGTGCATTCTTTTAACTAACATCTGCAAGTTCTTCCTTGGTCATATCAACAAAGGATGCTACATAACCGAGTACCTGGAGACGATCAAAGAATACACTTTTTATACTCATGAGTCATAGCATAGGGTCAGCAGCACTCCTTAGCATGTATAAGAAAGACACCTAGTATCATACATTATCTGAGAGCTCTCGTTACCCAAAAGAACAAAACCATGAAGCCCAAACTTTGTTTTGATTGGTAAACTGCATTAGACAAGTAAAAAGCCCATAACTGTCCCCTTAATTTACACCTAAAACCAAGCTTAGCACTTGTAGATATCCTTTACAAGAATACACGCAATTTGTTTCAAGTACCCTTATTAAGTGTGTCCTAGTTTCAATGCATGATCTTTTTATTCATTATCAGATAGATTTATGGAAGTTTTATGTAAGCTATGCTGCTAACTTTCCAAATAGGATACAATTTGTGATGTCGCCCTGCAAATTTATAGCTTTAGTAAAGTCATAAGCCAAAAATTAATCTTTCCATTCAACTACTTCAGGTTTGCTAGGCCAATTTCCTTTTGCCATTCAGTAATTTCAGACTGTTCCTATCTACTAATAAGAATGAGAGAGAGAGGGGAGAGAGAAATAGGGATTTTTTTTATTAGTAATAGAAGATTTTATTAAAAAGTACAAAAGAGGTAATAACCATATCCTTCTAAGCATGGTTCAAGGTGGGCCCCCATATAACATTACCAATTGGCAAAGAGGTCTACTTCTACTATCCATGTAGGCATAACCTAAACCAACCCTACTCATCCGAAATAAGTTGTTCCAAAAAGCTCTGGCAATGAGCGAGAGAGAAAGAGAGACAAAGAGAGAAGGAAACAATGTCAATTTGTAGTCTTCTACATACCATCTATCCAAAATACCCCAGTAATGGCAAACAATTATTTTAAGTAAAAGATTTCTCCCTATTCTTCATATCTTATAGTTTTCCCTTTTTACCTCAATAAGTTCTGTTTCATGAATCTCTGATCTGCTGAATTTGTCCAAAATTTCTTGTTTCAAACTTTAAATAGCACCAAAGACTGTCCCTTTACAACCTTGCCATTCTCACTACTTCTAAATGCCTTAAGGAGAAAGTGACAAAAATAATTAAAAAAAAATTGATTTACCTACTCCTATAAAAAGTGAATTAACCATTCAAACAATAAAGGAAACAAATGGGGGTGAAGTAAGAGACCCACATTCTGAATGTTTGCTGGATGATTGAGTGTCTTTTGGCAGTGTTGACACATCTCTTACACATTTTGTGATTGAGAAGATTGAAAGAAAACTTGCCTGGAAAAAGATTTACCTTTCAAAAGGAGGTAGAATCACTTTGATTAAAAGCACTTTGACCAGCCTTCCCTCTTATTTCCTCGCTCTCTTTCCCCTTCCAGCGGGGATTGCAAAGAGAATTTAAAAAATTTATAAAAAAAAATTATGGGATGGAATTGGCAAGGATAGAAAATTTTACTTTGTGTGTTGGAACAAAGTTTGTGCCCCTATGTCTTGTGGGGGATTGGGTATAAAAAAATCTAAGGCTTTTTAATAAGGTTCTTCTTGGAAAATAGCTTTGGAGATATATTCATGAAAGAGATGCTTTATGGCGAAAGATTGTAGATGCAAAATATGGAAGTTTACAGGGGAATTGGTGTTCTCATGAAGTTAAAGGGGCTTTTGGGATGAGCTTATGGAAATCCATTCAACTGGGTTGGGGGGACTTTGCTAACAATATAAGATTTAAAGTGGGGAATGGGAACAATACCCTTTTTTGGCATGACATTTGGTGCAGAAATTCAGCTCTTAATCTTATTTATCCTAACCTTTTCCGGATAGCTAGAAATAAAGAGGCAATCGTGGCTGATTCTTTTCAGAGCTTAAATAATTTGATTCATTGGAAAGTGGAGTTTATCAGGGACCTTTAGGATTGGGAGCTTTGCGAAGCTTTGTGAAGCTTCTAACTTTTTTGCCAGGCTTTATGATACAAGGTTTGATTTTTCAAAGGATGATAAGTTGCTATGGAATCCAGATGCTAAATCCACATTCTCTGTAAAATCTTATTATAATGTGCTAAACTGCAAGAGTGGTAATGCTTTTCCCTGGAAATGTATTTAAAAACCCAAAGTACCTAGCAAAGTTGCCTTTTTTTGTTGGCTGGTTTGTCTTGAAAAAGTCTTTAACCATTGAAAATTTGAGAAAGAGGGGGCTGCCTATTATTGATTGGTGCATTATGTGCAAGAAAGCAGGGGAATCTGTTAGCCATCTTTTTCTACATTGCGAGGTGGTGACATCATTGTGGTATGATATCTTCAATAAGGCTGGAATTGCTTGGGTCATGCCCTTGCACATGGAGGAATTTTTGGCTAGCTGGAATGTTTCCCTTGTTCATGAAAATAATGCTGATTTTTGGAGAGTTGTCCCCTTATGCTTGTTTTGGTGTTTATGATCTGAAAGAAATGGGAGATGTTTCGAAAATTGCGAATGTTCTTTGGGGAATTTTAAGATTTTTTTATCAATACTCTCAATTTTTGGGTGCAAAATCTTGTGAGGGAAGGGAATTCTTGTAATGTTTTGTCTTTATTTCCTCAGATCTAGCTTGTAACTAGGTTATCTCCATTGTACATTTCCTGTGTACTTGGTTTTGCCTAATTGCATGAATAAAATTCTTAATACTTATCAAAAAAAAAAAAAATTACTGGAACAGTGATCACTTGAAGAAAACTTACACCGTTGCCCTTGTAGCTTGTAGCTCTTTAGGGATGGAGGGTTCTCTATCAACCATAAACAGTGAATCTAATTCAGACTTTGGAAGTGCATCTGGTGCATCTGACTCCAATAAAATCCTTTCAGAAGGTGCCTAAGAAAGGAAATCAGCCTTTCTATATTATTCTCAATTGAAAAAAAAAAGCTATTGGAATTGTTCGATCTTAATTTTTCTCTTTTAGCAGGCAAAACTGGATTTATATCAACTTTCCACCCTTAATATTTTCTTTGCTTTCCTTGCTTCTAAGGACATAAGAAATCCAGAGAATAAAATATAAGCACCAAGCTTGGCAAATTCTGGTACCATTTCAACTGATTGTATGAATGAAGAATAACGCCAGTAAGAAAATTTCCTATGGATTTAAACATACAATTATGAGGGAAAAAGAACAACTTCTAGTAAGAAATGGAGTGGTACAAGCTACAGATACAAAAAGAAATGAACAGCTCAGAGACAACTTTACCTCGATAAATTATGACATTATTGCAATGACCATGGCAGAGATGGAGAAAGAAACAAGGGGCCAAAGAATCAATGAGGAGCCCACTGAAAATGTCATTTTGAAAAATAGATCATGCTCCATTTTTTAAGTAGTTTAATGCTTTTAAGATTACACTCAACCCTTTCCTAGCACATATATTAGAAAATCCCAGAGCACATGATCCTTAACCTTAAACCAATGTCAAAACCCCTGATCCACGCAGGAAGTTGTTAACATCCATCCCAAAAGGTGATTTTGGCGTAAATAATAATAGTGGAAGTAGGAAGCATGTGCATAGAGGACAAATTTGCACAAAAGCTCGTTGAGTTTTAGAGAATGGGCTGGGGATGTAACATAAATGCAAGATACAACAAGGTCACTGGCTATCTCAGTTTCAAAAGTCAAAAAATGTAAGAGATCTATGCTCTGCTGAAGGAAAACCCCATCACTTACGTATTTGAAACTGAGACAGCAGTTCTTCTCAATCTCAGGGAGTGATACTAGTATTGATGGTAACAAACTTTGACTCGAGGAAAGCTAATGCATGAGACCTTGTCCAAGTAATTTATACTTTCTAAGTTCCTCTGTATAGGTGTTTCTCTCCTATACTTTTGTACTTTTGTCACACACCTTTTAATTCCAATAAAATCTCAAATACTTATTATACTTTGGAGATCCAAACCTAATGTTTGGATTGCAATAATCTCTTTGAGTTGCATTGACATTGGTTTACCCCATAAAACTTGGGCCTATTATTCTCATAATACAAACCCACACACGGGCTTAATTTCCTCATAATATTCTTCGAAAAAAACGTAAAAATGATACAAATATCATGCAGAAGCAAACTTCATTATCTGAAGAAGATCACCAAACGCCCGAACGCAATGGATAGATGCTGGTTTTTTCATCTCTCTTACAAGTTCAAGTTGTTGCTGGAAAACATCAACCAGGGAAAAAGAAAAACCTCTAACACTCCAGCAACCATCTAAAACAATAGTGCTACATGTCCTTACAATTTTACTTACAAGACTCATTTTGCAACTTTTTTATATATTCTTTAGTTCAATGGTTTTTAGCTACGAGAGAGAGAGGAGATGTTCATGAGTTTTTAAGTTCTTTTCAGCTTACGAGTATGTAACGAGGTGTCTCTTTTATATATCCCGTGTACATGGAATTTGCCTAGTTGCATCCTTTCAATAAAGATTATTACTTATCCAAAAAAAAAAAAAAACAAGAGTCATTTTATTAGTTTTATTTTTGTGAGATCCCAGACTACGTGTATTTTTATGTATTATTTTATTCTTGTTGTTGATTGTTTTAATTTATTTTAATAATATTATTGCTTGTATTTTATTGTTTAAAATTATTATTTGAAATATTAATTAGTTAATATTTGTTTTACATTGTTTTTATGTTTAAATATTGAGTTACGTTACTTTTCTTATTAATTTTAATGTGAGGCAATTATTTTAATGACTGGGATTAAATTTATTTATTTTATTATGAGTTTATTTGATGTATTTTATTTATTTTAATTAAATGCGTTTCGGAATGGGTTTATATATATATATATATATATATGTTTATGTTGTGATTTTAGGTGTTTTTACGACCCAAATTATGGGAATTGGATCTTATTTCTTTTCCTTCCTTTTTCTTTTTCTTTTTCCTTTTTTCTTTTTTTTCTTTCTTTTCTTTCCCCAGTCCCCCCCCCCCAAAAAAAAAAAACCTGCGCGACCAGCCCCCTTCTTTGTTTTCCCATTCGGCCTCAAGCCCGGCCAACCTCCACCGCCGGCCACCAGCCCTCACCTCCCCCACCACTAGGACTGCCACCTGCCGGCCAGCCTACCTCAATGACCCTAGGCCCAAATCTTCTCGCACCTCCCGCTAGTAAGCTAAAATCTGAAATGGGTATCTTGGCTTTTCCTGCATTTTTCGGCCACCACAGGCCACCCATGGCATCAACGACCTACCAACAACCTCTCCTCACTCTAGGGAGCATAACCCACTACCCAAAACCACCCAGTTCCGCAATTTCCTCCACCCAAAATGGGTCTCTAAATGGATCCATTTTCGCCGCGCTGTCATCCGGCCACCGTTAACCTCACCGCCACCACCAAAGTGCACCCCTATTTCAGCTGACCACCCCCTAGCTCAACTCCTCAAACCGCGGCCCCACCTTCCTTGTACAACCTCAAACTTGAAAATGGGTTTCCACCTATTTTGAGCCCAATCCGCCACCTTTCCGTGGTTGCACCGCCTCACCACCACCTTCATGAGATTCCTCACCTTTTAATAAGTATTTCCTTAAATTTTAGTGTTAAACCAAGCACTCTAGCCCAACGTACGAGGTGACCCGCTGTGACCACCGTGGATCGTCATTTGCTCGATGATCAGGTTGTTACCCGCTATAAATATTTTCCAAATAAATTTTAAGATTTAAATATATTTTTGCATCGACAGATATTGTATTTGGTTATTGTTGAGATTTGTTGGTTGATGAGTATCTTTTTGTGCATGGTCATATACATTGTGTATTTACACTCATGTTTATGGGAATATGTGAAAACTAGATTTTAGCATGATTTTGGATGTTCCTGTGTTGAAAATGAAAACTGGATTTTCAAATGTGTTAAACGGTTTTTAGGTGCGTGTATCATGACCCTAAGCCGAGATGAGACATTATCTCGGTGGAGCTCCTCTGGTCACTCAGAAGTGGAATATACTGAGTGACGTCCCCTGAGTTGTCGCCAGGCAACAACGAGTTCGGAAGGGTTGGTAACGCTATCGTGCCAACTCCGTGGCCCCTCTGCTGGTGGGGGCTTGGGGATGCCTGGTCATGGTTCATACTGGACGCGGCTAGCTAGGCATCGCCCGTTCCGAAATCACATGCGTGGTCGTTACCTACGATGTGATGATGAGAGGCAGAGTGTGCAGATGGTCCCTAAGAGAGATCATAGTGCATACGGTTAATAAAATGAATGTTTAGGCCATTTTCTGAAAAAATGACGGATTTTGATTATTGGTTTTACGTTGACCATTTTCTGAGAAAGTGCTTGTAGTTTTAATGGATTTACTTGCTTAATTTTTTGAGAAAATGATGAATATTTTTATTGAAGTTTTATCGTGGACCAAAATGAAATTTTGACGTGTTATTTTATTTATTTTGAGGAAGATGATTTTAAACTTCATGCATATGGTGCCATGTTTATGCGTATTGTTGTTGCATAAGTATATTTTATATCTTGTTATTTGTTTGGGTTGTACTTACCTGTGATGTCATTTTTGACGTCGTAATTTTTTGGATGCAGAGTTTGAGGTGGCAACTTCGCTAGGGGTGTAAATGGTCCGGTCCGGTCTGGGAAATTTGTGGACCGATTTCATTCGGTCCAAGAATTCTCTCACCCTAGACCGGACCGAACAGGAGTTCGGTCCATACCGGTCCGGTCCAATTCGGTCCAGGGGCGGTCCGGTCGGGTCCAGGGGTGCCCCATATGATTTAATGGGCTAAATTTAATATATAATTCTACAATAATCAAATATTTTTTTGGTCCAAATTTAATTACTATAAATTATAATATGTTAATATTATAAAAGTATATATTATATATTAATATGTTAGTATATATTATATATTAAGTATGTTAGTAAATTATAACTAATAGTCTAATAGTCTAATAACACTTTCACATTAGTATATGTTAATAAACTATAACTAATAAGTAATAACATTATTACAATTTACATTAGTATAGTATATATTTATATGTTAGTAAATAGTAATAAATTAGTAATAATATATTAAATAATAATAATACGCTTATTATTTATATGTTAATATTATAAGAATATATATTATATATTAATATATATTAATATTAATATTAAAATTTATATATTATTATTTCTATATACATATATTTTTTTTAAAAAAAAAAAAATTTAAAAAATAGGGATTCGGTCCGGTCCGGTATAAGGGGATGAACTCCCTAGACCGGGACCGGACCGGAATTTTCCGGTCCATATATTTTTTGGACCGGACCGGACCGAACTCCAACTGGTCCGGTCCGGGACAACCAGTCCAGTCCGGTCCGCCGGTCCGGTTCGGTCTTTTTACACCCCTAAGCTTCGCCGTTGATGTACTATTATTATAATTTGTTATAATGGAAAATGTTTTCCTCCTTTTATAAATATGTATTTTTATGATTTGTCTTTTAAATGACTGTATTAAATCTCCAATTAGAGAATTCGTATTAAACTGATTTATAAAATATTTCTTACAATTCTGATACTTAGAAATTGATTTCAATTATCTACTGCTTTTATTTATACATATCACGTATTCACACACTAAGTACTTAACGTTGGGGGTGAGTGACCCGTGTTGTCATCATCCCGAAGCATCAATTTCCGTATTATTTTAAGGGGAATTTGGGGACATCATAATTTTGAATTTCAAATTTCTTGATTTCTAGCATATCAATAATTGACATATGGAGAGGTAAGTTTTTTTATAAGTTTTTCCTGAGTACATTTAGCATTTTCCCTCAAACAATAAGCATTCTCTCAACCAATAAAGGGGAAAAAACAAAGAAACAATAGTTTTACTCATCCAACAAATATTTTGAAACAAACATTGGTGATGAGAAAAGTACAAATAGTTCACAGAAGAACGAAAAGAGATGAGGGAATTTCTTTTTTTAAAGCGGGAAGGGTATGAATGTGAGAAAAACCCTTTCTTACATGGGAAAAAAAAATTAGTATTTCTCACCCATCTACTTCACCAAATGCGAGTTTTTCTGCAACAACCACAACCACCACCATCACTTGAAGAGCTCCAAGCTAATATGGTAATTACTAGAAAAACCCCTCATCATAAGAAAGAGATAAAGAATGAAAGGGGTGAGTGCGTAGTCGATAAACACCTTGAAAACTCCATTAACAGTGAAGCAAACAATGCCAGCGTCAAGCGCTGTGGCGATCAGCTATGCCGTCCGACTCAATATTCTAGGGTCTTGAAGGTGATAGTGTGCATCAAACAATTTCATCATTGACCCCTCCCTCTCCCCCCCCCCCCCGCCCTCTCTATCACCGTCGTCACTTTATAAATTTCTCTTATCTAATGAACCACATCAAGATACGTCAATTTATAAATAAAAAAATTGTGTAAATCTTTTATGATTAAAGAGTTTTTTTAAAGAAAATTTTAACAGAGATAGGCTTAAATGCATGGGCATCGAATTATCTATTTAAGTTAATTAACTTCAACAAGAGATTAATATAATTTTGATAAAAGAAAATATACCTGCAATCGTGAATAGTACAACAGCTACGTAACCATTTTAAAAAAGTGAGAAAAATATGACCCACGTGAAAAAAATTAATTTTCTAATAATATATCTCACTCTTTCTCAAAGTGGTTACACGATGTTTACGCACCTTACGATTGTATGTAGAACTATTTTTTTTATAGATATTCCTACTTGGCTAAGACATTAAAAATATATTATTTTTTCTCTCCATTTTTTACAAGCTACTAAGAGCATTGGCAAAATACCCCTTTTGGAGATTCATTTTACCATTTAAACAGAACTCCCACATTGGTTTACGCAACTTTGAGACAAAATAATAATAAAATATCATTTTACTCCAATTTCAGTTAGTTCAGTTTTTCTAGTCCTTTTACTGCATCCAATCCAATTAATTTGTGGTGAACATTAAGTTGCCTAGGATGCAATTAATTTCTGTATCCGACCTAGTTTTATAATTTTTTTCATGTCCTATTAGTGCATCCGACCCAATTATTTAAACTTTCTTAATTTCTGAGTTCATACCTAGGATGCATTTCGTTAATATATATATATATATATAAATAAAACTGGGTTGCATTCCGTTAACATATATAATTTCTGAGTTCATACTTGGGATGCATCCAACCCATATGCATTTCATCTAACATATATGATGTGCTCAAAAACAGTTTGTAATACAAGTTCATAATTCTGTGCTAAAAAAAACTTAATACAAATTCCACAAATCAAAATCAACTTAATACAAATTCTAAAAAGTTGATTTTGATGCAAATTCATTACAATACATCTAGCAAGCAACAAAAATGATCCATCGAGTCTACTACAAGCGAGCACCAACAAAAAACCAGCAGAACTTGTTCCAAATGTAAGACAAAATATTCAAGTATGAGCTCAGGAAGAACTCAGAATTTCCAAATTACAACAATTCGGAATTTCCTGACAATTTACACTCAATAAATTGCCTAAACACTATCCATAGACGTGCAAAAAAAAAACAGGAATGGAAAACCATCGAATAAGCTAGCAGCAGTAAAACACTATCCACTAAAATAGTAGCAGTGACTCATTTTGAATTTGTATTTTAACACTGTGAAGCACGAATTAGAATAATCTATATCCTTGTTTTATCTTTTATGAAGTAAAAATATTAAAGCTGTCTTGTGTGGTCATTGTCCATTGAACATATTGAAGCAAATTGCTTAAAAAAAATTGGAGATACTGCCAGGCATTGGCTTGATCATTGACCTTTTTTCTGGTTTTTGACCATTTCTTTTCCATGGCAATTATTTATGCCATCATAATCCATAAAGCATGGGGATAAAGAACGTGAAAGCCCCAAATAAAACTCCAAACCACTCATTCAAAACACTACAAAATACAAGAAAGTCAGAACAGAGCACATCACATTGAGTAGCCAAAAAAGTTCCCAAATCACTCATTCAAACACAAAATTAGCATCAAAGTTGAAATCTTTTTCATTTTATTCCCAGATGACAACAATTTAAGGCAGTTTTTTCCTAAAAGTGCAAATATGTGACTAAAAGTGCAAATCTTTTAAGGCAAGAATGTGACCAGTCATGGGTGAGAATAAGAAAGCCTAAATCATCCCCACTACGGCAAACAAAATTACTCCAAGAATCATGGGTGAGTACAAATGGCCGGACCAAACAAAGCCCCAAATCACTCATTCAAAACACAAAATTAGAATCAAAGTCTTTCTTATCTCATTCCCAGATTTTCACTTCCAAACCCAAATGGAGGGTTTAAACAACAGAGCCAATAAAAAGAATGAAAACCCTAATGACAAGATGACCATTACCTTCTGCGACCGAGAGAGTGAGGGATGCGAGGGAGAGATTAATTCCTCGTGTGAGGGAGAGACCGCGAGAGGGACAGAGATGCGAGGGGGAGAGCCAAGCTTCGTGGCAAGGTTTTCGGGATGAAAATAGTTTCGTTGGGATGCTTGCCGCTTGAATCGAAGTAACTGGACCTTGAGAGTGAGAGGAGGGAGAAAAAAACATATAAATATGTTTTGTAACTCTTCAAACATGAAAGTTATTATACATAGGTACCAAATATTTTGATACGTGTATTTTAATGGGAAAGATTTTAACTTTATATTATACCTAAGAAGTTACATAGATCAATACCAATGCTCGAGCATCCAAATCAGATTCCTTTAAAAAATTCTTATAATTTCTTAGGTTTGCTTATAATAAGGACAAGACCAAAACTCTAAAACATATTTTAAATTTATCATTATATTTTTTCAAATCCTCATATAAAATATAAGAAAAAATTTTATTTTTTTAATTTTCAAAATCACTTTTTCAAATCTCATACAAAATTAATATTAAAAAAAATATTACAATAATACTTTATTATTTTTGTAACTTTATCTTATCTTATCTCATTTTTAAAAATAAATTGAATCTTAGTTAAGAGTTTTTTTTTTTTTTTTTTTATTTGAGCCTTAGTTAAGAGTTGTGCGGTAGGACCGGTGTGCATGAACCGGTGCATAGCATGAAAAATAATAAAAGTTCTAGCAAGGGATAGGACCTTTCGGCTTCCACTCTTGTCACCATCCTTTCATTTGTCGTTACCTCTTTGTCCATTTTCTGTTGCAGGTTACAATGAATAGAGAGTTGTCACTGCACCTTCCTTAATTCTAGTAGTGGTTTTTCTTCTTTCTTGTCTCCTTAATGGTTTAGGTCTAAAAAAGTGTACAACTGGAAAGAGTTAATGGCTCGCTGATTGAAAATCATTTTATCATTTTATTTGAAGAAGTCTATTATCAGGGGAGCCCATCAGTAAAGAAGATAACAACACGAACAACTCAAAGATAGAAAGAGGTTTGCCACGGAGGAGTTGGATCAAGACCCACCTCTCCCCTCGTCTTCAACAAGAAATCTGACCTCAGGCTCCTTCTCGACGTTATGAGTTGTCCTCTCTTCCCCATCCCACTCCAATTTTTGACATTTCATTTGAGTTCATGATTAAGGCATGAGATATGTGTTAGTGATCGTTTGCTAGCTATTTTGGTTGGGATCGATTATTTCACATTCCTAGTTGAGAATATATTACTTTTTCAAAGTTTTTTTTTTCCTAACTTTTCCAAAGTATAACCACCTTTTCCAATGGTATATCATCAATAACTTAATTAGCACTCCCAAGTTCCCACCCATTACCCTTCATTATTTGCAATTTTCTTGTATGTTGCAATGATCTATTTTAATCTACCGATTACATCATTCAAATAGCTTTTTCTTAATTGCAGATGATTATAGTGCTAATAGATTGATATTGTATTTGATTAAAAAAAGAGTGTGCTAATAGATTAAAAAATAGCGGGTTAGGGTTTAGTCTTAAAGGGTTGATAGCGGGTCAACCTGTTTTGACCCGCTATAACACGTTATGACACGTTAAGAAAGTCAAAATTATAAGTATACCCTTATATTTAAAGGTAAGATTGTTAGAATATTAATTTCAATATTTTTATTATTTATATTATAATTCATATTTGTAGTTTGTATTATAATTTTTATAGATATTGTAATTTTAACATTTGTATAAAATTATGCTAAGATTATTTAAGTCAAACGGATTAATTTTGAACATATTCAACACATTTATATAAAGAAGTTGAAACGTATCATATTTTGTCGTGTTAATTTATTTTGTAATATTCACTAATGGGTCATAACGGGTTGACACGACACGACACGTTATGTTAACGAGTTGGGTTAGGGTTGACCTATATAGTATAATATACATGCTTTGACACGACATGAACACGGCTTATTGACACGATTTGACACCCCTAATATTAAAGGAAGGAATGTAAAGAGCATCATCTAATATTAGATCAGATGATAATTCAACTTTTTCAATGAAACCAATTGGAACAGAATTTCCATTTGATAAGAAAACTAAACCAGGTTTTGATGGTATTTTAATGGAAGTAAAAAAAGTGTGGAGAACAGATCATATGATCTGTTGATCCTGTGTCTAATATCCAAGAAATATTTGTTGAAGAAAGGCTAAAACAGAAGTGATTGTTACTTGATGTAGTAGCAACATTTACTGTTGGGTTAGGATTAATGGTTGAACTGGAAAGGCTATTTGAAAGTGATATCAGATTTTGTATCTGCTCTTGTGAAAAAGGCATGCTTGAAATACTTGAATTTTGCTCCAAAGAAGATGCAACATGTGCATTGAGCAATTGAGTGTTGATCCTTTTTCCTCAAGGGCCTTTCCACCCTGGTGGATATCCTATGATCTGAAAGCATTTGTCTACTGAATGACCAAAATAGCCACAGTGAGAACAAATAAGAACAGACTTTCCATTTGGTTTGCTGAACTTTGATCCATTTGAAGGCATCTGTCGAGTTGCATTTTTAGCAGCCATTGTTTGAGAATTAGTGGGAAGACCAACTATATTTATTAGAGTCCTCCATCTCTCTTCTTGCAATATCAATGAGAAAACTTTACCCATAGATGGTAAAGGTGAAAAAAGAAGCAGTTGACTTCATATAGCTGAATATGAATCATGTAAACCAATCAAGAATTTCATCATATAATCTGCTTGTTGGCATTTAGCAAGATTTTTCAAGATATCACAAGTGCAAGTATTCATAATTCCACAATTACAATTTGGAAGTGAACGATAGCTAACATATTCATCCCATAAGGTTTTAAAATCACTGAAGTATTCAGTGATTGAATTTGAGCCTTGAGAAATTGAACTTAAAGATTTCTCTAATGTGAATACTCAGGGACCATCACTTCTAAGGTATCTTACCTTTAGTTCATCCCAAATATCAGATGCAGTATTGAAGTAAAGAAGACACCATCTAATCTCCTTGGAAATTGAGTTAATTAACCAAGAAAGAACGAGGTTATTAGCTTGCAACCATGCCACTTGAAGATGAGAATTATTGGAAATAGGTTGAGGAAGAGTTCCATCAACGAAAGCAAGTTTAGTCTTCAAAGTTAATGCAATGGAGATAGATCTACTCCAGGCAATATAATTCTCACTAGTAAAGACTTCAAAAATGAGCAATGCTTCAAGATTATCGCTAGGATGAAGGTAAGATGGACTTGATGAATCATTAGATGGATTCGTTTCAAAAGGAGAAGAATGTGCCATAGAAGTGAGTGAATCTTCCTCAAAAGCAGGCAAATCTTCCAAGCAAGATTGATAGAAGAATTCAAGAATCAGCAAGAAATGAGCGGCAGAAGGCTTGATACATGATGATACCATGTGAAATGTTGTAAACAGAGGTTTTGAGAGAATACTTGATGATTGTTCTCATTGAACGTAATGAATGTAAATGAGTACACAGAGGTCTATTTATATACATGATCGAAAGCTAAAATGTATTAACTACTCCATACAGAAGGTAACATCTAGCATTCTAATTTAGCTAACTTAATTAACTAATCTTAACACATCAGCCTTTATCGTTATTCCTCAACTTCAGCTTTGCTTCTTTGGATTTCAACTCAAGTGCCTCAATTTAGTTTTGTATATATCAACAACTGGCATGGGAGCAGGTGCCCCAAATCAAGCAGCAAATGCAATCATTTCAAAAGTGGCCCAAGTTCGACAATGTGCTCATATTCTAGTCTTAACAATCAATAACTGCTACGAAATCGATGAATACTGTAGAATTTTCATTCATCAATGAACTTCCATGGGGTTCCCTGATTTAAGTCTAGTGTATCTAGACGTCTGACATATATACATATATTGACTCCTTTCGGGAGTGATAAAAAATCATGAGAATGAAAATATGACCATCTTCAACAATAAAATGCATTTTAATATTTATCTGCTATATATAATGGCCTTAGTTCTCATTTTAAAAAGCTAAAGATAAATACCATTTCCCTATATCAATGTTAAGAACATAAGAATATTCTCAAAGTGGATGGAAGTGAGCAGTTTGAATCAATACGGTCTCTTAAGTTAATGTATAATGAGTGACAATGGGGGAAGTGACACGATAGATTTTCCCTTTGTGGTATGAGATGGTAACATGTAGTTAGTATGGTGAGCACTCATCCATGTGGTTATGCAACTAGGGGAAATGTTCTCTAAACCAGAAAAAAAAAAAAAAAAAAAAAAAAAAAAAAAGAGAGAAAAGGAAAGAAAAATCACTTTAAATTGTGCCCTAGTAGTTTTAGTGCTATTAATTGGCTCAAAGGATAATGCTTATTAGCTTGAATGTGGTATTCTGATCACTATTTTTTATAATGAAACATGATTATTATCTAAGGCGAGGAAGCATATTGGTGGTTTAAAGAAGTGAGAGTTGGGAGTAGAAGTTGATGGAGGTGGAAGATGGTTGAACATTCTGGGGAGGAAGTGAGTGGGCACATCACATTGCATTTATGTAGTCTACTTCTGGAGTACGCTTTCCAATGTCCTCCCCTAATAAATAGGAAATGGAATTACTCAGGGGCGGAACTAGAGTTTGGAGTTTGGGGGGCGGTGTATGAGCATAAAATTATATAAATAAAATACATATCTATAAATCATCTTATAAGATAAATTTTCTTAAGATTTTTATAGTTTTCTAACTATAAACCATTACAAACAAAAAGAAAATGAAATCATTGTTTTTTCTTTTGATGGGGTATGAGGAAATTAAAAATAAGAAAAGGAAAAAAAATATTGGGAGAATAATTTTAATAAAAATTTTGAAAATTTGAATATTGGGAGGACAATTTTAATTATATAAAGAAAAATTTTAATTTTTTACATACTAAATGAAAATTTTTAAAAAGTTTGATTAAAGACATGAGTGGTTCTGTCTCTGAAATTACTTATGGTCAGGTTCGACTATTGAGTTAAAATACAGCCCGCCAATAATATGAAGACACGTCACCTTTTACCACCAAAAGCCAATGTAGAGTTTCCCCAAGTAGTGGGTAGGTTTGGAAACAAAAATATTTCAAATACTCCTAAATATTTTCTATTACTATTCATTACTTTATTATTACTTTTTACCTACTTTTATTACTATTCATTTTTTTTATTCTATATTTTTTTATTACTTTTTATTACTATTTATAAACACTCTCAAACACTCTTAATATCCAAACGTACACTTAACAAGCGAAGCGATTCTTCCTCTTTATAGTTCAAGTAGAAATTTTACCTCTATTCTTATAATTGTTGATAAAATTGAAAACCCATCTCACCTAAGTCAAAATGGATGTGTTAGGCTCATTTGACTACACTTTTTGGATTGCACTTGCGTTTAAAGAGTTTAAAACTCTCTCTCAAAAATGGTTGAGCAACAAGAGGCATTTTATTATTTTTGCAATTTTTTTTATGTTTCTCACGGTGAAAAACTCAGAAATCGAAAGCTTAGAGGTAAATAAAAATACTTTATCTGAGTTGGGTATTGAGTTTCTAGGATGTAGACTTTGGTAGAAGAGGAAGAGGGAAGGGGGTGGGCTAGTGGAGGTGGATGTTGGCAGCGGAATGTAATTTTGCAAGTTTGGCTTTTTCGCATGCAACCACCACCATGGATGGATCAAGATGTGAGAGGTATAGCCATGGATGGATCAAGGAGATGCGAAAGGGATATGGAATGTGTTGAATCCAAGGTTTCAAGTTTCGTGTAATTATAAATCTGCACTTGGATTTTGATGATAACAAATGAATTTAAAGAATAAAGGAGTCTCAAACTCAAGTTGTCCACACAATAAAATCAAGCACATCAAGGAACCAAGCATGAGTAAGAAGGGAACAAGTTCACATTAAAGTCATAGAGTAATGTTGTAAATCTCTTAAAAATTCGAAATTAGGATTAAGGCTCAAAATTAATATTTTATCATAAAGCATTAAAATACATTTTCCACATGTGTATGAATATTTTGAAAATTAAAAATTTTGAAAGATGATTGATTGTCATCTTTCACATGTGCATGACATGATTAAAGGTTTGAATTTTGAAAATATTAAGATGATTGATTGTTATCCTTCACATGTGCATGTTTTGTTTGAATATTTTCAAAAGTGATGGATGATTTTCTTGACTTATGCAAAAGGTAGATGTCTTTATTTGAAAATTTTGAAAAGTAAAGTGTACTCCTTTTGTCATATGGAAAAAGTAAAAGATTAGATTTGAAATTTTTAAAAAATAAAGTGTGCTCCTTTTGTCACATGCAAAAAGTAAAAAGATTAGATTTGAAATTTTTGAAAAATGAATGATGATGTTTTTGACATGTGAATCTTTTTAAATTTGAATATGAAGTCTCATATGCTTATAAATAGATCATTTGAGAACTTCACATTAACAACACCAAGAGCATACAACATTCATTCAAAAATTTCATTATCTCTTCTCTAAGCATTGAGCCTTAACCCTTGTTCATTTTGAGAGATATAGTTTGCATTGTATTGTTCTTATTTCACTCATTGAGAAGTGTTTTCTGATAACCTACCCACTATCAATTCTTGTATCAGTAAAAGGATGTGTATAACACTTGTGCGTGTAGAAAGTGTTCTACACAGGGAATAGTTGAATCACCACGTGTAAGGTGATTGCAAGTGTAAAGAGTGTTCTACACGGATCCTTTGTAGTGGTGTTGTTCAAAGGTGTAATAGGTTTCTATCTCCACCTAAAAGAGATTGAATAGTCAATTCGGGGATCCTCAAGGGGTAGCTTGAGGCGAGGACGTAGGCAGTGGGGCCAAACCTCGTTAACATACTGAGTTTGCTTCTCTCTTACCCTTACTCTTTATATTTATTGTTGTTTCATATTTTGCTTATATTTTATATGGTATATTTGATTTATAATTGTTATTTTTTTAAATTACAACTCAATTCACCCCCCTCTTGTGTTAGTCATCTGGGCAACAGAATGGGTAGACGAAAACCCAAGCTGGAGTGCGACGAAAGTGAGGCTGATGATGTGGTCAAAAGGCAGAAGCACGATGCATCGATTTAGTGTGGACATCTGCATTGACTTTTAGTAGTAAAAGGTGATGAATCTTCATATTATTAGAGGACTATATTTTAACTCAATACAACCCGACCGGACCATCTCATAAGAAATCCATTTGGTCAGATGGTTTCAGTTGACCTTTTTTTGGGCGAAGAAGGAGGTTAGCCTCCTTTTAAAAGTTTTTTAGCAATGTTCTATTTTGAAGCATCCATTGTATATATGAAGTGACTTAAATAAATTAATCAATTTGTCATTAAGCAAATTGGTTTACTTAAAGAGAAATTGTTAATTTATTTAAACCATCTAATGTGTGTAATGGATGTTCTCAAATAGTGATTGCTCTCAATATTTTTTTCAAATTTTTTTAACTATTTATTATAAAAACTCATTTCGTTTTGTGAAAATTTTCTATAGTAAATTGGGTATAGTCAAAATTTGGCTAGTTTGCTTAAAAATTATCTACACCAAACTAGCTAAATTTACAATAAAATTGGCATCTATTCGGCTGGCCACGACCATAGCCCGTTTGGATCACTATTGTTCACAAAACATTTCAATTCATTTAATCTTATCTTATCCCATAATCCAAATGGGCCCTTAAATCTAGCCAGTCCAAGTTGTTGGCCGAATTAATTTTTTTGCCATAAAATAATCTTTCAGCCTTAGGGAAGAAATGAACTCAATACTCATGACTTTGGCTACTCCATAATAAAGAGAAGTCGTATACGGTATAGTTTGGCTATTCTAGGGCTTAGAGTAACTGTTTCCTAATAATAATAATAAAAAAATATAACGTACCTTTTACCCATTTGCAAAATTCTCGGATATTCAAATTGATTGTTAAAAAATTATATTCATTAAAATAATATGAACGTTAAAAAATTGTGAGTTTTTAATAACAAATAAATAATTTAATTATAACTAGAATTAAAATAAATAAAAATCTCAAAATCAATTTTTTAATAAAATATTGATATATTTGGAGAGTTTGTTATTTGATGTTGTTGAAAATGCACTAATTAAAATTATAAAAGTGAATTTCCTAATCAAAATTTGGCCAAAACTTAGCTTATAAGCCACTATATACTACTGTTCTTATCGCTTCAGAAGAGCTTTGTTCCTCTTCATCCACCTCAATTGTCTCTCTTTATCATCAACACCATCCTAAATAAATCATAAAATGGTCTTTTAGTTTCTCCCTTGTGTTTTTCTTTTGATTTTCTCCACTTGTTTTTAAGCCAATAAAAGTTATAAAAGGTTAATGATCAATTTAATTTGCAGAGTTAAAAATCCTACAAGTTATGGCGTTTGAGTTGCATACTCATGTTACAAGGCTCCGTTTTAAACTTTATGGTAAAAGTCCTCTCCCTATAATTAATATTCATATAGTTCTAATCATGCATTAATATGAGCATATATGTGTGTGTGTGCATGTGTGTATTAGCATAAATATAACTAATCATCTTATACTTGCATCAATTTAATCATATGTTAAAAATTTCATCTTTTAAGAGTCTTCCTTTGGTTAGTCATGATTTCTCCTTCAATAGCCCTCCCTAGGCCCCTTTCACGTTGATAAACTTCTAGTTTACTTACACAAATTAAGTAGAAAGTATTTTCATTGTCTAAAATTAATACCAGCTCCAAACAGCAATTAGTACTAATCACTGTCATTCACATTCACAGCTATATATTGGAGTTTAGATGAGATTTAAAATTAGTCTTTGCCTCTCATTTCTCAATAGTTAATGGCTCATCTCTAAAAAAATGAATTATTATTATCCCCTGTTTGTATTCTCCCCTTATATTTAACTTCTAACAAGTATTGATGTTTTTATCAAACTATTATTAATTTGGAACTGAAATTCTTAGGTTTTTTTTGAATAATATTGTTTCATTAATCAAATTTAGTTATTGTTCTTTTACCATTGAATGAGACAGCAGGAGATCATGCTTTATCATTTCAATAAACTAGCTATTTGTACTAATGTACTGCATCAACACTTTGTGTTTGTTTTTCTTTATTTGATTACTTAGTTGTACTTCTTAAATTTGATCTAATATGTATAGGATCGAAAGAAGCTTTTATCCCTGAACAATGAAGATGATTGTTGTCCGTCAGATTTATTGCAAATTTCAAATGAGGGGTCTCATGACTGATTGTAAATTTGAGATAATTCTTTTTTCTTTGGTTGTTTATATTTAGTTTTGGGCAAAGATGGATAATTAAGTTTAATTACGAAATGTGTCACTTATGTTAATTACTTAATTTTAATAAATAGTGAACCCCGACAAAATTTCCAGTCTTCAAGGGCCGGGTATTTGATAAAAAGATCCCTTATCTCTATACTTTTTTATTCTTTGTGCGTGTTCAATGGTTTCATGACTCATCTCACATGTCCACATGCATGTAGCTCTCACTGATGTGCCAATTGCAAGAGAGTTGATTCAAATATCACATATATTCTTTATTGAAAATACTTTACCCTTTATTAAAGCTTCTTCGTTAGAATGAATAAAATTATATGATTGCTTTTCTGTAGTATGAGATAATTTTTGGACATAAATTGAATAGGGATAAGACATCTTTATTTTTTAGCAAAACTCTTTATTTTCTTAGCTTTTATTTTATTCATTTTTTAACATCTTTAAATATTGTTTTTATTTATAAAAAATACATAAAATTAATAATATTCACTTACTTAATCACTAAAAAATTAAAAATAAAAAAATGGGTCAACTATAGCATTATCCTATCATGAATGTATCCGGCCCTTTTTTTTTTTCTTTTTTTCCAATATTAATTAATTGACTCAGTGATCGAGTTCAATTAAATTCTAAAAATAAATCATTGTCACTTTTTCTCTACAATTTTTAAAGTAGAACAATTGACTCTTAAAAACATTTTATCACTTAAAATTATTTTTCAAATGACCAAAATTTATCGGACACATAAAATTTGCAGGTTACGTGTAGAACGGTTTAGATATAGATTAGGTTTGAACTACCATCTTTCCTACTTGTTTTTCCAAATAATTGGCCTTACGTTATACGAAAATTGCTTTGACTTGGGCTAATTAAATTAAATTCGAGTCAATTTTACGTATAATCGGACTCTCTTGAAATATAACGTCCTTTTTAGATGCTATATTCTACGATTTTCTTTTACGCATTTAGAAATATGCTTACATGTTGGATTGATCTCCAAAAAAGAAATTCAAAAGTATTTATCATATATATAATATGTTGGCAGATTCTTATGGTAAAAACAATATGCAATACAAAATATAAACACATGTCAAATATATACCATAAGCATTTTCAAAGCTTATAACATACAATGTCCTTTACGTACTACCCAAAATTGAAGGGATTAACAAAAGAAAATAATATAGAAAGTTATAACAATCATGATAAAATGACTAGAACTTAAAAATCAAGAGAATTAGTTAAAAAGTAAAAATTCAAAGAAATTAAAACTAAACATACACAATGAAAAAAATATTAATAATAAACTAAGTTCTTTAGAAATAGCTAATTAAAATATAACCTACAATTAGTGTAGTTCTTTTTTTCCTAGAAAAAAGTTTTTGAAATTAAAATTCTCCAAAATTTATAAGACGTATGTGAATGATACAGTAGGATAAACGGATGATGTGAGTGAACAACGTGCAATAAAGGACTCCGAATAAATGAATGTGACCCTTTTTATTTTCATTTTTCTCAATATAAATTGACATAATGCTACACGCAAATTGCATTGACTCGATTGGGTCAATCTAATTAAATTTGAGCGAATTTTGCATAGATTTAGATTTTCTTGAAATCTTCTCCCTTTAAAATGCTCTATTCTACTTTGTTTCTCTTCGTATTTTGGAAGATGCTTACATGGTGCATGTGAATTAATGAGATTAGCATTTGAATAAAATAAACCCAAAAGTATTTATGATATTAATTTTGATTAATTATATAAATAATATGTGGGTAGGGCTTATGTTAAACTAAACCCACCAATTACTCGGTTGAGCAAAGCTTGTTTTTGTTCTTCGAGAATCATAAGGACTTAGAGAGCTTGTGTTTCATAATTTATTACTGCATCTTTCAAATAATCAATTCTACGGTAGGAAGGAATTGTTGGTTAATTTTACAAAGTTGGTTGTCTTGAATTTATGGAGAAATAATTTAATAAAATTAACAACTCTAAAGATTGATTTGCTGAAAATTTTGTACTAATTTAATTTCTCTCGAAACTAGCTTCATGGTGAAATCACGAGCATTTCAAGTTTAAGTTTTCTAAATCATTTGGACTTGTCTAATAACAACCTGTACGGCAAAATTCCAATTGGAGTTTTACTGCAAATTCTCAATGTCTTTAATTCATGGGTGCGCATTACTGAAGTACTATGTGGTTCTCCATTTACATTGGAGGCCAGAAGAGTCATAAGATTCAGGCAATTAGTTAAAAACCATGATAAAATGATTAAAATTTAAAAATCAAGGCAATTAATTAAAAATAAAAATTCAAAGAAACTAAAAATTAAACTTAAAGAATGAAAAAATTATTATTAATAACCTATATCTTTTACAGAAAAAATAACCTACAATTAATGTTATTCTTTTTTTTTTCCAAAAAAAAAATGCTTGAAGTCAAAATTTCCGAAATGACGTACGTAAATGATACGGTAGGATATGGATGATGTGAGTGAACATGGCATGAAAACGACAAGTATACGAACGTGTTTGGTACTCCTATATATTTTTATTTATTTATTTTTAAAGCCCACAAAATAAGTTCTACCTAAGTTCTACCGTGCAAACGACGGATGACATAAGAGGTATCCATTATTCCGGACAAAAACAAAAATTTCATGTAGAATTGATTGCATTGGTCCCCTCAAATTTAAAAATCTCATCTAGCTAAATCGATTTAATGCTGATTAGTTTAAAATGAACTATTGTCTTTCCTACTTGTTTTTCCCAATAATTGACCTTACATTGCACGCAAATTGCATTAGCTTGGTCCAATCCAATTAAATTCGAGTCCACTTTTGCGTAAAGTAAATTGCGACTCTCTTAAAATATGGCCCCTTTAAGACGCTATATTCAACCCCTTTTTTTTTTGGCATTTTGAAGATGCTTACATGTTGGATTTATTTCAACAAAATAAATCCAAATGTATTTATTATATAAATAATATGTTGGCATATTCCTATTTAAAAAAAATAACAAAAACAAGGACCAGTTCTTCTTACAATATAATCCTAAATACATAGATGAAAAATGCTAAGTAGCCCGTTGGAGGGATCCCATTTAAGTACTCGCTTCCAGTTTTTTTTTTATTTAATAATTAAGAAAATAAAATTTAATAATCTTGTGATTTAAAAAAAAAAATTAAGAATATTTAAAAATAAATTAAATAAATAAACAAAAGAAAAGAAATACATTGAAGAAGCACAATAACGGGGCACCTCAACGGGCTGTCTAGCACCCCCTCATACATAGAAACTTCAATTTTTCTTAAGTTTAAAATTCCAAGACTTTGTTCTAAATTCTTGAAAAGCAAAAATGTTTAATATTAGTTAAATCACTCTATATTCTTCTTGGAGTGCTCTTCAAGACTTTAATATTTTAGCATTAAAGAAGGAAAACTCCTATCCATATTTGGTCATTATAAATGATTTATTCCTATGATCGACAAATATATGAATAACTTTCTATATTTTGATCATGTTTGTAATACCTATATTATATATATATATATATATATATATATAAGTTCATCATTATTTCCCATCTAAACATCTTATTATGTGACATTTAACGTTAACAAATAAGTAAAACATAATATATAAGTAAAAAAACATATTCAAAATAAAGTTTGTATAAATTGAAGAGATTGATAAAAGAAAATAAATTAAATACTACAGAAATTAGAAAGTTACAAAAATCATGATAAATTGACTAAAACTTAAAAATCAAGGCAAATATATAGTTAAAAGGGAAAAATTCAAAGAAACTAAAAATTAAACTTAACGAATGAAAAATTACTGTGAATAATCTAAATTCTTTACAAATTCAAGGTGGAGCTTATTCTTATAATCTAATAAGGGACAGGAAAAGGATGGTGATTAAACCACCCCAAAGGTATGGTCAAGTAGACCTTACTGTCTTTACTTTTACTGTAGCAGATGAGGTTATAAATCAAGAGCCAAGGTCCTATAAAGAGGACAATGAATAGCAAGGATGCTGATAAGTGGATCCTTGCTATGAATGAAGAAATGAAGTTCCTTATTAAAAATAAAACTTGGGTTTCTTTCACTAAGCCTACTGGGGTTAAACTATTAGGGTCAAAGTGGATTTATAAAATAAAGGAAGGCATACATGAACTTGAGGGTACTAGATATAAGGCTAGACTGGTAGCAAAAGGTTTTACACAGACGAAGGAAATAGACTTTAATGAAATATTTTTTCCTGTTGTTAAACACAGTTCTATTAGGTTATTACTTTCTTACACTGCTTTTGAGGATATGCATCTAAAGCAAATTGATGTTAAAATTGTTTTTTTTTTACATGGAGAATTGGAGGAAACAATCTATATGCAACCACCAGAGGGTTTTGTAAATTTCTCAAGTCCTGAACATGTATGTTTGCTTAAAAAAATTTCATATGGCTTAAAACAATCACCTAGACAATCATATAAAAGATTTGATTGTCATATGCTTGAAAATGGTTTTAACAGAAGCTGTTATGACAGTTGTGTCTACCATAAGTGTGTAGATGGAATAATGATTTATTTGTTGTTATATGTAGATGATATGTTATTGGTATGCAAAAATCTTACTTTGATTAATCAAGTAAAATGCATGTTAAAAGCATAGTTTGAAATGAAAGAACTGAGTCTTGCAAGTAGAATTTTGGGAATAAAAATAATAAGGAATAGACAAAACAGAATATTGTTTTTGTCTCAAAATTCTTACATTTGCAAAATTCTCAAAAGGGTTGGTATGGATGATGTAAAACCTGTTGTTACACCTCTGGGACAATATTTTAAATTATCTGCTACATAGTCACCTGTTACTAAGTCAGAAATTGATTTTATGAGTCAAATTCCATATGCTAGTATGGTAGAAAGTTTGATGTATGTCATGATCTGCACCTGACCTGATCTTACTTATGTTGGAAGTGTGGCTAGCAAGTTTATGGGAAATCCTGGTAAACCTCACTAGCATGCTATTAAGTGGGTGTTGAGGTACATATCTGGTTTTGTAAACTTAAGTCTGGTTTATGGGTTAAATGTAAGGACAATGAGTGAAGCAGAGGGTTTTGTGGACTCAAACTTTGCAAGTATTGTGGACACAAAAAAATATCTAACAGGTTATGTGTTTACAGCATTTTTTTTGGGGGGGGGGGGAATTAGTTGGAAATCTAACCTTCAGCTTGTTGCAGCTCTATCCACAATAGAAGCCGAATATATTGCCTTAACTAAGGCTATAAAAGAAGTCTTGTGGTTAAAAGGGATAACTAAGGAGTTAGGTATCTTTAGTGGCAATATCACAGTTTACTGTGATAACCAAAGTGCCTTACACCCAGTTAAGAATCAAATTTACCATGAGAGGTTTAAACATATTGATATTAGACTACATTTTATTAGAAATATTATAGAGTCTAGGGAGGTCAATGTGGAGAAAATTCCAACAGAGGACAATCCTTCTGGTATGATGACAAAGTATCTCCCAAGCACTAAGTTCAAACACTGTTTGGACTTAGTGTGTATGAAACTTGGTTCAAGTCCCCAAAAGGGGGAGGGCAAAGTAGGAATAGCCAAGATGAGAGTTAGGATACCTTGATAAACTCAGGTTTGCCAATGTAGAGAATGTTTAGTCTAATGTGGTGTCAAACCTATGTTTATTATGTGTACATGGTATCTATTATTTTACTGTGTGCAGGATATGATCAAAAGGCACTGTGTGGACCAAGGGAGATGCTTGAAACTCAAGTTTAAAACTGAGGGGCAAAACAGTCTTTTTAGATATCTAGATATTAAGTAAGGAAGCATCGGAGTTTTCCATTGAAGCACATGTGTCAAGATCTTGTACCTGTATATATATATATATATATATATCGCATCTGCAATCTTAGATCAATGGTATTCTTTTTTGTGTAACATCAGATATCGAGAGAGATAGAAAAAACAGAGTCGTGAGGTGAGGTCTACTAGGGTTTACGATCTGAGTGGAAGAAAACCTTCTCTGTTAGTTTTCTTGAGCTAGATTTCTAGCAATGTTGTAAAGTACACTATGAATTTGAAGATTCATCAATAAATATCGATCTATGAGATTGTTCCTGTCGTGGATGTAGGCCATTAGGACCGAACTGTGTAAGTTGTGTGTTCTCGTTATTCTTTTCATTTCTTTTATCGTTCTTACTTATTTGTGTTATATTCTTTAATTTCTTGAAGCTGGTTTTGAATGTATAAGCTCGTTTGTTGAAACCCTAATTTTCTCAACTCGGTAACTGAGGGTTTTATTTCTATCTTTTGAACAAGAAACTGGTCTTGTGATATTCACAAGAAGTAATTATGAAAGTTGGTCCCAAAAAATGTCTTATGCTATGCTGCTTTAAAAGATTAATACTAGTATGTTTGCTCTCTTATTGAGTTGTTAATAACTTATCTCCTTATCTTTACAATATTTTTCAGATACTTTGATATTTAGCTGAAGATCAAGATTATAGAATTGGGGGGAGATGATTTAAGTATAATGGCTTGAGCGTAAAAAATTACTATGAGTATTGATGAGATTTTTTTTAAAAATTGTTGTGTTATGATGATTTTTCATTTTGAGAAATTGTTTATATAGAGAAAATTAGTTAGAATCACAATTTTTGTATGATATTGGGATTTTGGAGTCTACAAATACATAATTTTCAAATAACTATTTAAAAATTATTATGATGATTATCCAAGTGGAAGTGTTTAATTTTTAGGTCTCATTTTCTATTATTATTTTTTTAACTACTCAATTTTCAAGTCAGATAATACATATTTGTCCAACATTATATCCTTCCTTACTTTTGGTTGGCCAAAATGTACATTTTTCCCTCCATTGATTGTCTTTCAAAAGTCTTTCCAAATAATTTTGGTTCCCTTTGCCTGTAGAATAGATATGTTTGAAACTAAATGCAATACTTGCAGCTACTGCCAATATAATTTTTTTTTTCAAACTACGTACTCAATTTTCAAAACACGTGATTATTGTTTGTTGAACATCATCCTTCTTGACTTTTAGTTTTAGTTGGCCAAAATGTGCATTTTTCCATCGATTGACTGTCTTGATCATGGTTCCCTGGAATTCAAAAATATCATTTTGTCACTATCTTGCGCTAAATAGACTGAAGCTAGTTTGTTTTCACAAGTCATTTATTTTATTTTATTTTATTTTATTTTATTATATTATTATGATTTTTTCAAATTTCGAAATAAGATATAATAAATCATTCAAAATTTTTAAATTTCAAAATTAAAAAAAGAAATATTTTAACAATATTTTATTAAACTTTCATTTCGTATCATTTCATCTATATAATAATCAAGTGTAACCTTAATTTCTTTAATTTATCCGGCCAACCAATTTTTATTATCTTGCAAGTTGGCATCTCTCAACAGGCGGCGGCCAGTAGTTCAAAAGTATTAATAAAAAGGAAGTTAGAAAGAAATAGAAAGAAAGGACTACTAGTCTAGTTAAAAGAAATTAGAAGAAATAAAAAGTCGATCCCATGGCCAAGAAGACAACCGATTATGGAAATCAGCAATATATATTTTTAATTTGAATTAAATTATGACTAATCCTTGTCGCTCTTCCTAATTTGTAATTTTTAAAGTATAAAAATTCACTCTAAACAGATTTTATTAATTGAAATCATTTTTCAAATGATCAAAATGTATCGTATAGAAAATTTGGTTTAGATGAATGATCGATGATGTGATTGTGAAGCATGGAAATGTGTAGAGAGGGGTTTAGATTGGTCATTTTTATATAAAGAAAAATATATATGTTCATCTTTTATGTTTGTATTTTTAACTTTCTTTAATAAGAAATCATGTTAATGGGATAGAGTGAGTGGTAGAAATGGATTTTAAATATTGTCAGCATTCCAATCTATTAAATTTTGAAAATTAGATTAAAAAAAAAGGTTTATATAAAAGTCTTAAACGTGTAGTGGGGTTCGGATATAAAAGTTCAAAAACTTGTGGCAGGCATCAATGTGAAAGTTTCCCCTACCACTAATTCCAAATGGTTGGTTGACACGCAAATAATTGAGTTGATCAATCCAATTAATTCGATTGAGCTTTGCGTGGAATTATTGTAATCTAAAATCAATGACGACTGACGATCGAGCACTCCTAAAGAATTGTTACATATAGCTGCATCTGAACGAGCACTCCTACATCGTGAGACCTACATATTACATATTATTCATGTAGGTCCTAAAGTTCATGCCAGCTCACACAGTAGAAATACATACATAAAACTAGTATAAATATAAATGGGTTAGTTCTCTTTGGGATATCAAAACCAAGAGTACTAATTGCATTAAGAGAGTAAAACAATGAGAGCTTTTTATCTCCAATTTCTGCTTCTTGTATTTGTACTCTTAGCTTGTAATGCAACAAAATTTGGTTTTGGTTTCGATTTGCATACTGATTCGAAACTCAAATGCATAAAGGAAGAAGGACAAGCTCTCCTCCAATTCAAACAACACCTTGTTGATCCTTTCCATTGGCTATCTTCTTGGGACACTGGTGAAGATTGTTGCAAGTGGCAAGGAATTAAATGCAGCAACAAAACAGGTCATGTTGTTATGCTCAATCTCCAGGCAGAGCCGGATTGGTTTTGGAGGAATCCTTTTCTACGATCTGCAATGTCTAAACATGTAGAAGGTGAGATAAGCTCTTCATTACTTGGATTGCAATATTTGACCTACCTGGACTTAAGTTTCAATAACTTTTCCAGGAAACCCTTCCCCAGTTTCATTGGTTCACTTACAAGGTTACAATATCTCAATCTATCATATACTCTTCTAGTGGGAACCATTCCACAACAGTTAGGAAATCTCTCAAGATTGATTTCTCTTGATCTTAATTGGAATTATGATCTTACGGAAGCACATAATCTTGATTGGCTAATTCATCTTTCATCCTTAACATATTTGGATATGACTTATATCAACCTTAGCCAGGTAATCAATTGGCCCAATAAGGTTATAATGCTCCCTTCTTTGATACACTTGAGTCTAAGTTCTTGCAGTCTCTCCAAAAAGACTCCTCATCAATTGCTTTCCATGAATGCTAGTACCTTATCACAACTTCAATTTCTAGATCTTTCTTACAATTATGATTTGATGGAGGAAAATAATTTTGATTGGTTAATTCATCTTTCATCCTTAACATATTTGGACATAAGTGGAGTCAACCTCAGCCAGGTACTCAATTGACCCAATAAGGTTATGATGCGCCCTTCTTTGATACACTTGAGTCTAAGTGGTTGCAGTTTCTCCAGAACGACTATTGAGTTGTTTTCAATCAATGCTAGTTCCTTATCACAACTTCAACTTCTAGATCTTTCTTACAATTATGATTTGATGGAGGAACATAATCTTGATTGGTTAATTAATCTTTCATCCTTAACATACTTGGACATAAGTGGAGTCAACCTCGGCCAGGTATACAATTGGCCCAATAAGATTATGATGCTCCCTTCTTTGACACACTTGGCTCTATGGAATTGCAGTCTCTCCACAATGACTCCTCATCAAATGCTTCCCATGAATGCCACTTTCTCGTCACAACTTCAATTTATAGATCTCTCAAACAATTATCTTGACTGCTCTATATTTCGTTGGTTGTTCAACTCCACTACAAATCTTGTTGATTTGTACCTTAGTGGTAACGAGTTACAATGCTCCATTCCGGATGCTTTTGGTAGCATAAGTTCTCTTAAAAAACTATCTCTCTCTGAAAATAAGCTTGTTGGCGGCATTCCAAAATCTTTTTGCAATTTATGCTCCTTATATTCGTTGTCTCTTACGGATAACAATCTTAGTGGAAATCTTTATGAATTTATGAGTAATACGTCAGGTTGCTTAGTGGATTCCTTGCAGATATTTTATATAAGCTACAATAGCTTCACAGGGCCATTGCCTGAGAGTATTGGAAACCTATCCAATCTTCATACGTTGAGTGTTGCTAACAATTCCCTTGCAGGGGTGATCACTGAAGCCCATTTTTCAAATCTCTTCAAACTGAAATATTTATTTTTATATTCCAACTCCTTCATTTTGAGATTCAGCCATGATTGGGTTCCACCATTCCAACTGGATGATATTTTTTTGAGCTCTTGCAAATTGGGACCAACTTTCCCGAAGTGGCTTCAAAGTCAAAAGAATTATACTCGCCTTGATATTTCTGATGCTGGAATTTCTGACATTATCCCTGCTTGGTTTTGGGACTTTCCTCCCAAGTTGTCCTATTTAGATATGCATAACAATCAGTTGCATGGGAACTTGCCAGACTTGTCATCATCCAGACTTGACTGGTTCGCTTGGATAGATTTAAGCTCCAACCTTTTTGACGGTCCAATACCACCTTTTCCGTCGAATGTGTCATCACTAGACCTATCGAATAATAGGTTTTCTGGGCGAGTTTCCTTCCTGTGTAAACTCAATACTCCAATGTTATTGGAGTTTCTAAACCTCTCAAACAATACACTGTCTGGAGAGCTTCCAGATTGTTGGACGTATATTCGTGGCTTGCTTGTTCTTGATTTGGTCAAGAACAATTTCTATGGAAAAATACCGGACTCAATGGGCGCCCTAGCCTCAATTCAATTTTTACATTTAAGCAACAATGGCTTTGTCGGAAAGTTGCCGTTGTCCCTTCAGAATTGTAGCGATTTGATAACCATTGACTTGGGAGCAAATAACTTGTCCGGAATGGTACCTCCATGGATTGGCGATAGTTTGCCAAATTTGGTTATTATTAACCTACGATCTAATCAGTTTTATGGAAGATTGCCTTCAAGCCTATGCCGTCTATCATATATTCAAATCTTGGACCTTTCTTCAAATAAAATCGAGGCAACTATTCCAGAGTGTATCTACAACTTGACTGCAATGTCTAATCACAGTATGGGTACAATTTCAAGTGCCATATACCCGATTAATGCAACAAGAGGATCTTATATTGAGTATGCATCCTTGGTATGGAAAGGAAAAGAGTCTGTGTTCAAAAACACATTGGGACTTGTGAAAATGATTGATCTTTCAAATAATAAATTACATGGGAAGATTCCAGAAGGAATTACTAATCTTACAGAATTAGTAGCCTTGAATTTATCAAGAAATAATTTAACTGGATTAATCACTCCAAAGATTGGTTTGTTGCAAAATTTGCAATCTCTTGATTTATCTAGAAACCAACTTTATGGTGAAATCCCAATGAGCATTTCCAACATAAGTTTTCTTGGTCAATTGGACTTGTCCAGCAACGACTTATCAGGCAAAATCCCAACAGGAACTCAAATACAAAGCTTTGATGCGTTTGCATTTATGGGAAATCCTAAACTATGTGGCTCTCCACTTCCAAACAAGTGTCTAGAAGATCTTGATCCAAATTACACTTACACTTGGGGCCACAAGAATGAGAATGTTCAGAAAAATGGTGATGATGGATTTATAACTAAAGGATTTTATATTGCTGCAACTCTCGGATTCATTGCAGGATTTTGGTGGGTGTGTTTCATTAGAATGCTAAACATAAGGTATATACTACAACGTCTCACTTCCAAGGCTCGAATGATACTACACGTGGCAACAGCTCTATATATGTTCACTTTGTAAAGTTTATTTATAAGGTAAAAATCTTCGCCACATATAATAGGAATATATATATATATATACATATTAACATATTTATATATATGCTTTGTCAATATATTATAGTATGAATATATAAAGTCTTTAACTTGCATCTCTTAAATTATCTTTTAAAAATCTTATCGACCTTGAATTTAGCTTTAGTAAGTCCTTTCATGAGGCATATATATATATATATATATATATATATATATACATTTATATAGTAGAACAATGCTAGGGATCCTTAATTTGAGATCCCTACTTTTGTTCCCTACTAATTTTTTTAATATTTTATTTACATGAATTTTTTAACATCTTAAAATATTTAAAAAAAATACAACATTATTTAAAAACACTTATATAAAAATCAAGTAATTAAAAAAAAAAAGTTAGTAGAGAACAAAAGTAAAGATCCCGAGCATTTTTCTATATAATATATTTAGAGATTCATTTCTTATACATAATTGTTTCAGTCCCCGCTTTTTATGTCACTTTTGTTCAAAATGGGTAGTTATCTAACAAGCTCATATGTGGATGCTTATGATCATGAGTTTATTTTATTTTGTAGTCTAATTTTTTTTTATTTACTTTTGAATAATGTTGTTTTATTATTCAAAACTAATATTTGTTCATTTACCAGTGATCCAGCTAGCCGGAGACAACTCATCATTTGAATAAGCTAGCTAGTCATGATACCATATATACATATATGGTACATCAAGATCATTTTGTTTTTATTTTTTTTTAGTGGGTTAGTTGTACTTGTTTTTGACAGTAAATAGTATCGATCAAAAGACAATTATTGTATCTTAGACAAATATTTGTAAGTACTTTTGATTGGATGTAATCTTAAATTTAAACTGCAAACTAGCCACTTTTTATATTCTATAATTGATCAATCCTGCATTTAGTTAGGTTTGACACTAAGATTATAAAACACCATCTGGATTTTGTCAACATTGAGTTGATCAATCCAACACTTAGATTAAAACAATGATAATAATTAAAAAAAAATTGATAAACTTATTTACAATTATCTCAGGGCCTTCTCAATCCGACATTAAAAATCATTCAGTAAGAGAATCCAACTGAGCATTAGTTAACCCAAAACAAAAGCACTAATCTGCCTTACTCAACAATAAGAATACAACTGGCAATTAAAACTCAGTCACTGCACAGCCCTAAAGGAGTAAAGTACCCAAATATACATTTAGCATCCACAATTGAAGCAGAGTTCGTTGTAATAGAGAATTTACTTCAGAGCTCCCACAACTAAGAACCCCTTATGAGTCTCCCAAAATTCTGTTTCCAGCCAACGGATAACTGAAAGTGCAAAAGATATCCTAAATTAGACCTGAATAAATGAAATTACATAAAGCCTGTACTTCCTGGCCACACTCAAAACAATCATTGTCCAAGATAGACTAGAATATGTTATCAGAGTTATTAAAAATATAGAACTACTTGGATTCTTTTGAAGTTCTGAACAAGTTATAACAATAATAATGAAGGGCAGTATGCGTATCACATAATTGAGGATGCCATATACACAAACTTCTGCAAGTTTCCCGTTTTACATCTGAAAAGCGGAATTATTATTCCTGGAGTAGTTTTGAAGCATCATAAGAGAACAGGAGTAGTGCATTCTTTTAACTAACATCTGCAAGTTCTTCCTTGGTCATATCAACAAAGCCTGCTACATAACCGAGTACCTGGAGACGATCAAATTATACACTTTTTATACTCATGAGTCATAGCATAGGGTCAGCAGCACTCCTTAGCATGTACAAGAAATACACCTAGTATCATACATTATCTGAGAGCTCTCGTTACCCAAAAGAACAAAACCATGAAGCCCAAACTTTGTTTTGATTGGTAAACTGCATTAGACAAGTAAAAAGCCCATAACTGTCCCCTTAATTTACACCTAAAACCAGGCTTAGCACTTGTAGATATCCTTTACAAGAATATTCGCAATTTGTTTCAAGTACCCTGATTAAGTGAAGTATGTCCTAGTTTCAATGCATGATCTTTTTATTCATTATCAGATAGATTTATGGAAGTTTTATGTAAGCTATGCTGCTGACTTTCCAAATAGGATACAATTTGTGATGTCGCCCTGCAAATTTATAGCTTTAGTAAAGTCACAAGCCAAAAATTAATCTTTCCATTCAACTACTTCAGGTTTGCTAGGCCATTTTCCTTTTCCCATTCCGTAATTTTCGACTGTTCCTATCTACTAATAAGAATGAGAGAGAGAGGGGAGAGAGAAATAGGGATTTTTTTTATTAGTAATAGAAGATTTTATTAAAAAGTACAAAAGACGTAAAAACCATATCCTTCTAAGCATGGTTCAAGGTGGGCCCCTATATAACATTACCAATTGGCAAAGAGGTCTACTTCTACTATCCATGTAGGCATAACCTCAACCAACCCTACTCATCCGAAATAACTTGTTCCAAAAAGCTCTGGCAATGAGCAAGAGAGAGAGAGAGACAAAGAGAGAAGGAAACAATGTCAATTTGTAGTCTTCTACATACCATCTATCCAAAATACCCCAGTAATGGCAAACAATTTTTTTAAGTAAAAGATTTCTCCCTATTCTTCATATCTTATATTTTTCCCTTTTTACCTCAATAAGTTCTGTTTCATGAATCTCTGATCTGCTGAATTTGTCCAAAATTTCTTGTTTCAAACTTTAAATAGCACCAAAGACTGTCCCTTTACAACCTTGCCATTCTCACTACTTCTAAATGCCTTAAGGAGAAAGTGACAAAAATAATTAAAAAAAATTGATTTACCTACTCCTATAAAAAGTGAATTAACCATTCAAACAATAAAGGAAACAAATGGGGATGAAGTAAGAGACCCACATTCTGAATGTTTGCTAGATGATTGAGTGTCTTTTGGCAGTGTTGACACATCTCTTACACATTTTGTGATTGAGAAGATTGAAAGAAGACTTGCCTGGAAATAGATTTACCTTTCAAAAGGAGGTAGAATCACTTTGATTAAAAGCACTTTGACCAGCCTTCCCTCTTATTTCCTCGCTCTCTTTCCCCTTCCAGCGGGGATTGCAAAGAGAATTGATAAAATTTATAAAAAAAATTTATGGGATGGAATTGGCGAGGATAGAAAATTTTACTTTGTGCGTTGGAACAAAGTTTGTGCCCCTATGTCTTGTGGGGGATTGGGTATACAAAAATCTAAGGCCTTTTAATAAGGTTCTTCTTGGAAAATGGCTTTGGAGATATATTCATTAAAGTGATGCTTTATGGCGAAAGATTGTAGATGCAAAATATGGAAGTTTACAGGGGAATTGGTGTTCTAATGAAGTTAAAGGGGCTTTGGGGGTGAGCTTATGGAAATCCATTCGACTGGGTTCGGGGGACTTTGCTAACAATATAAGATTTAAAGTGGGGAATGGGAACAATACCCTTTTTTGGCATGACATTTGGTGCAGAAATTCAGCTCTTAATCTTAGTTATCCTAACCTTTTCCGGATAGCTAGAAATAAAGAGGCAATCGTGGCTGATTCTTTTCAGAGCTTAAATAATTTGATTCATTGGAAAGTGGAGTTTATCAGGGACCTTTAGGATTGGGAGCTTTGCGAAGCTTTGTGAAGCTTCTAACTTTTTTGCCAGGCTTTATGATACAAGGTTTGATTTTTCAAAGGATGATAAGTTGCTATGGAATCCAGATGCTAAATCCACATTCTCTGTAAAATCTTATTATAATGTGCTAAACTGCAAGAGTGGTAATGCTTTTCTCTGGAAATGTATTTGGAAACCCAAAGTACCTAGCAAAGTTGCCTTTTTTTGTTGGCTGGTTTGTCTTGAAAAAGTCTTTAACTATTGAAAATTTGAAAAAGAGGGGGCTGCTTATTATTGATTGGTGCTTTATGTGCAAGAAAGCAGGGGAATCTGTTAGCCATCTTTTTCTACATTGCGAGGTGGTGACATCATTGTGGTATGATATCTTCAATAAGGCTGGAATTGCTTGGGTCATGCCCTTGCACATGGAGGAATTTTTGGCTAGCTGGAATGTTTCCCTTGTTCAAGGAAATAATGCTGATTTTTGGAGAGTTGTCCCCTTATGCTTGTTTTGGTGTTTATGATCTGAAAGAAATGGGAGATGTTTCGAAAATTGTGAATGTTCTTTGGGGAATTTTAGGGTTTTTTTTTATCAATACTCTCAATTTTTGGGTGCAAAACCTTGTGAGGGAAGGAAATTCTTGTAATGTTTTGTCTTTATTTCCTCAGATGTAGCTTGTAACTAGGTTATCTCCATTGTACATTTCCTGTGTACTTGGTTTTGCCTAATTGCATGAATAAAATTCTTATTACTTATCAAAAAAAAAAAAAAATTACTGGAACAGTCATCACTTGAAGAAAACTTACACCCTTGCCCTTGTAGCTCTTTAGGGATGGAGGGTTCCCTATCAACCATAAACAGTGAATCTAATTCAGACTTTGGAAGTGCATCTGGTGCATCTGACTCCAATAAAATCCTTTCAGAAGGTGCCTAAGAAAGGAAATGGGCCTTTCTATTTTATTCTCAATTGAAAAAAACAAAAAAACCTATTGGAATTGTTGGATCTTAATTTTTCTCTCTTTTAGTAGGCAAAACTGGATTTATATCAACTTTCCGCCCTTAATATTTTCTTTGCTTTCCTTGCTTCTATGGACATAAGAAATACAGAGAATGAAATATAAGCACCAAGCTTGGCAAATTCTGGTACCATTTCAACTGATCGTATGAATGAAGAATAATGCCAGTAAGAAAATTTCCTATGGATTTAAACATACAATTATGAGGGAAAAAGAACAACTTCTAGTAAGAAATGGAGTGGTACAAGCTACAGATACAAAAAGAAATGAACAGCTCAGAGACAACTTTACCTCGATAAATTATGACATTATTGCAATGACCATGGCAGAGATGGAGAAAGAAACAAGGGGCCAAAGAATCAATGAGGAGCCCACTGAAGATGTCATTTTGAAAAATAGATCATGCTCCATTTTTTAAGTAGTTTAATGCTTTTAAGATTACACTCAACCCTTTCCTAGCACATATATTAGAAAATCCCAGAGCACATGATCCTTAACCTTAAACCAATGTCAAAACCCCTGATCCACGCAGGAAGTTGTTAACATCCATCCCAAAAGGTGATTTTGGCGTAAATAATAATAGTGGAAGTAGGAAGCATGTGCATAGAGGACAAATTTGCACAAAAGCTCGTTGAGTTTTAGAGAATGGGCTGGGGATGTAACATAAATGCAAGATACAACCAGGTCACTGGCTATCTCAGTTTCAAAAGTCAAAAAATGTAAGAGATCTATGCTCTGCTGAAGGAAAACCCCATGAATGAAAACCCCATCACTTACGTATTTGAAACTGAGACAGCAGTTCTTCTCAATCTCAGGGAGTGATACTAGTATTGATGGTAACAAACTTTGACTTGAGGAAAGCTAATGCATGAGACCTTGTCCAAGTAATTTATACTTTCTAAGTTCCTCTGTATAGGTGTTTCTCTCCTATACTTTTGTACTTTTGTCACACACTTTTTAATTCCAATAAAATCTCAAATACTTATTATACTTTGGAGATCCAAACGTAATGTTTGGATTGCAATAATCTCTTTGAGTTGCATTGACATTGGTTTACCCCATAAAACTTGGGCCTATTATTCTCATAATACAAACCCACACACAGGCTTAATTTCCTCATAATATTCTTCGAAAAAAACGTAAAAATGATACAAATATCATGAAGAAGCAAACTTCATTATCTGAAGAAGATCACCAAATGCCCGAACGCAATGGATAGATGCTGGTTTTTTCAACTCTCTTACAAGTTCAGGTTGTTGCCGGAAAACATCAACCAGGGAAAAAGAAAAACCTCTACTAACACTCCAGCAACCATCTAAAACAAGAGTAGTGCTACATGTACTAAAAATTTTACTTACAAGACTCATTTTGCAACTTTTTTATATATTCTTTAGTTTAATGGTTTTTAGCTATTGTACTAGAGAGAGGAGATGTTCATGAGTTTTTGAGTTCTTTTCAGCTTACTAGTATGTAACGAGGTGTCTCTTTTATATATCCCTGTGTAAATGGACTTTGCCTAGTTGCATCCTTCCAATATAGATTATTACATATCAAAAAGAAAAAAAAACAAGACTCATTTTGTTAGTTTTATTTTTGTGAGATCCCAGACTATGTGTATTTTTATGTATTATTTTTATTCTTATTGTTGATTGTTTTAATTTATTTTAATAATATTATTGCTTGTATTTTATTGTTTAAAATTATTATTTGAACTATTAATTAGTTAATATTTGTTTTATGTTGTTTTTATATTTAAATATTAAGTTACGTTGCTTTTCATATTAATTTTAATGTGAAGCAATTATTTTAATGACTGGGATTAAATTTCTTTGTTTAATTATGAGTTTATTTGATGTATTTTATTTATTTTATTTATTTTAATTAAATGCGTTTCGGAATGGGTTTATATATATATATATATATATGTTTATGTTGTGATTTTAAGTGTTTTTGCGACCCAAATTATGGGAATTGGATCTTATTTCTTTTCCTACCTTTTTCTTTTTCTTTTTCTTTTTCCTTTTTTCTTTTTTTCTTTCTTTTCCTTCTTTTCTTTCCCCAGTCCCCCCCCCCCCCAAAAAAAAAAAAAAAACTGCGCGACCAGCCCCATTCTTTGTTTTCCCATTCGGCCTTAAGCCCGGCCAGCCTCCACCGCCGGCCACCAGCCCTCACCTCCCCCACTACTAGGACCGCCACCTACCAGCCAGCCTACCTCGGTGACCCTAGGCCCAGACCTTCTCCCACCTCCCGCTGGTAGGCTCGAAATAAAATCTTGGATTTTCCAGCGATTTCGGCTACCACAGGCCACCCATGGCATCGACGACCTACCACCAACCTCCCCTCACTCCAACGAGCATAACCCACTGCGCAAAACCACCCAGTTCCGTCATTTCCTCCTCCACCCAAAATGAGTCTCTAAATGGATCCATCTTCGCCGCGCTGTTGTCCGACCACCGTTAACCTCACCGCCACCACCAAAGTGCTCCCCTATTTCAGCCGACCACCCCCTAGCTCAACTCCTCAAACCGCGGCCCCACCTTCCTTGTACAACCCCAAACTCGAAAATGGGTTTCCACCCATTTTGAGCCCAATCCGCCACCTTCCGGTGGTTGTACCGCCTCACCACCACCTTCATGAGATTCCTCACCTTTCAATAAGTATTTCCCTAAATTTTAGTATTAAACCAAGCACTCTAGCCTAACGTACGAGATGACCCGCTGTGACCACCGTTAGGGGTGTAAAAAGACCGAACCGGACCGGCGGACCGGACCGGACCGGTTGTCCCGGACCGGTTGGAGTTCGGTCCGGTCCGGTCCAAAAAATATATGGACCGGAAAATTCCGGTCCGGTCCCGGTTCAGGGAGTTCATCCCCCTGGACCGGACCGGACCGGACCGAATCCCTTTTTTTTTAATTTTTTTTTAAATATATGTATATAAAAATAATAATATAAAAATTTTAATATTAATATTAATATTAATATATATTAATATATAATATATACTCTTATAATATTAACATATAAATAATAAGTGTATTATTATTATTTAATATATTATTACTAATTTATTACTATTTACTAACATATAAATATATAATATACTAATATAAATTGTAATAATGTTATTACTTATTAGTTATAGTTTATTAACATATACTAATGTAATAATATTATTAGACTATTAAATTATTAGTTATAGTTTACTAATATACTTAATATTTAATATTAACTAATATATTAATAGATAATATATACTCTTATATATTAATATATAAATAATAAGTGTATTATTATTATTTAATATATTATTAATAATTTATCACTATTTACTAACATATAAATATATAATATACTAATGTAAATTATAATAATGTTATTACTTATTAGTTATAGTTTATTAACATATACTAATGTGAAAGTGTTATTAGACTATTAGACTATTAGTTATAGTTTACTAACATACTTAATATATAATATATACTAACATATTAATATATAATATATACTAACATATTAATATATAATACATACTTTTATAATATTAACATATTATAATTTATAGTAATTAAATTTGGACCAAAAAAATATTTGATTATTGTAGAATTATATATTAAATTTAGCTCATTAAATCATATGGGGCACCCCTGGACCGGACCGGACCGCCCCTGGACCGAATTGGACCGGACCGGTATGGACCGAACTCCTGTATGGTCCGGTCCAGGGTGAGAGAATTTTTGGACCGAATGAAATCGGTCCACAAATTTCCCGGACCGGACCGGACCATTTACACCCTTAACCACCGTGGATCGCCATTTGCTCGATGATCAGGTTTTTACCCGCTATAAATATTTTTCAAATAAATTTTAAGATTTAAATATATTTTTGCATCGACAGATATTGTAGTTGGTTATTGTTGGGATTTGTTGGTTGATGAGTATCTTTTTGTGCATGGTCGGATGCATTGTGTATTTACACTCATGTTTATGGGAATATGTGAAAACTGGATTTTAGCATGATTTTGGATGTTCATGTATTGAAAATGAAAACTGGGTTTTCAAATGTGTTAAAACGGTTTTTAGGTGCGTGTATCATGACCCTAAGCCGAGATGAGACATTATCTCGATGGAGCTCCTCTGGTCACTCAAGAGTAGAATATACTGAGTGACATCTCTTGGGTTGTCGCCAGGCAACAAAGGGTTCGGACGGGATGGTAACGCTATCGTGCCAACTCCGTAGCCCCTCTACTGGCGGGGGCTTGGGGATGCATGGTCATGGTTCGTACTGGACGCGGTTAGCTAGACATCGCCCGTTCTGAAGTCACATGCATGGTCGTTACCTACGATGTGATGATGAGAGGCAGAGTGTGCGGCTGGTCCCTAGGGTAGATCATAGTGCATACGGTTAATAAAATGAATGTTTAGGCCATTTTTTGAAAAAATGACGGATTTTGATTATCGGTTTTACGTTGACCATTTTCTGAGAAAGTGCTTGTGGTTTTAATGGATTTACTTGCTTAATTTTCTGAGAAAATGATGAATATTTTTATTGCAGTTTTATCATGGACCAAAATGAAATTTTGACGTGTTATTTTATTTATTTTGAGGAAGATGATTTTAAACTTCATGCATATGGTGTCATGTCCATGAGTATTGTTGTTGCATGAGTATATTTTATATCTTGTTATTTGTTTGGGTTCTACTTACCTGCGATGTCATTTTTGACGTCGTAGTTTTTTGGATGCAGAGTTTGAGGAGGCAGTTTCGCCGTTGATGTACTATTATTATAATTTGTTATAATGAAAAATGTTTTCCCCTTTTTATAAATATGTATTTTTATGATTTGTCTTTTAGATGACTGTATTAAATCTCCAATTGGAGAATTTGTATTAAACTGATTCATAAAATATTTCTTACAATTCTGATACTTAGAAATTGACTTCAATTATCTACTGTTTTTATTTATACATATCGCGTATTCACACACTTGGCACTTAACGTTGGGGATGCGTGATCCGTGTTGTCATCATCTCGACGCATCGATTTCTGTATCATTTTAAGGAAAATTTTGGGACGTCACAATTTTGAACTTCAAATTTCTTGATTTCTAGCATATCAATAATTGACATGTGGAGAGGTAAGTTTTTTTATAAGTTTTTCCTGAGTACATTTAGCATTTTCCCTCAAACAATAAGCATTCTCTCAACCAATAAAGGGGAAAAAACAAAGAAACGATAGTTTTACTCATCCAACAAATATTTTGAGATAAACATTTGTGATGAGAAAAGTACAAATAGTTCACAGAGGAACAAAAAGAGACGAGGGAATTTCTTTTTTTTAAAGGGGGAAGGGTATGAATGTGAGAAAAACCCTTTCTTACATGAGAAAAAAAAATCTAGTATTTCTCACCCATCTACTTCACCAAATGCCAGTTTTTCTGCAACAACCACCACCACCACCATGACTTGAAGAGCTCCAAGCTAATATGGTAATTACTAGAAACACCCCTCATCATAAGAAAGAGATAAATAATGAAAGGGGTGCGTGTGTGGTCGATAAATGCCTTGAAAACTCCATTAACAGGGAAGCAAACAATGCCAGCGTCAAGCGTTGTGGCGATCAGCTATGGTGTCCGACTCAATATTCTAGGGTCTTTAAGGTGATAGTGTGCATCAAACAATTTCATCATTGACCCCTCCCTCTCCCTCTCTCTCCCTCCCCCTCGCCTTCTCTATCACCGCCGTCACTTTATAAATTTCTCTTATCTAATGAACCACATCAAGATACGTCAATTTATAAATAAAAAAATTGTGTAAATCTTTTATGATTGAAGAGTTTTTTTAAAGAAAAATTTAACAGAGATAGGCTTAAATGCATGGGCATCGAATTATCTATTTAAGTTAATTAACTTCAGCTAGAGATTAATATAATTTTGATAAAAGAAAATATACCTGCAATCGTGAATAGTACAACAGCTACATAACCACTTTAAAAAAGTGAGAAAAATATATGACCCACGTGAAAAAAATTAATTTTCTAATACTATATCTCACTCTTTCTCAAAGTGGTTACACGACTTTTACGCACCTTACGATTGTATGTAGAACTATTTTTTTGATAGATACTCCTACTTGGCTAAGACATTAAAAATATATTATTTTTTCTCTCCACTTTTTACAAGCTACTAAGAGCATTGGCAAAATACCCCTTTTGGAGATTCATTTTACCATCTAAATAAAACTCCCACATTGGCTTACGCAACTTTGAGACAAAATAATAATAAAATATCATTTTACTCCAATTTCAGTTAGTTCAGTTTTTCTAGTCCTTTTACTGCATCCAACCCAATTAATTTGTGGTGAACATTAAGTTGCCTAGGATGCAATTAATTTCTGCATCCGACCTAGTTTTATAATTTTTGTCACGTCCTATTAGTGCATCCGACCCAATTATTTAAACTTTCTTAATTTCTGAGTTCATACCTAGGATGCATTTCGTTAATATATATATATATAAATAAAACTGGGTTGCATTTCGTTAACATATATAATTTCTGAGTTCATACTTGGGATGCATCCAACCCATATGCATTTCATCTAACATATATGATGTGCTCAAAAACAGTTTGTAATACAAGTTCATAATTCTGTGCTAAAAAAACTTAATACAAATTCCACGAATCAAAATCAACTTAATACAAATTCTAAAAAAGTTGATTTTGATGCAAATTCATTACAATACATCTAGCAAGCAACAAAAATGATCCATCGAGTCTACTACCAGCGAGCACCAACAAAAAACCAGCAGAACTAGTTCCAAATGTAAGACAAAATACTCAAGTATGAGGTCAGGAAGAACTCAGAATTTCCAAATTACAACAATTCGGAATTTCCTGCCAATTTACACTCAATAAATTGCCTAAACACTATCAATAGACGTGCAAAAAAAAAAAAAGGAATGGAAAACCATCGAATAAGCTAGCAGCAGTAAAACACTATCCACTAAAATAGTAGCAGTGACTCATTTTGAATTTGTATTTTAACACTGTGAAGCATGAATTAGAATAATCTATATCCTTGTTTTATATTTTATGAAATAAAAATATTAAAGCTGTCTTGTGTGGTCATTGTCCATTGAACATATTGAAGCAAATTGCTTAAAAAAATTTGGAGATATTGCCATGCATTGGCTTGATCATTGACCTTTTTTTCTAGTTTTTGACCATTTCTTTTCCATGGCAATTATTTATGCCATCATAATCCATAAAGCATGGGGATAAAGAACGTGAAAGCCCCAAATAAAACTCCAAATCACTCATTCAAACCACTACAAAATACAAGAAAGTCAGAACAGAGCACATCATATTGAGTAGCCAAAAAAGTTCCCAAATCACTCATTCAAACACAAAATTAGCATCAAAGTTGAAATCTTTTTCATTTTATTCCCAGATGACAACAATTTAAGGCAGTTTTTTCCTAAAAGTGCAAATATGTGACTAAAAGTGCAAATCTTTTAAGGCAAGAATGTGACCAGTCATGGGTGAGAACAAGAAAGCCTAAATCATCCCCACTACGGTAAACATAATTACTCCAAGAATCATGGGTGAGTACAAATGGCCGGACCAAACAAAGCCCCAAATCACTCATTCAAAACACAAAATTAGAATCAAAGTCTTTCTTATCTCATTCCCAGATTTTCACTTCAAAACCCAAATGGAGGGTTTAAACAACAGAGCCAATAAAAAGAATGAAAACCCTAATGACAAGATGACCATTACCTTCTGCGACCGAGAGAGTGAGAGATGCGAGGGAGAGATTAATTCCTCGTGTAAGGGAGAGACCGCGAGAGGGACAGAGATGCGAGGGGGAGAGCCAAGCTTTGTGGCAAGGTTTTCGGGATGAAAATAGTTTCGTTGGGATGCTTGCCGCTTGAATCGAAGTCACTGGACATTGAGAGTGAGAGGAGGGAGAAGGAAATATATAAATATGTTTTGTAACTCTTCAAACATGAAAGTTATTATATATAGGTATCTAAATATTTTGATATGTGTATTTTAATGGGAAAGATTTTAAGTTTATATCATACCTAAGAAGTTACATAGATCAATACCAATGCTCGAGCATCCAGATCAGATTCCTTTCAAAAATTCTTATAATTTCTTAGGTTTGCTTATAATAACGAGGTTAAAACTCTTGTACTTTTTCAAATCTTCATATAAAATATAATAAAAAATTTTACTTTTTAATTTTCAAAATCACTTTTTCAAATCTCATACAAAATTAATATTAAAAAAATTACAATAATACTTTATTATTTTTGTAACTTTTATCTCATCTCATCTCAATTTAAAAAAAAATTAGGTGATAGTTAAGAGTTTTTTTATTTATTTATTTGAGCCTTAGTTAAGAGTTGTGTTGTAAGAAAGTTCCTATATGTGCACGAACCGGTGCATAGCATTAAAAATAATAAAAGTTCTAGCAAGAGATAGGACCTTTCGACTTTCACCCTTGTCACCATCCTTTCATTTGTCGTTGTCTCTTTGTCCATTTTCTGTTGCAGTTTATAAGGAATCGAGGTTTGTCACTGCACCTTCCTTATTTCTGGTGGTGGTCTTTCTTCTTTCTTGTCTCCTTAATGATTTAGGTCTAAAAAAGTGTACAAATGGAAAGAGTTAATGGATCACTGATTGAAAATCATTTTATCATTTTATTTGAAGAAGTCTGTTATCAGGAGAGCCCATCAGTAGAGAAGATAACAACACGAACAACTCAAATATAGAAAGAGGTCTGACATGGAGGAGTTGGATCAAGACCCACCTCTCCCTCGTCTTCAACAAGAAATCTGACCTCAGGCTCCTCCTCGACGTTATGAGTTGTCCTCTCTTCCCCATCCCACTCCAATTGTCCACATTTCATTTGAGTTCATGACTAAGGCACGAGATATGTGTTAGTGATCGTTTGCTAGCTATTTTGGTTGGGATCGATTATTTCACATTCCTAGTTGAGAATACATTATTTTTTCGAAGTTTTTTTCGAAGATTGATATTTTGCTAGTTGGGATCGTTAGCTATTTTGCTAGCTATTTTTTGAAGTTTTTTTTTTCCAAACTTTTCCAAAGTATAACCACCTTTTCCAGTGGTATATCATCAATAATTTTATTAGCACTCCCAAGTTCCCACCCATTACCCTTCATTATTTGCAATTTTCTTGTATGTTGCAAATGATCTATTTTAATCTATCGATTACATTATTCTAATAGCTTTTTCCTAGTTGCAGATGATTATAGTGCTAATAGATTGATATTGTATTTGATTAGAAAAAGAGTGATATTGTATATATGAAGCTTGAATATTAAACGGAAATCAGGAAGTGGCTTCAAGGGATTGAATATTTCTCGTTAGGTGTACCTGCATATTTATGAAAAAGAAGTAATTGGCCAATCCAAATGCACTACAGAAGTACGGATATGGCGCTTTGTTTTCTGATTTTCATTAAGCAATCCATACACACTACAGAAGGTAGTCCTGAGTGCAAAGGGAAACCAAAAAAAAAAAAAACTCATGTTTAGTATAAAAGAGGGGTGAGCTTTTTAAAAAGAGGATGAAAAAATAATCTTACATATTTAAATGGGAGTGCAATTAGAATTTCTCTTTTGCCACGTACCTTAAAAAAATTTCCTAAATTTTAATGAACTTTAAAAACTTTCAGCATCTCATTCTCTATCATTTTTCTATTTTATTAAAATAATATTTTTTTCTCACTTCCATTTATAAATTTAACTGCTCAATATTTTTTCTTATTCTTCAAACTATTACTCTAGTGAATATTTTTTTAAAAATTAAATTATGAGAGAAAGTGTAGATAATTGGAAAAAATTATTTTATTTATTAGAATAAACTATTGATAAACGGTTATTTAGAAAATAAATAGTAATTTTCTATATTTGAAAAACCATTATTTATTTCCCAAATCCTTTTTCTAAAATAGGGATTCAAATGTCGAGAGATTTTAACCAAAATAATAAAAGGAGCCTCAGCTCTAGAGAAAAATGATTGATGGGCACCAGATGTGAATCCTCTAAAAGCATTGGAATTTACCAAATTGAATTAGCTAATGCGACTTAACTTTGACCTATATTGAATCAGCTATTATAAAAATATCTCAGCTTTAAACTATAGTAAAATCATTGAATTCACCAAATAGAAATTGCTATTGTAGCAAAGTCATATCATTTTTTCCCAAAAAAAAGAATCATAATTTTATAACATTATTTCATAACAATTGAATCTACTTGTCTTTCCCCTACTTCTTTTCTCTCCTTTTCAGTTTCTTTCTCGCAATCACTTTCAATTATTTCAGTTTTTTTTTAAATAATACTTTTACTTCCCACCATACCTGTTCAGTCTTAAAGTAACTTGGGCCTAAAATTTAAGAGAAATAAAATAGGGATTTGAACTCAAATTACTGCTCAGTATCATGATGAGTTACCTGATCTCTGATTTTGCCTTTCTACCAGTCAACAATGTCACTCTGTCAAATTCATTTGTTTTCATATATGAAATGAGATATGATAATTAAAAATTAAATAAAATATTATTATTATATAAATATTGATAGTATATATTTTTTTAATATTATTTTTATTTTAAGACTATAAAAAAAAATTGGGTAATGCACTAACAACCCTGGTACAGTCGTTCAGATTTTTACCTCTTAATGATTGCCATCATTTATATTAATGCCACATGATTCATTTCTAATGAACTAAAGTTATGGGAAATTCAACCTCATGAAAAACTCTTTTACCTTTGGAGATAAAATGATGTTTCAGCATATAGACGCCTCATATGGCTTCTTAATGGATTCCAACAACACAAATGAATTAGCAACTGCACAAAAATCGGTTGTCTTCAACAAACTAATGTATTGGATATAGAAAAGTATATTATTCCTATGCCATTGGTACATTATCTATGGTACATTATCTATGTTTAAGGAGTCATTCGGTGCGGCATTTTGGCACAAGTTTGAGTTCCCATGAGGCTTGGTGATCATTACGTTAAATACTTGTGAGCAACCTTATTTGCTTGACCAAATGCTTGGAGGGTATCATAAAACATGGAGGATCTTGAAAAGGCAGAAGAATCCACAAGCATGCTATAATATGAGACATCAGGAGTCCAAGATCAATCTAACTCGCTAGAAAAATCTGACATTTAGTAAAAAAAAGAGTGTCTAGTACAAGCACTTGGTGAAGTCCAAATTCACGCTTAAAATTCGTAAGAAGAAAAGGCCTGCACAAAAACAAGAACAATGAAAACAATCACATTAGAAACCCACAACATTAAAGATGGAAAACAAAATTAAAAGCATGAAACCACAAAACCAACCGGATTCGAAAATCTGCTCGTCGACCTTCCAAGACCCAAAAATTAAATTAAAAAAAACAAAGAGATCTCAGATGAGAGAAGCTGACTCCGAGAGGTGAGAAAGCGAGATCGAAATCGAGAAGGCGAGATGAGAGAAGCCGAATCCACTTGGTGAGACCGTGAGAAGGCGAGATCGAGAAGGAAGGAGCGATGAGAAGGGAGGGGGATGAGAGATGTGAGTCTGGGAAGGAGGGAAATCGAAAGTGAGAAGGGAGGGAAATCGCCGAAGGAGATGAGAGATGACGGCACTGTAAGCCGAAGGAGTTGAGAATCAGAGATGAGAGATGAGAGTTTGGGAAGGAGGGAAATCGAAAGTGGGGGGGAGGGGGTGCGAAAATGAGGCTAAAGATATTAGGGTTTTTTGAAAATAGGTGAAAATAATTAAAAAAAGATTATACATGAAATCGTGTCTTAATGGGTCTTAACGGGTCAAACCCGTTATAACCCATTATCAAATCGCGTCTTAAAGGGTTGACACGATTTGACACCAAACCCGTTAAGGTTAAACACTAACCCACTTTTTTATGTGGTGTTCGTTTCGTGTTAACGTATCGTGTCACATATTGCCACCCCTAGAAATAATCTCTCTCACAAAATGTAGTCTAATATCAATATTTTTGGACCTTTCTTGATAAATATAAATTTTAGACAAATGAATGGTGCTTTGGTTGTCACTGTAAACTGTGACGGCCCTACTATACATTCCTAACTCTTGACTCAGTCCTTTTAACCATATAGCCTCCTTAAAGGCTTCTGTTAAGGCTATATATTTAGCCTCATTGGTAGATAATGCTACCATAGACTACATATGAGATTTCTTCAAAGCCACAGCCGTCACCGCATTAAGTTCTTCCCTTCTCCATGACCACACAGAGTTCTTCCTTTCTCCATCACCGTCGTTGATTCACAGTGATGGTAAGCCTTCAATTCGAGTCTAAAGTTTATGATTGCAATGGTTGATTGCAGCTAAAATTTGTCCTTTTTTCCATATAAATCTGACTCCATTTTAGAGTTGGAGTTGGAAGTGATTTTCGACTCCGACTGGAGTCGGAGTTGGAGTCAAAAACTCCAAACGCCGACTCCATCACAGTCGGAGCCCACCCCTAGCTCTAGCTACATTCAATAAATGTTGACGTTTCATTTCCACTCTACCATTTTGCTCAAGGGTTTCTACACATGATAGCTGGTAAATTATACCATTTTTTTGGTATAGGTTAGGCATTTTGAATTCTTGACCATTATCTAATCTAAGGGTTTGAATTTTTGTATTGAACTAAGTTTTGATGTAAGCAATGAAATTCATGAGCAATAATCGAGTTTCTGATTTTGTTTTCATAAGAAACAGCCAAGTAAATCTGGTATGGTCATCCACAATAGTAAAAAAGTATTGATAACCCGAATGAGAAACAATTGAGAATGGACCCCATATGTCAACATATACTAATTAAAAAGCTTTATTGGAATTGCTTTGGGATACAGGAAATGGCAATTTCTTTTGCCTAGCTAATGGACAGATATCACAAATGTGATCATTTAAATATATTACAGATGAATCTAAAGACTTTATGACTTGTAATCTTGTAGAACTTGGGTGTCCCAAATGATAATGCCATATGTCATTATATGAGGTAGAGATATTAGCTAGAACAGTAGAAGGAATTTTACTGTTTGAATTTGACAAACTCTTCTTTGTGATATCAAGTAGATTTGTTGTTAAGTGATATAACCCAGCTTTAACTTCAGCAAGCCCAATCATCTTTCATTTGATGAGGTCCTGCAAAATGCATTTGGTTTGAAAGAAGAACAAAGCAACAATATTGTCTTTGGTTAGTTTGGAAGCATAAATGAGATTTATATTAAATAGGGGTGACAATATGTCACATGACCCGTTAACCCAACACGAATACGACAAGATAATAGCGGTTTAGGATTTAGTCTTAAAGGGTTAATAGCGGATCAACCTGTTTTGACCCACTATGACACGTTATGACACATTAAGAAAGTCAAAATTATAAGTATACCTTTATATTTAAAGGTAAAATTGTTAGAATCTTAATTTCAATATTTTTATTGTTTATATTATAATTCATATTTATAGTTTGTATTATAATTTTTATAGATATTGTGATTTTAACATTTGTATAAAATTATGCTAAGTTTAATTAAGTTAAACTGATTAATTTTAAACATATTCAATACATTTACATAAATAAGTTGAAACATATCATATTTTGTCATGTTAATTTATATTGTAATATTCACTAATGGGTCATAACAGATTGACATGACACGACACGTTATGTTAACGGGTCATGTTAGGATTTGAGATTTTGACACGATAAGTTTAACGAGTCGGGTTAGGGTTGACCTATATAGTATAATATACATATTTTGACACGACATGAACACGACCCATTGACACGATTTAACACCCCTAATATTAAAGGAAAAAATGTAAAGAGCATCATCTAATATTAGATCAGATGATAATTCAACTTTTTCAATGAAACCAATTGGAACAGAATTTCCATTTGATAAGAAAACTGAAGCAAGTTTTGATAGTGTTTTAATGGAAGTAAAAAAATGTGGAGAATAGATCATATGATCTGTTGATCCTGTGTCTAATATCCAAGAAATATTTGTTGAAGAAAGGCTAAAACAGAAGTGATTGTTACTTGATGTAGTAGCAACATTCACTGTTGGGTTAGGATTAATGGTTGAATTGGAAAGGCTATTTGAAAGTGATATCAGATTTTGTATCTACTCTTGTGAAAAAGGCATGCTTGAAATACTTGAATTTTGCTCCAAAGAAGATGCAACATGTGCATTGAGCAATTGAGTGTCGATCCTTTTTCCTCGAGGGCCTTTCCACCCAGGTGGATATCATATGATCTGAAAGCATTTGTCTATTGAATGACCAAAATAGCCACAGTGAGAACAAATAACAACAAATTTTCCTTTTGGTTTGCTGAACTTTGATCCATTTGAAGGCATCTGTCGAGTTGCATTGGTAGCAGCCATTGCTCGAGAATCAGTGGGAAGACCAACTATATTTATTAGAGTCCTCCATCTCTCTTCTTGCAATATCAATAAGAAAAATTTACCCATATATGGTAAAGGTGAAAAAAGAAGCAGTTGACTTCATATAGCTGAATATGAATCATGTAAACCAATCAAGAATTTCATCACATAATCTGCTTGTTGGCATTTAGCAAGATTTTTCAAGATATGACAAGTGCAGGTATTCATAATTCCACAATTACAATTTGGAAGTGGACGATAGCTGATATATTCATCCCATAAGGTTTTAAAATCACTAAAGTATTCAATCACTTGAGAAATTGAACTCAAAGATTTCTCTAATGTGAATACTCGGGGACCATCACTTCTAAGGTATCTTACCTTTAGTTCAACCCAAATATCAGATGGAGTATTGCAGTAAAGAAGACACCCTCTAATCTCCTTGGAAATTGAGTTAATTAACCAAGAAATAACGAGGTTATTGGCTTGCAACCATGCCACTTGAAGACGAGAATTATTGGAAATAGGTTGAGGAAGAGTTCCATCAACAAAAGCAAGTTTATTCTTCACAGTTAATGCAATGGAGATAGATCTACTCCAGGCAATATAATTCTCACTAGTAAAGACTTCAAAAATGAGCAATGCTTCAAGATTATCGCTAGGATGAAGGTAAGATGGACTTGACGAATCATTAGATGGATTCGTTTCAAAAGGAGAAGAATATGCCATAGAAGTGAGTGAATCTTCCTTAGAAGCAGGCGAATCTTCCATGCAAGATTGATAGAAGAATTCAAGAATCAGCAAAAAATGAGCGGCAGAAGGCTTGATACACGATGATATCATGTGAAATGTTGTAAACAAAGGTTTTGAGAGAATACTTGATGATTATTCTCATTGAATGCAATGAATGTAAATGATTACACAGATGTCTATTTATATACATGATCGAAAGCTAAAATGTATTAACTACTCCATACAGAAGGTAACATCTGGCATTCTAATTTAGCTAACTTAATTAACTAATCTTAACAGATCAGCCTTTATTGTTATTCCTCAACTTCAGCTTTGCTTCTTTAGATTTCAACTCAAGTGCCTCAATTTGGTTTTGTATATTCCAACAAATGGCATGGGAGCAGGTGCCCCAAATCAGGCAGCAAATGCAATCATTTCAAAAGTGGCCCAAGTTCGACAATGTGCTCATATTCTAGTCTTAACAATCAATAACTGCTATGAAACCAATGAATATTGTATAATTTTCATTCATCAATGAACTTCCATGGGGTTCCCTGATTTAAGTCTAGTGTATCTAGACGTCTGACATATATACATATATTGACTCCTTTCGGGAGTGATAAAAAATCATGACAATGAAAATATGACCATCTTCAACAATAAAATGCATTTTGATATTTTTCTGCTATATAGAATGGCCTTAGTTCTCATTTGAAAAAGCTAAATATAAATACCATTCCCCTATATCAATTTTAAGAACTTAAGAATATTCTCAAAGTGGATGGATGTGAGCAGTTTGAATCAATACGGTCTCTTAAGTTAATGTATAATGGGTGACAATGGGGGAAGTGACATGATAGATTTTTCCTTTGTGGTATGAGATGGTAACATGTAGTTATTATGGTGAGCACTCATCCATGTGGTTATGCAACTAGGGGAAATGTTCTCTAAACCAGAAAAAAAAAAAAAAAAAAAAAAAGAGAAAAGAGAAAAGGAAAGAAAAATCACTTTAAATTGTGCCCTAGTAGTTTTGGTGCTATTACTCGGCTCAAAGGATAATGCTTATTATCTTGAATGTGGTATTCTGATCACTATTTTTTATAACGAAACATGATTCTTATCTAAGGTGAGGAAGCATATTGGTGGTTTGAAGAAGTGAGAGTTGGGAGTAGAAGTTGATGGAGGTGGAAGATGGTTGAACATTCTGGGGAGGAAGTGAGTGGGCACATCACATTCCATTTATGTAGTCTAGTTTTGGAGTACGCTTTCCAATGTCCTTCCCTAGTAAATAGGAAATGGAATTACTCAGGAGCAGAACTAGAGTTTGGTGTTTGGAGGGCGATCTATGAGCATAAAATTATATAAATAAAATACATATCTATAAATCATCTTATAAGATAAATTTTCTTAAGACTTTTATAGTTTGCTAACTATAGACCATTACAAACAAAAAGAAAATGAAATCATTGTTCTTTCTTTCGATGGGGTATGAGGAAATTAAAAATAAGAAAAGGAAAAAAAAATATTGGGAGAATAATTTTAATAAAAATTTTGAAAATTTGAATATTGGGAGGACAATTTGAATTATATAAAGAAAAATTTTAATTTTTTACATACTAAATGAACATTTTTAAAAAGTTTGATTAAAGACATGAGTGGTTCTGTCTCTGAAATTACTTATGGTCTGGTTCGACTATTGAGTTAAAATACAGCCCGCCAATAATATGAAGACACGTCGCCTTTTACTAACAAAAGCCAATGCAGAGTTCCCCCAAGTAGTAGGTAGGTTTGGAAACAAAAATATTTCAAATACTTCTAAATATTTTCTACTACTATTCATTACTTTATTATTACTTTTTACCTACTTTTATTACTATTCAATATTTTTTTTTTATTATTATTCAATATTTTATTATTATTTTTTATTACTATTTATAAACACTTTCAAATACTCTCAACATCCAAACGTACACTTAACACGCAAAGCGATTCTTCCTCTTTATGGTTCAAGTAGAAATTTTACCTCTATTCTTATAATTGCTAATAAAATTGAAAACCCATCTCACCTAAGTCAAAATGGATGTGTTAGGCTCATTTGGCTAGACTTTTTGGATTGCACTTGCATTTAAAGAGTTTAAAAGCCTCTCTCTCTCTCTCTCTCTCTCTCTCTCTCTCAAAAATGGTTGAGCAACAAGAGGCATTTTATTATTTCTGCAATTTTTTTTTTTTTTTATGTTTCTCACGGTGAAAAACTCAGAAATCGAAAGCTTAGAGGTAAATAAAAATATTTGATCTAAGTTGGGTATTGAGTTTTTGGGATGTAGACTTTGGTAGAAGAGGAAGAGGGAAGGGGGTGGGCAAGTGGAGGTGGATGTTGGCAGCGGAATGAGATTTTGCAAGTTTGGCTTTTCCGCATGCAACCACCACCATGGATGGATCAAGATGTGAAAGGTATAGCCATGGATAGATCAAGGAGATGCGAAAGGGATATGGAATGGGTAGACGAAAACTCAGGCCGGACTGCAACGAAAGTGAGGCTGATGATGTGGTCAAAGGGCTGAAGCACGATGCATCGATTCAATGTGGACATCTGCATTGACTTTTAGTAGTAAAAGGTGATGTATCTTCATATTATTAGATGACTGTATTTTAACTCAATACAACTCGATCGGACCATAACATCTCTCATAAGAAATCCATTTGGTCAGATGGTTTCAGTTGACCTTTTTTTGGGCGAAGAAGGAGGTTAGCCTCCTTTTAAAAGTTTTTGAGCAATGTTATAAGAGCATCAACTATTTGGAAGCATCCATTATATATATGAAGTGACTTAAATAAATTAATCAATTTTTCCCTAAGCAAATTGGTTTACTTAAAGAGAAATTGTTAATTTATTTAAACCATCTAATGTGTGTAATAGATGTTCTCAAATAGTGATTGCTTTCAAGATTTTTTCAAATTTGTTTAACTATCTATTATAAAAACTCATTTTGTTTTGTGAAAATTTTCTGTAGTAAATTGGGTATAGTCAAAATTTGGCTAGTTTGCTTAAAAAAAATCTACACCAAACTAGCTAAATTTACAGTAAAATTGGCATCTATTCAGCTGGCCTCGACCATAGCCTGTTTGGATCACTATTGTTCACAAAACATTTCAATTCATTTAATCATATCTTATCCCACAATCCAAATGGCCCTTAAATCTTGCCAGTCCAATTTGTTGGCCGAATTAATTTTTTTGCCATAAAATAATCTTTCAGCCTTAGGAAAGAAATGAACTCGGTACTCATGACTTTGGCTACTCCATAATAAAGGGAAGTCGTATACGGTATAGTTTGGCTATTCTAGGGCTTAGAGTAACTGTTTCCTAATAATAATATAAAAAAAATCTAACGTACCTTTTACCCATTTGCAAAATTCTCGGATATTCAAATTGATTGTTAAAAAATTATATTCATTAAAATAATAAGAACATTAAAAAACTAATGTGTAAGTTTTTAATAATAAATAAATAATTTAATTATAACTAGAATTAAAATAAATAAAAATCTCAAAATCAATTTTTTAATAAAATAGTGATATATTTGGAGAGTTTGTTATTTGATGTTGTTGAAAATGCACTAATTAAAATTATAAAAGTGAATTTCCTAATCAAAATTTGGCCAAAACTTAGCTTATAAGCCACTATGTACTACTGTTCTTACCGCTTCAGAAGAGCTTAGTCCCTCTTCATCCACCTCAATTGTCTCTCTTTCCCATCAACACCATCCTAAATAAATCATAAAATGGTCTTTTAGTTTCTCCCTTGTGTTTTTCTTTTGATTTTCTCCACTTGTTTTTCAGCCAATAAAAGTTATAAAAGGTTAATGATCAATTTAATTTGCAGCGTTAAAAATCCTACAAGTTATGGCGTTTGAGTTGCACACTCATGTTACAAGGCTCCGTTTTAAACTTTATGGTAAAAGTCCTCTCCCTACAATTAATATTCATATAGTCATAATCATACATTAATATGAGCATATATGTGTGTGTGTGTGCGTGTGTGTATTAGCATAAATATAACTAATCATCTTATACTTGCATCAATTTAATCATATGTTAAAAATTTCATCTTTTAAGAGTCTTCCTTTGGTTAGTCATGATTTCTCCTTCAATAGCCTCCCTAGGCCCCTTTCACGTTGATAAACTTCTAGTTTACTTACACAAATTAAGTATAAAGTATTTTCATTGTCTAAAATTAATACCAGCTCCAAACAGCAATTAGTACTAATCACTGTCATTCGCATTCACAGCTATTGGAGTTTAGATGAGATTTAAAATTAGTCTTTGCCTCTCATTTCTTAATATTTAATGGCTCATCTCTAAAAAAATGAATTATTTTTATCCCCTCTTTGTATTCTCCCCTTATATTTAACTTCTAACAAGTATTGATGTTTTTATCAAACTAATATTAATTTGGAATGGAAATTCTTAGGTTTTTTTTAAATAATATTGTTTCATTAATCAAATTTAGTTATTGTTCTTTTACCATTGAATGAGACAGCAGGAGATCATGCTTTATCATTTCAATAAACTAGCTATTTGTACTAAAGTACTGCATCAACACTTTGTGTTTGTTTTTCTTTATTTGATTACTTAGTTGTACTTCTTAATTTTGATCTAATATGTATAGGATCGAAAGAAGCTTTTATCCCTGAACAATGAAGATGATTGTTGTCTGTCAGATTTATTGCAAATTTCAAATGAGGGGTCTCATGATTGATTGTAAATTTGAGATAATTCTTTTTTCTTTGGTTGTTTATATTTAGTTTTGGGAAAAGATGGATAATTAAGTTTAATTACGAAATGTGTCACTTATGTTAATTAATTAATTTTAATAAATAGTGAACCACGACAAAATTTTCAATCTTCAAGGGCTGGGTCTTTGATAAAAAGATCCATTATCTCTATACTTTTTTATTCTTTGTGCGTGTTCAATGGTTTCATGACTCATCTCACATGTCCACATGCATGTAGCTCTCACTGATGTGCCAATTGCAATAGAGTTGATTCAAATATCACATATATTCTTTATTGATGATACTTTACGCTTTATTAAAGCTTCTTCGTTAGAATGAATAAGATTATATGATTGCTTTTCTATGGTATGAGATAATTTTTGGACATAAATTGAATAGGGATAAGACATCTTTATATTTTAGCAAAAATAGAGAATGGGCAATGAGGCAAACTATCAAGGAGATATCTCGTGCTAGATCAACTGGATTCACTTGGATTACCATCGTTAGATGGTAGAAACAAAACAAGTGCTTTTAAATGAATTGTTGACAAAAATTGAAAGAAGCTTGACAGCTTATATATGATAACAATATTTAACATTTTATCATTTCAATTTGATCTTTTGGGAGAAGAAAAATTGACCTCATGGCAATATTGAGGTAAAACACATATATAAATTAAGGGGGATCCCTTCTTGATTCTTTAATTTTCAACAAAAATTATTTAGTACTTGAAGAGGTTAATAGAAGAAAATAAATTAATAATATAGAAATTAGAAAGTTTCAACATGATAAATTTACTAAAACTTATAAATAAAGGCATTTATTTAGTTAAAAAGTAAAGATTCGAAGAAACTAAAAATTAAACTTAAAAGAATGAAAAATTATTATTAATGACCTAAATTATTTACAAATAACTAATTAGAATTTAACCTACAAAAGTGTTTGAAGTCAAAATTTCTAAAATTTCTAAGATGTTTGTGAATGATACGGTAGGTTAAATAGATGATGTGAGTGAACAACTTGAAAACAACACCAAGTATATCATGAAGGGTAGTGCTACAAGATCGATTCCATACCGACTTTAGTGCATTCCAAAACTCTTTATTTTCTTAGCTTTTATTTTATTCTTTTTTAACATCTTTAAATATTGTTTTTATTTATAAAAATTACATAAAATTAATAATATTCACTTACTTAATCACTAAAAAATTAAAAATTAAAAAATGGGTCAACTATAGCATTATCCTATCGTGAATATGGAGTTGACTCAGTGATCGAGTTCGATTAAATTCTAAGAATATGGAGTTGGACTATTAGTCTATCCTCAAAAATCTAATCATTTTTTATTTTGGCACTTTTACATATTTTTAAAAGTCTACAAAATAAGTTCTCCACGCGATGACAGATGACATGAAATGTATCTATTTTTTTGAGCAAAAACAAAATGTTCAAATAGAATTGCTTGCATTGGTCTCCGAATTCAAAAATATCTTTTGTCACGATCTTGCTAAATAGACTAATTAGGGCTGGTTCGTTTTTACAGATTAATTATTTAATTTCTTCTTATTTAATCATTATAATTTTTTCAAACTTTCAAACAAAATAAAATAAATCATTGTCACTTTTTCTCTGCAATTTTTAAAGTAGAACAATTGACTCTTAAAAACATTTTATCACTTAAAATTAATTTTCAAATGACCAAAATTTATGGGACACATAAAATTTGCATGTTACGTGTAGAACGGTTTAGATATAGATTAGGTTTGAACTGCTATCTTTCCTACTTGTTTCTCCAAATAATTGGCCTTACGTTATACGAAAATTGCTTTGACTTGGGCTAATTAAATTAAATTCGAGTCAATTTTACGTATAATCGGACTCTCTTGAAATATAACGTCCTTTTTAGATGCTATATTCTACGATTTTTTTTTACGCATTTAGAAATATGCTTACATGTTGGATTGATCTCCAAAAAATAAATTCAAAAGTATTTATCATATATATAATATGCTGGCATATTCTTATGGTAAAAAAATATGCAATACATAATATAAACACATGTCAAATATATACCATAAGCATTTTCAAAGCTTATAACATACAATGTCCTTTACGTACTACCCAAAATTGAAGGGACTAATAAAAGAAAATAATATAGAAAGTTATAACAATCATGATAAAATGACTAGAACTTAAAAATCAAGAGAATTAGTTAAAAAGTAAAAATTCAAAGAAATTAAAACTAAACTTACATAATGTAAAAAATATTATCAATAAACTAAGTTCTTTAGAAATAGCTAATTAAAATATAACCTACAATTAGTGTAGTTTTTTTTTTCTAGAAAAAAGTTTTTGAAGTTAAAATTCTCCAAAATTTATAAGACGTATGTGAATGATACAGTAGGATAAACGGATGATGTGAGTGAACAACGTGCAATAAACGACTCCAAATAAATGAATGTGACCCATTTTATTTTCATTTTTCTCAATATAAATTGACCTAATGCTACACGCAAATTGCATTGACTCGATTGGGTCAATCTAATTAAATTTGAGCGAATTTTGCATAGATTTGGATTTTCTTGAAATCTTCTCCCTTTAAGACGCTCTATTCTACTTTGTTTCTCTTCGTATTTTGGAAGATGCTTACATGGTGCATGTGAATTAATGAGATTAGCATTTGAATAAAATAAACCCCAAAAGTATTTATGATATTAATTTTGATTAATTATATAAATAATATGTGGGTAGGGCTTATGTTAAACTAAACCCACCAATTACTGGGTTGAGCAAAGCTTGTTTTTGTTCTTCAAGAATCATAAGGACTTAGAGAGCTTGTGTTTCATAATTTATTACTGCATCTTTCAAATAATCAATTCTACAGTAGGAAGGAATTGTTGGTTAATTTTACAAAGTTGGTTGTCTTGAATTTATGGAGAAATAATTTAATAAAATTAACAACTCTAAAGATTGATTTGCTGAAAATTTTGTACTAATTTAATTTCTCTCGAAACTAGCTTCATGGTGAAATCACGAGCATTTCAAGTTTAAGTTTTCTAAATCATTTGGACTTGTCTAATAACAACCTGTACGGCAAAATTCCAATTGGAGCTTTACTGCAAATTCTCAATGTCTTTAATTCATGGGTGCGCATTACTGAAGTACTATGTGGTTCTCCATTTACATTGGAGGCCAGAAGAGTCATAAGATTCAGGCAATTAGTTAAAAACCATGATAAAATGATTAAAATTTAAAAATCAAGGCAATTAATTAAAAATAAAAATTCAAAGAAACTAAAAATTAAACTTAAAGAATGAAAAAATTATTATTAATAACCTATATCTTTTACAGAAAAAATAACCTACAATTAATGTTATTCTTTTTTTTTTCCAAAAAAAAAATGCTTGAAGTCAAAATTTCCAAAATGACATACGTAAATGATACGGTAGGATATGGATGATGTGAGTGAACATGGCATGAAAACGACAAGTATACGAATGTGTTTGGTACTCTTATATATTTTTATTTATTTATTTTTAAAGCCCACAAAATAAGTTCTACATAAGTTCTACCGTGCAAACGACGGATGACATGAGAGGTATCCATTATTCCGGGCAAAAACAAAATTTTCAAATAGAATTGATTGCATTGGTCCCCTCAAATTTAAAAACCTCATCTAGCTAAATCGATTTAATGCTGATTAGTTTAAAATGAACTATTGTCTTTCCTACTTGTTTTTCCCAATAATTGACCTTACATTGCACGCAAATTGCATTAGCTTGGACCAATCCAATTAAATTCGAGTCCACTTTTGCGTAAATTGCGACTCTCTTAAAATATGGCCCCTTTAAGACGCTATATTCAACCCTTTTTTTTTTTTGGCATTTTGAAGATGCTTACATGTTGGATTTATTACAACAAAATAAATTCAAATGTATTTATTATATAAATAATATGTTGGCATATTCCTATTTTAAAAAAAAAACAAAAACAAGGACCAGTTCTTCTTACAATATAATCCTAAATACATATATAGATGAGAAATGCTAAGTAGCCCGTTGGAGGGATCCCATTTAAGTACTCGCTTCCAGTTTTTTTTTTAATTTTTAATTTAATAATTAAGAAAATAAAATTTAATAATCTTGTGATTTAAAAAAATATATATTTAAGAATATTTAAAAATAAATTAAATAAATAAACAAAAGAAAAGAAATACATTGAAGAAGCACAATAACCGGGCACCTCAACGGGCTCTCTAGCACCCCCTCATACATAGAAACTTGAATTTTTCATAAGTTTAAAATTCCAAGACTTTGTTCTAAATTTTTGAAAAGCAAAAATGTTTAATATTAGTTAAATCACTCTATATTCTTCTTGGAGTGCTCTTCAAGACTTTAATATTTTAGCATTAAAGAAGGAAAACTCCTATCCATATTTGGTCAGTATAAATGATTTATTCCTATGATCGACAAATATATGAATAACTTTCTATATTTTGATCGTGTTTGTAATACCTATATATTATATATATATATATATATATATATATATAAGTTCATCATTATTTCCCATCTAAACATCTTATTATGTGACATTTAATGTTAACAAATAAGTAAAACATAATATATAAGTAAAAAAACATATTCAAAATAAAGTTTGTATAAATGGAAGAGATTGATGAAAGAAAATAAATTAAATACTACAGAAATTAGAAAGTTACAAAAATCGTGATAAATTGATTAAAACTTAAAAATCAAGGCAAATATATAGTTAAAAGGGAAAAATTCAAAGAAACTAAAAATTAAACTTAAAGAATGAAAAATTACTATGAATAACCTAAATTCTTTACAAATTCAAGGTGGAACTGATTCTTATAATCTAATAAGGGATAGGAAAAGGATGGTGATTAAACCACCCCATAGGTATGGTCAAGTAGACCTTACTACCTTTATTTTTACTGTAGCAGATGAGGTTATAAATCAAGAGCCAAGGTCCTATAAAGAGGACAATGAATAGCAAGAATGCTGACAAGTGGATCCTTGCTATGAATGAAGAAATGAAGTTCCTTATTAAAAATAAAACTTGGGTTTCTGTCACTAAGCCTGCTGGGGTTAAACTAGTAGGGTCAAAGTGGATTTATAAAATAAAGGAAGGCATACATGAACTTGAGGGTACTAGATATAAGGCTAGACTGGTAGCAAAAGGTTTTACACAGAGGAAGGAAATAGACTTTAATGAAATATTTTTCTCTGTTGTTAAACACAGTTCTATTAGGTTATTACTTTCTTACACTGCTTTTGAGGATATGCATCTAAAACAAATTGATGTTAAAACTATTTTTTACATGGAGAATTGGAGGAAACAATCTATATGCAACCACCAAAGGGTTTTGTAAATTCCTCAAGTCCTGAACATGTATGTTTGCTTAAAAAAATTTCATATGGCTTAAAACAATCACCTAGACAGTCATATAAAAGATTTGATTGTCATATGCTTGAAAATGGTTTGAACAGAAGCTGTTATGACAGTTGTGTCTACCATAAGTGTGTAGATGGAATAATGATTTATTTGTTGTTATATGTAGATGATATGTTATTGGTATGCAAAATCTTACTTTGATTAATCAAATAAAATGCATGTTAAAAGCAGAGTTTGAAATGAAAGAACTGAGTCTTGCAAGTAGAATTTTGGGAATGAAAATAATAAAGAATAGACAAAAACAGAATATTGTTTTTGTCTCAAAATTCTTATATTTGCAAAATTCTCAAAAGGGTTGGTATGGATGATGTAAAACCTGTTGTTACACCTCTGGGACAATATTTTAAATTATCTGCTACATAGTCACCTGTTACTAAGTCAAAAATTGATTTTATGAATCAAATTCCATATTCTAGTATGGTAGAAAGTTTGATGTATGTCATGATCTGCACCTGACCTGATCTTACTTATGTTGTAAGTGTGGTTAGCATGTTTATGACAAATCCTGGTAAACCTCACTGGCATGCTATTAAGTGGGTGTTGAGGTACATATCTGGTTTTATAAACTTAAATCTGGTTTATGGGTTAAATTTCAGGACAAGGAGTGAAGTAGAGGGTTTTGTGGACTCAAACTTTGCAAGTAATGTGGACACAAGAAAATCTCTAACAGGTTATATGTTCACAGCATTTTTTTTTTGGGGGGAGGGGGGGGGGGGAGAGGGCAATCAGTTGGAAATCTAACCTTCAGCTTGTTGCAACTCTGTCCACAATAGAAGTCGAATATATTGCCTTAACTGAGGCTATAAAAGAAGCCTTGTGGTTAAAAGGGATAACTAAGGAGTTAGGTATCTTTAGTGGCAATATCACAGTTTACTGTGATAACCAAAGTGCCTTACACCCAGCTAAGAATCAAGTTTACCATGAGAGGTCTAAACACATTGATATTAGACTACATTTTATTAGAAATATTATAGAGTCTAGGGAGGTCAATGTGGAGAAAATTTCAATAGAGGACAATCCTTCTGATATGATGACAAAGTATCTCCCAAGCACTAAGTTCAAACACTGTTTGGACTTAGTGTATATGAAGTTTGGTTCAAGTCCCCAATAGGGGGAGGGCAAAGTAGGAACAGCCAAGATGAGAGTTAGGATACCTTGATAAACTCAGGTTTGCCAAGGTTGAGAATGTTTAGTCTAATGTGGTGTCAAACCTATGTTTATTATGTGTACATGGTATCTATTATTTTACTGTGTGCAGGATATGATCAAAAGGCACTGTGTGGACCAAGGGAGATGCTTGAAACTCGAGTTTAAAGCTGAGGGGCAAAACAATCTTTTCAGATATCCAGATATTAAGTGAGGAAGCATCGGAGCTATCCATTGAAGCACACATGTCAAGATCTTGTCTCTCTGTATATATATATATATATATATATATCGCATTTGCAATCTTAGATCAATGGTATTCTTTTTTGTGTAACATCAGATATCAGGAGAGAGAGAAGAAATAGAGTCATGAGGTGAGGTCTACTAGGGTTTACGATCTGAGTGGAAGAAAACCTTCTCTGTTGGTTTTCTTGAGCTAGATTTCTAGCGGTGTTGTAAAGTACACTATGAATTTGAAGATTCATCAATAAATATCGATCTATGAGATTGTTCATGTTGTGGATGTAGGCCATTAGGACCGAACTGTGTAAGCTGTGTGTTCTCGTTATTCTTTTCATTTCTTTTATCATTCTTACTTATTTGTGTTATATTCTTTAATTTCTTGAAGCTGGTTTTGAATGTATAAGCTTGTTTGTTGAAACCCTGATTTTCTCAACTCGGTAACTGAGAATTTTATTTCTATCTTTTGAACAAGAAACTGGTCTTGTGATATTCACAAGAAGTAATTATGAAAGTTGGTCCCAAAAAATGTCTTATGCTATGCTGCTTTAAAAGCTTAATACTGTTATAAAACTAAAAAGAAAACTACTACTATTGCAAGAGAAATATAAAAGAAATTCTCTGAAACTTTCTTTCTCTCTCTATTTTCTTATCAATTTCATTACAACTGAAGCCCATATTTATAGGCGTTGAAGTTACTATGCAAGTTACTATGCAAGTCACTATGCAAGTTACTATGCAGATTTTAAAATAATAGTGGTGGGGTCATTCACATAATTTTAGTGGTGGGACAGGGGGCGGCTGCCGTCCCTCCACTTACAGAATTCATAACACTCCCCCTTGAATGACCATCCATAAACAATCTGCCTCGTTAAAACCTTGCCAAGGAAAAACCCAGTGGGAAGAAAAACCAATGGCGAAGGAAAAAGAGTACAGTCTTCTTATGTAACCACAAGTGCTTTTAAGATTGCCTCATTAAAACCTTGCAAAGGAAAACCCAATGGGATAAAACCTTAGCGAAGGAAAAAGAGTACAATCAACACAAGTCTTCAGGACTTTTACTCCCCTTGGAAAGTGCATGACGATAGATTTTGAGTCTTCACATTTTAATATTCTGCACAATTTTCTTGAATGTCGCAGTTGGTGATGTCTTCGTGAATAAATCTGCCAGATTATCACTTGATCGTATCTTTGATATATTCTCCTTTGATTTGAGTGATACAAGCAGCATTATCTTCGTATAAAATTGTTGAGCTATCAAAATACCACACTTTTCTTGGATATGTTGAGTCATTGATCTCAGCCAAATATACTCTCGACTTGTTTCATGAATTGCAATAATCTCTGAGTGATTTGAAGATGAAAAATAATATCTGGTTGACAAACTTAATAGAAATCTGATACCTGCAGTAATACTTAAACTCCCCCTGATAATATGCATTAGTGTTTCAAGTAATAAGCAAATATAATTTCAGTATATATAACAAGTTAAGAATTCAAACACGATCTCCAACTAAATAATGCATTAGAGAGAGTATGATAATATTTTCATCTAAAATTTTCTCCCCCTCATTCGGCGTTATTAGGAAGAACTTGTTTATATACGGCGGAAATAACATTGGAAACCATCTATATATGATAAAAGCTGTAAAAGCTTTGAGATTTAATATTATCGGTTCGGCGGAAAATCAAATCCGCTTGACATTGTGGACAAACGAGATCTTGAAGAGATTTGAAGGCTTCGGGTTGTTGTTTTAAATATAACCAATTTTACCATTGGTTTACTCCAGCAAAAAGATCTCACATTCCTCATAGATTCAGTTGTTGTTCATCCAGAACAATATTATGTCTGATAGAAATTCTAATGTCCCAGATTTAAACCATGAACCTTTTATACCTCAACCACTTATATTTTCTCCTGAGGCTGTAAACACCATGATAGGAGCAGAGATATATTTATCTAGTAAATCTGATCCTGAAATTGTTGCAGCATCAAGAACCCTCAGTGCTCAATATGCTGCCTCTCTTACAACCATGTCTCAGAGGCTATTGGCGAGAACGAGTGAGGTTGATCATCTTAAAAATCAAATATCTGAGTTGCATCAAACGCTTGCAACTAAAGATAGAAAAAATAAAGATTTAAAACAAGATAACAAGGAGCTGAAGAAACTTGTAGACTGGTATTCTCTTGACCTGAAAATACGAGTAGAAGAGCTGGAACGAGAAAGAGCTCAGATACAAAGTCAACAATAACAGCTAACGGCAGAGGTTCAGCGTTTACAAGAAAATAGGGATAGCTGTAATTAATCTCGCTGGCTTTTGAAATTATGCATCCAGCATATCTTGTAAAGTGAGATTTGAAGAGATGATGGTTTGTCTTGTTCTTATTTCCAATTCTATAAGAACCGTCTTTAGTTTCATTTAGTACGCATCAAATCTTCTTCTCATATCTATAATTCATCTGTATTTGTATTCTTATTCTACAAATTTCCAATGGCTCATCAATTTCCTTTTACTATTTCTCACAATCAACATATGAGGTATCCTTCACCTCAATTACAAGTTGATCCTGCATCTTCCGCAAGTGCAATGCTGCAGCAAGCAAATGATCTGGCTAATAAGTCAGATCGTGAAGCTGTTTATGAGCTGGTGACTCTCGGCACCCGATACTCCTCCTCTATTGTTGGATTTTCCAACCGATTACAATCCAAAAATCGTGAGATTGAGGAGCTTAACGAGAAGGTTTCTGTACTTCAACGACTCGTTCAAGAGTCTGACAAAAAAATTGCAGACTTAAAGCAGGAGAATAAGGATTTAAAATCCTTACTTGCCTCTTCATTTCGACTGCCTAATCCTTTAGATAAGGATGGTACGTTGCTTTATGAAAAGCAAATGCATTTGAGAGATGAGGCTAGAAGTCTCAAATTCTTGTAACTCATCTATGAATTGAATAATAAGATTTTTCCTTTTCAAATGCATTACTTGAATTTATAGCAACCCTTGTGATCTTTTCAAGAGTTCTAACAAGGTAAATCATCAACGTAAACTGCAATAATGACGAATCCAGATTCTGATAAAACACATGAACATATAGGATTATTCTTAAATCCTTCTTTCAATAAATACTCGTTGATTCAATTATACAACATGTGTCCGGATTGCTTTAACCCATATAAAGATCTTTGAAGCTTTATAAAGTACATACTCGTAAATGTACTTGGATTAGATGCTTCAAGTATCGTAATAATCTAATGATGCTTATAAATATGCAGTGACCACATTCATTAACTGCATATCTAATCTTTTTGCAATAACCAAATCAATTAAAAATATGAATGTGATTGCATTCATAACAAGGAAATATGTTTCCTCATAATTGCTCTCGGGTTTCTACAGGAAACCTTGTGCGAAAAATTATACCGCATAATTTCATTTCGCATTACGCTTTCGTATAAATACTCATTTATATCTGACAGATATTACACCCTTTGGTATTTGGACAACAGGTCCAAATGCATCTCGCTTCACTAGCGAGTTTAATTCAGTTTTAATAACTGCTTTCCATTTTGGCCAATCATTTCTACGTCGACATTCTTCGACGGTTTTTGGCTCATTACTTCTGGTAATATCAAGTGTTATCATATATGTTGTCGACAACAGTTTTATTTCTATCCATAAATTTTCAGTACTCATGAAATGTATTGAGATCTCATTGTTCCTCTCCAGGGGAAAACATTTCATGAAACACCTCTACAGGAGGTTCCTCTTCAGGAGGTTTATACTCTTCAGGAGTTTTCTCTTCAGGAGTTATACTCTTCAGGAGTTACACTCTTCAGGAGTTACCTCTTCAGGAGTTACCTCTTCAGGAGGTTTCCTCTTCAGGAGGATTATATTTTGTACAGAAAATACGGTCTCTTCATGAGCACCGATTTTTATTTTTCTTGTGCACCAATAAGTCTTCAACGCTTCAGGTGTATCTTAGACTCATTTATTTCTGTTTTAACAACTCGTCCTTCAGGGACTTCAATTTCTGCTTAAGTATTAACAGCAGTAATATATGATTTTACAACACCTTTAGTGTCAGTAAATACATCATGTAATTGATTTGCAACATTTTGCAGATAAATAATCCTCTGAACTTCTGGTTCACATTTATTTATAAGAGGATCAAATTTAAACAGGACTTTATTATCCCAAGTAATTTCTTGTCGTGCTTCAGGCATCGACATTTCATTATTTCAAAACATGATGAAATATTAATAAACTTATATATAAAAGCTTAGTATAAGTAAATCAAGTGCATGGCCGTACAACAGGTACGTGACTACTGTTTAGTCATATCACATCTATGACAAACATCTTCATTTTTTTTTTTTATGAAGAATTATTCTGAGGGCCTTTACCCTTTTCTGAGTTTGATCACTTCTGGTGATACGATATATTTTTTATCATCTTTAGTGTTGTCGCTTTTGGGACCAACACTTCTATAATTTTTCTACCACGTCTACGCCCTTAGTTCCCGTTCACTTCTGGGAATTGTGTAAATTCGATATCATTAATAGGACGTAACTGGTGTAACAAAAACTCATTATTTAGCTCAATCACTGGAAGACAAAACAAAAGTTCAGAATATTTGTTGAACTTTCACTCTCGATATTGCTACTGCAGGAGCACATTCGAAGTATGAAAAATAATGTCTTCTTTTATATATCATCATCAGTGACATTTTCACTGCATAATTTTAATATTGAGCTGATTTTAAAGAGTGCAGAATATTCAATACCACTCTTAAAATCTTGCAACTTCAGGTGCAATAAATCATAATGATCTTTTGAGAGGATTACATCTTCTGGTGCTTATATCACTCTCTTAATTCATTTCACACAGTAAGATGATTTTTCATCATGAGATACACAGCACGGTCCTTCAGGGACACATGATTTTCTTCTATGATTGTATCTTTCAAGTTCATCATCATATCCAAATAGATCTCATCAAGGATCCTGGATAAATAACATTTTTCAGAAATGTCAATAGTAATAAATATCAATATTTGACATTATATTACAAAAATAAATCTGTGAATTTAATAAATATATTCACATTATCATGAGAATAAAAATAAAATTTTATCAAGTAATATTCAGCAATATTACCTTTAATATTTATCTCAAGGACTGCAAATAATATATTGAAAAACTTACTTGAAGTAGAAGACCATTAGCTTCAGTATCGGTAGAACCTCGTGCTGATAACGTGTTATAAAACTAAAAAGAAAACTACTACTATTGCAAGAGAAATATAAAAGAAATTCTCTGAAACTTTCTTTCTCTCTCTATTTTCTTATCAATTTCATTACAACTGAAGCCCATATTTATAGGCGTTGAAGTTACTATGCAAGTTACTATGCAAGTCACTATGCAAGTTACTATGCAGATTTTAAAATAATAGTGGTGGGGTCATTCACATAATTTTAGTGGTGGGACAGGGGGCGGCTGCCGTCCCTCCACTTACAGAATTCATAACAAATACTAGTATGTTTGCTCTCTTATTGAGTTGTTAATAACTTATCTCCTTATCTTTATAATATTTTTCAGATACTTTGATATTTTAGCTGAAGATCAAGATTATAGAGTTGGGGGGAGATGATTTAAGTATAATGGATTAAGCATAAAAAATTACTATGAGTATTGACGAGATTTTAAAAGAAATTGTTGTGTTATGATGATTTGTCATTTTGAGAAATTGTTTATATAGAGGAAATTAGTTAGAATCACAATTTTTGTATGATATTGGGATTTTGGAGTCTACAAATACATAATTTTCAAATAACTATTTAAAAATTATTATGATGATTATCCAAGTGGAAGTGTTTAATTTTTAGGTCTCATATTCTATTATTATTTTTTAACTACTCAATTTTCAAGTCAGATGATACATATTTGTCCAACATTATATCCTTCCTTACTTTTGGTTGGCGAAAATGTACATTTTTCCTTCCATTGATTGTCTTTCAAAAAGGGTCCACAATAATTTCCAATGTAAAGTGTCTCATCTAATTCGGTTGACCAAAAGGTTTTTTCTTTCTATTTGTCGATCGTCATTCGAGAAGGTATCCATCCCACCATAAATTTCCTAATAACTCAGAAGTCTTCCCAAATAATTTTGGTTCTCTTTGCCTGTAGAATAGATAGGTTCGAAACTGAATGCAATACTTGCAACTACTGCCAATATACGTTGGAAGATATAAAATATATCAACCTAAAGTAAATCTATTAGGCCCAGCCCAAGAGGGGAGGATTCATCCGAAAGAAATTAGGAAAGGAAGATAAGAAAGGGAAAGATGGATGAAAAAGATAAGGGAGAGGAAAATGGTGGTGTAAATGAAATAAAGGAAATCAGACGATTTCACGAAAGGTCCCACAAGAATCTTCAAGTAAAGTTATAATTTGGTGGCCATTTTTCTTTTTCTTTTTATTGATTATCATGATTCGAGAAGTTGTCCCACTGTACTTCCACAATGATTTCCTAATAAGTCTGTTGATACTATGTTGAGAGAATTTTGTAAAAATCATATATGGTATATTCTAATTAGGTATCTCAAATATAATTACATAAAAGAGGCATATATAGTAAAGAGGTCAAATCCTAATAAGGAGATAATAAAGAGATAATTATAAAATTAACCTTAAGATAAATATATATACACTAACAAACTCAAGTCTTTACAATTAAATAACTTGTCTTCTTCTAATTTTTTTTTTCAAACTACGTACTCAATTTTCAAGACACGTGATCATTGTTTGTTGAACATTATCCTTCCTGACTTTTAGTTTTAGTTGGCCAAAATGTGCATTTTTCCATCTATTGATTGTCTTTGATCATGGTCCCCTGGAATTTAAAAATCTGATTTTGTCACCATCTTGCTAAATAGACTGAAGTTAGTTTGTTTTCACAAGTCATTTATTTTATTTTATTTTCTCTAATTCTTATGATTTTCTCAAATTTCTAAACAAGATATAATATATAATTAAAAATTTTAAATATAAAAAAATAATAATATAAAAAAATAGTATTTTAACAATATCTTATTTAACTTTCATTTTATATCATTCCATCTGTGAAACCAAGAGTAACCTTAATTTCTCTGATTTATCTGGCCAGCCAATTTTTACCACCTTCCAAGTTGACATCTCTCAACAGGCCAGTAGTTCAAAAGTATTAATAAAAAGGAAGTTAGAAAGAAATAAAAAGAAAGGACTACTAGTCTAGTTAAAAGAAATTAGAAGAAATAAAAAGTCGATCCCATGGCCAAGAAGACAACCGATTATGGAATTCAGCAATAATATATTTTTAATTTGAATTAAATTATGACTAATCCTTGTCGCTCTTCCTAATTTGTAATTTTTAAAGTATAAAAATTCACTCTAAAAAGATTTTATTAATTGAAATAATTTTTCAAATGATCAAAATGTATCGCATAGAAAATTTGGTTAAGATGAATGATCGATGATGTGATTGTGGAGCATGGAAATGTGTAGAGAGGGGTTTAGATTGGTCATTTTTATATAAAGAAAGATATATATGTTCATCTTTTATGTTTGTATTTTTAACTTTTTTTTAATAAGACATCATGTTAATGGGACAGAGTGAGTGGTAGAAATGGATTTTAAATATTGTCAGCACTCCAATCTATTAAATTTTGAAAATTAGATTAAAAAAAAAAGTTTATATAAAAGTCTTAAACGTGTAGTGGGGTTTGGATATAAAAGTTCAAAAACTTGTGGCAGGCATCAATGTGAAATTTTCCCCTACCACTTATTTCAAATAGTTGGTTGACCAGCTTTATGTTACACGCAAATAATTGAGTTGATCAATCCAATTAATTCGATTGAGCTTTGCGTGGAATTATTGTAATCTAAAATCAATGACGACTGACGATCGAGCACTCCTAAAGAATTGTTACATATTGCTGTATCTGAACGAGCACTTCTATCTACATCGTGAGACCTACATATTACATATTACTCACGTAGGTCCTAGAGTTCATGCTAGCTCAGACGGTAGACCTACATACATAAAACTAGTATAAATATAAATGGATTAGTTCTCTTTGGGATCATATCAAAACCAAGAGTATTGATTGCATTAAGAGAGTAAAACAATGAGAGGTGGTTATCTCCAATTTCTGCTACTTCTACTTGTACTGGTCTTATCTTGTTATGCAACAAAACTTGGTTTTAGTTTCGATTTGCGTACTGATTCTAAACTCATATGCATAGAGGAAGAACGACAAGCTCTCCTCCATTTCAAGCAACACCTTGTTGATCGTTTCAATTGGCTATCTTCGTGGAATAGTAGTTATGAGGATTGTTGTAAGTGGGAAGGAATTAAATGCAACAACCGAACTGGTCATGTTGTTACGCTCAATCTCCGGGCAGAGCAGGGCTGGTGGTGGAATTCTGATGGACGGCCTGAAACATCTAAACATGTAAAAGGTGAGATAAGCTCTTCATTACTTGGATTGCAATATTTGACTTACCTGGACTTAAGTTTCAATAACTTTTCCAAGAAATCATTCCCCTTTTTCATTGGTTCACTCACAAGATTACAATATCTCAATCTGTCACATACTCTTATAGTGGGAACCATTCCACAACAGTTGGGAAATCTCTCGGGATTGATTTCTCTTGATCTCAGATGGAATGATGATTTAATGGAAGCACATAATCTTGATTGGCTAATTCATCTTTCATCCTTAACATATTTGGACATGAGTTGGGTCAACCTCAGCCAGGTGCTCAATTGGCCCAATAAGGTTATGATGCTCCCTTCTTTGATACACTTGAGTCTAAGTTATTGCAGTCTCTCCAAAATGACTTCTGATCAATTGCTTTTCATGAATGCTAGTACCTCATCACAACTTCAATTTCTAGATCTTTCTGACAATTATGATTTGATGGAGGAAAATAATCTTGATTGGCTAATTCATCTTTCATCCTTAACATATTTGGACATGAGTTGGGTCAACCTCAGCCAGGTGCTCAATTGGCCCAATACGGTTATGATGCTCCCTTCTTTGATACACTTGAGTCTAAGTTATTGCAGTCTCTCCAAAACGACTCCTCATCAATTGCTTTACATGAATGCTAGTACCTCATCACAACTTCAATTTCTAGATCTTTCTAGCAATTATGATTTGACGGAGGAACATAATCTTGATTGGTTAATTCATCTTTCATCTTTAACATATTTGGACATGAGTTGGGTCAACCTCAGCCAGGTGCTCAATTGGCCCAATAAGGTTATGATGCTCCCTTCTTTGATACACTTGAGTTTACAATATTGCAGTCTCTCCACAATGACTCCTCATCAATTGCTTTCCATGAATGCTACTTTCTCATCAAAACTTCTATATCTAGATCTCTCTGAAAATTATCTTGACTGCTCTATATTTCATTGGTTGCTCAACTCCACTACAAATCTTGTTGATCTGTACCTTAGATATAACGAGTTACAATGCTCCATTCCGGATGCTTTTGGTAGCATAAGTTCTCTTCGAAAACTAGATCTCGATGGAAATAAGCTTTTTGGCGGCATTCCAAAATCTTTTTCGAATTTATGCTCCTTAGATTCGTTGTCTCTTATGAATAACAATCTTAGTGGAAATCTTTATGAATTTATGAGTAATACGTCAAGTTGCTTTGTTGACTCCTTGCAGGAGTTTTCAATAGACTCCAACAGATTCACGGGGCCACTGCCTGAGAGTATTGGAAACCTATCCAATCTTCATCTCTTGAGTGTTTATAATAATTCCCTTACAGGAGTGATCACGGAAGCCCATTTTTCAAATCTCTTCAAACTGAAAAGTTTATATTTAGATTCCAACCCCTTGAATTTGAGCTTCAACTATGATTGGGCTCCACCATTCCAACTGGATGTTATTTATCTGACATCTTGCAGATTGGGATCAATTTTTCCAAAGTGGATTCAAAGCCAAAAGAATTATACTATCCTTGATATTTCTAATGCTGGAATTTCTGACGCTATCCCTGCTTGGTTTTGGGACTTCCCTCCCGAATTGTCCTATTTAAATATGTCTAACAATCAGTTGCACGGGAACTTGCCAGACTTGTCATCATCTAGACTTGGTGAGTTTGCTACCATAGATTTAAGCTCCAACCTTTTTAACGGTTCAATACCACATTTTTCATCGAATGTGTTATCATTAGACCTATCAAATAATAGGTTTTCTGGGCCAGTTTCCTTCCTATGTAAATTCAATACTTCATCATTATTGGATTTTTTAAATCTCTCAAACAATACGCTATATGGAGTGCTTCCAGATTGTTGGACGTATATTCAAGGCTTGTTTGTTCTTAATTTGGCCAACAACAATTTCTCTGGAAAAATACCAGACTCAATGGGTGCCCTAACCTCGATTGAATTTTTACATTTAAGCAACAATGGCTTTGTTGGAAAGTTGCCGATGTCCCTTCAGAATTGTAGCCAGTTAAGAAACATTGACTTGGGAGCAAATAAATTGTCCGGAATGGTATCTCCATGGATTGGTGATAGTTTGCCAAATTTGGTTATTATTAACCTACGATCTAATCAGTTTTATGGAAGTTTGCCTTTAAGCCTATGTCATCTATCATATCTTCAAATCTTGGATCTTTCTTCAAATAAAATCAAGGCAACTATTCCAGAGTGTATCTACAACTTGACTGCAATGTCTAATCGTAGTATGGGTACAACTTCAAGTTCCATACACATGTATTATGCAAGAGGCATGGGATTTTATATGGAGTATGCATCCTTGGTATGGAAAGGAAGAGAGTCTATGTTCAAAAATTCATTGGGACTTGTGAAGATGATTGATCTTTCAAATAACCAATTACATGGAGAGATTCCAGAAGGAATTACTGATCTTACTGAATTAGTCGCGTTGAATTTATCGAGAAACCATTTAACCGGATTAATCACTCCTAAGATCGGTTTGTTGAGATATTTGGATTCTCTTGATTTATCTAGAAACCAATTTTATGGTGATATCCCAATGAGCATTTCCAAATTAAGTTTTCTTGGTCAATTGGACTTGTCCGACAACAACTTATCAGGCAAAATCCCAATAGGAACTCAAATACAAGGACGTGATCCTTCTGCATTTTCAGGAAATCCTAAACTCTGTGGCTCTCCACTTCCAAACAAGTGTCCAGAAGATCTTCATCCAAGTTACATTGACACTCGGGGCCACAAGAATGAGAATGCTCAGAAAAATGATGATGATGGATTTATAACTAAAGGATTTTATATTGCTGCAACTCTCGGATTCATTGGAGGATTTTGGGGGGTGTGTTTCATTACAGTGGTAAACATACGGTATAGAGTGAAATGTCTCGCTTTTCAGGCTCGAATGATGCTACACGTGGTAGCAGCTCTATGTATGCTTACTTTGTAAAGTTAAATTATAAGGTAAAAGTCTTCTCTCCCTGTATTTTATTTTCATATTCATAAATTATTAAAACTCTTCGCCAAATATAATAGAAAAAATATATATATATTTATATATGCGCTTTGTCACTAATTTATAGTATGAATATATAAAGTCTTCAACTTGCATCCCTTGAATTATCTTTTGAAAAGCTCATCGACCTTAAATTACATAGGAAATATTAGTTTTTACATACTCTCATGTTGAATTTAGCTTTAGTAATTAAGTCGCTTCATTAGGTACTTATATTGTATATTTAATGGTTCGAGAATTCTTATACAGAATTATTTTAGTCCCCTCTTTTTATTTGTCACTTTTGTTCAAAATGGGTAGGTCTTCTAACAAGCTCATGTGTGGATGCTTATGATCATGAGTTGATTTTATTTTGTAGTCTAATATATATATTTTTTTTTTTGAATAATGCTATTTTACTATTCAAAACTAATATGTGTTCATTTACCAGTGATCCAGCTAGCCGGAGACAGCTACATCATTTGAATAAGCTAGCTAGTCATATATGGTACATGATCAAGATCATTGTGTTTTTATTTTCTCAGTGGATTAGTTGTACTTGTTTTTGTTCAGTATATTGTAATGGTCAAAAGACAATTATTGTATCTTAGACTACTATTTATAAGTATTTTTTAATGGATATAATTTTAATTTTAAACTGCAAACTAGCCACTTTTATAGGGAGCGACTTGAGGCCGGATGGTTTTTACACCAGCCACTCTCAAATGGACACTTAAAGAACGTGAGCTCACCCTCACAAACCATCACAGTAGTCTCTGAGAGACCCTTTTCTTTGGAAGTTCTTCCATCTTCGAAGCTCCAAGGTTGAGTTTAAGATTGTCACCAGATTACAGCTCTCAATCATCTCTCATCCAAAAACCTACCATACCCGCATCATTTTTCTTTGGTTCTCCCAGTCCTTAGCTCCATCAACATAACCCAGAAACAAAAAGAAACAGAAAAGAAGAAGAGTTGTTTCTGATAAATTGAAAAGCCTTCAAGATTTATGTAGCCTCCATTTATGGGCACCAACAGAAAATGATTAGAAATCAAAATCTATTTTCCGTCCAGAACATACATGGACAAGATTACTGCCATTTATAAACAAAAGAACTGTATTTTAATTTTTTATCATCTGGTCTTTCTAAAAGGAATGACATAATTGGTTTTACTACTCCCAGTGAAAAGAAAAAAAAAACATCGATTTCAACATGTACCAAACGAAATATCAAAATATTTCTCTCTCAATACACAACAAACTTGCAAACAGAGAAAGTGAAAGTGAAAATAGAGAAAGCTTTCAACTCGAAGGGAACACTTTGTGTTGGCATGTGTAGGCCTGTTCATCCAATTCGGTCCGGTTTGAAATTTTATTTATTTATTAGTACTTTTAAAAAAATTTTAAAAAAAGTTTAAGAAAATTTTGAATCTAGAATCCGGATGAACATCTCTAGACGTGTGCTCCGACGAGAAAAACACAAGAAAGGTATGGAAGGGAGATGGATTTCTGCTTTATTTTCGGGACAGATGGGGGAGGAAAGAGAGGGAGAGAAAGAAGAAACAAGCCTTCGAGTTTGGTGAGCAACAAGCAGAAAGAGGAATGGTTTGGTGAGAATGAGCTCACTTTTTTTAACTTGAAAATGTGTACGTGTTGGTTAAAGAGTTGTTGATCTGAAAACACGTTTCAAACCCATCCGGTTTGAAGCTTTTCACTTTTATATTCTATAATTGATCAATCCTGCAATTTGTAGTTATGATTTTACACTTTGATTATAAAACAGTGGATTTTGTCAACATTCTATATATATATATATATATATTACAGGTTAAAAACAATTTTAATAATTAAAATGAAAAAGAAATCGATAATGTTTAGCATTGTGTTAGAGCAAAATATATTCTCCGAAATATTTGTAAAATATATGATAATATATAGTATTAGTGATTAAAATATCATCATTTTCAAATTGATATTTTGGGATAAAAAAAAATGGACATTATGACGATATTGACTTAAAAATGTTACTCGCAAATTGACTGGTGAATCCGCTTATGGAATTGGACTATCAGACACCAAAAATCTAACCGTGTTTTAGAGTACACGCTGCATTCTAACCTTATGATACTCGCAAATTTATGTTGCAACTAAAAGTAATAATAATAATTTCTATTTGTTGCCAACTTGGCAGATAGAATAAATTTCTCTAATTTATGGGGCCAGCCAATTTAAACCACCTTGCTAGTTAAGGTTGTCATCAGCTCTCAGCATGCAGTCTAGTTCAAGAGAGTAGTATTAAAGACAAAAGAAGAAATATAAAGTACTGACGAGTATTGGTCTTAGTCAATTGATTACAGCTAAGAGATAAAAAGTAAGTTTTCATTAAATATATTCTCTTTTCTTTTTTTTTTTTTTTTTTTTTGAGAATCCGAAGTTAAGTTTCATTCATGGACAAACATTACATAGTTTTTCTGAGATAACCATATTTACAATTATCTCAGGGCCCTCCTCAATCCAACATTAAAAATCCTTCAGTAAGAGAATACAACTAATCTGGCTTACTGAGCAGTAAGAGATTAGGCGGTCAAATAAAACTCACTGCAAAACAATCATTGTCCATGACAGATTAGAATATGTTTACAGAGTTATTGGGCTATAGAACTACTTGGATTCTTTTGAACTTCGGAACAAATTATAACAATAATAATATTGTAGGGCGGTATGTGTATCACATAATTCAGGATGACATATAAACACAGGAGAAAAAAATAAACTTTGTTCCCTGTTTTACATCTGAAAAGCTGAATTAATTTTCCTGGAATACTTTTGAACCATCATAAGAGAACAGGTGTAGTGCATTCTTGTAACTAACTTGTGCAAGTTCTTCCTTGGTCATATCAACAAAGGATGCTACATAATCGAGTACCTGGAGACGATCAACGAATACATATTTTAGCCTCATGAGCCATCTAGCATAGGGTCAGCAGCACTCCTAAGCATGTACAAGAATGTAAAACTATGACCGAAAAGGGAAGTGAATGACGCCTAGTATCATACATTATCTAAGAGCTCTCATTACCGACGTAAACAAAATCATGATGCCCATAACTTTGTTTTGATTGGTAAACCGCACTAGACATATAAAAAGCCCATAACTGTCCCATTAATTAACACCTAAAACCAGGCTTAGCACTTGTAGATATCATTTACAAGATATACGCAATTTGTTTCAAGTACCCTGACTAAGTGAAGTATGTCCTAGTTTCAATGCATGATCTTTTATTCATTATCAGCATAGCTTTAGTGAAGTTTTATTTAAGCTATGTTGCTAAGTTTTTCGAATAGGATACAACTTGTGACCTCGACCTGCCAATTTTTAGCTTTAGTAAAGTCATAGGCCAAAAATTAATCTTACCATTCAACTACTTCAGGTTTGCTAGGCCAATTTCTTTTTGCCTTTTGAGTAATTTCACAGCCTCTTACTATTGACTAATAAGAATGAGAGTGAGAGGAGAGAGAGATATGGATTTTTTATTACTAATAGAAGATTTTATTAAAAGTACAAAAGGAGTAATAACCATATCATTCTAAGCATGGTTCAAGGTGGGCTCCCATGTAGGGAATCATCTTCCATCCTGCTGCGATTTGTGGGCTCCTATATAACCATATCCAATTGGAAAAGAGATCTACTCCTACCATCCATGTAGGCATAACCTAAACCAACCCTACACTGCCGAAATAAGTTCCAAGAAGCTCTAGCAATGAGAGAGAGAGAGAGAGAGAGTAAACAACGTCGATTTGTAGTTTTCTACGTTCCACCTATCCAATATCCCCCGGTAATAGCAAACGCTGTTTTTTAAGAGATTGCTCCCTATTCTTCTTATCTTCTATATTTCCCTTTTTACCTCACCAAGTCCTGTTTCATGAATCTCTGATCTGCTAATTTGTCCAAAATTTCTTGAAGTTTCAAACTTAAAATAGAACCAAAGACTGTCTCTATACATCCTTGCAATTCTCACCACTTCTAAATGCCTCAAGGTGAAAGTAACAAAAATAATTAAAAAAACTGATTTACCCTACTCCTATAAAAAGTAAATTAACCATTCAAACTATAAAGGAAATAAATGGGAGTGAAGTAAGAGACGCACATTCTGAATGTTTGCTGGATGATTGAGTGTGTCTTTTGGCAGTGTTGATACATCTCTTACAGCATAAGAAAAATTATTGAAACTGCCATCACTTGAAGAAAACTTCACCCCTTGCCCTTGTAGCTCTTCAGGGATGGAGGGGTCTCCGTCAACCATAAACAGTGAATCTAGTTCAGACTTTGGAAGTGCATCGGGCGCATCTGACTCCAATAAAATCCTTTCAGAAGGTACCTACAAAAGGAAATTGGCCTTCCTCTTTTATTTTCAATTGAAAAAGAATAAATAAATAAAGCTATTGGAATTGTTAGATCTTAATTTTTCTTTTTCTTTTTTAGTAGGCAAAACTGGAATGATATCAACTTACCACCCTTAACATTTTCTTTGCTTTCCTTGCTTCTAAGGACATAAGAAATCCAGAGAATGAAAAGTAAGCACCAAGCTTGGCAAATTCTGGTACCATTTCAGCTGATCCTAGATATGAATGAAGAATAACGCCAGCAGGAAAACTTCCCATGGATCTGAACATACAATTATGAGGGAAAAAGAACAACTTCTCTAGTAAGAAATGGGGTGGTACAAGCTACAGATACATCAAGAAATGAACAGCTTAGAGACAAACTATACTTAGATAAATTATGATATTATTGAAGAGTAATGCTATTCATCATCCCCTTTCTCATCATCCCATAGTGTGGCATTAGATGATTGGAGATCCTATCTTTTATTGCCACATCATGGGATGATAAGAAAGAAAATGATGAATAGATTCATTCGTTATTTTACCATAGCAGAGATGCAGAAAGAAACAAGGGGCCAGAGAATCAATGAGTAGCCCACTGAAGATCTCATTTCGAAAAATAAATCATGCTCCACTTTTTTTTTAGAAGTAAAATTGTATTAATAATCAACAAATGGGCAAAAGCCAATTACAAAAAGTATTCTGTTTAACCGCTCGATACATTTGAAATTAGAAATCATGAAGGTCCATGCCATTAAGCACGACAATGGACCAAGGACATAAAGTTCTATAAAATAAAACAATCTGCTCCTCCCGTAATCTTTCCTTGTCTTCAAATGTCCTTACATTACACTCATGCCAAAGGCATCACATAATACAAATGGGGATCGTTTTCCAGATAGCTTTGATCTGTCTCATGCCTCAAATCGATGTCCAACTTACCAATGTTGCCACCAGGGTTTCTAATATGACCCATGCAAGGTCCAATCTACTAAAAACCTCATTCCATAGCACCCTAGCAGTTACACAATGTAAGAGTAGATGGTTCACCGACTTACCCCCACTGTGGCACATACAACACTAGTCTGCCATGATAAGCCCCATTTTCCTTAGGTTGTCTGTTGTGAGAATCTTACCTAACGCAGTTGTCCATACAAAAAAAAAAAGCCGCTTTCAAGGGTACCTGATGTCACCAAATCTTCCTCCACGGAAATTGAGCTTTAGGTGTATATGATAGAACATTATAAAATGAACAGACAATGAACGACCCTCTCCACACAGGGGTCCACCACCAGCCATCTAGAGTTAGGTTTTTAAGCATAAATGAGGCTGTAGAAATCCACAAAGCTATTAATTTCTCGATCTTGCGTCGCTATGATGAAATTAATGTTCCAAAGAATCTGCCCCCCTTCTAACCCCACAAACTCCGCCATCGTGGTGTCCTTGTCACTCGCAATCTTATAGAGGGAAATAAATCCTTGAGCGCTCTGTCACCACACCAAACGTCCTTCCAGAATTTAATTCTATTATCGTCGCCCAAAAGAAGCCTTGTGTACCGCTAGAAAGCCCCCCACCCGCTTCTTATATTTTTCCACACCCCCACCCCACCAATCCCCCGTACTTCATTAGTCCTCCACCCCCCCCCCCCCCCCGCCAAAACTCCCATATTTGTGTTCAATCATCACTTTCCAAAGTTACTAATGATATTTCCATAACGACTTGCCAAATAGTATCTGGTTGAACATTCTCAAATTTCGAATACCCAAACCGCCTTCTGAGATATGCTGGACCTTCTCCCACTTGACTAGATGATACTTTAATTCCTCTCCCAAACCACCTCACAAAAAGTCTCGTTGAGGCTTTTCCAGCCGTCAGGCCACACTTACCAGTATAGGAAAAAGAGAAAGGAAGTATGTAGGTAGATTTGAAAATGTGCTCTTGATCAAAGTGACACGACCCCCTTTGGACAAATACATCATCTTCCACCCTGCAAATTTCTTTTCCACTTTTTCAACCATTGTGTCCCAAATCGCGATCCCAAAGGAAGCCCCAAGTAAGACATAGGAAGTGAGGTAATCTTGCAGCCAAGGTTTCCAGCTAACTCAATCTCAGGGAGTGATACCATTGATGGTAACAAACTTTGACTTGAAGAAAGCTAATGTTTGAGACCCTATCCAAGTAATTTATACTTCCTCAGTTTTCTGCATAGGTGTTTCTCTTCTATTCTTCTTCTGTACTTTCGTCGCACATTTTTTAATTCCAATAAAATCTCAAATACTTATTATAATTTAGAGATCCAAACCTAATGTTTGGATTGCAATAATCTCTTTGAGTCGCATTGACATTTGGTTACCCCATAAAACTCAGGCCTAATATTCTCATAATACAAACCCACACACGGGCTTAATTTCCTTATAAAATACTTCAAGAAAAACATAAAAATGATACAAATATCATGAAGAAGCATACTTCATTATTTGAAGAAGATCTCCAAATGCCCGAACACAATGGATAGATGCTGGTTTTTTCAACTCTCTTGCAAGTTCAAGTTGTTGCCGGAAAACATCAACCTAGAAACAAAAAACTATAGTAACACTCCCGCAACCATCTAAAACAAGAGTAGTGTTACATGTACTTACAATTCTACTTAAACTTTTACTTACAAAACTTATTTTGTTAGTTTTCTTTTCAATTTCAAATTTCATGATTTACAGCATATCAATAATTGACATGTGGAGAAGTAAGTTGTTCTTAAATACATTTAACATTTTCCCTAAAACAATATGCATTCTATCAACCAATAAAGGGGAAAAAAGCAAAGAAACAATAGCTTTACTCATCCAACAAATATTTTGAGATAAAACAATGGAGATGAAAAAAGTACAAACAGTTCACAAAGGAACAAAAAGAGATGAGGGAATTTCCTTTTTTAAAGGGGGAAGGGTATGAATGTGAGAAAAAACCCTTTCTTGAATTAGAAAAAGAAAATCTAGTATTGACCCTTTTAAGAGCACTAACATGATTGCATCCGCATTCCAAGATCAGTATAAAAGACTTTGTTCACTTGAATTGGAAGCTATACGTAACCCTCAAATTACTAATTTAGGGGTATATTTCTTATTGCAGAAATTTGAAGGGGATGAGGGATAACATGTGCATCTTTAGCAAATATAGGCTACAATTCACCATAAATAAATAAATAAATAAATAAAAATATATAAGTTATAATTATGTAGGAACTTTCTAAACGGGATTTGATTAAATGCAAAAGTAATTCCAACAACTTCCATGAGAAATCTGCACCCTAAACTAAAAAAGGTTTGTGCAAATCACTAAACCCAATAATCACTAATTATTACAAAGAGTAAAGTTTGTACACCACTAGTTCAAGTTTGATCCAACTACAAATTAACTATTTGGAAAAGCAGATCATTCCAATAAATAGAGTAACAAATAACAGTTATTAAATACCAATCCATATACTCCACTATGGTGTCTAGGAGGCACTGATACTGGCCCCTTGTACTGGGATGACTATCATTGACATGGGATTGGCCCTCCAATGCATGATAATCACAACAAAAAACCAAAAAACTAAAACTAAAAATAAAAAAAAACTCATGAATGGCCCTTGAGAGAACATAACAGGAACATCAGAACCCATGAAGAGAACAAAAAAATTACAGAAGCATTACGAAACAAGGAATGGGATAGTAAAACCTGATCCGAGAAATCAATCTCTTTTCCCCGTGAACCTTTGTCCAATCCAATCTGAGGTAAAAATCTCAAAAGCAAGTTGAGCATAGATTCTCACTTAGGCAAGCTATAGTTACACCTAAAACCAAATTAAGTGACCAAGGGAATGGGAGTAACGGGAGAGAAAAAATGACCTCTCCAACAGCAGCAGAGGGAGTAGTCTCAAGGCACTCTTTTAACATGTTGAACCAGTTGGGTGTCCTCTCCGCAACATACCTGCAATTTAAAGAGTATCAGGCACAGGGGAGGTGCTGAAGTTTCGCGTGAATAAAAACAAGAAACATATGCCGTTGATATAAATAATTAGTCCAAAGCTGCTAAGAGTTCTATAACATGTTACATCAAAACCTCGCCTTTCGATAAAAGTTACAACAGAAAAGACTCAAAATTGTCATTAAAAAAAGAGCAATTAAATAATAAAGTTAACAAACTTACCAGGGGTGGAGGCCAAAGCATGGGATTACACTAGTATATTTCTCACCCATCTGCTTCACCAAATGCCAGTCTTTCTGCAACAACCACCACCACCAACATGACTTGAAGAGCTCCAAGCTATTATGGTTATTACTAGAGAAACGCCTCATTATAAGAAAGAGATAAAGAATGAAAGGGGTGCGTGCGTAGTCGATAAATACCTCGGAGACTCCATTAACGGCGAAGCGGACAACGCCAGCGTCAAGCGCTGTGGCGATAAGCTGTGGTGCCCGACTCAATATTCTTGGGTCCTGAAGGTGACAGTGTGCATCGAACAATTTCATCATTGACCTTCACCTCTCCCTCTCCCTCTCCCTCTCTCTCTCTCTCTCTCTCTCTCTCTCTCTCTCCCTCTCTCTCACCGCCGTCACCGCTTGTAACTATTCCCAATTTTAATGCTATCGTCTCTGGTCAGCAATATTTCCAAATCTGCCCCCCTAATTTTACCATATAAATATACTTTACAATTATATCTTCAAATTGTTATAAAATTAAAAAAAAAACTACTACTATTGCAAGAGAAAAGAAACTCTTAAGAACTGAAACTTTCTTTCTCTCTCTATATTTTCTTATGAATTTCATTACAACTGAAGCCCATATTTATAGGCGTTGAAATTACTATGCAAGTTACTATGCAAGTCACTATGCAGATTTAAAATAATAGTGGTGGGGTCATTCACATAATTTAGTGGTGGGACGGGGGGCGACGGCCGACGTTCGTTTATAACACTCCCCCTTGAATGACCACCCATAAAGAATCTGCCTCGTTAAAACCTTGCCAAGGAAAAACCCAGTGGGAAGAAAAACCAATGGCGAAGGAAAAAGAGTACAGTCTCTTTATGTATCCACAAGTGCTTTAAGATTGCCTCATTAAAACCTTGCAAAGGAAAACCCAATGGGATAAAACCTTAGCGAAGGAAAAAGAGTACAATCAGCACAAGTCTTCAGGACTTTTACTCCCCCTGGAAAGTGCATGACAATAGTTTTTGAGTCTTCACATTTTAATATTCTGCACAATTTTCTTGAATGTCGCAGTTGGTGATGTCTTCGTAAATAAATCTGCCAGATTATCACTTGATCGTATATTTGATATATCCTCCTTTGATTTGAGCGATACAAGTAGCATTATTTTCATATAAAATTGTTGAGTCATTGATCTCAGCCAAATATACTCTTGACTTGTTTCATGAATTGCAATAATCTCTGAGTGATTTGAAGATAAAAAATAATATCTGGTTGACAAACTTAATAGAAATCTGATACCTGCAGTAATACTTAAACTCCCCCTGATAATATGCGTTAGTGTTTCAAGTAATAAGCAAATATAATTTCAGTATATATAACAAGTTAAGAATTCAAACACGATCTCCAACTAAATAATGCATTAGAGAGAGTATGATAATATTTTCATCTAAAATTTTCTCCCCCTCATTCGGCGTTATTAGGAAGAACTTGTTTATATACGGCGGAAATAATATTGGAAACCATCTATGTATGATAAAAGCTGTAAAATTTTTGAGATTTAATATTATCGGTTTGGCGGAAAATCAAATCCGCTTGACATTGTGGACAAACGAGATCTTGAAGAGATTTGAAGGTTTCGGGTTGTTGTTTTAAATATAACCAATTTTACCATTGGTTTACTCCAGCAAAAAGATCTCGCATTCCTCATAGATTCAGTTGTTGTTCATCCAGAACGATATTATGTCTGATAGAAATTCTAATGTCCCAGATTTAAACCATGAACCTTTTATACCTCAACCACTTATGTTGCCCAGATGACTAACACAAGAGGGGGGGTGAATTGAGTTATATTTAAAAAATAACAATTATAAATCAAATATATAATATAAAATATAAATAAAATATGAAACAATAATAAATATAAAGAGGAAGGGTAAGAGAGAAGCAAACTCAGTATGTTAACGAGGTTCGGCCCCACTGCTTACGTCCTCGCCTCAAGCTACCTCTTGAGGATCCCCAAATCCACTATTCAATCTCCTTTAGGTGGAGATAGAAACCTATTACACCTTTGAGCAGCACCGCTCCAAAGAATCCGTGTAGAACACCCTCTACACTTCCAATCACCTCACACTTTGTGATTTAACTATTCCACGTGTAGAACACCTTCTACACTTCCAATCACCTTACACTTGGTGATTTAACTATTCCCCGTGTAGAACACCTTCTACACACACAAGGGTTATACACACCCTTTTACTGATACAAGAATTGATAGTAGGTAGACTATCAAAGTACACTCCTCAATGAGTGAGATAGAAACAATACAGCGCAACCTATATCTCTCTCAACAAGAACAAGAATTAAGGCTCAAAACTTTAGAAAAGAGAGAATGAGAGCTTTGAAGAAATGATGCAAAACTTAGCAATAGATGTGTAAGCTCTTGTTGTTAATTTTGCAAAACTCAAATGAGCTATTTATAGGCAAATGATTTTTCAATTTCAAATTTGAAAAGATTCCCATATCAAAAACATCATCATTTACTTTTCAAAAATTTCAAATCTAATATTTTTACTTTTTGCATGTGACAAAAGGAGCACACTTTACTTTTCAAAAATTTCAAACATAATATTTTACTTTTTGCATATGACAAAAGGAGCACACTTTACTTTTCAAAAATTTCAAATAAAAACATCTACCTTTTGCATAAGTCAAGAAAAGCATCCACCACTTCTGAAAATATTCAAATAAAACATGCACATGTGAAAGATGACAATCAATCATCTTAATATTTTCAAAGTTTAAACCTTTAATCATGTCATGCACATGTGAAAAATGACAATCAAGCATCTTAATATTTTCAAAATTCAAACCTTTAATCATATCATGCACATGTGAAAAATGACAATCAATCATCTTTCAAAATTTTCAAAATTCAAACATTTAATCATGTCATGCACATGTGAAAGATGACAATCAATCATCTTTCAAAATTTTCAAATTTAATTTTCAAAATATTCATGCACATGTGGAAAATATATTTTAATGCTTTATGATAAAATATTAATTTTGAGCCTTAATCCTAATTTTGAATTTTTAAGAGATTTACAAAATTACTCTATGATTTTAATGTGAACTTATTCCCTTCTTGCTCATGCTTGCTTCCTTGATGTGCTTGATTCTATTTTGTGTGGACAACTTGAGCTTGAAACTCCTTTATTCTTTGAATTTATTTGTTATCATCAAAATCCATGTGTAGATTTATATGAAACTTGAATCCTTAAGTTCAACAATCTCCCCTTTTTTGATGATGACAAATGCTTGATAGAACTTGAAATCTGTATGAATACTTAAACTCTCCCTGAGAATGTGCGTTAGTTTTTCAAGCAAAAATATAAATATAATTCCAAGCATATATAACAAGTTTAGCAATTTACAAAATTACTCTATGATTTTAATGTGAACTTATTCCCTTCTTGCTCATGCTTGCTTCCTTGATGTGCTTGATTCTATTGTGTGGACAACTTGAGCTTGAAACTCATTTATTTTTTGAATTCATTTGTTATCATCAAAATCCATGTGTAGATTTATATGAAACTTGAATCCTTGAGTTCAACAATCTCCCACTTTTTTATGATGACAAATGCTTGATAGAACTTGAAACCTGTATGAATACTTAAGCTCTCCCTGAAAATGTGCGTTAGTTTTTCAAGCAAAAATATAAATATAATTCTAAGCATATATAACAAGTTTAGCAATTTAAACAATGTTAATGTTCTAGTCTAAAACTTCTCCCCATTTTGGCATCATTAAAAAGGAATCATAATTAGTTCAATAAGATATATTCCTATAATAACCAATAGATAAATAAAACGCTGCGTTAGTAGAGACTGTAGAGAATTCGGTGTGTAGCCACACGTGTTCGACAAAACCTGCAAAGGCTGGAGGCCTAGTTTCGGTAATTCGGTACGGAAGGAGATTTTGTAAAGAGCTGAATAATTGAAACCATCCGTGCCCGACAAAACCTGCAAAGGTTGAAGCCGAATTTTATCATCTCGATGCGGAAGAAGATTTAAATCCGCTTGATATTATTGACGAATTAGATGTTCCAGAGATTTGAAGTTGAATAATTAAAATTATTCGTATCCGACAAAGACAACAAAAGCTACAGGCCTAGCTCTGGCAATGCGGTGCGGAGCCATGCATGTCCGACAAAACCTGCAAATGTTGGAAGTCTAACTCTGACAATTCGGTGTAGAGCCACGCGTATCTGACAAAACCTGTAAAGGTTGGAAGCCTAACTCTAGCAGTCGGTGCGAAAGCAGATTTAAATCCGCGTGATATTGTTGAAAAATTAAATATTATCGAGATTTGAAAGTTGTTGTTTAAAAGACTGTTTTCACCTGTCGGATACTCAAATAAAATTTCACCCCATTCATTGATCCAGTTTCTGTTTATTCAAAACGATAGAATGGCAAAAAAAATTTCTTCTGATAATCTTCCGGATTTGAATCAGGAACCGTCTCAACCAGTCATTTTATCTCATGAGGTTGTCAACACCATGATAGAAGCAGAAATGCATTTTTCAAATAGAACTGATTCTGAGGTTGTTGCAGCATCAAGAACTCTCAGTGCTCAATATGCTGCCTCTGTTACGACCATGTCTCAGAGATTACTAGCGAGGGCAAATGAGGTTGATCGACTTAACAATCAAATATCTGTTCTGCATCAAAAGCTTGCAAATAAAGGCAGAAAGAATAGGAGGTTAAAGCAAGAAAATAAAGATTTGACGGAATTCGCTCGTGTTTTGAAACTTCAAATAGAGGAATCGGAACGAGTAAGAGTTCAAGCACAGAGTCAACATCAGCAGATAATGGCAGCGTTTCACGAGAGAAACAGGGACAAATATAATTAATCTCGCTAGCTTAGTTCGGTAACTTTTGACAATATGCATCCGGCATATCTTGTAAGCTTGACTAAGTAAGATTTGAAGAGATGACAGCTTGTCTTCTACTTATTTCCATCTTTATAAAAGCAATCCTTAGTTTTATCTAATCCACATCAAATCTTCTTTTCATTGTTGTAGTTCATCTTCATTCTCACTTTACAAAATCTTAATGGCTCATCAATTCTCCTTCAGTGCTTCTCATGATCAATCTATTTCTGCATCTGTTGTAAGTGCCATGAAGCAGCAAAACACTGATTTGGCTAATAAATCAGATCATGATGCTATTTACGAGCTTGTGGGTCTCGGGACTCGATACTCATCTTCCATTGTTGCTTTTTCCGCTCGGTTGCAGTCAAAAACCCGCGAGATAGAGAAGCTTAATGAGAAGATTGATATTCTTCAACGACTTGTTCAAGAGTCTAACAAAAAAATAGTAAACTTAAAACAACAGAATAAGGATTTAAAATCCTTACTTGCCTCTGCATTTCGATTGCCTAATCCTTTAGACAAGGATGGCATGATGATTTATGAGGAGCAAATGCATTTGAATGATGAGGCTAAACGTCTCAAGTTTCTGTAGGTCATTTGAGATAATGGAATAAAAATATCCAGCAGATATTCATGGCATGCATAATTCCTATTTCTCTTCTAATCATGCATAGTTTATCTTCTGGTAGAGGTTTTGTGAAAATTTCTGCCAATTGATCATGTGTACTAGTGAATTCTAATACAATATCGCCCTTTTGCACATGATTTCTAAGAAAATGATATCTAATTTCAATATGTTTGGTCCGAGAATGTTGTATTGGATTCTTTGAAAGATTTATAGCACTTATATTATCACATTTGATTGGAATGTGATTGTACATAAGTTTAAAATCCTCAAGTTGTTGCTTCATGTAAAGAACTTGAGCACAACAACTACCCGCAGCAACATATTCTGCCTCAGCAGTAGATAGTGCAACAGAATTTTGTTTTTTACTAAACCAGGAAACTAGTGCACGACCTAAGAAATGACATGTTTTACTAAAACTTTTTCGATCATCTTTGCAACCAGTATAATCGGTACCTGAATAACTAATAAGATCGAAAGAAGTGTGTTTAGGATACCATAACTCTAAGTCATTGGGATTGGCAAAATATCTAAAAATCCGCTTGACTGCAATCAAATGAGATTATTTTGGAAATGATTGAAAACGTGCACATAAATATACACTAAACATAATATCTGGTCTACTGGCTATCAAATATAATAAGCTACCAATCATACCTCGATATACCTTCGAATCAACTAGTTTACCGGATTCATCTTTATCAAGTTTAGTGGATGGGCTCATTGGTGTTCCAGTTTCCTTAGCACCTTCCATCCCAAACTTCTTCAGCAATTTTTTAATATATTTTGATTGATTGATAAATATCCCACTTTTTGCTTGCTTAATTTGCAATCCGAGAAAGAATATAAGCTTTCCCATCATGCTCATTTCAAATTCTTCCTGCATAGTCTTAGCAAAAACTTGGCACATATTTTCATTAGTAGCACCGAATATTATATCATCAACATAAATTTGAATCAAAAGAATATAATCATTTTCGTATATAATGAAAAGAATTGTATCAATTTTCCTCTTAAAAAGTATTTTTCAATCAAGAAACCACTAAGTCTCTCGTACCACGCTCTAGGAGCTTATTTGAGTTCATATAGTGCTTTTGTGAGTTTGAAAACATGATTTGGAGAAATATGATTTTCAAAACCTAGAGGTTGCTCAACATATACCTCTTCATTTATAAAACCGTTTAAGAAAGCACTTTTAACATCCATTTGAAAAAGTTTGAAATCTTTATAACAAGCATATGCAAGTAGCATTCGAATAGTTTCTAATCTTCCGACTAGTGCATATGTCTCATCATAATCGATTCTTTCTTTTTGATTGAAACCTTGGGTTACAAGTCGAGCCTTATTTCTAGTGATGATTTTAGACTCATCTTTCTTATTTCTAAAAACTCATTTTGTTCCAATAACAACATAATTTTTAGGTGTAGGAACAAATGTCCATACATTATTTCTTTCAAATTAATTTAGTTCTTCTTGCACAAATAGAATCTATGATTTATCAATAAGAGTTTCATCAATATTTTGGATTCAATTTGAGATAGAAAAAGTGTGTGATTACAAATATTTCTAAGAGATGATCGAATACTTACACCTCGTGAAGGTTTTCCTAGAATTTATTCCGCTGGATGATCTTTCACATGTTTCCACTATTTGGTTGCATCTTGTACTAAGTCTTGATGATCTTTCCTTCTATTTCCATGATCTTCTCTTTTGAATTGTCTTCAAATATCACACATCCTTTTTCTTTAGAAGTGAAGTCAATGAATTTAGTTTTGTCTTCTGTCACGTATCTTGAGCATCCGTTGTCTAAAAATCATTTATTTTTACCTGTAGAATACTTCATACATACCTACAAAAGCAATTAAAAACAATTCCCGGTACCCAAGTTCTTTGGGTCCTTTATTTATTAGTATTAGAAGAAACAAGATATTTAGGTACCCATATGGCCCTAATAGTCATTGTATGTTTTCTTCTAATAGGACAAGCAAGATAATTATGACCATTTCTATTACAAAAATTGCAAATAGCATGTGACATATATGAAGAACTTGAGTGATTATAATAGTATCTTTTTTTAACAAAATTATTTTTATGAAAAGAATTTTGAATATTGGACTTTGATGTAGAAGGATTATCAAAGAAGTTTTTATAAAGTTTGTATTTTTGTTTTGGCATATATCCCAAACCTGCCTTATCAAAAACACATCTTTGACTACCAAGAAGTTTTTCAAAATTTCTTTTTCCATTCGTAAAGTTTTCAATAATATTTTCTAAATCAGTTTTCTTTTTCTTCAACTCAAAATTTTCATCTTTCAAAACAATATTTTCTTTTCTTAAAATATCAATTTCGTTTGTTAAAGAAGAATTTTTCTTTTTCAAAACAATATACTTGATACCCAATTTTTCAAATTCCTCATATACTTCTTCTAAAATATTTTGCAATTCTTCATATGAAGGATCTTCAATATTATCAAAATTTGTTACCTCAATGTCATTTTTAGCCATAAGACAAAGATTTCCTGATTCTCCATTGCTTGCTTCACTATTTGAGCTACTTGAATCATCATTCCACGTAACTTTCATTGCTTTTTTGCCTTTGTTTCGATCTTTCTTTAGCAGAGGACAATCTGGCTTGATATGACCGGGTTTATTGCATTTATAACAAATTAAAGTGTCATTTTTACCTGAATCTTTCTTGGAAAACTTATTGAAGGATTTCCTTGGAGGAGTTTTATTTTTCTTTAAGAACCTCTGAATTCTTCTTGTTATCATCGCAACTTCTTCATCTTTGTCGTCATTTTCCTCATCTTCATCACTTTCACTTTCATGTGGAACAGCTTTAAGTGCCAAGCTCTTCTTTGACTTTCCTTCTTCTTCTCCTCTTTTCAATGTGTACTCATGGGTGATAAGTGACCCGATGAGTTCATTCACTTCGAGCTTCTTAAGGTCTCTAGCTTCAAGAATCGCTGTCACTTTTGATTCCCAACGTTTTGGTAGAGAGTTGAGAATTTTTCTTACTATCTCCACTTTGGAATAAACTTTGCCAAGAGCTGTCAAGCTATTTATGATGTTAGTAAAACGAGTGTACATACTAGAAATAGATTCATCATCATTCATCTTAAACATTTCATATTCATGAGTAAGAATATAAATTTTTGATTCCTTGACTTGAGAAATTCTTTCATAAGTAACTTCCAAGTTATCCCAAATTTCCTTTGCTGTAGCACAAGTCATTACTCTATTAAATTCATTACCATTGAGAGCATTATATAATAAATTCATAGCAGTTAAATTCAAAGTATAAAGTCTATCGTCTTCACGATTAAACTCTTCTTCTTCCTTTTTGACCTTTACTCCATCAACTACTTTTGTTGGAATATAAGGTCCATTTACAATACATTTCCAGATTTCTCGACCTTGAGCCTGAAGGAATATTCTCATTCTAACTTTCCAGAATGAGTAATTGTCTCCACAAAAGAGTGGAGGCCGACTGCTAGATTGACCTTCACCAAATGAAGCTGCAATGTTAGCCATAAGATCTTAACTCAAAAGATAGTTAATCTTATAATAGAGCTCTAGCTCTGATACCACTTGTTGTCCAGATGACTAACACAAGAGGGGGGGTGAATTGAGTTATATTTAAAAAATAACAATTATAAATCAAATATATAATATAAAATATAAATAAAATATGAAACAATAATAAATATAAAGAGGAAGGGTAAGAGAGAAGCAAACTCAGTATGTTAACGAGGTTCGGCCCCACTGCTTACGTCCTCGCCTCAAGCTACCTCTTGAGGATCCCCAAATCCACTATTCAATCTCCTTTAGGTGGAGATAGAAACCTATTACACCTTTGAGTAGCACCGCTCTAAAGAATCCGTGTAGAACACCCTCTACACTTCTAATCACCTCACACTTGGTGATTTAACTATTCCACGTGTAGAACACCTTCTACACTTCCAATCACCTTACACTTGGTGATTTAACTATTCCCCGTGTAGAACACCTTCTACACACACAAGGGTTATACACACCCTTTTACTGATACAAGAATTGATAGTAGGTAGACTATCAAAGTACACTCCTCAATGAGTGAGATAGAAACAATACAGCGCAACCTATATCTCTCTTAACAAGAACAATAATTAAGGCTCAAAACTTTAGAAAAGAGAGAATGAGAGCTTTGAAGAAATGATGCAAAACTTAGCAATAGATGTGTAAGCTCTTGTTGTTAATTTTGCAAAACTCAAGTGAGCTATTTATAGGCAAATGATTTTTCAATTTCAAATTTGAAAAGATTCCCATGTCAAAAACATCATCATTTACTTTTTCAAAAATTTCAAATCTAATATTTTTACTTTTTGCATGTGACAAAAGGAGCACACTTTACTTTTCAAAAATTTCAAACATAATCTTTTACTTTTTGCATATGACAAAAGGAGTACACTTTACTTTTCAAAAATTTCAAATAAAAACATCTACCTTTTGCATAAGTCAAGAAAAACATCCACCACTTTTGAAAATATTCAAATAAAACATGCACATGTGAAAGATGACAATCAATCATCTTAATATTTTCAAAGTTTAAACTTTTAATCATGTCATGCACATGTGAAAAATGACAATCAAGCATCTTAATATTTTCAAAATTCAAACCTTTAATCATGTCATGCACATGTGAAAAATGACAATCAATCATCTTTCAAAATTTTCAAAATTCAAACATTTAATCATGTCATGCACATGTGAAAGATGACAATCAATCATCTTTCAAAATTTTCAAATTTAATTTTCAAAATATTCATGCACATGTGGAAAATATATTTTAATGCTTTATGATAAAATATTAATTTTGAGCCTTAATCCTAATTTTGAATTTTTAAGAGATTTACAAAATTACTCTATGATTTTAATGTGAACTTATTCCCTTCTTGCTCATGCTTGCTTCCTTGATGTGCTTGATTCTATTTTGTGTGGACAACTTGAGCTTGAAACTCCTTTATTCTTTGAATTTATTTGTTATCATCAAAATCCATGTGTAGATTTATATGAAACTTGAATCCTTGAGTTCAACAACTTATATTTTCTCCTGAGGCTGTAAACACCATGATAGGAGCAGAGATATATCTATCTAGTAAATCTGATCCTGAAATTGTTGCAGCATCAAGAACCCTCAGTGCTCAATATGCTGCCTCTCTCACAACCATGTCTCAGAGGCTATTGGCGAGAACGAGTGAGGTTGATCATCTTAAAAATCAAATATCTGAGTTGCATCAAACGCTTGCAACTAAAGATAGAAAAAATAAAGATTTAAAACAAGATAACAAGGAGCTGAAGAAACTTGTAGACTGGTATTCTCGTGACCTGAAAACACGAGTAGAAGAGCTGGAACGAGAAAGAGCTCAGATACAAAGTCAACAACAGCAGCTAACGGCAGAGGTTCAGCGTTTACAAGAAAATAAGGATAGCTGTAATTAATCTCGCTGGCTTTTGAAATTATGCATCCACCATATCTTGTAAAGTGAGATTTGAAGAGATGATGGTTTGTCTTGTTCTTATTTCCATTTCTATAAGAACCGTCTTTAGTTTCATTTACTACGCATCAAATCTTCTTCTCATATCTATAATCCATCTGTATTTGTATTCTTATTCTACAAATTTCCAATGGCTCATCAATTTCCTTTTACTATTTCTCACAATCAACATATGAGGTATCATTCACCTCAATTACAAGTTGATTCTGCATCTTCCGCAGGTGCAATGTTGCAGCAAGCAAATGATCTGGCTAATAAGTCAGATCGTGAAGCTGTTTATGAGCTGGTGACTCTCGGCACCCGATACTCCTCCTCTATTGTTGGATTTTCCAACCGATTACAATCCAAAAATCGTGAGATTGAGGAGCTTAATGAGAAGGTTTCTGTACTTCAACGACTCGTTCAAGAGTCTGACAAAAAAATTGCAGACTTAAAGCAGGAGAATAAGGATTTAAAATCCTTACTTGCCTCTTCATTTCGACTGCCTAATCCTTTAGATAAGGATGGTACGTTGCTTTATGAAAAGCAAATGCATTTGAGAGATGAGGCTAGAAGTCTCAAATTCTTGTAACTCATCTATGAATTGAATAATAAGATCTTTCCTTTTCAAATGCATTCCTTGAATTTATAGCAACCCTTGTAATCTTTTCAAGAGTTCTAACAAGGTAAATCATCAACGTAAACTGCAATAATGACGAATCCGGATTCTAATAAAACACATGAACATATAGGATTATTCTTAAATCCTTCTTTCAATAGATACTCGTTGATTCAATTATACAACATGTGTCCGGATTGCTTTAACCCATATAAAGATCTTTGAAGCTTTATAAAGTACATACTCCTAAATGTACTTGGATTAGATGCTTCAAGTATCGTAATAATCTAATGATGCTTATAAATATGCAGTGACCACATTCATTAACTGCATATCTAATCCTTTTGTAATAACCAAATCGATTAAAAATATGAATGTGATTGCATTCATACCAAGGAAATATGTTTCCTCATAATTGCTCGGGTTTCTACTGGAAATCTTGTGCGACAAATTATACCGCACAATTTCATTTCGCATTACGCTTTCGTATAAATACTTACTTATATTTGACAAATATTACACCCTTTGGTGTTTGGACAACAGGTCCAAATGCATCTTGCTTCACTAGCGAGTTTAATTCAGTTTTAATAACTGCTTTCCATTTTGGCCAATCATTTCTACGTCGACATTCTTCGACTATTTTTTGGCTCACTTTCTTCATTACTTCTGGTAATATCAAGTGTTATCATATATGTTGTCGACAACAGTTTTATTTCTATCCATAAATTTTCCAGTACTCATGAAATGTATTGAGATCTCATTGTTCCTCTTCAGGGGAAAACATTTCATGAAACACCTCGACAAGAGGTTCCTCTTCAGGAGGTTTATACTCTTCAGGAGTTTTCTCTTCAGGAGTTATACTCTTCAGGAGTTTTCTCTTCAGGAGTTACCTCTTCAGGAGTTACCTCTTCACGAGGTTTTCTCTTTAGGAGGATTATATTTTATACAGAAAATACGGTCTCTTCATGAGCACCGATTTTTATTTTTCTTGTGCACCAATAAGTCTTCAACGCTTCAGGTGTATCTTAGACTCATTTATTTCTGTTTTAACAACTCGTCCTTCAGGGACTTCAATTCCTGTTTAAGCATTAACAGCAGTAATATATGATTTTACAACACCTTTAGTGTCAGTAAATACATCATGTAATTGATTTGCAACATTTTGCAGATAAATAATCCTCTGAACTTCTGGTTCACATTTATTTGTAAGAGGATCAAATTTAAACAGGACTTTATCCCAATTAATTTTTTATCGTGCTTCAGGCACCGATATTTCATTATTTCAAAACATGATGAAATATTAATAAGTTTATATATAAAAACTTAGTATAAATAAATCAAGTGCTTGGCCGTACAACAGGTACGTGACTACTGTTTAGTCATATTACATCTATGACAAACATCTTCATCTTTTTATGAAGAATTATTCTGAAAGCCTTTACCCTTCTCTGAGTTTGATCACTTCTGGTGATACGATATATTTTTATCATTTTTAGTGTTGTCGCTTTTGGGACCAACACTTCTATAATTTTTCTACCACGTCTACGCCCTTAGTTTCCATTCACTTCTGGGAATTGTGTAAATTCGATATCATTAATAGGACGTAACTGGTGTAACAAAAACTCATTATTTAGCTCAATCACTGGAAGACAAAACAAAAGTTCAGAATATTTGTTGAACTTTCACTCTCGATATTGCTACTGCAGGAGCACATTCGAGGTATGAAAAATAATGTCTTCTTTTATATATCATCATCAGTGATATTTTCACTGTATAATTTTAATATTGAGCTGATTTTAAAGAGTGCAGGATATTCAATACCACTCTTAAAATCTTACAACTTCAGGTGCAATAAATCATAATGATCTTTTGAGAGGATTACATCTTCTGGTGTTTATATCACTCTCTTAATTTATTTCACACAGTAAGATGATTTTTCATCATGAGATACATCACGGTCCTTCAGGGACACATGAATTCCTTCTATGATTGTATCTTTCAAGTTCATCATCATATCCAAATTGATCTCATCAAGGATCTGGATAAATAACATTTTTCAGAAATGTCAATAGTAATAAATCTCAATATTTGACATTATATTACAAAAATAAATCTGTGAATTTAAGAAATATATTCACATTATCATGAGAATAAAAATAAAATTTTATCAAGTAATATTCAGAAATATTACCTTTAATATTTATCTCAAGGACTGCAAATAATATATTGAAAAACTTACTTGAAGTAGAAGACCATTAGCTTCAGTATCGGTAGAACCTCGTGCTGATAATGTGTTATAAAACTAAAAAGAAAACTACTACTATTGCAAAAGAAAAGAAACTCTTAAGAACTGAAACTTTCTTTCTCTCTCTATATTTTCTTATGAATTTCATTACAACTGAAACCCATATTTATAGGCGTTGAAATTACTATACAAGTTACTATGCAAGTTACTATGCAAGTCACTATGCAGATTTAAAATAATAGTAGTGGGGTCATTCACATAATTTAGTGGTGGGACAGGAGGGCGGCGGCCGACGTTCGTTTATAACACAAATTATATTTTTATACTTATATCTCAAATGAAAAAATATAAACAGCCACTAATATGAATAGTGAACTACTGTTGTTCACTATTCACATTAGTGACTGTTGCGGCGGCCTTGGCTACTGCTCAGTACGCCTCATCTCAAATTAGTAAACCGAAAAACCATACTTTCGAACTAATTAAAAAATGAAACTTTACATTATTTATGATTCAACATTAAATTCTAAAATGTCACTTAATTTTTATTTATTATAATGATTATAATAAATAAAAATGTAAATAGTGTAAATTTTTTATTTAAATATAAATAATTTTAAGAATATTCGCATCAAATTGTTATAATCAAAATTTTTTTTATAAAAATAAAGTCATAAATAAAATTGAGTTGATATTTTATATTAAGCCTTATTTGGATTCGAAATCATCTCAATTCTTTTTATTTAATCATTAAAATTTTTTTAAATTTTAAAATAAAATATAATAAGCTATTCATTTTTTCAAATCTCAAAATAAAAATAATATTTTAAAATTTTTTTTATCAATTCTCATATTAACTTATCATAACTCAACTTATTATTCAAATTTCTCTGATCAAATGAACCACATCACGCCATGTTAACTTATAAATAAAAAATTAAAAAAAATAAATGTTTTTATAATTTTTTTTTTAATTTAACCGAGATATGCTAAAATGCATGGGCATCGAATTATCTATTTAAGTTAAATTTAACTACAGCTAGAGATTAATATAAATTTTTATAAATACTCTTACTTGGCTAAAACATTAAAAATTCTTTATTTCTTCTCTCCATTTTTGACAAGCTACTAAGCATCCATATCAGGTTCTCTTTAGAATTTCTTATAATTTCGCTAAAAGCCACATTCTCTAAAAGAAAAACTGAAATTTTACTCATCTCTCAAAAATTTTGTGCATCTCATTTCTTATCATTTTTCTGTTTTATTAAAATAAGATTTTCGTAATCTTTCTTTACTTCTTTTTTTTATCTCACTTCCATTTACAAACTTAACTACTTAATATTTTTTCTTATTTTTCAATCTATTGCTCTAAGGAATATTAAAAAAAAAATTAAATTATCTTTTTGCGAGTATGATAATATTTTTAAAATTAGTTTTTTTATATTTTTGTGATTATTGAAATTATTTTTAAAATAATGATTTAAAACTATAACAAATATGAGTATGGGACAAAGTATAGATGATTAGAAGAAGAATTTATTTTATTTATTACAATAAAATATTAATAAAAGATAATTTAGGAAATAAATAGTGATTTTCTATATTTGAAAAACCATTGTTTTTTCCCCAAATTTTTTTCCTAAAATAGAGATTTGGATGCCGGGAGATTTTAACCAAAACCATTATGTGATACTCAAGTTCCAAAGAAAAATGACTGATGGGGCACTGGATGCGAATGCTCTAAGAGCATCTTTATTGGCTTGGCCAAATTTTGGACGATTTGTGCCAAAAACAGTCCGTATTGAATTAGGTATCTTTAAAATAATTTAAATTTCTTCTATAATGCTTGGTCAAAGATAAAAGATTACAATTGCTCAAACATTAAAAAGTTATTTTGCACTCCAATCAAAATGTGATAAAAATGAATTAAATAATAAATTACAACATGTGATAAAAATAAGTTAATATTAAATAAGTTAATATTTAAGATAATCGATTCCTATATTTTGGAAGAAATATTAAATAAAAAAATTATTAATTTAATAATATTTTATTATTATATAGAGAATGAATTATGGCTTATCCAATATGGGCCTTAAATTTAAATTACAAAGACAAATGTAAAAAATGTGATATTAGCTAAATTTTAAAAATACATTTAATCAAACTAATGAGGATACTCTAAAAATATTGACATTTACCAAATACTAGTGCATGTCATAATTTAGCTAATGCGACTTAAATTTGACCTACATTAAATTAGTTATCAAAAGAATATCCCAACTTTACAATAAAATCATTGAATTCACCGTATATGAATTGCAAGTGAAGCAAAGTCATATAATTTCATAACAATGAATTAGGGGTGTAAATGGTCCGGTCCGAGATATTTGTGGACCAGTTCCATTCAGTCCAAAAATTCTCTCACCCTGGACCGAATCGAACAGCAGTTCGGTCTATACCGGTCCAATCAAATTCGGTCTAGGGGCGGTCCGGTCCGGTCCAGGGGTGCCCCCTATGATTTAATGGACTAAATTTAATCTAAAATATTGCAATGATCAAATATTTTTTTGGCCCAAATTTAACTACTATAAATTATAAGAGTATATATTATATATTAATATGTTAGTATATATTATATATTTAGTATGTTAATAAATTATAACTAATAATACTATTACATTAGTATATTATATATTTATATGTTAATAAATAGTGATAAATTAGTAATAATATATTAAATAATAATAATACACTTATTACTTATAAGTTATTACTAATATTCTATATAGATATATTATAATTTATATTTTTATACTACAACTAGTCAACCAATAAATTATAACATGTTAATATTATAAGAGTATATATTATATATTAATATGTTAATATATATTATATATACATATGTTAATATATATTATATGTTAATATATATTATATATTAATATATTAATTTATATTAATATTAATATTATAATTTATATACTATTTTTATATATACATATATAAATATATATATATGTATGTGGGGTTCGGTCCGGTCTGGTCCAGGAGGAGAAATCCTTTTGACCGGGACCGGACCAGAATTAATTGCTTCATGTAAAATTTGGACCGGACCGGACTGAATTCCATTCAGTCCGGTATTCGGTCCGGTCTAGTCCCGATCCAGGACAACCGGTCCGGTCCTGTCTACTGATCCGGTTCGATCTTTTTACAATCCTACAATAAACCTACTGTCTCTCCCCCACATTTCTCTCTCCTTTTCAATTTCTTTCGTGCAATCACATTCCAAGCCGTTTTCTTTATATTTTCTCTCTACTTTTTGGTTTCTCTATATATCTCTTCTTTTTCTTAGTTTTTTCTTCTTATTTTCTCTCAATTCTTCGTCCTCCATCGCCACTTACTCTTCTGCCTCCACTCCTTCATCAGTTTCAAAATAAACTTGAAATTGAAGCCCCGTCCATATTAGCTCTCGAGGCACTTTTCGTGCACTTGAGCTCTAGTCTAGCCTTTCTACCAGTCAACAATATCACTTTGTCAACTTTGTTTATTTTTACAGATGAGATGCGATAGTTATAAATTAAATTAAATATTGATATTATAGATTTTATTAATATTATTTTTATTTTAAGATTTAAAAAATCTAAATTATTTATATTATTTTATATAAAATTTTAAAAAATTATAATAATTAGATACTAACATATGCTGGGTGGTACAATAACCTTGGTGCAATCGATCAGATCTTCACCTCTTAACAATTGTCATCATCTATATTAATGCCTCGTAGTTCATCGTTGGATGCTCTGAATTCCATGGAATAGGATACCGGTTCATTTCTAATGAACAAAAGTTAGGAGAATTTCGATCTCATGGAAAACTTTTTTACCTCTGGAGATAAAATGATGTTTTGGCTTATGGATGTCACATATGGTTTCTTAATGGATTCCAACAACACAAATGACTTAGCAACTGCACCAAAAATCTTTTTTTTTTAACAAAATAATGTATTGGATATAGAAATTTCTATTATTCCTAGGCCATTTAGTTGGTCAATTGATGAGAAGATGTTTGATACATTATCTATGTTCAAAGAGTCATTCGGTGAGGCATTTTGGCGCAAGTTTGGGCTCCCATGAGACTTGGTGATCATTATATCTTAAGTACTTGTGAGCAACCCTATTTGCTTGACCAAATGCTTGTAGGGTATCATTTTTTTAAAAAGGGATATCTCATCTTCATTTCATTTAACCAAAAAGAAAATACATGATGGAATCTCGTCCAAGGTTACAATACAAGAAGAAAATGAGAAAGAGTCTTTTGCTAAAGAGTAAGCTATAGAGTTGTCATTTCTCCTAACATGATAAATTTTTCACTTAGCACAATTAGAGTGGTTCTTGAGCCTCACACATATACATACTGGCACAGTTCCACTCTTCCTTGTCCACCTTGAGTGCTTTAGTGATTTTAAGTGAATCGCTTTCAAATATCACACTTTGGAAGTCGAGGTCTATGCTAAACTAGACTGCCCTTAGTGCACCATATGCCACTGCGAGAAGGGGATCAGGAAAAATATGTTTTGATGTCCTCATAGTAGCTAGAACAGTCTCAAAGCTATCTCTTGCAACGACACCAATTCCAACTTGACAATGAGCTTTATTTACCTTTACCCAATTAAGTGGTAGAGCTTGCCAAGTATCTACTGACATGCAATGGTTGGATAATCTGCATTCCTTAGTAGAGTTCTCGAGTTCAATTAACTCAATTGTATTCCTGGCATCTCTAATCAAAACATAAGGGGGGTAGAAGATTTCTTTGAAGATATGGTTGTTCCTTCTCTACCAAGTCTTCCTGGCAACCACTGCAAATTCCAGGATAGATTGATACATTAATGACTGTAGAAGAGACTCGAGAAGTAACAGCATAGAAGGTTGAGACATGGCACGTTTGTGTAGACTTTTTGAGCAAGCACCCCAGATATCTTTGGCAGGTCCACACCTCCATAAGGCATGCACAGAGTCTTAAGCTTCCAATTGGTAGATTGGGCAAATAGGATTATTAACTATCTTTTTCTTGAATAAATTGAGCTTAGTTGGAAGGGATTCAAGGCAAGCCTTCCATAAAAAGATTATGTCAACTGGAGAGGCTGGTATCCCCCGCACTTGCTACCACACTTTTTTGAAGGAGTTGCTGGATAAAGCCTGGCTCTTGTATGCTACCTTCATTTTATTCTCAATGTGGTGAGCACTTTTGAAAATAAAGGATCCATTCTTGGTGCCTTGCTATACCAACTTGTCCTTATTGTTCAGATGGCTTATTGGTGTCCTGAGAATGCTTATAGCTTCATTTGGATCAAAGATGGCCTTAACCTTATCAGTTTGTCACTATTTCTGCATAGGGTCAATAAGTTCTAAGACTTTGGCTTCAATGTTAAACACCTTGACTGATCTGAGAGTCTTACAGGGGCAAGGATGTGCAATCCACTTATCATTCCAGACTTGAATGTCACTGCCAGTACCAATTCTCCAATATGAGCCAGATTCTGCCAAGGTCGAGCATACAAGAAATTCCTCCATATGTATGAGGGTTTGGACCCTAGCTTTGCTTGCTGGAAAGTGGTTTTTGACAATATTTGGCCTTCATGACTTTAGCTGCCAAGGATTCAGGATTTTGAATGAAGTGCCAACACTGTTTGGCTAGCAGGACTCTATTGAAAGCCTCTAAGTCCCTAATCTCATTCCCCATTTAGACTTGAGCTTTCCCATCCATCTCCATGCAACCCAATGGATTCTGGCTTCCTTATCTTGTTGTCACCATCAATAGTTGTAAATAGCACTATTTAGATCATTGAGAAAGGATAGGGGAGCTTGAAGACACTCATTGTATATGTGGGAAGGGACTGGACAACAGCTTTGATATAGATTTTTTTACCTGCTTGTGATAACTATTACACCTTGTGATTACCAAGTCTCATCCTCACAGTATCTAAAACACCTTTGGAAGTTTTGTGCTTATTTTTCCCAACCATAAAGGGTAGGCCAAGGTACTTTTTTTAGGCTAAACCTGATCTCATTTCTGCAATGGACAAGATGTACTTTTGAGTTACCCAAGCAGTGTTTTTACCGAAAATAATGGAAGTTTTTTCCAGATTCAATTGCTTCCCTGATGCCTGCTCATAAGTTCTTCGAAGCCCATAAAGTTTACTCCATTCAATTGCACTAGCTTTGCAAAACAAGAAACTATCATCGACAAATAATAAATGTGATATTTTGAGTTGCCCTTTAGCAATTGGAACCCCATGGATTATGCCTTGAGCCTCAACTTTGCATATAAAGTTACTAAGAGCTTCTGCACATAGTATAAAAAATATATGGTGAGAAAGGGTCACATTGCCTTATTCCTCTTAAGGGTTTGAAGGTTTCTTGGAGTGTGTCATTCATCAAAATTTCATATGTAACGATTTCCACACATTGCATTGTGAGCTCAATCCATTTACTATAGAAATTGAGCTTTCTGAGGCACTGCTCTTATAAAACTCCATTCAAGGCTGTCATAAGCCTTACTTAGATCTATCTTCAAGGTCATATAACTCTCTTTCCTTGTCATCTTGCATGTCATTGTGTGCAAAGCTTCGAAAGTCACCACTATATTCTCCAAGATCAACCTATTAGGCACAAAAGTAGATTGTGTGCTCCAAATGATATTAGGCAACAAGTGTTTTAACCTATTTGCTATAACTTTGGACACTAATTTGTATCGCACATTACAAAGGGAGATGGGTCGATATTCAGTCACTCTAGTAGATAATTTTTTTTAATTTTTGGGGATGAGAGTGATTAGGGCTATTCTTCGACCCGACCCGACAAGCCTCATTTCCGACCCGACTCGAAGCGTTCTGCTACTGTTAACCAAAAACCCGATTAACGATTTCTTTCCTCATCTTCTTCTTCTTCTTTTTTCCTGAGGTTTTTTTTAACCTAGTTTAGTTCAAGGTGATGGTGGACAAAAAATCATAAAAAATCATAGGGCAAATTAAAGGACGGATGAGCCAATGTACCTTTTAATCGATCAGCACACTACAAGAAAACGTTGTTGCATCAGAGTCAATAGGTTTCCTCGCCGGCCAATCTAACAGATATAGGCACATTTCCTCAGATGATGCATCGAAATTAATGGATCTTCTCCCAGATGCGACTTCGAACAACAAAGCACCAAAGGCAAAAATATTTGAACTCATTATTGCCTTACCTGTGCATGTGAGGACTAGTTTGCTGGGAACGATGCCGGAGTTAAAGGATCCATCCTCGATGACCACCGGGAAAACCCCATTTCTGATCCTCTTGCCTTTGTCATCGTCCCCATCAACTAAGATTTTATGGGAAGAACAACCTTCGAGGTAGAGTTACATATCGTGGACAATTGGCGTGCGGATGGTGGAGCCGCAGGTGCAAGTCATGGAATAGAGGTGGCGGTGAGAGAGAGAGAGAGAGAGAGAGAGGATTACATTCTAAGATCGCCAGGGGGATTTGAAAGCGAAATAGGATTATCGAGTAATTGGGTTATACCACTTCCGACTTTAACGTAAACGAATCGGGTAATCGGGTCAGATAACTCGAAAAAATGAGTCGAATTCAGAATTTTGGTTATTTTGTATAGCCCTGAGAGTGATAAAGGTGTTATTGATGTCAGTCATATTACCATTGGAATTTAATACCATCAGCACTGCTGAACTAACCTGTGGACCAACTATCTTCCAGTATTTGTGGAAGAAAACAATTGTGAAGTCATTTGAACCTGATGAGCTAGGTCACTCCATTTGAAATAAGGCCTCCTTCACCTCTTGTGCTATGTATGGTTTTGTTAGGGAGGCATTCTGACTGGCAATAACTCAGGACTCAAGGGAAGCTAGATAGTCTATAATTCCTGTTGGTATTGAAGTGATGAAGAAATCCTTATAATAGCTCTTGAAAAAATAACTGATTCCCTCCTTGGTTTGGACTTCTTGCCCCCTCATTAGTAACCAATTTTTTGATTAAGTTGGTCTTTATTCTTTGGGAGGCACATTGATGGAAAATTTTAGTATTCATATCCCCTTCCCTTAAGCCATTTTTGCTTTGCTCATTGCTTCCATTTGATATTATCTTCTTCAAGAAGTTGATTGACTTCGCTTTGTGCTTGTTTGATGGATACATTAAGATGTCATTTGTTGTTCTTCTATAGGTTCGAGAGAAGGTAGACTGATCCTTCAATAGCTCTTTATCTTTTCCAAAATTGGATTTCCTCTACTACTGTAACTTTTGTTGGCAATTACTGAGCCTAGTTGTGGTATAGCTAAGTTTCTTTACTTCTAGCCTTGGTTTCTACCAAGCTTCCTCCACCACCTTATAATAATCCTTATTAAGGAACTAACTAGCTTGGACCCTGAATAGTGTTTCGAATTGGTGCAAAACAGGTTGAGTTCTATCAAATGTGATCAAAATGGGGCAGTGATCAGATGTTAATGCTGGGGAATTACATTGTGGCCATCTAGCCTCTCTTTGATGAATGCTCTTCCATACCTCCATTTTTTCCAAGTGAATTTATTACCAAGATAGCCTAAGTCACATAGTCCACATGCCTCAATAGTGGATCGGAATGCTTCAACTTGTGTGTGTGATCTGAGGGAGCCACCACTCTTCTCCCCAAAGCTAAGAACTTCATTAAAGTCTCCTATGCACAACCACTCTTGAGATGTCAGTGGCTTAATAGCTTTTAAGAGTTGCCTACTCTCTTTACTCTTGGCAGTAATGGGAAGGCCATAAAAGTCTATTAAGAGTCATTCATTGTTGGTATCAGCATCCTTCACTATGAGGGAGATATGGTGAAAAGTTGTGCACAACAGCCTCAAAACTATCTTTCCATTGGAAAGCAATCCCTTCACTATTGCCAATACTATCCATGATAAAACTGTGTTCAAAATCCAACCTTCACTTAACAGTTTCCAATTTGAGTTGATTGCTCTTAGTCTCTATAAAGAAAACAAAAGATGAGAGCTTTGTGCGCACCAACTTGTGTAGGTCTAGGACTGTCTTAAGGTTTCCAAACTCCCGACAGTTCCAACTTATGCCATTCATGGAGCTTGATAGGGCTATACAATAGCCTACACCATTTCATCTTGGGAAGAATTCTTGTCATCTATGAGCTCAAATTAAGTTTTTTACTTCTAGTCTGGATTACACTAGAAGGGGGGAACTTGTGACCCTTTTAGATATGTTAGGGAGGGGGCTAGAGACTCCTTTGTGGCTTGTAGGTAATTATAAAGGGACCTCCCTTAAGTCCTATTGTATTCTATCAAAAGATAGAGATCGAGTTCTTCTCTTCCAAGTAGCTTCGTTCTTAGAGTATTGTAAAGCTTGCACTTGCTTTATAATGAACTGGTCCAAAGAGTCAATTTGGATAGCAAGGTCAGTTTGATCCAAAAAGGCCTTAGAAGGAAGACTGATTTCGTTATTTTTCACATCAAAAAAGGTAGTTGCTGCTTTAGCCTTTTCTAGACCTATCGCCTAGATGCCCATCATGTCATTAGGTTACTCATTGATATTTAAAGGAGTAACAACCTTTCCAACCTGCTTTATCTAGCTCCCCATTTTTAAAAATTGTTGACCCTTAGTTGAAAAAGAGATATCATGCTTGCTATTTCGATGTTCTGCATGGAGCTGACATGCAACTGGGACCTGTGTAGCCTTCTGACTTTCGCCTTGAGGATCTAAATTACCTATTTGAGGGGCTTCCTTGTCCTCCCCCTCCTTCTACCATGGTTGAGAATGCTTAGTACCTTCATGGCCTACTATATCTCCATATTTTTTTAAGTTAAGGTCAGAGTCCCTCGCAGTAGGGGTTCTCAGCCAAGCTCCATACTGAGGCTTCACCCCCCCCCCCCCCTCTTCGTAATATTAGAGTAGGAAATCTGGTTATGTTTAAGGATTCCACATTTGAAGCAAATTGATGGCAATTTCTCATAATTGAAGGGTACCCAGTACTATTTATTTTCAACAGTTAAAAAGGTGCCTTAAGGGAGAGCCTTTGTGATATCAACCTCGACTCGAATGCTCAAGAACTTGCCCCAACTGATCCTTCTCTTATCAACATGTAGCTTGATAATTCTCCCCATAGTATTGCCTATTTGATTCCATGTGTCCTGGTTCATGCTGTTAAAGGGAATATCGTATACTTGTAGCCAAAATTCTTCTTTGCTGAATGCCACATCCTCGATGGACATAGTACCATCGAAGGTTTGGATGCATTAAAGTCATCTGTCAAAAGCCCATGGCCTGCCCTCTATAACTATGAGCATATCTTGTTCACTGTTGAACTCGACAAGGAACTTGTTAGTCCCTACTTCTGAAAACTAGATCCAACTTTCACATCTCCAAACTCTAGTCATTGTGTTCTTGAAAACTTCCTTATTTAGTTGTTTCTCTACAACTTTTATTACCATCAAGCAGAAGGGGCTTGGTTGCATGACTTTGGCGATGGATGGTGATAAAGGTATCACCAATTTTTTCTCCTCTTGAGTGAGGCTAAACTTCTCCCACTGCCGAGCTAGTTCTTCCTCTATCTTCCCTCTTCAGACTTGCATAACTAGCCCGAGAGACTCATTCTAGTTAAAGAAAAACCTCGTGGGGGAAGACCCGATGAGATGGAATGTTATGTTAACAGGATTGAGCCATCCCTCGCTTGCAAGGTATCATAAAAACACGGAGGATGAAGAAGCAGAAGAATCTTCAAGCATGTTATAATACGAGATATCTAATAAAAATGCTATTAATACTGAGCATAATTGTAATGCTCTTTTATCTATGCATCATTGAAGATATTTTTTTCATTATACTTACTAAAAATCCTATTAAACTATTTTCGTTGCTATCTGATTATAAGATTTAATTTCTATCAAGGATGTGATTATAATCTATGAAAAATAAAATGCCTTTTCAAGTCATTTATACTTCAAAAAGTTTTTTTTTTTAATTTATTTCCAAATAAATGTAATATGTTTGAAAGTATTTTAAACATACAGATTTCAAAGATTTTTTAATGGGAAAACTTATTTCGTTAAGATCTAAGCTATAAGTCTTAAGTCAATATTTTCACCACAATCTTAAACGTGCATTATGTCATTTATTTTTTTACTGCTGATAATTTGTTGTTTTGTCGAGTTACTACAACTGAAAATTCTGCTTTAAGGCAATTATTACTGACATATGGACACTAAATAAATTTAGATAAAATTGAGTTATCAATCATTACAACAACATGAACGTCATTTGGGATTGGGATTACCATCGATCTTTAGAGATAAGAGTTTAGAATAAATTGTAAGGTTTCAAAGAAGAACTTTTATCAAGGGAAATCTTAATTAAGGAAGGGACTCAAGTTCTTCCGGCTTACATTATGATTTGTTTTGTATTGATAAGATCCTTTGTAAGGATTTGTAGGATATGTTTGCAATATTTCTGGTGGGGACAACGTGTATATGAGCATAAAATACATAGGGTTAGTTGATCAAAGATGTATGAGTCAAAATTGCAAGGGGGAGTAGGCTTTCGTGATTTGGAGATTTCTTACTCCTCTTTATTGGCCAAACAAGGTTGGACATTATTTAAGAATCCTGACTCGATACTGCTTAAGGTTTTTAAAGCAAAATATTTTTCATATAAAAACGTTTTTTACGCTCACAACTTGGGTGTAATCCTTCTTATATGTGGAGGATCCGTATTTTTGCAACTAAGGATATTCTTCTAAAGGGTTGTAAATGGCGGATGGGAAGTGGCAACTCAATTAATATTTGGATAGATGTGTGAGTTACAAACAAGTTAGAGCATTATGCTCATGTTGCTTCTCTTTTATTACATGATTCGGATGTTTCAGTGAATTGTTTCACCTAAACACCCGATCTTGGAATACTAATTTGATTAGACCGGTTTTTTCTCATTACATAGTTGATCAGTGAAGAATTTTGCATGGAGGTCACGTTCTAACAGTTTGCCTACTAAATACAGTTTCCTAAAGAGGAATATGGTGGAAATTAAATAGTCATTGTACTCACCGTCATGTACAGGTTGAAGATATTCTTCAGGCTAATTTATGTTTGTACCCCACTATTCATCAGGTATGGATTCATATATGTAGCATAATAGTTAAGCTCTTATGTGCTGGAACTAGTTTTGTTGATTTGTTGTGGATTATGATGGAATTTGATGTCTTTAGTTCCACTTTTTCTCACTATCTCTTAGGGAATATGAAAATATAGAAATCTTTGATTATTTGAGAACTCTATGGATCCAATCTTGCAAGTTGTTGATCAATGTATTTATTATGTTGCCAGTTTTACTTCTATCAAACAGTTCCATTTGATTCAAAAGAAAAATGAGAGTTTTTTTTTTTTATGTTGATGATGTTGAAGTTTTGATGGGTTTGAGAGGGTTAAAGAGGATACTCCATATGGATTTTTCTGGGTTGATCTTGGAAGCAAATTTTTCGCATGTGATTGATGCTATTAAGTCCAAGGAACCAAAGTTTTCTGCATTGGGTCCTCTTATTGTGGAAATACGTCTTTTTTTTATCAATTTTCGAAGAGTGACATTTTTCATGTTGGACGACAGAGTAATGAAACTGCACATTTGTTAACAAGACATGCTCATAAAGTCGATGATACAACTCAATGGTAGCATACTTGTATGATGTTGTATTAACTAACGTATTTTTGGATGTTTATCAGTGATTTATTTATCTATGTTTGATTAAGGATGAATAACTAAGGCTTTTTTTTTGTTTTCACGACTTAATTTAACTCATTTCATCTTATTTTATTTAATTATTATAATTTTTTAAATTTTTTTATAAAATCAAATAAATAATCTAATTTTTTTAAATCTTAAAATAAAAATAATATTAAAAAATATTTTTTAAGATTTTTTATTTAATTTTTAATTTTTAATTTTTAATTTTTAATTTTTAATTTTTAATTTTAATTTTAATTTCATCTTATTTTGTTTTATTTTAGTTTATTTTATCTTATTTATAAAAATAAATAAATTTTATAATGGAATTTGTATTTTATAAAATAATAATAATAATTAATTATTATTATTATTATTATTAATTCTGAGGCGTCAAATCTATAGAGAATTAGCTGTCTGTCTCTTTTATGCTCCCATCACAAATGAAAAAGAAAAAGAAAATATTAAAAATTTGCATGGCAGAGGGAGGAACACGTATTGAAAGTAGGGAATTTGGAACTTAGATAGTAGATACCCTATTGGTCTCTAGTCAAAAATCATGTTGGCCACGAAACTGAATGAAAAACAAATGAAAACCCAAAAAGAAAGAAAAAAGAGGAAAGGACAGTAACAGGACACGTTAGAGTGGGCAGGAGCCAGTCAGACGAAGGTGAAAGCCCCGCCATAGATATAGAATTACTCTGTAGAATCAAGCGCAACCAATCACAACACGGCTTCTGGGATCTCCGCCCAACCCTTTCTACTCCCACTTGATAACGATGTCCCCAATTGAACTCACTTCAATTTTCGTATGCTTCCTATCTTCGCCTCAGATACATTTAGCGGCTCAGATTTAAAACTTTCTTCCCTGTATTGGAAGTTAACCGAAAACAACCCGAAATATCTCCTTCTTCCCATTATAGATATACGCTTCCAGAGCTCAATTTGATAGTAATGGCTTTGTAGTATTGTGCTGGGTAACATGACTTTGGTTTCTTGGTGAAATATGCAAGCAATAATTAGGGTTGTGTTTATAAGGGGAAAGTAAAGGCGGGGGGGCTTTTGGGTTGTGTTCGGGAACTGAAATGGAAGCCAGGTATTCGTGCTTGATGTGCGAGAGGAGCATGTCAACGGCGACTACTTTGGCTCTGAGGCAGTTGCCGAGCTCTCCCGTCCGTTTCCGTCACAATGCGATTGGTAATTTTGGTCGTCGTTATTATTCGTCCCCGAAGCTTGGATTCCATCGGCTTGTAATTCGGAACGTCACCGAAAACCCCACGAAAAGAACTAGTCGGAGCCGCAGCATCAGCGGTGGGAGGAAAAGCAATTCCATTGAAGTAGCTTCGGGGAAGAGCGTGCGTAGTTTGAACGAGAATGGGGATCCACTGGGTCGTAGAGACTTGGGTAAGAACGTGGTGAGGTGGATTCGGCAGGGGATGAAGGCCATGGCAACCGACTTTGCTTTGGCCGAGATGCAGGGGGAATTCTCGGAGCTCCGGCAACGGATGGCGCCCGGTCTCACTTTCGTAATCGAGGCCCAACCTTACCTCACCGCCATTCCCATGCCTCTCGGTCTCGAAGCCCTTTGTTTGAAAGCCTGCACTCACTATCCCACACTCTTCGACCACTTCCAGAGAGAGCTCCGCGACGTTCTCCAAGATCTCCAGAACAAATCACTGATTCAAAGTTGGTGCGAAACCGAATCATGGAAGCTGCTCAAGGAGCTCGCCAATTCAGGTCCCTCCTCTCTCCACTCTTTAAGTTTTCTGTTGTATTTCAGCTTTTGGTTAACTGGGCTGAGATCGATTTGTGTAATTTGCAGTTCAGCACAGAGCAGTAGCGCGGAAGGTGGTGCAGCCGAAGAAGAATTTAAAAGGTGTGTTAGGGATAGAGCTGGAGAAGGTGAAGGCTATACAGAGCAGGATCGATGAATTCACGAAGAGAATGTCGGAACTACTTCGTATAGAAAGAGATGCAGAATTGGAGTTTACGCAGGAGGAGTTGGATGCTGTTCCTACACCGGACGAGAATTCGGATGCTTCGAAACCCATCGAGTTCTTGGTTAGCCATGGCCAGGCCCAGCAAGAACTCTGTGACACCATCTGCAATTTGAATGCTGTCAGCACATCTACAGGTCTCTTATAATATACACAAACATATCCTTATGAACATATGTTTAGGCGCATAATTGGAGTTAAAACTTATAGCACCCTTGAATATGGTTTTAGATTAAAGTTGAGAATTGAATAAAATATTATTTTTTTAATATTATTATTATTTTAGGATTGAAAAAAGTTGAATTGCTTATTATAATTTGTATAAAGATTTAAAAAATTATAATTGATTAGATGAGATAAACCATCCAAACTAAGCTATGACTTAATTTCTGAGTTTGTTATCTTAGGAGGATGGAATTGGGTTTTGTAAGCAGGATTAGGTGGAATGCATTTGGTGTTGTTCAGGGTTGAAGGGAACCACCGGCTGCCGCCAACCACCCTTTCTCCCGGAGATATGGTCTGTGTGAGAATATGTGATAGCAGGGGTGCCGGTGCAACTTCTTGCATGCAAGGTTTTGTCAACAACCTTGGGGAAGATGGATGTAGCATCATTGTAGCTCTAGAGTCTCGTCATGGTGATCCCACTTTCTCAAAGCTCTTTGGCAAGAGCGTGCGAATTGACCGTATCCATGGATTGGCTGATGCACTCACATATGAGGTACTTTCATGAATGGCTTTTTGATGAATTCATATTCTCTTGAAGGCTGGTGAACCACACACTTATCTGATGACTTGGATTCAGAGCTATTCTTTTCATTAGAAATTTTCAGGAACTATATTCTCATTAACTCTCCGCATGAGGGTGTGATGATCCTGTAAAAGAAGGGTTATTAGGAATGCCATTAACTATGTCCCATTACTCGCATTTTAACTTCTGCATTATAAGGTGGACAATTATTATTTTGTTTTAGTAAACAATTTACCTTAAATCTGTGAATACCGAGTGAATGCTTTTCCCAAAGGTGTTCTATAAAATGTACAGTTTCCAATGAACTAATAGGGTACATAAACCAACATGGATCGGTATGCTACCTATACAAGGCATGGGCATGCCAAAGCAAATGTTCCTTGGAAGCTGCATCCTTTGTCAACTAACTGAACACAAGCCAGATGGTCATCAATATTCAATATAAAGATATAGAAAACCTTTTTGTCTATACTCATCTGGAAGAAATTCTCATTCCTCTGCTTCTTAGATTCTCTTTACTTTGATCCTTTTGCAGTCTACTTAACCAATTATGGCCTTGGTGTTATCTTCTTTTGTATAGCGCAATTGTGAAGCACTGATGCTCCTTCAAAAGAAAGGTTTGCAGAAGAATAATCCTTCGATTGCCGTTGCAGCTACCTTATTCGGAGATGAGGGAGATGTTGCCTGGCTGGAGGAAAATAATTTGATAGATTGGGCTGAAGTAGAATTTGATAGGGTGTTTAGGACTGGAGCTTATGATGATTCTCAGCGAAGAGCAATTGCATTAGGTCTGAATAAAAAGCGGCCTGTATTGATAATCCAAGGGCCACCTGGTACTGGAAAGACGGGTTTGCTTAAGGAAATTATAGCACTTGCTGTTGCACAAGGTGAAAGGGTTCTTGTGACCGCACCAACAAATGCAGCTGTTGACAACATGGTTGAAAAACTATCAAATATTGGACTTGAAATTGTGCGGGTTGGCAATCCAGCACGTATATCCAAAACTGTGGCATCAAAATCTTTGGGTAAAATTGTGAATTCTAAGCTTGCCAATTTCAAGATGGAGTTTGAAAGGAAAAAGTCAGATCTAAGAAGGGACCTCAGACACTGTTTGAGGGATGATTCTTTAGCTGCTGGGATACGTCAGCTTTTAAAACAACTGGGAAAGTCACTGAAGAAGAAGGAAAAGGAGACTGTGAAGGAAGTACTATCAAGCGCTAAAGTTGTGCTTGCCACTAACACTGGAGCTGCTGATCCCTTGATTAGAAGACTGGATTCCTTTGACTTGGTTGTTATAGATGAAGCAGCACAGGCAATTGAACCTTCTTGCTGGATTGCAATGCTGCAGGGAAAGCGCTGTATTCTTGCTGGTGACCAATGCCAGCTCGCTCCAGTGATTCTATCTAGAAAAGCCTTAGAAGGTGGTCTTGGAGTATCATTGATGGAGAGGGCTGCAACTTTGCATGATGGAATTCTTGCCACCAAGTTAACAACACAGTACCGTATGAATGATGCAATTGCCAGTTGGGCATCAAAAGAGATGTACTGTGGATCATTAAAATCGTCCTTGACGGTCTCTTCTCATCTTCTTGTAGATGCTCCATTTGTTAAGGTATCGCAGCCATCTCTTATCTCTTCCCATCTTTCACATTCTTCTTGGAGGTTTTCCATTTTTCTGGGGCATAACCTGCTAAATGATATGCATCCTTATTTTTTGAAATCCTTTTCTGAGCTTCTTCCAAGTAGCCATTATTTTATGGCTGTTTATGATCTCTTGACTCAGCACTTAGATGTGAAGCCATGCCTCTTGTCTTTCAATATACTCACCCAAAAAAAAAACAAAAACAAAAAGCTTCCTGTCTCTTGGCCTATTATGGCGTACGTTTTCTCAAAATGCTAGTAAAATCTTTAAATTAATTAAAGTTGAGAAAGCTTTATCATAATTATCTTCTGTATTTTTCCTTCACAATCTACATTTATTATAGGCTTTTCATTGATTTATTCTTATATTTTGTTTTGTTTTCTCTGCTATTCTAACTAGTGGCAAAGGGCATGTTAGCCAGAATCACGCATTGGATTATCTAACCAAGATCAACCAAATTGACCTTCCCAGAAATTTGTTTATCTGCTCTTCATGTTTATTTGTATAGATTATTGGATTGGTCAGGCTTGCCTGACAGTCACTACACCCCAGCCTGTTTTAAGCAATTCATGTAATTTTGACTTGTCAAAACACTCTGTAAAGAATCACACGTTAGACAAGTCCAGTTGATCAAGCCAGTTAATTGTCAATCTGCTCTCTATGTTGATTGGTCTAAATTATTGTATTGGTCAGGCTTGAACTCACTAATTACCAGAGACTCAGCCACAAGCCCAGCCTGTTTTAAGCAAAGTTCTTTTTGTGAGACATTAAGTGGTGGATATTTGACAATTGAAACATACCTTGCTATGAGTTACAACCTCTTTCTATGGCTGCTATGAGTTACATCTAACCAGCACTGAAGGATCATTTTGAAAAAGCAATATGATACAGACACACACACGTAGGTTGGACTCTCATCCATGGACAAATACTAGTGCTTTCACCTTGCTATAGGTGCAAAAGTGAGTGAAAATCGCACATGATTGTATATGGATTACAAAGTTCTCATCAAAGCTGTTGGTTGCATCATTGCCAAAAATGTTTTGGATAAAAGGATTTTCTCTTGTTTGTTTTATTATCGTCCTGGTATCTTTCATACTTTTAATGTGCAAAGTACTGCTTGAACATTTTTCCATACACTATTGCAGCCCACCTGGATAACTCAATGCCCACTGCTGTTGCTTGATACAAGAATGCCATATGGAAGTTTGTCAGTTGGTTGTGAAGAGCATTTAGATCCAGCTGGCACAGGATCTTTTTACAATGAAGGGGAGGCTGATATAGTTGTCCAACATGTATTTTCATTGATTTATTCTGGTAAATATTTTTGGCCTTCTTGTAGGGATTTATTGCTAACACATTTAAAAAAAAACAGTTCTATGATAAACTTTGCCTGGTATAGATCCAACGCATTTTGTATGAGAAGTAACCAAACTTTGCAAACCATCATTCGGAATACAAATAAACCTTTTGTAGGTTTCCATCTGATGGCTTAATGAAAAATGAACCTAAGTTTGACAGGGGAGTTCACAATTTGCAATCTGAGACAAAACAATATGTTGACCATTTTCATGCGAGTCTTAATGCACATGATTCTGGAAAACAAGATGAGTCCTTACTCCTTACTGACTTTATTTTAATGCATGTGTACATCTCAATTTGGCTTAGGAATACATCTCCCTCTCTCACTAGATTTATGTACATAGCTCACTAGTTATCTGGCACATAGTCTAGGGACTTAAAAATAAGGTTCTAATACAAACAATTGTAAAAAAAAGTTTAACATCCCGTCTTGTTTCAAACTTATTTCTTTCCACTTACAGAGGCCACTTCAGTTCAGCTACCTTCCACGGTAGGGTTCCCTGCCCTTCTGGGAGGGGGAGGAACCCCTCTCTCATTGCCAGTCTCCCCTCCCTGTAATCTCCCTCTTCCCTCATTATTTTTTCATCCTTTTTCTCTCCATCCTACCTTTTTTTGGCCACCAGATTTATTGATTTTGGGACCTCTCCAATCACCACCAAGTGTTGCCTCAGCATCCTCGTTGGACTTCTCTACTGGGCCTTACCATTCTAACTGTCACTTCCACAGAGCATGTGCTGCACGTGCCACCGCCGCCCTTGCATTACACTTTCTAGTAACTCTTGTGCTCACCAACTTCCACTCTTTCTGATCATTAGACTTGAAAATTTTGTGCAGTTTCTCCACGACATGTTCCCACGAACCTCCTTCTCGACCACTGCCTACACTGGCCCTCTATTTCCCTCTCCATCGGCTCATGTGTTGCACATCCAATTTCTCATATCAGCATGTATTTCCACATGCCATGCCATCTGACAGTGGCTCTGCTGATCAACTTTTTTTCCCTTCCCAACTCCAATTCCAACACACCAGACAGTCGATGGTAGCTCTGTGATGGTCAAGCATACCTTGTCATCCAGATGTTCAAGTTTCCATCCTCACCACTCCATATCCATGGACAGCATTTTCCATCATAACTCCATTCAGAGCCTCTCCTGCGTTCAGATTAGTTTTGGAGAATTGAGGGGCCGAGTTTTCCCAGAGGGAGTCTGGTTTCTTAAAGGGAGCACTTCTTATATACTTGCTATTATATGAGTAGCCTTACACCATCTACTATAATTTTTTTTTATAAGCCTATCTAGTGTAAATTATTTATGAAGTATAATCAGTACCCTAAAATGAAATATAGGATTCTAGATGGATTTTTGGCTAAGAAATGGAGAAGCATTATGGCTGAATTCTCTTTCATACCCAACACATCAGAAAAGCCTCTCTCATATGCCATGAGAGCTCATGTCCAGCAATTTAACCCATCATCATGAAATATCCTTTTAGAGATAGTGAATTCTGTGTGAGTAATTGACCTTACACACTGTTGCAGCTTGCATCTGCTAGAAGCTTTTCAGTAGTTTCTATTATAGCCTCTTTTAAAGTTTATGCCTTTCGTAGTCATATTTCATATCTTGTTAATTAAACTAGCACCACTGCTGATACTGGTAGGACTTTTTTATTATTGTTTTACCAAAGTGTAGCTCATTATGCATTTATGCTGGTTGAATAGTTTTTTATGGTTCCCTTATACATTACCTTTTCTAATGACCAGGTAAATTCATAGTTATTTTAAATAATGTCTGCAGGTGTTAGCCCAGCAGCTATTGCAGTTCAATCTCCTTATGTAGCTCAAGTACATCTCCTTAGGGACAGGCTTGACGAGCTTCCAGAGGCTACAGGTGTTGAGGTTGCAACTATTGATAGCTTCCAAGGCCGGGAGGCCGATGCAGTAATCATATCAATGGTATAGTTTAATCAGCCAATACCTTTATATAAATGAACTATGTTTCTCTTTCTGACACACGTTCCAGAAACCGTATGCTATATTTTCTAACAGGAAATATATGCTTCTTAACCAATTTTTGCTTTTTACTCATCTCATAAGATTTTGTGATTAATACATAGTTTGGCATGCCAAATCTGATTATGGATTTTTAGGATGAGTAGTAAAAAATTAGTATAGATATCCTAAGCAGAGGTAACAATGGTATTTGCTCTAACAATTTATCTTCTCAATTTTCAACATTTAGATCAGCCTTTAATTGTTGGAAATGATAGCGCATGGAAAAATATAAATAGGATGTCACTACCATGACTAAGTTTGTGACGACACTCTTCTAGTTGGTACCGCCTATAGGTAGCAGTGGAGGAGGTAAGATAATAGATGATATGGGCTGTAAGGCGGACAGGATAGAATGTGCTAGATTGGGGAGAAAGAAATAGTTTGGTTAATATCTGTTACCTTGAGCAAGTCTTCTGGTTTTGTGCTTGTGTAAGTTTGACAGGTTAAGACACCTTGAAATTGCCTCCTTCGGGGGTGCTGCAGCCTAATAATTATTATGGTTGAAGTTTTATTCGAGTGATTATAATGTGCACTAGAGATCTTTTGTCATTGGAGTTGTCTGAAAAGTCTTACTTCTTAAGTGGACATTAAGTAAGAAGTATGGTATGTATCTTGAGTTTCATTAGATTGTTATTCTGTCTATAGCAATCAATCATATTTTCATGGCATATTTGATTAGCACAAGAAGTGAATAGGATGTTTAGGTCATGGTGTTTTGCTTGATGACTAATGAAAACATGGTCCTGTTTCCAGTGTGAGAAGCATAAACGTTATTTGATGAGTTAAAATCTTTCTTTAACAAGTCATGTCCGTTAAAAATTTGGCAAAATCTTTGTTACAATTAGAAATCCTGGGTAATTATCTCATGTCCTCCAGGTCATTTTGACAGGTCTTTTTGTGTACACTGTTGTGATAGCCCTGAATCATTGATTCTTACGCTATATCACCAAGATGCTTTTTAGTTTATTCGGTCACTCCATTCATCATAATCCTATATATGTATTGTAGTCTGATGTGAGGCATACTACGTCGCACTAATAGAATTCCTAAGTCAGGTCTGTTTGGTACTACAATTCTTGCAAATTGAGACACGGTTGGTTTTAGCCTTTAGATTCAAATGACATTAGTGGTTTACCATTTACAATATATCTTAACAGCATCATCTTAGTAGTTCCTATGTCATGACCAACTTTGGCTATTCAGATATTTTCATCTGCCGTGTTAGTTTTACCAAATATGCTTGTTTCCATTTTGTACAAGGTGCGGTCAAACACTTTAGGAGCCGTTGGATTCCTCGGGGACAGTCGGCGAATGAATGTTGCCCTAACCAGGGCTCGCAAACATGTGGCAGTTGTCTGTGATAGCTCAACCATATGCCATAATACCTTCCTTGCGAGGCTGTTGCGTCATATCCGCCATTTTGGCAGGGTGAAGCATGCAGATCCCGGTGGTTTGGGAGGATCCGGACTTGGCACGAACCCGATGCTGCCATCTATTAGTTAATGTTGCATGGGTGGATCAACTACATATTCTTTCCTTATTCCTTTGGACTGGTGATTAGTTGGAAGCACAACTGCAGTGAAGATCCTGCTCTCTTTTCCTGTCAGCATCTGCTCCCACATAAATACATGTACAGCAGGCCTTCCATTTAAAAAAAAAAAAAAAAAGAACATTAATTCTGGTTGCAAAAGAATACATTGATTATAATTTGTATATAAACAATACACATTTTGAATTCCTAACTTGTATATGAATGCACCAAACATTTAGAGGAGAGAATGGCTTCAATTTAATTGAATTTTTACTTTGAAAGATGAATTGACTCCAACAAATTTCCTCTAGTACTGGTGGTTCTGTTAATAATCCATGTTCGGATGTCTGCCTGGATATGTTCTGTCTTGGAAGATAAAAGTTTTCAAGATAGTAAACGAGGTAGAAAGTTTTCAAGAAGAAAAAAGACAACAAAACTCTGAATGGGTTTTTAGATATTTTTAATTTTATGTAGTTTGGCTGCAACTTTGTTCATTCATTACTGGGTCGATTCTTGGTTTGTCAAACATCCTTGGATTTAGAAAAGATTGGTAGTTTTTTACCATTAGCCACAGATCAATACGCAACCCAGGGTTCATACCCCTCTTTCACCAGGAAAGGAAAGACAATATATTATTTATGACAAACTGCCAAAAACGTTAAAATGCTTTAAATGAACAAAATCCCTTAAATGTGATAGAGGTTTTTATCAAAAACAAAATCTCATTAAAAGCAAACAAACAAAAAAAAAAAAACTAAACATAACAAAATAGCCCTAGATTTGCTACATACAAAAGAATTTCCGGACTGGTATGCGTATCAATGCTGCTGTCTTCATATCCAAAATTCAAATCCACAGAGTTTTTGTTAAAGTCTGACTGTCTAACTAATCACTTTGGATGGGTGTTGCACTGTCACGTATTAGTGCACAAAATCACTTCCAACCAGATTAATCCAAATAGCCCAAGCTACCCATAAATGCTAAGTGTGTTTCAAAAGATTCCACAAATGGATTGTGGCAAACTCCCTAGTGCAAAATATTTACGGATCAGTGGGGAAACAATTTGTACATGAAAGGTCATATCATCCTATCAAGAAGGGGAAAAAAATAAATCCTCTTCCTCTAAACGGTAAACGAAAATTGCTGTCATGTTTTCTCCGCAATTTGAGTTCTTTTTTTTTTTTTATCTCTCACCATTAATGAAGCAAACATTAGAACCGAAGAGAAGAGATCGAAATTTGAATTCTTGTCTTCTTTTCTATATATTTAATAGATGATCAAAACCTCGTGACATAATAAATTGACACACAATCTGAAATAACTTCATTGGCAGTGATGAAATTACTTCTATTCCATCTATCACTCGATATCACATGAAAAATCTGACCTTCAAAGCATAAAATTAATTCGAGATTTCTGCTGAAGGCAAGAAGTTCGTATTGAGAAAAAAAGAAAAAAAAAAAAAGGAAGGGAGGGAGGGGTTTTTCCTTTTCCTTCAATATAAAGCAACAAACTTTATTTAATGATCAGATTCTCCGGCCAACCCCATTTTCTCTTCTCATCTTCATGACTGCAACTTTGCAAACCCACCCGTTTCTTCTTCAATCAATATTCCAAAGCCTCATTAATTCATCTCTCTTTTCCTCTCTTCCCCTATAGCCATCCGTTACTGCAAACCTTTTGACATGTTCTACCTCCATTCGGTGTTCATGTTTTGAGACAGACATATAACTTACCCTTTTTTACTTTGCTTTTTTCTTTGTTATATATATATATATATATATATATATATGTGTGTGTAGAAGCATTACAGACATGAGTAGAAACAAATCTTTTTCTCTAATGGCTTCTAAACCTTTTGTGCCTATTCTTCTTCTCTTGCTTCTACACCTTATCCTCCATGTTGGATATGGAGCAGCATTCATAAATATCCATGGTTTAAGCCACAACGGTAAAGTCCTCAAGAACATGAAGAAGTATCCAGCTGATCAAGACACGAGCAGTGCAGTCCTAGGCGTACACAAGTTGCCGAGGTTTGAACGCCCAAGGTTTGGTTTTCTCCCAAAAGCCGCACCAATTCCAGCATCTGGCCCTTCAAAGCGACACAACCGGGTCCGCGGGCACGTTAAGGGTGATGTTCGGACGGGTTCAGGCCGGAAGGCGAGCGGTCGGAAAATATTGTCGTGATTTATAAAAATGTACTTCTGGTAGAAAATCAAGGGTGAAAGAAAAGTTCACTAAATCAATATTACAGGCACTAATTGTCTAATTTTCTGCTAATCCTTCTGGTGCTTCATCTTCTTCTTCATCGTCATCATGCAAACGTATCATTTTAGGAAAAAAATTGAGTATTCAAGATCATGTAGTTCACATTTCCTTAATTTGTCTTTGCTTCCAAATATTATAGGAATTGTATTTGTAATGTTTTCATAAATTATATATTGGAGAAAATAGTGTTTGAAGTGACTTGAGCCAGTACTCTTTATACCTAAAAAGGATTCAACCATTAGGTCCTTTTGTATTTTAAACTTTTTATTATTATATTTTTGTAATTTCTTATATAAAATATAAATTTCTAAACATATTTTTTAAATTTTAATACACTTTTTTTAAATTTTAATTCAATTTTTTAAAATTTTAAAATAATAATAATATTAAAAAATAAATTAAACACATATCAATTCATCTCTTCTTCCAATCCAAACCAAACATTAATGGTTGGTGTTTGAAAATAAATTTTAGTTTTCTTACTTCCAGCATGTGGTAGGGCAAAGTGATTTTCATTTTTTTTTTTACCTTCTGTGAGCAAAGATACATGGAAAATGCTAAACAAACCGATATATCCTACCGATAAAATTAACCGATGCTTTTTTACGAAGAAAGTGACTATTTAAAAATATTTTTAAAAAAAATTACAAATGCAGTGATCAATCTATTCCATGGATTGACTTTATCGGTTCACCTAGCATTATCCAATGTACATGATCTCTTCCCTAAAGTGGGAAGACAAGAAAGTAAGCACTAAAGTTTACGAGGATCTTTTCCACTATGAAATTGAGAATGAAAGCTCGTTGCAAGTTCTTCATAGTGCTTCACTTCAAGAGTAAAGGTTGCCTTTTCTTCGGGTCAGCACATAAGTATTTGAAAGTTACTCATTATAGCTTAATGAAGCTTTTAGTTTGAATTGTCACCTTAATATTGGAGAGAGGGGATTGTGGGGTCCAGCAGGGTCCCCTACCACTGTGGCAGCCAGTGACAAAGGACATTAGCTTAAAAGGCTGCGCTAGGCGTTATATCAACTTATATGAGCTATTACTATTTGAAAGCGGTGCAATAATAATAGTAATTTAATGTAATTTGTCAGATTTCTTTTATAATAAAATTATAGCTTAATCATATTATTTTGTTTAATTATTTTTATCTAATTATTATGTGATTAGAGTTTTTTTTTTATTATTATTTATTATGAAAATTTTATATATCATTTCTACACATAATATATCACTTTTTTTTTCTTTTTTTTATTTTCTTCTCTTATTAAATGTGTATGAGTAGAAAATTTTAATAAATTAAAAAAACAAATAATTTTTTTAAAAAATTAAAAAAAAAAACAAGTTTATTTCTATTTACGTGTTTACAATTTACTTTTTCTCGACTAAAAGAACGGCATTAGTAATTTATTTAGTAGAGAAATGCTAGACGGGTAATCCCGATAGACATCCATAGAATTTTATTTATTTATTTTTTATTTAATTATTAAGAAAATATTTTTTTTAATAATATTATGAATTTATTTTTATAAAAAAAATGTGATATATGGGTAATAATTAGAATAACTAATTAGTTTAACAAGAATAAAATAAATAATAAATAATATTAAAATATATAAAATATAATGCAGAATGATGAGTAACATCACTCATAATATTATTACTAAAAATGAGAAATACAATAAGAGAAGGCAGAGAGATTAAAAAAACAAAAATAAACCAAAGTAGTAAATATAATACGGAAAATAAAACAATGGAGACATTTGTATAAAATAAAGGTTGCTCATTATTTTTTTGCCCTAATATTAATTAAAAAGAAAAATCTCCCATCAAAGAAATTAATTTCTTGAATAGTCTATCGAATTAGGAACATGGCTTTGTACTTTGTAATATCAACCATATGAATATTCTTAACGGAAAGGCGTGTATTGTATTGAACTACATCATCTTTTATTCTTGTTCTCAAAATATCTGCTTTCTCGACTGGCATTGTGTATTTATCATAATTATTTAAAGAGTAAAGGGAAATGCAAAATGTAATACGTCAGGACTGAGAGGTATTTTAGGTTTTTTGATGTCCAAACAATTTTTTTAAAACTTTAAGGGAGCAGGAAGCTTGTTCAAATGGGGCCAGTTCAAGCTTTTTGGCATCAAAAAAGAAATATCAAGTACAAATATAATTAATACTGTCAAGTGCAAGCTGTCCGGATAGTGATTCAACAGACAACCGAGGCACATACTTTTATCCCAAGATTGCAACCAGAAAATCCATTAAAATGAAATTAATGAATGTAGTAGCTTCAGTATTCATCACTTTTTAGAAGCTGCTTCGTTGGGGGTTCGGGTAGTCATTTGGTCAACTGCATGAACTGTGCTCTGAAGCTCCTCCCAGATGGCTTTGTACACCATCCTCTGCCTGTTAACAGCTGATTGTCCCTCAAAGGCTGAAGACACAACATCAATGCTGCAAGCACATGGCAGATTGGATCAATCTCATGGCTAAATAATGCCACATCTAACATACATGCTACATGATCTTATGTTCTCATGTTCACGCTATAGAAATAAGAGGTGCTTTGAAGACATGGATCGTTCTTAGGATGAGCTAAAGCGATTCATCTACAGTACTTTATTTTCTTGGGCATCGGCCATTATTTGTAATACCGACAATTTTTATGACTTGCTTGTATCTCTCACTAGTACCTAGATGTGATTAGGCATGTTCCTTGTATACTTTTAGGGTACTTTGTTATTGTCCTCATTTCAATAAAATTTTACTTTCACCTACAAAAAAAAAAAAAAATGTTGTGATGTTCACGCAGTGGGGATATCTTAACATGCATTAAATGAATTCATTAGGTCAAAAGAAAAAAAGGTTAATGCGGCCATAATTTGACTTATGCATAAACAATTTTGAGTGGATAGTTTAATCAATTATATATGAACCTGTTAGACTGGAGACTTAAACATTTCAATTTTCCTGCATTGCTCCATGTTATACAATTTAATTAATTGAACAAGTAATACAAATATCATATTCTCAAGTGCATTGATAAACACTACAAAGTGAGTCAAAGAAATGCTGAGGGGGTCAATCATTTTCAAGAGATTGAATTCATGGAAATACAAGGTTTCCATGCAAACTTTGAACACTGATGCTCTGAAGCGGAAACCTCCTTACTGTTTATCATGTATTCTGCCTGATGGCATAAATCATGAAGATTAATTTTCAAAAGCACAATGGTATTTTTGAGATTCTTCTTCAGGGGGAAAACGCTTGAGTGATGGCCTAACAGCAATCCAGTCAAATTCTTTTCTAGAAGAAAATCATGGGTTTTTTTTTCCATTTGATATACCATATGGAGAACACTAGAACGTTCAGAAAGTTTAGAAAGTTCGATGTCATCAATAATAATGGCTTTATTTGGAAACCGTACTAAATGTACTGTCAAGCACATACAATGGTAAATATGGGGAATTGCCATTAATCATACAGCTACTAGCCCAGCAAATTCCATTCACTTCTTACATTGAAAATGATATATCAATCGATTGATAAAAGAATCAAACAAAATTGAATAAAATTGTTCCATTATGATCTTAGTTTACCAGATATATAGACATAAGCCAACAAGCACGTGAGCTTACCTGATGTGCCGTCCATCACCAGAAGCATCTTTTACAGTGACTAATTCTGCATTTAGATGTTCCTTGATCTGTTGAAGCATGCCACACATATCATTTGTAAAGAGGGCATGCAACTTCATTTAATTATTCAAAAGAAATAAAACAAGAAGAAGCTTTTGGATGGAGGTGGACAAGTACAATCAACTCTAAAAAGAAACAGGAACAGAAAATAACAACTACAGAAAATATATAGATAATCCAACCTTGGCATATTGAAACATCCCTCCCCCCACCCCCCACCCCCCAACAAAAAAAAACCCTCTCTGGAGTAACTGTTTATGTAGGGATTTCCACATCACAAATCAATGGTGCCTTCAAGACTTGATATTGCACTTCTAATTTTTTGTGTGACTCTCTACAGAAAGAGCCCCTGTCAAAATCACACGCAAACTGATGACAGAGTCATCCTCTCTCTCTCACACACACACACGAACACACTACCATACCTCTCTCTCTTCAATTTGCCACGAGCAGAGAATAAGTGCAGTATATCTGCATCCTTGTTTAGTCACTCTTAGACCTCCAGAATAAATAATGATGGAAATATTTAATGAGGAGAGGATTAAAACCAATACCTTATTTACCATAAATTGGTTCGGGGTTGTATTTATAACCTAAAAGGAAGGAGATGCCTTTCCAACATCTAAGGCCAATGTTTCTTCTAGGCAAGACAATAGACCTTGACTTCAATCTAAAGTTTTTGCTAGGGGAAAGCTTGAAATACGAACGTTGAAAATCCTTTTGGCAATTTTTTTTTTTTTTATATGATGTATAGATCAGAATGTCATCTAAAGAAGAAGACGGCCGATTAGGAATCCATTCACTGTGATTCAAAATCTGACCATTGTGATAGCTGCTATTCAGAATGGAATATTTTCTTCGGAAGGATTTCGAGATAGAATTGCCAATAAGATTATCATTTCCTAATCCAAGGTGTCAAATCCTTAAAGAACCATATAGGAACAGTTTCGATTTTGTAGACTTTGTTCAGAAAATTCTCTTGGTTCTTCCCCCTTTTTCCCTCTTCCTTTTGTCTTTATTTTCTAAAACGTCTATTATTGTTTCTAATAGGGAATTTCCTATTTTATGGTACAGTCGGCTTGTTTAGCCCTTTTCCAAAAACTCATTCCTAATTACTCACTACAAACCATTCTAAAAACGAGCCTGAACTTGCACATACATTTAGGTTCAAGGGCAATTTTACCCATTTCAAATTTTCAAGACTTGAAAGCTCAGTTTTGATTGAATACGGGAATGAACGAAAACAAAACGAATCAAACACTAAAACTGCATCCTAATTCCTATTAGTAATTCAACAATCAAAGCAAAAAATATTTTCCCGGAAACAAATCCAGCACAACACTTAACATTGCTTACCTTTTTCTCCATGGACTGCATGAGCGGGGATTCTATGGAGCCAGCATCGTTCACGTGCGCGGCTGGTGAGCTGAAGAACTGACCACCCACCGGCGGAAACCCGAACCCGGATGACTTTCCATTACCATAAGCTTCTCCACTACCATCTTTACTATGACTTCGGAGTTTGGTGCGCGCTCTAGTGAATAGTACCGCGGAGACAAAGGGTTTTGTTGGCTGGGCTTGGCGGAGGAAGAGACTCCTTGCCGCGCGCGACGAGGCTGCTAAAACGTACGGGCGCACAATCAGCGTCTGGGCCATCGCTCTGACTCTGGTTCCCCAGTTATGGAGCTTCGCTCACCGTCGAAGCGGTAACAAATAACCGCCACGAAACAGGAGAGCGATGGGCTTTAACTTGGGCCGAGAATGCCTAAAATTTTAGACGTCACGATAAGAAAGGTTGCTGGTCTCATTTCTCACGGCTAATAGCTAAAAAGTATATTAAATTTGATATATAGTCGATTCAGTGAGAATGCACTTATCGGTAATTTTAATATTGCATTTGAATGTTTAGTTAAATTAAGATGAAATAAATTTTTTATAAATAATAATGAGTTAAAATAGTAAGATAAATTTTATGAGGCTCATTTAAGATTAGTTTAGATATTTTTGAATATTAAAATCAGTTTAGAATTATTTATAAAAATTGAAAAATGTTTGTAAATTTCGCGTGAAAAGAATTGTTGAATTAAAAAAGATAGATGTCCCATTTGTTAAACTTTCTTGGTCAGTATAGGGTTTCTTGTAGCATGTTCTTCGCACACTCATGACAGAATCGCATATGTTAGACGACGCTCCTCTATCACACAGATGTCGAAGGCAGATCAAAGATTGTGCCAATCGATTTTTTCTCCCCGAGTAGACCGGTTTTAACTGATTCTAAGAAGTGTTCTCCCATGTCTTTGGGGTTTCGGTTTGATGCTGAAACCGATGCTGAACTTCAACCTAAGTTTTGAGTTGAAATGAATTTAGTTGTTTATTTTTTAAAATTAAGTATTTGATATTAGACTCAATTTAAAATTATATTGAACTAAATTGATTTCGATGCAGCCCAATAACTAAGCGGGACCTAAAGCAATAGATAAAAAGGGGTAGATTATAACCTAACTTATTGATAAGAAAAATAAATTAAATTCATAAAATAGAAGTTGAAAATTAAGAAAAAGAGAAAACCATTTGACCTTTTCAGAAAAATTTATTGTCATTGATGAGCCTTTCAACACAACAAATTATGCAAATAAATAGAAGTGTTACACTCACAAAAAGACTTCATAAAAATAATTTTATAAACTAATATGATTTTATATGATTTATTAGATCTATTTATAATAAATTAAATTTATAATTTACTACATCACATTAAATCACAATAATTTATCAATTTATTTTTATAAAATTTCTTTGCTAGTAAAGTGAACCTCCAATAAAATTTTTATAATTTTCAGCTCTAAAGTCAATTACCTTCTTAATGCATTGGCAATGGCCTAATCAAATGTTAATACAAGTTTAAATTTTAGTTAGATGTGAGAAAAAGCCTCCATATTGGACTAGCCATAATCCAAAGCTAACACTTGAGCTATAGTAATTCTTGGGTGCTCTCTACACTTGGATAGTCACTGTTTACGTGCCAAAATATTATTTTATAAATTTTCATAGCATACTGTTTTCTAATTAATTGCTTTCGTCCATTAAATTTTATCATTTGTCCAATATATTTGTTTTATATATCTATTTAACAGGATCATTTTTTTTTGTTCATGTTTAACGTCAGACGGGATAACGATTATTTTACTAGCTAGTTCCAACAGACGATTCACAGAAAAGAGCAAAATAAATTTACCCAAAATACAAAGAAAATATCTCTGAGATTTAACTGAATATTATCAAATCAAGTAAGTAGAAAATTAGTCCACAAGCCAAACTATAATGCCAAAAATTGACTTATTGGAATTTTTCCAAAAATAGAAAAATTCCAATAATAATGTCAAAATGAAATACAAAATAAAATAGTATTTTGCTAAAAATCTGACCCAAATTAGGTTCAGAATTACTTTTCAATAGACAAACGAAATATTACCAAAATGACAATAAAAAACTAAAAATAGAGTTTTGAAGAAGAAAACAATAAAATTTGACATCTTTATGTACTTGTAGATGTTTCAGGCAGTTTATATCTTTCAGGAATTTTCATATATATGTTATGGTCTAAGGATCCATATAAATATGCAGTGACCACATCCATAAACCGCATATCTAATCTTTTTGTAACAATCAGACTAATCAAAATTCTGAATGTGATTGTATCCATAACGGAAGAATATGTTTCATCGTAATCAATCCCGAGTTTCTGCAGGAAATCTTGTGCGACAAGTCATGTTTTGTACCGCACAATTTCATTTTTCTCATTACGTTTTCGTACAAATACCCACTTATATTCAACAGGCATTACACCTTTTAATATTTGGACAACAGGTCCAAATACCTCTCGTTTTGCTAACGAGTTTAATTCAGTTTCAATAGCTGCTTTCCATTTTGGCCAATCAATTCTACGTCGATATTTTTTTATGGTTTTTCACTCACTTTTTTCATTACTTCTGATAATGTCAATGGTCATCTTATATGAAAATATGTTGTCGACAACAGTTTTATTTCTATTCAGAATTTCTCCAGTACTCATGAAATGCATTGAGATCTCATTATTTTCAAGTACTTATTCATTTTTAGGAAAAAATATTTTATGACACACCTCTTCAGGAGGTCCCTTTTCAGGAGATGTTGGAATAGAAGATTTGACATCTTCAAGAGCATCAACTATGCTTGTAGCCTGTATTGTGGGTATGAGTTTTTCAAAAATACCAAATTCATTTTGTATCTTTCTCTTTCAAAAAAGTTTGTCTTTTACACCAATAAGTCTTCGATATTTCAGGCGTGTCTTAGACTCATCTATTGCTGTTTTGACAACTTGTTTTTCAAGGACTTCAATAATTTCTGGAGCATTAATAGCAGAAATATATGATTTTATCACACCTTTAGTGTCAGTAAATACATCCGGTAATTAATTTGCAACACTTTGCAAATGAATAATCCTTTGAACTTCTAGTTTACACTCATTTGTAGGAGGATCAAATTGAGGCGGAGTTTTATTATCCCAAGTAATTTCTTGTCATGATTCAGACACCAACTTTTCATTACCCAGTAATGAAAAAGTGGATTCGTCAAAGTAACAATTCTTAAAACGTACTTTAAACATATCCGCTGTAAGAGATTCAATGTATCTAATAATAGATGGAGAATCAAAACCAACATATATCCCAAGTCTACGTTAAGGGCCCATTTTTGTACGTTGTAGATGTGCAATTGTAACATATACAACATATTCAAAAGTGTGAAGATGAGAAATATTTGGTTTTTGACCAAATGCAATCTGTAATGGAAAATATTTATGATATGTAGATGGTCTAATTCGAATTAATGATGCTGCATGAAGTATAACATGTCACCAAGTAGAAACAGGTAGTTTTGATTTCATAAGTAAAGGTCTAGCGATTAGCTGAAATCTTTTGATCAAATATTCAGTTAAACCGTTTTGAGTATATGTATAGGCAACAGAATATTCAACATCTATTTCTATTGACATCCAATAATTATCAAAAACTTGAGATGAAAATTCGACTGCATTACCCAATCGAATAGTTTTAATTGAATATTCAAAAAATTGTGCTCGTAGTTTAATTATTTGAGCACGAAGTCTAGCAAATGCAATATTCTAGTGGAAAGTAGACAAACATGTAACCATCGACTTGATGCATCAATCAAAACCATAAAATATCTAAATAGTCCACTTGATGGATGAATAGACCCACAAATATCCCCGTGAATCCTTTGTAAAAAGGATGGAGATTCAACAACGACTTTTGAGGGAGATGGTTTGATAATCAACTTACCTTGGGAACATGCAGAGCACGGATATTCATTGGGTAAAAGAATTTTTTGATTCTTTAAGGGATGTCCATGCGAATTATTAATAATTCATCTCATCATTATTGATTCCGAATGTTCAAGGCGATCATGCCAAGTCATAAATATTTTGGGGTCAACACACTTTTGGTGCATTACCACATATGATTCACTTATTCTCATTATTGTATAATACAATCCAGAAGATAGAGCAGACATTTTTTATAATACGAGCTTCTGGTCCGATATTATTTCAGTAATAAGAAGATGGCCTTTACTGTCTTCCTTGGTAGTTTTAATATAATAATCATTACGACGTATATTTTTAAAACTTAAAAAAATTTTTATTGATTGTGAAGAAAATAAAGTTTCATCAATATAAAATTTGGTGTCATTAGGCAACACAATATAAGTTCTTCTAGTGCTCTCAATTAGATTTGATGAATATGATATGGTATGGATATAGGTTTTGTTTAGGTATTAGATTTTGAAAATATTTTTTATTTTTGAGAATTGTGTGAGTTGTAGTATTGACAGCCAAACATACATCTTTATCATTCAACTCAGAAATAAAAAGTTCATCCGTGTAATCCATTATTCTACAAAATATACAAAATTTTTATTACAAATATTAAAATATTCTAAAAATAAAGAAAATACATTAATTGGGAAAAACACTTTTATCTTTAATCAAGTGATCAATTCTACCATCAAGACCTTCAAAGAAATCGAAAACATCAAGATGAGTGATATCATTCTTATCTATATATAATAAATTATCTGATAATTGTACTAAATTTATTTCAAATTTTTTATTTTTTGCTTTTATATATGCTTGATATAATTCAGCCAAGTGTCTGGCCGTACGATAGATACGTGACTAATGTCCAGTCATACCACATCTATAGCACACATCCTCACCTCTTTTTGAAAAAATATTTTGGAAGTTTTACCCCTTTTTGTGTTATACCACTTCTGGTGATACGGTATATTTTTATTAGTATCCATTTTAATGTTGTCACTTATGAAATCAACATTTCTATAGTTTCTCTTACCACGTCTACGCCACCGATTTTTTCTAAAGGATGTACCATTCGCTTCTGGGAATGATGTAAATCTAGTACCATTCACTTTAGAGAATAATATTGAACCAGTAGGACGTCACTGGTGGTTTCTTAATAAAAGTTAATTATTTTGCTCAGCTATTAGAAGACAATATATAAGTTCAGAACATTTCTTGAATTTTCGCTCTCGATACTGCTGCTGCAGGAACACATTCGAGGCATGAAAAATAGTATATATATTCTCTAACATATCATCATTGGCGATTTTCTCATCACATAATTTTAGTACTGAGCTGATTTTAAAAAGTGTGGAGTTATATTCACTAACGCTTTTAAAATTTTGTAACCTCAGGTACAACCATTCATAACGAGTTTTTGAGAGGATAACAGTTTTCTAGTATTCATATATCTCCTTTAAATTATTCCACAAAATAAATGAATATTTTACTGTAAGATATTTAGTTTTTAATTTTTCGTGAAGATGATGGCGAAAGAAAATCATTATTTTAATACGGTCCTGCAAGAATGTTTGATTTCTTTCTTTTAGTATTTCTCTCAGGTTCAATGTATCTAGATTGATCTCGGCAGCAAGGATTTAGGATAAGTAATTTCTTCCAGATATGTCAATAGCAACAAATTTCAATTTTGTAAAATTTGACATTTTCTACACATATAAATAGTAAAATATATGTGTATCTCAAAAATATATTTATAAAGTCACACAAATTTTATCAAGTAATAATCAACAATATAATATTTTATATTCATCTCAAGGACTGTAAATAATATATTGAAAAACTTACTTAAAGAAGAAAATCACTAATTTTAGAATTGATAGAACCGTCGTGCTAATAACGTATTATAAAATAAAAAAAATATTTTTAATAAGAGATTTTATAAGAAAAAATATTTAAACTCGTCTTATTCAAGAACTTGAATTTTTTCTATTTTCTATTTTATTCTTTCTTCTTTCTTCTTTCTTCTTTCTTCTTTCTTCTTTTTATTTTTCCTACTTGTTATGTTTACAAATGACCTCAATTATTAAAGGAAACGATCATTCACTTATTAAAGGAAAAGGGGGAACATGAAAAAAGAGGGAGTGATATGGAGGGTCATCCATTATCCAGATAATTATTTTTACAATAGAGACAAGTTTTTTTCAGATGGCACCGTACCAAAAGCTAAAAGGGTAAATTGCATATAATACTAAAAGGGTAAAAGGGTAAAAGCAAACGCACTATTGTTGCGTATAATGCTAATAGAAAATAATAATACATCATGACATGGATGGCATGGATTGGATTCTCTCTCTTATCTTACAAACAAGCAGGCAGCCATTGGTAAAAGAATGGAATCACAGGCTAGACGCTATGAAAGTTGATTTCTCCCCACTTTCATGCTTTCCCGTCAAAAGGTAATCCATCTCCTTCACAAATCTTTCCATGGCTGCCGCTGGCAAGCAAATTGGCATCACTATTCCATCCTCCCCCTTACTGTTCTTAAATGGAATATAAAAGCTCGCCACTCCTGGAATGGCTCCTACCCCACCTTTGGCTGGCCCACCATAAACTGCCTTTCCCCATCCGAAATCAACCTCTCCAAACCCGGCACGTGTCACATCCGATACGAGATAAGTCCTCACCACCGTGAAGTGGGGTCGGCCTTTGATCACCATCAGATCCGCCACCGATCTCATGTAATCCTCGTCCACGTCGGTCTTCGCCTTCCTCACCAGTTCCAAAGCATACCCCAACGGGTTGTCGCAGAGCTTTCCGGCGGTCGTTAGCGCCACGGAGAAGGCGAAAACGTTGCCGTAGTAGCCGGCCGGCAATGGAGGCTTGAATCTGGGACGCGCATTGACGATGCACAGAATTCGCACCTCCTCATCGCGGTCTGGCTGGAGGGCCATGGTACGGCAACGCCAGAGGCAGGCGGTGAGTATCTCGAACGTCGAACACTGGCTGAGGTGGTGCGGTACGAGCTTGCGGAGGGCGGAAACCTCGGTGGGACCGAAGAAGAAGGAGCGATGTGCCATGTCGTCGAGGGGAATGATGGTCCCTTTGGTGTCGGCCACTTCATCGTACTCGTGGAGGGTACGGGTCAAGCGCGGTGGGTCCCTCGCGTTGAGGAGATGCCTCTGCCACACTGGCGGGATGGAAGGGATACTTGCACCGCGAGCTATCTCTCCGACGGCCGCCATGAACTGGACCAGCCCAGCAGCATCGCTCATGGTGTGGTTGAGTCGCAGCGCAAATATGAACCCGCCACATTTCAGACGTGTCACCTTCAACACAGCAACACAATAATTTTTAATATATATATGTAAATATTTTCAAAATCCTTAGCGAGTTGATCTCTAGTTGAATATGTACCTGAATAAGCAGTAATGGGCAGTCAAGAACACCTCCGGATCCCGGAACATCAAAAAGAAGTTCCTCCCAGCATGGAAATGGAGGTTGAAGAGCATCGCCAAACTGTTTCAGTGTCATGTCGGCATCGGCCTCGATGAACAAGACACCCTCACCGGTGCATTCAACGACAAGTTTCCGGCCAGGTCCTTCCCTAAGCCTACCGGCAAATGGGTAGTAGAACACTAGAGTTTCTGCAAGTGCGTCTCTGATGACTTTGACGGGATCGTTTTCTTTCATCGAGGGATCATATTTGTAGAACTGAATCACCGGAATTTGGAACCGAAGACCCTCTTGATCGTCGATATCAGAGAGTTGTTTGAATTCATGGGGTGTGGGCTTAGATGGAGAAACCAGTTCTGGTTCGCGCCTTTTAACTGTGAAAACCAGAGAGCCGGCCATGCCGAGAAGATGGGTTTGATCAGAGGAAGAAAGTGACGATGGTGCTAGCTTTGGTGGTTGGCTCTAGAATTGTCGGGAGCATGTGTGCTATGATGCAATTTCTGAAGTGATATTTATAGAGGGAGAGTGCAACAAGGAGCACAAACTTCGTAATATGATTAGTAATTATTTATTATATTTTATTTATAAATTTATTATTTAATATTAATTATAAAATGATAAAAAAAAAAGATGATTTAACAAAAAAAAAAAAAAAATAGAACGATCGATGAATTTTCTCAACTTCTGGTGTCGTTAGCAGCGTGGGGTACCAGCGGTAGTTGTGAGAAACCGCGGAGTGATTTTCATGAGTTGACTTCATGACTAAATAACGACTTCACTAAACAGGTTTACGAACTGGCCTTATACCGCCTCTCTTCTCTTTTTCTTTTTTCTTCTTTTATAATAGAGAAAAATTCATTTATAATAAAATCGATTACAAATTAATCTGATCAAACGGCAGTACACTTTGGTATAAAATCCATTCACATCTCAACATCTTCAACCTTCTAAGTATATCTTATACTTGGTGAGCAACTTAAACCAGATTTAGGTAAGATAATAACTTAAATAATATGTTATTATAATATATATATTTTAATATTAATTTAGCTTTAAAATTTAAAAAAATTATTTTAGAATTGTAAAATTAAATTACTTATTTTCTTTTGTATGAGAATTTAAAAAAATAATAATAATAAATGAGATGATGAGATGACATTGTTTGGAAACACAAATCCGGCCTTAATTTACATTCTCAACACATGTTGTATCTGAAAAAATCAAAACTCCTCAATACTGTTTGGACTTTTTTCAACAGATTATCCAGACTCAATAAATAATCTCTTATACAACAATGGTATATATATTCATGAAATGTGTAAATGTCGTATAATCATTTAAAAATAAAATAAAATATATTATCAAAAAGTTTTTTTTTTCATGTAAACCCTATATTTATTCAATTTTTTCAAAATAATTGTGTGATATTTGTAATCACACAATTATAAATATTTGTAAACTCTATATTTGTAAACTCTCACAATTATAAATATCATTTATCTTTCTTTTAACCTTCAAGCCTTCAACCATTATCAAACTATCACTCTATTAGCTTTGAAATTTTCATCTGAGCATTGAATTGCAAACCATGAAGTACCATAGCTAACAGTTCAATAGGGTTTTGCTTTTCTTAACAAAGAGAAGCAAAGCTCTTTTGTAATTACCAAAGAGCTAAAAACGTATAAACTTACTATTTTATAATAATTATTGAAAAATAATACTTACAATTTTAAAGTTTTGCACATTCTTTTTAAAAATAGTGAAGAAATATGTGATTCACATAAAAATTAATTGTTTAATAATAAATATTATTAATTTTTTAAAATGAATGCACAAAACTTATAAAATATAATTACTTTATATTTTATTTAACTAAAAATTCATATAAAAATAATTTTAATGAAATGTGAAGTTAGACATCTCTAACCACTTTTGAGACTAGGATGACCACCTTTTTTATTTTTTGAAAGAAAGAAAACTTACAACTTTCATTCGAAAAAAAAAACAAAGGCAAATTATAGCACTAGTTGATGAACCATCACAATCTCACATTCCGCTAGCCTACATGCATTTTTGGCTAGACTATGAGTTTCATAATTACCATCCTTTTTTACATGAAATGCTTGCCAATACAAAGAGAAAAGAAAATGTAAAGCATCATCAATTACTAGACCTACCTAGTCACTTCTATTTGAATTCCTCTTTAGCTCCTGCACTATTTGGAGGTCATCCCCCTCTATAATGACTGGTTGTAGACTGGTTGTAGATTCAACTCTTAGGCCTAGTTGGCAGTCTCCTTTGCACCTATGGCTTCAGCCAACAGTGGGTCTTGGAAAGTAGCAACAGAGAGCTTTCTAGTGGCCTAGGATTTCGCCTACATGATTCCTAGCAATTAGACCAGTTCTAATTTTTCCTTATGCTTTACATAGAGCAGCATCCCAGTTAATCTTTATAGTTCTCGTAAGAGGGAGAGACCATCTTGAGTTTAATTCTTGACTTTGTTGCACATTCTGGTGGGGGAAGGATTGGACAATCTTGAAGTCCTCAAGTTGCTGAGAGGCTGAATAAATGACTTGGTTAGAATTGATGAAAGTGTCTTAAAAAATTAGCTTATTTCTTCTTAACCATATGCCTTGAAATACCATAGCAAATTGTTCAACTATATTTTCACAGCAAGTATTACTGATTGTGTTGATTAGGTCAGCAAATTTATCTCTAGTGGCTATTTTCTTTTACAAATTGGAATGACTCTGACTCCATACATCTCTAGTAGCATAGGAGTTCTATAGAGCATGGGATGTTGATTCCTTATCCTATCTGCAAATAGGATAGATTGGAGAGTCAATCATCTTTTTTTTAAACAGATCTTCCTTTGTAGCTAAAGCTTCTAAGCATGCTCTTCAAATGAATACTTTTGTAACACTCGACAGTTGCATTTTCCATATTTTAGTCCATTCGAATTTAGTGATATTTTGCCTAGAGGATTGGCCTCTATCGTTGTCTATTAACTCCATTTGCTTATGGTATGTACTTTTAACAATAAAATTATCACTTTTGTTATCTAGTCATATGAGTTTATCATTTATTGGTTGAGTGCTAATCGGGATTTTAGATATAATTGCTCTTTCCTTTTCCTGGAATGTATTGTTTAGCAACTCCTGTATCCATTTTTTGTTTTTCCAATCATTAAGCTCATGAATTCAAGCATCCTCATTCAAAACTTCAATGGAGAGACCACCTATTTGAGAAGGGATGTGACAAAACACTTTGTGGGCAGGGATGGCTAATTACCAGACTAGGGCCCGTTCACGGACTACCATAAAATGGGTGGTTATAAGTTGATTTAGTAAAATCTTACATACAACACTTTTACCGTACTTATATTCTATTATACAAAAAGATAAAAGTGAGACAAGATTGTAGTATTTAGCATTATTGTTAAGAGTTAAACTTGAAATAATGTTTATGATGTTCAAAGATTAACTTCTTATTTATTTTTTCAAAATATTTCATTTTATTTCATCTAATCTTAAATTCATTATTATACTTTTTAAAATTTTTACATAAAATAAAATAAACAATTCAAAACTTTGAAATCTCAAAACAAATCAACACATGCACTTACTTTAAAATCAATACGTAATAACCTGCATATACTTTGTTCCAAAATTACAATTTTATCGTTATAAAGTTGTAATATTTTTATTTCACTTATATATTTTTATTGTTGAAATTATGATTCTGGATGTATACCCATATTTGGTATTATAGGATTTATAATATTAGTATTATTATAGGTTAAAATTTAACGAATATTCATAATTTTTTTGGTAGTAAGTAATTTTATTGTTTTTTTAATTAGTGTGGCTATTAATAAACATAGACTTAACTTTTATATGAAATTATATTAATTAGATCAAATAGATTATGCGTATTAATTCAATTGATCATTTACATTAAACAAAATGAAATTAGCCGTGTTGTATTGACTTATTTTTAATTAATTATTAATTATATTAAAATGACTGATATGAAATAACCTATTATGTAAATGGAATGGATTAAAATTTTTAAATTTTAACACGTCTAATTTAAAAAATTGGAGTCAAGATGTTGATCTACGTAATCAAGTGTTCATAACTTGACAATCACCGAAACTTAGTCTCATCTTATTAAAAAAAAATTAATAAGAAAAAATTTACACAACTTCCATTATTTAAAGTACAACCTCTACACACTATATTTTTTTATCAAATATTTAATATATAGATAATGAATAAAAAAAATAAATTAGTTTAGAAAGAATAAATTTAAAATAAAAATATTAAAAAATAAAAAAATAATAATAATATAGGAGAGTTGAGGAGGTTGTGCAGCATACTCTGTTAATAAATATATTAAATCTTAACGGTTGACACGTATAGCAATCACAAATCTTGACACGTTTAACTAAACTGTTTATCCTTGTAGTAAATTATAGATAATCCACGTGGTTTTAGTGATTGACATGTAAAATCTGCAAAGGGTTCCCCTGCGCTTTTTCGTAAATTTATATATGTAAAAAATTTAGGCTTAGTTGGTTTTGGGGTCAATGTTATCTTATTTTATTTTATTTTAAATATATTATTATATTTTTTTAAAATTTTATATAAAATTAAATAAAAAATTTAATTTTTTAAAATTTTAAAACAAATTTTTCAAATTTTAAAATAAAATTAATATATTATAATAATATATTATTTATTTTCTTTTAAAATAAATCAAACCTAAATTTAGCCGTCCACGTGTCTTGCGCAAAAAACGATTATCTTTAATTATATTTATAATCTAAGTTAGTTTATCTTTATAGTCTATTATTTTAATATGATCGAATAAAATTTGAAGGAAAAGATAAAACAAAACAAACTGACAACTTATAATGACCTGCCTTATTCTTGTAGTTTGTTATACGTGGACGGTCAAATAAATAAATAAATAAATAAGGATAGATAAATAGAAGCCATGGAAAGAACGTGCTAAGAGTTTTTCCATGTTCTAATACTTACGAATGCATTTTAGACTATTTAATTCTAAAACTGCGGCTTCACCTCTTCGTTTGCCATGTTTATAACAAGTGTTTGTGGAATGATCAAATTCACTACAAGAAAAATAAAGAAGTACATATAATTATTTAATAGCTAGTAAAAAAATTATTTATAATGAAAATAAAATATTTACAGTGATAATAATCATTTTGATTGTAGTTAATTAATTTTATATACCTTTTTTTTGTGTATCTATTAAATGCTAAATCCTATGGCCATTCCCAATCACTTAATTATAATAACTAATAAATTTGCGATTTGAGCAGTGTTACCGTTTTATGTACGTACTATTGCTCTAGAAACCATCGTTTATCAAGCAACGCCATGGAAAGAACGTGTAAGAGTTTTTCCATGTACTTCTAATACTTACGAATGCATTTGAGACTACTTAATTCTATAACTGCGGCTTCACCTTTTGGTTGCATGTTTATACCAAGTGTTTGTGGAATGATCGAATTCACAACAAGTAAAAAAATAATAATATATATATATAACCGACTATTTACAATAATAATAGTCATTTTGATTACAGTTAATTGATTATATATATTTATTTTTCTTATAGTGTCTACTAAATACTAAATCCTAAATTCTATGACCATTCCCAATCACTTAATTATAAGAACTAATAAATTTGCGATTTGAGTAGTGTTTCCCTTTTATGTACTATTGCTAATTAAGGTTTGTGGAAATATAGAAACCATCATTTATTAAGCAACAAGACTATCTAGTTATGGAAAAGGCCATAATTATCTTGCCTTCGTTGAGAGCTATATAACTGTAAAGTCTCATTATTTGCTACCAAGCTGCAAGGACAATGTAATTTTATAGTTTTATGGATTCCACCACTGCGCAGAGTAGTGTGTGTGCTATGGCCGATTGCAGATGGTTTTGCTTGGTTGTTATTGATTCGATTCGATTCGATTCGATTGCTATTAATTTTATCAAGTTAGAAGCCTTCGACGGGGTAGATTCAGATTCTACGTCTCGTAGGTTCATAGCTTATGAGTTAACTCATGTTGGCCGACAAGGGAATGATGTAGCTCATTTATTAGCTCCACATGCATGACTTATTGATGATACTTAATAGCATCAATGCCCAGATTTTCTCCTTGCTCAAATCTTATAATTAGATGCTAAAATGTAATATTATTGTAAAAAAAATTATTTATTTATATCCAGTTATTTTTTCATGTGAAATTTGTTAAGAATCTGAACCTTTCAAATTTTTCCCACTAGAATCTACTTTTATCTAAATATAAAAAAAAAATAGAGAAATAACAATAATACAAGAATTTACGTGAAAAACTCCCAAAATAAGAGAAAAACTACCAGACCCAGAGAAGGAAATCTACTATGTGAAAAATTGTTACAATCACACAATTTTTCTCCTCACCCAAATGACACCCACAAAAACTTTCCTACTAGTAAAATGTTAACTTTCACCTATTTTCTTTTTTTACATATAAAAAAAGACAACAGAGAAATTTTACTAAAGTCAAAAATTACTAGATAAGTTTCTTACTGGTGTAATTAAACCAAGGAGGCTAAGCCCCCTTAAATAGGCCTATGGCCTTGCTTCACTCTCACTCCCTTTCCATGTGGGACTAAGGAGCAAAAACCAACAATTTCGATCCACTACAGGGAAAGGCAGCATTTGCGGTGCATCATTTCGCCGCTAATACACAACATAATCGCCGCAAAATTTATATTGCGGCGATTTACGGGCGCCAGCTGTTCGACGGTATCGAAAAGCTACTTATAATCCTTTGCGGCGAAACAGTAAAATCGCCACAAAAACAAGACTTTTAGCGGCGATATAATTCGTTGCTAATAATGACAATAGGCGCTGGAAAATGTTCGAAAATAACGCTTTTAACGCTGTGAATAGTGTTTAGCAGCGAAAATGTGTCGCTGCTAAAACTATATATTCGCCGCAAAAAAGCTTTTCTGATTTTGTTTGCGGCGATTTATTTTGCCGCTATTTCTATTTTGCAGCGATTTTCCTGGGCTCATTTTTATTGAACGTTCATTTCAGTTTTGGTTTTGCAGCATTTTCTGGGCGTTTTGGTAGCTGGTTTCCTGGAGCTTGTTAACAACATTTTCAAATTAATGTACACAAGCAATAATTTTAATTTTTTGATTAAACCAAAAATCCTAATCATCCAATATAAAAACACCAATCATCCAAAAATACCAATCATCCAATAGTACACTGATTATCTAATAATTTTCAATTTTTGATTAAGTTTAATTTCATCTATATGAAATTATAAATCCTAGTCATCCAATAATACATAACTGGCCTAGGTGCATTAATTGAGACAATTAAATATTACATAAGAGAACTAATGTTTCATTTAATCAAGCCCATTAGTATTTGCGGCAATAAAATATTAATATTAAAATCTTCTCGGCCCGCTATTTCACCAACGCATCTTGCTTGAGGTGAGAAGGTCAAGTACGTAGTGTTTTGTAGTGCATCTTGCTTCTGTCCACAGATTTTTCCAATAGTATTCTGCATCATGATTGTTAAGTGAATCAGTTTCAAAACATAACATGAGAAAACTTTATTCTTATATAAGAATAAGAAGAATAAAGTTTTCTGTCGTCAATGGAGATTAATTGTAAACAGATTTTCTTCCATTCAAATATACAAGGTGCAAAAGCTATAAATCATCCACATCAACTTATCTCAGGCATCTACTTGGTAAAATACTCAAAAAAAAAACGATGAAGAATTGAATTAATATAAAAATATAAATGATCTAATAGCTATTGAGAAAGTAATACCCAAAATAACTATTGAAACTATAAAATCCAGTACACATTTTTATTTTTATTTTTTTCTTACAACAAGAAAGAATTCATTAAAATGCATTAAGGATCACAAGACATCTTCTCAACCCAAACAATGATAGTAGCTTAGACTTAGGTACTAAATCCCCCCATACAACCAACTCATCAACATTTCAACCCATGCATGTGGATAACTTATAAGCCCACTAACATATGTTATAGAACCTTCATTTGAAATAAATTTGTATTAAGCCTGGTCACTTCTAAAATCAAATTTTCAAATCTGGACATCAGCTTGTGAGGTGACTAGTTGCAAATTATCCAACATTAGCATACAATCAGACTCATAATCAGCGTGTTTTGCCAGTATGTTACCTTAATTGAATAGCCCAGAAACTCCATGCACTTAAAAAGAATGTATGCACCTCTTATTTTGTATTAGTCTTCTCCACATGGTGGATTAGATCGATAGATGAAGAGGACCTAGGGATGTCAAATAAGATTAGTAAATGACATTTTCAGAAAGATATTTTGGAGATGACCAGTACACAATTAGCTGTAACAACATCATCATTCTGCTTAGTACAGATGGAGAGCTATGATCATGAGGTCATGGATAATAAACTAACATGTAACTGAAATAATGAAAAGTTGTAGTGTTTGTTTTCCAGATTTGGGCTGATCACAATGCTTACAAGGGTCATATATTTTGATAGATGTATTACGGTATCCTAGGAAACACTAGCTACATTTTCAAACCATGCACACCTGATTTATTACAAGAACTTCAGCGAGGGATTTGGACATTAACCTTGACAAATAAACATATGATTATGAACTTAATTAGTGGGTTGTACAGTATGTTCATTTAGGCGGCCATTTGTGCAGCAAATGTTTCTTAACACTTGAATATAGATTTTGTTTATATATCTACCTAATCTAATTATGTGGTCATATAGCATTCTGAACAGGTGATCAACATGGTTGAAGATCTACAAGAATATCTACTGCCTTTATGTTTGCTCTTCACTGTCATTTGTTTAAATTTAAAGGCATATTCACAAACTTTGTCATTAGATGAGGAAAACAATACCTGCAATAATGTGTCTAGTAGCAACGTCACATTTATGATTGAAGTTGTCGAACTATTGGATAGAAGATCAACTCCAATATACCCCATTAGTCGAAGAGATGCAATCGCACAGTATCTCGCACCACCTACATCAATAGATACCACCATCAAAGCAGTCCGTACCAACATCAAAGCAGTCTAGACCATCTACATTTTGAACCGTTTAAATATGACTTGAAAAGTCTATACCACCATCAAAACAGTTCATACCACCATCAAAACAGTCCATACTACCATCAAAACAGTCTTAACCATCTACATTTTGAGTCCATCTTTCAAACACAAGAATAGATCGAAATACTCTATTTGATAGCAATATAAAGAGGGCAAAGAAAATATGTGATTAATGTTTTCAAAACTTTCTAAAATCTCAATATACATAGAAATATCTCTTTTTGGCTTTTTTTTTTTTCTATTGGCTAAGCTGAAATTATTTAATTTATATATATCATGTAATTTATATGAAATGGCTCCTTCAGAATTGGAATGTTTTGCTCCCAACAGTTCTTTCAATTTGATAGATAAATTCTATACGGTGTTAAAACTAAATAATGCATAAATTAATTATATGAACTCTAAAGCTTATTATATTGATAAAGTGCACAAAAGAATGCATAAAAATGAGTGTACATATGATTTTTCGACACAAAAACCAACAAAGAAGCATGCACATACACAAAAAAATATAAAAAGTGCTTGAAATCTAAAATAGTCTGGTTTGGAAACTTACTTCTATAGAAAAGTCACAAACTAATATCCACCACGTACCTGAATCTCCAACATGATAAGTAGTAGAATTATCCCCTTAAAAATCTCATCAAACTACAAAACAGAAAACTTGGATTCAAACACTCGAAAAATTGGAATACCATAGAAAACATGTGCAAAACTTAGATACTTATATGGCTGATATTACCTTCTACTGAGACAATACTCCTGGGAATGGCCACAAAACTGCTTCTTATAACCATCGTCGCTCCCACAAAAAATATATCAGTCCTAGCCTCTCATTGTTGTATATATAGAGATCTATATATATATATATATATAACTGTCTATTATTAATAGTATATCAGAACTACACAAAAAATACACCCAAAGACCTCACAAAAAACTTCCCACAAAATATGATTATTTCTTGAACACCAGCTCACTGCGTCTCTTGATGAGACGCAGCGATGGACGAACGCTGTCCCAACAACTCTCGCATCAGTCGGTCGGTTTCCTCTTATCTCTGCTCTATTGCAGCCAACTTCGCCTTAACATTCTCCAACTCACGGGTGGAAGCTTCAGCTACCTGCTTATGCTTCTCAATTAAAGCCAAGTACTCTTTCTTCCTAGCCTGGTCGCGCTGCCTTGTAGACTCTGGGATCACCATCTCTCCCAGTCCTCTTGCGTAACCAGGTCTATGACCAAGTACTTCCCTAAATACCCTCACGGCTACTTCATTTGTTCGTTGCTCCGGTTCTAGAATCTGGAGTTGTTCAACCATTTTATTCTGCAATGTAAGATAATGAACAGATTACTTACAATCTAGAGTATTCATAAAATTTCATTAATCATACTTACAGAACCAGCTTGAAAAAATGGCAAATAAAAGTGTTTGATAATGTTCAAGAATGTTACTCACATAATTTTCTTCAGTAGCTTCTATGACAAAAGAATCTTTCTTCACGGACCAGTGGGTAGCCTTATAGAAGTCCACCATAGTTTCCCCGTCATCACGCTACATGTGTTCACAATGTGTATTATAAATGTACATGTTCAAGCAAATAAAAAAGATCAAACCTACTAGTCACTTCATTTGGACTCTAAACGCTTTGAGTGAAATAAGGAAAGAAAAATATCATTATTCCCTCTACTTGTTATGTAAATTAAGTGACATAGGAAGTTGTGTGTATCGCTGCAAATAGGAAAACCTTCGTGTTTAGAACTTAGAGCTTATACCTTCTCTGCCAATTTCCTAACAAATGATTTACGACCGGATGTGTGGTTTATTTTTTGCTTTTTTCTGTTCTCTCGATTATGCTCTGATATTTTCTGGCATGGCAAATATACATTATGAAAAACAATCAATGTTATAAAACACAAAAGACTTAGATACTTAGAATTTTGTCCAAATACATTGCCGGTTTGGATTGAAGAAAATAACAAGGCATATACCTTGAAATGCTCGCTGCTCCATCTCATGCAGAGCTTGACCCAGACCATGGGGGTGACCAGACTACACCCAGCCGCTAAAGCTTCATCATTGTTTGTAAATGAGGTATAGATCTTATGCAGCTCGTGGTGGAATGCATTAAAGCGCTTCCTTAGTTGTTTAGTCATTGCCAGGCGATGGTTCTCTAGTTCCCATTCTAATTCAAAATCACCCTGCACGTCGAAATAATACCGTTATAGGCAATCACCAAATCCATCATTTCCATGGATTAAAACTAATAGTACTGCCAATGTCATAAAAGTCTTACCCGAATCCGGTCGATTAACAGATCCTTCATTGGTTGGGATACATCATTCCATCGTGGGTAGCTCATATCACAATGTTGTTTAACTATCTATGTTATACGAGCAGTAAACATGGATGCATTCTCATAGTACGAAGATGTTTCCCCAGGATTTATCTTTAGGAGCACCCTACCATGCTTGCGCAGTTTCTCAAACTCAGTTAACTTCGCAGGCCCGCATCCACGCCGTGATGTCTCAGGCTGGGTCGAAGGTGTGTTTGCTGGGACCTCCTCACCTGAATGGTGTGGTGGCAATAAATTAATATTCAAATGCCAAAATGAGTTTAAGTGAGAAGAAGACACTAATCTTATTAAACTTTGTTTAATACAAAAAAGTCTAGATATGTGGACTATACCAATTGGCCCGCTATTAGCCACTTGTTCTCGCATGTTTGCTGCTAGGACCTCCTCACCTGAATGAGAGAATGACAATAAATTAATTTTCAAAGATCTAAATGCATGTAAGCAAGAAAAAGACACCAATCATATTAAATTTTGTTTAAGGATGACAATATTGGATATGTGGACTATACCTTGTAAATGCCCGCTATCAGCCACTGGTTCTTGTGTGTTCGTTGGGACCTCCTCACCTGAATGAGAGAATGGAAATAAATAAATTGTCCTGGACCATGCACCAACCATATTAAACTTTGTTTAATATTGAAAATATTAGATATGTGGACTATACTGATCGAGAGCTCAGCCTCTTGAACTGGTTCACTATTTGGCTCAGCCTCTTGAACTGGGTCCGCACACGGGAGCTCAAATAATTGACTCGGAGGCTGGGTGGAGTCATCTAACCCAACCTCATCAGTCAGAGCCAATCCTGGCCCTTGTTCAGAGTCACCTATTGGGTAGCCACGTGGCTGCTTGGCGCAAGATCTGGAACGAACCCAATTTGGAAAACCTCGGCCTCGTCTGCAGGGCCGACCACGGACACCGTCCCCCATCTGGTCACCTATATGTAAAAGACATACAATGTTGAAGATTCCGTTAATCATATATAACATAGCAACAATTTATTTGGATGTGGAAAAAGTAATACTTGGACCGTTGATGCTCCGCATGACCTCCTAATGGGGATGCACTTTGAAGTTCTAACCGTCTTTTATCCGATCACCTGAGATGAAACAAAAAGAAAAATCTTAATCTGAGTGACACTATTTAAAGGAATTAAATCCAACACATGGATTTTATGCACTTTGAATGCAATACTCTTTAAGTATTGTATAGAAATTTATCTTCTATCATGCATAAGTCGATATAACCATAGGTCGATAAATTAAATCATACATACGCTCATATGTTTAAGTGCATACATAAATAAGTATGATTTTGTATGTTAGATCCCTCTTAAGTTGCCCATTCTGGCTCAGACTCTTCACTGGTGGATAGGTTGTCATCATCTGAGTTGTCCTCATCATCATAAGCATCTCCAGAAGCAGGTGGAACCAGACCGTCATCAATGAAGTCATCCAACTCTCCTCCATCGTCAAGAGGCGCCTGGATCTCATGTGTAGCAATATGGGTAGGTTCTATATCAGTCCTACTATGAGATCCCGACACTTGGCATGCGTCGCAATGCAAAAGTGGATAATCAGATGATTGCTCATTTTCTTGATAGGTATCATCGTCGCTTGATGAATCATCAATATCGTCTGAAGCCCTCGGCACTGTTGGAACATCATAGACATTCCTATTATCATACCTTTGCACAACAAACCAGTTCCACTTCGCCCTCAAATCTCTAATGTAAAAACACTGAGAAGCTTGGCATGCCAACACAAATGGTTCGTCCTTATACCAAGTCCTGTCCATGTTGACACTAGTCATGTGATCGTCTACTCGGACTCCCTGTTTCTTATCTCCAACATCAAACCAAGAACAACTGAACAAATATACTCTTCGACCACCCATATAACGTAACTTCACAATATCATTGATAACACCATAAAAGTCAACGTTATTAGTAGCTTCATCACCAGTTACCACTACTCCTGAATTTTGTGATCTCCGACGAAGCTCACGCTGCTTGGTATGGAACCATTTACCGTTGATAATACATGCAGCATATGAGGTAACCCAACGGTCAGGACCGCAAGATAACGCATAAAAATCATCAGACACACTGAGTGGGTTTCTACTACGCTCCTCCTGGACCTACAACATTAAATTGTGTTGAAACCATCAAGCAATAGTGGAAGCAAATTTGATTGACCCCAGGGTCAAATTCATTCTACGTAGACAAAACAAACTAGGGAAAACTTACACGTTGCATGAACCAAGTTGGGAACTCAGTTTGGTGCGTGCTCTCAATAGCATTTGGGTTTGACATCTTGCATTTTTCGTAGTGCTCCCTATATTTGGAGAATACAATCAGGCAAACAATTAAATAATAACAAATTCGTAGCGTAGAAGTATCATGGATTGTCTCAAGTCACCAATCATATCCATAAGGAAGATGGGATTACTTACTCTATATAGCTTCCAATCTCATCGCAGTTGTTAAGCACATACCATATGGCTGAGCTATGAAATTTGTCTTCTAATTGCACATTAGTAGCCATGCCCAAAGGACGAAGTTTTTGAGAAAAAATTATGAATTCATCAATATTTTCTTCTCTGCCCGCATCAATGTTGCGTTCCGGACGATTAAACTTTGTCTCAACATCTTGGAGATACATCGAACAAAATATCAAACACTCTCTGTGGATATAGGCTTCTGCTATTGAACCTTCTGGCCGAGCTTTATTTTTAACATACCGCTTGAACTTACCCAAATATCTCTCAAATGGATACATCCACCTATATTGAACTGGACCTCCAACATGGCCTCATGGGGTAAATGGACAGTTAAGTGGACCATAACATCAAAAAAAGATGGAGGGAATATCATTTCTAGTTTGCATAGAACAGTGACTATATCATGTTGAAGTTGTGAAAGGCGGTTGACATCCAGAATTCGGGCGCACAACTCTTTGAAAAAACTGCTAAACTCAGTCAGAGCCAAACCAATATCACTCCTTAAGAGCCCTCCCACAGCAATAGGCAGTAATTTTTGCAAGAAAACATGACAGTCATGGCTTTTGAGACCAGAAATTTTACAATCCTTTATAGACACACAATGCGTGATGTTGGAGGCAAACCCATCTGGAAATTTCACCTCAGCAAGCCACTCGCAAAATTTATTCCTTTCATCCCCATGTAACGTGTATAATGAAGGTGGCATTGTAACACGTTCATTGATCTGCTTTAGATGTAATTCTTTTCTGAAGTCCATGATTTCTAGGTCACGACGGGAATCTATATTATCCTTAGTTTTGCCTGGAATGTTCATTAATGTACCCAAAATGTTATCAGCAATATTCTTCTCAACATGCATGACATCAAGATTATGTCTCAGCCGTAATGTTGACCAATAAGGTAGGTTGAAGAAGATACTCTTCTTAGTCCAGTTTAACTCCTCTGCAGTCCGTTTTCTCTTCCTACCAGACTTACTAAATTGAACATCTCTAAGCATTTGTAATTGAGTCAAAAGTAACGCTCCATCAACTAAATTTGGTGGCATGCGATGATCCTCTCTACCGTTGAACAATACTTTTCTAGATCGCCAAATGTGATCGGTTGGTAAAAAACGTCGATGTCCCATATAACATTGTTTTCTACCATACTTCAACCATAAGGAATCATTGCTAGCATTGCATGAGGGACAAGCCAATTTCCCTTTTGTTGACCAACCTGAAAGATTAACATAAGCAGGAAAATCATTGATTGTCCACAATAAGGCAACATGAAGCACGAACATTTCCTTAGTGGAAACATCATATGTAGGTAGACCTTCTTCCCACAATTCAAGTAACTCATCAATCAACGGTTGCAATTAAACATCAATATCATTCCCCGGCGATTTTGGACCAGGGATAATGAGAGATGTCATGAAGAATTGGTCTTTCATACATAACCACGGCGGCAAATTATATGGGACAAGAATCACCGGCCAAATACTATACGGTTTAGCCATATTGTTGAAGGGATTGAAGTCGTCGCTGGCCAAGCCAAGCCTAACGTTGCGGGCATCCCGTGCAAACCAAGTATGATTTTGATCAAATGTCTTCCAAGACTTAGAGTCGGCAGGATGTCTCATAATATTATTCTCCCCAGTCACCCGCTGCTCCTTATGCCATCTCATATCATCTGCTATCTTGTCTAACATAAATAGACACTGCAATCTTGGCTTCAAAGGAAAATGTCGCAGAACTTTTTGGGGGATGACTCGTGAACCGTGGGTATTTGGTACCCAACGTGAAGCACCGCAGATGGGGCACTCATTAAGATTAACATTGTCCTTCCAGAATAAGACACAGTCGTTGGGGCATGCATGGATTTTCTGGTACTTGAAACCCAAACCTTTCTCCAAAGACTGTGCCTCCTGATATGATTGTGGCAATGAAACATCTGGAAAGGCGGATCGTAGAAGGCTTAGGAGCATATCGAAAGACTTGATTGACCATCCACCGATTGTTTTGATGTGTAACAACTTCACAATGAAGGAGAGCTTTGAGAACTTTGTGCAACCTTCGAATAGAGGACGTCGAGCATCCTCAAGCAGTTGCTCAAATGTTGAGTTTGGATTGGGTTGTTGTCTTGATTGCTGGGTGGGGGATGTAGTGTTGTCTTCGGGACATGCCTCGTATGTACCTGCCCGTATGTCATCTAACATATGATCGATGTCATCAATGAACTTGTCCTCCACTCCAATCCCAGGATCATCTAATATATCGTCATCAATGACTGGGAGTGTTTCCTCCTCTCCATGAAATATTCATTGAGTGTAGTTTGGATTTATTCCTTTTATGAACAAGTGAGACTCCACCTCAAATATAGATAAGTGGAGATTATTCAAACATCTAAGGCAAGGACACCGAATGCGATCACTTCCGATGGAATGGTTTCGTGCCATTGTGAGGAAATTTCTAACACCTTCAGCATAGGCAGGTGACCCAAGTCTATCTCTCAGATGCATCCAGCTTTTATCCATCTAAGAAGAAGAATCCAAAAAATAAGTCAATTGTAGAAAAATTCCTTTTCGGTAGATGGAGTATAAGTCATGTATAGGGATGAAAATATTTTGCAAATTAGGTGGACACTTCTCTCATAAATGGAAAGCTGATGTACTAGATGTGGAACCAAAGTGGAAGTGGAAGGAGGATGACTCAAACATTTTCCTATTTTTTTTAGCAGAGTTGGAATGAGGGGTTCTCATATAGATCACTTAAGACACCTCCACTTTATGTCTCAAATTTGTCTCAGATTGTTACAAGCAAACTATATATATAGTTGCTAAGAAGCTTATAAAACCATTGTGCCACAAAGCGAGATATTTTTCCAGTTTCACGATTAATATCTCATTCCTTAGTAATTGGATAGCTAGTTACACATTTACGTACTTAACTTTTCAGGGGCACAACAAAAATGGTTATAGTTAGTTCAGACAAAAACTATCAGCTATTGATGCTAGGACTAGCTATGAACAAACAAAATCTTCCTAAAAGAGCACTTAGTAAGTTAGGCTCCCAAAAAAAAGTCCAGATCTAAAAAACAAATTCTAGAATGTTCAAGCAAAGCACCAACTACAACAACCCCAGGATACTAACCCCATATAAAAGGGAAAAACAAACTAAACAAAAAGAAACAATATTGTCAAAACCTGTCATAAACACCTTTAGGCATTTCTTTCCTTTACACATACATATATAAATGTATAAAAAACACACTTTATATTTGGTGGACTACATTACAATTCTCATTGAAATGCTCATATTTTATAGAAAAAATAAAATAATTTTTTGTAGATTTTTAGAGTTATTGATTTATAAATAAGGTTATATTAATTAATTAAAATCTAAAGTTGGAATTTTCCTATTTGTTTATTGCTTGTACAGTAAATGAGTCCAATTTTTTAAATAATATGTAGCATCGTCCTTGCCAAAAAAAAAAAGATAAATAGATATCCACATGCAGCAGTAACAGTAGCAGTAGCACGACAAGAAGTAATTCTTGCTAAACACAGGCTAAATGAGAATTCAAGGAAAAGATAAAAAAGATAAAAAAATAAAAATAAAACTCCCACATATTTTCTCATAAAGATGTGCCTTATTTGCAAAAACACAAGCTAAAACATCTAGATGTAAAGAATGGAGTGAAATTTCTCAGATCTAAACAAACAAACTAAAACATGTAGATCAAAAGAACAAGGTTTTCGTGGCTGAAATACCCTACATCCACCATCCTCCTATATATATATATATTATATTGTGTTTGATAATGAACCAATTTTGCTCCCAATCGAAATCCAATTGCAGTGTCAAGTATAACCCTTTCTTTATTTTTTTGCGTGTTTTAAGCTTCTTTTCTGATTTTGGACGTAAATTAGGCTGCGTAAGATTGTGGAAGCTTATATATTCCTCTTAGAGGAGTTAGAATTCTTAGGTAGTAACCAAAAAGTTAAACACAAACAAGATTTTCGCTGCAAATATTGATCTTTGCTACCAGACGCAAGCTACCCGTTGTACTTGATAGTTGTGCATCTTTCCTACTGCAGACTCAATGATAGTCTCCATCTCCATTAGGATTGGATTCTACTTCCATTAGTGTATGATTCTCTGAATCTATCTTGTGCATGAATATGGCTATAATTTTATAGCTGACAAATTTAAGAGAAGTTGGATGGCAATTGACTTGCCCTGAGAGAGCGATGCTATTCAATAGATTTTCATATCTGGCACTTGAGGAGGTGAATCTTAAGTGTTGTTACACTGAGTTTCACTGCCTCAAATGCCAAATGTCTAGAGTTATTATGTACTTGATTTGTGCTTGGTGAAGTGAAAAATCTGTGATGTATGGTATGTACTTCCATTGGTGAGGGATCACACTGATCATTAATCCTCACTTCTTTTGGTGAAGTAGCATGGAATCAAAAGCGTTAAGAGTAATTAATCAAACAACTTGTTATCGGTGAAACATTCATTGGTTTGTATTTAACTGAGATTAGATAACATTAAGTCAGTCAATAGATACCAATTATATCCTTTAAATGGAAAGTTTAAGTATAAACTGCTAGCTTGTTAATTTGATTGGTAGGATGGTAGTTTTAAGTCCCATACACTTAACACTTAACGCTGTTTCTACTGCACTTTACTGTTCCTAAACTTGGTTAGGGTGTGCCATGAATTAGATCTTACTTGCTTTCTGTTTTTGGTGATCCTTCCTCAACCAACTGTTAGTATCTGTTTAAACCATCCAACAATAGAATAAAAAAGATAATTGAACATTAGAATAGTGTTTAAGCAAAACCCCAACCGTAAAGCACGTTTATATGCATTAAATCAAAAACCCTAACTTATCCCCACGGGATTGAGTGTTAAAAATTAGGTAGATGTCTCACCACAAGATCGAAGCAGCAGAGCGTTGATCTACAGAAGCCGCAGATGGGGAAGCGATACCCAAATTCAGTCCCGAATTCCTCAAAATCCAATGTCTTGGCCAAGCTGCGAAACAGAGGTACTCTCTGTGATTAGTAAACAAAAAAAAATATTTTCTACTATAAATCGTCATTTCTAATGAAATAATTGAGAGAAACATTCGGTTACCTAAAAACCTCGAGAATAAGAAGCAGAGTTCCACGCGCAGAGGGATTTTAGGGTACCGCCGGTGAGCTGGTGGCACCCCTACGTCGCCGGTGGGTTTCTGTATCGATGAACCTCGAAATCGGTGATGAATCCGGCACCGATTCCCGTAACGCTCTTCGCAGACCAAGGTTTTCGTGGGAGGGAGGGAAAATGCTGAGTGCGGGAAAATAAGAGGGAAATGGTGGATTGGGGGAAATGAAAAGCATAAGAGGGCTGAGGTTTCGCGCGGGTTCATTAAAAGGTCTTTTGCGGCGAAAATATTCGATGCAAAAGTATAAATTTTGGAAAAATATTGAAATAACGGCGAATTAAGTCGCCGTAAAAAGTGTATGCTATATTGTGGCGAATTAATTCGCCGCAATAATTAATAAAATCGCTGCAATAAATCCAATAGTCACTGATACGTTATAATTTTGCAGCGGTGTCAAATTCGCCACAAATACAAAGCTTACCCAGCGAACCTATTATCGGCGCCTATAAAATCGCCGGAAAAAATACATTTTTTTGTAGTGATCTTGCGATTTTGACTGGTCCCACAGCCACACTCCACCGCAATGAAGATTCATAACTTTCGCTATCATGCTCCACCATAAAAGTATAGTCACTTAGAGTAAACTAATTCCAAATATTTCACTTTGGCCCATGTCGAAAATAATATTGTTGAAAAATTATGGGGCAACTCTCACGTTTAGCTTTCCTGGAAGTTCATCAACCATCGACATGAATTTCCACCATACATCTTGCATCAATGCCAAACCAATCTCTGTGTGCAAGCCTATGGAACAATTAACATTAACACATATTCTATCATGACAACTTTGAAATTCCTGTCATGCCATAAGGATATACATGTCTCTTTTTTCAAGAAGAAAGACACAACGTTAGCATCAATACCAGTATTTTCATTTATTGACTTGGAATTATTTGCTGAACCGGCTCCACCTTTGTTGACAACTTCTCTTGACGTGCCCAGATTGTCCACACCTCCAGCAAATTGCTGAGTTCATGGGTTGGTCGACGCCTTGTATAATCCTGATGGAATCCAAATATCCTTGACTTGCACTAAGCCAAAATTGATTCTCCTATCAAATTTTCCTACATCCATTCTTGACACTGCCTCAATGAATTTTACCGTAAAAATAAATAGTACCTACTAAGTAAGTTCTCAGAAAAGACTGATCTTTTCTAAATAGAAATTCAAGGTTCCCAGGAAAGATAAGAGGGTCACAATGGTCACACTTAAAATTTCTAATCTTTTAGACAGAACCTTTTTAGACCGTACGTATCCACACTACCACACCAAAACTCCACCCGCCAAAAGAACCTAGTGGCTCTAATAACACTTGTTGAGAATCTAGACCTTCCAAATTCCGCCCCACCAAGATCTACTTTTAACAGAATACAAAAAAAAAATAGATAAATAATAACAACATAAGAATTTATGTAGAAAACTCCCAAAACAGGAGAAAAACCACCAGACCTAGAGAAGAAAATCTACTATATGAGAAATTGTTTCAATTACACAATTGTTCTCCTCACCCAAATGATACCCACAAAAACTTCCTTACTAATAAAACTTTAATTTTTACCCATCTTCCTTTTTTACATACAAAAAAGGACAATAGAGGAATTTTACTAAAGTCAAAAGTTACTAGATAAGTTTCTAACTGATATAATTAAATCAAGGAAGCTAAGCCCCCTTAAATAGGCATATGACCTTACTCCACTCTCACTCCCTTTCTATGTGGGACTAAGGAGTAAAAACTAACAAAACTAACTATTTCTTATCAAAATAGGTGTATTTTTGTCACAAATAATTATTATCACCACAAATAATTCGTCATAAATATTTATTTTTCTTGTAATATATATATATATATATGATTCTGCTGGTATATTTACATTGTTATTGTGAATGAGATATTTGATATTATGGATAAATAAATAAATAAATAAATTTGTGAACTCAATAAGATTAATATAATGGTATATTAAAGAACTACATTGATCTGACTATACGCTATTAATAAATTCATCGATTTCATATTAATTGCTTAATTCACAATTGACCCACATAGCATGTTTAATTAAATTAAGATTTTTCACCACAATATTAATAACTAATGATATGCTTAAGATTATAACTCGTGCAAATAAAAAGTTTCCTGGCTAGTACCGTTGCCTCCTTTGCTTCCAAGGTCTCTGCCAACACTGGATTAATGAAGGAATTTATGGAAATCCTCTTTGTAGCTAGGGTGCGGTGCTGATCTCTGTCAATTAATCCAATGCTAATTCTTTGATTTTCTTTGCCCAAACTAGCGTCCCAGTTGATTATAACTTAGCACTTTTTGAGGAGAATGTCATTCTATTCTGAAAATTGTTTTACTGGGAAGGGATGGCTGGCTGAGAAATTGAGCTTCTCTAAAATCATTAAGTCTCTGTATTGCTGTTCTAAGCACTAGATTTGGATGCATAAAGGCTTCTTCAAAGATCATTTTATTTCTCCTGTTCCAGATAGTTCGGGATATAGCTGCAAAATCCTCTACCGTTTTACTGTCACATGTTTTCAAAATATTTTCCAATAAGTTTATGAAATTTCCAGCCATCACATTTTTCTTTTGGATGCTTATAGGACCTTGGCACCCTGTCACATGTGTAAGGCAATTTCCTCCTCTTTTTTACAAATTGAGCATAAAGGAGAATCTAATATATTTCTTTCAAAAAGTTTCGGATTAGTGGGGAGGACTTCAACGCATGCACGGCAAAGAAAGACTTTAATATAGTTAGGAAGATGCAAGTGCCATAACTTTGTCCATTCAGGTTGATTCAGAAAATTATAAAAGGATTGACCAAACCTATTTTCATCTGCATGTGATAAGTACTCTTTATAGAAAATTCTCCATTTATATTATTCAATCATACTAGTTTGTCTTTTGACTCCTGCAAGCTCATAGGAATCTTAGATATTATGGTTCTTTCTTAGGGTCTAAATCTAATATTTATGAATGTAGGGGTCCTAATCATCAATGTGAATTATTGATGGACGCCGCCATTAATTAATTCAAAACATTTGACTGATGTACAACCCTAGGAAGTTCTCAATTAGGTGAACGTATATCTGAAAGGACATCCGACGAGATGCATGCCCAAATTACGCTCCCACAACATTTGGTTATTTTTCTAAAAAATATTTAAAGTACTGGAATTGGGGCCAATGAATATAAACGTATATGATATTGGAACCACTTGTATTTATTTACAATTTTCGAGTAAGAGACTCCATGTGCAAATTTATTGATGTATGAAAATAAAAAGACCCAAAGTATCATTTGAGAAATATATTATTATAATTTTAAATTATTTTTTAAAATAATTATATAGACTTGAGTATTCGACAATCTCGAAATGGAGACTGTACGTAGACTAATTCAAATAAATAAATATAAATTAAGATTTTGTTTGAATACAAAAATAGTTTCATCTCATTTTATTATTAAAATTTTTTCTCAAATTTTATATAAATTATAATAATAATAATAATTTATTTAATTTTCAGATTTGATCTAAAATCATTTCAATTTTACTATTTTTAAAAAAAATCAATCTCACCATCTAAACGAGCAAAGGAGATGCTAAAGAGAAGACCTAAAAGCAAGGGAAGTCAAGTCAATTCTGAAATCATATAGTATGATAATTGGAATTTACACCGAAGGAAACCACGAATTTCTTGGCAAATAGTACACACTTTCCTGGTATCTTCATGGCAGTTCCACTAACTACTTTTTTTATTTTTTATTAAATGGATGATATTATATATCTATATATATAAGCGATGCTACTCTATCATTTAAGTAGTACAGCTTTATTGTACACCTAATTATTTTATAATTTTTTCTTTTTTTTATCAACTTGAAATATTTTTAAAATATATAAAAAAATTATTAATACATTAATAATTACTTTTTTAATCGTTAAATAAAAAAATAAATTAAAAAAACTAAAATACATGAAATAATAAAATATATGAGATATTAAAATAAATAAGCATACTAACATTAAAATATATGTGTGTGTCATGTGTGTGTGTGGAATCTTGACTTATAGTGGGAAAATACATTTTTTAACAGACATGATATAGTTTCTTTCTAAAACTCCCACCATTGATCTTCATCTAAAAAATATATTAATAAAGTACTTACTAAATGACAAAAAGATGTTTAGTGGCCAACAACTGCTCTTTAATTGGTTGTTGATTTTCAAAGGTCAAGTTGTGGATTGGAAAGCCAAGAAAATATTTGGTCCGTATATAGTCATTTTCAGTCAAAATTATGATATACAACAGTACCCTGGCTGTTTGCACTCTGCAGTATTATTGAAAAATATAAGAATAATGATACCTTTATCATATATCTATCACCATTTTATCACTTTATTTATTTATTTTAATTTTTTTTACTTAACAATTAAAAAAATGATTATTAAAAAAATTATATATTTTTAAAATTATTTTTTAATGATTAAGAATATTAAAAAAAATATTTTAAAAAAATAAAAAAAAAACAAATACACTTAAAATAATAAACAAGTAATAAATAAAGTATAATAGTATCATTTCTCAAAATATAAACGAATATGTACTCATGAACTTATGGTCGGGTAGGAGAAATACTATTTAACATCTTTTCAACTACCATTATTTTGTCATTTACTGACGTGGCATTTGTCGATCATATATATATATATATATATGAGAAATGCTATTTCACCTGAATGATTTTTCTTTTTTTTTTTTAATTTTTATTTTACAGAATGATTAAAACAACATTTTTTAATAATAATTTGATTTTTTTAAAATTATTTAAAATCATAAAAAAAAATGATTGAATATAAATCAAAGAAAAAAAATTGCCCGACAAATTCGGGTTATATAGCACTACTATATATATATATATATATATATATAAGTGCAATCCTTCTGCTACAGTAATTTCATCTAACTTTTTGTTTTGCAATTTTACCCTTACTTCTATTCTTAAGTTACATTTTAATTATTTTATCTTTCCAATTTTATCCCTACTTTATATCCAAATTCAATAACTTATATTTGTTGTTTTCCTTTCACCGCTTAAGTATTATTGTCTATTTACATTTTCGATCTTATCGCTTCATCTGTTAGATTGAAACAGCTTCAAATATCAAAACTTGTTATAAAACTTAAAGAAATGAACTACTATTGCAAAAGAGAAATAAGAAATTCTCTTGAAACTCTTAAAAACTGAAACTTTCTTTCTCTCTCTATTTTTTCTTATATTTCATTACAACTGAAGCCCATATTTATAGGCGTTGAAATTACTATGCAAGTTACTATGCAAGTTACTATGCAAGTCACTATGCAGATTTAAAATAATAGTGGTGGGGTCATTCACATAATTTAGTGGTGGGCCAAGGGGGGCGGCTGCCGACTCCGTTTATAACACTCCCCCTTGAATGACCACCCATAAAGAATCTGCCTCGATAAAACCTTGCCAAGTAAAAACCCAGTGGGAAGAAAAACCAATGGCGAAGGAAAAAGAGTACAGTCTTCTTATGTATCCACAAGTGCTTTAGGATTGCCTCATTAAAACCTTGCAGAGGAAAACCCAGTGGGACAAAACCTCAGCGAAGGAAAAAGAGTACAATCAGCACATTTACTCCCCCTGAAAAGTGCATGACAAAAGATCTTTGAGTCTTCGCATTCCAATGTTATGCACAATCTTCTTGAATGTGGAAGTTGGTAACGCCTTTGTGAATAAATCTGCCAGATTATCACTAGATCGTATCTGCTTGACATCAATTTCACCTTTTTCTTGAAGTTCATGAGTATAAAAGAATTTCGGTGAAATATGTTTGGTTCTGTCACCTTTGATATATCCTCCTCTGATTTGAGTGATATAAGCAGTATTATCTTCATATAAGATTGTTGGGCTATTATCCATCATAGGAAGTCCACACTTTTCCTGGATATGTTGAATAACTGATCTCAACCAAATACACTCTCGACTTGCTTCATGAATAGCAATGATCTCTGAGTGATTTGAAGAGGTAGCAGATAGTGTCTGCTTAACAGATCTCCATGGTATGGCAGTATCTCCATAAGTAAATAAATATCCAGTTTGAGATCTACCTCTATGTGGGTCTGAAAGATAACCTGCATCTGCATACCCAATCAATTCTGGACTTGAACCACGTTGATAAAATAATCACATATCAACCGTACCATGAAGGTAACGAAGGACATGTTTAATGCCATTCCAATGCCTTCGAGTTGGTGCAGAACTATATCTTGCAAGCAGATTAACTGAGAATGTAATATCTGGTCGAGTGCAATTTGCAAGATACATCAAAGCTCCAATTGCACTGAGATATGGTACTTCAGGACCAAGAATTTCTTCATCGTCATCACAAGGACGGAATGGATCTTTCTTCACATCAAGTGTTCGAACAATCATTGGAGTACTCAGAGGATGAGATTTGTCCATATAAAAATGCTTTAGGACTTTCTCAGTATACATGGACTGATGAATAAAAATTCCATTTGGCAAGTGCTCAAGCTGCAGGCCGAGACAAAGTTTTGTTTTGCCAAGATCTTTCATTTCAAATTCATTCTTTAAATATATAGCGGTTTTTGAGATCTCTTCAGGAGTTCCCACAATATTTAAATCATCAACATAAACCGCAATAATGACAAATCCGGATTCTGATTTCTTAATAAAAACACATGGGCATATAAGATTATTCTCAAATCCTTCTTTCAATAGATATTCGCTTAAGCGATTATACCACATGCGTCCGGATTGCTTCAACCCATATAAAGATCTTTGTAGTCTGATTGAGTACATATTTCTAGATGTACTTGTAGATGCTTCAGGCATCTTATATCCTTCAGGGATTTTCATATATATGTCATGGTCTAAGGATCCATATAAATATGCAGTGACCACATCCATCAACCGCATTTCTAATCCTTTTGTAACAACCAGACTAATCAAAAATCTAAATGTGATTGCATCCATAACGGGAGAGTATGTTTCTTCATAATCAATCCCGGGTTTCTGCAGGAAACCTTGTGCAACAAGTCGTGCTTTGTATCGCACAATTTCATTTTTCTCATTACGTTTTCGTACAAATACCCACTTATATCCAACAGGCATTACACCCTTTGGTGTTTGGACAACAGGTCCAAATACTTCTCGTTTCGCTAGCGAATTTAATTCAGCTTCAATAGCTGTTTTCCATTTTGGCCAATCATTTCTACGTCGACATTCTTCGACGCTTTTTGGCTCACTTTCTTCATTACTTCTGGTAATGTCAAGGGCCATTTTATATGAAAATATGTTGTCGACAACAGTTTTATTTCTATCCAGAATTTCTCCAGTTTTCATGAAATGTATTGAGATCTCATTATTTTCAGGTACCTGTTCCTCTTCAGGGGAAAACATTTCATGACACACCTCTTCAGGAGGTCCCTTTTTAGGAGATTTATACTCTTCAAGATTTTCCTCTTCAGGAGGTTCTGGAATAGAAGATTTAAGCTCTTTAGGAGCATCAATTATATTTGTGGCCTGTATTGTGGGTACGTGTTCTTCAGGAACACCAAATTCATTTTGTATTCTTTTCCTTCTGGGAATTTTGTCTTTTGCACCAATAGGTCTTCCACGCTTCAGGCGTATTTTAGATTCACCTATTGCTGCTTTGACAATTTGTCCTTCAGGGACTTCAATCCTTGCTGGAGTATTAACAGCAGGAATATAAGATTTTACTACACCTTTAGTGTCAGTAAATACATCCGGTAACTGATTTGCAACATTTTGCAAATGAATAATCCTTTGAATTTCCCGTTTACATTCATTTGTAGGAGGATCAAAATGAGACAGGGTCTTATTATCCCAAGTAATATTTTGTCGTGCTTCAGGCACCGACTTTTCTTTACCCATTAACGGATTATTTGATTCGTCAAAATGACAATCCTCAAAACGTGCTTTAAACATATCCCCTGTAAGGGGTTCAAGGTATCTAATAATGGATGGAGAATCAAAACCAACATATATCCCAAGTCTACGTTGAGGGCCCATTTTTGTACGTTGTGGAGGTGCAATTGGAACATATACAGCACATCCAAAAGTACGAAGATGAGAAATATTTGGTTGTTGACCATATGCAAGCTGTAATGGAGAATATTTATGATATGCAGATGGTCTAATGCGAATTAGAGATGCTGCATGAAGTATAGCATGTCCCCAAACAGAAATAGGTAGTCTTGATTTCATAAGTAAAGGTCTAGCGATTAATTGAAGCCTTTTGATCAAAGACTCAGCTAAACCGTTTTGTGTGTGTGTATGGGCAACAGGATGTTCAACATCTATTCCTATTGACATGCAATAATCATCAAAAACTTGAGATGAAAATTCACCTGCATTATCCAATCGAATGGTCTTAATTGGATACTCAGGAAATTGTGCTCGTAGTTTAATTATCTGAGCAAGAAGTCTAGCAAATGCAACATTTCTAGTGGAAAGAAGACAAACATGTGACCATCGACTAGATGCATCAATTAGAACCATAAAATATCTAAATGGTCCACTTGATGGATGAATAGGCCCACATATATCTCCGTGAATCCTTTGTAAAAAGGATGGAGATTCAACAATGATTTTTGAGGGAGATGATCTAATAATTAACTTACCTTGAGAACATGCAGAGCACGGAGATTCATTGGGTAGAAATATCTTTTGATTCTTTAAGGGATGCCCATGCGAATTTTCAATAATTCGTCTCATCATTATAGAACCCGGATGTCCAAGGCGATCATGCCAAGTCATAAATACTTTAGGGTCAATGCACTTCTGGTGCATTACCACATATGATTCAATTGTTCTCATTTTTGTATAATACAATCTAGAACATAGAGCAGGCAGTTTTTCTAATACGAGCTTCTGGCCCGATACTGTTTTAGTAATAAGAAGATGCTCTTTACTGCCTTCATTGGTCGTTTCAATATGGTAATCATTACGACGTATATCTTTGAAACTCAATAAATTTCTTCTGGATTGTGAAGAGAATAGAGCATCATCAATACAAAATTTGGTGCCATTAGGCAACACAATATAAGCTCTTCCGGAGCCCTCAATTAAATCCGATGAACCTGATATGGTATGGACATAGGCTTTACTTAGTGTTAGATTTTGAAAATATTTCTTTTCTTTGAGAATTGTGTGAGTTGTAGCACTGTCAGCCAGACATATATCTTTATCATTCAACTCAGAGATAAAAAGCTCATCAATGTGATCCATGATTAGAGGAATAAGGCCACTAGCTTCAGAATTGGCAGAACCGTCGTGCTGATAACGTGTTATAAAACTTAAAGAAATGAACTACTATTGCAAAAGAGAAATAAGAAATTCTCTTGAAACTCTTAAGAACTAAAACTTTCTTTCTCTCTCTATTTTTTCTTATATTTCATTACAACTGAAGCCCATATTTATAGGCGTTGAAATTACTATGCAAGTTACTATGCAAGTCACTATGCAAGTCACTATGCAGATTTAAAATAATAGTGGTGGGGTCATTCACATAATTTAGTGGTGGGCCAAGGGGGGCGGCTGCCGACTCCGTTTATAACAAAACTCAATATTTTTGTTTCATTTCTGCTATCTGCATTCGCGCTTTAAATCAAAAAAAAAAAAAAAAAATCTCCGTGTGTTTCAAATTACTCCTCCTCCTGAATCTCGGCAGTCTTGGGTATGCCTCTTCTTCCTTCATTCTCTCAGTGCTGCATGAGTGACTTTCTTGCACTGTAATCACGTCATGCGCATATACATGATAGGCAAAAAATGCAAACAGAATAAAATTGAAATTACAACCTCTAAAATCGAAAAGATAAGAATTTGAAAAAACAAAAAAAAGATTCAAACACAACTTGGAAAGCATCTGTAAGTTGATGAAATTTTCACAACTTGAGTGAAAAAGAAAATGTACGCATATACACAAACCAAATCAAATTCAAAAACAGTGTAATACATGTGTACATCCCACTAAATACCAACATTAGCCCAGCCCTGCTCGGAACCCCAAATACCAATATCTACTCTTGAGTTCTTAAAGAGAAACGAGAAGAGAAAGTGAGAAGACTGGCTATGAAAGTAGAAGAAAGTTAGGGTTTATTCTAAGCCACTTTGAATATCAAGGAATCTTCAAGTATTTTGGATGCTTTTCGTACGATTGAGATTATGTTATTTTCAAACACTTTAAAGTATTTCAAACACACAAAATGCATACATTTCCCACTTTTCCGTTTCAAATAATTTTTTTTTTCTACAGTGATCTTCAACCCCACCCATGAGTGATCCCAATATTTGACTAATCGCCAACCACCACTAGCGACACTACTGGCATCACCAACGTCACCAGCATCCTCTTGTGCTAGCAAACCACTGCAGACGATCCCACTGCCGGCCACCACCACCGTCATCTCACATGTGTAATCCAACGTAAAAAATGAGTTTCAGCGTATAGATTTCATTCGACCCACCGTCAGCCACCATTGACGACACCGTCTTTCACTGGACTCCACTCACGCCAACGACCAACCCCCTAAAATCTCAGCTCTAGCAATGCCGTCGTCGTCTCCCACGTGCGCATGCAAGCTTTCAGCGTTTTGAGATTCCGGCATTTTGCCGTTTCAATTTTTGTTTTAAATTTCTTTCAAATAAATTATTAATATCTTAAAATATAAAATATTAATGGGACTCACAATTTTTACAATATTATCTATTTCAAAATACTCTTAAAATATTTTACATACCCAAACAACTTAAAACACTCTCAATAAGACTCACAAAACTTTTTCACTCTTTACTCAAACTATTCACAAATATTTGTAAAGTTTCTCAAAACTTCTTAATATCCAAACGTAGCCTTAAGTCCCGCTTGGATTCGGAGATGAGATGAGATGAGTTGAGATGAGATGAATTTAGTTTATTTTTTAATATTATTATTATTTTGAGATTTGAAAAAAATGTGTTGGGATTTGAAAAAGGTATATAAGAATTTGTGTTTTATATGAAAAATTATAAAACTATAATGATGAAATGAAGATAAGTTGAGATGAGTTGAGCTCATCTTCCAATACAAACGGGGCTTAGTCTACTTGTGGTCGATGGGAAAAAGGGAGAGATGAGTGAAAGAGTAGTGATAGGGATACAATTCTTTTATTATTTATTTATAATTTTTAGTGTATTTAATTTTTTTTATCATTTTTTAAGTGTTTTTTAACATTCTTAATTATTAAGAAAAATATATATATAACTTTATTAATATTTACATTCTTAATTATTGAGTAAATTGAAAATTAAAAAAAAAATACAAAAAAAATTATAAAATAAATATAGAATTGTCTATCATTTCTAAAAATAGTTGGAAATTACTTTGGTCCCTTGATTACATTTGGCCGATTACTACAAGTGAATGGGAGATGACACTTGTTGCCCAGATGACTAACACAAGAGGGGGGGTGAATTGAGTTGTATTTAAAAAATAACAATTATAAATCAAATATATAAAATAAAATATAAACAAAATATGAAACAATAATAAATATAAAGAGTAAAGGTAAGAGAGAAGCAAACTCAGTATGTTAACGAGGTTCGGCCCTACCGCCTACGTCCTCGCCTCAAGCTACCTCTTGAGGATCCCCAAATCTACTATTCAATCTCCTTTAGGTGGAGATAGAAACCTATTACACCTTTGAGCAGCACCGCTCCAAAGAATTCGTGTAGAACACCCTCTACACTTCCAATCACCTTACACTTGGTGATTTAACTATTCCCCGTGTAGAACACCTTCTACACTTTCAATCACCTCACACTTGGTGATTTAACTATTTCCCATGTAGAACACCTTCTACACACACAAGGGTTATACACACCCTTTTACAAATACAAGAGTTGATAGTAGGTAGACTATCAAAGTACACTCCTCAATGAGTGAGATAAAAACAATACAACGCAACCTATATCTCTCTCAACAAGAACAAGAATTAAGGCTCAAAACTTTAGAAAAGAGAAAATGAGAGCTTTGAAGAAATGATGCAAAACTTAGCAATAGATGTGTAAGCTCTTGTTATATATTTTGCAAAACTCAAGTGAGCTATTTATAGGCAAATGAGTTTTCAATTTCAAATTTGAAAAGATTCTCATGTCAAAAATATCATCATTCACTTTTCAAAATTTTCAAATATAATCTTTTTACTTTTTGCATGTGACAAAAGGAGCACACTTTACTTTTCGAAAATTTCAAACATAATCTTTTACTTTTTGCATATGACAAAAGGAGCACACTTTACTTTTCAAAATTTTCAAATAAAGACATCTACCTTTTGCATAAGTCAAGAAAAGCATTCACTACTTTTAAAAATATTCAAATAAAACATGCACATGTGAAAGATGACAATCAAGTATCTTTATATTTTCAAAGTTCAAACCTTTAATCATGTCATGCACATGTGAAAGATGACAATCAAGCATCTTAATATTTTCAAAATTCAAACATTTAATCATGTCATGCACATGTGAAAAATGACAATTAATCATCTTTCAAAATTTTCAAAGTTCAAACATTTAATCATGTCATGCACATGTGAAAGATGACAATCAATCATCTTTCAAAATTTTCAAATTTAATTTTCAAAATATTCATGCACATGTGGAAAATATATTTTAATGCTTTATGATAAAATATTAATTTTGAGCCTTAATCCTAATTTTGAATTTTTAAGAGATTTACAAAATTACTCTATGATTTTAATGTGAACTTATTCCCTTCTTGCTCATGCTTGCTTCCTTGATGCGCTTGATTCTATTGTGTGGACAACTTGAGCTTGAAACTCCTTTATTCTTTGAATTTATTTGTTATCATCAAAATCCATGTGTAGATTTATATGAAACTTGAAATCTTGAGTTCAACAACACTTTTGTAATTAGGACATCTTTTTTCTATAAAGTGAAATCAATGGCTAGAATTGCATCTTACAAGATATTTTTTCACCTACCCATATCTAATGATTGAGGATTAATGGAGCCATTTTTAAATTTTCAAGAGCTTAAGAGCTTAAGAGCTTAAGAGAAAGAGTAAAATAAAATTAATTATAATTATCCCCATATTAATATATCTTATAAAATCTTATTATAGAATTAAACACCCTTATCATAAAATATTATTTACTAGTCTGTTATAAAATTATAAAAGAAAATAGTATTATTATTATTTAAAAAAAATTCTAAAATGACATAGAAAATTATGTAATAGGACTCCAACATTACAAAGGGAGGAAGGAGAGGGAAGAAAGAGAGAGAAGAGAAATAAGAAGGAAACGGAACTTATGTCGAGTTTATAGTTCAATTAAATTATTTATCTTCAATTGATTTCATGAAAAAAATTTAGCAAATATTACTTTTTCCTACTAGCTATAAAATTATTACTAACGAATTAAAATACATGAAAATTAAAAGTTTTCTCCACCAATTAAGCTTATCAGAAAAAAATTACAATAATGTGCTGTATACCATATGAATGCATTCTTGAAAGCCCAAACATTGTGCTAATAAACTGGAAAAGAAGTAGATATTTATAAATGTTGTATAATTTGATTTGTTTTAATTTATACATTAATAATTATTGCAAACTTAATAATAATGTTTATAAAAAGTTTTCATTACAGTTATTAGCACATAGTTCATTTAAAATTTTTCATTTAATATATCAATTTTACATAAAATTATATTAAGAATTTAAAATATAAAAAATCGAAATATAAAATGTTTTTTCACTTAATCCTGAACATAATCCTGAACTTGTATGTAAAATTTTTATTTATTTTATTTATTTCTATCATTCGGTTATGTATACCATACATATTGTCCTTAACATATATATATATATATATAATTAGTATACAAATTATGCCCCCACTAGGCAAACGTCCAAAGGACGTTCCCTCTACTGGTGTGTGTGTGTGTGTGTGTGGGGAAAATGTTATTCATCCTCATGTCCTTTGGACGTTCACATATATATATATATATATATATATATATGTGTGTGTGTGTGTGTGGGGAAAATGTTATTCATCCTCATGTCCTGATTCCATTCCGTTCTTTTTTTTATGTTTTTTTTTAATATATGATTTTTAAGTAAATATTTTTAAATAATATTGTAATTTTTTTATATTTTTATATGATTTTTTACTTAAAATATTTACTTCAAAATCATATATAAAAAAAACTCAAAAAAAAAAGAGGATGGGAACGAGCCCGCCATCGAGGTACTTTTCATCGGATTGAATAGCACTCCCCACACACACACACACACATATATATATATATATATATTACTAGAAGTAAAGTAACGTGCGAAGCACGCTACCCTGTATCACTATAAAATAAATTTAAAAAAATATAAACATCTAGTATAAAATTTAAAATAAAAAATGATATTTTGAGTAAAAATATGGAAATATCTTGAGGACATCATAAATATAAATATTTTCAACATAAATCATGATAGAGCTTGAAGTTAGAGTCCTTAAAAAATCTTTTCAATCCAAAAATATGTTCCAAAAGGCCAAAACCAATAATTGAAATAGATATATACATTCAGTGCATCGTCAGTCACCTCGAGGCTACTGATTGTAGAACAAAGAAGTCCAACCGACTAAGCAAACTCAATTGAGCTGAACAGAATGAGGAATAAAAATTACAAATGGACTACCAACAATAATAAAAATTGTACGACCCTTTAGTGGCATTATAACTAAATCTCTAGTAGGAAAGCCTAATTTTTAACTAATTATCTAGAAAACAATCATGATTGTTCACCAATAACTGTATGGGAATACAAAACAGCATAAACTCATCACAAACTCATCAAGCAAAGAAATGACACCACTCAAGTAACAAATAAATATACATCCTCACTTACAGGGTTGATTGTCGTTGATTAAGCCAAGATGTAAGTGCCTGCAATAAAGCTAGCATTTGTTGCAAAAGAGAGAAGAAACGAAACAAAATCAAGGCCAAGCATCAGTGAATCATAATTAAACTTAAACTCAAAACACTTATTTTTTCAATGCATAACTTCACGCTCAGAATCTAGCATTTGTCGCTAGAGAAACATGAAACGCAACAAAATAAAAGCAAAGCATTATGTAGAAAGCCAACGGTACAAAACCTTTTGTTAAAATGCTACAATATTCTCATAACCTGAAAGGCTTATTATTTCAAGTCCCAGGTATTATAATCTAAAAACATTAAGCTCATCAGAAGATATACAATTAAATTTATATGCTCCGAAAGCACCTCTAACAAAATATGTTAAATTGATAAATTCGTTTACCAGTTTGTTTGGTTCTGAACAACTATGTGTATGGCCTTGTTATTGCAATCGAAATCCCACCACCAATCCATATTACCATCATAATGGAATAGCATAATCGTAAAGTTCTCTCAAAAAAACCGCATTCAATGAAATTAGATAAATGTATTACCAATAAGAAATATCATCTAACATAAAATTTTGAAAAAATATAATACTGTAGTACAATAGACAAAAGACAAAAGAAAAAATGTATTACTTTAGTACAATAGTATTGCCCAGATGACTAACACAAAAGGGAGGGTGAATTGAGTTGTATTAAAAAATTAACAATTATAAATCAAATATATAATATAAAATATAAACAAAATATGAAACAGTAATAAATATAAAGAGTAAAAATAAGAGAGAAACAAACTCAGTATGTTAACGAGGTTCGGCCCCACTGCCTACGTCCTCGCCTCAAGCTACCTCTTGAGGATCCCCAAATCCACTATTCAATCTCCTTTAGATGGAGATAGAAACCTATTACACCTTTGAGCAGCACCGCTCCAAAGAATCCATGTAGAACACCCTCTACACTTTCAATCACCTCACACTTGGTGATTTAACTATTCCCTGTGTAGAACACCTTCTACACTTCCAATCACCTCATACTTGGTGATTTAACTATTTCTCGTGTAGAACATCTTCTACACACCCAAGGGTTATACGCACCCTCTTACAAATACAAGAGTTGATAGTAGGTAGACTATCAAAGTACACTTCTCAATGAGTGAGATAAAAACAATACAGCGCAACCTATATCTCTCTCATCAAGAATAAGAATTAAGGCTCAAAACTTTATAAAAGAGAGAATGAGAGTTTTGAAGGAATGATGCAAAACTTAGCAATAGATGTGTAAGCTCTTGTTATATGTTTTGCAAAACTCAATTGAGCTATTTATAGGCAAATGAGTTTTCAATTTCAAATTTGAAAAGATTCTCATGTAAAAAACATCATCATTTACTTTTTAAAAATTTCAAATCTAATCTTTTTACTTTTTGCATGTGACAAAAGGAGCACACTTTACTTTTCAAAAATTTCAAACATAATCTTTTACTTTTTGCATATGACAAAAGGAGCACACTTTACTTTTCAAAATTTTCAAATAAAGACATCTACCTTTTGCATAAGTCAAGAAAAGCATCCACTACTTTTGAAAATATTCAAATAAAACATGCACATTTGAAAGATGACAATCAATTATCTTAATATTTTCAAAGTTCAAACCTTTAATCATGTCATGCACATGTGAAAGATGACAATCAAGCATCTTAATATTTTCAAAATTCAAACATTTAATCATGTCATGCACATGTGAAAAATGACAATTAATCATGTTTCAAAATTTTCAAAGTTCAAACATTTAATCATGTCATGCACATGTGAAAGATGACAATCAATCATCTTTCAAAATTTTCAAATTTAATTTTCAAAATATTCATGCACATGTGGAAAATATATTTTAATGCTTTATGATAAAATATTAATTTTGAGCCTTAATCCTAATTTCGAATTTTTAAGAGATTTACAAAATTACTCTATGATTTTAATGTGAATTTATTCCCTTCTTGCTCATGCTTGCTTCCTTGATGCGCTTGATTCTATTGTGTGGACAACTTGAGCTTGAAACTCCTTTATTCTTTGAATTCATTTGTTATCATCAAAATCCATGTGTAGATTTATATGAAACTTGAAATCTTGAGTTCAACAAATAGCATCCACATTATGCTTTTGCTTAATACTAACTTGCACTGTCAGCAAGTCATGATTGCTAAAACCATTGACTTATAATTCACTTGCCACCACGTCACAAGAAATAATGATAGAATTCTTTTACATAACAAAAATCTTACAATAGAAAATTTTGAAAGGCCAAGTCTACCAATATTTTAAAAAATCATCAAACAGTTTTTCCAAGGAAAGGAAAGTGCCCACAATTTTAAAGGTAAATTTAGAAACTAAATACTATAGGATCAGAATCTAACATTTGACCGTAAACTACTTCTTGACCATAATGGCCTTAAACTACTCTAATATGCATTGTAAAATACTTTTAAAAGTATGAAAAGTATCGCCCCTATCCATGAGTTCAACCAGGTAATTCAAACGACAAGTTGAAAATCCATGAACATCAAAACAGTAATACAAAAATCAAAACCCAACCATACAAGACCTTAATCTATGCAAATCTAAATCGAAATCTAAATTTTCATGAATTCAGAATTCTCCAATTCAAGCCTACAATGCATGAAAGAAATTTCATTATACGTTACTCATTCTGATTCTCATTTCATAAACTAATAATATTAGATTCATTTGAATGGAATTCATTTCAACTTGTTTCGACCTGTTTAATATAAATGGATTGACCTAACCCAAATACTAAATCTAACTTAATCAACATCATGTCATGTCTTATAGACATAAATTATATTAAGTATACGTATTTTAGTTGGACATGTGTTGAGATGCTAGATTATGTTTAAGGATATATATTACCAAATTGATTTATTTATGGATCTAGTTATGAATAACCTAAAATTCATCTAAATAATTAAATGCATAGCAATAAAAAAATCAAATTATATTGAAACTCTGTTTTCCACAACCAAAATAACCAACAATTTGCTCAAATTTTTTATCCCTAGAAAAAAAAAATGCATTCAGCTAAAATGAGATTTTTTTTATCCCAATTCCAACTCATTTAGTAATAAAAAGGTCCAATTGGATGTCACCCATAATTCACTTTTACAATTTCAGTTCAGAACACACTCTAGTTTCATTTTAACATAGCCAACCCACAACAAAATCCTCCTTCTATGTCTCTATATTACCTGTTGACTTTGTATTATATTTATTATTTTCTATTCACCATAATTTATTTGTGTTTTATAACCAACAAGTAGATCATAAAGTTTTACTTAAGAACCAACAAGTTAGGAGAAACATACAGATCGACTATAACCATCAATCTAATAAACTTACAGTGGATTCTTCGAAGAATAGTTAATGGAACATAAAAGAAAGTCTTGGTCCCTCCAACAAATTTAGTGGTGCCAGAGGTGGAGCAACTTGTGCATGATGCCCCATCGCGGCAATCTACTTGGTATGCTGTATGTCATATGGTTCCACACTCCATGCCTCAATTTCATCTTCTTTTAATAATTTTTTTTAAAACTTTTTGATAGATAATAAGAATTTTATTCCAGTAAATAGATAAAAATCAAGTACACAGAGAGTGTATACGATGAAAACCTAGATATAAGCTAGAATAAGAGAATATATATATATTTTTTGGCATGCCAATATCTTCTCATATAAAAGAAGTTATCGATCTTTTAACTCCATATAAATGATCCAAATGCTAAATCACTAAATGCATATATATTGTCCCAAGTAATCCAGTTTTTAATAACAGGGTGCTGCAAACAATTACTACAATCAAAACCTAATGTCCAAACCATTTTTTTAAATAATAAAAAAATGATAGACTGAAAATAGAGAAGGAGCCATTGAAGGAAAAGATACAATAAGATGACTAAAATAATAGTTAAAAAACATAATCTAACACAAACCTTGAAGGTAATATGTATCGAGTTTCACATAAATTAAGCTCTATCAACCAATATTTTACATACTTCTACTAAACAAACTCGTGCAGAACTACATGAACATATTTCTTTTTTCTCAAACAATGAATAAGCAAAAAAAATAAAACTAAGCATCTCTATGCACATTAAAAATAAATATATATCCACATATACATAGCAAGAGGGGTGGTCGTTAATATGTTGCTTTTTTACCTATATTTACATGTACATCATCATCAATTTTGACAGAAATCTACATCCCACAAAGCAACACCACTTGAGATTATTATTTTTTTAACAGTACCACTTGAGATATTAATTTCATGGTAATAAAAAGGAATTACTCTATAAACATAGCAAATGCAAAATAATGTCTAGGCTACTTTAAACCATGCTTGGTAGACTAATATTTTTATTTCAGACCTTTATAAACAGTCTCAATTATGAAGAAATAGCTATAAACATTCATAGCCACATATTGTGCCTCAAGCATCTACACCAACATTTCCATGATGTGTTGTGTCGTAAGCAAAATCTAAACATTAATTTTTTTTCCAATAATCAATAAACATGAGACTTTATGTGAAAAAATACAGTAAGAAACTTAGAATATGTCAGGTATGGAGGGAACACCATGGCAATGACTTGAAATTTCGATCACTATCAGATATATTTCAACATAAAAGGAAATTTTAAAATATTCAAGAACCATCCAGAGATTTTGTCATATGCTTCCAATAATTTGAGATACTTAACAAGATTAAAGTTGCTGACACGTATCAAGTTGATAAACGTAGTAGTTGTCTTATTCTTGTAAAGAACATATTCTTTATAATAGTAAGTAGATCTAACCAACAAAAAAAATGAGGAAAAAAAAATAGAAGCAAGAATTTCAAACCGGATCTTCTAAAAGATCAATTTCGAAGAGCCAAATCGTGACAAATAAGCATAAATTAAAAATGCATTTGTTAAAACCTATTGATTCAAGCTTAAAACCAAAAATAAAAAAATAGACGCAAGAGTTTTGATCCGGATCTCCTAAAAGATCACTTCCGAACAGCCAAATTGCAACAAATAGGTATAAATTAAAAACTCATTTGTTAAAACCTATTGATTTAAGCTTAAAACTCGTGTGTTATTTTAATATGGCTTAAATGACTTGGTCATCAAACTAAGCACTGAATCAAATCTGCACATGAATTTTAAGCATGAATTAAAATCCAAATTAAGCATCAAACTAAATAAAGAAATTAGGATGCCTAATTTGTTAAATAAAATGGATTTTAATTTCTTTATATCCCCTGTACTACTAAATTATCTTCTCAAGAAGTATGCATCAAACTAAGCATGAATTATCCCCTCAAGAACTTTTTTTTGAAAATCAATTGGGAAAAATATGAACATAACTATTTCATAATTCTAATACATTTTTTTAAAAAAGATATTGTACAGTTGTAACCATGAAGAACTACACTCCATAAGATATCAATGAGGTATTGAAATCTAGATGGATCGCCCAAGATTAAAATCATTATAATAAATAATGTTATTATGATTGAAGAACCAATCAAAGGAATGACAAAAATTAAGATTGAATTTAATCAAACAACCAAAATGAAAACCTGCACTGCCAAGACCTTGAATTCCCCATTGCCAACAACATAAAAGTATTCATCTTCACCACCCTACAAAATGTAGGAATCAATAGGAATAAATTTGGAAGCCAACCAAAAAAATGGAGAACAAATAAATCCAATAACCCAAAAAACAACCAAAATGAAAACCTACGCTCCCAAGACCTCAAATTCCCCATTGACATCAACATAAAAGTATTCATCTTCATCACCCTACAAAATATATTAATCAATAGGAATCAATAAGGGGAAGATAAAAGTTAAACAAATTCAATTTCAATTTCAATACTGCTCATTACAGTAGACAATCTGATAGCCACATTTTAATTATAAAGATATATATATATATATATGTATATGTATAAAGTTCAAAACTGATAAACAAGGTTTAACCTTTTTACCTATTACCAAAACTCACTGAACAACCATGACATTGAACAAAAAATAAAAACAAATGCTTAAGTTAAAAAAAAAAACTATTTCATTGATTCATTAAAAATTCAAAGTTATGTAAATACACCCAAGAGGCATACCATTTATCAAAAAAGATAAACAAATGCATTAGTAAAGATATAAATGAGAACGAATACCACAAAAATATACCAACGTCCCTTAATACACCCAACAGATATACTATTATACTTGCATTCCTATTTTTCTAGATATTGGTTTCAATTTGGTGCTATGAAATTATGTTTCATTAAAGAATATATATATAATACTAAATAATTAGTGAAGCACAAATCCGCCCTTAATTTTTTAACCTTTTTAGAAGTAGTGTCAGCAGAACATTACTAATATTTAGCCTTATTACATAGTACAATAAGAAATAAGAGGCTAAACACAAAGCACTTGAATATCATAACAAAGAAATTATTTAAAAAAAATGACTATAGGTGCAGAATGTTGAATTATAAGTTGAAAAAAATATGTAGTTTTAGAATCTGATATTCAACTTGTAATTCAATATTATGAAGATCAAAACTTATAATTCAGTTAAGTATTCAATCTTCAGTTTTGAAATTTGATTGCTTCTGTCACTGTTTTGGAATTTTCAATTTTTTGTTTTTAGAATAATAAAGAAAACCTGTGGAGTTTTATAATTTTTTTAATGTTTCAGTTATATATCTTAGGATTCTGAAAATATTTCCTGGACTTCTTGCACTTTTCATTTGTTTTTTAAACTCATGGATTTTAGCATCTTTGGTATAGTAGGATATTTTGAATGGAATTATATTTGGAGTGGCTCGGTTTTAGTGACTATTTGGTAATATTAGCATTTGCTAGACAAGAGTTTCAATTCAAGTTTCTATGAAGCAATAAGATGACAAAATATCCAAGATTTTGAAATGAATAAATCCTCATGAAGCACTCACATAACTGAAGTTTGAACAACCAAGCATGCCAAACAAAAATCAAGAGGTTGCATATGTTTTAATGTTTCAACATAATTTGTGAAAGCTGAAGTCTTCATTTTTTTTTAGAAAGCATTTGTTTTTCTCATTTGAGTTATAAAAATGCTTTATAAAATGAGAAAGCACAAAAACATAAATAAACAAATGGATAAATAAAAAGATGGGAAAGCACACAAACATAAATAAAGAGAAAAAAAAATCTCTTTGTGCATTTGTTTTTCACATTTCAGTATCACTCAAATGCTTTCCCATTTTGGTATTACTAAAAAAAATTCTCTTTATGCATTTGTTTATTTCTTATTCAGCTAAATCAAACAAATAAAGAGTTGAAATGCAGAGAAGAAGAAGAATGTTCAGAGATGAGGAATCTCATATCAAACGCTATGTATGGAATGAAGGAGGTTTGCGTTGCCACAATTGAGAAAATCAAAATTTTATGAATTGAGCATAAATTTGCACTACCACACCAAATTTGATTCAAGATTGCCATACTGAAAAAATTGATTTCACACGACACTCTAAGAGATATCCTCCACCACCATATTAATCATCAAAAAAGCGAAAACAACAATGAATCATTCAAAAATTCTGATCCTGAAAGTTAATAATTGCAAGTGGGAAGGATTAATATAATAAATATTTTATTTATTTATTTTGAGGGGTGTGTTTAGTAAGATTAGGTTTTATGGTATATAGGTTATTATATACATTGATTAGCTTCAGATAATATGTTGTTTAATGTTTGTATGTAGCTTTAGAAGGTGAAGTATGGTTTAGAGAGAATATTTCACTCTTTCTTTCTTTTTCTCTAGAAACTTCAATTTCAATGTCATTAGTGACCCATAAATCCACCATAATCTACATTAAGTTGCAATAATCAATATATCAACCCTACTACAACGGTCCATAATTCAAAGCAACCACTAACAATTCAACAAAACATCAATACACATCAAACTTTTCTCCATTCAAAATTTCACAAAAATATCCAAAAATAATCAGCACCCAACTATGATCACTACTATTTATCTCACAAATAAAAATCTACATGGAAAGGGTTAATATAATAAATATTTTTTTATTTGCTTTGAGGGGTAAGTTTAGTAAAATTAGATTTTATGGTATTTAGGTTAGAGCACTGCTGGGCTGCAGCAAACTGGGGCTGCAGTCCAGATTTATTCTCTAGGTTATTATATACATTAATTAGCTTCACATAATATGTTGTTGATGTTTTTATGCGGCTATAGAAGGTGAAGTATGATTTGGAGAGAATATTTCTCAAATGCTTTCTCATATTACTTAAGACTTCTCAATAGTCAATATCATTTAAGAATATACCAACCTCATCTCCTCACCCTTTGAGTATTTTGATCCATTGTTGTTAGTTCCTAATGTCATAAAAAGTGAATATAAACATTCCTCCCCATTGAGCAAAACATCAAAAGAGATGTCTTATAAAGCGATATTGAAATTTAAAAATGTAATATCTTCCCACAAGATTTGCATAACAAAAGCAAACAATTCATGTATACTTTATATTTGGCTGAACATTGGCATACAATTGCAAAGCATTGACTGTTGAAGGATCTAGCATGGCTAAGAGGCTGCAAGCATGGAAGCCATCAAAATGTATTAGACCCAATATCTAAAGTTATCAAACAGGAAAACCAAAAAAAGACAAACAAAAAAAAAACAACAAATGCCTCTATTGTAGTGGCTAATCAACGACCTGATTTTTACATGAAGCATCACAAGCTTAATAGTGATTCCAAATGGTTAGCATAGCTGAAGCAAGTCATTCTGGAAAAAATATGTCAAAAAGTGTCCAAAAAATGTATTAGATAGAAATAGGAGACAACGTGAAAAAAGAATATGATATAAAATGGCAAAAGCTCGACATGTAATTACTACATATTTCTATGGCTACAAATCATTACTATATATTTCCAAGCTTGGGCTGCTGTTGCTAGAATCCCTATATACATACTATCACTGGACAATACCGACGATGATAAATTGGTGGTTGAAAACAATTTTAATATTCTATATTTAAAGTTATGATAATTTTTAGTCATACTCTTGTAATTAGCCGACAAGAATTACATATTTGAAGTTTATAAAATATTCTATATTTAAAAAAATGAAATCAATAAGAGAAACTCAAAGAATCATTACAATACCAAAATTCTAAACCAAATGAACTAACCAAAATCTAACCAAATCACAAAAAAAAAAAAACTTTCTTTATAGTAAATTAAAAAAAAAACAAGTTAAAAGCATTACCCCGATGAATTTAGCATAATGCAAGAAAGTTCTTCTATTCTTCACAAAAAAAAATAGAAGCAAGAATTTCATTCTAGATCTCCTAAAAGAACACTTCCGAATAGCCAAATCGCAACAAATAGACATAAATTAAAATGGCATAAATTAAAAGCTCATTTGTTAAAATCTATTGATTCAAACTTAAAACCCATCTGTTATTTTAATATGGCTTGAAGTGAATTGGTCATCAAACTAAGCTCTCAATCAAATCTGCACATGGGTTTTAAGCATGACTTTAAACCCATGAGAGCCCAACAATAGAAAATGCACAGAAATAGAAATCAGGAACTCATTAATCCAATAAAACAAATCAAATCGTGAATGAAGAATAATATACTATATCAGCTTCGGTAAAGGTTTGAACTTTCCAAGTGTGGTTTGTGTCAGCTTCCATTTAGCATTTATTTTTCTAAACCTTGCAACCAACAAAAACCCATAGCAAAAAACTCACATTTCAGATACAAGAATAAAAATATATAGGCAATAACAAGAGAAAAAAACTGACATTGCGGTTGTTGCTTCTTGCGGGGTTGTGGCTGGGAGTGAGAAACCAAATAACACAAACGAGAAACAAAAGGGGCGAAAGAATTAGCCAAAAATAAAAAAAGAAGAGGAATAAGAAGAAAAAGGACTGGTTTCGTGCGTTGGTCTAGGTAGGAGTTGTGGGCTCTGTGTCAAGGGGAGGAGGAAGGGGTGATCCTGGGGTGGCCGTGCTGCTCGACGGTAGCTACGGTAGCTGTTTACGGCGACGTATGGCTGCGCGAGGGGAGGAACTCGTGTGAAACCCATTTCGGGTTGTGCTCATGTGCGGTTGGGGGAGAGGCTACCATGGGGCTTCAATGGTGGGGGTTGCTCAACGAATCACGAGGAAGCTTCCAGAGCTGGCGGTGAGCCTGAGTGGCCGGCAGTGAGACACAATCATGGTTGCTTGGAAGAGAAGCCGAACAGGTTTGAACCCGTGTAATAACGGGTCTGTGGTTGGGAGAGGATTTGGGAGGGAGAGGCGAGTTTGAGTGGTCTGGAATTAAGAGGTGTATAAGGGGAAGATGAAAATTAAACAAATTAATTTCAATTTTACTGTTTATTAAACTGTAGACGATGGATAGCGACTTTTTAAGTATAAAGAAATAAATAACTATAATTTTTATGTTTGTTTTTTTTTCACAAAATAAAAATGAAAAATACCAATGAAGACGACATAAGCAGAAACACACAAACGAGAAAAGAAAACAATGATAATAAAGATCAGAAAAGATACCAACAAAATACCATCAACCAGCCTTTTTATCTTCCAACCATTTCTCAACAAGAGAAAAAAAATGAAAAATATCAACAAAGACAACATAAGCACAAACACACAAATAATCTCTCTTGCACTGCAAACAACAAAGCACAAATGCATAAACACAAATATAAAAATGAATATTTATCATCAAGAAATAAATAGCTATAATTTTGACGTTTGTTTTTTTTTCACAAAATAAAGACTTCTAATTTAGAGAACATTATTTATCACGAAGAAATAAATAACTATAATTTTGATGTTTATTTTTTAAATAAATAGCTATAATTCTGATTTTTTTGTTCACAAAATAAAGACTTTTATTTTTGAGAAGATAAAGAACGTTTAAAGATCAACGAGAGATTAAAAAAATGAAATTTTTTTTTTTCACAAAATAAAGACTTCTAATTTAGAGAACATTATTTATCACCAAAAAATAAATAACTATAATTTTTATTTTTTTTAAATAAATAGCTATAATTTTGATTTTTTTTTCTACAAAATAAAGGCTTCTAATTTAGAGAAGATGAAGAATGTTTAAAGATCAACAAGAGATAAAAAAAAAATTGAAAAATACTAACGAAGATCACATAAGCACAAACACAGATATGATCTAAGGAAAAAAGAAAATAATGACAATAAAGATCAGAAAAAATACCAACGAAGCACTCTCAACCATCCTTTCTCTCTTCTAACCCTTTCTCAAACCACTGCAAATGAGCTTTCTTTCTCGCACTGCAAACAACGAATCACTCTCGCACTACTATCCATCAATAGCCCACAACGTCACACCCGACTGATTGACTGACAACGTCATAGCAAAAAACAATATATACATCCAAATAAATAAGACTGAACAAAATGAACTACGATAATGAACTAAAGCGACTGGCGAAATATATTAATATTTGTTAAAGGACGAGAGCTCTAATATGCAAACTCGGAAACAAATTAGATAGATGAGATATTATTTAAATTTTAAAACGATGTGTAGAGAGAAATCAAACAAATATATTTTTTTTATATCTAAAACGACGCGTAAAGAAGAACCAGACAAACATTAAAACGCGCATCTATTGGACTTACCTAAAACAGTGCGTTTCCAGGTTGATGGCATCTATCACAGTCACCAAAAAATGCCTAAAACGTATTGCATTACTCAATCGTGTATCAATTCTAGGCCTCTGGATTTCGTGCCCAAGCTGTGTGGGTTTCAATTTCCTGGCTTTCGTGAGATCAGCGCGAAGATCGATTTTGTGTTTCACGGCTGAGCTGCGTTGGGCGTGGGTTTGGGTTTTCTGGAAGATCGACGGTGGCTTTCATGGCTGAGTTGCGTGGGTTTCGTTGGTTTGGATTTTGTGGGTTTCGTCGGTTTGGATTTTGTGGATTTTGGAGAAGTGATCGGCGGCGTGAAGATCGATTGGGAGACGAAAAAGTTAGACTTTGGATTGAAGATCGGGGGTTTCGTCGGTTTGGATTTTGTGGATTTTGGAGAAGTGATCGGCGGCGTAAAGATCGATTGAGAGAGGGAAAAATTAGACTTTGGGTTGAAGATCGGCGAGGGAGAGAGAGAGAGAGAAGGATATGATCGAGTGGAAGAAAGATCGACTGGGTATACTTTGGATTGAAGATCGACGAGGAAGAGAGAGAAGATCGACGAGGGGGAGAGAGAGAGGGAGATGGGTTGAAGATCGGCGAGGGAGAGAGAGATGATCGGCGAGGGAGAGAGATGGACTGGGTATTCTTGAAATATCATAAGGGTATTTTTAAAATTAAAAGAGTTATCATGTAAAATTTAAGGGTAATTTAGGAAATATGAATGTTTAACAATTATTATTGTTTATTACTGTTCGTTTAAGAATAGATACTTTTTTACAATATTTTTTAAACAATTTAAATATTTTAAAAAATAAAAGTCCCAATTTTATTAAAAACCATTTCTTTAACCATTAGGTAAAATAATAAAAAAATATAAAAGAATAACACAATCGATAGATTTTATCCATGAATTTTATAAGTGGGAGTAGTATTTTCCTACTTTAATTTGTATTAGTATCTAGTTTTATGTACTGAACTAATTTACTTAATTATTTATATTGGTATATAGTCGAGTAATTATTAGATAGATATTCTCTAAACACTAACATATGATGTTACGTATTCTCATTCTATAGAGGATGTTATGTTAATTAAAATTAAGAGATGATACATATATAATACTTTATACAATAATTTATATAACACATGCATAAAAGTAAGAATATTTTTGTAAAGTACCGTTGTTAAAATTAACAACAGTTAATAAAAATATTCTTACCTGAATGCATGTGTTGTATAAGGTGTCGTGTAAAATAATGTGTATGTCATTTTCTTAAAATTAATACTTAATAAATAATTTTAATTACAGGACATGTTATAATACATATAAAAAAATATTTTAATAATTTTTTCACAAAATCTTACAATTATAACTCATGGATTAAAGTATGTATGCATTCAAAATTATGTGCTAATTAATGTAGAGCAATGTTACGTACATTGCTCTTTTTACAGACTGTAAAGTAGATCTAGTTTTAAAATTTTTTAAAATTATAATAATATCTAAAATAATATATTTTTTCTTTTTTTAATCTCATTTATCCATCAATACAATTTCCTGTTCAAGATTACAAATAGAATTTTGTCATAAAATATACTAGTGCAACTATTTTCAGGATTCGTGGACTAGAGAATTGCCGTGATGGTGCTGTGTTGGTTGTTGGGTGCACTGTGAAATCGTCCTTGGTGGTGGGGATGGGATGCCTTCACACAAAAGATGCATTGGATTGGACTTAAACGTGATTCATTATTGCACTTGCGGCCATCATGGCCCTAGTGCGTATGCAATGTTGATGTCGCGCTGGGAAGCAAATAATGATGGTGGAATTTAGGGCCAGGGGGGAGAAAGAGACATCTCTTTACTGTTTATGTTGTCAATCATTTTTTTTTTTCTAATCTATATAGTTATCCAAATATTATCAAAGAAATTATATTTGCAGTCGTCATTTCAAGCAAGGTACATTAATTCCGAAAATATGAATAAATGAGAGTTACATAAAAAATTAATTTGTTTAATAATGATATCTGTTCTTTTTCAAGAAAGTGTGTGTCGCTTGTTCAGTTAATCATAACTATATTTAACATTATTTTATACTTCATAAAATGTGTTACGTTAATAAGTGTAACTGTAAATATAAAAAATTAAGATGAAAAGTACCATATACTCATGTAACTTACATTTTGAGGAGGTAAAATTTAGGGTCTCGATCACAGGTAAATGTAGAAATCTAGTTCGAAGAGTTTGAAGAGATCCATATATTTTCACTATTTTTGTTTAGATTTTGTTTTGAAATATAGCTTTAGTTAAAGCTGATATGAGGCGGAAGATAGGAAATTGAGACAATGTGAGAATTTTGAAGGATGATTGGTTGCCTACTTCTATTACTTTTAGAGTTCAAACACCAATAAATACTTCAAATTTAGAGGCATTGGTTTGTGATTTGATAGATGATCTATGTAGAGGATGGAGAAAAGAGTTTATTTCTCAAGTTATGAGAGCATAAGAAGCTCAGGTTATTTAAGTTATCTGGGTGGTGAGGATAAATTGATTTGGGGAGTGAGTACGGATGGAGAATTGAGTGTAAAGAGTGCTTATTTTCTTGCTGTCAAAAGGAAAGAAATCTGAACCGAATTGTGTCCTATTTGTGAATGGAGGAATCTATTGGTCATGTATTATGGAACTGCAACTCTGCTTCTGATGTTTGGGCATTTTACTTGAGTATTCTGCAAAAAATGAAATAGTATTATTGTATTTGAGAAACGGTGTACTGTTTAAGCTTATAAATGAGAGTTGATGTTTTCTTCAAAAAAAAAAACCTAATTAATTAGTTTAGAAAATTGATAGATCAGTTATAACTTTTAAACAACTTTCACACAATTATGGTTGACAAAAGTAAAGTTTTTAACTACTTTTTAACTGCCTATTGTGAGATACTGCGATTAAATTAAAGTGAAAAAACTAATTTTTAATAAATATTCATTATTATTATTATATATTGGGTATAAATAGTAACCCTATCTTGAATTTACTTTACTCTGTTAGGGGGAACAAAACACATGTTGATGCTGTACTTCTTTCTTTTTTCATTGATATGTTGGTTGGATTTTAGTTAGAATTGGAAGCGTGAACGTGAACGTGAACGGCAAAACGAATAAAAGTGGAAAAGAAAGTCCAAGAGGAAGGACAATAATTTCACGTCCCAGAGGATGCTTTTTTGGACCAGTAGTACTATATACATTCATATATTATAAATATCATGCAATTTTTTATTAAAAATTATTATTTTTATTATTTTTATGTAAATTCTATATTCGCTCAATTAAAAAAAAAAAAAAGAATATCTGGTGCTTTACCTTTTATGACTATAGTTGTATATATTATTTCTTTTTTGTTGTCTGAATTCTAATTAGTTAAGAGTATAGACTGAGTGTAGTGGTATGAATATCAGAATGCATTGTTTGCACCCGACCCGCACAATATGGGTCGGATTATGTTGGTACTGGTATGCAGACGGGTCGAGTCCAAAACTATTGCAGGCATGACGAGTTGCAGGCCTAGTCATATTATTGGACTTCACCTTGACTTTCTCTCGGTCCAAGCTCACAAACAACTTCAACACCCACAACCTTGCCCGACATGCTCTATAGATTTAGGATTTTTGTTCAAGTTTAAAACTTTCTCATCAAATTATGATGAGGGATGTAACCGGTTTTAATTTAGTTTTGAATAAATTTTAGGACCGAATCGGTTTGTATAAGTTTTTCATTTTTAATAATCGATCTCACCTCTTGAATCGGTATTTATAATTTTACCAGTTCCCATCCGATCGATTTTCTAGTTTTGATAAAGTTTTTTTACTGAAATTTGTTTATAAAAAAATTACTTTTAAAAAATATTTGCTATTAAAAATTTGTTACTGTTTATATAAATTTGTTTTATAAAAAAACCTGCTTACTTTAAAAAATCTTCAAATTTTTATTGTTTATAAAAACCTATTTTATAAAGAAGTTTGTTACATTAAAAAATATGCTATAAAAACTGCTATAGCTTTTAGCTTAAAACGTATAGTTATAGGGGTTAAAGTAATAAGGATTATTATTAAAAATTTATTTATTATTTGGTAAACATATATCTAAAACAATTACAGATATGTTATATTTATTTAGAAACAAATTAATAGATATTTTTTTGAAGTAGAAATAACATAAATGCCAAGAAGTCGAAAGCCTGCTCTTTCTAGATATAGAAGTGTTTTTTTATTTTTTTGAAGATTGAAGCTTTCTGCTCATCTGTCGACGGCAGGAGTTTGACATCCAAACGAGAGGTTAGAAATGCCATCTATACTTTAAGTTTTATTTACATAATCATATGTACTAATGTGTCAATTACTGAAAATGATAAAAAAAAATTAAATTATAATTTTAAAATTCAAATTTAAATAGAAAATACTGATAAAATTAGAATCACTCAATAATATATGACAATGGCAAAAATGTAAATATTTGAAATTTATATGGATATCTTCTTCACCCATTGTAAAACCATGTTATGTAAAATTCAAAAAATTATATTTGAAGAAAAGTTGAAACATGTAATGAATTTAGTGGAGGGACGGCAGCCGCCCCCTGTCCCACCACTAAATAATGTGAATGACCCCACCACTATTATATTAAATTTGCATAGTAACTTGCATAGTGACTTGCATAGTAACTTGCATAGTAATTTCAAAGCCTATAAATAGGGGCTTCAGTTGTAATGAAATTCATAAGAAAAATAGAGAGAGAAAGAAAGCTTGAGTTTTTAAGAGTTTCAAGAGAGTTTCTTATTTCTCTTTTACAATAGTAGTTCCTTTCTTTAAGTTTCATAACACGTTATCAGCACGACGGTTCTGCCAATTCTGAAGCTAGTGGCCTTATTCCTCTGTAAGTTTTTCAATATATTATTTGAAATCTTTGATATATTTTATTGATGATTATCTGTGTGAATTTATAAATATATTTTCTGAGATACGCATATTTATTATTTATATGTGTAGAAAATGGCAAATCTTACAAAATTGGAATTTGTTGCTCTTGATATATCTGGGAAAAATTATTTATCCTGGATACTTGATGCTGAAATACATCTTGATGCAATGAACCTGGGAGAAACTATTAAAGAAGGAAATCAAGCATCCCTGCAGGAACGTGCTAAAGCAATGATTTTCCTTCGCCACCATCTTCATGAAGAATTGAAAACTGAATATCTCACTGTAAAAGATCCCTATATTTTGTGGAATAATTTAAGGGAGAGGTATGAACACCAGAAGACTGTTATCCTCCCAAGAGCTCGCTCTGAATGGATGCACCTGAGGTTGCAAGATTATAAAAGTGTTAGTGAGTATAATTCCGCACTTTTTAAAATAAGCTCAGTATTAAAATTATGCGGTGAGAAAATCACCGATGAAGATATGCTAGAGAAGACTTTTACTACATTTCATGCCTCGAATGTGCTCCTGCAGCAGCAGTATCGAGAGAGAAAGTTCAAGAAATATTCTGAACTTATATCATGTCTTCTAGTAGCTGAGCAAAATAATGAGCTCTTATTAGAAAGCCACAATACACGCCCTACTGGCTCAATATCATTCCCTGAAGTGAATGGTAATAGGTTTGCATCATTCCCAGAAGTGAATGGTGCATCCTTTAGAAGAAATCGGAGGCGTGGACGTGGTAGGAGAAATTATAGAAATGTTGGTCCCAGGAGTGACAACATTAAAAGGGATTATAATATACCATATCACCAGAAGTGGTACAATTCAGAGAGGGGTAAAAATCCTCAGAATAATTCTTCAAAGAAAAGTGAAGAGGTGTGCCATAGATGTGGAATGACTGGACATTGGTCACGTACCTGTCGTACGGCCAGGCACTTAGCTGATTTATATCAAGCTTCTGTTAAAGGAAAGAATAAAATGCATGAAGCAAATTTAGTAGAACCATCAGATGATTTATTAGATTCAGTAGATGTAGACGTTACTCATCTTGATGTATCTGATTTCTTTAATCATCCTGATGGTAGTATTGAACACTTAATTGGAGATGGAAGTGTTCCACTCAATTAATGTATTTTCTTTCTATCAATAATAAAAGTTTTGTATATTTTGTAGAATCATGGATCACATTGATGAGCTTTTTATCTCTGAGTTGAATGATAAAGATATATGTCTGGCTGACAGTGCTACAACTCACACAATTCTCAAAGAAAAGAAATATTTTCAAAATCTAACACTAAGTAAAGCCTATGTCCATACCATATCAGGTTCATCGGATTTAATTGAGAGCTCCGGAAGAGCTTATATTGTGTTGCCTAATGGCACCAAATTTTGTATTGATGATGCTCTATTCTCTTCACAATCCAGAAGAAATTTATTGAGTTTCAAAGATATACGTCGTAATGATTACCATATTGAAACGACCAATGAAGGCAGTAAAGAGCATCTTCTTATTACTAAAACAGTATCGGGCCAGAAGCTCGTATTAGAAAAACTGCCTGCTCTATGTTCTGGATTGTATTATACAAAAATGAGAACAATTGAATCATATGTGGTAATGCACCAGAAGTGCATTGACCCTAAAGTATTTATGACTTGGCATGATCGCCTTGGACATCCGGGTTCTATAATGATGAGACGAATTATTGAAAATTCGCATGGGCATCCCTTAAAGAATCAAAAGATATTTCTACCCAATGAATCTCCGTGCTCTGCATGTTCTCAAGGTAAGTTAATTATTAGACCATCTCCCTCAAAAATCATTGTTGAATCTCCATCCTTTTTACAAAGGATTCACGGAGATATATGTGGGCCTATTCATCCATCAAGTGGACCATTTAGATATTTTATGGTTCTAATTGATGCATCTAGTCGATGGTCACATGTTTGTCTTATTTCCACTAGAAATGTTGCATTTGCTAGACTTCTTGCTCAGATAATTAAACTACGAGCACAATTTCATGAGTATCCAATTAAGACCATTCGATTGGATAATGCAGGTGAATTTTCATCTCAAGTTTTTGATGATTATTGCATGTCAATAGGAATAGATGTTGAACATCCTGTTGCCCATACACACACACAAAACGGTTTAGCTGAGTCTTTGATCAAAAGGCTTCAACTAATCGCTAGACCTTTACTTATGAAATCAAGACTACCTATTTCTGTTTGGGGACATGCTATACTTCATGCAGCATCTCTAATTCGCATTAGACCATCTGCATATCATAAATATTCTCCATTACAGCTTGCATATGGTCAACAACCAAATATTTCTCATCTTCGTACTTTTGGATGTGCTGTATATGTTCCAATTGCACCTCCACAACGTACAAAAATGGGCCCTCAACGTAGACTTGGGATATATGTTGGTTTTGATTCTCCATCCATTATTAGATACCTTGAACCCCTTACAGGGGATATGTTTAAAGCACGTTTTGAGGATTGTCATTTTGACGAATCAAATTTTCCGTTAATGGGTAAAGAAAAGTCGGTGCCTGAAGCACGACAAGATATTACTTGGGATAATAAGACCCTGTCTCATTTTGATCCTCCTACAAATGAATGTAAACGGGAAGTTCAAAGGATTATTCATTTGCAAAATGTTGCAAATCAGTTACCGGATGTATTTACTGACACTAAAGGTGTAGTAAAATCTTATATTCCTGCTGTTAATACTCCAGCAAGGATTGAAGTCCCTGAAGGACAAATTGTCAAAGCAGCAATAGGTGAATCTAAAATACGCCTGAAGCGTGGAAGACCTATTGGTGCAAAAGATAAAATTCCCAGAAGGAAAAGAATACAAAATGAATTTGGTGTTCCTGAAGAACACGTACCCACAATACAGGCCACAAATATAATTGATGCTCCTAAAGAGCTTAAATCTTCTATTCCAGAACCTCCTGAAGAGGAAAATCTTGAAGAGTATAAATCTCCTAAAAAGGGACCTCCTGAAGAGGTGTGTCATGAAATGTTTTCCCTTGAAGAGGAACAGGTACCTGAAAATAATGAGATCTCAATACATTTCATGAAAACTGGAGAAATTCTGGATAGAAATAAAACTGTTGTCGACAACATATTTTCATATAAAATGGCCCTTGACATTACCAGAAGTAATGAAGAAAGTGAGCCAAAAAGCGTCGAAGAATGTCGACGTAGAAATGATTGGCCAAAATGGAAAACAGCTATTGAAGCTGAATTAAATTCGCTAGCGAAACGAGAAGTATTTGGACCTGTTGTCCAAACACCAAAGGGTGTAATGCCTGTTGGATATAAGTGGGTATTTGTACGAAAACGTAATGAGAAAAATGAAATTGTGCGATACAAAGCACGGCTTGTTGCACAAGGTTTCCTGCAGAAACCCGGGATTGATTATGAAGAAACATACTCTCCCGTTATGGATGCAATCACATTTAGATTTTTGATTAGTCTGGTTGTTACAAAAGGATTAGAAATGCAGTTGATGGATGTGGTCACTGCATATTTATATGGATCCTTAGACCATGACATATATATGAAAATCCCTGAAGGATATAAGATGCCTGAAGCATCTACAAGTACATCTAGAAATATGTACTCAATCAGACTACAAAGATCTTTATATGGGTTGAAACAATCCGGACGCATGTGGTATAATCGCTTAAGCGAATATCTATTGAAAGAAGGATTTGAGAATAATCTTATATGCCCATGTGTTTTTATTAAGAAATCAGAATCCGGATTTGTCATTATTGCGGTTTATGTTGATGATTTAAATATTGTGGGAACTCCTGAAGAGATCTCAAAAACCGCTATATATTTAAAGAATGAATTTGAAATGAAAGATCTTGGCAAAACAAAACTTTGTCTCGGCCTGCAGCTTGAGCACTTGCCAAATGGAATTTTTATTCATCAGTCCATGTATACTGAGAAAGTCCTAAAACATTTCTATATGGACAAATCTCATCCCCTGAGTACTCCAATGATTGTTCGAACACTTGATGTGAAGAAAGATCCATTCCGTCCTTGTGATGACGATGAAGAAATTCTTGGTCCTGAAGTACCATATCTCAGTGCAATTGGAGCTTTGATGTATCTTGCAAATTGCACTCGACCAGATATTACATTCTCAGTTAATCTGCTTGCAAGATATAGTTCTGCACCAACTCGAAGGCATTGGAATGGCATTAAACATGTCCTTCGTTACCTTCATGGTACGGTTGATATGGGATTATTTTATCAACGTGGTTCAAGTCCAGAATTGATTGGGTATGCAGATGCAGGTTATCTTTCAGACCCACATAGAGGTAGATCTCAAACTGGATATTTATTTACTTATGGAGATACTGCCATATCATGGAGATCTGTTAAGCAGACACTATCTGCTACTTCTTCAAATCACTCAGAAATCATTGCTATTCATGAAGCAAGTCGAGAGTGTATTTGGTTGAGATCAGTTATTCAACATATCCAGGAAAAGTGTGGACTTCCTATGATCAATAATAGCCCAACAATCTTATATGAAGATAATACTGCTTGTATCACTCAAATCAGAGGAGGATACATCAAAGGTGATAGAACTAAACATATTTCACCTAAATTCTTTTATACTCATGAACTTCAAGAGAAAGGTGAAATTGATGTCAAGCAGATACGATCTAGTGATAATCTGGCAGATTTATTCACAAAGGCGTTACCAACTTCCACATTCAAGAAGATTGTGCATAACATTGGAATGCGAACACTCAAAGATCTTTTGTCATGCACTTTTCAGGGGGAGTAAATGTGCTGATTGTACTCTTTTTCCTTCGCTGAGGTTTTGTCCCACTGGGTTTTCCTCTGCAAGGTTTTAATGAGGCAATCTTAAAGCACTTGTGGATACATAAGAAGACTGTACTCTTTTTCCTTCGCCATTGGTTTTTCTTCCTACTGGGTTTTTACTTGGCAAGGTTTTAACGAGACAGATTCCTTATGAGTGGTCATTCAAGGGGGAGTGTAATGAATTTAGTGGAGGGACGGCAGCCGCCCCCTGTCCCACCACTAAATAATGTGAATGACCCCACCACTATTATATTAAATTTGCATAGTAACTTGCATAGTGACTTGCATAGTAACTTGCATAGTAATTTCAAAGCCTATAAATAGGGGTTTCAGTTGTAATGAAATTCATAAGAAAAATAGAGAGAGAAAGAAAGCTTGAGTTTTTAAGAGTTTCAAGAGAGTTTCTTATTTCTCTTTTACAATAGTAGTTCCTTTCTTTAAGTTTCATAACAAAACATAGTTTTTAGCTTTTTTTTTTTTTAATATGAATCAATTAAAAATAATAATTTTATCATTAAAGTACTTTAAAAGCTATTTAAATATATTTTAAGACTTCTAATACAATCCCAAACAAACCCTATGATTGATGATTCATGAAGAAGTAGGCAGAGTGAAGCAGCAATATGATGTACGATAATAAAACCAAGAGATGCCACAAAGGATGTTTGATCAAATCGGTGCAACATTTGGACATACGTTGAATAAGGTGGATCAAAGTGCAAAGGCCCAAGGAAAGAGGCCTTATTCAATTTGAGGCCACCTACGTGTGATGACTCAATTGTAGCCCTCATTTGGTTGGGGCAACTGACAACGGCAAAATTAATGAGTTTAAGGTCTCATTTATTTTTATAAATAAAATTAAATTAAAACAAATTGAAAAAAAATATATATTTTAATATTATTTTTATTTAATTTTTTTTTGTAAAAAAATTTAAAAAAGTTATAATCATTAAGGCCTTGTTTATTTTCATAAATGAGATGATATAAGATGAGATAAATATATTAAATGGATTTAAAATGAGAGAAAAATAAATATATTAAGTGAGACTTCACAATACTTATAGTTTTTGAGTGCTTTTTTTTAGATACTATAAATGATCAATATATATTTTAAAACTCACTTAAAATCCTAGAATTTCCGAAGAACGTAGATCGGACTCTAGGACAGCTTGTATTCATGAGTAGAAATCTTCACCAACAATTGAGTTTAGGTCCGGTTTATTTTTAGAAATAAAACGAGATAAAAGTAAAAAAAATAGAAAATAATTATAAATTTTTTTTAATATTAAATTTTTTTTAGAATTTGAAAAAATGATTTTAAAATTTGAAAAATTTAAATTTTTTATTATATTTTATATAAAAATTTAAAAAAATATAATAATAAATTTAAAAAAGAATTAAAAATTAAAATTTTATTCCTCAAAGCAAATCAGACCTTAAATTCGTATGGGCTTAAGTTATTGATTTTGAATTGAACCCGAATAAAAATAAAAATAAAATCTGGTCAGATTAGCCCAATTGGTAGGCAAGCCTTATTTTATTTTAGAAAGGGGGACAATTTCTAATTGGGTGATGCTAGGCATAACACTATGAACACTAATGATGCGACCGAATTAATAATTTCTTTTTTTTCAATTTTCGAACTGTTTTAGAAGAAAAATAACTTTCATTTAAAAATATAAAACTAACACAAACTTGCAAAATATTATATTAAAAAAATGATAATTATTGTCAGTATGTAAATAGAATCATTTTAAAAGAATGAATAAATACGAAAATTATATAAAAAATTATTTTTTTAATATTCAAACTAATTATTTTTTTAAATGATTGTACGCCATTTATATATTATATATAATAATAATATTATGAGTAATTTTACATATAATCATGAGTGTATAACTGCCGCAGAACCATTTTGAAAAATAGTGAGATCCACTATTAAAAAATGAGTAATACTACATATAATCTTGTGATATTTAAATGATGCTGCGTAATTATTTTAAAAATGAGTGGGGTCCACTATTTAAATTTAATTCTTTTCATATCGGTTTATAATTTTTTTTTTTACTTTTTTGAAAGTGGTTGTGCAGCAGTTACCCAATTTATGGTTGCATAATTTTTTTTTTTTTAAAAAAAAAAATTTTTATGTGGGACTCATGTTTGAGTAATTTTACATACAACCATGAATTAAATAACTATCGTATAACCATTTTAAAAAATAGTGGGATTCATTATTAAAAATTTAATTTTTTATGTGAATCTCATATTTAATTCATTTTTTTTTTCAAAATAGTTATGCGGCAATTATTCAATCCACGGTTGCATAAATATTTTCTCCCCATAATTTATGTAGGGGTGTAAGAAAACCAGACCGGACCAGTGGACCGAACCAGATCGGTTGGAATTTAGTCCGGTCCAGTCCAGGGTATTTCTCTCCCGGACTGAACCGAATGCTCACTTTTTTTTTAAATTTTTTATATATACATATGTATATACAAGTAATAGTATATAAATTATAATATTAACATTGATATAGATTAAGAGTGATAGTATAACATATTAATATATATTATATACTCTTATAATATTAACATATTATAATTTATAGTAGTTATAGTATAAAAATATAATATATAATATATCTATATAGAGCATTAGTAATAACTTATATGTAATAAGTGTATTATTATTATTTAATATATTATTACTAATTTATCTTTATTCACTGACATATAAATTTATAATATATTAATATAATAGTATTATTAGATATAATTTACCAATATATGATGTATTACTAAATCATTATTAACTAATTACTTGATTTTTTTAATTTTACTTGGATTTTTAAAACTGATTTTTTTTACTTTTTTATTTAGATTATTGTTCTTTTACTAATTGTTTTAATAGTAAGTTTTTTTAATATTATTTGGTTTAAATATGTGGTAATTGATAAATACGTAAATTAGACTGAAAATAATTAAATTTAGATAAAAAATTATTTTTGATCATTGTAGAATTTTAAATTAAATTTAATCTATTAAATCATATTAAGTGTTTCTAGACTAGACCAAATCACCTTTGGACTAAACTGAACTGAATTGATATGGATTGGATAGAAATTTAATCTAATATAAGATGAAAAATTCTTGAATCAAATACAATCAATTCATTTTGTTCGGATGGATAATTTAGACTCTTAATTTTATGTATTTTTTTCAAAACAGTTACATCGCGGTGACCCATTTCTTGGTTGAATATATATATATATATATTTTAATATTATTATTATTATTTATTTTTTAACACAAATTTTGGTCTATTGATCATATGTACGGTTGCGGTGGATTTGAGTAAAGGGTCCGAACGCTCGACGAGATTGCCGAGGTTTTTCTTTACAGCAGAGTGGAAAATCTGATCAAAGTCGAGGTGTTATGACGGGATATGCATATATGGTTCATCTTGAAAAAATAATGTAGAATTAGGCCATAGGGAGGGAGAGTGCTTCGTGTCCTAAACAACAGCGGTCTCCGTCTCCTCGAACAGCCAATTCTCACACGCACTCTCTCCGTCTCTTTCATTTGCCCCGTAGTTTCAATTTTCTTCTCCCATCAAGCCTGGGTCGCTAATTTATATATTCTTTTATAGTCTATTTCGTATTATTGATATCCGATTCAAGTTGTTGTTGTTGTTGTTGTTGTTGTTCTTCTTCTTCTACCTGTTGTTGCTGTTTTCTTTTCATTTTTTACTTCGAGAGATTTTCTTTGATTGGAAAATCTTTAAATTGATCATCAGTCTGATAGATTATGATCGTCGTGGGTGATCTTTTGGGAGTTGGTATGTTGCGAGACCCATTTTTGTGAATGAAGAAGGATGGGATTGGAATCGGTTGGAGTTGAATTCGTTGAATTGGAAGAGAAGCTCGACACCCAATTCGACAATCGGGTTGGCGAGTTGGTCCGATTAGTGATCGGTTAATTGAATTTTCTTTGGCGTTCTCTTTATTTTGTTTCTTGTAAAGAAGCCTATGTTGGAATCGATGTTGGAGGCATTGGGCGAGGTCAATTTCCGGGTCGGTGCTTGATTTTGGGGCTTCTGGGTCTGGGTCATGGATGAGGTCGGCCCAAGCAATGGACAAAAAGAATCGGGCGGTGGTGGTGCCGAGGAATTATCATCGTCATCGGCGGCGGTTCCAGGATATTTTGATTGGAGGCCGAAGCAGCTTGTTTTTAGTCCATATGAGACTGTGAATAAGATGCAAGCTTTTCGCGTTGTTGTGCGGAAACCGGTTAGTTTTTTGACCTTTTGATTTTGTTTCAAGTCTATTTAGTTTCATTTTCAGTTGGCATTTGAAAATACGAGTTTTGGGTATTGGGTTTGCTGGTACTTAAAAAGGGAATAGGAGAGTCTTTTATGAGCTTATGAGTTGAAAACTCCATAGTCCATTGGCCTGATTAAGAAAGAACTAGCTGCCTTGACAATGGAGATGCCCTTTCAAATTAACGGTGGGTCAGTTTTAGAGGATTTTTTGCTAGATGAAGGGTTTAGGATGTCCCAGTTCACAAAATGCAAGTTGGAGAGTGGTAGTTTTTTTGTTTCCATTAAGCAAGACCGCTTGATTTTAAACAAAATTATTTCTCCCAGCATTTGAAAGAAAAATCTGTAATAATATCACAAGTAATGTTGTAAACAATTTCCTTGTTTTTAAATTATTCCTATTTGCTTTTCTAATTGCTAAGTAGCATATGGATCGCTTGAGATTGCAACCTATGAACTCGCCATTTGACCAAAAGGCTACAAGAACGATCCCCTCAATGTGCAAGAATGTCTAGGAAGAGTATTTTCTATGAGTGGCCCTTCCTATCTCGATCATTTTCATCAATAGAGGAGGTATTTTAAAAAAGAAGGGACAGAATGTTTGAGATAGTTAGGCAACGTGGTTTAGAGGAGACCCTATTTTACAACAGGAAAGGTTATTCTCCAACGGTGATTTGTTGCTAGTTTATATCAATTGCAACATGAGATCGTTAAATCTTAAATCACTACTGATCCAACTTTGAATTTCATTGACCTTTTGCTCCCATTCAATCAATGATGTCTACAGAAAATTCAATAAAGGGAGGTAACTATCTATGCATTCAGCATACTTATCCCAAAAAAAATAAATGATCATGCCTATTGCCCTCTGAACTCTCCTCTTCAGGATCGTTAGAATATGCTTGTTAAAAAAGAGATATGAGATAACTATATAAGAGACTGTAGAATGTAATACGGCAGTCTCCTTTATTTGTTTATTCTTATAATTATATGATGCATGTGCTTCATTCAATGTCACCACCATGAATGAATGATAATGCCTACAACCCTTCTGAACTCTCCTCTTCAGGATTGAGTTAGGTATACCTGATGCCCATTTTGCTATACATATCTAAAATGTTTTCATGTAAACATCTCCCGGCTGACAGTTAATTTGACTTAAGTGCCATTATCTACTTCCTCCTAACCTTATCTTACTTAAAGTGACAATAAACCACAGTATAAGTCTACATGAATATAGGATCCAGTTCCCACAGGTTGTATGGGTCTTCACCCTATCCTCTACCTTCCCACTGGATGTCACCATGCTTGTTCATTTTTTTTTTAATTGTGACTCCAAGCGACAATGTTACCACAAAGATTTACAGACCAGGCTTAGAGCTCCTATCTGCTTAGTCTACATATATAAAGGCAGTGTTATCAATATTATTGAGAGGGTTCATTCAAAGAGCATTATCCTAAGTTGGCGTCTTAGGGATGAATTGACTCATTACGCATACAGCACAAATAAGATAAGGCTTAGTGGCAGTCTAAGTAAATTAGTTACCCAGAAGTCTTCTATCATTCCCAGGATTAGTTTACTGTATTCCTATCTCTTTGAAGCTTAATATAAGGGTAGAGGTCTATCAGAATGCCCGTGGTCTTTAGCTTTTAAACAATTTCACAGAAATGTTTTCAATTAACTTGATCTTTTATTCAAGTTTTGCATTATGATAGCATATGATATAGCTCAAATTGTACGAAGGCACTGACAAGCCAGCTTTCATAAATCAAACAGGATATAGCTTAGATCGTGAACGTTCTAAGGGGGAATTAAGGGATTGTTTCTTTAATACTTTAAGTTTTTGGGCGAAGAATCTTGTAAGGGATGGAAATCATTGTATTGTTTTGCTGTAATTCTACTCTATTTTAGCATGTATTTAGGTACACGTTCTTGTATACTTCCTTTGTACTTGGCTATGCCTATTTACATGGAATAAAATTTCTTATTAGCTATAAAAAAAAAAAAAAACAGAATGATGTGGCATCAGGCTCATGCTAATCACTCATGGCAGATGACTAGAATTTATCAACAAGGTTTATCGAGGAATTTTTGACAATGTAGTAAGAATGTAATTAAAAAAAACTCGGCGGTCTTCAGAGAATTTCATGCATTTAACAAGTTTGAAAAGAGTTTAAATGCGACTTTTATTGCTCTTATTCCTAAGAGTCATGGAGCCACGACTATTGGAGATTTTCGCCCTATTAGACTGGTTAGTAGTGTATACAAGATTATCTCTAAGGTCTTTGCTAACCGCCTCAGTCCTGTGTTGGCACAAGTAATTTCCAAGCCATAGAATGCATTTATCAGGGGGAGACAAATCCGAGATTCGGTTCTTATTGCCAATGAGTGCTCGGATTATAGAATGAGGGAGGGCACTCCAGGTATTTTGTGCAAGTTAGACATGGAAAATGCTTATGATCATGTGAATTGGGAGTTCCTATTCTACTTGCTAGGAAGATGTGGCTATGGTGATAGATGGATATCTTGGATTTGGCACTGTGTCTCTACTGCTCGATTCTCTATTTTAGGGAACGGTACACCTGCTGGTTTCTTTGATAGCTCCCGAGGCTTGCGCCAAGGAGATCCTCTATCTCCTCTATTGTTTGTTATTGTTATGGAGGCACTTGGGCGGATGGTGCAGGCTGTCGTTGGGGGTGGGTGCTTATTTGGATTTCAGGTGGGTACTATTACTATATCACATATGTTATTTGCAGATGACACTTTTCTCTTTTGTGACGCGGAAGAGAGTCAGATCCAATCGATGAGAGCGTTGTTACTTTACTTCAAAGCAGTGTCAGGGCTTAAGGTGAATCTTGGAAAATCTGAGATGGTGGCGGTGGGTGCGGTACCAAACATCAATCACCTAGCTGGTTTTTTGGATTGTAAAGTGGCTTCGTTACCTATGAAATATTTGGGTCTTCTGTTGGGAGTCACGTTTAAGGCCATCACCATTTGGGATGGGGTAGTGGAGAAGATAGAGGAAAGATTGGCTAGTTGGAAGCGAATGTACTTATCGAAATGGGTCGACTCACCCTTATTAAGAGCACCCGTACTAATCTCCCCACTTATTATTTATCTATTTTTCCTTTCCCTGTAGAAGTGGTGAACAAGATTGAAAAACTCTTTCGAGGGTTTTTATGGGGGGGCATGGTAGAGGAAAATAAATTCCACCTGGTTAACTGGACCACGATTTGTTCTCCTATCTCAAATGGGAGTTTGGGAGTGAGCAGCCTAAGGACTTTTAATCAAGCGCTCTTGGAGAAATGGCTTTGGAGATATTAGATGGAGGGAGAGTCCTTGTGGAAGGAAATTATTGACACTAGATATGGTAGTGCCTGGGGGGGATGGTGTTCTAATGAGGTGAGGGGGATTTATGGTGTTGGCCTATGAAAGTTTATAAGGAGGGGTTTGCCTTGTTTTGAGAAACATATCCGTTTCGTGGTGGGTGAGGGTTCTAGAGTTAGTTTTTGGAAGGATGTGTGGTATGGAGACTTTGCTTTGGTTAGGGTATTTCCAGCTCTTCATCGTATTGCAATCAATAGAAAGGCTTCTGTAGCAGATGTGAGGGTATACTCTCATGGTTTTAATCTGTGGAATATCCAATTTACTAGGGACTTTCATGATTGGAACTCATTGTCTCAGATTTCTTCAGCTTGCTATATTCATTGGGTAGTCCTACAACTCAGAGGGACAGTATACAGTGGTGGTATATTGCTCAGAAAAAATGCACAGGTAAGGCTTTTTACAAAAGCTTGATAACACAAGCTAATGGGCCTACTACACTGCCATTCCCTTGTTAGCATTCTTTGTTTGGACTGCGGCGCTTGGGAAGATTTTGACCACAGACAACTTGAGGAAGAGGGGATGTGTAGTAATAAATTGGTGCTACATGTGTAAGAAGAATGGAGAATCAGTGGACCACCTTCTACTACACTGCGAGGTGGCAATGATGTTCTGTGATGAGATTTTTCATAGGGTGGATGTTCCTTAGGTAATGCCAGCAAGGGTGGTAGATCTTTTGGGTTGTTGGAAGAAGCTATAAGGTTGTCCTCAAGTGGCGGCAGTGTGGAGGATGATCTTGTTGTGTCTTATGAGGTGTATTTGGTTGGAACGAAACGAACGTTGCTTTGAAAACAAGGAGAGATCAATGGCGGAGCTTCAGAATTTTTTTGTTCAAACTTTATTGTTGTGGTTTTCAGCCATTGTACTTAATGGGAATGTTGTCCATTAGTTCTTGTCTTTCTTTTCTGCTAATATATGTAACTAGGTGTTCTCTTGTATACTCCTAGTGTACACAGGTTATGCCTTTGTCTTTTTCATCAATAAATTACTTCTTACTTATCAAAAAAAAAAAAACTCAGCAACAACTATGAACTCACATTGCTAAAAAAATGATATAGCTCAAATTGTAAATAGTTTTGATTCTTTTTATTAACCTTGAAGACTTGAGTTCCTGTAAGAGTTTAAAACCTTCTCATGTGAATTGTGGGGGTATTAAACTTATAGTCTAAGAGTTTGAGCCTTACATAAATATAAAAAATCTTGGGAAGGAAAGTGAACATGCAACTTAACTAGTAAACTTTGCATTAAAGAAAACATAGGGGATTTTAAACTTGGAACGTGCGGATTGGGCAAAGGTGGTTATTGCCTCCAATTAGCTTTGTCAATTCTTGAACTATTTAGGATTGTCATTTCTCTTAGCTGCTAATTTGTAGTATGGATCAACCTATGAAATAGGCAGGCTAGACTGACCTTTTACATTCTTGTCTAATCTTAAGGTTTATCTGAATTTGTTCATGGGTACAATTGTGATTGGATTTGTGTTAAAACTTAACCATCCACATAATATACAACAAATTAATGTAGTCTAGCCTGATTTCATTGAAAGAATTCAAAGCTGCAGCACAGGTACACAGGCTGTATACAAAAGAATGTCTATCTAGAAGTAGCAAAAAACAGCAAAATAATGAAAGTTAAGCCTACTAAAGTCTATAATAGCTGTTCAAAGGAAGAGAATATTGAAATCGATAATATATAAGTCTGAACTTTAGACTTACAGAATGTTTGGATGCTAGAAAGGAAGAGTATTTTTTTTTTAGGGGCAGTGTAAATTGGGGTCCATTTCCTGGATTGGTTATGGTGTTTACTGGGCAGAGATTCCCTTAGAACACCACTCTATTGTTCTGCCCAGAAGTGGGTAAAATCCTTGATTCCTCTCGTTAAGTTGTATGTAATCTTATTTGTACCCTTGAGTCAATGAAATAGTTAGGTATAAAATAAAAGTTATAACATCCAAATTATTCCTTCTGCATTCCTTGCTCTTTGTTATATCACATAGTGAATCAGTTGCCATTTCTCTTATCAATACTCTCGCATAACGGACATAATTCTAATAATATAGCAGCCTTTGACATTTTATGTGGTTTAAAGAATGTCTGTATCTGAGTTTTGTGAAATTTATGATGACTTGTTTTTAATTGTGCAGTTGGTGGCAAGACTAACCAAGGGCATACTTGAGACGTACCAAATATGCAATCCGCAGTTTAAGTATTCAGAGGAACTAAATCCAAAGAGATATTTGACCAGCCCATCCATTGGAGTCCTAAATGATGGCTATGATAATGTGAACTCAGATCTTATTCTGACTGTGAACTGTGTCTTAATCAATTCAGGAACACAGCGAAGGTTTGCTATTCTTTAATATCTTCTTACTCTATTTCCGTTCATCTATTTGTTCAAACCCCTTTCTTCTCTTGCCATAATACAAGCTACAAAGGGCATTCCTGATTTTGGTTGGAAGTGAAAGAACTTGAGTTTGTCTTCTTGCCTGTTAATATGGTTATTTGTGTCATGGGGACGTGTTACACGTGTCCAGGGTTTAACTGGGTTTAAAGACATGCTACATTTGTAGGGTCTCCAGGATTCCTTGTCATAAAAAAATAGTGTTCAGCACTGCAAATTACAACTTATTTTAGGTTGAATCTAGAGAAGTTATATCTCAACATCAATTGTAAGCAAGACAATTCAACCCTGCAGTACACATACTTTTGCTGGTCTATAATAATAATAATTAGTCTCTGTAAAGTATTGCAAGTGTCGGCTCTGTTTCTGGTCTATGAACCGTTAAAACCCAAGCTTACTGATTTGAAGCCTTTAAAAAAAAAAAATCAATTGAGATCTAATAGAGCAATCAGAGGGTTCTGGGCCTTCTGACTCTGTCCAACCCGGAGTGCCTCCCCCCATGTTCCTATTTTGGTATAGGATTTTCACTTTTCCAATGTGAACCACACCAACTAATTTTCTATTTGGTCTTTTGAATTTACTATATTGATCTATGGATGGGGGATTTAGCAGAGCAAATGGATGAATAAGGAAATGCTGGATAAGGAAATGCAGGAAGAACTTTCTTTAATGAAATCAAACTATGCAGATAATCTGACACGCTCATTAGGCATGTTTGATCTCCATGCCTGAGACTGAATTCAAGTTTCTTTGGTTAGTGTTCATCCCAGAAGTTAGGAATGCTGTTGTCTAATAGTTGTCAGTGCTGGACTCGGCATAGTTTTTGAAGATACTTCTCTGAAGTTGCTAACAATTTAATGAAATAAAAAAAATTCTGATAGATTACCTCCCTGGAAGTAACTTGTAAATTCCTTAAGTTGTTTGTATCTGATGCTTGCTTGCACCTGTCTACTAGCATTGCTGCCTAATAATCATGCATCAGTTACTGGAAACAAACAGATATAATTGGTTATGGATTAATGAAGATAAGGAGATATAGATAGCTATGGGTAACCTTTGCACGCCACTGTTTCCCTTTGGGAGGCCTCATCTGTTACTGGAAATAAACAGGTATGATTGGCTATGGATGATTGAAAATAGGTGGATATAGGAGCCCAACGTAACCTTTGCACGCCTCTGTTTCCTTTTGGGAGGCCAGGGGTCTATGCCCCATAGAAACTGTCTATCTAAGGCTGTAACTTGAACTGTAGGTCTTGACATGTGGTTAAAATTCTCTCTTTTTAGAGTAGCATCTCATTGGTATCTCATAGAAACTATCTAACTTAGGTAGCTTCTTTGACCTCCACCGAAGTTGCACTGTAAAAATGTTGACTGATCCAAGGATAATCTTTCTAAACTAAACCTCAAGTTACTAGTATGAAGGCTAAACCATAGTTTCTTTCCTGTGGAAGCAGGAAAGATATTGATGAATAGGTCAAACAACTATCTTTGACTCACCTATATATCCATCGAAAGCCCACCCTAGAACAAGCACAAGATTTATTACTCAGAACAACATTCATGAGAAATATATATATATATATATATTTTATAGGTAAAGCATCATTCCCAAAATAAATAAATAAATAGTACCTGCAGCCTCATGGACTCATCATTTTCTAAAAGGAGTGGAGCAAGGGATCTGTATTTTAAGTCACAGAAAACGGCTGCATGTATATAAGCAACAGCTGGGAAGAGGAGAGATCAACGACAAAACTGCTAGCTGCCGACTTTCATATTGATGCCTTTATAAAGCCTGGATCAAACACTTCCTTATGAGTTATTTAAAAGGCTGCAACTTCTTTGTGAATGGTTTTTGATCCTGTGACCAGGTCTAGTTGATTGAAGTCGAATTGAAGGTCTTGAACTTGAGACATAATTGTTAACTTGCCATCATCTTGTGTGGTAGGCAAAAGTTCGTCTCCGTGCAAAGGTTGATTCATTCGAACAAACTACATTGCACTTCAATGCAAAAACCCATAATATATTTTTTAAAAGGTTGAGCATATGTTGTGTTCCAATCTTTAATTTAGTCCTTTATCTATTTGGTTTCTCCTTCTTGCATTAGATATTCAATTGGGCATTAGATATTCAATTGGATTGCTATGATCATTTGCAGATACAATGTCAACGATGTTCTTGGTCATGGGACATTTGGGCAGGTTGCTAAATGCTGGGATGCAGAGACAAACTGTTTCATTGCTGTGAAGATTATCAAAAATCAACCTGCCTACTATCAACAGGCACTGGTTGAAGTATCTATATTGACAACAGTAATTATCCTCCCTTAATGAGATGTTTCTTATGGTAGTGACGTTGATGGTGAAGCTTCTGTATTACTTGTCAAAAGAAAATTAGTATTGAAATGTGTTCATTTATGCTTGCCTTTTGCAGTTGAATAAGAAGTATGATCCTGAGGATAAGCATCATATTGTTCGTATTTTTGATTACTTTGTATATCAACGACATTTGTGCATCTGCTTTGAACTGCTTGACACCAATCTGTAAGTTACAGGGACTAGTATATCTTATCATCTATTTAGCTAGACATGTACAATTTTATTTTATTTTATTTATTTTTTAAATTTTGTGTGGATCGTGGTTATGAAATGCTTTTCTCTTTCCAGGTATGAGCTTATAAAAATAAATCACTTTAGGGGATTGTCTTTGAGCATTGTCCAAATGTTTTCCAAACAGGTATCACATTTGATGCATGGGATTGGATATTTGTGTAATGTATCATCTTCGGGTAAATTTTGTATATTCGTCGATCTATTTACTTCTTGCTCTTTGGTTTTTCTTTTTCTGCATATAGATTTTATGTGGACTGGCTCTGTTAAAAGATGCTAGGATCATTCATTGTGATCTGAAGCCAGAAAACATCCTTTTGTGCACGAGGTGAGTTACTTTTGACCACGTTAAGGACTACAACTGGGAAATGGATATATTTTTCTTTTTCCTGAAATGGGTTTTTCTGTCTTGTGAACAATAGTGTGAAGCCAGCTGAAATTAAAATTATCGATTTTGGATCAGCATGCATGGAAGATCGCACTGTTTACTCCTACATTCAGGTTTGCAGTTATGCTTACTCCCAGGCTTTTATTTTTCATAATTTCATGTGGTGGATGATCTTATATTTTTTTTTTTTTTGCATCCATTCTGCAGAGTCGTTACTACAGATCTCCTGAAGTTCTTCTTGGATATCAGTATCCTTCTCAATGAAGTGATTGCTCCACATGTCAATATAGTTTTGTCTCTCTCGGTTAATTTCAATTTCTGCAATATTTGTTTTGGCTTTACCTCCCTGTTTGCTTTTTTCCTGGCCTGCAACTTTGTTGGAATCAAACTGATCAGCTAGATTTAAGCTAAACTCTCACAGTCTATGTTGGGAAGGGATTGTAGAACCCACTACTATTGAGGACAGGTTTAGTTGTGGCACTCTTGCAAGGCCTCCAATGACGTCTAATTTTTCACAAATTTTTACTTATACTAGATACAGCTGAATGATTTGCAAAAGTTAACCAAGGTTAGTCCAACTGGAGCCACTTACAGAGTTGGCTATTAGGCTCCCAGTCAACTGGAAATGCAGTTACATGTGGTACTCAACTGGGAAGATCGTTGACTGATCCATTAGAATGTCTGTTTTTGAAATTAATTATCGAATGATTCTTTTGCTATTTTTTTTTACAAGTAATAAGAAATTTGATGACTAGTAAGTAAGCATTGCCTAAGTACATAGGAAGTATACAAGAGAAAACACCTATATACAAGCTAGGAACTAAAGTAGGCTAAAAGCAAATCATGAAGATATCTCCATTCAATACAAGAACGTTAGCCCAAATACACAAAGTACTAAAGAAAAACTCTCTAAGTTCTCCCATGGTTCTTTATCTTCAAAACACTATCCATTCCCTTCTAATAGGGGCAAAATTATGATTTTGTGTTTGGGGGGACGATTGACAAAGTGTGGTATGTGTGAGGATAAGTAATTTGTGTTTTTGCACGTGACTATATAAAAAACAATAATCATATGCCATAAAATTGTGTACAAAAAATACATGTCTCTAAATCTTATTAGATAATTTTTCTTAGAATTTTTGTAGTTTGCTAGAGACCTTTAAAAAAAGAAAATAAAATAAAATATCAACGTAGGATTTTTCCTTCAAATTAAGTTTGATGACAATCTTCTATAGAATAAATTCATCTATTATTATTTCTGAAGTAAAATTTTTGACAATTTCTTTCTCAATATAAACTAGTAAATGATCTACAAAAGCTCATTTTCCATTCGAGTACGCAATCCAATTTTTATAAGTTTCATGGCAGAAAATGTTCCCTCAGTAGTAGCAATAGAAATTGGAATTTGGGAGGACATATTCAATAAAAATTTTATTAGAAGCCTGAATTTTGGGGGGGCAATTTTAATTATATAAAGAAAAATTATAATTATTTACATACTATATTAAATTTTTATTTGGGAGAGCAGTAGCCCCCCAACCTATAAGGTAGTTCCGCTCCTGCTTTCCAACCAGAAGCACCACATCAAACATGAAGGAATCATCTTCCATATTGCAGCAATGCGACGCTTCCCCTTAAAACATAATTTTTTTTTTGGGGGCTAAAAATTATGTTCTAAGAGAGGTAAGTTGTGTGGTGCATTAGAAATCTTAATCTTGATTTCATTTTTCCAAGTTTTCTGTTTGGTCCTTAGCCCTTTCTTCAGATATACTACAGCTATCGATATGTGGTCATTTGGCTGCATTGTTGCTGAGTTGTTTCTAGGCTTGCCATTGTTCCCAGGAGCTTCAGAATTTGACCTCCTCTGTCGGATGATTGAAATACTTGGGTATGCCCTTCTTTTTTTCTTGGTGATTCATAAGCAATTGTATGCATTTGAGTTATCTTTCCATCAAAGTAAAAAAAAAAAAGTTGTATTTCCATCAGTCCACTTTATCGGGGAGTTTACTCCCAAGGTCTTTGATTGTTGCCTTCAAATATGTTTTTGTAGTCTGGGAGTTAGAAAATTGGAATAATAAGTTTTAGCCAATGCAGCGGAGCTTGTTATTGTCATGTACAATTAGGAAATGTTGCAGTCATCTTTTCTTACCCCTTCTAACACTAAAAAGTTTAAAAGAGGATGTCTTATCTTTTTTCCTCTGAACAAATCTACACAAGAATTGGTATTATGGTGATCACTGGCTACTGAAGCTAGAGAATCAAGAGTTAGAAAGTTTTAAAATCATTATTTTCCTTTCTTTCGCCTTGACTTTTAAGTTTCTCTTTTTTTAAAAAAAAAAAAAAAATCTTCCAAGAGTCTAGAGTTTATTTTAATGTATGATTTGCCGTTAATGTTCTCAATTGGTGGATAGTGTCACAAATTTAGCAAAGAATGGACTGCTGTATGAGGATAAGGGACTCGGTTTCAAATTTCAGAGTGAAGGTTGTGCACAAGGATAAAGAAACATAATGTGTTGGAAACTCGAATGAATTGAAATATATCCATTTGAAATTGCCTATGCAAAATTTCAAGAATGGGCGACCACAACCTTATTAGATGTAGATGTCATGATTCTTAGATTAATTCCTGATTTATGTCCTTAATCTTCTGAAAGCCATGGAGGCATCGGCATGCCAAGATGTTTCAAACGTTTCTACACTTGACATATAGATGGCTGCAAGAAAGATGCTCCAAAATTAGGAGCATCGGACTTTATTGCAAAGGCAATGAAGGAAGCTCAAAATTTATACCATGTTCACACCATAATTTATGTTAACATGGAACCAAAACAAGGGAGGGAGGGAGGCCTTCTCTAAAAGACAAGAATTTCTCCCTTCCCAGTGATTGGGGATTTTATTCACCACCCTCTCTTTCTATTAGAATCTCCTCCCTTTATCCTTGACTCCCTTGTTGGGCCTTTTCATCATTGGTAGCGCGGCTCAAATTCCCTTTTTGTCTGAAATGACATAAGAAACCCTAGCTACATCTAGGCATATATTCCATAAGGACAACCTTTACTCCACTTGGTTGGAAGTGATCAAATTGATCCATCTATAAGAGATACCGCATTACTACCAATGAATGTTTGATACATGTCAGTGGAAAGGCCATGTGTGTGCCATGTGTATTAAAAAATAAAAACATTATAAAAATCCAGAAAATTATTAGAAACTACTGCAAAATAGAGAATTTTACACAATTTACAAATCTTTTAAAAAATCATAAAGCAACAAAAAAACCTAACAAAACGATGAAAAAACTACAAAAAATATTGGAAGTGTCAAAAAAGAAAGAAAACAAAGGGAGCCCTGTCATGTTAAAAATTATTTTTTAAAATTGTTTCCTAAAGTTTTTGTTTCTAAGTTTTAACACATGGCATGCAAGGGCGGACCTACATGGTTAGCACCCCCAAAATTTTAAAAAATAGTATATAGTTTTTTAAAGATGTCCTGTATTGATCAATTTCACTGATAAAAAAAAAGATGTCCTAATATAAAGATAATTTCCCCCCCCCCCAATTAAAAAAAAAATCTAATTTAGTATGTAAATAATTAAAAATATATATATAAATAAAATTGCCCCCCCAATACTCAGATTCTTAAAATTTTTACTGAAATTATCCTCCCAAATTTCAATACTCATATAATCACCATCTAGTATTAACTCTTTTTATTTCTACTGTTAATACTGAGCGAACATTTTCTGTCATGAAACTTATAAAAACTAGATTGCGTATTCAAATGGAAGATGAGGTTCTTGTAGATCATTTGCTAATTTATATTGAGAAGAAGTTGTCAAGAATTTCACTTCAGAGATAATAATAGATGAATTTTATTCTATAAAAGATCGTCGTCGAGCTTAATTTGAATGGAAAATCCTAAGATGATATTTCATTTTTTTTTTTGGTAATAGTCTCTTAAAAAATTATCAAAATCCTAAGGAAAATTATCTTAGAAGATGATTATAGACGTATTTTTTGTATACAATTTTATGATGTATAATTATTGTTTTTAATTACTTATACGTACAATACACTTTGTCAATCACCTCCCAAAATATCAAATCCTAATTCCGCCCTTGATGGCATGCCATGTTAGCATGTTTAACAATTTATTAATGGAAATCTGACAAAGGAATCAATTTGATCAATCTTATAACTATAGGGAATAAAAAGTTCAACTGAAAATATGGCGCAATTTGACTTAAGATCAGTTAGGACCAATTTAGTATTTTTATTTATAATTAATAAATGATTTATTACCATGAGTAGGCAAAACCCAAGTACACAGGAAGTATACAAAGGATACTTACTTCACTCTAGAAACAAAAAAAGACAAATGCATTACATCATCAACATCCCTTACAAAAATCCTAACCCACAAACACAAAATTAGAAAAGAAAAACTTCCGGGCTTCTCCTAGAGAACGGTTTGTCTTTAAAACATATCTCATTTCTTTCTAGCCAAATACACCAACATTAAACACAAAGGAATCAATTTCCATCTGGCAGCCATTGATTTTCTTCCCACAAAGCCTCTCCAACATGCAAGAAGATCTACCACTTCCTCTGGCATCACCCAAAATAAATCTGTTCGACTCAAAACCTCATACCATAAAGTCATTGCCACCTCACAATGAAGAAAAAGATTTACAGATTCACCATTCTTCTTGCATGTGACACACCAAACAGCAATATACATACCACGTTTTCTAAAGTTATCTGTGGTCAAGACTCTCCCTAGAACAATCACCCAACTGAAATACACCACCTTAGAAGGAACCTTCACTCTCCAAGTGGCTTTCCAAGGGAAATCACAACCAGGATGACCGATCAGCACCTTATAAAACGAACTAACAGAAAATTTGAATTTCCAGTAAGATCCCACAGTAAGCTGTCTTCTCTTCCCTGCCTCACTTTTGACTTATAAATACTTCCCAGAAAATCAGAAACATCATTCACTTCCCAATCATTTACCTCTTTGATAAAGTTAACGTTCCGAAGAATATTATTATTTGTATGGAGGAAATAATCTGCCACGGCAGTGTTTTGCCTTGCAATCCTAAAAAGAGAAGGAAAATCAGTTTTGAGAGCTGATTCCCCACACCAAATATCATGCCAAAAAAGAATCCTTGAATGAGAAGTGTTTCGAGAACTCCTCCCAACCTTTCCTAATGAACTTCCACAAGCTCATCCCCCACCCACTCCCATACTTAACTGTAACCACATTCTTCCATAATGCATCTTGCTCTAAATGATATCTTCAAAGCCATTTCCCAAGAAGTGCTTTTTTGAACATTCTCAAATTTCTCACCCCCAATCCTCCACGAGAAATAGGTCGACAAACCTTGTTCCAATTAACCAAATGATACTTTTTCTCCTCTCCTAAACCTTCCCATAAGAAATTTTGAATTTAGTATTTTAACCCCCTTTCTAGCTTTCCAGATTTTTTGAATGGTTTTTTCACTTATTCTATTGATTAAGGGTTCTCTTGTGCACTATTGTGTCCTAAGGTTGCTTCCCTTTGTGTTTTTTAATGCATTTACATTACTCATATAGACAAAGTTGCTTTCCATGCATGTAGATTGGTCTAAAATCTTTTCTTAAACTTCAATTGTTGTTCTACATGTCATTTGTCATTTATGTTGTTAAGTTGGCATTTGCAAAACCTCTTTTTATGGCTGTTCAACCGGTCTTGATTCTAACTTGGCCTTGTGGCACTGGCAGTGAATAGGAATCACTGGGGACACAAGCCTATCCTATTGAAAAGGCATGTTTGGGTTCTTTAGGGTAATAATGTCCTGAAATTGGTTTATCCTTTGGACTATCTGTGATTTTCCATATTTGAGCCACATGCAGGGCTCTTTTATTTGCTTGTGCTTTATCATTGATCTAAAATCGAATTGAACTTTTGGTTTTATATTGTGGAGACTGGTGATTCCTTCAGTGATGTAAAATGTTTGGAATTAGCTGGATAAACACTAATTTTTTTATTTTTTTTTTGTTTATCATCTTTGAGGTAATGATTTGTAATAAAATAGATATGATAGGTTGTTCCTCCTCCCGCCACTATTCTCTGAGATTGAGTTTGGGCACTTCTATTGTATTTCTTTTTTGGTGCATTGTCTAGGTAAATGACCACTCAAAAGTTTTGGCATTTTCTTTTGCTCAGTTTCAATAAAATTCATTACCAGATTTATGTATGTGAACCAGAGAATTTTCTTATTAGTCATGATATTTTTGTATGTTGTTGCAATTGATTACAAAATTGGACAATGTTTGATATATAGTCAACATTTTGTAGAGGACAACCCCCAGATTATGTATTAAAGGAGGCTAAAAACACAAGTAAGTTTTTTAAGTGCATTGGGAGCGTCCACAATATAGAGAGTGGTGAAGTTTCAACAAATGGCAGAAGTGCTTACCGAGTATTAACAGAAGAAGAATATGAAGTTGTAAGTGTTCATATATAGTTTTCTTTACTAGAAATTTAAAACAGAAGTGAAAATACTGATTATCAGACTAATCCAAAATAATAACAAAATATTGACGATAATGATGTATAGTTTCTTTCTTATTTGGCCCTTTTGGAAAGATTATACTAATGTTGTAATTTTTTCTGTTTAATTATTGTGTTGTTGGTTTTTGTTCAGAGAGAGAAGAAAAAGCCAGTGATTGGAAAAGAGTATTTCAAACATATGAATCTTGAAGCAATTGTCAGAACCTATCCTTACAGAAAGAACTTGCCTGAGGAGGATATTTTAAAAGGTTTAAGTTGTATCTGTCTGAAGTAGCAGACGCATTTTAGCTAAATGTTTCTACTAGCTTTTGATTGTGTCGCTGATGGCTGTCCGATCATGAACTTGTGGCAGAAAGGCAAATACGGTTAGCTTTGATTGATTTCTTGAGGGGTCTTATTGACTTTGATCCTGCAAAGCGGTGGTCGCCTTTACAGGTTATTTAGAATTTTGCTTCATCTATTTTGTTGTCTCCTAAACTAGATTTCTTATGGGTTGCAATACATAATTCAAGCTTTGGAAATTAGACTTTGAAATCTATGTGCATGCAGGCTTCAAAACATCCTTTTGTCACGGGGGAACCTTTCACATGCCCTTACAAGCCTCCCCCAGAGACCCCTCGCGTTGTAAGTTGATCTGTTCATCAACTTTCTGTATTGATTTGTCAAACTTTAACCCAAGTTTTTTACGTGTCAAAGAAAACTTTAACCCAAGTTTTTGCCGTTGTGTTTCAGTCTCCCTGTTATTCTTAATGCTCTACCACTTTTGCAAAGTACTTTTCTGTGAAGTCCAAGGCTCTTTATATGTTATCCTATGCAATTGCTCTTTATATATTATCCTCATACCATACTCTACCCTTTTTTTCGATGAGTAATTCTTCTACACTAGATATATTTCCCTAGTTAGATTCTGGTATATCTTTCCATTGTCTCTTTTTTCCTCTCTCTGTGTGTGTGTGTGTGTGTAAATCCTTATCTTTTTAAATTTGTTTCCCCATGATGTTATTTGCTTTCTATTCTGTTACTGGTTCCTGACGTGATTTATTCAAATAGAGAGAAAGAAGAGTATGAAATGTTTAGCGAGTTAAATCTTAAATTTTTGACATTCTGAACCACTATTTCTTTTGGAGTTCACATGCGTTAATACTAATTTTAGTGGTGGTTCTACTTTCTTATGGATAATACTTCAAGTCCTAAATGATTGTTTATAATTCTTTAAAGTTTATAACTTTTTATGAGTATGGAAGTTCCTGGATTGTGTTGAATAAGAGTAGTACCAAGGCATTTTAATAATATATTTTGCTTTTCATTAAAATATCCATTAGCCGTGAGGTTGGTTCCAATTGAGAGATCCATGAAAGATGGTTTCCCAATGCAGTTGAAGACTGATGATTGGTCTAATGAGAAAGAGGTGAAATAAAATTGGGTAAGGGCTGGCAGGAGGTTGGCCTGGTTTGTTTTTGAGTTGATCTTAACTCAACTCATCTCATCTCATCTCATTTTTTTTTTTATAATATATCAAAGAATGGCATGGCCAATTACAAAATCTCATCTAATCATTACAACTTTCCCAAATTTCCACACAAAATAAAATAAACAATTCAATATTTTCAAATCCCAAAACAAAAATAAACAATTCAATATTTTATTCAACTTTCAACTTTTATTTCAACTCAAGTCAAGTCAACTCAAAAAACAAACCATAAGTATTATGGATTGACATAGTGGAGGAAAGTATGCGATAGATGGATAGAGCTGACGCAATATTCAGATAAGATATAGTGGTAGAATTTGATATGTTGAGCCAACCTCAATTAATTGAGAAAGGATATATACTTGGGCTTTTGCCTATGATCAATAAAACTTTATTTACCGATAAGAAAAATTAAATGGAGTGCACAGATCAATTGGACCCTTGTATGATTGGATGGGTGCATATGCAATTTCTTCCCAATTCTATTCTTCTTTTTTGAGTCGTTTATGAAGTTTAGATTGAGTTATTTTAGAAATACTTTTGTACATATTATCTACTTATATATAAAGGGTTTGCTGAGTTGAGACTATTACGATTTTAAGAAACAACACTGTTATTTCCATCCTTCTCTTTATTTTTTTATAAGTAAAATTTTATTAAACAAGAATGGGCGAAACGCCAATTACAATGGTCCAGTTACAAGGCCTATTAGTTAGGCAAACCAGAAACAAGGAAATCATGAAGAACTATGCTATTGAAATTCACGGCAACGGTCCAGTTACATAGAGTTCTAAAAAATAAGACTTTCAACTCCTCATGTGATCTCTCATTGTTTTCAAATGTCCGCTCGTTTCGTTTTTCCCAAAGACACAACGTGGTATATACGAGAATCATTTTCCATACAGCTTGGATCTGTCTTGTGCCTCGTATGGGAGACCAACTTGCCATTGCTAGCACCACGGTCTCTAGCATGACTCATGCTAGATTCAGTCTACTAAAAACCTCATTCCAAAGAGTTTTGGTTGTCTCGTAGTGTAAAATGAGACGATTCACCGATTTACCACCACTACGGCACATGCAACACCAATTTGCTAGGGTGACCCTCTTTTTCCTCAAGTTGTCAATTGTAAGAATCTTGCCTAATAACGTTGTTCAGACGAAGAACGACGCTTTTGGGGGTGCTTTATGGCGCTAAATCTTTTTTTTTTTTATAAGTAAACAAGACTTTATTGATAAAAGAATGGGAAAAATGCCATTACAATACTCTTATGTCCTATGAAGTAGGAGCACTAGAAACAAGAAAATCATGCATGTCCATGCCCTCAAAATCCAAGACAATGGCCCAAGTACAAAGAGTTCTAAAAAATAATAGTTTAAGCTCCTCCATTGATTTTTCCTTGTCCTCAAAAGTCCGCTCGTTGTGCTCCTACTACAGGCACCACATGATATAGATTGGGATCATCTTTTAAATTGCTTTGATTTGTCTCTAGCCTCGAATTGATGTCTAGCATGCCAATGTAGCTGCCATGGTTTCCGGCATTACCCATGCTATGTCCAATCTATCAATGTCTCATTCCAGAGGATTCTCGTTGTCTTACAATGCAGACGGAGATGATTTACCATCTCTCCCCTTCTGCAACACATGCAACACCAGTCGGCTATAATAACCCATATTTTCCTCAAATTTTCAGTAGTAAGAATCTTGCCTAAGACTGCTATCTACACAAAAAATGCCACTTTGGGTGGTGCCTTATAACACCAAAGCTTCTTCCAAGGAAAGTGGAGATCGGGTCCGTGGGTGAGTGCCTTATAAAAGGAGTGCACACTGAAAGCCCCTTTTCCTACTGGTGTCTACCACATACTATCTTCATGCTGCGTGTTTGGTCTAAGAGAATAAATAAGGCTATAAAAGTTGGCAAAACTGTTCAATTCCCAATCTTGGGCTGCCTGATTGAAATTTACATTCCAATGTATTCGCTAGCCAGTGAACCCCATAGCCTCCGCCACCGTGATATTTTTGTCGCTTGCAATCTGGAATAGCATCGGAAAAAGATTTTGCAAGGCACCATTCCCACATCAAACATCCTTCCAGAATCTAATCCTAGTATCTACGCCCACTTGTAGCCTAATATGTTGTTGAAAGATGCTTCACCCTTTTATAATGTTTTTCCACAACCCTACTCCATACGCCGCCTTAATTTCATTAGTACACCTCGCCCCCCCCCCCCCCCCCCCCAACCCAAACCAAAAAAAATACTCCCATATTTGCTTTCTATCACATGTTTCCACAAAGCTTCTAGTTTCTTGTGGTATCTCCACAACCACTTACCAAGTAACGCCCGATTAAACATCCTCAAATTACGAATGCCCAACCCACCATTTGTATTAGGGCGACAAACTGTCTCCCACTTAACTAAGTGATACTTGAACTCGTTTCCCAAACCACCCCACAAAAAGTCCCATTGTATCTTTTCAATGCGGCCTGCCACACTAGCCGGTATTGGAAAAAGGGATAAGAAGTAAGTGGGTAACTTTGAGAGTGTACTCTTGATCAATGTGATCCGACGGCTTTAGACAGGTACATTCTTTTCTACCCAGCTGATTCCTCTACATTTTTTCGATCACTGAGTCCCAGATAGCGGACGCCCTCGCTGTTCTCCCCAACGGAAGTCCCAAGTAAGTCATAGGTAGAGAAGCAATCTTGCATCCCAAATCTCCTGCCATTACCCGGATGTTATGAACGACTCCAATCGGCACCATCTCTGATTTATCATAATTCACTTTCAAGCCTGACACAGCCTCAAAGCTGAGTAACAATGCCTTCAGAGATCATACTTGTTCTTGGTCAGCTTTGCACATTATGAGTGTCATCTGTAAACAACAAATGAGAAATTATAGTTATGCCACTAACAAGTGTGCCAATAAAGAACCCGCTTATCAAGCTGTGCTCCACTAGAGTAGAAGCTATTCTACTCAAAGCCTCCATAACAATAGCGAAAAGTAGAGCAGATAACGGATCCCCTTGTCTCAAGTCCCTAGAGTTTTGGAAAAAATCATCTAGACTACCATTGATCAGCACCGAAAATCTAACAGTAGAAATGCACCAGCAGATCCATTTTCTCGACCTTTCTCCAAAACCACACCTACCAAGTAAGTACATAAGGAAGTCCCAATTGACATGATCATACGTTTTTTCCATATCTAATTTGCATAAGATTTCAGTGAGGCCATTCTTTAGTCTACTGTCCACACATTCATTAGGGATGAGAAAAAATGTATAAACTCCCAACCCTTGGTGATAAGCTTCCCAATTACCTCACCAAGGCAATTTTCGAGCACTTTAGCCATAATCTTATAAACTCCATTTACCAGACTAATAGGCCAGAAATCTTAATTTCTATAGCCCCCAACTTTTTATGGATAAGTCAAAAAAGGTGGTGTTAAGACATTTCTCGAATTTTCCAACCCTTGATAGCTCCTGAAATACCTTCATCAGATCCTCTTTTATTACTCCCCAACATTTTTGAAAGAAATCCATGGAGAAACCGTCCGGCCCAGGATCCTTATCCTTGACCATTTTCTTACCACATTGTGCACTTCTTCCTCCTCAAAATCTCTCTCCATCCTAATTGCTTCAATCGGCTTGATAGTATCAAAGATCAACCCATCCAAAGTGGGCCGCCAACCTACCTGTTCAGAAAGAAGCTTTTTATAAAAGTCGACAATATGATTCTGAATAATCCCTTCATTACGACACTTTGTTTCATCTATCTTCAGCATCTCAATATTGTTGTTTCTTCAATGCGAGTTTGCCACTCTATGGAAAAAATTCATACTACGGTCCCCTTCTTTTAACCACGAAACTCTAGATTTTTTACGCCAAGACACTTCCTTTTGCAAAATTATCCTCTCTAGATTTGTTGCCAACAAGGTCTTTTGCGTTTACTCTTCCTGTGTCAGTGGTTGTCTGTCCTGTAGGCGATCTAATTCTTGGAGTTCCAATAATTTTCTATCCTTATTCTCCCAGATGTTCTTGAAAGATTGGATATACCACTCCTTTAAATCTCTTTTAAGGGCTTACAGTTTGTTTGCAAAAATATAGCTGGGGGTTCCAAAAAACTGGTAGGAGGTCCACCACTGCTTAACCCTATCCTCAAAGCCTTCTGACTTCAACCACATATTTTCGAACTTCAAGTAGCGATGTCCATTATGGAGTCCCCCACAATCCAGCATGATTGGCCAATGATTTGATGCCAAGCGCACCAATTGCTTTTGCTAAACATCTGGGAAGTGACTTTCCCACTCAAGAGAAACTAAAAAGGGGTCTAAAGTTGACCAGGCCTGGTTGTTCGACCAAGTAGCAGGACCCCTAGCAAGTGGAAGATCCACCAAGTTCAAATTAGAAATACACTCTGAGAACTCCATTCTTGTTGGCCTCACTCTTCTATTCCTGAAACGTTCACTTGAAAATCTAACAACATTGAAGTCCCCCCTGATGCACCACGGGCTATTCCACCAGCTGTGCACCCGTGCTAATTCATCCCATAATAATTTTCTTTCCTCATCTGCATTAGGTTCATAGACACTTACAAAAGCTTACATAAAATTAGTAGAAACACATCTAAAGGCACATGCTACCATGTACCTCCCTATATAGTCTTCTATTTTCTCCACCACCCGTCGATCCCACATTACTATAATTCCTCCCAATGCCCCTGACGACACCAAGAACTTCAAGTCAACATGAGTGCCACCCCATAAACTTCGCACAATGCTTCTATTAATTCTTTTCAATTTTGTCTTCTGAAGGCACACTATGTCTGCTTTTCACTCCTGTAATAGATGCCGAATCTAAAGGCGCCCGAACATTCTGAGACACAATTTTTGGCTTTATTGGGGAACAAATGGCCCCTTCCCTTTTGCCCTACCCTTGCTTGAGTTGCTCTCATTCATCGACCAAGTCAGCTTTTTAAACTCCCGATATTGTTTCGAACCCCTCTTTCCTTTTTCTTTATGACTTGCCTCAATAGCCGCAAGCAATGCCATGAATTGTCCCTCATATTCTTTGCATTCAATGCCCACGAATTGTTGAAACCCTCTAACCTTGTTCATTAACCAATCTGAGGCTTGATTTGGAACAAAGAAGTTCAAAGGAGTAGGATTCCCCACCATATTCTTATGAAAGTCTTGAAATCTTCACCCATAGAGAGATCATCCAATCCTTGTTGTCCATAAGCCTTAGACAGGAATAACTCGTCCTCTACCGAGAGCATGAGGTCGTCAGAGTCCTCATCCTCCTCTGAGGCCTTGAAAAATTCATAGGGATGGACAGACGAGGTCGCCGGAAACGACCCATCACCGTCCAACCTAATCAGCGCGTTCTGAGCACCCCATGAATGATTTTGAAATTCCACTATCACGTTTTGCGCTAACTGTTCTGGCAACAAGTATTAAGTGTTGTCGGCACCATTGCCGGCGTGGTCTGAGTCTCCTCCTCTATCACCTCCTTTGCCAGCATGTCGTCCGGTAAGAATCCGAGACCCTGAAGGTCTGAGATTGTGGCGCTAAGGCACAAAATGCCTATCTGAGGAATGGGCTAGGTTGGTTCAAACCCAGACCCACTAACTAGATGAGTGGGCTTCTTCGAAATGAGCCCAGGAAGCCTAGACCCATTGTGTTGATTGTTCTGCATCGGGCCATAAGAGGGTTGGGCCTTTGCTTGAAAAGGCCCAGACCCACTAGCCGGCCTCCACAGTTTCTTACCCTTCCACTTTGGGTGGGCTTTAACGTTAGGCCCATGTGTTTGAGCTCCCGATGTGTTTGAGTTGTGCAGAAAGACCAGATTACCCCCCCTTCCTTCTTCTACCTTAAGTAGCCCGACAACGTGCAGAACATCAGCCATGTCACGCTGAATTTGCCGCATTTGTCCTTGCATCGCCAACAGTAATTTTCGGACTTCCGAAGCTTCTTGACAGGATGTCCTCCTCCCCTGGGCGTGGTTCGGCGCATGGTACAAATTGTCCAACGGTTCATGGCTAATACCCGCTGGTTTGCGACACTTGTAGGCTGGCTTACTGTGACTCGAACCTTTGCCATCTCCCCTCTTCTCACGGTTCGCACCTGTTGCAAGTACTTCCTTATAAGACCGTTGGTATGGAATCCTTCTTCCTGGCTCACCCCTACCTTTGTCTGCAGGACCACCTTGTTTTGAGGACCCACAACCTGTCTCCGTTAATAGCGCCCAAAGCTTCCTCCATCCCCATCCATTTTCTCCCTTAGAAAGACAAATGACATTCCTTCTTTTCCCCTGGTTGTATTCAGATACCTCAATAAAATGACCCCACTTATTTGCCCAATGTTGAGCTATGAAACTCTTGTAACCATCTCTGGTGGCTGAATATGTCTCCTTCCCATTTTTTAGAGACTACTCAAGAATCTTTCCCAACCAAGAAGTTGCAGGACACCCCAATAGCAGCAAGTGTTCTGCCTTACAACCCCTCTCTGTTAACCTCTGTTTGAAGATATACAATTTAGCTTCGATCTCCACCTCTGTGATATGCCCCATCACTATAGGCTAGCGCTAGTGATAACGTTACTCATCAATGGAGGCCAACAGAAGAGAGAAAATCGCACTTGTACAGAGAGAAAATAGGAGAGATAAAAATATGGCGCCAAATCTTTCTCCACGGAAACTGAATCTTGGTTCCTTGAGTGAGTACCTTATAGAAGGATCGGACTGTGAATGGTCCTCTCTCGTCAAGGGTCCACAGGCCAGTGAATGGTCCTCTCCCGTTAAGGGTCCACAGGCCATCTTCATTCTGGAGTTTCGGTCTTTAGGATTAGATGAGGCTGTAAAATTCCACAAAAAGGCTTAATTCTCAATCTTGCGCCGCCCGATTGAAATTGATGTTCCAATTCAAATGCCTCCTGGGCTGATCCTGCCACTTCTGCCACAGTGATATTCTTGTCACTTGCCATTTGACACAGAGGGAAACAAATCACCAAGTGTCCTATTTTCACACCAAATATTCTTCTAGAATCTAATTCTAGAACGGGCGCCCCCTTGAAGCTTAGTGTGTCGATGAAAGGCCCCCCACCCATCTCTAGACTTTGGCTTCCGCCCTCATACCGTCAAACCACAATGTGGAGCACACTTATCAGCCGTATAAACCAATGTTTTGAATACCGTACCGGTACCGATACTGATCAAGTCACTGAAATGAAATATTTCGGTACCGGTACCGTTTCGTATACCGTTTTGGAATAATTTATACATAAATAAATTATATATATAAATACAATTATAAATTATATTTCAAAATAATAGTCAATATATAAATAAATTATATAGATAAATATATATATGTAATTAATTTAGTCTAAATTGAGGTTAAAACATAGTAAAAAATTTTAAAAAAAAAAACCCTCAAAGTCCGAAATCCAGTACGGCCGGTACCGGCTATTTTTCTGCCAATTTCGGCCGGTACGGCCGAAAAATTGGGTGAAACGAAATTGTATTTTTTTTGTACCGGCCGACTGGCCAGTACGGAAAATTCTGGCCATATCGGCTGGTACGGCACGGTATTTAAAACATTAGTATAAACAGTTCTTATTGAAAGTGTTCACTGTTTGACCTGACATAGTTCCCCCAATTGTCTATATAATGTGATATGCATATTGGTTATGTTTTCATATTGTTTTTACTGGTTTTTTTTCACCGTCTTGACCTTATGAAGTTCTCTTGTTAATATAAGTATGCAGTATTTATTTGATTATTTTATGAACTTTCTGTTCCAATATATTTTTCATACTTAGGTATTGCTCAATTACAAATTCTGTAGCAGATGATATTCGGTTAACTGTTATTTCTCTTGTCCATCTTTAGCCTGTAGCTCAAAATATCAAGGTGGACCACCACCCAGGTGCAGGACATTGGTTTGCTGCTGGTCTCTCTCCTAATGTGAGCTTTGCTGTACCTTTGATCATTTAATTATTGTTGGTTGTTTATTTCTAATTTTTTTTCTTATCAGCATTTACTACACTATTCTCTCACTGAAGGATATTTATGTCATGTAGATTCCTGGCAAGAAAAGAGTCACTCTTCACAATAGCCCACACTTTCAGATGGTGCCATATCAGCATGCCCACAGTTATGGCAGTGTTGGAAGCTACGGTAGCTATAATGATGGTACAGGGCTTGGAAGCAGCTACGGAAGTTATGGAGATAGTAGTAATGTTTGTGCATATTATTCGCCTGTTGGTCCATCTGGAATGAACATGCATCCACATAGCAATGTGTCAATGTTAGGAAGTAGTCCTGATACAAGAAGAAGGGTCATACAATACCCACATGGAAATGGACTTGGTATAAGTCCCTCGGCAGGAAATTTTGCGCCACTGCCTCTTGGCACTAGCCCATCACAATTTACTCCACCAAGCTCTTATAGTCAAGTTTCTGCTGTCTTTCCTGGACAATATGGTCCAACCTCTCCAGCAAGAGGTAGTCATGGATCGTCTTTAGGAAATATGGTTAGCCACTTCAATAGAAGAAAAAGTTCGGGATATTATGGAAATTCTCAATCTCAAGAGAACTTGTCATCTTCTCATTGGCAAGGGCAATTTGGCGAGGGCTCCAGCTCTTCACATGCTGAACTTGGTAGTTTTCCATCACATCTGCAATCAAACTCCAATGCTGCGAGCTGGAAGCAACATCAGGGAGGCACTGGAATCTCAGCTGGTTACCCTGCTTTTCAGAGGATGCCAGGAACCTCTACACCTGGCTCTCATATGCAATCGGCACAAAACGCAGGAGCAGCTAATGACAAGCATGAGGCTAACCTCTCACTGCCTGACCCTCGAGATTGGGATCCCAACTATAGGTAAGCAGACGAGATATTTGAGATAGCAACTAGATTTTCATATACGTGCATTAGGTAGGATATATTTCGAGTAAAAAGGTGTATGTGCCACTAACAGAACACCTAGCTGTGCCTGTGACTTTGTAATTTGATGTTTGTATACGAAGGGCAATGTTTCTTTGGCCAAGGAGTAAACTTCATCGCTCCAGCTTCGTGAATTAGAAAGTACCCCACCATGTAACCAGTACAAATGGATTAGGCAATAATGTAGCTGTGCGTTTAAATTTTCAATAATAAAATGCATTTTGAAGCTAATGGATGACATAGTATACTTATCAAGATAGCAAAATGGTTAAAGAAATCAACTAGAACTAAGACGTGCAAATTATTCTGTCATCATTATCATCGCCCAGAGCATTATTGGTTAATCTATAGAAAACTAGTCAATGATATGCATGTAAAGAATGTGTAAGTTTTATTTTCAAATCGTCATCAAGCTAGATTTGAAAATCTTGCTTAGATTCTCTGAAGTCCTTACGTCCTATGACAAACTTGGTTGTTCGACTATTAGTTTGACATTTGCATATTTCTGTTTTAGTGATGATCTTCTTCTGCAAGAGGACAGTTTGGATGCGAGCGAGATGACAACCGACTTCAGAAAAAACATGCGTCTTGTATGTGCAGATGGAAGATTCAATCATATCTCAAATACAGTTTCATTTTCATCCATACAAAGGTAGGTTGTCACCTGTTTGACTATTCACACAGTTGCACCAGAAACTGTGTTTGTGAGAAGTTGCATGGCATCAGTATTCCTTGATATATTCACTATAATTATTTTTTTATTCCATTTGGTTCACAAGTCTAAAAAATCTTCAACTGGATTTCATGTTCTCAATTATGAAGTACTAAACTTACTACTAATTTGTTGTTTTTTTTTTTTTTGGGGGGGGGGGGGGGTTTAATTGGTAAAATGAGGGATTGTCTTCCAATTTCACTCTTCTTTGTTTTGATTACGGTTTTACTTATGTGCTTCAGACAAAATGGACCCGTTCAAGCGTTTTCACAAATGGAGGTGGGTAGCCCTCCTTCAGGTCATGATCCACATTCTGGAGGATATGTCCGCCCCATGTCAAAGCCTTCTCACATTGCATCTCATATCTCACAAAACTCTCCTAGCCGTTTGGGTCAACAAACTGTTCAGCGGTTCAATAATGGACGACCTCCCAACAGTCGGACTGATGAATGGAATCATATGAATGTTCACCCCCCTTTCTCCAGCTTTACCTCTGGGGGTCCACGTTCTCCTGGAAATAGCTCATTGAACAATGGCATGTCATGGGGTATTTTCTGACTTGACTGAGCAGCCACATCAATGTTTCTTAGTTTCCTCTCCAGCTAAATAATTCTAATTACAAATGTTGTGGTTGAAATATAAAAGAATATGCCTGTCTGTATATTTTATGTCTCTGTGGAGGGTGAATAGAGGGCATGGGAGGAACTCTGATAACATTTTGACTGATCTTGGCATTCTTTTGTAGGTCGTAGGAGTAATCATCCTATCATAAACATCCCACCAACATCCCGTGGAAGGAAAGACTATGGAAGGATTGCCTAGTGTTGAATCAGCTTATTCTTTTTACCATGAGGGATCTTGTCTGTGAGTTGGAAGAAAGTTGTACTGAATAGTTCAGCTGCCCAATGGGCTCATATTCGAGAAATCTTCCAGATATGCTCATTTATTGTGCTTGCATAGATATAATCTATGATACGGTTTATCTTGTCTTCTTACGTGTCCATGCAATCAATATTCTTTTTGACCCTTCAAGGCCTTGATTGTTGCATCTGTATCTTGAGTGCCCTGAACTTTTAAGTTCAAATATTGTACTGGTACTGTGATTTTCTTTCCCTTTCCCAGTTTGTAGGAATCTAACCTTATTATAGAAGTATTTTCATTGCAGCTGCTGAAATGAATTGCAACAAGGTATAAGTTGTTCTAAGAGCAGCAAGTGGGTCGCGTGGCTTATGGCGTGATTGTAAACAGACATCAGAAAAAGATATATTTTCCATGTCTAGTTATTTCTGGTTCACAAGTCAAGTAGGTTACTTGCAGATATCCCGAGCCACTGGCTAAATCCGGTACACCGAGCATGTAAATTAAACAAGTTTTTCAGCCTTTCAAATATAAGATTATGCTAATGATTTTTATTGGGTGTGAATGAACAACAATTGAGAGCTAGACTGAACAAGCAAAATGTAAGTTTTATGGTTTGCACTATATGATGATATATTTGAATACAGAAGGCTGCAGTCAATTGTGCGTATTCTCACTTTTGAGTCTTTGACTGAAGAGGTGGGGAACAACTTACATACAGTCAAGTGATAGAGAAATGGTCAGTACTGGTGTGCATGATTTGTGTCTTCTTTATTATAAATTTTACATGATTTCTGTTACCTTTATTCTCAATTTTTGTGAAGCTTTTTCAGAGCCTGATGTCTCCCTATAACCCAGAAGTTTTGGTCAGGATGGGGGACTCATTGTTAAAGAGCATTCAAGTGCAGAGTTCGCTACTTTTTTTTTTTTTTCTTCTCTCTTTTCTGGCAATGGCAATACCAAGTTCACTTTGCCTTGTCCATTTTAACACCGTGAATGATGTTCCATCTCTCTGAAACGTGAAGAAGTCTGTCCCTTGCAATTAATATCTGCATCTCATGCCAATTTTGCTGCTCGAATATTCTGAGAATATTTTCTTATTATTTATTATTTTATCATTATTTTTTACTATTTTTATTATCATGCACTACTATATTTTATCAATAATTGTCATTACTATTCACAGAATATCTTTTAGATAATCTCACTATTAAAACGCCACTGATTTAAGATGTCAGCAAACTCAGGTTATTGAATCTGAAGATTAATGCACATATGGAATGAAAGAAAAATTCTATATATTACACTCTCATTTCATATATTTTACTGTATAGATGTGATATCAGTATTAATGTATGAGCATGGTGAACGTCATAGCCAACTATTTCAAAAATAAAGATTAATAAGAAAACAATGTTAATCAAGGAGAACGATAAATGCAGAGTTTGTATTTACGGACACTTTAGGTTGAAATGCATCGTTAAACGGTGGCGTATCAAGGTGGTGGACATTAGTCACGTAGGTCCCACACTTCATAGACTATATTACTCCCAGAGTGAGTGAATTATCAATGCAAGCAGTTTTGCGTTGGTTTTTGTGTTTCTGTTATTGACTTGGTTTGGTGGCGAGTGGCTCACCAAATCCCAACAGATTTTTGCATAGAAAATAGAAAATATTAGAGAGACTTTCAAAAAAGAAAATGGTAAAAACGAAAAAGAAAGTGACTCATCCAAAAAATCAACCCAAATTGAAATGGATTGGAAGAGAGAGACAGATGCAAGCCTAAAGAGCGTAGAATGGCACATTCTGCACCACTCGAACCTGGACCCAATCTCTTCCAGCCAATCGCATCACCTCCTTCCATATCTTCAACTTTCTTCTACTACCCATTCCCATTTTTTTTTTTTTTTTTTTATCTCATTTTTCATAAGAAAATACAAAAAGAAAATAAAAATATTGTTAAAGATAATATATATGGCCGGAAAACAAGATGACAGAAACAATGAAAAGTTTTCAGTTTCATCCATGCAAATAAAAATAAAATAAAATAAAATAAAATAAAAGCAGAGTCGGTTGGAGCTCAACTGGTTGTCCTAATATTTCTCCTCACTTTGGGTTCAACGTCTCTTCCTTCTTCTTCTCTTCTTCCTCTTCTTCCTTTTCTGCTCGACTGACTGAAAAAGTTTCCATCTTGGGGTCTGCCTTTCTCTATAGAGGATTCCGGTATGCCATTCTTGAACCCCCACAGAGCCTTTTCTTTTCATTTTTCATTTAATGGATATTTTTCTAAAATAGTAAGTAGATTTAATTAAGTTGGAACCACTTAGCTGCTCTGCCTTCAACATTACAATCCTAAATGTTGAGACTGTTGCAAGCTTAAATCATCTTTTTCCGTTTTCCCTGGTTAATGACTAGTTGGATGATTGGATCTTCTTCCTTGTGTTCACGATCCAGTTGGGACGTAAAGAGAAGGAATCCCAGATAGAGAAACCATATGATTAGAATATGGAATGCCCATTTGTTCATTTCAGATTGAACGACCCTTCATTTTTATTACCAAAACTGTTCATTCATAGAATCTAAGCTGTAAATATTGGTTTCTGTAAAGAATTTAATTTAGTTTAGTATTCTTCTATGTTTGGAACTTTGGATACCTGTTTTCTGCAATTCATGAGACGCATTACATTTATTACTTGTATCATGTCTATGTATGAAATGCTGAATTGGTGTTGTTCTAATGGGAAGGGGGAGGGAGAAAGTTCCTTGACAGATATAGACAGATACACACTATATGTAATTTTTCTTTTCCTTTCACGAAGTAAGAGGAAATCCTCGATCATCAGTACTTATTATGAGCTAAATATGCTGTAAAGAAGATGTTGAGTTAGTTTATTCAATATGATATTCGCCTCGTTGTACTTATCAAAAGAAAAGGATATTTTCCAAAATTTATCAAACTAGTAGTTCACCACATAGAGGTCTGCATAATTTGGATACACTCCTTATTCCCTATGTCAAACCAATCTTGTAAACCAGTTCTTTGAGAAAAGAGTACTTAGCATTTTGTTCCTTTTTTTTTTTTTGGGTTTTAGCAGAAGACCATACAAAGTTATAAGGAGTACATCTTGGAGAGCAATTTTAACAATTCACCAGGGCTGTTGAAGGAAGCACAGTAGAAGAAATAAGTGCGTGTATTTGGTCTGACAAAATTGTTAAAAGACTTGTTATGTTATTTGTACATTCATCAGAAGAAGCCATATGATGGCCGCGGCTGCAGTAATTGGGCTTAGTTCAGGGAAGAGGCTCTTGACTTCCTCCTACTATTACTCAGATTTCGTGGATAAGATCCCGTATGCCAATGATCATGCAGGAGCACACTATCAAATGACTTCATCCAAGAAAGTGATGAGTGCAAAAAAATCAGCTAATTTTACTCCCGGTTTTCCGTCAGCTATTCAACAAACACAGTCTATCAAGGCTGTCAAAGAACATGTGGATATTGTTTCTTCTCCTTCAACTGCAGAGCCATGGTTTCAGAGATCCAATGAACTTGAAGAGGAAAGTTCTAATTTTCATTATTCGATGGAGGCATTTCTTTTGCTGCAAAAGTCTATGCTGGAAAAGCAATGGAATCTTTCTTTCGAGCAGAAGGTACTAACTGACTTACCAACAGGAAAAACTTGTAGGAAGATACCTGTCATTTGTTCGGGAGTATCTGCTCGGCAAAGGAGAGTGAATACTAGGAATAAAATTCTAAACAAAAATGGTTATCTGATGCAACCTTCTAGCAGAAAGCAGTTGAGATCCATGATCAGTCCAGAGCTGCTTCAGAGCCATTCAAAGGGTTATGTCAAGGGTGCAGTAAGTGAAGAATTGCTTACTCATGCAGATGTAGTATGCCTGTCAAAGAAAATTAGTGCTGGTCTTTCCTTAGAGGAGCACAAATTGAGGTGATTACATATCTCTACATGTGATGAATAATTCTAATTTGGTGAACATTCTTAATGTATTTAAGAGATTAGCCTTTTTTCGAGAAAGACTTCAGTTTTCTCCTTTACTTATTGATCCATGCGTTGAGAATTTTAATATATAGTAAGTGATGAAGATTTGACCTTAGGATACATTTAGTTTTCCCAATAGTACAATAACTGATGATGGTATGATATTTGGATAATTCCAATGTCAAGTGTAATTGAGTTCTTCCCTTTTTATTTCTATCTTTTGCATAACAAAACATTGTTTGTTCCTATTCTATTCCTTCAACATTCAGTAAATAGAATTCACTACACCTGTTTTTTTGTTCCATGGGAGGCCCTTAAAATCATTAAATTATGGTATTCATAATTACAAAGTTGAAAGAGTATGAGAGAGAGAGAGAGAGAGAGAGTCATTAGTTTATACTTTTATGGCATTTCTGGCCGTAGAAAATCTCTTTTGTCTTTCTTCTAATTTTTATAAATGGAACATCCAGATTGAAGGAGAGGTTAGGATGTGAGCCATCGGATGACCAACTTGCAACTTCTTTGAGGATTCCTCTCGCGCAATTACGGTCAAAATTCATCGAGTGTTCTCTAGCAAGGGAGAAGTTGGCAATGAGCAACGTTCGTCTGGTCATGTCTATTGCTCAGAGATATGAAAACATGGGTGCTGAAATGTCTGACCTTGTTCAGGTGATTTTCTGGTTCTTGTATGACTTCAAATAAGGCTTATCAATTTGTGACGTATCATAAACTAAACTACAGCATGTCATGTGGATTTTTATTATAGATAAATTTTGTTATTTTTTATGTAGGGTGGTCTGATTGGACTGCTGCGTGGAATTGAGAAATTTGATTCTTCAAAAGGGTGCAGAATTTCAACCTATGTTTATTGGTGGATACGTCAGGTAGGGCTAATATTTCCCTGCTAAGATTGAAATTAACGCATCCTACAGAGAAACTCAAATATTGTCATGTGTTATACTACAAATCAATGCAACCAACTGTGTGAAATTGCTAACCCTTACGAGTTAACCAAGTATAGTTTATAGTCTATTTTATTATGGATGAAACAATTAACAGCTCATGGTGGATAGATATTCCTAAAACAGATACCATATGAGAATATTATCTACCTCAAGATTTTTAATACAAAAGCTGTCAATTGTTGAGTCCATGTTCTTGTTGTTTGCTCCTGATCATCTTGTTTTACACTGATGTGTAAGGGCAGTACAGAGCAAAATGCTGATCACATCAGATTTTGGAGGAAGAAAATAATCAAATTGCTTATTTTCTGTTTTTCCTTGGGAGTTTATACTTTATTTAGCAAGTCGGGAATATTTCACAGTAGTATTAAGTCAATTACTAGTGTAAATTATATCTTCCTACTCATGTCTTCGAAACCAATTCCTTCATCAGTTATGGAAAAGCTAATGCTGACTTCCATACCAGGGTGTTTCACGAACATTGGTTGAGAATTCCCGGACTTTGAGGTTACCCACCCATTTGCATGAAAGGTTAGGTTTAATCCGGAATGCAAAAGTTAGACTGGAAGAGAAAGGAATAACTCCATCAATTGATGTAAGTTTTCTACTGTTATAAGCAATTACATTTACTATATTTCAACCTTTGCATACTAAAATATCAATCAACATGCCTGATAACACCTATCATAAATGAGGCACAATATGCAAGCTGCTTTACATTTTTGTTATTTTCATCTTGCCTACCAATTATCTTCTTGTTTCCACCTTTTTCTCAGAGGATTGCAGAAAGCCTGAACATGTCAAAAAAGAAAGTCAGGAATGCTACACAGGTACTAAATGTTTGAAATTATATATTGTCTAATACATCATGCTTGGTTAAGTTGTACAAGCATGCTCACTGTATGGTGTCATTTCAAGCAGGCAATGAGTAAGGTCATCTCTCTTGATAGGGAAGCATTTCCCTCTCTGAATGGTCTTCCAGGAGAAACGCATCATAATGTAAGTATTATTAATGAAACCTTACTTCTGCAAACCCAATTGTGGAAACTTTTCCAACGTCACAAAACTGATTCCCTATGCTCTTGCTTGACCTTTTTTTCTCTTTACCATTTCAGTACATTGCGGATAATCGCCCCGAGAACAACCCATGGCATGGAGTAGACGAGTGGGCACTCAAGGTAAATAAACTAAAAGTTGAAATATACAAGTGAGATTGAATGTAAATAAGTGGTAATTCAAACACCTTTTAATGATTCTCTTGAAAGTGTTCCAAATCAAACTGGATTTGTAGATATTAATTATTGTAATCTCCAAAGTAGTTACAAATCCCTTTTAATTTTATTCTCAGGACCTCATCTTAAACCCTATGGCTCAATCTTGGAGCTTGAGTCACCCAAATATCTCAGTGTTAACACCATTAGTCACAATCCTCATGCTAATACCTCTTATCATTTCTCCACAGAAAATGTTTTTAACTCCAAAGCTGAAACTTCGTATCAAGTTTCTGTACGCATTCAATGTTTTCTTAAATAAAACTCATGATACTTATGTCATGGTATTTATGCTAACATCTACTTTTAGCAATGAAGATATAATTAAATAGAATAGGGGAATGATGATTATGGATCTCATTTGCCAAATAATTGTGCTACAACTTTTATCATGAAATCCAAGATGAAATTATATGCAAAGTGCAGGACCTCTTTCTGTTTATGCTGTGTGCATGCTTGTTTTCTGAAAGAGAGACTTTATTCATATCCCATGCTACTGAAGAACAAAGTAAATAATATTACTTGAAATGTATATGCAGGATGAAGTAAACAAGCTCATTAATATGACACTTGGGGAACGGGAGAGAGAGATTATACGTCTTTACCATGGTCTGGATAATGAATGTCTTACATGGGAGGATATTAGTAAACGGTAAGTGCAAAAACTAGACAGTATTAAATAGTAAACAAGCATAACTAAAAGCTGCATCATTATCTTCTTTAGCTACCAAAAATCCTTTCTTATTGACCACTCTTCTGATACATCTGGATGTCTTTTCAAAAATAAACTGCACATGTTTATCAATTGGCCTTAAAATCGGATCAAACAGATGACTTCTAGCTCTCTGATTGAAAGATTACTGTTTCAATTTCTGGACTTGATTGTCTTTCAAATGAAAACATGTTTTATGGGGTTAATTCTTTGAAGGGTGCCTAATTGGTGCGCTTGACTCTAAATCATAAAGTTTAGATCACTATCATCCATTGTGGTTTGAAGAGTTTTATGCTTCTGGGATCCTGAATTGGATTAGTTATTTTCTCGAATTGGTTTTGATGAGTATGTATTGTGCTTACTCTTCAGCATAGGTTTGTCCAGAGAAAGGGTAAGGCAAGTCGGACTTGTTGCATTTGAAAAACTAAAACACGCCGCAAGGAAGAGCAACTTGGAGGCTATGCTGGTGAAACATTAGTTTCCTGTGTTTCATCAAAGACGCCATGATAAGATGCATGACTGTATATAGAGAGAGAGAGAAAAGAAAGCAATTTGTTTTTCCCATCAGAAAAATAATTTATAGAAGATTATGCCAACTTTCTGTAACAAGAAAACACTCATTAAGAGCTTGTAATTGGGAGCGGAAATTTTTTATGCATCAAATTTTAAGAGACTATTTCTCTTATGTGAAGCACATTTCATTATCTTTGGTGACGACAATAAACCAAGAATTTCATTGAGGACCTTGAACTGCTAGTCTATTTACTTTTCATTTTCTTTATACAATCAATCTTTTTATTAAAGCACTTCTTCTTTACCAACATTGGAAATATTCAAATATAATGCCCACAAAGTAGAGAGATCTATTGAATGACCAATGGGCATTTGGCATCGAGTGTAGAGTTCTCCTTGCCTTTTTGATACAGTAAAAATACTCTATAAACTTAAGAGTGGCTCTACAGCCACCGAGTCGGGACCCAAATTTGGCTACCGATAAGTGTATTTCATCGATTTTGTTTTTTGTTTTTTTTTTTTCGTGCATTTTTTTAATATCTTTCAATATTTTTTAAAAACACAAATCACAACATTATCAATAAACATTTCTTTAATCACAAAGAGAAAAAAAATGGGGACATACATTCGGGACCCAACTATCGGTGGGTTTAGCATTCTGTAAGGGGGAATGTTATAGCCATCGTTAAAGTGCACCGTTCCTTTCTCTTTTTTTTTTTTTTTTCGTTTTCTTTTCTTAATGATTAAGAAAATATTAATTAAGAAAATTCTAATATTTTTTCATTTTTTAAAAATATTTAAGAGTATTAAAAAACTGATACTAAAAATAAAAATAAAAACAACAACTAACGGGACTCATAACAGAACCCAACTAACGGTGGCTGTATCAGCCCCCAGTCATGGTTTAAACTGAGTCCAGTCATGGTTGGGCAGATACCGTCTTACCTTTAAGTGACAGTGATTTGGGCAAGAAAATGGCCAATCCCAAGAACGGAATCCACGCACGCAATTGCCACAAAAATGCTAAAAGTATTTTTAACTGCAAAACCAATTATAATGACAGCATTAGTATATAAAACTAAAAGGCCACAAAGGACCTGTGGATGTAGCGCCAATGGTAACAAGGATAATGTCATACCAAAACCTTCTTGGCATTTCAGGATGGGCTGTATGATCAAGTAACTGAAAAACTACGTTTATATTTTCCAGAGAGGAAGTCTAGCCAACTAGGGCAGCACTCCCATATCAAATTAACATATAACACCAAATCCCTTCCAGGTTTTATTCAACTACAGGGCTATGCACAGAAGAAACAGCAATCATCTATGATCCTTGGCTCTGGAGCATATGAGGTACAACACAAGGAGAGCCTCGTATTTCATTTTCTGTAGCCTATGTATCTTCAATGCAGTTGATCTTTCCTATTAGCATTATGATGTATATCACAACTATGAAGATGGCAATTTAAGCACTGATCTTCAGAGCAATGTCAATTTCAATGATAACACAGAAAAGATTATTACCTGCTCGTGTTTCGTCGTGGCTCTATCACCTCTAGACGTAAGTGCTGACCAACTAGCATCTAGGTAGATAAACAAGAATTCCAGAATATTGGGAATATATTTTGGAGGTAAAGTACTGCATGTAATACACATCTCACAAACAGGACGATGCCTTGACCATGAAAAGAAGTTCATGCCTTCGTTGAAAGAAGCATCAAGGGGCACAAAGTTTAGGTTCCTCTAGTAGAAGATCTAATAACAAGGATCCTTACAAAATGGTATCTTCTTAACCCAGTAAATGACTACAGCAAAAGCTATTTATCACGAAAATTAACTTAGCTAAAACTAGTATGTTTAAAGCCCAGCAGCTGAGGTGATCCCTTATATGTCTCCCATATTTTTGGGCTCTTGCCTGTTCTTTTATGCTTAATAATATTTTGTTTACAGATAAAAAAAAAAAAAGGCAAATATTTCAAGCATCAGTATAGTGCAGTGGGTAAATTTAGCGGGAAAAAATGATTAATTATAACTAAGCATATAACTCAAAATGACACTATATCATCAGTATGAGAATGCTTTTTAATTCACAAAACAATATTGCAATATTGTATTGACAGTAAATGGCAAGGTCAATAACCTGCTAATAATGGCACCAATCCACGCCACACACAGTCATACAGGTTCTTAGGAAGGTCAAATGTAATGCACAACAATATGTTTTTGCTCTAGTTGACAACAGATTGTTCTTATTAAGAGGCACAACTACCATACTTTGTAATAAGTTTCAATTACCACCTCAAGGTTCAAAGATTGATATTGAATAAGAAACATAGAGGATGAAGTAAATAATTTGCTGGAAGATATGTAGATGTCTTGGATAACATCGAAGTTGACCTTAACCATGATACATATCAACAAAGAATGCCATCAACATCTGGAGGAGGTAAACTGTACAACTTTCTTAAAAGCAACACCATCTTCAACTCTCTTTTTTTTAATAAGTATACGATATTATTGTTAGAATAGGCAAAGCCCATTGATAGAATAGGCAACACCATCTTCAACTTCAAAAGACTTCTTGCTCTTAAAAGTTATCATTTGTGGTGAATATTTGGATTCTAAAGCTTCTAGAGAATATTAATAAGAGCACTACAAAGGCTCTGTAATAACCTTTCCTAGGGGTCAGGGAAGTCCTTTTTGCTGTGCTATATGGAGGTGTACACTAAACTCCCATGGTGAGGTGTTTCCCATTTAATATATACTCTTGACTGTGCAGTATGCTGACCAATAAATTAGTAATTGATACCAGTATTATAGAACCAGCTATGTTGAAAATAGCATTCAAATTATACAGATGACGATCCAGTCACAACCATGGATGCATTCAATGAATGTATCTACTAACTAACTTAAGACCTAATATCGTGATCTGTACGTACAAGACCAGAAAAGGGGAAAAAATCAAAATGAAAACCTATGTACCTATGTTAAAGTCGCTTTTCCAAAAAGAAAAAAACAGAGAGAACTATGCCGGTGTCAAGGAAATTAGACTTGCAATTTCAATTCGTACAACAAAAATACTAGCCACCCAGCTGGAAGAATCAGGACAAGCTAACCTTTGAGTCCTGAATCTATGCATAATGAATAAGGCCTACAAATCAGAAACACTGCCCCACCTCAGCAGAGAGTTTCTTCACAACCTAATAACTTTTTGAAGGGCACTCTGCAACTCAGCGTCTCTTTGTAAGAAAACTATTGTGCTTGTCCAGCAAATCTTGAAGGGATACAAGGGACCACGCTTCATCAGTTTGGGCATACACCTTTTGATTCAAAGAGTCCATTATAATGCTTACATTACCGAAACCATATATCTGGTGACCATTGTGCATCCTGCCAGGTTTAGGCTTAAATAGTAATCCATGCTGTTGGGCATGGGCCTCAATAACTTCCTTCAAGCTCATGTCAACGGCACCACCCACGCCATCCATATTTGTAACACCACTGAGGCTGGCAGCTGCTTGCTGTGCTGCTTTCTGCTGAGCCTCAAATTGCCTTTGCTCAAGTACCCTCAAGTAGCTGATATTCTCTTTCAGACCAGGTTGGACCACCTCCAAACCTTCTACAGCCTGGTTCATCATCTCGAGACCAAGGTTAAGCTGATACCGGATACTTTCATTGGCCAGCAGCTCCTTTGGAAGAAGTTCCTTCCAGCCCAGGTACCATTTTGTAATCTCCTCAAAGTTTGGGTTCGACCGTAACCAGTGATATAAGACCTGTAGCCACTTGGAAAAAAATAACTTCTCCAACATATCAACCATAAGATGAATTGGCACATCAGAAGCCCAGTTCATAACCCAATAAAATTCATCAAGCTTCTGAATTGACGGGTTTATTTGGAATTCCTGAAGAACAAGCTGCAACTTCGGAACTATAAATCTACGCATAAGCTGCTCCCAACTCACTGAATCAAACACAGTCCTCCAAGGTGACAATATAGTATACGCAGACACATCACTCGGGTGCCAAACACCAAGAATTTGACTCAACTTGACACGTATAGTCTGATACATACCCTCCAATTTGTGTCCCAAATACGGTAACCATGGATGCATCCAAATGTGGATCGGAACAGTTTCCCGCAGTGGTTCCCAAGAGCCCACAGCACTACTCAATTTCGGCATCACGATGTTATCCAAGATATATTGGAGAACTGAGGGAGGCAACAACTTTTCCCAGGAATCCAAAAACCGTAACATCGGTTCCGGGTCTCTAGCCTGCCAAGTATTGACGCCAGAAATTCTCACAGCCGGTAACACAACCTCAGATACCAACTGGGCATAAGGCGAAGAACCGGTATCCCAGATATCGTGAGAATTTTCACCCTGAAGCAAAGTCTTCCACAAAGACACAACCTCCAACCCGTGAAAGGGGTTCTGAAGAGGGTCCCATCCCTGAAACACTCTAATAAACAAAGGCAAAGCATATGAGCATGCAATGCAGGACAAGTTACATAATTTATAATCATCAGGAAATTTTCTCTGTAAATCCCCGAAACACTTCGCAAGCGAGTCCAACGTCAACTTTCCCATCGAATTCTCATCTCCTAAACGGTCCAACACGCCCAATATCTCCTCCATGCTACCCAACTGCTTTTTCTGCCTCTCAGCCTCAACAACCAACTTCTCCTTTTGATTGCTCAGCATCTCCACCGCCTCCTTCTCGTGCCTCAAGTCCCTGTCAATCTTCTCAATTTCGACCTCCGCTAAGTCCACAACTAACTTCAAATTGTGCTGAAGCTCCGGCATCGGCACGTCTTCCTCCCTCGCCTTCTCCTCTGCATTCAAATTTTCCAAATTAGTAAGCACCCGGACCTGCGGACCCCTCATATCATAAACCTTCTGAACCACTTCAACGAATCCCTGCTCTGCCTTCCTTTCCAACAACTCTTTCGCAGTCACGTACTCCTCCTTCTTCTTCCTTGCCTGCTTCGACCACCGCCTCTCCTTCACTCTCCCCACATTCTCAGTCACACCCCCCGAACCCTTCTTTTCCTCGAGCTCCTTCAACGCCGGTGGCAACTTCTCCGTCTCCTTATAATCGTTGAACCCCATGCCCATATTCTTAGGCCGCAACTTCGCCTCAATTGGCGCCACAATCCCTTGCGCATTCTTCCCAAGCCCACCGCCCTTGTACCCCATTTTCTCCAACAACTTCATCCCAATCCCCTTCGTGTGCTTCTCAAACACACCAACATCGCTCCCACCTACAAACCCTTGATCTTTCACTCTCTTACCCTTATCCACTTTCGACTTCTCCGCTCTCTCCTTCTCCCTCCTCATAGCCCCTTCCTTAATCTTCTTCCCAAACGCCGATGGCAAAAAAATGTCATCGTCATCATCTTCACCTCCACTATTAACCTTGTTGCCATTACCGTACTCTTCATTCTTACGAACCCCGTTAGAACTCGAATTGAACCCTAAACCCAGTCCAGAGCTAGCGGAACCGAACCCGAGCCCCAAGCCAGGTTTTTCGTCGTCGTTCTCATAATCTTCGTTGTTTTCTTTCTTGGAATTCTGATCGATTTCCTGTGTGGGCAATACGGTCCCGGTGGAAATGAAATTGACGGGCTTGGAGAGGTCGGCCTTCTTGTAGAGACTGGGGTCTCTACGGCGCTTTTTGGTGGAGTAATCGCCGTCGGAATCGGAGCCGGAGTCAGCGAAGACGCCGTAGAGTACGTCGTCTTTGGTCTGAGTGCGCTTCTCTTTGCGCTTCCTGTAGTAGAACTCGCCGCCGATCCATTGCCCGTCGTCGAAGTCGTTCTCCGTCCCGAACCTCTCCATCTCCTGGTAATCATCCATCTTGACGCAAATCCAAAAGCAAGAAAAAGGGCTAGGACTTGAATAGTTGAATATCCTACAAACCAAAACCCTAATTCTGCACGCAGAGTCGGAGATTGGCACTCGGGTACATCAGATTTCTAGCCTGAAAATGGATTGTTGTGGTATTCTTCGTCTTGACTCTTGAATAATGCGGATCCAGCTGATCCAAAACCGACTACCGGGTGAGATGGGCTTCATCTTGGGCTTGGGCTTGGGCTTTGTCTTGAAATCGGTTCAATTTTTATGCCTTTTTTAATTTTTCTCCCGATTTTTTCATTTATATTGTATAAATGAAGTTCCTGAATCTAGTTGTGTTTAATAATATGTTAATGTCATGATACTCTCTAAGATATTAAATTTATAATACGTATAAAGGAAGTTGAGATATACTTATATAACGTAGGGTTTAATATATCATTTAATTAAGAATAAAATTGATATATATATAAAAAAATATTAAAATCTGCAAGTGCATCAATAAAATGGTAGGTGATAAATTTGATAAATATTTCATAGTAACCATAAAAAGTAAGCATATTAATATCTTAAGAATATTAATACATACAATTCTAAATGGACAATTTTTGCATAAATTTTTTGTGAAAAAATAAATTTCACCATAAAAAAAAAGTGAAAATTCACTAATTCTGGATAAAAAGATTTTTTTTATATATATATAAAAGACACATGCAAAGTTTGTCCTTAAAAGTTAATATTATCCATATGTTAATATTTATAATATAAAATTTAAAATATCTGTACTAAAAATTCTATGTTTAATTATTTTTATGCACTCTTTTATACACTTCAAATGCGTCAACCTTTAATAAATATTTAGATCAATCACTATAGTGTAAAAAAATACATAAAAAATGATTATAACTAGTCGAACTCATAATATATATATATATATATATTAATATTATATATAATTGTAAAGTTATAAATAACGTACAATTATTTAAAAAAAAAAGAAATTTACTATTAAAAAAATTAACTTTTTTCATTTAAATTTCTTATATATATATATTTTTTTAAAACGAATATATATCATTTACAAGTTCACAATTTTATCTATAATTTCTTTTATATATATATAATTCAACGAGTTCTTTCCACTTGTTAAAAAACAAAATACCGAGTTCTTTCCACGTGTCCTCTCCGCACTCCCACATTTCTCGCTACCCAATCTGCAGTGAACAACTTTTCCCGCTGCCACCCTCCTCCACTCTCTCTCTCTCTCTCCCCTTCATTCATCAGTCTTCTTCCGTTCTTCATCTTCTGTATTGAATTACATAATCCTATTACTTCTTCAATGGCCAAGTCTCTTGTGGTTTCCTTTGGTAGTCAGGCGCCGGTTGGTCCTCACCATCCTTCTTTCTCCCCAAACTACTGCCACTCGCTTCCACCACCAAGGCCCTTCCTCTCTTCCACCCTCCAAAGCCCCCTCTCTCTCAAGTATCATTCTTTCACCCCTTTGCTTCACCATCGACTCATCCGTTTTCCGGCTCCTTCCGCTCTTGACTCCGACGTCCCACATCCCCTTCACGAGGTACTTCCACTCCAACTCCGAGCTCTTAATGTTGTAGTCTACCGTTTTATTTCCTGTAAGTTTAACCAATGCAGTGTTTGCCAGGCCAAGAAAATGGAATGAGTTTACCGATAAAAGAATGGAAATCCCATAACAGTTTCTGGCTTTCCATTTCTCATTCTCTAATTCACAATTTCAAGCAAAATCAGTAGATAATCGGTATTTATTTTGTGGTGGTTGGGGGATAGACAGTTTACAAAAGACCGATGTCATTAATCCAAGCTAGTCAGCTGACTAATCGTTGTACTAAATTTTCCAAAAGATTCGATTTAGTTAACGTGGCGTAGTGGAAGAATCATTTCTTGTTCTCTGATGGTTAATCTCAAGAAATTACTACCCAAGCAAATTTCTGGTTGAGATCATCTTTTTGGTGGTGGAGGGGTACGTACAGAACCGGTCAGTTGAGCAAAATGATTGTTGACACCTAGTTGAGTAGGATCTCGCTTTTTTAAAAGATGCAATTTCCTTTTTCCTTTTTCGCTGTTGGTGCTAGGGGAAAATCTAGTAGATATGATGTTATAACTACTAAAGCTTTGGTTATTGGAATTTTCTTGTTCTTTTTCTTTGGCTTTGATATATAACTTGGCATAAGATGTTAATTAAGTTCTAATTCTCAGTACTGTCTTTGGTAGAAATTAATTTGAGGCCTTACATCATGCGCTTTCTGTTTCCTAATAGAAGCTCAACTAAGTTGAGCTGAAAAATGAGTAAACGGGCTCAATTAATACTCACATTTTCTAGAACCAAAAACAAATTGTGCTCCTATGATGTTGCATTTTTCATTTCATTTTTTGATTTTCCTCTTATCCTCTGGCTGAGTTATAAGCCCTTGGTTTTAATTCAATGTACTAATGGATTCCATTTGGGGGTTTTGAAAGGGATCAGTGAAATACGGGGGCAGTAAGAGCTTTGAGCAATGGGATTCGTTAACTGCAAAGTTCTCTGGAGCATCAAATATCCCATTTCTGTTACTGCAAATGCCTCAGATCATCCTTAATGCTCGCAATCTTTTGGCTGGTAACAAAACAGCCCTTCTAGCCGTCCCATGGCTGGTAAATCATTACAGCAGCATCTTTGTTATTTATAGTATTACTATGTAAGTTTGTCATGCTCAGCTGATTGATGTCTCGATCCTCTTCCATTATTACATCATGGAGAATCTAAGATTCAAAACTTCAAACAATTTTATTTTCCTTTCTTCTTTTTTTTCTTAATAATCAACCAGGCAGATAATTGCCATTGAACTTAAGGAACTGAATGTTGCAAATGCAGGGGATGTTCACTGGTTTGCTGGGAAACCTTTCACTCCTCTCATATTTTACAAAGAAGAAGGAGAATGAGGTGATCGTTGTACAAACATTAGGCGTGCTATCACAATATGTGGTATTTGCACAGCTTGCACTGGCTGAAGCCATGCCTCTGCCTTATTTTGTGGTGACTTCAGTTGTTGTCGCAGCAGGACTTGTATTGAATTTCATGAATTATTTTGAATGGCTCAATTCTGGATTATGGCGTCTTTGGGAAGATTTTATTACTATTGGCGGGCTGTCTGCACTTCCCCAAGTAATCCCCCCCCCCCCTTTTTCAACCTCTCTATTAGCACTCCCAAACACACGAACATCAAGTATTATTTTGGTATTTAGATAATGATGATGTTTCTTAAATTTTTGGTTCAATATTGACAATGAAAATATTTAATACAGATTATGTGGTCTACCTTTGTCCCATATATACCAAACAGTATCTTGCCTGGGGCAATAGCTTTTGTTATAGCAGTGGTGGCTGTTATTATGGTAAGTTTACACTACCTGTAGGCTGTTTATTTGTTTTTATATTTGTCAGACTGATGAAGTTATGAGTCATACATGAGGAAAGCATTGGCACACAGCTCAGTTTAATTCTAGGTGCATAAAGTTTCCTTTCTTTTGCCTATCATGTTGATAAATTAATATTCTTACTCATGAAGGGAGGATAAACCCATCCCTAAGAAACCATACATTAAGGCTAGGTTTGTTTTGTGGGTTTATCTCAACTAAACCTATCTCATCTTATCTAATCATTACAACTTTCCCAAATTTTCAAACAATATAAAATAAAGAATTTAACTTTGTCAAATCCCAAAACAAAAATAATATTAAAAAGATATATTCTAATAATTTTTTATTCAACTTTCAACGTTTATCTCAACTAAACTCAAACTCAACTTAAAAAACAAACTTAGCCTAAGAGTTGACACAGAAACTGTGGACATTGTCTTCCAACATTTTTAAACTTTTTGTGCTGGACAACGTGAATCTCTTCATCAGAACAATCAAGTCATTTAATAACTCTTCATTGTTAGGTGCCTTAACATTTCACATTGTTGAATTCATCAACTAAGACACACTTTAGAGTCACTTTCTAAATCATAAGAGTTCCTTCTCTTTCTTATTTTCAATGGGGCTTTTCAATATTTTTCCCTGTCATGCAAATAGAATCATGGATATAATGTACTTCTTGTTATCACATATTTATTTCATGTCAAGGATTACCAAAGGAAAATGCATGATATGATTTGTAGATAATCAGTCACAAAGAGATATGGCTCAATTTCAAATATGTGGTCAAACTGAAATTAAAGTCACAATGGGTCCTTTGTGGATTTCAGTTGGTTTCAATCAATAGAAGTGGAACAAAGAAAGTGTAACTGTCAAAAATTTAATCAAATTTCTTCTACGGATATTTAATGGGATAAGTGAAAAGGCTCCATTATATTTCTGTCACAGTTGGAAGGATTTGTGAGAGGTGGAAGAATATTGTACTAGGTGTTAGAGGGCATTATTGTAACAAGTATAACTGATGTGGGTATAATCGTCAATTGTATGTTTAGTATATATAGTGGAACAGTAATGAATAAACAGTAGGGTTTTGAACAAATGGTTTTTCCCTCTTGTTTCTGTTTTCTATGCTTTTCAACCCTAGTTAAGTGTAACACACCCTTAGTGGACCCTATTTTTTACACTTATTTTCTCCTCTTCCTTCCATTGCTCAAGCAAAAGAAAATACTATAAAAATGAATTATCTTTTCTTCCTTTCCATCACTTCTTTTCTTTACAAATTGAAAAATTAAAACCAAAGGGGCTTATCTCGGTGCATTTCCATCCGGACAAATTCATCTCAAAACATACTGTGAGATTACGCACCTTTGATATGAACATGAACAATTCAAGGTTTTTCATCTGGTAAAAATGCTTGTGTTGAAATGCTTTTTCATATTTGAAATTTCTATAGAAGAGAGGTTGGAAATTTGTGTCATTTCTAAACATGTAGCTGCTAAGATTTGCAGGCAAGACTGGGGAAACTTTCAGAGAAAGGTGCCAAATTTGTTGGAGCAATTTCTGGGTGGACAGCTACCCTTCTCTTCATGTGGATGCCAGTTTCACAAGTGGTAAGCTAAGCTAAGCTTGTCTTGCTGTTATACAATTGCAACATATTTAACAGGGAAATCTTTTATATTTACACTGAGAATATTTGCTCCTGTTCAGTGGACAAATTTCCTAAATCCTGATAACATCAAGGGCTTATCAGCTTTCTCAATGTTGCTTGCTATGATCGGAAATGGACTTATGATCCCACGTGCACTCTTCATTCGTGATTTTATGTGGTAATGCTCTTGTCCCTCCAGCATTTTTGTGTTTTCAATGGTGATATAAGATAATCATTGTTCTGAATGGCTTGCTTCATAGAGTACATCTATATCTGTTGCTATATTTTGGAAACAGCTTGCTTTGTATGAAACACACATCCTTACTCAAATCATAAATTTTGGAAGCTAAAAGGTTTGAACCCAATCATGACCACTCGACCTTTAATCCATTAGAAATTTTGGTAGTTTAGAAGTCATTTGCTATTTCAGGTTGATTATTCCTCCACATGAAAATTGTTATTTAAATTATAATTAAATAAAATATGTTACCAAGTTTGAGTTATTTAATGACAAATAATGTATCTACTTAATTTCTAACTTTTATTTAGGAGTACAGGACTCTTAGTTTCAAATGGGATGTCTTTCTGGTTTTCTCAACCTAGTTTTTTTTTTTAAAGTTTTGTAACAAATGGATTTATAATTTACTATTAGTCCTTCCCTTCACTCAAGTAAGATTTGTCAAGGTTCTCAATACTAAGATAGAAACAATGAATGATAAGGAGAGAGGAGATCAAAGTTCTCAACCAAAATTTTGGATATCAAAATGCTAGCATTGACACTCTTTTAAAGGTTTTATTTATTGCATTATGGTTCAAGGTATGCTATCTCAGTTACCTCCACTATTTTTATTTGATAAATTTAACTATTCCTACATATCGCGTAGGTCCTACAACTAGTTACTAAAATAATTATGCCCGTCGTCTACCATGGTATTGTTTGTAATGACACCTGGCATGACATATATTGCAATGACTACCATGAGTACCATATACCTTAGTACTTGCGGTTAAAAGAAGGGCAGTCCTATGAAGCAATTGTGTTTCTTGATGCTTATTGACTCCAAATCTGTTGTTGAAATCCACCCGTTTTTGTGAGAAAAGAAAGGTTGTTGCAGTGGAGTGGTCTGTCCAAATGGCTACCCTCTCCATCAACAAAAATATCCATGCATAAATTATCTATGATCAATGTCAAATATTGTTTTATCATTTTTCGATTGAAATGGAAAGTGTTGCAAGACTTCTTGTACATATATCATTTGGCTTCTTTAGACTGCCAGGAGGTCATATGCCAACCAATAGATTTTGATGAACTGCTTCTCAACTTGGTTTAACACACCCTTTATTGTTGAACTTATTGTTTGATGTCTAGGTGAATTATTGCTACATACACATTAAAAAACAAATGGTTCATCTATGATTGCAGGTTCCTTGGTTCATCTTGGGCTTCTTTGTTTTATGGATATGGGAACATTTTATGCTTGTACTGGTAAGAAAACCCTAACTAATGGTCCATATATAATACTGGTATCTTTAAAGGTTTTTGAGCAGCCATTTGGATCTCAAACTGAAACAAGGTATTATTGTATTGTGATTGCAGTTTCAAAGCTATTAGTAAGGAATTCTTCTTTGCAGCATCAACCGGTTTGTTTTTGTGGATAGGTTGTCCCTCTTCCTCAGTAGTACAACAAGTCAATTACTTTTTTAGAGTTCTATACAGAAATATAACAATATATATATATATATTGGCCCATCCATTGATTATAGTGTTTCAGGTGGAAAATATCTCTAATATAATTATCCCTGTAACAGGAATGGCTCTGTGGAGAGACACCGTAGTTTATGGTTATGGCTCACCTCTGACATCTTTAAAAGAGCTGGTTTTGGGATCTTAATCCAAAGCGATTACTGCAAATACATCCCAACTGATGCAGAAGTGAACTGGCCTCTAAATCCTGAGCTTGAAATGTAGCAAATGATCCTCCCGTTGTGATGCCAGACTTGATTGACAGACATCTGTCACACTCGAATGCCAAGAGGTTCAAGTATAAAGCATGTCTCTCGTATCATAATTTATTGCCGGAATTTTATTTCCAGGATATTGCTGGAATCAATACCTTGCACTCTTAGATGTTGTTATCGTTAATCAATTATGAAACCATAATTCATTCCAACTCGGAAGACATTTGTGCTCAATTTTTTCGTGCAGTTACATGTAACATTGTATAGTCTCTTATAATTATTTGTCCGATTCCACACCCTGCTTGTTTTTTAATATCTCTCTCTCTCTCTCTCTCTCTCTCTCTCTCCGAGTTGTTTAGTGTTTTATACACTATTTATAACTTTATGATTATGAAGTTGCTTGAACATGGTCTTTCCCCATTATGGAAATAATCATTTTAGAGAAATAAGAAAATTAATTGTTCTGTACTTAAAAGAATCTAAACTGCTCAATTTTGGTTGACATTACTTGGTGATCTTAATTTCTTCCAGCCATGTTTTGAGAATGGTAGGCTTGAGTCTACTTTCGATTAGAGTTTCGATTACAAACTGTAAAATTGTTTTATAATTTATGATCATTTAACATACGAATCGAAGATGTTGCTCAATTTAAACAGGCTTTATGTTTCTAATAGAAATGATATATGTATATATAAACGAGTTTTCTTCTGGCTGACAAGTTATGGACCCCATTGTATTGAACTGATGATCTCATGCATCTTCCATCTCAGTCTTACAGGAGTAGTTTGCTATTTGACAACATTATTAGTCCAAATCCAAGAACTATACTGGAAAAAATAAAAAATAAAAATGTTGCAAATGTGAAATGTGCACCTTTTGCCATGTGCGTCAAAGAGGAATGCCTGCTGCATGCTTCTTTTCAAACAGTGATATTTTCCCGTGGTAAATAGAGAAAAACATAAGTAAAGCTGCATTACACACAAATATATATATATAAACATAAAAAATAAAGAAAATTAGAAAAAAAAAAAAAAAGTAAATAGAAGTACAACGTATGAACTATCTTATGCCCTGCAAAATGCACTTGCAAATTTTCAATGGGAAAAAATAAAATTTGATCATAAAAAACGAAGGTGTATTTTGTATGTTACAACTAACTACTTGTATTCCCACGCAATTTACAGGAATAGTTAAGAGCTATTAAACAGAAAAATGTAAATAATTATGTTAGCATACCAGTGGCCATTATGCAATAAACAAAACATTTACAACAAGAATGTTAGCACCTTAATTTCTTAGAAGCATAATGTTAGGTATATAACAGAACTGCCCAATTCAACTACTTCTAACGGGAAAATGCCTCAGCGTTCTCTCTCTTAAGGCCAGACAGCTCTTAGCCTCTTACCCTTCCAAGATGTTTGGACTCTTAAGTGACCGTTGACCTATTTGCAGAAGTGGGAATGCACGCAAGACCACGTAGATCCTGTCTTCTTGAAATAAACCAATCATGATTTTTCCATGAATCAAATTTTTTTCGAAACCTGCTGGTGATGATCCAAAGGGAAAAAGCTCAAGATGATTCTGCAAAACAATGCATGTCAAGCGTACCATGAGAAGCAATATCTAGGGACAACTAAAGTGATCCATAAAGAGAATAATCAACAATGAACTTTAAACTTAAAAACTATGGCTGGATTGAACTAATCTTAGGTTAAATCTCAATTCAAGATTGATAGCAAAGATTCAAATATAACATGAGGAAGAAGATTGGCAATCAAGTCTTCCTTATTTTGCCCCTTCCATCCCAAGGGGTCTTCTTGTCGACTTGAGAACTATGAATCAGGGACCCACTCTTGCCTACTGAACCAGAAATTAGGGTTGGGATTATTTGGAGAAAAAGACACTTGGCATCAACAAAATTTCAATCAATTCTAGAAAGTTATATTATTTTTCAATTCATAAGTTGCAATCAGAAAATCGGGAATTTTATTAAGGACAAAGTTTGGTGACAGAAGAAAGAGTTGGTAGAACCTAGAGGTCATATAGGAATAGATATCTCAGAAGCATGATTTTAGTACCTTAGGCCTGTTTCTGAAGGTCTTTGATGTAAGTAATTCCCAAATCTGACATAACTCTAGTGCGCGTTTGATGCTAACAAGAGAACAAAGAGATTCCAAGTTTCAAATAACCACTTCCATTTATAAAGATATGGTTATAAAGCAGGAGTGTAATACTTACTAATTACCATATCCATGATTCTGGAAAGCTCTTTCAGCTTCCTCGTCTTTCCAAGTGTACATGTTCCTTAATTGACAGAGTCAGTGAGGACATCAAACAATTGAGGCCTTCTACTGATAGATTTGAACGGTATAATATATAATACATAAAAAGTAGAGATCTATTTCAAAAATGTGTTAGTCACATCTACTCCGTATTTACTGTCAGTATACATAAGAGTCCATAGCATATCAAGATATCATTATTGTTCATGTCTGTATACCAATTGTTTGAATAATTTCCCGGTATAAGAAATTAGAAAAAAACAGCTAGCATATAAATATTGAATCTTATCTGTTTTATTAAGCAACAACTAAAAGAAAGCAATGCATAAAATCAACTTCAAATATCGCAACCACATTACTAGTATAAATGAAAAGGAAATTCACTAAACGCTAGGCAATGGGAAAAATGATGGAAATAGACTGCTTTCCACAGATATGGACGGCTTCAAATTGGAGTGTAATATTATTTAACTAACCAGCAGTAAATATCCAGCTAACAAAGATATACAAAATAGTGGAATGAATAAATCATTGTAAACCCCTAGGGGTTAGCTCAAGTGGTAAAAGCTTTGGTCTTAGGGGTATGCTCTTCTTAGGTCTAAGGTTTATTCCCTCAAGTGCAAGCAATCTTTAGAGGGTCATCCGACTTGGGAATTTTTCCCTTAGATTAACCAAGGTGCACTTATGAAAAATTCCTTGCCGAGGGCCTGTTCACCCCCAGGATTAGTCAGGACGCTGTCCTGGACACTGTTGCCAATTAAAAATAATAATCATTGTATTCCTTCTCGCATTTATGTCACCTTAGTCTTGTTTTGTGCCCTTCGAACCAGTACTGAAAATCCATACAAGACAACAAGGTTTGAATTATAAAAGTGCTTTTTAGAGCTTTTGATATGCCAGCAGATGAGACTTGGCTCTTTTCAGGGCCTATTTTTCCTCTCCAACAGTTAAACCAGCACAGCATGGCTGGAAAGATTATCCTAAAGGCCAGAAATGACCTAAAGCAGAGTGAAGAAATCAAGGAACAAAACCTCTAGAACACTAAAATATGTAATTTATTAAAGATTGTAGAGTATAACACTTACAAGCAACTAAATACTGTTTAATGTATTCTGCCCTTTGCAAAATGGCAGAGCTATTGCGCTTCACTATTTGCATCTGCAGCTCACAAAGTACAAAGGGTACAGATATCCAAGGAACTTGGAAGGGGGGAATGCATGAAGCTAAAAGGGGGAGAAAATAATGGCATTGTGTCAAAATTGGTGGTGAGTTTGTTCTCAGTCCCATCATGCCAAACGTACAAAAGGACCAAAAACTTCTTATAAAGGCATACGTGCAGCCTAAAACATAACAAAAGGAGGTTTCAAAAATGCAGGGTAGAGACCATATGTTTCCGAAATGATGATTTGTGGACCTTTGTCAAGACTATAGTGAAAAAAATCAAGAGCAAAAAATTGTGAATCCTGTGTGCATAAAGGGGTGTTCCTTGATTCTAAATTTCTTCTTCTTCTTTTTTTTTTTTTAATTCATGGTCCCAAAACTCAATATGGGAAATCATTACCTCTAATTAGGAAACTATGTCCCCCTCCTAGGAGGGCCGGTCAACTTCTCTTTCTGCTCTAAAGCTTTGACTAGTGGCTCAACATTTTTTTTCCTTCCCTTGAAATTCAAGAACCCAAAGATGGAAATATCCTTTTTCTATAGATTGCCAGAAAGAAATGAAGAACTTCTGCAAAGTTAACAGAAAAAGATATTATTTGTAAAACGAAGAGAGTAAGTAGCAAAAATTGAAAACATTCACCTTGTCTCTGGGAGACGAACTCAAAAGGAATGAATGCAGAAACTGCTCTTTCAACTGCAATGATTCTACTTCACCAAAATACAGGACATCTCAAAGCAAGAAGAATCAACAACTAACCAAACTAGTCAGATGCAATAATTTGGATTGTCATTAGAGAACTTGACTATAAAATATGTAACACTCTAATAGAAAGCCCAAACCACATAGTCTATATTCCAAAAGAACTAGTCAATAATATAATTAGAGCCACATTTAAATCTTATAAAAAGTAAAAATTTCTCATTTCCAAGAAGTGTGAGATCACATACACTACCTACTATTATCCTTATCATATGGGATATCATAATCTCCCCCTCTTAAATTTCCGACATCCTTATCGGACCCGTCCGTTATAAGTGACACAACTCAAATCCCACATTTCGGTTGGAATAGGTTCTAATATCATTTGTAATGCTCCAATAAGAAGTCTAAACCACATGACCTATACTCCAAAAAGACTAATCAATATTAAAATGGGAACTTCATTTGAACGTTATAAAGAGCAATAACTTCTCATTTCTAAACATTTTTTTTTAATGTCAAGGAACCTCTCCTAGGCAAGGTCCTTCAGACCCACCCCTGTAGAGTAATCACCGATCCCATGCAACGCACTCTCAGAAGTTTCCCTACATGATACTGGTTAAATCGCTGGCTTTTTACCAAAGAGTGTGGCCGTAAAAGATTGTTTGCACTCATAAGGTATTGAACCTTCCCAAACAATGTAAGTCGCTTACATCACCTACCTCATCTGTATCATATGGGATATCAGAAAATAACTTCTTCTTTTTTTATGAATAAACAAATTTCATTAATCAAAGAAAGGCAAAGCAAATTACACAAAAAAACTCTTATGCCCTAACTAAGTAGGAGCATTAGATGTAAGAAAATCATGAAAGTCTATGCCATTAAAGTCCATAGCGATGGCCCAAGTACAAAGAGTTCTAAAAAATAAAACTTTGAGCTCCTTCATCGATCTCTCTTTGTCCTTGAACGTCTGCTCGTTGCGCTCCTGCCACAAGCACCACATAATGCAAATATGAATCATCTTCCAAACTATTTTGATCTGTTGCATGCCTCTTATACTTGTCCAGCTTGCTATCATAGTTATCACAATCTTCGACATGACCCAAGCCAAATCCAATCTACTAAACACCTCGTTCCAAAGTACCCTTGCAATCTTACAGTGTAGAAGGAGATGCTCCACCGACTCGTCCCCTCGTCTACACATGCAACACTAATCTGTAATGATTACTCTCTTCTTTCTCAGGTTATCCGTGGTGAGGATCTTACCCAACAACACTATCCACACAAAATAAAATGAAGTTTTAGGGGGTACCTTACGTCTCCAAATCTTCCTCCACGGAAACTGAGAGTTGGGATATTGTGCAAGGGTCTTATAGAAAAATCAGAAAAAAAAAAAAAAAGACACCTTTCTCTGTAGGCGACCACCACAGACCATCCACTAACTAAGGGTTCAGTCTTATGGAGTATATAAGGCAGTAAAATTCTGCAAAGGTGCTCATTTCACAATCCTATGCTGTCCTACTGAAGTTAATGTTCCAATGTATCCGCCCTCCCGACATTCTCCTGACTTCCACCACTTTAGCATCTTTAGCACTTGCAATCTGAAAAAGACACCTTTCTTATAGAAAAATCAGAAAAAAAAAAAAAAGACACCTTTCTCTGTAGGCGACCACCACAGACCATCCACTAACTAAGGGTTCAGTCTTATGGAGTATATAAGGCAGTAAAATTCTGCAAAGGTGCTCATTTCACAATCCTATGCTGTCCTACTGAAGTTAATGTTCCAATGTATCCGCCCTCCCGACATTCTCCTGACTTCCACCACTTTAGCATCTTTAGCACTTGCAATCTGAAAAAGAGAAGGAAATAAATCTTGCAATGCCTTGTGACCACGCCAAACATCTTGCAATGTTTTTCCTAAAAATAAAAAGAATAAAATATTTTTATACTTATTAACACAGTTCAGAACTCTATTGTTCAGCTTATTGTCAGTGTTAATTACCAAAAACACCAAGTAAGAGTTGATAAAGGCTGAATTCCAATGCTCTTATTTATTTATTTATTTTTTAGGTAAGAAATTACTTATCAAATATAGAAACAGACTTTGATCAGTTTAGAAGAAAAGCGATGTGATAATATAAATGCTCTAGGCCAATACAAAGGCAGCAAGAATGCATACCGAAAGTACTTCAGGACCAGATGTCTCAATATAGATTTGGAATGTTGCAGTAACACATGCTTCCATTAGTCCTCAAGTGGTTGGCTATCCATAATAGACATCTCCTGTCTTCTGTTTTAAGCCAATCTATCACATATTCTTTCTCTTATACAGTTCCTTTACCAGTCTCTGAGCATCAACCTTCTTTCCTCGTCTAGCAAATGTAGCGCTAATACGTAAAAGGGTACTTTCACATGGAACAAACCCTTTCTCTTGCATCTCCGTGAATAATCTTTTTGCCTCAGCCCGATATGGCACTTTCCATGCCATGTCCAACTCTGGCTGATTAGATAGATTGCACCAGCCACATATCAGTATGTCATAAGTTGAAGAATTTAGAGATACCCCTCTTGCCTGCATCTCATTTAAAAGCTCCCTAGCTTGGTCCATCTTCCCCACCTTAGCAAAATCACTAATAAGCACATTGTAGGTGCTAGTTTTGGGAACAAAACCTTTAGTTACCATTTCGCAGTAAAGTTTTATTGATTCCTTCTTATTTCCAATCTTGCCATGTCCAGAAATTAAAGTATCATAAATAGAAGCATTAGGGACAAATCCTCTTTCCTGCATTTCACCAAATAAATCATCTGCCTCTCTCATCAAACCAGCAGCTGAAAGGCCTCCTAGAAGGAGATTGTATGTAGCAATATTCGGAGAAACACCTTGAACCAACATCCTAGAATACACAGAGAAGGCCTTCTTTACATGGCTGCTTACACAATACCCACGTATAAGGGCATTGTAAGTAACAGTATCTGCTTCAAGTCCTCTTTCTTTCATATCTTTCAATACTGAAGTGGCTACCCTGGTCATCCCTACCCTGCATAAGGTAGTGATGAGAGTGTTATAAACCGCCCGATCAAGTTTAAGCCCCATACCTACTAGTTGCTCATGCACATGTAAAATTGAATCTGCCCTCATACTCTTTGCAGATGCACCAAGCAGAACTCTATAAGTGGTTAGAGTAGGGTTATGACCCAGCATCAACATTTCATTCAAAATGTCCATTGCTCTCTTAATATCACCATCTTCACAAAGCCCCTTAATCAGAATGTTCGAGGTGATTGAATTTGGCATTAAGCCTTGGCTCTTCATCTCATTCCAGAGTTCAAAAGCATTTTTGAAATTCCCCCGCTTACAATAAGCATTAATCATGGTGTTGTAAGTAGCATGGTCTGGAGACAAACCCAAATCTCTCATTCCAGTATAAACAGATTGTAGTTCATATTTTTCCAGCTTCAATAGACCATTAATCAAAACATTATATGCAACAACATCAAACCTAATATTTTTCTGTGTCATTTCTTGGGCCATGTTAAGAGCATCTGTCTCCATACCAACTTTGAAGAAGCCATCCATTAAGGACGTATAGTTAACATGGTCAGGCAACAAGCCCCTAGACATCATATCTTTGAATAGTCCCTCAGCCTCCACCATGCTTCCTCCTCTTTTCCAGTTGTTCACAAAAGCATCAAGTATAAAACGGTTTTCCTCTAATCCTCCCACTTTCATCTCATTATATAGATCAAGAGCAGTTGCTTGGTTGCCTGCCTTGAAATGGCCATCAATTAGTGTTGCATAAACAAAAGCATTTGGCAAGATATTTTGTTGCACCATCTTCCTCAGTGCATTAACAGCTTCACCAAGCATTCCTTTCTTTGTATACCCATTTATGATAGAGGAGTAGGTAATCACATTTGGCAAAGCATGCTTCTGCACCATTTCTTGCAGCACAGACTCTGCAGTATTCATGTCTCCTAATTTGCAAAGTCCATCAATTAGTGCAGAAAAGGTGATAGAATTTGGAACTATGTTAAGCTTAACAAATGTTTCGAACATGCGCGCAGCCTCACTGGCTTTCCCGACCTTAAAAAGTCCATCCATAAAAGCACTAAGTGTGACCACATCAAAAATAATGCCACGAACTACCATCTGGTTCTGAAGAATAAAAGCCTCGACATCTCTCCCCGCCTTTAACAGAGAATCAACAAGGATGGTATATGAGACGTGATTGGGATCCACACCCATCTTCTCCATCTCCATCAGAAGATCTTTTGCTTCAGCTAATCTCCCATGCTTGCAAAGGCCATACATAATGGAACTGTAAGTAACAACATCGGGGAAGAACCCATTCATTACCATTTCCTCATACACAGAAAGTGCTTCCTCAAGCCCTTGCTGCTTACAGGATGCACTGATGAGGGTAGTGTGCGTAATAAGGTTCGGCTTCAAACACACACTTTCAGCCCCATCCTCAATATCCTCAGTTTTCAAAACCGCAAACTCCTCATTTGTCTGAGATCCCAAAACCTTATCGATAAGACTCTTGGCGTGAACAAAATCACCCATCTTGCAAGCCCCATTTATCAAAGTATTATAAGTAACAACGTCAGGCAAAAAACCGTTATTTTTCATATTCTCCATCCATTTGAATGCGTGGTCAACTTCCCCAGCTTTGCAATACCCATTAATCAAAGAATTCAAACCCGTAGCATCTGGATGAATCCCCCCACTTACTAAATCATTCATGACCCACTCTGCATGCTTTACCAGCCCAATATTGCAAAACCCATTAACCAATATGTTTACAGTAATAGAATCTAGACACACACCCTTCTTTACCATTTCTGACAAAAATCCAAAAGCCTGATTAGCCAACCCTTGTTCACAGAACCCCCAAATGACAGTATTATAGGTAACAGTATCAACCTCCGCACTCCTAAGCAAATCCAATGCCAGACCCAACTTCCCCACTTTGCACCAAGAATGAACCAATATGTTGAAGGTGAAAACATTAGGCAGAACCCCACAAGCGAGCATGTCATTGTAAAGAATCCATACCTGATCAACCAAACCAGAGGCATTGAATTCGTATAGTAGCCGATTCCACAAGGGCAAAATGGGAACGATACCGTGGTTTCGCAGAGAGAAGAAGGTTTCAGAGGCTTTGGAAAATCTTCCACACGTCAAGTAGAGGTGGATGAGGGTGCAGAAGAAGGTGGCATAGAGATGGGTCTTTGACGATGAGAAAGGCATCACATTTGTGTCGCTCCTGGGATAAGGAGGGGAGTTTGTGAGAGAGGAAAGTGGGTTTTGATTGGGTTTTACGGATGATGAATGGTCGGGGTGCTTGGTGGAGGAAGAAGAAGAGAAAGTCTGAAAGAGACATGTAAAGGAAGGAAGAGTCATTGTTTGCTTCTTAAAGAGCTGCACCATTTTGCTTTGATTCGCAGCAGTCAAGACAGATTTCCACTGAATCCTTCATTCCTTAGATAACAGAGGCGGAGTAGACATGGTGAAAAACTTTCAAACCGGACTTGGTGTTTAGTTTATTTTACACCATCCTCTTTTTTTATCTAGAATTTTTTTATTTTTTTTATTTTACACCCTTCTCGTATTTGATTTATTATTCATAATGGAATCGATTGGAGTAAATAATTTCGAGAAGAAAAATGTTTGGGATAAACCACACTCAGAGCATCCTATCTCACGTGTTACTGTTCATATGAACAGTAACACGTGAGATAGGATGCTCTGAGTGTGGTTTATCTCTAGCATCCCTCTTTCGAGAAACTCTTGGATCAGGTGTATCCTATGTTTATCGGAGACTAATAAAATTTGGACATAGCCGAGCACATAAACACAACATGGACCTGATCGCATAATAGAAATAGTCAATTGCCTTTCAATCGCACGCCCACAAGACTTAAGACTCGTTTGAATTCAGAGATGAGATGAGTTTAATTTATTTTTTAATATTATTATTATTTTGAGATTTGAAAAATGTGTGTTCGGATTTGAAAAATGTATATAGGAATTTGTGTTTTATATAAAAAATTATAAAAATATAATGATGAAATGAAGATGAGTTGAGCTCATCTTCGAATACAAACGGGACCCTAGACACCCAGCCGCAACCAAGAACTTGGAAAGTAGAATTTGCCGCACGCAGACCAGGTCGTACGCCAGTGGACGAGCAACTCTTTTGGCAAATCCAAACCGGCGCACCCAAAATCTCAACAAAAATATAGCAGAAGAAAAAGTTCTTGCAAATACGGAGCCTTCACCAAAGTGACAACAATGCAAAAAGAGATCCTGATGACTAATACAAAAGTTACAAAAATTATGCATAGAAGCTCTTCAACACTGCCACTAGAGTCCCTGGGATCCCTCGTCTCATCCTTCCCAAAAAGCCACGCAACAACCACACTATGAAATCAAAAAATAAAATAAAATAGAGAAAAAACATATCACCAAACACCCACCAACTAGGGGTGTTACCCGTCCTATTGAGGGTGAGGCCACCCTCCCCCTCGCCCCTGCATGGGGGGGAGTCTCATTTTCTTTTATGTGCTCCGCCCCCGTTTATGCGGAGACAAGGTACCTTATTCGCTGACAAGGGTGCGGGGGTGGCCCCTCCCCTCCCCTCCCCTACCCTCCCCTCCAATCAAATAACAAAAACTAAAGAGACTGAGATGACAAGACCTGCGAGAGAGATCGAGGATGTGACGAGACCTTCTTCAGCAGTGGATTCGTGGCCAAGTCAACAAACCACCTTCTTCTCAACCCTAAGTTCCACCTTCTACGGGGAAGAGGCTCAAAGACGAGAGTTTATGTGCGAAGTTGCGAACTGCAAAGAAGGATTTAAGGATGCAATGACCATATTGGTGAAAAGAGCCACCCATACCATCGTTGAAGCAGGTGAAGAAGCTAAAGAAATCTTAATCTTCAAGAAAGAGAGAAGTTGAAGGAAAGAATAATTTGTATGCAAAAGGTTAAAAACATTGCGTTTTCAATTACCAAGTGGACTGTGTTTCAATTAAAAGGCAGCAAGGCCCACAGCCCAATTCGTTCAACTTCATGCACGTGCCTCAGGTTGCAATTAAAAGGCCTATGTCCCTTGCCCAGACGATATCATCTCCTACAAGTCAACTTCATCATCTTCTCTAATCTAGCCTTTTAGGGTTGCTTAAGTTACAGGAGATGTCAATCTTCAAAGATGGGGGCAGGATGGGATATATATAAGGGCAAGGTCCACCTCATACTGCCCCCGTCATAACACCTAAATGCGGGCGGGATCCGCCCCCACCATAACAGATGGGGTGCTCCATTCCGCCACACGAGGGTAGGACGGAAAGCGAACGGGGCAACAAGGTCAGGTACCCGCTGCCCACCCCTACCACCAACAGCCATCCCCCAAAGTCACCACAAGGTCTTAACACATACAAATAAAAAATTTTATCATCCTCTTTGCATAAGAATTACACAATAAAAATGATGATAATAATTTGCAAATGATGGTGAGTTTGCGTTAGGTCCAGTTGAAGTGAGCTTTTAGTTTTTTGATATTTCATTTTGGAGATGAGAGAGAGAGAGAGCGCAATGTCGATGTTCTTCTCCAAAAATATAATAGTATGCTGAAGCAAAGGTCTTGAACCATATTTACTGACTTTCAATAAGAGAGAGGGGGGGAAGGAATGACGAAAATAAGGGATTTGTTTTCTTCCTATACAGTGCGGTCTACTATTGAGAAAATGTGGGACCTACGTGGATGGATACTATTGGATGTTGATGTTTAGAGTAAATTGGATGTACGTCTAGGAATAAATTCTAAATAAGATTTGCTGCATGCAGTCATTTTTGTGCACTCTTTACATACTCTAGTAATGTGATTGGCCAAAATAATTGTTTTATATTTAAAAAAAAAATGAAGCAACCAATTACATTAATGGAGAGCGTAAAGATTATGTAAAAGTGACTATACATAAAAATTATTATTCTCAGTAATTTCCACTTTTGAATTCTCTCTCTCTCTCTCTCTCTCTTAATTTCAAGCTCTTGAGTCTTTCTCAATTCTTCTTCCTTTGCCATTGCCAGGCTCTCACGCCATGTTGTGACACTAGGGAGCCATCCACTTTTGGAAGTAACCACTCGGGCACGATGGTGCTGCCTAGGACCTCCTCTGTGACAATTGCCATAAGCCATAATCAATGGTTTCTCCTCCTCTTTTAAACAAAGCGTTTTATTACCTACCCCTTTGCACCCCACAATCCTCATGTTTGCTTGACCACCAATGTCGTGCAAGAAGCTCCCTCACCTCCACTCTCTCGGCTGCAACCCGAAGCCACTACAATGGACGTGACTCAATCATTCTCCAACAATAAGGAACAGCCTTAGCACTACTCATTGTCTCAGTCGTCTTTGACCACTACCAGGTTGCGCCTCCATTTGTAGCCAATAGCCTTTGCCCAATTTCAATAGTCAACATGAGGTGTTATTATCTGTATTATTGGTCGGTTTGATTCAAATTTGACATTTGGCTTGAGGAGAGAGAAAGAATGGGTGTAAATTGGTTTAGGAAAGATAGAGAGAGATGGAGGAGTGTATGGCGTGGCGAGTAGGGTTGTTCAAAAATTCAATTTTTGGATTTTGATAAGTTGGAGTCGAAAGTTTTTTACTAAAAAAAAATTAGTGATGATACTGTAATAATTAAAGAATAATGCTACTTTAACATCTTATTTTGTCATCTTATTTGGATACTTTATATATTTTATTTTTATTTTACTTAATAGTTAAAAAATTGACTATTAGTGTAGTTTTTTTATATTTTTTTTAAAATGTTTAAAAATGATAATAAAAAATATGAAAAAAAACTTCGAAAAAAAATGAAAATCTGATTTTGATCTAGCAATAACTTGAACTGATTAGATAGAAGCAGTAGAGTAATACAGCTCATAATTAAATGTGTAATTGTTTAAAAAAATATATTATTAAAAATTTAATTTTTTTTATATGATTTTGTATTTATTTATTTAAAAAAAACTATGCTGAATTTCTACATTATATAATTATATATATCATTTCGTTTTTTTATATATATATAAACAATCCTTGTTTATATGCTAGAAGGTATACGATAAAATTGGAAGGTATAAATCCTCTATTTATATCGTCGAGGCACACAAAGATTGTAGAACAATGCCATTTTTCATTTTAAAGGATTTTCATCTCCAATCATACTTGGTAATGTCGCACATCTTAACTGCTTGTCATTTAAGTAGATCATAGAATAAGCCATTTGAAATGTGCCACATCATTAAGTGAGATGGCAAAGCTTTAAAATGAAAATCTTTGTGTGCCTCTCTGGCCAAGAAGAGTTCTACTTTTTTTTGTCCAAATAATTCTATAACTCTTTACTAGCAAGAAAATTAGACAATGTTGAATTCAAGATTTTAAATCTCGTATCTACGTATAGATTTTGATAATAATAAATAAATTCAAAACTCAAGTTCAAGTTGTCTACACATAAAAAGAGCTAAGCACATCAAAAAATCAAGCATAAGTAAAAAGAATAACAAGTCTACAAATGAACCTCATAAAATAATTTTATACATCTTTAGATAAAATCTAAAATTAGATTAAAACTCAAAATTAATTTCTCTTACAAAGTATCAATTTTTTTATTCAAATGTCTAGACATCATCAAAAGGTTTAATTTTGACAATTATATTTTACATGTGCATGATATATGCAATAACATCATCAAAAAGTTTAAATTCAAAAATTATATTTTATATGTACATGATATATGCAATGACATCATCAAAAAGTCTAAATTTGAAAATTATATTTCACATGTGATTGACATATGCAATGACATCATTAAGAATTTGTAATTTAAATTTAGAAGATGATTGAGTATTATTTTTTGACATGTGCATGTGTTGTTTGAATATTTTGAAATACGAATGATGTTGTCTTGAAAAGATATATTTTTATTTAAATATTTTGAAATATAAATGATGTTTTCACATTTGTTAAGATTTGAAATTGAAGACTCATTTATCTATAAATAGCTCACTTGATTTTTGTAAAATCATAATAACAAAAGCCTACACATCAATTGAAAACCTTTTACATCATTCTTTCAAAACTCTCATTCTCTCATTCTCTCACTCTAAGTTTTGTGTCTTAATTCTTATTCTTTTTTAAAGAAATATAGGTTGCACTGTATTATTCTTATTTCACTCATTGAGAAGCGTACTCTGATAATCTACTCAATATCAGCTCTTGTAGCAATAAGAGGATATGTATAACTCTTGTATGTGTAGAAGATATTCTACACAGGAAATAGTTGAATCAACTAGTGTAAGGCGATTGCAAGTGTAGAAAGTATTCTACACTGGTTCTTTGTAATGATGTTGTTCAAAAATGTAATAGATTGTTATCTCCACCTGAAAGAGAATGAATAGTGAATTTGAGAATTTGAGAATTTTCAAGGAGTAATTTGAGGCGAGAACATAGATAGTGGGGTTGAATCTCGTTAAAATACTGAGTTTGCTTCTTCTTACCTTTACTCTTTTTATTTTCTACCGCTTCATATTTTATATTATGTATTTAATTTATAATTGTTAATTTATCTTGTGTTAATCATCTAAGCAAAAGATAATGAAAAAAACTTCAATTAGGAATAGGTGTAAAATATTATAAGTACAACATCCAATCATAAGTTTACACGTATTTTTTTAAAAGTAAAATAGGATTGGCTGCGTGCATTTCGTCATTTATTTTACACGGATCCCTTTTTTCTTTTCAACCATTTCACCCTCCCTCTCCCTCTCTCTCCATTATCTATAAATCAGTTTTAACACATTTTTTTTTTCGTCCAAAATTTTCTTCTTCCACTTTTCACTCATTTTGAATTGTAGCCTCAATTTTTCCTATTCTCAGCCCCCTCTCGTGCTGTCGCTCACTCCTCAGGCCTAAATAAGTTTTTTTAAAAGATATCATATCGACAAGGGAGGCAAGGCTTTTGGCAAGGGGGGAGCAAAATGGCATCGTAAGATCCTCCGAGACAACATACATGAAATCACGAAGCCAATGATTCGCCGGTTGGCTTGTAAGGGTTCTATGAAGCGGATCAACAGCTTGATTACAAGAAGATCCGTGGTGTCTTGAAAATCTTCTTGGAGAACGTGATTTGCGAAGCACGCATAAAGGAAAAGTAACGTGATTCTGATTGTGGTCTTTGTAGTTGGACCTCAGAATAGAATTTCCCGAATGTTTAATGCAAAGAAAGACTAATTTTAGCAAAGATTGAATCTTATTCACGATTATGGTGATAAGTTGGAAACAACGTCAACTAGGGGATGTCGTTGGGTTGAGCTGGTTCCCATCGAGATAGTTGGACTAGACTAAGATTAATTCCACTAAAGGAAGTGAAAATGTGCAATCAGGATTAAGCTTAATATTTGCATCCGCCTAGTTGATAATATGCTCGAAAAGATTAGGCTATCATGATTGAACTACATTGAGCTGGCCTTTTCTATTTGTTTGCGATTTTCTTTTTTGGTTGCTAGTTTCTTTTTCTTTTCTAGTTAAGAAATTATTCCTCAAGTTGTATAAATTAAGTTCTTTCACCTTTAATGAGCACAAGCTAAACTGTAATTTGTCCACTATAAATTCGAAATGGGTATAAAAAAAGAGAAAGGATAGGTTGGGTGAAGTAATTGATAGATTCCCTATAACCAAGTGTATTTCACTTTTAAAAAAAAAAACGTGTCATTTTGTGATTAGCTGGTGTAAACTGAAGTTTTACAACATTTTGGATGGTAGCGTCTCCCATAAAGAATATGTTTTTTTTTTGTTAGCTCTCTTGATTCAATAACCTAGTTTGGATACAAAAGTCCTCCCAACTCATTTTAATTTATCTAATTTAATTATTAATTTTTTTTTAGATTCTCACATAAAATATAATAAATAATTTAATTTTTTCAAATTTAAAAATAATAATAATATTAACAAAATAATATTATAATATTATTTTATTCAACTTTTATCTTAATTCATTATCCAAACCTCTCATTGTATTGAATAAATTCCTCTGGAAATGTTTTATTGACTAATAGTCTCTATACACAAACCATATTAATATTTTAGATGTAAAAAACTCATGATTGTGTCTATATATTTAGGAGTTTAGCTTAACTCTTATTTGGATTTGGAAAACATTTTAGCTCATTTCATATTATTATTATAATTTTTTTAATTTTTTATGCGAAATATAATAAATAATTTAATTTTTTCAAATTTTAAAATAATAATAATAATAACTAACATTCTAACAATATTTTATTCTTGAATTTAACTCATATAATACATTAATCTAATTAAATTGACTTGAATGGTATCCATTTGTACTCTTCTAATTAATCTTTTGTCTTAAAACCATAAACTTTGTCAATTATACATATTTCCAATCAAATTCATGATAAGGTAAATTTGATAATTGATTTCTATAGCTATAACTAATAAACATAGTCCAACTTCAAAGAAGATATTTAAGAAAAATTTTATATATCATATTACTATTTTATTTTTATCTTATTATATAAGATGTAACATATTTATCACTATTAAATAATTTTTTATTAAGTGATTTTTTAACATTTAATTATAATAAATATTTCACATTTAAATAATAGGATGAAAATGAGATAGAAGTGCAGTGCTTAGCATTGCTCGGGATCTAAATATCCAACTAAATCTAATAAAATTCATATAAATAAAAAAGAATAAAGAATAAAATCGCATTCCAACAAATAATACGATAAAGGCTCCTCACAAGGCATCATCGTTACTTGTTAAAAATAAACCTTCAACTATGCGAGTCAGATTAACACAATTGATTCATTTATCAAGTATGTCTAATCAAATTGATCATCCAACCCAAATTTTATCATAATGAATTATAATTCTTCAAATCTCATGTCCAATCACTTGATCTATTATGACAAATATTTATAAAACCGATTCAAAATTCTCTTCAACTCATTTCTATTTTATTATTATATTTTTTTAATTTTTTATACAAAATATAAATTCTTATACATGTTTTTTAAATCTCAATACACCTTTTTTTAAATTCCAAATCATATTTTTTAAATTTTTAAATAATGATAATATTAAAAAATAAATTAAAGTCATTTCATCGCTAAATCTAAATGCAGTCAAGTTTGAATTCTTTAATCCGACATCAAGTTTATGAAAGACCTAGGATTGTCGATAAATAAAAAATAAAAATTTTTATTTTTACTTTAGACTTTAATCATATATGTTATATAATATATATTTTAAATAACTGTATATTATATTTAAAATGCTACATATTAATTATTAATATTTTAAATTTTGTTTTTCCTTAAAAAAATATATAATTTAAGAGAAAACAAAAATAGCATTATAAATGGAGGATCATATTTGTCATTGGGAAGAGAATATGTTGCACGAAGGAAAGAATATCCTACAAGCTTCAAGAGAACACAAACAAAATGGACACCTCATCCCCCACGACACTTATAACTCCGCCAACACGTAATCCATGTACATAAAAATAAAAATAATAAAATTATTATGAATTATTGGGAGTGGTTTTTGTGCCTCTTAATTATTTTATGAATGACTCTACCATTATTATTTTAAGTCTTGTGCAGTAACTTATACAGTAACTTCAACGCTTATAAATATGAATTTCGTTCGTTCTGAAATTTATAAAAAAATATATAAAATGAAGAAAGTTTCAGTTCTTGAGAGTTCTTAAGAGTTCCTTTTATATTTCTTTTTTGCAATAGTAGTAGTTTCATTTTTAGTTTTATAACACGTTATCAGCACGAGATTCTACCAATACTGAAACTAGTGGTCTTCTACTTCAAATAAGTTTTTCAATATATTATTTGCAGTCATCGAGATAAATATTAAAAATAATATTATTGAATATTACTTGATAAAATTTTATTTTTATTCTCATGATTATATGAATATATTTCTCAAATTCACAGATTTATTTTTGTGATTTATATATATAATGTCAAATATTGAAATTTATTACTATTGATATTTCTGGAAAAAAAAAAAGTTATTTATTCAGAATCCTTAATGAGATCCATTTGAATATAATGATGAACTTGAGAGATACAATCAAAAAAGAAAATCACGTGTCCCTGCAGGACCGTACTGTGTATCTCATGGTAAAAAAATCATCTTATTGTATTAAATGAATTAAGGGAGAGATTTGAGAATCAGAAGACGTAATCCTCTAAAAAGATCATTATGACTTATTGCATCTGAAGTTGCAAGATTTTAAGAGTGGTATTAAATATTCTGCACTCTTTAAAATCAGCTCAATATTGAAATTATGCAGTTAAAAAGTCACTAATGATGATATTTAAAAAAAGACATATTATTTTTCATACCTCGAATGCACTCCTGCAATAGCAATATCGAGAGCGAAAATTAAACTAATATTCTAAATTTTTATTTTGTCTTCTAGTGATTGAGTTAAATGATGAGTTTTTGTTAATAAATCACTAGTTACGTCCTATTAATGATATTGAATTTATACCATTCTCAGAAGTGAATGGTGCATCCTTTCAAAAGAATCAAAAGCATAGACGTGGTAGAAGAATTATAGAAATATTGGCCCTAAAAAGGACAACACTAAAGATGATAAAAATATACTGTATCACCAGAAGTGATCCAACTCAGAGAATGGTAAAGGCCCTCAGAATAATTTTTCATAAAAAAATAAAGATATTTGTCATAGATGTGGTATGACTGAACAGTGATCACGTACTTATTGTACGACCAAGCACTTGATTTACTTTTACTAAACTTTTATACATTATAGTAAAATTTTATCATATTTTGAAAGAACAAAAAGTTGGTGCCTGAAGTACGACAAGAAATTACTTGGAATAATAAAACTCTGTCTAAATTTAATTCTCTTATAAATGAATGTGAATCAGAAGTTCAAAAGATTACCTATTTGTAAAGTGTTGCAAATCAGTTACAGGATGTATTTACTGACACTAAAGGTGTTATAAAATCATATAGTACTATTGTTAATGCTTAAAAAAGAATTGAAGTCCCTGAAGGACGAGTTGTTAAAATAGCAATAGATGAGTCTAAGATATGCCTGAAGTGTTGAAAACCTATAGGTGCAAGAGAAAAAAAAAATCGGTGCTTCTGAAAAGACCATACTTTCTGTATAAAATATAATTCTCTTGAAGATGAAACCTCCTGAAGAGTATAACTCCTGAAGAGAAAATTCCTGAAAAGTACAAACCTCCTGAAGAGGAACCTCCTGTAGAGGTATTTCATGAAATGTTTTCCCTTGGAGGGGAACAATGAGATCTTAATACATTTCATGAGTACTGGAAAATTTATGGATAGAAATAAAACTGTTGTCGACAACATATATGATAACACTTAACATTACCAGAAGTAATGAAGAAAGTGAGTCAAGAATTGTCGAAAAATGTTGACGTAGAAATGATTGACTAAAATGAAAAGCAGCTATTGAAGTTGAATTAAAATCGCTATCAAAGCGAGAGGTATTTGAACCTGTTGTCCAAACAGCAAAAGGGTATAATGCCTATAAGATATAAGTGAGTATTTATACAAAAGCGTAATGAAAAATGAAATTGTGCGGTACAATTTGTCGCACAAGGTTTCTGCAGAAACCTGAGAGTAGTTATGAGGAAACATATTTCCTTGTTATGAATGCAATCACATTCATATTTTTAATCGATTTGGTTATTACAAAAGGATTAGATATACAGTTGATGAATGTGGTCACTGCATATTTATAAAGATCATTAGATCATTACATATATAAAGATATGCGATACTTGAAGCATTTAATCCAATTACATGTAGGAGTATATACTTTATAAAATTTCAAAGATTTTTATATGGGTTAAAATAATCTGGACGCATGTGGTATAATTAAATCAACGAGTATCTATTAAAAGAATGATTTGAGAATAATCCTCTATACCCATGCGTTTTATCAGAACCTGAATTTGTCATTATTTCAGTTTACGTTGATGATTTACCTTATTAGAACTCCTGAAGAGATCACAAGGGCTGCCATAAATTCAAGGAATACATTTGAAAATAAAAGATCTTATTATTTATTTGATAGATAAGATACAATAATTTGAGACTTCTAGCCTCATCTCTCAAATGCATTTGCTCTTCATAAAGCAACATGTCATCCTTATCTAAATGATTAGGCAGTCGAAATGAAGAGGCAAGTAAAGATTTTAAATCCTTATTTTCTTGCTTTAAGTCTGCTATTTTTCTGTTAGACTCTTGAACAAGTCGTTGAAGTACGGAAACATTCTCGTTAAGCTCCTTAATCTCACGATTTTTGAACTGTAATCGGTTGGAAAACCCGACAATAGAGGAGGAGTATCGGGTGCCAAGAGTCACCAGCTCATAAACAACTTCACGATCTGACTTATTAGCCAGATCATTCGCTTGCTACAACATGACACCTGCGAAAGATGCAGGAATAACTTATAATTGAGGTGAAAGATACCTCATATGTTGATCGTGGGAAATATTGAAAGGAAATTGATAAGCTATTGAACATTTGTAGAATAAGAATGTAAATACAGATGAATTATAGATATGAGAAGAAGATTTAATGCGAACTATATGAAGTTAAAGACGGTTCTTATAGAAATGGAAATAAGAACAAGACAAACCATCATCTTTTCAAATCTCACTTTACAAAATATGCTGGATGCATAATTTCAAAAGTCAACGAGATTAATTACAACTGTCCCTATTTTCTTATAAACGCTGAACCTCTACTGATAGCTGCTGTTGCTGACTTTGTATTTGAGCTCTCTCTCATTCCAGCTTTTCTACTCGTATTTTCAGGTCACGAGAATACCAGTCTACAAATTTTTTCAACTCCTTGTTTTCTTATCTTAAATCTTTATTTTTTCTATCTTTAGTTGCAAGCGTTTGATGCAACTCAGATATTTGATTTTTAAGATGATCAACCTCACTCGTTCTCGCCAATAGCCTCTAAGACATGGTTGTAAGAGAGGTAGTATATTGAGCACTGAGGGTTATTGATGCTGCAACAATTTCAGGATCAGTTTTACTAGAAAGATATATCTCTGCTCCTATCATAGTGTTTACAGCTACAAGAGAAAATATAAGTGGTTGAGGTATAAAATGTTAATGGTTAAATCTGAGACATTAGAATTTCTATCAGACATAATATCGTTCTGGAAGAACAATAACTGAATTTATGAAGAATGTGAGATCTTTTTGCTGGAGTAAACCAATGGTAAAATTGGTTATATTTAAACAATAACCCGTAACATTCAAATCTCTTCAAGATCTCGTTTGTCAATAATATTAAGCAGATTTGATTTTCCGCCGAACTGATAATATTAGATTTCAAAGCTTTTACAACTTTTATCATGTATAGATGGTTTCCAATGCTATTTCCGCCGTATATAAACAAGTTCTCCCTAATAATGCCAACTGAGGAGAGAAAATTTTATATGAAAGTATTATCATGTTCTCTATAATGCATTATTTAAATAGAAATCATGTTTGAATTCTCAACCTATTATATATGTCGAAATAATGTTTACTTATTACTTGAAATACTAATGCATATTATCAGGGAGAGTTTAAGTATTACAGCAGATATCAGATTTTTACTAAGTCTGTCAACCAGATATTATTTTATACATTTTCAAATCACTCAGAGATTAATTCAATTCATGAAAACGAGTTTAGAATATATTTTAATTGAGATCAATGATTCTACATATTCAAGAAAAGTGCAGTATTCCCATGATCAATAATAATCCAACAATTTTATATGAAAATAATGCTACTTATCATTCAAAGCAAAAGAAGATATATCAAAAATACGATTAAGTGATAATCTGATAGATTTATTCACGAAAGCATCACCAACTACGACATTCAAGAAAATTGTGCAGAACATTAGAATGTGAAGACTCAAAAAATCTATCGTCATGCACTTTCCAGAGAGAATAAAAGTTTTGAAAACTTGTACTGATTGTACTTTTTTTTCTTTTGCTAAGGTTTTGTCCTAATGTGTTTTCCTTTGTAAGGTTTTAATGAGACAATCTTAAAGTACTTGTGGATACATAAGAAGACTGTACTCTTTTTCCTTCGTCATTGATTTTTCTTTCCACTGAATTTTTTCTTGGTATGGTTTTAACGAAGTAAATTTTTTATGGATGGTCGGTCATTCAAGGGGGAGTGTTATGAATTATTGGGTGCGGCTCCCACCTCCCTTAATTATTTTGTGAATGACCCCACCACCATTACTTTAAGTCTTACACAGTAACTTATATAGTAATTTCAACGTATATAAATATAAGTTTCATTCGTTCTGAAATTCATAAGAAAATATATAGAACGAAAAAAATTTCAGTTTTTGAAAGTTCTTAAGATTATCTTTTATATTTCTCTCTTACAATAATAATAGTTTTATTTTTAGTTTTATAACAAAAATAACTATCCATTTCCATTCGAAAAATTATGGGTGTTATCACACCGTATAGTGTGAGGTAGCCCCTCCCCACATCTTGCCTTGCATAGGATGAAGAGATGGGACTTCATTCCAGCCCCTCACTCCAATGATATATCTCACTCCAATGATATATCTCATCCCATTAAGCAGAGTGTGGGGTGAATTCTCAATTTGTCTTGTTTTATGTTCATTTAAAAAATAATACATTTTACTATATTTAAAAATTATATCTAGATTTCCCTTAAAAAAAATTATATCTAGATCTAAAAGTGATCAAAAAAATATTTTTAAACCTAAATTTAAAATTTAAAATTTATAAATATAATTATAATTTAAAAATTAGATAACTTTTAAATTTACTATGCATATTTTGTATAGTAACTTTTAAAGTATATAATTTTTAAATTTGTTAGTACATATTTTGTAAACAAGTATAACAAATTGTAATATATATTCATATACACAATTTGTAAAATATATATAAATATATTTATATATAAATATTTATATATAAATATTTATGTTTACATATATAAGCGGAGGTAATGCGGAATGGGATTGGGCCCTCCTTGTCCCCTACCTCCGTTAGGAGGGCTAGATGTGGGCCAACATGTGCAGAGCAAGATTGCCTACTCCGCACAGGATAGCAAAGTCCTACTGTCCACCTCTAAGAAAGATATTTAGTCTCTTGTATTCTTTTTCTATTTAATGATGTTATTAATTTTAATTTTTAAAATATAAAAATGATATTTATTTATTTTATTATATAAATTATGATATATTTATTATTATTAAATAAATTTTATTTTCTTATAACAATAAATATGTCATACCTATGTAATAAAATAAAATTAAAATAATAATATATTGAATTATGCATAATAAATAAATAAAAGAAAGGCATTTCCGACCCATTCACAATTTCACATGCCCCACCCTCGACTATTAGCATTAGCATTAAAAACTTTCCTGCGCAAACCAAATTCTCGAAAGCAGAGACTCTTACCGGTCGGAGAAAAGAGTACGGGAAGCAACTGGGGGTCTCGGCGAAATGGTGTCGTCGGAGAGTGGAGACCCAAACCCGGTCCGGAAGCTGCTGGGGCTTGGGTTCTGGGTGCAGGGCTTTAGGTGCTTCCCTTGGATGGCGGTTAACTTCTTTCTCAAGGACGGCCTCAATGTGGACCCCTCCACTCTTCAGCTCCTCCAGAACTCCGCCAACCTTCCCATGGTCGCCAAGCCCCTCTATGGCCTCGTTTCTGACGCCGTCTACATTTCCGACCAGCATCGCATTCCCTACATCGCTGTCGGAGGTAATGAAAATTGAGAATGACGCTTTTTTCCTTCTGATTTCTAAATCTTGATCTTTGAGAATTGAGGATGATCCCATTTCCATTACGTGTAAATTAAAGTTCTTTTGTTTTCTGAATTCGGACATGACTATTAGATTTCGGCTTCACTCAAGAATTGTTGCTGTGTTTTAAGAAACTAGAAATTATTATGCTAATTTGGATTAAAGGTTTGTATTCTCTTCGTCGAGAAAAAGCGAAAGTGGCGGAGATGCAATTCCTGAAATCTTTTTATAATCCCTTTCTTTATGGAAAGCAGATTCTTCTCTCTTTTTCTCATCATTTTTTGGTACTTAGATAACGTAGCACAGCGGACGTAGCCGATTCACTTGTGCCCTAGTGCTCCGTAAATGGAATTTTGATCTTCCACTTGAAGTGTTAGTTTTTACTGATGTTTGTGGTTTCTAGTTGCTTTTCGCAACCCGAAGATCTCTATTCAGATGCCGTCTGATTGGTGATGAACCAAATCTTTGATTTGAAGTTAAATGCATCTGCATTTTCCTCACGATAAGATGGTCAATTATACCTCATTGTATTAGGGGCTTCGAAAACACAGCATAGGCTAAAATTAAACCGTGTCTGTGAACCAAGAAGCATGATAAAGTTGATTCTGGCAGCTTAAACCTGTCTAGTGATGATTTTAGTTCCACCTTTAATTTTAGTGTTGTTCATTAGCTTTTAAAACTAGTCATTTTTTGTTCTTAAAAGCAAAAATTTTCCCAAACCACTCCATGATACACGGGTGATTTGTAAACATATTGCAGTTCATGATTTTAACATTGAATTAAAGTTCACAGCTATTCACTTTCAGATCATGAGCAACACCATTGCTTCCTTGCATCATGGTCACTCTATACATATGTGCATTATTCAGATGTTCCTAACCCATTCTCTTAGAGATGGTTTAGCCTGTGCCACAAACTCAAATTTTATGTTTAATATTGCTACCTTATATGGTTTCGTGGTTACCAACTAAACAAAGTGGCTAGAAACTTGGCAAGTTCTCACTCAATTTTTTTTTTGGATTAAGTGGTCAATCACCTTTCTTTTCAAAGGAAGGTAAGAATTTGTTCAATCTAGAGATCTCTTTCAGTCAATTTCTGATTCACTCAAAAGCTATTTGGTATTGATCTCTCAGTCACCTTTCTTTCCAAGAGGAAATAAGACATTGCTCATGGAGCAAATACTGGTGTGTTTGGAACTGTAATGTTGTCTTCATGAATTTGATTTACAGCTAGAAGTTTGATAATAATAGAAAGGGGTTTATACTGGAGATAGACTTTGAAAAGTGATTATATAAATTTTATCATGTATTGATTTGCTCGTGCTTGTAAAAGGTAGGTCTGATTAGTACCGTGATTACTTATAATTCTGAACTAATGAGTTTGAGAAAAATGCTCGTTATGTGTGGGTGTGCTGGTGTGTTTTACTTTTAATATCCCAAATGTTGCCTTCCCCATGCAATATAATTTTATTTGTTTTTCTAATTAGTCCAGCGACTTTGTTGGTGCAGCTTTCTTACAAGCAGTTTCATGGCTAACTATAGCAGTACTCTCACCATCAAGCATCTCGATCTTCACCGTCACCCTATATCTCGTCCTTGGTAACTTAGGTGCCTCAATAGCCGAGGTTGCAAATGATGCTATTGTCGCAGAGGTAGGAAAACAACCAACTTCCTCTTCCAAAAGTTCTTCACCATCTTCCTCAGGAGAGCTACAATCATTTGTTTGGATGGCATCTGCAGCTGGTGGGGTCCTTGGAAACCTCCTGGGTGGTACTGTAGTTGATTGGTTCTCCCCGCAAGCTATGTTTATATTTTTCGGCATGCTCCTTGCTCTGCAGTTTTTCATCACCATTAACTTTCATGAAAGCTCTCTTAACCTTCCCAAGATCAAGGCTCATGTGGGGATTAGAAAACAACTTTCACAGCTCTCAGATGCATTAACAAAACCCGAGATTGCTTACTCAATAACATGGTTTGCATCATCTTATGCCATAATTCCAGCACTAACAGGCACTATGTTCTTTTACCAGACAGAATATTTGAAGATGGACTCATCAGTGTTGGGTCTATCTAAGGTGTTTGGTCAGGCAGCAATGCTGCTATGGAGCATCATTTACAATCGTCAATTGAAGTCAGTCCCACCGAGGAAACTGATTTCGGCCATTCAGATATTGATGGCCATTTTTATGTTATCGGATGTGTTGTTTGTGAAGGGTTTCTACAGAAAGATTGGCATGCCAGACTCCGTATATGTTGTGATTTTCTCAGGCTTATTGGAGGTTCTCTTCTTTTTCAAGATTCTGCCATTTAGCGTTCTGATAGCGAAGTTCTGCCCTCCAGGGTGCGAAGGATCTTTAATGGCATTTGTTATGTCTGCAATAGCCCTTGCATTCATAATGAGTGGATATCTTGGTGTTGCACTTGCATCATATGTTGGTGTTACAGAAGAGAACTTTTCAGGGTTGCCGCTTGCTCTCCTAATACAGGCATTATGCACAATTTTACCACTTTATGGGTCATCGCATATACCTGATGATGTGAAATCCAAACCCAGGACTAAAAAGGAGTAACTTTGTGACACTTGTTTTAAAAGAGGGTGACCCGTATTTGGTTCACCCTTTTTCATTTTTCTTTCCTATTTTCCCCTATTTTAGTATAGATATATGTTGGTTCTTAATACATTTGTATTTCAATTAGCAAATAACCGTGTTAGTTACTATGTTCAACACTATAATTCTATATTTTATTGTAACGATTCGTGTATTAATTTTTAAAGGTAATTTTACTATGTTGTTTCCGGACAATAAATGATTTGGGGTATTCCTTTATTTAAGAGAACTATGAAATTAGTGGGTGCGGCTTAAAGGAGTCTCCATCACAATAGTCAGTCCATGGCATGACAACGGATGTTATATCATCGAAATCTTCGGTGTATTGAAGTGCAAGAATTGGAGAGAAAAAAGTTATAATTCTTGTGCATACAAGACACACGCATATATGCACCCAAAAATATATGAAGTGCTTATCGGCTAATGGGGATGCTCACATCTAATGCATGAACATGATATGTCCATACAAAATATGGAAGGAAGAAACCTCAATATGATAGAATAAATCTTCACAAAACAACATATTGACAACAAATTCAACATTAACCACAGTTAAAGAAAATTAATTATCGCAACACGCAAAGAAATTACGAAGTATTCTTTCGGAGTACAAGATGGACTTCATCATCATTGTCTTTTCCCAAAGATTATACAGCAGATCCCGATACTTCAAAGTCAAAATCTATTATTCTCCTAGTATCAACAAGCAAGCTAGATGCTAGCCATAAAGAAGTTTCTTAATCATTGTCCAGAACAAGTATCGAAAATTTTGGTATTTCATGGCAAGTTAGCAGCCCACCAACCTTCCTGCTGCAAAATCGATTTGGAATCTTGGAAATTGTAAGAGATGTTCCTTTGTCGATCACCTGAATAAAAATACATAGCATACACAACTTGAAAGACTAGCAAATTAACCAAAACACCATAAGCTAGAGTCTTTGACAACCAAAGCCATCTTTAATTTGATAATATTCGCTCAGTGTTCGAGACAAGCAAAACACAGGCATGTTCCCACGTTAGAATTCCCAAAACTTGAGACAACTATCCTTATGCTTTGCTTATAACACTCAAATTCAAAATTACGCAATGCAGCACATAATTTGCAAAAGACAGACCCATAATCATATACAGCTATCAACCAACTTTGAATAGAAAAAGGGATTGGTTAACATTATGAAACAGTCTAGCAGATCAGAGCAGATACAATCCATCATTTAAAACATTACAGATCATTACAGCCAGAGGCTTAACGCGCACTTGAGCTAAAAGCAATAACTTCTCCGTCAGTACATAGCATTCTAAATCCCATAAAGAGCGGCACGAGATTTTTTAAACACGGCCATCCCACAAGCACTGGGGCTCAACTTTACCAGCCTTCAAAAGGCCCTCGATTTCGTCGGGAGGGTTCAAACCTAGACGACGAGCACGCTCCCAGCGAGCCTGTCTGGTCATCCCGAGGCAAGGTCCGTACGCCATGTTCAAGTCGAATTGCCGCAGCACCTCCTCACTCTCATCATAATCATCTATCATACCAAACAAAGCGCACAATGAAAAAGCAAACAAAAAACCCACGTTTTGAAAACTTTCCGAGTCTTGATTACATAAAATAATCATAAAACAAAAAACCGAAATTGCATTTCAAGAAACCCTAACAAACAGGACATAAGAAAATACACGAAAATCCAAATAAACCCAACCACTATAAATCTATAATCAAGAGAGAGGGAGAGAGAAGACCTTTGAGGTCAGGAGAGCCGTGGGAAAGGAGAGCGGGGGGCCCAGTGACATCGGAGCCAAAGGTCGCAGAGTGTTTGGGCGATTTGTTGCTTAAAGAAGAAGAATGAAGAGGCTTCTTTCTGACGCCGCTCTTCTTCCTCTGTCTGTAGAATCCCTTCATGTTCTCTAACCTTGCTGCCATCTCTCTGTTTCTCTCTCTCAACTTTCAAATTTTTTTGAATTTCTGTTCTCTTTGAGGGTTTCTATTGTGACGTAAAGCGACCTTCTTCCAGTTTTGGCCTTTGGGCTCTCATTATTTCCCACTCTCGAAAATCAAATCTGATCAAAATTGGGATAATATAATTTACTTCTAGTTTGGATTTAAATTTAAATTTTTATTTTATTATATATTTTTATAATTTTTTTTATAAAATATAAATTTTTTTAAATCTTAATATATTTTTTTAAAATTTTAATATATATATTTTAATATTTTAATATTTAATTTTTTTAAATTTTTTAAATTTTAAAATAATAACAATATTAAAAATTAAATTAAACTCTTCCCATCTCTAAATTTAAAAAAAATCTTAAAAGATATATGACCTCCAGCTTTGAGGCTTCTTTGTACTCTTAACGTAAAATATTTTTATATATTTTGTAATTTATTTTATAAAAATAATAAAAAAAATATGTAGAGATCAAATATATTTTATATTTATTTTTCTAATTTAAAATTTTTAAAAGGCGTAAAGAGATTCCAACGCTTGAATCCCAAAACATTTCCGCAATTTAAAAAAATAATTTTAGGGACAAACGTCCCTTACAAACGCCAGACGAACATTACATCACATCATCAGCTATTTTAATTTTTTTTTAAATTAATCCAAATCAAAATCAAAACACCCATTTTCACAAACAAACTAGCAGACCCATTTTCGCATTTTGAGCTCCACGTCGTCGTTGTGCATCTCGGAGCAGTGGAGCTCGTCCTGCTTGAGGTTGTTGTCGTTTGAGTAGCTCGTCCTGCTTGAGGTTGCTGTCGTCTGGTTGCTTATCCCACTTGAGGTCGACATCTTCTGGGTCGCTTATCCCATTGAGGTCGTCGTAGTCTAGTTTGAGTTTGTCGACTTCGTGGTCTCGGTGTGGGTCTCTTCGTGGGGGCAATGCTCTGTTTTTGTAATGTATTTCTTTGTTGCACTCTTTTGTAATGTTTTTGGTGATCGGAAGAATCCATATATGCAAGGATTTGGAATAGCTATGTCAATGTTTAATTTTTATTCTAATTTTTATTCCAAATGAAGGATCTAAAAATCTTTAAATAGTTTCCATGGTTTATTTCTTCTTTGATTTATATATTTATTTGATATTTAATAATGAAAATGTTGTAATACAAAATCGATATTCATGGTTGTTTTATTGCGCGTATTCGATATTTATAACACTCTTTTCTTGTGTTTCTTCTTAGGGACTGATACAATTTAGAAAAATCTAGGCGTGTAAAGGCATTTAGATGTGGGAAGTTTCATGATTGTATTGAGAAAGCTGAATCCTCTCAAGGGATGCCTATAGAGAAAAGAAATATGTGCGTAAAGAAGATACTCTTGAACTTGAGAAGCAAATTTTGGGAAAACAAGGAAACTTGGGTATAGATTCTGATCGGTAAGCAGTAAATCATCAGGTACGAAAACATGGAGGGAAATAAGAATTGAGAACCGCGTTAAATGACGCCATTTAGAGTTAAAATGCCACGGTAGTGGCATACCATACAGCTTTTTGTCGGACGTTTGTTTCAGTCGCTTATCCGTATCATTTTTCAATTTAAAATAAATCTATATTTAAAAGATAAATTTATAGCCCTAATACCAAAATCAAAAAAAGTGATTGAATTTAGACTTATTAATTTGTGGAATGTATGGTACAAAATAATCTTTCAAAACTCTGGCTAACAGAATAAAAGTCATCCTTCTTCAGATTATTTCTGTAAACCAAAGCACATTTGTATTTAATAGACTTATTTTTTACAACACCTTATAGCTTATAAGGTTTTACATTCCATGTATACACGGATGAAAAGTAGAAATTGATTCATGGCTCTTAAAATGGACATAAATAAAGCATACGACAGAATTAAGTGGGTCCTTTGTTCAAGTTGTAGTGGAAAAAATAAGATTCCCAACCCATTAGATTGATCTGGCCAAAATGTTTAGGCACTGTGTCTTACTCAAATTTAGTCAATGGTGTCCTCAACATGCTTTTACTCCCTCAAGAGATATACGTGAAGGGATCCTCTCTCCCTTTACATTTTTATCTTGATAGTTGAAACCCTCAGAGCATTCCTCAATAAGGCAGAGTATAATGGTGAGGTTTCTAGTGTCCCTAATGGTATTGGCCCTATCAAGATTAGTCATTTGCTTTTTGCAGATGACAGCCTCCTATTTTACCAAGCATCCCCCCTAAACTCCTAAAGGTGCTCTCCAATCTTAACTTGTATAAACAAATCTTCTGGCCAGATTATCAACAATGACAAATCTGCTGTTTTCTTCAATAAGAATACCCACTAGTGACTAAGACACAACTTTTATGTTGAATCTAAGGTTTTAAATTTCGTATCTATGTATATATTTTAATGATAACAAATAAATTTAAGTCTCAAGTTCAAGTTGTCTATGCATTGGAGCTAAGCACATCAAGCATGAACAAGAAAGAGAATAAGTTTACAAATAAAACTCATAGAGTAATTTTGTACATATTTTGATAAAATTCAAAATTGAATGAAGGCTCAAAGTTAATATTTTCTCATAAAGTATCAAATTGTATTTTTCATATGTGCATGATATCATTAAAAATTTTAGTTTTAAAATTTGAATTTTCACATGTGCATGACATCATTAAAAGCTTTGATTTCGAAAATTGTATTTTTCACATATGTATGACATCATTAAAAATTTAAATTTTAAAAATTTGTAAGATGATTGATTGTAATTATTGACATGTGCATGTATTAATTGAATTTTTTGAAAAATGAATGATGTTGTCTTTAAAAATTGCAAAAATGAGATGCTTTTAATTGAAAATTTTTGAAAAGTAAATAGTGCTCTTATTTGATATGTGAATCTTTTCAAATGTGAAAATGAAGACTCATTTACCTATAAACAGCTCACGTGAGTTTTACAAAATCGCAACAAGAGCATACACATCAATTGCTAAAGTTTTGCATCATTCATTCAAAACTTTCACTCTATTTTTTTTAGGCATTGAGTCTTCATCTTTATTCATTTTGAGAGAAATATACGTTGTGTTGTATTGTTTTTATTCCACTAATTGAGGGGTGTATTTTGATAATCTATCCACTATCAGCTCTTGTATCATAAAGAGGATGCATATAACCCTTGTATGTGTAGAATGTGTTCTACACAAAAAATAGTTGAATCACTAAGTGTGAGGTGATTGCAAGTATAGAGGGTCTTCTACAAGAATTCTTTATAGTAGTGTTGCTCAAAAGTGTAATAGGTTTCTATCTTTACCTGAAAGAGATTGAATAGTGAATTTGAGAATTCTAAAGGGGCAGCTTGAGGCGAAAACATAGGCAGTAAGATTGAACCTCATTAAAATATTGAATTTACTTCTTTTTGCCATTACTCTTTATATTTCATACAGTTTCATATTTTGTTTATATTTTATATTGTGTATTTGGTTTATAAATATCAATTTTTTTATAAAATCCAATTCACCTCATTTGATAATCCAAATTTTTAAGTATTAATTTAATATTCATATTTGGCATGATTATGTTTCTTTAAGAATATGTTAGGGAACCTTTGGAATTTTGGATATATATATTTTTTATTGGTATTGGACAAAAAATCATAGGAGACACTAAGTATGATGAGAATATATGATTTTTAAATATTCAAGGAAATATTGTATAGAAATTGAAGGAAATTTACAAAGGAAATCAAATGAAATGAGTAAGGAATATATCCTATGATATTTTCGGATTAAACAAATTTAGACAGTTTCAATATCCTTTAGTAATATGGACATAACTTACTTATTTTATATTGGATTGAGATGATTCAAAATGATTTGGAAAGTTAAGAGGAATATATAGAATTCTTATGTTTTGAGTTTTAAAAGATATAAACTTAATCAAATACGAAATTGAAATTGAAGTGGCAGAATGAAATTGGATATATAGGTCTTGACTTGGAGTTGACTAGTAACCTTGAATAAGATTAAGTTTTTGGATTATTTTCTAAATTATGCTAGGATCATGAAGAGTGTGTAGGAATATGTAAAATGAGAAGATTTTATATAGGAAGTTTCGTATGAAAAAAGAGAGATTATTTATCAAACACTTGGTGTGCCTAAATTAGTGTTCTTGGGACGATCTGTTGACTTTCAATAGAATACTTATAACTTGGTCATATAAATTCCAAATAAAATGATTCTAGTTTCTATAGAACTATAAGAGGAATATCTAGAACTTTTGTGTTTTAGGTTTGTAAAAATGAGGAATTTATTAAGGACTAAATTCTGTGTGAAGTGGATGGACAGGAATAAGAGTCAACTGGTAACTGACTTAGATGAGATGACTTATGTTCGGCCATATGACGAAAATTATGATTTGCTACTAAACTTTCTAAGGTCTTTACATGTGTGGAAAAATATGGCAAGTTGATAAGGATTCATCTAGAAGACTTAGTGGGTAAGAAAATAAAAGAAAACAAATGGAGAACTTGGATTGAATGTTCTCGGGTAGTTTTGACATGTTTCAGTGAATTAAGCATATCTCTTTCAAATGATTTTAGAATAAGGTGATTTAAAATCCTATAGAATATTAAGAAGATTATATAAAACTTTAATATTATGATTTTTCTAAAAATAAAATCAGATCAATGACTTATTTTGGATGGAAGTGGCCAGATACACCCCATTGAAAGATATCATCATACTACTTTGTCTCTACCTTACATGAGCTGGGTTTACCTGAGCCATTGATCAAGAAAATATTTTAGACAGCTCAAAAACTGATCATTGGATAAGAATATAACTAACTAAACCTAAGCTATAGAGGTGATGACAAGCCTAACTAAGCAAGAAGCTCATACACGGCTCTATGAGGGAAACCGGTCACCTTTAGGCAAATGTGTCGACCCCCCTCCTATATATAAGTATTTGAGGGTTTCCCAACTCCTTTTGGTGAATATAGCACACGCCCAACTTAAAGGAAGACAAAGAAAAATCCTCCTTAAGCCTTTGAACTTCCAAACATCACCTAAGTGAGTTAAGTGAGTGGTCTTGATGAATTATTGCAAAAGTTTGGTTCTATCATCAATTCAAGCTTGGAGAAAATTTTTAAGTACACTATTTAACTTAATCTTGGCATAGAATAAGTGGTTTGGTAATTGGATTATATGTGATATTTATTTGAGCTTAATATTTGTTTGTGTTAAATTGAACATATGGAATCTTGGAGTGATTTTTGTTAAGAAAAAATGCTAGAAAAATTATGAGACCTTATAAATATATTATATTATGTTATATATAGAGAATTATGTGAAAATATAAGGTATTTATTTGAGAAAAAAAAAAAACCTAAAGCAATTTGACTACAATAGGGTTTTAGTGGAGTTTTTAATTTTAAATCTCATCCAATTAGTTTTTAATTATTCGCATGATATTTTGATGATTATAATGAAATTAGAAACTTTATATTTCTTAGAAAAATGTTAAGAATCAATTTGCTAAGAATTATAGAAAAAAACACTAAGAAAAATGATTAAATTTGCATAAATTAATTAAGATAAATTTGATATGTTAGATATGATAATTTTAGCATGATTTGAATTAAAATAAAATAAGATTTAATCCTCTAAGAGCTTCGACCAGCCTTGATTTACTAATATTTTAATATTTTTATTTTGTTATTTAAGAAATTTTCGATAAATATTGATATTTTGAACTGATGTGACGTAAATGATTGTACATGTGACGTGTCTTACTGTGATATGAATTCACATATTATAAGGTTTATGAGGATATGAAACATGCATGTCATAAGTCTAAATTTATGCGTATGTTGCATTTTATCACATATATGCTTCGTCATAAGTTATCACGTCTGTTATAAGAAAATAGGTTAAGAAAACTTTACAAGTGGAAAGCTTAATAAGTCAATCATGTCAGGACGGGAACGGCGATATGTAATGCCTTTTTTACTAACGTGCTGATGGGGACAACGATACGTAACATCCGTCGACGATAAGTTAGAGTTATGTCACGACGGAAACGGCGATACATAACGCCGAGACGACTAACATGACTAGCGGGACGGAGATACGTAACACCCGATATGTTAAGCATTTTCTGTGTCATGACAGAGACGGCGATACGTAACGCTCGGAAGACTGATACTAGATTCGTCAAGACGGGGACGGCGATATGTAATACCCGGATGACTGACAAGTTATATATATGGTTAAGCTGACGCGTCATACTAAGGAAATCTGATGAGGACGGTGATACGTAACTCTCGACAATGATAAGAAAATAAGTAAAACCCAATAGGGACGGCGATGCGTAACGCCTGTTAAGGATAATAAAATAAATAAGACCCACAAAATTATGAAAGAATATGAAATAGTTATAAGTTTTAAGTATAAGGTGGTAGGTCTAAGTAAGGTTTAAGTTCTTATGGGAAAAGTGGTAATCTACCTGCATAAGTCTCATACAAAATTTAATAAGTTATCTGTTATTGATCATTGCTATGTATAATAATTTCTGATGGTTTTTATGTCTTGTTTAGTTAACTATGTACTTACTGAAATTTCTTGAAAATCTCGCTCTTTTAAGTTTTATCTATCATTACTTATGAAATGATAGATGTAGTGCAGGATTAGATAAATTGTCATAAGACTCGGACAGCACAAGAGATTCTAAAGGTCCTACAATATACTCATCTCTGAATGGAATGATCTTTCATGTGCATGATCAAGTGGAATAGTAAGATTACCGGACGACAGTGGGATATTTTATTTGTTTTAAGAAAACTAACTGGGTTATATAAGTCTTACATACAAGATGTTTCTATAAATATGAAGTTTTTTTTATGAAAATTATAGTTTTACTATACTATGTATTTATTTATGCAAGAGTTAGATATCTTTGCATATATTAGAGATTTATCTATTTCCGTTATGTCTCGCATTGCATTTAATTAGTAAGCTTAGTTGCATGTATGCTACTCCTTGCGTTTATGTAAGATAAGTAGTCTTGTGTTACTTGTCCGGACGCTTCGACGTTTTAATTGAGGCAAAAAATCGGGGCATTACACCCCCTCTATTGTGTTAGTCATTTGGGCAACATTTTAAATTTAGCTGGCATTTAGTTCATTGTCACGATGGAAAAATATTTAGGGTTTCCAACAATGTGGGAAGGGGAAAAGTAGCTATTTTCCATAATTTAATCGACAAAACATAGGCTAGATTGGTTAATTGGAACACTAAATTCCTCTCAGCTATAGGAAAAGAAATTCTTCTAAAAGCTGTCCTCCAAGCAATCTCTACCTACTCAACGAGCACGCTCATCCTACCTAATTCAATCACTCACAAATTCAACCAACTCCTCAAGAGATTTTGGTGGGATTTTAATGAAGATTTCTCAAAAAATCAATGGATCCCTTGGGACCAAATCAGTCTAGCCAAGAACTCAGGGGGCCTCAAATTTAGGGAAATCAGGAGCTTTAATGTTACTATTCTGGCCAAGCAATGCTAGAAAATGATCTAAGACCCTTCATCACTTGCCTCCAAAGTGATGAAGAAGAAATATTTTCCCTCCTCTAACTTTATAAGAGCAAAGTTAGGCTCGGCTCCCTCCATTGCTGGGAGGAGTATACGCATAGGGAACATGGATTCCCCTCCACAAATCTGGTCTAATGTGGAGGCTAAGAGATGGTAAAAATATTAAAATCTAGTCTGAACAAGTGGATCACAAGTCTACCTTCTCTTCAAATTTCCTCCCTTAGAGCCCTTGATGTATGGTGAAGGGTTAGGGACCTCATTGATCACTAATGCAAAACTTGGAATGACAGCTTGCTACAGGAATTGTTTTCTAGCACTGAGATTCAAGCCATTAAATCTATCCCCGTTAGTCTTGGTGGTAGGAGTGATAAATTGGTTTGGAACCACACTACATATGGGCAGTAAACTATTAAGAGTGGTAATCATCACTTGAGGGACCTACAAAAAGACCTAGAGGGAGAATCTTCTTCCAAAAATAATGAGTTGACAATATGGAAGAGTATCTGGAGGATGAAAGTAGCACCGGTGGTTAAAATTTTTATATAGAGGTCATGTAGTGAGGCCCTTCCCACTTGAGCAAATTTATATAGGAGAAAAATCATTGAAGAGAGCCACTATCCCATCGGTTTGACAGAAACTAAAACACCAGGACATATTTTATGGGGTTGTGAATTAGCAAAACACATTTCGAACCAAGCATGTATAAAACCCAAAAAATATTCTATCACAATGATTTGTTCATTCATATCTAGTCTGTTCTTATCTAGAAATTGGCACAATAGGAATTGGAGGAAGCCACTATCATCATGTGAGGGATTTGAACCAGAAGGAATGAAGCATTTATAAAGACCAATTTTGCTCACCTTCTCAACCAATAAACAAAGCTAGAAAAGACTTGAAATACTACTAGGCGGTCAACACACTAAATCTGGAAAGTCACAAAGCTAAGCCAAGGGGACACTCATGGAAGACCACCAGATTTGGAGCCTATAAAGCTAATTGGGATGCACCAATTTGAGCATATTCAGGTTTGATAGGTGTGGGTGTTCTTATCTGAGATCGCCAAAAGTGTGTCACTGGAGCTTTACGAGCTAAAAGAAATTTCGTTGACAATGCTTTTGATGTTGAGGCATACGAACTCATGATCACAATTATATTTTGTAAGGAACTTGGCATCAAAGAGATTATTCTGGAAGGTGACTCAAAACTTGTCCTTGACCAACAAACCAGATAGAACCAAACAAAAGCATTGGATGAGTAATTATTGAGGATGCGAAAAAGTGCTTAGTAGGCCATTGTAATGGGTTGCTCACCATACGTCATAACCCGAATTTTTAAATATACGTTTAATTTTCATATGTGGCATGATCATTGAAGGTTGGTCAAATAAGGAATAAGTTTAATAAAGAAAAGACTTATAAATGTATGTTGAAAGGTGAGGAGTAAGATTGGGTACAATGGTGACTTGTTTTATGTGAAAAAAATGCATAACCCGAGATCTTACTCGACTCTCGTTTGATATCTAGTTTGAGCGAGATACAGAGAGAAAGTTGACGTCTTTTAATAAAATGACCATAATTTGCTCATATGATATCGGATTTGAGTGATTCAAAAACCTATAGAAATTTAAGAAGAGTATCTAGAACTGTTATGTTTTGAGATTTAAGAGATATAAACTTAAGAAAATATGAAACTGAGATTGAAGTGGAAGATCTGGATTGGAGATAGATAGGCATTGACTTTGAAGTTGATTAAAGACTTTGGATAGGATTAAGTCTTTGGATATTTTTCTCAATTAGTCTAAAATTATGGACAAGTTTGTATATATGTGGAAAATGAGGAGATTTTATCTAGGGAATTTCGTGTGAAACAAGAAGGAATATCTACCAAACACTTGGTGTGTCCGGATTGGTATTCTCGGGCTTATCTGTCAACGTTTAGTGGAAAAATAATAACTTGATCATATGATCTCATAATGAGGTGATTCTAGTTCCTCTAGAACCTTAAGAAGTAGATCTAGAACTTTTATGTTTTGGGTTTTTGAAAATAAAGAACGGATCAATGCCTAAATCTGGTGTGAAGTGGACGGCCCTGGGTTGAATCCAATTGATAACCGACTTAGATGAATTGTCCTATAGTCGGCCATATAAAGAAAATTGTGATTGACTATCAATTTTCCTGAAATCTTGACATGTGTAGGAGTATGTTTCATAAGGATATGAATTGATCTAGAAGCTTTGATGAGTAAGAAAATAAAGGAAAATAAATAGAGAACTCGGATTGGGTTTCCCGGGTGGTTTTGACATGTTTCGGTGTATTAAGCATATCTCTTTCATTTGATCTCGGAATAAGGTGATTCAAAATCGTATAGAATCTTAAGATTCTAAAACTTTTATGTTGTGTTTTAGAATAATTGAAGTACATCAAGGACGAATTTGGGATGGAAGTTGCCAGGTACATCTCATTGGAGGAAATTATCATACTATTTTGTCTTTACCTTGCATGAGCTAGGGTTTATTGGAGCCACTGATCAAGAAGATATTTTAGGCAGCTCAATACCGACCCTTGGATATCTATATGGCTTACCAAATCTAAGTTTAGACTAAATCATTTCACCTAAAATAAGTTGGAAGCTTATATAAGGCTCTAAATGGAGGAGGGAAAACCGGATAGCTTAAGGAATTTATCCTCTCATTGTCTAATATTTCGACCCTCTCATATATATATATATATATATGTGTGTGTGTGTGTGTGTGTGGTGGCTTCTCTTAATCCCCTTGAGTAATAACACATGGATACCTTGAGAGAAAATAAAGAAAAAGCCTTCCTAAAGCCTTTGAATCTTTAAACACTTCTAAGGTGAGTTATTAAGTATGTTTGAAGAAGAAATTTGCAAGAGCTTGGTTCTATTATCAATTCAAGTTTTGTATAAAGTTGTAAGTATACAATTTAACCTAATATTGGCATAGAATGACTATTTTGGTGAGTAGATCATGTTTGATATTTATTTGAGCTTGATCTTAGTTTATGTGTTAAATTGAAACCTTTTGAGTTTTCGAGTGGTTTTTGCTATGATAAAATACTAGAAAAATTATGAGACCTTAGGAATATATTCTATGATGTTATATGAAGAAGATTATGTGAAAATATGAGGTCTTAATTGGGAGAAAAATAATAGATCAACCCTAGTAACTTTCGGATTTAAGAAGGGTTATGTTGACAGATTTAATATCTTATGGTAAATTGGTCATAAATTATTAGTGTGATGTCGTAATTGAATGATTAAAGAGTTTATGGAAAGCTAAGACAGAGCTATACAATTTTGGTGTTCTAAACTTTAAAAGATAAGAACTCTATAGAGGGTGAAATTGGGATTGAATGGTAGAATAAAGTATGTGAGGATTTCAAAAATATGTTCTTTTTATATATTCTAAACTCTTAATAATTGTAAGAATATAGATTTATGTTTTAATAAATAAAAATCAGGTTTATGTAAAAAAAATTGCATGTTTTAGATTAAAAAATCCTATAAATTGTAACCTCGCTCGACCCTCACTCAACCCATGGATCGAGCAAAGAACAAATATAAACTCTCGTTTGACTCTCGCTAGAGGTTTGACTCGAGCGAAGTATAACCCGAGACTTCACTCGACACTCACTCGATGTCCTGCTCGAGGGAATTCTAATTTAAGAACTCGCTTGAATCTCGCTCGATACCCTACTTGAGCGAGGTACTCAGTTTGCTTGATGTTCACTTGATACTCTACTCGAACGAGTTCTAACCCGAGACTTCGCTCGATTCTCGCTTGATACCTCGCTCAAGCGATATATCCTATTTTGTTTAAATTCAAGGCTTTTATTGGGATAGAAGATAAGGTTCAATGAAGGAAAATTATATGTGTAAAATAGATATATAATTTGTATGATATGTGTTGCATTGGATGTACATACAACATGAAGTTTAAGGGTATATGCATTTTCTAGTATGTGATGAATTTTAAGAGAAAGTGACATGGCATGTATATGAGGAACAACTAAGAATAAGAGATATGAATAAGTTAGTCACGTCATGACGGGGACGGCGATACGTAACACCCATTAAAGATTAGATATGAACAATATTTTAAGAATCATGGTCCAACCATGGGTAATAATAGTGGCATGGCCCAACCACGGATAAGAATAATAGCATGGCCCGACCAAGGGTAAGAATAGTAGATAAGACATACGGCAGGGACCTCAACCTGTCGAGGATATGAAAATCGACAGAGACCTAAGCCTGTCGAAAATAAGAATTAAGTAAGACCCACAAGATTAAGAAATAAGATGAAAATATAAGTTTAACTATATGATGGTGAGTCCAAGTAAGATCTAAGTTGGTATAGGAAGAATGATTATTGATATGCATAACTCCTATAAAGCATTCTCATAAATTATATGTTTGTGATCATTGCTATGTATGACAATTGCTCATGTGATCTATGTCTTATTTCGTTAACTGTGTATTCACTAAAATTTCTTGAAAATCTCACTTTTTTATATTATATCTATAATTCCTTATGGAATGATAGAGGGTGTTGCAGAAGTAAATAAATTTTCAAAAGATTCAGACATCACAGGAGATTCTGAGGAGCCCCGATGGTCCTACAGAATACTCATCTCCTAAGAGAATGATCTCACGTACGTGATCAAATGGAATAGCAAGAGTATCGGATAACAGTAAGAGATGATATTTGTTAGAAAAAAACTAGCTGGGTTATGTAAGTTTTGGATTCAATATGTTATGATAAATGAAAAATTATGAAGGATATAGTTTTAACATGCCATGTGATCTATTTATGTAAGAGTTGGATCTCTTTGCATGTATTGAAAATTTATCTCTTTCAGTTATGTTTTGCATTGCACTTAATTAGTAAGTTTAAGTGCATACTTTAAAAAGAAAAAAAATCGGGTCGTTACACCATACCTTTCAAAATGCTAATCAAGCAGCTCACATACTTGTTAAATCTACACTTTCTTTATCAGAGGATATTTATGAGATTAAATAATTCCCTTCGTATATTTAATCAATTGTAATCTTTGACTTGATTAATTCTGAATAAATGAAATCCTTTCTCATTAAAAAAAAAAAAACTAAGTCTATATTAAAATGGATAGACTCTAAAATTTTGAATGGATAGCTACAGTAATGCTAAATATTCCTCTAAAGATGGATGCCACTTGAAATGATTATTCTCTTATTTTATTCTTTTTTCTCACTCATAAATTTATCAATTTCTCTTTTTTTTTTTATTTATTGTGAATAAGTATATTTAATGTGAATAATTAGATTTTTTTTAATGTGAATGAGTAGATTTTTTTAAAAAATTTTAATTAGTAATTTAATTTAAATTAGAATATGATTATTAATCAATTTATAATAGGTAATATTAAAAAATATGATTAAAATAAAATAAATTAACAATTATAAATAATTAAATATATTTTTAATTATAATTAAAGAAAGAATTGGAGAATAAAGCTATTTATTGTTATATAATAAATAGATGGATAATCTAATGTAAAATTTAATGTGAATAATCAAATTCAAATTATTGCAATATCATTTTATTGTTATATAATCAAAAAATAGCTATTCAAATGTGGGGACTTGTGTGACTGAAATAACCAAAAGCTAAATTCATCTTCATAATGGCTAAAAATGTCCTTTAATTTTAGACAATCCAATAAGAGTGCTTAAGGATTTCTTAAGAAAAGGATAGTGCTACTTGACTATGTCTACCACAATGGTCTCAATTTTTTTTTTTTTGGAAAGGACAATGGGTCTCAATTTTGGATCTTAGATGTGTAATTTTGTTGAGACGTCTACCAACAATGCTTCATCATGGACGGACTCAAGGTCGTCCTCCAACGAGTGGATGTGCCCATTAGCCTGCTCTGAGTAACACTCCATTTCAATTTTTTCGGCTCATAGCCAATTAATTTCTTTCGTGGTGAAAAATCCAAACATTCGCCTGGCACGCACCTTCGTTTCCAAATGGGGTCATTATCCACAATCCAAGCGTCAAGTCATCCACGACCTACAATATGAAGAACCATTAAGATATGAGCCATACATTAAAGCAAACTATAACTAAACCATGAACCTCATGTCAAAGATAAAGACATGTACGAATAGTTACACCAACAAGCTCGTATTGAAGACAAAAAATTTCTTTGGCATTGGGACATCCTTACCATTGATCCGTCCTGCTAAGGGAAATGCCGACAAGAAGACCATTCAACCCACATTTTGTGGCTTGTTGCCCCTCTTTATGAGCTCTCAACAAAGAACGCATATGAGGCGTAGGAAAGGTGGTTGGAACTTCCAGTTTAGGCACCGGCTTACTGTGGGTTGTAGGCATGACAAACTGGAAGCCACTATATATCATATCTTTATCTCCATCTCCACCTTCCCCCTCCTCTACATCTGTCCTAGATGAATGGCTTCCTCTATAGAGGAATCTACATCACCACCAAATGAGTAGGGGAAAGGGAGGAGAATGGAAACTCTTTCTTGGTCTATATGCAAGGTCTCACCTCGAAATAGTCATAAGAAATGAGCTTAGAGTGGAGCCTCGTTCCTCACAATCATCAAAGATTGCCTTAAGGACAAAGTGTCGACAACATTACTTTGGGTTTCGCCAGCAATAGTAGCACACCTTCAGGCCGTAACCATAGCCACGCCCACAGAAAAAGCATCATAAATGTTAGCTACAAACTCGTCGCCACTGGAGTCGAAGTTTGAGAGAGAAGAGAAGAGAATTCAAAATGGGTGCACCCATTGAGTCAGATCCCTTAGGCTCCAAATTGAAGTCAAATGGTGTAGCCAAGTCAACAATGGCTTGACTTATAAGCCCATCAAGGTCGTTGAGCCCAAGTGATGTGGGCGGCAACACCTGTACAAGGGAAAAACATGAATTTTTAGTCCAAGCAATTGGGTCCATGCCAGAAATCATGATCCCTTCTGGTCCTACCTTTGCATCCACATCAAACTTAAAAGTTATGCCCTCAACATCTCTAATGCGTCGATTTTTTTGGAGAAGCGTGCCAATTTTTTGGAGGCATCACGATCTTTAATTTATGCTCTTTAACGTCAAACAGATCAGGCACCACAAGGAACTAGTCAATATTGGTAGGGATGAAGAGCCTCTTGGTTCATAGGGCACCCTTATCGTTCTTGGCCCAATAAAGGATCATGTCCACACGGGAACGTTCTTTATTACTAAAGTCTATCAAAATAGTTTATGATCAAGGACTTTGCCCTAATTTTTCAGAATGGGAAGTCTTGGAAGTGTATTTCAAAGACTAAAAATTCCCAACCTCCACTAAAAAGATAGAAATTTTTTTTTTATCATTATTTGACATTTGAATGGTAGCCTTCGATGATGCCAATCATTGTGACACAAAATTTACAAATGTTACCTAACAGTCTCTTCACGAAATACAACGAAAAGAACTTTTAAGCAATCAGATTTAGATACATCTCCCCATAAGGTTCTAAAATCATGCGAAATGCCATGCATGAACATAAAAACACATGCCAAACATGTGAATAAAGTTTGGCAAGAGCCAATAGGAAGAAATTCAGCACATCACAAACGAGGTGGATGAATGGAACTGCAAGCCATGCACTAGGATGCAAACTAAGAAAGCAACCATCCCTAAAAGCCTTCCTCGTCGACGGCACCTTCAGAAGGAAGAGTAAGGACCACGGTATCAGAGATGTGATACATGGTCCTCAACTTCAAAATATCTTGGCCGGCGAGTGTATAGCACTATGTGGAACCCTCAAAGAAAGGTAAAATTTGGCTACCAGAGAATTCAGGTGCAGACTAGGAAGAAACCCTCGCGAGAGTGGGGGTAGCAGATTAGTTAGGGGCACAGGAAGAGCCATGATGAGCAACTATTGTGTACTAAAAGAAGATAGACTTTTTGAAAATGGAGATTTAGGAAGGAAGGGAAGCAAGAAGGAAATAATGCAAGAGAGTGAAAGAAGATGAAAGAGAATGACGCAAGAAGATGAAACAAAAGGGGAGGCAATGATGAAAAAGATTTTTGGGAATTCGAAAGGGTGGCACTGTCGTTTGTTTTCATTTTTTAACAAAAGAAAATAAAAGTGTGAGAGAACAGTAATGAAACATGTGGGCATCTTTGTTATAACAAAAAGTTGAATCTTTCTAAAGCCACACTTTAGTTAACATATACCCTCAACGGGATAAAAGGAGAAACAATTTCGGTGGTCATCCACCTGTCCCAACGTACCAGGTAGTGATGGTATGAATAAATCTTTCACATTTAGGGACAAAAACATTTAGCAAGGTAACTAGTAGGGGGTCTAAAAAATTGGAAAATCGAAAAACTAGTCCCGACCATCCCAAACTGGTCAAATCCATCTAATTTTGGATCAGTCAAGTTCGAAACCGATTTTCCTAATGGAAGAACTAGTCGAAATCGGTCCAATCTCAATTCTAGACTTTTTTGGCTTGGACCGGACTGGTTCCACATAATATATATTTTAAATTATTTTTTAATATCACAAACAATATATTTTAAATTATATATGATTTTTGTATATAAAATATATAATAATAAATATTATAATTATGTATAATGTTATAATCATTTATAAAATAAAATTTTAATCTTAAACATGAAATTTTAATTAATCATTTGTTTTAAACATAAAATATACATATTAATAACATCTTAATATAAGAAGTACTTAATATAAGAAGTTCTTAAAGCGAGAAAAAAATACTTATAAAAAAATTGACAAATAAGAAATTAAATTAAAACTAAGCTGAAATTGTAAAACTTGAAAATGAAATTGATAAATCACACCAATATATTTTTATCACTTAAAATTAGTATAAAAATGAAAAAAAATCCTAAAGATCAAAAGATTTGAATCTATTTACCAAATTTATAAATAAGATCACTAATTTTTTAAGTAAAACATATTTTTGTAATAGTAACATGTTTTGCAATAAAACAAAAATTTCTTAATGCAGTCTAAAAACAATAGATTTTTTAGACATTTGTCTTTTTATTAGAATCAGGAAATCGGAATGAATTGGATTGAAACAAGTAAAACTGAAAGTATAAATTTAGGAGAGTAACCAATATGTAATTGTTTTTAAAAAATGCAAAATTGGTATTACCAATTCAATCATAAATTATGCCAAAACCTTACCAAGCCATATCGGTTACACCCTTAGTAACTGGAAGGAATAGTTAGGGTCTGGAAAGAATGAGTCCAAGTTTGAGGCTTGAAGATTGAAACTAACTTGCTGGCCTTGGAATCCATGAACACGTGTTAGATGATATGATTAACATATAATGCCTTTGACAAATCAGTAGAGCTATCCTATCTACTTATTTGGAGGTTATCTAAGACAAATTCTAGAGCTATTTGTTATCAAGACCCTCATTGTCCTATAAATACCACATAAAGATAACATATTATTGGTTTATTCTAAGGATGGGCAGCAAGGCCTTACACCCTGCTGTCCAGCCCTCGTCTGCCCCACCACCACATGGAAGGGCAAGCAATCCCGCCATGCATCTAGCCCCTATGGCAGCGGGTGGGGGTGGGGGTGGGGTGGGGAACATGGAGAGGAATGTGGACCTCGCCTTACATTTCCCTCATCTTGCCTTTTCTTATATATGTATATATATATGTATATATGTATATCTGTTCATATTTTATAAATTATATATATAAATATATATTACAATTTGTTATACTTATTCACAAAATATACACTAGCAAATTTTAAAATTAAATAGTTTAAAAATCACTATACTACAAATGATACAAAATATGCACTAGCAAATTTAAAAATTACATAAATTTTAAATTATAATCATATTTACAATATTTAAATTTATAATTTTGGTCAATATATATATATTTGATCACTTTTATATCTTTAAATAAATTTTAAACCTAGTAAAATGTAATCTAATTTTAAAGTGAACATGAGGTGGGACAGATTGGGAATCCATATCACATCGCACCCATCGAGACAAGGGTATTAATCCCACTTCCCGCCCTATGCTGGACAGAGGGTAGGGAGAGACTGCCCTGTACTATATGGTATGAGTAGCACCCATAATTTATTCATATACTTATACTAAGACTACTTCTCTCTAACTTACGCATCATAGTTCTATTGGGCACCCCGTGTTGCCTTCTTATTAATTGGAAATCATTTGTAGAGTTGGTGGATTGAAAAACGTCCTAACAAAATAATTCGAAACTATTTACTATGTTTTACTTGTATAGTTATCATCTAATAGTGCATTTAAAGATAGTGAGAGTATTATGATAAAAGAGAATGATAAATAAATTTTTTTAGTAACATGCTCGAATCATTGCTTGTAATCGAGATTCCAAACTCGTGATATAATGTATAAAAGCTTTCAAAATACAGTATATATGTTCGATTAAATCCTTTGTTTTTAGATTTTGTGTTTTTTTTAAGAAAAGAATTAAATGGGAAAATATCTTAAAAGTCTCTTATTTGTTCTCTCTCAAGAAACAAAGGTAGAGTATAGAAAAGTACTATTTGTAAGTTTTTGAGTGAGTCTACCTTATTATATTTCGAAGAACAAGGATAGAGTTAGTTAGAGTGAAATTATGAGTTCTAGGTGTGAGTTTTTCCTCTGCATATCTCTTTGATGGAGGAGCTTGAAGATAAATGGAAGGGACTTAAGCTCACAAAGGAGAAGTCTTGTGTGCTAGAATTAGGTGGTGCAGTAGTGATTGAAGAAAAAATTAAAGGGGATTGCAATATAATGGGGGAAGCCGTGGCTGGATAGAAAAGTGAAAAAAGATGTAATTGAGGCAACGATGGCAAAGATATAGAGGACCAGCAAGCCTACCAAATTCGAGATGTGTGGAATGAATATTTTCACTAATACTTTCACTAGTCATGCTGATAAGATGAAAGTAATGATTGGAAAGTCATGGTTGTTTGAAGACAACTTACTCAACCAAATAAGATTATTTTCGATCGTGAGGAGTTTTGGGTCCAAACTTACAATTTTCCATTAATGTATAGGAATAAAGATTGTGGAGAGCAGATTGGGGAATCTATTCCCAAAGTTATTGAAATGGACGTGCCTATTTATGGAACAGGATGGGAAAAGTTTCCAAGGGTAAAAGTGGAGTTGTTGTTATCAAAGCCAGTTGATAGAGGTAGAACCATTAGGGTTAATAGTGGAAAAGCTTGGGCTCCATTCAAATAAGAAAAAATGTCTAAGTTGTGTTTTACATGTGGATGTCTTATACATGAGAAGGTGACGTGTTTAGCCAAGGGAGATGAGAATGCGAATGGATATTAGAATCACCAATAGTTTGGAGTTTGGTTGAGGGCAATAAAAATGATTACTAGCAGAAACTAGAGTTGATAGTATCATGCAGTTCGATGGAATCAAGTATCAGTAGGATGGCATGTGAAGAAGACTCAAGATGAGGATGGTTCATGGAGGAAGAAGAGAGATCACATTGGAGAAAGGTAATTGCAATTTGAGCATCAACTGGCAAGGAATTAGGAGGTTAACTTTTTTCAAATTAAAATTGAAAATTGAATTGTGATAGAGATGGAATATATAAGTTGATGAGAAAAAAATGTTTTTGAATTTGACGAGGATAAGTGTATCTGTCTATCAAATAGTTAGCTCTCTCCTAAGGTTAATTGCTTGGAGAAGAAAATGGGAAAAAGATTCAAATGTGGATAAGGAGGCGATTTCAACAGTAATGATAGATAACATAAAATTTAGTGAGGGAGCCATGTGTCAAAATTCAAAGAATGCTGAAGGGATGGATGAGAATAATATAAGGGTTATCGTTATTGATATGGGTACAATAGGAAGGAAAGGCAAGGGTAATTGGAAGAGGAGGGCTTGAGAGGTGGGGGAAAGGGAGTTGTTGAGAGGCCACTGATGAAAAAGAAAACAAACGAAGGAGTTGAAAATTATGAGGGTACAAATGAATGTATGGTTAAGAAGAGCAAAAAACCAGTACAAGCTTATGGCAATGGATCAAATTTAAGGTTGGTGGCTACTGTGCATCACCACCAACAACATGAAAACATTGAGTTGAAACTTTCGAGAGTTTGGAAACCCTCGAGCAGTTCATGATCTCTTCCTGTTGGTAGAGAAAAAGAAGTCCGATTTAGTTTTTAATAGAAACTAGAATTACTACTCAAAAATGGAGTTGGCTTAAAAGAAAATCGAAGTTTGGAGGTTGCTTATCAATGGATCCAACAAGTAAAAGTGGGGGGACTCGTTTTATTATGGAAGTAAGGTATAGAGCTATCTATCTAATCTTATTCAAAGCACCACATTAGTGCTTGTATGGTAGAGGGAGAGGGGGAGGAGCATGTGGCAGTTTACTAAAATTTATGGTCATCCTTTGGCTAAGACAAGGGTTGTGGCTTGTGGGACCTTTTGTCTACACTAAATTCAAGGAAACAAATGGATTGGGTGGTTTCTGGAGACTTCAATGAGATTGTGTCACATGATGAAAAATATGGTGGGAACTTGTGTATTGAAGCTCAAATGGACAGTCTTAGAAGGACTTTGGAGCAGTGTGGCTTGCATGACCTAGGTTAGAGGGGCTTTAAATTTACTTGGAGTAATAAACATAGAGATGATACATACATAAAAGAGAGATTTGATAGAATTTTGGCTAACATTGCATGTATTAGTTTTTTTAAAGAATCAAAAGTGGAGGTAATAGCAGCAAGGTATTTTAGGCAATGGCGAGCAGCAACAGAGATGGCGAACTACAATGGAGAACGGCTAGGGTTTTGTAGTGGAAGAAGAGGCCCAAGAGGTTTCTATCGGTTCGACAGGTTGGCTCTGTTAAAACCCATTGTTAATTTTTGACCGATGAACCAGTACTTGATGGGTTGGACAAGTCGAGTTCTTCTGATGGGTCGGGCCCAATACCCTTTATGCACAAGCCCTATGCATGAGATCAAAAAAAGAGCTGTTCTCCTCTATTTTTCATACTAATTAATTATTAGTTTAAGATACCTATTGTAAGATAAGTCACTATGCTTTGAACTTGCGTTTATTTATTTGTTGAATACTATTTTTGGGGTACTATTTGGTCTTCTCCCTCGTGTAAATAATTAAAAAAATGATAGATATAGTCATAAATTTGCAAGCGACGTGCAGTCAATTTAGAAAAAATTAGGGTTTACTATTAAAAAAATTAATTTTTTTACAGTAGACCCCACTTTTTTATAAAGCGATTGTATGCCGCTTGTAACTTTACGACTGCATGTATCATTACTCATATAATTAATACTCATGCTTATATGTAAAAAAATAGGGATCCCATAATTATCCTAAGTTGATTGTCATGAAATCTCTTCTTTCTTTCAAGTTCGAAAAGAATTTCAATCATTTTAAAAGAATTTCTATTTTTTCAATGTTTAGGACTGTGATAACTCTATCTGGACTCTTTAAAATCTTGGAAGAGGAGGGTGTGGATATGGATATCGGATTCCGTAGATGATGCATTATGCAGTCTTGAGGACCAGAATATGAATGTGATGTCTAGAAGAAGTAGCAAGCCCAAAAATGTCTCCTCTTTTTATGATGTCATGTCAGAAAAACTACGGGAGGACAATTTGATTGGAGACGAAGTGTTATTTAATTGGAGGATTTGATTGTGAAGGCACATGTTTGAAATTCTTTCCCAACTTGAAAGAAAGAAAATCCTCCATTTTTGGATTTTTGCGATTCAAAAGGTACATTGGTGACTATTCCTGTAGGGAGGTTGAATTCTGCAAACTGCAACCTAACGCGAAGCCGTCCCATCGACGCAATACGGGCACGTGAGGTTGAATTCTTTTTTTTTTTTTTTTTAGGGAATTCCTGGGGGCAGACGGGCTGCCCCCTCCACCAAAACAGTCCCGCCGCCTCCAGTGGCGGTGGGCGACACCGCCCACGCCATCGGGTCCTAAACGGGTTGAAAGCTGCCAGGGGCATACCGGAGCTCGCCATCGTAGGGATAAGGTCGCCTGAGTCCGCTGGTCCCAATGGTGTGGGCGGTGTCGCCCACCGCTACTGGCGGCGGCACCGTTTGCTTTATGGCCGAATCTCCCTCTTAAATTTATCTTCATTTTATTTTTTTATTGTGTTTTTTATTATGTTTTTTATTTTTTTATTGTGTTTTTTATTATGTTTTATTCATTTTATTTTTTTAATATATTTTTAATCTTCATTTTTTTATTTTATTATATTTTATTATATTTTTTTATTTTATTTTCATGTGTTTTTTATTATTAAGCAGCCCAACTAACGTTGGGCTGCTTTAGACGCTGGGGACAGCCGGACCGGTCCCCAACGTCTCTCTTATTTTTTAATAAAGCTTGCGAAGTTGAATTCAGGAATCAATAAACGTGAGTCAACAACACCAGTAGTTAAAAAAAAATATTTGTATAAATTATATAAATTAAATTAAGGCCTGTTTTGCTTATCAGATGTAGATATTTTATTTTATTTAATAATTACATTTTTTAAATCTTAATATAATATAATATTAATAATTTAACTTTTTTAAATCTTAATATAAAAATTATATTAAAAAAGCATATTAAAAAATATTTTATTTTAATTTTAATTTATCTCATTTTATCTTAAGTTTCGTTTGAATTTAAAGATAAAATAGATTGAGATAAATTTAGTTTATTTTTATATTATTATTATTTTAGAATTTAAAAAATATGTATTATAATTTTTAAAAAATATATTAAAAATTAAAAATTTTATATTTTATATAAAATTTTTTAAAAATATAACAATAGAATTAAAAAAAATTAAACTCATGTTATAATCCAAACGAGTTCTCATGGCTAAAACAAATCATGCCTAAATCTTTTGACCAGACACCACACCACCTAAATCGTTTTCACCGATCTGACTGCACCCACTCTACTGCAAGGTATTCACGCGGCATTCCGTTGTCTCTTTCTTCGAAGCTTCGGTTGGAAGTGGCGATTGATCTTAGAGCATTAATATCAGTTTTATTAAAATAAATTATTAAAATTTGATAAAAAATAAAATATTAATATTAAAATAATTCTATATTAAACTCATAAAAAATATTTTCATCATATTTGATTAAAAATCAAGAATAACATAAAATAAAAATATTTTTAATTTAACTTTTAAATAATAATCTTTCAAATTATGAGTTCAATATGAGATTATTTTGATATAAATGTCTCATCAAACTTATATTTTTTATTAAATTTTAATAATTTATTTTAATGAATTCACTACTAACGTTTTAGATTATTTGTAATTCAAACGTCTTACCATTTGGAGATGGAACACTTGTTAAATAAATAGTTTTATTTCAAAAATTGTAAAATTTATTATTAAAAAATTAATTTTTATGTGAATTTTAATATTTATCTATTTAAAAAAAAAAGACAGACTTGCATATTTTAAAATTACAAATATCATTTCTTTATGAGGTATTTATACCCCTTATGTATCTTAATGCAATCCATTAGTGGTCATTAACATGAAAACTAATTATATGATAAATTTTAGGTATGCAAATATCGTATAAGTTCTGTATAAATGATGGTCGATCCCTTGAAAAACACATAGAGTTCACCTTTTTATAAGGGATCCGTACAAATTATGTGTAGTTGAGGCTTGTTTAAGGCATTATTCTAACACAAAAAACATTTTTCTCGCATGTCTAAAAAAAATTTCGCTACATGAAAAATTGACATTTATAACTAATTAATGACAATTGGAAGTATTGTTTTTGTCCTAAATAGTCTTTTGATTGCCATTAATTGTTTGCAAATACCATTATTTTTTTAGTATTATAGCATATATAATTCAATTAATGAAGTTTTTGGCAAAATAACTACTTAAATAACTACCAAGATGATCGATTGCAAAACAAAATAGCAAAACTTTATAATTTGTATTTCAGTCAAGATTCAAAAATTTGGAAATGCAAATAAATAGTCTTGGAAGCCGGTCCAAATTCGGGTGCCTGGCCGGTCGGTCCACTTAAATAATTATGAAAATCGTGAAATCCAAATTTGTAGGTGAGAATCAATCATCAGGTATGTATTGGATATATAATTGGATTGTTAGTAGAAATTTAATTGCTCACATACAATTTCAAATACTATTTCTTGTAAAATCGATTAACAAAAGATATTTGGAACCATGTATGTATAAAAACCCAAAAAATGTCCTATCACAATGATTAAATGTTCATTCATATTCGGTCTGTTCTTATCCAGAAATTGGCACAACAGGAATTGGGGGAAGCTGATATCATCATGCGAGGGATTTGGATCAAAAGGAATGAAGTCATTTACAAAGACCAGTTCTACTCACCTTCTTATCTGAGATCACCAAGGGTGTGTCATTGGAGCTTTACGAGCTAACATAAATTTCTTTGACAATGCTTTTGATGTTGAGGCATATGGACTCATGATCTCAATTGTATTCTGCAAGAAATTTGGCATCAAGGAGATTATTCTGGAAGGTGATTCAAAACTTTTTCTTGACCAACTAAACTGGACAAAACCAAATTGGAGCATTGCAGCAGTAATTATTGAGGATGCAAAAAAGTGCTTAGTAGGCTAGGCCACTGCAATTGGGTTGCTCACCAGGCCTTTCGAAAGGCTAATCAAGCAGCCCACGTATTTGTTAAATTTGCACTTTCTTTACAAGAGGATATTTATGATATTGAAGAATTCCCTTCATGTATTCAATCAATTGTAATCATTGACTTGATTAATTATGAATGAATAAAATTAGTTCTTATTTAAAAAAAAAGTCAATATTAAAATGGATAAACTCTAAAATTTTGAATAAATAGCTACAGTAATGCTAAATATTCCCCTAAAGATGGATGTCACTTGGAATGACTATTCTCTTATTTTATTCTTTTTTCTCTCTCACAACTTTCTCAAACTCTCTTTTTTTTAATGTGAATAAGTATATTTAATGTGAAAAATTAGATTTTTTAAATGTGAATAAGTAGATTATTTTTATTTTTAATTAGTAATTTAATTTAAATTAGAATGTGATTATTAATTAATTTATAATAGGTAGAATGGTAAAATATGATTAAAATAAAATAAATTAACAATCATAAATAATTAAATATATTTTTAATTATAATTAAAGAAAGAATTGGAAAATAAAACTATTTATTGTTATATAATAAATAAATGGATAATCTAATGTAAAATTTGATGTGAATAGTCAAAGTTAAAATTATTGTTATATCATTTTATTGTTATATATTAATAATAAAAAACATCTATTTCAATGTGGGGACTTGTGTCAATGGAACGATCAAAAGTTAAATTCCTCTTCATAATGGTTAAAAATGTCTTTTAGTTTTAGATAATTCATTGAGAGTGCTTAAACATTTCTTAATAAGATGATATTGCTACGTAACTATGTCTACCACAATGGGTCTCAATTTTGGATCTTAGACGTGTAATTTTTTTGTTTTCATCTAGGTTAATTTTTTTCTGAGACGTCTACCAACAATGCTTCATCATGGTGGGACTCAAGGTCGTCCTCCAATGAGTGGATGCGCTCATTAGCCTGCTCTGAGTAACACTCCATTTCAATCTTCTTGGTTAATAACCAACTAATTTCTTTCTTGGTGAAAAATCCAAATATTCTCTTGGCATGCACCTTCATTTCCAAATGGGGTCATTACCCACAATCTAAGCGTCAAGTCATCCACGCCCTACAATATTAAGACTCATTAAAATCTGAGCCATACATGAAAGCGAACTATAACTAAACCATGAACCTCATGCCAAAGATAAAGACATGTACAAAAAAATTTTTAGGCTTTGGGATATCCTTACCACTTAGAGGTGAGCAGCGGGTACCCATATTACTGTTTCGCCCAGGAATCGTCCCGCCCCGCACGGCGGGGGCAACTTAATCAGCTCGGCAGACGGGGGATAGGGTCCAGCTGCTACCCCCTCCCCCTATGTTCGATTTTGAGTTTCTTCATTTCCCCCAAATCCCCAAATCCCTCAATCCCATTCGCCGATTCTCTTCTCCGCGATGTTGCCATGCCTTCGGTCAGATTCTCCGGTGACACCGTCGAGTAATCGTCACCCCAACAAGCTCATCCATTGTTGTGTAGTCTCTCAATCCCAGAATCGCTGAATGTAAGTCCATCGAGTTCAATTCTCATTTGCCCAAAATTTATATATATATTTTAAATTAGTTGTTGAATATGGATGGATATTGGAGGTTGGGATTGTGATTATGTGATGTGGAGGATTTGAATGTACATGTGAAGGTGAATGTATTGTTTGAGATTTTTTAGGGTTTGTGATTGAATGCGGTGACGAGGGGTGGGCAGCTAGACCCCTACCCCCACCACCTCATTGCAGGACGGGGTACTCTGCCTCTGTGTAGGAAGAGGCGGGGGGCAGAGCAAAAAAAAAAACACCCTCGCCCATGCGGGGGTAGGGGTGAAGGTAGGGGTGCCCTGCCCCCAGTAGAGCGAGTAACACCCCTACTGCTACTAATCCGTCCTACTAAGGGAAATGCCGGCAAGAAAACCACTCTACCCCACCTGTTATGGCTTGTTGCCCTTCTTTATGGGCTCTCCCCAAAGAACGCATATGAGGCGTAGGACAAGTGGCTAGAACATCCAATTTATGCACTGACTTACTGTGGGTTGTGGGAGTGACAAACTCGAAACCATTTATCCTATCTTCATCTCCATCTCCACCTTCCCCTTTCCTTTACATCTTCCTTAGATGACTAGCCCCCTCCATAGGGGTTGAGAAATCTACATCACCACCAAACGAGCAAGGGAAAGGGAAGAGAATGGAAACTCTTTCTTGGTCTATAGGCGAGGTCTCACCACGAAATAGTCATAGGAAAGGAGCTTAGAGTGGAGCCTTGTTTTGCACAATCATCAAAGACTGCCTTAAGGACAAAGTGTCCACAACATTACTTTGGGTTCCGCCAACAATAGGATTCATAGCTTCAGGTCGTAACCATAGTCATGCTTATAGGGAAAGCATCATATATGTTAGCTGCAAACTCGTTGCCATTGGGGTCAAAGTTTGAGAAAGAAGAGAAGGGAATTCAAAATGGGAGCACCCATTGAGTCAGATACCTTAGGCTCCAAATTGAAGTCAAATGGCGTAGCCAAGTTGACAATGACTTGACTTATTAGCCCATCAAGGTCGTTGAGCCCAAGTGATGTGGATGCCAATCATTGTGACACGAAAATTACAATTGTTACCTGCCAGTCTCTTCATAGAATACAACAACAGGAACTCTTAAGCAATCAAATCTGGATACATCTCCTCCAAAGGTTCTAAAATCATGCCAAACGCTATGCATGAACATAAAAACACATGCCAAACATGTGAATAAAGTAGGGTAGGAGCTAATAAGAAGAAATTCAACACATCACAAACAAGGTGGATGAATGGAAGTGCAAGCCATGCACTAGGATGCAAACTGGGAAAACAACCATCCCCAAAAGCCTTCCTTATCGACGACACCCTCAAAAGGAAGAGTAAGGAAAATGGTATCAAGGATGCGATACATGATCCTCAACTTCAATAAATCTCGCCCGGCAAGCGTATAGCATTGTGTGGAACCCCTTAAATAAAGGCAAAGTTTGGCTATCAGAGAATTCGGGTGCAGATTGGAAAGAAACCCTCACAAGAGTTTGGGTAGAAAACTAGTTAGGGGCACAGGAAGAGCCACGATAAGCAACTATTGTGTAATGAAAGATAGACATTTTGAAAAATGGGATTCAAGAAGGAAGGGAAGCAAGAAGGAGAAATAATGTAAGAGGATGAAAGAAGGGAAATAACACAAGAAGATGAAAGAGAATGACGTGAGAAGATGAAACAAAAGGGGAAGGCAATGATGAAAAAGGTTTTTGAGAAGTCAGGAGAATGACAATGCCATTTGTTATCATTTTTTAACAAAAGAAATTAAAAGTATGGGGACAGTAATGAAACATGTGGGCCACATCTTTGGTACAACAGAAAGCCGAATCTTTGTAAGCCCACACCTTAGTTAATATATACCGTCAGCAGGATAAAAGGAGGAACAACTTATGTGGTCATCCACATGTCCCAAACTAGTGGGGTAGTGATAGTATGAATCAATTTTTCATGATTAGGCGCGAAACAATTTAGCAAGGTAACTGGTAGGGGTCTAAAAAAATTGAAAAATTGGGAAACCAATCCCGACCATCCCAAACTGGTCAAACGCATCTGATTTTGGACTGGTCCGATTCGGAACAGGGTTTCCTAACGAAAAAACTAGTCGAAATTGGTCCAATTTCGATTCTAGTCTTTTTTGGCCTAGATTGGACCGGTTCCACATAATATATTTTTAATATTACAAATAATATATTTTATATTATATATGATTTTTGTATATAATATGTATGATAAATATTATAATTTATAAAATAAAAATCTAATCTTAAACATGAAAATTTAATTGATCATTTGTTTTAAACATAAACTATACATATTAATAACATTTTATCATAAGAAGTACTTAAAGTAAGAAAAAATACTTCTAAATTGTTGAATCCAAGGTTTCAAATTTCATGTAAATCTACAAATGGATTTTGATGATAACAAATGAATCCAAAGAATAAAGGAGTCTCAAGCTCAAGTTGTCCACACAATATGATCAAGCATATCAAGGAAGCAAGCATGAGCAAGAAGGGAACAAGTTCATATTAAAATCATAGAGTAATTTTGTAAATCTCTTAAAAAATTTGAAATTAGGATTAAGGCTCAAAATTAATATTTTATCATAAAGCATTAAAATACATTTTCCACATATGCATGAATATTTTGAAAATTAAATTTGAAAATTTTGAAAGATGATTGATTGTCATCTTTCACATGTGCATGACATGATTAAAGGTTTGAACTTTGAAAATATTAAGATGATTGATTGTCATCTTTCACATGTGCATGTTTTATTTGAATATTTTCAAAAGTGGTGGATGATTTTCTTGACTTATACAAAAGGTAGAAGTTTTTATTTGAAAATTTTGAAAAGTAAAGTGTGCTCCTTTTGTCATATGCAAAAAGTAAAAGATTATGTTTAAAATTTTTGAAAAGTAAAGTGTGCTCCTTTTGTCACATGCAAAAAGTAAAAATATTAGATTTGAAATTTTTGAAAAGTGAATGATGATGTTTTTGACATGGGAATCTTTTCAAATTTGAAATTGAAAACTCATTTGCCTATAAATAGCTCACTTGAGTTTTGCAAAATTTACAATAAGAGCTTACACATCTATTGCTAAGTTTTGCATCATTTCTTCAAAGCTCTCATTCTCTCTTTTCTAAAGTTTTGAGCCTTAATTCTTGTTCTTGTTGAGAGAAATATAGGTTGCGCTGTATTGTTTCTATCTCACTCATTGAGGAGTGTACTTTGATAGTCTACCTACTATCAACTCTTGTATTTGTAAAAGGGTGTGTATAACCCTTGTGTGTGTAGAAGGTGTTCTACACGGGGAATAGTTAAATCACCAAGTGTGAGGTGATTGGAAGTGTAGAAGGTGTTCTACACGGGGAATAGTTAAATCACCAAGTGTAAGGTGATTGGAAGTGTAGAGGGTGTTCTACACGGATTCTTTGGAGCGGTGCTGCTCAAAAGTGTAATAAGTTTCTATCTCCACCTAAAGGAGATTGAATAGTGGATTTGAGAATTCTCAAGAGGTAGCTTGAGGCGAGGACGTAGGCAGTGGGGCCGAACCTCGTTAACATACTGAGTTTGCTTCTCTCTTACTCTTACTATTTATATTTATTGTTGTTTCATATTTTGTTTATATTTTATATTATATATTTGATTTATAATTGTTATTTTTTTAAATACAACTCAATTCACCCCCCCTTTGTGTTAGTCATCTGGGCAACATAAATAAAATTGACAAATAAGAAATTAATTTAAAAATAAACTAAAATTGTAAAACTTGAAAACGAAAATGATAAATCACACTAATATATTCTTATCACTTAAAATTAGTTTAAAAATGAAAAAAAAAAATCCTAAATATCAAAAGATTTGAATCTATTTACCAAAGTTATAAATAAGATCACTAATTTTTTTACATAACAATTTCTTAAGTAAAATAGATTTTTGTAATAGTAAAATGTTTTGCAATAAAACAAATTTTTCTTAAAGCAATCTAAAAAAATAGATTTTTTAGACATTTGTCTTTTTATTAGAATGAGGAAATTTGAATGAACTGGATTGGAACGGATAAAACTGAAAGTATAAATTTAGGAGGGTAACCAATACATAATCAATTTTAAAAAATGAGAAATTGGTATTACCGATTCGATCATACACTCAGTCCAAAACCTAACCAAGCCAAATCAGTTTTACCCTTAGTAACTGGAAGAAATAGTTAGGGTCTCGAAAGAATAAGTCCAAGTTTGAGGTTTGAAGATTGAAACTAATTTACCAGCCCAAGAACCCATGGACATGTGTTAGATGATATGATTAACATATAATGCCTTTGACAAATCAGTAGAGCTATCCTATCTACTTATTTGGAGGTTATCTAAGATAAATTCTAGAGCTATTTGTTATCAACACCCTCCTAGTCTTATAAATACCATATAAAGATAACATATTTATTGATTTATTCTAAGGGTGGGTAATAGGGCCTCGCACCCCGCTGTCTAGCCCTCGTCTGCCCTACACTCATATGGAAGGGTGAGCAATCCTACCATACATCTAGCCCTTATGGTAACGGATGGGGGTGGGGGTGGGGGCATGGGGAGGGATGTGCACCCCGCCTTACATTTTCCTCGTCTTACCTTTTCTTATATGTATATATATATATGTATATCTGTTCATTTTTTATAAATTATATATATTATAATTTGTTAGACTTGTTCACAAATTATGCACTAACAAATTTAAAAATTACATAGTTTAAAAATTACTACACTACAATTGATACAAAATATGCACTAACAAATTCAAAAACTACCTAATTTTTAAATTATAGTCATATTTACAATATTTAAATTTACAATTTGGGTCGAAAAATGTATCTTTGATCACTTTTAGATCACTGAATAATTTTTAAACCTAGCGAAATGTTGTCTGATTTTAAAGTGAACATGAGGTGGGACAAATTGTGAATCCATATCGCATCACACCAACCAAGGCATGGGTGAAAACCCCACCTCCTGCGCCATACAAGACGGGGGTAGGGAAGAGGCTACCTTGTACTGTATGGTGTGGGTAGCCCCCGTAATTTTATTCATATACTTATACTAAGACTAATTCTCTCTAACTTAGGCATTATAGTTCTATTGGACACCCTGTGTTGCCTTATTATTAGTTGCAAGTCATCCGTGGAGTTGGTGGATTGAAACACGTTCCAAACAAAATAATTCGAGGCTATTTACTATGTTTTACTTGGGGAGCTATCATCTAATAGCGCATTAAAAGATATTGAGAGTATTAGAAAAAAGGAGATGATAAATGAATTTTCTTAGTAAGATGTTCGAATCATTGCTTGTAATCCAGATTCCAAACTGGTGATATAATGTATAAAAGCCTTCAAATTACAATATACATATTCGGTGAAATCCTTTATTTTTAGATTTTGTATTTTTTAAGAAAAGTATCAAATGGGAAAATATCTTAAAACTATCTTATTTGTTCTCTCTCAGGAAACAAAGGTAGAGTATAGAAAAGTACTATTTTTAGGTTTTTGAGTGAGTTTGTCTTATTCTATTTTGGAAAATAGAGATAATATTGGTTAGAGTGAAATTGTGAGTTTAAGGTGTGAGCTTTTCCTCTATGTATCGCTTTGATGGAGGAGCTTGAAGATAAATGGAGAGGACTTAAGCTCACAAAGGAGAAGTTTTGTGTGTTGGAATTGGGTGGTGAAGGAGTGAATGAAGAAAAAATTAAAAAGGATTGCAATATAATAGGGAAGCTGTGGATAGATACAAAAGTGGGGAAAGATGTAATCGAGGCAACGATGGCAAAGCTATGGAGGATCAGCAAGCCTGCCGAATTCAAGGTGTGTGGAATGAATATTTTCACCATTACTTTCACTAGTCATGCTAATAAGATGAAAGTAATGGTTAGGAAGTCATAGTTGTTTAAGAATAGCTTATTTGTCCTTATGGAATCTAATGGTTTACTCAACCAAACAGTAGTCTTTTCGATCGTGAGAAGTTTTGGATCCAAACTTACAATTTTTCATTAATTTATAGGAGTAAAGATTGTGGAGAGCATACTAGGAAATCTATTCACAAAATTATTGAAATGGACGTACCTGTTTATGGAACAAGATGGAAAAAGTTTCCAAGGGTAAAAGTGGAGTTATTGTTATCAAAGATAGTTGAAAGAGGCAAAACCATTAGTGACAATGGTGGAAAAGCATGGCTCCATTCAAGTAGGAAAAAATGCCTAAGTTGTGTTTTACATGTGGATGTCTTATACATGGGAAGGTGAGGTGTTTAGCCAAGGGAGATGAGAATGTGAATGGATATTAGAATGACCAACGGTTTGGAGTTTGGTTGATGGAAGAAAATATGATTACTAGGAGAAACCAAAGTTGAGAGTATCATGAAGTTCGATGGAATCAAGTATAAGTAGGATGCCATGAGAAGAAGATTCAAAATGAGGAAGGTTCACGGAGGAGAAAGAGAGATCACAAGGAAGAAGGGTAGTTGCGATCTAAGCATTAAGTGGCGAGGAACTAGCAAGTTAGTTTTTTTCAAATTAAAATTCAAAATTGAATTGTGATAGAGATGGAATATATAATTTGTTGAGAAAAAAAATGTTTTTGAATCTGATGGGGATAAGTATAATCTGTCTATCAAAACATTTAGCTCTCATAAGATTAACTGCTTTGAGAAGAAAATGGGAAAAAGATTCAAGTGTGGATATGGGGGCCATTTTATCAGTGATGATAGATAACATAAAATTTAGTAAATGAGCCAGGTGTCAAGATTTTAGGAATGCTGAAGGGATGGATGAGAATAATATAGGGGTTACTTTTGTTGATATGGGTATAATAGGAAGGAAAGGCAAGGATAATTGGAAGAGGTGGACTCAAGAGGTGGGGGAAAGGGAGTTGCTGAGAGGCCAATGATGAAAAATAAAACAAATGGCGGAGTTAAAAATTATGAGGGTACAATGAATGTATGGTTAAAAAGAGCAAAAAAGCAGTACAAGTTGATGGTAATGAATCAGAGTTAAGGTTGGTGGCTACTATGCAGCACCACCAACAACATGAAAACATTAAGTTGGAACTATCGAATGCTTGGAAACTTTTGAGCAGTTCATGATCTCTTCCTATTGGTGGAGGAAAAAAAATCATATTTAACTTTTTCTAATGGAAACTAGAATTACTACTCAAAAATGGAGTTGGCTTAAAAGAAAACCCAAGTTTGCAGGGTGCTTATCAATGGATCCAATTAGTAAAAGTGGGGGACTTGTTTTATGGTGGAAAGAAGGTATAGAGCTATCTATCAAATCTTATTCAAAGCACCACATTAATGCTTGTATAGCAGAGGAGATGGGGAGAAGCATGTGGCAATTTCCTGGAATCTATGGTCATCTTGTGGCTAAGACAAAGGGTGTGGTTTGTGGGACCTTTTATCTGCATTCAAGCCAAGGGAACAAATGGCTTGGATGGTTTGTGGAGACTTCAATGAGATAGTGTCACAAGATGAAAAATATGGTGGAAACTTGTGTATTGAAGCTCAAATGGACAATTTTAGAAGGACTTTGGAGTTGTGTGGCTTGCATGACCTAGGTTGGAGGGGCTCTAAATTTACATTGAGTAATAAACATATAGATGATACATACATAAAAGAGAGGTTTGATAGAAGTTTGGCTAACATTGCATGTATGAAGTTTTTTAAAGAATCAAAAGTGGAGGTGACAGCAGCAAGGTATCTTCGGCAATGGCGGGCGGCGACGAAGATGGTGAACGACAATGGAGAATGACTAAGATTTTCGTAGTGGGAGAAGAGGCGTGAGAGGTTTCTATCGGTTTCACAGGTTCGACGGGTTGGCTCTGTTTAAATCTGTTATTAATTTTTTATCTGATGAACCCATATTTAATGGAAAGTCGGGTACTTCGTATAAGAAAGGTAAGATACTGCCTTTTGATGGAAAATTTCCTCACATGTATTGATTCGATCAAAGTAATATATATACAATGCTTGAGTCCTATTTTAGGAAAGATTACAAATCTGTGATTTGAAAATATAAAACTGTTACAGAAGTAATAAACACAATAAAAATGTATGTATTTAAATTCCCTTTGGCTGTTACAAAGAGCAGGAATCTCAACATTGACTTGCTATGATCTCGATTTTGTGTTAGATTTTTTATCATCATCATGCTCCTTAATACACCCCCGCAAGATTTGACTGTCATTGGTAAGATCAATCTTGATCCTTAGATATTCTGTGCCTTGCTTTGAAAGGGGTTTTGTCAAGAGATCTGCAAATTGGTCTTCAGTATGAAGATGATGAACTTGAAGTGTGCCTTTTTGAACAAAATCACAGACAAAGTGCAAATCAATCTGAATATGTTTCATCCTTGAATGTTTTACTAGATTGTAACTCAAGTAGGTTGCACCAAGGTTATCACAAAGAAGCATAGGTATTTCCTTGGGTGGAAACCCAATTTCTTGGAAGAGAGCTACCATCTACATGGTTTCCGATACTACTTTTACAAGGGCACGATATTCTGCTTCCGTTGAGGATCTTGCAACCACTTTTTGTTTTTTAAAACTCCATGAAATGAGATTGGATCAAGAAAAGTGATATATGCTAAAGTTGAAGTGCGATCATCTTTGTTGCCTGCCTAGTCAGCATCACTATAAGTTGTTAAGCATGGAGCAGCTATTTTTTTGAGTTGAATACCATGGAATATTGTCTATTTTAAATATCTGAGAAGCAATCGTTGCTGTTCAATGAGTGATGGTCGGCTTGTGCATAAACTATGAGAGTTTATTAACCGCATAAGAAAAATCCAGACGAGTTAAAAACAAATATTGAAGGCTGCCTATTACTCTCCTAAACTTAGTGCTACTACAGCTGCAGTACCATCTATTAGCTGGAATGTAGTATTTGTTGAAAGAGGTGTTGATACATCCTTAGCTCCAATCATGTTTGTTGTTTGTAGTAGATCCCGAATGTATTTGTGTTGTGATAGAAACAAGCCTACACAAGTGTTAATACATTTGACCCCTAGGAAATGGAGATTACTCATAGGCTTCAATGAAAACTTAGCACCTAGTTTTTCAATAATGGAACCCACAAACTTTTTGTCACTACCCGTAATAACAAGATCATCAACATAAACAAAAAAATAACAAGTAACAGAATTCATGTCTATAAATGAATAAAGAGGAATCTACTTTAGAATTCTGAAATTCAAGCTCAACAAGTTCCTTCTTTAAGGCTGAGTACCATGTACGAGGGGCTTGTTTAAGCCCATAAATTGCCTTTTTCAACCTACAAACATGATTAGCTTTTGAGGGATCTTTGAACCCAGGGGGTTGCACCATGTAAATTATTTCTGTCAATTTCCTATGTAAAAAAGCATTGTTGACGTCCATTTGTCTCAACACCCAGCCATTCATAATAGTAATTGACAAAACTACCTGAATAGTTGCTGGTTTAACAACTGGACGGGATGTTTCTTTATAATCAAGGCCAGGGCATTGATTATACCTCTTGGCAACAAATCTAGCTTTGAACCGATCGGCTGAGCCATTAACTTTTCTTTTAACCCTGAAAACCCATTTACATCCTAGAAGGTTGCAATTTGCTGGAGTAGGGACCAAATCCCATGTTCCATGTCGCATGAGGGCTGTTAACTCATTGGACATAGCTTCACGCCATTGTAGATAAGCTACAGCTTGCTAACAAACGTTGGTTCCATGGTTGATGGGAGAGGATGTTTTGTGACACCATGAATTTGCTTAGATTTGAAGATTTTTTTCATTGACCATGTGGTCATGGAATGGGTCCAAGATGGTGGATTTTGTGGTAAGGCATTCAGCATAGAACCAGAAGTCGAGGATAATGAGGATGAAATTGTTGGTGGTGCATGCGTAGGTCTGGAATTTAAATTGGAATCCAGTGATTGAGAAATGAGATTTAAATCTCCAAAACCTAGGGCATTTGTGTGTGTGTGATCAAGCAAGCATGGTAGAAATATTACCTGGAGGTGATGCTTCAATAAATGCAACCGTTTCGGACGTCATTGGCAGTGATAATTTTGGAGACAAGTTGTGATTGTGCACTAGAAAAGAAGTGAAATTCTGGAATTGGGTAAACTCGAGTTCTGTGGAATAAAGAATAGGAATTGAGAGCTTGTGTTTGGGCTTTCGTGAGTTAATGAGCCTATTATGTTGACTGGGCTTTGATGTTCATCAAAGAGTACATGCCGTGACATGTAAATTCTTTGTGTAAGAGGATCCATGCATTTATATGCATTTTGATTTTGAGAGTATCCAAGAAAAATGCAAGGCATGGATTTGGGTTGCATTTTGTGAGTATTATATGGCCTTATAAGAGGATAACAAAGACACTCAAACTTTCTTAATTTAAGATAATTGGGCCTTGACCAAATAGCACTTCAAATGGTGATTTATTTTTCCAAGATAGGAGTGGGGTGATGGTTTATGAGACATGTGGCAGTTTGCAACGCTTGAGGCCACTATGTGAGGGGAAGAGAGGCATATTGTAGTAAGGTGAGTCCAGTTTCCACAATATGTCGATGACGACGTTCAAAAACTACATTTTGTTGTGGAATATATCGAGCAGTGGTGTAATGGCTTATTCCATGAATGTACAAGTATTTTTTTTAGACTTATAAACTCACCACCATTGTCCGAGCAGAAACTTCTTATTTTTTTTTATTTAAAGTGAGTTTCAACAAGAGTTTTGAACTGTGGAAAAATAGACGAAACACCTGAATTTGATGACATGGAATAAAACTACATATATTTTGTGAAGTGATAAACAAAAATGAGATAGTACTGAAAATTATCAAGACTGGTAACATGAGTAGGGCCCCCAACATTCGTATAAATAATTCAAAAGGCATAAAACTTCGAAGACTAGTTAATCCAAACGGTTGTTGATGTGCTTTATTAATATTGCAAGAAGTACATGAAGATGGTAAGTTTCTTGTGGAAAGCAGAAGAGAAAATAAATTAACAATTCTTTGAACAACTTTCATGGATGGATGCCCAAGACGCTTGTGCCATCCATCTATTGAAGTTCGTTCATGCACATTAGCAACCATTGTAGAATTTGATGTCGCATTTAGATGTCATTTTCATACGCACCTCTTAGTAGTGTCGCCCTCGTTGTCTGGTCCTTCACAAGAAAGTAAAATGAATGAAATTCAACAAACATATTATTTTGTTTTGTGAAATTATGTACAGAACTTAAATTCTTATGAATGTTAGGGACACAAAGTGTATCACAATGATAAAATATTTTTTGGGGCGATTTTAGGGTTAATGAACCAATATGTGAAACAATCAAACTTATACCATCACCAAGAATTACTTCGTTGGTTCTATCATATTCAGAATGAATAGACAGATTACAAAGATCACCAGTAATATTGTGTGAAGCTGCAGAATCAATGAGTCATTTGGATTCCTGAGTGCTTGAAGTTGCAGCATAGTTTGCAATAAAGTCAGTGGGCTGCAACTATGGACATCCTTTTGTCGTGTGACCCATCTGATCACAGTATTGACATTTGGGCTGAAATAGTTTTTGGGCTGAGTTATTTTGGCCCGAGGTCCGATTGTTGCCTTTGTTCTCCTTCAACTGGTTGTTGCCCAATCTATTTCAATAGGGTTATGAAACCCATTTTGCTTGGAGAAGTTCCTTTGTTGCTAGCCTCCATTTCCAGTCTTCTTTGCCATGAAATTGGCAGCGGCAATAAGCTATTGTTGAGTAGCCTCCATGCGACGAAGATAACTCTCATGACCGACAAGAAGATCATGAAGTTCTTCAAACATAAGGGATTTCTCCCTAGCCCGAATAGGAGCGGCAATCTCCCTGAAATCAGGTCCAAGTCCATCGAGGACATAAAGTGAGATCATCATCATATATTGGATGATCTATGAGTGCTATTTTATCAGCCAATGCTTTAACAGCATGAAGATAGTTTGGTACAGAGCAAGTTCCTCGTTGAATCAAGGTTAGCTATTCCTTCAATTGCATGGCCCTAGTCCGCAAACAACTAGCATACATATTTTTGAATTTTTCCATGCTTCTTGAGATGTTTTGGCTATTGCGATGAGTGGGGTGATAGTTGGAGAGATAGATGTGAGAAAAGCACTCAAGATAAGCTTGTCGTGTCTAACCCAATGAATTTTTTGAAAGAAGTCTGTGAGTGTGCCATCAGAGGGAGGACACAGTAAATCCCCAGTGATATAATCCATTAGATCATACCCAATTAATAATGCTTCAAATTGAGCACACCATTGGAAAAAAGTGGAGGGAGTGAGCTTCTCATTAATCTGGGTAGTAATGTTAAGAACAACTAAAGGGTTTTCAATGGTGGAGGAAGGGTGAGTGTTTGAATTTGTTGCGGAAGACATGGTTTGAGTATTGGATCTTAAGAAAAGTAAGATACTGCCTTTTGATGAAAAATTTCCTCACATGTATTGACTCGATCAGAGTAATATATATACAATGCTTGAGTCCTATTTTAGGAAAAAATACAAAATCTGTGATTTGAAAATATACAACTGTTACAGAAGTGATAAATACAATAAAAACGTATGTATTTAAATTCCCTTTGGCTGTTACAGAGAGCAGGAATCTCGATATTGACCTACTATGATCTCGATTTTGTGTTCTATTTTTTATCATCATCATTCTCTTTAATACTTTGAACAGGTCAAAGCCAAAACCCTCTATGTGCAGGCCCTATGCATGAGACCAAATAAAGAGTTGCTCTCCTCTATTTTTCATACTAATTAATTAATTATGATTAGTTTAAGATATCTATTGTAAGATCGAGTACTTTCTATGCTTTGAACTTGCATTGATTTTATTTGTTGAATACTAGTTATTAGGTACTATTTGGTTCTCTCTCTCTCTCTCTCTCTCTCTCTCTCTCTCTCGTGAATAATTAATACTCGTGCTTATGTGTAAAAGAATAGGGATCCCATTATTGTCCCAATGTGATTGTCATGAGAGCTCAGGAAATACATGTCATCGCAATAATTACTTTCTCTATTATGGAAGGACACAAATATATATATATATATATTATCAAAAGGAAAATGGAACCTTTTCTTTCTTTCAAGTTTGAAAAGAATTTCTTTTTTTTTTTAAAGAGTTTCTGTTTTTTCAATGTTTAGGGCTTGGTGACAACTCTATTTGGACTCTCTAAAATCTTGGAAGAGGAGGGTGTGGATATGGATATCCCAGATTTCATAGATGATGCATTATGCAAGCTTAAACAAAGTTTTAAAACCGTTCCGTTCCGGTTGGAATTTGCCGTTACGGTACAGTGACCGGAATGGTGTAGTAGGATATTTCGTTCCGAATAGGATTCCAGTCGTTCTGGCTCGTTCCAGGTCATTTCGCCCGGATTTTGGCATTCCGGCCGACATATTTATTCTGGCCGGCATATATATTGCACGATGAGAGATCATACCTTTTAAAAACTAAAGAGATGAGTTTTGAAATGGCAAAAAATGACTTACAATTGCGAATCAAGATAGAACGGGACTTTCGCCATGGCTCTCTTGCAGTCTTGCTTGCTCCCTGCCTCATTCTCTCTTTAGCGGCCACAAAAAATGAAAATGAAGGTTCTGACCTCCGAGACCTTATAAGGAAACTTTAAAATCCTAATCTTGAAATCATAAACTAATCCGCGTAGGCCAACGTAGGGCTGCAAACGATCCGATCAAAAACAAGTTTGAGTCGAGTCGAGTCGAGCTGGACTTAAATAACTCGAGTTCAAGTTCGAGTCGAACTGAGAGTTTGCCGAATCAAGTCGAATTTGAGCCGATCAAAGACGAACTCGAGTCGAATCGAGTTATTTATCGATCTTTGTTTTTACTCTCTGACGAACGAGCCGAACTTAATCAAGTAATTACTCGAGTTTCTTACTCTTTATAAATATTTGACTTAATAATTTTTTTGTGAACTTAATACATTATTATTGTAAAGAAATAAAATGCTACTTCTACTAAAGTAACAAAATATATTATTTATACAAAATATCAAAAATAATATATATAACACAGAAAATATATATAATAAAAGAATACATATATAAGAATATATGCAAGATTATATATATGTATATAAAAATATTACGAGTATTGTTACGAGCTCAAAACGAGTCGAATCGAGTTTATACGAATCTTGTTCATGAACACAAACCGAGTTTATACTAGTCGAGTCGAGATTATACGAGTTTAGCTTGTTTAATATTCAAACAAATATTAGTGCTCACAAACAACTCATTTATTAAACGAATAAAGTTCGAATCGAGTTTATACGAGTCGAGCTCAAATTGTTCACGAGCAGCTCTAGGTCAACGTAGTGGTTCTACATTGTTGGGTTAGCCCATGTGAGAGCATTCCTTTTTACTTCTAACTTCAACGTGGTGGATCTTAAATGATTATAAAATAAATATATTTTTGAATTTAACTTGATTTCTTACAAAACAAGCATAGCATAGTAGTTTTAACTTCAACTTACAATATTTTTTTGTCATTTTCTTAAAAAAAAATTTATAATTATAATGCCTTAATTTTCTTATAATATTATATTAGATATTATAAATTTGTGTATTTAGATTTTATAAATGTGTATTTATACAATTTGCTTATGATATTGTATTTGTATTAAATTTAATAAATATGTGTATTTAAAACTTGTATAGACTATTGAGAAGTATTATTAAGTTTATTAGTATATATGTTTTTAAGATTTGTATATATGCTTATTCTAGAATATAATTATTATATGTATAATTTATTTATATAATATTTATTCCGAAACAAAATATCAAAATAGAATAAAATTAAAATATTTTGTTTTAAATTCAAGACTATGACTAAAATAAAATTCAAAACTTTGATCTTGAGTACCACAATATGAATGTGATGTCTAGAAGAAGTAGCAAGCCCAAATATCTCTTCTATTTATGATGTGATGTCAGAGAAACTACTGGAGGACAATTTGACTGTAGATGAAGCGTTAGCTTATATGACTCTACATTCCATTCTAATTGGAGCATCTGATTGTCAAGCCACATGTTTGAAATTCTTTTCCAACTTGAAAGTAAGAAAATCTTCCATTTTAAAATTGTGCTAAAAAATATTCCAAATTTAATTTCTAATTTTTTTTTAAGAAATTTTATTTTGTTCTAACTTCTAAGACTTATTTTGAATTCTAATTGCACAGTTTGTAAGTAATGTTGCATGAGTTATCTCATTAGCTGCATATCCATTAACGCCTGAGCTACCAAGTGAAAGTAAAAAATAAAAATAAACCCAACCCAATCCAAACATTACGGTGGAGGCAATTTATGCCTACTTATTAGGGGTGTAAATGGTCCACTTTGGTCCAGAAAATTTGTGGACCGATTCCATTCGTTCTAAAAATTCTCTCACCCTGGACCAGACTGAACAGGAGTTCGGTTCATATCGGTCCGGTCCAATTCGGTCCATAGGTGGTCCGGTCCGATCCAGGAATACCTCATATGATTTAATGGGTTAAATTTAATCTAAAATTTTATAATCATTAAATATTTTTTTGGCCCAAATTTAACTACTACGAATTATAATATGTTAATATTATAAAAGTATATATTATATATTAATATGTTAGTATATATTATATATTAAGTATATTAATAAATTATAACTAATAACACTATAAATAATAATATGTTAATATTATAAGAATATATATTATATATTAATATGTTAATATATTAATTTATATACTATTTTTATATATACATATATAAATATATATATATGTGGAGTTCGATCCGGTCCAGGAGGAGAAATCATTTAGACCGAACCGGACCGAAATTAATCAGTTCATATAAAATTTGGACCGGACCGGACCGAACCGAAATTAATCGGTTCATATAAAATTTGGACCGAACCGGACCGAATTCCATTCGATCCTATTCGGTCTCTGTCCAAGACAACCAATCCGATTCGATTCACCAGTCCAATCCAATCTTTTTGCACTCCTACTACCTATCTTATGCTGAAATTTTAAAATTCATCAAAGTATCTAAATTTTAGGCCCATAGCAGTTAAAAGAAGACTACTTGGCTTCTGCTGCTTATTTTTTGTTTCACTTTTAAAAATCAATGTTTTTTTGGTAGGAAAGATGCAGATGACGACGAGATGAGTGCGGCTCAGGGGGGCTGTTCGGCCGCCAGAATGACTCCTAACAATTAATTATGAAGTGGGTTGGTGACACAGACACTGCATCAGTGCATCTCCCCTCTAACAGCAACCGCTTCACGTTCCACGAATGGATCATTATACCAGATGATAATTCAGTTTTTTAATATTTAAAAATAATAATAATAGTAAAAAATAATTATTTAATAATATTTTATTTAACTTTAAAATTTAATTTCAATTCACTATATATCCCAACTTCACATAATTTGCTCGCCTGTCTATTTCTATTTCTATTTCTATTTTTTATTTATTAAAAATATAATTTATTATAGTATAAAATACATAAATATTTTTAAAAAATAGAGAATTGAGGTGAATCATGTGTAGAACTGATAAATGATATACTTTTCCTATTCTTTGGCATGTACTCGTTATACATCTTAAAAATTGCTCATTCAAATGTTATACTTGGTTATAACTTATCATGGATGATCTCTGGGTGTCCCTGAGCCACCTATTAACATCATTTACAAATAATTTACTAGTGTCTATAAATTACTTAATTGTTATTTTATTACTTGACACAAATGATCTGAGATATTCTTAGATTGCATTTAGATATTAAAGTAATGTCAGATGATATTAATTGATTTGTAAATAATAATATTTTATAAATTTCATTAAGATGTATTTAAATATAAATATATTAAAATATTTATTTAAATGTATGAAATAGATTTAACTTATTTTATATATTTCAATCTAAAAAACTAAAACCATTTTCAACTTAAAAAATTAAAAATTTATAATAAATAAGGAGCAGTTACCTTTAGTCTTGATTTTAATTTAATTTTTAATCTAAATAGTGATTCATTTTAAGATAAATTTACAAATTTATTTTTCAAACATAATTTAAAACTCGGAATCCACATTTACAATAAAATTATAAACTCTAATCTCATGTCTACTTCTACGTTCTTGTATAAAATTATTTGAACTTTGCGATAGAAAGGTACATTGATGACTACTTCTGTAGGGAGGTTGAATTCTGCAGACTACAACCTAACGAAGCCGCCGTATCGACGCAATAGGGGCCTTGTTTTTGTATGAACTTTGAATTTCGGAAACAATAAACGTGAGTCAACATCACCAGTAGTCAAAAATGTTTTTGTATAAATTATATAGAATAAATGAAACACTTTGACCAGACACCACAAGGTACGGTCAGTTGTCAATTCTGACCGGCACCCACTCGACTGCAGAGTATTCTTATGGTCTCCATGCATCACATCTAGCATCGATTCAGATTTAAAGATAATTTAGTTTTTTTTTTTAACTTTATTATTATATTTTTTAAAATTTTTAAAATAAAACGAAAATTTTGAATAAAACATTACACGTAAAAAAATAAAAATAAAATGAAAAAGAGTTAGCCAGTTAATAAAAAATAGTATCGCTATATTTCGTACGTTTATTTTATTTTATTTTATTTATTAAGTAAGATAAAGACACATTCATTCATCATGATAAAAATTCATTATCACTAGTACAAATAAATATATTATATTTTATTTAATAGAGTAAAAATATAATAATATTATGTCGTATATAATTATCCATAAATAATTGTCAAACTTTTGCATGCATGAAGGCGACATATTCGAGTGCAGCCCGGCACACCATAACCTTTTTATTTTTATTACTTTTTATTTTTTATTTTTTTAAACTTGTGCTGCAGTTTATATTGTTTTTAATATATTATGAAGAGCATTGTTAGAGAGAATTTATAATCATTATATTTATTTTTATATAAATAATAATATAAAAATTGAGATAGCCAAAAAGTATAATTTATCGATGGCTTAAAGATATTTAAATCAACAGTAAATTATATTTATTTTTATAATAATATTTATTATAAATAATATAATATTATTATTATAATAACTATAATCTGATTCAACAGTAAATAATATAAAAATATTATTATTTTTATATAAATAATAATATAAAAATAAATATAATTATGATGAGTGCAATGCTATTAATATTTTAATATTGAGGATGGGTAGGTGCATGTAATTTTGTATATATAAAGAAGAAAATACCTCGTGCATGTTCATCAAGCTGATCACCCACTACTCCCCAAGAACAGGGCTAAGCTCCTTCTCTCCATTCTCGAGATTGATCGATAATGGAAGTCTGGTTCATCATCCTCATCTCTCTCTGTGCCTGTTTTTCCATAAAATCACTCTTCAGCTTTTTATCTTCCTCCAAAACCACCAAGAAGAATGTTTCCAAAGGCAATCTCCCGCCGGGACCCCCAACGCTGCCTTTCATAGGAAATCTTCATCTTCTTCCCAAATCCATGGTTGATTTGAGATCTGTCATCTATAATCTCTCCCACAAGTACGGCCCGATTCTCACCGTCTATCTCGGCTCTGAACCCCTCATCTTCGTCACCTCCTATTCCCTCGCCCACCAAGCCCTAGTTAAACAGGGCGCCGCCTTTGCGAGCCGTCCGGCCGTCGTCCCCGTTAGCCTTGTTCTCAGCAACAAACGCAAAGACATCGGCGCAACCCCCTTTGGCCCAGTCTGGAAATCCCTCCGGCGTAATCTCATTTCGGAAGTTCTTCACCCGACTTCGTTGAAATCTTACTCCGTTGAACGCAAGCGTGTCTTGGAATCATTGATCAAGGGCTTCCATGAATCTTCGAAGCTCAATCAGCCCGTTCGTCTGCTCGATCATATCCACCACGCTGTGTTTTCCCTGTTCATTCGCATGGCTTTCGGAGAACTCACCGAGACTCAAATCAAAGAAGTTGAAGGAACACAATATCAACTTCTTGTCGCTTACGAGCAATTCAGTGTCTTCGGTACCTTTCCCAAACTGGGGAAGTTGCTTCTCAGAAACCGATGGAAAAGGTACCTACAATTCTTGAAAAATCAAGATGATGTGCTTTTGCCATTGATCAGAGCCCGAAAGAAGTTGAGACAAGAGAGAGGCAAGGCATTCGAACTGATTTCTTACACAGATTCATTATTGGACTTGAAAATAGAAGGAGAGAAGGGAACTGTGGAAGACGCAGATATTCTGAGCTTGTGCTCGGAGTTCATCAATGCCGGAGCCGACACAAGTACAACGATGCTGCAGTGGGTTTTGGCATATTTAGTGAAACACCCACGAATTCAAACCAAACTTTTTGAAGAAATCAGCATGGTGGTGGCAAAAGATGCGAAGGAAGTTGATGAAGATGATTTGACAAAGATTCCATATCTGAAAGCCACTATCCTCGAGAGTCTCAGAATTCACCCTCCAAACACCTCGTTGATTCCACACACAGTGATGGAAGATGTTGAGCTCGGCGGCTACACAATCCCAAAAGACACGACGGTGAACATCGTGACAGCACTGATCGGGAGAGACCCAAATGTGTGGGAAAATCCGATGGAGTTTAGGCCGGAGAGATTGTTGACCAGCGAAGACGTCGGAGAAGAGGTGTCCGATGTAACAGCGTTCAAGATGATGCCCTTTGGTGCTGGGAGAAGGATGTGTCCTGGGAACAGATTAGGATTGCTTCTTCTCCAGTATCTTGTTTCAAATCTGGTTTGGAATTTTGAGTTCAAAACAGTTGATGGAGAAGGTGTTGATCTTTCAGAAAAGGAGGAGTTCTTGGTTGTGATGAAGAATCCAGTGCGTGCCATTATATCTCCAAGAATCAAATAGCTCATAGATAGATCCAACACTGTTACTTCGAAGAATGAAAATAAGGACCTTTAATTAGTTCCTCATTTGACATCCGTTGTGTTTATTAGATGGCCCAAACTTTCATCCTTTCTCCCAAATAACAGGGAGCAGGGCTAAAAGACTCTGATCTGATCGATGTCATTATAGTATTTCTTTTTCCTTTCGGTTTTGTTTTACGATTATATATGCTTTCTGTGTTTATTATTGATCTTGTTTTGCGTTTGGATTTTACAAATTACAAGTCCTCCAAGTACCTAAACTAAACTGCATCTTCTGAAATAATTTGGCCGGGGGGGGGGGGACAATCAAGTTACAGTTGGGAATAATAGTATTTTGTGAATTTCATCGATGGGAGTTTGAAACATCGGGGAATGAAATTAAAACAAATTTCAAATTCATCATTACTTTTTTTTTTTAATTTTCATATAAAATATAATAAAAAAATTAACTTTTTGAAATTCTCATATCATTTTTTCAAATATTCATATAAAATTAATATTAAAAAAATTTCTTATAATAATATTTTTTTTTCACTTTTTTCTCGTAAAACAAACAAAACTAGTTGAACTGAATTCATTCTAGTTTTTTATACTTTATGAGTATAATTTGAAATAAGTGGTTGGATTGAGAAATGAGATAAGTTGATATGAGTATAATTTATTTTTTAATATTATTATTATTTTGATATTTGAAAAAAGTATATTAAAATTTATAAAAAAGTGTATTAAAATTTAAAAAAAAATATATAGGGATTTATGTTTTATATGGAAAATCGAAAAAATGTAATAATGAAATGGAGATGAATTGAGATGAGTTTCAAATCCAAACAAGGCCTAGTCTAATATTCAAATATCCAATTCAAATTATTTAATTCATTTTAACTTAAAATATCTTTATATATAGGATCTATAATTTTTTTTAATTTAACATCTCTTTATCCTAATATATTTAAACTTATCTTAACATTTAAACATATCTAAAATCTTAAATAAGTCCAGTAAAATTTACTCTCTATCTCAATTTAATACTATTTGTAAATAATTTAATTAACTTTAACTCAATTCAACATCTACATATTATAGTCTCCAAAGGAGGCCATGGATGATTAACTTTTGAACTTTGCACGATGGTTATGAACTTATGGTCTATTGCTTCTGTTTTGTACTGAAATTTCTTAGAAGCCGCCAAGCATTGAAAGATCCAATGGTTGAGTAGGGGATCCTTGTTGTTTGTCCAAATGCATTTTTAAAATTTAGTTAAATATATCAAATGATTTTTTTATATTTATCTTTATAATTTAAATTCAAGTTTTACATTGGATTAATCATTCATAATTTCAATCTTTATATAATAATAAAATATTATTAAACTAATAATTTTTTTTATTTAATTTATTTGTATCACATTTTATAATTTATTTTCATCACATTTTGTTTAGAGCGAGCAAGAAATTATATTTTAATTTTGGCTAAGCAATTGTAATATTTTATTTTTGGCCAAAGCACTTTGTAAAAAATTCAAATTATATATTTTAAAACTGTCCAATCTAATGTGGATTTTTTTTTGGCACAAATCATCTAAAATTTAGTCATCATTTTTATTTGGTCAAGCTGACGAAGATGCTCTAAATTGGTCAATAATACAATGTAATTAAAAAATAATAAATACAGTTAAAACTCTAAAAAAATGAAACCAGCTGTGGCATACTTTTCAAATAACGTAAGCGTCTACATAATTATGTGTTTACTTTTCTTTCGAATCGAAAAATCTAGGTTCGATGCAATGCAAGATTAACTCTGTTTCTTTTTTTTTTTCGAAAGGGAGGAATATCTCTGTTAACAAATAATAAAAATGTTTATAGTTTGATCAGTTATTTGTCACGATCGAACATGATCATTAGAATGATTCTTATTTTGTCTAGGCGTGAAATGTGAACCCAAAACTTAACAGGATTTTAATGTTAGAAGAAAATTGCTCAGTACTATATTTGGGTGTTGAGATTAATTAAATTGAGTTAAAATAAATTGAATAAAATATTATTAAAATATTATTTTTTAATCTTATAAATATTATGAGATTTAAAAAAATTGAATTATTTATTATATTTTGTATAAAAATTTGAAAAAAATATTTAAAATTTTGAAAAAATTATAATAATGAGATAAAATAAGTATTAACGCTCAAACAAGGATTTTGCAAACAGGTCTCATTTGGATTCGAAATTGAGATAAGTTTTTAAAATTAAATAAAATATTATTATTATTATTTTAAAATTTGAAAAAATTAAGTTAGAATTTGAAAAAACTATTGTTGCCCAGATGACTAACACAAGAGGGGGGTGAATTGGGTTATATTAAAAAATTAATACTTATAAACTAAATATACAATATAAAATATAACCAAAATATAAAGTAGTAGGAAATATAAAGAGTAGGGTAAGAGAAAGCAAACTCAGTATTTTTACGAGGTTCAGCCCCACTGCCTACGTCCTCGCCTCAAGCTACCCCTTGAGGATTCCCAAATCCACTATTCAATCTCCTTTAGGTGGAGATAGAAACCTATTACACCTTTGAGCAGCACCGCTCCAAAGAATCCGTGTAGAACACCCTCTACACTTCCAATCACCTCACACTTGGTGATTCAACTATTCCCTGTGTAGAACACCTTCTACACACACAAGGGTTATACGCACCCTCTTACTTCCAATCACCTCACACTTGGTGATTTAACTATTCCCCGTGTAGAACACCTTCTACACACACAAGGGTTATACACACCCTCTTACTGATACAAGAATTGATAATGGGTAGGCTATCAGAAAACACTCCTCAATGAGTGAAATAAGAACAATACAGCACAAACTATATCTCTCTCAACAAGAACAAGAATTAAGGCTCAAAACTTTAGAAAAGAGAGAATGAGAGCTTTGAAAGAATGATGCAAAATTTAGCAATAGATGTGTAAGCTCTTGTTGTAATTTTTGCAAAACTCAAGTGAGCTATTTATAGGTAAATGAGTCTTCAATTTCAAATTTGAAAAGATTCCCATGTCAAATAAGAGCACTATTCACTTTTCAAAAAATTCAAATAAAAACATTTCCTTTTTGCATTTGTCAAAGACAACTCCATTCATTTTTCAAAGAAATCAAACCTAATCTTTTGCTTTTCATACAAGACAAAATGAGCATGATTTATTTTTCAAACCAAATCATCTTCTTTTTGCATATGTCAAAAAAAACACACAACCACCCTTTAAGATTTTCAAACAAATCATCTATCTTTTATATTTGTCAAAAAAACACACAACCACCCTTTAAGATTCTCAAACAAAATCATCTACCTTTTGCATTAGTCAAAAAAACACACCACCTCCCTTCAAGACTTTCAAACAAAATATGCACATGTCAAATATGATAATCAATCATCTTATAAAATCAAGTTTTTATAAAAAAATATAATTTTCGAAATTATTTTGTTTGATGGTGTTATGCACATGTAAAAAACATAATTTTCAAAACTAAGACATTTAAAAATGTCTTGCATATGTGGAAAAAGTAATTTGATGTTTTATGAGAAAAAAGAGTAATTTGGAGCCTTAATCCAATTTCTAATTTTATCAAGAGATGTACAAAAATAATCTATGAGCTTCATTTGTAGACTTGATATCTTTCTTGCTCATGCTTGATTTCTTGATGTGTTTAGCTCCCTTCATGCATAGACAACTTGAGCTTGAGTTTTCAATATTATTTGTTATCATCAAAATTTATACGTAAATACGAGACTTGAAACCTTGGGTTCAACAATCTCCCCCTTTTTGATGATGACAAATACTTAGTAGAAATCTGCGACCTGCAGTAATACTTAAGCTCCCCCTGAAAATATGTGTTAGTATTTCAAGAAAAATATAAACATGATTCTAGCATATATAACAGGGTAGTATAATACTAGTATAAGACTTCTCCCCCTTTTGGCATCATTAAAAAGGAATCGTAATTGGTTTCAATAAGATTTTTTTTTTTTCGTAATAAGCAATAATCAAATAAAACGGTACGTTAGAGAGTAGAAGTTGGAACCACCCGTGCCCGACAAAACCTGCAAAGGTTGAAGCCGAATTTTATCATCTCGGTGCGGAAGAAGATTTAAATCCGCTTGATATTATTGACGAATTAGATATTCCAGAGATTTGAAGTTGAATAATTTAAAATTATCCGTGTCCGATAAAGACAGCAAAAGCTGCAAGCCTAGCTCTGGCAATGCGGTGCAGAGCCATGCATGTCCGACAAAACCTGCAAATGTTGGAAGTCTAACTCTGACAGTTCGGTGCGGAGCCACGCGTGTCTGATAAAACCTACAAAGGTGGCCTAGCTCTAGAAATTCGGTGCAGAAATTTGATCCGCTTGATGTTGCTGAAAAATGAGATATTATCATGATTTGTAAGTTTGTCTTGTTCTTATTTCCGTTTCTATAAGAGCAATCCTTAGTTTTATCTATTTCGCATCAAGCTTTCTTCTCATCTTTACAATTTGCTTGCATTCTCATTCTACAATTTTTCAATGGCTCGTAGAATTCCCTTCAGTGCTTCTCTTGATCAAGATTTGAGGTATCCTTCACCTCAGTCTCAATCTATTTCTGCATCTGTCGTGGGTGCCATGAAGCAACAAGAGACTGATTTAGCTAATAAATCAGATCATGACGCCATTTATGAGCTTGTGGGTCTCGGGACTCGATACTCATCTTCCATAGTTTCTTTTTCCGCTCGGTTGCAGTCCAAAACCCGCGAGATAGAGAAGCTTAATGAGAAGATCGATATTCTTCAACGAATTGTTCAAGAGTCTAATAAAAAAATAGTAGACTTAAAACAACAGAATAAGGATTTAAAATCCTTACTTGCCTCTGCATTTCGATTGCCTAATCCTTTAGATAAGGATGGCATGATGATTTATGAGGAGCAAATGCATTTGAATGATGAGGCTAAACGTCTCAAGTTTCTGTAGGTCATTTGAGTTAATGGAATAAAAGTATCTAGCAGATATTGATGGCATGCATAATTCCTATTTCTCTTCTAATCATGCGTAGTCTATCTTCTGGTAGGGGTTTTGTAAAAATGTCTGCCAAATGATCATGTGTACTAGTGAATTCTAATGCAATATCGCCCTTCTGCACTTTGGTCCGAGATTGTTGTATTGGATTCTTTGAAAGATTTATAGCACTTGTATTATCACATTTGATTGGAATGTGATTGTACATACGTTTAAAATCCTCAAGTTGTTGCTTCATGTAAAGAACTTGGGCACAACAACTACCCGCAGCAACATATTCTGCCTCAGCAGTAGATAGTGCAACAGAATTTTTTTTTTTTTTTTTTTTACTAAACCAGGGAACTAGTGCACGACCTAAGAAATGACATGTTCTACTAAAATTTTTTTTTGATCATCTTTGCAACCAATATAATCGGTACCTGAATAACTAATAAGATCGAAAGAAGTGTGTTTAGGATACCATAATTCTAAGTCAATGGTATTGGCAAAATATCTAAAAATCTGCTTGACTGCAATCAAATGAGATTATTTTGAAAATGATTGAAAACATGCACATAAACATACACTAAACATAATATCTGGTCTACCGGCTATCAAATATACTAAGCTATCAATCATACCTCGATATACCTTCGAATCAACTAGTTTACCGGATTCATCTTTATCAAGTTTAGTGGATGGGCTCATTGGTGTTCCAGTTTCCTTAGCACCTTCCATCCCAAACTTCTTCAGCAATTTTTTAATATATTTTGATTGATTGATGAATATCCCACTTTTTGCTTGCTTAATTTGCAATCCGAGAAAGAATATAAACTCTCCCATCATGCTCATTTCAAATTCTTCCTGCATAGTCTTAGCAAAAACTTGGCACATATTTTCATTAGTAGCACCAAATATTATATCATCAACATAAATTTGAATCAAAAGAATATCATCATTTCCGTATATAATGAAAAGAGTTGTATCAATTTTTTTTCTTAAAAAGCCTTTTTCAATCAAGAAACTACTGAATCTCTCGTACTGCGCTCTAGGAGCTTGTTTGAGTCCAAATAGTACTTTTGTGAGTTTGAAAACATGATTTAGAGAAATATGATTTTCAAAACCTGGAGGTTGCTCAGCATATACTTCTTCATTTATAAAACCGTTTAAGAAAGCACTTTTAACATCCATTTGAAAAAATTTGAAATCTTTATAACAAGCATATGTAAGTAGCATTTGAATAGTTTCTAATCTTCTGACTAGTGCATATGTCTCATCATAATCGATTCTTTCTTTTTGATTGAAACCTTGGGTTACAAGTCGAGCCTTATTTCTAGTGATGATTTTAGACTCATCTTTCTTATTTCTAAAAACTCATTTTGTTCCAATAACAACATAATTTTTAGGTGTAGGAACAAATATCCATACATTATTTCTTTCAAATTAATTTAGTTCTTCTTGCACAAATAGAATCCATGATTTATCAATAAGAGTTTTATCAATATTTTGGATTCAATTTGAAATAGAAAAAGTGTGTGATTACAAATATTTCTAAGAGATGATCGAGTACTTACACCTCGTGAAGGTTCTCCTAGAATTTATTCCGCTGGATGATCTTTCACATGTTTCCACTATTTGGTTGCATCTTGTACTAAGTCTTGATGATCTTTCCTTCTATTTCCATGATCTTCTCTTTTGAATTGTCTTCAAATATCACACATCATTTTTCTTTAGAAGTGAAGTCAATGAATTTAGTTTTGTCTTCTGTCACGTATCTTGAGCATCCGTTGTCTAAAAATCATTTATTTTTACCTGTAGAATACTTCATGCATACCTACAAAAGCAATTAAAAACAAGTCCCGGTACCCAAGTTCTTTGGGTCCTTTATTTATTAGTATTAGAAGAAACAAGATATTTAGGTACCCATATGGCCCTAATAGTCATTGTATGTTTTCTTCTAATAGGACAAGCAAGATAATTATGACCATTTCTATTACAAAAATTGCAAATAGCATGTGACATATATGAAGAACTTGAGTGATTATAATAGTATCCTTTTTTAACAAAATTATTTTTATGAAAAGAATTTTGAATATTAGACTTTGATGTAGAAGGATTATCAAAGAAGTTTTTATAAAGTTTGTATTTTTGTTTTGGCATATATCCCAAGCCTGCCTTATCAAAAACACATCTTTGACTACCAAGAAGTTTTTCAAAATTTCTTTTTCCATTCGTAAAGTTTTCAATAATATTTTCTAAATCAGTTTTCTTTTTCTTCAACTCAAAATTTTCATCTTTCAAAACAATATTTTCTTTTCTTAAAATATCAATTTCGTTTGTTAAAGAAAAATTTTTCTTTTTCAAAACAGTATACTTGATACCCAATTTTTTAAATTCCTCATATACTTCTTCTAAAACATTTTGCAATTTTTCATATGAAGGATCTTCAATATTATCAAAATTTGTTACCTCAATGTCATCTTTAGCCATAAGACAAAGATTTCCTGATTCTCCATTGCTTGCTTCACTATCTGAGCTACTTGAATCATCATTCCACGTAGCTTTCATTGCTTTTTTGCCTTTGTTTCGATCTTTCTTTAGCAGAGGACAATCTGACTTGATATGACCGGGTTTATTGCATTTATAACAAATTAAAGTGTCATTTTTACCTGAATCTTTCTTGGAAAACTTATTGAAGGATTTCCTTGGAGGAGTTTTATTTTTCTTTAAGAACCTCTGAATTCTTCTTGTTATCATCGCAACTTCTTCATCTTTGTCGTCATTTTCCTCATCTTCATCACTTTCACTTTCATGTGGAACAGCTTTAAGTGCCAAGCTCTTCTTTGACTTTCCTTCTTCTTCTCCTCTTTTCAATGTGTACTCATGGGTGATAAGTGACCCGATGAGTTCATTCACTTCGAGCTTCTTGAGGTCTCTAGCTTCAAGAATCGCTGTCACTTTTGATTCCCAACGTTTTGGTAGAGAGTTGAGAATTTTTCTTACTATCTCCACTTTGGAATAAATTTTGCCAAGAGCTGTCAAGCTATTTATGATGTTAGTAAAACGAGTGTACATACTAGAAATAGATTCATCATCATTCATCTTAAACATTTCATATTCATGAGTAAGAATATAAATTTTTGATTCCTTGACTTGAGAAGTTCCTTCATAAGTAACTTCCAAGTTATCCCAAATTTCCTTTGCTGTAGTGCAAGTCATTACTCTATTAAACTCATTACCATTAAGAGCATTATATAATAAATTCATAGCAGTTAAATTCAAAGTATAAAGTTTATCGTCTTCACGATCAAACTCTTCTTCTTCCTTTTTGACCTTTACTCCATCAACTACTTTTGTTGGAATATAAGGTCCATTTACAATACATTTCCAGATTTCTCGACCTTGAGCCTGAAGGAATATTCTCATTCTAACTTTCCAGAATGAGTAATTGTCTCCACAAAAGAGTGGAGGCCGACTGCTAGATTGACCTTCACCAAATGAAGCTGCAATGTTAGCCATAAGATCTTAACTCAAAAGATAGTTAATCTTATAATAGAGCTCTAGCTCTGATACCACTTGTTGCCCAGATGACTAACACAAGAGGGGGGGTGAATTGGGTTATATTAAAAAATTAATACTTATAAACTAAATATACAATATAAAATATAACCAAAATATAAAGCAGTAGGAAATATAAAGAGTAGGGTAAGAGAAAGCAAACTCAGTATTTTTACGAGGTTCAGCCCCACTGCCTACGTCCTCGCCTCAAGCTACCCCTTGAGGATTCCCAAATCCAATATTCAATCTCCTTTAGGTGGAGATAGAAACCTATTACACCTTTGAGCAGCACCGCTCCAAAGAATCCGTGTAGAACACCCTCTACACTTCCAATCACCTCACACTTGGTGATTCAACTATTCCCTGTGTAGAACACCTTCTACACACACAAGGGTTATACGCACCCTCTTACTTCCAATCACCTCACACTTGGTGATTTAACTATTCCCCGTGTAGAACACCTTCTACACACACAAGGGTTATACACACCCTCTTACTGATACAAGAATTGATAATGGGTAGGCTATCAGAAAACACTCCTCAATGAGTGAAATAAGAACAATACAGCACAAACTATATCTCTCTCAACAAGAACAAGAATTAAGGCTCAAAACTTTAGAAAAGAGAGAATGAGAGCTTTGAAAGAATGATGCAAAATTTAGCAATAGATGTGTAAGCTCTTGTTGTAATTTTTGCAAAACTCAAGTGAGCTATTTATAGGTAAATGAGTCTTCAATTTCAAATTTGAAAAGATTCTCATGTCAAATAAGAGCACTATTCACTTTTCAAAAAATTCAAATAAAAACATTTCCTTTTTGCATTTGTCAAAGACAACTCCATTCATTTTTCAAAGAAATCAAACCTAATCTTTTGCTTTTCATACAAGACAAAATGAGCATGATTTATTTTTCAAACCAAATCATCTTCTTTTTGCATATGTCAAAAAAAACACACAACCACCCTTTAAGATTTTCAAACAAATCATCTATCTTTTATATTTGTCAAAAAAACACACAACCACCCTTTAAGATTCTCAAACAAAATCATCTACCTTTTGCATTAGTCAAAAAAACACACCACCTCCCTTCAAGACTTTCAAACAAAATATGCACATGTCAAATATGATAATCAATCATCTTATAAAATCAAGTTTTTATAAAAAAATATAATTTTCGAAATTATTTTGTTTGATGGTGTTATGCACATGTGAAAAACATAATTTTCAAAACTAAGACATTTAAAAATGTCTTGCATATGTGGAAAAAGTAATTTGATGTTTTATGAGAAAAAAGAGTAATTTGGAGCCTTAATCCAATTTCTAATTTTATCAAGAGATGTACAAAAATAATCTATGAGCTTCATTTGTAGACTTGATATCTTTCTTGCTCATGCTTGATTTCTTGATGTGTTTAGCTCCCTTCATGCATAGACAACTTGAGCTTGAGTTTTCAATATTATTTGTTATCATCAAAATTTATACGTAAATACGAGACTTGAAACCTTGGGTTCAACAACTATATTGATATTTAAAAAAATTATATTAAAACTTATATTTTGTATAAAAATTTAAAAATATATGATGATAAATTTAAAATGAGTAAACTCATTTATGAATCAAAACAGGAGTTAATGGATGACATTTTTGAAAAATAGTATACAAAAAGTTTCCACCATTTTAAAACATAGTTGTAAAATAGACGTAGAAAATTATTATGTATTTTTTATTTTCCAAATTAATTACTTTTAAATAATCTCTTTTTAATTGACTTATAGTTCAAACTATTATATAAAAAAACAAAAAAAATAGATCATGTTCTACCCTTGTAAAATAATTTGAAAATGAGAAGTTGTGGTTACCATCCTCACGAGTAACGACGTGCTGCAGAAGTCTCGGAAGTTTTTTTTTTTTTAGCAAAGTCTTGGATGTTACCATCAGATTATGTGTGAATTTATGTACAGATTTATGTACATAAATTCACACATAATCTAATTTATGTACAGCAAAGTCTTGGACTGAACTTGGACGAAAACAAGATCAAGATAACTTAATCTAATTTTAAGCAAAATTTAACATCTAAATGATCAATTTTTAACGAACAATATTACACACAAGCCTACAATCCACACATCATACAATTTTTAATTTTTTTTTTAAAAATTTTTTCTGAATTTATTATTTATAAATTAATTAAATTCTCTACTTATTATTTATATATTAAATATTTTATGAAAAAAAATAAAAATATATATGGTACAGATTTTCGTCCAAGTTCAGATTGGTGTGTAATAAGATTTATGTACAGATTTTTTCATTTTTATATTATTAAACTCATTTTAACTTAAAATTTATGTAATCAGATTTAATATATAAAAAAATTAAAAAAACTAAAAAATAAAATAAAATAAAAAATAAAAAATATATGTGGTGTGTAATCAAATTTATGTACAGATTTTTTCATTTTTAAATTATTAAACTCATTTTAACTTAAATTTTTTTTATTATATATGAGATTCACAACTTTTTCAACTTAATATTTTTTTATACGTGATATTCATTACTTTTTGGATTTTCTTGACCGACCCCCTTACTAAAACCAATCCGCCGCCTCTGATAGCAGTAGGCGATACCGCCCACTCCATCGGGACCAACGGGTTCCGACGAGCTTACCCCTTCAACAGCAACCTCCAGTGTGCCCCACGGAGGCTAAAACCCGAAATGGGTCCGGGGTCCTGATGGGGTGGGCGGTGTCACCCAGCGCCTACCGAAAGTGGCGGGCTGCAGCCAAAGCTGAATCCCTTAAATTCATCTCTATTTTATTTTTTTATTATGTTTTTATGTTTTTATTTTATTTTTATTGTGTTTTTTATTATATTTTTTATTGTGTTTTATTTTATTTTAATATATTTATTATCAAAAAGCAGCCCAACAGCCCAACTATCGTTGAGTTGCTTTTGATGCTTGGGACAGCGTAATCGACATCCAACGTCTTTCTTACTTTTTTTTAAATTTTTTTATAAATATAACTAAATTTAATTTAATATTTAAATATATATAAACTCATATTATATAGGCTCTAGATACATTATTCCATCTTTCCAACTCTTTATTATTTTTAAAAAATTCAACTCATGGCTTTAAATAGAGGAGAAAAACTGCAATGGCTGCATTCGAAAATTTGCACTGAGCTCCTTTTCGTTTAGATTGAAAGAGAGAGAAAGACAAGAAGAGGAAAAAAAAAAGAATGGATTGAAATACAAGACCTGGCTTTACATTGAGTATGCAAAGTCAAATGAAAAAAAAATGAGAGGTCGTATCAATAGTGCGCCGCCAGGACATTGTAACTGGACCGTTCTTAATATATATATATATATATATATATATATGTATATATATATATGATAAAAATGATGGTAGAAGAATTTTTTTTTGAATTTAATAAAAAAAAATATAAAAGAATAATGTATGTATAGCGTGATATAAGATGATGTATAGCAAAGATTTATAAAATAATGAGCATTGGACATAAATATCCCTAGCAATCTAGTTATCACAAAAATCTTATTTAAATTGAATTGAGTTGGGATAAATTTAATTTTTTAAAAATAATAATAAATTAAAGTAGTAGAAAGAATTTTATAAAATTTATTTAAGATAAGTTTATATGTATTTAGATATTAAGATAAATTTAGATCTATTCATAAAAAATTGAAAAAAATTATAAGTCTAGCATATAAAGTAGTCGTGATGAATTAAAAAAGATTTTGAATTTAATGTGTAAAAATATTTTTAATTGAGATAAGTTTAATAATTTAAAAATAAATATTTATATATTAGAGTTAATTCAAAATTAAATTAAACTCAATTCAGTCTAAATTAGTCAAGTGGAGCTACTACACACGGCAGAATCAGTGGACTTTATATCTCTACGAGGATGCAACAAACCTCCTGGACCACCGTTCGGTCTGTTGTTGAAGGAATCCGTTGTTTGTAGAAGAACTGAAACATTTAGGATAAACCCAATCACTTTAGCGATAAGCTTTTGTTTGAATTGAAATATGAGTTGAGTTTATTTTAATTTATTTTAAATTTATTATTATAATTATTTAAATTTTTATATAAAACATAAATTTTAATATAATTTTTTCAAACTCTAATATCTATATATTTTAAACTCTATATTAATAATAATATTAAAAAAACAATATTTTATTTAATTTTTTAAATTTATTTTAATTCATCTCATTTTATGTCATTTTTTTAATTTAAATCCAGCCTGAGTTGAATTCTCAAGAGTTAAAAATAAAGTTAACAAACTTGTTAGGTAAACAATTATAATCATGACGCAAAGAAAAAAAAAAAAAAAAATTATAGTCAAGACACCGCATAATTGCCCTCGTGAAGAATTTAGAATTCTTTACTACTAAAATAGTGAGTCTACAAAAATAATACTAAAACTCTCAGAGTCTTCAAATAATAGTGAGCCTAACTTTCACCAAGGGCCCTGACTCTCTTTAATTTCTTATGCGTGCAGGTGAAAGATTCGAATGGCTGAAACCTGCTTCAATTTTTTTTTAAACCAACATCTTCAATGATTCAAAGAGAGATCGACATAACATGCTTGCGTAGAGATCGTGTCTATCTTATATCTTACGTATGACATGGAAAGTTGTTATTATATCTTTGTCTTTTGATTCTTTGAATGTAAGTTGGACTTCGTCACCAACCCACTAATTCTAGTTTCTGACGGAGTGCGTCTTTGAAGTATAAATACGAAATTGCTCAAAAGCCTCAAATGACGTCGCCTTCAATTGTTTGATATATATTTTACTGACAAACAAGTCTAAATAGAGTAATTATATTATGTGGTAATTAGCATGGTACATGAACCACAAAGTAAGGTTAGAAAAATAAATTTATAAAATAACATGCTTTAATATAATTTTTTTTATATTTATTTTATAATAAAAACATTTTTATGATTTGACATAAAATTCGGTCACCTTAGTTTATAAAGTTTAATTTTAGGCCAAACATATATTCAAATAATATTTGAATTTCAAAATGATCATTTTCTTTGAGAAAAATGCTTCTGAGTTATACCGATCACTTTGCTCTATTAATATGGTGCTAGTGCTATGTAATTTATTAAAAATAAAAAATACAAATACAAAAATGAAAAGGATAGAGAGAAGTTAAGTTTTTTTTTTTTTTTCGGATGTTATTTATTTTAAATATATATATATTTTTAATTTTTTTAAGAAGCCACCTGGTGTACATATTAAGGTGCATGCACTTTTTTTATTTTTTGAAAAGGAAGCCTAATACTTTCGGAATATAAATGAAAAGACTCAAAGGGTGATTACACCATTGGTTGTTGGACCAGTACACTCACACCTTCTGCTAGTCTACAAACTTATTTAGCTAGTTTATGAGCTTCTACATTAATTTTCCTATTTCATGAGAGACTTTCCAATTCTAGGATGATAGAAAATTAAGAGCATCATCTAATACAAGCCCTATCCAATCATTTCTGCTAGACTTTCCTTTAATATCCCTTACAACTTGGAGACTATCATCTTCAAGGATGACTGGATTCCTGTTCAACTTCTTCGCCCATCTAGCTGCCTATCTTGCTCCTATTGCTTCGGCTAATAAAGGGTCGATGTATGGCCACTACTAACTTTTTCGTTGCCAAGGTTGTTCCGTCTGCATTTCTGGCAATGAAGCCAATGTCTGTCTTGCCCTGATATTTGCTAAAAGCTGCATCCCAATTGATCTTTAAGGTGCCGCTAGGAGGAAGAACCTAGGTAGCATTAACGTCCCGACTTTGGTGGGGCTCCTGCTAGTTCTGGGACTGGGCAGCCTTGAACTCCTTAAGTTGTTAGATTGTTGAGAGGATTACTTGGTTAGAGTACTAGCATTGGATACACTAAATGATCCTTTAAAATTTGAAAGAAAGTACAATTTTGATGAATCCATCAAACTTCTTAATCTATAACTTTACATTGAATTCTTCATTAGATCCATCGAAATAATAATATAATAATATTTTTTTAATAAAAATATATTTAAATATTTTTTTATATTTTGTAATTACACTAACTATATGTATGTTAATAATATATTCTAATACTTTAATAATTATTTTTTAACCAAATTTTGAAAAAAAATATTTTTTAATTCCTTGTTAAAAATTAATTTTTTTCAACCAAAAATTTCAACTAAATAATTACTTAAATAATTATTTTTTAACTAAATAAGAAAATAAGAAAGGAAAATGAGGAAAATAAAGTAGGAAAATAAAATATATTAAAGTATGTGTATAGAGTGTGTATAGTAGTCTTTCAAATATGAAGGATTGTAAAAATTTATTGTAACTTAAAGTTACACATTAAGAGATTTGATGGATTCAATGTGGAGATTTTTTAGCAAAAATATCAAATTTATGTTTGATGGATCATTTGATGGATCTAATACTAATGCTCTTATGATGAATAAGGAAATATTCAAAAATAAACTTATTCCTTCTCAACCAAATGTCTCTAGCAATCAATGCAAAAAGTTTCACTACTTCTTCATTGCAAGTCTTGCAAATATCATTAAGGGGATAACTGGAGATCAGTCTGTTCGATCCCCTTGAAAAATGGACGCTGGCGTCTCCGACGGCGGTGGGCGACACCGTTCACGCCATCATGATCGTCGGCATTCGGCGACCCGAAACGGATTTGAGATTTCGTGGGGCACACCGGAGGTCACCAGAGGCTACCGTCTCAGGGGTGAGGTCGCCAGATGCCGGCGATCACAATGGGGTGGGCGGTGTCGCCCACTGTCGTCGTAGACGCCGATATCTGGATTGAGGCTGAATCCTCTTAAATTTATCTTCATTTGATTTTTTTATTGTATTTTTTTTCATTTCATTTTTTTAATTATATTTTTTATTGTGTTTTTTTATTTTATTATAAATTTTATTATATTTTAATAATGGACTATTTTTGGCTGGGGGTAGCCCGATTGGCCCCCAGCATCTCCCTATCATTAAATAAGTTAGCAGAACTCCCACTAGTACTAGATTTCTTTTGCAACTTTTGATGATTTTGACCCTACAGGTCCCTTGCAGCATAACAATTCCACAAAACGTGAGCAATACACTCCACTTCCTGTCTACAAATAGGACAAATAGGAATATCAATCATTTTCCTTATGAATAAGTTCTTTTTAGTGGCTAAACCATTAAGGAAAGCTCTCCACATAAAGACTCTAGTAGCTATTGGAATATGCAAATTCCAGATTTTTATCCAATCAACTTTTCTGCTATTAGAATTGGAAGATTGACCTCTATCATTGTCTCAGATCTCCATCTGCTTATGATAAGCTGATATAATAGTAAAATTTCCTCTTTTATTTTCCAGCCACATGAGTTTATTTGGAACAGCTTGAGAGCTGATAGAAATTTTAGAGATGATCTCCATTTCCTCAACTTGAACACTCTGTTCAAAGTCTCTTGTTTCCAAGTTCTATTCTCCCAATCAATTAACTCATTAACTCTGGCTTCCTCCAACAAAAATTGCTATTGAGATTGGATTTTATAGCTAGATGACCTAGGTAAACACCTGCTTTTCCATATGCTAATGTCCCCCCCATCCCCAATTCTCCATATAGAGCCCTGTATTAGGGGTGATAATATGTGATACGACACGTTAACACGAAATGAACACGACACAATAAAAGCGTGTTAGTGTTTAGCCTTAACGGGTTTTGGGTCAAATCGTGTCAATCCGTTAAGACACGATTTGATAATTGGTCAAATCCGTTATGACCCATTAAGACACGTTAAGATATTTGAATTTACTTTTATACCCTTAACCTAATTTCAAAAAATCTTAATTTAAAATTAGTTTTATACTCTTAGACATTTAGCTATCCCATTTAAGTACTTATTAAAAAATCATTACCGAGTTAATCCATTGTTATTTAATATTTTTGAGTTAAAATTTTAATATTTTACAATGTGTGGATCACATTTGTGTGTTTATCATATTTTATAGTGCACTACTTATTGAATTGTAATTTTAAAATTGTAATTTATAATTAATTTTTTATATTTTATAATTATTATTTAAGTTTTAATATCTGTATAAAATCAACTATGTCAAACTCAAACGGGTCGCTAACAGGTTTGCGGGTTGAAACGTGTTAGATCGTGTCGTGTCATGTTATGTCATATAGTGTCAGAGGTCTTAACGGGTCGAGTCGTGTCGTGTCAACCTGTTATCTTAACGAGTCGTGTTAGGGTTGAAATGTTTGACATGAAATCCTTAACGGGTCTTGTTCATATTGATCCTTTAAGCATTAAGTACATGCCCTGACACGACACAAACACGACCCGTTGACACATTTTGACACCCTTACCCTGTATAATTAAAGCTCTTGCAGCATAGATGCTCCTCCAGATCATAAATGGTCTAAGACCCAGCTTAACACTCGGAAAATCAGAATCTCGAAAATATTTCTCTTTCAGGATCTAAGATACTAAAGCATCTAGTTTTTGAATAATATGTCACCCCTGTTTTGCCAGTAGGGAGAGATTAAAATTTTCAAACTTCCTGAAATCGAAACCCTCCAATTTTTTAGTCTGACTGATATTTTCCCAAGCTATCCAGTGAGTCTTTTCCTCATTACACATAAAACTTCACCAAAAATCTCTCATTAGTCTAATCATTTCGTTTAACAAAGTTTTAGAGACTTTAAAAACCATCATAGTGTAGGTTGGAATGGATTACACCACAGCTTTTTAGAGTATTTCTTTGGTTGTCTAAGTTAAAATTTTGATTTTTTAATTGCTAAATTGAACACGACCCGTTGACACATTTTGACACCCTTACCCTGTATAATTAAAGCTCTTGCAGCATAGATGCTCCTCCAGATCATAAATGGTCTAAGACCCAGCTTAACACTCGGAAAATCAGAATCTCGAAAATATTTCTCTTTCAGGATCTAAGATACTAAAGCATCTAGTTTTTGAATAATATGTCACCCCTGTTTTGCCAGTAGGGAGAGATTAAAATTTTCAAACTTCCTGAAATCGAAACCCTCCAATTTTTTAGTCTGACTGATATTTTCCCAAGCTATCCAGTGAGTCTTTTCCTCATTACACATAAAACTTCACCAAAAATCTCTCATTAGTCTAATCATTTCGTTTAACAAAGTTTTAGAGACTTTAAAAACCATCATAGTGTAGGTTGGAAAGGATTACACCACAGCTTTTTAGAGTATTTCTTTGGTTGTCTAAGTTAAAATTTTGATTTTTTAATTGCTAAATTGAACACGACCCGTTGACACATTTTGACACCCTTACCCTGTATAATTAAAGCTCTTGCAGCATAGATGCTCCTCCAGATCATAAATGGTCTAAGACCCAGCTTAACACTCGGAAAATCAGAATCTCGAAAATATTTCTCTTTCAGGATCTAAGATACTAAAGCATCTAGTTTTTGAATAATATGTCACCCCTGTTTTGCCAGTAGGGAGAGATTAAAATTTTCAAACTTCCTGAAATCGAAACCCTCCAATTTTTTAGTCTGACTGATATTTTCCCAAGCTATCCAGTGAGTCTTTTCCTCATTACACATAAAACTTCACCAAAAATCTCTCATTAGTCTAATCATTTCGTTTAACAAAGTTTTAGAGACTTTAAAAACCATCATAGTGTAGGTTGGAATGGATTACACCACAGCTTTTTAGAGTATTTCTTTGGTTGTCTAAGTTAAAATTTTGATTTTTTAATTACTAAATTTACTTTTTATTATGTTCGATAGTCCTTTAAAAGACTTCTATCTATCTCTACCCACGAAAGCAGGCAAATCCAAGTAACTTTCATATGAATTACTTGATCTAGAACTTGAGAGGCTTTGAAATAAGTAATCAATAATTTTCTATTCTTAAAATAGCAAATTCTTTCATTATCATGAACACCCCCATTCGGTTTCTTAGTAATTTAATTTAGCTCCCCGAGTTCTCAATTTTGGGAATAAAAATTCATCTTCTTTTTTTATTTAGGCCGCATTTGAAAAGTGAGATGCGTTGAAAAAATCATCTCAGGTTAAAAGAAAATAATATCTCAGGTTATAACTTCTCATAGTTTTCTTCTTAAATATCATTTAAATACAAAACAATTTTCAATTTTTAAATATTCAACTTGTTTATCTAATCATTACAACTTTTTAAGATTTTTAAATACAACACAAAAACTAATATATATATATATATATAATTTTTTTTACATTTTCAAAATAAAAATTGAAAAATTATATAAAAGAATTATATTCAAACAAATTTTTAACTTTATAATATTCATATTCTACTTCTTCTTTCTCATTTTTCAAAACCGAATAAGACGTTTTAAATTAAACCATTTCACTATTGATCATAAAATTCTCATATCATCTCACATTTTCTGCACATGCACTTAAAGACTCCATTACACTAGCAACAAATTGATTATCACCCATTTAAACTATTTGTTTTAGAAGAAACCAATTTGCTTTTCTTTTTATTGGTCCACTCAATGTATTACTGAAATGAAAGAGAAATGATATCTTTTGTTTTAAAATGTATAAGTTTCACATACTCCATTTATAAAAATGGATAAATATGAAACTCATATAAAACTTTTAATTTATTAATAATAAGTCCCACAGATTTTCGAAAAAAAAAAAAAAATAGAAGCCTTGCATATTCTAAAACTATATTTAACGTTACTCTTTTACAGAAAGTAAATGTTTGCACTAGCTTGCAGTAACAGAGTTTTTTATTTCCCTTTATTTTGGATCCATTGACATGCATGCTTAGCAGAAACAGCCAAGCCATCTTCACCAAGCCCGTGGTTTAGGCTCCTTTAAGGAAGCCGCAACTATAGGAGTACTTCAAGTGGGCCAATACTCAAGTCCACCCTTTCTAGATCTTGGGCCAGAAGGCCAGTATCTTCTACTTTATATGTTTATGCTTGAGAGCAGTGCTATTTATGTAGAATCGGAAATGAGAGTTGTTATATACACCAAGAAATTATATAAAATAAACTCAGAAATTGATGTAGTTTTATAGAATCCGTTAGATCTATTTTATAATAAAAATAATTTTATAATATGAAGTCCCACATCAATCTACACAGTTTGAGAGTTCACTTTTGTGTAATCTATTTGTATCTAAAATATTTCTCATCAAAAATACTCTTAACTATAAAGATTACATAAAAACAATTTCATAGACTACAAATTGATGTGTTCAATATGATCTATTAGATTATAAAATTATTTTTATTATAAAATAGATCAAATAGATTTTATGAAGCTAAATTTATTTTTATATATATATGTTTTTTAGATGTAACTGTACTCTGCAAAATCACTTGAACTTTGCACGCAGTCTAATATATACCAAGGATAAACCAATAGCCTGAGTTGGACAAATATAAGGCCCAATCCTAACTGAATCAGTGTGGGCACCAACCGGGACAAGGTTTGGCCCAACTGAATTTGAAAATCGAGATCCTCTCCAAATGCTACATTTGATTAGCGAGACTTTCTCAAATATTTTCAAAATATTTTATTATTATTATTATTATTATTATTATTTATTACTTTTTTACTACTATTTAATATTTGATTATTATTTTTTACTACTAACTATTATATGCATAACTCTTGATTATTCTCATCTTCGCATTAATGATGAAGTGATTCGTATTGCCTTCTCACAACTGCCATTGATGGGCGGCCGCCACCTTCAAAATTGAGGTGCCCAAACGTAACAATATTTGAAACCCAAAATTGCTAATTAGTTTAGCTATCTATTCCCTCTCAAAAATCAATTATTGGCTTTATTTTCAAAGGTCTTCTCAAATCTCCTTCAGGCAATCTCTCAAAGGGTTACCTTATTTTTGCTTTGCTTTGTGAGTATCAAATTGTTTGCCTGCAATCTATGAAAATATGTACCTGTTGCAATTGCATTTTTTTTCTTTCAAATATATTTTTATATATATTTAAATATCTAAAAAAATAAAAATTCACTAATAAATTAATAATCACTTTCATAATAATAAAAAATATTAAATGAAATATACGATCGAGAGGTACGTTTGGGAGGGCATACAAACATTTTTTCTTTATTTAAAGTTTGAGTCGATTCATTTGAGTTTGTAGAGATTGGAATAACTTTATATTTATTACTTTTATAGCATTTCTATTTAAATTCTTAACGAGAACACATCAAGTCAGGTAAATATTTATATAAATTAAGGTCGAAAGCAAACTGCAAAAAAATTACTTATTTATAGAGTCGATTAATTTTAACGAGATATCTTGTTAAAGTATGTAGTTCATATCTGATGAATATGTGTGTTTTATTTTATTTAAGGCATTGATTAGGTTGGGGTGCAGGGGCAACGTCTTTACGGTACAATATGAGAGTATTTTTGTAAATTTTTTTAAATATGTCTGTATACCTAAGGTTAATATAAATATATATGATGTAACTTTATTTTGGATGATAGTGAAATTTTCGCCGCTCGCTCTCGTGAATGTAGATACATTATTAAGCTACATAAATCTATGTGTATGATTTTTTCCTTGTTTGATTAATTTTGTATTATTCATCGTAATTACTGTACGATCATAATAACTATTTACAACTAAAATTAGTCATAAAATAATTTTTCGTTAAAATTAATTGATCACAAAAATCTATTTATCTTGTAATTAAAAAATAAAAGAGAAAAAAAAGCATCTTATGAGATCAAAAGAAGTTTGGAAAGAGGCTTAGGATGGTTTGAATTCAGAGATGAGATGAGATGAAATGAGTTATAAATAATAATAAAATGAGTGATTGAGATGAGTTGAAATTTAAAATGAATAGTTGAGATACGTTGAAAGTACGAAATAAGTTGTAAATAGTAAAATCTAGTTTATTAAACAGATCGGCCCTAATTTTTTTTTTGAGTTTTGATTTAAAATTAAAAAAAGTACAAATTAAGACCATAAGTGGTGGACAAAGTCAATTAAATGGTGGCAGTTTTTCAAATTTATTGTCAAGAGAATTAATTAGCCTAAGCATATATTTCTCCCCACCTAATTAAGGGAAGATTATTCATTCTAAGAAGCCATCGTAATTAATTCGGCCGGTCGGGAGTTGGTCCATTATTGTCAATTTTTATTCATTAGGTACGAAATAAATGGTTACGACTAGACGTCCCTAATATAATGAATTCAGTTCAATTCGATTTTAAATAAAATTTAGAATTGAATAGATATTATTAATTTTATATTTTTTAAAATCGATTATGCATTGATTACCTTTATAAATCTTAGGAGGGATCATATTTAGGTTAGTGAGTTTAGATGAGTTTTTTTTTTTTGATAATATATGAATTGAGATAAAAATTGAATTAAAATATGATTATTGTAATATTATTCTTGTTTTAATATTTGAAAAAAATAAAATTAGTTATTTATTTATATAGGAATTTAAAAAAACTATAACAATAAAATAAGATGGCATGAAATATTTTCATTATCTAAACAGAACTTTAATTGTACATACACAAAAAGATATTAAAAAATAAATTAATAAACTGATGTGATTTAATGGAATCCATTAAATCTGTTATACAATAAAAATAACTTTATAATTTGACGTACCACATCAAATCTTGTCAGTTTATAAATTTTACTTTTGTATATCCATTTGTATCTACAGATTTCTCATCGAAAAATTCTTTAGTCAATAAGGGATTACACAAAAACAATTCTACAGGCCATAAACTGATGTGACTCGACATAATTCATCAAATTAAAAAAATAATTTTTATTATAAATCAAAATTAATAAATCAGATAAAATTATATGAAATTAATTTTACATAATTTTTTTTTATGGATTTAGCAGTACTCTACAAAATCACTTAAAAGAATTTTTGCACGCAGTCTAATATATACCAAGGATAAAAAGTTGGACAAATGAAAGGCCCAGTCCTAACATGGGCTCCCAAACAACCCAATCGGTGTGCGCACCTATCGGTACAAGGTTTGGCCCAACTAATGAAAATCCATGAATTTTAAAATCACGACTCTCTAATTGCTGTTAAAAATCTTTATGTCATATAAAAAAAAAAAGTAAAGTCATTTTATATTTCTTCTGATTATTTTATTTTAATTATTCTCATCTTCGCATTAACGATGAAGCAGCACGTATTGCCTTCTCACAACGGCCATTGATGGGCGGCGGCCGCCTTCAAAGTTTGTGGTGCCCCAAACGTAATCACGTATGAAAGCCAGAATTCCAAACTAGTTTAGTTTAGCTATATATTTCCTCTCAAAAATCAATTATTGACTTGATTTACAAAGGTCATCTCCACCAGGCAATCTCTCAACTCAAGGGTTACCTTATTTTTCCTTTGTGTTGTGAATATCAAATTGTTTGCCTGCAATCTATTAAAATAAGTTAATTATGAGATCAAAAGATCTTTGGAAAAGAAGCTTAATGTTTTTTTTTTTAAGTTTTGATTTAAAAATTAAAAAAAAAATAATACAAATTAAGACCATAATTGGTGGACAAAGTCAACTAAATGGTGGCAGTTTTTCTAATTTATTTTCAAGAGAATTAATTAGCCTAAACATATGGTCAAATTGGGGAAGATCATTCATTCTAACTTCTAAGAAGCCATCGTAATTAAAGTCGGGAGTTGGTTACTAGTGCAATTTTTAATCATATAAAAAAAGAAATGGGCTACGACTGGGCATCATCGCTAATATCTTATCATTTTACCCCTTTTTTTCTATTCTCCTCATCTTTCTATTTCAAGGAGTGGCTACTGCTGTCCCGGACCGTCCTCTCCCGTACGCGTGTTCTTACGTTTCTTACATATAATTGATTTTTCTTACATTTGCTTTCAAAAAACATGCTGACAATAATGGGACAATAGATACGTGGATTTTGAACGAGAAATGAATGAGTTCTCATGTCTCATACGTGTTTGCCTGCATTCATAAACATTAATATATAGCTTAGACTTATAATCTGAGAAGAAGATGATGATATTAGGGCACTAATCTCACATGTGGGGTCACAACATCATGCTGATGATGGAACACATCACCATATATCTCAAGAGGGTCATATTTAGGTACCGTCCTAGAAAATTGATTATTTTTTATTCGTTATTTTTAGTTTTTTTTAAATAAGTTTATTTTTATCATAAATACACAAATAATTTGTTATAAATATTCATTTTTTTGTAGTGCATATTTTAATAGTGAGTCGAGATAAGATGAATTGAAATAAAAGTTAAAAATTGATAAAAATATTTTAAGAAGTTAGAATATTATTTTTTATATTATTATTATTTTAGGATTTGAAGATTTTGAATTATTTATTTTAATTTATATAAGAATTAAAAAAAAATTATAATGATAAAATGAGATGAGATAAAATACTTTTAATTTTTAAAAGAAATCTTAATTGTTTTACAATATTATTTGACATGACAAAAATAATTTGGGGATAATAAAAGTTTGGACCACCATTAGAAAAAAAACTTATTTATACGATAATGAAATCATTCTCAATCATAATAGATTTATCGAAAAGGAAAAAAAAATCAATTATTATTGTTGTTTGTCGCATCAGAAGATGGAGAACTAAGGAGTAAGGATGGCTAATATCATCATATAACTTTGTTTTTCTTGTCTAATTTTATTATTTTATAGGGTGTGATTATTAAATGATATATTTTTTGGAATTACACCGATTCTATGCTGATGGTTTCCCTGACAGATAATGGTAATTAAGAATGTATACAGACAGCTTTTTAAAGATGGAGAACTAAGGAATAAGGATGGCTAAGATCATCATATAACTTTGTTTTTCTTGTATAATTTTATTATTTCATAGGGTGTGATCATTAAATGATATATTTTTTGGAATTACACTAACTCTATGGTGATGATGATCGTTAAGAATGTAGAAAAACAACTTTTTAACTTATTCAAAAAATTGTATTTTTTATAAAGTGTCAAAAGGCACAACCTTTTAATTAAAGAGTTGGGTCACTTATTAAAAATTATGTCATTTAATAATTATTGAGATATTAATAGTTGTGACCATTCTCAATGGATGCATGGTTGCTTATAATAGAGACTACTTATAAATAAATGATAGTAGATTCGATGACTAAATTATTGTCTTTAGAGAAATTTAAAGAATATGTGATAAGAATGGGGTTGAGAAAAATCTATACAATCTTATAATCGGCATACATAACTTAAGAAATTCTAAAGATGCCTAGATAATTTGAATTATGGTGATACCCAAATAAGATTTGATCATATATAAAGTCACTAATAAGATAATTAAGGAAAATCTCATGAATGACCTTAGAGTAAGTACTTAATAAAATTTCAGTATAATAATTAACTAAATAATTAATTAATCACATGTAATTTGTTGATAAAGTGATCACAGAAAAACTTAAGAATAGTCTCTAATAGAAGTACATAACGAAAATTCAGCGCAAGTCAATATATATGTTATGTATGCGGCTAAAGTCGTCAATTATGACTGAGATATTAATTATAGATCAAATTACGACCAATTTGTGAGACAAACATAACCCTTACAAGATTGTCACTGTTATAATATCATCTTGTCCTTCATTTTCTTACAAACTTTGCAATGTGCATGTGGTTTAATAATATTCACCGTTCAATATTCTCACACGCATCATCGTGTTGAAATGTCTTATATTTGAAATAAAACAGGAGAAAATAGGAGGGGACGCGACTCGCTAACATGCGGCAGTTTAACTTTAGCCTACACGTGAGAAGGAAGATATAAATAATATAACAAAATCTACATTTCTCTTCAATTTAAGCATTTAAGAAAACTGACATCTACGTCTTTTAAAAACTCCATTTGTTATGATAAATTATATGAACGCTGCGACTTAATCATGTTAATTTATATTTCTCAGATGGACATGGATGCAGTATTACGTGAAATAGCTATTTCATATTAAAAAAACAGAACGTAAAATTTATTTGTTTTATTATATCAGCAGTATTAATTACCTGATGTATACGTACTATGATAACAAGCATCTCCAGAATGATTTACAATATACTACAAACAATTATCAAATTCCTAAATAAATTCTCAAAATGTACCATTCTCACGTGGTACTACCATGAACGGGAAGAGAGGGTAACATTTTCTAAAAAGGATAATATTTGGGCTACCGAAGATACTCACCGATTTGTTTGTTTGTTTGTTTGTTTTTACTTAACAATTAATGACATGTTTTTTTTTAATGATTTGTTATTTTTATTACACATTACTTTTCTAAATTATTATACATCGCTTAAAAACAAAAGGTTCAAAACAATCGTCACGAATGACGTTGAGTACCGTGGTTTCAAGTTTCCAACAATTAATGAAATGTTTTTTAATGATTTCTTATTTTTATTACACATTACTTTTCTAAATTATTATACATTACTTAGAGCACTCCCATGCTATTAAAAATTTTTCAAGATTAAATTTATTGACTGATGTTTTCGTGACCTGAAAACACGAATAGAAGAACTAAAACGAGAGATAGCTCAAATACAAAATCAACAACAGCAACTAATGACAGAAGTTCAACATTTATAAAAAAAATAAGGATAACTACAATTAATCTCGTTAGTTTTTGAAATTATGCATCCAGCATATCTTATAATCTTGACTAAGTGTGATCTAAAAAGATGATAGTTTGTTTTATTTTTATTTTTATTTCTATAAGAATTATCTTTAGTTTCATTTAATTCGCATCAAATCTTTTTATCATATCTATAATTCATTTTCACTTACATTCTTATTCTACAAATTTTTAATAATTCATCAGTTTTCTTTCAATATTCCTCACGATCAATATATGAGACATCCTTCACCTCAGTTTCAAGTTGTTCCTGCATCTTCTGTGGATGTCATATTGCAGCAAGCGAATGATCTGGTTAATAAGTCAAATCATGAAGTAGTTTATGAGCTAGTGACCCTTGGAACTCGATACTCTTCCTCTATTGTTGGGTTTTCCAACCAATTACAATTAAAAAATTGTGAGATTGAGGAACTTAACCAGAATATTTTTATATTTCAACGACTCATTCAAGAGTCTAATAGAAAAATAGTAGACTTAAAGTAAGAGAATAAGAATTTAAAATCCTTACTTGCCTCTTCATTTCGACTGCCTAATCATCTAAATAAGGATGTCATGTTGGTTTATGAAAAGCAAATGCATTTGAGAGATGAGGCAAGAAGTTTCAAATTTTTGTAACTTAAATTTTTGATAAAAATACATAGGCATATAGGATTATTTTCAAATCTTTCTTTCAATAGATACTTGCTGAGTCAATTATACCACATGTGTCGAGATTGTTTTAACTTATATAAAGATCTTTAAAGTTTTATAAAGTACATACTCCTAAGTGTACTTAGATTAGATACTTTAAACATTGTATGTCATGATCTAATGATCTTTATAAATATGCAGTGACCACATTTATCAACTGCATATCTAATCTTTTTGTAATAACCAAACTAATTAAAAATTTGAATGTGATTACATTCATAACGAGAAAATATATTTCCTTATAAATAATCTCAGGTTTCTGCAAGAAACCTTATGCGACAAATCGTGTTTTGTATCACATAATTTCATTTTTCTCATTATGCTTTGGTCTAAATACTCACTTATATCTGACAAGTATTATACCTTTTGGTATTTGGACAACAGGTCCAAATACATCTCGCTTTACTAGCGAGTTTAATTCAGTTTCAATAGTTACTTTCAATTTTGGCCAATCATTTTTACATCAGTATTATTCGACGATTTTTGGCTCACTTTTTTCATTATTTCTGGTAATGTCAAGGTCCTTCATATAGGAAAATATGTTGTCAACAACAGTTTTATTTCTATCCATGATTTTTCCAATACTCACGAAATGTATTGAGATCTCATTATTTTTAGGTACCTATTCCTCTCCAAGAGAAAACATTTCATAAAACACCTCTTCAGGAGTTAGCTCTTCAAGAGTTATATTTTTCAGGAGTTACATTTTCAAGAGTTATACTCTTTAGGAGTTAATTTTTCAGGAGATTTCTATTTTGTACATAAAGTTTTGGAATGATCTTATTGCTTATTTTGTGGGTATGATATTTTCAGAAACAACGATTTCTTTTCTTTTACACCAATAAGTTTTCAACACTTCAGGTATATCTTATACTCATCTATTGCTGTTTTAACAAATTATCCTTCAGGAATTTCAATTCTTGCTTAAGTATTAAAAACATTAATATATGATTTTATAACATTCTTTAGTGTTAGTAAATACACTCAGTAATTAATTTACACTTTGCAAATAGGTAATCTTCTGAATTTCTGGTTTACATTCATTTGTAAGATGATCAAATTTAGACAACGTTTTATTATCCCAGTAATTTCTTGTCGTACTTCAGATACCGATTTTTTATTATTTCAAAACATGATAAAAAATTAATAAGCTTATATATAAAAGCTTAGTATAAGTAAATCAAGTGCTTGGCCATACAACAGGTACGTGGTCACTGTTCAGTCATATCACATCTTCATCTTCATATTTCTATGAAAAATTATTCTGAGGGTTTTTATCATTCTCTGAGTTGGATCACTTCTGTTAATACGGTATATTATTATCATTTTTAGTGTTATCACTTTTGGGACCAACACTTCTATAGTTTTTTACCACGTCTACGCCTTTGATTCCTTTGAAAGGATGTACCGTTCGCTTCCAGAAATGGTGTAAATCCAATATCATTAATAGGACGTAACTGATGATTTATTAACAAAAACTCATTATTTAACTTAGTCACTTAGAAGACAAAATAAAAGTACAAAATATTTGTTAAACTTTCTCTTTCGACATTGCTACTGCAGGAATACATTCGAGGTATGAAAAATAATATATGTCTTTTTTTAAAAATATCATTATCAGTGACCTACTCACTGCATAATTTTAATATTGAGTTAATTTTAAAGATTGCAGAGTTATATTCATTATCACTCTTAAAATCTTGCAACTTTAGGTGTAATAAGTCATAATGAATTTTTGGGAGGATTACATCTTCTGGTGTTCATATTTCTCCATTAAATCATTATACACAATAAGAAAATTTTTTACTGTAAGATACACAGCACGGTCCTACAGGAACACGTGATTTTTTTATTATTGTATTTTCCAATTTTATCATATCCAAATAGATCTCATCAAAGATCCTGGATAAATAACTTTTCGTAGAAATGTTAATAATAATAAATCTCAATTTTATAAGATTTAACATTTTCTATATATATGGATCACAAAAATAAATTTGTATATCTAAAAAAAATATTCACATAATCATGAGAATAAAATTAGAATTTTATTAAGTAATATTCAGCAATATTACCTTTAATATTTATATCGAGAACTGTAAATAATATATTGAAAAACTTATTTAAAGTAGAAGACTACTAATTTCAGAATCAGTAGAATTTCGTGCTGATAACGTATTATAAAACTAAAATAAAACTACTATTATAAGAGAAAATATTTAGAATTTTTTATTTCTCAAAAATTGAAATTTTCTCTCCTCCTTTTTTTCTTCTCTTTTTTTTCTTCTTTATTTGTATAAAACTGATCAAGTGAGATCTATATAAATAAGTAATTGACCAGGCTAAGCGTTACGAAAATTATTAATGTGTGCATCCATCAATAATTTTTCTTCTTTTTCTTTTTTTCTTTTTAATTTCATTATAGGTGAGGGTCATTCATTTCCCATAATAATTTACAGCAGTATGAGTATTATCGCTCTTACTTGAAACTACGGTCAAGTCATTTGTGACTATTGTTAATGTGTAAGAAAAACAATTAGAAAAACAATCATCACGAATGGCGTACGTTGACGACGATTGACGACAACCGTCACCAACGTCATTCGTGACAATTGTTTTTTTTTTTTTAATTTTAATTTTTTTTTTACTTCCTATTTTTTTATCAAGTCGAAATTATTGCATATGATAACAGAATAAAACAAAGTTAGAGCAACCTTATTATTATGGAACACTAAGATAATTTTTATTGGGTCGATTAAAAATTATTTTTTAAAAAGTATATTTTTATATAAATATTAAAAAATAATTATTATATTTAATTAAATATGACAATAAAATATATAAAAAAAATTCAAAAAGTACTTTTTATGAATAATAAAATTAAAATTTTATTCAAAAAATTAAAATAATTATCAAATTTGATAATTATTTTAGCCATTCGACAATTATTTTAACTTTACTATTCATAAAATATATTTTTTGAACATTTTTAATAAATTTTATTGTCATATTTGATCAAATATGACACTTATTTTTTGGTATTTATACAAAAGTGTATTTTTTAAAAGATAATTTTAAGTCAATTTAATGAGAATGCTCTAAGAAAGTTAAGAAATATCTTTTTCTTTATAGAATCCGAATAAATTTAGAGGAATTTTTATAAGTAAGATATTATCAAAAATTTACATTGTCGCTGTTTCTTACACTAGATTATACACGCATCAAATTTTAGATTATACACGCATCAAATTTTAAATCAATAATTTTTTTCATTTCTAAGTAACTGAGAGATTCAGCAAATGAAATCTAATAATGAAATCTAACGTCCAATCATGATCGGTTGATAAATTATTAACCGCTTGAATCACTACATTAGAGTCACCTTGCAAAAGATTATTCCTTCCACGCTTCTTGAGATGGCTTCACGAAGTGCCAATAGTGCTGTCGAAGTTTTACCAAAATTGGGGCTAATGATATTCTGGATTTGATCAGTTATAGCAAAGATTGGTTCCCCGTTGGTAGAGTGGCATAGCGCTTCAATTTGTGCTCCCATGATGTCGGACTGCGACATCAAAAGAGAGAAGAAAGGCATCTGACGGATCAGAGGGCAGGTCTTCAGTGGCAGTTATAAATATTTGGTAGGTTGATTTGCAAACCCGAATTTTATTAGGTTTTTTTCTTCTTGCTCTTGTTTTACGCCTTCTTTTGTTGTCTTGTCAATTCAATTGGAATTCAATAATCTGTACGGCCATTAGTTGACGGGAGTAAAATTGTAAAAATCGACAGATTACACGGAACTACTAAAAATATGTATATAAAATTAAGAATTATATATAATGAATAAAGAAAAATAAAAATTCTATGTATAGTTATTTTTATATAATTTTTTTATATATTCCAATAATATGATTGGAATATCATTTTCTTAATAGAAAATAATTATTTTAACCAATCACGTTAGTGAAATTAATGCACAAAAAACAGCTATATCTTCAATGCGTCTCATATGTATATGTCATTTATATAGAAAATATATTTTATAGAATTTTTTTTTATTAATCACATCGTAAATTTTAATCAATTGCAAAAAAAAAAATCTTTTCACACTACTTACAAATATAAAAATACATGTTGAGAAATAATTTTATATTACTTGTAGACAAAATCTTGAACATATCTATAAAGAATAATCAATATTCTCTTGTTGAACCGATTTTATTAGATGAGTTAGACTTATAAATTTTTTTATGGTATCAAAATCTATTACAAGATAAATTGAGTATACACTACTTATTTTATGGCAAGAACTAGAAAAAATACTGGTATGCACGTAAGGAAGGGTGTTGATAAATAATCTCACATTGCATTTAGACAAAATCTTAGACATGCTACATGTGGACAATTCTCTCTTATTAAATTGATTTTATAATATGAGTTAAATCTATGAATTTTTTTAAATATATATGTTAGAGCAATCTCATCTCACTAAGGTTATGTAAAAATAATCATTTTTTATTTATCTCAATTATCCATATTAAAGTTTCGTTCTTTATTATCTTGCATTCATTTGTTTTTTAAAATGAAAAATATCGAATTAATTATGAAAATGAAATACTACTTTTGTCTTTCAAAACAACTAATAAATCCTCCCAAGAAAGTCCTCAATAACCGACAGCAAATTCATCTTCTTCTCTATGGTTTTATTTATACATGGTGGATAAGTCGATTTTCAATCTGGCCCAGCTGAATTGATTTACATGGTAAAAATCAATTCAACTACATAAGCGAAAGAAGTCTTTCTTTTCAGTAATATTTCTTGATAATTTATGTTTCAAAACCGTATGTTACCTACTTCGAAACTCAATTAATCTCAATTGTCATTTTTCTAATATTGTCTCTTCTAATAGTCATATATCTAAATTTTATTTTCAAAAACATAATATAAAAAACTAAAAATAAAGAGGAAGATGAATAGATTTGTTTGACAATAAATATTCGTCTCTTGCCTACACCTACATTTTTTTCAATGAAAACATTTAGCTTGTTTCAGGATGGCACGATGAAAATATTAGGTTGCATTTAGATGTCAAATTGAATTAAATGAAATATTATTAATATGTTATTTTTTAATATTATAAGTATTTTAAAATTTGAAAAAATTAAATCATTTATTATATTTTACCTAAAAATCTGAAAAAAAAAATGTTTAAGAATATAAAAAAATTATAATTGATTCCTTCAAAAGTTAATATAAATATAAATTTAATGTATTTACTAATATATTGACTTAAAATATTTCTATATTGGATCTATCAAATAAAATTATGAAAAATTTTAAGCTACAATAACTTTATTTCATCTTTCAAATATGAAAACTTACTATTTATCTATTAAAATAATTTTTTATTATCTTTTATTATGTTTATTAGATGATTAAATTATAGATGTATTTATTAGTTTCATAAATTATATATTATATTATTATTTTAATAAATCTAATAATAAATTCAATATAAAATTATAAATATTAAGATATTAATTTTTCATTAAACTCATACTCCTCATCGAATCTTAAAATAAATTTTAATGAAAAAAATGTCTAAGCTTTTTTTTTTTTAAGAATGTCAAAGCTTTAAAGAAGCTTTAATTTTTAATTTTTTTTTTAAGGACAATGCTACGGCCAGAAAGGTGATGCCGTGATGAGTTGTACTGACATCGTAAATTAATGTATTTTTATTTTTTAAGCATATTTTGAATCCCATATTTAAAAAAAAAATCACAAATATATTAAAAAATAAAATCATTCTTTAGTTTTTAAATAATTGATAAAGAGAGAATCACTAGTTTCTGTCGGCAGCTTCTCTGTGAACTCATGACGTTTATTTTGTACAATATAAAACTATCACTTTACACATGAAACCTAAACTGATTAAAATAAATAAATTTAATTACTTATATTTATTTTAAATGATCTTTAACGTTCCAGAAATATAGTCAAGAAAAGAGACATCTATTCTGGGATTGCACAAACTTCACAATCCAATTTGTTGAAGGCATATATGCCTAGTTTGAATAGTGGAGTATTTTTATTATTTCTTATTTCTTATTTCTTATTTCTTATTTTTTAATTAATTAATATTATTTACTATTATTTATTATTTCTTTATTAGTTTTAATATTTTTTCACTATTATTTACATAATATTTAAAACTATCTCACTATCCAAATAAAAATTGAATTTATTTTTATAAATAAGAAGAGATAAAGTTAAAAACTAAATAATATATTGTTGTAATATATATTTTTAATATAAATTTTGGTTTAGAATATTTTTAAAAAGTTATTTTGAGATTTGAAAAAATAAAATTTTATTTTATATGAAAATTTAAAAAATAATAATAATAAAATAAATTAAAATAAGATAAAATAAAAATATTTATAAAAAAAATTAATATTACTGATCACCCTCTCATTATTCTAAACCTAAACCTAAACCTAAACCTAAACCTAATCCTCATCATCCTAGTATTTATGAACAAGAGCCTAAACCTCGTAGATATCCTTCTTTCCAAAAGCTCCACTTTTTGGGCAATGGAGAAAACCTCGCAGTGTGCTTCCTTTTCGTTTTGAGAGTTTTAAATTTTTAGTGTATTGGATTGGGTTCGCTCATTTTGCACATTTCTCCTCCCTTATCGTTTTTATTGATTTGATTCATGTCCATTATTATTTTAAGATGTTTGTTATATATGGTTATTTTTAAGTATATTTTATGCACTTCCTTGATATAATTTATCAAAATAATTATTTTATATTTAAAAAATAAAACAATTAATTATATTAATAAAATTTATAAAAAAAATATATAAAAATGACTATATATAAAATTTTTGTTATTTTAATTAATGTTACGACGTAATTGTTGGGTCCAGACTCCAGTAGTACACTCTCTTCTGCCCTGGTTTATATTCCTACTATTTATTTAGACCATATTTATACTTAAAATTAATTATTTTAAACCATTATATATATATATATATGTACTCAAACTGTACCATTAAACTCAACTACAACAACACCACATCACGTCAACTGCATTCAGCGGCAAGCAAATTAGTACATGGCCATCAACAAAATTTATAGTCAAGACCATATGTTGAAAAAATTGAAAACAAAGAGAATTGATGAAAGAAATTTCTATATTTATTGATTACTCGTTACAACTGTATGCTACAATTTATACTTAAAAGGAAAAATGAAAGAATAAAGGAATAAAGCCAAACATGCCAGTGAAATATATGTTTCTATACAAAACAAGATAAGGAAAATAAACATAAATGGACTTAAGTACAAGTGGCGTGTAGTGCCCAGATTAAGCAACTATGCAGCTTTGCTATTTGGACAGTAGATGGTCTCCTTGCTCCTTTATTTCTTGAAACTCCCCTTCAAGATGGGCATATATGTTCCAAATGTCTATCTTGGACAATAGAAAAGTTAATGTAGGGGCTGATAATGCTTTGGTAAATATATTTGGCAATTGAAACCGTGACCCAACATGAATGGGTGTGATGATTCCAGCCAATATTTTCTCTCAAACGAAATGACAATCTAACTTCACATATTTTGTTCTTTCACGAAAAACAGGATTTTTGGTAAAATGGATGGCTGATTGACTATTACAAAAAAGGAGTGTGGATTGATCAGGACTTGTGTTAAAATCTTTGAGTAATGCATTTAACCATACTATCTCACAGCTAGTATGTGTAAGGGCACGGTATTCGGCCTCTACCGAGAATCGAGATACAGTTAATTGTTTCTTCGACTTCCAACTCATCAAGGAATCTCCAAGAAATATACCAAATCTTGTGATTGATCTTCTTGTGTCGGGACATGCTGCCCAATCTGAGTCGCTATAGGCTTTCAAATGCAAGGATGAGTTAGATGAAAAGAATATACCTTGTCCAATGGATCCCTTGAGATATCCTATGAGCCGCGTGTAAGTGGTCTTGGTTCGGCTTGTACATAAACTGACTAAGGACACTCACTGCATAGGTTATGTCGAGTCTTGTAATTGTTAAGTAAATTAGCCTTCCAATGACTCCTATAGCTAGTGATGTCAGATAGAGGATTTTTGGGAGTGTGGGACAGCTTGTGATTTTGTTCTATGGGAGTGCTGGCAGGTTTGCATCCTAACAATCCGGCATCTTCAAGAATTTTTAAGGTATATTTTCTCTGACAAATGTGAATACCGCTTGATGACCTTGCCACTTCTAATCCCAAGAAATATTTGAAAGCTTCTAGATCTCTAATCTTGAATTGGTTGTGCATATGGACTTTAAGTTTCTCTATGGCTGACGAGTTGTTACTTCCCACAATTATGTTGTCAACATATACAAGAAGAGCCATGAAATCATTTTCATCAATTCTTGTGAATAGAGAGTAGTCCGATTTTGATTGTTAAAACCTAACAGCTAGGAGAGAAGATGTGAATTTAGAGTTCCATTGTCTTGAGACTTGTTTTAAACCGTAGAGGGATTTGTTCAATTTGCAAACAAGTTTCCGTCCTTGGGACTCCCCCTTAGGCTGAAATCTTGGTGGAAGGTCTATGTAGATTTCTTCAGAAAGGTCTCCATGAAGGAAGGCATTATGAATGTCCAATTGGTCCAATTGCCAATTAAGAATGGATGCCAAAGCCAACAATAATCTAATGATGGTGAGCTTTGCTACCGAGCTAAAAGTTTCTTGATAGTCAAATCTTTTTCTTTGAGTGTACCTTTTAGCAATTAAGCGAGCCTTGTATTTGTCGATAAACCCATCTAATTTGAGTTTCTTCTTAAAAATATACTTGCATCCAATGCTTTTCTTGCCAAGGGATAGAGAAATGATAGACCAAGTACCATTTGCTTTAAGAGCATCAAGTTCAGAATGCATGGTAGCATGCCAATGAGGAGAGACTACAGCTTCTTCATAAGTGTTGGGCTCATGTGTGAGTGAAAGAGAGAGGGCATATGCTTTATGAAAGGGAGATAATTAGTCATAAGTGATATGGTGAGAGAGAGGGTGTAATGTGGAAGGATCGGGCAGAAGGTACAATGTGGAAGTAGCAAAAGCATGATGATAGTCAATTAAGAATGAGGGGATGTGTCTTGTTCTTTCGGATCTCCTAAAGGGATGTGGAGCTGCAGCAGGGGATGACATATCATGTAATCCGAGAGTTGTTTCATTGTGAGAAGTTGTTTCACTATCAGAAGTTGCTGAAGGGAAATTTTCATATGATCCGAGAGTGGATGACATATCATTGGATCTGAGAGGGGCTGTTTCGTTGTGAGAAGTTGTTTCACTATCAGAAGTTGCTGAAGAGGAATTGTTATCTGATCCGAGAGTGAAAGCATTAATGGAGGTTGGAATGGAATGATTTGTGGTGCTGCTTGAGTTGGTGTAAGTGTCAGAAATGGCAAGAATAGTTGGAGAAGAAGTTGGTTGGGTGTTGATGGGAGAAATGAGGTCTGAATCCTGAAATGGAAAGATTATTTCCACAAAGATGACATCTCGAGAGACAAGTGTGCTTTGTGTGTTTAAATCAAAGACTTTGTATCCCTTTGTTCTTGAGGGATGGCCCAAGAAGATGCAATTTCGTGCCCTGGAATCAAATTTTAACTGGTTATATTTAGGAGTGGAGACATAACACAAACACCCAAAAACCCTCAAGTGTCAATATGTGGGAGGAAAAGAGAAGAGAATTTCATATGGTGACTAGTTGTGCAGAGTTGGGGTTGGTATTCTATTGATTAAATATGTGGCAGTTAAGATGGCATCCCCCAAAATTTTATCAGAAGGGAAGCTTGAAATAAAAGTGACCGAGCCACGTTGAGCAAGTGTTGATGCTTGCGTTCTACTACCCCATTTTTTTATGGTGTATAGACACAAGTCTTTTGATGGATGATGCCATTGGAGTGGAAGAAATCTGGCATATGAAATTCTAAACCATTATCGATTCTTATTTGTTTGATCTTAGAATTAAATTGGATTTTTACCATGTGATTGAAAGATTGAATGAGCTGTTTGGCTTCAGATTTGAACTTTATTAAATAAACTCAAGTTGTTCAACCATAATCATCAACAAGGGTTAAAAAATAGTGGTGTCTATGCAAAGAAGCTTGTGAATAAGGACCCCAAACATCACAATGCACTAATTCAAAAATAGAAAAATTAGATTATTGACTTAAGTGAAAAGAGTTTCGTTTTTGCTTTGCCATGTGACAAATGGTACAATCAAGCTGTTCTTTGCATTTTACATCTGGAAAAGAGGCCTAGATTAAAATCAACCTTTGATTGGATAAATGTCCTAATCTAAAATGCCAAACATTAAACTCTTATTGTGTCACAACATTGCAAATCTGAGCAGTGGTGGAAGGTGGGTGATCTTTAATTTTCTGATTAGAAGTGGCGCATTTGAATGAGTCAAGGTCAAGATAGTATAGCCCATGATGAGCTCTAGTAAGTCCAATTGTTTTCCATGTAGATCGGACCTGCAGAAAACATAATGCTCCAAGAATACCAAGCAAATGTGAGGGTCATTTGTTAGCTTGCTAACAGTGAGGAGGTTAAAGTTGAAGGTGGGAACGCAGAGCACATTTGTGAGTGTGATAAAGGCTGAAACTTGTACATTTACAATGTGTGTGACAGCAACTTTGGTTCTATTAGGAAGTTGAACGTGTGCCTTAGTGGTGTGGGTGATTGTGGTGAGCAAAGAGGGAGAACAAACCATGTGGTCTGTTACTTCGGTGTCAACAATCCAAGGTGCAACATTGATGTGATTAGAATGTTTTGGAGATGGGAAATGCGATGATGGTGCAATGGAGAAACAATGAGATGTACCTGCCATATTGGAGTGGGCTACGGATTCTGTGTTGGCAGTTTGAGAAATGGAAAAGTGACTATGAATAGGTTGTAGAGATTGACTATTGACGAGTGCCAAAAGCTTTTGAACTTGGTCTTGAGTAAACGGCATCTGAGGGCCTTCCAAAGATAATTTCTCTTGAATCTGGGAAGCAACCTGGTTGGCAGAGTGGAAGCTTGTGGAGCTGTTGTTCAAAGGTCCTGGTTTGCCTTTGGTGAACTTGAAATTTGGAGGGAACGCAAATGGTTCTTATTTGCTTGATCTGGCATGTGTAGCACTTCTCCCGAGTATATCCTACATTGCCACAATGTTGGCAAGTCAAGTCTGATTTCTCCATTCTTTTAAACTGAGTAGCAAGAGCCGAGGATTCGGGAGCTAGTAAAATCATGATTCTCGTTTGTCTTTGCCTCTCTTCTTGCAACGCCATTGAGAAAGTCTTGTCCAATGAAGGGACTAGACTCATGATGATTATTTGTCCTCTGATTGTTTCATAAGATTCGTTCAATCCCATTAGGAATTTGAACACATAATATGATTGTTGTATGTCTCCAACTGAGTTGAGTACTTTGCAAGTGCAAAGTCCACAACAGCAGCAAGGCAAAGGCCTATAATTATGTAGTTCCTCCCAAATACCATTCAACTAAGTAAAATACTCACTAACTGTTTGAGTTCGCTGCACAACAGTGCTCAACTATTATTGAAGTTGAAAAATCTGCACGTTGTCTGGTTGAGCGAAATGTGTTTTGAGTTTCTCCCAGACTTATTTTGAAAACGTTGGAGACAATCTCCTTCAAAATCGAGTTGAGCATCCATGAGAGAATAAGGTTGTTGCAGCACAGTCATGGCACATAAAGGGGATCGGCTAAATCCAGGGTTGAGATGCTTCCATCAAGAAAGCCCATTTTATTCTTGATCGAAATGGCCAACGTGAAAGACCTATGCCATGTGAGATAGTTCGGTCCAATGGGTGAAGGAGTGATTATCATAGTGTGAGAGTTGTCACTGTGATAAAGGAAATATAGACTGTTTGGGTTTTCTAAAGGCGAAATTAGTGAGTTGCTGGGATCAATGGGTGAAGGAGTGTTGTTGGAATCGTTGTCCTCTGCCATTGATAAAGTTGTGATCAAGGAATTGTAAGGAAGATGGGATTAAATGCAGGAATGCTATTTGAGAAAATGACTAAGCCAAACGGCGATTGAGAGAACAAGATGAAGAAGATGAAGTCGAACGCATGAAAGGTGTTCGATGAAGTGTTTACAAGGAGGCAGAGTAGTATGAGACAACCTAGGTCTCTGATACCATGTTGAAGAATTGAAAACAGGGAAAATTGATAAAGGAAATTTTCGTATTTTTTGATTACTCGTTACAACTGTATGCTACAATTTATACCCGAAAGGAAAAATGAAAGAATAAAGGAATAAAATCAAACAAGCCAGCTAAATATATGTTTCTATACAAAACAAGACAAAGAAAATAAACATAATTGGACCTAAGTACAAGTGGTGTGTAGTGCCCAGATTAAGCAACTATGTAGCCTTGCTATTTGGACAGTGGATTGTCTCCTTCTGGTGCGTTGCAGCAGGTGGGGCAGTGTCATTCTCTCATTCCTCCTTCATTTCTTGAGACATATTTATATAGCAACGAATTCTTATCAAGATCATCTAACTTAAATTAATTATATAAGAGTACTCGTCAGTTAATATCCAACAACAAAATTAAGAGTGCCCGTCAATCATCACATTAAGATAACCCATCATTCAAAAAAACAGATTGTCTTGAATTGTAAAAAAAAAACAAAAGGATGACCCATTATGTGTGCGTAATTATATTAAGTTATTATTAATTCAAACTAACAGGATTTGATATTGTAGCTAAATTATAAAATAAATCTAACAAATAATATGAAATCATATTACATTTTTAATAATTATTGAACAAATTGACATCTCATCATTCTTTACTAGCTGATCATTCAATTATGTGTATCATCAAATTGGTTCATATAAAATATATAAATACAACATTAAATATTATAAAAACTTCGAATTAAATCGTCTAATTTGATAAAAAAAAATTACTCATGAAGGAAAGAAGTGGAATGATGGAGACATATTCCACTGTCTTTGGAGCTTTAAATACGAGAGAGTCACAATTTTTTCTTTCTTCTCAAGAACAATAAGTATATACAAAGTTAATTTTACAAGATCAGAGTCGACGAAGCTTTACTATGAGATGATGGCCGGAGAGATTCAATGGAGAGAATGGCTAGAGGTTTTTACTGGATGGAATCATTGGAGATCCTCTCTCCAAAATGCGGGAGACAAAAGTTTGACTAGAAATATAATTTTTTCTCTCTACTAGTCTGCGTTTTTGCTTTGTTTTCAATTTCTTTTTTCTCAGAGGATGACGTGGTGTGACATCCAACTCTGCCAACTCCCTGTAAAACCGACTTTGTATAGACTTATTATATATATAAAGGATCATCAGTGCACCAATCTTATTGGTGTACGTACGTGTTGACGTTGCAGTTAATTCGGCTGTAGATGTAAAATGGACATCCATTTGTCAAAACGGGTTGGTTGCCTACTCTCCTTCCATCTTGCGTTTTGATCTTTGATTGCTATCATGTGTATATATATATAGATCAAAACGCAAGATATATATACATATATACACTTTGATTGCTATCATGTGTATATATATATAGATCAAAACGCAAGATATATATACATATATATACATATATACACATGGTAGAAAACGCAAGATGTAAGGAGAGTAAGCAACCAACCCGTTTTAACAAATGGTTGTCCATTTTACATCTACAGCCGAATTAACTGCAACGTCAACACTTACGTACACCAATAAGATTGGTGCACTGTGTAAGAGTTTTATTTAAACTCTGTGACCCACACACCCATCTTATCAGTTTGAAATAGTTCAAAATCTTATTGGATAATATTGGAGTTATGAAGGGATAAAAATTACTCCTAAGAGATTGGATTAAACTCTATATCTCTAATTATAGTCAAACACAAACTCATAGATTTCTTGATGGTCGGAAGTCTATAAATAGCATTGGGAGGCTCAAGGGTTCTCACCTACAACATTAGAGTGCCTCTAGCCATCGGGAGACACTTGTGAGGCAAACGTTGTTAGGGCGATCCTTCTCTCATAGTCAGATTAATTGTTCATCAATCAAAAGGAGAAATGTACGTTTGTCATATTATTAATTTATTATTGTAGATCATAGAAAATTAAAGATCCGTTTTATTAATGTCATGTTAAAATATTTAACATGTGGTATTAGAGTTTCAGGTTATAGATTTTTTATGATCTCAATAAAATATGAATAAATGATTATTTTATTAGTACGGAAATTGGTACGTTTATGTTTTCGTGTATGTATGATTTTATATTGCGAAAGAATGAAAAATATGTCTTACGGATTGACATATATATTTAACGCATTTTACTTACATCCAGCCGCATTGTGTTTGTAAAAGAGGAAGATAAAGTCTTTCAAAATTTCTCATGATTCACGATTCCACCAAGTAAAGACGAATATGCATTGATTTTACTTGGGTTTTATTTTCTTATGTCTGTCGTATTACGTATTACTCATACTGTGTTGTTGGAGAAAGGGTGTTTCAGAAAATTGTAGAGTTGCCGCATGATCATGTGTAGCCCTGCCGATTTAAGATCCATCGGCTGAGGGGAAATCGGCGCCGGGAGGACGAGTTAAACTTCTCGCCGGCGTCCCTGTAACGATGGCAGTGGGCTGTGAAGCCCACTGGCCACGGCACTTTCCCGTTGTAAACAAAAAAAAAAAAGGAAAAGAAGGGGTCGAGCCAGCACAGTAAGGCCCGACCCAGATCAACCCAAAACGGGTTGACCAATTATTGATCCAGGCCCTGACCCGGTTTTACTGACCCGACCCGTTTCCGATCCAACTCAAAAATTTAAATAATATTATTTTAATATTATAATATTGTTTCCAAAAAAAAAAATCAATTAATTAATTAAAATTTTATTATATACATACCTTAATGCCATGTGTATGCATATAAATTATGTACATATTATTATAATTATTTACATGTATGTATGAAATGTTTATTTAATTTATATACATGTTATTATTGTTAATTGTTATGTACATGTATACATGAAAAGTTTATTAAATTCTATAATATTATTATTGTGATTTTCCTGTAAAATCAATTAAGGTTTAAACATGAAATTTTTTTTATGAATTTTGCTGTGGGAGTGTGAATGTGTACAAACTGAGGCAGTTCTGTCTAGGAGATTGGAAATTTCAAGTGTGTCCGTTGTGACCCTCCAATCTTTCCTGAGAACCTTGAAGTTCTGTCTAGGAAAGAATATTTTTTCCTGGGAACTTACTTAGTAAGTAGTAAAATTTATCAAACCTTTTATTTCATGCACATTATTATTGTGCACCGTCTATTTTGGCTTTTGTTATTATGCCATGTATATCCAATATGGGATAAATGATTTACGTCAAAATCAAGAGAAAATTGGTCGCCCAAAAGTACAAGATTTTCTTGATTTTGGTGACAAGTCGTTAAACTCATAGTAATGTGGATATGATGGAGGGAACACCTTGTATGTCAAGATCTACTCCCAAAGGAGGGTTTTGATGACACTACTAGTTTATCCATCAAAGTAAGGTTGGAGGGAACACTTTGTGTGTCAGAGTTTACTCCCAAAGGAGAATTCTGATGATACAGCTAGTTTATCCACAGAATTTAATACTGGATGGATCACCTTGTGTGTCAAGATCTACTCCCAAAGGAGAGTTTTGATGACACTATTAGTTCTTCCATAATTGTTTAAATTCTGATTATTGTTTATAGGTGTCTAACTCAAAGCAATTTATTATAAAAATTTCTTGCAGTAAGCGTACCCACATCACTACACTCACAAACTTCATCTGTTCCTATTTTGAATGGCTCCAATTTTTCTGAATGGGTTGAGAGAGTTAGGTTCACCCTAGGAGTCCTTGATTTAGACTCATCCCTTATGAATTCAAAACCATCACCTATTACTGAAACCAGTACCAATGATCAGAAAGAATCTTTTAAACAGTGGGAGAGATCGAATAGGCTAAGTTTAATGTTTATGAAAATGACCATAGCCGAAAATATCAAAAATTCACTCCCTAGTACTGAGGAAGCCCAAACCTTTTTGAAAAATGCTGAGGAAATGTTTAAATCCGCTGATAAGTCTTTAGTAGGAACACTGATGGCTAGACTCACCACCATGAAATATGATGGTGCTAAAGGAATGCAGGAGCATATCCTTGAAATGACCAATATTTCTGCCAGATTGCAAACCCTAGGAATGAAAGTAGATGAGTCTTTCGTTGTTCAGTTTATTCTGAACTCATTGCCACCTCAGTATGGTCCATTCCAGATGCATTACAATGCTATAAAAGATAAATGGAATGTGAATGAGTTGGCAAGTATGGTAGTTCAGGAGGAAGCGAGACTGAGACAACAAGGATATCACTCTGTCAATTTCGTGAATAAAGAAGCTGGAAAGGAAAAGCACCATTACAGTAAAAAGAAGCGAACTGGACCACTGAAAGGAAAGCAACCTGTGAAAGCTAATCAGGTTCAAAACAACAGTAGCAAGTGCTACTTTTGTAGGGAACATGGACACATGAAAACTGAGTGTCCAAAACGTAAGGTTTGGTTCGAAAAGAAGGTAAGCCTCTTACCTTTGTATGTCTTGAATCAAACCTTGTAAATGTTCCTACTAACTCTTTGTGGCTAGATTCATGTGCTAATGTTCATATTTCCATAACCATGCAGGGATACCTTACAAGCCAAACACCAAACCCCAATAAGCGATTCATTTTTATGGGAAATGAGAATAAGGCTGAAGTTTTAGCCATAGGGACCTTTCGTTTAGTTTTGAGTACCGGTCATTGTTTAGACCTTCATAACACAGTATTTGTGCCTTCTGTGAGGCATAATTTAATTTCCCTTTCCAGACTTGATACTGATGGTTATTCCTTTTCATTCCATAATGGTAGTTTCAATTTGTTTAAAAACAGTTTATCTATTGGTTCTAGGTTTCTTTCCGATGGTCTTTATCAACTTTGCCTTGATAATACATTCATTAAAAATACCTATACCCAACACCATGAAACATGTATTGGAATGAAAAGAAACATGATGAATGAAAACTCATATGACTTGTGGTATAAAAGGTTGGGGCATATCTCCAAAGAAAGGTTACAGAGATTAGTAAAAGAAGGGATTTTTCCGCACCTTGACTTTACCAATCTTGAAGTGTGTGTGGATTGCATAAAAGGAAAGCAAACCAAACATACTAAGAAAGGCGCCACAAGAAGTAAAGAACTTCTTGAAATAATTCACACAGATATATGTGGACCATTCTCCATAGAATGTTTTGGTGGAGAAAAGTATTTCATCACCTTTATTAATGACTTTTCACGATTTAGATATATCTATCTGTTGCATGAAAAATCTCAAGCTATATCGGTACTTGAGGTATTTCTCATGGAGGTGGAAAGACAGTTAGATAGAAAAGTGAAAATCATCAGGTCGGATAGAGGTAGAGAATACTATGGAAAGTATGATGAATCGAGCCGTAATCCAGACCCATTCGCCAAACTTCTTGAACAGCGTGGCATTGTTGCACAATATACGATGCCTAGGACGCCACAGCAGAACGGAGTTGCTGAAAGGCGTAATCGGACCTTATTGGATATGGTCAGAAGTATGGTAAGTAATTCTACCTTACCCAAATCATTGTGGGGTGAAGCCATTAAGACGACAATGTATATCTTAAACCGAGTTCCCAGTAAGGCAGTTCCAAAAACTCCTTTCGAGTTATGGACTGGTAAGAAACCAAGTTTGAGACATATGCATGTTTGGGGTTGCCCAGCCGAAGCCAGACTTTACAACCCACATGAAAAGAAATTGGATCCTAGAACAGTAAGTGGGTATTTTATTGGTTACCTAGAGAGATCCAAAGGGTACAGATTTTACTGTCCTAATCACAGTCCGAGAATGGTGGAAACAGGAAATGCCAAATTCATTGAACTTGGCGAGATCAGTGGGAAAATTGAACCTAGAGATGTGATCATTGAGGAAATACGGGTAGATGTCCCTATACCTATATCCTCAGAAAAAATAATAGTTCCTCTAATCGATCATCACGATGATACCGTGGAACAAGCAAATGATCACTCATCTCAGAATGAAAATACCATTGATGAACCAAGTTCGGAGTCACTAGAACATATTGTCTTGCGCAGATCTCAGAGAGATCGGAGACCTACCATTTCGGCAGATTATGTGGTGTATCTCCAAGAATCTGAATTTGACATTGGGACAAGAAAAGATCCACTAACGTTTTCACAAGCCATAGAGGGAAGTGATTCTAATAAATGGATCGATGCTATGAAAGAAGAGTTGCAATCCATGGATCAGAATCAAGTCTGGGACCTCGTTGAATTGCCTGAAGGTAGTAAAAGAGTTGGGTGTAAATGGGTCTTTAAGACCAAACGCGACTCAAAAGGCAACATTGAACGACATAAGGCCAGACTTGTTGCTAAGGGTTTCACTCAGAAAGAGGGCATTGATTACAAAGAGACATTTTCTCCAGTATCTAAAAAGGACTCATTTAGAATCATTATGGCATTGGTGGCTCATTATGATTTAGAGTTACATCAGATGGATGTGAAAACAGCATTTTTAAATGGAAGTTTGGATGAAGTGGTCTACATGGAGCAACCAGAGGGCTTCTCAGAAAAGGGCAAAGATCACCTAGTGTGTAGACTTAAGAAATCAATATACGGGCTTAAGCAAGCTTCCCGACAATGGTACTTAAAGTTTAACGATACCATTACTGCCTTTGGTTTTAAAGAGAACATCGTTGATCGATGTATATACCTAAAGGTCAGTGGGAGTAAGTTCATAATTTTGATTCTATATGTTGATGATGTCTTGTTGGCTAGTAGTGATCTTAGCTTACTATATGAAACCAAGGGTTTTCTCTCTAAGAACTTTGAAATGAAAGATATGGGTGAGGCATCATTTGTGATTGGAATCGAAATCTTTCGAGATCGAAAACAAGGACTGTTGGGATTGTATCAAAAAAGTTACCTGGAAAGAGTTCTTGAGAAATTTGGTATGAAAAGTTGTTCATCACTAGATACTCCGATATCAAAAGGTGATAAGTTTAGCCAATCACAGTGTCCTAAAACTGAATGGGAGCGCAAAGAGATGACAAAAATTCCCTCGGGAAGCTTGATATATGCACAGATTTGCACGAGACCGGATATTAGCTTTGCAGTTGGCATGCTTAGGCGCTACCAGAGTAACCCAGGGATGTCTCATTGGAAAGCAGTAAAGAGGGTATTGCGATACTTGCAAGGAACTAAGGATTACCAGCTTACTTTCAAAAGAATTGACAGTTTGGAGGTAACTGGTTACTCAGACTCTGATTTTGTCGGTTGTCCTGATGGCAGGAAATCCACTTCGGGTTATGTTTTCCTGTTGGCCGGTGGAGCGATCTCATGGAGAAGTATGAAGCAAACAATCACTGTTTCATCAACAATGGAGGCTGAGTTTGTGGCGTGCTTTGAGGCCACAGTGCATGGTTTATGGCTGAGGAACTTTATCTCAGGGTTTGGGGTTGTTGACTCTATAGCTAGGCCGCTGAGAATTTATTGTGATAATTCCTCTGCAGTCTTTTTCTCCAAGAATGATAGGTATTCTAAAGGTGCTAAGCACATGGAGCTCAAATACCTAAGCGTCAAGGAGGAAGTATAGAAACAAACAGTGTCCATAGAACATATTAGGACTTCACTTATGATAGCAGACCCATTAACAAAGGGTCTGATAGCGAAACAGTTTAAAAAAAACATATTAACAGTATGGGTCTTATGATGTAAACATGTTATTGAGCTCATGGATGTTATGATTCTATTTTGGCACTTAATGATATCAATTATGGTTATTTTGTTTCTGTTTCTTGTCTTTCCACTTTATATGTACATTGAATGGTGTGGATGAATGTTGACAAGATAATGTCTACAATAGACATGAATTGGAACACAAAGACATTATTGTATTAGCCTTAATTATCTCAATTAAAGATCGTGTGTTAAATTGGTTACTGGTGTTATGGTACATGGAAGGGAATCTGTTGATTATATAATAGAGGACCGCCATGACTTGCATTGGTAATTAGTTTGACATTGATATTATGGAACTCATGAAATGTGTTTTGAGCTATGAAAAGTTCAGGAAATAAATTTGCGCAGTATGGTTAATTTCATGTGATAAACCCATAAACGAAAAGTACTGTTTTATGGGCGTATGGGCCAAGTGGGAGAATGTAAGAGTTTTATTTAAACTCTGTGACCCACACACCCATCTTATCAGTTTGAAATAGTTCAAAATCTTATTGGATAATATTTGAATTGTGAAGGGATAAAAATTACTCCTAAGAGATAGGATTAAACTCTATATCTCTAATTATAGTCAAACGCAAACTCATAAATTTCTTGATGGCCGGAAGTCTATAAATAGCACTGGGAGGCTCAAGGGTTCTCACCTACAACATTAGAGTGCCTCTAGCCATCGGGAGACACTTGTGAGGCAAACGTTGTTAAGGCGATCCTTCTCTCATAGTCAGATTAATTGTTCATCAATCAAAAGGAGAAAGGTACGTTTGTCATATTATTAATTTATTATTGTAGATTATAGAAAATTAAAGATCCATTTTATTAATGTCATGTTAAAATATTTAACACACTGATGATCCTTTACGAAAAGCCAACAAATTAATGTCACATATCTAGCTATCTTGGACTGTGTCTTAATGTCCCAGCACAGTATATAAGTTGATCTTGATACATACTTATCTATATGTTGTTAGGGCGTTAAAGAAAACAAAAATTGAGAAAATTGAGGTTCCATCCCGTTTTGTATCTGTTATTATTCACTATTAAAATTGGTTGAAATCGATCCGGTTAATTTAATGGTAGATAGAAACAATAATGTTTGATTTTAATGTTTAGATAATAACAATATTGCACGTAATGATTTTATATAATATTATAGCAGAGTTGTTAAATTTGAGTTTTGACTCTACAATCTATATATTATTGGTAATTAAATATTTTGTGTTGAGTTGATTCGTTGAATGACATTTTAGCCTACACATGAGAATGAAGATATAAATAAAATAATAAAATTTACAACTTCCATTTAATTTAAGCATTTAAGATAAATGATAATTTCACATTTAGGCCTGATTTATTTTTAAAGATGAGATGAGATAAAAATTAAAAAAAAAATATTATTATAAAAAATATTTTTAGTATTAGTTTTGTTTTAAGATTTGAAAAAGTAATTTTAGAATTTGAAAAAATTAATTTTTTTATTATATTTTATATAAGAATTTGAAAAAATATAATAATATATTTAAAAAGAATTTAAAATTTAAAATTTTATCGTCCAAACAAACAAGGCCTTTAAAAAAATAACGTGTAGGTCTTTTAAAAACTCCATTTTTTATATTGCTCAGATGGACATGCATGCAGTATCACGTGACATAGCTATCTCACGTAAAATTCATTTATTTTATTATATCAGCAGTATTAATTAACCTGATACGTACTATGCATGATAACAAGCATCTCCAGAATGATTTACAATATATATACTACAAACGATTATCAAATTCCTAAATAAATTCTCAAAATGTACCATTCGATCAGTTCAGTACCAAATAATATATAATACATATTAAGAAGTTTCGATTATCGATCTCCCTTGTTTCTAAAATCATAACTTTTTTATTGATCTATTGTGCCAATGAAATATCACAATTTTATAATTAATAGGTCTTGTATTTATAATCAGCATTGTTATTGACAAAAAGACAGAACAAAAAATAAGTTCAAAGAGAAAATACGAATGTTAATTACATTTTTTTTTTTTTTTTTAATATTATTTAGCATTCTCACGTGATACTACCATGAATGAGAAGAGAGGGTAACATTTTCTAAAAAGGATAATATTTGGGCTACCGAATATACTCACCGATTTGTTTGTTTGTTTTTGTTTTTGTTTTAATTATAAGAAAAACTTTATTTCATTCTAATAAAATTAAAGTTATAATTTTATTTGTTAAAATATAAGAAAAACTCATATTACAAGTCAAATTATTTAATTATTTGGAATGTCCCCTCTCCTTAGCCTCCCATGCGCATACAAATTTTTTTGTAACGAATATTGTATTAACTTCTATACCATCTCAAATAACATAATCAGCAAATAATTCAATCCCAATCTGTTTAAAGGTATGACCCTTTATAAACAAAGATAAAACAAATCTCACATTCTAGAGAAAGAATCAATACCATCATCTTCTACATGAGTAGTGGAACAACTTCAAAAAAGCATTTTCCTTTTTATTATTACATAAACTAAACAATCACACAACCAAACATGAAAGAAAATTAACACCAAAATATAAAATACAAAATGCAATTAAACACTATACAAGACATTTTGTCTCAAGAAAAATAACATGTGCCATGTAAGGAGAGATTGGCTCCGCTCCTTATGGTGTATCCTTTAACTAGTTGGTAGATTGACATTAAATGAAATTCTTAGTGTAGCACGTTGTTGACGTAGGTTACCGAAAAATATCAAACTCACCATCCTTTACTTGAGATGAAAAATAACACGGAAAAGAATACAAAAACAAACTACTGAAAAGGAAATGGTAGAATGGAGGGGGGAGCCCGAGGTTTCTCTTAAAAGTTCTTAAAAAGCTTTAATTAAAAAAAGAAAAGAAAAGAGAAGAAAATGCTATGGCCAGAAATGTGATGTGTTGTACTGATATTGTAAATTACATTTGGATGTTGAGAATATTTGAGAATATTTGTAAATAGTAGTAAAAAATAGATAAAAAATAATAATAAAATATTGAATAGTAATGAAAAAATAATAAATAGTAATAAAAATATATGAAAAATAATAATAAAGTAATGAATAGTAATAGAAAGTGTTTGAGAGTATTTGAAGTATTTGAATAGATTTTTTAAAATTTTTTAACCCGGCCATATTTAAAATAAAAATTCAAAAACTCACAAATTAAAATAATTCTTTAATTATTAAATTAAAAAATGAAAAAAATGAAAAAGAGAGAATCACTAGTTTCTGTTGGTATTTTCACGAGGTGGAAGAACCATTTTTCTTAAAAAAAAGTATTATAATTAATTTTAAATATATTTTGAGTGCACGTTTATAGAATAATTTTCAATAACAGAATTCAATTAAAAGCTTTGGTGCTTAACTATGAAAAAACTTTATTTTCCACGTCAAATTCAAACAAGAATAATTATAAGTTTATCACCCTTCTACAATTTCTTTTACCATTTTTTATTATATATTTTTCTTAATTTTTTCAAAATTTTATATTATTTAATAATTAACAAAGTAACATTTTGTGAAATTGTATATTTCAAACAAATACTGTTAAGTTATATCTCTCTCATGTTAGGCCAGACACTTAATTAATAAGTTGACCTCCATCATGTTGAATATTTTATTAAATTGATTTGAGTGTGAACTCATGAGTACAATATAAAATCATCACTTACACAAGAAACCTAAACTGATTAAAATAAATAAATTTAATTACTTAGAGTTATTTTAATAGATCTTTAACGTTCTTGAAAATATAGTCAAGAAGAAAGACATCTATTGTGGGATTTCACAAACTTCAGAATCCAATTTATTGAAGGCGTGTACGCTAGCTCTTAGTTTGAGTAGTGGAGTATTTTTATTATTTATTGTTTTATTTTTTTTTTATTTTTTTATTTTTTTACTATTATTTACATGGTATTTAAAATCATCTTCCATCCAAATAGAAATTGTTAGGTTTGATGTGGAGTATTTTCAGAATATATTATTGTTATTTATTGTTATATTATTACTTTTTATTATTATTAATTATATTTTATTACTTTTTTACAATTATTTAATTTTTTTTCCTACTATTTATAGAATATCTAAGGTCACCTCAATTACTTTTGTGTATTTATTACTTTGTACATTTTGTGAATGTGATTGACGTCTTATCATCCAGAGGCGGACCTACTACTATGATTGAGGGTTACTGTCTCCCAAAATTAAAAAAAAAATTATTATATAAATATATAATTTTTTATATATAATTAAAATTACTCCATTAAATATTAAAAAAAATAAAATATGTCTCTCAATACTTAAAAAATTATTATTTATTATTTTTTTGAGAAAAAAGTTATCAAGAATTCCATTTCAGAAATAATAATAAATGAATTTTATTTCATGAAAGATCATCGTTGAATATGTAAAAAAAAGCTTAAATTTATTTATTTATTATTATCATTATTATTTTGTAATGGTCTCTATCTAGTAATTTTTTTTCTTTTTTTCTTTCTATTTTAAAAATAATAATAGATAAATTTTATTTTGTGAAAAATCATCGTTAAGTATGTAAAAAAAAACTTAAGATTATTTATTTTTTATTATTATTATTATTTTGTAATGGTTTCTATCTAGTAATTTTTTTTCTTTTTTTCTTAATTCAAAGAAAAAAAAAAGAAAACAAATGAAGAAAAAAAATTTTTAATTATTATTTTTTATATAATTACATGCAAAAAATATATATTATTTATATTTACACATATTATATATTTTATTAATCGTCCCTCCAAACATCAAACTCTAGTTCCACCTCTATTATCATCCTTTGCTAGATCATTCAATCATGTGTATCAAATTAGTTCATATAAAAGATATAAATACAACATTAAATATTATAAAAACTTCGAATTAAATCATCTAATTTGGAAAAAAAAAAAACTCATGAAGGAAATATGTGGGATAATGGAGACATATATATTATGCTGTATACATGATAGCAATCAAAGAAAACGCAAGATAGGAGAGCTGGCAACCAACCTGTTTTGACAATATTGGATGTCCATTTTACATCGATCTACAGCCGAATTAACTGCAACGTCAACTTGTAAACCTAATAATCTTGGTGGACTGATCTAATACGCATGAGTCATGATCGTCCTTTACGAAAAGCCAACAAATTAATGTCAGACCACCATCTATAATCGGCTTTGATTTAAAAAATAAAAGATTAATGAAATTCATTAAATCCATAATAATAGATTTTTGTTGAATTTTTAATCTTTTAAATTAAAATCGATTTTTCATCGATTTTCTAAAACTACCTCTTTATAGAATTATTCAAGTACTAATGCTCGATACATATTTATATATGTTGTTAGGGCATTAAAGAGACAAAAATGAGAAAATTGGTGTTCGAGTCCGTTATCTATTATTATTCATTAAAATGAGTTGAAGTCAATTCGATTTTGTTCGAGATAATAGTAGATAGAAACAATGTTGGATTCAAATTAACGAATCGGACTTAATTATCTACATATATATTATTTTCAAAATTTTATATTATATTATTATTGTTGAACCCAAGATTTCAAGTCTCGCATCTACGTATAAATTTTGATGATAACAAATAATTTTTAAAACTCAAAAATCAAATTGTCTACGCATGAAGGGAGCTAAACACATCAAGAAATCAAGCATGACCAAAAAAGAGATCAAATTTACAAATGAATTTCATAGATTATTTTTATACATCTCTTGATAAAATTAAAAATTGGATTAAGACTCCAAATTACTCTTTTTTTCTCATAAAACATCAAATTATTTTTTTCACATATGCAAGACATTTTTAAATGTCTTAGTTTTGAAAATTATGTTTTTCACATGTACATAACATCATCAAACAAAATCATCTATCTTTTACATTTGTTAAAAAAATACACTACCTCACTTTAAGACTTTCAAACAAAATATGAACATGTCAAATATGATAATCAATCATCTTATAAATTCAAGTTTTTATAAAAAAAAATATAATTTTCAAAATTATTTTGTTTGATGATGTTATGCACATGTAAAAAATATAATTTTCAAAACTAAGACATTTAAAAATGTCTTGCATATGTGAAAAAAAGTAATTTGATATTTTATGAGAAAAAAATAGTAATTTGGAGTCTTAATCCAATTTCTAATTTTATCAAGAGATGTATAAAAATAATCTATGAAATTCATTTGTAAATTTGATCTTTTTCTTACTCATGCTTGATTTCTTGATGTGTTTAACTCCCTTCATGTGTAGACAATTTGATTTTTGAGTTTTAAAAATTATTTATTATTATCAAAATTTATACGTAGATGTGAGACTTGAAACCTTGGGTTCAACAATCTCCTCATTTTTTATGATGACAAATACTTAGTAGAAATTTACGAATCGCAATAATACTTATGCTCCCCCTGCAGTAATACTTTGCTAGATCATTCAATCAAGTGTATCAAATTAGTTCATATAAAAGATATAAATACAACATTAAATATTATAAAAACTTCGAATTAAATCATCTAATTTGGAAAAAAAAAAAAACTCATGAAGGAAATATGTGGGATAATGGAGACATATGTATTATGCTGTATACATGATAGCAATCAAAGAAAACGCAAGATAGGAGAGCTGGCAACCAACCTGTTTTGACAAATATTGGATGTCCACTTTACATCGATCTACAGCCGAATTAACTGCAACGTCAACTTGTAAACCCAATAATCTTGGTGGACTGATGTAATACACATGAATCATGATCGTCCTTTACGAAAAGCCAACAAATTAATGTCACACCACTGTCTATAATCGGCTTTGATTTAAAAAATAAAAAATTAATGAAATTCATAGATTTATGAAAATGAGTTTTCGTTGATTTTTTAATCTTTTAAATTAAAATCCATTTTTCATCGATTTTCTAAAACTAACTCTTTATAGAATTATTCAAGTACTAGTTCTCGATACATATTTATATACGTTGTTAGGGCATTAAAGAGACAAAAATGAGAAAATTCGGGTTCGATTCCGTTATCTGTTATTATTCAATAAAATTAGTTGAAATCAATTCGGTTTTGTTCGAGATAATAATCGATAGAAACAATGTTTGATACAAATTACCGAATCGGACTTAATTATCTACATATATATTATTTTCAAAATTTTATATTATATTATTATATACTAAAGTGCTAATTAATATTTCATAAAAAATTTAAAATTTATTATAAAACTAAAATAAAAACTACTATTGTAAGGAAAAATATTTAGAATTTTTTCTTTCTCAAAAACTGAATTTTCTCTCTTCATTTCTTTTTTCTTTCTTTCTTTCTCTTTCTTTTTCTTCCTTCATTTATTTCAGTCTCTGTGTACATATAAACTAAAACTAAAACTTTCTATTTATAGAGAGTTTGAGACGGAGAGAGAGAATGAATCATTTAAACAAGAAAAGAGAGTAGGGGGACGACTTGAAGAAAAGATAGCAGAGGGATCAGGAAATTCACATGGGCATGGGGTATGGGGGGTCATTCATTGGCCCCCCTCCCCCCGACGATTGATCTTACAATACTCTCCCTTTAATGACTACTCATAAATAATTTTTTAAGTTTGATAGAGTATATACTTCTAAATATACTTATAGATACTTTAGGCATTTTATATGTTTCAAGTATTTTATATCCTTCAGGGATTCTTATATATATGTCATGGTATAAGAATCTATATAAATATGCAGTGACCACATCCATCAACCGCATCTCTAATTCTTTTGTAACAATCAGATTAAGCAAAAATCTGAATATAATTGCATCCATAATGGGAGAATATGTTTTTTCATAATCAATTTTAGGATTTTACAGGAAACCTTGTGCGATAAGTCGTGCTTTATACTGCACAATTTCATTCTTCTCATTGTGTTTTCATATAAATACCCATTTATATCCAACAAACATTATACCCTTTGGTGTTTGGACAACAGGTCCAAATATTTCTCCCTTTGGTAGTGAGTTTAATTCAGTTTCAATAGCTGCTTTCCATTTTGGCCAATCATTTCTACGTCGACATTTTTCGACGGTTCTTGACTCACTTTTTTCATTATTTCTAGTAATGTCAAGGGCCATCTTATATAAAAATATGTTATCGACAACAGTTTTATTTCTATCCAGAATTTTTTCAATATTCACGAAATGTATTGAAATTTCATTATTTTCATATACATGTTCCTCTTCAGGGGAAAATATTTCATGAAACGCCTTTTCAGAATGTCCATTTTCAAGAGATTTTGGAATAGAAGATTTGACCTCTTCAAGAATATCAACTATATTTGCAGCCTATATTATGGGTATTAGTTCATTTTGTTTCTTTTTCCTTCGAAAATTTTTGTCTTTTGCACCAATAGATTTTCCATGTTTCAGGCGTGTCTTAGACTCACATATTGCTGTTTTGACAACTTATCATTTAGTGACTTCAATCCTTACTGGAGCATTAACAACAGTAATATATGATTTTACTACACCTTTAGTATCAGTAAATATATCCGGTAATTGATTTACAATATGAATAATTATCTGAACTTCTACTTTATATTCATTTGTAGGAGAATCAAATTGAGACAGGACTTTATTATCCAAAGTAATTTTTTGTCGTGCTCGAGGCACCAAATTTTCGTTAACCAGTAATGGAAAAGTGGATTCGTTAAAATGACAATCCTCAAAACGTGCTTTAAATATATCTCCTGTAAGGAGTCCAAGCTATCAATAATAGATGAAGAATCAAAACCAACATATATCCCAAGTCTACGTTGGGGGTCCATTTTTATACGTTATGGAGGTGCAATTGGAACATGTATAGCACATCCAAAAGTACGAAAATAAGAAATATTTAGTTGTTAACCAAATGCAATGTGTAATGAAGAATATTTATGATATGTAGATGGTCTAATTCGAATTTATGATGCTGCATGAAGTATAGCATGTCCACAAGCAGAAACAAGTAGTTTTGATTTCATAAGCAAAGGTCTAGCAATTAGCTGAAACCTTTTGATCAAAAATTCAGTTAAACCGTTTTGTGTGTATGTATAGGCAACAGAATGTTCAACATCTATTCCTATTGACATGTAATAATTATCAAAAACTTGTGACGAAAATTCGCATGCGTTATTCAATCGAATGGTTTTAATTAGATATTCAGGAAATTGTGCTCATAGTTTAATTAATAGAGTAAGAAGTCTAGCAAATGCAACATTTTTAATGAAAAGTAAACAAATATGTGACCATCAAATTGATGCATCAATCAAAACCATAAAATATTTAAATGGTCTACTTGATGGATGAATAGGTCACATATATCTCCGTGAATCCTTTGTAAAAATGATAAAGATTCAACAACTAATTTTGAAAGAGATGGTCTGATAATCAACTTACCTTGGGAACATGTAGAATACAAATATTCATTGGGTAAAATAATCTTTTATTTCTTTAAGAGATGCCTATGTGAATTATCAATGATTTGTCTCATCATTATTGATCCCGGATGTCCAAGGCGATCAAGCCAAGTCATAAATATTTTGGGGTCAATTCACTTATGGTGCACTATCACATATGATTCAATTGTTCTCATTTGTGTATAATACAATCTAGAAGAAAGAGCAAACAGTTTTTCTAATACGAGCTTCTGGCCCGATATTATTTTAGTAATGAGAAGATGCTCTTTACTGTCTTCATTGGTCGTTTTAATATGGTAATCATTACGACGTATATCTTTGAAATTCAATAAAAATTTTTTACATTGTGAAGAAAATAGAGTATCATCATTACAAAATTTAGTGTCATTAAATAACACAATATAAGTTCTTCCGGAACTCTCAATTTAATTTAATAAATCCGATATGGTATGGACATATATTTTACTTAATATCAGATTTTGAAAATATTTCTTATATTTGAAAATTGTATAAATTGTAGTATTGTCAGCTAGACATACATTTTTATTATTCAACTTAGAAATAAAAGTTCATCAAAGTGATCTATGATTCTACAAAATATACAAAATTTTCATTACAAATAATCAAGAAAATACATTAATTGGGAGGAACACTTCCATCACCAATCAAGTGATCAATTCTACTATTAGGATCTTTAAAGAAATCAAAAATATTAAAATGAGTTATATCTATATTAAATGAATCATTTAATGGTTCTACTAAATTTGTTTCAAACTTTCTATTCTTTCCTTTTATAGATACTTGATATAAATCAGCCAAGTATCTGGCCGTATGATATGTATGTGACTAGTGTCCAATCATACTACATCTATAACACACATCTTCATTTTTTTTTTGAAAAATTATTTTAGGAGCTTTTACCCCTTTCTAAATTGTACCACTTTTGGATGATACGATATATTATTATCCATTTTAATGTTGTCACTTCTGGGCCAACATTTCTATAGTTTCTTCTACCACGTCCACGCTACCGATTTCTTAGAAACGATGCACCTTCGCTTTTGGGAATGATACAAACCTATTACCATTCATTTCAGAAAATAATATTGAACCAGTAAGGCGTGACTGGTGATTTCTTAATAAAAACTCATTGTTTTGCTCAGTTACTAAAAGATATGATATAAGTTCAAAAATATTTTTTGAACTTTCATTCTCGATACTGTTGCTGCAAGAGCACATTCGAGACATGAAAAGTAGTATATGTTTTTTCTAACATATCACCATCGGTGATTTTCTTACTAAGCTGATTTTAAAAAGTGCAGAGTTATATTTACTAATATTTTTAAAATCTTGCAATCTCAGGTGCAACCATTCATAACGAGTTTTTGGGAGGATAGCAGTCTTCTAATGTTCATATCTCTCCCTTAAATTATTCCACAAAATAAATGGATATTTTACTGTAAGATACTCAGTTTTTAATTTTTCGTGAAGATGATGGCAAAAGAAAATCATTATTTTAACACGATCATGCATGGACGTTTGATTTCTTTATTTAATTGTTTCTCCCAAGTTCATAGCATCAAGATAGATTCCAGTATCAAGAATTCAGAATAAATAATTTTTTCCAGATATGTTAAGAATAACGAATTTCAATTTTGTAAGGTTTGACATTTTTTGAAGAAGATGACCACTAACTTTAATATCAGTAGAGATTCATGCTGATAACGTATTATAAAACTAAAATAAAAACTACTGTTGCAAGAAAATTTGAGACGGAGAGAGAGGATGAGTCATTCAGACAAGAAAAGAGAGTGGGGGGCGGCTTGAAGAAAAGAGAGCAAAGGGATTAAGAGATTCACATGGGCATAGGGCATGACAGGTCATTCATTACCCCGATTGATCTTATAACAAAATCTTATTAGTCATGATTATTATAACATTTTATTATAATATAATATTATATTATAATATTTAAGTTTTGATATAACATATAAATTTTTAATTTTATATTATAAAATTAATTTAACATAAAATAAGAAATACAAATCAATCATTCGCTAAAGCCTAAGATTTTGGTAAAGTATGATTTTTTTTTTCTTCGTAAAATCTGCCGGACTGAAACTAAAAAAATCTGAAGTTTCGATTTAATGATCAATCGGTCTGCTATCGATTCTTTATGAATTTATAAAATGGATATACGGATCAATTACACTCGGCATAGACGTTGCCCTTAGATCTGTCCCCCTCTCATTTCCATTGTCTAAACATTAGGATAATAAATATAATTTGATAATATTACTCTTTATTTTAATTTTAATCATATACATTGATCAATTTAATATATTTTAAATAACTTGGTAAATCAATCACCTCTCATTTCCGTACGAAGTCTAAACTCTATATATATATTTACAAGGTGTGGTCCAACAATAAATAAATAATACTGATCAGGAAGAAATGAGATGCTCGCAAAATTAAATGAAATCATAGAGCAATTTATATATCTATGCTCTAAATACAGACAAAATGAAATAGCATGGTTCAAATTCATTAATCACAGACAATTGTTTTGCTGTTTTTTTAGCGTTGATATGTTAATGCATGCCTGTATGAATATAATATATAGGAGAATGTATTATTTATATATATAGAATATTATATTACAAATAATTATTTATTTATTACTAATTATTTCTTAACAAAGTAAATTCATTTTCATCTTAAATAGTCATAATAAAATTGCTCATTTACTGTTACTTCTTTTCATATTGACTATTTTTTTTGTCAAAATAATTATATTCTCATCATAAATAATTATTTTAGTCAAGAATAACACATACTAAATATTCAATTTGTTATAGTATTTATGCAAATAACTCATAAATACTCGTTTTCCTTCTATTATTATAAAAGTATATGGAATCTCCCTTCAAACTATCACCTTAATTATATGAATCATTCCTAATTTTGATAATTATAACCTTTCAGACGTCCAAAATAATTAGAATTTACCGCCTCCAAATATAGCTTGAGATAATTAATACATACTCTTGATAAACAAATCTCAAAATCCAAAAGCTCAAAAAAGTAAAATACAAAATCTAAAAATGCGACAAAAAATTTAAAAAAATAAACCTTAAAATATGAAATGAAAATAATTATTCTACAAAATTAAAAGCTTTAAAATACTTTGTTTCTCAAATTTGATTTAAAAGCAAGCATAATTTATTTCTCAAAATATTTTGTAGGATTGGATTGAGAAAGTCTTTTACTTTAATGATATTTTATTGGATCTTTAAAATGCATGGATGATTTGGATTAAAAGATGAAGTAAGTTGAAATGAGTTTTGAAAGTAAAATAAAATATTATTTTTTAATATTATTATTGTTTTGAAATTTAAAAAATATATATTGAAATTTAAAAAAATTGTATTAAAATTTATATTTTATATAAAAATTTAAAAAATATAATAATAAATTTAAATTAAATTGAAATAATTTCAACTTATCCTGCAATCTAAACTGAACCTAAATTACACACCTTGAAGAGTGATGCTCCGATCCGGATGGTGTTAAAATCAGTTTTGCACCAACTAATTAAAAATAGCCACGTAGACCCTCCATGACTACTAGAGATGGATCACATGCACCAAACTCTCTCTCCTTCATCCCTCCCAACTTCAAAACCCATTCTCCATCTCCCGCCAGGGCTCTGTTCGTTGAGGGCGGCTTCTTCTCCATCTCTGTTTAGTTAGATAAGTATAAATTAAAATTTAAAACCTTGGATATGGAGAACCTTTTATGGGCTTTTATCCCTTCACAAGATTCTTCTCTCTCTAAAAAATTGTCTATTTTTCCTTCAGTGATATATATTGGCTGGACGGGACCGATGTTTGCTCGCTGGGAAAACGGAAGAAAATAGTTTTTTTAAAATAATTTTTTGGGAGTGGAGAATTTTACTGCAAATTAGATTAATGGCTTACTGGGCTGAACTGGATAAAAATAAGTCTTTGCTTTTGTTTTCTTTATCTTCCCGAATTTTCTAAGCGACCAAACATGGGGCAACTGGAGGTGAGACTATGTAAGTTTAGAATTTACCGTTTGTCTACTGTTTTTAGTTTTCTTTGGTGTTGAATTTGCAGGAAAAAATGCTAATTCGAATAGTAAATCTGGGTCTAGGTCCAAGTCTAGAAGCTTTGATCGGGACAAATTTTCTGCTTCTAGAAAGGAGTTCTGCAAATCGAGGGAAGAAGCATTGTCGGGTGGATGCGCATTCAATCTTTCTTTTTCTAGAATGTCCACGTGGTACTACACTATTAGGGGGGTAAAATTCAATTTTCAACCTATGGAAGCTTTACTCTTTGGAGGTGGGGGATTTTTTTTTTTATTTGGGGCAATTTTAATTATAAGATATATATATATTTATATATATTAATTTATATAATATACAAATTTTTTGAAGAATTTTGGGGGTGGTAGACCCCCAACAGCCAACATGATTCTGCCCCTACAAGGGATCGAATTGCAATCTCATCGATAAATAAGATAAAAGGAAGAAAAAAATTATTTTAAAAATGGTATCATTGTAATTTTATTTTTTTTTACACACAATTGCATGTATTTGCATGAATAGTTCTCATTTGGGGACGGTAGGTAGATTAAGGCCCATTTAGATTTAGAGATGAGATGAAATAAGTTATAAATAGTAATAAAATGAGTGGTTGAGATAAATTGAAATTTGAAATGAGTGGTTGAGATGAGTTGAAAGTACAAAATGAGTTATGAATAATAAAACCCAGTTTGTAAAATAAATCGGGCCTTAGAAGATATTTAATAGATTGGCTAAAAGTTATTTTTTTTTTAAATATAATTTTATATAAATATTAAAAAATAAGAATTATATTTGATCAAATCTGATAATAAAATTTATAAAAAAATTCAAAAAATTTATTTTGTAAATAGTAAAATTAAAATAATTATCAAAAAGTTAAAATAATTATTAAATTTAATAATTATTTTAGTTTCTTGAATACTTTTAATTTTATTATTCCTAAAAAAGTATTTTTTGAATATTTCTTTTATATATTTTATTATTATATTTGATTAAATATAATACTTATTTTTTAGTATTAATATAAAAATATATTTTTAAAAAAATAATTTTTAATCTGTTAGAAAATTATAGCGGAAAAAATACTTCAAGTTCAGCTTCAAAAATTGCTCCACAAGTTTTTCCAGACTGATAAATTACCGGTGTTTCCTCTTAGTGGTTAGTGCACTACGTAGTATAAAATTAGAGTGACACTAAATAAATCAACAGCTTAAGAACAGTTTCAAGAGAGAACAAAAAGAGAGAGATTTTTTTTTCTATTTTTAGATTGATCTGAAAAACCAAACTTGTGGAGACTATTTATAGTCAACCCACATACGGCTGGCTTTAAAAACCAGTCATTACACTGCAATAAAATTGCAGTTACAAAACAAATGTAACAACTTGTAACGTATGGCATTTAAGCCAAACGTTACAAGCTATGTAACGTATGGCATTAAATGCCATACGTTATTGGCAAAGGGAGGGGGGCAACCCACTTAGGCGCCCCTCCTGTTTACATCTCCCACTCACACACAGTGGACATGACTCCAGGTCTGCATCTTTTTTATGTTCTTAATCTTATTTATACAAGTAAATAAACCGTGCGACCACCAAGCACATCTATAGAAAGGTGAGAGTACATATACCTAATCTCTTCTAGAGAAGACCAGCATAGTAATATCCCTGAAGCATATGGTCATGTCCTAGACTTATTCAATCGCATAAAGTCAAACATTTTCGAACCCTCTTAAGTTAATAAACTCAAAATAATGCTTTGACTTTTTTCAAATTTTTTTAATGTGTTCACAACCTTAGTCGCTACCAGTATATAGTGTCACAGTTTAACGTCAGCAAACACTATCGAAGATACGACATCGAAAAAATCTTCTTTTGCACTCATATCATTTAATTTTGGTCAAATCGCTTTCCTAGCAATGCTTCTTTAGATCGAATCAATCATGGCCATAGACAGCATGCCAAAGTAACAGACATTATAACCTCCATCTTGTGACATAGTCAAAAGTAAAGGACACCAAAAAATGAGACTCACACAATGAGAAAGAGGAGAACCATTTATTCATTTACTCATATGGTCGAATAAGCACATGTAGTATGAATCACATGCTACGGTGGATTTCTCAAAGAGTATATATCTATATCAACACCGTACAGATCTTAGTTTAGGCGCTCATTAAGCATCTAACCCAAGTTTTCCTATTTGCACACCTCCAAGGCATCAAAGAGAATTTCGCATCTAGCTAACCTTAGGCTACATGGATGGTGGGTAATTCATTCACAGTTTTCTCAAAAGACTTCATCTTAGCTCCCACTAAGGCGACATATTTTTGTGTTAACTAACTTATCCCTTTGGACAAGTACTTAGAGACACAATGTCTCATCTCTTCTCGCTACTTAAGCGCTAGAGGCGATTACTCGTGTGAGTGAGCCAATCTTAGCCTGTTGACATATCTTGTGTGAATGTTATATCTCAATGTTATTTGAAATACAAATTACATTTACAATCTACGTAGTCTTAAATTCCTAACATGAGCCTCATATACATCTCGTGCAATAGGCTTTGTTAAGGGATCAGCAACCATGCGACTTGTAGAAAGATATTTCAAAACCACTTCCTTTTGCGCTACCATATTTTTGATGTAGTGATATCTGATATCTATGTGTTTGGTTCTTCCATGATATTTTGAGTCCTTAGCATATGCGAGAGCTGCCATGCTATCACAGAATATCGTCACCGGATCTGAAATATCCGTGCCAATGTCTAAATTCTTAAGGAACCTCTTTAACCAAACAGCTTCTTGAATTGCTACAGAACAAGCTATATATTCTGCCTCCATGGTAGATAGAGCTATGCAGGGTTGTTTCTTGCTGCTCCATGTAATGGCACCATTGTTGAGCAGAAAGACATATCCAGTAGTTGATTTGCGCTCATCTAGGTCACTGCCCCGATCGGCATCACTATAACCTCTTAACTGCAAATCTGAATCCTGATAGCATAGCATATAGTCCGCAATTCCCTTGAGATATCGCATAATCCTCTTGACTGCTTTCTAGTGAGCCAGTCCGGGGTTAGATTGAAATCTACTCACTAAGCCAACTGCATAGCATATGTCAGGTCAAGTACACATTATTGCGTATATCAAACTACCCACAGCATTAGTATAAGGGACACGGGCCATCTTTTCCGTTTCTCTTTGAGTCTTAGGACACAACTCTTTAAACAAGTTCTCGCTTCTTGCAATAGGGGTGTCAATGGGCTTACATTCACTCATTAGGAAACGCTCAAGAACTTTATTTATATAAGTCTGTTGGGACAAACACAAAAGTCTCTTAGAGCGATCTCTGTAGATCTTAACTCCCAGAATGTATTCTGCCTTACCCATATCATTCATCTCAAAATTGAAGGATAAACACACTTTTGTGGCAACTATCAACCCTTTATCATTTTCAGCTAGTAGTATGTCGTCAACATATAATGACAACATAATGAAACTCTTCTTAGATCTTTTGACATAGACACAATGATCCTCTGTGATCATCGTAAACCCATTCAAGAGAATGGCTCGATGGAATCTGAGATATCATTGTCTAGATGATTGTTTTATGCCATATATAGATTGTTTGAGCTTGCACACTTTGCGCTCTTGACCTTTGACCACAAAACCCGTGGGTTGATCCATATAGATCTCCTCATCTAGTTTTCCATTGAGAAATGCTGTCTTAACGTCCATCTGGTAGAGTTCCAAATTCATTTTTGCTACAATAGCTAGAATTAGGCGAATTGAGGCAAATCTCACCATTGGTGTAAATGTTTCCTCATAGTCTATACCCTCTTGTTGGGTATATTCTTTCGCCACTAAGCGAGCTTTGTACCTATCTATTGATCCATCCGACTTGTGTTTGATCTTAAGAACCCATTTGTTCCCAATAGGTTTACGCCCTGTCGGTAGATCAACCAGATCCCAGACCTGGTTGGTTTTCATAGACTCAATTTCATCATTAAGTGCTTTCATCCATTCATCTTTAGTAAAAAATGAGAGAGCCTCATGAATTGTCCTAGGCTCATCATCATCATGCGAAGCTACCATGAAAGCTTCTCTTTCAATCTCAAAATGATGACGAGGAATGCTTTCACGTGTGCTTCTATGCGACTGAGGTTGTTGTGATTGATTGACAAGTGGTGTGCTCCCACTTGGATTCAAGTTATTTTTAAATTTTGTAGGAGTTTGAAGAATTTCTTCCTCATTCTCAACTAAATTCTTTGGAACACTTTCCTCTTGTTCTATAATCTCATGGAGTTCTAAACTCCTATCAACCTCACCTCTACTTGGAAACTCATCTTCAATGAAATCCACATCTCGTGACTCAATTTCAGTCACAATTCTATCAGTTTGTTCACCTATTAATACATACCCTTTAGAGTGTTCTGAGTACCTTATAAAGATACATTTTTTTCCTCTAGGGCCTAACTTTCCATACTTATGAGAAAGATCGTGAACAAAATCCGATGAACCTCATGGCCGCAAGTTACTCAAATTGGGTTTCTCGCTGGTCCATAATTCATATGGGGTGGAAGTTATTGATTTGGAGGGAACTCGGTTAAGAATATAGGCAGCAGTTAAAAGAGCATCCCCCAAAAAGAAATTGGTAGGTTTGCTTGCGCCATCATTGACCTAATCATCTCAAACAGTGTTCGATTTCTTCTTTCCGTCACGCCATTTTGTTGTGGCGTACTTGGCATCGTCAACTGTCTTTTGATTCTTTTTTCATCACAGAGCCTTTTAAATTGCTCAGAAAGATATTCTCGTCCTCAATCAATTCGTAGAGTTTTTAAACTCTTATCTAACTGATTCTCAACCATTCTTAAATATCGCCTAAAACACTCCAATGCTTCAGACTTATGGGAGATTAAGTAGACATGACCATAACGTGAAAAATCATCTATAAATGTGATAAAGTAGACATCTCCGTGTCTTGCCCTCACACTCATTGGACCACATATATCTGAATGAACTAATTGCAGTAGAAAAGATGCCCTATTGTTTTTTTAAACGATTTTTTATTAACTTTTTCCATTAGACAATGTTCACATGTAGGCAAGATGACCTTAGCGAGATTGCCCATCAGGCCTTCTCTAACTAATCGAGTCATTCTATCTTGTCCTATATGGCCAAACCTAGCATGCTATTTATATGAATCCAAATTATCAGATGCAGAAAAAAAAGCAATAGATTCATTCATATTTGAATAATCCAATTTATTATTATAAAACCGTTTTGAAGAAAAGTATTGCCATAAAACACATGACCCAAATAAAAAGAAACATGATTGTTTTCAAATTCAATCCGAAAATTAAGTCTTAAAAGAGTAACTATAGAAAGTAAATTTCGTCGAATTTCGGGAGCGTATAATACATTGTAGAGGAAAAAAGTGCGGCCACCCCGCATGTCCAGCTTGTAGGTACCAAGTCTTAGCACCTCCACGCTAGCTCCATTCCCCACCTTGATATCATGACTCCGAGCTGAAATCTGGCGATATTCCACAAATCCAACTCTATCTCGCGCTATGTGCTCGGTTGCTCCTAAATCAACTGTCTACACAGGATAGTAGTGAGCAACCATCACATGGCTAGTTACAAAAATAATACGAGAAAAGTTAGAGTATTCTTTTTTCGGCTCAGTGCAGTCACGAGCGAAGTGGCCTTTCTTTCCATAGTTGTAACACTCTAATTTTGACTTGTTCTTCCTACGCTTGCCCCTTTTGCTGCGCTGAGAAGTTCCTGACACCTTTTTAACTTGTCCAGCAGCTACCCCATTCTAGGACTTCCAACGCTTAGGCCTTGATGCCTTGCATGAACCAGAATTAGCCACATAGGCCGAATGATTGGGCTTAGCAGCCTCTAGGCGCTCAGCTTCCAATTCCAAGTGACACGAGATATCATCAAAATTTTTGATATTCTCATTATGTGTCGAATTCTGGCTCATATTCTCTCAAGAACTTAGTAGTGATCTTATCACTGCTTGGACTTGTTATTCATCAGTCAGGTCGTTTCCTACCGTCTTAAGTTCGCGGATCATGGTTGACATAGCCCTAAGATGCTGCTTCATCGTATGGTCAGAGCGCATCTTATAGGAGTCAAACCTCATAATTAATTCACGTAACCTAGTGGTCAAAGTTCCAACAAATTTCAACTTCAAAGCCTCCCACATGATTTGGGTAGTGTTATAGGTCTCGAACTCACACATTAGATCATTGTGCATGCTGCTTAACATTATTATGCGCGCGTACCAATTTTTCTTAGCCCATTCAGAATAGGCTAATTCATCTAATTTGTGTTGTTCTGAATCCCCTTCCTTGGGTTTAGTCAGGGAGTGAGACAAGGCCTCTACGACTTCTTACTCATCTAAGATATATTGGATCTTGCGATGCCATATGTCATAGTTCTCCCCATCCAATTTCTCCCATTTGTTTAAATCGGTAACTATACTTTTGGATGCCATTTCACTACAAAATGCAAAGGAGAGATATTACACACACACTTAAGAAATCTGTCACGTCCGTTCAAGTTAGAAAAGAAATATTTTAGACATGTCGCAAGATCGAAAAATCGCTAGGCTTCAGAATCATCTCTTGCGCCACAATATCCAATTATTAAATTTCTAACTTAATTCCCGCACAAATTTTTAGAAAAAAATATGGAAGATTTAATCATAAATCTCAACTATTCTCCCACTATCTAAAGTAGTCACCTAATTCTAGTCAAGCGTAGAGACAGATCCTACTAAAATCGCAGTAACCTGTTGGGTCAGTTTACAAAGACAGCTACAACAACCACAGCAGCCTGTTGGGCCAGTCTACAAAGATGGTTCATATAAGACCATTACAGTCCATTTTTCTTGTTCCATCAGTGCATTTACAGTTCTTACTAGGGCTACCATGGTGTTGTTGCTATACAGTGCATTTACAGTTTTTACTGGGGTCACTGCAATTCTTTCAGCCTATCAATCTACACTGACAATACTAACTAAGACTATTTAGTGAGAATTTCCTATTTTATCACTAGAATAAATTAAGGCTAATGTCAAATCATACAAGCCTAACATTTATTGATAAAATAATAACACATCCACATGTTTTATATATACATGTTATCACATTTAATCCAAAAAAAATTAAACATAATATCACATGTAATTTATCAATAAAAAAATGAATATCATCAAATATTCACATATAATCATATTTAATCTAAAACATTAAATAAAATGTCACATGTTATAACAAGAAATATATCTAAGCATATAGTAAAACATGCCAATTACATGTGATATGAAAATTTATATATATATATTTTTAAAACAGTATAAAACAAAAAAATATTTTCATTATCACCAGAAGACACTCACGGTCTAGTGGTGGGGGGCGAAGGCGTTAGTCATTTGGCCTGGGTTCGAAACCCACGACCGGACTCAACCATGCCATTTCCTTTTTTTTTTTTTTGAAACAAATGGAGTTGGGCCGTGTAAAGACCCAGCCCCAAAAAAAAAAAAAAACATAAATGGGCCGCAAGGCCCAAGCCCGGCCCATGAGCTTCAGCTCTCTTCTTCAACCTTCGGCCATAACCAAGAACAGCGGCCTAGGCAGCTACCCGTTGCCGAAAACTGCCTCCCCATCGCCGGAAAACTTCTTCTCGAGAAAGAGGGATACGCCGCACCACCCTTGTGGTGCGCGCAGCACCCCTTGTGCGAGCAGAGGTGCACGCGGCACCCCGGGGTGCTTGCGCACCGCTTGGTGCACGCGACACCACCGCACCACTGTGGTGCGCGCTGCACAGGTACAGCGCTGCACCTCCATTTTTTTTTTCGTACAAAAAATAGTACAAAAAAATATAAATATATATTTCAAGCATATAAAAAAAAAAACTGGAAGCAATTTAAACCTTGTTCTAATACCAATGTTAGAAAATTATAGTGGAAAAAATACCTCAAGTTCAACTTCAAAAATTGCTCTATAAGTTTTTCCAGATTGATAAATTACTGGCATTTTCTCTTAGTGGTTAGTGCACTACGTAGTATAAAACTAAAATAACACTAAATAAATCTACAGCCTAAGAACAGTTTCAAGAGAAAACAAAAAGAGAGAGATCTTTTTTCTATTTTTAGATTGATCTGAAAAATCAAACTGGTAAGGATTATTTATAGTCAACCCACATATGACTGACTTTAAAAACAAGTCATTACACTATAATAAAATTGTAGTTACAAAACAAATGTAATAATTTATAATATATGACATTTAAGTCAAACATTATAAATTATTTAATGTATGACATTAAATATCATATATTACTGATAAAGGGAAGAGAACAGCCCATTTAGATGGCCCTCCTGTTAATATAATGAATGAGTGCTCTTATAAAAACAGAGTGCTCTTAAAGCTTTAGTTCTATCCGATTTAAGTAAACCGATTTACACATGGATTCTGTAAACTTTTCAGATTTTTTCTTTTTCTACCGTGAACTCTCTCTCTCTCTCTCTCTCTCTCTGTGACAAACAGATGTGTCAGCACAATTTCGACCAGCCACCCACCTGTCTATCTTTCTATCGTTTCTTCCCTTCGACCAGCACAAATTGTTTTTTTTCAAAAAATCACCGCAGATTGACGCGTGGGGGATTAGCACAAGGAAAATATTTTATACACCGTTGTCTTTTTTTTATTATTTTTTTGAAACTTAAAGATTAAGTAAATATTAATTAATAATTTTTTGATTTTTAAAAATATTTAAGTATATTTAAAAAATAATATAAAAAAAATGAAAAAAAAAAAGCCTAGCAGAACCGAAACGGGTCTCAAATGACGGTGCCGATAGCATCGTCCATTTTAAATTCATTTAAAATTCATTCAATTTATCTTTTACTTTTAAATGCAGCCTAAGAAAAAATAGAGGTCGAAAAGAGAAAAAAATGTCTGGTGTGGCAGTTCTTATTTTGTGTATTATTATTATTATTATATAATTTATTTTAATACGAATAGTCTGTTGGCAGAGTGTCGTGCATGAGAAGCACGTTAACGTTTTGGTGCTGGAACATTCGGCGCCTTTTAACTCCTTATAAATGGACCACACGTACAAAGAGGTATAGCTAGGGCCGAGCTGTGCTGTGTGCAAGCGAGTTAAAACATGGATGTCTGGTTCATCTTCCTCATCTCTCTTTCTCTCTGTTTTTGCGTCAAATTTCTCTTACATCTCCTCTCCAATTCCACCATAAAAAAACAATCCAAAACAAAACTCCCCCCAGGACCCTCACCTCTTCCTTTCATCGGAAACCTTCATTTGCTTCCCAAAACCACGGTTGATCTCAGATCTTTCCTCCGTAGCCTCTCCCTCAAGTTTGGCCCTGTCATTACTGTCCATATCGGCGCTAAACCCGTCGTTTTCATCACCTCCTACTCCGCGGCCCATGAAGCCCTTGTCCGGAACGGTGCCGCCTTCGCAAGCCGTCCCTCGATCGTCCCTCTCAGCTCCGTCCTCAGTAACAACCGCAAGGTTGTCGGTGGATCTCCCTACGGCCAGACATGGCGTGTTCTTCGTCGTAATCTCAACTCTGAAATTCTCCACCCTGTCAGAGTGAAATCTTACTCTCTGGAACGCAAGCGGATCTTGGGAACATTGGTTAACAGCTTCAACCAGTGTTTCTTGCATGGCGATCAGCCCGTTCGTGTGTTCGATCATATCCACGATGCGGTTTTTTCCTTGTTCATTCGCATGGCTTTCGGAGATGTCGACGATAACGCGATTAGAGAAGTTGAACGCATTCAAGATGAACTTCTTCTCAACTACGAGAAATTCACGGTGTTCTGTAGCTGGCCAAGATTGGGGAAGTTTCTGTTCAGAGATCGTTGGAAGAAGTACACGAATATCTTGAAGAATCAGGCTGAAATAATCTTGCCTCTAATCAGAACTCGAAAGAAGTTACAGCATCAACCCGAGTTGGTATCATACACAGATACCTTACTGGATATGCAAATGAATGATGATCAGGCAGGTGGCAAGCTTGAGGAAGCCGATATTCTGAGTTTGTGCTCGGAGTTCATTAATGCCGGCGCCGATACAAGCCTAACGACGCTGCAGTGGATCATGGCAAATATAGTGAAGCACCCACATATTCAAGACAAGCTTTTTGCTGAAATCAAGGCGGTGGTCGGAGAAGGAGCCGAAGAGATTAAGGAGGAAGATTTGCAGAAGATGACATATTTGAAAGCAGTGATTCTCGAGACGCTAAGAATTCACCCTCCGAGTACCTTTTTGGTACCGCATGCGGTCTCAGAAGATGCAGAACTTCTTGGGTATAGAATCCCCAAAGAGACGACGGTGAACTTCGTGATATCACTGATGGGAAGGGATCCGAAGGAGTGGGAGAATCCGATGGAGTTCAGGCCGGAGAGGTTGCTGAATCGTGGAGAAAATGGAGAAGCAGATCAAGTGTCGGATGTTACAGCGTACAAGATGATGCCGTTTGGTTCAGGGAGGAGGATCTGTCCAGGGATAAGATTAGCCATGCTTAATCTGGAGTATTTTGTTTCAAATTTGGTGTGGAATTTTGAGTGGAAACCAGTGGACGGAGAAGGTGTTGATCTTTCGGATAAGGAGGAGTTCTTGATGGTGATGAAGAATCCTTTGCGAGCCCAGGTATCCCCAAGAATCAAATTGACAACTTAGCTAGGCCTGTAGGCATATAAACATGATTTGACGGAGTACGTCGGTGTGTTTACTTTAATGTAAAATAGATCTCAGTTCTGTGCGTTATTTTTTTTCTTTTTGGTTTCAGTTCTCTTATAATATTAATAAGAAATAATTGTCAGCGTGCCCTGTACATGCATGAGATTATTCCAAGAGCAGTGTTACTGAATGATCTGAATACTTCCATAATATACGGCTTTAGAATATAAATACACGATCACTTCAATAATATCATGATCTAGCTCGGACTCTATATTATTATTTTTTTTAAAGCAATATTATATCATGTCTATTAATAATTTTATACCGTTTTAAAGATTCGATCGAGAGTTAACTGACCTGACAATACGTCACGCCAACCATTAATTTAAAAAAATAAAGCAAATTGTAAAATGCCGGATGAAGAAACAAAAACTCATGTTCATTCAAAATCAATTCAACGTTTAGAGTACTTTTACTGAATTATTTAAAGTTATTTTAAAAAATATATAAATTTATATATTTATTAAAAAAATTTGATTATATTTGATCAAAAATAAAAAGATAAAAGTAGAAAAAGAAAATAAAAATACTTTTTGTAAATAGTAAAATTGAAATTTTATCTAACAAAAGTCAACTTTTGATTAAATATGATCAAATTTTTTTTATAAATGTATAAATTTGTATCTTTTGAAAGATAATTTTAGACAATCCAATGAAAATACTCTTAAAGAGAAAAAATATAGAGAGAAAATCTTGACAATCTTCAACCCAACCTTCAGCCGTCCCACATGCAAAGAGAGAAATCCAAAAATTCATCTTCAATCTTCGCGCAAAGAGAGTGAAACTCAATTTATGCTTCGATCCTACATCTAGAGAGAAAAAATCAAAGAGGAAAATGATGAGTTTATCTCTCTTCATCCCGTGTTTTACAATTTGGTAATTAACAGTTGAGATGGTATGTTGTCACGTTAGCCGATTCCTGGTCGACTCCCCAAAGTTAACTATGTATAAAATTATTATATATATATATATATAGCAAATTAAATCAGCAAAAGAAATGAAATCCTCAAGAATTCATGTTCATCCATGCATAATATTTATGCCGATAACATCACACATATTATAGAATGTGGCCAAGATGCAAATAGCATATGATTCTAATCTCTTTTCATTGGTTAATTTGTTTATAATTTCATAGGCTTCACAGGCTTAGGTCCCAAGTTTTGATAATTGGATCTAGTTCTTGATAACTCCATGGATCAACGAAGGGAGTAGCAGTTTTTGGTTAGGAGCTGGTTTAAATTTTAATTATATCATTTCCAATTTATAAACATGTTGTAGAAGATTCCAGTAAATCAGTCATTGATTTACAGAGTCCTCCTTAATCTTTACCTCTTTGATTGTAGAAGATTGAATTGTATTTATTGTGATTGTTTTCCTTTTTTGTTGTAGATACTATCTTTGTATCCAATTGTAATCTGCTTGTAAACAAGATCATAAATGGAAAACTCTCCACCCCCAAAAACTTGTGGTGATTCACAAACATTGTTATGGTATCAACCTTTTTGGATCGACATATGATATATATGGTTACCATCAAACTTTCTTTTACCAATTATCTTCTATGGCGGAATCAACTCCTTCCTCTTCCTCAATGTCAAATCCTTCTTGGTTTTTTGATGGCTCCATAACCATGTCTTCTTCCAGTGTAAACTCTAGTTTTACCTCCCAACCGAATCCTAAGCATGTGGAATGGAAGCTTCAAGATTAGCGCCTCCTCAACCTTCTTTTCTTTTCTTTGATTGAAGAAGTCATGGCAAAAGTCATCAGTCTTATCACCTCTTGCGATGTCTATCTTGCATTGGAGAATTCGTATCAAGGATGACTTGTAGCTCATCAAATGTGGCACCCAAAGTATAATCAAATATTCTCACTCCTTCAAGGCTTTTTATGTGATCAACTCATTGTAATGGGCCACTTAATTGATGGCACAAACAAAGTTCATTGGTATCCTAGAGGCTTGAGAATTGAATTTGCTAATTTATTTACTGCTTAGATGTCCCTCACTCCCATTGTCGGCTTTCAAAGATTTGGTTTCCAAAGCTGAAAACTTTGAAATAAATCTTCCAAAAGTCGTTCAAGTCCTCTTTTGCTCCTTTTGCAGCCTTCACCACCACCAAAGGGTCATTCTCTCCATTTCAGGAAGGCAGTAACTCTAAGTGGTGTCATTCTAGAGGCGACAACAATGGAGGCCACCACAATGGGCATGGCAAACGGGGTTCATACATTCCTTGGTGTCAAATCTATAAGATTGAAGGACACAATACATACTGATGGTCGTTATCAAAATTGTTATGAACATGCTAAACCTACTGCTCAGCTAGCTGAAGACTTCACAAGTTCATGCTCCCTTTCTAATGTTTGGGAGTCTGATTGGCTCATCAACTCTAATGCTTCCGCTCACATGACACCTGACTTCTTGCAATTAGACAAGGTTGAGCCCTACCATGGACTGCGTAATAGTGGGAAATGAGGCTTCTTTTCTTATTACCCAAATCGACTCTTTCTACCTCTTCAAATATTAAATTTTTAGATGTCCTTATTGTCCCTCACCTTACCAAGAATTTGTTGTCCATCAGTAAATTAACCTTTGATTTCTCTCTCTCTAATGGTCATTTCGTTGTTTAGAACCAAGTAATAGGAAATGTAGTGGCAAGTGGTAAAAGAGAAGTTGTCTTTATGTGCTAGAACACGATAATTCCGCATTTGTTTCTACCCTTAGAAATAAAGTTTTCATGCTTCTTTTGAATTATGGCATGCACAACTTGGCCATGCCAATCATTCTGTTATTTCTTTCTTGAATAAAAAATGATAGTTATTAACTTATTTGTCACTTTTTTATTGCCTAATCTGTTTTCTTTGCTCTACTTGTCAACTTGCTAAAATTCACCGCTTGCCCTTTTCACCAAATGTTTATAGATCTAACTCTATTCTAGGTCTCATTCTTTCTGATTTGTACAACTCATGTAATTGTTTACAATAGCTTGTGTCTAGGCTAATATTTAAGAGCAGTTACCATGCTCATCGTGTATATATTTGTAACATTCTTTTTAATGAAAGTGTGTGATCCTATTTTTCAATCTCTCATATTTCTTCTATAAAAGGCACAGTTCGTTTTGCTTTGAGGTTCACTTCATCTTCCTCCACGACCTTAGTTGCCTTTTTGGATATAGATTGGGCTGTGTGCCTTGACACTAGATGCTCTAACTCTAGCTACTTGATCTAGCTTAACGATAATCTTGTATCCTGGAGTGGTAAGAAACAACCAATTATTTCTCGCTCCAACTTTGAATCTGATTATCGTGCTCTCGCCCTCACTATTGTTGAAGTTCTATAGTTCGCTCATCTCCTATGTGATATTCAGGTCACCTTAACTTCCTGGCATTTCCTTCTTTGTGACAATAAAAGTGCAATTTTTTTAGCTTCAATCTAACGTCCCACAAGCGTGTTAAGCATATTGACCTTGACTTTTTTTTTAGTGTGAGCTTGTTGTTGCTGGCACTATTTGCACTCAGCATGTTCCATTATGCTTGCAAGCTGCCAACAACTTCACCAACAGTGTTTCTTGAGTCCTTTATGTGTTTTTTTTCATTCCAAGCATCGAGTTTGTGTTAATCCGGGGGTGTAGAGGATTCCAATAAATTAGCCATTGATTTACAAAACCCTCCTTAATATTTTCCTCCTCGATTGCAGGAGATGAAATTTTGTTTCTTGTGATTGTTTTTCTTTTTTGTTGTAGATACTATCTTTGTATCTAACTGACTCTATGTGCAAACAATATTTTAAATGGAAAACTCTCCATCCCAAAATGTGTGGTACAAACATTGTTACATATGATGTATGAAATTACCATTTATCTCAAAATTTTAAACTAATAGAATTATTATTTATCGTATCATAACAATATCTTCACATGTGGATATTTTATCTCTCAATGGGTAGCTGAATATGTAGAATATTTAATTAAATATTATAAAGTATTGAGTTTGAATTTGAACTCAAGACTTCTACTCTAATACCATATGAAAGTACCATTTATCTCAAAAGTTTAACCTTTTAAAAAAATAGTGATTTTACATATTGGTACCTATCTAGCTATGAGTTTTGTCATTTTTGTTATAAATAAACTAGACTAGACTTGTTTAATACTAAAAGCCCATCCAAAAAACCACTAGTTGTTAATTAGATTGTGAAATGATATATATAACACTACATCCATAGAAGGTGACAATATTTGCCTGAGCACGTTTCGTATGGCAGTTCAATGTGAGAAATGTGTTAAATTTTCTGAATTTTGCATACATCCAGCACTTCCCAGAAACCATTCCCTCTTTTTTTTTTTAAAAAAAATAATTTTTTAATTTGATGTGAGTGTAGGCCTATCCTTATTTTGAAAAGCACGGTTAGTTTTAGCCATAAAGATATTATATAAAAATAATTTTATAAATTAATATGGTTATAATTTTATATAATCTATCAAATTTATATTGTAATAAAAATAATTTAATAATTTGATGAATCATGTATTCGTAATTTCATATCACATAAGTTTACAAGTTTGTTGGGTTAGAATATTTTCATTCATGTAAGTAGGCTTCATGTGGTGAGTTCAAATATGAAAACGTACTAATTTAAATAAATATTTTTTTAAGAAAAGCAAATTTTATTAGCAAAATTGAAATTCTTTTATTAGCAACCATATCTGTTTTTCCAATAAAAGAAATTCATCCAAGTCAGATTTTGTTTGTTTTTAAAAATGAGATAAAATGAAATGAGATGAAATAAAAGTAAAAAATAAATTAAAATATTATTAAAAGATATTTTTTTAATATTAATTTTATATGAAAATTCGAAAAAATAGTATAAGAATTTGAAAAAAAAACTAAAATTTTTAATATATTTTAAATGAAAATTTTAAAAAATATATAATAATAAATTTAAAATTTTTGATGTTATCTTTCAAAATTTAAAATAAATAAGATTTAAGAGTCAACGGATGAATAAAATAATGTTCGAAAACTTTTTCAAGAAAAAAAAAAATTGAAAAAATATACTTTCACGAAACTACTAAAAAAAAATATATACTTTATTGGAACCATCACTTTCTTGAGCCCCAAATAATTTTCTTTTCTTTAATATATAGCCTGAACACAAAATTCAACTCACGAAATCAAAACTGATTTCTCGGAAGACGAGAAGTCCCAGTCTAACCTTAAAAGTAAAGCAGAAAAAGTTAAAGCAGCTGGAAAACCCGAAAATGACCTGTTGAGCCCTACTGATTGGTGATGGGTTTGGGTCCATGCGCAGCCCAATTACTGGAAACCTAATATCTTCTATATAACTAGCCCCATGTGGATCATACATTCTTATTTAAAAAATAAATTTAAAAAGATACAGGAATACAGGAATGAGTGCAGATTAATTTTAAAAGATGAGAAATGCTACTGATGTTGATACTTGATAATGACTCAGTGGACGTGGATGCTGAAAATTTCTCCTAATATTTTTTTTTTAATCTCTCTTTAATTATTAAGTAAATATTTTTTTATTAATATTATGAATTTTTTAAAAATTTTAGGAGTGTTTTAAATATATATATATATATATATTAAAAAAAAATTACACTTGTGGGATCCGGACTACATTTTTTTAAACTTGCATTATTTCTACCTTGCATTATGTCTACCACCATTTAGGGCCGGCGAAAACAATGGACCGAACAAATTCACATTCAGGTTTCCTCTCGCCATCTCTAACATTGATATTTTTATAGTGATTAGATAATTAGAAAATATTTATTATATTTTATTTATAAATATATTATTTAATGTCACGTTAGGAAATGGTGGGAATAAGATGAGAAAATTGACCATTAAGACATTTTCTCTTTTATTGTTATTTTAGGACTCCTTTGGCACCCTCCTTTGATTAAATTCGATATTTTTATAATTAAAAATATTATTTATATACGATTTGTATATTTTTTTTACGTACACATTATATATAAATATAATTTTTACACATCTTTTAATTTAATTATTCATATTTTTTATTATTATTTTTATCTCATCATATTTTTATCTTATTTTTTTAATATTTTGGTTGACATTCGATTTTGCAAAAAGTATAAGAGGCCGTATACCCAAAGCATTATTCTTCTATAATTTGTTGTTTACCAAGCTAGTGAATATTGTGGATAGAAAATAACATGGGTAAGGCGGAACTAGAATCTAGCGTTTGAGGGGGCGATCGATAAAATATATGATATATGTAAATATAAATAATATATATTTTTTATACGTGACTATATATAAATATAATAATCATATATTATAAAATTGTATTTCCAATAATCTCACAATTATATAAATTAGAGTGAGATTAAATAAATATAATTAATTAATTTTGATAGTTATAAAAATTTATGATCATTTCAAAGTGACAAATGAGCAAGTTAATTATTAAAAAAATATCTCATAATTCATAAATACCATGACCAATAAAAGAAGTAAAATTAGCCAATATGAAATTTACAAATCCAAATATCAACACAAAACAATTAAATAAAACTTCAAAAAAATAAAACATCAAAAAAAAAAAATTGGAAGCTTAGTCTATTTGTTTAGTAAAAATTTAATAAAAATTGTTAGGGGAACAATTTTATTTTATTTTATAATCTGATGAAATAATTTTAATTATATATATATAAATAATCACATATATATATATTAAATATTTTTTTTGAAAAACTTTGGAGGGGCGGTAGCCCCCTACGTACAATGTAGGTCCGCCCCTGTGGGTAATGATAGGTAATTTGATTTTTATATCAGTATTGGATAGTCTTAGACCTCTCTCAATCTCACAAATTAGTATAAGAGGTGAAACTATTTCCTTATACTTATAAACTGATCACCAAGTCCTTCCACATCAATATGAAACAATTCCAACAATCTCTCCTTCATGTATTGAATCTTGGGTTGAAGGAACGATAACTCGTTTATCTCTAATAGACTATTGGGCTAAAGATTGTTAGTAAACTTAATCTCTAATATCTTGTAGAAATATATTGAGAATTTTGAAGAATTATATATTTTTATATATGTCAAATATACAAGAGATGTCTAGCTGTAATAAAATAAGACCAAACTTTAATAAGGGAATAATTATAATATTAACCCTAATAAGGATAAATATAATAAATATATATGCACTAACACTACCCATTTATTACTTATAGTGCATTTGGAATTTTTTATATTTTATTTTATCAATTTTTTAAGTATTTTTAACATCCTTAATTATTAAGAAAAAAAAATTAAAAAAATATACAATTATACTAATAATTATTTTTTCAATCGTTAAATAAAATAAAAAATAAAAAAATAATAACTCGATCACCATCCTTTTGAATATTGTGCATATGCCAGAATCTGTAATCAAAACCTGACATCTTGTGGATCTGCCAAATTACAATTTTGTTCGGGTCTCTATTTTTTTATTTTTTATTTTTGGCCTAAAAAAAAAAAAATCGAATCTGCTTGTATTTTGCAATCAAGTACAAGAAATGTATTGTGGATTGGCCTGATGTCTTCTGCGTGACCAGGAACAATTTCATTGGCTAACTTGCAGTAAATCATTAATGTGTAATTGCATCCACATCCAAGAAAAATCATAATTTAAAGAACCAAATCAAGGTACGTAGATTTTAACAAAATTGAATGAAGAAAAAGAAGGATCTGGACAGGCTACGTTTGCCATCCCTCCAAACAAACCAAACTTCATCAAGAACGTCTTTTAAAGCTGCTGACTTGCGCTAGTTAAGATCATGCTCCGAATTCCGAAATACCTACTGACTTTAAAAAGTCTGAAGTAGGACGTAGCCTTAAAGAGAAGTCATACGCATTACACTCACATATACATAAATAGTAATATATTATTATTCATATATGCGAGTGTAATAAATGTAACTTCACCTAATATTTTTCTCTTTAATATATAATCTTTTTCATGTGTGAAATAACTTATGCCTTTGGGTTTAGTAACTTTGTTCTGCAAACTAAGTTGAAATAGCATGATAAACAAAGAGAAGATGAAAGGCCACACAAATCTTGTATATCGATTTTGCCGACTCAGGATATGATACCCATTGGTCATTTGAAAATGTGGTTAATTATGTCTTATATTTTCATTTAGTTAGCGTTGTTTATTGATGTATTATAGGAATATTATGATGCAGGAAATCCATACTGTTTGATATTTTTTCCTCCAAATGAATATCCAAATCCACATACGTACATTTGGGGTAGCCAAGTAAATTCCTTTCAAAAACTAAGAAGAAAAAGAAAATCAGGCAAGCATTTGAGTCGCTCACCAATGTGTCTAATTGTAGCCTCCGTCGATGCCATCTTTTGGACCAACTATTTCCTATCCTCCTTTGAGTAAAGACTAGTTCAAGTCTTCAAGATACGATTAAGGTAGATTCCTTTTAAACTTGTTTAAAACAATTTTAGACATACATTTGAGTCGTTTTAACACCTTGGCTATTTGTAGCCTTTGTTGACGATACATTTTGGATTAATTATGTCCTATCCTTCGTCGAATAATTCAAAAAAATTGAAATGAGTTCAAGATACCAAACATGCATATTCCTTTTAAACTGTTTTTTTTTTTAAATCGAACATGCATTTGAATCATTCTGACACAGTGCCTATGTGTAGCCTCCCTCGTTTTCAACTTTTGGACCAACAATGTTCGTTCCTCATTCCTCAAGTAATCTAGAGGAGTTGAGAAGATTTGAAAGGACCCCTTAATTGAAAGTGAATCATCAACTGTGCCATTTAGTACTAAAAGTTAAAAGAAAGCTGGAGGTACGTCACGCACCCTTGATTAAAGTTGTCATGTCATGACTAACGTCGGTATTACACTTTTGACCAAATGACTAAACACCAAGACTATATAATAATATAAATGTGAATCTCAACCATACATTAATTTGCATTTTTAAAAATTTTATCAGACATAAATAAAGAGGCGGAGGTCGAGGGAACTCATGAAGTATCGAATAATGATTAACGAGTACTTGAGGAGCCAAATTCTAGCATGGAATTTGCCATCGATAAAAAGCTTATGTCCTATTACGTCTGAGAAAGCCAGACTCATTACATAAGAATTTTCTCCTACGCCTTTTGAAGTATATTTGTCCATACGTTGAATTCATATCTTACTTCTAGTGATCTTTGCATATATATAATTCAAGAACTTCAAACATGAAATATGAAAAATTCAAGAACAATACAAAATATACACTTAAAAGAATTTGTTTTATGGTGTTATATATGCTTTTGAGCAAGCATACCATTTTCTTCCTGGATTCTTCTCGTATAAGAATTTTCTCCTCCACCTTTTGAAGTAGTATATTTGAAGTCCTTATATTATGTACAAAGAGAAGTAAGATATGAATTCCACATATAAAATATATACAATTAAAATAATTTTTATCGTGTTATACTTTTGGACAGGCATAACATCTTCTTCTTGGATTCTTGTTATAAGTTGGGGATGTCATTAATGGTGCATTCAAACCACACTAATAAGTTGGCGATTCTATTTGAAATGCATCAACTATACATAATTATGACGATGCCATAGGTACTGATCTAGATTAGAATAATTCATGCATATAATATTGTTTGAGGTCTGCATCAACGAGGTGGGTCAGTATGTCAACATGTGGTTGGCATATTACGTAGTTTTTCAGTCCCTTTCATGCAGGTATGAGTACATTAAATGTGAAGTAGCAAGTGGATCAAAAGATCAAAGCTGGCAAAGAAAATTACCCACAATACTTTATTCTCGTTGCCTATTGACCTGGCCGAGTCATGGGGAACTAAATTAACACATGCAGTGATAAATTAGATGGGTCATCTACAGCATGATCTTGTAGATATGGAATGGGCCGTGATCCAAAATTATGATAAGATGTTCATCATCGGAACAGATTCTTCTTTTCACAAGAAGATCCAAATGCAAGACGACAAACTAGCTACATGGACAAACAGGAACTTCAATTTTTATTTATTTTTTATTTTTATTTTTTTGGGATAAGAAAATGAACGTATGGAAGTTTATGTGCAGGAAATATCTTGCATTTTGATGTACTGATAACTGATGGCTAGCTTTCAATAATCCTAAGCTATTTAAAACTAACTTACACAAGAGCCCAATTATGGTCATGAATTACTGTCCATAGCCTTAAATAATAAGAAATGCTTAAATCTTCTTAAGATTTCTTTCTAAAAAAAAAATTGATATAAAAAAAGTTAATTAATTATTTAATGATTAAGGAAGTATTTTTTTTTTAAATAATGTTGTAAACATTTTATAAAAAAAAATTAAAAATGAAAAAAAAAATTGTAATGCATCGGGAGATCTCGGGCATGATGTTTGGGTGAAGTAGCACCACTAGTAAATAATTTTGCTTCAAGTTTTTCAGTGACGTTTTCTACTTCAAAAATAGCATCAACTTCTATTCTCGTGGATATCTCCAAACAACATGAGCAAGTAACCATTGACAGGTACCATTCTAACCACAAAGAATTCTAGAGGTCCTCCTCATACATATACCATCATCATTCACCTTATTTCCACACCACCAAGCTCCTCATACGCATAACACAGTCTCTAAACTAGGTGATAGTTCATTTAAAGGCTGTAAGAAGGATTGCTCTCATGAGCCATACAGTACTAATTAATTCCAGGTTGTTTTCTCTAATGGTTTCTTTGTTTCATATGGCTGTTAATAACAAAACATGACTATGATCAGTTTCATAGCTAGGAATAAACAAGTAAAAAGTATTGAATGTATTTTGAATTGCTCCTAGGGTTTCCAAACAGAACACAACAAGATTGGCACAAACATGGACACACACAATGTCCATTTGACTGAGTAATTCCTTCACATAATTTATGGGGTCGAAAAGAAAAAACAAACAAACATTTCACCCGAAATTAAAAGTAAGCAACCTTCATACAAAAATATAAACCCAACAGTATGGTACACACCAGAAGAAAAAAATCTTTTCATCGTCTCCATACACTACATAACGCATTTTTTTTTCTTTTATCAAATATTTGGTGCATGCATATAATATAAAAAAGAATTTCATAGTTTAAGAAGAATTAATTTTAAAAAAAAAATTTAAAACTGTAGTGTGTAACGTATAAAAATGATGAGTAGCAAAATTTATTTAAGAAAATGAAAAGTTGAAAACTATGACATGGCGAACCCAACCTACTTGGCGACCAGACTAGCTTTGCCAAGTCACGGTGTGTGGTGTTGGAATGGTCGACTGGCCTAAGAGTAGATTTTTCTTAAGAGAGTACGTGCAAATATGTTATGATACGATAAATTTTCAAAACGTTTTTAGATTAATTATTTAAATCAAAACAACTTGTAATATTCTAGTGTAATATAATAAAAGGGTGATGATATATATAAGGAAATTGCTAACCTTTCACCTTTTTTTTATTTGTAATTTTTTATATATTATTTTTAAGTAAATATTTTAAAATAATAATGTGATTTTTTTATATTTTAAAATGTTAAAAAAATCACGTAAAAATATAATATAATTTTTTTAATATCTTAAAATATTTTTAAAAAATATAAAAAAATTACATTGTTATTTAAAAATATTTACTTAAAAATAATATTAAAAAGATTAAAAAATAAAAATAAAAAGGTGAAACGGGACCAATCGAGTCCCTTTCACCGAGTTGAGTAGCATCACCTTATATATAATACTAGAATGTGTAATTCTCGCACATAAAATTTGTGATCAATTATTAGAAAATAAAATTTTTACGCAATTCTTAAATTTATTAACTTTTTTTTAAAGTGAGTGTACCGAACTTGCACATTCAAAAATTATAAATATAACTATTTTTTTAATAAATAATTCTTTGTAACATTTTTTTCAAGTGCAATAATGGTGGCATTTGAGTTTGAGAGCGGTCATTAACATGTTTTTTAAAAATTTTACTTCTTATCAAACCGTTCATAGCTTTGCAAGAGAGCATTTTTATTAGATTATTTAAAATTAAATTTTAAAAAGTATAAATTCATATATATATATATTAATTTTTTTTTATTTGATCAAAAATTAAGAGAATAAAATATGATAAGAGAATAAAAATATTTTTTATCTTTAAAAGTGAATAGTTAAACTAAAAATTTATATAAATTTTTATTCAATTTATAATTTTTATTTTATTTTATTTGATCTTATTTATGAAAACATATCTGATTATAGGAGTATAGCTCTGGCTAAGCTTTATTAATGGCTCATTTTTTGGTTCTGGAGTAGCTGATGATGATGCGTCGGAGACTGCAGATGTCTCTTTTTGTGCCCTTCCAATCTGTAATCAGGCTTTTAACATACAAAATGCCAGATTCAAGAAAATGCTAACAAAATAAAGAGGTTGAAAATGGAGCAAATCAATGTCCTCCTGCAAAAGTAGTACAAATCAAAAAGTTCTTGAATCTTAAACAGGGGAATGAAACACAAACAACCCAACAAATGGAGTTGCTATCAAAGGAAGGTTTGATTTACACAAGATGGCATGACAGATACAATCATACAGTGCCAAATTGGGAGGACATACACTATATAGAATGAAATACATAAAAATATTAAAATAGGAGTGGGACAAACTAAAAGAAATAGTCTTCTTTTTTGTTAATACATAAGTAACAACACCACCAACAGAAACACAACACCAACAGCAACACCCTCCACCACGAAAATACCACGAAAATATTAAAATATGTAATGCTATTGCAGTTAGTTCTAGTGAAGCCCACAAAAATTAATTGTTAGGGTTTTTTTCCTAAAAACTATAGACTTTAGCAAGAAAATACGTGTAGATGTCATTCATTTACCGATTTACCTACAATAACAGGTTAATCTATATCACACCTATGACCTTAACGATATAAATCTCAACAAAAATAGTCCAAAAGTTTGTAAATCTAAAACTGCTGCAGCACCAGCACCTTCAATTAAAAGTCCATTTGGATGGTAAAGGTGTTTAATTTCATCTCATCATTACAATTTTTTTAAATTTTCATATAAAATATAATAAACAACTCAATTTTTTCAAATCTCAAAATAATAATAATATTAAAAAATAACAATATTTTATTCGACTTTCAACTTTTATCTTAACTCAATTCATATCAACTCACTATTCTTATTTTTTTCTTATGAAAAGACTTCGTTTCATTCAATAAGTAGAATTTATAACTGTGACTGAAATATATAGAAAATCTATATTATAACCAAATTACTAAATTGTTTAGGGCACTTCCACCCACAAATTTCTTTGTGGCAGACATTGTCTTAATTTGTATAGACTCTCATGTAACAAAATTATTTATAAATTTCAATCTCGATTTGTTTGAAAGAAAGACACTCTATAAATAAAGATATTTAATCTCTACTCTCGAAGGAGGAAGAGGGGAGCAACATCATCCTCCTCCTCCTCCGAAATAGAAAATGGACAAAACCCTTCTCCTCTCAAGAGGAGTGGGACAAACTAAAAGAAATAGTCTTCTTTTTTGCTAATATTTAAGTAACAATACCACCAGCAGAAACACAACACCAACAACAACACCCTCCACCAAACTACAACACGGACTCAAAATATATAGAAAAAACAAAAATAAATATAGAAAAATAATAACATAAAACAAATATAAAGCATAGTTGCAATGGCATGTGTAAAACACACCTCCACCATTGATGTGCCCAAAATCACCATGCATGGTGGTTAGAGAGCTTTCTAGGTGGCAGCGCATGAAATCCACACGAACACACCGATCCGCGTATGTGGAGCATGCTCTGCTCCTCTTGGCGAACTCTTCGACAAGCTGGTAGATAGACAGCTAAGGAGCCTCTCAATGAGACGTGTGGTGATTGCAGACCATCGAAAAATCATGAAATCACTATCCTGTGCTAAAAACGAAAAAATGGAAGAAAAAACAAAAGAAACTCATAACACAGAACTGCAGAAGGGGGGAGGGGGGAGTTGAAGCTCCCACCCCTTTCTAAGGTGGTGGTAGGCCATCGGAACAAAACGAGCCAATTCCCCTTTCCTGGAGGCCGAAAAACAAAACAAAAAAAAATTAAAAACAAACACAAGAAGAACAAACATAAGAGAGAAATGACAAAAGGGGAGAGGGAGAGAAGGATTAGAGGAGAAGAGGCAGGGAGGGAGGGGGGAGCCAAAACTCCCACCCCACCCTTCCGGCATTGTTACTAAGGGCTTCTAGGATTTTCTTTGCGAGAAAACAAGAGAGACGGGTGAGCTTTTACATCTCAACTCACTATTCAGTCCATATGTGAATGTCGTTCACATAAAGACTAGACTAACGGAGATGTGGGTCATCCTCCTCTCTTCTTATGTATGTTTGCACTCCTTATCATTTTGAGTCACAACAAGTATTTTAAAAAATGGAACCTCCCTTCTGGGCCCTTGGTCGTTCCTATACATGGTAATTTGTCTGAGGCTCCTCTCCTATTCAAGCTACATTTAGATATTGAGACAATTTTTGATGATTTAAGCTTATTTATAAATAGTAGTCTTTTGTGGATGTCATTGACATATCTGTCAGAATGTATGAAGTAAGTTAAGATACATTAAACTTTTTATGGGAAGTTAAAAAAGTGGTGAGTCTCCCCAATAATTGGTTTAAGATGAATTGGGCTGATCTTAACATCCAAATTTAACCAATCTCCATAACCCATTATGGCCCATTATTGCCCAGGACTGAGATCCCACAATGGATTTTAATGCAAAGAAATGATTTATATCAGTAACATACAAGCCATTGTAAAAAACGTATATCTTACCTAAAAAAGTGTTATAAAACTATTATTTTCTAGAAAGAATTTATATGAAATTTGTCTATTTGAGACTTGTATCTAATATTACATTTTAATACAATACACATATATAATATTAAGATAATGTTAAGACCTTAATCCGTGATGATAGACCTATTCCAATTCCGTTATTAATAATAAGAGTTCAACAGTTACCCAAAAAAATCTTATGAGTCGTAAGAATCACAAGTCATATACACAATTAAAAGCTCTTCCACAACTATGGTTACCCAAAAAAATCTTATGACTCGTAAGAATCACAAGTCATATACACAATTAAAAGCTCTTCCACAACTATGAACCCTGAAAGAGTTCTTGCACCAATGCTAAATCATTAACCTGGCCGAGAGTGCAGGGGAGCATTGATTTACAAGTCTAAACTTTAAATGGCGTCTTTCATCACCCATCAGGACGGAATTCTCTAAAATTCATTGAAAGTATCTCCATATAATATGCGACTTGTACACGGAAGACAACTTAAAAAAGTATTGATTGTCTCACTTTTAATTCCCACTTAGAATTGTTAATTGAGGAATGCGACATACATTTCTTATTTGGGGACAGCTCAAGCAAACCTGAATATTAGGCTTGTAGATTTTTTTTTTTTTTTAAATTACAAGAACATCATTTTAAAATTACAATAATTTCCATTTCATAAAATATATTAATAGATATGCACAGGCAATCTTCACTTGGAGACGGTAAATAGAATTTCTCTCGTTAATGTTTTATTGTTTTATTAATAGACATTGGAGTGGATTTAGGTGTAGATTGTTTTCGCAAATGAGTTAAATGAAAGTTGAATAAATATAATTAAAATCTATTTATTTTTAAGTTAAAAGAAATTAAAAAAAAAATTTGAATGAAATTTTGAAAAGAAAAATATAATAATTAAATAAGACTAGAATAGATGAAAATTTTCCAAAAATTAAACGAGATTTAATTTTTATTTTATATAAGAATTTAAAATAAAATTATAATAATTAAATAAAATTTAATGAGATAATTAGTCACGTGAAAGTGAACGATAACTAACCTTTAAATGCGTACTTCCATGGAAAAGAGCAAACACCAGCCATTACCAAGACTGAAAGAAGTTTTGTATCCATTTCTCGTTGCTTGAATTTTCTTTTCTCTCTCAACAAAAAGGCGATTTTAGAAACTTTTAAACGCCGAAGGTTTTTGGGTTGGTTTTGATGGCTGTTTGCAAATTCATCTTTATTTCAATTTTCTGTGTGTTGTCAAGGATCTAGACACGCATAATGTCATAGCTATAGGGTGCCGCCCGTAGTCAACCCATATATGCTTTAGACCTTGCTGGTAGCTAAAAGGCCAACACATGCAGTGTTGCTTTTCCATCTGTCCGCTGGTCGTGCTGCCGTTGAGTGTTTTTTGCCAAACGGGTAACACATGTACTAAATACGAGGAGACCGAGTGGAAGTTTGTAATAGCTCTAAAATATTCATCCTAATTTAATTATTTAATTAAATGTAAATATAAAAGATTAGTAGTAATTTGTAAAAACAAGCTCTAGAGAGATGGGCTTGAGAATGAAACTTTTGAGATATGAATTAAGTGAATAGGCCAAGAGAGTAGTGGTGAGCCCATAAGCCCATAGAGTGAGCTCATAGCCCATCAAGCCCATAGTAGAGACACATGTCATTTGAAGAGAAACCCTAGAAAATCATCCAAAACTTGTAGGAAATTCTAGTTGGTAGAAATTGACTAGTAGGTAGCTATGTGCCATGTAGGATTGAGTGTAGAATCTCATGGAGGGATTTTCCTACCATAGAATCTTGGAAGTATAAGGCACCATTATTTGACTTTCCAATAGAAGTCATAGTGTATAGGAATGTGACATGTGGCATGAAGAGAATGATGGAAGAAATGAGCAAGGGTTTCGGTGGGATGCAAGCCGTGAGTCACTTGGAGAATTCCATGGAGTATGGCCACCAAAAAGTTGATAAGACAAAGGAGGAGTGTGTAAGTGAATAAGGTACAATGTGTAAGAAAGTATGGTAATGTGAAGAAATGTATGGTGTGGGTGCGGGTAATGGAAATGACAAAAATAAGGAGATGAAACAAATGGGGTTTCGGTGGAGGCAAGGGCTTGGCCGGATCATGCATTGCTCAATTTTCAAAAAGCATGGCCTTGGGATCACTTAAATGGACACATGAGATGATGGAGGGAGGGATGATGATTGAGTGAAAAGCAAGAAAATGAGGGCTAAGCACTCAAGGGAGGCGCCGACCATAGCAAATGAGTGAGAAAGAAAAGTAAATCTTCCAAGGCATGGCCAAGATTTGATCTTGGAATGGCCTAGTGTTGTCAATCTTTCAATCCATCATTGGCCATACCTAAGAATGATAAAAAGTGTACCAAATACCCTATAGCAAGGGCTTGGCCGTGTGACCCATACCCATTTTCCTTAGCTTGCTTCATTTGGACACATGCAAGCATATTCCTACCTCACTCTCTCCTTACCTCTCGGCCAAAACCATCCACATTACCTCCACCTTTGTTTCTTCTTCTTTCACCACACAATTTGAAGAATCCTAAATTAGTGGAGCTAAAATCAAGAGTGTTAAAGTGGACAATACATTGGAGAAGGTTAGTGCCTAGATTCATGTAAGCTTAGAAAAAACATACACACACATGTAATACCTTTGTTTTGACTAAAAGGAAATAAGGTTTCTTTTAAATCTTTATACTTATAACTAGTCTAATAAGAGATTCTATGTGTGTATTTTCAGTATACTTTCACATTTTTTTAACATTTCTTGTATATAGTTAGGTGATCATGCTTGTTGGATTAATGATTGTATTGCCATGTTTGGATTAACTTGATTGTATTAATACTTGTCTTTGATATGAATATTCATGTGTAAATTTCTATGTTAAAGTAAGATTAGAATATGAGTATAGATGATGGATCAAGTATTAGTAGTAAAAAAGAATGAAAAACATGAGTATCATATGAAATGATGAAGTTAATGCATGATGGATTTTAGTATTAAGCTTATAAATTTGGTGTTGCTAAGATAGAATTTATTTAAGGAAATTAGTAATATAATTGATTTATTCAAAGAGAATGTTGTCTTGAGGAAATAGAAAATGGACATGGGAATAAAATATATGGATAATATGAATGGTGTATACATGCATATGGAAAGAAGTAATCACTTATATATGATGACTAGTAGTGTTTAATTGGAATTTCATGATGTTTAAGGTTAAGACTAGAAGATTGAATTATATTACTTTGTGGTGGAATTATTTAGTTTAAGTTTATAGAAAAACTTGTTGAAAAGGAAATTTTGAATAAATTAATAGAAGGAAATTTCCCCAAGTTGAAAGGTGAATGAAGGAAGTTGGAATGAATTAAGTTTGGATGTAAAAATGTCTACTTAGTGAGTAATAGGGTTTCGGTTACCCCTTTTCTAAAGATGGTATATGTTTTAATTTGACACTTTTAATTCTTGGAGGATAATTAGAGTGAAGTGATGAAGAAAAGTCCTAGGAAATACCCTAGGAGGTTTCGGCCTTGATGGGTTGGAGATGGGCCGAGTACCCCACTTCAATCTTAGGCCTAAATTTGAGTGTTAGAGCATGATGGCTAAGTAGGAAATTGTAAAGTTTATCTCAATGAGAAAGAAAAGAAAATGAACTATGAATGCACTCGAGCTCGTCTCGGGTTTTGCATGAGAATAAGTAAGTGTTGCATGTCACATGCATAAATCGTGAAAAGCATGTTTTTAAAGTCCAATGTGTTTTTAAGAAAAAGAAAATGGAAAGATTAAGTTTTTGAAAGAAAATAAAAGAAGTAAAGTTTTATAAGAACCCCAAAGGCTGGGACGGGGTAGTGCCCCAGTGGAACTCACTGTCCACTCAGGAGTGTTTAAAGTCGAGTGGAAGCCCCTGGGTCGATGAAAAACAGTTGGCAGACCGTGTATGGCTCCAGAAGGTGTCCGGATCGCAGTCGCACCTAACACTGGTGGGTGCCAAAGACGGATAAGGTGTAAGGACCTGTCGTATTATAAGCTACATGACGCACTCACTTTAAGGTGATGCGGTAACCAGTAGGGAACACGCGGTGCTTAGGGGAACCGTGTTGTGTCTCATATATGCTACGTGATAAGTCATGACAAGATGGGCTTTCGAGCCATAAGAAAAGATCTGTATATGGTAAGTGGCACCTAAGAAAGAATAAAAGATGCGAAATGTTTAAAGAAATGATTTGAAAAGCACTTATATGAAAAGGAATCTGAAAGAAGCAAGTCCATATGAAAGTTTACATGAGCATGTGCATGAGTCAGTCATTCATTTGCATATGCATTAGTTAAGACTGTTTGGTTCACTTATCTGTATATTTGAAATGTTTTAGTTAATGTGCTAGTATACTTGCTGAGATTTCTGCCGAAATCTCACCCCCTTTTTATTATCTCTACTATCGCTCCCTGGGAACGATAGAAGTTATTACAGGAAATGATGGATCCCCAGATTACGACTCTCGAAAAGATGGGTCGGACCATCATGGGCCCGACTAAGACAGATTCTGCTAGGCCAGTGACCTTAGACCTGTTGGGTCAGTGGGCGGCAGAGTCGCTTTCTATGGCAATCTACTTTTTTGATGACTTACGCCCTACGGGGTGTTGTTTGGTGCTAGGAGTGGATGGGTTCCTCCATATGGGACGCCTATTTACATCATCCTCTGGGATGATGTGTGATGTAGGCCCAGGTCTGAGTTTGGATAGTTTTCGTTACGGTCCTGACTATAAGAAAATAAAAGAAGAACCCACCTATTAGTATGTTTGGCGGAAGGGGAGGGGATCGTTAATACCTTTATTTTGTATCACCTTTGTATTTTGAGGAAAATCTTTCCGTTGTTTTGGGAAATGCTTTTGTATAAACTGTTTACATTGGTGATCTTAACTTTGATGTATATGTATATGATGTTTAATTTGGGTTTTATTTCGTTAACCATGTAATGTGCAACAAGCGTAAACGTCTTGTCGAATGTTTCTGGCTTGACCTTTTTCCGCTGCGAGATAAGATAAAAAATATATATATATAATATTAAATAATGCTCTCACACGTAAAGATGAGGGATGACTTCCTTGTGACGTTCGTCCCCGGCGTCGCAATTTGCGTGCAAACCCAAGCACAAGCTGTGGCGTTGACAAAGTTTTTCTTCTACACGCCTCGGTGGCTAGTGATTCTCCTTAACCAGTGGTGGTTTTTAGGGGATTTAGTTGCTAGCAATTCTCCAAGTGGTTGCTCTCCACGCCTAGTGTGGCGTGTGGTCTCCACACGCTACCAATATTATCCACAGCCGTGTTTTTGTGTTGTATTGTTGTTTTATGTTGTGATTGTTGGTATTATTTATATTTTGTTTGTATAGAAAAAAAATTTTAAAAAATGAAAAATAGTCTCTCAAACTTTAGGTCTGTTAGGAATTTAGTTTTCTCTTTCAGAAAAAATTTAGTAAATGCCTCCACAAAGGAGGCAATGATAGTTTTGTCTATTTGAGAGATTTAGAAGTTGTCTTTCAGAATGTAATTAGTTTATCATTTTGATTATATTGTAGGCTTCTATCTCTTGAGATTCAATGTAATAAAACTATTTTTTTTAAAAAAAATTTGTTAGCGTCCCAATAAATTTGTAACATAAATGTAAGGAGATAACAATTGTATGGAATACAGTAATGTAAATATAGTGTAGAAGATGAACACATCAAGGAATTGCCTCAAACCTTCTTACGTTGTGGGATATTTGAGATCTCCAATTCTTTTATTAAAATGATAATAAACTGATTTTATAATTTTCCAGATACCAAATCAGGACCCCCTCTATTCTTCGTATACAGAGAAGATGACAACTTCGACAATAGCCACTAAAGTCGACCGCTCGTGGGCCAACTCCACTAACATTACTAGGCCCAAGGGCCACTAATAACTTAAAACAACTCAAAACAAAGATAACAATCTAAGAGCCCATTAAGCCTAACCCAGCTAAATTGGGAGCAAAATTCTAGTTTTGAATTTCGTTAGGTTTCGGTCGGAATTTTTTTGTTCCATTATAGTATTTGATGCACTATACTCCATTGTTTCGTTTCACTTCAAATTCCGATTCATTTTGGTTTGTTCAGGTCATTCCGATCGAATTTTGACCGTTCCGATCCAAATTTCAGTTATTCTGGTTCCTATTTCGTTTTGGACTATTTTTATAATTTTCTTGTATTTAAATGATTTTTTTAATTTTAAATTCAGATAGTATTTAATTAATTCTAGAATATAAAATATATTTATATATTTTGTAACTTTAAATATGTCCTCTCTTTCTTTCTTTTTTTAAATATCATTACTTTTAAATATTTTATCTATTCTTATATTTTATTTTATTTTTTGTGTCTCAACTCAAATTTGTATATTTTCAACTTATATTCATTTTATAAATCTTCAATACATATATATATTTATTCTATTCATTATTAGTTTATATATACATAAAAATATTTATATATAATATATAATTAATTTTGAAACGGCACACCAAAACGGATCAATATCGAAATATTTCGTTTCAATTTTTCAATTGAAACAATCACCGAAATGAAATTCAAAATTTTGACCAAAACAAATATCTACTCAACTATGCAGGGAAACATCCAGTGATAGGGATAGGGATAGGGATAGAGATAAGGATGAAAGGAGTGGACAACAGTAGAGACGAGGGAAATTGACATAACCCTAACCGCTTAGAGCATTCACAATCCACTAGCTTAAGTTTAGCCAAATTTTAGATTAAACTGTTATTTTTATAAATTTTAGCTAGCAACTTTTTATTATATTAAATAATATACTCAACAAATCAAAAGTAATTATATTAAAATATTAATTTTTAACTTTTATTTATTAATTTTAATTCTAATTATAATTTAAATATTAATTTGTTAAAGCACTCACAACTTATTAATTATCTTATTTGTTTAATCAAAATTTAATTAAAAAATATAAAAATAAATTTAATAGATTCAATAAAATAAAATAAAATTTATTTTAATTTAGTTGAACCCAATAAAACTTTACCCTTCGAGGCTCTGCTTGTTCTACAAGATTACGACAAAGATTTGAGGGATCAAGATTCCTGCAATTCCTAGCAATTGCAGAGCCCCGGAATTAATCTCAAACTACCATCTTATTTGTTTTTTCATTATACCTATGAAAAAAATAGGTTCAACAATTTTTGTCATACCGAGACACCCCAGCATCTCTTATTAAAAGCCTTTCATTAATTCAAATAAAGCCATCCATAAAATCTTTTTTACGGATTCTACCAACAGTTATTAGCCGTTTAATAATCCATGCCATACCTGCCCCTAGATTTTAGAAACTAGGCCAAAGATATAAAATCGGTTAGTTGAGATTTTTCTTATCCCTTAAAAGCAATTTGAAGATTATGTTTAATTAAACTTTCTTAACAAGGAAGTTTTCGTCATCCTTCGTCAACAGAAAAATCTAAGAAATACAAAACTTATATACATATATATATAAATACATATTATATTTTACAAAATTTATGCAACATATATTATAGAATAGAGATATTTTTATAAATTATTTTATAAAATTAATATTATTTTATAAAAATATTTTTATTTTATAAGATATATTATATAAAATATTATAAAAAATATATATTTATTTCTCATTAAAAAATAAAAATAAAAAAAAAACATTTTCTACAAATCGAATCTACTGATGGCGACATCGTATAAGAAACTGACACGGATCGTTGATGTGACAAATATCCATAAATTAATTAAGGATCAGATTTCTACGATTGTAGGGCTCTGCCAATAACTGCTATCCCTCAACGTCTCTATCGTTTCCTTGAACCTCTTTCCTGTCTACACAAAATTGGTCGTATTCTGAACTGAACTGACCATAATCTTATCGTTAAGGTCGACAATGGAGGTCTGGTTCGTCATCATCGTCTCCCTCTGTATCGCAGCCCTCCTTAACCTTCTCTTCTTCAAGAAATCCACTGGATATAAGAAGCTCCCTCCCGGACCCCTCAACATCCCCATCATCGGCAACTTCTCTTTGCTTCGCAAGTCCTTCTCCGAGCTCGAGCCCATACTCCGCAATCTCCACACCAGGTATGGCCCCATCGTCACTCTGCATATCGGCTCCCGTCCGGCTATCTTCGTCGCCAACCGCTCCATCGCCCATCAAGCCCTCGTCCAGAACGGTGCCATTTTTGCTGATCGCCCCCCGGCTCCCCCCACCGGCAAGATCCTCTCGAGCAACCAGTGCAACATCAGCTCCTCCTTCTACGGACCAACGTGGCGACTTTTCCGCCGAAATCTCACCACCGAGATTCTTCACGCGAAGCGTGTCAAGTCCTACTCTCGCGCGCGCAAATGGGTATTGGACATCCTTCTCAACCGCCTTGAATCTCACTCCACGACCGAATCCGGCGCAGTTAACCCCGTCCGCCTGATTGACCACTTCCAATACGCTATGTTTTGCCTGCTGGTTCTGATGTGTTTCGGGGACAAGCTCGTCGAGACCCAGATAAAAGAAATCGAAGCCATCCAGCGTCGCCTGCTTTTGAGCTTTGGTCGCTTTAATTTGCTCAATTTCTGGCCGAGGCTTGGAAAGATACTATTTCGCAAGCGTTGGGAAGAGTTGCTCAACCTTCGGAGGGACCAGAATGCTATACTTGGGCCTTTGATAGAAACGAGGAAGAGAGTAAAGCAAGAGAGGCTAACCAAGGCAAAAGATGACGCCCCCCAAGAAGGTAAAGATAATGGTGATGATGAGTTTGTTGTGTCGTACGTCGATACGCTGTTGGATTTGGAGTTGCCGGAGGGAAAGGGGAAACTTAGCACGGAGGAAATGGTGAGCTTGTGCTCGGAATTTCTCAACGCCGGCACGGATACAACATCCACGGCATTACAGTGGATTATGGCGAATTTGGTGAAATACCCCCATATCCAAGAGAAGCTTTGGGCAGAGATCAAAGGGATCGTTGCAGATGCAGAAAAGGAGGTGAAGGAAGAGGATTTACATAAGATGCCATACTTGAAGGCAGTGGTTTTGGAGGGCTTAAGGCGTCATCCACCAGGGCACTTCGTGTTGCCGCATGCTGTGACGGAAGATGTCATTTTGGAAGGCTACTCGGTGCCCAAGAATGCTTCTTTGAATTTCATGGTGGCAGAAATGGGCTGGGATCCGAATGTGTGGGAAGATCCCATGTCGTTTAAGCCAGAGAGATTCTTGAGTGGTAGTGATGGAGGTGCAGGAGAAGTGTTTGATTTAACGGGTAGCAGAGAGATTAAGATGATGCCGTTTGGGGCTGGAAGGAGGATATGTCCTGGTTCTGGTTTGGCAATACTTCATTTGGAGTACTTTGTTGCCAATTTAGTATGGAATTTTGAGTGGAAGGCTGTGGATGGTGATGATGTTGATTTGTCAGAGAAGCAGGAGTTTACTATGGTGATGAAGGAACCCTTGAAGGCCAATCTGTTTCCCAGATTGTGAATGGATAGCTTTAATATATCTTCCTATGTTTAAATGAGCGTGCAGACTTCATGAATCTGTAATGAAGATTATCAATGTTGGCTCTTTCTCTCTGCTATTTACTGGATCAGGATGGATGCCCCTGTTTCTGTGTGGTCCACTGTTTGTATGTAAAGGCAACAATTTGTTGGGTTATTTCTCCATTGTAACATATCGCTACTTGAGAGTTCGATAGATTCAAGACAAATAAACTAAATTGACAACATAAATTCCAAACAAATCAACTAAATTAAATTTTTGATTCGGTCTTGAGGTGTATTTTTTTTTTTTTTTTTAGCATTAGACTAGACCAAATGAGACTGAAATGTTTACATATAAATTATAAGATTTTATATGTATATAATAATATATTATTTTATATAGTAGTTATATAAACTAATTACGTAATTTTTATCTAATCTATCTCCATTCCATTGTTCATATATAAAATATAAAATAATATTTGCTATCAGTCAACTAATATATTGTATGATAAATCATGATCAAATATGCTATTATATGTAGATACATACTCCATTATCTGCACCTAACTAAAGTAATTAGGTAATTCTTTTTAAAAAAACTAATTAGGTATCCATATAATATGATTGATTAGGTTAATCTACAAATTGGAGGTAACTAATGAAAATATATTGGTGCATAGATTGATGTACATAATTACTTGTATTTAACATTACTTTAAAAATAATACTTAATTAACCTAACGGCAGATTCATCCTTAAACAAAACTTCATCAAAATTCAACTTTCTCATCATGAGGAGGAGGTTGCTACAAAGGCTCATTTTTCCTTTTTCACAATCGGTGTCGATGCTTAAATAACATAAAACTTGTTACATACTTAAAACAATGGTCAACAACTTCCAACATTGTACTTGATTTATAGAAGTAGGATATGACAAATTGAAGTGACATTACGGAGTTTGTGTTTTCTAATCCTTCTTTTTGGTGATGAAGAGCAAGGAAACTGTATTTATGGTTTGTAACAATAAAATAGAGGTAAATTTATTAAGCAAATGTTTTTAGGCCAAAGTCTACAGCTATATTTTTTTGAGTTTTCAGTGAGCTTTACTAAAAATTTATCCATTAAAAAAACTGTTGGGGCATCAGTGCAAGAGGTATGGTTGATGTATGTCATTCAAATTTCATTGAGCAGTGCTACGTTCTCGAGTTTATCTTGAGATGGTAAAAATAAATTATTTTTTATTATTTTTTTATTATTTTTAATTTTTCTTAAATCACAACAACATTAAAAACACTTCCTTATTTACTAAATAAAAAAACATTTTTTTTTATTGAGAGAAATCTTAAAAAGATTTAGTATTGAAACTTGCTAGGTACAAACAAATTTATAGACTAATTTACGTATCAATATCTCTATTTTTCATATCTAAAATTTAAATTCATATGATTTCTTTTATTAAAATTTGACATTCTCACCAACCACATTAAAAGAATACATATATTAATGTGTAGGTGTTTTAAAATCTAGTGAAGATTCAGGTCTGGTCAAAAATGGTTGGACTGGTAGCGAATCTAAGGGCTGTTAATCTCTTAGAGCATTGATATAAGTCTTATAAAAAATTATTATTAAAAGGTGATAAAAAAATATAAATTTATACATCGAAAAAATTTTGTCTCAAATTTAATAATTTATTATTTAAAGATCAAGTAAAAAATATTTTTATATTATTCTTCTTATTTTTTATCTTCATTTTTAATTAAATATGATGAATTTTTTTAATATAGGTACAAATTTATATTTTTCATCAATTTTTAACGAATTTTCCTCGTGCCATCTTAATCCCCCTCCATTTCTCTGTCGGAGAGAGGAAATTCGTGGAGATGATCTTTACTTTCAAATACCCCTTTATCTTCTTTTAGAAAATAACTTCTAGCCGGTTGGGCTGCTATCCTCTGAATAAAAGTCTTCCAATAAATAAATGCCAAATAAACTTTCCATAGGAAACGCTTTGGACTAGACCATCTGACCAGTTATCCAATAAAAATATAACACATCAACAAATTCATTTCATCTCCATGAATCGAACCACACACGATTAAATTCATTTCTCACGTGCGGCCCCTTTCTTCTGGAAACATAAACATTGGCCTGCCGATTACCATTGCACGGTTCGACGTCTGAGAGACCCCGAAAAATGTCTTGCAGCTCAACGCTGCTGCCACGAGACCGAAAATCATTGCACTCGACGCCGCCGCCACGAAACCTGAAAGCATTGCAGCCTAATAGACAGTTTCAACCCTTGTTAATCAAACGAAATCGACGCTACGACACCGGACTTCTCCGTGCCGAAACCGACGTCCATTGCACAGCTCCACGCCGCTTCATACACAGCTTCGATTTGGGGGGTTTGCATCGATTTGGGGGATTTGGGGGGACGAAATTGCGAATGGGGGGGGGGGGGTTCGCTTGTCTCTTGATTGTGGGGTTAGGGGAAGATGCCATGGTTCGGTGTGGTTGGATGTATGGTATGAGAAAGTGGATGGGTTATAAAAGCTGATGTGTCAAATTATGATAGGTTGTCTGGTCTTTGAGGAAGACCAGATCGACTAGTTTTAAGATTTTCTCATTAGGTATCATGTGTTCGCACAGCGGAGGATAAAGAAACAAAGAAAAAAATGATAAACCTCTCCAAAATCCCTTCCCCTCTCCTCCCTCCCAGAAATCTCGAGAGCTCCCTCCCCCTTTAACGAAAACTTGCTCTATTTCGGCTGGTTCACGGGGTTGGGGAGGAGACAACGGTGGCATAAGCGATGGAAGGGGCTCTCAATTGTGGACGATTCTTGCGATTGGACGTGGCTGGTAGGAAACTTGATCCGTTACTGCTGGTGGAGCTGCGACCTAGAAAGGACAGCGTTTATTACAAGAACCTTTCAGTAGATGATTAGGGTGCGCTTCTAACGCATTGAAGAATTGAAATAAGTTTTTACTATTATTATTATTTTAAAATTTTAAAAAGATGTATTAAAATTTTAAAAAAATATATTAGAATTTGAAAAAAGTATATAAAAATTTATATTTTATATAAAAAATTATATAAATATAATAATAAAATAAAAATGAATTAAGTTAATCTCTAAATACAAACCGACTAGATCTGTATACAGCTTCTTGTGCTTTGATTTTCAGCTGAAACTGTATGACTATGTTTGGTGGACAGGTTATCGAGGGAAAAGGAAAATTTTGCATTCCTGACATTTTTTTTCTATTTTGTTCTCATAGGATTGAAGACTAGAAAACTTATGCGAATAATTTATGCAAATTTAAATCTTTATTTCTTAGGTCAATGAATGGGGTTTTAATTCACTATAATTATTATTAAATTGTTATAAAATTAAAAAGAAAACTATTACTATTGCAAGAGAAATATGTAAGAAACTCTATCTAAAACTCTTAAGAATTGAAATTTTCTTTTTCTCTCTATATTTTCTTATAAATTTCATAACAACTGAAATTCATATTTATAGGCGTTGAAATTACTATGCAAGACTTAAAATAATAGTGGTGAGGTCATTTACAAAATAATTAAGGGGCGAAGACCGCCTCTAATAATTCATAATACTCTCCTTTCAATTACCATCCATAAAAAATATGCCTCGTTAAAACCTTGTCAAGGAAAAATCTAGTGGAAAAAAATTAATGACGAAGAAAAAAGAGTACAGTCTTCTTATGTATCCACAAGTGTTTTAAGATTGCCTCATTAAAACCTTACAAAGGAAAACCCAGTGAGACAAAATCTTAGCGAAATAAAAAGAGTATAATCAGCACAAATCTTCAGGACTTTTACTCTCCCTGGAAAGTGCATGACGATAGATTTTTGAGTCTTCACATTTTAATATTCTGCACAATTTTCTTGAATGTCGCAGTTGGTGGTGCCTTCGTGAATAAATCTGCCAGATTATCACTTGATCGTATCTTTGATATATCCTGTTTTGATTTGAATGATACAAGTAGTATTATCTTCGTATAAAATTATTAAGTTATCATTGATTATGAAATACCACACTTTTCTTAGATATATTGAGTCATTGATCTCAGCCAAATATACTCTCAACTTGTTTTATGAATTGCAATATTCTCTGAGTGATTTAAATATGAAAAATAATATCTGGTTGACAGACTTAATAGAAATCTGATACCTGCAGTAATACTTAAACTCCCCCTGATAATATGCATTAGTGTTTCAAATAATAAGCAAATATTATTTCAGCATCTATAATAGATTACAAATTCAAAAATCGTGAGATTGAGGAGCTTAACGAGAAGGTTTCCATACTTCAACGACTCGTTCAAGAGTCTGACAGAAAAATTACAGACTTAAAGTAAGAGAATAAGGATTTAAAATCCTTACTTGCCTCTTCATTTCGACTGCCTAATCCTTTAAATAAGGATGATATGTTGCTTTATGAAGAGTAAATGCATTTGAGAAATTTGAGAGATGAGGGTAGAAGTCTCAAATTCTTGTAACTCATTTATTAATTGAATAATAAGATATTTTCTTTTCAAATGCATTCCTTGAATTTATAGCAGCCCTTATGATCTATTCAGCAGTTCTAACAAGGTAAATCATCAATGTAAACTGCAATAATGACAAATCCAGATTCTGATAAAACACATGGGTATATAGGATTATTCTTAAATCCTTCTTTCAATAGATACTCGTTGATTCAATTATACCACATGTATCCAGATTGCGTTAACCTATATAAAGATTTTTGAAATTTTATAAAGTACATACTCCTAAATGTACTTGGATTAGATGCTTCAAGTATTGTATATCTTTATATGTATAATGATCTAATGATCCTTATAAATATGCAGTGATCACATTTATTAACTGCATATCTAATCCTTTTGTAATAACCAAATCGATTAAAAATATGAATGTGATTGCATTCATAACAAGAAAATATGTTTCCTCATAACTGCTTTCGGGTTTCTGCAGGAAACCTTGTGCGACAAATATACCGCACAATTTTATTTCGCATTACGCTTTCGTATAAATACTCACTTATATTTTATAGGCATTACACCTTTTGTTTTTTAGACAACAGGTCCAAATACCTCTCACTTTACTAGCGATTTTAATTCAGTTTCAATAACTACTTTCCATTTTGACCAACTATTTCTACGTTGACATTTTTCGACGGTTTTTGACTCACTTTCTTCGTTACTTTTGGTAATGTCAAGTGTTATCATATATGTTGTCGACAACAGTTTTATTTCTATCCATAAATTTTTCAGTACTTATAAAATGTATTGAGATCTCATTATTCTTCTTCAGGGAAAAACATTTCATGAAACACCTCTACAGGAAGTTCCTCTTTAGGAGGTTTGTACTCTTCAAGAGTTATACTCTTCAGGAGTTACCTCTTCAGGAGTTACACTTTTCAGGATTTATACTCTTTAGGAGTTACCTCTTCAGGAGGTTTCCTTTTCAGGAGGATTATATTTTATACAGAAAATACGGTATCTTCATGAGCACCGATTTTTTTTTTCTTTTGTGCACCAATAGGTTTTCAACGCTTCAGGCGTATCTTAGACTCATTTATTGTTATTTTAATAACTTGTCTTTCGGGAATTTCAATTATTGCTTAAGTATTAACAGCAGTAATATATGATTTTACAATTCTTTTAATGTCAGTAAATATATCATGTAATTAATTTGCAACACTTTGTAGATAGATAATCTTCTAAACTTCTGGTTCACATTTATTTGTAAGAGGATCAAATTTAGACAGGGTTTTATTATCCCAAATATTTTTTATCGTGCTTCAGGTACCGATATTTCATTATTTCAAAACATGATGAAATATTAATAACCTTATATATAAAAACTTATCAAGTGCTTGACCGTACAACAGGTACGTGACCACTGTTCAGTCATACCACATCTATGATAAACATTTTCATCTTTCTATGAAAAATTATTCTGAAGGCTTTTACTCTTCTCTGAGTTGGATCACTTCTACTGATATGATATATTTTTATCATTTCTAGTGTTGTCGTTTTTTGGATCAGCACTTATATAGTTTTTCTACTACGTCTACGCCCTTAATTCCTTTGAAAGGATGCACCATTCACTTCTGGGATTGGTGTAAATTTAATATTATTAATAAAATGTAACTAGTGATTTATTAACAAAAATCATCATTTAGCTCAATCACTGGAAGACAAAATAAAAATTCAGAATATTTATTGAACTTTCACTCTCGATATTTTTACTGCAGGAGCATATTTGAGATATGAAAAATAATATATCTTCTTTTAAATATCATCATCAGTGACTTTTTCACTGCATAATTTTAATATTGAGCTGATTTTAAAGAGTGCAGAATATTCAATACCACTCTTAAAATCTTGCAACTTCAGGTGTAATAAATCATAATGATTTTTTGAAATGATTACATCTTCTGGTGTTCATATCTCTTTCTTAATTCATTTCACATAGTAAGATGATTTTTCATCATGAGATACATGATCCTTCAGAGATACATGATTTTCTTCTATAATTGTATCTCTCAAGTTCATCATCATATCTAAATAAATCTCATTAATGATCCTGGATATATAATTTTTTTAGAAATGTCAAGAGTAATAAATTTCAATATTTGACATTATATCACAAAAATAAATCTGTGAATTTAAGAAATATATTCACATTATCATAAGAATAAAAGTAGAATTTTATCAAGTAATATTCAGTAATATTATTTTTAATATTTATCTTGAGGACTGCAAATAATATATTGAAAAACTTAATTGAAGTAGGAGACTACTAGTTTCAGTATCGATAAAATTTCGTGCTGATAACGTGTTATAAAACTAAAAAGAAAACTACTATTATTGTAAAATAAATATATAAAAACTTCTCTCTGAAACTTTTAAAAATTGAAATTTTCTTTTTCTATCTATATTTTCTTATGAATTTTATAACAATTGAAACTTATATTTATAGGCGTTGAAATTACTATGTAAGTTATTATGCAAGATTTAAAATAATAGTGGTGAGATCATTTACAAAATAATTAAGAAGGTACGCTCCTAATAATACATAACATAAATGAAATTGTTTCTTTATTGTTAATTGTGTAAAATACACGAAATATTCGCCGAGTACACAGCTAGAACTGCTTTTGAGCGGCCATTACGGAGTCGGGTAGGCCATGCACAGAGAGTGGTTAATTCAGAGGGGAAACCTTTTTTTATTATTATTAGTAAAACAAATTCAGAGAGGAAATTTTGAAAGGCAACATGGTTGGACAATAAACTAAAAGACCATGGAGGAGAGGGGAGCCCGAGCCTCCATCGGCGTCTGCAATTTGTGAGGATAAAAAACACTTTTGATTTTATCCGGTGTGATAACTCTTACGATTTTAGTGTAAAATTACTGACGTGGCAAGCTTTTATTAGAGGCTGTTAAAGCCTTAGTATTAGACGGACCATTCCAAAGCGTTTTTCTTTCTTTTATCTGAACTAAGGGTTTCATCGAAGTCACTATGCGTCGGATTCCTCACAAGCTAGTTCGGTCAGTCCTTTCTTTGTTTCTAATTTTCCTTACTTGAGCGAGGAATTAACAAATATATTTATATATGCTTTTTGCTACACTGCAACAATTGTCTTGAAAATATTTCTGCAATTCTCGACTCTTTTTGAATGGACAGAATATATATATTTTTTTTTCCTAAAAACAACTTTTCGTAGAAACAAACTGACTGTTGTTTTGGTAGATAATTGTTTGCTTGATAATGAGAAGGAGAAACTTGATTGTATCTGCAAACACGCCTTCGGCACTGTAAAATGAACCCGTAGATAATATATCACACAGATTCCACGCACGTACTCTGCTTCATTGACGGTCTTGCCCTGTTTCTGCTAAAGCATTAGGTTTTTTTATGACCTATTCTTTGTAGGGATTGCTTCAACTATAGTGGCACCTTTTCAAAAACAAACTTATGTCACTTTAGTTCATGTTTTTGGTTTGCATGTTTTATGATGGTTTGCATGTTTCTGTGCTATGTGTATAAAATTCCAGATCACTTCCACATGTTAATTTTGCTGCTAACATTTACTATTTGGTATATTTCCCCCTTTTTAAATTATAATGTTATATGTTGACTGCCCCTTTAAATATTTTTCACTATGTATTCTCCACGTGTTTTGCTCCCACAAACATGTTTTTCTTTGGCGGTGAAGAACTTTATTTTTTCTCCCACCATGTTTTCAGATCAAACCGGAAGAGTAAGGGTATCCATTGCATGGTTGTGCTCTTTACAGATCCTAGCAATGGTAGGAGCTACACTAGCCAGGTTCTAAATCATCCCTCTGGAAGAATCTTGACTCAATCTGATCACCCTCTTAAATATGCGTCTGGTGAAACTTATTCTGTTCTTCAATCAAGTAGTCTTCAGCACTGGTTCAAAAACTGGCAAAAACTCAGGCTGCATAAACTGACAGCAAGCACTTTTGCTGCGGCTATTGGGTTTTGGGATCGCCGAAGGGTTCAGCTGTGGTTAGAGAAAATTGGGGCAATTGAGCCATTTTCTGGAAATCTGGCTACCTGTTGGAGCAATGTTAAAGAAGAGGAAGCACTTGAAAGATACAAGCTCATAACCGGTAATACTGTTTTGTTTCCTGAATTTCAGGTCTATGGTGAGAGAAACCCAGAAGATGATTGGCTAGCAGGTTCACCTGATGGAGTAGTTGACAGGCTAGTTTATGATTTGCCTTCACGGGGAGTGCTTGAGATAAAGTGTCCATTTTTCAATGGAGATATGAGCCAGGCTGTCCCTTGGTCACGAGTCCCTCTTTACTATATTCCACAAGCTCAGGGTTTAATGGAAATAATGGACAAGGATTGGATGGATTTTCTATGTTTGGACTCCTAAGAGGAGTAGTCTATTTCGGATATACAGATATATAGAATACTGGGATGTGTTGAAAATGGCACTCTCTGATTTCTGGTGGAAACATGTCCGGCCATCCAAGGAGTTGTGCGGTAAATCTGTAATCATGAATCCTCACTCAATTACGTTCACCTAGGCCAGCTCCTAGGCATGAGTTATGTAGTTATATAGTTTATGAAAGTAAACATGTTGTCGATAACTCCAAGTTGCTGATGCGTGAAATTTATGGAAAACTCCAAAACTGATGCACCAAATGTATCTATTTTGGGTCTTTGAACTTCTATTGCTTTAAGTGGATGGGGTTCTTTATCTCTGTACGAGCTAGTTGAAGTATTGTTTGCTCAAGTTTTTTGTAGCACTTGAAGTAAATTTTTATAGGAACTGTCATCTGCAAAAGGAAGAGGAAAAACATTGCTGGTAGAAGCAGAAATTCTCATATTAGTCATGATTAATCAGATATATGGAAGAGAATACAGTGATACCATCCTTGGTGTATGACTATAAGAGAGTGGATATATTTCCCTCTGCACGGGCCATGTGATAGATAGCAAATGGGAAGCTCTGAATGTTCATAATTTCATCAGTTACCGACTAGCTAACGTCTGTGGTGCTGAGGACATGTAAGCTTTGCTTTTCTTTTACAAATACTCTTGCTTTTGGTTCTTGTGAAGCATCCTTATCCAGCATTGAACCTGTAGGACATATGCAGCTGCATAGGATGTACCACAAAGTATCCTCTCCAAGCACTTCCTATGAGCACTGATTCCCATTCCACTGCTTGCTCTGGTTTCGGAGCTATCAGCCACATCCTAAACTAATGGAAAATAGTAGAGTTGGTCTTATGGCTAGGACTAACCCAACTAGGAGGTTTTGGCGTTGAACAAAGTGACTTCCACTTGGACAGCTTTGGTCAGGTTGAAGGTTGACCGAATGGCTGCCAGCAGCTGAACCTAGTGTTAAAATGGAATTTGAGGTCTGAATTCAGGCCTGGGTTTTGTAAGGTTTGGGTGGCTCTGGCTAGTGGGAGGGTTATCCCCTTTAATGTATTTCTCCCACAATATAACATCAATTTCTGTAACTGGGTTATTGATAAGATTGGATAAACCTTGATGAACTTTACATCAAAATGGGGTTTGAGGTCTAAAGGCAGGCTTGGGTTTGGTCAAGTTTGTGATTGCTTATCTATGAATGGGTGGTGTCCCCCTTTACCGTGTATTTTCAACATTTTAATATTAATTACTTGCCTCAGTGCTTATTGATAAATTATGCCTTAGAAGCAATTTAGTTTATGATATATGAGTGGAAAGAGATCAGTTTGATGGGAGTTATGCTTAAAACATTGGATCATATGTCTTCTTGTAGTCTTAGTTGCCTGGGGCTGTGTTTATAGTGTTGTTTTATTGTGTATGCGAAGTTTTACTTTATAAAGTTGTCTTATTATTGTTCCATGGATGTGAGAACTTGGGATAAGCTTATATGTTATATGTGAGTGTGTATTTTGCCAATGGTCTTTGGACCAAATGGAATCTCCTCCCCCATAAGCTAAATTGGAGGGAGGACATGGCCATGGGTTAAATCATGTACTAGTGTAGGAGTTGCATTTAACTACAAAAACAAGGTATACATCCTTGTGCTCGTCCTTGAACGTTTGTGGAGAGCAGAGTTACAACCAGTTAGTTGCAGTTTTGCATATGCCTTGATGCATTTAGCAGTTTTCAATGCACATTTATATTTACAATTCTGCTACGTAAAGTTTCTGTGCAGTCAATTATGCCATGTCAGCTTATCAAAAAAAAAAAGGAACAAAACAGAGAATGCATCTTCAGTTTCCCGCTTCGTGCTTGCGTTGGTGCTCTGGTCAGTGGTCTTCGAGCTCATCTTCGGCTTCGTCATGTCACTGGTGTGGTCTTCTTGTTGAGCTCGTCTTTGGCTTCATGGTCTTCAAATCTTCAAGTGGATCTGTGCTGGGTATTTGAGTGGGTCATCTTTCTTATGTTGTGGGTCCCTCCATGTGAGGAGGAAGCCAACTCATACCCAACTTAACATATATGAGTATATGTTTTTTCAGTCAAAAGCAGAATAGAGCGGACAGAGAAACGGAGAGAGCAAAAAGAAGAGAAAAGCAAAAACGAGGAGAGAAATAAACTTTCATCCAGTTTCAATCGAAAGCTCCGATCTAAGTCATCTGTGGTTAGATTTAGCTGAGATTTTGCAGGAACGTTCACAACTCAAGGCTCTACAATCTGAACGGTGGAGATCAGATTTTGAGCAGTATTTCTGGTGCTCAAGTTCGTGAACAGTACTGCGTTTTGGTGCTCGATATTGTAAACAGTAACACTTCTTTGAAAGCTCCGATCTAAGTCTTCTGTGGTCCGATTGAGCTGAAATTTTGTAGGAACGTTCACAACTCAAGGCTCTACAATCTGAACGGTGGAGATCAGATTTTGAGCAGTATTTCTGGTGCTCGAGTTTGTGAACAGTAATACATTTTGGTGAGCTCTTTCCTAATCACATTGTTTGGTTGCAAAGAAAGTGTTTTTCTTGAAATCATTGTTGATTGTATGCCTCTAGTATTATCTAGAGAGAATATTTGTGTACTCAAACATTGTTGATAGTGGAAGTTTTAACTGGACTAGGTCCCGTGGTTTTTCCCTTTGCATTGAAGGGTTTTCCACGTAAAAAATTGGTTTTCAGTGTGTGTGATTTTCTTTGTATTGTTATCTATTCAATTACTTCCTAATAGGTTCACACAAAGTGGGAGATAATTTTTTCGCTATTTAGATTTATTTCCCAACAAAGTAGTATCAGAGCGGGGTTATAACCGTTTAGTACTTTGTGTTAAATAATGGAAGTTAATTTGAGTAAAATGGTTATTTTAAATGGTTCAAACTATCATATTTGGAAGGGAAAAATGGAAGACCTTTTATTTGTGAAACAATTTCATTTACCGGTGTTTGCTTCTGAGAAGCCGGAAAATAAATCTGATGAAGAATGGACTTTGCAACATCGACAAGTCTGTGAATACATCAGGCAGTGGGTAGATGATAATGTTTTGAATCATATTAGTAGAGAGACACATGCTCGTACACTCTGGAATAAACTTGAACAGTTATATACTCGTAAGACCGGAAATAATAAAATGTATTTGATCAAGCATTTGATGACTCTGAGATACCAAGATGGAACTCCGTTGACAGATCACTTGAATACATCCCAAGGAATAATTAATCAGTTGGCTGGAATGGGTATCAAGTTTGATGATGAAGTACAGGGATTGTGTTTGCTTGGTACATTGCCGGACTCTTGGAAGACATTTGGAATGTCATTATCTAACTCAGCCCCCGATGGTGTAATCAGTATGGATCTGGTGAAAAGCAGTGTTTTGAATGAAGAGATGAGAAGAAAATCACAGGGCTCTTCTTCGCAGTCAGATGTCTTGGTTACAGAAAGGAGAGGGAGGAGTAAAAGCAGAAGTTCGAAGAACAGAGATAAGGGCAGAAGCAAGTCAAACAAGTTTGCTAATGTTGAGTGCTACCATTGTGGCATGAAAGGGCATATAAAGAAATATTGTAGAAAGTTGAAGAGAGAATACAAAGAAAAAGGGAATGAGAAGAAGAACGACGATGAAAAGAAAGATGATCAAGTTGCTACCACTACTACTGGAGACTTCTTCATTGTTTATGATGATAATGATATTGTAAACATTACTTCTCATGAAACTAGCTGTGTGATTGATAGTGGTGCTTCCATTCATGCTACACCTCGAAAGGATTTCTTCACAAACTATGTGCCCAGTAACTTTGGTACAGTAAAGATGGGCAATGATGGTTTGGCTAAAATTATTGGAAGTTGAGATGTATGCTTGGAAACGAATAACGGCACGGTTCTTGTTCTTAGAGATGTAAAGCATATTCCTGACATCCATTTGAATTTGATTTCTACAAGTAACCTTGATGATGAAGGGTATTGCAACACCTTTTATAATGGGCAGTGGAAGCTTACAAAGGGTGCTATGGTTATTGCTCGAGGAAATAGGGTATCAAACTTGTACATGCTACAAGCAAGGCTCTCTAGTAACATTGTTAATGTTATGAAGAATGAGGACACGGTACAATTGTGGCATAAGAGACTTGTCCACATGAGTGAGAAAGGCTTGACAATATTGGCTAAAAAGAATCTTCTATATGGGATGAAGAGTGCGCCTTTAAAAAAGTGTACTCACTGTTTAGAAGGGAAGCAGAACAGAGGTTCCTTCAAAAGTTCTTCTTCAAAAAAGTCAGGAATACTTGATCCTGTGCATTCAGATGTTTGTGGCCCTATGAAGACAAGAACACTTGGCGGCTCTTCGTATTTTGTGACTTTTATAGATGATCATTCAAGAAAGTCATGGGTCTATCTCCTGAAAAGAAAAGATCAAGTATTGGAAATGTTTAAACAATTTCAGGCCTTGGTTGAAAGACAGACTGGAAAGAAACTGAAGTGCATCCGAACTGATAATGGAGGAGAGTATTCAGGCCCATTTGATGACTATTGTAGACAGCAAGGTATTTGACATCAAAAGATACCTCCAAAGACTCCTCAGTTGAATGGTTTAGCTGAAAGGATGAATAGAACACTGATTGAGAGGGTGAGATGTTTGCTTTCACAAGCACAATTGCCTGGATCTTTTTGGGGAGAGGCTTTGAGTACTGCTGTATATGTTCTCAATCTCACACCATGTGTTCCTCTTCAGTTTGATGTACCAAACAGAATTTGGACTGGTAAGGATGTTACTTATGATCACTTACGTATCTTTGGATGTAAAGCATTTGTGCATATTCCCAAAGATGAGAGATCTAAACTCGATGTGAAGACCCGACAATGCATCTTTCTAGGTTATGGTTTGGATGAGTTTGGATAAAGATTGTATGATCCAGTTGATAAGAAACTAGTGAGAAGCCGAGATATTGTGTTTATTGAAGATCAAACCATACAAGATATTCAGAAAACAGACAAAGCAATGCTTCGGTCCAATGATAGTTCAGTTAACTTGGATCCAGTGCCATTGACTGACTTGCCAGCACAAGTTGAAGATGCTATCCAAGATTACCAACAGAGTCCTAGTGATGCAGATCCTTCATTTCAGAATGAGACCCCTGATCAGTTGCCAGAATCAGAGCTGCCATTAGATGTTCTACTCAGGAGGTCTATCAAAGACCGACATCCTTCCATTCGGTATCTTACAAATGAGTATGTGTTAATGACTGACGGGGGAGAGCCCGAATGTTATGCAGAAGCAATGGAAGATGAACATAAGGCAGAGTGGGTTGATGCCATGCAAGATGAGATGCAGTCATTACATGAAAACCACACTTTTGAGTTAGTAAAGTTGCCTAAAGGCAAAAGAGTTTTGAAGAACAAGTGGGTTTATAGATTGAAGCAAGATGAATATACTTCCAAACCACGATACAAAGCTAGACTTGTTGTTAAGGGATTCAGTCAACGAAAGGGTATCGACTTTGATGAGATCTTCTCTCCAGTTGTGAAAATGTCATCCATCCGTGTGGTTCTTGGCTTAGCAGCTAGCCTAGATTTAGAAATTGAACAGATGAATGTGAAAACTGCTTTCCTACATGGTGATTTAGAGGAAGAGATTTATATGGAGTAGCCTGAGAGTTTCAGTGTGAATGGTATAGAAGATTGTGTGTGTTGGTTAAAGAAAAGCCTATATGGTTTAAAAAAGGCGCCCAGACAATGGTACAAGAAATTTGAGTCAGTTATGGAAGAGCAAGGCTATAAGAAGACCACCTCTGACCATTGCGTATTTGTGCAGAAATTTTGTGATGATGACTTCATAATATTATTGCTTTATGTTGATGATATGTTGATTGTTGGCAGGAATTCTTCAAGGATTGAAAATCTAAAGAATGAATTGAGTCAGTCATTTGCTATGAAGGACTTGGGGCCAGCAAAGCAAATTCTTGGTATTCGAATTTACCGAGATAGAAAAGAGAAGAAATTACGGATGTCACAGGAGCGATATATTGAGAAGGTGCTTGACAGATTCAATATGGATAAAGTTAAGACAGTTAGCTCTCCTCTTGCTACTCATTTTAAGTTAAGCACAAAGCAAAACCCTTCCACAAATAAAGAGAAGGAAGATATGGAAAGAGTCCCATATGCCTCAGCAGTGGGTAGTTTAATGTATGCAATGGTATGCACAAGGCCAGATATTGCTCATGCAATTGGTGTAGTAAGTCGTTTTCTCTCAAATCCAGGTAAAGAGCATTGGAATGCTGTTAAATGGATTTTGAGATCCCTCAAAGGAACTTCCACAGTATGTTTATGCTTTGGAAATGGTAAGCGTATGCTTGATGGGTTTACTGATGCTGATATGGCTGGTGACATTGATTCCAGAAAATCTACTTCAGGGTATTTGATTACTTATTCAGGGGGAGCTGTGTCATGGCAATCCAAACTACAAAAATGTGTTGCCCTGTCTACTACAGAGGCTGAGTATATTTCCATAACTGAAGCTAGCAAAGAGTTGCTATAGATGAAGAAGTTCCTAGAAGAACTGGGTCAGAAACAAGAGAAGTATACTCTCTACTGTGATAGTCAAAGTGCCACCCATCTCAGCAAGAACTCAACTTTTCATTTTAGGTCCAAACATATTGATGTGAGATATCACTGGATTCGTAATGCTTTGGAGATGAAGTTGTTACAGATTGAGAAAATCCATACTGATGAAAATGGATCAGATATGATGACAAAACCACTACCTATGCAAAAACTCGAAGTATGCAGAGTAAAAGCAGGTTTGATGGAGCCTCTCACATAGTCGGGAGGGGGAGATTTGTTGTGAGTCCCTCCATGTGAGGAGGAAGCCAACTCATACCTAACTTAACATATATGAGTATATGTTTTTTCAGTCAAAAGCAGAATAGAGCGGACAGAGAGACGGAGAGAGCAAAAAGAAGAGAAAAGCAAAAACGATGAGAGAAATAAACTCTCGTCCAGTTTCAATCGAAAGCTCCGATCTAAGTCATCTGTGGTTCGATTGAGCTGAGATTTTGCAGGAACGTTCAAAACTCAAGGCTCTACAATCTGAACGGTGAAGATCAGATTTTGAGCAGTATTTCTGGTGCTCAAGTTCGTGAACAGTACTGCGTTTTGGTGCTCGAGATTGTAAACAGTAACACTTCTTTGAAAGCTCCGATCTAAGTCTTCTGTGGTCCGATTGAGTTGAAATTTTGTAGGAACGTTCACAACTCAAGGCTCTACAATTTGAACGGTGGAGATCAGATTTTGAGCAGTATTTCTGGTGCTCGAGTTCGTGAACAGTAATGCATTTTGGTGAGTTCTTTCCTAATCACATTGTTTGGTTGCAAAGAAAGTGTTTTTCTTGAAATCATTGTTGATTGTATGCCTCTAGTATTATCTAGAGAGAATATTTGTATACTCAAACATTGTTGATAGTGGAAATTTTAACTGGACTAGGTCCCGTGGTTTTTCCCTTTGCATTGAAGGGTTTTCCACGTAAAAAATTGGTTTTTTGTGTGTGTGATTTTCTTTATATTGTTATCTACTCAATTACTTCCTAATAGGTTCACACAAAGTGGGAGATAATTTTTCCGTTGTTTAGATTTATTTCCCAACACCTTATGCGAATGATAGTTTTTTTCTTCCTGAATCTTTAACCCTTTAGCTTCACTGTCTTGTGTCTTCGTTCATTTCTGTTCCCTTCAGTTCCAACTATTGTTGCTACCCTTTTTTTTTTTGCTTCTTTGAAATTACCGAGTTCAGATCTGAGGGAAGCTAAGGTTAGCTTTCTTATTTTATTAATTTATTTGCATATATGGGTATCTTTTCCCTAAATTTAACTTGTGAAGATTTTCAACCATCCTTGTGCTTCATGGATTTATGATGCTTTGCTGTAATAAATTTCACTTGTTCCTTGCAAGTGTTTTCTGAACTTGTTTGCTACAATGATAATGATAATTGCATGGTCTATACAGGTTAAGCACAAACAGGAACATTCCTTGCGGCCCTTTCTTAATTCTTTGCTACGCAGAGTTCTTGACCTAGCTGAAGTTCATCCATATCCAAGAGTGCGCATCTCAAAAAACTTGTGTAGGACAAACTGCCCCTGCCATGGTTTCTTCTGCAAGTAAAGGTGCTCCTCCATCAAGTCTTGGCAGGAGAACTGTAAGAAGGAAGAATTATAATTGAAGCAGCATCATTAGATGTGATACTCGGGAATTTCACGTTTTAATTTTAGTTGTAAAAAACCTGCTTTCATTTGCTAGCTATGCTCTGCCCATAAACACCTAATTTTCCAGATATTCTCAATATTAGCATCAAAGGAAAAACTGCTCCAGCTCAGCACTCAAGTGCCACTCGACTCCAGCAAAGAAGAAGAATGTGAAATATCTTTCACTCAAAATTCTGGTCTGAGAATGTGATGTATGACAGCATATGTGCGTCCAAACATTAAATTATAACAGCTGTGAAATATCTAACTGATGTTTAAACAAGAATAGTTTATCTTCTACCATCTCAGCATTTCTCATAATGTTTCAAACCTGGAGGTGCTGTTGCACCCTCATGTAAGTAGTGTCCATTTTTGTTGTAAGAGTATTTTCTAGTTCAAGTGAAATGGATGGTATCCATTTAGCATAAAACATTAGATACTTCGATCTGTTTTTGGATGCCTTTTTGTTTTGAATATGTTTTTTATTTTTTAATAAACCACATGGCACTCTATGGTGGTGATATGTCAATCTTTTTGGTTCTTAGATTATTGTGGTTGATGGGTATTGGGACAGTGGGGTTATGTTTTGCTTCAGAGTGAGGGTCTTGAAGGGTTAAGTTGGTGTTTGATTTGCAATAGAATGACTTTTGAGTACCAACTTTTGACTCATTTTTAATTTAGTTTGATTATTGTGTGAGGGCATAAATGGTTTTAGGGTTACCATCTATGCCTACCGGGATCTGGAGTTCAATATACTGGTAATACCGATTATGCTCACCATAGATAGGTAAAACTGATCTGATCTGATCTACGTAGGCATATAGATTTGGGAATTGAGATACAGGAGACTTTTTTATGCATTTTCTACTGTTTATGATCTTTTCTTCCTTCATGCAAGTTCAATGAAATGCATAAAAAATTAAAAAAAAAACAAATAATTTGCTCAACAAATAAAGCACCGAGCTATTTACAAATAAAATATCAAATCACCAAATGGTTTGCACTTACTGATCTGAAGGGAGAATATATGAGCAAATTATACTCTAATTACAAAGTAGAAGCCTTAAAGAAGGCATCAGAGACCCAAAACAAAACTACCTACAACAACCCTCTAGATACATACACCATATAGTTCACATCACATACACCATGCCCCACAATTTATTAACCACTTCTATCTTTATTTCCATGACCATATTATCTCCTCGGGAAGTTCCACTCCAACCATTGTAATACTGTCTAGATATGTTATGATGGTTGTCAATGTTGCCATCGGCATACCGAACTTTACTCTTTTCTCTTCCACTTTCCACTGTTGTTCCCTTCTAAGCTCTCTGCTCTTGTTAGTATGCTCCACCCGACATAGCTCTATGGCACTGCCAAGCAAGAGCTGGTCCCAACCACTAGAACAACCAATAACAGAGCTACAAGCCGCTTTATTTTTGCTTTGTTCTATACATTCACAACCAAGTTGAGACATTATTTATATAGATGTATATGCTAGTGTGAATCGTGAGCAAAATTAAAAATCATGGTTTCTCCACTAAGAATTGAGATAAGATAGAGAGATTATTCATATATTATTTGACTAAAAAAATAGTTTTGGTTAAAAGCTAATACATCTCTCATGTTAGTTAGGGGAAACTGTATCTACAGCAGCAACAGCCTCAACAGGGAAACTCCACTTTCATTAGATTTTACGAATGAAAATTAAAAAACCCATAAAAATATCTTCCATTTTCTAAGTGCATTTCATTCCAATTAAAAGACGTTGGTGTGCGCTTACTATTATTGCCTAGGAATTGGAAGCTTTATCATGTCAAGGATCATGAGCTAAAAAATCTAATAATTTAGAGGTGGGTACCTACCCCAGATTTTATTCTCAAATTTAATCAACAGTTTCAGTAGCTTCACATTCTATCACTATCAAATCTCTCCTAGTTTTGTTTTGTTTTTTTTTTCTCTTCAATAAAATCTAGATTATGGGTATATTGTGTAAAATGTCAAGTCTTATTCTTGATCCACTCACAACATTAGGAGTGTTGAATCGAGCTGACGGCAAAAATTTGCCCTCAGTTCTATTAGTTTGAAAGATACAATGGAATGGAAACTACTAAACAAATATTAAAAAATAACTAACAAAATAAAAACAAATAATTCAAGAAAATTATCATTTATAGAACTTAAATTCTAGAAGCTGTACTTTATGAGTTCTATATTTCGAAATCATTCCATTATGTTGTCATTATTGAGGGACTTTACTATGCTATCAATTGTCGTACCAAACAATCATTATTCAATGATGTCCCATTCAGCCCATAATTTAAGTGCCCTTTTCCACAGCTATCTTTTCTCTGCAAGTATTCCAATTTCTTTGAGTGTAGTAAATATTTTACTCAAACTATGTCAAGAATGTGTTTTTGATTTGGTTGTCTAATGAACCTCTGAAGGGGCGGGCTAGGATTAGGATTCGAGATAGGAAAACTGAGGAAGGGTTAATTTCTTGAGAAAGAGCGTTTGATGCCATCAGATTAGAAATCTATGCATGCATTTTACAGAAATCTTCAGTTGAATTGACTTTGAGCTAGTAACCTATGTGGATATCTTGCATACCTCTGTCTTTTTTTTTTTTTTTAAGGTATTGGACAATAATTTTGTGCATATTTCTATGGGTATCGCCTCATCGTTAGAGACCGAAATGGTAATGTCATATCAATTTGTTGCTCATTTGGGAAATTACTCTTTAAGTGCGTGCTCCAGTTGTTTGAGTTTACCTTTTTTTTCTTTTTTTTTTAATTCCTGTTACTATTACCAAGTGATTTGATTAGTCACATATATACATACGCATACCTGACTTTGTTTGAAGGAAAATGCTATTTGCACAGTTGGTGCACACCGTTGCACCATTTCATTTTTTTTTTTAAATGTTTAAGAATACTAACAAAATAATGTAAGAAAAAAATGAAAAAAAAAATAACACTAACAGTGCACACCAGCTGTGTTAACCAAGCATCGTCTTAAACACGTTGTTTGAAAATTTTTTCATTACGTACAAATGTTGTAAAGTTACGTAATACTGCCAGTGATATGGCTTGAGGAGGGCATGATCCACCCAAACTTTTTTCAAAATTTAAAATATATTTTTAAAATTTTTTAAAAATCTCAAATAGTCCTGAAATCTTATTTATGATTATATATATAAATTGGCCTCCAAAAAGATTTATAAATTTTTTATTTTCATATATTTTCAAAATTTTGGATATACATAAAAATGTCTCTTTCTAATTATCTCTATAGCCCTTAGGTTTTATATAATTTCTCTAGATTATCTATTTTTTCGGAAGTGTTCACACAAAATTAAATTAAACAATAAATTACTACATGTATGTTAGTTTTATATTATATACTATTGAGTTTTTTACTATAGAATTCAAAATAAAATTATCAAAAAAATCATTTAAATTTATTATTTATATAAAAAAGAGATATTGATTTATTTTCTAAACTTTATTGAGTATAAAAAAGTTTATTTACGGTTTCATTTGTAATATTCTATATTTAATGTGACACTAAAATAAATAGAATTTACATTAAATTTGATCAATTAATTTAGATATTAGAGTGAAAAATTATATTTAAAAAAATTGATAATTTCTGCAAAAAATAATAATTCTTAAATATTTTATATTTAAAAAATAATAATAGATGAATATTATTCTTTGAAACAAACAATAAGTCATGTATTTTTACGTTATTAGACAAATTATCGAAATTTAATTTTATATATATTATAATTTTATAATATTTTATATATTTTATATATTTTATATAAATATATCGTATGATAGAAAAAAATTCTGTTAGTTCCACCACTATGTACAAAGTTATATAAAAAAAAGTAAAAGATTTTTTTATTTTATTCGTAGTTTTTAGAATATCACAATTTTTTGCAGCTCCTCTATGACATTGCAATATTCTTTTTAGTAGTTAATAAATTGTGTATAAATTGTGAAGTTAATTATATTATAAAACATATGTAATATATAACATAAAATTATCTCAATTTATGAATTTACACACTAATAATACTTTTCTTGCCATCTGAATCAACTCATAATTAATAAACAATAAATCTATATAATATGTATAAAACTAACTAATCGTAAAAAAAAAAAAAGAGGAAGAAGAATATCTTGATGTATAATTTTATAGAGCATCACATCAAAATATTCATATAAATTATATATTTTATTCGTATAAAAAGTTATATATGAAAATGATAGATTAATAACTATTTCTCAACTAATTTACACCTTTATGTAAAATGAAGAATAATTTACAATATTAAAACTTATTGGTAAATGGAGCAATATGTTATATTGTTTGATTTAGAATTTGAATTGCAAATATTTTTTTTTATCTTAAATTCAACATTATATTTTTTAAATTCTCATATAAAATATAATGAGCATTGCTCAACATTTTACAGTTCAAGATATAAAATTAGCATATAAGCCTCCATTTTGGTTGAAGAAATGTCTGAATTGTTTTGAGTCTTCTTCAACTTAAATCAAAACACAGAGGCGAGATTGAAATCTCATTGATACCTCAACATCGCACATGCTTTGCTAGTTTGCTTACATAGTATCTTAACGTTTGCTAGTGTAGGCACAGGTTTTTCATTTTACTCTTCTTCAGAAATTGACTTTTTTGTTTTGCATTGAATTTCCTCCTTCGTGGCCCTTTTAAAATTATTGCTGGATCAACTGGTCTAGTTAATGTTTTGAATACCGTACTAGTATCGATACCGATCAAGTCATTGAAACGAAATATTTTGATATCGATATCGTTTTGTGTACCGTTTCAGAATAATTTATACATAAATAAATTATATAGATAAATACAATTAGAAATTATATTTTAAAATAATAGTTAATATATAAATAAATTATATAGATAAATATATATGTAATTAATTTAGTCTAAATTGAGGTTAAAATATAGTAAAAAATTTAAAAAAAATAAAAAAAAATGGTACGGCCGAAATCCGATACGGCCAGTAAAATCGACCGAAACGAAATTCAATATTATTTGTACCGACCGGTACGGAAAATTTCGACCATACCAGCCGGTACGACACGGTATTTAAAATACTGAGTCTAACTTTTAGTTGCTGTTGTTTACTTAAAGAACTGAGAGAGCATATCAGAAGTGAAAAATATTATTCACTCTATGAATCAAATGCTTGTCGATAATTTTTTTATATTTTAATTTGTAAACTGATATGGATATCAAGATTGCTCTTGATGGATTTTAAATTTTAGTATTGATTTTAAATTTCTAGCTTTTGTAGACTTGAGTACTGATTTTAATTTTTTTGTTTTTTAACTTTTATGCTAGATTGAGTAACTAATGTGACGAAATTGGACAGTCAATGGGGCAAGGGGAGGGCGATGGCATGGCACTGGACGAAGGGGTTGAAGGGCGATGGATGTTGCAGTACGATGCTTTTTTTTTTTCTCTCTGTGAAATAAGTATTGTATAGATAAAATACATAATTACAACAATACAATATTTAATGGGGTGAAAGTCTTCAACAATCATCCTAAAATAAACAAAATAGCACTAAAACAAAAAATAAAAGAGAAATCCTAGGGGGCAGACGGTCTGCCCCCCACACACAGAGCAGCCCCCGCCACTCCCGGTGACGGTGGGCGACACCGCCCCTGCCATCGGGACCGGTGGATTCAGGCGACCTCACCTCTACAACAGCAAGCTCCGGCAAGCTCCGGTGTGCCCCCGGCAGCCTTAAACCCATTTTGGACCCGTACGCCGGTCTCGATGGCGGGGGCAATGTCGCCCACCGCCACCGGCGGCGGCTCCGTTCGCTCCATGGCCGAATTCCCTTAAATTCATCTTCATTTTATTTTTTTATTGTGCTTTTTATTATATTTTTATATTTTTATTATGTTTTTTATTATGTTTTTTATTATATTTTTTATTATGTTTTATTCATTTTATTTTTTAATTATATTTTTAATCTTTATTTTTTTATTTAATCTTTATTTTTTTATTTTATTTTAATGTGTTTTTCATAATAAAGTAACGTTGGGCTGCTTTAGACGCTGGGGACAGCCGGACCGATCCCCAGCGTCTCCCAAAATAAAAATGTGTTATCTCGTCAGTAAATTAACTCCAGCCTAATTCTCACAAGAGAAGCCGCTCAAAAGTAGTTTTGACATATTCTGATAAACAGATTATAAACCTATGATTAAAAACCGCAATCGAGAAGGGTACGCTGTATTTATTTGATTTGTTTCGAACGAAAAAGACTATCACATCCACGTCATCTTATCGCTAATTATTGAAAGCAGGAATATAAGAGAGAATAAAGTTGAGGGAGATCCAGTACACAAGCAAGGATTAACCACCGACAGTGATGGCGCGTGAAGGCCATGCACCACACTAAACAGAATATGAGCACACGAATCATGAAGATCAGAGGTCCTTGACCTGGAAACTGCCGCGCATAGCGGCTAAATACCTCATTTTGGACAGTAGCGCATTTGATCCACGTGTGTTAAGAGTAACGCGTGAGACACACGTGCAACCTTTTTAAATGTAAAACTCACATCATTGGACAGATCGGTGGCTAAGGAGTTAGATAGTGGGGCGCGTGGCAATCGGAGAAGGCTAGCAAGCATAAGATTGAGAATCCAAAGTACTATCTCTAAGAAAACCAAGGAAAAAACTAGAAAAATCAGAAGGAAACTAAAAACCAACTTCAAATGCCAGACGAAGGCCCGATGGCTGAATTTATGAGCGAGATAAGCTCGATAGAGAGAACCAAATAAAGAAAAGCTCTAATTACCCGGCCAAATTTTTGCAGCATGATGCTTACTACAATCTATTTCACTACTAAGAGCATGTTTGAGATTGCGTTTCAAAGTTTTCAAAGTGCTTTTAAACAGTTAAAAGTACTTATAAAGAAAAATGACATGTTTGGGTAATTTTATTAAAAGCGATTGAAAAAGTTAAAAATCAGCTTTTTCAATAAACACAAAATTAGAAATTTTATGAGAAAACTATTGCAGATAACTATATATTTTTAAAAAACTACCGTAACTAACTCTAAAAGTGCTTTAGACATATGGATCCCAAACAATAAATAACTTTTTAGTAGTAGATTTTATTACATTAAATTTTAATTTATAAGCCTTAAATTAAAAGTAATATTTCTCACCATAATGCCAAATATGCACTAAGTTTATTTTATTAATTTCTCTAAATGAAACACTTAATGAGTTTAGTAGACTGTAGTCTAATAAGTATTATTGAAATAAAAATTTTAATATAATTTTTTAAAATTTTAAAATAATAATAATAATAATTTATTTAACTATTAAAATTATCTGAACCCTTCCCATCTCACTTTAACCCAAACGGACCTTAATATTAGTACCACTCGTCTTCTTCCCCGCAATATGTGAAAGAGAGACGGACGCATGATCATCTTGAGACTGGAGTGAGCCTCACTTCCCAGTCCCAAGCACACCCACACTCATTCTATACAGAGAAAAGCCACAGATCTAGCGACAAAGAGATAACAAACTTAGTCCGTAGATTGCAAGGAACGCTTAGACTTTTACTCTCTAGAGAGTGCCAGAGACAGACAGACGGAGCCATTTTTGTTTGACAGTTAAGAGATGGAGGAGTCAAAGGCATTGGCTCAAAAGCAGCAGCAGCAGCATCATCATCATCATCAACAACAACAACAACAACAACAACAACAACAGCAACAACAACAACAACAAATGATGCTACAACACCATCAACAACAGCAGCATCAGCAGCAGCAGCAGCAGCAGCAGCAGCAACAATTCCTGCTTTTTCAACAGCTTCAGAAACAGCAGCAGCAGCAGCAACAAGCGGCGGCCATTTCTCGTTTCCCGTCGAACATCGACGCTCACCTGCGGCCGATTCGGCCCGTTAATCTTACACCAAACCCTAACATCCCTAACAACAATATTCCTAATTTGCAGCAAAACCCTAACAATCCGAGCCCTCAGCAGCAACAATCGCAGCAGCAGCAGCAGCAACAACTTCAGCAGCAGCAGAATAGGGCGATCCGACCTGTGAATCAACCGGAGCTGCAAATGGCTTATCAGGACGCCTGGCGGGTCTGTCACCCTGACTTCAAGCGCCCCTTTGCTTCTCTCGAAGACGCCTGCGAAAGGTTTGTTTTCCTTTTTCGGTTAAGGTTTATTTATTTTATGTTTTCTGAACGACTGGCCGTCTTGTGAAATGTGAAATTTTGTGAATTTCTGTTTGTTGCTGAGAAAAAAAATCTCTTGGAAGCAATAAACTGGATTTGTATGTACCTAGACATTTTCATTACCCTGTATGCCTTGTTTCAATGTGCTTCTCTTTTGCCTCTAATGGATTCTTCGTATATTTGCGCCTTGGTAGTATAATCGCATTATGAAGGTTTGAAGAGAATTATTAGTGGTATTGCATTATAATGTATGATAGTAGTTTACAGATATTATTCACCTATACCTACAACGTGAGTTGTTTTGAAGAATGTTGTATATGGGATGATTTAATTAGTTTATTGGAGATTTAAAAAGGATCTCAAAGCTGGGTAATTCACCGTCTTTAAATTTGTGTACTGGAAGCTTGGTAAAAAAAATCTGGATTCCATAATGGAGACAGAAACTGGATAGCTAAGATGTTATTTTCCCCATTTTTCTGGGTGAATACAACAATTTACATACATGAGGCCGGAAGAAAATTGGTGTTTTCTGTATATGGCACTTTAGTATGAATAAATGGTGTGTTTTTCTTAAATTTTATGTTGATAAATGTGGCATAGTGAGAATTGGAAAGCTATGTGAGTGTGGTTTTCCCAAATATTTGAAAGCAAATATAGATACAAACTGAATATGGATTTTGGTGTTTGGAGTCATGTGCGATACCATGTTGAACTGTTTGGTTTTTTGTTTTAGATAACACAACCTTCCCATATATATGTTGGTTGTGTTATGAGTCTTATGACTGCCACAAAGTGAAAAGCAAATATGCACAAAAAAATTAAAGAAGAAGATGCAACATGTAAATGCTATTTTGATGCTTGAAGTGGGACAGTGGAATCAATTGTTCTGAAATTTGTATTGGAATGGTTGATGCTGTAGTTAGAATTAGATGTTAAAAAAACTATATTATGTACATTGCTGTGATAAAGTAAGAAATGCACATGAATGTTTGCGTGTACCATTGGCATTTCAGTCTATGCCACTGTGGTAAGCTTTGGGGGTTTCTCTTTACAATTCTATGTTCATAGAGCATTTTTTATAACCATACACTGTCCAGGTTTTAGTTGTGCTTCGAATTTCTGATGTAAGAAAGTTAGTAACTTAGTACCCTTTGTTCTAATTTTTTTCTACATGATGTTGTGCTTCGTTATTTGTCAATGTTGTCTGGACTTTTGGTTTTTAGCTATTTGTGCTTAATCTGTGGGTGCTTTATTGGTCAATTTGATAAAGATGTCCATCTTCTAGGGATACTGGAAAGGCACCCCTGTATTCAGCCCACCTCCCCGGCCCCCTAGGGCACGGTGGGATAACCCGCCCCGGGTGCGGGTGCGGGTGCGGGCAAGGTTAGAGAAATTTCAAGGCTATGCAGGCAGGGATGGGTAGGTTACCCACCCACCCCACCCACATAAATATTAATATTTAAAATGTATATAAACTCATAACTGAAACCCTAATTAATTTTACCCTTCTCCTCTCTCTCTTGCTCTCCAGCCAACTGCCGCTTCCTCCTCCATTCCTCTTCGTCCCCCTTTCTTCTCGTATTTATTATTTTCCTTTCTTCTTCCTCCTACATCATAACTTATTTATGATTCATTGCCTCCAACAGATCCATGACAGTGAGGTCTCCGAAGTTTAGATCCATGGCACTGTGATGGAAGCCTCACACGTGCTTACTAGAGAATAGGTGTGTTGGGTGATGGAATTTAGGGTTACCTCAAGGCAACATAAAGACTCAGGTGTATGATGGGCGAAAATCAAGACTAACTCGGGCTAGCACTTAACTCTCAAATATGTGGAAGAGAAAAATCTCAATTCATTGAAGAAAGTATAATGAAAATTACAAAGCAAAGGCCGAATATAAATTTTAGGGCTTCACTAGGGTTTCAGCATTCCTTCTCCCCAATTGCTCCCTTTATTTCCTAACATAACTCAAACTCCTAAATTAAAGAAAAAAATCTTATCAAATACCAAAATTAAAGGAAACAGACTAGGAAATAACTTAAACAAAAGATAATAGATAAATCCCTAAATTATAGGATATGTGGCCGTCACCCCCTTCCTTAAATTAATGGATTTGTGATCTTCTCATCCAATCCCTAAAATCAAGGAATTCGATTAACTCTTGGATTCTTCTTATTGCACTGACCTTGGGCGCCCAGCTCCTCTCCGCTCAAACCATGCATGCACCCCAAGGCACTCCTCCTAGCCTTTGCACGCCTAGCTCGCCTAGTGGTATTGGGAATGACTCTCCTTGCATCTCCATCAATCCTCCCCCCTTCAAGACCAACCTTGTCCGCAAGGTCCAAATATGGAAATTGTTCCTTGAGAACTCGAATACTCTCCCATGTAGCATTTTCGGTTGGAAGCCCCTTCCATTGAACCAAGGCTTCGGTTCTTACTTGGCCACCCTTTTTCACGAGCCTATACTCCGTGATCTTTTCGGGTTGGATTGCCATTCTTCCTTCTTCATCCACCATGGGCATCTCGCTTACTACTTTGGTTTGATCTCCAATCTTCCTTTTTAGTCATGAGACATGAAAAATAGGATGGATGTGAACTTCTTCCGGTAGGTCTAGCTTGTATGCAAGTGATCCGCACTTCTCCAACACTTGATAAGGGCCAAAATATTTAGCCCTCAACTTGCTCAATGTTGCTTTGTGTAATAATAGATAACCTAAAAGTGTTTTTTCCTCTTATTCATTGACCTATCACTATGTATATATGCACTACACACAATAGACATTTATACCCTTAGAGGTTACACTACCCTCAGAGGTTACACTAATTACATGCTTTCTAACGCTCCCCCTCAAGTTGAGGCATATATATCATATAAGCCTAACTTGTAACAAATAAGTTTTAAACGATTACAACACAAAGACTTAGTGAACATATCTGCGAGTTGGTCAGCAGATTTTACAAAAGGTGTAGAAATGTCACCACTTAATATCTTATTGCGAATGAAGTGACAATCAATCTCTATGTATTTAGTCCTCTCACGGAACACAGGATTAGAGGCAATATGCGCTGCAGCTTGATTATCACAAAATAGTTTAAGAGGAGTAGAAGCTGGGAACCCAATTTCTTGGAGGAACGTTGCAGCCATGTCAGTTCACTAGTGGTGTGGGCCATTGCTCTGTATTCGGCTTCTGCACTAGATCGAGCTACTACTGCTTGTTTCTTACTCTTCCATGTAACCAAGTTACCTCCCACAAAAGTACAATATCCAGTAGTAGATCTTCTATCTGAAGGAGATCCTGCCCAATCAGCATCTGAAAAGGCTTCCACTCTGAGATGCCCATTTGGTCGATACAACAATCCAAGGCCAGGAGCTCGCTTAAGATAACGAAGAATATGAATTACAGCATCCCAATATACGACTCGTGGCATTTGTAAAAACTGACTTAGTACACTCACTGCATAAGAGATGTCTGGTCTAGTGATAGTGAGATAATTTAATTTTCTGACAAGTCTTCAATCCCTACCTGGATCTCCAAACAACTCCCCTTTCTCTTTCAAGAATGTACGATTCGGATCCATAGGGGTGTCAATAGGTCGTGCACCCAACATGCCAATTTCTTCTAGAAGGTCAAGAACATATTTTCTCTGAGACAGATTGATACCCTTTTTAGATCTGCCGACTTCAATTCCAAGGAAATATCTAAGCTTGCCCAAATCTTTTGTTTGAAACTGATCATGTAGAAACTGTTTTAGTCGCGTAATCCTAGCAGAGTCACTCCTAGTAATCACAATGTCATCCACATATACAACCAGTATAATGTGACCTGCATCACTATGTAAGTAAAATACAAAATGATCTGTTTGGCATCTATGAAGACCAAATGCTAATACAGCATCAGAGAACCTCCCAAATCATGCTTGGGGAGATTGTTTTAAACCATACAATGCCTTCTTTAACTTACATACAGTATCTCGATATTCCCCCTGAGCAACAAACCTAGGTGGTTGCTCCATATAAAGGCTAGTCTAAATTAGCAATAAGAGAGATCAATACTCGAACAAAAGAGATTTTGGCAACAGGGGAGAATGTCTCCTCGTAATCAATGCCATATGTTTGCGTGTAGCCTTTTGCAACCAAACGTGCTTTCAAACGCTCCACAGACCCATCAGAATGGAATTTGATTGTATATACCCATTTACAGCCAATGGGTTGTTTACCTGGTGGTAGTGGAACAAGATTCCATGTTCCGTTATGGTGAAGGGCATTCATTTCACTTTCCATAGCTGTCTTCCCTCCTGAATCAGATAAAGCATCTTGAACTGTCTTAGGAATAGAAAGTTTTGAAAGTTGAGATGTAAAACATGAGAATGAAGGAGATAAGGCATGATAAGAAACAAATTGGCTAATTGGATGTTTAGTAACACAAGAACGAGTACCTTTGCGGAGGGTAATAGGTAAAGAGTCTGATGTACTGGGCAATTCGGGATCTGAAGATGGAGACGCAGCTGGTGGGAGCATGGGAGTCGGCAACTTCGAGCGACGTGAGTGAATCTGTAAGGGAGAGGGTGGAGGTGGAGGACCAATGACAGGAGGAGAAAGTGTAAGAGTTGGTAATCGTAGAGGATCACACTCAACACTCGAGATTGTGTCAGAGAAATAAGGTATGGACTCGAAGAAGGTAACGTCAGCACTAACAAAGTAGTGTCTAAGAATAGAACTATAACAACGATATCCTTTTTGAGTCCGAGAATAACCAACAAAAAAACATAGTAGAACGAGGATCAAGTTTATCACAACCCGGGCCAAGGTTATGAACATAGCGCACACACCCAAAGATTTTTGAAGGATAAACGGTGGAGATGAAGGAAACAAGGTGGAGAAAGAAGACAAACCGTCAAGAACTGATGAAGGCATACGGTTAATAAGGTAACAAGCAGTAAAAACACTATCACTCCAAAAACATTTAGGAACATGCAAGTGCAGTAATAGAGCTTGGGTTACATCTAACAAGTGACGATTTTTGCATTCAGCCACCCCATTCTGTTGAGGTGTATAAGAATACGAAGTTTGATGAACAACTCATTTGCTACTTAAGTAAGTAGTAAAGGCACTAGATAGATACTCTTTAGCATTATCAGAACGCAAAACTTGAATTTTCTTGTTGAATTGAGTTTTAATTTCTTTCCAAAACACTTGGAATATGGAAAGAAGTTCAGATCTTGCTTTCATCAAATACAATTAGGTGACACGAGAGTAATCATCAATAAATGTAACAAAATATTGAAACTTATTTGATTCAATGTTGATTGGTCTCCATATATCAGAGTGAACCAATTCAAAAGAACTCGACGCTCGTTTATAAACCCGAGGTACAAAAGACACACGATGGTATTCACTAAGTTGACATGCTTCATAAGAAAAGGGAGACACATTTCCCAAGTTTTTAACTTGACACTTTAAAAGAGAAAGAGGGGTGTGACCAAGGCGACAATGCCATTCATAAGCAAATGAGACAGGAGATGTAAGAGCTCAAGTGGGTGACTGTTGGATATCAAGATAATAGAGGCCACCAGCTTCATGCCTTGTACCAATCTTCGTTCCCGTCTTGAGATCCTGAAAAATATATGAAGAGGGATAAAAAGTCACTGAACATTGAAGATTTTGAGTAATCTGACTAATAGACAACAAACTGAAAAGAAAACTAAGAGCATATAAAACGGATGACAAGGATATAGAGTCAGAGAGCTTAGTGGATCCAATGCTTGTAACTAGAGCAAGAGACCCATTAGCAAGAGTGACACTTTTTAGAGATGTGACAGTATTTAACTTGGATAAGGCAGAAGACAAACCGGTCAAATGTTCATTAGCTCCTAAATTAATGATCCATGGACCTTGAGCGGATGAGACTAGGCATGCAGATGCTATACCTGAGTGGGTAAGAGTAGCCGTGGAAGATGAAGCCCATGTGCCCTTCAAAAACTGCTCACACTCATCTTTTAATACACTCATCATATCTGGATTGGAGGTCGTCGATTATGGTGTAGAATCTTGGCATATAGCCTGATTAGCCGACCTAGATGGTCTACCATGTAAATCCCAACAATAGTCCACTGAATGGTTAGCACGACCACAATGTGTGCACTTACGAGGCTCTCGACCTCTTGTACGATTACCTTTGGTATCATGTCCTCCACGTACACTTCTATCACCTCGGCCTCCACGCCCACCAGAAGCAACATAAGAGGCAACCAAAGTGGACCTCTCACTAATCAGATCAAAGGACAACTGAGATTCAGGCATCCGATAATGTGGCACGTTGAAGTCGGGAGAACACCTTAGGAAATAAAGGAAGTTGTGGACCCGCCAAAATTTGAGAACGAACTGACTCATATTCAGGTTTTAAACCAACAAGGAATGGAACAACGTTAAACTCTTCACGTTGTTTTAACATATATGAAACATCAGAAATAATAGGTTGATTCATTTTGAGTTCTTCACATATGTTCATCACTTGAGAATAGTACTCTTCCAAATCTAAAGTATCTTGCTCCAACCCAAAGAACTGCTTACATAGTTCATAAATACGAGTTGTATTCCCAACACTGGAATACATATGTTTGAGATGGTTCCACGCTTCTTGGACAGTGTCAAAATGAATAACACTAGAGCCAATATTAGGCTCAATACTAGTCAACATCAAAGACAAGATTTGAGCATCCTCTTGCTTCCATTGAGCAAATTTAGAGTCATTTGGATTAGGTTTTGGACCAACCAGATGATTAGAAAGTCCATTGCCTTTCAAATATATAGTAACAGATTTTGACCATAGCATATAGTTCTTTCCACTCAACTTTGCAGAAGTCATAGGCATATTGAAGTTTGATCCAACCGATAATGACTCAAACTTAGTTGCCATAGATATAAATAAATATCACAATTCCACTTTCGAAGTAAATTTTCACACAAAATTCGTGATATGTATGAAAAATAGGAAAATGTGATTTGAAAACTTGAAATCTAGCTCAAATACCCCAAAAATCAACCTAAATAGTCAAATTTCGGCTTTATATCGGATTGATTCGGTCAAAGTAGACACGGATGGGCTCGAAACCGGTATGTTTCGGCCGGTATCGGCTTTGTATCGGTATCGGTATCGGTATCGGTATCGGTATCGGTATCGGTATCGGTATCGGGTTAAACTTGTACCGGAATTTTAGCTGTCAAAACCGGACGAGTTTATCCTAACCGTGAATAAGACTTGATTATTTCCTTTACCAAACAAACCGTATTCCAAATAGGAATAAGTTCTTATTCCAGGTTTAGAATATTCACACTTGAGAATAGGGTAGCCTATACCGTCAACCAAACACTCCGGCACTTCACCTGTTGCCGACGACAGAGATGTTTTCCCGGCAGCTGATGGCGACGAGAACCTTCCGACGACCACAAAAACTGTAGGTGACTTCAACCCTGGTTCCCACTACCAGATACGACACCAAAAACTCGCCGGAAACAACACCTCAATGACCTACGTAGCGTCAACGACGACAAGAAACTGCCGGAACGCGCGGAAGACGACGGCGAACACTCGGGAGCTGGAAAACACACCGACGAGCTCACAACATGCGGAAGAAGACAACAGAGATGTTAGATCCGACCACAGCAACCGGATCTAACACTGGAAAACACACCGACGAGCTCACAACAGTGAACTTGCCCACACAGCACTCACTACAGACTAGTCGCTCTGATACCATGTAATAATAGATAACCTAAAGAGTTTTTTCCTCTTATTCATTGACCTATCACTATGTATATATACACCACACACAATAGACATTTATACCCTCAGAGGTTACACTACCCTCAGAGATTACACTAATTACATACTTTCTAACACTTTGAATAGTGCCTTGTGCTCTCTTGGTAGGTACTTGAGAAATACCCATTCACCCGGTTCAAAAGCCTCTATACTCCTTCCTCTATCAAAATGTTTCTTCATTTGATCTTGAGCACGGGTTAAGTTCTTTTTGAGTTCCTTCAAGACTTCATCCCTCTCTTAGTTCCACATCCACCAAGTCATTTGGTGAACTACCTATTTCATAGGCTACAAGGACCGGTGGTGGTCTTCCATAGAGTGCCTCAAATGGTGTCATTTTGATGGATCGATGGTATGATGTGTTGTACAAAATTCAGTCTATGCCAAATGCTCTTCCCACTTCCTTGGATATTGGTGCACAAAGCACCTAAGATATTGCTCAAGAGTTCGATTGGTCACCTTTGTTTGGCCATCAGTTTGAGGATGATAAGTAGAGCTTCGGCCCAACTCCGTCCCATGCATCTTGAAATACTCCCTCCAAAAGTTACTCATGAAGACACAGTCTCTTTTAGTCACTATACTTCTCGACATCTCATGAAGCTTCATCACTTGATCCACATAAAGCTTAACAATAGTCTTGGTCGTGTATGGATGCACCATTATAATGAAGTGTGCATACTTGGTCAATCGGTCCACCACTACAAGCACTCCATTACAACCATTTGAGAGTGGTAATTTCTCTACAAAGTCCATAGTAACATGTTCCCAAGTTTGAGAAGGGATCGGCAAGGGTTGCATCAACCCCTTGGGCTTGCTACTTTCATTCTTGGCTCTTTGGCAAGTGTCGCACCCTCTCACATACTCCCTCACCTCTTCTTTCATGCCATCCCAATAAAACAATCTAGCCACCCTTACCCAAATACGGTACACCCCCGAGTATCCACCCTCCTTGGAATCATAAAAGTGGCTCAAGATCTTCCTTCTAATCTCTCCTCCACTCGGCACCACCACTCTCCCCTTGTATTTTAAAAGCTCATTACTCAACTCATAATTTTCTAATCCCTTAGCATCCACCTCTAGCTTCTCCATCACCTCCTTACACCTTAGGTCATATTTTATTCCCTCCTCTCTAATCTCATCCCAAACCCCCCATGAAGGACCCAAAAAGACCTCCAACATCTCACCATCTTCCCACCTTGATAGGGCATCGGCAACCCTATTCTTCTTGCCCGGCCTATACACCAATTCAAATTCAAAGTCAAGGAGTTTGGATACCTACCTTTGTTGATCTGGTATAGTAATCCGTTGCTCCAAGAGGTGCTTCAATGGTTGTTAATCCGTGACTATCAAGAATTTTCTTCCCAACAAGTAAGGTCTCTATACCCTCACGGCTTCCATGATGGCAAACATCTCCTGCGCATATACATTCCACCTCTTCTTTTGGACACCAAGGGTTTTGCTAATGAAGGCTAGTCGCTTCCCTTCTTGTGTCAAAACAGCCCCTACTTCTACATTGCTTGCATCCATGTATAGTTCGAACATCTTCTCAAAATTAGGCATGGCAAGGACGAGTGTAGTTATTATGGCTTTTTTCAGAGCTTCAAATGCCTCATCCCCTTCTTCACTCCACTTGAAATTATTTTTCTTGAGCATGTTGGTGAGTGGCCTTGCAATGGAAGTATAGTTTTTAACAAACTTTCTATAGTAACCCGTGAAGCCAAGGAAGCCCCTCAATTCGGTGATTGTTTTTGGTTTGGACCAAGCCACCATGGCTTCTACCTTCCTTGCATCCACCTTGACCCCTCGTGTGAGATCATGTGCCCCAAGTACTCTTATCTTCTTTTGGCCGAATGCACACTTAGACAACTTAATGTAGAAAGAGTTGTCAAGTAGTACTTCCAAAACAATCTTCAAATGCCTCAAGTGTTCCTCTCATGTCTTCGAATAAACAAGTATGTCATCAAAGAATACCAATACATACCTTCTCAAATATGGCTTGAAAATTTGGTTCATGCATGCTTGAAAAGTTGAAAGAACATTGCATAGACTAAACGACATCACCAAATACTCAAAGTGGCCATTGTGAGTTCGGAAAGCCGTCTTGTAGATGTCCCCTCCATGCATTCGAATTTGATAATATCCGGCCCTTAGATCGAGTCTTGAGAAGAACATGGAACCCCCAAACTCATCTAGCATGTCATCAATGGTGGGAATTGGAAAGCGATCTTTGATAGTAGCCTCATTCAAGGCTCTATAGTTGGTGCAAAATTGCCATGCACCATCCTTCTTCTTCATCAAGAGAACCAGACTTGAGAATGAGCTTGTGCTTGGCCGAATGAGACCATTGGACAACACCTCATTAACTTGCTTCTCGATCATGGTCTTTTGGTAGTGAGCATACCAGTAGGAAGCAACATTAACTGGCTTGGCTTCCTCCTTCAAAGGAATGCGATGATCAAATTCTCTTGATGGTGGAAGTATCTTTGGGTCTTCCAACATTCTAGAGAACCGCCCCAACAACTCTCTTAATTCACTAGGCACCTCGGCACCTAACTCCTCTAAATCTTCCTCTCCCACTTCATGCCCCCACTCAAGCCCCTCGGTTGGGAGGCCAATCTAATAGCAAAACATTGTCCCCCTTGTTTCAAGATTTTCTCCATCTCATTGGACCCCACGACCTTACATCCTCCTCTTCTACTCATCCTCATGGTCACCCATTTACCCCCATCATAAACTCCATAGTCATTTTTTTGTAATCCGAAACTATCTTCCCCAACTCCTCTAGCCATTGAACACCCAACACCACATCCAACCCAACAATAGGTAGAGAATACAAGTCTATCACAATCTCAAGATCTTGTGTTTTCAAACACACATTCTTATAGACTTCTCTACACCAATTTTTCTCCACTAGCTACCTTGACTTCAAATAGAGTGATAGAAGTCATAGGCAACCCTAAGCGCTCGGCCACCTTGGTGTTGATGAAGTTGAGAGATGAACCATTGTCCACAAGGACCGTGATCTCCCTCTTGCCAATGTGTGCTTATGTCCTCATTGTTTTAGGCCTGACAACCCCCGCCAAAGCATGAATGGAAATATGAGGGTCTCCTCCCTCAGTCTTCCCTTGCTCTTGTTCCTCTTGCCCTTGCTCGAGCTCCTCCTTCTCTTCCTCTTCCTTTGGCTCCACTTCTATAAGAAAGATTTGCTTGGCTTTGCATTTGTGGTCAACGGTGAACTTCTTATTGCAGTTGAAACAAAGTCCCTTCTATCTCCTTTGTTGCATCTCCTCCCAAGATAGCCTCTTCACACCCATGGGCATGGGTTTGCTTCCACTTGGTGTACCTCCACTAGGACCTCCCGATGATAAATTCTTGCTAAAAGATTTGTTTTTCACGAACTTGAAAACCGTTGAGGGTGGTTTCCTCACTTCAAACCGTGCCACCTCCAATGCCTGCATCAAAGTCTTTGGCTTTTTGATTTTCACTTCCGCCGCTAGTTTACTCTTCAAGCCACCCACAAAGGTGCCAATGAGAGCCTTCTCTGACCACCCATGTGCTCTAGTGGACAAGTACTCAAACTCCTTTTGATAATTCCTTAAAGATCCGGTTTGTTTGATCTTTGAGAGAGTCTCATGGTAGTCCATATACTCGGTTGGCCCGAACCTCCACAAAAGCTCCTTGATAAACTTCCTCCATCTCAACTCCCTTCTTCAAGCCCCACACGTCTTCCTCATCCATTGCCACCATTCATTGGCCTCCTCCTCAAGGAAGTAGGCAGTACAAGACACCTTTGCATGGTCCTCCATGGGATTGTGCTCAACGTATTGCTCGGCCCTACTAACCCAAGTGCTGGGGTCATCACTATTGAATTTTGGAAAGTCCATCTTCGGCTTGAGAACTTCCCCCCTACGTGCTCCTCTTCTCTCTTCACGGTGCCCTTCTTCTCCTTCACTATCCCTGGTTGATCCCTCATGAGTGCTTGAGGAATCATGGGAAGATGAATCCGAGTCTTCCTCCCTCTCTTGATGTTGGTTTCTTTTGGATCCATGAGAACTTGTTAAACTATGGGCCCTTCTCTTATGGCGTCTTCTCTCTCCATTCTTCCCTTGGTCCACCAATTGGTGAAGTACCTCCTCTAACCTTACAAGCCGTTCATTGGTGGCGGTGAGTTGTGCCACCAAGTTGGCTTCAATGGTCTCAATCCACTCCCTTGAGTTGGTTGCCGTTAAGCCATGGCTTCCTCTTCTTGGGTTGGATTCCTCTCAATGAAAGCACCAATGATGGAAGCCTCACACATGCTTATTAGAGAATAGGTGTGTTGGTGATGGAATCTAGGGTTACCTAAAGGCAACACAAAGACTCAAGTGTATGATGGGTGAAAATCAAGACTAACTCGGGCTAGCACTTAACTCTCAAATATGTTGAAGAAAAAAATCTCAATTCATTGAAGAAAACATAAAGAAAATTACAAAGCAAAGGCCGAATATAAATATTAAGGTTTCACTAAGGTTTCGGCATTCATTCCCCCCAATTACTCCATTTATTTCCTAACATAACTCAAACTCCTAAATTAAAGGAAACAATCTTATCAAATACCAAAATTAAAGAAAACAAACTAAGAAATAACTTAAACAAAAGATAATAGATAAATCCCTAAATTATAGGATGTGTGGCCGGCGCCCCCTTTCTTAAATTAAGGGATTTGTGATCTTCTCATCCAATTCCTAAAATCAAGGAATTCGATCAACCCCTGGATTCTTCTTGTTGCACTGGCCTTGGGCGCCCAGCTCCTCTCCGCCCAAACCATGCATGCATCCCAAGGCACTCCTCCTAACCTCGACACACCTAACTCGCCTAGTGGCATTGCGAATGGCTCTCCTTGCATCTCCATCACACTGTCATGGGTCCCATCACCTCCAACAAGACGACCCACGAACACAGATGTGGGTCCTTTTGTCCCAAATGCACATCATGGCCGTGGGTCCCATCACCTCCAATAAAATCCCTGTGGCCACATCTATGGATGCGGTCGTTCTTTTTTTTTGGGGGGGGGGGGGGGGGGATTTTGTTTGGTTTTGTATGATTTTGTGTTGTTGGTTGGCTTGTGCTCAGTTTAGGACTTGCAGATCCCGGACAATGGTTTCAAGAACTCATACGCCTTGGCATTAGGGTGGACGGACTAGGGGTAAGGCAAAGCTACAAGTGGGGGCAAAACAGCTCTCCAGGCACGCTTTTTGAGGGGGGGGGCTCCAAGAAGGTGGCTACCCGTCCGTAGAGGACAGGTAGCACCCCTACCATCTTCATCTTCCACTGCTACTATTGGTGTTAGTTTATGTACTATAACTGGCAATGTCATTATGTTCCCTTGGTTTTGGCCATGAGAGGTTAGGTATGAAGAAACTTAAGGAGAATCCAATCCATGCCAAAATACGTTCTTGCAACAAACATTGAATTTACGTGTCAAAGTGAATGTGCTATTGGATTCTTATCCTTATGGATATATTTTAAATTGAGTGGTTTCTTCTGAAATGAATCATTGTTATGCATGCATTTTATTCAGATAAATAATTCATGTAAGAAAGAAGCACAATTGTTTTTTTACAAACCGACCCCACTTGATATGGTATGTCAATTATCAAGCTATTTCTTTTGTCGTAAAGTGGATATGAAGCATCACATCATATCAGTTTATAAACTTCATTTTGTGATTCTTTTATGGACCTAGCACTTCTCTCTTTTAAATGTGTTGATCAAACTAATTGTATCATCACCTGAGGAGTAAGTTAGCCTCCTTTGGCAGTTTGGGTACTTCTAGTTGTATTTTGTTCGGGTAATGGAAAAGAAAATCTTTCTGATGTGTATATATGGTACTTCCCCCGCATAAATAGCACATCAAACATCATAAGCATGCTGTTGTTTTACTACTTATTTGAGTGAGATGGAAATATCTTACCTTCTTAAAGTTGCTTGTGTAAGTTATGTGTTTGGTTGCTTTTTGGGAGATGGATTAAAACTGCAGATCATATAATTAATTAAATTAGCCATATTTTTTTGTTTAAACATGTATTTTCTTCTATAAGGAAATTGCCTCATCTACGATATGTTGCCATATATTCCATTCCTGTTTTTTGTTTTTTTCAAGATGGGTTTTTTTCATGCCTTAGGAAGTTTATAATCTACAATTAGATTCGTTGTAGTTTATTTTCAAATTATTTGAACAATGATAAACTAGAATTTGTTTAACTTGAGAGGATGTCTTATTCCTGGATTTCTACCAATCAAAACCACAAATGTCTTATTTCCGGCTTTCTTAAACTCTATGCAGATTACTACCTTACCATGTGGTTGCAGACTATGAAGCAGAAGAGGATGATAGGATCCTCGATTCTGACACCACAGGCCAGATGCCCTCTCGATCCCAACAGTGGGATCACAACATTGCTACCAAAGTTGCGGAGTTCACAGCCACATTTGAGAAGCAGGCCCTTGCCTTCAACATAATATCCCGCAAACGGGCTTTGGGGGAATTTCGATCCGAGGAGAGATTGATGATAGAGCAGGCTCTTCTCCAAGAGGAGAGGCGAGCCATTCTGGACGTAAAAACAGAGATAGAGTCCAGAGAGAAGGCTGGTCGTGAGGCGCATGAGGCTAAACTGCGAATGGCAGCCATGGTCCAGGCAGAGCAAGCTCGAGCTGAGTCGCAGGCTCATGCAGAAATGATGGCCCGAGGGCCAATAAGAGCAAGTGCACTTGGGTCCCAGGGCAATGATGTTGCAATTGGTCATGACATGGTAGATCACGAGCAAGGTGGTAACGCAGATGAGATGATAAATGGATGGGGAAGCAATACTCAAAGGGATGAGAAGGAGCCATCTGAGGATTTCTTGAACGATGAAGAGACTGAAAATGGAGGAGCGGCAGGCATGCAGGATGGGTGGAGAGAAGTAGGGGAATTTGATTTGAACACTAGATGAAACTTGAATGTGGGGTAATAATGGAAATAACTTGATCGCTGCAGCATGCATTAACTTCAACTTTGAAGGAGACGTAACCGCGAGACGGAAAATTGTGGTGGTTGATTCATGGTTATACATTCAAAGGAATGCAACAATCTGCTCACCGGAAGGAGAAACGAATGGAGGCCAAGATCTCAAGAAATGAAGACCAAAAATAAAATATATTGTTCAGCAGGTTAGATTATAACAGTGTCCATGAATTTGGCTAGCATGTAGTCCACTCTATAGGAAAACGTGCAATTTTAATTTTTTTGATATTTTTCATCTTTCTGTTGACAAAACTGCTGATAGGCTGGAATTGCAATTTATACTTAGGAAGTGTCTAGATTTGTTGAGCAAGCATCCGTTATCAACTTCTCTGATCGGGTTAACCTAAATCATCATTTCACACTAAATGCTTTATATATTTTATTTTTTTTTTTTAAATTTAATTTTGTTAAATTAATTGAGTTATTTTTCTTATCATCCATACGTGAAGGCGGTAAGTAGATTTTTTTTTTATGATTTAAAACCAGCCCTGCCTGCGAAGTGGCACTCCCGCACATTCCTTACAGTGGAACATAACATTTACAATCCTTTTCTTGTTCGATCTGCTTGCTTTGGTTGGTAGATGGGGAATATTTTAGAGAACGTTACAAATTTCACTGATCAAAATCAGGCACTGCCAGAAAAGGAGACGCTAGCACATTCCCATAACATACAATTCCGTTTTCTTTTACAGAATAATGAATAAATACAGACCAACCTTTTACCAAATACCAAGTTTGAAATTAACGGCTTCGGCTTCTGACATTTTTTTGCAAGCCGGAATGATGCAAGAAGTTATTGAGGGTGGAGCCTTGGAGGGGTCCTAAGACTCCGAACAATGACATAACACTAACCTTTCGTAGAAAATCATTAACTGTTTATCTACATAGGGAGAAATGAAGAAACAGATTGTCTACTGGCATCGAGAAAATGACCCTACTTCTGTGCTTGCTTTTCACTTTTCAAATCCACACACTCAGTCATCCACACTTGCACACGTGCACCACCAGGAAGGAATACAACACCAAAAAAAAAAAAAAAAACTAAACTATGTAGTTAAGGGGAAAAAAATTACTAATCGAAGCTTCAAATTTATGGAGCCTGAAATGCAAAAGAATAGACCAAAACTGAGAGTGCCTACAAAATACTAGGAAGCTGAGAATCGAGTCTATGCTGCAAATCCTTGATCTTCATAGAAAGCTCGGCCTTCTGCTCTTTGTAGCTCTGCAGCAAATATTCCTTTCCTTCAATCACCTCCTTCAACTCTCCTACTTCCCTCTTGAGCATTTCAATCCTCCCCCCATCTCTTCCATTCTCGGGCAGCTCAAAATTGCTCCCCTCATCGTGATACCCATTTGCGTGGCCATTTATTGCCTCGGGTGGCCAAACTGTTACAGTAGAAGGCTTGCTGTTAGGGCTGACATGTCCCACACAATGATCCGAAATTGCCTTCCTCAGCCTCTGTATTTCCCTCTCAGAATCAAACAAGTCCCGGTTTGCAGCATCAAGTTGCGACTGCAAATGTGTAGATTGTGCTAGTTGAGCATTCAGTGAATTCTGCAACTCCAAAATCTGATCTTGCATCTCCAGTATCATATCATCTCTTCTCTTCAACTGTTGCCTCAGTTTGTGAATTACTTCCCGCTTGCTGAAAATATCAGAGCCAGATTCTGAGACACATGGAGAGTCTGAGCAGTTTGAATGGTGGAAAGGCTTTGGAGGCATTTCAAGACGATCAGGAGAAGATGACCAAATAACACCATTTTCCTTGTTAAATTCAGGAGTAGGAACTGTGACCAAAGGGAGAGCTCCATCAGATTCATTAAGCATCTGGCCATTGGCTGGGCACTTAATCTCCATCATGCCTTCAGTTCCTGTCCAAAATCCATTATTAACTACGCAAATATAGGACTTATATACTTACAATTTCATAAATACCATTAGAGAGTTTTTAATCTGGTCTGTAATTGTCCAAAGAGGTGAAAATAGGGAATATAGGGAAAAATGATGTAGGGCTAGAGGAAGAGTAACCAACTCCAAGGGGAAAGAACGTGTGATTGTCACTTCTACCTTGCCACGTTGGCATTGAAGGGGCCAAACAACATTGACTAATACTGGAAGCAAATATGAGCTTCTAGAGAGATATTGAGAGGAATGCAACTGATATAACCTAAGAGTTTTAGGAGTGCAAAACCATAATTAACCATTCATTTCTGACCATTTCTTCCTCTAAATTAAATAATTCTACCTTCTCACAACCTTCCCCCACATCCAAAATGGAAAAATATAACCACCAGGTAAGCTACAGCCTTTATTCTATACGCAGATACCAGCAACATAATACTAAAACTAGTATCCCTCACAAATAAGTATATCGAGCTGCACATCAAATTGCAGGCAATCAACAAATTGATAATAAATCACTAACAGAAGCTTTGGTATAAAAATTATCTTTTCAGAAAGCCAAAAATATATCTGAAGCAAAAACACCACCTGAAATGCAGTTGAAGCAACCATCATCTTCTTGCGCAAAGGAATACACATTTGAATGCAAATGGGAACCGGCAGCATTCCTTCTGTCGGAGGATTTCCCATGTCCTGAATAGTACACAACTTCCAGAGTTAGGGGCAGTATCACTTAAAAGAATTTGCAAATGTTACACATATACAAGACCTTTCAAACTATTGCTAGCATTCTCTTGTTGCTTCGTGTCGAGTGCCTGCTTTAACTTGTAACCGAAGCGAATTGACAATGAACTTAATAAGGCACCCCCAGCAATAAGAATCCAATTTGGTCCTTCAGTCTGAAAATTTCTTGACTTTTGAGCTCTAGATACCCCATTTGTTCTTGGTTTCATTTTAAGGTCGGAGGAAAGAATTCTGAATCGTCAAAATAAGACCTACATTGACAATGTCCCAAAATTCTGAATCGTCAAAGTATGACCTCATTTGTTCTTACCATAATATGCAAGGCCTATTAGCAGAAACAGGTCATTAAAGAGACAGTTCAATAGATTTTGACACATATCAATGAAGAAAGAGGTTCCACAAATTGGAAAGGGAAACAACACAACCAAGACAGTGTCATCTAAAGATATGAACAAAAGAAAGCTTGAACAAGTGTGTGGTCGTATTCTAGAAAGTAGCTGATAATATGATGATAAAATTCCAACGTTTAGGAGCGCCCATCAACCTAAATCACACAAGAAAAAAAAAACTCAGGTTCTTGATTTAGTGTTTGTGGGAAAAAACAAAGAAAGATGAATTATTCAATAAATAAATTTATTGGTAACCAAGAACTCCTTAGTTTACTAATGGCACCCTAAATCAAATTAAACATATGGTATTATGAGTTTTACCTTTTATTAAATATGTCCAAAAATTCATTTGTGATTTCAAACATGATACATACTTCACTGGCTATGTTCGCAATAGAATTTAACTGATAGCATGATGAGCTGGAAAACCCCAAACTCCCTAACCTGTTCACAGCACTCACTAATATAAGCAGGCTATTTGGGTAAACAGTCAAATCATGACATTAACGTTAAAACTGATACTTCTACTAATTTAAAGGGCCGAACCATCTCAACCATAGTACGTTAACTTCATGCACAAACGAAAAGGAAAGGAAAACTCTAGAAAACTAATCTCAATCTGATATGTTAACCATGAAAGACGATATTAAACATCTTCTACAAGAGTAAAATGAACATGATACTAGAATCTCAAACAGCCTAGTCGCACTTCTAAATAAATCTAGCTGCATTCCATTCTTAAACTTCCAAATCTACATATTGTAAAACTTCCCAAACATTAGAATATTTTTCAACGTTTCAAATTTTCTGATGGAGCGATGCAAATCTGGACTTGCACATAATTCAGTTCATCAGCCATACCCATTAACTGATAGAATAATTCACTGGCAATGTTTCAACCATATCCATCAGCTCTCACACCTTTTGACTTCCTTACAGTAAATAATTCTACAAACAATTAGTTTGAACATCCGTCCACAATATATCTCTATGTACGGCCACACTACATCCATACATATGTAAATTTATCGGTCTTATTTTTCGAGAAATAATCCACATTATGCATGATACATTTCATTTTGCGAAATTCCATCCAATGAAAATCAACTGAGCATAAGAAATTAAAAACGGGGAAAATCGCAGCTCAGAGATGTTGGTTATTCTTAACAGCGACGGCTATTCATTATTGGAACTTGAAATCCAATATTACGCAATCCTAGCCACAAAACCAAAAAAACAAAAATCCGAAGAAAAAAATTGAAAAAAATACGTGTTTCCACCAAAACAAATCTGAAAGTGGAAACAGAATCGTAGAGATTAAAACAAAAAAAAAATTAAAAAATGAAAATAAAGAGGTTCCTAGAACCATGGAAGGAAAGAAAGAAAGAACGAACCTCATTCAATGAGAGATTAGGGTTTATGATTGTCCCTCTCTCTCCCCTCCTACTTTTTCTCTCCTAAGAAACCCCGTCGTCTCCAACCCCCTCGCCCTCTATCTCTTTACTTCTTCGTCGCTCTCTCTCTCTCTCTCTCTCTCTCTCTCTCTCTGTAGTGTACAAAGTGAAAAAAAGAAAAAACCCGAGGGTTTTGAAATGGCGGCCTTTGGTTGCCACCATTTTCCGTTACAAAAATTTATATACTCTCAATTTTTTATATATATATTCTCAATTAATCCGCTTAAAAATCGCAGTTTTTTTCCTTTTCCTTTTTTTTTTTAAAGAATTTGTCGCCACGTATAACACGTGGATGTCTGTTTTCTGGACAAATATCACGTTCTTGTGAGTTATTTGGTAGGATATGCGTAAGAGATAATAATTTCTTTTAATAAAATAAATAAATAAATATAAATTTACATGATAAAAATTAATTTGTACTAATAAATTTAATTTTTTAAAAAAATTATACAGCATTTTCATTTTATATAATTGTAGGTAACATTATTCTAAAAATTAAGTTAAATTTTATTTTATTTATGTCATATTTATTTTGTTTATTTTATTATTTTATTATAAAATCTGAATATATGCCACTCATGTTTTTTGAAATCTATCTAATTAGTACCACATTTTTATTCACCTAACCAAATACAAAGCAATGATAAATTGATAATACATTCACAACATATATATATATATATATTATCCATCTCAATCTGACTTAATTTAATTTTAAGAAATAAATTTTATATTTCACAAATCAAATTATATTACGGGAATAGTATAGATTTAAACTGCTTTTATTCTAATATGAAAAACTTACAATCCTTTAGAATTGTTTTATAATTTTATTTAAAATGAATAATAATTACATAAAATAAGTTGTAAAATAATAATTACGTAAAATTAAAACTATATTATTTCATTTTAAAATAAGTTGTAAAAAAATTATAAATATATAATTATACATTAATTTCTACACAAAAGTCTCTAATCGTGGGCTCATAGCTTTTTTATTTTATTTTTTTTTAATTTTTGGTTTTTTCTTTTTGAGTCATGGGCAATCCTCCTTTTTCAGTTGCTTCTGTTATACTGTTTACATTTCTTTATCTCTTTTTTTTTTTTCTTTTTTGTAGAAAATTTTATAGGTGAGCAGGAATGGTACTTACCAAAAGGAAGGGACATGGGAGGATTTGTATGCTTTTTATAAAAGGAAAAGGTGGGGACTAATGATCAGCATTATTCAGCTGTCCCTTCCACCCTTTGGACGTGACAATCACGATTCCAGAGTGTTACAACTTTAACTCACAGCATGATATTATTTAATAATAATAATAATAATAATAATTATATCCACCAACACATTTGACCTCAAGGAGCAGTTGTCCATTAATTAGCTTAGTTTTATTAATATTAAGTTTATCTTTAATTTATATTCAGTTTATGTTGGAATTGTATCTGATAAATGCTATCTTTGTTATTCGACATGTTTTTAAGTGATTATGATTAGAGAAAATTTATATACACTCTTGAATTGGACACTTATTGCATAACTGTTTTAAAAGAAATTAGTAAAATATAAGATCCACTTAAAAAAATGTTCATTTCTTATAATAAATTCTTCTATTTTTTTTAAACGAGTTTTATCTCGTTTTATAGCCATAAACCAAACAACATGAAACCCTAGATTTTTCTCTTTTTTATTTATGAGTAATGTTACTCATTATTCTTTTTATTATCAGATCTCATAAAAACTTCTTTCAAGCAATAAATTAGACCTAGTCATTTCTCAAAAACACTAGTTAAAAGGTCTGATACTATTACTTGGATTTAAAACCTAATATTGATGCTCACGATTTTGATAACCATCCTAGTGATTTAGAGGAGATATCTCAAAAAGTATTATTATGTTTCACTTATAAATTTATTATTTAATACTACATCAAAAAAATATTAGGAGGATAATGAAAAGAATGATGACAAATAGATTTTTATAGTGAGTGGTCATGAGTTTGGATCCAAATTTGGATCCTGACATATAAAATTCTGTCCTATTTTTTTCATTATACTTTTTAGAAAAATAGTAAAATACATATTATTAATAAAAAAAAATACTTATTTAATTATTAAATAAAAATAATAAATAAAAGATGTCGAGAGAAATGCTTGGGACCCATTATCCGATTCCAAGTATTTCTCTTATTGCATTTCTCATTTGATATGAGCAGTCCTACTTTTGGGTAAAAAGATGTTAATGACTCCATGGTCTTCCTAATCCTTTTACATGTTGTGAAGATCCTACCCTACTACACATGAAATAAACATGTTTACCCAAATCATCTGTCCTGTTCTTCAATGTGTTCCAAATTAAGAAATTTAGTTACTATTTTTTAAGGTCCTCTATTATTGAATGGAACATGATATCAACATTAATGCGCTTAGTGTATGAATAAACGTACTTGTAAATTTATTTTTCATCTATATATGTATGAATATTGGAAGATATAACTTAGGGAAGACGAAACATACATGCCTATTATTAATGTAAAATGCCCCCATTAACTCTTTTGGTAATATAGTTATAAAAAACTTATAAGTTTATGATTTTTCTTTCAATTTGTGGTATGAAAGTGGTGGTGCTGACTTTTCCTAAAAGATTAGAGTCCATGTATTCCTATTTCAAAGAATTTGGAGTTCTTTGATGAATTCCCCAATGCAACCAATGAAGCTAGGCCTGTCCTTTTCAATCATAATAAAGAGATTCATAAAATTTAAGGACAACATTAGAAATCCCACTGCGGGATCTCCTAGCGAAATATCGTTTGGCTATCTCTTGATGAATTCCCCCAACGAAATTCCTATCATTTTCCAAAATTTAAACTACTAAGTCAATTATTCTTGTAGCGACTTTTGTCTTACTATCTAACCAGCCAAGAAAATTTGAATAATACTATATATAATTAGGAATGTAAAAAGACCGAACCAAACTAGTTGTCCCTGACCGGACCAGACCGATTGGAGTCCGGTCCGGTCTGTTCCAAAAAATATATGGACCGAAAAATTCTGGTCCGGTCCCAGTCCAAGGAGTTCATCCCCCTGGACCGGACCGAATTCCTAGAGTTTTTTTTTAAATATATGTATATATAAATAATAATAATATATAAATTTTAATATTAATATTAATATATATTAATATATAATATATACTCTTATAATATTAACATATAAATAATAAGTGTATTATTATTATTTAATATATTATTACTAATTTATCACTATTTACTAACATATAAATATATAATATACTAATGTAAATTATAATAGTGTTATTACTTATTAGTTATAGTTTATTAACATATACTAATGTGAAAGTGTTATTAGACTATTAGTTATAATTTACTAACATATTTAATATATAATATATACTAACATATTAATATATAATATATACTTTTATAATATTAACATATTATAATAATTTATAGTAGTTAAATTTGGGCCAAAAAAATATTTGATCATTTTATAATTTTATATTAAATTTAGCCCATTAAATTATATGGAGCACTCCTAGACTGGACCAGACCGCTTTTGGACCGAATTGGACCGGACTGATATGGACCGAACTCCTGTTCAGTCCGGTCCAGAGTGAGAGAATTCTTAGACCGAATGAAATCGGTCCACAAATTTTCTAAATCAGACCGGACCATTTACACTCCTATATATAATCAGTCATATAAATGCCTACACTTTTTTCAAAAAATAGTAGATTTTATTATTAAAAAATTATATTTTATATGAATTTTCAAAAGAAATATAAAATACTTATATATTTTATGAGTACAATTATCATTTTTCTTAACGACCCTACAATGGCTGATTTTCAACCGTTTTGACGAGTCATTTGCAAACAAATTAAAACAAAATGTTGAAAGCTATCCTCATTCACGAACCGAAGACGAGATTTCCAAACGTGATAGATGAATTAATTACATGAGAACCATTCCCACAGCATTTTGCAAACCAAATTAACAGAACACAAAAGCTGAAAAAGTCCTTAAACACGTACGGTGGGTAGTTGCAAATCATTAAAAAGTTCCACATATTTAAGGCAAACTTTGGAAACGTAAGTTTTTCAAACATTTTTTTATTATTATTTATTTTTTTATTATTATTTAATATTTTATTATTATTATTTAATATTTTATTATTATTTTTTACCTTTTTTTTTTTATTATTCATAAATACTCTCAAGTATTTTCAACATCCAAATATATTCTTACGTAGTGATATCTTTTAAACGTGCTTATTTCTCTTCCATCCCAAATCATATGATGTTCTTATTCATTATCGATCATGGGAGTTTTTAAGATGGTATTAAATATTGTAGAACTCAATTCATATAAATTCTTTTCCCTCCTTGAGATTTCTAAAATTGGAGAATAACTTCAGGAGATCATTTTCTAACCCTAAACTTCATTAAAATCCAAGGCGATTAAACTATCAAGTTCTATTCAAATTGATTAGTTTATCATTTTTTTAATAAACTAAAAAGTAAAAAATAAATCAATCAAGTAATAAAAAATCAATTATAATTCATAGTAAAATGAATTTGAATATACAAAGCGAAATACATTTCTTTTGTAATTTTCGAATAAAAGAAAATTAATGCAAACTAAATTAAGGGTGACGCTACACGCACAGAGGATGGATTATAAAGAATCCTCATCAAACGATCTTTTTTTTTTCCTCAATAATTATATATTTTAAAAAATATAAAAAATATATATTCATCAAAAACACTTCCTTAACAATTAAATAAAAAAAGGATAATACTTTTGGCACCGTTTGGTGCACACCGTTATTCTTTTTTTTTTTTAATTTAATGATTAAGAAAATATTATTTAATAATATCATAATTTTTTTAAATGTTTAAGAATATTAAAAAATTGATGAAAAAATAAATAAAAATAAACTAACGGTGTAAAAGAGGTGGGTAGCACCACCCATAAAAAAAAAAAAATTAAAAGAAAGCAACATAACCGGTAAGGTTTGTCAGTATAGGTGGGAGTAGTGTTTTCTCTAAATTAAAGGCCTTAATGACAAGCTACTTTTCAACACCTCTCTCTCTCTCTCTCTCTCTCTCTCTCTCTCTCTCTAACCATTATTTTCATCACACCCACCTTTTTTAAGCAAAACTTACTTTAAAAGGGCTTACATATTGCTATAAATGCATTAAAAGTCAGTGTCGATGACCAACTTATTCTTGAAGGCCCTTCATCACGCTCTTTTTATTATATGTTTACACCAAAGAAGCAATGTGAAAACTGTGGGAGCCAAAAACAGTTTTCTCTTTCAGATTAATGACAGTTCTTTGCATCAATGCTGCATACTTTCTTGCAAGAACTCCAAGTTTGAGTTTATTTTACATCTTTCAAATTCCTCATCATGTAAGTGTAACCTTCTATTTAGATATAATCTAAATAAATAAACTCTTAACATGATATCTGAATGAAACTCAATTTTGATTATATATCCTACTTTATTTAATTAAATATTTTACTACATTTTTTACCAATTTATTAAGTGATGCAATGAAAAATATTGATGTTTTAATTCATTACTTAAGTTTAAGAAGATGGAGAGAAAACATGATGAGAATATTCTTAAGATCAAAACTAAACGTTTCAATGGTGAATGACTAGAGTAATTTTTTGCGTTTTATAAATATTTCCACTAAAGTATGTGGGATAATTGTACTCAAACATAACCAATCCAAAAAAAAAAAAAAAATTGAAAAAACAGAAGGCCAGAACCTTCTGAAAACTATTCCTAGTTCCTACTCAAAGCTCCCAGCTCACCCATGAGAGCCATGACTGTCTCCTTTCTTCACCAGCATTCAATTGAAAATATTAAATGATAAACTCAAAGGCTTTTCATTCAATATTTGGACCCAATAGCTCACTGCAATATTGGACCCATGAGTATGCTTTAAAGAACTGTCACAAGCAACTTCAAAGTATAGAATCAAGAATATAGGTCAAACTTTATAATGTGCACCACAAAAATATCAGTATGAAGAAAATGACAAACAGAAAACAACTTCATAACCACGAGAAAAGAATCGATTGTATCATCAGTGGCAAACCTGATTCATCTTCCTGCATATTGCCACCTCTTGTGACTTATTCGGGCTTTCGACATGTAATAATAGCAAATTTAATTAGATCCTTCTTATATCCTTCGATCATCAAAGGCATCGCCAACGCTCCTTTTATGGTTTTTAGTCCTGATACACTCGTAATTAGACACAAACTAAGAAATTCGGTTTAGTGAAACTTACGCTGTGTCTTTAGCAATTGGAGTCATTTTGCTGATGGTAGAACAGATAAAGCAAAATTTTCGAGCAGGCAAAGATCTTTTAAGAATGTTTAAACAAAATTTCTAAAGATCTTACTACAGGCAGATTCAGTGTGTAGGAAATGATTTCATTGAAATGGCACTTTCTCCCTATAAGAATTGGTAGAGGCTGAGATGATGGATTTAAAATTCACTAATATTTGTGTAACTCACTAACAAAAGAAATAAATAAATATCAAGATACTTTTTTTTTTAATATAAGAAAATAAATCTCAAGAAACTTAAAGGGAATGAATTGAAAATGCCACAACATTAACTTACAACATTAACAACATAGGATTGTTATTAAACTTACCACTACGCAACATTGATGTGAGGCCCTTCCATGTCAATGCAGACCGTATCACTGCTGGCCAAAATGGGGCAACATTTTGAGACCAATCTGCTGCCTTAATATCCTGCCATGGTGGTAAATAATTTATTTTATTTTTTCCTTTGGGTGGCTAAGGAACTTATTGTTACATGTACACAATTGAAGTTTTTTTCCGGGGTCAAGATGCAAACTAAAACAAACTATCAAAGGTCACATTAACTTGCAACTCTAATCGTCAATAAAAGGGCTTTGAATCTTTGACATGTTTTTTAGAAGTAAAAATGGGTTCAAATATTAGGTCCAAAGCAGTTTGTTTTCTCATCAGTTTTTTTATTTGCTTCGAGGTAATGAATGGGCAAATTCTTGGGCTAAAACTTGAGTTTTGACCTTTTTTTTCATCCAATCGGGCAGGAATCAATTACCTGGAGAGAAAGGGACTGCAGTAGTTTGACATAATCAGCAGTAGAACACCAAGCTGGAAGATAATAAGAATTGCATATCTTGTTCAGGAGCTCTTTCTCCCATGGCTGCAAGGATTCCTCAGAAGGAGCGAGATCCCTATGGCACCATGTTACTATTATTATTCTTCCTCCAGGGGCTGCAACTCGAGCCAACTCATTAACAAACTGCCAGTTTCAGGGAGGAGAGGAAGTAAAGATTTATATATTTAGGACAAAAGTAGTGCTACATATACTTACAGTTTTATTTACACTTTTACTTACACTTTTACTTACAAGACTCAGTTTGATAGTTTTGTTTCAAATTTCATGATTTTTAGCCTATCAAATAACTGACATGTGAAGAAATAAGTTTTTTGTAAATTTTTCTCAAGTACATTTAGCATTTTTCTATAGGACAATAATCCTACATACATTGAAAAGAAGTGAGCTTAATGGGATGTGCTGGTATTTTTTTTAATAATATAATATTTGTTAATTAAATTTTTTTTTTTACCGTTGCTTTGAACAAAATTTCCGATAAAATCTTTTAGATTTTACACTAACCGGATTTGCTAAACTCTAGGAACACGTCTGCACGTGTTGGACTTAGTCCATGGTTTGTTGAGATAGTTTTCTTAAATCTAGGAGCTAATAAGTGTAGTGGCCATGTTAGTAACGTTCACTGTGTTAATGGCTCTATATATTGTCTACGTGGTACCTTTTTCGGTATGAAATAAAAAGGTGGAGTTGGAAAGAAAAACAAATTAAAATAATATTTTTGAGATATTTCCAGACTTTAGAAATATGTTCTTTTGGTGGAACTTTAAGCTCAATCACTTGTGCAGAGTAGATTATAACTATACGACGATCAGTTAGACTATTGTATCCTAGAGGAGTCAAGTCAAAGTTGAGGTCTGCTACACCGGTTCATTTGAATTATCGCAGAAGACTTGAATCTCTTTAAAGAGAGCGATATTTCCGTGCCTCAGTCCAAACTGATTTTTCGTTTAAATTGTTTATTTATTTATTTACTTTATTTCGTTCTTGTGTATTCACTAACATGATGGAAAAAAGAGAGAGAGAAAGACCTTTGCTTTATCAGGCATGTGTTCACCACTCTCCATAGACCACACGAGGTCAAATTGCCCATCAGGAAATGGTTGATCCAAAGCATCCGCAACTTGAAAGGAAACCTGCTAATTGTTGATCTTATTATAGTCAAATACATTATGTCTTAACACTTCTTGTCTGCAGTTGCAGACATGTTTAGGTAATCATGCTATGGAGATAAATAGGTTACATCAATAACAAAGAAAATATAACTTTGGTCTCAGCCACATGGAGAATCACCCAATTTTACATTAATGTCCACCAATTGACCAGAAAAGTCAGTTCTATCCCTAAGGTCTTTCAGCAGAGTGCAGATATTCCAATCAATCAGATGAAAGTTCTAATTAAAAATGAACATGCTTGAAAAAGAAAAGTAAGCTCAAAATACTTAGTTATAACTTCAGCATGCATGTTTTAAGGTTCTAAAAATTCCAAACCTCCCATGCTGCCATTGGAATTGATTTTTAACATAAAGCCATCAATTAGACTGTAACAAAATTTCTGGAATTTATTAGGAAACTGATGCTTAAAAGGAAATGTTAGTTAAAAACATGGAGACATTCTTGTCCCAGGCAAGGGAGTGATAGTTGATACTTCAGACAACAGTAAGTTGGCAAAGAATCAATATGTCAAGCCAAGGAATAGGATTAGATAATCACCTTTACCAACATATATGTGTGTATTAGTAACCTGAAAACCAAAATCATATTTATTTACCTTGTCGGCTAGTCCTTGAGCAGCAGCAAGAGAATTAGCTCTTTGGGCCTGGACAGGACTAAGGGTAATACCTTGGCATTTCGCCCCAAATTTTCTAGCTAGGTATCTGGAGCTTCCCCCAATCCCACACCCAACATCAACTACGCTTTTAGGCATTTTCTTTGGGTCCTCTGAAAGCAAATTCAAAAGGCGTTGAAAGCTCATTTCCATTCACAAACATAAGCACAAGCACATGATAATAAAAGCATGTGAACTATCCAACTCAGGTGGTGCAATAAGGTAAACGAATTCCTTTAAACTTTTTAGAGCATTGAAATTGGTTTCATCAAAATTTATTATTAAAATTTGATAAAAGTATAAATTTACACATCAAATTTAATAAATTACTATTTAAAAATTAAGTATACTATTTTTTCCATTTTTTTTATCAAATATAACAAAAAAAATTTAATATGAGTGAAAATTTATACTTTTCATCAATTTTTAATAATAAATTTTGTTGAGATGAATATCAATACTCTTGTACCAGAGTTTACATCCGATTGAAAAACTATACTTCAGAAATTACTAATAATAATATATTAAAAAAAATTAGAGAAAACTCTCTCCACAATCGAGTTCTCGAAATTTCACCCATTGGCCATTTGTTTTGAAAACAGATAGTTGGCATCATTTACACCAGTGCGACATTTATTACCGTAATCCTGAGAGGCATTTAATTGTTTTTCAGAATCGTTTCGTTTGTTTTTCCATTCAGCAATCGTGTGGGACATAAACAGGAAAGGCATTTAATTGTTTTTCAGAATCGTTTCGTTTGTTTTTCCATTCAGCAATCGTGTGGGACATAAACAGGAAAAGGTAGTTGTGAGAGAGAGAGAGAGAGAGAGACAGAGAGAGAGAGAGATGGGAAGGAACCGACCCGAAACTCCGGAGAATCGGAGCGCTTCTTCGATCATACGGATCTGGGCGGCCCGATGATCCAAAACAGAAACCGTGGAACCTGGATCATAGAAGCCATGGTGCATGTGGTCACCCCAGATGTCCTCCCATACGCCTGACGACTCGTCATAGAACTCAGCTATCCCTTTGTTAAGCACAACGCCGTCGTCCTTAGCATCTGCCTCGACCCCACGTGTCGTCGCGGACGCCGGAGAAAAAGTCAACCTTCTCATGGAAGCGGGAGCACGAGGAGGGAGGAACTGGAGCTGAGGCTTCAGGCGGCACGTGAGAAGATGTTGACACGTGGGGGAAAATGTTGAGGTCATAGCAGAAATTGGGAAATCTGAGTGGCTTCCTGCCTCTGCTTTTTCAGGCGCTGGCCAGATGAAGGAAGCAGAGTGAGTGGTACACGGTGTTGCGTCCAATATCATATCGAGCCGACGAGCACTATGCTAATTTTTTTTTTTTTTTTCTCTTATTAAAAAATAATAATTTTTTTTACTTAATTAAAATGAAATTAATTCTTTTACAAATATTTTATTCAATATTTATTTTCTTAAATCTGTACAAATACTTTCTCTACAGACTACGATATCACGGGATCACTTTCAAATAAAAAGCCACCTTATATTAATCTACTTATTGATAATAATGATAATAAAAAAAAATGAAGATAAAAATATTTAAAATTATAATTATTATTATAATTATATGATTTATTGTGATTCTAAGAGATAAAATTTGTGTTTTTCAACTATGATGATAATTTGATAAATTTAAAGAAAATAATCATTATAAGTACAATTATTCCGGTAAAGAGACAGTAGAGGAGGGAAGATTAGATGGGACAGGCTTGTCAGGATGTGGAGCTTGACGATTGGGAAATTATAACTCCATTTTGATAGAGGCAATTAGTTATATTTGTCCCATGATAATTGGGACAGGCAATTAATGACCGTGGTTTGAACATTTGTCACGTGATTCACCTCATTCAAAATGATGACAATTTAGAACATTTTAACTATTATTTAATCAAATTTTAGATAATAATTCTAATTTTTCAAATTTTAATTAATCATTTTTATAATATTAAATAACATATTCAATAATTAATAATTACTTTATTAAAATATTAACTTTTAACTTTTTATTTATTTTAATTCTAATTATAATTTAAATATTAATTTATTATATAAAATATACATTAATTTATGATCAGATTATTCTTAATGAATAAAACTTTTTAACTATCATAATTTTAAGGGTTATATTTCTCCAACCATTATAGTTTGTGAAAATGAATTTGAAAAATTATGTTGAACTGGAATAATATTTTTTGTTGTGATAGCCATGGACAAGCTCTGATTCTACAAAAATCAAGTGATTAACAATTTCAAAAACCTGTCCATAAGTCAGTTTGTAGCACAAGTTAGCTAGTCCTATAGGGACCATGATAGTGCTTGGAAATGGAAAGATCAAAATCAAAACATTGAATGGACCCCTCTTCCAGAATAAACATCCATAACATTTGATATAGCAGTTAGACCAAGTGGTAGCACATCAGTGGCAATAGGCAGATCACACAACAAAGACATATCATTCATTGTAATAGCCCGCTCAAAAAGCTTCAACATGAGCAAAGGAGAAGCAATGACAGCATATATTGGAGTGAAAATAGCTCAAAGAAATAAATTGAAGAAAATCAGAGTTGAATGAGACCCCCAGAAGGTGGAGAACAATATCAACCTTGGAAGATTAAAAAAGAAAAAGAGTCAAGACTGGATAATAGAGGCATCAATCGAGACATAAGACTCATGTTGAACAATTTCAAATCTTGGGAAGCCATTGAAATACATTGATCCCAAGATTTTGTGCAATGGACAACCTCCAATAATGTAATTGGAAACATATTCCTTCTTGATATTCCACCATGTCTATTAGATTTTATAGTGGGGGGAGGGGAGGGGGGAATTCTGAATCATAAAAATTTTGGGATGGTTTTATTTTACAAACTTACTTGTGATGCTTGAAACGTTGCATCAAAGGGGTCGAGAAGGAATAGGCAACTACGGTTGGGGATATCATTATTCTTTTAGATATCATAATATTAAGAAGAATACGCAACATAATAGATTAAATCTAGTTTGGTTACAAATGAGATAGGATGAAAGTTAAAAATTGAATAAATTTTTGTTAGAATATAATTTTTCTAATATAAGTTTTATTTTGTGATTTAGAAAAAATCAGTTATTTTTTATATTTTGTTTGAAAGTTTTAGGAAAGTTGTAGTAATTAGATGAGATGAGATAATTTGTAAAAATAAACCAGCATACACCACTCCTTTCTTATTGCCTCCCTGCTATCTGACTTTAAGATTTTAACAAAAGTATCTAATAATTCTTCAAAGATTTGACAAATTTAGAGAGTGAGATGAGATGAGAATTTTATGAAGAGTAGTAAAATATTTTGTAAGTAGTAATGAAATAGTTTGATTATGCTCTATTTAGATACTGAGATCACTCTAATACTATTCATTATTTTATCATTAATTTTCACATACTTTTCACTATTTTTTCCTACAATTCATTACTATTTAATATTTTATCATTATTTTTCACTACTTTTTATTACTATTTACGGATCATCTAAAATCACTTCATTACACCAACGTAGCCTTGAATGTTTTATGAAGTTTTGGATACCAAGAAAGAAGAAGTTGAATAAAAAAATATTATAAAGTTAAAGCATTGTTAGAATATAATGTTTTAGTATTATTTTTATTTAGAGATTTGAAAAAATTGAATTATTTTTCTTTTTTTTTTGTAAATTAAAAAAAATTATAATGAAGAGTTTGAAAAGGTTGTAATGATTAGTTTGAAAATAATAATAGTGCTACTCTATCACTTGTGTTACACCGCTATAACGTCCTGCTAGTTTAAAACTAGCTTTTCATTTTTTTTTTTTTTTTTTTTTTCTCATTTTTCTATCATTTTAGAAAAAATTTGAAAAAGTAAAAAATATTAATATATTAATAATCATTTCTTTAATTAAAGTAAAAATTAAAATTACAAAATTAAAATACATGAAATATCAAAATAAGGTGTCAAAGTGAGTGGGTAAAATAAAATTTCTCAATTAATTATGTTTGTATGGTGTTTGGAAAAGAGATCGGATGAGATAAGAATTTTGAGATAAAACTTTTTCCAATCAAGCCCTTAACCATCGTAGGCTTCTTTTATGAAAAAGCCTCGAGGTCGCCGATTTCTGTCTCTCTTTTGGAACATCAACTATGAACTCAACACGAAGCAGACTACACATCCTCTGCATTATCATTTATCATAATAGGGCACTGAAGAACACTCAGCTCATCATCAACACTTGAAGGCATGACTAAATTCCAGGTAAAACTCAGGATAACCGTTTAAATCGATGCGAGAAGCTGATGATACCATCACATGACCAGGCATGTCTTAAAGGTGAATAAACATAGATGAGATTATACATAAGTCACTAAATTTTCAAAATCTGACGCCGGACAGAATAGCGATTATTCTGCAGGCTAGTTTCAACAGATGAATTCACAGGGAAGAACAAGAGAATTTCGCCCAAAATACAGAGAATACGTCTCTGAGGAAAAACTGAATATTATCAAATGAAAGGATGTCGAAAATCAGTCCACAAGCCGGACTAAATAGCTAAAATTCGTCTGTAACCGAATTTTACCAAAAATGGCAAAATCCCGAAAATAACGTAAAGTTCAAATTTAAATTAAAATAAGCAATCTGCGAAAAATCTGGAACAAATCGGATTTAAAATGACTCCCTAACAAACATACGAAATATTACCAAAAATAGTAAAAAATAACTAAAAATGACAATTCGGGAGGGAAAACAGCGGAATTTGAGGTCGAAAAAAAGGCACATGGAGCCATGCTCAATGTGGACAGTGTGCGCGTCGAAAAGAGCTTTCCGAATTGGGGTCTTATGCGCGATTCTGACACATGTAGCCAAAGTTATGGCCAAAAGACTGAAACGCACCTAAAACTCTCCCAATTAGAAAGAGATCACGATCACTTCCGGCCTTTACGTTGATCTGCCAATTCATGGTATTTCAGCGCCATCAACGTGCAATTAGACAGCTCAGCATCATCTGTCTCGGATCCTGCTGCATCAAAATCCCAGACAGACCGACCATCCACTAAAGTTCACTATTTGCTTATGGAGATAATTTAGTTTATTGTTCTGTTTCATGAAAGAACTACTCTGTCCAACTTTCATTTCAGTAAGAAAGTGGAAGTCAGTATTCTTTCATATTGGTTGACAGGGGCCCTGTAATTCATTCCCCTTCCCCCATGAAAGAAGTTGAACATCCATACAGATAGACAGCAACAAACATATCTTGAGTGATGCTTTTTATCCTTCTGATCATCTCTTGAGTGGAATTAAAGGATTAGAAAACTGTTCACTGTTTTCACTTATCTGCCAATTATTTGATGCCACAGAAGATGATTAAAGGATAATAGTTAAATATATATGATGAATAACATTTTTCTTCATACAATGCTTTTAAAACAGCTAGCGGTGTACAATGAACAGATCAAAGCATCCCTGCAGGCTACAGCATCAGCTACATTAGTTTTATTATTCATCCAATCCATGGATCAAACCCAAATCAACATTATTCTAGAGAGAATCCAAAGTATTATACTTTGATAAAAAGAATAAATTCTACTACATAAGTAACTAAAATGTTACACCTGAATGTGGTAGTTTAACAAATCAACAATCAAACATATATAATGCATAAACTTCACTGCACTACCCATGTAATATAACTAGTACAAAGAAATACCACAGAAGCATTACATATAGGCCTGTAATGTCCGCTTCTACTCTGAATGAAATCATCATTAGCAATAGAACTTACATAACAAATACAACATAAAGAATACAGCATGAAAATATCTACTTTACTAACAATTCTAAAATATCAATGAATTAACACGAGCTGCTCGTTCATCCTACTCATCAGTATTTTTCTTTGCTTCCCTCATGTATTCCTCCATTTCATTTACCCACAGGTCTGCAAACTCACAATTCTTCCAAGCTTCAAACCATGGCCCTCCCCGAGTATAATGTATCGCCTTGGGAAAAGTCGTGGAATCATTCTCAAGGGCCTTGTTATGGCCCTCAAGAAAATTCCAAACAAATGGTATGGAACCAATATCATCATCCTCCAGCCACTGAAACCGATGAAGAAAAGCACCCGTTTGTGTATTCACAATCTCAGGGGTCAAAACCCGGTTCTTGGGATGTCCACAATTGTAAAGCACCATGGAAGACCAATTCTTCCTAGGATACACTGTTTGCACTGCACCATCCATTTTCGTGGATTCTTTTGGGGTATAGTCATGGTGAACACACATAATTGCATATCTGTCATTGGCCAAGTCCCTCAATTCCTTAACGTCTGCCAGGTACAGAAAATCACAATCCACAAACACTGCCCAACCCTCATAATTGGCTAAGTATGGTGTCAAGAACCGAGTAAACGAGAACTCAGTGCTCTCGACTTGACCTCTTTCGCGCCAATATAAGCCACTTTTTTTCAGATCTGATTGTATTATCGGTATGATCTCAACGGGAATCGAGGACCGCTTCAAGATCGAGCTGCGGCAGACCTGGTAGGCAATATCCTCGCGGGGATCATAACCCACGAAGATCTTGAAGGGATTATTCGCACTTCCTCCATTACAAGTCTCTGAGTGAACCTTCCCAGTACTCGAACTCATCTTAGCTGAAAATGGCAAATGTTACCTTACTGTTCAGAATAACAAAAGAACTCAAACGCTCGGCAAAACAACGAAGCAAGAAACATATTGGAAAATTAGAGCAAAAAAAAAAAAAAACAAAAAACAAAGAAACATTATCTTTCGTTTGGTTCCCGTGAATGGAAGAAAAGAAAAGGAATAAAAATGTGGACCCTACGCTTTTGTTGCTTGATTGATTGGGCTTAAAAATGGAGATTGTACAAAACTCAATAATCGAATCGGTGTAAAAGAATGAATAAGTGGACAACAAGTCAGGAAATTATTCAGCGAAGCCAACGATAGAGAAAACCAGACGAGTACTTAAACAAACGTTTGGTAGCAGAGAATGTAGCAAAATAAGGAAAACATCAAAAAGATTAATACCCAAATATAAGCACATTTTTTTTATTGCGAGAGAGAGAGAGAGAGAGAGAGAGAGAGAGAGAGGGTACCAAGAGATTGGGAATGCAGATCTTAAAATAAAACAATCCAGCGTATGTTTCCTTTTCCGATTTTCTTGGACTTTCTTGGAAAACTTGGTCCGAGAAAATCCTACCCTCCTCAATCTGTTTGTCTTAAATTGCCGAGAGCGAGAGAGAGATGAACGTAAAAGCGAGGAATGAGGAGTGACACGCAGAGGATACGAACCGTATATATAGAGGGAGGAATAGGAGGGAGCACCGACGATATAGGGAGCTCCAGTGTTGATTGTCAGGAGGCACTGATAGATTCACACGTGTCTACATTGAGCTACATAAACACGATATCCCACTAAAAATAATAATAACTACTTATTTATTTTTTTAAAAAATTTTAATTTTTTTAAGAATTGTGCCACTGATATATTTTACAACTATAGCCTATATCTAGTATTAATTTATAATATTTTAAATAAAAAAATATTATAGATTTAAAAAAAAATTCTACAAATATATCCCACACGTTGATATAGTAGTGTACCACATATTATCATTTTTTTTCTTTTTTAATTATTTTTTTTTCTCTCATTTTCTCCTTATTTTTCTTGTCTATTCCCTTCTTTCCCTTCCCACCTCGTTGGCATTTCAAAGTGGTTCCTAACCATCACAGACAAGTAACGGACAAATTGCCAATTTAGATCCTGACCACCTCAAGCGGCACGATAGTCATACGATAGATTTAAGTCGCATGGGTCTTGAAAACCCGTGGGAGAATGAGGGAGAGTAGAGGAAGGTGAAGGCACAGTTAAGCATGAAAAACTTGAGGACGCTCATCGGCATAAGAGGAAGCTGATGGAGGTCGTGCAGTGGCATGGAGTGGTGCCCGGCAACACTTGATTATGAAACTCGTTTCGGGATTTAGGAGGAAACTCATTCGAAAATCGGGAGTTACGGGAGAGATAGGGCTACCGTGGGATTCGATGGTGGCTGGAGATACTCACCGACAAAGGGGAAAATTGCCTACGTGAGGTGATGACCAGTCATAACTGACAACAAGATTGAGTTAAGGCAAGAGTGATCAAGAAAACTTGCGTTATGAGATATTTTTTGCTAAAATTGAAGAGGTAATATGGACACATGATAACCTAATAGTCTGTCACATTAATGTGTGGAATCTTTTTATCTCTCTAATGATTATCTTTTAAATATCATAAATACATCACTTTAAAGCATTAGAATTATTGTAGACAAATGTAAATATAAGTACTTGATAAGTTAATCTTTCCCTCCAACCTAAAATATATGAGTGACTCTATAATCATATATAGGGATTTTAATTGGAATCCGATCAGTGCATTTATATATATATATTTTAATATTTATAAATATATAAACTTATAATTTATAATTTATAATATTATTAAAAGATATTTTTTTAATTATTAAATAATTAAAAAAAATACACTATCAGGAATCCAATTGGATACCATGTATGATTTTAATTTTTCTGTACTTTGGACAGACTCTTTCCTTTTCTGTAAAAACATCATTAATGCAAGGACTTGACGATTGGATGAACACAAATGTAGGAGGGGATCTCGGATTATCAAAAGAAGTATAATAGCCTTATTTTTTTTTTACTAGTATTTTATTATCATTTTTTTTTTACTCTTTAATCTAAATTGAAAATCTTAAAAAATGACCTTCTGGTATAATGTTAAAAAATAATGTTAATTTTTATAAAATTTAATTTATTTTTAATTAAATTATATGATTATGTTCGTTGATCAAATTTTTTTTAATTTATGCAAGAAGGTTATATTTTGAAATTTTTAATCCAATGTTAAATAACAAAAAATGATAATTAAATAATAAAACAGCAGCAAAAAAAAAAATACAAGAATATTGCTACTCTTATAAAAAAAAATCTTATTACGTATTGGGGAATATTCTATTATAAAAAGAAAGGATATTCCATGTTACCCAGCCCCCTCCACCTGTCACCCATCATATTCTGTTTTTATTGCCTCCATCGCTCTCTCAGTCTAGTATTTAACTCCTTTTTAATTGGAATTGACATCGCTTTTGTTATTTTTCATTTTTTTTAATTTTATTTTAACAGTTAATTGATAGCGTAAGTTGCCGGGTGTTGGGAAGTCTACATCATTAACATCAAATCAGTGGTTCGTGATGCTCCGGAAAGTCTGTCCAATACGGCCAAGTACATACAGCGCACGGAACCCACACCCAAAAATAAATGAAAAATGATAGCCACCGACGGGATTCCCGACTGTAGTTTTATAATTTTTTTTAAATGAATGATGAAATATTTTTTAATAATATTATAATTTTTTAATTATAAAAATATTAAAAAAGTAGATTAAAAAAAAAAATTACACAAACTAAATTTCCAGTCGAGAATCAGAATATGTGACTATCAATGCTCAAAATAAAATAATTATCATTTCTTTGTTTTTTTTTAATTTTTATTTTTTAAATCTGAAGTAAAGTGGAGTCATCATCATAGTTATTCTTCCTAAACGTAATTATAAAACAAATTTTCTATTATAAATATTTAATTTGATCCATAACTACTGTTTGGATGGACGCGACATGATTATTGGAGCTATTTTTTGATATATAAAATATCCAATTTGACCCGTAGTTACTGCTCAATAAATGAACCTGCCAAAACAATACTGCCCAAATATCAGTTGTACAAATCTCATCCAAAAGGTCAAATGCCTAATTTTACTTAGGTCTATTTGTATTCGAAACTGAGTTCACCTCATCTCAACTCATCTTCATTTCATTATTATATTTTTATAATTTTTTATATAAAACACAAATTCTTATACACCTTTTTCAATTTCCAATACACTTTTTTCAATTTCCAATACATTTTTTTCAAATCCTAAAATAATAATAATATTAAAAAATAAACTAAACTCATTTTAACTCATCTCATTTCTGAATTCAAGCAGGGCCTAGACTCCGTTTCGATTTTAAAGTGGATTGAATTCATCTCAATCCACTCATATTTTATTATTATATTTTTATAATTTTTTATACAAAAATATAAATTTTTATATATTTTTTTCAAATTTCAATACACTTTTTTCAAATCTTAAAATAATAATAATATTAAAAAATAAATTAAATTCATCTTAACTCATCTCATCTCCAAATCCAAACAGGACCTTAAAGTAATTTTAAATTAAATTCTACTCAAACTGCTAAACCAAATATTAGTTCGTACCAACTAAATTATCATCTTATTTTTGCATTCTTTTATCCATAAGTTTGGTAAGATTTTTTTTGTAAAAATGTCTTTATATATATATATATTTTTTTTCATGGTGAAAATATTTTTTTTTATAAAAAGCTTACATGAAATTCTGTGTATTAGAATTTGTGTAAATTATATTTCTTAATTAGAATTGCTACCATTATCTAAATAAGTTTGTAATTCGTAAATTAACATATATAATAACTTAAAATTATTTTATAATAAAAGTAATTATATAATTAAAAATACTATATTCAAACAACAATGAAACATATATTCGTAGAATACGTAAATGCCGCATAATCTTTTTGAAAAAGAATGTGATCCAATATTAATTTTTTTGTTTTGTTTATGTGAGCTCTACATTTACTAGCTTTTTTCAAAGTAATTACACGGCGTTTGTATATTCTACAACTACAAATATCATTTCTCTATTCAAAAAGGTGGATATTTTTTCACACGTGTGGATTATCACTCGTTTTTCATTTTAACATCTGAATTATAAAGAATTTCAATTTGTATCCTAGATTATAAAAGGATCTTCTTTTATGCATACTCAGATATGACCATTACGATCGTGCCTCAACAGTTTTCGTTCATATTGGGGTATAATTTTTTTCTTTTGAGAGATCTTGGGGTTAGGTTTATTTATCCGAGTTTTGGATATATGTGAATCTAAAATCTGGATGAGTAATTTTCTTAAATTTCTTTAAAAAAAATTCAAAATTATTAACAAATAAAAAAAAAAAGTTAGAACCGGGCTGGGTGGGCCGGATGAACAGGTCTACCTGGGGTACAAATTGAAGCTTCTTGTAGCTTAAGGTGCAAATGGAAACAAAAATAATATGATAGTTTGCGGATGGAAATGGTAACTATCTTTTTCATTCTTAGATATTCTTCGAACATTTTCTGAAATTGTTATACTTTTTATTTTTTAAAGAGGCCGTAAAATACTTCAATTTGGAAGATGTTATATATCGGTCACATTTAATGCAAAGTTTTTCCTTTATAAAAGAATACTTGAAAACTAATTATCAGGTAACAGATCTCCGATAAGGTGAGGCTGAAATGGCGCAATTGATTGAACAAAGCTCCTTTAAAATTGTAATAATCACAAAGCATATATTTTGTAATCAGTTTACTTCTAAAAAGAAGATATATATATATAGCTATATATATATAAATATTATCTTTATGAGTGAAAAATTACTATTTCTTAAGCTAAAAACAGTATTTAAAAAATAGCATTGCTAAGGGTACGCAATTCCGTATACTGTTTACAGAATCGATAATTTGACAAAAATGTCATGTCAACCGATATATGAAAAAAAAAACCAAAAAAAGATAAAACATAATAAAAGAGAAACATAAATATAAAAAAAATACGAATAATTAGATTAAAAGACGTATAAAAATAATATTTATATATAATGTATACTTAAAAGATATATAAGTCACGTATAAATAATATTTCTCTTTAAAAAATACATTTTTTTCGTCTCGTTGGGGTTGGGACAGGCGAAATTGAAAGTCGACCCTGGTGAGGATACATGTGCATAGTCAAAGCTCTCGAAACCAGGGGGTAGTTTCTCTCAAAACAAAGGTGGGATTTTTTAAATCTTGGGCGGGTAGTTTTTCTTATAGCTTTAATAGCTTTGCTAATTGAAACCCTCGATCTGCTATAATCATCTATAAATATTTAATAAAAAAATCACAACAAAAAGAAAAGGACCCAACAAGTCCGTCAACTAGAAATGTCAACAAACCCACAAGCCGTATGCACCAGTCGCTTGTGTAAAGCATTTTCTAATTGTGACCGTTTTGGTTTGTGCATGGGCGTGGTTGCTCATGAATATACATGTGCGTGTGGTACGGTCGCGCGCGCGCGCCCCATGTATGTCGCGCATGTCTGCGTGTGTATTGCCAAATGCTGGTCCATCGATAAATCCACCCAAGAGCTATCTGGCATCAATTAGCCTGATGAATGATATTGCTTAATACAACAGTCTCGCCTCAAAAGTTTCGATTAAAAAATAAATTAATTAAAAAAATAAAATAAAATAAAATTGCTTAGCTTAGCGTATTAATAAGCATCAGCTACAAATGACATGACCTGACATAGTCGAGATGGCTTTTCCTCCACTAGGAAGGCATCTGCTTTTCGACATTTTTGTTCTTTAGGGGTATAAAGCAACCACAAGAAAGAAACCAATAACCAGTCCAATCACACCAGAACGTCATTGATTCAATTTCACTAACATTAATGCCCCCATTTAGAGGGATTGTAATAACTTTTGGATTGAATAACTTTAGTTGCAAGAATTCTAACATACAGGTCTGTTTAACACTCAAAGAGTGTTTGATTTTGGGTGGATACCCACCCCTCTCTTGCGTCAATCCTTCATTATCTACGCCTTCGCCAGGGAAAAAGAAAGAAAAGAAAAGGAAAGAAAAAGGAATTCTAATATCACTAAATCTTTTTTTTTTTAATTATTATAAATAACATAACATTAAATCTTACAAGGAAACAGCTTTTGACGGATTATAATTTATAACATCCCCAGTTGTTTCAATTCAACTCATGCGCTAAAAAAAGGTTTGACTTGTGCAATCCGTTTGAGTGTAGTGAGATCATGATGCCAGGATCCCAAGTGCTACTAGGACACTTTCTCAGCATTTGGTAAGAATCATATTCTTGACATGTTATGCCTTGGCATAATTACATAACAGTATAACATGACAAATGTAAGATAAAATTACCTTTGCATAAAGCAGATCAAAATGATGTCCACTAAGCTTCTTCAATGGCTCCAACGGTTAGAGTCCAAAGGCCACTCTCTGCACACAATCGGGGCGTCTCCTGCTGGGCATCCGAAGGAGTCCAGTTATCTGCAGCTCTGTAACTGCCCTGCAAAATCTTGCTCTTGGGAAACAGGGTTAAGGATCTTCAAATGGATTACCTGACCAAAGGGAGGGGGGAAAACAATCCTTGATAGATACAGGGTATGTGCAAGCCTTACAAATGAAACCAGATTGGCGTTTTTTAGTGAGCTAGAAATATTTTGTGCGGGACTCTCTTTTGAATCTGGAACAGCAATCCTGAAGTCATGCAATGCAAACAACCAGCTTGTATAACATGGTAGAGACTTTCCAAAATACAGTGGTAGGGTTAAAATCGATAACACAACTTGGTTAAAACTTGAAGAACTATTCAGTTCTTCTTCATAGATCCAATAAAGTACAAAGAACAAAAGAAAAAAAAAATTACATAGCCCATATTAACATAGCCATGTTTATGCAACACTGAACTTTCTGTAGAAGTGAATATTATAATTACACAATCTCTGGGCTCTAATGATTTTGAAGATAAACATTGAGGTGCTGGAAAAAGATCTGAATTGAACACGGGAGAACCCTTTTTGAAGTGCAACGAGAGTGTAGAACAGAAAATTGCAAATATTAGTTTGAATTCTTAATATGCTCACGTGACTTAAAGTTATAATGTGTATTGATTACCATAATATGCTACCAATGCTGCTTCTACGAACATCTATGCCCTACAGGACTGAAAACTATACGACTAAGTCGATTATAATGCACTTGGAATGAAAAACCAATAGGATACTGAATTGATGCTTCACCCTTGTTTTCAGAGTCATGCATATACTTCCTTTTCTTTGGGTTTGGGGATTGTTTTGACTTGTGTTTCCCTTTTGAACTTGGATGAAGAACAACAGTTTTGAAAGATTGAAACCAATCATGAAGATTGATGAGATCACCATGCTCCTGAGCTAGGCTATACCTAAACAACAGAGAAGCATAAATAAAATCCATCAAGTAGTGCAAATTTTAAGCTTCAAACGAAGTAACAAACATTATGGAAGTGTAAGTTCAGAGCCTGTGTTTTGGTCAAAGTGAGACCCTTTATTTCCAGATGAGAATTTTAAAAGAGAAAAACACAAGGACCACAACGTGTAAATGAGGGTAACAGTAAACTAGTTTTCCTAGGACTTAAGCTTCCCCACCTTGATCTGTGCTTGAGACAGAAAGCATAGCACTTCTTTTTTATAATTTGTGGGGGAGTGGAGGTTCCTTAAGTTCATGATTATTAAAAAGAAAAAATAAAGAACAAAATATTTTCAGCTAGACACCCTCAAAACCTCATCCAAGTTCCCACAGCATAATGAGAAATGAAGGATCTAAAGAGAGCAATGATTCAGCTTGATTTGCGTGTGCAGGCATGAGAGAAAGAGAGAAGAGGGACATGCTGTAATGAATTAGTCAAAAAAGCCAATACTGATTATGGGGATCATGTACCAGCTAGAATCAAGACCAATTGGTAATTATGAAATTCATTGCAGATAAAATATCCTCCTTTACAACTGATATTATTGAATGACAAATTAACTCGTTGAGAATCACTAAACTAGCACACAAAGGTGATGCACTTGTATATGTCCTGTATACTTGGGCTCTTGCCTATTCTTATGATCAATAAAATTTTATTTACCGAAAAAAAAAAAATTGAGAATCTGTTACTCCAGTGAAAACAACTTAGAATTACTAATGTTTTCGAATATTGAACATGTACATACACATAAGTATAAATACCATAATGTCAAGAAATAGCAAACACTTTCATGATGGTACAACAGTAAATGAAAACAAATATCCCTTTTCATGTTCCAAAAAACAATATACTTACATAATTGAGGTATCATGCATAGATGGCAATAGGACATTGCCACTCTTGCTGCAGCAACTACACCGCAGAATTTTGTGGAACTCCAAAAGGTCAACTTGAATCCTTCTTCTTGGATCTCCAATTAAAGCCTAAGGTAAGCGAGAAGTTTCAAATTACAAAGAGACTATAATAACATAAACTTGATACTCCAGAATTTTAGAAGAAAAGGCATGCTCTTCACACAATATAAGTATCAAGACATGTCTAGGAGATTTTAATAAATTAAATAGCCTAATTTTTTTGTAAGAAATTTTTTTATTTTATATTTTGATAAGTTATAAGTAAGAAATAATTTTATTAGAAGTAAATGAAATATATGAAGCTCATGTACACAGGAAGTATACAAAAGAAAACACCTAAATACATTCTTTTTTTTAATTGGCATTGGGTATCCGAGAACAAGGTCCCAACTAATCTCGGACAGGCCCTCAGCAAGAAGTTACCCTCAAGTGTACCCCAAATAATTCAAAGGGGAGTTACCCCAGTCCAATGACCCTAGAAATCGTTTGCACCCAAGAGGAATTGAACATTAGATCTAGAGGGAGTATACCACCAAGAACAAGGCCTTTACCACTTGAGCCAACTGCTAGGGGCTACACCTAAATACATTCTAAGCAACAGAAAATCATGAACAGAAGCTCCGTTAATCACTAAAGCAGAAAACCAAAGCAATAAAAAGTGCACAAAAAAGTTCCAGACTTCCTCCAATTGCTGGAGCATAGAATCCATTTTCTTCAGAATATGGATAACAATAGTCTTGCTTCTAGGATTTTAGTTTAATTCAGTGTAACATCTATAGCAAAAATTGTGATGGAATATTTTCACTTGTCCGGGGTGGAAAAGGTCATATGAGTTTATTTGTCAAAGTCATCCTAAAATTGCTTACCAATTGAAGTTTCTCGACATTCTTAAAGCAGAAGATTTCATGCAGAGGAATGCACTCAATGGGTCTCAAATAATCCCTGTTTCAAAGAAAAATAGAACAAAAAAATAAAAAGAAGCCAACTCTTTTCCGTAGCTGTGTGCTATAGTAAATGCATTGATGAAATAGATATATTGACAGTGCCTCCATTATTCTTCCGGTTCATTACGATATAGAAAGAAAATTCACATTTTATATCTCCATACTATAAATAACATCCATGCAAATCAGCATGTTAATTACACCAGTTTCAGGATATAATAATGGAAAAAGAAGGCCCTACACATTTTGTGGTCATTCAACTTCCATTTGCAGTATAAAACAAAAAACCCATAAAACAGCAAAGGAACCAGCAAAAACTGTCAATCCTAGGCCGACCAACTCTCGTTTGCATCAAATCCATTGACCTAAAACTACAGCCATGAGATTGAGCACAGATATTTAAAATAAATAAGTTTTATCCGGTGACAAGATATTGGAAGAGCATATAGAAAACAGAACATGATATTGGTCACCAAATGGATGTAGTTTCTAAGCATGGAAATGACGAACATTTGTTTGATTTTTAGTAGTTCATGTGCATACTTTCTAGCTAAACCAGATTTTATTTAAGGGAAAAATTCCTAATTTATGTCAAATTACAGTGTTTGTTATCCAAATAACATTACATGCAAGGCAAAAAACTATAAAAAATTATTTAATAGTTACGGAAGGTGAATGACGGTAGTTTATAACAATATACCACAAAGGACTCCCATATCCCTCATATTCTGTGTATTATATGTTCACCCCTACAAACATAATAACTACATTGACAAAACTGTTCCCCTTTAGGGTGGCAATTTGTGTTTGCAGGACATGTCAAGTCATAGACATTTAACAATATAGGTCAATCCGAATATGACCCGTTAAGCTAAATGAGCCAGACTTTCAAACCCTAGCACGAGTCATTTAAATAACATGTCCCCCATTTTGCACATTTAATAATTAATTAGAAATTGGTCAGCACGACAAGACTCTTTTAATCCATTTCATGTAAGAGTAACTCTACATACAATCATAAAGTGCGTAAATGTCATGTAATCATTTTAAAAAAATGGGACGTCCACTATTAAAAAATTGTTCTTTTTAATGTGAATCTTGTATTTTACTTGCTTTTTTCAAAACGATTACGCGGTGTTTGCACACTTCACAACTGCACATATTATTTCTCTTCATATAAATGAGTTTAACTAATTTGCATAACCCATTTGACCTATTAACATAATTTCACACAAAAATTAAAATCTATATTTATTAGTAGACAGAATATCTAAAAAATAAAACTACCTATTAACAAACAATATCAATATTTTTTTTAATGAATTTTAGTCTATAGTGAAACAATTATTACAAACTCAACAATAACAAATATGAAATAGGTCCAGAATTATAATCCCAACAATAAAAACATAAGAATATGGAAAAAAAAAAAACCAATAGTACAACTCAACAATAATAAAATTGTAATTTTCAAATAAAATTTAAATGTGTTATTGAGGGATGATTTTGGGTTAAACAGATTGATCCGTTTATTAATCGTGTCTTAACAAGTCAACTCGTTTTGGCCCAAACCCGTTTATATCAAAACCCAAACCCACTAATTTCATGTCGTGTTCATATTGGGTTCACGAGTTATGTCACGTATTGTCACCCCTACATCCCTTAGCTCATAGTAGAATATAAATCTTTTACATGGCTGAAACACACTACCTCAGGTTCTATTATAAGAGCAAAAATACATATTACAAATTTTATGTAATACCCTGGATCTCGTAAAGGAAGGTTGTGAATGGATCCCACCCTCATCTAAGCAAGAATGAAAAGATACAGCACAAATATCCTTACCTAACCAAGCTATCTATTAATGCAGCAGCTTTCTCATTTACTTCTTTTGATTCCTTCTCCTTCTTTAAAGGACTCCGAGATGAATGTTTCCTGTCAAGTCAACACTGTCAAAAGGAGTCGCAAGAATCTATGTTAATGCCTGCATGCATAAACAATCTATACAAACATTTTCAAACATGAAAAGGATAAAATTAATATGATGAATACTAAAAGAATAAAAATTGGCATAAGACCTTTAGCCATATAAACCCCAACCAGCATTTTGATGTGTATTTATACATCTTATAGTGAAAAAATGGCTAGTCCTAAGATCTTTACAAATGAGATCAGAAAGATCAAGAAGAAGACCTTGTCCCCATCAAATCCACAATTTCTTCAAGAAATTTTTTTATTTTTTATAAGTAATAAGAGATATTTTATTCCAAGTAAATAGGCATAACCCAAGCACACAGGGAGTATACAATTGAGAGTCACCTATTTACAACCTAAATCTGGAAAATTAAAACAAAACCAAACATTCATTCCCATCCCTTACAAGGTTTGAGACCCAAAATCTGAAAGTACCATGAAAAAATCCCTTAATTTCTCTAAAGAATGTTCACAATTATCAAAACATCTTCCGTTTCTTTCAGCCCACAAGCATCACAAAAGGCATAAGGGAATGATTCTCATGACAGCAGGCTTAATATCTTTCCCAACAATTCCTGGCCAAATTGCAAAAACATTCAATACATGCAAGGGCATCACTTATGAAAATCCAGCCCTAGCAGAGATTGCATTCCAAACCCATGTTGCCACCTCGCAATGCAAAAAAAGATGATCAATAGATTCTCCACTCTTCTTGCACATATAACACCATTTGATAGTTTGAAAGCCTATCTTCCTCAAATTATCAATAGTCAGAATTTTCTCAAGAGATACTAGCCAACCAAAAATAAAAACGAAAAAAACGCAACCTTACTAGGCACTTTTGGTCTCTAAATACTCTTCCATGGATAACCCTCAACCCCATGACTAATTAGGGCCTTGTAAAAAGAATTCACAGTAAATCTGGAGTTTTTAGAGTGCAACCACAGCAAACTATCTTCTCGGTTCTGTACAATCTTCTTCACACATCTTTCCCAAAAATCAAATTCCTCATTGCAACAAATCAAATTGTTGGAGATGGAGTAAGAATGTACCATCAACTATAGCTCCAAGCTTGGGAACTCCTTTAGCTCTAAAGGCAAAGAGACGGCAGTTAATATTTCTCAATGAAGCCTAAGATCTTTTCATGGAATGTAAGGGGTTTAAATAATTATACAAAATGCCTTCGTATGAAAAACATGATGCGCCAATAGAAGGCCGATGTTGTTTGTTTTAAAGAAACTAAATTGAAGATTATTAATCATTCAGTGATTAATAGTTTTTGGAATTGTTGTTGGGTGGAATGGATTGCCTTAGCATCCGTGGGAGCCTCGGGTGGTATTATTATCAAGTGGGACAAAAGAACAGTGCATTTGATCTATCATTATGCGGGAAATTTTATAGTGGCCTATTACTTCAAAAATGTGGACGATGGGTTAGAATGGGCTTATGCTGATGTATACGGGCTAGATTTGCATTCTTGCAGAAGGCTTTTGTGGGACGAGATGGCTGGTCTCTATAGTTGGTGGGATCTTCCTTGGTGCTTTGGAGGCGATTTCGTTGTTACTAGATTCCCTTGTGAGCAAGGTGGTGCCCCTCAGATTTCAAAAGCTGTCTGAATTTTCATATTTTATTACTGAGCTTCATCTAGTTGATTTACCCTTGGTTTTAAGAGAAAAGAGAAGGGAGGGGGGGGGGGAGGGGGGGAACTTGACTTGGTCTAATGGAAGAGCTTGTTCTTCTAGACTAGACAGATTTTTTATTTCACAATCTTGGGAGACTCTATTTCCGGAGTTGAGGCAAAAAAGACAGCAAAAATCTGTTTTCAATCACTACCCAATTCTCTTGGATTGTGGTGGTACAATTAGAGGTAAGAGCTAATGCAAGTTTGAAAATATATGGTTGAGAGACGAGGGCTTTGTTGAACGGGTTAGGAGATGTGGTCCTCTTATAATTTCTCCGGAACCTCAAGTTTTGTGTTTGCTAAAGGCGCTAAAAAAAGATTTGAAATGTTGGAATGCGGAGATTTTTGACAATGTTCTGAGTAGAAAAAAACAGCTTTTAAATCAATTTCAGTTATTGGAAGATAAAGAGATTGCAGGTATTATCTCATCCGAGGAATCAGTTAAAAAAAGAGAGATTTATGCAAAAATTGAGTAGCTATCTCTTATGGAGGAAATCTCATGGAGGCAAAAGTCTCGTATTCTTTGGCTGAAAGAAGACAATAATTGTACGAAATTTTTTCACAAAATGCAAACTCTCATCGCAAAAACAATTCTATTATAGTCCTTAAAGATGGCAAAAATGTCCTTTCAAACATTGGGGAAATTGGAGAGCAGGAAATTGGAGAGCATATAGTGAGCTTCTATGAGAAACTTTTCAATGAAAAATATTCCTAGAGACCTAAGTTGGATGGGCTACCATTCAAGCCTATTGATCATTTGAGTACTGATTGGCTGGAAAGACCATTTGAGATTGATGAGATTCTTGATGTGGTAAAAGGTATGCACAAGGACAAAGTCCTAGATTTGGATGGTTTCACAATAGCCTTCTTTCAAGCTTGTTGGGACATTTTGAAAGAAGATTTCGTGAATGTATTCAGTGAATTCCATTCTTTCCTGAAATTTGAGAAGAGTTTTTTTTTTTTTTTATAATCATTAATAGAATGGATGGCATCTTAGCCAGTTACAAAACAAAACACACATGCCCTCTTATGGAGGATCATTAGAGATTTGAGAAGAGTTTTTATACGACTTTCATTACTCATCCTTAAAAGGTGGGTGCAGTGGAATTGAGGGACTATTGCCCCATTAGTTTGATGAACGGGGTATACAAAATCATTGCAAAGGTGCTGGCCAACCAAATTAGCAAGGTCATGGACAACATCATTTCAAAGCCTCAAAATGCCTTCTTAAGGGGTAAACAAATTCTTGATTCAGTTTTAATTGCAAATGAATGTTTGGAAAGTCGTTTAAGAATGGGGAAAGCTGGAATCTTGGTTAAATTGGACATGATAAAAACTTTTGACCATGTTAATTGGAATTTTCTGTTGTACATTCTTGGAAGATTTGGCTTTGTAGAAAAGTTGTGTTCTTGGATCAAATTTTGTATTTCCTCTAGATTTTCAATCTTAGTGAATGGCAATCAAATTGGAATTTTAATAACTCTCAAGGTTTGAGACAAGGAAACCCCTATCTCCTTTTCTTCACATTATTGTGATGGATGCTCTAAGTTGTATGCTTGATGTGGCTGTTGGAGGTAGATTTTTGGTGGGTTGCGAGGTGGGAAATGAGTCCAGGTGCATTACTACAGTTTCTCATTGCTCTTCACCGATGACACTAATTTTATGTGATAGCAATAGAGATCATCTTTGGGTTTTGAGAGCTCTCCTTTGTTTTGAAGTTGCTTCTGATTTGAGAATTAATTTATCCAAATCTGAAATTGTTTCTACGAGTTCGATTAGAAACATCTCAAATTTGGCCAACTTGCAAGATAGCTACTCTTCCTATGAAATATCTTGGCTTACCCTTGGGAGCTCCCCATATTCTGTTGCCATTTGGAATAGAGTGATTGAGAAGTTCAGAAGGAGACTAACTGGTTAGAAAAAAGCTTTATTTATCCAAGGGGGCAGAGTTACTCTTATTAAGAATACTTTAACTAATCTTCCCACATATTTTCTCTCTTTTTCTATTACCAATTGGGGTTGAAAAAATCATTGAGAGTCTCTATAGGAATTTTTTATGGGATGGTATTGGAGAGGAAAAAAAGTTTCATTTGGTGAGTTGAAATAAGGTTTGTCTTCCGGTTTCTCAAGGGGGCTTAGGTGTTCGCAACCTAAGACTTTTCAACAAAGCTCTCCTTGGTAAATGGCTTTGGAGATACCAACTTGAGAGTAGTGCTGTATGGAGAATTATTGTGGATAACATTCATGGAAAAACTTGGGTGAATTGGCGTTCAAAAGATGTTAAAGGGATTTTTAGGGTGGGCTCATGGAAGTCTATTTGAATGGAATGGGATGTTTTTGTTAAGCATACTACCCTTAAAGTAGGGAATGGGGCAAAGATTCTCTTTTGGCATGATATTTGATGTGGGGATTCTCCTTTCAAAGATGTTTTTTCCAATCTTTTCAGGATTGCTAAAAACAAATGGGCTTGCTTTGCTGAAAGAGAAGGGAGCTTGCTTTAACTCAGATTACTACTTGACATGTTCTTCCAGAAGTATTTTTAAAAGATACCTATCAAAAAAGAGTTTAAAAGACAGAATATTTTGATCCTTGTCTTGATTTATGCAAGGGATACCTGGGAGCTTATACAATTCAACCACAAAACTGGGCTTAGTTAAAGCAAGCTCCCTTATCTTTAAGCTCCATACCGGAATTAGTGTTACAAGTTGGCTGGAAAGACCCTTTGAGGAAGATGAAGTGCATCAATTTGTGTGTAAAATGGGTAAACACAAAATTACGGGCCCCGACGGATTTACTATGGCTTTCTTCCAAGAGAGTCGAGATGTGGTGAAAGATGATGTGATGCAAGTTTCTCAGGAGTTTCACCTCAGTAAAAAATTCGAGAGATCCCTCAATGCCACCTTTATCGCACTAATTCCTAAGATTGCGGATGCAACGGAATTGAAGGATTTCTGCCCTATAAGTTTGGTAGAAGGGTTGTATAAAATAATCTCAAAGGTGCTTGCAAGTCGTGTTAAAATAGTGATAGAGAAAATTATCTCCAAACCACAAAATGCTTTTGTTCGGGCCTGCCAAATTTTAGATTCCGTATTGATAGCAAATGAGTGCTTAGATTGCCGTTTGAGGGATAGTATACCAGGAATCCTATGCAAGTTGGATATGGAGAAAGCTTACGACCATATGAGTTGAAATTTTTTGCTTTATATACTAAGGAGATGTGGTTTTAGAGAAAGATGGTATGGCTGGATTTTACATTGTGTCTTCTCGTTTGTGGAAGGAAAGAGTAATATTCCACTATTTTTTTTCGAAAAAAAAGGTTACAGGCCCCTCTTTAAATAGATGATAATGCTCATCTATTTTAGGGATATTTACAGCTAATCTAGAAAGGAAAACAGAACTACCAAAACAGAAAGCTATAAAACAGGAAACTTATTTCTACAGATTTGGTAACAGATTACCAAATCTCCTAAAATCATGGGATAAGAAAAACTGATCTGTTAGCTGTAGATCTCCTAGATATTAGCCCCTAATATTGTTAACAAATCCTCAAACATAAATCTCTCTATAATTCTACACTCCCCCTCAAGCTAGGCGGTAAAAATTAATTAACCTCAGCTTGGAACTTAGATCATCAAACACCTTTCTCGATAGAGCCTTGGTAAGGATGTCTGCTATTTGAAGACATGTCGGTACGTACAACATCTTGATTATTCCTTCCTCTATCTTCTCCTTTATAAAATGTCGATCAATTTCCACATGTTTTGTTCTATCATAATGAACTGGATTTTTGGCAATGCTGATTGCTGATTGATTATCACAGAACATTTTCATAGGTTCTTCATCTGAAATTTGTAATTCCTTTAGCACCCTTTTTAACCAAATTCCCTCACAAATACCGTGTGCCATTGCCCGGAATTCAGCTTCTGCACTGCTTCTTGACACCACTGACTGCTTCTTACTTCTCCAAGTGACCAAATTTCCCCACACAAAAGTGCAATATCCTGAAGTTGATCTTTAGTCCTGTACTGATCCTGCCCAATCTGCATCGCTGAACACTTCAATATCTCTTCTTTGGTTCTTCTCAAAAAATAATCCTCTACCTGGTGTTAGTTTCAGGTATCTCAGGATTCTATACACAGCTTCCATGTGTTCTTCATTTGGATTGTTCATGAACTGACTTACCATGCTAACAGCAAATCCAATGTCTGGTCGTGTGTGAGATAGGTATATTAGTTTACCTACTAATCTTTGATATCTTCCTTTGTCCACGGGTGCACAATTTTCCTTAACTCCTAGTTTGATAGTTGGATCCATAGGAGTATCTACCGGCTTACACCCGAGCATTCCAGTCTCTTTTAAGAGATCTAGGACATATTTTCTCTGTGAGACAGAGATTCCCTTTCATGACCTTGCAGTCTCCATACCTAGGAAATATTTAAGATTCCCAAGGTCCTTGATTTCAAATTCTGCAGCTAGTAAACTTTTGATGGTGCAGATTTCCTCTTCATAGTCTCCTGTTAGGATTATGTCATCCACTTACACTATGAGGACAGCAATTTTTCCTGCAGAAGAGTGTTTAACAAATAGTGTATGGTCTGTCTGACATTGAGAGTAGCCATGCTTCTTCACTACCTTTGAAAATCTTTCAAACCAAGCTCTTGGAGATTGCTTGAGCCCATATAGAGATCTCCTAAGTTTACAGACCTTGTTGCATGTAGTTTGTGTCTCAAATCCGAGAGGAATTTCCATCTACACTTCTTCAGTTAGGTCCCCATTTATAAAGACATTCTTGACATCTAGTTAGTGGAGAGGCCAGTCAAGATTTGCAACCAAAGATAATAAAACCCGAACTGTGTTTAACTTGGCCACAGGAGCAAATGTCTCCTCATAATCGATTCCATATGATTGGGTGAATCCCTTTGCAGCTAGCCGTGCCTTGAACCGATTAACACCCATCTTCATTATAATTTACTGTGAAGATCCATTTGCAGCCTACTGGCCATTTCCCGGTTGGTAAGTCAGAGATTTTCCAAGTTCCATTTTTCTCTAGTGCATGAATTTCTTCATACACTGCTAATTTCCATTTTGGTGAGCCGAGAGCTTCTTGTATATTATTGGGAACTTGGATGTTGTCAAGGTTGGCAACAAAAGCTTTGAACTTCGGTGACAATCCTTCATATGACACAAATGTGTATATCGGATGTTTTGTGCATGATCTTACCCCTTTTCTCACAGCAATAGGAAGGCCACTGTCATCATTAGTTTCGGGATTAATGTTACCTGGTGGATCTTCACTTGGTCTAGGACTTGAGTCAGACTCTTGGGTTTGCTCAATAGATGCTTGTTGTTCATCTCCTTTTGGTTCTTTCTCCTCCTTGAGTAGGTAATCAATTCATCACTCCTTGTTGATTGAATAGTGTCCAGATTTTGAGGTTGATTGTTGGCTTGATGTTGAGTAGGAGGTTCTAGGAAGTAAGAAGACTCAAGGAAGAGGTTTTGAGGGGGAAGTGATTCATGATTTAGTGATGGGCAAGTTTGGTCAGAATTAGGAGAGACATGAGGTGATTCTTCAATATCCCAAAGCTGATATTCTAGGATAAAATTAGTCTCCCCTTGAATATCAGATTTGGAAAAATAAGATTGTTGCTCAAAGAAGATGACATCCACGGAGTGATAGAATTGTTTAGTGACCGGTGAGTAGCATTTATATCCTTTTTGAGATGGAGAGTACCCAAGGAAAATACATTTATGAGCTCTAGGATCAAGTTTGTCCGGTGTTGTTGATGGACATGGATAAAAGCTGAACACCCGAAAACTTTGAATGGGATGGTGGAGATGAGACGAGTAGTGGGAAAGGACTGAAGAAGAATTTGACAGGGAGTCTGGAAGTTAAGAATCCGAGATGGCATCCTATTTATGAGGTATGCAGCAATAAGGATGGCTTCACCCCAGAAATATTTTGGTACATGGGTAGAGAACATAAGAAACCGAGCCACATCAAGAAGATGCCGGTTTTTTCTTTCGGTAATACCATTTTGCTGATGAGTATTAACACAGGAACTTTGGTGAACAATACCCTGACTCATGAAATAATCATTAAGGCTGGAATTGAAATACTCTTTGGCATTGTCAGTTTTCAGAATTTGAATTTTTGCTTGGAATTGTGTTTGGATCATGGTATTGAAGGTTTTGAAGATCTGGTTTGCCTCAGATTTTTCTTTCACGAGGAATACCCATGTGAGTCCAGTGTGATCATCAATAAATGAAATGAACTAGCGAGAACCAGTAACATTTTTTATCCTAAAAGGGCCCCATATATCACTATGAATCATGGAAAAAGGTTGAGATGCTTTGTAGAATCTGTTAGGATAAGAATTGCGAATATGTTTAGAGAATTGACAGATCTTACATTGAAATTCATTTGGATTTTTACTATGGAATAATGAAGGAAACAACTTCTCAAGATACAAGAAATTTGGATGACCTAACCTATAGTGCCATAACATAATTGCACTATCATTATTAGACTGACTCACAGACAAAGAAACAGGACTACTGGACACTGAACAATCTAATTGATGAATTGCTCCTTGAGGAGGATCATTAGCCTCTAGAAGATAGAGCCCCGAACACATCTTAGCACTGCCAATCGTCTTCCCCGAGTCCAAGACCTGAAATACACATAGATTTGAGCCAAATGTAGTAACACAGTTGAGATCCCGAGTGAGTTTACTAATGGACAGTAAATTACAATTTAATTTTGGTACAAGTAGAACGGAATCAAGAGTGATGTTCTCTGAAATTTGAACCGAGCCTGTACCAGCCACCTTTGAGAGTGACCCGTCAGCTATTCGCACAGTTAAATTTTTATAGCGTGGGGTGTAAGTTGAAAACAGCTTCTCATCTCCAGTCATAAGATCAGAAGCTCCTGAATCTATAATCCATGGACTGAGCCTCTCCTTGTTAGCATTTAGAGCACTTAAAAAATTACTTTTTTGTGCCAGAGATCCGGTACCAACCACAATGGGAGCTGGTGCAAGCAAGGATTGGCTGAACATTTTCTGCAAGATCTCTTATCTGTTCCTTGCTAAAGGGAGTTGGTTCGGGTGGAGGTTGTTCATCCATGGAAGCAAGGTTGCCTCTTCCTTCTTTGTCATTGGCAAACCGGGAAGGCCTCCAATCTGCTGGTTTGCCGTGAATCTTCCAGCAGTTGTCCTTGGTGTGACCAGGGCGTCGACAATGATCACACCATGGTCGCCCTTTCTTTGGTCTGTGATCATTGTTGTTGTTGGATGGATTCCCTCTCACCACAAGTGCTGAACTCTCAGAATTTGTCACAGAATCGTGAGATCCCATCATGATCTTCTTTCGACTTTCCTCTCTCCGAACTTTTGAAAAAGCTTCTCAGATATTTGGTAGTGGTTTGGATCCTAAAATTCTTCCTCGTACTTCATCAAGGTTCTTATTTAATCCAATCAGAAATTTGTATATTCTTTTCCGTTCAATTATTTGTCTATACCTGATTCCATCATTCATACAGCTCCAATTGTGCTCCTCGAATAAGTCTAGCTGCTGCCAATACCGATTGAGAGTGTTGAAGTATTGAGTCACTGTTAATTCTCCTTGGCGGAAGTCATGAAGAACACTTTCCACCTCGAATAATTCCGATGTATTCTCATTGTTAGAATATATTTCCTTGGCAGTATCCCAAATCTCCTTTGCTGTTCCATAGAGAAGAAAGTTTTCTCCAATTTCATTTGTCATGGAATTAATGAGCCATGACATGACCATATTATTCTCGGCATTCCAGACTTTGAACTTTTCATCCATCTTGTTTGGTTTGGCAGCATCTCTGGTGAGATAATCATCTTTGCCCTTTCCGCATATGAACATCATTACGGAATGGGACCATTGGAGATAGTTGTTCTCATTCAATTTGTGTCCTGTAATGGGCATGAGGTTACTATCATTGTTAGAAGCCATGGCTTCCTGATTGGAGGTGATTTGGGAAACGGTAGCTCTTGAATCATGTTTCCCGTATTTGGTCATATGAAGGAATTAGGGTTCAGAGATTGCTCTGATACCATCTCATTTGTGGAAGGAAAGAGTAATATTCAACTATTTTTTTTTCGAAAAAAAAGGTTACAGGCCCCTCTTTAAATAGATGATAATGCTCATCTATTTTAGGGATATTTACAGCTAATCTAGAAAGGAAAACAGAACTACCTAAAACAGAAAGCTATAAAACAGGAAACTTATATTTACAGATTTGGTAACAGACTACCAAATCTCCTAAAATCATGGGATAAGAAAAACTAATCTGTTAGCTGTAGATCTCCTAGATATTAGCCCCTAATATTGCTAACAGATCCTCAAACATAAATCTCTCTATAATTCTACATGTCTCAACCTCACATTTCTCCGTTTTAGCAAATGGCAAACCTTGTGATTTCTTTCCGAGTTCAAGGGGTTTGAGACAAGAGAATCCATTATCTCCATTTCTATTTGTCATAGTAATGGAGGCGTTGAGTAGAATGATAGATGCTGCTGTCCAAAAAGGTTTTCTTGCTGGTTTTGCCATGGGAGACAGCAACAATGGTCAACCCATATCTCATCTATTGTATGCGGATAATATGTTAATTTTTAATTATGTGAACAGCGGTCATACAAGCTTTAAGGGCAGTACTTCTGTGTTTTGAGGCGGTCTCAAGGCTCAAGGTAAACTTGGGAAAGTTGGAATTGGTTCTAGTAGGAGAGGTGGAGAATATCAACCATTTAGCCGACCTGTTGGGGTGTAGGGTGGCTGCCCTACCTATGAGGTACCTTGGTCTCCCTTTGGGAGCTTCTTTTAAGGCAACCTCTATATAGGATGGTGTAATAGAGAAGGTGGAAAAAAGATTGGCAGGATGGAAGCGCATTTATCTTTCGGGAGATTAACTCTCATCAAAAGTACTCTCTCCAACCTTCCTACCTATTACCTCTCTCTTTTTCCGCTACTGGTGGGGGTAGCGAACCGGATTGAGAAACTTTTTAGAGTGTTCTTATGGGGTGGCATGGGAAAGGAACAGAAATTTCATCTAATAGGGTGGACAAAAGTGTGTAGCCCAAAGGAGGTGGGTGGTTTGGAAGTGCGTAATTTAATCCGTTTTAACAAAACACTCTGAATGAAATAGTTGGGGAGATTCCACTTGGAGGAGGATGCGTTGTGGAGATTGGTGGTAGTGAGGAAGTACGGATGTGATTAGGGATGTTGGTGCTCTAAGGAGGGTCGAAGGACATATGGGTGAGCCTTTGGAAGTTTATTCGGAAGGGGTGGAAGAGGTTTGCAACACACATATCCTTTGAGGTTGGCGATGGTTCAAGAATTAGTTTTTGGTTGGATAGATGGTGTGGAGAAACAGCCTTATCTATTGCCTTTTCAAGAGTTTTCAACTTAGCGGAAAACAAACAAGTGGAAGTCTCCAATGTGTTGCGTCGTAGCAATGGCATGGTGTGTTGGAACCTAACTTTTTCCAAAAATATTCAGGATTGGGAAGTGAATGAGATAACAGATTTTTACAGTTTCATTTACTCCAAATAGTTGGGAGGAAATAGGAGGGATAGAATGTTTTGGACAAGCTCTGGAAGCAAGATTTTTTCTGTCAAGTCTTTCTACAAGACTTTGCAAGACCAACAACCTATTGTTTTCCTTTGAAAGGCCATATGGAGAGCTCCGGCACCACTTAAAATGGCTTTCTTTACTTGGACAATAACCTTAGGCAAGATTTTTTGAGTCTTTGACGACTGACAACTTGAGAAAAAGAGGTATGACTGTCATGGAGTGGTGCTACTTGTGTAAGAAAAATTGTGAATCGATCAACCATATTTTCTTACATTGTGAAGTGGCAAAGGAGCTATGGGATGGAATACTTAGGAGGGCTAGTGTATTTTGGGTTATGCCCAAGAGCGTTGTGGAGCTACTTGCATGCTGGAATAGGTACCATCAATGCGCTCAGCTGGCTACGACATGGAGAATGATTCTTCTGTCTTTTGCAGTGCCTTTGGATGGAAAAAAATGAGATATGCTTCAACAACAAAGAAAGGACCGTGGGGAAAATTTAGAACTTTTTTGCATTTTCTTTAGTTCAATAGTTTTCTGCTATTGTACTAAAATGGGGGGATGTTCATGAGTTCTTAAGTTCTTTTCATCTTACTAGTGTGTAACTAGGTGTCTCTTTCGTATACTCTATGTGTACATGGGCTTTGCCTAGTTGCTTTTATTGAATAAAGATGATTACTTATCAAAAAAAAATCTCAATGACCTACATAGGTCCAATAACATGTCAAGTAGTCTCAAAGGGTAATGTATTAACATTTGGCAAGCCCAACTTCTATCATATCATCATAAAAGTATAACTTCTATACTAACACCATTATATATTTTTTTATAAGTAACTAACACATTATTCTCAATCCCCTATTAATAAATAACCTCAATGGCAGTTACTTGTACTCTCGTGAGTTCACACCTATTAATTTAAGCTTCAAATACCATAACGATGCAAATCTCATTATCTAAGTTTTTTTCTATATGTAAAGACCCTGCAAAATCTTATAAAATAACATGCTTCACAAATATGGTAAGCAGTTCACACTTAATTGCAAAGAGAATAATTTATACGTTGTATAATATGGAATTAAGAGAAAATAAAAGGATTGAATAAAATATTACTTGGATATGTCATCAACATTTGGTTTCAACTTGCCATCCTCAAATCTTAACAAAGACTGCAAGTCCTTCACTTTTTCATGGATCTATCACAAGCATGTTATATAGCAATTAGCTTGATCATCTAATCGGTAACCAATTAGTTTTGTATCATAAGGAGCAAAATTTATAAAAGCAATACAGCAATGGGCAAAAATACAAGAAGCAAACATAAGACTGGTTGATTATGAAGCCAAGCATTAATTACAGCAAAAAGTAAAAGTCATCTAAAGTGTTGAGTCCTTTAAAATGATAAGGATCATTTTTTTTTATAAGTAATAAACTTTATTGATCATATGCAACTAGGCAAAGCCCATGTATATTGAAAGTATACAAAAAAGACCCTTAATTACACTCTTTTAGACTAAAACGAAAGCAAAAACTCCAGCATACTCCCCCCTTTAGTACAATAGCAGAAAACCATTCAGCCAAAGTAAATATAAAGTAATTCCAGATTTCCCAGCTAATGAGTGTTTGGATAGTAGGTTGAGGGAGGGCACTCTAGGACTTTTGTGCAAGCTGGACATGGAGAAAGCTTATTGTATGCTGGGATTTTTTAATGTATATATTACGGAGATGTGGTTTTGGATATAGATGGTGTGGTTGGATTAGACAATGTGTTTCAAACACCTGGTTCTCTATGCTTGTCAATGGCACTTCTTTTTGTTTTTTTGAGAGCTCAAGGGATTTGAGACAAGGGAATCCATTATCCTCTTTTTATTTGTGTAGTAATGGAGCCTTGAGCCAGACGGTGGAAGTTGCTATAAGGGGTGGTTTCATTGCAGGTTTTTCAACGGGAATGAGTTGGAACAGGTTATCCATCTCCCACTTATTGTATGCGGATGACACATTATTCTTCTGTGATGCAGATGGTGATCGGTTGCAAGTTTTAGGGGTTAACCTGTTGTGTTTAAAGCAGTTTCAGGTCTCAAAGTGAACTTGGGAAAGTCGGAATTAATCCCGATTGGAGAGGTGGAGGATATTAACCTGTATGCGGATTTATTGGGGTGTAAAGTGGTAGCTCTTCCAATGAGTTACCTCGGTCTTCCTTTGGGAGCTACTTTTAAGGCAAAAGCTATATGAGACTCTTATCAAAAGGAGGGAGATTAACTCTTATCAAAAGTACTCTCTCTAATCTTCCTACACATTACCTTTCTCTATTTCCTCTGCCAATGAGGGTTGCTAATCGAATTGAAGAACTTTTCATAATCTTTTTGTGGGGTGGGATGGGAAATGAACACAAATTTCACCTAGTGGATTAGCCAAAAGTGTGTAACCCAAGGGAGTTGAGAGGTTTAGAAGTGCGAAAATTAACTACTTTCAATCAAGCTTTACTAGGAAAGTGGTTGTGGAAATGGAAGAGAACTCATTGAGGAGAATGGTAGTGGAAGAGAAGTATGGCTGTGAATGGAGGGGATGGTGTTCTAAGGAGGGAAGGAGAACTTATGCTGTGAGCCTTTGAAATTTCATAAGAAAGGGGTGAGAGGTATTTGCAACACACAATTATTGAGGTGGGCAAGGGGTACTAGAATTAAGTTCTAATTTGATGAGTGGGGTGGAAAGAGAGCTCCACTTTCAACCTTTCCCAGAGTTTTCAAATTAACCAATAATCCACAGGCTGCTATTTCAAAGGTATGAAACCGGGTCAATGGCACAATAGATTGTGTTAGAAAGCATGTAATTAGTGTAACCTAAGAGGGTATAAATGTCTATTGTATGTAGTGTATATATATAGTAATAAGTCAATGAATAAAGTAAGAAAACTTTTGTCCCATGTGCTTTGACATGGTATTAGAGATTCCTGTCAGATTGTGGTGAGTGCCGAGTGGGCCCAGTGCTGAGTCCACTGTTGTGAGCTCATCGATGTGGTTTCCGGTGGAGTATCCGACTGTTGTGGCTGGATCTAAGCTCTCAAGTGTTCGCCGTCGTCTTCTGCACGTTCCGGTGGCTTCTCGTTGTGGTCAACACTACATGGATCACTGAGGAGGTGTTTCCGACAAGGTTTTAAATTTCGTACCGGTACTGACCATACCGGCCGAAATACACCATAACGGCCTTCGTCAGGTACCAAAAAAAAGTGTGTTTCATTTCGGACAATTTTTTGGCCGTACCGGCCGGTATTCGTGTTTCAGTCTTAACGGATTTTGGCCTCTCATTTTTTATTTTATTTTTTATTATTTTTTGCTATTTTTTAACTTCATTTCAAACTAAATTTAACTACATATATATATTTATATATATAATTTATTCATATATTAACTATTATTTTGAAATATAATTTATAAATGTATTTATATATTTAATTTATTTATGTATAAATTATTCCGAAATGGTACACAAAACGATACCGGTACCAAAATATTTCTTTCCAGTAGTCTAACCGATATGCCCACCGGTACGGTATTCAAAACATTAATTTCCAACGAGTTTCCGATGTCGTATCCAGTAATGGGAACCAAAGGTGAAGTCGCTGGAAGTTTCTGTGGTCGTCGGAAGGTTCTCGTCGTGATCGGCCGCCAGAAAAGGTCTATGTCGCCGGCAACAGTTGAAGCCCCGAAACGTTTGGTTGCAGATATAGGTTATCCTATCCTCAAGTGTAAATATTCCAAACCTAGAATAAGAATCTATTTCTATCTGGAATATGATTTGTTTGGTAACGCGGATAATCAAATCTTATTCGCAGTTAGGATAAACTAGTCCAGGTTTGACAGCTATGTTACGGTACGATCCAAATCCTATACCGGTACGATCCGATATCATCCAATACCAATCGATTCTAGGCCAATACAAACCGGTTCTGAGCCAGCCCGTGTCCACTTCGACCGATACAGACCAACTCAATCCGATGCAGGGCCAAAATTTGGTTATTCAGGTTGATTTTTGGGGTATTTGAGCTGGATTTCAAATTTTCATATCACATTTCCCGGTTTTTTTATACATATTTTGAATTGTGTGAAATTTTTATCTCGTAAGTGGAACTGTGATATTTATTTGCATCTATGGCAACTAAGTTTGAGCCACTATCGCTTGTATTAAACTTTAATATGCCTATGACTTCTGCAAAATTGGATGGAAAGAACTATATACTATGATCAAAATCTGGTACAATATATTTGAAAAGCAAGGGACTTTCTAGCTATCTAGTTGGTCCAAAACCTAACCCAAATGACTCTATATTTGCTCAATAGGAGCAAAAGGATGCTCAAATCTTGTCTTTGATGTTGACTAGTATTGAGCCTAATATTGGCTCTAGTGTTATCCATTTTGACACTGTCCAAGAGATGTAGAGCCATTTCAAACATACGTATTCTAGTGTTGGGAACACAACTCGTATTTATGAACTATGTAAGCAGTTCTTTAGATTGGAACAAGGTACTTTAGGGTTGGAAGAGTATTATTCTCAAGTGATGAGCATATGTAAAAAACTCAAGATATATCAACATATTACTTCTAATGTTTCATGTATGTTAAAACAATGTGAAGAATTTAATGTTGTTCGATTCCTTGTTGGTTTAAAACCTGAATATGAGTCAATGCGTTCTCAAATTTTGGCGAGTCCAAAACTTCATTTCCTAATGTGTTCTCCCAACTTCAACGTGTCACGTTATCTGGGCATGGATCTCAGTTGTCTTCTAATTTGATTCGTGAGAGGTTCACTTTGGTTGCCTCTTATGCTGCTCCTGGTGGGCATGGAGGCCGAGGTGGTAGAGGTGCACATGGAGGACGTGATACCAAAGGTAATCGCACACGAGGACGAGAGCCTCGTAAGTGCACTCATTGTGGTCGCACTAACCATTCAGTGGACTATTGTTAGGATCTACATGGTAGATCATCTAGGTCGGCTAATCATGCTTTTCAAGATGCTACATCACAGTCGACCACCTCTAATCTGGCTTTAGATATGATAAGTGTATCAAAAGATGAGTATGAGCAACTTTTGAAGGGCACACGGGCTTCATCTTCCACTACTACTCTTACCCACTCAAGTATAGCATCTGCATGTCTTGTCTCATCCGCTCAAGATCCATGGATCATTGATTTAGGAGCTAATGAACATTTGACCATTTGTCTTTTGCATTATCCAAGTTATATATTGTCACATCTCTAAAAAGTGTCACTCTTGCTAATGGTTCTCTTGCTAAAGTTACAGGCATTGAATCCACTAAACTCACTGACTCTATATCATTGTCATCTGTTCTATATACTCCTAATTTTCCTTTTAATTTATTGTCTATTAGTAAGATTACTCAAAATGTTCAGTGACTTTTTATCCCTCTTCATGTATTTTTCAGGATCTCAAGACGGGGGGACAAAGATTGGTAGGGGGAATGAAGCTGGTGGCCTCTATTATCTTGATGTCCAACAATCACCCACTCGAGCTCTTACATTCCTTGTATCATCTATTTATGAATGGCATTGTCGCCTTGGTCACTCCCATCTTTCTCTTTTGAAGTGTCAAGTTAAGAACTTGGAAAATGTATCTCCATTTTCTTATGAAGCATGTCAACTTAGTAAACACCATCGTGTCTTTTGTACCTCCGGTCCATAAACGAGTGTCGAGTCTTTTTGAATTGGTTCACTCTAATATATGGGGACCAATCAACATTGAATCAAATAAGTTTCAATATTTTGTTACATTTATTGATGATTATTCTCATGTGACATGGTTGTATTTGATGAAAGCAAGATCTAGACTTCTTTCCATATTCCAAGTATTCTGAAGAGAAATTAAAACTCAATTCAACAAAAAGGTTCAAGTTTTGCGTTCTGATAATGCTAAAGAATATCAATCTAGTGTCTTTGCTACTAAATTAAGTAATAAAGGAATTGTTCATCAAACATCGTGTTCATATACACCCCAACAAAATGGGGTGCCTGAACGCAAAAATAACATTTGTTAGATGTAACCCGAGCTCTTTTACCACACATGCATGTTCCTAAACGTTTTTGGAGTGATGGTGTCCTTACTGCTTGTTGCCTTATTAATCGTATGCCATCATCAGTTCTTGATGGTTCCTCTACATTCTCCATCTTGTTTCTGTCATCTACGCCATTTCCTCTTCCACCAAAAATTTTTTGATGTGTTTTTTATATTCATAATCTTGGTCCATGTTTTGATAAACTTGATCCCCGTTCTACAAAGTGTCTGTTCGTTGGGTATTTTTGGACTCAAAAAGGATATCGTTGTTATAGTCCTATTCTTAAAAGCGACTTCACAAATGCAGATGTTACCTTCTTTGAGTCCATGTCCTATTTTTCAAATGGATCTTCAAGTGTTGAGTGTGATCTTCTACCATTACCTACTCTTACTTTATCTCCTTCACACTTACCCAATCTTAACCAACCCTCATTCGTCCCTTCCCCAGTTCTTTTACAGGTTTACTAACGTCGCTTGAGGTTGCCAACTCCTATGCCCCCACCAGTTGTGTCTCCATCTTCAGATCCCGAGTTGCCTAGTACTTCAGACTCTACCTATTGCCCTCCGCAAAAGTACTCATTCTTATGTTACTCAACATCCAATTAGCCAATTTGTTTCCTATCACGTCTTATCTCCTTCATTCCCATGTTTTACATCTCAACTTTTAAAACTTTATGTTCCTAAGACAGTTCAGGATGTTTTATCTGATCCGCGATAGAGGACAGCTATGAAAAATGAAATGGATGCCCTTCACCATAATGAAACACGGGATCTTGTTCCACTACCACCTAGTAAACAACCCGTTGGCTGTAAATGGGTATATACAATCAGATTCCATCCTGATGGTCCTGTGGAGCGTCTGAAAGCCCGCTTGGTTGCAAAAGGTTACACGCAAAAATATGGCATTGATTACGAGAAAACCTTCTCCCCAGTTGCCAAAATCTCTTCTGTTTAAGTGTTGATCTCTCTTGCCGCTAATTTAGACTGGCCTTTATTTCAGCTGGATGTTAAAAATACATTTCTACATGATGACTTGCATGAGGAGGTTTATATGAGGCAACCACCTGGGTTTGTTGCTTAGGGAGAGTATCGAGGTACTGTATATAAGTTAGAGAAGGCATTGTATGGTTTAAAACAAACTCCTCGAGCATGGTTTGGGAGGTTCTATGATGCTATATTGGCATTTGGTCTTCATAGATGCCAAACGGATCATTCGGTATTTCACTTACATAGTGATGCAGGTCACATTTTATTGGTAGTATATGTGGATGTCATTGTAATTACTGAGAGTGACTTTGCTGGAATTGCGAGACTAAAACAGTTTTTACATGATCAGTTTCAAACAAAAGACCTGGGCAAGCTTAGATATTTTCTTGGAATTGAAGTCAGTAGATCTAAAAATGATATCAACCTTAGAGGAAATATGTGCTTGATCTTCTAGAAGAAACGGGCATGTTGGGTGCACGATTTATTGACACTCCTATGGATCAAATCATACATTCTTGAAAGAGGAAGAGGAGTTGTCTGGAGATCCAGGTAGGTATCGAAGACTTGTCGAAAAATTAAATTATCTCCCTATCATTAGACCACACATCTCTACATCTCTTATGCAGTGAGTGTACTAAGTCAGTTTTTACAAATGTCACGGGTCGTACATTGGGATGTTGTAATTCATATTCTTCGTTATTTTAAGCGAACTCCCGGCCTTGGATTGTTGTATCGACCAAATGGACATCTCAAAGTATAAACCTTTTCAGATGTTGATTAGGCAAGATTTCTTTTAGATAGAAGATCTACTACTAGATATTATATATTTGTGGAAGGTAACTTGGTTATATGGAAGAGTAAGAAACAAGCAGTAGCAGCTCGGTCTAGTACAGAAGCCGAATACAGAGTAATGACTCACACTACTAGTAAACTGACATAGCTACAACATTTCCTGCAAGAGATTGGGTTTCCAGCTCCTATTCCTCTTCAACTATTTTTGTGATAATCAAGTTACAGTACATATTGCCTCTAATCCTGTGTTCCATAAGAGGACTAAACACATAAAAATTGATTGTCACTTCATTCATGATAAGATACTAAGTGGTGACATTTCTACACCTTTTATGAAGTCTACTGATCAATCGCAAATATGTTCACTAAGTCTTTGTGTTGTAATTGTTTAAAACTTATTTGTTTCAAGTTGGGCTTATATGATATATATGCCCCAACTTGAGGGGAAGTGTTAGAAAGCATGTAATTAATGTAACCTGTGAGAGTATAAATGTCTATTGTATGTAGTGTATAAATATAGTGATAAGTCAGTGAATAAAGTAACAAACTTTTGTCCCATGTGCTTTGACACATTGAAACTTGGCATTTTCCAGAAATGTTCAGGACTGGGAAGTGGAGGAGATAGCAGGTTTTTTCAGCCACCTTTACTCCCAAAAGTTAGGAGGTTTGGGGAGGGATAAAATGCTGTGGAAACATGCAAGGACAAAAAAAAAAATCTGTCCAATCCTACGACAAGGTGTTACAAAATCAGCAACCCATAGTGTTTCCTTGGAAAGGTATTTGGAAAGCTCCAACACCTCCTAAAGTAACATTTTTCACCTGGACAGCTGCTTTAGGGAGGATTTTGACCATAAATAACTAAAATATATTTCACCACCTTAATTAATATTCAGGCACACAGCACCGTCAGTTTGACATTCGCCAAACGCTGACAAGAAATATATTTTGGTGAGAATCTTAAATTCAAGATATATATTTTACAGAGAATCTTGTAATGGAAACAAAGAAGTTTTCCAAGCATTTTATGAACCTTTCTTATGTTATTAGAAGTCCACTTTCTTTGTAACTACTTTCTATTTTAGTAATTTTATAGTAATTTTTTAAATTTTCAGCTGCTTACAACAAGATAAAGTAGATGGAGAATAAATGAGTGTACAGTTGGAAAAGGAAAGGTTTGGGGTTCAAACCTTGGTGAGCCAGGGAATTATGAAGTTTATTGGAGTCATGGTTGATATGGGCTCAATGCAAGACACAGGAGCACATAGGAGTTGCTTCTCAAACCTCTCAAGGAAAATAAGGGTAAAATATATGCCCTGCTCTAAATAGCTATTAAAAGCATGTCAAAGAAAAGTCCTTCCAGAAGAACGCCATGGAAGTAGCTTTAGGACATGCAGATACATGGCAGCAACCAAGAAGAATTGTAGTTCTACTATAGAAATAAAGGAAAATGGTTTAACCGTGGATAAAATTGATCTTTAATTGCAGAGAGAAATTGTTTGCCACGTGCAACATAGCTTAGAACCAGATAACAAAAATCATCAAAGAAAATGGACTTAATTGTAGATGGAAATTGTTACTTAAAAGTAACCACACTGATTAGTCTTCCAAGTAAATCCCTAAGACATCTCAATTTTGTCAAAAGTAAAAGAATACCTCAAGAACATCAACAGTAGTTTTTTCCCAACTCTTCAGCAATTGGTAGAGCATTAGTGCCGAGAGGTCCCTGATCAGAATCCAATTTCAGAATTGCAATATGAAGCAAAAAGAATTTGATTACAAATACCTATAAAGAAAGGCTAAATATTAAGTGGATCACTATCAATCTAATTACTACAATTATAAATTTGCAGATGATAACTGATTGAGCTTATGCTTAAGTCTTAGAGCTTGATTCACTTTGAGGATGTAGTTATCAAATAAGATTTTTTTTATTGGCCCTAGGTGCCCGAGAACAAAAGCCCAACTAACCCCAGGATGCACAGGCCAAAATGAGATATCTTTATTTCATTATGTTAAAGATGGCAAAGCAAGATCTAGAACCAGGATTAACAAAACTCACTGCTCACTAACTTCCAGAATCTTCAAATACACATCCAAATTAGCAACTATTTATTGCATTCAATAAATCCAGTGATCATGACAAATTCTAGAGGAGAAAATAATAGGAGAGGATGAATACACTGATCAAGAAGGATTATATATATGATTAAATTCACAATAAAACACATATTTTTCTTGAAAAATATTAAAACCTCGAATAAGATGAATGCAACATGAAGTTCAATCAAAATTCAGATAAGAACTTAGCAGTTGTTATATGGGTTCAGAATAAAGCATTGTACACACTGAGATCCTAAGAGCTCAAGGAGGAAAAAGAATACTGATCACTTCTCGATAATTATTCATGATGAGGAGAGAGGCGAACATAAGTTTCAGTATTGCCATGGATGTCACAAAGTTGCAGAAATTCTGCCCTACCGGTAATAATGAAAGGCCATATAATGGTTAGCAATCCATTAATAAAGGCAAAATGGCACTCACTTGACAAAAACCCTCACAACATGGGTGGAAAGACAATTGATGGGGCAGGACTTGTGATGAAAGAATAAGATGAAACGCAATCTCTGGTCCAGTATATGGATGCCTGTCATGCTACCACTGATCTCAACTAATTATTTGAGTTCTATCTAGTATGCATCATCAGCAGTATCCCTTGCATTTCTTTCTTCCCTTAACAATTACGCATTTTCCAATCATTTGAGACATGCGAGTGTGTGGTAAATCAGTGAAAAGACTAACCACATGAAGAATCACCATTTTCTTCTTGTCTGGTGAAATTAATAAACTTATAGTGAGCTGTTAATACTCTAGAAAAAAAATATTTGATAGGTCTGTTATACTCTAGAACAATATGAGAGATAAAAGTAACTATAAATAATAGAGGAATTAATTAATCATCTATAAAGACACAAAGAATATTTCCATCAGTTTGCCATTGCAGCAATCTAAATTATGTGAAGATATCAACTAAAGCTTTCGTCCTAGCTTGATTGCTGGTAACTTCAACAAGTAGTTGAGCAGACAAATATTTATCACCAGAAAGAGAAACCAGATGAAATGATACTTCCCCTTATTTTTCCTCAAAACCATAAAAGCAAAAATTTCTGTTTCCCAGAAATATGGAGAGAGAAGATAGGCAAAATGTTGCAGTTATGTTCCCCTTTTGGAAACCCTCAGCAAGTAACAAGAACCTATGACAGTAAAAGCACGTACTGGCCTTCTAAATTGGAAATACATGTTACCCACCTCACTTTGCGTACTATCTGACCAATAAAACTGCCCTTTTGCAAGGCAGAATGCTTTCGACGTATACAACGATCAGCAGCCATGGGTACTCCAACATCCTTCTCTAGTACCACATGATTATTGGAAGCCCTTGAGGTGTACAAATCTGGATTAAGTGCCTCACATAATAGGTCTAGCAGTCGGATTTTATTACACTTCCCTGCTTCATACAGGCACTGCAAGGTGCAGTAATTGTTAACAAACTGTTAACAGAAACACTAGTTCCATTACATGGCACATCAATGTAACCTAGATATTACTAACATATACTCATTTAAACAACCAATAATAAGAAACCAAGATGTGCCAAAACTAGTGTTTCACAAAAACATTAATCAACTAATTAATCAAAAATCTCATTATAGGTAAATTCTCATTACATGAAATTTGTCTACTTAAAACAAATATAAAGAATAGGCATGCTAAGGAATGGTGTCTTGATAATTTATATCAGCGTGTGAAGAGAAGAGCAAAAACAAAAAACAGTTCTGCAAACTCACCAAGACGACCGTGCTCCAGCACTTGTGCAGTCTCCTCAATTCTGAGAAACCATGAATCAAACTTTTACCATTCTGTTCAGCCATTTGTTTCCTAGTGAAATATTTTCAGCACATATGAGTGTCCTATCATCATCTTTTGGAGTTTTTGGTACTCAGATAAAAGCAGATAATATATAACCAGAAAATATTCTACTTACCTTGCATAAGACGGAAGCTGAGAAGTATACTTCAATACTACCTCTGGCTGTAAACCACTTTTCTCACCCTGAAGCTCATTCCATTTCAAAACAATGTTTAGATGCAAACAAAAATCAATGAGAATTCAATCTTAATATCTCATTAAGGGTGTAGGTTATTTCAAAAATCATAAGCATTAGAAAAATCAAATGATTTTCCATTTGGAGTTTCATTTTTCAGTGTTGTTAATGTTTCCCCCACCAGAACTTTCAACATGCGAGACAGTTCACTTGCACTCACAAGTGTAAAATGTGCAAGCGCTAAAATTCTCAGGGAAATAAAATGGCCTTTCCCAGAACAAAGAAGCAATCTTATTTTAAAGGTGCTTTATGCAGTGCTTCCAAACATCAAATTCCTGATAAAAATTTGACCTGTAGGAAAGAATCTAAGTACTATTTAGATAATCTACGGGAAGTTTTCCGCTTATGGAAGTAAAATAACAAACTAGTAATCTGGTACAACTTTTAATCAAATCACTGGTTTTCTGAAATTTGGATAGCGGGCAATTGTCCTGAAATCAAAGAAACGCACATTGACCTCCTGAAAGCAGACCAAGTTGATAATATATGCTGACGTCTTCAGATAATCAAGAATATATATTAAGGCCTAAAAGTAATGTCAGTGTGTTAATATATGCCTATAGACAAAAGCAACATGTACAGTTAGACAGTGAGCAATTATTAGGGTTTATTATGAAGAAGTATTGAGCTAAAATATAAGATGATTAAGTAACATGTTTAAACAAAGGAAAATTTTTTAGTGTTACTAGAGGTTGAAGAAATTAACCTTTTGTTTTTCTTCAACAAGCAAGCCACCAAGTATGAAGCTCAGAGGCTCCATGGAGAAATGCTGGGCACATGCTATCTGAAAAATGCTTTTCAAAAACATGAAATCAACAAGAGCTAGTCGTGCTGATAGTTCATCAAGGGAAGAGACAGTGAGAACTACAATAACCAACATGCATTACCAACCTTCAAAGCTCTTATAAAAGATGTTAGTGTTCCATCCTGATTTAAGAAGTAGTTTTTCAAGAAAACAGCAACCTTGTGACCGACACTAAACCCAGAACACTGTTTCACAAGGACTGCCTCAACAACTGCATCCATTCTCTCAGCTGGTGATCCCAATATGAACTTAGAGGGGCACAATTGCTGCAGCACATTTGATGGAAGAAGGTTTCTTGGGGCATTCAGTGTTGTCGCAACTCCCATTAATAAAATGATTGGAATCTTTACAACCCATTCACTGAGAGACATAAAGAAGCAAGTTGCAAGCAGTTATTGCAAAATAAATGACATAGTATGTGTCTAGAGTTTCCCATTAGTCAAATACTAGGCGTAGAAAATGCATGACTACACCAAGATCATCAAGGAGAAAATAATAAATTTCAAAATAAGGATGAGCTTCCAAAAGGGTCAATTTATCCAAGCTCTTAGATTGGCTTTATATTTAGCACAGCCTGCTAGAAAGCAGATAGCACCACTATAAATAAGTCAAGTGTTCACTATAAATAATTTACAAGTAGCACAACTTCTCTGCTATTGACCAAGAAGCAAACTAACTTGCACAGCATAATGAATCTATTTTACATTTTTTGAAATATCAAATACTTATCAGAACTAAATGTAGCAATTTCTATCTAAATAACTTGCTGCAACATCATTTCCATGGTGAGAATTTCACGACCCATAAGGGCTTGCAATTAAACATCTTCCAAAAATGAAATTACATTTACCAACTTCTTATCAAGCACAGCTACTGAGATTGTTAGCCACCTTATCTAAAAATAGCCCCCTCATGGTTCCTATAAATTTAGCATACTTAAAGATCGACCATGAATTCATATGCTAGATACAAGTATGATATGAAAGAGACCTTCAATAGACAAGTTTTAGAAACCAAAAGATAATCTGGCGCGCAAAACAAATATGAGCACACAAACATACTTTCTGAATTTATAGACTAAGCATAGTACTCACAAACACATAACATAAATGTATAAAGACGTATATTGTAATTTATAGGAGTACATATTTATGTGTCTCTAGATATATGCATATACACAAACGTACAGATAAAGAATTTATGTATACACAAACAAATGTATAAATATGCAAGCACGTAAGTGCATACATTTATTGATATATACATGGACATGATAACTATGTGCATGAACACGTGCACGAACACAAATATAAGCATCTCGAGTGGTGGCAAGATGAGATAGAATACCTCAACATAAGTATGAAGTCGGATAATACAGACCCACAACATCGTTCCATATCATCTATAATCACAACCACCGGGGCATTATGGTTTTCTTGTTCTCTATACCATGATGCCAAGATGGATATATCAGCTTCCTGCTTAAATCAGCATTTCAACATGAATTTTAAATATTAATCCAAGTGAAAATTAAACTCTAGTTAAAGAAATGTATATTTTAAGTACTTTTTTTTTTTTATAAGTAATAAGATTTTATTGAAGAAAAAAGCCCAGCTACACCAGAAGTATACAAGAGCATACGCCTAATTAAGTACTAAGAACAGAAACAAGAAAATCATGGAGGCTGAGACCAGTTAAATCTAAAGCAATGGCCCACGAAGACAAAGTCTTCCAAAAGAACCTCCTAAACTATTCCAAGGAACGTTCATGATCCTCGAAGAGTCTCTCATTTCTTTCACACCAAATACACCAAAAAATACATAAAGGAGCCATCTTCCATAGAGCTACAATTTGTGGTATCACATAGATCCCTCTCCAGCAGGCAATAAGGTTTGCCACCCTGCCTGGCATTACCCATGCTAGTCTGGTTTTGCTGATGAAATAATCTCATAAGTCTCGAGCAAACTGGCAATGAAGAAGTAGATGATTCGCCGATTCCCCATTGTTTTTACACAAACAACACCATTCCAAGATGATGAGGCCAAGTCGTCTGAGATTATCAATGGTCAAAATCTTCCCAAGGGCTGCAACCTGCTGTCCATACAAAAAAAACAACCTTGGTGGGTGCTTTAGTCTTCCAAATATTCTTCCAAGGAAAGATGCAACCTTGCTGTTGCATAGTGCTAACCTCATAAAACGAACGTACTGAGAACCTCCCTTTTCTAGAGGGTCTCCAGAGCATCACGACTTCTCTTGTGGCAACAAAAATGAGATTATACAGCATGTCCAAAAAGTTCAGAAAAGCATTCATTTCCCAATCTTGAGCATCCCGAGTAAGGCTAATAATCCACTCCCGACTCCTTGATTGATTGGCCTCACATCAACCACCATGGCTTTTTTTTCTCGTGCAATATTGAAAATTGTTGGATAGACATCCTTCAAGGCCATGTCTCCCACCCAAATATCCTTCCAAAAGCTTATCCTCCTCTCATCCCCCAAACACAACCATGTATTCCTAGCGAAAGACACCAACCTTGTCTTATATACCTCCATAATCCCACCCCGTGTGTACCCCTACCCTCTTTAGAACACCATCCCCCCTTTTCACGACCAAACTTCCTGTCAATCACCTCATTCCATAAGGCTCCCCTCTCAAAGTTATACCGCCACAACCATTTACCTAATAATGCCTTATTGAAGGCCCTCACATTCCACACCCCCAAGCCTTCATCTCTCGAGGGAGAACAGACATTTTCCCACCCAACCAAATGAAACTTAAACTCATCTCCCACACCACTCCATAAGAAGTCACGTTGAAGTTTCTCTATCCTCATAGCGATGCTAGCGGGAAGGGAGAATAGAGATAAATAGTAAGTGGGTAGGTTAGATAAAGTATTCTTAATAAGAGAAATCCGCCCCCTTTAAATAAATACACTATTTTCCACCCGGCCAGCCGATGTTCAATTTTTTCCAGCACCCCTTTCCAAATGGACTTAGCTTTGAAAGAAGCCCCCAATGGAAGACCAAGGTATTTCAACGGCAACTCTGAGACCACACAACCCAAAGTATTTGCCAATCCTCTAATGTTACTTCTCCAACCACCACCATCTCCGTCTTAGCAAGTTTAATCTTTAAACCGGATACGGCTTCAAAATAGAGTAAGATGGCCTTTAAGGATTGAATATGACCTACATTTGCCTCACAAAACAGCAAGGTATCATCTGCAAATAAAATGTGAGAGATAATGGTGGGGGCGTCGGTATCCCCCACTGAGAAGCCTGAAAAAAATCCGCCCCTTACTGCCGCCGAAACCATTCTACTAAGAGCCTCCATAACCAAGACAAATAGAAGGGGTGATAATGGATCTCCTTGCCATAGTCCCCGTGAACTATTGAAGAAGCCCACGGGATCACCATTAACCAAGACAGAAAAGCGAGCCGTAGACACACAATGCCTTATCCACTTCCTCCATCTATCCCCAAAACCACAACTACTCAGCATATATATCAAGAAATCCTAATTAACATGATCATATGCCTTCTCGTGTCAATTTTGCATAAGATACCTGGAACTCCCGACCTTATTCTGTTATCTAGACATTCTTTAACTATAAAAACCAAGTCTAAGATTTGTCTCCCCCTCACAAAGGCATTTTGGGATTAGAGATAATCTTTTCCATGGCCGTACTCATCCGTACTCATCCGATTAGTAAGAACTTTTGAAACTATCTTATACACGCTACTCACAAGGCTAATTGGTCTGAAATCTTGTACCTCTATTGCGCCAACCTTTTTAGGGACAAGAGCAATAAAAGTAGCATTTAAACTTTTTTCAAACTTACCATGGGTGTAAAATTCCTGGAAGACCAGCATTACATCCTCCCTCACCACTCCCAACATGTCTGGTAAAAGGCCATGGTGAACCCGTCTGGACCTGGAGCTTTCTCTTTATTCATCTTCTTAATAACTTGATGTACCTCCACCTCTTCAAATAGTCTCTCCATCCAAGCCATACTAGTTTGATCGATGGTCTTAAAGGCTAGACCATCTACGGTAGGCCTCCAGCTTTGAGTCTCCGTCAACAAATGTTCAAAATGGCCAGCCACAAATTCTTTTATCGCCACCTAATCAGAAGATAAGCTACCATCAATGTTCAAGGACTCAATGGAATTACACCCCCTATGTGCATTAGCCACTTGGTGAAAAAACTTTGCATTTGTCCCCTTCCCGAAGCCATAGAACCCTAGACTTTTGCCTCCATGAAATCTCCTCCATAAGGGTCAATCTTTCTAACTCAAGAACTACTTGGTCTTTACGGTTGTTCTCATCTCCTAACCCTCCAAGCTTTGTAACTCTTGGAACAAGTTTTTCTTTTGAGAGATCACATCACCAAACACCTGTACATTCCACGTCTTCAAATCCTTTTTTAGGGCTTTCAACTTCCCTGCCAAAACATGGCTTGGATTGCCCTCAAATGAGTATGAATTCCACCAATGGCTTATCAAGTCCACAAACCCCTCCATGTTTAACCACATATTCTCAAACTTGAAAGGTCTTCTACCCCTTTGAATACCACCACCATTCAACATCACGGGAAAGTGATCAGAACAAATCCTCAAGAACCTATTCTAACATAGGTCGGGATATTGTAGCTCCCACGAAGAAGAAATAAGAAACTTATCTAGTCTTGACCCAGGCCTAATTCAAAAATGAAATCTGAAAAATTCACCATAGCTTGGTTTTGTCATCCCCCTCCTAATCTTTCGCTGGGAAATCTTGTCACATTAAAATCCCCTCCAATACACCATGGGACCTCCCACCAAGCACATAAGTCTGCTAGCTCATCCCAAAGCATCCGTCTCTCGCCATCCGAGTCAGGACCATACACCCCTGCATAGGCCCATTGAAAGCCATCATCTGAATTTTTGAAAAGGCACCCCACCGAATATTCTCCCACAAACTCGTCGATGTTCTCTACTGCCCTTTTATCTCACATAACCAAAATTCCACCCGAAGCCCCCTTCGATGGTAAGTATGTCCAGCCAACATATTGACAACTCCAAATGCTCCAGATAATTCTTCTATCAATAATCTTCAATTTTGTTTCCTACAAGCAAATAATGTCAACCTTCCATTGTCTTAATAAAGCTCTTATTTGGAGGCGTTTATTAATCACGTTCAGCCCCCTAACATTCCAACTCAGAATTTTGTGCTTCATGGATTAACAATTCCAGCCCTCCCCTTTGTTCTGCTGCGACTTGCACTCCCCTCCTTTCCATCATAATTAATAGAGCACGTCAATCTCTTCAGCTCCCTGTCCCTTTTGGAACCGGCACCTTGTTGTCCTGCTGCAATGGCTGTAATCATAGCCTTCAACTGCTCTTTGTAGCAAAGTTTTACATTTCATACCATACCAGCCGGTATGGCCGAAATTTTTCGCATCGAAATAGTAATCTGTACGTGTGGGAAGTCTGTTTCGTACCGTTTTAAATACCGGTCATATTGGTGTATACCAGCCGATACCAGCCAGAATCGAGATACCGACCAAAATATAAATCTCGCCCGATATAGGATTCTATGCAGTACTAGATTTGGACTTCCTTCACCACTCAACACTTTCTCTTCTCTTCAACCTCTACCATTGATTTATCCTTGTCAATCATCCTCTTGATCCAACGCCACCTCCACCTCCTCCTCTCCCTTCACATTATATATTTTTATACACCATTCAAATTACCCAACAAAAAAACTAAGCTTATGAACCTCAAAAACAAAAAGTTAAATAAAAATAAGAGAAAATAGATATGGAGAGAGAGAGAACGAACCAGAATGGGAAGAAGGTACGCATAAAAAAGGAAGCTCCATTTCACATGAGCTTCAAAACGTAGCAAATTGAGCTCGCGGCGTTGGGGATAGTGATAAAGACAACGGGAAAATTTTGAAGAGCCAAAGAAGCCTTTAAAAAAAATAACAAAAATGAAAGAGAAAGAGAAGGAACTAGCCTAAATGCAAGCTTCTTTTTACGTGTCAAGCTCAAATTCAATCTTCAAAAAGCAAGTAACACATGCCAAACTTAAATTTAATCCTCCAAAAGCATTGTAGCAAGCTACTATGGCATGGTTCATATCTCTTGTTACTTCTTAAAAGAACCGTACCCCGTATCATGTTACTAGCAAGCTAGAGTCTAGAAACGATATCTCAGCATTCTTCCTTTTTTTCTTTTGTTATTTTTATTTTTTTGGTGTTTTCTTTAAATAATTTTTTTAATTCATTAAATATTTATTTTTAAGAAATAAAAATAATGAATTTATTAAAAACACTTACTTATATTATCAAGTAAAAATACTTAATTGATAAAATAAGTGATGTTATTAAAAACACTTACTTATTTTATTATTATTTTAGAATATAATTTATATATGTATTTATATATATAATTTATTTATATATAGATTATTCCGAAACGGTACCGATACCGAAATGTTTCATTCCAGTGTTTTGACCGAAACGTCTACCGGTACGGTATTCAAAATTTTGTTTCGTAGCCCTCACACGACAACCCCAAGCAGCTTTGGATATCCATTACCTTTTTCCAAAGCCATTCAGAGGGCACACTAGGAAGAATCATACTTATAGGGGTAGGATCCCCTTCTGCAAATTCCTTACCCTTTGAAGAGTGTTTGCAGGTGTTGTAAAGCGTCAAAGCTATATTATCGACGCTTATCTGTGCCTGACCTAAGAAACCCTTTTCAGAGCTGACCCACAAGGTGACTCGATACTAAGGACCCTCTCGGTGATTTCGTGATTTCCCCCAACACCACCTCCGACAATTGTAGCACCGCCACCGTACCACCCCCAGAGTCACTGCTGGCCGTCGACCCATTATGTGCCAGAGGTAGCTCGAAACTCGGGCCTGGTAGCGAAGATCTGGGCTCCCCTTGCGGACCCAGGTCAGTGCTTTCCCCCACCTCCACCTCCGACGACTGTAGCACCACCGCCGTACCACCCCCGAAGTCACCGTTGGCCGTCGACCCATTTTGTGCCAAAGGCGGCTTAGGACTCAAGCCAGGTAAGCGAGTTTCGGGCTCCTCCTGCATACCCGATACGACTTTCTCCTTCCAGATTTGTCATGGGCTTTGACTCAACCCCAGCCCAGTGCCTATAACCAAGCCCAAACTTGTATCACACCCCACTACCTTGGGCCTTTGGTCTCGTCGCTAGCCCACCTCAACTGGCCCATCTTCTTCCTTCCTCAGCTTTGCTCTAGCCTCTTCTACCGAAAACAACCCCCCTCCTCAACGCACCGTTTCACTAGGACTATATCCCTATTTAGAGTCTCTAATTGCTCCTGCATAGAGGACAACACACCAACTAGATTTTCCTTAGTTAGCCCAGGAGATAGCCAGCTAGCCATCCCGCTCGTCTGCAACACGCCATACTCAATAGCTTCGGGGATGTCAACGCCTCGAGCCTCTCCTTTGTACCTAGCGTTGTTCTTCTGCAACATGTCCTTGTACATCAGCTGTAGCAACACTGGCGCCTTCCCTGGTGGTGGTGGCCGAGCCTCACCTCCTCTCACAACCTCCAACATCTTCCTCCACCCCACTCTATTTCTTCCTTCAGGGATAAATATGCCGTTTTGCCGACCTCCCTGCTTGTAAGAAACCAGAGCCAAGAAGGTCCCTTGAACATTTAAGCATTTTTGAATCACAGACCCCCTATCTCCTTCTCGATGGGCTGTGTAAAACGCCCTCCTCCCTGCCTTCAGGCATTCCTCCAATGCCTTAGTAAACCACCGAGTCACCACTGGTCCCAGCAGTAATTGTTTCACAACCTTCCAACTACGTTCAGTGATACGAACCCTTGCACCCTCACGCACCACTAAGAAAGACTTCGACTCAATGAAGACCACATTTGAAGCCACCATCTCTGTTTTTTCGCCAAAAGATTACTTTCATCTGTCGTGTTTGTGAAGGGGCTTTTGTTTGTGCCGATAACCACCTCGTGTTGTTGGAGACTATCAAAATCCAGCAGCAACAAACCTTCAACACGTTCTCTCATAAAAGATCCAAATAGCCCATCCACTAGAAAAGAAATGAAGAACAGAGGCATACAAAGAGGAAAAGTGCCTCGTTAGCAATACAACTTTTTTCACAACCCTTTTCACAATCCTTTTTCACAACTATTTTAAGTACTTACATATAAAGTAGCCTTTAAGAACTGTCTCAATAAACCCTTGAGGCAGCCACCAATCCCACTCTTAGCTGAGAAGTCCAGGGAAGAAAGGTTAGCCACATGGCATCCATTAGATCTCAAAAAAAGGCCAAGGTCTTCAAATGTTAATAGATCATCAACAAACTCCATATTTCCTGTCAATCAATGATCAATCTACATATTAGATAGAGACTCTAGGAAACATTAGCAGCATAGCACAACAACATAGCAGAGAAGATCCAAAAATAATATAGGGGTGTAACCAGTGCGTTCGATCCAATTTTGGACAAAATTTTGGCACCAAACCAAGATACACCAGTTATGAAAATTTAAAAACAAATACAAACCAATTCATCACTGAGACCAGAACTTTTGATTTTTCTGGTTTCTCCGGTTTATCATTTACACATGTAGATTTATATTAATAACTTAATATTAATGATCGTGTTTAATATTAAAATCTCATATTATATTAGTATTATGGTATAAGATTAAGATTCATGTTATATCATATGTTAATTATAAGATTAATTTAATATTATATCAAATGTTATATTAATATATAAAAGATTAATTTTATGTTATAAGATTGATAGATATGAATAATAAGATTAAGGCCCGATTTGTTTACACAAACTATTTCATCTCATCTCAAACTCATCATTACACATTTTCAAATTTTCATATAAAATAAAATAAACAATTCAATTTTTTCAAATCCTAAAATAAAATTAATAATAAAAAAGTATTTTACAATAATACTTTATTCTTTTTTTAACTTTTATCTCATCTCTAAAAATAAACCAGGCTTAAATTTTCATATACTACTAAATAACAATTTAGCATATAATATATAATATAATATAAAAAAAAATTATATATAATATAAAAAAAATTTAAAATATATATATACCAGTCTAGTTCGGTTCAAACCACAAAATGAATGCAGATGCAGGCTTAAATCAGAATGCAGGTATGAGTTCCTGTCAGTCAATCGTCTAATTAAAATACATGCAAAAGTGGGACAGATCACTAGTATATACGGATATGTACGGCCATTTTCACCCATTGTACTTTATTGTGAAACATTGAAATAGACAATAACTTACTGGTCAGAACCATCCCAGTGAACAGTAGTTTAGAAGTCGCATCAGTTACAATGGGAAAAGACCGAGTTGCTTCGGTGAAACCAGGTGTTCCAAATGACTGGATAGAATTGAAGGACTCCAAAACCCAGTGATGTATTTCGTTAAATACAGTAGTATTGATACCCCTCAAAATATCCTGCAAAAATTGATCAATATTCTATTTGATCACTGAGCAAATGAAGGAAATGAAACCAAAGTTTGACACCTTACATCTATATTGCTCCATACTTAATTGATCAAAACCAGTGTTTTGTCTTCGATTCCATATTCTAAAACACTCTAAAATGAAGATTTAACTTTAAAGTCATGAGATATAAAACAGCGAAATAGACCTTGATCGTCGAGTTGATTTTTGACCAAACAAGCTCAAAAGCTTCAGTACGCAAGTGCTCGTTACAATGCTCATCCCGTTCTCCAGCTTTATCGGGTTCTGATTTCTCTGTCTTATTAGGTGATGACGGAGATAGATCAATCCGCCTTCGGGTTTTCCCAGTTCCAGTTGGTTTTTTATCGGATTTTCGGGACGATGCTTTGTGGAAAACAAAGAATGGCTGTAACAAAAAATATTAATGCATTTAAAGGAAACTGGATTATGCTGCATTTGGATAAATGAGATTAAAAAAAAATTGAGATTTCTGGTTTGGATGATTAGGAAACGCGAGGAAAAGATCATTTTCATTGAAACGGAGACGCAATTTTATCTCATTGATTAACTTGATTCGTTCTGGGTATTCTTTCTTGACAGAACAATTTTTTTTAAGTATATCCCATTCCTTTCCTTACATTCCTTTTCCCGGTAAACAAACAGAGACAGAAAACAAGAACTTAGATCAGAGAGAGCGTACCTGGAGATCATTTTCGGTGGTCTCCGGTGTGCCTTGAGATAGTGACTCCGTAGCAGCAGAAGCTATCGCCATTCAGTGAAAGACTCTCTGTCTCCCTCTCTCTCGCCCGCGCACACTAGGGTTTACCTCTGCTCTTTTAGTTTTGGCGGGAAATAGAAACTGGGTTAAATTCGTAAATTGGCAGCAAAATATGGTAAACAGAAATAAAATTTTCTTCAACTCTATACAAACGAGCCACCCAAGAAAATGCATATAAATGGGCCAATGGCCAATCACGGAGCGTTAAATCCCATGATTTGGTCTGGTTTGTCTTCATAATTTATTTCATCTTATATTAAATTAATTATTACATTTTCTTTAAATTTTTATTTAAAATAAGATAAATAATTATCTCAAAATAATTTTTTTTAATTATAAAACAAAATTAAAATTAAAAATATATATTTTAATAAATTTTTTTAACTTTTTATCTTATCTCAACTCTAAAAATAAATAACATTGTGATCCCTTAGTTTTAATCATATATTTTTCTTTTCCAATCTAATCTTTGTTAAGTATTCATGCAAATTAAAATTTATCATTTCCCTATCAATTTCCCACAAAAGCTCCATGGACTGATTATTTAAATCTGTTCTGCATACACCCCCACAGAATAATTAGTTCAAAAGTAACACACACTATAATTGATGCTTGTTTAATAGGCAAAAATATTCAGTTTGCTTTGTACATAATTACCAACTCAGGGCAATGATTCCGTCTCCAGGCTTACCAAATTCATGTGGATGTGGAATCAGAAACTCATCACTGGGCCAAACACCCGAATTTACGCTTTCACCCTCACTTCTTCACTCTCTTCAAACCCAAAACCATCTTTCTTAGGCCATATTAATATATGTAAAACTGAAAATGGATATCACCCCCATCAAAACTACCCCACAAAATAGATTCAAGAGATGAAGCACGGGCTTGTGGCTAGCTTTCGATGTGCTTGATGCCAACCGCGACAGAAAGATCAGCCTAGTCGAGCTTCGCATGTAATCGGAGTAAATAGAAAAAGCTCCATCTTTTATCATGGAAAGGGTAGGAAAAATCATTAGGTTCAATCCATGCCTTTTTCAAAAGAGTTTCAATACTTCACCACCATCACAGTTGTTGATCCATACATTTCTTATTGTACTACCTTTCTCGACCTCTGTTCTCCTATCACTGGTCATTTCCCGTCTTCTTTTTCCCTAACTTTCTTAATCATTCAAACGGATATGCAGATGATCAAGAGGTGATAAAGTCGACGATCGACAATATTGATGACGGACTCGAACAGAGATAGGTTCATGGAGCACAACAAGTTTCAAACGTGTTTTGCGGGTTCGGAGAAGGTCATTGCCGGCGAGTCATCTCCGGGGTTGGGTTATGGAGTACGTGTTTAGAGAAATGAACTTTATGCCTCCAAATCTCTCAAACTTGGTCCTAAATCATATTATGGCGTAAATTGGGAAAATAGGGGTGTTGAACTCAAGGTTTCAAGGTTCATGTAAATCTACACATGGATTTTGATGATAACAAATGAATTCAGAGCTAGAGCTCTATTATAAGATTAACTATATTTTGAGTTAAAATCTTATGGCTAACATTGCAGTTTCATTTGGTGAAGGTCAATCCAGCAGTCGGCCTCCACTCTTTTGTGGAGACAATTACTCATTCTGGAAAGTTAGAATGAGAATATTCCTTCAGGCTCAATGTCGAGAAATCTGAAAATGCATTGTAAATGGACCTTATATTCCAACAAAAGTGATTGATGGAGTAAAGGTCAAAAAGGAAGAAGAAGAGTTTGATCGTGAAGACGATAGACTTTATACTTTGAATTTAACTGCTATGAATTTATTATATAATGCTCTCAATGGTAATGAATTTAATAGAGTAATGACTTGTGCTACAGCAAAGGAAATTTGGGATAACTTGGAAGTTACTTATGAAGGAACTTCTCAAGTCAAGGAATCAAAAATTTATATTCTTACTCATGAATATGAAATGTTTAAGATGAATGATGATGAATCTATTTCTAGTATGTACACTCGTTTTACTAACATCATAAACAGCTTGACAGCTCTTGGCAAAGTTTATTCCAAAGTGGAGATAGTAAGAAAAATTCTCAACTCTCTACCAAAACGTTGGGAATCAAAAGTGACAGCGATTCTTGAAGCTAGAGACCTCAAGAAACTCGAAGTAAATGAACTCATCGGGTCACTTATCACCCATGAGTACACATTGAAAAGAGGAGAAGAAGAAGGAAAGTCAAAGAAGAGCTTGGCACTTAAAGCTGTTCCACATGAAAGTGAAAGTGATGAAGATGAAGAAAATGACGACAAAGATGAAGAAATTGCGATGATAACAAGAAGAATTCAGAAGTTCTTAAAGAAAAATAAAACTCCTCCAAGGAAATCTTTCAAAAAGTTTTCCAAGAAAGATTCAGGTAAAAATGACATTTTAATTTGTTATAAATGCAATAAACCTGGTCATATCAAGTCAGATTGTCCTCTGCTAAAGAAAGATCGAAACAAAGGCAAAAAAGCAATGAAAGCTACATGGGATGATGATTCAAGTAGCTCAGATAGTGAAGCAAGCAATGGAGAATCAGCAAATCTTTGTCTTATGGCTAAAGATGACATTGAGGTGTGCATGACGTCTTCCACGAACAAAAATAAATGGTTTTTAGATAGTGGATGTTCAAGACACATGACGGGAGACAAGACTAAGTTCTTTGATCTTAGATCTAAAGAAGAAGGACACGTGACATTTGGAGACAACTCGAAAGGGAAGATCGTGGGAATAGGTAAAATTGGTAATGAGTCTTCTCTTATAATTGAAGATGTTCTACTTGTTGAAAGTTTAAAACATAATCTTTTAAGTATAAGTCAATTATGTGATAAAGGATTTACAGTTACTTTCAAAATGAATAAGTGCATTATATTGAATGATTATGATTGTAATATTTGTTTTATTGCTTTTAGAAGTAACAATGTTTATACAATTGATTTTGAAGAAATTACCTCACAAGATGCGATTTGTTTTTCAGTTCAAAACGAAACTAATTGGTTATGGCATAGAAGACTAGGTCATGCCAATATGGAACTTATTTCCAAACTTTCAAAAAATGATCTTGTGAGAGGTTTACCAAAGATAAATTTTCTTAAAGACAAAATTTGTGATGCATGCCAATTTGGTAAACAAACAAAAACTTCTTTTAAAATCAAGAAACATATTTCCACTACTAGACCACTGCAACTGATACACATGGATCTTTTTGGACCAAATAGAGTTACAAGTTTAGGAGGAAAATATTATGCATTTGTTGTTGTTGATGACTTCTCTAGATATACTTGGGTCATTTTTCTTACTCATAAAGATGAGGCACATAATGCTTTTACCAAGTTATGCAAGAGAATTCAAAATGAAAAGGGTTATACTATTTCAAGTATTCGAAGTGATAGGGGAAAATAGTTTATTAATAAAAATATTGAAACATTTTGTGATGAAAATGGTTTTGTACATAATTTTTCTGCTCCTCGAACTCCTCAACAAAATGGGGTAGTAGAAAAGAAAAATAGATCTCTTCAAGAGATGGCAAGAACAATACTCAATGAGAACAACTTGCCTAGTTATTTTTGGGCTGAAGCGGTAAGTACTGCATGTTATGTTATAAATAGAGTTATGCTAAGGTCTAAATTAGATAAAACCCCCTATGAGCTTTGGAATGAGAAAAAGCCCAACATTTGTTACTTTCATGTATTTGGATGCAAATGTTTTATTTTAAATGACAGAGATAATTTAGGAAAGTTTGATGCAAAATCTGATGAAGGTATCTTTCTCGGGTATTCTACTAATAGTAAAGCTTATAGAGTATTCAATAAAAAGACTTTGACTGTACAAGAATCTATGCATGTAATATTTTATGAATCTAATTCTCTACTCTCCAAGAAATCTATTGATGAAGAAACAGGAGGTATAAATAATACGGAAAGTCTCAATCTCAACAAAGAGAACACAATAGAGGAAGTCCAACATGGAGATATCAGGAAAGATCATCAAAATTTAATACAAGATGCAACCAAACAATTGAAATTTGTGAAAGATCATCCAGTGGAACAAATTCTGGGGGAACCTTCACGAGGTGTAAGCACTCGATCATCTCTTAGAAATATTTGCAATCATACTGCTTTTCTATCTCAGATTGAACCTAAAAATATTGATGAAGCACTTCTTGATGAATCTTGGATTCTAGCTATGCAAGAAGAGTTTAATCAATTTGAAAGAAATGATGTTTGGACACTAGTTTCTAGACCAAAAAATCATACTATTATTGGAACAAAATGGGTTTTTAGAAACAAAAAAGATGAGTCCGGAGTCATTACTAGAAATAAGGCTCGACTTGTAGCCCAAGGTTTCAATTAAGAAGAAGGAATCGATTATGATGAGACATATGCACCAGTCGCAAGATTAGAAACTATTCGAATGCTACTTGCATATGCTTGTTATAAAGATTTCAAACTTTTTCAAATGGATGTTAAAAGTGATTTCTTAAACGGTTTTATAAATGAAGAGGTATATGTTGAGCAACCTCCAGGTTTTGAAAATCATATTTCTCCAAATCATGTTTTCAAACTCACAAAAGCACTATATGGACTCAAACAAGCTCCTAGAGCGTGGTACGAGAGACTTAGTGGTTTCTTGATTAAAAAAGGCTTTTCAAGAGGAAAAATTGATACAACTATTTTCATTAAATACGAAAATGATGATATTCTCTTGATTCAGATTTATGTTGATGATATAATATTCGGTGCTACTAATGAAAATATGTGCCAAGTTTTTGCTAAGACTATGCAGGAAGAATTTGAAATGAGCATGATGGGAGAGCTTACATTCTTTCTCGGATTACAAATTAAGCAAGCAAAAAGTGGGACATTCATCAATCAATCGAAATATATTAAGGAATTGCTGAAGAAATTTGGGATGGAAGGTACTAAAGAAACTGGAACACCAATGAGTCTATCCATTAAACTTGATAAAGATGAAACCGGTAAATCAATTGACTCGAAGGTATATCGAGGTATGATCGGTAGCTTATTATATTTGACAGCCAGTAGACCAGATATTATGTTTAGTGTGTGCTTATGTGCACGCTTTCAATCATCTCCAAAAGAATCACATTTAATTGCAATTAAGCGCATTCTTAGATATCTTAGTGGTACAATTAACTTAGGGTTATGGTACCCTAAGCACACATCTTTCGATCTAATCAGCTACACAGATGCAGATTATGCTGGCTGTAAAATAGATCGAAAAAGCACTAGTGGAGCATGTCACTTCTTAGGTCGTGCACTAGTTTTTTGGTTTAGTAAAAAACAAAATTCTGTTGCACTATCTACTGCTGAGGCAGAATATGTTGCTGCGGGTAGTTGTTGTGCTCAAGTTCTTTACATGAAGCAACAACTTGAGGATTTTAAACTTATGTACAATCACATTCCAATCAAATGTGATAATACAAGTGCTATAAATCTTTCAAAAAATCCAATACAACATTCTCGAACCAAACATATTGAAATTAGATATCATTTTCTTAGAGATCATGTGCAAAAGGGCGATATTGTATTAGAATTCACTAGTACACATGATCAATTGGCAGACATTTTCACAAAACTCCTACCAGAAGATAGACTATGCATGATTAGAAGAGAAATAGGAATGATGCATGCCATGGATATCTGCTAGATACTTTTATTTCATTATCTTAAATGACCTACAGAAACTTGAGACGTTTAGCCTCATCATTCAAATGCATTTGCTCCTCATAAATCATCATGGCATCCTTGTCTAAAGGATTAGGCAATCGAAATGAAGAGGTAAGCAAGGATTTCAAATCCTTATTCTGTTGCTTTAATTCTACTATTTTTTTGTTTGACTCATAAACAAGTCGTTGAAGTACAGATACAGTCTCGTTAAGCTTCTCAATTTCGCGAGTTTTAGACTGCAACCGAGCAGAAAGCGCAATGATAGATGATGAGTATCGAGTTCCGAGACTCACAAGCTCGTAAATGGCATCATGATCTGATTTATTAGCTAAATCAGTCTCTTGTTGATTCATGGCACCCACGACAGATGCATAAATAGATTGAGACTGAGGTGAAGGATACCTCAAATCTTGATCAAGAGAAGCACTGAAGGGAATTCTACGAGCCATTGAAAAATTGTAGAATGAGAATGCAAGCAAATTGCAAAGATGAGAAGAAATCTTGATGCGAAATAGATAAAGCTAATGATTGCTCTTATAGAAACGGAAATAAGAACAAGACAAACTTACAAATCATGATAATATCTCATTTTTCAGCAAGATCAAGCGGATCAAATCTCTGCACCGAATTGCCAGAGCTACGCCTCCAGCCTTTGCAGGTTTTGTCGGGCACGGGTGGTTTCAATTATTCAGCTCTTTACAAAATCTCATTCCGCACCGAATTACAGGAACTAGGCCTTCAGCCTTTGCAAGTTTTGTCGAACACGTGTGGCTACGCACCGAATTCTCTACAGTCTCTACTAACGCAGCGTTTTATTTATCTATTGGTTATTGCAGGAATATATCTTATTGATCTAATTATGATTCCTTTTTAATGATGCCAAAAGGGGGAGAAGTTTTAGACTAGAACATTAACATTTTTTAAATTGCTAAACTTGTTATATATGCTTGGAATTATATTTATATTTTTGCTTGAAAAACTAACGCACATTCTCAGGGGGAGCTTAAGTATTCATACAGGTTTCAAGTTCTATCAAGTATTTGTCATCATCAAAAAGGGGGAGATTGTTGAACTCAAGGTTTCAAGGTTCATGTAAATCTACACATGGATTTTGATGATAACAAATGAATTCAAAGAATAAAGGAGTCTCAAGCTTAAGTTATCCACACAATAGAATCAAGCACATCAAGAAAGCAAGTATGAGCAAGAAGGGAATAAGTTCACATTAAAATCATAGAGTAATTTTGTAAATCTCTTAAAAAATTTGAAATTAGGATTAAGGCTCAAAATTAATATTTTATCATAAAGCATTAAAATACATTTTTCACATATGCATGAATATTTTGAAAATTAAATTTGAAAATTTTGAAAGATGATTGATTGTCATCTTTCACATGTGCATGACATGATTAAAAGTTTGAACTTTGAAAATATTAAGATGATTGATTGTCATCTTTCACATGTGCATGTTTTATTTGAATATTTTCAAAAGTGGTGGATGCTTTTCTTGACTTATGCAAAAGGTAGATGTCTTTATTTGAAAATTTTGAAAAGTAAAGTGTGCTCCTTTTGTCATATGCAAAAAGTAAAAGATTATGTTTGAAATTTTTGAAAAGTAAAGTGTGCTCCTTTTGTCACATGCAAAAAGTAAAAATATTAGATTTGAAATTTTTGAAAAATGAATGATGATGATTTTGACATGGGAATCTTTTCAAATTTGAAATTGAAAACTCATTTGCCTATAAATAGCTCACTTGAGTTTTGCAAAACTTACAACAAGAGCTTACACATCTATTGCTAAGTTTTGCATTATTTCTTCAAAACTCTCATTCTCTCTTTTCTAAAGTTTTGAGCCTTAATTCTTGTTCTTGTTGAGAGAGATATAGGTTGCGTTGTATTGTTTCTATCTCACTCATTGAGGAGTGTACTTTGATAGTCTACCTATTATCAACTATTGTATTTGTAAAAGGGTGTGTATAACCCTTGTGTGTGTAGAAGGTGTTCTACACGGGGAAAAGTTAAATCACTAAGTGTAAGGTGATTGGAAGTGTAGAGGGTGTTCTACACGGATTCTTTGGAGCGGTGCTGCTCAAAGGTGTAAAAGGTTTCTATCTCCACCTAAAGGAGATTGAATAGTAGATTTGGGGATCCTCAAGAGGTAGCTTGAGGCGAGGACGTAGGCAGTGGGGCCGAACCTCATTAACATACTGAGTTTGCTTCTCTCTTACCCTTACTCTTTATATTTATTATTGTTTCATATTTTGTTTATATTTTATATTATATATTTGATTTATAATTGTTAATTTCTTAAATACAACTCAATTCACCCCCCCTCTTGTGTTAGTCATCTGGGTAACAAGGGGCTTAGAGTAGGGGTTTTATCGGGTAACGGGTATTAATTGATACCCATTTTGCTCTAATCAATTCGGGTTATCGGGTCAGAATTGTTAAGACTAACAGGTCGGGTCGGGTATTAAATGATCTCAGTTGTTACAGCAAAATTAAATTATTCTCATTAACACTGAATCGGTGAAGTCCATCGATATTATAGCAAAATCAAGTTAGAGTATTGACATTAGTCTCGTCAAAATTTATTATTAAAAATGGGTAAAAAATAAAAGTTTGAATTTAATGAATTGCTTTTCAAAAGTTAAACAAAAAATGTTTTTATTATATTTTCTTTTATTTTTTATTTTTGATCAAATATGATTAAATTTTTTTTATGTATGTGTAAATTTGTATTTTTTTTTATCATTTTACAATGATAAATTTTGATAAAATTAATATTAATACTTAGAGTTGTTCAAACGATCACTTCTGATCCCATGGGCCCAAGCTTGTGCTTTCGAAATGGCATTATTTTTCTTTGGGATATGGGTGAATTTAACTCGCATGAAAGAAATCTATCTCTGATTTCACCATTAATGGCAGTGAGCGCTTCCCAAACTCTACAAGGTAGAGCAGATGATGAAAAAAAATTAAAAAAAAAAAAAAAACTTGTGTTCAAAAGATGTTTCTTCTTCAATCATCTCCATCTCTCCAAAATCAATACACACAAAAACCAAAATCCGCCCAGACCAGACCAAAATCTGTTGTTCCCTTGCTAATTACTTGCTGAATATCTAATCGAGAAATCCCATCCTCATTCCGTCGAACATCACCCTCAAGCATTCAAGCTTCTCTCCTTCCGATGCCAAGCTATTATCCACCATTGTCCATCTCCTCTCCAAAATCAACCCACAGTCAAACCAAAATCCACCTCCAGACCCATGTTTGCTTTCGAAAGTCAATGTTTAACCCACGTTTGTACTCAAGCGAACACCAAATCCCACATACGAAAAAATGATCATCAGAAAAATTGAAAAGCTCGCAGCACAATCCCAGTCGAAATCCCCCTCCGACGTAGAGTAATTAAAAAGGGAGGAAAATATGGATTTTCTCAGCTACCGGACAAGTATTAGAGTATTTACAAAAAAGGGAAAAATGGCGTCTGCAAAACACAGTGCTCGGGTCACCTTGGCATCGCCTTCTCCATCTTTACTGGCACACGGGATTCTTAGGAACACAAAGCGGTTGTAGGTCGGTTGTTATCCTCCTAAAATGGATTTCCTAGAATGCATACGTGTCAACCGGTTATTGGTAGGTCGTTATCCTCCTAAAAGGAGCCCAACCTATCCCCAAGTTATTCATTAGTTCTAAAACAATTTTCAAATCTTGTTAACTCTGTCTAGATTGGTAGGTGTCAAGGTGAGATGAATTAAATTTATTTTTTAATATTATTATTATTTTAAAACTTAAAAATATTAAATTATAATTTAAAAAATATGTATTAGAATTTAAAAAAAAATTATATTGAGATTTATATTTTATATATAAATTTAAAAAAGTGTAATGATAAATTTGAGATTAGTTGAGATGAGTTCATCTACGAATCTAAACAAGGCCTTAATCTAAAATCCAGTTTGGATATTGACTTGAATTGAAATGAGTTAAATTATTTATAAATAGTATTGGATTGAAATAATAGAATAAGGCCATGTTTGGATTCGGAAATTGATTGAGTTCATCTCAACTCACTTCCATTTCATCATTATATTTTTAGAATTTTGTATATAAAACACAAATTCTTATATAAATTTTTCAAATCCCAATATATATTTTTTAAATTTAAATATACTTTTTTCGAATCCAAAAATAATAATAATATTAAAAAATAAACTAAACTCATTTCAACTCATCTCATTTCCGAATCCAAGCGAGACCTAAATCTTATGAAGTTCACTTAAGATGAGTTTATATGTGTTTAAATGTTAAGATAAATTTATATGTACTTATGAGAAATTGAAAAAACTATGAATCCTACATGTAAAAAGTTGTTGAGTTCAAAAAAGTTATGGTCTTATATATAAAAATGAGTTTAGTGAAGTTAAATTTAGTGATTTTAGAATTGTATATTTAAATTTTAGACTTAATTTAAAATTAGACGAATCTCAATTTAGCCTAAATTCCAAATGGACTTTAAATGAAAATAGATATATATTTTTCTTCGTGAGCAAGCAGAATCCACCATTCACATTACTTAAATAACAAAACTTAATTTGTAAAATTCATAATTTGTCTTTTAAATTAAATTATGTAATGTAAATATTTTATCACATGTGCTCTATAATAGTGACTTGAAAATATATTTTTTTTAAATGAAGATTGGCATACAAAAATTTCAAAGAAAATGAGAGAAAAATCATCACAACAGTAAATTCAAATTGATTAAAATTAGTTTAACTCTTTATTTCATACTTATATCGTGTTTTCTAAATCTTATATTGAAATCATGAAATTTATAAATCTGATGCACAAACATACTACTTGTTCTGAGACATATCATATTCATAAAAATGATAAAATTACCAGTAATATTTTTATATAAGTTGGTATGGCGGACTTTGATAATAGATAACTCATGATCCATATTGTATTCATATGAGTGGGAAAGTTATTATTTAACTCTCCAACATTAAGAGTTAATTAACTTTCCACCACCACCACTACTACTTATCTCTTTATAATTTTTTAAAACAATTGTCTAAATCTCTCTTGATTTTAAAGCGTAAAATATTTTAAGAGATTATAATAGTTTTCTAATCAACGCAGAGATAGAAACAACAAAATGATGTTTCAAGAATATAAACATTAAAATACGTCTTGTGCGTTATGTGTATGCCTATACAAATATTCATGCAATAAAATACAATGCCAATATTTGCTTTAAAAATTTCGACTATATTTCAAGAATATAAACAGGATGATCTTCCATCAATATCATTCTATCGTGCTTCGGTGCTCTCCACGGTATTAAAACAATGTCAAACTTCCAGGGTTTTAACTAATCAGTCCCTCTATTATTATTATTTTGGGAAAGCAGCCTAATTTTGAGGATTTTATTTTATTTTTTGGGAGTTGAATTAATGAGAAATTAGTCATTAGATATTGGGCGATTCCAGGCTTTCCTACGACGATATAAAAGCCCGCGGACTGGCATTTGCCCTCATTGGGCCTATATACCTGGGCCGGACAATAAATTACTTTGGACAAATTTCTGTGTAAATGCTCAATACTCAAGTAGGCTTCCAAAATTCATGATCAAGAGCTTTCTGGATCATCTCAAACCTTGTGACTGGATTTTATTCCCCAAAAATTTTAAAAAAATTGAGACTTTTTACATTTAAAGTATTTACTTGTTACTAATAGAGTCTAGCCTATTTTCTTCCTTAGATCCCTTGTTGCACTCCTATAGTATCATATATCCACTATTTTAATATTAAAATTTGATAAAGATGGAATTAGAACAGTTAGCGGATCTTTTTTTTTTTCATTTTCATATTTATTTGGGCTCTGTAAGAATTTGTCAATACTACTAATGAAATATTCTTATTCATAGATAATTTATATGAATAAATTGATATTTCCTTTTTCTACAAAGAAAGGCTTATTCCAAGTCACAACATATGAGCCGTTTAAAATATTTTTTTTAATAATATTTTATATTTATATATAAATAGATATATATTTATAGAATATATAATTTCTAATTTATCATGGATTCAGGTATCAAATATTTCCATATCGATCCATGCGATATTTTTGATCCGACAACGAGATGGAGAATGGATGTGACAAAGAGACTCTTATTTACAGTTTTTGCTATTCATTTCAATTAATTTAATAATCGAAATGAAATACAATATTAAAAAATAAAATAATAGGAATAAGTGTGTTTGTCCTTACTTTTTTTTTTTATGATGAAACGTATTTCATTTATAGAGAATGACATTCTAAATGGTCTTAAAATATGTGTTACAAGACAACAAAACTCTGATCTGTAACTCCCTAATATATTTAACAGTAAATGAGATGGTTTAGCCCTAGTTGCAACATCTCAAAGAATACTATTTAAGAGACAGCCCAACTCTATCCATAGCAAAGTGACAACCTAACTACACAAATTAAACAAACTAGAACGCCAAACTAAACCACCAAACTAAACAATCTATAGAGGACTGCGCCCAGGAAGGTGGCGAACGGAAACTGACAAAGAACCGCGGCTAAGAGGTCTGAAACTCAGGAGAGCCGCGCCGCTACATTCGGCTAAAACAAAGCCAAAAACCATAGCTCGAACATCGACTTTCTAGAAAGAAACCCCTCCTCAACCTAGTCCCTCGATGCCGACCATCAACCCACCTAGATCTAACGAATCTCTGCAAACAAAATTAAAGGAACTATACACCAAACATAACACAAAACATACCCAAAAAAATAATCAAAACCAACAAAACAAAACAGCATCGAAAAAACAAAAGGAACCACCATAAACACCGGTCGGAGGTGGTGTGTATGAACCACGCGCCACTAGAACAGAAATGCCCACGACTCGATTTGAGAGATTGAGGGCCCTGAGGACGCCTGCAACGCACATAGCCACCAAACAAACTCTAGGAAGCTTTTGTGAATGGGCCACGCGCTCGGCCTAGGCCGCGCATGAAGATCACTTACCCATCAGAACAACAAAGTCTCCCCCTAGACTCAAAGATTAGCACTTGTAGAGACAAATGGGACAACACGTGTTGGTTGGGAAAGGTCGGCTAGCAGTAGACCAGCAAAGAGAGGTTTGGCTTCTCTAATGGACTAAAAACCCAAAGGAAACAACTAGAAAATACGCCAAAAAAGAGTAAACGGTAAGGGAAAGGGTGATTTGAGCCAAAGCTCCGACTCATCCTTGCCCAAAAATTGACGAGAAAAGAAAAGGGTCTCACCGAAAATCGCCTGTACGAAGAGAGAATGAACAATAACACACGTCGTCCCATCTCGTTGAGGTAAATAAAAGTGATAATATTTATAGTTATAGAGTGAGTGGTCTATTTTTTTAAAAAATTGAGTAAATAGAAAATTTATATAAAAATTTATATTTTAATAATAAATCTCATTTAAAAAAAAAATGCACGATACTTGCACAATGCATGACCTTATCTAGTATTATTCAATAAACAATTTAAATTGATGGTAAAAGCTATTATTTATGGATAAAATCTATATGTAAGTCTTATAGTTTACATACCCAACCCGCTGTTGTTGTAGAAGCTTTTTACATGTGATAAAAAATTATTGATATTTTCCTTTTATTTAAAATATAATGAGTCACATTATAAATGATCTGTTAAGACACCGATATATACACAGCAAAACTCTTATTTATATAGAGTGAAGTAAGAAATAGTATGCTTCAAATGGTTAACTTCCAATATTTGAGAATGAAAGTAGAGTGAGAATTTGAATTTAAATTCATTACTCTAATAACATGTCAAATTATCTATTGTCACTCAAATTGATTAGTCAAATAACATAATAAATAATTATCCTACAAATTTGGAAAGAAATAATTCAATATTTAGTTTACATTTTATAATAGATTTCATACAACAGCAAATCACTAAAATGATCTCTTAGTTAGCCACTACCTATAAGTCACTAGTTCATTTTTCAACAGGCATGAGGTTAGAGCATTGGGCTAGGCTCCTCCCACTATTTGGAAGCTTATGATTTCATGTTCTGTTTCACTTTTCGATGGATTTTTTTCATCCTTCATTCATGGTACCACTTCATTATCAATCATCTATAAGTAGAGGTGAGCAGCAGGTATCCACACCAGCTGTTTCGCCCGTATTCCGCCCCACCCCGTATGGCGAGGGTAGGTTACTCCGTCTGACGATGATGGGCGAGTTAAAACTCGCTCGCTGTTTGGGTAGAGGGCAGGGGCGGGGGCGGTATAGGCGTGACCCCGTCCCGCATTACCCCAGCCCCTACCCTTGCATATATATTAAATATGATATATATTATATATTAAAAAAATAAACCTAGATGTTCAAAATGACGTCGTTTTGTCATCTGGATTTTTTTTTAATTTGTTTACACAAAACGAAATCGTTTTATATAAAACGGTGTCGTTTTATATAAAACAGATTCACGCGTTTTATATAAAACAGCTTCGTGAATTAAAACTCCCCCCCCCCCCCGACCCAGCTTACTCTCATCTCTAATTCTCTTTCTCTCGTCTCCCTCTCACTCTCTCTCTAAAATCGCCGAATGTCCAATCCTAGCCTCTAAAATCGCACCGCAGTCCCACACCGCCGTTGCAGGCCTATGCCACCCTCAGCAAGAATCCCTCTCCGTCGTCCTTGAATTTCTCCGGTTCTCCCTCTTTGATATTTCTCTAATCTCCATGAAAGTAATTGATTCTGTTTCACCTAAATCCTAATTTTAAGATTTTTTTTTCATTTTGATTCTTGAAAATATATGAAAATTGAGAAGTTGATGGATGATGTGTTTGCCATTTGTGAACTGTGTACTGTGGAATTAATTGTGCATGTATTTGAACTGTGATGAATATTGGATTGTGTTGAATCTATTAAATTGTTAATTTGGGTTTATTTTATTATAATTACAAATATTTGATTGTGTGATTGTGAATATGTGATAAATACTTATTTTTATTTTTTAATTTATTTTTTATTAAACACCCAAACACGTCCACACCAATTATATAATACACAACCTGCTTTATTTTATTTTAATATGTAAGTGCAAAAACACATCAATTCTTGAATTTATTATCATGAAAAGTAAAAACCAATAATGCTTTAGTGGCTTATGAGCATAAAAGTAAAAAAATACAGTATATATTAATACCATAATTATATTGAATTACCTACAAAATAAGTTAAATAACTATGCATGAGGGCCCCAAAAACATAATATTTATTATTAGTAATAACTTATTACTTCCCACCTAAAAGTGGCAAATCATGATTATAGAAGATCTGAGAGCATAATAGATTTATTTTATTTTTTTGGGTAATCTGAGATTAAAAATGATTAACGTCATATATGTTATTTTTCAATTTTCACAAATTACAATACATTATACAATTACGTTTTAAAATAAAAAAATATTTTATAGAAAATAATATTAGTTTACAAAAACAATTTCAATACTGGCATATCAACTATATATCTCAAAATAAAGTAATGTACACATCAATAATAATAATATAAATAGAAAAATAAAATAAACTAACCATACATGTTAGCTATACATCTCAAAATAAAATAAATAAGAATATACATACACACACATATATATTTGTGACGTCATGTTCAATTAATAGGCAAAAAGAGTTATATAAACTAATATAGTTTGATGCATTAGGTATTATTTGAAAGTTGGACTAATTGAGTCTAAATTTGAATTGAGATTTGAGCCTATTATATTTTGTATAATCATTTGTGTTGCATTTATTATAATTTCAAATTTATTGTAAATGGAAAATCCAGAAAATTCTAGTGCGAGCTCCTCGGAGGGGGCCTTGGGTACCTCCGATCCTAACTCTAACCTTATCCTGATCATTACCACTACCACTACTATTACCACTATCCCTAACTCTACTAGTACTCCCCTTCTGGTCGAGACCCCTAACCCTACCCCTACCACTACCACTTACCCCGCCTCCAAGCAACCTAGCAAGAAAGCATCATCCATAATTTAGGCTCATGTCACCAATATAGAAGGTGGTGATCCCAATGACCCAAAAGCCAAATGCAACTATTGTGACAAAATTAATAAGTGCCACTACAAGAGACATGATACTTCTCAAATAAAGTTGTACTTAGAGGAACAATACAAAAAATCTCCAATTTTGAAATCTTTGGTAGAGAAGAGTCACTCTAGGCTGAAGTTGGCTTTAAAAAATACATACAATATGTCAAATATTTTGATGAAAATTTGGGACACCCTTTGTCTAATGATTGAGATGTTGTATTTATTTTTATAGAGTTTTTGAGGATTTTTTACGATATTACCAAGGTTTTATCTAACTCTCTGTTTTACACGGCACATCAATTTTGTCAACAAATAGCCAAGGTGAAAGAAGAAATAGATGATATTGCAGCTGGTAATAACACTACATTGCAGAGGATGTCTAGGACCATAATGAAGAAATTCGACAAGTATTGGGAAGAAGAGTTTGATAAAGTCAATATCTTGTTATATATTGCACGTGTCTTTGACCCACAGTTTAAGGTGAAATACATGGTATTTGAGTTGACTGATGCAATTGGCAAGGCTTGTGTGTTGGCTGTTACATTTCGGGTTCAGGAAACACTTGTTAGATTATTTGATGAGTTCACTATTGTGGAAGGTCGTAGCATTGCAGCACCTATAGCCACAAGTACCCCCCAGGTATAGATGTTAGGTGTGAAAAAAAAGATAAAATGGATTGAGGTGACAAGACGAAGTCGACCCCCTTGGATTTTATGGGTTCCACCACAGATGCCCAATTAAAGGTAGACATATATTTGACATTGGATTTTCATCTATTTGTACGAGATTTTGATATATTAACTTGGTGGAAGATAAATGTCTCTAAATACCCTGTACTTTCAAAAGTTGCTTGCAGTATATTGACCATCCCGATTATACAGTAGTTTAAGAGTTGGCATTCAACATTAGAGGGCGCGTATTGAATCCTTTCCGAAGCTCATTAGATCCTATCACTGTTGAATTCCTGATTTGCACATAGAATTGGGTCATGGGTGTTGAAATTCATATTTCGGAGGTTCTTGATTATGATTCGGTTGAGGCCGAGGATGAGGCTACTGATCAGTCTGGATCTGGTAAATTGTTACTTGAATAAATATTTACATTATTTTGTATTTATTTAATTTAATTTAATTGAACACAGATTTTACATTTAATTGTTGTAACTTGTAGCGACCATGACGCCAACACCTGGTACAGTGTCAACAGCTATCTCTGTTGCAGTATGACCTACGTCACTTACCAGTTCGTCACAATGGTTTGCACTTTACACAATTTTTTTTTTCTTAATTTATGTTTACATTTATAAATTTATAATATTTGTACTGTTAGCATCTAATTATTTTGTAATTCTTGTTTATGAGTTTTGATATTTTTTATGACAGTATTATTTTGTATGTCAATTGTCAAGTCTATCTTCCAACCTAATAACCCAATTTAATCTTGGTTAGTAATTTAGTATTTTTAATAATTTTTTTTTCCATATTTATAACTTATAACTTTATATTTGTACTCTAATTATTTTTTAACTTATTATTACAAGTTAAACTTAAGGCTCAACAACCCCATGGTCCCCACCTAAGTTTACATTATAACTTTTTAAAGTGACAAAATTTAATCATCAGTGTCTAAGGACCAATGTTATCATTCTTATTTCTTATGATTTTGTAAATTATAAATTTACAATTTTGTAACGTTAATAGTTAATAGCACAATTTATAATTTGTATTAATGTAAATTATAATAGTTTAGTAACTAGTCAAGACTTCTAGTAGTCTTTACTTTTAAGTTTTAAGTTTTATTATTTTAGACTTTTAGGTTTTTAGTGATATTTTTTTTTTAAAATGAATTTGTCACTTTAGACTTTAGTAATTATTATTACTTAGTATTTAATAGATTAATATTTTTTTATTGTGAGATTAAATCAGGTTTGATGGTTTTCTAGATCAAAAATAACATAGAAATTTGATTTGAGCCGAAAAGAGTCCAGAAGTGTTAACTAGGCCAGGTCTAATAAGGGGTGGTGGTAGGGGACGGGCAGATGGATCCTCCCTTCGCTACCCCTTGCTGTGGGATGGGATACCCCACCCCCGACTACATGGGGGCGGGGTGCGATCTAAAAAATTGACCCCCTGCCTAGACGAGAGTGGTAATATGGAAACCCCGCCCTCGGTAGGGCGGGGATCACCTCTACTAGTATGTATTTAGCCTTGTAAGACGGTCCTTATTGATTCACACAGAATTCCACGTGCCTCATAGTACTTGAATCAAAGCATAAGCTATTGATGCTCATAGACTCATAGTAGAATTGTGCAGACAAGAGATAGATCTTTAAAAAAAATGTTTTATTCTAATATGCCAATTCATTTAACAAAATATTAACTTTTTATCCAGCGATGGACCTACATGGGAGTACGGGGGCCTTGGCTACAAATTTACTAATTTTATAGTTTAATAAGATAAAATTAATTTAATCTTTTATGGGCCTCCCTTAAAAAATTGTATTGGTCTTCTTTATAAAATTATTTCAATCTTACCACAATTTATTTGAAAATAAAATACATCATATATAAAATAATATAATATAATAATTGATAATACAAGTCTTTATTATATATAAAAAAAAAGTAACCATACAAGTCTTTGAACGAAGATGCTTCGACTGGTCCACGTAAGTTTCTAAAATATTGTACATCATCTTAATATATCTTAGTTGGAAAATGTTAGTGGGTATCCACATAATAACGGTATATAAACAATGTCGTACACTATTTATGTGAAGGAGAATATTCTAAAAATGGATACTTCCATTAATTTTTTATCTCAGTTTCAGCATCCTTGTATTTGATCCTACAGCTTTTCTCTAATATCTGTTAGATCATTTTGCAAAAGGCTGTTAAGAATTTAAAACACACAAAGATTAAAAAGAAATTAAAATGCCATTTCACAAATAGTCATTAAGGATTTATTTGGATTTGAAAATAAAATAAATTGTGATGAGTTTAAATTATTTTTTAATATTATAATTATTTTAAAATTTATAAAAAATATATATTAAAATTTATAAAAGAAATATTAAAATTTAGTAAAGATGTATAAAAATTTATATTTTATATAAAAAATTATAAAAATATAATAATAAAACAAATTAAATTGGCTACTAATACAAACGACCTAAAAGTCAAAGAGTCTAAACACGATACCATCAATTGAAAAGACATCACGTCAATGTGTCATGACAATCAATTGATTCAATATATTTATTTATTTTTCTTAAAACTATCGCTTGCAGCTTGCACGTTTTATCATTCAAAATTTTCGCAATTTTTGTTTCACTATTTCACTTTGGGACTTTGAGTCATTGCAAGTCTCAGTAACTGAGCAACTTTTCACAAGTTGTGGACCCATTTTCGTTTCACGGTACGGTTTTTATAGCTTCTTTGAATTTTCTCGTTGTTCTACTTTCAGGTTTCAGCTTCCTTTCATTAGTATATATAATATTGTGTTGGTCGAGTAATCTCTCTCCCATTTCATGATTTGCTCTCTCTCTCTACTTTCAATGACTCAGTGAGACGTGAGTTAGTGACTGATCCCAGAATATATTGACAGTGGCCCACGGTACGTCTAAACTTTAATTAATTAATTTTATAATGATTTATTATATATAAATTATATGTACTAATTTTTTTAAGAGATGTATTGATTTAAATGTATTGATTTAGGCCCATCGTCTTATTCTTAACGAGTAGGATATTACTACGACCACGTTCAAGCAAGGAGGCCATCTACGATTGCTCTCTGCTACCCTTTTAACATGCAAATAGAAAGAAAAAAAATACTAGGAAAATGCTATTTTAACATTTCACTTTGACACTTCTAATTTTTTTTTTCTTAATAGCTAAGAAAGTAACTATTAGTATATTAATAATTTTTTATATTTTTTAAAAATATTTTAAAATGAAAAATGCATTTTATATTTTTTCGATTTTCCCAATTTAAAGTACTAACCAACTAAGTAGACCTAGAAAGCTAGAATTTTGAATAGTGCTAAACTGCCGTCCAATATAGATCTTGGGCATGTCACCTAGCACAAATTCATCTCTCTTTTTTTTTTCTAATTTTTTTTTTTGTTTATATATATATTTATCATTTTGCTAGGGTCTATAGAATTTGACTTTTTCCTATGAATTAGTATACATACCGTCCCAAATGAGAACAATTCATGCAAATATATGCAATTGTGTGTAAAAAAAAAAAATTTAAAATTACAATAATATTATATTTGTGTTATAAACAAACGTCGGCCGCCGCCCCCTATCCCACTACTAAATTATGTGAATGACCCCACCACTATTATTTTAAAATCTGCATAGTAACTTGCATAGTGATTTGCATAGTAACTTCAACGCCTATAAATATGGGCTTCAGTTGTAATGAAATTCATAAGAAAATATAGAGAGAGAAAGAAAGTTTCAGTTCTTAAGAGTTTCTTTTCTCTTGCAATAGTAATAGTTTTCTTTTTAGTTTTATAACACGTTATCAGCACGAGGTTCTACCGATACTGAAGTTAGTGGTCTTCTATTTCAAGTAAGTTTTTCAATATATTATTTGCAGTCCTTGAGATAAATATTAAAGGTAATATTGCTGAATATTACTTGATAAAATTTTATTTTTATTCTCATGATAATGTGAATATATTTATTAAATTCACAGATTTATTTTTGTAATATAATATCAAATATTGAGATTTATTACTATTGACATTTCTGAAAAATGTTATTTATCCAGATCTTTGATGAGATCTATTTGGATATAATAATGAACTTGAAAGATACAATCATAGAAGAAAACCATGTGTCCCTGAAGGACCGTGCTGTGTATCTCATGATGAAAAATCATCTTACTGTGTGAAATAAATTAAGAGAGTGATATAAGCACCAGAAGATGTAATCCTCTCAAAAGATCATTATGATTTATTGCACCTGAAGTTGCAAGATTTTAAGAGTGGTATTGAATATTCTGCACTCTTTAAAATCAGCTCAATATTAAAATTATACAGTGAAAATGTCACTGTTGATGATATATAAAAGAAGACATTATTTTTCATACCTCGAATGTGCTCCTGCAGTAGCAATATCGATAGTGAAAGTTCAACAAATATTCTGAACTTTTGTTTTGTCTTTCAGTAATTGAGCTAAATAATGAATTTTTGTTACACCAGTTACGTCCTATTAATGATATCGAATTTACACAATTCCCAGAAGTGAATGGAAACTAAGGGCGTAGACGTGGTAGAAAAATTATAGAAGTGTTGGTCCCAAAAGTGACAACACTAAAAATGATAAAAATATATCGTATCACCAGAAGTGATCAAACTCAGAGAAGGGTAAAGGCCCTCAGAATAATTCTTCATAAAAAGATGAAGATGTTTGTCATAGATGTAGTATGACTAAACAGTAGTCACGTACCTGTTGTACGGCCAAGCACTTGATTTATTTATACTAAACTTTTATATATAAGCTTATTAATATTTCATCATGTTTTGAAATAATGAAATATCGGTGCCTGAAGCACGACAAGAAATTACTTGGGATAATAAAGTCCTGTTTAAATTTGATCCTCTTACAAATAAATGTGAACCAGAAGTTCAGAGGATTATTTATCTGTAAAGTGTTGCAAATCAATTACATGATGTATTTACTGACACTAAAGGTGTTGTAAAATCATATATTACTGCTGTTAATGCTTAAGTAGGAATTGAAGTCCCTGAAGGACGAGTTGTTAAAACAGAAATAAATGAGTCTAAGATACACCTGAAGCGTTGAAGACCTATTGGTGCACAAGAAAAATAAAAATCGGTGCTCATGAAGAGACCGTATTTTCTGTATAAAATATAATCCTCCTGAAGAGGAAACCTCCTGAAGAGGAAAACTCCTGAAGAGGTAACTCCTGAAGAGTGTAACTCCTGAAGAGTATAACTCCTGAAGAGAAAACTCCTGAAGAGTATAAACCTCCTGAAGAGGAACCTCCTGTAGAGGTGTTTCATGAAATGTTTTCCCCTGGAGAGGAACAATGAGATCTCAATACATTTCATGAGTACTGGAAAATTTATGGATAGAAATAAAATTGTTGTCGACAACAGATATGATAACACTTGATATTACTAGAAGTAATGAGCCAAAAATCATCGAAGAATGTCGACGTAGAAATGATTGGCCAAAATGGAAAGCAGTTATTAAAACTGAATTAAACTCGCTAGTGAAGCGAGATGCATTTGGACCTGTTGTCCAAACACCAAAGGGTGTAATATCTGTCAAATATGAGTGAGTATTTATACGAAAGCGTAATGCGAAATGAAATTGTGCGGTATAATTTGTCGCATAAGGTTTCCTGTAGAAACCCGAGAGCAATTATGAGGAAAGATATTTCCTTGTTATGAATGCAATCGCATTCATATTTTTAATTGATTTGGTTATTACAAAAGGATTAGATATGCAGTTAATGAATGTGGTCACTGCATATTTATAAGCATCATTAGATTATTACGATACTTGAAGCATCTAATCCAAGTACATTTAGGAGTATGTACTTTATAAAGCTTCAAAGATCTATATATGGGTTAAAGCAATCCGAACGCATGTTGTATAATTGAATCAACGAGTATCTATTGAAAGAAAGATTTAAGAATAATCCTATATGTTCATGTGTTTTATCAGAATCCGGATTCGTCATTATTGCAGTTTACGTTGATGATTTACCTTGTTAGAACTCTTGAAAAGATCACAAGGGTTGCTATAAATTCAAGGAATGCATTTGAAAAGGAAAGATCTTATTATTCAATTCATAGATGAGTTACAAAAATTTGAGACTTCTAGCCTCATCTCTCAAATGCATTTGCTCTTTATAAAGTAACATACCATCCTTATCTAAAGGATTAGGCAATCGAAATGAAGAGGAAAGTAAGGATTTTAAATCCTTATTCTCCTGCTTTAAGTCTGCAATTTTTTTGTCAGACTCTTGAACGGGTCGTTGAAGTACAGAAACCTTCTCGTTAAGCTCCTCAATCTCACGATTTTTGGATTGTAATCGGTTGGAAAATCCAATAATAGAGGAGGAGTATCGGGTGCCGAGAGTCACCAGCTCATAAACAGCTTCACGATCTGACTTATTAGCTAGATCATTTGCTTGCTGCAGCATTGCACCTGCGGAAGATGCAGGATCAACTTGTAATTGAGGTGAAGGATACCTCATATGTTGATTGTGAGAAATAGTAAAAGGAAATTGATGAGCCATTGGAAATTTGTAGAATAAGAATACAAATACAGATGGATTATAGATATGAGAAGAAGATTTGATGCGTACTAAATGAAATTAAAGACGGTTCTTATAGAAATGGAAATAAGAACAAGACAAACCATCATCTCTTCAAATCTCACTTTACAAGATATGCTGGATGCATAATTTCAAAAGCCAGCGAGATTAATTACAGCTATCCCTATTTTCTTGTAAACGCTGAACCTCTGCCGTTAGCTGCTGTTGTTGACTTTGTATCTGAGCTCTTTCTCGTTCCAGCTCTTCTACTCGTGTTTTTAGGTCACGAGAATACCAGTCTATAAGTTTCTTCAACTCCTTGTTTTCTTGTTTTAAATCTTTATTTTTCTATCTTTAGTTGCAAGCGTTTGATGCAACTCAGATATTTGATTTTTAAGATGATCAACCTCACTCGTTCTCGCCAATAGCCTCTGTGACATGGTTGTAAGAGAAGCAGCATATTGAGCACTGAGGGTTCTTGATGCTACAACAATTTCAGGATCAGATTTACTAGATAGATATATCTCTGCTCCTATCATGGTGTTTACAGCCTCAGGAGAAAATATAAGTGGTTGAGGTATAAAAGGTTCGTGGTTTAAATCTGGGACATTAGAATTTCTATCAGACATAATATCGTTCTGGATGAACAACAACTGAATCTATGAGGAATGTGAAATCTTTTTGCTGGAGTAAACCAATGGTAAAATTGGTTATATTTAAACAACAACCCGAAGCCTTCAAATCTCTTCAAGATCTCGTTTGTCCACAATGTCAAGCGGATTTGATTTTCCGCCGAATCGATAATATTAAATCTCAAAGCTTTTACAGCTTTTATCATACATAGACGATTTCCAATGTTATTTCCGCCGTATATAAACAAGTTCTTCCTAATAACACCGAATGAGGGGGAGAAAATTTTAGATGAAAATATTATCATACTCTCTCTAATGCATTATTTAGTTGGAGATCGTGTTTGAATTCTTAACTTGTTATATATACTGAAATCATATTTGCTTATTACTTGAAATACTAACGCATATTATCAAGAGGAGTTTAAGTATTACTGCAGGTATCAGATTTCTATTAAGTTTGTCAACCAGATATTATTTTTCATCTTCAAATCACTCAGAGATTATTACAATTCATGAAACAAGTCGAGAGTATATTTGGCTAAGATCAATGACTCAACAATTTTATACGAAGATAATGCTACTTGTATCATTCAAATCAAAGGAGGATATATCAAATATACGATCAAGTGATAATCTGGCAGATTTATTCACGAAGATATCACCAACTGCGACATTCAAGAAAATTGTGCAGAATATTAAAATGTGAAGACTCAAAAACTATGGTCATGCACTTTCCAGGGGGAGTAAAAGTCCTGAAGACTTGTGATGATTGTACTCTTTTTCCTTCGCTAAGGTTTTATCCCATTGGGTTTTCCTTTGCAAGGTTTTAATGAGGCAATCTTAAAGCACTTGTGGATACATAAAGAGACTGTACTCTTTTTCCTTCGCCATTAGTTTTTCTTCCCACTGGGTTTTTCCTTGGCAAGGTTTTAACGAGGCAGATTCTTTATGGGTGGTCATTCAAGGGGGAGTGTTATAAACAAACGTCGGCCGCCGCCCCCCTGTCCTACCACTAAATTATGTGAATGACCCCACCACTATTATTTTAAAATCTGCATAGTAACTTGCATAGTGACTTGCATAGTAACTTCAACGCCTATAAATATGGGTTTCAGTTGTAATGAAATTCATAAGAAAATATAGAGAGAGAAAGAAAGTTTCAGTTCTTAAGAGTTTCTTTTCTCTTGCAATAGTAGTAGTTTTCTTTTTAGTTTTATAACAATTTGAAACTATTCTTTTCTTTATTTTATCCTATTTATTAATGAGATTGCAATTCAATCTCTTGTAGGGGCGGAACCATGTTGGCTGTTGGGGGGCTACTACCCCCAAAATTCTTCAAAAAATTTGTGTATTATATAAATAAATAAATATATATATATATATATTACATATAGTTAAAATTGCCACCATTTAAAAAAAAAATCCCCCACCCCCCAATTTTTTACTAAAATTATCCCCAAATCCTAATTTTTAACTTTATTAACACCCATGAAAGATCGTCATCGAGCTTAATTTTAAAGAAAATTAGTTCTAAGTTAATATTTTATTTTATTTTCTTTGCGTAATGATTTTTAGCAAACTATAAAATCCATGTAAGCATATTTTTTTTATATACACATTATTTATATTTACATGTATCACACATTTTATCAATTGCACCCAAACATTAAATTCTAATTCGGCCTCTAATCCCTTGCTCAGGATTGTAAATAGTACTTCTCTTTTTGTATGTGTATAGTAAATTGTATTTCGTCACTTTGCTCGACCTTTATTAGTGGTTGATTCCTCCTTTTATATATTGGCCAAATCAGTCATTAAGAGATAAACATCCAAATAGATTCGTTTCTGTGCTTCGAGATGAAGTAACTATTTCTAGCCTGATTTAGTACAAACTTTAAAACCTGGTCTGTTAAAATGGTTTTTCAAGCTACCAATGATGGTTGCTTTGGGAGGAGGGATTGTTTTAGTTTAGGTAGGTATGATTGGGGTTGAGTTTTTGGGTATATAGTACAACCAAATGGGTTGATGTGTGTAAATGTTAGCTGGGTAACGGGTTTGAGAAGTGAGAACCAGCTAAGCTAAGCAAACCCCATGAGCTTGCTTTCACTCATTCTTTCTCAATTATATCATCTCCCTTTTCTTCTTGCTTTCTTCACGTGATATGAGAGAGAGAGAGAGAGAGAGAGAGAGAGAGAGAGAATGATTCATGGGATGTGACTAACTTCAATGCCATTGTTGTATGTTGCAATAAATTGGTCATCCTTTTCATCTTTCACTTCAAATGGGCTGTCTTCCAACATCTAAAACAAGACAACTTGCATTATTGGAGATAGCCTTACAAGATTTGTCTTCTCTACTGTTGTAGAGCTATTGATAGCTCCTTTTCTTGGTTCTTATTGACATAACTCAAGGGTTTAAAAATAAAATAAAAAATAAAAAAAAGACATGAAAATATAGATTGTGCATGCATACATTTACCTCACACTCAAGTGCTCAAAGATAACCCATCCTTACTAAATATTGAATATTATGACAAATTGTCTTCCACAAAGACCAAAGATACCTATTAATAGCTGCTATATTTGTAGTTGTGACATTCTATAGATTCTAAGAGTGGTCCATAATTTTTCTTCCCTTTTATATGAATGGTACATAGGATAGAGTTTGAATGATATACTAAAAATGAAACGTCTTCATTCAGTTAAGTAGTTGTTGAAGATACCCAGAAGTATTAATATTGGTACCCAAATGGCACAAAAAAGAATTTGAATTTTAACTATTGGTTGAAGACATCACAGTTAAACTCATCCCAACAAAAATAATAATAATAAGAATGATAATAATAAATAAAGAAGAATGAGAAGAACACAAGCAACTGGGTCTAGCTGTAAGTTTGTTTTACAAGAAATTTAATGTTTTGTAACGATCCTATTCACAACAACATCGTATTTCCTTCTTGAAAGAGATAAAAGTAATCCATTGGACATCACAAGCCAAAATGCAGAAAAAAAAATCATTTACAGGTCAAATGGAACCAGCTCAAACGACAAGTTTTAGTATTAGTGGAGTTCTGCTACTTACAAACTGAGTGTGTAAACAACACATCATTTTTGAGGTTGTTATAGTTATAAAAATAAAAATAAAAATAAAGGACAAAAATATTTTTTATATTAGTTGATGAGATTACTTTCACTTTAAATATGTATATATCATGTTAATAAGCAGGCTTAGAGATATTTGTTTTCCTCCTTCTTCAAAAGAAAAGAAAAGAAAAGAAAAGAAAAAACTTATCTATATTAGTGGTTTCTAAATAAGGCTAAGTACTTATCTTGATCTAACTTAAATTCTTAGATGGACAAATTTACTTTTCCCCCAGCTGGCCAGTTTTGTCCCTATTCCAGAGTTGGGAGGGCGAAAAATGCAAAGGAAACTCCCTCTTCTTTCCCCATCACCGCCAAGAACATGTGATGCTGGGTCCACTTACCCTTGCACATGAACATGGCATATTAATGTCACTATTCTGCATTATTCCATCTTGGATACAGCAAAGCTTGATCATTTATGGCTCAAAAACTGCCTTTATCGAAATGCTTTTGTCCTTTCTTCCAAAATAAAATACAATAAATAAATAAGTAAAATTTATTTGATATATCATATCTTGCTTTGATGATCAGTCAGTAAGTCGGTATGCACTTACTCCTAAAAACAGAACATTTTTCTAACTTTTTTTTCCCTTCAAATTTCAAAAGTGAATTTCAGTTTTCACTTTACCTGTAGTGTGGGGAGGCTAATGTCCACTAGTTATGGTTGGTGAAAGGTCAATTCACTTTGTTTCTAAAGATTTGCCCCACACAACTTGGGTTGGAAATAACCTGTCATTTTGCACATTTGAAATATGATATGAAATTGTTGGTGAAAGGATGAAGGGGATGGGGGAGAAGGGTTTCTGGAGGAAAATCATAAGGTTGGAAAACTCTTTATGCCCTTCAGGTTCTACTCAAAAAATAAATCCAGCTGAGAGCTTTATGGTCTCTATTAGGATTGTGATGGTCAAAATGTCGGGGATTGAGGGCTTTATGGTTCTCAATTGCTTTGTAGATATGTTCTTGTGTTTTGTGTTTTTGTTTAAAAAAATCTTTGTATTGAAATTTAAACTAAAGACGCAAGAGGAGAAGATGGAGATCCATACAAAAACTCCATTCTAAATAACATAGAGCAATAAAGGAAAAAAATAGCATTTATTTTCAACCTAGGGTAAAAGGAAAAGAACAAGAAGAAGGGAAGAGTAACTCCTGCCTTCTCTCCTATAGGCTCACATAGAAAAGGTGGGATAGGATGGTTTTCAGATAGAAATATTGTTTTAGAAAAGAAAGTTGGGAGACTGCCTTGTAGATGTTTGTGTATTTGATGTTTGGTGCTATACTTGAAAAGACAAATCCAATATTGTTCACACACACAAACTCTCTCCTTTTGTGGCATAACTTTCATAAGAACACCTGTCTCCTGAGGTTCACAGATCCAAATGAAAAATTCCCAAAGTCTGTTGTACCTCAGATGCCAAAAGATACACCAGGCCATCTAGGACTTAGCTTCAACTTCACATGTCATAGCCACTAATATTTCACCCAACCGTATTTTCATCACAAAACCATCCTCCTTGAACCCTTTATGGCAAAGAGTTCATTAATAACTCGTTTTCTCGATCAAAATTCTCTTAACAGTTCCAAACTTCAACATTACATTTTGGTTCAACTTGTTTGAATTTGAAAATGAGATGAGTTGAGATGAATTTAATTTATTTATTATTATTATTATTATTTTAGAAATTAAAAAAAGTGTATTGAAATTTGAAAAATGTATATTAGGATTTGAAAAATACATATAGGAATTTGTATTTTGTATAAAAAATTATAAAAATATAATAATGAAATGAAAATGAGTTGAAATGAATTTTGAAAACAAACGGAGCCTAGAGTTGAGATCTTCATAACATCTCGACTTGTCTTAACTCAACAATTTCACTAATCACTACTATTCACAAAATATTTTCATTATTTTATCTCATTTTATCAGCCAAACGTGCCCTTAAAGTTACTGCCACTGCACACAAGCTTAAACACTCACCCCTCGTAAATGATAGATCTCTACAGAAAAATATCACTTCGAGACAAAGACAGCATTATCAATTTTGATGAGATTGATAAGCTTTTATTGTTCTCAATTATTGTCCAAAACAGTTACTGCTAAAACTGATAAACGACCAGTCACCACACCACCTTTCCTTAATTCCAAACCACAATCTTTATTATCATTATGGGCAATTACAAACCACAATCAATTGTCCTCGAATGCTATTTATAGAAACAAAATGCTTCCTTTCTGCCGAAGCTCTTTTAGTTTTTCTTTTTAATGTTCTTTTTTAGCAGAAGATATGAGTAAAGGTAGGTTTAGCAACAATGAAAGAGATGGGTGGTGCTAAATTCAAGATACGTGGTCCAAGGATTATGAATGGCCATAGCTCAATAGTCCCACTAATACAATGATGCAGAACCCCAAAAGTAGAAAAAGTTTTGGACCCCACTTTTACCTTGGCTCTATCCTTTCTTTTCATTTCTTTTCTTTTCCCCACTTCTGCCATCTGTGAGCCCCCATATCAGATGTCACCCGCATTCCGGCAGGCTACCGGTAACTTTCTTGGTGGATGACCGGATATTGGAGGTTCTTGGGTTGCTCTCTCAATCCAGCCCATCACGTTTGGTTGCTGTCAGGTAAAGAGGTAGCAGTGGGTGGGTGAGCAGACAAATGATTAGGATTTGAGAGGTTTTGCTATACTACTCAATGTTGTAATGGCTGGGTATCATGGAGGCATCAGAGGTGGAGCCAGAATTTTGCAGCAACGCTTTGTTTTGGTGTTTGTGGGTACGCACAATAGGGATTTAACTTTGAGAATTGCTTACCCAGATTTTATAAAAATGAAATTAAAAATAAGGTCGGGTTGGCATCAAAGTTTTGAAGAGGTAGGGAAGACCGTATGATTAAGATATTTGAATAAAATAATTTGATATTAATATCATCTATCGTTATAAAATAGTCTTTATATAAATATTATATATATATATATATACATAAATTATAAAAAGATAAAATTAGTATCCATTTTATAATTCATACAAACAAAACACATTTTTTATATATACAAAATAAAATGCAAATATACTTAAAAAATCACTTTTCAAAATTTAGTATCGACCAAAATACCAAATTTTGGCTAGTACCGGCCGAAATTACTATAAAGTTGAGTGAAATGAAATATGATATTTTTTGCACTGCTCAAGTATCCGGTACGACACATTTTTAGCATATCAGCCAGTATTTAAAACTTTAGTTTGTATAGCAAAAGTCATCTCATTCTCTCTCACATCATGTGATGTTTTATATGAAAAAAATAATGATAAATAGTTAATGAGATATTACATTATTTGAAAAGAAAAAGTCTATACTCTTTATAAAATACTATTAGAGTTCCAATTATATCATTAATTAATTCTTTTAGAATATATGTCATGTGGTTTGGATATTCTATTATGACGTTACAAATGATTTTAGAGTTTATCTTAATTAGAAATGTGGGATTTGAGCCGTACCACCTACAATAAATAGACCCAAATTTAAAAATGATAAATGGTGGTTTCTCATATGATAAAAATAATGGTAAGTCGTGTATAAGATCTCATATTGTTTAAAAATAAAAATTTTTTGTTATTAATAAGGTTCCAATAAGATTATAATTATATTATTAACTAATCATTTTAGAATATAAATCTTACAATTTAAATCGAAAAATCTTCCATTTGCACATTACATATCATATCATTTTATATTAATATTAATATCTAAACACTATATACACAATTACTTTTTTATTTCAAATTTTCAACATTTTTATATAATTATTAACTCATCATTCCAAAATTTATAAACTTTCAAATAAAATATAATTCTCTGTGTAAATCTAATACCTTTTTTTTTTTTTAACTTTTACTCCACAAAATTCTGCGAAACATCTCAATTCAAATAATCTTACTATTTATAAGTTATTTCACTCCTATTTATTCATTATTTTATCTCACTTTACTATATAAAAGAGGCCTAAATCTAACGCACATCATCTTATAATTTTATTTTTTTAACAAATCTGTGTGTTAATCTAATACTTTTTCTTTTAACTTTTAATTAAAGTTAATGTCAAATTACGCTGGATTTTGCCTTCACTTTAATTTTCCCTGTTTTTCTTAGTTGAGAAAGACTTTTGTAGATTATTTATTATTGAGCATATCCTACCTGTGAGGAACCGCCAATAATACAAAGCTACACTCCTTCATTGCCAATTACCCATTGTCCGTACAAAGTAATTGTGACATAAACTTGTCACAATGCACTATAGAATTATGTACAGGGCGAGGAGTAAACAGTAGTTTACCCAGTGGAAAGGTTTATTCATTATACAATTTATAGAACAAAAACACTCTAAATCAAGAGAGCTACTTTCGCCATCGCCAGCAAATTAAAGGTATGGATCACCCAAATTTGGCTATCCAAATAATCACAAGTATTTTGGCCACAAATATTTGATTATTATGTTTTTTGAGATAGGTTTGGATGATAAAGATTTTTCAAATCTTTTCAAAAAATTTCGTACGAACGGAAAATCTTACCATCCAAAAACAATTAAACCATTCTTAAATCTGGTGTAAACGCACCATAAAATAAAAAAAAAAAAAAATCGGTGTGAACACATTAAACAAATGTATACAATTTTTTTTCCACCTCTCTCGGAGGCCCTCCTTACCAATAAAGTTCATTTTTTATTTTTATTTTCTAAGTTTTATTATAATTATAAATATAAATTTTGAAGTGCAAAAAAAAAAGCACCTGCAAATTTGAAAAATAATTAAAGATTAATTTTTTTCAATTTTAATTTAAATACTTTTTTAAGAAAATTGAGCAAAATTATTTTTAAAATATGTTGAAAATTATTTTTAATAATAATTTATCACTATAAAATATAAATAAAATCATCATTTTATTATTATTAATAATCAAATCAATCAACATATTTTATACATAACAACTCATTCGACTTTCAATGAGACCCACAAACTCATTCCAATATTTACTTAAACTATTCACTACTATATATTTTTAACACTTTTCCATATCTAGAAGCACCTTATTCCAACACTTTTCGACATCCAAAAGCACCTTAATGTAATGAAATTGAAAACTTCCTTATCCAAATCATTGACACGTCGATTCATAATGATTTTGAATTAGTTATTTCAACGGTGATAAATATATATATTAAAAATTATATATAATGCAACTTAAACATTTAATATCATGTATAAAAAAGTACAAAATATAAATTCATTGACTGGTTTCAATAGAATAATTATATGAACTCAAAAAGTTTCGATAAACATGTAATTTATGTATTTAACCTCAATTATTGATGTTTTTTACAGAGAAGTTAAAAGACCATTAAGATATAAGTACATGGAAAATGTAATATTTTCTGTTCATCCACAAGTTGAATACAAAATACTCAATTCATGTCACCTCATGATTGTTTTTGTTTAACTAAAGAAGAGAAAGAAATGCATGTTTTATCCTTCAATTTTTTGCGATTCTTATTGAATATAATGTCAAAAAAGCTAATAAATATTTAGTTTTATCATATTGTTACATAATAAATTAACAAAAAAAAAAAAACTCAATTGATAATTCTAAATTGGTTAGAATCAGTTAGAATCAATCTGAATCAGCCTAAAGATTTCACTAAAATTATATTATTAAATTGGTGTATAAAACACACATAATAAAATACTTATATAGCATTATTTAATTTAGAAGATAAATCTTAAAATTTAAATAATGTGAATAATATGCTCAACACATTCTTTTAATAATACAATAACTCCAGCATTAAACGTTCATGGCAGTGCCTTCCATGCTGTATTAAGTACAGACATGTATTAATTATGTCTGTACTTATAAATACATGACGAACCACCTTAATTACGTGGATTTATAAACAGTAAAACCTTTATAGTTACTTGTGGAAAATTAATAGCTTCTGTTCACCAGCAAAATGCATCTTCATTATCATCCTGACTGCATCACTGAGCGGAATTTATGCACTTGATCTGGAAGTTTGAGGGAGGGTTCCATATTCTCCAGGCTGAAATGTTCGTCACTAGAGTGGTTGATTCACGGTTGAAACTATTTATATCACTCAGACCAAGCAACCACCTTTCCAAGAAAATTGATAATTACAATTATCTTTGCATAATCGACATATAATCACATTAAAATATATATATATATATATATATATATATACATATATGTATATAATTCTTATAAAAAATCATTTTTTAATAGTGTATCTTATTCTTTTTCAAAATAACCGTATGACGTTTGCATATCATACGATTGTAGTATTACTTTAAATATTCAAAAAAGTGTAAGGCCTTATTTGGATAGTGGGATGATATGAGATGATTGTATATGAAATTTGAATATAAAAATATTATTTTTATAATATTATTTTTATTTTAAATTTTGAAAAGGTTAAATATTTATTATATTTCGTATAAAAAATTTAAAAAATATATATAATAATAAAATAAGATGAGTTGAGATTCACAATTCAAACAAGGCCTACACCATATTACAACTTAAAAAATATTAGTTAAATTATAATTAGAGTCTTTAGACTCATTAGGAAGACAAGATATTCTTCCTCTTTCGGAGGTAGACAAGAGAAAGCACCATACGAACAATAGAGGATTTGATGACCGGACTAAATGTGTCATGAAAATCAATCTTAGTCCGTTGGATATAACTATCTTATAACAATCAATACTACAATCGGGTTGACGTTTCAGTTTAAAAACCCATTTGCATGACACCACATTTTTACCAGGAGGACGAGAGCACAAAAACCATGTTTCATTTGTTAACAATGCCTGAAACTCACTTGTCATGGCTGCATGCCACTCAGGTGAGGCAGTCGCTTGAGCATAGATGCGAGGCTCAGAAATTATGGTACTTGCATGCAATGCTTAAAGAGGGTGATGAGTAGAATATAAATGAAAACTAGGGAATGTATGTGGCTTAAAACTACTAGTTTGGGATCTAGTTATTATGTGTGAGGAAGGGATGCCCGAGGTAGTACGCTCATTGTCTGGATGTTCAGGCAGGGAAGGAAGTGAAGGTGTAGTAGTGGGGGAAGTCTCGGATTGAACAAACCTGGGTGATGGTGTAGATGAGTCATTGTATTGTTCGGGTGGAGGCCTGTCGAGATGAGTAGTAGATGAGGTAAAATCAAGTTCGGTAAAAGGTATATGGACAGAATGTGAGATATGTGAGGGAGGAGGAAGAAATAAAGTTTGGGAGTTACCTGAGGAGTTTACGCCATGGTAGATTCGGTGATCATGGATTGTGCACGAGCAGGGAATACGCCTTCATCAAAAATCACGTTTTTGGATAATAGACACGCTTGGAGGATGATTCAAAGCACCGAAACCCCTTATGGTTTGAACTATAGATAATGAAAATACATGGTATGCTACGATAAGATAATTTGTCATTGGTGTAGAGATGAAGATAGGGAAAACATTGACAACCAAATGCTCAAAAATATGTGAAGTCAAGAGAAAGATTAAAAAGGTGTTCATATGGTGAGGAAAAATAAAAAACCTTAGTGAATAATCGATTAATGATAAATATGGATGTTAGAAAAGCATCTACCCAAAATTTTTTAGGCAATCCCGATTGGGCAAAAAGTGTGAGTCTTATTTCCATAATATGGCGATGTTTCCTCTCGGAGAGATCGTTTTGTTGAGAGGTGTGAGGACAAGATAGGTGATGAAAAATTATATTTGCACTCAAAAATTGCTTAAAGAGGATAAAACAATATTCACCACCATTGTCACTTTAAAATTATTTAATGGTGTAATTAAATTGTTTTTCCGCCAGAAGCTTAAGTAACAAAAGTAGAATAAACACCGAATTTATTTGCAATGGGAATCAACAAACAAAAACGAGTAAAGTCATCAATAAAAATTACATAATAACAACAACCACTCAAAGAAGGAGTGAAAGTGGACCAAACATTAGAATGAATTATTTCTAAAGGAGTAGTTGATTTTCTTGACGAATCAAAGAATAGTAACTATTTAGCCTTTCTTAGTTGACACGACACACAAATGGACTATTTATTTATTGAACCACTAATGGGAAGAGAAAATTTGAAGACGACACGCTGAAGAGTTGTGGCGGATGGATGTCCTAAACGAGAATATTGCCAAGTGAAGACAGGAGCTTTGACACCAATAGTCATGGTAAGGGCATGTAACTTTGATGATGATAGTTGACGAAAGTTGATCGGGTACAATCCATTATCATTTGATCCCGTTAGTGGTGTGTCCCCCGTCAAAATGTCTTTCACTAAAAAATTAAAGCTAGTGAGTGTAAAGAAAACATTGTTATCTAAACAAAATTTATTTAGAGAAAGAAGATGAGCAGAAGCTTGAGAATAATATGAAACATTATTCAAAGTGAGAGTAGAGGAAGAAGGTTTAATTGAAGCATTAACAGTGCGAGATATAATCAAATATGCCCCATTACCTACACCCACATCATTGTCACCTTCGTAAGGTTGAGAAGTGGCAAGATTAGTAATATCTGAAGTCACATGAATATTGGCATCGTTGTCCGCATACCACTGATGTTGATTAAGATAAGCAATGTTTGCCTCAACAACCATGGCAGCTAACTCAGTTGGTGGATTTCGTCCCTGAAAAGAATAATTCATTCGGTTGAAACAATCCAGTGTTTGATGTCTCTCGCGTTTGCAGATTTGACATAGAGATTGGGACCGAGAATCAGGCGAAGGAGCTGCATGTGATGATGGTGGCAAGCAAGACAAGGATTGCCGAAATTGGAAAGGAGTTGCACCCGAGCCATTGGATTTTGATGCACCTAAGAAATGATTTTTATTGATGTTGTTGCGAGCACCTGGTTTGGAACCAGGTTTATGCGAACAAAGAGCATATGATCCAGCCTTGAGCATGAAAATCCGAAAAAGCATAGACTTCTGCTTAGTAAAGAGCATATATGTAGTGACAAATGAGTGAAAGGAAGAGTTTAAACCATTGAGAACAGAAAGAATCACATTAGAATCATCACTAGGTTTCCCAACAGCCGATAATTCATCAACAAGGGACTTAATTTCATCTAGAAAATTTTATCAAGACATGTAGCATTGCTGTAAAGATTGCAATTTTCTCTTAATAAGAGAAATCCGAGATGTTGATGGCACAACAAATCGTGTGCCAAGGGCCTGCCAAGCAAGCTAAGAAGTTTCCAATTCATAAATGGTGGAAACCACCGCATGAGATAGAGATAAACAATCCAATCAAGCATCGTTTAGTCCTTATATTGTCAAACCACATAAGCAGAATTAAGAATACCTTGGACCTTCAGTTTGTCGTTGAAGTATTGAGGAGGATAAGGCTCAAAACCATCAACGATTCCTATGAGACCACAGCTTTAAAACAAAGGAAGCAATTGAGCACTCCATGAAAGAAAGTTAGTACCATAAAGCTTGATGGCGATAATTTTAGTTGGAAGATGAAATGCAGCAGAAGAATCTTTAGAAGCAGCCATAGGATCAACAAAAGTGTTAGCTATGACTTACTCTGGTACCATGAAATAAATGGAAAACCACTATGGAAACTTACCAGAGATGTACGTATACTTGTGTTATATATAGATAAAGCTGAAGCTTGTTTACAAGAGAGAATCTTGTACTGTTACATGAGCTATTTTACCGTTAAACAAAATTCAAACATTTAAATTCAAATGTCAAATACAAACTTCAAAAGTTGGTTTCGAATTGCACTAAATCAAATCACTATTAGATCACGTTGGATATTACGAGAGTAGCAAGATCTTCGGATCTTCATCACTTGTAACAAAATGCTTATCCTTAACATAGAGTCTCTAGGCCTTGAGTCGAGCGCATCTAGTTTGACCTAATATTGTTAAGAATGATTGGCCCAAGTGATGTGAAAAATTCATGCCACAATAAATATGCCGACATGGAGCGCAAACCTGGAATCCCCACTAAAGATCTTGTTGTTGAAAAGAGATTGCAACATTAAATATGGCAGTATGGTAGTCTGAGTAGACAAAACCCCGACAAGAAGAATATAAATCATATAAAAGTCGGTAATGAGAGTATGTTAATCACTATGAACTCACTCTCTGCTCTTTCTCTCTTCTCCCCAACACTTGATATCTTTTGACTTTAGCATCGGAAGTGTCACAAACACACGCGTCCACCACATTCTTATCTTTTACAAGCATTCGAAATTATTCGAGACTGGTGGTTAAAAAATACTTCTAACAGTTGGGTCATTTATGGGATCTAAGTTACTTTGATCTAAAAGCACCAACGTGTCTTCCATACCCCAGTTACGACCCACTATCGAATGCTCACAATAAAAAAGATGAGTAATTGTCAACGTGTCTTTCATACTCTTGTCTCCATCTCCAGAACTCATGGATCAAAAAGTGGAAACTCAAGATGAGTAGAATCTGAAATAGGGAGAGGCCGACGAGCCCCTCAAGCTGGTATCCCTAGATGTGATATATTAAGGAAGAAGAGTGAGAATCAGGATATGGATGAGCTATGAGGTAAGGTTGTAGTTAATATGACTCATCATCAAAACACCAAGGTATTCACGTAGAGCCAAGCAAACATGCTTGGATTGACTGAAATAAGACCGAGCATAGCCTGAGCCATGAATCCGGATGCTAAGAAAGTTCGGCAAAAGAGGCAAAATTTTAGTGGAGAGGAATATGCCACGGTAACAAAGGCGGTGGATCAGCTGCTTGCTACGGGGTTCATCCGAAAAGCCCATTATTCGGAATGGTTTTCTAATATAGTGCTAGTATGAAATTTGAACAACAAGTGAAGATGTGTGTCAACTTCACCGACCTAAACAAAACATATCTAGACAATAGCTTTCATTTACCTTGCATCGACTTGATTGTTGGCTTGACAATTAGGTACAAAATGTTGAGCTTTATGGATGCCTGATCTAGGTACAATCATGTCCAGATAAGTCTTGAAGATGAAGAAAAGACTGGCTTTATCACAGATCGAGTTGTATTGTTATCGAGTGACGCCCTTCATCTTAAGAACACCAGAATAACTTACCAGAGACTAGTTAATCAAATCTTCAAAGAGCAAATTGGTCATAATGTATAAATGTATGCCGATGACCTACTTTTCAAAAGCAATGAGTCAAGGGGCATATTTATGATTTTTTAGAAGTTTTTGCAATCCTTTAGAAATACTAGATGGAGCTCAACCTTATGAAATGTGCTTTCGGGCTAAGATTAGAAAAATTCCTCATTCATGGTCTTGGAAAAAGGCATCAAAGCTAATTTGGAGAAGATTCAAGCTGTGATCAACATGAAATCCCTCAGACTATCAATGAAGTATAGAGACTCACATGGAAAATTGAAGTTCTCAATTAGTTTGTTTCCCAATCGATAGACAATATCTCACTATTCCTCTAAGTGTTATGAAAAGTTTGTGAGTGGAAGGACAATTGCGAAGTGGCATTTACCCTCCTTATGGAATACCTCACTAACTTGCCCCTGCTAAGCTAAATGGTGTTAGGAGAGTCTTGTACCTTGACCTGTCTGTCACAATTGGCGTCATCTCGACAACATTAGTCGAGGAGGAAAAAAGGGTGAAAAACTCTTTACTACACCAATAAGGTCCTAAGAGGAGCGGAGCCGAGATAACTATTGATGTAACTGTTGATGTTAGCACTAGTAGTTGATGCCTGTCAACTAAGTCTCATTTGGATACAAAATACTATTTCATTTCACATCATCTCATTATTACAACCTTTTTAGATTTTTATACAAAATATAGTAAATAATTTAATTTTTTTAATTCTAAAATAACAATAATAATATTTTATTAACTTTCAACTTTTATCTAAAACTATGTTCATCTCATCTCATTATTCAAACGGGGCCTAAGGCCTTAGTTTCAAGCACATCCAATAAAAGTCCTAACATAAGTGCTGTTAAAAAAGGTCCTTCAACGCTGGGACACATCTAGGCGGCTCGTGAATTGGTCAATTAAAATGAGTAAATTCGACAGCGATTACTTCCCCCGAATGATCATCAAAAGGCAAGTCCTAAAAGTGTACATATCCCACCAAAGGAAATCTAATGACATGTCTACATTGACGGCTCGTCAAACGAAAAAAGGTGAGGGTATGGGAGTATATATAGCTTTTGGCAAAGGTGAAGAGATTTTCCACTCGATAAAACTCGAGTTCGAGACTACCAACAAAGAAGTAGAATATAAGGCCTTGCTGGCATGCCTCGCCAACAAAGGACCTTAGATGTGATGGGCATAAAAGTAAAGATGGACGTAAAGGTAAAAACGGACTCCGAGATAAGTGGTGAATTAGGTTAAAGGGATCAAGTATGTAGCAATGAGCGAAAGAATGACTCTATTTATAGAAGGTATAGAAAGAGCACAATTGAATCTTGAGTTTTACCATCAAACGAATTCCACAAAAGGACAACTAGAAAGAAAATCAGTAGCAAGAGCTGTATCGGGCATGGATGACATAAAACTATTGTGGGAAATAGTCATTAGGGTAATAGATGTCTCGATCATGTGGATTAGGATTTAAGAAATATAGGACGCCATACCCGAGTAGGCTCCTGAGATAATCGGTTTCTAACCATGGGAGAGTTACTGGTCTAGAAATAAGAGGTTAGGAGAGTAAAAAACAGAGTGCTTGACTTTGTCTTGGTAAACAGGAAGTTGTACAGACAAGGTTTCTCTTCCCTCCCCCTTTCCTCTACTATATTTCTCAAGAAAATGCTAGTGCGAGCTGCATGAAGCATAGATGAAACATAAACACTTGAAAGGGTATGCAGAAATAACTTGAGCCAGAGGACCCCAACAGAAATGGCAATAAGGGGAAGTTACTATTGGCCCCAAGTCCTCAAGGACATGAAGGTGTTTGTTTGAAAGTGCGAGAAGTTCCAATTGCACACGTCAGATATGCATTGCCTGCCCGATGAGATGATGCATGTCACTTTCCCTTGACTCTTCACTCAAGAGGGATTAGATATCGTTGGGCCAATGTCGCGATAAAAGGCAATACAAAGTTCATTTTGGTGATTGTGGACTACTTCACATACTAGGTTGAGGCAGAAATTTTCGCAATGATAACTGTCTTCAATGTAACTCGGTTTTTGTGGAAGGCTGTAGTGTGTCGATATGGTATATCCCAAGTTATCATCACAAACAATTCGACTGTAATCAATAGAAATTGGTTCAACGAACTGGGGATAGAGGACAAGTATTCATCTTTGGGATACCACCAAACCAATAGATAGGTCGAATAGACCAACAAGACCTTGGTGGAAATTCTAAAAAAGAGGTCGACAACCAAGAATGGAAGTATGGGCGTAAGTGCTCCTTGAGGTCCTATAGGTATATCACACCACGATCAAAACCCTCAGTGGAGAGACTTCCTTATCATTAGTATATGGGAGTGAGATGGTCATCCTCATGGAGGTAGGTATACCAAGCTTTTGAGTTCAACATTTCAATAAAAGAACAACTAAATAGGATTTGCATGCAAATCTGGACTTGGTAGAATATAAGAGAAGAAACTGACATGAGGATAACAATAAAAAATAAAAGAAACATAATACTTCAATTGAAGTCAATCGAAGAGTTAGACCCTGATCTCTCAAAGAGCAGGACTTGGTAGGAATGGACGGCGGAGCTCCGCTCCTAGCTACCCCCCTCTATCTACCCACCTCCGCTTGGGCGGCATAAGCAACTTTACCCACTAATATGGGGGTAGGGCACGAGAAACAAAGGTGTGGATGAGCTAGACTTGTTCCCAGCCCAAAACATATATATTTATGAATATATATATATATAAATCTGTTACCAAAATAACTTTGTTTTAGTATTGAAATTATTATTATTACTTTTTTTAAAAACAACGATGTCGTTTGGGCTAGGGGATTTTATTTAACCTTGGCCCCCTCTTCCCCAAGTGACTCTCTTCCTATCCCCCTCTCCCTCTTTCTTTCTTGTCAAATCTATCTACTCTCCCTCTACTCTTAGCCTCATCCCAGCCCTCGACGTCGTCTCTCCCTTGATCTCTTCCTCTGTTGATTTTCTCTCTCTCACGCTCTATCCCTCATTCTCACACTCTCTCTTTCTCTCATTTGTGGATTTTTTGTGGTCTTCTAGATTTTTTTTGTGATTATGGATTTTTTATAAATGTGGTTTTGGTGGATTTGAGCAACTGCAGTCAGTGGTGGGTGCTAGACTGGGGGTTGGATAGACCCAGGGTCTATCTTCATCCCACTGTGTAGGGCCGGGTTTTGAGAGAAAAATCCACCCTACGCCCATGCGAGGGTGGGTGATGGAAGGGGCTACCTCTCCCTATAGGGAGCAAGTAGCACTCTTAGGACTTGGTGCTGAGGGAAATATGAGTGACCTCCTCGGATGAAGGAAAACTCATGCCAAGATGGGAATGACCATACGTGGCCACAACTTGCCACCGACCTAGAATATATTGACACAATGATGTAGAGGCAAAGGAACTGTCATGCCTATAGAACACGAAGCACCTCAAAAAGTAGTTTGTCTAAAGACCCCGTAAAATGAGCTATATCCCTAATGACATGTAAATCAAAGTTCTCAATAAAATGTTCTATTACTTCCTCTTTGCTAATGTGTCACAGGAACTTGGTGCTCGCACTCAGGGATATGAGAGGAAACATATCTATCAAGTGTCTCAATCTCTCATTATTACCCCGCGCAGTCGAGTCCATCTCCCGCCTTGTTACTTAAATTGTTGCTCTGCGCTTGCACCCAAGCGATATAAAAGGGAACACCTCTCCCAATATGTCATAGCTCTCCCTACCACCCAGTGAGGTAGAGTCCATCTTCTGCCTGGTTATATAAGTCGATGCTTCATGCTCGCATGCAAGCAATATAAGAGGGAACACCTCTACCAAGTGTCTCAATCTCGCCTCGCCAGCTAGCATGATCAAGTCAATCTTCCGAATGGTTACTTAAGCCGATACTCTACGCTCGCACCTAGGCAATATAGGAAGGAACACATATCCCAAATGTCCTAGTCTCTCCTCTCCACCTATCGTGGTTGTGTCCATCACCCATTTGGTCATCTAAGTTGATGCTTCGTACTCGCGCCCAAGCAACTTGGTTACTTAAGTTGATGCTCCGCGCTCAGTGCTTGCACCTGGGCAATATAGAAGCGAGCACCTCTATGAAGTGTCCTAACCTCTCCTTACCACCCAGTGCGATTATCTAAGTTGATGTTCCACACTGATTATCTAAGTTGATGTTCCACACTGACTCCAAAATTTAACGATTACCCCAATCAACTTCAAATTTCAATAGACACACATGATGAAAAAAGCTTAATTAAACCCTATGCCAGATCGGGAGTAAAAAGCATGGAAATTGCAAAATACAACATTCGTCGTGTTCTCATGCTAGGTGGGGTGGAAAACACAAGTTCAACAAAAAAGAATAAGAGAAATGCATGAATGCAAACATCCTCAGCACATTAAGAATGAGGAGCTGAAGGTGGAAAGACATCGGGCATCAGGTTGAGGCCCGAGAAACGAGGAACTAGAGAGAGGAATTGTCAGGGCGTAAAGTCTTTAGGTCGAGTTAAAAAAGGTTGGTCCTAAGGTTCTCAAGAGCAAAGTCTCACATCTTTTCAAAGCCTTCTCAGTAGCTATAGCCCGAGGCCCTATTATGGGCAGATTCAACCATTGCTAATTGAAAAGATATGTGCATTAAGTCTCCTTGAGAAAAGGTCAGCTCGGCCTCCAGGTATGAGACATGAAGGTCATAGGCGACAATCTCACTCTTGGTCGAGGTTAGTTTAGATCTTAGGGCCCTGGTTCTCTAACCCGAGATCCGATCTCTTCATGACTCCATCGGAGAGAGTTATTAAGCCTTGCAATCAATTGGTCCCGAGACCTCAGCTCATCCTTGAACCTCCTTCGCTCTTACAACTTTAGTGCATGCTACTTTTCCAAGCCACGTAAGGATTCCGTGATCTTCCAACCTCAATAAGTTGCGGCCAGAAACCCCCGAAAAGTCCGACATTACCATTAAATGTTTGATGTCCACCATTCCCAATAGGGCCTCGCTCTAGAACTTTTCTCGTGCCCTTCTACCTAAACATAAACCTTCTTGATGTGAGCTTGTATACAGGAAGACAATTTTATCATGAACTCCTTATCATTAGGGACAAGTTCCACTCAACCTAGACTGAGAAATCTTAGCAAACCACTTCTGTGGCAAGAAACTCTAACTCTCTCCTAACACAAAAAATAACTTTTTTAACAAATCCTTAACACTGGAGAACCCTTGCTCAAGGCAAGCAACCTAAAACCTAGGTTTGGATCTGAAATCACACATGTTGCCCTCATGAACTAGTATATGGTGGGTATAGAAAACTCCCAAGTCGTTAGGTCAGGATATTCTTCAGCTCTATTACGTAACACCCTGCACCAGCAATAAGATATTAGTATCCTATAAGCGTTGGGGTAAAGCTGCACTGAGGCTATCTAGAAAAAACCTAAATTAGTCAGTAAAAATAAGTTTAATCCTTTCGAAAACATCGTGGAGCGTAGAGTGACATTCTAGGCGAACACTCCAAGTCCACGAAAACTTGATAGGTTCTCGATAGCTCTAGAGTAATGTAGTCTAAATCTGATACTCCAAACAAGGTGCAAATGACATTCAGATCTAAGCGAGATGTGGATGTAGTCTAGTGGTACCTTTTGAAATACTTGGAAGCATCACAAGATGTGCATCTTAAGTTTTGAAGGGGACTTTTTGGATGTAAGAGATGCAATTTTTGGGAAGAGAGATTAAAAACATTTTCTAGGGTCATTTCCTAAGGTTTGAGCATCGTTGAAGGACGGGAAAGAAAACGAGGAAAGGAAAATCATGGGAATAATGGAAAGGAAAGAAATGAGTACGCAGGAAGGGAATGATTGCTGACCTAAGCTAGGGGTACAAATAGGCCTATTGAATCGATTAGACAATTTTAAAGGAAATGTGACAAATGTCAGACAAGGAGGGATGCCATAAATGAGGCCCATAACTCCCGCTACACGATTACATGTGGAAGATGAGTTGTCTCACATTATCCCATACATAGGGGTGCGAGCTATAATGGGCAACGATCATGGAGGCATGAAAACGTTACGGAACAAAAAGAATAATTTCTACCTCTCATACAATAAGAATTGGGGAGATAATTGGAAGAAATATTTCTCCCCACAAATCTGGGCTTGTGACTGTAGGGTCTTAGGGCCTTGAACCGGGAAAATCTAGTTCGACCTCGTATCGTAAGGAGAAGGCCTTGGCCTAAGTGACATGCTGACACATTAAATGCATTGGTATGGAGCGCAAGCCTGGAATCTCTATCGAGGATCCTCTTGTTGACAAAAGATTGGGGCATTAAGTGTAGCAACATAATAGTTTGAGTAGACAAGACCCAGCGAGAACAATATAAATCATAAAAAAGTCAGGGTCTTGTCTACTCAGACTGCAAACTTCTAATCACTCTTAACTCATTCTTTACTCTCTCTATTCTCCCAAATGCTTGATATCTTCCGATTTTGATATTAGAGATGTCATGGATACACCCGGCTACTACATTATTCTCTTTTACAAGCACCCAAAACTATTCAAGACTAGTTGTTAAAATACACTTTAACCCATATAATTATCCTTTCTTAACTTAAGAGAGTTGTTGCATACGGAATGTCTATGCAAAATGCTCATCAAAACTTATTTTCACTTAATTTTGAAAACTTAGGATTCTCTGTTGTGTTTCTATATGGGAAAATCAACACCATTTGTCCTCCTGTCAAATGAAGATATGTAATCCACAGCTAAGAATAGTAAAATATCAAAATATATCTAAAGACTATAGCCTAGAAACCTAAAATTTATACAATTCAATTAGATTAATGAAATTTTCTTAGGGTGGTACGTACGTACTAATTAAGGTCTGATTTGTTTTTGATAAATAAAAAAAAATTGATAAGTAAGGCTTTATTTGTTTTTATAGATGTAATAAGATAAGATGTGATAAAAGTTAAAATAAGAATAAAATATTTTTTTAATATTAATTTTATTTAGAGACTTGAAAAAATTATTTTAAAATTTGAAAAAAATTAAATTTTTTATTTTATTTTATATTAAAATTTCAAAAAATATAATATTAAATTTCAGATAAGGTGATATAAGATAAGATAGTTAAGTAAAACCAGGCCTAAAGTAGGGAAGTTGCCACCGCATGCATTTTATGCAACTCATTTAATGGCTTGTCGTATTATAATTGTTCAGGATTAATTTTTCATCTTCTTATTTTTAAGAATAAATGACATTTACAGTATTGGCATATACAAGACGAGTAAATTAGTAATGCTAGTTATAATTTCGAATCGTTGGATACGTTAAAATATCAAATGGCGATAGATCAAGCATTTTATGGATAAAAATGGAGAAAAAAAAATGAAGAATTGGAAAAAAAATAAAAAGAGAAATTTGTTTAAAATGCTAAAATCCGATCAACAAAATGGCAAGGGCGGAATGAGATTCTATTTCAATTTTGAGTTAAGTTGAGCTATTAATTAATAGTAACAAATTGATATAGTGGAACGAATTTTTTAGAGTCTAATTAAGATAAATTTAAATAAATTTATAAGAAATTGAAAAAGATTTTAGATCATACGTGATAAAAATGTGCTAAATTGAAAAAAATTGTAAATATCAGATGTAAAAATGTTTTGAGCCGAGTAATATTTAATAGTTTAAAATTTTTGTATTTAAATACTAGAATAAATCTAAAACAAAATCCAACTAAAATGAACTAAACTCATTCAAAAATATAAATGAAGTCTAAATTAGAACCTCTCAATCTCTCGGAAGAGGCGGAGAGTCTACACGAACGAAGGAGGCTTGGAAGTCTCTCTTTATTCTTTGTTGTCAACCATCTTTTGTCTCAAATGGAATAAAATCCCAATGTGCTTGTTCCCTATTGTTTCTCAAGATCCTTTCTTCTAATTCCTGAAAACTTTGTATAAATGAATCCTCCACACAAAATGTTGGGCAGATGCGTGTTTCCCTTTAAAAAAAAGGTAAAAAAAAATTCATATCAATTTTTTAAAAAATTCAAATTTTATGTTTCCATTTTTTTATAGGTTTTGTGTATGTGTGTTATTGTTTTTTTTTTTTTAAGTAGGCTTTGTGTTGTTGATTGGGAGTTTTATTTATATTAGAGAATAGAAATTCAAATAATATTCAGAGAAAAATTAATATTTTTTTAAATTTCTTATTATAATTCCCATTCGTAAATTATCATATATTTTTTTAAAGCGTTAGGTCCAAATCTTTAAACAGATATATTTTATTGTTTTTTAAAAATTTCCATATGAATTTACAGTCATAAAAAATAAGAAATATTTCTAATATTTATATGAAAAATTCTATTTATCATCTTTATATTATATATGATTTTTTAATTTTTAATTACTTTCTCTTATTAAATGTATAGTGCATGGATTATTTGTATAATAACTTTATTAGTTGCTTAGAAAAAAAAAAGAATAATTTAATTAGTTTAAGAAGAATGAAATTAAAATTTTTTTAAATTAATAAATAAAAATAAATTTGATGTGTAATATGTAAAGATGATGAGTATCAAAATTCAATAAAATTTTATTTCTAATATTATTATTTTATAAATTAAAAAATTAAAAAATTAATTTTATTTTTAATAAATATTTATAATAATAAAATGGAATGAAACGAGTTTAGTTGGAACAACATAGAGCTTCAACTTGCGACAACAAAAACGCTAAAAACTCTTGGAATCTCACGATTTCCTTTTCCTTTCTGAAGGCATATATGGCTTGCAACCAAACACACATAAAAAGCTTCAGATAGCGCAGGCTTATAAATGACAAGCTCAGTTAACCCGTACAGAACTTAAAAAACCCCGTTAAGTTGCTTAAGCAGAAAAACTGAAAAAGCCTCGACTCGCCCAATAAAATGAGACCAAACCTTGTCCCTTGGGGTTCATCCACATAGTCGCTGCCCCCTATTCCCAACACACACACACACAGACACTTTCAGACACCAGCACACAAACTTAGCAGAGAGTGCGACACACTGAGAGAGCAAATCCAAATGGTTGAGACAGAGGCTGATCCCTGTCCCATGCTTTTCAGCGTCTCAAGGGGCCATTTTTGAGCTGTGTGGGTCTAGAGGGAAGGCGTTATAAGGGTCAGAAAATAGTTGTGGTGGAGATGAACAGTACTGCGGGTGGTGGAGGAGGTGGCGGTGGGGCTGGGAATGGGGTGGGGACAGTAATGGTCGGAGGGATGAGGTCACCTTTTACAGCGTCACAATGGCAGGAGTTGGAGCACCAAGCTTTGATTTTCAAGTATATGATGGCTGGTTTACCTGTTCCACCTGATCTTGTGCTTCCTATTCAGAAAAGCTTCGACTCCATTTCTCATAGGTTCTTCCACCACCCCACCAGTAAGTCAATATCTACCTCTCTCTCTCCTCCACAGATTTATTGGTTTGATTCGGTTTCTGGGGGTGTGATTTCATTTGAAAAATCTCTCTTTTTCGTATTTTTTTTTACTATAAAAATCAGTGCTTTGCGTTTTTTTATTTTTTATTAATTCTCTTCGTAGTTTGTTTTGACAAGCATAGAGAACCGTTTCAGATGGGGTTTTTCTTTTTTATTGAGAAACACAAAATTTTGTGATAGTAAACAGAGAGTTTAGTTTAGTGGTTATTGATGTACATTCAAGAAAAAATAAGTTATTATTGAAGTACCGGATATGTCAGTGTTTTTGTTAAATAGTCTTACAATCTATTATATCTCATTTCGGAAGTACAGTGAGTAAACAAAAGAATATTTTCATCAGTTTCATTCCCATGTGGCAGATGAGGGAATACCCGTGAGCCCATGAATACGTTGACTTGAATTTCAGTTGGGACTTGACTATGCCATGATCATCCAACTCATTCATGGGCAAAAGCTTTACCTTTATTCCTTGGCGTTTAATTTTATTTTTTTAAAAGTAAATGGTATTTCATTTCATCTTGCTTTGCAATTAATATCATCAGAAAAAAAAAAAAAAAAATCTATTTGAGGTCATTGCCATATGTTTCCAGAGTTTGATTAGACGACTTCAATATAACTATTTCCTAGTTCTTCTACTACTACTCCAGAAATTGCATCTGGAGTTATATATATATATTTTTTTGATGTCGGGGAACCTCTCCAAGGCAGGGCCCTTTGGACCCACCCCTACAGAGTAAACTCCGGTCCCGTGCACCGCACCCTCGGAAGTTATATTATATGTACACAGACAAATAATGGGTTCTTATGCATCTGAAATCAGGGCTCCTTGTATTGTAAGTTGTTGATATCAGAAGATTTTTTTTGGCTAATCCTATCCTTCTCTTCAGCAATTTATTTAACCATCCTCCTGATATTGCCGAAGTTTGGTTTATTAATATTATATCAAAAGAAAATATCTGGCTAGCAATATTGATAGACGGTATATATATACATATATTAGCAGTATAGATGGATGGTATATTTAACATTTGGGTATAATTTTGCAGTGGGCTATTGTTCCTTCTATGGGAAGAAGGTGGATCCGGAGCCAGGACGATGCCGGAGGACTGATGGCAAGAAGTGGAGGTGTTCCAAGGACGCGTACCCGGACTCCAAGTACTGTGAGCGCCACATGCACCGTGGCCGCAACCGTTCAAGAAAGCCTGTGGAATCGCAAACTATGACACAGTCATCATCTTCTACTGTGACATCACTGACTGTTACTGGAGGCAGCAGTGGAAACGAGAGCTTCCAGAGCCTTCCGTTGAGTACCTTTGGTAATCCCCAAGGGGCCAGTTCTGGAACCAACCAATCCCAATATCATTTGGACTCTATTCCATTTGGAATCCCAAACAAAGATTACAGGTATCACATTCCCTGCAATTTGCTTCTGCTCCATTTGATTGCTTAGATAGGAAAGGAAAGAAATCGACAGTTTTGAATTCTTCAATTACATGAGAAACAAAATTCCACATTTAAGCTCATAGGACTTTATGGATATGAACTTCAGACTTCGGTAGTTTGGCAACACCAAAATATATCAACAAACTGTTCCATGGTTCTAATTTTTTTTTCTTTTCTCTCAGTTTTGAGTTGTAGTGTAACATTGTTGTGGATATTCTGCATTGTTGGACTCTTTGTTGGCCTTTAGACCAATTACTCAGAGATACAAATTGTGGGATTGCTTAGCTGTTAGAATTGTCACCTGATCTTAGTACCATTACTGTTGAAATTCTGGGGTGATAGTGAAACCGGATCTTCTGCCATCTGGGTAATGGAGATGTTAAAGATACTTTTCAATTTGCTGTCAGATCCAGGGTTCTGGGCCCTGATGTCCATAATGATATTTCTCTAGGAGTTTGTAGGCTTTTACATAGGGAGATGATTTTTGACAGTGTTATTTTTTATCTGGTTCTTTGCCCTTTTTTTTCTCTGTAAAATTTCTTTTAGAGATCTGACAACCATTTGATATGGTCCTTGGCATTCTTGTGCCTGGGAAGGTGCCTTCTGTCCTCAATCTCTGCATAAGGGGAATGACTGGCCTTTGCAGAATTTTGATGTCGAAAGTATTGCCTGGCATATATGTAAGAAAGGAATGTGTTGGTCTCTTCCTGGATTTTGGTGATTCTAAAGTTGGTTCTAAAGAGTTGATAACTTTGTCCTTAAATTTTCAATAAATTGGTTAGTGTCTACCATATATCTAGGAGTTTAACTCAGTCTGATTTGGGAAAAATGATGGGTCCGGTCCATTTTTTTTTTCAAATAAATTAATTTTAAAAATATTTAAATTATTAAATTAATCTTATGTGAATTTTTAATGTGGATTATGTAACTTACTCATTAAAAAAAAAAATTTACTATCATTTTATTTATGATGTTGATAATTACTACTTACTAACTTAGATCTGCTCTTTAGTATGCATAATTATTAATAATGACATACATTTTATTGATTATATGCAAATAATGGAATGAGAGATGCTTCAACAACAAGGAGAGGTTCATGGGGGCAATTTGGGACTTTTTTGTACTTTCTTTGGTCCAATGGTTTTCTACTATTGGACTAAAGCAAGGAAATGATCATTATTTTTTTACTACTTTTCAACTTGCTAGAGTGTAACTAGGTCTTTTTTGTATACTCCCTATGTACATGGGCTTTGCCTAGTTGCATATGATCAATAAAGATTATTACTTATAAAAAAAAAAAAAATTCATTGTACATAGATTATTCATGCTTGTTTGCAACTTAGGTATTTAAAAAAGTTACCTAATTATTTTAATTAAGTGTAAATAGTAGAGTATGTATGAATGCATGTTGTATTAACCATTTACATGTAATGACATAAATTATCACATGATTTATGATTTATGATTTATTATTAATAGCTTCTAGTTTGAAAAAGGGAAGTGACTCTCGCTAGGCTTGTTCATTCGGGCCGAGTACAATCCAGCCCGATTTGAAATTTTTTTCATTTCTTAATACTTTTAAATTTTTTTTAAAAAAGATTTAAGAAAATCTCGAATTTAGGTTCTGGATTTCCAAATCCGGAATCTGGATGAACACCCCTAACTCTCGCATTACATAAACTATTTGGTCTGTGCCTACAAAAAACCACTCTCCATAAGTCTTACTGATCGAATTTATGAATGGTAATAAATTATTGTACCCTCGACCTAGTCCACATTCCTTTTTACCTTTATTTTTTTGTCTACTTGTGTGATCAAAGCCTTTTTTTCCCCTTACCCCTTAACTTTTTTTCCTTCTTCTTATATGGTTTTTCTTCTCATTCAACAGAGAGAAAACAATTTATTATTATTTTTATGAATAAGATAACATTATTATTTGCTTAGCTGTGCCTCCCTCCACCTTCCTGCTACTCAATCCTTCTAATTTGTATCATCATACTTTTCTGACAATTGCTGGTTTGGTTTTAAGCGTGCAACAATCATAGTCGTGCAACAAGGCAGACAGAAATTTAGTTACTATTAGAACTCATTTCTTGTTTGGAACCTAATGTAAGGATGCAATTGATAGATTTGATGTTGAGAAGGGCCGAGTACAATGGTTTTTGAAGAACTTTAATAAAGATATCTAATATTTTTTAATGGTGTAAGAGAAATGCCAGCAGTTTTTTTCAGATCCCATGCGAAATATTTTTATTCATTATTGTTATAGTATCTGCAAAGCAAGCTGTTTGGACATTAATCCTTATTGATTCATCCCACGCACCACTTCTATAAGGGGCATCTTGGGCATTAGTCCTTCATGTAATATGTGCATTTCAAGGCAAGAAATCTTAGTTGCCAAAGGTTTAAGATATATTATACTGGGAATTCAGAATTCGCCAATGCTTTCTTTACCAATCAAAACAGGGGAAAAAAACAAGAATTTTCCAATGTTTTCTGATATTTTGAGATGACAATACCTTGTACTGTACTTTAACATCAAATTTTTTTTTTTGATCGGTAACTGTACTTTAACATCATTACTACCTTAAACGATAGACACATCATATAGCAGCATTTTCACTCCCTTACTTGTGTATGTATGTATTGGACCCTTTTGTTTTCTCCAAGAACATATTTTTAGTGATATAATCTCGAAGGAATATTTGTTAGATCAATAAGCTGGGTCTGCTTATCAATGGAAATGCACAGGTACCTTCAGGGACTTAAACCTGAGGTAGGTGAGCACAGTTTCTTCTCTGATGCATCAGGAAGCAATAGGAATCTCCAGATGGGCTCTCCACTAGACAACACATGGCCTTTAATGCCATCGAGAGTTGCCTCATTTCCCGGATCTAAAACGAGTGACAATTCGATGTTACAGAATGATTATCCCCAGCACTCTTTTTTCAGTAGTGATTTTGCCTTGGGAGAACCTGTGAAACAGGAGGGTCAGTCTCTTCGACCTTTCTTTGATGAGTGGCCGCCGAAAACTAGGGAATCTTGGTCTGGTCTTGAGGATGAGAGATCCAATCAGACCTCCTTCTCCACAACTCAGCTCTCAATATCCATTCCGATGACAACCTCGGACTTCTCTACGACGAGTTCTCAGTCTCCACATGGTGAGTTTCAATCTATAGGACTGTTTCTTGCAAATATCTATTTTTATGACTTCTTTCTTCCAACTGTGTTGCAGAGAATTGAGAGGAGCATGGTTCACAATTTTCTGCAGCCGTACCATGAAAGCCTAGACAAGTTTTAGCAAGTTAAGTTGAGCAATGCCCAAAAGACTCTTGACGTCTTTTCATTTTCCTTGGTAGCTAGCTCTATGGTTGTGGGTATTCTGCAAGGCTGTTTGTGTAAAACTACATTTGCAAGCTCAGGGTATGAATAAGATAAAACTGGCCGGTATGAACATTTTGGTTGTGTTAAATGAAAGAGGAACAACTTTTTGGCTTTCCTTTGATTGCTTCCTTCCCATATTCTTCTAAGTAACATTATTCAATTTTCCTGGAACACAGTTCTTATCATTGTAATTCTCTTTTAGTGATTTGGAAACTAGCAAGCTCATCAGGAGAGCATAATGTTTGTAACTTTATACAAGGATGCTTGCCTTCAATTTGGTTAGCTTAACCCGCACAATTTTTGTGTGTCACATAGAGAGAGAGAGAGAGAGAGAGAGAGAGAGAGAGAGAGAGAGAGAGAGAGATGTCTGGTTAAACCATTGCAAAGCAGTGTCCAAGGTTATATTTTAGAGTAATGTTATTATGGATTCTCAATTTGCTTATTTGGTGTATTTCTAGTGTAAATTCTATTTTTTTTATTTTAAATATTTTATAAATATGTTTAGTCAAAAATTGATTATACAAAAATAATTTTATAAATTGATATAGTTTTATGTAATTTTTTGGATTGTAGTTTTTATTATAAAATAAATTTAATTAATTACATAAATCACATTGTTTGCCTATATTTTTTTTAAAACTATAACGGTCTCATAATAGTATTATTCGATATTTTATCAGAAGCCAGTTCTTTTTGTAAGGGAGTTGAGCAATGAGAAAAGTAACTTCTAGTGGTCCATTTCTGATCTCCTTGCAGAGAACATGATTATGTGCTGGAAATGTGTCTTTTCAACATGCAACCCGTCCCCACTTTGACTATGTTATGAAAGCACGTGGCACTTGGTCCTCCTAAATATAATCACTTTTTGCTTTTATTTTCACCTACAAATTATTTATTACTCTCAGAGTAGGCATATTTTCACAGTACCTATGCTTTTATAGGTGATACTCCATCACATAATAATATAAAGATGATTGTTTAATTATCAGAAAATACTAATTAAGGGGTCGAGGATACTGTTCTTTATAAATTATTTACTAATATTATTTTATTAATATTTAATATTACTAATAATATTATTTTATTTGAGAGTATTTGTAAAAATAAACAAGACTAAAGGAGTTGAGAAAACTGATTTATTATTATTTATAAATTATTTACTAATATTTATATTATTATTTATAAATTATTTTATTAATGTTCATAAATCAAGATATTCTTAATATTCAAAAGCACTTAATCCACCCATAAATGCATGGCTTTTGATGCAGTTTTGAGCTAACTTATGGTCGACAGAGTGATCATCAATTACATTGAAAGCTCCATCCTCAGGTTTGGAAGACGGAAATGTGTCTTGTTCTAATATCTTTCTTCATTTTTTATTTTTTTAACTTAAGCAACTTTCTTCATCTCTATTTGTTAAAGAGTGTTGCTTCTTAATAAGAGCATCACATCAGTTTCCTTCTTGTTATTCATGGGGGCATGCATGGCAACAGGTAGACAGCAGAGAGGCAGTAGCTGTAGGAAATGCTAATGCTACAGTCCGAAATACGTGCGCATGGGGAAGTGGGGGGACCTAAATGACAGCTGTGAGGAAGGTGTCAGTGGTGCTTCGCATCACGTGGTCTGTGACGTGTATACACTACTCTCTTTTTTTTTATCTTTTTCTTTTACCGTACAGTTTGTCACCACCCTTTCGCTCATCCCGAGCTTTTAAACGCACCACGTCATTCCCACGTCAGCTCTGTTTATTGTATTTTTAAGATAATTATTTTATTAAAGTTGTTTTTTTTAAATCATGTAAAAAATTAGGTACCTAACAATGGCAATAAATTTAAAGGAGATAGAAATTCTATAGTTGTTTTTTTGTAGATTTATTTGTAGGAAGAAGTGGGGAACTTGAATTAACGTGGAAGTCCTGAAGTTAGAGTTTGCTCCTACTCTTAATATCATATTTTAGCTATCATTATTTTCAAAATTGGTAGAAAAAAATGATAGTTAACGGGATATTACAACCAATCTAAAACTCACAAAAGAAAAGGCTCATGGAACATATTACCAACACAACTTCCTTCAGATCATAAGCCTTGGTTGGTTTATGGGAATTTTAATAAAATTTTAACACAACAAATAAAAAAAAAAATAGGAGGCGAGAGAAGATGAGTCTCAAATGGAGACTTAGGTTCTAGAGGAGTGTAACATGTTTGACATGGGATTACATGACTCACGGTTTACTTAGAGCAATAGCTATGAAGATTCAATATTCACAAAAGAAATGCTAGATAGAGGAGCAGTAAATGTGAATTGGTACAAAATGTACAGAAATTCAAAGGTTGAAGCATAGTTTTGAATTCCGTTCCATTCCGGTGCCTCAACCGGAACACTTACCTCCTTATTCCGTTCCGGTCTAAATTTCGGCCCATTCCGGTTATTCCGGTCAAATTCCGGTCGTTCCGGTCATTCCGGTCCAAATTCCGACCGTTCCGGTTCTATTCCGGTTTAGATTATTTTTGTAATTTTTTTGTGTTTGAATGATATTTTTTTAAAATTTTTAAATTTAGATGATATTTAATTAATTTTAGAATGTAAAATATATTTATATACTTTGTAATTTTAAATATGTCTTTTTTTAAATATTATTATTTTTAATATTTTATCTATTTATTTATTTTTGTATCTCAACTCAAATTTGTATTTTTTCAACTTACAATCATTTTATAAATCTTCAATTCTTCTAATATGTACACATATATATGATACACACTTACATATATATGTCTTTATTCTATTATTTGTTAGTTTATATATATAAATATTTGTTATAATCTATAATTAATATCGAAACGGCACACTGGAACAGACCGGTACCAAAATATTCCGTTCCAGTGCCTCAACCAGAACGATCACCGGAACGGAATTCAAAACTTTGGGTTGAAGTGCTAGAGGCCAGAACTTCTAATTACAGGCCATTACTCATCTCTTTCAAAGAAGATGCAGTCATAAACAATAGGGCTAAACCAAGAGCTTTTCGATATGAATTGGCTTAGGGAAGAGAGAAGGAATGCAAGCAAAAAATTTAGCAACAATGAGTGAATTGAGGAGTCAATGTCATAATTTGAGGAATGTCCAAGACTGTCTTAGCAAGAATAAGCATATTCTGTCACAGTGGAGCGAGGTCAAAGCACAAATGACCAACACAAGATAAGAGAAAAATCTGAGATGCTGAAAACTCTACTAAATGATGAGACAGTACATAACACAAATGTAATTAAATTGTTGAAGCAAGAATTGGGTGTTCTTCTGGAAAAAGAAAACAAGGTATGGAAACAAAGAGCAAATGTCCATTGGTATCAACATGGAAACAAGAACTTAAAGTACTTTCATGCTTATGCAACTCAAAGGAAGAAACAAAGCAAAATTTAACAAGTAACTAATAACAAGGGCAATCAGATTACAAAGGAAGAGGATATAGCTGATACATTCATAAAACATTTTTAGCATGTGTTCACATCCACCAAACCAAGCATGGAAAATTTGGATCTTTGTCTAAAGCATGCCAGTTCAAAGGTCTCAACAGTTATGAATCAACAACTCACAACTCCATACATGCAGGATGAGATAGATAAGGTTTTGAAACAGATGAACCCATGGAAGTCACCTGGTCTAAATGAGTTTGGAGCAGGGTTTTACCAAGCGCACTGGCAAGTAATAGGCCCATAGGTTAGTCAAGCTATCCTGTAGTTTCTTAATGGTAGTCAAACTCTTAGCTCAATAAACTTTACTCAAATTGTCCTAATTCTAAAAGTTCTCAGTCCTAACTCTGTCAACGACTTTAGACCAATCTCACTATATAATATGTTATATAAATTGGTAGCCAAAGTCCTAGCTAACAGGTTGACAAAGATACTTTCCAGTATTATTTCCAATTAGCTGAGTGCATTTATCCCAACAAGAGCAATAATTGACAATATTATTATTTATTTTGAGCTGCTTCACTTCATGATGACAAGACAAAAAGGAAAAATTGAATGTCTAGCTCTTAAACTGGATATTTCTAAAACTTATGACAGAATTAAATGAAATTTTCTAGAAAGTATGTTGCACAAATTGAGATTTGAGTACAATTGGATTCAATTACGGTTGGAATGTGTTACCTTGGTATCATATGCAGTATTAGTCAATGGCAAAGAAGGAAAAAGTTTCAAACTAAAGAGAGGATTGAGGCAAGGTGACCCATTGTCACCTTACCTTTTTATCCTATGCATTGCATGGGGGGACTAACTGCAATGATCACTAAAGCTGGAGAGGAAGGGACCCCGAATGGAGTAGTTGCTGCTTATGGAGGCATAAGAATAAGTCATCTAATTTTTGCAAATGACTATGTAATATTTAGCAAAGCAAACCTTGAAAACTAGATAGCAATTCAGGTTATCTTGGAGAAATTCGAGAGAGCTTCAGGCCTTAAATAAACACAAAATTGCAATTTTATTCAGTGCCAACACAAAAGTAGTAACTAAAAAAGAGATGAAAAGGCAAGTTGGAGTAATGGTGTGTAGGGACTATGGCAGATACCTTGGACTACCAACAATGGTAGGTAGATCAAAATTCCAATCCTTTAAAGTCATTAAGGAAAGAATTTGAAAAAAAGTACATAATTGGAAGAATGTCTTATTGTCTACTACTGGTAGAGAAATAATGATCAAAGCAGTGTTACAATCCATCCCAACTTACACAATGAATGTGTTCTTACTGCCTAAGAGATTGACCAAGGATATTAATGCAATCATTTCCATATTTTGGTGGAAAAATAGTGATGACTTCAAACCTAATCACTGGAAGCAATGGAAAGAGGGGGGAGGGGGGGGGGGGGGAACAAAGATCAAGGAGGCATGGGCTTTAGAGATATAGAAATGTTCAACAAAACCCTATTAGCAAAGCAGGGTTGGAAGCTGCAATTGAACCAAGATGCATTGGTTACTAAAGTTTTGAGGGAAAAATATTTCAGAAACAACTAGTTTATCAATGCAAAATTGGGTTGCAGACCCTCATACTTGTGGAAAAGCCTTATGACAGCTCAATATATAGTGAAAGAAGGGTTGGTGTGGAGAATTGAAAATGGAAAAAAAGCTATCATATGGGAAAATAAATGGCTACCTCAATTAGGAATTCACAGAGTCACATCACCAGTAAATCAGCTCCCATCACAAGCCAAAGTTGAAGCACTTATTAATGACCAAACCTACACATGGAATGAACCGTTAATCAAAGGAGTTCTTTAGGAGCAAGAGGCCATACAGATTTTTAGTATTCCTCTCACCAAAACAGGGAGGGAGGACATTACTGCATGACACTTTACAAAAGATGGTATGTTCACTGTCAAGAGTGCATACTATGTGGGGGAAAATTTGGCAATGGCAAATGTAGGCCAAAGCTCAAATTGGCAATTAACTATAAATATGTGAAAAAAAAAGTGTGGGGATTAATGGTGCCAGAGAAAGTGAAGCAATTCTTTTGGAAAGCTTTGAACTCAATCCTACCAACCAAACATAACCTATATAGAAGGAAAGTAGTTAAAGACGCATTTTGCCCTATATGTAATCAAGAAGAGGAAACTGTGCAACATGCATTGTGTTCTTGTCCAGTGGCAGTAAATGTGTGGGCAGAAAGGTCTAGTTAGCTGTCAAAATGAAGAGATATAGTTTATTCATCTATGGCAAAAAATTATATCTGATATAGATCATGCAAAGGTGCCAAAGATAGCAACGATTTTAGCAAGTATCTAGTACTGGCGAAACAAATGGATCTTCCAAGGAAAGTTTGATAACCCAAAAATGGTCAAAAGTAAAGAGAGCTGAACAAATACTAGAGTTGTATATAAAAGCTATCCAAAAGCAATAAGAACAAAAACAAAGCCCATAAGTCACAAGTAGGCAGCAAAGAGAGATGACACCAACTGGTAAAACATTTGTCAGTGACAGTGTGGTAGTAGAAACCATGGCCTTGTAGAAAGCAATGGTAATAGCAGCTGAATTGCATGTGCAATAAGCCATCTTTGAAGGTGATGCACAGGTGATAACAAATGCTATAATGAGCAAGACAGCCTATCATGGTTGTAACCATCAACTAGTGCAGGACATACAAGCTATACTGGATCAAAGAACTCAGTGGCATGTAAAGTTTACCTTTAGGGAGTGTAATCAAGTAGCTTATTGATTGGAAAAGAAGGCTATCCAAACTGAGAATGAGCTTTACTTAATAGAAGAAGTACCCTAAGAGTTTATAGCAATTTTACGAAAAGAAAAGTCTTGTCATGAGCCTAGCTCAATTGCTAACTAATGAAATGAAATCAGATGTTTGTTTAAAAAAAAAATCATGTTAGAAATGGTTATTCAAACATATTCGTTTTGGCGATGATTCAAATTTATACCCACCAATAAGAATACATTAATGTTTTTTTTCCCTATATTTTTTTCTTAAGTTTTAACTAAAATTGCATTCCCTATAATTTTTTTATAAAATTTATTCATTTGCAAAAAAATTCATGCTTCTCATTTCCTATTATTTTTCCATTTTATTAACCTCTAGTTTGGATTCGAAGATAAACTCAATTTATCTCAACTTACCAGTATAACTTTCTCAAAATTTCATACAAAATATAATAAACATTTCAATTATTTCATATCTCATTTTTTAAAATTTCAAAACAATAACAATATTAAAAAATAATATTCTAATAATATTTTATTAAAATTTCAGAATTCGTCTCATCTCATCTCTCCATCAATGTGAAATAATATTCTTATACTCTTTCTTTATTATTTTTTCTACTATTTTATTTCACACTTTTAACTATTTTCAATAAAAAATATATATATATATATAAATTGATTTAGGAGATTAATAGTGACTCCCCAAATATAAGAAGTCATTGTTCACATCCTAAACCTAGACCCTAAACTAAAAAATCGGATGTGGGCTGTTTTTGGGGTTAAACCCAGAAAATAAACCCTAAATTATAGGGAAAAAGGGAAATTAGGGAGCCCAATGCAGATACTTCAATAGGAGAAATACTATAGTCACATCCTAAAGTCACATTTCATTAAATTTTTAATTTATTTTTATTTTTTTATCTTAATGATTAAGTATGTGTTTTTAAATGATATTGTGAATTTTTAAAAAAAATTAAAACTATTATAAAAAAAGGTATAAAAAAACCAAAAACATTTAATTGGGATCAAGCAAGAACAGTTCTAGAACCACTCTTATAATAGACTCAAACATAATCAATAAAGCTCTTATTTTTCCTTTGTCAAAGTTTTCGGTCACAAAGTTCCTTTTAGGAGTGCTACCTACTTCATGCAGGACTGGGGGACCCCTACCCCGCCCCTCGGTGCTCCCGCCCCGCATGATATGAGGGTGGGAGTTTTCTCCCCGTCGCCTGCCCCCCGTGTGCGGGGGGGCGAGGTATGGCCTAGGCCTAAAAATACAGCACTAAAATGTTGTATTTTTGGCCCATTTCATTATTTTTGAGCCATTTTTGGTATAAAAAATAGTGTTTGTAGGCCTAAAATAAAATTTCAAAATATAAAATAAAAAGTATATAACAAACTAACACACTTTTTAAAAAAAAATACAAAAAGTTATATATATATATATATATATATATATTAGGCTTGTCACTACTAGTACTAGGCTTTCAAACTAGCACTAGGCTCGTCATTACTGGCAAGTCTCAATCTATTACAATCTACAATAATACAAATTTGTAATGTAACTATAAAACTAAGTTACTAACCTATTACATAATATAAAATAAGAGAAATTGCAAACATCAAATGATATAAGGGATGTTGTATCAAAATTACAAAGAACCACTAGGCACCAAGTGACTAAAATGTTTCTCAAAAAAGAAAAAAGTGACTAAAATCTTAAAGTTTAACAAATGGATATTTGGAAGCTTGGCCCTTGGGGTAAGTAGAGAAGTAGAATGGTCAATCCTGTGAGACTTGAGATCATAAAATTTGAAATATTAACAATCTAATAAAAAATTAGAAAGATGAATTAGAAATTATAAAATTAAAATTAAAATCTGATAAACCAAAATGAGATGGGGATATAATATATATCCATAGGGAGTCATACTGCAGCGAAGGTGGATGCCGTGTCATGTATCAGTATAGCTACAAGGATTAAATTCGAAATTAATAATCACTAAACTTTAGTAAAAATAAAATAGATCATAATTATTAAATGAAATCAACAATATTTACTAGATCAATCCTATGAATTAGTCTTCTCCTCGGCATCCGCATAGTTAAGAATATCTAGAACATGAATTATGATTCCTTATCCAATTTTGCAAGCAAATCAAAGCCGTTATAATGGTAGCATCTAATTAACTCCAGAATGTATCCAATACTGATGCTAAAGGCCGACTCAGATATTATAGTACTAATTGGAATAACCAAAATACTGCGTGCTATCTCTACAAGGATGAGATATTTCACCGCATTAAACTTCCACCATGCTAATACCCCAAAATCTTCCATATATGGTTCCAGGCCCATTGCCAAATATCGGTTTACCTTTAACTTTACCTAAGTAGGTTGAGGGCCTAGTTAGGAGTTTTGTGAGAGGCTTCGGGTCCATGCCACCTTACGTTTTTTCCCTGTCTCAACATTTGGAGGAGGCTCTATAGTAGATGTAGGGGTGGGTGCACTATCACCCTAATCACTATAAGCTCATCAAATAATTTGACGAAAGTCCCTTTAATTATGCCCCCAATCTAATCAGCCCTTGTAGCCCCATTCGTAAGTCCCAACCCATTATAAATGTTGAGTTCTATCTTATTAGAACATCAGTACAAAGGGCCATCTTGTATGTTAAGCCCACATTTCTTGTAGCAGTTTTAAATTTATCTAATCTAGATGGAGAAGATATCATAAATTTCAAAGTCATTCTGACTTGTACAATCAATCATCAACATCTTTCAAACTTTCAAAAACAATCAAATTCAGAAGATGTGTGACACATCTCACGTGCAAACAATTTCCACCCACGATTAACTTATTTGTCTCTCTAACATAGGTATTTAGAAAATCCAATGCAATCATTAGACGCAACATTATCAATTATAACTAGAAGAACTCAAAGTTTTCTTTTGCAGTTTCCAATAGAGCTAATGAAGTGCACAATCAAAAACATATAATTAAAATTATAGACTGATTTCCAAGTGTCGGTGGTGAGACAAACAACCTGACCTACTAACTGCCCCCTCAATAAACCATTCTCTTTTTTGTACATCTTTTTAACATCTTTTTCCACAATGTAGCGAGAATGAATATTAGATTCCAAGCAACAAGAATATGCTCGAAACCCTTCTTCATCAACAACCTAAAAGGAAATCTCGTCCTTAATAACCATATGAGTTAAGTGTCTCCTACACTCTTTATGGTCATACTTAATATATCCCTTCAAAGTAGCAACCCTACTATTCTCATATGCTATTTTTTTAAGTCCAATCTCTAGTTTAAATTGGCTCTTATGTTGCAAAGATTTCGATATTGGAATTTTTTGTATTGCTTTTCTAAGTGCAACTATAATTGGGAGGTACCATGTCTCATATAGTGGCATTTATAAAATTTACCACAATGCATACATTAAGCTTAAGAGTTACTGCGGTTGCCACCCTCTACTTTTTGGAAGTGAGACCAAGCTATAGAAATAGGTTTATTGTTTTGTGTGGGCTTGGAGGCAGGGCAAGGGTTAGTGGGGTTAGGACTAGGATTCTTATTGTGAGGTATTTCGATATTTATGATAGAGGTATCGCAATTGTTACTAAAACCCGATGGAAGAGGATACATTCTCGCAAAGATCAAATAAATCACAAATATGAAACTAAAACAATCAACACAAAAAAAACCAATAAGAAAATCCACTAACGTATAAAATAATAAAAGAATGCACCAATAATAAATATTGTTATTTCAGTATGATTACATATTATGCATTTTTACTTTTTAAATTATACACCCTAATCACTAAAATAAATTAAAGAAGATAAGTTTGGCAACCAGTTTTAAGAAATTTGCAACTAGTCTTGACTCTTCAATTTCAGTAAAATTAATTGAGAAGTTTTAAAGTCTATAAATCTAATTTTTTAAACTAAACTTGTTCGATTTTGAGGCTTATTACAAATAAAGTGATTTGTAATAGTCTATCTTTAGAAACTGATTCACTCTTTATTTTCAATACTTCATTCATCTAAATCTTAAATTAATTTGTTTATATGATACCTGATGAGAATCTTGTCAAAACATATATAATCCCAAAATGTTTTGATATATTTGTATTTCAATTAGATATATATATATCCAAATTCTTTAGCAATTTAGGGTTTCAAGCCCTAAATTCAATCCAAAGTTCTAATTAATAAGTATAAAGGATTGGAACCCTAAATTAAAGTAACAATAATCAAACAAAATCAAATACATGCACAATCCAAAATCCACAGCACACATTTCATAAATTTCCATCCTCTATCTCAATTTCATCCCAACCATCCTCCAAATTTCATATCTCAACTAAAAAAAAAAACCAAAAGTGAATTGAAGAGGTGGAGACTTGGAGTAATACCATTTTGGCGAGTGGTTGTTGAGAGTCGAGACTGAGACTGTGCAAGACGGCGACGGGAATTCAGGGCAGTGTCGTAAGGGTACAGTTACAGCAAGGGATGTGGTGTCGCGGCTATGGTTTTCGAGAAGAAAGGAACTTTTGAGAGGAGAGGCAGGAGGGAATAGGGATTACTAGGCATAGTGGAATCCGGGGGGAAGGGGGAATTAAGACCCCAAAACCAAATGCACCGTCTTGTTATAGGGACAAAACGGCGTCGTTTTGGTCTAGAGTCAGTTATAAAAAAAGTTGTCTCTTAGGGTTTTTTTATATACCCATATATTAATATATACATTATTATAAATATATATATTATATAGGTAAAGAGAAATGATATTTGCAGTTATGGAATACGTAAATGTTGTGCAATCATTTTAAAAAAAGTAAGTAAATATAGACCCCATATAAAACAAAATTAACTTCTTAATAATGTACCCTACTCTTTTCAAAATGATCGCATAGCATTCACGTACTTTATGACTGTATGCAGCATTGTTGATATGTAAAATCCTAGTGGGGTAGGGGAAAATAAAGGTGGGGATTAGCTTCATCCACCCCTGGCCTTCACTGGGGGCCTTTGAACGGGGTGGGATGCCCTGTCCGCTGCTGTTTGAAGCGAATCCATGGCCCTGCCCAGGCAGGGGCAGGGTGAACGTGACAGGTATATGATGTACGAATACCCTGCCACCTTTAAATGGGCAAAGGCTATAAAATGACTATACTTTCAAAATCAATACACCACCACAAAAACGACGTTGTAACCCTTATAATTAGGCAAGCCATCAATAAAGGATATGTCGATCCAAGGTTGAGCAATGAGGGGTAAGGGTTGTAACAACCACTTGGATGGGTAGTCTCATATTTAACAGCATGGCAGGTCTCAAACTCTCTAACCAGTTGTTTTATATCTTACTTCATTCCCTTCCAGTAAAATCATGTTTCACACTTTGGTAAGTCTTTAAGTACCTTGAGTGGCCAGCTTGGGGTTCTTATGAATGTATTTCAACACCTTTTTTTAAAAATCTAAATTTGGAGCCAAAACCAGCATTCCCTTTTTAACAATCAACCCTTGTTGCAAGAAAAATCCTTTAAGAATGTCCTTAGTAGCATACATATTTTTTATTAACTCAGCAAATTTCGTAGAGTCTTGGTAACTTCATTTCAACTCCTCGATCCAAAGAGGCGTAGGAAATGAGATCATAGCTAGTAAGTAACCCTTTGTATTTCCCCCTTTCTCGAAAGAAAATCTGTCACCTTATTTTCCTTACCCTTTTTATACCCAATAAAAAAGTCATACCCCATCAGTTTTGTAATTCATTTTTGTTGGGTCTCGGTTCTGACCTATTGTTCTAGCATGACCTTAAGGGCTTGTTGGTAAGTTTTTATAATAAAAGGCTGCCCAAAAAGGCATTCACTTTTGCTAAGATGTTATTAGAGTTAACAACTCCTTCTCGTATGCAGACAGTAATAGTGCATTGCCCTTAAAGGCCTGATCGAGGAAGTAAATAGGTTGTCCAAACTGTATTAACACTGCCATAATGCCCTTCACACTAGCATCACACCCAATCACAAACAGCTTGCTGAAATCAAGTAGTTTTAGGACTGGTATGTGGGAAACAACTTGCTTTAAGACTACAAAAACCTTGCTAGCCTCCAAGTTCCAAGAAAAAGAATTTGAGTAAGGAGGTGAAAGGGGAAACAATAAGCCTATAAATCCGGATGAATTTTCAACAATATCCCATAAGCCCTAGGAGTCCTCGTAAGGCCTTTGCATTCCTAGACTCGGGCCATTCTAACATAGAAGCAATCTTTGAAGAATCAGCCATCACACCCTTAGCATTAATGATATGGCCAAATAATCAACTTCCTCAACGACGAACTGACAATTGGATTCTTTTGCATATAAGTAGTGTAGTTTCAGCAAGTTTAAGACCTCCCTCAAATGTTCCACATTCTCCTCCCGAGACTTGCTATATACCAAGATGTCGTCAAAAATACAAGCATAAATTTTCTAAAAAAATGGTATGAATACATCATTCATTAACTTTTGAAACGTGGTTGGAGCATTGGTGAGGCCAAAAGACATCACTAAAAACTCGTAATATCCATCATGAGTATAGAAAGCCATTTTAAGAATGTCACTAGACAACACTCTCACTCAATGTTTTGAATACGTACTAGTGGACGTACCGGTCAATGCACTAAAATGAAATATTTTGGTACTGGTATCGTTTCAAAATAATCTATACATAAATAAATTATATATATAAATTATATTTCAAAATAATAGTCACTACATAAATAAATTATATATATGTAATTAGTTTAATCTGAATTTAGGTAAAAAAAAATAGCAAATAATAAATAAAAAAAAGGTAAAAGGCCAAATTCTGGTACAACCAAAATATTGGCCGGTACGTCTGAAATATTGGCCGGTACAACTGGTATGTGAACCAGTACGAAACAACATAATTTCTATACTACTCAACTGGTTGGTATGACATATCCTGCCGGTATGATATGATATTTAAAACAATAGTCTCATTTGATGATAGCCCAATCATAAATCAAGCTTAGAAAAGATTACCAATCTAAAGAGTTCATCCAACAACTCATCTATAAATAGAATAGGAAATATTGCCTTTACTATCTCCTTATTAAGTGCCCTATAGTCCACACAAAACCTCTAACTGTCATTGGCTTTACGAACTGGTAAAATAGGGGATAAAAGGGGCTAGAACTATGTCTAATCACTCCCGATTCAACAATTCGATCACAATCTTTCCATTTTCCATTTTCTGGTAATAGGGGTTTTGATATGGCCTATTTGTTATGAGTTGAGTGCCCTTCTTGAAAACTATTTGATGGTCATGGTTACAAGGTGGGGCTAGTCCTTGAGGTTAATTATATACCAACTTAAACTCCTTTAATAGTTTTGAAAATTGCTCATCAACCAATTGATAATTCCCTTCTCTTCCTCCATCACATGCAATTTATAAAAGAATGTTCTTCCCTTTAGACATAGTTGCCTTAAGAAACTTTTGACTACCTTCCACAATTGAGGGATTCAACTTCAGCCCCCTTAACTCAATGGTTTTTCCTTCAAACACAAAAGTCATTAGGAACATCAAAAAGTCCCAAATTATGGGTCCCAAGGTCTCTAGACATTAACTCCAAGCACAATGTCACACCCCGCAAGGTCCAATAAATGAAGATGAGGGTTTAACAATTTACCTTGCACCTTCAATTAGGTTGTTCAATAGATTCCCTTACTACTAAGGCCTTGGCCATTGGCCACTTGGACCTTCTAGTTAACTGAATAATCCAAGGGTAGCTTCAATTTTGATATCAAGACTAAGTCTATAAAATTGTGTGAACTACTAGAGTCCACTAATATCACCGCTTACTCCTTAAGAATACTTTCCACCAAACACATCGTTCTCACAGTGGGTGTTCCCACTATAGCAACCAAAGAAATTTCTAGCTCTAATGTACAGTGTTTCTAGTTGTTTTTTTTAATCATTTTCCTCAACTAGCATCAATCACTTCCTCATTCACTTGCAACAAGTAGATTCAAGGTTTTTTACAAGCGTGTCAGATTCACTTCTCATCATAGTGGTAGCACAAGCCTTTGTGTCGCTTTTCATCAATTTAAAGAAGAAACTGGTTTCATGCCCTCGTAGACTTCCTCTATTTGTTGTAATTGTCACTCGAATAAGAAGCTTGGGAAGAATCCCCACTCCCCCCCAAGCATTGACCCTTCCCCCATAGGTTTATTGAATTTGTTGGTACTGTTAAGATACTCCTCTTGTGTCTTTGCTAACCCATATATTGCATTTAAATTCATATAGGACTAACATGCAAACCTCATCTTTTAAGTTGCTAAGGAAGCAAATCAATTTTTGAGGATATGAGAGACCTTTCAAGTGGTTGGATAGTGCCTTAAAGTGGCCCATGTAGGCAGCCACAATACTTGACTGTTTTAACCTCGTCAACGTCTTGATTGAATCGTCATACGCCGTGGGTCCAAAGCGAAGAAATAATGATTTGGAAAAATGTAACATGCCAAACCAAAATTTGAAATTTATTATTATTATTATTATCATTATTATTATTTATGTTTTTTGATAAGTTTTAAAATAATGATTTAAATTATTTTAAAGTCCTCTCATAGCTGTGTTTCATCCCTTAGTTTTGATTTAAAAAAAAAAAAAAACAAATCATTCTCATCTTAGAACCAATTATCCTAGTGGAAAACCATATCTAATTTCAAAAAACCCGAAAGCTCCTCAATACAAAACTCTAACCAACGAAAAACACTTCAAACCTCTCAAGTATTATCTTATTTGAAAACTAGACAAAACCCAAGTTCTGAAATCATCATCACGGCCATTAAATTTCTACCCAACCTCAATATTTCAAATCAGAAAAGCCACTTTGTTCGAAACCAATCCTAACTCTATCATTTCAATTGAAATTCCTCAAATTGAAACAAAACCCAACTCTTATCTCATCATCCAAACTATATCTCCAAACTCAAGTTCAAAACCAACTCAAATACATAAATTCAAAAACTCCATCACCGTACCAGTTTTGAAACCAAATTCAAGCTTTATCCAATTTCCTCATCACTCATGTTTTTCTCTTAATCTTCATCTATAAATACATGCATGCACGTCTATTGCATTATGGCCTCTTAGGCATCTATAAATATATGCATGTATGTAGACACAAACCACCTTGCCGTAGCAGCCAAACCTAGCCTAAAAACACCCCATGATCAGCCACCTCCTCACACGCTACTTAGAACCGAACCACCAAAATTATAGGAACAACCCTGTTTTTAGCTATCGAAACAGATGAGTCTCTCCTCCCAACCAAGAGCCATAAATTAAGAGCCCCACGTCTAAATCTCACGGGAACCACCACCAAAACAACAAAGCAACACCCCGGTATTTCACTCCCAAAAACAGAGCAAGACAGCTAATGCTCTTTCCATTCGAAGCCACCCACGATGCTAAACTCTTCACGCCACTAGCCACCACCTCGTAGGAGCACCACTAGACTGCACAAAACACGTCGGTGGTGTGATCCCAGATCAGTCATTCCCCTCACGGCAAGCCACGTAACTCTCTATCATCTTCTTTCTCAGCTTCCGAATCCTCTCAAAACTCTCTTTCCTGCTCAGCTGCACCACTTTTTCGAGGAAACCAGTAGCGTCTCCGACCAATCACCTTGTGCTTTTCGGAATACCCAGTGGTGCCGCCGTGAACTTTGGTGCCTCCCTTGCTGTCGCGTGAGTCATGGTCTCATGTTCCAGACCTTAGTTTGTGATTTAAGCCTCCTCACGTAAGCATGCTTTAATTTATGTTCATCCTTTTCAAAAACGCATTTCACTAATTTAATGCCTTGTTCAACCCTTTTAACCGAGCCTTATTTTTCCTCTTCAAATTATTTTGGGCATTGGCCTTAAGCTCTTCGGGCCATCAATTTTTATCAACTAGCATTAAAAGATTTTAAAGCATATTTTTAAAAGTAAATTTTAATATTTTATTAAATTATTTATTTTCTTATGATTCTATGTAATTAGAAGTACAATACGTTTATTTTAGAAAGTTAGTAACATTTAGTATCTCGTATAGGTTACGAGCTACAACATGAAATCAATAAACCACACTAAAAGGTAAGTAGCATGTTCATATTTTTCACGCATGTACGGTAAACATGTTTTATAAAAATATTATGTATGTATGGCCATTATTTGAAAACCTTTTTTTATGTAATCAGTCACGATATAAAAATTATAAAAATGCATGCATGATTTATGAGAATGATTATGCATTAAGATTATTTATAAAATGTTATGATTTTATGCATTAAAATTTATTTATGGAAAGTCATGCTTTTATGTGAGAATATGCATACAATTATTTATGAAAGATCATGAATTCATGTGAGGAAGCATGCATCACGACATGTTACGAAAATATGTGATTTCTTTTGAAATCTATGTTATGATATGTATGCAAGTATGATAAGATGTGTAAGCGGCCTATGTATGATATAAGTTGGTATCTATGTATGGGCATATTGCATTGACAGGTTATACATGCTGGTAGTGCACACAGTATGTCTTTCTTATGTATGGATTCTACAACCCGCGGCCACGGGCGGAATCAGAATTTTTTTAGATTCGCTAACTCTAACTCACGGAAGTCAACAATGGGCAACGACCTATGATACGAAACGATATGATATGATAAGATAAGCTCAAATTCATGTTTATGTTTTACGAAAAACTCATGATTTTTGAAAGACTCGTGTTTTCAGTATTTATGAAAAAATACATGTTCAGCATTTATGAAAAATTAATGTTCACGTTATTATGTATGTATCTATGAATATGTATCTTTTGAGAGAACTGATGAGTATTATTTTTACCGTATGATGTGTTACTTATTAAGTATTCGACTCATTTTATTTTATTTCTATATTTCTATGTTTCCTTTTAAAAAAATTATCATAGGATTTGACTCAGGGAGCTAGCAGGATTTGACTCAGGGAGGCGAGGCAAAGACCTAGGCAGTGTATTAATTGTTATTTATGAATTTCAGTAAATAAAATATGTTGTATTTTAAGCAAATGCTTCCGTTAACTCTCTTTAATTTTATATATATTATTTCATTTGAAAACGTTCGAATCTGGCGTGTTCTTTTGAAAAGTTTGCGTAACACTTTGGCTCCTTAAAATGTTTTAAAAATGTTGTAATCGGGAGCGGGGTGTTACAAAAAACTTTCCCAATCACAGCATAAACCACCATCTACGACATCTAATCACACAAAAGCTTTCCTTTCCATGTGATAAGAGGCCATAAACAATCTATGAGGCAATGGTATTTGGTGGAAGTTGAAATAATAGTTGGCCTTAAAAGGCCAAGCATCTGGGTTGGACCCTTGGAAATGGGGAAATTCCAGTTTGACACCTCTAAGAATGAATCTTTTTGGATTTGGGTTTTCAAGTTTTATCTGGATTTGTTGGCGTGGAGGTGGAGTAGGAGGAAGGTTGTTTTGCTAGGTGAAAAGGGTATGTAACATGTCTTTAATTTCCTAAACATCAGGCTTTAAATGAATGAGCATTTGTTGGTGATGGTCAACTTGATGCTATAGAGCTTCATGCTGTTGGTGTTTGGATCTTGTATTTTCTGCCATAGGTAGTGTATGGGTTTCTTTGGTTTATGGGTTGGATATTGAGAATGTGACTTTTGGTGAAAGTGTTTTTGGTGGGGGTGATTTTTGGGTAGGCTCTATAGGAATGTTTGGGCATGTATTTGTTTGAGTGGATTAGGTAGGATCGATGACTACGTGTACCAACTGTTAGGTGCTTGCTTCTTAAGTAATGGATTATGGAATGAAACGGTATACTAACTTGCATAATTTGCTTGTAACAAATTGGCCAAAGTGGTGGAAATGATCTTGCAAATGGCAAGCAAGGGAATGCATACAAGGTGTCTGTGGAAATGACTCAAAGGCTTGAAAAGATTATATTCATTAGGGTTTTTTGAGGGAATGCCCTTAACCTCCAGAAACTACTATAATTCAGCCAATTCCATACCCAATTCCTTTATATTTTTCCTACTTATACCATTTCGTCCCTAACATGTAACTAACTTGATATTTTCTAACTTGACCAACTAAGACCCAAAGCAAACTAATATACAACTCATATGAGACGTGTACTAACATAAAGCTAAATAAGAAACGCATCGTTTGGCTTCATCACCCAAACGTTGCAGTTTAACTCTTGCAATTAAAAACAACTCATTAACACAAAAACACAGTGTTTGGAGTCTTTAATTCCCAAATGATGCGTATTACACTTTTATTAATCTCCTACCCCATTACATGAGATGCTGTGTTTAGGTCAAAAGACTTGCATGCACCATTTCACTTACTCACAGTAACACACACGCAATACGACACCGTTTCACATTTCAGCACTTCATTGCAAGCATAGATACCCTACACGCCATCGTCTTCACTTCACACTTAACACTTCACTTTACAACCAAACATATATCAATTCTCACTTCTACACACTTCAGCTCCTTCGAATTCATCTTTTTCTCTCTTTTAAGGTTCCCCAAGTCGTCAGAGTCATAACACAATAAGGTTGGAGACGAGGTTTTGTTATACTGGAAGGCAGTGGCAAAAGAAGATGCAACGTGGGAGGATCTATCTAACATAAGGTGACACTACCTAGACCTTATGGGTAAAGTCCTCTAAAGAGACCATGAGACATTGTTACGTGCTGAAATCCTAGTCTGGAAAGGGGAGACCCTTGATAGTCGTAGTTTTGTCCTAAGGACAACGTGTGATATCTACGTGTTGAAGTCTTTTATTTTTAAGTTGTGGGTAGTTAAGTCATTTGCTTCTTATATTTGTTGGGGCTGTAATTGAGTCCTAGTGGGCCGGTTATTATTTGCTTTAATTTTTTGTTGAGTATCTTGTGTAATGGCAATGTGCTCTTTTGTAATCGTGCATATGTGGGTTGTTTATGTATCTATTTAAATTCTTACAAGATGATTAATGAAGTATATCAATTTACATCGCATTTATCTATGAGAATTGGAGGGCAGCGGCACCTCAAATAACCATAGTGATTAACATATTATTTACTTTAAATCACAACAATCCTAACATCATTCAAGGAGGTTGTCAATGGATTGTAGGTGACGATTCGTGTGGGTTTGGAAAGGAAAATGTAGGATGGAAAATAGAGGGAAAAGAGGAGAAATGAGAACGGGAGGGGCGGGGGGACTCTGAATCTTATAGAGTGAAAAAAAACTGATATGCCATTGAGTGTGTGGATCCTTTTATAAGATCCTCTTGTTGCTCTGTTACTTTTCAATAAAATAGAGGTGGTAATGCATTAGTTAGTTTGGTAGTCATCCACCTTTTGATTTTGAAGTCGGTTTTACAACAGTAAGAAGAATATTTAGGAAAAAAATTATTTAATTATTGTAAGTTGCTTAATTGATATCTTGTAACAACTAGGTGATTCAAATTGAGTTAAGTCGTTTTTAGCACTCAATCTTACTTTTAGGCACTATATATACGAGTCTTTAATCCTTTTGTACGAACGTGAACTTCATTGCTTGAGTAATAGAATTTTCAAATATTTTCTTTTATAAATTTTTTTATAATATTATTTTATTTATAGTTTTATAACACTTAGAATTTTATTATATAAACTTACTTTTAAGGTATGACCACAACTTTAGTAAAAACTTGTGAACTCTTTATCCCAACTTCATTTCTTCCTTATTTATTAAAACCTTTCCAATTATTTTTATCCAAACATTAAAAAGAGTTTCATATATAAAACTAATATAAGTATAAATTTACAACTTTTTATAAATAGAGAATAACTTTATAAGATTGAAATTCTTTTTTAATTGAGTAACATGATTGCATTAAATGATGAAAAATAAATTATAAAATAATTATAAACGAGTTATAGATGTATTATTATCCAAATCAATAACAATCTTGATATCAATATTTCTTAAAAATTGTCCACTTAAAATCATGAATTGAATAGTAAAGTTTATATTTATTTAGTGTGTTTTATTAATTTGTTCGAAAAAATAGAAAAAAATTAAAATGATAAATATTGTAATCATAAAAACATTTACTCATAAATTGATGTAACTTGATCTAATATGTTATATTATAATTTTTTTTATTATAAAATAAATTTAAATATTAAAGTAAATAAATCTATAATTTAACTTTTTTTTAAAGGTATAATTTTACTTTTAATAATGCTTTCTTAATTATAATTATACTTTGAGAAACTCTTTGGACATGTGACATCTATAAGTGGTAATTATTGGAAACCAATAACCGATTGCCACATAATGGAGTTCACAAATTATAAGAAAATGTGCATAGCAGAAAATCACAACCACATTAACTAAGGGTGCTCCCCGCATAGGTGGAGGTAAGATCATCTCTACTCCGCCCCCACTCCGCATCTTGCGTGGGGGGTGGGTGCGTGGGGGGGGGGTGGGGATTTTCTCCGCCTCTTACCCCTCTTGTGCGGGGGTGGGGTACCCTGCTCTGCCAGCGGGGGGCAGATTTGGGGGTATTCGTTCGCCCCCTTGTCATTTTCCTGGCAAACAAACAGGAAAAGACCAAACAAAATAAAAATCTTGAAAGAAACGATGAGTCTTACCTTTGGTGATGGCGACAACGACAATGACAACCATCATTCCTTGAAGGCGCGGACGTCGGACAACAACAATGCATAAAGAGAACGCGAGAGAGTTCGAGAGGGAGAAGCTAGGAACTAGGAAGAAGAAAAGGCAAAGACCTCGATACCCATACCCTGCCTGCTTTCACAGTTTACTGTTTCCCCTCTCTCAAACACCATCTCTCTCTCTTTCTCTCTCAACATATATATATATATATATATATATATATATTGTAGTTGATATCTATATATTATTATATATGATACATATTCAATAATGGAGAGGGGTGGGGGAAAATAGGGGTGAGGGTCACCCCTATCCGTCCCCTGCATCCGCTTCGCCCCTTTCCCATCGCCAGGGCGGATAGAGGGGGCGGCAGGGTCCGGATCAATGTTTTGAATACCGTATCGGTAAACGTACCGGTTAAGGCATTGAAACGAAATATTTCGATATTGGTATCATTTCGTGTAACGTTTCAGAATAGTTTATATACTTAAAAAAATTATATATATATATAAATACATATATAAATTATATTTCAAAATAATAATCAATATATGAATAAATTATACATATAAATATATATGTAAATAATTTAGTCTAAATTAAGATAAAAAATAAAAAGAAATAAAAAAAAGTGAAATTCCAAAATCCGGTACAGGCCGATACGAAACATACCAAATTTCTGTACCGGCCACTGCTGCGATATAGTACGAAATTTAAAATTACGGTCTGGATCCTTTGTCGCCCAGCCTTACCATTAACCCATCTACCCCCCTCTCTCTCTCTCTCTCTCTCTCTCTCTCTCTCATTTCCCCTTTCCCCTCTCTCTCCTTTCATCTCCTCCATACTTGAAACTAATGTGAAACTAGACCTTCCTGTTTTCCAACCAACATTCAGAATCTCAACTTTCTTCTCAATTCTTCCAAGTTCCACGTTTGAGTTTAATAAAACAAATAAAATTTAGAACTTTGACTAATAAATATCTTCCAGTTTATGTATCTTTATCTCTTCTTTCCACTTGAATAATTTGTTTGAAGAATATATATACAAATCGAGAAAGTGGGAAAGAGAACTTTAAAATGGTCTTCATCCTTAAATAGTAGACATGATTTCAAACTTTTAGAAAAAAAACAATTTAACCTACAAAAAAACTCTACTTCAAACGCAATTTAAGAAATCCCAAATGTAAAACAAAACAAAAATAGATTTCAAAATAGAAAAACAAAACGAAAGAAAGAAATAAATCCTATATTTTGCACTTCAAGGGTCCAAATTTTTACCAGATTTGGAAGGTTTGTCCCAAAAAAGTATTTTTAATTTTCACATCTTTCATATTTTTCTTTCATGGGGAGAGTTCTTTAACTCTTTAAGGCAAGATTGAGATGAAGATTAAGCTTGATGAAGAAGTTGGAGAAGCATAATGACAAGCCATGGGTCAAAAGTTCCTTTTAAATCTTGGTTTGTTTTCAGAAATAAGATTGATAAAATATAAGATAAATTGAGATAAAAATGAAAAGTTAAATAAAATATTATTATAATATATATTTTTAATATGAATTTTGTATTGAGATTTAAAAAAATTAAATTGTTTATATTATTTTGTATAAAAATTTTAAAAAAATATAATAAAAAATAAAATAAAATGAGATTTGACATATTTTGAAAGTAAACCAAGCTAAGATTTCAACTAACGAGAGAGTAAGAGCTAATGTTTTGAATACCGTATCGGTACCGATACCGGTCAAGTCACTGAAACGAAATATTTTGGTACCAGTATCGTTTCGAAATAATTTATACATAAATAAATTATATATATAAATACATATATAAATTATATTTTAAAATAATAGTCAATATATAAATAAATTATATAGATAAATATATATAATTAATTTAGTCTAAATTGAAATTAAAATATAGTAAAAAATTAAAAAAAAATTGGAAGGCCGAAATCCGGTAGAGTCGGTATCGGTTGGACCGAGCATTTTTCAATCGTACTGACCAGTATGATAGAAAAATCAGTCGAAACGAAACATCCATTTATTTGTGCCGGCCAACCGGCCAATACGATATGATATTTAAAACTATGATGGGAGCGCGAGACCTTGACGACGAAGGAGAGATGAAGAAAATTGTTTGGAAAGGGGAAATAAATGGGATCATCATCTTGTGCTTCTCTGCCCACAACCGAACCCTTGCTTTACTCTTCATGAATCCAACGTGGCAAAATCCTATTGCTTCCCATAAATCTTAATGAAATGTGTCACCTGTCCGATTAATGCATTCGGTGACTAATCCATTCCCAAAGTTTAAACTCTACGGTTTCTTCTTTCTTGTCTCAAAACAGACAACTATTTAACAAATCAGAAAAGCCATTTGCGAGAAGCACAGATTCAAATCTAGAAAGAGAACCCGGGACTGAGAGATAGAGAGAGAGAGAGGGATTTGGCTTTTGAGATATGGGGTGGTGGGGATGGGCGATCTACGAGAGTGTGGTAGTTTTAGGGTCGCTGTGCCTACTTGGCTGGGCAGGGCTCTGGTTCCTGAATCGCAGGCTATACAAGGAGTACGAAGAGAAGCGTGTCTTAGTCCAAATAATCTTCAGCGTCGTCTTCGCCTTCTCCTGCAACCTCTTCCAGCTTGTCCTCTTCGAGATCATCCCTATCCTCTCCAAAGAGTACGTATCTCTCCACTTCTCTCTCTTTCCTCTCTGTTTGGTTCCTGAGAAACTACCGAGTTGTTAATTTCTCTCTTTTTCACTTATCTTTCCGTGGAAGACTTTTTTTTGTTAATTCATTGTTTTTCTCGTATTGGCTGTAGGGCACGATGGATGAACTGGAAGCTGGATTTATTTTGTTTGATACTGTTGCTGGTTTTCATGCTGCCTTATTATCATTGTTACTTGATGCTTTGCAACAGCGGTACGTTGCGTTTTACTAATTTTTTACTAATTTCGTTAAATTATTCCCTCCATCTGCTATAATTGTTGTGTAGGAAAGTCACCTATAGAAAAAATGTTGTGTAGAAAAATTTTTTCGTGTTGATTGTTAAGAGTTCCCTGGTGCATTCATTGTGTTGTAATTGAGTCTCTGGAATCTATCTTTAGTCGGGATTTGGTTTAGCTTGAGTTCACACACAAACTAAATCTCAGTTATTGCATCACTTAGCCTCACTTATATAAAAAAAAATAGTGTTCAATCTTTTAGTATTAATATCTTTTGGACACAGGATAGCTGTTTTGTTGCATCACCGATGTAATGTTTGTGTAGAGCTTTTGTAACAACTATTTTATTGAATATGTGAGAAATTAGTACAGTGTACAAATTGGTGTTTATTGTTGGCTAATAGCCTTCTTGCCTGATTTGAATTTGCTACTGTATATGTTCTGTAACAGATTCATACATAAAGTTTAAGATGTACTTATTTAATTAGTATGGTCATGATCTCAGTCAATGTTCATTTCATTAAGAGTTGATGGGGGCAATGTGCAGGTTTGGTTTTTAACCATTCTATTCATAGAGCTCAATTGGGCAACAAGGTTTTGGGCTTTGGCTCTTCTTGAATTTTATTTAATATATCAAGCTCAACCTTGTCTCAATTGCTAATTTTGTGTTTTTATTCAACATGAAAAATTCTCCACAAATATAAATTGCTTATTATTATTATTATTATTATTATTTTACCTCTAAAAAAACCTAGGTATACTTGTCAAGGTGCAATTTAGTGTTCAAAGGATGAGATTGAGATGAGCTTATCTATTCAAACATCCTGGTTCAATCTAAATTAAATAATTTGTTTAATCTATCTCATTCTGTTTTTTTTAATCTATATCTTTTTCCTTTTTTTTTTTTAATGTCTCTACCTACTTGTTTGAAATCATTTAAATTAAGCATGGTACTATGATTGTCCTTAAAATATTTGTAATATTCATCATCGGCTAATTGATAGTCTAGACAATTAATAGTTATTTTATTTATCTTTTTTTTTCAAAAAACTTCAAAAGTGTGCTTATAAATGATTATAGGGAAGATTCAAGTTCACTAGCCTTTTTGTTGTTCACTTTCACCAAGTCATTTTGTATGGTATTAGAGCCACCTACTAAGCCCAACCATGTGATACTGGACCATTACATGACATGGATGTTACGAGGATGTCATGAATTTATGAGGTGGGGTTTGTAACACCCTAGTTCCACGTTGGGAATATGCAACCCAGGTGGTTAAGTTATAAAGCTAGTCATAGGTTCTAAGTCCCACTATGGCTACTTACTAAGTGAAATGGGGCTTTATGATTATTTTAGGGAAGCTTCAAATTGACTAGTTTTTTGGGGTTATAGATCAGATGTAGTTAGCATTTTCCCTGGGTTGTTAAAGCACTTTTATCAATAAAATATTATGTATCCAGTTTTTATAGGTGTGGTCCTTTACTAGATGATTTTTGGTTGCTTTTAATGAGCAGGTCGTTTAAGCACTTTTGTCAATAAAAAAGTAATAACTTGGGTAGAATATATTTAGGATTGAGGAAGAAGATCATAAATTACTGCTGTTTAACTAGTGGATACCGGTATGCCGATGCAGATGAGAAAAACATATAGGCCTAATGTAAATCAATGATTACTAGAACACAATCACCTTTTACAAGCAAAATTTATAAGAGCATCACTGCAGTAATTTTCTCTCTATCCTTATCCATGTTTATTTGAATATCTGTCTCAGGTGTAAGGAAGGAACGGGCTGCACTTGGAGCTATCTTATTCTTGCTCGCATTTCTTTATGCTTTTTGGCGAATGGGCATTCACTTTCCCATGCCTTCACCTGACAAAGGTTTTGAGTTGATCCTTGTTAACTCTTAGAAAAATCTTTTCTTTCTTTGACGCTTGCTTACACTATTTGTTTAAAGTGTAACACTTCAAACTTACCATGAGAGGGTGATGAGTGGGGATATTATTGATAGGTGAAGTTTTTGCGGTTTATAATAATTTCGAGGGATTCTGACTTGGCTAGTCATTTGGTGTATATGTCTATATGTGGCATGAACTTTCTTTTCATTGTTAAAATGATATCAAAGCCAATCTCTTGTTAAAGATACAAGACTTTAGCCATGCCACGTACAACAAAATGGCTTGATGAGGATGTTAGGGATTTAAAGAGGAAGATTCTAATATCATGGATTTAGCCTGAGAGGGTGTTTACTGAGATTCCACATTAATTAAGAGGGAAAATTAATTGTGTTATATTGGTTCCAAATGATTCCAATTGTAAGCATGACTAGTCCTTTTAGAGTATAAGTCAAATATGTAACTTGGTCCTTTGTTGAATTTTTACAAATAGACGATGCACTAATGAATTATGTCTGTATGTCTTGATGTTTTTGCTGTCATGAGTAGTTCCCTTGCATCTTAGCCTAGTAAGAACCCCTTCCCCCCCTTCCCCCCCTTCCCCATTGTTATGACTATTATTCTTGTTGTTTAAATTGCTACCACAATCTTTCGGTAATTTGCATATATCTCATTTTTATTCTTAAGTTTTGACTTTATGCCACACATGCCAATCCTCAAAACTGGAGCTTCACTTTATAGACAAAATTTAAATAGTGGCTGAGAAAATAAAATGTGGAGTTCTAGTACTTGAAAGTTGATGATATAAATTTAAAAGTGAGAATGTCATGAAAAGACATCTTTTTGCGAGTAGGATCGGTTATATTGTAAACAAAAGTAGGAACCCAAACCAAGTCTACAAAAAAGTTTACAAGAGAAAACATTCAATAGAAATCAAAGATAATGAAAGAGTACAGAAATCTACAAAATTAGAAACACTAATGAGGGGATTAATTGAATAACACTCAAAATATGATTCAAGACAACAAAGTTGTAAAGCTAAGCTTGTCTTCTCACAATTCTTGAAACCTTAGGTGTTTCATTCCCTCGGAATGCACCATACTAAGCAAGAAGGGTTCACATTGCTAGTAACATGAATATCATTTTGACTAGACTTTCGGCTTTGCTAGGGTTTGGCTTGCAACGCTGTGATGGCTGCCGTCGAGGGTCCAAATGGCCCTTGCATCGGCTGGGAGGCTACGTTCGTTTACCGATCTTGTTTTGCAAACGCCTCAAGCCATTCCTGAGGTTGTGGTTCGCTTTTGACAACCTAAATTCTGGATGGTGAAGCTTTTGTGCAATTTTCCAAAGAAGAATTAGAAAAATCTGCTGAACCTTTCCGATTTGCAATTGTCTTGAAGTTCTTGCAACAGAGACCATCTTTGGATTGAATCAGAGTTTTTATTTGTGGGAGATGGGGTTTCTCGTGCCAACCAATTGTTTATGCAATGAGACGGCCTCACAATGTTTTTGTTAGGTTTTCCGATGAGGAAGATTTTCTAAAGGCCATGTCTAGGGAGAGTTGTGATGTGGATGGAGTGAACCATCGAGTTTTTCAATGGATTGTTGATTTTAATGAGGATTTTGAGCTTGCCATGGTTCCTATTTGGATCATGCTCCCTAGTTTACCACCGAACTTTTATCATGAAGCCTTTCTTAAGAATATTACAACGTCGATCAAATCTTATTTACGAAGGGATAATGCTACCTGATGTGCTACGTGTACTGATGGGGCGAGAGTTTGTATGTTGATGAATGTTTCTTAGCCGCTTATAAATTCTTTATGTATTGGGACTCCTAGGAAACCAACGGGTATTTATCAAGAAGAGGTTTATGAAACGCTTTCGGCATTCTGTATGAGATGGAAGGTTCAAGGACATAATTTACTTGTAAAGTGGCTGCTCAGGCTGATGGTAAAAAGAAAGAATCGGGTAAAGATTGGGTTCCAAAGAAGATTGATGTTCTAGACTTGAAAGGAAACGTCTTGGTAGATAATGAAAAAGATCTGGGTGAGAAGCGAATTGAAAGTGAGAAAAATCAGTTATGAGGAGAGAATTTGCAGATCATGGTAATTGAAGAGGAGGCGCAGACGTTGGAACGGATGGATTCTCCTGTACCTGGTAACGTTGAAAATTCGTTTGATGCATGTGATGTTGTGCATGTTACCACGTGCGCACAGGAAGTTCTGGTAGAAGGAGAATCTAGTGGGGCCCACCATAAAGGAGATACATGTGAAGTAGTGTCTATCGTGGACAACTTGGGCATGGATGTTGCGGGTTTTCTACAACAAGGTCCCTCTCTTGGGGGCATGTTTGGGAAATTGGCAGTTTCAGAGGGGGAAAAAATTAGATTCCGTAGGGGAACCTTCAAAATTTGTCTCAGAATCTGATGGGGAGTGTGAGCTTCCCCATTTGAGAAAAGAAAAAGATGGGTTTCGGACTCTGGAATTGGAAAAAAGGAAGTGAGTACAGGTTGTCTCTTGAGAAGCTCTACTAGGGCTCCAAGTAGGTCCTCTTTGCTTGACTTATGATTGGTAAGATCATGTTTTGGAATGTTCTAGGTACCTTAAAAGCGAGGTTGCGGTCCTTGTTAAAACTATATAATTCAAAGCTTCTCATTGTGGCTGAGCATTTTAGAAGTGAGAGTAAGATTTTACTTTGGCAAAATAGCTTATGTTTTGATGAATCCTTTTCAAATGGTGGTAATGATGGGAAATTGTGGATTTTTTGGCATGAGGATATTCAGGTGAGTATTCTTGGAGTTTCTAACCAGCATGTTACTTTGCTGATTAATTCTTCAGTGATTGTTTCAATAGTTTATGCAAATTGTATGTATTTGGATCGTAGGCAACTTTGGTCAGATTTTGCTTCTTTTGGTTCTTTGGATTTGCTGTGGGTTCTTATCGGGGATTTTAATATTATACGCCATGATGGTGAGAGAAGGGAAGGGAATCCAAGATTGCTGTGTGCAATGAAGGATTTTGCTAATTTTATCGATGCCAGGGGATTGATTGAGGTTCCTTTTACTGGAAAAAAATTTTCATGGTGTAATGGGCGTGGGAGTTTGGCAAGAAGTTGGGCTTGCCTAGATAGAGCACTCTGCAATCTCGGTGTTTGGATTTGTTTCCATCTGGGTCTCTAAAATATTTGGCGTGAAGATCATCCGACCATTCACCAATGATATAGGTATTGGCTCAAATAATTGAGCCGAGTTGATGGGGTTGCTGCTCGGTTTGCACAGATGGAGGTCTGGTGGCTTTCTTAATGTTGTTCTTGAAATGGACTTGTGAATTGGCTGAAAAATGGAAGGTGTAATGTTTGGTATTTGGAGGAGTATTGGGAGGAAATTTCTTAGTCTTATTCAGCAACTGAATGTTCGGTATCAACATTTGTTTAGGGAAGGGAATTCAGCTGTTGATTGGCTTGCAAAATGGGAAGCACGGGTTGTACTCAAGAGTTTTCTACAGATAATATTCCCTTCATGCTTAAAGGAATTTTGAGATCAGATCATAGTGGACTGCCTAATTTACGTATGACATAATGCTTATGATGTCGTGTCTATTTCTTTTGGTTTTGAGTTGCTTTGCTTTGTTGAATTCTTTAATTTCTTATAGGCTTGTATTTTTCTGCTACTTGTATAGTTTTTGGAATTTATAGTGGTTTTGCACCTAGGTTTGGTTTTGTTGCATATGTGTAACCCTTAGGTGTATGGTTGTTTCCACGGTATTTTTCCGCCATTAGTGAGGGTTATCCATAAAATTGGAGTACCGTCTTCTTTTCTAAAAAAAATCCAAACATCACAACTTTTACTCAATATCACAATTAAAATTGATTCCTTCATTTATGGTGAGAGTTGTCTTAAGGATTTAAAATTCATAGATTGTTGAGGTTACGTATGTCAATATGAAACTTGTATTGTTAAATTATGTCTGAAGGCATTAGATACAGTGTCTAAATTGACAACACAACATGATAGCAAAGTATTGAGGCTGTCAATGGTCTTTTTTCTTTGAGAAAAATACATTTTACCCCCTCAAATTACCACTCTTTCTCTACTACGACCACCAAACTACTAAAGCTGTCACTTTAACCCTCAGAATAACACCTTTTCTTGCAATTCATTTCCCTTGAAATTCCAACTATTAAGACCGTGATGTGTCACCTATTTTTCATCACTTAATGGATAGACTTGAATATATTGTATGACTTTTTTTATAGATCCAGAGCCTCTAAATATTGTGGATCCATTTTTATTTCCTTTGCATGCATTTTTTAAATAAAATTTCTTTTCTTCCCTTCAATTTTCTTTTCCTTATGCTTGTTAATTAATTACACTTTTAATTGTTTAGAAATATCTACTATTATTTAGCTGTTGCCTTCTTCATGGTTTTGTTTCTCAGGTTTCTTCACAATGCCTCAATTGGTCAGTAGAATTGGGGTCATTGGGGTTACTGTCATGGCTGTCCTATCTGGTTTTGGAGCTGTTAATTTGCCATACAGTTATTTGTCCCTCTTCATTAGGTAATAAAGTAATATTGTTATGTTGCCTTTTGGTCTGAGACGGTAAAGCATAATTTTTTCAAGTAGCTATCGTTCCTTCTGAATCTCTCTCTCTCTCTCTCTTGTGTATTATCTTCTGAACATTCTTACCTCTTCTGCGCTTGGACTTTGCTTGATCATGCAGAATACATTTTGACCAATTTTTCAAAATTATTGACACGACTTTGTTATCATCTTTGGATGGACATGATGATGGAAGTGTGAGTTTCTTTGATATAAATATCCAATTAATGCATCACTGTTTAGCTAAGACTAGGGTTGGGGTTTGGAGGAGGGGATGGATAGAACTATAGAATACAAATTCGGCAAGAATAGAACAGCTCTTCTCACCAAGATGAAGGTAGCTAATACTGGAAGAAGCTGTCTTAACTGCATGTTATGTGATTAATTTTATGTCTGTTCTAAGTGGTAAATTCCCTATTTAGTGTTGAAGACCGACTCACCCATCTTTCCTATTTCTCTTCATGTTTTTGGTTGTGTTTTCTTTGTTCATGACTTGAGTCCTCTCAGAAACAAATTTGATTATAAGTCTTCCAAATGTGTCTTTATTGGGTATTGTAGCTCTCAGAAGGGCTACAAGTGTGATCACCCCAAAACAAATAAAAGATTTGTGTCCAAAGTGGTGAAGTTAAGATTGATTGGTATAGGACTTGATTGTCTTTGGTAGGTTGCCCCAATTACCTACAGAGGTAGTAAGAGGGCCAACACTGCCTACCTAGATGATCCAAATGCAATCCCTCCACATTGGGTACAGGTATGTGGAGGAATGGCAGTTTTGGGACGTGTACATGGAGATGTTGACATAAGCATAATGAAATTTTGGTTGTAAATTGTGCTGAAGGAATCAAGAAGGGAAAAAGAGAAAAAGGAAGTAGGGGGAGAAAGCAAATGGCGATGGGTGAAGTCTTATCTTATGTATGAGTTCTCACCATCATTATAATCAAGTAGATGAAATCCTAAGATATCCTTGCTTTGAACGCATACAACTCTCCTTGTAAGTCCTTGTGATGTGGGTGGGAGGGGTGACTCATAGATCTTCGTGAAGAATGGAATAAAAGGACTTGTAAGATAGCCGCTAGACTATTAAAAATTTGATTTTACCTATCAAAAAAAAAAAAGATAGCCGCTAGATTAACCATGCTTAATGGGATTAGTTTGTTAGTCAGGTACATGTAATATGTTCTTCTGGTATACTAAGGTAGTGCCTTTGCACTCTTTGATAAAAATTAGTCACTTTACTTATGAAAAATACATTCAATGATCTGATAATTTTTTTTTATAAACAATGTTAACACACAATATGCAGCTTAGGCATCATCAGCACTTAAGCTGAAATCCAAGGGTGTGAAAGTCACATCTAGCCCCTAGTAAAGAAAAGATGAAAAGTCCATTTGGATGGCTTATCTAGCCAGCCCCAACTAGGATATTAGAGGCTTGTTGAGCTGGCTCAGCATGCACATTTTCCAATGAAATCAGTTTGCAGAACTTCACAACTCCATGATCAATCTTTTTCAATCAAACAGCAACTTCACTACAAAAGCACGCAACTAAATCAATTTCAAGACTTTTTTTTCGAAAGGAAGTGTCAAGAGATAACTAAATTAAAACAACTGAATAAGGGGGCCTAAACTAAACAACAAATGTGTTTAGATGTTAAAGCTTCATTACCAGGAAAGCATATTTACTCATTTTATGTTTTTCAGTTTGTTTTCTTCTGGATTTCCAGTGATCTCTGATTTCATATGTTTCTGTTTGTTTTTGTTTTAAATGTGATAGAGAGATTGAGGAATATGAGGTGAAGGCCTTGGAAAGACAACTAATGCAATCAATTGAGACTTGTATTGCAAAGAAAAAGAAAATTATTCTTTCTCAAATGGAGATGAAGCGTATTCAAGGATCAGAGGAGGTTGGCTTATCTGCCTATATATTTGATCAAGCTCCTTTCTTCTTGTTTTAAACTTCTGATATCTTTGGTTCCATGGATGCTGGCCTCATGGTTAAAACTCTTTTACTTAACATTTTTATGTTACTGATGTCTACTTTTTGCAAATTTCTGTCAAACGCTCATTTTATGATTACTTTGAACCCCTAGGGGTTTGGCTCAAGTGGTAAGTGCCTTGGTCTTGGTGAACTGCTCCCTCTAGGTCTAAGGTTCAAACCCTTGGGTGGAAACAATTTCTAGAGGCCATGTCCCATCGGTGGCCAATGATTTACTTGATTTGTGTGATGCCCCATGCATTACATGGGCCCTAGGTTTAACCGGGTAAAAGACTTTGCATTTGCACAGTCTCCGGGAAACTTCATTATAAAAAAATGATTATTTTGTTAGAATGGATGACAATTGTTAAGATGAATGTCATTCCAAGTCCATACATTTGTGTATCTTTGAATATTTGCAAATAACTTTCGTACACGGGAATTTTCAAGTGACAATCAAATATAATAGAAAAATTAACTTTGAAAAATTAATTGTTGATCTCTCTCAACAATCATGTTAAGAATACAATCCGGTGCCCTTAAAAATTAACTCCCTGAAAAAGTTTTTAGTGTTAGACGCACACTAGTTACACCATATACGGTATCAGTAATAACTTTTAGTATCTGAAATCTATTTGTGAAATTCTTTTACACTGAAAGCTGGGGTTTCTGAAATATAACAGTCAAGTAAACCTGTTTCATAATCAAAGAGGATAAAATTATACAAGAAAGAAAAATCTTTGTAAAACTCATGGGATTATGCAAGTTACTATAAACATCTTTTATGTTAGTGGTTTACATTGTGCATGATGACTTTGTACATCTAGAATATGATGTTTTTCACAAATCCCATATTCGCACAATTTACCTGACTGCAAACTCTCTGTGCGCATGTAATATGTCAAAAGATGGAATGATGGGTCTTGGAATGGATACTTCCTTTGTATACTCCCTGTATACATGGGCTATGCCTCTTTTTTTCATTAATAAAATTTACCTCTTTACTTATAAAAAAAAAAAGAATGGATGGTGTTAGATTATAGGCACTGTGGGCCAGATTTTTTCCAGAGGCACAAATCCTTTTTTGCCCAATTTCAATCTGGATCTCATGGACCTTATTAATTTAATTTCAATATCATTTACCTTCCCAAAAACATTAGAGCTTCTTAGGGAAGACAATTAATAACATGACTCATCTTGAAAAAATAACAAGATGATCAAAATGTGAACTTTTGTATGTTTCATGTCCTTGCCTCAGTTCTGTGATGGCCTACTTGTGTCTGAATAAAAGTTGTTCGGTGCAGGTAAAGGCTAGATCCTTCTTTAAACAAATTATAGGCACAGTTGTGCGATCTGTGCAAGAGGACCAGACAGAGCAAGGTCATTCTCTTTTTACATTTAAAATAATATTCTACTTATTTTCTTGCAGAATATATGTTTGTTGGAAGGTATGCATTTTTAATATACATTTTTTGATTAGTAAAATAAAATTTTATTAATCAAGAAAATAGGCATAACCCATGCACCCAGAGTATATGCAAGAGAACACCTAGTCACAAGTTAGGAGCTACAGAATGATACAAGAGAGTTTTGAAAACTAGATCCATTTGAGTACAATGATAGAAGCACAAAGAACTAAGGTGTGAAAAAAGAAACTTCTATGCTCATGTAAAGAGTGCTTCCTATCCCTATCATCAAAGCTTCGATCATTCCTTTTAAGTCAAATGCACCACACAAGACATAAAGGAATCAGTCACCACAAAGCAGCAAAATGTGGGTTGCCCTGAAGGCCTTTCGAACAAGCAAATATATCTACCACCTTCCTAGACATCTCCATGCAAGTTTGGTCCTGCTAAAGATCTCATCCCATAGTGCCCTTGCGACCTCACAATGAAGTACTAAATAATCCACTGATTCATCACTTTTCTTACACATATCACACCAATCCATAACAATAAGTTCACAAATACCCTTACTAATCGTAATTGTTTCTGTCAAAGGCCTTTGGCCCGATGGCATAACACCCAAGATTTTGGAGGTCTTGGGTTCGACCCCCTCTCCCAATGTTAAAAAGAGAGAGAGAAAGAAAAAGTCCACATCTTTTCAAGTTGTCTATGGCCAAGATCTTTTAATTTTTTTGATAAGTCAGTCCATGGTCAAGATCTTCCCAAGTGATGCTTTCCAACTGACAAAAGCATCTTTGTAAGGCACCTTACTCTTCCAAATGCACTTCCAAGCAAAAGGAATTGGGTTCTGACAAGGCAAATCTTTGTAAAATGATCGAACAATGAACTTCTTATTCCCGGTTTGCGTCCATAACATCCTATCCACCCCAACACTAACAATGCTCAAAGCGTATAACAAGGTGAAAAGGTTGGAGATGGCTTGTGTCATGCACAGAAGAGCAATGGACCTTTTTGACTCTTGGAGCGGGTTAGGTCGTAGTCCATATATTATATGGAAAATGGTTTCTACTTGTATCATATGTGTGTATTGAAGTGAAAAGAACAATAGAAGTTTTGGGGATTGTGAATGGACAATGGAGGAGCTTAAGACGTTCTTTTTCAATACCTTCCCCTTTCTAATAGCTTCTATAGACTTTAACGGGTTCAATCCACATGATTTTCTTAATTTTTTTTTTCGCTTTTTGTGTGTACTTGGATTGTTCCTTTTGTGCTTCTTAATAAAATTCTTATAGCTTCAAAAAAGTTAAATACTTTATACTTGGTTGAAGAAGTTGGAAGTTTCGCATCTAACATCCTGCTCTTCTCAATTGTGGGACTGTTGGAGGACTTTGGTTTAAACTACTTTGTATTGCGAATAAACAATAGCTTCAAGTTTGGACAGTGTGTTTCAGTATCACTTGTAAGATCATCTTGGAAAAGGCTTATGATCATGCCAAGCAGATATGCTGACTCATCATTTTTTGAAATAAGCTTTTTAGGATAAAATCGTTGGATAACCATGTAATCTTTCTCCTACTTCTTGTACACAAGTAATGAATAGGGTAATTACACGTATATGCTCACTTTTAATTACCATGAACTGTTATAAACAATGCATTTAGATGCAGCATTTTATTTGGGCGTGCAGAATATAATGTTACTGTAGTGGTTTTGCTATGTTACTTGACACACTCTTTGAATTATTAATAGATTCAGGTTTAATATTTTTTTAATGGTATCAACAGTTATTCTTTTGCCTTGCAGAGGCCTCATCTCATTATAGTTTATCATTCCACCGTTCAGTAATGTATCTTTTATAATGATACAATTTATTTATTATGATTTTCTAAAGACATCAAAAACATGGAAGCGGAGGTACAAGCTTTAGAAGAGCTCTCAAAGCAGCTATTTTTGGAAATCTACGAGCTCCGGCAAGCTAAGGTTTATAGTTTTATAAGCAATTTACACTTAGTTCCCTATTTTGCCAATGATAACTTTCTGTCTTTACTTATTATTTGTACATGGCCTCTGCCATTATTCTGCAGTACCTTTTAATATTTGCTAATCTTGTGGTTTTGCTGAAGGCTATGATACTGTTTCAAAGCACGGTATAACGAGAAATTAACTTGCAAGGAAATTGAAGTTTTGTGTTTCTCTTTGTATGCATCAAATTGTACCCATTTTCGTGTATTGTAACGAATTATTAGGTTATATGAAGAAAAATATTTCAACGGTAATAGTGTAATAGTATGGTAAAAATATATACAATTGTAAGCAGATTATATGGATTTTGGTGCATGATATGAGTTCTTTGGTTAATATGTAAAAAGGTTTCATAGTCCTGCTGTATGGTAAGAAAGGTATGTGAATGTTGCTATGTTACAAAAGTTACCATGTACTGCAACCGTGATCGTATTGTCAAACAATTGGTCGAACTACCTCAATTGAGGTGTTTCCATCTCATTAAATAAAATAAAAGTGCTAGGGTTACAAAACTTATCTAAATATGTACAAGTAATTTAAATACAAGATAATCTTAGAAAACATATTTTATTAAGAGACTGCCACATCATAGTAAAGAAAACCTTAGTTTCCTTTGATATCCTCTCTGAAATTGATGCTTGTGAGTCAGCTAGCAGCAATTTGCTTTTTTTTTTTTTTTAATAAGCAAGAGGTAAGTATTATTAATACAAGTGAAAAAGGTCAATCCCGTGTACATAGGAAATATACAACAGGATATCTAAATACAAACTAGGAGCTGGAAACTAAAGACAAGAATTCATGAGTATTGTTCCCATTTAATACAATGACAGAAAACTACAAATAAAGTGTGAAAGAAGAAATTCTGTAACTCCGCCATTAAGCGCTCCTTATCTTCAAAGCATCGTTCATTCCTTTCTGATCAAATGCACCACATGATGCATCACGGAACCATCTTTCACACTGCTGTCACTTGGGAACAACCTTGCAACCTCCTCCATCCGCCCAACAAATCCACCACCCTCGCTGGCATGACCCAAGCCATATCAACATCTTAGTAGCCTCACAATGTAGTAAGAGGTGGTCCACAGATTTTCCACTCTTTTTACACATATAACACCAATCCATCACAATGCATCCCCTCTTCCTCAAATTGTCCGTGGTCAAGATCTTTCCAAGAGCAGCAGTCCATACAAAAAAGGCTACTTGAGGGTACACGACACCTCCAGATTTTCTAGTCTCTCCAAATTGGCCACAACTGTATCCTTTCTTGTTGACACCTCCTCTGAGCTGTCCCCCAAAAGCTCCTTATCTTCTAATTCTTGTAATTCTGCCAAGAGGATCGCCTTCTGATTATCAATATGTCCAAACATTTCAAGGTTCCACTTTTTCAAATCCTGTTTCAAGGCCTTCAGCTTACCTACAAGAATGAAACTAGGTGTGCCAGTAAATTGATAAGATGACCACAAAGTACGTACCAAATCAACAAAACCATCTGTTGCTAGCCACATGTTTTCAAAATTAATATACCGACGACCTCGAAGAATGCCCCCACAATCAAGTAAGATAGGAAAGTGATTAGAGCACACTCGGGCCTGGCGCTTCTGGCATAACTTAGGATAATGGGCCTCCTATGACAGGGAGACTAGAAATCTATCTAACCTCAACCAGACCCTTCCATTCGACCAAGTGAACTCTCCCCCAACAAGAGGAATATCCATAAGATCGAGATAAAAAATGAATTTGGAGAATTCTTCCATTGTCACAGAATTTCGAGAATTCCCCGAATGCTTGCTAGGAAAGCGAGTGATGTTAAAATCACCACCCATGCATCAAGACATATCCGAAATGGAGTGTACATCGGCCAACTCCTCCCATAAACCTCTCCTTTTCCTATCAACATTAGGCCCATAGATACTTGCAAAAGCCCACTCCCACTCGTCTACAGCATTTTTAAAGCGTGAAGCTACTGAAAAAACACCAACACACTCCTCTACTGCTTCCACGACTCTTTTATCCCACATTAAAAGCACTCCACCCGAGGCTCCCTCCGCTGCCAAATAAGACCATCACACATAAGAATATCCCCATAAACTCTGGACAATTCTTCTATCGATAACCTGCAATATCGTTTCTTGCAAACACACCACATCCACCCTCCACGTTCGCAATAATGATTTGATACAGAGACGTTTATTGCGATCGTTAAGGCCCCACACATTCCATGAGAGGAGCTTAGGCTTCATGGAAACAAAACAGAACCCCCCTCTTGATCTTTCCCTTCCACCATTCCTTTCTTTCCCATCGTAATTAATTGAACAGGTAAGCCTCTTTAGTTCTCTATTGTGCTTAGGGATTGACTTCACGCGACCATCTTCCATAGCAACAATAAGGGCTCGGAATTGTTCTTCATAAATTGCTATCCTTCCCAACAAATCCTTCTTAAAAACGTATCAAAGAATTTTTCGATGATTGGCTTCATTTTAGTTTCTTTTAGCTAGAGACTTGATGGGTTACCAATCGGAGGTGGCCATTGAGTCTAAAAGGTTCATTCTTTCCAACGAGGGTGGGCGGTGTTGCATAACTGAGAAGAGGTGGAAGGATGAGAGGAAGGCTCTGTTAGGGACTGCCTCAGTGTAGTGGCTCCTGAAAGTGTTAATAGGAGTGCATCCAAGGGGGTAGGAAAAGAAACATATATTCGGCCACCAGGGAGGGCTTTAGTAGCTTTATAACCCAGCGATGCTCTAACTACAGAGGCCGGTTTTTGGAGATCAGTGAATACAATCAGGGGGGAAGGAGAAATGTCCTCTGTTGTCCGGAAGGGGATGGAGGATGGGGATGACGTAGAATCAAAGAGGAACTGTTGGGTTGGCGCAATCACAAGGGTTATCCTCAAAGGAAAACCAACTCCAAAATTGGACGATGGGAGAAGGGTGATTTCTCGAGATCGTATCGGGATACTTTGTTCTCAAATGTGCCGATACAGAGGAAGGAGTGTGATGCGGCTGAAATGACTGTTGGAAACCCTAAAGGTGACAGGAAGAGGACGATTCAACATAAGGACTACTCGAGCCTCGCCGCTGTCAGAGCTGAAGCATGGGGTTTGCGTAAGATGCTGAACGGCGTACAGGGTAGTCTTCGGTAGTTACAGAGGGATATGGCGTCGCTAGTTAAAGCTGTCGGGCTGTTTATGGAAGGTGACTAGAGGCAAGGATTTAAAGGAAATAAGAAGCCGGGCTTGGGATAGAATGGGGCTAGGCCCTCCAAGACTAAGAAGGATACCAAGCCCCGTATGGCTTTAGGGCCGCTAAAAGCTTCTAAGGCCCGGAAGGGCCCAAAGACACCCAAAGACACCTACCTGGTCAATAATGGGGCTGGGCCTCTCAAGGCCCAATCCAGTCCGTCCGTGGTAGTGAATAGGGCCGGGCCTCTCAAGACCCAACCCTCTCTGCCAGTAGTGAATGGGACCGGGCCTCTCAAGACCCAACCCTCTCTGCCAGTAGTGAATGGGACCGGGCCTCTCAAGACCTAACCCATTCTGCCAGTTGCTGTAGAGAATGGGGCCGAGCTTAATCTTGGCGTGGGCTCCTCAGTAGGGGCTGGGCCGTCTCAGCTCGAGGCTTAACATGAGTAGTTCAGATCTCCCCAACCCATGTCGAGACCCGATTTGGACGAGCAAGCCAGTTTCGACTCTTTACAAGCCCTCGGCTTCATGCTGGAAACCCTGCTGTCCAGGGTGACGCCGACAGGAGAGGCACAAACGGCGCCGACGGTGCCTTCCAATGCCGGCGGGGTCCCTCCGGCAGAGCTTTTTTCTCAGCGTGTGATAGCTGAGTTTGCGGAGCCTCCTCCTCAAAGGGTGCGAGTCTTGTCTGGTTGCTTTGATCTTCAGTTGGGAGGGACCCAGAAATTTCCTTTCCCGCGGGGGGGGGGGGGGGGGGGAATTTTCGTCCATAATGGCAACAATGGCATATTGGACTTCCATAAGGGGCAATCGTCATATCATTGCTATATGGAAGATGATTCCTATCTGCTTCATGTGGTGCCTTTGGCATGAGCATAACGAGCAGACATTCGAAGACAAAGAGAGATCCCAAGAGGAGTTGAAAGTTTTATTTTATAGAACTATTTGTACTTGGTCCATTGTCGTGGATTTCGATGACATGGACTTTCATGATTTCCTTGCAGCCAATGTGCCTTGTTTATAGGCCATGTGAACCTTGTAATTGGCTTTTGCCTTTGTTTAATAAATTTTTACTTATAAAAAAAAAATTGTTCTTCATAACCTTCATAAGACAACCCAAAAATTGTTCTAAGTTCTTCCACCTTGTTAAAGATCCAATTAGAAGAACTAGGAGGCATTGTGCTTAAAGGAGTTAAGAGTGACCCCTTCATTTGCAGAACATTTTTGGACACAAATAGCCAATTGCAGACTCGTGTCTGCCTTAAAAACATCTCTGGAAGCCGTCACATCTCTGGGCCCCAAAATGTTCCCCATATTTCCCCTTAGTTCCTCTGGCATCACAGTAGGAGAGACAAAAGAACCATCTTTTAACCCGGCCTCCTCCTGGCACTGCGACATTTCCCCTACCCGAGGCTGCTCCCCCAGCCCTGAAACAATGATTGGAGAAGATGCACCAACTACAGGGAGGCTGAAGGGTAGAACGACCTCCTCAACAACTTCACCATCTTCGCAAACATCGGCCTCCTCCTGGCATGAAGACATTTTTGGCCCTCCAAAGTGGTCGACTAGGGACGGTGACCTTTTCTGTGTCGGACAAAGGTCTGACTGATGCCATCCCGTCAGCGTGAGAGCCTCAATCTCTTTCGGGATTGCGACATGGGGTGTGACCTAGTTCGAAACTTTCCAAACCCGTAATGGGCTTATAACTTGGCCCAGCCCTACCCCTAACGCATTTTGATTAGTTGAAAAACCAGACGGATCCGTCCCATTAAGAGGCCCATGGCCCAAACCATCATGCCCAATGCCTTTACCCTTAATGCACCGTTTCAAACCCTCCACCTTTTCAGATAGAGATGCCAGCTGTTTTCTCATCTCATTCAAAGCCTGCAATAACAGTGCGTCATACAGCCTCGACAAGAAACTGGCATCACCTTCTTCGCACTGAACCTTCCCCAAAACAGACATTTTCTTTGTTGTATGCAAGCTCGACTTCTTAGACTGATACGCGGCTCTAGGCATCTTGAGCACCTCTTTGTACGACCGAGAGGACGTCGTCGTCAATGGTGGAAGCAGCCGAAAGGAACCTCCATCACTTCCCTGTCCCTTTGAGGTTCTGTTGTTCATGAAGATCGAGTTAAAGGAGATAACTCGAGTAGGGTTTCAATGAAATACCTCCAACCTAGGCCCTGTCTTCCTTCTAGAACCATGAGGTTCTGTCACGTCTACACTACCAAAACATGGCTCCCAATTCTTTGAGTTCTGATAAACTGAAACAAACCCCTTTGACGAACAAAGTCCCTTATTACAGCAGCCAACCAACCCAATGCCTTTTGATCGATGAATATAGATTTCACCACACAAAAGTTGCTTTCGGTTATTATCCACCATCTTTCATCTTTCTTACTGAATACAAACCTCTTGTGATCAGTAAAGAAATTTCTGTTCAACCCCATTAAGACCATACAGCTTACTAAGGAAAAACATTAGTTGTAGAGCAGACAATGAACCTTCATTAATGATGAATCACCATCGAAATGGTTTTACGCATGTTTCACGAAAAGTGTACAGAGAGAAAAAGTTAACGATGTACGGAGCCTTTATCTTTCCAACTTCTACTAGCAGCAATTTGTTAACTAAGTATTGATGCCGTTGTCAAGTTAAGGCTTTGGTGAAAATATCAGTTACTTGGTGTTCAATGGGCACATGAGGGAGAATGATAGCTTTAGACTCATAGGTATCTCGGATATAGTGACAATCAACTTCGATATGTTTCGTATGCTCATGAAAAAGTTGGGTTGGCTACAATTTGAATGGCACTTGTATTATCAACATGAAGAGGCATGTGATGTGTTTGTACAAAAGCATGTTCTGAAATAATACCACGCAACCACATAATTTTTGAACATGCAGCAGACAATTCCCGATATTCAGCCTTTGTGGACTTAGATACACAATCTTACTTATTACACTTCCAAGAGATAAGAGAGTTACCAAGAAGACACACCAACCAGTAGTATAACGTTGAGAATCCGGACAATCGGCCCAATCTGCATCATTGTGTAGTCAAGTGAAGAGAAAAATCTTTAGAAAAAAACAGTTCACGATTAGGAGTCCCAAGTAGATAGCAAATAATCCGACGAACAACTATAAAATGAAGATGTCGGGGAGAATCTATGAACTTAGAAATAGTGTGGACAACATTGGAAATATCAAGGCATGTGATGGTGAGATAAATCAAGTTGTCAATCAACTTACAATATAAGGTAGGATTCGGGAGAAGTTCGCCTTCATCTTTCTTATACTTAACATTCACCTCTTGAGGAGTATCAACTGGAGTAGTATCTTCCAATCTCCCAAATTGAATTAAGTTTTGAATATACTTGTGTTGATTGAGAAATAAATCATGGGGTTGAGACCTAACTTCCAACTCGAGAAAGTAGGTAAGATCCCCAAGATCCTTTATGTGAAGCACATTATGAAGATAATGTTGAAGTTTTTGAATCAATGGCCCATCTGAATCAGAGATGATAATATCTACATATGCTAACAAAAATACTACTCTAGCATCGCCCTTGTGCAAAAATAAAGAAGTATCGTATTTATTTTGCTCAAAAGAAAATTCTAGCAAAGTATTGCGAATTTCTCAGACCAAACTCGAGGAGCTCATTTAAGACCATATAAAGGAGCTTATGGGTCAGGTTTATGGAAGTCTATTCGCATGGGCTGGGAGGAGTTTGTTAATCATGTAAAATTCAAGGTGGGTGATGGATCTAGAACCTTATTTTGGCATGATCGTTGGAGTGGAGAGTTTCCCCTCAAGCTCGAATTCCCTTTTCTCTTTCAAATTGCAAGGTTTCAAGATATATATATTTTTTTGTGATAAGTAAGAAGCAAGTATTATTAATGTAAATGAAAAAGTCATAGCCCAAGTACACAGGAAGTATACAAAAGAGCCCCTAAATACATATTAGGAATTGGAAATAAAGGACAAAAAGTCATGCTCATTGTTCCCATGTAAAACAATAGCTGAAAACCATAACCATAGGGTGTGAATGAAAAAATCCTACAACTCCACCGAAGTGCGCTCCTCGTTCTCAAAGTAGCGATTGTTCCGCTTTGTCCATATACACCACATAATGCATAGCGGCACCATTTTCCACATTGTTACCACTTGAGGACATCCATGTATCTTCCTCCAACACCACAACAAGTTCACCACCTTTGCTGGCATTACCCAAATAAGATCAATCTTGCGAAAGACCTCATCCCACAATGCCCTCCCAACCTCACAATGTAGTAAGAGGTGATCCACTGATTCTCCATGTTTTTTACACATGTAGCACCAATCTAGTAAAACACAACCTCTCTTTCTCAAGTTGTCCGTAGTCAGAATCTTCCCCAACGTAGCAGTCCATACAAAGAAAGCTACCTTGGAAGGTACACGAGACTTTCAACTATTTTTTCATGGGAAAGGGGCATGTTATTGTGTGACTAAGATTTTGTAATAAGCCTTGACTGTGCACTTCTTGTGATCATTGGACTTCCACTTCAAACTATCACCTGATGCCATAGGAGTCCCCATTGAATGTAGAGCTCTGAAAAAATCTGCAACAATAGATAGTTCCCAATCATGGAAATCCTTAATGAATAGGATATTCCAAAGATGAGAGCCATGAGAGAAAACACGCATATCCGCAATAGAAGCCTCCCTAGTCCCTATTAGTTGCAATATGATATAGAGCAGTAAACGCTCTATCCAAAGCCACTGCGCCATACCAAACATCCCTCCAAAATCTGATTTTGTTCCCCTCTCCAACCACATATCGAATGTGACTTTCAAAGTTTGGCCAAACCCTCCTAATAAACTTCCAGAAGCCCACCCCATGACTCCCCCTGACCTCAGAAGAACACCAACCCCCCTAGGCCACTCCATATCTAGCATCCACGGTCTCCTTCCACAACGATCCCCCCTCCAAATGATATCTCCATAACCATTTTCCCAATAGAGCTTTGTTGAAAATACGTAAGTTACGAACCCCCAAGCCACCACAGGCGATTGAGGAACACACTGTCTTCCAATTAACTAGATGGAACTTCTTTTCCTCCCCCATGCCTCCCCATAGGAAGGCCTTAAAAAGTTTCTCAGCCACCCGTGTTGGCAAAGGAAACAATGAGAGAAAATAAGTGGAGAGATTGGCAAGGGTGCTCTTAATAAGGGTGAGGCGACCCCCTTTCGATAAATAAACCATTTTCCAATCCGTCAACCTTCTTTCAATCTTCTCCACTATCCTGTCCCACATAGCTCTAGCTTTGAAAGTTGCACCCAGAGGAAGGCCTAGATACTTCATTGGCAAGGAAGATATCAAGCAGTCCAAAAGGCTAACCTGGAGATATGAGGAACTGTACCTACTGGAATCATCTCGGATTTACCAAGATTCACCTTAAGCCTCGACACTGCTTCAAAGCAAAGTAACAAAGCACGTAAGCTTTGGATTTGGCCAACATCCGCTTCACAGAAGATTAGTGTATCATCTGCAAACAAGAAATGTGAGATGTTAACAGAACCATTATTACTATTTCCTTCCTGGAATCTAGAAATGAATTCGCTCCCAATTGCAGCCGTCACCATCCGACTTAGAGCTTCCATGACAATAACAAACAATAAAGGAGAAAGAGGGTTGCCTTGCCGCAAACCCCGAGAACTCTCGAAGAAACCTGCAGGTGTGCTGTTAACTAGAACCGAGAACCGAACCGAGGAGATACAATGCCTCATCCAGGAGATCCACCTACCACCAAACCCACACCTCTCAAGCATGTATAACAGAAATTCCCAATTCACATGGCCATAAGCATTTTCCGTGTCAAGTTTGCAGAGAATGCCTGTACCCCTTTTCCTCAATTTACAATCCAAACATTCATTTGCAATTAGAACCGAATCAAGAATTTGCTTATTACGGATGAAGGCATTCTGTGACTTGGAGATGATTTGTTCCAAAATAGGACTTAGACGGTTGGCAAGAGTATTGGTGATGATCTTGTAGACACTATTGACCAAGCTTATGGAGCGGAACTCTTCAATAGCCGAAGCCCCAATTTTCTTGGGGATAAGGGTAATAAAGGTTGTATTGAGGGATTTTTCATACTTTTGAAAAGAGTTAAATTCCTTAAAGACCTGCATAACGTCACCTTTTACAAACAGCATTCAGCGGAATGTTGATGATTGGGAAGTTTCTGAATTTACAAAGGTTTCAAGATATCTTTGTAGCTGATTCCTGCACCTTTGTAAATAACAGCATTCAGTGGAATGTTGATGATTGGGAAGTTTTTGAAGTTTTTGAATATCTCAGCAGATTATACGCGTTCAAGATGGTCCAAGGAAGAGCAGATAGTTTGCTGTGGACCATGACAAAAACTCCAGATTTTCTGCTAAATCGTATTACAAAGCTTCAACATGTCAAGGAGTTTGTGATTTTTCTTGGAAAAGTATTTGGAAAGTTAAAGTGCCGAACATAGAGAAACAGCATTCAAAAACTTTAGAAACTTCCCAATCATCAACATTCCACTGAATGTTGTTATTTACAAAGGTGCAGGAATCAGCTACGTAGCACACAAGAACATCTCCATAGCTGTTTGGTGGTAGGTGGATCTCTTGGACTGAATGCTGTTTCTCCATTGTGATGTGGCTAATAACTTATGGAATGTCATCTTTGGAAGCGTGGGTATTTCTTGGGTGAGGCCTAAAAGGATTGTTAATCTTTTAGCCTACTAGAAGTATATTGGATAGAGCTTATCTTTTGCTGCTATTTGGAGAATGAACCCCTTGTGCTTGATGTAGTGCCTTTGGCTTGAAAGGAATGAGAGGTGTTTTGAAGATAAAGAACGATCGATTGAAGAAATTAGGCATTTTTTCTTCAAAACTCTTTATTTTTGGGCTAAAGTCATTGTAATGACTAGTGATGATATGTGGGTATTTTTCTAGTTTTCTTTCCCCTTTTCTTGCTGTTGTAGGTACTTTCTCATGTAAACTTTTTGTGTACTTGGACTATGTCTATTTATAGCAATAAATCTCTTATTATCATAAAAAAAAAAACCATATAAAGACTTCTTCAATTTATAGACAGTCGTCGGGGATGAAATAGGCATACCAAATGAGAGTCTTATGTAGATATCTTCTTTTAGATTGCCATGCAAGAAAGCATTCTTGATATCCATCTGACGTAATTGCCAAGATTTAGAAGTAGCAAGAGCAAGTAACAGATGAACAGTAGTAATCTCGATAACCAGAGCAAATGTCTCATCATAATCTATGTCGTACTCTTGGAGATTCCCCAAAGCAACCGATCTAATTCTGCTCTAGTGGCTCAATTTAAACCTGGTTTTGTCTACACTCGATGTCATAGCACCCCTGTAAAGAAAGCCCTAGTTTCTTTTGATACGTATAACATGGAATACCCAACCATCTTGTCAATAAGAAAAAAAAGAATTTGTGCTTTCCTTGTATCTCTTGAAGACGGGTGCTATCTTTGGTATATTGCGTGTGTACACAGGTTTTCTGCTGCTCTTTTAATAAATTCTCTATTACCTTTCTTGAAAAAAGATATAATCTATGTGAGATTGACTTCAAAAACTATAAGGACACTCTTATTTGTGCTTTGCATTTAGCATAAAGGCGCCTGATTTTATGATTATGTATGATCGGGGTCGTTGGGCCATATGCTACAATTTTAGTTTGTGCTGGTGCTTTTCCCTTGATGTGTGCTTTTAAAAACACCACACCACAATCTTCTGAGCACATACCATTGCATACATGAGCTATGTGTTGCTTGCTCCTCAACATGGTGGAGGAAAAAACGTATTTTATTTCCCTTTGTTCATGTACTTTTCTCCATTCAAGTTGGAGTAATCGTATTAATGAAGGAGAAATATTTATACCTATCGAAAAATGAAGGAGAAATATTTATATTCTACCATATGAATTAGCAACTATTAAGTTTGCCCCTTCAAAATAGATAGTAGTTAGTGGATGCCAATCTATGTAGTGGTAAGAATGCAAGGTTCAATAAAAAAACTATATATATGTATAATGTCCAAAAGAAGCTCGGCTATTGAACCCCAAGGGGTTGGTCCAAGTGGTGAAAGCCTTGATCTTAGGGTATCACTTCCTTCAAGGTCTAAAGTTCAACACTTCATGGGTGCAAGCAACTCTTTAGGGCCACACTCCCTGGTGAAAAGTTAGCGATTTAACCAATTCTATGTAGGATAACTTTCAAGTGTGCGGTGCACGGGACCAAGGTTTATTCTGCAGGGGTTAGTCCAAAAGGCTTTGCCTTAGAGAGGTTCCCTGACCAAAAAAAAAAACTGCTATTGTGATACCCCATATGATAAGGATAAGGGCAGGTGGTGTACAAGATCTCACATTGTTTGGGAATGATAAGTTCTTACTTTTATAAGGATTTAATAGGACTCCAATAGTATTATTGGCTAATCATTTTAGAGTATAGACCATATGATTTGGGTCTTCCATTGGAGCGTTACAAATGATATCAGAGTTTATTTTAACAAAAAATGTGAGACTTGAGTCGTGCTTACAACGATAGGCCTGACAAGTACGTCGGGAATTTAAAGGGTGGAAGATTGTCATATCCCATATAATAAGGATAAGAGTAGGTGGTAAATGCGATTCCATATTGCTTGGAAATGAGAAATTTTTGCTCTCTATAAGGTTTCAATGGGGTTTCAATTGTATTATTGACTAGTTCTTTTCGAGTATAGGCCATGTTGTTTGGGATTTCTATTGAGACGTTACAAATGATAGCCTATCCTAATCAGAAATGTGGGACTTGAGTCATGTCACCTTCGATGGTTGGGCCCAATGAGGACTTCTGGAATTTAAGGATGGTGATTGTGATGCCCCATATGATAAGGATAAGGGTAGGTGAAATGAAATCCCACATAGTTTGGAAATGAGAAATTTTTGCTCTTTATAAGATTCCAATAAGGTTTCAATTATATCATTTACTAATCATTTAAGATTATAGGCCATATGATTGGGGCTTTTTATTTGGGCGTTACAACTATGCTCGTAAACTAATGAATTTTGCTTTTAGACTTTTTCTTGGACCATCTCTCTCTCTTTGGTATGACAAGCTAAAAATATTAGATGACTAGTGTTGATTATAATTCGTATATGTTCTTTTGATAAGTAAGGAGATTTTATTAGAAACGAATGTGTAGACGAAGCCCATTTACACAGGAAACATACAAAAGAAAACACCTAAATACATTCTAAGAAATGGAAAGCGACATCAGAAAATCATGAACGGAAGATCAGTTCATATATGTTTATACCATATATATTATATGACAAGTAGAGTATGAGATGTTAGCCTGCTAGTGTTATATTTGTTAATACTTTTAGTATTATACTTAAGCGATTCTACACATATTCTAATAGGTGTTATTTCTTCACAATTATGTTTCTATATAAATCTATAGTTTATATTTTGACTGTATAAAATATATATATATGAACATATTTCACATTTTAATATGTATATGCAGCATTCTGATAATAAATTTAGCTGAAAGCTTTTTAGAAGATGTTTATTGTCAAAAAGATGTAAGCCATGGAGCCCTGGCCTTTCTGAAAAATTGTGCCAAATGAATTGATTCTGGTAGTACTCCATAATACAGAAAATTCTCAAAAAATTATGAATCAATGAATATCAAAGACTATAGCATTATCACCTATGTATTGAAGTTGATTTTTAATAAACCTTTTTCGGAGTTATTAACGTGTTTGAAAAGGAAATAGTTTGGCCTTCTGGGGTATATTCCTTATTTGGAGAACAATTTCTTTCATTTGTGGGGAGCTTTTCAACATAATTAAGCATTATTGCATCGTTTTCTGCTGCTGCTATCTATAACTTTCTGTTCATGGAGTAACTTCGTAAATAACGTGTTCTCTTTGCCATCAAGAATAATTTTTATGTCATGTATGCTTGGGTCTTTGTTTTATGCTCAATAAAACTTTCTTTACCAATAAAAAACAAAGAATAATGTTTTAAATAGACAATAACAATATTTATCTTTATTAGAAAATAAAGAATAATATTTTAGTTTTAATTTCTGTGATTATATGATGCTGCAAATTGATACTAACAGTTACATTATTGAATTTTGTCATGCAATCTTTTTATTTTTTTTAATGAAAATGCACGAACAGGTAAATCTCAGCTTTTTCCCTTAATTTGCAGGAGGCTGCTGCTTATTCTCGAACCTGGAGGGGTCACATGCAGAATCTGCTTGGCTATGCATGTTCCGTCTATTGTGTGTACAAAATGATTAAGGTATTTTCTCTGTAAATTCTGGACAATTCATTTATTTTTTAGCTGAATTTTGCATGTTCAACACCTTATTTGGTTGGTAGCAAAAATTGGGATTAGGGTTTGGGGTTGAAAGTCAAATCCTACTACCCCCTTCAAATCCACAAAATTCTGTACAACCTGAAGATATTAAAACGGCAAGTCAAGTTTTGCATTATCATTTGAAATGTAGGCTTAAATTCTGTAAGATTTACTTGTAAAAAGGATTCTGTAGAATCCAAGAGTTCTGAGTTAGTTTTGATTCAAATGAAACTTCTTATCTCCATAGGGACACGTAGAGGTGAGGCTATGGGTTTAAGATTCCCTGTATTGTGTATAGCTGACCAGTACATAAAAAAAGGGAAAAAAATGAGTATGATTTGGAACTTTTAAGACCCAAATGTAAAAGAAATACTCTGATAAAATTGGAATTGTGATGTTGGGAGCCTGGATAGACACATTTTTCAATGGGGACCTGATGACTTGATTTAAGTCCACACCCAAATGTTGTCCCAGAATTTTAGGTAAGTCTCTGGATTATTTACTGAAAATTGTCTGTTTTTTAAGGAAATATGTAGTTCAGCCAAATATCTGTGTTCATTATACAGACCTTTTGGGCCTGAATACAGCTGAAAACACATGGAATAATGCATCACAGCTTTTGATGAACTGTTGACCATGGCTATTAGGAATATTATCTTCCTGATTTATAGATTCCCCCATTTGGAGAAAAGAGTTACTAAGCAACACCTTGCACAAAGAGTGGCTGCATCACTTTCAAATGGGTGATACGTTTAGTCCCTGTGGTAGCCTCTCTTTTGTATGATTAAATCAAAATGGGCATCAATGACTTTTACTGGTCAAGTCCAGCAACTTTTCGTGCATTACTTAACCAAGTTCCTTTACTTCAGTCTCTATTTGGACAGTAGAAATTAAAACCTATGGGTTTTATGGTTTAAGAACTCCATATACAGGTATCTAAACGTACTTACATAATCGTTGCTCAAGGAAACAGTCCAATTGGAATATAGCACATTTAATTTTTAAAGATTTTCTCATTCAAAGTGGATCCTTTCTAATCACTATGGATAACATCTCAGTTCCACCATTGTGAAAACTTTTGGAATCTGAAAGAAGAATTCCAATGTGCACAGTTTATGTTTTCTGTAAGATCTAAACAGCAACTTTAAGGAAATTCGTATACTTTGTATTTATTCCCATTTGTGCTCCTAACCATCTATTTAGAATGACAAACTTTCTGACAAGATCTTATTTTAGTCTCTTGTTTGTTATGCCCTTTGAATACTCTTCCTATTCTGAATCCGATTTTTAATGCATAGAAAGTGAGGTGCCTGATTGATCTAATTGATCTGTGCAGTCTTTGCAAAGTGTTGTTTTCAAGGAGGTACTTTTTTCCATCTCTTAATGATCCCTTTTGTTGATATGTTCACGTTGAATTTATAATTTTGACATTATAGAATTCTTTAATACTTGTTCGATTAACCTTGTGATGTGCTTATGTATTGCATGGTTGTCTCTTCTTGGCAGGCTGGTTCAGTTGATCCTGTGACCAGGACTATAACCATATTTTTGCAGTTCTTCGATATAGGAATTGATGCTGCATTACTGTCGCAGGTTAGTTGTTAACACTGCTTACCATATGCTTAAGTAAATTCTAATTGACTTTTCAACCAGACTTTAGAAATCTTCAGCATCTGTCTTTTCAACTAAACTTCATTTTACTAAAATATAGTTTGCAACAGTTTTTAAAAGTTGAGACTACTACATGGTTGGATTCCGACTAGGCACAAGACTCGTAGATGATTCACAAAATACAGCCAATAGACCATTTGAGCCTTGATCATTTATGCTTCCTGTGTATATATTTTATTTTATTTTCCATGTCACATGCTGCTGAGCGTATGAACGATTGCTTCAAACCAAACCAATGGGTAGTTTTCTTGAGCTTTTTGTATGATGTAATCCTTATATTCAACCTGTTTTTTCTTTTTTTATAAGTAAACAAGTATTATCAATTAAAGAATGGACAAAAAGCCAATTACTAAGTACATATGTCCTATCTAAGTAGGGACATTAGAAACAAGAAAATCATGTAGGTCTATGCCATTAAAGTTCACGGCAATAGCCCAAGTACAAAGGGTTCTAGAAAAGAAAACTTTAAGCTCCTCCAACGATCTTTCCTTGTTTTGAAATGTCCACTGATTGCACTCTTGCCATAAACATCACATGATACAGGTATGGATCATCTTCCAAACTGCCTTGATCGGTTGCAAACTATGGATAGTAGTCCAGCACGCCAAAGTATCCACCACGTACTCTGGCATAACCCAAACTATGTCAAGTCTTTTGAAAACCTCATTCCATAGTGCCCTGGTTGTGTCACAATGTAGTAGCCAATGATTCACCGACTTCCCCCCTCGTCTACACATACAACATCAATCAACAATGACTACCCTCATTTTCCTCAAATTATTTGTGGTGAGGATCTTGCCTAAAGCAGCTGTCACAAAAAAAAAAAAAAAAGTTTTGGGTGGTGCCTTGTGTCGCAAAAGCCTGAGCCAAGAGAACTGTGTATCGGGTACTTGAGTGAGAACGTTATATTCAGCCTGTTTTGTAAGAAAGATGGGCATCTATTTGCAATAAACATTTTGTGCTAAGCAGGATGGTCTTAAAATTCATGAGATTGGGATTTACTTTTGTGATACCCCATATTGTGATGAGTGTAAATGGTACATGAGATATCCCACATTGCTTAGGAGGGAGAAATTCTTATTATTTATAACCATTCCAATGGTGCTTCAATTTTACCATTGATTAGTCTTTTTGGGGTATATGTCTAGATAATATGACTTGAACCTTCTCTTAAGGCGCTACAAATCATATCAAAGCTACTTCCAACCGGAACTATGAGACTCGAACTGTGCCACCTATGATAGAATAGCCTATTGAGGATGTCGATAATTTAGGGTGGAGATTGTGATACCCTATACTAAGTGATGAATGTAAGTGGTGTATGTAATCCTACATTACTTGGGAGGGAGAAGTTTCTATTCTTTATAATGGTTGGTTTGATATTTTATTTAGACTTTGATTGTATTATTGACTAGTCTTTTTGAACTATAGCCCATATATGGCTAGGCCTTCCTTTTCGACATTACAAATGGTATCAAAGCCTATCCCAATTAAAAGTGTGACTTGAGCTATGTGGCCAATGATGGAATGATCCAACGAGGACATCGGAGATTGAAGGAGGGAGATTGTGATATCCCATACTGATGATGAGTGCAGTGGTGTATGGGGATTTTACATTGTTTGAGAGGGAAAAGTTCATGCTCTTAATAATGATTCTTATGGAGCTCTAATTGTACGATTGACTAATCAATCCATGACAATCATCCGACAATCATCCGATGTTTCCATAGGTTATCCATAGTCAAAATCTTGCCCAAACAAGCTGTCCAAGCGAAAAAAGATCGCCTTAAGAGGTGCCTTGTTTCTCCAAATACATTGCATCTTATAACTACGCAGTTAGATGTTTGTGTGCAAAGAATGAGAAGGAGAAATGCCGGTTCTTGGGTGTTGTATAGTTGTGATTACTTATAAAATATATAGTTTGATGGCAATAATCAAAAGAACCTCGTGGTAATTGTGCTGCTGGTATTTTTATGCCCAACTTTTAAGTGATCTAATTTTTCTATCTAGGCTGACACTGTGTTTCTCCTACCATTCTTTCATTATTCTTGTACAGTATATCTCATTGTTGTTCATCGGAATATTGGTGGTCATATCTGTTCGGGGATTCTTGACAAATTTAATGAAGGTAATCCGGCTTTCTGATAACTTTGAATTTCAATCTGTTGCTTATGTAATTTAGATGATTATGATTTACTCGTGCTCTTTTGATCTGAAAGAATGCAAGCTTCTTATTGTGAGGTTGGAGCACATGTTCATTAGTAACAAACAAAAATGTTATTCATTTGAATGATTAAGATGTTGCTGAAACGGTAAAAGGTTCATACCTGAAGTGATGCGGGCAGCTAAATGTTCCTATAATGGCAAACCTAAATATCATAATTGCTTGAAGTTTCTGTCCAAAAACTCTTATTCCATGAAGCTTTTAGACAAAGGAGTTCTGACTGGCTCAATTTAGTCCTATAATTTCGCATTACTGGAAGATTAACAGATGTATAGCTATTAAATGATAAAAGTGAGATCATTATTTTACTTGATTTACTTTCTGGAACACATTGGTTCACTTTTCCTTCTAATTAGACAAGAAACCGAATAACATTCTGAAATGATTGGCATGGTTACATGCCAGGACCAGCAAGATGATTTCCTCCTTCCTTCAATATTTCTTTTTAATGTGGTACAAACATTGTCTCTGTGGATTCTAATATGCTGGATCTTAATTTGCACTTTTTGGCTGTGTGCAGTTCTTTTTTGCAGTTTCCAGAGTTGGGAGTGGATCTTCAAGCAATGTTGTGCTTTTTCTGTCAGAAATTATGGGAATGTATTTTGTTTCTTCTATTCTTTTGATAAGGAAAAGCTTAGCGACAGAATATAGGTACACTCACTATTTATCATTGTTCCTTTTTTTTTTAAGTATGGTATGATTTTGCATGGACTTGAGAGTTAGGCGCCGTTTGGATGTTGAGCTGAGTTGAGATAAGTTGAGCTCTTTATGAATGGTAGTGAGTTGAGATGGTGTAATGAGTTTTGTAGAATACACTTAAGATGAGTTTAGATGTGTTTGGATGTTAAGATGGGTTTAAATGTATTTATGGAAAGTTAAAAAAGGTTGTGAGTCTCACATGTAAATAGGTCTCGAGTTAAGATGAATTTAATGATTTAAGAGTTAAGTATTTGTATGTTAGACTTAGCTTAAAATTAGATTGAACTGAGATTAACTTAGTTCAGTCCAAATCCCAACAGGGCCTTAATATAACGACATGGCCTAATAATTCCAAGGTTGAGATATTAATAATTTTTGTTGGGCCTAAATTATATGTAGTGGACAATATTGATAAAGCCCATGAAAGATAAATTATTGAGGTTGATTAGAAGTTTTAATTAGGCTCAATAACTAGGTTAAATCTCATTTAATATTTATTGAACAAGTTAGACTCTTTTTAGAATTTAAAGATCGACCATTAGAGTTTTATTTCAATTTAATATCATCACTAAATGAAGTCCCCTACGCAGTCTCAGTCAGTGTCAATCCTACATTGAATGACCTACTAGATCATGTTTTTAAATTTGAACTCTTCTTGAATGATCATGTCCGAGTCCAACTCAAACTTGAACTTGTCGGCATTTTATTCCAACAGGGATACAACTCTACAAGTCATTTTCATGTTAAAACGCTTTTAATTGAGTCCAATTCCAACTGGTCATCACCCTATCTCTCTATAAATATTTCCCTTCTGCATGTTATTTAGGAAAAAAAAAAAAAAAAAACCAGAAACCTCCCAGTCCAGCATTGTGATCAATTTTGTGTCGAAAATTTTAGAAAGCAACACTGCAAGATAAGTAGTTTGATCATAAATTAGAATGAACATACGCTATCTAGTTATATATATTATTATTAAAGTCATTTCTTTTGAAGTTACTGTTTACGTACCAAGCATGTCATGATATATTTACAAACACGTCATTAATCATGCTTCATTTCGCATATTATAGTTATATATTTTTTTTTGATAAGTAAAAATATTATATATATCAATAAGAGTAACCAAGTATACTGGATGTATACAAGAAAACCTATCCCATACTAGAGAGCTCCTAATGACCCAAAAAAACCCGTAAAAAACTACTCCCAAAGCTTGAGTAGGAATAAAACAAATGTCCCAACCCCAACCCAATGTTTCCCGTAGACTAAAACCCCAACCCCAACCCAATCTTTATAATGCTCTCCCTTTAGTCTTCCCTCGACTTGAGCTACCGCCCAAAGCATTGTAGTTAATTTCCCAAGAAAAACACTCCAACTCCCCGCTTTTATTGGAGCATTGTTGAGCCATGAATGCTGAATCCCCTTTGCGCAAGTGTTTCAAGAATTCTGAATTCTTTCCTGCCTTTAGAACTGCTTCCATCGTAGCCATCAACCATCCTATACCACTATGATCCATAGCTAGAGACGTCCAAACCCTTCTGCTCCTCTCCACAATTTTTAATGAGGACCTTCATGCTTCTGGTAAAAACTCAAAAGCCTTAGATTCCACCCAAAAACAAACCACCTCCCCCATAATAGTTATAAAGCTTCATATCAGCGATTCCCAATCTTCATTCCTGATGAAGAATGATGATTTCCTAAAAAAAATCCGATCGCCAGAGCTAGGGCTGCCGCCGGAGTGACCTTCGAGGAGTCGCCTGAGGCCGGCGGTAAAGTCTGTGGTGGTGGGAGCAACAGATTTGGCAAAACGACATTCCTACAGATCTCTTTTCGTTACAGTCTTGTCGCCGGAGGGAGAACTAATGTCGAAGTGCCCTCAAGACGGGTCGCCAAAGCTCGTCGATCTAGTCTGTGTCAGAAAGGCATAGGTGCGACGATCAAAGATGCTTTCAAGAGAGAAACTCCAAGGTTTTCGAGAAAAAAATGGAACTTTTTGGGTAGCCGAAGGGATGGCCGGTGTCGGAAGTACCCTCAACAAAGACACCGGAGTCTGTCAACTATGTCTGTGGTGGTGGTGAAGGGTGGCGCTGGATAGAGCCTAAGTTGAAGGGTGACGGCGGGATTCTCTCTTAGGGTTTTATCTCTCCTAGGGTTTTTTTCTCTCTCTTAGGATTCCTATAGTTATATATGTATTATGTCTCTTATGCATTTTACATTGCATGACACATAAGTTTTCATAAGATCAAGTGTAAGATAAGCTCATAACAATTAATTAGACGATCATTCAGATATATGGTACCAATGCAGTTTCAAGATGGGCGTGCAAGCCACGAACTCAAGCGTGGTCTACCGTATGATGGCAGAGTACTGCACAATTGGCTTCCTTTGTTGCAATACGGGAAGTTATTGCATACAGGATTAAGTGTGTTGGCCAGTCAAATAAATCAGATAAGTCATAAATCAAATCAGTTAGTTAATTTAGATAAATCAATCATATGTATAGCATAAACATTAGTATGATCAGACATGATTTTAAGCTTAGCATTAAATGTTTTATGAAAAACCTTATGTTAAGTATGTTTACGTTAGATGAGTTTCTTACTGAGTCATCGACTCATTTTAGTTTGTTTTGATGTTTTTAAACCACCCTAGGTCAGAATATTTATGAAGGTAGAGCTGTAGGATGGGACTTAGTCCAGGGTTGCATGACAGTGGCCTAGATCATGTACAAAGAGTTTAATTTATGATTTTTATGGCATAATTTTTTAGAAATTTCAATAAATACTTCTGCGCACTCTCATTTATGATTTGTATATTTTAATTCAACACACTTTATTTATTAAAAGGAATCTTTGTACTTGGCATTACCTTGAGGATAAAAGAAAGTATTTGTAAGTCTCAGTAGTACCACTCCGGCTCTGAGAATTTTAAAATTGACTTTATTCTTAAACATGGGGAGGGACAGTTAATATTACCGTTATTGCCAAGGGGCTTCCAGAAACTTGATTAAAAATATGTTCCGCACTTGTTTTGGCAGAAGTCTGCAGTGAACCTAGACCCATTCTCTCTTACCTGTATGATTGGAATTCTATTCTATATTTATTCATCCACAGATTCTAGTATGGAAAATGGTCCCTATTTGTCTGGTGTAGTGTATTTGGAGGGAATAGAGTGATAGAACTCTCGAAGATTGCTAATGAGCGATAAAGAACTTATAAGTTTCTTTCAATACTTTGTTACTTTGGGAAACCCCAAGACTTGTTAATGGGCTAAGTTTTCATTATTTTCTTGTATATTTTTCTATATCTGAATGGGTGTTTTTCTTGTATGCGTTCTGCATGCTTGGACTATGTCTGTTGTGTTCTATGCTTATAGAATTTTCTAATGCTTGCTAAAAAAAACTCGCCCATAGATTTTGGTAGAAGACAAATCTAATAAGAGAAATGGTCCCGTATCAATTCCCACAGCTAGACATAAAGTATCCTGTTTCAAACCCAAAGACTAAAGCTATCAGTCCTGGGGCATGGTTTGGAAACTATTGGCGCATGGTGATTGTTAGAATTAGTATTTTTGTCATCTTGTCTATGATTGCTCTTCATTATTATTTTTTTATTAGTAAATGAATGTATTAATAAGAATAGGCATAGCCCAAGAAGAAGATTTCAAGAGGTAACACCTATTTAGGAAGAAGAAAAGGAAACAAGAAGATCATGCAAATCTAGGCCATTAAAATCTACAGCTTTAGCCCATAGGAATAAAGTTTTAACAAAGAGTAAAGTAATCTCCTCCACTGATCGCTCCTTTGTCTTCATTTGTTGTTGGACATCAGTTGTAGTTGATCCAAATCGGTTTCTTTTATTAGTATGCCAATATCTCAAGCTGCACGTATTTATATAATCTCTGATCTCCACCGCTTGGGGTTTGTGCATGCTTATTTCATTTTATTTCTTTATTTTTCTTACAATAAATATGTAGTGTATGGATGATAAATAGAATAATTTTACAATATCACTGGAAATAAACATGTAAATATCTATATCTATATATATTATTTGATATGTACATGTGGATTTTATTGACAATAGGCATCAATGTGGCCTTTATGTTAGTATAATTTGTAGTCATTTTCTAATTAGGGTCCTAGTTGCAGTTTAACGAGAGTCCATGGCATACAAGTTCCTATCTATTCTCCATATTCTTTTTCTGTAAGTTAGATTTTATTAATAAGTTGGATAATTATTTGGTGGAATTATCTATTCCTAATTTCCTTTTATTAGAGTATTTGTTAATAAATATATAATGTGTGCTGCTGTATTTTTCTTGATTCTGAACTATTAAATTCTAGACGTGCAAGTGAGCTGAATATCTTAACCGGCCATTGCTTAATTCATCTAACTGTGACATGCAAGTCCATTTAGCTATTAGATTATTTTAATAAAATGGTATTGTCTGTGTTGGCTTCCATTGGCAGGATGATCATAACGGATGTATTGGGAGATATTCAGTTTGACTTTTATCACCGTTGGTTTGATGCTATCTTTGTGGCTAGTGCTTTCCTTTCTCTGCTTTTGCTTTCTGCACATTATACATCTCGACAAGCCGACAAACATCCAATTGATTAATGTAATTTGGCAGTAAGTATATGTGATAATCAGATACTATTTCGTTTCATTTAATCAAAGTTCCAGTTGTTCGTAACTTAATCCAGAGTACTTGAATCTTCCAATTGCTTACCTTGAATTTATGATTGTTGATCAGGAGGTTTTTACACTTGTCCAGATTCAAGACCCAAAAGGCTACAATATCCAGGTCACTACTCATGACCCTTCTAAATAGATTACGAGATCTGCAGTTCCCTTTGTGGATGTGGCTTTTAACGAGCTCACCATATTTGTTGAGTCCATCCTATCCTGATTCTAAAATCTTAGGAGTGCACCATATTTGTTGAATCAGTCCACCTTATATCTGATTTTGAAATGTTGGGACGTAGGAGATGGGAAATTTTGCTTCAATTAGATTACACCACCGTTAAAACACCAGATTACTGCTTGTAATCATCTTGAAAGTTTCTGAGGATTACAAAGGGAAATTTGTTTGAAACCGCACCTGAGATTTATGATTAGGAGTTAAATGGCTTGGGCGTAGGATTGCTTTTTGAACCTGGGAATTACATATATCCACATATCATTACGAAACACTAAAAGATTTTGGGTCCAATTTACTATGTCATTATTGGGTTTTTGGCCAAGTGGGGTGTTATCTCAGCCAAATTTATCCAGTGTATGCTTTGTTTTCTTTCTTCTTTGAACATGATCAGACTATGTTTTCATTCCAGCTGCATGGAGTTGGGAAATAGATCTATTTCTGCCACTTGGGCCCTACCTAAGACAATATCCCCAATTACCTCTATATGAGATGTCATGTCCCTTTTTTCTTTTATAAGAACTATACACATCATTTAATTTTCTTCTGCCCATTTTGCTCCTCCCATATTAATGTGGTAGTAATTTGTCACGATTATTATTGCAGGTCTAATTCTCAATGATAATGAGAAACACCGCAAGGCAAGTACTGTGAGAGCAGTCAAAGAATGATGGATAGTGAAGGGAAAGAAGAGGAAAGCTAAATCCAAGAACACAAGGGTCAGAATATTGGTGTGGATTATTCTTGTGTGTATAATATTTTGTATCGAATACTTGAATAACTAACTATTATATTGAATGCTACTGCATTTGTAATATCTGATTTCGCTGATTCAATAGTTTGAAAAAAAAAATACCCATTCTTTCAATGCAAATGGAGTGGTAGAAAAGATGAATCCAGTCGGTGCATGTCCATTTATTTTGATTGCCAAAGGCAGTTTAATTTGTTGTGATCATAGCTGAGATATGAATTTGCAATTACCATGCTCTTTAAATTCTTTCCAATTAGGTAGTATATTAACTTCTCTATAAAAATAAATAAATCAATTGCAACAGATATTGTTTTATTTTGTCTCTTATTTTCTTTCATTAGCCATAACTAATGTGATTTATGTGAACTATTGTGTCAGATTATTTTTAGTAACTTCTTTTTAAAGGTGGACATAAACAATTTGTATGGATGTGCAGCACATCATTGAGGTTATTTGGTTAGTTTGATTTCATTTCTAAAGGTGACTGCTTGTATCCATGCGTTGGCGATCAAGACTAGGGCAAAGGGGTACATTTGAGCGGATCGAGATGGGTGAAGGGCAGGTGAGTGGTGGATGTAGGTGTTCTAAAGAACATGGATCAGGCAAACAAGAATTTAGGGAAAGTGTGGAAGAGGGATGAATGAGAATGAGAGGAAGAGGGCCTGGGAGGGGAGGAAAGACCCTCCCTAGGAGAATTAGCAAACATTTTAAGCAGTAGTGATGTAAAAATAGCACGTGTAAACTTTTAGCTTTTGTATAACAAACAAAATCTTTGATCTTCTAAACCAAAAGGTCTTTTGTATGGTGCGCCAGAGTAATGGAGGATTAGCTAACAAGTTTTTTGATTTCCTTCTTATTTTTTAATCCAATTTCCTTCAGAGTTTAGTGAACTTTTTACGAATTCATTGGTTACAAAATTAAAAAAGCATGAGCTGAGAATGTGATACGTTAAGAAAACTAAAAGACTACTAACTTCAAATGTCAATACTAACTAATCAGTACAATCATTTTTCATTAATAACTTTAACTTAGATCGAAATATTAATTCATTTTTATTTAAATATGGAATGGAGGCTGGATGATGTGGATGAACACTAGCAAAGTTACTGAGAGAGAGAAAAAAAAAGAAAAAAAGAACGCTAGCAAAGCTCATTGCTTCCAATAAAATTGTTATATAATCAAGAGTTATTCTATTATTAAATAGGTGTGTAAAGCAAATCATATATCATTTAAATGGTAAATTTTGATTTGGAAGATTCAAATTCTAACATTTATCTTTTAAGTCAAATTATGTCATGTAATCACTTTACTGGGTGTTTCTACGCATCAGCTTGATTTTTCTATAATCATATAATTTTTTATTTTTTTGGGAAAAGATAGGGATGGCTGGGAGCTCCCACTCCAAATTCTTTTTTCAAGTTTTTTTTTTTTAAAACTTAATTAAGAAAGTGTTGTTTAATAATATTGTGAATTTTTTTTTAAAAAATATTTAGTAGTGTTAAAATATGATGTAAAAAAAAAAAAAAGGAAATAGACTAGTGGGATCCCTACACCCTTTTGTCTCTGAAAAAAGAGTCATTTATGTTAATGTATATTATAATGTACATTATAGATTCTTGTTTGATCACTCGTATACAGTGAAATTATAACAATAAGAGGTGGTCTGGGAGACCTAGAAATCGATCGCTGATCCAATTTGAGTACCTCTACAGGATTTAATTACATATTATCACTTTAGCGCCCTGTAGATTGAGCAAGGCGAATACAATTAATCGATAGTCTGGGAGACATGAGATAGTTTGATGGAAACAGGGGACGTACTCCGTAGGCGTGCATGGACCATGCAGAGTCTCGAATTTAAAGCTGTAGAGTTCAGGGCAAATGAATTTCAGGTTCAAAAGTACTGATTTATGAACAAGTGAGATGCATGTTTTCTCCAAACTCTTTCAAGGACACTTGTAATTCATCACTCGAGTGAATGCTCGAGCCTATACACAAATATGCTTAGTTAAAGCTCCGACTTCACTTTGGCAGTCAAATAATTAATGTAAGCTTTATCGCAATGGCAAACCTAGCCACGTGCAAAGCAAACGACTTGTTCAGTTGAAACTTGAAACAGCTGCTTGAGCGACCACAAATTAACTCCATCAATCATTCCTCTTTGCATCAACCATATATATTTCTAACTCTCAACAACAACCACCCCCCACAAAAAAAAAAAAAAAGAAAAAGAAAAGGAAAAGAATTCTCAGATGACACAACGTACTTGTACAGCATTTAAAGAAAGATTTATTAATAATTGACATTAAACTTATGCACGAGCTGAAATGCGACATAGGTACAATAGAGACAAACATATATACACGAGTTAACACCTGCAGCAGACACACCCCAGATATGAGTTGTATCGATAAGAACTTATGAGAAGACATCTGGGATACATCTCATAAGAACTTATGAGAAGACATCTGAGAAAACATAAGAACTTATGTTTCATTTTTAGGCAAGCAAAATTATGATGCTAAGAAAATACCAAACGTCATTATGCTTGTTTTTGAAGCTGCAGAATGAATAAGCGCCATTGACAGAGAAAGACTGCACAAGTTATCAACATAAAACTTTCAAGTTAAGGATACCAGAGAAAACATGCTTTTACCGTCTCAATTGATAAAATTATTTGGTTTTTCCACAAGTCAATGATCGATTTGCACTAAAAAAAAAAAAAAAAAAAACAGAACAGACACAAGGAAGAAAAAAAAAAAAAAAGAAGAAGCAACTAACAGCCCATTACCGCGCAGTTGTAGACAAAAGCACCTGCTCTCTCCCTCACAGAAAGGATGCGCCAGTCTTGGTCTACTTCCTTTGGTTCCCAAGAGTGGAGCACAATAACTTCCCCTTCAGGTCCCCTGTGTCCTCCGATCACTAACAAGCTGTTTCCACATGCCTTGAATGCTAGACCCCAACCATTGGATGAGTCAGCCCTAACCGGCAACCTCTTCACAACCGTCCATGAGTTATTCATCTTGTCATATTTTTTTACTTCATTTGTTGCTTGATCAGCAGAATAAAGCTGATTATTTACAACAGCTACCAGAGGAGGGGAACACATTGCTGGCTCTCTCCCCACACCAGAAACTGGATACATGTTATGTATTCTCCTCCATGTTCCCATTTCCATGTCATACTCTTCGCCACAAGTTAAACGATTCGTATTGCTCGACATTCCACCAATCACATAAAACTTCCCATCCATAAAGAAGCCCGAACACAGTTTGCGAGGGATATTCATGTCAGCCAAAGCTTGCCAGGTACCCAGTTCAGAATTGTAAAGCTCAGCAGCTTTTAGAATATGACCATTCTTGTCACTTCCCCCAGCTACAATAGCAACTTCCCCAAAGCTGCTTGAGCCAAACAGACAGCGGGGCCAGTTCATTAGATGGCATCTTGACCAATCCCGACTAAGCAAGCTATACATCCAAATTGCAAATCCTGATAACTCACGGCCAAAGACAAGTAGCTCGGTCCCCACAGCAAGAGACTCCTTGTCTGCATAAGTAAAACATTCATCACAAGGCATCCTGGGCAATCTCATCCATCTCTCTCTAACGGGATCAAATGCTTCCCATGGCATCAGTATACAGGCAAGATAAACCCAGTGCTCAACCACACCAATTCGTCGCCTCAATTTGTATAAATCTCCACCCTCAATCAAGGACTTGAACTTTTTGTTCAAACAGGCCAGATTTGGGTAGTATGATCTATTGCTCCAGGCCAACACATCTAATGCTGCATCATCAGTGAGACCTGGTAGGAAGCTATCATCTGATGCCTGACCATCACACTTGTCCCCAGACCTTGCTATGATCGTTGGCTTGATTTTCTTCAGTATCATGTCCTCAGAATTAGGAATATGCACCTTCTTGTCCAGCAAGCATGTCTTGACATCTTTCAAGCCATTATGTCTAGCTGATAGAGAATTCTCCAACGGATCCAAATCCTTCTGTAAGTACCCATACTCTTGATCATAGGATTTGGGAAGCTGTTTTACACCACAACCCTGCACACCAGCTGTGGCTGGTGCTTCCAGACCTCCTTCCATTTTCCCAGTTGGTTCCTCAAGACAATATCGGAACACCATTTAAACAACTTGCGGTCCAGGACACTATTCAATGGAAATTGGAAGATGTAAAGCAAAGTGTCAGAAGGGATGATATAATAAAATCACACCCAAATTTGATAGCTATAAAAATCAATCTCAACTATTAGACAGCTGAAAATGGTTCTACCACAAAGTATATGATCCCGTGTTTATTCCCTCCCTCAAAAGAAATCTAGCAGTTAATGACATTCAACAAAACAGAGAAAACAAAGCATAAAATAGTTAGCACCTTACAAATAAGTTTCTGCTCAAGACACATAGTTGGGCATTTTGTAAAAAGACAGACACATACAGAGAGGGAGAGAAGTAAACAAAACAATCTCAGAACACTAGACAAAAGAAAGAGAAAAATCATTCAGGTTTTCTTACCAGTACTACAGTTTTGTGCACATAAATTTTTAAAAGGCCACATACTAGTCAAAAACATAATCAATATCACAGTGTTTTTTCTTTTTTATTCAAACAACATCTTCCATCATTATTTTTATTATTTTTCTTCTCCTGTAACTTGTATGCACTCCATCTTGATTGATGCATTGCATCCACATATTTGAAAAACCATAACAGCTAGCCTCAGGCATTAACGAGGTATTGACTATAGGTTAAAATAAAAAAAACTTTACTCTTTAAATATTCCTGGTCTCTAAACGACACCGATGCTTTTGGATGACATTCCTAGGCATTTGGACCATTTGGACTCCACCTTTGGTCGGTTTAAAGCCTATGGAAGATAAGTTCTGCTTGAGACCCAGGAAACGTGCCAGTTTTGACGTGGCATCACATTTGGGTGGTTAGACAGGGTCAGTCAGACAGGTCCAAAGTGCAGAATTTGAAAAGTGGTGAACCTCAAAACTCAAAAGCCAGGCATTTTTAATTGCAAGAAACACTTAAGTCAGCAGACTGTTCCCTTTCTTTGCTTAGCATTGTTCAAATAGGGATAGTCCTGGGGCAGGTTAGTGATGGAGATTGCATCTCTCCCAACCCACACACCCAGTTCATGCATGGGGAGGCTCCTAGCCACTACTGCATTCAAGACACAAGGTCCCCACCCCTGTGGCCCTCCTTGCATAGCAAAAGTTCCATGCATTATATAATAACCAAGACTGAAAATCAAAAGAGTAAAAAAAAAAAAAAAAAAATTACACCATAGAATCACATAAAAATTAAAAGATTCCATGATGTCCCGGTTTTCTGCATTTGACAAGCACAATATGCCAAAAAAACAAGAAAAGATAAACACATTTTGGCCAACACGTTCAACATAACTAATTTCTTTATTTCTAAAGCAAAGCAGTAAAATATCATTATAGAAACAACCAAGGGCTTGTCAACCACAATTATTCACTGTCATGCATTTTGGGAATCAACCTTATAGATCAACAAATAACAAGCATGCATTAAATAAATTCAACATTCCTATAAGATACCCTCTCCGATTAAGAGAACGTGTATACCAGAATTGTTTTTTCCTTCTCTTTTTATAAAATACTCCCACTAGTTGCATTCGATGTGTGGGATCCCAATAACATCCATCGTCAAATGCCCATAATGAGATTCAGAATAAGTAAATTTTATCAAAGATAAACCATAAACATTTATAACCGAAAAAATAAAATGTTTTCCCTAGGTGATACTTGTAAAATGAATGTTTTCCCAAGATCCATATTTATTTAAACCAGAAAAGTCCAGCCACCAGGTAACCAATGACCAAATCAATCAGCCAGTTTGGTTCATACAGCAAACCCTATCATATTGATCTAGGTAAAACCATCTTACCAGACAGTTTTAGCACCCCGGAATGACCCAGCAATTAGATAAGTTAATAGCACTAATTATATGCAAAGCAATCAGTAAAGGTAAATGACCCAGCAATTAGATAAGTTAATAGCACTAATTATATGCAAAGCAATCAGTAAAGGTACGTAGCCAAAAAATTAGGTGATCTTTTGCAGTCAAACCTGGCCATCATTTGCAGCAAGAGACACTCATGGCTACAGAACTAACCACCATCTATGTTAAGTTTCACACAACATTTTTTTAAAAATTATGTTTTATACAACGTTTAATCCTGCTCAGACCTCCCATATGGCATGTTTGTACTCTTGTAACATACACTCATCCTCACACCATCATGATGATCTGAATTTCCATTTGACATGTTTCTGAGCTCCTCCATCACTACAATCTTGCTGTTACCCAATAGTTCCTCATCCTCTCTCTCTCTCTCTCTCTCTCTCTCTCTCTCTCTCTCTCTCTCCTGACATCTCCCCACTCTCATAGGACTATTTTCTTCTTTTGTAGTTACATAGAGAAAGAGAGAAAGAGAGAGAGAGAGTTTTCTAGAGAACAAAGGGAAGGTGCCCCATGGGGGTGGAGGGACAATGATGGTTATGGTGATGATCCCTTGAATACTTCATATTTGTCTAAGCTTCGCAAGGTCATTGGTTTTGTTGACGATGTAAAACCCTTAAACGATAGCAACAGGAGTGCCATTCATCTCTTTCTGTGCACATGTTGGGTGGTGGGGGAGTTAAAGCAGCAATATGCAAAGATGTCAGTGATAATTGTGCATTAATAAATTATTTTTTGTTACAACTCACCACTCACATCATAGGCTGAGATGTAGATACTACTGTTGTCAATTTCTATTGGCACACAAACAAAACCTTCTGTAATAAATTTGCAATATTCATATTATCTGTTCAGTGTACTTTATCTAACCCCCCCCCCCCCGCCCCCCCCAAAAAAAAACAAAGTCTTTTTTTTTTTAACAATGTAAATATAGATATTATCATAAACACCACATTCCTAATAAAGTATATACACCCATGAAATGGCACAATCTAAGTAACTAAGCCCCTTATAAAGTATGTAACTCCAGCAATGTTTTTTTGCTTCTAACCAACAAAGTGCATTTAAGGCTTTCCCCCATAAACCCGTGAATTCTATTTAAGGTTCCACAATTTCTCAAAATGTATTATACTTTGCCATGCAGCAAGAGGAGCAGAGGTGAAGCCAATAATGTGTTCTTCGGGAGGGAGCGGGCATTTGGGGGGTTAAATAAGCTGTTACATTCAAAATTATTTGGGAACGTTAACAAAGTATGAAAAATAAAATAGAAAATAATACCTAAAAAAATATAGAGATTATAGAAACACAATTACATGAAATTCAAGTAAGTTCTTTGATAAGTAGAAATTCACGTAATTTTTTTTATTAAGAAATTTACATAATTCAAGTAGATGCACACATAAAAAATAATAATGTAACAATTTAAAATAGATTTTTTTTTTTTTTAATGTCTTCATATTTGTTATTCATAAAAAATAATTTTTTCATGATTTAAATGTATTGTATCGAAACATTTAAGTGCATCCATTATTTTTCTCTAAAAGTTTATGTTAGAAATTGCAAGTTTTATTTGTAAGAAAAATTTTTCTAAAAGAAATTATCAAACCAAATGACAAATAATATACAAAAACTGGATTTCACTGTGAATGATAAATAAATTAATAAAAGAGTTGATAGCAATATGTGTGTGTATGGTAAAAATATACAATCAGACCACCAAAAGCAATTTGGTGACAATAAAAATGGCTTATTTACTCAAAGGAAAATATGGATTTCAGTATAAACTAGAACATATATATAGATTTTCTTTTAAAGTATGACCAAGTTTTATAACCATACATTTTTTCCATTTTTAGCTCTGTTTTCCCTCTTTGCTCCACAGGAATGCTCTATATTTTTTCCCCACAACTTTAGGGGGCCAAGGGCTTAGAGCCATGGATTTGCCTATTTAGAGGAGGATATATCATGCAAAGTCAGTCACCTGATTACTTGTCGAAAAATAAAAAATAAAAAAGTCAGTCACCTGATTGAACTGTGTAGAAAAAGAAAATGTGTTTAAAACTAAAGTTTAACGGTATGTTTGGGTAGTGAGAAGTATTGAGAAGAGTTGTGAATAGTAGTGTGATAAAGTAATAATAAAATATCGAATAGTAGTAAAAAGTATGTGAAAAGTAATAATAAAGTAAGAAATAGTAGTGAAATATTCTGAAAATACCTGAAGTATTCTCAGTACCCAAACCTAGCAGTTTCCCCTCCAAACAAGCTTTTGCCCAGGAGGCATTCCTTAGGGAAATGATATATTTGTTTTATAAGTCGCATAAGTCTTGTTAAGGCAAAAGAGAATGTTACCCAAGTACACATGAAGCTTACAAGAGATCTATCTAACTAGCAAAAGGAAAAGGTGCCAAAAATTCTTGAAAGTAGAGATATAAAAGTGGCACAATTTTGAAGCACAAGCCAACAAGAGAGGGTATTAAGACAGAAATACTTGAACTCTGGCACCAATCTCTCGTGTTCCTTAGGAAGATGTAAAAGAAGAATGGGGATTTAGGAAACAATGAAAATCATATCCCAAATTTATCTCATCCCGTTCATTATAAATGTAGAGATTCATACACCAAGGCTTTTTTTAATATTGACAGGCAAAAAAAAAAGCATGACTTCTAAATATCCTCCATGCTGACAAAACTTATTCATAATAACTGGATCTGCAAAGAAATATGTGTCTTGAAAAGCAAATAATGGCAGAATCTAATGTTAAACCCGTAATAAACCTATATCATTTCTGGGACAACTGGAACCGTTTCAGTCCATAACCTGTGAAACGGTATCTAAGGCTCCGTAGATCTCAACAGATGTCAAACCATGCATACAGAATGATGAGATTACCATACAACTTCAGTTATCTATTCAAAACAAGAAAATATATTTTTCCTCCCATTTCTTCAGTTGAAGTTTAGACTCCATAATTTTTAAGGGAAACAGACATGCCCCAAAAAGTTTCCTTCCATCTGAATGCGGCAAGGATGAAAATCAAATTCCAAATCCATCCCATTATGTAATGTCATCTCACATGAATCTTATTCTACATCCCATTTTTCCTATCAAAAATCATGCCACTTGTCTATTCTGGGCTATGATTGTTTAGGAAAAAAGGGTTTTTTTTTCGCAGGAAAATATCTTCTCTTTTAGTTCTAAACAATTACTGACGTGGCATATGGGATCTTCCCGATGCACGGAACAGGATCATGCATTTTGAGATTTGTCGGTTTATGGAGAAAATCGGAGAAGTGGCAGAATGAAAATATTCTCTACAATCATTTTCCGGGAAGCCAGGAGCCGATTTTCTGCATAAACTGACAAATCTCAAAATGCATGATCCTGTTCCATGCAGCGTCAGGAAGATCCCATATGCCACGTCAGTAATTGTTTAGAACTAAAAGAGAATATATTTTCCTGGGAAAAAAAAAGAAACCTTTTTCTCTAAACAATCATAGCCCAGAATAGACAATAATATCTCCAATTGTTCAGGAGTAATCAATGAAAGCTAAACATCTTCCACAATTATTTTTTATCGCATATTGCTAAAATCATTTTTGCAGGATTGTGGGAAGGATTCGATCTAAAAACCGACAAATCTCAAAGTGCATGATCATGTTCCGTGCAGCGTCGGGAAGATCCCATATGCCACGTCAGTAATCAATTAGAACTAAAAGAGAAGATATTTTCCTGGAAAAAAAAAAAAAACCTTTTTCCCTATGCAATCATAGCCCAAAATAGACAATAATATCTCCAATTTTTCTGAGGTAATCGATGAAAACTAAAATTCTACCACAATTAATTTTTTATCGCATATTATTAAAATTGTTTTTGAGGGATTGTGGGAACGGACTCGACCTATAAACCGACAAGCTGTACCTAAAGGCTCCATGCATCTCAAGAAAGGCAATCCAGGCATGCAGCCAGGGAAACATCCACCAAGCAACCTAAGGCATGTGTTTAGAACTGAAACTTTTCTACTTCCCACCGGAATACATTGCCCCCTAGATAAATTTTCTGGAGAACAAGCATAGACCACAGCAACATTATTTTATTTATTTACTCTTTTTTCTTTTGCCGTTAAGTAAAGAAAACAGAAGACCTCACATGATCATTTTAGATATAAAGATAATATCTCGAAATTGATTTTTGTGGGACACAGGCATTACATCTGTGCCATGCAGCCAATGGAAAATCCACATATAACCTCGGTAAAATGTCCAATATTGAAATAATAAGTTTCCCAGTTCGTGGAAACAATTTCCAGGGAGAACAAAAAACACGACCCCACGGATAACAATTATCTTTTAAGGAAATTCTCTTTTGGGGATAAGCAATGATATTCTGATATATCCACAGAAAACCAGAAAGTGACATGAAATTGAATTGAAACTCCAGAAACCAAAACTAGTGACATCCAAATTAACATGCAGATATCAATTCCACCAAATCCAACTAAGTTAAGCCAAAACCACAAAACCAAAAAACAAATCCCAGAAGTGACCAGAAACTACGCAAATTCATCACAGCAAAATCTAAGCCAACCACAGAAAAAAAAATATCACCTTGCACGGATCAAGCCGCCTGCGAAATCCGAGATCTCCCCGCCGATCCAACAGCTGAAGAACCTAAAGATTCCCAAACAAGCCCTACTATCCAGACACTCCCTTTCTCGCTCTCTCTGAGCTTAACGCGCCATTTCTGTCTCCAAAACGCTCAGTCTCTCACTCTTGTGTGAGAATCTTATTCACCGCACACACGCGTATATATAGGCGGAGTGTTGGTGTTGTAGAGCGAGGAAAGGGAGGTGGATTTCATTGAGTTTGTTGGGCAGTTTTTGTTGTCATCCCATTGAATTGTATTGTTTTGTATCGTATAGAATTGAATTGGAAGCGAATCGAGAGGGAATTGGGAAATCGGATTTTGGTTCCTTCCTGTGCTTTCTCTCTCTCCCTCTCTCTCTCTCGCTCTCTCTCTCTCTCTCTCTCTCTGCTTCTCCCACCACTCCCTCTCTTCTCTTTCTTTCTAACGTTTCCTCCTTTGCTTCCTTTCCTCATTTTCTAAATTCTCTCTCTTTCCATTTCACCGCTTCCTTTCTTATTTTACTTCCTACTTCTCTCCATCTCTTTCTTTTTTATTATCTCTCGTTTTGATTTTGACTCTTTTTTTTTTGTTTTTTAATCTATACCTTTTATTCTTCTAAATTTTATAATTTTATCTACAAATTATCTAAATTTTATAATTTAATCTAAACTTGTTTTCTTTCGTTTTGGATATGTACGGATGAGCATTTCCATTTTTCTCGATAGGCGGCGAATCCAATATTTTGCTTTGATGACTACAAAATTTTATTAAAATAATTAGGCAATTGATTTGACACTTTCTTTTAAAAACAGATTTATTTTTGTTATAAAGTTTTGTTAAAAAAAAAAAAAAAAACACTAATCCTACAAGAAGCAGCATGTGCGCAAACAACGTTATAGTTCACAATTGATTGAAACTACAAGACTCAAAAGTTTTATAGAGAAGCCCAAAGCCATTATTTGGTTCACAGTTTTCTATTTTGGCATGGTGGTGCTATTGTTTTGGGTAGGAATAGGTTAGGGTGTGTTGACCCTGTTTTTTTTTTTTTTTTTTTTTTTTGGGTAAAAAACATTTTTACAAATGTATTGTCAATTTTTTTTTTTTTTAGCTAAAACATTATTTATAACAAAATATTTTAAAACAATTTGCCTATACGATGTATTTGATGAAAGAGAGTTGTAATAAGTTTTAATGATGTTGTCTAAAATATATAAATTGATAAGAAAATATAGGTTTATTATTTATTTTATATTTTAATATTCTTTTTTATGTGTGATCAAATTATCACTCAATGAATGAAATTATATGAGAAATATTTAATTAAATATAGTAGTTAGTTAGAATCAGAGTTTAAACTTAAAATTTTTGCTTAGATATTACTGAGAAGTCTCACGCGACTTAGAAATAAACTCATTATATTTTTATAAGGAGTTCCAAACTCCTCCTATTAGACATTTTAAAAGGAGAAATTGAGTATTTTTATATGGTAACAGAGTAGGTTAATTTATGACCGATGATGAATTCTTGTGACCTACTCACAATGATAATATCAAAAATACCGACTCACATGTGACAGAGTGTGTTAAGAAGTCCTACACGGCTTAGAAACAAACTCATCCTATCTTTCTAAGGAGTTACCACATTTCTCCTATTGAGCTTTTTAAGAAGAGAAGTTAGTATTTCTATAAATATCATATGTAAATGTAATTACTACTTGTCTTGAAAGTTTAATATAATAAAAAGAGCTAAATTTTATTATTTATTTTATATCTTAACGTATCTTTCAATCTTTTACTTCATTTGTCGATTGTAATTGATTTTAATGTCATGTATTTTCGTGACTTCCTTATATTGTTAAAATAGTATATATATACAACACACAACAAGAAAAATGGATTTTTATAACTAATTAATTGCGATGAAAAGACTATTTATGATCAATTTTAATTATAAATAATTATTTCGTTAGAATTAACTGATTATAAATAAACAATTTTCCTATAATGACACTCTTATACAACACACCCCATCATTATAATCCTTTTCTCACAATCTACCAAAACGTGTGTTACCTCCAACATTTAGATTGGCACATGAGACTCATGACCCTAATTCTCTCTCTCACACACACACACACAAATATATATATATATATATATATATATATGAGCTCCACTTAGCATCAGTACTTGCTAAAGCATTTAGGGTCGTTTCCACCAATCACGAGCAATTATCTTCTCGGCCAATCCTTCTCCAACATCCTTCTTTTTCATCTTCTTCCGATTGTTTTTTGTCATTTTATCGATGCTTTTAAAGGTCCATTGTTACCCTCCGACCACTTCCACACACACATTCTTCCGCTGGTCCATTATCTTCCAGCTTCCTCAAGTGCATGCCTTCTAACTAACCTACGTACACAGAAGCATAAGATCAAGTGCATGAATTCTTAAGATATCAAGAACTAGATACATGTCTCCCGATTTTCCATGAATATATTAATACTCTTTATGTATATATATATATATATATATATATATTCAAAAAATCAAAAGTCACAAAGATTGAAAATCTTGATCAACAACTTATATCCCGGAACAATTATAAATATGACGTTATTGCTGGTGTAACAATATAAATATCAACAAACATCTTATTCACCAATGCAAATAAATTAAATAAGCTCTGGTAATAATGTATATTCACTAACCCATACGCAAAAATGCTAAGAATGTAAACGCTGATAAACTAACCTTTCTAAGATCTCGCTTGGATTGAGAAATCATATCATTTTATCTCATTTTTACAATTTTTCTAAATATTCTTATGGTTAAATTAAATATAATAAACAATTTGAGGTTTTTCAAATTCTAAAATAATAATAATAAGTACTTTATTCAACTTTTAAATCATCTTATCTCCTCAATTTACTATCCAAACCATACCAAATTAGTGTGAACAGACCAGCTTCTTATTGTGAGATTTCACCCGCATGCAATAGATACGTCAAAGAAATCCGACAAGTGAATTATAATGGAACAACCACCCTTAACAACAACTAACTATGAGATCACTTGACCATTTAATTGGTATCATTTTCTAGTTGTTTAATTCTCTCTCCTATTGCCTTGATCGGCTCATGTTTAATTAGTATATATAGCTCCACGGACGACCACTCTATTCATGAATCTATTTAACACTTCATTAATAATACTAATGATCATCTTGTCATTGAAAAAAAAACATGACAAGATACATATATAACTACTATGTACTACGTGTTGTTGTTGTCGCTGTTTTTCTTTTTCTCTTTTACTAGAAACAGAACATGATCAAGTCGTAAAACGTAAGACATGTTATGTTCCCATGCAGTTTTGTGAAAAAGATATATAAAAGGAGAAATAAGATGCGAAAGAAACGTGTTAATGTTGTTGTTTTTTTCTTTTCTTTTTTACCCTCATTAAATGGGAGAGATCATGAGAGATCTAGAGAGAGAGAGAGAGGGAGTGGAAACGTAAGCTTGATATTCTTTATGACTTCAAAAACAACTTTCCAAAAAGATGTTTAGAAAATGCATTAAGGAATATATTCATTAAAAAAGATTAATATTTGTGATTAATTAATTGTAATTAACATAATTATTTGTGATAAAAATAATTTTATTTTTGTAAATATTTATTTTTTTCGTAGTGATTTAAGTGTCTTCTTCCTTTTCGGTTGAAAGGGTCTAGATTATGCATCATGCCTTGTTCTTCTTTCCAAGAAGGAAAAAAAAGGCGTATTAGGACATGATCATCATGATGCAATGCATGGGGACAAAATCTACATCTGGCTATATATATATATAATATATATATATATATATATATATATATGCGTGTGTCGACAATATTTATGTGCCAACGTGTTTGTGTTTTTCATTGCTTCGTAAACATCATGTGTTACGTTGCGTTTTCTCTTAAAAAGGAGTTCAATTATTATTGCGTCACTTTATTTTTCTTTTTTTAAGAAATTCAAGTTAATTTGCTACATTTGTTTTCTAGCCATTAAATGATGATCTTTACAACTAGTCTTTATCTTAATGATACAGTACAGATATGCATATTAAAGAAATTTAATAACATTTATTGTTATTCACGTGGGTTTCTAGTCTTATAATATTATTAAATACTTAATATTAAATAATATAATAAGATATGCATATTTTATAGATTTAATTATCTTATTCCTCTCGTGCTAGATTTTAAAATGAAATTCGAACGGAACTGTTAAAGAATTATAATCCTGATCAACTCAAAAAAGTTTAAATTATTATAAATTTTTTTTTATTTACAATTAATTATTTTCAACAAAATGATTATTTTTAATTAAAATATTCTATTTTCGAAACAAATAATTATTTTTATCACAATTAATTGATTATAAATGCCTTTTTATTTTTGGTAGTGTAAGATGTATATAAGATTTTAATTTTTATCAAGCCTTGATCAGTACGTAATTTAATCCCAGACCGTTAAGTGACTAGCTAGTTTAGTGGTAATTAATTTCGAAGCTGAATTTTTTGTATATCAGAAAAGCATGTTCTATATATATAGCATGCATGTAAATTCTGATCAATTTCCAAAGTTTAGAGCATGGTCTCCCCCTCTTAGGAGCAACATATCAATGCATTATATATATATTTAGAGGTTTGAATATATTTTATTTTATATTTTCTTAATAAACCACATGACTTTAGGCGGCGGTGGTGTCATGACGTCAATAAGGTTATAAGAAATATAAGTTTCAGATGGCCCAGTAACATTACTATATATGTTGCTTTGATGCTAGCTAAACTCTCTTAGAACACCTTAATTTTCTATTTGAAAATTTATTTATTTGTTCTGGTTAATTGGATTGGCTGAGCTTCTTAGCCATGATGACATGAGTACCTAACTTGCTTTCAATAATTTATATAATCCAATTTAATCCAATAGATTGCGGGATTTTATTTTATTATAATTAATAAATGAAAAATATTATGCATCATTTTTTTAATTAGTATAATTTATCTTTATTTTTAATGTGACAATATATGAGACGATTTATATATAATGACTTATAAACATATAATTTAATCTCATGTTTGAGGTTACATTTCGAGATTTAAAAAATACTTTTAAGTAGTTAAAAATATTTAAAAAAATAATAATATATTTGATAATTTTATCATGAGAAGTACGTTAAGCAATTAAAAAAATTAAAATTTAACTTTTTCAAAAAATATTAATGAAAGTTTTTGATAAAATTTCTTACACATAATTATATATTTTAAAGAGAGTGATATTATACGTACACAGACTTTTACGCACTTGTTTTTACTTACTACCGTGGCACTTTTTGATTTGCAACTGTAAACTCATTTATTTGTTATTGCAACTTATTTTCTTTTTAACAAATCGAAATCTATCATTTTTATTTATTTTTAATTTTTCTGGTTATATAATTTTTTAATAATAATATATCTAATTTTATAATGTATAAATACTGTATATTTCTTTTAAAAATAAGTCGAGTTTATTTTTAAAATTAATTTTATCATGTAAATTTTAGAATTCATTTTTTAACAAAAAAAAAAAAAGACTTGTGTTGCACGATTATAAATATTATATTTTACTCATTTCAAACTTTATGTACAATAGTTATCATTTTATTTTGTATTCATGAGATTTGCACATTTTAAAATTATATTTAAAATTATTTTATATAGTTTAAAATTATATTTAATTTTATTATGTACATATTAAAATTATATTTAATATTGCTATAAAAATTAAGGAGGCAAAAATATCCTAATTAAAAGTCTGGACGCTTGACCTCTTTTATTTTTAAAAAATGCATCATAGCAGCAATGCATAAAAATTTGGACGTAAAAGTCTGCGTACGTCTAGCATTTCTCTTTTAAAAAACTATCCTAATTAATTTTAAAAAACGCTTTAAATATATAAATCCTAAATAGTAAATAATTTTTTAGCAATAGAATTTATTACATTAAATTTTAAATTATAAATCTTAAATTAAAAATAATATTTTTTACTACAATTTCAAATATATAATAAATATATGAGACGAATTGTATAATTTATTCTTCTGACTAAATATTATATGAGACGATTTATATATAACGTGATTGTGATGAATCTACAGGAGAACATTGAGGCAGGAAATGCAAGGCTAGATTCTTGCTTGAATTCCACACCATCCAAATTGCTTAATTTTACTGTTCTTTTTTTTCTCTGCCTTTTTTGTTCGTGGGCTGCGATTGTTGAGCCTTTTAGCATTTTAGGCTCAATAGATCCATTAAAAGTACAACCCAAGCCCAAATAATATTGATGAAGCCAATCCAAATTAGTAATTACAATTTACACCCGAAAGTTAACTTCGTTTGGGGGCCCATTATGTTGACACCATTTGAAATCTAATCACAATAAATTCCAGTCCTTCCCAAATTCCCAATTCTGGTCAAAACATTCTTGCATCAGATAAGTGAACTAAAGAACCATCCAACCCCAATTTTAACATGAGGACTACTATAATTATAAAAAAAAATTTATAAAATTAAATTTAAAAATTGATGTAGTTTTATATAATTCGTTAGATCTATTTTACAATGAAATAATTTTACAATCTGACGAGCTACATGAAACTACGTCAATTTGTAAGGTTTAGTTTGTGAAATTTATTTGTGATTAACGTATTTCTTTTTTAATGTTATAAATTTCATAAATTTAAGGATTTAGAGTACGAGATACGGACATCATGTTGAGACTAAAATAAGCATTGCACATGGGAATCCCATCACTTTTGGTACTAATGGGGACCCTACTTTGCATATTCAACCAAACTTTTTGAGCTGGCTAAAACAGATAATGAAAGGCATTAGAATACTACTTATCGTGTGTTTGCTTTATATATATTATATGAAATGTAGTACTGTACGAGTAGAAAATTAATAAAAAGTTGCGTTAAGACGCGTTAACGATGCAGTTTTCTTCAAAACAATCTTTTTTTATGAAACAAATTTTCTTCCTTGATGTAATACATCTCATATTAAGATCGTGACTTTTAGAAAATAAGATGAGATCTGACGAGATTAATTATGAGAATAATAATAAATAATTTATGAATAATAATATAATTATTTAGGTTAAAATATTTTATTGAATTTTGAGAAATAAAAGAGAAAAAATCAAATAAAAATATAATATTGTTAGAATATAAATTTTAATATTATTTTTATTCTTAAAATTTAAAAAGATCTTTTTGTATTTTATTTATATTTTAAATGAAAAAAATTAAAAATTAAAAATGAAAAAATTTTTATGTTTAAGTGATGTACTATAAGAATGAAATTAAAAAATATATATATATATATTTAGATGAAGCCGCAACCCGTACGGCGTACAGGATGTTATCAAAATGATTACACCAATGGCATTCACGATCTCTCTCTCTCTCTCTCCTTTTTATTTCTACATAGAAAATATGTATACATAGAAAATATCGTTGTTATTACTTGATTATTGAATTACTTTTATTCAACACAAGTAGTAGTAGCCAATTATAAATTTCCACGGGGAATTATTACTTTAAATTCAAAGCAAATGATATAATAAATAAATAAATATTTTGAAAATAATATTATTTAGTCACATTCATGGGAATCGTATCGAATATTACAACAGAGACACCAGCAAATAATTAAGTTTTTCGTGCATGTCTGAAACTGCAATAATCATGCATGCAATTAGTTTTCGTGCAAATAAGAAATTGCATTTACATGATCAACGTACACTAGCTAGAGACAATTACCAAGAAATATTAATTCCAAATATAATGACATATATAGTGACCCTTTACATAATAAGCTTAAAAAAAAAAAATGCAACTTTGGAACATTAACTTTGTGGACCGTAACAATTGAAAAACTCATAAAATAGTCTGTAAGGCAATGCAGGGAGGGAGGGAGAAAGGGAGGGGACCACTAGATTGGGTTATTGATGAAAATGAGTCTTTAGGAAGACTTTGACCAACTGATCAATTTGTTTTTAAATTGCAAAATGCATCCCCCGCATGCATAATTTGAAAATTGTTACGGCCACAATAATAATAATAATAATATAATAAACAAACTTTTTACCAATTGATATACATAATTTATAATCCATTATGTTTAATTTAAAATATGATGGATCATATCAAGTTTTATCAGTTTATAAGATATTTTTATATAATTTTTTTGTGCTTAAATGTCTGGTTTGTTTTTAGAGAGTAAATGAGATAAGATGAGATAAAAATTAAAAAAAAATGTTGTTATAATATATTTTTAATATTAATTTTATTTTGAGATTTGAAAAAATTATTTTGAAATTTAAAAAAAAATTGAATGGTTTATTTTATTTTATATGAAATTTTAAAAAAATATAATGATAAATTCAAAATAAGATGAGATATTTTAAAACAATATACAAGACCTAAAGTATTTATTACAGGAGTATTTCTACTCAGCTACCTATACTGTACACCCACTACTGTTTTAAATTTTTTTCATCCTACTAAGTTAATTGAGTTCTTATATATTTTCCTTATTCTACACCACATATTTATTAAGAAAAAAATAAAATATAAAAATAAGTGTGGGTACTGTTTAGGCCGAATCTGACATATTTCACATAATACACGAGGAAAGGCATCAAAAGAGTCTCTAGCAAGACTTTGACCAACATGAAGAGAAACGTTATTTTGCCGGCCTCTTCCACATCCTCTGTCCAATAAATAAGGCAATTTAAATTGATTGCAAACAGATAGACAAACCAATGGGAGAATGAATTTACGTACGGCCTGCTTGTGAGGTTGTGAGTGCGAGAGTCGAGATAATAAAGCATTTGAGTGTGAGAGAGAGATAGAAGAATTAAGAATTATAACGCTGTGAGGTTGTATGAATATGAAAAAAAAAATCTTCAAAAAAAAAATCTATCTTGATATTTTGACTTACAAAAAAAATTAATTTCGTTAATTCAAGTGCTGAGGGATGCCATGAAAAAAATTTATCTTTTTTAATAATCAGATTAGAGTTCTTAATACTATTAAAGTTGAACACATATTCATGTATATAATAATTAAATATATTTAAAATTTAGTTATTTATATCTTCAAACAATCTAAAACTTTTATATTTTAAAATTCTTCAAGAGATAGTGAGAATTATAAAAGCTATATAAGAAATTTCTAATTTTATCAATTTACACAATATTGCATTATAGTAAATTTTTCTCCACAATTACTGAATCACATCAAACTATTTAGTAAGTTTTGTTGAGTAATATTTTGACAGTAACAGAAAACATGATTGTAAATATCTATCACAATAGTGAATAAAATCCACATTTGAAATATTTATCATTAGCTATGCTACATACAAACTATGAAATTGCCCAAAATACTAAATTGTCTAAGTTTTCTAAAATACTAAATATGCAAACTATGACAAAGAAATGACATGTCTAGAAGAATAAAGAAGGAGATTACTAATTTATCTAAATTTAAAAAAAAAATTACGAAAAGAAAGTTACCTGAAATTGAAAGGAAAAAAGTTACAATCTTTGCTATTGTAAGAACAAACGGCATCCCATTGTTATCTATTATCAGGCGTTTGAAGTTTGATAATTTGATTGTCTGATAAATATTTTCTAGCAAATTCAGCAACACATACTGCACAACAAAAAAGAACTTCAAAATATAAGCATAATTTTGCTAAGTAATTGAAATTGAACAATAAATTTTATTGACTATGAGTTTAGACTCATCATATAACTTTTTTGTATATTATAGAGTCGTAAGAAATGTACAGATGAAGGATTTGCAAGCTCAAATGTGTTTGCTGTTTGAATTGCTCTCTCCTTTGCATTATTAAGACAAAGTCTTTGTTGCTCAAACATTTTAAAAGGTGGTGGATTATGTTCGTTTGATTTTTCTTCATCATCTGATAGACAAACAAACATTGCCATTTGATCAATAATATTGCTTGTTAGATATGCGATCTTCGTAGTAGACTTGTCAAATATAAGAACATGGAAGGTAGAGTTTCCTTCATATCTGAAGACCAAAAAGTACCCAATATCTATGGCATGAAGTTGTGCAAAATCATGCCAACCTTCAAAAAATCACATCTTCCTATCAGCTCTTTCTAATCCCCCTTGCCAATTATGATCATTTGAATGAGTAAGTGTAATAGCAGCTGCAAGCATAGAACCAAACAGTCTAACAAATTTTGCAGGAATGTCCTGCAAAGATCAAATAAAATTATGATTTCATAATCACATTGTAAATAGATACTTGTTACCTAGATGACTAACATAAAAGGGGGAGTGAATTAGGTTATATTATAAAAATTAACACTTATAAATCAAATACACAATATAAAATATAAACAGAATATAAAACAGTAAGAAATGTAAAAAGTAGGGTAAGAAAAAACAAACTCAGTATTTTTATGAGGTTCAGCCCCACTGTCTACGTCCTCGCCTCAAGCTACTCCTTGAGGATCCCAAATTCACTATTCAATCTCGTTTAGGTGGAGATAGAAACCTATTACACATTTGAGCAGCATCGCTCCAAAGAATCCATGTACAACACCTTCTACACTTCCAATTACCTCACACTTGGTGATTCAACTATTCCCATTATAGAACACCTTCTACACACACAAGGGTTATACGCACCATCTTCCTGATACAAGAGTTGATAGTGAGTAGACTATTAAAGTACACTCCTCAATGAGTGAGATAGAAACAATACAGCGCAACCTATATCTCTCTAAAAAAGAATAAGAATTAAGGTTTAAAACTTTAGAAAAGAGAGAATGAGAGTTTTGAAAGAATGATGCAAAACTTAACAATAGATGTGTAAGCTCTTGTTGTTGTGATTTTGTAAAACTTAAGTGAGCTATTTATAGGCAAATGGATTATACTCAATCATCTTCCAAATTCAAAATTCAAATTTTGATGAAGTCATTGCATATGTCATTCAATTTTCAAAATTCAATTTTTGAATGAAGTCATTGGATATGTCATGCACATGTATAATATCATTTTTGAAAATAAAATTTTTAATGAGATCATTATATATGTCATGCACATGCAAAATATTATTTTCTAAATTAAAACTTTTAATGATGTCATGCATATATCATGCTTATGTCATGCATAAAAAAAATACAATTTAATAATTTATGAAAAAAGATTAATTTTTGAGTCTTAATACAATTTCGAATTTTATCAAGAGATGTACAAAAATAATATGAGTTTCATTTGTAGACTTGTTCTTTTATGCTTGATGTATGCTTCGCTCCATTACGTAGATAATTTGAGTTTTAGACTTGAATTTATTTGTTATCATCAAAATCTACAAGTAGATACGAAACTTGAAACCTTGGATTCAACAATCTCCTCATTTTTTATGATGACAAATACTTAGTATAATTTTGAAACTTGCAGTAATGCTTAAACTCCCCCTGAAAATATGCGTTAGTTTTTTAAGCAATAGATAAACATAATTCTAGCATATATAACAGAGTTAAAAATCTAAATATTTACGTCTAAAATTTCTCCCCTTTTTGGCATCATTAAAAAGGAATCATAATTAGTTCAATAAGACATCTTCCTACAATAACCAATAGACAAATAAAATTGTGCGTTAGTAGAGACTGTAGAGAATTCGGTGTAGAGCCACGCGTGTCTGACAAAACCTGCAAAGATTTGAGGTCTAGTTCTGGCAATTCAGTGCGGAAGGAGATTCAAATCTGCTTAATGTTGTTGACAAATAAGATACGTAGAGATTTAAAAGTTTTCGGTTTCTGTTTAAATTACCATTTTCACCCACCGAATGCTAAAACAAATTTCACATTGCTCATTGATCAAGTATCTGTTTATCCAAAACGATAGAATGGCAGAGAAAATTTCGTCTAATAATCTTCCATATTTGAATCAGGAACCGTCTCAACCAGTCATTTTATCTTCTAAGGTTATCAATACCATGATAGAAGCAAAGATGCATTTTTCTAGTAGGACTGATTCTGAGGTTGTTGCAGCATCAAGAACTCTCAGTGCTCAATATGCTGCCTCTGTTACAACCATGTCTCGAAGATAACTAGCGATGGCAAATGAGGTTGATCGACTTAACAATCAAATATCTGTCATGCATCAAAAGCTTGCAAATAAAGGTAGAAAGAATAAGAGGTTAAAGCAAGAAAATAAAAATTTGATAGAATTAGCTCGTGTTTTGAAATTTCGAATAGAAGAATTGGAACGAGTGAGAGTTCAAGCACATAATCAATATCAGTAGATAATGACAGCATTTCACGAGAGAAATAGGGACAATTATAATTAATCTCGTTGGTTTAGCTCGGTAACTTTTGACAATATGCATCCGGCATATCTTGTAGGTTTGACTAAGTAAAATTTGAAGAAATGAAAGTTGTCTTATATTTATTTCTATTTTTATAAAAGCAATCCTTAGTTTTATCTAATTCACATCAAATCTTCTTTTCATCTCTGTAGTTCATCTTCATTCTCACTCTACAAAATTTCAATAGCTCATCAATTTTCTTTCATTGCTTCTTGTGATCAAGATATGAGATATTCTTCACCTCAAACTATTTCTGCATCTGTTGTAGGCGCCATGAAGCAACAAAACACTAATTTGGCTAATAAATCAGATCATGATGCCATTTACGAGCGTGTGGGTCTCGTGACTCGATAATCATATTCGATTGTTGCTTTTTCCGCTCGGTTGCAGTCCAAAACTCACGAAATTGAAAAGTTTAGCGAAACGGTCTTTGTACTTCAACGACTTGTTTATGAGTCAAATAAAAAAATAGTGGAGTTAAAGTAGCAGAATAGGATTTAAAATCATTGCTTGCCTCTTCATTTCGATTGCCTAATCCTTTAGACATGGATGTCATGATGATTTATGAGGAGTAAATGCATTTGAATGATGAGGTTAAACATCTCAAGTTTCTGTAGGTCATTTGAGATAATGGAATAAAAGTATCTAGCAGATATTCATAGCATGCATCATTCCTATTTCTCTTCTAATCATTCATAGTCTATCTTCTGGTAGGGGTTTTGTGAAAATGTCTGCTAATTGATCATGTGTGCTAGTGAATTCTAATACAATATCGCCCTTATGCACATGATCTCTAAGAAAATACTATCTAATTTCAATATGTTTGGTCCTCAAATGTTGTATTGGATTCTTTGAAAGATTTATAGCACTAGTATTATCACATTTAATAGGAATATGATTGTATATAAGTTTAAAATCCTCGAATTGTTGCTTCATGTAAAGAATTTGAGCACAACAACTGCCTGCAGTAACATATTCTGCCTCAGCAGTAGATAATGTAACATAATTTTGCTTTTTACTAAATTATGAAACAAGTGCATGACCTAAAAAATGACATGTTCCGCTTGTAATTTTTCGATCAACTTTACAACCAGCATAATCATCATCTGAATAACTAAAAAGATCGAAAGAAGTGTGCTTAGAATACCATAACTCTAGGTCAATAGTACCGGCAAAATATCTAAAAATACGCTTGACTGCAATCAAATGAGATTGCTTTAGAGATGATTGAAAACATGCGCATAAACATACACTGAACATAATATCAAGTATACTAGCTGTCAAATATAATAAACTACCAATCATACCTCGATATACTTTTGAGTCAACTGGCTTACCGCTTTCATCTTTATCAAGTTTAGTGGTTGGACTCATTGGTGTTCCAATTACCGTCGCACATTCCATCTTAAACTTTTTGAGTAACTCTTTTATATATTTTGACTGATTAATAAATGTTCCATTTTTGCTTGCTCGATTTGCAATCCGAGAAAAAAATTAAGTTCTCTCATCATGCTCATTTCAAATTCTTCCTGCATACTTTTAGCAAAATCTTGGCACATATTTTCATTAGTAGCACCAAATATTATATCATCCACATAAATTTGAACTAGAAAAATATCATCATGTTCATATTTGATGAAAATAGTTGTATCGATTCTTCCTCTTGAAAAACCTTTTTCAATCAAAAAACCACTAAGCCTCTCATACCAAGCTCTAGGAGCTTGTTTGAGTCCATATAATACTTTTGCGAGCTTAAAAACATGATTAGGAGAAATATGATTTTCAAAACCTGGAGGTTGTTCAACATATACTTCTTCATTTATAAAACTATTTAAGAAAGAACTTTTAACATCCATTTGAAAAAGTTTGAAAATTTTATAACATGCATATGCAAGTAACATTCGAATAGTTTCTAATCTTGCGTCAGGTGCATACGTTTTATTATAATCAATTCCTTCCTCTTAATTGAAACATTGGACTACAAGTTGAGCCTTATTTCTAGTGATGATTCCAAACTCATGTTTCTTATTTCTAAAACCCATTTTGTTCCAATAACAGCACGATTTTTGGGTCTGGGAACAAGTGTCCATACATTATTTCTTTCAAATTGATTTAGCTCTTCTTGCATAGCTAGAATCCATGATTCATCAATAAGTGCTTCATCAATATTTTCGAGTTCAATTTGAGATAGAAAAGCAGTATGATTACAAATATTTTTAAGAGATGATCGAGTACTTACACATCGTGAAGGTTCTCTTAGAATTTTTCCACTGGAGGATCTTTCACATGTTTCTACTGTTTGGTTGCATCTTGTACTAAATCTTGATGATCTTTCCTCATGTCTCCATGTTGGACTTCTTCTATTGTATTCTTTTTGTCGAGATTGAGATTATTTGTGTTATTTGTACCTTTTGATTCTTCATCAATATATTTCTTAGAGAGTAGAGGGTTAAATTCATCAAATACTACATGCATAGATTCTTGTACAGTCAAAATCTTTTTATTGAATACTCTATAAGCTTTACTATTTGTTTAATATCCAAGAAAGATACTTTCATCTAATTTTGCATCAAACTTTCCTAAATTATCTCTGTTATTGAGTATAAAACATTTGCATCCAAATATATGAATGTAACTAATGTTGGACTTTTTCTCATTCCAAAGCTCATAAGGGGTTTTATCTAATTTAGACCTTAACATAACTCTATTTATAACATAACATTCAGTACTTACCGTTTCGGCCAAAAAATAACTAGGTAAACTATATTCATTAATCATTATTCTTGTCATTTCTTGAAGAGGTCTATTCTTCCTCTCTATTACCCCATTTTGTTGAGAAGTTCGAGGAGTAGAGAAATTATGCAGAAAACTATTTTCATCACAAAAAAACTCAATATCTTTATTGACAAACTCTTTCCCCCTGTCACTTCGGATATTTGAAATATTATAACCTTTTTCATTTTGAATTCTCTTGCATAACTTAGTAAATGCATTATGTACCTCTTCTTTATGAGCGAGAAAGATGACCCAAATATATATAGAGAAATCATCAATAATAACAAATGAATAATATTTTTCTCCCAAACTCGCAACTCTGTTTGGTCCAAAAATGTCCATGTGTATTAGTTGTAATGGTCTAGTAATGGAAATATATTTCTTGATTTTGAAAGAAATTTTTGTTTGTTTACCAAATTGACATGCATCACAGATTTTGTCTTTAACAAAGTTCACTTTTGGCAAACCTCTGACATGATCATTTTTTGAAAGTTTAAAAATAAGTTCCATATTTGCATGACCTAGTCTTATATGCCATAACCAACTATTTTCATGTTGAACTGATAAACAAATAGTATCTTGTGAGGCAATTTCTTCAAATTCAATTGTATAAATATTATTGTTTCTAAGAGTAATAAAATAAATATTGCAATCATGATTATTCAAAATAATGCACTTATCCTTTTTGAAGGTAATTGTAAATCATTTATCACATAATTGACTTATATTTAAAAGATTATATTTTAGACTTTCAACAAGTAGAACATCTTCAATTATGAGAGAAGACTTATTACCAACTTTACCTATTCTCACAATCTTCCCTTTTGAATTGTCTCCAAATGTCACGTGTCCTTATTCTTTAGGAGTGAGATCAATGAACTTAGTTTTATCTCCTGTCATATGTCTTGAGTATCCGCTATCTAAAAATCATCTTGTTTTACTTACGGAAGACTTCATGCATACCTACAAAAACAATTAAAATAATTTTTCTTGGTATCCATGTTCTTTGAATCTTTTATTTATTAGTATTAGAAGAAATAATATTCTTTGGTACTCATATGGCCCAAATAGTCATTATATATTTTCTTCTAATAGGACAAGCATGATAGCTATGACCTATCGCAAAAATTACAAATAACATGTAACATATTTGAAGAACTTGAGTGATTGTAATAATTTCTTTTTTTGACAAATCTATTTTTAGGAAAAGAATTTTAAAAATCTGTTTTTAATTTAATGGGTTTATCAATTTTTTTTTATAGGATTTGAGTTTTTCTTTTGCCATGTATCCCAAGCCTACCTTATCAAAAATACATCTTTAATTACCAAGAAGTTTTTCAAAATTTCTTTTTCTATTTGTAAATTTTTCAACAATTTTTTCTAAATCAGTTACTTTCTTTTTCAGTTCATCATTTTCATCTTTTGAAACTATATTTTCTTTTCTTAAAACATCAATTTCATTTATTAAAGAAGAATTTTTCTTTTTTAAAGCGGTATACTTAATACCCAAATTTTCAAATTCCTCATATATCTCTTCTAAAGTATTTTGCAATTATTCATAAGAGAGATTTTTGAGATTTGTTACCTCAAGATCATCTTTAGCCATACTTGTGTCGCTGTCTAAGCTACTTGAATCATCATCTCATGTAGTTTTCATTACTTTCCTGCTTTTGTGTCGATCTTTTTTTAGCAGGGGACAATCTACCTTGATATGTCCTGACTTTTACATTTATAACAAATTAATGAATCATTTTTACCTGTATCTTTGTTGGAAGATTTTTTGAAAGGTTTTCTTAGAGGAGTTTTATTTTTCAAGAATCTCTTAAATCTTCTTGTAATCATTGCAATCTTTTCGTCATCGCGTTCTTCATCTTCATTGCTTTCACTTTCATGAGGAATGGTTTTGAGTGCCAAATTCTTCTTTTGCTTTCATTCTTCTTCTCATATTTTCAATGTGTACTCATGGGTAATAAGTGACCCGATGAGTTCATTTACTTCGAGTTTTTTAAGATCTCTAACTTCAAGAATCGCCGTTACTTTTGATTCCCAACGTTTTGGCAAGGAGTTGAGAATTTTCCTTACTATCTCCAAGTTGGAATAAATTTTACCAAGAGATGTCAAACTATTTATAATATTAGTAAAACGAGTATACATAGAAGAGATAGATTCATCATCATTCATTTTGAACATTTCATATTCATGTGTAAGAACATAAATTTTTGATTCTTTGACTTGCAAAGTTCATTCATAGGTTACTTCCAAATTGTCCCAAATTTCCTTTGCTGTCCTACAAGTCATTATTCTATTAAATTCATTACCATTGAGAGCATTATATAGAACATTCATAGCCATTACATTCATAGTATAAAGTCTATCGTCTTCGCGATCAAACTCTTCATCTTCTTTTTTGACCTTTATTTCATCAACAGTTTTTGTTGGAATATAAGGCTCATTTACAATACATTTTCAGATTTCTCGACCTTGAGACTGAAAAAATATTCTCATTTTAACTTTTTAGAAAGTATAATTATCTCCACAAAATAGCGGAGTCCGACTACTGAATTGACCTTCAACGAAAGTAGTTGCAATGTTAGCCATATGATTTTAACTCAATAGATAGTTAATCTTATAACAAAACCCTTACTCTGATATCAATTGTTGTCCAGATGACTAACACAAGAAGGGGGGTGAATTGGGTTATATTATAAAAATTTAACACTTATAAATCAAATACACAATATAAAATATAAACAGAATATAAAGCAACAAGAAATGTAATAAGTAAGGTAAGAAGAAGCAAATTCAGTATTTTTACGAGGTTCAGCCCCACTGCCTATATCCTTACCTCAAGCTACCTCTTGAAAATCCCAGATTCACTATTCAATCTCCTTTAGGTGGAGATAGAAACCTATTACACCTTTGAGCAACACCGCTCCAAAGAATCAATGTAGAACACCCTCTACACTTCCAATCACCTCATACTTGGTGATTCAACTATTCCCTGTGTAGAACACTTTCTACACATACAAGAATTATACGCACCCTCTTACTAATACAAGAGTTGATAGTGGATAGACTATCAAAGTACACTCCTCAATGAGTGAGATAGAAACAATACAATGCAACTTATATCTCTCTAAAAAATAATAAGAATTAAGGTTCAAAATTTTAGAAAATAGAGAATAAGAGTTTTGAAAGAATGATGCAAAACTTAGCAATAGATGTGTAAACTCTTGTTGTTGTGATTTTGTAAAACTCAAGTGAGCTATTTATAGGCAAATAGATCACATTCAATCATCTTCCAAATTCAAAATTCAAATTTTGATGAAGTCATTGCATATATCATTCAATTTTCAAAATTCAAATTTTTGAATGAAATCATTGTATATGTCATGCACATATCATGCATATACAAGAGTTGATAGTGGGTAGACTATCAAAGTACGTTCACCAATGAGTGAAATAGAAACAATATAGCGCAACCTATATTTCTCTAAAAAAGAACAAGAATTAAGGTTTATAACTTTAGAAAATAAATAATGAGAGTTTTGAAAGAATGATGCAAAATTTAGCAATAGATGTGTAAGCTCTTGTTGTTGTGATTTTGCAAAACTCAAGTAAGCTATTTATAGGCAAATGGATCACACCCAATCATCTTCCAAATTCAAAATTCAAATTTTGATGAAGTTATTGAATATGTCATTTAATTTTCAAAATTCAAATTTTTGAATGAAGTCATTGCATATGTCATGTACATGTAAAATATAATTTTTGAAAATAAAATTTTTAATGAGATCATTGCATATGTCTTGCACATGCAAAATATAATTTTCTAAATTAAAACTTTTAATGATGTCATGCATATATCATGCTTATGTCATGTATAAAAAAATGCAATTTAATGCTTTATGAGAAAATATTAATTTTTGAGCCTTAATCCTATTTCGAATTTTATCAAGAGATGTACAAAAATAATTTATGAGTTTCATTTGTAGATTTTTTTTTTATGATTGATGTGCGCTTCGCTGTATTGCGTAGATAATTTGAGCTTGAGACTTAAATTTATTTGTTATCATTAAAATCTATACGTAAATACGAAACTTGAAATCTTAAATTCAACAATACTTTTACAAAAAAAATTATAGCAATTGGAATAAGATTGATTACATTCATATAAATAGAGGTTATTTGAGGACTTTTTTTTGTTTAAATATAACATAAGTAATTAAATACAATGAAAGTTATCGAATTAATTAATCAAAAATATTTATATGCTTCACTTACCAATTTTTGTTCGGCCAAAATAGAATGAAATATTATTTTGAAGAAGTGCGGTGGTGGTAGCAAGCTACTACTCTCAGTCGCCAAAGCCTGCTTGGTCAAGATTGTGAGAAGAGGAATACTAAAATCACAGCTACATAGTTGAGTTGAGATAGTAGAATTGTTTATTGAAAATTGAAAGTTTATTTTAAATGTTCATTATTTTAATGTCGCTTTTGAAATCAATTTGATTTATTTATTTTTTTATTTTAAAATCATAAAAATATAGAAAATTATAACTTGTCTATTATTTTATTTTCTCTGATCTCAGTAATTTAGTCTGCCTTTTAAAAGCATGTTGTCATTTAACGTTAAGTTTTGTTTAAGTTTTTTTTTTCTTTAAATTTTAATTTTACGCAATGCAAAATTCTTAAGTATTTATTATTTTGATGTGCCTTTTAAAATCTTTTCCATTTATTTTATTTTAGTTTAGTTTACCTTATTTTATTTTGTTTTTTATTTTATCTTAGTCATTAAAATATATGCATAGAAATAACTTGTGTATTATTTTAATGTGCCTTTAAAATAATCTTGCCATTTAATGGCTAGTTCTTGTTTTTTTTTTTTTATAATATTTCGACTCTTTTATTATTTTAATTTATTCTATTTTATTTAATTTTGTAAATATTTTTCATTTAATGCTAAGTTCTTGTTTTTTTTTTAATTTCGATTATTTTATTACTCTTTTTTTTAATGTTTAATTTAATTTAATTTTAATTTTCTATTATATTTAATTTGATTTAAAATAATTTATTTAATTTGATTTTATTTTAATTACATAATTGGTGAAGCCATCTATCTAATTATTTTTTAGATAGTTGCTAAGTTTTTCTGTTTATTTTACTTCAATTTCTTATAATTATTAATTTGGTTGGTAAATATTGTTATTATTTTATTTTACTTTCTTATTTTATGATATATTATTCTATTATATTTTAAAGCAATATTTTTTTAATTTTAATTTATTCTTTTATTTAATTATTTTTAATTTATTATCTTAATTTATTTATAAATTAACTTATAATTTTAGAAATTTTAATTTAATTTATTATTTAATTTCATTATTTTTAATTTATTATTTAATTTAATTAGAAATATTTAATTTAATTAAAATAATTATAATTTAAAAATATTTAGATTAAGTATTTCATTAAAAATACTTATAAATATATATAATTTAATTTGTTTTATTTTAATTTATTATTTTGTTTAATTAATTATTATTTTATTTTAATTAATAATTTTATTTAATTATATTTTATTATTTTGATTTATTCTTATATTTATAATATTGTATTTTATTTTTAATAACATAATCGATAAAGTCCAATAAACCCGTGAACCCAACAAACTGGACCTAAATAAGCTTGTGAAGTTCAGCCCGCTGCGAAAACATAATAGCCCAAACCAGAACTTCCAAAACGTACCGTTTTGCCACAAAACTCTCGCCTCCCATACTGGAACGCACCGTTTTGTCACAAAACCCTCGCCCCGCATCTCCAAACGCATCGTTTTGCCACTATCCCCACCAAAATGCACCGTTCGTTTTCAATCCTAACCTCTCCTCCTCTCAACAGCAAACCTTAGATTTTCTTCCCACCTCTTACCTCCTTACTACCGCATTGCTATTGTGCACCCTCTTCCTAGTCCCCTTCCCCTTTCTTTTCCCAAAGAATCTCACACGCACTCTTCCAAATAGCTTTACTCCCATCAATGCAGACGAAATACCAACCAACAAGAATCGAACACAACCAACGATAATAGAGCAAATAGTCTAACACGAAACGGGAGAATTACAAAGAAAAAAATCCAGCCAAAATAAAAAACAAAACACAACCAAACAAAATTAGAAATAAAAACTCAGCCAAACAAACTACAAAACCAACGAAAATAGAGAACAAGCAACTCATAAAGAAAGCCAAACACCGAGAAAAAATTTACCCAATGAGTTCTTCACCCTTCTCTCATTCACTCCGCTGGTTTTCTCCTTCACTGATTTTCTTCCCAAGGTCTTTCCTCTTTTAGACACTTTCTTCTTCTCCCACAAATGAAATACACAGGCCTTCAACCCACTCGGCTGCTCATAACCATTTTCATCTATTTTTCTGATAACAAACAAAAATATCACAACAAAATACTGTATATAGAAACCAAAAATACCAAACAAAATTAAAACTCAACCCAATTAATGGAGATACAACTATCCCAAGCCCAAGAAGAAGCAAACGACGGCAACAATGTAACAATGTAAATAAGCAAGCAACTAACAGGCAATAAGAAAAAGAAAATAACGCTGAAAGTGATATTGTTCATTGATGATTACCGCTTATATTATAGAGGTTAGATATATATATATATATATATATATATATATATATTATGCCTTATAGGTTAAATCCGCAACCTTTTCTAAAGTTTTACTCGAAGTAGTGTTAGTTTTGCCAGCTTGGTATACATACTATTCATTGGCCCATCCGTTACGTAACAACCATTTCTTATATTGGGTGCCGAATCAGAGGCTCCTTTTTCCCTCGCACCAAAGTTGAAAAAGGAAGACAAGATCTCTCTCTATTCTCTTATGTTTCTTTCCTTTTCTTTTTTTTTTTTCTCTAAAAAAACATTTATTATTAGATGAAAGTTGAGATATTTAGATAGTACAATGAAATGAAATAATTTTAAATAAAAATTGAAAATTAAATAAATTATTAATAAAATATTATTGTTTAATATAATTATTATTTTGAAATTTGAAAAAATTCAATTATTTATTATATTTTATGTAAAAATTTGTTAAAATTATAATGAGATGAGATGAGATGAGATAAATTGAAATAAAAGTTCAAAATATGATAAAATATTGATAGAATATAATTTCTTAATATTATTTTTGTTTTAAAATTTGAAAAAGTTAAATTGTTTATAATATTTTGTATGTGAATTTAAAAATAAAAATAAAAATAAAAATATAACTCACTAATCCTACAAGAAGCCCCATGTGCGCAAACAACGTTATAGTTCACAATTGATTGAAACGACAAGACTCAAAAGTTTTATAGAGAAGCCCAAAGCCATGATTTAGTTCACAGTTTTCTATTTTGGCATGGTGGTGCTATTGTTTTGGGTAGGAATAGGTTAGGGTGTCTTGACCCTGTTTTTTTTTTGGGTAAAAAACATTTTTACAAATGTCTTGTCAATTTTCTTTTTTATTTTATTTTAGCAAAAACATTACTTACAACAAAATATTTCAAAACAATTTGCCTATACGATGTATTTGATGAGAGAGAGATATAATAAGTTTTAATGATGTTGTCTTAAAAGTATAAATTAATGGGAAAATATAGATTTATTATTTATTTTATATTTAAATATTTTTTCTTTATGCATGATCAAATTATCATTCAATGAATGAAATTATACGATAAATATTTAATTAAATAGAGTAGTTAGAGTCAAAATTTGAACTTAAAATTTTTGCTTAGATATTATTGAGAAATCTCATAAGACTTAAAAATAAACTCATTATGTTTTTATAAGTTCCAAACTCCTCCTATTAGGTATTTTAAAAGGAGAAATGAGTGTTTATATATGGTAACAGAGTAGGTTAATCTATAACCGATGATAAATTATTGTGACTTACTTACAATGATGATATCGAAAATATCGACTCACACGTGAGTGAGGGAGCGTGTTAAGAAGTCTTACACGACTTAGGAATAAATTCATCCTATCTTTCTAAGGAGTTACCACATTTCTCTTATTGAGCTTTTTAAAAAGAGAAGTTAGTATTTCTATAAATATCATATATAAATGTAATTACTACTTGTCTTGAAAGTTTAATATAATAAAAAGAGCTAAATTTTATTATTTATTTAATATCTTAACGTATCTTTCAATCTTTTACTTCATTTGTCGATTGTAATTGATTTTAATGTCATGCATTTTCGTGACTTCCTGATATTGTTAAAATAGTATACATATACAACACATAATAAGAAAAATAGATTTTTATAACTAATTAATTATGATGAAAAGATTATTTATGATCAATTTTAATTATAAATAATTATTTCGTTAGAATTAACTGACTGTAAATAAACAATTTTCCTGTAATAATACTCTTATACAGCACACCTCCATCATTATAATCATTTCCTCACAATCCTACCAAAAAGTGTGTTACATCCAACATTTAGATTGGCACATGAGACTCATGACCCTAATTTTCTCTCTCTCACATACACACACATATATATATATATAATATGATAAAGAGAAGTTACATCAAAAAATACTTATTCACATGATTAGTAATAATTAATATTCATATTTGTTAAGGACGTATTCTGCTATCTCGTCTACCGGATCCCGGATGGTGGTAACCTGCAAAACAATGACAAGAGGGGTCGGGGTCCGGAACCGCTCCGACGATCAAGTTAGTGTACGGGAGGAGATATGTGATAGAGAGGATGAGAGAATTTGTGAGCGTACCGTTTACCCGTCGTCGGTTGGGTGTTATTTATAGATGCTCCCCTGGGAGGAGGGTCTGTGTGACGAGAGCGCCGAAATCGGGGCGTCACTCGTCCGTCATCCTCGATAAGGAAACCTGGTTCGATTCGGTCGGTCTCATCGCATTAATTGAGTATCCTCCCAATTAATGCTCGATTAGCCTCTTTTGGACAGGGGCATTAAATGCTGCTGTATCTTTTGTCAATTTGGTAATTAATGGTGTGTGTTTGTAGTATCTCTGTATAAAAGAAAAGGGGGGGGATGTAGGCCGGCGGCTGTCTGTCGTTCATAAATGCGGGAGTGGTCTTGATGGGAGACGGGTTCAGGAGATATACCAGCACGTGAGCCGCCGTTCTGCCCTTAGCGTGTTCTCGAAGCCGGTTTAACCATTTCCTGCCCAGATCGGGATAACCAGGGACTCGGCTCGTCCCCGATCTCGGTCTCCCCAGTTGAATTCGGACGCTGCGTCGAGGTGGGTGTGGGTAACGGGCCTTGGGCCTGGTAACCATGTGGGCTCGGGCCCGGGTAAGTTGGACCCCCTTTCAGTACCCCGCGAGTTTTCATCGAAGGCACTTCGATGGAAATTCCGAACGTTAGAGAGCTAGGGTCTTTCTTTCCTTTGATTGTACCGTCCTTCGATACTGGGCGGTGTTCCTTTATTTTCCCGGGCGGGAACACGAGGTTGGGTGTGCTCGGGCGATCCCTGTTGGCACGTCGTTTCGTTTACCGACCGGACCTCAGAGAGACGGTTTGAATTCTGACTAATTAATGCCGAATCGTGGCCCGCCATATTCCGTGTCAGGCATTCAATGCAGTTTTGAAATTTAATTGTGCCGTCGTTCCGATTCCCGAACCGTCAGTGATCCGTTATTAAATGGTGTGGCGCACGCGCGTGACCATCATTAACTGACTTGTCATTTCGGCGCACGCTTCTTTTCTCTGATTGGCCAGTTCGGGGCGTGCTTTCTGTTCCCAAGAGCCACGTCTGAGGTGACGGTTTCGGCGCGGCCTCGTTTTCCGCCCGCATTAAATTTTGCTTCTGGGTATAAATTACCCAGCGGTCTTGTCCCTGTCCTCGCTTCACTGTTTGCTTTCTTGCCGTCCTGCTGTCCTCCTTCTTTGCCTCTGTTCTTCGCCATTTTTCATCCTTTCTCCGTCGCTTTCTTGCCACTCCCTGCTTTCGCCCCCATGGCCGCTTCTGATCCATGCCCTTTCTTCGCCGGCAACGGCTGGGTGTCCACCATGCAATCTTCCGACGTGGACACGCTTAGGAAGAAGCACCACATTTCCTGGCGGCACACCTTGGAGGCCCCGGGGGATGGAGTCAGGGCCTGTGAGCGCGATGGGAGCGCACAGAAGGTCGTGCTCTTCTCCCTCATGCTCTCGAAGGGACTACGCCTCCCCTTCATTCGGCCTGTTCGGGAAGTCCTGCACTTCTTGGGCTTGGCCCCTGCCCAACTCATGCCGAACGGGTGGCGTATCCTGCTGGCCACCTGCGTGGCGTTTAGGATCGTTCTGTCCGGGAAGAACGATCCCTACCCCGACCTCACCGCTCGAGAATTCTTCTCACTGTACCGGCTCCTCCGTCGGGACGGGAATGTCGCCGGCTTCCAGATAAAGCCGAAATGCAGGCTGATCAGAATGGAGGAGAGGCATTCGAGTGCCCGGGACTACCACAAGAGGTTCTTCTACGTCTCGGGCAGGGAGTGGGAGTTCCCGGAGGGAGAGGGGAGCGATTTCCCCGTTCAGAAAGACTGGGGCTTCCTCCCCTCCCAGATACACATGGAGGTTGCCCTCTCTGCCCAGGAGGCTGAGAGGGTGAAGGCGGTGCTCACCTGGGGGGCAGAGGATCCCGATCGGCTATGGTCCGATAATCTCCTCACCGAGGAGAACATTGAGGAGTTCTTGACCCGACCAGACCGGTCCTATGCCGAGGGTCAAAACTTCTTCACTGCCCCGGAAGAACCTCCTACTTCTTCTCGCAAGCGAGCCTCCGATCGGGAGGTGGAACAAGAGAGGCGCACCAAGAGTCGGGCCGGCGAGGCTACCTCGAGCCGTGGCGCCCGACCCAAGAAACAGAGGAAGGGGAAGGGTCCGCGGGCCGAGGGTCCGGACGGAGGTGCCCCCCAAACAGACTCTCCCGCACGACGTCCCGAGCCGACGTCCTCGCTGTCGTCCTCGGACGAGCCCCGGGTCTTAAGGGCTGAGGCCGAGAGGACGGTCATGGAAGCCCAGATCGAGGCGACCGACCGGGCCGGGGTCGACTCCTCAGACGGAGAGGAGATAGAGCGCGCCTTCCAGGAGGCTCTGGAGCATGCCGCCGATCTGACTCCGGGGGCCATGCCATTTTCGGAGGTCTTTCGGCAGGAGTCGGAGGAGCAAACCGCTAGGGCAAATCAGTTGCCCACCCCTCCCCCTTCTTCTTCCGAGCGCCACTCAGATGCCTCTGAGGGGGAAGATGAAGTATCTCGCGAGGAGGCCCATTCCGAGGGCGCCTGCGAGGGAGCCGGGCAGCAAGGGGCTCCGGCCCAAGAAGATCGGGACGAGGCTACCCCCGAGGGGTCGAGGGGGTCCGACCCTCCCGAAGAGGGGAGCCATACGGAGGTCGGAGATGAGAGCGGTCGACCGGCCACCGAGTCCGAGGAGTCTTCGGAGCGGCCACTTCCGACTTTCGAGAGGGGGTCGACCTCGGGGGTTCACTCTGGGGACGCCTGCCCACCTCCTGGCTCGGAAGTTCCTCCTCGACCCCCGTCTCCTCTTCGGCTCCGGAGCGGGGTCACTGTGCTCGGTCAGCTCTTCGGGTCGGATTCGGAGGAAGGAGCTCGTCAGGCCGGTGAAGGGCGGCCTTCCCGATTCGATCAAGCGAAGGCGGAAGCTTCCGCCCGAGTGGCCTCGATGCTGGAGCCTTTGCTGACTCAGGTTCGTTCGGTAGGCCTTGTTGTGTTTCGTATGGTCTTCTCTGTTTAATCTGCTAAGTTTTTCTTTCTTTTTCTTTTTTGTCTGTTCGGTGTTTTAGGTCGCCAGGGAGATATCCCGGACAGTGGGATCCGAGCTGGCCGAGCTTGCCGAATTCAACAGCGAGCTTGGGACCGTCTGCAAGTTCGGGCTCTACAAGCTGCGGCAGGCACGGGACCAGCTCGAGCAGTCACAGGAGACCTGTAGGGGGCTGGTAAGATCGGTCGAGGAGCTGGGGGCGGAAAAGGGCAGGCTAGAGAGAGCCAACTCTTCTCTTCTGGCCGAATTGGAGTCGGCTCGGGAATCGTTGGCAGTGGCCCATCGGAGGAATGCCCGTCTCGTGGACGCACGATCGGCCACCGAGCAGGACAAGATCCTCCTTCAGTCCGAGCTAACCGCTCGGACAGCGGAGCTGGCAGCTTCTTCTCAGATTCTATCTTTGAGGGAAGAGGAGCTAGCTATGTCCGAGCAGGCTCGGGCTGCTCTGGAGGAGGAACTGGTCGGTTCGAGGCGCGCCCGGGAGATCCTGCAAGCGGAGTTGGCGCGGTTCGAGGAAGTCCGGGCTGCTCGGGAGTCCGAGCTCGTGGAGGCTCGGGGTACTCTAGAAGGGGCTCACTCGAGGATTGCTGATCTCGAGCAGCAGATATCCCGAGTGGTGGCGATTCGCAACTCCGCCTGGGGGCATGGTTATGCCGAGGGCCTTCGCCGACTAGGATCCCAGCTCTTGGTGGATCCCGAGCTCGATCCTCGGAGGATAAGCGTGGAGTCTCTTCGTCCAGACAGGGCTGCAAAGAGATTCGTCAAGAAGATCGGGAAGCGCGGCTACCCTCCCTTTGACGAGCTGAATCCTCCGCCGCCCCCTCCTGAGGCTTGACTTGATTAATGTACAAGTGTTTTTTTTTTTTTTTGTATTTTGTAATGATGCTCGAGCTTGATTCGAGCGTGTTTGTACGACCGACAATATATATATGGATCGAGCTTGATCTTCCTCTGGTGTTTTGTCGTTTTGTCCATAATTTCATTCTGTCTTTACCCCGCGAAATTTTTGGTTAAGTGTAAACTTAAGAAAAATTTTCTTAAGCGTACTTGGTCGATGTGCATAAGGTCAGGGTTCAGGAGTTGCAAATTGCTTCGCGTGGAGTGACCGACCCCGCGGGATTCCGAGTCGGATACATCGCGTGGGTGGATTGACCGACCCCGCGGGATTCCGAGTCGGATACATCGCGTGGGTGGATTGACCGACCCCGCGGGATTCCGAGTCGGATGGGTGGATTGGCCGACCCCGCGGGATTCCGAGTCGGATACATCGCGTGGGTGGATTGCGGGATTCCGAGCTGAGAACCTTATAATACGTTGGATATGAACTTTGAATAACATCGGGCTCTTTGTAATTTCGGGAAGCAAATTACATCAGTAGAAGTAAATTGCATTAGTAAATGCTATACATAGTACCTCTTAAGTCTCTCACTGTTCCAGGGGTGGGGTAGGTCGGCTCCAGAGCTGTCCTTGAGTCGGTAAGACCCAGGCCTGTTTGTTGCCGTCACTACGTAAGGTCCTTCCCATTTTGGTCCCAGTTTTCCTTGCGCTGGGGTCGTGATGCCCGTTTGTCTCAGTACTAAGTCCCCGACTTTGAAGTTGCGCGGCTTCACTCTTTTGTTGAAGTACTGCTCTGCTTTGCGTTTGTTGTTGGCAAGTCGGATGCCGGCTTCTTCCCTGCGCTCCTCTAAAGAGTCTAGACGTCCCATCATCTTGGCATTATTAGAAGCAGCATCATAGTGCTGGATTCGTAGGGTGGGCATCCCGACCTCGACTGGAATTACTGCCTCGCAGCCATAGGTTAGGGCAAACGGTGTTTCACCCGTGGGGGTTCGGACCGTTGTGCGATACGCCCACAAGACCCCCGGAAGTTCATCGGCCCAGGCCCCTTTATGCATTCCGAGTCTTTTCTTCAGCGCATTGAGTATGGTTTTGTTGGTTGCCTCGGCTTGCCCGTTAGCCTGTGGGTGGCCGGGGGAAGAGTACTTCACCCTGATCTTCAACTCGGAGCACCATTCTCGGTAATGACTGCAGTCGAACTGCCTTCCGTTGTCTGATATGAAGCTCTGGGGTATCCCGAACCGGCAAACAATCGACTTCCATAAGAACTTTGTGATGGCTTGAGAAGTGATACTGACAAGGGCTTCGGCCTCTACCCACTTCGTAAAATAATCCACCGCCACTATTATGAACTTAGCCCCACCCCTCCCTACTGTGAATGGTCCTATAAGGTCGAGTCCCCATTGATCAAAGGGCCAGGGGGATGTTATCGAAGTGAGTTCTTCCGACGGGGAGTGTAACACTGGGCTGTACTCTTGGCACTTCGGGCACCTTTTGACGAAATCTTTTGCTTCCTGGAACAGACATGGCCAGTAGTACCCTGCACGGGTGGTGCGGGCGGCTAGCGTTTTAGACCCCGTGTGAGCCCCGCAGATTCCTTCATGGATTTCGGCCAGTATATATTGCCCTTCTTCTTTCGTTACACACCTGAGCAATGGTTCAGAGAAGCCTTTTCTGTACAGCGATCCGTCGATCAGCGTGAATCTGGACGACCTATTCTTTATCTTGCGGGCCTGGCCCGGGTCGGGAGGTAATGTGCCTGTTCGGAGGTATGTTGTGATATCGGTTGCCCAGTCAGGATCTACGACGGCCACTACTCCAACTTCGCTGCTCGTGGAGGGAGTATCTATCGTTCTGATCTCGGTGTTCTCTGGGGGAGGGTGTTCATCTTTTCCCGATGCAACTTTTGCTAACCGATCCGCTATATGATTTTCTTCCCTCGGGATCTGCAGTAAACGGAAGTACCTGAATCGATCTCTCTCGATGCATACGAGCTCCAGATATTTTTTCAATTTTTCGCTCTTGGTGATGCACTGGCCGAGTACTTGGTGAAAAACTATTTGAGAGTCAGTTCGGGCCTCCAGCTCAGTCGCCCCGAGGGCCCTAGCAATTGTCATTCCGGCTATGAGGGCCTCGTACTCTGCCTCATTGTTGGTTACCTTGAAGGTTAGGCCTATACCGTAGTTGTGTTGGACGCCCTGGTCGGTGATGATGTGCACGCCTGCTCCACCCCCGGCTCGGCATGAGGATCCGTCAACGTACAGCTGCCACGCCTGTTCCCGAGGTTCACTGGGGATCTCTTCCGGAAACCCAGTGTACTCCGCGACAAAATCCGCCAGTGTTTGCGCTTTCATCGCCGTTCGGGGCTGGAACGTTAGATCGAATTCGCTCAGCTCGATTGCCCATTTGGCTAATCGACCGGACGTATCGGGCTTCTGGAGAATAGTTCCGAGGGGCTGATCGGTCATTACTCTTATGGTGTGGGCTTGGAACTATGGACGCAGCCGACGCGCAGCTGTCAGTAAGGCGAATACCATGATCTCCGTACGGGGGTACCTGGCCTCTGCTCCTTGGAGTGCCCTGCTGACATAGTACACAGGCTTCTGACCCCGATCGGTTTCTCTCACTAGAACTGCAGATGTTGCATGAGGCGAGACTGCCAAGTAAGCCACAAGGGTCTCTCCGGGAGTTGTCTGGCTAAGTAACGGGGGACACGTCAGGTAATCTTTGAGTTGTTCGAATGCCTGCCCGCACGATGTGTCCCACTCGCGTGCTTTTCGGAGGACCTGGAAGAAGGGAAGACACCGATCGGTCGACCTTGCTATGAACCGGCTGAGAGCAGCAATTCGACCAGCCAATCGCTGGACTTCATTCAGGTTCCTCGGTGGTGCCATTCCGAGGATAGCCTGTATCTTCTCGGGGTTGGCCTCGATTCCTCGTTCAGAGACCATGTATCCTAAGAACTTGCCGGATTCGACCCCAAAGGTGCACTTGGCAGGGTTGAGCTTCATCTGATAATGTCGCAGGATAGAGAAGGCCTCTTTCAAGTCCGTCGTATGATCGTTAGGGGAGCGGCTCTTGACCAGGAGGTCGTCGACGTAAACTTCCATGTTTCTCCCAATTTGCTTTTTAAACATACGGTTAACCAACCGTTGATAAGTAGCCCCCGCGTTCTTGAGCCCAAAAGGCATGGCGGTGTAACAATAGAGTCCGCGGTCTGTAATGAACGCCGTTTTTTCCTCGTCGTCCGTGCTCATCTTGATCTGATTGTAACCCGAATAGGCGTCCATGAAGCTGAGGAGAGAGTGCCCAGCAGTTGAATCTACAATGAGGTCGATGCGCGGTAGAGGGAAACTATCTTTGGGGCAGGCCTTGTTCAGATCGGTGAAGTCTACGCACATGCGCCATTTCCCGCTGGCCTTCTTTACCAGTACTACATTAGACAGCCATTCCGGGTAGTGAGCCTCTCGGATGAGCCCAACGGTCAGGAGTCTGTCCACCTCTTCTGCAATGGCGGCATACTTCTCAGCACAGAAGCTTCTTCTTTTTTGCCTGACTGCCCGGGCAGTCGGGTTGACACACAGTCGGTGTTCTATTACAGACCTATCGATTCCGGGCATGTCTGCAGGTGTCCAGGCGAATATGTCTTTGTGCTCAATGAGAAGGGCCTTGAGTTCCGCCTGCACTCGTTGGGTTCCGCTTGGCGCAGTGTCGCTTCGTCCCTGATCTCGTCGTCCCATACTGCTCGGGGAGGTGCCGGCGGAATCTCAACATGCTCGTCCTCCTGGGAGATCGTAGCCACGGAACTATCCCTGTGTTTCAATTCCCGGGCGTAGCATTCCCTGGAGGTTACCTGTTCTCCTCTGACTTCGCCCACTCCTCTGTCGGTCGGAAACTTCATCTTGAGGTAATAGGTGGAAGTGACTGCCCTCAAGTTGTTTAGGGTCGGCCTCCCTAGGATGGCGTTGTAGGAGGAGGGAGCTTTCACGACCAGGAATTCAGTCATGATGGACGCGGTTCTGGGCGCGGAGCCCATCAAAACCGGGAGAGTTATTAGGCCCTCGGGGTGTACTGCCTCGCCAGTAAATCCTTTAAGGGGGGCTCGGATAGGCTGGAGTTGGCCGGGGGCGATCCCCATCTGCACGAAGGCCTCCCAGAACAAGACATCGGCCGAACTCCCGTTGTCAATCAGCATCCTTTTAACTGTGAAATTGGCTACCGATGCTGATATTACCAAGGCGTCATCGTGCGGAAAGGCGATTCCCTTCGCATCCTGCTCGTTGAACACTATCGATTCCCCTCTGGGACCCGGGTTGGCCTGTCTCGGTGCCTGCCCCAGTGAGTAGACTTCCTCATATCTGGCTCTCCGCGCGTGGGCCCTCTGAGAGGAGGACGTAGTCCCTCCTCGGGATGGTCCCCCGACAATGGTTCTGATTTCTCCTGCTGGGTGGCCGGACGCAGGTTCGCCTTAGTGTCTACTTGATTCCCGTTCCCGACGAGGGGTCCTCGATCGAGTTCTGTCTCTTCGGTCGTTCATCCGTTCATCCCTCTGACTATTTTTCAAGGCCTGGCAGTCTTCAGTGTTGTGGCCCTTGGACTTGTGATATTCGCAATACATCTCCCCTCTTCTTCTTCTGATGGACTCTCGCCTTGTTTCTGTCCGACTCTGATTTTCCACCGCCAAGCTGGACTGAGGCCACGATGACAGTCTGTGTTCCCATGGGGGGTCCCTTCTCCTCGTCTCATCTGGGAACTTCCTACTTCCCCGATACTTGCTGGAACCTTCTCCGGCACTGGTTGTCTTCCGGTCGTGCTGTCGGAGCTCCCCGCGTCGCGGGGCTACTAGGGCTTCGAGCGTATCTTCGGCGTTAATGAATCCGTCAGCCTGATCCATGAACCCGTTCAAAGTGGTGGGAGTCTTGCGGGCTATCTCTGTCACGAAGGGGCTCCTGGGCCATATGCCGCCCAGGAGGGCCGCTAGGGTGATCTTTTCGTCCTGGTTGTCGGTGGTCATCCTTTCTTCGTTGAATCTGGACAGGTACCCTTTCAGACTTTCCTTCTCTCCTTGCTTGACGGTCAATAGGTACGCCGCGGGGCGCCTTCGTTTCCTACTAGCCATGAACTGGGTGATGAAGAGTCGGGCTAACGTCTCGAAGCTACTGACGGATCCCGGAGGAATGGTTCCGAACCATGTCCTAGCCATCCCCTTCAGTGTGAGAGGGAATGCTCGGCATGCTACCTCGCCGGGATAGCCATGTAGGCTGATATGGGCTTTAAAAGCTTCTATGTGCTCTACAGGATCCTGAGACCCATCATACAGCTCTACTTGTGGGACCTTGAACTTGGGCGGGAGAGGGACGACCAGGACGTCCGCGCTGTAGGGTGTTCCTATGCTTCCCTGTGAGGAGAGATGCCCTGCTGCCGGGCTGATCAGTTTTGCCATTTCAGTGTACTTGTCCCCCAACTCCTTTAGCTCGGTGTGCATCCGGCGTCTTTCTCCTTCGGAGGCTTCGCTCTCCTCAGGGAGTCGGGAGCTCGCATTCTCTCCCAGGTGGGTTTCGCCGCGGGCCGATGCCTCTTCGCGTGGTTGCCGGAGGGCCGCATTTTCCTCCTTCAACTTCCTCACCATTTCTTCCAATGCTTCCAGCCTTTCTTCCATCGACGGATCTGCCTGCTGGTCGTGCCTGGTCGTTTGGGACGGCGGTAGAGTAGACATGCAGAAAGTACGTTGATCAAAAACAATCGAATCCCACAGACGGCGCCACTGTTAAGGACGTATTCTGCTATCTCGTCTACCGGATCCCGGATGGTGGTAACCTGCAAAACAATGACAAGAGGGGTCGGGGTCCGGAACCGCTCCGACGATCAAGTTAGTGTACGGGAGGAGATATGTGATAGAGAGGATGAGAGAATTTGTGAGCGTACCGTTTACCGTCGTCGGTTGGGTGTTATTTATAGATGCTCCCCTGGGAGGAGGGTCTGTGTGACGAGAGCGCCGAAATCGGGGCGTCACTCGTCCGTCATCCTCGATAAGGAAACCTGGTTCGATTCGGTCGGTCTCATCGCATTAATTGAGTATCCTCCCAATTAATGCTCGATTAGCCTCTTTTGGACAGGGGCATTAAATGCTGCTGTATCTTTTGTCAATTTGGTAATTAATGGTGTGTGTTTGTAGTATCTCTGTATAGAAGAAAAGGGGGGGGATGTAGGCCGGCGGCTGTCTGTCGTTCATAAATGCGGGAGTGGTCTTGATGGGAGACGGGTTCAGGAGATATACCAGCACGTGAGCCGCCGTTCTGCCCTTAGCGTGTTCTCGAAGCCGGTTTAACCATTTCCTGCCCAGATCAGGATAACCAGGGACTCGGCTCGTCCCTGATCTCGGTCTCCCCAGTTGAATTCGGACGCTGCGTCGAGGTGGGTGCGGGTAACGGGCCTTGGGCCTGGTAACCATGTGGGCTCGGGCCCGGGTAAGTTGGACCCCCTTTCAATATTATTGTTCGTATAAGTGAATGCTTTTAAATGTAACTTTTTTCTAATATGGAGTGTGTATATATATATATATATATGTATATGAGCTCCACGCAGCATCAGTACTTGCTAAAGCATTTAAGGCCGTTTCCACCAATCACGAGCAATTATCTTCTCGGCCAATCCTTCTCCAACATCCTTCTTTTTCATCTTCTTCCGATTGTTTTTTGTCATTTTATCGATGCTTTTAAAGGTCCATTGTTACCCTCCGACCACTTCCACACACACATTCTTCCGCTGGTCCATTATCTTCCAGCTTCCTCAAGTGCATGCCTTCTAACTAACCTACGAACACAGAAGCATAAGATCAAGTGCATGAATTCTTAAGCTTTCAAGAACTAGATGCATGTCTCCCGATTTTCCATGAATATATTAATACTCTTTATGCATATATATATATATATATATATATATATATCTATATTCAAAAAATCAAAAGTCACAAAGATTGAAAATCTTGATCAACAACTTATATCTCGGAACAATTATAAATATGACGTTATTGATGGTGTAACAATATAAATATCAACAAACATCTTATTTACCAATGCAAATAAATTAAATAAGCTCTGGTAATAATGTATATTCACTAATCCATACGCAAAAATGCCAAGAATGTAAACGCTGATAAACTAACCTTTCTAACATCTCGCTTGGATTGAAAAATTATATCATTTTATCTCAATTTTACAAATTTGCTAAATATTCATATAGTTAAATTAAATATAATATATAATTCGAGGTTTTTTAAATTCTAAAACAATAATCAATACTTTATTCAACTTTCATATCATCTTATCTCCTCAATTTACCACCCAAACCACACCAAATTGGTGTGAACAGACCAGCTTCTTATTGTGAGATTTCACCCGCATGCAATAGATACGTCAAAGAAATCCGACGAGTGAATTATAATGGAACAACCACCCTTAACAACAACTAACTATATTGAGATCACTTGACCATTTAATTGGTATCATTTTCTAGTTTTTTAATTCTCCCTCCCATTGCCTTGATCGGCTCATGTTTAATTAGTATATCTAGCTCCACGGACGACCACTCTATTCATGAATCAATTTAACACTTCATTAATAATACTAATGATCATCTTGTCACTAAAAAAAAACACGTGTTGTTGTTGTTGTTGTTTTTCTTTTTCTCTTTTACTAGAAACAGAACATGATCAAGTCGTAAAACGTAAGACATGTTATGTTCCCATGCAGTTTTGTGAAAAAGATATATAAAAGGAGAAATAAGATGCGAAAGAAACGTGTTGTTGTTGTTTTTTTCTTTTCTTTTCTTTTTTACCCTCATTAAATGGGAGAGATCATGAGAGATCTAGAGAGAGAGGGAGTGGAAAGGTAAGCTTGATATTCTTTTTGACTTCAAAAACAACTTTCCAAAAAGATGTTTAGAAAATGCATTAAGGAATATATTCATTAAAAAAATAAATATTTATAATAATTAATTGTAATTAACAGAATTATTTATAATAAAAATGATTATATTTTTGTAAATATTCATTTTTTTCATAGTGATTTAAGTGTCTTCTTCCTTTTCGGTTGAAAGGGTCGAATGGAAGTCAAATTATGCCTCATGCCTTGTTCTTCTTTCTAAGAAGGAAAAAAAAAAAAGGCGTATTAGGCGGGCATGCATGCTTGTTTAGGACATGATCATCATGATGCAATGCATGGGGACAAAATCTACATCTGGCTATATATATATATATATATATATATATATGTAGATGTAGATGTCGACAATATTTATGTGCCAACGTGTTTGTGTTTTTCATTGCTTCGTAAACATCATGTGATACGTTGGTCTTCTCTTAAAAAGGAGTTTAATTATTATTGCGTCACTTTATTTTCCTTTTTTTAAGAAATTCAAGTTAATTTGCTACATTTGTTTTCTAGTCATTAAAGACTCGCTTGGATTTAGAGATGAAATAAGATGAATTATGAATAGTAATAAAATGAATAGTTGAGATGAATTAAAATTTAAAATGAATAGTTGAAATGAATTAAAAATACGAAATAAGATGAGATGAGCTGAATCATTTTTCAAAACAAACAACTCCTAAATGATGATCTTTACAACGTTAACTAGTCTTTATCTTAACGATACACAGATATGCATATTAAAGAAATTTAATAACATTTATTGTTATTCACGTGGGTTTCTAGTCTTATAATATTATTAAATACTTAATATTAAATAATATAATAAGATACGCATATTTTATAAATTTATCTTATTCCTCTCGTGCTAGATTTTAAAATGAAATTCGAACGGAACTGTTAAAGAATTATAATTCTGATAAATTCAAAAAAGTTAAAATTACTATAAAAAAAAATTGTTTATTTACGATTAATTATTTTCAGCAAAATAATTATTTCTAATTAAAATAATTCTGTTTTCGAAATAAATAATTATTTTTATCGCAATTAATTAATTATAAATGCCCTTTTTTTTGGGTAGTGTAAGATGTATATAAGATTTTGTCAAGCCTTGATCAGTAATTTATGTTAGAATAATTTCATTTATGGGCTGTTATTGATTGCGTGTTTTATAAAAACGGGTTAGATGTAAATAGCTCATAATGATTTTTTGGTTAACCCACTAAGTTAATGTGATCATTATGGGGTTTATTGCACCTTAATAAAATAGGAATTTATCCTATAATATAAATGTGGTTTATTGTATGTAGGCCTAGAAGTTCAAGGGTCTTATTTTTAAGACCCATTGGGTTATTGGAGTTTTTAATGGGAGGACTCCACATAAGACTTCTATAAATATATGGCTAGGTCCCCTCTCCTCTCCATATGTGTGTCCATTAGCTTGCCCCATTGATAGCTAATATTTTGTGAGGAGAAGGAGAGGAAGATTTGGCCACTAATATATTATTCGTAATATATTATTCTCAAGATGACTTCCGCAGGTATGATTTCTATTTATATAATATTTTTATTGATTAAGATTCTTCTCTTTAGCATGTATTTCTAATGTTTTTACATTTGGTATCAGAGCCGGTCATGCTAAGATTAGAATCTTTTATCAGATATATATTTTTTTTATTTTGTTGTTTTCGTTTGTTCCGAATCATTTTTTGCTTTCTCGTAATCTTCATTTTCATATTCGGTTGACTCAATATTTGATTCATTTACATTTATATATTCCGAATTGTTTTCATATTTGGCCGCAGTCGTGTAATATCATTCTCATATCATTTTCATATTCGGTCGATCTTTTGACCACTGGATTGCTGGGTTTTGAACCCGTGAGCAAAACCGTTTAAATGCTCGTCTCCTTTCGACTCAATGAGCAAAACCAATGTGACCACTGGAACTCAACCCGTGCGCATCCATGGTCATAACCGTTTAAATTTGTTTTGTATTTTGTTATACATACCCATTATTTTAAAACACTATATATGTGTTTTTCGGGTGTTTATTTTATTTTCCCCTAAATTAATTTTAATTTTTGATCCAAGAATTACAAGGAATGGAGAAAATCCATTTGAAAACCCGTTAACCCGTTTCACAGACCCGCGACCCGTTTATAACCCGGCTGGAGGTAGGAGATAAGTTTTTTTCCGGTTTTGACAACGCCCACTCGCACCTAGTGGCGCGTGCGGCGCGTGCTCAGCCAAAAACAGTGTTTTTCTGTTGTTTCTTTTTCCAGTATTCATTCACTCGCCCTATTTCTTTTTTATATATTTTATAAAAAAATTTTGTACAATCATAAGACACTGTTTTATAATTTATAGCATTATTTACACGTTTTTCGAGGAGCTACAGTATACTAAAAATTATGATATATTTTTTTGGTGAATGCTCAATGTCTTATAAGATCTGTGCATATATGTACTCTCTCTAAGCATGAATGTGGATGCATATTAATTTTGTAACATTGATAAACATTATTTTGTGAATATATGCTTAATCTGTTTATTTATTTAATTATTATTTTTTATTTTGTCTATCATTTTTTAAATTCTGATTTAGATTATGTCTAGTTAATGCTATGATTATCGTTTTGTGATTGAATTTTTCATGGGCATTATTATGATCCTTGTTTTTCTTTTATGAGAAATCTTTTGAATTTTTGTGGGTGGTAGCCGCCAAAGTGGTACACTCATTGTTTAAAAAAAAAAAAAAGTATTGCACACGATATCTTGCCCAAAGGTTTTATTGTGTGTGATTTTTTGGAAATTATAAGAAGTAGTTAATGAGATTGCATTAGTCTAGAAATTTCCTTCTGCCTAAAGGTGATGGTATTTCAAAAACTGATGTGATTTTATATAAGAGTACCTTATAGCATGTTGTTTAGTTAGCCCAAAGGTGACTTTACAATAATGCACCAAGGCTCTTATCAATATGTTTTAAGAGTACCTTATAGTATGTTGTTTAGTCAACCCAAATGTGACTCTACAATGATACACCAAGGCTTTTATCGTAATAAAGCTCATATGGTTTCGAGCTTATTTTCGAGCTGTCTAATTAATAGCTCATATTAATTAGATAGATTTGTTATCATCCATTGACTGCATGCTTTTAGGTTTGGATGATATTTGAATAATATGTATTATTTCATGTTTCCACAGTTTTGAGTGCCTCTTCTATTTCAAGTCAACTATCTGCTATTGAAACTTTGACTGGAAATAATTATGTGAGATGGAAAAGAGATGTAGAAATTGCACTTGGTCTTTTGGGTTTGGATTTTGCCTTAGAAGAGCAGCCTACAGAACCTACTGATAAAAGCACTACTGAATATGTGGTTGAGTATCAAAAATGGGAAAGAGCTAATAGGCTTTGTTTAAAAATCATTAAACGGTCTATATCTGATTCCATTATGGGAGTGATTCCGGACAATGACAATGCTAAAAACTTTTTGGGTGTCATAGGACAAAGGTTTGTTGAATCTGATAAAGCTGAAACTGGAGATTTGATGGATAGACTAATGAGTATGAAATATGATGGTTCAAGTGGAGTTAGGGAATACATTATTAAAATGATACATATATCCTCTAAGTTAGAAGCCCTTAAAATTCCCATTGCAGAGCCTTTTCTGGTTTATCATGTTCTCAATAGCCTTCCTAGCTAGTTTAATCAGTTAAAGGTTGCTTATAATGCTCAACGGGTTAAATGGGATTTAAATGATTTAATTGTTGTATGTGCCCAAGAGGAATATAGGATGCGTCGTGAGACTGTTGAAACTGTGCAGTTGGCTTTTCAGCCACAACAAAACAAGGGATCTTCTCGTAATCATAAGCATAAGTTTCAAAAGGGTAATAAGTTACATCGAAGTGAGCACAATAAGAGGTTTGGAGGTCAGACTTCTGGTGGTTCTAAAGAAATTATAATGAAAAATGATCACTGCAAGTTTTGCAAAAAGAAAGGACATTGGCAAAAGGATTGTCTTAAGTTTAAGGCATGGCTCGAGAAAAAGAAGAAGAAAAACTCGGCAGGTATCTCCTTGGCCTTAGTTTGTTTTGAGTCTTCTTTGGTTGATGTACCTTTAAACTCTTGGTGGATAGACTCAGGTGCAAGTATTCATATTGCAAATTCGTTGCAGGGGTTCGTAAGCAAAAGAAGGCCAAGTAAGAATGAAGTGAGCTTGTGTGTTGGGAATGGAGTTAATGTGAAGGTCGAATTTATAGGAGTAATAAAATTGACTTTGGATTCTGGTTTTTCTCTTGTTTTGGAGAACACAGTTTTTGTACCGACAATGAGACGGAATTTGATTTCTATATCAAAACTTGATGATTCTGGTTTTTCTTTTAAGTATGGCAATGGAAAAGTTGAATTGTTTTATGATTCTCGTCTGGTTGGAAATGGTCTCTTATGTGATGGTTTATATAGAATGTCTTTGAACTCTTTTGTTGAAGTCTCCTGTGTTACCAATGTAGCAAAGAAAAGACCTTTAATTCGTGAATCATCTTCTATGTTGTGGCACAAGAGATTAGGGCACATTTCAAAGGATAGAATGGAGAGATTGATAAAAGCTGAAATACTTCCCTCTCTAGATTTTTCAGATTTTAACACTTGTGTGGACTGTATAAGAGGAAAGTTGACTAAATCCACAAGGAAGGGTTCTACTAGGAGTGACAGTATTTTGGACTTAATACATACTGATATCAGTGGACCTTTACCTTCTACCATATGTGGAAATAAGTACTTCATAACTTTTATTGATGATTTCTCTCGATATGGATATGTCTATCTGATTAATGATAAATCTCTTGCTCTTGAGAAATTTAAGATATTCAAAACAGAAATAGAGAAACAATGTGAGAAAAGTATTAAAGTCGTAAGATCTGACCGTGGTGGTGAATATTATGGGAAATATGATGAATCTGGTCAAAATATGGGTGATTTTGCAAAATTTTTACAAGGATGTGGAATAGTGCCTCAATACACTATGCCTGGGACACCCGAGCAAAATGGTGTTTCTGAAAGACGTAATCGAACTTTGAAAGATATGGTTAGGAGTATGATGAGCAGAACAAGTTTACCAGAATATCTATGGGGTGAAGCCTTGAAAACTGCCATGTACATTTTAAACAGGGTTCCCAGTAAAGCGGTTTCAAAAACTCCTTTTGAATTGTAGACAGGCCGTAAACCAAGTTTAGCTCATTTCAGAGTTTGGGGATGTCCAGCTGAGATTAGGATTTATAATCCTCTTGAAAAGAAATTAGACCCAAAATCAACCCCTGGTTATTTTGTTGGGTATCCTGATAGATTAAAAGGATATAGGTTCTATTGTCCTAATCGTGGTACCAGAATTGTTGAGTCCATTACTGCTAAATTTTTGGAGAATGTTGTTGGTGACAGTAGCAGTTCTATGTTGAAAGAACTTCTTATTGAACCAGATCCAGTTATAATTCCAATTCTTGTTATACAGGATAGAGTTGTTTCTCAGCCAGTTGAAATTGTTAGTGAAGAATCTGGGCAACAAGGAGAACTTTCAACAGTGATTGAGTCAGTTTCTGAGCCACAAGTGAGAAGATCACAAAGGGAAAGAAGATCTGCATTGCCTAATGATTACATTGTATATTTATCAAAGAGTGATTTTAATATTGGGCATATAGTTGATCCTGTTACTTTTAAGCAAGCCTTGACATGTCCTGAGTCAGATAAATGGTTAAGTGCTATGGAAGATGAAATGAATTCTATGGAGAAGAATAAAGTCTGGGAACTTGTTGAACTTCCTCCTGATGCTAAGGCTATAGACAATAAGTGGATTTTCAAAAGTAAACTGGACTCAAAAGGAAATGTTGAACGAAAGAAGGCAAGATTAGTTGCAAAAGGATTTACTCAGCGAGAGGGCATTGACTATACTGAAACATTTTCACCAGTTTCATCAAAAGATTCTTTTAGAATTATCATGGCACTTGTAGCACATTATGATTTGGAGCTTCATCAGATGGATGTCAATACAGCATTTTTGAATGGGGATCTTTATGAAGAGGTTTATATGAGACAACCTGAAGGTTTTATTGAGAAGGGAAAAGAAAACTTGGTATGTAAGTTAAATAAGTCCTTATATGGCCTCAAGCAAGCATCTCGACAGTGGTATTTGAAGTTTGATGAGATTGTAACTTCTCTTGGTTTTGTTGAAAATAAAGTTGACCAGTGCATATATCGAAAGACCAGTGGGAGGAATTTCATTTTTCTCATTCTATATGTTGATGATATTTTGCTTGCTAGCAGTAACTTGGGATTACTTCATGAAACAAATAAAATGTTATCTGCTAATTTTGAAATGAAAGATCTTGGAGAAGCCTCTTTTGTGCTTGGCATTGAAATTTGTCGTGATAGAGCTCGTGGTTTGTTGGGACTTTCTCAGAAAGCTTATATACGGCGTGTACTACAAAGGTTTGAAATGCAAAACTGTTCACCCGGTGATGTACCCATCATAAAAGGAGATAAGTTTAACAAAACTCAATGTCCTAGAAATGAGTTTGAAAAGGAATCTATGAAGAATATTCCGTATGCCAGTGCTGTAGGGAGTTTGATGTATGCTCAAGTTTGCACTAGACCAGATATTGCCTATGCAGTCAGTGTTCTTAGTAGGTTTCAGTCAAATCCGGGGCAAGAGCATTGGAAAGCAGCTAAGAAAGTTATGAGATATTTGAAGAAGACTGAATGTTATATGCTTACTTTCCAACGTTCAAATCACCTTGTGGTAGTAGGCTACTCAGATTCTGATTTTGCTGGATGTCAAGATGATTTGAAATCAACTTCTGGTTATGTTTTTATGTTAGCTGGGGGTGCTATTTCTTGGAAAAGTGTTAAGCAAACTCTGGTGGCGTCTTCTACTATGCAAGCTGAATTTGTAGCATGCTATGGAGCTACTATCCAAGCTGTTTGGTTAAGAAATTTCATTTCTGGACTGAATGTTGTTGATTCCATCTCGAGGCCTATTACTATTTATTGTGATAATAGTGTAGCAGTGTTCTTTTCAAAGAATATAAAAAGCTCTAGTGGGTCCAAGCACATTGACATCAAGTATTTGGTGGTCAGAGATAGAGTTAAAGAAGGACAGACAAAGATAGAGAATATAAATACAGAGGAGATGATTGCAGATCCTTTGACTAAGGGACTTGCTCCTAAAGTTTTTAAAACACGTGTTGCTAATATGGGTATTGTGGAAACTTTTGATGTTTTTGGTTAGTGGGAGTTACTTATGTAATAAGAACTACGTTTTGGCTTGATCCCTTTACGGGGTACGTAGGCAACCCATATGTTATTAGGGTACAGCTTCTTTCAATAATAATATATATCTCCCCTATCCATAAACTATTTTTGAGCATGCATATGGCTTATGTCTTTTAATATTATTGAAATCTCGAGATACTATGGATAAAGACATAAGATGAGTCTTTTTAAAAGACATGTGGCTTCATTTTTGAAGCATTATGAGGACTGATATGAATTAGCACAACTTTTGATCACATTGGTGCTAAGTTCATACTACATACTACCACATTTGGTCGGAGGATGGGGATCCATGTCAATGAGGATATTAGCATTTGTAACTGTGGAGTGGTCTTACATCGTTTAAAGGGTGTAATGACTTCCATGTTCAATGTTGATATTCTTGTTGGACCGGATCATGTTTTTCTAAGGTGCTATCATTTGAGCTATTTTTGTGGCCACCTATGTAGTCTAACCCGAGAGTCCTTTTTTTTTTAATAATAACAAATTTTTATAGCAATCAATATTCGTCCAAGTGGGAGAATGTTAGAATAATTTCATTTATGGGCTGTTATTGATTGCGTGTTTTATAAAAACGGGTTAGATGTAAATAGCTCATAATGATTTTTTGGTTAACCCACTAAGTTAATGTGATCATTATGTGGTTTATTGCACCTTAATAAAATAGGAATTTATCCTATAATATAAATGTGGTTTATTGTATGTAGGCCTAGAAGTTCAAGGGTCTTATTTTTAAGACCCATTGGGTTATTGGAGTTTTTAATGGGAGGATTCCACATAAGACTTCTATAAATATATGGCTAGGTCCCCTCTCCTCTCCATATGTGTGTCCATTAGCTTGCCCCATTGATAGCTAATATTTTGTGAGGAGAAGGAGAGGAAGATTTGGCCACTAATATATTATTCGTAATATATTATTCTCAAGATGACTTCCACAGGTATGATTTCTATTTATATAATATTTTTATTGATTAAGATTCTTCTCTTTAACATGTATTTCTAATGTTTTTACATTAATCCCAGACCCTTAAGTGACTAGCTAGTTTAGTGGTAATTAATTTCAAAGCTGAATTTTTTCTATATCAGAAAAGTATGTTCTATATCTTTATATATATATATATATATATATAAAGTGGTTATTTAATGAAAAATTTTGTTTTAACAGAAAATTTTATTTTTCTATTAAAGTTAACACTTTTCATCTATTTTTGTTAAAATAAATAATGTATTTAATGAGAAATATTATTTTAAATAAAATTCATTAATTCCATTAATTACCAAAATAATGTTTTTAACATTAAATTTAATTACACCATTTCAATTTTCTATAACAATAAACTTTTCATTTTAATTTTTTTTTATGTAAAATAAATATAGAATAATAATAATAGTATAAAAGAACATAATAATAGTATGTAATATATAACAATATATAAAAATAAACCATTCATAACAATATAACAATGCAATCCTTACTTAGAGATGTTAATTTATACATTAGAGAGTTTAATTTTATTCATGAAAATTTATTCTTATTGTATGATTAATAATTTCATTCTTTAAAAATTATTTTATAATTTTAAAATAAATGTATTATTTATTTAGTTTTTGAGATGATAAATATATGGTATATACAATTAACTATAATTATATTAAATTGGTAATAATAGACAATAAATATAATTAATATATTATATATGTTTGATATTTAATTGAAATATATATGATCTAATAAATTTACATATTTAAGATTAAAATTTCATGTTATAAATTATAATATAACATTCTTTTATATAAATTATAAACTACATAATTTATTTTTAAAAAAAATTATATTATTTCTTAAAAATAATCACATAACTAAAAAAACTGTGGATGATTCAAATTTATGTAGATCTAGAAAAATTCAAAGACTAAAAATATAGGTATTTTAGTGTCCTCTCTTTTGAGGCTATGCAAAATGACGTAAATATTAGATTATCGTCTTATAATTATAAAAATATAATATTTTGAACGAATCTTTTATTAAAATTTCAATCAAAATTATTTCAAACAAATTTGATAAAACTATAGGTTATGTTTATTTATGAAACTATCTTATTGTTTTGATTAATACTTTTTTATTATAATATATGAAAACGTGTAATTATTTATTCTCTATTTAATTATGAATAATCTTCTAATTTTTGTTAGAAATTAAATTAGATAAACGTGTTTTGCACATTATTTTTATCTAGTATATATATATATATATAGCATGCATGTAAATACTGATCAATTTCCAAAGTTTAGAGCATGGTCTCCCCCTCTTAGGAGCAACATATCAATGCATTATATATTTAGAGGTTTGAATATATTTTATTTTATATTTTCTTAATAAACCACATGACTTTATTGGGCGGTGGTGTCATGACGTCAATAAGGTTATAAGAAATATAAGTTTCAGATGGCCCCGTAACATTGCTGTATATGTTGCTTTGATGGTAGCTAAACTCTCTTAGAACACCTTAATTTTCTATTTGAAAATTTATTTATTTGTTCTGGTTAATTGGATTGGCTGAGCTTCTTAGTCACGATGACATGAGTACATAACTTGCTTTCAATAATTTATATATCCAATTTAATCCAATAGATTGCGGGATTTTATTTTATTATAATTAATAAATGAAAAATATTATGCATCATTTTTTTAATTAGTATAATTTATCATTTTAATGTGAGAATATATGAGACAATATATATATATTGACTTATAAACATATAATTTAATCTTCTCACTAAGAACATATTTAACGTTACCTTTCAAAATTTAAAAAATACTTTCAAATAGTTAAAAGTATTTTTTTTTTAAACATGTTTAATAATTTTATCATGAAAAGTACATTAAACAATTAGAAAAGTTAAAAATTAATTTTTTTAAAAAATATTTTAAAAAATTTTTGATAATTTTTATAGATAATTATATATTTTAAAAATGGTGATATTACACGTACGCAGACTTTTACGCACTACCGTGGCACTTTTTGATTTGCAACTGTAACTCATTTTTATTTGTTACTGCAACTTATTTTCTTTTTAACAAATCGAAATCTATTAACTTTATTTATTTATAATTTTTCAGGTTATATAATTTTTTAATAATAATATATCTAATTTTAGAATGTATAAATTATGTATATTTCTTTTAAAAATAAGTCGAGTTTATTTTTAAAATTAATTTTATCATGTAAATTTTAGAATTCTTTTTTTTTTTTTTTTAAAAAAAGACTTGTATTGCACGATTATAAATATTATTTTTTACTCATTTCAAACGTTATGTACAATAATTATCATTTTATTTTGTATTCATGAGATTTGCACATTTTAAAATTATATTTAAAATTATTTTATATAGTTTAAAATTATATTTAATTTTATTATGTACATTTTAAAATTATATTTAATATTACTATAAAAATTAAGGAGGCAAAAATATCCTAATTAAAAGTCTGGACGCTTGACCTCTTTTATTTTTAAAAAATGCATCATAGCAGCAATGCATAAAAATTTGGACGTAAAAGTCTGCGTACGTCTGTCATTTCTCTTTTAAAAAACTATCCTAATTAATTTTAAAAAACACTTTAAATATATAAATCCTAAATAGTAAATAATTTTTTAGTAATAAAATTTATTACATTAAATTTAAAATTATAAATCTTAAATTAAAAATAATATTTTTTACTACAATTTCAAATATATACTAAATATATGAGACGAATTGTATAATTTATTCTCCTGACTAAATATTATATGAGACGATTTATATATAACGTGATTGTGATGAATCTACAGGAGAAGTAGAACATTGAGGCAGGAAATGCAAGGCTAGATTCTTGCTTGAATTCCACACCATCCAAATTGCTTAATTTTACTGTTCTTTTTTTTTTCTCTGCCTTTTTTGTTCGTGGGCTGCGATTGTTGAGCCTTTTAGCCTTTTAGGCTCAATAGATCCATTAAAAGTACAACCCAAGCCCAAATAATATTGATGAAGCCAATCCAAATTAGTCATTACAATTTACACCCGAAAGTTAACTTCGTTTGGGGGCCCATTATGTTGACACCATTTGAAATCTAATCACAATAAATTCCAGTCCTTCCCAAATTCCCAATTCTGGTCAAAACATTCTTACATCAGATCAGTGAACTAAAGAACCATCCAACCCCAATTTTAACATGAGGAGTACTATAATTATAAAATTAAATTTAAAAATTGATGTAGTTTTATATAATTCGTTAGATCTATTTTATGATAAAATAATTTTATAATCTGACGAATTACATAAAACTACGTCAATTTCTAAGATTTAATTTGTAAAATTTATTTGTGATTAACGTATTTCACTTTTAACATTATAAATTTCATAAATTTAAGGATTTAGAGTACGAGATACGGACATCATGTTGAGACTAAAATAAGCATTGCACATGGGAATCCCATCACTTTTGGTACTAATGGGGACCCTACTTTGCATATTCAACCAAACTTTTTGAGCTGGCTAAAACAGATAATGAAAGGCATTAGAATACTACTTATCGTGTGTTGGCTTTATATATATTATATGAAATGTAGTACTGTACGAGTAGAAAATTAATAAAAAGTTGCGTTAAGACGCGTTAACGATGCAGTTTTCTTCAAAACAATCTTTTTTTATGAAACAAATTTTCTTCCTTGATGTAATACATCTCATATTAAGATCGTGACTTTTAGAAAATAAGATGAGATCTGACGAGATTAATTATGAGAATAATAATAAATAATTTATGAATAATAATATAATTATTTAGGTTAAAATATTTTATTGAATTTTGAGAAATAAAAGAGAAAAAATCAAATAAAAATATAATATTGTTAGAATATAAATTTTAATATTATTTTTATTCTTAAAATTTAAAAAGATCTTTTTGTGTTTTATTTATATTTTATATGAAAAAAATTAAAAATTAAAAATGAAAATATTTTTATGTTTAAGTGATGTACTAGAAGAATGAAATTAATATATATATATATATATATATATATATATATATTTAGATGAAGCCGCAACCCGTACGGCGTACAGGATGTTATCATAATGATTACACCACAGCAATGACATTCACGATCTCTCTCTCTCTCTCCTTTTTATTTCTACATAGAAAAGATGCATCCATATAAAAATATCGTTGTTATTACTTGATTATTGAACTACTTTTATTCAACACAAGTAGTAGTAGCCAATTATAAATTTCCACGTGGAATTCTTACTTTAAATTCAAAGCAAATGATATAATAAATAAATAAATATTTTGAAAATAATATTATGTAGTCACATTCGTGGGAATCGTATCGAATATTACAACAGAGACAGTAGCAAATAATTAAGTTTTTCGTGCGTGTCTGAAACTGCAATAATCATGCATGCAATTAGTTTTCGTGCAAATAAGAAATTGCATTTACATGATCAACGTACACTAGCTAGAGACAATTACCAAGAAATATTAATTCCAAATATAATGACATATATGGTGACCCTTTACATAATAAGCTTAAAAAAAATGCAACATTGGAACTTTAACTTTGTGAACCGAAACAATTGACAAACTCATAAAGTAGTATGTAAGGCAATGCAGGGAGGGAGAAAGGGAGGGGACCACTAGATTGGGTTATTGATGAAAATGAGTCTTTAGGAAGACTTTGACCAACTGATCAATTTGTTTTTAAATTGCAAAATGCATCCCCCGCATGCATATTTTGAAAAATGTTACAACCACAATCATAATTATAATAATAATATAAAAATAATTTTACAAATTAGTGTACATAATTTATAATCCATTATGTTTAATTTAAAATATGATGAACCATATCGGTTTTATCAGTTTATAAGATTTTTTTATGTAATATTTTTGTGCTTAAATGTCTGATTTGTTTTAAAATAATATAAGAAATAATAATATTAAATAATAATATTAAAATGTTATTATAATATATTTTTTAATATTAATTTTATTTTATAATTTTAAAAAATTATTTTAAAATTTTAAAAAATTGAATGGTTTATTTTATTTTGTATGAAATTTAAAAAAAAAAGTATAATAATAAAATTAAAATAAGATGAGATATTTTAAAAAAATAAACGAGACCTAAAGTATTTATTACATGAGTATTTCTACTCAGCTACCTACACTGTACAGTGTACACCCACTACTGTTTTAATTCTTTTTCATCCTACTAAGTTAATTGAGTTCTTATATATACTCCTTATTCTACACCACATATTTATTAAGAAAAAAAATAAAATATAAAAATAAGTGTGTGTACTGTGTAGGCCGAATCTGACATATTTCACATAATACACGAGGAAAGGCATCAAAAGAAGTCTCTAGCAAGAAGACTTTGACCAACATGAAGAGAAACGTTATTTTGCCGGCCTCTTCCACATCCTCTGTCCAATAAATAAGGCAATTTAAATTGATTGCGAACAGATAGACAAACCAATGGGAGAATGAATTTAGGTACGGCCTGCTTGTGAGGTTGTGAGTGCGAGAATCGAGATAATAGAGCATTTGAGTGTGAGAGAGAAGGGGTGAGAGAGAGAGAGCGCACGTGAGTGCGCCTCTTGCGAAAGAGTGAGTAACTCCGAATAAAGAAAAGAGAATGAAGATTTTCTTCGAAAGCTAACTCTAGTCAAAATGACGTCGTTTGATTGAGATCAAAACGATATCGTATTATTAACTTCTTTATTTTTTTTGACAGATGTTTAAAATAAAACGACATTGTTTCATGTATATTCTATGAATATTATAAACTATGGGCCGATTAAACGGTTCGAACCATGGTTGAATTGGTCGACGTCAATTCTTAATTTATTCTGCTGTTGGCCGATCAGTTCTTCATCGATATCGGCTTGTTACTGAATTTAGTGGCCGGTCTGTGTAAGAGACGGTCGGTCTGGTAGGTTCCTGTACAACCCGGGATATGTGTGGTTTGTATAAAAAATTAATATGAGATGAATTTGTATTTAGAATTATTTTAACTAATCTCATTTTACCTTAAATTCATTATTATATTTTTTCAAATTAACAATTTAACTTTTTCAAATCTTATTTCAATATTTTTAAATCTTAAAACAATAATAATATTAAAAGTTAACGTTCTAATAATATTTTGTTAAGACCCATGTTTGTAATGATTTTCTTATAAAAATTTTAGAACATACTTTAGTCAAATAAAGCAGAGATTAGCCCATTTCAAACGATAAAATTATCTAAAAAATAATAACAAAACAAACTAACACCACAAGTGGTTGACTCACAACGAAATTGCACAACCAATGTTCACTAGTAGTTCATGAATAGTTAAAAAAATCTTATATAACAAGCTTGTTCACATATAGAATTTATGATGCAATAATAAAGTATAAAGTCTAATTATAAATGCATATTTTACCAATAAAAAAAATAAAATATAAAGTCTAAATTCATAGCCTATAAACATTTGATCAGAAATGAGGACAAAAAAATTGATGAGAGTTATAACAAATAATTACATGTGATTATAGATTACATCCTTTGCATTTCAATGATCTTTAAACTCAACAAAAGCATATCCAAGTGGCCATCGTGCAATCCAAACACTGCATAGAAAAGTGTACCTTAAAAGTAAAATAAAAGATATAATCAATAATTATGAGAATAACTTTTTAAAAAGACCATAAAATTATAGGATTTTAAGTATTTTTATGAAATAAATTAAAGAAATTTAGAATTATAACACTTTGGGGTAGCATGAATAAGAAAAAAAAATTATCTTGAAAAAAAAATTCTTGAATTTTTGACTTATAAAAAAAATTAACTTCGCTAATCTATCTGTTGGGGGATGCCATGACAAAAATTTGTCTTTTCTAATAATCAGATGGGAGTTCTTAATACTATTAAAGCTAGACACATATTCATTATTCATGTATATAATAATTAAATATATTTAGAATTCAGCTATTTATATCTTCAAACAATCTAAAACTTTTATATTTAAAATTCTTCACAAGATTGTGAGAATTATAGAAGCTATATAAGAAATTTCTAATTTTATCAATTTACACAATATTGCATTATAGTAAATTTGTCTCTATAATTACTGAATCACATTAAACTATTTAGTAAGTTTTGTTGAGTAATATTTTGACAATAATAGAAAGCATGATTGTAAATATCCATCACAATAGTGAATAAAACCCACATTTGAAATATTTATCATTAGCTATGCTACATATAAATTATGAAATTGCCAAAAATACTAAATTGTCTAAGTTTTCTAAAATACTAAATATGCAAACTATGTCAAAGAAATGACATGTCTAGAAGAATAAAGAAGGAGATTACTAATTTGTCTAGATTAAAAAAAAAAAGTTACTAAAAGAAAGTTACTTGAAATTGAAAGGAAAAAAGTTACAATCTTTGCTATTGTAAGAGCAAACGGCATCTCATTGTTATCTATTATCAGACGTCTGAAACTTGATAATTTGATTTTCTGATAAATTGTTTCTAGCAAATTTAGCAAATACATACTGCACAACAAAAAAGAATTTCAAATTATAAGCATATTTTTGCTAAGTAATTGAAATTGAACAATAAATTTCATTGACTATGAGTTTAAACTCATTATATAACTTTTTTGTATATTATAAAGTTGTAAGAAATGCATAGATGAAGGATTTGTAGGCTCCAATGTGTTTGCTGTTTGAATTGCTGTTTGGATTAAGACTACGAGTTCAGATATTACTACTCAAACATTTTAGAAGGTGGTGGATTATGTTCATTTGATTTTTCTTCATCATATGATAGACAAACAAACATTGTCATTTGATCAGTAATATTGCTTGCTAGAGATGCGATCTTCGTAGTGGACTTGTCAAATATAAAAACATGGAAGGTAGAGTTTCATTCATATCTGAAGACCAAAAAGTATCCAATATCTATGGCATGAAGTTGTGTAAAATCATGCCAACCTTCAAAAAATCATATCTTCCTATCAGCTCTTTTTAATCCCCTTTACCAATTATAATCATTTGGAGGAGTAAGTGTAATAGCAGCTGCAAGCATAGAACCAAACAGCCTAATAAATTTTGCAAGAATGTCCTCCATCAAATAAAATTATGATTTCATTATCACATTGTAAATAGATACTTTTACAAAAAAAATGATAGCAATTGGAATAAGATTGTGTTGACTGGTGGGGCGCCCAAGTGGGCTGCCCCTCTCCCTTTGTTAGTAACGTATGGCATTTAATGCCATACGTTACATAGTTTGTAACGTTTGGCTTAAATGCCATACGTTACAAAATAAATGTTTTGTAACGTTAGGCTTAAATGCCATACGTTACAAAATAAATTTTTTGTAACTGCAATTTTTTAATTGCAGAGTTATGGCTGGTTTTTAATGCCAGCCATATGTGGGTTGACTATAAATAGTCCCCCACTAGTTTGGTTTTTGGCACCAATCTGAAAAGTAAAAAAAAAAAATCTCTCTCTCGTTTGTTCTCTCTTGAAACGGTTTTAGGCTGTGGATTGTTAAGTGTTACTCTAGTTTTATAACTACGTAGTACACTTCACCACTAAGAGAAAACGCTTGTTTTTGTCGTGCTGGAGAAACTTGTGGAGCAATTCTTTAAGCTAAGCCTGAGGTATTTTTTCGCTATAATTTTTTCTAACATTGGTATCAGAGCGCGTCGTAATTGCTTCCAGTTTTTTTTATATATGCTTGATATATATATATATATATTTTTTTGTACTATTTTTTTTTTCGAAAAAAAAAAAAAAAAAAAATTTGGAGGTGCAACGCGCACCACAGTGTTGCGGTGGTGCCGTGCGCACCAGGTGGTGCCACACGCACCACCACGTGGTGCCGCGCCCAACCAGCAGGGGGTGCAGCGCGCAACCAGCGGGTTTGCAGCGTGCACCACGGATGCCGCACGCACCCAGCTGTGATGTTGCGCGCACCCAGCTTTGGTGCCGCCGCACGCATCCAGGGGTGCTGCATGCACCTGCCTGGTGCCACCCGTGAGCCCAGAGGCGGTGCGCAAGAACCCCGGGGTGCCGCGAGCACCTCTGCTCGCACCAGGGGTGTCGCGCGCACCACAAGGGTGGTGTGGCGCATCCCTCTTCCTCGGGAAGACTTTTTCCGGCGATGGAGCGGTATTTTCGGGCATAAAATGATGCATGAGGAGACTGTTTTGATTGCTGTGAAAACCGGGCACTGTTCACGTGAACAGTGCCCAGCTGGAGGAAGAAGATGACATAAGTCATCTGTTAGACGCTGGGCCGTGGGCCTTTCGGCCCATTCGTTATCTTCAAAGCCTAAAGGCTCTCTTGGGCTGGGTCCTTACACGGCCCAGCTCCCTATGTTTTTATTATATAAAAAAATAAAATTAAAAAAAAAAAAAAAAAAGAATGTAAAGTCCGGCCGTGGGTTTCGAACCCAGGCCGGATGACTAATTCATTAGTCCCCCACACCACTGGACCGTGAGGGTCATATGGCAATAATATGTTTTTTTTATATATATATTTTTTAATAATGATTAAAAAAAAAAATGGCATGTTTTAATATATGTTTAGATATATTTCCTGTTATAACATGTGACATTTTATTTAATGCTTTAGATTAAATATAATTACATGTGATATTATGTTTAATTTTTGGTTGATTAAATGTGATAACATGTATGTATATAACATGTGAATGTGTTATTATTTTATCATATATAAATGTTAGGCTTGTATGATTAGACATTAGCCTTTATTTATTCTAGTGATAAAATAGGAAATTCCCACTAAGTAGTCTTAGTTAGGGTTGTCGGTGTAGATTGATAGGCTGAAAGAATTGCAGTGACCCCAGTAAGAACTGTAAATGCACTGTATAGCGACAACACCATGGTAGCCCCAGTAAGAACTGTAAATGCACTGATGGAATAAGAAAAATGGACTGTAATGGTCTTATATGAACCATCTTTGTAGACTGGCCCAACAGGCTGCTGTGGTTGTTGAAGCTGTCTTTGTAGACTGGCCCAACAGGTTACTGCGATTTTAGTAGGATCTGTCTCTACGCGTGACTAGGACTAGGTGACTACTTTTAAATAGTGGGAGTATGGTTGAGATTTATGATTAAATCTCCCATATTTTTTAAATTTGCGCGGGAATTAGGTTAGAAATTTAATAATTGGATATTGTGGCGCAAGAGATGATTCTGAAGCCTAGCGATTTTTCGATCTTGCGACATGTCTAAATTATTTTTTTTTCTAGCTTGAATGGACGTGGCAGATTTCTTAGGTGTGTGTGTAATATCCCTCCTTTGCGTTTTGTAGTGAAATGGCATCCAAGAGTATTGTTGCCGATTTGAATAAAGGGGAGAAATTGGATGGGGAGAACTATGACATATGGCATCGCAAGATCCAATATGTCTTAGATGAGCAAGAAGTCGTAGAGGCCTTGTCTCACTCCCTGACTAAGCCCAAGGAAGGGGACTCAGAACAACACAGATTAGATGAATTAGCCTATTCTGAATGGGCTAAGAAAAATCGGTGCGCGCGCATAATAATGTTAAGCAGCATGCACAATGATCTAATGTGTGAGTTCGAGACCTATGACACTGCCCAAAGCATGTGGGAGGCTTTGAAGTTGAAGTTTGGTGGAACTTCGGCCACTAGGTTACGTGGATTAACCATGAGGTTTGACTCCTATAAGATGCGCTCTGACCATACGATGAAGCAACATCTTAGGGCTATGTCAACCATGATCCGCGAACTTAAGACGGCAGGAAACGACCTGACTGATGAACAACAAGTCCAGGCAGTGATAAGATCACTACCAAGTTCTTGGGAGAACATGAGCCAGAATCTGACGCATAATGAGAATATAAAAAATTTTGATGATGTCTCGCGTCACTTAGAATTGGAGGCTGAGCGCCTAGAGGCTGCTAAGCCCAATCATTCGGCCTATGTGGCTAATTCTGGTTCACGCAAGGCATCAAGGCCTAAGCGTTGGAAATCCAAGAATGGGGTAGCTGCTGGACAAGTTAAGAAGGTGTCAGGAACTTCTCAGCGCAGCAAAAGGGGCAAGCGTGGGAAGAACAAGTCAAAATTAGAGTGTTACAACTGCGGAAAGAAAGGCCACTTCGCTCGTGACTGCACTGAGCCGAAGAAGGTATACTCTAACTTCTCTCGTATTTTTTTTGTAACTAGCCATGTGATGGTTGCTCACTCCTATCCTGTGTGGACTGTTGATTCAGGAGCGACCGAGCACATAGCGCGAGATAGAGTCGGATTATCGCCGAATTCCAGCTGGGAGTCGTGATATCAAGGTGGGGAATGGAGCTAGCGTGGAGGTGCTAGGACTTGGTACCTACAAGCTGGACTTGCGGGGTGGCCGCACTCTTTTCCTCCACAATGTGCTATACGCTCCCGAAATCCGACGAAACTTACTTTCAGTTGTTACTCTATTAAAACTTGGTTTTCGAATTGTTTTTGAAAACAATATTGTTTCCTTTTATTTGGGCCATGTGTTTTATGGCAATGCTTTTCTGCAAGACGGTTTTATGATATTAGACTTGGTTTATTCTAATATAAATGAATCTATTGCTTTTCTTTCTTCATCTGTTGATAATTTGGATTCACATACATGGCATGCTAGGCTTGGTCATATAGGACAAGATAGAATGACTCGGTTAGCTAGAGAAGGCCTGATAGGCAATCTCGCTAGGGTCATCTTGCCCACATGTGAACATTATCTAATGGGAAAAGCTAAGAGAAAACCGTTTGGAAAAGCCAATAGGGCATCTTTTCCACTGCAATTAGTCCATTCTGACATCTGTGGTCCAATGAGTGTGAGGGCAAGACACGGGGGTGTCTACTTCATCACTTTTATAGATGATTTTTCACGTTATGGTCATGTCTACTTAATCTCCCACAAGTCTGAAGCATTGGAGTGCTTTAGACGATATCTAAGAATGGTTGAGAATCAGTTAGACAAGAGTTTAAAAACTCTAAGAACTGACCGAGGACGAGAATATCTCTCTGAGCAATTTAAAAGGCTCTGTGATGAAAAAGGAATCAAAAGACAGTTAACGATGCCGAGTACGCCGCAACAAAATGGCGTGGCGGAAAGGAGAAATCGTACACTGCTTGAGATGGTTAGGTCAATGATGGCGCAAGCAAACCTACCAATTTCTTTTTGGGGGGATGCACTTTTGACTGCTGCCTACATTCTTAACAGAGTGCCCTCCAAATCAGTAACTTCCACCCCATATGAACTATGGACCGGCGAGAAACCCAATTTGAGTAACTTGCGGCCATGGGGTTCAACGGGTTTTGTTCATGATCTTTCTCATAAGTATGGGAAATTAGGCCCTAGAGGGAAGAAGTGTATCTTCATAAGGTACTCAGAACACTCTAAAGGGTATGTGTTAATAGGTGAACAAACTGATGGAAGTATGACTGAAATTGAATCACGAGATGTGGACTTCATTGAAAATGAATTTCCAAGTAGAGGTGAGGTTGATAGGAGTTTAGAACTTCATGAGATTATGGAACAAGAAGAAAGTGCTCCAAGGAATTTAGTTGAGAATGAGGAAGAAATTCTTCAAGCTCCTACAAATAAGGAATTAAATCCGAGTGGGAGCACATCACTTGTCAATCAATCACAACAACCTCAGCCGCGTAGAAGCACACGTGAAAGTATTCCCCGTCGTCATTTTGAGATTGAAGGGGAAGCTTTTATGGTAGCTCCGCATGATGATGATGAGCCTAGGACAATTCATGAGGCTCTCTCATCTTCTACTAAAGATGAGTGGATGAAAGCTCTTAATGATGAAATTGAGTCTATGAAAACTAACCAGGTCTGGGATCTGGTTGATCTACCGACAGGGCGTAAGACTATTGGGAACAAATGGGTTCTTAAAGTCAAACGCAAGTCGGATGGATCGATAGATAAGTACAAAGCTCGCTTAGTGGCGAAAGGATATACCCAACAAGAGGGTATAGACTATGAAGAAACTTTTTCACCAGTCGTGAGGTTTGCTTCAATTCGTCTGATTCTAGCTATAGTAGCAAACATGGATTTGGAACTCTACCAGATGGATGTTAAGACAGCATTTCTCAATGGAGAACTAGATAAGGAGATCTATATGGATCAACCAACGGGTTTTGTGGTCAAAGGTCAAGAGCGCAAAGTGTGCAAGCTCAAACGATCTATATATGGCCTAAAACAATCATCTAGGCAATGGTACCTCAGATTCCATCGAGCCATTCTTTCGAATGGGTTTACGATGATCACAGAGGACCATTGTGTCTATGTCAAAAGATCCAAGAAGAGTTTCATTATGTTGTCATTATATGTTGACGACATACTACTAGCTGGAAATGATAAAGGGTTGATAGTCGCCACAAAAGAGTGGTTATCCTTCAATTTTGAGATGAAGGATATGGGTGAGGCAGAATACATTCTGGGAGTTAAGATCTACAGAGATCGCTCAAAGAGAATATTGTGTTTGTCCCAACAGACTTACATAAAGAAAGTTCTCGAACGCTTCCTAATGAGTGAATGTAAACCCATTGACACCCCTGTCACAAAAAGCGAGAACTTATCTAAAGAGTTGTGTCCTAAGACTCAAAGAGAAAAGGAAAAGATGGCCCGTGTCCCTTGTGCTAATGCTGTGGGAAGTCTGATGTACGCAATGATGTGTACTCGGCCTGACATATGCTATGCAGTTGGCTTAGTAAGTAGATTCCAATCTAACCCCGGACTGGCTCACTGGAAAGCAGTCAAGAGGATTATGCGATATCTGAAGGGAACTGCAGACTATGTGCTGTGCTATCAAGGTTCAGATTTGCAGCTAAGAGGTTACAGCGATGCCGACTGGGGCAGTGACCTAGATGAGCGTAAATCAACTACTGGGTATGTCTTTCTGCTCAACAATGGCGCCATTACATGGAGCAGCAAGAAACAACCTTGTATAGCTTTATCCACCATGGAGGCAGAATACATAGCTTGTTCTGCAGCAGTTCAAGAAGCTGTTTGGTTACGAAGGTTCCTCGAGCATTTAGACATTGGCACGGATACTTCAGATCCGGTGACGATATTCTGTGATAGCATGGCAGCTATCGCATATGCTAAGGACTCAAAATATCATGGAAGAACCAAACACATAGATATCAGATATCACTACATAAGAGATATGGTAGCGCAAAAGGAAGTGATTCTGAAACATCTTTCTACAAGTCGCATGGTTGCTGATCCCTTAACAAAGCCTATTGCACGAGATGTATATGAGGCTCATGTTAGGAATCTAGGACTACGTAGATTGTAAATGTAATTTGATTTACAAATAACATTGAGATGTAACATTTCCTTTGGGATATTAATACAATATGATTCAGTTCTTGTCTTTATCAAATTGTCTTTTACTAATACACACACACAAGATATGTCAACAGGCTAAGATTGGCTCACTCACACGAGCAATCGCCTCTAGCGCTTAAGTAGCGAGAAGAGATGAGACATTGTGTCCCTAAGTACTTGTCCAAAGGGATAAGTTAGTTAACACAAAGATATGTCGCCTTAGTGGGAGCTAAGATGAGGTCTTTTTGAGAAGACTGTGAATGGATTACCCACCATCCATGTAGCCTGAGATTAGCCAGATGTGAGATCCTCTTTGACGCCTTGGAGGCGAGCAAATAGAGGAACTCGGGTTAGACGCTTAAGCAGCGACTAGACTAAGATCTGTACGGTGTTGATATAGACATATGCTCTTTAAGAAAGAGAAATCCACCGTAGCATGTGTTTCATACTACATGTGCTTATTCGACCAAATGAGTAAGTGAGTAAATGGTTCCCCTCTTTCTCACTGTGTGAGTCTCATTTTTTAAGTGTCCTTTACTTTTGACTATGTCACGAGATGGAGGTTGTGATGTCTGCTACTTTGGCATGTTGTCTATGACCATGATTAATACGGTTTAAAGAGGCATTTCTGGGAAAGCGGTTCGACCAAAGTTGAATGATATGAGTGCAAAGGGAAGATTATTCGATATCGCATCTTCGATAGTGTTTGCTGACGTCAAACTATGACGCTGCATATTGGTAGCGGCTAAAGTTGTGAACACATTGAAATGATTTGGAAAAAGTCAAGCATTGTTCTGAGTTTATATAACTCAAGAGGGTTCGAAAAATACTTGACTTGATGCGATCGAATAAGTCTAGGACATGACCATACACTTCGGGGATGTTACTATGCTGGTCTTCTCTGGGAGAGATTTGGTGTATGTACTCCCATTTTTTTTGGTGTGCTTGGTGGTCGCACGGCCTATTTACTTGTATGAACAAGATTGAGAACATAAGAGAGATGCTGACCTAGGGTCATGCCCACTGTGTGCGAGTGGGAGATGTTGACTGGTGGGGCGCCCAAGTGGGCTGCCCCTCTCCCTTTGTTAGTAACGTATGGCATTTAATGCCATACGTTACATAGTTTGTAACGTTTGGCTTAAATGCCATACGTTACAAAATAAATGTTTTGTAACGTTAGGCTTAAATGCCATACGTTACAAAATAAATTTTTTGTAACTGCAATTTTTTAATTGCAGAGTTATGGCTGGTTTTTAATGCCAGCCATATGTGGATTGACTATAAATAGTCCCCCACTAGTTTGGTTTTTGGCACCAATCTGAAAAGTAAAAAAAAAAAATCTCTCTCTCGTTTGTTCTCTCTTGAAACGGTTTTAGGCTGTGGATTGTTAAGTGTTACTCTAGTTTTATAACTACGTAGTACACTTCACCACTAATAGAAAACGCTTGTTTTTGTCGTGCTGGAGAAACTTGTGGAGCAATTCTTTAAGCTAAGCCTGAGGTATTTTTCCGCTATAATTTTTTCTAACAGATTGACTGCATTCATATAAATAGAAGTTATTTGAGGACTTTTTTTGTTTAAATATAACAAAAGTATTTAAATACAATGAAAGTCATAGAATTAATTAATCAAAAATATTTGAAGAATATATGCTTTACTTACCAATTTTTGTTCGGCCAAAGTAGAATGAAGTATTATTTTGAAGAAGTACGGTAGTGATAGCAAGTTACTACTCCCAATCGCCTAAGCTTATTTAATCAAGATTGTGAGAAGAGGAATACTAAAATCACAGCTGCATAGTTGGGTTGAGAAGGTAGAATTGTCTATTGAAAATTGAAAATTTATTTTAAGTGTTCATTATTTTAATATCGCTTTTAAAATCTTTTTGATTTATTTTATTTTATTTTAAAATCATAACATATAGAAAATTATAACTTGTCTATTATTTTATTTTCTCTGATCTCATTAATTTAGTCTGCCTTTTAAAAGCATGTTGTTCTTTAACGTTAAGTTTTGTGAAATGTTTTTTTTTTTTAATTTACGCAATGCAAAATTCTTAAGTATTTATTATTTTGATATGCCTTTTAAAATATTTTCCATTTATTTTATTTTAGTTTAGTTTACCTTATTTTATTTTATTTTTTATTTTATCTTAAAGTCATTAAAATATATGCATAGAAATAACTTATGTATTATTTTAATGTGCCTTTGAAATAATCTTGCCATTTAATGTCTAGTTCTTGTTTTTTTTTTTTTTTTAAATATTTCGACTATTTTATTATTTTAATTTATTCTATTTTTATTTAATTTTGTAAATATTTTTCATTTAATGCTAAGTTCTTGTGTTTTTTTTTTTTAATTTCGATTATTTTATTATTCTATTTTATTTTAATGTTTAACTTAATTTACTTTAAATTTTCTATTATATTTAATTTGATTTAAAATAATTGATTTTATTTGATTTTATTTTAATTACATAATTGGTGAAGCCATCTATCTAATTATTTTTTAGATAGTTGCTAAAATTTTCTGTTTATTTTACTTCAATCTCTTATAATTATTAATTTGGTTGGTAAATATTGTTATTATTTTATTTTACTTTCTTATTTTATGATATATTATTCTATTATATTTTAAAACAATATTTTTTATTTTAGTTTAATTTTTAATTTAATTTAATTATTTTTAATTTATTATCTTAATTTATTTAAAAATTAACTTATCATTTGAGTTAATTTCATTTAATTTCATTTAATTTATTTTGATTTATTACTTTATTTCATTATTTTTAATTTATTATTTAATTTAATTAGAAATATTTAATTTAATTAAAATATTATAATATAAAAATGTTTAGATTAAGTATTTCATTAAAAATACTTATAAATATATATAATTTAATTTGTTTTATTTTAATTCATTATTTTGTTTAATTATTTATCATTTTATTTTAATTTATAATTATAATTATTTTAATTTATTATTTTGATTTATTATTATATTTATAATATTGTATTTTATTTTTAATAACATAATCAATAAAGCCCAACAAGCCCGCGAACCCAACAAATTAGACCTAAATAAGCCTGTGAAACTCAGCCCGCTGCGAAAACAAAATAGCCCAAACCATAACTTCCAAAATGCACCGTTTTGCTACAAAACTCTCGCCTCCCATATTGGAACGCACCGTTTTGTCACAAAACCTTCGCCCCACGTCTTCAAACGCATCGTTTTGCCATTCTATCCTCACCAAAACGCACGTTCGTTTTCAATTCTTACCTCTCCTCCTCTTGGCTGCAAACCCTAGATTTTCTTCCCACCTCTTACCTCCTTACCACCGCGTTGCTACTATACACCCTCATCCTAGCCCCTTTCTTTTTTTTTTCCCCAAAGAATCTCACATGCACTCTTCCAAATAGCTTTACACCTATCGACGCAGATGAAATACCAACCAACAAGAATCGAACACAACCAACAATAATAGCATGGCTCTGTGCAGGGTCCACTGATGGTGGTCATGGTACTGAGCCATGCATGGTCTGGGTAGTAGACACATGGTCAAGCCACGACGCTCTGGTGCTGCCCAATCAAAGTGCTCGGGCGATGGTCTTGCATGGCCCGAGTTAGGTGCCGAGGTGGTGTACATGCATGGCCCAAACTGATGGTCTGGGCGCAGGCTGCATGGCGCAGCCTAGTGCCTCGCGCTGGATAACACGCAAGGTATACATGTTACTGGCCTGCTCAGCAAATAGTCTAACATGCAAATGGAGAATTACAAAGAAAAAAATCCAGCCAAAATCAAAAACAAGACATAACCAAACAAAATTGGAAATAAAAACTCAACCAAACAAACTACAAAACCAACGAAAATAGAGAACAAGCAAATCAGAAAGAAAGCCAAACACAGAGAAAAAATTTACCCGATGAGTTCTTCACCCTTCTCTCCTTCACCCCGCTGGTTTTCTCCTTCACTGATTTTCTTCCCAAGGTCTTTCCTCTTTTAGACGCTTTCTTCTTCTCCCACAAATGAAATACACAGACCTTCAACCCACTCGGTCACTCATAACCATTTTCATCTATTTTTCTGACAACAAACAAAAATATCACACCAAAATACTGTATATAGATACCAAAAATACCAAACAAAATTAAAACTCAACCCAATTAGTGGAGATACGACTATCCCAAGCTCCAGAAGAAGCAAACGACGACAACAATGTAACAATGCAAATAAACAAGCAACTAACAGGCAATAAGAAAAAGAAAATAACGCTGAAAGTGACATTGTTCATTGATGATTACCTCTTATATTATAGAGATTAGATATATATATATATTATGGCTTATAGGTAAATTCCGCATTCTTTTCTAAAGTTTTACTCGAAGTAGTGTTAGTTTTGCCAGCTTGGTATACATACTATTCATTGGCCCATCCGTTATGCAACAGTTATTTCTTATGAGAAATGATAGATGTAATCATGGAGTTACAAGCGGCGTGCAGTCGCTTTGCAAAAAAGTAAATATATATGGGACCCACGTAAAAAAGTTAAATGTTTACTAAAGCGACTGTACACTGTTTGCAACCCCACGACTGTATGTAACATTACCTATTTATTATATTGGATGCTGAATCAGGAGCTCCTTTTTCCCTCACACCAAAGTTGAAAAAGGAAGACAAGATCTCTCTCTATACTCTTATGTTTCTTTCTTCTTCTTCTCTTTTTTTTTTTCTAAAAAAAATTTATTATTAGATGAAATGAAATAATTTTAAATAAAAATTGAAAATTAATTAAAATATTAATAAAATATTATTGTTTAATATTATTATTATTTTGAAATTTGAAAAAACTCAATTATTTATTATATTTTATGTAGAAATTTGTTAAAATTATAATGAGATGAGATGAGATGAGATAAGTTAAAATAAAAGTTCAAAATATGATAAAATATTGATAGAATATAATTTCTTAATATTATTTTTGTTTTAAAATTTGAAAAAGTTAAATTGTTTATAATATTTTGTGTGTAAATTTTTAAAAAAATTATAATAATTAGATGAGATGAGATGAGTTCATAAATTTTTCGAAAACAAACAAGGCCTAAATGAATGAGTTGAGAATGTTTCTCAATCCAAACATGCTCATGGTTGGTTTGGACATTTGGATAGTATTTTAATTTTTCCAAATTACCACATAATATATAATAAATAATTCAACATTTTTAAATTTTAAAATAATAATAATTAAAAAATATTCTAATAATATTTTATTCAAATTTTAATTTTAATTTAAAATCATCTCATTTTATCTCATTATCGAAACATTTTCCTAGAATATATATCATATTTATGTAAATAGTTATAAAATTATTTGTGATATGAGAAGTTTTGAGAATATCTAGTTATCCAAACAAGGCGGCCTGCGTACGTGGATGTTAGGAGTTTACTAAAATTTCATGGAAGTAGTAAACCCCTATTACAAAAGTTGTACATGTTGAATTAGTTTTACCATTTCTCTTTTCATTTTATTGGATTGATGAGATTTGGATGTGTATATTTGAGAGGGATTTAAAGGGGTAATGAAAATCATAGGCAATAGCTTTCACCAAACTTTTAGGTACCTCAGTCCCTCTTTCATGTGATCATATATATATATATATATATATATATATATATATAATACTTACTTTATCATTATTAGAAGGGAAACCCAACTTTGAAGTATAGCTTTTATGCACCAATGGCATGCATATTGCTAGGCCACTAGGTAATTAAGGATTAGCTGACACATAAATAATTGAGGACAAACCCAAAATTTGTTATCCTCTCTCCCACTCCAAAGGTTTTCAACCCTACGATCAAATCTGAGCTAACACCATCCAGCTTTCCAGAATATTCTTTTGGCATTAAACCCTAATTAGCATGGAGAAATGACATGTATTACTTATCTAACAGATTAAATTGCGACAGAAACTATATTAAAAACAAATTCACTCACTTATCAGTCATCCATGTCCATAGTTTGAATAAAAATAGTAATGGTCTATTTGGATAGTAAAATGAAATGATCAATTGAGATAATTTATGAATTATAGTGATATTGCTGAATTGAAATGAGTTAAAATGAGATAAAATAGTTTCATCTGATCACCTCTATATCCAAACAGGTCCAATGAATATATAAGATATTAAATAGAATCGAATAGATAAATAAAATATTATAAGATGATCCATTATTTGGTCTAAAAGTTTACAAATATATGACCTAAAAATTCAAGACCTAAAAAAACACAAGGTATATCATCCACTATTTTCTTTTCTTTTTCGAACAGGTTTTGATTCCATTTCTTTCAACATCCAATATGCAGGTGTGGGAAATCCGAAGAAGAGTGACATTCTTGCCAAACTTTTTTTTATCACCTACCAGCTTATAGATTGAACAGAAAACTCCTTTGACAAAAGAATTTCTAATTTTACACGTCATTGGCTTACTTTCTCGACCTAAATAAATTAAAGTTAAAAAAAAAACTTACTTCCTCAGATTGTCAACTTTGTAAATGTATTAAAAGGAGTATTAATATACAAAGAAAATTCACACCTTCTGATCAAAATTTTGATTGTGACCCTGATATCTCAAGTGTAAGATTTGGAGTTGGAATCCTTAGAGAAGAAAAAAAGTTGAAAGAATAAATTAATCATTCTTACATATAAAATTATATATATATATTTTAAATTTATATATTAATTAAAGATTTATTATTTTTCTTTGCAGACCCTTCTTATAATTATAATGAATAATACTTGATACAGCTTTAAGATACAAGTTACGCATATTTTATTTAAAAAATGAAGTCTGCCATTTGAAAAATAATTTTTTCATGTAGATTTTATATTTAATTATTTATTAAAAGAAATTAAGTGTAAAACATGTATATCTTAAAATCATATAATTTATTTGCTTATTACAATAACATGTTTGTCAACTTATGCTTTCATTCCCCTTAACAAAATAAAATTTTTCTGTGAATCTTTTGCCACAATTTAGTTTCAAAAGAGAAATGATATTTGTATTTGTGAAATATGCAAATATTACATAATTATTTTGAAAAAAGTGAATAAATGCTAACTCTATATAAAAAAAAAACTAATGCCTTATTAAAAAAGTGGTTGTAGAGATTCCAATAAGAAGATAAATCGTTGTGAAGAATGGTAGTGATGGAGAAATATGAGTGTGACCGGAGGAGTTGGTGCTCTAAGGAGGCTAGGGGGTCCTATGGAGTGAACTTGTGGAAGTTTATTAGGGTGGAATGTTTTCTCAACACACATCAATTTTGAAATTGGAGAGGGTACAAGAGTTAGTTTTTGGTTTGACACCTGGAGTGATAAGAGGGTCCTATTAGTTGTATTTCCAAAGGTTTTCAATCTAGTAGAAGACTAGCAAGTGGGTGTCTTCGATGTGTTATGTAGCACGGTTTATTGGAACCTCACTTTTTTTAGAAATGTTCAGGATTGAAAAGTTGAGAAATTTGTAGAATTTTATAGCTTCCTATACTAAAGGCAAGTAGGGGGAATTGGAAGGGATAAAATGCGGTAGTTCAAAAGCAAAAATTTTATGGTAAAGTCATTCTACAAAGTCTTATAAGTCTACTAACCGGTTAAGTTTCTCTGGAAGAGTATTTAGAAGTTTTCAACACCTCCTAAAGTCACCTTCTTTATTTGGACAACGATTTTAAGTAAGATTTTGATAGCAGACAATCTAAAGAAAAGATAGATGATAATAGTATAATGGTGTTACTTATGTAAAAAATGTGAGGAGCTGATTGATCATATCTTTTTGTATTGTGAAGTGGCCAAGAATTTATGGGATAACATCATTAGTAGGGTTGGATTGAGTTGGATAATGCCCAAGGGTGTGGTGGATCTCCTGACTTGCTGGAAACGACATCATCAGTGCAAACATTTGGCTATGACGTAGATGATGATTCTTTTGTGTTTACTGTAGTGTCTTTGGATGAAAAGGAAAGAGAGATGTTTCAACAATAAGGAGAGGACTATAGAGGAAATGTTAATGAGTTTTTAAATATTTTTCAATTTGCTAGAGTGTAACTAAGTCTCACTTTTGTATACTTCTCAGGTACTTGAGTTATGCCTAGTTGCATTCAATCAATAAAAGTTATTTTTTATAAAAAAAACTTTTTAATAATAAATCTTACTTTTTTTTCAAAATATTTATTTGATATTTATGTATTTCACGATTAAATGAAAAATGTTTTAGCTACAAAGAGATCTCACAAAATAAATCTCACAAGTTGATGTGATTTCATATGGTTCGTCAGATTATAAAATTAGTTTTATTGTAAATTAAATCTAAAGAATCATATGAAACTACGTCAATTTATGAAATTAATTTTATAATATCTCTTTATGATTATAGTAATCCTCCGATCAAATATAGAATTGTCTATTTCAAAAAGTATGCCTAATGTGGTGAGATGTACGCGTTCAGAGCCTTCAGACTGTTTTTACTATTAAAAATAGAATTGCTTCTAATAATTGCCTTTTGCAACATGCATGAATATAATAGAAGTTGGTGGCTGGTGCCAACTATTACTTACTATATATATATATATATACACGTGTGATATATATTTATATATATGTAATTCATGTGAATATGCATGCAGTGTCGGGTCAATGGATTTTGACAAATAAGGCAGCATGCATTTTCTTATTAATATTGATTAATAATTATTTTAGATTTTCTCAATTTTATTGTTGAGAAAGTAATTATATATATAGACATACATACAACTTTACACACAATATTATACGTGTTGAATGACAATCTTATTTTATCAGTTTTTTTAGTTCGAATTTTAAATTATAATTTTTAAAATTTTTACAATTTCAATGACTGACACGACAGTTTATATAATTATGTGAGTAAAATTATAAGTATAAATAATGTAATTAAAATGACCAGCATACTCCATATTTCACTCTAAACGATTAGTATCTATCTGAGTTATTCTATTTTTGAACCAGTATTTAGAGCAGAGCATCTATATTACTTAAATAATAAGTTTTGTTTTGTAAGATTCAAATTTTAGAATTTTACTTTCAAATCAAATTATACTATATAAATATTTTACTAAATGTGTTTGCACTGACTTATAAATAGATTTTTCATATGTATTTAGAAATAATAATAGAAATGATCTTATTCTCTCTCTCACCCAAAGGAAAATTTGCCATAAAATATATCTGTAACCTTATCTTCTCATACCGTAAGTTAGGACTGGTTTGGTTATAAAAAATTAAACTATTTTATTTTATCTCATACATGTATTATAATTTATTTTTAAGAAATTTATATGAAAAATATATTAAATAATTCAATTTTTTTAAAATTTTAAAATAAAAGTAATATTAAAAATTTATATTATAATAGTATTTTATCCAACTTCTAACAAAACATCTCATATCACACAATAGGCCGGAATGGAAAATGGATTATTCCCGACCCATGTTGGTGATTCAGGTTTTGATAAGGTGCTCTTTGCATCGATCCATATAATACATAATAAATAAATGAATAAAAAAAAAAAGAGAGAGACACTTATATTTATGTAGTTCGATATAATATCTACGTCCATGGATTATTTGAAGGGCAAAATTTACGATGATAGATGATAGATGATTTTATAATATCTCATAGCCTTATATATCGCTTGATTTAATAAAGAAATATAAGATTTCAGGGGGTTGAAAATGATGCCTCTCTTGAGAGTGATTTGATAGAGTTGCTATCTATAGTGGAGTAGAGTTTTGTACGTAGAGAGGTTGTAGAGAGTCCCCTTCAATTATAGAGATCTTCTCCTTTTATAGAGATCTAGGGTTTAGTGATGAGTCTAACTTGCCTTGCGAGCCATTTTTCTTTAAGAATATAAGCTTACTGCTTTTCGTCTATCTATTTATTGCTTTATCTTTTCTCCATCTTACCTATTGGTTTTATCTTTTTCCTTGTTATTAGTGACAGATCTTGATTAGACTGGACCTAGTTAATTTTGTTCTTAACACTTAAATATATGTGTGTTTACATAAAATAATAAAAATAACAAATTACATATTGATCAAATAAAAATAATTTATGTATGGTAAGATTTTATTACAGTATATTTCTTTATTTATATATATAAGAAACTCGGGCCATGCTTCTTTCGCTGCTGTGCGTCTCAGAAAAAGAAATATATTCATTTATACAAATTATTACAAGAAAGTGGCATAAGAACAAAAACAAATTCAAATACAAATAATACATAACAAAAGAGGTTGGTTTTTTCCATTACGAAAATCTAGAAGGCAAGGTGGTATCTCTGTAAGGGGCATGCTTCCGAATGCATTATTGGAAGCTGTCCATTGTGCTACTCCGCGTGCGCAATGGTTCTACGACCGATGTATTTTAATAGCCTCCCAAGCTACGAAGCTATTCAACATAATTCCTGTGTCCCTGTTAATGCCATCTGATATCCAATCTTGTCATTTTGTTGGATCTTTCAAAGTTATTATTGTTCTCTAAGAGTTCACTTCATGCCTAATTTTCACATGGTTTAATCTTTGTACCTCTTTCACTCCAATGTAAGTAGCTATTGCTTTACATTGGGTCGGTTTGCAGCTGTGTTAGAGAACAACTCAATACTGAAGATCAGCAACCACCAGATCTCAAGAGGTACAATGCTGCTATTTGTTAGTCTGTTACATGAAGTTGTTCATCATTTGAATCATATTGTTCACGTGTATTGTTATTTAAATTTTGATTCTTTGTACTTATCCTTAGAAACGACCGTAGGTGATTAGCTGTCCATTGTAATTTTATATATACTTCATCAATACAACAGTAAACTCAACTTGGCCAAATACATCTCTGTTAGTTCTTTCATGGTACCAAAGCATCAATAGGCTCATGCTCTTTGATTTTATGGCCTCCTCCAACCTCACTTCTGCTTTCACATTCTCCAATTGCAACCACTTTATCTCCATCAAACTTGATAGAAATAACTACCTTATGTGACTTTCACAACTTGTACCTATCTTGAAAAGCCATGATCTTATGGGAATCGTTGAGAGATCTGAGCTGTGCCCCAAAGAAACCATCAATGAGAATGGCAAGAACATTACCAATCCAGAATATTTACTTTGGATCAAAGGATAAATTCCTCTTAAGCTGGATTAATGTCACCCTTTTGGAGAAAGTGTTGTCTACTGTTTATGGACTTCACACCTCCAAGCAAGTGTGGACAGCTCTCTCGAATCAATTTACTTCTCAATTTCAATCCAGAGTGTCCTATCTCAAGCGCCAACTTCAGAGTCTTCAACAAGGATAAAAAACCTGCACTGAGTACTGCAATTGGCAAAATCCTGGTCAAACCAGTTGGCTGCCATCAACAAGGCTATTGATGATGAAGATCTTATTTCCTTCATCATTGGTGGCCTCAATCCTTCCTATAACAGCTTTATCACCTCCTTTACTCTAGCAACTAGAGATAATCTTCTCTCCTTTAATGACTTTTAGGATGAATTATTGAGTTATGAAATGCTGCTTAATCAACAAACAGTTGCAGTCGAAACAACTGCTCCATTTGCTCTGCTCTCTCAGCAGAGAGGGAATTTTCATTTCAAGAATAAGAGCAAGGGTCCTCCATTCAACAAGTTTTCATCCAAACGAGCAGGTCCCCTAGACAAGACAGCAAAATTCCAGCCTCATGGTCTTCATCCCTCCAATGGCAATAAAAAGTTTTCAACAACCTGCACCATCAACATCTCGTGCACCTTGTCAGATATGTGGAAAAATAAATCATCAAGCACTTGATTACTACCATTGGATGGATTGTTCATACCAGGGTCGACATCCTCCTCCTCAATTAACCGACATGGTAGAACACACAAATGCTGCCATTGAAGCTCAAAAATGGTATGCAGACACTGGTGCAAATGCCCATATCACTAATGATCTCAACAACTTACAAATTCAGCAGCCGTTCCAAAGTGATGAAGATGTTGTTGTGGGTATTGGTGAAGGTTTCTCAATAAAAATTAGTGGTTCCTCCACCGTTTTTTCTTCTTATTCCTCTCATCCCTTTTCACTTAAAACAGTTTTACATTGTCCAAATGCTGCTGCAAATCTTCTATTAATCCAAAAATTTTGATTTGATAACAATTGCCACTTTATACTAACTTCTTCTCATTTTTATGTGAAGGACAACGAGACACAAGCAATCCTCTTGAAAGGCAAAAGTAAAAATAAGCTTTATCCACTGCGGCTCAAAGGAATTCCTCATCAAAATCAACCATCATTTACTACTATCTTAGGAATAAAAACCAGTTTATCCGGTTGTCACTCTAGATTAGGTCATTCATCCAATAAAGTTGTATCCTCTATCATCAAGACTCATACTCTTCCTTTGTCAAATCAAGATATGAATAAAAATGTTTGCAATGCTTGCTAACTAGGCAAGGGAATTTGTTTACCTTTCTTCAAATCTTTTCGAGTCTCATATCATCCTCTTGAACCTATTCATAGTGATGTTTGGCATTCACCAATACTATCTATAAATGGATACAAATATCACGTTATTTTTGTGGATGACTATTCTAGACATACTTGGCTATTTCCACTCAAAACAAAAGATGAAGTTTTTGAAACTTTTGTTAAATTCAAAATATTAGTAGAAAATCAATTCACCACTAAAATCAAATAGTTACAAACTGATGGAAGGGGAGAATACTGCTCAAATCAATTTAACAATTCCTTGCTCAACATGATATAATTCATAGAAAATCATGTCCTCATACTAGCCAACAGAATGGCTTAGCTGAAAGAAAGCTAAGACACATTCTTGAAACTAGTCTTAGCTTATTAGCACACTCTCATCTCTCAAATACATACTGGACATAGGCATTTCTCACTGTCGTTTATATTATAAACAGATTGCTCACTCCAATTCTCAATCATCAGTTCCCTTACTTCAAACTCTAATAGCTGGTGGAGTGCTCAGCTACTATGAAGGAAACTTCATTGTTGCTTGACCTACCTATTGCCACTGATGTGCTGCCACTATCTCTAAATGCTACATCAAATTATATTGAAATACAATCTGGGAGAGGGTGGATTCTTATCTCACTTAGTTTCTATGATCTCTAAAAGATTGACTGACTTAACTAATGAACTAATGAACTAATAAATGGATTGCCTTTTGGAATTATGAACTACTTGATTTCTATAATATCAAAGGTTGTCCATGGTAATCACGACAAAGAGTTGCAAATTATGAGAATCAACGGTGTCAAATTGAAAATTGGATTCATTGTTTAGAATACACAAAATCTAAGTGTTGATATCGTGATTGCCCACAGAGGATATGTTGAGTGGCTAGGGGGACTATCTTCACAAAATTCTAGAATAGGGCAATCCAAGAAAAGATGAGAAACTATTTCTTCAGCCGAGTCACAGATGTGGCATTCCAAGGTCACATTCAAATGCTAATGTAAGAACTCAATAGGACTCTAATGGGAAGGATGTTATTGAAGATTTTTCAGAGAAACAGTTTCAGTCTGACGTCTATCTTGGATTTTCGATTTCCAAATATTTTTCTAGGTTTTGGGAGGAGACATCTACTATTGGTCAGGAAACCAAAGTAGCGTATGCTGATTTAACCAAAAAATTTCCTTGACAAATGATGTTTCCAGCGTATAAAAGTGAACCGATCAAATAGAAAAATTTGTGAATGACTGAGTTATGATTCTAGGGCTCTATGAAGCCTACACCATCTTCTATACCCCACGTTCTAGACCTACATCTAAGGCCCCATTTGGATGTTGACGGATCTACATTTTATCTCAATATTTAAATATCATTTATATACAAATATTGATCTCATATAAAAAAAAATACAAATATTGATCAATTTTAGATTTTTAAATTTTAATTTTTAAATTTTTTTTTTCATCTTACTATTATTTGATAATGATGGTTTTTTGAAAATTAAAAATTTTTTTTTTTTAAAATCTCAAAACCAAACAATACTAAAAATTTATATTCTAACGTTATTCTAATTTTATAATTTTTTGTTTTAACTTTTTCTTCTTGATTTCTATGCACAATTATTTTGCATGGAAAATGCTACTCTTCCTACTAGTGGTTGTTATCATTGTGATTTTTTATTTTATGTTTTTATTTTTACTTACTTAATGATTAAACAATTATTTTTTTTCAAAAAATATTGTATTTTTTTAAAAAAATATTTGAAAGTGTTAAGAAAATACATGTAAAAAAAAAAGTAAGAGAAAAAACAGACAATTTGCATTAGCTGGAGCCTCCAACGATGGGCATAGATCCACCCCTTTTTCATACTAATTGCGCACTCTTTAGATAGGATTAATTGCGTCATTTTTTCTTTTTATATAAAATATCTATTTTTCTTGATAAGTGCAATCACACAATGGAAAAGTGATTGCATGTAGTATAATTTTTTCTTAAAATTTTATAAAAATACTTAAATCAAATTATTTAATTATGGAAAATTTTTTACAACCTCCAACCTCTTCCATACATTATATATTTTTTATTTTTTTAATTTTTAATTTTTATTAAATATGTGATATATATGAATAAGGAATAAAAAAATATTAATTAATTTTAAAAAAATAAATTCAAAAAAAATTGAAAGAAATGAAAAAAAAAATAAAAAAATTTGATGTGCAGAGGAGGTTGAGAGTTGTGTAGAACTTCCCTTTAACTATTATCAACAAAATATTTCACTATTATTAATAAATCTTTTCATTCATCTTAACATTCAAACGAAGTTAGACCTCTACTTTAATTTAGACGATAAATTTTAAATATTATAAATTAATTTAATCATTTAAATGATGTAGATAATGTGCTTTATATATACTGACTTAAAAAAAAAATAACTTTTCTTACTTTTGGCGGTCCTAATTAGGACTGTTCACCCGATCCGACCCGACCCGACCCGATAACCATGTATTCCGAATCGACCCGAAAACTTTCCATTCCGATAACCGGTTAACCGATTATCCGATAACCCGTTATCTTCTTCTTGTTCTTCGTCTTCGTCTTCTTGTTCTTCGTCGTCTTCTTAGTCTTTTTCTTATTTTTTCCAAATCACTCAATAATCAACGGCTTCTCCAAAAAAAATCTTCATCAAACAACACCAATCTAAAACCCTAATACAAAATCTTTTTTCGCACCAAAAATCAGCATAATCAAAAACACCCCATCGTTCGCAACACCAGCCCTTCAGAAATCCCTAACACAAAATTTCATCTGCACCAAAAATCAGAACAATCAAAATAATCCCCTTCAGAAAATAAAAATCCCCATCAAAACCAAAAAAACCCAAGAACGCCATACAAGAATGTTATCAGCTCGCTCCATGCCGCTTGGCGCATCGTGTCCTCGATCGAGCAGAAGGAAGAGGGTCGCAAGAACAAGGATCGCATCACACTCGTCAAGGGTCGCAAGAACTATGACTCCAAAGTTGAGTCGGGACTCTCAGAGGTCTGCGCTGGAATTATGGGGCAGATTGACTCGACCTGGTTCCGTTAGCTTCTACCAACGAGTCCAAGTATTTTACCTGAAGATGAGGGGGGACTAACATCGCTATTTGGCTGAGTTCAAGATCGTGGAGAGAGAGAGGGGAGGAGAGATCACAGTAACAAATTTTACTCGGTGTTCTACGAATCAAAAACGATTTTAATCGGTAACGGGTATTCGGGTAATACCCGTTACCGAATTCGGGTCGAAAAAACGAGTCGGAACTGTATCGGCAAAACGGGTCGGGTCGGGTGACGGCCATTTTGTTCAGCCCTAGTCCTAATCTTTTAAATATTATAGAATTTAAAATTTAAAATTTATTTTCTAAATCAAATTTTACTAAGTTGATAATGAATAATATAAAAGTTTTCAAATAGAATTAGTCATCTCGTTAATAATATATAAATAGTAAATACATAAAGTCATAACATAAATTACAAATTTACAATATATATACTATTAATATTTGCTTATTAATATAGACGAATGGATGAAAAATTAAGGATGCAATACAAACGGTGCGTTTATATTGTAAATTATGTATTGGCTTGAAATATCAAGGAACATATTTGACAGCGTCATAAATTTGACAATTTAAAAGCCAAATCAAAACATTAAAAATTTGACAATTTAAAAAATCATGATTATTTTTCAGACCTAAAACTTATAAATAAAAAAAGAATATATAATTAGAGAAATACATAGTTCACAAAAAAATTATAAAATATTGTTTATAAATTAACATGATTTTATGTAAGTCTTTAGATTATTTAAATTTAAAATAGTTTTAACATTAAATTATTTGATTTTTACATTTTTTTTTTACTAGAAAATTAATTAACCCATGAATCGAATACCGCGCATTTTAGTCCGGAAAGAAAGATAGGTGCTGACTATGAAATGTGAGGCGCACATAAAGTACTAAGACACGCCCCGGGCGCACGATAGCCAAATCCAGTCCCCTTCCAGGCTTCCACTGAGATGTTGCCACATGTACCGTAGAGGCCTAGCGCTCTTCGCTAGCTAGAGCGCTTTCACACGCAGAACAGCACAGAAATCCGAAGCCCACACGTACGATGAAACTGACCGTATATCGGATTCGCACGTGCAAAGTGGCAGTCTCGCTCAATTTGCTGTATACCCGCAGCATATGATTTTCTTTGGTTTATTTTTGGTTTTTCTAATCTACGAATATTTATCTCATTTTACACATTTTCCCTAGAAAATCTAGAGAGCGAAACGGCGAGAAAATTTGGAGAGAGAAGAGTTTCCTCATGGTAGAGAGAGAAGAATTTAAGAGAGAGAAGGGGGGCAGAGAGGAGCAATTTAAGCTTACATGACGGTTGATTCTCAGACTCTTTTCAATATATTTTTTTTCTCAGATCAGAGAGAGGGAGGTATGCAATTTTATAATTTCATGTCTGTATTTATCCTTATTTACACATAATGAATGGTGATATATGTATCAGATCTTTTGTAATAATATACAGAAGGAAGCTCATCTGGTTGTGCTGTACGAGACCTGAAGATTGGCTACAACTTGCTGGGTATTAATCGAAGAGTGGATTTTTCTCTTCAATCAGAGAGAGGGATTTTTCAGAGAGACTGATTTTTGGAATTGGGATATTGGAGTTCGCGTTTGATTGTGCTGCCGATTGATCGTTGCGGCGTCGATGACCGAGCGGTCAGAACGGACTGTGGAGGAGCTGTACAATGCGACCGAGTCGATTGCCGAACTGGAGGCATGTATAATTCTAAATTAGGGTTTTCCCGGTTGTTTGCCATTGCAATGGTTTTAACTAATTATGCTTCCGATTTTAAACTTCCCATTCTTCGGGTGGAATCTCTTTTGGGATTGATATTGACGAATTTCCCATCAGCGAATACAGTGTTTTAGTTGGTTTAGGGTTTGTTCTGTTATAGATTTAATTAAGTTTTGGATCATGAGAAATTTTCCCTCAGTTTTTTGTCCTTGTGCGATGTATTGCTTAACTTTGAATTAAATTTTCGCTGTCTCTACATTCTGTTTGTATATGTCCGTATGTGTGTTAGACACTAGCCAGTGCACTCCCGGGATTAGTCCGGATGCTGTTCCTGGACACCCGGTGCCAACAAAAAAAAAAAAAATGTTAAAGACGCTAGTGTGAAGGTCATTTGCCCATATTTCTGTCTTTTCTTGTTGGTTTTGTGGCTTCTTTAGGCATGACATTTTTTTTTTGGTTGCAACCAGTAAGTTCTATTTATATAATTTTTAGGTTTACGGAATTAGAAATTTTTTTTTTTGTGGATTTTGGTAATGGTAACTAATGTATTTGAGCATGCTTTTAGATAACACCAGTTTTGAAAGGGAGTTATCGGATGCAAGGACCTGTTGATGATACGGATCATGATATTGAAAAGAATACGGTGAGATAGCAGGGTAATTTACATCTGCTGTTCTTATCTTCTATTTACTTATCCCCAAAAAATTTACATTCTAGTTTTGTTTTCCTTCTGATGCAGTTTTCATTTATTTTAATTGCAGCGTTTTTAGAATAAGTGTTTCTCAGTTTGTGTTTATGGAACTTGTTTTTTTAATAGGTAAAAGTAAGTTTATGGAACAGAAGCAAATGAAACTTTGAGCATTCTTAGTGTTTTTTGTTCACCAAGTTGACAAACCTTAAAACTCTAATAATTTGCAAGTAAAACTGGTTTGACAAGTATATGCTTTGTATTTGGAGGGTTATCTTGTTCTAAACTTTGGATAGGGTGAGGATACCCTGTTTTTTTATTTTATTTCTGAACACATAATATTTTCTATCTTTTTCTTAGTTAGGTGCACCTCATTTTTCAAATGTAACTAGTGAAATAATAATTAACCAGTAGATAGGGTTGTAAAAAAGGGGGGGGGGGGGAACGGGTGAACTGGACCGCTCTGGTACCGGTTCCTATTTAGCAAAACCGGTTGAAAATAGGTCTAGTCCCGGTTTTAGTTTTTAGAACACCGGTTCAATCCACAATTTTTATATTATATATAAAATATTTTTTATATTATATGCTAAATTGCTAATTAATATGATATGAAATTTTAAAATCTTATTGTTCATGTCTATTAGTCTTATAACATAAAATTAATATAACATTTGATATAGTATAAAACTAATCTTATAAATCTTAATATTATATTTGATTATGATATAACATAAATTAATATTATAATTTTGAATATAACATTTGAATTTTGATATGACATAGAAATTTTAATTTTATAATATAGAATTAATATAACATTAAATGAGGAATATGGGTCAATCACTTGCTAAGGTTTTTAGTTGGAGTATGATTTTGTTTATCCGTAAAACAGAAAAAAGGGGACTGGACTGGACCAAAACTGGAAAATTTGGAAGTTCTAGTTTCGGTGGTGAATTAGTCTGGTATCGGTTCTTAAAAATTTTTAAAACCGGTGTATACGGTTCGCTTTTAAAAAAAGTCCAAAAGCCGACTAAACCCAAACTGTTACACCCCCTACCAGTAGATGATACTTTTATTTTACTTAAAAGTTTTTTTAGATGATAACTGTTTGTGTATGGAGATAACTGCAACAGTTGAAGATGAGTGAGATCGTGTATATCTTAGGGTTTCGGCTCATTGATATGTCATTGTTCCTGTTCCATTCCTCTGGGATTAGCTACCAATTGAAGTGATTTTTTTGCATTATATTTTAAAGTGCATGAAGAACAAGGTGAAATGGCTTTGCGTTCTATGTGGTTGTGTTACCAAAGTTGGAAAAAGTTAATATTTCAATGGTTTTCCTTGCACTTAGGCCTTGTTTGCTTTGGGAGACAAAACCAAAAACTCCAAACTCTTCTCAAACTCATCATTACATTTTTTCAAATCTCCATACAAAATATAATAAAAAATTCAATTTTCATAAATTCCAAAACCACTTTTTCAAATCCCAAAACAAAACTAATTTAAAAAAAATATATTACAACAATATTTTATTCTTTTTTTAACTTTTATTTTATCTCATCTCATCTCTAAAAACAAACCTGACCTTAATGTATGCAACTTGTTCTATGTTGTGTTGTGGTTCCCTGCATTATGCTATGGACAGAAAGAAGATGAGTTATTATTTCAGTTTTCTACTATTAGACATGGGGTGATTTTTAAACAAGTGCAAAATGGTGATCATGGAACATGGATAACTGGATGGGTTCTAGGTTTATGGATGAATTCCGTCAGCGAAAGTCTCTCAAATTTGATCAATAGCTAGAGGGAGACCCTTCCAAACAAAGTTGAAGTCTGTACAGTGTTGCCCAGGCCAGTTTGATAATCAAACGAACTCCAAGTGAGCTGAACCAAAGTTCATATGATTGGTACATGAGCTTCTACGCTTTAGAATGTTTAAGTTCAATTTGGGATTTAATTGTTTCTTCGGGTAAAGCCTTTCATATTCACCTTTTCTTTCATTTTAGATGATAACTTCCTTGTGCATATGGATTAGGTGGAATTTGAATTCATTACCAAATCTACTGCACAAGACATCACCTTGAGGTTTCTCAATGGGTTTTGCCATTGTCCCTTGCACTTTTCCTACACATGCAACACCAGTTGATTACTGTGATCTGTCATTTCTTTAAGTTGTGCATGTCAGAATCTTCCCTAATGAAGCTGTCCAAGCAAAGAAAGCAGCCTTGAGAGGCACTTTACTCCTCCAAGGAAACAGTTCGTGGTCCTGACTATCGATGGCATCATAGAATATTCTTCCACAACCTCACGACATATGCTCCATGTACTTCATTAGAGCACCACCCCATTCTCCACCCTACTTGGAATCAATTATGGTTCTCCACAATGCATCTATCTCTTGGTCATAATGCCGAAACAATTTCCCTAGAAGTGTCCCGTTGAACAATTTCCCTAGAACCACCCCATCCTCAAATTTCAAACCCCCAATCCACCCCTGATATCAAAGAACAAACATTTCCCTAATTGACTAGGTAGAATTTGAATTCATCACCTAATCCACTCCATAAAAAATCACTTGAAGATGAGTGCGGTTATGTATATTTATAGGGTTTTAGAATGTAGGTATATGATTGTTCCATTTCATAGCCTATAGGATTAGCTAGAAGGAGAAATGATCTTTTCACATCATATTCTATGTTGCACGAGGAATGAGGTGAAAGGTGAAATGGCTTTGCCTTGTATGTGTTGTGTTACTAAATTCTAATTTGATGTGCTGTTGTTTTTCTATGCACCAATTAGTGTGTAACTTGTTTTATGTTTTGTTGTGTTTCCCTTAACCTTGCTGTCGTCACGTAGATGAGAGGGGACAATTTTTTCAAAACAAGTCCTAAAGGTGAATTCGAGGCTTATATTCTTCCAAATCCAATGGAACATTGTGATACCCCATATGATAAGGCTAAGTGTAGGTGGTGTATTAGATCCACATTGCTTGTGAAGTAGAAGTCCTTGCTCTTTATAAGTATTCAATATGGCTTCGGTTGTATTATTGATTAGTATTTTTAGAGTATAGGTCATGTAATTTGGGCCTTTCATTAGAGTGTTATAAATGGCATCAAAGCCTATATCACCATAAATGTAGGACTTGAGTCGTGTCGCCTATGATGAACTGGCTTGACGAAGATGTTGGAAATTTAAGAGGGAAAGATTGTGATATTCTATATGATAAAGATAAGAGTATATGATATATGAAATCTCATATTAATTGGGAAGAGAAAGTTCTTGCTCTTATAAGGACCCATGGGGTTTCACTTGTAGCATTGACTAATTCTTTTGGAGTATAGGTAATGTGGTTTGGGCTTTTCGTTGAGGCACTACCAACATGGGTAATTGTGACCTCATTTGTTTTTACAAAATTTTTCATCTTATCTCATCTCATTATTACAACTTTTTAAAATTTTCTTGCAAAATAAAATAAACAATTCAACCTTTTTAAATCCTAAAACAAAAATAATATTAAAATATATTTAACAATATTTTATTTAATTTTTAACTTTTATCGCAATTCATGTCATCTTATTTGTGAAAACAAACAAGGCCTAAATCATTTGACTCATATTTAACTTTGATGATTTATATATTTTGATATATACTTATAATTTTTCTTTTATATATTTTGATAGATATAGAGAATTAGATGAACTCCAAGTTAGCTGAACCAAAGGCATCCTATTAGTGCATGAACTCCTACTCTTTAGAATGTTTGAGTGTTACATATCATATGGTTTATTCTTTCCATGTTCTCTTATGGGTTCTTTGGAAGAGGTTCCATCTCATCCTATCTCATTTCATTACTAAATATCACTCAAACACAAACACTCTGCAATTTCAGATTTTCAACTTTTCATCTGATTATTACGACTTTCCAAACTTTCAAATTAAATACAAAAAACAATTCAGCTTTTTCAAATTCCAAAACAAATATAATATTAAAAAAATTATATTCTCACAATATTTCAATTTTATAATATTTCTATTCAACTTTTTCTTTCTCATTTTCCAAAACCCAATAAAACATCATGACTCAAACCATTTTACCATTCACAAACCACTTCTCACAAATTTCTCATCTCATCTCATCATCCAAGCATCCCCTTAGTCAAGTTAACCTTCAATCTTCTTATGTTACCTTCATTATATTTTTATTTACCCCTGTTAACATTGTCAATGATGCAAAATTTAATGATGATTATACTTATAAAAAATTTAATGTTAATTGTCTATGATTTTGGGTGACAGAATCAGAAAGTTAAAAATGCAACTAATTTCTTTTTTTATTTTTTATTTTTTTATTTTCTGTTTATTCCTCAATTAGTAATTTGGTTTTATCAGGTATCTTCTCGACCTGAAACAAAATTTGGGAAGTGTTCCATGAGTAAGAAAGTTCCTATGAGAGGCGAGTCTGGGACTTGTAACGTATGCTCTGCTCCTTGTTCATCTTGTATGCATCTGAACCAAGCTCTAATGGGGTCAAAGACTGAGGAGTTTTCTGATGAAAGCTGTCGTGGAAATGTTGCTAGCCAGTATTCTTTCAATGAGAGTGGTCCTTTATCTTCTCTCAAGTGTCGAGAATCTGATAGCTTACAGCACACCGCCAGTGAAACCAGTAACGTACTCAGTGTTAATTCCGGTCATGATTCTTTCTCAGAAAATGCTGATAGTAAATCAACCTTAAGGTCGTCTGTGATATCTTATGCTTCCGGAGATCTTGAAATGCTTCCAAAGTTGACTTCTGGAGAAAGAATCTCAGAGGATCAACTTTCTTTCAAACCACAATGTGTTTTGGATCAGAGAACCTTCTCAAATAAGTACAGGGAAATTAAGGCAGTTGAAGGTCATGATGATAACATTGCATGTGTTAGTAGACCCAAAGATGCAAGTGTAGGGTTTAGTAATCATAAAAGGAATATAAACACTAGTGCAGCTTCAGTCAGTACTTTAGATCCAGAGGGATCATGGAAGGGAACACAACTCAACAAGTTGGCCTCATCAGAGATTCCTTCTTCAAAAGATGCAGATGCTAGCAGTACTTCACCGAAGGTGTGCAGTCCATACTCCCATTCTTGTAGTGTTAAATCTCTTAATTACAACACAAATTTTATATATTTAGAAGATAATCCTCATATCCAGAACAAAGAGTCAGCTTCGGATATTGTTTCTGTCCAGAAATGTTTTGCACATAAAGGTAACCTTATTGGTGGCAATTCTGAGGCTTCAATGAAAAATTATCCAAGGTCAGAAGCAGAGACCGAGAAGGATCATGGGAACCCACCAGGTGAAACTTTGAAATCTTTAGGCGAAGATGATCTCAATGATAGTTCCAAGGAGTTGGTTGAGTTACCTGTCATGCACGGGCCTCCTTTGCGATCTGCTTCTGGGGATGAGAGTGATGAATCTGACATTGTGGAGCAAGATGTGAGTAACAATTCTTTTTGCCCTCTCCTTTTTTATCCTTTTGATTTTTCAACTTAGAGGGTGTGTATATATATGTATGTATATGCATATCTTTATTTGTTGTTTCCTGTGTATCTGTGGGCCCTCATGCCTCTTTTCCATAATGCATTCTAGCTATCTGCTATCTTACAGTGTTTTTCAAATAATTTCAGACAGTAATGTCAGATCAGTACCGGTGTATGTGTGTTCTATTGATTACTTGCTTTTACAAGAATGTGATTCATTTTGGGAGGTGAGGAGAATAGATTTGCATAGGTTTATGGAATCAAACTGTGATCTTTGAAAGAAGCTGGATATTGTGTCTTGCTGAAAAATCTAAACGGCAGCCATCTTGATCTTGTGGGTTGCATATATGTGGTTGCACTCTTTACATTTACCTATTTTCAATTGGCGTTAGTCTTGATTGTCTTTATGTTTCCTTTGGTTGGTATGTGAGAATGCAAAGAATCTGGGCATTGGGGCCATGGTCAATGTCATGAAGGGAATATCGCCTTCTTTTAGGCTTTGTCTGTGAGGTTTCTGTGAATGTGAATACTTTTGTGCTTCTATTAATTTTGAAGTATGTATTTCAAATGTGATTGATATTATTGAGATTGATGTCCTAGGCATGAAATAAGTTAGCAAAGAAACACGTCTCCCCCTATTCAATGCTGGTGGATGGGGAACCTCAATTCCTGTGACATTCTTTTTTTCTTTGTTAGAAAGACCCTCCCATTTATCATTGATGCCTGTTTTTACTATTAAAGCCTTTGTCTCAGCTAGAACATAAACACCTTTGCTGGTTCCCTATGTTGGAACAGGTAAAAGTATGTGATATTTGTGGGGATGCGGGTCGTGAGGATTTGCTTGCGATATGTAGTAGGTGCAGTGATGGTGCAGAGCACACGTAAGCATAAACACCCAGTCATCTTTATTACTTGGTTGACGGGCTTTATTGATTCTTTATGCTGAATTGATATATAAGTTTGTGTTCAAGATGGTTCTAAATGCTGTTGTTGCTGTCAATCAGCTATTGCATGCGAAAAATGCTCCGAAAAGTTCCTGAAGGTGACTGGCTGTGTGAAGAATGCAAGTCTGCTGAGGATGATTCTGAAAACCAGAAGCAAGGTAAATTTTAAATATCCAATCTCAATGAGAGAATAAGAGGACATGGGAGCTGTATGTGTTTTGTTTAATAAATATACTGTAATCTAAGTTATAAATTGAATTTGAAGGTTCGGAAGTTGAGGGAAAAAGAACAGAAAATGTTAGTTCAAGCACACGTGTTTCTGGCAAGAGGTGTGCAGAAAATATGGAAGTGGTTTCAGCAAAAAGGCAGGAGCTAGAAACAGGTAAGGGATCACCAAAGCCATTGAGTCCCAGCAGAATAGTTACAGGATCACCAAAGCCATCAAGTCCCAGCAGATTACTTACTGAATTGCCAAAGCCATCAAGTCCCAGCAGAATAGTTACCGAATTTCCAAAGCCATCGAGTCCGAGCACAGTAGTTGCTCTATCTCGAGATTCTTCATTCAAGAGCTTAGATAAGGGAAAAGCAAAGTCTGCTTATCAAACACCTTTTTGCAATCAATCCGGTAATGATATCCCAGAAACTGTGCGCTCTCCTATGTCTGGTCCACGGCTTCAAACATCCAAGTGTAAGCAAATAGGTTATGTTGTCTGGACATCTTTTTTCACTTTTTTTCTTTAAACTCTCACTCTCTCATTACTTGTGCAAAGCTATGGGTCACTTGTTGTAATGCCCATCTTGACTTCTTGAGTTTTAATGTTTTATTATTTTATGCACCAATTGATCGTTTTCCCTAAACAGGTACTTTGTATAAATCCAATTCATTCAATGCCTTTAATTCCAAACCAAAAGTTAAACTTGTAGATGAAGTTCCGCAAAAGCAGAAGGGTGCTAGAGAACATATTTCCATTGATATGAAGGAGGGGCCTGCCAGAATGATAAGCAAATCCATGTCATTTAAACCTGCAAACTCAGGACGTACAAATGCTAGTGAATCAAAAGTTAAAATGCTATCACCTAATTTTACCCATGTTCAAGATCTAAAAGGATTGAAACAAGCAAAAGAACGTGGTCCATTTGAAAGAAAAAATTCATGTAAATTGGAACGCCCTCTAATCAGTTCAACAACAGCTAGTTCCACTGTTTTGACAGTGAAGGTTGACCAAAAGCTTGGATCTCGTGGTGATGCCAGTTTGCCTTCATTTGTAAGCAACAACCGAGATTCAAAGGTTGTACAGTCAGATGGAAAATCAAGTCTATCGAAAGTAACCAGCAGTCTAGGTCGTAAAGGTGTAGAAACTCCAGTTTCTTCAGGTGCGATCTTGCCTTTCATGTAGAAACTCTGCTTATTCTATATTTGTTTATTTTATGCTCATTGTTCCCTTTTTTACTTTTTTATGTGGTTAGTCTACTTTCCTTCATGGATCATGTGAAGCTAATATATTATCTGTGTTTTGTTGATGCAGCCGGAGCTTCATCTACTAGTGGAATGTGTGGCTCCACTACCGAACAAAAGTTGAATCAAGTTAGTTCTAAGGATGAACCTGTAGCCACTCATTCTTTGAATGCTGAGAGGTCATCCAATAATGCTGATGGAACTGTGCAAGATGGTTTGCATTGGTCGCAGGAAATAACTAATCAGCATGAGAGAACTAGGGAGAGTTCCAGTATACGCTCAGCCACAAAGCCAACTGTTGCAAGTGCTTCCAAAGGTGTTTTTTGTCAAAAATGTAAAGAAATTGGGCATGCGGCAGAGTTCTGCACAGTCAGTATTCCGCAGGCTTCTGGTACTGATATATCTGCTGCAAGAAGTTCTAGAGACGAAATGCATGAAGGCAATAAGTTGAAAGCTGCAATTCATGCTGCATTGCGTAGAAGACCTGAATTTTATAGGAAGAAAAGAGTACTCGATCAATCTGATGACTTATCCATATCAAACACGGACTTAAATTACGAAATAGCTTCTCACGATCAAATGTTGGTTTCCAATAAGCTGAAGGATGCCATGTCCACTGAAGGAAGTTCTGAAGGGCCAGCTATTCTTGGGAGTTCTACCACCGAATCTTCAAAACATACTACTGTCAATAGCATGAAGCAGTTTGGTTTGCACCCAATTGATGTTTTTTCTTCCAAAGTAGGGGACTCATATTCCAATGCTGTTTCTGTTGGAAAGCCTACAATAAGGCATTTTCCTTGTCAAGCTCCCACTGTTCTGAAGAAATCAGTCATTCCTGAACATGAATCTATCTGGCAGTAAGATTCCTTACATTTCTGTAAATTATGGTTGTCTGTTGGAGAGAGAGCTTGGCATTCATTTTTCTTTCTTCATTTGCTTTGTCACTCATCATATATTGCGTCTCAAAAACATTCTTCTAGAAAAGCGTTTGTGATTAATATGCAGGGGGGGTTTTGAATTGCATAGAGGTGGAAAACTTCCAGAGTTTTTTGGGGGATTTCAAGCACATCTATCAACTTGTGCGTCACCAAAAGTTTTAGAAGTGGTGAACAAGTTTTCCCACAAAATTTCCCTGCATGAGGTATCTCGCTTAAGCACATGGCCATCCCAGTTTTATGAAAGTGGCGCTAATGAAGATAACATTGCTCTGTACTTCTTTGCCAAAGATAATGAAAGGTGTGCATATGTATATCTACGTATTACATAATCTTTTTTTTTTCCTCTCAGCTTACACTTATTATATAATTGAAAGTGTGTTCCTGATGTATTTGTCTCTTTGTTTTCAACATGGTAATATATTTCTTCTGTTTCTTGTGATGCAGTTTTGAGATAAACTACAAGAGCCTGTTGGATAATATGATGAAGAACGATTTAGCCCTCAAAGGGAACTTTGATGGCATTGAACTTTTGATATTTCCATCCAACCAACTTCCTGAGAAGTCACAGCGTAAGGATTAGCTGGAAATTTTATTATAGGGACACATTATAGTATCTTGTAACAATATCTATGATGGTCTTCTGTGGTTTACTACTTGATGTTTACACTAATTTGAGGCTCAAGAATTGGGTTGCTGATGGTGAATGGCGTGCACCATGAGGCATTTTAACAAATATAAAAACTAAATGGCCCACAGCATGGATATGTGAATTCTGTGACTTAAAGAACAATTGGAACCATATATGGTGATGATATGCCCATAGATATTCGCTCACACCTGTACAAACTTAGATATGGGTGCAGGTTACTTGTGTGGATGTCTATATTGTGACTTCTGAATATCAACAAGACTTGCAGGGCAATACCTAGGCTCATTTATTTAAGTGATTGGTTTTTAAGTTTTAGTAGCTCTTCCATTATGTGTGTTTTAGGGAAGCGATGGTGACACCAAAACAGGTTCGAAACATTTCTCATTAACCTTAAGGGTAACCCACGGATTGTAGCAATCTAGGCAGCAATAGTGATTTTTGAAGATCGTGGGTGGTCAATGGATGAACTTATATACATATATATTTCTAATACTTTACTCCATTGGTCGATTGTAATTTTTTAATGGCATGAACTCTCATGAATTTCTTGTATCACTAGATTTAACATGCATACATGTTGTCTTGTATATATCCCATGTGGCTCTTGTCTATTCTTATTCTCACTAAATTTTTTTTCACCGATGAATACAAGGTTAATGGATAGACTTTTGAAAGGAAGTGGCTGCAGAAAATGACAATGTGAAAGTAGTGTCTTACTTTTAGAAAATGAAGAAATAAACCATTTTTACTTATCAAAAAATGAAAATGAAAATGAAGAAATAAACCCCAATACTGGGCTTGAACTTAAGTAGAAGACTACAAAATTTTTGATCTATAACTAAGCTAAAGCCCACACATAATTATGTAATTGGGTTATAAAACCTATTCCTAAGATAGTGTAGGCATACAAATAAACCTTTCTGTCTATGTTTTGTTTTTGTTATTTTTTTGGTTGAGCCTCTTGAATTTTGTGTGCTATTCTTATCCTTTTTACTTGCAAGACTTTTCTGTTTCTGTTCGATGCATGTGGTAGACGGTGTATGTGTATATGCTAGATACTCTAACAAAAGGTTGCGCACTTGTTTGCCAACATTTTAGGTGTGTTGATAGGTGTCAAGGTGTATCCAATATGGTCATGACTGTTCTTTCTCCTTCTGTCTTACCTACCATGGAGACAGCTATGCAGCCACTAATATGTTGTGTTATCAATCTTTAATTACTGTATGTACACATTATACAGTCACCAAATATTGAGGGCTACAATATTTGGAAGGCCTTATCCAACCACTTGGGTTGGCTCCATTGTCCCTGTTTGCTTTTGATTTCTGTGTCAGTCGTAGGCCATTACGGACAGTGCCCTTCTTCACGTTTTTCTCTTTTATTCTTATTTTACTTGGTTCTTATTCCTGTACTTTCAATTCAAGCATCTTCTTACTCTTTATTGTTGCTGCCATTGGTCTTGGTTGTTACAATCTTAACTAGTTTTATATTGTGGTAGGCTAGCCTTCCATATTTGAACTTCAATATTTTAATGTTTGAATAGTTTTAGTTTTCCCCACCTCTTCATCCATTTGATAATCATATGTTACTTTTTTTTTAATAAGTGATGATCATGTGTAACTTGAGGCTGCATATATATATATATATATATATATATATATATTTGTAGTTTTTTATGATCTATGACTCTATAGTCAGCTTCAATGGATGCTGAGGGACCAAACTATCAAAAATTTGACACATTTAAGTTGATCGATAGAAGTGTGAAACAAAAATGCATGCTAGGAAAGAAGTTTACTGTTGGCAACGGTATTTTGAACTATGACATTTGATGCACTTTTCAAACAACCTGCAAATAGTTGGTTTTTCAGCATGTTGGAATTGTATCAGGTATCCACCATATCCTATCATGTCGGTGCCTGTTTGGTCTTTGCGAATAAATAAGGCCAAAGAACTCAGCGAAAATCCCCACTTCCCAGTCCTGTGCTGCCCTAAGAAAAGCGATGTTCCAACTAATGCGCCCACCCCAAAACTCCATAACCTCTGCCACTGTTGCGTCTTTAGCACTAGCTATTTGTTGAAGTTAAATATGAGTAGTGCTTAAGCTTTTAATGCTTTGAGGTTTACATGTTTAGGGTGAAAAGCGTTTCCCTTTGCTTTCCTCTCCTTCTGTGACTTTGAATCTCATTGTACATCAATACAAAGTACCATTACATGTGAATGCAAATCTGCTGAAGTTTGTTCTGTTGATGGCAGGTTGGAATACGTTGTTTTTCTTATGGGGTGTGTTCAGAGGAAAGAGGGTGAATTGTACTGATTTGTCTAAGAAGTTACAAATTCCCAGTTTGAATGTGGTTCCGCTGAACAAAGATATTCCCCCTGCTGTCATGACCTTATCTGAGAACTTGTGTTTGGAAAGGTGTATAGATGAAGAACTACCAGCATGTGACAGATCTTGCAATATGGTCCCAACATCCAATGCCCCTATTCAGCCACCTGCCACAGTACGTGGGGATTGTGAAAACAATGTATCTTCGCTTGAACAGACACGTCCAGGATACCAAGAAAATTTGGAGCAGCAAGATAGTAGACCATACTGGGAATCCATTTCAAAGATACGAACAAACATTGTGCAGTTGAGCCAAGAAATGAGACCCAGCAGTCCGTCCTCGGTAATTGTTCATTTTCTTATACATTCATATAAGATGCAAACTGCATAGTCTCACGCATCCAATATTATACTCTCTCTCTCTCACACACACACACACATGCACATTTATTTTCACTCGGATGGAGCACATACACCTTCATAGATTTTTTCCTCCGCGGATGTTACCTTTTGCAGCCCTCTAAATTTTTAGTTTTCTTTTGGCTCCGGGTTTTTTTTTTTTAAATTTGAAAAATGGCCTCATATTTGAAGTTTGGTTCAACGTACATTTGAGGCCCCCAGCAATCGAAGTTCCTCATTTGGAAAAAAAATGAACATGAAAGCAAACAGCGAATTCATAAAAACAAAAATTGGGATGCCCGGGGCAGTGGATCCCTGTGAAACCTCAAGAGGACCCTTGGTAGGTGAGTGGAGGTGGGGTAATCTCCCTCCAGCGGGTGGGATCTGAAAACCACTGGAGGAGGGGGGAAGGGATCCCATTACCTCCGTGGGCTGCGGGGCTCTCAGATTTTGTTGGTATCCTCTCATCCCCAGCCCCTCTCTCCCCTAGTTGTGTCTTTTCTTTATCTTTATCTTTATCTTTTCTTCCGAAATTCTACTTTTATTGTATTACAAATACATTGCTAAATTCATTTTACTTTTATTGTATTACAAGTAAATTGTTCATTAGCCTTTGTGACAAATATACACACATGGGGACACACGTTAATGAATGCTGTATGAAATGAACAAATGGAAAAGGGTTAAAAGTTTTTTTAGTAAGTAATGATTATTTAGAGTTAATGTCAGCTGAGTTTAGCCTTGATTCGTTCTTTATGAGTTTTTAACAATCCATGAACTTTCTTATTCATAAATTGAATATATTCATATATGCTGGATGCTTTCTTTGATAAATTTCTCTCTCTTTTTGGTTGAAAGTTAAGGTTCTGAGAACTCAATCATACTTGTGAGTCATTCATTTATTTTTTTGGTTGACATGTTTATTAAATCAAACTATCTCACTACTATTCAATAAATACTTGTGAGTCAAGCATTTTTTCTCTCTCCTTTCCCAAATTCTAATAAATATTTAACTCAAACTATCTCACTATTATTACAAATCATCTTACTACTATTCACAAAAACTTATAAAAAACATTATCCTTCAGGATATAATCCTGGAAATGTATCCCTTATTTTGTCAATTTGTTGTTAAACCTTAATTTTTAACTAATTTCAACCGTGAGACCTCCAAGTAGTCCTGCTCACTTGTCTCCGTGATGCATATTAACATTTTTCTTTATGCAGAAAGAGCGGCGTCTTCCAGAAAGACTGGATGCACAGTTCAAAACCTCAAGTCATGCATCTGGAAAAAGTGGCTCCAACAGTGGTGAGAAGATGCTAAAGCATAGGGATGATTCTTCTGACAGAGAAGATACGCCGTCTTCCAGAAATTTTCCTGCTGACAATAGGGAGTGTTGTGTCTTGAGGGTGGCTGAGAACAAAATTCAAGGTAGAATGAATGAAGTCCTAGATCAAGTTAAAGTTGAGAGGGAATTGAAGGAAGTTGCTGGGTATGTGGATGGAGAGGCAGCTTTGGAGAGAGACCTGACAAATCACCGGAAACGTTCCTACTTGGATCTTTCAGAGACGTCTCCCCAAACTTCTACTGGCACGAGTCAGAAAATGCCCTGGAATGAAGCGAGTAGTATGTCAATTTATGGAGAAAGTGGTGGTAAGAGGCTGAAGACAGGTTTCAGTGTAATGTTTGGACATAGCGAGTCCAGAGGTAGGCATTCTGGGAATGGTAATTTTGCATCTCAGATAATTGATCCAGGCCCCTGTTCTTCCGTTGAGAAGAAATTTGAAGAAGTTTGTGATGAGAAAGTGATTTTGGAGGACTTGGGAACACATGAGAAGTACCTATTTCCTGTGGATTCACATAGAGTAAAGGATTTTGGATTTGGGGAGAACTCCGTTTCCGGCGAAAAGCACACACGGGATGATGATGATGATGATGGGGTTCCAAATCTTGAGCTTGCTTTAGGGGCTGAGTCAAAACCAGCAACTAAAGGAATGTTACCTTTCTTTGTTGGGGCGGTAGGCAAGAAAAATAACCAAGACATGCCACCAGAAGCGGTGGTGAGGGAGGATGATGATGGTGTCTCTGCATCCCTTTCCCTTTCTCTCTCGTTCCCTTTTCCGGACAAAGAGCAGGCTGTAAAACCTGTATTGAAAGCAGAGCAGCTGCTGCCGGAAAGACAAAATTTGAATAACTCACTGCTTTTCTTTGGGGGCTTCAGGAACAAATAGAAATGCTACTATGTTGGCATAGTATGTACATTAGAATGCCCCGCATGGTTGTGGTGAATGTGTACTGGATCTCATGTACGCTGATCTCCTGTGGGCACAGGCATCATAGGTGAACCCATTTTCCATATGTTCATACCCATACAGGATTTACCCCACTTTTTTTTGTTTTTTGTTTTCATTTTAGCTGTTAATTTTTCCTTTTTTTTTTTGTTTAATTTTTTTGAGTGCATACTTACGGCTCTGTATATAAAGAGAATGAAAGCCGGCACACTATCGAAATGTCAGTAGGAGTTTGCAGACCAATGTGTTCATAAAAAGGTTATATTTCTTTCTTTCTCGTAATTTCACAAAAATTTCCCCCGGTCAGGCGTACTAACAGGTGATGCTGCTTGTGATTTTCGAGGACTCCCGGTTGTTTGCCTCATTATCAGGTAGTAATGGTTCAATTCAGCAAAATACATTAGAAAAAGAGTTTATCTTCACGCAGGTTTATCTATTAAATCCCATATAACAGACTCCAGTAAGCCATTGCTACGTAGAACTCACAAATTCAAACAGATATACTGCAATATAGAGGTAAAAAAAAAATTTCTACCCTTCTTCGAGCCCTCCTCTTTCTCTCAAAGTTCATCCAAGCAATTGGCTCTAGTCTCAGGGCACCAAGACTAGTTCAGGGCACCAAAGTCAGATCAGCCCACCGATTCTCTGCGTACGGCATGCGGTCTCTCTCCCCTCCATGAGATTGAAAACTATAAAACCTTAACCCTCTCTCACTCGACTCTTCTAAAGAATAAATCTTGAAAAACATAATACAAATATAGCTCTATGTTCTTGTTCTTGTTCTAAATCTTGCCATTACGGTTTTGAATTTCCTCACTGAAAAATAGAACACAAATAATTAGTATATGATGCCATAGTTGTTACTCCAACGAAAAAAGACGAGAAATTTGTTCCAAAGAAAAAAAATACGCTATTACTGAAATAAGTACTGCAAATGAAGTAGTGGATCAGCGATTACCTCCGTGTTGGGTCTCATTTTTGGTGAATTTCTTCTCTGAAATTTTGGTGAATTTTGTTTTCCATTGAAGGGTCAAGGGAGGGGGTGGTGATTTGTTGAAGGGATTTTGCACTGTCTAGGTTGGATCTTTTCCACAGGCATAAGGTGTGCGGCGATTGGGGCGTGTTTTTCATTGAAAGGAGGAAGGGTTTGTCGAAGGGTTTGTTTGGAAGGGGAGTGAACTCGATTTTCTAAAATCTGTCAAATTTTATAGTGTGTGCAAGTGTAGATTACATTTATGTGAAATGCTGACATGACAATTTTTTATTGATGTCCATTAAAACTCCATCTATAGGATGAACCTGTCCAAAGAGGAACTGTTAAAAAAAGGTAGCATAGATCCCTTAAAAATTAATCTCAATTTTATTAGTTTTTTCGAACACGATATTATTATTATTATTATTATTATTATTATTATTATATAACTTAAGGTACAAAAGGAGTGTGTGGACTGAATCGATCACCCAAAAGAGCTAGGATATTGATGAATTAATGCTAACCAATTGAAAAAAAATAAAGAAAATTTAGGGAGGGAGAATGTGGGTTAGTAGGGTGTTTTCATATATGATATTGTAAAGGAAATGCCTCAAGCATAAATGCTGTGAGATGATTATATTTATAGAGTAAATCTTTACAACTATAAACAAAGAAATAATTTGAATATACACAATAAAAGATAATATGCTATATTAGATTAAAATCTTATCTCCTAGAATCAATTATATTTCCTAGAATCATGAAAAATCAATTATCTTGTTGATTACAATCAGGGAAAGCGGATTCTCCTCTAATAGATATTATCTTGATGATTAGACTACTGTGTAGACCATGGAAGTGGCTTTCGTGGACAACCTTATAAAATTCACAATAAGGTCGACTGAGAGCTACAGTAGCATTTGGGGCACCCCATACTTATTGTACTCTTGGGCTCTTCATTTTCCGAAGCCTTAGTGGGAGTAGCAAAAGTTGGTATTACTTCTCGTGAAGAAGACAAGGGCTGAGACAAGAATTCATTGTGTTTAATGTGTGAGCTACCAACGTCGAGGAGATGAAGGTTGAACAAAATAATGGTGGCGAAGGGTGGTACAGGGAAGAACTTGAAGAGGTGCATGACAAGAATGGTGACGGAGGGTGGTGCATGAAAGAAGATGAGGAAACAACATGGAGGAGATGTGCTTGCCTGAATTGTTTGGAAAATGAGATGAGATGAGAATTTTATGAATAGTAATAAGATATTTTAAATTAAGTATTTATTATATTTTGGGAAATGAGAAACAAAAAACTGAATAATAAATAGAGAAATGTTATTTTGTCCACTTTGATGTTTAACACCTCATTTTGACACCTCTTGTATTTTAATTTTTAAAATTTTTTTTACTTAATAGTTAAGGAAATAATTATTAATATATTGATATTTTTTTTTATATTTTAAAATGACAAATAAATAAGAATAAAAAAAAATATTAGTCTTATACTAATGGTATGTTGCGAGGTTACTCAAGCGGCAGAGTAGCACCACTCTAACAAATATTATAGAGTTAAAATAATGTTATAATATTATTTTTATTTTAAAATTTGAAAAAATTGAATTATTATTATTTTTTGTTTGAAAGTTTGGAATAATTGTAGTAATTAGTTTGAAAATGTTTAATTTTAAATGACGTTTGAGAAAGAAATGAAATAGAATGAGGTGAGATGAAAATTATTTTCAAAAATCCTAAACATGGCATGATTCTTTTTGCATACATAACGCAGCTTGGGCTAAATACTTTCGAGGGATATGGACATATAGAATTCATAGACTAATTTAACAAATGAAATTCATAAACTAATTTAACAAATGAACTTAATAATGTTATTATCTTTGTGTTGATTTATTGTAGTCCTTGTTAGTTGTTATCTTGGAAAGGAAGTTTAAACCAACGCCAATAATTAGCGGATAAACCAAAGCCATCTACCTTTGGGCTTGACTTCGAAGGCGTCTGGGTATGAATATGGTTTCTGCGGTACCCTTCTGAAATATCTATATACCATGTATATAGATAGGGCGAAAAATAAAATTGGATTCGAAGTTGAAAACAAGTGGTTCAATCAATAAGGAGAATCCACAAATTAGATAGGGCGATTCATGATTTTTTTAATTGGTTATTTTGGTATTAATAACAAATATTAAAAAATATATAATGCAATCAAAGTAGGTCTGTTCATCTAAACATGATTTGGTTTGGTCGGCCCTAAAAGTTTTTTGGTATTATTGTCGACTCTTGTCTTTATTTAAGAAGTTCAAAAAAATTATTCATCATTCAACCCGAATTTTTTGATCTAAAACTTGGATGAATATGCTTAAATCAAAGCATTTAAAAATCATGTAAAAGGAGTTTTAAATATAAATTTACTGACTAGTTTCAATAATAATATGATAAGAATCTATACAATTTAAATAAATATGTAATTTATGTATTTAATCTCAATTGGTCTCATATATTCTCGTCTATGAAAAATATAAACACTATTAAATTATAAGCACAAAATACCAATTCCTATCCCAATATTTTTGTTCAAATAAATAAAGTAAAGAACTCTATGATTAAAGAGAAAGGATAAAAAAGTTAACATATGCTTAATTATATTATATTACACAATAAATAAACTCATTCATGGAACATAATTAAAAAAAAAAATATATATATATATATATAAATATAATGCGCTTTGGTGTAATTTCAATTGCTTACCTAAAAACAATAAAAGTAATTTAGTGCACCTTTTTTTTTCTTTTCTTTTCAAGATTTCTATTTTTATTAAAAAAAACTAGGGTTATTAATTCCAATAAAACGAATACACAAAATAGAAAATATTACTTACCCCACTTAATGTTATGGTTCAAACTTCAAAATTACTGTTCACATATTTTAATTTTTTAAAATTTCAAAATTACTGTGCAAGTATTATGATTTTAAAAAAAAATTTTCATTTAATAATTAAGAAAGTAATAATTAATAAAATTAAAATGTTTTTAATAATCAAGACTGTTAAAAGAATATTGAGAAAATAATTATAAAAAAAAAACACCAAAATTCAACTAGCGCCGCGGTACCCAGCGGTTGTCGGCCCGCTAGCATCTTCATAAAGAATACTCTCTCCGCTCCTTCTATACAGAATACTCTCTCCCTCTCTCTTTCTCTCTCTCAGAGTTTCATTTTGCGGCTTGCTCTCTTTCTCTAGATCTCACGCTTTCTCATGGCGACCTGCTTTGCTCCTTTGTCTATCTCCGGTAAATATTCCAGGGTTTCATTTAATTTTTCCATTTGACCAATAACCGTTTTGAGTTGCGGAGAAAGCCAGGGAAAGAAGGAATTTTATCACAAATAAAAAAAGAACTCAATTCACTTTGGCAGAGCTTACCTTTTCGGTTATTGTTTTTCGTTAAATTCCTTTAGTCCTTAAATGTTTGATTCCAACATTCAATTCCTCTGATGAGATTCCTTCTTTGAAAAAATGTGATGAACTTATACAGAACACATAAACTACAAGCTTTTTATAGTGTGAATTTCAGAGTCGTTTAATGCAAACTAAAGAATACGTTTTTTTTTGTTTTTTTTTTTGTTTTGTGAATTCTCAATTGTGAGTTACTCTGAGTGAACCTAAATGTCGTCCTTTGTGTGCTGGTTTTCTAAGAGCTTTGAGATTGTTTCGTCGTGGGTTTTCTCGACATAAGTCGAATTGTTTAATTTTAGATGAGAATTTTGCAAATAATGGCTTTTCTTTATTATAGGCGGATCTCAACTCAATGCGCGTGAGCTTTGGTCCACGAAACCCAATGCATATCGGAAAACCCCGAAACTGATGATAAAAAAGAAATCGAACCAAGCGGGAAGTAATGGCAGGCTATCTGTTCGTGCTGAGTACGGGTATATCATTTCTGGACTTCAATCTATGTGAAATTTGTATATTTATATTGCATATGAATACAGACCGGCTTATAAACTTTGCCATGTGCCATAGATTGAAGTCCATCATATGCAAACTTTGATTTTGTTTTCTTTTTATTGGCTTTGTGCGTCAGTTGATGCAAACTTTACTAGCCAGTTGTAGTGAAGTTATATCCATAGTATCTAAAAGTTATGTGCTCATAAGGGTATCCACTGTGGTTTGGTTAATCTAGCATATTTGAGAGCTTAGCATTGAAGAGAGCTAAAATTGATGTAGGAAGATATAAAGTCAATCAATCAAATATTTTTGCAAATATTCCACTGGACAAAAGGAGCACGCTTAAAGCTCATATCTCCAAGGCCGACACGTTTCACATACCAAAAGCGTAGCGTATATGCAAAAGTGCACTTTAAGTGAGCTTAAAGTACAGAAAATTGTGTTTTTGTATTTCTGTTGGGGAAGTTTATATATAAATCAGTATAAGATTTAAAAAAGAATTACTCAAATAATCTTAGTAGTTTAGTTGTTACTGAAGATCATTTATGTGCCACGGCACCACATGTCGTCATGTGTGATATGTATGTTTTGAACCTAATATAATAGTCCAAGTTGGCTTTCTGGATGGATTAATTTTTTGTAGCTTATGTTAGAATAGAAGTCAATAGCTACAATTCTTGAACTTTTTTGGTCATGGCCTTCTTGGCATATTTTGATTGAATTTTTTATTAAGACAAGGAGATCCCTTATCCCCTTTTCTCTTTGTCATTGTCATTGATGCTTTGAGTTGTATGATCGATGCGGCTGTCTCTAGTGGCTTTATGTCTGGTTTTAAGGTTGGAGATCATTTGAAAGCTTTAAGAGCTTTGTTGGTGTGTTTTGAGGCGGTCTTTGGTCATAGAATCAACTTCACTAAGTCAGAAATTGTGCCTGTGGGTCCTCTCAGCAATCCTCTCGAGCTTTCCAACATTTTGGGATGTCAAGTTTCTTCTCTTCCCATTGAATATCTTGGGCTTCCTTTGGCAGCCCCCCACAAAGCTATTTCTATTTGGGATGGGGTGATTGAGAAGATTGAAAAAAGGCTTGTAGGTTGGAAGAAGATCTATCTCTCGAAAAGAGGCAGAATCACCTTGATTAAAAGCACTTTGACTAGCATTCCCTCCTATTTCCTTGCTCTTTTTTTCCTTCCAGTGGGGGCTGCAAAGAGAATTGAAAAAATCTATAGAAATTTTTTATGGGATGGCTATGGGGAAGAAATAAAATTTCATTTGGTAAGTTGGAATAAAATTTGTACCCTGGTTTCTTGTGGTGGCTTGGGTATCAGAAATCTAAGGCTTTTCAACAAGGCGCTTCTTGGGAAGTGGCTTTGGAGGTATGTCTTTGAGAGAGATGCTCTATGGAGGAAGATTGTTGATGCCAAATATGGTAGAATGCGGGAAAATTGGTGTTCAAACGAAGCTAAAGGAGCTTTTGGAATGAGCCTTTGGAAATCTATTTGAATGGGTTGGGGAGATTTTGTCAAAAATATTAAATATAAAGTTGGGAATGGAAGCAACTCTTTTTTGGCATGATGTGTGGTGTGGGGATTTAGCCTTCAAATTTAGTTATCCCAACCTTTATCGGATAGCAAGAAATAAAGGGGTGGTTGTGGCTGAATCGTTTCAGATTCTAAATAATTTGATTAATTGGAGAGTGGAGTTTAATAGAGATTTATAGGATTGGGAACTTTGCGAAGTTTATGATTTCTTTGCTAAGCTTATGTGATGAAGCTTGATTTTTCTAAGGAAGACAAGTTGTTGTGGATTCATGATTCCAAATACACATTTTCAGTAAAATCTTACTACAAAGTATTAAATTGCAAGGGCGATAATGTCTTTCCTTGGAAATGCGTTTGGAAACCAAAAGCTCCTAGTAAAGCTACATTTCCTTGCTGGTTGGTCTGTCTCGAGAAAGTTTTAACTATTGATAATTTCAAGTTTCCAACAATATTATTAATGCGTAAGAACATTCCCCCCATGTGGACTGGGTCTACATTCTCCCTATCTAACTTTCAGTTTTAAATTTCCACTGTTGGAATTGTGTTTTTCTCAAGTTTCTTTGAGTTACATTTTCCTGGTTCTCAGTGAGTGGCCCTTATGGGCCGATTTTTGGAGGTGGATATCGAGTCCAAACGTTTCACCATTTCTCATGAAGGTGGTCTGTGTAACATCATTGAGAAAAGCTGGAAATCTGAATGAAATATCATGCTGGGATCTACTTCAGTGCAGTGGTTGGTGAAAGTGTTTGAGGAATGTTTGAGTGGAGGGAAGAAAAAAGAAGTGTATTCCGCAACTAGTGAAGGTTTTAGAAGCCTCATTGCCCGGCGTTGTGAGAATAGAAGAGGCCGATATCTTGAGGTTAGTGATTATAACCAAGGGGGAAGGAAGAACATACTCTATGTTCCAGAGAGGGAGGAAGGATGGGGATGGTGCGAGCTCAAGGAGGTTTTGGTGGTCTGGCGTAAATCTAAGGGGGGTTCTGGTGGTAAATCCAAACCGAAAGGTGGGAAGTGGGAAAAAGGGGAGATGTCGAGGTTTTTCAAAGAGGTTCTCACTTCGCCGGCATCAACGCAGAAGGGAGGGGTGGTTGCTATGCTGACCGTTGAAAGATTTCGGTGAGAGAGCAAGTAGGACACCTCGAGCATTGCAGCTGTTAGGGCTGAAGCATGGGAGACACGTAGGTTGCTGAGGGACATGCAGGGTCAATTGCGTGCTCTACAGAAAGAGATGGACGTGGTTGTACAATTTGTTGGTCTGATTTAGGTAGGAGATGAACTGGGGGGTAGTTTAGGTAATCGACTAGGGGTTATTGGGCAGAAGAAAGTGGTTGGGTCGGGTTTGAAACAGACTGAAGTCCATAAAAAGACTAAGGTTATGTTTGGATGTTGAGAGTGTTTAAGAATGTTTGTGAATAGTAATAGAAAGTAGGTAAAAAGTAATAATAAAATATTGAATAGTAATGAAAAAGTAATGAATAATAATAAAAGTAGGTGAAAAGTAATAATAAAATAGTGAATAGTAGTAGAAAGTATTTGAGAGTATTGGAAAGTGTTTACTTTCCAAACCTAGCCTAAAGGTAAAGGGAGGAGTTGGTGGTAGGTTGGTGGATCGGTGCTTAGGCCCAAGGTTGGTACAACTGGCCCGTTCAATTCTGCTCTGGATTTCCAAAGTCAGGGCTTCGTTGGGACTTCGAAGATGCAGGCCTTAAGTGGAGGGCTTGGGCCTAATCAGCCAAAGGTCCATCTCCAAAATCAAGCACATGGGTTTGGGTCGAAACAAACCCAACCCGTGGAGAGATCCGATAACGTCGTGCCTTCCAAACCCGAAGCCTCTCTCGATCTGGGTTCCGTATTTGTGCCGGAAACAGCTCTGACAAGGGAGGCGGCGGTAGAAGTTGTTCAGACGATACCGTCGGCGACAACACAGATCTTTGCGGTGGCGAAAGCTAATCAGACAACTTAGTCAGGAACGGCTGCGTGTTCAGACAATCTCCTGTCGGTGCTTTGTGGCCAGAACCAGATAGTTGAGGTTAGAGATTTATCGGGCTCGCAAGTTCCTTTCGATAAACGTGTGGGTTCATTACCGGATGCTTTTTTCAAATCATCTGATGAGGAGGACTCTGAAGACCTTATGCTGTCGGTTGTAGATGAAATGTATTTTTTGGAATCTATACAAGGAGTAGAGGATTGTTCGGTGGATGAGTTCTTGAATCCTAGCCCTTTGAATTTTTTCTTCCTAGATCATTCAGATTGGGTCTTGAAAATGACTAAAGAGATCAAACAAGTGGTGGGAATCAAATGTGTGGGTTACGAAGAACAATTCATGGCACTATTAATAGCCATAGATGCAGGCCGTAATAAAAAACGTAGAGGGGAGTCAAAACAAGTCAGGGAGCTGAATAGGTTGATTTGGTCATTGAACTCAGAGGGTCCTTCCAACAAAGGAAGGGCAAAAGGAAAGGGGCCAGCCTTTCCTCAATGAAACTAAAAATCGTTTCGTGGAATGTCCGTGGACTCAATGAAGCAAACAAGCGTCTACGGATACAGCATATGCTTCGGGGTGGAGAGCGGATATCGTTTGCCTTCAGGAAACGAAACTAGAGCTTTTTGATAGGAGATTGGTGCGTAGTTTGTGGAGTGGCACTCATGTGGACTAGGTCTACATGGCTTCGTCAGGGGCGTCAGGAGGAATCATAGTATTGTGGGATCGTCGGGTGGTGGAAAAAAGTTGAAGAGTATGTTGGTAGGTTCGCGGTAGCTTGTTTATTCAGAAGTGTCATTGATAATTTTTTATGGGCTTTTGCAAGTGTGTATGGGCCGAATATTGAAGCCGACAGACATCTTTTGTGGGAAGAATTAGCTAGCCTACACAGTTGGTGGAATGTCCCGTGGTGCATGGGAGGTGACTTTAACATCGTTAGATTTTCTAGTGAAACTTTTGGTAATAAGAGAGTGAGGCTTGCAAGTCTAGAATTCTTAGAGTGCATTTTTGAGCTGTTGGTTGATCTACCGCTGGTTGGGGGTCTAGCTACTTAGGCCAATAATCAGACTTGGTCTAGGTTGGATCGCTTTTTAGTTTCACCAGAGTTGGAAAGTCATTTTCCTGACATGTGGCAAAAGTGTCTAGGCCGGGTTTCGTCAGACCACTGGCCTAATATACTTGATTGTGGGGGACTTCAAAATGGGTGCCGATATTTCAAATTCGAGAATATGTGGCTGAAGTCAGAACGCTTTGAGGATAGGGTCAAACAATGGTGGACCTCGTACCAGTTCTAGGGATCACCAAGCTACATTTTTGCAAATAAGTTGAAAAACTTGTAGAGAGACTTGAAGATTTGGAACTCCTAGTCCTTTGGCAATCTAGGGAATAATAAGAATTTATTTATGAGGGAAATTAAGGATCTTGAGAGGGTGCAAGAGGGTCGTCCTCTCACGCAGGATGAACAAGTGCGGATGGCTTCACTGAGTACAGATCTAGAGCGGGTGATCCTTTTAGAAGAAGTGTCATGGCGACAAAAATCTAGAGCTTGTGGCTTATAGAAGGAGACCGTAGCTCAAAGTTCTTCCATAGAGTGGCAAATTCTCATCGAAGGAATAATAACATTGAGGTCCTTAGGATTAATGGGATTGAATGCAAAGACGAAGGGATTATTCAAAATCACATTGTTGAATTTTATGAAAATCTTCTCACAGAACAGGAGGGTTGGAGACCTACTCTTGATGGTTTAATCTTTGATACCATAGGTTTGGAGGATGTGAGTCGTTTGGAGCGAGAGTTTGAGGAAGAAGAGGTGTTCAACGTCATTCGACACATGGTTAAAGTCAAAGCGCCTGGGCCAGATGGTTTCTCTATGGGTTTTTTTCAGGAATGTTGGGGGGGGGGGGGTGATCAAGGATGACCTTATGGGAGTTTTCAAGGAGCTCTTCACAATCGATAAACTTGAAAAAAGTCTTAATAATACCTTTATTACCCTAATCCCAAAAAAGGTAGGGGCCATTGAAATTAAGGACTTTCGGCCTATTAGCCTTGTGAGCAGGGTATATAAGATTATTGCAAAGGTGCTTGCAAATCGGTTAAGTGAGGTACTTGGGAAGATTATCACTAAACCGCAAAATGCTTTTGTAAAGGAAGACAAATCTTGGATGCATTGCTTATTGCTAATGAGTGCATTGACAGCAAATTGATAGCAGGCACTTCTGGGATTCTATGCAAACTAGATATGGAAAAAGGCCTATGACCACGTTAATTGGGATTTTCTATTGTATCTGCTTGACAGGTGTGGCTTTGGAGAGAAGTGGAGGTCTTGGATAAGGTGGTGTATCTCTATTGTGAGGTTCTCAGTGTTAATTAATGGAAGTCCTGAAGGTTTCTTCCTGAGCTCTCGTGGTTTGAGACAGGGTGACCCGTTATCTCCGTTATTGTTCGTTATTGTCATGGAAGTGTTAAGCAGGATGATTTCGGCCTTGGTGGATAATGGTTTGGTAATAGGGTTTCCAATTGGAAATTCGGTTCGAGGTTTTACTAATATATCTCATTTGTTGTTTGCAGATGATACCTTGGTGCTATGCGAGGCTGATCGTGTTCAGGTGCGAGTACTGAAGGCTTTATTCCTATGTTTTGAAGCAATTTCAGGATTGAAGGTGAATTATGGCAAGTCTGAGATGGTGCCAATTGGTGAAGTCCACCATATGCGAGAGTTGGTCGGAGATCTTGGGTGTAAGATTTCCTCGCTACCCATCACATACTTGGGCGACGTTGGGATTTGCTTCAAGCGCGACGGCGATTTGGGACACGGGGATTGAAAGAACCGAGAGGAAACTAGCAGGGTGGAAAATGATGTATTTGTCCAAAAGAGGTCGTGTTACTTTGATCAAGAGTACCATTTCCAACATTCCTACGTATTTCTTATCACTATATCCTATCCCAGCTAGTGTAGCAAGTCGTCTGGAGAAAATACAAAGAGACTTCTTGTGGGGTGGCTTGGGAGAGGAGTTCAAGTATCATCTGGTTAAATGGGATACATTGTGTTGACCCATCCCAAACGGTGGGTTAGGTATCTGGAATCTGAGGAAGTTCAATCAAGCGTTACTCGGTAAATGGTTGTGGAGGTATCACAAGGAACTAGAGGCCCTTTGGAAAGAAGTGATTGAGCGCAAATATGGGGGAGATTGGGGGGGTGGAGCACTTAGGAAGTTAGAGAGGCTTGTAGGACAGGGGTTTGGAAAAATATAAGAAATGGGTGGGGGACTTTTCATCGGTACACTAGGCTCCGTTTGGGCGTTGGCACTAGTATTAAATTTTGGAAGGATGTTTGGTGTGGAGAGAGGGCTCTTCGTGATCTTTTTCCCTTTATTTTTCAGATTGCAAGTGCCAAAAATATCACTGTGGCGGAGGTCATGGGGGTATCTAGGGGACAAACGCATTGGAACATAATTTTCAACCGGGCGGCGCAGGATTGAGAATTAGATAGTCTTGGAGAATTCTATAATCTCCTATACTCACAAAGGCCAAACATTCTCCATGAAGATGGTCTGTGGTGGACCCCTACCGGGAGAGGAGTTTTCACAGTGCGTTCCTTCTATGAGGTTCTCGCCCAAGGACCCGATATCCAGTTTCCGTGGAGAAAGCTTTGGCGTCATAGGGAACTGCCTAAAGCAGCTTTTTTTGTGTGGACAGCTTCTCTTGGTAAGATTCTTACTACGAACAATTTAAGAAGAAGAAGGGTTATTATCACAGATTGGTGTTGCACGTGCAAAATGGAGGCGAGTCGGTGAACCATCTTCTTTTACACTGCGAGATAGCCAAGATTATCTGGGATGAGGTGTTTACCAGACTGAATTTAGCGTGGGCCATGCTAGAGTCAGTGGTGGCAGCTATGGCGTGTTGGTCTTCTATCCGTAGTGGCCGTCAGATAAAAGCTGTCTGGAAGATGATCCCCATATGTATTATGTGGTGTATTTGGCAAGAGCGCAATAGGCGTACTTTTGAAAACAATGAAAGATCTCGAGAAGAGCTGATAGTTTTTTTCTTTAGAACTTTATGTACATGGACCATTGCCGTGGACTTTAATGGCATGGACTTTCATGAGTTTCTTCTTTCGAATGTGCCGTTTTGATAGGCCTTTCACTCGTTGTAATTGGCTTTGCCATCTTTCCGATTTATAATACAATTTTATTTATAAAAAAAAAGGAAAATGGGGCTGCCTTTTATTGATTGGTGCTTCATGTGTAAGAAAGCTGGAGAATCTGTTTGTCATCTTTTTCTGCATTGTGAAGTGGCGACAACCATGTGGAATGAAGTTTTCAATAGGGTTGGTTTTGCATGGGTCATGCCTTTGCGTGCAGTGGACTTTTTAGAAAGCTGGAATGAATCCCTAGTTTGTGGGGGCTTTGCTGATTCTTGGAGAGTTGTTCCCCAGTATTTGTTTTGGTGTTTATGGTCTGAAAGAAATGGAAGATGTTTTGATAATTGTGAACGTTCTTTGGGTAATTTTAGGGTCATTTTCTTTAATACCCTTAGTTTTTGGGTTCAATATCTTGTTAAGGGATGAGAACTCTTGTAATGTTTTGTCATTTCCCTTCTTCGCTTGTAACTAGGTACTTGCCTTTGTACATTTCCTGTGTACTTGGTTTTGCCTATTTACTTGAATAAAATTCTTTTTACCTATCAAAAAAAATATCACAGATGTGTATAGTTATCAAAGCACACGAGATTGATATAAAATGTATTGTTTAAATTATATGTAATTAGCTTATTACTTCATTTATATGATGCATGATACAATAATAAATTGAGTTAATATGCTAAACATATTACCAATTTTCCTTTTAAAGCTTTTTTGTTTTGTTTATTTATTTATATTTATTTTTAAATCTATGTTATTGGTTGTTTGTTACTTTACATAATTTTAAAAATATGCTCTTTACTTAGTTAGGCATGAGCTTGGACTTTGCGCCTAGGCTCTAGAGGGCGTTTGCGCTTAAGTAGGCCTAGTGTTTTCACTGAACCGGTATGGTTGTATTACCATGTCCTTTTAGCAATTATGCTTAGGAAAGAAGGTCAAAACAATGATTTAATGTCGCTTGTCATCCTTGATGGAATGAAGTAATATATCCAAAGAAAATATGTTGTAAAAAAAACTCCTTTGAAAATTCTATTGGAATTTATTTATGCTAAAAATAAACAAAGACTTTTGGGATTTGATTCTACACTGCTGCTCAATATCTTGGGGATTGACTCTATTACATGAGTTGATTCCTAAATGGTGTCTAATATTGTGGCGTAAGTAAGCTGTTGTTATTTTGTCAGGCTAAAACCTCACTAATTTTTGCCATGCTTATTCTACTGGTTAAATCCTTTCTTTATCCATAGACAAAAAATATCTAGGCTTGCCTTTTTTTTTTTTTTTTTTATGTTTCAACTTCTATGAAGTTTATTTCACATATTTTTCTACAGCTAATAAAAACACGATAGATATGATTTGTAGATAGCAGCTTCTAGTATTTATAATTAATTAGCAGATTTACACCTTCCTTCTTTCTTTTTTCCCTTTTCTATAGTCACATGTAATGACAGATAATGTCTGTACCATTTGAAGCCAGGGGTAAGAAAAGGTTTTGTGCTATTGCTAGTGTCCTAAGATGATATTCTAAACCTTTTGTAGATTCCCGCTCCTTGTGTTGATAAGTCCTATCTCATAGGGAAGGTGTGAATTACTCGGAAGTGGTGTTAACACTCAACGCCCCCTTTAAATGCGCTTTATGGACTACTTCAATTGGCTGGAAGCTGTTGGATAGTTGTATCTAAGACAGTTTTAAAATGTAGAATCAATGATTTTCATTATGCTTCTGCTTGTGGTTGACTACCATCTTTACCTTGCTTAATGGCTTTTGCTTATCAAGAAAAAGCAAGCAAGAAAGAAACTGTGGAATTGTCTGTTTCAGTCGGTTTTGATTATCTTTTATTTATTTTTCACTATAATCACTGCACATTTATGTACATTCCAGAAATCCTTGTTTGCGATAGATTTGTTTAATTCTATGGATTCACTCTTATTAAATGCGAATCAAAATATTAAACATCAGTTGACAGATGTATTTGAGGTGTTAAGGTGGATTTGAAAACTTAATTAAAAGGGGAAAAAAAAACCATAAAATGAGAGGCTATGCTATATTAGGGGTGCTACCGGAGGCAAGCTAGCCTCTCCCCGCCCCCCGCCCCCGCATGGGCGGGGGGGCCCTTTTCTTTTACCGTGATCCGCTCCCGTCCATGCGGGGGCGGGGTACCCCGTCCATTGACACGGGTGCGGGGGTGGACCTCCAACCGTCCAACCCCCGCCCCTCTCCAATAGTATCCAATATTCATCTTCATTTGCATCTTCATTCTATCTTGCAAAGTCCAATCTCAATCCATATTCAACTTCAACAAATTATAAAAAAATAAATAAATTAGGCACTTACATTTGGCAATCCCAAGAAAGCTACTATCACGACTCGCCATTGTTGTGAATAGGATTGTGAACCCTCATCGCCGCATGAGCCATTGTCGCTGCGTGAGCCACTGTTGCCGCGACCCTTCGTCGACTATTGTCACCCATTGAGGTGTTGTGAAGCATGAGTGAGAGAAAGAAAGAAGGGGTGTGAAAGACAGAAGAAAATCTCTGAACTCTTGAAGTGTTGTTCGGCGCAAGAGAGAAGCGCGGGGGGGGGGGGGGGGGGAATAGAGAAAAAAAAATTTAGGGTTTCTCTCAAATGCAAACCGACGCCATTTTAAGTAAAATTGGGCCCAATTTAAAACTCTTCTGCAGCCTACCCTTCCTCATCTCAAGCTTAACTGATCAAAAGGGGCCCAATTGTTGTGTGCCCAAACTCGGTAGCCCAACCCCCTATTCAAATACAAAACTCTGCGTTTTAATCAAAATAAAGTTAATAAACCCTAACTTTCTTCTCATCTTTCTTCAACCTTTTCATCTGCCGACTGCTATTTCTCACCTTCTCTACGAGTCTCCATGCCCATGGTTTTCTGTAGCTCTATAGGTATTATTAAAATGTTAAATATATTATTATATTAATAAAAGTAGGGCCGGGGCGGGGTACTGCGGAGATGGGGTTCACCTCATCCTGCCCCCGGCCCTATTTTCCTCTTCCAAAGCACCGGGAGGGGGGGGGGGGGGTTACCCCGCCTCCGCCATAGAGGACGGAGTGCTCTGCTCCACCACAACGGGGCGGAGTGGAAAGCGGGAGGGGCAGCAAAGCCGGGTACCCTCTGCCCACCCCTAGGCTATATAGAGTTTTGGACTTGCTAATTTGATAATTTTACTGATGGTATCACTGATCCTTTTTTTTTTTTTTTTTTTTAACTGAGTGTCAGGAGCCTAAATGGTCAGACCCTGGTATCTTGGTGGTTTATTTTATTTTTATTTGTAGGCGTAGCCTTATGCTAGGAATTTTCATTAGCAGGATTCTATTATTCGATGGTGCTGATGGTACTCTAAATTTATCAGTCTTTTTCTTTTGTTGTCTCAAATATATGCAGTGATGGTAGCAGAAGTGGTGCGGGTGATTTTGTTGCTGGTTTTCTTCTAGGTGGTGCTGTATTTGGAACTTTAGCCTATATTTTTGCTCCTCAGGTGAATGGATATCCTACTTTTAGTTTTAACAACCAGAATTCATGAAATATTCCTATTGATGAATATCAAGTGCATGCAATATTTATCTCATTACGTACCGGTAAATTTTCTTTTTATCTCATTATGAATTACTGTTTAGACTGCAGGCACCAGCTCATATATAGACAAACCTATGCTACTTCTAATTTTCACTTTATCCCATGGAGAGTTTGTTTGCTTTCAATTTACGAGTTTGATTATTTTTCCTGCACCTTATAAAAGTGGTCCCAGACCTACATGAATGAAAAAATTGGTGTACAAATGGTAATTTCCCTCTCTTTAATCTCCATGAGTACATGCAGCTCATTTAACCCCTGTAATTATGTCTTGTAATTATCCATTATTGAAAATCTATCCCAAGCTCTAAAGCAAATTGGATAATCTGTGTATCATCCATTATGGTTCTTGGGGAGGCAATTGGAATACGTTTGTCCTTTGGGCTTTAAAATATGTTTGATGGTCTGTTTCATTCTTCTGGGTTTTGGTTTATGCTTTAAGTTTGGGTCTAATCCTGGTTTGCTCTGTTTTATGCAGATAAGAAGATCCTTGCTGAATGAAGATGAATATGGGTTCCGAAGGGCCAGGAGACCGTATTATTACGACGAAGGTTTGGAGGTAATTACTTGTTAATGACCCCCTATGCGTTGTTTCCTGCTAATTGAATAGTTTTAATAATTCATTTGGTTCGTTTCCTGGAAAGCAGAAGACGCGACAGACCTTGAATGCAAAGATAAGCCAACTCAATTCAGCCATTGACAATGTATCTTCACGTTTAAGGGGTAACAATAATGCCCCTTCGGTGCCAGTTGAAACCGATCCTGAAGTGGAAGCTACCGTGTGAGATTTGTTTCCATTTACCAAATTATTGTCTTTGAATCAAAGGTACTTGGATAAAAGATTTTAAATCTCAAACTATCGCGTATATGATCGGAGTTAGATATCTAAGTTTTTTGGGTTCCCCTTTTTTAGAATGGAGGTTGTTTGTGGACTTTTAATATACTAAATTTTGTTCTTGTTAAAAAAAAAATCTAAATTGTTCTTTTTGGGTTAAATTAGAGGATGGTGATTGAAATAGTGTGCAATTAGATGCTTTCTCACTTTAACCTCAACATGTTTTGGATGATAGTCTCGTATCTTCTGTTGCATGGCATAGGTTTTTCGGAAGTTTGATGTTGTCTTCGGCTGACTTATCGAATTGAATTAGTGACCCCGTCGATTGTATCTATGAAGCCTGCATTATTAAATTGGGAGCAGCTTCTAAGCGGTCCGGCTAGTTTCGGCTATTAACAGCCCTCCATTAAAATCATGACAATGTCAGCCTTCTCACTAAAATCACACTAGACTTGGTCACATGTGATAGAAAAGCGAAAGGGGGAAAAATAGAAAAGACACTGCTGCATCTCTTCCCTTTCCCTCCCCCCTGCAGGAAACTCACCCAAACAATACCATGTTTCACGAACAACAACCTGCAGTTGCTAGATCTTCAACTTGGTTTCCAATCGCAACATATTTTCAGATAATGCATCATTTTGATTCTTTTTTCAGAAAACCTAAAGAGCAAAGGTTGAAACTCCTGAAATAGAAAATCAAGACAGATCCAGTACAAATTAAGGTTACGTTTGGATGTTGAGAATGTTTGAGAGTTTGTGAAAGTAGTAAAAAGTAGATAAAAAGTAATAATAAAATATTGAATAATAATAAAAAAGTAATGAATAGTAATAAAAATAGGTGAAAAGTAATAATAAAATAGTGAATAGTAATAAAAAATATTTGAGAGTTGCTTTTTTTAAAACTTGCCTGTTCTCTCCTCTCCCTTGGAGAAAGGCATCAACCTTCCCATCGCCACCCTCGCACTGGAGTCTCCCCTCTTGATCCAAAAACCCCCCTCCTTCTTATGTGGAAACCTCCCCCAATGCAAACATCCTTGTCTCGAATGTGAAACCACCCTCCCCCTGATGATGCGACACCACCCCCCCACCCCCCCACCCCCCCCTCCCCACCCCCAAAAAAATGACTAATGGGTTGATTGCTAGCTCTGGTGCTTGTGGACTAATGAGTTGCAGAAAAATTGTTCAAGCCATTTGTTAAATTTCTTTCTCAACCTAGATATTCAAATATTGGTTGATTTTTGGATAATACAGATATGGGTATATACCAAACCCACCTTTTTGGGTGCCTAAGCATCCTCGTTTGCAAGAAATCTTCTCCCCAACCAAGGATTCTATGGAAAAGAAAAACCAATTCGCATTATTGCAAAATGCGAAGCTGTGATTCCGAAGGGGAGAGGGGGGTTGTTTCGCATAGGGGAAGGGACTTCGGGAAGTAGAAAGCCAAGTTGAATGTGCCATTGGATTGTTCTTTCTATGTAGTGTTGGTTCACCCTAATTATGGTGGAAAACTTATGTGTCTAAAATCTATTGACAGGCTATTGATGGAGGATCCTTAGATAGACTGGTTTTAAGGAATTCTTTTAATAATTATGTGAGATTCTGGAGTTTGAATTTTAAGTGCTGTCCAAAATAACACGAATGAATTTGAAATTACAATTTTGGAATAATTATTAAGTCATCTAATCCAGAAGTACGTACATATATCATTAGAAATTAATGTTTATATGAATAATTTTAATATTTTTATAAGAGAATGAAAATTCATTCGTACTTGTGAATATTTGTTTCACGATCTTAATGTTTTGTGATCTGTAAATGCAACATAAGACTATTATAATGGTTTAAGATTTGTTGTCATTTTTATATAGGTTTTCTTTTCTAGTTTCTTTGGTTTATTTTTTTATTTTTCAATTTAAAAAAAAAATGAAATTAATGGGTTTACAATATATATATATATATACACACACAAAAAGCGTAATCGATGTTGATATGAAATTTCTAACTGATTTGATTGTTTTGAAGTATTACTTTTTTCTTTTTGATGAAAAAGTTTTACTTTAAACAAACCTGATTAGTTCCTTTATGGGAAAACCCTTCAAATCGGATGGGTGTGAAATGATATTTCATACCAGCCAATGACAACATGCCATATAGGCATTTCAAGAAGAGAAAAAATAGATTCGCATACGTCTTAACCCCTTGCATTCTCCTTTCTCTCTCCCCTCTTCCTTCCTCATCTGCATTCAAAAGACCCATTGAAGCTCAAAAAGAAAAACCCTAACCCTCTCCTTTCTGCACTTGATGCCGACGCCAACCCCGACAAGAAGGCATAGGACATTTCCCTTAGCAAAGTTTCTATTAAGTACATCTTCGTTCGTTCTTTCAATTCTCTCCTCAAATCTTTCGTCCATATGCAACCCTACCATGTTCATAATGCTTTGATGCCATACAACATGAAGACACCTACACCCGGTTGGTGTTATGCACTTCCCATTATGTAAAAAAATTAAAGTTCTTGTGTGTTTTGCAGTAGATATCCATCTATTTAGGCTACAACTACGCCAATATATAAACACCAATCGTTCATTCGAGTTGCAGAAAACAGAGCACAAAAAGAAAAGTGTGAGATTATAATTAATCGAAATAACCTTCAAATAAATTATAACAAAAAAGAATTTCTGCTTCACCCCAAACCAGATCAGTAACATTACACAACCCGAAGTAGTTGCGAAAGAAATTGAATCTCAAACTTAATTTGCTTGTCTCCACTTTCACTGCCCCAGGATAACAAAATAAAAAAATATGGAGAAACAAACATGAATGGGAAATAAGAAAGAAATAAAAATAGGGAAATCTGCAACCACTTGATTGGAAGCCTCTCTATAACCCAACATGTATCGTATAATTTCTTTGCCCATCTCTTTCTTTGCATGATTAAAAGCATTTCCTGTGAACAATTGATGGCCCAGATTCGTCAGACTCTGGCTTTGCAATCCACATTTGCACCAAGAAGAAAGGATCTTTTTTCAGTCAGAAATGCTCGAATTACCATCTAAACAATATATCTTTTTTTTTTTTTTTTTTTTTCTCTTCAAAAAGAAAATGACCATCCGAATGATATAATGCTGGTTATATGGCATGTTGTCATTTGGCCGGTGTGAAACATTATTTTCACACCCATCCGGCCTCAAGTGCCTCTCTTTCTTTATATATAACGAAGCCCAACCATGCCAAAGCTGTCCTGACTCCTAAATAAATATTGATGAGCATAACAAAAGAAGAGTGTTGAGACGTGGCATATTATTAAAAAAAATAAAAATCTTACACCACACATTTCTAAAAATAGTGTATTTTGCAATATTATGCCATGTGAGCCATGTGAGCCCGACACATACACATTATCACGTCAAAAATAGTGTATTTTGCAATAAAAACAAAGGAGGGTTATTTTTTGCGTACCATTCAATATCTAGGCAAATATGGTTTTAGTTACCAGTAAATAAATAAATAAACCAGCTAGCTACTAGCTATTATTATATATCAAATCAGTTAGCTAGCTAAAAATATTTAATACACCTAAAAAAGGCAGTAGCAGTTACCATATTTGCCCTATATTTGGAAGTATAAATTCTTGTTGATTTTCTCCTCCCAAGGGTTTACTAATCATTTCGCACATGAAACAATAGAAAATATATATAATTAAGCAGCAGCAGATCATTCTTGAGATCATCACATAATTTGTCTAATCGAATATGGCAATTTACGAAGAAGAAGTCGCTGAAAAATATGAGAAGGTTGGCAATATAATTATCATGGGAATCTCCCTCGTTGTTGTTGCTGTGGTCTTCATTGGTGTTGTTGCAGATGTAAGCAAGCCAATGTTTTAATTAAGCATCGGGCTCTTAATTTGCCTGTGAAATCAGGTTCTGGTTTTTTGTTTTTTGTTTTTGGAAATATGTAGTATATAATAATAATATTTTCAATAATGATGCATGGGATGACTGTTATATGTATATAGTTATTGTTTATATATCTAATACCATGGGAACAAGCAAAAGGCTCGAGAATGAGATTCAATGGAAAAACGAAAAAGATAAAAAGAAAAAGAAAAAGAAAAAGAAAAAGAAAAAAGAAAAATGGAAAATACAAAGAAGAAAACAAAAAAGAACGTTATTTGGGTGGGTTTCCAATTTCAAACTTCTTTCCAATTTCTACCCAAACCTTAGATATCCAAATTTCATTGACTTATAGATTCAAGGAAGAAAAAAGATAAAGATTTTTTTTTTCCCCATAAATCCACACCCAAATTTCATATAAAATCTCATATTTCCATAAACCCACACCCAAAATCACCGAATGATATTCAAGGGAAAAACGAAAAAGAAAAAAGAATAAAAAAAACACATGCACTCTATCTCTCTCAAACTCTTCTTTTTCCTTTGCTTTTCTTTAGTCTGTTTCCGAAGTGGAGGGTGAGGGCAAAAAAAATAGAAAATTGCTACTGATAAAAGCTGGTGAGATGAAAGGCTTGTGGGGATATTGAAGTTCACCTGCAAACCACGAAGACAAAGGAAAGAGAGGGGGGGTATGACCGTATGGGTCTCAGGATATTGAAGGACCCTTGCAAACCAGAAGACAGGACTGAAGGAGAAAGGCAGGGGCTGTAGGGGTTTATGATGATCAAGTGCATGCAAGTATACACTAAATATTATAAATTACTTACATCTCACATAATCAATGGAGGGCTGTTTAATGAGGGATGGTAGCCGGACCGCTCTCCAGATTTTCTCTCTATTAGATCCAATAAAATCTGTTTGTAATTTTTTTTAAATGATTGGTTTTTTAAATGATTTGGAGCAACCACACTTATAACACTCACCCTTACATGAATAGTAAATGTTACTGTTCATGTGAGGGTGAGTGCTCTGAGTGTGGCTGCTAATTCCTAACATTGTTTTTTCTTTTTTTTAATCTCGTTACTAATGTTCTTGAAGGAGATGGCTGGCCACGATGGGTTAGGCCATGATGGGATTACTCTAGAAGAACTTCCTTCTTACTCTAAGATGCAAAACTCTTCTCAATACAAAAAAATTATTTATTTGTGATTGATTATTTCTAACAGAATTATTATTTTCTATTAAAATAAATATATTTTTATCGTAAATAATTATTTTTATTGCAAATAATCAATCACAATTAATGCACATTTTTTTTTGTGATGTCAACCTCACTCTTGCAAACTTCTCTTTCTAACAATTGTACTCGAGTAATATTTGAGTATGGTGTGAGAATGAGAGACAGGACAATTCTAATTTTCTCTCCATTAAAAATGTCAAGCTAGCTAGCTCCAGTCCCATTGGTCCAAAATTTATTGCAAACCTTCATTTCCTATTTAAAAGTTTCAGGTGGCTTATTGGTCCTTGAACGTAGTAATTGGCCTCTTGATTTACTGAACCCACGAACCAATTAAATAATTTGTCCTCTTGATCTTCATACTAATAAATGCAAAAACAAATAATTGCGATTAGATCATGACAATATCAGATCACGTCCAGTACCATTTAAACCCTAATCTCAATTAAATATTTTACTTTGATCAGTACATTCTTTGTATTCAAAATAGTTTAGGATTGAAATTAGAAAGATCCGATTGAAGATTTTAAATTCAAAATTTTAGAAATTAGAAATTTCCTAGACCCCTGGGCACCGCTAGCTAGTCCCTCAGTCCACCAAACTATGAGGAGTTTGATGAACTTTTCGTCAAGCAAAAAGTGAGAAAATATTTAAAAGGCACAAATTAGCATCCATTGATCAGATTTGCATCGATTTTTCGATGCTTTTGCAACCAAAAGAAGCGACGTTACAAAAACCAATATTTGTTGTAGTGCATGAGGATACAAAGAAAGAATTAAAGACAGATCCCATGGCTAAAGTTTTCTGGTATATATGCATAATGATCAGATTTGTGTCATCATGAGACAAGGCTCATTAGTTTATTCTTGTCCTTTTATCTTTGAAATCTTGGATAAGCTGTGCAATATTTCTGTCTCCCCAAACAAAGATGAGATATTACTCCGATCTTAGCACATAATTCAGGAGGTTATCATAAAAATAATGTACGTGTTCGTAATCTATTTGGTGTGGGCACTACATGAAGAAAATTATTTATTTATGGCCAACAATTTCCTGTTAAATGAGTCTATTTTTGTAATAAATAATTATTTTTACTGTAAATAATCAATTACGAATACTTATTTTTCTTGTAATATATTACAAGAAATTCCTTTTATCATATATTAAAGTCTGTTAATTTGGATAGTGAGATCAGATAAAATTAGATGAAAGACGTTGAAAGTTAGATAAAATATTATTAGAATATTATTTTTAATATTATTATTATTTTGAAATTTGAAAATTAAAATTGAATTATTTATTATATTTTGTATGAAAATTTGAAAAAATCGTAATAAGATAAGATAAAACTATTTTTATAACTAGATTATTTATTATATTTTATATGAAAATTTGTAAAACATTTTGGGCCAGCACTATTTCTGGCAGCTAGTGCATCATTTCAGACAATTAGGCAGCGCCATTGTTAGCAATAATTCTGGCAGTTCAGGAAATTGGCAAGTAAAAAAGCTATCTTGGGCCAATTATTTCTGGCCACCTCCCTGGAGTGAAACATATCAGAAAAGACAATTAGTGGCAGCAAATAGGAGTATTTTGGCTAGATTATTTCATAGGAAAAAGGCATTTTTGTTGCATTTAAATGCACGAGAGCTAAACCTTTCACAAGTACTCTATATCGAATATGTCGAAACCTTCAAACAATAATTGACAGAAAAGTTTCATATGCTTAATCGGACCCGAAAATTCCTTTGTTATCATATATATAATAATATAATATATATATATATATATATATATATATATATATATATATATATGCTAGTTAGCATGATAGCGAACATGATGCATCTTGAACGTTAATGCTAGACATGAGGATAACTCAAAGCTTGATAAGAATCTTCACACGGTCCGGGTGCTTCATTATGTCAAATGCTTTATCAGCATCTTCCATTGAGATTTCGTGACTCAAAAGTTCACCAAGTTGGACTTCTTGCTAATCGAATATATATTAGAACAAAGCAGCATTGATTTATGAGATGTTTTCAGAATTCATGATCAGCAGTACGCGGCTTAATATATATTGTTGTTTAATTTTAACACATTTCATTCCCAATAGATTAGGATTTTCCGTAAGGCTTGAACCATGGAACACCGCTTGCTCCGATAGGCCCAAATTGAATTAGGGTTTCACTTTCTCAACACACACATTATGTGTATATATTAGAGAGGAAAAATATGTAAAACACGTTTTTTTAGTTTAGTAAAATAGTTATTTTTAAAAAAATATGATTTTTATAAAAAAATAAATCTTGATCAATAATGTAGTGTACTAAGGAAACAAAATGTAAGTTCTAACAAATATTTAACGGGTAATAAAAAGAAAATATCTTAACAAAAAAATTATACAAAAGTAAATTATAAACTGATGTGAAGTGATGAAATATAATTATTTAATAGTTATTATAGTTTCATTTATAAAATATTATTATTTGAATTTAATGTTTCATAATGAATTTAAATTGAGAAATAAATAATATTTTATTCAATTTTTTTTTTTTTTTTTATAAATGTAGTTGGCAAACAGATTTTAACTTAAATATTTTATATTTATATTTTTTTTATATAAATAATAAATAGAAATTTTAAATCATATATATAAATTCATTATAATATAAATTATAATTTATATAAAATAATGTTATATTATAATTTGTAACGTGGAGTAGGTTTACTGATGTTATAATATTATATTATAATTTGCATATTATATAAAAGATTAGTAATTTATAATTTGCATGAATTTTATATAATTTGTACAATTTAATCTAAATCTTGGGTAAGTTTTATAAATGATGGGAAAAAGATAATATCGATCGTAAGGAGATTGAGTTGAGTTTGAAATTAAGTGTTGATTTCAATTTAGAAATCCATTAATTAAACTGTAATTGAGGGATAGTCTAAATGGATTCAAGTTGAGACAAAGTTTCGGTAATTCTTGAGAGGATAAGAGTTTTGAATTTGGTTAGATTTGAATTTGAAGTATTTGATTTAAGAGTTTGAATTAAAATTTTGATTTTCGTTCCGGTAATAATTCTGGTTGAAGTACTGGAATGAGATATTTCGATATCGGTTCGTTCTGGTGTGCCGTTTTAGAATTAATTATATATTATATATAAATATTTATATGCATATATAAATTAACAACTAATAGAATAAATACATATATATGTAAGTGTGTATCATGTATATGTCTACAAATTGGAAGAATTGAAAATTTATAAAATGAACATAGGTTAAAAAAAATAAAAACTTGAGTTGAGACATAAAAATAAATAAAATAAAATAAAATAATAGATAAAATATTAAAAAATAATGATATTTAAAAAAAAAGGGGGACATTTAAAATTACAAAGTATATAAATATATTTTATATTTTAGAATTAATTAAATACCATCTGAATTTAAAATTTTAAAAAAATGACATTCAAATACAAAAAAATTATAAAAATAGTCCAAAACGAAATAGGAACCGGAATGGTCGGAATTTGGACTGAAACGGTCGGAATTCGATTGGAATGACCAGAACGGGTCGGAATTTAGATCAAAACAGAACAAGGGTGTATAGTACACGGATACTATATCAGAATGAAAAATTCTAGCCGTTTCGGCCGGAATGGAATGGAATTCAAAACCTTGGTTTGAATCAAAAGACTAGATTTCAAGAATCACATAATTTTAGAATTTGATGGACAGATGGATAAAGTTAAATTTAACGAAAAAAAATTTTAATTTAATAAAAAAAATAAAATTCTTTAAGTGACCGTTAGATAACCACTTATTATAATAGAATAGATATATTGTATATTAGTATAGCCGCTCATTCTACTGCCGCAAGGTGTATCTGACTTTTATGAAAGTGAAATTATTTGCAGTTTTGTGAATGTAGTCATAATATTGCCAAACCGCATAAATCATGATTTTGTGTTTGTGTGTGATTGACTTCATGTTTTTTGCTATACTTTTTCTTCTTATCATTCTCAACATTGATTAATACCAAAAGAATAATGGTACATATACAAATATCTTTACACAATTTTGATCAAGATTCAGAAAAATCGTAATATATTTTATGAAGTGGCATTATCATGTTGGTTAGTAATTAAATTGCTTGTGAAATAGTTGTATATATATAATTTGACATAAATAGTTGTATACAGAAATTTGACATAAGTTTTATAAGAAAAATTAATATATAATATAATTTATAGCAATTTCTTTAAATAAAAACTCACCTTATTTTTGCATTTGTCGATTAGAAGAGGTAGGTCAGTTTTGGGTTTGAGCCCTCCCTTCAAGGTTCCACCAAGCAATAAGGGTAGGGAACTGATCTCCACTGTTGGATGATTTCCTGCACCAATTAATATTGCTTGTCCTTTTCCCTTATGACCACCAATATTACCAAAGTTTAAAAAAAAAATTAATTATTTTGATTAACAAATTTATAAAATTAATTATACATATATATATAAAATATAGACACATACCATTTTGGTGGCAAGGAGAGCTTGATTGAGCAAGGGTGGGACTCTTGTGCACTCAAAGCAATAATCCACACCAATTCCACCAGTCAATTCTTTGACCTGCTGCGAAATAGATTTCTGATAATTTTTATGATCATCAGGGTTTATAAAGTGAGTCATTCCAAATGCTTCTCCTTTTCCACGTTTCTTCTCATTCTTGTCAATGCCAATTATCCTTACTGCCCCTTGTTTTCTTGCTCCCTCTATGACCTGCGATATTAATTTACAAGGATAATAGTGTCCAATTCCCAACTTCGTTGATCGTGCATGATTACACAGGCAAGACGGTATTTCATTTTGCATTAGATAAACTTTTAACAAGTACTACAGCCGCAAAAATAGGAAGATCGAACAAATTTTGACTTTTGTGCTATGTATTGCACGACATAGATTTGAAAATGTTTCAAAATCGAAATTCAGTCACTTTTACGTTTTTTTGTTTTTTTGTTTTTGTACATTCTACTAATTCGATTGATTAAAGTAGTTATTTTATATTAAAAAAAATTGATGTAACCAATCACATTAATAGAGTGTATAAAAGAGTACGCAAAATTATGTATTTTCTCAATCCTATCTATATAATTATCCACATGTTAGAGATAACTAGTAGTAAGAAAACAAATAAGAAAAGAACAAATAAAAAAAGAACTAATGAGAGTTACGACATATAATAATTATATATTTAAAGTAAAGATATAATATAATTACCCCTAATCCAACAGTACCAAGACCAAGAACCCTATAATTACCCCTAGTTCAAAGTAGATATTTCACAATAAGGAGGGGTTCCTATGATCACACCCAAAAAGAATAGCTACGATGGCCGTCTCCACCCCTCATTTTTATTAAAAAATAAATCTAAAAGCGGGACATATTTAATATTTATTTGAAAAAATTAATTAATTAATTAATTTTTTTATAGTGAACCCTATTTTAAAAGGACAGTGCAAAACTTGCATGCACACAATCTAAAACTATATCTAACCTTACTTCTAGAATAGAAATAGCATAATTCAACTAGCTAACATTGGCCAATGACTTTTTCCAACTAAAAAATGAAAATAGTACATAAAGATGATCAAATTAGGCCGATGGTTTCTACCTTGACATAAGTACTGGAGAAGATGAAAACAATTATGTTGGTACAAAGGAGTTGCAAAATTAAAAAAAAAAGTGAGAAAAGTTTGTTTCAAGGCGTGTTATAAATGTCACTTTCTTTGAGACAATATTCGTTCCCATCAATTACGGTATACACACGGGTTACGAGTAAATTTGCCTTCAATATATAATGAAGCCCAAAACAACTCTCATTTAACTAATTGTGTTTTGTACAAATAAAATTAGACTCCGATTACCCCCAAATCTTAGTATTCTTTTAAAACGAATAAATCCTAATGTTAAGTTTTAAAGAAATGAAAACTTTTAAGGGAGAGAATTTCGAAAATGACTTCTAGAATTCTATCAAATTCGTATGCCAATAGGTCTATTTATAGAGGATCAAAGGATGTGAATAAAAAATCTTAACTTTCATTTTTTTGTTTTGCTTGTTACTAAAAGATACAAAGGATGGACAAGGTCCAACGGTTGCGCTGCTACTCTTTCATCCTGACTAGTGCAACTTTTGGCATTTTATGCCTTTATTTCATGCCAGGCGCTATGCCCATGGAAATCCTACTTTGTCATTGGGAGAACTCGAACACAGGTTCATAGGCTTAGACGTATACCACTAAGCCATTGATAGGCTTGTGTCATATAAAAGGACCCATTTTAGTATAACCATAAAAACTTTCCTTATTCCTCTATTTCCAAATAATTCATAACTTCTAAAAATAAATTCTCAAAAATATTATTAAATATATATATATTATTTTGGAAATATTTCCAAGTTATAAATTAGGAGAACCTTCCCTGGCATCTTCATGTCCTAAAACTCGAGGGAAAGCAGGCTGCAGATCAATAAGGAAAAATGTCAAACTCACAAGTCTGTGTGACAGTGGGTTTTAAAAATATTTACAAGAAGTTATTAAGGGAATTAGGATACTCACATCTGGGAAACCCTTGGTGTATAACAAGTCTGCGTGACAAACACTGGCATACAAGATTTTGACTCGAACTTCAGATGATTTTGGAGCCTCTATTTTTATCTCTTCCACCTTCAACGCTTCCCCAATTCCCCAACACACCACAGCTTTTTCACCACCAATTCGAAAAAAAAAAAGAAATTATGAGATAAATTATTATACCCATATGTATATCTTCTCATTTTCTGCAACTCATGCATATGTAAAAGAGAAATAAAAATAGGTAGGCCAGGGGCATACCTTTGCATGTTATGACCTTTGAGTCGCTCAGCTTCGACATGTTCTCCAGCAATTTATAGGCTGGGGGCATACCTTTGCATCTCGCGCGTGCATATCACGATCTAATCGTGGGTCAACAGCACAACCAGAAACGCCACTGACGGTTAGGAAATCAGAACAACGTCACAATTAAATTTTGAAAAGCATTGAATGCCTGACACGAAATATGACAGATTATGACCCGGCATTAATTAATCAGAATTCAAATCGTCCCACAAGAGCCCAACTAGTAAACGAAACGATATACCAACTGGAATTGCCCGTATATTTGACCAAGTATTTCCGCTCGGAAGGAGAATTAAGAGAATACTGTCCAGTACTGAAGGAGAATGTAGACAAAGAAAAGGAAGACTCTACCCCTAAAGCGTTTAGAATCTCCATCGAAGTACTTTCGATAAAAATTCGCGAGGTACTGAAAGGGTAGTCGGCAACAAACCTAAGCCCAAGAGAAAAGTTGGGCCCAAGGCCCGTGATCTGAACCCAGATGACACGGCGACCGAATTCAACTAGAAATACCGGAGTCAGAGACAATCCGAGTCACTGGTTATCCTGAATAGAGAAGGAGAAAATAAACCGGCTTCGAGGATGCGTTGATGTCAGGAACGACGGTCCGTTTATTGGCATATCTTGTGGATTCACCTCACATCATAATCATTCCCGCAATTATGAACAACTAGACAATCGCCAGTCTGCGGATTTCTCCTCTTAAATGTGCAGATGCTATAAACACGCATAATTAATTGCTAGATTGAAGGAGGATAGAGCAGCATTTAATGTCCCTCTCCAAAATGGACTGATTGAGCATTAATTAAGGAAATATCCAATTAATGCGGTGAGACAGACATGATCAGATCAGGTTTTTCCCTTCTCAAGGATGACAATCGAGTGATGTCTCGATTAATAGATCTTTGATCATAAAACCACAATTCAGGGGAAACACCTATAAATAAGACTGAACCAAAGTCGAAACAAGGTACATTCTGACAATCCTCTGAGACAAATTTCTCTTATCATATTCTCTTTAACTGACTTGATCGTCAGAGCGGTCCTGGAACCCGATCACCCTTGTTCTTAATTTGCAGGTTCCGGTCGATTAGAATTTGATAAATCAGACTGCAAAATACGTCTTTAACGGGGTCAATAGTTCTATTGTGTGAAAACTAGCGTTGTTGAGTTTGTGAATGCATGCAAGCCACAACTTGGAGCCTTGGAGTCTCAGGATTTAGAATCCGACATAGTTTTTTAGCGTTTTGTATTTCTTTTTACAAAATTTGATTTTTGTTTTGTTTGATATCAGATATCTATATATAATAGCGTGGTTTAACTCCCAGTTGGCAATCACACCAAATTTCTTGGTGTTCTATTGGTCCATATTAAACGCTTTACTTTATTTACCCGCGTTACACTCTATGACAAGGTTCACAACCGATTCTTTAGCTCCTTTCTCTGATATTGATGAATGACATGAAGGAGGAGCCATAAACACCGCCTAAAAAAAGCCATTTGTGGCTATTGCGATATTAGCCGCAAAAACCTTTTTCTTGGCTCTTCTATAGCGGCTACATCTGGGCAGCATTTGCTAGCCGCGAAAAGTATTTTCGGCGAAATAGGTATTATTTGCGGCGATTGTTAGTCGCCGGAAATGCGTTTATTTCCTGTAGTGTCCGCACATGGTTGCATTAAATATTAATCTCTTTTACGAAAGCTCCCAATCAATTATATATGTCCACCGTTCAGTACTGCGGCTGTCTACTTTCCATGAAGCACCGGTGGTGGAATAAAAATTAAAAAACAAAAAAGAAAATAAATTAGGTGCGTGTGTCATGTGGAGATGATCGTTCTTTAATATTATTCATTAATATATTATACCGCCGCGGAAGATAATATATATATTTTTTTAATCTTTAAAACAAGTTTGGGTTGCAAACTGCTGAAGCCTAGTTAGGGAAATAAAATGTGAACTACGGGCCGAAAGAAAGCAACCAATTACTTCACTCTAATGTCTAATGCGCAAGTAATATCAACCGCAAGGGGATTGCAACCATGCATTTACATGATAAAACTAAAGTATGAAATAGTTTCATTTTATTTGTCATGTTTTATAAAAACAAAAATAATATTGATATCCTGTTTTTCGTTTTTAAAGTTTATTCTCTTTTAATTAGAGCACTTGCATTGGATTAATCAAATACTCACTACAACAAATTTTATTTTTCGGGACGAAATTTATTAGGGACCAAATAAAATTCGTCCCTAAAAGTGGTTTTTAGAGACATTTTTTAAAACTCGTCCCAAAAACTGGATGAGTTGCAAAATACGTTCGAACGGACAAAAATCCGTCCGAACGAGCGTAAAAATACGTTCAAACGGAGAAATATTTGTCTGAACGGAATAAGTTTGGAGGAAAATGTGGCGGTGAAATTGCGAGTCTGTCCGAACCCAAATTATACTATTCGGAAGGACAACATGTTGGAAATGGTTAATTTCTTTTATCACTATTCATTTACGTATATATATATATATATCTTTTTTTTGTTTTCTATTAATTTTATTTTATGATTTTCAAAATATAAAAAATGTGTTTATATTACATTTTATGATTTATGAAACATTCAAAATATTTATAAATGCAAAAATTAATTTTATGTAATTACTTTTAAAATGTTCTTTATTTTATTATTACAAGCAATAAGTAAAATAACGAAAATAAAAAAGAACATTGTTATGAATATCAAAAATAAAAGAAAATACTAATTACATTTCAAAATATATATAATATTATTCGATTCAACACATAAAATAAAAATATTCATACTACTTCGGTATCAAATCTATGTCCTCCTGCATAGATTTAAACCATGTCTCTACATCATCTATCCTCCTCATGATGTGATTCTCAATGTCTGCTACCACGCTGGTCGCCACTCTTTCCACCACGCGCTCAACCATCGTCTCCAACTGCTCCAGTGTAAATCCTGCAGGTTGGCTCTGAGCAGGCTGGGTAGTAGTACTGGTAGTAGCATCAGTCGACCCTGGAGTACGTACATAGGGGTGCCCCTTACTCTTACTGATAAATATCTTGTTGAGAGCCCCTATCTGAAATTCTCTTTTATCACTAATCCGCTCTGTAACTCCAACTTGAAGTAGGAGGCCAGATATCAACAGTCCAAATGGTAAACTGCCTCCACTCCCATATCGTAACTCCTGTCTGATACGGAAGAAAATATACAATGCTAGATCAATCAGGCCGCCCCCTCGCTACCCGCACTAGAAGTCGTGCCTGATCCATCCCGAAATCCGTCTTGTGCTTTTTCGGGTCTATGTTGTACCCGACTATCAGATTCAGCAATCTGAAGAATGAAATGCAGTCAACCTGTTTGATGGCCTTCCCGCCATCATATGCAGGAGCCTCGGGATGCCGTAGTAGCTCACGTACCTGATCGTCTGTGAGACCATCATCAGGTACGTACTCCTGGTCGCTATCATCAGTGTCTGAGCCAGTACCCAACTCATCGGCAGTCCATGTAGCGAAGGGTGATGAGGATTCAGCCTCCGTGTCTGTCCTAACAAATCTAGACACTGTTGCTACGGATGGATGAGGATATGCGTCCATCACGCACGGGATGTCCAAATACTCTGTAATCACCTGAGGAGAGAAGGTGATGCTGACTCCCCGCACCATGAGTACGTAGTGGTGAATATCTCCAGGCTGATCTCTCAATGCCCGATAGAATTCGCATACTATATCAGGATATGCGATCCCTTCTGTGTGCAGATCGAAGTCCATCCTCGCTCTGTGAAGATCTGGTGGATGGTGTATCCCTCCCACTCCAGTTCTCTGAAGTCATCCAAAGTGATAGGCCGCTCTACTAGAACAGACCTACGAACAGAAACACTGGGAGCAACGGGAGAGACGGGTGTGGAGGCAACTGGATCTGCGATTACAGGCCTAGTAGCGCTCAACTGATTTCTCCTACGCTTTTGACTTCTACCCGCCATTCATATACTGTATACAAATAAGTGACGGAAGAAGTTAGGCAGGCTTGATGGAACCCAAAATACCTAAATGAAACCAATATGTATATCAAACTGTTCTGTTTGGAACTTACTCGTTCAGACAGACAAATAACACATTTGAACACGTTATATGCTCGTTCGAACAAACAAGATTATCCCTTACATCTCGTTCGAATGTGGGTCATTCCCGTTCGAACGGAAACCCCTGCGAAGAGAAATGGCCGAGTTGACTCGGCCATTACTTTTTTATTACAAAACTCAAATCTATTCGGACCAAATCAACCTAATATCACTCCTAAAGGTCCAAAACAATGAATACTTAGAAATAAATTACAAAAACTATGAAAAATGGGTCAGATTCAATTTGAAATCCGACCCACACAAAAATGGGTGTTCATAACACATTTTCAACCAATAGGAGGGATTAGAGAGACCATACCTTATATATCTCACTGTAGATGATGGTTTCGAGAAGGTGGAGTGTGATTTTCGTTCGAATGAGACTGAGTTTTGGAATCTACCGTTTGATGCAAAAATGAGGCGTTCGGTGAGGGCTGGGCATATATACCCTGACACTCGTTCGGACGAGATATTTCTTGTTTGAATGAGTTTGAGCGTTCGAACGTAGTTTTTAAGCGTTCGAACGGTAAGGGTATATGTTCGGATGAAGGGGAATTTGTTCGAACGGAAAAAAGAGAGTTTGGGGTTTAAGCAATCCGATATCAATTCGGCTAGTTATAAAGATATTATTTACCATACGACACTAATAATATTATAAAGTTCTTAGTAAAAAATAAAATACTAAAAATAGTCTTTATAATATACATGCATTATACATAACACTAAAATGATAACGTTATATAAAATAAATATATATCAAGTACTTCAACTTCATATATATCAATTATTTTGTATATACTAGTATATATTAGTTAGAACATAAGTATTATACCATTTATATGTAGTGCTTAGTTTATAATAATTAAGTATATGTTACTTAGATTACTTAATATACATGCACTATACATAACACTAAGATGATAATGTTATATATAATAAATATATTTCAAGTACTTCAATTTCATATATATCAATTATTTTGTATATACTAGTATATATTAGTTAGAACATAAGTATTATACTATTTACATGTAGTGTTTAATTTATAATAATTAGGTACATGTTACTTAGATTACTTAATATATAATTTGTAACGTCATTACTTCTTGAGGTTATACAATTTATAATATAGATTATTTAGAATAGTATTAGTAATATCAGTATATAAATATATAATAATAATTAAATATTATCTAGTATATTAGTATTATAATACTAGTGTAACTTTATAAGATATAACACTTATTATATGTCATAACAGTCTTTCATGTGTTCCAACGGAAAATATTTAAAATATGTTTAGAATAATGCATCCGAACGCCAAAATAATCCGTTCGAACGCAAAAAGTTGAAAATTCCTCGCGGGAAAACTAGCGGCAATTTGACATTTTGACGTTCGGACGGATAAATTTTACGTTCGAATGCAACTTCGCAGATTTAAACACCACTCTTTAGTTCATTTCTTACTTGAGATTGAGCTATTTTTTAGAGAGGGAGACTAAAAGGGAGGCAGAGACGGATTGCATATTGTAGGAGGGTTTTTGAATGTGGAAGATTTGATATTCTTGAAAGGGAATAGGTAAATCTCATTTCTCAATATTTTTTTTTGTATATTTTTCAACATTAAAAGTGGTTGATAGTTTTTTCATCTTATGATTTTTAATTGTGGGCAGTGTTGTTGAATTAGATTTGAAGTTGAATGTGCAAAAGTTAAGGTTAGTTTTCTAATTATTAGGGTTTAAAGATTAGAGATTTATTTTGATATTTTGGGATGATTTTATATAGATTTTGCATACTTATTTTGATATTTGGAATTTTATTATATAACCAATTTCGAGCATGATTTGTTTATTTGGGTATTTGTTGCTTACTTAGTTGATGGTGAGGATTGGTTTTGGTATGCTATTTGCACGATTTTCGTTCGAACGAAACTGTTCACGTTTTAACGAATGTTGATGTCCATCTGGACATAAAAATATACGTTCGAACGGAATTCGTGCAGATAGAATAAATAAATAGTATTATGAGGATATCAATTACAATCTTACTGATGATGTTTATGAAATGATTTAGGTTTTTTTTAATAGGCAGTAGACTTGGGCGAGACTATAAGGAGTATGCACGGGGGGTGAAAGTATTCATAAAGTTTGCGAAAGACAGTGCTGATAGTCGGGGTTTTATAAGATGTCCGTGCAAGAAGTGCAAGAACTTGAGTTATTTAAATATGGTAGTAGTGGAGTCCCATTTGTTCGTTAATGAGATAGATCATAAATACTCACATTGGGTTCTACATGGCGAACCATTTCCTTCAAGAGTTAGATTTGAGAGTCATTCCAATCGAATGGAGGAAACTCATGCCAAGATTGATAACGACGATACAGATGTGGTCGTTTCGGATGATAATGATGATAATGGAGAGGATATCACTGAGATGTTAGATGATATTGGCGCAGGCATGTTTGGTGTTCGAGATGGAGAAGGAACATCTTCACAATTTTTTGAGGGAAACGAGAACTTCACAAGACTGTGGGAGGATACTCAATGACAACTGTGTGGGGAGTGTACCCGTCACAGTAAGTTGTCATTCACAATGAGGTTGCTATATATCAAGTCAGTATGTCGGATTTCTGCAAAGGCCATTGACATGCTAATTGAGTTATTTAAAGAGGTTTTACCGCAAGATAATGTGGTGCCTCGTAACTTTTATGAGGCAAAAAAATTGAAGCGAGGATTGAGATTTGATTATAATATTATCTATGCTTGTAAAAACGATTGTGTACTCTTTTGGCAGCAGTATGCAGAATTTAATTTATGTCCAGTGTGCCACGAGTCAAGATGGACTTCAGATAAGCGTAATATACTGAATAAAGTGTTGAGACATTTTCCCTTGATCCCTCACTTCAACGGTTGTTTACTCCTTGAGTGACTGCAAAGGATATGACTTGGCATAATGCAGAAAGAGTTCGAAATGATCAATTTCTCTCACATCCGGCAGATTCTTTGCAGTGGAAGAAGTTTGATTGAGAGTATCCATGGTTTGCCAAAGAGCATCGGAATGTACGCCTTGGGTTAGCAACTGATGGTTTTAATCCATTTGACAATATGAGCATTTCGTATAGTACGTGGCCTGTGATATTAATGCCTTATAATTTGCCTCTTTGGAATTGTATGAAGGATCCTTATTTTATGATGGCTTTATTGATCCCAGGACCGAGGTCACAAGGAAACGACATAGATGTATATCTACAACCACTAATAGCAAAGTTGAAAGAGTTATGGGAACTGGGTGTTAGTACGTATGATGTGGCCTTGTCAAGGGAATTCAAGATGCATGCCACAGTCTTATGGACAATAAATGATTTTCTAGCATACGGAAACTTGTCTGGTTGGAGCACAAAAGGTAAATTGGCTTGCCCTGTTTGCAACAAAGATACACAGTCACATTGGCTAACAAATGGAAGAAAATTATGTTTTATGGGCCATCGTCGATATTTACCTAATAATCATAGATGGCGGTCGAAGAGGACAATGTTTGATGGGAAGACTGAGTGGAGGTCATCACCAGGGGTGTCTGCATCGAGAAAGTCAGAAAAATGGGTAAAATTAAAATTTATATATTAGAGGGTCACACTGGTGGGCATAGTGATTCACAAGCATGACTTTCTACTTATGCTGGTGCCCTCACTCGCACGTATGCTCCGATGTTAGTAGCCTACTGGGTTAACGTTCTCGAAGATGTAAAAGATCACATAAAAAATCGATGTTTGGTAATGAGCTACATCCCAAGAAAATTTAAATTTAATATTAATTGTATTTATACTAATTATTTATAATTTTTTCAAGGATGAGTTTGATCTAGATTTTAGTCGACGAGAGCATTGAAAAACAGTTGAGGAGCTAATGTTGAGTGCATTCCGAAGGTACAAAGGTTGGTGCCATGCACATTTTGAGAAATTCAATACTGTTGCAGAGGCACGCCAAAATCCATTCCAAGCAATACCACCAGCGCAGAAGGTTTGTGATTTTTTTGAATATTCTGCTTATAAGGTAATATCACATTTATATTTTTTTAATAGAAAATTATATATGTATTAGAATTTAAAATTTATAATATTTTTCTTATTTTTTGTAAAGCAACGAAGTGCTGTGAATAAAGTAAATAGATCAAAATTAAAGATTCACCATCATGCGGGTTCTCGGTCTTTTCATCGTTTACATCAAAAAATAGTCAGTGCTACTAATTCCGGTCTCATTTTAAAATATACATTTTTTTTTCAAGTTTTAATTTAATTTTTCTTTTGCAACAAGTTGAAAGTTCATGTGACTTTGATCTAACCCATTTATATGCTAAAGCACATAAAAATCGTGATGGTGTTTGGACCAGTCCTGAAGTTGAGGCAAATTATGTAAGTTTAAGTATATTAAGTTAAGTCTAATATAATATTCCTATTATTTATACTAACTTTATTTTATTTAATTTTTTTTTTGTAGAAAAAGATGAAATCTCTAAAGGATGCTATTGCAGATCCATCTGATGAATCATCTGTCAACGATGCTTAGATCCTATCTGAAGTTCTCGGATCACATTCTGGATATTTGAGGGGCTTAGGGCGTTGTGTGAAGTCATCCTCCAGTTCATTATCCTCTTCTAAGGTTAGATCCAATGAAGACAAAACTAAGGAGTTAGAAGCAGCATAACTTAAGATAGAACGTTTGAGGTCCAAGGAATATGAGTTGTTGATCAGATTAGATAAAGCAGCAGGGTTAGAGTCAAAAATAGAAGAGAGACTGGAGTCAAGGACTCGAGCAATATTTGAAGAATGACAGAGGATGTCTCAAAACATTATGCCACCATCACGATCTTAAAATCTTTTTTTTTTATTAATTGTAGATTTATTATTCTGTTTAACAATAATATTTGAACACATTTGATGTGCAAATTACATTTTTATTATAATAGTAATGCATCTTTTAATTAAATGTAATCTGTATAGCAGTATCGTTTGAACAACTCTTGTATTCGTTCGAATAGATAATGTTCGTTCAAACAACTCTTGTATTCGTTTGAACGATAAATTATGATTTAAAATTTGTCCAAACTAAAAAGAGTCCATTCGAACAAGATTTATATTCCAATAAATTTATTCGTTCGAACAGATAATATTCGTTCGGACGCTAGCCTCATTCGATTAAGGCAATCTGTTCGAACGAAATATTTATCAGTTCGAACAGAAACCGTCAGTTTGGACGGCTGAAATTTTTGTCCGAACGGATTTCTGAGATGAAATTTTTTTGTCTCAAATAAAAAAATTCGTCTGAACGGATTTGGATGGACAAGTGAGATTTCGTCTCTAAAAATCATTTTTAAGGACGAAATTCATTTTTCATCCCTAAAAACTTTTTTAGAAGGGCTTTTTGAGACAAATTTGGGACAAAATTTCTTTGTCTCTAAAGATTTTTTGGGACAAAAAATCTGTTTTTTGAGACAAAATGATTTGTCTCAAAAAAACCTATTCTCTTGTAGTGACTAGTGCTTTTCAAAATTTGAAAAAAACTAATGAAAATATTCCTAAATTGAATTGGTCATTCACTTTTCAAAATTTGAAAAGTCTACAATTCATTAATTTTACTTTTCATATATGAAAAAACTAATATTCACATCGCCATCCTTTGAAAATAATTAAATAAGTAATTATTTAGTTGAAAAAAATAATTTCTTAACAAAGAATTGAAAAATATTTTTTCAAAATTTGTTTGAAAGATGATTATTTAAGTATCAAATTAAATTATTAAAATACATATGGTTAGTATAATTACAAAATATGAAGAAACATTTAAATATATTCTTATTAAAAAAATGAGTATGAATATGGCTCTTGGAGATTATTGAGGATTATGAAAATAAATTAAAAAATAATTATAAATTAATTAAAAAAATAAATAATAAAAAATATTAATACTTTATTATTATAAAGAATGTGATAGTTAATCTAATGCAGACTTCATGTTTTGAGTGATTAGCTAAAAAATAAAAAGTTGTATGTTCTTCAAATTTTGAAGATAAAGATGACCAATCCAATACTAATGCTCTTAGTTAATTTTTAATTTTTTAATATTTTTTTAACTTTCTCTTAGTTTCATACATTTTTGGCTTTTAAAAGAAATTTTGGCTTTTAAAAGTTTTTTACCATTTCAATAAAGATGTTGGTGTATTTTTTGTGCTATATGTCGGATTCTAATTAGTAGGAAAATGCTAGTATGTCTACTCATTTTGATACCTTATTTTGACATCTCATGGGTTTTAATTTTTTTTAACTTAACGATTAACGAAGTAATTATTAATGTATTGATATTTTTTATATATTTAAAACAAAATGGTTGAGGGATGGTTGGTGCTACTCAGATGACAAAGTATCGTCACTCTTCTAAATAATTGAGTGGTGACATGTTGAAGTGCACCTCTCGCAAATATTGGATAAACTAATGCACTAATTTTCACGATCGGATAAAAACTAAGCAATTAAAAAGGCAATGCTATGTATAGTTTTAAATGTTAACGTGTAATATTATGCATTTCTCTCTTTATATTGAATCATATAATTTGATAAAATAATTGAAAAATGTCAATTATAAATCACAAATAATTTGTTGATGAGTAATGCTACATATCTAGTCGTGGAGTGTATAAACGCTACACAAACATTTTAGAAAAGAGTGTGGTGTACTTTTAAAAAATCAGTTCTTTTTATGTGAGTCTCATACTTATTTTTTTTCGAAAACATTTGCACATTTCACAACTGTAAATATCATTTCTCTTTTACTTCCATTCATTTTTTGGAGGACCTTTGAGGTGGATCGAAAGATTCAAAAGCAACCCCTCTTAAGCATCCTCATTGGATTGGTCAAATCTAGGGCTGCAAACGATCCGATCAAAGATGAATTCGAATCGAGTCGAGTCGAGCTGGACTCAAATAACTCGAGTTCGAGTCGAGTTGAGAGTTTGTCGAGTCGAGTCGAATTCGAGCCGATCAAAGACGAGCTCAAGTCGAATCGAATTATTTATCGATCTTTGTTTTTACTTTCTAACGAACGAGCCGAGCTTAGTCGAGTAATTACTCGAGTTTCTTACTCTTTATAAATATTTGACTCAATAATTTTTTTGTGAACTTAATATATTATTATTGGAAAGAAATAAAATGCTACTTCTACATAAAGTAACAGAATATATTACTTATACAAAATATCAAAAATAATATATATAACACAGAAAATATATATAATAAAAGAATATATGTAAGAATATATGCAAGATTATATATATGTATATAGAAATATTACGAGTATTGTTACAAGCTCAAAACGAGTCGAATCGAGTTTATACGAATCTTGTTCATGAACACAAACCGAATTTATACGAGCCGAATTAAGATTATACGAGTTTAGCTTGTTTAATATTCGAACCAATATTAGTGCTCACGAACAACTCATTTATTAAACGAATCGAGTTCGAATCGAGTTTATACGAGTCGAGCTCAAATTATTCACGAGCAGCTCTGTTCGTTTGCAGCCCTAGTCAAATCCATCTTAAAAATGTAGTTAATATGACCTTTTTTTGCATTTACCTCTTCCATTTAAATTCAATCTTCACTATCTATATAATAATAAAATATTATTAGAGTAATAATTTTTTATTTAATTTATTTTTATCACATTTTGTAATCCTACTAATATAATATTAATAATAATTATATTCTAGTTAAAATATTTTTTATTTAATTTCTTTTCATCACATTTTGTAATTCTACGAATTTATTAATAATAATAATTATATTCTCATTATATTAATATTTAAAAACCATATTTTCAAATGCGATTTAATACTAATAACTAAAAATTGAGAAATTAGTATTTTAATATTTGGTTGGAGTGAGAAACTAGTATTTTAATGTTTGAAAAACCAATTTTAGTCTTCTATCTTTGGCCAAGCACTTTAGATGAAATCCAAATTATTTTAGATATAACCAATCTAATGTGAAGTCTTTTTAGTACAAATTATCCAAATTTTGATTATCTTTCTCATTTGGCCAAGTCAACGAGAATGTTCTATTATGAACATGGAAGCAAAAATTCTTTAATTTTGGCTTGATCAAAGCCTCCTCTTTGACGCCATTGGTACTGTATCCATATTTGTTTTCTTGCTAGCTAGGAAACAAATACTAATAATTTTAATAACAATAATAATAATAATAACCAATTACCTCTACTATGGCGGAGGGTTGGCATGAGTGCCGCAAGGGTGGACTTTTTTAGTAATATTTTACCCATTTTATCATTAAAATAGCATTTATTTTTGAAATATTTTTGAAATATCTTATTATCTAATGGTCCCTTCAAAACTATTCCTAGTTGATATTTAACTAATAACTTCATTACTATTGATGCATAATTTCGTATATTTTATTCTATTTTATAATTTTTGAAAGGAAAATTTCATTCATAAACTTTAAACTATACAAAGTTTATCATCCAAAACAGTATATAAGACCTCAACAGGCCCATCTTCTAACCAAGACTCTCACTTTCTGCTCTAATTGCCAACTTAGCTGCTACGTACATAGGCAGCTTTCTTGCTAGACCTATGAACAAAAGAGAGTCTCCACACTGGTTTGCTTCCCATCAATTACTCCATGTCCTCTATAACTTGGACAAGCCAAGAATTATCTTCAGCCTTCAAGTTGACAGCATCAATAACAACCTTAGTATTCCCCTCAAACACAACTTGATTCAATCCCAACTCAAGACACAGTTCCATAGCTTTGTAAATTAGAGCAATACTTTCTGCTTAAAAAACTGAAGTAACATGATCCTTTGAGGCAGTCAAACATACTTGCAGTTCCCCTATAAAATCCCTAATGATAACGTCTTTTCCCATTTTGTCATTGTGTTTATCATATGCATCATCGAAATTTACTTTGAAATAAGGCTATTGATGCTATAAAAATTAGTCAACAGGTTGAGGCGAGAAAAATAATCATTCCTGATCCACTAAGGTGATTTGGACTTCGTTAGGTGTCGTTTGAGGCCCCCGATAGTGCTTCAGTGTGGTTGTATGGTGGCAGCGCGTACGTGCATAATAGATGAATAAATAGATATAGACACATAATTTACGTGATTTGGTATAAGACCTATTCATTTGTCTGAGGCTTTTTATAAAACTTCTTGGATTCTATTATTCGATGATGGGATAAGGGTGGAAACACTTTGCGTGTGTCAGCCAACTTGCTTTTCACCATGTCGTCCATACTTTTCACCTTGCTTCTTTTTAGTCCCTACCACCCTATGTCTGCAAGTGTTCATGTCCTATGCCTGCACCCTCTTTTGATGCCTTGTAGTGTCCCAATAAAGGTGGTTGGGGACCACATGTACGCCCCCCCCGGAACAACTCAGGTGGTACCCATATTTGATCAATATCTCTCACCTAATTCTTTTCGGCTCTAACAACACCTTTCTGATTAACCTCTTTAAAGATAGTTAGATCTGTCTTAGCCATCTCTAAAACAGCAGCAGGGCTTTTAAACTGACTATAAAAAAGTAGATGCATTATTCTTAGACCAACGATGAACATATATAACTGAAGCCAGTTGTAGACTATCCTGATCCAATCTTAATACCACCACTGAGCACAAGCTATAATTCAACAAAATTCTTATGCCATTTCTTGAAAATACAAGTCTCTCCACCGCAAACATCAATTCATGTTGTAGAACAAGCCCATAATGTAACGCCCTAATGAAAGGCCCAAACCACATGGCCTATACTCCAAAAGGACTAGTCAATGATACAATTGGAGCCCCATTGGAACCTTATAAAGAGCTAGAACTTCTCCTTCCCAAGCAATGTGGGATCTCATACACCACCCATCTTATCATTTTCATATGGGGTATCATACATAACAAATGCACAACTGAATCTTCCTCCCTTTCACGAATTGGACATAAGTTGTTCTCAATAATTTTATCACTTTTGAAGTTTTAGTGCATGTTTGGGATTGCAGTAGAAAATATAACTTATAGTTTTAGGAGTTATAATTTATAACTTAAATAATAAGCTCTATATTTCAAAAGTTGTTTATTGTTTGGTAAACATGTATCTAAAGTGCTTTTAATGTTAATTACAGTCATTTTTTAAAAATATACATTTATCTGCAAGAGCTTTTTAAAAAAGCAAACTTTCAATTTCTTTAGGTAATAAAGCACTTTTTATAAATTTATCAAGCATGTAATTTTCCTTTAAAAAAGCTTTTAAGTAGTTAAAAATAATTTTTAAACTTCCAAACGCAACCTCAAACAAGCCCTTAGTCTAATTTTATTTAGTTTGTCGGTTTAAGGCTTCGTTGTTATCATTTAAATTTTATTGCAAATTTGAAGAAAAAAAGGATTTAAATTTTAACAACTCTCATTTATGAAGATTTATCCAAATATAAGGGTTGAGATCGAGGTTGATTTGGATAGGGATGTAAATGGTCCGGTCCTGTCCGGGAAATTTGTGGACCGATTCTATTCGGTCCAAGAATTCTCTCACCCTGGACCGGACCGAACATGAGTTCGGTCCATACCAATCCGGTCCAATTCGGTTTAGGGGCGGTCCGGTCCGGTCTAGGGGTGCCCCATATGATTTAATGGGCTAAATTTAATCTAAAATTCTACAATGATCAAATATTTTTTTGGCTCAAATTTAACTACTATAAATTATAATATGTTAATATTATAAGAGTATATATTATATATTAATATGTTAGTATATATTATATATTAAGTATGTTAGCAAACTATAACTAATAACACTATTACATTAGTATATTATATATTTATATGTTAGTAAATAGTGATAAATTAGTAATAATATATTAAATAATAATAATACATTTATTACTTATAAGTTATTACTAATATTCTATATATATATATTATAATTTATATTTTTATACTACAACTAGTCAACCAATAAATTATAATATGTTAATATTATAAGAGTATATACTATATATTAATATGTTAATATATATTATATGTTAATATATATTAATATTAATATTATAATTTATATACTATATTTATATATGCATATATAAATATATATATATATATATATGTGGGGTTCGGTTCGGTCCGGTCCGGTCCAGGGGGAGAAATCCTTTAGACCGGGATCGGACCGAAATTAATCGGTCCATGTAAAATTTGGACCGGACGGGACCGGATGGTCCGGTCCGGTCCACCGGTCCGATTCTTTACAGCCCTAATTTTGGAGATAAAAATCAAGTTAAGTTTTTAAAGAGTAGAAGAAGATTTTGAAATTAGAAAATGGCAGATTGTGAAAATGGAAGCATTTCTTCAAGAGTAATGAAGCATGTTACGTATAGTTGTTGAATTCGTAAATGGTGCAATCATTTTAAAAATTATAGAGGATGAAATTGAAAATGCAGAAAGGATGAACGCGATTTTTGGAAATTAAAGAAGACGAAAGCTTGAAGATGTGGAAAACTGAAAAATTCCAAAAGCAGACGTCAGAATGGTTGTAATTCAAAGTAGAGGGGGAGAATTTCGGAAGTTTCAAAGCTGAAAAAACGAATGTGGAAGACTGAAGAAGTTAAGAACAACAGAATTGGAAGAAAATTGAACAAAAAAAAAAAAAAAAGTCGCTGAAGGCAAAAATTACAAAAGAGTCGTGAAAGACAAGGACGCAAAATGAGATATAAAAAAGAGAAGAAAAGAAAAAATCACCTTAGATGCATTCTACCTACCACCATAAAAAAAAAAAATCACCTTAGATGCATTCTACCTACCACCATAAGAAAAAATCACCTTAATTGGAGAAATTAATAAACAAAAAAAAAAGGTTGAACGTGGAAGACCAAGAAAAATAAGCTAAGGCTTTGGTCGATTCTAGCTACAACCGTCACTTAATATGATAATCCAGATTCTTAAGTAGTCTTTTAATATTCATATTTGACATGATTATATTTTTTTAAAATTATCTTAGAGAATCTTTAGAACTTTTTGAATATATGTAGTTCCTATGAACCTTTTATTAATATTAAAGGAAAATTTTAAAGGAAATCAGGTGGAATGAGTAAGGAATATATTCTATGATATTTTCGGATTAAGCAAAGTTAGACAGTTTCAATGTCTTTTAGTAATATAGATATAATTTACTCATTTTATGTCGGATTGAGATAATTCAAGATAATTTGGAAATCTAATAGAAATATTTACAATTTTATGTTTTGAGTTTTAAGAGATATGGATTTAATCAAATATGAAATTGAGATTGGCAGATCTGAATTGAATCTATAGACATTGACTTAGAGTTGACTAATGACTTTGATTAAGATTAAGCTTTCGATATATTTTCTCAATTATCCTAAGATTTTGACAAGTGTGTAAAAATATGTCAAGTGAGAAAATTTTATTCAGTAAGTTTCGTGTGAAATAAGATAAATCATTTATCAAACACTTGGTGTGCCTGGATTGGTACTCTCGGTTTTATCTATCGACTTTCAGTAGAAAAATCATAACTTGATCATATGAACTCCGAATGAAGTGATTCCAGTTTTTATAGAATCTTAAGAAGGCCATATAGAACTTTTTTTTTTTTGGGTTTTTTAAGATAAGGATTGGATCAAGGAAGAAATTTGGTGTGAAGTGGACAGATAGAAATAGGAGTCAACTGGTAACCGATTTAGATAAGTTATCTTATGTTTGGCCATTTGACGAAAATTTTGATTGGATACCAAACTTTTTAAGGTCTTGACATGTGGGAACGTGTAAAGTTTATAAGAATTGATCTAGAAGTCTTGGTGGGTAAGAAAGCAAAGGAAAACAAATGGAGAACTCGGATTGGGTATTCTCGGGTGGTTTTGATGTGTTTTGGGAAATTAAGCATATCTATCTCATTTAATCTTATAATAAGGTGATTCAAAATCCTAAGGATCACTAATATGATGATATAAAACTTTCATATTTTGAGTTTTTGGATAATCAAAGTGAATCAATAGGTTATTTGGACTGGAAGTGGACTGATTTGAATTGAGCGTAAACTGAAGCCCAAAAATGAATTACACCACCGACCTACTTTAGGAGCTTGAATATGATCAGTTCTCTCCACTTCTATCTTCTAGACATGTGTGGGGAGGCAGATTTCTTGTGGTGGAAGATTTTCTAGATGGATAATTTTCCTATAACTAGGGAGGAACTAGAAACAAATCTGATTGGTGAGAAATCAATTGAAAACCAACTTGGCAAGACTAGTCACACGTTTTATCCCAACCAAGTATAAGAGCTATCTCCCAAATCAATCCAAGTGGCTTTCTAGAAGGGAAAACATATGGCAATATAGGATGAAACCCCTAGAGGCGTAGGATAATATTTGGAGGAACCAAATAGCTAAATGACAACTCATAGATGATATTTTGAGATTTTGTTACTTTTTCCTTTCGTGTGCTGGAATGATTCTAGCCATTGATCAAGATATGCATATAAGTGGTACAACCATGACCTTTGGATGAGAATATCACCAACTAAGCCTAACTCTAGAGGTGATGATGAGCCTAAGGTAACAAAATACACACACACGGCAAAAAGGAGAGAACCGGTTCCCTTGAAGAATTCTCTATCCTCTTATGCCTAAGTGTTGCCCCTCATACTATATATATATATATATATGTAATGGCTTCTCTTATTCCCTTTTTAGTGATATCACACGGCCATAGTGAGAAATCCCTAAGAAAATTCACTCAAAACTCACTCACTTCACCTAAACCTCTAAAGGGAGCTAAGTGAGAGCATAGGAGGAAAAGTGGTGCAAGATCAACCCTAGAATTCCAATCTAACCTTAGAAAAATTTTTAAGTGCACTACTTAACATAATTTTGGTGTAGTATAAGTGGCTTGATTTATAGATTTAGTTTGATGCTTGTTTAAGCTTATGTATTGTTTATGTAGTAGCTTGAAAGCTCTTGACTTGTAGAGTGGTTTTGGTTATGGAAAAATGTTAAGAAAAATTTTAGAGTCTTAAGAATATATTTTATGATTATATATTAAAAGTATTATGTGAAAATATGAGATCGTGATTTAGAAGAAAAATGAAAGATCAACTCTAGTAACTTTCGGATTCAAAATGGGTAATGCTGACAAATTTAACATCTTATGATAAATTGGTCATAATTTTTTAGTGTTATGTCGGAATTGAATAATTCAAGAGGCTATAAAAAGCTAAGACAGATATATATAACTTTTGTGTTTTAAGTTTTAAGAGATAAGAACTATATAAAGGAAGAAATTAGGCTTAAGTGACAGAATAGAGTAGGTATGGACTTTAAAGAGAGTATTTCTTTTATTCTAAACTTTTAGTGAATATTGGAATGATTTCTTTAAAGGAAGTATGGTAATCTTAGAAATTTCAGATTACTTGAAAGATTTTTGAGAATTATTATGCTAATAATAATAATAATAATGAAATAATAAAATTATATATATAAGAAAAATATTCAAGTAAACTTATAAATATGCTTAAACAGTGTAATTATGTAAATCTTGGTTTAAGTTAAATAAGTTAAATAAACAACTAAGATTTAGTCCCCAAAAGCCTTAGTTTAATAATATTATAATATGTTATTTAATTATCTATGTATCTTTCATTAAGTTTTGACGTTATGAATTTATGTTACATATGTGCATGTATATATGAGGTATGTTCTTGTGACATATTTTTATATGTTATATGAATTATGAAATCATGAAATATGTATGTCATAAGTCTAGGTTTATGTGTCTATTGCATTTCATCACATATATGTGTCGTCATAAGTCATGATGTTTGTTATAAAAAAATACGTTAAGAAAACTTTATAAGTAGAAAGAATAATAAGTAAGTCACGTCATGACGGGGACGGTCATACATAACGTCCGTATGATTGACATGCTAACAGGGACGACGATACGTAAGGCCTGTCGAGGATAAGTAAGAGTTATGTCAAGACGGAGACGACGATATGTAATGCCTGGACGACTGACATTACTAGCGGGGATAGCGATACGTAATGCCCGCTATGTTAAGTATTTTCCATGTCATGACGGGGACGACGATACGTAATTTCCGGGAGATTGACACGAGATTCATCAAGATGGGGACAACAATACGTAATGTTTGGACGACTGACGAGTTATATGTATGGAAACTCAATGGGGATGACGATACATAACGCCCATCAAGGATAAAAAATAAGTAAGACCCAACAGGGACGGCGATGCGTAACGCCTGTCGAGGATAAGAAATAAATAAGACCCACAATATAAGAAAGTAAATAAAAGTTTTAAGTATAAGATAATGGGTCCATGTAAGAGTATAAGTCTATGAAAATTGTGGTCATCCATATGCATGAGTCTCATGAGGCATTCATGAATCATGTGAAGTAATTCATTATGATATATGCTATGCTCTGTTATTGATATGTTTGGATGATGCATTTGTTAAGTTATTTGTGTACTTACTGAGATTTCTTGGAAATCTCACTCTTTTAAATTTTATCTATTATTCCTTATGGAATGATAAATGTTTCTGCAGGATTAGATAAATTGTCATGAGGCTCGAACAGCACATGAGATTCTGAAGTACCTTAAGGGTTCTACAGAATACTCATATCTGAATGGAATGATATTTCATGTACGTGATCAAGTGGAATAGTAAGACTACTAGACGACGGTGAGATATGTTATTTGTCTTAAGAAAACTAACTGGGTTATGTAAGCTTTAGATACAATCTGTTTTTGTAAATATGAAATTATGAAAGTTATAGTTTTACTATGCCATGTTATCTATTTATGCAAGAGTTAGATCTCTTTGCATATATTGAAAATTTACCTCTTTCTGTTGTGTTTTGTATTGCATTTAATTAGTAAGCTTAGATGCAGTCATACTACTTCTTACATTTATGTAGGATAAGTAGTCTTGTGTTACTTGTCCGGACCTTTCAATGTACATTTTAATTGAGGCAAAAAATCGGGGTGTTACACTTAATGTCAAATTAATGTCCATTCTTTTATTTCTGTCAAAAAAATTATAATCAATTCGTTGATGTTGAGTTTGATTTTTTGTGTGAACTAAATTTTCTTTATTTTAGAAAAACGACCTAACCTAATTTTAAGCTATGATTGCTTTTCTATACTAATTTGAAATAAGAGAAAACCTAAAGATCGATTGAAGTAAAGGCAAAAAAAAAAAAAAAATAGTTCCTTCTTCTTCACTTCTTCGAGGATTAAAAGCAGCTCCTTTAAAGACAACTTATAAGTCCAAAAAAACAGCCCTCCAATAGTGAATAACTTATGCTACTTACACAAGTTTCTATGTGACCGCACTACACACGATCGTAGAGCCACCCCCCTCTCTTCACCTTCTCTCGCCGACCTAAACTCATTTTTCTTTTTTTTTTCTCTTGGTGTTGAGAGTCGGGACTCCATCACTTGCTTCCTTGGGGCAACACGTTCAGAAGCTCGAAATTCTATCTAGTCCTTTACATCTTCAAATTTGATCAAACCCTTTTGCTTTCTAATTGATTTTGTGTCAGAGGTACAACATGTTCACTCCATTGCCGAACTCCACCGGAACTAGTGTCTTCTTCTCACACCATTTGCAGACAGGTTTCACATGTTGAGATGTGGCTTGAATAAAGCACATCAGATTGCACTTGGAGTTTTCAACCTGTAACTTCGCTCGACCCTCACTCGACAATCGCTCGAGCGAGACATCAAACAGAGAGTTTTGGATCCAGGCAGAGACTTCGCTCGACTTTTGCTCGACCTCCCGCTCGAGCAAAAGTCAATCCTAGGGTTGCATCGCTTCTAGGAACTAGGGTTAGCGCCGTCTGGAATAGTGTTCCACTCGAGCGAAAATGTCTCGCTCGAGCGAGATACAGCCTATATAAGGATCTCGAGCATTTGTGCAGAAGAGAGCGGAAGCAGAGAGCTGTGGAGTGAAGGCGATTTCGCTCGAGCGAGATTACGAACACAGGCGTCCGTCTCCCATTTTCTCCTTGTTTGATTTTGTAGATCAGAGAGAGTCTACTTGTTAAGGGTTTGAGAGCCTTGTGAGAGAGAGAGTTTTGTAACCTCCAAGAAGTGTACTCCATTTTTGTTTATTATAGTGATTTAGACCGACCCAACAGTGGATGTAGGCTCAGTTTGAGCTGAACCACTTCAAATCTTGGTGTCCATTTCTGTTCTCCGTCTTTAGTTTTATTTCTCTTGGTTGAATCCGCTGCGTGGCTCCGTATTTATTGTTTGTCTGTCAGCCCGATTCCCCAACAAACTGGTATCAGAGCGTTAAGGGATGGCCTCAGTAAATTTTGGGGTAGAGAAATTTGACAGTCAGAACAGTTTCAGTTTATGGCGCTTGAAGATGAAAGCTTTGTTGCGTCAGCAAGTTCTGTTCAAGGTTGTAGAAGGAGTGACTGGTGAATTTCTTGCATCGTCAAGGAATGAGGAAGAATTGGCTCACATTACCATTTTACTATCACTATCAGATGAAGTTTTGAGGGAAGTTACAGAGGAAGAGATCGCGGTTGGTTTGTGGAACAAGCTGGAGAGCTTGTACTTGAAGAAATCTCTCACTAACCGGTTGTTTTTGAAACAACGGTTATATACTATCAAAATGGAGGAAGGTACTTCTATTTCTACACATCTAGATGAATTTAATAAGATTATTATGGATCTGAGGAACGTAGACATTAAGATTGATGAGGAAGATCAAGCCTTAATTGTTTTGTGTTCATTGCCTATTTTGTTTGATAATTTTGTAAACTCAATGTTGTATGGTAGAGATACAATCTCCTTAGTGGATGTCAAGTCTGCTTTGAATTCTAAGGAATTGAGAACAAAATTTGGAGGTTTAGGCATGAACAATCAAGCCGAGGGTTTGTTTGTGAAATGTTCCTCTGGTGATAGATCCGGGGAAGGATGTTCAGGGAAGAATAGAGGTAGTTCCAGTTCCAGTAGCTCCAGATCTAACAAGAGAAAAGTGAAATGTTACCACTGCCATAAGTTGGGTCATTACAGAAGTGAGTGTCCTCAATTGAAAAATGTGGAAGAAGAGGAAAGTTCCTCTAATAGTGATGACAGTAAAGAAGATGACAGTTAGTCTCTACTTCCTTGAGGGCAGTGTGGTGACAGGTGGAGTATCCTCATATGCTCCAGATTCAGATATCATTCGCATATGTCACGTGCGAGTCCGCCAGACAGGATGGTCATTTATGAGTCTGCAGTTCTTTTACTTGGTGTGATCAGAAGACAGTAATCTTGGTTTTTTTTTGTTTGCATTGTATTCTTGGGAAGCAGTGTAGAATCAGGGTTCCTGCAGTATTTCTGATCAGGATACATTTTGTGTAAAGTCTTGTTTTGTATTAAACTCATATTTGTTTTATGATCATTAGAAGTTTGGTTTTGTCTATCTGTTTCTTTGTGATGTGTTTGGTTTTCGAACATTTTTTGAGAAGACAATTGATCTACAGACAAGAAGGTAGAGCGTTACTCAGACCATACAGTTTTGTTTCACTTCACAGAGTAACTGAATGGAATGAGGTGGGCTTTGAGTGACAGAGTCTACAGTTTACTTTTGGTTTGCCAGGCTTGTTTACAGATCGTCAGTAAAGCGGACAACTCATCTTGCTATTTGGTGAATTTTCTTTTCTTTTGTTTCCACAGAAAAGAGAGAGAGTTATAGCAAGAAGGTGGAGTTGCAGAGAGCTTCATAGTTGATTGGCATTGGTGCACAGTGAGAGCAGGTCTACAGTTGGTAGATAAAGGGGATAGTTGGTCACCTTTTGTGTATGCTCATGCAGACTTTTGTTGTTTCTTACTTTGGCTGAAGAATATTTAGTTGTCTTCATTTGTATTCAGAAGCTGTCTGTTCAAGTAAGTAGTCTGTATTATGGTGCATTGCCGTTTGTGTGAAGACAGTGAATCTTCAGATGTCGTCTATGGTGTTGAAGACTTTTATGTGGAAAGTGAGTTCTTCAAAGATAGACTTCGTATTTCGTGTTGGTTATTCCTTCTATGGTTGAAGAATTTGTGAGTCTTTTGTTCAGAATAATTTTGTGGGGCTTATTCAAGCCAAGGTGGAAATTTGTTGAGATGTGACTTGAATAAAGCACATCAGATTGCACTTGGAGTTTTCAACCTGTAACTTCGCTCGACCCTCGCTCGACAGTCGCTCGAGCGAGACATCAAACGAAGAGTTTTGGATTCAGGCAAAGACTTCGCTCGACTCTCGCTTGACCTCCCGCTCGAATGAAAATCAATCCTAGGGTTGCATCGCTTCCATAAACTAGGGTTAGCGCCGCCTGGAATAGTGTTCCGCTCGAGCGAGAATGTCTCGCTCGAGCGAGATATAGCCCATATAAGGATCTCGAGCATTTGTGCAGAAGAGAGCGGAAGCAGAGAGTTGTGGAGTGAAGGCGATTTCGCTCGAGCGAGAAGGGCTCGCTCGAGCGAGATTACGAACACAGACGTCCGTCTCCCATTTTCTCCTTATTTGATTTTGTAGATCAGAGAGAGTCTACTTGTTAAGGGTTTGAGAGCCTTGTGAGAGAGAGAGCTTTGTAACCTCCAAGAAGTGTACTCCATCTTTGTTTATTATAGTGATTTAGACCAATCCAACAGTGGATGTAGGCTCAGTTTGAGCTGAACCACTTCAAATCTTGGTGTCCATTATTGTTCTCCGTCTTTAGTTTTATTTCTCTTGGTTGAATCCGCTGCGTGGCTCCATATTTATTGTTTGTCTGTCGGCCCGATTCCCCAACATCACACCACAAATCCTACTGCCTCCTCCCCTCCGATTGGGCGCCACGATTTCGCACCACAAGTCCTACCTTTTGAGCTCTGGAAAGAAGCAGTAGACTTGATGAAGAGAGAGAGAGTGAGAGAGAGGAAGTAGGGGGAGAAGAAAGGAGAGAGACAGAGGTAGGGAGAGAGAGCGAGAGCAGATAGAGGGGATCGGGTAGGGGCTTTTTGCTTTGCTTAGAAATGTTTATATGTGATGGAGTCTTTTTTGTTTTATGTACATTTTCATATGTGGAGAGTAATGAATGGAAGACTATTATTTTCGTTTTATTAGCTAGACTGATCCTTAGCATCTCTCTTGAAGTAATTCTCTACGATATTTGTCTGAATTATTTTGAACTTAATGCTTCTAATTGTCTTGCCATTAATTTGATGATTTGGATCTGTGTACTTCATAAGAAGGATTGCGCTCTTGGTTAGTCGAGTGGGAAATTCACTTTTAAACCAGCTAATCAGTAGCTAACACATAAGGATCTCAAGAAAATCCTATTTGCACCTGTATACGCCATACAAGTGATGAAAGTTCGCTCGCTCTCTCTCCCCCACCCCTACTAGTACCCTATCTCCCGTCTCTCTTTCTTTCTATTTCTCTCTCCCTCTCTACACAATACGATCTCTCTCTTGAAGCCATAATCTTCTGAGATATTTGGAGCTTGTGTTCTTGAAAGGCAAAACTTGCAATTTTATCCCATCTTTTTTTGTATTTATTCAGAAAAATCACTACTGCCAATTAATTAATTTCCTCTTGTAACAATGGAATTAAGAAATATTTCGTTGTGTTACAAATTTTGGGGTGACATAACGGGGTGACCTTTTGTTTTCTTGGCGGAAGGGGGTGTTGGGTAACTGGGTTTGAGGTTGAGATTGTAACCTTTTAACTTTTCACGCCGATTTTTCCTTTCTTTGTTGGGTAAAATCATTGATTATAGTGAGATAATACGTAAGCTTTTCTTGTATCTTACCATGCATCTTATTGCCACCTATTTTTTAAGGGGAAATTTCTAATAAAAAATAATCAATGAAGATTAAGTCAAGTCCTTAAATATAACGCACGAAGAACATTAAAATATTTGTAGAAACGAACATAATTAATAAAATTCTCGCGGTTGAAGACCAAAACCTTTTTCTAATATTTTTATGTGAACCCTTTGAGCTAGTTTCCTTCTATTTTTGTTTAATTTTTACCTTTTGTATATTTTAAGCAATTTTTTCGCCAATCTAGCTAATTGTTTTAGTGGCTAGGTTTAGGTAAGATTAGGTCTGTTCATTCAGATTTTGGATTCGGGAACTCGGGTTCGAATGATGAGAAATTTTCTTAAACATCTTCTCCCAAATCAACTCACAAGGACATGCATTCTCCAAAATCCATTCATTCATCATTGCTACACATCGATCATCAAATACCACCAATAAAATCAAAACTCTATCAAATAGAAAACTAACAAGTTAATTGATTGATTTCGAATTCACATACTCAAAGGACAATTCTTTATCCTCCAAATAATTATTCATATTCTATTTCTGAGAACTTAAAACCCTTTGTCAAGTTGTCCTCAATTAAATCTCTTTCCTAATAACCTCGAGATCCTCAAAATTGATGTAACTTGAACCTTCGATCATTGCTGACATCTCGTTCTCTTATTATCTTATTTTCAAATTATATTTTCATGAAAAAATATACTTTCAATAAATCATTTTAAAATATTCTCAAGTAAATGCTTATCTTCAAAATTGAACATTCATTCATCATGAGTACCAACACTACTCGTAAGGACATGGTCGAGATAGTGTGTGAAGTGATCAATGGACAAACATCAGTGCTAATTGATGCAATGCGTATCGAGGTTCGTGCTGCTGTGTCTGAGTTTCTTACAAAGATTACTATTAGTATCTCTGAATTACGTACGGAGCTTGATGCCATGTCTGCGACTCAGGTCACCATCAGTACTCAACTGACACAGATAGAGGAACGCTTAGCTGCAGTCGAGGAATTGTACAAAGCCTTGGGTTCTTAATACTCTCTATTTTATTTTATTTTATTTTTTGTCTTTAGAATGGACAATATTTTGTGTTTTGTAAATTCAGTATTTAATTATGAATTAATATTATTTTATATTTTCTGATCTAATTCTTGACTTATATTATTCATATTATTTAATTGATAAATTTCTTATAATTACTAGTTAATATAAATATAATTCTATAAAATAAAATAAAAATTTTAAAAAAACATATGAACACCCTTTGAACCCTACAAATTACGTTCGAATAGTACTGATTCATCATTCAAACAGTGAAATTGGTACGTTCAAACGGTAGAGTAATTTCCCGCTATAACAATTTTACATAACGCACCAAAATGTACATTCGAACGGTTTCATTATTAAAGACAAAATATTTCATCCCTAACTATACCATTCGAATACTTTTGAACGGTATACATCTTCCGTCATTTTGTTGGCACAAAATATGAAATTTGTTCCTAAATCTCACTTTTTGGAGCGATTTTCATTTCGTTCCAAATCCAAATTGTCCCAAAAGGTCTTTTTTGTTGTAGTGTGTATTTTTTAAAAATGTTTTAAGATGTTAAAAAAATTTGTAAAAAAACTAAAAAATAAGAATAAAATAAAAATCAAGATCCCAATTAAGAATTCTAAGTAAGGACAAGTAGCATTATTATCCAATACTATATACATGAAATCTTGAATTGGCTGGTGCGTTAGCGGAACTACTTCTGGCCTCCAAACAAAAAAAAATTATCATAAATTATTATTCAAAACTTAAAGAATAATATAATAAAAAATAACATTAATTTAAAAAAATTTGAAAACCTCTTAAATATTCTATTCAAAAAAATTCTATGACCTGAGTCTTCTTAAAAGTATGAAAAAGTAGTTTCTATATTTTCTTTAAGATAATTATTTTTGCATCCAAAATATAAAATTAGTATACGTACTAATTTTTTTGCAGTATGCGTACTTAAAACGGTAAAAGATCCAAAATATACCACCGAAAATTTAAAACTTCAACATATGAGTTTAAAAGTCCCCAAAATTTGGTCGCTAAAGTATGTAAATATATCCGTTCATAATTTTTTTATTAAATTCTAAATTCTTTGATTTTAAAAAAAAATTAAGTGTCTTTTTTTAAACCTTAAATATTGTTTGCATATTCTCTCCTAAATCCCATTAATCAATATTTTAATTAGTAGCAGATGAAAAATACATGAATAAAAATATATATAGTGTGATTTATTATTTTATTTGAAATAAACTTTTTTAATAAAACCAGCTATCTAGTTGATAAAAAATGTTTGTTATAAATTGAAGGAATATGCGTAATTTGTAATGTATTTGCTTATAATTATAAACAACATAGTATATAATATACACATCATAGCATATATATGCTCCCAAAGTTGAATTTTTTACTCCACCACTGGCCTGGTGGGCGGGCACCTATACGGCTATACGAATATAGCACATCCCGCCCCCACCCCCGCCCCCAAGCTATTAGGCACCTCCATTCGGTACCTCAAACGACCACACCCCTATAATATAAGGCGTGTTTTGAGGTTTTATCCCAAAACACCCATACATCTAATCTAATGCCCTATTTTGAAGGCACTGGATGAGATAGGCTACAGTAGCCCCTCATCTTTGAGGAGCTATTGTAGCCTATCATCTCATCCCACTGTTTTTATTACAGTAGCCCCTCATCTGTGGCCAAAATGAGTATATTTTTATAACAAATAGTCATATTCACTACAAATAATCTGTCACGAATATTTATTCTTCATATAATATATTGCGGAAAATTCCTTTATTATATACTAAAGTCCGTCTGGATAGTGAGATGAGATAAGAATATATATTAGATGATTTTAGATGAAAGTTGAAAGTTGGATAAAATATTATTAGAATATTATTTTTTAATATTATTATTATTTTGGGATTTGAGAATTAAAATTAAATTATTTATTATATTTTGTATAAGAATTTAAGAAAGTTTCAAGGATGAGATAAGATAAAACTATTTCTGTATCCAAATGCACGGGATCAGAGCTAAACCTTTCACAAGTCTAAAATCGAATATGTCAAAACCTTTAAACAATAATTGAAATAAAAGTTTCATATGCTTAATCGGACCCGAAAATTCCTTTATTATCATATATATGCTAGTTAGCATGCTAGCGAACATGATGCATCTTGAACGTTAATGCTAGACAGGATTAATATAACTCAAAGCTTGATAAGAATCTTCACACAGTCCGGGTGCTTCATTAGGTCAAATGCTTTATCAGCATCTTCCAACGAAATTTCGTGACTCAAAAGTTCACCAAGTTGAATTTCCTGCCAATCGAATATATATTAGAACAAAGCAGCATTGATTAAGGAGATGTTGTCAGAATTCATGATCAGCACGATTAATATATATTGTTGTTTAATTTTAACACATTTCATTACAAATAGATTAAGGGTTTTCATTAAGGCTTGAGCCATGGATCACAACTTGCTCCGATAAGCCCAAATTGAATTAGGGTTTCACCACACACACATATGTATGTATTTGGGATGAATAATGTAAAGCACATTTTCCTGATTTAGTAAAATAGTTTTTAGTAACATAGTTCTTTTTAAGAAATGAGATGGTTTTTATAAAGAAATAAATCCCGATCAATAATGTAATGTATTAAGAAAAAAATGTAAGTTCTAACAAATATTTGACGGATAATAAAAGGAAAATATCTTAACAACGAAAGAATCATATAAAAGTAAATCATAAACTAATATGAAGTGATAAAAGAAAACTATTTAATAGTTATTATAATTTCATTTATAAAATATTATTATTTAAATTTAATGTTTCATAATGAATTTAAATTGAGAAATAAATAATATTTTATTCAAATAATTGTATTTACAAATGTTGTTGATAAATAGATTTAAATTTAATTATTTTATATTACTATTTTTTATATAAAGAATGAATAAAATTTTAAATCATATATAAAAATTTATTATAATATAAATTATAATTTATATAAAATAATGTTATATTATAATTTGTAACATGAAGTAGGTAATAAAATATTAATAATTTATAATTTGCATGAATTTTAAATAATAGATGTTGTTTAATCTAAGTTTCGGGTGAATTTTATAGATGATGGAGAAATGATAATATCAATCATAGAGATTGAGTTGAGTTTAAAATTGAGTATTGGTTTCAATCTAGGAATCCATTAATCAAACTGTAAATGAGAAATAGTCTAAATGGATTTGAGTTGAGGAAGAGTTTTGGATAATAATTTTTTGGAGGATAAAAGTTTGGAATTTGGTTAGATTTGAATTTGAAGCATTTGATTTAAAAGTTTAAATCAATAAACTAAATTTTAAGAATTACATTATTTTAGAATTTGAATTTGTATGGACAAACAGATGTAGTTAAATTTATTGAAAAAAAAAAGTTAACAAAAAATTTAAAAAAATGGTTAAGTGGCGCCATTAGATAACTACTTATTATAATAAAATAGATATATTGTATATTTGTACAGCCGCTCATTGTACTGCCGCAAGGTGTATCCGACTTCTATGAAAGTGAAATTATTTGCAGTTTTGTGAATGTAGTCATAATATTGCCAAACCACATAAATCATGATTTTGTATTTGTGTGTGATTGACTTTCATTTTTGCTATACTTTTTCTTCTTATCATTCCCAACATTGATTAATACCAAAAGAATAATGGTACATATACAAATATCTTTACACAATTCAAGATTCAGAAAAATCGTAATATATTTTATGAAGTGGCATTATCACATTGGTTAGTAATTAAATTGCTTGTGAAATAGTTGTATATATATGATTTGACATAAATAGTTGTATGCAGAAATTTGACATAAATTTTATAAGAAAAATTAATATATAATATAATTTATAGCAATTTCTTTAAATAATAAAATCTCACCTTATTTTTGCATTTGTCGATTAGAAGAGGTAGGTCAGTTTTGGGTTTGAGCCCTCCAAAGACGGAACCCTTCAAGGTTCCACCAAGCAATAAGGGTAGGGAACTGATCTCCACTGTTGGATGATTTCCTGCACCAATTAATATTGCTTGTCCTTTTCCCTTATGACCACCAATATTACCAAAGTTTAAAAAAAAAATTAATTATTTTGATTAACAAATTTATAAAATTAATTATACATATATATAAAATATAGGCACATACCATTTTGGTGGCAAGAAGAGCTTGATTGAGCAAGGGTGGGACTCCTGTGCACTCAAAGCAATAATCTACACCAATTCCACCAGTCAATTCTTTGACCTGCTGTGAAATTGATTTCGGATCATTTTTATGATCATCAGGCATTATAAAGTGAGTCATTCCAAATGCTTCTCCTTTTTTACGTTTCTTCTCATTCTTGTCAATGCCAATTATCCTTATGGCCCCTTGTTTTCTTGCTCCCTCTATGGCCTGCAATATTAATTTACAAGGATAATAACATTAACGTCCAATTTCCAACTTCCAACTTCCTTGATCGTGCATGATTACACATGCAAGAAGGTATTTCATTTTGCATTAGATAAACTTTTAACAAGTACTACAGCCGCAAAAAATAGGAAGATCGAACAAATTTTGTGTTTTGTACTATGTATTGCACGACATACTAGATTTGAAAATGTTCCAAAATTGAAATTCAGTCACATTGGCGTATTTTTTGCACACTCCACTAATTCGATTGATTAAAGTAGTTATTTTATATTAAAAATAAATGATGCAACTAATCATATTAGTAGAGTGCATAAAAGAGTACGCAAAAATGACTAAACATATATTTTCTCCATCCTATCTATATAATTATCCACATGTTAGAGATAAATAGCTGTAAGAAAACAAATAAGAAAAGAACTAATGGGAGTTACGACATAGAATAATTATATAATTAAAGTAACAATATAATATAATTACCCCCAATCCAACAGCACCAAGACCAAGAACAGCAACACTGGATCCTTTTTCAACCCCAGCTTCCTTCCAAGCAGCCCCAAATCCAGTTGAAAACCCACAGGAGAGAAAACTTGCATGAGGAAGATCAATTATGGTGGGATCAATCTTCAGAACGTAGATAGCATCAACAACCATGTACTCAGTCCATGTCGAGCAAGAGAAGGCTTGGTACAGCCTCTGCCCTCTTACGGACATTCTCGAAGTGCCATCTGGCATAAGACCACTCAAGGGTAGTGGGTATTTTAGGCACAAGTTTGTCTTTCCTGAGACACAATTCTCACAGTCTTGGCACTGTGCCATGTAGGTTGGAATCACAAAATCTCCTGCTTTCACGTCTGTTACTTCCTCACCCACACTCTCTACCACACTGCAATTACATAATTCACTTAATTTTTAGTAAGGGGTGAGCTATTTAGCAATAAATTTATTAATTTGCAAACCTTTTTTTATTTGCACACCAATAGGCCTAACATGAAAAAAAATCTTGAAGCGAGACCATCAAAGTGGTAGTTTAGTTAGTATGAGCTTGTATTCCATGCATGGCCTCGAAGCCAGGAGTTCGCGCAGGACATGAGCTAAAACCTCTTAAAAGAGTAAAGCCTAACATTTGGGTCATGAGATAAGTTTTAAATCAATTGAATTGACATTTTGGTGGTATTTTAGTGATAGGCTCGCTCATTGGACAGTAAGTTATAGTTCAAACTGGATATTCCACAATGAGGAGGGGCTCATATGATCACACCCAAAGAGAATAGCTACAATAGCTGCCCCACCTCTCATTTTAAAAAAAAAACCTTAAAGCGGGACACGTTTAAGATTTATTTAAAAAAATTAATCTATTTATTTTTTTTATAGTGAACCCTAGTTTAAAAGGACTGTGCAAAACTTGCACACGATCTGAAACTATATCTAATCTTACTTCTAGAATAGAAATAGCATAATTCAACTAGCTAACATTGGGCAATGACTTTTTCTCTTTCGCTTGTTACTAAACAACACAAAAGATGGACTCCAACGGTTGCGCTGCTACTCTTTCATCCTAACCGGGTTTAACTTTCGGCATTTTATGCCTTCATTTCATGCCGGGTGCTATGCCCATCAATACCACTAAGCCATCGATAGGCTTGTGTCATATAAACTTTCCTTATTCCTCTCGTTCCAAATAATTTTTAACTTCCAAAAATAAATTTTCATAAATATTATTAAATATATATTATTTTAAAAATATTTCCAGTTATAAACTAGGAGATCTTACCCGACACCTTCATGTCCTAAAACTCGAGGGAAAGCAGGCTGCAGAACAAGAAGGAAAAATGTCAAAACCCACTAGCTAGCTAGCTAGCTAGCCCAATGCATGGAAATCAACGGTTAAAAAAAACACGGAATTATTAAGGGAATTAGGATACTCACAACTGGAAAACCCTTGGTGTATAACAAGTCTGTGTGACAAACACTGGCATACAAGATTTTGACTCGAACTTCAGATGATTTTGGAGCCTCTATTTTTATCTCTTCCACCTTCAACGCTTCCCCAACTCCCCAACACACCACAGCTTTTTCACCACCAATTCGAAAAAAAAAAAGAAATTATGAGATAAATTATTATACCCATTATGTATATAATGATCTTCTCATCTTCTGCAACTCATGCATCTGTAAAAGCGAAATAAAAATCGGTAGGCCGGGGGCATACCTTTGCATGTTATGACCTTTGAGTCGCTCAGCTTCGACATCTTCTCCGGCAATTTATAATATCAGATTTTGGATTTGCGATCAAATCTTCCTTTGCGATCCTTAAATAGTGTCATCCACCAACAGCATAAATGATAATTGTACAGACGTGCTTGCATATGAAAATAATAAAAAAGTCATTTATAATAAAGAATTAGAAAAAAGAAAGAATTCTGCCCATGGTTGATTTAAATATTAATCTCTACTACGAAAGCTCCCAATCAATTTCTACTTTCCAAGAAGCACCGGTGGTGGAATAAAAATTAAAAAAAAAAACAAATGAAAATAAATTAGGTGCGTTGTGTCATGTGGAGATGATTCTTTAATATTATTCATTAATATATTATACCGCCGCGGAAGATAATATCTTTCTTTTTTTTTTAGTCTTCAAAACAAGTTTGGGTTGCAAACTGCTGAAGCCTATCTGAAAGAAAATGTCAACTACTGGCCGAAAGAAAGCGACCAATTACTTCAGTCTTCTGCCCAAGTACAGGGGCGGACCTAACCCTGGTCTAGGGAGGCTACCGACCCCCAAACTTTTTAAAAAATTATATATAATATATAAATATATATAATTTTTTTTATATAATTAAAATTTCTATACCAATTTATCAAAAATAAAAAATTTATCCCCCAATTCTTAGACCTCTAAAATTTTTACTAAAATTATTTTTTTAAATTTTAATACTTACCTAATCTTACTTTAAATTTTTATTTCAGTAACGGTTGACATCTAAATTGTCTCTCCCACTTTAACTTGATGTGCTGATACAACTAAATTTTTAAAATATGTTTAGATTATTTAAACTATGTAGATGACTAGAAATATAAATTTTTTACATATCATTTGCTAATTTATATTGAGAAAAAATTGTCAATAATGTCACTTTAGAAATGATAATAGATAAGTTTTATTTTATGAAAGATCATTGTCGAGCTTAATTTGTAGGAGAAATCTTAAGTTCTTTTTTTTTTTTTTTTTGTAATGGGCTCTAACAAATTGCAAAATTTTTTTAAAAAAAGATGATTTATAAACATGTATTTTTATATATAATTTTATAATATATGATTATTGTTTTTATATATAATCACGTGTAAATAAAAAACTTATATTTACATATACTATATATTTTATCAATCGTTCTCCCAAATATCAAATCCTAGTTCCGTTCCTGCAAGTACTATCGAACCACAAAGGGATCATTGGAGTGCACATTTAAAAAAGGTGCAAAATATGTTTTTAAAAAAAAAACAATATTAAAATATAAACAAACACAAATATTTTAAACGGTACCCTTATTTATAAAAAGGTGCAAAATTTTTCTTGGAGGATCAATATCTCTCAAATTTTTGTCTAAATTTTAAGCATTAAAACGAAAAAGAATTAAACAAATAAAGTAAACCATGCAAAATTTTGGCCTATATTATAATATTTAGAAGAAATATAAAAAATCTCTCTCTTTCTTTCTTTCTCCTCTGCATGCGTATTAATATTTATGTGGGTCTCAGCCCGCCTGGAAAGGAATTATTCACTGGTTTATTATTGAAAAATAATATTTGTAATTATAAAGTGTGTAAGCTTTGAGCAATTTATTTTTAAAAAAAAAAGTAAATAGATATAAGATTATATAAAAAATTATTTTTTTAATAATATTTCATTATTTTTTAATATAATTATATAGTGTTCATGCACTCTGATCATATATAGCATTATTTTTTATTATTTAGTAGGAGATTGAATGCATAATGTTATGTAATTATTCGTAAAATAGACGTAATAAGGTGAATTTTAAAGAGGCAACTGATCACGAGAAAAAAAAAATAGCCACATACCGGTGTGCGGAGGTTGTGTGTACAGTAGGTAGTTGTGTAGGATAATTTTTAATAATACTATTCATTGTTTTGTCTTTATAAGCAACAAAAAAAATACTTTGTATTGCACCTGAATTGTTTTTTTAATTAAACAATCAAAGATTTCATTTCATAGATAATCAAACATTTAATACATATTTCTCTTGCTCAATCCATGATAACAGTTCTTTTGGGCCATCTTCCATCCATACCACCTATTCAACAAAGTTAAGGGCTAACTTTGCCATTATGCGTGCAACTTGATTGCTATTCTAGGGTGTGAATTGAATTTGCCACATATCAATACTATGGAAGAAGATTTCAGATTTTCGATCATCTAGTTATACCACGAATGATTCACCTCCTTGCCAATGACATCTTGGACTACCACTTGAACATCTCCTTCAAAAACAGCATTACATGATAAACCCAATTCAATTCAGGACGAATAGAACTCCCTACAAACCTCTTAACCATCCAGCTGCTGTAATAAGTTCCCCCTTACTATCCCGGATCACTATACCCCTTCCTATAGTCTGACACTTGACATCATAAGCTGCATCCTAGTTTAGCTTATACCAGTTGTCTCTAGGTGTACGCCAACACAGATTACTGCATTTATCCACTCCTCTTGCCACAACTGCATTGCCGCAACCTTGTGCTTGCTGAAAGCTTTCGAACTCCAATCTTGCCATTTCCCACACCCGTTGGGAGCTATCACACAATCCTTTAAACACAAGATTGTTTCCCCTCAGCCATATCTTCATGAACACTTAGCATACCATTTCCAAATCTGCATTCGAAAGATTTTGTATCAGTTCTTCCCATATTGCAAAGAAATCCAGCTCCCAGCATACAGCTTCAATCATGGATTTTCCTTATCTGACCACATATCCCTAACTTCCACACAGTCTAAAGAACATGACTACTAGTCTCCACAAACTGTTGATAGATTGGTCATAAATCAGAGTCAGTGATCTTCCTTTTATAAGGATTACTCTTTGTTGGCAAAGTTTCACTCAATGCTTTCCACATAAAAACTTTCAAAACATTTGTGACTTTCAAGACCCATAATCCCTTCCCCCTCTTTAATCTTGTCCCATATTATGATCCTTCATCCCCAACCTCCTTTATTTTGCAGTGAAGATAATAAGTAGATTGTACTAAAAAAAATCCACTCCTGGACTAACTCCAAATCAACCTGTCCTTAGAACCTTTAGAACGCACTGTTAGGCTCTTAATATTCCCAGCCTCCTCTCTTGAAAACACGTGATCAATCACATCATCTTCCCATCTTCCAGCAACTCCCAATAACTCCTTAATTCTAGCATCACCACAAAGTCTCTTTACAGGAGATTGGATCGTGTCAACCATCTATCCTCCCATATTTATATATTTTTTCCATTACCCCTCCAAATCATCCCTATCTTAACAAGATCATCTGCACTCCAAATTCTTCTCGAAATAAGTGAAGATACTATCCCCACCTTCGCCTTAAACATATTCCTGTGTTTGTAATATTTTTCACTCATTACTATATTGTCTGGACAGGTAAGCAATCTCCAAAATTGTTTAGTTATAAGGATAGCAAGATGGAAACTTTCTATATCCCTAAACCCTATCCCTCGTTCTCTTTAGCCATCCTCACTTTAATCCATTTCTTTCAATAAATTTTTCTGTTATTGTCTAAACACCCCCACCAGAAGGCAGCCATCATCTGGGAAATTTCAGTACACAATTTCTTGTATACAATTTCTTGGGCAGCTTAAACACAGACATTGCATAAGTAGGAATAGCTTGAACAACTAATTTTAGAAAAACCTCCTTCACGGCCTAAGACATGTACTTGTTCTACCAACTACATATTCTCTTCCCACTCTCTCTTTTATGCTACTAAATGTTTTATATTTTTCTCTATCCACCATAGAACGTAGCCCCAAGTATTTCTCTGCATCCCCACATACTCTAACCCCTAGATCACTTATCAACTCTTCTTTAGCAACTAAAGAGGTCTCTTGCATGTTTAATTTATGCCCTGAAGCTTCCTCATAAGATTGTAAGGTACTCTCTAAAGCTCACCATTGTCTCACCTCAACCTTACAAAAAATAATATAGTCATCTGCAAACATTAAATAGTTAATAATCGTATCACCCTTACTCACCTCCTTAATTGTACCTCTAGCTTCAACTGAATGCAACATTGCAGCGAGGCCCTCTGCACATGATAAGAATAAATATGGGGATAAAGAATCCCTTTGTCACAACCCCCTTGTTCACTTAAAGACCCTGATATACTTATCATTTATTAGCACTGAAAACTGAACAGAAGATACATACTTTATAATCAGATCAATCCATTTTAAGTTAAACCCCAGTTTCTCCATAACAATTACCTCTTTCCACTTTTGCCTATGCTTCATTGAATGGAAAGCCTCATAAGCAATCATGATGTTATCATAAATCAATCTTCTCAGAATAAATGCACTTTGATTAAAAGAAATGATCTCTGACAGTACCAGTTTTAATCTATTAGCTAGAGTTTTAGCAATAAGTTTGTAAACAACATTGCAGAAACTTTTTGGTCTAAAATCACTAACACTAATAGATCTCTGTAACTTGGGAATCAACCCAATATTAGTCAGATTTATTTCCTCCACAAACCTTCCTCCATTCAGAAACTCCAGAGCAAATTCATAAACTAACCCTCCCACCACTTCCCATTTATCTTGAAAGAAACATGGACCATAACCATCCGATCTAGGAGAATTCAAAGGGTCCATTTGAGAAAGAGCTTGATCCACTTCTAATTTTGGGAACAATCTGTCCAAGTTATTGCTAGAATCTCTACTGACTCTTGGACCTAAACAATCCAAACCAAGCTCTATGACACTCATAGATGGATTAGAGTAACAAAAAAATGTTTGAAAACTACTCTACAAAGGCCTCTTGAATATTCATTTTTCCAGAAATAAGACAAGAATTAGAATTTCTTACCTCATAAATCTGGTTTCTACGTCTCCTTTGAGAAGCACAAATGTGAAAAAAATACCATGATCCTGCCCCCTGAATTATACCAATTTGATTTGGCTCTGTCTCCACTTTAAATCATGTTGCTCTAAGAGTTAGTCTAGCTCACGCTGTAAAACTCGAATCTGATTAACATCTCCAGCAACCTCGTAATCTATAATATTCCTAAGTGCCTCAGACACTTCATCAATTCGTTTCTCCCCCCCTGGTTTTCGACTTTGATTCCATGCTGCTAAAATCCCTTCTATAGTTTTTCAGCCTTTTCTGCACGCTCACCAACCAGCAGGCTAAAATACCCTCAGATTCATCCTTCCAGGCTTTTTTAATAACCATTTTAGCCTCCGCAACCTTAGACCAACCAGCTTTAAATCTGAACACACGATGACCCCCACCTCTCTTGCTGCCACTCATTCTAAAGGACACTAGGTGAGGCTTGTGATCGGTACTCCTAGCAACCAAACTAGTAACTACCACTCTGCTAGACCCTCCAAACCAAATAGAGTTGATAGAAACTCTATCGAACCTCTCTTTAATAAAACAACCATCAAAATGCTTGTTGGACCATGTCAAAGAATTCCCTCAATACCCACATCAAACAAACCGTTCTCCTCAATTACTTCCTGAAAAGACCTCATTTTGCATCTGGTCTCATCCTACCCTGCACTTTTTTTTTATTAAGATAGAATTTCATTTAAATCTCCAATAATGCACCAAGGCAGATTCCCCGAATTTAGCCTTTTTAAGAGTTCCCAAGACTAACTTCTCCCTGAAGTCTCTGGTTCCCTATAAAACCCTGTTAATAACCATTTCCTAAAGTTGTCCACTTCGCTAATCCACCCACTAATGCGTCAAAGAGAACAATTAAGTATACTTAAAGCCACATCTTCCCTCTATAGCAAAGCTAGCCCTCTACTCCTCCCCAATGGACCTACCGAAAAACAACTAGCGAATCCTAGGCTCATTCTTGTTGAGCCAATATGTGTCAAACTTGTGCTACAAGTGTATTTTTTATTTTTGTTCAATGTGTAGGAAATTACCAAAAGGGGCATTGGTGGACCACGGGAGCTATTAACTCACATTGGAAAGCTGAGGGGCAAAAGGGATATTACACTATCCCTAGACCTCGAGACTTATAATGTGATGATGCCATCCATGCCGTGTGATCAAACACATGTGTCCAAATCTCTTGATGGCATATATATATATATATATATATATCACTTTGTAATCTGTTAGGGTTAGAAGAGAGGGTCATTTTACACTTGAGTTTTTCGAGTCTTGAGAGAAATAGAGCTATGAGGGTGCTGTGCTAGGGTTTGTGATATCAAGTAAAAGAGAGGGATAATTGCTAGCTTTCTTGTGCTCGAAAGCTAGCACTGAATATATAAACACTGCAGCTTTAAAGATTCATCAATAAGAATGATCTTTGAGGTTGTTCCTACCATAGATGTAGGCCATTAGGGCAGAATCACATAATCTGTGTGTTCCTTTCTTGCTTTACTATTTCTTTTACGTTTTCTTGTTGATTTACTTTCTATTGTTTACTTTCTTGCAACGGTTTTGAATTTCTTGCATATTCTGTGAAACCCTAATTTCTCAAAGTCAAGACTAGTGGGTTGTTTCTCGAGTTTGGTACAAAGAACTCGAACCTTGTAAACTTACACTTAAAAAAACACTACCCTGGGAGCTTTTTCCTTCACCATCAAGAAAAAGGTCGTGAACTAACGAGGATTCTCAAGCTCTTCAGCAATTCCAACTAATGCAAATCATGTTGTTTGGCGAAGCTAATTAGCAGCTTTCGTCGATAATAAATTGTTCTCAACAATTTCCAACTCATCTCCAAAATATGAATATTTATTTGATTATATGTTTTAAATATAAAATATATATATTAAATAGAGTTTATTGCCTAATAAATTCCCAACATATTTTTTTTAATAAATACATTATTAATAATATACTTAATATATTAAAATCACAGAAATTAGACCGAACCAGACTAGAACCAGTAAATTTGGAAGTATCGGTTTATGGGGGTAAATGGTATGCAATCAATTTTAAAAATTACAAAACTGGTATTACCGATTCGGTCCTAGATCCAAAATCAGACCAAATCGAACCAATTACACCCCTAGAACTAGCACGATGGTAAAAGCTCAAGCTTTTATTGGGTGGACTAAAACTATGCAACAAACTAAACTTACCTAGAATATTGGAGATAGAGATTGATTAAAAAAAACTATTGCAGCATGGTGTTACAAGGTAGGGGAAATCCAATAGGCCATCATGGCGACTGCGATTGACGAATTATATCATTTGTTTGATGAATGTATTAATATCATGGAGTGCATTTGATGAGATTGATGTACATAAAGACTTAAATCTCATGTCATTTACAATAATTTTCCCACGACTAGGGATAAAATTATGTTTTTCTTATAAGACTAGAATGTGTTGATCATGACAATCCTTGATTATAGAAATGAAGACTTCTTATCAACAATATCATGCGTTTTCATATTTTAAGCATGATCAGCATGCATATTGAGAAAAACTTGATGAACATGCATGATCGGCATCCTTCATGCATGATTATGCATGGTGAGAAATGGATGATCACGCATGTTGTGAAAAACATGTTCAACATGCATATTGAGAAATGAAACCATCTTCAGTACTTCACCCATGAGTTGCCAAATCTATCCCTAATCTTCGCTATGCATGCATGCTGAAACCTCAGAAAGTGCTGGGAAAATCTTAACTTATATTATGCAATCCATTTTTAATTACTATATTAATCCTTGTACAAGCAAAGGCTAGGATCAATCACACAGCTTGATAAGAACCTTGACACAATCAGGCTGTTTCAGTTGCTCAAATGCTGTATCTATATCTTCCAATCTAACTTCGTGAGTCAAAAGCTCATCAAGTTGGATTTCCTGTGGACCAAGAGAATGTAACTCTATTTCAAAAGTTATAAGAACTCAACATGATTGATAATGTTGGTTAATTATAGTAATTTACACTATATATATGGATGCCGCTATATAAGATGCTAAAATCAGACATATAAGAGACATAGAAAACAATTAATGTACGTTTGCAAGTGCAGATGGTACTTTTACTCATAATAATTCACCTTATTTTTGCATTTGTCGATTATAATAGGAAGGTCAGTTTTGACTTTGATCCCACCAAAAATGGAACCCTTCAAAGTTCCACCAAACACTAGGGAAAGGAAATTGATCTCCACAGTTGCATGATTTCCTTCTCCAATCACTATTGTTTGGCCTTTTCCCTTATCACCATCAACAAAAAGACTACAAATTATTTATTGTCATATCTTATTTTCGGGGCAAAATGTAATAAGGAAAACAATAAATAAATACTAGTAATCAAAGATAAAAGTACCATTTTTGTTGCTTGGAGAGCTTCATTGACCAAGGGCGCAACCCCTGTGCACTCAAAGCAATAATCCACACCCATTCCACCTGTTAATTCTTTAACTAACTCTGAAATAGATTTATGACCATGTCTTTCAGGGTTTATAAAGTCAGTCATTCCAAAAGCTTCTCCCTTTGTTTTTTTCCTCTCATTTTTGTCAATTCCAATTATCTTTGTTGCCCCTTGCATTCTGGCCCCTTCTATTGCCTGCAGTTTCCAAGACAGGAAAAACAAATTATGGTAGAAAAAAAATTATATAGAAAAGGGTCCTAGAATTATCAAATAAAATAAAAAATCTGCCCTCTTTTTTGCTGTCAAGCAGAAATTCAATAGGAACAAAAGTATCAGCAATAAAAGCTAAAGGCATATTCATACCCCTAATCCAACAGCACCAAGACCAAGAACAGCAACACTTGATCCTTTTTCAACCCCAACTTCCTTCCAAGCAGCCCCAAATCCAGTTGAAAATCCACATGAGAGAAAGCTAGCATGAGGCAGAATCATGGTTGGATCAAGCTTGAGGATGTAATTAGCATCAACAACCATGTATTCAGCCCATGTAGAGCAAGAAAAGGAGTGATACAGCATCTGGCCTCCTCTTGCAGACATTCTTGAAGTGCCATCAGGCATAAGCCCACTGAAGGGTACTGGGTATTTAAGGCACAAGTTGGTCTTTCCTGACAAACAATTCTCACAGTCTTGGCACTCCCCAATGAAGGTTGGAATGACAACATCTCCTTCTTTGAGGTCTGTTACTTCCTCACCCACACTCTCTATTACTCTGCAATCACATAGTTTACTTCAGATATTCTGTAAATAATAGTGAAAAAGTAATGATAGAATAGTGAATAACAGTGAAAAGTAATAATAAAATAATAAATAGTAATGGAGTATTTTGAGAACTCCCGAAGCAAAAACATCTAACTAATTTTAACAGTGCAGAGATTTGAAAGAATTAAAGAGAGTTGAGAAGAGAAGTTTACCCAACACCTTCATGTCCTAAAACTCGAGGGAAAGCAGGCTGTAGAACAATAAGAAGGAATGATATCAAATCGTCTATGCCAAAGGAAAAAAGTACATATTACCAACAGGACATGTACATGAACTCAGCAAAAAGAATATTACTTACGATTGGGAAACCATTTGTTAATAAGATGTCGGTGTGACACACACTAGCATACAGGGTTTTGATGCGTACTTCACATGATTTTGGTGGCTCTATTTGTATCTCTTCCACCTTCACCGCCTCCCCCATCCCCCAACACACCACCGCTGCCATGCACCACCAATTGACATGAAATATATATATGTGTGTGTGTGTGTGTGTGGAGAAAGAGAGTACTGGCTTGAAATGGCGAAAAGATCAAAGAAATTGAGTGATTGAACTGAATATACGCAGTATATAATCTTCTGCAACTCCACAATTAAAAGATAAAATATTATATGGCTTATATGTAAATATATGCGTACCTTTGCATGTTATGACTAGAGAATCGCTCTTGGACATTGGCTAGTTAGTTAATTGAGGGTTAATTGATTCTTCGCGTCTGTAAATTCTCCACTTAACAACGCATAGTACAGTAAGTGAAGTATGATCGTTTTGCAGACATTAGTCACATGATCCAGTAAGAAAAGGATAATGGCCTCAAGTTGGGCATTCAATTATGCCCGCAACTTGGACAAGGATTGATGTGAAGGCATATATATAAATATTAAATAATATCATTGAACGAAAATGACACTATAGAAAATTACCTTTTTCTAATAATGACTCTAAATTATTGGATTAATTATTAATGTTATAATGAAAGAAATTTGAGGGACGCCTGTTGCTCTTTGTCCTATCAATAAAATTATGTGAATAATTCTACTATTATTATTTTAAATCTTGCATAGTAACTTATATGGCAACTTCAAGGCTTATAAATATGGGTTTCAATTGTTATGAAATTTATAAGAAAATATAGAGAGAATAAAGTTTCAGAAAGTTTTAAAAGAGTTTCTTATATATTTTTCTATTGCAATAGTAGTTTCTTCTTTAGTTTTATAACACGTTATCAGCACGACGATTCTACCAATTCTGAAACTAGTGGTCTTATTTATTTAATCATGGATCACATTGATAAACTTTTTATCTCTGAGTTAAATGATAAAGTGTATGTCTAGCTGATAGTGCTACAACTCATATAATTCTTAAAGAAAAAAAATATTTTCAAAATCTAATACTAAGTAAAATTTATGTCTATACCATATCAGGCTCATCAAATTTAATTGAGGAGTCTGGAAAAGCTTATATTGTGTTGCCTAATGACACTAAATTTTGAATTGATGATGCTCAATTCTCTTCACAATCCAGAAAAAATTTATTGAGTTTCAAATATATATGTCGTAATGATTACCATATTAAAACGACCAATGAAGACAGTAAAGAGCATCTTCTTATTACTAAAACAATATCAGGTTAGAAGTTCGTATTAGAAAAACTGTCTGCTCTATATTCTGGATTGTATCATACAAAAATGAGAACAATTGAATCATATGTGGTAATGCACCAGAAGTGCATTGATCCCAAAATATTTATGACTTGGCATATTTTGGACATCCGGGATCTATAATGATGAGACGAATTATCGAAAATTCACATGGGCATCCCTTAAAGAATCAAAAGATATTTCTACTCGATGAAACTTCATGCTCTGCATGTTCTCAAGGTAAGTTGATTATCAGACCATTTCTCTCAAAAGTCATTGTTGAATCTCCATCCTTTTTACAAAGGATTCACGGAGATATATGTGGGCCTATTCATTCATCAAGTGAACCATTTAGATACTTTATGGTTTTGATTGATGCATATAGTCGATAGTCACATGTTTGTCTGCTTTCCACTAGAAATATTACATTTGCTAGACTTTTTGCTCAGATAATCAAACTACAAGCACAATTTCCTAAGTATCTAATTAAGACCATTCAATTGGATAATGCAGGTGAATTTTTATCTCAAACTTATGATGATTATTGCATGTTAATAGGAATAAATGTTGAACATCCTGTTACCCATACACATACTCAAAACAGTTTAGCTTAATTTTTTATCAAAAGGTTTCAGCTAATCGCTAGATTTTTACTTATGAAATCAAGACTTCCTATTTCAGCTTGGAGACATGCTATAACTCATGCAGCATCATTAATTCGCATTAGACCATCTGCATATCATAAATATTCTCCATTAAAACTTGCATTCGGTCAACAATCAAATATTTCTCATTTTCGTACTTTTGGATGTACTGTATATGTTCCAATTGCACCTCCACAGAGTACAAAAATGGGTCTTCAACGTAGACTTGGGATATATGTTAGTTTTGATTCTCCATCTATTATCAGATATCTTGAGCCCCTTACAGGGGATATGTTTAAAGCACATTTTGAGAATTGTCATTTTGACGAATCTACTTTTCCATTAATGGGTAAAGAAAAGTCGGTGCCTGAAACACGACAAGATATTACTTGGGATAATAAGACCCTATCTCAATTTGATCCTCCTACAAATGAATGTAAACTGGTAGTTCAGGGTATTATTCATTTACAAAATGTTACAAATCAATTACCGGATATATTTACTAACACTAAAGGTGTAAAAAGGATTGAAATCCTTGAAGGACAAATTGTTAAAATAGCAATAGGTGAATCTAAAACACGCCTGAAGTGTGGAAGATCTATTGGTTCAAAAAATAAAATTCCCAGAAGGAAAAGAATACAGAATGAATATAATGTTCTTGAAGAACTCATACCCACAATACAGGTTATAAATATATTTGATGCTTCTGAAAATATTAAATTTTCTATTTCAGAACCTCCTGAAAAGGAAACTCCTGAAGAGTATAAATCTCCTGAAAATGGACTTCCTAAAGAGGCGTTTCATAAAATATTTTCTCCTGAAGAGGAACAGTTACCTGAAAATAATGAGATCTCAATACATTTCATAAATACTGGAGAAATTCTGGATAGAAATAAAACTGTTGATGACAACATATTTTCATATAAATTGGCCATTGACATTACCAGAAATAATGAAAAAAGTGAGCCAAGATTCATCGAAGAATGTAGACGTAGAAATGATTGGTCAAAATGGAAAACAGCCATTGAAACTGAATTAAATTCGCTAGTAAAGCAAGAAGTATTTGGACCTGTTGTCCTAACACCAAATTGTGTAATGCCTGTTGGATATAAGTGGGTATTTGTACGAAAATGTAATGAAAAAAATGAAATTGTGCAGTACAAAGCACGGCTTGTCGTATAAGGTTTCCTGTAGAAATTCGAGATTGATTATAAAGAAACATATTCTCCCATTATAGATGCAATCATATTTAGATTTTTGATTAGTCTAGCTGTTACAAAAGGATTAGAAATGTAGTTGATGGATGTGGTCACTGCATATTTATATAGATCCTTAGATCATGATATATATATATATATGAAAATCCCTGAAGAATATAAAATGCCTGAAGCATCTACAAGTACATCTAGAAATATGTACTCTATCAGACTACAAAGATCTTTATATGGGTTGAAGCAATTTGGACGCATGTGGTATAATCGCTTAAGCGAATATCTATTGAAAGAAGGATTTAAGAATAATCCTGTATACCCATGTGTTTTTATTAAAAAATCAGAATTCGGATTTATCATTATTACGGTTTATGTTGATAATTTAAATATTGTGAGAACTTCTGAAAAGATCTCAAAAATCGCTACATATTTAAAAAATGAATTTGAAATGAAAGATCTTGGCAAAACAAAATTTTGTCTCAGCCTACAGCTCGAGCTCTTGCTAAATAGAATTTTATTCATCAGTTTATGTATACTAAAAAAGTCTTGAAACATTTTTATATGGACAAATCTCATCCCCTAAGTACTCCAATGATTGTTCGAATACTTGATGTGAAGAATGATCAATTCCGTTTTTGTGATGACAACGAAGAAATTCTTGGTCTTGAAATATCATATCTCAGTGCAATTGGAGTTTTAATGTATCTTGCAAATTGCACTCAACTAGATATTACATTCTTAATTAATCTGCTTACAAGATATAGTTCTACACTAACTCGAAGGCATTAAAATGACATTAAACATGTCCTTCGTTACCTTCATGGTACGGTTAATATGAGATTATTTTATCAACGTGGATCAAGTCCACAATTGATTGGATATGCAGATGCAGGTTATCTTTCAGACCCACACAGAGATAGATGTCAAACTGGATATTTATTTACTTATAGAGATACTGTCATATCATGGAGATCTGTTAACCAGACACTATCTGCTACTTTTTCAAATCACTCAGAGATCATTGCTAGTTATGAAGCAAGTCGAGAGTGTATTTGGCTGAGATCAGTAATTCAACATATCCAGGAAAAGTGTGGACTTCCCATGATTAATAATAGCCCAACAATTTTATATGAAGATAATACTACTTGTATCACTCAAATTAGAGGAGGATATATCAAAGGTGATAGAACCAAATATATTTCATCTAAATTCTTTTATATTCATGAACTTTAAGAGAAAGATGAAATTGATGTCAAGCAGATACGATCTAGTGATAATCTGGCAGATTTATTCACAAAGACATTATTAACTGCGACATTCAAGAAGATTGTGCATAACATTAGAATGCGAAAACTCAAAAATCTATCGTCATGCACGTTTCAAGAGGAGTAAATGTCATGAAAACTTGTACTGATTGTACTCTTTTTCCTTCACTGAAAATTTGTCCCACTGAATTTTTTCTGCAAGGTTTTAATGAGGCAATCTTAAAGCACTTGTGGATATATAAGAAGACTGTACTCTTTTTCCTTCGCCATTAATTTTTCTTCCCACTGAATTTTTTCTTGGCAAGATTTTAACGAGGCAGATTTTTTATGGGTGTTCATTCAAGGGGAAGTGTAATGAATGAGATTGGAGGGACAGCTACCGCCCCTGTCCTACCACCAAAATTATATGAATGACCCCTAGGGGTGTAAATGGTCCGGTCCGGTCCGGAAAATTTGTGGACCGATTTCATTCGGTTCAAGAATTCTCTCACCCTGGACCGGACCGAATAGGAGTTTGGTTCATACCGGTCTGGTCTAATTCGGTCTAAGGGCGGTCCGGTCCGGTTCAGGAGTGCCCCATATGATTTAATAGGCTAAGTTTAATATAAAATTTTACAATGATCAAATATTTTTTTGGCCCAAATTTAACTACTATAAATTATAATATGTTAATATTATAAAAGTATATATTATATATTAATATGTTAGTATATATTATATATTAAGTATGTTAATAAATTATAACTAATAGTCTAATAGTCTAATAATACTTTCACATTAGTATATGCTAATAAACTATCAGTAATAAGTAAATAGTGATAAATTAGTAATAATATATTAATAATAATAATAATACACTTATTATTTATATGTTAATATATAAGAGTATATATTATATATTAATATGTTAGTTAATATTAAATATTAAGTATGTTAGTAAGCTATAACTAATAATCTAATAGTCTAATAATATTATTACATTAGTATATGTTAATAAACTATAACTAATAAGTAATAATACTATTACAATTTATATTAGTATATTATATATTTATATGTTAGTAAATAGTGATAAATTAGTAATAATATATTAAATAATAATAATACACTTATTATTTATATGTTAATATTATAAGAGTATATATTATATATTAATATATTAATATATATTAAAATTTATATGTTATTATTTATATATACATATATTAAAAAAAAAAACCTCTAGGGATTCGGTCCGGTTCAGGGGGATGAACTCCCTGGACCGGGACCGGACCGGAATTTTCCAGTCCATATATTTTTTGGACCGGACCGGACTCCAACCGGTCTGGTCCTTTCCCGGTCCAGGACAACCGGTCCGGTCCGGTCCGCCGGTCCGGTTCGATCTTTTTACAGTCATAATGACCCAATCACTATTATTTTAAATCTTGCATAATAATTTCAAAACCTCTAAATATGGGCTTTAGTTGCTATGAAATTAATAAGAAAATATAGAAAGAGAAGAAAATTTCAGAGAGTTTTAAAAGAGTTTCTTATATATTTTTCTTTTGCAATAGTAGTTTCTTTTTTAGTTTTATAACAATTATATCATTTATTCGAATTTAAAACTAAAAATAATTTTATCTGTCCTTTAATTTGATTTGAATCATTATCGTACAGATTGAGTTTGTACGTTGTGACTGTCACATGTGTTTTCTCTTACACAAATACATACACATGAAATGATCTTGGATTGGCCTGGTGCATTGGCGGAACTACTTCTAGCCTCCAAAAAATATATATATATCATAAATTGAATTCAAAATTTATATAATAATTTAGTAAAAAAATAATATTAATCCCAAAAAATTTGAAAACTTCTTAAATATTCTTTTAAAAAATAATTCTTTGATCCATCGAAAATTATTGAGTCTTGTGAAAAAATAGTTTCTATATTTTCTTTAAGACAATTATTTTTGCATCCATAATATAAAAATAGTATATACATACTTAAAATGGTAAAAGTATGGCTGGAATCGAGTTGAGTTTTGGTTGGGCTAAACTCAAAATATTTGAGCTTGAGCTCGAGCTCAAATTCGAGATTTTTATTTATTCTTTGTTCAGTCTCAACTCGATAAGCTAGACTTCCAACTCGAACTCGAGCTCAATTTTTTTTTTAATTTTTTGAATAAATTTAAAATTTTTAAAAAATCTAATAAAAAATTAATATTTAATATCTAACTAGTTGATATTTATTCATAATAATAATATGTTTATGCTTACATATATTATTAATAAATACATATAATATATTAGCATATATATATATATATATATCATACATGGTTCCCACATATTAATATATGAAATTATTAAATTTTATAAACTAATTATTGTATAAATTATAAAATATAACTATGAAGTATATTTATTATATAGACATAAGTATTTAGATTATGTATTACATATTTAATTATAAAAGTTCTATGCATATATTATTAGCAATACATATATCTTTATACTTAAAAAACATCTATCCCAATTTAAACAGTAATGAACAGTCTTAATTGTTTAACTTTCGTTTCCGCTTCTACCCCTCTCGTGTATGACTATAACCCTTCCCTCTCTTCTTTCTCTTCACGACAGCACCTCTTGGCCCTTTCTCTTCACGTAGCACCGCTTCGGCTTCTCTTCCAAGCAACCGCCGGCCACCCAGCCTCACCGCTACATCCGCAGCTCCCCCCTACTCCGGCGACTGAACCCCTACCGTCAAAACCCCTTCGCAGCCCTTCCCTTAGCTGCACGCGAGCACAACCCGAGATGGGTTTTGCACGGGTTCGGCTTTTCCTCCAGCCACCACAACCATGTCATGCGGCTCCTACCGCCATCGTACGCCAGCCAAGCAGCCATTAACGACCTCCCTCATCCTCATTGCACCTCTCGCTTTGCACACGAAATCCTCCCGAATTCTCTCCTAATTCAGACCCATCCACATACACAAACCCTAAGTTCTTCGTTCGATTTTGGCCATCTGACAGAGTGCATTTGTTTGGTTCCTTGGTTGCGATTTCGTCCCTGGCTGACCCACTACGAGCTCGATTCCTCCATTTATCGGTTTCTCCAATCTAAAGCAAAAGAGCAAAGCAAGTCATTTCTTGAGTTCCTCTCCTTATGAGACTTTCTCTCTCTCTCTCTCTGGCTTTTTTTTTCATTTCTCTTTCGTATGGTTTTGGTTGAGATGATCAATTTGATGGATAAGCATTCGTGAATCGACAAAAACTTTGGGCTATAGTTTGGCCTCCACCTTAGTTCTGGGTTATAGACTTATAGTTTGTTTGCTTTAGGATCTAAAACATCAGTCTCATATTCTGGTTTTTTGTTGGTTATGAGTTCAATATACAGTTACTTAGGTTTCTTTTTTTTTTTTGTTCACCTCCTTACAAATGTTGCTGAAGAGTGCCTTTGTTTATTATCATAATATGTAGTTCTGATTGTAGGTCATTTGTTCGAATTTAGGGGAGTATGGAATTGCTGATGGGAAGTATTCTGCATCTTATATTACTAGGAAATTATGTAATGTGGCAGAGGCACGTTCAAATGATGAAGTTGTAAAGGTATTCCTCAGCTTATTCTGTATAGGGAAATTGTTTCCTATTGTATACTTCTGGTTACTAGGGTTGTACCCTTTGCACTTAAATAAAATTTGCCTCATATAAAACGAGAATTTCTATATAGGGAAACTAAAGTTACCATTGGTTGGCCTATTTTGACTTTATAAACATTCGTTTTGTTAGTTAAGGTTATATTTGTTTTTTTATGAGTTAATTTCATTAAAAGTGCAATAGGGTGCATATAGGAGGAACCAACTATATTCGACAATAGAGTAAAATTTGCCTCCATTCTCCCCTCACGCACGGACCAATCTCCCAGGGACATCAATTCCTCACCTTTGCCATCGTATGCTGCCAGCCACGGCCTCCAACCACCACCAGTAGCACCCTTTCTCATCAACGACCTCCCCCTCCTCCCCCCTGTCTAGGTTTCTTGTACTCATACTCTATTGTTGGAGTTAGGTAATCATTGTTCTGATTTTTCGTTTTGGTTTTCATATTTTAATTCTTTAATTTTTTTTCGTTTTACTGAATTTTTTTTTCTTGAGACGAGTACGATTTTGGATATCCACAAGATCTTGAGTTCTTGTGGATATCCGATGACTACACCTGTTTTAACGCATAAGGCCCAATCTGTTGGGGAGAAAATGGAGATGACAACTCCAGTTATAACAAAGAGGGTATGATGTTTTGTATGCATTATATGTTAATAGTTATTTAGTTCATTTGTTATAGAATTTTTATTCGTTCTTGTGTGTTCTAAATTCATTTGTGATGCCTATTGTGCCTTTCTAAACAAAGTCAATGTTATCATATACTCCTAGGGCTTGAGCTGTCTAAGATGTTTATGTTTTTAGTTGGCATTATTGCAGACCTTGTGAATATTTAGTCTATTGGCATAAATTTGTTTTTATTTTTTGTTGCTTATGACATTACTACTTTCATATTTCTAACATTGACTTATCATTTTTAACAGTGTTCTTGAGTGCTTACAATCTGTTTACTTCTTTCGGTTGAATATAATTATAAGAATTTCCCAGTTCCGTGTTTCAGTTAGAAATTCTATTTTTCGGTCTTTTTTAAGCCATGAATGTCTCTTTGCTTTGTCTAAGAGCATTTGTACAATACAAAAGCTCAATTGTTAGTAGACTTTTTTTTAATTGTTGTTGGAAGATTGGAAAAGTAGATTCCTGATTTTTTTGAAGGCTTATTTTTGAATAAATTATAGTGTAATCTGACCACATAAAGTAGATTCTTGATTTTTTTTTTTTTTAGCGATTTTTAGGTACCAATTAAAACCAAGGTAATTGATGGAAACTGTAGAGTGAAGGATCGTGGCCTGAAGACCCACCATGGACATGTGAGTTCTTCTTCGAGAGTGAGAGCATGGTAATTTATTTTATTGTTTATTCATGTTCATCTCTTATAGACACTTTTATCTCTCTTGGTTGGTAATTTTAGATAGAAAAGGTAACTTCTTCAAGAGTAAAAGCATGTTGTTACTCTTCTTTGATCAGGTAATTCAAGAATTAATGTTGCACTAAATACTAGCGTACTGCCTACTCAGCTATATTTGTCTCTATTCATTTTTTGGTAAAGGCATGCACCAAGGATATGGATTTGAGATTACATAAAACTAGGAAGCTATGACTGTTATACAACGTAAAATAAAAAAAAAAAAAAATCGGAAATGGTATTGCATTTGCAAAGTAAATTCCTAATTTTTTTGAAGGCTTATTTTTGAATAAATAATAGTGTAATTTGACCATGTAAAGTAGATTCTTGATTTTTTTTTAGTGATTTGTAGGTACGAATTAAAACCACGGTAATTTGTGGAAACTGTAGAGTGAAGGATCGTGGCCTGAAGACCCACCATGGACATGTGAGTTCTTCTTCAAGAGTGAAAGTATGGTAATTTATTTTACTGTTTATTCATATTCATCTCTTATAGACACTTTTATCTCTCTTGGTTGGTAATTTTAGATAGAAAATGTAACTTCTTCAAGAGTAAAAGCATGTTGTTACTCTTCTTTGATCGAGTAATTCAAGAAATGTTGCACTAAATAATAGGGTAATCTGCCTACTTGGCTATATTTTTCTCTGTTCATTTTTTTGCAAAGGCATGCACCAAGGATATGGATTTGGGACTACAGAAAATTAGGAAGCTATGACTGTTATACAACGTCAAAAAAATTAGGAAATGGTATTGTACTTGCTTTTACAAGATTAAATTTTGTCAAACATGCCGTTAGGAGTGAACCGTAAAGTGATACATTTTTGGATTTTTTTTATAAGTAAAAAGTAACTTCATTGATGAGAAAAATACATTTTTGGACTTGACATCAAGTATAACTAGAGGAAACTAAAAAAGAAGTGTCCCATGAAGAATTATGTTATCCATACACAAGGTTTAGTATTAAGCCTCTCCTAGGTCATGCATGCCTAGAAGTTTGCACATTTTCGCTTTACTGCATTTATTACTAAATACTAGGGTAATCTGTCTACTCGACTATATTTTTCTCTGTTCATTTTTTGGCAAAGGCATGCACCAAGGATATGGATTAGAGATTACGGAAAACTAGGAATGTGTGACTATTATACAACGTCGAAAAAAATTAGGAAATGGTACTGAATTTGCCTTTACAAGATTAAATTTTGTCAAACATGTCGTTAGGAGTTAACCGTAGAGTGATACATTTTTGAACTTTTTTTATAAGTAAAAAGTAACTTCATTGATGAGAAAAATACATTTTTGGACTCGATATCAAGTATAGTTGGAGGAAAGTAAAAAAGTAGTCTCCCATGAAGAATTCTGTTATCCATACACAAGGTTTATTAATAAGCCTCTCCTTAGTCATGCATGCCTAGGAATTTGCACATTTTCGCTTTACTGCATTTGTTCTGAATCACATATTGTGTACATTTTATATTATTTTGGGTCCTAAAACATGCCTTCGTCATGTCTTATGTGTTCTTTAAACCATAAATAACGAGTTGACAATCTGATGGTTTGGACGTGTAATCCACCAGTCTCCCAAAGTCGTTAAGTTGCGTGGTGGTCAAGAGATGGTTTGTGACAAAAAAAAATTAATTGCTCACTTTTTTCCTCATCCTGTCACCAACTTTAATTTTTTAGCGTACAACATCAAATATATTTACCATATTCATGATGAGTTTAAATCTGATTTGAGTGTTAGCAATTCACTTATAAAGGTTTTTTTTGTTAGAAACTCACTTGTCAAAAGACATTTAGTATCAGCAATTTATGTGCATTATCAATTATCTCTGCCCTTCTTTTTGGTTTTCGTCGGTGACTGCTATGCCATATCTCTAGCCTTTTCAGATGCCATAACTACCTATGGAAGTAGTTCCTCTATAGCATGTGTCTCAGATCTATTTTCATGAGCTATTGCCTTATTTCTCCTTTCTTTGGTTGCAGGAAATTGCCCTTAATCATGTTAGGAGTGCTGGACTTCTCAGTGATGGCTTTGGCTCAACGTCAGAAATTACAAAAAGAACCTGATATGGGTGGTTACACGAATGCAGGTGGTGGTAGATCACTATCCTACTTAAGACCAGCACTTCATGCATATGGTTTGACTTCTTAATTGCAATTGATCATGAGCTATTGATTTTTGTCATTTATCTGTATAGTTCATTTTGTCTGTTTATCCATTTTTCATATATGAGTTTGATATTTTATCCGATATTGCTATCATCCATTTTTTGTCATTTATATTTATAGTTCATTTTTGTATATCCTTTCCATACACGATTTTATTGATTTAATTCAACATTGTTACCATCCATATGAGTTTGTAGGGTTGACCGTGTAACAAAGAGTTGCTCCATTATTAGTTCTATTTACTTATTTTTCTACTTAATTGCTCTATACATTCGAATCAGATTGTTCATGTTAGAAAGTAAGAACAATGTTGATCTTGTGCAACAAAAAACATTTTAGCTGATGTCAAAATATGTGCTTTTTTTTTTCCTTATACATAGTTTAACCAAAATTACAGAGTCATAGAAAGAGGATTTTGTTGGATGATTTTGTTGTAGGTTCGCTATGTTAAAATGAAATTGATGTGTGTTCTGAATTGAAATTGGTAAAAGTGAATTTTGGGTGACATCCAATTGGACCTTTTTCTTACTAAATGAGTTGGGATTGGGATAAAAAAATCTCATTTTAGCTGAATGCATTTTTTTTTTCTATGGACAAAAAATTTAAGCAAACTTTTGATTATTTTGGTTGTGGAAAACAGAGTTTCAATACAATTTGTTTTTTTTTTTATCGTTATGTATTTAATTATTTAGATGATTTTTAGGCTATTCATAACTAGATCCATAAATAAATCAATTTGGTAATATATATCCTTAAACATAATCTACCACCTCAACACATGTCCAACTAAAATACATATACTTAATATAATTTATGCTTATAAGACATGACATGATGTTGATCAGGTTAGATTTAATATTTGGGTTAGGTCAACCCATTTATACTAAACAGGTCGAAACAAGTTGAAATGAGTTCCATTCAAATGAATCTAATATTATTAGTTTATGAAATGAGTTATGCAGATGTCCTGACACTATATTTATTTAAATGGATAATTTTAGGATTGAATTGTTTAATATGTTTAATTATAGTTGGATTATTGTGATATGGGCCATGTACTCCCATAACTTCATTCACATGAACCTGACCTATGCACTTGAATTGCCACCCTTGCCTCACTCTTAGTAGAAAATGGTTCGATTATTTTGAATTTATTTATTTTAGAAATAGAAAAGAAAAGTAATAAGAAGAACAGTATAGGGTATTGGATAATGATATTGTTTGGTCTGATTGAGATACAATATTGTAGAATCAATAACAGTTCTAGAAGAAAATCTTAGAAAACTCTTAGTTAGGGTGGGATGAAGGTGGTCTTGATGAGTGCACATATATCTAACAATGAAAGTGATTCAGGCCTAAAGGGTTTGCAAGCTAGAGAGTTGGAATCGAGTAATAAAATTACCAAAGTATGTATGTATTTGCCATATTTAATACTTGCAAGTTTCCTTTGAAATTTTGCTCTTTGAAAATATGGCTTCAATATCACATCATGATGTTTGGTTTGTAACTAGGCCCATTAGATGTGAGACATGTATTGGTCAAATGTTATAAATTTATTGATAAATCAATGTTAGCTTAAGAATATATAAGCCTGCACATTATATGGGTTATGAGTAAATTATAAAATAGAACTATTTAATAAAAGTAAATTTATAAATTTATATATGCATCCTCTATTGTATATATATTTGATATATTTTTTTAATAGTTGCGGTAGTGATTATGTATAATAAATTATTTAATTTCTAAAAACATAAATAATGGTTGCATTGCGCAGGTTATAGGCTCGTTTTTATAATACCGGAATTAGACGAGATTACGGATTTTTTCAATGCTCACAAATCGTTTGCCTGTGTGGAACGCCCTTTGACACAAAGCTTTCAAGTCTAAACCTCAAGTTTCCTTTTAGGTAGAGCTATGATTTCCTTTCTAAATCTATTGGGTTTTGTAGAAATCGTAAAGGTATTTTCAATTTTGTTTGTGATTGTGTTGGTTTTTGTCTAAATTCAAGAGTTGAGAAATGGGTATGATATTGTACCAGCAAAATGCATATCTCAACTGGATTTACTCTCAGTTTTCTCTCTTGTTGTTGCCTATATATTTTTTCTTTTGAATCTGAAACGTGAGTTTGATGCTGTGGTTTTTTTTTTTGAGATAAGTGGTGGTTGTTGTAGAGAGATTATATAATATTTTGATTGTTACGTTTTGATGGTTGTGTGGTATTGAGTACTGAATATTGTAAATTTATATAAGTCAAGTTTTGGATATTGAATTATTAACATGGTTTTGGTTATCTACATGTAGCTGGCCTCTGAATTTGCTTCTTGGCATTTCTCATTTATTATGCAAATTTGTATTATTATTATTTTTTCGCTTTCTGTCTTCGAACTTTTTGCAAAATTCTTAGTTTAATATTTGCTATATCTTTATGCTTAAAAAGAGCCTATCCCTCAATGAACAGTGCTTCTTGTTTAAAATTCATAATTTCGAAACTGCCCTTGAGTTATGCACTACAGCCCCACATTTATCCCATGAATGCCCTTTAGATATTAAATTAGTGGGTCTGTATAAAAATAAAAATAAAAAAAATATTGGGTCAATCTATATGTTGGTTGAGCTTGAAAGCTTAAAACTTATTTGGTTATGTGTATTATTGAGAGTATTGTATGCTTCCACAATTTCGAACCGATTCTGTAATGTTAAATTGAAAGCTCTTTAGGATTTGGACGCAACTTTTAGGAGTTATTTTTCTTCTTTGTACATGCTTGCACTGCTTAACGGTCTTTAGTAAATTGGTTAGTTTTCAGAAAAGAAAAAACGAGAAAAAATTAAAAACATAGAATGTGGCAACATGAAGGGAAAGCTTTATTAGGTTTTGCTTATATACATACTACTCATCCATTTCAGGCATATCGTTTCAACTTGAGTCATTTATGCTTTGATAGTTCTGTTGTTCTTGAAAAAGTTACATTACATATTATTTGGTGCTCCTTTGGCATTCAATTTTCAATTTTATAGGCAGCTGTTGGCCTGCTACTATTGTCTCTAAACATTCATTTGTAGAACTTTTGGGTTGTGCTTATACCTTTACATGTTTTCTTTTGATCACATACCATTATGGATCTAGAGAGCAGCTAAATTTATAGAATTAACATAAGCATGCTGTTGAGTAGTTAGCACACTTACTTCTTAAGGTAATATAAAATAGCAAGCTCTGGTATCTCTTTTCCAATTAAAACCTTACCAAATGGAGACTTCCATTTTGTCTTATTTTGGAGTTTTTATTGCTTCATTTCGTACTTGACAGTCTTAATTGGCCTTTCTGATGTGTCTTTGCCTTATCCAGAAGTTTTAACTTTTCTCCATCCAGAAATATATAAGAAGAATACTTAAGAGTCATGAATTGTAGTTCTCGTGACTTCTCTAATACACATTCTGTAATTAGTTCATGGCTCCCGTTGATTACATAATAAAATATAAAAAACCATATCCTAAGATTCAGATACTTAATTATTTTAATATAAGTTCTAGAATGTCACAAGTTACAAATATATTATAAAAATCTATGTTTATTTTATCAAGAGAATTGAATCATGAAATGAGGTGATCGTCACCTAATGTAGCTCTATATGATATGAGGATGGAATCATGAGAATCTTTTTTTTTTTTTTTGGCCAAATAGCACTTTGGTTTGAGTGTCTAATTCAAAACTTGTTTGGTGCAGGCCCAGGCAACTTAGATGAAAGCTTAGATGCCTCTGTACATAGAAAGCTTCTTGCTTGAATAAATCTTTAGCTTGAAAAGAGAAAAAATAAATAAAAAAATAATCACTTGTTCTTTAGTATCGTTTTGGCAATATTTAAGGAGACTCATTTGTGTAACCAGTCGAGTAAAAATTGCCAAGCCCACGTTGTAGAAGATTGTGTCAAGGAGATTATTTGAAAGCTGAAAGGATAGAGTATTGTTAACCATCAACAATTTTTATTCAACAGGTTAATGTATTGATTAGTTTGTATTGAACAGTTTGTAAAACAATTTATATTAAGCAAGTAATGTATTGATAAGCTTGTAAAACAATTTGTATTGAACAAGTTAATATATTGATCAGTTTATAAAGCAGTTTGTAAAATAGGGAGTAGATATATATAGCAGGTTAATGTATCGAGTAGTGTCAAAAACAGGAATCAATTTGTATTGAACATGTTAATGCATTGAACTGGTTAATGTATTGAGCAGTTTCTAATCATTATCCTAAGTTAATGTATTGAGCAATTTAATTAGGATCTCATGCATGCTTCTTATGATCTCTTAGGACTCCTGCATGCAACCATACTATATAACCATCCGCTACTCAATTAGCGGCCATACATCCATCCATAAATACCAACATTACAAATGGTTTGTCAATATATAAATACCAACATTACACTTGCCATTATTCAAATATCATCAACTGTAATCAACCAATACAAAATACCAACAAATAGCTTTCAATACTCAAAACCTCAAAACCAACAAATGGTTTGTCAGTTTACAAAATATACAAAATGGCTTCCCAATACACTAATATCAACAAATGCGTGTTTCAATACACAAAATATGGACAAACAATTTCCAAAACACAAAAACAAACAAATGGCTTACCAATTTATATACAAAATGGCTTTCCAATGCACTAATATCAACAAATGCCTACCAGACACAATATAGCAAACTACTTATCTCTATAAATGCTGTGAATAAAGAGAACATACTATCTCTGAATGTATAATCTCTAAAACTTTTTAACTGCTATTTCAATGGCAAAGAAAACAAAAACATCATATTTTGTCTTAAAAAACAAATTGTAATATGGATTTCAAATACTATATTTTATTTTTCAAATTTACTTGGATCTATGATTTGTTTCAACTTATTACTGTTTGAATTAGTAGCCTGCAACCTGAATGAAATGTGGTATTCTCATTCACTTTAATTTTTTTTTACACTAGATATTTATATATTTATAATTTATTTTATAGTGATACAGGGCAACGTGCCTTGCACATTGCGATGCACCTAGTATAACTTATATATGTGTATATATTTGTCAATATATGAATTAACTTTAATCGAGTCAAGCTAACGAGTCGACTCGAGTATAAACAAGCGAGCCTTAGTAGAGTCGAGTCGAGTTTTGTTGGGTATGTATTATTTACTGATTGAGCGAGTGTCTACTTTCACGAGCGAATTTTTTTTTTCACGGGTCGAGTTCGATTTGAGGTTAACCGAGTGAGTACCGAGCGTGCTGTCGAGTAAACTGAATCATATACAGCCCTAGGATATGAGTTTAAAAATTCCCAAAATTTGGTCACTAAAGTATGTAAATATATCCATTCATAAATTATTTTTTTTTTATAAAATTCTAAAGTCTTTCATTTAAAAATTTTGGCTTGGTTTCTTTTCCAAACAATGTTATTTCATCTCATTTCATCACTACTATTATTTCAAATTCTCATATAAAAAAAATAAACAATTCAACTTTTCAAATTCCAAAACTACTTTTTCCAAATTTCAAAACAAAATTAATATTTAAAAAATATATTACAACAATATTTATTCAATTTTTAACTTTTATCTCATTTTATCTCTGAAAACAAACCAAACCAAGTGTCTATTTTTAAACCTTAAATACCGTTTGCATATTCTTTCCTAAATCCCATCAATCAATATTTACTAGATGAAAAATACATAAATAAAAAAATATATAGTGTGATTTATTATTTTATTTGAAATAATTTTTTTAATAAAACCAGCTATACAGTTTTTAAAAAATGTTTGTTATAAATTGAAGGAATATGCGTTTGTAATGTATTTTCTTATAATTGTAAACAACATAGTATAGAGAAAAACTCTTTGGCAGGTGACACTTATATAAATGTCTTCCACTTTATGTATCTTTATCTCTCCCTTCCACTTAAATAACTTGTTCAGTGAATTCATATATAGATCAAGAAAGTGTCAAAGAGAACTTTATAATGATCTTCATCCTTAAATAGTAGACATGATTTCAAACTTTTGGAAAGAAAAAAAAAATAACAACAATTTAACCCACGGAAAAACTCTACTTCAAACACAACTTAAGAAATCCCAAAGGCAAAACAAAACAAAATTAGATTTCAGAATAGAGGAACAAAAAGAAAGAAATTAATAAACTCTACTTTCTACACTTCAAGGGTCCAGTTTTGTATTCTAACTTGCAACACTTGCCCCCAAAAATTATTTTTATTTTTCATAGCTCTCGCATTTTTCTTTCATGGGAAGAGATCTTAAACTCTTTGGGGCAAGATTGAGATGGAAATTAAGCTTGTTGAAGAAGCTGGAGAAGCACAATGAAGAGCCATCAATCAAAAGCCCTCTCTAGGATTTCAACAAGATTTCACCTAAATGAGAGAGAGAGAGAGAGGGAGCTTCACTGAATGAAAGGAAGAGAATCGCTCGGGAGAGGGGGAGGGGAAGAAATGGGATCGTCATTTTATGCTTCTCAGCACACTTTCGAACCTCTACTTACTCCTCATTAATCTGACATGGCAAAATCCTATTGGCTTCCGATAAATCCCAATGGAAGGTGACACATATCCAAAGGTTTTCTCTAGTATACAATTTACACATACACATCATATATACTTCCAAAGTCGAATTTTTTACTCCACCACTGGCCTGGTGGGTAGGCAACTGTATAATTGTACCTATATAGCACATCCCACCCCCACCCCAGGCTATTCAGAGTCTTTTTTTTTTCCCTCTCCAAAGTCATTTGTCGCTTTCCTACCAAAATCCAAGCATCTCTTCATTTGAAGCCAGAGGGAAATTGAAGCTTTGTTGTTTCTTCCCTCATCCCTTCTGGTTTGTCCAAAAACTGTACAGTTTTTTTTTTTACTACTTTTTTCAGTGATTGGGTGCTTCCAATTTGTTACCTTCCTATATTTTACTTCCCCTAATCCAAAATTGTTGGAAAGACATGGTAGAAGACTTTGACAACCAGTGAAGACTAGCAAAATGTAGCATAGACTCCATCCTATAACTTCCAATCGCATCTTCATCAAGCCATTTTCGATATGTATCAAAACCACTTCAAGTGGCTTCCTTTTGCAAGAAATTGGTGGAAGTCAAGTCATTGGCGCTATCCCTTTTTTTTTTCTATTTTTTGCTACGTTGTCTTGTTGTTTTGGGATGAATGTTGGGACCTCTCACCCTATTGACTATCGTATCATGTAACCATTATTTTTATCTGTAATATGGTTGCTTAAAATAAAAAAGAATGAAAGAAAGATAAAAGTGGTAGGGGATAGATACTTACCTACCCACCTCTACAACTCAACCTTCATTTTCTTCTCTTTCTACTATGAATTTGTTAATAGTAATGAAATAGTTTATAAATAGTAGTTAAATAATTGAATAAAAATATTATAAATTTAAAACATTGTTATAATATAATTTTTTAAATTTAAATTTAATTTGTTATTTGAAAAAATTAAATTATTTTGTTATTTTTCTCCCCCCTCCCTCTCCTTCTTCTCTCATTCTTCAAGCTAATTTCTTATCATAAACCCATGACCATGGTTGTGGCTCACTCGAGCCATTTAAGGCCGAGAGACATAGCTAGTCGTGGCTCTCTACAACCCACGGTCACGACTTGGCCACAGGTAGTCTTGTGGATCTTCAAAGATCCACAGTGGATTGGCCAAAACATTGTGACCATGACCACAATTTGGCTGTCAGTCTTTACGAGTCACACAGCTCTATGGACGTGGGTAAGATGGTCTGCAAAGTAAATTTGATTTTTTTTTATTTGTGGTTAGATTCATGTATTTGACATTTGATCTACGGTTAGGGATTTAAATGTAAAGATTTGTTGTGTGAATATGATAATTTGGGATTTGATTTGTGTGGACTATGTGGATTTGTATATTAGGGTTTGGATGGACAGAGTTCGAACTGTGAATCGACAAAGTTGCTTAACTATTTGTTGAGAGCAAACAAAGAGTGGCTCAAGGAGGGGTGGAAAATGACCATCTCTCATTTATGCAGATCCAGGAGTGGGGGAATGGTGCTACCCACCCATATGGCACAACTAGGAACCCTAGTCTCAATAGAGTGAATCCCTAGAAAAAAAATAAGTAAATAAGTTTTTACTAGTGGATCCATTTTCTAAAGGGACTTGTCCTAAGTTTGTATATTAGGACTTACATAAATCATTTTACTTCTTAAAAAATATTTAAGTAAGAAATTAGTTATAAGAAATTGTAATAATTGAAAATGGATTAAATGTAGTCCACATTCATACATTGGCAAACGAATTGGTTGGATTTTTTTTTTTTTTTGAAAAGAATAATCGAATTTTTATTAAAAAATCCGAAAATGAACTTACAAAAGATCTGCAATATAATGAGGAACATCCTATACATCAAAAATGGAATCAGCAATACTCAAAGCATTCCTAGCTAAAGCATGAGCCACAGCATTAGTAGTTCTTCAAGTATGAGAAATAGACCATTGATGAAAATTTTCCATAACCAATCTTGCATCAGACATGATCAAGCTGCTGTCATTCAATCCTTGAGCACTTTCCTTAATTCCATCAACCACTTTTAAGTGCATCTCCTTCGAAAATAACTCTTTGAAATCCAAGTTCAAGAGAAAATTTAGCTACATGGAAGGCAGCAAGGGACTCTGCTATGAAAGGATCTGGAAGTGATGGCTTCTTGACGCGCATAGCAGCCAAAACATATCCCTCACTGTCCCGAGCTACAGCTCCAAGTCCTACCAGTTGTTGTTGTTTATCAACTGAGGCATCCCAATTAATTATAACCAAATCAGTAGGAAGGGGCACCCATGAAGCAGACGAATTAGGAAAGGTAGATGTTCTAAACTGAAGTGCCGATATAGAACTTGGCGCAAAACTATCATGGATCTCTGCCACTCTAACAGCTACTTGATTAAACAAGGTCAGAGGAAAGGTAAATAAATTATTAAATACTACTTCATTCCTCTTCTTCTACAATTTCCACATCACCATAGCAATCTCTATCAGTTCTTTCTCTTCCATTGAGTCCAAAAACTAGAACATGAGCTCCTTAAAAGTCTGATTTGAAACTGTAACTTTCTGAAGCTTCTTTGAACTATAAAACCAAACATCTCAAGAGGCAGCACAGGACCATAGAACATGTTCAATAGTTTCCTCAGCTTAATCACAAATGGGACACATGGGATTATCAATCACTTTTCTTCAGTACAGATTAAGCTTGGTAGGTAAGCCTTCATGGCAAGCCTTCCACAAAAAAACCTTCTCAACATTTGGCATTTTGAGAGACCATAAATATTTCCATTTCTATTAATCAGATGAATGTATAGAGCATTGTCCATGTTTGCTAGCCTCATTTTCCACCAGCATATGGTAAGCTGATTTAATAGAAAACATTCCATTTTTAGTGCAGGACTAAATCTATTTATCTTCTCTGCCATATTGGCTAATTGGAATTCTCAACATCTTCTCAGCTTCATGTGGCCAAAAAACATTCCTTACCAATTCTTTCTTCCATTGATATAAAGATTCATCAATTAAACATGAAATAGTGGTAGTAGGAGGCAATCTGGAAGTTCTGTAACAAAGCTGAAACTTAAGAGCTTGTGGCAACCACCTATTTGTCCAAATGCCAATATTCTTTCTATTAACAACTCCCCACAAAAGACCTTCCTTTAGAATTGTTCTAGTAGCCAAAATACTCCTCCATAAAAAGGAAGGATTTCTGCCAATCTGAGCCTCCAGAAAAGTTCCAGTTTTAAAATGTTTGAGAGCCAAAACTCGAATTGCTAAGGTTGAAGGATCCTGCACCAGTCTCCATGCCTGTTTTGCCAACATTCAACTGTCCCACACCAGCAATTAACTTTGAACCGGTATTAGCATTTATTGCTGCAAACAGCAAATTGTACAACTGCATCCAGAAAGGCTCATATTTGAAAACAATATCATCTCCTACCGAGCAGCCATCAAACTCCTGAATTGCAACTAGCCATTTATCGAAACACCATGGATGCCCTTCTAGTATCCTCTGCTTATCCTCCAATAACTTGAAATCCACAAGAAAACGGTTATCGCCAAAATCATTAAACTTAATCCATCCCTCTGAATTCCAAACTTGTGACATAGTAGATCGAAGTACTTCCTTGTTGACAGCACGATCAGCAACCACCAACACCAGAAAACAATGCTAACCTCTCATATCCGTTGCAAGACGAGACTCAGAGGACAATGTAATAACATTATTCTCAGTTTCCGTAAGGTTGAAACCTTCCCAAAGGGAAGAAAGATCAGAATCAGACATTAGAAAGAAAAACAACCTCAACAAGATCACTCGAGAGATAGAAATTCCTTTTGCAAGAACAAAAAAAAACTCACACCTCACTCTCTTACAAGAGAAGGACCAACCATGAAATGATCATTATAATTAGTCTATATTTTTTTGTGCATTCTTTTCAAATTGGTTGGATTGGTTTGACGACGTACCTCTATATGTTCATAATTAGATAGAGGACACTTTAGTCAACAGATAAATTTTTTGATTAGATTTGTCAGTTTTATTGAAGGGGATCATAGCCATGGATCACTTAGCTACCTATAATAGGTTAGTAATTAATGACATCAAATTGATTGTGTTATGATGCCAAGTTCATTTTTAAAGAGTGGTACTACATTCTCGAGTTTATCTCGATAAACACAATTTTTATTTTATTTTTTTATATTCTTAATATTTTTTTTAAAAAGTCACATCATTAAAAAAACAATATCTTAATAACTAAGTGAAAAAAAGAATAAAAAAATGATATAAAAAAATACTCAGAAGGTCTTATTGGGAGATTTAGGCCTGGTTTATTTTTTAAATATATCTCATCCTATTTCAAATGAATCATTATAATTTTTCAAATTTCTATACAAAATAAAATAAATAATTATACTTTTTCAAATTTCAAAACAAATTAATATTATATTTTTTTTAACTTTTATTTTATATTATCTTATCTCATTTATGAAAATAAACAAAGCCTCAATATTTCTCCTTTTCAAATAATTGTGTTTTGATGCTATTTTTGCATCTAGATGGTCAATGTCTTGAAAATATTGCTGAGTAATAACTTGACAAGGCCATTATGGGAGCCTTAACTTCCCATATGAAGCAAGTAATGGGATCAGTTCAAAGTTTCAAAGTTTACTATTAAGATAACGACTCAATGGTTTTCGAATATGAATACTAATTCTCTTTAGACTCAAACAAAAACTAATAAATGTTACAAGATATAAGCAAACTGTTTTAAACATGTTATCAAACTAGAGAGAGCTGAACTACTTTATTAGGGATTTATTTTTTCTATCCATTGTGTCTCTTCTCCAATCCACACCAATTTCTAGCCAAACATCCCGTCCCTTCTCTATCAAACTTTTGAGGTGCTTCCTCCACCCTCTCTCTTCCTTTAAAGTAATTCTTCTCCCTAAATCCCTTCATTTTTTTTCTCCATTTTTCTCTTTTTTTTGTCAAGTCACTAAAAGTTAGGTATAGAGCTTTTAATCCATAAATTTACCACATCATTCCCCCCATTGGGAGCGCCACCACATATTTGACCCCTCATCACGCAGTCTTCCCTATTCCGCAACATATTACAGCCACGCGCTGCCAACTCTTCTCATATATGAGTCTCATTTTGTCACTAAACACTTCTAGTTGGGCGTTAATGGGCTCTATGTCTTTGTTATGTTTTTTTTTTTCTTAATGCCTTAATTTCAGTGGCATTTTGTAGCATTTCTACACCCAACTACCACCATCCGCCATACAGTCACTCCACCGAAAATCTTTTGGTGTCTAGCAACATCACCCCTTCAAGAATGTCATATTTTGACCCATGCATGACTTCCACAGGCCACCATATTTTACCACTTATGATTTAGTTATTTTCTTCTCTATAAGATTTATATTTTTTTCCCTAGGTGTTATTTTCCTACAACTCATTATTCAGTAATGCAAGATATAAGATCCTTAATGATTGTTTTAAATATGGGTAGCTGCAATGCGCACCCAATTTTGCTAGTTGAAAGAGAATCCATTAGCCCCAAAAAATACCCTCATAATGGCCTTTTTCTCGTATATGAGTCTAGAAAGCATAAAATAAGAAATATTCTATTCTATTTCCTAAAAAAAGTCTATTTGGAGGTCGGTTTACCCATAGCACACTACACATCTAGTCCGCGAGTGCCATACACAGTTCACCCCTCTCCTTGCTACTTCTCTCCTCCCCCCCCCCCCCCCCAACATAAAAAAATGGTCCATACTTCTCTTTTGTCTGTTTCACTCTTTGAAGCCACCTTCCTACTCACCCCCTTATGGTTGTCTCTATTTCCACATGATCTCTCGTCTCTTTCATAGTTAGAAACCTACTTCCCCCTTCACCCCTTGTGGTTCTATCTTTGTATTTCTTTTTATTTTTGTTTGGCCAATTTATGAAGTCACTTTGGGTGTTTTTTTAGTAAAAAGAGACTGAATAATTAGCCTTGGTGTGTCATGGGGGACTTCAATGGAATTGTTTCACAAGAAGAGAAAATAAGGGGAAGAGAGAAGATTGACAATGAAAGCATTCAGAACAACCTTGTTTAATTGATGTTTGAGTGATCTAGGGTGAAATGGATGCTTATTTACATGGTGTAATAATCATGTTGATGAATCATTCACAAAAGAGAGACTTGATAGGGTAGTTGCTAACCTAAATTGGTTTGAATATTTTTCTAATTCTGAGGTAGAGGTTCTGGTAGCTTGTAAGTCAGACCACAATCATATCTTACTTCATTGTTATAAGAGACAAAAACTGGATTCTTGTAATAAAGAAAAGTTTAAATACAAAAATAGATGGGCACTTGAAGAGGAATGTGGTAGAATTGTCAAGAAGGTATGGAGTAAAGAAAGGGTAGTGGAGCTATTGGGGACAAGGTGCAAACAAAACTTATGGCTTGTAACATGGCTTTGGAAAGGTGGAGTAGGAATGTGTTCAGGGAAAAAAAGAAACTAATCCAAGAAAAAACTGAGTATTTGAGAAAGTTACATATGTTTGAAAATAGCATAAGATGGAGGAAATAAGGAGAATAAGGAAAGAATTGAGTATTTTGCTTGACCAAGAAGATATTAAATGGAGACAAAGAGCCAAGCTTCATTGCTATTAACAAGGGGATAAAAATACAAAATATTTTCATGCATCTACAACAGAAAGAAAGAAGAAGGGATTTATTAAACAGATTCGATAACAAAATAATGTGTTAAGATCAGAAAATGGTGGAAATGAACAGGCTTTTAAAACTTATATCTAGGGAATTTACAATTCTGTAAGGGCTTCATATGAAGATATAAAAGCTGTTGTGGAACATGTGAAGACAAAAGTGACTATGCAAATGAATGAACGGCTATGCAAAACATATTCAATTGAAGAGGTGAAAGAGGCTCTTAATCAAATGTCGCCACTGAAGTCACCAAGGCCATATGGTTATGGTGCAAGATTCTATCAACAACATTGGAAGATTGTGAAGGAAAAGATATGTGTTGCAGTTCTTTATTGTTTGAATGATGGATATCTTCCTTCAACAGTAAATGATACTTTCATAACATTGATTCCAAAAGTCACTAAACCTGAAACAGTTCAGGAGTTTAGACCAATTAGTCTTTGTAACGTTCTTTCTAAAATTGTTTCAAAGACTATTTCTAATAGATTGAAAAGTACTACATGATATAATAGCATGTAATAAAAGTGCTTTTATACCAGATAGATTAATATCTGAAAATTTATGGTGACTTTTGAGATTCTTCATTCTATGAAAAATATACATAAAGGAAAGGTGGGGAGTATGGCTTTGAAATTGGATACATCCAAGACTTATGATAGAGTAAAATGGAACTAATTAGAGGCTGTTATGGAAAAGTTAGGTTTTGAGCAAAAATTCATTGCTTTAAGGGTGGTGCTGCAACCACTGTTGTAGCACCATGTTGCAATGACTGCAACGTTTTTAATTTTTTTTGTTTTTATTTTATATCATTTTTTTAATATTCTTAAATATATTTTTTTTAAAAAGAAAAAAATTAAAATATTATTAAATAATATTTTCTTAATTATTAAGTAAAAAAAATAGAAAACGGTGTATACCAAAGGGACATATAGCTTTATCCTTTCTTTAATTATGATGTGTGTGAAGTCAATGAGCTATTCTTTTTTGGTAAATGAGAATTCTACTGAAAAGTTTGAACCTAGTTGTGGTCTAAGACAGGGAGATCTATTATCTCCCTACCTTTTTCTAATGTGTGCAGAAGGTTTAACTTCTCTAATTAGTTAGGCATGAGAAGAAGGGATGATAGACGGGGTGAATGTCTCTAAAAATGGACCTAGAATCAGCCATCTGCTATTTGCAGATGACTGTGTTATATTTTGTAGGGCAACAAATTCATATTGAAATAATTTGCAACAAGTGTTATGGTTGTATGAAAAAACATTTGGCCGAAAGTTGAATCGAAATAAGACTTCAATATTTTTTAGCACAAATACTCCAGCTAGATTGAAAGAAGTGATTACTCATGAAATTTGGGCAGTGGCATGTGGAAGTTATGAAAAATACATGAGTTTGTCATCGATGATTGGTAAATCTAAGTACAATACTTTTAGAGGAATTGAAGATCGAATTTGGAATAAGATAAATAGCTGGAAAAACAATTTTTTAACAAAAGCTGGAAGAGAAATTTTAATCAAAGTTGTTTTACAAGCTATCCTCACATATACTATGAATGTTTTTAAGCTTCCTAAAAAGCTTTGTAATGAGATCTCATCAATGTTGGCTAGGTTTTGGTGGGCAAAAAAGGATGGGAAGGGGGTGGATTGGAAGAATTAGAGTTTTATGGGAAAGCTAACAATGAATGATGGAATGGGTTTCAGAGAATTAGAAGATTTTAATATGGCAATGCTTACTAAACATTGTTGGAGGTTCTTGCAAGATCCAACATCTCTAATTGCTAAAATTTATAAAGCCAGATATTTTAGTAAAAGGATCATACTTGATGTCAAGTCAGGCAATTCACCTTCTTTAATTTGGAGGAGTATTTAGAATGCAAGAGAATTACTGCAGGAGGGTTTAATTTGGCGTGTAGGGAATGGAAAACAGATTAAAATATGGTTCAGGCCATTACTTTTTTTTATAGCAATAAAAACTTCGTTCATAAATTGAATTACATCAACCCTTGCGCATCATGCCATATAGCTTAGGAAATACATTCTGGAGAGAAATTCCACCAAACTACAAGATCATCAAGATGCCAAGAAAATCTGTAAGAACTCGTAATTTTACTCCTTATGTAATTTAAGATTTTAAATACTAAATATATTTTAATTGTAATTATAATATCGAGTGTTATGAGGTAGTGGATATTAATATTATTTTATTGTGCTTGTATTTAAATATTTGAATATATTTCATTTTCATTTGAAGATATTATTTCTATGATTTAATTGTAAGCTAATTAATTCTCTTATTATGTTGTTGTGATGCATTTAATTTAATGCTTGAATTTGAGATTATTATTTTATTATGTTGGTAATTAAATTAAATTGTTGCATTTTATTTTATTTGAATTTGATGGATTTTAATTTATTTATTTTAGATGATTTATAGTAGGACTTAAGATTGTATACATTGGGCCTTTATATGTATTACTTAATGGTGTTCGATTTTATAGGTATTACTTATACGTTGGGACTTAAGTTTAGTTGACTTTAGTTTTGGCCCATATGCGAATATTTATATATTTATGTTGTTACGTTGGGCTTCAATTAATTGGTTTAAGGTGGCTTTCAGTTTTAGGCATATACTTTTATATATATATATATATATATATATATATGATTTCATTTAGGGGCCCAGTCCTTTTTATTTCTTTTAGGCCACCCCATTTTGTGATCTCAAACGTTGCCGTTTGAGTTAGTATTATAATGAAATCCCAGGCCTTCTGCTCACGTGCGACCTGCTCCGTTTCTTCTTCTTCCTTTATTTCTTCTCCTTTCTTTTCTGCACTTTTTCTCCCCTGTTTCGTCGTTCCAGACCGTGATCCAAGCTCTGATTTTTTTTTAGCTTTCTTATACTCATTTTCATCCACGCGTTGCTCTATTAAATACCCAATACTTAGATGAACTTTTTCCCTCAAAATTTATAGCCGATTCGTGTGTCACGCATCCGGGTTTTCTCCTCAAACAGTGGGCGTCCATCCCTGTTTTCTCTGGTTTTTCATTTGTAAGAGTGATGTTTCTTCTCCTTTTTCAGCTTGGTTGTCTTTGTTTAGTGTTAGTGAATTTACATGTGGTTTATCCTGTCCAAAATCCATGATTTGTAGTCGGTTGTAGACTTATAAAATACCTATCTAACCATGCGAAAAACCACGTCAAAAGCCCCCTATACCGAGCTCTATCTGAGGTCTGAAACCATGGATTTAATCATTTATTTTAGCTCGTTTCTTCTTCTCAACTCAAGTTTAAGTTAGCCTCTTCAAAAGCCCTTTAAAATCCAAAAATTATATAGGTGTTTTATTGGGTATTTCTCGCCGTAAAATCATCATTTACGACAATCTTAGGAAGCTTTTTCTCTAATTTAATTGATTAAATTGTTTTGGAGTTAATTTTAATTTATTTTGTGGTATAATTTTATTAATGATTAAGTGTTTAGTTTAGTTAGTTAATAATTAGATTTTATTTATTTACAGTAAAATGATTAATTTATTTGGTTGTAATATTCGGAATAATTATATGTGTTGGTTAGATATATATAAATATTGTTTTATTTATGTTATTGGTTTAATTATATTGCTAGGTTTATTTATTGGTTTTATTGATGTTATTATAATTTATTGGTGTTTTAATTAAGTTGGTTTTTAATTATTTTAGTTGTTCCCGATATTAATATTTATTTATTTGTAATGATTTATACGTTGGCGCTTTGGGCGTGACTATAGCAGCGAGTACGCGGGTGGAAGCGCGGAAGCGCTGTTCGGCATTTTCGGTAACTTCAGAAATTATTAGTGAGAGTACTGTAATTATTTTCCAAATAAATTTTAAGATTTAAATATATTTTTGCATTAACATCTATGTGTTGGTTGATGTTGGTATTTGTTGGTTGATTAGATTATTTAAATATTGGAGATATTTGGTGCATGGTTGTCTGTATTGTGTATTTACGCGCATGCTCATAGAAATATTTGGAAATTGGATTTTTGCATGATTTCAGATATTCATGTGTTGGAAATGGAAATTTGAGTTTTTATTGAGTTTATGGAAATTGAGTTTTTATTGAGTTTATGGATTTTGATGTTTTTTGGCTGAGTCATAACGGGAACGGCGATACGTAACGCCCGTTGTGATCAGCGTGTGTGTGTGAATGACTTAATGGGAACGGCGATATGTAACGCCCATTATAGTCATTGTGTGTGTCAGTCATAATGGGGACGGCGATACGTAACGCTCATTATGATTGGTGATGTGTGTATATCATATCAGAGACGACGATACGTAACGCCCGGTATGATTGGATTTATGGATATTATTTTTTGGAAAAATGATGGATGATTTTATTGAGATTTATTTAAGAATTTTGAAGTATGTGGTTTATTTATTTATTTTGAGGGTGACGGTTTTAAGACTCATGCATATGGTAATTTGTTCATGGTTGTTGTTGCATTAATATATTTATTATTTTGGGTTTGTTTGGAATTTTACTTACCTGCAGTACCATTTTGGTATCGTAGATTTTGATATAGAGAACGAGGAGGTTGAGCTAGAGGAGACGACTCCACCATTGGAATGAATTAGTGTAGTTAGTTCCATTGGATGACATTCAGTTAATTCTGATGGTTGTGTATTGTTTTTATTTTTATTTGGACCTTGGATGATTGTATTAAATCTCCTGTAGGAGAAATTTTTATTAAACTGTTTTGTAAAATATTTCTAAAATTCTGATACTTAGATAATGACTTTATTATCCGCTGCGACCTTTATTTTATGTATGTCACGTGTGCACACACGTTTGACACTCGTCGTTGGAATGTGTGACCCGTGTTGTCATCATCCTGATACTTCGATTCTCGTGTTATTTTAAGGGAAATTTGGGGGCGTCACAAAATCTTGTAAGACTATGAGCTACAACATTTGACATAGGACTTATTGGTTGGGCTACTAACTTTGGAAACCTTTTGATCAAAGATTTGATCTCGTGAACAAGATTACCCCAAATTGACATAGATTCCTCTTCACTATTAATGGCCTGAACTACCAAAAGCAAATCACTTTCCACAACCAAGTCCTTAATATTCATAGGTATGCAGACTTGTAGGCTTCTCAGAATAACCAAGAATTCAATCTCCATTGGATCAGCTATAACATACTCTGGCATGCTGCCTACAAATAGAACTTGACCTCTGCTATCACAAAGTAGCATTCCTAAACCAGATTTGGAGAGGTTAGGGAATAATGCACCATTAACATACAGTTTCAAAGCTGCTGGAGAAGGAGGATCCCAACTACCTCAATAAACCTGCTTATCTTTACTCACATCAGCTGCCATCTGATGTTCCCCAACAATTGAATAAGCATGATTAATAGCTTCTCCAGGTGTTAGCTGCACTTCCTCAAAATATTTTTGGTTTCTTTTATACCATAACTCTCAGGTACATACCATGAGTCTTTCAAAATCATTGATCTTGTTAGTCTGAATCAACTTTGATGCAATCTGAAATATATCTTCCTTCCCCTGCATATGTTGCATAAACTCAAACTATTGTGCCACAAACTGAGCCACAGTAGGACAATATAAGATTGCATGATTGATATCTTTTGCCTTCTGATGCCACCATCGACAATTCACATCAGAAAATACCTTTCTTTTAGCTAAATTAGTCAGTGTAGGTAGACTATTTCTGAAAAGTCTCCAAGCAAATATTACTCTACTTGACACTTGTAATTTCCAAATCTGTCGCTATAACTTCATCACCATTTGATGATTCACCTTGCCTATTTTCATTTTTTATCTTCATAAACAAACGGTAAGCACTTCGAATAGAATATCTCTCACTTGTTTCATGTTCCCAAGTCAAGCAATCTGGTCTATTACCACCAGACAGTTGTATATTCACTACTTCAACAGCTTCTAATGGAGGCAGGAATTGTTTCACGTTGTCTACATTCAAATTCCTAGTGTCCTCGTCAATAAGTCTTAAGATGGTCCACTCTAATTGAGAGCTAGTTGATTCAGGTGGTGAACTTAATTTATGCTCTAGCAACCAGTAATCGCTTCAAATCCTCATGTAGAAGCAACTTCTTTGACTCCCATATTCCCCTCCATACATAAGAAGCATTGTACCCAAGTTTTGCTTCTTTGAAATCTGTGGAAGGGAAATATTTTGCCTTGAAAATTTTATGGAGTAAAGAGTCTTCCTGTTTCATGATTCGCCATCCTGCTTGGCTAAGAGAGCCATATTAAACATCCTTAGATCCTTGAAACCCATTCCCCCCTCAGATTTTGTAGCACACATTTTTTCCAGTTTAGCAACTTATCTTCCTTTCTTCTTGTCTTTGCCCCTACCAAAAATTTGTCATTAAGCTCTCAAGCTCAAAACATAAAACACCCGAGAGTTTAAAGTAAGACATGGTGTAAGTAGGAATGGATAGAGCAACGACTTTAATCAATACCTCGTTTTGAGAAAGAAATTTCTCCTTCCACCCTTGGAGTTTTTGCCATACTCTTGTTTTTAGTTGTGAGAAAACTTGTCTTTTACCTCTTCCCGCCATAAATAGTAAGCCCAAGTACTTCTCGAAATTTTGGCATTGGTTTACTCCCCGACTTTGCATGATATTCTATTGCATACTTGGTAGGAGGTTATGGCTGGAAATCATGTTTGTCTTCTCCTTGTTGATATTTTAGCTCGAGACCTACTCATAAGTTTCCAAGAGTTGCATAATATTGACACTAGTTTGCATATTGGCTTTGCAAAATAAAATTGTATCATCCGCAAACATAAGTTGATTAACCCTTGGTGCAGACCTGCTAATCCTTATGCCTTCCACTGTTCTATTAGCATTAGCTTGATGCAAGAGAGAAGATAAGCCTTCGGAGCATAAGAGAAATAAATAAGGGGATATAGGTTCGCCTTGATGAATGCCTGTAGTAGAGAAAACAAGACCTTTCAATTGCCCCTTCACCAAAAAGGAGAAGGAAATAGTATGCACACATTGCATAACCGGATTAGTCCAACGAGTCCCAAAATCTACTTTTAGCATCACTGCTTCAATAAAGTTCCATTCAAGGCGATCATATGCCTTGCTTATGTCCAATTTAATTAACATGAAACCTTGTTTTCCTTGCCTCATTTTTCTAATAAAATCCATCAATTCATAAGCAATTAAGATATTATCAGAGATAAGTCTTCCCAGGACGAAAGCACATTGTGATTCTGAAATTACAATAGGTAATATCTTCTTCAATCTATTGGCTAGTACTTTTGAAAAAAGCTTATAAAGCACATTACAAAGACTTATTGGTCAAAAGTCAAAAATCAACTCAGCTTTGTGTTTTTTTGGAATTAAAGTAACAAAAGTGTGATTAAAATCAACAGGAAAGCTACTTCCATTAAGAATAGATAGCACAGTTGCAGTCACATCTCTACCCACAATATGCCAATATTTTTGGAAAAATAGAGGGGACATACCATCCGGTCCAAGAGCTTTGGTAGGATTCATTTCTTTAAGGGTAATATCAACTTCACTAGCAACAAATGGGGCTTCAAGATTGTTCCTCATATATGTTGTTACTCTCCTCTCCAAGTGCTCAAGAAAATGCATGCTGCCACTTGTGTGAGACGATGAGATTAAAGTTTGAAAATAATCAACAATAACAACATCCCTTTCCGCATCCTCCTTCCGATTTCCTGTAGCATCTCTTATTCCTTTAATCATATTTTTTGCCCCTTCTTTAAGAAGCCTTGTGATAAAAAAAAAAAAAAAAAATGTCATATTTCTATCTCCAGCTGCCAGCCAAATAACTCGAGACTTTTGCTTCCACATCAATTCGTTTCTTTCCAGTCATTTGTGAACTTCCTGTCTAGCCACTCTTAATCTCTTTTGATCTTGGTTTCGAGGGTCACTAACAGTCACCATTTGAAGGTTCCTTTTAGCCTTCTTTATTTGATCTTTAACATGCTCAAATTCTATTTTATTCCACTGCAGCAAGTTGTTCCCACAACATGTAACTCTATTTATTACTGCCTTCATCATTCTTCCACCTGGACAGGTTTTCCAAGCCTTCTCAATTACTTCTTGGCATTGCTCATGATCCACCCACATGGCCTCAAATTGAAACAAATGCTGTTTTAGTGGTTTTGGTCTTTCCATCTACAAAAATAATTTAATCAGGACATGGTCAGAGTATTCCATAGCTATGTCTTACTTTTGCAAAAGGAAAAATGCACTTCCATTTTAAATTTGCAAGGCATTGATCTAGTCTCTCATTTATGCAATTGGGAGGCTCCCTATTATTGCACCACGTGAAAGGTCTTCCTTGAAAACCTAAATCTTGTAGGCTGCAATCATCAATAACATCTCTGAAGGCTTTCATTTGACTATAAGTTCTATCTTGACCCCCATATTTCTCAGCTAAACTCACCACTTCATTAAAGTCTCCCATCAAGAGCTATCCTGGTTGGTTTGTACTCTTAATGAATTTATAAGGGACCAAGTCTCATGCCTCTTACTAGTCTCAAGATTCTCATGCACACCTGTGAAAAACCACACCTCATCACTGAATTCTTCATGAATCTCAACATGGATGTGGGATTTTGAAATTTTCTAAATGTTCACATAGAGATTCTTCTTCCGGAACAGAGCAATACCATCACTTCTACCCTCACTACTAACTGCCAGGCAACTTTCAAACCCCAATTTTCTTCTCAACTTCTCAACAGCTTTTACATGGAGCTTTGTCTCTTGTATAAACATGAGTTTGGGATCTTCCTCTCTAACAAAGTCAAAGAGCACACGAACTCCTCATGAGTTCCTAAGCCCACGAGTGCTCTAACTTAATAGACTCATGATGTCCAGCAGGGTTGTTTAACAGCCTTTGTCGATATCATTTTTTTTGTATTGGTTGACACCATTTTAGTCCTTCTACTATGCTCAACTCCCTTCACCCTATTTGTAGAAGGTTCTATTGTCTTCATCTTTTTGCTCAACTCCATTAATGACAAATCAGAGTCATTAACTTCCAATTTATGTTTAGATACTACAAGTTGAGGAAGAGTAGTTAATATATCATTTACATCACGAGCTCTTTTCTTCCAGGTGCCTCGTGACACTGTTCTCGTTTTCTCACGCCCATCATCCTGGCATATTATCTCTGTTTGGAAAGAATTAGGCTAAGTTTGCTTTCTTGTTTGGGCCCCAACCACACTCGAGCCCATCTAATCTCCTGTCATTACTTCTAGGATTGGACTGTTTAAATTGTCGTTATGACCCTCCTCATTTAAAGAACACGAGTCAACCCCTTCTCTCTACATTTGGATCAATCTCAGGAACTTGCCTAATTGTAATATGATGTTCATTACATCCTTTATTCTTGCCTAGTACCACGTGTGCTACAATTGGTAACTACTAATTCTTATGGCCCAAGTCCTCGCCAATATCTTTGCTCACCATAACTGCCTCCGTTATGGAAATTCTGTCGGAATGTTGGTGACGCTCCTCCCTCTGATCACCCTTCTCCTTCGACTTTTGCTTACTGGATTTCGGCATTGAAAAAGAACTCACAGATTGAGGAATACTTATGAAACGACTCCTCCCCATATCAGCCTAAAGCCAAACTCTGAATTGCTTTGTTTTTGTTGTCACCCCTGCTAAAGGACATCCATTGAAATTATGGATGATTAAGCTACAATTCAAACAAAAGCGAGGAGTTTTATATATTGGAAAGGCAGCCACATTTTAACACCTTTAAGCATAGCAGTCCATCCCTTAGCCAGTGATTTTTTTAAATCCAGTATGAATTTCACTTGAAGTGATAAACCCCACCCAACATCATCTACATCAACCTCTACCCCCTCTACCTCCCAAAGGGAACTGCCAATCTTAATTCCACATTCTCTTAACATCCCAGCCAATGGAAGATTGTGCATTTGAACCCAAAAGACTTCTTTCTCAAAAGACAGTTTGCTTATTGGTGAATAACCATCAAAAGCTTGCATCACAAACAAATTGCCGTAAAGAAACCATGGCCGACCTCCCTCGACCCGTTGTTCATCAACATGAGTTGCAAACGTAAGAATAAAAATGTTCCTCCCCATTTCAATAACAAAGGCAAGTTTACCCAACCGCCAGATTTTGCCAAAGTAGACTCCACCATTGATTTTCCAAACTGACGGTCTGACCAGATTTTTCCTACCAAGCTTCTATTGCCTTTCTTTTGCACATCAATTATATCTTCGCCAACAATATCAATGGCTGTTTTTTCTTCAATATCCAAATTAAAACACTCTCATATCTTGTGTAAAGTTTTCATGGTGGAAAAAACACTCACAGACTACCTTTACTTAGTGGGAGTAAAGGGACTCACCTCTCTGCTTGTGTTTTCTCTAGAGAGAAAAAAGAAAATAGAGGACTCCCTAAAGCATTACTTTTGAAGAGAAATATTAGTGAAAATCCCTATCGTCCAATATGTAGAAGTGAAGAAGAGTCAATTATACATATTTTTTGGACATGTTCTGCAACCAATAATGTGTGGACAGAATCTGTAAGTACATTGCAGAAATGGACAGTATATGAGAATTGATTTTTAGGAATTATGGAATAAGTTATGCACTAAGCTGGAAAAAGAAAAGTTAGAAAAAGTTGTTTCAATTATGAAAAAAATCTGGCATAGAAGGAATAAGTTCTTGTTTGAAGATGTTTTCATAAACCATTCACAAGTATTGAATGAGGCTCCATTCCAGTTAAAAGAATATAATGAAGCACAACAGAGGTTAGGTGAAAGATAAGATCAAGGAAGGGAAAGATATACAACTCAACAACAATGGAAGAAACCAGCTGAGAGAACCTTCAAAGCTAATTTTGATGCAACTATTGATGAGCAAAGGAAGATAGTGGGTTTGGGGATCATTATCCGTAATTGGGAAGGCGAAATAATGGCAACTTGTTGTAATAAACTGAATATGGAAGCCAATTCATAGATGACAGAAAGTCTAGCTCTCAGAAAAGCTGTTCAATTGTGCTTGGATATAGGCTTAACTAAGATAACTTTTTGAAGGTGATGCTTAGGTAATAGTGAATGCAGTCAACAAATCGAAAGAGATATAGAACTAGTATAGGCAAGTATTCGAAGATGTGAAGTAGTTTTTACAATATATGTCAAAAGACCCAGAAATGGGGTAGCACACTTATTAGCTAAACTGGCTTTATCTATGAATGATTGTAGAGTTTGTTTAGAAGAGGGGGTCCATCTGTCATAGAAGACTTAATGAGTACGTAAAAATACATTCTAAATATTTTAATATTGGATTAAATTACTAGATTGTGAATAGAAATAATGAGATATAATTTTTATTATTAAATATAATTTTTATTTATATTAAAATATATTTGAGCATGATTTTATAATAGTTTGCAATTAAACTTTAACATTTTTTGAAATTTTACGATTCAATTTTTAGATTTAGTTTTATTTTGATGGCAGCCGCATGGAATAAAATGCATGGCAACATATATTATATATAGATTAAAAGAATTGGAGCAGGCCACACTTTCTCAAGGGACCCACATGTGTTTAACATATGGAGCATGGCAACAATTGAAGCAAGACCCAACGTCACTTTGAGATGAAAAAAAAGCCACATGCAATTTCACCTCATGGGCCCATGATTTGAAGTAGCCTCATCCAATTCAATTTGCTATGGAGCCCACATTCGACAAATTCAAATAGGACACGGCACTTCAATTGGAATAAAAGGGGTAACTTACGGCAACATCATATGTATGTGTATATATATATATATACTAGGGGTGATACCCGCCCAGGCGGGGGCGGGGCACCCCTACACCCGCCCCCCGCCCCCGCTTGAGCGGGGGGCGGGAATTTAAACCCGCACCCCGCCCCCGCCTACACGGGGGCGGGGTACCCCGTCCCATAGCGGGGTAGCGGGGTGGGAGCCCATCCGCCCGCCCCCCGCCCCCGCCCCTGCCCCCGCCCCTATCCCTATAGAGGCCTTGGCCCATTTCGTAATTTTGGGTATTTTCATCCTAGATCAAGTTTCCAAGCCATTTTAGCCTAAAATACCATCAAATCTGATTTAAACACACAATTATATATTAAAAAACATTCGGTATTCCATTACTAAAGTCTAAAGTCACTTAAAAAAATCACTAAAATGATAAAACTTAAAATAATGACTAAATTATTGCAAATTTACAATAATACAAATTAATTCTACAAAATTATAAATTATGCTATTAACTATTAATTATTAACATTACAATTTATAAATACTACTTCTAATTTTCTAAGAATCTAAATTCTAAACTAAAAAAGTCATTTTACATAACATTGGTGATTTATTAATATATATAATTATATATATATATTTATATTTATATATAAGGGAAGGCGGGGGCGGAGGCGGGGTAAAAGCGGGGCGGAGGGACCCCTATACCGCCCCCGCCCCCGCCTTAAGAGTAGAAAGCGGGCGGGGGGACCCCGCCCCCCGCCTGCCGGGCGGGTGACTCCGTCCCCGCACAGCGGTGCGGGGCGGAATGCGGGCGGGGCAGCGGGTGCGGATACCCGCTGCCCACCCCTAATATATACGTAATAAAAGGGGAGCGCCGTTTTCTAGAAGGAGAATCGAAACGAGGACGGCAGGCTACAGGCGAGAAGAAGGGGAACAAAAGTTTTATGGCCGCCGTTTGCTTCTTTTTTTTTTTTTTTTTTGAGATTTTTTGTTTTTTATCGTGTATGAATAATTAAATTTTTAAATAGAATTAAGAATGATATTGTATATTAGATAGTATTTTTAATTTATTTTTAATTTTTAATTTATTAAAACTCTTTATTTTATTATTTTTAATATTTTATTCTTCAAATAATATCATAATTTATTTCGTTTATGAATTCTGTCATACTTTTTTTTATTAAATTGATTAGTTTTTTAATTATATTTGAATTAATTGATTGTTTATATTGATTTAATTCTCTATTGTAATATCTCTTTCAGAATATATTATCGTTGTTGAATTGTCTCAATGTAGATAACAATTTGTATGATTTTAAAGCGATGAATGATTTTTAAAAAGTTACATTTAATTTAATTTTAATTTATAATTTTATATCTTTCGATTGAGAGTTACAAAATTAAATTCTCAATTTTAATTTAATAACATATTACCATTTATATAAAGGTGAATACAATAAACACGCTGTTTTCAATCATTTTTATATTTGGTTGGGTGGCTCTAAGCCTACTGGGAGCTAGGAGCTACTGTTAAATATAGTAAGAATTTTTTTTTTCTTTTTTTACAAGTACTTCTTTAAATGCTTTTAAAAAAATAAAAAAAAAATCATAATATTATTAAAAAAATTTCATTAATGACTGAGTAAAAAAATTAAAAATTAAAATAATAAATTTCAGCGATAATATGGAGAGGTGAGAATGAGGGGATAAGAGTAACATTTTTTCTGTTTGATTTGAGATGTTTGGAGGAGTATCTCATTCCTGTACCTTCTAATTTTTATTAATTTAATTTTGCCATAAAAAGTATATATTGCCAAGCTGTATTAATTATTGAAGAATAACTAGAAAGTAGATTTTAGAAGAATAACCAATCAAATACGGTATTTAATTTGTTTCCCCGAATATTTATTCTGTATGTTAAAAAAAAAAAAACATGGATTCCTCCATCCATTGGTTTCAGTTAAACTAACACAAATTTCAAATTTGCAGTTCAAAATTTCACATTTCCTTTTTTTTAATGTTTGTCCCATGTTTTCTTTTTCATGTGCTTTGCTTGGTATAATATAAAAAGTAAAGTTATTTTGTGACAAACAAGAAACAAATGCAAACGAATCGTGGCATTCAAAGCTCCAGTCCTGTCCTTCCCCAGCAAAATTCCACCACAAAGCCCAAACTCCTGATTTTTTTTGTTCTTTTGGATAAGTACGAACACGAAAATTCAGGCTTCTGTTTCTCATTCGCAATTTTTTTCTTAAAAATAAAACTACTTACATTAAATGAGTTCAGAAGGGTATTCTCATATCTTCAGCTGATTCAGCGCGGTAGCTATTGCACTTCTCAAATGAAATACATACACAAATCTTCACGCAGAAACGAAGCAGATGGAAGGCATTAATAATTCCATCCAAAAGGTAATTGAAAATTTCCATGCCGTTTTTGTGTCTTTTTCTTGTATGTGTTCTATTCTTTTCAAGATTCTGGCAGTCATTTTAGGATTTCGTTTTTTTTTTTTTTTTGGTGGTGGTTATTAATCTTGCTCGATTTAAAAAGATAATACAGCAGAACAAGGTGATATTTGGGTCGCCGAATTTTCATTAGTCGTGTATGTATCCGTGTTTCTTTATTTCTGCCGTTTTCTGAGTAACCCAACAGGGGACTTCTTTTTCAATTATTTTTTAATATAATCTGGGTATAGATTTGGAATGAATTAAGTATCAAGGCATTGGGTGTTAGGATTTAGTTGGGTTAGATGATGCACAATGGCGATGGTGTTAGTTAATATATGGTAACTAAAATTTTACTGTAAAGATCTGGCTGAAATGGGGAACAGTTCTTGTTATAGCTCGTTACTATCTGAAGTATATTCCATCTCTGTTTTGACGAATTTTTGAAGTGGAATTTAACTAAGCTTCCCGAAAAGAATTTACAAATGGGTTCAGGAAATTACACCATGAGCTATAATGAGATGTTCATTGCTCTGCCCAAAATCAGTTTCAGACATGCTTTTTTCTCCCTACATATTTTCAATCTAGTATGCCGATTTACAAATGGGTGACATTTTCCTCTTGGAAATCATTCGGGCACGCTGTGAATGGTTTAGCCAAACCCCATGTTACCTGAGAATACAGACAGTTCTGCTGTACGGATGAGGAAGTTAACAGGATGTTGGTTAAACTATGACAGCCAACAGGGGTAGTCTTTAGAAACCATATGTATAGAGTGTAATGAGCTAGGTAATTAATTAAGCTCAGCCTTCTATGGGTCTTGCCTTTTAGTCCTCTTTAATTGACCTGCTTTACCTCAGTCTGGACATTTAGTTTGTATTTTCCTGAATGTGTATGTCACAATGCAAGCATTAGGAGATCAGCATTTGCAGGTGACCTTACTATGTCAGTACTGTAGACAATGAGTTGCAGATGCTGATCTCCTAATGCTTGCATCGCCAATGCTTGGCAGTTCTTGTTGGCTATGTCATCAGCAAGCATTGGCGATTCTTGTTAGATCTTCTTTCAAGATGTGGTTTTGGGGACAAATGGCAGAAATGGGTAGAATTCTGTATCTCTTCAATTTGGTTCTCTATCTTGGTAATTGGCTTGCCAGTAGGTTTCTTCAATTCCTCCCGTGGTTTGAGACAGGGAGATCCTCTATCTCCACTTCTCTTCTTATTTGTCATGGAAGCCCTAAGTAAGATGATTGAGAGATTGGTGAAAGCGGGATTACTTCATGGATTTCCGATTGGAAATGAAATTCTTTCCATCTCTCACCTTTTATTTGCTGACGACACGCTCATTTTTTGTGACGCAAAACCTGGACACATTCAAGCCTTGAGGGGGCTCCTACTTTGTTTTAAAGCCGCATCAGGGTTGAGAGTCAATCTTTCGAAGTCTACATTAGTGCCAGTGGGGGCTATTGAAGATGCAGAGTTATTAGCTACTTTATTGGGTTGTCAGGTATCCTCTTTACCCATCACCCACCTTGGTCTACCATTGGGAGCCTTCTTTAAATCCAAAAGGATTTGGAATGGGGTGATCGAAAAGGTTGGGCATAGATTAGCTACTTGGAAGAGGTTAAATTTATCCAAAGGGGGGAAGCTGATGCTAATTAAAAGCATCCTCTCAAACCGTCCCACATACTATTTGTCTCTATTCCCACTTCCCACAAAGGTAGCCAATCGCATTGAGAAGTTACAAAAAGACTTTTTGTGGAGTGGAATGGGGGAGGAATTCAAATTTCATTTGGTTAATTGGCCAACAGTGTGCACCCCAATATCTAGGAGAGACTTGGGGATTCGTCTTTTGGTGAAATTCAACCAAGTTCTCTTAGGTAAATGGTTGTGGAGATACCAAAATAAGGGCAAGCGCTTTGGAAGTTGGTAATAAACTCAAAATATGGCGTGTCCTGGGGTGGTTGGTGTTCTAATGAGGTTCAAAGCATATATGAGGTGGGTTTATGGAAGCTCATAAGGAAGCAATGGGAGTCTTCTAGGGACCAAGAATATCTTGTGGTAGGAGATGGTTCTCAGGTCAGATTTTAGCATGACATTTGGTGTGGGGCACAACCAGCCTCAAAGTCTCCTTTTCTATTATCTTTGATCTCGTAAGAGATAAGAATGCATCTATTGCAGATCTTGTGGTCCTTACAATTGGCACCCCCCAATGGAATATTAAGTTTGTGAGGGATGCCCAAGACTAGGAGATGGAGAGTATTTTGGACTTCTTTACATCATTATACTCATTCACCATCCATGGAGGCATGGGGGATAAGTTGCATTAGAGACACTCTAAGAAATGTATCTTCTCAGTTAGTTCTTAATACCAAGTCTTTTCTTCTCCCGGCTTCCCTAGATTCCCATGGAAGAGTATTTGACAGACGAAAGTGCCATCGAGAGCGGCTTTTTTTGTGTGGATAGTAACCTTAAACAAGATCCTTACCATAGACAACATGAGAAAACGTCGTATAGTTGTGATAGATTGGTGTTATATGTGCAAAAAATATGGGAAATCAGTAGATCATTTACTTCTCCGCTACGAGGTGGCCAAGAAGTTGTGGGATGAGTTTTTCACAAGACTTGGCTTATCATGGGTCATGCCTCTTCACTTGATAGATTTTCTAATTAGTTGAAGAGGTATCTGAGGTAACCCACAGATGGCGACTATATGGCGTATGGTTCCTATTTGTATGTGTTAGTGCATATGGAGAGAGAGAAATGCAAGGAACTTCGAAGATTGTGAGAGAACTTTGGAGGAACTAAAACTTTTCTTCTATAGGACATTGCTTTCTTGGGTGGGATCTATTGCTTGTAACGAACTTAGTATCCATGAACTTCTTTCTTCTCTATAACACTAGCTAAGTTTTCTCAAGTATACTTTTGGTATACTTGGACTTAGCCTTTTCTATTAATGAAATCATTTTGCTTACCTATCAAAAAAAAAAAAGAGTTGCAGAGATTTCGGTGACCTGCATTCCATCATTCCATTTACCAGGGAGGTAAAGCCTGCTTCAGTTGAAGGTCTTTAGAGGGAGATCTCTATGGCAGTAAGAACAATGGTCAGAAAATTGGAATCTGGATATTTCCAATAGTATAATTTCACCATTAATTAGCTTTGCCATTTGAAGATATCATTCAGAGTTTCCGATAGAACTGAATTTGATGGTAGCACGCCTATTGTTATCTTACATGATATATGTGATGCAAGTTCGCACGACTTGTTTCCCATAGTTTTGGTTTATAGATTTGACCCCAACATCTGTAGTTTATGTTTATTTCATGTGAGCCTTTACTTGTTTGAAGGATTATTACAAAGTTTTGGAGGTTGATTATGATGCAACTGAGGAGAATATCAGATTAAATTACCTAAGGCTTGCACTGGTTCGTCATCTTTCTTTTCTGTTAGCTCCTTTAATAGTATTTTTTCCTTTGCTTGACTGTCATAAATTCTTTTAACTAAATGTAATGGGACACATTGACTGAGGAAAAATATACTTGATTCTGTGGCTATATAGAAGTGGCATCCTGACAAGCACAAGGGTGACAGTGCTGTCACGGCAAAGTTCCAGGAGATCAATGAAGCTTACAAAGGTAATCCCAGGCATGACAGATGCAGAAGTCTGCATTTCCCTCTCTATTTGCATATGATTTTAGTATTCTTTGTCCTTTAAAAACGGTTAATGGCCCCTTTCAGAATTTGCAACTGTTAATATCAGCTTTATCTCTCTCTGGTCTCTTCAAGAGACTCTGACAAGTATTTGAGAAATTCACACAATGGTCCTTGGTTAGTATTCTTTCAGTGATCGACATCTTTGATTAGATGTTGAACTATCAGACATCAAATTTTTCTACAACAAAAATGCTTAAATATACTGCCTTTCAACATCGTAGGACCTGTTCTACACATTACAAAAGAAAAAAATGAAAAAAGAAAAAAAAAAAAAAACATAGGCAGGTCCTTTATTATTCATCAAATTTTTTTCTTGCTTAAAGCAATGTCACATGATCTTCAATATCTATTAATTTCTTTTGCAGTGTTGATTGATCCGGATAAACGAATTGACTATGATCTAACTGGAATTTACGAGATTGATAAGTATACTTTGGGGGTAAGAAAATTCGGAAAAACTATTATGAGGCCCTGAACAACTTATTTAGGTTCTTTCTAAGAATCCATTCTTATAATTACTGATGTATGAATGTGACCATCTGGAATATTCTACCCTTCCAATGCAGGAATATCTTGCCAGATTTAAAGGATTGATACTTACATGCAATGGGCTTGGCATCAGTCATTCGCCAACGAGGTAATAGTTTAATTAACACGAATAGTATTGTTCAATGTGGTGCTGAATTATATGGTAAACGACTTATGAAAGCTTGTGTATTGTTTGTTTACTTTTGTGTGCATTTGGGCAGGTAGGTTTGTGTGTGCATCTGATATAAAGTATCGAAGGGTTATTGTTTCAATTATCAAAAATCAATATATTGTTTTATCAGTATCAAAGTTTTTTTGAGTTCTTTCCGCATAGTGTTGTTCTTGAATTTACAAGAAGTATACAAGATGAACACATAACTAGGAATAGGAAAGGAGAGAAGAAAATCAAGAAAACTCTGCCCATTAAAATCTATAGAGGCTGTCCAAACTAGTAGAGTCTTGAAGAAAAATGTTTTAAGCCCTTCCGTCAGTCACTCTTAAACCTCAAAAAGTTTTGTTTATTCATCTCCGTCCAGGTACACCAGTAGACAAATAGGAACGATCTTCCATACTAACGTAAATAATCAAGAAATAAACTCTGGAGATTATGTAGAACTACATTTTCTTATATGTAATTTTTATATAAACAATTGCATTAGATGTTGAAAAAAGCTCAAGAGCTCACTAGTGTTTCATTTCTTCTTAGATCTGAAGGACACAGAATGCAAACCTTGAGCTGATTCTTTTTTAGTTAGCTTGACTTGGTTTTTAAGGCAAGAAATGATTCCCTTGATGAACACCCTAAAAGCAATTAACGTTTTTTCTTTTGAATATTGAATCAACTGAATTCTGTATTTGTTTTCTAAGCTCTTCTCCAAGTTCTGGTAAGCTAGATAGGAATGCAAGTCACACGGTTGATTTGCGATTAAACAATAATTATATCTTTCTTAACCTTTTGGCTAAAGTCGAGAACCAATGATGTCCTAGCATAGTGGTGAGGGACTTTGGGAAATTGTGGGTGATCAGAGTTTGATTTGCAGTCTTTCAGTACTTTTGACCCCTTTATTCACTCTACTCTCTTTAACTCCAACATTAGCATACATTACTCAGGGCCTACAGACCTCTCATCAGCTCCATCCCTTCTTAAGCCTGTAACATATTTAGGTCCCTTTACCCAAACAGTACAAGAATGGTAATCCACTCTAGCAGCCAAGATGAGTGCCTCCATCAAACTTGGGTAAAATTACAAGAGAGGAAAATGTGATTGACTCTTTCTATCCCAGTTTTGCATAGGGGGCACGTCAAGTCCTCTTCGTCCTGCTCTTGGTTGAAATTCATGAACTTGCTCTAACTGAGAACATAATGAAAGAAAGATCCTCATTGGGCTTGCCACCTTCCTTGATTGAACCTTTTCTGGATCAACACAAAGGGAGATCTAAAGAAAGAATGAAGAGAGAATGGAACAATCAATGGCTTTCATGCTAGGCGCTCCGTAGCAAGAAAACGGATGTGTAACACGCAATGGCTTTTGCGGAAGTGGACCTGGTCTCACTTCCTTGCCATTCAGGGAAAGCCTCCTGCAGCAGACTTTGGGCTTTGTGAGAAGATGCGTTAGTGCTTAAGATACCGGTCCTCAGCTTGATCGGGGGGTAAGCGAGTCCACTCGGAACTGAGAAATTCTCACACACGCATACCGGAAGATCTCAGTTGTCCTACTTTTTGGCCACTAGAGCTTGGAGATAAATGTGGTAAGGCCATTTTGTGAAGGAAAAACCTGGTGGATGTGGCGTAGAGCCAAGCACTACACCACTAAATGGGTTGCAAGAAACCTTGTCAACTGCTCAGGATTCTCTCTCAAATTTGAAATAAGATACCATCACTGATTGTTCCATACCTCTCTCTCCTTCCTCCAAATCAAAACCCAGCACTGCCTCCTCCTCCACCCTTTTTTTACCATCTCCTTTCTGATGTGGCATCTTGTGATGGAAGAATGCGCCAATTTGTGAAAAGGATTCTCTGAAAGACTTTTTCTCTGATTTTTCATGTGAATTAAAAAGAACATTTAAAAAAAACAGAGAAGAAATAAAAAGAAAACGAACACTTTGAAGCTTTGTGACACAGGTTGAAGGACATCAGGATAGAGGAAAAATGGAAAAATGTAAACCTAAAATGTTCTCACCAATGGTTCCTCAACTGCTATTATTAAAAAAATGGTTAAAAAAAGTGTACCTTGATTCGTTAGTCCTAAGAGCTGCTTGATTACTTCCTGAGAAACAATCCCCATTTCTTTTTCCATATCTCTCCCTTCCTCATACACGTATTTTATCCAAATGCAGACTCAAAAATTTTCTTTTGAGTTTATTTCTGTATTTACCAAAGCTTGGTAAGTTTAAAGAAAGACCAATACTACCAAAAGCTCATGCCACAACATAAATTTGAACAGAGAGGTCCCCTCACTCTCAGTTCCCACAGAGAAATTTGCTTATGTTGTTTTTGCTCCGATTATGTTTTACTGTAGACTTAAACTTTTTGGAAATTATAGCAAAGAAAGGAGAACCGAACTCGGTTCGAGTGATTACAGAGCTGTTGACAATGACGACTACGACTGATAATGTCTTTTCAGATTCCTTTGACAACACAGTTTTGGGTTTTATCTCTGCAACACTTTTTTTGTATAGAGACGAAGGAAACCATGTTTTGTTTTAGTCGATTTTTGAGATACTGGCGTGCCATCATTTTATTGGATGGTGTCAGTGACCAATTTAAACAGGATTCTATTCAAAGAGGAACTCTTTTGTGAAAAAGAAGTGATAGCAACTGCACTAGAATAATGTGCAGGTGAGGCTCCAATGCTGGAATCTGAATGGGATGTTGGGGATCTTCTATGAATAATTTTTTCACGTCTGTAAACGAGTATAATGATGATATTGGGATTAGTTCTGGCCCTCAGTTTCCACATATGCTTCCTAAGGTGTTGGGAACAGAATTTGCGAACATTTGTTAGTTATTTCTGTGTGTAATTTACGTAAATTGTTGAAGATTTGGCACGGCAGTTTCTCAAAATAGATCTGTTGTCCTGGGGTGATTGTTGGCATGGTAGTTTCTCAAAATAGAACTACTTATAAAAATAAATTAATAAAGTTTCTTAAAATAGAACTGTTGTCCTGGGGTGATTGTGAACTGCAAGGAGAGGGCACCTACGTGCCTATCATTGATCTCTTTTTTGCTTTTTGCACAATAATAAACCAGTGAATCATTGGTTCTGTACAAGTTACTGGGATTGGAGATGGAGATATTTTTCTTTAAGTTTTGCGGATAGATTAGTATCTGTGGCGGTGGTCCTGAGTAGCCTCTTAGGTTGATTTGAGATTTAAATTTTGTGTTTCTCTGTCTGCTTTTTTATTGGTCAAATTACTGCACGCCTAGTGCTTCTGTTTACTTGTGGTGCTCTCCATGATTCCATCTTCCCTCCACAGCACCATCCAACAATGTGCCCAAGCTTGAAAGGACTTTCTTGTCTTTGATATTTTTTTATTCTATCCTTCAAGACTCCTCAAATCTAGTAGAAAGAATGGCTATATTCAACTAATACTAGTTGTCACTCTGTTCATGGCACAACTTTAATATTCCTTTAATAAAGGTTGTGATAAAGAAATTATTATTGTTGTTGTTGTTATTGTTATTACTATTAGTATTATTATTGCTGCTGCTGCTGCTGTTGTTGTTGTTGTTGTTGTTAATATTATTATATATATATATATATATATATATTTGTATAAGCTTTCAAACAAATGCTGGTTCTTTTTAATAGTGTATATAAACATTATTTTGATTTACAAATTTGCGCAACGTATAGAGTTGTGAGTTTTTGACTAAGTGGGCATTAATATTTCATAGGGAAATGAAAGGATGGAGGAAATAAATTTGTAAATTCTGTAACAAATCCAGAGAGTAAATAATAATATATGAAAGGAAAAAGAACAGGACAGGTCATTACGACATGCAGCCAGAGATAAGGTGATATTAACTATAGATATTAAATGATATTAAATGTTGTAGTTCAAATATACACTAAATAATTAACCTCAGATTTCTGAATTATTAAGCTAATAAGTCTAGAGAAATTTTGTCGCTCAGGCTCCTAGGCATGTATTTTCTGCAATCAGTGGCTCATTCTAAATCTTAGACCTCCTTAAAGCAATTTTTCAGCTTTTGCTCTTATATCGTTTTCCTAAGAAGCGAAGTAAACATTATACTTCACTTTCCTATGTACACAGACTATGTCTATTTCATTTGTATGAATAAATTTACTCTTATAAAAAAATTAAAAAAAAAATTACACTTCACTTGGCAAATGGTGCTCTCATTCTTCCATGATCCAATGGTACAACATTAACCAATGAAAGGAGGTCTGCCCTATCTTTTCTGCTGATTACATTCTTCTTTGTTGGTTGACTCCTTTCTAAACATCAAGCCTTATGCACTAAACTGAATTGTTGCCATCAAAGTCTATCCAATTGCCATTTTTGGTTCAACTCCATCGGTGAATTTGATTCAGCAGCAGAAGTTGCTGTCCAATATATTATTCTAGTAGCTTTTATAATTGTTATCAGCCTTGCAGAGTTACTTATAATTTCTATATTCTAATGCAGGACACAGCAGCAACTGACAGAAACCAATGAGTTAACAGATAAATGAGGTTTGGACTTGCTATCCATATCAAACTTTACAATTTGCCTTCTCAGTCAATTTGTGTGATACACTGGTTCAAGTATCTGATAGTTGAAAAAGAAAGTGTATGGTAGTTCTATCCCTGTTGGTACTGAGTTAATTAAATCAAAGCTGAATAGAGTTAACAATATGCACATCTGGCTCCTGTATGCATACAAAATTGAAAATGAACCTCATCCAGTTTGTAATATTAGATCAGCATGGTCAAAATGAGTGGTGTAAATTATTACTCTTGAATAATCTTGATTAAAAAGCTGGTTCTGGTGGATGTTAGACAAGTATTGATATTGGCTAAATGATGGGTTTTGAGATCTTTCTTTATGGTCATTAGTTTGTAATTTGAGCCACATGCAATAACCAAATAGGTGGTTGACCTTATAGTTTTAGGGTTTCCTTTGCCAATAGTTGTCTTATCGAAAGAAATCAGCTCTAAACATTGGACATCCAGATCATTAAGAATGCACCATCCGTCTCTTTCAGTGCAGCAGTTTCATTGTATATGTCAAGTCATTGAAACCTAAAACATAAAATCTTATACCCAAAGTGAAAATTTTTCCTTGACGATGTTTTGTTTTTGGCATTTAGGGGATGCTGTAACTGGTTTATGGAAAATAGGTTCATTTCAATGTATTCACAATGACCTTAAAGAAGGTTATAGTTCGAGTTGTAATGACCAAACTATATTTGATTGTGATCAACACAGGAATAGAGTTTTCACTGAAAGCCAAAAATCACCATCAACTGCTTCAAGGTCTTTTTGACAGAAGCTATCTGAGAGCTCCCGAACCAAAAGCAGGGAAGCACTGAGATGGTGCTGTTCCATCAGGAATCTTGGTGTTGACCAGATTGGGTGGGAGTGCGTCCTTTGGAGTAGTGTCAAAACGCAAGGGTTTGGTTTGGTTTGATAGGCATATATTGAAAAAAGTCACAAAGAAAAGAGATTGTTTCCATATGCCCAAAGGCCAAAAGTTGAAAAGATTATGAATGTGATGTCTGATTTGGAAAGTCTCAAATCTACCCCCAATTAAGGTAATCAACTTCTATTTTGTGGAGATTATTAGATATATGTTGTATATTTCTCCTGATGGTTATGGTCTTATGGACATGGTTTTCTTCCTTTTTTTTTTTTCTTTCTTTCTTTGGTTGCTTTCTTTGTATTTAAAAAAAAAAATAGAAATGCATTGGTAGAGACCACCTACCCCCACAATCGTTATCACTGACATCATCCACAATATAGTATTAAATAATTGTGGCTAAAGGTCATAGCCTCGTGGGTAATACTTGTTGAATGACATAAAGCAGCACGCCTCGAAAACCTTGTGGGTTCCGTCAGAGATTGAAAACAAAAAAACAAAAAAAAACTATATAATAACACAATATATAAACGTATAAAGAGAGCAGAGCTAGTCATTTATTTTTCTAATACATAACTGCTAAAAAATATGTTAGTGCAGCGTAAATATATCTAGAATAACATTTATTTTATTTTATTTTATTGGCAGGCTACCATAAAGGGTGGAATCTGTTTCTTATATATATATATATATATACACTTTCAAGTAACGTAATCTCATTAAAAAATGCAGACGGGGGAATCCAATTACACATTCCAAATATTTTTTTCTCGTCTAACCAAAAAAAGATTGTGAGTGCAATAATTGTGGCTCAAAAGTCATGGTTAAGGTGGAATCCTTCAGAGGCTTGCACAGATGCATCTTTTGTGAGACGTCAGATTACAAAAAATATACGTGAAAGAGAATAGAGGTCGATCATATCCGTTGTTAAAATAGGTTATATTCATCTTATTAAATACTTGATTTATTTGAATGGAATCTGTTTCTCATATATTTTAGTGCCTGTCTGTATATCGACAAGAGAAATTATGGGTGCCATCTTTTAGACAAAATGAATCCAATCCCAGTCAAGGATCCAACTTGCCCATTTGGATTCCATTATGTGACACTAAATCGTTTATAATTCCAAGGAATATTTTGTTTTTTTCTTTCTTTGGTTCCCGTGCGATTCAAATCAATTCCATTATTATAAGAACTCAGCACCAGGCATTGGAATACAAGTCATGACTTTAGACTTTACAAAGCTTCTTTTTTTTAATTTTTGTAATTTTAGTAAGTGGTGTAGACTAAAATTAAGTTAAATATTATTTCCATAAGACATTAAGTTTTGTAAACATTAAGTATAGTTTATATTTTATATAGTGAGTTGAGATGAAATAAAATAAGATAAAAATTAAACAATAAATAAATTTTTTTTAATGTTATTATTATTTTAATATTTGAATAAGTTAAATTATTTATAATATTTTATTTAGAAGTTTAAAAAAGTTATAATGATTATGTTGAATTGTTTATTATATTTTATTTAATTATTTAATATATAGAAGTTAAAACAAGATTTGACTAATGAGATGAGATAAGATGATTAGATTTGTGAATGGTAATAAAATGGTTTGTAATACTAGTGAAATTATTTGGGTTAAGATATTTTATAAGGTTTGAGAAATGAGAGAGAAAAAATTGCATAAAAATATTATAAAATTAAAATATTATTTTTTATTTTGTAATTTAAAAAAAATTGAATTATTTTTCTATTTTGTTTAGTAGTTTGAAAAGGTTATAATGATTAAGTACTAACTAAATTAAAAAAAAAAAAACTCTTTAAAATTAAAAATATTTATTTATTTAAATATTGAAATGAATTCAGATTAGATGGGATTAAAGAATTTTAAGGCATTGTTCACTTTCAGAAAGTTTTTTTTTATCTAATTTTATTTAATTATTATAATTTTCTTAAATTTTTATAAAAAAAAAATAAATTAATTTTTTCAAATCTTAAAATAAAAATAGTATTAAAAAATATATTCTAATAAATTTTTATTTAATTTTTCAACTTTATCTTAATTTATTTTATTTTATCTTATTTTATTTTATATACGAAAATAAACGAATTTTTTAAATAATTTATTAGATTAAGAGCTTATATAGTGTGCAACACCCAATCAAACAAATCCGACTTTTCTGAAATTCGGATGCGGCAGTAAAGTTCACAGCCGAAATTCAATTCTATAAGTTTTCGACGGTAGCGTGCGTATAAAACAGGAAATTAATGGAAGGTTTGGAATTTGTGTAAAGCCAACACCTTTGACCATCATACCAAAGTTGGTGAAAGCCCGATTTGATATGGTGGGATGCAGATCTCAAACTTCTGTTCTTATGTTTATATTTATCAAAGACTTATTTGGTAATGAACTTATATTTTGATTACTATATGGTTGAAACAAAGAAATCAAATTTTTTAGATCTAGTTTTTGGAATCTTCTCTCTCTCTCAAATGGGATATTTTTGTTTGTGAAAGGAAAATGATCAAACTAAAGAAAGGAAGAAAGATCCATACTTGGTAAATTAAAGGTCACAAAAAGACCATTTTCAGGCACAATCTCCTCCTTTAAAGGGGTCATGACTCATTTTGCATTAAAATCACAAGGTTTGTAAAGGGATCATGACAAATGAGAACCACACATGAAGAACCCTCTACGGCCACTTTTTCAATTTTGTTCTTTTCTAAATCCAAGCGTTGTGTTGTAGTTTTTCACAAGACAAATATGGACAAGCCATACCATTCTAGAAATGCCAAAAGAAAAACAATGAAAAAGGCTTATTATTTAAATAATAAATATAAGAATAATAATCTTCTAATGGTTGAATAGTTTTAACTTGTAAACTAAATTTATTCCTATATTTTATCATGTCATAATTATAATCTCGTTTATTAAAATAAAATGAAGTCTTTTCTATTAAAAATAATCTAAGAATGGAAAATGCAAACAATTGAAAGCAGCCACTCCATCTCGAGGGGTTAACTCCGTCGTCTGAGATTTTAATGGAGGAGAATCGCAGAGGGAAGGAGAGATTCCTCCATGAATAAAGGGGAGGAGATCCCTTTCAAATCGGCGACTCTACGATCACTCACTATCCATCCCTAAATATATTTTTTAAGGCAATTCTAAGATAATGCTGCGCTATTTCTCTGTCCGGCAAAGATTTTAATCCCTATCGCTTGTCATTTACATCCCAAATTCTACAAATTCTATGAAATGTTTCGATCATCACAATTTCCCAACATGCTCAACATTCCAAAGACACTAATTTCCAATTTGTCAAACAAGATCTGATTACACTACCAAACACCAAAAGGAGAATCGGAAAAAAGAGGATTGCAGATTAAACTGCATCCACAATTCATAATTTCCTTCTTCTTGTTATTGTTCAATCGGAGGGAGAGGAAGAGAGAAAGTGTTGAATGTGATCGAGGAAGGTGAGGTGCTGAGGCCTATCCTTCCGCTTCACATAACCCTTGGTTTCCCTCTCCGTATAAGCGCTCAATCCCTTCTTCCCATTCTTCATCCACAGCTCCATCGCGTAGCTCCTGTGCGCGTAGTAGGCCTCCGCGCTCGTCAGCCCCTCGGAGCCGCACGGCATGCTAAAACCACCATTGATCCCGCCATCGGCGTTATCACGGGGCTCTAACTCTAATAGAATAGGGAGCCTCTCGTAGTGACCGCGACTTGTGCCCTCCAACTCGTCCATCCTCGCCAGTCCCTTAATCGACACCGCGTAGAGCTCGCCGTCGACGCGATGGCCGCAGCCGGGGATGTCAAGGAGGAAGGGGACTCGGTAGGGCCCGCATACCAGCGGGTAGTTTTCGGTGGTACGGACGGTGCCAATAAAGGCGGCGTCTCCGGTTCGCATCAGCTCCTGCATTAGAGTGTGGTTGGAGAACCCACGCTTCAGCGTCCCGTAGGTGAATATGAGGCTTCGGCGCTCGTCCTGCATCCTCTCTTCTGCAACCATGATCACTGGTAAAGAAGGAATGGGAATCTTCAGCAATGGCGGATAGAAAGTGGAGAATGAAAGAAGATGAGACGACGTATCTTTGTGGCGGATAGGAAAGAGGCTTCGGCCGAGATTCGGTTTGAGATACGGTTAGTTTGGGAAAAGGAGCCCTATAAGGCCCCTATTTATAAGAAAAAATTTACTCAATCATTTATTATTTACATAATTTCTATACATTATATTTTATTTTATTTTATTTTTAATTAAATACTTAATATATAAATAATAAAAAAATTAATTTAATTTTTAAAAAAATTCAAAATGAAAATCTTAAAGAATTAAAAAAATAAAAAAATAAAAAATAATAACATGTAAAAGATGAAAAATTATATAGAACTCCTCTATTTATTATATGTTTGATGAAGGCTTTACAATTTTTAAATAAAATAAAAATAAAAATAAAAACAAATTATTAATGGCAAAGTATTTCAAAAAATAATTATTAATACCAAAGACTCAAAGCTTTGAACATGTTCAGAGGCAAACAGAGAATTTCGTTAATTCTTTTTTAAATATTAGGTATAACAAAAAAAAAAAAAAAAAGAAGAGAGAGAGAAAGAAGAGTTTTATATTTGAGATTTGAGAAAGTGTGTAATCGAAAGTTGTTTGATAAAGTTTAAAGAGCATCTTTGAATAGGAAGTATCTGTTATAGAGATTTTATTGGACCCAAATATGAATTTGACATCTCATATTATATATAATTGAAATTTACATCTGCTTACACCATAATAAGGGCATCTTGGTGAAGTACACTAACATTTCACCCCCGGAATGACCCTTCCCTCTTCACACATCCTTCGATCACTTTCCTCCGCACAAAAAACAAGCAAAATTAAAAACCAACACAGTATCCAAATCGATGCTAAATTCAAACCCAAATTCCTGTTTTGGGTCTTCTTTTTCTTTTGTTTTGGCCTGAAAAAAAATTAAAAATATTTTGAAATGCTCCCTCGTATTAGAAAAAAAGTCTATCTCAAATCCATCTTATTAATATATTGATGCTAGATTTTGAAAGGGAAATAAAAATCCATGGCAAAACATACCAACAAGGCTGGTTGGCGTCAATAGGATATGTGAGATGGCACCATACCCATCGCACTATCGGAGTCTGGGAGATGACCACCAACAGTAGCAATACAATACCAAATCTTCTGAGCTACAAGAAAATCGAGAAGCAATCATCAACAACTGCGAAGTTCGGCCAGAATTGCTGCAATCTTCAATCTTCAAGTTCTATGTCCCAAAATTCTAAATTTCAACTTCATTTAGTTTCTCAGCAACCAAACGAAGCATAAGCATAGTTTTGGTTAAAGGCTTAAAGCATTATTAGTAAAAACCTAAGAGCTCAATTTAATCGTGTTTTTTTGCAACGGACTCTAATTTCTTGCTCTAGCATTGTGGAGAAAAATCCATTAGGAGACACGTCGAAGATCAGCGAAAAGAACAACAAAATCCACAGACCAACGAACGACAAAACCTTAATTCTTTTTAATCATGAAGGAAAAATGACAAAGATCTATGGTTTTGGACCTTCGACGAAAAGAACAACAAAAGCCACAGACCAACGAACGACAAAACTTTAATTCTTTTTAATCATGAAGGAAAAATGACAAAGATCTATGGTTTTGGTCCAAGGGAATACAAATACATAAATGTAACGGTTGTTGGAATAAGTTATAATATATATATATATATATATATATATTTATGAAAGTTGGAGGAGTAAAACTTGTGATTAAAATTGTTGAGAATTGTTCTCGCTAAACTGTCGTTAGACATGTCGCTCGAGCAAAGTCAAAGTCGAGATTTCGCTCGACTCTCGCTCGACAAATCAATCGAGCGAGAGTCAGGCAATGATCTCGCTAGATATTCGCTCGATATTTTGCTCGAGCGCGAAACTGTTTTAATGAATCCATGTGATGTCTGAAGGAAAGACGCGCCTCAATCGAAACGATGTGTTGTTACTGTTGGTTACTCGATCTCTCTCGAAAAGTCGCTCGAGCGAGAGCCAGGCTGTGACTTCGCTCGATATTCGCTTGATGTAATGCTCAAGCAAGTGGTCAAGCAGTAATTTTGCTCAACCCTCGCTCGAAACTTCACTCGAGCGAGAAACAACTAATTTGCTAATTACGTGATTTTTCACAGATGTTTTTTCAAGCTTTATAAATAGCGTGGTGACAGATTTGTAAAGTCACGAAAAATCCTTCATCTTCTTTTGTTTTTGTCATTTTCAATAATAACTCTAGAAACTCTACAAAATTGCTATTTGTAAAATCTACAAATAGCAATTTTGTAGAGTTCAAAGGCTTTGTTGTATCCTAGAGACGATTTGCTAGAAACCTATTAGAAAACTCTTTGTGAGTGAGGGCAAATATCGTCTTAAAGACAGTATAATTATACGCCCCAAAGCCTTGATAATTATCATATTCTTGTTTCTTTCTCTATAAATTTTTCCAACAAGTTTAAGACGATATTTGTCATGGAATGAGGATCTGATTCTACTGCTTTCAAAGTCATGAATCAATATTTTGTGAAATTAAACAGGTTTAATGGATCCAACTTCACTCGCTGGCAATATAAGATGAAATTTTTTCTGACTGCAGTGAAGATCTTCTATGTTTTGGAACCAATTCCTGCACCAACTCCTGAAGATTCTGAGACGGTCAACGCATTAAGAAAGAAATGAGAGAATGATGAATTGGTCTGCAGATGTCACATTCTAAACACTCTTTTTGATCACTTGTATGATTTTTGTACCACTATGAAATCACATTTGGAAATATGGAATGCCCTTGAAGCGAAGTATAAAACAGAAAAATTGGGTACTGATAAATTTATAATCTTGAAGTACTTTGAATTTAAAATGGTGGATAATTTATTTGTGTTAGACCAAATGTATGAGTTGCAAGCCTTGGTCAACAAATTTTGTGATTTGTCTATTGTCATTCCTGAGTTATTCCAAGGGGGAGCAATTATTGCAAAACTTCCACCAAGTTGAAATAATTATAGGAAGAAGTTTCTGCATATGGCAGAAGAACTCACTTTAGAACAAATTGAAAAGCATTTACGAATTGAAGAGGAGAGTAGAATTCGTGATGATAGATACTTCGATTTTAAAGTGAATGTGAACAATGTGCAAAAGGGTGATGAAAATAGAAAGATTTTTCTTAAACTTAAGAAGGAAAACACCTATAAAAAGAATTTTTTTCATCAATAAAACGAAGAAAAATAGGCAATGTTTCAACTTTGGAAAGAAATGTCATTACATTCGTGAGTGCAGATTCTTGAAAAATAACAAAAATGATGATGACAGCAATTCAAATGTTGCAAATGCAATTGAGAAAATCATTGCAATGGTGGAAGAAATGGAGATTGGCATGATAACTGAAGTGCATCTCGCCTCTACTATAAACTCTTCCGATAGGTGGTTTGATTCTGGCGCTATAATACATGTGTGCAATGATAAAACGCAATGCAAAAATTATGTTGAGGCTACTAATGGCCAAAAAATCCTTGTGGAGAATCACAATGCAATCCAGGTCCACGGAAGAGGAAATGTTGAGATGTAACTCACTTCTGGGAAGAAACTTGTGATAACCAATGTTTTTCATGTTTCAGAAATTAAGAAGAATATTTTATCTGCCAATTTACTATGTAAAAATGGCATTAAGGTTGTCCTTGAGTCTGACAAATTAATTTTGTCTAAGAATGGTATATTTTTAGGCAAAGGATATTCCTGTGATGAGATGCTTAAACTCAATATTATTCTTAATAAAGATGCTTCAGATTCTGCTTATATACTTGATTCATTTTCTTTGTGGTATGGTCATTTAGCACATTTGAATTTTAAATACTTGAAATACATGTCAAAGCATGGTTTGATAGCTTACGACAATGTAGTTAATTCAAAATGTGAAATATGTATTCAAGCAAAAATGACTAAAAAACCATTTCCTACTTCTAATAGAAATTCACAAATTTTAGAACTTATATATTATGATATTTGTGAGTTAAATGACATTTTGACTAGAGGAGGAAGAAGATATTTTATTACATTTATAAATGACTTCTCTATATATATTGTTGTGTACTTGTTGAAGAGTAAAGATGAGGTCTATAACATGTTCATTCGATATAATTCATAAGTAAAAAATTAAAAGAAAAATAAGATTAAAATTTTTAGAACTGATAGAGGTGGAGAATATTTCTCATATGAATTTTTTAGTTTCAGTGAAGAACATGGGATTATATATCAAATGACATCACCTTACACATCACAACAAAATAGTTTGACATAACGGAAAAATAGAATACTTGTAGACATGGTAAATGCTATGATTTTAAGTACAAAATTGGCTTTCAATTTGTGAGGAGAGACATTATTTACAGCATGTCATGTACATAATAGAATACCATCCAAAAAATTACAAGTGTCACTTTATGAACTCTTAAAATGTAGGGGTGTTTGGCATTTTACAGAGTTTCAAATCCTGAGAGGACTAAATTAGGACCAAGAGCTATAAAAAGTGTGTTTGTTGGCTATGCTGAAAATTTCAAGACATATAAATTATTGGACTTGAGTTCTAACGTCATAGTAAAATCAAGAGATGTTGAACTTATTGAAAATAAGTTTAACAATGATTCTGAATTTGTTTCAGAACCCAATCATACACAAAGTTATAACTCTAACTTGAATAACTCTCTTAATAAAAATAAAAGAAATATTAGAGATTTTCTAGTAGTGCAAAGAAGAAGTCAAAGAGTTGGAAAAGAAAAGAATTTTGATCCTGATTTTGTCAACTCTTGCTTTAGTTTTTCTCATGGAAGGAGACTTAAATACAGTCCTTAACAAAATTCTCATTGTTTTAAACATGGAGGATGATCCAAAAAATTTTAAAGAAGTTTTGTCTTCTAGAGATGCAACCTTTTGGAAGGAAGCAATAAATGATGAGATCGACTCAATATTATCTAATAATATTTGGGTTCTAGTGGACTTACTTCCAAATTCAAAACCTATCGACTGCAAATGGGTATTAAGAATGAAGTATAATAATGATGGTAAAGTTCATACCTTTAAAGCAAGATTGGTTGTAAAAGATTTTAGTCAAAAACAAGGAATAGATTATTTTGATACCTGTGCTCTAATGGCAAGAATCACATCAATTCGCGTACTTATTACTCTTGCATCAATATATGATTTAGTTGTGCATCAAATGAATGTAAACACTGCTTTTTTAAATGGTGAACTTGATGAGGAAGTTTATATGGAACAACTTGAACGATTTGTTCTACCAAGAAATGAAAAGAAAGTGTGTAAATTAGTCGAGTCATTATATGAACTAAAACAAGCACCCAAACAATAACATGAAAAGTTTGATTCTGTTATTTTGGCTAATGGTTTCAAACATAATAGTGATGATAAATGTATTTATTTAAAATTTACGGAGGATTATAATGTTATTGTTTGTCTTTATATTGATGACATGCTAATTTTTTGTACTAATATGGAAGTCATATCTGAAATCAAAAAGTATTTGACTTCAAAACAAAATGAAAGATTTTAATTAAAGAAATACTATTTTGAGTATTAAAGTGAAGAAATATAGTGATGGTTATAGATCATGTCAATCTCACTATATTGAGAAAGTACTTATTAAATTCAAACATTTAGGAATAATAAAGGTTAATACACCATTTGACTCTAGTGTCAAGTTGGATAAAAATTTTAGAAAAACAGTAGCACAACTGGAGTATGCTAATGTGATTGGTAGCATGATGTATGTTATGCATTGTACTAGACCTGATATTGCTTTTGTTGTGTACAAACTTTCAAGATACACTAGTTGTCCTAGTGTAGACCATTAAAAAGCAATTGGTAGAGTTCTTGAATTTTTTAAAAAAATAATTGGTTTAGGACTCTTTTATTCAAAATTTCTAGTGGTACTTGAAAAGTACTCAGATGCTAGTTGGATCACTAGCATAAGTGATAATAGATCCACAACAGATTGAATATTTATCCTTGGTGGGGGTGCTGTTTCTTGGGCATCAAAGAAACAAACACGTATCTCTCATTCCACAATAAAATTTAAGTTTATTGATTTAGCAGCAATAGAGAAAGAAGCAGAATAGAGAAAGAATATATTATTGGATATAGAGTTGTAGTCACAACCTATGCCTGTTATTTCTCTGCATTGCGATAGTAAAACTACTATGTCTAAAGCGTACAATAAAATGTACAATGGAAAGTTTAGACACATAAGTTTAAAACATGATTATATTAGACATTTAGTAGTTGATGAAATCATAACGATCGTTTATGGGAGGTCAATTTGTAACTTAGCAAATCCATTTACCAAAAGTTTATCGCAAGAATTGGTAAGAATCACATCCATTGAAATGAGACTAAACACTTTCAAGAGAATCACCAGTAGTAGTAACCCAACTCTTAAAACTTACATAGAAAAGTTTAATGGATAATAACAAGTTACTGATTTGTGATTAGTAGAGTACTAGATAATAAAGTCTCATTCAGGATAGAAAGTGTTTGACTGTTATGTTAGAAGATGATGAATTTTACTCTTAATGAAATTCAGATTCAGAAGTGTCTTGGTAACGAGGACTAGAGGAACTTTGCCTATATGAACATAGAAGTTGTGTCATTTCTAACAAGAGATTTAGGTTTATCTCTTGCAAATATACATTAAATCAGGATGTAGCACAAGGCCATAATAGTACTAATTATTTTGAAATTCTATTGAGAAAAAAATATTATTGTGTGTGTGTTGGTTCTGATTTTGGACTAAAAAGTATTAGTTTAAGCCTAGGCCATCAATTACTTTTCAGAATTTTGAACTACTTACACTAAGAGAATGTTTAAGTCAAAAAATACTTTTTTTTTATGCATGATAATGTCAATAGTGGAACAAAACTTTAAATACATATCACAACATAGTGGGGGATTGTTGGAATAGGTTGTAATATATATATATATATATGAAAGTTGAAGGAGTAAAACTTGTGAATAAAATTGTTGAGAATTGTGAATAGGCATAAATCTCGCTAGACTGTCACTGGACATGTCGCTCGAGCGAAGTTAAAGCCGAGACTTCGCTCGACTCTCGCTCGACAAGTCGCTCGAGCGAGAGTCAAACAGTAATCTCGCTAGATATTCGCTCGACATTTCACTCGAGCGCGAAACTGTTTTAATGAATCCATGCGACGTTTGAAGGAAAGATGCGTCTCAACCGAAACAATATGTGTTGTTAATGTTGGTTGCTCAATCTCACTCAACAAGTCGCTCGAACGAGAGCCAGACTGTGACTTCGCTTGATGTAACGCTCGAGCAAGTGGTCAGGCAATAACTTCGCTCGACCCTTGTTCGACACTTCGCTCGAGCGAGAAATGACTAATTTGCTAATGACGTGATTTTTCACAGATATCTTTTAAAAGCTTTATAAATAGTGTGGTGACAGATTTGTAACGTCATGAAAAATCCTTCATCTTCTTCTGTTTCTGTCATTTTCAATAGTAATTTCAGGAACTTTACAAAATTGCTATTTGTAGAGTTCAAAAGTTTTGTTGTATCCTGGAGACGATTTGCTAGAAACCTATTAGCAAATTCTTTATGAGTGGAGGCAAATATCGTCTTAAAAACAATATTACTATACGCCTCAAAGTCTTGATAATTATCAGATTCTTTTTTTCTTCTCTAAAAAAATTTTCCAACAACAGCGAAGGGGGAGAGATTGTTGATCAACATCGATTTCCAGTCAAAATTTAAGATAGCTCAATCAACGGGTGCATACAAGGCAATCATGCAATCATTGACGTACAATTTTGTAGGAAAGAAAGATTGGGAGGAAGAAAGGCTACCATAAGACATGGCGTCGACACCAACAAAGTTCACGATGTTGAGGGGGGAGGGATTTTCTAAGGCATAAATGGTGAAGTTTTTGGGATCTCCGATGAAATTCACTACATCAGGGTCAATATGTTCATGGCATTGAGTGGCGGCAGATTTGATAAGACAAAGATGAGCAAGAGGGATGGGGATTCAAAGAGAGAGAGACAAAGAGGGGGAGAGAAATCCTTTGAGATGTAATGCTTCAGTAGCTAGATATGGGTTTTATGTGGCGTTATGTAATTGATGTCTGTTGTTTGGAGATAAATGAGTTAGTCCTATTTGAAGTTCTTGATGCCGACGTTGATGTGTTCACGACGTTGAGTAGTGGCAAATTTGATAAGAGAGACGAGAAAGAGGGATAAGGATTTGATGAGAGAGAGACAGAGGGGGGAGAGAAGGAAAATTTTAGAGGCAACCAGGGTAATAACTCTGGTATGGCGTCATTTTTTTTTTCTCGTGCTGCTCATTTTGCTCTTATAAAGCTCTCTCTGCTCTTTCATCTTTTCTTTCTAACTTAAGTATATCAGAATCTCTGCCCCTTGATCTCTCTCTCTCAGATGTTCTTTCTCTCTCTCTAACCCCTTCCTATTTTTTTCTCTATCTCACTGGTTTGTCCATCTTTGCTCCATTGTTGATTTTGGTTGAAGAAGTTTACCCCTAATAAATATGTACTTCGACATCTATATTCTCAATGATGATATTTAAGAATTTGCATTCCCAAGAATTTGATATTAAAGGCAAAAAAATATGAGTCCAACCGCCATTGATCCAAAACACAAGAAATCCTCTATCTTTCTCCAAACAAACCACAGTGTCGAGCACAAAGACAAAAACTCTACAATGAACTGTCATGGCCAAACAAGCGAGCAAAACCAATGTGTGCCTGGTGTGGGTGTGAGAGATGGAAAAAGAGAAAAGATAGAGATATCGAGAAAGAGATGATAAGTCTCTAGAATGCGATTCTTGGGATAAAGAGAATGGGAAAATGAGAGTATCGTGCGTGTTAGAAGAAGAAGAAATAGAAGAAGAAAAGTGAAAGGAAGAAGAGGTCACGAGATGGAAGAAAAATGTGTTTTCAGTATTCTTTTTTTTTTTAAATAATTAGCCAACGTGGCAGCTGCGTAGCCATGGTGGGAATCCCTCTCGAGGGTCCCTAGCATTACTCGGGAGAGAAGTCCTTTGAGATGCAATGCTTCAATAGCTAGATGTGAGTTTTATATTACGTTATGTAATAGGTGTCTGCTATTTGGAGATAAATGGGTCAGTCCAATTTAAATATTTTCTCTAAAGTTTAATAATTTATTGAGATCAATTTTTTAAGGTGGGCAGGTATGATCAAAAGTTGTTCCGATCAAATTAAATTGTGATGTATTTTGCATTGAGATTTGTAAAAATAAGTAATTCATGGAAATAAATAGGTAATATTGAAATTTTGTGTAGATGAAAAAATAATGACATCTGTTTTCACGAATTTCTGTCTTTTTTGTGTGTTTTTCTATCATGAAAAGTGAAAACTACGGTAAATGATTTAATAAGTAATTCGGAGACGAAAATTTGGTTTGGGGTTTCAATTTTCGAAAACAAAAACTTTTGTTGAAATTAATATATATTTATATATTCTTAGATTTTTTTTTACTTCCAAAACCAAACACAAACTTAGGCAAATGATTCTTATTCGATTTTTCATATATTAGAATGGTCGGTTATTTTATAAAAAAAAAATCTGAAATAACTTTTGTTGTTTTAAAAATAAAAGTCAGAGTGAAGACAGTTTTTATAAATATTTGTGGACTCATGGTTCTCCGACATAAATGGGCTGAGCCCAAATTAAATTTAAATGGGCTTAGCCCAAATTAAATTGTTCAATAAAAATGTCAAGAGTGTACATAAAAAATGGGCCCGTGTACCTATATTCAGATTCAATCCCTAGGGTTTTACACATCTTTGCGAAACCCTCTCTCTCGTGAGCTCTAAACCCTTTCTACCGCTTTCTTGCCTGACAAGCTCAAAGACTAAACCCTCCCTGTCGGGCAGTGTACGGTATCGAGAGCTTAAATTTTGCATTTTTTTAAAATCAGAGTTTTCTTTTTTCAATCTTTCATAGTTCGTTGCCTGTTAATGGTGACTCTGAAGTTTTGTTCTTACATATGAATATAGCACGGTTTACTTGCATTGGCTTTTTCCTTTTTTCGAAAATGAGAAGTATAATCGAGTTAATGATCTTTTTTCTATTTTTTCCTAACATGTTTATTAGATTTACTTTCTTTGAGTATAATGGTTGCTTATGATTGTTTCCCACTTCCCTTCACATCAATACTCTCATCCTCTTTAATCGTTTGAAATAAAACAATGACGGTTTTCCTTAAATTGTAGGGTTGTTTACTCCATAGTTTAATTTAGTTTGTTGTATTCTCTAGTTGAAGGATATATTGTGTTTCTAATTAATTAGGGTTTCCTGCTTATAAAAAAATAAATTGTTAAATTAACATTTCCTCCTAGTATTCATGTTGCATATCAGGGACGTACCTTGCCCCTTTTTTTACTTCATTGTGCCCATTCTCTTTATGTATGGTTTGCAGCTGCAAATTTCTGCTTCGTGTGTATAATGGGTGGCATGATTAGTACATTTTTTTTTTAAGTTTCCTTTCTTGTGACACAAACAGCCTCATTGACATTTAATTGCCCATTCTCAGCATTTTCACAAAATGAATTTGAACAACGTTAAAGTTCCGAAGATGCCTAGTGGTGGTGCAGCTTCTACTATGCTTAGGCTAGGAGTTATCGGTGCACTAGGTTTGTATGGTGCTGCCAACAGTCTCTACAATGTTGAGGGAGGGCATCGAGCCATCATGTTCAACCGTTTAGTTGGTGTCAAAGACCAGGTTATTGTTTTGCCTTAAATTCTTCTGAAATTTTGTTAAAGGTAATTAGGTTATTTCTTAACGGTTTTTCTTGTATGCTTCTTGTAATACCTGGTTGTTGAAGACTTGAAGATACACCTACTATTTTAAATCATACGTTCCTGACATCTCCACGTTTTTATGCTTCTCATCATCTGTACATTAATGGGGTTGAGTGTGCAGGTTTATGCTGAAGGGACACACTTTATGGTTCCATGGTTTGATAGGCCAGTAATCTATGATGTCCGTGCAAAACCCCATCTAGTGGAGAGTACTTCTGGGAGCCGTGACCTCCAGATGGTAAATTCCCTTCTTGCTGCTGCTTCCGAAAATTGAAACAATTATGTTTTTTATATGTGGTTGCATCAAAATCTTTCTAAGGAACCAACAGAGATTGAAAGTGGTGAGATGTACCAAAATATATAGGCGCTTTCTTTGGACATTGTTTTAATAGGGATCAAACTCTTTTCTTAAGGAAACAATCAAGATTGAAAGGGGTAAAAGGCGTTCCAAAATATATTAGAATACTTTCTTTGGATATTTTTTTTTTATTATTATTAAGGAACAATTGTTTGCTGGAAAGTACCAGATATACTCATTAGGTGTCAGCTGCTATGTTGATGATTTCTTGCTGCGAATGTACTTTATTCAATCCCAAATAATGTGGCATCCAAATACATGAGGCCTATAAAATAGATACACGTGATTTCTTGCCACTTGATTAATGATCACTGGATAATCCTATGAATATCTCATCATGTTGTTTTTGCTGTTTTTTAAATATAATAAAGTTTTGCTAGATATATATACATACAAGTAAAGAAGAAAATTAGACAGCTATAAGAATGAGTGCAAAGAGCCTTTGAAGACAAATTTACTAGCCCAACACCAACTCCAATTAAAGCAGAGTTGGAGCACCTCCGTCCTTGATCAGAAAACATTGGGGGAGCAGTTTTAGCGACAGATATTTTGCACACCCCTAGTAACACTTACGTTTTTAATGGATATAACATGTTATTATTTTAATTATTAGTTGTCCTTTATATTTAACTGTTGTTTTTAATTTCAATGTAAAATTAATATGCTGGCCCTCCTGTATGTTGAAGAGCCACTTTTACATGTGGACTTGACTTTTAGAGTGTAGCAAGCCATTGCTGAAACTCCTGCGCCTTCAATGTTTGAAATCTTATCACCACCTCCTCTATCACCTTTAGGAAACTAACTAGTCTATAAAATGTGTGCTTGGAAGTCTTGAGATTTTGGGATTCTTTTAATCTTAGGGCCTGTTTGTTTTGAGAGACAAAACCAAAGCTCTAAGAGCATCCACAATGGTCTCATCAAAAAAATCATTAAAATTTGATGAGAAGTATAAATTTGATGAAGTGAACATACCATACTCATCATAGCTCCATGTTGGATTCATCATTAGACTCATCAAAATAATAATATAAAAATATTTCTTTTTAAATTTTTTTCAATATTTTATAATTATACTAATTATATGTATATTAATAATTTAATTTAATACTTAAATTATTACTTTCAACAATGTTTAATAAAACTAGAATTAAAAAAATATAATGAACACATTTATTCTATAGAGAAAATAAAAATAAAAAGAGAAAAAGGTGTAGAAGAAAGAAAATATATTAAATTAATAAGATGAAGGGTGAATAATAACTCTTCAAATTTGAAGGGTTTGTCTACTTTTACTGTAACTCAAAGTTTAAGAAATATGGTTTGATGAAACTAATGTGAGGTAGTTTTTAATATAAATCATCAAATTTGTGTTTGATGATTGGTTTGATGAGACCAATGAGGATGTTATAAATTATTTCAAACTCATCATTACACTTTTTCAAATCCCCATGCAAAATATAATAAAAAATTCAACTTTTTCAAATTCTAAAACCACTTTTTTCAAATCTGAAAACAAAATTAATATTAAAAAAATATATTACAACAATATTTTATTCTTTTTTTCACTTTTATCTCATCTTATCTCTGAAAACAAGCAGGGCTAGTTTTGTCTTATGTTTTCTTTGTTCTTCTTGTTTTTCTTTATCACATCTTGACTTCAGCAGAAATCCTCGAGTCTAAATGATTGGAGATAGTAGTGGCAATCGCTAATCGCTTTGGTCATGTTTAAACAATTCAACACTTGACAGCTGGTCCTCATTGGACTGCACTGTTGTTTGGGTTTTGTTGTAGGAACACAAGGAAAGGCTAAGTCACATCTTGGCCTATTCTCCAAATGACTTGCCTTCATCTTTGATTAATAAATCTTTTACTTATAAAAAAAACATTTGTATTGACTTGAGGAAAGTCCAATCCACATCTAAACTTACACTCCATAAAGATTGTTAAGGTCGTAGTCAGAAACCCTAGTTACACCTAGTAAGTAACCAATGTGAATTTTGATACTCAATGCACCTTTACCAATACATATTCACCTCTATCATGCCTCATCCACCCAATGTGGGACATAGGGGTGTTACACTAGTCCTCTAGCATCTAGTCCTCATTTGAGACTAGCTGTTTGCATCTAGTCCTATGGGTTCAAAAATATGCAGGGCTCTTATTTCTCATCTCCTTTTCATCCTTGCTAATGTTATAGTGTGGGGCTTTGTGCTCTATTTTAAATTTGAAACGTTTCTGTACCCATGCTTAGATGTATGGTGAAGGTTTTACATTAATAGACCTGTGAAGGTTGTTAGTGTTTGGGCAGCTGTAATTATTTGAATTTAGAATTCACTTTTCATGCTTCTAGAGGTAAAATACGGCATCAAACTTTTACTTCTGTGCATAATATTCCTCCTGAGTATTATTTGTATAAATTTTGACTTTGATGTACAGGTTAAAATTGGGCTTCGAGTTCTTACACGTCCTGTGCCAGACCAGTTACCAACAATTTATCGAAGCCTTGGTGAGAATTATAACGAAAGGGTCCTGCCTTCAATTATTCATGAAACTTTGAAAGCTGTTGTTGCTCAGTATAACGCCAGCCAACTTATTACTCAGAGAGAGGTGAATGCTGAGGCTTATTCTGCTTTAAAGTTCTAATTCCAAATTGATCTAATGATTTTGGATTACTATAAAACAGACCCTTTGGTTTCATAGCCTTTTATCATGTAGCTCATTAGGTCGGGATACTGTTATTGGGCTTTTCTGCCTTTGTTTTCTTGAGATTAGTGTATTGTTTCCCATTATTTGATTGGCCCTGCTCTGTACTTCAATTTTGTTTCCTTTTCTTCATGGTCCCTAGAATATTTTCATACTTCAAATTGCAGTAATTAAATAAGGATGGGCTCTAATGATGGATGTAACTCAAGTTTCATAGGCTGATGATTGGCCCTCTATTTTTTGTAGGCTGTCAGTAGGAATATTCGTGAAATTTTGACTGCAAGAGCAGCCAATTTCAATATTGCGTTGGATGATGTGTCAATCACAAGCTTAACTTTTGGGAAGGAGTTTACAGCTGCAATTGAAGCCAAACAGGTGGCTGCACAAGAAGCTGAGAGGGCTAAATTTATTGTCGAAAAAGCTGAACAAGACAAGAGAAGTGCTGTTATCAGAGCACAGGTGAGATGGAAGGGAAGTGAAAGTTTAGATACTGCCTTGAATTTGGTGCAAGATGCCCCACATGTCTTTATTTTCTAAGTCTATCATATTTCATAGAGAATGCTAGTCAATGATCTAATAGTTTGATCTCCTCTCCTGATGTCATTGTAGTGAACTGGTTTAGAATATTGGTAAACCATTGGATCATGTTTACACCATCTTCCTTGATCAAAAGCTAGTCATACTTACAGATTATTGGCTTATTTTTGTGAATCTAGAAGTTAGCAGATACTTTAGTGAGATTTTATTGTCATGTAGCAGATGCTTGAGGCTTATAGAAGTTGCTAGGAAATTCTTAAAAAAACCGTGAATAATTCTTGCTTAGCATATTGCGGTATTTTGTATCTCATGTACTTCATGCCTTCTGCATTTTCTAATAAATTCTTTGATTTTATGTTGAAACAAATCTTCGCATGTTGTTATATTCATTTATAATGAAAGAACAAATTTTTATGTAAGCATAGTGAAAGAACAAGATAATCGTCCAATGATTATATTTGCATTCATACTTGCTTGTAATTTGTTAAATTTAAATCTCTTCCATTGAAGGTCTCGTTTGTTTAACTTTTTCCCCTTCGGTTGCCAGGGTGAGGCCAAGAGTGCACAGCTCATCGGTCAAGCAATTGCCAACAATCCAGCATTCATCACTCTCAGGAAGATTGAAGCTGCCAGAGAAATTGCACATACCATCTCGAATTCAGCCAACAAAGTTTTCCTGAGTTCCGATGATTTGTTGCTGAACCTTCAGGATATGAGTTTGGAGCCTCCTGGGAAGAAATAAATATTACAAATCGAGATTACAGTGCCCCTTTTTCATTTTGTTAATGAACTCTTTCATTGCAGTGATATTGTCAGAATCAAGCTTTGGAAATTTAAATGGATAATTTATCTTAATGGCCTATTTGAAACAAGGAGATTTAAGGTGGCTTTATCAAATTACTGTCACTGCAAAAAGCCAACATCTCCAGTGTGAGACTGCTGCATTCAGTTTTGTTTAGAAACTGTTTCAACTGATATGATGGTAAGTACTACTACTGTCATTGGAGAATTACTTCATCTTTATTTAAGTAAACCCTTTTTTGAGAAAGTCACTCATTTCTGGTTTTAATTATGAATGATTTACATTGAATGCGTGCGTGAATTGTCAATTAGTTTTTATTAACTGTCTTGTTTGTTTCCCTTTTTCAAAAGGTATGTGAATCAGTGGGTGGATCAACAAAATAATCATGAAAACAAGAAGTTGGAGGACAAGTTTCATGGCTTGGCTTTCTGGCCTTTTGGCATAAAATGGAATCAATCATATAATGAAAGTTGTTGGAGAAAGTAAATGTTGGAATAGAATATTTGGTTGGGATGGAGATTCCATCCCACGTCAAAAGGGATGGAGCCAGCTTCCCCCATCCCAATAAAAAGCAGGCAAGATAAAGGTTATTTTCAATATAGAATATTATTTTCGATATTTAGTAAATCTACATGATATAAGAGAATTTCTCTGTTTCTTAAGTTTTAACTGCTACACTTTAATTCTTGCATTTTCTGGGTTCATCAAATAAGCACAAGAAAATATAGGTATATATATATATATATAATATATATATATATATATATATGCGTGTTTTTATATAGATTCTGGCCTCCTAATGGAGTAGATCGAATTTGTCAATCAAAGTAAAGCAATCAGTTGCAGCCATCCATTCGGAAAGTAAAAGGTCTTGCTATAGGCATGATATTAGGTAAAGGCTTGCCCCTAAAGTAGGGGTGGAGATGATAGCCAAAGAAAAAATTACTCTAAAAAGAAAATAATAATTAATATTATTATAATTAAAAATGCTTGGGCTTGGATTCTCTTAGGATTTTTTAGTAGGTTTAATTTTCTTTCGGGCCATCTTTTGAGTACTTTATTGTACTTTTATTTGGGCCTCGTTTCTTATTTTAGATGCTTTAAAAAAAAATCATATATATTAGGCTCTCATTGTATCATATTATTGTGATATATATATATATATTTTTTTTAAAATTAAAGGTTTATGGATGGTATCGCATCAATAAAATTGATTGAAAGTGAGATAAAATATAGTATATAGATAACTCATTCTTACTTAATATATATATATATATATATATATATCAAGTTAAAAAGCTTAATTGGTTACAAAGTGGATTCTGTTTTTTTTTTTTTTTAATTTCATATATTTTTTAATTACAAATAGGAGAGGGGAGAAAAGGAGAAATGAAAATGAGTTCTGCTATATACAACTATTTTTACATATTTTTTACGCATTCTAATAATGTGATTGGTTAAAATAATTATTTTATATTAAAAAGAGTGATGTAATCAATCACATTAGTAGAATACGTAATGAATACACTAAAATGACGGCGCATATAATTTTTGAGTGAGAATACATTCTAAAATATTATTGAAAGTGACATTTTCAAAAGAGTTCTTTAATATGTAAGATTACCTTACAAAAATATTTCTTTCTTCCCTATTACAAAATCTATTTATATAGATTATGTCTATGCTGATAATAAATTCTTAAAAGATTATTCTATTTGGACTTGGATTTTATTTACATGATGAATAGAATCTAGACTACTTATCTTTTTTCTAACTTTTTTTTGTAAAGGGAATGTAGATTCCTTTAAAAACAAAGATTTCTTTTTTATCTATATGTAATTAATCTTTAATTTAAATGATCAAAACTATCATTGGTAATTTCAAACCAAGGTCCGAATTGTTTACAAAAAAAAAAAAAAAAAACCCAAGGTCCGAAACTGCCACACGACCTCATCCATGAGGGGTAAAATTTTAGAACGGAGAAGTCCAAAACATGCTCCTTGTTGGTTTCCTTTTATTTGACTGACTCATCAACTTTCCAACGTGTCAAGTTGGTTACCTCCCGAGTGTCAATCCTAGAAAATATTTCTAAATATATATATATATATATATTCCAACCCACTCGGTCCAAAAAAAAAAATTGAATAAAAGAAAAGAATAATTAATATTCCAAAGTAGAAAAGTAAACACCAAAAATGAAAATAAAAAAACAAATTGAGTTCCTTGAAATAAACGCAAACCCCATCAAAATAAATAGATTCCATATTGGTTTTTGGTTCGGAGAGAGGTTCGGTTGTGGACTTTTAAGCCTAAGATAAGCACATCCCACACCTCCATCCCTAACCCATCCCACCCCATCCACTACCCACCACTACAAAAAGTGCCCCACTTCTCTTTCCTTCCTTTCTCTGAAGAAAAGTATACAGAGAAAAAGCATTCTTTTCTGCCTCCAAAACTGGCCATAGATGATCAAGAACCCAACATAAGAGATATCGGACCCAAAAGCAGAAGAATCATGGTTAGCTCCCTTAATCAGAATACACTTCTCACATTTATCTTTGTTGTAATATTTAACTCTCTCTCTCTCTCTCTTTCTCTCTCTTTTTCACTTGTTTTTTGGTTCTTTTTGGTGTAGGGAGGAGGAGTTTTTGATGATGTCGATGATGAAGAAAACAAGTGGCCGCCATGGCTGCAGCCTCTTCTTCAAACAAGCTTCTTTGTTCATTGCAAGATTCACGCAGATTCTCACAAGAGTGAATGCAATATGTACTGTCTGGACTGCATGAATGGAGCCCTTTGTTCTCTTTGCCTCACTTCTCATAAAGACCACAGGGCTATTCAGGTAGATAGATTCTGCAACTCATGTTAATTACTCTTCTCCTCTTATTAACAAAAATTGTATATAGATTTCATAAATGGGATACTGAATTTATGATAATCCCAGAACACTACATTGTCAAAACCTATCTATCTTGTTCATGATAGCCCTCAAAACTCACAATACATTGATATTATCAATTTTTACCAACCACATGTGGCCTTTATTTTCCCAAGTGTTTTCTTTCTTTTTCTTTTTTGTTTTTGGGCATTTTTGTTTTCCTTTCCTTCCTTTTGTTTTTGTAGTTTAGAGAGTAGTTTAAAGAGAGAAATTTACAAATTTGTGATGGATTTTGGTGGTGAGTTTTTGCAGATACGGAGGTCGTCATATCATGATGTGATAAGGGTGTCTGAGATTCAGAAATATTTGGACATTTCAGGGGTCCAGACATACATAATAAACAGTGCCAGGATTGTGTTCTTGAATGAGAGGCCTCAGCCTAGGCCTGGTAAAGGTGTCACCAATACCTGCCAAGTCTGTGAACGCAGCCTCCTTGATTCCTTCAGTTTCTGCTCCCTTGGCTGCAAGGTTTTTCTTTCACAATTTACCGCAACTCTTTCTCATGATTCCTTTTTACCTAATTTATGTGTTCTATTTGGTGGGCCATGGGAATCTCTTTCTGTATTCTTTTCCTCATGTGTTATCCCAATTAATTAGCAACCATTAATCTTATTAATTTCCATATTCTTCCAAACAATTCAAATGGGTTTTCCATTTCCTTCTATCATCATCATGATATCTGTTTTTGGGGAATCAAATATCTTCATTTTTGTTGGATCATCATTGAACTTTATACATGCAATTGAGCATTGATATCTTGGGTTTTTTGTGTTAGGTGGGAATTTAATGGGTTTTTTCAAGAATCTTGATTATTTTCTCTTTTATTTTTTGAACAATTATTTCAGATAGCTGGGACATCAAAGAGTTTCCGCAAAAAGAAAATGTGCATGGAGACAGAAGAATCAGACACTGAAGGATCATTGAATGGCATTGGCAATGGGCATGTGAAAAGCAAAGTTCGAAGCTTTACACCATCAACACCACCTCCAACGGCTGCAAGTTACAGAACTGCCAAGAGGAGGAAGGGGGTTCCCCATAGATCTCCAATGGGAGCTGGCCTTATTATAGAATACTAAAGAAAGAAAGAAAAAAATAGTGGTTTTTATTTAACAATTATATACCTGCAGCACCAAAACACTACATGACTAATGCCACTGCCTTTAAGTGGTATTAATCTTAGCAATCATGTCTTATATGCATGTTTACAGCAAAGTTATGACACCTGAGCCTTGGTACATGAGGCCGGTGATACAAGTCAATATTTAAGCTCTATATATGTTGTATATATAGGGGAAAATAATGTCGAAAAATAATGGGAAATTGAGGGGAAAAAAAAAAGTGAAAAATGTTGGGAATGATATGGAGAATTGGAGATCATAGATGATGATCATGATAGATAGCATGGGAATGTATAATAGTTTTCTGATCGATAGATGTTTGTTTCGATATTAAATGTATATAAAAGTTTGTGGAGAGATCTAGCTTGTACTGCATGTGAAAATCAATGAATAAAGTGCTCTATATATATAATATATATATACGTGTTTCGATATATATATATACATAATATTCATCATGTGGTGGGAAAAGAAAGTAGTTTTTAAACAGCATTATCGGGCATTAATTTCTTCATGATCTCATGGGAATTAGGTTAGTTTACCGTTCTATATTGATCAGTAGTACATGATCATGTGTGTTAATTAATGAGCAGTAGTACTGATGATGCATGCCCTACAAAGCATGCATGTGAGATGGTTGGTTGAGAAAAGATATCAGACGCAGACAGAAAGCGCGAGAAAACCTTGTGATGATCATCTGAGCTGATCAATTTTTACCTTTACGTTACTTGTATATATATTATATATTATTTACAGCTTGGAAATATATATATATATATATATATATGTAGAAGGTTCTTTTCGTTCAGTACTGCATCAATTAAATATTGCACTGTCAAAAAAAAAAAAAAAATTACAGGACTTGAAAATTCAGCAATAATAAATGACAACCTAGCTAGCAGCTAGTTAATTCCCCAACATGCATGCATGCATGTAGCTAAATCCTGTTAATAATCGGCCACACGATGATCTGATATTAATTTGTTAATTTCTAAGTACTTTTGGATATTTGAATATTGATTCAGAATAATTAAAACAATAATCAATTATTTTAATTATCAAGTTGGTACCGCATGCATGGATATAAGTATGAATATTGAAAAACATTGGCAAAATTAAGAAGATAACCTTAATTATAATTAAGTACTCTAGCAGGATGAGATGACCCATCATGGGATTATGCGTTAACGTCGTTGTAGTTCTCGTGGATGTACTGCATGGGTAACGACAACTTAAAATCATGTTCTCATGATCATCTCTAGCTAGCTAATTTATAAAAGCCAAAAACCCATTTTAATTTCTTGTCCTATATATATGTAATTCTTTTTTCTTTGGTAAATCATAACCTAAAATGAGAGTGGGAATCGAAGATATAATCTATTATTTATATGAATCGAATGTCTCCTTCCACTAATTAACTCGCAATATTATTGCTTATAAATTCATGTACTATATATATGTATATATTTGCAAGTCTAGACATACTAATAGGTTGTTTAATTGGATAATAAGATGAGATGTGGTATTTTATATAAAAGTTAAAAATTGAATTAAATATCGCTAGAATATTATTTTTAATTAAAGTATCATTATTGTTTTAAAATGAGATAGGTTGAAAGTATTTCTCAATCCATACAATCTCTAAATTAGCATAAAAAAGATTAATTTGATCTTTGACTTTATCTATGACTATAATGTCACTACTATCATGTATCACTACTATTCACAAATCATATCATGTATTAAATTTCCGAGGATATTTATGTAAAATAATGTTGCATGCATTTTCTTTATTATATTTCAGTTTGTTGATTTTCTTAATGTTAATTTCCAAAATGTTCGAATTAGTCGTTAGATCATCTAAAGTCATCCGTCGGCCACCACCAATATCGTACTGGAAAGGATCTCAATCTACTTCAATGAAATGTACATGCATGGTTGTGGACCTCTTCCTTTAATCTACCCGAGCTAATTAAGCTAGGGTCGACATTATAACCACAATATATATATATATATATATATTTATATGTAGTATATATATTGAAGATCAAGAGGACCGGTAGTGTATAAAGAGGATTGTTTTAGCATTGGTGGTCCAGTAATTCATGCATTGAGACTACATGATATATATATATATATATATGTATGTATATAGATATATATAGTTTCTTCGATTCGTTATGAACAAATTATAATCACTAACTTTCAATTAATAATAATAACAAATACTTGATAAATATTAAATCTATTTTACATATTTTGTTTTTTAATCTTAGAATTCGAAAAAATAAAAAATTATTAAAGACCATCACTTTCCCTAATACAGTAATACTTTCCCTAATACTTTTCCTAATACAGTAATACAGTAAATTAAAATATCTAAAAAGCATTTAAAAGTGCCTCAAAAAGCATAAAAAGTGGTTGTGGTGGAGGAGAGGGAGGGCTTGTTTCGAATATGAGAAAAGTTAATCCTACTGAGAATCCATCTCGAGAATGGATGGTTATAAAATTTTATTTATTTATTTAATAATTAAAAAAATATTTTTCTCATGTTGTAATTTTTTTTAAAACAAATAAATAAATATATGAAAATAATAATAATAAATAAATAAAAATGATCCATTGGTCTTCGGGAGCCATTCTCGTGCACGGCTCTTCAGATATATAGCAAGCAAGAAATGGACACTCAACAATTTTTTCCTTTTTTGTTTTTTTTTTTTTTGGAAAAGAAAAATAAAAGTACACATATGGAAGATGAGTCACATACTTTTGTACTGTCTAGAAGCTCCTGATGTTGACACGTACAGTACTTTATCTTTCCCCAATTTTACCTGTAATACCGGTAAACTGAACTCCTTTTTTCTGAATACTTTCTAATCCACCGGTTGAAAAATGAAGAAGGACATGCCGCCTCTTCTACCGGAGCACTGTTACACTTACCCATAGGGGATCCCGACTGGGATTCGTCTAGTGAGATTTTTTTTTAAATCTATTTTTTAATATTATTTAATATTTATAAAAAATTAAAAAAATTAAAAAAATTATATTTTTAATTATTATATAAAAATAAAAAAATAATTTAAATCTCACAATCAAAATTTCCAAAATCCTATTTGTGAGACTATTATTTCTTCTTCTATAATGGCGTATTCTAAAATGAGTATTGTACGGAGATCCGACTGGGATCTCACCTAATATTGAGATTTTTTTTTTGTATTTTTTTTTTAGATTTTTTTAGATTTTTTAATACTTATAAAAGATTAAAATATTATAAAATTATATATTTTTAATTATTATATAAAAATAAAAATAAAAATCAAATCCCACAATTGGGGTTCCCGGTTGGGAATCCCGTTTGTGGGACTATTATTTTTCTTCTAAAATTGCCCGTCGCTTTCTTTCGCGTCTTTTCTTCGCTTTAATCATGCGCCACGTGTCTCATCCTCCCCAATAATTGTCCTTTTAGGTCCTCTCAGCCGTCCGTTTTGTTGTGCATCTAAACGCATCTTCTGCGCTGTATTTTGTTGAAGACGAATATTTTAATAATGCAGGAAATTGAAAGTTTGCACTTTGGAAAATGAAATAAATAAATAAATAAAAATGGTAATGTGAATTAAAATTAAGATTTTTGTTGGCGGTTGGTGGTGGTCTCAAGGAAGGACAAGAGCATTAATTGATTTATTTGAAATTCAACGTGATAAATCATAATCAATCAAAAGTGCAATAAGAATTTTTATTGAAAGTGGCCAAGTCTAAATTTTATTTTTTTAGATAAATTTATATTATGATAACAATAGATATTATCAATTCAATAATAATTTTTACTAACATATTGATATATTTTACTATAAAAAAATTATTTATTTGCATATAGTCAATTCTAATAAAATAATTATTTACAGTTAAAATTAATTATAAATATTTTTTTTACAATTAATTAATTACAAAAATTCATTTTTCTTGTAATATTTAGAAACGAACATATATTTTTCGATTTGGACATGTCAATATAAGTATTTAATATTCACATATCAAAAACTCATTATTGAGATAAATCTATGTTATTATTAAATAGACATTATAAATTCAATAGGAATTATTATCCACATTTTTATCTATTTTGAAAATAATATTTGTTGAATTGGACATGTCAATATTGCACTTCTATGCAACATCATAATGGATTGTCATTAATTTAAATAATGATTTTCATCTTTAATATATTATTCATCATTCTTCTTTAGAATTATGGTTGTGAAGAAGAGAAAAAACGAAGGAGAAAATATTGAAGAGACCCTAATAAATTGAAGGGGTAGAAGGGGAATTCTAGAATTTTTAGGAGCCTATGATTTCCTTGGTTTCTCCGTGTGCTTTTTCATTGCAAATATATTAAATTATTCCCTATTTCCTTTTAAAAAAAGATCTAATGAATAAATTTCTACATTTATCCCAGAACTTTCGATAAAATTGTTTTATTTTTTTTTTATTTTCCAAATTTCTATCATTATACATGCATGTCTCACTGTTTATTATTTGGGAATTGGGATACCAAAAAAAAAAAAAATCTATTTGTAAGTCTACATATAAAAAGAAAAAACACGGATCGAAAATTTGGTTTGTAATAAAAGTTTATAAATCTAAATCTTTTAGATCAAAATTGTGCTACATTAATGATATAGATCATGATATAAATAAAATTTTATAAAATTGTACTACATCTGAATTTTATAGAAAATAGACTATATTTTCTACGCCAGTTTATAAATAAAATGATCAAACAAAATATGAAAAAATGTGTCATTGTTAAATAAAAATAAGTATTTGTAATGTATTAATTATAATCAAAAAATTATTTGTAAAGAAAATAATTTATTTTTATCATAAATAGTTATTTTTATTGCAATTAAAATATCACAATTAATACATACTTTTTTTTTATAGTAAATTTAGAACTATATATTTATGTGGAACAATATTTATGCAATCTTTTGTTAAGTAATACTAAAATCAATTGCATTTGTTTATTTTTAAGGTGATGTTGGGGTGTGGTCGGGTTGCATCCTAGTGTCTTTGTAGCCCACTCATAAACCTTTATAAACTCCTATAATTTGTATAAAAATACAATAAAAAATATTAAAAATAGAAAAATAGAAAATAAAATAAAATAATATTAAAAAATGAAAAAAATATAATAAAAAATAAAATAAAGATTAATTTTTAAAAGAATTCGGTCTCAACCCAGCCTTCACTGTGCCCACCACCCTATGGACCTACTTTCAGGTTTAATGCCCACAAGAGTATACTGAAAATTGTCGAGACTTGCCGTTGCAAAGGTGTGATCGCCAACTTTTTCCGATCTCGATGGACTGGACGGTATTGCTCACCGCCGTCAAAAACGACAGAGGCTCCAAATGGAAGGTTCGGTCAAACCGAGCCCCATAATTCCTCTTATTTTTAATAGGAGTTTAATTTTCTTAAGAAAGTTCACATATATTAATAATGAAAAATTTTGAGTATAAGTTCGGCATGTGCAAACTCTAGTCGCATGAATGGTAAAAATTGAGTAATATTTTATATACGTGGCTCAATAATATATATTCCCATGAATTTCAAATGTTGTAATTTCCTAATTTTTTTTTTGTCTTATATGCACTTAGAATCCGATTTTTTGTGTCTTGATTTACTGTTTAATTTTTTGTATATTATTCCTAATATTATGTGGAATATATAAAAAGGACATTCGTGGTCAGACCTATAAATGATGATTTGTTGAAACAAGACTTGATCATTTTTTATTTATTGCTCTTTCCCAATGCAAAAAGGTCTCCTAAAAAGTCATATTGATTAGACTGTAAATTATGTCTAGATTAAGAACCTGATGAGCACCGACTTGTAAACTCACTTCGATATGTGTAACAGCTACGCAGTATCCTCATAATTAGTTGGGTTTTTTTTTTTTTTTTAGCATAATTAGTTGGTTAAACAAGAGTAGTTAATTAACTATCCCAATATATATATATATATAAAATAATTTGTATAAATCTCAAATATATAAGTTTTTTAAAAATATTTTAAAAAAAGTGGACTCCACCCAAAAAAAATATGAAAAAAAGTATTTTTTATTAGTGGAATTTTATCTTTTTTTACAGAATATTTATATGAGATTTATCGATTTGAATCTTGTATCTAATATTATTTAATAAAATTAAAAATAAATTAAAAATAAATTAAAAATTTTTAAAAAAGAAAGAAAGAGAAAGAAATATCATTATGTCTCGAATATATTAACTGAGACAATCGAACTTAAAATTACATAAAAAAAAAGTCATATATTTAGTATTAACATATGAAAATTTTATATAATTTCTTATTATTCATACAAATTCTATACACCATATTTTTTGTTATTAAATATTTAATATATAGATAATGAATAAAAAAAATTAAATTAGTTTTAAAAGAATAAATTCAAAATAAAAATATTAAAAAATAATAGTTTGTGAAAGTTTGGGAGATTGTATAGGATTGTTCATTTGTCTAAACATTAGTGAAATGGATTCATAAATTTGATTTCCAGTGAAGTGGAGCAACTCCCATTAATACCAAGTTTTCTATCTTAAAATTTATTTATTCTGCTGAGGAGCATCAGGCCCATTTTCTCAACTTAAAAAACGAACAGATTGCAGTAGTGCCACTATATATATATATATATATATATATATATAATTATGATGAAAAGTTGTATGCTAAACTGTTCACATAAGTACCCAATACCAACAGAACATTAAGGATGAGAACAAAACAAAAGTATAGGTACTAGTTTGGTTACACAAAATTAAATTATTTCATTTCATCTTTATAATTATTATAATTTTTCAAACTCTCACATAAATTATAATAAATAATTTGACATTTTTAAATCTCAAAATAAAATTATATTATAATAATCTTTTATTTAAATTTTAACAAAAAATCTCATCTCATCTCGTCTCGTCTCGTCTCGTCTCGTCTCGTCTCGTCTCATTTAAACTTCATAACTAAACAAGATATAAATAAATGGGAAGATTTTCAAAGGTTTTCTTCACGTTGTTTGATGATCATCATCTACTTGCCTCTCCTTATCCTTTACCCAAATACACAACTTTTAATTTATGTATTCATCAATCACTTTAGTGGGATCCTCAGCATTATTATCCTTGATCTGTGAGATATGCTCTATGTCATCCTATGGATTCTTGGGCAACTGTAATTTGTTCCTTTTTCTTTTGGTCCACTTGCTCCACCATACGAACTATCTAGCCAGGCTTAATACAAGATATAAGAAGGATGGGGCAGTTGGGGTCCACCTTTGATGAAACTTGCCTAAGCCATGATGTCAATTGAAATCAGCATCCCTCAGCATATGATGATTTGTCTAATAATTAATGCATTATTAATTAACTTAATTCATCATCATCTATGCTTACAAAAAAAAAATTAAAGATTATTAAATTGACTTATTTTAATTGGCTAATCTTATGTTAGGTTACCCACATCACCAACTTGGATGTCTTTAATGGTCATTTTACATGTAAACCCTAGCTAGGATAATGGAAGACTCACCTCTAAAAAAAATAGAAAATGAATAAAGCAAAATCCAGGCCATAAATTTTATTTATTTATTTATTTATTTTGTGAAATCTCGAGCCTAGGCCTAATCAATAGTCAGAAATGGTACAAGTCTGATTTTTTTTTTTTTTTTAGGACTCCTGAAGAATCAAGATGCGTGTGTGGTGTAGATTGTAGAACAGAGACCAGTCTAGTCATGACTGGCCTCATTGAATTGAAGTATGCTTGAATCACTTGACTGCTCTGACAATTATAATGTCCATAGTCCTAGAATGTTAATCATTCAATGAGTAGAAAATTAAAACCTCCAGGCCTCTACTTTTTTCTTTTTCTTCTTGATAATTAACTTCCTTTTGCTGACCACTGATTCTGCTTTATAATTTATCTTCTCCCTTGAAAATAATAATAATTATTATTATTATTATTATTATAATAGTAATATTTTTAATTATTCAAAATTAGAACTACTAATATATCAAGTCAAGATCTAAAAAGAATTAATAACCTTGTCATTTGGCTGGCCTGAATCCTGATGGTATATATGGTTGTGAATTCATTTCCATGATATATGGTTTTGGTCCAAGTTTTTGGCTCTACCCAACGATAATGAAATTAGAATAAAATAGTTGTGTTTTTTGGTACTTTGAAATTACAGAAAAGGGTTATGTCCTACATGGCTACACATAAATTGATTGATACCAAACAAATTAAGCATATATAAACATTTGGTGACGGCTATACATACATACATATATATATATAGACATAAAAAATGGAATCACTTATCTTACAGAATAAATTATTTTCCTCCCAACTACCATTTATTTGGGTCTTAATTATGTGGGTTTTTTTTTCCCCCTTTTGGAGGGGGGAGGGGATAGATGTGTCTTGATGTGTATATTGTTTGTGAACATTATAGAAATTGCTTTTTACTATATATTAGAGATTGCTTCCTTGAATTTTTTAATGAAATCTGGCTCTTATGCACATATGCAAGGGCTTCAAGCAATGAGAAATGAAAGTGATCACCATGAATATATATATTAACCAAGCTTCGGAGCAGAAGGCAGGGCATATATATATTGGCATTTTGAACTCCTTATGCACAGGAAAAACCTGTCCAAAATATCAAACAAACACCCAAAATCCAGGCTTAAGGTTTTGAGCATTCAATCAAGTTATCTTATTTTAATTGGCTCAATTATGAAGGACCCAACTGGATCCTAATTAGTTTTTGTTCCAGTGAGACTCTGATAGTGTGTGTATAAATATTCAGAACACAATTTGCATTAGCGTAAATGGAAATAATACCACTTTAAGAGAGAACATTGTCCTCAAAATCGGCTAATAATCTAGTCTCAGAAATTTTCTTTGCTCCTAGAAGGACAACAGCAAAGAAGTTTTCTTGGAAGAAGAACAACCATTAAATAAATGAATATATTAGATGAACATACATGTGTTCAGCCATAACACGACACACGGCAGATATGTCCCTCATCCAACGTTTCTAGCTCTAATTACTCAAGCAGTGCCCATCAAAATATACCTTATCATCAAATAACCAATCGGAGCAAGAAGTAATGTAGAGGATTTGCTTTGAGCCATATTGATATGTTCTCCCAAGTTGGCAAAAACAGTTTTGATTCGATGAGTTTCCAATCCTGAAATGACATGTAACTATCTCACCTTTAGTCAAAATGACTTTGGTAGTTCATTACACTTGGTAGGGTCTGTCACCTCCATAAATTAAGCCTGGGCTAAAAAGGAAGGAGGGGAGATAGAGATATCCCGTGCGAATTTTTAATTTTGAATCATTAAGATTGTATTTGGATAGTGAGATGATCTCAAATACTTTGTGAATAGTAATGTAACAGTCATGATAGAATATTGAATAGTAATAAATAATAATAATAATAATAATAAATAGATGAAAATTAATAGTAAAATAATAACTAATATTTGAGTATTCTGAGAATATCTACCACCGAAACTAACCCTTGACCCGAGTTTCATTAAATTACTATTTCAAGACCCCAACTTCAATTTCCATCAATATATGGACGAAAATAGCTTATGGGACCAAGTCCTGAGACGTGGTGTTAAATGGCCACACCAGCAATTTCCAATCACAAATTTAAGGAAATCGACTCTAGGGTCTTGAAATTCAAATCAAATGAAACTTGGGTTTCAATGTTCCAAGTTCATGAAAAAAATATATACCATAAAAGCAAAGCAGGGTGTTATCAATATTTCCAACGAAAGATGCTTTTCTGGGCATTCTGATACAATGTGACCAAGTTTCATGACAATGTGCTGACCTACTCAAAAACATAATCAATTTAATTTCATTGCCAAATTAGCCAATGTACAATCATAGATGTACAGTTATAAGGATATGAACAAAGGAAACAATGTAGAGGAGACCAAGAGGAACTGACTAGAAGCTGGAAATATGATCTGAATTGACATCAGATCGAATGGTGGAGCTATCATAATGGAATGCAAATGATTCAGCTAAATCAACTGCATCTTGAACCCTAAGTCGGGTCCCCTGTTGCCCAACAACTGTAGCTGCAATCCTAGATGCCAAAGTACCCATTCCTTTCAAATCCGACATCCCCCGTAAAATACCATACAAGATACCAGAAGCATATGCATCCCCAGCACCACAAGTGTCCATTGGTACACATGGAGAAGGGGGAATATATACAGCTTCTCCTTTTATGCCTATGTAGGAGCCTCTCGGCCCATCTGTGACTGAGACTAGGGGAACAAAATGGCTCAGATACCTGGTAGCTGAAATGGGACTTTCCTTTGAGGCAAAATGACATAAAGCTCTAGCTTCATCACTGTTTGCAAAAACAATGTCGGCAAGGTTCCCTAATATTTCCCTGACATCAGAATCATAAACAAAAGTTTAATAAATCTGAATAAATAGTTTACAGCCCAAAATAGATATTGTCAAGGACATGGAGAGTCTTCATCTAAGGGAGACATGATACTAAGTACAATGTATATAAGATAATAGGATCTATAAAATTAAAATTAAGAAACAAAAAAAAATTAAGTAATAAACAGGGATGAAGAACAAACTTCAAACCCGTACACTAATTTTTTTTTTTTTTTTGATAAGTAAAAGATCTGAAAAATAAAAGAAATGGCGTCACCGCCAGTTACAAGACAAAACTCAAAAGCCCTCTAAAGAGGGAGCAGTAGATCATGCCCTCTTAAGTAGGAGCATTTGAGACAAGGAAATCATGTAGATCCATGCCATTAAAATCCACAGTAATGGACAAAGTACAAAGTGTTCTTAAAAAAAAAAAGTGATGTAGCAAGTGATGATAGATTTTTTCCAGATCATCAGTAGTCAGTCCCTCATCCTCTAGATTTTTCGAGGTTCTACACCGCAATGACCATGTCCAGAAATCATAGGTTTTGAATATCAGGGGGTGTATACACAACTATTATAGCCCCAACTATACATATCATTCATGCATTTTCTCATCACATCAATACGAATATATTGCACCCAGTGCAGACAAGTGTCATAATTCAAATATCCATATTGTACAGCTCCTGTCAATTAAAAGGCAATATTTACAGAGCCACTTGGAATATGAGCAAAATTCAAACAGCCAGAAGTTTTTCTTTTATAGGCATCGGGTGTCTGGAAACAGAATTCCAACTAATGCTGCCGGTGCACATGCCTTCCACAAGAAATTTTCCACAAGTACACCTCGAATAATTCAAGGGAAAAATCCCTAAATACGGTAGCTCCTGAGATTGTTTGCACCCAATGATATTCAAACCTTGGATCTTGGAAGGAGCATACCACCACGACCAAGGCCTTCACAACAAATTTTATCATCATGTGCCCAACATTCATCTTTTAAGAAACTTCTCCCAATGAATCAATCTAAAACAAATATGCAACTCATACACATTGAAGAGAGACGCATGGTCTTGGTTTCGTTGTATACTGATTCAACCATCCTTTCTCCATTTGGACGCGGATAAGGGGCCTTATAAAATTTGGGAAATGCAATCCTATACTGCTTAATTTTTTTTTTTATAAGTAAAATGAAAACTTTATTGATAGGAATAGGCATAGCCCAAGTACAGAAGAAGTATATAAAGAAAATGCATAAGTACCACTAAGCAGTAGTAAGGGATACAAACAAATCATGAAAACTGGCCTCATTACAACAATAACCAAAGCCCAAGAAAATAAAGTATTATGAAAGAATCTCACCATCAATCCTATACTGCTTTATGAGATATGAAATGATAAACCAATTCAACAGCAATCTTACCAGAAATCATCATAGTGTCTCTCAATGCAGGAAACATCCGATGCTGTGACAGCAACAAGGGCACCACACCTTCGTGCTTCCTCACATGCTTTTATTATTGTTTTAATTGTATCGGGAAGTTCAAATAAGTATCCTTCAACAACAAGTATATTTGTCTTTGAAACTATGCTAGCTAAGCTTGGATCATAATTAACAGTTGAAGATGTACCCTGACATTAGAAGGCAGACATATTAGGATCTCATTTATATCCTATATATATATATATTGATAAGAGAAGTTTTATAAATGAGCCAATGACCATAAACCATAAAAAAAGATGGTGCATATCTCTTTATATAAACATACACAGATCAAATGAGGGCATCTAAACTCATCATGGAAATACATGCCATAGCTAAATTTGACCTGCCTCAAAAACTCTTTTAGAAACTAGAAGACAGAGATACTGCCAATTGCAAAAGAACAGAAGAAATCCATTTTCTGATAAGTTTGGAAAGAGAAAATAGATTATTTGGTACTGAAGTAATAATGTAGTTTATAAAGAAGAAAGTACACCATGGAATGAATCATGCAGCAAAGTTTCTAAAACTTAATGTAAAATTCCATTGAAAGTGTAATTCTCATTGATGATTTGTTGATACAATGTAGTATTTATAGAAGGATGCCAGGACAGGTTTGGCATTTCCTCAAATAGCTGGTGCGCTGACACATGAGCCAGGCAGCGTGAGGTTGTTACAACCGAAAGGCAATGCCTTAATATAAATTTGATTCTAGAAACAACAGAGAATCAGATACCACAAATACAAGAATCATTCTAACTAATTATATGCAAAATTACTCAGCAGATTCTGGTTGAGGTGGCACAGTGCTTGTCTGGCTTGACTGAGGTGGAGATTCTTCTTGGTGTATAGCAGAGCTGGAGGATTGCTTGGCTTGAGATCTAATACTTAAAAACTTGGGAACTTTTTTTTATATAAGTAATAAAATTAAAACTTTGTTGATAGTAAAAGGCATAACCAAGTACACAGGCAGTATAGACAGAATACACCTAATAACCACAAGGCACTAGTAATGGATACAAGCAAATTAAAGAAAACTATACCCATTACAAACAATGAACGAACAACGTCAATACACCTAAGAACCACTAAGCACTAGTGATGGAGAGAAGCAAATTAAGAAAACCATCTCCATTACAAACACAAACAATGACTGAATAACATCATTGACTCATTGATATGGATTAACTTAGGAACTCAAATAATGTCATCATTTCCAGAGTGATACAGGTTTTTATCCTCTGAATAGCCAGTAGGTAAGCAAAGCGAGATTTCTTATCAAGGCCCCCACAACTCCTGGGATATACAAAAATCCTAAAGAGGTTTTGCATTGCTGTATTCATAAGCAAGCCCCTAATAAATTTCAGACCACATGATAATTTTTCAAAAACAAACCCCCACATCAGCTTAACTATCACTTCCTGAAGTCAGTCATCATCCTGTGAATTGTTCCCAAAAACTTTCTTATAAAAAATGTTCCCAAAAATTGACAAAAATACAATGGAAAAAAAAAAGATATTTCAGGTCAACTGTCTCATATGCATCAACTGATCATTTATAAGTGCAATAGCAACGCAAAAGCTCTCAAGTCAAGAACTTAGGGGATGTGGATTTGGGAGATTTCGTGAATAGTGTAAAAATGTTTATAAAAGAAGCTCCCAAAAGGAGTCCAAGGTACCTCAAACGTAAGGTAGCTATTTGGGATGGTGTAGTAGAGAAGGTGGAAAAACGATTGTCAGGGTGGAAGCAGCTTTACCTCTCAAGGAGCACCCTCTCCAACCTCCTCACATACTCTCTCTTCCTATACCGATGGGGATGGCTACTTGAATTGAAAGACTTTTTAGAGAGTTTGCATGTGTGTTTAGGGAGGGGGAGGGGGGGAGCACAAATCTCATCTAGTGAGATGGACAAAAGAGTGTAGCTTAAAGGAGGGTGGTGGTTTTGGGGTGCGTAATTTGATTATTTTTAATAAAGCACTATTAGGAAAGTGATTATGGAGATTTTACTTGAAAGAGAACTCATTGTGGAGAATGGTTCTGGTAGAGAAGCATGGAAGTGAATGGGGATGTTGGAGCACTAAGGAGGGTCAGGAGTCAGAGTGAGTCTTTGGAAGTTTATTCGGAAGGGGTGGAAGAGTTTTACAACACACATAAATTTTGAGGTTGGTGATGGTACAAGAATCAATTTTTGGCTTGATAAATGGTGTGGAGAGAGGGCCCTATCTGCTGTATTTCCAATAGTTCTCAACCTAATGGAAAACCAAAATGTTGCTACATCCGATGTGTTGTGTCACAACAATGGCACAATGTGTTAGAGCTTCATCTACTCTAGGCAGATTGGAGGTACGGTAGGGATAGAATGAAGTGGACACACTACGAAAACAAAAAGTTTTCAGTCAAGTCCTTCTAAAAGGTATTGCAAGACCACCAACCGGTTGTGTTCCCTTGGAAGGCCATATGGACAGCCCCAGTGCCACTTTGATAGCTGGACAGCTAACAATGGCTTTAGGTACCATTTTGACAGCTGACAACTTAAGGAAAAGAGAGTTGATTGTTGTGGAATTGTGCTACTTGTGTAAGAAAAGTGGGGAAACAGTCAATCATATTTTTCTGCATTGTGATGTGGCACGGGAGCTATGGGATGGACTACTTAGGAGGGCTAGTTTGTCTGGGGTTATGACCAAAAGGGTTAAGGACCTACTAGCATACTGGAAAAGGTACCATCAATGCGCTTAGCTGGTTGTGACATGGTAAATGATCCCTCCTTTATGATTCTTATGGTGCCTATGGATGGAAAGAAACAAGAGATGCTTCAACAAATAAAAGAGGACCATAGGGGAAATATGAAACTTTTTTGTATCTTCTTTGGTTCAATAGTTTTCTACTATTTTACCGAAGGGAGGGAATGTTAATAAGTTTTGAGTTCTTTTCAGCTTGCTAGAGTGTACCTAGGGGTCTCTATAGTATACCCCCTGTATACATGAGCTTTGCCTAGTTGCATTCAATCAATAAATATATATATATATTTTTTTTTTTTGATAGGTAAAGAGATAAATTTCATTAATAAGAGTAAAAAAGGCAAAACCCAAGTATAGAAGAAAGATACAAAGGAGCACTTAAGTATAAACTAAGAGCTAGAAATTAAATACAAGAAATCATGAACATTGTTCCCATTTAATACAATAGCAGAAAACTACAGCAATAAAGTATGCATAATAAAATCATGTAGCTCCACCAATGTATGCTTTTTGTTTTCAAAGCAGCGTTCGTTTCTTTCTGCCCAAAGACCCCATACTATGCATAATGAAACCATCTTCCACACTGCTGCCACTTGCGAATAGCCAAGTATATTCTTCCAACAACCCAACAAATCCACCACCCTCCCTGCCATAGCCCAAGCATTGACAACCCTACAAAAAACCTCATCGCACAACACCCTTGCAACCTCACAATGCAACAATAGATGGTCCACAGATTCCCCATTTTTTTTGCACATATAGCACCAATCTAACACTACACATCCCCTCTTCCTCAAGTTATCTGTAGTCAAAATCTTCTCAAGGGTCGCAGTCCATACGAAAAATGCAACCTTAAAAGGCACACAAGATCTCCAAATATTTTTCCAGGGGAAAGGAGCATGCTCATGTATTTCCAAGATTTTGTAATACGCCTTAACTGTACACTACTTGTGATCATTGTACTTCCATTTCAATCTATCTACCCATGCCAATAGAGTCCTCAAGGGGTGTAGCATACTAAAAAAATCTGCAACCATGGATAGTTCCTAATCATGAAAATCTCTATTGAAAAGAATGTTCCATTGATGAGAACCATGCGAGAATGAACTCATCTCGGCAACTGAGGCCTCCCTATTCATAGTAATGTGATATAAAGCTGGGAATGCTCTACCTAACGCAACATCACCGCACCAAACATCTCTCCAAAACTAATTCTAGTGCCCTCTCCAACACATAAAAAATGTGACTTTCAAAATATGGCCAGCCCTTCCTAATGAACTTTCACAAACCCACACCATATTCCCCCCTGACATAGTTAGAACACCAAGCCCCCCAAGCCCCTCCATATCTAGAGTCAACAATCTCCTTCCACAAAGACCCCCATTCTTGATGATATCTCCATAACCATATTCCCAGTAATGATTTGTTAAAAGTTCTCAAGTTACACACTCCAAGCCATCATATGATATTAGGGAACATACTGTCTTCCAATTAACCAAATAAAACTTTTTCTCCTCCCCCATACCCCCTCAATAAAAAGGCCCTGAAAAGTTTCTCAATTCTAGTCACCATTCATGCAGGCATAGGAAACAATAAGAAGAAATATATAGGGAGATTTGTAAGAATGCTTTTAATAAAAGTGAGTCGACTCCCTTTTGATAAGTACACAATTTTCTACCCTGCTAGTCTTCTTTCAATCTTCTCCACAACCCCATCCCAAATAGTTCTAGCTTTGAAAGTTGCTCCCAGCAGAAGGCCTAAATATTTCATTGGCAAAGAAGATACCTTACAATCCAAGAGGTTTGCTAGTTTGGTAATATGTGAAACTGTACCCACCGCCACCATCTCAGACTTGCCAAGGTTCACCTTCAGCCCCGATACTGCTTCAAAGCAAAATAACAGTGCACAAAAACTTTGGATTTGATTAGCATATGCATCACAGAAGAGAAGTGTATCATCTGCAAATAATAGATAAGAGATGTTAACAGAACCACTATTGCCATTTCCAACCTTGAAGCCAGATATGAAACAACCCCCAATTGCAGTCGTTACCATCCGGCTGAGTGCCTCTATAACAATAACAAAGATGAGAGGAGAAAGTGGATATCCTTGCCGCAAGCCCTGAGAACTCTCAAAAAAACCGGCTGGTGAACCGTTAATGATAACTGAAAAACCATACAGTAGAGATACATTGACGTATCCACGAGATCCACTTACTCTCAAATCCACACCTCTCAAGTAGGTATAAAAGAGAGTCCTAATTCACATGATCATAAGTCATCTCCATATCAAGTTTACAAAGGATGCATGGACTCCCATCTCGCAATTTATGATCCAAACATTCATTTGCAATAAGAACCAAATCAAGAATTTGTCTCCCACGAATAAAAGCATTTTGAGGCTTAGAGATAATTTATTACAAAACAGGGCTTAGGCAGTTAGCAAGAACCTTTGCAATAATCTTTTACACACTACTAACCAGGCTTATAGGGCAAAACTCCTCTATAGCCGAAACCCCAATTTTCTTAGGGATGAGAGTAATAAAAGTCGCATTAATAGATTTTTCAAACTTTTAGAAAGAGTGAAATTCACTAAAAATTTGTAAAACATCACATTTCACAATGTTCCAACAAGTTTGAAAGGAACTCATTGAGAAGCCATCCGGACCCGGAGATTATAGAATCAGAGATTTTTTTTTATAAGTAATAATCTTTGTAATAATCTTGTTGAGAAGCCCATTGATGGTTTCGCCCTAATAATCTTGATTCTTGACAACCAAAGATTTTGTTTGAGAGATGGTTTATTGAGTTTTTGATGTTTGAAAATCTCGAGTTTTTTTATAGGAAAAAGTATTGAGGAGTTTTTTACTGTTGATGTACTACAATTGGAAATGGAAATATCTTTAACTAATAAGTCCGAGGGAATTTGTAGCCAAGCATCACCTTATTAAGAATCCTACAAATGGAAACTGAAGAGCACTATAAGCTTTAAAAAATTCCATCTACTTCTATACTTCGTGAGTTAGCTGCCAGCCCATTGATCAAGTGCTCAATATTAAGCGTTGGAAAAGAGTTCAAACACAAAGAATCCATCAGCTGGAATGTATAATACCAAGCATAAATGGAAAGGCACAGCATCAACGGTACATGAACATAGTATCAATTCCCTTTTGTAAAAGGAAAAAGAAATAAAAATTTTAATGAAGTTGAATTAAAAAATTAATAGTAATATTCAGCTAACCTGATATGAAAGCATTGTACGATGAGCATCTGGAGTTGTTAGAACTATCACTGTCCCTGTTGTCCCATCTTTGATGGGTTCAGATAGAAAATGCACATTTGCCCGATGCAGTTTTGCCCTATTAGATACATTATAGAAAGACATTAAGTTTTATTCTATCATAATTGCAACAGACTTGGATAACCATTAAGATGGGTAACACATTGTTCAAATGTGGAAGACAAACAATCCTTGTGACCATCTACATATTTAGAGATTGATAGAGAGATAAGACCCACATTAGTATATTTATGACATAATAAAAATAATCTATCAAATCCAATGTCCAACTATTTGCCAATTGCCACACCAAGATCAATCTAAGGCTGGTTTGTTTTCATAAATCAGTTTTACAATTCATAACTCTTTTTGTACTTTCAACTCATCTCAACCACTAATTTCAAATTTCAACTCATCTCAACCACTCATTTTATTACTATTCATAACTCATCTCATCTTATCTCTGAATCCAAACGGGATAAAATCTTCCATTGAAATACATATAGAAAATGTGATACAGTGGTTGGAAATAGACAATAAGATGATCTAAAATATAATCTAGAAAGCATTTTTTCATGATGGGGGACCACCCTACGGTAGAGCCCTCAGAACTCACCCATGGAACCTAAACCCCCGGCAAGACTAGCATACCAACCCACCACCATCCCACTTAAATCACAGTTTGACCCCAGGGAGAGTCGAACTGGTAACATGGGGATCATGGACACAAGTTTGCCCTTACTATTTGAGTGAACATGAAATTAATAACAAGAAAATTACAAGAAGAAAACCCAACAGAGTTAATACACCAAATGCTTAGGAAGACCTCCACTAGCGTAAAAGATGTGACCTTCCAAATCAGAAGAAAAAGAAAACCAATAAAGATCCCCAGACAATTACCATGGTTCACATAAAAAGGTAAGGCAATGTATATATTGAAGTGTAAAAAGAAGTGACCTTTTAGGCAATGTATACCATGGTTTGCAGATTTTTAATAAAGTTTTGCTAGGAAAATGGCTATGGAGACATCACCTAGAAAGAGGAGCCTTGTGGAGAACCATCATAGATTCAAAGTATGGTAGAGCATGGAAATGTTGGTTCTAGAAAGGTGAGTGAACCAAATAGGATACAGTTTTGGAAGCACATTAGAAGACAACAGACTACGTACTTTAGTTATACCCATTTTGAGGCAGGTGATGGGTCCAGAATCAAATTCTGGCATGACATACGGTGTGGCAAAAGGGCACTCAAGGTAGCTTATTCAAAATTCTACGGTATAGAGATAATGAAGGAAGCCTTGATTGCAGAGATCCTAGATCAAACTAATTGAATTGAATATAACATTTTTTAGAGCTGCCCAAGATTGGGAATTCAATGCATTCTCTGAATTCTATAATCTAGTATAATTTTTTCCGACGGGGGGAAGTTGAAGATAAGTTTTTTTGGGTGACCCTCCATGAAAGGGAAGTTCACCATCCACTCCTCCTACCAATCGATGCATACGCAAAACGCAAATTCATTCCCGTGAAAGTGTTTGGAGGACAAAGGCCCCCCTAAAGGCAACCTTTTCTATACAAACAGCTTGCTTGGGGAAGATCCTCACAATCAAACACTTGGGGCTTGTTTAGAAATAGATCTCATCCTAAAATTCTCATTTCATCTCATCTCATATCCTTCCCAAACATTATTCAAATACAAAATTTTTAAACTAATCATTACACATTTTTCAAACTAATCATTACAATTTTTCCGAAGTTTCAAACAAAAAATTTAAAACAAAATCAATTTTTTCAAATACCCTAACAAAAATAATATTAGAGATTTTTTTTTTAATGTTGAGGAACCTCTCCAAGACAAGGCACCCTGGGCCCACCCTTGCAAAGTAAACCCCAGTCCCGTGCGCCGCACCCACAAAAATTTGCCTACACGGAACTGATTAAATCGATAGCTTTTCACCAGGGGGTGTGGCCCTAAAAGATTGTTTGCACCCATGAGGTGTTGAACTTTAGACCTTGAAAGGAGTGATACCCCAAGACTAAGGCTTTCACCACTTGGACCAACTCCTTGGAGTTATAAAATTATATTCTAACAATATTTTTAACTTTATAATATTTTTTATTTAACTTTTTTTCTCCTTTTCTAAAACCTAAAAAATATGCAATCCAAAACTATCTTACTAGCATTCACAATATTCTTTTTTTTTTTTTATAAGTAATCAAAAGGATTTCATTAATAGAAAAAGGCTAAACCCAGGTATACCGAAGGTATACCTGAGAAAACTTAGCTAGTGTTACAAAGAAGAAAGAAGTTCATGGATACTAAATCCGTTACAAGCGATAGATCCCGCCCAAGAAAGCAAAGTCCTATAGAAGAGAAGTTTTAGTTCCTCCAAAGTTCTCTCACAATTTTCGAAGTATTTTGCATTTCTCTCTCTCCATATGTACCAACACATACAGATAGAAACCATACGCCATATACACCATACGCCTTATCTCACTCTTCAAACGAGCCCTTAAGGAAATTTTTTTATAAGAATAACAAGCCCTTAAGGAAATGCCAAATCATGGTCTTTTTTTTTTATAAGAAGGTCAAATCATGGTCTTGGATTGATGTTGTTTGTGCAAAAAGAGTGGGGACCATTGATCATCTACCAATACATTGTGAAATTGTCATGACCTTGTGGAATAACTTTTTTGCAATGGTAGGCGTAGCTTGGGTGATGTCAAGAAGGGTCATCTATCTTTTAGCTACATGGAGAGGCCTTCAGGACACCTCTCAAATTGCCGCAATTTTGAAGACGGTTCCGATCTGCCTATAGTGATGTCTTTGGAGGGAAAGGAATGAGAGAAGCTTTGAAGATCATGAGCGACCAATAGATGAGTTTAGAACTTTTTTTAGTACTTTGTTCCATTGGTTGATTATAATGATTTGAGAAATACTCTAGTCACAAAATGATTCCACACAAAAAAAATTACAAACTGATGTGGCCTAATGTGATTAATCAGATTGTAAAGTTATTTTGATTGTAAAGCAGATCTGACAGATCACATCAAACCACATCACTTTGTAGGATTTCTTGTGTGGAATTCTTTTATGGCTGTAGCACTCCCCTAATGATTTTAATGGCATTAACATTCATGTCTTTCTAGTATTACTAGAACATCATGCCTACGCATTGCTCTTGTATACGTCCTATATACTTGGGCTCTTGCCTATCCTTATAATTAACAAAATCTTGTTTACCACACACACACACACACACACACACATATATGTGCACACACATTTTGAAGTAAAGGAACATCCACCAAATTCAGTGGACCATGCCCTACAGTCATGGAAGGAGTTGAATACATGCCCCTCAAATGTGGAATTTTAATTTTAAAATAAGGCCAAATAAAATGGATCTTGCTTGGAAATATTGTTCTGGTTCCAGTAACCTATGGAAAGGGATACGAATAGGCAAACATTTTTCTAGAAAAAGTTGGGCAAATGAAAACAAGAAGTAATAGGTATGTTTGGTCAACAGAATTTTTGAGAATGCTTATGAATTTTTGAAAATATTTATAGATGTATCGTTTACTGGGTTTTGTGGAAGTAGAGGAAATTTTGAATAAAAGAGTTTTTCTGAAAAATGTATTACATTGGGGTTTGTGAAAGTGCATAGGTAGAGTTGAAAAGTTGTTTAAATATAACTTTTTGTGGTAATTCTTGTTGTACTTTTTGTAAAATTTGTTTCGATTCTGGTGTGCTTTACTTTCACTGAAGTCCAAGCAATTGATTGGTTAAAAAGTTGACATAAAAAAATTTCTTGAGATCATAAGATGTTTGGATTGAAGTTGAATTTTTTTTCTTTTTTTTCTTTTTTGAAATTTATAAAAAAAAAAAAAAAAAACAGATATGATAACAGCCTCCCTTGTACATAACATGATATAAGATCTGAAAAACACCTACTAAAGGCCATAAATTTCTTTATATTTAATGTTAGCAATGATCTAAGTTTAAATGAAGAATTCCCGAGTTATCCTCCAATAATGCAAAATGCTTGCCCATGCTATCAATCACCAGAACTTAAAATCCCACCATGAGAGGCAATTGACCTAGCAACATGGCATTTGCTACCCCCCCCCCCCCTTCCTTCATGAGAGATGTTCAGGGATTAAGTTCCCATATCCCCAACCCCTTATAAAAAAAAGTTCCACCAAGAGAAGATTCTGTCAGAATGAAAACAAAAGTACTTATGGACCATCTAAAAAACTGCATAAATTAGATATCCTATTGTCCTCTAGGAAAGTAATATAAGAAAAAGACAGAAAAAACTCAAGTCTTGCTATATTTTCTAGATGGAAAATTATATCCAACTACATTGTACTTTAATCCAAAGAAAGCCTGAATTTCAATTTATCCTCCTCCTGTGTATTTGTGTGGAAATCAGGGACAGTACTAACCAGCCAGAAGTTTATTTCACTCGCTTCTAAATTAAAGAATTGATATAAAAGAGAAGTGTAGTCAAAACAGCGCTGACCTGTAGAAGCCACCCAATGGATCGCTCCCAACACTGGCTACCATGGCTACATTCAAGGCAGGGCCTCCAATGGGCCTACCACCAAGCCGAGCCAAGGCAACCAAGCTGTTGGAAAGAGATCCACCAGCAGCAGCCTTGTAACTGCAACCATCCATAGCTTGCAAAACTCTACCCCTCTCCTCATGATTCACAACCTTCCTTGTTCCTTTCTCTAATTCCAGCTTATCCAAGAATTCATCATCAACCACACCAGAGAAATCAACCTAAAAAATATTTATAAAAGAAGCAAACAAGACTTAATTTTTATAAACCACATTTGGGCCAAATAACAAATGGTTAAATATTTGAAGCTACCTCCAGAGATGATTAATCACAAATCTAATCTTTGCTATTTTTCTATAGATAATAAAATTGCACTAAATCCCGACATTATATCAGATATAGGCAACAGACCGACGGCACATTCTGACAACTGTCAACGCTTTTAGAATTCATGTTTCTTAGAACATTTACCTCATACAAATACAAAATTAGTAACTATTCTGCATATATTTTTTTAAAAGTAACTATTCTGCATATATTAAAGGCATGGAAACCAAGTTTGAGCACTTCCCTATAGTTTTTATGCTACTACTACTATGATGTGAGCAGTTCAAATTGGTTTGATATTTCCCAATTATCCTCACTGGAACTTGTACACAGCACTTGTATAGCGGTGCATGCATAAAGGTTTTGAACTCTTTTCTTATCTGAATATTAAGGACAGGACCCTAAGTTATTTTGGCAAGAGTAATGATACATAACCCTTTTAAAATTCTTTTTGCAGCCCTGTTTTAAATTTAGGGCATTGATGTAAAATTTAAAATTCTTTTTTATGAAGTGGCACTATCACATTGACTGGTTATAAAATTGGGTGTAAAATAGTTGTATATATATAGTTGTATATATCAGTATGCTTTCGGCAAATGTTTCAGAGGATTGAGTGTATAATAATTACTTAAATATAGATACAATGTAGCACTTCATTTTAATAATTTCAATGCTCAATTGTATTCCAATAGTCTCATCAGCCAATAAAAATCAGAACTATATAAAAAACATACACGCAAGCAAGACCTGAAACACCCCGACGCCACCCAGAAAAACCCTAAATGTTTTTATCCAAGTTTCCTTCTCCGGCAATTTCCAAAATACGAATTGAAGAAGCTTATAATTAAAAAGGCCACTTGATTACATATCACGGCATGGAGAAAATGGCACTCGTGATTTCTCGGTAACCAAACAGGACTTCGATTTAAAGAAAAAAATGGAGACACAAACACGATAAAATTTTAAGCAAAACTCTAAAGGCAAGCAACATTGGGCACCTGCTCTAATGTTGAGGTGAAAAGATGGAATTAATAAAATACTTAAATTTAAAATAAAAAAAATATACAAGCAACCAATCAGAATATATAAATTTACGTATGGATGAGCAAAATTGCTTGTAGCATTACTCAAATTTTAAATATTACCATGGCCTGTCCAAGACCCAAGACATCCCATCTATCAGGCAAACGACAAGACCCAATTTTCCAATTCTCCTCTGCCCCTAATTTCACATCACTATTATTCTCATCTTCTTCCTCTTCTTCTTCTTCTTCTTCACTCCCACTCCCAAACTCTCCACCTGTCTCACCTCTAAAGCTCCTACAAGAAGACGTACTGAAAAACCCATGTGGCCGCTTTTTCGCCATAGGAGCAGGTCTCAACCTCTCACTCCCTCTGTAATGGAAAAACGCATAGATTGTAGGACGCCCATGTGGAAGCGGTTGAGGGTGGTGATAAAGGAAAGAATGGAAGGATTTAAGAGGGGACGAAAGAGGAGAGAGTGGCGGGGGGAGGAAAGGAGTGGAGAGGTAAGGAGGATAGAAAACAGGAAGACACAGAGACATAGATGGTACTCAATTTTTTCTCGCTCTCTCTCTATCTGCTTTGGTTATGGGTGTGGTTTGTAGTCTATGCGGGTTTCAAACTTAGCTTCTTCCTATGGTGGAAGTCCCAGTGCCCCCTCTCCTTCTCGGGTGGGCAACGGAGGATAAATCGATGCCCCCTCTCCTGATGGGTGGGGCGATGGAGGATAAGGCAATGGCTATCTTCTCCAATTTTCCATAATAAATAAGCCTGAAAAGACGCACTGATGTCCAGCTATGGACCTCACGTTTCTTTCGGCTCCTCCTAATTGACACCGTATCTCTCTATCCAAACCTATTTTAATTTCCCTATATGTAACGTTGTGCTCGTCATTTTTAATAATATTTATTTAGAAATTATTAGCTCATAACTGCATTCTAGAGTTTTCTTAGCCCTATTTCTTTTTAAAAAATATTTTATTTTATTTTATCTTATTTAATTATTATATATTTTTTAGTTTTTAATATAATATAATATAAATAATTTAATTTTTTCAAATTCTAATACAAAATTATATTAAAAAAATATTTTATAATAATATTTTATTTAATTTTTCACTTTAATCTCAATTCATTTCCTATCATCTCATCTTTAAAAACAAACCAAACCTTAATTTTTTTTTCTTCTTATAGAAGTGAAAGAAAAATAAAGTTTCCTATCTCTTCTTTATCTTTATTCTTTAACACACCAAGCAGTGTGGAAGCTGAGTTTTATAAAGTGAATCGATTTAGGTTTTATTTATTTTTAGATATGAGATAAGATAAAAGTTAAAAAAAAAATATTAGTATAATAAATTTTTTTAATATTAGTCACTACAAAAAAATGGTTATTTGCTACCAATTAACTGCATCCAAAAGCGTTATTTGCAACCAAAATAGTTGTTTTGGTTGTAAATAGCCCTTTTGGATGTAGTAAACTGGTTTGGTTACAAATAACCACTTTGGATGTAGTTATTAGTTATTTAAAACCATTTTTCTTGTAATGAGTTTTGTTTTAAAATTTGAAATAGTTATTTTAGAATTTAAAAAAATTAAATTATTTATTTTATATAAAAATGTAAAAAAGTGTAATAATAAATTTGAAATTAGATAAGATGAAATGCGATGTTTTGAAAAAATAAAAAAAGCCTTAATAATGTTGTAGGTTTTTCATGTCTTTGTCAAATTTACATTATTATTGATTTAGTTATTGTAAATCTTAATTAAGTATGACATCTACGCAATCATTATCTTCTATCATCGAGGACTCTTTTATGGACCTATTTCGATATTGGTGCAGTTTGAGAGCATTGCTACATCTCAAACAAAAACAAAAACTCTATTCTTTTCTCTTTTAGAGGATATGGGTGAGTTATCATTTTCCTCCTTTTAAAAAATATGGATGGGTTTTTTTCCCCCATTTATTTTTTTAGAAGATGAAATTGTTCTACCCACTTTTATTCGTGGAGAGGGGCTTGTAATACTTTATCTGTTGCCTAGATGACTAAAACAAGAGGGGGGTGAATTGAGTTGTATTTAAAAAAATAACAATTATAAATCAAATATATAATATAAAATATAAACAAAATATGAAACAACAATAAATATAAATAGTAAGAGTAAGAGAGAAACAAACTCAGTATGTTAACGAGGTTCGGCCCCACTGCCTACGTCCTCGCCTCAAGCTACCTCTTGAGGATCCCCAAATCCACTATTCAATCTCCTTTAGGTGGAGATAGAAACCTATTACACCTTTGAGCAGCACCGCTCCAAATAATCCGTGTAGAATACCCTCGACACTTCCAATCACCTTACACTTGGTGATTTAACTATTCCCCGTGTAGAACACCCTCTACACTTCCAATCACCTCACAATTGGTGATTTAACTATTCCCCGTGTAGAACACCTTCTACACACACAAGGGTTATACACACCCTTTTACAAATACAAGAGTTGATAGTAGGTAGACTATCAAAGTACACTCCTCAATGAGTGAGATAGAAATAATACAGCGCAACCTATATCTCTCTCAACAAGAACAAGAATTAAAGTTCAAAATTTTATAAAAGAGAGAATGAGAGTTTTGAAGAAATGATGCAAAACTTAGCAATAGATGTGTAAGCTCTTGTTGTGAATTTTGCAAAACTCAAGTGAGCTATTTATAGGCAAATGAGTTTTCAATTTCAAATTTGAAAAGATTCCCATGTCAAAAACATCATCATTCACTTTTCAAAAATTTCAAATTTAATATTTTTACTTTTTGCATGTGACAAAATGAGCACACTTTACTTTTCAAAAATTTCAAACATAATCTTTTACTTTTTGCATATGACAAAAGGAGCACACTTTTCTTTCAAAATTTTCAAATAAAGACATCAACCTTTTGCATAAGTCAAGAAAAGCATCCACCATTTTTGAAAATATTCAAATAACATGCACATGTGAAAGATGACAATCAATCATCTTAATATTTTCAAAGTTCAAACCTTTAATCATGTCATGCACATGTGAAAGATGATAATCAATCATCTTTCAAAATTTTCAAATTTAATTTTCAAAATATTCATGCATATGTGGAAAATGTATTTTAATGTTTTATGATAAAATATTAATTTTGAGTCTTAATCCTAATTTTGAATTTTTAAGAGATTTACAACATTACTCTATGATTTTAATGTGAATTTGTTCCCTTCTTGCTCATGCTTGCTTCCTTGAAAATTAAATTTGAAAATTTTGAAAGATGATTGATTGTCATCTTTCACATGTGCATGACATGATTAAAGGTTTGAACTTTGAAAATATTAAGATGATTGATTGTCATCTTTCACATGTGCATGTTTTATTTGAATATTTTCAAAAGTGGTGGATACTTTTCTTGACTTATGCAAAAGGTTGATGTCTTTATTTGAAAATTTTGAAAGAAAAATGTGCTCCTTTTGTCATATGCAAAAAGTAAAAGATTATGTTTGAAATTTTTGAAAAGTAAAGTGTGCTCATTTTGTCACATGCAAAAAGTAAAAATATTAAATTTGAAATTTTTGAAAAGTGAATGATGATGTTTTTGACATGGGAATCTTTTCAAATTTGAAATTGAAAACTCATTTGCCTATAAATAGCTCACTTGAGTTTTGCAAAATTCACAACAAGAGCTTACACATCTATTGCTAAGTTTTGCATCATTTCTTCAAAGCTCTCATTCTCTCTTTTATAAAGTTTTGAACCTTAATTCTTGTTCTTGTTGAGAGAGATATAGGTTGCGCTGTATTGTTTCTATCTCACTCATTGAGGAGTGTCCTTTGATAGTCTACCTACTATCAACTCTTGTATTTGTAAAAGGGTGTGTATAACCCTTGTGTGTGTAGAAGGTGTTCTACACGGGGAATAGTTAAATCACCAAGTGTGAGGTGATTGGAAGTGTAGAGGGTGTTCTACACGGGGAATAGTTAAATCACCAAGTATAAGGTGATTGGAAGTGTAGAGGGTGTTCTACACGGATTCTTTGGAGCGGTGCTGCTCAAAGGTGTAATAGGTTTCTATCTCCACCTAAAGGAGATTGAATAGTGGATTTGGGGATCCTCAAGAGGTAGCTTGAGGCGAGGACGTAGGCAGTGGGGCCGAACCTCGTTAACATACTGAGTTTGCTTCTCTCTTACTCTTACTATTTATATTTATTGTTGTTTCATATTTTGTTTATATTTTATATTATATATTTGATTTATAATTGTTATTTTTTTAAATACAACTCAATTCACCCCCCTCCTGTGTTAGTCATCTGGGCAACAATTGGTATCAGAGCTAGTTGACATGTACTGTTCATACAGGCAGATCACTCATGGGAACTCTCGCTTGTGACTGTGTCACCGAAGCAAGACTCTCCGACCATGGGTGACGGTGCACCGGTAGAGACGGTGGCCGGCTAGTCTGGTAGGTACAGTTGTTAGGTGACATAGGTGCGGCCTATGGTCAGTAACAATTGGTATCAGAGCTAGAGCTCTATTATAAGATTAACTATCTTTTGAGTTAAGATCTTATGGCTAACATTGCAGCTTCATTTGGTGAAGGTCAATCTAGCAGTCGGCCTCCACTCTTTTGTGGAGACAATTACTCATTCTGAAAAGTTAGAATGAGAATATTCCTTCAGGCTCAAGGTCGAGAAATCTGGAAATGCATTGTAAATGGACCTTATATTCCAACAAAAGTGATTGATGGAGTAAAGGTCAAAAAGGAAGAAGAAGAGTTTGATCGTGAAGACAATAGACTTTATACTTTGAATTTAACTGCTATGAATTTATTATATAATGCTCTTAATGGTAATGAGTTTAATAGAGTAATGACTTGCACTACAGCAAAAGAAATTTGGGATAACTTGGAAGTTACTTATGAAGGAACTTCTCAAGTCAAGGAATCAAAAATTTATATTCTTACTCATGAATATGAAATGTTTAAGATGAATAATGATGAATCTATTTCTAGTATGTACACTCGTTTTACTAACATCATAAACAGCTTGACAGCTCTTAGCAAAGTTTATTCCAAAGTGGAGATAGTAAGAAAAATTCTCAACTCTCTACCAAAACGTTGGGAGTCAAAAGTGACAGCGATTCTTGAAACTAGAGACCTCAAAAAGCTCGAAGTGAATGAACTTATCGGGTCACTTATCACCCATGTACACATGGAAAAGAGGAGAAGAAGAAGGAAATTCAAAGAAGAGTTTGACACTTAAAGTTGTTCCACATGAAAGTGAAAGTGATGAAGATGAGGAAAATGACGATAAAGATGAAGAAGTTGCGATGATAATAAGAAGAATTCAGAGGTTCTTAAAGAAAAATAAAACTCCTCCAAGGAAATCTTTCAATAAGTTTTCCAAGAAAGATTCAGGCAAAAAAGTAATGAAAGCTACGTGTAATGATTATTCAAGTAGCTCAGATAGTGAAGCAAGCAATGGAAAATCAGCAAATCTTTGTCTTATGGCTAAAGATGATATTGAGGTAACAAATTTTGATAATATTGAAGATCCTTCATATGAAAAATTGCAAAATGTTTTAGAAGGGGTATATGAGGAATTTGAAAAATTGGGTATCAAGTATACTATTTTAAAAAAGAAAAATCCTTCTTTAACAAATGAAATTGATATTTTAAGAAAAGAAAGTATTGTTTTGAAAGATGAAAATCTTGAGTTGAAGAAAAAGAAAACTGATTTAGAAAATATTATTGAAAACTTTACGAATGGAAAAAGAAATTTTGAAAAACTTCTTGGTAGTTAAAGATGTGTTTTTGATAAGGCAGGCTTGGGATATAAGCCAAAACAAAAATACAAATCTTATAAAAACTTCTTTGATAATCCTTCTACAACAAAATCCAATATTCAAAATTCTTTTCATAAAAATAATTTTGTTAAAAAAGGATATTATTATAATCACTCAAGTTCTTCATATATGTCACATGCTATTTGTAATTTTTGTAATAGAAATTGTCATAATTATCTTGCTTGTCCTATTAGAAGAAAACATACAATGACTATTAGGGCTATATGGGTACCTAAACATCTTGTTTCTTCTAATACTAATAAATAAAGGACCCAAAGAACTTGGGTACCAGGAATTGTTTTTAATTGCTTTTGTAGGTATGCATGAAGTATTCTACAGGTAAAAATAAATGATTTTTAGACAACGGATGCTCAAGATACGTGACAGAAGATAAAACTAAATTCATTGACTTCACTTCTAAAGAAAATGATGTGTGATATTTGGAGACAATTCAAAATGAAAGATCATGGAAATAGAAGGAAAGATCATCAAGACTTAGTACAAGATGCAAGCAAATAGTGAAAACATGTGAAAGATCATCCAGCGGAATAAATTCTAGGAGAACCTTCACGAGATGTAAGTATTCGATCATCTCATAGAAATATTTGCAATCATACTGCTTTTCTATCTCAGATTGAACCTAAAAATATTGATGAAACACTTCTTGATGAATCTTAGATTCTAGCTATGCAAGAAGAACTTAATCAATTTGAAAAAAAAAATGATGTTTAAACCCTTGTTCCTAAACCCAAAAATCATACTATTATTGGAACAAAATTGGTTTTTAGAAACAAGAAAGATGAGTCCGGAGTCATTACTAGAAATAAGGCTCGACTTGTGGCCCAAGGTTTCAATCAAGAAGAAGGAATCAATTATGATGAGACATATGCACCAGTCGCAAGATTAGAAGCTATTCGAATGCTACTTACATATGCTTGTTATAAAGATTTCGAACTTTTTCAAATGGATGTTAAAAGTGTTTTCTTAAATAGTTTTTTTTTATTGAAAAATGTTTTTCAAGAAGAAAGATTGATATAACTCTTTTCATCAAGTATGAATAGAATGATATTCTTTTAATTCAAATTTATGTAGATGATATAATATTTGGTGCTACTAATGAATATGTGTCAAGATTTTATTAAGAATATGCAGGAAGAATTTGAAATGAGTATGATGGGAGAACTTAATTTTTTTCTCGGATTGCAAATCAAGCGAGCAAAAAGTGGAACATTTATTAATCAGTCAAAATATATCAAAGAGTTACTCAAAATTTGAGATGGAACGTGCGAAGGTAATTGGAACATCAATGAATCTGACCACTAAATTTGATAAAGATGAAAGCGGTAAGCCAGTTAACTCAAATGTATATCGAGGTATGATTAGTAGTTTATTATATTTGATAACTAGTAGACCTGATATTATGTTCAGTATATGTTTATGTGCACGTTTTCAATCATTTTCAAAACAATCTCATTTGATTGCAGTCAAGCGGATTTTTAGATATTTTGCCAGTACCATTGACTTATAGTCATGGTATCCTAAACACAGTTCTTTCGATCTTATTAGTTATTCAGGTACCGATTATACTGGTTGCAAAGATGATCAAAAAAGTTTTAGTAGAACATGTCATTTCTTAGGTCGTGCACTAGTTTCCTGGTTTAGTAAAAAAAAAACAAAATTCTGTTGCACTATCTACTGCTGAGGCAGAATATGTTGCTGCGGGTAGTTGTTATGCTCAAGCTCTTTACATGAAGCAACAACTTGAGGATTTTAAACTTATGTATAATCACATTCCAATCAAATGTGATAATACAAGTGCTATAAATTTTTCAAAAAAAAAACCCAATACAACATTCTAGAATTAAGTATATTGAAATAAGATATCATTTTTTTCGAGATCATGTGCAGAAAGGCGATATAGTACTGGAGTTCACAAACACACACGATCAGTTAGCAGATATATTTACAAAACCCTTACCAGAAGATAGATTATGTATGATTAGAAGAGAAATAGGTATGATGCATGTTATGAATATCTCTTGAAAGATAAATTAGAGTTCATAAAAATAGAGAGATATTTTTTTTAAATACTTTTACATAAACTTGAGGTTCTTAGCCTCATGTTTAAGACGCTCATTCTCTTCATACAATATCATGTCATCCCTATCCATGGGAATTGGCAAGCGGAACGAAGAATCCAATAGAGATTTCAACTTTTTATTCTTCTGCGAAGGATTCCTTCCCTTGTGTGAGACTCTTGAACAATTCGTTGAAGTACAACAATTTGTTCTTTAAGCTTTTCAACCTCATGATTTTTGACTTGTAGCCGCTGGGAAAAAGCGACAATAGAGGATGAGTAGCGAGTCCCGAGACTCACCAAGTCGTAGATAGCATCGGAGTCTGGCTTATTAGCCAAACTATTGTTCTCTTGCTGCAACATGGCGCCAATGGTAGCTGCAGAAAGGACATGAGATTGAGATGTAGAATACCTCATGGATGCATCTAGAGGAATGTTAGAAGAATGAGCCATTGAGAAAAGAATTGAAAACTTAAAGCGAAAATATTGAAGGAATGCAGATGAGTTATAGATATGAGAATAAGATTTGATGCAAATCGAATGAACTTTAAAACTGATTTTATAGAGATAGCATAAAGAACAAGACAAACTATTGTCTCTTCAAATCTTATTAGTCAAAAGAAATATAAGATGTGCTGGACACACATTGTCAAAAGTTTTCTTACTAGAAAAATGGTTCTCTGCTCCTATCATGGTATTGACGGCCTTAGGAGAGAAGATTGATGGTTGATGCGTCAAGGGTTCCTGATTCAAGTCTGGAACATTAGTGGAAGAGAATTGTTCGACCATTCTATCGTTATGGAGAAACAGAACTTAGGTCAAGAAGCAATGTTTTTTTTGGTATCCGATAGGTGAAAATGATTTTTTTATAGAAACTCAGAGCCTTCAAACCCGTTTGTCAACAACATCACGCGGATTTAAATCTGCTTTCGCACCGACTGCTAGAGCTAGGCCTCCAACCTTTGCAGGTTTTGTCAGACACGCGTGGCTCCGCACCGAATTGTCAGAGTTAGACTTCCAACGTTTGCAAGTTTTGTCGGACACGAGTGGTTCTAATTCTCTACAGTCTCTACTAACGCAGCGTTTTATTTATCTATTGGTTATTGTAGGAATATATCATATTGAACTAATTATGATTCCTTTTTAATGATACCAAAAGGGGGAGAAGTTTTAGACTAGAACATTAACATTGTTTAAATTTCTAAACTTGTTATATATGCTTGGAATTATATTTATATTTTTGTTTGAAAAACTAACGCACATTCTCAGGGGGAGCTTAAGTATTAATACAAGCTTCAGGTTCTATCAAGTATTTGTCATCATCAAAAAGGGGGAGATTGTTGAACCCAAGGTTTCAAGTTTCATATAAATCTACAAATGGATTTTGATGATAACAAATGAATCCAAAGAATAAAGGAGTCTCAAGCTCAAGTTGTCCACACAATATAATCAAGCACATCAATAAAACATTAATTTTGAGCCTTAATCCTAATTTTGAATTTTTAAGAGATTTACAACATTACTCTATGATTTTAATGTGAACTTGTTCCCTTCTTGCTCATGCTTGCTTCCTTGATGTGCTTGATTATATTGTGTGGACAACTTGAGCTTGAGACTCCTTTATTCTTTGGATTCATTTGTTATCATCAAAATCCATTTGTAGATTTACATGAAATTTGAAACCTTGGGTTCAACATTATCTTTAGAGAGTTTTTAGAAGTTTAGACGTTGTCCGTCATAAAAAGAAATTATGTACAGGAGTTTTCCTAACAGTTAAGCAGTTTAACTTGTAATCAGGATCCTCTCTTTTATGAGTCACAGATGTAACTTCCAATTCATGAATGAAATGAATCATTTCCCAACAAAACAAAATAAAACAAAAACTCTATGATTGTCCAATGTATAAGATAATAATGTTAGATTTTGTTAAAAAAAAACTATATAGATGGTTTAACAATTTCTTATACTAAGATGTTTTTTATTTTTATTTTTAAGGGCATTCCAAATGCAGCTTCTTCATATACACAAATGATTATAAAGAAAGACAATATGAACTTACGAAAAGAATAAATGAAGTGCAGAAAATAGAGGATGAAGACTTAAAAATGAAGTTTCAAGTTAACAAAATGGAGGATGAAGTCTTGAAGAGAAATTAAAGTTTCGAAAATAGAAGATGAGATCGAATAAACATCAATGAGATACAAAACCACCAACATGAGATTAGAAGGCAAAGGATGGAGAATAGGTGCTCATGGCTTGGTTTGTGCATGTACTAGAGATTAATTAGAATGGCCATTTTCAATTATTTTGGCACCATTAGGGGCTCTCTTAAAAGGGTTTTCTGCCATAATATAGTGCTTGTAGTGAAAGGCAATGTGAACTATTTAGCTGTAACGTCTGAATATTTTGTACTTGCAAATGCTTGATTGCAAACTTAATAGGCGTGGACGTATTGCTGCTTGTAGAGAAATAGGTTGAAATTGAAAATCGCGAACTTGACAAGAAAAAATGTCACTTTCGTTCTCTACTTTTATGTGGTTTGATTTGCTTACCAAGATCATCTCGTATAATCGGTATAGCCTTTTCAAATTTTTACACAAAATATAATAATTAATTAAACTTTTTTAAACATTTATCTCATCTCATTTTATTTCATATGTGTAATCAAACGAGATTGTATGATTCACTACCCCAGCAATGTTTTCAACAGGAAATAACATCTAACATAATTGGACTTGTCCCATCTATGAATCTTTCTTAAAAAGTACTTGAACTCAAAATGAGAATCTAGAATAAGAGCAACTTGTAAAACCAAATGCCCAGCTATGCAATTTCATACGACAATGCATTTCTCAAAAAGAAACTTGTTAATTACATGGAAGCATATATGCATGCAAATGAATAAAAGAATAATATGGTTCTTAGCCCAACTTGTCAAGTATATGAAATCACCTCATTCATTCCATCACACGAGATCATACATTGTCTGAACTCATACTTCAGATCTCTAAAAAACTAATAAGCATAACAAAATTTAGCCCAACTTATTTATATATTTAGATGAATAAAAGTTAGACAAAAGTAAAAGATACTTTTGATGCTCCACTTGTTCATAATGCTTCCACTAGGGACTGGTTTGTATTGTACAGACAACCTGCATTGAAAATAACATTGTGCAAGGATATTAAGTATAACTATAAAGAAGTGAAGTATGTAAACAATACCATATCATTACTTTGTTGGTGCTAGCATGAGTCCCTTGTACTAAGTGCCGATCTTGCATATTAGTTGAGGCCTCACTAATATATAATTCACTTCCTTATATGGAAGTCTACTAGCACGACGCAAAGAGCATTCATTTCATTAGTAAACTTAATGCTTACGCATGTTAATAAGCATTCATAAAAATAAACAGAAAATTAGGAGAGAAAGAGTGTTAAACTTGTTTTCTTCTTCTTTTGAATGTCTATTATCCCCAATCTGTTCCTTCATTGACTATAATCTTTTTATGATTTTTTCAACTGTATAAACTCTTCACCTTGTTGGTGACCTCCCTTTATCTCTTATAACATTCTAACTAGATAACTCTTACTCTTCCTTTAGAGGCATTCGCTCCAGCCCTATGAATTGAAGGCCATTCAAGAAAAATATATTTTACCTTATGCAAATACTCCACGGGGTGACTCCACCATGTCCAAGTAATGCTCCTCACTTTTTAATAAATATGGTGTTATTTCACAAAAACAACTTCATCAAGTGTTCATGCCTCTGTGCATCAAAATTGTTACGCAATGCATCATAACTACTCTTAATGAGTGTATTCGTGCTTCAAGTCATTTATCCAATGGCGTAAAACATAGTTTTAAATATTGTTCCGTTCCAAGTGGAATGGTAGAAAATTTTCATTTTAGTATAGTATACAGTACATTATACATGCTCGTTTCGTTCACTCCAAATTTCAATCCATTCCAGTCCGTTCCAACCATTTTGGTTAAATTTCGATCATTCCTACCGGAATTGGCATATCAATCCCTACTCCATTTTGGGCTTTTTTTTTAATTTTCTTATACTTGAATGGAATTTTTGTAAATTTTAAATTCAGATGGTATTTAATTTATTCTAAAATATCAAATATATTTATATAATTTTAATTTTTTTTGTAACTTTAAATATGTCCCCTCATTCTCTTTTTTTTTTAATACCATTATTTTTAATAATTTTCCTATTCTTTTGTTGTTTTTCTTTGTTTTTATATATCAATTCAAGTTTGTGATTTTTTGAATGTATATTTATTTTATAAATCTTCAATTCTTTCACATATATATATATACATATACATATACATGTATTTATTCCATTAGTTGTGAGTTTATATATACATATAACTAGTTATATAAAATATATAATTAATTTTAAAACGGTATACTAGAACACACCGATATTGAAATATTTTATTCCAATACTTAAACCAAAATTATCACTAGAACGAACTTTAAAACATTGGTATAAAATGTACTGTAATGGTAAGGATGAATCATTCTTATAGTCTAAACACAAAATTCTTCGAGTATCAAACAATGCACATGTATAAAGTTCTCAAATTATAAAGTGTCTGAAACCTTATATTTGGAGATTACACCCTCCGTTCTAACAAGTGAGCAATTACAGGATATCATTCACATTACTTCACTTGTACTTCCTTGAATTTAGCCTTTGTGTACACATTTTGAAACTACTTTTCTACACACAAAAAATGAAACACATGGTATTATGGTATTGCATGAGCAAACAAATTAGTCATTCATAAGTTTATTCTTAAGTATCTTGTCGAATCGATCGATAAATTCTTTCAGTGTGGTACCCGAAGGCACAAACCATCAAAAAAATGTATCCATGCTTTTATTCCTCTATTCGGTGCTCATCCCAATCCTGAACACATCTTTCAGGTAAATCGATATCCAAACGAGCTCTCATTGTGTAAGTCCTTCAATCATGCATTCTCCTCAAGTTTGTATGCATCAATTAGCCTCTCCCAACTCTCTTGAAATTCTTCACATATTTGGGAGTTATACAGACGACCTTGAATGATCGATTTAGGTCGCGATTATACATTTTGTGTGAGTCAAGATTCTTCAGGAACTTTTTCTTGATGTGTCATAAGCAATATCTATGTCTAGTTTCTAGAAGAACTTTACAGTTACACTTTTCAGGATACGATCTTAGTCTATTATGATTATAGCTAGAGCTCGATCATTCATGCACTTTAATCATTTCCCAAATTACCACACCAATATGTGTATTTTTGCTGGATATTAATCTAGCATAAAAAATTATAGACTGACCAATAGGTATGATGCTCTACTCTGTGCATTAGTCTAAAATATATTTATTGATCTCAATTCATTGTTCATATGCATAGAGGCATAAAAGTTATCATCTATATCACACATCTTATCAAAATATTTAAGTGCCTCAACAACTCCTTTACCAAGTTGAAGATGCATCGCCTTGTGAATAAAGTTTCTGCAACCTTTCTTGGTGAACTCAAAGTTCTCAAAGCCTCCGACTTCAACAATAAAAGACCAAAAACCCTTATGCATTCTTATTTCAGCTATGTCACCTCTAGCTTTCGTTTTGCGATTGAATATATATTGCAAATGCATCTCAAATATATGGATTTGTGTGGCATCAACAATCCATGGTTGTGGGCAAGCTTTACCATAGTTAGACACCACTCACCATTAATCTATTGGAGATTGATTTTAATCTTCCATTCTATTTTTGTTGTACGTGGTTTTGATATAACAATTTATCTATTTTTGTGCTTTTCACCACGTGTATAATCAAGAGTTTTGTATTTAATTGTCTCATTCGACTTTCATTTTATTTTTTGAGTCATTACACCAAAGCTTGCTTGCTTTGCATAGTGCTTGGAGTATGAAATAATAGTATATTCATCTTTAAAACTCATTCCAAATCTAGGTTAGTCAGCCATCCTAAATTTAGACTTTTCTCATTGTTCTTCTTATTATACCCTCTCAGCCTCCAAATCAAGGTTATCTCTAGTTTTTCTGGTTCATTACACCACAAATCATATATCATTAATTGAAAATTATTATTTAAACAACCAATTTTACTTAATAAATTATAGGAAAACATGCTAACCATTTTCAAAAGTAACGTTTGCTTGTTTCTCAATACGATACTCGCTTAAGTTTATATGAGTACCCTCGTTACTTGCAACAAAAACCTCAATTTCACTCTCATTTATTGGTTTTGAAGTATTGCATTCCCACTTTCTACAAATTGTTCAGTCTTTCTTGAAACTCTTTTGTTAGATGAACTAGTGTAATTAACTTTTTTCCGTGACTTCCAAATGGTTAGGTGAACAGAAGCTACAAGTGTTGAGAAATATGGTGTAAGTAATGATAGAGCATACAATCATTTCTAAGTCACTAGATTATTAATTTAACTAATTTCACCATATGCAGGGGGAGGCACTGCAAGAGTATTATCATTTGGAGGGGGCGCATAAGAGTCTTGACCAAAAGCATAGAGTTTGGAGTATAAGAATTTGGAGTATCATTTTGAAATGAAGAGAAAGAAAGATTTGTTGGATCATATGATTTGAATGAAAAATGGGTGATGGAGGAGCATATGTGGTGGAGGCTTGAAAAATGAGCTAAAAATAGAGTTGCCATAGATCTACAATAAGCCAAAAAAATAAAAATTACTTTAGTCTTTAACGCTGACAATAACAAGGTGGACCAAAAAAACTTAAACAAAGTATCAACTTCGTAGAACTTGAGTCTTCGCTCAAAAATGTTTTCTGTCGGTGGTTTAGAGATATTTTATCTTCTTCTTTGTAAGTGATGTAAGTCCTATTAGATCCTAGGGTTTCATTATAGGCTATAAAACACATGCATCTTTATTTTTTCAACAATTATGAATGTGGATAGTATTTTTTCAGAGAGAAGTCTTGTTTTCTCTATTTGTTTTTAAATGAACTAAAAACTTATTAAAGACAAACCATTTGTGGCATTCTCTTTACTATCTAGGTTCTTGAAACAAGTTTTTAACATATTTAAATCATTTTGATTTTATTCTTGGCTTTCTTAGGTAGATTTCAATCTGTTCGTGAATTCAAAGGATATTCAATCTCACGGGTTCACATAAGTTGGTATCAATTAAATGATGCATGTTGATTGCAGAGCGGTCAAAATATTATGAGAAGAGAATTAAGCATAACAGAAAAGAAAAATTACTTGGTCTTCATGATCAATGCATTTCAAAGTTTGAAAGATGAGGTGGTTAGCGAGACTGTTTTGAGATTAGCAAGTTTGTAATCCTGGTATGGCCTGTCATATGGCCGTTTTCGGATAAAAATTTGTCTTAATCTCGATCTGATAAAGAAATGGAAAAGAATGATAAAGAGAGAGGCTAAGGAAGTGACAAAGCAAAGGGAGGTTTTTAACCCCACAACCAAGCTTGAAGTGAAATTATTGAGAAAATTTATTGAAGAATTTCTAGAGGTACTTGATTTAGGGGCTTTCCCCCAGCAACAGTGCATTAAAAATGATGATGTAATTGATGCTACTAGATTGGAGCATGTTGATGATACTTGTATTTTGTATTGTGATAGGTTTATGGAATTTCTTATTAATCTTTTGAGCCAACTGCCAACAAGAAGATACTTGAGGCCTCTTGTTGCCGATGTTGATGTTGTTTCCAAGTGCCATTTAAGTACTCTCTATCGACATGAAAAAGGGAAATTCTTTGCACAATTGGTAGATTTACTTCACTTTTATGAGAAATTTGAGATTAATGATCATGTTGGGACACAACTAACAGATGATGAGGTGCTCCAGTCTCATTATGACCGCTTTCAATCTTTTCATCTTCTTGCATTTAAGAAGATTCCCAAGTTGTGAAAGCTTGCATTGGCTAACGTTGGTGCCATTCACAAGCGTGCTGATATTTCTAAAAAGTTGTCTGTGCTTTCTCCTAGAGAGTTGAAGGACTTGATTTGCTACAAGCTCAAGCTGATCTCAGATGAAGACCCCTAGTCAGATATGGTTGATTTCCTTATTGAAGTAATGGTCTTTTTTTTCGAGAAACAACAATTTCAAAAATAAGCTATAAATGCTCTCTCACTTTACCCAAACGAGCATATTATGTGAGATGAAAGCCTTGTACCAAGCATAAATTACTTAGGTGAAGGTTGCTTGGCTCTTCCTAAGCTTAATTTACAGTCCCCAACACTTCATGATTATCTTCTGAGAAATTTCAATCTGTTCCGTCTCAAATCAACGTATGAGATCTGTGAGGATATTCAGAAAGTTGTACCCTATCTCCTTGCATACATTAATAATGGAGGAGACACTTCTTTTCGTGGTTGGTCAAGAATGGTTGTGCCAATTAAAGAATTTAAGATCACTGAGGTAAAGCAGCCAAACATTGGAGAAAGTCAAGGCCATCAAGAAGTGGCCAACATCTAAAAGCATCATTGAGGTAAGAAGTTTTCATAGTTTAGCTAGCTTTTATAATAGACATTTTATTAAGGATTTTAGCACTATTACTGCAACACTTACTGAAATAATTAAAAAAAATGTTGTATTTTATTGGGGGACTAATCAAGTGAATGCATTTGCTACTATTAAAGAAATGTTATAGTCTACACCTGTGTTATCATTACCTAACTTTAACAAAACTTTTGAAATTGGATGTGATGCCTCAAGAATAGGAATTAAAGCTGTTTTGATGCAGTCTAAGTGGCATATAGCTTTCTTCAGTGAAAATGTAAGTGGGGTTAGCCTTGAATTACCTCACTTATGATAAGGAACTTTATACTCTTGTTCACATTCTTGAGACGTGGCAGTACTACCTTTTACCTAATGAGTTTGTGATTCGCACCAATCATGAATCATTGAAGCATCTCAAGGGTCAAGATAAATTGAATCAAAGACGTGCTAGATGGATGAAATATATTGAGACTTTTTATTATATTATCCATTACAAGTAAGATAAAGAGAACATTGTTGCTGATTTTTTAGCCCAGAGGTATGTAATTCTTAGTTCTTTGAGTGCCAAAATGTTTAGGTTTCAATATGTGAAAGACGTGTATGCCAATGACGCTGATTTTTTTAATGTGTATATGACATGTGACAAAGTGGCATTTGGTAAGTTTTACAAGCATAATAGATTATTTGTTTAAGGAGAGTAAGTTGTGTGTGCCAAATTATTCAATACGTGAATTATTGGTGTGCCTAAGACGCGTGATGGATGATTGAAGAGACATTTTGGTGTCAATAAAACTTTGAAAATTTTACATGAACCTTTATTATAGTCTAGGATGAGAAGAGACGTCATTCAAATATATAGTAGGTGCATTACATGTAGAAAAGTCAAATCTAAAGTTTTACTTCATGGGTTGTATACACCCTTATCCGTTCCTAGTGAACCATGGGTAGACATATATAGAGACTTTATTTTGTGCTTATCTAAGATAAAAAGGGGTAGAAATTCTATTTTTGTGGTAGTAGACAGATTTAGTAAAATGACACATTTCATTCCATGTCATAAAATAGATGATACCACAAACATAACTGATTTGTTTTTCAAGAAAATAGTGCGACTCTATGGTGTACCTAAAAATATTATTTTTGATAGAGATTTAAATTCATTAACTACTTTTAGAAGGTTTTGTGGAAAAAATTAGGAACCAAACTTTTATTTTCCACCACTTGTCATTCATAGATTGACGGATAGACTAAAATAGTTAACAGGATTTTAACTCAACTTTTATGCACTAGTAATCAAAAGAATTTGAAAACTTGGGAGGATTGTTTGCCATTTATAGAGTTTTCATTTAATAGGAATATGTATCCTACTACTTCTTATTTTCCATTTGAAATTGTTTGCGATTTTAATTTATGTACTCCTTAAGATTTGATGCATTTACTTGTTGATGAAATGAGTAGCTTGGATGGACATCAATTCATTTGAGGGTACGACTTCAAATTACGCAAAAATATTAAAAATTTGTTTCCCAAGCCAATAAGGGGCAAAAGCGTATCATTTTTGAACTAAGAGATTGGTTTGGGTTCACATGCACAAAAAAAGATTTTCAGCCCATAGTAGAACAAAATTACATTTTCGAAGAGATGAGTCTTTCCAAATCCTTGAGAAAATTAATGATAATGCTTATAAAGTAGATCTTCCAAGTGAGTATAATATCTCTCATACTTTCAATGTTTTTGATCTTTCTCCCTTTGATACTTGTAACGATTCGAGGTTGAATCTTTTTTAGGAGAGGGAGAATTATGGACACCATGGTGGACTAAATCTTAAAGATTCCTTACAAGTTTAAGATGGGCCAATTACAAGGTCAAGAGCTAAGAAAATCAAGGAAGCAATGCAAGGATTGGTGTAATCCAATTGAATCGAGTTTGTAAATTCATTGAGAAAGACTCCAACATTCAAGATGGACTTGAAAAAAGAAGAACCAATTTTAATCCATATGATACAAGTTAAAGAAGAAGATGACAAACTCTAGTAGTTTAGTAAAAACTTTTGTTTCAATAAGTATAGGTGCATGAGCCTATTTTTATATTTTTGTGGTTATAGGTATTTGAGCTTATTTATTTCATTAATTAGACCTATTTTATTAGTTATAAGAATATGGTTTAGGAGTTTTGATTTTAAAAGTGTTCAGCTTATGTCTTTAACTAATGTAAGCCTTATTAGGCCCCAGGGTTTCATTAGGGGCTATAAAACACACGCCTCTTTATTTTTTTAGCAATTATGAACGTGAATAGTATTTTTTTTTAGAGAGAAATCTTGTTTTCTCTACTTGCTCTTGAATAAATTAAGAACTTATCAAAGATAAACCATTTGTGGCGTTTTTTCTGCAATCTAAGTTCTTGAAATAAGTTTTCAATGGATTGAGACTATTTTAACTTGATTATTGACTTTTTTGAGTGGATTTCAATATATATTTTTTTTTTTTGAAAAGGAAGCCATTCTATTCATTAGAAACGGGCATTATAAATGAAATATTGAACAAACATCCAATACACCAGAAGTGATTGACTATTGCTAGCCTTAGCTGCCAAACTATATGCAAAACAGAGTAACAAACAACTACTCACCAAAACAAAATCTCATAAGGGACAAACTCTAAGGAGCAAAAGTCCTAAAAACATGATATTTTTTTCTTTTTATCAACAAAAAAACACAACCTAAATTAATTAGGAAAATCAAATCCCGATTTTCAACCTTAAAGGAAAAAACAAAAGGCAATACAAGAACCATTGCTACTAGTCCATGTGCCACCTGGCTGGGAGCAAGATTGGTGGAGATGGACAGCCGAAATCCCTGGACCCTTAGGTCATGCGCGTGGATGCAAAAAACCCTATGAAGAATGCGCACAGAGAGAAAAAAACCCCGACTGTGAGAGGCGTGTGTGAAGCACACACTGCTTCAATCTTCCCGCTTCCAGCGTGGCTTAGAGATCAGCACCTTATAAGGAGAATGGCGGCACGCCTGCGGAGTCCTAACCGGTGGAGGCCTTCACAAATGACAAAGACTGCCCAAGCCAAATCAGGTTCCCTACAAAAGTCAAAACTAAAACGAGACTGAAAGGAAATTGAAAGAAAAAGGAAAGAATTGGGGTGGGAAGGGGGGAGGTGGAGGCGCCATCGTTCGTTTTTGCTAAGGCTTGAGTTTGTTAGAGAGAAAGTCGAAAAGTGGTCCGTTTAGATATTCTTATAGATTTCAATTTGTTCGTAGGTTTAAGAGATATTTAATCACACGGGTTCACATCACTATTAGTATTAAATAGGAGTATCTTATAAAACTAATATAAATTATTTGTAGTAGTAAATCACTTAAGGTTTTACAAACATTAATTTGTTTTTTCTAATGAGTTTTGTTATTCATAGGTGTGTAAACACAATATTTAATGTGAGTCTCATTAGTCATGATAGATTTTTAATTAATTACATTTAGTGTGTCAACCACTAATCTTGTGAATAAATTATTTCTTCCAAGAAATAGAGGAAACAAAAATTGATTATATCTATATAGAAATCTCACAAAGGAAGTTTATAATTTGGTGTGACTTATGTGATATGTGATATTTGCATCTATTTTAAACTTTATTTTCATAAAGCTAAATACTACTATACCATCCCAATTATACCACTCACTTTATCTAATTGATGTGGCACCACCATGGTAGGGGTGAAAATCGATCATATCAGTTCAGTTTTGATCCAAAACCAAAATCGAACCAATATGATTTTCAATGGATGATACCAGCTAAAATCAGTCTATGAAAGGTGGTAAAACTGACCGACGTAGTTTTGGCTGGTTCCATCAGTTCATCAACGTTCCCATAACATACAAATTTCTTAACGTTTAACAATACTGATCAACAACTATCAGAAAAACAATACATCCCCCAACACCACAAAGGACCAAACATCAATAAATTTCTTCATAGACAAAAAGGTTGCCACTATCAGCTATCTCGTGAAAGAGAGAGAAAGAGACCAAATGGAGATGACAGATAGACTTGAGACTTGAGACTTGAGAGGGATATGAAAGATTTGAGAAGGAAATAAGAGATCTAAGAGGCTGAGAGGGAGGTCATAAGAGGGAGATGGGACAGAGCCAAGAGAGATGAAAACCAGAAGGCTCTTTGTCCAAACGATGCAAGGAAAAATATGAAAATGAAGAGGGGAGAAGAAGGGTTGGGGGTTAGGGTTGAAGTCTTAAACCAAAATGATATTTTGTTTGGTGTATTAAACCAAACGACGTCGTTTCATATATATATTTTTTTAAATGGGAACTTAAAATGACGTTTTTTTATATGGGAACTCAAAATGGTATAAGGGAAATGACGTCGTTTTATAAAAATATAATATAAAAGTATATATATGAGTCCACAACCCATCCCCTTTTAGAAAGAGAATGTCCAACTTCTCTCTAGAAAAAAAATTCATACCTATCCTTTTCATAGCCTTCGCTAGAGAAGCCATAGCACCACCCTCCTTTCTATTTCTTTCTTATTTTTCTTTTCCTTTCCGCTATCTAGTAGTGAATATGCTTTCATGGTAGTACTTTTTTCTCTCCCTTCCACTTGTTTTATTTTTTATGGATCTATTGTACTTCGGCCTCCATCAGTTAACACGTGCTTCACCACACCACTCATCAGTCGTCGATCTATTAGGACGATGTAGAATTGTGCCAAAAATATTGACAAGTGGCTTGTTTTCACATGTGGGATTCACATGGCATTACAACAGGCCAACTCCATTGGCTACATGCATCGTACCAATAGGTTCCTCATCTCACATCACCTTCAAACCATTGGTGCGTGCCCTGCACATGCTACTACAAGTGCGCAGGAAAACTTTTACTCCACCGCAGATTTGTCCTTTCGATTCTAATTTTTTTACTATGTTATCGTTTTTCTTAATCGATAATGTAAGATCCTTTATTTATGTGTATTTTTACATATTATTTTATTCTCGGTATTAATTATTTTAATTTATTTTAATAATATTATTAATCGTATTTTATTTGTTTAAGATATTTATTTGAGTTATTAATTAGTTAATGTTGAGTTACGTTATTTTTTCATATTAATTTAAATGTGAGATAATTATTTTAAAGATTGGAATTTAATTTCCTTTATTTTATTATGTGAATTTATTTGATGTATTTTTATTTATTATTTTATCTTAAATAGTTTCTGCGTTTAAATTAATTTATTCAATTCTCTGATTTGGAATTCTTTTATTGGATCAACACTGTGAATCGAATTGTGGGAACTAGATCTCGTTTATTTCCTTCACTTTTTCTTTTTCTCTTTTCTTTTCTTTTTCTTTTTCTTTTTCTTTTTCTTTCCATTTTCCCCTGCATCCCCACCCCAGCCCCGCGCGACTTCCCCCCCCCCCACCTGTTTGGCCGTTCGACCTTAGACAGCCTAGCCATCCACCACCGCCCACCACCCTTCACCGCCCATGCCGCTGGCACCCTTATCCTCCGGCGACCTCCTCTGCACCGGTGGTGCACCTCTGGCAACCCTCTAAGCAGCGCATGAGCATCAAACTCGAAATGCCTGGATTTGCTTTTTTTCCATTTTCCGGTGCCACCACCGGCTACCTTGACTCACCACTACCACCACTAGACTTCTCACTGTCAAGCGAGCATAACCTAAGCTCCGGCAGCCCAAATGCCCCAACCCAAAATGGGTATTTCAAATACCCAAACACGAGTTTGCCACCCTAGCACTTCGGTCCGGCCACCGTAGGCCTCACCACCACCACCACCAAAAGACTCCCCTTACTCAGTCGACTAACCCCCTAGCTCAGCTTCCCCATCCATTGTCTCACCTTCCCTATACGACCCAAACCCAAAAATGGGTTTCCACCCTTTTGGAGCCTGATCTGCCATATTCTGGTGGTTGTATCGTCACACCATCACTTCCATGAGATTCCTCACCTTCCAAAGAGTGTCTTCCTAAATTTTGGTGTTAAACCGAGTACTGTAGCCTAACGTACAAATGACCGCTACGAGCGTTACAGAATGACGGCTACTCAAGAATTTGCGCTTTTAACTGCTGTAAGTATTTTTTCAAATAAATTTTAAAATTTAAATATATTTTTTGCATCAACATATATTGTGTTTGGTCATTGTTGAAAATTACCAGTTGTTGATTATTTAAAGCATGGTCATCTGCATTGTGTATTACGCGCATATTCATGTGTTGGTAATGGAAACTGGGTTTTCATTGTGTTTATATTTTTTGGGTGCGTGTGTATCACGACCCCAAGTCGAGATGGGGCATTATCTCGATGGAGTTCCTTTGGTCACTCGGGAGCGGAATATACTGAGTAACATCCCCTAGGTCGTCACCGGGCGACGACGAGATTGTATGCGATGGTAACGCTCTCGTGCTGACTCCGTGGCTCCTTTGCTGGCGGGAGTTAGGGGATACCTGGTCATGGTACTTGCTGGGCGCGGTTAGCTAGGCATCGCCCGTTCCGAAATCACATGAGTGGTCGTTACTTTCAGTGTGATGATAAAAGTCAGGGTGTGCGGATGGTCCCTAGGGAAGATTATGGTGCATACGGTTAATAAAATGGATGTTTAGGCAATTTTCTAGGAAAGTTGCGAGTTTTAATTATTGGTTTTACGTAGACCATTTTTTGAAAAAATGGTTGTGGTTTTAATTGATTTGCGGTCATTATTTTTCTGGAAAAATGATGGATGATTTTATCGGAGTTTTATTTGGGCCAAATTAGAATTTTGGTGTGTGTGGTTGTTTCATTGATTTTGAGGAAGATGATTTAAAGTTTCATGCATACGGTATCCTGTTCATGCGTAGTGTTGTTGCATGAATGTATTTCTATTTTTTTCTTTTTTTGGGTTATACTTACCTGCGATGCCATTCCTGGTGTCGTAGTTTTTTTATGCAGATTTTGAAGAGGTTGAGTTTGAGGAGACGGTTCCGCCGTTGATGTACTGTTATAAAATTGTTATTTTGGGAAATTATTTTTTCATTTTTATAAATATATATTTTTATAATTTATCTTTCGGATGACTGTATTAAATCTCTTGTTGGAGAATTTATGTTAAATTGGTTTGCAAAATATTTCTAAAAATTCTGGTATTTATTTATTGATCTCAAATATCAACTGCTTTTATTTATGTAAGTCACGTGTGCACACACGTTTGACACTTGTCGTTGGATGTGTGACATGTGTTGTCAGTATCCTGACGCCTCGATTCCCCTTTTTTTAAGGAAAATTTCGGGGCGTCACAGGTAGTATCAGATCAGTTCGGCTCTGGATAAATCCACAGATTACCTAGGGACAGTACCAAAAAAATTTGTGGTTTAAAAAATTTAATTGTTTTATGATTTGGATATTTTATTTTATTCTATTATTATAATTGCTTTTTAAGTTTTCTTACTAATTTATATGGTAAGATTATCGATATTTATTTCGTTGTGTTGTGCTTTTTATTTTAATATTTATATTATTTATTTATTTTCGTAATTAAATTAGTTCTGATTGATTTGTTTGTTTTGTTTTATTTTATTTTAATATTTGTTCAATATTGTAATTAGGTAGTAGTTAAGATTTTAGTTAGTTGATTTTATTTGGTTTTCGAGCATTTATTTAATTATTTATTTTACATATATGCCTTTATTTTTGTTTAAATTGGAATTTGGATATTTCAGATTAGATTATTATTTTAAATCAATCTTTTTATTGTATCTGATATTTTAAATAATTGTATTATGGAATTCCTTAATTTAAAGTTTATTTCTTTTGTTGTGGGTTATTTTGTTTTTCTTAAACTTTTATTCAATTATCATCAGGATTTGATTTTAATTTTAGGTCATAGGTTTCTTACAAGATAGTTTTGGATTTTGTTTATTATTTTTTATTTTAATTATGGCTTTTGTCTTTTATATATTTCTGAAAGTTCGAAATTTATTTAGAACAAAATTTAAAGGAAATTGCTATTTTGTATTCCTTTTAGAAATATGCCTTGAAGTAAGTTTTTAAATTTATTATCTTTCCACATTTTCGTTTGTTTTATTTTAAAAGTTTATCTATTTATTTTGATGAGTGGATTTGCTTTGGCAACTTGTTGGTATTTATTTATTAATTAATTAATTAATTAATTAATTTTATTATGGTTCGTTTCTTTTAAAGGTTTTAAGTTCTGAAGATTTCTATAATAAATCTTTTTAAGGGTTGGGTTTTGTGGAGAATTTCAAAACTTTATTTGTTATTTTATTTGTTGTTCTTACTTTAATTCAATCTCCTTGTTTTATTTAGTAAAAGTTTTTGGTGATTTGTATTTACCAAAAAAGATGATCTTGTTTTCTTAAATAAATGGTTTTTACTTATTTGTTTATTAGATCTTTTTTTCCCATTGTGTTTTTATATAATATTTATGAAAATTACTTAAGTTTTATTTAGTGTTTGGGTATATTATTATATCTTTACAAGATGGATTTGTTTTTATAAATTATTTGCATTTATGTAATTGTGTTTCTTTGTTGATATTTCTCATGTTGTTTATATGTATTAGTTGGGTCTCACTGAGTGCTAGAGTTTTTAAATTCTAATTTTATTTTGGGAGATTGTTAGAAATGTATTTTAGATAAACTCTTCTTGTGAGTGTGAAATTGTTGGTCATTAATATATTGTAATAGAAACTGTCTTAGTAATGCTTATGATAGTAGGCGATCAATTATTTCCTTAGTAAAGTTTTGATGTTGTTTGTGGATGTTTAGAGATTGATGTATAATAATTATATGTGGAAATTTTTAGAACTCTTTGATTTGTATTGGACTTGATGGAAGTTGTTTTGTTTAGTGATAAGGTTGAATTGATGCGATGGAAATAAATTCAAGTGATATAAATTTTAGACTTTTGGACGAATTGTTTAGAGTAGATAATTTAAGTATGATATTTGAAGAATTTAATAGTTAGCAACATTTGTCGAGATATCTTAAGAAATTAAGTGTGACTTAAGGTCGCATAGGAATTAAAATATTTGAGAGTATTCCATCTCATGAGTATTGAAGGTCTGGTTGGGAAAGCTATATGTATTGTAGTTATCATGCTAATTAAGTTGAGTAGAGTGATAGAATTTTTTTTGTGATATACGTTGAAGTTTAGATATTAACTATAATGGTATAATCAAAATTATGAGATATTAAAATTTTAAAATTTGGAAGTGTGGTATATGATTTCTTGTTAATAGGTGTTGAGCCAATTTTTACTTATGGTGATAATTTATGAGAACTTAAATTTTTATGCATTTAACGAGTTATCAGAGTGCGCGCGAAAGCGTAAAAATTTGCGATATAATTGGAGGTTCAAGTTTTACGTTGGTTGTGAGGAATTAGTAGTGACTTGAAATTTATAACAGTACTTATAAGTAGAGATTTAACTTTTTGGTGTGGTAAATTATGTTTATTGATGGTTAAGTTGGGAAGATAAACTTGGGAGTTATTTTAGGGTGACACAAATTATTGTATGGAAATAGTAACCATTAAAATTTTGAGAGGTTGTGCTAAGACCCTAGTACATATGGAATTCAGATTAATTGGCTACTTCAGAAGTCTTGGAGATGAAATATTATTTGGAGACTATACGATTATGATGGAATAACATTCATTTGTATTTGAGGAAAATAGATGATTGTTTAATACTTGGAGTGAGTGTTGAGCTGTGTGGTAAGTGAGCATTGGAGTTTTTATTAGTTGCAGTTGAGCAAATTTCGGGGACGAAATTCTTTTTAAGGGGGGAGAATGTGAGATCCCAGATTTACGTGTATTTTTACACATTATTTTATTTTCTGTATTAATTATTTTAATTTATTTTAATAATATTATTAGTCGTATTTTATTTGTTTAAGATATTTATTTGAGCTATTAATTAGTTAATGTTTAGTTAAATTATTTTTTCATATTAATTTAAATGTGAGATAATTATTTTAAAAATTGAAATTTAATTTTCTTTATTTTAATATGTGAATTTATTTGATGTGTTTTTATTTATTATTTTATCTTAAGTAGTCTCTGCGTTTAAATTAATTTATTTAGCTCTCTATTTTGAAATTCTTTTATTGGATCAATACTGTGAACCGAATTGTAGAGACTGGATTTCGTTTATTTCCTTCACTTTTTCTTTTTCTCTTTTCTTTTCTTTTTCTTTTTATTTTTCTTTCCTTTTTCCCCTGCATCCCCACCCAGCCCCGCGCGACTCCCTCCCCCCCCCCCACCTGTTTGGCCGTTCGGCCTTAAACAGCCCAGCCATCCACTGCCATCCACCGCCGCCCACCGCCCATGCCGCCGGCAGCCTTACCCTCCGGCGACCTCCCCTGCATCGGTGGTGCACCTCCGGCAACCCCTTAGCTGGCGCGTGAGTATCAAACCCGAAATGGATGGGTTTGCTTTTCTTCCATTTTCTGGCACCACCACCGGCCGCCTTGGCTCACCATCACCACCACTAGACTCTCCACCCTCCAGCGAGTATAACCCAACCTCCGACACCACCCACGGTAGCCCAAATGCCCCAACCCAAAATGAGTATTTCAAATACCCATACATGGGTTTGCACCTTAGTGCCGTCGTCCGGCTACCGTAGGCTTCACCACCGCCACCAAAAGACTTCTCTTGCTCAACCGACCAACCTCCTAGCTCAGATCTTGATCCGTGACCTCACCTTCCCTATACGATCCCAAACTCGAAAATGAGTTTTCATCCTTTTGGAGCCCGATCCGCCACCTTCCGGTGGTTGCACCGTCACACCATCACCTCCATGAGATTCCCCACCTTCCAAAGAGTATCTTCCTAAATTTTGGTGTCAAACCGAGCACTGTAGCCTAATGTACAAGTGACCGCTACGAGCGCTGCAGAATGACGTCTACTCAAGGATTTGCGCTTTTAACTGCTGTAAGTATTTTTTCAAATAAATTTTAAGATTTAAATATATTTTTTGCATCAATAGATATTGTATTTGGTCATTGTTGAAAATTACCAGTTGTTGGCTATTTAATGTATGGTCATCTGCATTGTGTATTTACGCGCATATTCATGTATTGGTAATGGAAACTGGGTTTTCATTGTATTTATGTTTTTTGGGTGCGTGTGTATCACGACCCCAAGCCGAGATGTGGTATTATCTTGGTGAAACTCATCTGGTCATTCGGGAATATACTGAGTGACGTCCCCTGGGTCGTCACTGGGCGACGACGGGATCGGACGGGATGGTAACACTCTCATGCCGACTCCGTGGCTTCTCTACTAGCGGGAGCTAGGGGATGCCTGGTCATGGTACGTGCTGGGCGCGGTTAGCTAGGCATCGCCCGTTCCGAAGTCACATGAGTGGTCGTTACTTTCGGTGTGATGATAAAAGTCAGGGTGTGCGGATGGTCCCTAGGGGAGATTATCATGCATACGGTTAATAAAATGGATGTTTAGGCAATTTTCTGGAAAAGTGACGAGTTTTAATTATTGATTTTACGTGGACCATTTTTTGAAAAAATGGTTGTGGTTTTAATGGATTTACGGTCATTATTTTCTGGAAAAATGATGGATGATTTTATCGGAGTTTTATTTGGGCAAATTGGAATTTTGGCGTGTGTGGTTATTTTATTGATTTTGAGAAAGATGATTTAAAGTTTCATACATATGGTATCCTGTTCATGCGTAGTGTTATTGGATGAATGTATTTCTATTTTTTTGTTTGTTTGGGTTATATTTACCTATGATGCCATTCCTGACGTCGTAGTTTTTAGATGCATATTTTGAATAAAGTGAGCCTGAGGAGATGGCTCCGTCGTTGATATACTATTATAAAATTGTTATTTTGAGAAATTATTTTTTCATTTTTATAAATATATATTTTTATGATTTATTTTTCAGATGATTGTATTAAATCTCTTATTGGAGAATTTATATTAAATTGGTTTGTAAAATATTTCTAAAAATTCTGGTATTTAGTTATTAACCTCAAATATTCACTGCTTTTATTTATGTATGTCACGTGTGCACACACGTTTGACACTTGTCGTTAGGATGTGTGACCTGTATTGTCAACATCATGACGTCTCGATTCCCGTATTTTTTTAAAAAGAAATTTGAGAGCATCACAGATAATCTTGAGAAAAGAACTACATATCTCTTCAAGAAATATCTCAAAACAACTAATAGCAATGCACCCATTTATGCTGCCTCCAATAATGACTTATCGAAAGATTCTTTGAAGATGGAGCTCTCTTTGTAAGGTATAGGCAGGAACCAAAAAATTGGTCTTAAAACTTTTTGTTTTCTTTTCTTTACACTTTTGCACTACGGTTATTGTCATAAGGTATTTGTCGGGTAACTTCACCCCATCATTATGTATATTTTTTTCATTTCGAATGAAATTTACCTGCTTGCTTAGATCAAAGAATATATATATATATATATATATGTATGTATGTATGTATAATCGACCAACTCTTCGGTTTAAATTAGGTTCAAATTGGAACCGTACAAACTGATCATGGTTTCAGCCTACTTTTACCATCGGTTGATCGACTTCCTATCGATTTCAACTGATTCTGCACTTCAGCAGCTAGTCCGCGTCGGTCTAACGAGTTTTGTACAAATGTACACTCCTACACCATAGTGGCAGATTATTTATTAAAAAATTAAAAATTAAAAATTAAAAACACAAATATAAAATTGTAAAAGGAATCTAAAATTTTAGACTTTATTTGCTTATAAGGATGATACTAAAATCTTAAACACATTTTAAGCTTATTATTATATTTTTTTCAAATCTATATACAAAATTTAATAAAAAATTTAATTTTTTTTAAATTTTCATACCACTTTTTCAAATTTTCATATAAAATTAATATTAAAAAAATATCTTCCAATAATATTTTTTTTAATTTTTATCTCATCTCATTTTATGTTATCTCTAAAAACAAATAAGGCTATATCAAAATCAGCGTCGAGTTTTTTAGATTTTTATTTTTGGATGCCATGTTATTTTGAATATATGTTTTAGAAAGAATATTTATATTCTTAAGATGTGGAAATTCTTGTCCCTCTCTTTTAAAAAGTAGGTGAATTTATAATCTACATAAAAAATTTATTATTAAAAAAATATTTTTTATTGATAGAATCTACTATTTTCAAATAGGATATTTGAGATTTGTATATTTTAAAATTATATTTAGCATTATTTTATATTTTATATTATTGTTTTTTTTATAATAATTCGCACTGCCATATTAATGAAGACAAAATAAACTAGGATGACAATTCTCTTTCATAAAATACATTTACGTACAAAACATTTATGTTTTTAGAAGAAGGGCCGACCGTAAGACAAACTCGAAGGCTCAAGGCATGAGATTTAAGGAAAGAGGCGCAAACGATGCTCGGGGCCTTATTTTGTCGAAATGCGAGGAAACTTCTCGAGAAGAGACAGCATCAGCCAGATGGCCAAATTTGACTATTACTAGTTTACTACTATACGACAATTTAGACCTCATTTATAAAAATAAATGAGATAAAATAAAATTAAAAGATTAAAATTAAAAATTAAAAAAATTATTTGTAATATTAGTTTTATTTTAAAATTCTAAAAAAATATTTAAAGAGTTTAAAAAAATAAATTATTTCTTTTGTTTTATATAAAAATTTTAAAAAATAATAATAATCAGAAATAATAAATTATTGGAATTTGAATGGTACATCAATATGCATTCATGTATATTATTTGTCGTCTAGGCAATTGTATTATTCGTCGCCTAGTCAATAACTCACCTAATATTATATTATCTATCTCTTTATTTTAATTATGACAATAGTTACTTCTTTATGTTTTCAACTTTGATCATTCAGTTTTTTTAAATAAATCATCAATAATTCCATAAAATTGTTATATCAACACCAAAATAGTAGAAATAAAGTATTCGTGTTGAGAACATAGAAACTTGCAAAGGTAATGTTGACTTGTTTGGGCCTGTAGTTTTAGATAAGTGAGATGTTTTAATATTAAAAATATTTTATTTAAATAAAATTATATACTACCATGATTTAATATCATATATTAGATTATAAAATTAATTTTATTATAAAATAAATTTAACATATTATATAAAATTATTTCAATGTGTAATTTATTTTTACATAATTATTTTTCATAATTATAACATTTTTCTTTTCAAATAATAATTAGAAATCTTTCTAACTAAAAATAATTTTCTTTAATTTTTACACATAGCACCATGACACTTCTCAGCATTGTTATGAATATCATGTTAAAAATAATATAAAGAGTAAAAAAATTTAAGTTAAAATGAAAGATCAATTTATTCAAAAATAAATTAAAATGATTATTTCGCAATTAACTTTTTCATTTTTCGAATAATATTTAATTACTGTAGTAAGGCAGCTCAGCCACACACAGGACAGATTGGTACTCTCGAATGAAAACGAAAACGAAAACGAAAACGAAAACGTGTCGGCTATTCAGTGGAGCAGCACCACAAAAGTACACAATTGCTGGAATGTTAATTACCATAATTGACCCTCTCCTTCTTATCGATCCGTTTCTTTCCAGAGTTCTTCACGAGCCCGGAAAACCACCTCTCTCTCTCTCTCTCTCTCTCTCTCTCTCTCTCTCTCTCTCAGAGGTAATCTAACGATCCCAATCTCTGTCAAAGTTCTCTCTCTTTGAATCCCTCTGAATTTGAAGAAATCTAATCTAAAGATTAGAAATTGTCTCTTTTGATTTTCTCTTCCAAGTTTCTAAATATTTTTACAAATCTGGGAGGAATTTGGATCGCATTTCTGCTTGCTAGATTTATGTATTATGTTCTCTGCATTTTCATCAATTTAGGTTTAAACTATATGTACGCGCACTTTGTTTGAGTATCTCTTTTACTGATATTATTTACTGCTATATTATCTGGCTCTAGGAGTTCGAATTGGTGAAATTCTGGTATAATTTCAAATTCAGAAACCATGGAACATGCCGAGCTAACCACGGAACAGGTTGGTGATCCGGTCCAGTCCGCTTCATTTGCTTTGTTTGTACGAATTGGGTGTGAAGTGGGATTTAAATTTTTTTTTTTAAAAAAAATAGGGATTTTTTAGCACAGCGAATCAGCGATCCCTGGATCATGAACTTGTTGATTTTCCGAAAAAAAAAACTTTGGAAAGTGATTGAGTGGAAATATAAAGGGTGGTGGTGCTACAGTAATCAACATTCCTGTTGATTACAAATAACATGTAATTTCCAATTATGAGTAGAAAAATCTGAGGTTTTGGGCACTGGTTGTTAACTTTACTCATAAATAGAGCTGTTTTTAATCTGAGAAGTACAGGATGTTAGAAACTGATAGACTAGTTCAACTTTCACATTGTGTAAGAATTGACACAGACTAAACTTTCGGTCTTCCCTTAAACTAATGATCGAGATAGGATGTGTGCACATTTTTGGCCAAAACGGAGAATTGGAAAAACAAAAGAAAAAATATACAATTTTCAAGATTTATGTAGATAAGAAAGTATAAGGTGCGCACAAGAATATGAAATTTAAACCAAATCATAGAGAAAAAAGTCGCAGTCTGATATTGGAACCTGCATGTCGCTGTATGAGGCATTTATTATAGAGTACTAGTGGTATTATATTTGAATGGAGTTATATATGCACAAAAGGCTTGCAATTGTCAAGATTTATGTAAGTATAACGTGGGCACAAGAATATGAAATTTAAACCAAATCATAGAGAAAAAGTAGGAGTCTGATATGGAACCTGCATGTCGCTATAAGAGACATTTATTGTAGAGTACTAATGGTATTATATTTGAATGGAGTTATATATGCACGAAAGGATCCTTTCATATTGTCTGAAAAGCAAATTTCTTTTATGAGTAATGCTAGATTCGGTCATGGGTATGCAAGCACTGCACACTCCTTTTGAAAAAGAGTGGGGTCCCTCATTAAAAAATTAATTTTTTCATATGAGTTCTATATTTAGGGGTCCACCATTAAAAAATTAATTTTTTCATGTGGGTTCTATATTTACTCACTTTTTTCAAAAGAACTACACAATGCTTGCGCACTCTATGACTGCAAATATTATTTCTCTCTTTTTATTGTATATGTGAAGAATAATAGAATTTGAATAAGATCTTATTAAAGAAGGAAAAGGAAAGTGAAGAATGAGTTAATGGGATCTTAATTTACTTCACAATCAGTTACTTTCAAAAACCAATATTTCTTCATAGACACAAGAAATATCGTAGAAATTTTCCTTGTTGGTTAGCCTTGAAATATGTTTTCATGAATTCCAATTTTGGATGATTTTATCATGTCTCGTGTTACTCCTTAGTTCCTGCCCTATAAGAACTTAAATATTTAAATATTTGTCTGGTAATTACTTAAATATTTAAATCTGATATTAACATTTAGCTATCACAGAAGTTTGCGTAAACAACTCTATTTTGATCAATATATTTTTCCATTTTCTAGGTGTTGAAGAGGGACATTCCGTGGGAGACATACATGACAACTAAGCTCATCACGGGGACATGCCTTCAGCTGCTAAGACGTTATGATAATAAATCAGAAAGTTATAGAGCTCAACTTCTGGATGATGTAATGTTTAATTGCTGTCATGATTTTTGGGCTGGGTACTTTGTTTTGACCACTCTATGGATATTAGGAACCTTTTGACCTTCTCTTTCTATCTCATGATTCAAAGAACCTTATATTCCTGATTTACAGTTGCATTGGTTTGTAATTTTGATCCTTACAATACATTTAGTAGAGAATCGTGCCTTTATTATATTGCAAGAACGACTATTTTTGCTTTTCAATAATCTTTACAAGTGGAATCGACCATGGCAGGATGGTCCAGCTTATGTTCGGGTGTTCGTTAGCATTTTACGTGACATTTTTAAGGAGGAAACTGTAGAATATGTTCTGGCGTTAATTGATGAAATGCTTACAGGTAATTGGAAGATTTTGGCCTTCAAATTGTGTACATAGGATAAAGGAATTAATATTGTTTATTTTTCTTGGACAGCAAACCCAAAAAGAGCAAGATTATTCCATGACAACTCTCTGGCCAATGAAGATACTTACGAACCTTTCTTAAGTTAAGTATCTAAGCATGCATATTTTTCGATAATAAGAGATTGTTGATGCTGCTGTGATTATGGCTTCTCTCCCTCCCTCTGAACCCCCTCCCTTTTTTTGTGTTTCTAATTGATGAATCTCTTCTGGGATTAGTCTATTGAATGGAGCCTTGTCCTTTCTATCAAAAGCGGCACCTTTCCTAATAACTTGTTCTGATTAAATTTTGAGTTGCTCATACTGATGCTTTCGTTTTAATTTCCAAATGCCTAGGAAAATCTCATATTAATCAAAGCTTATTTGTACATATAAGAATTGTAATTTTCAAAGGACGATGAAATAGAATGAAATTTTGTCTGATCATTATTTGCATTTCAAAAAATCTGCTTTCTTATAGTCCACTTTTTTACTTAATAAAATTTGATCAGTCCTTGTCAGATAATCATATGTTTTTTTTAAACAATGCATTATTGAGATGGTATGTTTGTTTTTATTTTTATGAATAGGTTTTCATGTTTTTTTTTTTTTTTCATATGGCTCGATCATTGCATCTGTGTTTTATGTTCTTTAAAATTCTGAAAACCTAATCCAATGTTTGGTTAACTTACAGATTGCTTTGGAAGGGTAATTGGTTCATACAAGAGAAGAGCTGTAAGATACTTGCTTTAATAGTAAGGTAGTTTAAATCTGATCCCGCTGAAAATTGAAGTGAAAAGGTTCTGAAGTTAATCAAATGATTCTTGTATGTATTACTTTTTCATTAACCTGTGTTTTTTTTCCCTTTTTTGTGATCATAGTGCCAGGTCAAAAACCCAAGATGGCATAACTGCTAATGGGGAAGCCTCAAACTCAAAGAAAAAATCAACTACTATTGACAATGTGTTGGAAGGATTGATAGAATGGCTTTGTGTACAGGTATCATACATTTTTGGGATCAGTGTCTAGTTCACACTTGATGGCAGGATATACTCAGCATCTTGGTAGCTTTTGTTTATGTTGTATTGATGTACCCTTGAGACTTCCAGTGCCTTCTTAGATTAAAATCACATTTAAATTTTCCCGGACTTGATAATAACAACCATGGTTAATTACGATTTACTATGTACATACACACACATTATTGATAAATATATATATACGCATGCAAATAGTAAAAGTAAAAGATAAAATTCTGAGATTGAAATTCCTCGAGGAATTTATTTGCATACTCGAGGAATTTTGCTGATAAAAAATTTCTCGAGCATGCAGGTTCTATAAAGGAGGCCCTACTAAAAGCTGCAATCCATTAAGTTCAATAATTCAGAGATGAAAAGAGTTTAAAAATGAAAAAGGAAGATGGAACTACCAAAACTGTCATCTGTTCATACATTGATCTTAAGAGTACAAATTTAAGAACTTCCACTGAGAGCCCCAGTCCATTTAAAGGCTGGCGTTTTTTGTTTGTTTTTTTATGTGCTGACTAATCCACATAATGCAAAAGGTGAGTGGGATTTTGTCTTTAATTGTCAGACTGTAATAAGCTGTCAACTGTCAACAATTGAATATTCTGAGGTGGATTTTTTTCCTTGGGCAGTCAAAGATGGGTTACAGGATAATATTTAGTTGCTTCCTTGACAAAGAACTTATCAAGCTGCTCAATGTTGACATAAAGAGTCCTTTTTAGCGGAATGAAATGTTCATTGGAATGGGATCATTCTTCTACTTTTTTTTTGATAGGTAATAAGAGATATTTTATTCCAAGGAAATAGGCATAGCCTAAGTACACAAGGAGAATACAAATTAGAGAAACCTATTTACAAGCTAGAACTGGAAATTAAAACAAGACAGAACAATCATTCCCATCCCTTACAAGATTTGAAACCCAAAATCTGAAAGTATTATGAAAAAAGTCCCTTAACTCCTCTAAATTATGTTCACAGTTGTCAAAACATTGACCATTTCTCTCAGCTCATAAGCAACACAGAAGGCATTAGGGAATGATTCTCATAAAAGCAGGCTTAATGACTTTCCCAACAATTCCTGGCCAAATTGTAAAAAGATCCTACATGTGCAAGGGCATCACCCATGAAAATCCAGCCTAAACAGAAATTGCATTTGAAAACCATGTTGCCACCTCACAATACAGAAAAAGATGATCAATAGATTCACCGCTCTTCTTGCACATATAACACCATTCAATTGCTTGAATGCCTCTACATATCAAAAAAAAAAAAAAAATTGTTGAATGCCTCTCTTCCTTAAATTATCAATGGTCAAAATTTCTCCAAGGGATACTAGCCAACCGAAAAAAGCAACTTTATTAGGCACCTTTGATCTCCAAATACTATTCCATGGATAATCCTCAACCCTGTAACTAGTAAGGGCCTTGTAATATGAACTCGCTAAAAATCTGGAATTCTTAGAATGCAGCCACAGCAAACTATCATTCTTCATGCTTGATTTCGTGTTGATTGATATCTAGCTTGACTTGTGTATATAAATTTATGATATTTTTGGTTAGTATTAGTCAGTATGTACATAAATATATCAAAATATTAAATAGTTTTATTGGTCTTTGGAAAGTTTTTATACCAGTGGTCAATCAAAGTCTTCAGTTTTGTCCTCATGTGTCATTTGGCCTGGAACTAGAAAGGTCCTGTATTCCTCTTCTTACTGAGCCTTTTTATTTTTACTGAAGCAATAAAATAGAAAATCAAGTTGCACACTTAACTAGTAATGCAACTATAAAAAAAAAATAGAATTGATAAAATAAGGTCAGTAATATCCACTTGAAGTATTGCCTGTCATCAACATATATGCAGAAGTGCTGTCTGAAATACATAAATGATCCTTTACCAAAAAAAAAATCCATATCACTACATCGGAAGTACTTTGAAAAAAAAAATCATTTGTCTTAAGTTTATTAATAAATTTATTACTTATAAAAAAAAAAGTACTTTGAAAAGACTGTACCAAGGGTAGCATAACACTAATATATATCAACTAGTCAGATTATCTTGATTGTTTTTTATATTCTAATAATTGCTTAAGCCAGATATGTATGCATGAACTTACATCCAAATAAACTGTGATTGGTTCTAGATATGGGGTACTTGGGGGGAGGGGTAGTGTTCTTTGGTGGCACAAGCAGTGTATGGGGTGGGGCTGTGGAAGAACATTAGACAGGGACGGGATATTTTTCCCGCTATATTTGTGGTGGGGATGGATCCAGGATCAGATTTTGGCGTGACGCTTGGTGTGGTCATAGGGCCCTCAAGGACACCTTTTCTACTATTTATAAGATTGCAGGTGGCCAGGAGGCCTCAATGGCCAAGTTATTCGAGATTCCAGTGATTCTCTTCAGTAGAATGTCAATTTCCTTTACCTATCAAAAAAAAAAAAAAGAATGTCAATTTCCTTAAGGCAGCCCATGATTGGGAGGTTGGTAGTATTTCAAACTTCTTCAACTTATTGTATTCAATAAGATTAAGAAATCAAGAGATAGGTATAATGTGGTGAGCTACCTATAAGAAAGGGGAATTTGCAGTTTGGTCTTTCTATAGGATGATTATGAATCGGGATTGTGATCGTTTTTCTTGGAAGATCATTTGGAAGACTTAGGTGCCTTTAAAGGTCGCTTTCTTTGTACACACAGCTTCCTTGAGGAAGTTTTAACCATGGACTACCTATGGAAATTTCAGGTCATTGTTATTAACTGGTATTGCATGTGAAGGAAAGGTGGTGAAATGGTGGATCATTTGCTACTTCACTGTGAGGTGTCAGGGCCAAGTGGGATAAGTTCTTTGGAATAGTTGGTTTGCTTGGGTTATGCCTGTGAAGGTACCGTTGGAGAAGTCTTCATGGTATTCTGCAAATTGCAGCAATTTGAAAGATGGTTTCCATATGCCTTCCATGGTGCATTTGGAGGGAAAGAAACAACTAGAGCTTCAAAGATAGGAAGCACTCCAGTTGCCTATATACTTGGATCATATCTATTCCCCTATTAGCATTTAGAAAATTGTTGTTAATCATGTAAAATTCAAGGTGGGTGATGGATCTAGAACCCTATTTTGGCATGATCATTGGTGTGGAGAGTTTCCCCTCAAGCTATAATTCCCTTCTCTCTTTCAGATTGCAAGGTTTCAAGATATTTCTGTAGCTGATTCCTGAACCTTTTTAAATAATAGCATTCAGTGGAATGCTGATTTTGTGAGAAATGTTAATGATTGGGAAGTTTCTGCAATTTCTGAATTTCTCAACAGATTATATGCGTTGAAGATGGTACAAGGAAGAGCTGATAGTTTGCTGTGGATCCATGACAAAAACTCCAGATTTTCTGCTAAATCTTATTACAAAGCTTTAACATGCCGAGGAATTTGTGATTTTCCTTGGAAAAGTATTTGGAAAGTTAAAGTGCTGAACAAGGTTGCCTTCTTTTGTTGGCTTGTGACTCATGATAAAATCCTTACTACTGAAAATTTAAGAAAGCGTGGATTTTACTTGGCTGATTGGTGTTCTTTGTGCAAAAAGGATGGGGAATCAGTGGACCACTTGTTTCTCCATTGTGATGTGGCTAATAACTTGTGGAATGTCATCTTTGGAAGGGTGGGTATTTCTTGGGTGAGGCCAAAAAGGATTGTTAATCTTTTAGCCTGCTGGAACTATACTGGACAGAGCTAATCTTTTGCTGCTATTTGGAGAATGATCTCCTTGTGCTTGATGTGGTGCCTTTGGCTTGAAAGAAATGGGAGATGTTTTGAAGATAAAGAACGATTGATGGAAGATATCAGGGATTTTTTCTGCTTTTGGGCTAAAGCCATTGTAATGACTAGTGATGATATGTGGGTGTTTTTCTAGATTTCTTACCCCCTTTTCTTGTTGTTGTAGGTACTTTCTCATATATACCACCTGTGTACTTGGGCTATGCTTATTTATAACAATAAATCTCTTATTATCTATAAAAAAAAAAAAGCATTTAGAAAATTTTTATTTTTCAAGAAAGAAGTCCAAATGAACATATACGGAAAAATTCTTACATTATGATGTGAATTAAACTCGAAATGCAAAGTAAAATAGTGAAACTTCTGGGAATTATATAGGTATATCGAATGGCATGTGATCTTGACATGTAACTTACGTAAACAACTCCATCAAACATCTCAAATATTTTTATAAACAGACCTAAACATTTATAATGAGAAATGATTAAATTCTTGATTTAGTGAAACTAATTAGAACAGCTGAAATGCTTCAAAATGTAAAGATATAGGTAAAACTAGCAGACGTCTCATTTGCAAGAAATATTTTCATTTGATTTATTCTTCTCTTAATGATCCTGCATTTTGTTCAGTTATGGTTCGAATGTCAGTTTAAGTTTGAGGATGATAATTATCACCCAGTCCTAATACTGTTGTTATACCCAGCTGAAGAAGCCTTCCCATCCTAGTGGTGCTGTGCCTATTGCCATCAGTTGCCTTGCTACATTACTTAAGGAACCTGTGGTCAGATCCTTGTTTGTTCGAGCAGATGGGATTAAGTTGCTCATTCCTTTAATTGCTCCAGCATCCACTCAGCAATCAATTCAGGTAACTTTTGGATGGCAATTACTATTTTGTTTTCAACCAAACTGTTGTCTTATAGTCCTAACTGTCTTGCAGGCTTGGAATAGAAAATTGGGAGTTTAGTTTATTTGTTCATTCAAACGCTAAAATAATCTTTTATATTCCTGAAATTTCTGCTGCTTATCTTTGTTACAGCTCCTGTATGAAACCTGTCTTTGTGTTTGGCTTTTGTCATACTACGAACCTGCAGTTGAGTACCTGGCTACTTCAAGAACCTTGCCACGACTAATAGAGGTTGTCAAGAGTTCTACAAAAGAGAAGGTGAGGTTTTAGTCTGCATTCAGTATTTTTGTTTTCCTATATGCATGCTGTATCAGTTTAATTTTATCCTAGTTTCTTATCTTACCCTTTATCATAGTCATAACGGAATAACATGCAAAGCTTCGCATTGTGAAAGCAGATTTAATGCTTGTAAACTTAGCTTCTAGTTATGCTTATCTACTAATGAAACAGAATGTTATATATCTGACATTAATGTGTTTGGGCACTCCAATTTTTGCTAGGTTGTCAGAGTGGTTGTCTTGACCTTTAGGAACTTGCTTTGGAAAGAGACATTTGGTGCTCAAATGGTAGACCTTGGACTGCCGCAAATTGTGCAAAGCTTGAAAGTACAAGCATGGAGTGATGAGGTGAGAGAATTAGAAGGTTATATACTTAAATTTGCTTATGGGTTTTTATGAATCTTTAGTAAATTCAATAGAATGGAGCCATAGGGCAATTCTTGAAGGTATTGGTGCTTGTGTGCCTATGTTATGTGTGCATCTGTGTTACTCTTTTGGGAGTGCTCTTCCTTTTAATCAGTACATTTGTATGAAGAATTTATTTTACATTTAACAATGCTATGGTCCATATATTGATGTTGATGATGGCTAAAGCTAGTAAGAGCTGTATATTTACCTAGAAAGGTTATTCGGGTCACAGATCACCTTTTTTTCTTTCTAGAAATTCAGTTTTATATTGAAAAATGTTGCACTTATTGTAAGTCTTTACTTAAAAGTTTATTGTATAGTCTTTGCTTGGTTATCCAGTAGTAGGAATGATCAAATGTTTGCGAATATTTTTTTCCTTTTTCATTCTTTTCATTTTTTATTCTTTTGGTTCAAATGGGTCTTGTTGGGTAATAACAATGTGTCAAATGGGTTGTGTTGGGCCAACCCTTGAAACAGGTGTCAAGGTGATTGACCAATTTAATTATTCGTGTTGACAAAAAATGACACGACCCTACTTTTGAAATTTATTATTTGAGTGGTGTTATTTTTCTTCATCAAAGTGTCTAACTTTCTTGACGTTTGTGATCTGTATCATCTGTATCCTTATCTTTGACTTCTGTCGGATCTGTTGTGTTGTATTCTCCTTTTTACTTCGGTGGCTCCCCTTGCATATTCAAGATATTTGTTTTATATATTAGATAAAATAATGCTTTCTCAAAAAACATAAAAAGCTTTCCCAACATTTTTTACATATAAAAAAATTGTTGGGTTGCCACGATACTGAAGATCAAGATTTGATTTGGGTCTACAGCTTTAATAAATTTCTCTAATATAATGGTATTTGGTAATAGAAGAGTGTACTCTCAATTATATACTTCCAGGTTTAATGGTATAAATTAAAATACAGGGATTGGCCTTTTGCCACAAAAATATGAACTTCTGGATGTATCACATTTAGGTGTAAAAATGTGGGAAATCTTAATTATGATGTCTTTGCTGCCAGCGTGGTAACTCCATTGGATGATCCAAATTTTTTATGCTAAGTTACTGGGTTGGATACCGATGTTTATTTTCCACTTTTTGCATTTGCTGCACTACTGCAAAACTTAATTACAATTGCTATCAACTATGCAGTTGATTTTTTCCACCTTTAGTCATATTCTGAATCTATTGTGCTGTGGGCTCTACTGTTATCTTACATCTTGCTATCTGATGCAAATCATGACATGAGTCCATGATTTCTTAATCTGGGTCAACACATTTGCATAGAGACGATCACGATTGGTAGGATAATGTTTTTTGTGGGCCTTCTTCCTATAATTAAAATCAATTATTTCATAGGACCTGTTGGAGGCTTTGAATCAACTGGAGGAAGGGCTGAGGGAAAACATTAAGAAATTGAGTTCTTTTGATTTGTACAAGCAAGAAGTCCTCCTTGGTCATCTTGATTGGTCTCCTATGCACAAAGATCCCTCATTTTGGCGTGATAATGTTACCAGATTTGAAGATAATGATTTCCAGGTACTTTTTTACACCCCTTGCACCATTCCTTTTTTTGTTACCAATATTTGTTTGTTGGTATATTTTGTAACGGGTTATCCAATATATTTTGTTAAACTGTCCAATAGGTCTACTAAAATTGAAGCAGAACCTGTGTCTTGTCCCAACATCTGCAGGTTGATATGTCGAACACTCCTGCTTGCACACATACCACTGAGAAACAATAGTTGTGTTGTGGAGTGCATAAGCGTCAGACAATCCCTTTGAAAAAAGTTAAGAAATACGGTCTCATATGAAAAGAAAAACTAATATTTTAATAATAGACTCCACTCTTTTTCAAAACGACTGTGCGGCGCTTGTGCATTTCACGATTGTTACTCAAATTGGTGAAACAATTTTGGTAATTGCCTTCAGTGAAAGCATGAAATTGGATAATGTCACAATGTTGGGGAGTATTAGTTGCTGTACCCAACATGGGTCGTCTTAATGAGACATTGGGGATTTTAGTGCAAAGGATTATGATACTTCAAATTGGATTGGATGGGAGTTGATTGAAATTGTGATGGCGCTGTATGGAAATGAACTATATAAGTGATAATAGGGAGCAATAGTGACCAATCTTTTTGGGGAATATGATGTAGTACACTAGAGAAATAGCAAGAAACTGAATAATATTAGATAGAAAGATGAGATTTCAGAGGAGAAGAAGAAGCTAAGTAGAAGAAGAAAGAAGAAGAAGAAGAAAAGGGTTGGAGGCAACGGCTGAACCAGCTCTTTTGATTCTCAATAATCATAGTTTGCCTCTTCCAGTCTCATTACATCCCTTAAATAGTAAAAACAAACTAACTCTAGATAAACTCTAAAAGCTAATGGGCTGCAATAATTCAAACTCATTATTATGAGTCCAAGTAAAATAACAACATATAAATAGAGGATGGCCTAGGTCCATCAATACAAGTCCAAATAACATAAATAATACATAAGCAAATAAAACATAAATAGAGGATGTCCTCATTAACTCGCCCGTGGTGAGAGAAAAACTCGACTTTGTCGAGTTGATAACACACCATAGGGTGTACTCAACTACCCAACTATAAGTTAAATGGTTGAGTGATCTTCTTTCGACGCCCATAAACACGTGTGATCGGTGGTCTAAATTTAAAGTTCCCATCAATTTTGCCCGAATGCGTGGAATGTACTCCGGGCCACAGAAGATCCTGCTGGCTCCTATAAATTTCCAATAAGTCTGGATCAAGCTGCTGAAGTGTCCCTCTAGAGATCCATGAATAGTCAGAATCAGGTTGACCTACCCAACGAACAAGGAAGCGTTGTACCTCTCCATCATTTGTAAATACAGCCTATTCATCTAAAATAGCATTAATTTTATCTTTTTGTGGTGTGACAGATGGTAATGTCGTAGGAGGGGTAGAAGGTTCAGGGTCAAGATTCACAGATGGGGGTAGAAGAGGGTCATTGGAGGGATTTAAGTGGCCTTTGAAAGCCACTAAGTCCTCCGCAGGGACAACTACTGGAGGCTCCAATGGGACCTTCATGATAACCACAACAAAAACAACAGACTCGCCCACAATCGTATGCTCAAACTCAGTAGGACCAATGATATGTAGCTAGTTCTGCTCCACAACTTTCTTTGCTTGATGTGGGCCAATAGGTATTGGGGATAAATGGTTGAGATGAATTTTCTTCCCATTAAACAAAAAGGAACATGAATTAGACCGACCCTAGATGGTCACATCCAAATCGAACAACCAAGGTCGGACAAAGAATGACATGACCGACATCCATAGGAATGACATTACACCATATATAATCCTTATAATCGAGAAACTAGATAGGAATTAGGCAACGCTCTTTCATAGCGATGGAAGAAGTGTCAACCCAAGAGACACTATATGGTTGAGGGTGAGGGACAGACTTTAATCTAAGATGGGATACGGTAGCCACAGAAACTGCATTGATGCAACTACCACTATCCACAATGACCTTACAACCCTTATTATTGATCTTGATATAAATATGAAAGATGGCATGACGACGCCAATCATCAATGTCTTTGGGTTGGGTAACGGCACAATGCACAACACCTAACATAGGTATTTCAGAAACAAGGGATACATGACCTAAACCTACAAGGAGGGTTTAGATGCATCCTACACATGTACCATCATCATTATCTAAATCATCAAACTCTTCAAGATTGGGTTTATAAACTAATCATTTAGTGGTTCATCAACTACTCTCTCACGCTTCTCAATGACCAGGGTTTGACTATGATAATTGGGGGCAATGTGGCTAAATTACACTTGAAACACTAAGTACGGGAGGGTGTCCTTGAGAGTTCAGGACCTTTGCCCTTATCCTCTCGTGCGGGAGGAACATTCGACGAGGGGAGGTCCTAGGAGAGACTTAGGGGGAGGAGTGAATGTTGAAGAGGAGGGAGGACGATTGTCACCACATCTTCCATACGGGGCCTAAGCCCATCATTATGAGTCCAAGTAAAATAACAACATATAAATAGAGGATGGCCTAAGCCCATCAATACAAGTCCAAATAACATAAATAATACATAAGCAAAAAAAACATAAATAGAGGATGTCCTTATCAGAATAGTATTGCTCTTAGTTTGACGACTCCCCAGTATTATTACAAAATTTTTGTGACTATTAATATATGATTTTCTGTTACAGATTTTGAGGGTCCTCATTACAATTTTGGATACATCCGGTGATCCAAGGGCTCTAGCTGTTGCTTGCTTTGATCTCTCACAGTTCATCCAGTACCATCCCGCTGGGCGGATCATTGTGATGGACCTTAAGGCAAAGGAAAGGGTGATGAAACTGATGAACCATGAGAATGCTGAGGTTACCAAGAATGCCCTACTCTGCATTCAAAGGCTTTTTCTGGGTGCCAAGTATGCAAGCTTTTTGCAGGTTTAGTTAAATTTCTATGAACAATAATGGGGTATGTTTTTATATGCCCATATACCTCTCCTATCTCCCCTATCATATATCTTCATCTCCTATCGTTTGAGTAACTTATCATCTAAGGGCTCTTCCCTTGTCAGTCAGAATTTTGGGTTCTGAAAGAGTTTGAAGATTCGATTTGTTCTACTGAATAGTGGAATAATATTTGTGCAGTTGAGATATTAAATAAATTTTTTTATTATTTTGTTTCACGCTCCTTTATGGATGTATTTATCTTTTTGGGTAGTTTACAATTTTCAATTGATTGAGACTGTTCTGACACGAATGCCAAAGTTACAGAAAAAGAAGAGAGAGAAGAGGGGGGGGGGGGTTGGAGGGTGTCTCTCTTATGTTCTCTATTTGGTGGGGCAAAGGACGACAAATTATTTAAAGCTAGATGAAGAAGTGAAGGAGCTGAGATTTTATTACACAGTTTTGAGTAATAATGTCAGCTTGCATATTTTGTTACTCGAGTCCTTAACTTGTGACTCTACGACTACGAGTTGTAATATGCCAACAAAATCTGAAACTGCATTTAATAATAACCCAAAATCTGAAACTGCATTTATACCCCTTGCAATAACACAAAAATAAAAATGAAAAGTAATGCTCTTCAACTACTATAATTGGGGTGGCCCCGGAACCCAATGGCAGGGAAATCAGTTTACCAATTCGGAGGAGAGATCAAAGAAGTGTTAATAAGGTAAATTTAGAAGAAAGACAGACTTCTTGTGCTTGCTTAATGGTGGGTGTGCTTGTCATTCTCATCTCTCATTTCTACTGTAGCTTACTTTATTGCTTTGTTCTATTGTTGTTGGATCCTGCCTACAAAAAGTTCTTACAATTTGAGGTCTGTTTTTTACCCTTATACTCCAGCTCTGAAACAAGGCGAAATTCTGCCATTCATTATGGATTTTCTTATCTTGCTTTTGGTTCCATTAAAGGACCTTAAAGGTACAGTTGTCTTTAGCTTTATTTATTTATTTCTTGGCTCGAAAAATAGTTTTTTATTTTTTTGGATGGACGAGAAGGGATTAAATTAAAAATAAAAAGGAGGCCAACACTATTTATTAGTTTGAATTTAAAAAAAAATAGTAAATTTACCTTTTTGGCTTTTGAAACATTAAATGCAGGTGCAAATTATTGCCTCCTTTTTATTTATTTTTTATCATGTCGATCTTTTTTTTTTTTCCTTTTTTAAATTTTGAAGATAATAGTACAAAGCCAGCCTCTCGATCGACGTGCTTTATGGATCGGCAATTGGCATTGGAGCAGAGTTCCTTGGCTTCTGCTATTTGTTTGTTTTTTGAGGAGAATTTTTAATGGTTGAAATGCTTTTTATTTCTTGGAGTTGGAGAGGAGGAAAAGTGCTATGAATGCGGAAAGTAAAGATCCGCCGTATGCTGCCATGTTCTATGAATGCTGTGGGGACAGGAGAACCCTCCTGACCCATCCCTGCCTTCACCACCAGTTCTCACGATGATTGGCGTTCTCTCGTCTGTAAATTACCTCTATCCATGACAATTCAGACTGCATTTGCATCTGATTTTTCATTTTCAATTTACAAACAGTCCTATTATCTTTTCACGCCACCATAGGTAAGAATATAAATAATTAGATTTATCATTTTTTATTAATTTTGTAGAATAATTTATATTTCCAGATTATCATATAGAATCCTAAATTCAAATTTCTATTATACATTTTCTACCATTAATTAAATATTAGAACATCTAAGGCTTGGTTTAGATAGAGAGAGTTTCCATCTTTTCTCATCTTATTTTAATATTTAAACATCATAAATACAAACATTTGTCAATTTTAAATCTTTAATTTTTTTCATCTAATCATTATCTAATTATTATGAATTATCCAAACTTTAAAATAAAATATATAAAAAAAATTCAACTTTTTCAAAATTTAAAACAAAAATAATCTTAAAAATTATAATCTAACAATATTTTAAATTTATAATATTTTTATTTAACTTTCTGTCTCATTTATAAAGCCTTATAAAACATTTAAACTCAAACTATTTTAAAGTTATTTTTATCTCAATTCCAATATATAATTATTATTTATAAACTTCAACTCATCTCATCTCATTTTGATTCACTATCCAAATAGCCAATCAAGGAATCTGCTTCGTTTGAATTCGGATATGAAATGAGTTGAGATAAGTTTAATTTATTTTTTAATATTATTATTATTTTAAAATTTGAAAAAGTTGATTTGGAATTTGAAAAATGTGCATAGAAATTTGTGTTTTGTTTGAAAAATTAAAAAAATATAATGATAAAATGAAGATGAGTTAAAAAGAGTTTGAAATACAAAGAAGCTTAAGTAATGTATTTCCTGAAAAAATTTACACATTTTACAGGAGCTAACCTTCATTAAGCCCGACTTGCCCTCACCATGTGATGTGGCACGCCAATGTAAATTAATTTATATATATATTATATATATATAAGAATGCTTGACTTATGATTTCAATATCTCATTTTGATATTTCATGTATTTTAATGTTTAATTTTTTTTATGTAATAGTTAAGAAAGTAAGTTTTAGTATATTGATATATATATATATTTTTTAATTTTTTCAAAAGATTTAAATATGTTAAAAATGTGAAAACAATAAAAAATAAAAATTGTGCTAGTGGTCAAAGCTTGATGGCACACTAACACTGCCATAAGAAATAAAAATTGGGTCGTACTTTTTAGACCTATTCCATGAGGAAGTTTCCGGCGAAGCCTGCCTCCAAGTCCTACCTCTCTCTCTCTTAAAAGTAACCTCACATTCAGTGATATTGCATTGCATGTGCCCAAAATCTCATGAAGCCTCAAGGAAACTGCAAGAAAGTCATTATTTATAAAGTGTTCCTTGTTTAGTAATATAAAATGATTTTGTACAAGTTTAGAGATTACAAGTCATATAGAAATAGTTTTATTTCATTTCATTATAAATAATTTAATTTTCTTAAATTTTTAAAATAATAATAATATTAAAAAAATAATATTTTATTCAACTATCATATTAAAATATTTAATCTGATCTCAATTTAAACTGCATCGAAATCTGATGCAATTATTTCAGAAAAATGAAAAAGGATCACATATGAGATTGAGAAGAAAAAAAAAATTACTTTTCATGACAGATTAAGAGATTGTACTAAACTTGCACACTTTAAAATTATATTTAATATTTATTGTTTACTTAAATTATCTTTATAACATATAAAATTAAAAAAACTTTTAAAAAAAATTAAAAGAAAATTCAAATCACCAATGAAATGGAGCTCAACCCTATAACAAAACTCATCCTTAAATTTTTTCAGAGAATTACAGCTTCCTCAACGCAAACATTATTAGATTATTTTAAATTTGAATTTTAAATTTTTTCAATTTTTTTTTGCAAAACTCTATACGAGTGGGAGGCAATATTTGTGTGAGAGACAGGTTAACAATCACTTTACTGTTTTTTTTTTCAATCTCTATACGTATATAAATTTTTTAACAAACATCTATTCAATGGGTATAAAAGAAGCAATGGAAGGCAAAATGCGTAACTCAGAAACTGGGTACATCTCTCCTCCATTGCTTTGACCTTCTCCCTCTCTCTCTCTCTCTCTCTCTCTCTCTCTCTCTCTCTCTCTCTCTCTCTCTCTCTCTCTCTCTCTCTATATATATATATATATATATACATGCTACGTTCCATGACATGATGCTTTCCCCATGTGGGATGACACTTAACCCTCCATGAAGATTTGGGTCCCCCCCCATGCACCTTTCTTTTTTATCTTTTAATTTATTTTTTAAGATTTATTTTTGTATTTTTTTAAACAAAATATTAAAAACACACCAAAAAAAAAAAAATCAAATGGTCAGAATAAATTATACCTACAGCGAGAATTTTTTTTTTTTAATTTTCTCTGCGCTTTTTTGTTGTGGATGTTTTTCCTATGCAATTTTTTGAATATATGGACTATGCAGGTTTTCATTTCATATTATTATTGCCTTTTCACATCATCCACCCACACTGCTCGTTTTGTTTTTCTTTGCAAGAAACAGCCATATTGCAATTAAGTTTTTTTTTTAATTTTTAATTTTATTTTTATTTGAATCAGCAGATCACGATTGGAAATTTACTTTAGATGGTTACTGCTTTATTGCATCAATTTTACTCAACATGTAATCAAGAAGTACATTTCGGATTGATGGTCTTCTAAAGTTAGATAAAGAAGTTGAAAACCTCGAGTTTTAGCAGATGTACTTGGCCGTTTTGATTCGGTATTATTCACTTTCACAAATACTTTTATCCCTTTTTATTTTATTATAATTATTATTTTATTAATTTTTTATATAAAATAAAATTAAAAAATTCAATTTTTTTAAATTTAAAAATATAATTAATATTAAAAAAATATTTTATAATAATATTTTATTCAATTTTTAATTTTTATCTTATCTTATCTTATTTATAAAAATAAAAAATAAATCAGGTTATTTACCAATCCGTAGGCCATCACATGGATTTCTGTCAATACAATTCCCTTTCGGCTGTTTGCCTTTCATCTTTTGTCTCGTACGTGTGGGTAATGTGGATCGTATTCATCGTGAGAAGGGGTCGTGCTAGGGGTTTCTCTCATTGAAATTCCAAATTTCTAATGAGATAGTTTTATTTTTTTAAGTTTTTTTATATAATTTTTTAATAAATATTTTTAAATGTTAAAAAAATTATGTTAAAAAATATTTTTAATATGTTTAATATCTTAAAATATTTTTTTTTAAAGATAAAAAAAATCACAATACTATTTTAAAATATTTATTAAAAAATCATATAAAAAAACAAAAAACAAAAAACAAAAAAAACCCTCTCATCGAGATCTATTAAAATCCCAATGAAAGCATTTTCAATGGAATTGGCTAAGCCATCCCTCAAAAAAAACAATTTTGTACAATTACAAAAAAAAAAAAAAAGAGTAATATTTGATCAAATATGGCAATGAAATGTCTGGAAAAGATTCAAAAAGTATTTAAAGTGAACAGGAAAATTAAGATTTTATCCAATAAAAACCAAAATTTTGATCAAATATGACATTTTTTTATAGTTGTACAAAATTATATATTTTTTTTTAGAGATAATTTTTAGTCAATCCCATTAAGAATACTCTCAGAGGAATGTTTAGCATTTTCTTTATGAGAAGATTTTTTTTTTTTTTTTTTATCATTTCAATGATAGTGTTTATGCAGTACATTCTAAGTGATTTATATGTAAATTACAACTTAAATGAACAGTCACTTAAAATATATGACATCAACATGAAGTGTATCGAGATAACTCTTTGCTTATTGACTATACTTCCCTACAAAGATTTGACTAAAAAACTCTTTAATCCAACATAATTTGTTGTTTAATTTTTTTGGAACAGTGTGGGTGGATTACTATTTACTTGCTCAAGATGAGGGTTCAAAATTCATTTTGTAGAAAATTCATTCCCCAGACCTAATCTTAATTTCCTTCCCCTCTGTTCAAGGCTTCAAGCTGCCTTGCTCACACTCGCCGGCTGCTTAATTCCTTTTCTCTGTTTAAGCACTTCCTCTTCTTTTCAATAGGAGTAATGATTCTTGTTATAGTTATGAAATGTGTAAATATCGTCTAGTAAATGAAAAAAATGTAAAATTTATTGTTAAAAAAAATTAACTTTTTCATATAAATTATATATTTATTCACTTTTTTTTAAATGAGGTCTACGCAATATTTACCTATTCTACTATTGCAAAGTATAATTTATCTTTCGACAGATACACTGGAGTAACAACCAGCAGATGTTGCTGGATTGATCTGGATATAATAGACTGGAGTAATAATCTTTACTGTGTGTGTCTATATATATATATATATATGTATGTATCTTTTGTTTATTTTCGATGCAGGGCGTCACATTTTTGATATCTCATATATTTTATTTTATTTTTAATTTTTAATTTTAATTTTATTTAATGATTAAAGAAATGATTATTAATGTATTGATATTTTTTTATATTTTAAAAAAATATTTAAATACATTAAAAAATATGAAAATAAAATTAACAAAAAATAATTTTTCTATTTTTTTATCATCTTAAAATATTTTAAAAAAATTTAAAAAAATTAATATACTAATAATTATTATTTTTTAATTATTAAGTAAATTAAAAAAAATTAAAATATATAAAATATCAAATTGAGATAGTAAATATCATCTTTCATGTTATATATATATATATCATTCTGCGTTGTGGACCCAAAACGACCAGAGGACCATGTGCACGCAGTGAGGGTTTAACGTGTGGTGGTTTTGGGTCCACAACGCAGAATGATATATATATATATATATAATTCCTGACACATGACATGTACGTACACATCTGATCCTAACTAAATATTTTCACGTTCTCAACAACCAGCTTTATGCTGCATGCTCCTACAAACACAAAAGCCAAAAGCATATACGAGGAGATCAAGTTTTTAAGATTTTTCTCTTTACCCGGCCAGAAGACTTCAAGACCTGATGATTTTGATGATGAATAATTAATTAGCGACTAGCTGCTTGTTTAAGTACTACTTAAGATCACGAATCAATGAGAAATAGATCATAATTACCAATTAATGTGCCTAAATATCTTTGATCTTGAACCTTAAATAATTTGTCTTCTTCAGCTTGACGTTTATAAGCTATATATATATATATATATTATCTATATCGAAAAAAGTATGAAGCAAATTAAGCTCAAAAGGTGACCTAGCTAGCTTGCGGGAAAGTGATCGAACGACTAACGAGTCAAGGTGGTCTCTGCATGTAGATATATAGTCAATTCATGAAAATCTTTTGTACGTGCATGCGTTCCCACAATTAAGGACCACAACTTTAGGTACCGTGATGAATTGGTCACAATGGTCATGATCAGGTCAAGGTATCAAGCTCTTTATAACTGGCTACGTACGTATATGGTACGTCTTATAAATTATATATCGGACGCGGTTAGCAAAGTGGTAAAGTTGTGACGATTCTGAGATCAGATGATGACCAGGACGAAGGTATACATGTTGAGAGTTTTTACACGTAAGTTTACACATCACATTTTTTTATTTTAATTTTTTTCAATATTTTTTAGATTGATTCTTCTTAAATAACTAAATTCTTCGACTATTCATTATTCATATACCAAATATTTTATAAAAGAAAAAATTAAAAAAATATAATGTGTAATGTGAGCTTATATCTAGAATCTCTCATATATGTTATATGCATATCACGGGGCATGGTATAAAAATATATAATAAGAAGTCCTTAAGTAAAAAACTCAAACCAATAAGTAGGAGGGTTCAGTCTGGTCCGGTCAGTCTTAGGAAGTTTTATGGACCGAACTGGACCTATTTGATCCAATAATGTTTTCTCAGCCTAGACTTGATCGAGTACTCCGATCCATAAAACCAAACTAAATTGGTCCCTTTCGGTCTGGTCAGTCTACTCGATTTTTATACTATAATTTTTATACATATGTCATCTTAATATTATAACTCTTATAATATGTTTATATAACAATATATACTAATATTGTAGTTAAGAGTTATATATTAAAAAATTTGAAAATGCTCTGATACTAAATAATATATATAAGTAATAAAAAGTATATTTATTTTATTTATTCATTCGGTTCGGTCCGACGTGAAAATTAAATCTTTCGATTGGGACTGGACCGAATATTTTACTGTTTTATAATATTTGGACCGAGACCGATCAAATTAAATTTTGATCCGCTCCAAAATGGCTGATCCGATTGATTTTCTCGGTTCGGATGGGCCGAATCTATCCCCTACCAATAAGGTACACCCTTTGCTCTCAATACGTACGTTTAAGTTGTAAAAAAATGTGACCAATTGATTTGTTTGGTTCGAATCAAGTCACGTTTGTACGGAGCATACATATTGTGAGACCGCCATAATAATAATAATGTAACTGTGATTTTTTATCTTAATAGTACACTACTTATCTCAAGTATCAATTCATTCATCTGAGTATATTGAAAAAGGAAAGTGATACATATGTAATATATTTTACAATATTTATACAACACAAATTATAAAAGAAGAATATTTTTATAAACTGTTTTATAAATTAATATCACTTTACAAAAATATCTTTTTTATATTAACCACCCATTCTGCATATATATGTATGTGTGTGTATATATATATGTATGTATGTATGTATGTATGTATATATATGTATAATGTATGTATGTTTCGAACGCAAGTATAATTAGCTGGAGTGCTATTGGCCAGTATCGTGAAGATAGTACCAAATCAATTATTTTATTATTTGCAAGTATATATATGTTAATTAGGTTCAACGCACGCACGAGCTGATCAGAGTTAATTGGCGCAGCTCATTGTTTTGGGACAAGTTCTGAGCTTTTACTCCACTCTTAAATTTTATTGTCCAAACTTATTGAAAATGGATTAAATACGTCATTAATTAATTGATTCCTGATGTAGACCAGGAAAAATAAAAAGAAGTAAAGAAATAAACCTAATAATTTGCCCTCTCCAATTTATGGCCCATTATAATACATTTGATACGAAAAATAATTTATATATATATATATATGTATATGTATATGCTTTCTAACATGCATGCATGGTCGATATATAATTCAGATGTGCAGCTTGCAGATGTAATTTTTATGTTAAAATTGATAGGAAACCATAATAAATTATAAAGATCCAAATATATTAGCTTTCATGTAAATAAAAGGATAACATGATGATATACAATATTCACATGTTTCCCAAAACAATATGATCTGTACTTTACTATATTGAAGACTTTTTTCTAGTAATGTTATATTTATAATCTTCGGGCATACATGAAGTTAATTCGTGCACCTTTAAATTGCCTATATATATTAATATTTGTAAAGAAAGCGCGCGATACTTTGTACTACAACAATATTTGTACACCGGCCCCTTCTTGTACGTACGTACAAACAGTTTTCCTTTTTTTTTTATTAATTGCATGTCTTGACAGTGATCAATATATAATAATTCAAATTCAAGTGTCACTTTCTCAAACATTCAAAATATTTTTTCTAATTATTGACATTAATTAGCACTAGTACTACTAGTACTACTCTATTAATAATGAATAATCCTGTATAATCCACTTAAAGAAAACCATTAAGGAAAATTGTGAAGGCTTAATTCTTAGTTGACGTACAGCTAGCTAGGATCATCAGCTTCCTGCAGATCCCTACCATACAATATCATGTATGTAATGGTTGATATAGGCTATGTTTGAATTAAGAGATGAAACGAGATAATTGAAATGAATTTTAAAAATTGAATAAAATATTATTTTTTAATATTATTATTATTTTAAAATTTGAAAAAATTGTATTAGAATTTAAAAAATTGTATTAAAATTTATATTTTGTTTGAAATTTTAAAAAAATATAATAATGAATTTGAAATAAATTGAGATGTCTCAATCCAAATCGGGCCATAATCTTAGAAAATGTCCTAAGTACTACTTCGCGCACTGTTTTTAAAAATAAGTGGGACATAGATCAATTATTAAAAAAATTATGAGTTTTTTTATGTGAATTTTGGATTTGTATACTTTTTTTTAAAAGGGAATTATGTGCAATATTTGTTTTATCATATAAACTGTATCTTTACTAGTGCTTGTGTGAGCATTTAAATCCATACAAATTGGTGTTTGTTTGAGCATTTAAATCCAAATTAATTAATGATCGTCCATTTATTACTATTATTATTTTGCTATATATACATTTTGGAAATGGGGGTTTAATCGAATTCTAGCCCTTCATTTTAGAGGCTAGAGATTATGCCAATCACATTACAGATTTTTATTATTATTTATTTGTATATAAATTAAGCAATTTTTGGAGGATTTTTTCTTTGTTTTTTTGAAATCATTTATTTTTTTTGGAAAGTATCGATGTTATAAAAGCAACATTGGGTGAAAAGCTCTGAAGAAAAAAATATAGAATATATTTAGGTCTCATTGAGTCATTTAAATAATAAGATTAGATAAGATAATCCTAAATAAAGTTAGTTAGAAATTTAATAAAATATTATTAGAATATTAACTTTTAATATTAATTATAATTATTTTGAGATTTAAAAAAAATTAAATTATTTATTATATTTTATATGAAAAATTTAAAAAAAAATAATTAATTAAGATGAAATCGTTTATATATTCAAACAAATTCTAATTAAAGTACTATGATCCATAGATTCGAGACAATATCTTTTAATCGCGATTGTAATTTATAATATTGTTTGAGACATTTAATTACATAGAGTTCTCCACATCCGATTTATTATAATTAAATTAAGTGGTCGATGAAATAATATTATAAAATATGAAAATTGAAGCATGTTACATGCATGCACACGCCGTATTGTAAAAAGTCGTAAATCTTGGAAAATCTCAAAAATTAGTGAATCCCGATGCTGCAGAACCACAGTTATTTAATTCTATGAATTTTATATGATTAAACAGCCTGAAAACGAAAAAAATAAAATCACGATGCAAGAACTCTGAGTTATGATATACACAATATAATTATATAATATATTTTACAATTATTAAAATAATAAATAATATGAAATTCACTCTACCTGTCTATATATCTTTCTATAACTAATTGACTCTTAAATTTAGGTAAAAACTTAAGGGGTTTTTTCCTTAATTCAATGGGTTAACCTTAACGGGTTGCATTCATCATTTGTGTTGAAGGGTTCTATTTTTATTTGTCTTTGTTTAGAATATTGAAATTTCTCATGTTCTTCCTTCTTTAACTTTAATTTTTAATTTTTTTTAGTCTTTTTTGGTTAAATCTCAAAATATTAGTTTTATATGGGACTCAAGAATGTTTAGGGACTTTCGCAAATAGTTGTTCATATTTTCTTTTTTCTATCATTTTGTTTACTTCATAAAATATGTTTAAAGGGTGGACTTTTCTTATAGCTTTTGTGGGCCTCTAGCGACAGACAACGACTACAAGTCAATGCATCCCATCCAAAGATTTGCAGAGTCAAAGAGTAGAAGTCAATGTAGGTATATATATCGTGTCAATGTATCATGTTGAGGCAAAACTATTGCTTTTGACTATTATCATACTAAAATAAGACTTTTTTTTAAGGTAGACAACATGGTGGTTAATTTGATGAGTGTGGCCGTTGAAAAGAAGAGAAAATTATTATTTTTCGGTTATTGTAATATTATTATAAAAAAATTGATTATTTATGATCAATTATTCTTTGCAAAATAGTTACAAATAGTCATTTTCGTAATAAATAATTCGTAAAAAATATTTATTTATTTTTATAATGAATACTTGTTCTAAGGCTTTTTTTTAAAGCATTTTTATAATTTCTAGATGGTGCTAAACTAAAACATATATAGAGATCATCTATTTACAAGCTTGTTTTTCACGTATTAAAAATATTGATGGTGTAAAATATTGTCTATAAACTAATATAAAAAAATAATGATATTATGCGCTGTTTGTTAATACTATATAAATGTTCTTCTATTTTCTAAATTTTGTCGGTACTTCAATAAAAACGGATTGTTTTTAGATATGGCTCATCTTAAGAGATCATGAACTCTTAAGGCCCCGTTTGTATTTGGAGGTGAGCTCAGCTCATCTTAACTCATCTTCATTTCATTATTATATATTTATAATTTTTTTTATATAAAATACAAATTCTTATACACAATTTTCAATTCCCAATACACAATTTTCAATTTTCAATATACTTTTTTCAATTTCCAATATACTTTTTTCAAATCCCAAAATAATAATAATATTAAAAAATAAACTAAACTCATTTCAACTAATCTCATCTCTAAATCCAAGCGAAACCTTATGGGTGAAGAAAATATTCTAGTCACAAAAAATATATAAAAATAATATTACAAATTAATGTTATTTAATGTAATTAATCAAAATGTAAAATTATTTTTATTATAAAATAAATATAACAGATCACATAAAACATATTAATTTGTAAATTTTTTTTATAAAATCTCTTTCTGATACATAATCTACAAAGTTATTCCTCATGGTTTTAAAAGCAACAACGAAGCCAATCTATTAGTACAAATTATAAAACCAATCTTCATCGACAGAGTGGTTGGAATTAACCCCAGAATGGTTAATCTCGTTTGGATTTAGAATATAAATCTTTTGATATTACTATTTTAAAATTTAAAAAAATTATATTATTTATTATATTTTAAATAAGAATTTAAAAAAATTATAATAAAAAAAAAAAGATGATGAGTTTTGAATTCAAACGATGGCTAAATTGTATCTTGAGACTGCATCACACTTTGATCTAATCTGTATGAATTCAAATTAAGGTCTTGTTTGGATTTGGAGTTGGATAGTCCAACTCACCTTAAATTTATCATTATATTTTTTTAAAATTTTCATATAAAATATAAATCTCAATATAATTTTTTTAAATTTCAATATATTTTTTTTAAATTTCAATTCAACTTTTTAAAATTTTAAAATTTAAAATAATAATATTTTATTTAATTTTTAAAATTTATTTAAACTTATTTTATCTCAATTTCAAATTCAAACGACCTAATAAACACTTTTTTTTTTAAAGAAAAACGCTTTAATTGTTTAAGCATGAATACACATGCATGTGTATCGCACCAGCCCAACGGTGCGTGGAAGAAGCTGTCTTTTTCAAATCCAACTGTACCTGAAGGAGAGCAGGATCCATTTAACGGCTAACATCCATAGAGGCGCCCTAATTATCTCACAAACTTATTTTATCTAGTTGTCTATACTATATTTTTCCCCCTTAAATGGAACACTCTGAGAAAATGACGTGATCTGGTTTGCCTTCAGCCCTCATATCAATTTACGTTGGTTGAGATTCAAAATCATTTCCAGAATTTGGACTCATGGAGGGGCCGCTTAGCTTGACTCGTGTTCGGTACGTTGAATTTCTTTCTAATTATTGGGAAAAAAAATTAAAATGTGCTTTTTAATGAGTTTTGTGGAAATTAAAAGATATTTGAATAAGTTTTTTCTCATGTATGTAGAATCAACATACTTTTTAATGTTAGATTGTTTTACTTTGAGAGAGTAGAATTTTTTCACAGTTTATGTCCTATTATTACCATTCAATACCAGACACGTTTAGATTGTGAAATGGAAAGAGACATTAGAATATTATTTTAATATAATTATTATTTTATTTTTTTAAAAAATTATTTATTATATTTGGTATTTAAATTTTAAAAAATTATAATATTGAGATGATTAAATTCAAATCATGACATAATAAATGTATATCTATTTCCTTTATTTTTTATATAATATAAAGTAAAAAATAAAAAATTAATATCTTTTACAGTAAAATGTAAAAGAAAAATAAAATAATTAAAATAATTCTATAAAATATTTTATACACTTAATATTTTATAAAAATATTTCTCATTTAACATATTATTATAAAATATATTATGTATAATATCATTTTTCATAATTAAAATCCGACTCAATCATCTGCTTTTCTCTGAAAAAGCGGGGTAGGGTTAGCCAGACATCTCAGAGCCCTTTGTCTCTGAAAAAGTTACCAATACCTTTGACAGTTTAAAGAAACGACCAGGGGTACTTTTGTAACGCAATTTCACCTGAAAATACACCCATCCTCGAGAAAGAGAGACAGAGGGGTTGAGGACGTTACAACTACCAGTGTGTAGAGTTTGTGGCCGGTTAAGAGACAGGAAAAACAACCCGAAATAATTGGTTTTTGTTCTGTAAATTCTTTCGATTCATCTTCTACTCCTTGTTCCATTTCACCCACTTCTTATTTTCTTCGTTTGCTGTTTCGGAAAGAACGAAAGAAGTTGTAATATATATTATGCTGATCTGAAACATCCAGACATTCTCTTACAATGTCAGTATATTAGCAGCTCCATATCCAAGGCAGCACGCTTCTCTATCAGTACTCCATCTTCTACGACAAACAATATCAACACCTCCCCAACCATGTCATCCAAATCCAAGTTAGTTTGCTCAACCCTGTATCCCTCTTGGACTTTCTCGCTCTTGAACTTTGTTTTTTATGCCAGTCTTTAAGAGATCTGGTTTGGGTTTTTGTTTTATATTGTCGTGTGCACTGTTTTATCTTTTCTCTTAAGAAGATTAGTGGGAATGATTTCAATTTGAGTCCTTTTTGGTTCGTATTTGCAAAATTAGTGGGTTAGATCTGTTGTTTATGATCTCTATTGGGTTTTTTTTTTTTTGGCTTCTTTGTTTCAATTTTGGGTGGAAGTATTTCCCTGTAGCCTTATCTATATCGTCTTATTTTGAAATTTTTTATTGGGTTTGTCTAATGGGTTTCTCTTCGTTGATGATTTCTAGGCGGCTTTGTTTCAATTTTCGGTGCTTTTTATTGTGTTTTGTTCTTATTTACTTGGATCTGTCCTTGAATAATTATCCATTGATCATCAAGTAATGTTTACTTAATTTTCTGTGTATTTTTGTGTGTCTAGACACCTTTGTTGTTTGAGTTTCATTTTTCGTGTGCTTCCGAAGGTAAATTTCTGTGTAAAGTTCCCATTTTTGGCTTAGATCCATCTGTATTTTTCTTAATTTCGAATTTGTCTTTCCTGTACATGATTAATGTTTGTACATCTCACATTGCCTGTCCGGTTCAATGCATTCTTAACACGGCACCATATTTATGTGATTTTGAACTTGACAGGTCCGCTTTATCTGAAACTCCTCACAAAGCATCACCAGCAACTCCAAGAGTTGCTAGAACAAGCAGGGGAGTAGCTAAATCAGAATCTGATTCACCCTCTTCTTTGCAAAGTTCACGCCTTTCTGTTGATCGGTCTCCACGATCGGTTCCCTCGAAGCCCACCATTGAGCGAAGATCACCAAAACTTGCTACTCCACCTGAAGTAAGAATTACAAGCGCATTTTATCTTCATTTATTTAGAGTATGTTTTGTTCCTTTTCAAAAGTTGGGCACATGAACTTCTAAAAGCTTTTTTTAAAGAGAACAGAAGATTATAGTTAAATTTTTTTTTTACCACTTTTTAGACAATGAAAACTAAATCCTGGAAAATTCCTCAAGTGAACTGTTAAAGAGGCAGTTTTATGAAGCGTGACTTTCACTGCATTTTTGGTCTGTTTATTTCTTTAAATGGGAAGAGATTTTCGCTTTGTATTCCTTTTGGGATAAGTGATGTGAATGTTGATATGCATGTTATCTTGCTATTTTACTCATAAAAAAGAATCTTGCTTTTTCAGAAACAACCTGCACGGATTGCAAAGGGATCAGAATTACAGGCACAATTGAATGTTGTTCATGATGATCTTAAGAAAGCAAAGGAACAGATAGCTTTGGTTGAGAAAGAGAAGGCGAAAGCAGTTGATGAATTAAAAGAAGCACAAAGAGTTGCTGAAGAAGCAAATGAGAGACTCAGGGAGGCTTTGGTGGCTCAAAAGCGAGCTGAGGAGGATTCAGAGATTGAGAAGTTCAGGGCTGTTGAGTTGGAGCAGGCAGGAATTGAGGCGGCCCAGAAGAAGGAAGATGAATGGCAGAGAGAGCTCGAAACTGTGAGGAACCAACATGCTTTGGATGTGGCTGCTCTTCTCTCTACCACTCAGGATCTCCAAAGGGTAAAGCAAGAACTGACCATGACGTGCGATGCAAAGAACCAGGCACTTAGCCATGCCGATGATGCAACTAAGATTGCCGAAATTCATGCGGAGAAAGTGGAGATTCTTTCGGCCGAGTTGACCCAGTTCAAGGCCTTGCTTGATTCAAAGCTTGAAACTGAGGCCAGTGAAAACAACCAGATGATGTTGAAGCTTAAATCGGAGATGGACTCTTTGAAAGAAGAAATTCAAGAAGCGAAAGGTGTCAAGGAGAAACTGATAGAGAATGAGGCTTCTATTGAAGAGCTTAATGTTGAGCTAGAAGCTGCAAAGAAGGCTGAATCTGACGCTCGTGGTCTGGTGGAGGAGTGGCGAAACAGGGTTGAGGAACTAGAGACTCAGGTTGAGGAAGCAAATAAGTTGGAGAGTTCTGCGTCAGAATCTTTGAACTCAGTCATGAAACAACTAGAGGGAAATAAGGATTTATTGCATGATGCAGAATCTGAAATTGCTGCTTTAAAAGAGAAGGTGGGGTTGCTGGAGATTACAATTGGAAGACAAAGAGGGGATCTCGAGGAGTCAGAACGCTGTCTTGACAAGGCCAAGGAAGAAACTTCTGAGATGGCCAAAAAGGTCGAGTCTCTAAGTTCGGAGCTTGACACTGTGAAGGAGGAGAAAGCCCAGGCTTTGAACAACGAGAAGCTTGCAGCTTCTAATTCTCAGACCCTATTAGAGGAGAAAAATAAACTGATTGATGAATTGGGAAATTCCAGGGATGAAGAAGAGAAGAGCAAGAAGGCGATGGAAAGCTTAGCTTCAGCCTTGCACGAGGTCACTGCAGAAGCAAGGGAAATGAAAGAAAGACTGTTATCCAGTCGAGGTGAGCATGAAAATTATGAGACCCAGATAGAAGATCTGAAGTTGGCCTTGAAAGCAACGAGTGAGAAGTATGAAAGCATGCTTGATGATGCAAAACATGAGATTCATGTCCATACAGATACGATTCAACAATCCAAGAATGAATTGGAAAATACAAAGGCTGAGTGGGAGCAAAAAGAACTTCATTTGGTGGATTGTGTAAAGCAGTCAGAAGAAGAGATATCTTCTCAAGGAAAAGAAATAAATAGGCTTGTGAATTTGCTCAAGCAAAATGAGGAAGCAGCTTGTGCCAGCAAGGAAGAAGAAGCCCAGCTGATGGAAACTTTACATAAAGTTGAAGCTGAGGTAATTGACTTGCAGGAAGCTCTTGGCAAAGCGAAGGCTGAAAACATCAAATTGAAAGAAAATGTGCTGGACAAAGAAAATGAGTTGCAGAGTATAATTCAAGAAAACGAGGAACTTGGATCTAGGGAAGCTGCTTCCCTTAAGAGAGTTGAGGAGTTATCTAAGCTGCTGGAAGAAGCTATGGCCAAAAGGCAATATGTAGAAAATGGTGAACTTACAGACAGTGAAAAGGAATATGATTTGCTTCCAAAGGTGGTTGAATTCTCTGAAGAGAATGGGCATGCAAGAGAAGAGAAGCCTAAAACAGAGTCTCCAATCAATCAATGCGAGGAACCCAGAAAAGAGAACATAGATGAAAAGAATAACTTCTCGAATGATGAGGCTGAAAAGATCGATTCTGCCCAAATTGAGAATGTGAATGGAAAACTGAAAGAGGAAAAAGAAGATGACTCGGTAGAAGTTGAACTCAAAATGTGGGAGAGCTGCAAAATTGAAAAGAAAGAGTTTTCACCAGAGAGAGAAGTGGGGCAGGAATCCTTTGAAGAGGAAGTGAACTCAAAGGTGGAGGGAGGTGAAATCTTTGATCAGAAAAATGGGGTATCTTCTACAGAAAGCATTGATGATGTTGGAACCTCACCATCAAAGCAGCAGCAACAACAGAAGAAGAAGAAGAAGCCTTTGCTTGGAAAGTTTGGAAGCTTGCTCAAGAAGAGGGGAAACAGCAGTCAGAAGTAGAGTAATAGACCAGTTTGGCCTAACTTTTGTGCTCTACTAGCAGGCAGGTATATTTTGCTATTATTTTGCACCTAAATGTGTTTGATTCATTGTTTTTGCTTCCAAAGAACAGAATAGGTCAAGGAATGAAGAGGCATGTATTATTTTTAGTATTTTTTTTCTAATGTAATTTCCCATGTGGGATAGTATCTTGTATGTGATGGAAATTCTATTTGATTTTCCATTTTTGTGTTAATTGCCCTTCTTCTCCATATTTTATCAGGAGTCTGAAATTCGACATTGATAAATGGCATAACGTTGTTAATTGTTGCATCAAGACATGAAAAGTTCCAGCTTGCTGCAAATGTCCCTCCAATATCTTCTTCTTCTCCTCATTTATGGGATTGTTGTCAGAGTTTGGGAGAGATAGAAAGGGGAGGAGGAAGAAAAATCCTGGTGACATGGGTGAAAGAAGCTAAAATATCAGTACTCAAATTTTGCCCCAACAGACAGAACATGTAGTATATCTTATAATGTTTCATGTTGTTAATCCAAACTACCTATGCATTATTATGTCTGTCTCTCTTTAAATTATAATATAGTGTGAAATATAAAATTTCAAGAAATTATAGTTTTGAACAGCCCAGGCTTGTCTGACCAAGGACAATTGGTGGTGGACATGCACAGGGGGGTCAGAAAGCACTCTGCTTAGGAAGTAAGCAAACTCCTAAAACAGGACAACTAATTTTTTCAGTCGGATGACCCCACAGAACTAATAACTGAATAAGGGCCCATTACATTACTAAATTTTCCAATCCGATGGTTGCAACGTTGCAACAATGTGGATATAAATTGTTTTTGAAGGTGAGATAAATTAAGATAAAAATTGAAAATTAAATAAAATATTATTAAAATATTTTTTAATTATTATAAAAAATATATATTTTGTTAATATTATTTTTATTTTGAAAATTTAAAAAATTAAATTATTTATTTATTTTGTATAATAATTAAAAAAAAAATTAATAATAAGATAAAATGAGACAAAAAATTATAAAAACAAACGAGGCCCGAGACTCCTCGTAGAATTCCTTCCAACCAATAACTAGTTTAAACAAAACAAAAAACTCCCAATTCTATCTTCTAATGCCAACGACCATAAGATGTTTTCCCTTTTTCCCATGATGTTTTCCCTTTTTCCTTAGTACAAAATCTTTGCTGCCCAAATTGCACGACCTTTTTCGCAACACAGATGAGACCAAGATACCATAAACTGTGTTCTTAAGAACTTCTTAGGTCTGAACTTCAAAGAAGAGGGTGAAATGCTTGAATCCTAAAGTTGTAACCAGCGCTTTTTTTACTGATTTTATTTTGGGAATAATATTGGTACTAATTTTTAATTTTTTTTTTTTTTAAAATATGATTAGTAGTTTGAGAGATCATTTAAAAATAGAGTACTCCTAAAATTTATTTTCCAAAACAAAAAAAAAAGTTGACTTTAATTTTAAAACTAAATTGTTAAGAATAAAATGTGATATCTATTAAAATTACTTGGTGAGGTAAGCTTTTGTTTTGTTTTTTTGTTTTTTTAAATAATGTTGATTTATGTAGAAATTGTAATTTTCTTTAATTAAAAAATAAGAGTGCTCTTATTTCCCAGGAACACCCACTTTTCCGAGAAATAGAAAGGAAAAGAAAGAGAAGGAAGTCGGAATAAGAGTACTTGATTTGATTGTCATTGTGCCATAGCATTTTGAGGAGCGAAACAAGAGTGACAACACCATGTGGCTAGAGATCTTCTGTGGCCTGGTCGCTTACAGACTGGTCAGAGGCTTCTTCAGCGATGACGATGTTTTGGATATGGAAACCTCTGATTCTAGGGCTCTTTTCTCAGTCGCGGATAGGTATTGACTGAAAATAAAATAAAAAATATTTTGATTTTCTCTATCTTATGGTCTGCTTGGTTGCTGAGAAAATGCTAGACATATTATAGAAAGCAAATATGTGAATGTTTCGTTTAACTTCTCATTATATCGGAACTGACAAAATCTATTTAAAAAACATTAATTTTCATTTATATAGGCTGACTAGCTCAATCAGCAGAAAAATAACGAGATTCAAAAGTTTCTTTTTCTATCATGCATTTTGTCGTCATCAAAACGGAGCATATGCTTCGCTAATTCAATGTTTTCTTTTTCTTTTTAAAAATCTAGGTTTGAAAAGCTTTATAGGGGAAAGGTTTATGTGGGGCTTCGAATTCCGGACGCCGATACCGGTTCAAGACAGAATATCGATATGGTTCTCGTTACCAAAGCGTAAGAGATTTTCCACTTTCTAAACTTGAATTTGCTGAGGAGATTTCTTTCTTAACATTTTCTGCGGAGAAAAACAAAAAAGAGGTTTGTATGGTTAAGAATTCATTTTCTTTGTATGGTTAAGAATTCATTCTCTCTTGGTATTTCAATCATGTTTCTTATTATATCTAATCTGTTAATTATTTCAGCGAGGCAGTGGTGATATCTGTCATGAATGTATCAGGATTTGTATCAGTGAATGCGGATGGCAGCTGGCTTTGTGAAGGAGGCAGTAAACACAAAGCAGAGCGTCTTCTTGATCCCGTAAGTCACTGTTGAGTTCTTGTTTCTTGTTCAACGAGTTCGGCAATCTTCTTGCCATCTATCGCTATGCAAAGCTTTAGCAGCATAACATGTTGCTGTAACTTGGTTATTCATAGTGATTAGGTTCTGGATTTTTTCAGATTACTGGTGATCTTCTATTAATTCATTCTCATTAAATGTTTTAAGCTTTGTGGATAGCTTAATGTCCATTTTATTATTGCTAAATTCTAGCCTTTCTTGGTAATTCAGATCATGTACTACTTAGGTGTCTTGGTAATTTATCTTATAAAAATAGGTGTCTTAGTAATTAGTACTCCAAATATACGGCTCTGGGTAAACCCTAGTCTATCATTTTGGTCTCGGTAGGGCTAAAGAAGTAAATGTCTTATGTGAAATTAGTGTAGATGCTATACTTGGAAGTTGTGATATCACTGTCTTTAATACGTATGTAAATATAGATGGATGTGTGTTTCAGGATTTTAAGTAGTAGATATATGTAAAAAGGTGTCTTGGTAGTGATGGTATTTGATTACCTGTGTGTCCAGCAAGTCTTCTTACAACTAGTTCTTTGACATTTTTATTGTCAGGTGGTGGAGACTAAAAGAAGAGCTTCGATTCTTGAATCATATCTTGAACAGAGAGGAGTTGCTCTACCAGAGGGATATTTATCTTGCAAAGTTGTACTACCTAATCCAAAGCTCAGGTATATGTTGAAATATCCCTGATGGCGTGGTTATTGTAAGGACAGTTTCTCCAGTTGAATTTGAGATATATCTTTATGTTTTTATTATCAATGTCCATGAGTTTGCACTTTTATGATTTGCCTGGAATATGCATTTTGAGCTTTTTGTGCTATATTTTTTTTGTCCATTAATAATTTGGTTGGCCAAGGAAATTGAGAGAGAAAATTTGCTATGCTGTTGGTTAATATCTCTTAGGTCCCGTTTGGATTCGGAGTTGAGATCAGATAAGTTTTGAAAGTTGAATAAAATATTATTATTATTATTTTAAAATTTGAAAAAATTGTATTGGGATTTGAAAAAGCTGTATTGAGATTTGTATTTTGTATAAAAATTTGAAAAAATGTAATGATGAGTTTAAGATGAGTTGAGACGGGTCGAGACGACTCGTCTCCGAATCCAAATGGGGGGCCTTAGTGCTCATTATTAGCTTTTCTGGAGGATATTCAGAGGCTTTGACTTATGGGTGTGTTTCAGCAGACAAATATTTGTGCATTCATCTGTTTCTTTTTCTTTTTTGTCCTCCCCTAAAGGCTTTGAGATCTGCAAGCTTTAAGCTGCTTGCAAAGTCTCAGCGGGATTTCTAGCTGATTTTGTGTTTAGCTTGGGAGCTGATTGAAGGGTTTATAAATGAAGCTCACATGAATTAGAATTTAGCTCAATACTATGCCCTAGATATATCCGCTGTTCTGAAAAATATATAGCATCTTACTTTGGTGTATTAGTAATTCCATGATTTTTTGCTAATACCAATTCTTACATCATAACTTATTTATTAGCTAAAATATATTTAATTTTTTAAGTTTTTTTCCCTGTAGTACCATCCATTCTAGCTATTTTCCCTCTGAAGTCATCACCTATGATCAATGGGTACAATTGAAACCAGAACCAAAAAGTATGTTTTCTCGTTGGATGAAAGGTGCTTTTCGTGGTGGAAAGAAAGAGATGCAAGAATCTATACATCAAAAGCTTAATTTCATCATTGGCACAGCTCCAATGTGGGATAGGTATGTTGCCATCTATGCCCCTAAAGTTTGATATATATGTTGCTTGCATATTCTTAACTTTGTTCAGTGCGATGTTAATCCTGGTGGATATCATTAATACTATGCTCAAGGCTTCTTTATTGCCAAGAAGCTGGAGCCTGCATTTTTTTTATGCATTATTGAAGTTTCATTTTAATTGCTTGAAGTTCCTGCAATGGTGACTTGTAGAGATGAAATGAAGATATAGCAGACAGTGTGTAACACCACCTTTTCAATATGGTTAAGAATGCTACTTCACATTTTCATAGCATCGATAAGCAATATAGGCTTCAAACACTATTGATCACATTATTAAACTTCAAAATAATAAATGATAAAAATTCAGCATAATCCAGTATATTCAAAAAAACTTGCAAGAAGCCCGGGTTAGCTTTAGGAGGTCATTGTCTTATCTAGTGACTCTAGCCTGCATACTCATTTTCATGGTCACAAGACAATGACTTGAAAACAAAAATGATTCGAATACTTGGTAAATCATCGTATAGAAAAAAGAGTTGTAAAAGTCATTTGTCTTTGCAAAGTATTGATAAAACATTTTTCTTTAAAACTTTTGGATAGCCAAGTAGCCAATGCATATTTATGCTCTATGTCAGGCAAGAAATTTAGACTTAAATCAATCAATAACACCAATAAAAATAATTGAGCTACACAATAAACTAGCAAAAAGAAAACTTTGAGTAGGTTATTGATAGTTGTAGGTCCTTGGGTATGATGAGTTATTCCTTTGTCCCAATGTGTGGACATGAATAAATGCTACACGAGGGAGGTTGACGGGCTCAAGCAAGTACTTGACTGGTCTTGAGCTGCCGCTCAACTAATCACATTTAATCAAAATTACTTCCCTAATACTGGGTCATATTACCACTCAGCCACCAGTTCATAGATGGTTGTCAAACGTTTCTTAATATCTCCGCAGGTTGGAGCTTAAAGGCAATAAATATGCCCTAGGGGAATTTCTGGAATTCAAGGGGAAGCAGGAAGACGTCCAGGCTTTGAAAAAGATCAAAAGATCAAAAGTCAGTCGCTTGGTGGTCCAAAAGAAAAGCATGTTTGGATTAGGTAATTTCCCAAGCATCTATTGCAATTTTTTGCTTATTTGGATACAGTTATGCTGGAGTATTGAGAATACAATCTTTTTGAGGAATCAAAATTTTATATATTATGCTTGAGGGTTAGGCTTTTCGAAGTCAGACATTGAAGCATACCTTGATTTGCTAAAAAAAAAAAAAAATCCATATACAGTGATTGGGCAGTTTTCGCATGTGCCTTACTCCTTAGCCATAGATCATGTTAAGTGCTACTATCTGCTACAGTGCGATTAGAAGGAAAACCAAAAAAATTGTATGAGGCAGTAGCAGGAAATGCATCTGTTAATATATGCTACTTCAATGTTGATAAAGAGTATCCATATCAGGATTGTGTCAAGTCTGTCTTTATCATGTCACCTCCTTTAAAGGGTTTGCCTAGTCGCCACCCCAAAAAATTTGGACACTTTATATCCACCCAAAAGGTTAAAAAATGAATATTATAAGAGGAAAAGTGAACCTCGCATGCACACTCTGAGTGACACTCACATCTTAGATGCTTGTTCAACGGTTTTTTCGTTTTTATTATCAACCATCATGCCAATTCAAGTTTCCGTGGAAAAATTTGCAGCCCCCTCAACGCTCCAAGTTTTGTACTCTCCCCGAGACTATCGGAGTGAAGGGGCTTCAGCTTCTGAGTGGAAGGAAGTTACTGTAAGATCAAGTACTGAGGTTCTCTTTCAGCCAGAGAATTCAACCAAAGTCCGCAAACTCCAGATCTCTTCAGTTGTCTCTCTGTGTCTGACTGCGTAGAGAAGCCTCGGCTTATAACTGTAGGTCGGAAAATCTGAGCTTATTACTATCTTACACTTGAATCCTATCTTTTGGGGGTAACATCTCAATTCTTGTTTATGCTATACGGGGTATTTTGTATATAATGTTGTGGACATTGTATTACATACACGTAACACTTCCGGCCTATCACATCATGCAATATCATTGAAAATCAGTGCTTTACATAAGCAGTTTTAATGGCATGCCAGTAGGGAAACTTTTGAGGATGCGATGGACGGAACTGAAGTTTATTTTGCAAGGGTGAGTCCGAAGGGCTTTGCCTTAGAGAGGTTCTGACATTTAAAAAATAATAATAAAAAATAATGGCATGCCATTTTGTAAAAGGATGAGAGTAACACACCATGCATAATCTGAAATTGCATAATATTTTTCCGAGGTAGGATATTGTACTTGTACCTAGAACGATGCTCATAGTAATGAATATGAAAATGTAACGGTTGTGGTTAATTTGGATTATTTTGAACATGTTGTCTTTTTTTTTTTAATTGTCTACAATGTAAGTATATAAATTCATACCAAATTTCCACGCGTTATCAATTGGGGGTCGCTCCAACGTGATTGACTAGGTCTCGTTTGTTTTCACAGATAAGATAAATTGAGTTTAAATAAAAATTAAAAGTTGAATAAAATATTATTAGAATATATATTTTTAATATTATTTTTATTTTAAAATTTGGAAAAGTTGAATTGTTTATTTTAATTTATTTAAAATTTTTAAAAACATTCTAATAATTAGATGAGAATAGATGAAATCAATAGAAAAGAGTTTTGAAAACAGAGTTCAAGTGACAAATCCTAGTTCTAACTTCTATGTGAAAAGATTTGAATCTCTATACAATTACAGAAACTTGCATAATCTGGTTTAGCCTCCAGCCTTGACATTTAGCCTGTTTGTGGTCTCTTTACTCTTAGAGGGGTGTAAACTTAAGTCACCATTTTGAATGGTTCCTATAATGTGTATTTGGCACAATAGAATAGAAATAAATTATAATTTTGGGAACAGGGGTGATTGAAACTTCTAGAAGCATTATTGTTCGGTACCGAACTAAATAGTTTATTTTGGGGTTTATTAAAATATTTTATAATGAATCATTATGCAAATAAATTAATACATGTGATAATAAACAAAAAAAAAAATTGAGTTTTACGTTTTGTTTTTTAATATGATATGGCAGTAGTAGTACCACTACCACATGATATTGCCAAATGAAGAAGTTTATCCGAACGGTGAACTCGTGTAGCAACATATCCTTATTCCTTTGTGAAATCAACTGGAATGAAAAATGATTTCCTTAACAATTTTTCTACAACAATCTTAAAAATTGAATTACTGTTTATAGGAGAACTCTAGACAGGCATCGTCCCCAACTCCCCGCGCACTACTTCGTGGACTTAAAATGCCCCATTTAATTAAAAAAAAAAACTATATAACTGCTTACTATTTATACAACTTCTACGTGTCACATTTTTTTATTAAATATTTAATATATAAATAATGTAAAGGTTATGTAGAACAACCCGTTTTAAAATTTCTTATATAAAATATAATAAACAATTCAATTTTTTCAAATTTTAACACAATAATAATATTAAAAAATAATATTCTAATAATATTTTATTTAAAATTCATCTCATCTTATTTCTCAATCCAAACCATCCCTAAATCGTGCATTCAATTTTCCTTTCGACTTCTCCCTCTTCGGTTTCCGTTCTCTCCAGCCACTTTCTTCTTCCGTTTCTCTCCTCACTCAATTTTTTGTAAAGATATTTATATTTAATATTAAAAAATAATAAAAATTTAGCTGATTAGGCTATGTTTAGATATTGAGAATATTTGTAAATAATAAAAATAAATAAATAAGAAATAATAATAAAATATTAAATAATAAAAAAAGTAATGCATAATAATTAAAATAGATGAAAAAATATATATATAATAAAAAATATTTGAGAATATTTGAGAATGCTTTATTTCTAAATCTAGTCTAAATTTGGTTCTCAAACATCTAAAAGTAAGAAAAGAACAAAGAAAAGAGAAAAGAGCAGCTATAAAATGAGAAAGTAAAGAAATCTGGTCCTTGAAAATGAAAGAAATAATGGAGTCTTCACCTAAATCAAGAAATGAAAGAAACCTACTTGGAGAAAATCTAGTCCTTGGAAGATTGAGCAAAGGTCGTCTTCATTTTCAACGGAACTTTGAACCTATCCCATTTGGCCATTTTCCCTCTTTGGAGCTTTGTTTTTGTTTTTGTTTTTATTTTTTTTCATTTTTAAACATAACGTGCTACGCATGATGCACAGGACCTCAACATTATATGCCTATACGTAGCAGGACTCATGTTTATAAAAGGGTGACGCTGGGGACCGGTTCGACTGTCCCTAGCGTCCAAAGCAGTCCAATTATGCCCAACATAATTGGACTGCTTGATGATGAAAAACATATGAAAATAAAATAAAAAAATATAATTAAATAAAAAAATGAAGATTACAAATATATTAAAAAAATAAAATGAACAAAATATAATAAAAAACATAATGAAAACCACAATAAAAAAATAAAATGAAGATGAATTTAAGAGGGGATTCGGCCATAGAGCAAACGGAGCTGCCGCCGGTGGCGGTGGGCGACACCGCCCTCGCCATCGAGACCGTACGGGTCCGAAACGGGTTGAAAGCTGTCGAGGGCACATCGGAGCTCGCCGTCGTAGGGGTGAGGTCGTCTGAGTCCGCCGGTCCCGATGGCGAGGGCGGTGTCGCCCACCGCCACCGGGGGCGGCGGGCTGTTTTGGTTGAGGGAGGCAGCCCGTCTGCCCCCCAGTATTTCTCTTTATAAAATTCAAATTCATTTTAAGGAGGAGCCGTATGAGTGTATTAGTTTATCGGAACTGAGATCCCATTTAAATTTGGAGTTGAGTTGATGTCATTTTAATTTATATTAAACTTATCATTATATTTTTTTAAATTTTATATAAAATAGAAATTCTAATATAAAATTTTAAAATCCTAATTCAACTTTTTTAATTCTAAAACAATAATAATAAAATTTTATTTAATTTTTAAAATTTAACCCAACTTATTCCATTCAATTCTAAATTTAAACAGAGACTGAGTGATAATGAAACTAAATGAGTTCTTGCTAAATTAAATATATATTTTTCTATTTATTATTCATGCACCATGCATTTAATAAAAAAATTTAAAAAATTATGTATGATAGATAATATAGAGATAATAAGCAGAATTTTTCAAGTTTATTGATATTCAAGGTATAATTTGAATAGTAAATTGAAATAAAATGAGTTTTAAAAATTAAATAAAATATTAATAAAATAATATTTTTTAATAATAATATTATTGTAAACTTTTTAAAAAATAAAAAAAATATTTTTATTTTTTTATATAAAAATTTTAAAAAATTATAATTAATAAATAATATGAGTTGAGTTCAACTCCTAATTTAAACGGAGCCTAAAAACCAAAAAACAAAAGAGCTTGGGTTTTGGTGTGTGGTTGACCCCTGGGAGGAAGAATCCTTAAAACCCTAACTTTCCCGCCCCTAAACCCTAGTTGCCCTCCTCGTCTCTCTCATGGCTTCCGTACCGTTGAAGAAGAACTACCGCTGCGTACCCTCGCTTCAGCAGTTTTACACGGGCGGACCCTTCGTCGTCTCTTCAGACGGCTCATTCATCGCGTGCGCGTGCGGCGAATCCATCAGGATCGTTGATTCGTCCAACGCCTCGCTAAGGTCTACGATAGACACGGACTCGGAGGCCCCCACGGCCTTGGCACTTAGCCCCGATGACAAGTTGCTCTTCTCCGCCGGCCACAGTCGCCAGATTAGGGTCTGGGATTTGTCCACCCTCAAGTGCGTGCGGTCTTGGAAGGTAACGCCTTTTGAATTGGCCACTCGTTGGTTTCTTAGAACAGATACGTAGAAAGAATGCAAATGGAAATAGGGAAATAGAAATATGCTTTGCCTTCTTGTTCAGAAAACTAATGAAAAAAAAATCTACCAGTCTTGTATTTAGTTTGCGCTTTTTATAAATTTTTTTATACTTGTAGAAAATGAATATTTTCTCGGTTCGATGTAGTAAAAGCGAAAATGATGATTCCGCTGATCTAAGTACGTTTGCTTTTAGGTTAATTGACGTGGGATTTGTTTGGTTCTGGAGAAACAAAAGTGATTTCCTGGCTTTTCAGCTAGTTGAGAACTAGAGGAAAACACTCAGCTTCTGGCACTTGTTCTAAGAGAAATGAAAAACTTTTGTAGACGGTTTTTAGCATCTTAATAATAGTTGTATATACTGTTCTTCTGATCTTAGTTGACGTTTACTTTTGGCGTTGAATAGGGCCATGAAGGTCCTGTGATGGGTATGGCTTGCCACTTGTCTGGAGGGTTACTTGCAACTGCCGGAGCGGATGGGAAAGTCCTTGTTTGGGACGTCGATGGTGGCTTTTGCACTCATTACTTCAAAGGCCATACAGGGGTTGTTTCTTGTATTATGTTCCATCCTGATACAAATAGAGCACTTGTAAGTTCCAACTTAAAACAATTATACTCTTATTTGTCTGTTTACAGTGTTTTAGAGGTGACATTTGTTGATGATTTATGGTATCCTTGTTTTGCTATGCTTCACTATTTTATTTGTTGCTTCAGATTGATCCTGCTTATGTATGTTCTAAACCTTGAACTATTACGTAAGATGAAAATCTGAAAATAATGTTTAAGGCGTTTGTTTTTACTGGAATTTGATGTTGTAAATTTAAATATACTTGTGTTTTAGTATTGGTTTCTCGCTCCCTAATATTGGGCTTCAGAGAATTAACTCTGTTGAGTCTGTAAATAACCATTTAAAATCCTGTTTCCTGCTGGAGTCTGTACAATCCGGTTTTTCATTGCTGGATTCTCCAGCTGTGACTCTTTAAATTTCTCCTTTTTTCCTCTTTCCGGGGTTGTTGAAGCATTGCAAAAGAAGAGGTATCTCTTCTGTCACTAATGGTCTCTTGGATCTTATATCCTCACGTCATACAAAGAATAATATCTAAACATTGTTTCAATTTTTCGAACTTCTGTGTCAAAGCTGAGAAATTATTTGCAGAAATATCACTTGGTTGCATGGGAAGTTAAACTAGGTAAATTTAATGTAGAGGCATGGTAGATGGCTCCTTTGTGCTTAATGTGAGTATATGGATGGAAATAAATGCCCACAATCATTTGTTTACTGATAGAAAAGACACTATCACGTTTTCAATTGCATTTATCTTGTCATTCTTACTGTTTTATAGCTTTTCTCTGGAAGTGCTGATGCTACAGTACGAGTCTGGGATCTTTTAGCTAAGAAGTGTGTTGCAACATTTAAAAAACATGAGTCAGCAGTAACTTCTATTGCTGTATCTGAAGATGGAAGGATCTTGCTCACTGCTGGAAGAGATAAGGCAAGGTTCTACCTTTTCTGAACAATGATTACAGATATGGTTATCTTAATATTGGAATACTCTTATTCATTGATATGTAGATGAGTTTTCTGATGTTTGAAGTTTTTGCATCTGCTTTCTCTTACAAAATGACATACATAAATAGTTTTCTTAGAAGGGTCTCATAAAATAGTTTTGATAACCACCTCTGTTCATGTTCAATTTTATTTATTTCACATTTTTTTACGTTCTTGGGAAGGTTGAATGATTTCATCCCTCATCTGAACATATTTCTTTTGACTCATATTTCATCAACCTTGGCATGTATCGGGATTACCCGAGTATCTGGCCGGATCTATTTTATGAGGGTTTAGTTTTTGATATTGGACTAGACTACACCTCATAGCCCCAAGTTTTTATTCATGCTCAATGCTGAAAGAATAATTCTGAGGCAATGGAGCTCATAATGCAGTTCTTAAAGTAGTGGAAAGAGCATTAGCGTTTAATGTATAATGTATTTATTTCTTCTCTTGACCAAATCCATCTGCCATTTAGTAACTGAGAACAAATTTTAAAGGCAATAGTGATCTTCAGCTGTTGTCTTTTGAAAAAAAGAGTGCTTTTGACCATTTTTATAATCTAACATGAGAAGTTTGAAAAACAAGTCATTAAATGGGGTGGGGGGAGGGGGTTATTTACTCTTGCAGTGTTGATTGTCACCATAGTTATTGCAAAGCCTATATAGCTTTTTAAAAAAAGGGCATAAAGTGAAATAGTGATTTAAATTACCTTGTTTTGAAAATTGCATATACGTTTTAGGTTGTTTGCAGTGTCTCTCTATGTAACTTAAACCTAAATGCTGAGTTCTCCCACCCATTCATGAGATTGTTATCTCTTTATTTTGTTGGCAAGATTGGTAATTTTTTCATTATCCTTTCCCCTGGGCTTCAATCTATTTCTAATAATCAAGGCATTTGACAGCTTACAATCATTTTTTGTTACATTGTAAGCACATTCAATTGAATTTGCTACTATAGCTATCTATTTTTTTAGCTGTGATGGCTGTTTCTTAGATCATAGGGCATTTGTTTCATGACTAGATTGGGGTAGTTATTGTTCAGGAATGTAGGAATGTCTTTATGTCAAATGCTGCTCTTTTTATATGCATCTATTTGCTTATCGAGAAAAAGTATTATATGCGTGTATGGTTGTTTCTGATGTTATTATAGCTGGGCGATCATATAGTGTCAGCTGAAAATTGATGTATAGGTTTATTGCAGGTTGTGCACTTGTGGGACCTTCATGGCTATGGTTTCGTAAAGACTGTTCTAACATATGAGGTACTTGAAGCAGTGTGTGTGATTCGTTCTGGGAGCCTCTTTGCTTCATTCCTGGCTTCATTCTATAAGCAAAGCAAGAAGAAAAAAAGTGTGTCATTGGCAATTCAATTTATCACAGTTGGTGAACGTGGGATTGTAAGAATATGGAACTCTGAAAGGTAAGCCAACATGAGGATGTATTCCTAATAGATTGTATGAAATATATCTCTGGTTAAATGGCTGAGAGGTCTAGGGGCCTTCCTGATTTTCCTCCTCATGAATTGTTCATTCACAATAAACTGCATTTATTTGAAATTTTGTTATTTTTACAGTGCAGCTTGCTTGTTTGAGCAAAAGTCATCTGATATCACTGCCAGCTCAGACATGGATCGGGGCTTCACATCTGCAGTAATGCTGCCTGTAGATCAAGGATTGGTTTGTGTGACTGCTGATCAGCAGTTTCTTTTCTTTGCCCCTGTAGAACACACAGAAGGGATGTTTAAATTAGCATTAAGCAGAAGACTTGTTGGATACAATGAAGAGATTGTGGATATGGGGTTTGTAGGTGAAGAGGAAAAATTCCTCGCTGTTGCCACGAATATTGAACAGGTAATTTGCAAGAATCCTAATACTTCTGGTGATGAATATCATCCAGCCTCCTAGGGGTGGTTTATATGTATTGATGGACAGTTGTGCCGGCCATGTGTCCAACTGTCATGGAAAAGCCATGCTTCTATTATGAGCTCTTAGGATAAGAAGATGCTACAAATATCATAAAAAGGTATATAAATGCACAATGATAAAACCTTGAAGTGAAACTTTTTTTGTTTATTGTTCATGACAAGTTACATTTGTGTGTTAGATGACTATAGTGTAAGAAGTACAAGCACAAGCTATGGGGATGAGCAGTAATTAAATTGAAAATATATTCATGAATAATGCATATGCCAGGGAACATTGCTTGTATGTGGCCATAATTTCTGCTAGGGGTTGGCTCAAATGGTAAAGGTTTTGGTCTTGGTGGTATGTTCCTTCCAAGGTCTAAGGTTCAAATCTTCTTGAGTGAAACAATCTCTAGGAGTCATCGGACTGAGGGGTTTGCTCCTTGAATTATCCGATGTGCACTTGCGAGAAATTTTTTGCTAAGGGCCTGTGCACCCTTAAGATTAGTTGGAACATTGTTCTTGGACACTTGGTGTCAATCAAAAAACTAATAATAATAATTTCTGCTAGGCTGGCAAACCTATCTAAATGCACAACTTCTAATTGCGTTTGGGAAGAAACATTATGTTGATATTGATATTTGTTGACTAATGTATGTATGTCAATTTGGACACATGCAGGTACGAGTGTATGACCTAGTGGACATGTCATGTTCTTATGTGTTAGCTGGTCATACTGAAACTGTTCTATGCCTTGACACCTGTGTATCAAGTTCTGGAAGAACGCTAATTGCCACTGGAAGTAAGGACAACAGTGTAAGTTCTATTTTCTTCTTCCACCATCAAGGCAGCTGTAGTGTACTTTCTTTGATTTCCTCTTCTCAAGTAGTATGCAAGTGAAAAATGAAATTGAATCCAATAAGCTCAAGCTCAAATTGCACATATTCTTCAGGGAATAACAGGGGTAGATGTGAGGTCGTAAATTTAAGACCAGTTATTTGCATAACTTTCCAATCAAAAGAAAAATAGTGTAAGTAATGGAAAACTGGAAATATGGCTACAATGGGACAAATCACTTTCCTTTTTTTTTTTTTTTTGTCTTGTAACATAGCTATCTGGTACATCCTCCTACACATGCACAACACACACACATGCATATCTAGAGACGTGTAGACTCAAAGAGACTTGTTTATTTGTTTGCCTGTAATATGTTTCATGGAGATTCTTCATTTTTAGATCAATTGTATTCCATTCAGCTGAGACAGGTGGTGAGGATAAGCTTTGTGGGGTCCCTTCAAAGTGAGGGGTCTTTGAAAGAAGATTGTCTCACATAATAGCAACCGATTCCCTTGTAAGATTATTTGGTGGTAAAAAGCTTTTGATAGTGGATTCTTCGTTTTGACTCCAGGGAAATCCTCGCCTTGGATAGTTTGTGGAAAAGGAATATTATTGTGATGCACTTATAAAAAAAAAAAAAATATATTTTTTATTGCAGTCACCCAAATATATATACTTTATATTGGATTCATTTTGCAATACAATCGCTAAGTTACCCAAGTTGTCATTTTGTTCCCAAGTTTGAAACATAACTTGTAATTCCACCTCACAAAGAATTGGATGTCTCTCTCTCACACCAAATATCATGTCTTTTTTTCCTTTTTCTCCTTTGATTTCTAGTCGTAATTCCGGCGCTCCTTGTCGGGATTAATCTTTTTCTTTGCTTTTATTTCTGTTCTTTCCAATTTTTCTTTCCTTCTGTCTTGGTGGTTTTCGATGGACTGCAGCTTTAGGGTGGAAGCAAAGTTGTTTGTGTTTAAAAGGAAGGGAGGTAATCTTTTTAGTATAGCCGAAAAAAACAAGAAATTCATTAAGGTTCTTTACCTTAGTGGAGATGTGGTGTTATGGATGGCTAAGGTGGTTGAGGCTTGTTTGATTCTTACGGGGAAGAGAGTATTTTATCAAACTAGAAGGGAGGGTAACAGAGTTTTCCTTATCCAACTCTCAGAATTCCTTTGGAAGATGCCTCAAGTTGATTGAGATGGGAGAATGTAGGGGAAAGGTATCATTGTTGTTCCTGAAGGGAGAAATGAAAGTGGATGGTTTGATTTTGTGAAGAAATCCAGGATGATTGCGGATTTGAAATCTTCTGTTTGCTATTATGAAAACAGAATTTCTCGTGAAATTGAGATGGAGAAGATTTCCAAAGATGCTCCTTATTTGGCTGCAGCCAAGAATAATGCAGTTGCTGGTAACGGTGTTTTCAGCAATGGAGTTTTGGTTGAGTCGACAAGAAGATCTGAGTAGGAAGGATGAAAGCAGACGAACAGTCAGAAGTTATCTGAGGAAGAAGGTGTTGTTTGGTGTTCCGGGATGCAGGCATTAATGGGGAAAGCCGAGGGGTCGCTATGGCACATTCGTTCTGAATTAATGGATTGGAAAAAACATATTGATGCTTTGTTAGCTGTTGTAGACGAGAGCTTGGGCTCTTTAATGAGCCGGGGTCGGGGACCCATTAATGTTTTAAAAGAAATAAAGGGGTTAGGTGGGCTAAGTCTGATGGGCCCTCTAAAGGCCCGAATTTGTCGATGGAAAAGGGTCCTGATTGGAGGCCCTCTAATCTCGGTGGTGTTTCGCGTCCGAGTAAAGCTGGGCTTCAGTTACCCGATTCCGATGCTACAGTGGGTGGGTCTTCTCGGAGGCCAGGCCCACCACCACAGACAAGGTCGCCGGTGAGGTGTGAGCCGACGGGGACTTTCCCGGTGCCGAGAGTGGTGGCTGGTAACAGTAAAATGATTACGCACGTTGATTCGAAACAGAGGAAGGCTCAGCCCAGAGTGGAGAGAGCTTCGATCGAGTCTGGGTGTTCACAGAAGTGGTCGAAGGTGATAAGGGGGTCTTCCAGTTGTGATCCGAAGTTCTCTAAGTGTTCGAATGATGGAATGGAGGTGGGTGGATCTTCGGTGCAGGGTATGAGCGAAAAATTAGGCGCGGAAAGGGAGTTGGAGGTTCATCCGAAGACTCAGGTGGCTAGTGTTGAGAAGAATGCTGGAATGGAGGGTGTCAAAGGGAGTCAGGGGAGTGACTCGTCGATGGAAGAGGTCCCATGTTCTCTGCTCAAAAATTCCAAATTACAGATGGTATTAGGGGAAGATGAAGATGCTGCATCTTGTGAGTTGGGAGAAATTTCAGAATCAGATGAAGATTTAAATCCTGTTCCGTTGAGTTTTTTTAACCCAGAATCTGTTTGGACAGGTAATCCTTCTCATTGGGTGCTGAGAAAGGCTGAGGAAATTAGAGATGTAGTTGCGATTTCTATTGAAGGATATGAAGAACAATTTAGAGCTATTTTGATTGCTTTAGAAGCGGGTCAACCAGCTTTGGCAAGAGCAGCAGCAAAAAAAGAACGGGAATTGAAAAGGTTGGATTGTTCTATTAACTATAAACCTAGGGAAGGTGGTGATGGGAGTAAAATGGGCAAGGAGAGGGCTGTTAATGGTTTGTTATGAAGCCAAAAATAATTACATGGAATGTTACGGGTTTGAATGATTATAGGAAGAGACTTAGGGTGAAGAACATGTTGCGTCGCTGGAATGTAGATGTTATCTGTTTTCAAGAGACCAAATTGAAGTTTGTGAGTCAAGCTATTGTTCAAACTTTGTGGCATTGTTATAGTGTGGGTTGGGTAGAGCTGGTCTCTAATGGAGTAGCGGGAGGAATTATAATCTTGTGGAATAGGCAGGAGGTTGAGTTGTTGGATCATTTTGTGGGGGAATACTTGGTTGCTTGTCACTTTAAAAGCCTTAATGATGGTTTGGAGTGGGCTTTTGCTGGAGTTTACGGCCCTAATGCGGAAAGTAAGAGGTCTCTTTTATGGGATGAGATTTCCGGAATTTACAGTTGCTGGAATATTCCTTGGTGTTTTGGAGGGGATTTTAACACTGTATGATTCCCTAGTGAGAGGATGGGGGCTTCCAATATGTCAAGTGCTATGTCTTCGTTTTCTGATTTGATCTTTGATTTAAATCTTATCGATTTACCTTTGGCAGGAGGTGAATTTTCTTGGTCAAATAGTAGAGCTTCATCAAGGTTGGATAGGTTTCTGGTTTCGCCTCCTTGGGAGGCACATTTTTCAGGTTTGAAGCAGAAATTATTGCCAAGATTGTGCTTCGGCCATTTCCCAATATTGTTGAATTGTGGAGGCTTGGTGACTAGAAGACGCTACTTTAAATTTGAAAATATGTGGCTAAAGGTTGAAGGGTTTGTGGATAAGGTGAGAAGTTGTTGGAACTCGTACAATCTAACTGGCTCTCCTAGCTTTGTGCTGGCTGCAAAATTAAAATCTTTAAAGGAAGATTTAAAGAGATGGAATAAATAGGATTTTGGGTTGTTGGAAAATAAGAGGAAACAGCTTTTGGAGGAGTTGAGATTTTTTGACGATAAGGAGATGCATGGAGGTTTATCAGATGATGAAAGAAGCAAAAAATATGAGCTTGTTTCTGATCTGGAAAATTTAGCACTAATGGAAGAGATTTCATGGAGGCAAAAATCTAGGGTGTTGTGGTTGAAGGAAGGGGATAAGTGCACCAAATTTTTTCATCAAATGGCGAATTTGCATAGAAGAAACAATGTGATTGAGATTATTCGGGATGGAAGTAATCTGATTTCAGATCATGAAGAAATAAAGGATTATATCGTGAATTATTACGAGAAGTTGTTTTCTGAAGCTTTCTCTTCGAGACCAAAACTGGACAGCCTGGATTTTAACTCTATAGAGCTGGTTGATGCTGTTTGGCTGGAGAGAGTTTGAAGAAGATGAAATTTTAGATGTTGTAAAAGGTATGGACAAGGATAAGGCATCAGGTCCGGATGGCTTTCCAATGGCCTTTTTTCAAGCTTGCTGGGATGTTGTTAGAGGTGATTTTTTGAAGGTATTTACTGAGTTTCACTCGTATATGAGATTTGAGAAGAGCTTGAATGCGACTTTTATTACTCTTATTCCAAATAAAGGTAGGGGCGGTAGAGATGAAGGATTTCAGGCCTATTAGCTTGGTAAATGGTGTTTATAAAGTTATTTCAAAAGTGTTGTCTAACCATTTGAGCAGGGTGATAGAGATGATTATTTCTCTCTAAAAATGCTTTTGTGAGAGGAAGATAGATTTTAGATTCAGTTTTGATTGCAAATAAATGTTTGGAGAGTAGGCTTAAAATGGGGAAAGCTGGTATCCTTGTTAAATTGGATATGGAAAAAGCTTATGATCATGTTAGTTGGGATTTCCTTGATAATTTGTTGAGGAGATATGGATTTGATGCTAAATGGTGCTCGTGGATAACATTTTGTGTGTCGACTCCGAAATTTTCTATTTTGGTGAATGGAGAACCAACTGGTTTTTTAGTAATTCTCGTGGCCTGAGGCAAGGTAATCCTATTTCCCCTTTCTTTTTGTTATGATTATGGATGCTTTGAGCAGAATGATTGATAGGGCAATGGAGAATAATTTGATGTCCAGCTTTGTGGTGGGGAATGAGACTAGAAATTGTGTAAGGATCTCTCATTTATATTTTGCCAATGACTCTCTGCTTTTTAGTGATCCGGAGCCAGAAAATCTACATGCTTTAAGAGCACTTCTATTGTGTTTTGAAGTTGTCTCGGGGTTGCAAGTAAATTTGTCAAAGTCTGAAATTGTTCCAGTGGGTGATGTTCAAAATATATCAGCTTTGGCTAACTTACTGAAGTGCGGAATTTCTTCACCGCCTTTAAGGATCTTGGGCTCCCTCTGGGGGCATCTTTCAAAACAGTTAATATTTGGGATGGGGTAATAGAAAAAATTTAGGGGAGGTTGGTTGGGTGGAAGAAGATTCACTTGTCTAAGGGGGGAAGAGTTACTCTTATAAAAAGCACTTTGTCAAATCTTCCCACCTATTTTCTTTCTCTTTTTTCTCTCCCTGCTAGTGTTAAAAAGAGAATTGGAATTTTATTTCGGAATTTTTTGTGGGGAGGTATTGGTGAGGATAAAAAGCCTCATTTGGTTAGTTGGAAGAAAGTTTGTCGACCGGTTGATTGGGGGGCTTTGGGATTTAAAGATTTGAGGGTTTTTAATAGAGCCCTTCTTGGGAAATGGCTTTGGAGATATAAAATGGAAAGTAAAGTTTTTTGGAAAAATGTAATTGATGTGTTATATGGTAGTGAGTGGGGAGGTTGGTGTTCCAAAGAGTCTAGTGGAGCTTATGGGGTAAGTTTGGGGAAATTCATTAGAAAAGGATGGGATTCTTTTGCAAAAAATTTCAGATTAAAGGTGGGAGATGGGAAGAGGATTCTTTTTTGGCATCATCAATGGTGTGGGGACTTAGTATTGAAAGCTCAATTCCCATCTTTGTTTAGAATTGCAAGGGACCAGCAAGCTGCAGTTTCTGATTTGTATTGTTGGGGCAATAATTATCTTGATTGGAATGTTGTTTTCAAGATGGACGTCAATGATTGGGAAGTGGAGGAAGTTCAAACTTTGCTGGCCACGGTTTATAGTGCAAAACTGATGGTGGGAAGATAGGATAGTATGGTGTGGACTCTTGAGGCTAATGGTCAGTTTTCAGTTTCTTCTTTTTATGGATCTCTGTCCAGCAATTGTTCTTGTGTCTTTCCATGGAAAAATATTTGGAAAGTGAAAGTCGCTACTAAGGTTGCTTTTTTCAGTTGGGTGGCCGCTTGAGACAAGATGTTGACAACCGATAACCTTAGAAGGAGAGGTACGTTCATTGTTGATTGGTGTGTTATGTGCAAAAGAAATGGGGAATTCGTTAATCTATTCCTTCATTGTGAGGTGGCAAGATTCCTGTGGTATGAAGTATTGAAATGGACTGGTTTCCAATGGGTTTTGCCCAAAGATGTGATGGATTTATTGGTTGGGTGGTCTTGTTCAATGAATTGCAAGAAGGCGAAAGCTGTTTGGAAAATGATCCCTCCTTGTCTTATGTGGTGCTTATGGCTTGAAAAAAATGGAGGATGTTTCGAAAACAAAGTGCGCTTTTTGGGAGATCTTAGGGGCTTCTTCTTGAGCACTTTGGGTTCTTGGGTTAAATCTTTTGTAATGGTTGATGATTTTCAGATTTTGTTTTAGAGCGTTGGGGGTTTTTCTTGTTGTGTTTGAAGGAATTAGGTATTTCCTTTGTATACGACCTGTGTACTAAGGCTTATGCCTATTTTTTTGCAATAAAATATTTTTATTACTTCTCAAAAAAAAAAAAAAATTTTATTGTGATGTATTGTACTGTCGGTGTTGGGGGGAATGGGGAAACGGTTGATAATCTTTTATTGCATTTCGGGAGGTGGCTTGTGCTTAATGAAATTCTATCTTTGGGTTATCTTGGATTGTGCCTCGTTGTGTGGTTTTGGAGCATGGAAAGGGAATTTAAGTTCTCAACGAAGCATTAGGGATGATTCATCTTGGTTTTGTGGTGTCATAGGAGAGAAAAATGGTGAGTTTTGAGGATTGGGAAAAGGCGGATGGAGAAAGAACTCAAGGGTTTATTTTCTATTCCAAGTTTAATGAATTTCTTGGTCTAGTTTATCTTTTTTTTCTTTTTGATAGGTAAACGATAAACATTATTAATGAAGATAGGTTATACAAGATGCTATGTAAGAGGCAAGACCTATCTAGGTCGAAGTAGTAGAAACTAGAAAGTCATGAAAATTTAGGCCATTACTATCTAAAGCCATGGCCTATAGTAATAAAGTACGGAAAAATAAGGTCGAAGTTCCTCTAGTGACCGCTCCTTGTTTCGAAAGTCTAATTATTGCGCTTTTGCTATATGCACCATGTAATGCAAATTGGGATCATCTTTCACATAGACTTGATTTATGGGACGCCTCTCCGAAGTGTCCAGCTATCCAATAAATCCACCATGACTGTAGGCATTACAAAAGATAACTCAACTTGGCCAAACACTTCCATCCACAAAGCTCTAGTTATCTCGCAATGTAGCAATTGGTGGTCTATTGTCTTGCCGGATCTCTTACATGGGCAACACTAGTCTAGAATGATTATCTGATGCTTTCTTAGATTGTCGATAGTTAGGATCTTCCCTAAGGCTGCTGTCCATGAAAAGAGGGCTGCTTTTGGAGGAGCCTTATTCCTCCAACTTTTCTTCCATGGGAACTGAGTGTTTGCTTTCGGGGTAAGGGACTTGTAAAAGGAATGGACTAAGAAGGTACCCTTGTCCTTGGGGGACCACCACAACTTATCAGCTTCCTGCCTATTCTGCTTCACAAGGTATAATAAGCTGAAGAAAGCCTCAAAATTGTCAACTTCCCAGTCTTGCACTGTTCTACTGAAGATAACATTCCACTGTACTTGGTGCCATGTACAAATAATGAGATCTGCAACTGAAGCTTCTTTATTGCAAGCCACTGGGAAAATTGCTGGAAAAGAATCCTTTAAGGCTTTAAGGCTTTGTTTCCACACCACATATCCCTCCAAAACTTAATACAGGACACCTACGTATGTCAGAAAGATATATATCACATATATACATCCTATGTACTTGTGCGACACCTCTTCTGATCATTAATAAAGTTTAAACTATGACAAATGTTTTTGCGTCTCTAATTCCATTCTTTGTACAGGTTAGGCTGTGGGAATCAGAAAGAAGGTGTTGTATTGGAGTTGGTGTTGGTCATATGGGAGCCGTTGGAGCCATTGCTTTCTCAAAGAAGCGGAAGGACTTCTTTGTTAGTGGCAGCAGGTGAGTGCTTACACATGCAATCATTTCACCAATAAAATTAATCTGACCTTTTTTTTCAAGCGTACCTTGAATGCTGTTTGTTTGCTTTTCTCATCTTGGTGCTTTCCATTGCACCTCTAGGGTTGGTAAGCTTTAGATGAGAGTAGTGTAAATGTAGTGCTTCATATGTAAGAACAACTGCATGCTTTGTTCCTCTTTCATCAGCATGGAACTAAAAGTGGTGCTTGTTAGTGACACTAATAACCAAAATTTCATTCCACCCCCCCCCCCCCCCCAAAAAAAAATCTAGTAATTATTAACTATTCTGTGTTAATAATCTGTTTCTTTTCTTTTTTGTCTTAGCGATCGTACTCTTAAAGTCTGGAGTTTGGACATTCTCGTAGATGAGGTGATGCAGCCTATTAAGTTGAAAGCAAAAGCAGTTGTAGCGGCTCATGATAAGGATATCAATTCTCTAGCTATTGCACCAAATGATAGCTTTGTTTGCAGTGGTTCCCAGGTTTGCCTTTTTTCTTGGGCTGATGTGGATAAATTTGCTTTTTTGGGCTTATTGGCTAAATTGCCTTCTCCAATTTGTGTGTTTCTTTTTCCTCTTTTTGTGCTGGTTAGGATCGCACTGCTTGTGTTTGGAGGCTTCCAGATCTGGTATCAGTAGTTGTACTTAAAGGGCATAAAAGGGGGATTTGGTCGGTAGAGTTTTCTCCTGTTGATCAATGTGTTATAACAGCATCAGGTGATAAAACAATAAAGATATGGGCTCTATCCGATGGTTCGTGCTTGAAAACATTTGAAGGGCATACATCTAGTGTCTTGAGAGCATCCTTTATTTCTCGTGGGACCCAGTTTGTTTCTTGTGGTAATGTGGCTAACAGTTACCTATTTTTGGCTTTTATCTATTGCTGAGATGACAGTTATAATCAACTAAATAATCTTTTTCAGGTGCTGATGGCCTTTTAAAGCTATGGACAGTCAAAACCAATGAGTGCATTGCTACATATGATAAGCATGAGGACAAGGTATGAATCTTTCTTATAATATTTATTCTCAGTTTCCTCTGGATTATGTAGACTAAACAGTCCTACAATTTATGTTAAGAGCACTAGTAATGGTTTTAGCTAAAACTTCCCTTCAAAAGGTACAACTTTGCACACTTTTAAAAAAAAAATTCGTGATATTTGATTAATAGTGGGGAGAAGAAATGGTGAAGGGAAATTTTTTTCATTTGTGAATAGTAACTCTCCAAATTTATGTTACTATTCACAAGTGGAAAAAATTTTCCTTCTCTACCATTTTTTCTCCCCACTATTAATCAAATATGACAAATTTTTTTTGGAAAGTGTGCAAAGTTGTACCTTTTGAAGGGAAGTTTTAGCTAAAACCATTGCTAGTGCTCTTATTCTGTATATATGTGCATCATGCAAAAATATCTCCCCAAAATCTTGTATGCTAAATAATTTGCATACAACGTGTTAAAAAAATGATCTGCATAAAAATGATGGGGAAGCTGAAGCCTCATCATCTGCTATCTTGAATGTGCAACCAATTTGTTGGCAATTGTCACTCTACAGAATGTCAGAAGTGGCTGACCTGGATGACGTCTCTTTTTTATAGGAAGTTATCTATGACATGATGCTGTCCATATGCATTGTGATAATGAAGATTGATGATCCAAATTTTTGGTTGTGCCACTGGGATACATATAATTTTTATTTGATTGGTAATCATATAAATATTATTAATAAAAAGAGGCCAAGCTCAGATACACAGAAAGTATACATGAGAAATGTCTAGTTAGGGTTTACAATCAAAAGGAGAAAATCATGGATGTTAAGTTCATTACAAACAACATTTCCCACCCAAAGAAGCAAAGAGTGTTTAACTAGGGTTGGTAATGTATGACACGACACGTTAATACGAAACGAACATGATTCGATAAAAGCGGGTAAGTGTTTAGTCTTAACGGGTTTCCGGTCAAATCGTGTCAACCCGTTGAGAGACGATTTGATAACGTGTCATAACTGGTCAATCTTGTTATGACCCGTTAAGACACGTTAAGAAATTTGAATTTACTTTTATACCTTTGAGCTAAACTTTAAAAATTTATAATTTAAAATTAGTTTTATACTCTCAAACACTTAGTTATTCCATTTAAGTAATTATTAAAAAGTCATTAACGCGTTAACCCATTTATTTAATATGTTTGAATTATAATTTTAATATTTTACAATGTGTAGATCATATTTGTGTGTTTATCATATTTTATAATGTACTATTTATTGAATTGTAATTTTAATATTGTAATTTGTAATTAATTTTTTATATTTTATAACTATTATTTAAGTTCTAATATTTGTATAAAATCAATTATATTAAACTCAAACGGGTCACTAACGAGTTTGCGGGTTGAAACGGGTTAGATCGTGTCGTGTCATGTCGTGTTATATAGCGTCAAAAGTCTTAACGGATCGTGTCGTGTCAACCCGTTATCTTAACGGGTCGTGTTCGTGTTGACCCTTTAAGCATTATGTACACGCCCTGACACGATAAGAACACGACCCGTTAATACGTTTTGATACCCTTATTTGAAACACAATATTTAATCCATTCACACCACCTATCTCCAAAGCCACATCTTTTAAGCATATATAAAAGAAAGTCCCAACTCACATGATCATAAGCTTTTTTCATGTCAAACTTGCAAAGGACCCCTGGGATGCCTTCTCTTAACCGACTATCCAAACACTCATTTGCTATCAAAACTGAATCTAGGATTTGTTGGTCCGAACGAAAGCATTCTGAGGTTTGGAGATGAGTCTATCCATTACTGAACTCAAACAATTAGCTAGCAACTTTGAAATGATTTTGTCGATCCCACCCATCAAACTAATAGGCCTGAAGTCTTTCAAATTATTACCACCAGCTATCTTCGGAATAAGAGTTATGAAAGTAGCGTTAAGTGACTTCTCAAACTTGTGGCTAGCATGAAAAGCATGAAAAATCTGCATCACTTCCTCCTTCACTATATCCCAACACTCTTGAAAGAATGCCATGGAGAAACCGTCCGGACCTGGGGCTTTATCCTTGCACATACCCCTCGCCATTCGATGCACCTCCTCTTCATCAAACGGCCTTTCCGACCAACCTGCAACATCCGAATCCAATTGGTCAAAAAATAAACCATTAAGCTTGGCCCGCCATTCTACTTTCTCAGCAAGATCTCCTCATAATGGTTCATAATATGATCTTGTATTTTTTTGGTAGATTGTAACACATTAGAGCCGGAGTGGAGTACTTCAATAGTATTGTTGGGCCTATGTGAATTCGCCACCTTGTGAAAGAACTTAGTACTCTTATCCCCCTCCTCCAACCAAAGTGCCCTTGATTTTTGCTTCTAAGAAATTTCTTCCATCAACAACACTTTCTCAATTTCGGTCACCACCACCTTCTTCTTTAGCGATGAGTCCTCATTAATTACCCCTTCTTCCAATGCTTGCAACTCATCCCAAAGGAGATTTTTCTGCACTTCCGTGTGTATAAATACTTTCTCATTCCATATCTTTAAGTTGGACTTCAAGTCTTTCAGTTTACTCGCCACTATAAAACTTGGGTTACCCTCAGTAGAATACCCATCCCACCAACCCCTTATCTTCTCCACAAAACCCTTAACTTCCAGCCACATGTTCTCAAACTTGAAAGACCGTCTACCCCCGAATGCCACCACAATCAAGTAAAATTGAGAAATGATCAGAACATACCCGTGCCAACCCTTTTTAGCTTAAATCTGAAAAGTGCGTCTCCCAAGAGGAAGACACCAAAAATCTGTCCAACTTTGACCACGATGTTGGATCAAGTACAACAACCCCCCCCCCCCCCCCCCCCCCCCAAAAAAAAAACCACCACCACCACCACCATTGGAAGGTCCACAAGATTCAAATCAAAGATTAGTTCAGAGAAGTCTTGCATGGCTCTTGTTAGCGTAGATGCCCCCTCCCTCCCACTAGGGAACCGAACAATGTTAAAATCATCGCCAAGAACCCACGGTATGTCCCATAGAAAGTACGAACCCCACCCACAATATGTCCCATTCCTTTTTGTTATTGTTATGGAGGCATTGAGTCGCATGATGGAGGCGGCCGTTACGGGGGGGATTCCTTGCTGGTTTTTCAGCGGGCGGCAATGGCATTGGGAGGTCTATCTTACATTTGTTATTCGCGGATGATGCTCTTTTTTTTGTGATGCTGATAGTTACAAATTCAAGCTCTAAGGGCAGTTTTGTTGTGATTTGAAGTTGTTTCGGGTCTCAAGGTGAACTTGGGAAAGTCTGAGTTAGTTCCGGTGGGGATGTGAGAAACATAGCCTCATTAGTAGAATTATTGGGGTGTAAAATTGCCTCTCTACCTATGAAATATCTTGGACTCCCTTTGGGGGTGTCATACAAAGTCAAAAGTATTTGGGAGGGAGTGGTAGAAAAGATCGAGAAAATATTATCGGGTTGGAAGCAGTTATATTTATCAAAAGGGGGGAGATTAACACTCATTAAAAGCACCATTTTCAATCTTCCCACCTATTCTCTCTCTCTCTCTCTCTTAGGGGTGTGCGCCGACCCGACCCGACCCGATAGCCTATCTTCCGACCCAACCCGACCCGATCACACAAGTCTTCCGTTTAGCCGAATACCCGATAAGCCGAAATCCGACCCGACAATATAATCGGGTATTCTTGGTCCTGAACCCAGTCAATCGGAATTTCACTATTATTTTTGAAACCCAAGTGTATAAAATGCAGAGGACATCATTGCTAATATGGCAATATCATCGAAAATAAATTCATAAAAAGTAAAAGTACTGCATGGTAATTAAAATAATTTAGTTTGAAAATATATGTAATTTTTACTAGTTTTTTAACGACAAAAAGAACAGTTAAATCGATTTAATTAATAATAATAATAATAACTTTACAGAAAGTCACCCCTCTCTCTTTCGTTCTCGCTTTATCGGACACAAATCTCTCTCTCTCTCTCTCTCTAATACAAATACTTACAGCCATGGAAGTGCCAGACCTATTTATCGGAGGCTTTTTCAGCGCGGGAGCCTCCCCATTCTCGTCGGAAAAATAGAAGCCAGGAGACCACTTCACCGTTGACGACCTCCTGGACTTTTCCAACGAAGACGCCGTGATGACCGACTGTCTCTTCGACAATGTCGCTGGAAATTCTAACGATTCTTCCATCGTGACTGCTGTCGATAGCTGCAATTCAGCTAACGGGCCTCAGTTCTTCGGCAACATTAGCTCTCGGAGTTTTGGTGATTCTTAGTTCTCCAGCGAACTCTGCGACAATGAGAAGCCGGCGAGAGAGATGAGAACAAACAGCGAAAGAGATGAGAAAGAGGGCAAATCGAAGATGGGCAATTGCAGGAGTCGAAGATGGGCAATCGCAGGAGTAACGGGTATGAGGTTGGGATTATCGGGTATTTTAATCGTTTGGAAAACGGTAAGCGATAACGGGTTTCGGTATATCGGAAGCAAGCGTTTCCGTTAAGAAGCTTAACGGGTCGAGAATGTCGGGTCGGGTCGGGTCGGAACGACAGACGGTAACGGGTAACGGGTATTTTGTTCACCCCTACTCTCTCTCTCTCTCTCTTTTCCTTACTGGTGAGTGTTGCAACCCAGATTGAAACTTTGTTTAGAGCTTTCTTCTTTTTTTTTTTTAAGGGTGGGGGTAGAGAAAACTTTGTTTAGAGCTTTCTTCTTGTTGGGGGTGTGAGATTTGTGTGTTTTCAATTAGGCATTATTAAGAAAATGGTTGTGGAGATACCATCAAGAAGGGAGTTCGTTGTGGAGGGAGCTTATTGATATCAAATATGGTAGTGAGTGGGGGGGATGGGTTTCCAAGGAGGGTAGGGGGTCTTATGGAGTGAGCCTTTGGAAATTCATAAGAAAAGGGTGGAGCACTTTTGCAAAATTTCTAAAATTTGAGGTGGGGGATGGGGTACGTATTTGTTTCTGGTCTGAGGTGTGGAGTGGGGACAACCCTCTTTGCACCATCTTTCCCGCTATTTTTAATTTAGCTGTAAATCAGCAAGTGGCAATTTCAGAATTGCTTTGTCGTGTAAATGGGACGGTAACTTGGAATGTGACCTTTAATAGAAATTTTCAGGATTGGAAAATGAATGAGTTGGCAGCCTTTTACAGTTTTTTGTATTTAGCAAAGCTTGGAGACAATAGGGGTGATCGTATGGTGTGGAACAATATGGGAAGAAAGAAGTTCTCGGTTAAATCATTTTATAAGGCCTTAACTGTACAACAGCCCATCTTTTTCCCTTGGAAGAGCATATGGAAAGTCTTGGTGCCCCCTAAAGTTGCCTTCTTTGTTTGAAAAACCGCACTTGGAAAGATTTTAACGATGGATAATTTAAGAAAGCGAGGTATGGTAGTTATGGAGTGGTGCTTTATGTGCAAAAGGAGCGGGGAATCGATAGATCACTTGCTTCTATATTGTGCGGTGGCTGTGGAGATGTGGGTGGGCATCCTTAGTAGGGTCAGCCTGAGTTGGGATATGCCTAAGAGTGTGGTGGAGTTACTTGCATGTTAGAATAGGCCTAACTCTAGCGCTCATTTGACAGTGGTGTGGCAGATGATACATTTGGGCCTAATGTGGTGATTATGGTTAGAAAGAAACGATAGGTGTTTAAACAACAAGGAGCGCACCATGGGGGAATTCTGGAATGTTTTTGTATTTTCTTTTTTACAATGGTTTTCAGCACTGCCCATTCCTTTAAACTTGCAGATTTTTTTTTTGTTAGTGGGCTTTTTAAAGAATCATGGAAATTTAGCACAACTCTTTACCAAGAGCTTAATTGTCCCCACAGAAGTTTCTCACCAATGTGAACCTAATTCTTGATTAACATTGATATCCTGGTGAGGAATAAAGAAGCATGCCAAACTTGCATTGCCCATACAACTAAAGTAACTGATAGGTGTGTTTCTAGTAGACTGAAATAGTGATAAAACCAGAGGACTAGAAACGAGATGTAGACAAAGAAATCAAACAAAGACTAAGAAATATGATCTTTCACATTTGTAAACCATTCAAGTGTAAAGGTTAGGTCACATTTATAAATGGTGTGGTAACCTTAGCTTACAAGACACTTTCCCTGCTATTTTCTTACGGGGATGGTATGTGTTACATTTTCTTACTTTTTGCTAAGCATTTTTAGGTCATGGTATGTGTCTGTACATCTTATTTCCCAATGTGTACATTTTTTTTGATAAGTAATAAACCTCTTTTTATTAATGAGAATATAATAAGGCATAGCCTGAGTATACGGGAAGTATACAAAGAAAGCACCTAGTTACATTCTATAAATTTGAACTAAAAGACATTAAATCATGCATATTGCTACCAGAGGGTACAATGGCTGAGAACCATAATAAAAGAGTATGCAGAAAATACTCTTTGAGCTCCTCCATAGTTTGCTCTCTGTCTTCAAAACAACGCTCATTTCTCTCCGAACAAATGCACCACATGATACACAATGGAATCATCTTCCACGCAACTTTCACTTGTGGACAACCTTTGATCTCTTTTCAGCAAGCAAGCAAATTAATCACCTTTTCCGGCATCACCCATCCAACATGCACACGACTGAAAACAACATTCCACAAAACCCGTGTCACCTCACAATGCAATAATAGATGATCCACTGATTCACCAAGAGCCTTACACAAACAACACCAATCCATCACGATATGCCCCTCTTCCTCAAGTTATCTGTGGTAAGAATTTTCCCAAGAGCAGCAGTCCATACAAAAAAAGCCACTTTGTTGAGTGCATCGGACCGCCAAATACTTTTCCATGGGAATGCTACATGTTCTTGGGAAACCAGGGTTGTGTAATAGGATTTTACTGTGAACTTTTTGCTGGCAATGGTCCTCCACTGGAGCTTATCCCCATGCATCGTCCTATGTCTTGTGGATTGTAGCAAGCTGAAAAATTCAGAAATAAATGGCAGCTCCTAGTCATGGTTATCCCTTGTGAAAACAATGTTCCACTGTGGGACCCCATGATCAAAAGACAAGTAGTCTGCCATCGAAACCTCCTTGTTTGCTGCAATAATATAAAGTACTGGAAAAGATCTCTCCAAGGAGTTAACTTCATACCAAACGTTTTTTCAGAATCTAACTCTGGTGCCCTCTCCAATCACAAAGCGGGTATGATTCATAAAGCATTGCCATCCCCCTCTAATATATTTCCATAGACCCATACCATGCCTCTCCCTTACCACATTAGTGCACCAACCCTCCCATGCACTGCCATGCCTAGAATCAATAACTTCCTTCCATAAAGACCCCCCCTCATTATAGTATCTCCATAACCATTGCCCCAATAACGCTTTGTTGAAAGTCTTCAAATTGTGCACCCCCAACTCTTCCCCGGTGATTGGAGAGCAAACTTTATTCCCGTTTACAAGATGAAATTTAGTTTCCTCCCCCAATCCGCCCCATATGAACATCTGAAAAAGTTTCTCCATTTTGTTTGCCACCCCCACAGGCAAAGGAAATAGAGATGGAAAATAAGTCGGGAGTTCGATAGAGTGCTCTTGATCAAATGACCCTTCCCCCCTTAGAAAGGTACAGTCTTTTCCACCCTGCCAACCTCTTTTCTACCTTCTCAATGACCCCATCCCATATTGCTTTAGCTTTAAAGGTGGCACCTAACGGAAGTCCTAAATATTGTATTGGCAAAGAAGACACTTTGCATCCCAAAAGGACTGCCAGGCTATCAATGTGTGGCACCACCCCCACCTCCACCATCTCAAGATTTGCCAAGGTTGACTTTGAGTCCCGAAGCAACTTCAAAGCATGTTAGGAGGGCACGTAAAACTTGAAGATGGCCTTGATTTGCTTAACAGAAAAGTAGCGTATTATCTGCAAACAAAAGATGTGAGATCATAATAAAACCATTAACCCCATTACCCACTGAGAATCCAGCTAGGAGATCTCTTTCCAAAGTTGTCTTCAACATTCGTGCAAGTGCTTCCATCACAATGACGAAAAGGAAGGGTGGTTGTGGGTTCTCTTATTGCAACCCACGAGAACTGTTAAAGAAACTTGCTGGGGTGCCATTAATTAACACTGAGAAACGAACTGTACTGACATAGTGTCGAATTCATGAGATTCACCTATCTCCAAAACCACATCTCCCAAGCATGTAGAGAAGAAATTCCCAGTTCACGTGGTCATAAGCTTTCTCCATATCAAGCTTACAAAGAATATCCAGTAAGCCCTCCTTAAGCCTATGATCCACATATTCATTTGCAATGAGTATTAAATCAAAGATCTGTCTCTCCCGAATAAAGGCATTTTCCAGTTTTGAAATGATTTGCCCCATGACCAAGCTCAATCGGTTAGCAAGCACATTTGAAATAATCTTATACATCCTGCTTACTAGGCTAATAGGGCGGAAATCCTCAATCACCATTGCACCCTGTTTCTTCAGTATGAGTGCCAAGAATGTCTCATCGAGGCATCTTTCAAACTTTTTGAAAGTGTGAAACTCCATAAATACTTGCATAACATCCATTTTCACCACCTCCCAACATTGTTGAAAGAAGCCCATAGAGAAACCATCTGGCTCGAGTGCTTTGTCTTTTGCCATACCGCTTATGACCTTGTGGACCTCCTCCTCCTCGAAGGGTCTTTCCATCCAACTTGCACTCTACGCATCAACAGACTCAAAAGACAAACTATCGAGCTTTGGCCTCCAAAGGGTCGGCTCCGTGAGAAGGTTCTTATAAAAGGATGCAATGTGATTTTCTAATTCAAGGGGAGAAGACAGGATTTGGTTACCTGATGTGAGTGTCTCAATGACATTGTTTCTCCTGTGAGAGTTGGCCACTTTATGGAAAAACTTGGTGCACTTATCTCCTTTTAATCATAGGGCTCTAGATTTTTGACGCCACGAGGTCTCCTCCATCAACAAAACCCTCTCCAACTCCATAACCATTGCATTCTTCCTACTCAATCTCTCTTCAGAAAGATCTCTTGTTAGCACTTGTCCCTCCAACTCTTGAAGTTCCCTCATTAAAGTATCATTTTGATTATCAAGACAACCAAAGGCTTTTATGTTCCACTCCTTAAGATCCTTTTTCAAAGCCTTAAGCTTACTAGCGAAGATGAAGCTTGGAGTACCTGTGAATTGATACGAGGACCACCATCCATGAACCTTCTCCACAAAGCCCTCAATAGCTAACCACACTTTCTCGAATTTGAAATGACGATGGCCCCTATGAATGCCACCACAGTCTAGTAATATGGGGAAATGATTCGAGCATAAACGCACTAACCTTTTTGACAGCTCCGGATAGTGTGCTTCCCAAGAGGGAGAAACAAGAAATCTATCCAATCTCGACCACCCCTTATTATTAGACCATGTGTACTCTCCGCCAGTTAGAGGGAGATCCATGAGGTCCAAATCCGATAAGAACTCTGTGAACTCCTCCATAGCCCCAGAAATGCGATAATGTCCCGATCGTTCACTAGTAAAGCGAGTGATATTGAAATCTCCACCCATACACCACAGTACCTCATAAATAAAATAGGCCCAATAATTCCTCTCATAGCCTTCTCCTTTCTCTATCTAGATTAGGCTCGTAAATGCCAGCAAAAGCCCATTTCCACCCATCTATAACATTTTTTAAGCGAGTAGCGACTGAGCACGTACCAACACAATCCTCTATCAAGTCTACCACTCTTTTGTCTCACATTACAAGAACACCCCCCGATGCTCTTACCGAAGCCAAATAGGACCAACCAACATATGGACTCGTAATTTTGTTTCTTGAAAACAAACCACATCTACTTTCCATGTTTGCAAGAGGGATTTTATGTGTATGCGCTTATTGCGGTCATTAAGCCCCCGCACATCCCATGAGAGAATTTTAGTTTTCATTGACAAAGGTAAGTGTCCGTTCCTTTGTTCTATCTCTTCCCACACTATCCACCTTGACGTCATAATTTATAGAGCATTGCAGCTGTTTGAGCTCTCGGTCTTGGGGTCAGATTTCATTCTACAATCTTCCATAGCCACAATAAGTGCCTTGAATTGTTCCTCAAATCTTATGCTAGACATCCAAAAAATAACTTGCAGCTCCTCCACCTTCTTAAATAATCACTCAGGGTTGGGGGTAAAAGGTAACATGCACAAAGGCTCCACTTCTCCTTCCTCAAGACACTCCCTTTGGCTAACAATTTCCACTTCACCTTCCTCACTTTCACACTGTGATATACCATCAAAATCCCCCAAGACTTCAAACCTGTTTTGCATTGAGAGCTACCAACGATCAACATCCTCTACGACAACAAGAACGCTTGAGTTTTTGGCACCAGAAGCGACGTCCTCAACAGCGACCTCCTCTTATCTGAGTTTTGGAGAGCACGACCCCTGGGTTGGCGTCAAAGTTAGCGGAGACCTATTCTGTGCCGGAATCGCGGTACCTTTATCGGCATCGATGTCGGCAACACACGCAATGGCTGAACCCCTCAAATCGCATCCCCCTGCTCTGACAAACCTGTAAATGCCGGCAGCCCTCTTGACTGCACTTCGCCGATCGACTCAACGACTTGAGGCTGTGCCGGCGGCGTCTGGATGAGCCGACTCGACGATGGGCCTTGACCCAGCTTTTTTCTTCAGAGCCCGCTGCTATAGGCGTTGGTAGAAAGCCCGTGACCATTCGAACCCAAGACTTCTTTTCCTTTGGGCTGCCCGATACCGAGCCCACTGCCAAATGTCCCCCGAGAAGCCCATGTGATGTGGTTCTTTATCAGCGGGCCCTGCACCATTACTGCTTTTAATTCCAAATGAGGGCCATGATCCGAGCCCAGGCTCGTGTCACCATCCGCCCATGCTTCAACGCACCGTATCGTCCCTAACACTTTGAAAGTTAGCTCCTCAAGTGTCCGTTGCATTTCAACTAGATCCTTCAAGACACTTTCCTTATTTGGCCTAGACATATTCACATCTCCATCGTCTCCTACCTGAGTTCCTCCCGAAAGGGAGAGTGTCCTCTTTGCACCATGTGCGTCCCGAGGGTTCGCTACAGCATCCCTATACGTCCTGTATCCTGACACGTTTCCAGATTCCGGCAATACTGCTTTTCCGGTCTCCATCAACACCGCCGCAAGCCTATCCCATCCCTAGCCATTCCTATCGCCGGGTATGAACATGGAATTTCGGCGACCTTCCCCACAAAACTCCACCAAAGCCATGAACGGACCCTTGTGGTTGAAACACCTTTGAAAGGTGTAACCTTTGCTGCCATCCCTATGTGCCGAGTAGAAACCTTTTCCCCAGCATTGTTACCATCCTCCAAGGCTTTCGAAAGCCACTTGGAAGCATGTAAGCTCAACCGTAGCATTTTTACTATCCTTTGTCCCTTCTCTATAATGCACACTGCCGGACCATCACGCCAAACTTCAAAGCACTACGACTCGGACACTACAATTTTCATGATGTGTATGAGCTTCACCAGGCAGTCATCGTCTGGAACAAAGGTGTAAGGGAAGCGGAAAATCAATGGGAAGACCAAATGTACGGAGAGAAAAGTGGAGGAGAGAGAAAAGGGGAGATGGTTTTTCCAAAAACAATGTGTACATACTGTGTGCTTTCAAAATGAATTCCCACGATTCCCTGGTTCATGTCTCCAGAAGCGCCTTCTCAAATTGATTTTAGCAATAAAAAAAAAGAATTCCAACGATGTCTCCCCTTGTTTAAGCAGATTGATTTTCCTTTTTATTACGGGGATGGGTGTGTTACATATAAAAAAACTGCGGGGAGTGGTCTGTCTCTGCGTGTGGTTGTCAGGTTTTGCTTGCATTTTCTTCTGCTCAAAGGATTTACCCTGCAGGTTTGGGCTTTAGCTGTTGGGAAGAAGTCAGAAATGCTTGCTACTGGTGGTGGTGATGCTGTTATCAATTTGTGGTATGATTGTACTGCTGATGATAAAGAAGAGGCTTTCCGTCAAGAGGTGAGTTGTTTCACGGGCTATTTTTGTGCCGTGTCTATATTCATAATTTTTAATGACGACATAATTGTATGACTTGAGATCTCTGTTTGTCTTTTGTTTAGTGGAACTCTGAGATACCTGGATTTGTTTTTTGTTTATACCTGGAACTCTGTTGTTCTTTCTTTTGATACCTGGACTTTTAAAATGGTAGTTTGGATGTGTTGAACATTTCCACTCTCAAATCCGTGTATGTTTATCAGTTCTTCCACGGCAGTGCTCTTAGGACTCACCCATGGAACCTAAACCCCCGGAGAGAACTCACCACCATGACCTCACACTTAAATCGCAATTTAATCTGAGAGTGGATCGAACTTGTGACATGAGACTCATGCACACAAGTTCGCCCTTACCATTTGGGCTACTTATGCGGGGTTATCAATTATAGTGAACATGTGGTGCATATTATGTAGTAATCTGAATGGTCCACGGACTTTATTATGGATTTGCAAAATTGTTTTGTTGTGCTGAGTTCTTGATGCACAAAATGATTCAGCTGGACATATTGAACTTCTAGGCAAATTACCTGTACTGCTTGAGACTTTTGATACCTGATCCAAGCTGGTCAGCAAAAATTGAAGTTTCCTTGGATATTTTTTCTTATTTTTAAAGGTTCCAATTAGATACATGAACAAGCTGTGTCTCAAATATGAATAAATTGTATCATGCTGATATGTACATAACAATATTCTATCAACTAACTACTCATCAAAACCTAAAAGTATTCTTTTGACTCACCGTTGGTCAATGGTTATCAGTGTTCCATACTTGATATCTAGCAATCTACATAGATTGGTTGGTCTTTGGTAAATCTCTCCGTATCTATCATTTGTGCTTATCTTAACATAGCAATTCTAGCAATCTACATATTTTACTATTGCTGCTGCTGCTGCTGCTTGCTAAAATAGCGTTGGCATAAATTTTATATAGTTTTTATTAATAGCCAAAACTAGTATTTAGTTTACTAACAGAGCCACCAGATAATACCCCAAATCAAACTCGAACCTATTTCTAATGTGGCAGTAAGAACGTTTGTGTGAAGTGTGGACAAGGCAACTTTCTAGAACTCGGGGTGGTGGTGTGTAGCTTAGATGATTTAAATGCAATGTCTAAATCTTATTGCAATGTCTTATTTTTAAAACTCATGGATTTTACTGTGATGTCTATGCAGGAAGAGGGGGTTCTGAAAGGCCAGGAATTAGAAAATGCGGTATCAGATGCTGACTACATTAAGGCAATACAAATTGCATTTGAACTTCGCAGGCCTCATAAACTTTTTGAGATGTTTGCTGAACTTTGCAGGTTTGGAACCTGCCCCCCCAACCCAAAAGTTTCTCTTCTACCCTCTTTTCCCTTCTCTTTGTGTGTTTAGATTCCTTAGATGGGTCCTCTGCAGGAAGAGAGATGCTCAAGGTCAGATAGACAAAGCCCTTCATGCCCTTGGCAAGGGCGAGTTTCGTCTTTTGTTTGAATATGTTCGAGAATGGAATACCAAACCAAAGCTCTGTCATGTTGCACAATTCGTGCTGTTCAGGGTTTTCAACATTCTTCCTCCAACGGAGATTATTGAGGTAAGTATTCCTCTTATGCTCTTTTAAGTTGATGAAGAAAAAACTTAGAATTATGGCCCAATGAATTGAGGCAACCATAGAAATGGTCTATGAATTTGGTACTAGGCTTGAAGACACCGATAGGGTTTTGTGACTCCTATCTATGGGACCCAATGTCTTGATAGATGTTAGGGGCTAGCAGATGTGAGCATATCTATCATTATATATAAACAAACTCAGCCAATTGTTGTGAACATTGCTTGGCTTGTTTCAATAGGATGGATGGCTCCTAAAACTTGGTGGCTGTGTTTGGGTGCTAGAACACAACAATATATTGATCTGGGGTTGAACATGTAATTGAATTTTATCAAATTGTTCATGAAAATAATGTATGGATTCGTTCTCTGAATCGTGGCAGTTAATAATGAAGAATATGTGATTAGTAAGAATATTGTTCTGGGTATAAAAATGTGACTGATAAGATTTCATCAATATAGTTGAATAATTAATCTACTTTTGTGATGCCATCATGGTTCAGATAAAAGGGATAGGGGAACTCCTTGAAGGTCTCGTCCCATATTCTCAGAGGCATTTTAGCAGGATAGACAGGCTTGTAAGAAGCACTTATTTGTTGGACTACACTCTGACTGGAATGTCAGTTATTGAACCGGAAGTTGATGAAAAAGAAAGGAAAGATGAGTCTTTGAAGCACTCTCATGTCCAGCATATAGATGAGGTGCTATCGACGGAAAATGCTGATTCAGAACAGAAACAGAATTCCGAAGAACGGCAGGCCGCTGCAAAGAAACGGAAATCAAAGAAATCCAAAGACGGTACAAATAAGAAGGTGAAGAGTGTGGCATACACGAGTGTTGAAGCTCTTCCATTACAGGCATGATAAACTGGGGTGCTTTCATCCCGTTGATGTATTTATTGATTTTTCTTAGATTCCTTCACAGGTTTTGCAGTTTTGGCTGTCCTTTTAGACTTGAATTTTGTGGTTAAAGCCAATGTAGAATATGCTCCTTAATTGATTATTTCTTTTCCCCCACTTCGTTTTCCTCTTCTTTCCTTTCTCTCATCAAATTTTGGTGAACCAACCATGAATAATGAATATTGAAACACCTAGACACTCAGAAACACTACTAAATTTCTCTGTACGAGGGCTTATTCTTGAGCATAATTGAATGATAGAAGTGTTACTGTTGTTAGTATAATTCCTTAAATGTGTAGGGGTAAATGCTGTAAGAGGAATAATTTAATTTATTTAAAATTAAATTCCAGATACATATATATATATTATCCTTCTTTTGTAGTAGGGCTTGATTTTCTCTGCTCTCAACTCTTATTTATGCTTAATCATATGTTTATCTAAATTATTTTCTACCTTGACGTTGGGGCCCAACTGCATCCTAGAGTTTTGCAGTCCACTTCCTGCCATTCGTTAAACTCCTATAATTGATATAAAAATATAATAAAAAATATTAAAAAATACAATAAAAAATTTAAAAAATAAAATAAAAATTAAAAAATACAAAAAAAAAATAATAAAAATAATACAATGAAGAAAATATAATAAAAAATATAATAAAAAAATATAATGAAGATACATTTTTAAAGGAAATTCGGCATCACCCAGCCCCTGACATTGGTGGCAACGGTGGGTGACACAACCCACCCTATCGGGATTGGAGAGAGCCGGCGACTTCACCTCTATGATGACGAGCCCTGTCGACTTCCGGTGTGCTCTCGGTGGCCTTAAACTCGTTTTGCTCACCGTCACCAGAGACGACAGGGGTTGCAATAGTGGAGGGATTCGGTCGGATCGAATCTCGGCTTTTCTCTTGTAAAAAAGAACTAAACACATTGCATTTTATAATAATTATTGAAAACTTATACTGACAGTAAGATGTTAGAATTTACAAAGGAAACTCAGCCGTATGATGAAGTCAAAAGTAAATTTGCTTATGGAACTATCAAATTCGACATACTGGTTGACCTCTCAAGCACTCTTCAAAAAATGTCTAGCATGTTTATGCTCTAGGTGTTGCCGACTTGCCCCGGCCCGACCTTCATTGTATCGATTCAAACTCCCTCGGTGTGTCCTTATCTTACTTTTTTCTTTCGAGACCAAAGTTATAGAAAAAAGAATTGAGAAGCACAATATTAGGTTACAGATTAAGAACCATATAGCTATGCCAACTACACAGCTCAACACAACATTAGACTTGGTTCTGTTGGCTTTCATCTTGATGCAGCTCCGCACTATATTGGCTATGATGAAAAATTCTATTCATTATTCTCACACCACCACACATCAAATTTTATTTATTTACTTATTTATTTTCTTACTAAATGTGTAGTATCTAGATGATTAGTAGAAGAATTCAATTAATTGAAGAAGATTATAACAATAAATAAATAAATAAAAGTGTACACATCAAATTTTATTTATTTACTTATTTATTTTCTTACTAAATGTGTAGTATCTAGATGATTAGTAGAAGAATTCAATTAATTGAAGAAGATTATAACAATAAATAAATAAATAAAAGTGTAGTGTATAATGCATAGGTATGATGAGTAACAAAACTCATTTGTAAATAATTTTCGTTCTATTCCATCTCATGTTATCTCATTTCTTTTCCAAGCATCATTCAAACATACATGCTATCAAATTAATTATTATAATTTTTTCAAATTTTTAAATAAAAGATAAAAAATAAATCAATCTTTTTTTTCAAATTAAAAAAAAAATAATATTAAAAAATAATATATTCTAATAATAATTTAACTTTACAATATATTTTTTATTCAACTTGTTTGTCTCATTTTCCAAAATTCAAAAAGCAATTAATTCAAACTATATCATTATTATTCATAAATTATTTTATTATTATTCACAAAATTATTATATTATCTGGTCAATCAAGCATATTCAGAATCACTGTGATAACTTGTGAATAAGATATTTATAAATGTTTGGACAATGTGAGATAACGAGAATTTTGTGAATAATAATAAAATAATTTATGAATAATAGTCAAATAATTTATATAATTTTTTTTTCAGTTTTAAAAAGTGAGAGAAAAAATTGAATAAGAAATATTATAAAGTTAAAATATTATAATAATCTAATTTTTTAATATAATTTATTTTATTTTTTAAAATTATAATAATTTATTTAAAAAATTGTAAATTATAATGATTAAATTGAAGGTATTTACGTTTGAATAAAATAATATTCCAAAACCCAGACAGCATACTTCCAAAGGTTTCTGTGCTGAACTGCTTATCAATGCACTTTCTTGTCAAGAATTTTCCTACTCAACTTTCTCACTGCCCAAGCAGAAAATGTCCGATCCATCTCCAAGGTACCGCATAGGATACGCTCTTTCCCCCAAGAAGGAACTAACCTTCATCCAGGACTCTCTCATCGATCACGCTAACCGGCGCGGTGTCGATCTCATCCGCATTCATCCTAACAAGCCCATGACCGAACAGGGACCCTTCGATTGCATCATCCACAAGATGTACGGAAGAGACTGGAATCAGCAGCTGCACGAGTTCTCGGTTGAAAACCCAAACGTCGTCGTAATCGATCCGCCGGAGGCGATCGAGAAGCTCCACAACCGGATCTCCATGCTCGAGGTGGTGACCCGGTTGAGAAGGCCTCAAGGAAACGAAGCCTTCGGGATTCCAAACCAAAGAGTGGTGTACAAGTCGGAGACTCTGATGGCTCCGAATGCGATTCAGGAGCTGGGGCTGAGGTTGCCGGTGATAGCAAAGCAGGTGTCGGCGAACGACAGCGCGAATTCGCACGAGATGTGCTTGGTGTTAAATCCGAACGGGTTGAAGAGGCTGAGAACACCAATCGTGCTGCAGGAGTTTGTAAACCACGGCGGGGTGATTTTCAAGGTGTACGTGGCGGGAGAGTACATCAACTGCGTGAAGCGCAACTGGCTTCCAGATATATCCGAAGAGAAGCTGAATAACGGTGATACGGAGGGTCTGTTGCCATTTTCGCAGATATCGAATTCGGCGAGAAATGAAGATGAGGAGGATAGTTGTTCCGATGCTGAGAAACCAGAACCGCCGCGCTTGGAGTTTGTGACGGAGTTGGCGAGGGGGTTGAGGGAGGAGATGGGGCTTCAGCTCTTTAACTTCGATATAATCAGGGATGGTAGAGATGGGAATAGGTATCTTGTCATCGATATCAATTACTTCCCTGGTTATGCCAAAATGCCGTGCTATGAATCGGTTATGGTGGATTTTCTCTTAGACATTGTGACCAAGAAGAGGAGCAAGACAGTTGGGTTGGAGGAAGAATATCAAGACATCAGCCATGGTGGTCACATTGAAGAGAAGAACTTGTGAGGAATGCTTGCAGTTGCGGTCCTCTATATTTTCTGACACCGCCAAATAAAGGTACACATTACTTCTGCATCCAAGGTGTGTGTGTGTATATCTGTCTTACCAAAAAAAAAAAAAAAAGAAGAAAAAATCTCGTTGCAGCCATGGCTAGAAGAAAAGCAGTTCAGGAGCAGCTCCACACAGAAACCCTTAAGTCATCCTGGATTTTTCAATTGCTTTGATACATCCAATTCATGCGAGAAAGGTCCCTTCTATTTTTCTATCTACCTACTTCCTCTACTAAACTTGGATGCAAGTGTAACCATCAGGGATGGAGTGTTATTTTTTCAGCAGTACTTGAAACCACTTTTGCCAACTGCAACATATTTGGGCCTATAGAAATTAAGTTCATTCTATAATTAGGGTTCTAACGGTGAAACTAGGTTGCCCCTAGGAGTGGTTCAATTTGTAAGGCTTTGGTTTGGTTGGTATTCTCCATCAAGGTTCAAGGTTCAAATCCAGGAATAAACAATGTCTACGGGCTATTGGACTGGGTGAGTTTTTCCTAAAATTACTTGAGACGCATTTACGGAAAGCAAATTCTGAGAGTCAAGGCATCTTTGAGATTAGCCAGTGGTTTGTTCTTAGGCACTCGGTGCCAATAGAAATAACTCGTGAAACTAGGGTGCACTTAAACTACTCTTTCGAAGCATATATATACATTGAGATTGAATAACATCATCATCTTTGAAGGCGATTTGCTAATTAAATAAACACAAGGAAAGGAAGAAAAAGGCAAAAATGAGATAAAACAATGGGTTATAGGGTAGACCTGAGTTAAGTTGTTCAAACTTAACAAATGTCATGGGATTTGACTCTTCCGTTGGATCTGTTTGTCATGTGGAGTCTAATTTATTCTTTGTAGTGGTCTGATTTGATGACTCGGATCGACAAGGATTCGTTTCAGTGTTTTGGTAGATTTTCAATGAGGCTTTGGTCATGGAGTGCTGACTTGGGCCAATAAACTCAACACGACCTCTAGTTAGGGTTTACATGCTAATGACCCTAAAAAAAGAAACTAGCAAGAAGGCCCCACTCCGTTGTACGGTGTAATCCCTTACGCCCATCTTGGGTCTCGTTTATATTAGTGAGTGAGTTATCTCAACTCATTATTACATTTTTCATATTTTTATATAAAATATAAATTTTAATACAGTTTTTTTAAATTTCAATACAACTTTTTTAATTGTCAAAACAATTTTTTTAAATATCAAAATAATAATAATATTATAAATTAAACTCATCTCAATTAATCTAAATTCATCTCATCTCATCTCCGAATCCAAACGGGGCTAATTTACGGAGGGCAGGTCATGTTGTGCAGGTATCGCACACTTTTTTTGAAAAAAATTAGAATTTACTATTAAAAGTTAATTTTTTTTTTGTGGATCTTCTATTTATTTGTTTTTTTCAAAAGGAGTGTGCGAAGCATGTGCACTCAATGAATGTAAATATAATTTCTTGAGAAGAAAATACAAATTATAGTGATTTGAGTACAAAATACAAACTAGGAACAATAATTGGCTAGGGATGGAGCAGGTGGGAATGCTTCAACTGAAGTTGTAAGGGCGAGAACTAACACTATCGATGCAGTTTCGGTCCAGCACTGTCATGTTTTTTCAGAGGGTGATGCCAACCAAAATCAGTCGATGAAAGGCGATAAAATCAATTGGTGTAGTTTCGGCCAATTACCATTGGTTCAACATTAATTCCCATCGTCGCACCTACTCTAACAACCCCCGTCACACCTATCATGCAAAAAATTACATCATTATACCAGTAGAAGATGTGGGTGTTCTCTGATGAAGGGGACCAAAAGTGTTTGTGTTGTCACCCACAACCGGGACTCACCTGGGGAGTTATGTTATATTAATGGCGCAAATCCAAGAGTCACGCCATATTAATGACCCTATCTTAGAAGACCATATCGCATTAAATACCTAGACTATGACCAGCATTGACGGGACGGCTTAATCCTAGTAGGAGGGACAGGATGTCCCCCGAGGTACTTAATATAAAAGCCGCATTCCAGGTATGAAGAAGCCTCTCTGAACTTAAGAAAAAGAGCTACTAATATTCACAAGAAAACTTGGCATTAGAGGCTTCCCAGAAAACCTCGAGCCCACTTTCTTATTTCTAGGTAACGATCCTGCCTCAAGTTGCGAGAGCCTCCTAAAAGCCGAAACACGATGTTAGCAAATCCGTTCCTATAAGTTTCAAATTAGTCATGCCATTTCCATTGCGATATCTGCAAATAGAAGAAAATCATTAGCTCTGATATTAAAATTGGAACCAAGGGTAGAGGAAGGGATGATGATCTTGATCCACTCCAAGATAGGATCAGTAGCGAACACATGGATGTTAACTCATAACTGGCCATTGGGCCTCGGTCCAAAGAACTTGTGAAAAATGACATTCGAGGAATAGATTCTCAAGACCAGTCTCTGTGCAGAGTTACACAACGTATTCTCCCCGCTCTTGGATTTATAAATTTCCCAGTATAGTTCATGGTTGGGAGAGTCGATCATGCGACTTTCCAGATGATCAACTTTAGGCCTTGTTTGTGTGGTAAGATATTCTCAGATATTTCATTCTCGAACACATATTAAACACAAAATATTTTTCAATTTTAAATTGTTACTTTTTTCATTTAATCATTATTTAAACACAAAATCCAATATGATTTTCTCTAATTTAATAAAACACAAAAAACAGTACAAAATTTTCAAATTGCTGAATAAAAATTATATTCATAAAGTTTTTTAATTTTTTAATTTTTTTATTTAACGTTTTCTCTCCTTTTCCTTGCAAAATCTAACAAATTATTTTAATTAAAATTATTTCACTACTATTTATAAATTATTTTATTACTATTCACAAATATCTTAATTGTCCAAATGGGCCATTAGTCTAGATGTGGGCTGCTGATAGTGTTTTTCAATTTGTTAGCTCTGAATAGGGGTGTCAAATCGTGTCAACGAGTTGTATTCGTGTCGTATCAAGACATGTATATTATACTATATAGGTCAACCTTAACCCGACCTGTTAAGTTTATTGTGTCAAAATCTCAAACCATAATATGATCCGTTAACATAACGTGTCGTGTCAACTCGTTATGACCCATTAGTGAATATTACGAAATAAATTAGCATGACAAAATATGATACGTTTCAACCTGTTTATATAAATGTGTTGAATATGTTCAAAATTAATCTGTTTGATTTTATTAAATTTAGCGTAATTTTATACAAATTTTAAAATCACAATATCTATAAAAATTATAATACAAACTACAAATATGAATTACAATATAAATAATAAAAATATTAAAATTAAGATTCTAACAATTTTACCTTTAAATGTAAGGCTATACTTGTAATTTTAATTTTTTAACATGTTATAACATGTTTTAGCGGGTCAAAATAGGCTGACCCCCTATCAATCCGTTAAGCAATCGTGTCATAATGGGTCAACCCGTTTTGACCCGACACTGTTTAAGACTAAATCTTAACCTGCTATTATTGTGTCGTGTTCGTGTTGGGTTAACGGGTCGTGTGATATATTGCCACTCCTAGCTCTGAAGGGGTATAATTTTGGAAGTTGCCTTTCTGGGCAAGATAGTATGCAGTTCAAGTCCCTCTATCTTATAAAAAAAAAAAAGGGTCCCCCTATCTCCTTGGATAGGCATATTGTGTCCCAAGGTTTAGGCATAAATATTAAAGAGTCTTGCTATGTACAGTCCCCGTTGGGTGCTTGCGTATGCACGAAAGGGATGTTTATGTCATTCTCCTACAACTTTGATCAAATGTCAAAATTGCCCCACTTTATCTTCCTCAAGTAATTCAACAGAACACAAGCCACTTTTTCTCCCATTTGATTCTTATCTCTCTTTTCAGAACACTGGCCAGCAGGAAACTCCAACATCGTCGACCAATTTTCAAGCTCCGTCCGACACTGTCGACCAAAGTTCATCTTCCATTAAATAATGGAGTCAAGCTTAGTCAATGTAGAAAAATCAAATAAATCTAAACATGAATTTTGAGATAATTGGCATATCCTTTTCACCATTTCTGAAAATAATTAAGCTAGTCTTTTCTATTGTTTCACTTTTCTTTTGTCTATATTTCGGCTTCAATTTGTGAAAATAATTAAGCTAGTCTTTAGTTTTTCTATGGGAGTATGAAGTCTTTGTTGTATAGGTTCCCTCCTATTTGGAGGATGGTCCATGTAGGATATTTAAGCCCACATGAAGAGAAGGTTTAGGCCCATGTTACTAAGGTCCAAACCTTAGGGTTGTTTGTGTTAGAAGATATAGAGAGTGAAAAGAAGAGAAGAGAAAAATGTGTGAAGAAGAGGGGAAGAGGAAGATACTCAAAAGAAGAGAGCTCTCATCTAGTTTCAATCGAAAACTTCAATCTAAGTCATCTGTGGTTTGATTGAGTTTAGATTTTGCAAGAACGTTCATAACTCCAGGCTCTACAATCTGAATGGTGGAGATCAGATTTGGATCAGTATTTCTGGTGCTCTAGGTCATGAATAGTAATGCATATTTGAAAGCATTGTGAACATTAACACATATTTGAAAGCCGATCTAAGTCGTCTGTGGTCCGACTGATCTGAAATTTTGTAGGAACATTCACAACACAAGGCTCTACAATCTTAACGATGGAGATCAGATTTGGAGCAGTATTTCTGGTGGTCAAGGTCGTAAACAATAACGCGGTTTTTGGTGAGCTCTTTCCTAATCACACTGTTTGGTTGTTGTGTGTGTGTGATTTTTCTTTATATTGTTTTTTATTCAATTACTTCCTAACAGGTTTACATAAAGTGAGAGATACTAGTTTCCGCTATTTAGATTTCTCTCAACAGTCTTAGGCTGGTAGCTGGTTCATTAACTTTAGGAATAGTTCCTGATGCTAATTGTATATTTTCACTCTACAATATATTCAAAAAAGAAAAATGACATCATAAAACAAATTGTAATATGTTAATAAGTAGAATCCATGCTTCAACTGATGTTGTGGCCTTTAACTGAAAAGGTGGAATCAACAGCTCTTAAATTATTTTTTGAATTTTGTCTCTTTAACATTTTTACAAACACCTTATAGCCATCTCTTTTTTCCATTGCAATGTTGGGTTTGCTCCTTTTGGAGTCCCATATCGGTGAGATTTGATGGAGGGCAAGCCCATGTGATTATAAAAGGAGGCCTAGCCTCCTTAGTTGATTACATCAGTCAGAAACTTATCTAGTAATTTTTGACTTTAGTAAAATTCCTCTATTGTCCTTTTTATATGTAAAAGGAAGAGAGGTGAAAGTTAGAGTTTTACTAGTGGGAGAAGTTTTTGTGGGTGTCGTTGGGGTGAGGAAAAAAATTGTGTGATTGTAACAATTTTTTACATAGTGTATTTTCTTCTCTGGGTCTAGTGGTTTTTCTCTTGTTTTGGAGTTTTTCACGTAAATTCTTGTATTGTGTTTATTTCTCTATTTTTCTTATTATTCTGTCAAAAGTAGATCCTGGTGGAGGGAATTTGGAAGCCCAGATTCCCAACAGTGGTATCAGAGCCACTAGGTTCTTTTTGCAGGATGGAGCTTTGGTGTGGTAGTGTGAATACGTATGGTCTAAGGTGGTTCTGTCTAGGAGATTGGAAATTTTAAGTGTGTTCGTTGTAACCCTCCAATTTTTCCTGGGAACCTTGAAATTCTGTTTAGGAAAGATTATTCTTTCTTGGGAACTTACTTAGTGGGTACTATTCATTTCTATGGTAAAATTCGTCGAAGTTATGTCAGGATGTAGAGTTTCAAATCCTACCAGATTTGATGTGGAGAAATTTGATGGGAGAATCAATTTTGGCTTGTGGCAAGTGCAAGTCAAGGATATCTTGATTCAATCAAGATTACACAAGGCGTTAAAAGGTAGACCAGTCCCTAAAGTCAGTAGCGGTCCAAGTACTACTGGTGAAATAAAGAGCAGATTTGGAATGAGCGATGAAGATTGAGAAGATTTGGATTTGAGAGCGGCAAGTGCAATTCGTCTGTGCCTAACCAAGAATGTTCTTACAAATGTGCATGGAATATTCACGGCAAAGGAACTCTGGGAAAAGCTCGAAGAGTTGTATCAGACGAAGGGTGTCTCGAATCGAGTGTACCTGAAGGAGCAGTTTCATACACTGCGGATAAGTGGAGGTACGACTATTTCAGATCATTTAAGTGTTCTCAATGGCATTGTCTCTGAGCTAGAATCTATTGAAGTTAAAATTGATGATGAGGATCAAACCTTGAGGCTGATCTGGTCTCTTCCATCTTCCTATGAGCATATGAAGCCTATTTTGATACATGGGAAGGAGAAAATAATTTTTTCAGAGGTTACCAGTAAAATTTTTTCTGAAGAAAGAAGGCTAAGTAGTGGAAGTAATGGTTCACTTGAGAACTTAGCAATGGTGACAGCTGGTGATTGGAAGAGAAAGAACTCTATGAAGAAGAAAGTAGTCTGCTGGGTGTGTGGACAACCTGGGCACGTTAGAAGAAATTATCCAAGAGGTGAAGCATGTTCGGCAAGAGGCTCCAAATCAGTAAATGGAGATACTGACAATGAAACTAAAATCGTGTCTCTCTTTACAGAAGATGATGTCTGTTAAAAGGAGACATGTACATCCTCATGACATGTCGCTAATCCCAAAGTTGCCATGATAGAGGATGTGTTAATATTAGTTGTTCCACAAATTTACACACGGGCATTGGTTTGGCATTGATGCAAGGTGTGTGGTGGAAATTCATGTCGATGGCTGATGAACTTCCAGGAAAGCCAAACGTGGGAGTTGCACCATAATTTTTTAGTAAGATTATTTTCGACATGGGCCGAAGTGAAATGCTTGGAATTGATTTATTCTGAGTGGTTATGCTTTTATGGTGGAGCATGATAACAAGTTATGAAGATCTTCATTGCGGTGGAGCGTGGCTGTGGGATTAGTCAAAGTCGTAAGGTGGAGATTATTGGGTTTGCTCCTTTTGGAGTCCCACATCGGTGGGATTTGATGGAGGAGCAAGCCCATGTGGTTATAAAAGGAGGCCTAGCCTCCTTAATTAATTACATCAGTCAGAAACTTATCTAGTAATTTTTGACTTTAATAAAATTCCTCTATTGTCCTTTTTGTATGTAAAAGGAAGAGAGGTGAAAGTTAAAGTTTTACTAGTGGGAGAAGTTTTTGTGGGTGTCGTTGGGGTGATGAGAAAAATTGTGTGATTGTAACAATTTTTCACATAGTGTATTTTCTTCTATGGGTCTGGTAGTTTTTCTCCTGTTTTGGAGTTTTTCACATAAATTCTTATGTTGTGTTTATTTCTCTATTTTTCTTATTATTCTGTCAAAAGTAGATTCTTATTATTCTCTATTGTCCTCTCCTGCTTGCTTGCAAAAAAAGCCTTGATCTTTCCACCTCACAATTACGTTTTGAGATTTTTTTTCCCTAAAAATAACATTAGGCATATACAGTCATAAGTTGTGAAAGTTTCGCAAACTCTTTATAAAAAATGAGTCTATTATTAAAAAATATATTTTATGGAAATTATTCATTTATCCATTTTTTTTAAAAAAGTGAACACACTTTTAACATTGTTACTATGTAACGGCCCGACCTAATAATTTTAAGGTTGTAATATTGATAAAATAGGCCTAAATTATATTTAGTGGGCCATATTGGATAAGTTTAGAGGTGTTCATCCGGGTTTCGGATTTGAGAATCCGGATTCAAAATTTTCTTAAACTTAAAAAAAAAAATTTAAAATATTAATAAATATATAAAATTTTAAGTGGCCATATTGGATAAGTTTAGAGGTGTTCAACCGGGTTCCAGATTTGAGAATCCGGATTCAAAATTTCCTTAAACTTAAAAAAAAATTTCAAAAGTATTAATAAATATATAAAATTTTAAACCGGGCCAGATTGAACCGGCCTAGATAAGTTTATGAGCGATAAATTATTGAGGTTGATTATGCATTTCAATTAGGTTCGATAACTAGGTTAAATTTCTTTTATTATTTATTGAAGGAGTTAGACTCTTAAAATTTAAAGATCGGCCATTGAAAATTTATTTCAATTAAAAATCATCACTGATTGAAGTTTTCTACAAAATCCCAATCACTCCCAATCCTACATCAAATGAACTACTAAAGTATGTTTTTAATTTCAAACACAATTAGATTACAATTCTGGAATCCTCTTCAACTTAAAATTCCTAAACCCAACCCATATCATCCTATAAATAGAGTTTCATGCATTGTACGTGCACCTACTTTTTCAAGTTTAGGCTTTTTATTTTTAGTTCCTTTTGCCTTCAGCATGTTGTCGCCTCTCCCCCACCATGAAACACATCAAGGCCATAATTGTCTCTTCCTTTCACCTTAATCACAACCACCATCGTCCCAACATCCCACCGGGATCAACTTTGTGTCGAAAATTTTAGTAAGCAACATTAAAAGGTAAGTAGGCTGATCCTAAATCAAGATTAGTATATATTACCTAGTTATATATATTATTATTAAAATCAGTTATTTGAAAGCCAATGTTTATGTACCACACATATCATGATATTTGCAAATGCTTCATTCATCATGTTTCATTCCGCATATTAGAGTTATGTATATATTATGCATATTATGTTACATAAAATACATAAGCTTTCATAATAGATCAGGTATAAGATAAATTTAGAGTAGTTAGTCAGATGATCATTCAGAAGCATGGCATGAATTCAATTTAAATGTGGATGTGCAAGTCATAGATTCAAACGTGATCAAACATAGTATGCTATAATACTATCAGTGGCTCCTTTTGCGGCTATGGGATATGGGACCAGTGTGCAACTTAGTACACAAAGTTAAATCTGTTGGCCAGTTAGGGCAGTAAGATAAATCATATCAATCAGTTAATTCAGATAAAGTAATCATGTATAACATAATCATTAGTATAATTTCTTGTGATTTTAATTTTCAACTTTAAATATTTATGAATATCTTATGTTAAGTATGTTTACATTATGATGAGTTTCTTATCGAGTTATTGACTCGTTTTAATTTATTTTTATATTTTGCACTACCTCATATACAAAGGTAGAGTTGCAAAGATTTTAAGTCAGAATATTTATAAAGGTAGAGTTGCAAGACAGGACTTAGACCAAAGAGATGTGACAATGACCTAGCTCATATACAAAGATTTTAAGTTATGTTTTTTATGGCACATTTTTTAGAAAATTTTAATAAATGCTTCCGCGTATTCCATTTATGATTTTAGTATTTTAAATACAAAATGACTTTATTTATTATAAGAAATCTTTGTATTGATCACTTTCTTCATAATAAAAGAAGGGTAGTGCTATTATGCTCCTCAATTTGTTCACTTGATGCTTCTTATAGTGCAAATTGTATTTTTCTTTATTTTTAATTAAATATTTTTAAAAATTAAAAAAAAACACCAATACATTAGTAGTCACTTCTTTGAACATTAACCAAAATTAAAAAAAAATACATAAGCGATCAAAATGAGAGAATAAAATAAGAAGACGTCCTAGCATTATTCTTTTCTTAAATCTGGGGTAGGGCATTACAAACTAGCTTCTTTTTCTACTATGTCTGATAGTCTGAGCAAAAAGCTAGCTTCTATTTGCGCCTCGACTTTGAATTCGAGTTAATAGAAGTGAAAAGTCGTTGCAAGATGAGGTGCAACTCCAGCAAGTGTAATTCTATACAGAGTCTGCTTATAGTGGAGTTGGGCGAGTTTGCTTTCGTGGCACTTTGCAATGTCACCCTGATTTAAAAAAAAAAGACAAACAAAGTAAGGGTAGGATGGGTAGAGAGAGAAAATCAAATTCTTTCAAAACCTTCGAATCTCCCATTTTGGAGAGAGAATCTCCAGCTATTCCCACCTGCGATTTCTCCAGCCATCTGCAACAGACGCCGGTCATCGTGCAACCCAGACTCCGGCGACATTTAATTCAAACCCTAGGGTTTGGATTTTCAAGCATTCTGCGTTTTGGAGAGAGAGTGTCGCGTTTCTCACCCACGATTCCTCTGGCCATCTGCAACAAATGCCGGTCATTGTGCAACCTAGACTCCGGTCATCGTGCAACCTAGACTTCGGCGACATTCAATCCAAATCCTAGGGTTTGGATTTCCAAGCATCTCGCATTTTGGAGAGAGAGGGTGTTGCGATTCCCACCTGCGATTCCTCCAGCCATCTGCAACCCAAACGCCGGTCACCGTGAAACCCAAACTCCAACAACATTCAACCCAAACCTTAGAGGTAATTGACTTTTACGGTTCATCCCTTCTTTCTTTTTGTTTGTTTATGTGCATGTGTTTCATTATAAATATTATCACTTTAGTAGGTCTCTTATAGTTTTTATGGTTTCAATTGAATTGTTAAATGGCCTTTGCTACTCATCAATTTTCCCCTGGTTCTGGTTGTGTTCTCAAAACACGCTTTGCTTCCATAGAACCTCAGCGGTCCCATCTCTGCTTGAAACCATAGATGGAAAATGCCAGATCACTTATTAGGTGAGCACATCCCTATCTAACCATCTTGTTTGATCTTGACTATAAGACCCCGCATATTGAGTTATAGTTTGATTGTATGATGGGGGATGCCACATTGTCTAGGAAACTCCGACTGTAATCTTGACCATTATGGAGTTCAAGTACAAATGTGGTTAGATCTTTCATTGGGTAGTTAAAAATAGTATGAAAGACAATTTGTATTAAAAAGTGTGGGTCTTAAATCATGGGGGTTGAGAGGCTACAACAGAGTGGTCTGATGAGGACATTCAAGATTTTAATGGGGGAGATGTAATATCCTAGATTGAGTTGATTCACTTGTATGAGAGGGTGGCGAGTGAGTTTGGTGAATGAGATCCCAATTTAGTTGAGAAATAGAAGTTCTTCAGGTTTATCAATTATTTGTTGATCAAAACTGCAATCTTTTTTTAAAACTTAGTGCACTCTTTTTCAGTCTAGTAAGTGGTATAACATTCTTGTTTTTGTAAATTTTTCATTTAAGTAGATATCATGATTTCTAACATTTTAATTTGCTGCTTTCAAGGTTACAAATTCTATAGTAGTTCAGATCTAAGATGTTGGGTTAACAGTGTTTAGATCTAAGATCCTTAGGTACTGTCAATTCCTGATACAAACTGCTTATTATTGTTGAGTGCATTAAACATTTAGTGTTTTTTAATTATAGATTGCTTCTAAGTGTTGAGTGGAAACAACAATGTTGAATTAATTAAACAAGTCTGACTAGAGTAATTTGTAAGAGTAAAAAGAAAAGAGTTGGGTAATTGTTATTTTGGAAAAATTTTAGAATGTCATCATCATCAGCATTGTCTTCTTCATCCTCTGCTACACATACCTTGTATCAACCATTATGCTTCTTTTAGGTTGAAGCTAAATTAAAATACGCAACGACTGCAAAAAACTCTGGATAACCCTTCTTAGGACGTGCAAAGTACAACACAAAGGTAAGTACATTAGTTTGACTTATATTAAACATTTTTTAATTTGCTCATCAATATGTTGTGTCTTTCAATACATTTCTGTTGTATGTATGAAATGCTCAGGGATTACCATACTGCAACTTTTCAAGTGGGTAGATATTAATCCAGTGATTGAGTCCCAACAATAAGAAAGATTCGATCAAGTTATCAAGAAGGAGAAAGAGCTTGAGAAGATACTCAAGCATTTTGAGAAGACACAAATTGAGTTATGTAAAATAGTAGATCGGCTTGAGAAGTTGCCGATGGTGTTATCGAATAGCTATAATGAAGTTTTGAAGGAGTTGGTGCGTCACGCACAAGAAGCTAAAAATAGACAATCACGCAGACTATTCCAAATTTATTTGAGTTTTGCGTTTGTAATTGCATGTTACCTGGTAGTGCTTAAGTAATTTCTGCCTAGGTAGCGCCTTATTGCATTTTTATTTTGGACTTCAACACTTATATTTAAGTAATTTGTGGGAATGTTTTCTATTTGTATTACTGTGTTCAACTCTCTGTTTGTTATTGAAAAAACAGTAGCCAAACATTATAATACCTAGAGGGGGTGAATAGGTGTTGTTTAAAAACTATGACAATTTAAAAATAAATCAATACAAACAAACAATCATTGAAGCATAACAACGAAATCAACACACTGATTTTGGTCACGAAGTAAAAACTCATTTGAAAAACCTCTTTAAAATCTAAAACCACTCAAGGTGTAAGACACCACCTCAAATCCACTATAGAAACTTTAGTTCGTTACAACTAATTTAGAAGCACTCACAAACTCATTGTAGTAGCTAAACTTGGCTTGCAATATTACGAGTGACCCACTCGATCTCTACACACATGTAGCGTCAAAACTCTGAACCTTCTATAACTTCTCACAAGAACATCTTGATCAACCCACTCAAACCTTAGAAAATTTGATTTGTCACGATACTCGCTCGAGTGGGATGTCAAACAAGCGTTGAACATGCCTTTTAGGCCAAACTCGCTCGAGTGACAAGCCGAGCAACTATCGAGCGAGATCACTACCTGCACTTCGCTCAAGCGCCATATCGAGCGAGATCTGCCTGCATTTCGCTCAAGCATCATGTCGAGCGAGATTTGCCTGCACTTCGCTTAAGTGCCATGTTGAGAGAGATTACTGCCTGCACTTCGCTTGAGCGCCAAGTCGAGCGAGATCACTTCCTCAATTTTGCTCGAGCCATTTTGAAGTTCATCAGGTGAAGTCACTCCATCATTGGTTACAACTCAATTATATAAGTTCTTTACAAGAAAATGCCAACCACACATTTTTACATCAACAGTTGTTGTTGACATTCTTCTAGTATATCTATCTCTTCAATTCTATGATGATGCTCTATTGGAAATTCTTGCCAAGATATTTCCAAATTGTCTAAATACCCAATTATCTGGCTTAGGCAGTGATAACCAATTATTTAAATACACAAGAACCAGATATTTGGAAAAAATTATCAGGCCAAAAAAATCGTAGAGTACCGAGACAAAAGAAATGCCTCCAAAATTTGACCAATACAATAAACTCATCATCATCAACTTTTTATAATAATTGGTGATAACCCATCAACAGTAAAAGATGAATTTTCACATGGGACTAGCATGGGGCTAGCATAACGCCCAAACATGGCAAGTATAATAACATAACGCCCATTAGATAGTATATTCACCTAATGGTGATTTCACATGGGACTAGCATCAAATAGCTCAAACATTATCTCTTTTTTTTCTCCCTATGAATAAAATCTAGCAAACAGGGTAAGTTACCTTCTAGTAGCACGCTATCCAAAATTTACATTCTCGCAGGTTCACATAATAAAAACTTCGGCATCAACAAAAGCTCTCGATCTCCAAAAAACTTTATCCACAACATTCGCTTCCTTTAACAAGATCTTGCCTACAAAGCCAACACGTTTTTCTATTGCTTCCTATCTTCTCCTACACAAGAAAGTTAACGAGGTTAGAATTACCTCAAGGAATTGAAGCTTCTTTCAACCAACGTTTAATTTGACCAAAAAAAATCGGAAGCATCCATGTATCTTATATTAATTAAAATGAAAGCATTGGCGGTTACTTGGTTACGCGCACGAATGACATCTTCTTCCAGAACTCGATGACACAACTTGGTGGTATCATATGTTATTACATATGCTAAATCATCTAAACAATCTGCATTAGAAATAACAAGACAACAAAATCATCAAAAATAAACGAACTTACAATAGTCCTATCACCATCCTCATTATCCCTATTTACTTGCCTTAAAGAAATCTCTTATTTCTCAATTTAAAAAAAAAAGAATAAGTCAAATCCACCTGTGAGTATGTTAATTAAATAACAATGACAGGAAGACAATAAACCCAAGACAGCAGGACAGTGGACAACCAATATCTTGACCCATGTTTCTTGTGCTCGTTGCGAAGCTTGTAGCGATGGGAGGAGGTGGAGCTTCCATCCAATCAGGAGATGAGCAACCAACATTCTACTAAAAGAGAAAAAAATGACTGCAATCAGAATTTTTTTCCATTTATATCATAAATAACTAAAAGAAAATAATGAAGTTAAGACCAGTATATTGCTTGGATCTTGGTTGCCATTTGGATGTGGAACTCCTTCAGATGACAATGCATGCATTGTCAAATCTAGAGAATTTAGTAGACCAGTTTAAGAGATGTCCTAACATAGAAATGAAATAAATAATTAGGAGACTTTAACATTGAGTTGCAATAAATTTAATAATTCTGAAATAACATACTGAGATTGGAGGACTTAAGATATATGGTGTTAGGGAAGATGGGTGTTCCTCCCCATTTTCTTGACGGCCCATTTGTAATAATTCTTCTTCGTCCTTTAGAATTAGGGTAAATGTTTAGGCCAATCAGAATATAAACATTTTAATTACCTAACCAGAAAAAGGAAAGGAAAGTATCACTTAACCATAATTTTTAGAAAATCTTCATACTTATCCAAAAAAAAAAAAAATCTTGAAATTGTCCATGCCCCGGGATAATTCAATTGAAACTTTTCATGATGTCCACTTTTAATGAGTGCAATATGTGCTTTGATCACCGTTAATAAGTTTCAAAACACATGAAAATGGCTAAAACTTTCTATATCCTACAAAAACGAAGGCACCTCTCAATTAATTAACTAAATTGGCTATATGCATGACGACAATCCTTAAATCCCATATTCTAATTATTACTATTATCATCATGCCAAATCATATTCATTATGTTCTTTATAAAGTCTATACAACTTGCAATCAATTCCACTAAATGTAAGTTGATCATCTTTTGAGCAACTTACAGCTGGTCAGGGGATAGTCTTTATAGAAACAAGGCATTCAAATTTGGAAAGATTGCATGCCAAAGATGGTTTTTTTTTTTTTAAAATTGTTTATCCTAAATCAAGTTGCACCTGTAATAAATAATATGCAAATATTAGATGTGATATTTATGTTGGTGGGTATATATACTGTTAAAATATGTAAATAATGACTTCAACGAAATAAATTAATAAAAAGGAATTTCTGAATGTGATGATGAGAATTTAAAATTAAACATTACAAACAATCCTCAACATCTACAATAGTTCCAGAAGATGTGAATTTTCTTTATCACTTTTTTTTTACCATATTTTTCAAGTATTAAAAAATGATTTTGATGTATAACAAAAGATTAGAATCCTGAGAAAGGATAATATCATTATCTCCCATAATTTGATTCCTACATCTAATAAACTACTTATTAAATTTAAAATACTTTATATTATACAATATAGTAATCAAAATATCAAGATGGACTAGTTATTAGATTGGTCCAATGAAAGATATATAAATTAACATTTTAGTTATGGTCCAACTCTAGCCCCCCATTAATTAATGTTAAACTTACCATCATCTTAAGTCATGCGATCGACCACATGGAATCTTAGCTTAAAAAATACAAAACAAAAAACATTTGATTGTTGTTTTTAAAGGTGTTTGTGTTTTTTAATGCATTGCCAAGTGACAAGTGTAGAAGGAGTTAGGCAGGAAAGGACGACATCATGTTTTGGCAAAGCTAGCTTTTGAATCTTGATGCTTCTGAAATATGGCCTCTCGACGACACTCCTCACCCTTTTGCACATGGCTGGCCGGCCTCACTAATTACACCCTAAATTAAATAATTAAGATCAAAGAAAAAATATCTTTATAATCTTTTTTACATTAGACATTATGTATAATTCTTTTTAATTTTAATTTTTTTATTAAAATATTAGTGTATATTTGTATTGTCCCATTGTTAATGTTGAAGATCATATATATTAAGCTTTTTGTTGAGGGAAAACACATATCTATAGTACTTATGAATTTGTATTATTGTTTTTGGAATTTGTTATATTTATTATTGATTGTGATATTAAATATGTAAAATTAATGCAACAAGTATGCATGAACCTGCTTCCAATGAAAACTGATTAATTTCTTTTTAATTACTTTACTCCTATGGATTATCGGTTTATAATCCATTGATGGGGGCTCTTATTTTTTTTTCTCCTTATATTTAAAACAGATGGAAGGTAGTTTTATTGATAGTGCATGGGGTTCCAGTTCAGCTCATATATCAAGATATGGAGGAAGCCACCAGTCCTTTGGTACCTTCTTCCACGAATATCTCAAATCCTAGACCCACACCATCTTTGCCCCCAAGGCCAAAAAGAGCCAGGAAGACTACAAACCAATTTAGGGCATGTGATCATTTTAATAAGATTGAACCTGCTGATGCCGATGCACCTAAAGCTCAATGCATGCATTGCCTGAAGCTTCTTAAATGCCATTATAAAAATGGCACTTCATCATTGACACACCACCTAGAATAGAGTTGTCCGAATTCTCCCCTTAGACGGAATAGAAATCTTGGGATAGATAAATCACTGCCACACATTGGAGTTAGGATGGAAGGTAGAGGATTTAGTCCTCAAGGGTTATGACAATATGACCGTAAAACATTAAAGACAATGATTTCCAATTTATTTATCCAGTGTGAAATGCCATTTAAAGTTATAGAGTATCCGACATTTGTTAACCTTATGGGTAATTTAGAGCCTAGACATAACTTGCCATCTCGAACCACCTTCCAAAGAGAGTGTATTGGTATATACAAGGAGGAGAAGTAAAAGTTAAAGACTTTGTTGAGTAACCAAAGAGTTTGTTTGACCACCGATATATGGTCATCGTTACAAAACAAGAGTTATATTTGTGTCACATGCCATTATATTGATCAAAGTTGAGCATTATACAAAAAAATCATAATGTTTTCCAAGATTGATAATAGTAAGGGTGAGACTATTGCTTGGATGTTGAATTCTTGTTTGATAGATTGAGAGATTAAACGCCTTTGTGCGATCACTGTGGATAATCACCCCGCTAATAAAATTGCTGTTACTCATGTGAAGAGGAACTTCAAATATAAGGAGTTCACAATTTTGGGAGGTGAGCTTATACATGTGCGTTGTGCTGTACATATTTTAAACCTTGTTGCATATGAAGGTTAAAAAATTATAACTAATGCCATAGATAAAATTAGAGAAGCAATAAAATTTGTGAGATCTTCACCGGTAAGATTTGATTTGTTTAAATCATGTGCAAAAGAGATGAATATTGTGTGGGAAAAAATAGTGTGTCTAGATATTTCTAATAAATGGAACTCAACATACCCAATGCTTTGTGTTGCTGAAAAATAAGAAAAAGCTTTTGGACTTATGGGATTGAAGGAGTCTACGTTTTTGGCACCTTCGTTTGAAGATTGGAAACTGGCTCGTATTTTATTCAAGTATCTAAAAGTTTTTTATGATGCCACTTTGAAAGTTTCAGGCTCATCATACGTGAGCTCTAATTTATTATTTCAAGATATTTGTGTAATTGATAATACTTTGAACAAAATGGGTCAGAATGAGGATGATGATATGTTGATACAGATGGCGTCTGCTATAAAAGTTAAATTTGATAAATATTGGGGGACACTGTTAAGATGAACTTTATTATTTATGTAGCTTTTGTTCTTGACCCTCGATATAAATTTAAAACCTTGTCTTATTGGTTTAAAAAGTGCAAAAGAGATGAATGCATAAAAAGAATTGAGACCAAAGTAAAATTGCTCATGAATCGTTTGATTGAGCAATACCACAAGTTTTTTGGGCAAAACAGTTCATTCTCAAGTATGGCCCAACAAAGTTCCTCAAGTATTATTGCTGAAGACATGGTCTTTGAAGATTTTGATAGATCCCTAGATCAACATTTTCATGAGGAAGACAGTTCGGAACTTAGCGGAGACATGGAGAGGTATTTGTCAGATGTGATTGAGCCAAAAGTACCTGGGTTTGATATTTTGGATTGGTGGAAGAGGAACTCATTCAGATATCCTATCCTTGCGGAGATCGCTCGTGATATATTAGTCATTCCTATATCCTCTGTAGCATTCGAGTCCGTATTCAGTACCGTTGGACGTGTAATAGATCCATGCCGAAGCTCATTAGCACCGAAGAATGTCCAAGCACTAATCTGTGCCCAAAATTGGTTGAGTTGTAAGCCACTTAGTCCTTGGAAAGGGGAGGAGGATGTAGAAAACGTTGGCATCGAAGGTAAACGTATTTATTTGTTAACTTGATTTTTTTTTATTACTAATTTATTTATTTAACTTAACTTCTACATTTTTTTGTTGTTGTTGAAGGTAACTCTCTTTCTTCAACTTCAATAACATAAGTATATGGACTCACACTAATGCATTGAAAACTTTCCTTTTGCAGCAAGTTGGATTTCTTTTATATTTATATATTTGTTATATTTTGATTCTGGAGTTAGTAAAAGTGGATCAAAAGAAAACTGAAGCTGTATTTTGATTGTTAGAGTTAGTAAAAGCTATATCTTGATTGCTATATTTATATATATATATATATATATTGAGATACTTTATTATGTAATTTATATATATAGAAGCATTAGGTAATTTATGTTGATCTCTGCTATCTGTAAACCTGATAGTCTGCGTGTGAGTTATAGAACCCGTGATAACATCTTTGGGATAAAATATAATTGAGTAATATTATGAAGATTTTTTATTTTTATTTTTTTTAAAAATTGATTTTTTAAAAAAAATATTTTTTCACTATAGCATCTAATTTCTTAAGTTATCCACACAAAGCTTGTATTCCTAAAAAAATCCTACTCATCTTAATTTTCTGAATACTATAAATTCAAACATCTTAAATATATAGTTTACACAATTTACACATGATTTACCCATTTAGCCATTCGAGGTTTTGATTAAATTTATGTAACATTTACTGGGTCTTTTCCTTTCCCAGCTACACTAATATTGATACCATGTGCCAGTTCTCTCTTTTTAATTTGGAATCTTTCACTTGATTACTATATAGCCAAAAGTGACATAATTAATATTTTAGACAATTATATGGTTTAGAGTCAATTTGATCTCTCCTAAAGTTTCGTTCTATGAGAATTACAGATATCCTTTATTTATGCAGATTATTGAGATCCTGAAACTGGTAAAAAGGTCACCATCAGTAATGAAGAAACATAGGTGGCAAAGGAAGAAGAGGAAGTTTAAGGAGGAGGATATAATACTTTTTGGTGTCGTTTTAGCTTTACCTTTTCCCTAGTTTTTAATATATTCATGAAAGGAAGAGAAAAGAAAATCCCTTGTTGATTTATCAAATCCCTTGTTAGCAGACTTATTCATTATGTGCAAGCTTACATTCTCCTGATGATCATGATCTATGGTTTATTTACATTTTTTAATTAATTTTTACAATCTATGGACTAAAGTTTTGAGGCATTTTCTAAACTATACTGAAAAGAAAAGAAAGGGATAGTCAGGGAAAAAATGATATTATAATTTTTTTCAATTTTTTTTTTTTAGTTTTAACTCTTATTTAAAAAAAAAGTTAATCCGGATACCCGGATTTTAAGAGAGAAAGAGAAAAATCTGGTTATCCAATTTTAAAATCGAGTATTCGGATATGATTTGGTTATTTATCTGGATTGTAACTGGATTTAATCCAGGCAGATAATTGTCCGATTTTTAAGATCTGGTCCGGATCCGGTTATGGCCAGATATCCGGTTATGGCCGGATATCCGGATCCGGATCCGGTTCCGGTTGAACAATCCTAATGGCAAGTATATTAATATCAATGAATATATAACCAAATATATAGAAATTATTATTGTAAAACTAAACGTTTGTCCATTTTAAGAAACTCATATACATATACATACATATATATATATATATATAGAGAGAGAGAGAGAGAGAGAGTAAATCTATGTGAAGTTTGTCCATTTTCGAAGGAAAAAACCCACATAGATTACCAGATCAAACACTCTAAATTAAATCGATTATTTGTCATTTTTAAGCAACTCCAAGTTGACTCAAACCACCCAGATATATATATATATATATATATATATATATATATATAATTGCATGAGGAGAGCAACATGCTAAGAAATAAGCAAGAAGACAAAAAAAGGGTTTTCTCCCCCAACTGAGTACGACTTTTTGTTTCGATTCATCAACTTTGAAAACTTCTCAAAAGTAAATCTTACAAAATCGATTTAGGATTGATGATCATCGAGACCCTCTAATTTATTCTGGTACTTGAAATTTGATAGTATCGATCTTTTTGTATAAATTATAACCAAAAAGCGACTTATTTTACAAGTAAAATAATCAAAGCAACATTTTTATTTTGATAAAACAATAGATGTAATCATGGAGTTATAAATGATGTGTAATCGTTTAAAAAACAAAAAATATATATGAGATCAACATGAAAAAATTTAATTTTTTTCTAAAGTGATTGTACATCGTTTACAACTCTACAATTGTATATAGCATTATCCTTTTATTTTACATTGAATGGATATTAAACAATATCCGGTAATATATTTAATAGAACATTAGTTGTAATATACAAGTTGACACAAACAACATAATACAAGTAAAATAAATAGAAATGAATATATTTTCTCCATTTTTTTTAGAAGACGTGTCTCCTAATTTTTTCAAACTTTTAAATAATTCAACTTTTTTACCTATTAAAATAATAGTTAGATTAAAAGTTATATTCTAACTATTTTTTTACTTTATAATTTTTTTATTCCACTTCTTCTTTTCCATTTATCAGAATTTCATAAACATCTTAACTTAAATTATTTCCTACCATCCAAAATTTATCTCAATATTATATCATTATTTATTCTAAAACGTCTCCATAATTTTACAATCAAAGCTTCACAAATAAATCCACTTGTTTTTTTTACTTACAAATTAAAAAAAAAAATCACTTGTTTTATCTTCTTGTCTCGTTCACAGCACTGATGCCGGCATTCTGTCAAAGGGTGCTCCTAGCGATTTCGATAATTGAGATTTCGATTAGGTCTTAATTTCAACATTATTATTTATTTTAATTTTTTGTATAATTTTTAAGTAAATATTTTTAAATAATGTATATTCTTTTTATATGATTTTTTTAATATATTAAAATATTTTTTAAAAATATTAAAAAATTATAACATTATTTAAAAATACTTACTTAAAATTATGTAAAAAAAAAAAAAAAAAAATTAAAATCAAGACCCAATCCGAATCTCAATTGTGGAAATAAATAGCATTTTTCTTCAGTCAAAAGCACATTTGACTTACCTCGTCCTAGGATTGAAATATAAGTGCCGAACCTAGCCAATAGGCCACATTATTAAATATTGATAATGATTCAAAATGATTAAATATTGATAAAAATGATTCAAAAGTCAAAAGGAACAAAAATCTATTAAATTACCGAAAATTGAGGAAAAACCCTCTCACATTAGAAATTAAAAAAAAAAAAAATACAGGACACCAATTTCTTGTCTTCCCAGTACACTCCCAAAGATAGTCAAGCACAAGTTTGATTATTTATTTATTAATTTTTTAATTCAGAAAGAGGGCACAATTCTAATTTTATTAAAAAATTCCACACGAAAGACTGATAATAATCGAACACATGGAATTACCAAGCATTCAAATCGAAATCTAGCACAAGTTTGATCTAACGACCCAAACCATTTTTTCTTTCAAATTATGAATCCCTGTCCTAACTTCCTACAAAGATAAGTTATCATCATCCTTTTCTTCTTCTTTCCTTCTGCAAATGGCTCGGTCAACACTTGCTCATATTCATCGTCCTTTGCTTCTTCTTCTTCTTCTTCTCCTCGTCCTTGTTATGGTCTCCCATATTCCTTCTGCAATTTCTCAAGCTATTAATAACAACATAACTGTGGGTTCCTATCTCGTTCCCACTAGTGATAGCTCCCCTTGGGCCGCTTCACCATCTGGAGATTTTGCATTCGGATTCCGCTCCCTTCCAGGTCAAGAAGATCAATTCCTTCTCGCAATCTGGTTCGCTAAGATACCGGAAAAAACCATAGTTTGGTCTGCAAACAGAGATTTCCCAGCAGACCGAGATTCAATCGTGAAGCTAACCACCACCGGACAGATTGTGCTCACGAAATCAGATGGGTTGTACTTGTGGGGTTCCGGAAACACCGGAAATGCTCCGGTATGGTACGGAGCCATGCTCGACACCGGAAACTTGGTAATAAAGAGCACAGACTCAAGCATTATGTGGGAGAGCTTCAAGAATCCGACCAACACCATTTTACCAGCCCAAGTATTCGGTGTTGGGAACAGCCTTTTGTCTAGTCGATCCGAAAGCAATTACCAGCAGGGTATATTTCAGCTCCGTTTAACTGGTAATTATGATCTGATTCTTAATCAAATCGATGTATATACCAAAAACCCTTACGGCGCTTACTATAGACAGAAGAACGTTTCAGAGCTGATATTGGACAAGTCAGGGTATCTTCAAATCAGGAGCTCGCCGAGTGGAAATATATCAAACCTTACACCAGAGAGCGAGGCCAATGGAGAAGAGTCATATTACAGGGTAACACTCGATTTTGATGGAGTTTTAAGACTCTATGCTCACCCAAAGAAATTCAATAATGGCAACCAAAACTGGTCCACTGTCAGGTTTGTTCCTGACAATATCTGCCTCAGCATTTTTGACTATTTAGGAAGTGGCCCATGTGGGTATAACAGTATCTGTGCATTGGCTCAAGATGGTAAGATAAATTGCCAATGCCCACCTGGGTTTTCTCTCAAGGATGTAAAGGACAAGTATGGGGGCTGCAAACCAGTCAATATGAGCTATATGCAGCAATGTGACCAGAAGGGATCTGTGATTGCAGAGGAATACTATGAATTATTGGAAATGGAGTTCGTGGATTGGCCTTTAGCTGACTACGACCTGCTGCAACCTACAACAGAATATGAATGCAAGACATCTTGCCTGCGTGATTGTTTTTGTGCAGTCGCCATTTTCCAGGATCCAAAGTATAATAATGGTATAGGAAGATGTTGGAGAAGTTGGGGAAGTTGGAGAAATTGGTGGAAAATGATGAAGAGGCTTTGAGTGATTTGAAGAAGGTGAAGAAGTTGGTGAAAGTGGCAATTTGGTGTGTTCAGGATCTGCCAACATTGAGGCCATCCATGATAGAAGTCACTCATATGCTAGAAGGCATTCTTGAGGTTTCTGCACCTCCATGTCCTTTCCTCTACGGTTCAGATTCCGTAACTGTTCTGTCAAATAATCAGCAGTAAGAGTTGAATCAATCACTTACAGAGCTGTGGTTATTTCATGGAGATTACTAAAAAGACTATGTTTTAGGTAGGAATTTGATAATCGTGTTCTGTTATAGATTAGAATTTACTATTGCTGTATTTATATTTCTATGTTGGTCATGCTATTTTTCTTTATTATCTGTCCAAATCGTGCATTGTTTCCAAAGGAATCCGATCGCATCTGTTTTTCTTTTTGAAGGCATTTTGATCATGGGGCGCTTGAATCCGGCATAGTCTTGTGAGGAAACTATCCAGTGAAAAAGTGGTCTTGGATTTGGGCCTTTGGCAGCCCAACTCAATGCAGACACTTCAGAGGCTACAGTACTGACCTTTTTCTCTCTTGTTGTTCTTTGAATCCAAATATACAATACGAGGAATCTTCTAACTTTCCCCTCTAATTAGCAAGTGGGCCTCCGGCTCAATATCTGTGGCTTTGAAGTTGATGTTATTATATTTTAATATAACGATGGTATTTTAGTAACATAATGTTATTTTTACAAGTTATTTTATAAAAATATTTCCCAATAATTATGAAAAGAGTTGGCTAATGAGTTGACTGGTCCTTGGATCGGATGACGCACGGCTATATGTCAAGTGTCAATTTTATAGCGCACAATCTAAACATAAATTGGGCATGACCTCCCACATTAATGTGGTATAGGAAGTACTATTTTCATTTTGGGCATCTCCTCGTCCTCCACATGACTCTCAAATGGGCACATCTTTTGTCTCCAAATAGCTAGCTTTTAAGTTTTTAACTCGTTGGTCCTTTATTTTTACACTTTTTGCTCATAAAAAGAATATATATATATACATACACATGCATACGTAACATTGATTTGATTCTCCAGTTTGTTTGGTAGATAGAGTTGAAATAAAAGATACCATCATGCATATATGCAATGAGCCAATCTGTTTCCAGATCGGCCAATCATCAGTTTGAGGGTCGCCTGAAATAATTCTACTTAATTAAAATGATCCTTTTTGAAAAATTTTAATTCTTATATATAATTAATTACCAACCATCTGGTAATTAATATCTTTCATTCAGATTCAATTTAATAATAAAAAAAAATTACACTTACGGAGGCCAAAGTGATGGCATCTTTTTTACTTGATTAATTAATTTAGCTATTAATTTGGACTGTTCGTTGAATGTTTTTATGTGATTGCAGGACTGCTACTGCCTAATCGCGCATGTAATAATATTGGAGCTCCAATATTCTTATATTATTATTATTGTAATGAATAAAATGAATCAGTCGGCAGTCGCCTCTGTCCCACCACTAAAATTATGTGAATGACCCTACTACTATTATTTTAAATTTCGCATAGTGACTTGCATAGTATTTTCAAAACCTATAAATAGGGGTTTCAATTGTAATGAAATTCATAAGAAAAATAGAGAGAAAAAGAAAGTTTCAGTTTTTAAAAGTTTCAGAGAGAGTTTCTTATTTCTCTTTTGCAATAGTAGTTTCTTTCTTTAGTTTCATAACACGTTATCAGCATGAGGTTCTACCGATACTGAAGCTAGTGATCTTCTATTTCAAGTAAGTTTTTCAATATATTATTTGCAGTCCTCGAAATAAATATTAAAGATAATATTGCTGAATATTACTTGATAAATTTTATTTTTATTCTCATGATAATGTGAATATATTTCTTAAATTCACAGATTTATTTTTGTAATATAATGTCAAATATTGAGATTTATTACTATTGACATTTCTGAAAAATATTATTTATTCAGGATCCTTGATGATATCTATTTGGATATGATGATGAACTTGAAAGATACAATCATAGAAGAAAACCATGTGTCCCTGAAGGATCGTGCTGTGTATCTCTTGATGAAAAATCATGTTACTGTATGAAATGAATTAAGAGAGTGATATAAGCACCAAAAGATGTAATTCTCTCAAAAGATCATTATGATTTATTGCACCTGAAGTTGCAAGATATTAAGAGTGATATTGAATATTCTGCACTCTTTAAAATTAGCTCAATATTAAAATTATGTAGTGAAAATATCACTGATAATGATATATAAAAGAATACATTATTTTTCATACCTCGAATGTGCTCCTGCAGTAGCAATATTGAGAGTGAAAGTTCAACAAATATTCGGAACTTTTATTTTGTCTTCCAGTAATTGAGCTAATAATGAGTTTTTGTTACACCAGTTACGTCCTATTAATGATATCGAATTTACACTATTCTTAGAAGTGAACAGAGCATCCTTTCAAAAGAATTAAGGGCGTAGACGTGGTAGAAAAACTATAGAATTGTTGGTCCCAAAAGCGACAACACTAAAGATGATAAAAATATATTGTATCACCAGAAGTAATTCAACTCAGAGAATGATAAAGGCCCTCAGAATAATTCTTCATAAAAAGATGAAGATGTTTGTCATAGATGTGGTATGACTAAATAGTAGTCACGTACCTGTTGTACGGCCAAGCACTTGATTTACTTATACTAAGTTTTTATATATAAACTTATTAATATTTCATCATGTTTTGAAATAATGAAATATCGGTGCCTGAAGCACGACAAGAAATTATTTGGGATAATAAAGTCCTATTTAAATTTGATCATCTTACAAATAAATGTGAACCAGAAGTTCAGAGGATTATCTATCTACAAAGTGTTGCAAATCAATTACATGATATATTTATTGACACTAAAGGTGTTGTAAAATCATATATTACTGCTGTTAATGCTTAAGCAATAATTGAAGTTCCTGAAGGACGCGTTGTTAAAATAGCAATAAATGAGTCTAAGATACACCTGAAGCGTTGAAGACCTTTTGGTGCACAAGAAAAATAAAAATCGGTGCTCATGAAGAGACCGTATTTTCTGTATAAAATATAATCCTCCTGAAGAGGAAACCTCCTGAAGAGTGTAACTCCTGAAGAATATAACTCCTGAAGAGAAAACTCCTGAAGAGTATAAACCTTCTGAAGAGAAACCTCCTGTAGAGGTGCTTCATGAAATGTTTTCCCCTGAAGAGGAACAATGAGATCTCAATACATTTCATGAGTACTGGAAAATTTATGGATAGAAATAAAATTGTTGTCGACAACATATATGATAACACTTGATATTACCAGAAGTAATGAAAAAAGTGAGCCAAAAACCGTCGAAGAATGTCGACGTAGAAATGATTGGCCAAAATGAAAAGCAGTTATTAAAACTGAATTAAACTCGCTAGTGAAGCGAGATGCATTTGAACTTGTTGTCCAAACACCAAAAGGTGTAATATTTGTCAGATATAAATGAGTATTTATACGAAAGCGTAATGCGAAATGAAATTGTGCGGTATAATTTGTCGTACAAGGTTTCCTGTACAAACCCGAGAGCAATTATGAGGAAACATATTTCCTTGTTATGAATGCAATCACATTCATATTTTTAATCAATTTGGTTATTACAAAAGGATTAGATATGCAGTTAATGAATATGGTCCCTGCATATTTATAAGGATCATTAGATCATTACATATATAAAGATTTACGATACTTGAAGCATCTAATCCCTGTACATTTAGGAGTATGTACTTTATAAAGTTTCAAAGATCTTTATATGGGTTAAAGCAATCCGGACGCATGTGGTATAATTGAATCAACAAGTATCTATTGAAAGAAGGATTTAATAATAATCCTATATGTCCATGTGTTTTATCAAAATCCAGATTTGCCATTATTGCAGTTTACGTTGATGATTTACCTTGTTAGAACTCTTGAAAAGATTACAAGGGTTGCTATAAATTCAAGGAATGCATTTGAAAAAGGAAAGATCTTATTATTCAATTCATAGATCAGTTACAAGAATTTGAGACTTCTAGCCTTATCTCTCAAATGCATTTGCTTTTCATAAAGCAACATACCATCCTTATCTAAAGGATTAGGCAGTCGAAATAAAGAGGCAAGTAAGGATTTTAAATCCTTATTCTCTTGCTTTAAGTCTGCAATTTTTCTGTCAGACTCTTGAACGAGTCGTTGAAGTACAGAAACCTTCTCGTTAAGTTTCTCAATCTCACGATTTTTGGATTGTAATCGGTTGGAAAATCTAACAATAGAGGAGGAGTATCGGGTGCCGAGAGTCACCAGCTCATAAACGGCTTCACGATCTGACTTATTAGCCAGATCATTTGCTTGCTACAACATAGCACCTGCAGAAGATGCAGGATCAACTTGTAATCGAGGTGAAGGATACCTTATATGTTGATCATGAGAAATAGTAAAAGGAAATTGATGAGCCATTGGAAATTTGTAGAATAAGAATACAAATACAGATGAATTATAGATATGAGAAGAAGATTTGATGCATACTAAATGAAACTAAAGACGGTTCTTATAAAAATGGAAATAAGAATAAGACAAACCATCATCTCTTCAAAAGCCAGCGAGATTAATTACTGCTATCCCTATTTTCTTGTAAACGCTGAACCTCTGCCGTTAGCTGCTGTTGTTGACTTTGTATCTAAGCTCTCTCTCGTTCCAGCTCTTCTACTCGTGTTTTCAGGTCACGAGAATACCAGTTTACAAGTTTCTTTAGCTCCTTGTTTTCTTGTCTTAAATCTTTATTTTTTCTATTTTTAGTTGCAAGCGTTTGATGCAACTCAGATATTTGATTTTTAAGATGATCAACCTTACTCGCTCTCGCCAGTAGCCTATGAGACATGGTTGTAAGAGATGCAGCATATTGAGCACTGAGGGTTCTTGATGCTGCAACAATTTCAGGATCAGATTTACTAGAAAGATATATCTCTGCTCCTATCATGGTGTTTACAGCCTCAGGAGAAAATATAAGTGGTTGAGGTATAAAAGATTCGTGGTTTAAATCTGGGACATTAGAATTTCTATCAGACATAATATCGTTCTGAATGAATAACAACTGTATCTATGAGGAATGCGAGATTTTTTTTTCTGGAGTAAACCAATGGTAAAATTGGTTATATTTAAACAACAACCCGAAACCTTCAAATCTCTTCAAGATCTCGTTTGTCCACAATGTCAAGCGGATTTGATTTTCCGCCGAACCGATAATATTAGACCTCAAAGCTTTTACAACTTTTATCATACATAGATGGTTTCCAATTTTATTTCCGCCTTATATAAACAAGTTCTCCCTAATAACGCTGAATGAGGGAGAGAAAATTTTAGATGAAAATATTATCATACTCTCTCTAATGCATTATTTAGTTGGAGATCGTGTTTGAATTCTTAACTTGTTATATATACTGAAATTATATTTGCTTATTACTTGAAATTATATATACGCATATTATCAGGGGGAGTTTAAGTATTACTGCAGGTATCAGATTTCTATTAAGTTTGTCAACCAGATATTATCTTTCATCTTCAAATCACTCAGAGATTATTGCAATTCATGAAACAAATAAACCATAACCATAAATTTCAATCATCTTAATATTTTCAAAATTTCAAACCTTAAATCATGCCATGCATATGTGAAAGATGACAATAAATGATCTTAATATTTTCAAAGTTCAAACCTTTAATCATGTCATGCACATGTGAAAGATGACAATCAATCATCTTTCAAAATTTTCAAATTTAATTTTTAAAATATTCATGCACATGTGGAAAATGTATTTTAATACTTTATGATAAAATATTAATTTTGAACCTTAATCCTAATTTCGAATTTTTAAGAGATTTACAATATTATTCTATGACTTTAATGTGAACTTGTTCCCTTCTTGCTCATACTTGCTTCCTTGATGTGCTTGATTCTATTATGTGGACAACTTGAACTTGAAACTTCTTTATTCTTTGAATTCATTTGTTATCATCAAAATCCATGTGTAGATTTACACGAAACTTGAAACCTTGAGTTCAACAATCTCCCCCTTTTTGATGATGATAAATGCTTGATAGAACCTGAAGTCTGTATTAATACTTAAGCTCCCCTTGAGAATGTGCGTTAGTTTTTCAAGCAAAAATATAGATATAATTCCAAGCATATATAACAAGTTTAGCAAATTAAACAATGTTAATATTCTAGTCTAAAACTTCTCCCCCTTTTGACATCATTAAAAAGGAATCATAAGATATATTCCTACAATAACCAATAGACAAATAAAACGCTGCATTAGTAGAGATTGTAGAGAATTCGGTGGGTAACCACACGTGTTCGACAAAACCTGCAAAGGCTGGAGGCCTAGTTTCGATAATTCGGTGCGGAAGGAGATTTTGTAAAGAGCTGAATAATTGAAACCACCCGTGCCCGACAAAACCTGTAAAGGTTGGAGGCGTAGCTCTGGCAATTCGGTGCAGAGATTTGATCCGCTTGATGTTGCTGAAAAATGAGATATTATCATGATTTGTAAGTTTGTCTTGTTCTTATTTCTGTTTCTATAAGAGCAATTCTTAACTTTATCTATTTCGCATCAAGCTTTCTTCTCATCTTTGCAATTTGCTTGCATTCTCATTCTACAATTTTTCAATGGCTCGTAGATTTCCCTTCAGTGCTTCTCTTGATCAAGATTTGAGGTATCCTTCACCTCAGTCTCAATCTATTTCTGCATCTGTCGTGGGTGCCATGAAGCAACAAGAGACTGATTTAACTAATAAATCAGATCATGACGCCATTTACGAGCTTGTGGGTCTCGAAACTCGATACTCATCATCTATCGTCGCGTTTTCTGCTCGGTTGCAGTCCAAAACTCTCGAAATTGAGAAGTTTAGCGAGACTGTTTCTGTACTTCAATGACTTGTTTATGAGTCTGTTGCCCAGATGACTAACACAAGAGGGGGGGTGAATTGGGTTATATTAAAAAATTAATACTTATAAACTAAATATACAATATAAAATATAATCAAAATATAAAGCAGTAGGAAATATAAAGAGTAGGGTAAGAGAAAGCAAACTCAGTATTTTTACGAGGTTCAACCCCACTGCCTACGTCCTCGCCTCAAGCTACCCCTTGAGGATTCCCAAATCCACTATTCAATCTCCTTTAGGTGGAGATAGAAACCTATTACACCTTTGAGCAGCACCGCTCCAAAGATTCCGTGTAGAACACCCTCTACACTTCCAATCACCTCACACTTGGTGATTCAACTATTCCCTGTGTAGAACACCTTCTACACACACAAGGGTTATACACACCCTCTTACTTCCAATCACCTCACACTTGGTGATTTAACTATTCCCCGTGTAGAACACCTTCTACACACACAAGGGTTATACACACCCTCTTACTGATACAAGAATTGATAGTGGGTAGACTATCAGAAAACACTCCTCAATGAGTGAAATAAGAACAATACAGCACAAACTATATCTCTCTCAACAAGAACAAGAATTAAGGCTCAAAACTTTAGAAAAGAGAGAATGAGAGCTTTGAAAGAATGATGCAAAATTTAGCAATAGATGTGTAAGCTCTTGTTGTGATTTTTGCAAAACTCAAGTGAGCTATTTATAGGTAAATGAGTCTTCAATTTCAAATTTGAAAAGATTCCCATGTCAAATAAGAGCACTATTCACTTTTCAAAAAATTCAAATAAAAACATTTCCTTTTTGCATTTGTCAAAGACAACTCCATTCATTTTTCAAAGAAATCAAACCTAATCTTTTACTTTTCATACAAGACAAAATGAGCATGATTTATTTTTCAAACCAAATCATCTTCTTTTTGCATATGTCAAAAAAACACACAATCACCCTTTAAGATTTTCAAACAAATCATCTATCTTTTATATTTATAAAAAAAAACACACAACCACCATTTAAGATTCTCAAACAAAATCATCTACCTTTTGCATTAGTCAAAAAAACACACCACCTCCCTTCAAGACTTTCAAACAAAATATGCACATGTCAAATATGATAATCAATCATCTTATAAAATCAAGTTTTTATAAAAAAATATAATTTTCGAAATTATTTTGTTTGATGGTGTTATGCACATGTGAAAAAACATAATTTTCAAAACTAAGACATTTAAAAATGTCTTGCATATGTGGAAAAAGTAATTTGATGTTTTATGAGAAAAAAGAGTAATTTGGAGCCTTAATCCAATTTCTAATTTTATCAAGAGATGTACAAAAATAATCTATGAGCTTTATTTGTAGACTTGATATCTTTCTTGCTCATGCTTGATTTCTTGATGTGTTTAGCTCCCTTCATGCATAGACAACTTGAGCTTGAGTTTTCAATATTATTTGTTATCATCAAAATTTATACGTAAATACGAGACTTGAAACCTTGGGTTCAACAATCTCCCCCTTTTTGATGATGACAAATACTTAGTAGAAATCTGCGACCTGCAGTAATATTTAAGCTCCCCCTGAAAATGTGCGTTAGTTTTTCAAGTAAAAATATAAATATAATTCCAAGCATATATAACAAGTTTAGCAATTTAAATAATGTTAAAGTTCTAGTCTAAAACTTCTCCCCCTTTTGGCATCATTAAAAAGGAATCATAATTAGATCAATAAGATATATTCCTGCAATAACCAATAGATAAATAAAACGCTGCGTTAGTAGAGACTGTAGAGAATTCGGTGCGTAGCCACACGTGTTCGACAAAACTTGCAAAGGCTGGAGGCCTAGTTCCGGTAATTCGGTGCGGAAGGAGATTTTGTAAAGAGCTGAATAATTGAAACCACCCGTGCCCGACAAAACCTGCAAAGGCTGGAGGTGTAGCTCTGGCAATTCGGTGCAGAGATTTGATCCGCTTGATATTGCTGAAAAATGAGATATTATCATGATTTGTAAGTTTGTCTTGTTCTTATTTCCGTTTCTATAAGAGCAATCCTTAGCTTTATCTATTTCGCATCAAGCTTTCTTCTCATCTTTGCAATTTGCTTGCATTCTCATTCTACAATTTTTCAATGGCTCGTAGAATTCCCTTCAGTGCTTCTCTTGATCAAGATTTGAGGTATCCTTCACCTCAATCTCAATCTATTTCTGCATCTGTCGTGGGTGCCATGAAGCAACAAGAGACTGATTTAGCTAATAAATCAGATCATGACGCCATTTACGAGCTTGTGGGTCTCGGAACTCGATACTCATCATCTATCGTTGCGTTTTCTGCTCGGTTGCAGTCCAAAACTCGCGAAATTGAGAAGCTTAACGAGACTGTATCTGTACTTCAACGACTTGTTTATGAGTCAAACAAAAAAATAGTAGAATTAAAGCAACAGAATAAGGATTTGAAATCCTTGCTTACCTCTTCATTTCGATTGCCTAATCCTTTAGACAAGGATGGCATGATGATTTATGAGGAGCAAATGCATTTGAATGATGAGGCTAAACGTCTCAAGTTTCTGTAGGTCATTTAAGATAATGAAATAAAAGTATCTAGCAGATATCCATGGCATGCATCATTCCTATTTCTCTTCTAATCATGCATAGTCTATCTTCTGGTAGGGGTTTTGTGAAAATGTCTGCCAATTGATCATGTGTACTAGTGAATTCTAATATAATATCGCCCTTTTGCACATGATCTCTAAGAAAATGATATCTAATTTCAATATGTTTGGTCCGAGAATGTTGTATTGGATTCTTTGAAAGATTTATAGCACTTGTATTATCACATTTGATTGGAATATGATTGTACATAAGTTTAAAATCCTCAAGTTGTTGCTTCATGTAAAGAATTTGAGCACAACAACTACCCGCAGCAACATATTCTGCCTCAGCAGTAGATAGTGCAACAGAATTTTGTTTTTTACTAAACCAAGAAACTAGTGCACGACCTAAGAAGTGACATGCTCCACTAGTGCTTTTTCGATCTATTTTACAGCCAGCATAATCTGCATCTGTGTAGCTGATTAGATCGAAAGATGTGTGCTTAGGGTACCATAACCCTAAGTTAATTGTACCACTAAGATATCTAAGAATGCGCTTAACTGCAATTAAATGCGATTCTTTTGGAGATGATTGAAAGCGTGCACATAAGCACACACTAAACATAATATCTGGTCTACTGGCTGTCAAATATAATAAGCTACCAATCATACCTCGATATACCTTCGAATCAACTAGTTTACCGGTTTCATCTTTATCAAGTTTAGTGGATGGACTCATTGATGTTCCAGTTTCCTTAGCACCTTCCATCCCAAATTTCTTCAGCAATTCCTTAATATATTTCGATTGATTGATGAATGTCCCACTTTTTGCTTGCTTAATTTGCAATCCGAGAAAGAATGTAAGCTCTCCCATCATGCTCATTTCAAATTCTTCCTGCATAGTCTTAGCAAAAACTTGGCACATATTTTCATTAGTAGCACCGAATATTATATCATCAACATAAATCTGAATCAAAAGAATATCATCATTTTCGTATTTAATAAAAAGAGTTGTATCAATTTTTCCTCTTGAAAAGCCTTTTTTAATCAAGAAACCACTAAGTCTCTCGTACCACGCTCTAGGAGCTTGTTTGAGTCCATATAGTGCTTTTGTGAGTTTGAAAACATGATTTGGAGAAATATGATTTTCAAAACCTGGAGGTTGCTCAACATATACTTCTTCATTTATAAAACCGTTTAAGAAAGCACTTTTAACATCCATTTGAAAAAGTTTGAACTCTTTATAACAAGCATATGCAAGTAGCATTCGAATAGCTTCTAATCTTGCGACTGGTGCATATGTCTCATCATAATCGATTCCTTCTTCTTGATTGAAACCTTGGGCTACAAGTCGAGCCTTATTTCTAGTAATGACTCCAGACTCATCTTTCTTGTTTCTAAAAACCCATTTTGTTCCAATAATAGTATGATTTTTTGGTCTATGAACAAGTGTCCAAACATCATTTCTTTCAAATTGATTAAGCTATTCTTGCATAGCTAGAATCCAAGATTCATCAAGAAGTGCTTCATCAATATTTTTAGGTTCAATCTGAGATAGAAAAGCAGTATGATTGCAAATATTTCTAAGAGATGATCGAGTGCTTACACCTTGTGAAGGTTCCCCCAGAATTTGTTCCACTGGATGATCTTTCACAAATTTCCACTGTTTGGTTGCATCTTGTATTAAATTTTGATGATCTTTCCTGATATCTCCATGTTGGACTTCCTCTATTGTGTTCTCTTTGTTGAGATTGAGACTTTCCGTATTATTTATACCTCCTGTTTCTTCATCAATAGATTTCTTGGAGAGTAGAGAATTAGATTCATCAAATACTACATGCATAGATTCTTGTACAGTCAAAGTCTTTTTATTGAATACTCTATAAGCTTTACTATTAGTAGAATACCCGAGAAAGATACCTTCATCAGATTTTGCATCAAACTTGTCTAAATTATCTCTGTCATTTAAAATAAAACATTTGCATCCAAATACATGAAAGTAACAAATGTTGGGCTTTTTCTCATTCCAAAGCTCATAGGGGGTTTTATCTAATTTAGACCTTAGCATAACTCTATTTATAACATAACATGCAGTACTTACCGCTTCAGCCCAAAAATAACTAGGCAAGTTGTTCTCATTGAGCATTGTTCTTGCCATCTCTTGAAGAGATCTATTTTTCCTTTCTACTACCCCATTTTGTTGAGGAGTTCGAGGAGCAGAAAAATTATGCACAAAACCATTTTCATCACAAAATGTTTCAATATTTTTATTAACAAACTCTTTTCCCCTATCACTTCGGATACTTGAAATAGTATAACCCTTTTCATTTTGAATTCTCTTGCATAACTTGGTAAAAGCATTATGTGCCTCATCTTTATGAGTAAGAAAGATGACCCAAGTATATCTAGAGAAGTCATCAACAACAACAAATGCATAATATTTTCCTCCTAAACTTGCAACTCTATTTGGTCCAAAAAGATCTATGTGTATCAGTTGCAGTGGTCTAGTAGTGGAAATATATTTCTTGATTTTAAAAAAAGTTTTTGTTTGTTTACCAAATTGGCATGCATCACAAATTTTGTCTTTAAGAAAATTTACCTTTGGTAAACCTCTCACAAGATCATTTTTTGAAAGTTTGGAAATAAGTTCCATATTGGCATGACCTAGTCTTCTATGCCATAACCAATTAGTTTCATTTTGAGCTGAAAAACAAATCGCATCTTGTGAGGTAATTTCTTCAAAATCAATTGTATAAACATTGTTACTTCTAAAAGCAATAAAACAAATATTACAATCATAATCATTCAATATAATGCACTTATCCATTTTGAAAGTAACTGTAAATCCTTTATCACATAATTGACTTATGCTTAAAAGATTATGTTTTAAACCTTCAACAAGTAGAACATCTTCAATTATAAGAGAAGACTCATTACCAATTTTACCTATTCCCACGATCTTCCCTTTCGAGTTGTCTCCAAATGTCACGTGTCCTTCTTCTTTAGATCTAAGATCAAAGAACTTAGTCTTGTCTCCCGTCATGTGTCTTGAACATCCACTATCTAAAAACCATTTATTTTTGTTCGTGGAAGACATCATGCACACCTATAAAAACAATTAAAATGATTTTTCTTGGTACCCAAGTTCTTTGGGTCCTTTATTTATTAGTATTAGAAGAAATAAGATTTTTAGGTACCCATATAGTCCTGATAGTCATTGTATGTTTTCTTCTAATAGGACAAGCAAAATAATTATGACCATTTCTATTACAAAAATTACAAATAGCATGTGACATATATGAAGAACTTGAGTGATTATAATAGTATCCTTTTTTAACAAAATTATTTTTATGAAAAGAATTTTGAATATTGGACTTTGATGTAGAAGGATTATCAAAGAAGTTTTTATAAGGTTTATATTTTTGTTTTGGCATATATCCCAAGCCTGCCTTATCAAAAACACATCTTTGACTACCAAGAAGTTTTTCAAAATTTCTTTTTCCATTCGTAAAGTTTTCAATAATATTTTCTAAATCAGTTTTCTTTTTCTTCAACTCAAAATTTTCATCTTTCAAAACAATATTTTCTTTTCTTAAAATATCAATTTCGTTTGTTAAAGAAGAATTTTTCTTTTTCAAAACAGTATACTTGATACCCAATTTTTCAAATTCCTCATATACTTCTTCTAAAACATTTTGCAATTCTTCATATGAAGGATCTTCAATATTATCAAGATTTGTTACCTCAATGTCATCTTTAGCCATAAGACAAAGATTTGCTGATTCTCCATTGCTTGCTTCACTATCTGAGCTACTTGAATCATCATCCCACGTAGCTTTCATTGCCTTTTTGCCTTTGTTTCGATCTTTCTTTAGCAGAGGACAATCTGGCTTGATATGACCAGGTTTATTGCATTTATAACAAATTAAAGTGTCATTTTTACCTGAATCTTTCTTGGAAAACTTATTGAAGGATTTCCTTGGAGGAGTTTTATTTTTCTTTAAGAACCTCTGAATTCTTCTTGTTATCATCGCAACTTCTTCATCTTTGTCGTCATTTTCCTCATCTTCATCACTTTCACTTTCATGTCGAACAGCTTTAAGTGCCAAGCTCTTCTTTGACTTTCCTTCTTCTTCTCCTCTTTTCAATGTGTACTCATGGGTGATAAGTGACCCGATGAGTTCATTCACTTCGAGCTTCTTGAGGTCTCTAGCTTCAAGAATCGCTGTCACTTTTGATTCCCAACATTTTGGTAGAGAGTTGAGAATTTTTCTTACTATCTCCACTTTGGAATAAACTTTGCCAAGAGCTGTCAAGCTATTTATGATGTTAGTAAAACGAGTGTACATACTAGAAATAGATTCATCATCATTCATCTTAAACATTTCATATTCATGAGTAAGAATATAAATTTTTGATTCTTTGACTTGAGAAGTTCCTTCATAAGTAATTTCCAAGTTATCCCAAATTTCCTTTGCTGTAGCACAAGTCATTACTCTATTAAATTCATTACCATTGAGAGCATTATATAATAAATTCATAGCAGTTAAATTCAAAGTATAAAGTCTATCGTCTTCACGATTAAACTCTTCTTCTTCCTTTTTGACCTTTACTCCATCAACTACTTTTGTTGGAATATAAGGTCCATTTACAATACATTTCCAGATTTCTCGACCTTGAGCCTGAAGGAATATTCTCATTCTAACTTTCCAGAATGAGTAATTGTCTCCACAAAAGAGTGGAGGCCGACTGCTAGATTGACCTTCACCAAATGAAGCTGCAATGTTAGCCATAAGATCTTAACTCAAAAGATAGTTAATCTTATAATAGAGCTTTAGCTCTGATACCACTTGTTGCCCAGATGACTAACACAAGAGGGGGGGTGAATTGGGTTATATTAAAAAATTAATACTTATAAACTAAATATACAATATAAAATATAATCAAAATATAAAGCAGTAGGAAATATAAAGAGTAGGGTAAGAGAAAGCAAACTCAGTATTTTTACGAGGTTCAGCCCCACTGCCTACGTCCTCGCCTCAAGCTACCCCTTGAGGATTCCCAAATCCACTATTCAATCTCCTTTAGGTGGAGATAGAAACCTATTACACCTTTGAGCAGCACCGCTCCAAAGATTCCGTGTAGAACACCCTCTACACTTCCAATCACCTCACACTTGGTGATTCAACTATTCCCTGTGTAGAACACCTTCTACACACACAAGGGTTATACACACCCTCTTACTTCCAATCACCTCACACTTGGTGATTTAACTATTCCCCGTGTAGAACACCTTCTACACACACAAGGGTTATACACACCCTCTTACTGATACAAGAATTGATAGTGGGTAGGCTATCAGAAAACACTCCTCAATGAGTGAAATAAGAACAATACAGCACAAACTATATCTCTCTCAACAAGAACAAGAATTAAGGCTCAAAACTTTAGAAAAGAGAGAATGAGAGCTTTGAAAGAATGATGCAAAATTTAGCAATAGATGTGTAAGCTCTTGTTGTGATTTTTGCAAAACTCAAGTGAGCTATTTATAGGTAAATGAGTCTTCAATTTCAAATTTGAAAAGATTCCCATGTCAAATAAGAGCACTATTCACTTTTCAAAAAATTCAAATAAAAACATTTCCTTTTTGCATTTGTCAAAGACAACTCCATTCATTTTTCAAAGAAATCAAACTTAATCTTTTGCTTTTCATACAAGACAAAATGAGCATGATTTATTTTTCAAACCAAATCATCTTTTTTTTGCATATGTCAAAAAAACACACAATCACCCTTTAAGATTTTCAAACAAATCATCTATCTTTTATATTTATCAAAAAAAACACACAACCACCCTTTAAGATTCTCAAACAAAATCATCTACCTTTTGCATTAGTCAAAAAAACACACCACCTCCCTTCAAGACTTTCAAACAAAATATGCACATGTCAAATATGATAATCAATCATCTTATAAAATCAAGTTTTTATAAAAAAAATATAATTTTCGAAATTATTTTGTTTGATGGTGTTATGCACATGTGAAAAAACATAATTTTCAAAACTAAGACATTTAAAAATGTCTTGCATATGTGGAAAAAGTAATTTGATGTTTTATGAGAAAAAAGAGTAATTTGGAGCCTTAATCCAATTTCTAATTTTATCAAGAGATGTACAAAAATAATCTATGAGTTTCATTTGTAGACTTGATATCTTTCTTGCTCATGCTTGATTTCTTGATGTGTTTAGCTCCCTTCATGCATAGACAACTTGAGCTTGAGTTTTCAATATTATTTGTTATCATCAAAATTTATACGTAAATACGAGACTTGAAACCTTGGGTTCAACAGAGTCAAACAAAAAAATAGTAGAGTTAAAACAACAGAATAAGGATTTGAAATTCTTGCTTACCTTTTCATTTCGATTGCCTAATCCTTTAGACAAGGATGGCATGATGATTTATGAAAAGCAAATTCATTTGAATGATGAGGCTAAACGTCTCAAGTTTCTGTAGGTCATTTAAGATAATGAAATAAAAGTATCTAGCAGATATCCATGGCATGCATCATTCCTATTTCTCTTCTAATCATACATAGTCTATCTTCTGGTAGGGGTTTTGTGAAAATGTCTGCCAATTGATCATGTGTACTAGTTAATTCTAATACAATATCGCCCTTCTATACATGATCTCTAAGAAAATGATATCTAATTTCAATATGTTTGGTTCGAGAATGTTGTATTGGATTCTTTGAAAGATTTATAGCACTTGTATTATCACATTTGATTGGAATGTGATTGTACATAAGTTTAAAATCCTCAAGTTGTTGCTTCATGTAAAGAACTTGAGCACAACAACTACCCGCAGCAACATATTCTGCCTCAGCAGTAGATAGTGCAACAGAATTTTATTTTTTACTAAACCAGGAAACTAGTGCACGACCTAAGAAGTGACATGCTCCACTAGTGCTTTTTCGATCTATTTTACAGCCAGCATAATCTGCATCTGTGTAGCTGATTAGATCGAAAAATGTGTGTTTAGGGTACCATAACCCTAAGTTAATTGTACCACTAAGATATCTAAGAATGCGCTTAACTGCAATTAAATGTGATTTTTTTGGAGATGATTGAAAGCGTGCACATAAGCACACACTAAACATAATATCAGGTCTACTAGTTATCAAATATAATAAACTACTAATCATACATCGATATACATTCGAGTCAACTAGTTTACCGGTTTCATTTTTATCAAGTTTAGTGGATGGGCTCATTGGTGTTCCAGTTTCCTTAGCACCTTCCATCCCAAACTTTTTCAGCAATTCCTTAATATATTTCAATTGATTGATGAATATCCCACTTTTTGCTTGCTTAATTTGCAATCCGAGAAAGAATATAAGCTCTCTCATCATACTCATTTCAAATTCTTCCTGCATAGTCTTAGCAAAAACTTGGCATATATTTTCATTAGTAGCACTGAATATTATATCATCAACATAAATCTGAATCAAAAGAATATCATCATTTTCATATTTAATGAAAAGAGTTGTATCAATTTTTCCTCTTGAAAAGCCTTTTTCAATCAAGAAACCACTAAGTCTCTCGTACCACACTCTAGGAACTTGTTTGAGTCCATATAGTGCTTTTGTGAGTTTGAAAACATGATTTAGAGAAATATGATTTTCAAAACCTGGAGTTGCTCAACATATTTTACCTATTCCCACGATCTTCCCTTTCAAGTTGTCTCCAAATGTTACGTGTCATTCTTCTTTAGATCTAAAATAAAAAAACTTAGTCTTGTCTCTCGTCATGTGTCTTGAACATCCACTATCTAAAAACCATTTATTTTTACATATAGAATACTTCATGCATACCTACAAAAGCAATTAAAAACAATTTTTGGTACCCAAGTTCTTTGGATCATTTATTTATTAGTATTAGAAGAAAGAAGATGTTTAGGTACTCATATGGCCCTAATAGTCATTTTATGTTTTATTCTAATAGGACAAGCAAGATAATTATGACCATTTCTATTACAAAAATTGCAAATAGCATGTGACATATATGAAGAACTTGAGTGATTATAATAGTATCATTTTTTAACAAAATTATTTTTATGAAAATAATTTTGAATATTGGATTTTGATGTAGAAGGATTATCAAAGAAGTTTTTATAAGATTTGTATTTTTGTTTTGGCATATATCCTAAACCAGCCTTGTCAAAAACACATCTTTGACTACCAAGAAATTTTTCAAAATTTCTTTTTCCATTCGTAAAGTTTTCAATAATATTTTCTAAATCAGTTTTCTTTTTTTTCAACTCAAAATTTTCATCTTTCAAAACAATATTTTCTTTTCTTAAAATATCAATTTCATTTGTTAAAGAAGAATTTTTCTTTTTCAAAGCAGTATACTTGATACCCAATTTTTCAAATTCCTCATATACCTCTTCTAAAATATTTTACAATTCTTCATATGAAGGATCTTCAATATTATCAAGATTTGTTACCTTAATGTCATCTTTAGCCATAAGACAAAGATTTGCTGATTTTCCATTGCTTGCTTCACTATCTGAGCTACTTGAATCATCATCCCATGTAACTTTCATTGCTTTTTTGCCTTTATTTCGATCTTTCTTTAGCAGAGGACAATCTGACTTGATACGACCAGGTTTATTCGATTTATAACAAATTAAAGTGTCATTTTTACCTAAATCTTTCTTGGAAAACCTTTTGAAAGATTTCCTTGGAGGAGTTTTATTTTTCTTTAAGAACTTCTGAATTCTTCTTGTTATCATCACAACTTCTTCATCTTTGTCATCATTTTCCTCATCTTCATCACTTTCACTTTCATGTAGAACAGTTTTAAGTGCCAAGCTCTACTTTGATTTTCCTTCTTCTTCTCATCTTTTCAATGTGTACTCATGGGTGATAAGTGACCCGATGAGTTCATTCACTTCGAGCTTCTTGAGGTCTCTAACTTCAAGAATCGCTGTCACTTTTGATTCCCAACTTTTTGGTAGAGAGTTGATAATTTTTCTTACTATCTCCACTTTGGAATAAATTTTGCCAAAAGCTGTCAAGCTGTTTATGATGTTGGTAAAACGAGTGTATATACTAGAAATAGATTCATCATCATTCATCTTAAACATTTCATATTCATAAGTAAGAATATAAATTTTTAATTCCTTGACTTGAGAAGTTCCTTCATAAGTAACTTCCAAGTTATCCCAAATTTCCTTTGTTGTAGCACAAGTCATTACTCTATTAAATTCATTACCATTGAGAGTATTATATAATAAATTCATAGTAGTTAAATTCAAAGTATAAAGTCTATCGTCTTCATGATTAAACTCTTCTTCTTCCTTTTTGACCTTTACTCCATCAACTACTTTTGTTGGAATATAAGGTCCATTTACAATGCATTTCCAGATTTCTCGACCTTGAGCCTGAAAGAATATTCTCATTCTAACTTTCCAGAATGAGTAATTGTCTCCGCAAAAGAGTGGGGGCCGACTGCTAGATTGACCTTCACCAAATGAAGCTGCAATGTTAGCCATAAGAGTGGACAACTTGAACTTGAGACTCATTTATTCTTTGAATTCATTTGTTATCATCAAAATCCATGTATAGATTTACACGAAACTTGAAACCTTGAGTTCAACATTTATGTATTTAATTTTTTTTATTTAATGTTTAAGGAATTGACTATCAGCATTGGCGTATTTTTTTCTAAACATTTAAAAATATAAAAATGAAAATGAAAATGAAAAAAAAAGAGCCATTTTGCCTAGGACATGCCTAACGTGGGATGACCCCCCTTCCCACGGGCCCCACCTCTATTTAAAAAAAATGAAAAAAATATAATATATGTTATTTTAAAGAAAAATAAAAAAATATGTTTTTTTTTTATAATTTTGTAGAATAATATCAATTTCATTTTGTATTTACCCCCTCTCTAAAAATTATCTTGATTTCTCTCTACAAAATTAATCTAATTTAAAAATAAAATACATCTCATATAAAATAAAATGATATAATAACATGATGACATGTTTTTATTATAGATAAAAGTAAAAATAAAAAAGAAGTTGAATTCTAATGTATTTTTAATATATTTTTATTATGATGACATGTTTTTATCATATTATATACTTTTTTAATGTATAAGTTGTATTAAATGTATTTTATTTTTATTGTAGATCATACTTTCAAATTATTTTATACCATATAAAAAATTATATACAAATAAACCAAAAAAATATTTTATATATTTTATTTTAATTTTGCTTGGCCCTCCCAACCCAAATTTTTGACTCTGTTATTGGCATGTGGTGACCTGCTAGGCGACATAATACGTAGCAGTCTCCTTGTTAGCTAGCTAGGCATGCATGTTATATAAAACTATCATGAATGTTTTATGTAATTGTATATATAGACTTAGATTTATAAATTTTGGATTTAAGCTTTCAAAGCTTGTTTTTGAGAATTTTATTTGTAACCCAAACTAATTTGTTTAATTATGTATATGGTGTTCCTCTGCTATGAGTAATGAGGCCAGGCTTAATTAATAAAACTAGAGATACTTTCATTGATCTTCCCAATTAAAAAACAAGAGGACATCAAAGTCATGATATATATATACATATATATGTATATATGGTAAATTATTTAAATATTATATGCCTTGACATATAGTAACCTTTGGTTGGCATCAAATTAAAAGGATTTGGCAGGGGTAGGTGCTCAGTTGTTATTTAAAGGTCAATAAGGTACCTACTAATACAATGAAGTCCCTTCTTGGACAAAGGTTGGCTTGCAACTTTGGCATTTCTCATAAGCCTTTACAATTGTATTATTTTTTTTCTCCAGAAGCGAACTTCTATCTCAAGACGCCATATACTACTTTACTAATTTCTGAAAGAAAAAAAGAGATCAAGGAAAAAGCACTGCATTTTTCAAGCACATTGCCTCGAAGCGAAACATACATTTTCTCTTTTGATGCTTGCTATTGTAACCCTGGAATTGCAAACTAATAGGGAGGTGATCCGACTATGCCGCATGTCCATGACTAACTTTGCCAGTGGGAAGGTTTGACTTCACTGCCAGTTAGCTAGTCCTTTGTCAAGACGTTCACTAATGCCTGCCAATGGGCCTTGTTCGTTACACCATGCAAATTGTGGTCCCTTGAAGCTGAGGTCTTTTAATCCGTAAGCATCAACTGCTTCCTTCAAGTTGACAATTTTTTTTTTCTGGTTGTTCTCATCCCTCTTGGTTTTCATCTTTGCTCAAGAGCTCATTAAAGTCCTCCATCACCAACCAGGGTAAAACTTGGCCAAGTGCAGCTTGGTTTCTCATGAGATGCCATTTCTGCCCTCTCCTTACCGTCTTTGGATGGTCATAGATTCCCATGAAAAACCATGCATCCCCCCCAGTGACATGGGCGTTGATATGGAGCTTTTAGTAACTAGAAATGGAGACTCTTATTTTGTTCTGCCACAGCAATGCAAGCTCGCTGCTGTGTCCTTCACAATCCACTGCCAATAGCAATCAAATTCTAACTGAAATCTCATTGCTTGTATCTTGAAAGCTGACAACTTTGTTTCTTGCAGGAATACAAGCTAGAGACCTTCCCTCTTATGCACCTCCCGGAAGGTCCAGACTACTAGGGGGTTCCCCAACTCCCAAGAGTTCCAACTTAGGGCCTTCATGGCGATCGGCAGGGCTGAGATCCAACCTCCATGTCTCCCTTGCTTGTCACATTCATTGACCTATGTCGCCCTAATTTTGGTACTAGCATTACCATCTTTCGTGTTGCTAGACACTGCTGGTTGGTCAGCCAGTATGCTGGTGGGAAAATGAAGATTTTGAAAATTTTCTGCCCTCAATTCTCCTTCCCTGGTTCTTCCCGCCAAACTTGAAGCATCTTGCCTTGTCGCCGGGATATGGCTCTGGTGACTCTGGTTTACTTTTGCTGTTGGAACCACCTACTTCAATATTCACCAGCCCTCATCCACTGCTCGACCATAATCTTTAGCAAGAATGTGACCTCACTAGTTAAGCAACAAATACTTATAACTTTTGGGGAGTGCAGAGAGTGTGCAACTTTGACAAGTACTTGGGGCTGCTACAACTGATAGGACGACCATGACGTGGGGCATTTTCAGACATTAAAAATAAGGTATGGATAAAGCTCAATAATTGGAAGGAAAAATTCAATCACAAGGCGAGAAATAAGTGTTATTTAAAGAGGTGACTCTTGATTCCAACGTTCTCCATGAGCATTTTCAAGCTCCTGGTGTCACTATGCTCAGAATTGGAACAAATGATGATTGACTTTTGGTGGGGGCAAAATGAGTAAGAGAGAAAGGTCCACTAGATTAGTTGGGCAAAGTTGTGCATGCCAAAAGAGGAGGGAGGTTTGGGCTTAAAAGAATTACATAACTTCAATTTAACCCTTTTTGCAAAACAAGGGTGGCGCATGGTACAGGAAACTTCTTTGCTGCTTCATCAAGTGTACAAGGCTAGATATTTTCCAAGATGTCATTTGTTTGAAGTCTCTTTAGGTCGTAACCCATCATATGCATGGCGCGGGATATATGGGCAATAAGAATTCTGAAGGAGGGTGCAAGTGGAGGGTGGGGAATGGCCTTTCAATTGATATTTGGGGGTACAATTGGATTTCGGGTTTTAAACCATCAACTTATGGGTATCATGGCGCAGGCCAAGCTTCCATGTATACCAAGGTTTCCAATAGATTCTGTCACGAGTTGGTGGGACTTGGACAAGTTGCATAGATTGTTTACCCCTCAGATCATAGCTGCCATCACAAGTTACGTCTGAGTGCAGAGGACTATGCAGATAAGCTTATTTGGGGAGAAACACTTGATGGCAAGTATAGTGTAAAGTCTGCTTGTCGGTTTAGCAGGGAGCAAGCTCAACACCATCGTGTTTGGGAGAAAACTTTCAATAATAGTCACAAGGTATTCTGGAAAAGAATGTGGAAGACACAGGTTCCACACAGAATTAATGTCTTTGGATGGCGTGCCTGCAAGGAAAGCCTCCCCACCAGACACAGTTTGAAGATGCAGAAGCTTCTCATTGATAATGCTTGCAACTTATGCCACCTTCTCCCCGAGGATACTTCTCAAGCAATTGTCTTCTGTGACCAGTTGTCAGCAACGTGGCAATGCAACCAAAAAGTAGAGGTTCGTGAGGTATTAGAGAGCAGAAGAAATTTTTTGGAGGTACCTCTAAAGATGTGCCGTAGAAATGATACAAAAGACTTGGAATTATTTATAATGTTGGCTTGGTGTTTTTGGCATCGGCAAAACAGGTGGGTATACGAAGGAAAAATTAAAAATCCACTCCAATCTGTAGGACATGTGCTTTCTTTGTTGCTTGCGCACAAAGAGGCAACAAGAGCCCAAAAGCTCAAGGTGCAGCACGTGGTGGATTGGAGTAAATCTCCTCTAGGGATCCTAAAACTCAATGTCGACGGTGTTTACTCATCTTAAAAAGAAAACCTCCTACATCTCGAGATAGAGCTGATTCCCTATTATTTTTATATTTTATTAAAATAATATTTCTCTATTAATTCTTTTTCACTTTTTTTTCTTACTTCTAATTACAAACTTAATCGCTCAATATTTTTTTTTTTTTTATGTTTTGAACTATTACTTTAGTGAATATTTTAAAAAAATTAAATTATTTTTTTGCGGGTATGATAATATTTTTAAAATTATTATTATTTTTTATATTCTCATATTTATTTAAGTTATTTTTAAAATTATTATTTAAGACTATAATAAATATGAGTACAGAGAAAATATAGATGATTGGAAGAATAATTAATTTAATTTGAATGACTAAAATATTGATAAAAATGATTTATGACATGAATAGTCACTCCCGATATTTAGGGAGTCATTGTTCATCCCATGTACATTTTTCCAAAAATGGGGATACGAATAGAGGGAGGATTTAGTCAAAATATATAATTAACCCTCAAATTATTAGGATAACAGTGAACTTTACAAATTTGAGTCGTTTAATATTTGAGTTAGTATTAATATTTATGGACAACCAATTTATTCAATGAGCCAAATATATATGTTAAAGAAATCTCATATTATTTAAGAAGGAGTTTACCTTGAAATTTATATGAAACATCATTTTCCTTTATTTCATATATTGTCGTTTTTAAGCAACTTTATGTTGACTCAAACCACAATTATATATATATATATATATATATATATATGAGAAATACTATAGCCACAAAACAATTTTAATAAATCTTACAAAATAATGTGATTTGAAGTGGTTTGTTAGATTGTAAAATTATTTTTATTGTAAAATAAATCTAACAAATTATATGAAGCTACTTCAGTTTGTAAAATTATTTATGTATAATTCTTTTGTAATTGTGGCAGTTCTCATATATATATATATATATATATATAAATGCATGAGAAGAGCAAGCATTTCTTTCCCTATTGTGAAGAAAATTTATTTTCTGAGTACCATTTTTTGTTTTGATTCCTTTCAACAACTTTGAAGACTTCTCAAAATTAGTCTTACAAAATCGATTTAGGTTTGTGATGATCATCGAGATCCTCTAATCTATTTCTTTTTTTTTTTTTTTTTTATGGAGAGATTTCCATTTCATTAATACACAACAGTCCAGGAATTACAAATTATGAGCATCCGCCCATACAACGTCTCTTACAAACTCAGGGCACGAACCCATCCAAGTTTCTATTTCATTTACATGCCATGCATGTCTTGCCTCCTCAAATCTATTTCAGTACTTGAAACTTGATAGCATCTAATTTGTATAAATTATAACCAAAACGCGACTTATTTTACAAGTAAAATAATCAAAATGACATTTTTATTTTACATTGAATGGATATTAACCATTATCGGGTAAAATGTACTCTAGTCTCAAAGATGTTTGTCCAGTCAGAACCTTGGCTATTTCGATGCTAATTCTCCTGGCCTGCTTTGAAATTTTGGATGCTAATTAATTGGCTATTCTCATATCATCGAAATGTCAATTATGATTCTCATAAACTAAAAACATAATTAATAGAACATTAGTTGGTAATATACGAGCTGACACAAACAACATAATAGAAGTAAAATATAATTCCCATTTAAATAAATAGAAATAAATATAATTTCTCCATTTTTTAGTAGATGTATATTCTAATTTTTGAAATTTCTAAACAAAGCACTAAAGATAATTCATTATTTTTAAATATGAAAAAAAAATGGAGATACGTCAGCTAAAAAAGTGGTATTCTACTTCTCATATAAAAGTATCTTTCTTTGCCTGTCTCGTATTTGTGCAAATTTGGACTTAAACAAGAATTATGAATTCACAAACAGAAAAATTGGTGCATGGCGGCACACTCTGTGCAGGTGGCAACATCAACGTAGGGGTTGGTGCTGAGGGATGGCTGGGTGGTGTCTCACGGTGGGGGAAAAAACTACTCTGTTCTGGTGGTGCAAAAATAGAGCACTCCATTCTAAGTTTTGTACAATTTTTAGATGCTTAGCGTGTTCTTTTTTCCTTTTTTCTCCTCAAATCTATATCCGCTACCAACCTTGGAGTATATGGCTCATATATGATAAATATACAGTAACAAGTAGCAGATGGTAGAACGAGCAGACGAGTGATGAAAATGAATATTATTCACTACTCTAAAGAAAATAATTTATAAATTTTGAAGGAAATGATTTAATATAACTTATTCAATAGATTATATACTTTATAACTAATATCTAATTTGATACAGTATCATCTTTATATTTATAGAATATTATTCACATATGTATAAATACATAATTAATTTCTTTCCCTACTTTTTACTCTTTCTTCAATTCTTTATCTACTTTTATTTATTTTTTAGTTACTTTTTATTTTATTAGAAATGAATAAAATATATTAAAAAATATAAAATATTAAAAAAAAAATACATTAATTGATATATAACATATTATAAAAGTCAGTATGTAAAATTAAAAAATAAATTTCAATAATGTATTTTAAAAGATAAAATGTAGAAACCATGATTAAGAATGCTCTTGGATAACTCTTATAATTTCTTCAATCAGATTGTTTCTGTATCTCTTATCATTTTTTTTATTTATTTCTTGAGGAATATAATATATATATATAGTAATGATCAATATATCATATTTTTATAATATATTTTTTTAGAGAAGAGGACATCACCTCAATTTTATTAATTGCATTTATTTTTGATGGAAGAATATCATAATTACACATAAGACACTTGAGATTTACAAATAATTAATATAATCATCCCATGCATCAAAATTATAAGAGTAAAATAAAAACAACCTACACAATCAGCTAAATAAAACAATAAAACCAATCTAAACATGCCTAGGCATAAATAAAAAACGAAACAAACCATAAAATTTACTTGTAAATAAACCAATTCTAGAATCTAAACAGCTCTCAACTTTGGCAACTCACAACATTTTCGAGGCAATATCCATAGAACATGAAGTTTACCTTTCTTCTAAGATAGAGTAGTTTAGATTCAGAGATGAGATGAGATAATTTATGAATAGTAATAAAATGAGTAGTTGAGATGAGTTAAAATTTGAAATGAGTGATTGAGATAAGTTGAAATTACGAAATGAGTTGTGAATAGTAAAACTCAATTTTAAAAAAGTGGACCCACTAATAATTAGTGAGCGTGTCTCGAGATTTGTACAAATCATTTTCCTTTTTTCTTCTTGGCAGTAGACCATCTGATCAGGACAAGTATTTTGAAAAAACAAGTATGAATAGGATAATTGCAACTTCTGGCAGGCTGCTCTGTAGCGATTGATCAAGACGGTAGAATTGAAAAGTTTTACAACAAGAATAGCTGTCATCTCGAAGCAGTGATCATGTTTTCTGAAATATATGATGAATGATGGATCTTTCCTTCATTTCCCACAATGGGGTGAAATGTGTTGGGAAATAGCTGATGAAACAAACAACAAAAATATGAAATAAACCGCAGCAGATGCAACAATGAGAAATAAAATAGTAAACAAAGAAAGAACACAGCTATTTAAGTGGTTCAGCTCAAAATGAGCTTACATCCACTGTGGGGTTGGTTTCAAAGTTTCACTAGATCAAATGGAGGTTACAGAGAGAGAATCAGAAGATTCTTACAACAGAGAACACTCACTTCACGTGTATACACTCAATCCTCACAAGTTTTACTCAGAATAGTGGAGAAATTGAGAAGAAATGATCTAGGGGAGAAACTCTGCTCGCGTTGTCTGCAATAAGGGCTCTGATGTTCATCGTCTGGTTCCGCGCGAAATGCCTTCGCGATATTTATATTATGCAATCTCGTTCGAGCGAGTCTTAAACTCGCTCGAGCGAGAACATCTAGGTCAGATTCGCTCAATTAGAAAGATAGGTTTGAGGCGTGTATTCACAAGCCATACTCAACGAAATGTATGATGTATGCAGACATTCAAATGCACAATTAGAATCCAAAATTCGCCACATAAATGAATCAATTATCAAGAGCATGTGCCAACTAATAAATAAAAGATGATCTCTTTTTATTTTCTGAGGGAAAACGAAAAGGAAAAAGAAAGAACAAAACCGAAGTCGGAAAGAAGGAAAACAAAATTTATCAGCCATGCTTGATTTTTCATGGCGTGTGTTTTTAAATAACAAACTTCATCCATGTTTCATAACCAAACATGGCCTAATCTTTGGACACATGACTCATGAGGACCAAAATGCTCGTTTTGCTCTGCTTCTTACATTATTAACCTTTGTTCCATCTTTTTGCTCTGATTTCTTTCATTCTAAAGAAGAAAACATGGCTGATCATGTTGAAGTGGAAAGTAAAATAATAAAAGACATAATTAAGGGATTATTTTCTTCCCCTCCATAAATACTGAAAGAGAGTGTTTAAAAATGTTTCCTTTTGTGTGTTGAGAGATTGACCAGAAAAATCAGCACCAACAGCACGTTTTATGTCTGTATGAAGGTGCCTTGGAAACTTAATGAAGTTGCCTTGTTTCATTTGTATTTGATCAGTGACCACAGGCTCTGCGGTTACTGGGCAAAAAAGCATAGCAAGTAGGAGTGTTCAACTAGATCCGGTTTGTTGCCGGATCCGATTATAAATCCAAAAAACCGGGATATCCGGACGAATATCCGTCTGGATTTATTTTGAAAGGATATAAAAATATAATATCCGTCCGGATCCAATTATAGATCCGAATCTTAATCCAGATACCCGTAACCGGATGTATACGTTGATTCAGTCTTTCTCAACGTCTCTGACTCTCTCGTCTCGAGCTCTCTCTCGATTTCTCTTATTTACTTAGTAACTCTCTCTCTCTCTCTCTCTCTCTCTCTCTCTCTTTCGGTTTAGTTGGATTGTGAATCTCCATCTCTTAAAATCGACAGGAACTCTAGTTTTCTGCGAGAAGTGCGATTGCGAGTTGCCATCCTTTTGTTTCGTCGCTGTTTTTTCCATCTTTCTCTATCAACTCCGAAACCTAAGATATGTTAATCTCTCTCTCTCTCCCGGTTTAGTTGGATTCCTTTTTTCTAGGTCTGTGTTAGATTTTCGCTTGGGTCTGTTTGGATTTGTGTTAGATTTACAGATTAAGTATTTCTGCACAAATGATGGAACATTTTAGTTTTAATTTCATTTTGAATGATCTGGGTTCATCTCAATGACTCGAGAAAACATGAACTTGTTTATGGGAGAAATGTGGTTCTGCTACCCGAGAAGAGAACTTGCTATTGGCCATTGAGTAGTTTGTAAACCATTATTGTTCCAAATTTTTTACACAATTTGCATTTTGTTAACAGAGTTCTAATTTAACATAGTTCTGATTAAATATTGGATGATAACATTTTACACTAAATGATTACATTGCCAAATACATAAATATGAATTGTCTCCAAGCATTACAATAGACCCAATACAAGTTCAATAAGTGGATTCCAATTCAAAAATTTATTTCTCGATCAAGTTGGAAGACATACTCTTTGTCCGTGTTCCATCCAAATCAAGTTGCACCTGTAATAAATAATATGCAAATATTAGATGTGATATTTATGTTGGTGGGTATATATACTGTTAAAATATGTAAATAATGACTTCAACGAAATAAATTAATAAAAAGGAATTTCTGAATGTGATGATGAGAATTTAAAATTAAACATTACAAACAATCCTCAACATTTACAATAGTTCTAGAAGATGTGAATTTTCTTTATCACTTTTTTTACCATATTTTTCAAGTATTAAAAAATGATTTTGATGTATAACAAAAGATTAGAATCCTGAGAAAGGATAATATCATTATCTCCCATAATTTGATTCCTACATCTAATAAACTACTTATTAAATTTAAAATACTTTATATTATACAATATAGTAATCAAAATATCAAGATGGACTAGTTATTAGATTGGTCCAATGAAAGATATATAAATTAACATTTTAGTTATGGTCCAACTCTAGCCCCCCATTAATTAATGTTAAACTTGCCATCATCTTAAGTCATGCGATCGACCACATGGAATCTTAGCTTAAAAAATAAAAAACAAAAAATATATGATTGTTGTTTTTAAAGGTGTTTGTGTTTTTTAATGCATTGCCAAGTGACAAGTGTAGGAGGAGTTAGGCAGGAAAGGACGACATCATATTTTGGCAAAGCTAGCTTTTGAATCTTGATGCTTCTGAAATATGGCCTCTCGACGACACTCCTCACCCTTTTGCACATGGCTGGCCGGCCTCACTAATTACACTCTAAATTAAATAATTAAGATAAAAAAAATATCTTTATAATATTTTTTACATTAGACATTATGCATAATTCTTTTTAATTTTAATTTTTTTTATTAAAATATTAGTGTATATTTGTACTGTCCCATTGTTAATGTTGAAGATCATATATATTAAGCTTTTTGTTGAGGGAAAACACATATCTATAATACTTGTGAATTTGTATTATTGCTTTTGGAATTTGTTATATTTATTATTGATTGTGATATTAAATATGTAAAATTAATGCAACAAGTATGCATGAACCTGCTTCTAATGAACACTGATTAATTTTCTTTTAATTACTTTACTCCAATGGATTATCAGTTTATAATTCATTGATGGGGGCTCTTGTTTTTTTTTCTTCTTATATTTAAAACAGATGGAATGTAGTTTTAGTGATAGTGCATGGGGTTTCAGTTTAGCTCATATATCAAGATATGGAGGAAGCCACCAGTCCTTTAGTACCTTCTTCCACGAATATCTCAAATCCTATGCCCACATCATCTCTCCCTCCAAGGCCAAAAAGAGCCAGGAAGGCTACAAACCAATCTAGGGCATGTGATCATTTTAATAAGATTGAACCTGCTGATTCCGATGCACCTAAAGCTCAATGCATGCATTGCATGCATTGCTTGAAGCTTCTTGGATGCCATTATAAAAATGGCACTTCATCATTGACACGCCACTTAGAATAGAGTTGTCCGAATTCTCCCCTTAGACGGAATAGAAATCTTGGGATAGATAAATCACCGCCACACATTGGAGTTAGGATGGAAGGTAGAGGACCTAGTCCTCAAGGATTACGACAATATGACCGTGAAACATTAAAGGCAATGATTTCAAATTTATTTATTCAGTGTGAAATGCCATTTAAAGTTATAGAGCATCCGACAATTGTTAACCTTATGGGTAATTTAGAGTCTAGACATAACTTGTCATCTCGAACCACCTTTCAAAGAGAGTGTATTGGTATATACAAGGAGGAGAAGCAAAAGTTAAAGACTTTGTTGAGTAACCAAAGAGTTTGTTTGACCACCGATATATGGTCATCGTTATAAAACAAGAGTTATATTTGTGTCACATGCCATTATATTGATCAAAGTTGAGCATTACACAAAAAAATCATAATGTTTTCCAAGATTGATAATAGTAAGGGTGAGACTATTGCTTGGATGTTGGATTCTTGTTTGATAGATTGGGAGATTAACCGCCTTTGTGCGATCACTATGGATAATCACCCCGCTAATAAAGTTGCTGTTACTTATGTGAAGAGGAACTTCAAATATAAGGAGTTTACAATTTTGGGAGGTGAGCTTATACATGTGCGTTGTGCTGCACATATTTTAAACCTTGTTGCATATGAGGGTTCAAAAATTATAACTAATACCATAGATAAAATTAGAGAAGCAATAAAATTTGTGAGATTTTCACCGGTAAGGCTTGATTTGTTTAAATCATATGCAAAAGAGATGAATATTGTGTAGAAAAAAATGATGTGTCTAGATGTTTCTACTAGATGGAACTCAACATACCTAATGCTTAGTGTTGCTGAAAAATACGAAAAAAACTTTTGGACTTATGGGATTGAAGGAGTCTACGTTTTTGGCACCTCCGTTTGAAGATTGGAAACTGGCTCGTATTTTTGTCAAGTATCTAAAAGTTTTTTATGATGCCACTTTGAAAGTTTCAGGCTCATCATACGTGACCTCTAATTTATTATTTTAAGATATTTGTATAGTTGAGAATACTTTGAATAAAATGGGTCAGAATGAGGATGATGATATGTTGATACAGATGGCATCTGCTATGAAAGTTAAATTTGAAAAATATTGGGGGGACACTGTTAAGATGAACTTGATTATTTATGTAGCTTTTGTTCTTGACCCTCGATATAAATTTAAAACCTTGTCTTATTGGTTAAAAAAGTGCAAAGGAGATGAATGTGGAAAAAGAATTGAGACCAAAGTAAAATTGCTCATGAATCGTTTGATTGAGCAATACCACAAGTATTTTGGGCAAAACACTTCCTCTTCAAGTATGGCCCAACAAAGTTCCTCAAGTATTATTGCTGAAGACATGGTCTTTGAAGATTTTGATAGATCCCTAGATCAACATTTTCATGAGGAAGACAGTTCGGAACTTAGCGGAGACATAGAGAGGTATTTGTTAGATGTGATTGAGCCAAAAGTATCTGGGTTTGATATTTTGGATTGATGGAAGAGGAACTCATTCAGATATCATATCCTTGCGGAGATCGCACGTGATATATTAGTCATTCCTATATCCTCTGTAGAGTCCGAATTCAGTACCGTTAGACGTATAATAGATCCATGCCGAAACTTATTAGCACCGGAGACTGTCCAAACACTAATCTGCGCCCAAAATTGGTTGAGTTGTAAGCCACTTAGTCCTTGGAAAGGGGAGGAGGATGTAGAAAACGTTGGCATCGAAGGTAAACGTGTTTATTTGTTAACTTGATTTTTTTTTATTACTAATTTATTTATTTAACTTAACTTCTACATTTTTTTTTGTTTTTTTGTTTTTTGTTGAAGGTAACTCTCTTTTTTCAATTCAACAACATAAGTATATGGACTCACACTAATGCATTGAAAACTTTCCTTTTGCAATAAGTTGGATTTCTTTTATATTTATATATTTGTTATATTTTGATTGGGAGTTAGTAAAAGTGGATCAAAAGAAAACTGAAGCTGTATTTTGATTGTTGGAGTTAGTAAAAACTATATCTTGATTGCTATATATATATATATATATATTGAGATCCTTTATTATGTAATTTATATATATAGAAGCATTAGGTCATTTATGTTGATCTCTGCTATCTGTAAACCTAACAGCCTACGTGTGAGTTATGGAACCCGTGATAACATCTTTGGGATAAAATATAATTGAGTAATATTATGTAGATTTTTTATTTTTATTTTTATTTTTTTAAAATTGGTTTTTTTAAAAAAAAATATTTTTTCACTATAGCATCTAATTTCTTAAGTTATCCACACAAAGCTTGTATACCTAAAAAAATCCTACTCATCTTAATTTTCCTGAATACTTTAAATTCAAACATCTTAAATATATAGTTTACACAATTTACACATGATTTACCCATTTAGCCATTCAAGGTTTTGATCCAATTTATGTAACATTTACTAGGTCTTTTCCTTTCCCAGCTATACTAATATTGATACCATGTGCCAGTTCTCTCTTTTTAACGTGGAATCTTTCATTTGATTACTGTATAGCCAAAAGTGACATAATTAATATTTTAGACAATTATTTGATTCAGAGTCAATTTGATCTCTCCTAAAGTTTCGTTCTATGAGAATTACAGATATTTTTTATTTGTGCAGATTATTGAGATCCTAAAATTGATAAAAAGGTCACCATAGTAATGAAGAAACGGAGGTGGCAAAGGAAGAAGAGGAAGTTCAAGAAGGAGGATATAATACTTTTTGGTGTCATTTTAGCTTTACCTTTTCTCTAGTTTTTAATATATTCATGAAAGGAAGAGAAAAGAAAATCCCTTGTTGATTTATCAAATCCCTTGTTAGCAGACTTATTCACTATGTGCGAGCTTACATTTTCCTGATGATCATGATCTATAGTTTATTTACATTTTCTAATTAATTTTTACAATCTATGGACTAAAGTTTTGAGGCATTTTCTAAACTATACCGAAAAGAAAAGAAAGGGATAGTCAGGAAAAAAATGATATTATAATTTTTTCCATTTTTTTTTTTAGTTTTAACTCTTATTTAAAAAAAAAAAATAAAAGTTAATTCGGATACCCGAATTTTAAGAGAGAAAGAGAAAAATCCGGTTATCCAGTTTTAAAACTGGGTATTCGGATATGATCTGGTTATTTATCCGGATTGTAATCAGATTTAATCCGGGCAGATAACCGTCCAGTTTTTAAAATTCGATCCGGATCCCGTTATGGCCGGATATCCGGATCCGATTAAACAGTCCTAATAGCAAGTATATTAATATCAATGAATATATAACCAAATATATAGAAATTATTATTGTAAAACTAAACGTTTGTCCATTTTAAGAAACTCATATACATATACATATATATATATATATATAGAGAGAGAGAGAGAGAGAGAGAGAGAGAGAGAGAGAGAGAGAGTAAATCTATACGAAGTTTGTCCATTTTCGAAGGAAAAAACCCACATAGATTACTAGATCAAACACTCTAAATTAAACCGATTATTTGTCATTTTTAAGCAACTCAAAGTTGACTCGAACCACACAGATATATATATATATATATATATATATTTTTTTTTTCTCCCCCAACTGAGTACGACTTTTTGTTTCGATTCATCACTTTGAAAACTTCTCAAAAGTAAATCTTACAAAATCGATTTAGGATTGATGACCATCGAGACCCCCTAATTTATTCTGGTACTTGAAATTTGATAGTATCGATCTTTTTGTATAAATTATAACCAAAAAGCGACTTATTTTACAAGTAAAATAATCAAAGCAACATTTTTATTTTGATAAAACAATAGATGTAATCATGGAGTTATAAATGATGTGTAATCGTTTAAAAAACAAAAAATATATATGAGATCAACATGAAAAAATTTAATTTTTTTCTAAAGTGATTGTACATCGTTTACAACTCTACAATTATATATAGTATTATCCTTTTATTTTACATTGAATAGATGTTAAACATTATCAGGTAATATATTTAATAGAACATTAGTTGTAATATATAAGTTGACACAAACAACATAATATAAGTAAAATAAATAGAAATAAATATATTTTCTCCATTTTTTTAGAAGACGTGTCTCCTAATTTTTTCAAACTTTTAAATACTTCAACTTTTTCACATATTAAAATAATAGTTAGATTAAAAGTTATATTCTAACTATTTTTTTACTTTATAATTTTTTTATTCCACTTCTTCTTTTCCATTTATCAAAATTTCATAAACATCTTAACTTAAATTATTTCCTACCATCCAAAATTTATCTCAATAGTATATCATTATTTATTCTAAAACGTCTCTATAATTTTACAATCAAAGCTTCACAAATAAATCCACTTGTTTTTTTTACTTACAAATTAAAAAAAAAAATCACTTGTTTTATCTTCTTGTCTCGTTCACAACACTGATGCCGACATTCTATCAAGAAAAAATATAGAGAGCATCCAACACTCATCACACTCACTCACATGAACAGTATAAATGTGTACTGTTCATGTGAGTGAGTGTGATGAGTGTTGGATGCTCTCTAACATTCCCCTTCTGTCAAAAGGTGCTCTTAGCGATTTCGATAATTGAGATTTCGATTAGGTCTCAATTTCAACATTATTATTTATGTACTGTTCATGTGAATGAGTGTGATGAGTGTTGGATGCTCTCTAACATTTCTCTTCTGTCAAAGGGTGCTCTTAGCAATTTCGATAATTGAGATTTCGATTAGGTCTCAATTTCAACATTATTATTTATTTTAATTCTTTTATATAACTTTTAAGTAAGAATTTTTAATTAATGTATATTCTTTTTATATGATTTTTTTAATATATTAAAATATTTTTTAAAAATATTAAAAAATCATAACATTATTTAAAAATACTTACTTAAAATTATGTAAAAAAAAAAAAATTGAAATCAAGACCCAATCCGAATCTCAATTGTGAGAATAAATAGCATTTTCCTTCAGTCGCACATTGACTTTTCTCGTCCTAGGATTAAAATATAAGTGCCGAACCTAGCCAATAGGCCACGTTATTTAAAAATATTAAATATTGATAAAAATTATTCAAAAGTCAAAAGGAACAAAAATCTATTAAATTACCGAAAATTAAGGAAAAAACACCTCACATTAGAAATTTAAAAAAAAAAATACAGGTCATCAATTTCGTGTCTTCCCAGTACACTCCCAAAGATAGTCAAGCACAAGTTTAATTAATTAATTATTAATTTTTTAATTCAGAAAGAGGGCACAATTCTAATTTTATTAAAAAATTCTCACACGAAAGAATGTGATAATAATCGAACACATGGAATTACCAAGCATTCAAGAAATCGAAATCTAGCACAAGTTTGATCTAACGACCCAAGCCATTTTTTCTATGAAATTATGTATCCCTGTCCTAACTTCCTACAGAGATAAGTTATCATCATCCTTTTCTTCTTCTTTCCTTCTGCAAATGGCTCGGTCAACACTTGCTCATATTCATCGTCCTTTGCTTCTTCTTCTTCTTCTCCTCGTCCTTGTTATGGTCTCCCATATTCCTTCTGCAATTTCTCAAGCTATTAATAACAACATAACTGTGGGTTCCTATCTCGTTCCCACTAGTGATAGCTCCGCTTGGGCCGCTTCACCATCTGGAGATTTTGCATTCGGATTCCGCTCCCTTCCAGGTCAAGAAGATCAATTCCTTCTCGCAATCTGGTTCGCTAAGATACCGGAAAAAACCATAGTTTGGTCTGCAAACAGAGATTTCCCAGCAGACCGAGATTCAATCGTGAAGCTAACCACCACCGGACAGATTGTGCTCACGAAATCAGATGGGTTGTACTTGTGGGGTTCCGGAAACACCGGAAATGCTCCGGTATGGTACGGATCCATGCTCGACACCGGAAACTTGGTGATAAAGAGCACAGACTCAAGCATTATATGGGAGAGCTTCAAGAATCCGACCAACACCATTTTACCAGCCCAAGTATTCGGTGTTGGGAACAGCCTTTTGTCTAGTCGATCCGAAAGCAATTACCAGCAGGGTAAATTTCAGCTCCGTTTAACTGGTAATTATGATCTGATTCTTAATCAAATCGATGTATATACCAAAAACCCTTACGGCGCTTACTATAGACAGAAGAACGTTTCAGAGCTGATATTGGACAAGTCAGGGTATCTTCAAATCGGGAGCTCGCCGAGTGGAAATATATCAAACCTTACACCAGAGAGCGAGGTCAATGGAGAAGAGTCATATTACAGGGTAACACTCGATTTTGATGGAGTTTTAAGACTCTATGCTCACCCAAAGAAATTCAATAATGGCAACCAAAACTGGTCCACTGTCAGGTTTGTTCCTGACAACATCTGCCTCAGCATTTTTGACAATTTAGGAAGTGGCCCATGTGGGTATAACAGTATCTGTGCATTGGCTCAAGATGGTAAGATAAATTGCCAATGCCCACCTGGGTTTTCTCTCAAGGATGTAAAGGACAAGTATGGTGGCTGCAAACCAGAGAATATGAGCTATATGCAGCAATGTGACCAGAAGGGATCTGTGATTGCAGAGGAATACTATGAATTATTGGAAATGGAGTTCGTGGATTGGCCTTTAGCTGACTACGACCTGCTGCAACCTACAACAGAATATGAATGCAAGACATCTTGCCTGCGTGATTGTTTTTGTGCAGTCGCCATTTTCCAGGATCCAAAGTATAATAATGGTATAGGAAGATGTTGGAAGAAGAAATTCCCGCTTTCTAATGGCAGATCGAACATGAGTACCATTGATAGAAAAGCTCTGTTCAAGACATTGAAATCAGAATATAAAAACATTATCTCCCAGGATCCGAATTCCGACAGAGGAAATCAGAATAAAGAAGTATTGACCCTCGCGGTACTTCTAGGCGCATCTGTATTTTTGAACTTGTTTTCTTTAGCTTCAATTTTTCTAGTTGTCTATTGCTTGTGGCGACGAAAACTACCAAACTTCTACGGTGTCTTAAACACAAAAGACCCAGAGATGAATTTGCGTTCTTTTACATACAAAGAACTTGAAGAAGCCACTGATGGGTTCAAAGAAGAATTGGGTAGGGGTTCTTTTGGCAATGTTTACAAAGGGGTAATAGCATCGAGTTACAGCAAAAAAGTTGCAGTCAAGAAATTAGACAAATTTTTGAAGGATGGAGAGAAGGAGTTCAAAACTGAGGTGACTGTGATCGGCCAAACTCACCATAAGAATCTGGTCCGGTTGCTTGGCTACTGTGACGAAGGGGAACACCGACTTTTGGTGTACGAGTTTATGTACAATGGCTCGTTGTCAAGTATTCTCTTTGGGGTGTTAAGACCAAGTTGGGAACGAAGAATGCAGATTGCATCAGGAATTGCTAGAGGTCTTGTGTACTTGCACGAAGAATGCAGCACTCAAATCATTCACTGTGACATAAAGCCTCAAAACATACTCTTGGATGATTCTTTTACGCCCAAAATTTCGGACTTCGGATTGGCAAAACTATTGATGAACCACCAGACTCGGACTCTCACCGGAATCCGGGGGACTAAAGGGTATGTTGCACCAGAGTGGTTTAGGAACATACCTGTTACTGTAAAGGTGGACGTCTATAGTTTTGGAGTGATGCTGTTGGAGACCATTTGCTGCAGAAGATGTGTGGAAATTGAGATGGAGAAGGCAGCAATACTAATCGAATGGGCTTATGAATGCTATAACGAAGGGAAGTTGGAGAAATTGGTGGAAAATGATGGAGAGGCTTTGAGTGATTTGAAGAAGGTGAAGAAGTTGGTGAAAGTGGCAATTTGGTGTGTTCAGGATCTGCCAACATTGAGGCCATCCATGATAGAAGTCACTCATATGCTAGAAGGCATTCTTGAGGTTTCTGCACCTCCATGTCCTTTCCTCTACAGTTCAGATTCCGTAACTGTTCTGTCAAATAATCAGCAGTAAGAGTTGAATCAATCACTTACAGAGTTGTGGTTATTTCATGGAGATTACTAAAAAGACTATGTTTTAGGTAGGAATTTGATAATCGTGTTCTGTTATAGATTAGAATTTACTATTGCTGTATTTATATTTCTATGTTGGTCATGCTATTTTTCTTTATTATCTGTCCAAATCGTGCATTTTTTCCAAAGGAATCCGATCGCATTTGTTTTTCTTTTTGAAGGCATTTTGATCATGGGGCGCTTGAATCCGGCATAGTCTTGTGAGGAAACTATCCAGTGAAAAAATGGTCTTGGATTTGGGCCTTTGGCAGCCCAACTCAATGCAGACACTTCAGAGGCTACAGTACTGACCTTTTTCTCTCTTGTTGTTCTTTGAATCCAAATATACAATACGAGGAATCTTCTAACTTTCCCCTCTAATTAGCAAGTGGGCCTCCGGCTCAATATCTGTGGCTTTGAAGTTGATGTTATTATATTTTAATATAACGATGGTATTTTAGTAACATAATGTTATTTTTACAAGTTATTTTATAAAAATATTTCCCCATAATTATGAAAAGAGTTGGCTAATGAGTTGACTGTTCTTTGGATCGGATGACGCACGGCTATATGTCAAGTGTCAATTTTATAGCGCACAATCTAAACAAAAATTGGGCATGACCTCCCACATTAATGTGGTATAGGAAGTACTATTTTTATTTTGGGCATCTCCTCGTCCTCCACATGACTCTCAAATGGGCACATCTTTTGTCTCCAAATGGCTAGCTTTTAAGTTTTCAACTCGTTGGTCCTTTATTTTTACACTTTTTGCTCATAAAAATGAATATATATATATATACATACACATGCATACGTAACATTGATTTGAATCTCCAGTTTGTTTGGTAGATAGAGTTAAAATAAAAGATACCATCCTGCATATATGCAATGAGCCAATCTGTTTCCAGATCGGCCAATTATCAGTTTGAGGGTCGCCTGAAATAATACTACTTAATTAATATGACCATTTTTGAAAATTTTTAAATTTTAATATCTTTCATTCAGATTCAATTTAATAAAAAAAAAAATTACAATTACGGAGGCCAAAGTCATGGCATCTTTTTTACTTGATTAATTAATTTAGCTATTAATTTGGACTGTGGGTTGAATGTTTTTATGTGATTGCAGGACTGCTACTGCCTAATCGCGCATGTAATAATATTGGAGCTCCAATATTCTTATATTATTTTTATTTTTTATTTTTTTTTGTAAAGAGTTAGGATGATCACATGTTTAAGAGTGATTCCTCCATAAATTTATTAAAATACCTCACTAATGACAGGCGAATACCGTGGTGATAAACAATCCATAACAAACAACAAATCATTAACCCGCAAACAACTAAACCAAAAACTAATTACAGGCCTATTAACACCCAGATCAACAAATAAAACCAATAGCCAAATAAATATCCCCACCCAATTAACTTCTTAATGACGGGCCGGATTCCACTTTTATCTAGCCGAACCCATGCCTCTAGCAATTCGAGGTAATCTGTCCCAGCTTCACCATCTCGAGCAAGAAAGTTTGCAACTCTATTTCCCTCATGGTAAACATGATGTGAATTTTTGAAATTCAATCCTTCCAAATTTTCTAACAATTTTTCTCAGAAATCCCATAAGTATCATACAATTTGCATATCCTTGGTGATAACTAATAAACTAGTACTGCCAAATCACACTCAATTTCCACATTATAAGATCCAAATCTCTTGCATACAATAACACCACGATATAAAGTCCTTAGTTCAACTTTATTATTGGTCCCGAAATCCAGATATTTTGAGAATGCAGCTCGCTTTGACATTTCCAAAATGATCTCTTACCACACCACTACCTCCACATGTTCTCGGATTTCCCCTACAACCAAAGGCAGAACTAGGATTTTATGTTTGGGGGGACGATCGATAAAATGTACAGTGCGTGTAAATTTTAGAAGGATGGTCATCAGTAATAAAAGTATCATGCTCTGTTTTTACCAAACTCTCTAAATATATATTAGTCTTCGAATTGTCTACATCTTTTTTTTATATATATAACAAATCAATTGTTTTTTAGAATTTGTTTATATTTTTCTATGATTTAAGAAAAATTTATAGATCAAGAATAAATTTGAGAACTTTCTAATAAGTAATGATATAACACTATTATATTTTTTACAAATTATATCTCACAATCATACAAGTTAGATTAAAACTAAAGAAGTGAGTATAATCAATTAATTTTACAATTATATAAATTTATAATTAAATTTTTTCCTAAAATTAGACTGTTAAAATAACTGCGAGATTATGTGAGTTAAAATTTGGGTTTAAATAAAGATAAAAGTTAGAATATAAATAGATGTATATTGAAATTTAGAGAAATAATTTTAGTAAAAAATTGATGGGGGGCAATTTTATTTTTTTTAAAATCTAAGAGAGAATTTTAATTATATATATATAAATTATATATATTCCCCCAACCTTCAACATGGGTCTGTCCCTGCCTACAACTCTCATCAACATTGAGCTTTATCCATCCCTCCACCGGCTTGAACCATGATACCACACAAGGCCTTCGGCCCTTAACTTGTTTAATAGGCAACTCCATGACTCCACTGATTCCTGCACTGATTCCATTCTGGCCTTGCATCTTCTCACCCATAATTTCCAAGTAATTAGACATGGAAGTAACCCCACCAGAATGCCTAATTAGCCTAATAATTATGGAAAGAGTTGCATATAATATACATGAAATCAATCAGAATGAAACTTTCTTGCAGATCATGGCCTAATTCCACTAATATTGGAACTAGCAACCATAATGTAATAATATGGATGCGGGTGCATGTATATATGTCTTCTCGCGCGATCCTCTATTGCTATGCTTCCAAAACAACAGATCATCTATAAGATCGATGTTGATCATGTTCTTGATAAATTAAGGTATATACGTACGTAGGATCTTCCATATTCTTTTATTTAGATGTAGATAGTTTTTATATGCATACTGTAATAGATGGATATAAATATATATATATATATATATATATATTAACTGAATCATTGATCATATAATTGTTAGCTGGAAATTAATGATACTCTATTCCATGATTTTGTCTTCTCATTTGCACTGTTTATGTATTTAATTTTTTTATTTACTGTTTAAGGAATTGACGATCAGCATTGGCGTATTTTTTTTTCTAAACATTTAAAAATATAAAAATGAAAATGAAAATAAATAAATAAAAAAGGTGCCATTTTGCCTAGGACATGCCTAGTGGCAGAGCCACGTTGGGACAAGGGATGGCCCCCCTCCTCACGGGCTCCATCCCTATTTTTCAAAAAAAAAAAATGGAAAAAAATATAATATATGTTATTTTAAAGAAAAATAAAATAAAATATGTTTTTTTTTTTTATAATTTTGTAGAATAATATCAATTTTATTTTGTATTGACCCCCTCTCTAAAAATTATCTTGATTTCTCTCTACAAAATTAATCTAATTTAAAAATAAAATACATCTTATATAAAACAAAATGATATTATAACATGATAACATGTTTTTATTATAAATAAAAGTAAAAATAAAAAAGAAGTTGAATGATTTCTAATGTATTTTTAATATATTTTTATTATGATGACATGTTTTTATCATATTATATATTTTTGTAATGTATAAGTTGTATTAAATGTATTTTATTTTTATTGTAGATCTTACTTTCAAATTATTCTATACCACATAAAAAATTATATACAAATAGACCAGAAAATATTTTATATATTTTATTTTAACTTTACTTGACCTCCCCGACCCAAATTTCTGGCTCCGCCACTGGTATGCGGTGACTTGCTGGGCAATATAGTACGTAGTAGTCTCCTTGTTAGCTAGCTAGGCATGCATGTTATATAAAACTATCATGAATGTTTTATGTAATTGTATATATAGACTTAGATTTATAAATTTTGGATTTAAGACTTTCAAAGCTTGTTTTTGAGAATTTTATTTGTAACCCCAAACTAATTTGTTTAATTATGTATACGGTGTTCCTCTGCCATGAGTAATGAGACAAGGCTTAATTAATAAAACTAGAGATACTGTCATTGATCTTCCCAATTAAAAAACAAGAGCACATCAAATTCATGATATATATATATATATGTACATATAGTAAATTATTTAAATATTATATGCCTTGACATATAGTAACCTTTGGTTGGGATCAAATTAAAAGGATTTGGCAGGGGTAGGTGCTTAGTTGTTATTTAAAGGTCAATAAGGTACCTACTAATACAATGAAGTCCGTTCTTGGACAAAGGTTGGCTTGCAACTTTGGCATTTCTCATAAGCCTTTACAATTGTATCAGTTTTTTTCTCCAGAAGCGAACTTCTATCTCAAGACGCCATATACTACTTTACTAATTTCTGAAAGAAAAAAAGGGATCAAGGAAAAAGCACTGCATTTTTCAAAAAATAGGAAGCCGACAAAAAAGGAAAACATAGTACTACATTTATCGGCTAGATAGGTCAATCAACCCAAGATAAGTGAGAATTTCATTTGAGCAACATCTAACTAAAATTGCTATTGTTAGGCCAAAAAAGAGAAAAAATACTAACTCTACGCACATACATGGCACTAGCTAGCTGGCATTATCATGTGCATATATCCTTCATGGCTTGTCTTTGTTGGGTTTGTGACGATCAATGGTTAAATCAAAGGGAAATATTCCCACCTAATAGGTGACAACAGTCTTGACTTTTTTTCCATCAAAGGACAAATATACTAGTCAATTAGTTAAATCATAATCATTATTTTAATCTTATCTGATATTTCTGATACAATTTATTCCCTTCATTGTGTGGATAGAGGTAGCTAGCTAGCTACTATCTTCGATCCTAATTGGGGAGGGACGAAGGGAAAGGCAATTTGGACAAGAAAATCGAGCTGAGTATCACTATCGTAATTAGGGTTTGTGACTTCATATACTATAAATGTTTGACATATATATATAATATATCATGGGGCGTTGCTTTTGTCCCTTACAAAATGTCAAACCCCTTTCTTCTAATTCAAGAAGAGAAGTCTTTTTCACACACCTATTTTGGGTCCCAAACTCTATTCAACTAACTTGTTTTAAATTCAGCCCTTCTCAACGGCCCCTCTCTCTCTCTCTCTCTCTCTCTGTGGAAATGAGAATGATCTGCAAATTGTTTACGTAAAGTTGCCGCATAGTTCATAAAACTCGATCGGATATTGTTTCTAAAAGATTTCATTAAGCATTCAAGGGGCCGGTCCCATGGAAGAAATTTATTATAACAAGCAGATGCAGACCATTCATCATCATGAGTACTTTGTTAATCCATTTGTGATGATCATCATTTTACATATTTAATATGTGTATAAATTTATTATGAGTTGATCTGTATAAAACTAGAGCTCAGAAAGGAAAGGAGAAAGGTAATATATATATATATATGAAGATCACACGATCAAAGGCTCTGTAATATATACCACCTAAGAAATACACAGTAAGAAAAAAGCTTACATAAAATGATCGATGTGTAGATCAGTACTATTTCATACAAGGAAGGTGTATACTGTATACATATATATATATATATATGTATACAAAACAAGTAAAAATTTCGTGAATCCAGCTCAATGTACAATATATGTATATATATTATACATGTATGTTGTTTACAAATGAATCTAACTCCAATAATATTATATATAAGAAAGCGCGTTGTACATTCTATGACATTGGCCATGACTGCGAAGAAGCTTGGCTGCGGTGAAGATCATGTTCATAAACAAGAAAAAAGGATTAAGCCAGAAGAAATAACAAGGCAAGATAAATTAGAAAGAAGAGAGGGAAAACACTTACTCGATAAAATCTTTCCAGTAAGAGTCGCTTGCTTCATTCTCCATGATATCTCCCAAAGGTTCAAAGGTGGTTGAAATATTGGATGAAGGGTTGGATATAATATCGTTTGAGTTAATCTGGTTTTCGATTTGGCTGACAATTGAGCTACACTCAGGCGAGGCCGAAACCAAGTTAGGAAGTACATTTGAAGGTGGGATAGAATATGATGAATTACCAACTTGATCGACACAATCAGTACTGTTGCTGCTGGTATAAATTTTCAAGCCATTTATAGCATTCTGAGCATGATCTCCAGATAATAATTGTGGCAGCTGAAAATTAGCTTCATAGTTTGTAATCTTGGACTGCATTTGATCATGAGTAGGAAAACTACCATTTGAGCCGCCATTAACGAGTAATCCTTCAAGTTTGGAATTCATTTGCAAGTACTCATAAAGCTGGTGCTGGTCCGGCATTGACGAGGAGCGAAAATGATTAATTGCTTCCATATTTGGAGCAGGAGCCGAACTTAGGACTTGGATTATATTGTTCAGAACTTGGATCTTCGCAAGTTGTGTGGCATCAGATTGTAGCCTGAGAACATTATCGACCCAAGGATTTGCCAAATTGGACAAATTGGCAGCAGCAAGCAATTGTGGCAGATTGGAAAGAAGATCGAGGTCAGTTCTTGGCCTGTGGGTGACTGGATCTATACCCATCTGAAGAAGCTTTTTCTTTAAATGGGTGTTCCAGAAATTCTTGATTTCGTTATCTGTCCTCCCTGGAAGATGGCTGGCTATGGCCGACCACCTGCGATGAACATAAACAAATTAGCAATTTATGATACCACTTTTGTTTAGTCTTAAGGGTTTTCTTTTTTAACTCAATAAATTAAGCATATACTATTTTTGGAATTTTTCTTGCATAGAAATTAAATTCAATAGTTTTAGACCAAAGAATATTACTTGTTTCCAAGCACTGCATGGAGATTGATGATGATATGTTCCTCTTCCTCAGAAAACTTCCCCCTCTTGATATCAGGCCTTAGATAATTGGTCCACCTAAGCCTGCAACTCTTTCCACACCTGTTCAGTCCTGCAAGCTTTGGAAGTGCTCTCCAACTCCCATGGCCATGTTTCTGGATGTAATCGATCAGCTTTTGATCCTCCTCTGGTGTCCATGGCCCCTTCTTCAGATCATTTTCATCGATCTCCATCATTATTTCTGCAGGAAAAGAAGAACAACGTATTTGAGGGATGATGGATTAAATTTCCATTAATTTTTCTGGGTTTGGTTTTTCCCTAGCTAGGTACCTAAGATCATAACAAACAAAAGAGAAAAAGAAACTCAAACCTTGGATACTTCTGAGATGGAGGATGAAGAAATAGGATCAGTGTTGGAAATATAACAGAGAAGTGTAGTTATATAGCTGTTAGGATGATAGGTGATATCCTCAGAGTGTACGCATTCTAGAAGATTTTTCTCCATCATGAGAACATGACATTTTGACTTGTAATCTATATCGCAGGAGGAGCAATAAGTTACGAGTTTGTCCTTGTTTTTCACGTACCGACATTACCCGAAAGAAACTCAAGAGCAGGTTTTCATTTAATTTAATGTCGATCCTTAATTAATGATACAGGCCAGGCAATGCATTTTATAATTAATCTACAAACTACCTACGGCCATTTAATTAGAAGGGCTAGCTATTATATATATATATATACATTATACATAATGTCTTTTTAACGTCCAAAGGGATTACTTATGCTATCAGCTTGGGTTTAAAACTAATTAAGAGGCCAGTTTCAACATGATCATAAGCATCGATCTATATATTCTGATCATGGCCGGAGCTCCTAATAAATTGTGGGTGGCTCTAATTTTGGAAAACAATCGGTCTTTTTATTTATAGTACTGAATTAGATAGTATGTATATAGATATATATATCTTTTATTTAAATATTTAGCATCTTAGTCATTTTACAGCTCCTTGCATGTCAGTATATTTCATGTATAATATTGGCCGAGATCAGGATCATGCGATTTTTTTTTTTTTAAGTTGGAAAAAATTGAATGATTATTAGATTGTGAGATGGAACGAGGTTATATGCATTTATAGAGAATTTAAAAATTGTGGCTGGTTTTTTCTTTCTTTCTTTCTTTCTTTCTTTCTTATATATGATCAGTAACTCTATATATAGTTGATCTAGCATGATTAGCTAGTTTGATAATGAAAAATTGGTATCAATGTTAACCTAGCTAGCTACCTAGCTAGTAGATCAACTTGGATTATATTTGTAGAAAGCAATTCGATCCAAGCTGCTTAATCCAATTTCAATTAAAAACAAATCTTTCCAATTAGCTTCTAGCGGCGCTAGCTAGATCACTTGATTAATACTAGCTAGCTAGTATTAATTACGCATAGCTAGCTGTTCACGTTTTTGTAGCGGATTTAATTAATATATGCTACTAATTAACTACAAATACATAAAAATATATATATATCCTCGATCGATGCTCGCTTGATCGATGGCTACGTACATATATATACCATGAAGAAATTAATCAAAGTTACTTGTAGTAATTCTTCCAGCTCTGATGATCGCCTTATAATTAATACATATGAGAACTTCGAAATACAAACTTTCCTGATTAGCCGTGCATGCATGATAAACAATCTAGAAGTCTAATATTGGTAACAGTCCAGTGATAAAAATGAAAAAGGACTAAAAGAAGCTGAAAGCTTCATCAAATTGTCTAAGCTGTCTAAATTCTAATATAAGTCGTTAATTAATTATATTTCATCAGATCCCAACTATATATATATATATATATATACGACCTGTCTGATCATATAATATTATTGTATGTTATTTGGTTAAGTATATTTTACTTAGATGTTTGAGTTCGGAGTATGATTGTCTGATCAATATTATATAATAATAATAATAATAATAATAAAATAAGCTGCTAAAGTGCTTTGACTATATATAGATCAGAAATTTCTTTGTTGTTTGTTTTTTCCTTGTGGTAGTTGGCCTCCAGCTATTATTCTCACCATATTAGCCTTACGTAATCCAAGGGCTGATTTGGTAATGGTACATATATAGTACTTACGACGTAGCCAAATTTAAATGTATAATGTATATATATATATATATGTATGTATGTATGTATGTATTATATATATATATATATGTATGTATGTATGTTTGAATAAAGTCATTTTACATTTATGATGGTTTAGATCAGGACAATATTATTGTCAGCTATATAGATGACATAGCATGCATTTTGATTTTAGCTCTCGATCGATCTTAAGAAAATTAGTTTAAAAAATTAAGATTTAAATTCCCTTTCATATTAATTTATATTTGACTAATTGTCACGAACCCATCTGTAAAATACATGACCACTTATTATACAGACATTAAAATTGTAAATAAATAAATTAACGAAATTAAAACTTAAATTATACTTTTTATGCTAATTGACACGATATGTTTAACATGAAATAGTTTGGTTCATTAATATAAGTTTGGTACGTTCATATATCAACATGAAATAGAGTTATTTATATATTTGCATATTAAAGAGTACTCATAATATATATAGATGATAAGTAATATTGTTAGATATAATCTTTATAAGCATATGTAAGTTACATACACTCATTTTTAAAAAAAAAACAACATGAATAAGTGATCACTTTTTAATTTTCATATAGATCTCAGATTTGCATATATATATATATGTATATATATTTAAAGAGAGCTGTGCGATGATCAGGCTTACACGTACACCTTATATAGAAATCATGTATAGATGATTTCCCACATATATATTATATATAGTTCGTGGCATTTGGTATCTTCTATATATGTAATTCACGCAAAGGCAAGAGCAAGGGCTAGGGAACATGTCAGCAACGAATTTGCACCAATACAGATCAGGGTAGGTTGTCCATGTGGCTAGCTTTAAGGGGGTCAAATATCTGAATTTCTTTGGAGCACATAGAGAAGAAACCTATCCCTAGCTAGCGCCTTTTTAAACTAACTAATTAATTATCTTTACGGTAAGCATATTAAACACGCAAAACTACTATTCAGTCTACACACCCTAACACTCTTCTAACGACTGCTTTTCTATGATTTCAATGGGTCATTATCATCTTGGCCGATAGGTATATAGATGCGTATTCTATACCTTCATATTAACCTCGTTTACTCTCTCGATCGGTGCATTATTACATAAAGCCAGTGGACAATAATTTGACAAATATATACTGGAGTTGATAGCTAGTGATGTCCTCAAACATCAATATTGAATATTTAGCCCTTGTTTGTTTTTTCAATTTATCTCACTTCATTTCAAATTCATCATTATATTTTTTTAAATTTTCATATAAAATAAAATAAATTATTAACTTTTTTCAAATTTCAAAATAAAATTAATATTAAAAAAATATTTTATAACAATTTTTTTTAAAATTTTTATCTCATCTTATATCATCTAATTTTTAAAAACTTTAGTTTCAAGTGAAATTAGTGCGGTACCCCATGAAATAGTTCTTTTGGATTAACATTTTCTGATCTCATAATGGAAGATATTATAGATATCATGTCATGATCAAGTACATCGTAAATGATCATTTATGGAATAAATGATCATGTCAGTAAAATTCACATGTAAAAGTCACACCTACGGTAGTAAAATTCAAATCTATTTGAACTCTCGATTTCTTTGAAAAAGAAAAATAAAAACTAAAAAAATAGAAAAATAAAATTCGGAATCTAGATCAGACATAATTCTTGTGCGTGGTCTCGAATAATTCTATTCTAAGGCTTCTATACCACACATCAGTACTCATAGGATGATATAATTTGATATAGAATTAGATAATTTTAAATTTTAAATTTTACAAAACAAATTACTATGTGTGTGTGTGGTTTAAAATCCTTATATATATAAATATATATATATATATTTTAAATCTTATTTTACTACATAGTTTTTTAAAGATATGATCTTAATATAAAATTAATTTGCCCCCCCTAATTTTTTTAAAAAATTATAATTAAAATTGCCCCCACTTAGATTTTCACAAATTTTATTGAAATTGTCCTCCCAAATTTCAAGATTTTTAAATTTTTTATTGAAATTGTCTGTCATAAACTATGAAAATTTTAAGAAAAATTATTTTATAAGATAATTTATAGATGTGTATTTTTTGTATACAATTTCATGAGGCAGTATGATTATTATATTTTATATAGTCATGTACAAAATATACATATTACTAATTATACTCATATATACTATACACTTTGTCAATCGCTTCTCTTCCTCCTCCTAAATATCAAATTCTAGTTTCGACTCTGCAATGTCATTCATGAGTTGTGATATTGAAGCTGCTTTATTTTGCATACGAGCTGTCTATGTGGGTTTATTTCTATATATACATGATATACATTGACAAATGTTCGCAAATTTTAATTGGAGCTAGAGCACAACAAATACAGTAGAAACTAGCTAGGGAAAATCAAAAAGTTAAATTTTCAGGACAAGATCGATCAATTATATGGACGTAGCTAGTCCAGAATTAAATCAAAGATCAATACAAATAGTTAACTACTCCGAAATCCCTTGCACTAAATCGAATATATATAGGCTAACGAAACATGATCCGATTGATCTAAATGATCCAATAATATAATTCTTTAAGTTATGCTACTTACAGGCCGCCAGTTTGTAAATATAACGTACAGTACTAATTATTGTAGGGCTCAAAACAATAATTATACTAAAGTAAAAACACAAGTAATTAATCTTTTTACTTATATTAACTAATGCGGCAAGCTGCTTCCATGTCAAATGGTAAACAAGAGCACATGGAAATTGATTTTTCTTTTTCTAATTCAATATCATTATCTCATGAGCGCAACAATATCTTTACCACCATTAATATTATATAGATATATATACACACACACACACATACATAAATACACACACCAGAAACTAATTTGGAGCAAATATTGTATTCAGATTTAAGCAATCTCAACTAATCTTGACTGACATCATTGCATATGCATGAGTGATCATCCCCCCTTAACAAAGAAATTAAATATCTATTCTTCTTCAATCTTCCTTTCCTCTTTTTTCTAACAATGACTTATACATAGTTAATTAAATTTTGTATGTGCATAATATTATATCAAAAAATTTGGGCTGTGCACTGCATGATTGTAGCGCACATACACAATAAACAGTAAAAATACTGTTCTTGTGAGTGTGTGTGCTGTTGAACTATAATATATAATAATTCCAGTTCAACAGTCCTCCTATTATATATATATACATTATATAAATATAAATAATATTAATGCTATTGATACCAGGCTTCAAGATGAGAATTAGCTTAATATTATTATTATTAATTTATTTATTGATTAACAACGTTTTAATCGCGCAGATCAGAGAAATTAGAGACAGTTTTCTCGGCGATCCGATTTACATGTGTTATTTCATGTTTTGATCAGTTGTCGTCACTCGTGCTTCATGACTCATGTGATCTGTTGTCACAATAACATGAACGTTGGTTGCATGAAATCGGACCGAGTCAAAACTTAAAAAAATAAAGCAGCTAGAGATCATGTATTGAACATATGGGTCATGTATATAAGTACTTGTCGGCCACCAAAATTAGTTGGATGGCCTTTTAACTCAGTCTCTTATTTTCTCGAAACTATCAATGTGTATAGAAAAATTAAGTATTTATGATATTTTAATTATAATTAAAAAAATTATTTATGATAAAAATAGATTATTTTTATTGTAAATAATTCTTTTAATTATAATTAAAATATCTATTTTTATTGTAAATACTTCTTTTAATTATAATTAAAATATTATAAATATTTATTTTTTTTGTAGTTGTAGTGATATATGATAAATTCATTAGATAAAAACCAAAAAAATCGCAATTTCATTACTAGTTGATCATCATCATGCATGGCGGGTGGCTATAAAAGGAACAAATAACTAACAAGATGTTTGGAAGTAGAACAAATATTATTATTATAATAAACGCGGATATACTAAAGTATAATATATAGCAATCAAATCTACCATTATGATCATGATCCCAAAGTGAGATCGTACGCTTGTGGGTAAGCAACCAAACACTGAACAAGAAAATCTGAGGCAACAACATTAATATTGCAATGTTGGAACACTGCAGTGCTCAAGCGCCATATCACGCGCCGTGCGTGCGTGAATGTAGACGGTCAACGAGAATCCGATCCGTCTTCGAATCATTTGGTTTCTAGCTTTTTTTTTGTGTGTAATTGCCACCTTTTGTAACCTTCCTATATGTTATCACATTTTGCATACCGACAAGATTCTCGACCGGTCAGCTCACTCCTCCACCAACACTAGCTTGCTGGTAGAACAAGAAAAGGAAGATCAAGGAACTAGCTTAAAGTTATATATGAGTTTTGTCCGGTTTGTATTTGAAGATGAGATAAACTCGTTTCAATTCATTTCAAACTTATTATTTACATTTTTTTCATATTTTTATATAAAATATAAATCATTATACTTTATTTTCAAATTTTAATACAATTTTTTCAATTTTTAAATTAATTTTTTCAAATTTTAAAATAATGATAATATTAAAAAATAAAATCAATTCAACTCATTTTGTCTCTTCTCTGAATCCAAACAGATTGCTGAATTTCAATCAAAACATATGTTCTTTGAATAAGTCAATAATGGTGAAATACTTTGATCATAATCAAGTAACATTATATTACATACCAAATCCAAATTAGCCAACTTGTTTCATATTAAATAGCTCGATCAATTCGATCTCAAGTTAATCAATTTAATCCCCAGTCGACCTGTCTTTAGTTTTCTGAGATTTAAATGATCAAAGTTAATTAACGAGCTTATGTCATGAAGCTCAAGCTTCACTCAATTATTAGTATGTTAATGGGTTAGTGGAAATGATCAGCATGACTTATCTCAAAAGTTTAATATGAATAATGATAGGTTTACTCAATTCACCTAGCTATTAAGAAAAGAGAATTCAATATTTTAACAGCGACATAGAATAGATTTAGAGTTGGAACTCAACAATTGATTATATTATCATATTAAATCACTGGTTATCCAAAAAAGTTTAAGCTGATAAAAATAATGATTTCGATCAATTGAGATTTCTTAATCAGTATGATATTCCGAGTTACACAGATAAGACACATGACACTTGAAAATTAAATGGACTTTCCAGGAACGCCACATTATCATTTGGAACAAGTACGCGCGCATGCAATGGACCAATGCTTTTTTGAGCTTAATTATGATCATGTCATGTAGCTGATAATAGTTGAAGATGATCTTCTTATGAGCTAATAAGAAGATAAGAACAAACGAATTTCATGCATCTCTCTCTCTCTAAATATGTATATATATATATATGCATATATATGTGGGATAATGTGCATGCAATTAAAGGCCGGAGAAGCCAAGTTTTTGAATGGTGGTGAGATAACCAAGTTGTTTTCCCGATAGCCACATGGTGATGGATGATGATGATGATGATGCTGCATGCGAGCATGAGGTCTTAGTTAATTTGTTGACATCAATAATATAATTGGTGGCACTAGTCAATGAAGGGAGGTAAAAGGGCAGTAGAATTTCCTCCTAACCTTACCTCATTTATCCACTTTCACAAGCTATCTATATCTACCCACTTTATTATATAATTTGTTAATTTTCTTTTATAAAATATATAAATACACATAATTAATCTCTAACTCATGATGATGATGATGATGATTTTCCTTGTATAGGTTCCATATATGGAATGGTAACTACTTTTCGTTTTCCCACGTCTTTTCCAATTATTAATGTGATTGATGCTAGCTGCTGGCGACAATCAAGAGTTTAGAGTCGGTAATATTAAATTAAAAAAATATTACTTTTCACTGTATGAAGACATCATCATCAGAATTAACAAGAAAATGATCATTATAGTTGAAAAGGCTGGCTGCTCATCAGACGTTATACGTAATTGAAACTATATATATAGCGCTCTCTCTCTCTCTCTAGCTTCGATCTATTGAGGAAGAAGATTAATATATACATATTCCCATGGCCGTTAATCAAAATCAGTAGTTGAGTTTGGTAGATCAAGGGTTTACAAATAAATTAATAAATAACTACTCACGTAGTACTCCGGCCAGCGAGGAATTACCATAGAAGAAAATTATTAAAAAAAAAAAAAAAAAGACATTAAAGAGATCGTCATGGGATTTCACGATTACTAAAACAACTCGATGTGAAATTAGGTCGATCGACATTAGTACTATGATCTCGTTAAAAACCTGCATGCACACTTTCGTAAAAGCATATATATATATATATATATATTTGATCTGCATGGTAGTACTAAAAGTTAATTTAGTGCTGGGATTATATATATAGATCAAGTGATGATGTTTTTCTGTATTACTGGCTGTTAATTAGTTTAGGCTACTTACTTATATGGCATATAATAACCGATCTGATCATGCATGCATCATGCATGCAAGCAGGTTTTATAAAGGCCTTCCTTTTGGACACGTACTAGTATTTTTGAGACGTCTTCAAAAATTTGTCGAGATAGGCTTTCCGAGACAAAATATAGGATGATTTTTTTTTTTTGATATAAAATAATTCATCCCAAAAAATCCAATTTCTTGTAGTGCTCACAACATATATAACTCCCGCAATACATTATATTACAATACACACTTTATAAAAATAAAATTTTACAAAATTATCCTTCATTTTAATATATTATTGTGAAATATATTATAAAAAATATTATGTATAAATCATTTTTCATAGCAGAAAGGCCATAAAAATGTAAGTTCCGTACTACGTTTGCGTGGCATAATTCAAAAAGTAAATGATAATTAATAATATATGGGACGAAATTATAAAAGCACCCAAAAATACAAAAGTGCATTAGATCATCAGGGGTAGAATTTGTACATGCAGTTTCGCATAATTTCTTTATAAAAAACAAAAAGTAGATTTATTATTAAAAAAAACTTAAAATATATTTTTATTTTTAAATATAGAATTTACATTTTTATAAAATAGACGGTCTAGAGTACGGGCCGGGCATTGTCTATTTAAAAATTATATTAATTAGGATTACTCTGTACATATAAACAGTACTACTAGCTCTGATCAGTATAATAGGTAATTAACAGACATGATGATCAACACGTATGTATGACGTACTATGGCATATACCAAAAGAAAGAGATATATGAATTTAGTTTGTTTACTTTGTTATAAATTAACAAGTTTATGCATGCATACTGATCTTCATGCATCATGATCAGTAATATTTCATCGATTAATGAGAAATTTAAAACGGCAAGGTAAGCCCATAAATTAACTATTTCTTTATAGGCTTATATATGAAAGTACTGACCCATGCAATTAACAAATTTGTGCATGCAGCAGTATCCATTTGTAAAATGCAAATAAAAATGCGACGACTATATGTGGTTCATGTTTTAATAACATTATTCTATCATAAAATATGATCATATTGTTAAGATTTTTTATTATATATAATTTTTAATGATATTATCATATTTTGTGATAAAATAAGATTATCATATATATATATATATATATAGAAATGCTAAAGCCACAAACAAAAATCACACATCACTATTTTTTTTACTTAATGATTAAGTGTTTTTTTTAATAATGTTGTAATTTTTAAAAAATAAAAAAATAAAATTGTTAAGAAAAATGCATGAAAAATAACCAAAAAAAATAATATATGAATTTTGTCTTGACAGGATCCCACAGAAGTGGTTCTAGAACCACTCTATAATATATCGTGCATGTATATATATAATTACTCGTTGAAAATAATCGGATTGGCACAAAAAGTAAGTGAATTGAACAAATATATACTTTTAAACCGTTTATATTGAGAGGGAGATGGTCATTATCAAGTCAAGGTGTAGATCAGCACGTCATTCATATCACTTAAATGATAAAATTTGATTTGTAAGATTTAAATTCAAAAATTTATCTTTCGAATAAAATCAAGAAATCTGTTTATAATTTGTGAGAAGTATTAGTTATTTTCTATGGAAATGGAGATTTCTTGCCCAAATGAGTCTATTCAATTAATTATGCCCGTACTGGTTCAAAATTTAATTAATTGCTAATTAAGCATGCATTCAAAGTTTCTTCAAAATATCAATCATCAGCATTTCCCAAAGAGTAATTATTAGACGCTGAGCAACGCAAGCAACACTAGATCCTAGAAATTACAAAGAATTAATCCAATGGCAGTACTCATAGTATTTGAATATGTACTATACGGCCAACATAGTTAGGAATATTAGGTACACTAAGGTCAAACTGGTAGAATTTTTTTACCTATGAATTTTTTGATCATTATAAGGATTGATTAGATGATTCAATTGTTGGGCGATTTTTGAATTAATTGATCAGATCGACCATTGATCAACATTTCTGTTTTTCTAAAAGATATCTACTTAGGAATTTATGCCAAATATATATATATATATATATATATATCCACCTAATGTGAAAAAAGAAAATTGTCCACTAGAAATATTAACAACTCGTACCTACATGATCATTTTGTTATCACAAGGCAAAGAAAAGCTACCTCTGCCGGTTGACTTAATTAACTGTTCATTTATTTATTATTATTTTTTTAATGTCAACTATATACTTAGCTGAACAATCGTTTAAAATATGTCATAATGTCCACCGTTTGATTTATATCAAGTAAATTCAGGTCGAAACACGTTATTTGTTAATTATCTGTTTACTTGGGTATATATAAGAATCGTTATTCATTTGGGCTTTCAATTGTGACTAAACTGTAGAGAAAAATTAGATAGGAAGATTTTTTGTGAAAACTAGCTAGTAATAATTACATGTGTTTATTAAGTATTAATTCATTGAATTGGATATCTAGGGTTGGCTGAATCCAACCTAGAAATAGTGTTGAAAATGTAGATCCGTTTGCCTTGCCCAAAAGGATAAAATCAGAAATCTTAGCCATGGGCTGAGCCCACCTATATATTATATAGCATATTGGGCTGCTCTCATGAGACTGAGCTTCATTCAGAATTTCCTTAAAGGCCTGCTGCAGGATTGGATGGAAAATTCGGGTATTACACCTTCCGATCCATACGCGCCACCTCGACATTTTACTAATTTTACAATAGGCTCAACTACACCAAATTATTTTCTTGCCAGCAGTAGCCACCCTCAGTGGCGGCAGCCAAAGTGTGATGCCCCCGAGTCCCGCTTGTGATTTGGGGGAAGCCGTGAAGTCGAGATGTTGGTTGTACATGTCATACACCCTCGCAAATAACCAAGTATGTGTTTACATATTCAATAAAAGAGTACAATTAATTCATAGAGAAAAAATAAGAAAAAGGTAGTATTAAATCTCAGTAAACTACGAGAAAATGAATATATATCACAATCACAATACCCATAAGCCACATGTCTCCAAACCATAAGCAAACAAATGTTTACAATTGGTCTTCACAATCACAATATATGTTGCTCTTCACTGTTTTTGAGTTGTTTCATTTGGGTTTTGTTGTTTTGATTTTTGATTATTTTGTTATTATGGTTTTCTTCCATAATAAGTGAGAGATTATGCATAAATTTGGGTAATGATCACTATTAGATATGTGCTCCCAACTCTTTGAAAAAAAAAATTCACAAAATGAGGAAAAGTCTTGATCCTCAATCCTAAGACTCTGTTGGATCTCTATGCCCATAACTACTACCAAACTCTCCATAAGAAAAAAAAAAAACCATTATTGATAACATTTTTTTTTTCAGCATTGACGCTTTTTCCACACTTTTTGTTTAATAGAATGAAAGGCTATATGCCTTGACTTACCAACAATTTTGGTAATGACTAGATATTTTTCATACTGTTGGATGTTTCCTCACGACTATTTTATCTCATCTCTAACTTCCCTGCTGATTATCATTGAAAACCATTATTGTATTTTCCTTCTTAATTCGCTAACCAGAAACTACTTTATATTTTTCCAACACTTCTTACACTCTTTTATTTTCCTCCACTTTAGCCTCAACAAAAATAATATTATCATCTACAAATAACAGTTGATTAATGGTGGGAGCACCCCTACAAATGTTAAGGCCCGAGATCTCCCTCCTCAACCCAGCTTCCTTAAGTAAAGTAGTCAAGCCTTTAGTACAAATAAGAAAAAGATAATGGAACAAAGGGTTCCTTTATCTCAATTTTCTACTAGGTATAATTAGTCCCTTGGGTTCCCCATTTATGAAAATAGAGAAAGACACTAAATTGACACATTACATGATCATATTAATCAAATTATAATTGAACCCCAGAACCTCTATCATAGATTTATGAAACGCCACTTAATTCCGTCATATGCCTTGCTTATATCAAGATTTAAAGACATATATCTCTTTTTCTCTTTCTTCTTTTGTTTAAGGTAATGTACTAATTCATAAGCAATTAATACATTATCAATGATTACACGACTAGGTACAAAAACACTTTGACTCTCACCAATAACACAAGAGTAGAAGACAACTTTCAATCTATTTGATATCACCTTAGCAATCAATTTATAGGCCACATTATAAAGACTAATAGGCCTATAATCACTAACTTTAGAAGGAGACTTCTTTTTTGGAATAAGAATAATATGAGTATGATTTAGGGAAACTAGGAAAAGAAAAAAAGAAAAAAAGAAAAAAAAATTGAATCCAAAGCATCAAAGGCTATTGAAACCATAAATTTTCCTACCACATGCCAATATTTTTAGAAAAAAAACTAGAGACATGTCATCTGGACTAGGTACTTTAAGAGGGTTCATTTGTTATGGTGCTTCCATTACTCCACCTTCGGTGTAGACCTTACTCAAGTCCTCATTCATCTAACTAATAACTCAGTTAATTAAATATTCCAAAAATTACAAAGAACCCCTTGGATTTGAAGTAGAAAACAGGTTTCTAAAATTTGAGAATCACCATATCTCTTCCATTAAATTTATGCCACTGACCATTATCATCTTGAATCTTTTGCAACTTTTTCTTTCTCCTTCTCTGAGGAGCCTTCGTGTGAAAATATTTTGAGTTTTGGTCATCTTTATTGAGCCACAAAACCTTTGATCTTTGCCTCCACATAGTTTCATCCATTTCCAATCATTTTTTAACTTGTTCTCTAGCCAATTCATGTTCCTCTTTATTAGCATCCATATGATCCCTCTCATGAAGCATTAACATATATTGTTTAACTTTCTGAAGCTATTTTTGTACATAGCCAAAAGAATGCCAATTCCACACATCCAAATGATGTTGGTCAAAGGCTTTAATCAAATCCACCACCTCACTCGTGCAAGTATGTGTTGCTCACCTGCTCAAGCATCTTTTATTATATTCTCACAAGTTTGTTCATCCACCCACCCACATAGCCACAAAGCAGTTTTCTTATTTTAGAAGACTTAACAACCCCCTCCATATCCACCCAAATTAGAATATGATCTAAGTATGTCACCAATCTGTGAGTAACACTAGCATTAGGAAACATGTGCCATAAGGAAGAATTGGCCAAACACCTATCAAGTCTCTCACTACTACACTATACCCATTCCTTTCGATTACACCAGGTAAATTAATGCCCTTTATAACCCAAATCTCTCAGACCACACTCTCTCACAACCTCCTTGAAAGATGAAATCTATCTCTCTAGATGAGGCCTCCCACCCTTATTATCATGATGGTGCAAAACCTCATTGAAGTCCCTTAACACCAACCAAGGTTCTCTATTATTTTTACGTAGGGACCTAATCAAATTCCAAGTCCTGTATCTCAAATTAGCATCTACGTTTCCATAGATTCCAGACAAAAACCAATGACCATTCCTAAGATTATCAACCTTAACAATAGCATCTATATGAGAACTCAAGTAACTATCAATAGATAAATTAGCATCCATGCCCCCATAACAGTGCTAATCCACCTTTTTTTTTTCCACAAGAACCAATTGCTCAACAATTTGAAAAACCTAATTTAAACTTACAGGGCTCAAACTCACAGAAACTGATTCTTATTTCCTACAAGAACAACACGTTGGGCCTTTCCCTTTTAACCAAGTTACAGAGGGTTTGAATGCCCTGTGGGTTCCCAAGCCCACAGGCATTCTAGCTCACTTTCTTCATGGCTCCCCGCAGCGTCACCGATCTCTCTATCTTTGCAACCACATCTTCTCGCACGTTAGCCTCATTTAAATTGCCCATTTTCGAAAATCATCCATGAACCTTCTCACCTATGCTTAAGCTTTTCATCTTTTTTGAACCAACGAAAGACCATTGTACTATTTTGGTCAAGTGTGCCATTTCATTAATAAACGACACTCATTTCCATTTTTTATTAGTTATCCCGTTAAACTCATCATGTTTTGCTTGACCCATCTCAAATTCAAAATCCTTCAAAATCGACCTTTGAAGCCCACCAGGCACATCATTAGTAGCATCAAATGAAGTGGTATCACCAACATACTCTTTGCCAACTAACTACTCTCCCTCATTTTAGCATAATGGTCCATAACTGCTTTAGACTCCACTCCTACTTGAACCAAATAACCCACCTTCTCAGAGTTATTCTCCTCAAAACTCGCCAATTGCTGTGATAACCCGAGCTTGGTTAGTTATGGTTCATAGATTATTTAGTTGTTATGTTTGTTTAAGGGCCTTACAATTTTTAGTTGAAGGTGAGGCATTGGAGTTTTGTTTGAACAACTTGAACCCAAGTGGAAGCTAACCCTAGCAACTCTTGTAGAATTCGGCCCCAATAAGGAATCTATGCCTAATGGCCCAATTCTCATGACCCAGATCCTTGTCACTAGTGTCACGTGTCACACATGTGAAGTACAATGTATCCAGTCATAATAGTGGGCTAAGTGGAAGAGAGATAAGTGTTTGGAAAGCCAAAGAATGGCTTACATGCCTAACCTAGTGGATATGCCACATGTTATCCATGCTAGAAGGTTTCTAGAAAACCAAATGACAAGACAATTTAGGAAAGACTAAGAGACATTCCGGCCAATGTACTTATACAGGCCTACACCTTTTTTATTTTTTTGCGCAATCTCAAGTTCCAAGGAAGATGTTTATGAAAAGTGATGTTGAGGGAAAATAATAGCTATTTTCAAGGGATTTGCATGGGGAAGCTGAAGGAATAAATGGGGATTTTAAATTTCGCTTATACTCTAAGGTATCTTAGATTTTACTACATGTCAACTGTGCAATGAGCTGTTTGTCACTTAGATGACAAATGGACCAATGACATATGGAAAGTTACATTGAGAAGAAACAGAAGGGAAGATGAAGCAATAAATTCGGAGAAAGAGAAAATGAGTGGGCAACAAGAGCATGGCAAACAACTATGCCACTTGTCATTATACCAAAGCTTGTGTTTAGAAAAGGAAGAGGCATAAAAGAGCTCTTACACATTTATCTTAGAGGAATATGCACTTGGTTAAAAGGAGGGAAGGGCATGAAAGGAAAAAATGTGTTTCGGCCAAGAGAGAGGAACCCCCACATGCCACCTATACATGCCTCTTGCTAAGGTAATCTAATTATGGAAATTACAAAGGTCGTTTTTGCTAGAGAGAAGAAGGAAGAAGAAAGAAGCTACTTGTCCCACATACTAGGATTTTGAGGTGACCCACGAGAAGATGAGGAAAGTTCTATATAAAGATGGTAGAACCACATGACTAGGGCTATTTTTGAGTTCTTGCATGTTCTCTCATCTTCTCCACAATTTCTCACACTTTCACTTGAAATTTTTTTACTTTCTCTCACTGTCCTTCCAACCAAACAAGGGAGGTTTCATCCAAGAATAGATTTTCAACACTAGTAATGAGGAGTCACGGTGAAGAGAGGACTAGCTTTTTCCTTTATTTTTTTCATACACAATATGTTTTCAGCTCAAGATGAGATTTGAATCTCAAGACAGTTCGAATATGGTGAAATACACGATTTCAACACTTTTTCATGAGAAGAAAATTAGGATTTCCTAAAAATTCTTGAAGCCGAAGGGTTGAGGGCACAAAGCTTCAATGTATGCGGCCAACCTCATATATTTCCACACTATTCAAAATATGGATGAGAACACAAGGAAAATAAAGGGTTTCTTGACTCCAAACCCTAGAAGCCGAATGGTCAAACTTTAATGGTAACCCTAGAAACCCTCACACACTCAAGAACATCGATTATGATTTTGGAACCTTCACTCTAACTAATTGTATTTCAATTTACAACTTGTTATTGGTTTCATTTCGTGAATTTTTGTAAGTATACACACAACTTATTCTTAGTTGATACTTACATAGATTTGTGTAGATCCTTTTCTTACTATAATTGCTTTGTTTGTTATTCCCAAGTTGCTATTATTTTCTTAAATATGATTACAAATCGTATGCTTCAGATTTGTGATAAAAATGTCATGAAATACTCCTATAGGTTTTAGTTTTGCTAAAATAAGGTTGGTGGCTTGTGTAACATGATGTTTCGGTTTGAATATGTTGAGAGTTTTGGATCTTAGCCAAACACCATGATTTCTTACTTTGTTTCACTATGCTATGATTTCTATATAATATGCTTCAAGTTTAGAACATGTTAAAGTAAAGTTTTCTCATGATTTTGTACTTGGATGTTTCAGCCAAGGCTAATTTTCATGATTCCATATATGTATTTTGATATCACATATGTTCAATGTTATCACACTATAAACTAAACATGTCACGCTTGCTTAATTCATGCACGACATGTTATGTGTCATATGACAAGTGTAAGAATATGTAAGTCTTAAGTCTCACGTCACATGTCTTTGGAAGAAGTGTTTTAAAGAAATGTGTTTTCAAAGAAAAAAAATATAAATATTTTAACACGATCCCAAGTCCTAAGGCAAGAGAATGTCCTAGTGGAACTCCTCTATCTATTCTAGAGTACTTAAGAATAGAGTAGTAACCCCTGATTCAACAAAGAACCGTCGATGAGTTTGGAATGAATTATTTTTAAAGAATTTCAAAGTGAGGAATCAACTAACGCTTGTGGGTGCCTAAGGCATGTAAACCAACGAAGTACTATCGAGTTAAATATGATATGATTCTGTTTTAGATGTATACATCTGGTTCATGGACTGTTGATGGTAGCAATAACTAGCAAGAAGATGTAGTGCAAAGCAAAATGGTATTGTATCCAACCTCTATACAAGAATAAAAGCTCATTTGTTATATATTATTTGATGTAAGTCTCGTGATATGATAAGGATCACTTAATAAAAATCTTGTGATATTCTCTGATAAGGCAACTTCTGATTAAAATCAACATGAAAAAGAAAGGCGAAGAATGTTTTATGAAAAAGTGTCAATGTCTCTATTACAAGTCTTTGAAAGTGGTTAAATACATAAGTGACGTTCTGTTTCAATAAATTTGCAAGTACATGTTCATGCATGCATCTCATGATATACCAAACGGAAGAGAACAGTATCTCTTTCAAACAAGATTGTGCCTAGGATGAACTTGAGCCCACTTGAGCCGTCCATTTTGGAACGACTTGAGGGTATTGATGGGTGATCATCGAGACACTCTAGTACATTAATGAGTACTTCCAATGGCTTAGGAACTGAGATAAGAATCGGTTCTTACAGAAGAGAGTGAAGCCCTAGCTCATTTATGAAAGAAGTAAAAGAAAGAAAATTTGGGACCATATTTCTTGTGAGAAGAAATGCTTTTGAGTTTGACATTTAGTTTTTTCGAAAGGTCCCATTGTATGGGAGTGCCATGCTATTTTATATTTTGGAGACATTTCTGTAATGAAACTTTTGGGACAAATGACAATATTTTGTTTAATATCGATACCATATGCTATTAAATTGCTTATAGCATTGCTTAGATTATCTGAATTTTATTTTTACGGCTACAATTATATTGCATACTGCTAGTTACTTAAGTGCATTTCATTTTATTTGTCATGAACGTAAGGATATGCGACCTTGTATTGTATATCTCGACTCCACAATCATTGTCCTCCACTGTGGGTATGATTAGTGCGAATGTCACAAATGCTCTCATTCATATAATGTAGTCATAAAATCTCCTTCTGTTACACTTTGAAATTCAAAATGAGAATCACCCCTGCAATTCATGCCTCTTGCACCTACTCCTGATGTCGCTCCATCTTATGTCACTGATCACTTCCCACCATTCTTTGCCAAAGACGAAATTCCCATAGTAGAAGATCTTCTTTTCTCTTGTACTGGATCTCATCATTTTACAACAAGACCATGATGACCAAAACCACTAGTTCGCAACCATGTTCCATAAGGAAAAACACCTTCAATTTGTAAAGAAATATGTTGCAGTGAATGACATTCCTTATCACAATGGCCAAGACGGTCACACCAATAACAATAATTGAGAAGTCTCGTAAGAAAATCTAACCCATAAAGATTTTTCTACACCAATAAAGACCTTTGTACATCGTAACAGAGGCTCTAAAACATTAATAACAATAGGAATCTTTATGTACTCTCCCCTAGGCCATTTCAACCTTATTCTGATCCCCCTCTTCAACCTTGCCAATTTTGTTCCCTATCAGACGTTCCACGTATTTATTCCTAGCCATAAGAGAGAGATTATGAATTCAAATCCAAGACAACTTTTTCTTTAACTAAATTTGATGAGCCTGTTGCCAACAATCCATCTCCTTCACTAATACTAACTGCTTGTCAAAAGACCATGGATCCTCCTTGATCATATATTCTTTATCTCTGCAATCATCAAATTCTACAAGAACATAACTACATTCAAATCACAGAAATAAATGCCCATCACTGGTCGCGAACCTTTCTCATCGTTGCTTTAAAAACTTCCTTGTTGTAATGTTTCTCTGTTAACAATTTCATTATCAAACACTTTCTCCCAAATAATATTACATCTTCCAACTTATCAAGCTCCACCACTACCTCATCAGTCTCTTGCCTAGTTAATGAAAGTCGCTTATACAAGACGATCAGATTTTCCTCAATAGATCTTCACCATAACAAGGCAGTAGAATTACCTTTACGTAGGAAACCCAAAGACATTAGCATTATTTTAATATCTTCAAAAAGCCCTAGCACCACTGGGAAGGGGTGCCTCGACTCTCCCCAACTTTCTCCCCTTCATTTCCCCCATTCTTCTCACCCCATCCCCATTTCCATCTCTTGGTGTTTTCATTCAGTTTACTTTCTCCCGCCTCCATTTCTCTTCCCCTTCTGTTTCTTCTCTTTTGTTTGTTTTCTTCTGTTTTGGTGCATCAGGGTCTTCGACGACAATTTTGGTCTCATGGAGTCTCTAAGGTGAACATCGATCTCGATCCCTCTAGCGTCTAGGGCAGCAATGCACTCCTCTGCAAACCCCTAAAGTGTTGATCTCTCAGTTGGGGGAGAAAACTCGCTAATCAGAGCGGCACGTGGGACACACGCGCATTTCAAAACGGTAGCTTGCTTCTCCACTTGCCTCCTCCAAAGGTGTCTTATACTCCAAACTTGACCATTCACTATCCTCCGAAGGGTCATGTGTGTACCACGCTCGCCACATATAGCCACGGTTCTCTTGGTGTTTGTTTAAGTTTCCTCCAAGATTGAAAATTGAATCTATGTCCCTTATGATGTAGTTCGGTTTACCTAATTATTTTTATTTATGTTTAGTATTTCTTTTTAGTTTAATAAAAAAACCAAAAAAGAATAGTCTCTAAGACCTATAGTCTGTAAAGTGTTTCCCCCCTAGACTTTTTATTTGAATAGGTTTTCTCTTGTCCCATTTTAGAACAGGATGTGGTTTGTTATAAACTCTACTTTAGAAAAAGTTAGACTGTCTCTTAGAAGGTGATCTAGAGAGGTTTGCAGACAGGGTTAGACTATGTCAATCACTTTTAGTGCACTAAGGAGCTACAAATCGTCGTTTAGTTGGTTTGTAATATATTTTTCAAATTCAGTTGTAATGCTTATTTATTAATAAATGCAGTTTGCTTTCTCTACTAAAAAAAAAAAAGGAAACCCAGAGGGGATGTTTACAAAAAGCCACATATTGCGCTTGGAGCCGATTCATGAAAGATGATAATCAACATTTCACATTTAATAGAAAAAAAATAAAGATAACCGAATAGCAGTCAACTTCACCCACAAATTTACTATATAACAAAACATAAAGTAATCAATACAATTCCCATGCTAGTTGCAACATACTCAAAAGAATATTTCATTCATGAAAACATTCATTTTATTAATATGTGCACCATGGTCTTACCTAATGGACCATCTGCACATTTTGACTCCCTTCGTCACATACATGGATAACAATCGCGCGGTGATTTCGTTAAATCTAGCAATATTACAAAATCCAATCTACACACATAAATGATAGTTCGATGTCAAATTTTTCAGCAAGCAAATACAAGTTATAAGGCAGTCCAATGATATAATTTTAGCAATTATTTTATATGTTATAATCAACCCAATAATAAGAAATTTACAACAACACTTAAGCAATAAAATAAACAAATGGATAGCAAGTAAAGGTTCTACAGAGCACCAATAAATCATCACAACATCAATCACAATAACCTCACCACAAGGCACAAAGCCAAAACAAAAAACTATGCTAGCACATGATTAATCCACAACTCCCAACCTTAAGCAATAAAATAAACAAATGGACATGATTACGCCCAAAGAATAACACGGTCATTTATAGTATAGTTTTGGAGTGTCGATTCCACAAGGAGATAGATTGAGAAATTGAAAAATAATAACGAAATTAACAAAAAGATTTAGAAGAGTGCAAAAAGTAATTTTTGAAATGTGACGTAAACTAAAACAAAATGAGTAATTTGAAAAATATATAAATGAGACGAAAAATAAAACATCGGGAATCCTTTGTATATAATCGATATTTAATTATTTTGATTCATTAATAACTCAATTGAAATTTATATGTCCAAATTTTCAATCGGAAGATAAAACATTAATAACCAGATTTAAATCAAATGTAATCTTTCGAAAAATCATTCATCGCAATATAAGAATGAGAATTGTTATCGATATTACGGAAATTCAACGTCAACAATATACTCGTAGAGTAATATTACAGCAAAGAATTAAATTAATATAGATAACCAATTGAACCAAATATAATCAAAGGATTATTCCATTCAATAGAAAAAGCATGACTGAATCTATAAATAAAATAAATTTTAAGATTATTTAGTGACGAAAATATTTATAATAAATTTCGAATGACTAAATAAAAGAGTTTAATATTTAAAGAATATATATATGAATAAAAAAAACAATTACAAATACCATCATATATACAAATCCATCCCTAACTCTACTAGAAAATTAGTTACACATATTGAAAATGTGTAACAAAAATTCTCTAAAGAAAAATATAGAAGAGTCGGCCATTGTTTTCTCTTTTCTTTGGTTTTTCTTTTCTTGTCTCAAGCTCTTAAAAATAACTCTTCCAAGGCATCCCCCTCTTTTTTTTATTCAAGCTTTCAAGCATCTATTTATAGATGTTGCCGTGTGAGTTATTTAAATCCAAGAGGTGTCGTGTATCATTTTGTTTACTCCCATTTGTTTCGGCGTGTTGCCGTGTATTACTTTAAGTGATTGCAATTGAATGGAAGTGAATTGTAATGGAAGTAGGCACCGGTTTCCTTTTAGATGTGTTCGAAACTTGCATGCAACTTCTTCCAATATTTGTGGCTGAAATGAGGCTATGTGAAGATAGTTCTTTTATTGTCATGTATTCCTCCAGTTGGTTGTCTTGATTGCCATCTTCCCTTGGTCAAATGTTACGGCTTGGAGTTATATGCAACCATGCAATTTCTTCAATTAATTCCTTTATATCCTCTTCAATCATAGCATGCGGTCCCTTGAGTTTAACTTCAAGTCAAATGTCATCATGTGAATGTGATGAAGTCGGTGCTAGTTGATTTATTGAAGTTGCCGCCTACCACATGTGGTTGCTTGTGTCTCTATTTGTTGTCATGTATGTGTTCAGCTATCATTTAAATATTTTATTAGTTTGCTCTTCAATTGAGTGCTATCGGAAGGAAGCTTGTGAGATCCAAAAACTTGTCTTGCATGAGTTCAAGTGAGTTGGCATGTGAGTATGAGTTGTTCAATTTAAGAAGTGCCGTGTATCACTTTTCTTCTTATTTCAACTTGTGGCTTGAAATCATTCATGTATGCTTGTCTTGGTCAGTTGAGATAAGGCTTAAGGTGAAAGTGGAAGCTTTTGTCTTCAAGTGAACCGAATTTTGAAGGTGCCATGTACCACTTTTCCATCTCCCTTTATCATGATATCTTCCTTCATTTGTTTTGTTGGGTGTTTGTTACAAATAGGCAAAGAGGAATTCGGCTATGCTTCTTAAAGCATTATTAGCCCACCATTTGGAGTCCAAACTTCAAATTTTTTTCAAGTGCTATGTCTTACTTTTCATCTTGGCATGCTTTGGTCAATCATCTTGATTCTTCATGCATGATGTCGCCTAATACAATGGCTGCCAATAAGAAAATATAATCAATTAATTTGTAAAGATGGGGTCCATGATTTAGAAGCAAATTTGACTCTCTAAATTGAGGGATTAAATAGGGTACATTGGAGCAAGTTGCCTTATGTGAAGTGTAAAATAATTAGTGAAAATTCATGGGATTTATTTAATAGATTAAACTCATGTGTTTCTTTTTGTATTTATTTGAGACATTAATATATTAAATTATACTCATATCTATCTCAAAGATAAATAACCATTAAATTAAATAAAATGAATTATATCTTTATTTTCTCTTTTCTTTTAGCATTTAAATAGGGTATTTAAAATGCATTTTTGTGCACTCATCAGGACAACAAATAAAGCTTCTACAAAGAACCAATAAACCATCCCAAAATCAATCACAATAACCCCACCACAAGGCATAAAGCCAAAACTAGAAAACCATGCCAATACATGATTAATCCACAACTCCTAAAAAGGTACATGACCACAACATAAAACCATTAGCAAAATCATAACTCTCCCCCAAAGGCACTTGGCTATGAAGAGAACCACACAACACATTCACAATTCAAAGCTCCAACAACAACCACTTTCAAGCTTACTCTGAGAGACACTTACCACAACGTGGTGGGAAAAATCCTTTGGATGGTTGCTGGGATGATTCAAGGTCTGGGTTCAAGTTAGAGGAGAGGGAAAGTAGGGTACTTGAGTAGTTTGGGGTGTGTTCTCCAATGATGGAGGTGGTCAATGGCCTTGGGGAGAGATTATGAGAGAAAGAAAGAAATGAGACAAAGAGAGAATGAGAGAGATAGAGAGTGACAAAGATAGAAAGAGACAGGAGAGAAAAGAGAGAAAGTAAGAGATAAGCAGAGAGGGAGAAGGGGATGGTAGCCATTTTATAAGTGTGAGGGAAAATCTCACATTTTAATCTAGCTTTAGGGTTTGAAAGAAATTCAAGATCACTTAACACTGATACCAGAGCCTAAGCTTACCAACAATCTCAGCCCAACTGTCTGCAAATAAAATAGTTATCACTACTTCGATCTAAGGCCTAATGTGTGAGGAGAAGATTGTTAAAATTATCTTATATCAGTTTTGTAAGGGGCTAATAGTTAGTTTATAAATATAAGGAAAAGTCTCACTCTTTAAATTAGCTAGTTTTCCTAACACTTGTATTATTGTTGGGGTTGTGGAACTTAGTTATATTGGTGTGTCAACTCAATTTGATGATCCAACCAAACAATGATGTGTTGTGGTTTTTTGGTGAGTTTTCAAGGAGGCTTGGGCCATGGAGTGCAGGCTTGGGCTAATAGGTTCAAGCTAAAATGAAAGTTCATTCTGCACTCGATTCAAGCCCATAATACAAAGAAGTGAAAATTAGAATTTCTACCATGTGATGTTATAAATATATACTTAGTGAATAGTTTGGTACATTCTGAGTGTTTTGAAAAGTAAGGTTTTGCCTCAATATATATTTTGTGATTTCTCAATACGATAATAATCTTCTCTAGTCTTGTGGATGTGGACACCTTATTGAATCATATTAATTTTGTATCATGTAATCAATTGATTTTTTTTCTTCTAATGTAATCTATTGATTTGTCTTTGTTTGCTTTTGCTTGTTTGTTGCCGTTGGTTTTTTGTCAACATAGGTAAATGTTCTCCGAATAAATTGATTTCAACATGGGGTATCCCGCGTCGCTCTCCCACATGCATCATGTTAATTTCATCATAAGCTTTTTATATTTGAATTAATCTATATATATATATATCAATCGATGATATTGACGAAACTGTTCATGATCATGCATGAAGCAAGTGATTACGCATGCAAGTTTCTTTTATTGTACGGTCAGCCAAACTTCTAACACGCACCTACCAACAAGTACGATAAAAATAATTAAAGGGGTTACCAACAAGTTTCGTTCAAAAATACATTTTTACTTAGTTGCAGCCATCTCTCACAAAAACAGTAAAATTACTGTTCACATAAACAATAATTCTACTGTGAGAGGCTTTAGTTACAGTTCGACTATAGCTAATATTTTTTCATAATTAAATATCAAAGAATATTATTTCTTCGATTGTACCACCAGGGTACTGCTGGTACCCATACTCAAAGATTATTTCTTTGATTGTTTTTAAATTAAATAAATAATTTTAATAATAAAGCTGAAACATTACAGCTCATGCAGAACCACAACTACTGCAAGCCTACAACTACGTAATGACAATCACTACTCCCAATCATGCAAAATTACCATAGGGGCTATACACAAGTTCATCTCATCTTAATTTTGGGTCTAATTCTTTCATTATTTTCTTTTTTAATTTTTTGATATCACAATCATCAATGTCATCATTGAGGACTTCTAAGTAATTAAATCCTTAATTAGTATAATATATATTAGTACGTACAATTAGCAATACTTCACTCACACCAGAAAGATCAGAATTAACTAAGCGCTGCAAGATGGTTGGGAAGCTCTCCCACGAGATAGAGGTAAACGTGCCGGCAAGCGAAGCTTGGGAGCTCTATGGCACCCTGCGGTTGGGAAAACTTATTGTTGAAGAAGCTTTTCCAGGTGTCATTGAGAAAATTGAGGTCATTGAAGGTGATGGTGAGGCTGGGACCATCGTCAAGATCACACCAGGTAATATCACATGTTTAGATCACTTATAAATACCCCTTAAGCTCTCTTTTGTTATGCAAATAGATTATTTTTTGCTAATTATATATCCAAATGGAAGGAATACTAGTAGCTGTTCAGATCAATTAGCTTTGTAACCGAAGTCATGTAAGTATATAATATATATATATATATATATATATATATATGGATTTAGGGTTCTCTTATAATTTCTTGGCAAAACATGAATTTAATTAACAAAAGATACCAGCCAATAAATTAAATTAATATCTAGTTAAGTAATTAGCGACTTTGACAAAACTGGTTGAGAAAAACAATTAAGAATATTGGTCCCTGTCAAATTAATTACCATATATGTTGCTGATCAGAGTTCATGAATACCTGATCATAATTACAGTGTATGTTTTAGATGTTTAAATATTTAGTAATTCCTTTTTTCTAGTTCATTCAACATTTAATTAATATTTCCTCCACTGAATTAATTAGGAAAAGCTGGTTCTAAAGCTTATAGAGAGAAGTTCATAAAAGTTGACCATGAGAAACGCCTGAAACAACTAGAGGTGATCGAAGGAGCTTATCTTGAGATGGGGTTTACATTTTATCGTGTGAGTTTTGAGATCGTGGAAAAGGGCGATGATTCATGCATTATAAAAACTTCAGTTGAGTATGATGTGAAGGATCAAGAGGCAGCTGCTAATGCCTCTAATGTCGTCAGCATCGAGCCATTTGCAAAAGTTGCAGAAGCTGCCAAAACTCATCTCCTCAAAAACAAAAGTGCTGCTTAAGATCATGCACGGTCAACATTATATATATATATAGTTATAGTTATAGTTTGGAACTTTTTTATGTAGTCTTGTGATCAATATATAATATAATGTTTTTCATGTAATAGTATAAAAACATGAAGACAACTTGTCAAGAAATTAAAATAAATTAATAAATAAATCTGTACGGCATATATAGTATTTTGGGTTTGGTATATATCGATATCATCATTTTCAAACTCCAACAATATCCCGTAATTAATGTTTTATAGTAGGGACTACTACAAACCAAATTAACTCCGGATTACATGTATATATATATATATATATGTTTGGATTTGTAAATTAGTAAAATACAATGGAATACGATGTGTGCGTTATATATATTATTACAATTAAGCCTGTGTGCCCGGATTTCCATCTGGATTCCGAATTCGGAAATCTGAGTATATTGACCCGGATCCGGATTTGAGAATTTCAAATCCAGATCCAGAAATCCGAGTATTTAAAACCGGAACTTGATTTTCAATCTGGACCAGAACCCATATGATTCCATATCGAAATCTGGATTCTGGTTTTGAACCCAGTTTTTTTTTAATCTCCTTTTTGAACCTAAAAAAAAAAGAAAAAAGAAATGTTGCTCTTAATTTGCAAGGGAAAAACACATAAGTCGATCAATGAGTACTGGTGCAGAAAAATAACAGAAAATATGATAAAAATCAAACATATATTAACTTGTTTATTATTGTATTCAATAAAAATAACAGAAAAATTAAAAGATAAAATATGTATTTTTTTTAAAACAAAAAATTAAGGAGATTAATGAGTATTTTATATTATATTTTTAGTTGTGTATAAAATACTATATTTATCATGTGTTTACAACTTAATGGTCGATAAAAAAAATTCGACAATTGAGATTAAATTTATAAATTACATATTTATTAAAATTATATAGATACATAACATATTTTTATTGAAGCTTTTGAATAAATTTTTTTATTTTATATTATTTTTATAAATGATATAAAATAATTGAATTACTTTAAAAATGATTTTGAATATATTTATTAATATTAAAACATCCAATTTAGAATTATTATAAATCATCTAATTCAATTTGTTGAATCACCCTTCTTAACGAATTTCAAACACGATTAATTTTTAAAATTTTTTAGAATATTTTAGAATAAATGTAATAAAAAAATTTAATTTTTTTAATTTAATAATAATATTATTAAAAAATAATATTTTATTTAACTTTTAACTTTTATTTAAAATTATCTCATTTCATTTAACTATTTAAAAATAATCTATGGTATGTACTTGTAATCTGGGTTTTAAAAACGGGTTTCGGATTAATCCAGGTACTCGACCCATATATCCGGTTTACAATAAAACGAATATCCAGCCCGTATTATATGATCCGGAAACTGGATTTGGAATCTGGGTATCCGGATACTAATCTAGGCCGGGTCATATGAACACCCCTAATTGCAATACAAACAATAACGAGTACTCAATCGGGTACCTATAGACTTAGTTTTTTATATCCTCTAATCAGTACATGTTGATATGTCCGCAATTGATCCACGAATTAATTAGCAAATATAAAAATGAAAGTTAAAGACTTACCCATATTTAATACCAAAATTACATGGAAAAATATCACCTCTCCCACATCGACGATCGATCATGTATATAAGGTAGATCCTCCTAATTCTTTCAATATTGATTCATTGATTACATTATTACTTTTGGGATAAGGAAGTACAAATTCAATATTGGTCGAACAAGCTCAATACATATCTAGTAGTACTTCTACTTGGGTTGATCAATAGGCGTATTTAATAAAAAAACACAATCTAATTATTTAAAATATTAAATAGATCGACCAGTACTACTACATCTACATCAATATATCATGTTTGTCTTTGAGGCTCCCTGTATTAATGGAGATTTCGGCATGCTGCATGTAGGCTGAATGTATTCAACAAAACATAGTGTCTACTTTCTATTTGGAGAGGTTTATTGAATATTAATTAATTGCAAACAAATATATTATAAATACGAGAAATGCTTTAGCCATTATAGAGAGATTTCATAAAATTAAACACACAAATTAACGTGTTTTCATATTATATGTACACGTTAATTTGTAAAATAGTACTTTTACTATAAAGTATATAGTACTGGCCAAGAATCCAATTTTTTATGAGAGGAGTGAACACATTGAGTTTGATTTCTACTTAATTTGTTAGAGAGAAAGTACTGGCCAAGATTATCACTCCTCTCCACTACCCTATTTTTCCTCAACTTTCAGCTTCAAGCTTCATTTTTAACAGTAAAAGTATTGGCCAATTAGAGCTCAATTGGAATGGTTTTCTTCTTTGTTTAGCCAAATGGCATACTGTGCACTGCATTTCATTACTACATTTCACATCAGGTACATGAGTATGAATGATATTCATTCTTTGCAGAGGTACATGACCTAATCTAAAATGCCATAAATCAAAATTTTGTGGCTAACTTGAGCTGGAGTCTCGACTATTGGATGAATAAGTGGATTGATTGGGATTGTTCTTGAGTGATGAGGGACCTTTAATAGCATGCAAGCATGAAAGGGACTAAGCTTTGAGAAAATAAAGGCCATTGGAGATCACTTCGGGAAGACCAATCGTCATCCCTGAAGACAGGTCTTATATGAAGCAAAAAATTTCAAGAAATATAAGACAAACAGAATACTCTTAAGTAAGTTTGCTGGCAGATATCAAATTAAAAACAAAGGTGGGTACACAAAGGAAATTTGTGAGAATGAGCTTGTCTAAAATCTTGATAGTTCCTATGTGTGTTACTAAGGCATATGTTTTGTTTGGAAGATGTACTTAGGTTTGTTTTTCACAAGTTATGGTGGTGAGGTATAAGGTGGAACAAACCATTTAGTTTATGGCACCAGTGTCAAGAATCTATTGAGGTGCATGTGGTTTAGCAGTTTTATGATTTGTGAGGAAGTGTTTGTTTTGAGCAAAACTTGAAGAAAAGTTTTGCAAATTGAACTTGGTAAGTGTTGAATGTTTGTACCTACCATGTTGGAAGTGTGCTGATTGAGGCATGTGTTGTCTGTGGCTACTGGGAGCTGAGTATTGTATTGCTTTCTTGGCAAGACTTCATGCTTTGGGGTGAGCTGAGAGGGTTGAGCATTAACAAAGGCTACTATTTGCTAAATTTGGCTATAGTGAGAGGCAATGAAGGTTTCAAGTGACTCCTTTTCTAACCTTGAGTATTGACTTGGTTTATTGAATGAGGGTTTTGTGCACTAGGTTTAGACTTGGTGAACTTGAAGTGTGGTGGAAATCCCATCAACTGATAGCATTTCTTTTTTGTGTGCTTAGGTTTGCCACAATGATAACAGGTCACCTTAGATTTATCTTTTCTCTTGGACTAGTTGTGATAATTAAGCAACTAAAACTGATGACTCATTAGGGGCATTACAAAAGTCATGGCCTCCCTTTGCCTTTCCTCTTGCATGACAAAAGAAAACACTATGTACAGTGATGGCGTTGGTCGAGTCATGAGGATGATCTGACCTCTTATACTATCATATGTGTCATGTAGGCCCATTAGGAACTTGAAAGTTGAGTTAGTTTGCTGAGTCTCTCCCATGGTTTTTAAAGCCTTGCAAGTGCACAAGCCACAAGAGTAATGGGGCAAGAGTCTAAAGTCGTGTAGTTCTTCCCACACTAAAATGAGTTGAGTGAAGTAATAACTCACAGATTGAGTGCCTTGAATGATAGATCCAAGCTACTCTTGTAGTTGGTAAATGTGCACATTTTCAAGCTAGCAAATCTTGCTTTAAGTTTTCCCCAAACCTCCTTAGCTAAGCTAACATATAAGACATTGGAAGCTATTTCTTTTGAGATTGAGTTTAGGATCCAAGAAAGTATAAGGTTATTTCAGCAAAGCCATGGGACATAAAGGGAGCTGGGAAGTTTCAATGATTCCATCTAATAATCCTAGTTTGCATTTTATTGAAATGACCAAGGTAAGTGATCGGTTTCAAGATAAATAGTTGGGACCTTTGAGGTGAAGTGTGACCATACCGCAATGCTAGCATTATCACTGTAGTGCAGAAAGAAATGGCTCTTTGGATCCTCAGATGAAGATGGATTCGGAAGAGGGTGATGCGGTGAGTTGTGCTAAGCTAATATAGGAACAAAGGGTTATAAAAAAAATGAAGGGGTGAGCAAGGCAGTGATTGAGAATAGAAGGGAAAAGAGTAGAGGTAATTAGACAGTATGTTGAAAATGAAGCTCCAAGCTAAAAGTTGAGAAAAAAATATGAAGAGATGAATGAGAGAAACTCGAGTGAGAGCAATTGAGAAGATAGGCTATCAGTAATTCTCATTAGAAAAATTCATTGGTGGAATTCAACCCTTATGTACACTGCTATACAACCTGAAAGAATACAAAAGACTAAAAACAAATTGAAGACAAGTCTTGACATGCTTTACAAGGGATGCCTATACCTATTATACAAAGGGGATAATATGCAGGGTAATGCTATATACAATTCAAAAAATTAGATTTCTTTGCAGTCTAAGCAATAAACAAATAAAAAAAGATCCTTATTTTAAAATAAAATGGATTAAAATATCATTATTTACAAGTAAAAAAATTTTAAAAATCTGAAAAATTCATTTCATTTAATTATAAAATGAGAGTGTTTCTATATGGACTACAATGCAGTCTACTAAATATTGACTGCAAAAAGAATTATTTCAATATGCAAATCACATTTATCCTAGTACAAGCACTTATGAGTTGCAAGGCATGATTCATTAGCGTTTAGCATTTTTGTCTCTATTCTATTTTTGAATGCGGGTATTTATTTTTTTCTTCTTATGGTGGTCATGATGGTATTCTCTTTTGTTTTGCATGTGGAGATGGTTTCCGGGTTTAGAAGGAGTCGTGTATATGGTTCTTTTTTTTTTGTTTTTTACCTTTACAAAGTTTAACAAAATTTCACGTTTTACTTTAGATCTGAGAAGTTTTACTCTATTCTTTAGATCTATACGTTTTAGCTTTGTTTTGCACTTTCGGATTTAGTCGGGAAGAACAAAGTTGTGTGCTTCACATTTTACAATAGATGTGAGAAGTTTTACTTTATTGTTTGAATCTATACGTTTTACCTACTTTTTTTATTTTATTTTTTTAGCAAACCAAGGTTTGATTTTATCCAAAATCTTTTTGGATTTAGCCGTGAAGAACACGGTTGTGCTTCACGAGAAATCTGAAGTAGAAATCTTCTTATCTAGATCTTCATGAGCCTCTAAATAGCTTTTTACAATTTTTTTCATTTATTGTAAATATGCATGATTAATTTAGAGTTTTTTTATTTTATTTTTAGCTTGCTGTGGGTATGGTATCTCCACTGGATTTTAATGGGTTTTTATAGTTGTTTTCGTTTACTGTAAATATGCATGATTAAGTTAGTGGATTTCTACAATTAATTTGAATTGAGTTTTTCTTTTAGTGATGTGTCATTTACTCACTCTCTGATTTTTTTGATCTGTTATTTTCATTCGATGGATGTATGCATGCGAAGTAATCCATAAGACATCATAAAGGAGAAGAAGAAAGGAGAAGAAGATGCACTTACTGATCTAAGCTAGCAGCAGAGAAACAGTATTTTCAGAGAGCAAAGGGAGAAAAATAGAAGTCTCTCAACCTCCAGAGAGTGAATAAAAAAGGAGGTGCGAAAAGAAGGGATGTTAGCATCATTTAGAACAACATAGGGGACAAATTGGGAAGACCAAAAAATATATATAAGAAATCTTACTTGACTAGTCACTAGTACATCTTAATACGAGTTTATTTGCAAATCATGTTAACCGAATTAATTCATAATTTTTTTTTTAATATATGAATTGTATCGCTTAATTATCAATTATCATTACATGCGGGCTCACGAACGGATCCCTCATTTTATAAATGAATCAAGCAAAAGTCTAATTTAGTCAAATTAAACTTAAAATCTTTCTTCTTCATCGAAACAGGCTCAACTGGCTTTAGAACCTTAATAGAGGAGTTCACAAATGTCGACAATGAGAAATACGTGAAGGAAGCAGAAGTGATTGAGGCAGGATGGATTTCTTGATCTGGGATTCACTTACTATCTATCGTGTTCGTTTCAAGATAATCGAAAAGGGTGATGATTCATCTGTAATCAAAACCATTGTTGATTATGATGTCAAGGAAGAGGCTGCTGCTAATGCCTCCCCATGTCAATTTCCAGCCAACGCTAAAAATTGCAGAAGCTACCAAAAAAGTATCTCCTGGAAAACAGTACTCCTAAATCTGCACATTAGCTATAAAAATTTGTAATTTTCCATTGAAACAGCATCTAGTTCTGAAATAAAGTTTTAAACTTGTGGTGTTAATCATGTTTCTAGCCCGTACAATCACAAATTCCCCATCATACGTAATCAAGTCAAACCAATAAGTAGTAGTCAACATACGTTGATTGAACAATGAAACTGGATGCGATTAATTTTGGGTGATGATTTCAACGTACATTTATTTAGATTTCTCTGTACTGATCTTGTTTTGGGTAAAGGATTGCTCTTTTTACTGAGGTTGTGAATGAATTAGACAGGATGCTACGAGATTTGGAATGTTTTTTGAAATTTTATTGTTTTGAGCAATGTTTTGAATACCGTACCGGTGAGCGTACCGGTCAAAACACTGGAACGAAATATTTCGGTATCGGTACCGTTTCGTGTACCGTTTCGGAATAGTCTATACATAAAAAAAAAATTAAATATATATTAATATATATAAATTATATTTCAAAATAATAGTCTCAATTATATATATTAATATATATGTAAATAATCTAGTCTAAATTAGGATAAAAAAATAGGAAGAAATGAAAAAAAAATCTCAAATCCGGTACCGGCCGGTACAGGCCGGTGCGGTCGAAATACCAGCCGATACGGCCGGTACAGGCCGGTACGGCCGAAATTTGAGCTGGTACGAAACAGACCCCATTTCTGTACCGGCCACTGCTCCGATACGGTATGTACCGGCCGTACCGGCCGGTACGGTACGAAATTAAAAACATTGGTTTTGAGAGCACTGCTGTTGCTTTTCAAGATGTTGATATTTCCATGCAGCGCTAAATTATAGTATTCGGGATTAACAGAGAGTTGAAGATTATAAACAAAAGGATGCGCCTGGAATTTTTAGCCCTGTTTGGAACTTGAACTAAACTGAGAGTAACTCAATTCAATCTAATTTTAAGCTAAGTTTAGTATCCAAACACTCAAAATTCTTAAATCACTAAACTCATATTAACTCAAAACTTTTTTACACGTGGAATCCACAATTTTTTTTTAACTCTTAACACTTTTTTATACACGAAATCCACAATCTTTTTCAACTTTTCATAAATATATTAAAACTCTTTTTAATATCCAAACACATATAAACTCATCTTAAGTAGATTACACAAAATTCTCTTGATCATCTCAGCTCACTATTATTCATAAAATACTCAATTCATTTTAACTCAACTCACTGGACCAATCTTCCACCACTCACCCTTCCAGCATATGATGAAAAGTGAGCATTTTCAGAATTTAGAAGTGCTCAAACTAAGAACTCACTGTAAATTATCTGAATATTGAAAAAACCATGAGAGACTACAATATTTCATGAGTTTATTCAATGTGGAAAAAGTTCCATATACACTGGCACAACTCTTAACTACGAACGTTAAGAGTTTATTATAACAAGACCACATCAAGGTTTTAAGAGTATACTAAGAACACATAAAGGCAGGCAGGCGGGAGGGAGGCAGAGAAGTATACATCATTGTTATGGAGGTAAACAATCAAACACACTCGTACCCGGAACATTCAGTGGTCGAAATTCTTCTGTTTTGGGTTGCTAATATAAGAGAATTAGTTTCTTTGCATTTCGGCCATTTTAGGACCTTCCTATCTTCATTCTTGATTAGCTTTGTAGTCACAGTCTTAACAAGACTCCTCATGTAACTTACCGTGATGGTAACAAGCTCTCTGCAACATTTGAAAAACAGTTACAGTTCTCTGAAGGATTCATTTATTTGTATACCAGAACAAACAAGTCAATATCTAAAACCCCTAAGTCACTAACAAACAGTATCAGATAGAACTAACAAGAAGAATATCCTGCAGCATCGACTATAATAGCAGCTGAGTCCTAGAAACAAAGAAGGAATGCCAAATAGTTGTATGCATCTTTCATCCTCTGCTGTGTATTTGATTAATGATAATTTTTCACAATGAAGCTTTTCAGGCATTTTTATGAAATTTATATTATGGTTAAAAAAATAATCAAAATAATCATCATTATACATTTTTTTTTATAAATAATAATCATCATAATACATAATAAATAAACACAAAACATTAGTTTCTATATGCATTTTCGTTCTTCCTTCTAAAAATCTACTACTCCAAGACCTTTTTCATACCCCAGATTGAGTATACATAGGGATCCTACGTTGCTTGAGAGGGAGAAATTTGTTCCCTTTATAATAATTCTAATTGTAACATTGACTAATCTATTTTTTGTGTAGGTCTAGATATGGTTTGGTTTTTCCTTGAGTCATTAACAGCGTTAGTTCTAACTTTTCGTCTGCAAGAGATGGTTTATTATGCGAGAAGATTCTAACCTAGGTTACGGGTTCCAAAAGCATATAAATCTATCTCAGCTATCAATTTTCTTCCAAGGACTGAATTCTCAAAACAGTTTTTTATCTAGTATCCATGGTATTATCATTATATGGCCCAAAATTCATTATTATTATCATCCATAATTCATTATTTTCCTTGCACCTATTTGCAAAAATACCATCTTATGTCTCAGATTTATTTTTTTATGTAGAAGTAAAATAGTTTTAAGTTTTTTTTTTTTTTTTTTTTGAGTCATGGTGTCTCTGATTCTCTACAGTCATGATAAAGAACAACAATCTGTAATATGGTTTAATAAAAAAATGAAAATCTGGGCCTGACAGGTAATTTCCAAATTCTATGCAGGCTACCAAGACGTTTGAGAGTTGCCACGCATTAAGAACAATTTCAAAGAAGATGGAGAACACTAACCAAATCAAGGATAAAGGATGCATTGTACTTACAGTGGTGAGCAAGGAGAACAACCGCCATTTACATAGTACACAAACAAGTACGAGTCATAGTGCTGACCATTGATTAAGTAAAAACCTTGCAACCTCCTTACACACTTGAATGACATTTTCTTGTACAAATGGATTGCAGGATTATTGTAAGATATGACATGAAGGTAAACTGCCTGGCAAGTTGAGATACTTGATGCATATTTTATGACCTTCCGAATTAATGAAGAAGCTGCAAATCCATCAGGAATCAGTTTTTAGCATGCAAGGAGTCTCAAAAATTGTATCAAAGGGGGAATATCCTACCTATGCCGCAATTTCTATAGGCGTCTACTACTCCCACTGTCAAAATGTAGACTAAAGTTTGATCTGATTTTGATGAGTCATATCTTAGCAAATCCGTTATCTACAAGGGCCAACATTGGCAGAAATGAGTTAAGAGAACCAACAAAAAATAAAAACGAACAAAAAGGGGAAATGATACAAGGTTACAAATCCAAATGATTTTAAGCCCTTTGATTTACGTATTAAACCACGGTAAGTTAAAAAGAAAAATATTTACAGAGAATGTCAATAAGGGGTGGTGAATCTGATAGGAATTTTTTGTATCAATAATCTCCTTAAGTTGGAATATCTCGTGGTAGCTTCTACAACACTACATATGAGCCAAACATATGGTAATTGTATAAACGAGTTGCCAGATAGTTGGCGAGTAATGTCCCAAGGGTTGACCAGCGACCTCAAATCAAACCTCACCTTGCGAAGGATGCAAGAAGAAAAAACCATCAGGTATAAGGGTTAATGAAAGTCGTAGAGTAAATTTTAACCACTCACCTCACTGTCTTTTGCAAGAACAATTCGTGCGGTTATAAATCCAATAAGTTCATCACTTTGACCATTTTGCTGACTGCCATCAACGGCAGCCCATGATACAATTTCACGTCCATTGACAACATTTTGAAAGAACTCAGACTCATACCTGCAGATTAGAACTGTGTTATAAACAAGAAAATTTCATCATCCTGAAGTCTCTAATTGCAGAAGAGAATTGGATGAAAACATATACCGGATGGGAAACAAATCCCCATGGATTCGCTCTAAAACCTCAAGGTCGGAGGGTTGTATAGGCCTATAGCATATAATTGGATGGTGAGACAGCTTTGGGTTTACCATTGAGGATTGTGCTGTTAATCCCCAGCAAAGATCTGATATACACGGAGAATGCGACCGCAAACTTCTTCCATCTATATCAGTTCAGCCACAAAGGCCATGTAGCAGTTGGAGAAAACTGTAAAAGAAATTACAATTTCATTAGTTACTTCCGATTACAGATTGCACACATACAAATACAGAGAGAAGGTGATCTAAAGTGCATTGTTTTGACAAGCCTAACTGTATTCATGCTTTTCCCAATTATCATTGACTGTGCTTTGGTATCTTTCTTTCAATCAAAATAATAACAAAACATAGAACAATAGTGATTACAAACACTACTATGAGGAGAGGAGAAGAAAGGGAACACTGATGCTAATTTCTTTTTATGGGAAATATGTTACGCCCCGCAATAATAACCATTAAATTCTCATACCATCTACATTAGATTTATACAAGAAGGATCGAAAGTCAGAATATTGTTAACATCTCGACTCTGCACTGGTTATCATCACTTCTAAGTTAACAGAAATCATAGACTATCACAATCAAATTATGGTGTTACAATGTAGCAGGCCAAACTGAGATGTGAAAACGTATAATAGTATCTACTTGTCCTATCATACAAAACTGATTCTCTCAAGTCTCCATAGAGAGTAACTTATTTTCAAAGTTAAAAGCAGATACCCTTCGAAGTTCATAGTGATATTTAAATCAACACACTAGAAAGTATGGAATAAACTGCACCATGAAACCAGTTGGTGACCCACAAGTTTAATGATTGGATATAAACCAAAGATAAAAAAGAGGATAAATGGTTCTAGCGCCCTACAGAAGAAAGAATGTTCAATAGCTAATCTTAGCTTTCAAGTTTAAGGATTGAATATTCCTTAATAATCTCTGTTTTTTCTTTTATTAGCACCAGGTGTCCGAAAACGTCTCGACTTATCTTGTAGATGCACATGCTCTCAGCAAGGAGTTTCCCATAAATGCACCTTGAGTAATTCAAGAAGCAAAATCCCTCAATCCAATGGCCCTAGAGATTGTTTGCACCTAAGAAGACTTGAACCTTAGGCCTTGGAGGAAGCATACTACCAAGACCAAAGTCTTTACCACTTGAGCCAACTCTTAGGGGCTAAATCTCATTTTGAAAAGAATAGAGTTTCCATTTTCAATAAAGAATAGAGATGCATTAAAAAAGCAATGAATAAGGTATAAAGACAGCCAATAATGGAGATAAAAAATCAGAACCTCTATTACACCTAGAAATATTGGAAGTCATGTAGTTGACCACTAACAGAATACACTTGCAGAATAAAGTTTTTCGTGGTGCAACACTTCTTTTGTTGGAATAAAATGGTACTTATTTTTCCATAAGAAAGGGCATAGGGGTTGGCGAGCAAGGTGAGAAACTAAAACAAATACTATAACGGTAACAAGGACAAAGTCTAGAAGGGTAAACTAAGCAAGAAGATTTATATGAAAAACACCTCTGCAGGATTTAAAACATTATATTTGGGGTAAGTGAACTTTTGACCCAGGTGACCAACTAAGCCAAGCAGCTATATATATCTATAGGTAGTGATTGGCACACTTTTTTCTATTAGTAAACAAGATTTTATTGATCAAAAGAATAGCAAGAGCCCACGTATATGGGATATATACAAGAGTAACACCTAACTGTGCTAGTTTAAAGATACAAGGAATTCATGAAAAGTCATGCCATGAAAATCAATTACAATCGACCAAAGGAGTAAAGTATAGAATAACAAATTTCTAGGCTCTTCCATAGACTGCACTAATCTTCAAAACTTCTTTCATTCCTCTCCTTCCAAATACACCACCATAAACATATCGAAACCATCTTCCAAATTGATGCAATCTGAGAGTAACCCTAAATGTCTCTTGAAAAAGCTAGGAGGTTAATTACCCATTTAGCCTCTCAATAAAATAACCAAACCACATGACCTATACTCTGAAATAACTAATCATTAATACAATCGGAACCCTGTTAAAACACTATAAGAGACAAAAACCTCTCCTTCTCAAGCAATGTAAGATTACATATAGCACCTACCTCCTCTTACCATATGGGATATCACAATCTTCTCCTTTAAGCTCACGACTTCCTCATCAAGCCTATCTTTCGTAGATGGCACGGCTCAAATTCCATATTTTTGGTTGGTATAAGCATTGATATTAATTGTAACGCCTCATAATAGGTTCAAACCACATGATCTATACTCCAAAATAACTAGTCAATGACACAATTGGAGCCCCCATTAAACCTTATAAAGAGCAATGACTTTTTCTTTCCAAACAAGTAAAATCTCATAGACTCATACACCACCTACTCTTATCATTATTATATGGGATATCACAACATTCTTGTCTTGTGCGAGCTCAAAAATGGCAAGGAAGGTGTCTTAGAGACATCGTTCACCACACCATTTGTCATACCAAAATATGACACAAGAGCCGTTACCCACTACAATATGTTTACTTAACAAGGATTAATTGAACTTCGTCAAGTTGTGGACCCTTATAAGGGTTTTTCATTATTATCACCACGCATGAAAACTATGCATTGAAAGCAATGTTTTCAAACATCAAGGAGCCAAGAAGAATCTACTAGATTCTCCCATGGAAAGGCTTCGTCCTTAAGTTTGCAATGTTTTCAAAGGTAATTTTTTTTCAGTTATAGAACTTCTTTAGAATTTAATGCATTAAACCAAAACAACTTATATATATATATATATATATATATATATATATGTTTTAGATATATACATGCGAGCACACACACACACACATCTATATATATAGAGAAGGAGAGAGAGAGAATCATTATAATTGCATCTTGTTTTATGCCTTGTTTGTTTTCAAAGATGAAATGAGATAAAAGTTAAAAAAAGAATAAAATCTTATTGTAATATATTTTATTAATATTAATTTTGTTTTGGAATTTGAAAAGATTGAATTGTTTATTTTATTTTATATGAAAATTTGAAAAAGTATAATTATGAGTTTGAGATGAGATAGTTTGTGAAAACAAACCAATCCTTATTACAACTTCCTACTTTTTATGACTGAAAAACTCATCAATGTGAAATCAAAATCAAGGAGAAACCAAACAGAACATGTTCACATCGTCAACATCATCATCATAACAACAACAAAGACAATTATAGTAACAATTATTATAAAAATAATACTCATAATATTAATAGTTTCTAGATAGTTCTCTCTTGTATGCTAAAAGTGTACTTGGGTTGAGCCTTTATGCTTATACAATAAAGAGTTTTTTACTTATCAATAACAATGATAATAATAATGACACAGAAAACTGTGAACAAGGAAGAACAGATCTTGTAGCTGATGGTGAAATCTAAAAAGATCACAGAGCAGGGATTTCATTTTTCTCCACTTTCACATAGCATTGGAGGAAGCAAAGCATGAATTTCTTTATTTGTTATAAATATATTAACTTAATTAATGAAGTCTTAAAAGCTTGGGGAAAAAAAAAACGAATTGAGCACTAATCCAGTGATTAAGGGTTTTAAAGAAGAAATCCTTAAGGCCCACCCCATTTTCTCCTTATGCTCAAAGCTCTGGTCGTTTCTTTATCTCCATCACCAAAATAAACAAGTCAATAACGTCTTCACAATGCATCGACCTGTACACACAAACTTCACTTTCCAATACACCAAATGGCAAGGCATAACCAAATAACCCAAACAAAACGAGAAAAACATTCCAAAAGAGCACTCGCTACCTCAAAATGCCATATTAGATGATATATTGATTTCCCCCAGCTCCTACTCATGTAACACTAATCCATTACAACATCGTTCCTTTTTTCATAATTATCCAAAGTAAGGACTTCAAGGCCGAAAAGACAAGTTCAGCCAGATTAACCCAATTTACTTCTTGCCGATCATATAGATGGGATTTTTTTTTTTTTTTATAATTCATATAGATGGGATAATTAGTATGAAGACAAGAGTCTACAGACCGCGAATAGAACTTCCCATAAGGAATAGTCCCTCCCCAACAACAGCCAAGCATAAATGTTCCATGACAAACACCAAGATTCAAACCCAGGAGTATACATGATATTAAAAAAATAAAAATAAAAATAATCTTCTTTATCAAAAAAAGATCAGATCTCCTTAACTTTTCTACATCGAATACCTAGCACAATTCGAACTTTAAGACATTAGAAGAATTAAAATACAGAGAGAGATAGGGAGCGAGACTAAACGGTCGAATTTTTCAAATAAACAATTAGCCACTAAATTATATATAACACGAGAAACCCAATAAAATCGAATTCAATCACGATTACTTCATCAAACACCAAGATTCAATTAAAAAAATCAATCCCAGATAAGATCTCGAGAGTAAAACTGAATCAAACCTACTTACCACATCGGTATTGGCCGAGAGCGTCCGGAGAGAAACGGAAAAATCAGATGTTGCTGGAGCCGCCTGGAGGTTCAGAGAATGAGAAAACAACGAGGAAAGCAACGGAAATTTTGGGTTTTCGTTTGTCGGTTCCAATCTTCTACAGGTAATAATACCCTTCCAGAGAACTTAGTATTTTTGAAGCATCAAATTGAAGATGTATTTTCTTATGCTTTGCTTTCGTATGACTTTTAGTAATATTCTCGGCAATATATATAAAGAAAGACTTCTTACCAAAAAAATAAAAAATAAAGACAGACTTTGCACTTAGAAAAGGTATGTGCAAAGAATTTTCTTGACATATCATGCAGGGAATTATGGATATTCATCATGACGAAAATGCCCATCATATTATTTGGTCTTTCTTTCTTCTTTTTTATTCCAATATTTTTTAAAATTAATTTAGAATATTTGAATGAATATCACACGATAGGGGCAAAAAAGAAAAGAAAGAACTGGATAGGAAAAGAACTAAACAAGGTTTCCATGCATGATATGGTTGATGGCATATGGAAATTTTCTCAGATATGAATATGAACATGTCATTATGGGAGTGGAGATCTGTCCTTTTTCTCTTGTAAGAAATGCATTTTACACACAAAAATAAAAATTGACCAACTTTTATAAATTTCCACTTTTTTCCCATTTTTGTAACAACATAACAACCAAGACCTCAGTAATTTGAGGTACAAAATGCAACTTATTTTCTAATTTTCTTTTGTTTTAAAATTTTATTTGGCCTAATTTATTTTAATAGATAAAATAAGATAAGGTAAGATAAAAATTAAAAATAAAATAAAATATTATTATAATATTTTATATATTTTTTTTTTTTGAGATTTAAAAGAATTAAATTATTTATTTTATATAAAGATTTGAAATAATAATAATAATAAAATAAAATGATATGATATGAGATTGTTTAAAAAAGCAAACAAGGCCTTAATTTTTCATTTTTGGATCATGTCGGCCATCCAATTATCCAAGCATGTGCAATGAGGCTAATCCCACCATCAACCTTGTTTGCAAGCCCGTGGTGCTGAATTCGTGCTTGATCAGACTTAAAAATAGGCTCCACTGGATTTATTGAACATAACAAACAAATATTCTCCAGATGATTTAATCAAGTCAAATTCCAGCAATTCAAGATTTATTGCAATCTTTTTGGAACAAAATCCTGTGCAATTAAAAGGTAAAAGCCATAAGCAGTCATCACGAATTGAGTTTCCTTTGACCCAACATGGTGAATCTATTTGGATAATCGAGACAACATCATTGTTAGTATCATAAAGATGATAAATGAAAAGAGAGCAGAATTTGATGTTCAGACAAAAGAGATGCTCATTTCTTGTATAATGGTTACATGTATAGTATGGTGAAGTTTATATTTTTAATGTAGCAAACTCCTGCGTCTTAAAATCTCAAAATTTACTGCCTTGTATTTTTAGCAACTTCTCTACATACTTTCTTATTCCAATTGTCCCTTTGACAGTTTGTCACAGCTAGTGCCGAGTTCAGGTGAGTCACCATATGCTTAGTGTCTAGAACTCAAAGAACCGCGCCGGTCATGAACCGATGATTGAGTATAGCCTCTGCAATCGGCCGTTTTCGGAAGTCGGGATTCAGCATTGCCTACAACAACAATAACAGTTTTCAGAACATAAAATGAAGTAAAGAAGATATACGCCAGGTGGTCCTAGAGAAACAAAAACTATATATATTGGCTCTAATTTCTAATTCTATAGAAGGAAAGGACACACTCTGAGGTGCATCTTTGTGTGTTAGATTTGAGAGCCTTTACTTGACTTCCCCATCATGTAAAACTAACTAGTAACTCGGTAGAAAAACTGTCTTCTGAAAGATTAAAAGAATGAGTACAAGTTGAACTTCTGAACATTAGAAAATGAAATTAGGGAAACAGGGACATTTTCAATTTACTAAAGCACTTGTTCTATGTTTTTCCGTTTGGTAAGGCAGTTGAGAGAGAGAGATGTCCAGAACTCAAGCGAATGAGTGAGTGTGATGACCTGCACTGAGCATTTTATCATCAACTACAGATGCTCATGTCTAAACATATTATTGTTATTGGCTACCTACAAAATTTGTTGGGTGCATGAAGATATTGATAATGGAATATAATAATACCTGGAGCAACTCCCAACCAGCACCATCACCAAGATCCAGGAACTTGACAGCATCTACTAATCGGTCATCTGCTAAACAATACCTGTCAAAAGAAGAGGAAACAAAAACTAAATAATAACTAAGATGCTCAAGAGAAAATGACACAGACCTGCAAGAAAGATATTGTGCATGGCAAACAAAAAATACAATTAAAAAATGAGTATCAAATGGGATCAGCAAAATTAGCAGTTTCTCGATCGACTAACTGAAAATATACACTAATTAATTTTGCATTGATTCAATCATCAAAATTCTTTGCCACAAATATCCATATTAATGCCGGAAATGGCACCAGATGTTTACATTAATCTAACACGGGCATGTTTAGCCAGCTGTCTAAAAAGAACATGCTTTGTTATGATCAATCCATTTCCCATCAGTTCTGCACCAGTGAAATAGAAAGGGGAAACATTATAAAAATCAGATAATAGGACTTAAAGTTCTTTTAGTTTAATCATATATTTCGCTTTTCCCAGCATTCTCCTAACATTTTCATAACTCTAATTTCAGTGGGAGGATTATTCTCCATCCATGGAAGCCCACTGCCAAAACATGAATATCTAGTTTTAAGATGTAATGATCCGTTTATCTGTAACTCCTATTATGGTTAGTTATTAAACTTTCAGTCTCACACTGCCAAAGAACAACAACCATTCTAAGATGTATTCCAACTACATAATTTTTCAGTTTCCGATATAACCAGCTTTGTGAGTTCTATGGATCGTTTGCAGCATTGACTCTACGAAGGGAAAATGATTTCAGAGCATGGCAAGTATCCAGACTACTGAAACAAAGACAATAATCAAACAACAAACGTCAAGGAGAGACAAATGAAGTTTCCTTAACACTAGAATCCATAATTTTCAGCATCGCCCAGGAAGAGGGGTCCCGCTGGGAAGGGATGGGGACAATTATAGGTGTTTATTCTTCATTTCAGAAACTTAATTCCATACATTTCTTCACCAACTAAAGGAACATGTAATTATCCCCCACCACCACAAGTACTTAAATGGTAGGATATTAAGGCATCTTACTCTCTTGTGGCTTGAAGATCAAGCTGGAAAGTACTCTCCAGCAGCCTCTGCAAGTTAATGGCTTAAGCAATTAAGGTCTAGAACATTTATTTTTTTTGCATTATAAAATTCACTAAGAGTCAAAAGCATTAATACACAGGATGCATTATATTGCATCCTCTCAGCAAGTTGCAATTGAAAATTCAAGAGAGAAATAAAATCCAAAAAATAATTCAATTTATATACTTCAATTCGGGTCTAGAAGACTTTCAGACATCACATCTATAAAGAGAAAATCATTTCTAGAAAGAAGATTTGAACCCCAAAAAATTAATGAAGGTATAGCTTACTTGCAAGGAAATGCTATCCATTATGCCCGCTTCACAAAATGGAATAAAAGCCAAGTACGCAAAAAGAAGACCTGCTTCAAATCTGCAGGGTAACAAGAAACAAAATTGTAACAGAGTATGTAGCTGAGCCAAAGTACTAAGATGAACCCTTGTTTCAACAACCTACATATCATCTGCTATTCCAAAAGCTCTTTTCTCCATTAGTGTGAACGCACCAGCTGCAGATGCTCGTCTCCAAAGTCCCTCTGAGAGTGTTCCAGGACTCTCTTCCAGATGTGGATAGCTGGAAGAGATGTGACGAGATATAAAATTATTTTAGTTTTAATATACATTGAAAATTACTTTAGGTCAACAATTCATATCTTGGGAATTAATGAAAAAATAAGCAAATATAAATATTCTTGATGCAGGTGCAAGAAATATGATATGATGACCACTGCATCAGTTCAGAGTAGATATTGCCATCCCCTGACCCTCAACAAGGCCAAATACCTAAAACAAGTGTTTATCTTGTTCTAAAATGCAAAAGAAGTCTCTTTCTCTATTTCTAGTTAGGTGTTTCCTCTGGTATACGTCACGTGCTCTTGGGCTATGCATTTTGCCTTATCTGATAAATTCTTCAACTAAATTTATTAAAAGAACTGTAAAAGAAAAAATCCCACAGGTAATGTTCACATGTTGTTTATGTATACATGCAATGTGAACAGTTTAGAGCACTCCAATGAATTTCTTGAGTTTCCTCCAATTAAGTGCCCCAATGATCTGCTTTCATCGGAATATATCATAAGCAACATAACATTTTGGTTGCTTCAATCCATAATTGGGATTCACTACACCTGAAAAAATTACTTTCTTTCTGAAAGGCAAACGAAAAATTGCATTTACAGGGAGAAAGAGCCCGTGTGGGATAGGTATCCTCAGTACGTAGGATACATCTACATCGACATATACAAAAGACCGATCCTTCTTACAGAATACATAAAAAAAGCTGTTTTGATTTGAAAATTATGTTGAAGCTTAAACAAAATAAAATGGGCAATGATAGCATTAGCATACCTAATGTCAACAGAGAAGGCTAGATCTCGAATTCGTGGGACTAAGTAAGCAGCATCTCTTTCTATAATAGTACTGCCATACGATATTACCAAATTAAAGAACAATGCCAATAGCATCATGCCAAAAGAGTAGTATCTTGAACCAAATTGAATATTTTCATAACACATACTTAAGAAGAATAGAAGATGGTCCAAGACTCTGGTGTAATCTATCATGGTCATGCATGAAAGCTAGACCTCTCAAGGCACCCTGAAGCAGCTTAATGACAAAATATCCTCTGCGTTTGAATTTCTGTTCTTGTTCAAATTGATTCCAAGAAATCTGTTCTCCAAGTGCACGGTTTTTTGATACTTTTTCACTTGTAACTTTAGCATAGTCCACGGCACTATATTTCCCATCATTCCGGAAAGCAAGCCACTGTGTAGGATAATTATTTTTTAACAGCATCTACCAAAAAAAATACCCAGATGTCTCGTATGTGAGTATAATTAATATTAAGTAACATACCTGCTCCCCAGTTTTTGTTTCAAAACCACCTACGAGGATCAGGAGATTCTGACAGATACCTTCTGAACTGCTCTGTGAAGAAGGTACCCCAAAACTAAAATTAATAGGTCTCCTTCAGTTGCTTCTGACAACTTGCAATTGACCGGAGGTTTATATAATCATTTAGAGGGCAAGTAAAAAAAAATGTATCTTGTCCTACTTGAAGGAAAGAATGAGCATTCAACTCGTTTGCAGCCATCATATCACCTTCCAAACCACTAGCTCGTTGTCCAGGATAAACCTTCACAGATAAAAGCGGTATTTTCAACAAAAATTGAGTATAAGGACTGAACTAAACCATAAAAGATGTCTTGATTAAAGTACAAAGAGAGGCTCTACTTGCAATAATATATCATTGCACAGCTACAGGATTTGAGCCCAAAAATGAAGTAAACTTTTCATCTAAAAAAATAAGGGCAAAACTTTCACTTGAAGGGTCTTCCCTTAAATTATTTTCTCCATAACTTTGATAACAAAAGGATTCATGATTCATTTTTCAAGCAGTTGCATTTGTTTTGGCAAATCTAAACTATGGGACATTGAGTCATCCTTATAACATTCGAAGATTAAACTACAAGCGTTAACATCTATCTGTAAAACCTTCAGTCTTTTTATCAGTAATCTCTAGAAACTTCAGTGACAGGTTATCTTTCTCAACATGAGTATAACAGATAGATTGCATATATTCATAACTTAAAAATGAGAATGCACCTATCTTCTATCAGCCAAGGAAAATTTTCCCATCCTCCTTGATTGTGGAGGTATTCTTGGAGGCTCACGGTACTTTAAGTTTGAAAATATGTGGCTAAAATCAGAGGGTTTTGTCAAGAGAGTCTGACAATGGTGGTTTTCATACCTGTTTTAGGGAAACCCATGCTATGTCATGGCAAGTAAATTGAAGGCTTCGAAGAAAGACCTGAAAGTTTGGAATGAGTAGGTGGTTGGCCATGTGGAAGGCCAAAAACATACTCTGTTTGAAGAACTAAACAGATTGGAGGGTGTGGAGGAGGTTAGGGAAATATCCGTAGAGGAAAGAGCTCGTAACGTCCAAGTGTCAGCAGAACTTGAGAGGGTTAGATTATTGGAGAAAATATCTTGGAGACAAAAAATTGAGAGTCTTATGGACAAATGTATTGAGATTTTCCAACGAGTAGCAAATTCTCATAGGAGGAACAATACCACCGAGACACTATTGGTGGATGGGGAGGCTACTTCAAATGAACCAACAATCACAAACCATACTGTAAGGTACCATGAGCAATTGCTTTCAGAAGAATTTTCTTGGAGGTCGACATTAGAAGGGCTTACCTTGATGCACTCAAGTTGCACGAAGTAGCACGGCTGGAGTGACCCTTTGAAGAGGTGGAGATCCAAAAGGCTATAGAAAGTACAGTGGGGGACAAGGCCCCAAGTCCTGATGGCTTCTCTATGGCTTTTTCCTTTCAAACTTGTTAGGAAGTAATCATATATGAAAATATGGGCATCTTTCATGAATTCCATGAAAATGGAAGGTTTGAAAAAAGTATCAATGCAACTAACTTTTACTGCTCTCATTCCCAAAAACCAAGTGCAATAGAGGTAAAAGATTATCGACCTATTAGATTGAGCTTGCCAATGGATAAGCTAATATCCAAGCCCCAACATGCCTTTGTTAGAGGAAGGAAAATTCTTGACTTGATACTTATCGCAAATAAATGTTTGGATGGTAGACTAAATCCGGAGAGTTGGGACTTTTGTGCAAACTAGACATCGAAAAGGCTTATGACTGAGCAATTGGACCTTTTTGCTCTACATGCTCGGGCGTTGTGGCTTTGGTTTGAAATGGTGGTCACGGATTACTCACTGCATCTCAATAGTTTGGTGAATGGCACCCCCATGGGACTCTTCAAAACCTCAAGGGGTTTAAGACAAAGTGATCCTCTTTACCGCTACTATTTATTTTCATAATTGAAACATTTAGTAAGATGATCTCAAGAGTTGAGGAGGGCGGTTTCCTCAATGGATTTTTAGCAGGGAGGTAAGTATATCCCACCTATTATTTGCCGATGAAACCGTAATATTTTGTGGGATGATAATATTCAAGCTTTGTGGGCTTTTCTTCTTTACTTTGAAGCTACTTCGATATTGAAGGTGGACTTGACTAAATCAAAAGTAGTTCCAATGCAAGATGTTGCTAATATGGAGAGCTTGGCTTCTTCCTTAAGATGTAAGATATCTCATTTGCCAACGATATATCTTTTCCTTGCCTTGCGTGCACCATTCAAATCAAAATCAATTTGGGATGATGTATTAGAGAAAATGGAGCAAAAACTGGCTAGCTGAAAAAGGATGTACCTATCCAAAGGTGGTCGGGTTACTTTAATTAAAAATTTAAAAGTACTCCATCCAACCTGCCAACTTACTTCCTATCACTATTCCCGCTTTCGAACGAGATTTCTTAAGGGGGGAGGGGGATGAAGAATGATGAGTTTAAGTTTCAATTGATAAAATGGGCCAGCGTATGCTCCCTCGTATTAGAGGGAGGACTGGTATCGGGAATTTACAGGTTTTTATCAAGGCTTTGTTGGCAAATGGCTGTGGAGATACCATTAAGAACAGGGGACCCTATGGAGAAACATCATAAACTCGAAGTACAGTGAAGCATGGGGAGGTTGGTGCTCAAATGAGCTAAGCGGACTATATGGGGTGAGGCTTTGGAAGCACATAAGAAAAGCATGGGATGCCTACTTTAGAAACTACTAGTTTGATGTGGGCGATGGAAAAATCAAATTTTAGCATGGCATGTGGTGTAGCAATAGGCCACTCAAGGAAGCTTATCCTAAAGTCTAGCATTACAAGAATGAGAGAAGCCTCGATGTGGACTTGTTGGTTACATCAAACGGTGCTCCTGAATGGAATGTCACTTCTCTCAAAAATACAACAAGATATTAGAGTTTTATGATCTCATATATTCCACTCGCATGAGGAAAAAATTTGATGACGAGATTTTCTAGCATCACTTTAAGAAAGAAAAGTACATTGCCCGCTCTTTTTTTCAAGCCATGCACACACGTACAACCAACTCATTCCCATGGAAGAATATTTGGAAGACAAAGTCGTCATTGAAGGCACTCTTCTTTGTATAAACAGCTCTCTTGGGGGAGATACTCACACTCGACAACTTAAGGAAATGTCGATTCATTGTCATGGAGTGGTGTTGTATGTGCAAAAAGAGTGGGGAGTCAGTTGATCATCTATTACTTCATTGTGAGATTGCCATGACACTATAGAACTACTTGTTCACTTGAGTGCTAATTTGGGTGATGCCAAGAAGGTGATCGATCTCTTAGTTTCTTGGAGAAGCCTTCAGAGTAACTCTCATATCGCACAAATATGGAAGATGGCCCCAACATGCTTATGGTGGTGCATTTGAAGGAAAAGGAATGATGGAAGCTTCAAAGACCAAAGCAATCAATGGAAGAGCTTAGGAATTTTTTTTTTTAAATTTTTAATTCATTGGTCAGTTGTAATTCATTTCAATGGAATGAGTTTCCATGATTTTCTTGTATCACTAAAGTAGCACGCTAAGGCGATGCTCTTGTATATGTCCCGTATATGTTTTTGCCTATTTTTATGATCAATAAAATTTTGTTTAATGATATATATATAATATCACCATTACTACAATGTTCTCACCAAACTTCTAATTTGTGCAGTCAGCCCTTTCATCTAAAAGAAATGTTGTAACATTCCTCCACCATTCAAATTGGGGAATATATTTCACAAAAACAAATAAGTTGAACCATAATAGGGTTACTTTTCATCCACCTTTTCTCTTTTATCATAAATTTGAGTGTTTCTTTTTGTTGTTAAGTCATGGTTGGCCCAAGACATTTTGCATAATACAAACTATGGTTTGTTATTATTCTCTTTATTTTAATGTACTATAGTTCGTTGATGAGAAGCACATGTTTACTAAATCATATTGACTAATCAAAGCAAGTTAAGATGGTTCAAAATATCGATGAATATCAGCCACATGACCATAGAAAATCAATCTTAATTTTAATTAAGATGATGAAAATGACAGTGATAAAGTAGAAAAAGCAACACATGTCAACAACAATAATACTACCTTAAAAAGAATCGAAGTCCCTCTAAGTGGACCCTGGGATACTCTCCCTTCGTAAAGCCTGCAAAAGAACTGCCATGGACGATATCAGTAGCAAGAAGGATAACATTTTCACCCTAATTATTTAATTTTTAGATTTCTGACAATCATTCCTCATATGCTTCAAAATTTACCTGATCTTTACACTGCCTTCTCCCACATCTTGAACTCTCAGTCGCCCCAAATCTCCAGATGAATATTCAATATCAGTCCCTGTTTGGAACCCTGAATAGCTGGGGGGAAAAAACCTTTTACTCTTATATTGAAACCAAATTGACTTAAGTAAAAGTAATCGAAGTTAAGAACACAGAAAGGAAAGATATTACCAACCATAGAACCGAATAGGAAGCATAAACCTCAGTTGGAATGCTAATAGAAAAAAGGAAAAGAGGAGATAAGCAAATTTCTATGTGGAAGCCTTACACCACACACCTCCACCTAATCAACATGTGATGTGATTTGTTAGTTTACCATTCTATCTTAATGCTTAAATATGTGTGTGCTTAAATAGAAGGCAAAAATCACATTAAAAAGCATAATCTTTGAGGCTTCACTATATATGTTCTAAGACAACAACGAAAGCCTATATGCTAAAGCAAACGTAACACAACTTCTTCTGAAGTCTCATTTTCTAGTGGAAAAAAGTAACTGAGTGTGCAGTACTCATATTTTCATTTTATTTTTAATTTTTCTCCACTTAATCGTCATTTAAATGGAATTAATATAACTTTATACAGAAAAAAACAGAAGACTGCAAGCTTCAAAGCTTAAACATTCCCCAATCAAATTCTAATAACAATAATTGTTTACTACAAATTACATGGAAAAGAAACCAAATCGAGTACCCAAATGGGGCCCCAAGGTTCCCATCATTTGCTAAGCAACAATGAGAAAACTTTAAGACACAAAAGATTACACAAAAATAAACCTATAAACTTATGTGGTTTGATGTGATACGTTAGTTTGTAAAGTTACTTTTATTGTAAAGTAAATCTAACAGATCTCATAAAATCATATAGATTTATTTTGTATAATCTCTTGTGTATGTAGCAATTCTCATAATATAATTATGAAAACACAGAAATAACTTACTCTAAAGATCTCAAAAAATTTCAGTTCTGTACATTTTTTCTTTTTTTAATAAGTGGTTTCAGTTCTATTCATAAAACACTCTCAAATAAATCTCGTTGATATATCCGTTGAATTTCATCTGATTGTTAGATATTTTAATATGACATTAATAAATGGATCTTGAATTTTCTATGATCCAAAATAATAAAACAATAATATTAGAGGCACATTTTTCCATCTGATTGATGAAGAATTGATTTAACTATGAGAGAAGTATCACTTTAACAATTTTGCCTCCTGAGTATCTCTCGATAGGTAGTGGCACTCTAATGTTATAGGTGAGAACACTTATATCTCTCAATACTATTTATAAATTTTTAATTATCAAGAGATCTAAGAATTTGTGTCTTACTATAATTAAAGATATAAAATTTTAATTTTATTTCTTAGGAGTATTATTATCCTATCATAACTCAAATATTAATCGATAAGTTTAAAGCTATTTCAAACTCTATTAAAATGGATGTGTGAGACACCAAGTTTAAATAAAACTCTCACACTAATTCCTTTCGTTTTCGTTTCTCAGCAACCAAACTGAAGTAAAATATAAGATGTGCAGGTACATAGACCAACAAATGAATGCATTTGTATACAAATCACCACAGCGCCCGCCCGCCCTTATCCGAGCCAAATTCAGGTCTAAGATTTTCTTTCCTCTCCTTTGTCTATCATTTTGCTGAGGAAGTAAGGCGAGAGTGAGAGTTAGGTAATTGAGAGGAAATACCTGGTGATGTTCATGAAACCATAGCTACCAACAAGCCTCCCAACCTCGAAAGACTCAGAGTTGGTGATAAGAGTCGCTTTGCAGAACCGAGAAGACCGAGTTCGGGTCACTGAGTTCGAAGCATAGCCTCTGGAGAAGAGAAAGGTGGGCTTGTGACCGGGTGCAGTGAGGAGCATCGTTGGTTGGTTAGTTGGTTCTGCACACTGCGTGATTGCTCGCAAGTCGGTGCTCTTCCTTCTCGTGATAGTGGCGCCAATGGACGGACACCGATGAAGTAGAAATGCGAAGGATAAGCCTCCCACCTTTTTTTTTTTTTTTAAATAGATTTTTCAATTTCTTTTTATAGGTTTATTTATTTATTTATTTATTTTAATATGGGAGGTTATTTTTTTATTTTTTTATTTTTTAAGACGGGAGATTCGATCCCTAGGTAGTGAGAAATCAATCTTTGGCTTATTGGTTTTTTAAATTGTACAACTGATAGTAAATTTTTATACAAGCATCCACAGTTGCCCTTTCTCCATTGATTTTTTAAGATTTTATCATATCAGCTTACAGAAAATTTTATATCTATATATCTATATATAGGAAAATGATGTTTCTTTTATGAATATACAAGATCACACAATAAATAACGTTTTATATGTTGCGAAAAATGATAACAGACAAATAAAAATAAATACAAACGAAACAATTAGACAACATAAAATTAACATGATTAAGCAACGTAAATTTCTACAATTGTAGAGGACTCTATCATAATGTGAAATCACAAAATTCCCTTTTAGGATAAGTTTTCATTATTCGAAACCCTCAAAACCACTATGCTATTCATTAAGTAGAAATTTATAGTGTCACCGATAAAAATCTTAATTTTTATTTTTTTACATTATTCATTTAAGCAGAATGTCGAGCACGTCTCGTGTAAACTCTATATTCGACATTCACTCGAATGACTAGTTGAAGCAGCATCAAGCAAACTCTTTGCTTGAGTTTTGCTCGATCTATCTGTTACACGAACAACGAGCGAACTTTTTATCGGATGCTTTTCAAGTCACAATAGTGACAAAACATTTCTTTATGGTCATTTCCCCAGACCCCGCGAGTATATGATCAAGCCTCTTTAAAAATTCGTCAAAAAATCATAATGCATTTTTATCGGGTCAAGTTATCAAATCAAGCCAATGCACCAACGGCAACAAACCCAACATTATAAATAACTTATCCACTAAATGAGTACAAGCGTGAAATACACAAAATTTGTATATTTTTGTCTGTTTTCTATTTTTTAATGGTCTCTGTCCAAGATCATAGAATCCAAAATAATCATATAAAAATTTATTTGAGAAGAAAGAGGTGGAGCAGGGACTTGCATATCCACAAGTACGGGGGTTGTGAGTTTGTTATCTTAGTACTCTTTGCATAATGGTAATTCTTGTGTACAGAGTCGAGACTCCCCTTCCCCAGATAGGAAAAGAAAAAACCATTAAATAAGTGATATTTATTGAATAAATAAAGGTGGTCAGTTAATGAAACTCAGTAGCCGGAAGTGTAATCTCCAAACAGCATAACATTACTGCTGCTATTACTCCCAAAGGATCCCTTAATTTGCAGCCAACAAGAAGAGCAGTGATTTCAACAAGGTTGCATCTGCATCCTCATCACAGTCTTTTAAATTTGCAATTCACGAACCCAAATACACAAAAAAGTATACAAAAGAAAATGACCAACTTAGCTAGATGAAGAAAAATGGGTGAGGATTGGAGATATACATGTTGATGCTCGTGTCCTAGTGCAAGATGGAGCATGGAGCATTACATCTTTGACACTTCCCCATAGCCTTTGAATCAAAGGACTATCAACACTGATCCAATTGAGCCGCGGCCTTACCTTGATAAAACAGTGAGGCTGTGGTCAACCCCAGATGCCTAATTTTTCCAGGGGGAAAGACCATGCTAGTAATGTGTGCCAATCTGGTGTTTGCAATGGTTGTCTTGGTATCATTTTACAAACAATCAATGAGAAAACTCATGATTCTCCTTCTCCAAACTCCACTAGTTTTTTCCCTTTTCCAGTTCAAACTAGGTGAATAGTGTTTGGCAAAAATGTGATCTATCTTATTCTTTGGTCGTAGTAAAACTATGGTTTTCTGTAAGTGAGTAAATGTTTCACTCAGCGAACACTCAGAATGATAACAGTGAAAGGCTTCAGAAATGCTTTAAGGCAAAAGATTTATCAAAATGCGGCTCCCAAATTTACACAGAAAAATTCAAAGGGTTCTCATATAATAAAAGAGAGCCGTGAAGTTCAAACCCAATAAGTACAAATCCCAATAACAAGAATCTAAGCATTTGAACAAAAAGCATCACTTGATTTTTGATGAATACAAAACGCTCCCGATGCTTGAGAGCCCTATTGAGTGGTGCCTAATGCAAGATCATGCCAAGCATCTCCACCAACCTGTTGAGACTCCTGATCTAAGAGAATGAGGAAAACCCACAGGAAGGTATTAGGAAGAAAATTATTAAACAGAACCACCTTGAAAGTGGAAAAAGTAGGTTCAATAGATGACAGGGACATGCTTAAATGGTCATCATTAAGAGTATAACAAAAGCATATATATCAAAGCATGGATTGTCCAGCGTCCCCAGTCTTGCAAGCCACAAAACATAGCCAAAAACCCACATAATACTTGCCGGGCATTATCCCAAAACTCACACATTTCAAACTGAGGATACTAGAAAATAAACCCATTTAGAATGATTTAAATTAAGGGAAGCACTCTAATCTAGTGAATTAAACATCCTTACTTGAGTCCTCGGCATCTTCAGTCCGAACAACCAGAGGCGGCAGTGGAAGATCTGCAACAATAAGTGAACGAGGAATTAAACAAGTGGGCTACAAAGAAATGTGAGAAAAACAAATTCTCCATGAATGTTTAGTTCATATCCAAATGGCAAAGGGGAAGAAAGAACGATACCATCATCAGGCAAGGTGTCCCTCATCCACTCTTCATCTACAATATCTATGAGTACTCCCAAACTTATTTCGGCCATCTTCGCTGTCTGCTCCACGGCTTCTGTGCCAACTTTCCTTCCGATGCGAAACAGGGTATTTGTGCCCTAAGAACAAAAGGTGGCATTTTTCTATTGGGCATTAGAGATCCGTTAAACATCGGCCCAACAACCAAACACAGCCAGAGAGGATATGTATTTTTCTTTTTTGGAAAGAAGAGAGGATATGGATTGAAGCAAGAGCAATGGCCTTTAAGATTGCGTTTGTAGATTTAAAAGTAGTTATATAGGCTTAAAAACACCTAATTAATGAAATTAGGTTGTTTGGTTGACACATAATTAAGTAATTTTTAACATTAAAAAATTAAAAAATAAATTTTATATAAAGTATCAACTTGATATCTTTCCTTAAACTTACTTTTTTAGATATTGCACAAAGTAATTAGAATATTAGCAATACTAAATCTAAATTGAAGGTTAAATTCATTTTCTTAATTATAATGCATATGGTTTTAGTCAAGAGTTTCATATTGATTTAGCTAAATCAAGATCTAAATAATAATATAATATTCTATATTTTAATTAAAAAAATTAATTTTTTTTGCAAATAAACTTAATATATTAAATATTAATTTTAGTAAATCATAAACTATTTTTTTTAATTTTGCAAATTATAGTCAATTCGGGATATTAAATATTAATTTTATATACTTAATATATTAATTAATAATAAACTTGCCAAAAAATAATTTTTAGCAAGTCTTAGTGATTTTAATATTTTAAATATATTTAATTTTAATATGTTAAATATTAAAGTAGAATAAAATAGTAAGATGTAGAATGAATAGTAACTCTCTATATTTGGTAAATTTGAGTGATTTACTATTTATCAAAGCCAAATAATTTTGGACTTGACAAGTTCAATGTAGGATTTATTCGATCATTTTACCTTTATTTTGACTTTACACTTTAACAAGATCATTACTAGTGCTCTTACACTTCTATAAATCTATCAATAGATAAAAATATGCATATAACTTTCATATAATTATAACTTTCTCATTATCTTATATATAATCGTATTGCCATTTCACTTGCGAATTGTTGAAATGATTTTTTTTTATATTGAAAATTTTATTAGATTATTTATTATTATTATTATAAAATGTGATATCTATCAAAAATATGATCATAGTTTTTAGAAAAATCAAATGAACTTTTATGTCATTTCTATCTTAGAAAATACTTTTTAAATTTATTTAAAAAAAATGAAACATGTTTGAAAGTACTTTATATCTCAAACAATTTATAACTTTTTAATAGTAGTGCATACTACTTAAGTTCTACAACTATAAGGTCCCGTTTGAATTCGGAGAAGTGATGAGTTAAGATGAGTTTAACTTATTTTTTAATATTATTATTATTTTAGAATTTGAAAATTTTAAATTGTAATTTAAAAAATGTATATTGGGATTTGAAAAAAGTATCTAGGAATTTATGTTTTGTATAAGAAATTGAAAAAGTGTAATGACGAAATGGAGATGAGTTGAGATAAGTTTAGGAGAGTTTTGAATTCAAACTAGACTTTGTCTTAGGTTAAGTTTAAATGTTAAGAAGTATTGAGACGAGTTATGAATAATAATAAAATGTAGATGAAAAGTAATAATAAAATATTAAATAATAATGAAAAAGTAATAAATAGTAGCGAAATATTTTGAGAATATTTAAGAGTATCTTGCACGTCAAATATAGCCTTAAGCTAAATAATGCACTGCAATCCCAAACATGATCTAATTATGTGGTAGAAGAGATGAAACGAAGAAAAGAAATTATAAATGATGGATAATTCTCTTTGAATGTCTTTATATTATAAATCATTCACATGACATATTTTAATCTAAAAGATAATTTTAAAATTTAAATTTTTTAAATCAAATTATAATATATAAATAGTGTGTGGTATAAAGATGGTCAAATAATAATATTATTAATGTCACGTGAAAATAGTTAAAATTACTTGGAAAACTTACTTTTTGTTGTTGGTCCTTTTTTTGAGAAAACATAGATGAGATTTGCATGCCCTAGGCTTATTTAACTTTACTTTAAGAAGATTTTTATATTTAAAAAAATTATTTGAAAGCGACTACTCATTGGAAAAAGATATCCGCAAAGAAAATATTCAATAAAATTGCAATACTTGATTTTTTTTTTTTTTTTTTTTTTAGAATCAGAACATTGCTTATAACTTTATTTAAATGAATAAATGTAATGTTCATTAAAATATTTCTCTCATCATTGAGCTTAGGATTTCTCTATGACAATCCTCAATCCAAGCTCTTTGTTCCAACATATTTATAACTAACTTGGAAGGATTATAAGCTATAAGACTTGCCTCTTTGTATGTGAATTGGAGCTTCGCTTTGTCTTTCACCCAGCATCCTTCTTGTATCTTCAATCAATACATCATGGTCAGTACAGATTTCATCATAACTGAATTATTCTTCTTAAACCTTGTGTTTTTTCTCCTCGATAAAGGAAATCATGACATCCTCAAGTGACATTTTCTTCTCGCTTAGTTAACTATCAAATACCAGAAGAGATTACAACACATTATTTGTATTTCCATAAGACAAATTCTCATGATTTCTGGATGGCAGTAATTTGGCATAGGAATATCACGATAGTTGTATTTTCAATTGTTGGTGTATTGAATTTGTTCTTGACTCGTTTCATTGATCAAAATTTTCATACTTGCAACTGTAATATATTCTGCACTTTATAGTATGTCTTGGATTGTCAAAACTGAAATTTGATGGGATAGAGAATCAGCTTGAGCTGAAATGGCTGTTAACAACTCTAATTCATGAATCCTAACAACTTTCTTAACCATAGTTCTTTTGACTGAATATTGATGAATATTGATAGTTATTTGAGGTCATTTCTTCAAAAAAAAAAAAGTAGCATATTCAATTGTCTTTGACATCAAAGTTTCACCAATAGAAGCATCAACTATGGTTCGAGTTTGTCTATTTAACCAATTGTAGAACATTTGAACTTACAATCTCGCTCCTTAGTTAGACTGTTTTTGCAAGTGAAAAAAATCTAGAAAGAAACTTTTCGATCGTATCCTACCAACTAGTGATACTTCCAAGTTATAGAGATTGTAACCAACCTCTTGCATTGTCTGTCAAAGAAAAAAAAAACAATCTCAGTCTAATGATGTTTTCAATAACTCTATTAATCTTTCTAGTATTGAAAATTTCAAAAAATATTGCCAAATAAATATTAAAATCATCTAATGGCGAGCCACTGAATTAGGCTTATTGCGCCATACTGATTAAAGCTGGTTTGAGCTAAAAATTGTTAGCATTAGTGATTTGGAGTCTTATATCCGAGTAGTTGTCATTCATGATTAGTTGGACATAACCCTTCAAGGTGTGTGGTTATGCATCTTGTTGTTCATCAATACTTTCATTTTCTTCGTAATCTAAAACTTCTTTTAATCTTCAGATCAAAATAAATAATGTCAAAATGTCTAGCATGGCACATCTAACGTAAGAAACATACTTGTAAAACAAAAATAAAATTCTAAATTAAAATTAAGATTATTTTGCATCGATATTCGAAAAAATAAGAAGAAATCAATTCTAGATAATGGCACCAAAAACTTTATCAATTCAAAATTGCAAGTGCATAGTATCCTAGTTTTATTGTAAATTGATGAAAAGATTGTTATCCTCAGAAATTGGTAACTTACTTTTGATAAGTATTGAAATTATACTAATTTCAATTTTATTAAGAAAAGTCACTGAAATTTTTGTAATTACAATTTGAAATAAAATCAACTCAAAGAAATATTCAAAAGAAAAGAAAGTTCTTTCAATCAATGAGAAAAATAACTTGTAGGAACTCGATTTTATCTAATCTCTTACTAGACTTTTCTCGTCTAATTAATTGAATATAATTCTTTCTGTTTGTTAGCAAAATCTCCAAATTCATGCAAAAACCTATTTCAATAGTCAATTGGTGTTATTCTCGATCATCATTTACACACGAGTATGCAAATTAATAGACAATAACAAATTAAGACTAGTGATTTTAAGACTAATAGGTTCATATAGGTCTTTCAATTTCTATATTTACTTATGATGAAATATCCAAGATCTATCCTATGATTCCCTCTTTTGAAAGCAAATCACAAGAACTAAATTATATAATTAATGGCCAGTCAATTTGAAGTAATAAGCTCATAATAATTCAAACAAACATAGCAAAAAATATTTCAAATTAACATAGAAAAGTAAACATAGTTTGAAACTAAATTATGTCATTTTCCTAGAATGAAGAAAACTTAATTCATTTTGAAAATTAAATTTAATGTGAACGAATTCACCATAATTTTTATGAGAGGAATAAAATAAAATCACGTTCTACTGTAGTCGTCTCTGTGTGTGTGTGTGTGTGTGTGTGTGTGTGTGTGTGTGTGTGTGTGTGTGTGTGTGTGTGTGTGTGTGTGTGTGTGTGTGTGTGTGTGTGTGTGTGTGTGTGTGTGTGTGTGTGTGTGTGTGTGTAGAACAGCTTTAGTAATTATCTGGTCATCTCCTTCTAGGAATGTGACAACCCCAACTCCCTACATAATATCATTGTTCTTCTCAAAGGCAAGGCTTATGCAATTGCTTGCATCATGTAGTAGTTTCTAGGTAAATATAAAAGATGCCAAAAATATATCCATCTACATTTATGATGATAATCCTAATTGGCACTTTTTTTTCTTATTGTCAATCACAACACCAAAGTTAGCTTTTGCATATATGTCTCCAGATTTCAACTATCTAACTTGTTGTCTCACTATGGTAGTGGTGTCAAGCCTCCTGGAACAACCTCATGTCAAAACCAAGGGCTGAGCACGCATAGAATCACTCTGCAACAATATAATCACTCCACAGAACGAAACTCGATATTTTCGAATGGCCAAAAAAAACTGCCCTCATTATTTTCATCATTTCTTTAAATAATAATCCAAAATTACAATCTCTAACTCCAACTAGGAAAGCAACAAGGAAGAAGTAAAGTAGGAAACTAAAACTAGGAAAGCAATAAACTTGGAAAACAATTAAACAAAAAGGAAATCAAAACAAAATTGCTATTAATACGTAATCTTCCTAAAAATCCTCTGCATATCATAACAGCCCCATTGTTTACGGAATTACGGGTGGATCCTTCTCCTGATTTTCATCAGGTAGTTTATTGATGATCATCTTGCACCTGACCCTGAACTGATTGGTAGTCTAGTAAGCTTTATTTTGCAAAATTATACAATCATTCGGATTCTCAAATTTATTCTCATAAATTAGAGAAAATCCTTCTTAGTCATAACCTCTTCATGACATAGGACACTAGTTCAACATCTTCAGGTCTTAACTTTCAGTCAACTTCTTCCATAGATCCATAAAGGCTATTGCAACACTTCAAAAATTTTAACTTTTCTATCTACTTTAATTCAAATATCAGTTGCAGTAAGGCAGTTCCAAAGTGTATGGACTATGGCCTCTTCTTCTCTTTCACAAATTGTGCATAAGTTTGCGTCTATAATCTTCTTTTTAAATAAATTACTTCTAAATGAAAGAATGTTATGAGTACCTTCTATATGAAATGCTTGACAGATCCTAAAACACTTAAATTTCATCTGACCTACCAATTGGATTGTGGTTCATAGTAATATGAGGAATCTCCTTTCATACTTCTCACTCTTTTTTGCTCCACATGGTAGGCATTATTGAAGATTCCTTTTAGACTCTAACCCTAAATTATTTTATCTTTTACACCTATTATACTCAGTGGGGATGTTCTTTATTGCCCTAGCCTATTCTCTGTTAAAAATTTCATCTACTAGAATATTCTTCCACTACATTGTTCCTGCTTCAAACAATTCACAAACTTTTTCTTTGACATTTAAGTCTTTAACAGGTGATTGAACTCTACTGTATGAATGTAGTGGAAGCCATTTATTCAACCATATCATAATTTTGTTCTCATTTCCTATCCTTTATACCAAACAAATTTTTATCAAACAAAAAAATTAGCACATGCTTTTTCATACTAAGGATGGTCTTACCCCTTAGCTTAAATCAAAACCCTATTTTTAAAGTATTTTTCCTTCATCATTACTATAATCAATTTTTGGATTTTGGATTATACTCCAACACTATTTTGCAAGTAAGGCCTTGTTAAAACTTTCAAGACCTCTAAATCCTAACCCATCAGTCCTTTTTTGTTCTCCTATTTTGTTCCAACTTCTCTAATGAATTTTATAACCATTACTTTAGAATCCCCACCAAAATCTTGATATCATGTAGTGATTTTTTTACAAAGCTTTATAAGCAAATTAAAAACGCTCATAGCAAAAGCAGGCAATGCTCGGATTATAGTTTTGACTAGAATCTAATTTCCTGGTCAAGAAAAGAATGTATTCTTCCAACTATTGATCCTTAGTCCACACTCTTTCCTTCAAATGTCTAATAGTATTGTACTTGGATTTACCCACAAATGAGGATAAGCCCAAATAAAATCAATAACCCTCACAAGTTGATACCCCAACAATTTGTAGAGTCTATGTTCTTGTGACAACTTCAGTGTTAGAACTAAAGAAGATAGATGTTTTTTGTTCATTCAAAACTTGAGCTGAAACCAATTCAAATTTGTTTAACAATTCTTGAATCATCACCCATTTTGAAAGTAGTGCTTTTTCAAAAATAATATAATCATTTGCAAATAATAGATGGTTGATTCTAGTATCTACCTTTGTAACAAGAATTTCTTTAGTATCTTCACATTTTTTTAATGCTTTAATTAACACACTTAATCCTATGGCACACAAGATGAAAATGTAAGGGGAGATGAGGTCCCCTTACCTTAACCCTCTTGATGAAAGAAGAATCTCTTTAGACTGTCCATTCACCAAGACTGAGTAGGAAACGTAACTTACATACTTCATAATCGAACTTATCCATCTATCTCCAAACTCGAGCTTCTTCATCCTTGCCTCTAAGAACTTACACTCTATTTTACCATATGCTTTGGGCAAATCAAGTGTAAGTGTCATACTACCTCTTTTTCCTTTTTGTCTACCCTTCATGGTGCTTAAAGTTCCATAGGCCACTGAGATTTTATTTATGATTAGCCTTCATGGTCTGATTGCACTCTGGCAAGTTGATATAACCGAATGCAAGATTTTTTAAACCTATTTAGTAATACGATTTAGTAATACTTTTGATACAAGTTTGTAAAGCACACTATATAAATTTATTGGCTCACTAACTATAACATGAATATTAACTACATAAATACCTCTACCAACTTTCCCTCATTTAAAAAACTTAAGACAACTTGGCATACCTCCCTACCTAATGTGTTCCAATAGAATTGATAGAAACAAATCTCATAGCCATCAGGCTGGGATTTCAATGGTAATATTTGCTTCAAGGTTGCCTCGACTTCTTCTATCGTAGCTTTTTTTTTTTCATTCACAATCATTGTAACTTTAGGATCAATTGCAGCTGTGCAATTAGCAATACTCTATATTGGGATTTGTGGACTTTAAAAGATCTTTAAAAAATCGAGTGAAGGTCCTTTCAATATCTGGTTAGTCGGTCAAAATTATTTCCTATGAATATATAATTTTCTTAATCCAATTTTTTTTCTTCTTTAACTAGCATATGTATGAAAGTACTTGGTATTCTTGCTCCCATCTTATACCAATTTTATTTTTGCTCGTCTCCATTTTAGACCTTCTTGCTCAAATATTAATCCTAATCTTCTTTATAGATCTTTGATAAGCCACTTTGTTTTAAAGCTCCATCTAATTAAGGTCTTTCTACATTTGTGAAGTTTATTTTCTATTATTTTAAAACTATCATGATCAACCACACGGTCCACATTCATTTCCCATGCATCTTGTATCGTTGTTCCACCATCTTCATGAATATACCATTTAACTTTAGAGCACTTTGCATGTATTACTTCTATCTCTACATTATATTTTTTGAACAATTCTATTCATTAGGGATTAGCCATTACTCTATCTAGCCTCTTATTTGTAAAAGACTCATTTTCAGGCTTATTACTCCATGTAAATTTCTCCGCTCGCCACCCTAAGTCAAATAAATTATTTTTTTAAGAAAATCTTGAAACTCTCCCATTTGTATCTCTGGTCTTTGTATCTGCAGCTCCATCCCATTTTTTCATCTTGGGTTAAAACTTCACTAAAGTCACCTAACAAAAATCATGCTTGGTATGTGGGTAGCTTTAAGATAATAATTAAAGAGAAAACAGAGCAAATGTTTTTTAATGAAATGACTCACACATATTTCATTTACAAGTAGAGATATATATATATATATATATATATATATACAACTTGAGAGTCTTGAATTAAGCCCAGAATAATGCTATCCTATAACTGCCTAATAAGTATACATTAACACCTATGAGCTGTACAGATTACACATCAAGAATTTGAAAATGCAAAATCAGATTTTCGATATTGAGCCTTGATCTCCTGTGCTTGATTGAGCGTTGTTTTTGGAGAAATAGCAGCTTTCCTTATATGCCCCCACAAGATGGAGGTTCCATCAATAACTCCAATCTTGCAACGTAGATTTTGAAATTTTTGTCGTGACAAAGGCTTTGTTAGCAAATCTATCAGTTGGTCTAATGTGTGAACATGATTGATAGTTCTACGTTCCTTCTTCACAAGATCACGAACAAATAATAGATCAATTTCAATATGCTTCATTCGTGTATGTTGAACTGGATTTAGGCTGAACTGAATGGCTCCAATATTGTCGCAGAAGATTTGTGGTGTTTGCATGAGTTTTATTCCAAGTTCATTGAGGAGTGAATGAAGCCAAACTTGTTGAACCCAAGGTTTCAAATTTCGTGTAAATCTACACATGGATTTTGATGATAACAAATGAATTCAAAGAATAAAGGAGTCTCAAGCTCAAGTTGTCCACACAATAGAATCAAGCACATCAAGGAAGTAAGGATGAGCAAGAAGGGAACAAGTTCACATTAAAATCATAGAGTAATATTGTAAATCTCTTAAAAATTTGAAATTAGGATTAAGGCTCAAAATTAATATTTTATCATAAAACATTAAAATACATTTTCCACATGTGCATGAATATTTTGAAAATTAAATTTGAAAATTTTGAAAGATGATTGATTGTCATCTTTCACATGTGCATGACATGATTAAAGGTTTGAATTTTGAAAATATTAAGATGATTGATTGTCATCTTTCACATGTGCATGACATGATTAAAGGTTTGAATTTTGAAAATATTAAGATGATTGATTGTCATCTTTCACATGTGCATGACATGATTAAATGTTTGAATTTTGAAAATATTAAGATGATTGATTGTCATCTTTTACATGTGCATGTTTTATTTGAATATTTTCAAAAGTGATGGATGCTTTTCTTGACTTATGCAAAAGGTAGATGTTTTATTTGAAAATTTTGAAAAGTAAAGTATGCTCCTTTTGTCATATGCAAAAAGTAAAAGATTAGGTTTGAAATTTTTGAAAAGTAAAGTGTGCTCCTTTTGTCACATGCAAAAAATAAAAAGATTTGATTTGAAATTTTTGAAAAATAAATGATGATGTCTTTGACATGTGAATATTTTTAAATTTGAATATGAAGTCTCATATGCCTATAAATAGATCATTTGAGAGCTTCACATTTACAACACCAAGAGCATACAACATTCATTCAAAGTTTTCATTCTCTTTTCTCTAAGCATTGAGCCTTAACCCTTGTTTATTTTGAGAGATATAGTTTGTGCTGTATTGTTTTTATTTCACTCATTGAGGAATGTTTTTTGATAGCCTACCCACTATCAATTCTTGTATTAGTAAAAGGGTGTGTATAACCCTTGTGTGTGTAGAAGGTGTTCTACACGGGGAATAGTTAAATCACCAAGTGTGAGGTGATTGGAAGTGTAGAAGGTGTTCTACACGGGGAATAGTTAAATCACCAAGTGTGAGGTGATTGGAAGTATAGAGGGTGTTCTACAAGGATTCTTTGGAGCGGTGCTGCTCAAAGGTGTAATAGGTTTCTATCTCCACCTAAAGGAGATTGAATAGTGCATTTGGGGATCCTCAAGGGGTAGCTTGAGGCGAGGATGTAGGCAGTGGGGTCGAACCTCGTTAACATACTGAGTTTGCTTCTCTCTTACCTTTACTCTTTATATTTATTACTATTTCATATTTTGTTTATATTTTATATTGTATACTTGATTTATAATTGTTAATTTTTTAATACAACTCAATTCACCCCCCCTCTTGTGTTAGTCATCTGGGCAACAAAACTGTTTCAGAGGTTGCTGTAGCTAAAGCAAGAAATTTAGCTTCTGTGGAGGACCTTGAGACAACTTTTTGTTTGCGAGCAGACCATGAAATTGGGTTTGATCCAAGGAATGTGATGAATGCTGTTGTTGAGACTCTTGTATCAATATCGGCAGCCCAGCCTGCATCGACATATGTGATTAATTTTAGTGGGCTGTTCTTCTGGATGAGTATGCCGTGAAACATTGTGTTTTTGAGATATCTTAAGAGTCTCTTGGCTGCAGTCCAATGAGAAAATGTCAGTTTGTATGAATTGGGATAGCTTATTAATAGTGACGGCAATGTCAAGTCTTGTGAGGCATAGATATTGTATGGCTCCAATTGTTTTTCGATATTCAGTGTTGTCAGCAGGTTTAGAGCCATCATTTAGAGTGAGATGCTTGCTTGTCGACATGGGTGTTTGTATTTCTTTTGTTCCATCCATTGTGGTTTTTTTGAGTAGGTCTCGGATATATTTGTGTTGCGAGATGAAGACACCTTTGGGTGTGGGGACAACATCAATACCTAGAAAAAAATGTAGATCTCCCATGTCTTTTACAGAGAATTTGTTGCTGAGTTGTTTGATGATGCCTGTAACAAAACTCGATGTATTCCCTGTTATAATTATGTCATCGACATACACAAGACATTAGCATAGAACATTGTTAGATGAATAAATGAAGAGGGAGGTATCCGTAGCTAAGTGCACAAAACCAAGGCTGAGTAGTGCATCTATAAGGGCCTTGTACCATTGTCGCGGGGCTTGTTTTAACCCATAAATGCTTTTCTTCAATTTGCAGACAAAATTTGGTTTGGATTTGTCTTGAGAACCTGGAGGTTGATGCATAAACACAGTTTCATCAAGGTTGCCGTAAAGGAAAGCATTATTGATGTCTAGTTGTCTTAGTGACCACCCATTCATGACAGCAATAGAGATAATTAGTCTTATTGTTGCTGGTTTTACAACAGGACTGAATGTCTGGGAGTAATCAATTCCAGGTCTTTGGTGGAACCCTTTAGCAATTAGGCGTGCTTTTGTGCCTATTGATGGTTCCATCAGGATTTCTTTTTATTCTAAAAACAAACTTGCAGCCAATAAGGTTTTGTTCGGACGTAGGTGGAACAAGTTCCCAAGTTCCATGACTAATCAAGGCTGTAATTTCCTCAGACATTGCTTTGCGCCACAATGGGTCCTTTAGTGCTTGACTAACACAGGTGGGTTCAGCTGATTCAAGTAGAGGGTGTTTGGTGGTAGTATGAAATTGCTTTGGACATAAAATGTTGTTCATGGACCTGATAGTCATACTGTGAGTCCTTTGAGAAATAACTGGAGATGGAGAATTTACCAGAGTAGTTGAGGTGACTGTTGTGTTGTCTCGATCCAGAGAATGGAGAGGACTCTCTTCTTGAGCTTGTGTGATGCTTGGCGTAGGTGTAAGTTGGTTGTCTGCAGGTGGAATTTGAAGTAGAGTTCCAGAGAAGCAAGAAGGTGTCTCGGTTGGTTTGGGTTCTTGATCTAGCTGTGTATGAGTTTCAGGATATATTGTCTCATTAAATATGACATGCCGAGACACATATAGATGCTGAGTGGGTATGTGATAGCAAAGGTAGGCACTTTGGGTTGTTGAGTAGCCTAAAAACACGCAGGGGACAGACTTTGGTTGAAGCATGAGAAATAGCAAAATTTTTGTCAATAGAAAGTGAAAAAGACTTGACTAGTCTTGAAACAACATTGGAGGAGGGGTGCCCAAGACGTTTGTGCCAACCATTTATTGAGGTGTGTTCATGGACCATAGCAGTTGGTTTGAAAACACCGGTTTGTGGTAGGGGATAGACGCCATTTTCACACTTTCCTTGAAGAAGAGTCTCATTCGTCCTCTGATCCTTGACAACAACAAAAAAAACAGTAGGATGAAACTCAATAAACACGTTATTGTGTTTATAAAATGATGAACTGAGATTAGATTTTTTTCAATGCTCGGAACACAAAGAGTATCTTGAACTTGAAAATTTCGTTTGGGAAAAGACAAAGTGAGAGAACCTGAATGAGTGATTTTCAAACCTGAACCATCTTCGATGAGCACCTCATCTGTTCCAACATATTCCGAGTGCAACTTCAAATTGGAAACTTGAGAGGTGATGTTATGAGAGGCTACAGAGTTGATTAGCCACCTTTGATCTGGGCTGGAGTTCGTAGTTGTGAAGTAAGCCGAGGCTTTTTGAGGTTGCAGCTGTGGGCAATATTTTACAACATGGCCAAGTTGCTCACAGTATTGGCACTTTGGTGTGTATCTCTGTTGTTTATAGTTCCGAGACTTTGACTTGGGATCATTCTTCTGGTTTGAAGAGGAGGATGACTACTAAGTTCTTGAGGACCTGAAATCCTTACATTGACTGTTATTAGCAGTAATCACCATGGATTGATTGTTTCTGTCAATCCTCTTGAGATAGGACTCGTGTCCTAGGAGCAGATCATGGAGTTCTTCAAAGGATAACGATGATTCTCGGGCACGTATTGGTGCTACCATTTCTTTGTACTCCTGGCCTAGACCATTGAGAACATATAATGTGATATCATTGGCAGAGAGAGGGGCATCAATGAGAGCCAATTTATATGCAATAGTTTTTACAGAATGGAGGAATTTTGTAACTGTGCGTGAACCACACTGAATGAGAGTGAGATCCTCCTTGAGTTGCATGACTCGTGTTCTGGATCGACTGGCATATAGCTTGGTCAGTTTGCTCTAGGCTTGAAAGGATTTTTTGAGGCTGCTATGAAGGATATCACAGCATCTGTCACCGAGGTGAGAATGGCATTCAGGATAAGTTTATCCTGTCTAAACCACTGATTATACACAGTAGTGACTGCTACATCAGGGTTCGTGGTTGAGGGTCGTGGTGGGCATGGAATTGTTCCATCAACATAGCTGTATAGATTATAGCCAAGAAGAAGGGACTCAAATTGCGCATGCCAAGAGGAATAATTTGTTGGGGAGAGTCTGGTGGTAATTTGTTGATTGACGTTGATAGCCACAGGAGGAGGAATAGAGTTTGCCATGTGGAATGTGCGGAAGGTGGAGGACAAGGAATTAGAATTTTACTCGTTGGAGAGAGGGCTCTCTAATACCATAAAGAGAAAATAGAGCAAGTGTTTTTGAATGAAATGACTCACACATATTTCATCTACAAGTAGAGATATAGATACAACTTGAGAGGCTTGAATTAAGCCCAGACTAATGCTATCCTATAACTGCCTAATAAGTATACATTAACACTTATGAGCTGTACAGATTACACATCAATATTTTGAAAATGCAAAATCAGATTTTTGAGATTGAGCCTTGATCTGCTATGCTTGATTGAGCTCTATTTTTGGAGAAATAGCAGCTTTCCTTATAATAACAACCTCCAAGTCTTTTTTCTTCTATTCCATTCAGGGTGGCCATATATACTAATAAACCAAGCTCCCAACAATTCTAGCTCAAGGAATTTCTAATGGTTGGCGGGACTTGCAAGTAGCCTCTGCATAAGATAAATTTCTTGACACATTCTACTCCTCTCTACTTTGCCTTTTTTCTTATTTTTGTATTACAATATTGTTATTAATAACACAGTTTATGCTAAGTTTAACCTTAGTACTCAACAAGAGTTGTGATCTTACCATTGTTATGAGCTCTTCTTTTCATTTATTAATGTCTACTTTCTACCTTTGAAGTCGTCTTCTTTCTCATCCTTTCTTCTTAGGTGTGTTTCTTCATAAGCCTTAATCTCATTAGTGTCGAATTTTTTCATTCATAAGCCTATGTTGGCCACTTAAATCCTTGTCATAAAAGGCTTATACTATTACTTATTTACATATAGCTTACCGACGCATATCTTTCAACCGGATAAACACCATTTTCTTTGTCAATATTCCTATTTTCAAATTCAAGATCATAGATCGAATTTCCTTCAGTCTATACCTTAACTCTCATCATCTCCTTCTTTTTCACCCTTAGCAGATTCTGATCCACCTTTGCCAAAGTTATTATCTTTTCAGTATATCTTGATTCCTCATAACTTTCATTTCAATTTTCTATTTTTTCGCAAGCTGTTGGTAGCCACCCTAAGCTGCTTCCATACTTAGATTCGACTCCCATGATTGAAACAAGGTTTTGGCTTGAGACTCCTTTCTTCTCCAATGATTTTTGTTAGGACACACTCGAATTTCTTGCATTTTTTATAGATTGTTAGGCTCTGTTGATTTGACAGTACTGTGACACTACACCCTTTCTCATCATTCATCAATTTACAATACTTGAAACACACTTGAGACAACTTCTCATATTGCACGTGAATCCAACTTTGCTTCTCTAACAGATTAACTAGAATTGGTTTCCTCAAATCAAGTTCAATTTATACTTTCAAGTTATTTCCCCACCCAAATCAATCTTCCCTAACATGAACATCCTTCATTGACCCAATTGTTTTTCCAAAACGAGTCTTTATTTTTCTCGTCATACAAATTAGTGAGAGATTATTCAATTGTATTCAAAATTCTTCGAAGCTGAAACTCATTTGCTCCGGGGGAGGTAGCCCATCAAAGGGTTTGAGGATGAATAGGCTATTATCAAAGGTCATGGTTTTTTGGCTAGAACTCTCGTGATCCATTTGCTTCTCAAAGGTTCTTGTGAATAGATAACTGCCTAATATCTTGGAAAGTGAAATTTTTGCTTACTCTCCAAATTTCTTTATAGTTGATCTCACAATCACCTCCCAACCACACGATCTGAGCACAACTTCCCCACTAATCTCTTGTCTTTTCCAATACTTCTTCTATCCAATCTGTCATAAAGATTTTCTTTCTCAGTTAGGCCTCGTTTGAAACATAAATTCATCTCAATTATTTAAGTTTAGATTTAAGCTTAACCCAACATCCAAACACACAATTCACAAATCATTAAATATTATTCAACTTAAAATCTTTTTACACGTAGAATTCACAATATTTTTTCAATTCAACACAATTTTATACGTGAGATCCACAATTTTTTTCAATTTCATATAAATACATTTAAACTCATATTAATATTTAAATATATCTAAACTTATTTTAGGTGGTTCCCACAAAATTCAATCTACCGTCTTAACTTACTACTATTTATAAAGAACTCAACTCATCTTAATTCAAATCAACATCTAAACGAAGCCTAATCTCCAATTATGACAACAAATCTTCACACTCCTCATCTTGCCCCACTCATTTCTTCATGAAGATGGCTGCGACTCTTCTTCCTTACTATTAGAAGTAAGCACAAGCTATAGACTTCACATTTTCCTTCTTCTCTAGAGAGAAAGACGAGAGGAGACTTTCATCTAAAGAAGAGGTAACACTTGACAAGTGAATTTAAAGTTTGGATATTATTTTGGTGATTCTTTAGATTAAAGTACTTAAACAAAATATTTTGATATCAATATCATTTTGGAATATTTTATATATAAATAAATAAATTATATATATAAATTATATTTTAAAATAACATCAATGTAAGTCTTAAAAATTAAATTACATAATTATAAAACTTAATAATACTTTTAAGTTCTCAATTCAACTATTAAAATAAATAATCACTCATTTTTATTATGAAAATGAGAATAAGAATTTGATTTTAAGTACTTGAAAAAGGGGGAATAAAAAAAAATTAAAAAAAATCGTCTTCAAATATGAGAATTAGAGTAAAAATTATGAAAATATACTAAAAGTATAAAAACATAAGTTTCGACTGGTATATTGAATTTCGATCAGTATTAATCGAAACATATTAAAATAGACAGAAACAACTAGTATTTTATCGAATAAATGGTATTTGACTTGGTATGAAATAACTATTTGTCTTGTATCGGCACAATGACCAGCATAGTACATATCGGCTAGTATGACATGAAATTCAAAACTTTGATTACACTATAATTTTATCATTATTTCATTGAGTAATATTGGAAAATTAGATAATCCTATGATAAACCATTATTATAAAACAATAAAAATATAATTTTTCTTTCAAATCAAATTTTGTAACGCAATCATGTTATTAAGGGTGTTATCCATATTAGCTTATAAATAATGTTATTTATATAATAATTTCAAGTAGTGTAGTTTAAGGTTGTAAAAATTAATCGAAAATTAGCCTGGATAGGTGGATCCGGTTTTATTTTGGACCGATTCATCCGAAACAGATTATTTTCTTTTAGAAACTGGCCAAATTTGACTCGAGACCGGTTTTACATTTTTTTTGGACCGGATTGGATCAATTTGCATATTTATATATTTTTAATTAATTTTTAATAGATAATATAATATAATTTGAGCTTTTAGATTTTTAATTTAGACTTGTAATTTAGAGTGGGATGTTCTTGTAATTTAGACTTATTGAATGGACTTATAATTTGTAAGGGTGTTCAATTGGGCCGGATTTTTTTCCGGTCCGGTTTGTAAACCGGATAACCGGTTTCCGGATCCGGTTTCCAGCCTGGTTAAATTTATAACCGGATCTGATTTTAATTAATCCGGATTAATATGGTCCGGGTATGAATATAGAATCCGGTACCCGGATTTTAAATCCGGTACCCGGATTGAGAACGAAATTACGTAACCTAAGGCTGAACATCCGATTCGCCCATTTGCTCAGCTGCTCTCTCTTTCTCTCCCTCACGAATTCGAAAACCTAGACTCTCTCATTCTCAATCCATCGCCGTCGCCGCCTCCGTCGATCGTAACCTATAGCCGATTATCGCCATCGCCATCTCCATCGCCGATCATGACCTATCTTCGTCTCCGAGCTTTGTTTCTAAGGTATTCTCTCTCTCTCTCTCTCTCTCTCTCTCTCTCTCTCTCTCTCGATGTTTCTTTGACTTGATTTGTGTGTGCATAGTTTGCTTTGTTAGTTCTTTATTTTCTTAAGCTTGGTTGCCGGAAAAATAATGGAAAACTCTGCTTGGGTATTTCATGTTTGTATGCAATTGGGTCAGTTTGTTGGGTGTGTAAATAGTTTGACTGTTGAATATATGTTGGTATACGAACAATCACTACAACGTTTTGTGCCTTTCGCTACAACTTTTATGTCTGCAATGAAAATATTGCCGCAAAATGTGGCTTTTAGGGACAATGTTGATTTCTCCAAAAATGCACGCTTAGTTTGTCAATAATGCATTTCAATTTCAGCAACATTATTTTGCCAGAAATAATATTGCCAGTTTTTAGCCAATTTTGGCAAAGTCGGTATTTGTTATGGCGAAAGCCATTACCAATTAATTGATTCTCATAGTTTTAACATTGACATTTTAGGGTGGCAAATTGAAGTTGCCACAAAAAGTGACTAATATAAATATGGTCATTTTGGCTCTGGAGGTCTTTTCTCCCTCTTCTCTTCGGTTCGCTTCACTACCCAGCCTAGTTCCCCTTTCATTTTTGGGCGAAATCTGGTTGATGAATAGCTGAAATTCATCCATGGCTCGATTTCGACAATCATGGACGCCGCGTGATTGTCTGTAACCAACATCCAGAGATTCGTCCGTCTTCGACATAGGTAAAGTGTCTAATTTTTTAGATTTCTGGAGTTATCCAATATTCTAAAACTTTTTTCTACTTCTTTTCCTGGAGCGCGGTTTGGAAAATTTCACTTCAATCTTAGGTTTATTTGGGGCTTGATTCCTGCAACAATATTTTATCTTCTTCTTCTTCGACTTTTTTTTGGCACTAGACGTTTTGATGGTTGGATTGAATTTTCCAGCAGTACCCATTGTAACGGGCTTGATAAAGGCTGGAATCGATTATGTGCATGTCCAACTCGTTTAGTTCTTTGTTGATTTTTTGCCAATAGTTTACCCTTTGTGCGATTTAACAGCTTGGTTGATGAGATGTAAGGGTCTGAAGTTGCCATATTCGAATAGTAGGAACCGATTATTTCTTCGGTTGATTTCTAAATAAAGCTGGTGGCTTTTCAAGTTTCTAAAGGTCTTGACTTTATGGTTTTTTTTCCTTTTTTCATTTCCGTTTTAACTAGCAGAAATTTGTTTTGTTCAACTTTCATATTATTCTCCGAGTGTTTATCCTTTATTAGAACTGCTAAGTTAATATTTTATTTGGGGTTTCGTAATCTATTTCTTCCATAACTTTAGGTGAGTATTAGTTAGAGGTGTTCTGATCTATGCATGTTTTCGTATCGCACCAGTAGCAGCAAGCATCAAAATTCTTGTCTAATGTATACTTGTTTTCCTTGAACTATCATCTTGTTAGGGTGAATGAAATAAGATTTTTAATTTTTATCTTGGGTGGTTAACTAGCAAGAGAAACCTGGGTGAGTACATGGTAAATTTTTCAAATAGAATCAATGCATAAATCATGATTACCTTCTAAAGTGCCTAGCGAGTCCCCTGCTACTTGTAATATTAGTTTGGTCTACAAGATGTAATAAGGTCGCATTAGGAGTCAAGTACCACATTTCAAAAATTTGGTAGAATGCATTTATCAACTGACTGAGATGACTGGTTTTAGAATTTCAGAGTTTCCTGCTATAAATAATATGACAAACTTGATTTTTTTTTTAAAGATTCTTTCATATTGTTTTGTTGTTACTTCTACAGGCTTAATGCTTGCAATGTTCTTACTGCTCCAATACATTTGATCCATTCGTAGATTTAAGTTAACTTTTATATGAGAATAATATGAGTAATATGATTGGAGATTAGAACATATTAGATAAAAACTAACATTTTTAGAAAGACATTGTTTGCATGGTATTTAAGAGAGTGACAAATTATGTTTGTGCACATCTTGGTTTTGTGAACCATTTCACGTTTTTTTCGATAATCTTCCTTATTCGATTATGCACGTCTTAGGAATCTATTGCATTGGAAATGACATTTAATGGTAAATTTATTGCACCTGTGCAACTAATAGAAAAGCAAAACATACATATATATGCTACCACTAGATATGACCCCCATTCTTGCATTCTAGAAGGAGTGATTTATTTTTATGTTATCAAAGTATTCATGAATTTGAGTTCCACATTTTTGACTTACTAGATGAAACTAGCATTTATTAGTGATTCTAGGAAAGCTTCAAACCGAGTTTTTTTTTTGAAGTTTTTGTGTGCATACTCGATGAGTTAATATGTAACATCCCGATGTTTAATTTTATGTTGTTGTTTTTTTTAATATATGGGTGATATAATTTCTTTTATTATTCTTTGGAAATAATTATAAATATATATATATATATAGATTATTATTATTTTTAGATAAAGGGGCATGAGAAATCGAGACATGTGAAAGGGAAAAAAAAGAGTTGGTTATATATATATATATATATATATATATATATATTTATACACGTAGGGTGTAGCCGGATTTGTATTATATATATACACGTGTGGTTTGGTTTTTATTGGATTTGTGTTATGTCAAAAAGTTTGGATAAGAACAGGTTATTATCATGACAACTAAGCCTAAAAAGGAAATGATGAAACCTAAGGATTAGATGGACACTTGGCTGGTGGAAATAAAATAGAATAAATAAAATACATCATAATCTTAAATATGTACAACGGCACCAAGACAAAGCAAAAAGCCCTTCTATATATATAAATATATATATATATATATATAAGACTTACTTATCAAATATATATATATATATATATGTAAGACTCGGCCAGACCATATTTTTTCCTACTTCTCCATCCTTTGCTTACTTTCCTCATCAACCAAATATAATTTCTAGTACTTGGGGTGAAGGCTTTCTTAGGAAATTGGAGAAATCTTCCATTGACAAAGGTGCTTTGGTCTATTTCTTGAAAAGTGGTAAGTATTCACTTGTAATTAATGCTTGGATCTTTTGTATATGCAAACATTAAGTATGACTTTGGTTATTTGTTTTGAATATGAAATAAACTCGTTATATTTCCTATATTTTGATAAGTTTAAATTCTAAGTTTTTATTCAAGGAATCCTAGGTAGAATATAGTGAACATTTGGTAAAATAATACAAGGATTAGGTTAGGTTGATTTGTTTGCTAGGGATTAAGGCAAATCCTTTATAATATTAAGTGAAAATATTTTATTTGGAGGGTTTAGATACTTCGGTCATAAGGAAGTTGAGAGTAAATATTTAGGTAATTACTTGTTGAGTGAAGCTAAAGTGTAAGTCAAAATTTCAAGATATTTAAGAGTAAGTGTTTAACATGAAAAATTGCTAAAAGAAAATAAATTGAAGAGAACTTGGGGACTTACGGCTAGGTCCTTTATAAATAGAAAAAAAAAAGTTATTTCTTTTAGGAAGATATGAGTTAATATAATAAAATAGGAGATGAAAGTCTAAATCTTGGATTGTGATAGGATTCGGCCTTACCTTATTTTGGGTCATAGCACTATTGAAATTATTATTTTTTTCTTATTTGAATAAGTGTGAGTGAATTTAATTCCTTATTTTGAATAAATATAATTTTTTTAGGAGAATGGTTATCTATATGTTTTGAACATGCACACATAATAAGACTCATAAGCTTTATGAAATGTATAAGAAATGCTAAACTATATGCATGTGGCTACATGTGATAAGTTTCGTGGCTTTAAGTCATCGTGTTATTAAAAGAAAATAACTTTTATAATAACCCCAAAAGCTGGGGTGGGGTAGTGCCCTAGTGAAACTCTTCTGTTCACTCTGGAATATTTAAAAATGATTGGAAACTCCTGAATCGACAAAAAATAGTCGACGGGTCATGAATGGCTCCTTTTTATATGACCCTTTGCCTTTTTTTTTATGTGATGTTTAGAGCTAGTTTCATATGGGAAGACAACCACTGATAATTGCAGCAGATCGGAGCTTTGTTTTTCGATCTTAAAATTGTTTGTTTCACTTGGTAATTCTAACCCACATCCGAACACATATTACTTTCCTATGGTCAACATCATGGTTCAATTTCTTAAAAGCAATGTCATTGATGAGGAAACAACCTTACCTATTTACTCTGTTCTGAAGGTAAAAGCATTTGCATTTGCATTTGCCTATATATTGCTTCTAACTTAGATTGAACCTGGCCCATTGTAATTGATGTAATTGATGTTGTTTATTGGGTTGCTATCAATGCCTGTTCATTTCATATCTGCAGGTTACAAGGGAAGTCGCAAATAGTTCAGGATGAGCTGGTGAGGCTTGGTGGCTCAATTGGTTCAGAGTTCTGAGGGCACCTGAACTTTAGTCTTGGAACTTTGTCGTGAATTTGAGGATAAGTTCCTCCAGCATGTTACATCTGGGGAGGTTTGTATTCTGTAATATATACATTTAGTTTCAAAACATAGCCTTAAGTATTTAATTTTACCTATAAAAGAAATATATCCTTAATTGCTTAAATTTGTGTTTCATTGATGAACATGGATATTATTAGCGTTTGATAGTCTTCACTTCCTCTTTTGTTGTTCCTTCATTTTTTCACTTGTGAAGCTTTGTGTATGATTTGGTATTTCACTTTTGAGTATTTGTATTTATTGGAAGTCATTTTTCTATTAAAATATCATTTGGTGTGATTCCCATATTTCTTCATAGTGAGTGACAATTGTCTAGCAACAATTGCCTCATCTTTTAGAGTAATTTATTGCCACCATTTTCCAGATTCATGGTCCTCATCTATTGTTCTACTATTTTTTTTATAGGGTTCTGGTTGGAAAATTTCAGCCAATTTTAAGGGGAGCTTTCCAAATAGAATGCAGCAACTTCTTTTAGAAAGACATTTTGATATCAATAATGTCAAGAAGGTATGTTTTATCTTTCCCATTTTTTCCAAATTGCCTTGTTGCAGCTTACAAATTAAACTTTATCAATCATGAGGGTGACATCAAGTACACTGTAAATTATACAAGAGGTACACCTAGCTCTAGCAAGGCATTATAATATTTATTGGGATCAATCTGTGTGAATGCTCTAATCAATTCCTTATACATTGATTTTTGACTGATAGATTAGGTACATTGCGTTCTGGTTGATATAGTTTTTGCTGCAACAAATGCTACACCAAGTCTCGGAAGATACCCTCCTTTCAAGAGAGAGGTATGGTGGCTTGTCAAAATATTCATTTTTGTTGTTTTTCTTATAAATATTTACCATGTTTAATAGTATGACTACAAGTCTACATGGTTTAAAATTTACTCTGTTGTCATTCTTTTAAATTTGTGTTTTTTTTTTATAAGTAAGAAGGTATTTTAAATTTGTGAATTTAAAATATGTTAATGTTATACAAGGTTATGGCCATTGCAAGTGCTGCCTTAGATGGTTTTAAGAATGAGGCAAAGAAAATGGTTGTTGCACTAGTTGATATGGAGCGAGCTTTTGTGCCCCCCAATATTTCATCCGTTTGGTGCAAAGGAGATATTCTTAACATGTTTTTTGCCTGAAAAAAACTTTTGATTTCATACCAAAACATGTTATGTAGCATTGAGTTAATTTTGTTTTGTTTTCCTGAACTGTATATCTTGTTAATGAAGTCATTTTGTTCTTCGTATGCCTTGCTCATTATGCGTATCTTGTTTCCTTATTAGGCAACTAGTCCTCAAACAGGTGATCAGCAGATTGGTGGAATCTTGAAATCAATGAAGGAAAAACCAGGGTAGACAGAAAAAGAAGGTTAGGAGAATTCAGGTTTAAACACTATAGGTCCCAAAGGAGAAATAATAGTAGGTTTGTCTGCAAAATGCATGCTCATTTATGACAATAGGTTGCAGACAGAGAAAGAAGGTCAGGAGAATTCAGTTTTAAAGACTACACTACAATTAAAAATAAAATGGAGACAATATTTTGGTTATGAAATTGCAAAATACCTAAGCTAAATTCCACAAAATCATAACAAGTTAATGCCTCTATCTCTACATTCATGCCTGATTGCAATTTTAAAAATGGTTGAGGTTATACATGAAGTCCGCAGAACATCCATATCACTACTAATATGCAAAGGTCGAAAATCGTGTTTTCACATGTATATTCAATGTGGTGACAAGGCAGGGTAAATTAAACCCACCAGTAAACTTTGGTAATTATGGCATTGGCAACTAATCAATTTATACATCATAGGAAATTTACATCCGATTTTCCTACAGGTTTAAGATGCAATAAGTATTACAAAATGCAACACTGGATGGGATGTTTACATCCCATTGTAGGTTTAAGACGCAATATATAAATATTTCAATTGATATGATGCCCAACTGGTTTCATAACCATTCTTAGAAGGGTTTTGCAACAAAAGTAGTACTCATGGACAGACACCAACCTCTTTATGTGCTGTTGCATTCCCAATGGTGGTTAAATATGATATGAATGGTTATATTCAAAACATTAAAATGGCCAAAAACAATAATAAATTGGAGTGATGTTTTTCATTTGTTGCAAAACATTGATACAATTTCATAGACCATAATTACCTATAAAATATATATATATATATATATATTCATAGACCATAATTAGAGCCTTCAATGCCTAAAGTATGGATTTAGAGGGATAATGGTAACTCGACACCTAGTAGTTATTTTAGGTGATGCCAAAAGATCAATTGCATTATATTTCATACTAATATGCAAAATTATGTAATCCAAAGATTGACAATCTTATATACGCACTCACTATAAAAGTAGAAAAAAGTACTATATTCTCCTAATGGATGGAATAGTTGGGGATCTCAACATATGGACTTGTCTAATGAATTTTAGAGCCAGCATCTTGAGATTAAAGGGTTTAATCTGTGGTCACCAATTAATCAGCTTGCAGCATTGATAGTCTGGAACAAATATGTATAGTTTTTTTAAGTAACATTGTTAAAATAATTTAAGAATAATTAGTAGTTGTCACTCGGCAATTGATATGGTAAAGCAGCAACCATTAACACTTTAATTGTGAATATGTTAAAAAATCATATCAATAATACATATTTGGGCGGGAATAAACATAAAACAGGCGGGATGAATGCCGCTTGCTAAATTGTAAATAATTTGTAGTTATACTGCAGTGGGGGTAAAATGATTACCTACATTGTACTGTCCTACTAGACATGAGGGGGAGATTGTGGTTAAGCTGACCACCAGGCACAATTATCTTAACATCAGAGTTAACAAATCATTTAATCACACAAAAATACATGAGGGTGAGAACCAACAAGATTCGAGTCTGAGGGAGAGGAACAGAAGGTCACCAGGGAAGCTATATACACTCTGTTATCGAGAACTACTTCCAGAGATTCCCAAGGTATTGTACAATTCTGAGCTTTGTTCATCACACTACAGAAAGACTAAGAGAAGAAGGTGTTGGGGTTTGGCATTTCTCTCTCCCCCCCCTCTCTCTCTCTCTCTCTCTCTCTATATCTCTCTCTTTCTCTTCTCTCACTCTCTCTCCCTCATCAATCAATTTTGTACACTTCTATTTTACATATGCTGTGAAAAGCAAGCATTTTTTTGGTCTTGATGACTTCAGGTTCCATGGTTGTCATGGTCTAGTATGAAAACTCACAGCAACTCTATTTCTTTTTCTTTTTTCTTTCACTTTTCTTGGTCGATATTTGCATGTATAGCTTTGCATGTCAATTTGAATCTATATATTTACAGATTAATGTATATGTTGGTTCTCATGAAGCAATTTTTTTTTTAAATTTATATATATATATGTATATATATGTATATATATTTATACTTCGGCCACAAAGTTTACATCATGTGGCCTTCCATAATGTAACCCTATGTAGTCAGAACTCTAGTAATTTTTTTTTTTTTTGGGTTCTGGTTTTACCACTCCATTACTCATGAACAGAGTAATGAATGGCTTGGCTAACATGTTACAACCTGCTCCCTTTGTTTTTTAATTTGATATATTTACCCAGATATTCTAAACGTATCAGTTGTCATCTATATGCAGAACGGGACTCCCCATTCTGTAATGCTTTTTATACCTACTCACCCATGTTCAATCTGTGAATATATTTTTAATCTCTGACCTTGGAAGTTACAAGCAGGGCACTAGGTCCCTTTAAGACCTGCTTTGTCAATACCTAAATATAAATATTTTGACAGTCTATTGCTGGCTTTTGGAAAATAATTGCATGTTTATAGCTTGATTCTATGTTTGCATTGAGTGATACTATACATGCTGGAACTTCTCCTTATTTAATGAGGATGATGATAATACATCCAGAACTAATGCATGCATTCTAAACCAAGATGATTGCCTGGCCATCACCTTGGGCTTCTCAATTCCTAAATAGTACATATTTTTCTAGTTTTGAGCAGATACATTATTTCCTTTCTTGACGGGCCAACATATGTTAATCACATGTATAATATCTAGCTAAGACACATGTTGTGGAAGCCTAACTTCCCTGGGTTAATGAGAAAATAGTTACTGTAATCTTTTTTCTCAATGGTCAATAAGTTTGAGGATACGTCCATGTTGGGATTTCCTAGTTTTACATTGACACCTCATTTTTTGAAACATAAACCTATATGTATGGATTGCTTTTGTTTTAGATAGTATGAGGTTTATAAGAGGGACATCACCCTATATAGTTTGAGAATACTTTGATCACTACGGATTATAAGCACGTTGTTAGTTTGGTTCCTTCATGGAAATTGCTAAATTTGTAACACAAAGATTTAACTGTCCATTGCCCTGTTGACACAAAGATTGGTGTTTTTTAGTTGGATGAGGATAACCTAAAGCTGGGGATTTGAGAGTGCTATACATGCAGGAATTACTCGAGTGATTAATTTTTATACTACCATTGATATATTAACCCAGACAACCAATGGGTACTAAAAAACAATTGGCCATGATAATAGTAACCCAAAATAACAGCAATTCTATCGGTCTTCTTATTTGTTAGGCCAAGGACGTATCTGTATTACCAATGGTCAGATGGGTGAGAGGAAGACTCCCTGGACGAGGTGGACGCGGTGGACATGGTTCAGCCTTGTGTCCGGGAAGGCCTCATCATGGGCCACCTCGATTGCAAGATGCTGGTGATACAGAAGAGGACACAACATGAGAAGCTCCAATGCATGAACGACTAATTGTGCATAGAGAGGAGGCTAGGCAAGAAGGCAACGATGAGGTGCCAAGGGATGGTACAAATGCAGGTAAGTTGTTTCATCCTGATTTTACCTTAGTCAGGTTTAAAACACTTATTCATTTGGTATATATGAAGACTAACAAATTATCATTTGTTATACGTACACAAATTCGACAGATTTACCTACTTGTAAACGTGGTCGAGGGCCTGGAAAAGACAAGCTATTTGAACGTCTTCGAAAGATTGGTCAGATACCTTTGACTATTAAGGATGGACATCGAGGCCCTTCATGCGAGCATTACAACATCTTTTCTGCACGAGTGACAATGATTATCAGACTTCATGCAAATATGCGACATGCTAGCTGGAAGACAGTGCCAAAAGAGGAAAAGAATGAACTTATTGAACGTGTTCAAGTAAGACATGCTTTAAAGAGTGCTTATTAACCATTGTATTTAAATTCAGCATTACATTTTCTGCTAAATGCAATTTTTTTTTGTTTACACTCCTCTTTTGTAGTGTGACTTTATATTCGATTGGACAAAAAGTTCACATCGTGAGTGTGTCACAAACGCCTTAGCTCGGAAATATAATGCATTCCATTACTTATTGCACAAGCAATACTTGGGGTATGGGACACACGAAGCGGCACTTAGAGGAGGGACGACATGGGTGGAGAAACCCGTGTGGGAACACTTATGTGCAATGTGGGGTAGTGATTGTTTCAAGGTAAATGTACAGCTCAATATGACCTATTTATGCTCTCTGTTTGTAGTTTTTTGCCAATTAGTTTACAAAAGAGTATACCAAGTGGGTTTTACTACCCATACCTAGGGGTTATAAATGATGACTTATACATGTTTGCATATGCTAAATCACAAAAAATGTCAACTAGAAATTTGACAAATAGGAAGAAACAACAGGTGAACTATACGAGTGGAAGAAAACCGTTCAATAGGATAATGGCAGAAATGGTAAGCTAGTCCTTTTTTACAATCTTTTAATAACCATTTCAATTGAAAATAATTTTTATAGTTTTGACTTCCTTACAAAAATGTTTTGGTGATAAAGGATGAACAAGGCCCGAATTACATATCTTTTTACAGAAAAGTGCATTGGTCTACAAAGGAAGATCGATTTATCACCCCTGCAGCAGAACGCAATTATGTAAGTGTAATTGCCAATGTTTTGGGACATCTTGTCAAGCCTTTTTTTTCCTATTCGGTGTATGTTTAGTGAAATAATACTAGGTGTGATAAGAATTTCTTTGGTCTTGATGCTTATATTATTTCAAGCAGAATCTTATGCTTGAGCGTTTGGACGAGACTGAGGTGGATGAAGAGACCAGGGATGCAACTAGTAAGGCGGTATTTAAGGAGGTTTTAGGACACAGAGCAGGTTATGCAACAGGACTAGGCTATTCGGTTATACTGGAGCCAAGTCTTTCATTGCGTACAAACAGAGATTATCAACGGATTGTGGAAGAGCATGAGAAGAATAAGAATGATGCAGCATTATACAAGTACCAATTAGAGGATTTAAAAGCTGAGTTGCAAGATTTCAGGAAGCAATTCAAAGACTATCAAGGAGAGATGAATGCTAGGATGAATGGGTTGGAGCATGTTAGGGGGTCTCATCCAGAGACTTGCATTGATGCCTAGGCATCAATGTCACAACAAATAACCCCAGCTTTTGACAACATTTTTGAAAGGATTTTTGAAGCAGCATATGAAAGCTTTTGTTGGCAAACAGTTGAACTATATGATGTTATTAACTCCAACTTTTGATGATCTGCAATGTAATGTGGCTTGGTTGGTGGTGCTAGAGAGATTTCCACCAGCAAATGCACAATGAGAGGTAGGCAGTAATTATTTGATGGCAAGGTTCCTAGGTAGGAAGTCATATATATCTCCAATAGTGATCATTTGGTTTACTAATTAATATATAGGTAGATTTCATTGTGCAACTTTTGATCATGTGGCTAATAGTAGGACTGTTATTAGACATCATACTGGAAAAGTAGAGAAGGCATTTTGTATGTTTTGTGAATATATACATGAGGGTATTCATGAGTAACCAAATGATCATAGGACATAAGGATTTTACTATCCTGGAAGTGTGTTGCTAAGCGGCATACATGCTGGAACTTGATTTCATGTTAGGAATAGTTACATTTGATTGCTTATAAAATTGTGAAGAAAGTATTTTATAATAATATGGGGCTCATTAATTGGATTTGTAGGTCTGTAAAGGCCGGTAACACATCATACTGGATGGGACTAAAATCTTAATGGGAAGACAGTGGTGCCAGTTTAGAGAAGCAGTCCCTAGTGAGCATCCTGTGTTTTGGGTTTCCACCCTGGCTGCATTTGATCACGCAAGCAGATATGTCCACCATATATGAGTTGTATTATTAAAGATCCAAAGGTGTGACTACGTACCAATGAGAGTTGCCATTTGAATGCAAATTAGAGGTGAAAGATATGATATTTTTGGAATTACTGGCTGCTTGGATAATGTCAACTTTTAAGTGGATATTTGTTTTTATAATAGAAGAATGCTGGGTATTACATATGTATATATGATGCTACTGCTGTGTCTAGTGTGTACCAATGGTAGGCTGCAACAATGATATTATATATTCAATCACATTTGTATTTACTAACCGGTAGTTGGATGATTGCAATATTGATGGTATATATTTCTGTTGGATATGAAGTGACTGAATATTTTTTCTTATGTTTTATGATGGTAGATGTCATATGGAATTTATTTTATATTTATTACAATGGCTACAGGTTGGACAACTTGTTATAATGAGATTACTATAAATTATTGCTAGGTATTAGGTTTATTGCCATCATGCACATATATATATATTATAGTTAATTTAGTGGATGGGCAATGCAGCTAGATCATATATAAATTCCATGCCAATATGGTATATAGAATATGGTATATACCATATTCTATCTATTCAGAGGAAATCAATGTCATGCCAACAAAAGGTATGATTGGTGTTTGTTATGGCAATTAGCATCTTACAAGCATATAAAACATAAATGGTGTTTGTTATAAGGGCAATTGGCAGCTTATAAGCATATATGAGTAGATAAATGTTTTTTGTTATAATTGCAATTGTTATAAGATAGCATATATGTGATAATGGATTCATGAGATCATTTGATATTTGAAAAGAATTACAGGATATATATATAGCATATATATATATATATGTAAGTGCGTTCATGGGTATATATTATATATATATATATGGTAAGAAACTAGATAAATAATTACGGATGATGCTATATGGTAGGAAAATACATATTTCCTGCAACATCACATGGTGTGAACTTATCATTTCTATAGGTATGTGATGTTGTTTCCTATTGGCTACGTTGACTACCCATGGTTCTTCCTGAAATTAAGCATCAACAGCAACATAATGTCGACAATACAAGCGAATTACTGCGAAAGTAGGGCGTCAGAAATTCATCAATTTTTATGAGCATGTTTGCCGATAATGGAAGATCAAACATCAAACATGTGGTTTGTAAAAATTATTATCAACCATGTTTGTTGCCAAAAATATATGTATTTCCAAGAAATATAGTTGTTGATAAAAATTATTGTCAACCATACTTGTTGCCAGAAATATATGTATTTCTAAGAAATGTAGTTGTGGAATTTTCCTTCAGCCGACGACATTAATGGTAATGAATAAGATTTATTTATGAATTTGAACGTCTCCTATCTTTATTCAAAAGCTAATTATTTATAGGAAATTTTCATCAGCGGCGGCACAGGCAGTAGATAACAATAGGATGCTACCATGTACCATTGTGGGATGAGGGTCAATTGCGTCACTACAGTTGGATAGAAAACATCTATTTCTGGCAACATGCAGCGTGGGATTCTCATATATGAGTCGATTTTGTAGCCCTGCTGGGGTGGTATTTGTGGCATGAAATTTCTGGAAATGTGGCGGCATAAATTGCCGCAACAAAGCATGCATTTTCGGCAACCGATTATTTTGCCAGTGGAATACGAAAATTGGGATTTCTTTATCTACGACCCTGCGACCACCACTTTTTGCCAGTTTTAAATTAATTTTGGCAAGATACACTATTAATTGTGGCGAAAGCCATCGCAGGAATTTCCTAATTTTGTTGTAGTGAATATTTCAAGGTCCAGACTTGCCTTCTGACTCCCAGCCAACTTAAACTCAGTGAACACATTAGGGTTGAAAAGAATTTCTTCTGAATATACCTCGTTTTTCTTACCAAGTGATTTACCCCAATTTAACCTTAAGTGCAATTTGTTATTTCCATAACCCATACGCCTAGGAAAATCTGCTTCTATTTCAAGTACGGTGGCCTTAGTCAAGGAATTTTCTAAAACCCTAAAACAACTCATTTTCTAAGACAACTCATTTTCTGTCACAAGTATACAAAGGTGCTTTCATACTTCATGCTAAAACCCTAAAATATCAACACAATCATCTTGGTATTCAAAGCAGATTTTGAGTCATCTTTCACAAAATTTGAATTCGTTGTTTAGATTATATATTAAGATTTAAATTTAGATCTACACTACAATCAAATAAATATTTAAAATATTTAAAAACTTAATAAAAATACATTGAAATTAACTCAGTGATAGAGTGTGAGCATATGAACCAGAAGTTCTATCAGCATCCAAAAATATAATTGGATCACTACCCTGCTCAACTTCATGTTCCATTATATGGACCAATCCCAACAAACAAAAATGATTTTTCAGCTAGGTATGATTTCAAGCCAAGCATCCTCTTAAAAGGTGGAACAAAGTTACCTTAATGGAGACAAGGCCTCAATCATGGCCAAAGTATTACAAGATTTTGTCGGTTTGAAACAAGCCAATTACCCTGTTCTTATGAATTCATTGAGTAATTAATACTTCAACAGTGTCGACAGAAGTTATTGCTTACCTCTCTAAGTTCAACAAAATCATGATCTAACACCTAAATATATTTCATTTCATTTTCCGAAGGTCTAAAACTGTACAGAAATTTGAAAGATCAAATCTTTTCTTTTTCTACATAATATTTAGCATTAATTTATTGGCATGTCTTTAATTTTCAAATTAATTACTTCAAAAAATGGATTGGCTTCAAGAGTGCTCCTTCTCTAAATTAGTAGTTAAAAATGAGTAGACTAGCTAGTTGCCAAAAGGTGGCAAGAACTTTTGAATCTTCTGCAGAACAAAAATTCTTTATTAACTTGCTCATCTCTTTCAAAAGTGACCAAGGAAGCTTAAAAATAGCCATGTATAAGTTGGCATTGCTTGCACCACTGCCTTGAGGAAGATTTCATTGCCTGCTTGTGAAAGCAAGTTAATCCTACAGCCACTGTCCAGCCAGGACCATGAGCAATGAATAAAAACTGGCCTTACATAGATAGAGTACCCCCAATGTTTTTTTCAAGCATAAATAGAAAAATGTGAACCCAACAATCTATGGAAGAAAAGAGCATGAAGTTAGTCAATGTGTCCAAATAATTAGCTGAAGGGTCATATATACTGTTATTAATAGTTAGTCAATATATTTTGTCTCATACACCTTGTTATTAATTGATCCCTCATATATGCTTTATTTTTTCTGTAGAGATAATGATGGGTATAACAAATGAGACTTGATAGCAAGCTGGAGATCAAATAGTGGCCGTGGACCATTATTTTGTTTATGTACTATGTTGTTGATTTAGTTTAAAAACTGAATTGTTGTATTTTCTTTCATTCATATATGCTTTGTTATTCAGATGAATGAGTTTTTGTGAGTGAGGCAGTGATTTGTTAGGTAAGTGGTGTGCAACCAAGATGCACTTATGGTGTCAGCTTATGTTCTACTCCATGGTTCTTTTCAATATCATTTTTATGCAGTTATAACAGAATAGCAACCAAGATGACAATCGAGTAAATTAATAGGTTTTGAAGTATTTTGAGGCGATTAAATACAGAAAGGTTCGGGAAAAACAAAATACTTTTTAGTATTGAATCTATGCACTATAAAAGTTTCCGTTGTACCACTACAAAAGTTTAGGGTATTGAAAGATTTTTCCACCATTACCGCCTACAGGAACCAGATTAATAATTTGTCAAAAATATTGTTATTTATTTATTTTATTTCTGCAAAAAAGTAATAAAATAAGCTTTGAAAAAAAAAGGGTTAAAACCGGAAACCGGATTTCCGGTTTTTTAAAAAACCGGATTAATCTGGATTGAAACCGGATTCCAACCCGGGTAAACCCGGGTTGGAGTCCAAACCGGATTGGATTATCCGGTTCCGGGCCGGGCTGACCCGGAATTCCGGTTTGGGCACCGGATGTTCAGCCCTGATAATTTGGACTTGCTTTATTTTATGGCAGATTTTTGTTTTTTGATTTTTTATAGCAGTTGCCGGTATATTTATAGGCTATAGCAAATTTTATGTTTTCCTTTTCTATTTTGTAGCAATTTTCTATCGCAGACTTTTCATACACGAGATTTATTTACATACCAGATTTTTAAAAAAAATTGATTTTACCAACTGTAACAGATTCTTAATATAACAAAATTCTTTATAGAACATTTTTTTTTATAAATAGTTTTTTTTAATGATAAATTGACATTTTATTAAAATCGAAAAATCTGACTAAGTCAGATTGAAATCAGCAAAACCAGAAATATCAATTTAAAAAGATAATCAATATGTGATCCATTTGCAAAACCGATGTTTGTCGATTCTGTTAGGGCTATTTTTGTTATATATAATTTGTATATATAATGTAAACTATAATATATATAAAATAATGTTATATTTTGATTTATAACATAAATTTATTTAATAATATGTTTTAAATATAAAATATATATAATAAATTAATTATATCTTTTAGCCAAGTAAATTCTCAACATATTCATATTGATAAAATCGAAAATTCGAATCAGAACTGATAAAATTGAAAGTAGTGGTTTAGGAAAATAATCGATACGAGATCGATTATTGAGAATACAAAATCATTATACATTGGTTCGGTCCTAAGTTAGTCCAAAATCGGACTAAATTTGATCAGTTACATTCCTAGGTTCGATTCAAAAAATTGTTTAAAACTAGACTAAACCAAATCAATTATATTCTTATTATAATTTTTACATAAATTTTTAGTGGGGAAGCGCTACATACCGTCCATACAATTAGACTCTTTTGTATTCCAAACATAGAAAAGATTGAAAGACTCTATTTTAAAATAAATTTGATCAAAATATCTTTATTTTCAATTTAAATTATTTAAATTATCCTTATTTATCCATTAAACATAAACGTTTAACTTAGCGTGCATAATTTAGCATTCGTTATTTTTAAATCAAGTCAATTATAAATTCTTATGTTGATAGAAAACTATTATTTTAACAAAGAAAATGTAACTGTACTGAGGAAAAGTTTATAATTTTATTTTTCTATATGTTAATTATGATAGGTTGAAAATTATAAAATTAAAATTTAAAATAGAAATGATAAAATAAAATAAAAATAAATAAAATGCCCTTACGAATGTGTTGCACCCGACGTAACCGTGACAAACCTGTGTCGAATGCCTTTTTTTTTTTTTTTTTTCAGCGGCAAGTAATAATTAATTACGAATAAATAATTTCATGTAAATATATTGACCCACTGATGTAAGTGGCGGTTTACTTCCATTCCTTACTTCCATTCCTTCCTTTCATTTTCCTCTGAAAAACCCAAACCCCTCGCTTCCAATTTCACTCGTTTTTTCTCTCAGAACCAGAAGAAAAATGGCAGATGCTAATGATGCGGGGTCGTCCACGACGGCGACTACGAATCCATTGCCTCCATTTCTGAAGAAGCTCTACGCCATGGTGGACGACCCGGAGACCGACTCGGTTGTGTCTTGGAGCAATGGCGACAACAGCTTTGTGGTTTGGAATCCGCACGAGTTCGCCTCCAAGCTTCTGCCCAAGCACTTCAAGCACAATAACTTCGCCAGCTTCATCCGGCAGTTGAATACTTACGTCGGTTATCTTTATCTATCTATCAATCTATCTTCTCTCTCTTTTGTTCTTTCTTCTTTTTCTTTGCAAGATGTTGGGGTTAATTTCGGAATCTAATTAAGATCTGGCATGCTTAATCTGAATTAATCTAATACATTTAATATGCTTGGGTTGGGAATCAGGAACTATTTCGGCACCAATATTTTGATAGGTTAGTTTGCTAAAAAGAGAAAAAAAGGGTATTTTTTTGTTCGGAATTTCTACTGCCATACCGTGCTGTCAGTGTTAGAATATGCGCATTCGATCTCTATTTTTATTGGTGGATCAAGTTAGTGCTTTTAGTGATGGTCCTTACTAGATAATTATGTAAGGAGCTCTCATCCTTCTTGGGACTTTTGAGGTCCTTACTGGATAAAGCCAGCACTCTTCTTTTCTTATCTGCCATAGATATATTTTATAGACCTTATTGTCTGATGCTATTGTCTTAGACCATATTGTCTGATGTTTTATGTATAAAATTTTGGGGCTTTCTATATTATCAGCATAATTACTGGAACCGACTATATATCTCAAAAGTAAAAAAGATGTTCGGGGAGATTATTCATTGCTAAGCTTATTTCACAGAAATCAGATTACTTAAATTCTAACTTATACAAGGATTTTTTTCATTTGGACTCTTCAGAGGGTATGAAGGTTGATGGTTTTATGTTCTTTCTTGGACAAATAAATTAATGTGATAAAAAAATGCCAAGGGGGTATAGTTGCAGCATACGAGGTATATGGTGAGATTTGGTGTTGTTATGTTGATGTCATATGTTAAGAGGGAGAGAGTATGATATTTGACTTTTTTTTTCTTTTTTCGTGGATAAGTGTGGTGTTTGACTGCAAATGCTATAAACTCAAATCACACGGAAGTGAGCATTGGATTAGATTAAGGCCCCGTTTGGATTGAGAGATGAGATAAGAAGAGTTAAGATGAAAGTTGAAAATTAAATAAAATATTGTTAATATATTTTTTAATATGTTTGTTGTTTTGGGATTTGAATAAGTTGAATTGGGATTCGAAAAAGTTGAATTGGTTATTATATTTTATATGGAAATTTACTTATAAAAAAAAAATATATTTTATGTGGAAATTTGAAAAAGTTGTAATGATGAAATGAGATGAGATGAGATGAGTTTTGAATACAAACGGGGGCTAAGTGATTTAATCAAATGTGAAATGGGAAGATGTAAATTGGAAGAGAGTGAAATGGGAAGAGGCAAATTGGAGAATTCCTAGCTTAGTCACTTGAAAACTCTATTTACAAGATGGTGTGGATGAAAAACCTTCCACACCATTGAAAAAGCATGATTTGATTTGCAATAGGCATTCAAGATTTTGACTCTTAAAAATCAATTCTTGTCAAGTAAGCGGTGTGGATCATCTGTTTTTCACGCTGGCTTCAAGTGGAAGCACTCTAGTTTGTTTAGGTGAAAATCGTGAGTTCATGCTACTTGTATCTAAATGAAAACTATCAGAATTGCAGATTGAATGTATAATACCCAGGATTTAGTGTAAGATGGTTGTGATTTGGATCCAATATTGCTTAGAAGGAAGAATTTTTTACTATTTATAATGATTATAAGGTGAGCGCTCGTATTGTAACCTTGACTTGCCCTTTTAGAATATAGGCCTACATGTGGCTTGGGATTTCCTTGGGTTGTTATAGAAATAATGTGGTGGGCTTATTCGTTGCAACTTGTAAGCTGGGGTGATGAAAAATTGGCTGATAGAAAAGCATGCATATGCATTTAGAAATTAGGTAGAAGCTGTGAAAACCCTTTTCTAGTGGACAGGTACTGGCTGGGAAGTGACCCCAGAAATTAGCGCGGTTTAATAGTTTTGGGGATTACTTTTTTTTTTTTTTAATAAATGGAATATTAACAATAGATTAATAGTTTTTTTAATTAATGGAGACACAAAACGAGTGCATTATCAATCACAAGACTTAATAGGCCTTCGGGAACATGAGGTCTAAGCCACATATTTCATAGTAGCAGTTCGAGATTTTTGGTTTCCATGGATGCTAATATCAGGATGCTTAAAGGAACTATTTAGGGAAGTTAGGGTTCTGAAACAGATTGTTTCTTTAGATCTCTATTTTTAATGTGGCAACTAGTAAGAGCTTGAGGTGCATTTCAATGAGGGAGCTGGTGTGGAATGTAGGTGTATTAAGTTCACTTTGGAGCGAATTATGTATCTATATGTTTCAGTTGATGTGGAAGAAAGACGTTTCAGGGATTAAGGAGTTGATGGTTCAATTTTCCCATTTGTTCTTAATGCTATCTTAAAAATTCTCTCTTCTTGATTTCTACCTAATTGCTGCCTTACCATAACGACCACCCCCACTGCTGCAGCATCTAAATTTTTGGGTTTTATGCACCCTCTTCATCTCCTTCAACATATGATAGTTCTGTTGTGCTCATTATCCTCGTATGATGCCATTTTAGTAGGGTCATGTTTCTTATGTTGTCTTGCTAAGGTTCTTCTTCTTTCCTTTTTGTTTTCTTGACATTCATGCTTTGGCCAAACAAAATGCCACGCTCCATTAATTATATGAGAACCCTCCTTTTGATTAATCTCTCATTTTTATTTTCTTTGCAATATATCGTTTTCAAAAAGATTCTTTCTATTTTTTTGCTCATTTGAGGACATCTGGCTTTTAAATCATCCAACCACAGTTTTGGGTTACAAGTCAACTCTCTGTTGCACTTACAAAATATTTCAACAAAACCATTGTATTTTATTAATTTATAATTTCAAATATGCAGGTCAGCTTATACTTTGAGTGGGTATACTCGGCTTGTCCATTTTTGGGTTAACTTGGCAAAAACTTGGCGATCTATAACTGAGACGTCATTGTAAGTTAGCAGAGTCCCACTCAAGGTTGGCTTCAGTGTAAGTTAGTAGAGTCCACTCAATTCTTGCCAAATCTATATTAATTCTTCCACGATGAATACATCAGGTGTTGATGCCTATAGATAAACTATTCTTAAATAATATAACCATAATTATTTTGGCTTTTATTGTTCATGTCATTTTGTTGCTATTGGCATGTTATGTGATGACCTAGTTGGAGAAAAACACACAATAAATGATGATTTTAGTTCTCAAGGAAGTTACAAGGAAATTTAAACGCAGCAAATGTTACAAGGTCAACTTTTCTCTTTAGGACATGCTTTTTCTTTTTGTGGTAGAGTATGCAAAACATGTCTGGTTCAACATTTTGGATGTACCCTTCCCAAAAAGTTCTATAGAATGGAAATGATATCCTTAAGATAATTTTATTCAGAGCTAATATTTGATTTGCACTTAAAATTGTCTAGAATATTTGTCTGTTTCAGCTCTATATGATATCTCCAAGACTGCTAGCTTTTATTATGCTCATGCTATATAGTGTTGAAAGTAGGGTGGACGTACATATGGGTACTTTTGTGTTTGTCACTCATCAACAAATCATATGGATACCATCTTGTCCTTCATTTGTCAGCTTCTATCAATAGAAACTCGTGACAATCCTGGCATGTTGAAGAAATAGTAAAGTGGATGTAGTTTCCTGTTATAGGGGATATTAATTTTTTTTATATGTCAATCTTATTAGTAGTGCATATTGGGCTGTGATAGGAGAGGTCCTTGTTACAGAAGACTATGGGTCTGACACTGTCCAATTATGTCGTCTGTCCTTTTTTCTTTATGACACAGCAGAGCCCTTAGGACTCACTGATGGAACCTAAACCCCCGGGGAGAATAGCACAGCAACCCATCGCTATGGCCTCCCACTTAAATTGCTGTTTGATCCCTGGGGGGTCAAATCTGTGACATGGGGCACATGCACATAAGTTTGCCCTTACGACTTGGGCTACCCACGGGTGGATAGCCTTTTTTCTCTCTATATTTTTTCCCCGGAAAAGTCTATAGGCAACTGGGGTTTCCATCCCTGGCGCATCCCCGGCTTGCCACGTAGACTAATTCTAAAAAATAATAATAAAAATTACTCAGTTATCATAAAAAAAAAGATTGAGATTGGTCATAGTTTTCCTGGTCATTGGCTGAATAATTTCTGCTATGGAGTTCGAAAAATGCAGATCAATGAGTTCCCATCTTAGATTGTGCGGAAAGATCGAAAAATGTTGCAATCTTCCTTGAATGAGACCAAATACGACTTGGTGGTGGTTACGGATGGCACTGGGAATTTCCCCTCCGTCTTTGTCCCCAAGCCATTGTTCTATCTCGAAGCCTGCTATTGGAAGGATTTGCTATTTAAACACTTGCAAATCTGCCCAGGAACTATTACAAATGAATTTCAAACGAGATTTCCCTATTAAATCTGCCTAGGAATTATGCCATTCTATTTTTGCACTTCAAAATCCATTATATATGGACTGCAACCTCTCTATAAATACGCAACCAAACAAACGTTTATTGAAAGGAAAAGGAAGAAAATCCAGCAAGCTATAGTTGGTAACCCCTTTATGCTTTCTGGGCTTCGGGGACTCGTTCTCCAACCTCTTCACAGCCATTTGCATGAGGAAACCACGGAAGAAAAAACTTGGAAAGAAAAGAAAAGAAAGGAAAAAAAATTAGAAGAAAAGGGAGAAAGGATAGAACGAGAAGAGAGTAAAATAAAAACGATATCGTTTCGGTGCCACTTAGGATACGATGTCGCGGTGGGGATATTTCTCCGGGGGTACCTAGCACTGCTCTTTTTCCCCTTGTCAAGGTGTTGGGGAAATTTATTTTTTAGATAACATGCCCGTATCTCAATATTTTAATGCCTTATCTAAGGCCATAGGCTCCCAATTATCTTAGGTGCCATTGGTAAAATTCTTCCCGAGGAATACATTTTTGTTATAAAAGATATATTTTTGAAAACTAATTTGTTTTAATGTGATTTTCTTGTGTTTGGTATGTGTCAAAAAATCAATATCGTATTCTTTGTTGTTTGTTGATGACCGGGTTGTGGCTGGCGTATGGTGGGTTCTGTTGGTTAGTGAACAAGGAATGGATTGTTGTATATGTCCCATATACTCGGCCTGTGTCTATTTTATGCTCAATAAAATTTTGTTCCTCAATAAAAAAAAGTAAACAAGGAAAGGATGAGGGGAGTCAATGACCAATGGGGCCGGCAGTTGGATGGTGGTGGTTGATGCCTTAAGCTCGCTCTGGAAAATGTTTTGTATCTCTTCAGAGGGAATGCTGGTCAACAAGGCGCATTACCTTTTTTCTATAATAGAGGTGCTGCAGTTGCCATGCTTGGCTAACGAATAAAAACCTTAGTCTGCCTTCGTTCTTTCCTATAATTATCCCATTCCCACTGATAAAAAATGTATTTGTTTGATTTTCTAAGTTTTTGGGGTGTGTTGAAGAATCTATTTTGTATTCTTATTTTATGGCTTGTTAACGGCTGTATATGACCTCTATGTGCTGCTCTTATATGACCTGTGTACTTGGGCTTTGCCTACTTTTATGATCAATAAAATTTTATTTAGTTACTGATTAAAAAAAACGGCTGTTTGTCTGGTGACTGGTGGGTTCTGTTGGTGAGTGGGCTAGGAGTGGATAAGGGCAGTCAACGACCATAGGGTCAGTTGGCATTTGGATGTTGGGCAGTATTGGTCTGAGTCTCGAGCTCACTCTGGTAAATATCTTTAATTCATTAGAGGACAAAGACTTGGTCCATCTCTTAAGTGGTTATTTTCTGTTGAAACATCTTATTTTGTAATTGATGATTCCGCCATGCATGAAAGTTACGGAAATGACTTTACAGAAGGTGATTTTTCATGAAAGAAAAGAAATCTTTGTTTCCATATGATGTTTGTAATTGGTGGCACTCGAAGTATTGAAGGAGTTAAATTTATATATTTTGATTCTTAAAATTGGTGCCTAGGAAGTAGGTCAAAAAAATTAGAATTAAAAGCAAATTAGTTCCATTGTTGTGTGGGAAGAAGATATCAATAATGATTATGGTGAGTGCCTGTACTGCTCATCCAGGGGGAAAAATGATGAGTGCCTATGCTGGCCAGGTCGGTGGAACTTATTGAGTTCCACTCATTGCGTTCAATCTTGTTGTCTTAATTGACATTAGTATCATAAAAATGGAAACATCTTATGGAAATAATTTAACAATTTAGGTTTCTGCTTCTATTATATTTATGTGTAATAATTTGTCCTTTTTGGCTTAGCAGGGTTTTAAGAAGGTGGACTCAGACCGTTATGAATTTGCAAATGTGAAGTTTCTAAGAGGTCAAACACACCTTTTGAAAAGTATCAGTAGGAGGAAAGCAGTTCACCCCAGTCAACAACCAACTGAAGTGCCGAGCTCCTCAGTTGGGGCATGTGTTGAGGTGGGGAAGTTTGGGCTGGAGGAAGAGGTTAAAAGACTTGAAAGGGACAAGAATTCTCTTATGCAGGAACTTGTTAGGTTGAGGCAGCACCAGCAAGCAACTGATCACCAGTTGCTGAGTGTGGGACAACGTGTGCAGCTAATGGAGCAGAGACAGCAACAAATGATGTCTTTCCTTGCAAAGGCTATGCATAGTCCCAGCTTGTTAGCCCAGTTTGTACAGCAGCAGAATGAAAGCAATAGGAACATCACTGGAGTGAATAAAAAAAGGAGACTCCAAAGTCAGGAAAAAGAAAGTGTAGCTGGTGAGAGTCGCACTAATGCTCCTGATGGACGGATTGTCAAGTACCAGCCTTCAATGAATGAGGCAGCTAAAGCATTGCTGCAGCAGATTTTGAAAATGAACGGATCTCCTAGGGTGGAACCATTGATGAACAACCCTGGTGCATTCCTTATTGATGATGCTCCTTCCCAAGCATTCACTGGTGGAAGTTCCTCGAGTCAAGTTTCTGGAGTGACCCTTTCCGAGGTTCCCCCTAATTCTGGACAGCCTTTTATGCCAGTAGAGTCGGGATTTCCTGTTAAATCCCCATCTACTGCAATTTCAGAGATTCAGTCTTCCTCCTACATGGTGCCTCATCATGCTACAGCAGCTGGATTCCCAAATATTGATGTTTATAATTCTGGAGAAGAAACTATTCTGCCTGACTTCTCTGAACTGCAAGGAATCATGCCAGAAAGCACTTCCGAAATCCTTGATATGAACTTCGTGGGGTCTGAGGCTGGGAATGCAAGTTATGTGGATCCAATGTCTGCTGTTTTGGATGTAACAAGGCCCATGAAAACTGATACTCTTTCTCCAGAAAGTGATGTGGAGGCTCTGCTTGATGATATCCCAGTACTTCCAGGCATTAATGATACTTTCTGGGAACAATTCCTTACAGGGAGCCCACTCATTGAGGATGCAGACGAAATTAATTCGAGTTCATTAGCTGGTGGTGTGACCATGGATCATGAGTTACCCATAGGAGAAAAGAACAACTGGGACAAGATTCAGTATATGGATCATCTTACTGAACAGATGGGGCTTCTTGCATCGAAGACTGGAATGGCCTGACCTTCTCACCAATTGACAATTGTCTTTGCATGTTCCTCACCATCGAGAGGTAAACTTTTAACCAATCACAGATCATAATAAGCATGTTCATTGTCACCAACTGCCAGTTTTACAAAATGAGCCAATGCATACGGTATTTTTCATTGATCCCACATTTGTGGTGTTTGATCAGCCATTTAAGTGTTCCTTTCTCCCTTCACCAGATTGTATTTATATGAAACTCTGTATATGTGATCGGCTTTTCAGCTAATGATGTAATGCCAGTTTTTCTAAATACTATAACACAAAGAATTCGCTAGCACGTCGAGTATAGTATATTCTGATTCCCCTTAAGCTGTGCTAAAAAAGGATTAAGAATTACTAACATCTGTATGTACGTAAGAACTCTTGAATTCCTTTATTTCTTCTTGCACACGTGATTTGTTTAAAAGCTTCTCTGCTTTAGCCTGCACTGAAAAAAATCGTTGTAGATAATTTAATTGGACAAAAATATTTCTACGACTTTTCAACAGGTTGGACTTATGATCAGTAGTGATTTTGGTTTAAGAAAAAAACGTTTTATTAGTTACTATTTCTAGTTTAACACATTTTTTACTTTTACATCTATATCACGTAATTGTGTGCAAGGTTACCTGAAACACTTTCTGGAAATTATACTGTTGAAGTATACCCATAAATATCACAAGACTTTTAAATTACTTGTAATATAATTGTGGTTTTTTTTTTTTTTTGGGTGTACCTGTCTTTATTCCTTCAGTTTTCAGTAAAGCATATTTTTGCCATTTGGATGCCTGGATGGTTACAATATGCGTATATTGTACTCTTAAGGAATTTTGTCTGGATGATTGTTGATCGATCAGGATTCAGAGTACTGTAGTGCCAGAGATCTTACTGTGGTCCTAGAAAATTAAATAGCGGCCAGACTTATTTTTTATTTAGATATTTTTTTTAAAATTTTTTATATATCAAATTGGGTGCATAGATGGTAGAAGAGATTATGGAGATGAAGGAAAGAAAACATAGAAAGCAAGATTGTGCAGGTGAGGTTTGAATAGTGAGTTGAAATGAGATTGATGAGTTGAGAGATAATTAAAAGACAAGAAAAAGAGGTGGGGGGTTATGTTTGAGGATAAGATTGTGTAGGGTAGTTGGAGTGAAAAAAGTCAAATGGACATCATCTTTGTGCCTTAAATTTGTGTACATTATTGAATGAATTATGTACCATTTGAAATAATATATTCCGATGCTTTCGGTTTTATTTATTTATTTTTATTTGTCTTTTTTTTTTTTGGGTTTTGGGGGGGGGGGGGGTGGTTAACTGGATGGAAGGAAAATTTTGAATGTAGATCCTTTGCCGTCCGTGTTTTCCCACCTTTTTGTAGCTAAAAATATATAAAATGTAAACATTGGAATACTTGTGGTCTCCATGGACAGTATAGACCTTGACATTAAAGGTCATAGGACTTGCATATTTATATCTTTCCTTCTCTAAAGTGAAGACTTTTCTTCAGGTTGGGAATTGTAGAGCTAATGGACTAAAATCCTATCCTAAAAGGTTGTTCTCTATGATTATATTGAATGCTATGAGGAAAGTTAATTGTTATTTAGAAAAAACTTGGGATCCGATCGGGTTTCAAAAGGCCAACATACAGTTTTCTATTGGCTAATTGACATGTCACCTATTTCATGTCCATTGAATTAGGGCTTATCAATTTTGTGGTAAGAGCTGAAGCAAGGGTGATCGATTTGGGGTTGAAAGTCTGAAGGAGCAAATCGATTTGAAGTTGAAGAAAAGAAAGTAGTGAAATTTGAGCTTTAAAATGTTGAAGATTTTGAAGTAAAATGTCGAATTCTATGAGTAAGTGACCCCTTGGTGGACCAATTGTAATTGGCCAAAGGGATTTGGAATAAGAGTGTTCCTCTCGCATGTGAAGTGGGGTCGGCGTCAGAAGGCGGTGGAATAGGACTGCAGTGAAACAATGCGATGGAGTGAGGGATTGTGAAGGGAGGTTGACTTCTTTGATTTAAGATGGGTGAAGGGTTGCGACTGGAACGAGGCAGTGAGGATAGAAAACTTGGTGTGGCCAAATCTATGTTGTGTTTGTTGAAATAGGTGACATGTCACTTAGTCATTGGAGAGCTGTATTGTGACTTTTTGAAACCCAACTGGACCATAGGGGCTCTTTGTTATTTATTAATGGAGACGTTGGGGGTCGGTCTGACCGACCTTCTACAAAAACAGTTGGAGCCACCGCCCATGCTATTGGGACCGCCTCTCTTCGGCGACTTCACCCTTGCGACGGCGACTCCCGGCGACTTTCCATATTCTCCCAGCAGCCTTAAACTCAAAATGGGTCCGAAATTTGCTGCTCGCTCCTGTGGATGTAGGAACATCGCCGAATCACGTAAATCTCTGTGTTATTTCTTTTATTTTCTTTTCAATTATTCCGTATTATTCATCATAATTCTCGCACGATTACAACAATTGGTATCAAGAGCTCAGATTACGATGTTTGGGATTTCATCTACGAAATTCGATATGATCAAGTTCGATGGAACTGGGAATTTCGGATTATGGCAGATGAGGGTTAATGATCTATTAGTGTAGCAGGGCATGGTGAATGCATTATGCGAAAAGAAACGGTAAGGCATGAAGAAGACAGAATGGAACGAATGAAAGCGAAGGTTGTGGCGATTATCAGGCTTTGTTTGGCTGATAACGTGATGTATCACGTCGGATGAGGAATCACCGGTGGCAGTTTGGCTGAAACTGGAAAGCTGATATATGTCCAAGTCGTTGACGAACAAGCTTTATCTTAAGCAGAAGCTGTTTGGCTTTAAGATGTTAGAGGACCCGAATCTGAGCCAGCACATCAATGTGTTCAATCATATCATTAGCAACCTGAAGCGAGATGATGTGAAGTTCGAAGACGAAGACAAGGCATTGATGTTGCTGAATTCCCTACTGGCGTCTTCTATGTACGAGAATTTGGTTACGACTCTAATGTGGGGGAAAGAAACTCTCGAGTTGGAGGATGTCACAGGTGCTTTGTTAGGCTTTCATAAGAGGAAAAAAGCCAGTGATGATACTTCACAAGGTGAAGGACTTGTGGTGAGAGGTAACTAGGAACGTAGAAGAAGTAAGTCTCGGAATGGATCGAGTAACAATAAAGCCCGGTCTAAATCGAGGAAGAAGGACATTATGTGTTACAAGTGCGGGAAAAAAGGGCACGTTAAACGAGACTGTCCAGAGAAAAAGAAAGTGAATGCAGAAAACAAAGAGAGTCTATCAAAGTCTACAAACATAGTAGAAGAAGAAGATTAAGAGAGCGATGATGATGATATGCTTTCCGTTTCATCCAGTTCAGATCATCTGGCAGATTCGTGGATTATGGATCAGCATTCTACTATCACATGGCACCCAACAAAGATTGGTTTGACACCTACAGGTTAGTAAATTCTGGTTTTGTTCTGATGGGAAACGATGCATCCTGCAAAGTTGTTGGAATATGGAATATCAGAATTAAAATGTTTGATGGTATGGTTAGAACGTTGTGTGATATTAGACATGTACCCGATCTAGGCAAGAATCGGATTTCATTGAGCATTTTAAATTATAATGGCTGTAGTTACAAATCAGTAAGTAGAGTAATGAAAGTGAGTAAAAGTGTGCTGATAGTGATGGGACAAAAACTAGCATGAAACATTTATAGACTGCTAGGTACCACAATTGTAGGTGGAGTTGCTGCTGTGGAGTCTGAGTCAGACAATATAGTCTTATGGCATATGCGGTTGGGTCATATGGGTGAGCGTGGGATGATGGAGCTTCATAAGAGAAATTTATTGAAGGGTGTCAAGACATGCAAACTCAAATTTTGCAAGTATTGTGTTCTTGGATAATAGAACATGGTGCAGTTTAAGATTGCCACACACAAGACAGGGGGATTCTTAACTATGTTCATACAGATCTTTGGAGACCAGTCAATGTAGCATCACGGGAAGGATATATGTATTTCATGAGTTTTATTACTCACGAAAGGTTTGGGTGTACTTCATGCGACACAAGTCAGAAACGTTTGTCAAGTTCAAATTGTGAAAAACTGAAGTAGAGAACTAGACATGGAGGACGATTAAATGCCTTAGATCAGACAATGGTACTAAGTACATAGATTCGAAGTTCCAAGAGTTGTGTGAGCAGCATGAGATCAAGAGACACTTCACAGTTCGCAAGACACCACAGCAAAATGGTGTAGCGGAAAATATGAACAGAACGATAGCTGAGAGAGCTCGGTGTCTCAGGCTGAATGCACGGCTTGCAAAGAACTTCTGGGCAGAGGCAATGAATATGACATGCTTCTTAATTAACAGATCATTGAGGGTAGCACTAGATGAGAGAATATCAGAGGAGGTGTGGACAGGCAGTGCGGTAGACTATTCTGGCTTGAGAGTGTTTGGATGTCCAGCCTACACACATGTTTCCAGTGAGGACAGATCGAAACTTGATGCAAAGTCTAGACAATATATTTTTCTGGGATATCAGAAAGGGGTGAAAGGCTTCAAGTTGTGGGATCTGAAGGCAAACAAGGTGGTGATTAGTAGAGATGTGGTTTTTGATGAAAAAGCCATGTTACAACATACTCAGGAAGAAGAGAAACAGATGCTAGAAAATTGCAGCAGTGATAAGTATGTGGTGCAGGTGGAGTTAGAGACCCATGATAGAGATGACAATGCACATGATTCAGAAGGTTCTAACTCAGAGAGTCAAGAGCATCACATTATAGCCACAGACATGCCTAGATGCACTATTAGGCCACCCACCAAGTACGGTTTTGAGGATTTGGTTTCTTATGCACTCATCATTAGTAGTGGAGATCCTACTACTTTTCAGGAGGCAACACTCAGCCAAGAGAAAAGTAGATGGATGGGTGCTATGGTAGAGGAGATGGAGTCGATACATAAGAACCAGACATGTGATTTCATGGAGCTCTTAGACGGGAAGAGAGCGATACGATGCAAATGAGTGTATAAGAAAAAAGAAGCAATATCAGAAAAAGAGGGAAAAAAGTTCAAGGCTCATCTAGTAGTAAAAGGTTACTCACAGAGGAAATGAGTTGACTATGATGAGATTTTTCCCCTGTGGTCATATACACTTCCATAAGAGTAGTGTTGACTTTGGTAGTACATTCAGACATGCAGTTGGAGCAGATGGATGTAAAGACAACATTCCTTCATAGTGACTTGGAGAAGCATATTTATATGGTACAACTAGAGGGATTCAGTCATTCTAGACCGGAGCACTTAGTCTGTAAATTGAAGAAATCGCTTTATGGGCTTAAGCAGTCTCCAAGGCAGTAGTACAAGCGATTTGACTCCTACATGATCTGGATTGGCTACAAGCGATGTGAGTATGATTGCTGTGTTTATGTGAAAAGTCTTGATGATGGTTCATTTATTTTTCTATTACTCTATGTGGATAATATGTTGATTGTTTCAAAGAGTATGAGTGAGGTCAACAAGTTGAAGACTTTGTTGAGTAAAGAATTTGACATGAAAGATTTTGGTGCTGTCAAGAAAATTCTTGAGATGGAGATTCGTATGGACAGAGCCTACAGGAGATTATGGCTATCTCAGCGCAGCTATGTTGAGAAGGTTTTGGATAGGTTCAGTATGGATAAACACCGTTGGCATATTACTTCAGAATGTCTACCGCACAGTGCCCAAATACAGATGATGAGACTCAAGACATGTCAAAGGTTCCATATGCAAGTGTAATGGGGTGTTTGATGTATGTTATGGTTTGCACAAGACCAAATTTTGCACAAACTGTCAGTGTGGTGAGCAAGTTTCTATCAAATTCCGTTCGATAGCATTGGGATGCAATCAAATGGATTTTTAGATACTCGAGGGGTACTACAGACTATGACATCATGTTCAGCAAACAACAGAGTGATCATTTAGTTGTAGGATATGTGGATGTGGACTATGCAGGGGACTTGGATGATAAGAGGTCTACCACAAAATATGTATTCACTCTTATGGGAGGGCCTATTTGTTAAAGGTCCATGGTACAGTCTCTAGTTGCACTATCTACTACTGAGTCAAAAGTATATGACAGTGGCTGAGGCTACCAAGAAAGCTATGTGGCTTACAGAGTTGGTTAAGGAGTTGGGTGTTTAGCAAGGTGGAGTTCAGTAGCATTGTGATAGTCAGAGTGCCATCTATTTGGCGAAAAACCAGGTATATCATGCAAGGACCAAGTACATAAATATGGGGTTTCACAAGATCAGAGAGTTGGTTTCTTTTGGTGAATTACTACTTGAGAAAGTTCATATTTTTGAGAATGCAGCAAATATGTTGACAAAGTCTGTTACTATAAGTAAGTTCAAGCATTGCTTGAACTTGATTAATGTCTCCAGTTGGTAGATGGGAGGTGCTCCAACTTAGCGTCCCAGGTGGAGTTTCTAGTTATATTTTCTCCTAAGAGCTGGATATTCCCCAAGGTGGAGATTGTGGGGGCGGTATGGTACGAGGGTATTTTTGTAATTTTTTTAAGCACGTCCATACACCTAGGGTTAGTATAAATACATATGTTGTAACCCTAATTCAGATATAGTAAAATTTGCCATTCGCTCCTGCAGATGTAGACACATCGCCGAACTACGTAAATCTCTGTGTTATTTCCCTTTTATTTTATTTTCAATCATTTCGTATTATTCATCATAATTGCCACACGATCACAACAACATCGCTACACCTTGCGCCCTGTTGCTCCTCACCGCTCCATATAGCACTGCTAGAGCTGTGCTCCGACTCCGAAATTGTCGGAGTTCGGAGTTTCCGACTCCGACTCCGACAATCATCGGAGTCAAAAACGGACTCTGACTCCGACTCCGAGACACTCTCGGAGGCCGACACCGATCGGAGTTCGGAACTCCGAACTCCGATCGGAGTTCCGATCGGAAGTTCGGAACTCCGAACCCCGATCGGAGTTCCGATCGGAACTCCGAATTTAGTTTCCTTCGGCGAGTTCGATATGGGCCAAATTACACTCATTCCGAAACTAAATTCTTCCAATTGGGCCATACATATTCCATATGAATTCATTTGTTCAATTGAGATGTAAAGTTTGTGAAGAAATAAGTTAACCGTGCTTAGTAGCTTACTTAACAATTAACATGTATGCCTATACAGCTATACTTTTTCACATCTATTAAAATAATATTATTTTATTCTTTATTTATTATTTTTTGTCTTATTATTTGTTAAAATAATATACTTTCCTCACCTCTATTTTCATTCTTAACCACTTAGACTTGTCACTTGGCAACTGGCAAGTAATTAATCCATCAGTCATACAGCTTCTGACGTGCACGATCTATGATAATGGAGCCAAATATTTGAGTTTCTCGCATAATCTCTTTGGGTTTACGGCGCGGCGCGCATGGATAGGATATTAGGAAGTAACTTTTTTTATTTTAACTTGCGTAACTGCATTTAATGGTTGAAGCTGATTTGAGATAGAATAAATTTTTTTTAATGATGAAAAAATTAATTAAGATAATAAAATAAGTTTTATGAGATTTATCTCAAATGAATTTTAATATTATAATAAATTTAGATATAGTTATAAAATTTTAAAAATTTATGAATTTCGTATATAAAGAAATATTTAATTAAAATCTCATAGTCATATGAATTTATTGATATGCGAATTGAGTATTTACTATTTAGATACTAGATTCAATTGAGTTGCCACAAAGCCCACAACTATTGATCTATTCAAGTTTCAGTTTTCACTACTAAGTACTAATTAGTCTTAAACAATTAAACAAAAAATACAAAGTACTAAGTAGTAATTACAATGCTAATGCCAGCCAATAGCGTTATAGCATAATACAAAAAATAGTAATACAAAAAAAAGTCCAGGACTCTAAACTATTAATACAAAAAATAATATAAAAAATAAATTAAATTTTCAGTGATAGTCTGATGATTCTGGTTCAATGGGACGGTTGAGACCCGTATCGATGTTACAAAATAATAATAATAATAATTGCTGCAGCCTTGAACTTTGTTGTTGGAACTTATACAGAATCGTACCTGTCTACCTGAGATTAAGATAAAAATAAAATGTATTATTATATATGAAAAAAATTAAAATTAACCAAACATGAAACAAGTAATTATAAATTAGAGAAAAAATATACGTAATCAATAGTTGCTCCATCAGTCATCGGCAAGTATGGTAGGGTTGATAACTAAATCTGTAAAATCATAAACAGTATAAATTAAAATTTAAATAGATTTATTAAAATGAAATTATAAAAAAGATTATTGAAATAATTTAATAATTATATAAACTTTTTACTTTAATCATTTAAAAAGAATTATATAAATTAATTTAAGTTTACCTGACTCAAGTCTGTAGCTCACGGCATCGATGCCAATACTCTCTAGTCTAGTAGGTACATCTCTGAGCCAGTTTTGTGTGCAAACGAGGGCCTCCACGGTTGACGGTGACAATGAACTCCGGTAGGCATCCAACACCCGACCTCCAGTGCTAAATGCCGATTCAGATGCAACCGTAGTGATAGGAACGGCTAGTACATCTCAAGCAATGCGAGAGAGAATCGGGTACTTGGGTGAATTAGCTCTCCACCAAATCAAGATCTGAAACTCCTCGCTAGGCTCTTCAACCTCTGCCAGTAAATATCATTCAACCTCATTTGTACACTGCAATGGATTTCTCGATGACCGTGCATGAAACGACGTCATGACGTTAAAGCCTCGGGATCGACTGGCTACACTGGCCTGACTCGAACGAGCATCTGTGGCTGGTCCTGAGCTCGAACTCGAACGTGAGGTACCCATGGCTCGTGAGGATGAAGCAGGACTACTGGCACTGTAATGGGTGTACAACTCGTTCAAATCTGCCTTGAGTGCTGTGATAAACGACATAGCCTTCACTGACCCGAGAACCTCTGTTGCCCACCATTCTACCACTGCCAACTTCAATCGAGGGTCGAGGATCGACGCTATGAACAATAATCTATTTATCTTCTCAACTTGCCCCCAATATTTATCATATTTGGACTGCATCTGTGATGCCATACCAGATAACAATCCACTCGGGTCAGCACAACCTTCTTTCAAGTGGTGGTGTAGCATGGAGATCTCGCTAAACCACATGTTTGCCGTCACATATGTAGATCCAGAAACCCGCATCGTGATGTCATAAAAGATTTGTAAAAATGTGACAAACTCGGATACATGTTGCCAATCAATGTTGTCTGGCAGACCGAGCCCCCTTTCATCAGGCTTCAGTAAGGCATACCTCAAACCTCCATCCTCAATCTCTAGCCGCTCAAATGCCTTCTGGTACTTTAGTGCCACATCCAACATCAGATATGTGGAGTTCCATCGAGTGGGAACATCCAGGCACAACATCTTTGAAGACTCAATCCCAACCTGTTCTGCTATAGCCTTGAACTTTTGTAGCCTTTGGGGAGAAGCCCTCGCGTACCGCACAATGTTGCGAACTCTCTTGATAGAGTCGTCTATATTTTCCAACCCCTTAACTGTTTCATCATTGAAAAATATTTAATTATCATAATAATAAAAAAATGGTACTATTTTCAAAGACTTTAATCATAAAAATATTAAAATACAAAATACAAAATTAAAACCAGAAAGACTCACCAACAATAAGGTTGATTATATGAGCAGTGCATTGAATGTGGATATACTGGTGATTTTTAATCACATCTTCTCTTGCCCTCGTATTTCGGATAAACCATTCGATGGCGGTCTCATTTGCATCGGCATTGTCAACTGTAACGCACAATATTTTTTGGATGCCTCAATCAACCAAACAATCATCCATCTCCGCTCCTATCGATGCACCCTTATGGTCAACTATTTCTTTAAATCCAATAATCCTTTTTTTAAGATTCCACTCACTATCAATGTAATGTGCTGTGATACACATGTACGAGGTATTCTGTACCGACGTCCATGTGTCGGTCGTAAATGACACTCTCTGGCCAGTGGTGGAGAACATCTTCTTCATTTCTGCCTTTTCCCTCAGATGCATCTTCATACAATCTCGCATCACTGTATAACGGGATGGGATTGGAAATCTTGGTTCAAGAAACTTCACAAAATACCGGAACCCATCCTTATCAACCGTGGTAAAGGGCATCTCATCTTTTATAATCATCATCGCAAGCGCCTCACGAAACATCTTCTCACTGTATTGAGGGACAACTAGATTCCTTGTCTGTGTCCCTGTCCCATCAGTGGCTGTAGAAGTCTCGTAGCTAAGATTAGTCTGAGACCCACCTGCGTCTGTATTTGATAATTTCTTACCAATATTAGTCTTAAATGAAAATTAAATGGGATTATAATCACAAAACTAATTAGCATATAAAGCAACTAGCAAGACACTAACCTCTTGATGCCATTCCCTTCGCTATTAGGTAGCGCTTGCAACCGTTCAGATGTGCTGAAAGGCAAGAAGTGCCTTGCCTTTTTGAATGACACCCAACTCGAGCGCCACAATGATTGCACTCAGCCCGTGGGTTCTGGGGATCCCCACCCTCAACCTTCTCAAAATGTTCCCATGTCCACGATCTTTTTTTATTTGACTGTAGACGGGGTGGCCTCGCAGCTGTAGGGTGTACTGGTACATCCAAATCCTGAATCGGATCGTCTCCAAGGCCCATCTCCTCCTCCTCCATAAACTGGTCGGGATCTTCCACTTCCAATTCTATGTCGATTGGAAGTGGAAATCCACTGCTAGCACACGAGGTTTGTGCTCGAGTGGAGGGTAGCCGACTACGGCTCGAAGCTGCAGCGTGGAGCGCCGAAGGAGTCCCACCATCCGGATTCGGAGCCTCATGTGGAGTCGGAGTCCCACTAGCACTACGTGAGGGATCCATCTGTTTGTAATTGTAGACCTAGAATTCAAGTATAATAATATAAAAAATATTAGTAAATTCCTAAAAATTATAAATTTATAATGTTATTAGTGTAGCAAAATACAATATTAGGAAACTGTTATTAGGTGAAAGTTCATGACTTGTACTGAATAAATATTTAATTTTTTAATATAATAAATATTTAATAAAAAAATTAAATTCATCTCAATCTATTACATACATTCCAACAAATATTTCAATATATTTATATTCAAACAAATGATCTCAATAATAAATATAACCTACAAAGTATAAACATTAGTATTTACCTACAATATATATATATATATTTTTAAATAAAAATGGTCCAAGTTTAATTAAGTCTTCTTGCTAAGTTGTATATTTAAATAGAATACAATACACAATGACATTTAATTAGGCCAATTTCAAATTTTTTTTCTCAATGACATTTCATCAAACAGTTTATACACACTGTCAAAATACACAATATAAAATCAAATTTTTCACAATATAATAACATAGACAACTCACAAACCAACCAACTCAAATAATCACATTAAAATAATACATTTAATTAGTTTTAATTAGTTTTAATTAGTAATTACCGAGAATATTCCAAAATGGGCGATCTGGAATCTCGGATGGCTGACTCAGCGTGACAGCGAGCGTTGGGCGACGCCGTGGAGCTCCGGCGGTGTGCCGTCGAAGACTAGCAGCGGCAGCGCAGCACTTGGCCCCTGGGGATGACTGAGCGTTCGGAGTATCAGCGGCGGAAGAAGAAGGAAGAGGCAAGAGCCATGAAGTGCATCTATATATATATATATATATATATATATGCAATAAAATTACAACACCCTATGACTGTCCAAACAACAACACTCTACTCTTAATGAAATGATAAAAATCCCTACAAGGTGAAAGACAAAATCGAGTAAATGAAAGACTCTAACAACATGAGGTGCAGACTCTCCTCTAAGAAATTAAAATGAACAAACTGTCAAGCAGAGTTTATCTTACAACATTTTAAACATTTAAACAAGCTGTCAAGAATAGTTGTAAATATAACAATACAAGGTATATTACAATTTGTAAATACAAGAATCATTGTAATCTGTCCAGCGTAAACACAAAATCTCAAGTGTCAAGTCTCAGACTCTCAACATCAGCGATCAGCGACACAGTGTAGTACAATAAGTTAGTAATAGTATAATATCGATGTGGCTGTTTTTTAACCACACAAAATACATATAAAATTAAAACTGAAAAATAGGTGAAATATTTGTAAGTTACTTTACCTTTCTGACGTTCTATTCGTTGCTTTCGGCCTTCTTCGAGCTCACAGTCACTACCTTCTTCGAGTTCGAAGCCGCAAGTGAAGTGCAACGATGGTGATATTGCGATGCAACGATTGAAGCGATCTTGAAGGCAAATACAAGTAAGATGGATCAAAATATTAGAGGAATCAAAGTTCGAAATTAGAGATTGAAGTTGAGAGATAAGTAAAATCGTTAGGTATAAACGAAGTGTTTTTATGTTTTGATTATTTTTATAGATGAATTGTAACGTTATTTTTTGGTTGTAGAGGTATAATCATTTATTAAGGTTTTGATTTTTCCAAGTTTATTGTGACTTTTGATTTTTCCAAGTGAAATCGAATCTGCAGAGTATTTAATTAGGATCCGTTGTTAACGTTATTTTTTTAACAAAATGCATAATTGATTTTTTCTTTAACTTTAAGATTAATTTATTTAGTTCAGATAATTTTTTTATTTTAAATAATGAAAATTTTAATATTTGTTTAAAATTTTTCATTAAGAGGCCTTAGGCAACCATCTTAGCCAACCGCCTAATTCGCCTAATGAATGAGCCGCCCTGGGCCACCCCATTGTCAATACATGCACATATACACCACATGACCAATATTGGTCTAGACAAATATGATTGCATTTGGTTAGCATATAGTAGAGAGAGAGGGTTGCTATATAAACGGGGAGGACCTCCGTTGCTGCTTTCTATCTACGAACGACATGGCCAAGCAAATGTATATTTGAATCTCTAATGAACTTTTCATCTTCCTCTGGAGACCAAAGTCCGAGAAAAAGTTAACTTTGAAGAGAAGAGAGAAAATGAAGATATAGAGAAATACGGATGGATAGTTTTAACCTTAACCTTTTTCTTAAATAAGAGACATAAATAAGAATGATGAAGATGCAGAGTAATACGGACAGACGGACGGTAACTTTGTCATAAATCTTCTTGCACGATTATTGATATTTTGTTTTTGTAAAGCACGGCTATCAATACAAACAAACGTCCGTTAAAAATACAAATGAATTAAACGAAAATTGTTAAAATAAGAATTTCTGGTAGATAGGCTCTTTATATATAGAAATATATATATATATATATATATATAACGTCCCGCGCCAAGAGATGATCAGAAGGCTAGTCATGATATATATTAGTACTGGTACTACCGCCGCTGTAACAAATTGAATACATGGATTGGGAAAACATTTATTGGAATGATATTGTGATCAGGGTTCTAGAAACTGGCAAAAAGTGTTAGTTTAATTTATAGCTCATGAGATGGATCGATGGAGCAATAAAAGAGTTTTTAGATAAAAGATGAAATATGATCAATTAATCTTATAACTTCGACAATTAATAATATTGCGGCGATTCTGTTGACTCTATTTAAATTCATTCCTTGGAAGAATTAAACAAAGCTAAGAACGTACGCATCCATATTATAAATGCATCAAACCAATAACTGAATCTTATCCGTGACTCTCATCATGACTAATTTTGGACGCTTAACGTACGGTTGCAATATTAATTTCTTCTTACATAAATGCATGCAGAATATATAGGGAATATTATTCTATAATATATCTCTTTATTCATCATTGTGTTCTCTCGGAAAAGCATTGTTGTGGGGCAGTATTCATGCATATATAACACAATTATGATTTTTTTTTTCCATCGCTTTAGTTTATCTTATTTTTTTCTCTAACAAAAGACGTTGGGGCCGGTGACTAAAATTTTAAACGTCGCACACTGCACCTAAGATTACTTTCAAAGCCACGCTGCACCTCAACTCGTGATCTCTCCTAAAATTTCAAACCCAAGATCTAGCTACCACCGTCTACAGATCGACCTTTTCCGAGGATCAAAATTGCTACATGCAAAAAGTACAAGTTGTCTTCAAAAATAAATAATAATTCTTCAAATTTAAAGAATTTTAAAGTTTTACTATTCATTTTTAAAGACAACTTATATTTTTATTTCCTTCTCCTATTTTTATTTTCTCGTATTTGATTAAATATGACAAAAAAAATTTGATATGTATGCAAACTTATATTTTTAAAAAATATATATATTGACTAATCTAATGCTAGTATTCTTAGTTAAATAAAGATCAGCTATATTAGTATTTGACTAATTCAATGCCAATGTTTTTATCATTTGAAAACTTAGTCTTGCGGCCAACACCTTGTGCTAGAAAAAGAACTAAATCAGAAAACTAATACCATATTCACAAATACAACAAATTTACAACAACAAAAATTAAAATGAACAAAAATTAATGAGTAATGACTATGTAAATACCAAATAGTAAATTGCAACAACAACAACAAGTCAACAACAACAACAAATATAGGGTTTACTGAGAAATTGCAAATCATAAATAAATTTACAAATCGTGGCTATTGGCTCATGTGAATCCGATGAGGTAAATAAATGCGAGGGAGAGAGAGGAAAAGAAAATACCTTGGGCAGTGGGTCCGTGGGAAATGCGTGAGAGGGGCTATGCGTGCAAGGAAAACGGCTCGAGAGGTGAGGCCGTGAGGGGAGGTGCAACGGCGAGAGCAAGGGACCAGTGTTGCTGAAGGGGCGACGGTGAGAGGGAGTGGACTCAAGCTGAGGGGGGATGGCTAGATGTGAGGGTCTGTTTGTGTGCAACGGCGTGAGACGCAGTACGCAGTGATCAGGGCTGAGGGCTGAGGGCTGAGGGTGACTCGAGACCGAAGAAGAACTGAAGAAGAAAGAAAGAAGAAGAAGGAAGAAGAAATAGCTGGGGCAGTGGGGCGTTGCCGTTTACATACCCTAGCCTAAACGACGCCGTTTCTATTTAAATGGAACGGCATTGTTTAGCTAAGTTTAAAAAAAAAAAATTAAGATGCAAAACGACGTCGTTTTGCATCTTTATTTTTTTTTTTAAAACTTCGGAGTTTCGGAGTCGGAGTTCGGTATAAAACCTGACTCCGACTCCGAAATCCGACTCCGAATTCGGAGTCGAAAATTTCCGACTCCGAATTCCGAACTCCGATTTCCGACACCGATCGAAGTCGGAATCGGAGCGGAGTTCGGACGGAATTCGGAATTCGGAAATTTTGCCCACCCCTAAGCACTGCCTTGTCACCAAATCTAGCCAGCCACAAGAGGTTCTGCATTTTTTTTCCTTAGTTTTTGAAGGGGAGCTGACTTGAGTACGATCTTAATGATCTAATTCTTCATCCCTATCATAGCTTATCACTTCCTTTGAAGGATTCCAATGAAGAAGCTTTGCAAATGAGTCGGCCATTTTTATTCATCTTCACCTGGCTGAAGAAGCCATTTTTGTATTTTTGGCACTTTTTAGTAGTCTTGCACTTGATGCGTTCTCGTTATGACCATTTATTTTTCAAATCCATTGGCCATTTTTATTTTGAACTTGAAATCTTTTGGACAGAAAAAGAAAGAGGGAAAGATTGTGGGCCTTGATGGGAAAAAAAGGCATTTCTTGGTGGGTAAGCATCATCACTGGCTGGATCCAACTGGATTGAAATTTGCTAAGTGGAATCGTGGGTTATTAGCTAGAGGATTATTGAGAAGAGTCAAAAAAAAAAAAAAGAAAAAAAGAAAAAAAAAAAAGAAAAGATCTGTTTGGAAATTATTGTTTTGTTTTATTTTTTATTTTATTTATTTTTTCATACTTATCCACTTGGCAACTTCTGCTTTTTCGTGTAGCACGGCTCTTTTTCTTTTGAGTGGTACTACGTGCACTTATAATTTTATTTACAAGATTTGTTTTATTAAATTTTTTTAATATTTAAATTTTGAATTTCAAATAATATAATTTCAAGCATATCAATAATTGATGGAAAATGACACTTGCATGAAATTTTGATGAGGAATCATGTAGAAATGGACAAATGGTTTGTCTCTAGTTGTATTTTGCATTTCAACCTTCTTAGTTTTCAATTTCATTTGTATTGGGCAAATGGTTGTTTTTTTATTTTAGTTGATGTGGAATTATAAATTGTTCCTTCACAATCTCTGTGTGAAATTTCCTATATATAGTAGAACCGATTGATATATGGAGGAAGTATTTTTTTAATTTTTTCTTAAATGTAAATTTTCCTTGCTAAATATGGGAGTTATTAGATGAATAATAACCATTTTACAATTATTCTACAATTCTTTTTGGCTAATGATATCCTTATTCCTTATTTACTATTCAGTTTTTTTTCTTTGCTCTTTGATTGATCAAAAATCTTAGAACAAGACTTTCTTATATAATTAAGAAGAATTAACGTAATGATGTAATTTAATTAAAAATAAATTCAATTTTATTTTTATAAAAATTGAACATTTTTGCTCTTTTAATCAATTTTGAATTTGTTTTAAATTAATTTACATGATTACATTGATTGATTGAATTTATCTTCTCTTAAATTATACAAGAAAGTCATATAATGAGATTTTTAATTCAGATTTAAAGAGCAAAAGGAAAAAAACAAATAAATAGTACAACAGTAGTAAATGAGGTGTAAGGGTATACCATTATCCATTTCCATCTACCTATGCATGACTGATGACTCCCTTCTCAATCTAGGACTCTCTAGTCGCAAGAGCATCCCTTACTTTTCAGCCATAGTCATCACCCTCTATAACAAAGTCTAAACACATCCAAAACTGGGGAACCGGAAGATATATTATCACCTCAACTTGATGATTTCATACACCTATAAAGTCTTTAGCTTTTGTGTACCCTCCTCTCATATATATATAAATAGAAAGATGCATGTCAAACAGGGCTCTACAAGACTCTCCGTTCTATGACACCACCGTTGGAGGTTCTCTCTCTCTAACGATGAATTCAACCATTAAGATGCAATTTCACAAACATGAATCAATATATACATCATACATACATAAATCTTGTGTACCAAGTTCCACCAAGTTTGAAATAGAAGAAATTAATTTCAAAGGAGTCTTGGTGCAACAAAGAACATACGAAAACACTCACTTATGCACAAATGAGCAGGAGATGTACTAGAAGTTTCAGATTTTGTTGACAGTAGAATGAAATTCTTGACAATTTTACATCCTTGCGAGAAAACCTCAGAATGAGGATGTTGGCTCCAAATATTGAGCTGTATAATTAATTATCTGAGACGATAAAAGGAACACATGTTTAGCATTGTCATTATAGAGCATGCAGAGCTTTCAAATAACTAATGGAGAGATGGAAATGCTAGTTTGTCCCCTGGGTTGTAGTGCATTTTAATTGTTTTTTCTCTCTCTTTTACATGTTTAAAGAAGTGTCTATTAGTGAATTAGTGTATTTTTATTTTTATTTTTAAAATGTTTAAAGATGTTTAAAAAAAAAACGAAAATTGCACTTAGAGGAAATCTCTTTCTTTGAAAAAAACCAAAGTAGAGTAAATATAACTATGGACAGGGCTTACCAATCATTGTTCAGAAGCGCGAGATCCTTAAAAATCCCATTTATCTCAATCATCTGTTGTTGAATTTCTCTGTGTTGGAAATCAACACGCAAACGAAGAAGCTAGAGGTTTCTAGAAGATTGAAGTTAGGCACCGTCGATAGCAGCTGGAAGGTAGGCGCCGGCTGAAAATTCAATAATGTAGGCATCGGAATTCCACCGTTATTTCACATGTTCACACTATTTTTTTCCCCTATAAATACATGTAAGATTGTAATAAGAAGGAGTGCCTGATGTGAGGTCCGTTACAAAGATTAGAAGCACTCTGAGATGTGAGAGTTGAGGGAAATCACTGTAAATTTGTTGGTTTGTTGTTTAATAGAAAAATTTCTCTTTATGTGTGTGGACGTAGGCTAAATTGATTGAACGACGTTAATTTCCGGTCTCCATATTATTTGTGAGCTTCCGTTGATCCCAACAAGTGGTATAAGAGCCGGCATTGTGAATTTTCGTGAGAGACCCATTTTGAAATTTGATCGAAATCAAGTTTGGAGGATACCATCACATTCCTCAGCTCAAGACGAGAATTATGGTGAAAATTTCGTCTCAAACAGACACTGCATGCGCTGCATGAGCCGACCCAGCTCCGGCGATTAACGCCACGCGCCGGCCACGCGCTAGACGCAGGAAGAAGACAAGATCCAACCTGGGTGATCCGACCCACCACCGACCCGGTTCGTGACCCGCTCCAGCAACCCATCGGGGAAAGAATATTCCGTCAAAATATTCCGTCGCTGGAGAGAATATTTCGGTGACAACGAGAATATTCTGGTGACAGTAGGAATATTCTGGTGAAAGAATATTTCGGTGGACGGAGGGAATATTCCGTTAACGTTAGAGAATATTCCGTTAACGTCAAAGAATATTCCATTTCAGAAGGAATATTCCGTGTTTTCTTATTTTTCAGTTTTCCGGAGCAATTTTGATCGTTTTGGAACGAGACCAGAGTCGTTTTCATGGTTTTCCACCGTTCCGGACGCAATGGTGAGCTCCGTTTGTTGAGATTCAACTCCGAACATTGAGAAAAGGTCACTCAAATCACAGATTAAGGTCGAACTGATGGAGGACTCAGGAGCAAGTGCGATGATCAAACTAACATCTACAAACTACGCACTATGGAGACCTCGAATGGAAGATCTCCTGAATTGTAAAGATCTATTCGATCCAATTGAAGAAAAAAGCGTAAAACCAGCTGATGTAGCGGAAAAAGATTGGCATAAGTTGAATAAGAAAACTATTGGTCAGATCCGACAGTGGATTGATCATAGTGTTTTTCACTATGTTACACAGGAAACAGATGCCTATCAGCTGTGGAAAAAGCTAGAAAACATGTACCAGGCAAAAACTGCTCGGAACAAGGCATTATTAATGAGACGCCTTGTCAACTTGAAACTCAAAAGCGGCATCTCAGTGGCCGCACACACCAACGAGTTTCAGAATCTTGTAAATCAACTTGCATCCGTAGATTTTAAACTCGGAGACGAAGTGCAATCTCTACTACTTCTCAGTTCCTTACCAGATAGCTGGGAAACGCTAGTGGTCTCTCTCAGTAATTCAGCTCCAGATGGAAAGCTCGCCATGTCAATGGTGATAGACGCCTTGTTTAATAAAGAGGCTAGACGAAAGGAGGTTGGAGGAGACCAGATAGATGCCTTTGTAACAGAAGGAAGGCATCAGAGAAATAGTAGAGGTAGAAGTCGAGAAAAGAACAGAAGTCAAAACAAAGTGAGATCCCAAAGTCGCGGTAAACAGCGAAAGAAGGGAAAATACTTTTACTGTGGTATTGAAGGCCACTTTAAAAGAGAATGCCGAAAGCTGCAGAAGGAGCATAATAAGCCTAGCAGTCAGTTAAAGCACGAAGAAGGCGAAGCCGCAGTGACGCTTTCTGGAGATTGTGTACTCCTTTCCGCTGGTGAAAAATCTTGCTTGCACGTTTTAAGCTAGGAAACAAAGTGGGTGATAGATACAACAGTATCCTATCATGCCACTCCCTGTAAGGATTTCTTCAGTACTTACAAGGCAGGAGACTTCGGTACAGTCAGAATGAGAAATTCAAGTTTCTCAAAGATCGTGGGCATTGGAGATGTCAGAATAAAAACCAGTGTTGGTTGTACTATGGTGCTAAATGACATTCGGCATGTACCCGATCTCCGGCTCAATCTAATATCTATAAGAACCCTTGATCAACAGAGCTACGAGAGCATCTTCAGCAATAATGTTTGGAAATTAAAAAAATAGAACAATAGTTGTTACACGAGAACATATCTGTGGCACTTTGTACAAATCAAGTGTTAAGATATGTGCAAACAGTCTCAACGTAACTGAAGATGATACGTCACCAAACTTGTGGCATCGGAGACTTGGCCACATGGGAGAAAAATGGTTGTTTATGCTTGCAAAGAAAGTATTGATCACAGTAAACAAAGGTACTGCCCTCAACCCTTGTGAATACTGTTTATTTGGTAAACAATATAGAGTTTCGTTCCAGACATTTGCTGGAAAAATATCAGAGTTATTGAGCTTGGTACACTCTGATGTTTGCGGTCCTTTTGAAGTTGAATCACTTGGAGGTAACAGATATTTTGTTACTTTTATTGATGATACTTCACGTAAAGTGTGGGTGTATTTCCTAAAAAGGAAAGATCAAGTTTTTGAGCAATTCAAAAACTTCCATGCCATGGTAGAAAGAAAAACAGGCAAGAAGCTGAAATGCCTCCGGACAGACAATGGAGGTGAATACACTTCTCGAGAATTCAGAGAATACTGCTCCAGTCATGGCATCAGATACGAGAAGACTGTCCCTTACACCCCACAACACAATGGTGTAGCAGAACGGACGAATCGAACCATTGTGGAGCGAACTAGATGCATGCTGAGTATGACAAAGTTGCCTAAGCCGTTCTGGGGTGAAACAGTAAGAGCAGCTTGTTACCTGATCAACAGAACACCGTCACTTCCACTGCAGTTCAAAGTCCCAGAGATGGTATGGTCAGGTTGCAAGATTTCATACTCTCATCTAAGAGTATTTGGGTGCAAAGTATTTGTACATGTATCCAAGGAGAAAAGACAGAAACTTGATGAAAAGTCTACTCCGTGTATTTTCATCGGCTATGAAGATGAAGAATTTGGATACAGATTATGGGATCCAAAAGCGAAGAAGGTCATCAGAAGCAGGGACGTTGTGTTCCATGAAGACCAGATGTTTGGATCAGAACAAACAACTCCAAGTGCTCCAGAACCAGTTCCTAGTTCACTACCACTTCAGTCTGCCTCAAACACTGAATATAGACAACAAGTTTCCCCAGAAGAAGAAGAGGATGCTGACAACGGAGAAACCAGTACCGAGTAGGGGGAGCAGTTGCATTCTCCATCAGAAACTACAGAGTTTTCACAGTTGTCAGGTGATCAACCTCAGCAGGACAGATCCTCTAAAGGGTGATTGTTGATTCCGTCTCGAATATATCCAGAATTAAATTATATTCTTCTTACAGATGAGGGGGAGCCAGAAAATTTCCAGGAGGCAATATCTCATCCAGATAGCGACAAATGGATGCAGGCTATGCAAGATGAGATGAACTCGTTACAGAAGAATCAGACTTATGAGCTAATGGAACTTCCAAAAGATAAGAGAGCACTGAGAAATAAATGGGTGTTCAAGCTGAAAAATGATGGCAAGCAGGTGAAGCACAAAGCTCGCTTAGTCGTCAAAGGATTCTAGCAGAAGAAAGTAATTGACTTTGATGAGGTATTCTCACCTGTTGTGAAGATGACTTCAATTCGAGTGGTATTCGGATTGGTAGCAAGTCTTGACTTGGAGCTTGAATAGATGGATATGAAGACAATATTTTTTCACGGCAACCTTGATGAGGAGATTTACATGAAGCAGCCAGAAGGCTTCCAAGTTCCTGGAAAGGAACATTTAGTCTGCAAGTTGGAAAATAGCATTTACGGTTTGAAGCAGGCTCCCAGACAGTGGTATAAGAAGTTTGATTCATTCATGATGAGTCATGGCTACAAGAAAACTACTGCAGATCAATGCGTTTACATCCGGAGACTTTCAGAAGGTGACTTCGTGATGTTATTGCTCTATGTTGACGACATGCTGATTATTGGAAAAGATCCATCCATCATTAGGAAGCTAAAGACGGATCTCTCCAAAGTCTTTGATATGAAAGACTTAGGATCTGCCCAGCAGATTTTGGGCATGAGGATCACTTGTGACAGGAAGAAAAAGAAGCTATGGCTATCACAGGAAAAGTATGTTGAACAAGTACTACGAAGGTTCAACATGGAGAAAGTAAAGCTAGTCAGTACTCCACTGGCTAATCACTTCAAATTGAGCAAGAGCTCGCGTCCCTTATCACCGGAAAAGATTCAAAAAATGGCTACAGTACCTTACTCCTCAGCAGTAGGAAGTTTAATGTACGCCATGGTTTGTACCAGACCTGACACCGCTCACGCTGTTGGAGTTGTGAGCTGTTTTCTTTCAAATTCAGGGAAAGAACACTGGAAAGCAGTACAATGGATTCTCAGGTACCTTAAGGGTACATCAAGGTTATGATTGTGCTACGGGAGAGCTAACCCAGTATTGGATGACTATACAGATGCTGATATGGCAGGTGATCTTGATGGGAGAAAATCTACATCAGGATATATTTACTTATTTGCAGGTGGAGCTGTATCATGACAGTCCAAACTGCAGAAATGTGTAACTTTATCTACAACAGAAGCAGAGTATATTGTTATAGCAGAAGCAGGAAAGGAAATGTTGTGGTTAAAGCGGTTCCTCCAAGAAATTGGAGAGTCAAAAAGAGTACAGAATCTATTGTGATAGTCAAAGTGCTCTTGATCTGAGTAGAAACTCGATGTATCACTTCCGGATAAAGCACATCGATATTCGTTATCACTGGATATGTGAAGTAATGGAGCAACAACTATTGAAGCTTGTAAAGATCCATACAAAAGAGAATCCAGGGGACATGCTAACGAATGTAGTCACATATGAAAAACTTGAGCTATGTAGAAACATAGTTAGGTTAAGTACCTTGAACTAAAATGTGTCAAGATATCCTCCGTTTGGTGTTGAGGGGGAGATTGTTGGAAATCAACACACAAATGAAAAAGCTGGAGGTTTTTGGAAGATTGAAGTTAGGCACCGTCGGTAGCTGCTAGAAGGTTGGCGCCAGCTAAAAATTTAAGAATGTAGGCGCCGGAATTCCACCGTTATTTCACATGTTCACACTATTTCTTTCCCCTATAAATACATGTAAGATTGTAATGAGAAGGAGTTCCTAAGGTGAGGTCTGTTGGAGAGATTAGAAGCACTTTGAGCTGTGAGAGTTGAGAGAAACCATTGTAAATTTGTTGGTTTGTTGTTTAATAGAAAAACTCCTCTGTGTGTGTGTGGACGTAGGCTAAATGGACCGAACCACGTTAAATTCCAGTCTTCATATTATTTGTGAGCTTCTGCCGACCCCAACACTCTGACCCCCTGCTCCCTTTCTTCTATAATTGCTTCATTATTGAGTGTAATCTCACCCACCAATACGATCTCTTGTCTGCACATAGTATCATGAAAACTGAAGTTGCACTATTTTTAATTCTCCAATATGGAAAGGAACCTCTATATAATATAGTATGAAGGATTTTTGTTTATCCATCCAAAACAGAAACAAAGGAATGTCCTTTAGAGATAAGTTTGATTTGTATTTTTCTCCCTTCTTTTTTGTTAAATGATAACAGAGATGGGAGCGGGGAGCATGACTTAAAAAACTCATTCTTATTATTGACATAAAGTAGCAATTAACACAGGTTTGTATGTTTGTCCTACATCATGTTCTATGCAGAAATCTCATCTCAAAAGCAATTAAGATAACTTCTTCTATGGAAATTACTTCGTTAAGAGAGACACATACAAATACATTGAAGAGATTATGGTCTTGTTTGGAATTTGAATTGAACTGAAATCAACTCAGTTCAGTCTGATTTTAAGTTGAGTCTAATATCTAAATATTTGACTCTCAAATCATTAAACTCATATTAACTCAAAATCTCTTTACATGTAGGACCTACAATATTTTTCAACTCAAGACTTTTTTACATATGAGACTCACAATATTTTTTAAGTTTCTATAATAGATTTAAACTCATCTTAATATCTAAATACAATTGAACTCATCTTAGGTGAGCTTTACAAAATTCACTGCACCATCTCAACTTAAGAATGTTCATAAAAACTCAACTCAGCTCAACATCTAAACGGGATGGTAAGCTAATAGGCATAGGTTGTGATTTTACAAGAAGAAAATTTGAGGAAAAAAAAATAAAGTCTTAAGAAATTGGTGTCTGCCTCATTAGTCAAGGAGTATTAACAAGAACATAAATCCTTCCGGGGATCTCGAAGCTATACATGCATACCTTTTAGATTTTGGAAGAAGAGCCTGTGGTTCGAGAGTTCGAGATGAACTTGCATCCTGCTCATGGGCATCATAACTACATTATGATACATCAAATTTGAGGCATGCAAATCAAATATATGATCAAAACCAACTGCTATATGTATGCATTACCTTGATGGAAGAACTTTGGGAACAAAAGGAATATATGTTGCTTCCCTCTCAATTGCAAGCCTTTGAACCTTATGAAATTCTCTAAGAACCAACTGGAAATCTTTTACAAGCTTTGCATTAGTAATCTTCTTGGAAGCCTGGAGTTTAATGAGGGAATTTCAAGACATAAGAAAATAAAACCCAAACCCTCCATCATCCCACCCCAAAACAAAAGAAACAAAACAATAGATAAAAAATAAAGAAAATCTAATAGAAAAGAAGTGAGGAGGAGGAGCATGCGAAGGTGAACCAAGAGAACAATAGAGCTGGCTAGGGAGTTTCCATGATGAAGTGTTAATGTTAAAATGATAGTGGATATGAACTTACACTAACTTTCAAATGCTGGTCAGTTTCGCTAGGCTGTTTGAGTTTAGTTGAAGTATCTCTCACCAACTCCCCAATGTATAACCTTGCCTTGTGCTTGCCAATTAATTGAATTCATGATAAATGCTTTAAGGAAGCCTAACACTAAACATTTCTACGTAATCAATATGCAATTTGTTATTATTGTCCTTCTATTTAAACACATCTTTAAACATTAAGACAAAAGGGTAAAATGACAATTCACATATTGATTAGATAGAGGTGTATGTGATGTAATGGTTAATATAGACTTTTTCAAAACAAAAACTTGTATTATCTTACAAGTTTTTAAAATGATTTATTTAACTAGTGAAAAATTGTAAAAGAGAGAACGGCATGCAAAAGGTGACACATGCTTCAATTAGCTTATTATATTGGATCCATAAATGACAAAAAGTTATCTAACAATAACCAAACACTCAAATCGATACGGGGAAAAAGATTGAAACAACTATTAGTGAACTATGAGGACAAAGAAGAATCAAAATGGACATTACTTTCTTTTTGAAAGATACAACATGTGTCCTAAAAACTTTCACACAATTAATCTTTAATGAATTAACATAGGTTGAGATTTTCAAACTCATATCAAACATTTTTTAACATGAAGAGTAACAAACAGTAAATTAAAGTCATTTTATTTATATTTCATCTATAATTCTTTAAACTCATCCCAATAATTTCTGACATAAACTGTTGGGATTCATCTATTCATCAAATTCTAAAAATTTAAAACTATCTAATCTCATTTCAATATATCCAAACATACATTTTTTACAAACTATCTTATCTCATCTTATTTAAAAAAATCTTACTATTGTTCAAAACATCTCATTACATCTGAATTGCGTAACAAAATAGGTCTAGAAAGTATAGGAAAGAGGTTATTTAAATGAGAATAACACTCACTGTCAGTCACGGAGTTTGAAGGTGTCCTTAGGAGTGCCAAGGGAATTGACAAGGCGACAGAAGCTAGACATGGCAGTGTTGATTTGGAAAATCCCAGAAGCCAAGGCTTGAGAAAGGTCTTGTTGCTGTTGGCGTTGTGGTGGTCCGCCAGCCTCAAGATCTCTTGAGCTCATTTTGAAGCATAAAAGAAGAAGTTGAAGATACTTTATCCACAAAGAGAATGAAGAGTTAACGCCTAGAGGGAGCTTTTTCTGTTGTATTGGTTTGATAGAGAGGATGGAGTTTGAGTATTATACAACAATATATGCATGAGTTGGAAACTTCAAGGAGAATGAGATTCTTTGTCGTGTTCCCTTGGAGTTCTGAGGTATTTCATGTCCAACTTGGAAGAATCATCCGTGGGCCCGGTTTAAGAATGATTCAAGATAGCTGCTAAATCAACCATATATAAATATATGGTTGATTTAGCACAATCATTATTGTATATGTTATTGTATTGTGTGCATATATATAATGTCCTCTTGGAAGGATAATGATTATTTATAGTTATCTCTTGGAGTTCTGAGGTGTTTCATGTTTGAACTTTGAGGCTCTTTTATACCTTTAATGTCCAACTTCGAGTTCGAAGAAACTTTTGTGGGCTCGGAACAGGTGTTAAATCATCCATATTTATAATACACACATAACACAGATACTATCATTTTTTTTTTTTGAGAAAAGGGATTACGTTTCATTTCATTATGCAAAGTTTATAGCTGAGACCAATAAGTGAGATAAAACCATATTACGATCCTAACTAGACACTAATTTGTAGTATCTCCGTACACAATATGACGAAATTTGTCTTAATTTTTAGTCTCTCAGCAACCAACACTAAGTATAGTATGTTAGCGAGAGCGTAAGGGTAACCTAACCTCCCTCCTTCAGAGGGAGGAGGAGATCACCACCTCTATACTCCAAAAGATGATGGGGAAATTTAACCCCATTCTCCAAAGGAGAAGTGGGGAACAAAAAGAGATAAACCTATCCCTTGCAGAGATATTATCATAGTCATACTAGATAAGAGCTTACGTACTACAAGTCGTGTACTATTCATTAAGTATTATTTGTTGAAATGTGTTACTGCATTTTTACACGGTAAATATGAATTTTAAGATGCAAGCAGTAAAGTAGATTAATAACAAATATGATATATATGAAGATAATCATAAATCTATGCAACAAATTTTATGAACGATTTAAATGATTCACCTTGAATAATAGCTAGTTAATTGCTTACGTCTACTAGCAGAGTCAATTTCAAAGAATTTACCATTACAAAGATGGAGTACAAAAGAAAAACTATAAATCACTCAATACCAAAAATCCCAATACACTTAAAGATCTCTCAAAATCCCACCAAAGGAGTAATCACTCTTTCATACTGCCACTCACACATTTTCTTTTTAAAATATGTTTAAAACGTCGTAGGAGCATTCATTCGAGCAGATCGAGCCATAATCAAATCAAGTCTCTAGAATGACATTCTCAATAGGAAATTAAGCCACCATTCCAACAAATAATAATAATAATAATGATAATAATAATAATGTTCTTATAAATGTCAATAAAATAAAATGATATTTCTAAATGAAATTTCTTTTAATTTTTCAGAAAACTACATGGACATAATTGTTATTGGAATGATAAAAGGTAAAAATAGAGTATTGATTTAAAGATTTAAAAAAGTATAATGTTTTTTCTTAAATGAAAATAGTATTATTTAAAAAAGTGTCATTCAGTATGATTCATTATCATCATGAGAAATGATATGAAGACAATTATTAACTTTTCGAAACGATATGCTATAGGAATAAAATATTATTATTTAAATTTATAGACAGTATTCTCATTTATAAACTTAAATATGATATTATTTTTCTATTCAAAGTTGAGATTGCAATATCGATCTTAGAAAATAAGAGCTTAGTCTTTCCAAAATAATTTATTAAAGGATAAAAGTGTTATTAATTATTTTAATAATTAGAAACATAGTACTAATAGATTAATATGAAATGTATTACATAGAAAATAAAATATTGAATATGGTAAATTAAATAATAACTATAAACTGATGCATAAATTGGAACCTAAAAACAATAATTACATTTTTGTAGAATGAAAATATTATTAGTCCAATGACTACAATTTATTTTGAATAAATTACTACAAAAATAAGATTAAGATAATTTTTATTTTTTAAGTAATATTATATACAAAAAATACTATTATTTTTAACTCTAAGAAACAATATAAAAAATCCTAGCTAACTTATTAATTTGTTCCACAAAAAATCAATAAACACGAAAAATTCTGAATTGAGATTATTTGTCATATATGATATTTCATTCTTATTATTAATGTTTCATGACTGCATCATTCAATCAATATTTCTCTTGAGGATAAGATTGTTCAGGGTAGTTGGAGGGAAAAAGTCAAATGGACAGCATCTTTGTGCCTTAAGTTTGTGTACATTGTTGAACTAGAAATAAAATATGCAGATGCTTCCCTTTTTTTTTGGGGGCACTGAAATGAAATGATTTAAAGAAATAAAAAGAATTACTGGATGGAGAAATTTGAACTTTGAATGGTCAATGGCTGGATGACGGTAGATCCTTTGCCTATCTCTGTTTTCCCACTATCTTCTTTTTCACAGCAAAAATTTTCTTCAGGTTGAGAATTGTAGAGGACCTTAATGCACTAAAATCCTACCCTAAAAAGATTATTTTCTAAGATTATATTGAATGTCACGAGAAAAATCAATTTTTATCTTTATTTTTTTATGTTATATATACCTGAAAAGATAAAAACAAAAGAAATATAATGATACATCTATACCAATTTACAATTACTTTACAAGTCATGCGTCTCCTAAAAAAAAGTTAAGATTCATCATTATTTCCTTCTACTTCTCCATGACTCCTTTCTCAATCCAGACTCTTTCTAGTCTCATGCAACAGCACCCCTTATTTCAGCCATAGTCATCAGCCCCTTTAACAAAGACTGAACACAGCCAAAACTGGGGATCCGGAAGATATATTATCATCTCAGCTTGATGATGATTTTGTACACCTATAAAATCTTTAGCTTTTGTGTACCCTCCTCTCATTTATCTGTAAATAGAAAGATGCATATCAAACAGGGCTCTACAAGACTCTCGGTTCTACGCCACCACCGTAGGAGGTTCTCTCTCTCTAACTACGAATTCTACCCATTAAGATGCAGTTTCACAAACATCAATCAATATATTCATCTATAAATGTTCTTTACATACATAAATCTTGTGTACTAAGTTGCACCAAAGTTCGAAACAGAAGACAAATAAGTACTTTAGGAGTGTTGTTACAACAATGAACATATGAAGATACTCACTTATACACAAATGAGCAGGAGTTACATTTTGTTGAAAGTGTAATAAAATCCTTGACAAATTTACATCATTTGAGAGAAAACCTTAAAAATAGGACGTCGGCTCACGTATGTAAATTATATGCTATGAAAATTATATGTACCTTTTATAAGCAGCACAACTGTGTGTGATTAGAGTTGACAAGAGCAGCACAACTTAGGCAGTAGCCGCTTGCTAGCGAACACCATCAGGGACATTACAAGGAGATCATATCTCAAAATCAAACTCAATCCGAGACGATTAATTTGTTGTTCAGGCAACGATGATATTGTAACGATGAGCAGAATGACTCCAAATATCAGCAAGAGCAAGCACATCTGAATACAAAACTTATGCATCAAGAGGGAGGGAAAAAAAAGGTAATTTGAAATTAATATCACACTACTACAACCAGTGTACATAACTTGCCTCAATATTGTCTAAACAAAAAATTGTATAGTTCAGATGCAAACATAGTCACATAACTAATCTCACGAGATAGCTATATTACAATTTCAAGAAACAACTACAATAAAGTCTGAAGAACAACGGTTAGCACAAATTATAATTTTGCTGCCATAACTGTTAGATGATAAGCAGCAATTCCACTTTCGAATCTCTTAATTAATTATGAAAGTACAAGGCTTAGATTGGTCTTCCACCTGAGGTTAAGGTCACAGAAGATTGAAACAATGGTAGATATAAATATAATATGAAACGAAATATTCTAGGCCTGATCTAGCCACTATTGCGTGGAAGCAGGTATGTACCAATACAAAGTCTTTAACAAGACAATAACAAAAAAAAAAAAGGAGATCAAAACTCAAGGTAGTATGCAGAGGCGCTAGATATCTAAGAGCATTTCTTTGACCACCATTGAGTTGAAGTGGTCAATACAACGGAAAGATGACATATACCCTCCCTTTTACAGTGTTTACCGAAACTAACATATAAGAATCAATGCTATCCCAGCTATTGAGAATATTTTGTCACTTGAATTTAAGCTGACACATTGCAGAAAGTATGCTTTTATAGCGACAAACATCTCGGTCTCGGCAAAGTGGAAACCTAGCAGTCAATGATTTGGCATCAATATTTTCTGTCCATGATATTTGAAAAACATAGAAACATTGAAAAAAAAGAAGAAGAAGACAATCACATCAATCAAACTTTACCAGAGATGAACCAGATTTCTGGGTCTTGGCTGCCTTTGCAAGTTGTGATGTGGCTTGTATGGTTTCAGCATGGGATCTTTCAATGTTAGAACCAAAGTCGTCTGAGAGGATAAAAGAAACACATGTTTAGCACTTTCATTAAAGAGCATGAGAGCTTTCAAATAACTAATAGAGAAAACCTTTTTCTCTAAAAAAAACAAAACAAATTAGTGTAAATATAATGATAGACACAGGGCTTACCAATCATTGCACCTTGTTCACGGACCAGGACAGCAAGATCCTTAAAAATCTCATTTACCTCAATTTCTTCCATACTGGCTTCATTAAATATATTCTCATCCACCTGTAAGACCTCTTGTCTACACATAGAATAACGGAAACTGAACTTGCACTACTTTTAATCTCTATAATCTGAAGGATTTGGTTTATCCATCCAAAACAGAAACAAAGGAATGCCCTTTAGAGATAGGTGTGGTCTGTATTTTTCTGCATTTTGTTTGGTTGAATCATAAGAGATGGGACTGAATAATATTGAGGTTTTGAAGATTGATGGGATTGAATGTACTGACAGAAGTGAAATTCAAAATCACATTGTTGACTTCTATGAGAACTTATTTAAGGAGCTGGAGGGATGGAAACCTAATCTTGATGGTTACATTTCGGTACCATAGAACCAAATGATGTAGCTCGGTTGGAGTGGACTCTCGAGGAAGTAGAGGTGTTCGATGTTATCCAGAAAATGGTTAAAGACAAAGCGCCGGAGCCAGATGGATTCTTTATGGGTTTTTTTCGATAATGCTGGGATGTGTTAAAAGAAGATTCGATGAAGGTGTTTTAGGAGTTATTCACGGTCGGGAAATTTGAGAAAAGTATCAATAATACCTACCTAACTCTAATTCCCAAGAAGGTGGGGGCCATGGAAATAAAGGACTTTCAGCCCATTAGCTTAGTGAGCGAGATGTATAAGATTATTTCGAAAGTGCTTGTCAATCGTCTAGGTGAGGTGGTTGGAAAAAGTGTCACTAAGCCCTAGAATGCTTTTGTTAAAGGAAGACAGATCCTTGACGTAGTTCTTATAGCAAATGAATGCATTGACAGCAAAATGAAAGCGAGTAGTACAGGAATCTTGTGTAAATTAGATGTGGAAAATGCTAGGCAGGTGCGGCTTTTCCATATATTGTGTAAATTAGATATGGAAAAGTACAGAGATTTTCTTCTTATATGCTAGGCAGGTGCGGCTTTGGAGAAAGGTAGAAGTCCTGGATCAGACGGTGTATAATTACTGCTAGATTTTCAGTGTTGATCAATGGTAACTCGGAATGTTTTTTCCCAAGCTCACGAGGGTTGAGACAAGGAGATCTGTTATCTCTTCTACTCTTTGTTATTGTTCTGGAAGCATTAAGCATGATGATTTTGACGTTGGTGGACAATAACGTCATTAGTGGATTTTCAGTTGGCACCTCTAGGTGGGATATTACTAATATATCTCATTTATTGTTTGTAGATGACACGGTTGTCCTATGCACCGCAGATCGTGACTGGCTTAGAGCTTTGAAGGTTCTGTTGCTGTGTTTTGAAATAGTGTCGGGATTGAAAGTAAATTACGAGAAATCTGAGATGGTGGCGATTGGCAATGTGCACGATATTCGGGAATTGGCCGGCACTCTTGGATGCAAGATCACATCACTGCCCATGACGTATTTGGGGCTTCCTTTGGGTTCAACCTCAAGATCAGCTATTATTTAGGACACTATAACTGAGAAAATGGAGAGGAAACTAGCAGGGTGGAAGATGATCTATAGGTCTAAAGGGGGCGCGTTACTCTGATAAAGAGCACTCTATCAAATCTACCTACATAATTCCTATCACTCTTCACTATTCCGACAAGTGTGGCTAAACGGCTAGAGAAACTTCAACGTGACTTTCTTTGGGGTGGATTAGGGGAGGAGTTCAAGTACCATTTGGTCAAATGGGAGCGGGTTAGCCGTCCCATTTCGAATGGTGGTTTGGGTATACGGAACCTGAGGATGTTTAACCACGCGTTACTCGGCAAGTGGTTGTAGAGATATCAATGGGAACCAGAAGTCCTATGGAAATTTATGATTGATCACAAATATGGGGGTGAGTGGAGGGGGGGGGGGGGGGGTGGAACACTAATGAAGTTAGGGGGGCATTTGGGGTGGGGGTATGGAAGAGCATTAGAGGGGGTGGGGGGTTTTCCATTGACATACGAGGTTGCAAGTGGATAATGGCACCAAAATTAGATTTTGAAAAGATGTCTGATGTAGAGATAGATCACTTAGAGATTTGTTCCCTTCTCTTTCTCTGATTGCAAGTGCAAAGGATTCCATAGTGGCTGGGGATTTGGGGATTGTTGAAGGCCAAATTCACTGAAACATAATTTTCAACCGTGCGGCACAAGATTGAAAATTGAATAGTTTTGTGGATGTTTATAGTCTCATATACTCTCATCGACCAAACCTGCAGAGTGAAGATGGCCTATGGTGGACCCTTGCCAGGAGAGGTATATTCATTGTCCGTTCTTTCTACATGGCTCTCACATCAGTTCTCGATAACCAGTTTCTTGGAAGAAGCTTTGGCGACATAAGGCTCCACCAAAGGCAATTTTTTTGGTCTGGACAGCTGAGTTAGACAAGATCCTTATTATGGACAATTTAAGGAAAATGAGAGTTATCATTGCAAATTGGTGTTGCATGTGTAGAAAAGGGGGGGAGTTTGTGAATCATTTTCTATTATGCGAGATAGCTAGAGTTCTTTGGGATGGGGTTTTTATAGACTGAATCTAGCATGGGTCATGCCGGAATCTGTGGAGGATTCTATAGCATGTTGGTCCTCTATACGTGGTACACGTCAGATCAAAGCCATATGGAAGATGATACCTATCTGTATCATGTGATGTCTATGGCAGAAACGCAACGATAGGACATTTGAAGACAAATAAAGATCAAGAGAGGAACTGTTTGTTTTTTTTTTTAGAACTCGGTGTACATGGTCCATCGCCGTAGACTTCAATGGCGTGGACCTACTTGATTTTCTTGTTTCCAATGTACCTATTTAAGAGGCCTTGTGTTTCTTTGTACTTGGTTGTTGCGTATTCTTTGATTTAATACACTTTTACTTATAAAAAAAAAAAATCATACGAGAGATGGGAGCGGGAAGCATGGCTTCAGTAATTCATTGTTGTTGTGGACATAAAGTACTAATATTTTTAATTTCTCTCTCTCAACATACATGTAAAGGCCTTTCTATTATAAGGAGTATATCCAACTATGCTGCTTGAACAAGATATTGATTTTGCTCCTTTATTTCTTGTTCTATGAATATTTCTCCTATTTTACTGTCCAGGACGTTCGCTAAACTTACATTGGCCCATAGATGACACCTCAGAGTACTGAGGTCTAGAAAGAAGTTATGAGCATTGCAAAATAAGTTTTATACAGTTAATAATAGCATCCCAACAATTAATTATTAAGCAATTAATGCAGGTTATATGTCTGTCCTATGTCGTGTTCTAGAAATGGATGTCTACCTAATTAGTCAAGGAGCATTAACAAGAAAATAAATCATTTTAAGGATCTCCTAGCCACAGACCATCAATTCGTTTTTCTTCAACAATAATCCTTGTGAAAATGTTCACAGTTAATGTTAAATAATCATTTTATACATCCCATTTTCTTTATGTAACTAGGATTTGACTACAGCATAGACCACTATCTTTCCCTCACCAGGAGAAGAGCATATGGGGAGGAAGTCAATTTTCCTCAACAGAAATCTAATTAACAAAAAACTAAAAAGTAGAAACCCGCAAAAGGCAGCTTTTTGTTTTCCATGCATTGCATGCTGAAATAAACTCTCCTTTTATTTTTTTATTTTTGTGATAAGTAACAGATTATTTTAATAAGAATAGGCATAGCTCAAGTGTAACGCCTGGGCCCAAAGCCCGTTGACCAGCCCAAGACCCATGCCCGGCCCAGCCCCAGCCCCAGCCCAATCACCCGAATGATGCCGTTTGGCCAGGTTAGCCTTCCGTTCCGTTTTCTTTTCTTCTTTTTCTTTCTTTTCCTTTCTCTTCTTCCCTCCCCTGCCCCGACGGTTCCATCTCCCCTGTTTTTGCGCAGCTCTCCATTTCTCTCGCACCAGACCACGTTCTCGGTGGTTATGTGTTTCAGATGAAAATCTCTCTCTCTCTCTCTCTCTCTCCATACAGCGTTTTATCCCTTGATTGGAGCTCCTTCCTTCCATAAACCCTCCCCTCTGGTTTCGGTTTCGCCGCATGAATCATGGTAAGATTCTCAAATTTCTTCCTATGTTTTCTTCTATCCATGGGTTTCGGTTTTGGTACTTTTAATCACTGAAAATTTATGTATTTTCGGTAGGTGAAGTCGAGCATAGAGAAGCCAGAAATTTGGTTCTTTGGTGCCCTGTTTTGGTCCGGTTTGTCGCTTTGTTTTGGTGCAAGTTGTAGTTCACTCCAGGTAAGACTCATGGAGTCAGATTTAGAGGGTCCTCTCGTATGCTTTATTTTGAAGATTTGATAAATTTACTAGATAGATTTCTCCCCGTAATATTTTATGGAATATTTTCTCTAATTTCCGAATCCATTTTCGAAGTGATTTTTGGTGGATGTTCAAGGGATTCGTTGTTAAATTCTTTTGCTGTTTTGGTGTTGCCGATGGGTTGTGGGGAGTGTTTTTGTGTGATATAAAATGGTTGGGTTTGGTTTTGTTGAACGTATAGGATAATAAAATGGTTGGGTTTGATTTTGTTGAACGTATAGGATACTATAATTTATGGGTTGGCTTTATCAGAGTGATGCTTGAGATGAGTTGGTAGTGGGCTGAAATGATTTTTTTTTAGTATGGAGTGCGCTAGTTTTCTGGTTGGAGTGGATTATGAAATTTCATGTTCTTGGCTGTGTTAAGTTAAAAGTGTTTTGATTAAGAAGATAAATAGCCGCTGGTTGTGTGGATTTAAGGAGAAAACTTCAGTGCACCTTAAAGTTTTTAAAATGATTAAAATATTGGTTTTTTTGTGCATCTTTGGGGCTGTCCAGATTTGTAGTGGCTGGTTGCTTGGGCTTGGTTTGCTAGAAATTTATGATTTTGGGCAAGCAGCGTAGTTTAGCTTATAATTTTCAGATTAAAACTTTTGGAGTAGTCTTTAACATTAGGGAATATGTTTTTATGAATAGGTGACGAAACTCTTAGAAGTCGGACTCAAAGTTTTGATAATTCGCTGCAGGAGTCAGGTAAGCGAGGTTCATATGCTTGATTTTTAAACTAGACGTAGACTGAGGTTGACTTTCTAAAAATTTGTGCATGTCTGGTTTTGAATTGAGAACTTGAAAAAAACCAACATCAGTTAATTATTTGCATTATTCATGAAACTTATATGAAAGAAAGAAAAATATTTCTATCATGCATTGTGTAGACATGAGTCTGCTTTTTGTCATGTTATTTTCTGAAATGTGAAAAAGAGCATTTTTGTCTATTTGAGAAAAATTATGCTTTGATTGTGTTGACGATGTTTTATTTATATAAGCTTTATTCTGAAAATAGTTTGGAACTATGTGTCTTTAATAATTTTGAAAACCTTTAGCATAGTATTCTGGTTGGTATTTAACTCTATCTCTGCTTGCTCTGCTCTGCTCTGTTTTTGTTCTGTTTGGATTGGTAACAATTTCCTATCTCTGAGTGCACCCACTTTGGAAACAAAGTGGTTTATTGTGGGCTTTCCTATATGCACACTCGGTGCTCCGAGAACGAATAAGGGAAAGTTTCACCTCTGTCTCTGCCTGGTTTGGCCACCGGGGTTTGCACAACCCTACCACGGGAGTTAAACATGGTTATTGCTTTATGAGATGCTCCGTTTGATATAGTGATAATGCTCAGATTTGTTATGCCAAAGTACTTATGATTTAATTGCTTCGAAAATCATTTTGTTCCTTTATGCATAAACATGTTTTGTTTTGTATTTTATTACTTGGTAAATGTTCATGTTTACACGCTTGTATAAGTTCTTCGCTTACTGAGTTGTGGAAAAACTCACCCCCTTATCTTATATACTTTTCAAATGATTTGGATGTTCCAACAGAGGATCAATAATAGAGTTTTGACCAAATTTAAGCAGTTAGAGCCACAGACTAGATGGGAGAAAACGATTAATTTTTATTTTAGATGTTCTGTTTCTAGTTCATTGGATTTTAGAATATTATTTATTCATTATTGTTAAGCTTATTGGGAGAATATGAACCCTCTCATTTATTATTATTCATAATCTTTTAATTATGACTTGTTGGACATTTTTATATGGATTGAGATGTGGAAAGTATTTTTATTTGAACATGGTCGAAGACCTATTATTTGTAGTCGAAGATGGATTATATCAAACAGGTTGGACTTCTCGACCCCTATGAGTACGGGGTGTTACATCAAGTACACAAGGGTGTATACAAGAGTTTACACCTAATTAGGAGGAAGTAATAAAAACAAAAAAATCCTGAAAGTCTAGGCCATTGAAATCTACAACATTCAACCAAAGGAATAAGTTTTTCACAAAGAACAATCTAATATCCTCCAATGAGTGCTCCTTATCTTCAAAATACCGAAATAAACTCTCTTAAGGCAAACAAGATTACGAAATGAATGTAGAGGGGTATAAAGAACATACTATGACAAGCGATACAAACCTTTTCAATTCTAGAAGAAGAGCCTGTTGTTCAGGTATCCAGGATGAATTTGTATCCAGCTCATGGGCATCATAGCTGCATTATGATATATCAAATCTAAAGCAAGCGAGTAAAATATTTTGATTAAAGCTAACTGATAAATCATAACTTCGCCCAATATATCAAATTGTTAAAGCATGCAAATCAAATATATGATCAAAGCTAACTACTATATGTATGTATATAAGTGTGTGTGATCATGTGGGCTTTGTGCATGTGCATGCGTGTGGGGTCAAACTCCACAAACAAAGGTAAATATTGTCTCATATGGCCAGGTAAGAAATTGGCATCCTTATGAATTTTATTATCACCAGGACACTTTTCATCCCATAATATGAGTACTCACAAATAGAATTGCAAATGCTCTTCCTATATCTAAATGAATCTAGAAAGGTGGAAAACGATAGTGATTGGCTGGATAATTACTTTGCTAATTTGCAGCCCACGCCATAAATTTCAATGAAATCTACAGGATTGGAACAAACTGATTCTTATGAAATACACGTGGAGTTCTTAAAATAACAGAGGATAACCAGTTTATAATAACTTTTTGGATATGCAAAACATTCATATTTGGGCCTGTATATATCACTACTCTCTTTGTTCACTTTGCAAGTACAAATCCTTAAGGTTAAAAACATACGATGTTTATTAAAAAAAAAAATTAATGTTTTCACAAGCATGATAAAATATACTACTTTCCCAATTCATTCTCTCTCGTTCCTGTCCATATGGACTACTGATTTTCTGTACCCAAAATTAAGGATAAAATAAGAAAGCCAAGAAAAGCCATATACCAAAATGAGTTTGAAGAAGTAATGTACATATACATTATGGAGACTTTGTACCCATATGTGGTTGAATTCTAAAATAAAGGTGAACATTTCAGTGTAAATCAGTAGCAGAATATTAACATTTCCTAGGAGCAGAAAACAGACATACAGATTAAACAACCTTTTTCAACTCTCCCCATCTTCTCAAAACTCATTTATGTTTCCATACACTAGAACTATTTTCATAGTCCTAGATCCTTTTTCAAAAAAAAAAAAAACAATACCAGACAAGCCAAGGACTGAAAAGATAAATATGTCAAACTAATGAAGTTGTCCAGACAAAATTACCTTGATGGAAGAACTTCTTTGGGGACAAAAGGAGCATATGTTGTTTCCCTCTCAACTGCAAGCCTTGAACCTTATGAAATTCCCTAAGAACAGACTGGAAATCTTTTTCAAGCTTAGCATCAGTGATCTTGGCAGCCTGGAGTTTAATGAGGGAATTTCATGACTTAAGAAAATAAAACCCAATTTCAAAAACGTTACCTAACAACGACCAACGCTCAAACCAACATGGGGAAAAAGATTAAAACATCTATTAGTGGACTATAAGGATGGAGAAGGATCAAAATGGAAATTAGTCTTTTTGAAAGATACAACATGTATCCTAAAAGCTTTTACACAATTCTTTAATGAATTAACATAGGTTGAAATTACTCTAACCAGTAAAATAGAGATTTCATATATAGTAAAATATCTAGCTTCTGGTTGAATTCATATCTATTCCTTTTTTTTTTTTTGATAGGTAATCATAGAAATTTTATTAATAGAAAATGGGCAAAACCTAGGTACATAGGTAGTATACATGAGCAACACCTAGTTAGAGTTTACAATCGAAAGAAAAAGGTCATGAACACTTAGACCGTCACAAATAATGGATCCCACTAATAAAAACAAAGAATTGAAGGAGAAAAGTTTAAATTCCTCCATTTTCTCTCGCAATCTTTAAAATTTCTTGCATTTCTTTTCCTCTAGATACACCAACATATGCAAATAAAAACCATATGCCAAATGACTACCACTTGCAAGTTATCCCGAATGCCTCGTCAATTGGTTAGGAAATCCACTAATCTGAGAGGCATAACCCATGACAAACTGACTCTCATGAAAAAGTCATCTCATATGACCTTGGCCACCTCACAATGTAGAAACAGGTGATCTACTGCTTCCCTATGTTTCTTACACATACAACACCAATCCAGCATTAATACTAGACCTTTTTTTAGGTTATTTATAGTCAAGATCTTGTCCAATGGTACTATTTAAATAAAAAAGGCCGCGTTGAAAGGAACTTTTGTCTGCCATATGCTCATCCACGGGAACATAGTGAATCTGGGACTCATTGAAGTTGGTAAAATGATTTGACAGAGAAGTTCCATTTCTTAGAGCATTCTCATTGGATTGGCTAAAAGCCATCATTTTTAAACTTTTTCCCACAAATTTTATTGTTATATTTGATTAATTGTGACACTTATTTTTTGGTATTTGTACAAAAGTACACTTTTTCAAGGATGGCTATTAGCCAATTCAATTATAGTGCTCTTATTCCCAATGCCCATTGGAATACTTACTGAATACAAAGTTGTAAAGAACTCTAAAATAATATCGACCACCCAATCTTGAGTTGTCCTAATGAAATTAAAATTCCATTGAAGGGGTCCATTTGAAAGAGCCAAAAAGTGATTGTGGCATTCTTATCTCTTGCACGTTCGAGAATAGCAGGTAATGTATCTTGAAAGCAACGGTCACCACACCAATTATCATATCAAAATCTAACGCACGAGCCATCACCCATTACAATATGTTCATGTCCTTCTACTACGAGACTCATCGGGAAAATCTAGAGCTCATGTTCATAAGAAAATCTGATGATTTTCATTGGCAAATTTGCCAAAATCCAACCTTCGGAGTAGAAAGTTGGAGTCTAAGCATATAATTGGGTGGAAATTCTGTCAAATCTGATGACTTTCTACTCCAAAGGTTGGATTTTGGCAAATTTGCCCCTTTATCGAAATATAAACTCCAGAGAACGAAATTCAATGAAATGGTTAAACGAAATTCCAAATGATGATGATACGGAAATCCAAACGATAGGCTTCGCTTTTCCTTCTCCCATGTTGAAACCTGGTGCGGGTTTTTCCTAACTTCGCAGCTGTTTATGGGAGAAGAGGTATAATATTCAAGTACACCTTTACAACCGTTAGCAAATACGGAGAAGAGGTGATCTGCCATGTTCATGTTGAGACCAAAATAATTATTTTTAATTTTGTTTCCTCATAACTGGACTTTTTTTGGAAGAACCGAATTTTGGGACAATATTTTCTGTAGATTTTCCTACTTTTGTTTGGTTTGGAGGAAAATGTGGGAAAAGAACTAGACTCAAATTTATTAAATGCAAGAGAGAGAAGGGGTGCAAGAAAGACCCGGGGGGGGGGGGGGGGAGATAATGAATTGTGATTCTCTATCATGCACAATTTCTTATAATTTGTGAAATTCATTACGTGGCAGGCAGCTGTTAGTTTCTGATAAATCCAACTTATAGGTATTGTTGAGAAATAGGCAAGGAAACAAACAACAAGGATATGAAATAAACCGCAGCGGATGCAACAATGAGAAATAAAACAGTAAACAAAAAGAACATACAGATTTAAGTGGTTCAGCTCAAAATGAGCTTATATCCACTGTGGGGTTAGTTTCAAAGTTTCACTAGATCAAATGGAGGTTACAGAGAGAAAATTAGAAGATTCTTACAACAGAGAATACTCACCTCACGTGTATACACTCAATCCTCACAAGTTTCACTCAGAATAGTGGAGAAATGGAGAAGAAAATGATCTAGAAGCAAATACTGTGCACTGGCGCCGAAACAGAGGCCTCTCGTCGTCTGCGTCGTTCTTCGTCTGCCGCTGCGCGAAATGGCTTCGCGATATTTATATTATGCAATCTCGCTCGAGCGAGATTTAAACTCGCTCGAGCGAGCACTTCTAGGTCAGATTCGCTCGACTAGAAATCGGACACCTAGCGCCACGTGGAATCTCGCTCGAGCGGGAGGTCGAGCGAGGGTCGAGCGAAGTCACTGCCTGATCCTCGCTCGAGCAGGAGGTCGAGCGAGGGTCGAGCGAAGTCTCGGGTTGGAGCAATTCTGGAAGTCTCGAAGTCTCGCTCGAGCGAGAGTCGAGCGAGACAGGACTGGGCATGTATTCCTAAGCCATACTCAACAGGTATCACCTGTCTAAAGTGTTTCTTATTTATTAATTGCGTGTGCTTTTGTATTTGAGGAAATGGTTGTGATTAACTTTGTTGAATTTTTGATTTTCGACAGTGTGTATAAAGTGTTTGTGAAAATTGTCACTGAGAAAAAATACAACAATGTTTCATGTTCAGGGATCCCATGCCACCTGCTAGTTTAAACGTCTTCAAATGTCTTCCTAACTTGTCTGACCCTATATAGCTTTGTAAGTATAGTGTAAATTAATACATAAATTGCTATTAGGCAGCCACATTAACCACTTGGGAGGCATGCATCACAAAGCTATGAAGGGTCAAGGACTTCTTCGAATATCTTGAAAAAGATGTTGGATTTGTAACATGCCAAATTTCTAGAGGATTGATGTTGAAAATCCTAAAGGGTTCTCAAATGAATTGCGGCCACCCATAGATGATTAGCTAGGGCTTTGTGTTTTTCAAAAACATTTTAAATGAATTTTCTTAAGTATTGGTACCATTTTTTTTTATTGAATCTCTCTCTTTTTCACACATACATTTTTTAAAAGTTCTAGATTATTAATATTTTTGCTTCTAGCTATTTTATTTTTCAACACAAATGGATGCTTTATCTAGTGGGACTCCACAAAGGACTCTGCATGTCACAACTTCATCCCAAGCATCGAGTAGGTGGCCCACTTTTAGAGCACAAACTTTGGGTGCAAGTAGTCGATTTTCACTCCCAATAAACATAGAGATGATGATGTTTTTAATAAGGTGGAGAAGATGGATATTGGGCCAATGATTTGGAAGACTTATACAACCACTACATCAATAGAGACCAGCCTTCATCCGCAACGAGTACCTCAAGCTCGAGTTCAAGACCTCCCTTTGAAGACCTTAGCCCAAATGGAGCATTGCATCCACGCCGTCAAGGTTATAATGTTATGGTGCAATATCATCAACTCATTATGACGAGAAATATTATGTAGTATACATTTGAGGTTGAGCGGTATTTTATGAAAGAGGTTGAGGCACCTAGTCCTGCATTTTAGATATTAATTTGATGTAAGACTAATTTAATCAAGTATCTAATTCTTTCCTATATTATCCAAGATGTTCTAGTCATTCATATCACTACAGTTGCATTTGAGTTGGCGTTTAACACCAGAGGTTGACTGTTGGACGCTTACCAGAGTTCATTGTCACCATTAACCGTAGAGGCCTTTAATTGCATACAGAAATGGATCAATGATACGCCCTTGGACTAGATAATATTGGCATTGATGTTGAAAACTATAAGTTTGAATCGAGTAAACTTTTTTTACTTTTTTTTTATCATTAAATTTTATTCAAATAATTATTTAAGTATTTCAATGATTATTTTATTCTTTTTATGAGTTCATTACTATTTAACTTATATTTTTATGATTTCACATATGTAATTGTGAACCCTAGCTAGCATAATTGTCAATGATAATGTATGGAACCCCCTTTAATCTTTATTAGTGATAAATGATAATAAAATTATATTTTTATCTTAATTTCAAGTATGACCAACGATGAAACACGATTCTGCAGCTGATATTTTCTCTTTTAGTTTAATTGTGATGTTTCTTCTTATGGAGCCTGGATTTTTTGAAATAACTGGGCTGTTTTTTGTTTTGTTTAATTTTTTTTTTAATGTTTTGAACCATTGTATAGGACTTTTTATGTGATATATTTACATTAATTATATTGTTTTTCATTTTTTGTTATTTTAAGGTTAAAATGGGCCCAATTGGACCTATTTAAAGTCGAAATTTTGAATTCTTATCGGAACTCTGATTGGAGTCAAATTACGACTCCGTTTGGTGTCGAACTCAGAATCACGTTTGGGCTCCAACTCAAGTCAGATGTTGGAGACAGAGCCGAGGCCACTTGTCAGAATCCTAGATATATTGGGTATTAACTTGACATTACTAATGTTCTCTAATAGAAGGAGATTTTACGGAACTATGGTAGTCGTCCTTGTCGAGCATGCATTCGGACGGACAAAACTTGGTTTTGAATGGTCAACTATATGGTCCTTATATATATATAATAGAAAACAAACAAGAAACTAGCTAGTCAATTATATATTTAGAAATCAAGACGGAAGCCAGGTTAGAATATTAGGGTATGATTGCATTCAAAGTCAATTATCCTTTTTACATATTATTCGTCAACTTGAAGAATCAAGATATTAATTAATTACGATGGAATCTCAATATATATATATATTGAAAAATTATGAAAAATTCTATTATCAAGTTCATGATGTGTAGATGATCATACAAATAAATGGCATAATTTAATTTAAAATATAGATTTTAAAATTTAAATATTAGGTACAAATTAAATCTTAGTATAATTCAAGTAATGTGGATGGTGTGCTCTACACACTAATTTAAAAACAAATTAAATAATATATATATATACACACATATACATGGAATATGAATAGATGCAAGATTACAAATGGTAAGTGATATAAAAATTAAAATAAGTGATATAAAAATTAAAATATTGAATCATATTTGACTTTGTGAAAGTGTGATGTCAGTCCGGCCACTGATGATTTACAGTGACATTATTCCCGGCCATTTTTAGAGGAGTTTTGCTACTTAAATTATAATCATCCCTACAAATCACACATCACACTTATCTTAGTTTTTTATTTTTATTTTTATTTTTTTTTAATAGTTTTTTTAATTTTATACGTCTACCATCTAATTAATTGGTGGCTGACGTCTGATCATAAGCCTCCAATTCAATTATCCATAATTAAATATCCCTATTACATACACACACACGCGCACACACACACACACACACACACATATATATATATATATATATATAAGCAATTGGATGCATGCTCATGAATAGGCCTGTTCATTCGGGCCGGATTGTACCCGACCCGGTTTAAAATTTTATTTATTTATTAATACTTTTAAAATTTTTTTTAAAAAAAATTTAAGGAAATTTTGAATCCAAATTCCAGATTTAAGAATTCGAAATTCGGATGAACATCCCTACTTATAAACATATACATGCATGCAATAATATATAGGTGTGCATAGTCAAAATCTTATATATATTGTGTATGAACTTGACATTACAAATACGGTCTTTCAGCGATATTATGACATTAACGTATCTGTTGAAAATAAAATACGTAATAGGCCGCCAAGATTATTAATATGAAGACATTATCGAGGACTATAAATTCAGAAGGCAACATTAATAAAGTCCTAATTCCAAAAATAGACTATATTTAGCGAGGAAAAGGATATTTTGTGCTATTATTCACCACTTCCCACGACACATAATTTCGATGACTCATAATTTCAACCACGAGCGCATGACTTTGACTACTGCGTACGCGTATTGATCATCGAAAAATTTTACTGAACATCCTACTATTCCACAACTTTCACACACCACACATTATTTTATTTTATTTTTTATTAAATATTTAATATATAAATAAAAAAATAAAAAATAAAATTAATTTAAAAAGAACAAATTCAAAAAAAATATTAAAAAAATAAAAAAAAATTAAAAAATAAATAAAAAATGATGATGGGTGAAGGTTGAGAGGTTGTGTAGAAGTGTTCCATCACCATCCAAATTAACTACTTGTTTGGAGTTTATATTAGGCCAGTGCTACGTATTCCGGTACGTTTCATCCCGTTTCCCATCCTTATTTGTTTTGTTTTGTTTTTTTTACTTGATTTTTAAATAAGTGTTTTTAAATAATATCATGATTTTTTATATTTTTAAAAAATATTTTAAGATGTTAAAAAAATCATGTAAAAAAATGTTTTTTTTTCATTTTTTTACATGATTTTTTTAACATCTTACATGATTTTTTAATAATATAAAAAAATCACAATATTATTTAAAAATACTTATTTAAAAATCACGTTAAAAACATACTAAAAAAAAAAACAAATCAGGATGGAGAACTGGATGAAACGTACCGAGATAACTACCATTTTCCTTTATATTATATATACAAAGAGGATATAAGATCTTCCAATGTAATTAATTATATATATATCTATTATATTATAATGAGTAGATATCTAACGATTATCTAATAGACATTCTCATTTTTCATTTTTTTTCATTAGATTTAATAGTTATTTAACATTAGATATTCAAAGTATTAAATATGTTTTAAATTTAGATGAGATTAGTTAGATATATATAGAACCCAATGTTTCAAGTCTCGTATCTACGTATAGATTTTGATGATAACAAATAAATTCAAAACTCAAACTCAAGTTGTCTACGCATGAAGAGAGTTAAGCATATCAAGAAATCAAGCATGAGCAAAAAGAAGAACAAATTTACAAATGAACCTCATGGAGTAATTTTGTACATCTCTTAAAATTTTAAATTGGATTAAGACTCAAAATTAATATTTTCTTATAAAACATCAAATTGCATTTTTTACATTTGTATAACTTTATTAAAATATCTAATTTTAAAAATTATTATTATTTTTCCACATATGCATATAGTTTTGAATTTGTAAGATGATTGATTGTCATTTTTAACATATCTATATATTGTTTGAAAATCTTGAAGGGTGGTTGTGTGTTTTTTTGACAAATGTAAAAGATAGATGATTTTGTTTGAAAATCTTAAAAGGTGGTTCTGTGTTTTTTTTTTTTGACAAATGCAAAAGATAAATGATTCTGTTTGAAAATATTGAAGGGTGGTTGTATATCGTTTTGACATATGCAAAAAGAAAATGATTTGATTTGAAAAATAAATCATGCTCATTTTGTCATGTATGAAAAGTAAAAGATTAGGTTTGATTTTTTTGAAAAATGAATGGAGTTGTCTTTAACAAATATAAAAATGAGATGTTTTTATTTGAATTTTTTGAAAAGTAAATAGTACTCTTATTTGACATGTAAACCTTTTCAAATTTGAATATAAAGACTCATTTGCTATAAATAGCTTACTTGAATTTTGCAAAAATCACAATAAGAGCTTACATATTAATTGTTAAGTTTTACATCATTCTTTCAAAGCCCTCATTCTCTCTTCTCTAAGTTTTGTGCCTTAATTCTTGTTCATTTAGAGAAAGATATAAGTTGTACTGTATTGTTTTTATCTCACTTATTGAGGAGTGTATTCTAATAACCTACCTATTATTAGCTTTTGTATTTGTAAGAGGGTGCGTATAACCCTTGTATATGTAAAAGGTGTTCTACATAGAGAATAGTTGAATCACCAAGTGTGAGGTGATTGCAAGTGTAGCACAAATTCTTTGTAGCGGTGTTAATCAAATGTGTAATAAGTTTCTATCTCCACTTGAAGGAGATTGAATAGTGAATTTTGGATCATCAAGGGGTAGCTTGAGGCGGGGACGTAGGCAGTTGGCTGAACCTCGTTAAAATATTGAGTTTGCTTCTTCTTGCCCATACTCTTTATATTTCTTGCTACTTCGTATTTTATTTATATTTTATATTGTGTATTTGATTTATAAGTATTAAATTTTTTTATAACCCAATTCACCCCCATTTTGTGTTAGTCATCTGGGTAACAATTGGTATCAGTGCAAGCGCTCTATTATAAAATTAATTATTAGTTGAGTTAAGATCATATGACTAACATTGCAGTTACATTCGCTGAAGGTCAATCCAGTAGTCGACTTCCGCTATTTTGTGGAGACAATTATACTTTTTGGAAAGTTAAAATGAGAATATTTCTTCAGTTTCAAGGTCGAAAAATCTGGAAATGTATTGTAAATAGATTTTATATTCCAACAAAAATTGTTGATGACGTAAAGGTCAACAAGGAAGAAAAAGAGTTTGATCGTGAAGATGATAGACTTTATACTGTGAATGTAATGACTATGAATTTACTGTATAATGCTCTCAATGACAATGAATTTAATAGAATAATGACTTGCAAGACAGCAAAGAAAATTTGGGATAATTTGGAAGTAACTTATGAAAGAATTTCGCAAGTCAAAAAATCAAAAATTTATATTCTTACGCATGAATATAAAATGTTTAAAATGATTGATGATGAATCTATCTCTTCTATGTATACTCGTTTTACTAACATTATAAATAGTTTGACAACTCTTGGAAAAGTTTATTCTAACTTGGAGATAATAAGAAAATTTCTTAACTCTCTATTAAAACGTTGAGAATCAAAAGTGACGGCGATTTTTGAAACTAAAAATCTTAAAAAACTCAAAATAAATGAACTCATCGGGTCATTTATTACCTACGAGTACACATTGAAAATAGGATAAGAAGAAAAAGGAAAGCAAAAGAAGAGCTTGGCACTCAAAGCTGTTGTTCATGAAAGTGAAAGCGATAACAAAGATGAAGAAATTGCAATGATCACAAGAAAATTTTAGAGATTCTTAAAAAAAAAATAAAGTTCCTCTAAGGAAATCTTTCAAAAAATTTGTTAACAAAAATACAGGTAAAAATGATTCATTAATTTGTTATAAATATAAAAAGTCTAGACATATCAAAGTAGATTGTCCCATGTTAAAGAAAGATCGATACAAAGGCAAAAAAGTAATGAAAGTTACATGGGATGATAATTCAAGTAGTTCAGACAGCGACGTAAGTAATGAAAAATCTACAAATTTTTGTCTTATGGTTAAAGATGATCTTGAGGTAACAAATTTTGAAAATATTGAAAATCATTTTTATGAAGAATTGTAAAATGTTTTGGAAGAAGTATATGAGGAACTTAAAAATTTGGGTATCAAGTATACCATTTTGAAAAAAAAAAATTCTTATTTAACAAATGAAATTGATGTTTTAAGAAAAGAAAATATAGTTTCAAAAGATAAAAATGATGAGTTGAGAAAGAAAGTAGCTGATTTAGAAAATATTGTTAAAAACTTTACAAATGGAAAAATAAATTTTGAAAAATTTTTTGGTAGTCAAAGATGTGTTTTTGATAAGATAGGCTTGGAATTCATGCAAAAAAAAAAACTCAAACCCTATAAAAATTTCTTTGATAAATCGACTAAATCAAAATCAGAGTTTCAAAATTCTTTTCATAAAAATAAATTTTTTAAAGAAAAATATTATTACAATCACTCAAGTTTTTCAAATATGTCACATGTTATTTGTAATTTTTATAATAGAAATTGTCATAACTATCATACTTATCCTATTAGAAGAAAACATACAATGACTATTAGGGTCATATGGGTACCAAAGAATCTTGTTTCTTCTAATACTAATAAATAAAGGATCCAAAAACTTGGATACCAAAAAAAATTAATTTAATTGCTTTTGTAGGTATGTATGAAGTCTTCCATATGTAAAAGTAAATTGTTTTTAGATAGCGGATACTCAAGACACATGACATGAGACAAAACTAAGTTCATTGACCTCACTTCTAAAGAAGAAGGACACGTGACATTTGGAGACAATTCAAAAGGAAAGATTATGGGCAGGGGCGGAACTAGAATTTTGTGTTTTTGGGGGGGGGGGGGCGATCGATAAAATAAACAATAAATATAAATTTTATAAGGATGATCATCAGTGATAAAAATGTTATGTTTTGTTATTATCGAACTCTCTAAATGTATATTAATTTTCGAATTGTTTACATTAAAAAAAAAAATCAATTATTTTTAAGTACTTGCTCATATTTTTATATGATTTAAGAAAAATTTATAAATTAAAAATAAATTTGAGAATTTTATAATAAGTAATGATATAACGCTGTTAAATTTTTAACAAACTATATCTCATAATCATACAAGTTAGATTGAAATTAATAAATGAGTATAATTAATCAATTTTACAATCATATAAATTTATAATCAATTTTTTTATTAGAGTTAGACTGTTAGTTGAGTAACTGTGAGACTATGTGAGTTGAAATTTGAGTTTAAGTGAAATTAAAAGTTAGAATATAAATAGATATATATTAAGATTTAGATTAATAATTTTAGTAAAAAAAATTTGGGGGGGACAATTTTTATTTATTTTTAATTTGAGAGAAAATTTTAATTATATATATATAATTATATATAATTATATTATAAATTAATTTTTAAAAAACTTTTGGGTGGGGGGGGGGGGGGGGGGGGGGCGGTAGCCCCCAAGCATTAAGTTGGGTCCGCCCCTGATTATGGGGATAGGTAAAGTTGGTAAGGAGGTTTCTCTCACTCTCATAATTGAATATGTTCTACTTGTTAATGGTTTAAAGTATAATCTTTTGAGTATAAGTCAATTATGTGATAAATGATTTACGGTTACTTTAAAAAAGAATAAGTGCATTATTTTGAATAATTATGATTGCAATATTTGTTTTATTACTCTTAGAAAAAATAATAGATATACAATCGAATTTGAAGAAATTGTCTCACAAGATACTATTTGTTTATCAGTTCAACATAAAAATAGTTGGTTATGACATAGAAGGTTAGGTCATGCAAATATGAAACTTATTTCCAAACTTTCAAAAAATGAGCTTGGGAGAGGTTTGCCAAAAACAAACTTTTTTAAAGACAAAATTTATGATGCATGTCGGTTTAGTAAACAAATAAAAACTTCTTTCAAAACTAATAAACATATTTTCACTACTAGACCTTTGCAACTAATACACATGGACCTTTTTGGACTAAATAGAGTTGCGAATCTGGGAGGAAAATATTATACATTTGTTATTATTGATGATTTCTCTAGATATACTTGGGTAATCTTTCTTACTCATAAAAATGAGGTACATAATGCATTTACCAAGCTATACAAGAGAATTCAAAATGAAAATGGTTATACTATTTCAAACATCCGAAGTGACAGGGTGAAAGAGTTTGTCAATAAAGATATTGAGTCTTTTTGTGATGAAAATAGTTTTCTGCATAATTTCTCTACTCCTCAAACTCCTCAACAAAATGAGATAGTAGAGAGGAAGAATAGATCTCTTCAATAAATGGCAAGAACAATGGTTAATGAGAATAATTTACCTAGTTATTTTAGGCCGAAACGGTAAGTACTGCATGTTATGTTATAAATAGAGTTATATTAAGGTCTAATTTAGATAAAAACTCCTTATGAGCTTTGGGATGATAAAAAGTCCAATATTGGTTACTTTCATGTATTTTGATGCAAATATTTTATACTCAATGATAGAGATAATTTAGGAAAGTTTGATACAAAATCTGATGAAGGTATCTTTCTTGGGTATTCAACAAATAATAAAGTTTATAGAGTATTTAATAAAAAGACTTTGACTGTACAAGAATCTATACATGTAGTATTTGATGAATCTAACCGTCTACTTTCCAAGAAATCTATTGATGAAGAATCAGAAGGTACAAATAACACAAATAGTCTCAATCTCAACAAAAAGAATATAATGGAAGAAATCCAACATGGAGACTTCAAGAAAAATCATCAAAATTTAGTACAAGATGCAACCAAACAGTGGAAACATGTGAAAGATCATCCAGTGGAACAAATTCTAGGAGAACCTTCACGAGGTGAAAGTACTCGATCATCTCTTAGAAATATTTGCAATCATACTGCTTTTTTTTATCTCATATTGAACCCAAAAATATTGACGAAACACTGCTTGATGAATAATGGATTCTAGTTATGCAAGAAGAGCTAAATTAATTTGAAAAAAATAATGTTTGGATACTTGTTCCTAGACCCAAAGATCATGTTGTTATTGGAATAAAATGAGTTTTTAGAAATAAGAATGATGAGTCTGGAATGATCAATAGAAACAAGACTCGACTTGTAACCCAAGATTTCAATCAAGAGGAAGGAATAGATTATGATGAGACGTATGCACCTGTCGCAAGATTAGAAATTATTCGAATGTTACTTGCATATGCATGTTATAAAGATTTCAAGTTTTTTCAAATGGATGTTAAAAGTGTTTTCTTAAATGGTTTTATAAATGAAGAGGTATATGTTGAGCAATCTCCAGGTTTTAAAAATCATATCTCTCCTAATCATGTTTTTAAGCTCATAAAAACTTTATATGGACTCAAACAAGCTCCTAGAACTTAATATGAAAGATTTAGTGGTTTATTGATTGAAAAAAAATTTTCAAGAAGAAAAATTGATACAAATCTTTTTATCATATATGAACAGGATGATATTCTTCTAGTTCAAATTTATTTGGATGATATAATATGTGGTGCTACTAATGAAAGTATGTGCCAAGATCTTGCTAAGAGTATGCAGAAAGAATTTGAAATGAGCATGATGGGAGAACTTAATTTCTTTCTCGGACTGCAAATCAAGCAAGCAAAAAGTGGAATATTCATTAATCAGTCAAAATATATCAAAGAGTTACTCAAAAAGTTTAAGATGGAATGTGCGAAGGTAATTGAAACACCAATGAGTCCAACCACCAAACTTGATAAAGATGAAAGCGGTAAACCAGTTGATTCAAAAGTATATTGAGGTATGATTGGTAGTTTATTATATTTAATAGCTAGTAGATGTTCAGTTTATGTTTATATGCACGTTTTCAATCATCTCCAAAACAATCTCATTTGATTGCAGTCAAGCATATTTTTAGATATCTTGCTGGTACCATTGACCTAAGGTTATGGTATCCTAAACACACTACTTTCGATCTTATTAGTTATTCAGATGCAGATTATGCTGGTTGCAAATTGATCGAAAAAACACTAGTGGAACATGTCATTTCTTAGGTCATGCACTTGTTTCATAGTTTAGTAAAAAACTAAAATTCTGTTGCATTATTTACTGCCGAGGTAGAGTATGTTGCTGCAGTTAGTTGTTGTACTCAAGTTCTTTACATGAAGTAACAACTTGAGAATTTTAAACTTATGTACAATCATATTCTTATTAAATGTGATAATACTAGTGCTATAAATCTTTCAAAGAATCCAATACAACATTCTAGGACTAAGCAAATTGAAATTAGATATCATTTTCTTAGAGATCATGTGCAGAAAGGTGATATTGTACTAGAATTCACAAGCACACATGATCAATTGGCGGACATTTTCACAAAACCCCTACCAGAAGATAGATTATGCATGATTAGAAGAGAAATAGGAATGCTGCATTCCATAAATATCTATTAAATATTTTTATTTCATTATCTCAAATGACTTACAAAAAGTTGAGACTTCTAGTCTCATCTTTCAACTGCATTTACTTTTCATAGATCGACATATTATTCTCGTCTAAAAGATTAGGCAATCGAAATGAAGAGGCAAGCAAGAATTTTAAATCCTTATTCTGTTGTTTTAACTCTACTATTTTTCTATTTGACTTATAAACAAGTCGTTGAAGTACATAGATAGTCTCGTTAAACTTCTCAATTTCGCGAGTTTTGGACTGCAACCGAGCAGAAAAAACAACAATGGATGATGAGTATCGAGTCCCGAGACCCACAAACTCATAAATGGCGTCATGATCTGATTTATTAACTAAATCAGTCTCTTGTTGCTTCATGGCACCTACGATAGAAGCATAAATAGATTGATCACGAGAAGTACTGAAGGGAAATTGACGAGCCATTAAAAATTTGTAGAATGAGAATGCAGGCGAATTGTAAAGATGAGAAGAAGATTTGATGCAAATTAGATAAAACTAAGGATTGCTCTTATAAAAATGGAAATAAGAACATGATACACTATCATCTCTTCAAATCTTACTTAGTCAAACTTACAAGATATGCTGTATGAGACGGGAGAGATGACTGATTGAGACAGTTCTTGGTTCAAATCCGAAAGATTACTAGAAGAAATTTTCTTCGACATTCTGTCATTTTGGATAAACAGATACTTGATCAATGAGGAATGTGAGATTTTTCTTGTGAGTATTCGATGGGTGAAAATGATCATTTAAACAGAAATCGAAAGCTTTCAAATCTCTACAAAATCTCGTTTGTCAACAACGTCAAGCGGATTTGAATATCCTTCCACACTAAATTGGCAGAGTTAGGTCTCAGTCTTTGCAGTTTTTGTCGGACACAGATGACTCCATTTATTTAACTTCAAATCTCTGCAACATCTAATTCATCAACAACATTAAGCAGATTTTAATTTCCTTCCGCACAAAGACAATAAAGTTAGGCCTCAGCTTTTGTAGCTTTTTTCGGAAACGGGTGTCTCCAATTATTCAACTTTATATAGTTTCTACTAACGCACCGTTTTATTTGGTTATTGGTTATTGAGGGAAGAAATCTTACTGAAACCAATTGCGATTCTTTTTTAATGATGCCAGAAGGGGGACAAGTCTTATACTAGTATTATATTATTCTGTTATATATGCTAGAATCATGTCTATATTTTATTTGAAAAACTAACGCATATTTTTAGGGGGAGCTTAAGTATTACTGCAAGTTGTAAATTTATACTAAGTATTTGTCATCATAAAAAATGGGGAGATTGTAGAACCCAAGGTTTCAAGTCTCGTATTTACGTATAGATTTTGATGATAACAAATAAATTCAAAACTCAAGCTCAAGTTGTCTACGTATGAAGAGAGCTAAGCACATCAAGAAATCAAGTATGAGCAAAAAGAAGAACAAATTTACAAATGAAACTCATAGAGTAATTTTGTACATCTTTTAAAATTTGAAATTGGATTAAAATTCAAAATAAATATTTTCTCATAAAGTATCAAATTGCATTTTTTACATTTACATAACTTTATTAAAATATTTAATTAATTTTTTTTTTCTATATATGCATAAAGATTTGAATTTGTAAAATGATTAATTGTCATTTTTAACATTTGTATGTGTTGTTTGAAAATCTTGAAGGGTGGTTATGTGTTTTTTTGACAAATGCAAAAGATAGATGATTTTGTTTGAAAATCTTGAAGAGTGGTTGTGTATTTGTTTTTTACAAATGTAAAAGATAGATGATTTTGTTTAAAAATTTTAAAGGTGGTTGTGTGTTTTTTTGATATATGCAAAAAGAAGATGATTTGGTTTGAAAAATAAATCATGCTCATTTTGTCATGTATGAAAAGTAAAAAATTAGGTTTTATTTTTTTGAAAAATGAATGGAGTTGTCTTCGACAAATATAAAAAGGAAATGTTTTTATTTGAATCTTTTGAAAAGTGAATAGTGCTCTAATTTGACATAAAAACTTTTTCAAATTTGAATATGAAGACTCATTTGCCTAAAAATAGCTCACTTGAGTTTTACAAAAATCACAACAAGAGCTTACACATCAATTGTTAAGTTTTGTATCATTTTTTCAAAACTCTCATCCTCTTTTCTCTAAATTTTGTACCTTAATCATTATTCATTTTGAGAGAGATATAAATTGTACTGTATTGTTTTTATCTCACTCATTGATGAGTGTATTTTGATAACCTATCCATTATCAATTTTGAAATTTGTAAAAGGGTGTGTATAACCTTACGTATGTAAAAGGTATTCTACACAGGGAATAGTTGAATCACCAAGTGTGAGGTGATTGCAAGTGTAGAGGGTGTTCTACACGGATTCTTTGTAGCGGTGTTGCTCAAAGGTGTAATAAGTTTCTATCTCCACCTGAAGGAAATTGAATAGTGAATTTGAGATCCTCAAGGGGTAACTTGAGGCGAGGACGTAGGCACTAGGGCTGAATCTCGTTAAAATACTGAATTTACTTTTTTTTGCCTTTACTCTTTGTATTTCTTGCTGCTTCGTATTTTATTTATATTTTATATTGTGTATTTGGTTTATAAGTGTTAAATTAATTTATAACTTAATTCACCACCCTCTTGTGTTAGTTAATAGGATAACAATATATAATTTAAAATTTAGATGAGATTAGTTAGATATAGAATTCTAAATTATATCTAAATTATATATATAAACTTAATTTTAGATATTATATATAAATTAAATTTATATATAGAATTTAGATATGATTTGAAATACAATATTTTAAATTTAAATCATATACATAAATTTAAATTTAAATAACTTTTAATATATATATATATATGAATTTAAATCATGTATATAAATTAGAATTTATATTATATATAAATTTATATATATGATTTAAAATTTCTATTAATCTTTATATATATATATATATATATATAAATGTAAAACAATTAAGTTTAAATCAATTTGTCAACTACATTTATGAATACAATTATTTGAATAAATATTATTTATTTCTCATTAAATTCATTATGAAATATTAAATTCAAATAATAATATTTTATAAATAAGATTGTAATAATTATTAAATAATTATTTTTCATCATTTCATATCAGTTTATAATTTACTTTTATATAATTATTTCGTAATCAAGATATTATTGTTTTATTATCCGATGTATTACATGATTGATTAAAATTTAATTCTTTATAAAAATATATCATTTATAACTGTTTTATTAAATTAAAAAAATGTATTTTGCATGTTGTTCCTCCTTAATATATATATATATATATGAAATTAACTTAAAATTACAATTTCATGGTGTTACCTTCAATTAACGAATTTTTCATGGATTAATCAATAGTGAATAAAGTATGTAAATAATAATAATAAAAGGTGAGAAAACATCATTTATATATTGTTATTTATTAACTTAAACCTTATTGTATGTCTTGGATCATTAAATTATAGTTTGTAATTATTGAATTTGAGTATAATTGTGTTTATATTTTAAAACCGATAAATTATTGCCTGTTTTTCTTTTGTTAAAATTTATTGACTTGACTTTCTTGTTCACTCGAGTCCACATCGATCACGTACGGCTCGCGCAGGCCCAATTCTGCAGCCGATTAGTTTAAGGTCGAGATTGCTTGGGCCACCGAGAGGTGGTCCCAAGACATTTTCCGAGGACTTTTGTTTTTTGTTTTTTTAATGATTTAAGAATTGTTTATAATAATATCGTCAATTGTTTTTTAAAAATTATATAAAAATATCAAAAAAGTATCAAAAAGAAAGAAATAAATGGCCTTATCAAGACTCATCTTCCTGTGACATTCTCGATAGATGTATAATGACTCGTAAGTCTGATTTATTTTTCAAAAAAATTAAAAAAATGTTATAAAAATAAATATTTTAATATTATTTTTATTTTAAAATTTAAAAAAATTGAATTATTTATATCATTTTATATAAAATTTTAAAAAAATTGTATTAATTAAAAGAAATGAGATGAAAAGTTTTTAAAAATAAACGATGATTTAAAACAACAAAAGTCAAAATCGTTGCCAGCAGTCTGAGTCTTCTTTCAGAAAAAATCTATTATATTACCAGCTAGTATTCAACACGCGCGCCATATACCGTCCATATTAGAGATGTTCATCTGGATTTCAGATTCTCAAATTCAGAATTCGAATTTAAAATTTTCTTCAATTATTTTTAAAAAAAAATTAAAATATTAAAAAATATCTTAAAATTTCAAACCGGGCCGGATACAACCCGACCCGGATGAACAGGCCTATTCCACACATAAATTGATAAACTTATTCAAAATAATATTGATTGATATTCTAAATTTTTTCCAATAGCTCTAATATTAATATATATGGCTCATATTTTGGGTTTTTTCCTCCATCCTATAAAAAAATATCAGCATATATATATATATATATGTATGTATGTGTATATATATAGTGACGTGTGTATATATAGAAGTCTAGCTTGCAAGAGAGATCACCAAAACAAACTTTTAGAATCGAAGATTTTCTTGGAAAAACAATGGGTTTGCATAAGATCATCATGTTCTTGGAATTAGTGACGTGTGTTGCTGTGATATTGTCGGAAATGGGTGCCGCCGCTGGAGCATTTCAAATAGCCAGGCCTAACTGCAAGGATCGGTGTGGAGATGTTGAAATTCCATTTCCATTTGGTATTACTGAAAATTGCTCCCTAGATGAGAATTTCCGCATGCGTTGTCACGATTTGTCGACCGCCGGCCAACCTCCTGAACTAATCGCCGGAACAAATTTGATTGTCACAAATATTTCCATGGACGCCGGTGAGCTTGACATCTTGATGTATACATCCAATAAGTGTTATTACGAGAATGGTACGCTTGAGTATAACAACAATCCCTGGATCGAATACCTGGCTTTCACGGTTTCCAACACCAAAAACAAGTTCTTCACCATCGGCTGTGACAGTTACGCCTACTTCAATGCTTTCCGAAACGATGAACGGTTCTCCATAGGTTGCATGTCAATATGTCAAAGTCCTCAAAATGTCGAAAATGGATCTTGCTCTGGGATCGGGTGTTGCCAGGTTGAAATCCCAAAGGGACTAAAGAACTTTACTTTGGATGCTCGTAGCTATGACAATCACACAAATGTCTCTAGTTTCAATCCATGCACCTTTGCTTTTGTGACTAGACAAGAAGACTTCAATTTCTCCCGTGATTCTCTTAAAAGCCTGCGAGAGAAAGAGACCTTTCCAACGGTTTTTGATTGGGCAATCGGTGATGAAAAGTGTGAAACTGCTCAAAACAAGCCAGATTACGTTTGTGGAGGGAACACCTCATGTGATGATCCTCCAGAAGGGGTCGATGGGTATCGTTGCAAGTGCAAAGAAGGTTATGAAGGAAACCCATATCTCACTCATGGTTGCCAAGGTAAGTACGTATGAGTTGCGGATGCATCTAATGTACAAAAGCTTCCGCAAAATGTCAAGGAATATGTTAAGATCGGTTAAAGGTTTAACTAAATTAGTATTCAACTGTCGAATTTTAGATCAATACGTAGTTGAGTCTTTAACCGAATACTAAACAATTTTTGTACAAAATGACACTTTGTTGAGATTTGAGTTTCAAATAATTATATATATGCTTCAGTTTCCTAATTATAATTGCGGGCTGGATCGATCATTTTAGGTTATATAAGTTTTCCTAATATTTAATGGGTTCGAATTTTCAAAGTATACTCATGATCATGTGCGTTTGGTTTCCTAAGCATCGATCTTAATTAATTATTGTATATATTAATATCGTTGTGTTTCAGATATTAATGAGTGCGAAGCAGATCATCGGCCGAACCCTTGCAATATTACTATATCAACATGCAACAACAATGAAAGTAGCTTTACATGTATTTGCCTCGACGGATACGAAGGAGATGGGAGGATAAACGGATCGATAGGTTGCAGACCTAAAGCCGGGGCCAACCAATCAAGGATCAATGTCATTATTCCAGTCGGTAAGTATGTAGAATTATGTATATTTAATTGTATTATATATATATATATATATATTTTCTAAAAAAATATTTTTCTACTAATTGGTAATTAAGAATTTGGATCCCTACTTGGTCAAAGCATGGTTGTGTCAGCAGCCACTGGCCGCCAGCTCTATCGTTGGTCAACATTGCCAGCTACTTGGACGTTGATATGACTACAGAAAACAAGAAGAGTAATTAATATTTACAGAAAACAACAAGTCTTAATATGCTATGTATAATTTTTTGTGTAATTATTATTACATATATGTTATATATTTACCTTTAAATTACTAGTAGATCATGACAATCATGATAAGAAGGTCGTGCAATTAAGATATATATCTACAAATTAACTATCTCGGTAAAACAGTAATAAATCTCCATTAAATATTTTATCTAATTTTATCTTGTTATTAATTTTAAGCGTTAAGATTTAAAATCACTTGATATATATAAACCAAGAGCACAACTCAAAATTAATGAATTAGAGCCCCCAAGTCTGATGTTATTTACCAAATCTCATGTTTTTGCAGTACAAATAGGACTGCATATATATATATATATATATAAAGTAATGATATAATTATAACCCTTTTACAACCTTAATTTTATACAATCATGTTATAAAAAGAGTTGTCACATGAATGTATAAAAAAGTTGTAACTCATATATAACATAATTATATAAAAAGTTGTTAAAAGAGTTATATTTGTATCATTACTCATATTATATTATATATGTATATAATCTATGCTAATGGTAACTTTGTTGAATTGTTGGTGCAAACAGAGATAACATGTTTGAGTATGTACGTGCAGCTGTCAGCATTGGACTCTTAGGATTGTTTGTGGGAGGTTCTTCGATATATTGTGGACTTAATAGAAGAAAACTCATCATGTTAAAAGAGAAATTTTTCGAACAAAATGGTGGATTTTTGTTACAACAAAAACTCTCGAATTACAGAAATTCAATGGACACTGCCAAAATATTTAGTGTGGAAGAACTTGAAAATGCTACTAACAATTATGATGAGAGCAAAATTCTTGGGCAAGGAAGTTTTGGAACTGTTTATAGAGGAGACTTACCAGGTAACAAAGTTGTTGCCATTAAGAAATCAAAACTTTGTGATAAGAGTCAAATTGAGCAATTCATCAATGAAGTTATTGTGCTCACTCAAATTAACCACAGAAATGTGGTTAAGATGTTGGGTTGTTGCCTAGAAACAGAAGTGCCTTTACTAGTTTATGAATTCATCACAAATGGGACTCTCTCCAGTCACATTCATGATAAAAACCTTTCATCCCTGCTCTCATGGGAAAAACGTTTGAAGATAGCTTCAGAAACTGCAGGGGCACTCGCATACTTACATTCTTCAACTTCTGTGCCAATTATTCATAGGGATGTGAAGCCTGCAAATATACTTCTAGATGAGACCTACTCAGCAAAAGTGTCTGATTTTGGAACTTCAATTTTGGTCCCTCTTGATCAAATAGAGTTATCTACATTGGTGAAGGGAACTATTGGATATTTAGATCCAGAATACTTATATAGCAACCAACTTACAGAAAAAAGTGATGTCTACAGTTTTGGTGTTGTTGTGGTAGAGTTATTGACAGGTTTGAAAGCGCTTTCTTTTGATAGGCCTGAAAAGGATAGAAGTTTGGCAATGTACTTTAACTCTGTTGTAAAAGAGAATCGCTTGCATCAAATTCTTGATGATCAAATTGTCAATGAGGGAAATATTAATGTGATAGATGAAGTTGCTAAGATTGCAAAATAGTGCTTAAGTGTAAAAGGGGAGGATAGGCCAACTATGATAGAAGTGGCAATGGAGTTAGAAGGATTGAGAATTATGGGAAAACATTCGTGGGAAAAGTCTAATGTCTATACAAAAGAGACTTAACACTTGCTCGGGGCATCAACACACTCTTTCAGCATTGATATCAACCATGGTTCTTCTACAATCACAACAGCTGGGTTTGAGAGTACGAGGAACCACATCGTGAAACCACTAGATGACGGCAGATGATGAACAAGTCCACTTTGTTAAGTAGATATATCTTCACAGATTAATCGATGAACTTTATTACATTTTTTTTTATCCATGAACTTTATTACATTTAGATATATGTCATCATGTAGATCTCTCCTATTTGTTCATGTACAATATAGAACTTCACCATGTGCTATGTATCAATCTTCTAGGGTCAATCTGCTTACATCTTTCCTTTATTTTTACTTTCACGTGTTATATACGGCTGAGTCTTCTTGCAGCATGCTTGCCTTTCTTTCTTTTTTCTATAATAACACTAATTCATTTTCAATAGGTATATATACCTTAAAAATATATTTTTTTAAATGATGTACTTGTTGAGGAGCTTGATCTTGAATATTAGGATCTGCTCGTCCTTACAAAGATGATGCTATGGATTTGCTCAGATAAGCCCTAAACGATGATATAGATGAAATAACGAAAAATGGAACTGGGAGAGGGAGAGAATACGCGACAATAGGGGTGTGGTAGTGCAGTGGCGTTGTTGCCAATTAAAGTGCAGAGCACGATGGACTGATGGTGATGTGTGAGTCTCTTGCCCTTAGTCAAACAAAGGTGCAGGAAGAGAAATATTTTAAATCACCTACTTATTACAGCAATTTGTAATCGTCATAAAAGCAAATAAGTAATCACCAAAATGTAAAACACAATAGCGGCAATGAATGACATTATAACAACTAAAAAAAGTGTCGAAATTCATTTCTACTGTCAATACTATTTGTAGTGATATTATGTTGCCGAAAATAGTGGTTTTTAGTGACAATTTCATAATTTTTGTGAGATTCAGATTTACGTGTTTTTTTACATATTTTTTTGTTCTCGTTGTTTATTTTAATTTATTTTAATAATATTATTGATTGTGATTTATTTGTTTAAAATTATTATTTGAACTATTAGATAGTTAATGTTAGTTTTACATTGTTTTATGTTTATATTGAGTTATATTGCTTTTCTTATTAATTTTAATGTGAGATAATTATTTTAATGATTGGAATTGAATTTCTTTATTTTATCATGTAAGTTTATTTGATATGCTTTCATTATATTAATTATCGTTTTATAATTAAATTGCATTTGGATTTAATTTATTGCTGAGTTTTAAATATTTTATTTCATTTATATTAAATTGTAGTATTATCAGTTAACTTTTATTTAATTTATTGTGTTTTTCTAGTTGGATTTATTTTTCTTTATTTTTCCTTTATTCTTTTATTCTTTATTTTTCTTTTTCTTTTCTTTTCTTCCTCCTTGTTTCAGGCCCAGACCCGTGCGACCCCCCTTCCCTGCTTCCCTCTCTCGCCCGTTTTTCCCATCCCCACCCAGTGCCACCATTGGCCACCCTCTGGCGACACCGCCCAGCCTACAAGCCTCCCCACCCGCTAGTGAGTTCACTGGTACCGGATGTATCACCTCCGGTCACCCCATGGCCCCTGCATGGTCACAAACCCGAAATAGGTTTTGTGGTTTCTCTTGCATTTTCCGGCACTACCACCGGCTGCCTTGGCCCACCACCACCACCACCACTAAACTCATCACCCTCCGGAGTACAAAACCTACTGCCGGTAGCCATCCTAGCTCCTCCCTTCCTCCTCCACCTGAAATGGGTCTCTAAACGGACCTATATTCGCCGCGCCGCCATGAGTCTCACCTCCACCACCAAAATGTTCCCCCACCCCAGCCGACCACCCCCCTAACTCAGTTTCCTCATCCGCAGCCCCACCTTCTTTGTACAACCCCAAATTCGAAAATGGATTTTCACTCATTTTGAGCCAATCCGCCACCTTCCGATGGTTGTATTGCCACACCACCACCTTCATGAGATTTCCCACCCTTCATTGAGTATTTTCCTAAATTTTGATGTCAAACCGAGTACTCTAGCTCAACGTATAAAGTGACTGCTACGAGCGTTGTGGACTGGCGCTTGCTCAAGGATCTATGTTTTTATCCGCTGTAAGTATTTTCTAAATAAACTTTAAATTAAAAGTTTAAATATATTTTTGCATCGACAGATATTGTGTTTAGTTACTGTTGAAATTTATTGGTTATTGAATATTTTGTGCATGGTCGTCTGCATTGTGTATTTATGCACATGTTCATGGTTATATTTGAAAACTGAATTTTAGCATGATATTGGATATTCATGTGTTGAAAATGAAAATTGAGTTTTTATGTGTTTATGGATTTCGAGTGCGTGTGTATCACGACCCCAAGTCGGGTTGGGGCATTATCCCGGTAAAACTCATCTGGTTACTCAGGAGCGGAATATACTGAGTGACGTCCCCTGGATTATTGCCGGGCGACAACGAGGATAGGATGGTAACGCTCTCGTGCCGACTCCGTGGCTCCTCTGCTAGCGGGGGCTAAAGGATGCCTGGTCATGATACGTGCTGGGCCCAGTTAGTTAGGCATCGCCCATCCTGAAGTCACATGCGTGGTCGTTATTTTCAATATGATGATGAAAGTCAGGGTGTGCGAATGGTTCCTATAAGAGATAATTGTGCATATAGTTAATAAAATGGATATTTAGGCCATTTTCTAGAAAAATGACGAGTTTTGATTATTAGTGTTATGTGGACCATTTTCTGTGAAAATGGTTGTTGTTATAATGATTTTACGGACATCATTTTCTAGAAAATTGATGGATGTTTTTATTGGAATTTTATTGTGGACCAATCTGAGATTTTTGGTGTGTTGTCATTTTATTTATTTTGAGAAAGATGATTTTAAGCTTTATGCATATGGTGTCATGTTCATGCATATTATTGTTGCATGAGTATATTTTATATCTTGTAATTTGTTTGGGTCGTACTTACCTGCAATACCATTTCTGGCGTCGTAGTTTTTGAATGCGGAGTATTGTGAAGACTGAGCCTGAGGAGACGACTCCGCTATTGAAGTATTCTTATTATAAATTGTTATCTTGGAAAATTATTTTTCCCTTTTCATAAATATGTATTTGTATAATTTGTATTTCAGATGATTGTATTAAATCTCCTGTTGGAGAATGTGTTAAATTAGTTTGTAAAATAATTCTAAAAATTCTGGTACTTAAATATTGACTTCAATTATCCGCTACTTTTATTTATGCATGTCACGTGTTCATACACTTAGCACTTGACAATTGGGGATGTGTGATCCGTGTTGACATCATCCCGACGCCTCGATTCCCGTGTTATTTTAAAGAGAATTTGGGGCGTCACATTTTTTTTCTAGAGACATTATTGTTGTGGGTAAAAATAAGTATTTACGGCATGTTATGAGCCGCCGAAAAAAAAAAAAGTGGTAGCAAAAGCTCAAATTTGTTGTAATGCCTCAATTTTTCGCCTCGATTAAGACGTAAATTGAAGCGTCCGGACAAGTAACACAAAACTACTTATCCTACATAAACGTAAGTGATGACATGTGTGCATCTAAACTTACTAATCAAATACAATGCAAATCGCAGCAGAAAGAGGTGAATCCCCAATATATGCAAGAGATCTAACTCTTATATAAATAGATCACATGGCATAGTAAAACTATAACCTTCTTAAAATAACATATCGTATTCTACCGTCATTCAATAATCTCATTATTCCATAAGAAATGATAGATGAAACTTAAAAGAGTGAGATTTCTAAGAAATTTTAGTAAGTACACAGTTAACGAAATAAGGTATAGATAATATCAGAAATTATCATACATAGTAATGATTACAGACATATAACTTATGAAAATACTTTATGAGACTTATGCATGTCAATGACTACTATTCCCATACAAACTTAGACCTTACTTAGACCCACCATCTTATACTTATGGCTTATACTTTTCATCTTATTTCTTAATCTTGTGAGTTTTACTTAGTTCTTATACTCGATGGGCATTACGTATCGTCGTCCCCATCGAGATCTTACTTATTGCTTATTCTCGATAGATGTTACGTATCGTCGTCCCTATCAGGTCTTACTTAGCATGACGCGTTATTTTATCCATACATATAACTCATCAATTGTTCGGGCATTACATATTGCCATCTTCGTTGTGATGAGTTTCATGTCAGTTTTTCGAGCGTTACATATTATCATCCCCGTCGTGACACAAAAAATACTTAACATAGCTGGCGTTATGTATCGCCGTTCCCGCTAGTCATGTCAGTCGTCTGGGCACTACATATTGCCGTCTTCATCATGACACGACTCTTAACTTATCAAATCACGTCAATCTTTCGGGCGTTACATATCGTCATCCCCGTCATAACGTGACTTAAGTCTTATCATCGATGGGCTTAGGTTCCTCCCGATTTTCATATCATCAACAGGTTTAGGTTCTTGACCGCACGTCAGTCATACGGGCGTTACGTATCGCCGTCCCCGTCATAACGTGACTAACTTATTCATAGCTCTTATTTTTAGTTGTTCTTTTCTTACTCTTATGAATATTTCTTATTCTCTTAAATACATACCATGCCCCTTTTATTAAAACCTACCACAGGATGGAACATGCATGTACTCTTAAACCTTATGCCATGTACCCAATACAACACTTATCATACAAATCATACAATTATCATACACTTCTATTACACATATAATTCTTCTTTATTGAATCATCAACTTTTTTTCAAGGGAAAGTCTCGAATTTAAACAAACATGGTATCTCACTTGAGCAAGGTATCGAGCAAGCATCAAACGAAGTCTCATATTGTCTTTCGCTCGAGCAAGGTATCGAGTGAGAATCGAGCGAAATCTCGAGTTGTCATTCGCTCGAGCAGGATATCGAGCGAGATCAAGCGAAGGGTTCAGATTGTTCTTTGCTCGATCCATAGGTCGAGCGAGAGTTGAGCGAGGTCACGATTTATAGGATTTTTAATCTAAAACATGCAATCTTTTCACATAAACCTTATTTTTACTTACTAAAATATAAATATATGTTCTTATAATTTTTTTAGCATTTTACTATAACAAAATCCCATCCAAAACACAATGGATTTCAATTACATCATATAAGCAAGGTTTAAGCTCAACCAACAACAAACATGATTCAATAATCAATTTACTTATTCTATGCTAATATTAGGTTAAATTGTATACTTACACATTTTCTCCAAATTTGAATTGATGCTTAGGGTAGGTTTTGCACTACTTCTCCTTCAATGCCTACAATTAGCTTTCTTTTGATGTTTGGGAGGTAAAAGGATTGAATGAAGGGTTTTTGATTTCTTTTTGCTTAGTATGGCCGTGTGTCTTAAGGGAAGAGCAAGTGAAGAAACCCCTTTCTCAGAAAGGGTTGACTAATTATATTGCAATGAGAGAAAAATAGCTTGTGAAGCTTGTGATATCCGGTTTCCCAACTTAGAGTCGTGTCCAAATATTCCACCTCCTTTAGCCTCATTATCACCTCTAGGCCTAGACTTAGTTGGCTCAAATCTCATCCAATGGTCATGGTTGTACCTTCTTATATGCTTATCTTGATCAATGGCTATAATCATTCTAGTACATAAAAGGAATAAGTAACAAAATCTCAAAATATCATCTATGAGTTGTCATTTAGCTATTTGGTTCCTCCAAGTATTATACTACACCTTTAGGTGTTTCATCCTATATTGCCATCTATTTTCTCTCTTGGAAAACCACTTCGATTGATTTGGGAGATAGCTCTTATACTTGGTTGAGATAAAATATGTAGCTAGCCTTGCTAAGTTGATTTTCAACTGATTTCTCACCAATCAGATTTGTTTCTAGTTCCTCCTTAGTTATAGGAAAAATTATCCTTCTAGAAACTCTTCCACCACATGAAACCTGTAACACCCACAACCTTGAGGAGCCAGATTTTCATCCGACATAGTTTTAATGTGTGATCAAAAATTTTTTTTTAATTGTTTGTTTATTTTATTTCCAGCGGTTCCTCTAATTATATATTCTTTTTTTAAAAAAAAATTTCCTTCTTTTTCCGTTGAATTTAGTCTCACATTTCCTTCTATACTTGGATTATTGCCCTTTCCGTTAGTTTCTTTTTAACTCACTGTGGCCGTATCCCATAGAATCAGGCATCACGCGTAGCGATCCCAGTCTCTTCCGCGATCACGGCCCTCACTTTCACATCACCATGCACGTATCTTCTTCCACTAATTTTGGCAACCGAACAATATCTTTGTAGATAGGTATTTTTGGTGCATCAATTTCCTTTTCCAACAAAGTCTGCCCCCAGCATGTCCGTTTCTTCCATTTTCACGTTTTTGTTTAGGGCTCTCAGTTCACCTTATATATATAGGCATGTTTCTGAGGCTCCCGGACATGCTGTAGGGAAAAGCCGCAGCCCTCTACGTGTAGGTCATCTTTCCATCAAAGCCAAAGCGCCTCCCCGTTCGTCCCTTGTTTTTCGTTCCCTAAAACAGAGCACCCCTTCTGCCGCTTGCTCTGTCCAGTTCGGCACCACCAGCCATGGCAAGGTGGAAGTACCGACGTCTCTTAGGAGGACCTCAGAAAACGCCGACCTTGCCACCTCAAGCCCGTCCTTCCCTTCTCGTTCTAGCTGTTAACTCGCCGACACCAACGCTGTGTGTGACTCCTTTCGGTGAGTTCGGACACCACTGCTGCCGTTATTATCATCAAGCCTTGTTTCATAGTTTCTGTTTTCTTTTCACGTTAGGCTTTGCTTAAAGTGTCGGGAGTTTGAGTTAAAAATTTTCTCTTCTTCTGTTTTATTTATTAAAATATTTTTGCTGCATCCGAAAGGTTTTTGTAGTGAAACCTTTGAGTTGTAAATTACAAGTATGGTCTCTTATTTTTAATTTCCAGGCCTTAACGGATTTTGGATAATTTTATTGTAATAGAAAGATTTTATATTATTTTTGGTTTCTCAGCTCTCGTTATGTTAGCATAGGATGCTATTTTTCAAAGATAGTTAAAGCTTCGTTTTTCTTTCAAAAGCTATGGATTTGTTCTCTCAAAGCAGTTTAATGTTTTATTTTATGGGGCACGTTTCGTTGGACCTTACCGGCAGGTTTCAGTAAATTATTTTTGGTGCTATACACAATTTTGTTTTAACTCACCTCTTTCCAGTATTTTAGTATTCTTGATTTTCTGATTTCTGCATAGGTTGGGTCTGGATTGGGAAACTTGGATTATTTGATCATTTAGTGAAAATTGAAGAATTAGAGGATTTATGATATTTTAAGATTTTGGAGGATTTCGATAAATTCAAAACATTTGGAGAGAGTTGATAATAAGAATTTTGGGGGGGGGGGGGTTTATATTTTAAGAGAAGATAATGGATTTTATGTCTCACGTCCTATTTTTGAGGTTTGTGATCATTTGGAAATTTATGGAATTACATGATTATTTTATAGGTGAAGATTGATTTTGTTCAGCTTTATTGAAGATAATTCAGAAAGTTAAGAAATTCAGGTAAGCAGGGTTTCTATACTAGACTTTACATTAAAAATACAAACTGGAATTTATTTTGAAAAATATGCATGTTTTAGTTACGAAAAGAAATTTTGAAATCACCTCAGTTTTGTTTCGCATATGCATAAGAAATCGTATAAGAATAAAATATTTTCTAGCATAAACTGGTGTAGACATGAGCTATTTTGTTGCATTTTTTTTTCGAACTGAAAAAGAGTAAATATGAAAATTTCTGTATAAATGATATTTATGATCTGATTATGTTCTTGTTTTGGAAAAATCCTGTACTCGGGTATGATACGATATGATTTCTGAAACCTCTGGCATGACATTCTGGTTCTGTTTTGCTTTGTTTAGTCTTGGGTTGATACCAACTATTCTGTTTTTGGTGCAACCACTTTGATTACAAAGTGGTTTTCTGCGTGGTCTTTCCTATGTGCACACTCGGGACTTCGAGAATAATAAGGGGAAGATTCACATTTTGTTTCTGCTCGGTTGGCCGTCGAGATTTGCACAACTCTACCACGGGGGTTAAACATGGTATTTCTATTTTGATAAGACGTTTCAGTTATGCTATGCCAAAAAGATTTTCTGTTTCTGGTTACATTAAACTTTCGCTTTGATTTTTGATAATATAACCTGCTTCTGCATTTTTCTGGAAAGTAAGAAATATTTTTGTTCTGCATTCTGAATTTTGGTAAATGCTCATATTTGCACACTAATATATGTTCTTTGCTTACTGAGTTGTGGATAACTCACCCCCCTCCTCTAATAACATTTTTCAGACAATTAAGATAGTTCAGTGCATTATCAGCAAAGGTAGCCATTATTAGAGAGATTTGGTGATCATATGAGAATAAGTGCTCGTGGATACAAGTTTTTTTTTAGTCTTAGTAAATATTTATCTTCATTGATTATTCTAGTATGTCAAGTTTTGGATTGTTGCAAGTATTTGAAGTCATTTGATTTTATTAAAGTTTATGTTTAGTTTCTTGGAGAGTTTCATAAATATTTGTTAATTAATTATGGAGTGTCTTTTTTATATTAGTTGGTTATTGGAGAATTTAGAATATATGAATTTGTGTTAATTGAGATGATTTGAAGAAAATGACCTAACTCTTTAGACCTGGGACGTTACAACACCTACCTCCCCACACATGTCTAGAAGATAGAAATGGAGAGAACCAATCAGATTTAAGCTCCTAAAATAAGTCGGTGGTACAATTCATTTTTGGACTTCAGTTTCCACTCAACTCAGATCAATCCACTTGTAGCCCAAATAACCAATTGATACACTTTGATTATCCGAAAACTCAAAGAATTAAAGTTTTATATCATCCTCTTAGTGATCCATAAGATTTTGATTTACCTAATTACGAGATCATTTGAGAAAGATATAATTAATTTACTAAAACACGTCAAATTCACTCGAGAACATTCAATCCGAATTCTCCATTTGTTTTCCTTTGTTTTTTTACCCATCAAGGCATCTAGATAAATTCTTATCAACTTTTCACATGTTCCAACACATTTCAAGATCTCAGAAAATTTGATAGTCAATCACAATTTTTGTCACATGGCCAAATATAAAGCAACTCATCTAAATCGGTTGTCAGTTGACTCTTACTCCTATCCGTCCACTTCACACCAAATTGTATCATTGATCCATTACTTAAAGTCAAAAACCCAAAACATAAAAATTCGATATATACTTCTTATAGTTCTATAGTAATTGAAATCACTTCATTTGGAGCTTATATAATCTAGTTATGATTTTTCTATTGAAAGTTGACAGATAAGCCCAAAAGTACTAATCCGAACACACCAAGTGTTTGATAAATAATCCATCTCGTTTTACACACAACTTATTAAATAAAATTTTCTCATTTGACATATGTTTACACACTTGTCAATATTTTTGGATAATTGAAAAAATATATTAAAAGCTTAATCTTAATCAAAGTCACTTGTAAACTCTAAGTCAATGCCCACTACAACATGTTGGGTCTATTCCCTCGCTGAGTTTTGCCACAATAAATTATGATTGTGGCCACAATACACACAATACTTGCAAAACATAATTTCAGCAGGATTGTAGATTAAAAAAAATCAATTTTAGATTAATATTGGCAAAATACGGGATTGTTGCAAAATACATGGTTTATTCTGACAAAACATTGTGTGGCAACAAACATATTGTGTTGTCAGGAATTCACTCCATGATCAACCCACTTGTAGTTAATTCACGCTACATTGTTGCCACAAATATGCCTTATACAGCAATGTGATCCTCACTATTGACCTGCTATCTATAATAACTAATTGTAGAAATAAACAAATATCTACTGCTTGTGCCACCAATATAGGATCTTTACCTGTGACTGCACCTTGTCGTGTAAGGCTCAAAATCTAGGAATTAATCCCATAGCCTTTTTTCAATTGCCACAAGTAGATTCTTGGATAACACTTGATTACTGGCAAAGTTAGTAGTTGGAAACTACTAAGTTGCCTCATAAAGATGAATTCTCAACAAATTTGCACACTGTTTTAGCATTTTACTCACCAATATTTTCGTGGCAACATAAAATATTGGAAACATTTTGTTGCTTAGAAAGATCAATTTCCACATATCAATTTTGTAGAAAATAATGTTATCTACACTAACTTGTTTTGCTAGCGTTTTGCAATTTCTACAAACCTTCATCCTAGTGAAGCAACTAACTATGTCTAATTAATTTTGTAGCAAGTGTTTATGTCACACCCTTACTTCTTGTAGAAAAAGGAGTTTTTCCTACAAAACTGAGTAGTTAAGGGTATATGTATACATATGTATCCATCTTCAAATCTATCAATTTCTTGCACATTTACATTGCATGCATGATGAGCTTAGCATGTTTTATAATTATATATATCTCACATTAGTCCCTGTTTTATAACTATATGTTAATATCTTGTAAGTTGCCAATTAATTAATGCATTAACCATCTAGCCAAATGCACTTGTCTCTTGCCATTAGCTTGACAGAGAACTGGACAAACCGCATGGCATGCACTGGCCAAAGCATGCTGTCCATTCTAGTATTTATAAAATCTATTTACACCCACAATTATTAGACAAGCATCCTATAGTGAAATTCATATACAAGCACCCCATATCCTTGTATACCAACATCAGTACTACTGCATACAAATTGAAACTGTGTATTGAATTCATACAAATTCCAGTAAAACAAATGACATTTGGCATGGTTTCCAAACATAGCAACATCAATAACGTAAAAATACACATCTACTATATATAATTACTTCTGTTATATATAAATATAAATATCCACATAACATGAGTTCAAATGTCCAAGCATTCAAAATATAACAAGTAGCCAATTGTTATAAACTTAGCTACTTCATCTACATATAATTTCCAATGTTTATGGCAACTTCTATATTTAGTACTGCACACATCTTAACTACATGCATACATGGTGGACACATATCTACTTTTCTCGACAATTATATCGTAGTGGGAGCCCAAAAACAACACATCTTCTCTATTGGATTGATTTGACTAGGTTTGCATAATTGTGTCTTTACCACTAGTGTTCCCATTTTAGTTCTTCTGCTACCATCTACAAACCTAACTTGTCCAAGTAATAAAACTAGAAAGCTGTTATTCAATTACACATGCCGTCTCTGTTTTTCAGTTAAAATGTAATAACTAACCAATGCAAGTGTCACATAATTTGGTTATTGGGTGTCTATTTAGCAACATGCTTGGAATCCACAGCATAACTAACATGGATTTCAAGGAGATTTATTTTGCAGCCTGAATGCCACCAACATTGACTTCCAATATATTACTCAAGTATTACTGTTACTTAGTTATTAAAAGAACTTTCCATATATCAGCCATAACCAAATATTTGGGACCACTTATTTAATCATGCATGTGTTTGTATATAAGTTTCCCATAACTAACAGCATGCAGCCTTTGTTTTTGCAGTTAATATCTAATTTCAATATAGCAAGCATAAACACCATATTCTTGGGTTGTATTTTGTGAGGAACATATATATTGATTAATAAACATTGAAAACTAGGGAGAATAAACGAAAGCACAAACAAGCATGACATAACAAAATCGAATAGAGCATGAAGGCATGGTTGGGAAATCTAATATAAAGAAGTTGAAATACATGTACACTAAAATCATCTGGAACTTCACCGATTAGTATAAACTAGCTAAGAGTGAGTCAAAGTAAATAGAAATCTAGGTTTGCTCACGTGGAGTTCCGGCATTTGCGTTAACCAACCTGAATATAGGCTAAAGGATACTTACCTTTGCCATTTGTGGACAAAGTGAATGGACAAAATTTATTGGGGTATTGCAGTTTCTATTAGAGAAAGATGAGGGGACTCACAGTTATGTTATATAGATAAATACCAGTGCCACTCCTCGAAAAGACACGATAAACTGAAAATTTTCAATGCTGTTACTTGCATAAAATTCAAAATGTGTCTTCAAAACATTACATTTTTTTGAGATGCCTGCAAAGACAATCACAAAACAAGTGGCACAACAGTTTAATAAACCAGCTTACACCACCTATTTCTACAACAAACGCAACTTCCCAATGTAAAGAAATCATCACTCATTTCTGAAGTTGTGATGTGTTCTATAGTGGGAGTCAATAACTCAAATATATGTGAGAGCCATGCAGCGGAGATGTCGATATACATTACAAACATACTAGATGAATATGGAATAAATTGCCACCATGAAAATTTGGTTGCCAAATTTAGCCAGAACAACTATTTGCATCATTTTGTTTTGAGGTAAGTCTAACTATACTTGGAGAAAGTATCAAAAAGCTGCATGGTATCCCTATTGTTAAACATCCATATAAGAGTAATTGCATGGACTGGGATAGTTACCTAACAGATTTCCTTTTTTGACTATTAACAATGGGGATGGACCAGAAAAATTCTTCGACATCATTGCCGTAGTAAAAACATTCAGCAACACAAGTAAAGAATGAAGTGGGAGACTTACACAAAGTTGTGACGTTTAATTAATTTTGAAAGGCATTGACAAGGCCTTCTTTCCTCTTAAACACTAGAACAACAATATCTTAAAATATGAGTAATCAAACGTCATCCAAGTGGTGATTTAAAAGTTAACAAACAAAGCTAATGTTTAAATTTGGTAGTCTTTAAAGATAAATGTTTAATACTCCAAGAACTATGAAATGCTGACACAAGAAAAATAATAGATTGGGTTTCTCACAAGCATTGAATAAATGAAGCATGACACACAATAAGATTGATATGTATTAAATTGATTACAAGTAAGTTCAGTGTCCAACAACATAGACATAATTTTTTTTATAAGCAAACTTGTATTAATGATCAAATAATGGGAAAAATGCCAATTATTTGGACTTTATGCCCTATTAAGCAATAGCATTAGAAATATGGACACATTGATTAATTAATACTGCCATGCAGTAGAACAAGTGGGAAATTGCTGCCTAATCCAACACTAATAAAATTTTAACCCTTATCTTGAAACAATTATGGACAGAACAACATTATAGACCAACTTTAACCAAACAGCTCTAGGACGAAAATATATTTGATTGGAGATTAGGCCCTACAAAACTCTTTGTGAATGAACTAACCACACATGCATGTAGAAGAGTATGACCGCAGTATGTTGACCAGAAAATGTAAGTAATTAATTAGCTATGAGTTTCTCAAAAAGATTCAAGCAATATTACCTTCCACCAACATGAAAAAATCCTCACCATAAGCTACAATGGCATGCTCGAGAAGGTGCCACAGATTCAACTAGACTAGAAAACAAAGACAGAAAAAGATCATATGCAATAGATTATTTAAAAGTTCCCATCTTCAAAATAATATCAAGATTAGTATTTTCATCTAAAAGTTAACTACTAGTACAACTCGAGATATGTCACAACAATTAGTGTTATTGAATATTAAAAAATATATGATGAAGAATAAAATATCTCTATCTTTGCCAATTTTTCAGTTAACATCAATAATAGGCTTCAATACAGAGCATACATGAAAATAAGGTACTTAAGGCCGAGGCATCAATAGGTTGTAGGGCCTAAGGCAAAGACTTGGATTAAGGCACATTTTTAGCTATATATAATAGAAAAAGCATAAAAAATTATTTTAATTTAATTACTTGTATATTAAAAAAAAACATATATATCGATATTTTATAAATAACCCACGCATTTGGAAAAAGTGGGCCATTGTCTCTTCAAAGATGTATACAAAAAATGTTATTTGAACACAATGAGAAAAGTATACTTTCCTATTTATAATTTTCACACTGTATATGAAACTTATCTGGAAATTAATAAAGCAAGTGCCCGAATGGAATGAGATTGTGTGAAAATTTAATTATGTGAGATACAATGAGAATCTGTATCACATCAAAGGACCCAGACATAATACATTTAGCAGCGAAATTTTCATCAACATCAAATTAACTCAAACATTATAGAAGGAGGAAAAAATAAATTTCATGACTAACATATATATTTAGACATATAATCTTAAAGAATACGCAAGCAAGAAAGGAAATAAAAGAAAAACTTATGCCAATGAGTAGCAATACATAATTAGGAGCATTACTAACACCTTTATAAAGTAGTGACCTAATATGAAAATAACATATTTGATAGTGAGCTAAAATATCCCAAGAAAAAATAAAACATATAAACCAATAAAAGTTCAATAAAAGTTGAGTTGTCAAAAGAAAATAGAAATATGACAATCTAGAAAATAACTAGGTAGATAAAAAAATTTACTTTCCTCTTTTGATATTTACAATGACACTTTTAAGCATTTTCTACTCACAACCTTCAGTCTTTTTTTTTTTTTTCCTTTTCTCAGTTTAGAATCTACTTGAGATTATTAATTAGAGGCCTTTCTTCCACTAGAGGCCTTCGACAACATTCACAAGCTGCCAAGTGAACGGGACCAGCTCTGAGGGTACTATGTAGTCTCAGTACACAATCCTCAACACTAAATGTATAATATTATTGTGGACTCATGCATGGGATGACATTGAAGTGAATCTTGGGGGATAAACCAGACAAAGATCTAAAACTTGAAACCACACATGTGAATAGGGGAAGATACTAGGTAGAAGAAAGAACTAAATTACTTTAGAATGCAAACTCCTGCCATTCATACGATCTATCAGAGAAACACTACTCAATGAAAGAAAAATAAAGCTGAAAAAGGTATACACATGAAAACTAAAAATAAAACAGAAAACATGAATGATATATCACTCATACATATCAGAATTCTAAACAATAATAACTGGGCATATTACACAAACCATTAGCATATTAATTGATAACACAAACCATTGATAATAATATGAAGACTTTACGCAAAATAAAATAAAAAACTATTTGATACGTACACTTGATATATCAACCAAGCAGTTTAATCACACAATGTAGTTGCTTAAAAAAAAAATCACGCGCTGCAAGTTACACACTCCTAAACTCACATTTAAAAATCCACTAAACAAAACCAGAACCACAAAACCAACACTTAGAGCACTCTCATTGGATTCTCCAAAGCTAAAGGACAATTTAGCCATTGTAAAGAGAAATTTGGCTTTTGGCTACTCTATTCACATAAGTCCCCACATTGAAATGGCTATTATTTGATTATATAACAATATAATAATATAACCATAATTTGGCTTTGACTATTCACAGCCAAAGTTTACAGCAAACCTATATGGTCAAAGGTAGAAATTGAGCAATTTAGGGGCCATTTGCATTACTGTGCAGATACAGCACGCTATCAAGTAAAACATTTTTTTTTCTGTTATCAATTTATCATTTTTAATTGGCTAAAGAAACTATCATTGTTAATCTATCATGATACAAACTTGGAAGTCCACTAGTAGTCTCTGAGCAGACACGAGTGAGAAAAATGTGATCAATCTGAAGAAATTTTTGAAGACATTAATTTCTTTTCTTTCGACCTAATGAAAGTTGTGATATATCATTTTCATCGCCTCAGGCCCTCAAGTTGATGAAGACTCATATATAGATTAAGAAGAAGAACAACAAAAAAGTTTCCAAACATCTCACACCTTTGATAACTTAATCTTATGCTTTGTACAAAATCGTTGCAATCCCTGCAATGATAATTATACATTATCTTGGAACCAAGTGCCTGTTGTCAATGCATGCCACTATTATGTCTCGGTATACTAATTATTGTTCTAAAAAAGAACCCCACGCTTTGTACCTAAATCAGACAATGTCTTGTTCTGCTTATTGCTATTATCTACAGCACATTATACTATATAGCTGACACCACGAGTGGGGAAAACAACGGATGTGGTTAGGAACTGTTAAACCATCAAAGCTCAACCTAGAAGCACAGTAAATTTACAATGACAGCAACAATATAAATTTAAAATGTAACCTTGGATCTGCTTTTCATCTTATCCTCCATCCTCCTATGGACAAACTAATTCCTGAAAATCCTTTTAACTATACTTATCTACCTAAAGAGCTTCTCATTAGATCTAATTTGGCAATTATTCAAATTTAGCAAAGATGGGTAATTCTTGCCAAACTCGGAGTATGTGTTGACTCAAATGCAAATCAACATCCTTAACTTTATGCCAGAGACTCTCTCATAAAAAACATTTAAGTATGTTATCCAACATATTTATTGAGATTGAAAGATGCTACATACAATGAATCTAGCACGTATAAGAAATTCTCTGCATACGAAAGGCTGCTGGATGGGAGAACTAAAGGCCCATTTGTCCATCCTCAAATAAGTTGTTGCAGCAATGGTTGGTGTAAAAAAAAAAAAAATATTGATTTTACTTAAATCAATTGGAACCAAATTTGTTCACTGCAAGCCTATAGCAGCAACAGTAGCTGTGCTAACAAAACTTTAATAGGAAAGGCTTAAGTTTCAAAGACCAAGCATGTAGCATTGATAATTATGAACAACATTGGAAGGCAAAAAAGAATAAAAGAAAATAAGAAAAGAATAAATTAAATAAGCAAACATTCCCAAGAATATGTGCTACTTGTTTGTCTTTCACTTGTTTTGACTGATAAAGATCTTGGCCCTTTATAAACAAAACTAATTATGAGAAACGTCAAAAAGTTCAAGGAAATGAGACAATAAGTTCAAAAAATATACAAAAAACTAAGTAAATAATTATCTAATTGAATATAAAACATAACATCTACAAAGAGAAAATAAAAAACCTAAAGGCAAAATGCATCCACGATCACTGTCCTCAGATACAATTAAACATGATGTAAAGAATTTATTTTTTTTTATAGGTGTAGTTAACATGGATTGAAAGAAGTTAAGCACAAAATAAACAAAAACACATGAGGAGAGAGAAATCTGCACCTAAGTGAACCAATAATTTATAGTCGCCAATTTCTAAGCCCTTCCATTATGTTTCCTGCTCAAATCCTGATAAATCATAGATGTGAATCAATTATCACCCTTTGATTGGCTGCCTCCCATGCTTGGCATTCTAGGGAAAAAGAATGCTCGGCTCTGATGAAACCAAATAAACTGACAATAAATATAAAACATTACATCCACAAGCAAGAAGTAAAAATCCTAAATGCGGAATGTGTTCACAATTTCTAATCTCAGATACAACAAACATCAAGACAAGAAAATAGAATCATAGTTGATATGATCTATAGACTAAAAGAGATAATAATCAATGCACCCATGCCTCTATGCTAAACACAACAAGAAATAAATAAACAGTGAGCAATGCGGCCCCTATGAAAATAATTTACACTAAACAATGAGCAATGCTGCCCCTGTGAAAATAGTCCATAGAGATGAAGAGAAATCCAACAACAACATCGCATGGAACAAAAGAAAATGCAGAACAAAAACAGAACAAGAAAAAATTAAAAAAATCGACTCAGTTTTTTTTTATATAAATACAAAAAAAAAAATCAACACAGGTTTTGAATAAAAAAACAACGAGATGACAAAAAAAAGATTCATATCATCCCACAGATTCACATCCAACAAAGAGAAAATAAACAAAACCATATGACGCCTCATGTATAAGGATTTTTCATCTTATCTTGCATTTCATGTGTCTCTGAGCATCAGATCAAAACCAGACAACATAAAAACAAAAAAGAAAAGAAAAGAGGCAAGCTATGGTAGAGAGAGAAATAGCGTGGTGAGGGAGAAACCCTAGGCGAAGATCCCATCAGCAAAACTTCGAAGCCTCTAAAAAATCAAAAGTGAGAACCAATCCAACCTAGCTGTGAAAAATCAAAAGTGGAAATCAAACAACTAAGAAAAAAAATGAAATTAAACAACCAATACATATTGCATTGACTCTAGCGGGAAGAATCTCTACCAAAAATTGATTGGAAGCCTAGGTTGTGACTGAGATAAGAGAAACAGAGTGAGAAGGAGGCGTTGCAGCTAGGTCTTAGGGTTTCGATGGTTTGGGGGGTTGCATCTGGCGTCACTATGGCTGCGGGTGGCTAAGTTGGTGATTGGAGGTGATACACGACATGGCTAGCAGCAAAAAGGAGAAAAATCGAGGAGTGAGAGAGCTATGGGATGGGGGGTTTGCATCTGGTGGCTAGAGGTGATGCACGGCGTTGCTAGAGGCTATCGTGCTTCATGGCGCTATTGACAGCGGCAAGGGTCGTGAGGTTTGATTGAGAGAGAAGAGAGGAATATGACGTTGAGAACTTGAGAGCGAAGAATTCGGAGGATAAAAGAAAAGATGTCGAAAATGACAGGGATAAAAATGAAAACTCACTGAGAGTAGAAATAGTAGAAGAATAAAGGCCCGTTTGATTCAAATATTCAACTCACTCCTATTTTATTATTATATCTTTATATTTTTTTATATAAAATATAAATTCTTACATATTTTTTAGGCCCCATTTAGATTTAGAAATGAGATGAGTTGAGATGAATTTTTTAATATTATTATTATTGTAGAATTTAAAAAAAATATATTGAAATTTGAAAAATATGTATTGAGATTTGAAAAAAATATATAAAAATTTTTATTTTGTATAAAAAATTATAAAAATATAATAATTAAATGAAAATAAGTTAATATGAATTTAAACGAGTTTTGAATACAAACTGACTGACTTACTACGGAAATTACAAATTGTCACCAATAAGTGTGTAGATATTATAATGACCAAGTTCACGGTAGCGACCATGATTGTTTGACGAAACAATAACTATTATCGCCGATAATTGTGTTGAAGTGTCAATGTTATTTGTGACGATATTATATTGCGGAAATAAGAATGCTTTATTGAAAAATTCATTCTTTATTTCTAAATAAACATATTTTGTAAATAAAAAGTCACTTTTTGCTACAATAATTGAATTGCTAAAAAAAAGAAAAAATGGCCACAAAAGGCCTGATATGTTGTAGTGGCATATATATCCAATTCAGATTTGTCACTTCAATCTCAATTTCGTATTTGATTAAATCTACATCTCTTAAAACTCAAAACATAAGAATTGTAGATATTTCTCTTATCTTTTCAAATTATCTTAAATCATTCAAATCCGACATTAAATGAACAAGCTATGTCCAATTTTTCAAAATGTGTCGAATCGGTGCCTATATCTCGCTCGAACCAGAAGTCAAGCGAGAGTCAAGCGAGATCTCGGGTTAGACGCTTTTTCAACATAAAACAAGCCACTTTTGTACCCAACCCTACTCCTAACCTTCCAACATACATTTATAAGTCTTTTCTTTTCTTTGTTATACTTATTCCTTATAACCTTATTCATGACTAAGTCTTTATTTCTACTAGATTTCATACCAATAAAAGGCTTACAAAAACTATATACATATATCAAAAAGTTATTTAAAATGATTTTAAAGAAACATAATCATGCCACATATAAAAATTAAACGGATACTTAAAAAATCCGAGTTATCACATTTGTTGTAGTGTGTTATCTTCAATTATGTTTTTGTTATCGATATTAATTAGATATTTTATATATTAATAGTACTACACCCTTTATTTTATACACATTTCGTAACAGGTTTTCTACTAACCCAAGAAGAGGTTTCCATAGTTTTTCTTTTTTGTTTGCCCATTTTTTTTGTCGTTGATATTGCCCCATGGATTAGGTAGGATTCCTCTAATGAGGGGTGGTAATATGTAGTGACACCATCTGTTAAACCTATGAACATGATTCGTTAATCCAGCACTGACATGACATGCCACGATAATTGTGGGTTTGGATTTAGTTTTAATAAGTTCAGATTAAAACAGATTGCCTCATTAAGACACGATTGTTTAACGGATTGATAATGGATCAATCCATTTTGACTCATTAAGAAAGTTAAAGCTATAAATTATACCATTATATCTTAAAGAGAATTGTTAAAATTTTAATTTTGATATTTTTATTGTTTGGATTGTAATTTTAGATTTGTAGTTAGTTATATAGTTTTTAGATATATTGTGATTTTAATATTTAAAAAAAATCATGCTAGATTTAATTATATTAAATGGGTTAATTTTGGATCTTTTTAACTCGTTTATATAAACGGGTTGAAATGAGTCGGATTGTGTCATATTCACTAACGGATCACAACAGAGTAACACGATACGACCCATTATGTTAATGGGTCATGTTAAAATTTGAGAATTTGACACGATATATAAGCTTAATGGGTTGAGTTTAGGTTGACACATATAATATAATATACATGACTTGACACAATACAAACACAATTCATTAACACAATTTGACACCCCATTATTTCCTCCCTAATTATGTAGGCTTATGTTCATTGAACTAAAATGATTGTTTGGTCACATGATTTGGAACATTACTTGCAAATTGGTGAATTTCCTTATTTTGATGAAACAAAGACTACAACAAAGTAGGCCTTTTCCAATGATTTATTTAGTTGGAATAGTCCATACAAATTGCTGGTACAAGCTACTCTCAATGGTATATCATTTGACGCATATTGGACGCCAATGAAGTGTCTGTTTTGGACAGACTCAGCTACTTGCAAAAATTGCCATGAATTCTTGTTAGCTTATTACAATATCTTTTGCGTCTGATAGAAAATCGTTACTAGGTAGCTTTTATAGCAAATGGATAACAGTCACAATGTTTACAACAGCGCCCATTAATCAGCCTTTGCAGGTTTTCCAATGATTTGCTACTCTATTGCAGTATGCATGCAGTAACTAATTGAATAATTTAGCCCTTTGGTCCATTATTGAATAATCTGATTTTGTGTAGTTTTTTTTTTTTTTGCTTATTATAATTATTTTTACTTTTTCATGTATATGAATATGGATCAATTTACTTGTAATTGTGACTATGTTCACTATCAGCCTCGATTGATACCCAAAGTTAATCTTTTTGTCGCTGCAAATAGTCTTACAGAAAAAAAAATGAATTATGAAACTCACTAGTATTTAACCATCACAAAAATACCAGAACAACATCCACAGAAAATATCTATTAACTATCACATAAGAAAACCCATAAAGATAATTCTGCCATTTGGGTGCCCCCAAATCACTTACATATCATGTCATCTCTAGGACCTAATACACTATATACACCTGTGCAGTGAGTGAACTTATATATAATCAAGAGATTGTCCTAATTCAGCTCAAGTAGATATGATTCCTGTGGAAGTCTTACACATGGTCTCAATCAATTGCGGCATTCTCTTACAGTAAATACCACCCTTCGCATCAACTCGTGTTGCTTTAACCATCATGCTTGGGCTCATGTACACCAGTTTCCATGTACCATCTTTGGCAAACTTTTATGAAACATTATACTCATCCTTGATGCAAAACCCCCTTGGAACCACAAAAACAAAAATTCAAGAAAGGGTCCCCCATAGGTTGATGTATATATTGTGCATTGCAAGAGAGTTATTTTGTAGTAAACTTATATTAGGGAGTTAGCTTTCTGTCATACACTGCAATAGCTTCATGCTAGCTGGGATTATACCCCAACACATTCCTTTGTAGATTCAAACACAAATTTTTATAAACTTGACAGCTAACAAAACAGATACTTTTTTTGTAGACAGATAGCAGATTTTTTAGATACATGCACAAGTGCTTTTTCATTTCATGAGTATTTTTCTTGCCAAGGTTTAGTTTTTCCCATGTATATTTAGATGACATGTCACCAACAAAAATGCATGAGAGATGAAAGTTGTACCAAATTGCAGCAGGTGTGTATCATATTGTAGATAAATTAAATGTTTATTATGCAATCCAGCAATGATATGATTTAACCATATATGAACAAAATGCAATTATAGAAAGGCAAATACGTACTTGAACATGTATAAAGGTGCTTGAACATAATTGGAAATATTCCCAACAGTACCTGGAATTGGTATATTTAAGCTAATATTATTCAATGATCTGCAATTGATATAACAAATGAAGAGCTTCAGTTTATATTGGCTACGTAATGAAATTGTACTAGGCATACCCAATGGGAGATTAATGCAGAAAAATAGACCCTTGATCATCTTGAACATCATTGTCTATTAAATAGAATATAAACCAATATAAGATGCAATGATGCAACAAAGAAGAAATAAGATGCAATGATGCTCAAGAATTGTGCAGGACCAAGTTTTACAACAAAGAGAACTAGTTCATTAATTAGCAAGAACGACCCCAGAAATGAAAAGATTTTATGGGCTACCTCACGTGGCTGTTATACCCTTAAACCTAACCCCACCACAGAAACCTCGTAGTCCTCTTGTCATTATTAAAGATTCCAACACATTTAGACACTTGCAGAATTCGATTACATCTCCAACAATGTACCCTGTTTCTAGACATGAAAATGTAAGTAATGCAAGAACTAACAAGCACTAACAATGTAAGTAATGCAAGCACTAACATCTCACTTTCTCGAATATCCCTGCAACAAAATAGAAAACGTTATATTATTACTTGTAAAAACAGAGTTAGATTATTAAAGAAAGAAAAATACAAGTAAACGAATAGCTACACGAACCATTTAGCGATGAAAGAATTCTAAAATTCTAACTCACCACAGAAATGTACTACCCAAAGCAGATTTAACCACCATATTGAGATCCCCAACAATCAAATCCAACGAATTCAGGAGTCATTACATCCCCACTTCCACTTGAGAGATTGGAAGCTAAATTTCTACGACTTTTCACTTCAAAACTGTTATAACTGCAACAAGAAATGAGGAATGAGTAAATGCATAATGTTGCAACTCCAAAAAATATTGAAAGAGATCAATAAAACACCTTATTAATGCTACAGTGTCCGCGCCATCAGGAAAAACAAATTCTTCTAACCAACGCACTCTGCATGCAACAATCTGAAAAGATTCCAGAATATTTTTGTAACCGTCTCTATACACTTGTCCTTCTCTAATTGCTTGGTGTAATCTGGAATGTGTCCAGACTTGTCTATAAATAGATTATACAATGTGTAATTCAAATCAATGGAAAATGAGGAACAATTACTAGGAAAATATGGTCTCTGTTTCTTTGTATAATTCTCTCAAACAATGACCGTGCATCTCATCTTTTCATCTATTCAACATGGTATCCAGAGCCTAAAGACCCACGTCTGCTACCTTCATGGCGTCACCCTCTCATTCTCCCCTTCCCAAAATTCCCACCTCTATCACCACTGCCGTTTCCCACTCTGTCAGCCTCAAACTTATCTTAGACAATTACGTATTATGGAAAATCCAAATCGTGCCTTTCTTAAAAGGACACCAAGTCTTTGGCTATGCCGATGGAAGCATCACTGCTCCTCCAGCCATTATTGATGACATACCAAATCCCTTGTTCACTCAGTGGCAAACACAAGATCAACTCATCTTATCAGCCATCACTACCTCCATTTTTGAATCTCTACTCCCTCAAGTTGCCGACTGCTCTACTTCCCACGAAGTATGGGTCACCCTTCAAAATCTCTTTTCTGCCAGGTCCACTGCTCATCTTATGCATACCCAATATCAACTCGCCACTATGAAGAAAGGCTCAGACTCCATTTCGGATTATTTTAACAAAGCCAAAAACCTTGCATCCTCTCTTGGTGCCGCTGGTAAACCCCTCTCAGATCTTGAATTTTCTATCTACCTTCTTGTGGGGTTAGGCACCGACTATGACCCACTTGTTACATCTCTCACTACTCACCCGGATCCTATCTCCACTCCCCAACTCTACAGCTACCTTCTCAATCATGAATCTCGCATTTCTCATCAAACCCAATCCCTTCTCTCTGGCTCTCAAATATCTGCGAATATTACTGGCTTTCGCCCATCCAACCCAAACAATTTTACCTCTCAGCGCGGTCGCTCTTCTCAACGAGGGGGTCGTCGTGGTCGCGGTCCACATCGCGGCGGCAACAATGGCTCTCGAGGCTTTTACCAACCCAACCACAGTTCCAACTCTCGCCCAGATAGCCGTCCTTCGTGTCAAGTCTGCAATAAGGTTGGTCATCTAGCGATCAACTGCTACTATCGCTTTGACCACTCTTACCAGGCTCCAGCACCCTCTTCCTTGACTGCTAATTTCACGGCACTACCTTCAGCTTCCTCAACAAATGCCTGGTTCCCGGATACGACAGCAACTCATCATTTTACGCCAGAATACACAAATCTCAACCTTGGATCGTCGCCTTACCAGGGCTCAGACCAGATCAGTATCGGAAATGGCTCCTCCTGACCCATTCAAAATGTCGGCTCCGCTCACCTTTAGTCACCATCTGGCAACTATCTCTTAACCCAACTCCTTCATGTTCCCTTACTTTGTCGCAACTTATTATCTGTCCGCCAGTTTTGTCTTGACAATCAAACTTACTTTGAATTTCACTCTGATTTTTTTGCTGTGAAGGATTCTCGTACCCAGGCGGAGCTTCTTCGGGGACCGGTTGAACATGGGTTGTACGTTCTGCCTTTCTCCACTGCAACCATTGCCACAAACTCCTCTCCCTCACCTCAAGCTCTTCTCACCGCTCGCAAAACAGATCACCTCTGGCATTTCCGTCTTGGCCATACCTCACCACGAATAACAGCTGCAACCCTCTCAAGATTTCATCTACCGAGATCTAACACTGGGCTCTCTCATTGCTCCGCGTGTGTACAGGCCAAGGCCCACGCTCTTCCTCACCACTTATCTACGAACCGGTCTCCCAAGCCCTTTAATCTGTTATTTCTTGATGTATGGGGCCCTGCCCCTCAGTTATCCACCAGTGGTTGTCAATACTATTTGTCCATAGTTGATGACCACACCAAATATATATGGCTGTTTACCTTACAATCAAAATCCAATGTGACTTCTATCATTCTCGCTTTTATTCAATATGTCAAAAATGTCTTCTCTTCTAATATAATATCAATTCAAAGTGATTGGGGAGGTGAATTTCGCCCATTAAAACCAATTTTCCAAAAATTAGGCATCATACATCGCATCTCGTGTCCCTATTCACACCAACAAAATGGTACCGTTGAACGCCGTCATCGACATATTGTCGAAACCGGCCTTTCTCTTTTAAATCATGCATCCATGCCCCTCAAATTCTGGGCCGAGGCCTTTCTTACCGCTACTTTTCTTATAAACCGAATGCCCACCCCGGTCCTTGAAAATAAAACACCCTTTGAACTCTTAATGGGCCGGCCTGCTGATTACTCATTCCTTCGGGTATTCGGTTCCCTTTGCTGGCCCAACCTCAGGCCCTTCAATCACCATAAACTTGACCCACGCTCCAAGCCATGTGTCTTTCTTGGATACAGCCCAGATCATCATGGGTACATCTGCCTCCATATTGACTCGGGCCGGAGGTACATCTCCAGAGATGTCTCCTTCGTTGAAGATCAATTTCCTTTTGCCAAAATTCCTAACTCAACTCCATCCACCAGCCCATCTTCCTCATACCCTATCACAATCCTTGATGGGCCTGCAACGGATCCATCACAATCATCCACTTCCTCGGCCCAGCCTTCACTATCCACGGATCAATTCACTTCTCCACAGACCACTTCCCACTCTCCCTCGACCTCTCGTTCCCTCTCATCTCTCTCAAGCCCTAGGTCTTCCTCCCGTACCAGTCCCCTGCACCCCGCTCCTCCTAATCTCACACCAAATCACTCAAATTCCCTTCTTCGTGTTCCTCCCTCTGAATCTCTCCACCCCATGATCACTCGATCCAAATCAAACACCCATTGTCCTCGCCTTCGGTCCGACGGTACCATCCCATGGCCTCCACCAAAACCAAACCTATCCCTCACCACTTCCACTCTCTCGGATACTCCAGAAGAACCCACTTCTTTCACCGAGGCTTCCAAATACCCTGAGTGGCGCTCTGCCATGCACCTAGAATTTCAAGCCCTTCTCCAAAACCACACATGGCAACTCGTCCCACCCTCACCTTCCTATAATGTTCTCGGTTCAAAATGGATTCTAAAGACAAAACGTCGAGCTGATGGGTCCCTTGAGCGCCGCAAGGCACGCCTTGTGGCCAAGGGTTTCCATCAACAACCTGGCCTTGATTACTCGGAAACCTTCAGCCCCGTAGTTAAACCTGTCACCATTCGCCTCCTTCTTTCCATCGCTGTCTCTTCCAACTGGGCCATTCATCAATTGGACGTACAAAACGCGTTCCTCCACGGTGATCTCGAAGAAGCTGTGTTCATGCAACAACCGCCGGGATTCGTTAATCCAGATCAACCACACCATGTCTGTAAGCTCCAAAAATCTCTCTATGGTTTAAAACAGGCTCCTCGAGCCTGGTTTGCTAAATTGGGTGACAAATTGATTGCTTTAGGTTTTCAACCCTCTCGATCTGATCCCTCCCTGTTCACATTCAAAAATTCGTATGGTTGTTTGTATATACTAACATATGTAGATGATTTCATTGTGACTGGATCAAATTCTACTTTGATCTCTAATTTTATTCAGTCCCTGAGCTCTTACTTTCCTGTTAAACATTTGGGTGAGTTGCATTACTTTCTCGGCATCGAGGTCAATCGGGTCGCATCTGGTCTATATCTTTCACAGTCTAAATACATCCACGATCTTTTAGTTAAAACAAATATGCATAAGTCAAAACCAGTCTCCACTCCTATGTCGTCCTCTGTGAAAATTAATGCCATCGATGGCAACACTTTTGAGGATCCCTCTTTGTATAGGAGTGTAGTAGGCAGCTTACAGTATCTTGCATTTACTCGTCCTGACATCTCCTTTGCTGTTAACCGTGTGTGCCAATACATGCATTGTCCACGGCAGCCCCACTGGCAAGCTGTAAAACGCATACTCCGTTACTTGAATCACACCAAGTCTCACGGTCTTCATTTTTCTCATCTTTCCAAACCAACTCTCTCAGCCTACTGTGATGCTGATTGGGCAGGTTGCCTTGATGATCGTCGATCCACTGGTGGGTTTTGTGTTTATTTTGGCACACATCTAGTTTCTTGGGGATCTAAAAAGCAGCCAACAATAGCTCGATCGTCTACTGAGGCTGAATATAAGTTAGTTGCTAACACCACCTGTGAACTCCTCTGGCTTCAGTCATTACTTCAAGAACTGGGCATATTTCTCAAAGCTCCTCCCCTCATATGGTGTGATAACTTAGGGGCGACCTATCTCTCTGCCAATCCTGTTCTTCACTCCAGAACAAAGCATGTCGAACTTGACTATCACTTTGTACGCGAAAGAGTAGCTTCCAAGATGCTGCAAGTATCCTTCATTTCCAGCAAGGATCAAATTGCGGACATACTCACAAAACCACTCTCTTCAGCTCGGTTTCAACTTCTACGATCAAGCCTCAACATCTCCAATGTGCCGCTTGACTCGCGGGAGGGTATTAATGCTACAGTGTCCGCCCCATCAGGAAAAACAAATTCTTCTAACCAACGCACTCTGCATGCAACAATCTGAAAAGATTCCAGAATATTTTTGTAACCGTCCCTATACACTTGTCCTTCTCTAATTGCTTGGTGTAATCTGGAATGTGTCCAGACTTGTCTATAAATAGATTATACAATGTGTAATTCAAATTAATGGAAAATGAGGAACAATTACCAGGAAAATATGGTCTCTGTTTCTTTGTGTAATTCTCTCAAACAATGACCGTGCATCTCATCTTTTCATCTATTCAACACACCTAAATCAGATCAATTCAACTTTAAAAAATGCACAAAAATCAAACCATAGTTCAAACTCCTTGCAAAAAATAAACCACCAAATGAGAGCAATTGAATAAAAAAAGAAACCCATAAATGCTGCTCCTTGAAGAAGAACTCCAGAGTTCAGAGAAAGAGGCAAAGTCCTTGCAAAACGAAAGAAAGATACGATCGGATTCAATCATCCATAATTGAAAATTTATATTATATATTATGTACTCAAGCAATTGGATTCTAAATAAATTAAAATATACAAACACATGATACATGCATGCAATATACATGAAGGGATGTGAAATTGAAATAATTATAATACATGGTCATATATATGCCACCTATCAATCGATCGAGCATATTATATATATATATATATATACAGCTTTGTTCTAGTCTCCAATTTGCCCTAGTCACAACCAAATTAATTGTTTGAGTTATGCAATGTGGAAAATATTCCAATTTAATAAATTAAGATCCAGCCATTTGGATGTTGATCAGCTTAGATGATTTCTTTTAGAAACGATACTTGTAGTCGGTAGTGCGCAATCGTCGTGCAAACGCTTTAAAAAAAATGAAACTCACATGAGCATTGTGACGCCCCCAAATTCTCCTTAAAATAACACGAGAATCGAGGCGTCAGGATGATGACAACACGGGTCACACATCCCAACGACAAGTGTCAAATGTGTGTACACACGTGACATACATAAAAAATATAAGTCGCAGCGGATAATAAATTATTATCTAAATACCAGAAATTTTTTAGAAATATTTTACAAACAAATTTAATATAAACTCTCCAGCAGGAGATTTAATACAGTCATCCAAAAATTAAATTAAACAAATACATATTTATAAAAAAGGGGAAAATAAATTTCTCGAGATAACAATTAATAATAATAACACCTCAATGGCGGAGCCATCTCCTCAGACTCAGCCTCTCCAAAGTCTGCATCCAAAAAACTACGGCGCCAAGATGGCATCACAGGTAAGTACAAACCAACCAAACCAAAAGACAGAAATACATTAATGTCACAACAACAACCATAAACAATTACCATATGCATGAGACTTAAAATCATTTTCCTCAAAGTCGATGAAATAACCACAATCGTCAAAATCCCAATTTAATCCACAATAAAATCTCAATAAAATCACCCATCATTTTCCATAAAATAATATCCTCAAAACCAATCATACCAGGCGTTACGTATCGCCGTCCCCGATATGATATACACACACACCCGAAATCATAATGGGCGTTACATATCGCCGTCCCCATTATGATCCACACACACTCATTTCATACCGGGAGTTACGTATCGCCGTCCCCGATATGAAATGCACACCCAATGACCATAATGGGCGTTACGTATCGCTGTCCCCATTATGTCATCCACACATACACACACGCTGATCACAACGGGCGTTACGTATCGCCGTTCCTGTTATGACTCAGCCCAAAACCATTAAAAGCCATTAAACACAATTTAAATCCCAATTTCCATTCTCAACACATGAATATCCAAAATCATGTAAAAATCCACTTTCCAAATATTTTCATGAGCATGCGCGTAAATACACAATGCAGACAACCATGTAGCAATTATCCAACATTTAATTAATCCAATCAACCAACAAATACCAACATCAACCAACACATAGCAGCAATAATCAAATACAAAAACTGTTAGTGCCAAAAATATATTTAAATCTTAAAGCTCGTTTGGAAAGTACTTACTGCGGTTAAAAGTGTAAATCCTCGAACAAAGCCAATCTGCACCGTTTGTAGAGGTCACATGTACGTTAGGCTAAAATACTCGGTTTGACACCAAAATTTAGGGAGGTACCCATTGAAGGGTGGGGAATCTCATGGAGGTGGTGGTGTGGCAGCACAACCACTAGAAGGTGGCGGATCGGGGTCAAAATGGGTGAAAACCCATTTTCGGGTTTGGGGTTGTCCCGGGAAGGTGGGGCCGCGGTTTGAAGAGCTGAGTTAGGGGAGTGGTTGGCTAAGGTGGGGGAACATTTTGGTGGTGGAGGTGAGACTCACGGTGGCGGTAGGCGGCAGCTGGGTTGCTCAACCTGTGGGTGTCAATACCCATTTCGTGGCTTGATCGCGTGGGAGGAGTTGGGGGGCTACCGGTGGTGGGTTAGGTAGCTAGAAGGCCGGTGATGAGGTGGTGAAGAAATGGTGGCCGGCGGTGGCCGGAAAATACACGAATGGGTATCACAATACCCATCCGGGTTTCAGCCCATGGAGGGAAGGTGGGAGGAGGTCCAGGGCTGGGATCACTGGGGTAGGCCGACAGGTAGGTGGCGGTCCTAGTGGTGGGGGCGGTAAGGACCGGCGGCCGGCGTAGGGGTGGCTGGCTGACTAAGGCCGAATGGCCAAACAGGGGGAGGGGGTGAAGAAGTCGCGCGCGGGTCAAGGGAAAAATGCAGGGGAAGGAGAAAAGAAAAGAAAAAGAAAAAGAAAGAAAAAAGAGAAAAAGAAAAAGAAGGAAAAAGGGATCTAACTAGAAAAGCACAGTAAATTAAATAAAAGCAGAATTTAAATACTATAATTTTAATATCAATAAAATAAAATATTTAAAGCCCCAACAATATAAATAAATTAAACTCAAGCACAATATTAAAAATAAAACAATAATTAATATAACGAAAGCAGATCAAATAAATTCACATAATAAAATAGAGGAATTAAATTTCCAATCATTAAAATAATTAACTCATTAAAATAAATAAGAAAAGCAACGTAACTCGATATCAACTAATTAATAACTCAAATAAATATCTTAAATAAATAGAATACGACTAATAATATTATTAAAATACATTAAAATAATTAATACCGAGAATAAAATAACGTGTAAAAATACACGTAAGTCCGGGATCTCACATTCTCCCCCTCTTAAAAAGAATTTCGTCCTCGAAATTCACTCGGCTGCAACTAAAAGAACTCTAATAACTCACCTAACACACAGCTTAACACTCACTCCAAGTATTAGTACAATCATCTATCTTCCTCAAACATAAATGAATTATATTTCATCATAAACGTATAGTCTCCAAATAATATTTCATCTCAAAAACTCCTGAGGTAGCCAATTAATCTGAACTCCATATGTATAAGGATCTCAGTACAATCTCCCAAAATCTTAATATTCACTAATTTCATACCACACTTTGTGTCACCCTAAAGTAACTCCCAAGTTTAACTTTCTAAATTAATCGTCAATAAACATAATTTATCCAACTAAAAGATAAATCATCACTTACAAGTATCATCCCAAATTTCAAGTCACCACTAATTCTTCAAAATTTACACAAGAATTGAATCTCCAACTATATTACAAATCATCACGCTTCCGCGCGCACTTTGATAACTCGCTAAATTTATAAACATTTAAGTCCTCATAAATTATCACCATAGTAAAAATTGGCTTAACATCTATTAGCAAGAAATCTTATACCACTCTTTCTAATCCTAATGTTTTATCATCTCACAATTCATGTTATGCCACCCAATATTAAAGCCTAAAATTTTTTTTAACTCCCAAACCACTAATATACTTCTCCATCATTATAACTCCTCACTCTCATCATAGATTAATTATTTAAATCCGTATTATGTCAATCGAACCTTCATTACCTATGAGATGGAATAGCCTCAAATATTTTAATTCTTATATGACCTCAAGTCACAACTAATTCTTTAAGACACCTTAGCAAATGTTGTTAATCATTAATTTCTCCAAAATATTATACTTAAATTATCCACTCCTAACAATTCGCCCAGAAGCCTAAAATTTATCTTTTGAATTTATTTCCATCACATCAAATCATCCTATCATTTAACAAAACAAATCCTCTCAAGTCAAACACTAGCCCAAAACAAATACTCTCCAAAATTTACACGCACATTATTATACCTCAATTTCTAAGCATCCACAAACAAAATTTAAAATTTCACCAAGAAAACAATTTAATCGCCTATTACCATAAGCAGTACTAAAACAAATTTCATAACAATATATCAATGACCAACAATTTCACACTCACATGAAAAGTCCATCTAAAATATAATTCCAATGATCTCCCAAAAATGAAATTAGAACTTAGACACTTAAACACTCAGTGAGACCCAAGTAATAAATATACATAAATAGCATATACAATACCGACAAAGAAATGCAATTGCATAAATACCAACAAATTATCAAACAAATACTAAACAAAATTCAAGTAATTCACATAATGATTATATAAAAAATACAAAAGGGGGAAAAGATTTAATAAACAAATAAATAAAAGCCAACCATTCAAGAAAACAAGCTCACCTACTTTAATAAACACAAAGTCACAAAATACGATTAGTAAATAAAAAAAAGAGATTAAATTAAAATAAGGATAGCAAATAAAATCACAAATAAAACTTTAAAATCCTCTACAAAACCCAACTCTTAAAAAGATTATTGTAGAAATCTCTAAAATTTAAAACCTACTAAAAGAAACGAATCATAATAAAATAATTAAATCGATAAATTAATTAATAAATAAATACAACCAAATCGCCAAAACAAACACACTCGTTAAAGTAAATAGATAAACTTTTAAAACAAAACATACGGAAATGTGGAAAAATAATAATTTTTAAAACTTACTTCAAAGTATGTCCATCAAATAAAACAACGGAAATGTGAAAAGATAATCAATTTAAATTTATCTCAAAGTATAAACTTAAAAAGAAGTAAGGCAGCGATGCTTTTAAATTTTGTCTAAATAAATTTCAAACTCTTAGAAATATTTAAAATACAAGAGCCATAATTAAAATAAACAAATAATAAACCAAATCCAAAACTATCTCGTAGGAAACCTATGAACTAAAATTAAAATCAAATCCTAATGATAATTGAATAAAAACTTAAAACAATAAAATAACCCACAACAAAAGAAATAAACTTTAAAATAAGGAATTCTATAACACAATTATTTAAAATATCAGATTCAATAAATGGATTGATTTAAAATAATAATCTAATCCGAAATGTCCAAATTCCAACTTAAACAAAAAGAAAGGCATACATATAAAATAAATAAATAATTAAATAAATACTCGACAACTTAACCAAATAAAATCAACTAACTAAAATCTGAATTACTACTCATTTACAATATTTAACAAATATTAAAATAAAATAAAACAAAGCCAACAAACTAATCAATCAGAGCTAAGTTAATCATGAAAATAAATAAACAACATAAACATTAAAATAAAAAGTCCAACACAATGAAATAAATATCGATAATCTTACCATATAAATTAGCAGGAAAACTTAGAGAACAAATAAAATAATATAATAAAATAAAATAACCAAATCATAAAACAAATAAATTTTTAAAACCACTAACTTTTCTGGTACTGTCCCTAGGTAATTTGCGAATTTACCCAGAGCTGAACTACTCTGATACTACCTGTGACGCCCCCAAATTTCCCTTAAAATAACACGGGAATCGAGGCGTCAGGATGATGACAACACAGGTCACACATCCCAACGACAAGTGTCAAACGTGTGTGCACACGTGACATACATAAAAAATATAGGTCGCAGCGGATAATAAATTATTATCTAAGTACCAGAATTTTTTTAGAAATATTTTACAAACCAATTTAATATAAACTCTCCAGCAGGAGATTTAATACAGTCATCCAAAAATTAAATTAAACAAATACATATTTATAAAAAAGGGAAAAATAAATTTTTCGAAATAACAATTAATAATAATAACACCTCAACGGCGGAGCCGTCTCCTCAGACTCAGTCTCTCCAAAGTCCGCATCCAAAAAACTACGGCGCCAAGATGGCATCGCAGGTAAGTACAAACCAACCAAACCAAAAGACAGAAATACATTAATGCCACAACAACAACCATGAACAATTACCATATGCATGAGACTTAAAATCATTTTCCTCAAAGTCGATGAAATAACCACAATCGTCAAAATCCCAATTTAATCCACAATAAAATCCCAATAAAATCACCCATCATTTTCCATAAAATAATATCCTCAAAACCAATCATACCGGGCGTTACGTATCGCCGTCCCCAATATGATATACACACACACCCGAAATCATAATGGGTGTTACGTATCGCCGTCCCCATTATGATCCACACACACTCATTTCATACCGGGCGTTACGTATCGCCGTCCCCGATATGAAATGCACACCCAATGACCATAATGGGCGTTACGTATCGCCGTCCCCATTATGTCATTCACACACACACATACGCTGATCACAACGGGCGTTACGTATCGCCGTCCCCGTTATGACTCAGCCCAAAACCATTAAAAGCCATTAAACACAATTTAAATCCCAATTTCCATTCTCAACACATGAATATCCAAAATCATGCAAAAATCCACTTTCCAAATATTTTCATGAGCATGCGCGTAAATACACAATGCAGACAACCATGCAGCAATTATCCAACATTTAATTAATCCAATCAACCAACAAATACCAACATCAACCAACACATAGCAGCAATAATCAAATACAACAACTGTTGATGTCAAAAATATATTTAAATCTTAAAACTCATTTGGAAAGTACTTACTGCGGTTAAAAGAGTAAATCCTCGAACAACGCCAATCTGCAGCGTTTGTAGCGGTCACATGTACGTTAGGCTAAAATACTCGGTTTGACACCAAAATTTAGGGAGGTACCCATTGAAGAGTGGGGAATCTCATGGAGGTGGTGGTGTGGCAGCACAACCACTAGAAGGTGGCGGATCGGGGTCAAAATGGGTGAAAACCCATTTTCGGGTTTGGGATTGTCCCGGGAAGGTGGGGCCGCGGTTTGAAGAGCTGAGCTAGGGGAGTGGTCGGCTAAGGCGAGGGAACATTTTGGTGGTAGAGGTGAGACTCACGGTGGCGGTAGGCGGCGGCTGGGTTGCTCAACCCGTGGGTGTCAATACCCATTTCGTGGCTTGATCGCGTGGGAGGAGTTGGGGGGCTACTGGTGGTGGGTTAGGTAGCTAGGAGGCCGGTGATGAGGTGGTGAAGAAATGGTGGCCGGCGGTGGCCGGAAAACACACGAATGGGTATCACAATACCCATCCGGGTTTCAGCCCATGGAGGGAAGGTGGGAGGAGGTCCGGGGCTGGGATCACCGGGGTAGGCTGGCAGGTAGGTGGCGGTCCTAGCGGTGGGGGCGGTGAGGACCGGCGGCCGGCGTAGGGGTGGCTAGCTGACTAAGGCCGAATGGCCAAACAGGGGGAGGGGGAGAAGAAGTCGCGCGCGGGTCAGGGGAAAAATGCAGGGGAAGGAGAAAAGAAAAGAAAAAGAAAAAGAAAAAGAAAGAAAAAAGAGAAAAAGAAAAAGAAGGAAAAAATGGATCTAACTAGAAAAGCACAGTAAATTAAATAAAAGCAGAATTTAAATACTATAATTTTAATATCAATAAAATAAAATATTTAAAGCCCCAACAATATAAATAAATTAAACTCAAACACAATATTAAAAATAAAACAATAATTAATATAACGAAAGCAGATCAAATAAATTCACATAATAAAATAGAGGAATTAAATTTTCAATCATTAAAATAATTAACTCATTAAAATAAATAAGAAAAGTAACGTAACTCGATATCAACTAATTAATAACTCAAATAAATATCTTAAATAAATAGAATACGACTAATAATATTATTAAAATACATTAAAATAATCAATACCGAGAATAAAATAACGTGTAAAAATACACGTAAGTCCGGGATCTCACAAGCATTGACTGCACGATATTTACGCACTCCTACATAGCATTACTCAACTCGAGAACTGAAATAAGGAGGCGGCGGTAGTAGTGTTTAGGGAGATTCTCGACAATAGACCTGGGTATTCTAGGGGATTAGCAGAAATGGCAATGCTTGAAACGTCATGAACCCATCAAAGTAGTGAAAATGCCGCAAGAACATCAAAGGATGCACGATACTACAAGGTGGAGCTTAGGCAAATACAAAATTTTGGAAGATCTTGGATAAGCAAGCTGAATTCGACATGTTTATGACATACTCAATGTTATAACAGCAATCCCACGCTGAGAGATCTAGTCTTAGAGGGAGACATAGGGAGCTAACTGTATAGAGATCGATAAGTGGGTTGTTGTCAGAATATATTTTTTAAGATGGTGCTAGGTAAAATGGGTTGCTAGGAATCTAGCTTGATGTACTCATTCTCACATAGTGATGTGGGAAAATGGACTGGTATCGATAGGGAGTTGAACTGCATATTGGGATATGCAAAACATTGTGCTGGACAATAGAATTGGAGTCGATTTATCAGCTGCTTTAACGATGGAGCGTAGAAAGGACAATTTAACATGTAACCATTTTCACTCTAATGTTTTCGGACATAATTTTGTAAATGTGCGTGTATATATACTCTGATCTAGACATGCTTTCGCATCTAGACATTTAATGTTCAATAAGATAAGCTACTGTCTGTATATATTACATGGCACCAAATGACCGCTAGGCTTTGATTGGGTTTATGCTAACATACTACACGATCCATTCTCCCAAATCTTGTGAAGAGTAGTGATGATTTGGAGTATTATAGATGGGTTATACAGAAGCATATATCCAGCTCACATGCATATATTGTAACACTCATGCACAACACGAAACTCACATTCAATTTTCTTTTGTTTTTTAGATTATCATGTATGAAAACTATACTTGGTTTCTACCAAATAATTTTGGAGTTGACTATAAGCCCAAATTTTTATGTTGGCAAAGTATGATTTTTTTTTAAGGGGGGGTAGGTTAAAAGGTTTCATAGACCAATAAGGGAGGGGGGGTAGGTTAAAAGGTTTCATAGACCAAGTAAATTTTTGGATTATTCTTACCTGCCTAATTTATGAATTCTTTAAAATATCCAAATTGTGAACCAAATACTTTGAAAGGAGTCAAAAAAGGCCAAGTCGTGAGAACCCCATGTCCATGCACTTTCTTCCTCTCATTATTCTCTAGGGTTTCGTAGCTTTTTGTAATATATATACATATACTGATAATTCCCATGCATTATGAAACTACCCAACACTGTTGCTGCCGCTAGCCCTGCACATCCCTACCTTGTTGCACCTTCGCCGCCAGCCCCACGTTTCAGTTGATCGGCCATACTCCTATGTTGCAACACTTGGACATGCCAAAAAACAAAACCACAGCAGTCCCAGTGTGGTTAGTTGCTGCACCACTATCGCCTTCTTCTATTCTCCTCAACTTTCAGCCACAACAACCATCTAGCCCCTCAACATGCGTCGCCAATCACCAAACACCTTTCCATAAATTGATATCCCCTAAACATGACATGGCATCAAGCCCACACCCATTGACAATAAGCCTCCACCCCACTGCCATGCACCGCTAGCCCACACCACTAACCAAGCACTAGCACCCCGAAGCCAAGCCAACCATGTTGCAACTCCTCCCTTTGATCACCATCGTGCCCAATGACCAAAAATTTACTACGAAAGTTCTTTGTCTTTACACCAACAAAACAGAGGAATTATCTCCCCTACACCCCATCTCCGACGTCGCCACCTACACAGGAAGTGCCATTGGGCACCTCACATCAACCCAAGCCATTGCTCTCTCTCTCTCTCTGAGTAAGCTCACGACGTGCCCAAGTTCTCCTTGCTATTTTCTCTCTCTCTCTCTCTCTCTCATCACACTTTCTCAGTGCTCAGCTACCCATCTTGTTGGAGTATTCACCTCAGCCACCTAGCTATGTTGCAACTCCTTCCCTCATGGTGAGGATGGACGCCTCTTGCCACACGATTTTGATATGGATGTTATAATTTCATATTTACTTTTGGTATCCATGCTTTCCCAAAGGGCCCATGTTATGATTTATATTTTTCCAAAATGCCCTTGTCATCCAGATGGCTCTGTTTGAGGAATAGATTGATCCATTAAAGAGCAATTCATGAGTGGGTCAAAAAATCTAAAATAATGTTTTGGAGCCCCTTTTGCACATTTAGGACTTAGGAGGATTTGTGATAGCCCAATATTGGCCAAAAAAACCAATAGCAATTTCCGCCACATCCATCTATCCTCCATATTTGTGATGCTAGTGACTTCACCATAATTTAACTGCTATTTGAGCCGATAAGCCATTTATTTTCGACAACTCATTCACTGTCGCAAAACGTATCATTCACTTCCTCTCCCATGTCTATAATTTGCGACAACCTGACATATGCCGCGTTATCAAATAACTTTTATGGCGAAAAACATCATTTATAACAACTATAAGAAGTTGTAAAAAATGTATAGTTGTCGGGAATGATTGGTTTTTGCTATATCCGATCTTTAGTTTTGCAGAAATCATATATTCATGTTTTTGGCGACTATTATTGCTTCAAAAGTCCTCCGCATTTGCAATTGAAATTCTATCACAACGTTTGTATCCACTTAGTAGCCCTTGTACATCGAAGCCAAGAAATATTTGCAGCACTTTTTGGTTGTATTCTCAGCAATTGAGATCCCTACAAAAAAACACTATTTTGTAAACATGAGTATTACACCTGGTCCATGCAATCAATTTTATATTTTAGTATCAATATTCTTTTAACTTAACCAACATGGTGCATGGATGCCAAGTCAGAAGAAAGTAGCTAGGTAATTTATGGGGCAAGACTGGCTAGGACAATAAAATGTACTAAAAAAGGAAGAACTGATGAGCAATATATTGGGTTGGTAGGAAAATTAGCTAGTTGTAGTATGTGATAAAATTACATAACATAAAGGGTAAACAATTTTAGGAAAGGTTTGATATGTTTGGTAAAACTCACGTACCCGAGTGATCTTGTATATTCAAATATATAAAGAAGTACAAGTATGGAAAAGGAAATTTTACAGCTAAAACCATATGGAACATTACACCTGCAACATTCTATCTAACTATACATGGAAAGTGGACAAACACAATATGGCAACAACCTGAATCACAGGTCTTTGACTGATGCTTTATCAGTCATTATAGGAACTTCCTTATTATCACCCCTAAAGTTGAGCGGGTGCAAAGCTTGGCACAGAGAGTTTGAAACCTAGTAATGGGCAACAATTTAGGGACGTATGCAATTTATGCTTTACTTGGTAAAAAATGAACATATAAAGAATGCATTTGAACTTGCTCCCGATCAAAATGATAATCGATTTCAACATGCTTAGTTCAAGCATATAAAACCAAATTTGCAGATAAATATGTAGCTCCAAAATTATCACACCACAAACGGACATAGAGCACATGAAATACCAAGTTCGCGCAAAAGATTTTTAATCCATAATACTTTAGAATTAGCATTTGCAATGGTCTTATACTCGGCCTCTGTACTTGAATGAGCCATATTTGTTGTTTTTTTTTTTAACTTCAGGAAATCAAAGACTGACCAAAAAAATACACAATATCCCCTTGTTGATTTTGGTCATCGAGACTCCCTACCCAATTAGCATTAGAAAAAACTGATGAAACAAATGTCTTACTTGGACGTAGTAAGAGTCCACAATCAACTGTATCATGCAAGTAACATAAGATGCGTTTGACTGCAGCCCAATGCTTGTCAGTAGGCTTGTGTATAAATTGACACACTTTGTTCATATAAAACACAATATCAGGGTGAGTAAGAGAGATGTTGGAGAGCACCCACCACACTTCGATACAGACTTAGGTGTGAAAAATTCGCACCATCAAAAAGTGAGAGTTAAGTGCTAGAGGACATAGGAGAAAGCAAGGCTTTAGTATTTAAAATATTTGTATGGGCAAGAAGATCCAAAATATACCACTTTTGACAAAGCAAAAGTCCCGTAGGGATGAAAATAGCTTCAATGTCGAGGATGAACGGAAGAGGAAAGACTTGATGAGTGATGTCACTACTGTAGATGACGAGCTAGTAATGAGTATGTCATCAACATATACAAGGACAAAAAGTCGAGTGCCATGAGAGTTGAAAATAAATAATGAAGTATCGGACTTGGAATTATGAAATTCATAATCAAGTAGCTTGGCCCTTAAACGAGCATACCACACACGAGGGGCTTGCTTTAACCCATAAAGAGCCTTGTTGAGATGATAGACATGGTGAGAGCAAGCTTTATGAACATATCCAGTAGGATGAACCATGAACACGTCCTCTTCAAGAAAGCTGAGGAAGACATTGGAGATGACAATTTGCTGTATAGACCATTTTGTGAACTGGCGAAACTGAGAACCAAATGAATAGTAATTGGCTTAATCACAGGGCTAAAAGTATCACCATAATCAATACCTAGTTGGTGGTGGTATCCTTTTGCAACAAGGCAAGCATTGTGGCGAATCGATTTTCCCTTGTAAATCCATCTTGACGCAATACACCGACTTGTTTTCAAGTAAGTTCATTCCTGCAGGGACTAATCTCCATGTATCATTTCTCATTAGGGTTGAGTATTCTTCATCCATGGCCTGTCTCCATGGTGCATGAATGAAAACATGAGAGTAGCATTTGGGATCATTAGATATGCGATCAGTATTTACCATGAAAGCCTGTGGGTATGTTCAAGGAATGGTACTATCCAAAAAAAATTTGGTTGACATTTTTTATTTTGGGCATAGGTACACATCAGATGTACCCTTGTAGGAGAGGCACCTGTTGCAGCAGAGGAGGTGAGACCTTGATCAATGGAGTGATCCACGACATGAGAAGAATTTTGGAAAGTGGAGGTGGAAGTTGAAGTCGAATGAGACGGTGTAGTTGGTGAGATATCATGGGAGGAAATTAGGGGATTAGAATATGTCATAGGGTCAATGAATAATGAGGATTGACTTGGAGAATGATTACCCGAGATAAAAGGAGTGGAAAAAGGTAAGTGTGTTGAAAAACACTTGGAGAGTGACTGATTTAAGGAGAGAGGAACCGGTGACATCGTAATAGTTGGTTGAGGTGATAAAGGGGTGACACACAGGTTGGATGGTAACAGATAAAATCCTGAGTTGTATGTCTGAATGGTAGGGACCCTAGCATAGTCGGTGGAATTAAGATCAATTTGAGATGTGCTAATTTTATGGGAGCAGGCACAAGCGGATTATGTGGTATGATGTTAGGGATTGAGTTGTTTTGTTGTGAAGGATGAAGTGTCTGTACCGTATGGGGTCTTGTAGATTTTGTGGGATCATGTTACATGTGAGAGGATTTGGTGACTCTAGGACTATTGACATCTGGTGGGTTAGAGGGCAACTTAGGACATGCCGAGAGATTTGGCTAGTGAGAAGCAGATGTGACTCGGTTTTGGCTTGACCCTAGATAGCATGCATGAACATTAATGAGGCATCTTGTGCAACTTGAGAAGAATTTGAGAAAGGGAAGTCGGTTTCATCAAATTATACATGCCAGGATATGAATATGCATCCCAAATGTATATCCAAACATTGGTAACCACGATGATGACTACTAAAACCATGAAACACACATTTTTTGAATTGAAAATGAATTTTGTGATGATTATATTGTTGAAGATATGGCTAGTAAGCATACCCAAAAATGCGAAGAATGGAATAATTGAGTCTTTTATTGAACAATTTTTCAAAAGGAGAGGTGGTATGCGAAGGAGAAGTTGGCAACCAATTTATAACAAAAGTGGCCATTGAAAACGCCTTATCCCAATAGGAGTGAGGAATCGAGGACTCGGACAAAGGAGATAAACCACTCTCAACAATATATCGATGTTTGCGTTCCACAATCCCATTTTGTTGGGAGGTATGGGGACATGTGAGATGATGTGTGATGCCTTGTTGACCATAAAATGGGTGAAGAGAACGAAATTCGCTCCCCACCCCCAATCAGTTTGAACACACTAATTAGTTTGAACACACTTTATTTGAACCAATAACCGTTCAATCTATTTTTGGAATGAAATAAAAATTGAATAAACCGATGACTTAGTAGGCATTGGAAAGATCCACGTGAATTTGCTAAATGGTCAACAAAATAAATAGCCCCAACCCCCATACAAACCATCTAAAGTCATCTTACATCCAAAAACATCTTTACTTATCATAGGTGGATCTCACAAAACTCACTACACTATCTCAACTCACTACTATTCATAAAGAACTAATCTCATCTCAAAATCCAAACATGGTCGTAAGCTAGCAGGCATAGGTTGTAGTTTTATAGGAAGAAAATTTAAGAGAAAAAAAAAATAAAGTCTTAAAAATGGGTGTCTACCTCATTAGTCAAGGAATACTAACATGAAAAAAAAATCCTTTTGAGGATCTCCAAGCTATACATGCATACCTTTTGGACTCTAGAAGAAGAGTTTGCCATTCAGGAGTCCGAGATGAACTTGCATCCCGCTCATTGTTATCATAACTACATCATGATACATCAAATTTAAGGCATGCAAATGATATATGATCAAAGCTAACTGCTATATGTATGCAGAAGTATGTATGTGATCACATAATTGCATGCTATATATATATGCACATTATGGACAGGTAAGATAACATTATCTTGATGGAAGAACTTTTATGTGAACAAAGTGAGCATACGTTGTTTCCCTCTCAGCTGCAAGCTTTTGAGCCTTTTGAATTTTCCTAAGAACCAAATGGAAATCTTTTGCAAGCTTTGCATTAGTGATCTTCTTGGCAGCCTGGAATAAAGGAATTTCAAGGCATAAGAAAATAAAACCTAATCACTTCATTAAAAAAAGACAAAACAATAGATGTAAAACCTTAGGTTTTATGTACTCTACGTATTATTTTTATTTTTATTAATTGTTTATTTATTCTATCATTATTATTGGTAATTTATTTTACTAGAAATTATGGATCACATTATTTTATTTAATTACTATTATTGATTCTTTGTGAGATTTCTAATTTTAGTATTGTTATTTTATTTAATTGTCATTGACTGTTTGTGAGACTCTTAATTTTAGTGTTTTAGTTATTTTATTTAATTATTAATATTGGTCATTTCATTTGAATAATATCATTATTATTTTGGTTTAATATTTTTAGTTTCATTATAGTTTAAATTATTGTGTTTTATTTTATTTCAATGAGCATTTCATTTTACTGGATCTTTTCGGGTTGGTTCATTGATTTTAACTTATCAAATTATTAGGTCTTATTATTTTTATTCTATTTTGTTTGGTGGCATTTTGAAGAGCCCCAAAATATTATTATTGTACAAAATCATTTTATAAACCTGGTTTTTAGTTATTTAAAATATAGTGGGATTTTAATTATACTTTAAATCTCTTATTTAAATATATGGCTTCATTATTTTAAAATAATTAGTAAAACTTCATCATTTTGATTAATTATGAGGAATATTAGTTTATAAATTAAAGTTAAATTAAAATAATATTTTATTTAATTCATCCAAGTGTTTTAAGTTAAATTGATTTTACGTGTTTCAGATCAATGTTTTAAGTGCATCGTCTGTCTGATTGAAGACCCCAATGTGTAGGGCCTATAAATAGCCCAAAGAGAAAGCCAAGCCCTTCATTTTTTCTCCCTCTCATTTTCTCTTTCTCTCTCCTCTCTCTCTTCTCTCCCGCTCGATGCCTCCATGGCCATTGGGCCTTAGCTCCGCCCAACCTCCACTGTTGGCCACCAGCCCTCATTGCCCCCTCCATCTGAACCGCCTCCCTCCGATGACCCACCGACGGTGAGCCCAGCCCCGTAAGCCACCTTACCTCCCCTACACGACCATAAAGTCGAATGGGTTTCTTGCTCTTCCAAGCCACGCTACCGCCACCCACAACCACCTATAGCGCCGGCGACCTTCCAGCAACCACTCATCACTCCGGATAGCATAACTCACCACCGGCAAGCCCCATCTCTCTCTCTCTTCCTCCACCCAAATCGGGTGTTGCAACCCACGGGTTAAGAAACTCCGTACCGCCATCCATCGCCCATCGGCGTCACAGCCACCATCAAAAGCTTCCCTTGCTCCGGCGACCTCCCCCTAGCTTCGCTCCTCAAACCACAGCCCCACCTCCCGTATACAAGCATAAACTCGAAAATGAGTTTCAACACCTTTTGAGCTAAATTTGCCACCTTTTGGTGGTTGCACTGCCTCGCCACCACCGTCATGATATTCCCCTTTCTCCAATAAGTACTCTCGTAGTTTTCGGTGTCGAACCGAGCCCCCTAGCTCAAACCGCCACTTTACGTGGTTGACGTCACCGTCTACGGCATTAGCTGCAATGTACAACCCCTCCAACACTACCAACGAACTCCCCACCATATTAGCCACCCTCATTTCATAGCCCTTTCTTTGAAATGAGTCCCAATCTGCGGGTCATAGCCTTCTTGGCAGCTACTGTTGTATACCATCGTTGCTTTGCAGTTTTTGGAGCCACCTCGACGAGTAAATTTTACCTCATATAATCTCCGTGTTATACTGTGTGTTAATCTAACGGTTTTGTGCTCATTCAAGTAACGACGTGCTTGCTTGCTGATACAGGGAATTGCATCTCGATGCTTTTTCGATCCGGGAAATTGCATCTCAACGCTTTTTCGATCATTTAGAGTTTATCTGACAGCAAGGTAAGTAACAATCTAATGTGATTTGTAATGTTATTTGATTTATTATTATGTGCTAACTCTTTTATTTGTAGCTTTGAAGTGTTGGTAAACTGTTTAATAATATTAATAAAATTGGGAGTAGGATGGTTGGGTCTGAGGCCATTAAATGAAGGATGGGATCACCCTATAGCTGATTTGGTTGTAAATGAATTTTGTGGAAATTGATTGTTGAATTTAGAAATATTGTGTGGAATGTTTTAAATTGTTGTGTACTATTGCCATGTAATCCAATATCTGCTCGTCATGCATTAATTATCTCTTGCTTGTATGATGGTTTAAACTATGCTGGGTATGATGTGTATTGGGTGATATTGGTCTGGTTTGTAATGTGGGTGCATGTGTGTATCACAATCCCAAGTCGGGATGAGGCAATATTCTGGTGGAGCTTCTTCGATCACTCAGGAGTGAATAAAAATTGAGTGACGTCCCTTGGGTTGTCGTTGGGCGACAACAGGATAGAATGAGATTGTAATGCTCTCGTATCGGCAAGGAAGAGAATCAAGCAAGGAAGCCAAAAAGGGGGTAATGACCACTACTGTTGACGCTAGAAGAGCCTCCAACTAGCAAGGTATTATTACTGCTTAGTGCTTGTGCTAAGGAAATAAAGGATTTTACTCTGTGGTTCCTCGGCTGGTGGGGGCTAGGGGATACTTGGTCTTGGTTACACTGAGCGCGGAGCTAGGCATTGCTTGTTACGAAATCATATGCACGGTTGTTATCCATGGTGTGGTGAAGAGAGTAAGGATGTATGGATGGTACATAGGGGAGACCATAGTATACAACTAATAAATAATATAAAATTATGTTGTGAGACAGAAAATGAATTTTTAGTATGTGTTGTTGATGCATTCTTTTCTAGGAAAGGACGGTTTGGTGTGTTGTGTTATGTTCCTTCCTAAGAAAGGATGGATGTCGTATACGGCTAGATGTGTTTATTTTTGGGAAAGGACGGCTGGCGTATATGGATAGATGCTTTCCATTTTGGAAAAGGATGGTTTGGTGTGTTCATTCCTTTCTAGAAAAGGACAATCGATGTGCGTGTGGAGTTCTTTTCTAGGAAAATATGTTTTGGTGTGTGAATTTAATTTTTGGTTGAAAAAATATGTGCACTTTGTTCGTATGTGGTTATTTATATTGTGCATCTGACTGTTGCTTATTGAGATTCACATCTCATGTAGTGTATCGTGTCCACCTATGGTCTCGTTTTATGGAACTATAGATTTATTGCAGAGATTGAGTTTGAGTGTTGGACTGGCTCTACCCGAAAAGTGAAGACTTGGAGTGTTGCAGTTGTGAGTTGAGGTTTTGTCTTCATCTTACTGGTCAGTTGGGTAATTGTGATAATTTCATTAGGAGTTTTTGATTGGGATATAGACTTTAAATTTCTGGTATTAGAATGTATGTATTTTTCTTTCCTCTGTAAATGTTATTTGTACACCTTATGCATGTTGTATACACCTCGGAGCACTTAACAATGGGGTGTGACCTGTGTGGTCATCATCCGAGTGTCATGTCTTTCACCTATTCACACATGGGGGTTGGGGGTGCCACAATAGATAAATAAAGAAAATGATCTAGTAGAAAAGGAACATGCGAAGGTGAACCAAGAGAACAATAGAGAAAGGGAGATTCAATATGATAAAGCTTTAACTTTAAGAATTATAGTGGATATGAACTTACACTAACTTCCAAGTGCTGGTCAGTTTTGCTAGGCTGTTTGAGTTTAGCTGAAGTATCTCTCACCAACTCCCCAATGTGGAACCTTGTCTTGTGGTGTAAACACATACATATTTAAGCATTAAGATAGAAGGACAAAAATAACAAATCACATATTGATTAGGTAGAAGTGTGTGGTGTAAATCTTCCTAGACTTTTTCAAAATGAAAAGTACTGTGTATTATCTTACAAGTTTCTTAAATTATTCATTTATCTAGCGAAAAATTGTAAAAGAGAGAACAACATGGAAAGAGTGATCGTTGAAAAGGTAAATTCATATACCTTAATTAGCTTATTATCTTGGATCCATAAATGAAAAAAAAAATAGTTATCAAATAATAAACAACGTCCACTCAAACCAATATGGGGAAAATGATTGAACCAGCTATTAATAGTGGACTATGAGGACAAAGAAGGATAAAAAATGGAAATTACAGTCTTTTTGAGAGATACTACATGTATCCTATATAACTTTTACACAACTCTTTAATGTATTAACATAGGTTGAAATTACTCTCGCCGATGAAATAGAGATTTCAATGGTAAATAGTCATAAGTGTCAATACATTTATAATTGAATCTGCCTAATATTTGTGTTGGCAAATGAATTGAAGACATGTGGCAAGCTTTGGACGCTAGAGATGAAGTTAATTGATGCAAGTTTGATTATGTGACTTGCACGTGACTTGCAAGCTGTATTCAGTGATAAAAGCATATTAAGCCACAGGATGAGAACACGTGTATTCATCTCAATCTTTGTATAAATGTGAATTTTCAGAGATATTATCACTACTTGATTCATTCACTCACTTGTAAGATCGAGAGGCTTTGATAGAAATATTTCAGAGGAAGAGAAACTAGGGTTTTCTAGGGTTTCGTTGTGCATGAAAAACAGTAAGGGTTTTCGCTTGTTTTGGCTCAAGGATCCTGTAAAATGGCTATACTGTGACGCCCCCAAATTCCACTTAAAAAATACGGGAATCGAGGTGTCAGGATGATGACAACACGGGTTACACATCCTAACGACAAGTGCCAAACGTGTGTGCACACGTGACATACATAAAATATAGGTCGCAACGGATAATAAATTATTATCTAAGTACCAGAATTTTTAGAAATATTTTACAAACCAATTTAATAAAAACTCTCCATCAGGAGATTTTAATACAGTCATCCAAAATACAAATTAAACAAATACATATTTATAAAAAGGGGAAAATAAATTTTTCGAGATAATAATTAATAGTAGTAACACTTCATCGGCGGAGCCATCTCCTCAGGCTCAGCCTCTTCATAATCTGCATCCAAAAACTACGACGCCAAGATGGCATCGCAGGTAAGTACAACCCAACCAAACCAAAAGACAAAAATATATTAATGCCACAACAACAACCATGAACAATTACCATATGCATGAGACTTAAAATCATCTTTTTCAAAGTCAATGAAATAACCACACTCGTCAAAATCTCAATTTAATCAACAATAAAATCCCAATAAAATCACTCATCATTTTCCATAAAATAATATCCTCAAAACCAATCATACCAGGCGTTACGTATCGCCGTTCCCGATATGATTCACACACACACCCGAAATCATAATGGGCGTTACGTATCGCCGTCCCCATTACGATCCACACACACTCATTTCATACCGAACGTTACGTATCGCCCTCCCCGATATGAAATGCACACCCAATGACCATAATGGGCGTTACGTATCGCCGTCCCCGTTATGACTCAGCCAAAAACCATTAAAATCCGTTAAACTCAATTTAGATCCCAGTTTCTAATTCCAACACATTAATATCCAAAATCATGCAAAAATTCACTTTCCAAATATTTCCATGAACAGGCATGTAAATACACAATGCAGACAACCATGCAGCAAATATCCAACATTTAAATAATTCAATCAACCAATAAATACCAACATCAACCAACACATAGCAACAATAATCAAACACAATAACTGTTGATGCCAAAAATATATTTAAATCTTAAAACTCGTTTGGAAAGTACTTACAGTGGTAAAAACGTAAATCGTTGAACAACGCCAATCTACAGCGTTTGTAGCGGTCACATGTACGTTAGGCTAAAATGCTCGGTTTGACACCAAAATTTAGGGAGATACTAATTGAAGGGTGGAGAATCTCATGGAGGTGGTGGTGTGGCGGCACAACCACTGGAAGGTGGCGGATCGGGGTCAAAAGGGGTGAAAACCCATTTTCGAGTTTGGGGTTGTACCGGGAAAGGGAGGGCGCGGTTGGGGAAACTGAGTTAGGGGGTTGACTGGCTGGGCCAGGGGAGTCTTTTGGTGGTGGTGGTGAGGTCTACGGTGGCCGGACGGCGGCGTGGTTAAGAACAACCCGTTTAAGACCCATTTTAGGTAGATGGGGTAATCGGTGGCGATGGGTGGCTACCAACGGTGGGTTATGCTCGCCGGAGGGTGGGGAGTCTAGTGGTGGTGGTTGGAGGCCAAGGGGTGGCCGGCGGTGGCTGGAAAATGCAAGGGAAGCAAAAATGGACATTTCGGGTAGGGGGCCGTGTAAGGGCGGTGGGGTGGTCGGAGGGGACACCACCGGTGCTGTTGAACTCGCCGGCGTGTGGGGAGGTTGGCGGTGTGGGCGGTGTCGCCGGTGGGTGGCCGGCGGCAATCCTGGGGCTGAGGAGAAGGGACGGGCGAGAGAGAGAGGAGGCAGGGGTCGACGCGGGCTAGGGGTCTGGGAAGCAGAGGAAGAGAAGAAGAAAAAGAAAAAGAAAGAAGAAAAGGAAAAGAAAAGAAAAGAAAAGAGAAAGAAGAAAAAGAAGACTACTAAAAAAAAACACAATAAATTAAATAAAAACTGACTTTAAATACTATAATTTCAATATCAATAAAATAAGAGATTTAAAGCCCACCAATAGAAATAAATTAGACCCAAGCGCAATATTAAAAATAAAACAATAATTAATATAACGACAACAGATCAAATAAACTCACATAAAAATAAAAGAATTAAATTCCAATCATTAAAATAAATAAGAAAAGTAATGTAACTCAATATGAACTAATTAATAGCTCAAATAAATATCTTAAATAAATAAAACACGACCAATAATATTATTAAAATACATTAAAATAATTAATACCGAGAATAAAATAACGTGTAAAAATATACGTAAGTCCGGGATCTCACATTACTGAGGCTCTATTATGGAGATCGATCATCAATAAGTAGCTCTGAAGCCATTTCTGTCGTGGATGTAGATTAATAGGATCGAAACACTTAATTTTGTGGGTTCTTCCTAAGTTCTTGCTTTATTGCTTTATATTGTTTTTTATTTCTAGTTTCTGTTTTACAATTCAAGCATATTTTCGTTGTAAATTTGTATAAAGCTTTCCTGACTCAAATCTTGTTTCGAGTTCTGAGACAAAGAGCCTCGGGTTGTTAATTCATAACACATATATAGTAAAATATCTAGCTTCTGGTTGAATTCATATCCATTCTAAGATTAAGTGATCTTTATTTTTCTGTGAAAGACTTATTATTATTATTTTTTTAATTTGAGGTAAAAATTTATGTTTTATGTTTTATGATCAATGCACAATGAATACAATTATCCAGAAGTTGAAGTATCATGAAAAATAGTATGTTTTACTTTTCAATTAGTTTAAGAAATTTCAGTGGACTGAGGGATGCGGAGCAATAGGTCAAATTACTATTAGACTTCTTGTTCGAGTAGAAAGATTTCGGTTTTTCTGGTTCTTTCTCTTCAATAAGAATAGGGATTTAAAATGAAACAAATTCCTCATTTTCTTTCTGATCTCTTTTTGGAATGTACAAAACATTGTACAGAAATCTAAGAACATCGCATCAGCTTGGGCTTAATTAGGTCTCGATAATTGCGAAAGCAAATCATCTTATATCAAATTTCTTATAATTTCATTCCTAAATATGACCAATAAAATAATATCACTTTTTAATTTCAAAATTTCTCATTTAATCATTATATTATATAATTATTACAACTTTTTCAAGAGAACAAACAAAACAATAATAAGGTAAAACGAAATACAGCACAATGTACAAGTACTACTTTTTGTATGGTCGTTTAATTTGCCTTCAATTCTAATTAGCAGCACGCTTAAACTGATCAACAATGCATACTTTAGTCAAAATAAAATAAAACAACGGTCCAGAAACTTGATTTGTTTCCGAGCAACACTAGAAAATTAGACAACCTAGCCAGCAAAGCAGAAAGGGAAAAAAAGAAGAAGAGCTAGAAAAGATGACAATGACAGCTTATAACGTGATATATATATCGTCAGCACGCCAATGGATTCTGATCAATCTTTAAAATACGAGAAAAAAGAAGAGATGAATTAATGTTGAAATCCAGAAAATGCAAACCCAGAAGTTGAATGATTTGTTCATTCCAATAAAAGGACCATAAGACACATATATACTAGACTATAAGATGAAAGAAAGCATATATAGGAAAGAGGATGTTATTTATACGAGAAAAACACTCACAGCCGCTCAAGGAGTTGGAGAGTGTCCTTGGGAGTGCCGAGGATATTGACAATGCGAGAGAAGTTAGACACGCGGCAGTGGTGATTTGGAAAATCCCAGAAGCCAAGGCTTGAGAAGGGTCTTGCTGCTGTTATCGCTGTTGGCGTCGTGGTGGCCCGCCAGCCTCAAGATCTCCCAAGTTGATTTTGAAGCAGAAAAGAAGTTGAAGATGCTTTATCTATCCACAAAGAGAATGAAGAGTTAAAGCCTAGAGGAAGCTGTTTAATTAATTCTGTTGCGTTGGTTTGATAGAGAGGATGGGCTTTGAGTATTATGCAGTAATGTAATATATACGGTTGGAGATCACTAATTGGGAGGAGAATGATTCTAGCTTTATAGTGTTCTCTTGGAGTACTTCTGAGGAGTTTTATGTCCAACTTGGAAGAAACATCCGTGGGCCCGGATCAAGAATGATTCAAGATAGGTGCTAAATCAACCATATATATATGTTCCCTTGGAGGGAGAATGATTCTTTATAGTGATCTCTTGGAGGCCGTCTGAGGTGTTTCATGTTTGAACTTTGAGGCTCTTTAATTTATACCTTCAATGTCCAACTTGGAAGAAACTTCCGTGCGCCCGGATCAAGAATGATTCAAGACAGGTGCTAAATCAACCATAATATATATATATACACACACACACACACACACACACATATATATATATATATATAAATATAACAGAGATCATACTATCATGCATTCATGGTACTAGATAAGAGCTTACGCGCGTGCTGCAAGTCGCGTATTCATTGTGTATTTTAGGTTGAAAGTGTTAACTTCATTTTTACCCGGTAAATATATATGAATTTTTAGATGCATGTAAGATAGATCAATAACAAATATGATAATTAATATAAGGATAATCATAAATCTAGGCAACAAATTTTACAAATGATTAAAGTGATTCGACTTGAGCAATAGCTTGCTTACATCTATTGGCGGAGTCGAATATTTCAAAGAAATTACTATCACAAAAATGGAGTAGAACGAAGAGAGAAATTATAAATCACTCATTCGGCCAAAAGTTGCAATAAACTCAATGATCTCTCAAAATATCAACAAAGGAGTTATCACTCTTTTATGCCGCCACTCACTCATTTTCTTTTTACAAAAATATGTTTAAAACGCCGGCATAGGAATACTCGTTCGAGCAGATTGTCAAGCAGAAGTCAATTGAATAATCTATCTGAAGTTTGCTCGAGCAAGGCTAAGTCAGGATTGAGGCACAATTAAGCTTAGTTTTTGGAATGACATTTTCAATAGGAAACTAAGCCACCATTCCAGCAAATAATAATAATAATAATAATAATAATAACAACCTAGTTAGGTCTAAGACTTTTTGTTTTTTCTTTGGTTCATTCAATAGTTTTCTGCCATTGTGCTCGAGGGAGAGAATGTTAATAAGTATTTGAATGCTTTTTAACTTGCTAGAGTGTAATTAGGTCTTATTTATGTATACTTATTGTGGATTTGGATTTTACCTAGTTGCATTCAATTAATAAAGATTATTACTTATAAAATAAAAATAAAAATAAAATTTCAACATGAAATTTCTTTTAATTTTTTCAGAAAACTACATGCATATAATTGTTATTGGAATGATAAAAGGTAAAAATAGGGTATTAGTTTGAGAGTTAAAAAAGTATAATGCTCTCTTAAATGAGAATAATACTATTTTAAAAAGTGTTATTTAGTATGATTCATTATCATGAGAAATGATATGAAGTCAATTATTATTTTTTTGAAACGATATCCTATACTAATAAGATATTATAATTCAAATTTATAGACAGTATTCTCATTTATAAACTTAAATAGGATATTATTATTTTATTCAAATTTGAGACTGCAATATTGATCGTAGAAAATAAAAGCATGGTCTTGCTAAAATAATTTTTTAAAGGATAAAAGTGTCATTAACAATAGTTTTAAAAATGCAGTACTAATAAATTAATATGAATGTGTTACCAAAGAAAATAAAATAGTGAATATGGTAAATTAAAGAACAATTATAAACTGAGGCATAAATTGGAATCTAAAAATAATAATCACATTTTGTAAAATGAAAATATTATTAGTCCAATGACTATAATTTATTTTTATAAATTACTAAGAAAAATAAGATGAAGATAATTTTATTTTTTAAGTAATTAATATTATATACAAAGAATACTATTATTTTTAACTCTAAGAAACAATATAAAAAAAAATTCTAACTTATTAATTTGTTCCACCAAAATTCAGCAAACAAAAATTCTGAATTGAGATTATTTGTCATATATAATATTTCATTCTTATTAATATTGTCTCACGATTGCATCATTCAATCATTTCTCGAGTATAAGACTGTTCAGGGTAGTTGGAGGGTTAAAGTTAAATGGGCATCATCTTTGTGCCTTAAGCCTTAAGGTTTGTGTACATTGTTGAACTATGTACCTCTTGAGATAAAATATGCAGATGCTAATTCCGGTTTTTTTTTTTTTTTTGGCACTGAAATAATATGATCTCCAATTGGAATGGTCAATGGCGGGATGATCGACGGTACGTAGATCCTTTGTCTTTCTATGTTTTCCCACTTTCTTCTTTTTCACAGCCAAAATTTCCTTCAGATTGAGAATTGTAAAGGTAAAGGACCTTAATGCACTAAAAAATTCTAAGGTTATATTGAATGTAACGAGAATTTTTTTTTAATGTTATATATACCTGAAGATATTAAAAAAAGAAAGAAATATAATGATACATCTATACCAGTTTACAATTACTTTACAGGTCGTGCCACCTCTGAAAATAAAAGTTTAAGATTCGTCATTATTTCCTTCTACCTCTCCATGACTCCTTTCTCAATCTAGGACTACTCTCTAGTCTCATGCAAGAGCACCCCTTATTTTTCAGCCAAAGTCATCAGCCCCATATAACAAAGACTAAACACAGCCAAAACTGGGGAACCGGAACATATATATTATCACCTCAGCTTGATGATTTTGTACACCTATAAAGTCTAGCTTTTGTGTATCCTCCCCTCATTTATCTGTAAATAGAAAGATGCACACCAAACAGATCTCTACAAGACTCCGTTACACGCCACCACCGTCAAAGGTTCTCTCTCTTACAATGAATTCTACCCATTATTCATTAAGATGGAGTTTCACAAATATTAATCAATATATTCATCAAGAAATATTCTTTACATACATAAATCTTGTGTACTAAGTTGCACCAAAGTTCGAAACAGAAGACACATAAGTACTCTAGCAGACTTGTTACAACAATGAACATACGGAGACAGACACTCATACACAAAGGAGTAGGAGATGTAGAAGTTCCACATTTTGTTGACTGTGTAATGAAATCCTTGACCATTTTTACATCATTTGTGAGAAAACCTCAAGAGCAGCACAACTTAGGCAGTAGCCGCTTGCTAGCGAACACCATCAGGGATGTTACAAGGAGATCATATCTCAAAATCAAACTCAATCCGAGTCGATTAATTTGTTGGTCAGGCAATGATGACTATTATAACGATGACCAAAATGATTCCGAATATCAGCAAGAGCAAACACGTCTGCAAACAAAACTTATGCATCAAAAGGGAGGGAAAGAAAAGGTATTTTCAATTTATATCACATTAATACAACCTAACTTGCCTCCATATTGTCTGAACAAAAAATTGTATATTTCAGAAGCCAACATAACTAATCTCATGAAATAGGTATGTTACAATTTCAAGAAATAGCAACAATAAAGTCTGAAGAACAATGGTTTGCGCAAATTATAACTTTGCTGCCATAACTGTTAGAAATAAGCAGTCATTCCACTTTTGAATCTCTTAATAACTATGAAAGTACAACGCTTAGATTGGTCTTCCAACTGAGGTTAAGGTCTTAGAAGATTGAAACAATGGTAAATATAAATATAATTTGAAACGAAATATTCTAAGCCTGATCTAACCACTATTGAGTGGAAGCGGTCAATACAACAGAAAGGCAACATATACCAACCGTTTTACAGTGTTTCTCGTAACTAACATATACAGAATCAATGATATCCCAGATATTGAGAATATTTTGTCAATTGCATAAGTTGACAGATTGCAGAAAGTATGCTTTTTATTGCGACAAACATCTCGGTCTCAGCAAAGCGGAATCCTAGCAGTCAATGATTTGGCATCCACATTTTCTGTCCATAATATTTGAAAAACATTGAAACATTGAAAAAAAGAAAGAAGACAATCACATCAATCAAACTTTACCAGAGATGAACCAGATTTCTGGGTCTTGGCTGCCTTTGCAAGTTGTGATTGTGCTTGTAAGGAACACATGTTTAGCACTTTCATTAAAGAGCACGAGAGCTTTCAAATAACCAATAGAGAAAACCTTTTTCTCTTAAACAAAAAAAAAAAAAAAACAAAATTAGTGTAAATATAATTATAGACACAGGGCTTACCAATCATTGCACCTTGTTCACGGACCAGGACAGCGAGATCCTTAAAAATCTCATTTACCTCAATTTCTTCTATACTGGCTTCATTAAAAATAGTCTCATCCTCCTGTAAGACTTCTTGTCTGCACATAGTATACATCATTTTATACATCCCATTTTCTTTATGTAAATAGGATTTGACTACAGTATAGACCACAATCTTGCCCTCACCAGGAGAAGAGAATATGGGGAGGAAGTCATTTGTCCTCAACAGAAATCTAATTAACAAAAAACTAAAAAGTAAAAACCCACAAAATGCAGTTTTTTGTTTTCCATGCATTTCCTTTTTATTTTTTAGTGATAAGTAACAGCTTATTTTAATAAGAATAGGCATAACCCAAGTAGGGTATACAAGAGTTTACACCTAGTTAGGAGGAAGTAATAGAAACAAGAAAATCATGAAAATAGCCATTGAAATCTACAGCATTCAGCCAAAGGAATAAGTTTTTCACAAAGAACAATCTAATCTCCTCCAATAAGCACTCATTATCTTTAAAATACCGAAATAAACTCTTCCAAGGGCAGAAAAAATTACCAAATGAATGTAGAGGAGGTTATAAAGAACATACTATGACAAGCGACACAGACCTTTTCGATTCTTGAAGAAGAGCCTGTTGTTCGGGAGTCTGGGATGAACTTGTATCCAGCTCATGGACATCATAACTGCATCATGACATATCAAATTTAAGGCAAGCTAGTAAAATATTTTGATCAAAGCTAACTGCTAAATCATAACTTCATCCAATATATCAAATTTAAGACTTGCAAATCAAATATATGATTAAAGCTAACTGCTATATGTATGTATATGTATGTGTGCAATCGTGTGGGTGTATGGGTGTGTATTTGTATGCGTGTGGGTGTGGGGTCAAACTTCACTAACAAAGGTAAATATTACCAGTCTCATATGGCTAGGTAAGAAATTGGCATCCCTATGAATTCTATTATCACCGGCACTCTTTTGATCCCATGATAGAAGAGCAATCACAAACAGAGTTGCAAATACTCTTCCTAATATATTCTTAAATGGATCTAGAAAGGTGGAAAACAAATTATGCCAGTGCAAGATCTGGCAATTGATAGTGATTGGCTGGATAATTACTTTGTTAATTGTCAGCCGACAACAGTAAATTTTAGTGAAATCTACAGGATTGAAATAAACTGTCATTATTATAAAATATACATGGAGTTCTTAAAATAACAGAGGATAATCAGTATATTCTAACTCTTTGGATATGCAAAACATTCATATTTGGGCATGCATATATTACTACTCTCTTTGTTCCCTTTGCAAGTACAAATAGGTTTCAAAAAGCATTTAATGTTTTATAAAAAAGAAGAAGAAGAAGAAGAATTTAATGTTTTCACAAGCATGATAAAATACACTAATTTCCCAATTTACTCTCTCTTGTTATGTATATTGGACTATTGAATTTTTGCTCCCAAAATTAAGGATAAAATTAGAAAGCCAAGAAAAACCACATACCAAAATGAGTTGGAAGAAGTAATGTACATATTCATTATGGAGACTTTCCATATGTGGTTGAATTTCTAAAATAAAGGTGAACATTTCAGAGTAAATTATTGACAGAATATTAACATTACCAAGGAGCAGAAAACAGACATACAGATTAAACAACCTTTTTCAACTCTCCCCATCTCCTCAAAACTCATTTATGTTTCCATACGCTAGTACTATTTTCATAGTCCTAAATCCTTTTAAAAAAATATATATATACTTAGATAGGCCAAGGGCAGTTAAAAGATAAATACGTCGAACTAATCAAGCTGTCCAGATAAAATTACCTTGATGGAAGAACTTCTTTGGGGACAAAAGGAGCATATGTTGTTTCCCTCTCAACTGCAAGCGTTTGAACCTTCTGAAATTCCCTAAGAACCAACTGGAAATCTTTTGCAAGCCTAGCATCAGTGATCTTCTTGGCAGCCTGGAGTTTGATGGGGGAATTTCAAGGCGTAAGAAAATAAAACTCAATCTCTTCATCCCACCCCGAAACAAAACAATAGATAAACAATAAAGAACATCTAGAATTGTAAGATCCACTTACTAGAAAAGGAGCAGAGGAGGAGCATGAGAAGGTGATCGAAGAGAACAATAGAGAGATGGAGAGAGGGAGATTCAATGATGGAGTGTTAATTTTAAAATTATACTGGATATGAACTTACACTAACTTCCAAATGCTGGTCAGTTTGGCTAGCTGCCTGTTTCAGTTTAGCTGAAGTATCTTTCACCAACACCCCAATGTGCAACCTTGTCTTCTGCCTGCCAGTTAATTAAGTGAATCCAATGTATACACCAGTGAGAAACAAGGTTGATGGTGCAATCTTTCTACTTGATTGCGTTAAGAAAAACCAAATGAGATTTTTTAAAAGGCTAAAAACAAAAATTGTTGTTAATTTACAAGTTTTTTTAAATGATTTATTTATCTAGTAAAAAATTGTAAAAGAGAGAACAAGCAAAAGGTGATCAGTTGAAAAGGTAAATTTATATGCTTTAATTAGCTAGTTATCTTGGATCCATAAATGAAAAAAGGTTATCTAACAACAACCAACCACTCAAACCCATACGGCAAAAAAGATTGAAACAGCTATTAGTGGACTACAGTCTTTTTGAAAGATACAACATGTATCCTAAAAGCTTTTACACAATTCTTTAATGAATTAACATAGGTTGAGATTATTCACGCCAGTAAAATAGAGATATATATAGTAAAATATCTAGCTTCTGGTTGAATTCATTTCCATTCTAAGAAACCATCTTTATTTCCTGTGAAAGAATTTTTTTTATTTTTTATTATGAGGTAGACATTTATGTTTTATGATCAATGCTCAATGAATACAATTATCTAGAAGTTGAAGTAACAAGTAAAATAACATGTTTTACTTTTCAATTAGTTAGGGTATCTCAATGTGATTATATTTTTAACTCCACATCCTTGGTGTTGAGTTTAAAAAAAAAAAAAACAAGAGTTCCTTTTTCAAGCCCCAGTTCTGGGACCCTTCCACAAACTAAGTCAGACAACAGATCAGTTCCGTAAAGGACTCAGTTATAATTGTTCATATGGGAAATGAGCATAACTTGAGATTGCCTAAAAAGGAATGCCGTTAAACCATAATGTAGCTAGGGAAAATCTCCAGGTCCATGATCAGAGTTTGATGAAAAGATCAAGCCCATGATGCAAGAATGTCCAACAGTGATTTAAGGTCCAAGAATTCGTTTGAAAGCAAAATTTAGATATCAAAGGAAATAAATAAGATGTGAAACACTAAAATACATCGAAAAAAAAACTTAGATGTCAAGAAAAAAGTGAAGACTATTAATCATTACTAAATAAAATGGATCAGAATTCATCCACCCATATATTCAAAAAGAAACTAGGAAAACAGAATGAACCTATAATGCTGTTTTCCCACATAGCTTCAACAAAATACAACTTACACTATTTAACATCCAGCTCTGAGCAGCAAGTTAAACAAGGTGATTGAGAAGATGTGAAAAACTAAAATATATTTTAAAAAAAAACAAAAAATTTGTGAAATCATTATAGATCAAAGAAAACTGCACATTAGCACTTGTATCAATTTTCTTTCTGTTTCTTTTTGGAATGTACATAAGCGCTGAAATTCATTGTCCTTAAACACCGTACAGAAGTCTAAGAACATAACATTTTCTACTAAGGCCTCCCTTCTTTGGGAACGCAAACCATTTCATCTCAAAATTTCTTATAATTTCCTTGCCAAACATCACTTAAATATAAACACTTTTCAACTTCAAATTTTAAACTTTTTTCATCTAATCATTACCAAGCCATTAGAACTTTCCAAAACTTCCAACCAAAACACAAAAAACAATTCAACTTTTCCAAATTCCAAATCAAAAATAATATTCAAAATAATATTCTAAAAATATTTTAATTTTATAATATTTTAATTTAATTTTTTTCTATCTACTTTCTCAAAATTCAATGAAACATCTTAACCTAAATCATTCCACTTTTATCCACAAACCATTTTATTACTATTCACATATTTTTCATCTCATCTCATTCTTCGATGCCTAAAAATTAAAAAAATTCATAGTTTTTCGTGTAGATCAAGGGCATCTTTAAAGTCCGAAGAGAACAAACAACGCAATAATTAAAAGAACTTACGGCACAATGTACTAGTACTTTCTGTATGCCTGTTTAGTTTACTTTCAATTCTAAGCAGCACGCTTTAAATGATCAACAAATTAGTAATTACAATGCATATTACAGTCAACATTAGTTAAGAAACAGTCCAAAAACAGAAGTGGAAACTTGTTTTGCTTCCGAGCAACACTAGAAAATTGGTCAACCTAGCAAGCAAAGCATTAAGGGAAAAAGAAAGAAAGAGAACAATGACTTATGGCACGATCGTAAGCACGCCAATGGATTCTCAATCATTAAAATACGAGAAAAAAGAAGACATGAATTGTTGAAATTCAGAAAACGCAAACCCAGAAGTTAAATCATCGTTTATTCCAAAAAAAGAACCATAAGACACATACCCGATACCGGACTAAGATAAAAGAAAGCATGTATAGGAAAGAGGTTACGAAAACGAGAAAAACACTCACAGCCGGTCACGGAGTTCGAGGGTGTCCTTGGGAGTGCCAAGGGAATTGACAAGGCGAGAGAAGGAAGACACGGCGGTGTTGATTTGGAAAACACCAGCAGCCAAGGCAAGAGAAGGGTCTTACTGCTGTTGTCGCTGTTGGTGTCGTGGTGGCCTGCCGTCCTCAAGATCTCTGATGCTCATTTTGAAGCAGACAAGAAGTTGAAGATGCTTTTATCCACAAAGAGAATAAAGAGTTAACGCCTAGAGGAAGCTGTTTCTGTTGTGTTGGTTAGCTTGAGGGGGTGGACTTTGAATAAGGAGAATCATTCTTTATAGTGTTCTCTTGGAGTTTGAGTTTAAACTTTTTGAGGTTTTTTTATATGGGTAATGTTATGTACGGTCGTCGTGAAATTACAAATGGTGTATAATTATTTTAGAAAAAAAATTAATTTTTTTATGTGGTCTTGTATATATATATTTTTTTTCAAAGTGAATGTACGCTGCTTACAACTTCATCACTACATTTATCATTTCTCTTTTTATATTTATTTATATTTATTATTATTATCTTGGAAGAATTTTCCCTGGGCCCCAATAAACCCGACACCGATAACAACTCATCAACAGAAACAAGGTAATGGAAATAAAATCCCTCATCTCACATACATAAATGCTTTCACGGTAAGATTTGAATCTCAAACCTGCACTAGAAATAGCAAAAATCATATTGGATTCAGCACTAGTAGGCCGACTGGTAGCAGACAGACCTCTCAACAAATTTGCAATTCACAACTCAAACATCGCAGCATGGTACTTCATAAAAAAATTTCTTGTTGCAGCAGACTTGCAACATGTTTATCTTCTTCACCTTCCACTCTCATCGTGACAAGCTCAGAGTGCTCAATCAAGCACTCTGGAATTTTAAAACTCATCTCCTAATCCTTAACTTCTGGTCCCCAAATCTACTGCAATTACCAGAAAACCCCACCCATGAAACTCAGCTACGGACCATGACTGCAAGCGGAATGAGACCGAAAAAAGGGATTTTGCCAGGGGATGATGTTTCGCGTCAGACGACTCTCAGACCCCAATGCAATTTCTGCCTCATTTGCGTGTGGTGATTCCGTGTGGTGAGGTCTAATTAGTGTATTGTGTTTTATCCTACATGTCACTATCTCAATGGAGAGCTGCTCTTCTCTCTATAGCATCCCGACCGTTCCTCCAGCGATTCTCTATCAACAAACTCATCATTGTCGGCTAGAAAATACAGTTCCATGGAAGATCGTTTTAAAGCACAAGCAAAATACGGGACCAAGACTCCCTTAGCGCATTTCGGTGAGCCCAACTCAAACACCCCATTCTTCTATTAGACAAAGATCTCTCTTTATAGACAAAAAGAAGAAAACATTTTCTCTATTAGGCCCACCCCCTCTCCTTTACTAGGAAGCCAATCGGGCTCATCACTGAAACCCAGCAGCTCCACCCCTAGCCCACAGCCGGACAACCCAAACCAAACCCCTCTGATTCCACAAACTCCTCACATGGTCATATTCGGCACCAAATCCACTCAATTTACCCCCATCATAGGAATAAAAAGCCATAAAATACTAACCCCATCCAAACCAACAAGACCAATCTGCATAAAAACAATCAGAGCCCATCAACCAACCCCACCCAAGCCACCCTCTCAGCCTCCCCATCACCCTCGGCCTCACCTCAAATCCAACTCTTGACACCACGCTCACCCCCACCAACCATACCCAATCGCATTCCCTCCTGGCCTCACCCAAGACAACCAACCCCACAAACCCCCAATTAAAAAGTCAAATGACTTAACCATCTCTGATTCAATTCTACTGCCAAAGAAAAAATCCCAACCTTCAATGAAGTCAGAGACACCAAGCTGTGAAAATGTCCCAACCAATGAGCAACAATTAGAAGAGTCACCACTGGCTCTTACTTCACCGAAAATGCATTTAGGTTTTATAGGCAAAGCAAAAACTAGAAATCCCACACTCACCATATAGTATACCTTCACCACCTCCTCCAAGAAAGTCCAAACAAACTAGATAGCAAAATGACTTCTCCCTCTAAATGAAGACAATGACTTGGAATTACAGGGATTTATCCTGACCCAAGATAATAAGAAATTTAAGGACTAATATTATGAGTTATAACCTGGACGTAATCTTTTTGTCAAGAACCTTAGTGTCGGATGAGCACACCATTTGTTGTAAGAAGTATATGTTTTCATAATTTTGTTAGCTTTCCAACTTCATGTAAAAAATGGGCCATCTTACTCACGTGGCGTCTGTGTAGAATTAGAACATGTTCATATTAATATGAATGCTATTTCAGTTTTAATTTACTCAAATCCTCCACACCATCTATGGTTAATTACTTATGTCTACGTGCCAGCCCAATGGAACTACAAAACAAATTTCTAGGGACAATAAAAAACCAGCTGAATTAGATTTACCAAGAATACAAGAATGCATGAGAAGGAAAGTAGAAGAATCAAAAAGATGTTTGGAAACCTCCACCACAAAATCATAGAAGTTTTCTCTTTGATGCTGCAATTAGAGATTCAATCGTAGTAGTATCAAAGATATGTAGGAACCACAATAGGGAAATCTTGGAGATTAGAGCAGCAAAAATTCAAACCACAAACCCTTTAGTAATTGAAGTGTCAGCAGCACTTTTAACTTCCAAAATGGCATCCCAACCTCAGCAAAACTTGGCAATAATCAAAGGTAAGACTTGACATGACCTGTGGCCCCTCGCTAGTGGGGGCTATAGAATGTCTGGTGAAAGTATGTGTTAAGTTCGGAGTTGGGCATCACAATTCACATGGACATTTGTTACCTGTGGCATAGCAAAGAGAATCAGGATGTAAACGATCCCAATGGGAGACCATGGTGTACCCATAATAAATTGTTATGATTAGGCTAAAATAGAGTTTTTTTGGGGTGTGGTTAATTGTGTCTTTGTTTAGAAAAGAGGTGGATTTGTTCTTGTATGTTTTACTATACAAGTGCGAAAGTGTTACTTGAATAAACGTGTTTTAATCTATTGGATGATGTGTGGTTGATTATTTACTAAGATTTTATAATTTCATTATGGTACTTTTACCTACGGTTCTGTCTCATGAAACCCATGTAAACTAATGCTGAGGGAGATTATGAGCCTGAGGGATTAGTTCTGCTAGAGAAGTGACTTGCTGATGTCGTGGGGTTTATTTTCCTTTATGCTATGTATTTCTCCTTTTTATTTATTTAGCTTTCGGATGACTGATAACCTCTTGGAGGATATTTTTCTTGCTATACGGTTTTTAAATTTTTTGGTACTTAGTTTTAATACCTTTTTCATCTTTTTGTTGCAATTATTTATATGTACACTTAATGCAGTTTGCACACACTAAGCACTTGACATTAGGATGCATGATCTATGCAGTCATCATCCTGGTATAACATCTTCAACCAAATCATACGTGAGGGTTGAGGGCACCACATTGCCCATGTCTTGACAAAAGATTTTTTAGCTATTTCTTATGTTATTGTAATAATGGAGATAAATCCTCTATGTATTTCATCTTTATTATTGAAACTATTTAGATTTATATATAAATCTAAAGTATAAATTCTTTTGCTAGTTTCAATAAAAGTAATATATTAATGTTATTATACTCTTCTATACATGATAATAAATGCTTGAAATTGCATTATATATGATTTTTAATACTTTTATCAACATTAAAATAACTGATTCAAAATTGTTATGAATCTCCTGATTAATTGAATTGGTTGATCCTTACCCGATTTCGAACCCAATTATAATTTTTCTAGTCTTGGATTTGATAACCTTTTTAACCTTAAGATAATAACATAAATATTCATGAAAATCTTAAATAATGGAGCCTGTAGTGTTTGATATGTATGGGCATGATCAGTACTAATAGTTAATTTTCCTCATTGTACAAGTTGTAACTAATGTGCTATGATAGAAGGAGATTTTATGGAACTATATATATAGAGAAAATCTATGCAACCTCCTCCTTCTATTGTACACCTTACAAAGTCTTTTTTTTTTTTTTTTTCTTTCATTAATGCATGGGGCCACTCCTTTATAGAATCTCTCTTCTTCACAGACAACCCTAACCTCCCCCCCCCCCTTCCTTCTCTCATCTTTCCACTCATCCTCCCACCCTCCCTTCAATCTTTTGTCACCGACGGATGGTGGAATCATGGCTGACAAAGCCATCATCAAAGCATTCACAACTTTTTCTTTAAAGTACACACGTTCTGTTCATTGTGGGTTCTCTTTGTGGATTGGAAACTTGGAGGTTCTCTTTGTGGGTTCTTCCACATTTAGGCATATGGGCTTCATTTGAGTAGGGTTGAAAATTTTCAGAACATATTTGCCTTACTTCCACTCTCAAGATTGGCAAAGCCATAATTTCGACAAAGTGAGATAAAAAAATTTCTGGTCTTTTGGTGTTTGGATGTGTTTAGGTATGAGTTTCGAGCTAGCTATAGTTTCCAAATAATCGAAGTTCAGAGCATCTAGGCAATGAAACAAATTTGACTAGTGTTTATGAAAAATGTCCACCAATAACATTTTTGAGTTTCCTTGGATGAGAAGCATGCAATTGATCAATTGACCAAAGTTTCAAGCTTTAAAATTTTTAACTTGAAAGATGGTTGATTGATTCGGAGAAGGGGGAAAATGGTGAATCAGAAAACAGATCATGCAAGGAGGAAGGATGAGAAGGACAAGATTATAGAATGAAGGAAACTGGGGAGAAGGAGAAGGGAAAATGAAATGCACCATTTTAGAAGGAGAGGAGAGCTTGTCTTCGAGGGATGTGTTCACTGAATAAGAAAAAAAAAGTTGTCATTTGTGTGGGGCAGATTAATAAAAGGAGGCTGTATAGCAAGACTCATATATATATATGGTAGTCATCCTTGATGAGCATTCAATGGAGAAAACTTTGTTTAGAATGGTCAACTACACGAAAATTAGTTTGTTGAAATTTATATATGAAGTCATTATATATAATTAATAGAAAACAAACAAGTAAATTAGTCAATTATATATTTAGAAATCAAAATTGAAGCGAGGTAAGAATATTAGGGTATGACTACATTCAAAGTCAATTACTCTTATGATTGCATTCAAAGAATTAATTACGATGGAATCTGAGAAAACCTTCCATGGAATCTGAGAAAACCTTCCAACGATTGGGCTGCTCAAATTCAAATAACAGCCCTCTAATAACAATCATTCTCACAACTCCTTTAATTTACATGTCTTGCATTTGCTTACACCTGATCAATTTCTCACAAAACTCCCCAATCTTCTCCGTGACCAATTTGTCTTCTATGATTGAATGATTTCTCTCTAATGGTGTTCAATGTAGGCTTTCATGACCGAACTCTGGATGACCTCTGTGCATCAGAAAGTGCCATGGCTACCGCCAGATTCATATAAAATGAAAAACCCCTTCACTAGGTAGATGCCTGAACCACAAAACCCCTTCTCCTACTTCCTATATTGCCTCTTGGTGCAAGTATAAACCTTCCCATAGAATCATGGTATGTATGGTCCCACAAATTAAAGAAGTTGTTTACTAAATAGCAAACAAAGAGATCTAATAACAATCCTTCTCATACTTTCTCAATGCTTGGTGGGAGGAACTCCAAAGAGGATTGTTTCTTGACCATGGCAATTTTTCTTACTGTCTCCCATATTTTCCCGTTGGCCAAACTAATTAAGCACAAAAAAGAACATGAGAGGGCAAGGTTTCATCTGTCCAAGGTTTTAACCAGGTGTATGTGTTTGTAGTGTGCATTTAGACTACTATCCTACATGTCTTGATGTACTTTGTGGGTTTTTATTCTAAAGTACTTAACAGATGGGTTGTTCTGAAATGGAACTCAATATACATATACATATATATATATATATATATATTCACGAGACTATAACTCATGCAATGTGTAGACCGTTATTTATGCTGAATTTTATAACTTTAAATAGTTTATTATATATAATCACTTTTACAACTATTAAAAAAATGGATATCAAAATATATAAAATGCAGCATGCACATTTAAAAATATTTCAATATATGCATTTATAAAAATATATAAAATGGAGCATAGATATCAAAATATTTCATAGTCAATTTAAAATATAAAAGCTAGTCAAAATAATAATAAAAAAAGGATAGGAATCCTATTAATACGGAGGAGGGCACCAATATATATGTATAGATATCAAATTCAGATTACCGCGTCTCTAACTACGATATTCAGGTAGAAATCTAAATTGATTTCGTTTCGCAAGTATTTTGTTCAAACAAACTCCCACCCAAGATCATTTGTTGCTAAAAAATGGGATCCAACACTTGCAGCTTTATAACATTAATTTTTTTCAAATGATTGGACAGTTATTAATAATAACAGTAGTGTACATAAGCAATTTATCTTGGGAAATGAATGTCATATATTCGTCCCCTGAGAAACTATTTCTAAAGGTGTAAATGGACTTCCGTTTCTTGTATTCATGTGATTGGTCCTTACCACCATAAAATCCGGTGTAAATGTCAACATATATATACCACCATGCTAAGCTAATGTTTAAGTACGAAAATTTCTAATGTCAAGTTGATGTGAAGATCATGTATAATAAAGTTATATGGCATATTTGATTTAGACTATAAATTTTAAAATTTGAATATTATAAATCAAATTTTATTTTTTAAGTGAAATGAATTGTGTGCTCTAAACAATAAAATAAAATGTATACTCATGAAATATGAATAGATGTAAGATTAAAAATGGTACGTGATTTAAAAATTAAAATTCTGAATCATATTCGACTTTACAAAAGTGTGATGTCAGTCCGGCCACTGATGATTCACAGTGATATTCACGGCCATTTTTGGAGGGATCTTGCTACTTATTATCGCTACAAATCAAACACCATATATATAGTTATTTTAGTTTTTATTTTAAATTTTATACGTCTACCATCTAATTAATTGGTGGCTGACGTCTGATCAGAAGCAAGCTGCATAATTAAAAATTCATAATTAAAAAATTCTTATTATTACACATAGAGTATCATAGATATATGCAATTGGATGCATGCATGCTTAATTTATATACACATATATACATGCATGATGCATGCAACATATAGGTGTGTAGTCAAAATCTTATACGTTGTGTATGAACTTGACATTACAAATACACTAGTCTTTAGCGATTATGTCGTTACGACTTTATTCTATCGGTTGAAAATAAAATAAGTAATAGAAACCGCACCAAGAATATTAATAGCCGGAGGACATTATCGAGGACTATGAATTCAAATAGCAAAACATTAATTAATAAAAGTCCTAATTGCAAAAATAGACTATATTTAGCGAGGAAAAAATCTTTTGTTGACATAATTCACCACTTCCCACGAGACAATCTCGATGGCTCATGATGAGTAACGATGAAATTTCGTGACAATTATTTTTTGTCAACAAATTAAAACTGACCATATTTACTAACAAAATTCGTAGTGTGCGGGTATGCAATTACTGTTTATATTTTCCTCTACCACGACCACATGACTTTGACTTCCGCGTACGCGAAGTGATCACCAACCAAATTACTTGATTTGAGTTATATGTGGGTAAAGGTACATACATATAAGTGGATTTATAAACTAATTTGTGTACTAATATATATTTATTAGCTGATTTCATATTTCTTATTTTAAATATAAATGTTTCAATAAAGTCGGCATTTACGCCTTAAAATTGTTGTGCCGTGCGCGTATTAGAGTGCAAATTTGTTATAACTAGAACTTGATTTTTTTGAGATATTATATAAAGGGGATATAAAATCTTCTATTATAATTAATTATACCTATATTTATATATGAAATTAACATAAAATTAGAATCTCAAGGTGTGTTATTCAATTAACGAATTTTGGATTGATCAATAGTGAACAAAGTAAGTAAATAAAAAAAAGGGTGAGAAAACATCATTTATATACTGTTATATATTTTATTAAGCTTAAACCTTTTTGCATGTCTTGGATAATCAAATTATAGTTTGTAATTAGTGAATTTAAATATAATTGTGTTATTTTAAAACCGGTAAATATCGCCTCTTTTTTTTTTTTTTTTTTATAAATTTCTTGACCTGACTTTCTTTTTCAATCGAGTCCAAATCGATCACGTAGGCCTTGTGCAGGCCCACTTCTGCAGCCAATTTCCTTAGACATTTTTCGAAGACTTTTTGTTTTTGTTTTTATTTTTTATTTTTTATTTTTTATTTTTTGTGATTTAAGACTAGTTGTTTTTCTTAATATTGTCATTTTTAAAAAAATATATATTTAAGAGTATAAAAAATATATAAAAAATTAAATAAAAGAAATGAAAAAGGCAGAAATGACCTTGACAAGATTTATCCTCGGTAAAGCAACAAAAGTCAAAATCATGGCTCGCAGACTTGATTCATCTTCTAAAAAAAATCTATGTAATTACGTATGTATTCAACACGCGGCATATATCTTCCACGCATATAATGATAGACTTATTCAAAATAATATTGATGCACTCGGTCTATAGCTCTAATAGTAATATATAATATATATGGTCCATATTTGGGGGTATTAGTTTTCTTTATGCAGTCTCCATCCTATGAAAAGGTCAGCATCTTTATATATGAGAAGTCTAGCTTGCAACAGATCACCCAAACAAAAACATTTAGAATCGAAGATTTTCTCGGAAAAACAATGGGTTTGAGTAAGATCATGATGTTCTTGGAATTAGTGTCATGTGTTGCTGTAATATTGTTGGAAATGGATGCCACAGCTGTAGCATTTCAAATAGCCAAGCCTAACTGCGAGGATCGGTGTGGAGATGTTGAAGTTCCATATCCATTTGGTATAACTGAAGATTGCTCCCTAAATAGGTCGGGTTTCCTCATGAGATGCGAGGACGATTCGTCCGGCCATCCTCCTCAACTAAAAGCCGGTATAAATATTACTGTCAAAAAGATTGACATGAAAGCGGGCGAGCTTGACATCTTGATGTATACAGCCAATATGTGTTACGAGAATGGTGTGCTTGAGTACGACAACAATCCCTGGCTCAACTACCCGGCTTTCACAGTTTCCAACACCAAAAACAAGTTCTTCACCATTGGTTGTGACAGTTACGCCTACCTCAGAGCTTTCCGAAACGACGAACGGTTCTCCATAGGCTGCATGTCTATATGTCAAAGTCTTCGAAATATCGAAAATGGATCTTGCACTGGAATTGGGTGTTGCCAGGTTGAAATCCCAAAGGGACTGAAGAACTTTACATTGGATGCTCGTAGCTACAACAATCACACAAATGTCTCTAGTTTCAATCCATGCACCTTCGCTTTTGTGACTAGACAAGAAGACTTCGATTTCTCCTCTGACTATCTTATAAGCCTGCGAGAGAACAAGACCTTTCCAATGGTTCTTGATTGGGCAATTGGTGATGAAAAGTGTGAAACTGCTCAAAACAAGCCAGGTTACATATGCGGAGGGAACATGACCTCATGTGTTAATCCCCCAGACGGGGTCGATGGGTATCGTTGCAAGTGCAAAGAAGGTTATGAAGGAAACCCATTCCTCCCTTATGGTTGCCAAGGTACGTACGTATGGTATGACTAGTTGCACATGCATCTAACAAAACTACCTTCTGCAAAATCTGAAGGAATACAATTCTACATATATAGAATTAAATTTTTGTTGAAATTTGAGTTTCAAAACATTATATGCTTCAGTTTCCTAATTAAAAATTGTGGGCTGGATGCATAAATATTTAATGGGTTCGAAGTTCGAACACATCCATACTCACACTACAATAAATACTATATTTTTCCGAGAGTACTGATTGTGGTCAGGTCATGTGTGTTTGGTTTGCTAAAGCACTGATCATAACTAATTTCGAATATATTATTGTTGTGTTTCAGATATTAATGAGTGCGAAGCAGATCCGAACCCTTGCAATATTACTATATCAAAATGCAACAACACTGACGGGAAATTTACATGTATTTGCTTCGACGGATACGAAGGAGATGGGATCATAAACGGAACAGGTTGCAAACGTAAAGCCGGGGCTAACCGATCAAGGATCAATATCATTATTCCAGTTGGTATGTATGTAGAATAATGTATATTTAATTGTATTATAATATTCTTTTTACCAAAAAAGTATTTATCTATTATTGGTAATAAAAGGATTTGGATTCCTACCTCATTACAAGAAAAAAATGACAGAAATAATTAATTTGATGCATGTAATCAAAATAATTGCTTTCATTAGAAATAATTTCTTACGATATTCTTTTTTATCTTTGGCGATAAAATTTAGTGCTATTTTTTTGATGTGTTGGTCAAAGCTGCATGCATATATGATTGTGTCAATAGCCCTTGGCCGCTAGCTCTTTCGTCAACATTGCCAGCTGCTTGGACATGATTGAACAACAAGAGTATTAATATTTTAAATTAGTCTTAATATTCTATGTCTCTGATAATTTTTTATGTAATTATTATTACACGCATGTTATATATTTACCTTTAAATTACTAGTTGATGACAATGATAATTGACACAATGTTCTACAACAATCGGTAAATTAAACAGTAATAAATCTCCATTAACTAAATATTTTATCTTTTAATTATCTTGCTATTAATTTTAAGATCTAAGATTTAAGATCACTTGATATATATATATATATATACACACACACACACACACATATAAAAGCAAGAGCACAACTCAAAAATTAATGAACTAAAGTCCCTAAATCTATTGTTATTTACCAAATCTCATTTATTTGCACAAATAGGTCTGCATACATAAATATATATACATATACATACATATATATACATATATCTACATATATGTATATATAATAATCTATGCTAGAGTAGTAACTTTGTTGAAACGGTTTGTCGAAACAGAGATAACATATGTTTGACTATTTACGTGCAGCTATCAGCATTGGACTTTTAGGATTGTTTATGGGAGGTTGTTCAATATATTGTGGACTTAAAAGAAGAAAACTCATCAAGTTAAAAGAGAAATTCTTCGAACAAAATGGTGGATTATTGTTACAACAAAAGCTTTCCAGTTATAGCTCTTCAATGCAGACTACCAAAATATTTAGTGTGGAAGAACTTGAAAATGCTACTAACAATTATGATGAGAGCAGAATCCTTGGGCAAGGAAGCTTTGGAACTGTTTATAGAGGAGATTTACCAAACAACAAAGTTGTTGCCATTAAAAAATCTAAACTTTGCGATAAAAGTCAAATTGAGCAATTCATCAATGAAGTTATTGTGCTTACTCAAATTAACCATAGAAATGTGGTTAAGATGTTGGGTTGTTGTCTAGAAACAGAAGTACCTCTACTAGTTTATGAATTCATCACAAATGGAACTCTTTCTAGTCACATTCATGATAAACACCTCTCATCCTTACTCTCATGGGAAAAACGTTTGAAGATAGCTTCAGAAACTGCAGGGGCACTCGCATATTTGCATTCCTCAACTTCTGTGCCAATTATACATAGGGATGTGAAACCTGCAAATATACTATTAGATGAGAATTATTTAGCAAAAGTGGCTGATTTTGGAACTTCAGTTTTGGTTCCTCTTGATCAAATAGAATTATCTACATTGGTGAAGGGAACTTTTGGATATTTAGATCCAGAATACTTTTATAGTAATCAGCTTACAGAAAAAAGTGATGTCTACAGTTTTGGTGTTGTTATGGCAGAGTTATTAACAGGTAAGAAAGCTATTTCTTTTGATAGGCCTGAGAAGGATAGAAATTTGGCAATGTACTTTAACTCTACTGTAAAAGAGAATCGCTTGCATCAAATTCTTGACGATCAAATTTTCAATGATGACAATATTAATGTGATAGATGAAGTTGCTAATATTGCAAAATGGTGCTTAAGTGTAAAAGGGGAGGATCGGCCAACTATGAAGGAAGTAGCAATGGAGTTAGAAGGATTGAGACTTATGGGAAAACATCCATGGGAAAAGACTGATGTCTATACAGAAGAGACTGAATACTTGCTCGAGGCAGCTACACAATCTTTCAACATTGATATCGACAATGGTGCTTCTTCTACGATCACAACAGCTGGGTTTGAGAGTATGAGAAACCAAATCGTGAAACTATTAGATGATGGCAGATGATGATCAGCAAGTCCACTATGTTCAATAGATATATCTTCACACATTAATTGATGAACTTTATTACCTTTTTTTATTAGAAGAACTTTACTACATCTAGATATATGTAGATCTCTCCTATTTTTTCATGTACTATATATAACTTCATCATTTTCTATGCCTCAATCTTCTTGGGCCAAAATGTTTATATCTCTCTTGTTTTTCCATGTGTTACGGTCTGCTTTCTCTTTTCTATAATAATGCTAATTCATTACAAACAGATATACCTTAAATACGGATTTTTTTTTAAAGATGTTATCTTTTATTCTGCTTTTGTTATCGATATTAATTCGATATTTTATATATTAATATCGCATCCATTCGATATTTTGAAATTGACTGCAAGCCCAAACTTTTATGTTGGCAAAGCATGATTTTTTTTTCTTTTTGGGCTTGATAATTAGGTTAAAAGGTTTTATAAACCAAGTAAAATTTTGAACTATTGTAGCCGGCCCAATTTAACAATTCTTTACAATATCCAATGTGTGGGTCAAATTCTTTACAAGAATTCCAAAAGGCCCAAGCCGTGTGATGCCCCACGTCGATGCACGTCCATGCAGTTTTTTCCTCTCCATATCCTCTAGGGTTTCATAGCTTTCCATATATATACCAATAATTCCCATGCATGATGAAACTACCCAAGGTTGTTGTTGTCGCCTGCCTTGCACAATCCCTACTCTTTTGCACCTCTGGCGAAAATCCCATGTTTTAGTCGAATGGTCGTACTCCTTTATCGCAGCACTTGGACATGCCAAGAAACAAAACCACAATAGTCCTAACGTGGTTAGTCACTGCACCACTATCCTCCTCTTCTATTCTCCTCAACAGCCAGCCATAAGAACAAACAAGCCCTTCCATATGCGTCACCAACCACCCGACACCTTTCCATAAATCGCAATCATCCAAACACATAGCATCAAGCCTTCAGCCCTACACCCATTGACGATAAGCCTCCACCCCGGTACAATGCACCACCAGCCCACATCGCTAACCTAGAACTAGCATTAATTTTTCCATTTATTACATGTGTACAACACTACAACGTCTGAAGACGAAAGATCTAACGTCCTCAGCCCAAGGCGTGCGAATCCATGGATAATATTGACACTGAAAATGCATTTATTAAACTCGTTGTGATTGATGCTTTTCATCTAGTTCACGGAAAAATCTTTAAAACACAAATAAAATTAAACTTATTTATTAAATCCGTTAGAATTGATAATTTGAAAGATATATATTTTAAAGATACATACATTTTAAATATGAGTTTTATGATGGAAAAAAATAATTGTTTATAAGATGAATTTATCTTTAATTCATATCATACTTTTCAATTTCTACAAATCCAACTCCTATTAATACATTCTCTCATTCAATGTATTTCTATTTATTTCATTAAATTCACAGTTAACGAAAAAATAAAATAGAAGTGTTGAAAATTTTGAAAACTTATAATTCTCAGGTCATCCACGTCTATCCTATTTATAAGATCCTATTTATAAAATGAATTTATCTTTAATTCATTTGGTATTTTCCAATTTATATCTACCGATCCAACTTCCATTAATACATTCTCTCATTTATTGTATTTCCATTTACTTCATTAAACTCACAATTATACATCACGAGGTCACATTATTTTTTTAGACTATATAAGAAGACAAACAGAACCACTGAACCAGAGTGCTGAAAACTTATAATTCACAAGTCATTCACGTATATCCTTTTTTTAAGATTACAAGCAAGCAATTACTCAAGTAAAAGGTATTTATTTACATCAATGATTTTTTGTTATTTCTTAAATCTATGGTTTATGTTTATCTTATGTTTTTAAAAAAACAATGACAAGTGAATAAAAAAACTACTTATTCTAATTTTCAGATCATTCACGTCCACCCATTTTCAGAATCACAAACAAACAATTACTCTTAAGTAAAAGGTAATTATCTACATCAATGACCTTCAGTTATTTCTCAAATTTCAATTACTTCAAATTTTCAATTATTTCTGAAATCTTTGGTTTATGTTTATCTGATTACCTAAAAATGCTACTAATTCTAATTTCCAGGTCATTCACGTCTCCCACACTTTTCCAGAATGACAGGCAAGCAATTACTATAAGTAAAAGATATTTATCTACATCAATAACCTTATATTATTTCTCAAATTTCAATTATTTCAAATTTTTGATTATTTCTGAAATCTATTGTTTACGTTCATCTTATGTTTTAAAAAAAAAAAACCATGACAAATAAATATATGATATTTATCTACATCAATAACTTTCTGTTATTTTTTAAATTTCAATTATTTCTCAAATGTATGGTTTATGTTTATCTTATATTTAAAAAAAAAAACCTAACAAGTGAATAGAATATCAAACAACATATGAAGTCCCATTGTTCTACCAGTATACATAACAAAAGAAGAAGAGAAATACTAAAAATAGTTTAAACAGATTAAGCAGATTTTAACATGCATCTTCATTTCACATCAGATGAATAGATTGTAAAATTTATGAACAGATTAAAATTTATGAATAGATTGTAAGAATACCTAGATTGTATTGATATTTGTTGCTGTTAGTTACTAAAATTTTGCTGGTTCAAAGATATTTAACTGTATCTTTTTTTATCTCTTCTCTAATTTGTTCATGTGTATTTTTTATTTGTATTATTTTCTCTAATTTTTTAAAACTTTCAATTTAATTTAATTAGATTTACCCATTTTTTATTTTGTTCTATACTGTTTTTAAGTTATTTAAATTTTGTTAGGTTTAAGATATTCATATTTATCTTTTTAATGAGTTCTTTAATCTCTTAAAGTATTTTTTCTTTGTATTATTTGATTAATTTTTTAAAACTTCATCTACCTTTTTTAATAGGCATTACAAGAAACAGACAAATTCCTTGATCTTCATTTTTTTTTCATTCATTTTTATCTTAATTCTTATTATGATTTTAATATGCATCTTCATTACACAACAAATGAATAGTTTGTAAAATTTATGAAGAATACCCAGATTGGTGTTAAGTGTGATATGGGAAAGGCTGCATCTGATTTTAACATGATTTTAATATTAACTAAACCGCGTAAACAACAAAAACAAAAGAAAAAGAGAATAGTTTTGGCTAAACTTGGAAAACGAACGAAATACAACAAAGACTCAACCAAACAAACGAACAAAATACCCAAATAAAAAAAATCCTAATCTCTTAAAACAAATTCCAAGCTCAATATGTATATATGCACTCGTACAGAGTAAAAAATACAATAACAATAAATCATGCAATTACTAAGAAAAATGAATAGATTACGCACGGTGCCATTAAGCTTAATACAACATTAGATGTGAGAAAAGAAATTTCTGATTGCAGAGGTTGCAAAAAAAAAAAAAAAAAAATGAACAAGAAAATACCATTAAGTTTACGTATTAATGTGTAATACCATTAAGTTTAATACAACATAAACCAAGCAGGAAACATTAAAATCTGAACAACAACACATGATAGAAATCGAAGAGATAAAGATTCCAAAATAAATTACATCATACACTTACCAAGATAAAAACCACAAACATGAAGTTCTGAAAATCCCCAACAAACAAGACTTGAAAATAAAATCACTTTTCATAAGAAAAAACAAAGAACAAACACAGAATAAAATTTGAAAATAAAACTTCATACTAACAAACACAAAATAAATATATACATCGCTGATTTAGAACTATAACAGTCAAAGAAGCACAGAATGATAAATTCCAAATAGACCCACAAAGAGATTGATTATAAAAAAATAAGATTTCTAACAAATATGGCGAAATCAAGTGCTTACTACCTATAAATAAATAAATAAATAAAAAATCAAGTGCTTACCACTGAAACCAAAGATTTTAGACATTGGTATGTCTAAAAAAAACCATCATAGAAAAATCAGCAACACGGCAAAATAAAGATGGATCGGGAAAAATAAAATACTAATCAGTCATATATGAATAAGGTTTATCCATTACACTACACACGGAAAGAAAAAATATATATAGTGGCTGAACAAGAGGTAGGTGGTAAAGCGCAGATCAAATCGTAGAAGGCGAGAGGAGAAGACAAAGGAAATGAATTTATAAGAAAAAAGAAGAGAACGCTCTGGAAGAGGGGAAGGCTGGTGTAGAGATGAATTTATAAGTCAGATGGGGATTTAGGGTTTCCATGGGTTAAAACGGTGCCGTTTCGGATTTCCATGAGCTAAGATGGATTCGATAAAGTTTAATTTAGTGTAGCATACTGTTTGTTACTGTACTTTGTCAGCCTGATATCAAATCGTTTTTTACTGTTTATAACTACAGGGTACTGTTCATACTGTTTATTACTGTAGCAATCATGACACTTTCAAAGAAAATTCATGTGCAATTTTTTTGTCCAGATAAATGATTTTTCCCACCAGATAAATATTATGATTTAATTGATTGAAACCCAGGTAACTAATCGTTGGTAAATAGAATATTTTGGACTTTTGCCTGAATTGAATCAATCGATTGTGATTAAAGTATGAGTAATGTTATTTTTTTATCTTAATTTTTTATATTTTATATTATTATTTACCAATAAGTCATATTTTACATCATTTCTACATCAAATACTTAATTTGAAATAATTAAAATATATATACATTTTATAAATTTTTTTGAATTTTTTTCATAAATTTTTGAATTTTTTAGATTTCTTTTATTTATCTTTTTAAACTAATTAAATTTTCACCTCATGATTTATATATTAAATATTTTATAAAAAAAATTAAAAAATATATATAATATATAATGTGTAGGTTTATGTGTAATTGTTTTTTTTTGTTTACTTATATCGAAATCATGAACTGAAATTTTCAATGTTCACGCTTCACGAAAAATAAAAAGCTGCATTTCACACCATCTGCATCAGCCGCGTGCAGTACAGTACATGGATATTTTATATTTATTTTGGCACGTCGATCGACATCTGAAAAAGAAAACCGTATGATTGTGGTCCATCCATTCAAACTCGAGATAGTTGGGCTGTGGGATCCTCTCATAACACAGCAAAAATACTAAACAATATGAACAGTAACAATAAAAATGCAATATTGGCCACAAGCCACCTAAAAACGCGTTTTGCTTTGACCGAAGTCGTCCGTCTATATTGTAGTTTACCGACAATACTCTTATTATTTTATATTATTGTATTTATAAGATTATGTTATTTTATTTATAAGATTATATTATTTTATATTATTATATTTATGAGATAATGTCATTAATTAAAAATTAATATTTAATAAAACTAATTCTTAAAAAGAAAAATTAAGCAAACGTATTTTATATATTATTTACACCTAGTGTGTATATATATATATATATGTGCACATGACACCATCTTATACTAATGTCTAATTATGAAAATTTTTATTATTAAGCTGATGCGTAAATCATACATAATTAAATTATATAATTTGATTTGAAACATAAATTTTAAAATTGAAATATTATAAATTAAATTTTAATATTTAACTGATTTCAAAAGAATACCGGTTTGAGAATAAAATCCCTCATATCTATATATGTACAAAGCAATGTGAATAGATGTAACGTGATATAAAAATTAAAATACTAGATCATATATCCGACTTTCCAAAAATGTGACGTCAGTCTGGCCACTGATGATATACATTGACATTCTCAATCATTAATGGAGAGATTTTGCTAATCATTATCTCCTCACAACATAGTATATTTATTTTAATTTATTAATTCTTTTTAAAAAAATTCTGGAATTATTTTTTTAAAATTAATTGAATTTTTTATTTACTTTTTATATTCCACATATTTGATAAGAGAAAAAATTATAAATTATAAAATTATGTATAATGTATAATATGAGAAGATGATGAATATAATTTTTTTTTTTTTTTTTGGAATTTCGATTATTTAGAAGGCCAATGAAACCCATCCCATTATTAAAGCCTAAAATTAGCTCACTTTTCAAGAATAAACATATATAGGCCGGATGCAATTGATCTACCATCTAATTGGTGGGTCGGTGGAAGACGTCTGATGCATGTCTATATATATGGAGAAAAACATTGTTTTGAATGGTCAACTACACGAAAATTAGTTTGTTGAAATTTCTATATGAAGTCATTGTATATAATTAAGTTTGCGGTGTTTCGGGTATCCTGCTCTGTGAGGTGTTTGCGTGAGGAGTCAAGGGTTGGTGCTCTCCGACGCCTCAATGTCCTTAGTCTTGGTGTTGGTTTTCTAGCTCTTTGATTCACAGTGGTGGTTGGGTTTTGGCCTTAGTTGGTTCCAGCTTTCTGCCATCCTCCAAGAACGGCGTCTCTCACATGCCGCAATAGTTGCTTACTAGGTGTTGATTTAGTTTCTTCTAAAATTAAAACTGCGGATCACCGTCTATTTATAGATATGACTCGCTTGTTCCACTCTTTTAATTTTTGTTGTTTGTTTAGTTTGTTATAATAATAATAAAAAAAATACTTCTTTCTAAAATTTTTAGTCTATAAAGTATGTCCTCTCATCCATTTTAAATTGGGTAGGAGATTGTTTGGTTGATTGTTTTGGTGATTGATATTCTATTTTAGATAGAAATTAATTGTTTCTCAAACTATGATTTACAGAGGTTGTATAATTAGGATTAGACAATAGCAGTCATATTTTAGTGTATTAAAAAGAGACAAATTGGAATTAATTAACTTGTAATGAATATTTCAAGTGAATTTGTAATGTTTGTTATTAATAAAAGAAGTTTGCTCTTACATTAAAAAAAAATTATTAATAGAAAACAAACAACGAAACTAGTCAATTAAGATGGAAGCTGCGAGGTAAGTTTATTAGGGCGGATGTGATTGCATTCAAAGTCAATTACTCTTATACATTATTCGTCAACTCAAGAATCAAGATATCAATTAATTACGTAAATCATACATAATAAATTACATGACATCATTTAATTTGAAAAATAAATTTTAAAACTTGAATATTTATATGAATCAAAATTTACCATTTAAATCATGTAATGGATGCATGGTATGCTCTCTACAAATCAATTTAAGAATAAAATAACTAATGTGATTATATATACATACATATATATATATATATATCTCACTACAAAAAACATATACAAATAATCAATTAATTATAATCAAAATAACCATTTACAATGAAAACAATCTGATCATAGTGAACTATTTGCAAAACTCCTCTAACTTTGCAAATTAAGTGTGATGTGATCAGTCTAAGCCCTGGTGTTTTACAGTAACATTTCAGCTATTTTCGGAGAGGCTTTATTAGTCAATAATATTCCCATACATTTACTTTATTTATTTTTTATTTTTTTAAAATTTTGTTTCTTTTTTAATTAATTGAATTATTTTACTCATCATTTATATTCAACAAATTTGGTAAAAAAAAGTTAAAAATTAAAAAATTATGATAGTATATATGCGAGTGTGTTATAAAGATGATAAATAAAATTTTTATTTTCGGAGTATCAATTATTCAAAAGGCTATTGAAAACCATCCCATTATTGCTGCCTAAATTTAGCATCTACTTGCCAAGAATAAAGAAATATAGGCCATTTGCAGTTGATGATCTACAATCTAGCTAGCTGGCTAATTAGTGGCTGACATCTAATCGTAAGCCTCCAATTCAATCATCTATAATTAAAAATTTCTATTACATATATATATTGTTAAGGACGTATTCTGCTATCTTGTCTACCGAATCCCGCGTGATGGTAACCTACAAAACAAGGACAAGAGGGGTCGGGGTCCGGGACCGCTCCGACGATCAAGTTAGTGTATGGGAGAAGATATGTGATAGAGAGAATAAGAGAATTTGTGAGCGTACCCCCTTTCCGTCGTTGGGTGAGTGTTATTTATAAGTGTCCCCCCTGGGTGGAGGGTCCGAGAGCGCCGAAATCAGGGCATCACTCGTCCGTCATCCTTGATAAGAAAACCTGGTCTGATTCGGTCAGTCCCATCGCATTAATTGAGTGTCCTCTCAATTAATGCTCAATTAGCCCCCTTTGGACAGGGGCATTAAATGTTGCCGCATCTTTTGTCAGTTTAGTAGTTAATGGTGTACGTCGGGGGCGTCTCCGCATTAAAAAAAGGAGGGAATGCAGGCCGGCGGCTGTCTGTCGTTCATAAATGCGGGAGTGGTCTTGATGGGAGATGGGTTCAGGAGATATACCAGCACGCGAGCCGCCGTTCTGCCCTTAGCGCGTTCTCGAAGCCGGGTTAACCATTTCTTGCCTAGATCGGGATAACCAGGGACTCGGCTCGTCCCCGATTTCGGTCTCCCAGTTGGATTCGGACGCTGCGTCGAGGTGGGCGCGGGTAACGGGCCTCGGGCCTGGTAATCTTGTGGGCTCAGGCCCGGGTAAGTTGGACCCCCTTTCAGTACCCCGCGAGTTTCCATCGAAGGCACTTTGATGGAAATTCCGAACGTTTTAGAGCTAGGGTCTTCCTTTCCTTTGATTATACCGTCCTTTATTTTCCTTGCTGAGCGGGAACACGAGGTTGGGTGTGCTCGGGCGATCCCTGCTGGCACGTCGATTCGTTTACCGACCGGACTTCAGAGGGACGATTTGAATTCTGACCAATTAATGTCGGATCGTGACCCGTCATATTCCGTGTCAGGCATTTAATGCAGTTTTGAAATTTAATTGAGCCGTCGTTCCGATTCCCGAACCGTCAGTGATCCGTTATTAAATGGTGGGTCGCACGCGTCGTTCCGATTCCCGAACCGTCAGCGATCCGTTATTAAATGGTGAGGCGCACGCGCGTGGCCATCATTAACTGACTTGTCATTTCGGCGCACGCTTCTTTCCTTTGATTGGTCAGTTCGGGGTGTGCTTCCTGTTCCCAAGGGCCACGTCTGAGGTGACGGTTTCGGCGCGGCCTCGTTTCCCGCTCGCATTAAATTTTGCTTCTGGGTATAAATTACCCAGCGGTCTTGTCACTGTCCTCGCTTTACTGTTTGCTTTCTCGCCATTCTGTTGTCCTTCTTCCTTGCCTCTGCTCTTCGCCATCTTTCATTCTTTCTCTGTTGCATTCTTGCCACTCCCTGCTTTCGCCCCCATGGCTTCTTCTGACCCATGCCCTTTCTTCGCCGGCAACGGCTGGTTGTCCACCATGCAATCCTCCGATGTGGACACGCTTAGGAAGAAGCACCATGTTTCCTGGCGGCACACCTTGGAGGCCCCGGGGGATGGAGTTAGGGCCTGTGAGCGCGATGGGCAGGCTCAGAAGGTCGTGCTCTTCTCCCTCATGCTCTCGAAGGGACTACGCCTTCCCTTCATTCGGCCTGTTCGGGAGGTCCTACATTTTTTGGGTTTGGCGCCTGCCCAACTCATGCCTAACGGGTGGCGTATCCTTTTGGCCACCTGCGTGGCGTTTAGGATCGTTCTGTCCGGGAAGAACGATCCTGTTGCCCAGATGACTAACACAAGAGGGGGGGTGAATTGGGTTATATTAAAAAATTAATACTTATAAACTAAATATACAATATAAAATATAACCAAAATATAAAGCAGTAGGAAATATAAAGAGTAGGGTAAGAGAAAGCAAACTCAGTATTTTTACGAGGTTCAGCCCCACTGCCTACGTCCTCGCCTCAAGCTACCCCTTGAGGATTCCCAAATCCACTATTCAATCTCCTTTAGGTGGAGATAGAAACCTATTACACCTTTGAGCAGCACCGCTCCAAAGATTCCGTGTAGAACACCCTCTACACTTCCAATCACCTTACACTTGGTGATTCAACTATTCCCTGTGTAGAACACCTTCTACACACACAAGGGTTATACACACCCTCTTACTTCTAATTACCTCACACTTGGTGATTTAACTATTCCTCGTGTAGAACACCTTCTACACACACAAGGGTTATACACACCCTCTTACTGATACAAGAATTGATAGTGGGTAGGCTATCAGAAAACACTCCTCAATGAGTGAAATAAGAACAATACAGCACAAACTATATCTCTCTCAACAAGAACAAGAATTAAGGCTCAAAACTTTAGAAAAGAGAGAATGAGAGCTTTGAAAGAATGATGCAAAATTTAGCAATAGATGTGTAAGCTCTTGTTGTGAATTTTGCAAAACTCAAGTGAGCTATTTATAGGCAAATGATTCTTCAATTTCAAATTTGAAAAGATTCCCATGTCAAATAAGAGCACTATTTACTTTTCAAAAAATTCAAATAAAAACATTTCCTTTTTGCATTTGTCAAAGACAACTCCATTCATTTTTCAAAGAAATCAAACCTAATCTTTTGCTTTTCATACAAGACAAAATGAGCATGATTTATTTTTCAAACCAAATCATCTTCTTTTTGCATATGTCAAAAAAACACACAACCACCCTTTAAAATTTTCAAACAAATCATCTATCTTTTATATTTGTCAAAAAAACACACAACCACCCTTTAAGATTCTCAAACAAAATCATATACCTTTTGCATTAGTCAAAAAAACACACCACCTCCCTTCAAGACTTTCAAACAAAATATGCACATGTCAAATATGATAATCAATCATCTTATAAAATCAAGTTTTTATAAAAAAATATAATTTTCGAAATTATTTTGTTTGATGGTGTTATGCACATGTGAAAAACATAATTTTCAAAACTAAGACATTTAAAAATATCTTGCATATGTGGAAAAAGTAATTTGATGTTTTATGAGAAAAAAGAGTAATTTGGAGCCTTAATCCAATTTCTAATTTTATCAAGAGATGTACAAAAATAATCTATGAGCTTCATTTGTAGACTTGATATCTTTCTTGCTCATGCTTGATTTCTTGATGTGTTTAGCTCCCTTCATGCATAGACAACTTGAGCTTGAGTTTTCAATATTATTTGTTATCATCAAAATTTATACGTAAATACGAGACTTGAAACCTTGGGTTCAACAATCTCCCCCTTTTTGATGATGACAAATACTTAGTAGAAATCTGCGACCTGCAGTAATACTTAAGCTCCCCCTGAAAATATGCGTTAGTATTTCAAGAAAAATATAAACATGATTCTAGCATATATAACAGGGTAGTATAATACTAGTATAAGACTTCTCCCCCTTTTGGCATCATTAAAAAAAAATCATAATTAGATCAATAAGATATATTCCTGCAATAACCAATAGACAAATAAAACGCTGCGTTAGTAGAGACTGTAGAAATTAGAACCACCCGTGTCCGACAAAAGTTGCAAACGTTGAAGCCGAATTTTATCATCTCGGTGCGGAAGAAGATTTAAATCTGCTTGATGTTATTGACGAATTAGATGTTTCGGAGATTTGAAGATGAATAATTAAAATTATTCGTGTCCGACAAAGACAGCAAAAGCTGCAGGCCTAGCTTTGGCAATGCGGTGCGGAGCCATGCATGTCCGACAAAACCTGCAAATGTTGGAAGTCTAACTCTGGCAATTCGGTGCGGAGCCACGCGTATCTGACAAAACCTGTAAAGGTTGGAGGCTTAACTCTAGCAGTCGGTGCGAAAGCAGATCAATCGCCTGATGTTGTTGACAAACGGGTTTGAAGGCTCTGAGTTTCTATAAAAAAAAATCATTTTCACCAATCGAATACCAAAAAAAAACATTGCTTCTTGACCTAAGTTCTGTTTCTCCATAACGATAGAATGGCCGAACAATTCTCTTCCACTAATGTTCCAGACTTGAATCAGGAACCCTTGACGCATCAACCATCAATCTTCTCTCCTAAGGCCGTCAATGCCATGATAGGAGCAGAGAACCGTTTTTCTAGTAAGAAAACTTTTGACAATGTGTGTCCAGCATATCTTATATTTCTTTTGACTAATAAGATTTGAAGAGACAATAGTTTGTCTTGTTCTTTATGCTATCTCTATAAAATCAGTTTTAAAATTCATCCGATTTGCATCAAATCTTATTCTCATCTCTATAACTCATCTGCATTCCTTCAATATTCTCGCTTTAAGTTTTCAATTCTTTTCTCAATGGCTTATTCTTCTAACATTCCTCTAGATGCATCCATGAGGTATTCTACATCTCAATCTCATGTCCTTTCTGCAGCTACCATTGGCGCCATGTTGCAGCAAGAGAACAACAGTTTGGCTAATAAGCCAGACTCCGATGCTATCTACGACTTGGTGAGTCTCGGGACTCGCTACTCATCCTCTATTGTCGCTTTTTCCCAGCGGCTACAAGTCAAAAATCATGAGGTTGAAAAGCTTAAAGAACAAATTGTTGTACTTCAACGAATTGTTCAAGAGTCTCACACAAGGGAAGGAATCCTTCGGCAGAAGAATAAAAAGTTGAAATCTCTATTGGATTCTTCATTCCGCTTGCCAGTTCCCATGGATAGGGATGGCATGATATTGTATGAAGAGAATGAGCGTCTCAAACATGAGGCTAAGAACCTCAAGTTTATGTAAAAGTATTTAAAAAAATATCTCTCTATTTTTATGAATTCTGATCTATCTTTCAAGAGATATTCATAACATGCATCATACCTATTTCTCTTCTAATCATAAATAATCTATCTTCTGGTAAGTTTTTGTGAATATATTTGCTAACTGATCGTGTGTGTTTGTGAACTCCAGTACTATATCGCCTTTTCTGCACATGATCTCAAAAAAATGATATCTTATTTCAAAGAACCAGTATAATCGGTACCTGAATAACTAATAAGATCGAAATAATGTGTTTAGGATACCATAACTCTAAGTCAATGGTATTGGCAAAATATCTAAAAATCTGCTTGACTGCAATCAAATGAGATTATTTTGGAAATGATTGAAAACGTGCACATAAGCACACACTAAACATAATATCTGGTCTACTGGTTGTCAAATATAATAAGCTACCAATCATACCTCGATATACCTTCGAGTCAACTAGTTTACCGGTTTCATCTTTATCAAGTTTAGTGGATGGACTCATTGGTATTCCAGTTTCCTTAGCACCTTCCATCCCAAATTTCTTCAGCAATTCTTTAATATATTTCGATTGATTGATGAATGTCCCACTTTTTGCTTACTTAATTTGCAATCCGAGAAAGAATGTAAGCTCTCCCATCATGCTCATTTCAAATTCTTCCTGCATAGTTTTAGCAAAAACTTGGCACATATTTTCATTAGTAGCACCGAATATTATATCATCAACATAAATCTGAATCAAAAGAATATCATCATTTTCGTATTTAATGAAAAGAGTTGTATCAATTTTTCCTCTTGAAAAGCCTTTTTTAATCAAGAAACCACTAAGTCTCTCGTACCACGCTCTAGGAGCTTGTTTGAGTCCATATAGTGCTTTTGTGAGTTTGAAAACATGATTTGGAGAAATATGATTTTCAAAACCTGGAGGTTGCTCAACATATACCTCTTCATTTATAAAACCGTTTAAGAAAGCACTTTTAACATCCATTTGAAAAAGTTTGAAATCTTTATAACAAGCATATGCAAGTAGCATTCGAATAGCTTCTAATCTTGCGACTGGTGCATATGTCTCATCATAATCGATTCCTTCTTCTTGATTGAAACCTTGGGCTACAAGTCGAGCCTTATTTCTAGTAATGACTCCGGACTCATCTTTCTTGTTTCTAAAAACCCATTTTGTTCCAATAATAGTATGATTTTTTGGTCTAGGAACAAGTGTCCAAACATCATTTCTTTCAAATTGATTAAGCTCTTCTTGCATAGCTAGAATCCAAGATTCATCAAGAAGTGCTTCATCAATATTTTTAGGTTCAATCTGAGATAGAAAAGTAGTATGATTGCAAATATTTCTAAGAGATGATCGAGTACTTACACCTCGTGAAGGTTCTCCTAGAATTTATTCCGCTGGATAATCTTTCACATGTTTCCACTATTTGGTTGCATCTTGTACTAAGTCTTGATGATCTTTCCTTCTATTTCCATGATTTTCCCTTTTGAATTGTATCCAAATATCACACATCCTTTTTCTGTAGAATACTTCATGCATACCTACAAAAGCAATTAAAAACAATTCCTGGTACCCAAGTTCTTTGGGTCCTTTATTTATTAGTATTAGAAGAAATAAGATTTTTAGGTACCCATATGGCCCTAATAGTCATTGTATGTTTTCTTCTAATAGGACAAGCAAAATAATTATGACCATTTCTATTACAAAAATTGCAAATAGCATGTGACATATATGAAGAACTTGAGTGATTATAATAGTATCCCTTTTTAACAAAATTATTTTTATGAAAAGAATTTTGAATATTGGATTTTGATGTAGAAGGATTATCAAAGAAGTTTTTATAAGATTTGTATTTTTGTTTTGGCTTATATCCCAAGCCTGCCTTATCAAAAACACATCTTTGACTACCAAGAAGTTTTTCAAAATTTCTTTTTCCATTCGTAAAGTTTTCAATAATATTTTCTAAATCAGTTTTCTTTTTCTTCAACTCAAGATTTTCATCTTTCAAAACAATACTTTCTTTTTTTAAAATATCAATTTCGTTTGTTAAAGAAGAATTTTTCTTTTTCAAAACAGTATATTTGATACCCAATTTTTCAAATTCCTCATATACTTCTTCTAAAACATTTTGCAATTCTTCATATGAAGGATCTTCAATATTATCAAAATTTGTTACCTCAATGTCATCTTTAGTCATAAGACAAAGATTTCCTGATTCTTCATTGCTTGCTTCACTATCTGAGCTACTTGAATCATCATTCCACGTAGCTTTCATTGCTTTTTTGCCTTTGTTTCGATCTTTCTTTAGCAGAGGACAATCTGGCTTGATATGACCGGGTTTATTGCATTTATAACAAATTAAAGTGTCATTTTTACCTGAATCTTTCTTGGAAAACTTATTGAAGGATTTCCTTGGAGGAGTTTTATTTTTCTTTAAGAACCTCTGAATTCTTCTTGTTATCATCGCAACTTCTTCATCTTTGTCGTCATTTTCCTCATCTTCATCACTTTCACTTTCATGTGAAACAGCTTTAAGTGCCAAGCTCTTCTTTGACTTTCCTTCTTCTTCTCCTCTTTTCAATGTGTACTCATGGGTGATAAGTGACCCGATGAGTTCATTCACTTCGAGCTTCTTGAGGTCTCTAGTTTCAAGAATCGCTGTCACTTTTGATTCCCAACGTTTTGGTAGAGAGTTGAGAATTTTTCTTACTATCTCCACTTTGGAATAAACTTTGCCAAGAGCTGTCAAGCTATTTATGATGTTAGTAAAACGAGTGTACATACTAGAAATAGATTCATCATCATTCATCTTAAACATTTCATATTCATGAGTAAGAATATAAATTTTTGATTCCTTGACTTGAGAAGTTCCTTCATAAGTAACTTCCAAGTTATCCCAAATTTCTTTTGCTGTAGCACAAGTCATTACTCTATTAAATTCATTACCATTGAGAGCATTATATAATAAATTCATAGCAGTTAAATTCAAAGTATAAAGTCTATCGTCTTCACGATTAAACTCTTCTTCTTCCTTTTTGACCTTTACTCCATCAACTACTTTTGTTGGAATATAAGGTCCATTTACAATACATTTCCAGATTTCTCGACCTTGAGCCTGAAGGAATATTCTCATTCTAACTTTCCAGAATGAGTAATTGTCTCCACAAAAGAGTGGAGGCCGACTGCTAGATTGACCTTCACCAAATGAAGCTGCAATGTTAGCCATAAGATCTTAACTCAAAAGATAGTTAATCTTATAATAGAGCTCTAGCTCTGATACCACTTGTTGCCCAGATGACTAACACAAGAGGGGGGGTGAATTGGGTTATATTAAAAAATTAATACTTATAAACTAAATATACAATATAAAATATAACCAAAATATAAAGCAGTAGGAAATATAAAGAGTAGGGTAAGAGAAAGCAAACTCAGTATTTTTACGAGGTTCAGCCCCACTGCCTACATCCTCGCCTCAAGCTACCCCTTGAGGATTCCCAAATCCACTATTCAATCTCCTTTAGGTGGAGATAGAAACCTATTACACCTTTGAGCAGCACCGCTCCAAAGATTCCGTGTAGAACACCCTCTACACTTCCAATCACCTTACACTTGGTGATTCAACTATTTCCTGTGTAGAACACCTTCTACACACACAAGGGCTATACACACCCTCTTACTTCCAATCACCTCACACTTGGTGATTTAACTATTCCTCGTGTAGAACACCTTCTACACACACAAGGGTTATACACACCCTCTTACTGATACAAGAATTGATAGTGGGTAGGCTATCAGAAAACACTCCTCAATGAGTGAAATAAGAACAATACAGCACAAACTATATCTCTCTCAACAAGAACAAGAATTAAGGCTCAAAACTTTAGAAAAGAGAGAATGAGAGCTTTGAAAGAATGATGCAAAATTTAGCAATAGATGTGTAAGCTCTTGTTGTGAATTTTGCAAAACTCAAGTGAGCTATTTATAGGCAAATGATTCTTCAATTTCAAATTTGAAAAGATTCCCATGTCAAATAAGAGCACTATTTACTTTTCAAAAAATTCAAATAAAAACATTTCCTTTTTGCATTTGTCAAAGACAACTCCATTCATTTTTCAAAGAAATCAAACCTAATCTTTTGCTTTTCATACAAGACAAAATGAGCATGATTTATTTTTCAAACCAAATCATCTTCTTTTTGCATATGTCAAAAAAACACACAACCACCCTTTAAAATTTTCAAACAAATCATCTATCTTTTATATTTGTCAAAAAAACACACAACCACCCTTTAAGATTCTCAAACAAAATCATATACCTTTTGCATTAGTCAAAAAAACACACCACCTCCCTTCAAGACTTTCAAACAAAATATGCACATGTCAAATATGATAATCAATCATCTTATAAAATCAAGTTTTTATAAAAAAAATATAATTTTCGAAATTATTTTGTTTGATGGTGTTATGCACATGTGAAAAACATAATTTTCAAAACTAAGACATTTAAAAATATCTTGCATATGTGGAAAAAGTAATTTGATGTTTTATGAGAAAAAAGAGTAATTTGGAGCCTTAATCCAATTTCTAATTTTATCAAGAGATGTACAAAAATAATCTATGAGCTTCATTTGTAGACTTGATATCTTTCTTGCTCATGCTTGATTTCTTGATGTGTTTAGCTCCCTTCATGCATAGACAACTTGAGCTTGAGTTTTCAATATTATTTGTTATCATCAAAATTTATACGTAAATACGAGACTTGAAACCTTGGGTTCAACAGATCCCTACCCCGACCTGACCGCTCGAGAATTCTTCTCACTGTACCGGCTCCTCCGGGGGGACGGGAATGTTGCCGGCTTCCAGATAAAGCCGAAATGTAGACTGATCAGAATGGAGGAGAGGCATTCGAGTGCCCGGGATTACCACAAGAGGTTCTTCTTCCTCTCGGGCAGGGAGGGAAAGGGGAGCGATTTCCCCGTTCAGAAAGACTGGGGCTTCCTCCCCTCTCAGACACATATGGAGGTTACCCTCTCGGCCCGGGAGGCGGAGAGGGTGAAGGCGGTCCTCTCCTGGGGGGCAAAGGATCCCGATCGGCTATGGTCCGATAATCTCCTCACCGAGGAGAACATCGAAGAGTTTTTGACCCGACCAGACCGGTCCTACGCCGAGGGTCAAAACTTCTTCACCGTCCCGGAAGAGCCTCCTACCTCCTCCCGCAAGCGAGCCTCTGATCGGGAGGTAGAACAAGAGAGGCGCACCAAGAGTCGGGCCGGCAAGGCCACTTCGAGCCGTGGTGCCCGACCCAAGAAACAGAGGAAGGAGAAGGGTCCACGGGCCGAGGGTCCGAGCGGAGGTGCCCCCCCTACAGGCTCTCCTGCACGACGTCCCGAGCCGACGTCCTCGTCGTCGTCCTCGGACGAGCCCCGGGTCTTAAGGGCTGAGGCCGGGAGGACGGTCATGGAAGCCCAGATCGAGGCGGCCGACCGGGCCGGGGTCGACTCCTCAGACGGAGAGGAGATAGAGCGCGCCTTCCAGGAGGCTCTGGAGCATGCCGCCGATCTGACTCCGGGGGCCATGCCATTTGCGGAGGTCTTTCGGCAGGAGTCGGAGGAGCAAGCTGCTAGGGCAAATCAGTTGCCCACCCCTCCCCCTTCATCTTCCGAGCGCCACTCAGATGCCTCCGAGGGGGAAGATGAAGTACCTGGCGAGGAGGCCCATTCCGAGGGCGCCTGCGAGGGAGCCGGGCAGCAAGGGGCTCCGGCCCAAGAAGATCGGGATGAGGCTACCCCCGAGGAGTCGAGGGGGTCCGACCCTCCCGAGGAGGGGAGCCATACGGAGGTCGGAGATGAGAGCAGTCGACCGGCCACTGAGTCCGAGGGGTCTCTTGAGCGGCCACCTCCGACTTTCGAGAGGGGGTCGACCTCGGGGGTTCATTCTGAGGACGCCTGCCCGCCTCCGGGCTCGGAAGTTCCTCCTCGACCCCCATCTCCTCTTCGGCTCGGAAGTGGGGTCGCTGTGCTCGGTCAGCTCTTCGGGTCGGATTCGGAGGAAGGAGCTCGTCAGGCCGGTGAGGAGCGACCTTCCCGATTCGATCAAGCGAAGGCGGAAGCTTCCGCCCGAGTGGCCTCGATGCTGGAGCCTTTGCTGACTCAGGTTCGTTCGGTAGGCCTTGTTGAGTTTCAGATGGTCTTCTCTGTTTAATCTGCTAAGTTTTTCTTTTTTGTCTGTTCGGTGTTTTAGGTCGCCATGGAGATATCCCGGACAGTGGGATCCGAGCTGGCCGAGCTTGCCGAATTCAACAGCGAGCTTGGGACCGTCTGCAAGTTCGGGCTCTACAAGCTACGACAGGCACGGGACCAGCTCGAGCAGTCACAGGAGACCTGCAGGGGGCTGGTAAGATCGGTCGAGGAGCTGGGGGTGGAAAAGGGCAGGCTGGAGAGAGCCAACTCTTCTCTTCGAGCCGAATTGGAGTCGGCTCGGGAATCGTTGGCAGTGGCCCATCGGAGGAATGCCCGTCTCGTGGACGCACGATCGGCCACCGAGCTGGCAGCTTCTTCTCAGATTCTATCTTTGAGGGAAGAGGAGTTAGCCATGTCCGAGCAGGCTCGGGCTGCTCTGGAGGAGGAACTGGTCGGTTCGAGGCACGCCCGGGAGATCCTGCAAGCGGAGTTGGCACGGTTTGAGGAAGTCCGGGCTGCTCGGGAGTCCGAGCTCGTGGGGGCTCGGGGTGCTCTAGAAGAGGCTCACTCGAGGATTGCTGATCTCGAGCAGCAGATATCCCGAGTGGTGGCGATTCGCAACTCCGCCTAGGGGCACGGTTATGCCGAGGGCCTTCGCCAACTAGGATCCCAGCTCTTGGTGGATCCCGAGCTCGATCCACGGAGGATAAGCGTGGAGTCTCTTCGTCCAGACCGGGCTGCGAAGAGATTCGTCAAGAAGATCGGGATGCGCGGCTACCCTCCCTTTGACGACCTGAATCCTCCTCCGCCCCCTCCTGAGGCTTGACCTGATTATTGTAAATTTTTTTTTTTTTTGTAATGATGCTCGAGCTTGATTCGAGCGAGTTTGTATGACCGATAATATATATGAATTTTGAACTTAATCTTCCTCTTTTTTGTAATGATGCTCGAGCTTGATTCGAGCGAGTTTGTATGACCGATAATATATATGAATTTTGAACTTAATCTTCCTCTTTTTGTAATGATGCTCGAGCTTGATTCGAGCGAGTTTGTATGACCGATAATATATATGAATTTTGAACTTAATCTTCCTCTGATGGTTTGTTTATAATTTCGTTCTACCTTTACCCCGCGAGATTTTTTGGATAAGTGTAAACTTAAGAAAAAAACTTTCCAAACGTACCCGGTCGATGTACTTAAGATCGGGATTCGGGAGTTGCGAATTGCTCTGCATGGATTTGACCGATCCCGGCGTGGGTGGATTGACCGATCCCGGCGTGGGTGGATCGACCGACCCCGCGGGATTCCGAGGCGGATACATCGCGTGGGTGGATCGACCGACCCCGCGGGATTCCGAGCTGAGAACCTTATAATACGTTGGATATGAACTTTGAATAACATCGGGCTCTTCGTAATTTCAGGAAGCAAATTACATCAGTAGAAGTAAATTGCATTAGTAAATGCTACACATAGTACCTCTTAAGTCTCTCACTGTTCCAGGGGTGGGGTAGGTCGGCTCCAGAGCTGTCCTTGAGTCGGTAAGACCCAGGTCTGTTTGTTGCCGTCACTACGTAAGGTCCTTCCCATTTCGGTCCCAGTTTTCCTTGTGCTGGGGTCGTGATGCCCGTTTGTCTCAGTACTAAGTCCCCGACTTTGAAGTTGCGTGGCTTCACTCTTTTGTTGAAGTACTGCTCTGCTTTGCGTTTGTTGTTGGCAAGTCGGATGCCGGCTTCTTCCCTGTGCTCCTCTAAAGAGTCTAGACATCCCATCATCTTGGCATCATTAGAAGCAGCGTCATAGTGCTGGATTCGTAGGGTAGGCATCCCGACCTCGACTGGAATTACCGCCTCGCAGCCATAGGTCAGGGCAAACGGTGTTTCACCCGTGGGGGTTCGGACCGTTGTGCGATACGCCCACAAGACCCCCGGAAGTTCATCGGCCCAGGCCCCTTTATGCATTCCGAGTCTTTTCTTTAGCGCATTGAGGATGGTTTTGTTGGTTGCCTCGGCTTTCCCGTTAGCCTGCGGGTGGCCGGGGGAAGAGTACTTCACCCTGATCTTCAACTCGGAGCACCATTCTCAGTAATGACTGCAGTCGAACTGCTTTCCGTTGTCTGATATAAAGCTCTGGGGTATCCCGAACCGGCAGACAATCGACTTCCATAAGAACTTTGTGATGGCTTGAGAAGTGATACTGACAAGGGCTTCGGCCTCTACCCACTTCGTAAAATAATCCACTGCCACTATTATGAACTTAGTCCCACCCCTCCCTACTGGGAATGGTCCTATAAGGTCGAGTCCCCATTGATCAAAGGGCCAGGGGGATGTTATCGAAGTGAGTTCTTCCGATGGGGAGTGCAACACTGGGCTGAACTCTTGGCACTTCGGGCACCTTTTAATGAAATCTTTTGCTTCCTGGAACAGACATGGCCAGTAGTACCCTGCACGGGTGGTGCGGACGGCTAGCGTTTTCGACCCCGTGTGAGCCCCGCAAATTCCTTCATGGATTTCGGCCAGTATATATTGCCCTTCTTCTTTCGTTACACACCTGAGCAATGGTTCAGAGAAGCCTTTTCTGTACAGCGATCCGTCGATCAGCGTGAATCTGGACGATCTATTCTTTATCTTGCGGGCCTGGCCCGGGTCGGGAGGTAATGTGCCTGTTCGGAGGTATGCTGTGATATCGGTTGCCCAGTCGGGATCCGCGACAGCCACTACTCCGACTTCGCTGCCCGTGGAGGGAGTATCTATCGTTCTGATCTCGGTGTTCTCTGGGTGAGGGTGTTCATCTTTTCCCGATGCAACTTTTGCCAACCGATCCGCTATATGATTTTCTTCCCTCGGGATCTGCAGTAAACGGAAGTACCTGAATCGATCTCTCTCGATGCATACGAGCTCCAGATATTTTTTCAATTTTTCGCTCTTGGTGATGCACTGGCCAAGTACTTGGTGAAAAACTATTTGAGAATCAGTTCGGGCCTCCAGCTCAGTTGCCCCGAGGACCCTAGCAATTGTCATCCCGGCTATGAGGGTCTCGTACTCTGCCTCATTGTTGGTTACCTTGAAGGTTAGGCCTATACCGTAGTTGTGTTGGACGCCCTGGTCGGTGACGATGTGCACGCCTGCTCCACCCCCGGCTCGGCATAAGGATCCGTCAACGTACAGCTGCCACGCCTATTCCCGAGGTTCACTGGGGATCTCTTCTGGAAACCCAGTGTACTCCGCGACAAAATCCGCCAGTGTTTGCGCTTTCATCGCCGTTCGGGGCTGGAACGTTAGATCAAATTCGCTCAGCTCGATTGCCCATTTGGCTAGTCGACCGGACGTATCGGGCTTCTGGAGAATGGTTCCGAGGGGCTGGTCGGTCATTACTCTTATGGTGTGGGCTTGGAAGTATGGACGCAGTCGACGCGCAGCTGTCAGTAAGGCGAATACCATCATCTCCGTACGGGGGTACCTGGCCTCTGCTCCTTGGAGTGCCCTGCTGATATAGTACACGGGCTTCTGACCCCGATCGGTTTCTCTCACTAGAACTGCAGATGTTGCATGAGGCGAGACTGCCAAATAAGCCACCAGGGTCTCTCCAGGAGTTGTCTGACTAAGTAACGGGGGGCACGCCAGGTAATCTTTGAGTTGTTCGAATGCCTGCCCGCACGATGTGTCCCACTCGCGTGCTTTTCGGAGGACCTGGAAGAAGGGAAGGCATCGATCGGTCGACCTTGCTATGAACCGGCTGAGGGCAGCAATTCGACCAGCCAATCGCTGGACTTCATTCAAGTTCCTCGGTGGTGCCATTCCGAGGATAGCCTGTATTTTCTTGGGGTTGGCCTCGATTCCTCGTTCAGAGACCATGTACCCTAAGAACTTGCCGGACTCGACCCCGAAGGTGCACTTGGCAGGGTTGAGCTTCATCTGATAATATTGCAGGATAGAGAAGGCCTCTCTCAGGTCCGTCGCATGATCGTTAGGGGCACGGCTCTTGACCAGGAGGTCGTCGACGTAAACTTCCATGTTTCTGCCGATTTGCTTTTTAAACATACGGTTAACCAACCGTTGATAAGTAGCCCCCGCGTTCTTGAGCCCAAAGGGCATGGCAGTGTAACAATAGAGTCCGCGATCTGTAATGAACGCCGTTTTTTCCTCGTCGTCCGTGCTCATCTTGATCTGGTTGTAACCCGAATAGGCGTCCATGAAGCTGAGGAGAGAGTGCCCAGCAGTTGAATCCACGATGAGGTCGATGCGTGGTAGAGGGAAACTATCTTTGGGGCAGGCCTTGTTCAGATCGGTGAAGTCTACGCACATTCCGGGTAGTGAGCCTCTCGGATGAGCCCAACGGTCAGGAGTCTGTCCACCTCTTCTGCAATGGCGGCATACTTCTCAGCAGAGAAGCTTCTTCTTTTTTGCCTGACCGCCCGGGCAGTCGGGTTGACACGCAGTCGGTGTTCTATTACAGACCTATCGATTCCGGGCATGTCTGCAGGTGTCCAGGCGAATATGTCTTTGTGCTCAATGAGAAGGGCCTTGAGTTCCGCATGTACTCCCGGGTCCATTTTGGTTTCGACTCGTACTGTTCGATCCGGGTTGTTGCCATCGACCGGAATCAATTCCAGAGGCTCGTTGGGTTCCGCTTGGCGCAGTGTCGCTTCGTCCCTGATTTCATCGTCCCACACTGCTCGGGGAGGTGCAGGCGGAAACTCAACATGCTCGCCCTCCAGGGAGATCGTAGCCACGGAACTGTCTTTGTGCTTTAATTCCCGGGCGTAGCATTCCCTGGAGGTAACCTGCTCTCCTCTGACTTCGCCCACTCCTCTGTCGGTCGGAAACTTCATCTTGAGGTAGTAGGTAGAAGTGACCGCCCTCAAGTTGTTTAGGGTCGGTCTCCCTAGGATGGCGTTGTAGGAGGAGGGAGCTTTCACGACCAGGAATTCAGTCATGATGGACATGGTCCTGGGTGTGGAGCCCATCAAAACCGGGAGAGTTATCAGGCCCTCGGGGTGTACTGCTTCACCCGTAAACCCTTTAAGGGGGGCCCGGATAGGCTGAAGCTGGCGAGGGTCGATTCCCATCTGCACGAAGGCCTCCAAGAATAAGATATCGGCTGAACTCCCGTTGTCGACCAGTATTCTCTTAACTGTGAAGTTGGCCACCAATGCCGATATCACCAAAGCGTCATCGTGCGGAAAGGCGATGCCCTTCCCATCCTACTCATTGAAAACTATTGATTCCCCTCTGGGACCCGGGTTGCCCTGCCTTGGCGCCTGCCCCAGTGAGTAGACTTCCCCATATCTGGCTCTCCGGGTGTGTGCCCTTTGAGAGGAGGACGTAGTCCCTCCTCGGGATGGTCCCCCGACAATAGTTCTGATTTCTCCCGCTGGGTGGCCGGATGCAGGTTCGGCTCAGCGTCTGCTTGACTCTTGCTCCCGACGAGGGGTCCTCGACCGGGTTCTGTCCCTTCGGTCGTTTATCCGTTCATCCCTCTGACTGTTTTTCAAGGCCTGGCAGTCTTCGGTGTTGTGGCCCTTGGACTTGTGATATTCGCAATACATATCCCCTCTTCTTCTTCTGATGGTTTCCCGCCTAGACTCTGCCCGGCTCTGATCTTCCACCGTCAAACTGGATTGAGGCCATGACGACAGTCTGTGTTCCCGTGGGGGGTCCCTTCTCCTTGCCTCATCTGGGAACTTCCTACCCCCCCGATGCCTGCTGGAACCTTCCCCGGCACTGGTTGTTTTTCGATCGTGCTGTCGGAGCTCCTCGCGCCGCGGAGCTACTAGGGCCTCGAGTGTATCTTCGGCGTTGATGAATCCGTCAGCCTGATCCATGAACCCGTTCAAAGTGGTGGGAGTTTTGCGGGCTATCTCCGCCATGAAGGGGCTCCTGGGCCATACACCGCCCAGGAGGGCCGCTAGGGTGATCTTTTCGTCCTAGTTGTCGGTGGTCATTCTTTCTTCGTTGAACCTGGTCAGGTACCCTTTCAAGCTTTCCTTCTCTCCTTGTTTGACGGTTAATAGGTACGCCGCTGGGCGCCTTCGTTTCCTGCTAGCCATGAACTGGGTGACGAAGAGTCGGGCTAACGCCTCGAAGCTACCGACGGATCCCGGAGGAATGGTCCCGAACCATGTCCTGGCCATCCCCTTCAGTGTGAGAGGGAAAGCTCGGCATGCTACCTCGCCGGGATAGCCATGTAGGCTGATATGGGCTTTAAAAGCCTCTATGTGTTCCACAGGATCCTGAGACCCATCGTACAGTTCCACCTGTGGGACCTTGAATTTGGGCGGGAGAGGGACGGCCCAGGACGTCTGCGCTGTAGGGTGTTCCTATGCTTCCCTGCGAGGAGAGATGCCCTGCTGCCGGGCTGATCAGCTTTGCCATTTCAGCGTACTTGTCTCCCAACTCCTTTAGCTCGGTGTGCATCCGGCGTCGTTCTCCTTCGGAGGCTTCGCTCTCCTCAGGGAGTCGGGAGCTCGCATTCTCTCCCAGGTGGGTTTCGCTGCGGGCCGATGCCTCTTCGCGTGGTTGCCGGAGGGCCGCATTTTCCTCCTTCAACTTCCTCACCATTTCTTCCAATGCTTCCAGCCTTTCTTCCATCGACGGATCTGTCTGCTGGTTGTGCTTGGTCGTTTGGGACGGCGGTAGAGTAGACATGCAGAAAGTACGTTGATAAAAAACAATCGGATCCCACAGACGGCGCCACTGTTAAGGACGTATTCTGCTATCTTGTCTACCGAATCCCGCGTGATGGTAACCTGCAAAACAAGGACAAGAGGGGTCGGGGTCCGGGACCGCTCCGACGATCAAGTTAGTGTATGGGAGAAGATATGTGATAGAGAGAATAAGAGAATTTGTGAGCGTACCCCCTTTCCGTCGTTGGGTGAGTGTTATTTATAGGTGTCCCCCCTGGGTGGAGGGTCCGAGAGCGCCGAAATCAGGGCATCACTCGTCCGTCATCCTTGATAAGAAAACCTGGTCTGATTCGGTCGGTCCCATCGCATTAATTGAGTATCCTCTCAATTAATGCTCAATTAGCCCCCTTTGGACAGGAGCATTAAATGTTGCCGCATCTTTTGTCAGTTTAGTAGTTAATGGTGTACGTCGGGGGCGTCTCCGCATTAAAAAAAGGAGGGAATGCAAGCCGGCGGCTGTCTGTCGTTCATAAATGCGGGAGTGGTCTTGATGGGAGATGGGTTCAGGAGATATACCAGCACGCGAGCCGCCGTTCTGCCCTTAGCGCGTTCTCGAAGCCGGGTTAACCATTTCTTGCCTAGATCGGGATAACCAGGGACTCGACTCGTCCCCGATTTCGGTCTTCCAGTTGGATTCGGACGCTGCGTCGAGGTGGGCGCGGGTAACGGGCCTCGGGCCTGATAATCTTGTGGGCTCAGGCCCGGGTAAGTTGGACCCCCTTTCATATATATATAATGAGTCATGACATGATACATGCAGCATGATGCGTGCAATATAATATAGGCCTTGTGTAGTCATAATCTTATATAAATTTTGTGTATGAACTTGACATTACAAATACGGTCTTTAGCGATATTATGACGTTAAGGTGTCATTTGAAAATAAATAAGTAATGGCAACCGCCAAGAATATTAATAGGGTGACGTTAGCGAGGACTATAAATCCAAATAGCAACATTAATAAAAGTTCTTGCAAAAATAGAATATGATTAGCGAGGAAAAAATATTTTGTTGCCATAATTGGCCACGAGACAATTTCAATTCGACCACCAGGGACGGAATTACGTTGAGGATAGGAGGGGCTACCGCCACCCCAAATATTTTTGAAAACTTACTAATTACTATGGTATATAATTTTTCTCCAAGCTATAATGTTACTAAACTTAGCCCTCCAAACTGAAATTAGCCTCCTAGATACCAACAATTAGCCTCTAGTCAGATTAAGCGGACAACTAGTTCTTAATATTCTTTTGAGTTACATTCTATAAACCTAGAGTCCATTCTATTGTCCAGCATATACGCCTCTTAGAACATTTATATTGGTCTCATCAAACCAATCATCAAACACAAATTTGATGATTTATATTAAAAATTACCTCACATTTGACTCATCAAATCATATTTCTTAAATTTTGAGCTACAGTAAAAATAAACAAACTTTTCAAATTTGAAAAGTTACTATTCTTCCTTCATCTTATTAGTTTAATATATTTTATTTCTCTTATACTTTTTTCTCTTTTTATTTTTATTTTCTCTATAGAATAAATATGTTTATTATATATTTTTAATTCTAGTTTTATTAAATATTGTTGAAAATAATAATTTAAATATCAAATTAAATTATTAATATATATAATTAATGTAATTATAAAATATTGAAAAAGAATTTTTAATATTATTATTTTGATGAGTATGAATCTAATATAGAATTATAATGAGTATGGTATATTCATCTAATCAAATTTATATTTTTTATTAAATTTTGATGATTATTTTGATGAGATCAATATAGATACTCTTATCCAATAAGACCAAGATGACTATGCACTGTACAATCAATGCTGTTGGCGTGTTTGTGACGTTCCAAAGAAGTAGATCTTTGCATGTTTGTAACGTTCCAGAAGATACAAATCACTTCCGCGAGCATATCCTATTAGCCTATCTCTTCTTCATTTAAAAAAAAAACTTATCTCTTTTTCATTTGATAGAAAAAAAAATCACTTTAAAAAAAGAAATAGTACCACAAGAAACAAATCACTTACACACGAAACCCATGTTGAAAGTTGCTGAGCTAGTGACTTGCTCTGTTCTCTTTCTCTTGCGACATTGCCTGCAGCGTTGGAGGTTGGTCTTTAGTTTCTCTATTCTCTTTATCTTGCGGTGTTGCCATCGGCATTGGAGCTTGGTCTCGGAAGTTGGGATCGACCGATGAGTCCCGAAGTCTCTTTATGCTATATGCTGATTTTAAACTCTTCTTTTTTTTGTTTTGATAAGGATTTTAGACTCTTGCGCTAATTAATTTCTCGAAGACGACGGAGAATATCGTACTCTCCAGACTCTTCGTTTTCAATTTTTCATATAATTTATTAAGTTTGTTAATGTTACGGGCCTTGGCGCTTGCCCCTTAGTCTCTCATAAGTCATATATGTTTGTTTGCTAATGTTACGGGCCTTGGCCCTTGGCCCCTTAGTCTCTTAAGTTGTTTGTTAATGTTACGGGTCTGCTTTGCAATTAATGTATGCTTGAAGACTTTTGCTTGTTAGTTGTCTATTATTTTGGAAATTGAGTTCATTATAAATTTATATAATTATTAAAATTTTATGCCTTGGATTTTAAATTAGGTATTGTAGGTTTGTAAATTAATTGAAAATATCCATTTGACAAATTATACAAAAAAAATCTAATAATCTTAGATCATTATTTATTAGAATAAATGATTTTAAAAAAGTCCAATTTTTTTTTTGTAATGATTTGTAACAAATTACGAAAATTAAAAAATATATATTTTATAAGATGATTTATAAATATGTATTTTATATATAATTTTATAACATATGATAATTGATTTTGTATATAGTCACAAGTAAAAAATATATATTAATTATATTTATCCGTACTATATACTTTATTGATGACACTCTAGATACTAAATTCTTAATTTGTACCTGTCGAGAACTCATGAGTAACGATGAAAAATCCACGCAATTAATTTTTATCAATAAATTAAAACTGATTATATATATATTTACTAACAAATTTCATAGCGTGCGGTATGAAATTGGTGTTTAAATTTTATTCTGCCACGAGCACATGACTTTGACTACCCGTACGCGTAGTGATCATGACCAACCAAATTTATTGACCTGACTTTCATTTTCACTCGAGTCCACATCGATCACTTGCGAGTACTCGTGCAGGCGCACTTCTGCAGCCATTAGTTTTAAGGAGAATGCTTGGGCGACCGAGAGGTGGTCCCAAGACATTTTTTAATTTTGTGATTTAAGAATTGTGTTTTAATAATATTTTTAATTTTTTTAAAAGATGTTTAAAAATATAAAAAGATGTATAAAAAAAGTAAAAAGAGAAATAAAAAAGAAAGATGAAATGACCTTATTATAATTCATCTTTGTATTACCTCTAGATGGATGTAATCCGACTTAATTTAAGGTGGATGTAATCCGACTTAATTTAAGGCAACAAAAGTCATAAAAATATGATTAGCAGTCTAATGTTTGGTTTGAATTTAAAGATGAGATGAATTTATTTTAAATTTATTATTATTACTATTTTATATTTGTATATAAAATATAAATTTTAATACAATTTTTATAAGTTTTATTATAATTTTTTTAAATCTCAAAACATTCTGAATATAAACCAAAGGTTTTTAAAGCGAATGAAAGCAATTCCATTTTTTTGAAATTGTTTTGAGAAAAAAGAAGTTATTTTGAGAAAAAGAAAATTTATGTAAGAATAATTTTACCTTTTTCAGAGTGTGGTTATTTTAGAGAGATTGTCGGCAACATAATGGTCGCGGCAACTTGGGCTGGCGAGGCGATAGGCTATGGGAGAAGAGGTATTAGGGAGAGAGGGGGGAGGGGGAACTCAAGTCGAAGGGGAACTCAAGTCGAAGGAGAGAGGAGGAAAAATGTTAGGGATTTGAGATTTAGACCTTGTTTAGATTCAGGGATGAGATAAGTTGAGATGGGTTTAGTTTATTTTTTAATATTATTATTATTTTGGTATTTGAAAAATGTGTGTTGAAATTTGAAAAATGTGTATTGGGATAAAAAATGTGTATAGGAATTTGTGTTTTATATAAAAAATTATAAAAATATAATGATGAAATGAAGATGAGTTGGGATGAGTTGAGCTCATCTTCGAATACAAATGGGGCCTTAATGTCATCCATTTATTTTAGATCAAATTTGATCTAAAGGTGAGAAATAAAATATATATAATAATTAATTAAAATAAAAAATAAAAATTTTTGGTAGATGTATAACGAACTTATAAGCCTGTTTTATTTTTGTAGATGATATGAAGTGAGATAAAATAAAAAATAAAATTTTTATAAAATATTATTAAAATATATTTTTTTAAGATTATTTTATTTTAAAATTAAAAAAATTAAATTTTTTATTTTATTTTATATAAATATTTAAAAAATTATATTAATTAAAAGAAATGAGATAGAATGTTTTTAAAAATAAACAATGTTTAAAACAACAAAAGTCTACATAGTGGCCATGAGTCTTCTTTTAGAAGTTATCTATTATATTATCAGCTAGTAATTTTTTTTTTTTTGAGAAAAGAGTTTCATTCATTAAATTCAAAGAAGTTGAAGCATAGAATGTGACCAAAAGTCAACTAATTTACATACTATTATAAGCTAGCATTCAACACACGCGCGCCATATACCTTCCACACATGAAATGATAGACTTATCCAAAATAATATTGGTTGATATTCTAAAATTTTTCCAATAGCTCTAATATTAATATATATGGTCCATATTTTGGTTTTTTTCTTCCATCCTATTACTTATCCTTTTCTAAATATACTTTATAAGAATTAGTTTTTTCCCTAACCCCACCCAAAAGTAATTTGAAATTATATTTCCACTCCTAGTCAGCCTTCATCCTTTATTGAATTTCTATAGAGTTACTGTAAATTTAGTATGAATTTTAATCGATACAGGGGTTTCAATATTGAAACTATATATATTACAAAAATAAATTATTTACTTGTTATTATTTATTAGTTAAAAATAATTTATTTTAATTATTATTAATTTATTTTAATTATAAATAATTATTTTAATTGTAAATATTTGATAACTAATATATATTTCTTGATAGAAATTTTCGGGGCGCTGATCATTCAGTACGCGACAGCAATACTGACAGTACTTGGGGCCTCGCTAATATGTTCGAAGTTGATTCGAACTTATCCTACCACATATTTTAGGGCGGCTTTGACCTAGCTAGGCTCCACGTACGATCATGTGTTTAGGTACATGACTAAATTGGTATTAATTCTATTAATAATCAATTATACCTCTAATCATCTAGGTCTCATGTATATTAAAAAACGATTATGAATTTATCTTAATTTATTTTAAATTTATTATTATATTTTTTAAAATTTTAATATAAAATATCAATTTTAATATATATTTTTAAATTTCAATTTAATTTTTAAAATTTTAAAATAATAATAATTTATTTACTTTTTAAAATTTATCTTATCTCAATCCTAAACCTAAACAACATCTGAGTTGGCTGAGGAAAAATGCATGTAAAGAAAAAATAAACAATCAATTATGCCTAAAAGTAGCACTGCGAGGAGTGGACGTAGCACCGTCTTTAAGTACTAAGAACATATATAATATTATTAATCACTTATTAATACTTCTCTGTTATAAAACTAAAAAGAAAACTACTACTATTGCAATAAAAATATAAAAGAAACTTTTAATAACTGAAACTTTCTTTCTCTCTCTCTATATTTTCTTATGAATTTCATTACAACTGAAGCCCATATTTATAGGCGTTGAAATTACTATGCAAGTCACTATGCAAGTCACTATACAGATTTTAAAATAATAGTAGTGGGGTCATTCACATAATTTTTTAGTGGTGGGACAGGGGGCGGCTGCCGTTTCGTTCGTTCATTACAATTCATAACACTCTCCCTTGAATGACCACCCATAAAAAATCTACCTCGTTAAAATCTTGTCAAGGAAAAACCCAGTGCGAAGAAAAACCAATGGTGAAGGAAAAAGAGTACAGTCTTCTTATCTATCCACAAGTGCTTTAAGATTGCCTCATTAAAACCTTGCAGAGGAAAACCCAGTGGGACAAAACCTCAGCGAAGGAAAAAGAGTACAATCAACACAAGTCTTCAGGATTTTTACTCCCCCTGGAAAGTGCATGACGATAGATTTTTGAGTTTTCGCATTCCAATATTATGCACAATCTTCTTGAATGTGGAAGTTGGTAACGCCTTTGTAAATAAAACTGCCAGATTATCACTAGATCGTATCTTTGATATATCCTCCTCTGATTTGAATGATACAAGCAGCATTATCTTCGTATAAAATTGTTGAGCTATCAAAATACCACACTTTTCTTGGATATGTTGAGTCATTGATCTCAGCCAAATATACTCTCGACTTGTTTTATGAATTGCAATAATCTCTGAGTGATTTGAAGATGAAAAATAATATCTGGTTGACAAACTTAATAGAAATCTGATACCTGCAGTAATACTTAAACTCCCCTTGATAATATGCATTAGTATTTCAAGTAATAAGCAAACATTATTTCAGCATATATAACAAGTTAAGAATTCAAACACGATCTCCAACTAAATAATGCACTAGAGAGAGTATGATAATATTTTCATCTAAAATTTTCTCCCCATCATTCGGCGTTATTAGGGAGAACTTGTTTATATACGGCGGAAATAACATTGGAAACCATCTATGTATGATAAAAGTTGTAAAAGTTTTGAGATTTAATATTATCGGTTCGGCGGAAAATCAAATCCGCTTGACATTGTGGACAAACGAGATCTTGAAGAGATTTGAAGGCTTCGGGTTGTTGTTTAAATATAACCAATTTTACCATTGGTTTACTCCAACAAAAAGATCTCGCATTCCTTATAGATTCAGTTGTTTGTTCATCCAGAACGATATTATGTCTGATAGAAATTTTAATGTCTCAGATTTAAACCACGAACCTTTTATACCTCAACCCCTTATATTTTCTCCTGAGGCTGTAAACACCATGATAGGAGCATAGATATATCTTTCTAGTAAATCTGATCCTGAAATTGTTGCAGCATCAAGAACCCTCAGTGCTCAATATGCTGCATCTCTTACAACCATGTCTCAGAGGCTACTGGCGAGAACGAGTGAGGTTGATCATCTTAAAACTCAAATATCTGAGTTGCATCAAATGCTTGCAACTAAAGATAGTAAAAATAAAGATTTAAGACAAGAAAACAATGAGCTGAAAAAACTTGTAGACTGGTATTCTCGTGACTTGAAAACACGAGTAGAAGAGCTGGAACGAGAGAGAGCTCAGATACAAAATCAATAACAGCAGCTAAAGGCAGAGGTTCAACGTTTACAAGAAAATAAGGATAGATGTAATTAATATCGCTGGCTTTTGAAATTATGCATCCAGCATATCTTGTAAAGTGAGATTTGAAGAGATGATGGTTTGTCTTGTTCTTGTTTCCATTTCTATAAGAACCGTCTTTAGTTTCATTTAATACGCATCAAATCTTCTTCTCATATCTATAATTCATCTGTATTTGTATTCTTATTCTACAAATTTCCAATGGCTCATCAATTTCCTTTTACTATTTCTCACGATCAACATATGAGGTATCCTTCACCTCAATTACAAGTTGTTCATGCATCTTCCGCAAGTGCCATGTTGCAGCAAGCAAATGATCTGGCTAATAAGTCAGATCGTGAAGCTGTTTATGAGCTGGTGACTCTCGGCACCCGATACTCCTCCTCTATTGTTGGATTTTCCAACCGATTACAATCCAAAAATTGTGAGATTGAGGAGCTTAACGAGAAAGTTTCTGTACTTCAACGACTCGTTCAAGAATCTGACAGAAAAATTGCAGACTTAAAGCAAGAGAATAAAAATTTAAAATCCTTACTTGCCTCTTCATTTCGACTGCCTAATCCTTTAGATAAGGATGGTATGTTGCTTTATGATAAGCAAATGTATTTGAGAGATAAGGCTATAAGTCTCAAATTCTTGTAACTCATCTATGAATTGAATAATAAGATCTTTCCTTTTGAAATGCATTCCCTGAATTTATAGCAACCCTTGTAATCTTTTCAAGAGTTCCAACAAGATAAATCATCAACGTAAACTACAATAATGGCAAATCCGAATTTTGATAAAACACATGGACATATAGGATTATTCTTAAATCCTTCTTTCAATAGATACTTGTTAATTCAATTATACCACATGCGTCTGGATTGCTTTAACCCATATAAAGATCTTTGAAATTTTATAAAGTACATACTCCTAAATGTACTTGGATTAGATGCTTTAAGTATCGTAATAATCTAATGATTCTTATAAATATGCAGTGACCACATTCATTAACTGCATATCTAATCATTTTGTAATAACCAAATCAATTAAAAATATGAATGTGATTGCATTCATACCAAGGAAATATGTTTCCTCATAATTGCTCGGGTTTTTACAAGAAACCTTGTGCGATAAATTATATCGCACAATTTCATTTCGCATTAAGCTTTTGTATAAATACTCATTTATATCTGACAAATATTACACCCTTTGGTGTTTGGACAACAGGTCCAAATGCATCTCGCTTCACTAGCAAGTTTAATTCAGTTTTAATAACTGCTTTCCATTTTGGCCAATCATTTCTGCGTCGATATTTTTCAACGATTTTTGGCTCACTATTTTCATTACTTCTGGTAATATCAAGTGTTATCATATATGTTGTCGACAGCAGTTTTATTTCTATCCATAAATTTTCCAGTACTCATGAAATGTATTGAGATCTCATTGTTCCTCTCCAGGGAAAAACATTTAATGAAACACCTCTACAGGAGGTTCCTCTTCAGGAGGTTTATACTCTTCAGGAGTTTTCTCTTCAGGAGTTATACTTTTCAGGAGTTACACTCTTCAGGAGTTACCTTTTCAGGAGGTTTCCTCTTCAGGAGGATTGTATTTTATACAGAAAATACGGTCTCTTCATAAGCACCGATTTTTATTTTTCTTGTGCACTAATAGGTCTTCAACGCTTCAGTGTATCTTAGACTTATTTATTGCTGTTTTAACAACTCGTCCTTCAAGGACTTCAATTCTTACTTAAGCATTAATAGCAGTAATATATGATTTTACAACACCTTTAGTGTTAGTAAATACATCATGTAATTGATTTGCAACACTTTGCAGATAGATAATCTTCTAAACTTCTAGTTCACATTTATTTGTAAGAGGATCAAATTTAAACAGGGTTTTATTATCCCAACTAATTTCTTGTCGTGCTTCAGGCACCGATATTTCATTATTTCAAAATATGATGAAATATTAATAAACTTATATATAAAAACTTAGTATAAGTAAATCAAGTGCTTGGCCGTACAACAGGTACGTGATTACTATTTAGTCATATTACATCTATGACAAACATCTTCATCTTTTTATGAAGAATTATTCTGAGGGTCTTTACCCTTCTCTGAGTTGGATCACTTCTGATGATACGATATATTTTTATCATTTTTAGTGTTGTCGCTTTTGGGACCAACACTTTTATAGTTTTTCTACCACGTCTACGCCCTTAATTCCTTTGAAAGGATGCTCTGTTCACTTATAGGAATAGTGTAAATTCGATATCATTAATAGGACGTAACTAGTGTAACAAAAACTCATTATTTAGCTCAATCACTGGAAGACAAAACAAAAGTTCAGAATATTTGTTGAACTTTCACTCTCGATATTGGTACTGCAGGAGCACATTCGAGGTATGAAAAATAATGTCTTTTTTTTTTTTATATATCATCATCAGTGACATTTTCACTGCATAATTTTAATATTGAGCTGATTTTAAAGAGTGCAGAATATTCAATACCACTCTTAAAATCTTGCAACTTCAGGTGCAATAAATCATAATGATATTTTGAGAGGATTACATCTTCTGGTGCTTATATCACTCTCTTAATTCATTTCACACAGTAAGATGATTTTTCATCATGAGATACACAGCACGGTTCTTCAGGGACACATGATTTTCTTCTCTGATTGTATCTTTTAAATTCATCATCATATCCAAATAGATCTCATCAAGGATCCTGAATAAATAACATTTTTCAGAAATGTCAATAGCAATAAATCTTAATATTTGACATTATATTACAAAAAGAAATTTGTGAATTTAAGAAATATATTCACATTATCATGAGAATAAAAATAAAATTTTATCAAGTAATATTCAGCAATATTACCTTTAATATTTATCTCAAGGACTGCAAATAATATATTGAAAAACTTACTTGAAATAGAAGACCACTAACTTCAGTATCGGTAGAACCTCGTGCTGATAACGTGTTATAAAACTAAAAAGAAAACTACTACTATTGCAAGAGAAATATAAAAGAAACTCTTAAGAACTGAAACTTTCTTTCTCTCTCTCTATATTTTCTTATGAATTTCATTACAACTGAAACCCATATTTATAAGCGTTGAAATTACTATGCAAGTTACTATGCAAGTCACTATGCAGATTTTAAAATAATAGTGATGGGGTCATTCACATAATTTTTTAGTGGTGGGACAGGAGGCGGCTGCCGTTTCGTTCGTTCATTACAATTCATAACATTCTCAATATTTTTGAGATTTTTCTAGTTTCTATTCTTAAGCTTAGAAGCAAATATCAAATATTTAATATTTGAGAAAAGAAATCACCTATATTTAATGCAGGAATAATATGAAAGTAAAGAGACTTGCTTAATTGGATAGGAATAGGACGTGATTGATGGTGATCCGGATGCATGCATTGGTGGTCGAAACTTAATTAGGCCAGATTACGACAGAGTCAATATATTATTGGCATTAATTAGTAATATGAAAGTTGACGTAATTAGTCGTGATCGAGTCGTCACATAGAAACAAAATATAATTTATAACCATTATCACTTCTTTTTCAATCCAGACGTATCGCGCAAGTTTGTATAGATTTTTGTTTGCAAAGACATTGAGATTTCTTTGTTTTCTTTCGAGCTAAAATCAATGCGATTTGGATTTTTCAGACCTTTTCTTATATCACCATCATCCCCTTCATCAGTATCTTTATATCACACGTCTTTTTTTTCTCTCTTAATAAACATATAAATTTATAATGTGGACTCAATTAATTTAATAAAAAATAAAATAAAATAATTAAGTATAATTTGTGATGTAGGAATGATGCGTAGCAAATTACCCTACATGAAATTATATCAAGCTATTGTCATAACAAAAAACTGATCCAAATTAAACCGAATCAACAGGGCGTCCAATGGTAGAGTTAGAAAGGTTAATATACATCATCAAAATAAATCATACTTCGTAATGATTTTAAATAATAATTGTAATGTCTGGTGGGCCGGCCTTCAACGTACATGTGACATAAACCCTTTAAAAGTAAGTTATCTGATGAGAGTTATAGGTTTGAATCGGGTAATTATTTAAATATCTCAATGATTATGTTATTCTTTTTTTGAGTTCAAATCTATTTTACTTATACTTTTTATAATTTCACACATGTAGTTGTAAATTTTAGTATAATTATTGATCACTGATGGAGTATGGAACCCCCTGTAATCTTTATTAGTGATAAATGGTAATCAAATTCTACTTTTATCTTAATTTCAAGTATGACCAACGACGAAGTACGTGTTGCAGCTGATATATATTTTCTCTTTTAGTTTAATTGTGATGTTTTTTCTTATGGAGTCTGGCCGGTTTGAAATTGGCTTTTTTTTTTTGTTTATTTTTATTATCAATGTTTTGAACCATTATATATGACTTTTTATATGATGTATTTACACTAATTATATTGTTTTTAATTTTTTTGTTATTTTAGGGTTGAAATGGGTTTAATTGGGCCTATTTAAAGTGGGAATTCATCTCTGATAGGAACTTTGTTTGGAGTTGAACTTGAAATCACGTTTGGGCTCTGACTCAAGTTAGAGGTCAGAGTTGAAGGCCAGGCCACTTGTCAGAATCTTATATATATATATATATATATATATATATATATATATATTGTGTATGAACTTGACATTACTGATGTTGATCTCTAATAGAAGGAGATTTTATGGAACTATGGTAGTCGTCCTTGCCGATAATGCATTCAGATGGAGAAAACTTGGTTTTGAATGGTCAACTACATGAAAATTAGTTCGTTGAAATTTCTATATGGTCCTCATATATATATATATATATATATATATAAAACTAATAGAAAACAAACAGCTAGTCAATTATATATTTATAAATCAAGACGGAAGCCAGGTAAGAATATTAGGGAATGATTGTATTCAAAGTCAATTACTCTTTTTACATATTATTCTTCAACATGAAGAATCAAGATATTAATTAATTACGATGGAATCTCGATATATATATATACACACACACACACACACACACACACACACACCATCGATCGGACGCTAATGTCCAATTATGAAAATTCTATTATCAAGTTCATGATGTGTATAAGATCATACATATTAATAAAGTTACATGGCATAATTTAATTTTAAATATAGATTTTAAAATTTAAATATTAGGTACAAGTTAAATTTTAGTATATAAGTGATATGGATGTGTGCTCTACACACCAGTTTAAAAACAAATTAAATAACACATATATACATAAAATATAAATAGATGTAAGATTACAAGTGGTACGTGATATAAAAATTAAAATATTGAATCATATCCGACTTTATGAAAGTGTGATGTCAGTCCGGCTACGGATGATTTACAGTGACATTATTCGCGGCCATTTTTAGGGGAGTTTTGCTAGTTATAAAGTTATAACCATCCCTACAAGTCACACATCATACTTATTTTAATTTTTTTTTTAATTTTATACGTCTACCATCAAACTATAATTGGTGGTTGACGTCTGATCATAAGCCTCCAATTCAATTATCCATAATTAAAAATCTATATATATAGTTAAGCAATTGGATGCTGCATGCTGAACACATACATCCATGCAATGACGATAAATAGGTGTGCATAGTCAAAATCTTATATATATTATGTATGAACTTGACATTACAAATACGGTCTTTCAGCGATATTATGACGTTAACGTATCTGTAGAAAATAAAATAAGTAAATAGCATCCGGCCGCCAAGATTATTAATATGATTACATTATACATTATCGAGGACTATAAATTCAGAAAGCAACATTAATAAAGTCCTAATTGCAAAAATAGACTATATTTAGCGTTGTTGCCATTATTCACCACTTTCCACGAGACATAATTTCGATGACTCATAATTTCTACCACGACCACATGTCGTGAACATCACCATCCAAATTAACTACTTGTTTGGAGTTTATATTATACAAAGAGAATATAAAATCTACCAATGTAATTAATTATATATATATATATATATATGAAATTAACTTAAAATTACAATTTCAAGGTGTTACGTTATTCAATTAACGAATTTTGCTTGGATTAATAAATAGTCATGAATAAAGTACGTAAATAATAATAATAAAAGGTGAGAAAAGCATCATTTATATATTGTTATTTATTAACCTTAAACCTTATTGTATGTCTTGGATCATTAAATTATAGTTTGTGATTATTGAATTTGAGTATAATTGTGTTTATATTTTAAAATCGATAGATTATCGCCTTTAAAAAAAAAAAAAAAAGAATTATTGACCTGACTTTCTTGTACACTCGAGTCCACATCGATCACGTACGGTTCGCGCAGGCCCAATTCTGCAGCCGATTAGTTTAAGGATCGAGAAAGCTGGTGGTCCCAAGACATTTTGCGACGACTTTTGTTTTGTTTTTTTAATGATTTAAGAATTGTTTTTAATAATATCGTCAATTGTTTTTTAAAAAATATATAAAAATATAAAAAAAAGTATCAAAAAGAAAGACAGAAAGGCAGGAATGGCCTTATCAAGACTATCTTCCAGTTACATTCTCCGTAGATGTATAATGACTTGTAGACTTTGTTTGTTTATTTTATTGGATAAAATAAGATGAGATAAAATAAAAATAAAAATTTAAAATAATATTATTAAATATTATTTTTTAATATTATTTTTTTTTATTTTAAAATTTTAAAAATTGAACTATTGTTTTGTTTTATATAAAATTTTAAAAAATTGAATTAATTAAAAAATATGAGATAAAAAGTTTTTAAAAATAAACAATGATTTAAAACAACAAAAGTCAAAATCGTGCCGGCAGACTTACTCTTCTTTTAGAAAAAATCTATTATATTACCAGCTAGTATTCAACACACGCGTGTCATATACCATCCACACATAAAATGATAGACTTATGCCTTATTTATTTTGGAAAGTGGGTTCAACTCATTTCTTCTTATTTCATACTTTTAACTCATTTCAACCACTCATTTTAAATTTCAATTTATCTCAACCACTCATTTTATTACTATTCATAACTTATCTCATCTTATCTTTAAATCCAAGCGAGTCCTTATTCAAAATAATATTGATTGATATTTTAAATTTTTTCCATATTAGCTCTAATATTAATATATATGGCCCATATTTTGGGTTTTTTCTTCCATATTAGTATATACATATTATATATATATATATATATATATTAGGTAATGCTATTATGTCTATTCTATTTGACACCTATATTTGATATCTTATGTATTTTAATTTTTTTAGTTAATGTTTAAAAAAATAATTATTAGTGAACTGATATTTATTTTAAATTTTTTAAAATATTTTTCTTGTAGGGACGACTGTTTCAAAGTCCAATATTTGGCCATGGACCGCATTGCAGAACTGGAAAATAAATACACATAATTTATTTATCGACGGCAAAAGAAATCTCTGTTATTATTACTGGATGGCAATATTAATGTTGGGTAGACGGTTGGGATTTAAATTTCAGAGACAAAACTTGCTATAGAGCACCTAATAATGCCAATATAATACAGAAGATGATAGTGTAACTACACCAATGCTATAGTGTAACTACACCAAACAAAGCATTGGTACAACAATAAAAATATTTAAAAAGATAATTAATTCAGAACAATAAGGATAATAACCTTGTACAATGGCTATTTATGCCACCGATTATAAAAGAAATTATTAAGCTTTTTCAAATAAACCTTCTTTCGGACTTACTGAATCAACTGTAGTCCAATAATAGAGTTAGAAAGATTAATATATCATGAAAATAAATCATATATGGGTTAATTATCATGTGTTTTGGAGGGCTTCAGCCCCCATGTGAAAAGAACCATCTAAAAGTCAAGTTTACTGAGACTCCTTTTTTAAATATACTTTATAAAAATTAGTTTCTCCCGGCCCTAACCCCCGGCAGTACTCCAAAAGTAATTAGAAATTATAGTTACACTCTAGCCAGCCTCCATCCTTTTAAAAGACTATCATGTACAATTAGAAGTCTTATAAGAGACAAAACAACTCGTGAATCCCTCAATTCTCTGAACAGAAGGAGAAATGGCTTTCCTTAAGATAATCTTACGAGTGGCATCATGCGTACTTGTTGTGATGTTATCGAAGATGGCAGCAGCAGCAGCAGTAGCCGCAGCTTCATTAGCCAAGCCAAGCTGCCAGCCGTGGTGTGGAAATGTTGAGATCCCTTATCCTTTTGGCACAACTGAAGATTGCTCCCTTAAAACAGGCTATTATTTGATCAATTGTAGCAATTCCAAACCAATGTGGGGAGATCTGGAAGTCACCAACATTTCCATCCATGGCGAGCTTGAAATCTTGAATTTTATAGCCTATCAATGTTACTTTCATGACAGCTTTGTTCCCGATCTCTGGCTCGGCCGGGCCAGTACTACTTTCTCAATTTCCAGCATTGAAAACAATTTCTTCGTTGTTGGCTGTGACGCTTACGGCTTCCTCAATGCTTTCCAGAACAATGAACCTTTCTCCATAGGCTGCACCTCTACTTGTAAAAGCCTTAAAAATGTTTTAAACGGACCTTGCTCTGGAATTGGGTGTTGCCAGGTTGAGTTTCCGAAAGGATTGAAGAATTTTTCTTTGGAAGCTCATAGCTATGACAATCAAACAGATGTCTCTAGTTTCAATCCATGCACCTTTGCTTTTGTGACCAGACAAGATTTCAAGTTCTCCTCTGATAATCTTACAAACCTGCAAGAGAAAGAGACCTTTCCAATGGTTCTTGATTGGGCAATCGGTGATGAAAACTGTGAAACTGCTCAAAACAAGGAAGGTTACGTATGTGGAGAGAACAGCGAATGTGAAAATCCCCCAGAAGGGGTCGATGGGTATCGTTGCAAGTGCAAAGAAGGTTATGGAGGAAATCCATATCTCGCTCATGATGGTTGCCGAGGTACGTACGTATGACATGAGTTGCACATGCATCTAACAAAAGCTCCCGCAAAATCTGAAGGAATATGTTAAGATTGGTTAAAGGTTTAACTAAATTAATTAGTATTCAACAGTCGAATTTTAGATCAATATATGGTTTTTAACCGAATAGTAAACAATTTTTGTACAGATTAATGACACTTTGTTGAGATTTGAGTTTCAAATAATTATATGCTTCAGTTTCCTAATTATAATTGCGGGCTGGATCGATCATTTTAGGTTATATATTTTCCTAATATTTAATGGGTTCGAAGTTCCAAAGTACTCATGATGATCATGTGCGTTTGGTTTGCTAAGCATCGATCTTAATTAATTTTGATTATATTATTGTTGTGTATCAGATATTAATGAGTGCGAAGCAGATCCGAACCCTTGCAATATTACTATATCAAACTGCAACAACACTGACGGGAGATTTACATGTATTTGCTTCAACGGATACGAAGGCGATGGGATCATAAACGGAATAGGTTGCAGACCTAAAGCCGGGGCCAACCGATCAAGGATCAATGTCATTATTCCAGTCGGTAAGGATGTAGAATTATGTATATTTAATTGTATTATATTCTTTTTTTTTTCTTTTTTCTAAAAAAATATTTTTCTGCAATTCTACTAATTGGTAATTAAGATCAATTTGGATCCCTGCTTGGTTAAAGCATGGTTGTTTCAGCAGCCATTGGCCGCCAGCTCGTTGGTCAACATTGCCAGCTGCTTGGACATTGATATGTCTACAGAAAACAAGAAGAGTAATTAATATTTTTAATTAGTCTTAATATTCTATGTATAATTTTTTGTGTAATTATTATTACATATATGTTATATATTTACCTTTAAATTACTAGTAGATCATGACAATCAAGATAAGAAGAAGGTCGAGCAATTAAGATATATATCTACAAATTAACTATCTCGGTAAAAAAGTAATAAAAGTATAACTCCATTAAATATTTGATCTTTTATCTTGTTATTAATTTTAAGCGTTAAGATTTAAAATCACTTGATTTATATATATATATATATTTATATATATATATATATATATACAACTCAAAATTAATGAATTAGAGCCCTCAAATCTGATATTATTTACCAAATCTCATGTATTTGCACAAATAGGACTGCATATATATATATATATAAAGTAATGATATAATTATAACCCTTTTTACAACCTTAACTTTATACAATCATGTTATAAAAAGAGTTGTAACACGATTGTATAAAAAAAGTTGTAACTCATATATAACATAATTATATAAAAAGTTGAAAAAAGAGTTATATTTGTATCATTACTCATATATATATATATATATATATATATACAGAATCTATGCTAGTGGTAACTTTGTTGAATTGTTGGTGCAAACAGAGATAACTGTTTGAGTATGTACGTGCAGTTGTCAGCATTGGACTCTTAGGATTGTTTGTGGGAGGTTCTTCGATGTATTGTGGACATAAAAGAAGAAAACTCATCAAGTTAAAAGAGAAATTCTTTGAACAAAATGGTGGATTCTTGTTACAACAAAAACTCTCGAATTACAGAACTTCAATGGAGACTGCCAAAATATTTAGTGTGGAAGAACTTGAAAATGCTACTAACAATTATGATGAGAGCAAAATTCTTGGGCAAGGAAGTTTTGGAACTGTTTATAGAGGAGACTTACCGGGCAACAAAGTTGTTGCCATTAAGAAATCAAAACTTTGTGATAAGAGTCAAATTGAGCAATTCATCAATGAAGTTATCGTGCTCACTCAAATTAATCATAGAAATGTGGTTAAGATGTTGGGTTGTTGCCTAGAAACAGAAGTGCCTTTATTAGTCTATGAATTCGTCACAAATGGGACTCTCTCCAGCCACATTCATGATAAAAACCTCTCATCCTTGCTCTCATGGGAAAAACGTTTGAAGATAGCTTCAGAAGCTGCAGGGGCACTCGCATACTTGCATTCTTCAACTTCTGTGCCAATTATTCATAGGGATGTGAAACCTGCAAATATACTTCTAGATGAGACCTACTCAGTAAAAGTGTCTGATTTTGGAACTTCAATTTTGGTCCCTCTTGATCAAATAGAATTGTCTACATTAGTGAAGGGAACTATTGGATATTTAGATCCAGAATACTTTTATAGCAACCAACTTACAGAAAAAAGTGATGTCTACAGTTTTGGTGTTGTTGTGGCAGAGTTATTGACAGGTATGAAAGCGCTTTCTTTCAATAGGCCTGAAAAGGATAGAAGTTTGGCAATGTACTTTAACTCTGCTATAAAAGAGAATCGCTTGCATCAAATTCTTGACAATCAAATTGTCAATGAGGGCAATATTAATGTGATAAAGGAAGTTGCTAAGATTGCAAAATGGTGCTTAAGTGTAAAAGGGGAGGATAGGCCAACTATGATGGAAGTGGCAATGGAGTTAGAAGGACTGAGAATTATGGGAAAACATCCTTGGGAAAAGGCTAATGTCTATACAGAAGAGACTGAACACTTGCTTGAGGCATCAACACACTATTTCAGCATTGATAGCAACAATGGTTCTTCTTCAATCACAACAGCTGGGTTTGAGAGTATAAGGAACCACATCGTGAAACCACTAGATGACGGCAGATGATGAGCAAGTCCACTGTGTTAAGTAGATATATCTTCACAGATTGACTGATGAACTTTATTACATTTTTTTTTATCTATGAACTTTATTACATTTAGATATATGTCATCATGTAGATATCTCCTATTTGTTCATGTACTATATAGAACTTCACCATGTGCTATGTATCAATCTTCTAGGGCCAATATGCTTACATCTCTCCTTTATTTTTACTTTCATGTGTTATATACGGCTGAGTCTTCTTGCCGCATGCCTGCCTTTTCTTTTCTATAATAACACTAATTCATTTCCAATAGGTATATATACCTTAAAAAGATTTTTTTAAATGATGTACTTGTTGAGGAGCTTCATCTTGGATATTAGGATCTGCTCGTCCTTACAAAGATGATGCTCTAGATTTGCTCAGCTAAGCCCTAGACGATGGGGTAGTTGAAATACCAAAAAATTGAACTGGGAGAGGGAGAGAACACACGACAATAGGGGTGCGGTAGTGCAATGGCATTGTTGCCAACGAAAGTACAGAGCACGGTGGACTGATGGTAATGTGTGAGTCTCTTGCCCTTGGTTGAACAAAGGTGCAGGAAGAAAAATATTTTAAATCACCCATTTATTGCAGCAATTTGCAATCGTCATAAAAGCAAATAAGTAATCACCAAAATGAAAACCATAATAGTGGCGATGAATGACATTATAACAACTAAAAAAAGTGTCAAAATTCACTTCTACTGTTAATACTATTTGTGGTGATATTATGTTGCCGACAATAGTGATTTTTAGTGACAATTTCATAATTTCTTTCTGGAGACGTTATTGTTGTGGGTAAAAATAGGTATTTGCAACAAGTTATGAGCCGCCGAAAAAAAAAAGGTGGTAGCAAAAGCTCAAATTTGTTGTAGTGTGTTATCTTCAATTATATTTTTGTTATCGATATTAATTAAATATTTTATATATTAATAGTGCCGCACCTTTTATTTTATACACATATTACGTAACAAGTTTTCTATCAACCCAACATGAGCTTTCCATAGTTTTTCTCTTTTGTTTGCCCATTTTTTTTGTCCTTGATATTGCCCCATAAATTAGGCAGGATTCCTCTAATGAGGGGTGGTAATATGTAGTGATATGACCTGTTAATTCAACATGAACATGATCCGTTATTCCAGCACTGACACGACATGCCACAATAATTGTGGGTTTAGATTTAATTTTAACGAGTTCAGATTAAAACGGATTGTCTCATTAAAACACGATTGTTTAACGGATTGATAATGAATCAACCCATTTTGATTCATTAAAAAAGTTAAAATTACAAACTATACCTTTATACCTTAAAGTAAATTGGAATTTTAATTTTGACATTTTTATTATTTGGATTGTAATTTTAGATTTGTAGTTAGTTATATAGTTTTTAGATATATTGTAATTTTAATATTTAGAAAAATATGCTAGATTTAATTATATCAAACGGGTTAATTTTGGATCTTTTCAACCCGTTTATATAAACGGGTTGAAATGAGTCGGATCGTGTCTTGTTAACCTATTTTATAATATTCACTAACGGTTCATAGCAGATTGACACGATACGACCTATTATGTTAATGTGTCATGTTAAGATTTGAGAATTTGACACGATATATAAGCTTAATGGATTGAGTTTAGTTTGACACATATGGTATAATATACATGACTTAACACAATACAAACACAATTTATTAACATGATTTGACACCCCATTATTTCCTCCCTAATTATATAGGCCTATACTCACTCAACTAAAAGGATTGTTTGGTCACATGATTAATTATCCAATCCAACAATTATAAATTCAACCAAACAATATCCACAAATAAATCCAAACCCAAAATAATTTTCCAACTACGGGGTTATCCCATCTTTCTTTTAATGGCATCAGGCCTAATCAACCTACTTTCAGGTTTATTAATATTATTAATCAATTACCAAACACTTCAATCTGCCAAAAAGGATTGGTCCATAATTAAATAAATAAATAATGAAAACAAACATTAATCTCACACACACGATTGCTACTTACAGCACAACTAAGCAGCTCAAAGGATCAAGCGTGTCAGTCCATGATCCATAACGGGTAACTCGTACGTTATTCATCTCTTAGCACAGCTACTGACGGTTTGGATTAGGGTATTCGGTTTAACACCGGAAGTTAGAGGAATATTCATTCAAAGAAAGAGAATCTCATGGCGGTGGTGGTGAGGTGGGGCAACAACCGGAAGATGGCAGATCTAACTCAAAAGATGTAGAAACCCATTTTCGAGTTTTGGCTTGTACACAGGAGGTGGGGCCGTGGTTTGAGGAGCGGAGTTAGGGGGAAGGTCAGTGGAGGCAGGGAAACACTTTGGTGGTGGAGCCGTGATAGCGAGAGGGCAGTAAATCTGTGGGTGGAGACCCATTTCTTGGGTCATGCATCCCGACCAATGGAGGTGAAAGGAGACTGGGGAAAGAGAGAGAGAGAGGGACTAGAAGAAGCTCATGGTGGTGCTCGATGGTGGCTAAGACCACACACGGCGGCGCAAGGAGGAGCTAGATGGGTGAAACCCATCTTTAAGAACCATTTTGGGTTTGCTCATGTAGGAGGAGGAGGGGTGGTGCGTGGGTACTACCAACGGTAGGGGAGGGTTGCTGGAGTGAGGGATAATTTTACTTGTTTTACATTGCCACGCCATCCAATATTGGTTTATCATGCATAACTATATTATTTCTTGGTTGCTTGGGTTGTTTTATTTTGGGTAGATGGTGAGGTGCTGTTGATGTGTTTGTTGGGTGGTTCATGGTTTGGTCTGGTTGTTGTGGTGGGTACGTGTGTATCACGACCCCAAGCTGGGATGAGGAGTTATCCAGGTAGAACTCCTCTGATCACTCGGGAGCGGAATATACTAATGTGACGTCCCCTGGGTTGTTGCCGGGCAACAACGAAATCAGACGAGATGGTAATGCTCTCGTGCTGATTCTGTGACTCCTCTGCTAGTGGGAGATAGCGGATGTCCCATTATGGAACATGTTAGGCGCGGTTAGTTAGGCATGACCTATTTTGAAGTCGCACGCATGGTCATTACCTGTGGTGTAGCGAAGAGAGCCAAGATGTATAGATGGTTCCTATAGATGGTTCCTAGGGGAGACCATAGTATATATGTGTTAATAAAATGAAATAGTGTTGAGATGCCAGAAACTGGATTTTTGGAAATTTTGTGATGAGGTCTTTTTTGGGAAAGGACGGTTGGTAAATGCATTCCTTTCTAGAAAATGACGGTCTATTGGTGTGATCCTTTTTGGAAAAGGATGGTTTGTGTTGAGTCCTTTCTGGGAAAGGAAGTCAATGAGTTGTGATGTGTCCCTTTGTGGGAAATGGGCGGCCCATTGTCAATGTGGGATTCCTTTCCAGGAAATGAAGTCTTGTATGAGGTTTTAATTTTTTGGTTAAACGTTTTTCATATTATTGGTTATATTATTTGGATGTATGCTGACTGTTACTTATTGAGATTCACGTCTTACTGATGTATTGGGTTCACCTACGATTCCGTTGTATGGAAACGTAGTTTGTGATGCAGAGGACGAAGAAGAGTTAGAGGGGCAAACTTCGCCAAAGGAGTAAATCTGTGTGATGATGAAGAGGGACTTTAATCCCAGATGTATTTAATGTATTTAATGACTTTTCTTTTGGTAGGACTGTATAATCTCCATTTGGGAGAATTTTATATTTCAAACCGGTTTGTAATCTTTACGAATTTTCTGGTACTAGAATGAATGACCACTTTTATATTTTTCCACTGTGATTATTTTAATTGTACATTTATGCATGTTTCACACACACTCTTGAGCACTAAGTGAGTCCCCATATATCTCAGGGCGATGATCGACACGTGTGATGATCGACGCGTCACACTCTTAGGATGATTGACACGTGTGATAATAATTCAGGTGTCACAAGTCTCCCTAAATCCCAAGGGGGAATCGTGGGCGCCACAAATTATACCAGTACAAGATTTGGCAATTAATAGTGATTGGCTGTATAATTACTTTGCTAATTTTCAGCCGACAACAGTTAATTCTAGTGAAATCTACAGGATTGGAACAAACTTTCATTATTATGAAATACGTGGAGTTGTTAAAATAACAGAGGAACCAGTATATTCTAACTCTTTGGATATGCAAAACATTCATATCTATTGGACTATTGATTTTTTGTTCCCAAAATTAAGGATAAAAAATTAGAGAGCCAAGAAAAACCATATACCAAAATGAGTTGGCAGAAGTAATATGCATATTCATTATAGAGACTTTTTACCCATATGTGATTGAATTTCTAAAATAAAGGTGAACATTTCAGAGTAAATCAGTGACAAAATATTAACATTACCAAGGAGCAGAAAATAGACATACAGGTTAAAAATCCTTTAACTCTCCCTATATTCTCAAAACTCAATTATGTTTCAATACACTATTTTCATAGTCAGAAATCCTTTTTTAGAAAAAAAAAGGTACTTAGACAGGCCAAGGGCAGTTAAAAGATAAATATGTCGAACTACACAAGCTGTCTAGATAAAATTACCTTGATGGAAGAACTTCTTTGGGGACAAAAAGAGCATATGTTGTTTCCCTCTCAACTGCAAGCTTTTGAACCTTCTGAAATTCCCCAAGAATTACCAACTGGAAATCTTTTGCAAGCCTAGCATCAGTGATCTTCTTGGCAGCCTAGAGTTTAATGGGGGAATTTCAAGGCGTAAGAAAATAAAACCCAATCTCTTCATCCCGCCCCGAAACCAAAGAAACAAAACAATAGATAAACAATAAAGAACATCTAGAATTGTAAGATCCACTTACTAGAAAAGGAGTAGAGGAGGAGCATGAGAAGGTGATCCAAGAGAACAATAAAGGGAGGGAGAGAGGGAGATTCAATGATGTAGTGTTAATTTTTAAATTATACTGGATATGAACTTGCACTAACTTCCAAATGCTAGTCAGTTTCGCTAGCCGCCTGTTTAAGTTTAGCTTAAGTATCTTTCACCAACACCCCAATGTGCAACGTTGCCTTGTGCCTGCCAGTTAAGTGAATCCAATGTATACAGCAGTGAGAAACAAGATTGATGGTGCAATCTTTCCACTTGATTGTGTTAAGAAAAACCAAATGAGTTTTTTAAAAAGGCTAAAAACTAAAATTGTTGTCTAAAAAAGTATTTTTCCACTAATTGGTAATCAAAGGATTTGGATCCCTACTTGGTCAAAGCATGCATCAATGGTTGTGTCAATAGCCATTGGCCGCCAGCTCTTTGGTCAACATTGCCAGCTGCTTGGACATAATTGAACAACAAGAGTATTAATGTTTTAAATTAGTCTTAGTATTCTATGTCTCTGATAATTTTTTATGTAGTTATTATTACATGTGTGTTATATAATTACCTTTAAATTACTAGTTGATGACAATGATAAGAATAAGATCTGGCAATTAAGATAGACACGATGTTCTACAACTATCGGTAAATTAAACAGTAATAAATCTCTATTAAATAAATATTTTATCTTTTAATTATCTTATTATTAATTTTAAGAGCTAAGATTTAAGATCACTTGATATATATATATATACATACACAAAAATAAAAGCAAGAGCACAACTCAAAAATTAATGAACTAAAGTCCCTGAATCTATTGTTATTTACCAAATCTCATGTATTTGCACAAATTGGTCTGCATACATATATATATATACATATATATACAAATATATATAATCTATGCTAGAGTAGTAACTTTGTTGAAACGGTTTGTCGAAACAAAGATAACATATGTTTGACTACTTACGTGCAGCTATCAACCACTACAACATTTCCTCTGTTTTGTCGAAACGCAAGAAAAATGCATAAAAACCCAGCTTAAAGTATTTAACGGGGTTTTTAGGCTCACGTATGAAACGCCGAAATCCCAGCGTGACATTTGAGCTCCATCTCGCTGCTAGGGTTCCATCGAGAAAATCGAGAGCTTCTCGACGATCTTCATGTCGATAAAGATTGGCGGTACCGCCGATGTTGAGGTCCAGGAAATCTCATCTAAGCGCTGTTAATGGATGATTTCATCTGCGGTTGCTCTGTTCATCGCGAAGGGGGAATCGGGTTCTAGGGTTTCTCTGCGCCCTTTTAGCCGTCGACAACTAGCTACGGTTCATCTTCGACGAATTTCAAACTGCCGTAAGTACATATACTGAGCATTCACACTTCCATTCCCGCTGGCATGAAGATTTGGTCATGAAAATCTCAAAGCGCGGCTATCGATCTAACGTTTGGGTGATTTCACTTGCTGCAGGTTCATGCTCGTCACATTGGGCTACGCATACGAGGACGTATTGGTGAGCTAGTGGCTAGTTTGCATGATCGCGTGTGCTAGGTACGAATTTTGGGGGATTTAGGTCCCAAAATTGGAATCGGGTTCTAATGTTTGTTAGTATATTTTTCCTAAAAAAATTGGAATTATATTAATTTTTGAACCAGATTAATGAATATAAATTTTAGGATTCAAATTTACTGGAACATTTGCTATCTCTGTTGCCAGTCGTCCTTTAACTCTTTAGAGTCTCAAGTACCACATCCAAAACACTAGTCCTTGAAACTCAAGACATTGATCGACCTATTCCAACACACATCAATGACATTAAAATTAGTTCGTATAATGCATTCATGGTTAACCAGTTATATGAATCAGAATATGCATCTTCACATTAGTTTTATATCTTCATACTAGATGTTTCCTAGTTCCTTTGCACCATATTGTAAAATTTAACAACAAATACTTTGACAAATGAAAGAGATAAAAGCTGCAATTAAATTGTCCTTTATTGCATCATGCAGTAGGTAAATCAACATAATTTAACTTCAACTTAGTAAAACAACCCCAAGTAATTCTATGCCAGTTTTAACGTTGTAGCCCATATTAAAGTACCCGGTTATTCATGCTATCAAACACCCAAAACTCCCAAGTATGTTGTCTCACTTTAATGGAAATAGAGTTGAAAGTTCAAGGAATCGTACATAGATGTAATCTCCAAATAGCATTGATATATCCAACATGTAGTCAAATACAGAGCAAGAAAGCTATTTACCTCATGTTTTCTTGACCCGCTCTAGAAAAATCAGAATAAGCACATTGCTTTCCTTTTGAACTTGTAAGAAGTGGCCCCAACACTCCATCAAAATAGCAGCAAAAGTAGTAGGACTGGTTCTGGAAATGTATTATATTGATACTAGAAGTTTCAGGTTGAACAGCAATATTTTAGATTTAAAGAACAATACTTCATGCATCCAAGAGTTAAAACCATGGTGGAAATTTTAGTTTAGACCTAGTAGATTTCACCTGGTTCATATGCAGTGATTTTGAATGCCATTAAAATACTTTGATAAAAGAGCAAGGGTTAAAACTGGGAACATAAGGTATTATGTTGATACTAGATCATCCCTCGTTGAACAAAAGTATTTTAGAGTTAAAAAACAATACTTTCCATGCATCCAACAGTTAAAACCAAGCAAGAAAAAGGACTCAATGCTACTAGATGTTCCCTGCTCCTTTGCACCATGTCCCATGAGTTTAACAACAAATACTTTGACAATTGTTGCAAGAGTTATAACTAGTTTTGGAAATGTAATATGTTCATACTAGAAGTTTCTTGGTTGAACAGTAGTATTTTAGGGCTAAAGAACAATACTTTGTCTACGTCCAACAGTTAAAACCAAGCTGAAAAAAAAAAACTCCCACTTTCTACTAGATGTTCCTTGGTTCCTTTACACCATATTTCTTAGTTAAAAAACAAATACTTTGAAAAAAGAAAATAATAGAAAGGGCCTATGAATTTGAAAAAGTAGAAACCAGAATGGTTAACCTTACGATATTCAGCAAACTCGGATTATTTCTGAGAAACAGGCAGACGGTTTGAAGCAATCTTTCTCAATACTATGGAAATGACAAGTAAGAGGGCCTCATCTCTAATTCCATAGGTACAAGCAGTATGTACACAAAAATCCATTTAATTTCCGCCTAAATTTGAATTTATCCCGCATAGGTACAAGCAGCTCTCGTATCTGTGGTAGTAGTGTCATGATGTGATCTAGCTCCTGTAATGATGTATATATTGACTCAAGATATAGGATGCAGCATGGTCGTCATTTGTTTACTAATTGCCCAAGTCTAGAATGCCCTTGTAAGAGCCCTTGTTAATGGAGGTGTACAACACTTGGCATTTGTGGGGAATAGACGTGTATAGCATATATTTGTAGTGGACCCACTATTTTGATGAACTGGCTTCCACCCACTTCAATTAGATTCCAATTATTGAAAGAAAATTATTTCGACACATTTGTATGCTGCAAACATAGCTGCTGCAATAAAGTTATAGCTATGGTTTTTTCATTCATCAACATATTATGGAGACACCACATCGTGGTAAAAATATCAACCCATGGAGACTCTAACATCGTCACATTGTTCACCTTCATTTGCAGCAGTTATAATTGCTGCACCAACAAGTCATCGCAAGTAAGTTGGTGATTTACTGTGACTCGCATACTGGTCGCAAAGTTTGCAACAGCAAGTGATAATCTCATCACTTTGAGGCCAACTCTTCCACGTCGAAATAAAAAATGCAGCAAATGCTACATTGTGTTGCAGTGAGCATTGGACTCTTAGGATTGTTTATAGGAGGTTGTTCAGTATATTGTGGACTTAAAAGAAGAAAACTCATCAAGTTAAAAGAGAAATTCTTCGAACAAAATGGTAGATTATTGTTACAACAAAAGCTTTCCAGTTATAGCACTTCAATGCAGACTGCCAAAATATTTAGTGTGGAAGAACTTGAAAATGCTACTAACAATTATGATAAGAGTAGAATCCTTGGACAAGGAAGCTTTGGAACTGTTTATAGAGGAGATTTACCAGACGACAAAGTTGTTCACTAAGAAATCAAAACTTTGGGATAAAAGTCAAATTGAGCAATTCATCAATGAAGTTATTGTGCTTACTCAAATTAACCAGAGAAATGTGGTTAAGATGTTGGGTTGTTGTCTAGAAACAGAAGTACCTCTACTAGTTTATGAATTCATCACAAATGGAACTCTTTCTAGTCACATTCATGATAAAAGCCTCTCATCCTTACTCTCATGGGAAAAACGTTTGAAGATAGCTTCAGAAACTGTAGGGGCACTCCCATATTTGCATTTCTCAACTTTTGTGCCAATTATACATAGGGATGTGAAGCCCGCAAATATACTCTTAAATGAGAACTATTCAGCAAAAGTGGCTGATTTTGGAACTTCAGTTTTGGTCCCTCTTGATAAAATAAAATTATCTACATTGGTAAAGGGAACTTTTGGATATTTAGATCCAGAATACTTTTATAGTAATCAGCTTATAGAAAAAAAGTGATGTCTACAATTTTGGTGTTGTTATGGCAGAGTTATTGACAGGTAAGAAAGCGGTTTCTTTTGATAGGCCTGAAAAGGATAGAAATTTGGCAATGTATTTTAACTTTACTGTAAAAAAGAATCGCTTGCATCAAATTCTTGATGATCAAATTGTCAATGATGGCAATATTAATATGATAGATGAAGTTGCTAATATTGCAAAATGGTGCTCAAGTGTAAAAGGGGAGGATTGGCCAACTATGAAGGAAGTGGCAATGGAATTAGAAGGATCGAGACTTATGGAAAAACATCCATGGGAAAAGACTGATGTCTATACAGAAGAGATTGAATACTTGTTCGAGGCAGCTACATAGTCTTTCAATATTGATATCGACAATGGTGCTTCTTCTACGATCACAACAGCTGGGTTTGAGAGTGTGAGGAACCAAATCGTGAAACTATTAGATGATGGCAGATGATGATCAGCAAGTCCACTGTGTTCAATAGATTTATCTTCACACATTAATCGATGAACTTTATTACCTTTTTTTATTAGAAGAACTTTACTACATTGCTATGCCTAAGTCTTCTTGTGCCAAGTGTTTATATCTCTGCTGCTTTTTCATGTGTTATGGTCTGCCTTCTCTTTTCTATAATAATGCTAATTCATTACAAACAGATATACCTTAACTACGGATTTTTTTTTTAAAGATGTTATCTTTCATTCTGCTTTTGTTATCGATATTAATTTGATATTTGATATATTAATATTGCATCCATTCTTTTATACACATATTACTTAGCAAGTTTTCTACCAACCCTATAAGTTCTCATCATTTTTTTTGCCCATTTTTTTGTCCTTGATACATATAATAATTTTGGAATTGACTGCAAGAATTCCAAAAGGCCCAAGTCGTGTGATGCCCCACGTCAATGCACGTCCATGCAGTTTTTCCTCTTGTTCTCCTCTAGGGTTTCATAGCTTTCCATATATATACCAATAATTCCCATGCATGATGAAACTACCCAAGGTTGTTGCTGCCACTTGCCCTGTACAATCCCTACTCTATTGCACCTCTGTCAACAACCCCACGTTTCAGTCGATTGGCCATACTCCTTTATCGCAACACTTGGACATACCAAGAAACAAAACCACAATAGTCCTAGCGTGGTTAGTCGCTGCACCTCTGTCCTCCTTTTATATTCTCCTCAACATCCAGCCATAAGAACCATCAAGCCCCTCCACGTGCTTTACCAACCACCCGACACCTTTCCATAAATCGCAATCATCCAAACACATAGCATCAAGCCTCCAGCCCTACACCCATTGACAATAAGCCTCCACCCCGGTACAATGCACCACCAACCCATACCACTAACCTAGAACTAGCACCCTGAAGCCAACCACATCATAGCTCCTCCCCTTGATCACCACCATGCTTAACCACCAAAAATTTACTGTAGAAGTATTCTGTTTTTGCACCACCAAAAAGAGGAATTATCGCCACTACACCCTACCTGGACGTCACCATCTACATAGAAAGTGCTACTGGGCACCTCACACCACTGCAAGCCACCACTCTCTTTCTCTTTCTCGATAAACTCACACCACCCCATTCCTAAGCCAATTATTTTTTTTCACGTTGTCTCCATTTCATATTTGTTTCTGCTAGTGACACTTCCACTTCTTTTTGTAGTTTTTGCATGTGGACCATGTGAGATCCATCACCAATGTCTTGTAGGTGACTAATACTAGCCAAAACTCGAGAGGTGTCCTTTGTTCTTGTTGTTTAGTATTTTGTTTTTATGTTATAAGGTCCCTTTGATAGTATTCAAGCTTGATTCTCATAATGCCTGTCTTTGTATCTCCCCCAATCACTTAGTTCCATGAAAAAAATTAAATACTATATAGACATATAATTTTTTTATATATATAATGAAAATTTCTCTCTCATATTAAAAAAAAAAAATCCCCCCTCCAAAATTTTTATTGAAATTATCCTCTAAATTTTAATATTTATCTGATTTCATTTTAATTTTTAATTTCATTGACATCCAAATTTTCAATCCATCTAGTTTCAGTTATTATAAGACCACTCCTAAATGGCTATTCTAAATCTATCCTTTAAAATACATCATCAAAATCTAATTTTTCTATTTATACATTAATTTATCTATTTTTCCTTCATATCATTTGAATTTATATTTTTTAATTTTTTTTATTCATTTCAAATATTTTCTATAACTATCAATGACATCTTCATATCTTAAGATATTTACAATATCTTTGTAAATACAATGTCATATATTTATGCTCTATTTTAACTTAACCCAAATTTATAAGCTAAATCAAAATATAAATTAATTCAAAAAATAAAAGAAGACATTATAAAATGAAAAAATTCTCAAAGTAATTAATTCACTATGTTTAGCCTAATTCTCTCTCAATCATTATTTCAATATTAATTGCTTTGAATTATTAACTGTGTTATTCTTACTTATTGAATTCAATTTATGCTCTTCTTATAATTTTATGTATATCTTTTCAAATGTTTTCTTTTTTCTTTTTTTAGTTTTTTTTTTAAATTTTTTTGTTGAAATTGAATTTAGTGAATTGCTAGACATGTATTTTTTGTATATAGTTTTATGACATATGGTTGTTGTTTTAATATATAATTACATACAAAAAATACATATTATTTATATTCAAACATATAATATAATTTGTCGATCCCCTCCCCCCCCCCCCAAAAAAAAAAATCAAATCTTGGTTCCGCCCCTGGTTCCATGCCCCACCACAATATGACCACATTCCTCCTTTAGTTCCCAAGTAGCTTCATACTTGAACACCTTATTTCTCCTTCCTCTTCCATGCTCAAGGTTTACTGCTGAAGGGGGAAGTAATAGGCAGAGTTGGCTTTATGACACATGAAAGGGGAAGTGGTCAGATTTACTACTGCCATGCCATTACAATAGGCAGAGTTGAATAGATCATTTCACTCTTTCTTATCCTTAGCTCTATCAATTTTATCCTTGGTGAGTTTCTTACCACTTATGATATTCGATCAAGTGAATTTCTGTACATTGGAGTGAAGGTCACAGAGGCCACAATATTCAAGAGCTAGCCTAAAGTTCTCAATCTGCTTGTAGGGTTTACTAGCACTATCCACATTTTCCTTCTAATGCAATATTTCATTGAAGCCACATGCACAAAAGCATTAGAGAGGAGGGTTTGAGTATCTTGAGGAGTTGCCAACTACTATTTCTTTTCATTGTGTCTGGATGGCCATAGAACCTAATGAATTGTCTAGTAGGTTTGTCTCTGCCTTCCTGAATTAGAGCATTAAAATGCCATTGAGAATAGTTGGTAGCTTTGACACTGCAAACTTCTTTCTAGAGTAGCAAAATACCTCCACTTGAGTCCAACTATCCATAGCAAAAAAACTATCAAACTTTAAGGACCTTCTCACCTCATCCATTTGGGTATTGTTGCACTTTTAGTTTCCACAAGGAAAACTAAATGAGGAAACTTATCCTTAGCCAATCTCTGAAGGATTTTAATTGTCCTAGAGTTTTCAAGCCCTCGACAATGCCATATTAAGAGACTCATTGGTCTTTGCAATGAAGGAAGCCAGTCACTACCATAGGTTTTTGGTTCTCAACCCCTCTTTCACAACTCTTGTTCTTCTTGGGGTTAAGACCACCCCCTTGTCATATCTCGTGCCTCCCATTTTACTCCTAGCTCTTTGCTAAGAGTTTATGATATCGGCAAGACTCCTACTCGAAAGAGTCCTGAGTCTAGCCTTCCACTTCCATTTACCAGTCTTAATACCCTCATAATTCATATTAGCGTTATCACTAAGGCCTGTGCCAGGATAAGAAAAACTAGGAGGCACCATAGTGGACTCACACCTCTTATTAATGTTTGGCCTACCATCACAAAGAGACACCTCAACATGTTCAATGTTCTTTTGAGTCCCACTAGGTATTGAAGTTACTCCTTAGTGGGGGAAACTTTCCAATTAGATAAGACTAATTCTAAGTCCATCTGGCAGTCAGCTCTTTAATACCATTCGTAACAGACTCATAAATGATAGGATTTGCCTCATTAATGTTCATCACCCTCGTTGTACCCGAATGTTGACTCACTAGGTTTTCTTATGGAGTAAAATAAAATTGGAGGGACCCTACACAGTCGAAATCCCACTACTTGAGTTTTCTATCTTTGATAATAATCATACAATTCTTTTAGTATCAAACTTTAAGGACCTTCTCACCTCCTCCATTTCAGCTATGACTTCCTCCTTCACCCCCTTCTTACTAGTAGCAACTCCACCCTTGCTACCCTTTCCCCTTAGACTGCTGCCCCTTCGAGTTGTTGTGTCCTATGGAGCCACCATTCTTTTGACCATTGAAGATGCTAGTTTTCAATGATTGTGCTCGTAGCCATGGCCCATACTACTGGGATTGCTGGTCATCCTTTTGCTGGTCAAACCTTGGCCTTAAGTAGGTCCTTCCCTTATGAAATAAGACACCACAATGGAAGCAGAAGTTTTGCATGCATTCATACTTAAATGAGATCCACTACTGCAGCTCCTAAAACTCAACCCACTTCCCCCTCAAAAGAGGTTTATAGATATCCACTTCAACCCTAATGCGAAGGCATCTCCCTTATGCAGAGTCATCAGACTTTACATATACTCTTATGATATGCCCAAGTGAGGATCCAAACTCCCTATCTCTTCAATCATTGTAGCTAGGTCATATTTTAGTATCAATATTCTTTTGACTTAGCCAACATGGTGCATGGATGCCTAGTCAGAAGAAAGTAGCTAGGTAATTAACTAGGAGGGAAATAGAGCTAATATATGGGGCATGACTAGCCTGGACAACAAAATGTAATGAAAAAAGAAGAAATGATGAGCTATATATTGGATTGGAAAGAAAACTTGCTAGTTATATATATATATGTGTGTGTGTGTGTGTGTGTTAAATAACATAAATAAAGGAAAGGGTCATTCATATACAAAACATGTTACCAAAATTAGAATGTAAGATAACATCACGACTTCATTTTAAACTTTCCTAAGGATCATCTAATTAATATGAAGTCCTGTGACATAAAAGAAAGGGAAGACAACATGAAGATTGATATATATATATATATATAATACCTGAAAATATATAGAGCAGGACTAACACATCACGATCATTTGCCATCATCCAATGGTTTTGAGACTTAGTTTCTCATACTTACATATCCAACAAGCATGCTAGTAGAAGAACGCCTATTGTCAACAGTACCAATGCTGAAAGCTGAGTGTGCAGGTGTCGCGGCAACACAATAGTCAATCTCTTCTGTATAAAGATAATGCTTTCCCACTTGATGCTTTTCCATACTTCTCAACCCCTAGTTGCCACTTCTTTCATATTTGCCCCATCCTCTCCTCTTAGACTTAAGCCCTGTTTTACAAGATTAGCAACTTTATTTATCTCATAAATACTACCATCACTTACAATATGGTCCTCAAGAATTTGCCGAAAGCGATTCTCTTTTACTACAGAACTATAATACAAAGCTAGATTTCTTTGAATTTAAGGTCATCAAAAGAAAGTTCTTTTTTACATGTCAATAACTTAGCAACAACAACACCAAAACTGTAGACATCATATTTTCCGTGCGATCATCATCCTAATGTAATGACTCCACCAAATTATATGCAGGGGTCTAGGGCGACACATTGCCCATGTTTTGGCAAAAGATTCTTTAGCTATTTCTTATGTTATTGTAATAATGGATGAAAATCCTCGACGTATTTCATCCTTATTATTGAAACTATTTAAATTTATATAATATTTTTATTGAAACTAGCAAAAACATTTCTACTTTATACTCTTCTATATATTAAATGCTTGAATAGCATTATATATGGTTTTTCATACTTTTTATCAACATTTAAATAACCGATTCAAGATTGTTATGAATCTTTCGATTAATTGAAATCAGTCGATCCCTATTCGATTTCGAACCTGATTATGATTTTTCGAGTCCTAGATTGGATAACCCTTTTAACCTTAAGTTAATAACATAAATAGGAGTGAAAATCTCAAATAATGGGCCTGTAATGTTTGAAACATATGGGCATGATCTGTACTGGGAGTTAATTTTTCTCACTCTACAAAATGTAACTAATGTTCTCTATAGAAGGAGATTATATGGAACTATATATGGTAGTCATCCTTGTTGAACATTCAAATGGAGAAATTTTTTTTAATGGTCAACTACACGAAAATTAGTTTGTTGAAATGTCTATATGAAGTCATTATATATAATTAATAGAAAACAAATAAGAAAACTAGTCAATTATATATTTAGAAATCAAAATGGAAGTGAGGTAAGAATATTAGGGTATGATTGCATTCAAAGTCAATTACTCTTTTTACATTCTTTATGAAGTCATTATATAAAATTAATAGAAAACAAACAAGAATACTGGTCAATTATGTATTTAGAAATCAAAATAGAAGCAAGGTAAGAATATTAGGGTATGATTGCATTTAAGATATTAATTAATTACGATGGAATATGAGAAAACCTTCCAATGGTTGGGCTATTAAAATTCAAATAAAAACCCTTTAATAACAATCATCCACATAAGTCCTTTAATTTATATGTCTTGCATTTGCCTACTCTTGATCAATTTCTCACAAAACTCTCAAATCTTCTCCGTGCCTAGTTTATCTTCCACGATTGAACGACTTCTCTCTAATGGTGTTCAATATAGGCTTCCATGACCGAGCACTAGATGGCCTATGTGCATCGTAAGGTGGCATGGCTATAGCCATATGCATCTAAAATGGAAAACTGCTTCACTAGTGAGCTGCTTGAACCGCAAAACCCCTTCTCTTGCACCCCATATTGCCTCTTGGTGCAAGTACAAACCTACCCAAAGAAATCATGGCATGTATAGCCCCACAAATTAAAGAATTTGTTTACGAAATAGCAAACAAAGAGATCTAATGAAATATTGCCCGTTTTAGGTGTTGAAAAAGACAAGAAATGCTTTGGCTATTAATCATAGGGGAAGAGATGTAGAGTGTTTTCTTTTCCATTTCTGAATCTGAAATTTATGTTATTTTTCATCTTTATTTAGCGGAATATGTTTTCTCACTACTTGGTGGGAGGAATTCCAAGGATGATTGTTTCTTGAGCATGGCAACTTTTCTTACAGTCTCCCAATTTTCTCTGAGGCCAAACAAAGCAAACATGAAAAAAAAAACATGAGAAAGGATGGTTTCATCTGTCTAAGGTTTTAATCATGTGTATCTGTTTGTAGTGTGCATTTAGAACACTATCCTACATGTCTTATTGTAATTTGTGGGTTGTTATTCTAAAGTACTTAACAAATGGGCTATTACAAAGTGGAACTTCTCAATATATATATATATATATACACACACACATATATGTATACACATATATATATATACATATATATACGAGCATATAATCCACGTAATGTGCAAACCGTTATTTATGCAAAATTTTATAACTCTAAATGATTTATTATACATAATTACTTTTACAATTATTAAAAAATGTATATTAGAATATATAAAATGGAGCATGCATATATAAAAGAGCTCACTCTACTAACAAATATTCAATAGTCAATGTATAATATAAAGGCTAGTCAAAATATTCAAAAAAAGGGGATAGGAATCCTATTAACACAGAGAAGGGAACCAATGTATATATACATATATATATATATATATATAGATATCTTTTGCTTAGAAGATGAATTTGGTGTATCATTTTCTTTAATTTTTGGAAAAGGAAAGGTTAACTCTGCTTGTGTTTTTGGTGAGGGAAACTCCTCCCAGTTCTTTAAATTAGGAACTAGTGGTGGAAAATCTTTCAAAACTTTTGACACAAGATCTGGAGAGTGCTGAAATTTATTCCAATATTTTACAAAAAAGAGACGAACAAGAATATCACCATTCTTTTCGTAAGTCCATTTTAATATCCATGGGATTTTATATCTGGAGCAAAAATGAATCAAGAATGGTAATTTGGCATTCATACGATCCATCTTAGGTGGAGCAGCCGTTTTAAAATGGGTGAGAATTAGCTGCAAACTGTTAGGATAGATATCTGGAATGGGGCCAAATTGTTGCCACCATTGCTGAAACCATAGTGGAAATTTGGTTTTGCATTTCTTGTAAAAATAAAAGAACCAAGAATGCGATAAGTATGAGATCTGGTAAAAAGGAAAATGAAGCCAATAATCAATATAATCATGATAATTATATTGAATTGACGTATCTGGTATACTTTTAAGAGTATTCGGATTGGTTCCCCATCCCTGTTGGGTCATAACACTGACTAGATAACAGTTGTGAGAAAAGATTTTTGAAAGATCTACTTTGTTGTAGATCAGTTTTAGGGATATTGACCTAGTGTAAGACAATATCGAAAGATAAAATTTTAGATCTTTAGTTGGATATCTAGGAGTCCAATGCCAACCTGGGGAAAAATAATGAAAATTTATTTTAAAAGGATCTGTATCTATCGAATTTTTGTTATAAAACAGATTCTGAAAATAATTTTTTTGGTAATTTTCTGCTTTGGAAGCAGAAGGCAATTTGGGTCTTGCCAATGCCAAAGGATTGGATAAGGGATCATGTGGCATTGTTAATGTCGAAGCAAAAGAACTGGGGATTACTGGTCCATGTATCTTTCCTAGAGCAGTGTATTTGTTAGCAACTTCCAGTGGGGAAGCTACTATTGGCAAAAATAATGAAGTCGGAGGAGCAGGGAGAGGTGGGGGCCTCTGGGAACTCTCTGTCTTCTTTTTCTTACCCATGTTTTCTGCAAGAATTCACGGGTAAGGAAATCAGGGATCAAATTTTCAGATCCTTTAATATATTCAATATCAAAATCAAAAACACTTAAGATAGCTTGCCATCGTGCAAAAATATGTTTGGATACAATATTTTGAATATCTTTTTCTAAAACATATTTAGCGCTTTTGCAATCAATTCTTAAAAGAAATTTTTGATTGAGCAGATCACTTTGAAATTTAGAAATGCATAGTACTATAGATAATATTTCTTTTTTAATAGTACTATAATTATGCTGTGCATGATTCCAAGTTCCAGAATGGAAGCGAACAATTTGTTCAGAAGAACCTGGCGAAACAATTTGTTTCAAAATACCACCATAACCTATGTCAGAGGCATCAGTTTCGACAATTTTAAAAGAATCAGAATTAGGTATTCCAAGGCATGGAAGAGTTTTGACATATGCCTTGATTTGCCTAATTAAATTGGTGTGGATATCGGTCCACGGAGGATGACTGAGTTGAAGTCTCTCAAAGAGAGAACGACACTGTTTTCTCATGTCCTTGTAAAAATCTGCAATATAATTCAGCGAACCAAGAAATCTTTGGAGCTGAGTTTTGTCAAGAATAGTATCAGGAAATTTGCCAGCAAATTCCATAGCCCTTTAAATTGGCTTGATTTTGCCTTCAGTAATATCATAACCAAGGAATCTGATCTTGGTTTGGAATAATTTAATCTTTTTAGCAGAAACCACCAGACCATTATGTCGAATGATATCAAGAAAAGTAGACAAATGTTTCTAGTGATCATCAATGAATTTTGAAAAAATTAAAACATCATCAATATAAACAATAGTAAAATGGATAAAACTATTGAAAATATCATTCATGATGTTCTGAAATTCACTAGGAGTATTTTTTAGCCCAATTGGCATCACGTTCCACTCATAGTGACCAAAAGGAGTATTGAAAACAGTCTTGTATTGGTCATGTTCCCTAATTTGGATCTGCCAAAATCCAAACTTAAGGTCAAACTTAAAAAAAATAACTGCATCACTAAACCTATGAACTAAGTCATTTTTGTTGGGAATAGGGTATCTAATCCATTCCAACACTTTGTTCAAAGGTTTGTAATTTATGACTAAACGGGGTGTCCCACGCTCGATCTCAGCATTTTTCTGGACATAGAATGCAGCACATGACCAAGGTGACTTACTATGCCTGATAAGACCTTTTTGAAGAAGATCAGCAATTTCTTTTTTGCAAAATTCCAAAATCTCACTATTCATTTGAATAGGTCGAGCTTTAGTTGGAATATTTTTTTCACAAAAATCTTTAACATAAGGTAGAGAAATTTCATGTTTTTTCCGATTCCAAAAAGCATTTGGAAGGTCGGAGCAAATATCAAAAATCAATTTTTTATGAAAATCATCAATTTTTGATTGAAGTAATGGATCAGATAAATACTCAGAAATCTTTTAAAATCTCACTTCCTGTTGGAGGAAATTCGAATGATTAATTTTTGCAGAAATTAAACATATTTTCCTTTTTGACGTATCGGCGTCAAATTTGGAAGCAAATTTAAACTTCACTTTCTATCAGAAGGGATCGGTAGTAATCCCATCTTTTTAGTCAGAAATGGATAAATGGAATTAATAAAAGGCATTCCTAAAATAACATCCCAAGTCATGTTTTTAACCAAAACAGAGGAAATTCTAAAACAAACATTATCTTGACAAATATGGGCATTATTGAGCTCATAATTGATTTTCATCTTAGAGTCATTTGCCGTTGAGAGTTTCTCAGAGGATTTTTCAAATCACTTAGTAGGAACTAAGCCTTCACGGATGCAATTAAGATCCGAGCCCGAATCAATTAAAGCAATAACAGAAAAAGAGAATTCATGGCAAACAACAATTTCAACCTTAGAATACCATTTGATAGGCATAGGTTGTTTAAGTAAACAAATGGCCTTGGGAGGTTCAGAGGATTCACCGTGGTCTGGGACTTTTGTTTCCTCATTATCGGAAGGACATGCTTGATCAAAATGTTGTTCAATTTTAAAAGAAAGCAAATCTTGTTTAAAATATGAATTTTCAAGTTTGAGGGAGTTAATCTCAGTTTTGAGTTCAACAAGCTCTTTCATGATTAAAGAAATTTCATGTTGTAATTCATTTGTTGAAACATTTTTCGGTTTCTTATCGAAACGTCTTAATGTTTCTTGAAAACTGATTTTCTCTTGAGAAGTTGACGGCTTTCTACGAATCATAGTCTTCTTAAACTGATTGATATATTTCTCTTTTAGCTCAATATTCTCAACTTGAGAAATCAAAGTTAAAAGAAGGTTCTCTTGTTCTTCTTCCTTAGTTAAAACATTAATTGTCTTAACTCTGGAGTTGCAACAAGAACCACTGCAATTGCAGCCAAGCTTAATCATTGCTGAATTAAATGGTTCAGCTTCTGAGTGATATTCTGAATCACTAGAGCTGAGTTCATCTTGGTAAGAAGATGAAGTACTGTCTTCAAGGAGGTGAAACAGTTCTTGCTTGTCATCTTCACTAATATTCAGGGCATTAAGCTCGTTTTTTAACTTATTAAGCTTTTTAGGATTAGGAAATTTATCAGCATAGTGTCCTTTTTTGCCGCAGTTAAAACATGTCTCTTTGGAAGGGGTTTTCAAAGATTTTTTATGTAAAAATTTTTTATGAAAAGGTTTTTTGTAAATTTCATCCCGGGTTTTCTTCCTGTTTTTTCCATGAGGTTTTTTTAAAACCTTTTTAAAATGCTTTCTCTTTTCTCGAGATGGGGCGATAGGAGGAAGACCAAATTGTTAATATAAATTTTCCATCTCATATTTGGCTCTCTTTCTATCTTTCATCTGTTGATTAATAAGCTTTTGATCATTGCACATACTGATATCGAGTTTCTTTATTACGCTAGTGATATCGTAATCAAGTCTGTTGGTAGAATCAAGTAGTGAGTCCTTAACCTTTAAAGCAAACAATTGAGGAAGACCATCAATAAATTTCTCTTTCTAGTAAGGTTTATCAGAATTATCTCGTTGCAAAATACGAGACATAAAAACACTTTCATACCAATTATAATCTGACATATTAGAACATCTCAAATTATTCAAATAATCAGAAACACGATTAGTAATATTGGAAGGGGTTCCAATAAAATGGTTAATAATCGTGTAAATCAAAGTGTTAACACCATCAGAGATTCCTCGTCCTATGGTAGTATCAAAAACAGGTGTTCCATCATCATTTTGCTTAACTGCAAATTGAATCCTTTGTCGTGCTTCTTCATTGAGATGTTTGTCCCACCAAGAACGAAGCATACTTGTAAAACCAGAAACTAACATCTTAACGATGTCTGGTTGCAAGATATTATTATTAACGTAAGCATCAGCAACCATGGACATTTTTTGCAGAGTATTGAGAACTTCCTGTTCAGACTGTCCATCAATATTCCACTCATATATTCTGTCAGCGCTGGCTGAAAACTGATTTTGAAACATACGTTCTTCAATTTGTAAATCTGGTGGAGTAGGCCTGGTGAACTAGTTCTTCATAAATTCCGTAGGTCTGGTAGAAGTAAGTCTGGCTATTTCAGGTTTCTCCAATGAACATTGTTTAAAATCATCATTAATGACAGAATCATCTACCGAAGAATCATCTGTATAAACTTCAATAAAATCAGAATCAACCCCTTAGCCACTTTGGTCCAAAGCATTAGTGGAGGGTTTTTCTAACTTAATTTGAGCTAGCATTTGATTAATTTTATCCAAAGTACTGGCATTATCAGTCTTTTGCCTGTTTTCTTGTAAAATAATCAAAGGTTTTTCAAGAGATTTTGAAAAACTAGCTGAAGTTTTTTCAAAAATGGGTTTTTCAACTTTGTACTCAATACGGTCCAATTGTTGACCTATTGTATGGAGGGCAGTGTTGAAAAAATTATTTTGCTCGATGATCTTTCTTGTTTCCAAGGAAATCTGAGGAAACTTAGGATCTTCGGTAGTTGGAACTTTAAAAGCTGAAGCTTTAACCTTAGCTCCCTGTACTGAAATCAAAATGGTTTCAAATGGGGGATGACTGCATTTTACAACGGTTTTGTCTTCAGCTTTTGTAAAACTGGTCTTTAAAACATTTAAAAAATAATTTTTTAAATCATAATGATTTTCGAGGAAATCAAAGAAGAGAATATGCTTGTTTGAAGCATACATCAATTCTTTCCATTTTTGTCTGACATGTTTATTTTCAGTCAGACTAAAATTTGCATCATAATCTTTTCGCTTAGGACGGTTTTCCATGCTATTAAAGTCATTAAACAAAGCACTCATATCAAGATCAAAAGATTTACACATCATCAGCAATTGTGGGTGTAATGATGGTGTGTTCATAGCTAAATCCAAAACTGTTGGCGACATAGGTGTTGGCGATATAGAAGAATCATCGTCTACCTCAATTTCTTCTTTTTTAGCCTTTCCCTTGGATGATCGAATGTCATCTTTGGTTATGTAATAAGCTGAAGTAACTTGTGAATCAGAATAAACACCTTTTAGCTTTAAATCAGAGGATTTTCCCTTGGGAATTTCCTGAATAAACACTGGACGAATAGGATTTTCTATTTTGGCAGAATCCTCCAAAAATGTTTTGAGATTTGCATCTCTACTAATTCTTCGGTCTGAAGAACAAGATGATCTAGAGCCGGCGAAAGAATGTCTCCTTTCTTTGGCTAAGGAAAGTCCATCAAATGAAATTTTTACAGTACCGTCAAGGTACTGCTGAATCAAGTCGAGATCTTTATCCTAAGATACAATCTATACTGGTGGTAGCTCTTTTTGAAGGATCCACTCATCTGGGAGAGAAACATCTCTCCAATATATCATTTTGGGTATTCTGATGTGAGCACTAGAAGTAGAACTCTGCAAGAAGGGTTTGGTCTCTTGCAAATTAATCTTAGCCTTAGGGTTAAGGCTAGTTTTCATCAAACAATAATAAATGCGATAAACCAAAATAAGAGGTCTACAACCTTCAATCATATCAAAACCAGAAGTCAAAATGTTAAGGGTTAACACATCCAAAACATTTCTATCATGTAGATCAACAGTTAAATCAGGATAACAATCAAAATGCACTAGACCTTCAGCCAGGGAAGTTTGAACAATCCCAAGCTTACTTTCCTCAAAATTCTTAAATCTGCCATCACGCAGACAAAGAAGAATAGTTGCATTGATGCCTCGCCTTATCAGAGATTTGATAGTAACCTGAACTGATGCAATATGCATGAAAGTAAAACCTTTCTGTTTAATATCAGCGATGATATTATGCTGAAAGAGACGACATTTTTCTTGAGTTTTTGAAATAGCGAAGGTGCGCTCAACGGTTTTCACCTTGAATTCCGTAGCAAAAACCTTCTCTTTCTAGGTTTTAATATAAAGAGAATCAGAATCAATCATTGGCATATGCCATCGATCAATATCTGAAAAATCATTTTGTTCAAAAACACAATCTTCTTCATTAATAATATCAGGCTGCAATCTTGATTTGGAACTAACTGACGAGCTGGATCTAAACATCCTACTCATCTTGGTAAAGACCAAAGCAAAACTTAGGTACTTCCTAAGTCTAGGTCTTGAACCTTACTCTGCTGCATTTCGTAACACATACCAGTGGGTCACAACCAGAATCCTCTCATGCCCTAACACTGCCTACCCGGCTTCAAAAAGGGACTTACTGTTCAGCCTTGGTATTCGACTGCGGTGGCGCTAACAGAATAAAGTAAAGAACAAGATAGGGATATGACCAGAGGCAAAGATAAAGTTAATCAATTAGTAACAGAACCGAAAGTGGCTTTGATACCACAAACGCAGAAGTAAATATAAACAGAGAAGATAATCAAAGGATATGACCAGATAACTAGAGGACCAGATAACTGGATAATCTCAAATATGAAATAGATATGAAACAGATATGAGGTGGCAGAGCCGACCAAATGCATGTAATGCTATGTAAAAATAATTAATGAAGATAACTATAACTTTGAACCAAAATATACTTCATTTAAAGAATAGACTTACACAATTTAAAAAAAATTATAAGATTCGAAATATTTGAAAGTTAGGAGCAAACTTCTTATCAGAGAGAAGGAGAAAAACGCTCTGCCTTCAAATGAAAAATAAGCTCTCCTTTTATAGATGAAGGAGCCGTTACAAAAGTGAAACCCGGAGTAAATCACGGGCAAAATAGTAAAAGGCAAAAGTAACTCTGCACCAAGTACCAGAAATGGACTTGTCATTTTGTGCTGTCACTTTTGAATAAAAGTAAAGTTGTGATGAGTGCACAAAAATGCACTCTAAATACTCTATTTAAATACTAAAAGAAATGAGAAAACAATGGATATAACTCATGTTAATAAAATTAATGGTCATTTATCTTGAGATAGATATAAGCATGATTTAATATATTGATGAGAATATAAAATGTCATATTTTCCTCTCTTAATGTTTAAAACTTTATTCTTATTTGATGCCTAAATATACTCATTATTCTTATATTTTGATTTAGGACACAAATGGAGACATTAGGAGAAAATGAAGATAATTGCGGAATTTTAGACAGTTCTGATATCTTTTCGTAAAATGGGCATAACTCTCTCATCCAATCTCCGATTGAGCTGATTCAAGATGATCTAGAACCGCAAGAGAAATATCTATAACTTTTATGTTTTGTGTTTGAAGAGATATCCACTCAATCTAAGACAAAATCGACCATCAAGTGGACGCACCTGCACTTGACGTTCCTGGATATTTTTTAGCCACTTGCATCAAATCCAAATGTTATCATAATATTTTCCAGGAAGCACTCCTACACCAACTTGAAAATTCAATGATCAATTCATATGCAAGATGAAGTGCACTCAAGTTTCTTGTAGACAAATTATTTGACCACAAGATATTAAGTCATACAAGACAACTAATGGATAGAGAACCAAAGTTGAAACACTCAACCTACAAGCAAAATCCAGCTCATGCATGGTGGGAAAACAAATGATCAAAATGACAACTCACAAATCACTTGGATTCAAGAATGGCACATGACAAAACAAGTTGAAATTGTGATGATTTTGTCATGACAACTTGCATGAAGGATGCTTATAAATAGAAGGAAGGGGTGTGTGTTCTAAAAAAATGCTTAGTGTGGGAGGATGCTTTGGAAGAGCCATTATTTTGAGAGCTTGAGAAAAGAAAAGAAAAACCAAAGAAGAGAGAAGAAAATAATGGTTGGCTCTTCCATATTATCCCTTGGAGAATTTTGGTTGCATATTTTCAATATGTGTAACTAAATTCTCAAGGAGGGCTAGGGATGAACTTGTGTGTGTGATGGTATTTGTAATTTATTTTTGATTCATGTATTTGGTCTTTAAATATTAAAACTCTTTTGTTCTATTATTCTCAATTTATTTGTGATGTTTTTTCGTCTTCAAATAATTATAGAATCTATTTCGTTTATAGATTCAGTCATGCTTTTTCTATTGAGTGAATTAGTTCCATAATTATGTTTGGAGCAATTGATTATCTATATTGATTTAATTCTCTGCTGCAATATTGCCTCTTGGGTATATTGTCGTCGTTGGATTTTCTCAATATCGATAACAATTTATGAGAGTTAAGCGCGAAGAATGATTTTTCAAAGAGTTACATGTGATTTAAGTTTTGGTTATTAATGTTATATCTTCCGATTAAGAATTTGGACATAGAATTCTTAATTGAGTTATCAATGAATTAAGAATAAATTTGAATACCACAAATACACAAGGAATTCACTACGCTCTACTTTTCGTCTTATTTTTATATTTTTCAAATTACTCATTTAGTTTTAATTTACATCACACTCTAAAATTTACTTATCACACTCATTTAATCTTTTTTTTTTAATTTCATTACTGTTCTTCAATTTCTCAATCCATCTCCCTGTGGAATCGACACCCCAAAACTATATTGCAAACGACCGCGTTATTCTTTGGGCGTAATCAAGTTGTCTGCACCAAAATTATTTTGTCTTCTTGTGCCGACAAGTTATCTGAGTGGACTACAGTTAAGGTTCTCCAAGATCGGGCGGAGAATACTCTTTGTCATGTCCAAAAGTATTGCTGTAATTATCAGAAGCATCTGATTCTTCAGCTGAATCTTCACTATTGTTTTGATCCTTAATGGATTTTTTTAATAGCATCATGCTATTATGTTGTCCTTCGATGGATTTCTTCAATAGTTCAAGCATATCTTTATTCTGCTTCTTCTTGGAATCTTTCTTTGAAGAAGAACTTTCTTTATCTAAGTCTTTCTTCTTTGGCGAAATTGAAGTCTTCTTATTTAAGGAAGTCTTCTTCTTTTGCTTAAAAGATGAACTTGGTGTATCATTTTCTTTAATTTCTGGAAAAGGAAAGGTTAACTATGCTTGTGTTTTTGGTGAGGGAAACTCCTCTCGGTCCTTTAAATTAGGAACTAGTGGTGGAAAATCTTTCAAAACTTTTGAAACAAGATCTGGAGAGTATTGAAATTTATCCCAATATTTTACAAAAAAACGACGAACAAGAATATCACCATTCTTTTCGTCATTCTTTTTGTAAGTCCATTTTAATATCCATGGGATTTTATATCTGGAGCAAAACTGAATCAAGAATGGTAATTTGGCATTCATACGATCCATCTTAGGTGGAGCAGCCATTTTAAAATGGGTGAGAATTGGCTGCAAACTGTCAGGATAGATATCTAGGATGGTGCCAAATTGTTGCCACCATTACTGAAACCATAGTGGAAATTTGGTTTTGCATTTCTTGTCAAAATTAAAGAACCAAGAATGCGATAAGTCTGGGGTCTGGTAAAAAAGAAAATGAAGCCAAGAATCAATATAATCATGATAATTATATTGAATTGACGTATCCGGTATACTTTTAAGAGTATTTGGATTGGTTTTCCATTCCTGTTGGGTCATAACACTGACCAGATAACAGTTGTGGGAAAAGATTTTTGAAAGATCTACTTTGTCGTAGATCAGTTTTAGAGATATTGACCCAGTGTGAGACAATATCGAAAGATAAAATTTCAGATCTTTAGTTGGATATCTAGGAGTCCAATGCCAACCTGGGGAAAAATAATGAAAAACTATTTTAAAAGGATCTGTGTCTATCAAATTTTCGATGTAAAACAGATTCTGAAAATAATTTTTTCGATACTTTTCTGCTTTGGAAGCAGAAGACAATCTGGGTCTTGCCAATGCCAAAGGATTGGACAAGGGATCATGTGACATTGTTAATGTCGAAGCAAAAGAACTGGGGTTTACTGGTCCAGGTATCTTTCCCAGAGCATTGTATCTATTAGCAACTTCCAGTAGGGAAGCTACTATTGGCAAAAATAATGAAGTCGGAGGAGCAGGGAAAGGCGGGGGCCTCTGGGAACTCTCTGGCTTCTTTTTCTTAGTCATGTTTTCTGCAAGAATTCACGGGTAAGGAAATCAAGGATCGAATTTTCAGATCCTTTAATATATTCAATATCAAAATCAAAAATACTTAAGATAGCTTGCCATCGTGCAAAAATATGTTTGGATGCAATATTTTGAACATCTTTTTCTAAAATATATTTAGCCATTTTGCAATCAATTCTTAAAAGAAATTTTTGATTGAGCAGATCACTTTGAAATTTAGAAATGCATAGTACTATAGATAATATTTCTTTTTTAATAGTACTATAATTATGCTATGCATGATTCCAGGTTCTAGAATGGAAGCGAACAATTTGTTCAGAAGAACCTGACGAAACAATTTGTTTCAAAATACCACCATAACCTATGTTAGAGGCATCCATTTCGACAATTTTAAAAGAATCAGAATTAGGTATTCCAAGGCATGGAAGAGTTTTGACATATGCCTTGATTTGCCTAATTAAATTGGTGTGAATATCGGTCCACGGAGGAGGAATGAGTTAAAGTCTCTCAAAGAGAGGACGACACTGTTTTCTCATGTCCTTGTAAAAATCTGCAATATAATTCAGTGAACCAAGAAATTTTTGAAATTGAGTTTTGTCAAGAATAGTATCAGGAAATTTGTCAACAAATTCAATAGCCCTTTGAATTGGCTTGATTTTGCCTTCAGTAATATCATAACCAAGGAATCTGATCTTGGTTTGGAATAATTTAATCTTTTTAGCAGAAACCACCAGACCATTATGTCGAATGATATCAAGAAAAGTCAATAAATGTTTCCAGTGATCATCAATGGATTTTGAAAAAATTAAAACGTCATCAATATAAACAATAGTAAAATGGGTAAAACTATTGAAAATATCATTTATGATGTTCTGAAATTCACTAGGAGCATTTTTTAGTCCAATTGGCATCACGTTCCACTCATAGTGACCAAAATGAGTATTAAAAGCAGTCTTGTATCGGTCAGGTTCCCTAATTTGGATCTGTCAAAATCCAGACTTAAGGTCAAATTTAGAAAAAATAACTGGATCACTAAGCCTATGAACTAAGTCATTTTTGTTGGGAATAGGGTATCTAATCCATTCTAAAAATTTGTTCAAAGGTTTGTAATTTATGACTAAACAGGGTGTTCAATGCTCGATCTCAGCATTTTTTTGGACATAGAATGCAGCACATGACCAAGGTGACTTACTATGCCTGATAAGACCTTTTTGAAGAAGATCAGCAATTTCTTTTTTGCAAAATTCCAAAATCTCACTATTTATTTGAATAGGTTGAGTTTTAGTTGGAATATTTTTTTCACAAAAATCTTTAACATAAGGTAGAGAAATTTCATGTTTTTTCTGATTCCAAAAAGCATTTGGAAGGTCGGAACAAATATCAAAAATCAATTTTTTATGAAAATCGTCAATTTTTTATTGAAGTAATAGATCAGATAAATGCTCAAAAATCTTTTTAAATCTCACTTCCTATTGGAGGAAATTCAAATGATTAATTTTTGCAGAAATTAAACATATTTTCCTTTTTGACGTATCGGCGTCAAATTTGGAAGCAAATATAAACTTCACTTTCTGTTCGAAGGGATCGATAGTAATCCCATCGTTTTCAGTCTGTAATGGCTTAATGCCTACTTGAATCCCCTTTTCTCAATTTCAGTGACCTAAACGATCCATATCGAGTTGACAATGGAGATAACACCAACATCACATTGGTCACTGACCTCCTCACTTCAGAAAACTATGTGATATGGTCTCGGGCTATGAGACATGCTCTTAAAGCAAGAAATAAATTGGGGTTCATCAATGGAACACTCAATAAACCTGCTACATTAGACGCTCGGTTCAATGCATGTGAACGATGCAACGATATGGTGGTCACTTGGATCCAAAACTCTATTAGTGTTGCTATGAAATCAAGTATTGCATTTGTGGAGAATGCCCGTGACATTTGGGACGAACTCAAAGATCGTTTCACCCAATAAAATGATCACATGACTTTCAACTGAAAAGAAGCTTGGCCAACCTTCAACAAGAACACTATGAATGTGTACTACGATAAACTCAAAACTTTGTGGAATGGACAAGTTGTTTATGATCCAATGCCTGCTTGCATCTATGGTCAACTAACCATTTTAAATGATAGATATCAGGGAGATAGTATTATTTAGTTTCTCATGGGATTAAATGACAAATACTCTAATGTGAAGGACCAAATTATGCTGCTAGATCCTATACCTACCACTAGCAAAGTCTTCTCTCTAATACAGTAACAAGAACAACAACATCACATTATCTCTGCCTTCTCAAATCCTGAGTCCATGGCATTAGTCACCAATACCTCTTATTCTCCTTTAAAAAACAATGGAAAATATCCCAATGTCACAAAGAAAGAGAGACCATATTGTACCCAAAGTCGCATGCAGGGCCATACTCTTGAAACCTGTTTTAAAATCGAAAATGCTCAAGTCCCTACTTGTAACCTTTGTAAGCAAACTGATCATGTAACTAAAAGATGTTATAAGCTGCATGGTTACCCTCCTGGTCATAAACTACACAAGGGAAAGAATTTTGGACCATTTGCTAATCAAGTTAGCATGACAATAGACTATAACCAAGAAGAAGCTAATGAAAATCAAGTTAGTCTCACCAAAACCCAATATCAGCAACTTATGCTTTTGCTCCAAGACAAGGATCACTTGACTGCTTGCCTTTTTGTGAACAATGCTCAGGTTGTGCACCAACCTACCACAAGTGAGCCAAAATCCTCCAAGATCTCTGGTATGCACCTTGCCCTTTCCTCTTTTGCTCATAAAAATATTGATGACAGTAACATACCTTGAATTATAGACTCAGGTGCAACAGATCACATGATCTGCAGTACCACTTCTTTCACTTCTATTAATTCCAGGGTTGCTTACTCTGTTAAATTGCCAAATGGAACTTCCATGCCAATAAGTCATATAGGAGATGTTCAAATCGCAGACAACAACATATTAAAGGATGCTCTATGTGTGCCCTTTTTCTATTTCAATTTAATTTCAGTTAAGAAACTAATCACTTGTTGTTTACTTTTTTTGTCTAATCAATGCTTCATCCAGGACCTTTCCACCTAGACAACAATCGAGATTGCTAAAGTTAGAGGGAGCCCATATCACCTCTTGCCAATGGATGTCTCTTCAAATGCTTTCACTAAGGCCTTGTCTGATTCATCTCTTACTTTTAAGCCTCCTTAGTGCTGCTATAATGACTAACAACAATGTTTCAAACCTTTGGCATTGTCGCTTAGGTCGTATTTTAAATGTTAGGATGATTTTGATTAATGATCCTAGTGTAAAAGACAATTTTAACAGCAGCAAGATTTCTCCCTGCTCAGTTTGCCCCCATGGCTAAAAAACACAGAATTTCCTTCCCTGCCAATCATCATAAATCAGCTTCTATTTTTGATCTAGTACATGTAGACATTTGGGGACCTTTCTCCACACCTGCCTAAGATGGAACTAGATATTTTTTTTTACCTCAGTTGATGACCTATCACGCACTAGTTGGATATATTTCATGCATGCAAAATTAGAGACTAGGAATTGCATTAAGTCTTTCTATAACATGGGAGTAACCTAATTTGGCATAAAAATAAAAGTTATTAGGAGTGACAATGGGGCAGAATTTCAAATGAACGAATTCTTCAATCAAATGGGAATTATACACCATCGATCATGCGTTGAAACACCTCAACAAAATGGTGTTGTTGACAGAAAATACTAACACATCTTAAATGTTGTAAGAGCACTTCATTTTCAATCAAATCTCCCATTGCATTTCTGGAATGACTGTGTTTTGACAGCTGTTTATCTCATAAACTAAACACCAAACCCTCTCCTTGGCAATAAAACTCCATATGAAGTTTTATTTTCCACTAAACCTGTGTACCATCGCCTAAGATTGTTTGGATGCTTGTGTTTTACCACCACTTTGTCACATGGTCATAAAAGTTTGATCCAAGGGGCAGAAAATGTATTTTCTTGGGCTATCCTTTTGGGATTAAAGGGTATAAATTGCTTGACCTTCAATCACACACCACTTTTGTTTCAAAAGATGTGATATTTCATGAAAACTCTTTTCCTTTCCTGAATGCTTCCAACTCTGATTACCATATCTCCATTTCCCAAACTCCATCCAATACTCCATTTCCTACAAATAAATTAGTGCGTAATTCCTTTTCTTTTCCCACTGCACATCCACCAGTCATTGATTCCACTTCAACTTCAATCAATGTGCCTCCTGCCTTTCCCATCACTGAAACTTCTTCATTCTCAAATAGCCTACTTCGACCCTTCCAACACATGATCCCAACTCAAATAACCCCATTGCAACAAGAAACAGGACTGCACCGGTTTATTTGAAGGACTACAACTTCCAATAAGTGGCTCTGACTTCAGCATCACAATCACTTGCCCAGTTAAAACACTCTCCCTTTTCCTCCTATAAATGCTTGTTTCCTTTACACAATTACCTCGATTATAATCATCTTTTCCCTTCTTTCCAAGCCTTATCTTCAACCCTATTTGTTATGTGTGAACCAACCTCATATTTTGAAGCAGTCAAGGACCCCAACTGGTGCTCAACTATGGATGCTGAGTTGGTAGCTTTGGGGCAGAACAACTTTCAGATTTTCCTCCTGGTAAAAGGCCTATAGCTTGCAAATACGTGTACAAGGTTAAACTTAACTCAGATGGGAGTATTGAAAGGTTGAAGGAACAGCTTGTAGCAAAAGGATACACTTAAGAAGAAGGGATGAACTATACCAAGACCCTCTCAGCTGTTGCCAAAATGGTAGCCATTCGTTATCTCCTTTCCATTACTTCTATTAAAGGAAGCCATTTACATAAATTTAATGTAAACAATGCCTTCCTCCATGGGGATTTAAATGAGGAAATCTTCATGAATAAACCACCAGGATACAATAAGGGAGGCCTTAACCAAGTGTGCAAACTTCAGAGAAGCATTTATGGTTTAAAACAAGCTTCAAGGCAGTGGTATGCAAAACTCACAGCCCTTTTGGTGTATGTCGACGATATTTTAGTGGCAACCAACTCACTAGATTCCATTGTTGACCTCAAGGAGTTTCTTAATGATAATTTTAGAATTAAGGACCTTGGTCCTCTTAAATTCTTCCTTGGCATTGAAGTGGCAAGATCCTCAAAGGAAATACACATTTCACAACACAAGTATGCATTGGAAATCTTGGCAAATTTTGAAACAATAGGATCAAAGCCTGTCAAAATACCGATGGACCAAAACCTCAAGCTCTGTAGGGACTCAGGCACTGAACTGCATGACCTTTCTTCTTATTGTAGTTGTTGCGAAAAAATTTTGTTGCAAAAAGTAAGCTTTTTGTGACCAAAATGTAATTTTGTGAGAAAAAGTCATAATTGAGATTTCTTTATCCACAAACCCAGTAACCAATGATTTTTGCCACAAAAAATGTTTTTGCGACGAAAGATAGGCTTTTGTGGCAATATATTGTGGCAATTTCTCTCATTCTTCTCTAAGGTTTCATAGCTTTCTATATATCCTAATAATTCCCATGCATGATTAAACGTATACCCAAGGTTGTTATTGCTGCTGACCTGCACAATCCCTACCTTATTGCACCTTCGCCGCTAGCCTCAATACTGAGATCAGCCCCTCCACATGGTACGAATTGCTTTGTTGTAAAGGTACCTTGAAAGTTGTTAGAATTGAATGAAGAATGAGAGAGATAAGCCATAACTTTGTCGAGGGAAAGATGGCATGCAACAAAATGTTATGAGGACTTGAAGATATTCAAATTTGCTGTGTAAAAACACACTTAACTTACAGCGGAGCTTGAGAGGGTTATTTATACATGCAGTAGATAATAAATAAAATAATAGAATTCAAAAACAAAGTCCTATACAAGTTATCTAATGGAAGTATAGAGTACCGAGAGAAACTTTCAAACGGCGCCCGGTTGGGTGGGTTGGGGGGGGGGGGTTGGGGGTTTTAAGCTGCGCCTCTACCTCCCCCTTTTCCCTTCTCCTCTGATTTTCTTTTTCCTCTTCCTTCCTCTTTCCTCCTCTTCTCTTCTCTCTCCTCTCAGTCCCTCTCCCTTTCTCTGTGGTTTTCTTGTTTTTTGCCTCTCTCCCACACCTTTTCCCATCCGTTTTCTGGTTTTCCCCTCTCCCTTTCTTTTCTACTTGTTTGTTTCTATTTTTCAGGTTTCAGGGGTGGAGGTTTTGGCTTCTTGGAGGCTCTTAGACGAAGATGGTACAGAAGTCTCCAGCGGCCAATGCATTACACGCACTCCTTGCCAATCTGTCAGAAGAAGGAGGAATCAAGCTTTCCAGAGCCGCGCGTGAAGCCGCACTCACCCTATATCTTTGTAGGTTGATCTTCCACACGCCGGCTTTAGGAAAGGCTTTTTGTGGCACGTGGACTCCACAGAGTTTCTGGCCACTGGTTGCTTTGATCCCAACTCTCACCATCCTCTAGAGGTGGCGCGTGTAATCCATGCGTCACCCTCAGCTGCGGGTCTCCTAGTTGCTCTTGGATTTGCTTTTCCTCCAAGGTTGAAAATCGGATTTATTTCCATGTGAATCAGTTTTCCCAATTATTTCTTAGTTGTATTGTATTTTCCTTTTGTTAATAAAAAAAAAAACATGTAGTCTCTAGGATTTTTGATCCTTAGTGTGTCCCTAACTCGTCTTAGAACGAGATTTGTGTTTGTTTAGTTTGGTTATCACTCTGTTTTAGATAGAGTTTGACTGTATCTTAGACGTTGTTTTTGAGAGTTGGCAGCTAGGGTTAGAAAATATCAGTCAATTTTTAGTGTATTAGAGAGCTACAAATCGTCGTTCAGTTAACTTGTAATGTATGGTTTCAAGTTTATTTGTAATGTCCGTCTTATAGTTTCCTTTTCAAAAAAAAAAAAATGGAAGTACAGAATAAAGCAAGGAAGATGGCATGGGATACTGTCTTTCCAAATATGGCATTGACGTTTCCAAGATGCTATTCTGATTGTGCCGTAGGTTGGGGATTATGGGATAGATTATTTGCTGATCCATCCTTCAATTTTCTTGAATCTTGAGAAAAATGTCTACATATTTGCAGACTACATTTTTCTTTTCTAACGTAGAGGGTACGGCTCCCCTTGTGCATGAGTGCAGTGCAGGATGCAGCTTTGAGCTCTCCTTGTACCGTTTTCTAGGATACAAATAAAGCTGAAAATAAATCAACCGTGAACAAAAGTAGTTGATAGGAAATGAAACCAAAAAGAAATTGAAATCAACTCGAGTTTAAATCGAACGGAATGATGCGATCGTGAGAATGACGAAATCGCAAGGCTGAAAGCGAAATGACAAAGGCGAAATGGCTAAAAGTGAGATGACGAAAGCGAAATGGTAAAGTAAAAAATGACGAAAGCGAAATGATTGAAAGTGGAAGATGATGTATGTGGAAAACTTTAGAATATCACTTTTTTTTTTTTTAAATGTTAGAATATCACTTCTTGTTCCATATTAAACTCAGACGTATTTGAATAATACCTCAGAATTCATATTATTATTTTGATCGACTTACATATTCTAAGCTCTGCTCTGCCCTGCCACCGACTTTACAATGCAACCATATTAATGTTAAATTACATATAAGGACAATACAACTGAAAAATATAAATCATAAATTGTAATAAAAAGGGATGCAAATTTCTTACTTCTACAGTAGAGCAGTTCCTTGTGAGGCATTTTTTCTCTACTGTACCCAAAGTTTCTCGACAGCAGAGTAGTACCCAAAGTTCTTTCAAGTTTCGACTTTCCCACTGCTGCATCTCAAGGTTCCTACTTTGTGGGTTCTGATTCTTTGAACTTTCGTGACTTCCGTCGTGTTGAGCTTGGCTTGTGGACTATCGCGGGCCTTGCAGCGTTGTCGTTGGAGCTTGGTCTCGGAGCCAGTGACGTCGTCGCGACTTGCCATTCTGCTTTCAACAGGTCCTTTACGGGCTCATGGTATTACCTACATGTTCCTTCTTTTAATCGATCTCAGAGTTTGCTTCATTCTTTTTACGGTTGCGTTTGAATATCAAGAAGTGTTGAGAATATTTGTAAATAATAATAATAAATAAATAAATAATAAATAATAATAAATAAATAATAAATAATAATAATAATAAATAATAAATAATAATAAAATAACCAAATGGAGAGTGTTGAGAAATATTGAGAAAGTTTGGTTTGCCAAACCTAAACTAATTCTCTGCCAGACTCGTATTTATAATAGTCTATTTCATCCAAACTTAAAAGAAAATGGTACAAGTTTGAACTGAAAATTTTGTTTTATTTTAGTTTTGAATTTGATGTTTTTCAATTTAGCTTAATAAACAAAGGATAATGCTATATATAGTCTAAAAAGTTAGACTCCTTTACAATCTAAATAATAAATAAATAGAAAAATCTTCATTTTAAAATAAAATTGATTAAAACACCCTTATTTATAAATGAGAAATTTTAAAAATCTGAAATATTTATTTTATTTAATCATAAAATAATAGTGTTTCTACGTAGACTATAATGGAGTCCATATTTAAAAAAATTATTCATAAACAAAATACTTAGAGTTATCCGTTTTTTATTATCATTTCAATTTAGCTTATATGATTTCTTTGCTATTCAAGATAAAGAGGAATTGTGACTCTGATACTTTCTACTTGGGCCCGCCCCCCTTTACCTCTCGTAATTCTCGTCGTTTGGAATCCAATTTCAAGTACGTAATATTATAAATTTATAATTCATGAATGCAACCTCTAAGTGATATATGCTTCTGGTTTGTTTCAAATGATGATGAATATTATAAGATTTATATGTCTTGAATTTTGAGTTGGGAATTGTAGATTTGCAAATTAATTAAAAATATTAATTAATTAACAATGTTAAATGATTAATTGAAAATTTTGCATGTCTTGGATTTGCTCATTTAGTAATTCGAAAATTCTGACGAATCATGATTATTTTTTTGCCCCCAAACACAAAATTCTAATTTTGCCCTGGCCATAATCCTCTGTCGTAGCACTTGCACATGTTGTGAAACAAAACCACAAGAGTCCTAATTTGGTTAGTTGCTGAACCACCGTCCACCTCTTCTATTCTCCTTAACAGCCAGCCAAAAGAACCCCCCAGCCCCTCCACATGCGTCGCCAACCACCAGACACATGGCATCAAGCCACCAGCCCCACTAACAATAAGCCTCCATCACGTTGCCATGCACAACCAGCCCACACCACTAAACAAGCACTCGCACCCTGATGCCAAGCCAACCACGTCGCAGCTCCTCCCTTTGATCACCACCGTGCCCATCCATCGAAAATTTACTACGGGAGTGCTCTGTTTTTGGACCACCAAAACAGAGGAATCATCTCCCCTACACCCCAGGCCCAACGTCGCCTCCTACACAGAAAGTGCCTCTAGCAGCTCCTTCCGTCACGGTGAGTATGGACGCCCCTTGCCACACAGATTTGATCTGGAAGTTATAATTTCATAGTTCCTTTGGGTGTCCATGCTTTTTCCAAAGGGCCCATGTGTATGATTTATATTTTTCCAAAATGCCCTTGTCATCCAGATGATTCTATGGGCATATTTTTGTTATTAAACTTGATTTGCATGGCTCTATTTGAGGTATAAGATTAATACTAATTTTTTAAGTATATTAATACTAATTTCAGTAGTGAATAATAATATTTAAGTTTTATTTTAAATACTTTAGAACTAATTGAGTCTATTTTTAATTAAACGGAATTCTTGCTTTTTGTACTTTAATATATTATGTTATAATTATGTTAAGTGAATTTTTAAACTGGAGATGTATTTTATATGGGCTAGTTGTAATTAGTAAAAATGTTAGTCATGGATTTTTTTAGAAATAATTTAGAATTTAATAGTCAAAGAAATTAAGAGGATAGTGTTCAATTTGGGAAGTGCTGGTAATAATTACATACGACCTAGTTACAAGTGATAATAGCGGTATACGACCCAATCACGATTAATTATAGTGGCAGACGACCTAATTCTAGGTGATAATAGTGGTATATGGGCTCGCCACATGTATAATGGTGGTTCATAACCTTATCATGAGAATTAAACATGGTATAGCAAGAATATAATATTGGTTTATAATCAATCAATGGGTTAAACATGATATATATCATGATGACATACAACCTAGTTCTAACAAATATATGGCTACTATTATCATTGCAAAAATCCTCCGTATTTGAACTAAAACTCTATCACAACATTTGTGTCCACTGAGTAGCCACTATACACCGAAGCCAAAAAATACTTGCGACGCTTTTTGGGAGTTTTTGCAGTAATTGAGATCGTCGTAAAATACACTATTTTGTAAACATGACTACACCTAGTGCATGCAATGAATTCCATTTTTAGTATCAATATTCTTTTAACTTAACCAACATGCATGGTGCATGGATGCCAGTCAAAAGAAAGTAGCTAGGTAATTTATGGGGTAAGACTGGCTAGGACAATAAAATCTATTGAATGAAAAAGAAACAACGAGTTATATATATTGGGTTGGTAAGAAAATTAGCTAGTTATAATACGAATAAAATAACATAATATAAAGGGCATGGTTATATATATATATATATATATATATAGATAGATAGATATATACACACACAAATATCTTAGAAATTAACATAAAATGAAAGATAACATCACAACATCATTTTAAACATTTCTAAAGAACATATATGATCCATTAGAAATATATATTGAAGCCTTGTGATAGAAAAGAAAAGGAAGGCAGAATGAAGATTGTGATATAACATATAATAATATATTGACCAAGACTATGTTAGGAACCCCAATGTAAGAAATAGTAATATAAAGAATTGGATAGCAATTGCAGGTGATGAACAAAATTGACATACGGCCTTGGGGTATTGAGGTCCCAAATCCTCCAAATGAAAAAAACAAACAATTCAGAAAATATTCACGAATCCCCCAAAAAGGATAACCTTCCTGTACATATATTGGGAGACAACACCCTAAATCAACAATAGGCAAACTAAGGCATGTGCCAATTCTTATTCACATTAACTAGGCCCATGGGCCACTAAACAACTTAGCAACTCAATAAAATGAAAGATAACAACTTAATTGGTTTCATAACAGATTAACTCATGAATCACGATCATCTGCCACCATCCAATGGTTTGGAGAATTGGGTTCATATACTGAACTCATATCCAATAGTTGTACTGGTAGAAGAACAGTCATCGTCTACACCAATTTTGAAATTGTGTACTGTAAGTGCTATACTGACACAATAGTCAGTTTCTTTTGTACAGAGAGTAGCTTTTCTAATCAATTATTTTCCATACTTAACCTATCTAGATTTGTTGCCACTTCCTTCATTGTAGGCTTGTCTTCCCCTCTAACACTTAAAACACCATTTTACAAGATTGGCAACTTCATCTATCCCATAAATATTACCATCAATTACAAGAAGGACATCAAGAATTTGATGTAAGCGACCCTCTGTTACTACAGAACTAAAGTACATAGCTAGATTTCTATCAATTCCAGGTCCATCAAATGAAAGTTCTTTCTTACCCTTCAATAACGCCACAACAATACCAAAGCTGTAGACATCACTTTTTTCTGTAAGTCGACTACTATGACAGTATTTTGGGTCTAAGTACCCCAAAGTTCCCTGTACCAAAGTAGTTAACTGCGTTTGATCAAGTGGGACCAATCTTGAAGTTCCAAAGTCAAACACCTTTGCTGAATAATTATCATCTAAAAGCATATTTGCGAGCTTCACATCCCTATGTATTATTGGTATGGAAGTCGAGAAATGCATGTATGCAAGTGCTCTTGCAATATCTATTGTTATCTTCAAACGCTTTTCCCATGAGATTGAGGATGATAGGACCTTATCATGAATGTGGTTTGAAAGAGTCTCATTTGTGATGAGTTCATAAACTAGTAATGGCACCTCTGTTTCTAGAAAACAACCTAATAGCTTAACCATATTTCTATAGTTAATTTGGTTGAGCACAATCACCTCATTAATAAATTGTTCAATTTGACCCTGATCACAAAATTTTGATTTCTTAATGGCGATCAGTTTATTATCTTGTAAGACTCCTCTATAGATAGTTCCATAGCTTCCTTGGCCAAGGACTCTAGTCTCATCATAATTGTTTGTAGCTTTTTCCAAGTTTTTCCACTCTAAAGATTTTGACTGTCTGCATGGAAGTTCTATCATTCAAGAGTTTTTGTTGTAGTAACAAGTTGCCATTTTGTTGGAAGAATTTCTCTTTCAGCTTGAATAGTTTTCTTCTTTTTGGTCCAACAATATAGTGAAGAACCTCTCACAAATAATACTTTGAGGCCAATGCTGATAGCTGCACATGTTCAAACATGCATTGTGATCGAAGTTTTATAGTTAACATGCTATTTTTGTTTTCTCAAACGATTTGTGATATTTGTGAATCAATAAGAAAGTAACATATATATATGTATTATATGAAGAAGACTAGCTCATTCAAGAAGCAGCAAATATAGAATATATATATACACACATGACACACAGAAATTTATGAATGCCAACTAGTTTATAAAGCATATTATATAAAAGAGTAATTTTAGATGCAGTCTAAAAGTATGAATATTAATATTAGAATGAGGCTCACAATTAAAAGATTAATATTAAGCCTCATTCTAATATTAATATTTGATATAGTCTTACTATGCATATTAATCTTTTTTTTTTTTAAAGAATGAGGCTAACTATTAAAAGATTAATATTAGATATAGTCTCCTGGTGTGTGAGACCCCAAATTTTGTATATCTTTACACATTGCTTTTATTTTTATTGTTGCTATTTTAATTTATTTTAATAATTTTATTAGTGGTTTATCTTATTATTTTTATTTTGAGTTGTGTTTTTTTATTTATTATGATTATTGGTGGTTTGTGAGATCTTTAATTTTAGTGGTTTTAGTTATTTTATTTAATTATTATTATTGGTTCTTTCATTTGAATAGTTATAATTATTATTTTGGTTTAATAGTTTTAGTTTTTTTATAGTTTAATTGGTTGTATTTTATTTTGTTTCAATGAGCATTTTATTTTATTGAACCTTTTTAAATTGGTTCATTAATTTTTATTTATTGAATTATTAGGTCTTATTATTTTTATTCTATTTTATTTGGTGGCATTTTGAAGAGCTCCAAATATTGAAATTGTACAAGATCATTTTATAAGCTCGGTTTTAATTATTTAAAATATATTATAGGATTTTAATTATACTTTATATCTCTTATTTGAATATACGGCTTTATCCTTTTAAATTAATTAGTAAGTTTCATCATTTTAATTAATTATGAGCAATACTAGTTATAAACTAAAATTAAGTTAAAATAATATTATATTTTAATTCCTCTGAGTATTTTTAAGTTAAATTGATTTTACGTGTATTTAGATTAGCGTTTTAAGCACATCGTTGGTTCGTTTGAAGACCCCAACATGTAAGGCCTATAAATATCTCGAAGAGCAAGCCAAGCCCTCACTTTTTTCCTCTCTCCTAACTCTCTTTCCTCTCCTATACGATGCACCCTTTCCCCATGGCTGTTTAGCCTTTGCTCCGCCCTACCTTCACTGCCGGCCACTAGGTCTCACCGCCCCCACCACCGATACCCCTTCACGCCGGCGACCTCATCCATGCCATCGATAACCACCACGGCAGTCCCGCCTCCACTGTAGCATGCCCAAACCCGAAATGGCTTTCCTAGACTTTGAGCCGTTGTAGCTCTACCGTGAGTCACCCCACTGCCTCATCGCCACCACCACTAGCTTCCCCATCCTCTGGCAAACAAAACCCATCATCGGTAGCCATCCAGGTCCACCGTTCCTCCTCCACTCAAAATGGGTATGTAACCCATTTAGCCCATTGTCGCCGTCGTCCGCCACTGTCCGGCATCACCACCACCATCAAAGTGCTCTCCCACCTCAGGTGACATTCCTTCTAGCTCAGCTCCTCCAACCGAGCCTCCACCTCTCTTGTTCGAGCATAAACTCGAAAATCGGTTTTCACACCTTTCAAGCTAGATCCACCTTTTGGTGTTGCATTGTCTTACCACTATCGCCATGAGATTCTCTTTCCTCCAATGAGTATTCTCCTAGCTTTTGGTGTCAAACCGAGCACCCTAGCCAAACTGCCACTTTACGTGGTTGACTTCACCATTCGTGGCGTTAGCCGCAATGTACATTTCTTCCACCGCTACCGACAAACTCTCCACCATATTGGCCACCCTCATATAACCTAGATCTAGTAACCAAAACCCTAGATCCAAACCCTGAGATAATCCCGTTCCGAGATCACGACATTGACCTCAATGGAGCAGTTAACGCTCAAGTTAATGGTTTTTGACTCCACTAGCTATGCCAAAAGGTAAGCAACGTATGGGTTTACCCACTCTGGATCATGGATTGGTGCGTGTTCGATAGTCTAGATTGCTTATCTCACTGTAAGTAATATTTCGAACTCAACTTTAGGGTTGAAATAATATTTATGTGCTAACTCTTTTATTTGCAGCTTTGAAGTGTTGGTAACTGATAAGGATAATAATAATACAATTTGGAAGTAGGTTAGTTGGGTCCAATGCCGTTAAATGGAAGACAGGATCACCCTATAGTTGATTGGTTGTGATTGAATTGTGGAATTTGATTGTTGAATTTAGATAATGTTGTGTTGTAGTGGTTTTGCTCGTTGTGTACAGTTGCCATGCCATCCAACATCTGTTTATCATGCATTTGTTATTTGTTATAATTATTTTTAAACTGTGTTGTGTTATGATGACGTCTGTGAATTTTGGGTGATGTTGGTTTGGTCAGATTGTGGGTGCATGTGCGTAGCACGACCCTAAGCCAGAATGGGACAATATCCTAGTGAAACTTCTCTGGTCACTCAAGAGCAAATAAAAATTTAGTGATGTCCTCTGGGTTGTTACTCAGCGACAACGGGATCGGATGAGATAATAATGCTCTTGTGTCAACTACATGGCCCCTCTGCTGGAGGAGGTTAGAGATGTCTGGTCATGGTACGTGCTGGGCGCAGAGTTGGACATTGCTCATTACGAAGTCACATGCACGGTCGTTACTCGTGGTGTGGCGAAGAGAGGTTCTTAGGGGAGACCATGGTATATACTTAATAATAATACGAAATTGTGTTGCGAGCCAGAAATTAAGGTTTTTGGCATGTGCTTTTAGTTGCATTCCTTTCTGGGAAAGGACGTAAGGTGTATAGGGCTAGATGTAATCCTTTATGGGAAAGGACGGTTGGCATATATGCACATATGTGTTCCTTTCTGAGAAATGACGGTTTGGTGTATTTGTTCCTTTCTGGGAAAGGATAGGTTGGTGTATTGTATTGTGTTCTTTTAAGGGAAAAGGATGAAGTTATTCTTGCTTGGGTTGATATGTTCTTTTTGGGAAAAATGTTGGAGTTTATTCTTGCATGTATTCTTGGATACTTGTGGAATGAGTTGGTTGCACATATGTGTTTTAAAATCTTGGTTGTGTTTGGTTGCTTACATACTGAGAAGTCATCATCTCATGTGGTGCTTCCTATCCACCCGCGGTTCCATTTTATGGAATCTTAAATTTCTTCAAAGGTCGAGTTTGAGCGTTGGACTAGTTTTGCCCAAGAATTGAAGTCTTGGAGAATTGTAGTTATGAGTTGAAGATTTGTTTCACCTTATTGGTCAGTTGGTAATTGAAATAATTTTTAAGGAGTTTTGATTGAATTATAGATTTTAAAATTTATGGTACTAGAATGTATGCATTTTACTTTTCACTGCGATTATTATTTGTACACATTATGCCTGATGCACACATCTTGGAGCACTTATCGATGGGGTGTGACCCGTGTGATCATTATCCGAGTGTCTCGTCTTTCTCTTTTTCACACGTGAGGATCGGAGGCGCCACATGGTGTGCATATGTACTCCTTTAAAAAAAGTGGGACTCACTATTAAAAAATTAATTTTTCATATGAGTTCATGATTTTTGGCTTTTTTTCAAAGAAAGTGCGGGAGGCCTATTCACCTAAAGATTATATGTAACACCCTGGTCCTGCAAGGGTCGGAGAGTTACTTCCTATTACAGAACCCATATTTCAATAGAATAATTAAAGACTAAAAATTCTCCAATATAATGTACAACTTGGTTCCAAAATCACTTTTCTCAATATCATCAATTTCAGAAATGCTACATCACAAAGATACAATAATATTTCCTTACTAAATCTTATTAATAATCATATAAACTCTCTATGTTCAATCTATCATTCTTAAGTCTTCTCATTCAAAGCTTCATAATCTGATCCTCTACGGAAACATCCAAATTCATCTGAAAAATAATCAAAGATAAGGGGCGAGTTTAACCATAACTCAATAAGTGATATACTAGAGTGCAAACATGAGCATTTTCCAAAATACAATGTGCAGAGCAAAACATTCTTTAGTTTTAATATGCAGAACAAAACACGTTTTCAAATGTAACAGAGCAATAATTTTTAAATTATATAAAACACAGAGTACTTTAGCATAACAAAACTTAGCATCATCATCATATCAAAGCAGAGTATCTTACAGAGCAAAGACCATGTTTAACCCCCGTGGTAGGGTTTGCTAATCCCGGTGGCCAAACCAGGCAGAAATAGAGGTGAAAACTTTCCTTTGTTCGTTTTCGGAGTCCCAAGTGTGTACACAAGAAAGTACATAATAAACCACCTTATTTCCAAAGTGGGTGCACTCAGAGATAGAGAAGTTGGTACTAACCCAAACAGAGTAGAGACAGAGCAGAGCATAGTAGAGATAGAGTCAGATACAAACCAATATCCCACATAGTTCCAACATATTTTCGGAATCATTCTTATATGAATAAAACAGTCAGAGCATCTTTATAAAATTAATGCACAATTTTTCAGATTTTCAATATCTCTCCTTTTTCACATTTCCAAAAACAAGATGACAAAAATTAAGCTCATGTCTACATAATGCATGATAGAAACATTTTTATTTCCTTCATATAAACTTCATGATTAATACAAATAATTGACTAGAGTTGGTTTGTCTCAAGTTCTCATTTCATAACAAACCATGCACAATTTTTCAGAAAGTTAACTTCGGTCTACCTTTAATATAAAACCAAGCATATGAATCCCGTTTACCTGGATTTCTTAACTTTTTAGAATTTCTTCAAACTACGCTGAACAAATAATGATCGACGCCTATAAAATAATTAAATAATTCCGTAAATTTTCAAATGATCACAACTCTAGAAAATATAATCTGAGGTATAAAATCCAATACTTCTCTTCACATCTAAAAAAAATCCTCAAAACCCTGAGTATCAACTCTCTCCAAAATGCTTTGAATTTATTAAATTCTTCCAAAACTTTAAAATATTATAAATTCTCTAAAACCTCGATTTTTACTTAATAAACACTTAACTCAATTTCCAACTCAAATCTAAGTCTATTTCTAAACCAAAATCAAAATTCAACCTAGTAAAGATAATGTAACACCCAAGATCCAATCCAAAATAATTTAAAGGCAAACTTGAAATAATTTCAAACCCAGAATCTAAAATAAAAAGGAACGTGAAACCAAGTAAAAACATTTAATCTCAAAATAGCTTATCAAAACATATTTAAAATAAACAATAAGAAATAAACTCGCTAAATAAATCTTTAAAACTCTATGCTTATTTAAAAAACAAGGGCAAAACGGTAAGGTTATAAAACAAAGCTTTGACACTGCCAGTAAATACGAAGCTGTATGTAGCGAAGATAAATCTTACACTAACGAGAGGGAACCAGACCGAGTAATGGAGACTCACCGAGAAAAGGACACGGCTCGCAAAATAGAGAGTTGAGCGGTTTTTTCTGGGCCATCCAATGTGATTCTTGCCTATTCTGTCATGGCTTCGAAGTCGCACCGATTAGGTGACATCATGGGAAAGTGCCTCTATTTCTAGGTGCGAAAAACAGAGGCTTGAAAGGTGGCTTGCTACGGTTTTTCGGTGGGGTCCAGTGCTTTGAGAGGGAGAACATATGATGAGAGGGTGAGAGAGATGTAAGAACACAACGAGAAAAAAAAGTGAGGGGCGGTGAGAAGGTTCAGCATGGCTTACCATGTTGACGCTGGGCGACGGAACAGGGGGTGTGCCACCAACGGTTTCTGGGTTGCTCTAGTTTCGGTGAGAACAGATGGTTGTCCAAGGATAAACATGAAGTTGCTTCTCATGGAAATACTCTATTTTCGAGGGCTAAAACAGGGGACTATTTAGGTGGTCTATGCAGTGGTGATGCACGATGGTTTTGGGGGTTTTGAGTGGTGTAACCTGTGATGGTTTCTCGTGGAGGGAACTATCGGTGGTGTAGTGCTGAGTGAAAGGGAAGTTAGACTCGCATGGTGGTTGAAGAGGTATTGCAATGGTGATGGTGGCTGGGCTGCGGCTATGTGGAGGTGCACCCATGCAGTGGTGCAAAGGTGGTGGCCAAGGGACTGTTTGTAGTGCTTGGCCTAGGGTAGGACTGGCGGATCGAGTTTTTGCCTAAGAGGTTCCATGGAGGCTGCGGCTATGGTATTTTCTAAAATAAAAGGGTAGTTGTGACGCCCCCAAAATTTCCCTTAAAATAAACACGGGATTTGAGGTGTCGGGATGCTGACAACACTGGTCACGCACCCCCAACGTCAAGTGCTAAGTATGTGAACACGTGATATGCATAAATAAAAATTCTTCAACAGGAGATTTAATATGATAATTATTTTTTTTAGAATTATTTTACAAATCAGTTTAATATAAATTCTTCAACAGGAGATTTAATACAATCATCCGAAACTCAAACCATAAAATACTTACATCAAAAGGGAACATTTCCCAAGAAAATAAATTATAACATAATTTCTTTAACAGTGGAGCTGTCTCCTCAGGCTCAACTTCCTCGATCTCTGCATCCAAAATCTACGACGCCAAAAATAGCATCGCAGGTTAGTACAACCCAAACAAACTACAATATATAAAATATACTCATGCAATAACAATACGCATGACCACAATACCATATGCATGAAACTTAAAATCATCTTTCTCCAAATAAATGAAATAAACACACGCCAAAATCTCATTTGGCCCAAAATAAACTTTCAATAAAATCATCCATCATTTCCCAGAAAAAGATATCGGTAAATCCAATCATAGCGGACGTTACCTATCTCCGTCCCCATTATGATACACACACAACATCAATCATAATGAGTGTTACGTATCGTCATCCCCATTATGAATCATACACACTCATTTCATAGCGGGCGTTACGTATCGTCGTTCCCGATATGAAATACACACCCAATGACTATAACGGACATTACGTATCGATATCCTCGTTATGTCATCCACACACTATCAATCATAATGGGCGTTACGTATCGCCGTCCTCATTATGACTTACACACATTTCACAGTGGGCATTCCGTATCGCCATCCCTGTTATAAAATACACACACAATGACCATAACGGGTGTTACGTATCGCCATCCCCGTTATGTCATTCACACCCACTGATCATAACGAGCATTACGTATTGTCGTCCCCGTTATGACTCAGTCAAAAATCATTAAAATCCATAAACCTAATAACCACATCTCATATTAAAATCCAACACCAAATATCCACATAATCAAGCGTATAATTACACAATGTAAACCACAACACACAAAATAACCAATAATTAATAAATTTCAACATCAACCAATAAATCCCAACGTCAAACAAATACAATATTTGTCGATGAAAAAATATATTTAAATCTTAAAATTTATTTGGAAAATACATATAGCGGGTAAAAACCGGATCATTAAGCAAACGCCAGTCTATAGCGTTCACAGCGAGTCACTTTGTACGTTAGGCTAGAGTGTTCGGTTTGACACCAAAATTTAGGAAAATACTCATTGGAGGGTGGAGAATCTCATGAAGGTGGTAGTGTGGTGGTGCAACTACCGGAAGGTGGCGGATCAGGCTCAAAATGGGTGGAAACCCATTTTCGGGTTTGTGGTTGTACAAGGAAGGTGGGGCCGTGGATGGGGAAACTGAGATAGGGAGGTGGTCGGCTGAGGTATGGGAGTGTTTTGGTGGTGGTGGTGGTGAGGCCTACAGTGGCCGGACGGTGGTGCGGCGAAAAACAACCCAATTAAGGACCCATTTCGGGTGGAGGAGGAAGAGAGGAGCTAGGGTGGCTACCGGCGGTGGGTTTTACTTGCTGGAGTGAGGGGAGGTTGCTGGTAGGTCACCGGTGCCTGGGGGTGGTTGGCGGTGGCCGGAAAATGCAAGAGAAGCCAAAATACCCATTTTGGGTTTGTGGTTGTGCAGGGGCGGTGGGGAGGGTCGTGGGCTAGGTGGTGTTGCTGGAGGGTGGCCGATGGCGGCAATAGGGGAGGAGGGAGAAACGGGCGAGAGATGAGAGGGAGAGGAGGTGTCGCGCGGGTCAGGGGAGAAAGAAGCAGAGAGAAAGAAAAAGAAATAAAAGAAAAGAAAAGAAGAAATAAAAGAAATAAAAGCCTACTACAAAAAAGTGTACAATAAATTAAATAAAAACCAACTGAAAATACTACAATTCAATATCAATAAAATAAAATATTTAAAATCCAACAAGAAAATAAATTAAACCCAAGTGTAATTTAATTACAAAATGATAATTAATATAACGAAAGTACATCAAATAAACTTACATAATAAAATAAAGGATATTAAATTCCAATCATTAAAATAATTACTTCACATTAAAATTAATAAGAAAAGCAACGTAACTCAATATTAATTAATTAATAGTTCAAATAATAATTTTAAACAAATAAAACACAACTAATAATATTATTAAAATAAATTAAAACAATCAATAATAAGAATAAAATATTACGTAAAAATATATGTAATCTGGGATCTCATAGTAGTTACTCTTCTATATATATAAAGATAAACATGGGAAATCCTAGAGATGGAGAAAAAGAGATGTTCGGGAATGGGAGTTATAACTATAAATGAGAACTGCAAATCTTAGAGTAAATAAAGGAAGAGAAGAAGAAAATATAAATATGAAAATATATCTATTATGCACACGGTTGATATGAAAATCGTGGGGATGGGAACGTGTGTGGGCCAAAACATGAATATAAATGTAGGAATTAAACCTTAGGGACAGATACGTATCCATGGGGGTGGGAGTTGAATCATGTATAAAGGGTAAACGTGATGAGAACAACTAACAAGTTCCAAACAAAAACTTTTCACAAATATGAGTTGCAATATTCATATATATCTAATATATATATATATGTATATAAATAAATCCATAAAAACATGGTTTTTAAAATTTTAATAAAAGAAATGACTCTACAATCGTAACATAGCCATTTGAAATAGATAACAAAATCATTAAAATAAATAAAAGGATAAGCTTGATCCACGTGTAGGTAAATAATAATAATTCAAAAACTCAAACAAACTCTTTATACCTATAAACTAACTTTTTTTTTAAGAAAGCATAAAGGGTGCTGGAGCAAGGTGTTATATTATATGAAAAAATCATTTTTTTTTTCATTAAGAAAATGTGTTTTTTCACGTGAATACCATATTTGTCAACTTATTTTAAAAGAAATGTTTATAAAGAAACACTCATTTCTCCCCTTAAAAATGCTTAATGTAAGGAGTGTGGTTACTCCAAGACTAGGATGTGTTTGTTCATAAGTTGCATGAGACTTTTCAACACACCCTCTCATGTGTGGGATGATATTACTAGTATTATCATCATGGGTATCTCGCAGGAGACCATCATTGATCATAGATTAATCTGTTCTGATACCATAAAGAAACACTCATTTATCTCATTAAAAGACCTAGTATGACGAGTGGGGTTAACACCTTACAAAGACCAAGATGAGTTTGTTTCTAAGCCGTATGGAACTTCTCAATACACCCCGTCACGTGTAGGCTGGTATTTTCAGTACCATCATCGAAGGTAGGTCATAAACCCATCATCAATCATAGGTTAACCTAGCTTTGATATCATAAACGAAAAAAAAAAAATCTATTTCTCCCCTTAAAAGACCCAACAAGAAGAAGTGTGGTAGGTCCTTGTAAAGATCAAGAGAGTTTGTTCCTAAGTCTCAACATGATTGAGACTTGGACATCCTAAATAAAATTGCATAAATTATTCCTTTGATATATGTATATATATGTATATGTACACACACCATAGCTAAAGGTCATACTACTTCCTAACAGGATAATATATGATATATATATATATATATATATAACTTGCATGAGATTATCACTACCACAAGTAAATAAATATATATTGAATTGAAAATAATATAATCGATATTCATATGAAGGCTGAAAGCAGGGTGAACATAATCATGGCCAATAATGCATGAATGAAACAGGGAAGACCCACAGAGGACTAAGCCAACAAATGTGGGGCAAAAAGTACAGGGGAGATGATCCATTAATCCTTTCGATAAATCACAGATTTCTCGATTCATATGGGCCTCAAAACCAAGCAAGACTCTAAAGGCAATGTTGAGAGGTATAAAAGACTTATGCTTATAAAAGACTTTACTAAAAAAGAAGACATGGACTATAAAGAAACTTTCTCTCCAGCTTCACCAAAATACTTCTTTAGGATCATACGATACTTGTAGATCGTTATGATTTAGAGTTTCATCATATGTTTGTCAATATTCCTTTCCTCAATGGTAAAAATGAGGAAACAATATAAAACAACATATATGATGCAACCAGAGGAATTTGGGACTGATGAATCGAGTCGTTTGGTTTGCAAATTAAAACAATCTATGGTTTAAGGTAGGCATGCCCCGATGGTATTGATAGTTTGATTAAGTAGTTTCCTCTTTCGATTTTAAGGAAAATGATGTGGATTAATATATTTATCATAGGGAGCAAGTTTAAAATTTTGGTGCTATATGTTAATGACATTCTATTGGCAAGTTATGACATAGGCATATTATATGAACTCAAGAAATTTCTTCAAAACACTTCGAAATGAAAGATCTTGGAGAGACATATTTAATGAGAGGCTTTTAGATTCATCGTGATAAATCACGCGATAAAGTTGGCTGATGACAAATGGCGCATATGACGCGAAAATATTCATTAGGTTTGGCATGCAAAAATTTGCATTTATGTTTCCATTGCAAGAGGTGACATTTTAAGTTTGCTCAATTGACCAAAATATAATATTGAAAAGAAATAAATGGAGGACATCTCTTATACATCATCAGTAACCTCATGTATGCGCATATTTGCACATGCCCATATATTGCGTTTATATTAGTGCAAGAAAAAGCCTTTTCAGTTAACCAAAAAGTTATATACAAGTGATGTACTCATATAACATTTCTTAATTAAGGAAGATAAAAAAAATAAAAATCAGAGAAGCCTTTTAATTAGTTTTTTGAACGTAATCACTCAATAAGGTGTTGTTAATTATTATAAATCACAAAAACCGAATGAAAGATGACGACTCTACAACATTATTTAAAACATTTAATTTCGAGGTACATCATGATCTAATAGCATTGGAGTTTTATGACCAAAAAAATGGAAGGTACATAGCATGATGACACTGGACATATATATTAGACACTAGACTCTTTTTCAAAGTTTTTCCCCAATATAATTTACATATATACATGCATTTCTACCTAATATTGTATCTTAATTCATCGCATCGCGCGTACATATATATATATATATATATACATGTCCACCTTATAAGTCACATTTAATATTGAAAAAGTGTTGGGCTGTTATTAAAAAAAGTAATTTCCACGTGGGTCTTAAATTTATCCACTCTCTTCAAAGAGTGCACTCTAATTAACAAATCATTATCTATTTTAATGTAATCCTAGTTTTGTTCATTTTTTTCCAAAAGTGTGCAATATTTACAAATTTTAGAACAATATAAATCACTTTCTTTCTGAAATATCTACCACAATTAAAGTTCGTGATTCTTCCTAACAGGCCGTACGCGTTTACACTTGCATGAGATTAATATCCAATTTAACGTGCATTTATGGTACGTTAAGATGTACGTATACACACACACGAAAGTAAATACTTATTAGTAAGATAATTTATTTATAAACCAAACATTCTACTAAATTAAATCAAGATAAATTATAATTGCAATCGCGAATATACAAGTTACATCATGCAACAATTTTTTTAATAATAAAGTTCACTTTTTTTTTAAACAGTTAATGTATGATATTTGCACACTTTACAATTATAAATGGCATACTTTTAAATCAATCTACTCATATGAGTGAAGAAAAAAAAAATTATATTTCAGTAATAATTATGATATATATTACTGTATGAGAGTGATAAAAAACACCATCCGGCATCATGTCTTAATGAACGTAGAATAGTTGTGGAGTCCTTCCAGCACATGTTGCCCAAGCAGGCTAGCGGCATATACCACAAAATTGATACGTGGGACAAATATAATTGACCCAGAAGGCCAACGACGAAGAAGCTATGATTGAAGTTAATTTATAAATAATGGATTTCGTATAAAAAAAAATAATTATAATAATAATTAATGTTAAATTAAATATCTGTTTTGAGTTATTGCTGTTGATAAAACAATAAAAAAGAACTTCAATTAGTTTTACCACTACTTGCTTGGCTCGCATAAAACAATAATAATGTTAGTACTTGCTTGGCTCGCATACTCATTTAGAAAATTAACGGTGGGGTCATCATTAAAAAGTGACTTTTTTATATGATTAATACAGATTTAACAGCTTTTTTTTCTTAAAAGAAATGTGTGGTCCTAGGCCTTAAACTGTACAAATTATTTTTCAATATTTGGATCCCAAATTTATCTTAATTAGACAAATGTGCGAGAGTTGCTGTCCCTATAATTGCACAAATTAAATCATTTCGTTTCATGACTATACACCTCAGCTAACTTCCGAGCTTCTTCCTTATCTAATAATGCATGCAGTATAAAAGAGGGAAGGCCCACAGAGCTGGCAGTTTAGGTTAGTTGTTTGCAATTTCCCAGATCACGCGGTATGTGGGTCTACAATCATTGACCAAGAAGGCCAACGTATGAAGATGCTAAGATTAATGAAGTTTGAAAAACATTATTGAATAAAATGTCTTTGAGACATTGCAAATTAATTTTAATAAAACACTAAAGAAGAACTTCAAAGCTGTTTTACCATTATTCTTTTTTTTTATTTTTTTGAAAACCCGACTCTTCAAAGTTTTGTTCACTCAAATTAACTTATATATTTAGACGTGATCTACCTAATTTATATTTAATATTATTTTTATTAGAATTCTAAAGTAATTGACTTGATCAAACTAATTAGATCAAGAAAATTTAGATTTATTAATTAATTAATCTCAACCAATACTAATTTAATTAAATTGAGAGTTTATAATGATATCAACCATAGATATATTATATATTAATATATATGAAATGTGATAAATACTAAGATAAGAAGTATTGGATTATAAGTAGAAACAAAAGTACAGTGCCAATATGAAAAATCTCCGACCAAATAAGTAGAAACAAATACTAATTTAAGTTATAAATGTAAGCTTAAAAACTGATCTAACTAAATGTGGTATTTGCTTTATAATGAAAATAATTTTATAATCTAATATATCATATCAAAAAATTATATCATTTATAGTTAAGATTAAGTTTATAAGATGTTTTTACAAATACTAAGCATTTCTCGTAATTTAAATCAATATTCCACCCATATAATATATGACAGAGAACAAATTACCAAGCAAATTAAAGGAAGATTTATTCTAAATACGTACCAACTAGTGCAATAATGATAATCATAGAATGGCTGCCGCGCGCTGGCTTTAGAACTGTAACCTGTTCCATTTATCTTTCCATCGCCAATTCGTATCTTTGGGACATGTACATGGTGAAACACTAGGTGAAAAATAATTAGATATAATTAATCTGATGCATTTAAAAGAAGTAAAAATGACTAATTTGGATAAAAAAGTCATTTCTATCTCAATGCATTAAATTAGTTATATCTAACTATTTTTCTTATAATAAAACTTTCTTCAATGTTGGTGCATATTGTTGCAGCATTGCAAGGTTTCCCAACTTGGCATTCATTAATATCTGAAACACAAGATGAATTCTTGCTCAGAATTAAATTTAAGAAAATCTAACTAGAATTATAATTTTGGATATAATTTTTATACATTTTTTATATTAAATCTAATAGTAAATCGTCTTATCAGTTAAGGTCACAGCCAATAGCGACGAACTTGTTTTTGGTGATTGAAATTGTGAAAGTGGGGGAATCGAGAAAGGGAGAATCTTCAAGCCTAATTAAGCACGAGTTTTGGTAAGGTTGATAAAATTCAAGATTTTAAGCTCGCCTTGGATGGAAAAGTTGGTTGGTGACTACTTCAACATTTGCCGACAGTGGTTGGGAATTGCTAGTACAATTGATAAAATATTTATTAATTAAGGTAGCATTTTTCTTTTTCTTTTTTGAAAAGTAAGGTAGCATTTTTCAGTTGTGCCAATTAATGGATAAGGGATCTCAACATGTCCACACTGTTGCTGGCAGTTTCGCTTGGCTAATGAAGCTGCTTCTGCCATCTTCTATAACATCCCAAGTACGCATGCCGCTTGCAAGAGTATCCCAAGGAAAGCCATCAACGCTCCTTCTGTTCATAGAATTAAGAGATTCGAGTTGTTTTGTGATCTCTTGTAAGACTTCTTCAAGTACATGCAATATGAATGCTAGTCTTCTAAAAGGATGGAGGCTGGCAGCTGGGAGTGGAGCTATAATTTCTAAGTATTACTTATGGGCCGGGAACTGCCGGGGTTAGGGCCGGGAGAAACTTATCTTTATAAAGTATATTATTCTAGAAAAGGAGCCTCCTAAAACTTGACTTTTATTAGATCACGTGTGGCAGGCCGCTATTAATTAAAGGTCTGAAAAATCCAATTCGAATTGATTTTAGCTCGAAAAAAAATCAAATAAATCCGAACCTTTTTGTAAACAAAAATCTAAACGAAGTTGCTCGGATACGTTGGGTTGAAAAAGAAGTGATCATGGTCATAACCAGAGGCGGACCTATTTGGGGGCTTGGGGCGCTACAGACTCCTCAAGATTTTTCAAAAAATATATATATATATATGATATATAAGTTTATATATTTACATATATATATAATATTAAATTATTTTCCAAATTATAAAAAAAATTAAAAATTGCCCCCCCCAATTTTTATTAAAATTATTCTCTCAAATGTTAATACACATATAATTTTATTCTAACTTTTAATTTTATTAAAATTCAAATTTTAACTCACATAATCTCATAATTATTTTAACAGTCTAATTCTAAAAAAAAATATGATTATAAATTTATATGATTGTTAAAATTGATTAATTATACTTACTTATATAATTTCACTCTAACTTAATTGTATGATTATGAGATATAGTTTATTAAAAATCTAACATCTATATATCAGTAGTTATTATAAATTTTTTATAGTTATTCTTCATCTATAATTTTTTTAAAATCAAAAAATAATATGAGCAAGTAAAAAAATTGATTTTTTTTAAAAGAATGTAGATAATTCGAAGAGTAATACATTTATAGAGTTCGATAACGAAAAAATGTGATATTTCTATCGAGTCCTTTTAAAATTTATATATAGTATACATTTTATCGATCGCCCTCCCCAAATACAAAATCCTGGTTCCGCTCCTGGTCATAACTTATATTTTCATTTTAATTATGTGAGATGACTCACGACCTTACGTCAACTTTCACATTGCTAATTAATGCCATTTATAATATATTCACTCGATCGTATCTGACCTAATTAATTTTCGACCACCCATGCATGCATCCGGATCACCGTTGATCTTTGCTTTTTCAAAATAATTACATCATACCTGCAGTTATAATCTTTTCCTTCGCCTTCGGTAATCGTCGGGACAAGTACATATGAAACTCCCTTCAGTGTTGGTGCATTTTGATGGAAGAGTAAGGTCCTGTTTGAATTTGAAATTAAGATAAAATGAATTGAAATGTGTTTTAAAAATTGAATAAAATATTATTATTATTATTATTTTAAGATTTAAAAAAGTTGAATTGAGATTTGAAAATACTGTATTAAAATTTAAAAAAATTATATTAAAATTTATATTTTGTATGAGAATTTAAAAAAATGTAATGATGAGTTTGAGATGAGTTGAACTTATCTCCGAACTTCGAATTCAAACAGGACCTTAAAGCTTTAAGATGCCTTAAAGCCTCATTTTGCAGGCAGCCAATCTCTCGATGCCATGTAGTCACTCTTCCAAAATATATTGTGAATTCGCGTATACCAAATCATTTTCTAATTGATGAGAACAGAAAGAGAGAGTAAGCTTCGATGATGAATCTGATGTTTGTTTGCTGTCTTTTTTAAAAGAGTAGTGCTAGGGATCCCCAGGAGGGATCTCCCTGCGGTCACGTAGTATAAATTTTTTTTACATTTTTTTCATTTCGTTTTTTTTTTTACAAAAACAATAAAATAATGTGTAAAAATAAAATATATGTATTTTTTTAAATTTATAATTTTTTTTTTATATTTAAAAACTTCCATGGAGCCATAGTGGGATCAAAATGTCGAGGATATAAAGTTTTTTCCTTTTGAAAAACAAGCCCACCCAGAAGCCCGCAGCATCGGGGAAAGCAGTATCGGAGCCGATCTCCCGGATCAAGAACGAAAGTCAGTGCTAGAGGCCAGGAGGAGCTCATGGAAATGGTACAGAACATGCCTAGCTAAATCTTACTACAAGCTAACTTTGAAGGATATTGTGGAGCTGGAGCTGAAGCTGGAGCAGGAGCAGGCCTTGGTTGAAGCTTCGGTACGAGAAACCATGGTGGAAGAGAGGAAATAAAACAATGTAGTTTTGTACAAATGGGAGAGCAGTAAGAAGAAGATGAGTGAAAATCGAGGACTCGTGAGAAGAGGTTCTAGAGCCATGGATAGATCAGAAGGGCTCTATCTTAAGATGGGTTTTCCTTTATACTTAGACCCTAAGAAAAAGAACAAGAAAAATAATCAGTCCATGACAAACACAAGCGCAAAAGTCTCTCTGAAGGCAGCTCCGGTACCGAAATCTGCAAAATCTAGAAATCAAAGTTGTAGTCTTTTTATTCTTAGCAAGACATTTGTTTTATTTATTTTTTCTACTGCTGATTGGGAGGGGAGTCGGGATGACTAAAAATCAACAAGGGGATATTATGTATTTTTTGGCCCGTCTTTGGTTTTCTTGAGTTAAAAAAAAAATCAAATGTGGCTCATTCAAGTATGGAGGCCGAGTATAAGACCATTGCAAATGCTACTTCTGAAGTATTATGGATTAAAAATCTTTTGCGTGAACTTGGTATTTCATGTGCTCTATGCTCGTTTGTGGTGTGATAATTTTGGGGCTACATATTTATCTATAAATTCAATTTTATATGCTCGAACTAAACATGTTAATTTCGATTATCATTTTGTTTGGGAACAAGTTCGAAGGCATTCTTTATATGTTCATTTTTTACCAAATGAAGCACAAATTGTAGATGTCACCAAACTGCCGCCCATTGCTAGGTTTCAAGCTCTTTGTGTGAAGCTCTGCGCCCACTCTCTCCCGCTCAACTTGAGGGGGGATAATAAGGAAGTTCCTGTAATAACTGATAAAGTATCAGTCAAAGACCTGTGATTGATGTTGTTGCCATATTGTGTTTGTCCACTTTCCATGTATAGTTAGATAGAGTGCTGTAGGTGTAATATTCTGTATGGCTTTAGTTGTAAAATTTCATTTTCCATAATTGTACTTCTATATATATTTGAATATACAAGATCACTCGGGTACGAGAATTTTACCAAACATATCAAACCTTTCATAAAATTGTTTACCCTTTATGTTATGTTATTTTATCACATACTATAACTATCTAATTTTCTTACCAACTCAATATATTGCTCATTATTTCTTCTTTTTTTAGTACATTTTATTGTCCTGGCCACTCTTTTGACCTAGCTACTTTCTTTTGACCTAGCATCCATGCACCAAGTTGGTTAAGTTAAAAAAAATATTGAGACTAAAATATAAAATTCATTGCATGGACCAAGTGTAATACTCATGTTTACAAAATATTGTTTTTTGCAGGGATCTCAATTGCTAAGAAAACTCCCTAAAAGCGCTGCAAATATTTTTTGGCTTTGATATAAGTGCTACTAAGTGGACGCAAACGTTGTGATAGAATTTTAGTCGCAAATACGGAGGACTTTTGCAACAATAATAGTCGCCAAATACATGAATATATGATTGCTGCAAAATTAAAGATCGAATATAGCAAAAGCCAATCATTCCCAACAACTATACATTTTCGACAACTTCTTATAGTTGTTATAAATGATGTTTTTCGCCATAAAAGTGATTTGATAACGTGGTGCATGTGAGGTTGTCGCAAATTATAGACATGGACATTAGAAGAAAATTGCTTATTTGCGACTAATTATTTCTAGCTAAAATGACTATTTTCTGTCAAAATGAGTCTGTTTTGATCACAAATAGTCATCATAACTGTAATTAATCCGTCACAAATACTCATATTTCTTGTAGTGGGGAGAGGAAGTGAATGATACATTTTGTGGCAGTGAATGAGTTGTCAAAAATAAATGCCTTCTCACTGCAAATGACAGTTAAATTAAGTCATTAGCATCACAAATACAGAGGATAGGTTGATGTGGTGGTAATTCCTGTTGGTTTTTTTGGCCCATATTGGGCTGTCGCAAATGCTCCTAAGTCCTAAGTGTCCTAAGTGTCGCAAAAGGTGCTCCAATACATTATTTTAGATTGTTTGACCCACTCATGAATTGCTCTTTAACAGATCAATCTATTCTCCAAATAGAGCTATGCAAAGCAAGTATAATAACAAAATTATGCCCCATGGAACGATCTGGATGACAAGGGAATTTTGGAAAAATAAAATCATAAACATGGCCCTTTGGGATAGCATGGAAACCAAAAGTAAATATGAAATTATAACTTCCATATCAAAATTGTGTGGTAAGAGGTGTCCATCCTCACCGTGACGAAAGGAGTTGCTACATAGCTAGGCGACTGAGGTGAATATCCAGCAAGATGGGTAGCTGAGCACTAAGAGAGTGTGATGAGAGAGAGAGAGAGCAAGAAAGTCTTGAGAGAGAGAGAATGGCAAGGAGAACTTGGGCATATCCTAAGCTTATTGAGAGAGAGAGAGAGAGAGAGAGAGAGAGAGTAGTGGCTTGGGGTGGTGTGAGGTGCCCAACGACATTTTCTATGTAGGTGGGATATCAATTTATGGAAAGGTGTCTAGTGATTGGCGATGCATGTGGAGGGGCTAGATGATTCTTGTGGCTAGCAGTTGAGGAGAATAGAAAAAGGTGATAATGGTGCAACAACTAACCACATTGGGTGTGACGTCTCCAAATTCTCCTTAAAAGAATGCGGGAATCAAGATGATGACAACACGAGTCACACATCTCCAACATCAAATGCAGAAGTAAAAACAGTAGATAATTGAAATCAATATCTAAGTATCATAATTTGTAAAATTAATTTACAAACCAATTTAATATAAATTCTCCAACAGGAGATTTAATACAGTCATCCCAAAAACAAATCATAAAAATACATTTATAAAAAGGGGAATACATTTTTCCAAGATAATAAATTATAATACCATACTTCAACATCGGAGCCGCCTCCTCACGCTTAGCCTCCTCGACATCTGCATTCAAAATCTATAACGCCAAAAATGGTATAGCAGGTAAGTACAACCCAAACAAACCACAATATATAAAATATATTCATACAACAACAATACGCAAGAACATGACACCATATGTATGAAGCTCACAATCATCTTTATCAAAATAAATAAAATAACAACACATGCCAAAATCCCAAGATAAAACTCCAATAAAAGCATTCATCATCTTTCCAGAAAATGATACACGTAAATTCATTAAAACGAGAATCATTTTCCCAAAAAATGGTCTACGTAAAACCAATAATCAAAACCCGTCATTTTCTCAGAAAATTACCTAAACATCTATTTTATTAATTATATGCACCATGATCTCCCATAGGGACCATCCGTACATTCTGGCTTTCATCATCACACTGTAGGTAACGACCACGCACGTGACTTCAAAACGAGTGATGCCTAGCTAATCGTGCCCAGCATGTACCATGACCAGTCATCCTTTAGTCCCCGCTAGCAGATGAGCCACAATGTTAGCATGAGAGCATCACCATCCCGTCCGATCTCGTTGTTTCCTAGCGACAATTCAGGGGACGTCACTCAGTATATTTTGCTCTCGAGTGACCAGAGGAGCTCCACCGTGATAATGCCTCATTCCGACTTGGGGTCGTAATACACACGCACTCGAATACCGTTAACACACGAGAACCCAGTTTCCAAAAATAACCATGAACATGCGTGCACTATGCAATGCATACGACAATATACAAAATAACCAGCAATCACTAAATTCCAACATCAACCACAGATAGTTGTTAATGCAAAAATATATTTAAATCTTAAATTTCATTTGGAAAATACTTATAGCGGGTAAAAACATAGATCTTTGAACACGCACCAATCCACAAAGCTCATAGCGGCCACTTCGTATGTTGGGCTAAGGTGCTCAGTTTGACACCAAAATTTAGGGAAATAATCAATGGAGGGTGAGGAATCTCCTGAAGGTGGTGGTGAGGCAGTGCAACCACCGGAAGGTGGCGGATTGACTCAAAATTGGTGGAAACCCATTTTCGAATTTGAGATTGTACAAGGAAGGTGGGGCCGTGGTTTGAGGAGCTGAGCTAGGAGTGAGGTTACCTGAGGTAGGGGAGTACTTTGGTGGCAGTGGTGAGGCTAACGGTGGCGGCTGACGGTGGCTGGGTTGCTCAACCCGTTGGTCCAAAACCCATTTCGTGGGTTGCTTGTGTGGAAGGAATGAGAGGGTGCTAGCGGTAGGTTATGCTCGCCGGTGAAAGGGGAGGGTGCCACGAGGTTGTCGGAACCATGGGTGGTCGGAGGTGGTGGCGACGTGGCTTGAAAATGCAAGAGACCCATTTCGGGCCTAGCTTGCACGGAGGAGATGGGGGAGGTTTGGGGAGCTACCAACGGCAAGGTAAGGTTGCTGGAGTGAGGGGAGACTGATGGTGGAAGCGGTGACATCGATGGGTGGCTCACGGCGGAGCTATGGTGGTTGGAAGCTTGGAAAACCCATTTCGGTTTGGATAGCTCACGCGCCCAATAAGGCTGTTGTGAGGTGACACCGCTGGTGGGGAGAGGCTCGCCGGCGGTTGGTGGTCCAGGGATGAACGGCAGTGAGCGCTGGTGGTGGCCGGTAGTGAGGGTTAGAATCGAGACTACCAAAAGGGGAAGAGGGTGCATGGGCTAGGGGGTAAATTCAGGGGAAAGAAGAAGAAAAATGAGAGAAAAAGGAAACAAGAAAAGAAAAAGAAAAAGAAAAAGAAGGAAAAAGCAATGAAGTCCAACTTGAAAAAGAGTACAATAAAATAAATAAAAATCAATTGAAAATGCTACAATTCAATATCAATAAAATAAAATGTTTAAAGCCCAACAATAAACTAATTTAAATTGAGGAGCAATTTAAATATGAAGCATTAATTAATATAAAGAAAGCATATCAATTTAAATTTCATAACTTAAAATAAAACAATGAAAAGCACATTTAATTAAAAATAACATAACTATTAATTATAATAATTTAAATAATCATTCACTAAAAATACACGTAAATACGGAATATCACACTGGGACTACTATGGCTTTGTTTCTCGACATGTCCAAGTGTTGCAACATAGGAGTATGGCCGATCAACTAAAATGTGGGGCTGGCAGCAAAGGTGCAATAGGGTAGGGGTTGTGCAGGGCTAGGGGTAGCAACAATGTTGGGTAGTTTCGTAATGCATGGGAATTATCGGTATATATATAGACGTAGGGTTCTCACGGCCTGGGCTTTTTGGACTCCTTTCAAAGTATTTGGTTCACAATTTGGATATTTTAAAGAATTCATAAATTAGGCAAGTAAGAACAATCCAAAAATTTACTTGGTCCATGAAATCTTTCAACCTAATTATCAAGCCCAAAAAATAAATATCAGACTTTACCAACATAAAAATGTGGGCTTGTAGTCAACTTCAAAATTATCGTTACAAACCAAGTATAGTTTTCATACATGACAATCTTAAAAAAAAAAAAAATTGAATGTGATTTTCGTGTTGTGCATGAGTATTACAATATATGCATGTGAGCTAGATATATGCTTTTGTATGACCCATCTATAATACTCCAAATCACCACTACTCTTCACAAGTTTTGGTAGAACGGATCTTGTAGTATGTTAAAAAAAACCCAATCAAAGTCTACCGGCCATCCAGTGCTATATAATATATACAAATAACTGCTTATCTTATTGAACATTAAATGTCCAGATGCGAAAACATGTCTAGATGAGAGTTTATATACATGCACATTTACAAAATTATGTCCTAAAACAATAGAGTGAAAATGGTTACCTCTTAAATTGTCCTTTTTGCACTCAATTGTTAAAGCAGCTGATAAATTGACTCCAATTCTATTGTCCAGCACCATATTTTGCATAACCCAATATGTAAACCAACTCCCTATCAATACCAGTCCATTTTACAATATTACCATGTGAGAATGAGTACATCAAGCTAAATTCCTAGCAGCCCATTTTACCCAGCACCATTTTATCTAGTACCATCTTTAAAAAAATATTTTGACAAAAACCCACTCATCGATCTCTATACAGTTAGCTTCCCATGTCTCCCTCTAAGACTAGATCTCCCAGTGTGGGATTGCTGTTGTAACACTGAGTATGTCAAAAACATGTCAAATTTAGCTTGCTCCTCCAATATTTTCCTAACATTTGTATTTCTCAATGCCTAAGCCCCTCTTTGTAGTACTGTGCATCCTTTAATGTTCTTGTAGCATTTTCACTACTTTGATAGGTTCATGACATTTTAGGCATCGCCATTTCCGCCCATCCCCTAAAATATCCAGGTATATTGTCGAGAACCTCTCTAAACACTATTGCCGCTGCTTCTTTATCTTGGTTCTGGGGTTGAGTAATGCTACATAAGAGTGTGTAAATGTCGTGCAGTCGTTTTGAGTAATACTCATGTAAGTTCCGTATTTATTCACTTTTTTCAAAGTGCTTGTGCAACAATTGCGTACTAACGATTACAAGTATAATTTCTCTAAAAGAAATCAACTAAGTTGATCAACATCCAAATGGCCGGATCTTAATGAATTAAATTGGAATATTTTCCACTTTGCATTACTCAAACAATTAATTTGGCTGTGACTGGGCATATTGGAGACTAGATCAAAGCCGGATACATATATATTTATTTATATATATAAATATATATAATATGCTCCATCGATCGATAGGTGGCATATATATGACCATGTAATATTAATTATTTCAATTTCACATCCCTTCATGTATATTGCATGCATGTATCATGTGTTTGTATATTTTAATTTATTTAGAATCCAATTACTTGAGTGCGTAATATATAATATAAATTTTCAATTGTGCATGATTGAATCTGGCCGTATCTTTGTTCTTGATATTGATTTTTTGTTTCATTAGGAGAAGAAATTCACTAGTTCGCAAGTAATGTTCCAAATCATATGACCAAACAATCCTTTTAGTTGAGTGAACGTAGGCCTACATAATTAGGGAGGAAATAATGGGGTGTCAAATCATGTTAATGAATTGTGTTCATGTTATGTCAAGTCATATATATTATAATATATGCATCAACCCAGATACAACCCGTTAAGCTTATATTTCGTGTTAAATTCTCAAATCTTAACAAGATCCATTAATATAATAGGTTGTGTCGTGTCAATCTGTTGTGATCTGTTAGTGAATATTATAAACTAGGTTAACACAATATGATCCGACTCATTTCAACCCATTTATGTAAACAGGTTGCAAATATCCGAAATTAACCCATTCATCTAATTAAATCTAGCATAATATTTTTATATATTAAAATCAAAATATATCTAAAAATTATATAACTAACTACAAATCTAAAATTACAATCCGAACAATAAAAATATCAAAATTAAAATTATAACAAGTTACTTCAAAATATAAAGATATAATCTGTAGTTTTAACTTTCTTAATGAGTCAAAATGGATTGATCCATTATTAATTCGTTAAACAATCGTGTCTTAATGGGGCAATCCGTTTTAATCCAAACCCGTCAAAACTAAATCCAAACCTACTATTATCATGGTGTGTTGTGTATGTGCTGAATTAATGGATCATGTTCATGTTGGATTAACGAGTCATGTCACTACATATTACCACCCATCATTAGAGGAATCCTGCCTAATCCATAAGGCAATATTAAGGACAAAAAAATGGGCAAAAAAAAAAAAATGGGAACCACATGTTGGGTTGGAAGAAAACTTTCTAAGTAATATGTGAATAAAATAAAGGGTGTGGTACTATTAATATATGAAATATCTATTTAATATTGATAACAAAAACATAATTGAAGATAACACTACAACAAATTTGAGTTTTTGCTACCACTTTTTTTTTTTTCTTTTTGGCAGCTCATAACTTGTCGCAAATACTTACTTTTACCCACAACAATAACTTCTCTAGAAAAAATTATGAAATTTTCATAAAAAATCACTATTTTCGATAACATAATATCACCACAAATGGTATTGACAGTAGAAGTGAATTTCGACACTTTTTGAGTTGTTATAACGACATTCATCGCCACTATTATGGTTTTCATTTTGGTGATTACTTATTTGTTTTTATGACGATTACAAATTGTTACAATAAATGGGTGATTTAAATTCTTCCGCCTAGAAGAAAAATCTTTCTTCTTCCTGCACCTTTGTTCAACCAAGGGCAAGAGACTCACACATCACCATCAGTCCACTACGCTCTACACTTTCATTGGCAGCAACACCACTACACTATCGCTCCCCTTTTGTTACATGTTCTCTCCCTCTCCCAGTTCCATTTTTTAGTAATCCATCTACCCCTTCGTCTAGGGTTTAGTTGAGCAAATCCAGAGCATCATCCCTCTAAGGAAGAGCAGATTCTAATATCCAAGATCAAGCTCCTCAACAAGTACATCGTTTAAAAAAAATCTTTTTAAGGTATATATACCTATTGGGAATGAATTAGTGTTATTATATAAAAGAGAAGGCAACCATGTGGCAAGAAGACTCAGCCGTATATAACATGTGAAAAATAAAAATAAAGGAGACATGTAAACATTTTGGCCCAAGAAGATTGAGACATAGCATATGATGAAGTTCTATATAGTACATGAAAAAATAGGAGAGATCTACATGACGACATATATCTAAATGTAATAAAGTTTATTAATAAAAAAAGTGAAATAAAGTTCATCAATCAATGTGTGAAGATATATTTACTTAACACAGTGGACTTGCTCATCATCTGCTGTCATCAAGTGGTTTCACGATGTGGTTCCTCATACTCTCAAACCTAGCTGTGGTGATTGTAGAAGAAGAACCATTATTTATATCAATGCTGAAAGAGTGTGTTGATGCCCCGAGCAAGTGTCAAGCCTCTTATGTATAGACATTAGCCTTTTCCAATGGATGTTTTTTTCATAATTTTCAATCTTTCTAACTCCATTGCCACTTCCTTCATAGTTGGCCTATCCTCCCCTTTTACACTTAAGCACCATTTTGCAATATTAGCAACTTCAGCTATCACATTAATATTGCCCTCATTGACAATTTGATCATCAAGAATTTGATGCAAGCGATTCTCTTTTATAGCAGAGTTAAAGTACATTGCCAAACTTCTATCCTTTTCAGGCCTATCAAAAGAAAGTGCTTTCTTACCTGTCAATAACTCTGCCACAACTACACCAAAACTGTAGACATCACTTTTTTCTGTAAGTTGGTTGCTATAAAAGTGTTCTGGATCTAAATATCCAAAAGTTCCCTTCACCAATGTAGATAATTCTATTTGATCAAGAGGGACCAAAATTGAAGTTCCAAAATCAACCACTTTTGCTGAGTAATTCTCATCTAAAAGTATATTTGTAGGTTTCACATCCCTGTGAATAATAGGCACAGAAGTTGAAGAGTGCAAGTATGCAAGTGCCCCTGCAGTTTCTGAAGCTATTTTCAAACGATTTTCCCATGACAGCAAGGATGAGAGGTTTTTATCATGAATGTGATTGGAGAGAGTCCCATTTGGGATGAATTCATAAACTAGTAAAGGCACTTCTGTTTCTAGGCAACAACCCAACATCTTAACTACATTTCTATGGTTAATTTGAGTGAGCACAATAACTTCATTGATGAATTGCTCAATTTGACTCTTATCACAAAGTTTTGATTTTTTAATGGCAACAACTTTGTTGCCTGGTAAATCTCCTCTATAAACAATTCCAAAACTTCATTGTCCAAGGATTTTGCTCTCATCATAATTGTCAGTAGCATTTTCAAGTTCTTCCACACCAAATATTTTAACAGACTCTATTGAAGTTCTGTCATTCGAGAGCTTTTTTTGTAACAGGAATCCACCATTTTGTTCGAAGAATTTCTCTTTTAACTTGATGAGTCTTCTTCTTTTAAGTCCACAATATATCGAAGAACCTCCCACAAACAATCCTAAGAGTGCAATGCTGACAACTGCACGGACATACTCAAACATGTTATCTCTGTTTGCACCAACAATTCAACAAAGTCACCACTAACATAGATTCTATATATATATATATATATGTAGTCCTATTTGTGCAAATACATGAGATTTGGTAAATAATATCAGATTTGGGGGCTCTAATTCATTGATTTTAAGTTGTGCTCTTGCTTTATATATATAAAGTGATTTTAAATCTTAACGCTTAAAATTAATAACAAGATAAAAGATAAAATATTTAATGGAGTTTTATTACTGTTCTACCGATATAGTTAATTTGTAGATATATATTTTACTTGCTCGACCTTCTTCTTATCATGATTGACATCTACTAGTAATTTAAAGGTAAATATATAACATATATGTAATAATAATTACACAAAAAACTATACATAGAATATTAAGACTTGTTTTTTTCTCTAAATATTAACTACTCTTATTGTTTTCTGTATACATATCAATGTCCAAGCAGCTGGCAATGTTGACCAACGAGCTGGCGGCCAATGGCTGCTGACACAACCATGCTTTGACCAAGTAGCTAGGGATCCAAATTTTTAATTATCAATTAGTAGAAAAATATTTTTCTAGAAAAAAAAAAGAATATAATACAATTAAATATACATAATTCTACATACTTACCGACTGGAATAATGACATTGATCCTTGATCGGTTGGCCCCGACTTTAGGTCTGCAACCTGTTCCGTTTATGATCCTCCCATCTCCTTCGTATCCGTTGAGGCAATTACATGTAAAGCTACTTTCCGTGTTGTTGCATTTTGATATAGTAATATTGCAAGGGTTCGGCCGATCTGCTTTGCACTCATTAATATCTGAAACACAACAATATTAATATATACAAAAATCGATTAAGATCGATGCTTAGCAAACCAAACGCATATGATCATGAGTACTTAGGAACTTCGAACCCATTAAATATTAGGAAAATATATAACCTAAAATGATCGATCCAGCCCGCAATTATAATTAGGAAACTGAAGCATATAATTATTTGAAACTCAAATCTCAACCAAGTGTCATTTTGTACAAAAATTGTTTAGTACTCGGTTAAAGACTCAACTATATATTGATCTAAACTTCGACTGTTGAATACTAATTTAGTTAAACCTTTAACCGATCTTAACATATTCCTTCAGACTTTGCAGAAGCTTTTGTTAGAAGCATGTGCAAGAACTCATACGTACAATACCTTGGCAACCATGAGTGAGATATGGATTTCCTCCATAACCTTCTTTGCACTTGCAACGATACCCATCGACCCCTTCTGGGGAATTTTCACATTCGCTGTTCTCTCCACATACGTAATTATCTGGCTTTTTCTGAGCAGTTTCACAGTTTTCATCACCGATTGCCCAATCAAGAACCATTGGAGAAGTATCATACGGGCCGTCAACTCGCTTATTTTGAAGATATTCAGAGGAGAAGTTGAACTCGTCCTGTTTAACCACAAAACCAAAGCTGCATGGATTGAAATCATAGACCTTTGTGTGATTGTAATAGCTACGGGCTTCCAAAGTAAAGATGTACTTCATTCCTTTCGGAATCTCAACCTGGCAACACCCAATTCCAGAGCAAGATCCGTTTGAAACATCTCCAGGGCTTTCACACATAGACATGCAGCCAATGGAGAAGGGTCTTTCTTTTTTCCTGTACGAATTGAGGTAGACGTAAGTGTCACAACCGACACCAACGAACTTGTTTTTGGTGTTGGAAATTGTGAAAGTAGTACTGGCCTGGCCGAGCATAAGATAGGTAGTATTTTTATTTTTAAGGCTAGCGCCCACAGTACCATTCGAGTACTTTTGGTAACATTGACGGGCTATATACATCAAGATTTCAAGCTCGCCAAGGATGGAAATGTCGGTGACTTCCAGATTTCCCCACAGTGGTTTGGAATTGCTACAATTGATCAAATAATAGCCTGTATTAAGGGAGCAATTTTCAGTTGTGCCAAAAGGATAAGGGATCTCAACATTTCCACACCACTGCTGGCAGTTTGGCTTGGCTGATGAAGCTGCTGCTGCTGCCATCTTCGATAACATCACAACAAGTACCCATGCCACTTGCAAGATTATCTTAAGGAAAGCCATTTCTCCCTCTGTTCAGAGAATTGAGGGATTCCCGAGTTGTTTTGTCTCTTGTAAGACTTCTAATTGTACATGCTAGTGTTTTAAAAGGATGGAGGCTGGCTAGGAGTGGAACTATAATTTCTAATTATTACTTTTGGGGTACTGTCGGGGTTAGGGGGAGAAACTAATTAATTTTTATAAAGTATATTATTCTAGAAAGAAAATTATTGAGTGAATCCACACTCAACACAATCACATTCATAAAGTACTATTCATATGAACAGTATTATGTGAATATGAGTATTCTGAATATGAATTCACTCTAACATTACTCTTATAGAAAAGGTGTCTCAAAAAACTTGACTTTTGGAGGGTTTTTTTCACATGGACCTGGCTGGAGCTTGGCCCACAAGAACACGCAGCTGCAGGCCGCTAGTAACAGGTCTGAAAAATCCAATTCGAAATGATTTTAGCTCGAAAAAAATCAAAGAAATCTGAACCTTTTTGCAAACAAAAATCTATCCGAAGTTGCTTGGATATTTTTGTTATACGTTGGAGTGAAAAAGAAGTGATCACATTTATTAAAAAAAAAAAAAAAAAGGTGATCACGACCTTACGTCAACTTTCATATTGCTAATTAATGCCATTAATAATATATTCATGACTCGGTCGTACCTGGCCTAATTAATTTTCGACCACCAATGCGTGCATCCGGATCACCGTCGATCTTACCTTTCTCAAAATAATTACATAATACTTGCAGTTATAATCTTTTCGTCGCCTTCGTAATCGTCGGGACAACTAGTAAATGTAGAACCCAAAGTGATACTCCGTTCAGTGTTGGTGCATTTTGTTGAAAGGAAAAACATAAAGACATCGATGTTGAGTGCCGTGCACCGCTTAAATTTTTTTATTTCTTTATTAAAGAAATATTATTTAATAATATTATACTTTTTTTAAAAAAATATTTAAAAGCATTAAAAAATAATATAAAAAATAACTATCTGGACCTTGGGAGCTGTAGCAACCCCCGTCGTTAAAATATTGGATTGATGATACAAGTACGCGGCGTGATACAGCTACTGATACGAGTCTTGTTGTGAATAAGAATGGTAATATGTGATATAATATTATAATATGATAAGATAAAAATAGATTACTATCTACTTTTAACGAATTTCGAGTCAAATTATATCAATTTGTTATGATAACCGATTAAACTCGTTATCATCCGTTAAAACTCATTTATAAGACACATTAAAAAATTTGAATTTACCTTTATACTTTTAACTTAAATTTCAAAAATTATTAATTTTAAATTAGCTTTATACTCTTAGAAACTTACCTATCTCATTTAAGTATTTCATAAAGAACCATTAACAAGTTAACTCGTTGTTTAATATGTTTGGATTGTAATTTTAATATTTTACAGTGTGAATTATATTTGTATGTTTATCATATTCTATAGTATATTACTTATTGAATTGTAATTTTAAGATTATAACTTATAATTAATTTTTATGTCTTAAAATTATTATTTAACTTTTAATATTTGTATAAAATCAATTAGGTTAAACTCAAATGAATCATTAACGGGTTTGCGAGTTGAAATGAGTCAAGTCGTGTCGTGTCATATAGTGTCAAAGGGTCTTAACGAATCATGTCGTATCAACCCTTTATCTTAAAGAGTCATGTTAGGGTTGAAGTTTTTGATACAAAACTCTTAACGAGTTGTGTTCGTGTTAGCCTATTAGACATAATATATATGTCTTGATACGACATAAACGCTATTTTTTGACATATTTTGACACAATCCTTTAGACATAACGAGTTAACACATTGACCATTTTAAAAAAAATATTATTATATTATTATTTTGATGAGTCTAGTGATGAATTTAATATAGAGTTATAAATGTAGAGGTGTGTTCTTCTCATCAAACTTATAATTCTCATCTAATTTCGATTATTTCTTTGATGAAATTATTACTAATATTCTTATCATGATGAGTCATGTATCCCAAAAATACAGTTTGTACCAAATACAATATATATTTTTTAAAATTTTTTCAGATTTGTTCTTATTCAGTTTTATATTTTTAAATATTTTTTAAATTTAAAAAAGTAATATTGTTATAAAAAAAATCTTAATCATTAAGTAAAATAAAAAATATTTTTGTCATTCGGTACACAATTTCGGTGGGAAAGCATTTCCGTATAATGATTCGCATGATAACTATGACCCTTATAATCGTGAAGCTTGACAGTAGGAATAATAGCATGATTGTAGGCGGATAATTTTACCATGCTCATTTTATTTTATTTTATTTATATTTTTAATTTTTTTTAATGTGTTGATATTTTTTTCATATTTTTTAAAAATATTAAAAAAATATGAAAACAAAAAAATAATTTTTTTTCTATTTTTTATCATCAATATGTCAAATGAAATGTGTTTTATCATCAATATAAAAAATATATATTTTAAAAAAATATATCAATATATTAATAATTATTTTCTTAATTATTAAATAAAAAATTAGAAAAAGTAAAATATATGATATATAAAAATTAAATGTCAAATGAAATGTGCAAAATAACATTATCTGAATAACTCTGAACCATACCCATATTACCTTACAGAATCATTGAGAAAAGTTTTGGTGCATTTTTGATGTAGCATTGCAAGGTTTCCGAACTTGCAGGCACTCATTTAACATTTGACTTGAATTATTTAATATTTGTTTCAATAGAAACTAGCTGGCATGGGACCCACCCGCAATGACTCCAGTCTCCATTGACTATGAACCTGAAATCGTGCTACTACAGAAATTTTCACTCCTTTCCCGTACTCTCAGGCTTTGGGCCCCCACCGGACTCTCCAACCCCGGAGTCCAACTTTTATGCATTTTGATTTATTTATCACAACCATTAATTACATTTGCATGGGGGTTGGTATGAGTCACCGGTGATTTGAAACAGCTTGCTCTAGTGATCACTGCCCTAATGCCTTCCCACTCCCGCCCCCGCCTCCACCCCCGTCCCACCTAGGTGAGAAGTGATTTTTTATTCTGCATCCCGCCCCCACCTACACGGGAAGCAACGGGATAGTAGGGGTGAGGGTCCATCGCTCACTCATCGCTCGTCTCCATTGGTAATTTCAATTTTCCATTTTCATATATTTTCAAGAATCAAAATGAAAAAAATTAGAGATTAGGATTTAGGTAAAATGAAATTACCTTCGTGGAGAAATATTGGAGGACGGAGAAGGATTCTTGGCACTTGACAGTGACGGTAACAAAGTCAAAGGCAACAGTGGCCTATGGCTATGACGACGATGAGAGGTGGTGGGTCGTGGTGGTGCGATTTTGGGGCCTAGGATTCGGTAATTTCAGAGAGAGAGAGGGAGACAAGAGAGAGATGAGAGTGAGGAGGGAATGAGAGAGTCTAGAAAACTCAAATCGCTAGGGGTGGTTTTAATTCAACTTAATTTGTTTATATAAAATAGCGTTGTTTTATATAAGTAAATTTAAAAAAAAAAACCCAGATGACAAAACGACGCATTTTTGAGTCATCTGGGTTTTTTTAATATATAATATATATAATATTTAATATATATAAAAGCGGAGGTGGGGGCAGGGTAATGTGGGACGGGGGCAAATCTCTACTGTCCCTGCCCTGTACCCAAAAAGCCGGCGGATTAACCTGTCTCCGCCATGCAGTACAAGACAGAATGTGAGCGGGGCAGCGGGTGCAGATACCAGCTGTCCACCCCTAGCTCGCTCTTTCTTTCGAATAGACACGAGTTTCGATGTACGTTTCAAATCTTAAAATTGTATTTTTAATAGATAATTGTTAATTTTAAAATATGTCCAATATTTTTAAAAAAAATGCTCTTAAATATTTAAATATTTTAAAAATATTATATAAAATATCTTATATTATTGTACTCAAGTCTAATTTTTAAACATAGACAATTATTATATTTTGAAGAGTTTCAAAATATTATAATTGTAAAAAACTATTTAATTTGCATGAATGTTGAAAACTATGAAATTTAAAATATGTTGAAAACTCTAATTTAAATATGCGACTTTATTCGCTTAAAATAATTAGTAAACCTTTGAAAATTGGTTGAAACCTTAAGTATACAGACATATATTCCCCCTCTCTTGCAAAGTTGAAAAATCTTCTCGATGATGGAGGAGACCATCTATCTGACGAGCCCTCATCTCATCATTAAAGAAAGAAAATTAAGAAAAAATTAATATCCCGATTTCTATTCATTCTTTTGCTCCTTTCTACAACAAGTCCCATAACAAGAATAATGTCTGGCAGATTAAGTAGGTTAAACAAATCATTAATGAGTAATGCTACTCTTACAAATGGCAGATCCCGAATGGAATCTCGACTGTTGAAATTATTTTTATTTTTTATTTGTGTTTTTTATATATTTTCTTATTACTTGTAAACATTTTAAAAAAATCACAATACTAACAAAATATATATTTTTAATCAATCTATAACAAAAATTTTTAAAAAAAATCTCTTACATTCGGGAATCCCAATCGAGATTCCCGTTTGTAAGAGAAGCATTTCTCATCATTAATATAAATAAAAATTCCTTCATTTATAATGAAAATCCACTAACATTCACCAAAGAAATTCACAAAGCAATGCAACAGGCAAATGCTTTTTTTAGTTTCACTGCATGTTTGAGATTGCGGTAAGAAATATATTTTATAGTTTTAGAGTTTATAGTTAATTAGTTATACTAATTTTTTCAAAATATACAGTTATCCGTAAGAGTTTTTTTGATAAAAGCTCTAATTTAGTATTTTTTTAAAAAAACTTATTTTCAACTTTATTAACTGACTAAAGCACTTTTTATAAAATTATCGAACATATCATTTTTTTTAAATACTTTTAATTGCTTAATATGATTTTTAAAACTTCAAAACACAACCCCATCATACCATGCAATCAGGCTTTTCCGTTCTCACATTTGCCTAAGGTATTAATGCCCATCTCTCTATGAAATAAGAGAAATCAATTAGATAAAAAAAAATAGCAATCAAAACCAATAAATCCTCAAAAATTTCTAGAACATCATCTCAAACAGAGTCATACTTCACAAAAACGAAATTGGTTGCATAAACCTCAACTATTTATAGGAAGAAACCTCATTCTCCACAAAGCATATGTAAGAATACTAAACAACAAACAAACAAAAAAGATCAATCTTTTAGAATCACAGGCTTAGATGGCTCAAGATCAATAGAATGTTAGTCGTTACCTTCACAAGTAAGGGTGTGCTTCTGGATATCTGGATTATTACTAGATATCCATATTTTTTGCCTTATTGGCTTAAAAAACAAATATCGAGCAATGGCAAATACTATTTGTAAAGTCATTTGGTTACTTTCATTCCTGCGTGATTTACAAGTATTCCATACTCAAGCAGTTTTCTTTATTGTGACAACAAAGCGGCTATTCACATTGCAACTAATCCTATGTTTCAAAAGAGAATGAAACATATAGAGATAGATCTTCATTTTATTCGTGACAAAGTTCAGGCTAAGATTGTGAAGCTTTTCCATGTTTCATCTCAACATCAGCTAGCGGATTCCTTCATTTCATCCTAGTGTGGCACGCCCATTTCTTCTTCTATTCTTATTTCTTCTCTTCTACTTCCTTCTCCTACCTATATCTCGTGATTTCTTGTTGTCCATGCTGCCTCTTTGCCATCATCGCATACCCTTCAATCTCTAGTCATCACCAGCATTTATTGCCTCTTCACCTTCAACCAATCCACACCTCCCATTCTGCCACCCCGTGTGTTCCTCTCGGTATTATTGCTTGCTCGTTGCTACTACAAGCCAAAATTGGTTATTCGCTCAAGCTAAATATCAAGCACTCCTTGAGGGAACATCTAATCAAACAATGGCTTGAGCGGACTATCGAGCAAACCTTGATGGAACTCTTTGTTCGAAGTTCACTTGAGCTCAACATCAAGAATTCCTTGAAAAAACTCTCTCGCTGAGATTTACTCGACCAAACTTTCAAGCATACCTCGGAGAAGCTCACTACTAAATTTTTGCTCAAGTGATAATAGAGCAAATAATCTATTTGCACCTTTTTAGTGCATAAGACAAATGAAGCTCTATAACCCAATAGTCAATTGAGAAATGCAAATAGTGGATAAGTAAGAAAGTTAGGATGAATATATTTAAATACATTTGTTAATTATGAAAATTTCAATACCTGTAGACCAGCATAAAGTCTTAGTAATACTCATTTAGTAGGTGGTAGATAGGGGAGGGTAGCGATGCACCATCCCGCCTCCACCATGGTGGGGTAGGTGCCGAGGCAATCCACTAGAATTCGCCCACACCTGTGGGTGCAGGGGACAGGCCGATCATAGGGGCTCCTATTCTGCATTAAATAAAATGATGTTGCTTTTCCCAAAATAGCATTATTTTTTTTAATGCTTAAATTCACACCATTCTGAACTCTCCACTCTCTCTCTCTCCCCCTATCTCTCTCTCTCTCTCACTACCCACATGTCATCATCGTTGTTTACGCGCATCTAAATTCACACCCTCCTCAACGCGCATAAAAAACCTTCCTCATTGTTGGCATTGTTGCTGTCGCTAAGTACCTATCTCTCTCCTCATCTTCACCTTGTAAGTTATTATATCTCGAGTATTCATTAATTTTTAATTCTCAAATTGGACATTTTCAATTCTCAAATAGGATTATGGAACAGGGATTTCGATCGATATAATAGGGACTTCGATATTGAAACTATATAGTAATTTCAATATAATTAGAACTCCTAAACCATTTAGGTAATCGTCTTATATCTCATCTCTGAGATCAAACCAAGGCACTCATTTAGTACGCGGCAGCAACACATGATAATACTATTTGGGGCCAAGCTAATTAATTAATATTTGAGAAAAGAAATCACCCTATATTTAATGCAGGACGTGATCGACGGTGATGATCTGGATGCATGCATTGGTGGCAGGTAGAAACTTAACAAGGCCAGATACGACCGAGTCATCAATATATTAATTAATGGCATTAATTAGAAAGAGAAAGTTGACGTTATAAGGTCGTGAGTCGTCTCACATAAAAACAAAATTATATTATATAACAGTGATCACTTCTTTTCAATCCAGACGTTACATAAGCCGGGCAAGTTCGTATAAGGCCGATTTTTACTTTCAACTCATTTTGTACTTTTAATTTATTTTAATTATTTATTTTAAATTTTAATTCATCTTAATTACTCATTTTATTATTATTCATAATTCATCTCATCCCATCTCATTTTTAAATCTAAAAGAACCTTTACAAAAACGTTGAGATTTCTTTGTTTTTGTTCGAGCTAAAATCAAATCGAATTGGATTTTTCAGACCTTTTCTTTATATCATCATCATTATATCACACCATCTCTTTTCGTTATCATGTTTAGATCATCCCTTTCATTATCATCTTTATATCACACCATCTCTTTTCATTTTTTTTTATTTGTTTCTCTTATATAGTAAGTATATAATGTAAGGAATAATGAATAGGAAAACTCAATTAATTTAACAAGAAACAAAAAAATTAAAATAAGTATGATATATGATGTAATAATGATGTGCAGCAAATTACCCTACTTGAAATTATATCAAGACATTGTTCCAACAAAAAACTGATCCAAATTAAACTGAATCAACAGGGAGTACTAGTCCAATGATAGAGTTTGAAAGATTAAGACCCCGTTTGGATTTAGAAGTACTTTTATTTCATCATTATATTTTTATAATTTTTTATATAAAACACAAATTTCTATATATATTTTTCAAATCTCAATACATATTTTTCAAATTTCAATATATCTTTTTTAAATTCCAATACACATTTTTCAAATTCTAAAATAATAATAATATTAAAAAATAAATTAAACTCATCTCATCTCCGAATCTAAACGGGGCCTAAGATATATCATAAAAATAAATCAATATACTTTGTACTGATTTCAAATATAATTGTCATGTCTTGTGGGCCGGGCTTCAGCCTACATGTGAAGAAAACACTCTAAAAGTGAGATTCTCAGTTTTGTTATGCCAATGTACTCTGTGTTTTATATGATTTAAAAATCATCACTCTGTTACGTTTAAAAATATGTTTTGTTTTGTGTGTTATTTCTAAAGAATATTTTTACTCTGCATATTGTACTTGTAAATATTTATGTTTGTACTCTGATATATGACATCCACTTACTGAGTTGTGGATAGACTCACCCCCTTACTTTCAAATATTTTTGAGATGATGTGGATGTTCTAACAAAGGATCAGGATTGATAATTGTGAGCAAGACTAAACTATTAGAATACACTGTTGATAGAAAGACTGCTAATATCTATTAGATGTTATGTATTCAGTTTATTAGACTTTAAGTATTATTAGTTGATTATGTTGAAATTATTAGGAGATTGTGGTTATGGTGATATTTTAGTTATGACTTTGTGAATATATTTATGTATGGATTTGAAAATGGAAATTATTTATTTACTTTAGAAAATCTTTGGAGATGTTACTGTGTTTGGAGACAGATTTATATTGGACAGGTAATGATTCTCCAACCCCTTCGAGTATGGGGCATTATAGATATCACTCCAAATACAAATAACTGAAAAATTAAGATGATCGTTACAGAAAAGTCACCTAAACAAACAAGCCAACACACAATAGCGAAGTACCAAAATTTGACATTAATTGATCATGAGGTATAGTATTTGTTTGCGTATATTGTGTTTCCAAATTTTGATATTCTTTGAAATTGGATGTTCTTTAATTCTATCATATTATATAAAAATATTAATGACATTGCATTTATTGACTTATCTTTTTACAACATATTTTTTTAAAACAAATAATTTATTTTAAAATTCAAAAATGATTAAAAATATAAAAAATTTATTATAGTAAAATAATCATTATAATTTTATATAATACATTATTCATAACAATTATTTATTTTACTTGGGAGAATTGAGTGCATGCAACGATGTTTAGAATTGATATTGATTCTTAGGATGACACTTTACATATTTTCCAGCCGTATTATATTAGCAATGCACTTGTCATACCAGTAGATTCGAAGTACAAAACTAGAGAATATTAATATCAATGGAATATGAATTCTAGAACGATAATAGAGGATGTTTCAAAAAATGAAGAGCAAATAGACACCAAAATATGAAATTGTCCCATTCAAGAAATTAGAGGCTTACAAAGGGTCAATTGCATAATTGTAATATTGCTGAGTGAAGGATTTGCAACCCATGGTGGTAAATATGATTTTCCTAGCAATAAATTTAAATATTTATGCAAACATTTCTTCTAAAAATTATTTATGATCTAATGTAGAAAGCAAAATTCTAGATAAAGGTGTAGATAAATGTGATTGATTTGGCCCAACTATTTTATTACATGTCATGTGTTGGCTGTAATAAAGGAGTTGGATATGGATGTAATATAAGCTTCGATTGTATATATTGCAAAAACCAAGGGGTCTGCAAACTACGATATATCTTTCAATTTTAATTTATAATTTATTATAATTCAAACTGAAAATGATATTTTCAACACATTTAAAGTGAACGGGCATATGTTGAACTTGGTGATTATACTTAAAAACTAGCATGCTACTATGTTTGGTGAAGTTGTAGAAGAGGCATTTGGTTGTTCAGCAGTTGATCTGATGAATCATGTTGGTGAGGTATCTTTTAAAGCTTTTGCTCATAAATATAGTTTGATTATATTGAGTTTATTCTAAAATATATATTTTTTGGATTTTTATTAATTATGTAAAGCTATTCTAAATTTATTTTGTAGGAACATCTACCACATATTAAAAGCGTTTTGGAGAAATTATAAAAAAAAATGTTGATAATTCAAGTTTATGCAGATCCAAAGAAATTGAAGAAGAAAAAATATAAGCATTTTAATATCCTCTCTGTTGAGGCAAGACAATGTCCACAATAGAGAGGACATTAAAATGCCCATATTCTTTCTCCTTCAGTTTTTCTGGATCTGTATAAACTTGAATCATCTACATTTATTTTTTATAATTTCTCCACAATGCTTTTAATATGCGGTAGATGTTCCTAAGAAATAAATTTAGAAACATAATTAATAAAAATTCAAAAAATATATATTTTAGAATTAACTCAATTTATGAGCAAAAACTTTAAAAGATACCTCACGAGCATGATTCATTAGATCAACTGCTGAACAACCAAATGCCTCTTCTGCAACTTCACCAAACATAGTAGCATGCTAGTTTTTAAGTATAATCACCAAGTTCAACATATGCCCAATCACTTTAAATGCGTTGAAAATATCATTTTCAGTTTGAATTATAATAAATTATAAATTAAAATTGAAAGATATATCGTAGTTTGTAGACCCCTTGATTTTTGCAACATATACAACCGAAGCTTTTATTATATCCATATCCAATTCTATTATTACAGCCAACACATGACATGTAATAAAATAATTAGGCCAAGTCAATCACATTTATCTTCGCTTTTATTCAGAATTTTGCTTTCTGTATTAGATCATAAATAATTTTTAGAAGGAATGCTTGTGTAAATATTTGAATTTATTATTAAGGAAACCATATTTACCACCATGGTTGCAAACCCTTCATCAACTCAGCAATATTGCAATTCTACAATCGACCCTTTGTAAGCCTCTAATTCCTTGAATGGGATGACTTCATATTTTGCTCTTCATTTTCTGGACTATTTACTCTTCATTTTCTGGAACATCTTCTATTATCGTTCTAGAATTTAGATTCTATTGATATTGATATTTTCTAGTTTTGTACTTTGGATCTACTGGTTTGACAAGTGCATTGCTGATATAATACAACTGAAAAATATGTAAAGTGTTGGCTCAAGAGTAGATATCAGTTCCAAACATATCGCCACATGCACTCAATTCCCCTAGCTAAAATAAATAATTGTGATGAATAATGTATTATATAAAATTGTAAGATTATTTTACTATGATAAACTTGTTATATTTTTAATCATTTTTGAATTTTGAAAGAAATTATTTGTTTTAAAAAATATGTTGTAAAAAGATAAGTAAATAAATGCCACATCATTATTATTCTTATATAATATGATACAACTAAAGAGCATCTAATTTCAAATAATACCAAATTTTGGAAACACAATATATGCAAACAAATATTATACCTCATGATCAATTAATATCACATTTGGTACTTCACCATTGTGCATTAGCTTGTTAAATAGGTGGCTTTTATGTAAACAATCATCTTAAGTTTTCAATTATTTGTATTTGGAGTGATATCATTTATTAATGTATCAACCGTCTGCATTTTTGGCATGTTCAAATACATGCTATATCAGATGCATAAGTACAACAAATCTTAAGTTCAATTCATGAACTGCCAAAACAATTAAAGAAGACATTTAATTAAATGACTAAATATTAGACATATAGAGATTAATATTATAATACTAGACAATAAATCGAGGTATACAATTAAATCCAGTTACCTATATAACATTAGAATATTAATTTGTATAATTTAATCTTCATTATTTTACTAAGATTGGTTTGTTATTTTTAATACTTGTGATTTTAATTTTTATTTAAAAATTAAATATAAAACATATATAGTATATTAATTGTACAACCATTTCAGATGCATAAATATAACAAATCTTAAGTTCAATTCATGAACTGCCAAAATAATAAAAGAAGACATTTAATTAAATGATTGAATATTAGACATATAGAGATTAATATTATAATAGACAATAAATCGAAACTATACAATTGAATCTAGTTACCTATATAACATTAGAATATTAATTTGTATATTTTAATCTTCATTATTTTACTAAGTTTGGTTTGCTATTTTTAATAATTGTGATTTTGATTTTTATTTAAAAATTAAATATAAAACATATATATTAAATTAATTGTATTTATTCCAAAAAAACCATCACTTAATTCTCTAGCCATTGTTTTTCTAATGGGTCTTTGGCCTTCAGTCCATACGGCCAGATTTTATTTAAATATGTAGGCTATTTTTCCTTTTGTGTGATGGGCTTTTCTATCTTAAATTGGTTTGTGTTTATAATTAATTGGGCCAGATGGCCTTTTTTTAGATTGGATTTGTAGTGGGTTGTTCTTGTATATTGTTGCGGGCCTAGTACTTTAGTAACTGGTATTATAAACTTTAAACTAGCCCAGGGTTATAAACGACGCCATTTTTAATATGGTATAAAAGACAATAGCTAGGACTTCATCGCATTTAGTAGCGCCGCTTCCTCTTCTCTTCTTCTTTCTCCTTCTTTTCTTCCCTCTTTTCTATAACCTCGTTCCATCCATTTATCGAAATAGACCGTTTAATCTTCAACCTCATTCCTCTCTTCTTCTATGGTTGTGCATTTTGTATCCCTCTCTCTAACCCCTGACTTCAGCCAGTTTACGATCATTTTCTCTCTTATTTCCATTAGGGCCAACTCAATATATTAGGGGGCCTAAGGCTAAATTTTGATTGAAGTTTAAAAAATATATATATAAAAAAAATATTTTATTTTTATTTTTATGCGTTCGTTGACAAAACCGCAGTAGGAATGATTATATTTTTATTTAAAAATAATTCTTCTCATTTGTCAAGTAAATTACTAATTAATATTTATACTAACTTTTCAATCAGTATTTTTAATTAATAATGTCATATATATGAAATATCTATTTGATATTTGTTATGTTTTTTTATTGAATTAATTAATTTTTTTTATTCAAAAAAAAAAATCTACTTTAAATTATTTTTTGGGACTTTCTTCCATTTGGAACCTTAGGCAATTGCTTAAATGGTCTAATGGAAGAGTCGGCCATGATTTCCATCGTGCATAGCACTTCACAGTCGGGATTCACCGACAACCCCCTTAACCCTAAACCCTCGTCATCGAAATCACCTTTCATACCAAAATATAACCCTAATCCTCACCTGGACCTTAACCTTAACCTAAAATCGTGGCTTTTTCAGTCACTTTTGCCCCTCAACCTACAACCGCAAGGACTGCGGACCCATCTTGCACTATGTGAAGACATTGTGATCAAGGTAATTTTTCATCTCTTACCTTCTTCTAACCAGTTAAATATCTGTATATTTGTTAAATTCTTACAAAATTTGTATCTGAGTGTTGTTAATTAGTTTCGCTTATTAAAATAGTAACAAAAACAAAAAGATTATATCCTTGAATTCACGGAGGTCCGGATAAATTAACAAAGGTAGATCTGTCAAAGAGTTCTATATATGAGTTTGCACTTCGGCTGGCTTAATTTGTCTCTTCTAGTACACGGAGAGAGAGAGACAGAAGACTTACATTTCTGATGTGGCACATGCAATGTGATAGTCTGGTAATCCACCGATCCGATGTGACCGGCCCGAAGCCTTTGGAAACAAATTGCTCTGGAAAATCACTCGGAAATGCTAATAGAATTGAGAAAATTATGACTATTAGGCATAATAAAGTCTATACTAATCATGATCAACTGTTGAACGAAAAGAACCTGGGTTTCCAACCTATGCGGCTCCGGGAGGGAAAAATCCATGCATGAAGAGGCTTTGAGCTCTTATCGAAGAGGGCAACTAGGTCATACAGAAACCGGCCTAGGCCTAGGAAATAACCACTCCGACCAGTGAATTGAACACTGCCGGAGTCGGCATTGGCTAGATCAGCTACAGATCACAAGTTGTAGAAGAAGGTCAATACATGACAATCGACCCCGTGATGCAGATCAAGAAGCTCTCTGAAAACGTATCCCAAATCCTGAGCTTCGACTCTTATAGATATACATCTCTCTGAATGCTTTAAGAAAAATGAATCTTTGTCTCTCCCTCTTTTATAGGGCTGTATGTGTCGATCCGTTTTAGAAAACCTGATAATTACGTACACAGCGTGCCCAACGGACAGTTCAGATTAAGGGCAACTTTTTTATAATTAATTAATAAGATTCGAACAATACCTTATTTTGATATTTTTTTCAAATGGAATAAATCTGTTTTACGCTCGTATGATGAGAATATTTTGGTTTCCTGAGAAAGAAATGAGATTTTTTTTTTTAATTCATCGGACATGAGTTGTAATATTTGCGCAACAAAAAAAAAAAAAATTAGGATCGTTTCTGCATACACATACGCGTAAAACAGATGAAAAATCTATTTTCATGAATTGTGTACGACTTTTGTGGTCAATGATCTTTCTATATATATCGGCCTCATAAATTCAAAATAAATGACGTCTATTTATGCTAAAATTTGATTCTTTTATAATTTTAATGCTGTTCCTTATGAAGTTATTACCTAATTTATAAAATCCCAATACATAAATGAGGATTCTTTTTTAATGACACGTAAAAACTAAGAGCGGTACTTCTAATATTGCAGCACACATATTGCGCGATCCCGACTCGCCGGCAAGGTCAAAAAAAAAATGTTTAGATTTCTTTTTTAAAATAAATCACAACATCATTACAAAACACATCTTTCATTACTAAGTAAAAAGAATAATATTAAACTCCCAATGTCAGGATCGACCCGACTGAAAATTTACACTACCACTATCGATCGGGATCCGCTGTTGAGATCCCTATGTGTGGGAGTAGTATTCCTCAAAAACTAAATAAATATTTCCAACATTAATTTATACGGTTTTATATTTTGAAAAAATTAAGAAAATATCAGAATATAAATTTTTATTAATTCCCTATATATAAAGGCTATAATATATATAAATATATAGTCTGTTTGGTTTTTAAACATTTTGCACAAAAAAATGTTACAAACATTCGTGTAAGATCGAAGAAGAACAATAATATCGTTAATGAATGCATTAAAGCAGTAACCAGAAACAATACCATGATTCCCGTTTAATTCGCAACCGGAAGCCTGGTCCAACAATGCAACTGCATTCGTCCAAACACCACAAGAAGGTGGGAAAATATTATAGCATGAATATGCATATAGAAATATGATCACACTATAAGAAAATGTATTTTTTCCGGCGATTTTATAGGCGCCGATAATGAGTTCGCTGGGTAAGATTAATATTTGCAGCGAATTTGACACCGCTGCAAATTTATAACATATCGGTGACTAACTGATTTATTGCAACGATTTTAGTTAATATTGTGGCGATTTATTGCGCCGCAATATATCTTCTCATTTTTGCGGCGAATTAAGTCGCCGTTATACCCGTAGTTTCCAAAATTTAGACTTTTGCAGCCAATTTTTTCGCCGCAAAAGACCTTTTAATGAACCCGCGCGCGAAACTTCAGCGCTCTTATACTTTTCTTTTCCCCCCACCCACCATTTCCCTCTTATTTTCTCTGCACTCAGCATTTTCCCTCCCTCCCACGAAAACCTTGGTCTGCGAAGAACGTTATAGGAATCAATGTCGGATTCATCATTGATTTCGAGTTTCATCGTTACAGAATTCCACCGGCGACGTACGGGTGCCACCAGCTCACTGGCGATACCCTAAATTCCATCTGCGCATGGAACTCTGCTTCTCATTCTCGAGTTTTTTAGGTAACCGAATCTTTCTCTCAATTATTTCATTAAAAACAACGATTTATAGTAGAAAATATTTATTTTTTGTTTCCTAATCACAGAGAGTACTACTGTTTTGCAGCTTGGAGAGATTGGATTTTGAGGAATTCTGGACTGAGATTTGGGTATCGCTCCTCCATCTGTGCCTTCTGTAGATCAATGCTCTGCTGTTTCGATCTTGTGGTGAGACCTCTACTTGATTTTTAACACTCAGTCCTGTGGGGATAAGTTAGGGTTTTTGATTTACTACATATAAACATGCTTTAAGGTTGGGGTTTTGCTTAAACATGGTTTCAAGTTTATTCTCTGCTTGATTTACTAGATATCTCTACTTGTTTAAACATGCTTGAAGTTTATTCTATACAATGTGATATTTTGGATTTTGATTGGGAGCAAAATTATGATCTTGTATGGGTTTAATTAGCATTATCCTATATATATATATACATATATATACTATTGATATAAATGGAAACTATTTATATATATACATACATATATATATGTATGTATATATATAAACAATTGTTATAGCCAGATCAGCTGGACCCAAATGAAAGGACAAATATTATTGTATTGTTAATCTCTTAACTCACACTGACCAAGAAGTTTGTTCATATGCTGGGAAATTACTATGTTAAGAACTTGAAAATGTATAAACCTGATAATACTTTATAGCCTAAACACAAGTTAGGAGAGGACTAGTCTTGAAGGGGTGAAGGCTCAAAAGGGGATGAAACAAGGAAATAAGGTTGCATCAATTAGAGGCAGCAGTCATTTTTTTAATCAACATTGAGCCAAAATGATATTTTATGTATCATGTGGTTCGTTATGTAGGTTACAATTCTAGAGCACGTATGTATGGGCTTGATATCATTTTAAATAATCAATTATCTCATTAACTTTATATTCTACAAAAAAAAAAAAATGAAATAGATTGAAAGAGAGAGAGACCTGGCCCCTGAATATTTGTGGGTGTAATAATCCCTCATACTTAATCATTTGCCATCCTCAAAAGCTACACCTTCATACTGCATGGAATTGAAATACAAATTGGGGCGTGCATACATATATGCATGAATTATTCTTGAGATATTAGGGAGTTAACTTGAATGTACAAAAACTCAAAATATAAATGATATGAACATATATTTTATGTAGAAAACTTGTTGCTGCATACTGCCTTTACCTCTTAAAACTCCTGTACAAACTTGGGCTGATTCATGGGGCTTTTATCTTCTTTCTTTCTTTTGGCAGCTAAGATTTGCAATTTACCTCTATTTAAATCTCTTTGGCACTTTTTTCCCTTTTTGGCATAAATTGGTAAGTGGGGCAAAGTAGAGAATTGGCAAAAAAGCTTTCATACTATTTTCATTGATTTGAGTCTAATTATATAGCTATAAATGCCTATGCTTTAGAAGGAAATAAATCAAATTAATCTGTACAGAATATAAACATTTATATGGTAACTGATTGATAGAATCATGGAGGCTAAAAATCTCGGAATTGTAATGTGTGAATGCATGTTGTAATATGCAAGAACATTTATGGCTTTTTTTCAATTTTGGGGATCCAGATATTATTGCTTGGCAAGAAGAATTGGTGGGTTTTGTACAGATATATATTTTCTTGCTGAAAGATGAGAACTTTGGCCTTTTTTTTTGTATAAGTTTATTTGTGTTTGAGTGCATGGGTTTCGTGAGAAGTTAGTTCTTCCAAAAAATATGAGTAGATTGATTGGCTTTGTAATGACCAACTAAGGAAGAGAGATTTGTGGGTGAAATAATAGATATTTGAATAAAAGAAGAGCAGCAATATTTAAAAATATTTTTTAGATTAATACCTCTAATTAAGCAATCATATATATATATGTAGATATCAAAACTAACATATATATTAGAATAGGCAACACTATTATTAGGAATTTAATAAAATTATAATTACGCCATTCATAAAGGTTAATTACTATATGTGTCTTATGCATAATTATTTAGGGAATAAAGGCAATAGAGCACCATGAACTCTAGCATGTAAAACCTAGCTAGGAAGAGTAAAATTGAGACTACAACATGGAGGAGATAAGCAGCATAGAGCTAGTTATGTTTCCAGTGGATTGTTTTGTTATGATGATTAATGGGCACACATGTGAATAGGTGGGTACACTTGTGGTTTGTTTTTATACAATGAGATGATGTTTGAGAGATGCAATTGACATATTAAATGCTAGCTAGCCGATCTTTATCATGAATCCATCGAAAATAAATTATTTCTGGAATGCTGGACATAAATTCCCATGCATGCATATATATTTAATTTCTTCTCCTAATCATTTATGTAATGCCAAAATATGTGGACTGCATAGTTGGAACTCATGGAAGCAAGGGTTGCTGCAATCAAACTAAAAGAAAAAAAGGTTTAGACAACTTTAAATTAAGGGTCAAGATTAATCACATATCTTCTAAGGCATCATTACTCATCTAATCCCTTTTGTGGGATCTTGCTGCTTTTAGTATAAAAATCTGTGGTCACTTGCAATTTTTAGTATAAATCATGTTTTCTTGAATCGTTAGTAGCCCTATCCTCATTGGCATTGTCATATTCAATTTCATGTTTTGTTTGCTAATGCTTTGCTGTCATTGTTGGTATATATGTGTGTTTTTTATACATTTATGTATGTATGTGTAAAGGAAATGCCTAAAGGTGTTTATGACAGGTTTTGAAAATATTGTTTCTTTTTGTTTAGTTTGTTTTTCCCTTTTATATGGGGTTGTTTTTTAGATCTAGACTTTTTTTTGGGCGCCTAACTTACTAAGTGTTTTTTTAGGAAGATTTTGTCTGTTCATAGGTAGTCCTAGCATCAATTGCTGATAGTTTTTGTCTAAACTAACTATAACCATTTTTCCTGTGTGTATGAAAAGTTAAGTACGTAAATATGTAACTAGCTATCTAATTACTAAGGAATGAGATATTAATCCTGAAACTGGAAAAGTATCTCGCTTTGTGGCACAATGGTTTTATAAGCTTGTTAGCAACTATATATATAGTTTGCTTGTAACAATTTGAGACAAATTTGAGACATAAAGTGGAGGTGTCTTAAGTGATCTATATGAGAACCCCTCATTCTAACTCCACTAAAAAAAAATAGGAAAATGTTTGAGTCCCTCTTCTTCCACTTTGGTTCCACATCTAGTACATCAGCTTTCCATTTATGAGAGAAGTGTCAACTTAATTTGCAAAATATTTTCATCCCTATATGTGACTTATACTCCATCTACCCAAAAGGAATTTTTTTACAATTGACTTATTTTTTGGATTCTTCTTTTTAGATGGATAAAAGCTGGATGAATCTGAGAGATAGACTTGGGTCACCTGCCTATGCTGAAGGTGTTAGAAATTTCCTTACAATAGCACGAAACCATTTCATCGGAAGTGATTGCATTCGGTGTCCTTGCCTTAGATGTTTGAATAATCTCCACTTGTCTATATTTGAGGTGGAGTCCCATTTATTCATAAAAGGAATAAATCCAAACTACACTCAATGGATATTTCATGGAGAGGAGGAAACACTCCCAGTCATTGATGACAATATATTAAATGATCCTGGGATTGGAGTGGAAGACAGGTTCATTGATGACATGGATCATATGTTAGATAACATACGGGCAAGTACATACGAGGCATGCCCCAAAGACAACACTACATCCCCCACCCAGCAATCAAGACCACAACCCAATCCAAACTCAACATTTGAGCAACTGCTTGAGGATGCTCGACGTCCTCTGTTCGAAGGTTACACAAAGTTCTCAAAGCTCTCATTCATTGTGAAGTTGTTACACATCAAAACAATCGGTGGATGGTCAATCAAGTCTTTCGATATGCTCCTAAGCCTTCTACGATCTGCCTTTCCTGATGTTTCATTGCCACAATCATATCAAATGGCACAGTCTTTGGAGAAATGTTTGAGTTTCAAGTACCAAAAAATCCATGCATGCCCCAACGACTGTGTCTTATTCTGGAAGGATAATGTTAATCTTAATGAGTGCCCCATCTGCGGTACTTCACATTGGGTACCAAATACCCACGTTTCACGAGTCATCCCTCAAAAAGTTCTACGACATTTTTCTTTGAAGCCAAAATTGCAATGTCTATTTATGTCAGACAAGACAGCAGATGATATGAGATGGCATATGGAGCAGCGGGTGACTAGGGAGAATAATATTATGAGACATCCTGCCGACTCTAAGTCTTGGAAGTCATTTGACGAAAATCATACTTAATTTGCACGGGATGCCCGCAACGTTAGGCTCGGCTTGGCCAGCGACAGCTTCAATCCTTTCAACAATATGGCTAAATCGTATAGTATTTGGCTGGTGATTCTTGTCCCATATAATTTGCCGTCGTGGTTATGTATTAAAGACCAGTTCTTCATGACATCTTTCATTATCCCTGGTCCAAAATCGCCGGGGAATGATATTGATATTTACTTGCAACCGTTGATTGATGAGTTACTTGAATTGTGGGAAGAAGGTCTACCTACATATGATGCTTCCATTAAGGAAATATTCATGCTTCATGTTGCCTTATTGTGGACAATCAATGATTTTCCTGCTTATGGTAATCTTTCAGGTTGATCAACAAATGAGAAATTGGCTTGTCCTTCACGTAATGCTAGCAATGATTCCTTATGGTTGAAGTTTAGTAGAAAACAATGTTATATGGGACATCGACGTTTTTTACGAACCGATCACATTTGGTGATCTAGAAAAGCATTGTTCAATGGTGGAGAGGATTATCGCATGCCACCAAATTTAGTTGATGGAGCGCTACTTTTGACTCAATTACAAATACTTGAAGATGTTCAATTTGGTAAGTCTGGTAGGAAGAGAAAACGGACTGCAGAGGAGTTGAACTGGACTGAGAAGAGTATCTTTTTCAACCTACCTTATTGGTCAACATTACGGGTGAGACATAATCTTGATGTCATGCATGTTGAGAAGAATATTGCCGATAACATTTTGGGCACATTAATGAACATTCCAGGCAAAACTAAGGATAATATAAATTTCCGCCGTGACTTAGAAATCATGGGCTTCAGAAAAGAATTACATCTAAAGTGGATCAATGAACGTGTTACAATACCACCTTCATTATACACGTTACATGGGGATGAAAGGAATAAATTTTGCGAGTGGCTTGCTAAGGTGAAATTTCCAGATGGGTTTGCCTCCAACATCACGGATTGTGTGTCTATAAGGGATTGTAAAACTTTTGGTCTCAAAAGCCATAACTGTCATGTTTTCTTGCAAAGATTACTGCCTATTGCTGTGGGAGGGCTCTTAAGGAGTGATATCGGTTTGGCTCTGACTGAATTTAGCAGTTTCTTCAAAGAGTTGTGTGCCCGAACCCTGGATGTCAACCGCCTTTCACAACTTCAACATGATATAGTCACTGTTTTATACAAACTAGAGATGATATTCCCTTCATATTTTTTTGATGTTATGGACCACTTAGCTGTCCATTTATCCCATGAGGCCATACTCAGAGGTCCAATTCAATATAGGTGGATGTACCCGTTTGAGAGATATTTGGGTAAGTTCAAGCGGTATGTTAAAAATAAAGCCCGGCCAGAAGGTTCAATAGCAGAAGCCTATATCCACAGAGAGTGTCTGACATTTGTTCGATGTATCTCCAAGATGTTGAGACAAAATTTAATCATCCGGAATGCAACATTGATGCGGGCAGAGAAGAAAATGTTGATGAATTCATAACTTTTTCTCAAAAACTTCGTCCTTTGGGCATGGCTACTAATGTGCAATTAGAAGATAAACTTCACACCTCAGCCATATGGTATGTGCTTAACAACTACGATGAGATTGGAAGCTATATAGAGTAAGTAATCCCAACTTCTTTATGGATATGATTGGTGACTTGAGACAATCCATGATATTTCTACTCTACGATGTTATTATTTAATTATTTTTCTGCTTGTATTCTCCTAATATAGGGAGCACTACGAAAAATGCAAGATGGCAAACCTAAATGCTATTGAGAGCATACACCAAACTGAGTTCCCAACTTGGTTCATGCAACGTGTAAGTTTTCCCCAGTTCATTCTGTCTATGTAGAATGAATTTGACCCTGGGGTCAATCAAATTTGCTTCCACTATTGCTTGATGATTTCAACACAATATAATGTTGTAGGTCCAGGAGGAGTGTAGTAGAAACCCACTTAGTGTGTTTGATGATTTGTATGCAGTATCTTGCGGTCCTGACCGTTGGGTTACCTCATATGCTGCATGTATTATTAATGGTAAATAGTTCCATACCAAGCAGCGTAAGCTGCGCCAGCGATCACAAAATTCAGGAGTAGTGGTAATTGGTGACGAAGTTACTAATAACGTTGACTTTTATGGTGTTATCAATGATGTTGTGAAGTTACGTTATATGGGTGGTCGAAGAGTATATTTGTTCAGTTGTTCTTGGTTTGATGTTGGAGATAAGAAACGGGGAGTCCGAGTAGACAATCACATGACTAGTGTCAACATGGACAGGACTTGGTATAAAGACGAACCGTTTGTGTTGGCATGCCAAGCTTCTTAGTGTTTTTACATTAGAGATTTGAGGGCAAAGGGGAACTGGTTTGTTGTGCAAAGGTATGATAATAGGAATGTCTACGATGTTCCAACAGTGCCGAGGGCTTCAGACGATATTGATGATTCATCAAGCGACGATGATGCCTATCAAGAAAATGAGCAATCATCTGATTATCCACTTCTGCATTGCGACGCATGCCCAGTTTCGGGATCTCTTAGTAGGACTGATATAGAACCCACCCATATTGATACACATGAGATCCAAGCGCCTCTTGGCAATGGAGGAGGGTTGGATGACTTTATTGATGACGGTCTGGTTCTATCTGCTTCTGGAGATGCTTATGATGATGAGGAGAACTCAGATGATGACGACCTATCCACCAGTGAAGAGTCTGAGCCAGAATAGGCAACCTAAGAGGGATCTAACATACAAAATCATACTTATTTATGTATGCACTTAAACATATGAGCGTAGGTATGATTTAATTTACCGACCTATGGTTATATCGACTTATGCATGATTAACCATGACTTCTATACAATACTTAAGAGTATTGCATTCAAAGTGCATATAAAATTATCATGTCATATATTATCTTAATTATACTCCATGTGTTGGATTTAATTCCTTTAAAAAGTGTCATCTAATTAAGATTTTTCTTTTTGTTTCATCTCAGGTGATCGGATAAAAGACAGTTAGAAGTTCTTCATCCCCATTAGGAGGTCATGCGGAGCATCAACGGCCCAAGTATTCATTTTTCCACATCCATAACATTTTTGCTATGTTATACATGATCATCGGAATCTTCAACATTGTATGTCCGCGATCGGCCTCGCAGACGAGGCCAAGGTTTTCCAAGTTGGGTTCATCCCAGATCTTGCGCCAAGCAGCCACGTGGCTGCCGAATAGGTGACTCTGAACAAAGGCCAGGATTGGCTCTGATTGATGAGGTCGGGTTAGATGACTCCACCCAGCCTCCGAGTCAATTATTTGAGCTCCCGTGTGCGGACCCAGTTCAAGAGGCTGAGCTCCCAATCGGTATAGTCCACATATCCAATATTTTCAATATTAAACAAAGTTTAATATGCTTGGTGTATTCTTTTGACAATTTATTTATTGCCATTCTCTCATTCAGGTGAGGAGGTCCCAATGAACACACAAGAACGAATGGCTGATAGCGGGCCAATCGGTATAGTCCACATACCCAATATTTTCATCCTTAAACAAAACTTAATATGATTGGTGTCTTCTTCTTGCTTACATGCATTTAGGTCTTTGACAATTAATTTATTTTCATTCTCTCATTCAGGTGAGGAGGTCCCAGCAAACATGCGAGAACAAGTGGCTGATAGCGGGCCAATCGGTATAGTCCACATATCCAGATTTTTTTATATTAAAAAAAGTTTAATATGATTAGTGTCTTCTTCTCACTTACATGCATTTCAGCATTTGAATATTAATTTATTGCCACCACACCATTCAGGTGAAGAGGTCCCAGCAAACACACCTTCGACCCAGCCATAGACGTCGCAGCGTGGACGTGGGCCTACGAAGTTAACTGAGTTTGAGAAACTACGCAAGCATGGTAGGGTGCCCCTAAAGATAAATCCTGGGGAAACAGCTCTGTGCTATGAGAATGCATCCATGTTTACTACTCGTATAACATAAGTAGTTAAACAGCATTGTGATATGAGCTACCCACGATGGAATGATGTACCCCAACCAATGAAGGATTAGTTAATCAACCGGATTCGGGTAAGACTTTTATGACATTGGCAGTACTATTAGTTTTATTCTATGGAAATGATGGATTTGGTGATTGCCTATAACGGTATTATTTCGACGTGCAGGATGATTTTGAATTAGAATGGGAGCTAGAGAACCATCGTCTGACAGTGACTAAATAGCTAAGGAAGCACTTTAATGCATTCCACCACGAGCTGTATAAGATTTATACCTCATTTCCAAACAACGATGAAGCTTTGGCGGCTGGGTGTAGTTTGGTCACCCCCATGGTCTGGGTCAAGCTTTGCATGAGATGGAGCAGTGAGCACTTCAAGGTATATGCCTTGTTAGTTTCTTCAATCCAAACCGGCAATGTATTTGAACAAAATTCTAAGTATCTAAGTCTTTGGTATTTTATAACATTGATTGTTTTTCATAATGTATGTTTGCCATGCCAGAAAATATCAGAGCAAAATCGAGAGAACAGAAAAAAGCAAAAAATAAACCACACATCCGGTCGTAAATCCTTTGTAAGGAAATTGGCAGAGAAGGCATAAGCTCTAAGCTCTAAACACTTTGTTTCCCTATTTGACATACACACAACGTCCTATGTCACTTAATTTACATAACAAGTAGAGGGAATAATGATTTTTTTCTTTCCTTATTTCACTTAAAGTGTTTAGAGTCCAAATGAAGTGGCTAGTAGGTTTAACCTTTTTTTTGCTTGAACATGTACATTTATAATACACATGTAGCGTGATGATGGGGAAACTATGGTGGACTTCTATAAGGCTACCCACTGGTCCGTGAAGAAAGATTCTTTTGTCACAGAAGCTACTGAAGAAAATTATGTGAATAACATTCTTGAACTCCATTGAACACTTTTATTTGCCATTTTTTCAAGCTGGTTCTGTAAGTATGATTAATGTAATTTTTTGAATACCTTAGATTGTAAGTAATCTGTTCATTATCTCTTATTGCAGAATAAAATGGTTGAACAACTTGAGACTCTAGAACCGGAGCAACGAACAAATGAAGTAGTTATGGAGGTATTTAGGGAAGTACTTGGTCATAAACCTGGTTACGCAAGAGGACTGGGATAGATGGTGATCCCAGAGTCTACAAAGCAGTGTGACCAGTTTAGGGATAAAGAGTACTTAGCTTCAATTGAGAAGCATAAGCAGGTATCTGAAGCTTCTACCCGTAAGTTGGAGAATGTTAAGGCGAAGTTTGCTGCAATAGAGCAGAGACAAGAGGAAACCGACCTACTGATGCGAGAGTTGTTGGGGCAGCATTCGTTCATCGCTACATCTCGTCAAGAGATGCAATGAGCTAGTGTTCAAGAAATAATCATATTTTGAAGGAAATTTTTTGTGAGGTCTTTGGGTGTATTTTTTGTGTAGTTCTGACATAGTATTGAATAGACAACTATATATATATATATAGATCTCTGTATATACAACAATGAAAGGCTAGGACTGATATATTTTTTGTGGGAACGACGATGGTTGTAAGAAGCAGTTTTTTGGCCATTCCCAGGAGTATTGTCTCAGTAGAAGGTAATATCAGAAATATAAGTATCTAAGTTTTGCACACGTTTTCTATAGTATTCCAGATTTCGGGTGTTTGAATCTAAATTTTTTGTTTTGTAGTTTGATGAGATTTTTTATGGGAATAATTCTACTACTTATCATGGTGGAGATTCAGGTACGTGCTGGATGTTAGTTTGAGACTTTTCTATGGAAGTAAGTTTTCAAACCAGACTATTTTAGTTTTCAAGCACTTTTTATATTTTTTTTGTGTATGTGCATGCTTCTTTGTTGGTTTTTGGAAGTAGTTTCAGACTTCAATATAATAGTAAATGTGATATTGACTTGGGAAGAGCAACAAATGACTTTGAAGTTGATATTGACTTGGGAAGAGAAGGACTTTTATTAACAAAGTATCTAGATGACAGGTGGGATATTTTGTGAGTATTGATCCTTTGTAAGAGCTTTCTTGAGGCTATATTATTTGTCAATCCTGCATAAAGCTTGCATAAAGCAGTGACTTGTTCTTTTCTACCAAAGTGAGTTTAGTTAGACATATTTTAAGTGTCAGTTCCCTAACAAGGCAACTCCTGAATTTATTTTAAAAAAATAATATCTTTTGCTAAACTGCAGGTAGGAAAGAAAATAGTTATATGACGGAAATGAGGGCCAAACTATTTATAATTACTAACTAGAAAAGGTCAAGGATGCCAATGATGGTTGGGCTTCCCTAAGTACTTTTGGAAAATTTGCAATGGGTTAATGTTCTCAGAATATATTTGTTGACAGTGTTATTCAGAGATTCTAGAAAGAACCTCTCTTCTGGTATTCAATTACAACTGTGTTCATTATTGTGCTAGGCTCTTATAAAGATGGAAGAAGATGGTTCTTTCTCTGAAGAATCCTAGCAAGAGTTCATTCTTTTTGAATGGCAAAGAAGTTTCTCGGAGACAGCTTCCGAGACTTAATACTAGTAGTTTGATTGAAGTAAATTGCTTCCCATTTTTTGGTGCTGTAATGCCCAATGTGCTTTGCAAATTTTGAATTAGGAAAAATAGCCCAAAGGACATAAAGAGTCACTAGTACGTAAGCTAGCTTAGACAAGTTTCATATAAAATATAAATATTTTTTGTGTCGAAAAATCATATGTACACTTATTTTTATGCATTCTTTTGTGCACTTTATCAATATAATAAGCTTTAGAATTCATATTATTAATAAATCTATTTTTTGTTTTAACATTTTTTAGAATTTATCCATCAAATTGAAAGAACTGTTGGGAGCAAAATATATTAATTCTGAAGGAGCCATATCATATAAATTACATGATATATATAAATTAAATAATTTCAGCTCAGCGAATAGAAAAAAAAAGCCAAAAAGAGATATTTCTATGTATATTAAGATTTCAGAAAGTTTTGAAAACATTAGTTATACATTTTATTTGCCCTCTTTATATTGTTATCAAATAGAGTAATTCGATCTATTCTTGTGTTTGAACAATGGTCTCAAAATGTAGATGGTCTGGACTATTTTGATGGTAGTATGGACTGTTTTGATGGTGGTATGGACTTTTCAAGTCATATTTTCCCTCTCAAAAGGTAGATGGTCTAGACTATTTTGATAGTGGTATGGACTGCTTTGATGGTGGTATCTAAATTGATGTAGGTGGTGCGAGATACTATGCGATTGCATCTCTTCGACTAATGGGATTCATTGGAGATGATCTTCTATCCAATAGTTCGACAACTTCAATCACAAATGTGCCATTGCTGCTAGATACATTATTGCCGGTATTGTTTTCCTCATCTAATGACAAAGTTTGTGAATATGCCTTTAAATTTAAACAAATGACAGTAAAGAGCAAACATAAAGGTCATTATAACTTGAAAAGTTTGTGGAGTGAATGAAATGCAGACAGAGCAAACATAAAGAGCAAACACAAAATGTATTGGTTACTGTAATTTTTGCTGCCAACCAATATTTGAGGGAAATATTGGGATTTCTTGGCTTAGAGTTTTTGTGTAGAAGGGGCTGGAAAAATAGATTGATTTATGGTAACACTATTGAGTAATATGATCAATATGTTTAGAGCTTGAAAATAGTCTAGAAAATGAAGAAAATGTTATCCAATTCATCATTCATGGCTGGGAATAATAAACCAATATTCAAATTATAATTGAAATTAAAATAAATGAAGAGATTTGATTGATTAGGACCACAAAAAATGGTTTATTATTCACATGGGAGACGAAGATGATCACAGTAAATAGATAATATGACTTACAGGTATAATGAATGGCATGCAGAGATTTGATTGATTAGGACCACAAAAAATGGTTTATGGTATGCGAAAATTTGTAGTTTCATTAAAAATCTCAACTCAATTACGTTGCCCGAGCCTGCCTGCCTCCTTCAAACCTTCCTTCATTCAATGCTGTATGAGTGAGTTGACAATGGCTCAGCATACTCCAAACATTTTTTTAATTTTTATTGCTTTTGCTAAGCACTAATACAAACAGCAGGTATATTTGCTTTCTCATCTAGTGTCTCAAATAGTCATGTATGTTTATCAAATTTCAGACTTAAGGAGCTCATCCTGTTATTTTGGCAAAGCATAGAACTACCACTATTTAAAACAATTTTTCAAATTCTGAATTCAGATAGGACATTAATCACTACAAAGGCAAGGCTCAACATTTTAATGTTTGAAGATGCTCAATGAGTTAAAGTACCAAATATAGATTTAGAGCATTTTCAACTTCTACCTGATTGTAATGCCTCTAAAATATATGGTACTCATATCATAAGAAAGATCCTGATGCATTATAGAATAGAGATCAAACTAAGTTACATCATGTTTGGTTTTGTGAAAAAACAGCACTCTCCACTTGAGAAAACAGAACATTTATATGAAAAATTACAGATGAAAAATGATAGAGGAGTTACATTTTCGTAACAATTTCTGAAAAGTCTATGAGAGCAAAACCAAACAGGGGCGATAAGGCACATTAATTTTGTTTTTATTTTTATTTTGTTTTTATATTTAATGTTTGTCTGGGTAATTTTCTTTGTAAATAAATAAATTGCTGAAACTATTACTATACGATGACATATTATTTAGAATGATATGTGCATATTACCAATTATTAGTATTGGTATGTGCAGATTACCAATTCATATTACCAACGGTGATTCTTTGGATTAATTTGCTTTGTTTGGTAACTTTTGTGATCTCGAGTGTTTTTTTCCTAATATTTTTTGTTCCTATATAGCAAAAGAAGTAATTTGTAGCGAGCAATCTAGGACAAATCATTAAGTAAGCCCATTAATGAATAATGGAAAGAAAAGGTAGAATAAGACAGTAAAGCTATTACTTCCTGCTTTTTTTGTTTTCTTTTTATGCCTAAGCTATACCATTTGAAAACTGTAGGGTATAAGTGATATATAGATTTTATAGTTTCAATAGTTATTATGGGTATTACTTTCTCAATAGCTATTATATCCTTTCTGTTTTTATATTAATTCAGTTCTTTATCAATTTTTTTGAAGTATTTTACCAAGTAGATGCCTGAGATAAGTAGATGGATGATTTATAGCTTTTGCACCTTGTATATCTGAATGGAAGAAAATCCTCAAACTACTAATTAGTGTTTGAGGCATCGCTTAAAACATTTGTATTAATCATCTTCCATAATTAAAAAGTTATATTGAGAGTTTTCATCTTCCATAATTATTAGTATTGGTTTAAAACATCAATGTTAGAAGAGTAACTACAAGCATAATACCATGGTGTAAGTAGCTTCTTCTTAAGCCACATGGCAGCTGAAGAAAGATGCTTAAAACTTTAAGTCTGCATTTGTTATAGTGATAAGGAATGATATTTTTGACATAGAAAAAAACTACACACCAATATCGACCTGATGTTGTACAAATACAGCCCTCTAAAATTCTCCAACCTTGAACAATGAACACCAATAATGTCTTGAACAAGTCAATTACGATTAAGATTTATAAATTGTACACTTAAAGTGTAACCCCATTCATCTTAGCTACAAACACAAACTTTCAAATGCATGGGTTTAGTCAATTTTTTTTTCACCCGTACATTTCTTCCTCTATTACTTTAGGTATGTGTGGCATTGCTATTTTCTATAATTTATTATGTCAATCAGTTGTGCATTTAAATTATAGAATATTTATATATTTCTTCTTTTGAATAGTTTGGTGCAAAAATGGTAAAATTGTTTAAGAGATCTTAAAGGAGTCTCTTTATAAATAGTTGACCCCCATTTCATTAGGTTGAGTTTACTAGTTGGTGTTATGCATGACGACAATCAATGATTTAGCAGTTCCAGATTTTTTAGTTGATAATACATAAATTCAAATGATTTATATATTTCTATGAAATTTTCAGTTACTTGTTGAGATGCTTTGAATATTTGGTATTGGAGCAATGCATAATAGAGCTAGAAGAGATGGTCAATTCTTTTAGCTTGAATTCCACATTCATTGTAACGTGTGGCAATATTTTTTAATTTATTTTTTTTTCTACTTGTTCTCATGTGCTAAATATGCATGACAATTAAATGATTTTGCTGTTATTTCAAACATTAAATATATTTACAATTAATCTCCATTGACGGAAGAAAACTTTATTCTTCTTATTCTTATATGAGAATAAAGTTTTCTCATATGTTATGTTTTGAAACTAATTCACTTAACAATCATGATGCAGAGTACCATTGGAAAAATCTGTGGACAGAAGCAAAATGCACTGCAAACACTACATACTTGACCTTCTTACCTCAAGCAAGATGCGTTGGTGAAATAGCGGCCGAGAAAATTTTAATATTAATATTTTATTGTCGCAAATACTAATGGACATGATTAAATGAAACATTAGTTGTTCTCTTATGTAGTATTTAATTGCCTCAATTAATGCACCCAAGCCAGTCATGTATTATTGGATGACTAGGACTTATGGTTTCATATAGATGAAATTAAACTTAATCAAAAATTGAAAATTATTAGATAATCAGTGTACTATTAGATGATTGGTATGTTTGGATGATTGGTATTTTTGGTATATGCTTTCATATATATTGGATGATTAGTATTTTTGGTTTAATCAAAAAATTAAAATTATTGCTTGTGTACATTAATTTGGAAATGTTGTTAAGAAGCTCTAGGAAACCAGCTCCCAAAAAGCCACCGAAACCAAAACGCCCAGAAAATGCTGCAAAACCAAAACGCTGCAAAACCAAAATTGCAATTAACGTTCAATTTAAATACGCCCAGAAAATCACTGCAAAATAGATATCACGACGAAATAAATCGTCGCAACAGCGATTTGGGGGAGCCAAAGCGAATTTATTTACAGCGAATAACTGGTTTTTGCAGCGACACATTTTCGCTGCTAAATAGTATTTGTAGCGTTGGATTCGTTATTGTCGAACCATTTTCCAGAGCCTATTGTCATTATTTGCAGCGAATTATATCGCCACTAATGGTCTACTATTAGCGGCGAATTTACATTTTCGCTGTAAATAGTTATAAGTAGCTTTTCGATGCCGTCGAACAGCCGGCGCCCGTAAATCGCCGCAAATCAGAATTTGCGGGGATTTTAGCTACTATTAACGGCGATTGAATGCACCGCAAAAGGTGCATTTTCCTATAGTGTCATGGCTGCAACAAACGTATATTGAATATAATGACGTGCTTGTGCATACATAAACACGTACAAAGTTATATACATTTATATGGTGATTCATTGATTCGATAAGATAATGAAGCCTTTAAATGACGATCTTGACATCTGATTCCCTAGTTCTCGTTTGATAATCTAAGAATATCTCTACTCTCTGCCTCCATTTCAAAATGTGAAAGTGTTAGGATTTAATAATGTCAACAATGTTTCCTTTTCTCTACATGCTTATAATTGTCTATAGCCAATGGGATCTACACAAGTGGACAGGCACAAGAAAGCTGAAGATTTATTCAACTTGATAATGCACGTGCTGATCACAGGATGTAAAGCAGATATTTTGGCTGGATGAATATTGGCCTATGGATAAGTATACCCGTGTTGTAATCGTCTCTCTTAAGATATATATGTATCATTTGTAAACAGAGGGAGAAGTTGCTTTTGTGTTCTATATTAAGCTGATATCGAGTTGAGAGAGAAAATGGGCGATTGAGAAAACAAAGGGTGAAAGGGTTAGGGTTTGTGCTGGCGAGTGAAAAGAGAGGGGTTTACAATCTCTCTTGTGCTTGATCTGAAGGAAACTCTTGTATAAGCTCTATGCTTTCACAGATCCTTTTAATAAATCGATCTTAGAGGCTGTTCCTACTGTGGATGTAGGCCATTAGGGCCGAATCACATAATCGATGTGTTTTTTCTCATTTTTCTTTTACTGCTTTTATATTTTTGTTGTTTAATCTTGCTGTTCTAATTTCTTGGTTCTGGATCTGCTAAATCTGAGACTCGTGAAACCCTAGATTTTGTATCTTTTCAAATCTTGGTATATTTCTTGTTAAACAGACAAAGGAAATCATTTTAATCAAACAATTGGTATCTAGAGCCTAGTTTCGAATGGTAACCACTAAGTTTGACATAGAAAAATTTACGGGGAACAATGACTTCGGTCTTTGGAGAATAAAAATGAGGGTCCTGCTCATCCAACAGGGCCTACAGAATGCCATCACGGGACAAAAGAAGAAGGGCTTATCTTCTTCTGAAACTGGTAAGGAGGAAGTCTCTAAAGACATCCTCCAAAAGGCACATAGTGCCCTAATAATATCTCTTGGGGACAAGGTCCTAAGAGAAGTTGCTAATGAAGAAATAGTTGCGGGGATTTGGCTTAAACTGAAAAATTTGTACATGACTAAGTCCTTAGCTAACAGATTGCATAAAAAAACTCGCCTATACACTTTCAAGATGACCCCTGGGACTACTATAGGGCAGCATCTTGATGAATTTGACAAGATCGTTTTAGATCTTGCTAACATAGATATTAAAGTGGAGGATGAGGATCAAGCCATCCTACTACTGAGCTCCTTGGATTCTTCTTACCTTAGTTTAAAGGAAACAATGATGTATGGAAGGGCCACTCTTTCTTTAGAAGAAGTTTAGTCTGTCCTGCATACTAGAGAACTTCAAAATAAGGTAGAAAATAAACAAGAACAGGGTGAACGGCTTTCTGTTAGAGGAAGAACTGAAAAGAGGGGGAAGAAAGGCAAGAGTGAAAACAAGAGAAATAGATCTAAATCTAAGGGAAAGCAACTGGAATGCTATTTGTGTCATAAAGAAGGGCATGACTGCCCTGATAAGAAATCTGGTCAAGGGAATAAAGTAAAAGAGGAAGGGGATGTCTCTATGGTACTAGAGGGATATGAAAGTGCTGAGGTATTAAATGTATTCTAAATAGATTCAGGAAATGAATGGATTTTGAATTTAGGTTACTCATTCCACATGTGTCCTATTAAGGAGTGGTTTGAAACCCTGTCTGAGGTGGAGGGAGGTTATGTAATTCTAGGTAATAATAAGTCTTACAAAATCATGGGAATAGGGTCTATTAGGTTGAAATTACATGATGGTATGATTAGACTGTTGAAAGAAGTCAGGTATGATCTTTGGGCATGCTTGATCTGTCAGGCTATACCTTTAAGTCTGAGGCATGGAAAATTAGAATTACTAAAGGCTCTGCTACTGTGATGATAGGGGTAATAAAAAATGGGCTATATACCTTAGTTGGCAAGACTATAACTGGAGAGGTATCCTCTATGCAGAATACTGTTGATAATAAATTTGTGCTTTGGCACAAAAGACTATGGCACATTAGTCAAAAGGGTCTTATTGAACTAAAAAATCAGGGCCTATTAAAAGACACAAATTCGGATAATTTGCCTTTTTGTGAAGATTGTGTCTATTGGAAGGCTAAGAGAGTTAGTTTTAAGAAAGCAACCCACTTGATTAAACAACCCTTGGACTATGTACATTTTGACCTATGAGGGCCTTTTAGAGTTGTCTCACATGGTGGAGGAAGTTATTTTCTCTTCATCATTGATGACTATTCAAAAAGGGTGTGGATTTACATTCTTAAACATAAAAGTGATACATTTAAAAAGTTTAAGTAATGGAAATTCCTTGCAAAGAATCATATAGGAAGAAAAATTAAAACCCTAATGACTAATAACGAGTTAGAGTTTCTATCAACTGAGTTTAATGATTTCTATAGTAAGGAGGGGATTCTTAGGTACAAGATTGTGAGGGAAACCCCTCAACAAAATGGCCAGGCTAAGAGGATGAATATGATCATTTTGGAAAGGATGAGATGCATGTTGTCTAATGTTAGTTTACAAAAAATATTTTGGGTAGAGGCTACCCACACAGCTGTACGTTTAATCAATAAATGTCCTTCCTCTACAATAAGGTTTAAAACTTCACACCAATTGTGGTTTTGAGAAACCCCCATACTATGATTATCTAAGAATCTTTGGCTGTGTTGCTTATGCACACTCCAGAACAGATAAATTAGACCTTAGGGCTCTAAAATGTATTTATGTGGGTACCCTGAACGGGTTAAGGGGTATAAACTGTGGGTTGATAAACCAGGTGGACAGAAATGTATTATAAGTAGGGATGTGACCTTCAATGAATCCCAAATGACTAAAATACAGAAATTAGACTCAGACCAAACCCAAATAAAGTCTTTAGGTGGAGTCCAATTTGAGGTGGAGCAGGTAAATCCTACCTCTGAATCTCAATCTGGTTTAGACAGAAACTCTGAGGTTACAACCTTAGAGGTATTAGATCAGGAAGAACCTGCCTCTTATAACCTGGTAAGAGACAGGAAGAAAATGACTATCAAACCACCTCAAAGGTATGGTCAAGCTAAACTTACAACTTTTGCTTTGACTATAGCAAATGAGGTGGTTTACCAAGAACCAAGGACCTATAAGGAGGCTATTGCTAGCAAGGAGGCATCTAAACGAATACTTGTTATGCATGAGAAAATGGAGTCTCTTAAGAAAAATAAAACTTGGGTATTATTTACAAAGCCAAAAGGAGCTAAATTAGCTTGATCTAAATGGATCTTTAAAAAAAAAAAAAGGCATACCAGGAGTAGAAGGTACTAGGTACAAGGCTAGACTAGTGGGTAAGGATTTTACCCAAAGAGAGGAAATTGATTTTAATGAGATTTTCTCTCCTATAGTAAACCACAGTTCCATTAGGTTGCTGGTTTCATTCATTGCTTCTGAGGACTTGCATTTAGAGGAATTAGATGTTAAGACAGCATTTTTACATGGTGAACTTGAAGAAACTATTCATATGCAACCCCCTGAGGGATTTACAAATGAGATTGAATCAGACCAAGTATGCTTACTTAAAAAACCTCTCTATGGTTCAAACCAGTCACCTTGACAATAATATAAAAGGTTTAATACTCACATGCTTGAAAATGGTTTTAAAAGAAGTTGCTATGATAGTTGTGTCTACTATAAAGATGTAGATGGAATATTAATGTGAGATCCTAGGTTTATGTACCTTATGTATTAGTGTTATTTGATGGTATGTGAGATCTTTAATTTTAGTATTTTTAGTTAGTCTATTTAACTATTGATGTTGCTCCTTGCATTTGAATACTTATCATTATTATTATTTTGGGGTTTAATTATTTATTTCTTTAGTTGTGCTTATATTTAAATATTTAGTTAATTCATCTTTTTCTTAATTAGTTCTAAGTTAAATAGTGAGTTAAATTATTCTCTTATTACTTTATTGTGATGTATTTAATTTAATGCTTGAATTTAATCTCATTATCTTATTATGTGGCATTTAGATTAAAGTGTTGTAATTTATTTTATTTTTATTTTATGTGTTTTGGTTTTATATTATTTTATTTAAAGATTTTTAGAATGGGCTTGTAAACTTATATATATATATATATATATAAGTGTTTATGTTTTGGGTTTTTAATGGTTTTGGAAAATAGCCCAAGCCCAAGTGTTTGTAAGCTTGGCCCATGTAGCTAATTCAACCCCTTTCCTATGCTTATTACGTTGTTGCCCAGCATTCAGCACTTAGGTGAATTGAGTCCCTTCTAATTTGGGCGCCAGCCACTTCATTTGTTGCAAAACGACACCGTGAGCTAAGTGTAAATGGAAATTCAGTTCCTTCAAATGCACGACGCCATTTAAGTTAGTGTTCATGTGATTTAATTAGGGGTGTAAATGGTCCGGTCCGGTCCGGTCCGGTCCGAGAAATTTGTGGACCGATTTCATTCGGTCCAAGAATTCTCTCACCCTGGACCGGACCGAACAGGAGTTCGGTCCATACCGGTCCGGTCCAATTCGGTCCGGGGGCGGTCCGGTCCGGTCCAGGGGTGCCCCATATAATTTAATGAGCTAAATTTAATATATAATTCTATAATAATCAAATATTTTTTTGGTCCAAATTTAATTATTATAAATTATAATATGTTAATATTATAAAAGTATATATATTATATATTAATATGTTAGTATATATTATATATTAAGTATGTTAGTAAATTATAACTAATAGTCTAATAGTCTAATAACACTTTTACATTAGTATATGTTAATAAACTATAACTAATAAGTAATAACATTATTACAATTTACATTAGTATATTATATATTTATATGTTAGTAAATAGTGATAAATTATTAATAATATATTAAATAATAATAATACACTTATTATTTATATATTAATATATAAGAGTATATATTATCTATTAATATATTAGTTAATATTAAATATTAAGTATATTAGTAAACTATAACTAATAATCTAATAGTCTAATAATATTATTACATTAGTATATGTTAATAAACTATAACTAATAAGTAATAACATTATTACAATTTACATTAGTATATTATATATTTATATGTTAGTAAATAGTAATAAATTAGTAATAATATATTAAATAATAATAATACACTTATTATTTATATGTTAATATTATAAGAGTATATATTATATATTAATATATATTAATATTAATATTAAAATTTATATATTATTATTTATATATACATATATTTAAAAAAAAAATTAAAAAAAAAAAAAGGATTCGGTCCGGTCCGGTCCGGTCCAGGGGGATGAACTCCCTGGACCGGGATCGGACCGGAATTTTCCGGTCCATATATTTTTTGGACCGGACCGGACCGAACTCCAACCGGTCCGGTCCGGTCCCGGTCCAGGACAACCGGTCCGGTCCGGTCCGCCGGTCCGGTTCGGTCTTTTTACACCCCTAGATTTAATCTCCTTCATTTCGCTCGACATAGGCAACCAGCAACAGCTTTTCCATCGGTTCTTCTTCTTTGTTAACGTGGGTTTCGTCTCTGTTCACCCGTGAGTTCAAGATCAAATCTTGCAGCCTTTCTCTTCTTCATTCCATCCACGCGTTATTTCATCAAACACGCGTTATTTTCCGTCAAATTTCGTAGTCGATTTGTGCATCATGTGCCCGGATTTTCTTCTAAAACAGTGAGCATCCAGCCTTGTTTGCCTCTGATTTTTCATATGAAAAGCTGGTGATTCTCTTCCTTTTTTAGCATGGTTGACTTGGTTCAGTATTGGTGAGTTTGCACGTGATTTATCCCGCCAAAAATTAGTGATCTATAGTTGGTTTTATACTTATAAAATGGCCACCGAACTATGTGGAAAACCACTCTGAAAATCAACTCTTATTACTTTGCTCTGTTTTGGGTCTAAAACCATGTGTTTAACTACTTTGTTTTATTCGTTTCTTCTTCTCAACTCAAACTAGAATATCTCCTCTTCAAAACCCATCGAAATCCGAAAATGATAGTGGGGCTTTCATTGAATATTTTCTCGCCGTAAAATCACAGTTTTACATCGCTTACGATACTCTCGATAAGCATTTTCTCTAATTTAAATGATTAATCTATTTATATGCTAATCTTAATGTATTTTTGTAGTATAATTTTATTTATGATCAAGTGTTCAGTTTAGTCAAATAATAATTGCATTTTATTTATTTACATTAAGATGATTAATTTATTTAGTTTATAATAATTTGGATTATTATCTGAGTTGGTTGTATATGAATAAATATCGTTCTATTTACGTTAACTGTTTAATTAATTTTGTTAATATTATTTATTGTTGTTATTGATGTTGCCTTATTTTATTGGTTCATGTTTACGTCTATTTTTAATTATTTTAGTTGTTTCCAATATTAATAATTAATTATTTGTAATGATTTATATACATTAGCACATTGGGCGTGGCTATAGGAACGAGTACGCCGTTGGAAGTGCGAAATCGCTATTCGGCATTTTGGTAACTTTGGAGATTTTTAACGAGCGTATTGTAAGTATTTTCCAAATAAAATTTAAGAATTAAATATATTTTCTATTAACAGCTGTGTGTTTGGTTGATGATTGAACTTACTGATTGTTGGATAATTGTTTATGATGGTACGCATTGTGTAATTGCACACTGGTTCATGTGTATAATTGATGTTTTGAGGTTTCTATATGAGACTTAGTTTTTGGTATGTTGAAATGATTTAATTGATCGGTTTTAAATGAGGTACAATAGGGATGGCGGTTTAATCCCGCTTGTGATTCTTGTCTACAGTAGTATTACTAAGTTTATGGATTATAATAATTTTGACAGAGTCATAACAGTGACGACGATACGTAACGTCCGCTATGGTCTATGTGTGTGGATGTCATATTTGGGACGGCGATACGTAATACCCAATATGATTAGTATGGGGATGTCGTGATCGGGATGACGATACGTAACGCCCATTATGATTGGTGATGTGTGAATATCATATTGGGGACGACAATATATAACGTCCATTATGATTGGTGATGTGTGGATGTCATATTGGGGACGACGACACGTAACGCCCACTATGATTAGTGTATGAATGTCATAATGGAGACGACAATACGTAACACCCATTATGATTGGTATGTATGTCATATCGGGGATGGCGATACGTAATGCCCGATATGATTGGAGTGTTTGTGTTATGACGAGAACGGCGATACGTAATGCCCGTTTGACTGGCATGAATATGGGGTAAGTAGGGATGGTTGTAGAGTCCCGCCTGCGATACCCGTCTATTGTGTTAATTGGTTTTACGTAGACCATTTTCTAGAAAAATGATTGTGGTTTTAATAGATTTTACGTGTATCATTTTCTAGCAAAATGATGGATGTTTTCAATGAATTTATTTTGGACTAAAATGGGATTTTGGCGTGTGTTTATTTTATATATTTTGAGGAAGATGATTTTGAGTTTCATGCATATGGTATCGTGTTCATGCGTTTTGTTGTTGCATGAATATATTTTATATTTTATAGTTTGTTTGGGTTGTACTTACCTACAATGCCATTTTTGACGTCGTAGATTTTGGATGCAGATGTCGATAAAGCTAGACTGAGGAGGCGGCTCCGCTGTTGAAATTTCGTACATAATTTATTATCTTAGAAAATGTATTTCCCCTTTTTATAAATGTATTTTTATGATTTGTATTTGGGATGATTGTATTAAATCTCCTATTGGAGAATTTGTATTAAAACTGTTTTATAAAATAATTCTAAAAATTATGTACTTAGATATTGACTTTATTTATCTACTGCTTTTATTTATACATGACACGTGTTCACACACTTAGCACTTGACGTTAGAAATGCGTGACTTGTGTTGTCTAAATATGGGCATTAGGGGCGTCACAATTAATACGTGTGACGCCCCTAACTCTCACGTATATAAACACGAGAATCAAGACGTCGGAATGTTGACAACATGGATCACACACTCCGAACGTCAAATACTAAGTGTATGAATACGTCACACACCTTCGTAGAGTACTAAAATGAGTACAATTTAGATGGCTACTTTTTAACTACCAACAGCTACCTATACAGAGCTAACTCATGCAACCCATTCTGAAATCTACACGTACTCTTACAAAGACAGAAACTATAGAAAACCTGATTAATCCTGATCTTCTTGGAAATAGACGGATCCTAATAATGGTTTAAATACACTGCTCGTGCGAGCTAAATGTGTTGGTACAACAATATATATATACCATACCCACATGATTTTATTTTAATCTCAATACTATGTAATATATAGCATATTTATCAGTAATAAATAATAAAAAATTATCCAACAAAATATCATCTAATGCTGATAAATATTAAATTTTATAGTTAAAATCATAAAATTATTTTAGGTATTTTAAATAATAATGTAATCATGTTAAATATATATGTTTTCCTTATAAGTTTAAATAAAATCTTGTGCATTGATGAAGAACGTCAAACGTTAATATATATGAAGAATGAAATATCAAACGTAATTTGTTATGTAAAAGAAAATTCGTTTTCTAGCCCCGTTAGACGACATTTGTCATGTAACAAGAAAACTACTAGTCGTTTTCTAGTTGTTGCACGGTATAATCTGTTAGATAACAAGAAAACTATCCACTGGAATGCTTCATGAGTCGTTATAAGTAATTGATCTATTCTGGTTTTAGAATAGATAAGGAAAACCAGAGTTCTTCTTCTAATTAAGATATCCCTCCATCTCGTAATTCTCAAGAAAAAATAGTATTTTTTGAGTTGTTTTATTAATGATAGTATTTCAAACAATTCTTTAACTTTATAATATTTTTACTCAATTTTTTCTGTCAAATATAATAAAATCTTCACTCAAACCGTTTCACTACTATTCTCAAAATTCTAATTTACTCCAAGTCTCCGAACATGCCGTGTTCAAAAAGCTTTCTATGATGATCAAGTTCAAATATTCAAGCTCTCTGATTTTGTTTGTTAAGAGGCAAAGTTAGTCAATGCTTGATCAAGATGGACACTCCCATGCCGTTTCCATCTTGCATGCAAGGATACCAATGCTTTCCATCCCGTGCATGTTCTTCCTTGCATATATATGTGCCATGCGTGCTATATATTTTCCTAGCCTGGAAACGCATCGTCTGGTCCACCAAAAGCTGCAGAAAAGAGAAACAATGTACGGAGGTCAGGAAATTTTTATAAATTTGCATTCATATGCTTTGGAGTACTACTTATATATACGTATCAGCTATATATGACACAAATTTTCTTTCCCTAAAGTTCTCACATTAAGTAAACCAGTTCGTGAAGAGCATTAAATACAGTAATTAACCAGACAATTAACTGGCGACAAGCATAACATGAGGATCATAAGAATATCAAATAGATAAATAGATTATATATACCAAACAAGAGCTGAAACTGAAAAATCAAAAGAAGAAAAAGAAAAAGAAGGGCCAATTAGACCGGAACGAAATTAAAGTTATTTTCCAAGTTAAAGCAAAGGGTATGTAGCATCAATTGGACCGTGAACACTACAAGAAAATAGAGTTTTTGTGATTAATATTTGTGATTAAGAGACTATTTGCAACTCATGTTGTCTAGAAATAGTCATTTTGCAAAAAATAATTAATCATAAATAAATAATTTTTTTATAGTGTTGGCCTTCACCTTTCTCGATTACCCAAGTTATAAAAGAAAATATCGAGCAAACAATATTAGGGCTCTGTCCAACTTAAGTTTGGTAACATTCGAACACCCATATAGCTTTTCTCTCTTTCCGGATTTCTAAGAAATTTTGATAAAGCAAACCTTATATATATATGGGGTTCTTGACTACTCCATTTCCACCCTGGAGTTTGTACAGTTTATTTTCTTGGTGCAGCTGCAAGTTATTATATGAATATCAAAGAATTGACTCCGCGACCACTCGGTTGGACAGCCATATGGATCAAAATTCAATTTCTGATTCAGCCAGAACAAATTCCATAAGGCAGAAATGCCGTAAGTGGAGCCATGCATTGAAAAAAGTGCGTGAGATGATAGATAAAGCAGTTTGATTTGGGTCTGGGAAAAGATCAAGAGAGAAATTAATCCAGCCGAAATGCAGAGTCATATATACAACTCTTTGACTGATATACCTTTGTTAATCAGTGCCTCCGTGAGTTCATGGATACCTTCATCGATCAGCACCTTAATTATAAACCAATCGAAGGCTCCCATGAACAAGTTCTATCCAATGCCCGTTTGGGTGTATTCGAATAGACGACACCCAGAGCCTATATATATACATATATATATTTGAACCAAAAGCGTAACAATGTAAAGTCCAATTCATAATGAGAGGGGAAAAACTAATTAAATGGTTTGTTGATTTGAAAAAGAAAATAAACGGAGTCAATAAAGAGTACTGATCACTACCTATAAAGAGATCAATTAAAAAAAATCAAATTAACAAAAAAAAGTTGTACGCCTAGGGGTTCTGTGTGTCTGCATGAGAGAGAGAGAGAGAGAGAGAGAGAGAGAGAGAGAGAGAGAGAGAGAGAAGACTCTTACATTTCTGGTGAGGCACATGGAATGTGATAGTCTGGTAATCCACCGATTCGATGAGACCCGAAGCCTTGGGAATCAAATTGCTCTGGAAAATCACTCGGAAAGGCAAATAGAAGAGAGAAAAATGAGTGAAAATTATGATTATAATAGGCATAATAAAGTCTAAACTAATCATGATCAACATGTTGAAGGAAAAGAACCTGGGTTTCCACCTTTTGCAGCTCCGGAAGGGAAAATCCGTGCATGAAGAGGCCTTGAACTCTTATCGCAGAGGTCATACCGAAACCCTAGGCCTAGGAAATAACCTCTCCCACCAGTGAATTGAACACTGCCGGAGTCGGCAATGGCTAGATCAGCCATAGATCACAAATTGCAGGACAAGGACCACGTGATGCAGATCAAGAAGCTCACTGAAAATGTCGACCAAATCGTGAGCTTCCCCTCTTCTAGATATCTAGTCTCTGAGTGCTTAAGAAAAATGAGTCTCTCCCTCTTTAATTTATAGGACTGTTTTTCCGTTTCGTCTTGACAACGTACGCTGCATGCCCAACGGGCAGTTTAGATAACGGGCATCTTTCCTACTGGAAAAATAAAAATTAACAAATAAAAATCTTTTTAATTAATCAAATTCGAATAATAGTACCTTATTTAGATTTTTTTTGAATGAAATAGACAGATCTGTTTACGCTCCTATGATGTGAATGTAGTTTCCTGAGAAAGAAATGAGAATCTATTTTCATCAGATATGAGTTGTAATATTTACGCAAAATCAATTTGGATTATTCCATGCGCGTACTACTTTTATTGTCATTATATCAGCGTCGTAAATGCAAAATAAATGACGTCTATTTATGCTAGAATATGATTTTTTGTTAGTATTTTTAATGCTAGATGTTCATTATGGAGTTATTACCTTTGTAAAATCCCAATACATAAATGTGGATCCTAATTCTTTTAGTTATATGTAAAAACTAAAAATATATTTCCAACCATCTTTACGGTTTTATATTTTGGAAAAAGAAAGAAATTATCACTACAAGATGATCAGCTTTTATTCCCTATATATCAAGGCTAGATGTATAGTCTATTTTCGTTTTTGAACATTTTGCACAAAACAATGTTACGTATGTAGCATAAGATCAAGAACATCAATATTATTGTTAAGAAAAATGCTAGTATGTCTACCAAGTTTGACAATTCCTTTTGACACTTCATGTATTTTATTTTATGTTTTTAATTTTTTTTTTTACTTAATGGTGAAGGAAGTAATTATTAGTGTTTTAATATTTTTTAAAAATATTTTCAAATGATAAAAAGAATCAAGATAAAAAAAATGAAGAAAACATAAAACCTAAAATTTACACTACTACAAGAAATAGGGGTACTTGCGACCAATTAATTGCAACTAACAAGACTATTTGCGATGAAATTGTACTATTCAGGCGGCAGATAACACCACTTATATTGTTAATGAATGCAATACAACAGTAACTAGAAACAATACCATGATTCCCCCATTAATTCCGAATCGGATGCCTGGTCCAACAGCCATGGAAACTGCATCGATCTAAACACTACAAGGTGAGAAAATAAGTTTGACAATAACAATATGCATGTGATCTATGATAATGGCCGCAACAAATGTAAATAGAAAATAATGACGTGCATGCGCATACACAAACACAGAGTGATTTACATTTATATGGTAATTCATTGATTCGATATGAGAAGGAAGCCTCTGAATGCCGATCTTGATATCTAATTCTCTTCTTGTTTGATAATTTGAAAATATCTCTACTCTCCTCCATCTCAAAACATGAAAGATCAAAGAGAATAACATGACGCCTAATGTTCAGTATAGTTGATAAAAGAGGCCGCATGGATCGGGCAAGGAATTGCCAAAGCTTGCGAGGGGTCGAAAGGGCTGGATTTGTGGCTACTGGGAGCGGTTTGAGGGGCTTTTTGTAGAAGTCTTGAAGCTCAAAAAGGCAACACAATGAAGGACTGATGGAGGAACATAAAGAATTGTGAATACTACGATATTGGAGTTTGCATTACTATATATGTGCAAAATTTTATTTATGTAACATATATTATTGCCTGATTTATTCTACAAAATTCACATGCATCAAATATTCTATAATTGAATGTTAAAAGGCAATTACAAAAAGAAAAATGTTACTTTTCATCTTATATTAAATTTTATCATTTTCAGTCACACATTTTGATCTAGCAAATTTTAATTGATTGGTGATAATAAGTGTATAGTGATAATATATAGGATGAAGAAGAATATAGACTTTCAAAAAAAAATCAAAATAAATAAAGGAAAGTTTTTTCAAAGGAAATCGATTCGAAATTTTGGAGATTAAGCATGATGGACAACGGCTATGGGTCAAGATGCAGGTCCCGTTTGATTGTTAAACTCATTTGATTCAATTCAGTTCAATTTAATTTTAAATTAAGTCTAATATTCAAATACCAAATTCTCAAATTATTAAACTCATTTAAGTTCAAGATCTGTCTATATGTAGGACTCATAAACTTTTCAATTCAACATTTATTTACACATAAAACCCACAAATTTTTTCAACTTTTCATAAAAATATCTAAATTTATCCTAATATCCAAACACATTTAAACTCATCTTAACTCTACCATATCAATGCATTACTATCTCCAAGGCCATGTCAAAAACAACACAATAACACATCAATACATGCCAAGCGCGCGAATGAAACTATGTAGGGGCTAGACCCAAGAGGTTCAGAGTGTTGCGCACCGAACGGATAAAGGGGAGCTGCACCCCATGGATTAGGGCATAGACCATCAGAGTCATATCACTGGCGCAGCCCTTTCTATCAACACACCATGCCTTCAAAATATAAAGATCCAAGAGTTAGAATGCGGATGCAAGACCTCATGAACTTGGTTTGGTCCTGTTCACTTAAAATGGAATGTCAAGAGAACTCCTCGAAAGAAATAGGGATTTAAACTGAGAGAGGATTTGGCAGCAGAATGAAAGGAAGCCCCCATCAAGATCTAGCCAAAAGGCCTATTATGAGTACGTGAATAACCACGACCGGCCATTGTAACACATGGATAGAAAGAACGAAGCTTGTAGAGAAGCAAAATAATAATAATAATAATAAGAAAAGGGAAATGAAACAAAAAGGAATGCAAAGTCTATCACAAGAAAAAAGGAATGAATCGGGAAAATGGAAAAAGGAAATGTAGTCGAGCAATTTCTTGGAAATTCGAAAGGTTGGCTACGTCGACAGTTACAATTTCATTTTGAATAAAAGCAATTGAAATCGCAAGAATAGTTACAGTTAACGTGGCCCACATTCCTAAGAAATGGGTAAGAGCATAGACCAACACACTAGCTAGTATGAACCCTCAACGGTGTAAGGAAAAATGAAACTGGACAAATGCCAACAGGCTATGAACATGGGATAAGAGGCCAGGTAAGCGCAAAGGATGCAAAAATATTTAATTTCTTATGTGCCAACACAAATAAAATTAGCAGAATAATTGTAAGAAATATTTTAGCCTCTAAGTAGCAAAACCCACGGCCAGAAGACAAGCCCAAATTGTTGGGCCTGGGGCTGGGAGACCCACAATCATATGGCTAATGTCTCCACAGGGAATTTGTGATAAAGCCCCAACACATCCATATATGTCCATCTATAAATAGCCTAAAGAGATAACAATTACTTTATTGGACTTCTTGATACACTTATACTTATATTACTTATTTAACTTTGGCATCGAAATTTCTGTCAATGGCCTAATGCTACCCAGAGCTGCCCTTTATTGGCTGCAGACCATCCATACATTTGATGGTGTAAAAATACATCCTTTATATTCGGTCAGGATGAATGAAATTTGTAATAGGGTGACTCATTTGATCTCAATCAGCCAGCTTAGTTCTAAATTAATGGTATTCATAAAGAAATTGCATAGGGAGAAAATTTCAAGTAGGCCAAAGCACCAGGCCGGCCGCTGGGTATTATAGAAAAAAATATCAAATAATATATTATAAATTAAAAATATAATTAAAATAATGAGGATTTCATGTTAGGGTGGGTATAGTGTTATAAATTAAGGAAGAGGGAGACCCCTACCATCCATATCAATTGACCATAAAGGGATCCCCTAGTCCACTCTTTGGAGATGTTGCCACCACCCTCACAGGTGGGTGTCCTTTTTAATTCTGTCTTAATTAATTTCATTTCATTCATAGGGGCTTCATCACTTGTAGCTAGAAAAGAAATATAGAGAAGTAGTCAGACGTTTACTTGATCTACGTTTCAAATGTCGACTAGTGTTACTTTGGTTCTGTTTCTATAATGAGTGGATCCCGACAGGAGATCGTAACAGTGCAAATTTAATTTTTTTATATTATTTTTCATGCATTTTTTAGCATTTCTAAGTATTTTAAAAAAATCATAATATTATTAAAAAAAATATTTTTTTTTTGAATCGCTAAAAGACTACTGTCAAAGCCCCGTGTGTGGATTTACCATTTCTCTTCTATAATTGGTACGGCCAATAAAATTTTTGATCAGTTGGTTGTAAATTTGCATTTCATACATGAGAGAGAGAGAGAGAGAGGGAGGGTTTTAATTAATTAGAAATAATTAGGGAGTTTTTATACCCATGCGCTTGCATATATATAATTCTTTCTCCTTTTTTTTTTTTTTTGGCTTTTGTAATATTTATATCCTTCAAGTTATAATGATACATGTAAAATCAACTTCATAAATTATTAGTTATTATAATTGTGCTTTAAAATAAAGATATTTGTGTAAAATAATATTACCTTTATGAGTTATTTTTATAAAAATAACTCTCATTTAAAACATGATAGTTATTAAAAAAAAATGTATATCTATCATTTTTCATATCCTAATTTTGATCGAATTTGAAATTTTATCATGGCTTGGACTTCGTATAGATAATTTCTTTCCAAGTTCAAAACTTTCAATAGTACTGATAGCTAGTACGTACCTAGCTACTCATGTTTTCTCAGGACCAGACTCTACCTAACAACAAAGTACTAAAAATAATTTCGTTACCGTTAAATCACAAGTACTTATATATATATATATATATATTAATTATATTTACATCATGTACATGTATCATCAAAATTAAGCCCATTACAATCTACGAAAACTTCCCATGCAAAAAAGGATGAAGTACTAGAGTATCTTTTGATATTTTGAGAATTCTCAAAACTTCTCCTAATGAAATTTTTAAAACACATGATCATTTAAATACGAAATATTGTTCAATTTTTTTTAATTTTTCAAAATTTTTCATCAAATTATTACCTAATAATAATTTAAGTACATGAAAACTCAATAAAGCTTTTACAAACTCTAAAATAAAATTTATATTCAAACATTTCTTTTACTTAAGACTTAATCGTGTACAATATTTCAATTCAATTTTTTTTTTCTCATTTTCCAAAATTCACTAAAGCATCTACACTCAAACTGTTTCACTATTATATATTCTCAAAATTCTATTATATCCAAGTCTCTAAACATGCAGCCGTGTTCAAAAAGCTTCCTATGGAGAGTTCAAATATTCAAGCTCTCTGATGTTGTTTGTTAAGAAGCAAAGTTAGTCAATGCTTGATCAAGATGGACACTCCCATTCCGTTTCCTTGCATACATATATACATATATGCATTGTTTCTTGCATATATGTGTGCCAATGCTTGATATTTTCCTAGCCTGGAAACTTATCCGCTGATCACCTAAAGCTGTAGTAAAAGAGAAATAATATAAGCATGTCAGGAAATTTTTATAAATTTGCATTTCATATACTTTGGAGTACTACTTATATGCATATATCACATATATATGACAAAAGTTTTCTTTCCCTAAAGTTCTCGCGTTAAGTAAACCAGTTGAAGAGCACTGAATACGTACAGTAACCAGACCATAAACTGGCGACAAGCATATATAACATGATGATCATCATACAAATACCAAAAATATATAGAATATATATATATATATATATATGCCAACCAAGAGTCGAAACTTGTAAGTCAAAAGAAGAATAAGAAAAGGACGGCCAATTAGACAGGCAGGAAACTAAAGTTATTTTCGAAATTAAATCAAAGGATATGTAGCATGCATCAATTGGACCCCTTCATTTTCTCCATTACCCAAAGTAAAAAAAGAAAATATATAAGCTGTCCAACCTAAGTTGTAACATTCGAACACCCATATAGCTTTTCTCTCTTTTCGGATTTCTAGGAAATTTTGAGAAAGCAAACTATATATATGGGATTCTTGACTACCCCATTTGCACTAGCGTGGAGTAATTTTTAAAGTTTATTTTCTTGTTGCAGCTGCAAATTATGAAATGAATATCAAAGAATTAACTTGGCGACCAATCAGTTGGACAGCCATATATATGGATCAAAATTCAATTTATGATTCAACCAAAACAAATTTCTTACGGCAGATATGCCATAAATGGAGCCATTGACAAGGGTGCCTGAGATGATAGACGATAAAGCAGTTTCATTTCTAAGTACTCTTTGTTAATTTATCAGGACCTCCCTCATGAGTTCATGGATATATACCTTCATCAGTACCATATCGACTATCAATCGAAAGCTCTCATGCGGAAGTTCTATCCAATGCCCGTTTGGGTGTGTTCCAATAAACAATACCCAGAGCCTAAATATATATATGAACCAAAAGCATAAGAAATTACATAAAATGCATGTAAAGTCCAATTCATGATGAGAGGGGAATTAAAACAATTAAATGGCTTGTTGATTTGAAAATAAAGAGGCCGAGTCCATAAAGACTGATCACTACCTATAAAGAGATCAATTAAAAATAAGGAAAATGTTAGAGAGTATTCACACTCAAGATACTCCCTCTCACATGAACAGTGTATGAACAGTGTTGTGTACTGTTCATGTGAGAGAGAGTATCCTGAATGTGGATACTCCCCACCATTTTTCCAAAAATAAAAACTCAAATTAACAAAAACAGTTGTGCACCTGGGATTGTGTGTGTGTGTGTGAGAGAGAGAGAGAGAGAGAGAGAGAGAGAGAGAATGACTTACATTTCTGGTGAGGCACACGCAACGTGATAATCTGGTAATCCACCGATTCAATGTGACCACGAAATCTTTAGAAACAAACTGTTCTGGAAAATCACTCGGATTGGCAAATAGAAGAGAGAAACATAAGCGAAACTTATGATTATATTAGGTATAATAAAGTTCAAACTAATCATGATCAACTATTGACGAAGAAGAGCCTGTGCTTCCAACCTAATTAATATGCATTTGGTTATGGGTTCGGGAGCGAAAATCTGGGTATGAAGAGTCTTAACGGGTCTTAACGGACTGTGTCGTGTCAACCCGTTATCTTAACGAGACGTGTTAGGATTGAAGTTTTTTATACGAAACCCTTAATGAGTCATGTTCGTGTTGACCCTTTAAGAATTATGTACACACCCTGACACGACACGAATACAACCCGTTAACACGTTTTGACACCCCTAAAGTTTTTGTTAGTATTTTTAATGCTGTTCTTTACGGACTTATTATCTTCGTAAAATCCGGCCAATGCATAAATGAGGATTTTTTTTTAGTTATATGTAAAAACTTATAACTATATATTTCCAACAACTTATACGGTTTTATATTTTGAAAAAAATAATAAAAAATACTACAACGTGATGATCAGTTTTTAATTTTATTCCTTATATACAAAGGCTATAGAGAATCTATACTTGGGGAGCGGACAGTTGTTTCCCCTCAATAATCAGCCCTCCAATAATTAGACGCCACACGTAAGCTATTATTTTACTTAGTCTACATTTATATACACTCTATCAAAAACCTACTTCAGTGCTTCCATGCCTCCCTCGCTTCTTCATCTTCCATTGCCAACCCAACCCAACCCAAACGAAGATCTTTCACAGCCTCTCGAGTTCCTAAACATAGAAAACCAACCTAAATCCTATACACAGAAATTCGTAGAAAGACACAAACAATTATAAACAAAAATAAATAAATAAATAAATTGGTCGAGAGTGATAGAGCATGTAAGAATGACTTCGACATCAAATCCAAAAGATTCCAGTTCTACTGAAAAAATAAGCCAAGACTCAAGGACGGGATTAATGATGGATGAATACAGAGCGCCAAAAAGAAAACGAAAAGACAAACCACGAACCAACTCAAAAAAAATGGCAGCTCTTTTGTTGACGACAGAAGTCAGAAATCCACTACGTGAACCAACATCGGAATTTGCGATGGTCTGGGTTTTGGATGTCTGGATGAATTTGGTAGTTTGGAGAAAATTTGGTAGACAAGGTGTGGGAGATCCTCTACTCCATCGAGTGCGAGATGCGAGGTGTTAGTACGCTTTTGGCTTGGGAGAACCGAGCCTTGCCGGTAAGCCGAACCTCGAGTACAACCTAGTGTGCAAGCCGAGCGAGCTTCACTCCCTGAAGAAGAGTTTGTATGATCACATCGCAACAAATTTTGAAACGAATCACAGAGCGGTGATAGGTCTGGAAGCTTCTAACCGAGATCTGGAAGAAGAAAAGCGGTATTTCTGATGGAAGCTTCTGATTTGATTGAACGGATCTAAGCTTCTGACCGAAATCGAGGGTTTCCAGGGGCGAAAGTAGCGTTTCTGCTGCCATTTATAAGCATTCCCCGGTGTGAACCTGGTCCAAACACCATGGGAACTGCATCGATCCAAACACCACAAGGTGAGATATTAAAATAATGTTGACAAGAATAATATGCATGTAGACCTATAATAATAGCCGCAACAAATGTATATAGAAAATACTAACGTGTATACGAATACACAAACAGATATAGAGTGATTTACATTTATATGGTAATTCATTGACTCGATGAGAGAACGAAGCTTTTGAATGTCGATCTGGATGTCTGATTCTCTTATTGTTTGATAATTTGAGAATATCTTTACTTTCCTCCATCTCAAAACATGAAAGATCGAAGAGACTAACACTACGCCTAAGCTCCAGTGCAGTAGATGAGGGAGGCAATATGGATCGGATAGAGGATCACGGCGAGAGCTTGCGAGGGGTCGAAAGAGCTGGATTTGTTACTCTTGGGAGCAGTTTGGGTGGCTTTTTTTTTTTTTTTTTTTTTTATGAGTAGTGCTAGGGATCTCCGTCCCGGCCACGTAATATAAAATCTTTTTACTTTTTTTTTTCATTTCATTTTTATTTTTTACAAAAACAATAAAATAATATATGGAGACAAAATATATGTAATTTTTTTAATTTTTTAATTTTTTTTTCTATTTAAAAATCCTCATGGAACCGCAACAAGATCCAAATGCCGAAGATACATATATTTACTATTTTCTTATAGAAAAACTTTTGAAGTTTAGAAAGGCAACAACGAAGAGCTGATGGAGAACATAAAGAATTGTGAATACTACAATATTTGAGTTTGCATTGCCATATATGTGCACAATCTTATTTATAACAGTTATTATTGCTTGATTTATTTTACTAAGTCCATATATCAAATATTCTATAATTGAAATTTTAATAAGGAATTAGAAAAAGAGGAATGTTACTCGTCATTTGTTATTAAATTTTGTCACACATTTTATCGTGGCAATTTTTAATTGATTAGAAATAGTAAGTGAACTATGGTGATGTTATATTTGTAAATCTGTACAATAATTTTTAGAGATAATGTGTTTGGTAATTCGAATTTACCGGGCCTCCAACATTGCTCTATGTATCGATGAGCTTCGATACTTCTTTTATTGAAATCAGATAACATAAATAGGCCAGAGGCAACTAACCATTTACAAGATGTGGGGCACGGCCCAACTAATAATATGGACACCACATAACTGACCCAAACAAACTAATAACAACCAAATAAATAATTGCCATGATGAGCTCAGTCGGCCCATGACAAACGACCATGATGAGCTCAATATTTGTAACTTATACCATAACACAAAACGACGCAGCTTGAGAAAATAAAGACATAACATCGGGTTTCAAGGGACACAAACCCTAATCTCATAACAGACCCCCCTTGTTAGGAAACCACCCTTAAGGTTAGGATTGTGCCTCCTTAGGATTTCTAGATCCTCCCATCTCGCATCTCCCTCGCCGGTGCCAAACTACTACACTAAGACCTCAATTCCTGCAATCCTCCCCTTCTTTTTATGCCTTCTTTGCAACACTTTCTCTGGTTTGGGCTCGAGGGATGCCTTGGGTGTGATGCTTGGCAAAGTGGTGTTTGCTTGTACTCTCTTTCCTAACTTTTTCTGGAGACATGAAATACCAGGTGGATCTTAGCTTCTATGGGTAGATCTTGTTATACACAAGTTAACCCACCCCGCGAACCACCTTAAAAGGGCCATAGTATCTTGGTGCGATCTTCAAGCTCCTTCGCATCACCACGATCATCTGTCTATAAGGCTATAACCTAAGGTAAACCAGATCTCCTACCTCAAGTGCTTGGTTCCCCTTTTTCTTGTCAATGAAGTACTTCATCTTTGTATGTGCTTCATGCAGATTTTCCTTGATGAGCTTGGCGATAAACTCACAACTTCGAAACTCTTCATCAATAGCTTGAACTTTGGTAGCCCTTAAATAGTATGGCAGCATTTAGGGAGGAGGTTGACCATAAAAAGCCTCAAAATGGGAGATCTTTGTTGATGTATGTACTGAGGTGTTGTAAGAATATTCAACTAAAGGTATTCACTTGGCCTAAACTTTTGGCTTGTCACTTGAAAAGCATATGAGGTAAAATTTGAGTACCTTGTTCATGGCCTCTATTTAGTCATCTATCTGAGGATGATACACTGTGTTTAGCAACAATTTCAATTTGCTTAACTTGAACATTTCCTTCAAGAAATAACTAGTGAATACTGGGTCTCAGTCACTGACTAGTGTCTATGGTAACCCATATAATTTGAACACATTGTCCAGGAAAACCTTAGCCATTGTCATGGTTGTGTAAGGATGTGTAATGGGCATGAAATAAGCATATTTGCTCAGTCTGACCACTACAACCAAAATCCATGTCTTGTCTCCTGAGTGGAGTAATCCCTTAATGAAATTCATGCTGATATCTTCCCAATTTCTGCTAGGTATTGGTAATGGCTAAAGCAACCCCAAAAGGTGGAGGGCTTCAACTTTACTCCTCTGGCATACATCACACTCCTTAATATGCATTCTGATATCCTTAATTCAGGCTAGTAAAACTCTATTTTTTTTCTTGTTTGTGTTTTCTGTACTCTTATGTAGCCCCCTAATACACTGGTGTGGAATTGGTGCAAGATCTACTGCTAGAAGAGAACCAATGACTTGAGAGCTAGTCTACCCTTGTAAAAGAATAGCTCTTCGGAATTAGTAATGAGATTGGTCCAGGTATCCATGATGGTAGTGGCTTATGAGCTATTATAATATGAAGTCCTATTGGTAAGCTTTCCTCAACTTCTCTACCCACTGAGCATGCACTCTACTAATTGCTTGCTTTTGAATGGGTTAAATTCTGTGTGTGGTTTAGGTTATTTTTATAGAGGATGGGTTATTGGTAGAAGAATTTATGGTGTTTTGTTTGTGGCTAGTTGGTTCTGTTTGACTTATGTTTGGGGAAATGGTTTTGTTACTACTTGAGTATTGGAATTCTAAGTATTGTACTCGAGATAGTGCATCTGCTACTGCATTACTCTTACCACTCCTATACTCTATTGTGAAGTCGTATCTAAACAATTTAGAGACTCATTTATATTGTGAGGAGGTCCCTACTCATTGTTCCAGCAGACATTTGAGTGCTTGCTAGTCAGTATGTACATTGAAGGACTGTCCCAATAAGTAGTACCTCAATTTTCTCACTACAATCACCAAGGCCAATAATTCTTTTTCATAGGTAGAAATGTTCAAATTTCTTCCCTTTAAAACCTGGTTGAAATAGGATATTGGGTCTTGGCTGCCCTTCTTGCATCAGCACAGCTCCCAATGATTCTCCTGTTGCATCACATTCCAAAATGAAAGTTTTAGTGAAATTAGGCAAGTTTAGTACAGGTGGACTTACTATTGCCTCTTTGAGTTTTTCAAATGCTCCTTATACTTTCTTATTGCAAGAGAAGAATTTTTCCTTAGAAGAAAAGTGAGTGGTATTGCTCCATAGCCTTTAACAAATTTTCTGTAGTACCTTATGAGTCCTAAAAAATCCCTTAAAACTTTAAGATTCTTTAGGATTTGACCAATCTTGCATAGCAATTAGTTTCTATGGGAAGCTTTTACTCCCCCATTGGAAATGAGATGCCACAAATATTCAACTTCTTTACTGCCAAAAACACATTTAAACAACTTGGCAAAAAACTATTCAACCTTTAAAACCTCCAAAATTCGTGTGAGATGTTCCGAATGATCTTACATTGACTTGTTGTATATTAAGATGTCATAAAAAAATTCCAGCATATACTCCTTAAATAGAGTCTAAACACTTCATTCATCACCCATTGGAAGGTAGAATGCATTAGTAAACCCAAAAGGCATTACTAAGAATTCATAATGACCTTCATATGTACGAAAGATAGTTTTAGAAAAGCCATCAAGATTTATTCTTATCTGGTGATATCTCGACCTTAAATCCAACTTGAAAAGAATTTCAACCCCCCTAATTTATCAAGCAACTCATAAATGTTAGGGATAGGATACTTATCTTTGATGTTGTCCTTGTTTAATGTACGACAGTCTACACACATCTTCCAGCTTCTATCAACTTTCCTACTACCAATACGAGTAAGGAGTATGGACTTTGGCTGCTCCTTATGCTACCATTCTTAACCAATTCAGCCATCAATTTTAACCCAGGTCCGAGAAGCCTATTTTAAACCATAAATAGCTTTTCGAAATTTGCAGACATGATTAGGTTTGGAGGGATCCTTAAACCCGATGGGTTGACTCATATAGACATCCTCAAGAATGTCGCCATGTAAAAATGCGTTATTGACGTCCATTTGTCTCAAAATCCAGCCTTGCACAACAGCAATGGTGAGAACTAAGCGAATAGGGGTTGGTTTTACATCGGGCCTAAAAGTCTCTGTGTAGTCAATGCTCGATCTTTGATTATATCCTTTTGCAACTAAACGGGCTTTAAATCGATCAATGGAGCCATCAGCCTTACACTTGACTTGAAAAACCCATTTACAACCTAATGGGTTACAATCTTTTAGGGGGTTGACAAGTAACGTTTTTAAATTCGTACTGTATTAGTCGGTATGGCTAAAATATGCCGTACCAGTTAGTTCTCTAGTACATATTTTAGGGGTATATCATTTTGGCCAAAATATTGGTCGTACCGGTCAATATTTCGGCCGGTACCGGGCACATCGGATTTTAAATTTGGCCATTCATTTTTTCCCCTTTTTTTGCTATTTTTTACTTCAATTCATACTAAACTAATTACATTTATATATGTTTATATATAATTATTCATATATTGATTATTATTTTGAAATATAATTTATATATAATTTTATTTTTATGTAAACTATCTCAAAACGGTACACGAAACGGTACTGGTACCGAAATATTTTGTTTCAGTACCTTGATCGGTATGCCCACTAGTACGATATTCAAAACTTTGTTGACAAGTTCCCATGGTATAAGAATTTTACACAAACAATTTCAATGGAAAACTTCCACACACTATTCATTACATTAGAGTCTGAATATATATACGGGCTACACATTCTGCTTTTGGCAAGTGTTTATGTACATCAACAGTAATTGTGAGGACCCGTAATTTTACTTCCTTTGAAATTTATTATTTTAATATTAAATATGTACTATTTGTTATTATTAAATATTGGATGTGTGATTTTGTTATTATTAATATTATTTTAGTGTGCTTGTGTTTAAAATATTTAGATATTTCATCTTTATTTAATAGTATTTCCATGTTTAAAAAGTAAGCTAATTTATTTCCTCGTTATTTTATTATGGTGCATTTAAGTTAATGATTGAATTTAATTCATTTATTTTATTATGTGAGTATTTAATTTAGTGTGTTATGTTTTAAATTACTTTATTTTATTTTATTTTATTTTCAAATTGAGCTTATTTAAGATTGTTTTGTTTTGGGTTGGGTTTCTTTTAGATGATTTAATATATTGAATGAGCCTTGTTTTAAACTCCTAGCCCATAAATATGAACCAGCCCCTTTTTACATTCCAAAAATTGCGCATGTGATGCCCTGTATTTACATGTATTTTTATTGAATGATTATTTAAATTATTATAATTAATAGTTCTGTTGTTTTAAAATTAAATGTGTTTTTCATTGTTTTATTTGTGTTTTATTTTAAGTTGTGAAATTTATGTTGATGTGTTTTCTTTATATTAATTAATGTTTCATATTTAAATTGCTCTTTAATTTAAATTAATTTATTGTTGGACTTTAAATATTTTATTTTATTGATATTGAACTGTAGCTTTTTCAGTTGATTTTTATTTATTTCATTGTACTCTTTTTCTAATTTGACTGCATTTCTTTTTCATTCTTTTTCTTTTCTCTTTTTTTCTTTTTCTTTTTCTTTTCTTCTTTCCTTTTTCTTTCTATTTTTTTTTTCTTCTTTCCCCTGCATTCCCCCCCCAGCCCGCGCAACTCAAGCCCCCTTCCCCTGTTTTTCCCGTTCGGCCTCAAGCCCAACTAGACTCCACCGTCGACTGCCACCACCGACGGTGCACCTCACGGCCCCACCGGTGGTGCACCTCATGGCGGCCCCTAGCTGGCACATGAACATCAAACCCGAAATGAGTAGTTTTGCTTTTCTTCCATTTTTTGGAGCCACCACCAACCACCTTGATCCAGCACCACTACCACTAAACTCTCCATCCTCCAAAGTACAAAATCCACCGTCAGTAGCCACTCAAACTCCTTCATTTCTCCTCCACTCAAAATGAGTCTCTAAATGGATCTATCTCCTCTGCGCTGCCGTCCGGCCAGCATGGGCCTCACCTCCACCACCAAAACGTTCCCCCACCTCAGTCGACCACCCCCTAGCTCAGTTTTCTCATCCGGGTCTCACCTCCCGTAAATGAGCATAAACCCAAAAATGAGTTTCCATCCCTTTTGAGATAGATCCGCCACCTTCCGGTGGTTGCACTGTCTCACCACTACCTTCATGAGATTCCTTATCCTCCAATGAATATTTTCCTAAATCTTGATGTCAAGCTGAACATCCTAGCCCAACGTACGAAGTGACCGCTATGAGTACTGTGGATCGGCGCTTGTTCGATGATCTATGATTTTACCCGCTGTAAGTATTTTCCAAATAAATTTTGAGATTTAAATATATTTTACATTAACAACTTAGTGTTTGGTTGATGATTTGACTTATTGAATGTTGGATATTTTGTATATGGTGGTACGCATTATGCAATTGCACGCTTGTTCATGTGTATATTTGATATTTGGGATTTTAATGTGAGACTTGATTTTTGGTATGTTGAAATAATTTAATTGATCAGTTTTAAATAAGGTACTGTAGAGATGGTAGTAAGCAGAGACGGTGGTTTAGTCCCACCTATGAGATCACAGTCTACGTGTATTTTTACATATTATTTTATTCTTATTGTTGATTATTTTAATTTATTTTAATAATATTATTGGTCGTGTTTTATTTGTTTAAAACTGTTATTTGAGCTATTAATTAGTTAAGATTACTTTTACGTTATTTTTATATTTAAATATTATGTTACATTACTTTTCTTATTAATTTTAATGTGAGGTAATTATTTTAATGATTGGAATTAAATTTCTTTATTTCATTATGAGTTTATTTGATGTGTTTTATTTATTATTTTATTTTAATTAGTCTCTGTATTTAAATTAATTTATTCAGCTCTCTGTTTTGAAATTCTTTTCATTGGAACAATTCTGTGAACCGAGTTATGAGGTCTAAATCTCGTTTGTTTCTTTCCCTTATTCTGTTTCTTTTTCTTTCTTTTTCTTTCTTTCTTCCTTATTTCCCCTTCCCCAAGCCGTGAGACCCCTCCCCTGTTTCCTCTCTCTCCCGCCCGTTTCTCCCTTCTCCACCCAGAGCCGCTGTGTGCCACTTCCCGGCAACACAGCCTATGCATCCTGCACCCCCTCACTCCGACGAGTTCATCCATGCCGGTGGTGTCAACCACGGCAGCCCCACCTACCGCCGGCAAGCTAGAACTCAAAAATGGATTTTCCTTCCTTTAAGCTACCGCAGTGCCGCCGTCCACCACCCCATGGCGTCACCACCCTCACTAGCAAACTCCCCATCCCCCAGCGACCCTCCCTTACAGCTGGCAGCCCCCACGCACCACCCTTTCTCCTCCTACCTGAGCAAACCCAAAAATGGGTTTTGGCTCGCTTCCAAGTCACGCCGCCGCTCCTGTCAACCACCCTTGGTGCCAGCGACCTCCCTACAAGTTCCCCCTCCATTGATGACCGAAACCCACCCACAGAAGCTCCTTCTTGCTTTCACACGAGTGGTCCACAAAATGGGCTTCGTGGCTCACGGGTTTAGCCTAATCCGCTACCACCCCCCCTCGCGGTTCAGCATCACAGCCACCGTCAATCAGCTCCCCCACCTCTAGTGACCCTCCCCCTAACTCAGCTCCTCAAACCACGGCCTCACCTTCCTTGTACAACCCCAAACTCGAAAATGGGTTTCCACCCATTTTGAGCTTGATCTGCCATCTTTCGGGGGTTACATCACCTCACTACTACCTTCATGAGATTTCCCACACTTCATTGAGTATTTTTCTAAATTTTGGTGTCAAACCTAGTACCTTAACCCAACGTACGAAATGACTGCTATGAGCGCTGTAGAATAGCGCTTGTTTGAAGATCTTTGCTTTTACCCGCTGTAAGTATTTTCCAAATAAATTTTAAGAATTAAATATATTTTTCATTAACAATTGTGTGTTTGATGATAGTTGAACTTGCTGATTGCTGGATAATTGTTTATGATGGTACGTATTGTGTAATTACACACTGGTTCATGTGTATAATTGGTGTTTTGAGGCTTCTATGTGAGACGTATGGTAGAGATGGTGGTAAATAGATATGGTGGTTTAATCCCACCTGTGATTCCCCGCCTACAGTATTATTGGGTTTATGGATTTTAATAGTTTTGACGGAAGTCATGGGGGGATGGCGATACGTAACGCCCGTTATGGTTCGTGTGTGTGAATATCATATTGGGGACGGCGATACATAACGCCTAATATGACTAGTGTGTGGATGTCATGACGGGGACGGCGATACGTAACACCCGTTATGATTGGCAATATGTGGATGTCATATTGGGGACGGCGATACGTAATGCCCAATATGATTAGTGTGTGGATGTCATGATAGGGACGGCGATACGTAACGCCCGTAGGACTGGCATGATTATGGGATAAGCAGGGATGGTGGTAGAGTCCTGCCTGCGATTCCCACCTTCAGTGTTAATTGGATTTGTGAGCCATTTTCTAAGAAAATGGCAGGTTTTCATAAATTATTTTGAGTACCATTTTCTAAGAAAATGGTTGTGGTTTTTAAAGGGTTTTCGTGTATCATTTTTTAGAAAATGATGGATGTTTTTATTGGGAGTTTATCTTAAACCAAAATGAGATTTTGGCGTGTTTATTTTATTTATTTTGAGAAAGATGATTTTGAGTTTCGTGCATATTGTTATTGTATGAATATATTTTATATCTTGTGATTTGTTTGGATTTTACTTACCTGCGATGCCATTTTTAGCGTCGTAGATTTTGGATGCAAATGTCGAGGAGGCCAGCCTGAGGAAGCGGCTCCGCTGTTGAGATTTGGTACATAATTTATTATTTTGGAAAATATATTTTTCCTTTTTATAAATGTATTTTTATGATTTGTCTTTGGGATGACTGTATTAAATTTCCTATTAGAAAATTTGTGTTAAAACTGTTTTATAAAATAATTTTAAAAAATTCTGATAGTTAGATATTGACTTTTTTTATCTACTAATTTTATTTATACATGTCACGTGTTCACACACTTAACACTTAATGTTAGGAGTGCGTGACCCGTGTTATCAGCATTCTGACTCTTTGATTCTCGTGTTTCTATACGTGGGAGTTGGGGACGTCACACTGTCTGTGTTTCCCGCCTACAGTGTTGTTGATTTGTGGATTTTATTGGTTTTGAATGAGTCATATCAGAGACGACGATACGTAACGCCCGATATGATTAGTGTGTGGTTATCATAACGGAGACGACGATACGTAACGCCCGCTATAATTGGTGTGTGTGTGTGTGTGTATATCATATCGGGGACGGTGGTAGACAATGCCCAATATGATTAGAGTGCGTTTGTCATAACGGGGACGGCGAAATGTAATGCCCGCTATGATTGGAGTGTTTATGTCATTATGGGAACGGTGATACATAACGCTCGTACGACTAGCATGATTATGGGGATAAGTATGGATGATGGTAAAGTCCCGCCTGCGATTCCCGCCTACAGTGTCAATTGGTGATTTTGTGGGCCATTTTCTGGGAAAATGGCGAACTTTGACAAATGGTTTTATGTGTTCTAATTTCTGGGAAAATGGTAGTAGATTTTTAATAGATTTATTTTTTGGCCAAATTGGAATTTTGGAGTGTGTGGAAAAGTACGCATTTTGAGAATGATGATTTTTTTTTAGTTTCGTGCATATGGTGTCACGTACATGTGTTTTGTTATTGCATAAATATATTTTATATCTTATAGTTTGTTTAGATTGTACTAACCTGTAATGCCATTTTTGGCATCGTAGATTTTTTATGCAGATGACGAGGAGGCTGACCCTGAGGAGGCGGCTTCGTTGTTGGTTTGATTTGCTGTAATTTATTACCTTGGGAATATTATTTCCATTTTTTTTAATTATGTATTTTAATGTTATAACTTTTGGATGACTATATTAAATCTCCTGTTGGAAAATTTGTGTGTTAAACTGGTTTGTGATATTTTAAAATTCTGGTACTTAGTTATCGACTTAGCTTATTCGTTACTTTTTTTATTTTACACATATTGCATGTACACACACTTGACTTGTCGTTGGGAATGCGTGACCCAAGTTATTAGCATCCCGACGCCTCAATTCTTGTGTTTCTATAAGTGAGAGTTGGGGGCGTCACAGCACCGTTTTGACCCTATGATTTAATGAAACCCACCTATTTTCCTGCAAAAACCATGAGTTTTAACCCATATTTTTGGAGTCCATTTTTCATTTGAAAAGTTGAAAATTCTTCTCATTCTCAACTTGCATGTCTTGGCTAAGTTGTGTATTTCACGTGCCCACCCAAAATCAATGATCTAGAGGTCGGTTTTATGCCTATAAAATGGCTATTGACCCTTGCGAAAATCCCACATCAAAATTACTCTCAATGTCGTGTTCTAGCCTCCATTTGGGTTAATTTCGAGCTCTCTATTTCCCACAATTTAGACTTAAGTTTTTCTTTTCTCCAAACCCTTGTAATCCAAAAATTTCAAGTGAGATTTTAATAGTGTTTTAATCACCATTTCATTCACCGTGTTTCACCGCTTGAAATATCTTTCAATAAGCTTTTTACTCGTTTTAATGTTTAATTAATTATGTGTTGCTCTTAATTTTATTTATGTTGTTTTATTTTATTTATGAACAAGTGTTCAGTTTAGTTAGATAATAATCGCATTTTAATTACCTACAATAAGATGATTAATTTATTCAATTTGTAATGATTGAGATTATTATCTGAGTTGGTTATATAGATAAATAATTATCATTTTATTTATGCTAACTGTTTTAACTTATTTGTTAATGTAATTTATTGTTTTTATTAATATCATTTTATTTATATTTATTTACTTGTGATATTTATATACGTTGGCGCGATGGGCGCGACTTTAGTAGCGAATTCATGGGTGGAAGCGTGGAGTCGCTGTTCGGCATTTTCAGTAACTTCAAGAAATCTTAGCAAGCGTATTGTAAGTATTTTCCAAATAACCTTTTGAGATTTAAATATATTTTTGTATTAACAACTCTTTTATGTGATTGGTTGATGTTGGAATTTGTTGGTTGTTGGATATTTTGTGTATTGTCGTAAGCATTGCATATTGTACGCTTGTTCATATGTATATTTGATATTTGGGATTTTAGTGTGAGACTTGATTTTTGGTATATTGAAATAATTTGGTTGAATGGTTTTAAAAGTGAGGTACTGTAGGAATGGTACTAAACATGAATGGTAGTATAGTCCCGTCTATGATTCCCGCCTATAGTATTATTAGATTTGTAAATTTTAACGGTTTTGAATGAGTGTGTATGTCATAATGGAGACAGCGATACGTAACGCCCGCTATGATTGGTGTGTGTATGTTATAATGGGGACAACGAGACGTAACATCCGCTATGATCATAGTGTGTAAGTCATAACGGGAACGGCGATATGTAACACCCGCTATGATTAGAGTGTTTATGTCAATACGAAGACAGCAACATGAAACACCCGTATGACTAGCATGAATATGGGGGTAAGTAAGGACGGTGGTAGAGTCTCGCCTATGATTCTCGCCTATGGTGCATGCTGTAAAGATGGTGGTAGAATTCTGCCTGTGATTCCTGCCTACGGTGCATGCGATAGGGATGGTAGTAGAGTCCCACCTGCGATTCCAGTCTATAGTATCAATAGCGAGTTTTGGTTTATTAGATTTATGTATACCATTTTCTGGGAAAATGGTAGTTGTTTTAAATGGATTTATGTTAGTCCAAAATGAAATTTTGGCATGAGTGAAAATTGTTTATTTTGAGAAAGATTGATTTTGAGTTTTGTGCATCTGGTTTTATATTTATTCTTTTGTTGCTGCATGAATATATTTATATCTTGTGGTTTGTTTGGATTTTACTTACTTGTGGTACCATTTTCAGTATCGTAGATTTTGATGTAGATGGCGAGGAGGCTGAGCTTGAGGAGACAGCTTCGTCGTCGGATTGATTTGTTGTAATTCATTATCTTAGAAAATGTATTCCCGTTTTCGATAATTATGTATTTTAATATTTTGTTTATGAGATGACTGTATTAAATTTCCTGTTGGAGAATTTGTGTTAAATTAATTTGTAATATTTTAAAAACTTTGGTACTTAGTTATCGACTTAGCTTATCCGCTACTTCTTTTATTTTACACATGTTGCATATACACACACTTGACACTGTCGTTAGGAGTGCGAGACCCGATTTATCATCATCTTGACGCCTCAATTCCCATGCTTTCGTATGAGTGAGTTGGGGGCGTCATAATAATTTTGGAAAGAATCATAAATTACAATAAATTGAAAAAACTAACATCAATCAATTTGCAAGAAATCTGGAACAGAGACGTGAAGCAAGGAGTCAATTTGGGCTGAAAATCTTGTTATCCAGGATTTGTAGAATCTTCCTTAATACTCTTATCCGATCCTTATCTTACAGGGTCTATCTCTGTGTATGCGCGCCCTTGCATGTACTAGTTGTCACCTTTATCACTTTTCTGTTAAATTTCTCAGGTTTTAATTGTGGAGAGGCAGTAAACTTTGCAACTGCAGATTGGTTTCCAATGGGGGAATTGGCCCGTCAACGTTATGCTCTTCTTAAGAAGATTCCAATAATATCATACGAGGAACTCCTCTGTAATGAAGCAATGCTTTTACTCATGTCTTCAAAACAAGACAATTCTGGTGATCCATCCACTGATCATGTAGTCTCTCAGCGTGCTGTCAAGATTTCTTTTGTACGCATCATGAGACAGCATTAGCAGGCTCTTCATCGCATAAAAGCATCATCTCACGCCTCTTCCCCACATGCTCAAGGAACTCTCATATACGCCCTTTGCAAACGTGACTGTTACTTGGGGCATACAATATGTGCAACTTCTGCAACTCTGATCCTCCATGCCTTTTTCATGGTATGATCATAACAGTGATACTAAAAATTAAGTGTAAAAAGATTAGAAAATCTACTTGAAATTTACTAATAATGAGACTTGATAAAATTTGAGAAATAATATTTGCATGAGTAAATAAGTTCCACACACTTGATGTAAAAAATTAGTATGTAAATATGAGACTCACATGGAAAAAAATTTAATAATAAATCTCGTTTTTTTTCAAAGGGAGCACGATGAACTTGAATACGTACCCTTATACCCGGATAATTTAGGATCGAGAACAACCTTCTCATTTATTATTCAACTGTGTTTAAATCATTTAATTCAAGTACTTTAAAAACTTCATACGTGAGATTGTTGTGCTAAAATGCTAATACGTCCCTATTCATCGCGCAGAGATTGATTTGCTTCATTGTTCATGTGGACATGAACGTACTACTTTTCTGAGGCCGGACATTTCAGCAATTGAAGATGCAGCTAAAACATTTGAGCAAGAAGAAATGCATTAATCGAAGCTTCAAAATTAAATTTTTAATGCAGTACTCATATTCTTATTACGTTTTCTTGTATCATTTTAGAAAAATAATAGATGTAGTCATAAAGTTGTAAGTGACATATAGTCACTTTAAAAAGAATGAATATATATAAGACTCACATAAAAATAAAAAATAAAAATCAATTTTTTTAATAGTAAACCTCATTTTTTTATAAAATAACTATATACTGTTCGTAATTTCACGATTGTACGTAACATTACTCATCTTATTATTATTTAAAAAAAAGAAATGTTTTTGGGGGTGTGGATGGCCCTCTATGCGCCCCCACGGACTTTTTTAATATGAAAAATAATATAAAAAATGTATATATTCTTTATTTGTACATTCTCTTTTATCATTTTTGTGAAAAAAATAAATTATAAAAAAATATATAATAAATTATAACTTCGGGGGCGCAAAAGAACCTATATCATTGCCGAGAAAAAAAAAATGTATTCAGTTTATTGTGTGCCTGGTTTTTTATTTATTGGTGCGAAAATTATAAATTTCGTCCAACTAAGTTGTAAATACGTTGAGTAGAATCTGGGTTGCAATTGTAACAAAAGGTGAAAAGATCGTTGATTCGAAATTTGGCGCTGAAAAAGCCAAAATCTTTGTTGTGAAGAAAGATCAAAAAAGAAAAACGCAATACTTTTCAGTTTTCACAATATCTTACATAATTATGCTTTAAAATTAAGGATATAGTTATAAATAACTCGTGCAAACAACATCACTTTACAAATGCAAAACAGCATTTTTCATAAGAGTAACGATGTATATATATATAATCATAGAGTGTGTAAGTATTGTTTGATTATGAGATTTATTATTAAAAAATTAATTTTTTATATAGATTATATTTATTCACTTTTTATATTAATTATACAGCACTTACACATTCATAATTACAACTATTATTCCTCGCCTCAAAATGGGAGGTGATTGGAGGCACGAAAATGGGCGCGTGGGGACAACAGAGTGAAGATCGGGTTTTGGGTGTGTGGGATAGGGGGAGACGGGCGACAGATTCATTGCATGCAGCTTCATGTAAGGGTATTCATCGGGGTTCCGGATTTGGGAATCTGAAATCCGAATTCGAAATTTCTTTAAATTATTTTTAAAAAGAATTTAAAAATATTAAAAAATAAATAAAATTTTAAATTGAGCCGGGTATAATCCGGCCCGGATGAATAGCCTAGCTCCATGTTTAATTTTAGTAGAATTCATACTTGCCTTATAATTATTAATAGACGTAAAATGAGGTTTCATACCCACTATTCTCATGGTCTTAATATCTAAATTTCATTAATACAAACATTTTTTAATTTTAAATATTCAATTTTTTCATCTACCTTTTATTCCATCATTACAACTTTTACAACTTTCTAAATAAAGCACAAAAAATAATAAATCATGTTAAAATTTTCAAATTCTATCAAACATTTCAATTCAAATTATTTTACTAATACTTATTGTGTTGATATTGTGTTCTCCGAGCTTGGACAACTCCGGACCATAAGCTCACCATCATTTGCTTGCACATATAGAGATTAGAAATGTGGTTTGGAAAGCCGTGGTTATTCCGATGTTAAAATCACTACAAGTGTGGGGCGATAAGTTACAGTAATAGATTATTAGACAGTAAGAAATTAGAATCTTGTTTATTTTTAGAGATGAGATGAGTTAAAAATAATAAAAAGAATAAAATATTATTGTAATATTTTTTTTAATATTAGTTTTGTTTTAATATTTGAAAAAGTGATTTTAGAATTTAAAAAAATTGAATTATTTATTATAATTTATATAAATATTTAAAAAAGTGTAATAATAATTTTAAAATGTTAATTTTATTTTCCGAAACAAACATGCCTTAAATCTCCCCTAAACTGCCTCTTAATCAATGATAGAGTAGTAAATAGAGAGGCCTTCAAGTCTACAGTGACCAAAGTTTGGGGTGTGGCTTATTTATACTTATCATGTGGCAGACCATCTCGACGTCAAATGCTTGACCCCTATTTAATACGCGCCCCTATTTAATGCAGCATGACTTCTCTTAAAATAGTCGTACTGTTCGAGTCTGCTTTATAATTGGCGCTCGAATGTCTTAGCAGCTCTGCACAATCCAATTCTGCAAAGCTGCTGATTCCGACGTCTCGTGCATACTTGGTGTTTCTGACAAGCCCTTCGTGCCAACTTTCAGACAGTAGTCTGGACTTCAAGTTCTAAGGCTCTGCTAACAGTCTTAGGCCGACTAGGTCAGGCCCACTAGAGTCAAGACCCTCCCCCACACAATTAGTTACAAATTTCTAGCATATGGATATGATGAAAATTTAAGACTTTTAACTTCGGCCGGGACTTAGAATTCTTTCCCACATACTTATAATAGATCATATCATCTTATCAAATTACCCAAATCAAATACTACATTTTATTTACTTTTTGTTATATAAAAGGTTAGCATGTATAGTTTGTCTTGATATACAATTGCTCATCTGCTTTTTAATTGAACTTTTGACTCGGAGTGATTGTTGTTGAGTTTTGCTCCTTTGGAATCCCACATGGGAAATATGTGGGTGAAGGGGTAAGGCCAAGGCCTATGTAAGGAGGCTTAGCCTCCTTAGTTAATTACACTGGTCAAAAACTTATTTAGTAACTTTTGACTTTAGTAAAATTCCTCTGTTGTCCTTTTTGTATGTAAAAGGAAGAGAGGTGAAAGTTAGAATTTTACTAGTGGGAAAATTTTTTGTGGGTGTCGTTGGGATGAAGAAAAAAATTGTGTGATTGTAACAATTTTTCACATAGTGTATTTTCTTTTCTGAGTCTGGTCGTTTTTCTCCTGTTTTGGAGTTTTTCACGTAAATTCTTGTGTTGTGTTTATTTCTCTATTTTTCTTGTTATTCTGTTAAAAGTAGATCATAGTGGGGGGAATTTGGAAGCCCAGATTCCTAACAGTGGTATCAGAGCCACTAGGTTCTTTTTGCAGGGTGGAGTTTTGGTGTGGTAGTGTGAATACGTATGGTCTAAGGAGGTTCTGTTTAGGAGATTGGAAAATTTAAGTGTGTCCGTTGTGACCCTCCAATCTTTCCTAGGAACCTTGAAGTTCTGTCTAGAAAAGATCGGTCTTTCCTGAAAACTTACTTAGTGGATACTATTCATTTCTACGGTAAAATTCATCGAAGCAATGTCAAGAATGGAGGTAGAGAACGTTGATGAGAGAATCAATTTTGACTTGTGGCAAGTACAAGTCACGGATATTTTGATTCCATCAATTACACAAGAGCAGACCAACCCATGAAGTCAGCAATTTGCTGGAAGTGTGGACAACCTGGGCATGTCAAGAAAAGTTGTCAAGAAGAAGTGGAGCCGGTTCGGCAAGTGGTTCCAAGTCAGTAAATGGAGATACTGGTATGAAGCTAACATTGTGTCTCTCTCCATAGAAAAAAAGACATGTATATCCTTATGGCATGCCGCTAATCCCAAAGTTGTCATGATAGAGGATGTGTTAATGTTAGTTGTTCCACAAGTTTGCACACGGGCATTAGTTTGGCGTTGATGCAAGGTGTGTGGTGGAAATTCATGTCGATGGCTGATGAACTTCCAAGAAAGCTAAACGTGGAAGTTGCACCATAATTTTTTCAGTAAGGTTATTTTCGACATGGGCCGAAGTGAAATGCCTAGAATTGGTTTATTCTGAATGGTTATACTTTTATGGTGGAGCATGATAGCGAAAGTTATGAATCTTCATTGCGGTGGAGCGTAGCTGTGGGATCAGTCAAAGTCGCAAGGTGGAGATTGTTGGGTTTTGCTCCTTTGGAATCCCACATGGGAAATATGTGGGTGAAGGGGCAATGCCAAGGCCTATATAAGGAGGCTTAGCCTCCTTAGTTAATTACACCAGTCAGAAACTTATCTAGTAACTTTTGACTTTAGTAAAATTCATCTGTTGTCATTTTTGTATGTAAAAGGAAGAGAGGTGAAAGTTAGAGTTTTACTAGTGCGAAAAGTTTTTGTGGGTGTCGTTGGGGTGAGGAAAAAAATTGTGTGATTGTAACAATTTTTCACATAGTGTATTTTCTTATCTGGGTCTGGTGGTTTTTCTCCTGTTTTGGAGTTTTCCACGTAAATTCTTATGTTGTATTTATTTCTCTATTTTTTTTGTTATTCTATTAAAAGTAGATCCTGATGAAGGAAATTTAAAAGCCCAGATTCTGAAGAGTTGTAAGATCGAACAACGTTTGCTTCTTCATAATTTCACCAGCATACCATTGAGGACCCCACATCTGGCATAAATCTTGTAAATCCTAAAACCTGTTTCTTTTTCCTTTCTCGACGAGAGTAGGTCGTGAAGAGCGATTCGGTTCCCTTCCTTTGCACTCATCGCCCAGATTTTGAAAGCAGATTGAATTTCTCCAGGTTTTTCTGCAACACTAATTCAGATTTTGATCTTGGATTCGGTTTATTGTCTGTCTGATAGGAATTTCAAGGATGACTTTTTTGACTTGCTATTACACTATAACAAATAAAGTGAAACTTTGATACAGGAGCTGACGATCTTTGTCGAGTAATTAGGTGCTTGTTATACAGGTTTTGTGGTTATACTTGGCCAAAATCATTGATTGTTCTAGCATTTCAAAGTTGTGAAGTTTTTCTGCGCTCCACCTGTTTGACAGATTGTGCGCACAAAGTTTTGTTGTCTTCTAGCACACACCAGCTTATATTTTTCAGCCCTCTAAGTTGTACACATTGCTAGTTGAATAATACGTGAGGAATAGGATTTATGTCAATAGTCAAATTTATTCTTTTGTTATTCAAAAAAATGTAATTTTTTCACAGAGCTACTATGTATATCTTAAATGTTTGAAACCCCCCCCCCCCCCCCCCCCCAATAAGATTGTGGATGGTTCATGGTATTATACATTCAGTTATATATGTTTGTTGTTTGATTCAATGAATTTTTGTTTCAGCCTAATGTTTATCTTATGCAATTTAATAATCTATTGGAGTTCTCTAGTATGGGATAGGTTTTTCTTGTATACTTCCAGTGTACTTGATTACTCATTTTGATATATATAATACTTTTACTCATTAAAAAAAAAAAAAAAAATCTATTGGAGGCAGAGGCCACTGTAAAAGGTAGAATTCCGAGAGTTACAGGGTCAAAGTATCATTTACAACTATCCGATGATCCGGTTTGAAAAAACCAATTATTTGCTTCCATCTTCCAAAAAGTTGTACCTAACCCCACTCATTTCAAAGGTTTGAAGGCAGAACCAAATGAAAGTCTGAAACCCTAGACAGAAAAATCGAAGTAGACAATGCAGCAGAGAAAATCAGCCTCTGGGAGACCTTCTGGGACAGATGGCTCGGATTTTTCCTATCGGATGGTCGTCGATTCACGTAAATCCTGTGCAAACCCTTAAGGCTTCTAACAAGGAGCATTCTTGTTCTTCGCAATAGCTTTTCTATGTAAATAAAGGATAAACTAGATTTAAATTTAAATCTTACTTGGATCTTAGGGTATCAGAAGGTAGCTTTAGGGAAGTCTCGTCTCTTCTCTCTGTTTTTCACCCAGGTACTGTACTCCCTCTCGTGTTTGCTTTCTACATTCCATCACTAATTATAATAAGGTTTTATTTTTCTGTATGAATTAAGGGCTTATGCATGTGATGCATGCAAGGTAGTGGCTCCTAATTTCTAAGAAACTTTGAACCTTTTTTTAATTGTGTGGCTGATTTTTTAAGTGGTGGATGCAGGAGCAAAATTTTTTGGATTTTTTTTTTCTAGTTATTGACTTTATTTCTCTGACCGTGTTTTTGTTTTTTAAGTAGAAATAGTATATAACTCTGTTACCTGCATTGTATCGATCCCCAGTTATTAGGCTAGATGGTTAAATCTTTATTTTAAACTATTTTTCTGTCTTTCTTTCTTTCCTGATTGATGCAGGCGACAGGTAAATAACCATTTCCAATGAACAATAAAGGATTGTTGCTTTGACTAAATTGGATGCAGGTTTATCTAGGTCAACGGATGGATTGATGATTGGATTCATATTGTAACTATAGTTGCATAAGATTAAAAAAAAAGTTTGATTTAGTCCACAGAATCTTGAATGGTGTAACCCAAGATGCACTTAGTTTGACTTGGAAACTGCTCTGACATGTTGAAGAATGGGTATAGACTAGACCGCTTTGGGTATTCTATGATTTAAAGGAGAGAAATTTTGGCTATTCAGTTGAGGTGTTATGGTTCTTTGCTTTAATTCTATGATATTGCAAGCAGTAGTAGTGGTGTTAGACGCAAGTGACTACTCATATCATTTATGTCAAGTGGCTACCTTTGTATTTTCTATTGATGGATTTGCATTGTTTACTGCAGGCTGTTATTCAATTAATTGAAACTGTATGCACAGTTTTGTCAATCTCAAAGGAGGATCCTGATAGAATTGCTATTGTCGCTATTGTTGTTGGGTTTGTTTCTCTGATACTAGGGGAATTAGGTCCTGACCATATTCTAAATGGTTTTTTGAAGCTACCATATACTTCGCATCTGTTTTCAATTGTTAGATAGTTAGTCCTGTTGTGGTGTAGGTCGAAGACGTAGTCGAGTGGGTTTGTTAAAAACCTACATGGTTGGATCTTCTACCATGATACTTCTCTGGCTTGCTTGTCTTTCTAAGAGCAGTTTTATGTTAGAGGTAAGAAGGTTTTTTTCCCGCCAATGTTGGTTATTATCGAGAACTTTGAAAATCAATCAAGAATGTTGAACGTTGAAAGAATCAGGAGAAAAACCAATAAAGGAAAAAGAATCGAGCAAAACAAGGTAGAGCAACAAGATAGAGTGAACAAAAATTGCGAAGTTTTTCTTTTATATGACAGGATGGAGTTTTTAAGTCAGAACCTGGAGTAATATATAAAGTAGTTAAGAGGTCCTATCATTTGCATACATATCTGAGCTCATTATGGATATTGCATCCCATAAACAGTGTACTAATTTTAGTTGTTAGCGATGCATTATTGCGTGTAAGTCTCCAACTCTTTTACTTGGAAATTTAGTACGAGAAATTATGATGTTTAACTATTCTGCTGTGTAGGGAGATGTAGGCCTCCAAGTCTTGTCATATATTTGCTTTTCAAATATACTTCTTGTGGGTATTAGTAAACATCTCATTACCTGAATTTGGGGGTAAATAAAGTAGTTGAAGCATCACCAGCCATTGGATGCCACATAAACTAAATTTATACTTTTGCTCAGTCAACTTAATAGATTTCATTGGCTCTTGATCTCTTCCCCAAGTTTCACTTACTTTATGCAAGAAACTAGAAAATGCTGCAACTCATTTAATTATTTCCAAGTCAGTACTCAAAGAGAGCTTCTTAGCAGCAGGGTTTCACTGGTGCACCTGTCAATGCATTGGTGTAGAAACTCAAGGAAGCATGAATTAGTGTCTGTATTAAACCATCAGATATACAGTTTTAGAAAATAATAATAGAATAAAATAATATGAAACAAACCCTTCCTCCTTAGAGAAATTATATGCCTGTAGAATCTTGTCATAGTTATCCTTCAAATACACATTTCAGCAGATCTTCCTACTTTGATTCATGTTTTGATAGAAATATCTTTGAATCAAGGTAAAATCAGATCTATATTGGATCATATGAAAGGGTTACCGCTTTGGATGAAAGAAGCAACGGCACTCAAAATTATGAAATTGATTGTAATCCTTTTTTGTCCATGAGGATGCGCCTTCTAATTCTACTAAACCATGAACTACAAGACCAGAGTCATTTTCCACAAGTCCACATTTTTCATGGGTAGAGTCTAGAGAACTGAAAGTCTTGAACAAATGATCCGGCTGAACAACAACGGTTGAAAAGATCACTTCTTCATAATGCCTTTAATTTTGTAAGTCCATGAACATCTATTTCCCAACAAGCATTCGAAAAAATTGCCAATGAGTTGGGCTTTGTATGTTTCTGAATATCTGTTTCAAATGTGCATGTTGTAGCTCTGTCATGTCATTGTGATAATATGTATAAGTGACAGCAGTTATACTTTGACTAAATATGGGCCCTAATATACATGTGTATATAAAAAAGAGATTTGCTGCATGCTGTGAGGTTGCTAAGATGATTGCAATTAGTAATAGTAAATAATATAATCAAACCTGTGATTTATCCCTTCTATCCTGTGGAAAGATCGCATCATCTGTCCAGGCATCAATAAAGTCACTTATATGCAGTTGTAGAGTACAATCTCCAAAAATGACTATGCTTGGTGGAAACTGTTAGTTACTGTGTAACTTTGATTGTTATTTCTGTTGAAATGCCCTGATTTTGTTTGTGATTTCTAAGTAGGTTATCCGAGATCCAAGTAAATGGGAAACAAAGAAATTGGAACTTCTGGAGACTGCTCTTGTTCTGTTTGGTGAGTTCAAATCTTTTAATGCTGTTTATATAGTCATAATTAATGTTTACTTTACGAGAAAGGCTCGGAACAGGATGGGTGTAATAAGACTTTTACACCCAGCCAATGAGAGCATGCCACGTCGGCCTGTACATTTTAAAAACAATGGAACCGAGTATATGGGAGCAACTCGCCTAAGCACATACCATCCCTCTCCCCCGAACTTATCCCTCTCCCTCTTTGCCTCTGCGATTTCACTAGGCCCAACCATCTCGTCTCTGTTTTCAAATTTCTCTGTATGCCTATATGCCTCAAATCCAAACATTGGCTTTTTTGCCTCTTACCGAGAAAAAACGACGAATTTAAAAATCTCTCCATTTAAAAAAAATGCTTGTTTGCAGTGTATGATTTGCAATTCTGGGTATCAATTTCATCCCTTTTTAATGTTGTTTTCTACAGAAAACATGAAGTTTTTCTGCAATATTTTGTTTTTCCGTAGTTTTGACATAATTTAAACGTTTTAAAGATTTTTTTGACAGGACTTCTCTTCTAAGCTATGTGGTTGACTTGGTTTTTGGGGTCGTTCAAATTCTTTTCCACTTAAAATCAGAGCATGGGAATTGTTTTCTGAAGAAATAAAAAGAAAAGACTGCTCTTTGTGGATAAAGGGGTCTTCTTTTATGTGCCAAACTTAATGCCCATGTCTGATTTTCTACTTTCTACATGATTTCTTATGCTCCACTTTTCTAAGCTACTGTTTGGTTGTGGAGAAAACGGAGGAATTAAGTTTAGAAAGAAATTTTCAATGTTATGGTTTCGGGGGAGAGAGAGAGGTGGTTGGGGCCTGTGAAATCTTAGAGGGAGAGGGATGGAATGTGCTTAGGCGAGCTGTTCCCATATATTCGGTTCCATTGTTTTTAAAATGTACAGCCGATGTGGCATGCTCTCATTGGCTGGGTGTAAAAGTGTTATTACATGCATCCTGTTCCTAGCTTTTCTCTTACCTTACATCTGACCTGAAAGTTTAATCTCTCCTCTGATGAACTTTCTCAGGGTTTCTGGTACAAGTATTTACAATTGGCACAGCAACATCTCTTATCAGTAACATGTCCCCTCCCAAAAGGGCCTCTTAATTGATGCTTGTAACTACAAGTATTGACTCTCCCTGTCAACGGCTGAAGCTTTTCGGGTGCGTCATAATCCACACAAATCACGAAAGATTTGATTTTGTAGTTTTAGTTCATTGATTAACTGGCTGAGATCCATCCTTATGAAAGACAGCATGTTAATGTAACAACTATTAAAATTTAAAATAGAATATTATGTTTAAGTTGGTAGTAAAAATTAGAATCAGTCCTCTTATAATTCTTAATGACGTCGTTTCTTTATATTTTATGTGGGGCTAAGTGTAGTTATATATGGTTTGTGACTTCAGTGTGTAAGAGATTGCAACTCATTGCAACAAAAATAATCGAATGAAGAGCTTAGCCTCATCCTAATCGAAGAGCCACAGTACACGCGATAGCTAGCACAAATCGATCACAACCAACGCTATATATAACCTCAATAATTTAAGTCTTCTAAAAATTATTTTTTATAGTGGGTTTCATTTTTATCGAAAGGACTGCACGAGATCTTTCGACAAATTGGGTGCTATAGATGATACGTTTTACATGGATAGATGTAATTGAATGTTTCTTCCATGAATTACCATATTTTTCTCCATTCTACTTTTAAACTTAAGTTCCCTATAATCTTGGACTTCATTTTGGATTTTCTGCATTAGTTCCTTATTCTATCAAGTCTCAAAAACTAGTATTTATTCCGATGAAGTAATAGTTCACGTAGGGGTGGGCGGTGGGCAGGGGCGGAACCAGGATTTCATTTTTGGGAGGCGATCAATTTAGAATTTTTTTTTCAAATTAAGTTCAATGATGATCTTTCATGGAATAAAATTCTTCCATTATCATCTCTGAAGTGAAATTCTTAGCAATTTCTTTTTCAATATAAACTAGCAAATGATCTGCAAAAAACTCATCTTCCATTCGAGTATGCAATCTAGTTTTTACAAGTTTCATGGCGGAAAATTTCTGCTTAGTAGTAGTAGTAGAAATAGGAAGAGTCAAGATTAGACGAATTAGCCTATCAATCAAATAATAAATATTTGACTTTTTTAAAATTACTAGTCCTCTACATAGCTGAGATAATATAGACATATATTGAAAATCTGGATGCATTAACACATCAAGCTCATAATGTTGCAATTGAATTCTCAAAAGAAATTTTTCTTGCTCAATAAAGTCTTGTAGATAAAATTTCTTAACTAATTTGCATATATCATCAATCTCAAATGATTTATATTCACATATAGGGTTTAAAGCAAGACTAAGAATGAGAAGTTCCGTTGCTTGGTTGTTGAACCTATTATTTAATTCTTGCAACTGAAAATCTATTATAACAGTAAATATATTAACCCTAAAATGATGCTCCATTGTTGTCCTTTCAACTTGACGACGCAATTTCCCCCAAGCATATTGGTCATTTATATTTGGAATATCAATTTGGCATTTTTCACAAAATGATTTAACATTAGTAAACAAAGACTCCCATCTATCATCTCACAACTTTTGAATGAGTACTTTTGTAATTGTAACTAGACTTATAGCATTCACAATATCTTGAGAATTTTGTTGCAAAGATTGACAAAATGTATTAGTGATAATTCCATGATTTCTTTCATCATATGTAATATCAAAACAAATTTAAATGATGTTAATACCATATAAGCCACTTCAGCATCACCATGTTGAGAATAATTTGATCTTTCATTGAAAATAGTACTAATAACTGTGCAAGTAGCATCGAACATCCTCATCAAGCTACAAATAGATTGGAAATGAGATCCTCATCTAGTATCTACATCTTGTTATAGCATACCAATTTGATTTACTCATTTTTCAGTCTCAATTTCATTGGAAGCGATCAGACTTTCAAATTCAACAGTTTGAGCAGATTGTAAGTCATCGTTAAGTTTAGAAGAACCAACAATAATATTGATAATGGATGTCAAATGGACAAAAAATTGATGAACATGTTTGACTTCCCTAGAGGCTGCAATCAAAGCTAATTGTAATTTATGAGCTCAACAATGTACATAATATGCATAAGGACAACATTTAACAAATAAAACCTGTAATCAATTCTATTCACCATGCATATTACTTACTCCATCATATCCTTGGTCTCGAATATTCTCAATTTGAAGGTCATAACGAGAAAGAATAACACATATCTCATTTTTTAAAATTACTTCCATAGTACTTTTGATATGCACAATATGAAAAAATCGCTCCCTAATAAAATCATCTTTATCAACAAATCTTAAGATGATAATCCTTTGTTCTCTTTTAGACTCATCTCGAGTTTCATCAACAAGAATACAAAATTTGGCATCTCTGATTTATTCTCAAATCGCATTTCACACTTTATTTGTAAATATATGCAAAATTTCCTTATGAATTTTTGGTGATGTATAGTTGGCATTATGTGAAATATTTTTCATAACAACTCCATTAACTTGATCATTATAATTTACCAAAAGTTTTAATATTTTAATAAAGGTGCCTTGATTTTTTAAGTCAGAGCTTTCATCATGACCTCTAATGGTAAGTTTGGAACGTTAGCCAACGAACACTATCTATTGAAGTTTTGAGCCACAATTGATTATTCGTTAGCTCTTGTGATGCTTGTTTCTCAACTAACTTGTTAATATGTCTCGTATGATTCATTAAATCCTCACAACATTTTACAATATTTTTATGTGGTAAATTTGGATCTCTCCCCACATGTCCTATTAAAGGACAATTCATTCCATCATTTTTTTTTTCCAATTGTTAAAACATTTAGTAGTAAATATATCTGATCTTGGACGACCCATTGATTTCTTAGCAAAGACGTAACATGGAAGACAAAATGCAGCATTCTTCGAATGTGAGTACTCCAACCAATTTGAATATCTTTGAAACCAAGAAAACTGAAATTGACGACGTTGATTGCCTATTCCTGAGAATGAATATTCTAAAAGTTTAGGTTAATATGGACCAGTTTTATGATAGGCACGTCGGATCTCATCTTGTAGGTTAGTAAGAAATTTCCATATTTGTGAACGTAATTTCGGATCACGTTCCAAAGAGGTAGCATTCATCTCTTTAGATTGCATTTTTGAAATTTTAGAGGGATGCTCATTAATGATAGAAGCATCATATTCTATTGTTACCGAACACTCTAAATGTATATTATTATTCGATTTGTCAACTTCTTTCTTTTTAAAAAAAGAATCAATTGTTTTTTGCTTGCTCATATTTTTCTATACTTTTAAGTTATTTTAAGAAATTGTTAGATTTTTTTTTTTGTATAGTTTGTAAATTAACGAATATTTTCAATTAGTTTTATAATTTAAAATTAGTATTTTTCTTTAATTTGTTAGATGAAATTAATAATTTAAGTTGTCTAAATAAATTAGAGTAAATCATCTAAGTTGTCTAAAAGCCTAAACTTAATCAAACTCACCATCTAATAATAAAATACCAAATCTAATAATAAATTACTAATTCTAAAACTTAAAATAAAAACCTAAAAGCAGGCTTAAGAGGAAAAAAAAGGCTAAAATCTGATTATATAACAAGCTAAATGGTAAAGAACTAATAAAAAAACTTTAAAATAATTTATAGTAAGTTAAAAGCAAGCTAACTCGTAAGGAGTTAAAAAATAAAACTAAAGCAATTCCAGAACACGGCAACAACCAAAAAATAAAAGGCATAAAATATAACAATAACATAAAGGCAGAGTTGAGAAATGAGAAGATAGAACCCGAGAGCACTGAGCAAGCGAGAGCAAGCTGCCTTCCGCCTTCGGAGATCCCAGCCCCAATGTTTGCAAATCTCCAGAGTTCCAACAACACGAAATCACCAAATAGGAAATCGCTAAGCCAAAATTGCCCAATGACATTCCGATTAAAATAGCTCAGACTCAACAACAAGAACAAGATTAAGAAAAAATAGTTCAAACTCAAAGAAAGAAGAAATAGGAGGTATGGTCAGTGATCTTTTGGCTCACAAAAGTGATTTGTTTTTCTATAGTCTGTAGAAATGATTTGTTTTAAGCATTGGGCAGTCTGGGCAGCAACATTGTGTAAAACCTACGGTCTCGTAGTCTGAATATCTAAAGGTCCAAGATATGGAATTGTCGAAAATTTTCAAGGATTCAAAGAGACCAGTCTATAGTACACGGAATGTTGCAATCTCGTGAAAGTATTTTTTAAGAAAGCTGCAATATGGAAAGGTGCAATGCACGCTAGCCATTTTTGAGGTATTTTTTATATTTTACAAAGGAAAAATTTTGTAGATATCTGAAGAAGAAGGAAAATTTCAGACTGGGAAGGATAATTTCAGTGTTGGGGGGCTAAATACGGAAAAAAATTTGTAAGATATTAGTTCCGCCCCTGGCGGTGGGGCACCGTACCCCATCTGCCCGACTTACACTACTACCCTATTGTCAAATGCGGGGGTAGGGTGACCTACCTGCATCCTTGAAAAGTAGTGGGGGCAGAGGGTAGGTTGAGCACAAGTCTAGCCCCATACAATCTAGCCTAAAATATTTATAATATATAAATATATGCATACACACAATACGTTCTTTTTTCTTTTGGAGTTAGGTTCATCTTAAATCTAAGCCCCCCTCAAGCATTGTTCTTTCTTTCTCCTCTCTCTTTCTCATCTGATTCTCTCTCTCTTGCGCTCTCTCTCTCCACCGCATCTTCATCTTTTCCTCTTCATTGGCTTCTCCACTTTTTCTTTTCTTCCTTAAAGGACGAAAGGTCGTGGAAACCCATGGTCACAAATGGCCATAAGCTTGCAAAGGGAACTACGACCATGGCTGGGAACTCATAGTTAGGATGTATTTGGATGCAAAGGTGATTTCAAATTATTTGAGTTGATTTGTAAATAATAGTATTTTGTAGGTCATATTAAGATGTGTTTAAATGTAAATTGATTGAGATATGTGTTTGGATATAAGAAACATGTTGATATGAGTTTTAACTTTTTATTAGAAGTTGAAAAAGTAGTGAGTCTCATCAATGATTAAGTTAAGATGAATTGAGGTAATTTTATAGAAAGTTTAATTTTAGTAGTTTAGGATATTTTTTCTTATTTGTTATAATTTGTAATTCAGATTTTTTAGTATTTTCAATTGTTACAGTTGTTTATTTGCCCTTGATGGACAGTAGACAGGGGCAGATGGATCAAGGTCCAATACAATCCTAGTGTTCAAATAGGGGACTCCATCCAATGGGTGCGGGGTTGGATTCTGGGAGGCAAACCGCCACCAAACACAGCAGGTTGCAGGAAGGGGGCACACTGGCTCCATAAGTTCATGCTAGAAAAAAAGAGGATGTTCTCAAGATAGACGCGTACATGAACTTATTTATTAAAATGGCACATTGTGCCACTATTGGACCGATCTTAAAACACGGTCCATTAATATTTCAACGGTCGGCTTCTCACGCACCTTCAAATTCAAGTATAAAACCTCTTTTTTTTTTTAAGGTTAATCATTTGGAAATGCATGTTTTTTCTAAACATGGAAATGAATGATTGAAGACAAGGTTTTATTTCTTTTTTAAAACTTGAGTTAAAGGAAAAGAAAATAAAATGAGAAGGACAATAGATTACTAAAGCAAGTGAAATCTACTTTCATTCAAATTGAATTGGTTTGTGTCTTTTCATGAGCTCCTTTTATACACAACTTAACAAAGTACAAAAAATAGAAAGTAAGGAAAAAACAAGTGCTTTTTTGTCACTGTTATACACAAAGTTAATCTTACACTTTACACTAATGCACTGAAACCTATAATCATCTTGGTATTGAGGGGAGATTAAGGTTGCTTGTTGTCTTGGTGTGCCTTCTGCCATGTAGACATTGTAGAATGCAAGAGTTGCAATATCTTTTGCTTTGATACTGCTAGTGTGCTTTATCAGAGTGTTAGCAGGATCTTTAGTATTCTCGCTCGACTCTCACTCGACATGTAGGTCGAGTGAGACTCAACCCGTAGTTTCGTTTAATCCTCGCTCGACATACCGCTCGAGTGAGACTCAACCCGTAATTTTGCTCGACCCTCGCTCGACCTCGGTGGAGCGAGATTTCAGGTAGAAACTTATCTTGACTTTGAGACTCCCCCTCAAAATGGGCATGGATTTTCAAGATGTCCATCTTAGATAGTAAAAAGTGGAATGGTGCACTTCCTAATGCCTTAGTGAAAATGTCTGCAAACTGGAATTTTGAGGAAATTTGCATGGGGTGGATGACCTTGGCTAACACCTTTTATCTAACAAAATAACAATCTAACTAAATGTGTTTGGTTCTTTCATGGAAGACAGGATTTCTTGTAATGTGCAATGCAGACTGGTTGTCACAGTAAAGAATGACAGGTTTGGTATGTGTGATGCCGAAGTCTTTTAAAAAGGAAATCACCCAAACTAATTCCCAACTTGTTTTAGCCAAGACCCGATACTCTACCTTGGCAGAGGAGCATGATATGGTGGCATGTTTCTTTGATTTCCAACTGACTAATGAGTTTCCAAGAAAAACACAAAATTCAGTCACGGATTTCCTTATTTTTGGGTAAGCAGTCCAGTCTGAATTGCTATATGCCTTGATATGGAGGTCAGATTGGGAAGGGAGGAGAATTCCTTGGCTTATGGACCCTTTTACATACCTTAAAACTCGATATGCAGTTTGCATATGGATTTCACATGGTCTGTCCATAAATTGGCTTAATATGCTTACTGCATAACTGATGTCGGGCCATGTTATGGTGATGTAAATCAATCTCCCTATAAGCCTTTTGTAGCTTGGAGGATCTTTCAATGAGTCTGAGGGTGAGTGTGAGATTATGGTTCAACTAAATGGGTGTATTTGTAGGTTTGCACCCGAGGAGACTTGCAAATCCCAAGACTTCTAGGCTGCAGTTTCTCTGGTATAAATGGATCCCAGCAATAGACCTCGCAATTTCTATCCCCAAGAAATATTTAAGGGTTCCAAGATATTTGATTCTAAATTGAGAGTGCAGATTTGTTTTGACTTGGTTGACGGATTTGATGTTAGAACTGCCTATGATGATATCATCAACATGGACAAACAATACTACGAATCCATCTTTATTGTTTCGAATAAAAATGAAGTAATCAGACTTAGAATGTTGAAATCCAAGTAAAATGAGAGATTTTGAAAATTCTGAGTGTCATTGCCTAGAAGCTTGTTTGAGTCCATAAAGAGATTTGTGGAGCTTACAAACCATTTTTCCTTTTGCTGTGGACTCCCATTTACAATGATAACCAGGAAGGATTTCTATATATATTTCTTCATCCAATGTTCCATGAAGGAAAGCATTGTGGACATCCAATTGGTAGAGGTGCCAATTGAGGGTAGTAGCCAAGGCAAGGAAGATTCGAACAGTTGTCAGTTTGGCAACTAGACTAAAAGTTTCTTGGTAATCAGACTCCTCTCTTTAAGTGTATCCCTTTGCTACTAATCTAGCTCAATGTCTCTCTATGGATCTATCAAATTTAAGCTTGGTTTTATACACATATTTGCACCCCACTACCTTCTTTCCTTCAGGCAACCTAGTTAGAGTACAAGTTTCATTGTCTTCTAAGGCTTTCAACTCAGCATTCATGGCATCTTACCATTACTTTGACTTGACAGCTTCTTGATAGGATTGAGGTTCTTGAAGAAGAGAGATTAAGAGAGCATAGGGTTTGTATTTGGGGGACAAATTGGTATAGGTGAGGTATTTGTGTAAAGGGTGTGAGGTGGACTTGGTATGAGCTAATTGGCAGTAATAATCATAAAGGAAAGCATGGGGTTTCATGGTCTGCTAGATCTTCTAAGGTGGATAGGTGAGGTGCTTGAAGAGGGAGGTGAAGAATTGGTATCTAGGTGTTGTTCGATGTTTGGTAAATTGAGATCAGTGATGTTGTTGAGAGTTAGAGTTGAGGGATCAAGGCTTTGGTGTGTGAAAGTTGAGTGTGTTTGTTCTAGTATGGGAATTGGAAGCACCAGGTTTTGGGTTGGAGCTATGGGGTTAGGAACTTGTTTTTGGAATGGGAAAAGTGATTCATAAAAGACTACATCCCTTGAGATAAGGCATGTGTGTTCTTGAAGATCATAAACTTTATATCCTTTAATTCCAGGAAGGTAGCCTATGAATATACATTTTCTGGCTCGAGGGTTTAGTTTTCCTTTGTTGTTATTTACAATGGAGACAAAGCATAGACATCCAAAAATTTTTAGGTGGGAATATGATGAAGTGGATGAGAAGAAGCTTTCATATGGGGATTTGTTGTTGAGTATGGGGGTTGGGATTCTATTAATGATATGTACTACTGTACAACATCTCTCTAAAACTTAAATGGAATGGATGCTTGAAAAAGAATGGCTTTAGCAGTGGAGAGAAAATGTTGGTGTTTTCTTTCTACTGTCTCATTCTGTTGAGGGGTGTATAAGCAGGTCTTTTGGTGTATTATACCATGTGAGTTATAAAAATCTATCATTTGAAATTCCAACCCGTTATCAGATCTCACTTGTTTGATTTTAACATTAATTGAGTTTCACACATGTGATTGAAGTTTTGCAGAATGGTTCTAGTTTATGATTTGATTTTCATTAGGTAGACCTAAATTACTTGAATTTTGTCATCTATGGTTAGAAAATATTGGTGACATTGAATGGATGATTGGGAATAAGGTCTCCATATGTCACAGTGAATTAACTCAAGAGAAAAGGATTTATAAATGATGCTCAATGGAAATGACTTTCTTTTTTGTTTTGCCAAATGATAGATTGTGCATTGCATGTTGTCATTGCATTTTACATTAGAGTCATGAAATTGAATGATATTCATCTTTTGGTGAGGTATATGTCCTAATCTAAAATGTCATAGATCAAAATCTGATGATTGGCTAGAGCTTGAGTTTTCATTGTAAGGGGGTTGCATGTTCTGTCTGGAACCGTCTTGGTTTGTTGAGATGCTTTGAGCAACATGGCATGAAGATGGTTGATGCTTGAGAAGTAGAGGTCATTTGAGACTTTAGCAAGACCAATCATCATCCATGAAGACAAGTCTTACATGAAGCAAAATTTTTGAAGAAAAAAGAGACATATAGGAGAATCCTGAGTTAGCTTGCTAGCAGATATAAGGTTGAAGCTAAAACTAGGCATATATAGAACACTATTCAAGATGAGTTTGTCTGAGACTTTGCAATTACCAATGTATGTGACTTCAACATAGGTTTTGTTTGGGAGGTGAACTTGAGTTGGTTTCTTAGAAGTGATACTGGTGAGAAATGAAATGGAGCAAACCATATGGCCTTTGGCCCTAGTGTCCGAGATCCACTATTTGTGTGAGTTTTGATCGTGATTTGCAGAAAAATCAAGACATGTTTGTGGAGAAATTTCATTACTGGTTTGAGGGATTGTACCTACCTAGTTGGAAGAGTGGTAGGTGTGAGCTTGGTCATTTGTGGAGGTTGAAAGGTCATTGCTGGGTGGATTGATTGGTGAGTTCCTTTCCTTCAAGTTGAGTTGAGAAGTTTGAGCATTGACAAGAGTTGCAATTTGCTAAATTTTTGCTTCAATCAAGGGAAGCTGTGAAGCCCTTGAGATGCTGCCAGCATGTTCCTGAGTAGCAACTTTGTTCACTGAGTAATTTCCAGGTGAATATCCATGCTTAGACTTGGTGAATTTGAAGTTGGGTGAAAATTCAACTAATCGATAGCATTTCTCCTTTGTGCGGCCCATCTTCCCATAGTTGTAACAAGTGACTTCTAACTTTTCTTTCCTTTTGTTCTAGCCATGATAAACAACCAAAACTAATGACTCATTTAGAGGTAATGCAGAGGTCCTAGTTGCCTTTGCCATTTTTCCTACAAAACCAGGGAAAAGACTTTGTCTAGTGAGGATATAGGACTCATGAGGATGATTTGTCCTTGAATGCCATCATAGGTATCATTAATTCCATTAAGAACTTGAAAACTGAGTCTGTTTGTTGAATTTCCCCAATGGTATCCAATGTTTTGCAGATGCACAGACCACATGAGCAATAGGGCAAAGGTCTGTAGTTGTGTAGTTCTTCCCACACTACATTGAGTTATGTAAAATAGTCACTCACAAGTTGTATTCCTTGAGTAATGAATCTCAATTGCTACTGTAGTTGATATATGCACACATTATCAGGTTGTGCAAATCTAGCCTTAAGTTTTTCCCAAACTTAATTGGTCGAGCCGACATAAAGTACATTTGATGTAATTTCTTTCAAAATGGAATTCAAGATCCAAGAAAGGATAAAGTTATTGAATCGAAGCCAAGACAAACAAAGAGTGTTGGTAAGTTGAGGGGTTTCAATGGTCCCATCTAGAAAACCAAGTTTGTTTTTTATTGAAATAGCTAGGGTGAAGGATCGATTCCAAAAAAGATAATTTGGTCCCATGAGATGAGGTGTAACCATCACAATGTTAACATTGTCACTATGGTGTAAGAAAAAAAAGGCTTTTGGGGTCTTCAAATGGAGAATTTTGATGTGGTATTGCTTCAGCCATAAGAGCAATGAATTACAGATGAGGTGAAGGAGAAAAAAGGGGAGGCGTGAGTGATAAGGTGATGGGGATGAAGGTAGCAAGTTCAGACTCGTTCTGATACCATGTTAAAATTTGAGTTGAAGGAAAAGAAATAAAATGAGAATGACAATAGATTGCTGAAACAAGTGAAAGCTACTTTCATTCAAATTGAATTAGTTTGTATCTTTACATGAGCCTATTTTATACAAAAAATAACAATTAGAAAGTAAGGATAAGACAAATGCTTTTTTTGTCACTGCTATACATAAAGTTGATCTTACACTTTACACTAATGCACTGAAACCTATAATAATCTTAGAATTGATGGGAGATTAAGGTTGATTGCTATCTTGGTATGTCTTCTGCCATGCAGACATTGTAGTGTACAAGAGCTGCAATATCTTTGCTTTGATGCTGCTAGTGCTTTATCAGAATGTCTGAAAGATTTTTAGTATTCTCACTCGACTCTTACTCGACATCCAAGTCAAGTGGGACTCAACCCGTAGTTTCGCTCGAGTGAGACTCAATCTGTAACTTCGCTCGACTCTCGACCAAGTCGAGCGAGATTTCAGATAAAGACTTTTCTTGACTTTGAAATCTTTTTACTGTTACTTTTTATTTTAGGATGATTGTCGGGGCCTCACAAGCCCCTCCTTTGATATCATTTGCCTAATTTTAATGTTATCAACTCACTTAGAAATAAAAATAAAAATAAAGGAATGATTGAAGATGAGGTTTTTAATTATTCTATAACAAATGCACTTCCAAATGATTAATTAAAGGGAAATACTTTTTGGTTCGTTAGTGTGCCGTCCCACTTCTTTTTTTTTTTTAACTTAATGATTAAGAAAATATTATTTAATAATATTATGAATTTTTTTTAAAATCTTTAAACATTAAAAAAATGTTGTGAAAACAAAAAAAAAAAATACAAAAAAAAAATGAAGTAACATTAACGGAACAATCTAGTGGGACACACTAACAAACCTCTAGTATTGCCCTTAATTAAAACTTGTTGTTACATTGTCGTTCATTACATTGTCAATATATATTGAACGACAATTTCTTAATACATGATAGATAATAATTATTGTTAGTAATTAGCATTTTTCAATTAAATAGGTATTAAGAAAAATCGAACTCCCATGAACTGATGTACTACCTACAAACCCTACATGCATAAGAAGTTGAGAACCAACAAACATATAATATATACAAATTAATTATGAAAATATTGGAGGTGCGCCGTGGGTGATGCAATTCAAGAATCTTAAAGATGCATAATGACTTCCCACGTTTGTGACCTGTATATTAATTTATCTAATTAATTGAAATAGAACATAAACTATGGGATAAAAATTCTATGTGATGTCATCTTTTCTTACTGATCCTTTAGATATTTCATTAATTAATTTGATTGACTGCATTATTTTTTTTTAATATACTTGAAACCCTCTTTGTTTCTTATTGGCTTAATTGGGCATATAAGTTAGCATGCAGGGTTTATTTATAGTACCTGGCTGTCCTGCTATGACGTATACTTCAATCTTTCAAATTTCTTTACTTATTCCAACTGCATGCGCGCGCATGATATATGATCTCTAGTTTAGCATTCATATTGGTTTATGCATATACATATGTAAAATTATATTTTTTTTAAATTTATTTTACAATTCAAATAAAATTTTCATATTGGCTTATACATATTTGAAGCAAAATAATAATAAAATATTTTTAATTTTTAATTTTTTTTTAAATATTTTTTTTATATATTTTATAGTTAGTGCCTACTTTATATCATCAATTTAGGATAAATTTTATGTATCAAAACCATCTTAATATAAATTTCATAAAATTAATTTTAATTCTTAGGGAAGAAAAAAATAATAAAATAATATTTGAAGAGTGAATAATAACTCTTTAAACTTAAAGAAATATTATTTATAAATATACAAATATTTGAAAGTATATAATCTAATATTTAAAAATTTATAACACATATTATTTTGTGTGTGTATGCGCATGAGTCAATGAGAGTGCTTACATTTCAGCGTCGGGAATGGGAGGTGCGGGCCGGCCGAGATTAATGTCGGCAACTACCATCTCTGGTTATTAAACCATATAAATATCAATTATACAAACAGCTAGCCGTGGTTAATTTCACATAAAATGATGGTTGACTTGAATAATAAGATTATATAATCAATCTATACACATAATGTTTTCAACTAAAGAGCATAATTATAATATTATTAATACCATTAATTTTGATGTGCAGAGCACGATGATCAATGCGAATTCGATGATCAAGACATAGTACGTACCAGCTAGCTAGTTGACATCGTTAGATCGTACGTGCTGACCTACAAATATATATTCTTTTTAGAAAAAATTTATTCATTTTTTAAATCATATATATCACTTTTTTTTCTTTTATTATATATTAATATATAAATAAAAGAAATAAAAGAATTTAATTAGTTTAGAAAGACTAGATTTTAAAAAATGAGAAGTGATATCGTACGATTATTTTTACAATTCTTTTATAATTTACCGTGTAAATAAAATTTTTAAAATATTTTTTAATATTCTTAATTATTAAGAAAAAATAAAATATATATATAATTTTATTAATATTTACATTCTTAATCATAAAATTAAATTAAAAATTAAATAAAAAAAAGTTGTAAAAAAATTATAAATTAGTAATAAGTGAATATTTTTGTTAAAAAATAAATGAAAAAAATATGTAATATTTGGTGTGATCGAAAAATGATGAGTAATAAAGCTTACTCTTTGATCAGATCAATTAGGCCGACGTGGTGTATCTGTTTGATCATTTTCTAGTTATCTTTTTTACAGCATCATGATCAGTACCGTAGCGGCCGCCACCTGGCCTACATGATGAGCTCTCCACCCTATATAAATTAAGCCCCTGCACGAACAAATGAGAGCATAGAAAAAAAGAGAGAAGAAAGAGAGGGCAGCCAACATGACCAATATTCCTGGACATCCATTGATCTCATGCCATCTTTTCACGAGGCTTCTGATCATTCTTCTATTCATTTCAACGCTTCAAGCAGTCTTAGCCAGTACCAGTACCAGTAACAACACCAGCCAAACCTACGAAAAATACATCATCACATCCTGCAATTCAACCACATACCCACAATTATGTTACACGTCCCTCTCCCCCTATGCCTCCAAAATTAAAGCAAACCCCAAAAAGCTTTGCAAAATTAGCCTTTCCGTAGGCCTAGAAGCTGCACAGAATGCATCCTCCTTAGTATCGAAGCAACTGAAGCAGAATGAATCGTTGACGAGTTCGGAGACTGCAGTTATTAAGGACTGCGTCGTGATTATTAAAAACTCCATTGATGAGCTCGGTGAATCCCTGGATGCCATGGACAAATTAAGCGGTTGGGATAAGGAATTCCAGATGTCCAACATTAAGACTTGGGTGAGCGCGGCCTTAACGGATGAGAATACGTGCTTGGATGGGTTTGAGGAGGGCCCAGAAATAAGTGAGAAGGTGAAGAACAAGGTCCGAAAACGTATATTGAAACTTGCCAGATTGACAAGCAATGCCTTGTATTTCATCAACAGCCTTAATTACTAGTTAGAAGTAGCCTCAGTACTCTTGCATGCATGAATGATTCAAGAGTTCTGGATCGATGGCGTTTATACAGCTATAGCCACGATCACGTACTCCTTTAATGGGACAAGCTAGTGGAATAGTGTCACGGAATAACGAAAGCTTATATATATATATATATATATGATGTGCTCGAAATGTTTAGAATTTCTGTACGATTTCTGATACTTGGTTGAAAATAAGCGATACTGTATTATGTGACTCATATGCAGAAAATGTCCAAGGCAGTACTGTTACATTGTGCTCCCTGTCTCACTCTCACGCTCTCTCATGTCCCTCTGTCCACCAATACACGTGCGCGCACGCATACGGACACAGTACACTTGCACACACCATTTCTCTCTCTATTCGAGACACCACATCATCACCTAAGAACAACTGTATAAAAACATTCACAATAGAATAGTTAAAAACTATCCTTCAAAAAATATAATTTTCAAAAAATATAATTTTATACTGTGAACAAAATTTTAATTTTGCTATTCATAAAAAATATTTTTATTCACCATTTTTACAAACTTCATTATCATATTTAATCAAATATAATCAAGATTTTTTAATATTTATGTAAAATTATATTTTTTTAAAAATAATTTTTAACCAATCTAATAATAATTCTCTAACCCATTATCGAAAACAACCACAGCTATTAGCAGAGTTTGGGACACCTCGGTCATCCCAAAGTTTTCCTCCCGCACTATAATTAAGTGGTTCTTGGACTAACATTGGAATAACTGTAGTTGGACATGTAAATAGTGAATTGTGCTCTAAGTTGTTGTGAATTGTGAGCCGTGTGAAGTTTTGTGAAATGTGAGCTGTGTGAAGTTTTGGAATAAACTGTGTAGTTGTGACCAAGGTTGTACGTGTGAAGTGTTGATAAGGTGTGTAGTACTTGTGACATGGCTGTGTGAACCGTTATCCGTTGCTGATTACCTTGCCCTTGAATTGCATTTATGTGTATATTGAAACATTGAATTTCGTGTAAATGGATTTTTGCAGACGTGTGTTTCATGACTCCCAATCGAGATGCAACATTTATTTTGATAAAATTTTTTTGGTCACTCGAAAGCAAAAAGAAATTGAGTGAAAGTATTTGGATTGTCGCTAGGCAACAACGGACTCAAACGAGACACTAATGCTCTAAAGTCTAGATTAATTGTTGCATCTCTACTAGGGAGGTTAAAGAATACTTGGCCATGAAATTAGCGTTGGGCACTAAACTAAGCATCAGTAGTTAAGAAGTCACATGCATATACGTTGTTATTGGAAATATTTTCAAAATAATATATATTATATTTATTATTATTATTATTATTGAGAATTTATTTTTAAAAGTTAAGAATTATTTTTGAAATTGAAAAATAAAGAAAGTTGATAAACTATTTCATATGTTTATAATAAATTGGGTCCTTGCATTTAATATAAGCCATTCAGCCATGGAATGGCTTAGTAGTATTGAATCCCTTGGTTTACCTAGAGGGCTTTGCGCACGGTTCAAATCACTCTCATGACAAGAGGGTTTTTTTATTTGATTTATGGAGCACGCAGACCATTCGTGTGCGATCCAACATGCAGCATTGCAACCCCATGGTGAAAGGGCATAGCGCCTAGCACAAATAAAGGCACAAAAATGCTAAAAATGGCACCTGGTAGAAAGCAATGCAACCGTTGGACTAAGTCCACATATGTTGGTTGGCAACATATTTAATACATATATATGTTCGTATTAGATTACAAAAAATGAAAAGTTACAATTTTTCATTTACATCCTTTGATTCTCTATAAATATATTCATTTGGCCTGCGATTTTAAGAATTCTAAAAGCCAATTTCGAAATTCTATCTCTCCAAAAGTTTTTATTCCTTCCAAACTTATTATTAGGATTTGTTCATTCTACAAAAAACAAATTTTTAATCTCTTGGTTGAATAGAAAAATATAAGGATATTCGAAATCTAATTTTATATGTGCATTACGCAATTTGTCAAACATACTTGTTGTGGGTTTCATTATATCTTGGAAATAAATTTGCTTGTAACCCGTATGCATATTCTTATTGGTGGGGGCGAATATTTTTTTAATTAAAGCGACATTCACAACACTCCTTGAAGCAGATTTTCTCTCGCTATTTTTTTATGTTGCAGCCTCTTTACTCCAATAGTTGTTATTCATGGTGCGGCAAAGAGAGTCAAGCTGTGTAAATGGTCCATAAGAGAGACCACAATGCACATGTTAATAAAATGAGTGTTTCCAAAACAAAAGTGAGATTTTTAGGTGTGTATGACGTGTGAAATATTTGGTGAATCGTTTGAGTTTGGCTAATTTCTAAATATCGAATATTACATCTCCCTGAATATCATTTTATTTTCTTAATTTTCTTAATTTCCACTTTCTTGAATTTGGAGTGTTAGATTTAGCTCCACTTATCGAGATTTTGTGAGATCTTAGTGGTGATCCCACCTACAACTCTGCTTCTTGAAACCATAGATTTTGATACAAAGGATGGATACAAGTATATGAAGGTCTAGCCCAGCCATAAGAGTGAAGACTAGAGTTATTCCCCTTTGTAATTAAGTGTTCTTTTGGCTATTTGTAATTATTGGAGGACATTAATATTTTTTGATGAATGGTTTGAAGACTTGTGCCTCATAGATATTAGGGTCGTAATGTATTTAAATTTTCTTATACTATCAATTAGATATTTATGACTACCATTTTATTATTCCAGAATGCAAATAAAGTGTACATGTTTATTGAGCATGCGAGCACACACTTCATTTTCACATTATGCCATGTGTATAACCTGAGCAATCAACACCTTGGCGTCACGACTGCTGCCAAATCATAAGTGGGGGATGCAATGCCACTAATGGTCTCAAAGCTTTCACAACTCAAGTAAATCCATAAATCACCTTGGTACAATACTAAAGCCTTTGGCTTTAATCTTGATGTCATCAACTTGAAATGTAGAAGGGGAATTTTTGGAAAGTAATATGGATAAAATTTTGGCAGGACGATAGAATGGTCCAACCATGAATTCCTTGAGATGAACCCTAAAACCAAGTTCTTAAAGATGACTTACTGCGTGACTGAGATGCTGTGACGATAATAGGCGTTCCTCCAACAACACTTTCAGCAATAACAGGCTAAGTTCGTACAAGCGTTTCCTGGCCTACAAATCCCCAAATATTTGGGAAACAAAAAATCTATGAGAGCGGAAAGATGGATCACAAATCATGAAAGGACCTTTGAGATCCACTGTTTACTGAAGGCCAAAAAGTTTTATATATGGGTTAGGTTATTTCTTTCAAGGCGAAGCTACAATATGGTGGGAGACAACAGACATATTCTTGAAATGGAACTAGGGTCAACAGCAGTTGTGACTTGGCCATGTTTCAACCAAGAGTTTGATGAATACTTCTTACTCAACACCATGAAATGACAAGAGGCTAGAGAATTCACTAGCCTACTCCAAGGTGGCAAGTCTGTGGGTTAGCATGCTGGGAAGCTTTTGGAGTTAGGAGGTAATTCGCCACACAACTTATGTATGTGGGTACCCGCACCTGCTGCCCCACCCGCATTCAGCATCGCCTCACACAATGGGGATAGCATAACCAGCCCAGCAGGGAGGGTCAGGGTACTCCCGCTCGCATTTAGGCTCAAAAGCGGGGGCAAGAGCGATAAGGGGGAACCTCGTACCGCATATACCCTGTCCCGCCTCCGCATATTTAATAAATAAATAAATATATATTTATAATATAAATATATTAATATATTATATATAAATTATTACCCAAATGACTAACACAATAAGGGGTAAATTGAGTTCTATTAAAAAATTAACACTTATAAACTAAATGTACAATATAAAATATAAACAAAATACGAAGCAGCAGGAAATATAAAGAGTAAGGACAAGAAGAAGCAAATTCAGCATTTTAACGAGATTCAGCCCACTGCCTACGTCCTCGCCTCAAGCTACTACTTGAGGATCCAAAATTTACTATTCAATCTCCTTCAGGTAGAGATAGAAACCTATTACATGTTTGAGCAACACCACTACAAATAATCTCTATAGAGCACCCTCTACACTTACAATCACCTCATACTTGATGATTCAACTATTCTCTGTGTAGAACACATTCTACACACACAAGAGTTATTATATACACCCTCTTACAAATACAAGAGCTGATAGTAAGTAAATTATCATAGTACACTTCTCAATGAGTGAAATAAGAACAATATAGCGCAACTTATATCTCTCTCAAACTAAATAATGATTAATGTACAAAACTTATAGAAAAGAGAATTGGGGTTTTGAAAGAATGATACAACACTTAACAATTGATGTGTAAGCTCATGTTGTAATTTTTACAAAACTCAAGTGAGCTATTTATAAGCAAATGAGTTTTCATATTCAAATTTAAAAATGTTCACATCTCAAATAACGGTACTATTTACTTTTCAAAAATTTTAAATAAAAACATCTCCTCTTTATATTTGTCAAAGACAACTCCATTCATTTTTCAAAGAAATCAAACATAATCTTTTACTTTTCATACATGATAAAATGAATATGATTTATTTTTCAAATCAAATCATTTTCTTTTTACATATGTCAAAAAAATTATAACAAGTTAATATGTCGTTTTTACATGTATCTTTGTTGGAAAACTTTTTGAAAAATTTCCTTTGAGAAGTTTTACTTTTCTTTAAAAATCTCTGAAATTTTCTTGTGATCATTACAATTTCTTCATCTTTATTATCGTTTTCCTCGTTTTCATCGCTTTCACTTTCATGGGAAACAATTTTGAGTGTCAAGCTCTTCTTTTACTTTGCTTTTTCCTCTCCTCTTTTCAATGTGTAATCATGAGTAATAAGTGATTCGATGAGTTCATTTACTTTGAGTTTTTTGAGATCTTTAGTTTCAAGAATCGCCGTCACTTTTAATTCCCAACGTTTTGGCAGAGAGTTGATTCTTATTATTTCCAAACTAGAATAAACTTTTTCAAGAGCTGTCAAGTTATTTATAATGTTAGTAAAACGAGTATACCTAGAGGAAATAGATTCATCACCAATCATTTTAAACATTTCAAATTCATGCGTAAGAATATAAATTTTTGATTTTTTTACTTGTGAATTTTCTTCATAAGTTATTTCCAAATTATTCCAGATTTCCTTTACTGTCCTGTAAGTCATTATTCTATTAAATTCATTACTATTGCGAGCATTATACAAAATATTTATAGCCATTACATTTACTGTATAAAATCTATCATTTTCACGATCAAACTCTTCTTCTTTTTTGTTGACCTTTATTCTATCAACAAATTTTGTTAGAATATAAAGTTCATTTATAATACATTTCCAAATTTCTCGACCTTGAGACTGAAAAAATATTCTCATTTTAGTTTTTTAGAAAGTATAACTGTCTCTACAAAATAGCGGAGACCGATTACTGGATTGACCTTCAACGAATATAGCTGCAATGTTAACCATATAATCTTAACTTAACATATAATTAATCTTATAATAGAGTCATTGCTCTGATATCAATTGTTGCCCAGATGACTAACACAAAAGATGAGGTGAATTGAGTTATATTAAAAAAGTAATACTTATAAACCAAATATACAATATAAAATATAAACAAAATACGAAGTAAGAGGAAATATAAAGAGTAAGGACAAGAAGAAGCAAACTCAGTATTTTAACGAGGTTCAGTCCCACTGACTACGTCCTCGCCTTAAGTTATCCCTTAAAGATCCCAAATTTACTATGCAATCTCTTTCAGGTGGAGATAGAAACCTATTACACTTTTGAGCAACACCGCTACAAAAACTCTGTGTAGAACACTCTCTACACTTGCAATCACCTCACACGTGGTGATTCAACTATTTTCTGTGTAGAACATCTTCTACACACACAAGGATTATACGCACCATCTTACAAATATAAGAGCTGATAGTGGGTAAATTATCAAAGTACACTCCTCAATGAGTGAAATAAGAATAATACAGCGCAACTTATATCTCTCAAAATGAATAAGAATTAAGACACAAAATTTAGAGAATAAAAAATAAAGGTTTTGAAAATATGATGCAAAACTTAGCAATTGATATGTAAGCTCTTATTGTAATTTTTACAAAATTCAAATGAGCTATTTATAAGCAAATGAGTCTTTATATTTAAATTTGAAAAGGTTCACATATCAAATAAGAGTACTATTCACTTTTCAAAAAATTAAAGCAAAAACATCTCATTTTTATATTTGTCAAAGACAACTCCATTCATTTTTCAAATAAATCAAAATTAATATTTTACTTTTCATACATGAAAAAATGAACATGATTTATTTTTCAAACCAAATCATCTTCTTTTTGCATATGTCAAAAAAACACACAACCACCTTTTAAGATTTTCAAACAAAATCGTCTATCTTTTGCATTTATAAAAAAAAAACACAACCACCCTTCAAGATTTTCAAACAAAACATACTCATGTCAAATATGAAAATCAATCATCTTACAGATTCAAATATTTATGCATATGTGGAAAATAATAATAATTTTCGAAATTAAACATTTTAATAATGTTATGCAATTTGATATTTTATAAGAAAATATTAATTTTGAGTCTTAATCAAATTTCAAATTTTAAGAGATATACAAAATTACTCTATGAGTTTCATTTGTAGACTTGTTCTTCTTCTTATTCATACTTGATTTCTTAATATACTTAACTTCCTTCATGCGTAGACAACTTGATTTTGAGTTTTGAATTTATTTGTTATTATCAAAATTTATACGTAGATACGAAACTTAAAATTTTGGTTCAACATAAATTATAATAATATATTTAAAAAATACATATCTAGGTACAAAATGACGTCATTTTGTGCCTCATTTTGAGCTTAGTTTATTATTTTAAGTTTTATTGTTTTAGACTTTTAGTTATTTTTTTAAAAATGACTTTACACTTTAGTAATGATTATTACTTAATATTTAATAGATTAATAGTTTTTAATATGTGATTAAATCAGATTGACTGATTTTTTGGAACAAAAATGGCCTAAAAAGTTTATTTGAGTCAAAAAAAGCCTAGAAATATGAAATAAGCTAAGCCCATAAAAGCGGCTGCGGGGGGCGGACGGATGGACACCATCCTTCGCTATCCCGCTGTAGGACAAGGTAACCCACCCCCGTGTTGGCAGGGCCGGGATGCGAAAAGGAAATCCCGCCCTCCGCCCAGGCGGGGGCAGGGGGCAAAGGTAGGGGTACCCCGCCCCCGGTAGGGCAGAAATCACCCCTACTTGGAGACTTGGGAAGTGGAAGTCATTACAGGTACAAATTTTTCTTGATGCATACCTAGTTAGTCCCACTTAGGCAACATATTGGGGGACATTTTTGTCCATTCAAGTGTCAAGAATAGGGCAATTCCCTTCATCCCATTCCAAGCTTGTTCATCATCAACCCTAGCATGTATCCATCGGCAAAGAAGCTATCAGTAAGATATCTCATTGACAGAGGATAGATCTTGGGTGATGGTGGGTGTTGGCCTGTGGTTGGTGATGGAGGTTTAGATATCAGGTTGGTCTATGATTTTGAAGGGAAAGACAAGGTATACGTGTGTTTTCCACTCATAGTTCAAATTTTATATATATATATATATACACACACACACACACATATATATATATATATTAAAGATTGTAATTAGAAAAAGAACATAAGGTGGATTTTATAATAGTCTTTTATGAACGTTTATGACAATTGAAAAAACAAAGACAACAATAACTTATGTAAAATTGACTTCTTGACAATCTATTTCTCTTTAGTTTTTAAGTTTTTATGTTTTTTCTAGTGGTGCTAATTAACTTGGATCTAGCAATGACAAAATTAAATCTAGCGGCTGGGTAAGATAGGATATTGCATAGAATTACATGGTGATGCCGTGCTAATTATGTAAGAAACAATGATGCAAGCATGGTTCCTGTTGCATTTGTATTTATGGTTGCATGGAAGATAAGTAGGGGCAGAACTACACGCATGCTTTGGGGGGCTACTGCCCTAGTCCAATTTTTTTTTTTAAAGTTAATATAATATATAAATAAATATAATTTTTCTCATATCTTAAAATTTATTGAAATTAGCCCCATAATATTTAGGCTTTTAAAATTTTTACTGAAATTATTTTTCCAAATTCTAATACTCACATAATTTATTCTAGTTTTTCACTTTATTGACACATAAATCTCTGCATACCATTGCACCTCATAAACAAAAATAGCTCTCCACGATTAGACATTATCTAAGCTAGGCAAAAGATCGACTAGTAATTTTTAAAAAGTCAAAGATTTATTATTTGATTAACAGGTTAATTTGTCTAGTATTAACTCTTCTTCGTTTATCCTATTATTATCAAGAAAGCATTTTTTACTATGAAACTTATAAAAATTAAATTGTTTACTCAATCTACCATATTTGATACATTTCTTGGGGAGGGAGCGTCGTATGATCAGTATGTGATTTAAACTATTAGATCATATTTTAGAAAAAAAAATGGATGAGGCTAATTTATTCATATATGGGCATAAAAGCTGGCATTGGGAAGATTCGCATGCACGTTATAGGTTTTTAATATATATAATTTTTTGATATTATTTTTTATTTGTGAAGTCTAGAAAAAATTAAATTGCTTTTTATAATTTTTTTAAAAGTCTAAAAAGTTGTAATGATTAAGTAATAATTATATGAAAATTTAAAATTAAAAAGTAATTTATGTTTGAATGATATTGTTTGAAAAGAAAATATTTAAAAATATTTGAGAATAGCTAAAAATACCTCAGAATATTTGGTTAGCCAAGCTAGTCCGAATTTCTTAAAAATGTTTACATGAAAGTGAAATTTAAACGGTGAGCAGAAAAATTATAAAATCCTTTTTTAATATGTCCCCACCATAACAAACCCATAGCATTTATTTATTACTTTAAAGCCATATTTTACTAACTAAAGCAATGGTGGAAGTTATTTTGTCAAATTATAATTCAAAAGCTCAATTTTGATGACAACTAATTCCACCAATCCAAGGTCAAGGGTTATTATTCTCAAATTCTCAATATTTGACAATTATCTAAAACTATATAGTCTCTTACAAAGTGTTGCACTCACCATCCGAGAACTTTATACCAGTCATATCATTCTAAGCTTGTTTGTCACCGACCTGGCCAGCGTTCATCTGTCGGCAATTAGGTTGTCGATGAGAGGCAATCTCAATGGCAGAGTACTGATCTTGCAGAATGATGGTGATGATCAGCGTCGACTAGTTGTTGGCGGGGAATAGAAGTTCGTTTGTAAATAGAGGGCTTGAAATTGGGGTGGTATGTGAATTTGAGTGGGAAGACAATATATACAAGTGTTTTGCAGCCATATTTTAAATTGCGTTTTTTTTTAAAATTAGTTAACATTGGCAATTATGACACATCTATGGGAGGACCCACGTTGGTGGGTGGGGGGCTACCGCCCCCTCGAAGTTTTTCAAAAATTCATTTATATATAAATATATATTTATATATATAATTAAAATTTTCTCTCGGATTATTAAAAAATATAAACCCCCTCCCTCCAAATTTTTTCATTAAAATTATTTCTCTAAATTTCAATATACATTCATTTATATTCTAACTTTTAACTTTATTTAAATTCAAATTTTAACTCACATAATCTCACAAGTACTCTAACAATCTAACTCTAACAAAAAAAAAAATTGATTATAAATTTATATGATTGTAAAATTGATTGATTATACTCACTTATTTAATTTCACTCTAACTTGTATGATTGTGAGATATAGTTTTTTAAATTTTTAATAGATTTGCATCATTACTTATTAGAAAGTTCTCAAATTTATTCTTAATTTATAATTTTTTTCTTAAATCATAGAAAAATATGAGGAAGGACTCACAAACAATTGACTTTTTTTTTAAAAAAGAAAGACGTGGACAATTCGAAGAGTAATATATGTTTAGAGAGGTCAGTAATAACAGAATATGATACTTCTATCACTGATGACCATCCTTCTAAAATTTACACACACCGCACACTTTATCGATCGCTCCCCCAAACACAAAATTCTAGTTCCGCCCCTAAACACATTAGTATGTGAGAGTACAATTTTTGTAACAGTTTATATATCTAAAGCATCTTCCTAAAATATGTAATAGATGGGGCTTCAAAAGATCAAAAATTAAGTTGAAGCTACCCTTAAAAGTTTTAAAAAAATCTCCCAAACTGACCTTAAAAACAAAGAAAAATATTGTGCAACGGACAACATAGAGAGATAAACAGATATTGTACAAGTACCGCGGCCCACTTTGGTAGGCTAGCTGTGTGATATTGTTTGCAATTATGGTTGCATGGAGTACCTATCATTGAGATGTAAATCTATGATATTTGATACATTATATTCCAAGGGGATGGGGTCATATGAGTAAACAAATTAATTGGTCCATGTCATTGATCTCCATCTGATCTGAGCATCGTAGTCGTATATACCATGTCCAAGAATAATGGTGGATGAGGCTTTCTTCATTTATCAAGCATAAAGGGCATGGGGAAGATTCCTCATCCATGCATGTTATTCATGATTCTTCCCTCAATGGTAAGACCATATATTTAGGCTACTGTCTAAGCCTCACTCTATATATAAGGTCCTCAAAAATAAAAATAAGTTTTTTTAAAATAAAAATAAAAATAAAATAAAACCATTTCTTTACAAAAAATTTTAAATAGTTTTATAGTTTTCAATGTGTGCAAGGCCCATAATACTAAATTTAAGATTTAATACAAGGATTTTTTTAATAAGTGGTACAAATAATAATTAATATTTTAATAATATTTTTAAGATCTGAAACCCAAAATTTGCATTAATGAGGGTTCATTTTAAGTTGTTGTTTTAAATATAAATTTAAAAAAAAAACTTTATTTGAATATTTTAAATAAAATCTCATTTATTGAAAATTTTGAAAATATTCTATAAAATAATATATATTTCATTATATATTTATAATTACGTGTGAGTAACTTAATTTTTTCTTTAAGCCCAATATGTAATGAGCGCCCATGGCATGATGCATCCATCTATTTTTCCTTTAGGACTCTCATAGCAAAACTGAATAATTGCTTAATTTTATTACCAGTTTAGCAACCTTAATCCCTTTTTATATATACCAACGAAATTTAAAAAAATTGAGAAGTTTACAAGAAGCTTATTTCAAAAAAAAAAAAAAAAGATCAGAAGTTTACAAGAAGGTTAGAATTTACAGTGACCAGAAAAATTACTAAATTCAATGATAATATTTCACCACCTTAATAGCCCATGGCATTTATTAATTACTATTTACTACTTCTAATTAACGTTCAGGCCGGGCGGTATATTGTATTTAATTACCATTCTAAGTTACAAAAGTAATAGTATTTGAACTCTTGCAAAATTAAAAGTAAGGCGATTCTGCAGATTTCTTAAAGCCAACCAATAGTGTTTGAGTGAAAAAAGACTTCAAAATTCCAGAAAAGAAAGAAAGACTTCATATTCACATTCATAGCACAGGCATTGACATTTGAAGCATGTGATGGAAATTAACAACGAATCCTAGATCCATCATTTCAAATCCTTTTATTTGAAGTCCAAATCCTAAAACAAATAAAACTAGCTAGTACTAAATACAAATTTGTTTGTACTTAGAAACGAAGATTTTTATTTTCTTGCTCTTTTATTGAGAAAGGAATTCTAGCTAGCCAGCTTCTTGGTGCAAATGTGGTCACGTTCGTGTAGGCTTGATATCTTGTAGATTTGCTTTCACTGAAATCACATGTTCAAGATCACCGATTTGAAGTTTATGTTGACCCATTGGAATTCTTCGATCACCATATTTGTCAACAGCGCTGAGATGCTTGCACACATGAACATCAACCTTCACCTGCTGCTTATCCCCAGCTGCGAGTTGAACTTTCTCAAAGCCTATTAATTGCTTGTTGGTGGCCCATATCCCAGCAGGTGGGAACGAGTATAGAAGAAGTGAAATACTCCCATCCAAAGTTCCTGTATTTTTTACATTAATGTAAACTGGTATTACGAGTTCATCGCAATTATTAGCGTGCTCGATCTTGACACCATTGCGCATGATGGAGGCATGGAGGCTAGCATGGGCCGGGACATTGACTGTGACAGCATCATTTGGAGGTTCGGCTAGTTCAAGGCTGAATGTGGTGTAGCTCAAGCCATAGCCAAAAGGATACACCACAGGGCCCTTGTAGAATCTGTAGGTACGACCAGGGTAGCCTGTGAATGGGTTTGCTCGCATGTCCATGTTTGTCATTGGCACGCTTTCTACATAGCTCTGTGGGTACCATGTCATGGGAAGTCTTCCTCCTAGAGAAAATAATAAGTACATATATAACTAGAAGCATTAGAAAATTTGTCAATTAGACCGCCAAGTTAATTAGTAAGAATAAAGTATCACGTGTAATTAATTATTGGCACCTGGATTGGTTGTACCAAACAAAATATCTGCAATGGCGGCTCCTCCAGCCTGACCAGGATAGCCAACCCACAAGATGGCACTGATTCGGGGATCATCCTTCGCAAACGACACATCAATAGGTCCACCGCTCATCAGCACCAACACGATAGGCCCTTTTGAGGCTTTGGCCACCCTTGAAACAAGCTCTGGTTGCTGTCCTGGCAAGAGTAGCTCTAACCTATCTACGGCCTCTCTCTCAACAGATTGGTTCAATCCCATGACCAAAATAGTTGCATCGGCAAGCCGGGCTGTAGCCTCTGCATCTTCAAATCCTTGGACATCTTCACAGGCAACACCATCAGCGCATCCTTCGTGGTGAATAGCCTTAGCATATTTTCCTATGCCTTCTAGTGGGCTTGTGTAAGCACATGCAACACCTGAATCAAACAATAAGCCAAAAAATAAAGTTTTTTTCTGCAAACATATCAAAATGTTTAGTGTATGAATTTTTCTAAACAAAAAAAAAATACATGACTTACCAGCATAATTTCCAACCATTGTAACTGTAACATTGGAATTGGGCCCAATGACTGCTACAGTTCGGTGAGACTGGCTGGACAGTGGCAACGATGACTCACTGTTCTTTAGCAAGACGATACCTTGTCTAGCAGCATCAAGGGCTAGCTGTTGGTGGGCTGGGCTGCATACATCTCTTGAGCCCAAGTTCCCAAACTTCCCTCCTAATTTCTCCCCATCAAACATACCCAACCTCACTTGCACCGCAATAGTGTTTGTTAATGCATTGTCAACGTCAGCTTCACGTAACAGGCCTCTTTTCACAGCCTTCTCTGTGTGTTCTCCAAGCCATGTTCCGCAATCCAAATCCAAGCCTGCAAACATCGCGTGATATTCTTTTACAACCTACTAATAATCAAGCTAAATAATTAACTCTTATTAATTTATTTGTACAAGTTATTAATTAGGTAATAAAACAGCTTATATAACATATTTAATTTAAATAATTATACAAAATATAACAATAATAACTAATTTTTACTTTTATTTTTATTTTTTTAGTGACCTGATTTGATTGTAACTGCAGCTGCTTCTTCTTGTGAGGCTGTGTAATGTTGGTTGTCATATAGAACTTCTACCGAGTCACAATCCGCGACGATGTAACTGTTTGTACATGAACATCACAAAAATAATGAATGGTTGGTAAGAAAGATCATACAAAGCTAATTATTGGAATAAACAAATCAATAAAATCAATAATAAGTTTATTTTACATATAGAATTAGTGTGATGGGCCCTGAATGAATCAGGTACTAAGGTGGGTCTCACTCACCCATTCAGTTGCCACTCTGCACGGATAGTGCCTTTGAGTAGCTCTGGATTGGCACAACTGGGCTTTCCATTGATCTGATTGAATGAACACATTACACTAGCAACTTTCCCTTCCTGAACGCATGCCTTGAATGGCACGTTATAGGTGTCCTCCAAGTCTTGCTTACTGACCTACACACACCAAAGTATAACCTCTCTCAGCCAAATAAGTACTTGAAGAGAGAGAAGGAATTAATAATTGCATATCTACCTATATAATAACTAGTAAATTAATTATCTTAATATAAGGTTGAAAAGTTGGTTAATTACTTTGGCATTGAAATGTAAGCGATCCACAGTTGTCCAATTATCAAGATCGTAGGCCGTGTAGTGTTTGCAACATGCAGCAACCTTAAGCCGCTCTCCCTCAGCATTGTCCTGAAGTCCCTGGACATATCTAGCAGCATACTTTGCAGCTACTAACGGGTCTTCTCCGGGTGTCTCTTGGCCTCGTCCCCATCGAGGATCTCTGAATATGTTCACGTTTGGGCTCCAATACGTCAAACCAGCCGTTCCTTCATTGTACATTGCTCTAGCTTCATCAGACACCACCTACACATGATGTACAAATTAACCAAGTCACCAACTATATATATAGATCGTTCGATATATTTAAAAATTAAGCGAAATGATCTTTAGGTACGTACCTCTCCCATTATCTGCCAAAGTGACTCGTTGAAAGAAGCAGCAGTAGTGATGACCTGAGGAAAACTGGTGGCCCCAGGAAAGGACCCACCAAATTCTACACCTGGGCCCGTATTGGACACTCCATGAAGCGCCTCGGACCACCATTGGTAGCTCTTAATGCCAAGCCTGGGCACTGCCGAGGCATTGTTCACTAGTAGTGTAATTTTTTCTTGCAATGTCAATTTTCCAATCAAGTCCCGCACTCTCTCTTCTGTAGACAATGATGCGTTACAGAACTTGTGACCGTTCGTTAGCTCCTCTTGAGGGTTGCATGCGAAGAGTGGATGTGACTCTATGGGACTAAAGGAAATGGAGAAAAGGGTGAGAATCAGAACAAGTAGAGAGAATGTGAGTGAGGGCTTCATTTTGTTGTACTCAGCTATATGGTGGATAACAAGAGAGTTTTGTTTCTGGTTTGGATTTTGGATGAGTTATGGATGTATTTATAGAGAGATGGCTCTGTCTAGTAGGCCGCCTGATTCTATATGAATGGATAAGTTCAATGATTAGCTGTTTCCACGTCGATTCGGCACATGTGTGTGTGTGAGAAAGAGAGAGGGAGAGAGGGAGAGAGAGAGAGTAAAAGTCTCCGGTATTATGAAAGTAGCTAGTGAGTCAAAGAATCGATTATAGATCTTTTAGCCGCGGTAGTCATGACTCTTTCAACATGCTGATATGCTCCTTTTTTATTTGTTGCATATGGAAAAACGTGTAGGTAGTGGATAGGTTAATTAGAACTAAAGCTGATTCAAAAAAAAAACTAAAGGCGCGCAGTTTTAATTATTAAAAAAAAAAGTATTAAAGCATATTAGAAAAATTTTATCTATGTTTACTATTTTGTTTATATAATGACATTGTACATGTGCTGATTACTACAAATAAATAAATAAATAATAACATATGTGCTCATTTCTTTAGAAGCATTAATTATAAATTTTAACTTTCATGCATTTCCCAGCTTAGTACGGCCTATGAAAAAGGGTAAAAATAAATCAAATTTGAATTTCAAATTAAAAATACAATTATTAAGTTTATTGTGATTTATTTATAAAAATATGGCCAATAGCTAGGAAGTCCTCCAAGTTTCAACTGCCCAATTCAGTCTACATATCGAATAGTAAATTTGTGAGAGAAATATTAACGGCATGCATGATCTATGAGAAAATTACTGGCCTAATCTCTCATACTAAATTTCGTTTAATTTAACACCCAATTTTTGGTTGAAATGGTCAGCCAATTAAGATTTTAATTGCAAACTCTTGAATGATCTATTCAGATTAATTATATACGAGTAGTTATATTGAACTACTCAAAATAGAGATAAATCTGGCCAGCTATAACAAAAACCCACTAAATCTTCATGCAATAATTATTATTTGATTACTTATTTATAATGAGAAAACTTTGGATCCTCGCGCGTGATATATATTTACTAGCTTATTACAAGACTTCGGCAAAAAGATAATCTCGTGCGGTCATGCGCGCCTACATGTTGTACATAGACGAAACAAAAACATGTCATATATACATATATATATATATATATATCCACAATTGCTATGTAGATTATAAGTCATCATTTTATTTTTAATTTTTGGAAGGATTAGTCATCATTCTTGATATATTGTGTAAGGGATATATATAATTTGTCATCATTTATTCCCGTCATTAATCCAGAAGAATCATCCATATTGGAATCTGTTTGTTATCCTTCAATTTCAGGGAATTAAGTACTACTCTCAAGTCTCAACTCCAAAAGAACTTTGGAGAAGGTTGCATGGATTCGTAATATCACATAAAATCAGATTGTTTTTAACAGATTATTTTAACACGCGCGGTTACTTCCTGATTTTGTTATCATGAATTAATCAGGAGAAGAATCATGATCTATATTAGAATCTGTTTTGATTCATAATTTCATGTAAAAATCTTTTCTTTTTTTTTTTTTTTTTTGCTTGATTTTGTTGCCGCTTTTTGGGTGCCATATCAAATTCCAATCGGCTATTTTTTCTTCCAGATTTTGTTGCCTTTTTTGGTGTCATTCAAGTGCAAATAAACGGAATCATTCAAAAACCATAGTTACATTTGTTGTAATGCCCATTTTTGCAGTCAGAATGCCACGTAAGCAAGTTTGAACTTGACTTTTATATATAGATAACTTGGCTGTTAAGCACACTAGTTATGGGTGTTCATCCGGGTTCCGGATTTAGGAATCCGGAACCCGAATTCGAAATTTTCTTAAATATTTAAAAATAAAATCAAAAATGTTAAGAAATAAATAAAATTTTAAACCCGGCCCGGATGAACACCCCTAACACTAGTTTTATAAATTTAAGGGGAAAAAAAAGGAAAGAAATTGCATACTGCGGCCAGCTATTGAAAAGAATGCAAGAAATGAGAGTTGAAAAATGAAATGAGTGAACCTAAAATATAAATATGTTTTAAACAATACGTGTTTCAAGTGGTCTTAATTAGTAATCTGCTGTTACATATATTTCTTTTTGGTTCTAGCTTCAATTAATTTCTTTCGCTTGCAGTGCTTCCCATTTTGCACTTTTTCTTGATTTTTCGGCCTTTCTAATTTTTGGTACTATCTCCAGGACTGCAAATAATAAACAGTTACATCTAATTACTAATAGATGATCATCACAAACTATTTAGAGTTGCTTTTTATGACAATTATTGTGCTAAATCTGACATAATCCAATTACACTAGTATGTATATATATATATATATAAACATTAATATTAGTCGATTTTGACTCGTGTATTCAAATAAAAACTAAATGAACACGAAATAATGACGAACGAGTACTATTCGCTCAATTCATAAACTTCATAACATAAAATGTAACATGATCGCTGCTCAACTCTTTTTTAAAAGGGTTTGATCATTAATTTACAATACATGAAAGAATGACATACTATAATACACGTACGTAAAAATACGTCGATAGTGTTAATTTTTTTAATATAATGTTTTTGGATAATTTTATTATTATTATTATTATTATTTGTTAAGAAAGTTTTAAACAATAGCTTCGATATTAGTGGCCTCAAATCTCGTCAAAAATCTTCTGGATTGGTTAAGTACTTTATATAGCCGTTTGTTTCTAATCTTGATTGCCATGATCCTTTTAGTTGCTATATATATACTCTAGGTGCAGATCTCCTTAGAGCTCTCAACAAAAGGGATATCAAATTAGCCGCTAATTGCCTGTTTTTTGTTTCTAAAATCTAGGAGCATGACTTGGACATCTCAAGAAAATCTGATCACTAGCCGCTGGTTGTTGGGATAGCATTATATAAATCTGGGATGTAGGCGCATGAGAGATCGATAATGACCAAGTAGTCACCAACGTTCAGTTTCCTTTTAAATTCTTTTAAAAGGTGGCTGGGGATGTTGTGCTGACGGCATAAGAAAAACATAAGAGTGAGATTTTCGTGCCTCAATTCTTAGTGATTTGGTTCGAATTTTTTATTTTATTGTAATTTTGTAATTTAGTACTGTAATTTCACTAACAAATAGAAGTTTTTGTGAGTAAAGCATGATTCAACCAACAAAAAGGCTCAATCTTATATCATAAAGAATATATACACGTTATATATATATATATATATACATATACGGGGAGTGGGGATTTGATCCTTGGTTCTTTTAATAAGAAATTAAGGTGTTACCAATCGATCAAAAAGATTTTGGACTACACGTTATAATTAAGCATTCAGAAATAGCGTTGTAATTTTATTCTATCATCTATTTTCTTTCTCCCGGCCCATTACCCCTTTTTCTATGGACCATGATACAGTTACAACTTACTTCGGTACTGTTGGCCCCATCTCTTTAGCCTTACCTCTAACCAAATGAACTTTCTAGTAGCTGTCTTTGGCAATGGTCCAAAAATCACTGATTTTGGAAGCCAGTAAGCGTGCATCTTTTTTTTTTGAGAGAGTAAGCGTGCATCTTAGATCAACAGAATTTCACTATATCTTCCACCAATAGTGGCTCATGATCAAACGTATCAATACCCAACTTTAATTCCACAAAAGCACGAGGAGACTCACCTGGCCGCTCGTTTGGCCTCGTGACCATTGATGTCTCCAAAATGGCTAGGTGCAAGTATAGATAGGACTTTTTTAGTTTATAAGATGAGTCGTCGTACAGTAGATCCCAAACTTCCAAGAGTTCAAATAAAAGGGAAAAAAATTATAAAGCCAAAAAACACAAAAATTATTACAAATTACAATCTAAATTTGAAATTACAATCCAAGTGCATTCAAATCAAAATCTCTTCTCGCAATATTGCAATTTGCATTTAGATCGCCCTCTCTTTTTTTAGGCTCCGAACAGGCAAGCATCTTACAAAAGAGATTAATGAGAAATGAATAAAGTATCCATCGTTTGCACTTTGCAGCCACCTCTCATTATCTAATCTTTTATATTAGCCTCAGGCCCTCATGTAGAGTGTCTTAAATTCCATTTTTATGTACTGTACTCGGTACTCATCTAGCTGGAAATTAATTTTTTTCCTGAGTTCTACAAATGAAGACCATCACTTTATTCTACGAAGCATATCATGTCCACTATAAGGTGCGAAGGGTCAAAAAAAGGAAAAATATATACAGATATTCCATTATGAATAGCTACTGTTACCGTATTAATTATTTGATTCTTGTGTAGATGTAAGCACCATTAATGATCTAAAATCAAAACTTTGCTGCAAGGGAGATATGTTACCTATAAGTATAAGGGAAATGTTTTATACACCGTTTGGTGCACACAGTTGGTGTGCACCGTTGTTTTTTTTATTATTTTTTTGAAACTTAAAGATTAAGTAAATATTATTTAATAATATTTTTATTTTTTTTATTTTTTTAAAATGTTTAAGTATATTTTAAAAATGAAATAAAAAAATGAAAAAACAAAAATAAATGGCCTAACGGGACCGAAACATGTCCCAAATGACGGTGCCTGTAGCACCGTCCATAAGTATAAATATTTTATATATACATATTAACATATATAAAAAATTTTAATACATTCAATACTATCAATAGATAGTAAATTAGTAATAGTGTAATATACTAATATATTAGTATTCACAATTACTATAATTCTTATAGTATATTATTATTACTATATATTATACCATTATAGTGTTACTACTCAATTCAAAAAAAAAAAATTATAGTGTTACTACTCATTTAAAATAAAACTTAGTGTTACTAGTACTACTACATATAGTGATATTAATATTATAAGTCTATGTAATAATATAGACTATGTAGTATACATACAAGAATATAATAATACATTTATACTAAATAAGTAAATATAGATATATAGTTTATATAGACTATAGTTATTTAGTTATAATGATTAGTATAACTCTATAATAGTATTAGTTAGTACGCTCATTAATGGTATAGCTCTATCCTATATTACTGTAACTAGAGTATTAGTATTGGTGTAAAAGGTATTTTATAAATTAAGACTTTCTACAGATCATAGATCACGTAGATATTAATATTTGTTTAATGGTCTTATCGATAAATCATAGATCATAAGTTGGTTAAATAATTTTCATATCAATTAATCAATGATATTAATGATAAATTAGTAATATTATATGAAATAATAGTAATACTCTTATTAATTATTTATTATTAATACTCTATATAGTTAATAAATTATAGTTATTTAATATTAAAATATTAAGTTAACTATACTAATATTAGGAGTGTAATCGGTCCGGTTTTGAAAAAAATTAAGAACTGAACCGATATAACCGATTTTTCATTTCTTAAAACCGATTACAGCGTTACACCCCGATTATCTCCAAAAATCGGTAGTACCAATTTTACCGATTCGGTCCGATTCCAGTCCGGTTTTTCGATTTTAATAAAATGTAAATTTATAAAAACTAATATGTTTTTCTTAAAAAAAAAAAAAACTGGTTTGAAAATCCTGTTTTAGTAAAAAGATTGTAATCCATTACAAAAATCTATTTTAGTAAAAAAAAACTACTATGTAAAAAAAGCTACATTAAAAAAACTGTTATAAAAAAACTGCTCTATAAAAAAAATTATGTTTTAGCAAAATTTGATATAAAAAAATCTTAATTAAAAAAACTGCTATAAAACAAAAATTTTCTATAAAAAATATACATTATCCCATATCTAACTATAATTTATATTATTATATATAGTATAGAACATTTATATAATAATATTAAAAAAATAATAATAAATAGAAAAAAAAATAAAACTTGTCTGGTTCGGTCCGGTCCGATTTTAAACTAAACGGAACCAAAACTGGATCGATATTATCCGATTTTTTAATTTATGAAACCGGTACCGGACCGGAATGATCCAAAATCGAAATTTTCGGTCCAGTCCTGTTCGGTTCGGTTTGGGCCGGTTTTTCGGTTTAAATTTTCACCCCTAACTAATACTAGTACAAATTTATACATATACTATAATTTATGCTATAACTCTTATTGTGAGATCCCAGATTTACGTGTATTTTTACACGTTATTTTATTCTCGGTGTTAATTATTTTAATGTATTTTAATAATATTATTAGTCATATTTTATTTGTTTAAAATATAATTTGAGTTATTAATTAATTAATATTGAGTTAAGTTGCTTTTCTTATTTATTTTAATGAGTTAATTATTTTAATGATTGGAATTTAATTTCTTTATTTTATTATGTGAGTTTATTTGATCTACTTTCGTTATATTAATTATTGTTTTATTTTAGTATTGCGTTTGAATTTAATTTATTTCTATTGATGGGCTTTAAATGTCTTATTTTATTGATATTGAAATTATAGTATTTAAAGTCAGTTTTTATTTAATTTATTATGTTTTTTCTAATAGTCTTCTTTTTCTTTTTTCTCTTTTTCTTTTCTTTTCTTTTCCTTTTCTTCCCTTTTTCTTTCTCTTTTTCTTTTCCTTCTTCTCTTCCTCTGCTTCCCAGCCGCGACCCTGTTCTCCTCTCTGTCTCTCGCCGTTCCTCTCCCTCAGCCCCAGGACCGCCGCCGGCCACCCACTGGCGGCACCGCCCAGCCCACTGCCTTCCTCACACGCCGGCAACCTCCTTTGCACCGGTGGTGCACCTCCGGCAACCCCCTAGCCGGCGCGTGAGGCTTAAACCCGAAATGGGTATTTTTGCTTCTCTTGTGTTTTCCGGCCACCACCAGCCACCCTTTGACCTCCGACCACCACCATTAGACTCTCCACCCTCCGGCGAGCATAACCCACCGTCGGTAACCACTCATCGCCGCCGGTTACCCCCTCTATCCGAAATGGGTCTTAAACGGGTCGTTCTTCGCCGCACCGCCGTCCGGCCACCGTAGGCCTCACCACCACCACCAAAAGACTCCCATCGCCCAGCCGGTCAAGCCTCTAACTCAGTTTCCTCATACACGGCCTCACCTTCCTGGTACAACCTTAAACTCAAAAATGGGTTTTCACCCCTTTTGACCTCGATCCGCCACCTTCCGGTAGTTGTACCGCCACACCACCACCTCTATGAGATTCCCCACCCTTCAAATAGTACCTCCCTAAATTTTGGGGTCAAACCGAGCATTTTAGCCTAACATACATGTGACCGCTACAAACGCTGCAGATTGGCGTTGTTCGAGGATTTATGCTTTTAACCGCTATAAGTACTTTCCAAACGAGTTTTAAGATTTAAATATATTTTTGGCATCAACAGTTATTGTGTTTGATTATTGTTGCTATATGTTGGTTGATGTTGGTATTTGTTGGTTGATTGGATTAATTAAATGTTGGATAATTGCTGCATGGTTGTCTACATTGTGTATTTACGCTCATGCTCACGAAAATATTTGGAAAGTGGATTTTTGCATGATTTCGGATATTCATGTGTTGAAATTAGAAACTGGAATTTAAATTGAGTTTATGGATTTTAACGGTTTTTGGCTGAATTATAACGGGGACGGCGATACGTAACGCCTGTTGTGATCAGCGTGTGTGTGTGTGGATGACATAATGGGGACGGCGATACGTAACACCCATTATGGTCATTGGGTGTGCATTTTATATCGGGGACGGCGATACGTAACGCCCGATATGAAATGAATGTGTGTGGATCGTAATGGGGACGGCGATACGTAACGCCTATTATGATTTCGGGTGTGTGTGTAAATCATATCGGGGACGGCGATACGTAACGCCTGATATGATTGGTTTTGAGGATATTATTTTATGAAAAGGGATGAGTGATTTTATTAGGATTTTATTGTGGATTTAATTGGGATTTTGGTGTGTGTGATTATTTCATCGACTTCGAGGAAGATGATTTTAAGCATCATGCATATGGTAATTGTTCATGATTGTTATTGTGGCATTAATGTATTTCTGTCTTTTAGTTTGGTTGGATTGTACTTACCTGCGATGTCATCTTAGTGTCGTAGTTTTTTGGATGCAGATTATGAAGAGACTGAGTCTGAGGAGACGGCTCCGCCGTTGAGGTGTTATTATTATTAATTGTTATTTCGGGAAATTTATTTTCCCCTTTTTATAAATATGTATTTGTTTAATTTGTATTTTAGATAACTGTATTAAATCTCCTGTTGGAGAATTTATATTAAATTGGTTTGTAAAACATTTCTAAAATTCTGGTACTTAGATAATAATTTATTATCCGCTGCGACCTATATTTTATGTATGTCACATGTGCACACACGTTTGACACTTGTCGCTGAGATGTGTGACCCGTGTTGTCATCATCCTAACACCTCGATTCCCGTGTTATTTTAAAGAGAATTTGGGGGCGTCACACTTATAATTTGTTAATATATTAATATTATATACTAATACTAATATACTATATATTATAGTTATACATTAAAGGATATAAATGAATAACTAGTTTTTTTATTATTTTTGGGGTATTCCATCTGGTTCAATCCAGGATGAGAAAAGAACTCGACCAAGATCAGACCAAAATCATTCAGTCTTAAAAAAAAAAAAAAAAAAAAAGACCAGACCAGACCATACCCCAATAGGGTCTAGTCTAGTCTAGTCCAAAATGGCTAGTCTCGCTCAATTTTCTTACACCTCTAGTTGAAGTCATTGATATCTTCACTAACATATATATATATATATAGATATATAGGATGTTATTTTATCTATTTTGAATTTATATGTGTTAGAATATTACTGTAATTATTATATAATATATTTATAATATTCTAGAATGTAAGGTAATATGACTTATTTTCTACCAATTTCAAAAGCTTGAGCAGATTGTGATTTGTCATTATGTTTAGAAGAACCAACAACAATATTTATATTAAATGTCAAATAGACAAAGAATTTATGAACGTATTTAATTTCTTTAGAGGCTACAACTAAATTTAATTGTAACTTATGAGTCCAACAATGCACATAATATGCATAGGAATCATTTTTTAAAAATAAAGCTTATAATTTATTCTATTCATCATGCATATTACTTTCTTCATCATATCCTTGACCTCAAATATTCTCAATTTGAATTACATAACGAGAAAAAAGAATGGATATCTCATTTTTTAGATATATTTGACATGACAATATGAAAAATCACTCTCTAATAAAATCATCTTTATCAACAAATCTCAAAATAATAGTCATTTATTTTCTTTTGGACTCATCCTGAATTTCGTCAATAAGAATACAAAATTTGGCATCTCTGATTTTTTTGCAAATCGCATTTTGTAGTTTATTTGTATATATATGCAAAATTTTCTTTCAAATTTTCGGTGATGTATATTGGGCATTCTACAGAACATTTCCTATGATAACTCCATCAACTTGATTATTATAATTTGCCAAAAAAATTACCAATTCATAAAGTTACTTGATTTTTTTAGTCCGAACTTTCATCATAACCTATAAACAAGACATTTACCTATTTTATGTTAGCACAATAAGACATTTTATCCCTAAATTTCATATGGGCCCTCAGCCACTATAAAGATTTGCAAGTAGTGCTACAAATAAAATATCAAGATTGTTTCAAGTTTCTTTTTATAACAAAACATGCATACATTTCATAAATCAACTGTAGTCCATTTCTTCTTTTTTATGCAAAATCTAACATAGAAATTTCGTTTGCCTCACTCTTCAACTTTTTTGAAAAACCCTATTAATCATTTTAAGAAAAAATTGGTTGTTATCTAGATATAAGTAAACATACTATAAATTAATAGCATTAAAATGGGACATCAAAAATAAACAACACTTGAACTAAAAAACTCCACAACAATGCTCCCATGGTCCCAATTTTTCTAACTCAGTTATTAGTCATCTCCAACCCACAAAATAACTTACCAAACCTTATCCATTAGAGGCATTTACACTTGTCCCATCACTATACACCATATCCAATCACAGCACAAATTACAAAAAGGGGGGAGAAAAAGAAAACTAAAACAGAAAGAATGGTTGTCGTTTTGGCCATCACTTGTTGGGCTCCACATGGATCTGGATCTGGGTCTGGGTTTGGATTTCGGCTTGAACCCTAGGCCTAGGGTATTATATCGTCCTTCCCCTTATAGAATTTCATCCTCAAACTTTGTTAATGCCTCAAGCAAAGTCTACACACTTATCCATCACATCTACTCTAAGCTTATTTTAGTTCTCAATCATTATTACCGAGCCTAATATTTCAAGATTTTAACTTTTTGATATTTTCACCTGATGCCTTAAATACAACTTAATTCACAAACCTAATATTGATTGTCATACACTTCATGTTCACCCAAGTTCTCAACAAAACTTCACATTATATAACACCCTAATACGTAAAGTAAAAAATAAAAGCTCTTCACAAAGTATGGGGTACTTAATCTCACACTCGATTCATGAAGGCATCCAAGTCATGGTCCCTAAGAACCTATTGTTCTTCATAATCTTAAGAATTTAAAAATAAATAACTGAGAATTAAGTCTTAAGTGATCGCAAGCCAACTAATTTCCAAACCTTCACAAACTCTAATAATTCCACCCACATGACTAGGGTTAAAATCATATTAAATCACTATACAACTAATCGACTTCCAAGCCTACCACGAGAGCTCATACCAAGCTCTATCAAAATAAAGATAACATACTCATTTATATATTTAGATGATGGTCTCTTTCATCCTTACTCGTAATAAATACACATTCTCAACAACCCAACCTCACTACATTATTTAATATCGTTAAGCTGTTACCTAACACTTAAGCTTTTATTTTATAGCACATAATTTAAAAAAAAAATCATTGAACTAATGGAATAAAGTATACTTAGCCTCTCTAGAGATTAGTGCATGAACTCAGGTCGAGACTCTATTGTGTTCATTCTTGCCCCATGCCACTAGATCAATCTTCTGAAACGGGTTGGGGTTTATATTGCCATTTGATGGCTTGGACCATATCTGATGGGGTGCCTATGCTTACCACATCGAAATTACCGTCTAGTTTTCTTTCTGCATTTCTCAAAGTGTACTACATTTCATAACTTGTAAAGGTTATTCCGTTGATTATCCTGTACTTATCTCTAGCCTAAGTTGTTTACTTCATTCCTCCTATTCCATAGTCCTTGCTTCTTACTAGAGGGGAAACCCCTATGGCATTGCCTCTTCCTCTGCTCCTAAAGTTCAGATGTTCTTTTGAGGCTTTGTTCAACCAATTTTGCTTTGTCAACTTGCTCTAAGAAACTCTAAATATAAAAACCCACCACTCATTCATATATCTGGCTCTCCTTAAACTATCAAGTCTTTTTCTCCTTATCAGGATTCAAATATGAGGCAAAATACGATAGTTCAACAAATCTGGCTTCATACTAGTGCAACATCATAGTCTGCTACATTAAGTTGGCAAACTCTTTGACCCTAACATATTTGACTAATCTTGAAAAAAAAAACGATGAAAGAAATGCTGGTTGAAGTGGGGCTAGCTAATAACTCCCCTACCCATCAGCTTCCTGATGGTTCTTTCGAATATCCACCATCTCTTAGCCTCTCATGTTAGCTCCGGACTAGAGTATAGTACCTTTTGCTCATCAATGCAATTAAGAGCACGAAATATTTCTTCAGTATCTTGGACCCAATCATCTACTAGGGTTAGGTCATGTAATCCATCAAAAGTGGAGTGTTGCATCCGATTAAACTACTCTATGGTACACCGCCCTTATCATTAGTTTCATTCAAATCCAAAATGTTTCAAATCAGGTAAAGAGATGTCATTCTGGAAAACTTACACCTAGTTAAACTTCTAAAAGGGAGAATACCCATAAAACTTTAGATGTAAATGTAGTTATAAAACACTATTTTTACCGATCAGAATTCCTTGTTTTACTCATTCTTACCCATATACTATATCATTTACCAAAACCTAAATACTTAAATTCATAGCATCCATAGCCTCCAAATATCATAACCAAATACTTTCTTACAATATATAGTCTTTAACCTACCACCATTTTAAACTTTCTTATATCGTCAAAGTTTAAACTTGGGATTTGATCAAACCTATGCACATCTTCAAAATCTTAAAAAAAGAATAGTTTGAAAAATCCTTAGAAGTTTGAACTTCATATTTGACCGGCACATATATTAAAGTTTACATAATTTAAAACCTAGCACTCGATCAAGCTTGTATACGCCTCCAAAATCTACACTTTTAATCTTATCCAAATCATTTTATAAAGTTTGCAAAAGACGCCTACAAAATCTAAAACCTCAAATTTCATGAAACCCATTCTTAAAATTCACAAAATCTTAGACCTCAAATTTCATCAAACATATTTCCTAAAATATAAATATAAACATAATCATCTCTTGTGATCTGCATATTTCTAAATATAAAATTTGAATATTATTTTCTAAATTTCACAGATATCCAAAATCCCATATATTATATAGCCTACAAAACCTCATACTAGCTCTAATATCAACTATAACACCATATATCCAGATGGACCAAAGAATTACTACATTTCACTTAAAATCATATCTCATAGTATAAATATAGTTTTCAAAGACTCCATAAACACAACTCATCTATTCCCAAAGACTCGATAGAAATAAATTCCAATATTTTAACCAAATATATTTATATCCCTCTACAAGGGCATTAATGAAATAATCCAACAAGTAAATCAACAACTCCTTAAAGTCTTAAAAAAAGTCTCAACATCCCAATAAACCATATTAACATAATAAATCAAATCTACTAAATAATAGTGTCTAGTAACATTATTAATCACCTTCACTCAACAATGTCATACTCGCTTATTATTCTTGATCATCAACTGAAACATTTATATTATCTTAAAAATTATGGAAATAAGAGGTGAGCTATTAAATTGAGTAAACCAATAACATATACTAGTATGTAAACAAGAGTCATTTACAGAATTCAAAATAAAGAACCAAAAGTCTTTTAGCAAAGCAAAGTGAACATCATTGTCATATCATATCATATCAGATATCATACCCTAATAGAATCATCAATTCTCATATCAAACGATGGTTAGGTATCACCAATCATCATCATAACATCATATCATATCAAAATAATCAATCATCATAACAAAATCATCAACATCATATATAACCACCATCGTCACTGTCACATCACAGCCACAGTAAAATATACCACTTCTAGTCAAAAGCTACATAGTTGAGAAACGTTTAATGGGTTTATTTCATGTTATTTTCAATTTTTTTATAGAAAATATAAAAATCCATAGTTTTCGTCGATGGGCAGTGTAGGTGGCCAGAAAACTAAAGTTTGGGATGCCTCCATGCACATCCCATCATTGATGTGTATTATTTGTGGAAGAGATGAAAGGAATTAGTGGATTCTTTTCATTCCACGATAACTCAGTTTACCTCTAAATTTTAGTAACTTAACTCGCCAATTTTTCGTTCAATAATATATAATATATGTTCGAATATTGATAAACATTAACGTTCAAATGTTGTTGTTTGTTGTTCAAATGCTTATTCAATGACGTCTCACTAAATTTTGTTACTTAACGTGCCAAATTGTCGTTTGACCATATATAATATCCGTTCGAATGTTTTTTTTTTTGAACAATTTGCTTATATTCGAACAAATATTACATTAAAGATGAATTTTTTCATCCCTACATTTATTGTTCGAACGTGTTCAGATGGTACATACCTTTCATCATTTTTATTGAAATAAAATTTGAATTTTATTCCTATATCTGATTTTTGGGACAATTTGCATTTCATCCCAAACAAAAAATGTCCTAAAAATAAATTTTTATTGTAATGTTTATAGGAATCTAGGATGCCATGTGGGAGGATTCTACTCGTGAGATATACTTGCCACCTGTCTTATTGATGATCACTTTCTAATGGTCTATTAATTCATCGAGCAGTCCTTCAAAGTAGAGAATGAATTCATTTGGACACTTGAATATTTTAAAATATTTATAATAATAAAATAGTTTATGAATAGTAATAAAATAGTTTTAGTTAATATATTTTATTGGATTTTGACAACAGTGAGAGAAAAAATTGAATAAAAATATTATAAAGTTAAAAATAAGTTTTTAAATATAACTTTTTTTAAATTATTTTTATTTAAAATTTTAAAAAAATATTGCTTTTGGTATTTTGTTTAGAAATTTGATAAAAATGTAATGATTAGATGATAAAGTAAAAGATAACTTGAAATTGAAAAGTATTTGGTATTAATTGAGAAATTTTTGAAAATAAAATATATGGGAATAATTCTTATTACTTGACTCCCACACTAGCTCTAGTTTTCTTATTAAATATTGAACAAACTATAAATGACCCCTACGTAAAGATTATTTATCTTTTAAGAAATTATAATTTACAGCGAAGAATAATGGTTTATTTTAGCAGAGAAATGTGAAAATTAAAATAAGAAATTACTTTATATATGAGAACCCATGCATAGCTATTTTACATGCTGAGTGCTTTGATTTAAATTAATATTTCTCAACTTTTTCTAATTGAATCTGACATACACCTCCAAATAATCAAGAGAAATTCTGACGCCATACACTATAAGAAAACTACTTATTTGTTAATATTTATTAGTCATAAATAATATTTTTAGTAACTATTAGTCTGTTTTAATCACAATTAGTCTTTTTAATCGCAGATATTTAATTACTAATATTCATTTTTCTTATAGTGATATACCAAACACAAGCTTGCTTGTCCTCGATAATTAATATATATATATATGTAACAATCTGAGCATATATATAGAAACATATGTACACATTAGTATATATTATTGTAGTGTATGCAAGGCACGATCAAATTAATATTGTTTATCAGATTAACCTGAGCCAACTTGCAACATAAATAACACATGTCATGTGAGATTCTCAATCCTGATATGGCCAAAACCTTTAGCTTGTTCATTTTTTATGTACTACTTGTTTAATATTTTGTAGCATCATGAATTTTGTTAATTATCTTTATACAGTAGTGTCATCACTTTTTCAGTGTTACGTGACATAGAATTTCAAACCAGTGCAGAATACATCCAGCCGACAGTATCCTATATATGTTGAGCTCTTCCACAACCACATCAATATTTCAAGAAAAGATAGATCAAGAAAAGAGAGATGGTTGCTGCAAACCCTCTTAGAGGGCTTCTTTCTCTTCTATTTTTTATGATTTCAACACTTCACACAACCTTAGTTGCCTCCATTTCTTCTCCAATTAATAATATTCACACCTACGAAAACTACATCAAAACATCTTGCAATTCAACCACATACCCAGCATTATGCTACAACTCCCTCTCCCCTTACGCCTTCAAAATCAAAGAAAACCCTCTCATCCTTTGCAAAACCGCCCTCTCCAAAACCCTAAAAGCTACGCGGAATGCATCCTCTATAGTGAAAAGGCTATCCAGACAGATTGCCGGATTGACGCGTTTAGAAGCTGGAGTCATTAAGGACTACATCGTGAACATGGAAAACCCCCTCAACTAGTTCAAGCAATCCCTGAATGCCATCAAACATTTAAACGATTTGAATATTAACGAGGTGCAACTAGAGCACATAAAGACATGGGTGAGTGCACCATTAATCGAGCAGCATACGTGCATGGATGGGTTTGAGGAAGGCGGGTGGGTGAGTGCAGCGGTGAAGAACAAGATCAGGAATAGTGTAGAGAAAATTGATTGGCTAACTAGCAATGCTTTGTGTCTAATCAATGTTGTGTGGGTTCCCTCCTATTTGGAAGGATGGCCTATGTGGGATCATTAAGCCCATATGGAGAGAAGGTTTAAACCCATGTTACTAAGGTCTCAAACTTTAGGATTTTTGTGTTTGCAGATTAGAAAGAGTGAAAAAGAAAAAGAGAGAGAAAAACGTGTGAAATGAGGGAGAGAGGAAGAGACTCAAAAATAAGAAGTCTCATCTAGTTTCAATCGAAAGCCCTGATCTAAGTCAGCTGTGATCCGATTGAGCTGCAATTTTTCACGAACGTTTACAACTCAAGGCTCTACAATCTGAACGGTAGAAATCAAATTTAGGGCAGTATTTTTGGGGCTCAAGGTCGTAAACGGTAATGCATTTTTGGTGAACCCTTTCCTAATCACACTGTTTGGTTGCCAAAAAAGTGTTTTTCTTGAGATCATTGTTGATTGTATGCCTCTAGTATTATCTAGAGAGAATATTTGTGTATACAAATATTGTTGATAGTGAAAGTTTTAACTGGACTAGGTCCTATAGTTTTTCCCTTTGCATTGAAGGATTTTCCACGTAAAAAATATTGACTCTCTGTGTGTATATGATTTTTCTTTATATTGTTCTCTACTCAATTACTTCTTAACAGATTCGCACAAAATGGGAGATAATAGTTTCCACTATTTAGATTTCTCCCAACAAAATGGTATCAAATCGAGGCTATAACCGTTTCGTATTTTGTGTTGAATAATAGAGGTCAATTTGAGTAGAATAGTTACTTTGAATGGTTCAAATTATCATATTTGAAAAGGAAAAAAAGTAGACATTTTATTTGTGAATCAATTTCATTTATCGGTGTTTGCTTCTGAGAAGCCTGAAAACAAATATGATGAAGAATGGACTTTGCAACATCGACAAGTCTGTGGATACATTAGGCAGTGGGTAGATGATAATATTTTGAACCATATTAGTGGAGAAACACATGCACGTACACTCTGGAATAAACTTAAACAGTTATATGCTCGTAAGACTGGAAATAATAAAATGTATTTGATCAAGCATTTGATGACTCTGAGATACCAAGATGGAACTCCGTTGACAGATCATTTGAATACATTCCAAGGAATAATTAATCAGTTGGCTAGAATGGGTATCAAGTTCGATGATAAAGTACAGGGACTGTGTTTGCTTGGTACATTGTCGGCTTCTTGGAAGACATTTAGAATGTCATTATCTAACTCAGCCCCAAATTATGTAATCAGTATAGATCTGGTGAAAAGTAGTGTTTTTAACGAAAGGATGAGAACAAAGTCACAGGGTTCTTCTTCGCAGTCAGATGTCTTGGTTACAAAAAAGAGAGGGAGAAATAAAAGCATAAGTTCGAAGAATAGAGATAAGGGCAGAAGCAAGTCAAATAAGTTTGCTAATGTTGAGTGTTATCATTGTGGCATGAAAGGGCATATCAAGAAATATTGCAGAAAGTTGAAGAGTGAATACAAGGAAAAGGGGAATGAGAAGAAGAACAACGATGAAAAGAAAGATGATCAAGTTGCTACCACTACTACCAGAGACTTCTTCATTGTTTATGATGATAATGATACCGTAAACATTACTTCTCATGAAACTAGTTAGGTGATTGATAGTGATGCTTCTATTCATGCTAAACCCCAAAAGAATTTTTTTATAACCTATGTGCCCAGTAACTTTGGCACAATAAAGATGGGCAATGGTGGTTTGGCTAAGATTATTGATAGTGGAGATGTGTACTTGAAAACGAATAATAGCACGGTTCTTGTTCTTAGAGATGTAAAGCATATTCTTTACATCCATTTGAATTTGATTTCTACAAGTAAAATTGATGATGAAAGGTATTATAACACCTTTTATAATAGGCAATGGAACTTACAAAGGGTTCCATGGTTATAGCTCGAGAAAATAAGGTATCAACCTTGTACATGCTACAACAAGACTTTCTAATAACATTGTTACTGTAATGAAGAATGAGGACATAGTATAATTATGGCATAAGATACTTGTCCATATGAGTGAGAAAAGCTTGACATTATTGGCTAAATAGAATCTTCTATCTGGGATGAAGAGTGCACATTTGAAAAAATATACTCACTGTTTAGAATGAAAGCAGAACAGAGTTTCCTTCAAAAGTTATCTTTCTTCAAGAAAATCAGGGATACTTGATCTCTTACATTCAGATGTTTGTAATCCTATGAAGACAAGAACAATTGGTGGCTCCTCGTATTTTGTGACCTTTATAGATCATTCAAGAAAGTCATGGGACTATCCCTTGAAAAGAAAAGATCAAGTATTGGAAATATTTAAACAATTCCAAGCCTTAGTTGAGAGACAGACTAGAAAAAAGTTGAAGTGTATCCAAACTAATAAAGGAGGAGAGTATTCAGACCCATTTGATAAATATTGCAGACAGTAATGTATTCGACATCAAAAGATACCACCAAAGACTCCTCAGTTGAATGGTTTAGCTGAGAGGATGAATAGAATACTAATTGAGAGATTGAGATGTTTGCTTTTACAAGCACAATTGTCTGGATCTTTTTGGGGAGAGGCTTTGAGTACTATTGTACATGTTCTTAATCTCATACCATGTATTCCTCTTCAGCCCGATGTACCAAACAGAGCTTTGACTGGTAAGGCTGTTACTTATGATCACTTACGTGTCTTTGGATGTAAAGCATTTATGCATATTCCTAAGGATGAGAGATCTAAGCTCGATGTGAAGACCCAACAATGCATCTTTCTAGGTTATGATCTAGATGAGTTTGGATATAGATTGTATGTTCCAATTAATAAGAAACTAGTGAGAAGCCGAGATATTGTGTTTATGGAAGATCAAACTATACAAGATATTCATAAGAAAAATAAAGCAATGCTTCAGTCTAATGATAATTCAGTTAACTTGGATCCAGTGCCATTGACAGACTTGCCAGTACAAGTCGAAGATGTTGTCCAAGATGACCAATAGAGTCTAAATGATGCAGATGCGCCCTTAAAGAATGAAACCCTTGATCAGTTACCAGAATCAGAGATGCCATCAGATGTTCTACTCAGAAGGTCTATCAGAGACCGACATTCTTTCATTCGGTATCCTACAGATGAGTATGTGTTAATGACTGATAGGGGAGAGCCCAAGTGTTATTCAGAAGCAATGAGAGATGAACATAAGGCAGAGTGGGTTGATGCCATGCAGGATGAAATGCAATCATTACATGACAATTACACTTTTGAGCTGGTAAAGTTTTCTAAAGGCAAAAGAGTTTTGAAGAATAAGTGGGTTTATAGATTGAAGCAAGATGAACACACTTCCAAGCCACGATACAAAGTTAAGCTTGTTGTTAAGAGATTCAATCAACGAAAAGGCGTCAACTTTGATGAGATCTTCTCTCCAATTGTGAAAATGTCTTCCATCCGTGTGGTTCTTGGCTTAGCAGCTAGTCTAAACTTAGAAATTAAGTAGATGAATGTGAAAACTACATTTCTACATGGTGATCTAGAGAAAGAGATTTATATGAAGCAGCTTGAGGGTTTCAGGCTGAAAGCAAAGAAGACTGTGTGCCAATTAAAGAAAAGTCTATATGGTTTAAAACAAGCGCCCAGACAATGGTATAAGAAATTTGAGTCAGGTATAGAAGTGCAAGGCTACAAGAAGACCAAATCTGACCATTGTGTTTGTGCAGAAATCTTGTGATGATGACTTCATAATATTACTGTTTTATGTTGATGATATTTTGATTGTTGGTAGGAATTCTTCAAGGATTGAAAATCTGAAGAAGAAATTGAGTCAGTCCTTTGCCATGAAGGACTTGGGGCCAGTAAAGCAAATTCCTGATATTCAAATTTATTGAGATAGAAAATAGAAGAAATTATGGATGTCACAGGAGTGATATATTGAAAATGTGCTTGACAGATTTAATATGAATAAAGCTAAGATAGTTAGTTCTCCTCTTGCTACTCATTTTAAGTTAAGCACAAAACAAAATCTTTCCACAAATAAAGAGAATGAGCATATGGAAAGAGTCTCATATGCCTCAGCAGTGGGTAGTTTAATGTATGCAATGGTATGTACGAGGTCAGATATAGCTCATGTAGTTGGTGTAGTAAGCCGTTTTCTCTCAAATTCAAGTAAAGAGCATTGGATTGCTATTAAATGGATTTTGAGATACCTCAAAGAAACTTCCACAATGTGTTTATGCTTTGGAAATGGTAAGCGTATGCTTGATGGGTTTACTGATGCTAATATAGCTGGCGACATTGATTCTAGTAAATCTACTTCAGGGTATCTGATTACTTATTCAAAGGGAACTGTGTCATGGCAAACCAAACTACAGAAATGTTTTGCTCTGTCTACTACAGAGGCTGAGTATATTGCTATAATTGAAACCAACAAAGAGTTGCTATGAATAAAGAAGTTTTTAGAAAAACTGGGCCAGAAACAAGAAAAGTATATTATCTACTGTAATAGTCAAAGTGTCATCTATCTCAGCAAGAACTCAATTTTTCATTCAAGGTTCCGAACATATTGATGTGAGATATCACTGGATTCGTACTACATTAGAGATGAAGTTATTACTGATTGAGAAAATACATACTGATGAAAATGGGTCAGACATGATGAAAATGGGTCAGACTTGAAATATGCAAACTAAAAATAAGTTTGGTGAGTCTTCCCACATAATCGGGAATGGGGAGATTTGTTGTGTGGGTTCCCTCCTATTTGAAGGGATGGCCCATGTGGGATCATTAAGCCCACATGGAGAGAAGGTTTAGGCCCATGTTACTAACGTCTTAAATCTTAGGGTTTTCTATGTTGGCAGATTAGAGAAAGTGAAAAAGAAAAAGAGAGAAAAAAACGTGTAAAAGGAATGAGAGAGGAAGAGACTCAAAAATAAGAGGTCTTATCCAATTTCAATCGAAAGTTTGGATCTAAGTCATCTATGGTCCGATTGAGCTGAAATTTTGCAGGAACGTTCACAACTCAAGACTCTACAATCTAAATGGTGGAGACTAGATTTGGAGCAATATTTCTGCTGCTCGAGGTCTTGAACTGTAACGCATTTTTTGTGAGCCATTTCCTAATCACACTATTTGGTTGTCAAGAAAGTGTTTTTTTTTAAATCATTATTGATTGTATGTCTCTAGTATTATCTAAAGAGAATATTTGTGTATACAAACATTATTGATAGTGGAAGTTTTAACTGGATTAGGTCTCGTGATTTTTTCCTTTGCATTGAAGCATTTTTCACATAAAAAATATTGGCTCTGTGTGTGTGTGTGTGTGATTTTACTTTATATTGTTCTCTATTCAATTACTTCCTAACAAGTTTACACAAAGTGGAAGATATATATTTCCGATATTTAGATATTCAATTATCTCTCACTTTGTGTGAACCTGTTATGAATTAATTGAATATAGAATAATATAAAATAAAATCACACACACAAAGCCAAGAATTTTTACGTGGAAAATTCTTCAATGCAAAGGAAAAAACTAAGGGACCTAGTACAGTTAAAAACTTTCACTATCAGTAATGTTTGTGTACAAGATTATTCTCTCTAGATAACACTAGAGGTATACAGTCAACAATGATCTCAAGAAAAACATTTTCTTGGCAACCAAACAGTGTGATTAGGAAAGGGCTCACCAAAAATATGTTACTATTCATGACCTTGAACACCAGAAATACTGCTCCAAAACTTATCTCCACCGTTCAAATTGTAAAGTCTTGAGTTGTGAACGTTCCTGCAAAATTTCAGCTCAATCGGACCACAGACAACAAAGAGCAGAGCTTTCAAAGATGCATTACTGTTTACGACCTCGAACACCAGAAATACTATTTCAAATCTACTCCAAATCTAATCTTCACCGTTCATATTGTATAGCCTTGAGTTGTAAACATTTCTACAAAATCTTAGCTCAATCGGACCACAGAAAACTTAGATCAAAACTTTCGATTGAAACTGGATGAGACCACTCTTATTTTTGAGTCTCTTCTTCTCCCCCTCTTCTTCACACATTTTTTTTCTTTTCTTTTCACTCTCTCTAATCTACCAACACAGAAAACCCTAAGGTTTAAGACCTTAGTAACATGGGTCTAAACTTTCTCTCCATGTGGGCTTAATGATCCTACATGGGTCATCCCTCCAAATAAGAGGGAACGCACAACAAATCTCTCATTTCCCGACTATGAGGGAGGACTCACCAAACCTGTTTTTACTTTGCATATTTCAAGTTTCTGCATAGGTAGTGACTTTTTCATCATGTCTGATCCATTTTTATCAGTATATATTTTCTCAATCTATAACAACTTCATCTCTAATGCATTACGAATCCAGTGATATCTCACATCAATATGTTTGGACTTTGAATGAAAAGTTGAGTTCTTACTTAGATGGATAGCACTTTGACTATCACAGTAGATAGTATACTTCTTTTGTTCCTAGCCCAGTTCTTCTAAGAACTTCTTCATCCATAGCAACTATTTGCTGACTTCAATTATGGCAATATACTTAGCCTCTATAGTAGACAGAGCAACACATTTCTATAGTTTGGATTGCCATGGCACAGCCGCCCCTGAATAAGTAATCTTTCTGCAATCAATGTCGACAGTCATATCAGCATCAGTAAACCCATCAAGCATACGCTGACCATTTCCAAAGCATAAATGCACTGTGAAAGTTCCTCTCAGATATCTCAAAAACTATTTAACAGCATTCCAATGCTCTTTACCTGGATTTGAGAGAAAACGGCTTACTACACCAACTACCTGAGCTATATCTGGCCTCGTGCATACCATTGCATACATTAAACTATCCACTGCTGAGGCATATGGGACTCTTTCCATATCTTCCTTCTTTTTATTTGTGAAAAGATTTTACTTTGTGCTTAACTTAAAATGAGTAGCAAGAGGAGAGCTAACTATCTTAGCTTTATTCATATTGAATCTATCAAGCACCTTTTCAATATATCGCTCTTGTGACATCCATAATTTCTTCTCTTTTCTATCTCAGTAAATTCGATTACCAAGAATTTGCTTTGCTGGCCCCAAGTCCTTCATGGCAAAAGACTGACTCAATTCCTTCTTCAGATTTTCAATCCCTAAAGAATTCCTACCAACAATCAATATATCATCAACATAAAGCAGTAATATTATGAAGCCATCATCACAAAATTTTTGCAAAAATACACAATGGTCAGAGGTGGTCTTCTTGTAGCCTTACTCTTCCATAACTAACTCAAATTTCTTATAACATTGTCTAGGCGCCTGTTTCAAACCATATAGACTTTTCTTTAACTAGCACACACAACTTCTTTACCATTCACCTTGAAACCCTCATGTTGTTCCATATAAATCTCTTCCTCTAAATCACCATGTAGAAAGGCAGTTTCCACATCCATCTACTCAATTCCTAAGTTTAGGCTAGCTTCTAAGCCAAGAATCACATGGATGGAGGACATTTTCACAATTGGAGAGAAGATCTCATCAAAGTCGATACCTTTTCTTTGACTAAATGCCTTAACAACAAGTCTAGCTTTATATCGTGCTTAAAATTGAGTTCTTCAAAACTCTTTTGCCTTTAGCAACTTTACCAGCTCAAAAGTGTGATTGTCATATAATGACTGCATCTCATCTTGCATAGCATCAGCCCACTCTGCCTTATGTTCATCTTCCATTGCTTCTACATAACACTCGGACTCTCCCCCATCAGTTATTAACACATTCATATGTAGAATACCAATGGAAGGATGTCAATTTTTGATAGACCTCCTGAGTGGAACATCTGATGGCATCTCTAGTTCTGGCAACTGATCAAATGTCTCATTTTGTAATGAAGCATCTACATCACTTGGACTCTGTTGGTCATTTGGATAGCATCTTCAACTTATGCTAGCAAGTCAGTCAATGGCACTGGATCTAAGTTAACTGAATATCTTGTACGGTTTGATCTTCAATAAACATAATATCTCGACTTCTCACTAGTTTCTCATCAACTGGATCATACAATCTGTATCCAAACTCATTCAGACCATAACCTAGAAATATACATTATTGGGTCTTCACATCGAGTTTAGATCTCTCATCTTTAGGAATATGTACAAATACTTTACATCTAAAGACACGTAAGTGATCATAAGTAACATCCTTACCAGTCCAAACTCTATTTGGTACATCAAACTGAAAAGGAACACATGGTGTGAGATTAAGAACATGTACAACAATACTCAAAGCCTCTTTTCAAAAAGATCCAGGCAATTGTACTTGTGAAAGCAAACAACTCACTCTGTCAATCAGTGTTCTATTCATCCTCTCAGCTAAACCATTCAACTGAGGAGTCTTTGGTGGTATCTTTTGATGTCGAATACTTTTTTTTCTACAATAGTCATCAAATGGGCCTGAATATTCTCCCCCATTATCAGTTCGGATGCACTTCAACTTCTTTCCAATATGCCTCTCGACTAAAGCCTGGAATTGTTTAAACATTTCCAATACTTGATCTTTTTTTTTTCAGGGGATAGACCCATGACTTTCTTGAATGATCATCTATAAAAGTCACAAAATACGAGGATCCGCCAAGTATTCTTGTCTTCATAGGACCACAAACATCTGAATGCACAAGATCAAGCATCCCGGACTTTCTTGAAGAAATAGAACTTTTGAAGGAAACTCTATTCTGCTTCCCTTCTAAATAGTAAGTACACTTTTTCAAATGAGCACTATTCATCCCAGATAGAAGATTCTATTTAGCCAATAATGTCAAGCTTTTCTCACTCATGTGGACAAGTCTCTTATGCCATAATTGTACAATGTCATCATTCTTCATAACATTAACAATGTTACTAGAAAACCTTGATTGTAGTATGTACAAGGTTGATACCTTATTTTCTCGAACTATAACTATAGCACTCTTTGTAAGCTTCCATTGCCCATTATAAAAGGTATTGCAATATCCTTCATCATCAAGTTTACTTGTAGAAATTAAATTTAAATGGATGTCAAGAATATGCTTTACATCTCTAAGAACGAAAATCGTGCCGTTATTTGTTTACAAGCACGTATCTCCACTACTAATAATCTTAGTCAAACCACTATTGCCCATCTTTACTGTGCCAAAGTTACTGGGCACATAGTTTATGAAGAAATCCTTTCGGGGTGTAGCATGAATGGAAGCACCACTATCAATCACCCATCTAGTTTTATGAGACGTAACGTTTACAATATCGTTATCATAATAAACAATGAAGAAGTCTCCAGTAGTAGTGGTAGCAACTTGATCATCCTTCTTTTCATCTTCGTTCTTCTTCTCATTCCTTTTTTCCTTGTATTCTCTCTTAAATTTTCTATAATATTTCTTGATATACCTTTTCATGCCACAATGATAGCTCTCAACATTAACAAACTTGTTTGACTTGCTTCTGCTCTTATCTCTATTTTTCAGACCTCTGCTTTTCACTAAATCCATATTGATTATACCATCCGGAGCTGAGTTAGATAATAACATTTTAAATATCTCCCAATAATCCAATAATGTACCAATCAAACACGATCTCTATACTTTATCATCAAACTTGATACCCATTCCAGCCAACTGATTAATCATTTCTTAGAATGTATTCAAATGATCTGTCAACGGAGTTTCATCTTGATATCTCAAAGTCATCAAATGCTTGATCAAATACATTTTATTATTTCCAGTCTTATGAGCATATAACTGTTCAAGTTTATTCCAGAGTATACGTGCATGTGTCTCTCCTCTAATATAGTTCAAAACATTATCATCTACCCACTGTCTGGTGTATCCACAGACTTGTCGATGTTTCAAAATCCACTCTTCATCAGATTTATTTTCAAGTCTCTCAGAAGCAAACACCGGTAAATAAATTGCTTCATAAATAAAAGGTCTTCCATTTTTCCTTTCCAAATATGATAATTATAACTATTCAAAATAACCATTCAACTCAAATTGGCCTCCATTATTCAACACAAAGTACTAAGTAGTTACAACCCCGCTCTGATACCACTTTGTTTGGAGAAATCTAAACAGCAAAAATAATTATCTCTCACTTTATATGAACCTGTTAGGAAGTAATTGAATAGAGAATAATATAAAGTAAAATCACACACACACAGAGCCAAGAATTTTTACAAGAAAAACCCTTCAATGTAAAGGAAAAAACTATGAGACTTAGTCCAGTTAAAATCAGTAATGTTTGTATACGCGAATATTCTCTCTAGATAACACTAGAGGTATACAGTCAACAATGATCTAAAAAAAAAAAAATTATTGGCAACCAAACAGTATGATTAGGAAATGGCTCACCAGAAATGTGTTACTGTTCACGATCTCGAACATCAGAAATACTGCTCCAAATATGATCTCCACCATTCAGATTGTAGAGTCTTGAGTTGTGAACGTTCTTGCAAAATTTGAGCTCAATCTAACCACAGACAACTTAGACCGGAGCTTTCAAAGATGAGTTACTGTTCACAATCTCGAGCACCATAAATACTACTCCAAATCTACTCCAACTTTGATCTCTACCGTTCAGATTGTAGAGCCTTGAGTTGTGAACGTTCCTGCAAAAGTTTAGCTTAATAGGACCATAAACAACTTAGATCAGAGCTTTCGATTGAAACTAGATGAGACCTCTCTTATTTTTAATCTCTTCCTCTTCCCCTCTTCTTCACACATTTTTCTCTCTTCTTTTCACTCTCTCTAATTTGCCAACACAGAAATTCCTAAGTTTTAAGACCTTAGTAATATGGGCCTAAACTTTCTCTCCATGTGGGCTCAATGATCTCACATAGGTCATCCCTCCAAATAGGAGAGAACCCACACAACACAATCAACAACCTCAAAGTTTAGTTGATCAATGCATGCAACCCCCGTTGGTCGGCCGACCACTGGCTAGAGCTACGTCTACTTTTAATTTTTCTTCTTTCAAGTAGCCATGATTTCAGGTCGTTTAATTAATTGGCCAAATTAATTAATGGCCCGGTGGCACAAAATAAGATCGAATAGAGCTTCTACATTAATATGATTTTTGTAAAGTGTGAAAGCTAAAGGAAATATCTATTTTATATATATAGTTTTTGAATGTCATGGGCGTTTCAATTCATTCCTTTTCATTACCCTTTTCACAACTGGTCAATGTTATATGAAAAATTATATTTACAGTTGTAGTTATAGAATGTCAAAATATCATATAATTTTTTTGAAAAAAATGAATAAATATAAAATGCACATAAAAAAAATAGTTTTATAATATTATTCACGACAACTATATTTGTGTACACAAATATTCTTTCTAGATAACATTAGAGGCATACAATTAACAATAATCTAAAGAAAAACACTTTCTTAACAACCAAACAGTATGATTAGGAAATGGCTCACCAAAAATGTGTTACTGTTCACAATTTCGAACACCAGAAATACTGTTCCAAATCTAATCTTCACCGTTCAAATTGTAGAGTCTTGAATTATGAACGTTTCTGCAAAATTTCAGCTCAATCGGACCACAGAAAACATAGATAGGAGGTTTGAAAGATGTGTTACTATTCACGACCTCGAGCACCAGAAATACTACTCTAAATCTACTCCAAATCTGATCTCCACCGTTCATATTGTAGAGCCTTGAGTTATGAACATTCTTGCAAAATCTCAGCTCAATCGAACCACAGATGACTTAGATCGGAGCTTTTGATTAAAAATGATTGAGAACTCTCTTTTTTTTTTAGTATCTTCCTCTCCCCCTCTTCTTCACACGTTTTTCTCACTATTTTTCTTTTTCCCTCTCCATCTGCCAACACAAACAACCTTACAGTTTAAGACCTTAGTAACATGGGTCTAAACCTTCTCTCCATATGGGTTTAATGATCTCACGTGAGCTATTCTCCAAATAAGAGGGAATCCACACAACACTTGTAGAATGTCAAAATATCATATAATTTTTTTGAAAAAAATGAATAAATACAAAATGCACATAAAAAAACAAAAAATTAGTTTTATAATATTATTCACGACAGCTATATGATGCTTGCATACTTATCTATGACAATATATAATATTATTCACACACACACACATATATATATATATATATCTTTATATATATAATGTGCCTATGTAATAGAAAATTGCTGGTTTAACAGCCAATTGTTAATTTTCGGTCACAATTAAAATTTTCTAACGTCATAACTCAACAGCAAACCATTAATTACATGATCATTTAAATTGCAATAATTACAAGTATTCAACGTTCTCGGCCAAATGCATTTATCAAATCCAGTGTGATAGCTGCATTTTAATCGATTATTAAAACGTAGCGAATAAATGTATTAAAATTAAATTTTCCAGAAGTTTTTCTCGTATATTTATATTCAGATTTAAATGTTTTTCGTTTATTCAAATGCATTGAATAAATGCATTTTAATGCATTCTCTCATTCATTCCTTGTATTCTCTCATTCGTTCATAGTAGGAAATGTGAAAAGGCTAATCTCAGAATTAAATTCAAAATTACACATAACAAGTTCCATTGTTTTCTAAGAATACATAAGAAAAGAATACCCTAATCTTGGATAGAAGATATTGTTCTCCCAAATACATAACAAAAGAAGAAGAAAAATACAAGAAAAAAGTTGAAATTACTCTATTCCACTTGTGCAGTCTCGAGAACTCAAGGTTTTCCATCTAATTAACTACCTTCTGTTATTTTCCAGATTTTGTATATATCTTCTATTTAAATTTTTTTCCTCAAAAGTCCGATGTATTTTGCTTTTAGTTTATTAAAAATTAGATATAATACAAAAAATAAAATATATATATATATATTATTGTAGAAAACATAACTTCTTTCACTGAATTTCTGAGTAATCAAATGGAGCATCATACACATAATACAGATATAAAGACAAAAAGTGATAGAAGCAAAATCCATATATATAATCGAAAGAGATGGAGCAAAACAATAGGCCAAGAACACCGAACAGGAAGCAACAAATAGAGACCCAACAACAGATTCCTATATGAAAAAAAAAAAAAGCCAAAGAAAGTCGAATCCCAATCCAAAAAAAAAAAAAACAATATATTATTTTGTTGCTAATTGTTTTATTTTGCTGCCATGGTCCACGTATAGAAGATCCTCAACCATATTATTGTAATGAGTTATTTTTAAAATTAATGATTAAAATGTATTTTATTTTTATAAAAATCATATTATTTACAAATCTATTTTTTTGGTTTTTGGTTTTTTTTTTTTTAACTTCATCTTCTGTTTTGTTAATCCTTCAAAATAAGAGATTTTTTTCCTGTTTTCAAATCTGATTTTCAACGGAAAGCTTCTATTTATTTTCTTATTTAGATGTCTATTTAGTTGTGTTTATTTTTGGTTAAATTAAACATGTACATTCTTCTGTTTTGCAAAAACATACATTCAAATTTGTTTACTTCTTTCTTTTGTGATTCTATTTTTCATGATCTTCTATTTACTGGTAACAACTATCTATTTAATTGTATTTATTTTTGTATATCCTAATTTAGTTATTTTTGGTGCTTTCGTTTCAGGTCTTGGTTGGGGGACTTCAAAGTTTAGTATTTATGATTTGTATCTTTGTAAGTATATATTTTAACCTAAGGAAAGGTTGTAGAAAAAATTTTGCAAAAATTTCAGATGATTAAATTTTATGCAGATTCTGACAAACTCAAGTAATAAAATATAAGAATTGTGATGTCATCTCTATTGGGACTGTACAAAATGATGTAAATGCTAGATAATCATTATAGAATAATTAAAAGATCATATTTTGAACTAATATTTTTTTAAAGCTTCAATAAAAGTGATATCAAACAAGTTTGATAAAATAATGGACTATGTTTATTTATGAGACCATCTTATTATTTTAACTAATACTTTTGTTTTATAATATATAAAATATGTAAATATTTATCATCTACTTAATTATGATTTCTTGTTAAATTTTTGTTACAAATTACATTTCTTTTTTTTCCAAAAATATTACATTATTAAACAAGATTTATTTCTTAATAAAAATATTATTAATTCTTAAAAATAATATTATAATTAAACTAAACAAACATAATTTTGCACGTTACTTCCATCTAGTGTGTGTGTATATATACGTACGTAATTTCTTTTTGGATAACGTGAGGCAGTGATCAGCCTTATACGTACGTAACATGACCTATCTATATTAACAGCCCCATTTGACTGAAAATCAATGCGATCTAACATAATTTATATTTCTTACCCCCAAAAAAAAACATAATTTGTATTTAATTTGTACCCTTGGACCTCTTTGTAGGAACCGTACTCGCTCGCGTGCAAGTTCTTCACTAATGCCGATCAAGTAGTTGTCATCCAAAAGTTGAAAACATATATAGAAGGCAATGTACCATCAAATACATAACGAAAATTAGAATTCAAATACATCTAGAGGAGGGGATTACGTGTTTCCAAACTTTATTAAACTATTTAAATGAAAAATCAATCAATCAAATAACAAGTGATAATCAATATATCAATTTTGGTAATGAAATGAAAACTAATTAGATCAAAACGTAGATCAAAACGTCTTCAAAATTTAAAATCACTCTAGAAATCACTGTAAAAGTTAAGTTTGTTACAATCAATTTAAAAAAATAAATGAGACCAGCCTTAACTAAGTCAGTCTAATTTGCAAGACCCCTAATATCCCACTCGATATCTGCACCCTGTAGTTCGGACCACCGGCCATTCTATAGTTTCACTATAAGCACCAACTCAATCTTCGCACTTAGGTAGTAGTTCCAGAAATCCTTCTGGCCAACGAACATGTCCACACCAATATTGAACTCAATGATAATCGAACACGAGCACAATATAATTGAGGTCTATTTATCAAGAGAGAATCAGTAGTCTTGGATACTCAATAGATCTTCTTAGGATTTTTCCTCGCAAGACTACAATGAATATGACAGCATTGGCCTTTCTCCATACTCTAAAAGTCATGCATATTATTCTATATACTTAAGGATCGTGTAGGCCACTTAGAGAGTCCAAGGCCTTGTGAAAAGTGTTTCTCGAAGTTTTTGCTTGATCCAAATTTCGAGCAACCGTCGAGCGAATTTTCTAACTAGATTTTCTGTTGTAACTATAATGCCCCAGTCCCAAACAGGTAGAGAGTTACTAGTTATTACTTAAAATCATATCTCACAATACATATATAAGCTCCAAATTCTAAATTACATATAGATCTCATTGTTTTAAACCAACTATTCCAAAATAATTAATTAACTAAAAACACCACAAAGTCTTAATATAAACATCAACCTCTCAACATGGCCACATCATCAGGGCATGCAAGACAAAGTTACTAGATAACGTTTTCCAATCACCATGGCATCCGTTTTGTGCTTAATCTACTATAATCAAATAATCTTACCCATGCTCCCTAATCTTGATCTTCAACTGAAATATTCAAATTATCTAAAAAATATTATAGAAATAAGGGATAAGTTATCAACATTAACTTAATTACAAGCAAAAAACATATGCTAGTATGTAAATATGAATATTTTCACATATTCATATAAGCCATAATGAACAAGTTTTAATTTGTACTATACAACTTGGACATAGTACTATATATATGATTATTTTCTGTTTTATGATACAGTCAGCTGACCTGTTGAGTTAGGTATATGTTGTATTTCAATTACTTGGATCCGATCGACGCCAAAAACTTAATAATTGAAATGCTAAAAAGAAAAAGGGGGATATGTAAGCATTGAAAAAGCAGGAAGAAAGATGCGAGAGTTGTTCCATTAGTAAAACTTGCAAATTAAAGAGAGGAAGTTGTCAAGGCCGAAGGGTGACTCGATTGGTAAAAAAAGGCACAACATTATACAATAAATGAAAACCTCAAAAGAGAAAACAAAATGAACTTAATTAGTTGATTAATACCAACTTACTCTCTGAGTAGCTTCAAACTAACTTCCTCTTTGTGCAATGAGCTTGAGCAAATGATAGCAAGTTTTTGGTGGAGTCAGAAAAAGAAGAGAAGAGGATTCATTAGATTAGCTGGAAAATAATGTGTGCATCAAAGAATAAAGGTGGTATGGGATTCAAAGATCTAAGAACTTTTAATGATGCTCTACTAGCCATGCAAGGATGGAGACTTATGCTAAAGGAAGATAGTTTGTTTATTTTATAAGCTGGTCTTTAAGTCTCGTTATTTCCCTAATAACAGTTTCTTGGATTCAAAGAGGGGCCACAACAGCTCCCATGCATGGCAAGGTATATGGTTAGTTTAGGATAAGTTAGCTCATGGTTGTAGGTGGAGGGTTGGAAATGGCAGACAATTGAGGTTTCGAATGATTATTGGATCCCAGGTTTCAAGCTTAAAAGATTGGTGAATGTGGATGGTATTTGAGATGCTAGGGCAAGGTTGGAGTCACTGTTTGATCCTCAAACTAGATGGTGGGATGTATCCAAATTTAGAAGCCTTTTGCCACCTAGAGTTGATGATGAAGCCCTTAAAATGGTCTCCAGTACAAAGCAACATGAAGATAGTTTGATTTGGACTATGGAGAGGAATGGAAGTTCTTCTGTTAAGAGTGCCTATAGGCTATTTACTACCATGGAGATGGGAGAAGGTCAGGTTGAATCCTCAAATGTAAACAGACAAAATAAGCTATGGAAATTCATTTGGAACCTAAGTATCCCAACAAGGTAAAGGTCTTTTCATGGAGAGCCTGTATGGATCTATCAACTTTGGTAAATCTGAAACAGAGGAAGTCAGTGGATGTTGAAGTCTGCCAATTATGTTCCAAAGCACCAGAGAAAACGATTCATGCATTGTATCAATGTGATCAAACAATAGAATGTTGGCATAGACACTTTCATATAACATTACACAGTTACACTGATCCAAACATGTTTGAAGAGTTTATAAGATTGTGTCGAGAAAGCAGGATTAAGGAAGATGTTGAATTGATGCTACAAATTGCATGGAACTGCGGGTGTAGGAGAAATCAATGGATTTTTTAAGACAAGCATCTTACCTCAGATTAGGTGAAGTCTCAATTAGCACTATCTATGCAAAAACTGTGCAACTATATTAAAACAGTTCCACCAAATAGTATTAGCAGAATTACCAAATGGGGCATTTTGTCAAAGATATTCAACAACTGATCATGCACAGATTTCCTAGGTGTTGGATCCAACATGCTTTTAGAGACTCCTGTAGTAGCTCATAAACTAGCAAGGTTTGCTTGTAATGTTCAAGGCATCAATGTTTGTTGGGATGATATTCCAAGTTGTATTCGGCAACCTATTTGGGTTGAGCAACAGATGTAAAGCTTTGTTTTATTAATGAGCAAGTTGATGATTCATATAAAAAAAACCTTTAGTTGACGGAATAGCCTAATCTTTTGCCTTTCAGATGATTTTGAGGATATTCTTTAGATGATGATTGCCATTTGCCAATATGAATGGAACATTAAAAAGATTAAGAAGTGGATCTTAATCGAGTACGTCTTATTATATGTAAGAATTACTGTTTTCTGACTGTTAGGACTCAATTCCCTTTTCCAGAAAAACTCAACGAGTTCAAAAGTAGTACAAGCCGAACAAGAAACTTTGCCTGGTTCACTTTTATTCATTATCGCGTAGTAACATTACAAGAACTTCTTGATGCTGATCAAAGAATTTATTTATATATACATGCATATTATATATAATATATATGTCTAAATGAACTGAAGCACAGCCAAAAAGGCGGCATCCAAGTGCATTTGAGTAAAGTCTTAGCCTTCCAAACAGCTCCAAGGAATAGCTTACCATTTGAGTGTTGCTGGAAAATACTGCAAGAAAAAGAAAACCCAATTTTTCAAAGAGTTTAAAAAGAAGTGTTGAAAATCTCCAAAGCACATAACTAGGAAAGGGTACACACCTTTGCAATGAGTGAGAGATAGTATGGCTTAACCTTTTCAATATCAACTCGAACTTTGCTCTTGCTATAGAGATCATATTTGCTGTACATGGTTTTTTAGAATAAAACAAAATGAGTCTGGTTCTAGCAAACATGTACAAGTCAATAAGAACTGAATTCTTCGGGGCCAAGTTCAGTAAACAGATTAAGCTAAGCCTACTTGAATGTTTGGAGCCACTTCAGGTTCTCTTTATCCTCTTCATTCATCAGGAATTTATATGCTCCTGCTTTGTGCAATGCTGCAACATGAACAAACAAGAAAAAATATTTATTGAGAATCTCAGGGATATTCTCGTCCATGTTTCAAGTTTACTGGAAATTTTGGAGGAAGAAAACTATGCTTACGGTAAAATGAGTGATATCGGATAATAAACAGTCCAGCTGATGGTAGAGTTGTTCCATTTTTCTTGGCCACCTGGAGATTTGAAAACATCCTTAGTATGACTGTCTTATTAAAAAAATCATATTAGAGGTTTAATTGGTTGGAAGATTCAGAGGGTATATACCAAGTACATGTAGTCATCATGTCCCCATGACATGACCACATTTTCTAGTCCACATCCTTCGGAGTAGACTCCAAGTTTGGTGTTGTAAGCAGGATTGGTGTGGTCGGGATTGCCCTTGAAGTGCTGCAACACAAAAAGATTTTGAAGCAAACTCTTTCACTTGTCTGGCCATAAATATTCTTTCATATCAAACAAAAATTATCTAATTATGTTCTCGAGAAGAGAAAGACCTTGTGATGAACAATCGACTCATCAAAAGCACAACCAAGGGGAAATGTATCTCCTGCAACATTAAAGTTCACCTTCAGATCATTGAAAGGACCCAAAACACAAAAGAAACAAAAAATGGTAATAATGTGCTTCAAATTTATTTGGTAATTATAGCAATTAAAGCACATTTCTTACCAACAACAGCCCATTGAGGAAGCCCTCCAAATTTCTCATGAAGAAGAACCTTTCCAAGGTCTGAGAAAAAAACCCATGCAAGAATCAGTTAAATCCAATTAAAAAAAAATTAAATAAGGGCAGCCATGTTAGCCTTTCCTAAGAACAAAACTAGGAACTGGAATGCATGGGGGTATTTACCATGAATAAGGGCAGTGAGGTGCAGCCAATCTTCATCAGGGAAGTCTTTTCTAATGGCTTCAGCAGTCTGCAGCAAATGCTCAATCTGAGGCTCATCCAAATCAGGGTCGCTTTCATCCACAAAACTGTTGAGCAGTTCAGCGCAGTCCCAAATGCTCATCTCTGCTCTGTTCAGTTTTCCATACTCTTCCCTCATTCTCTTTACCTGCAATAATTTGATTTCCAATATCAATCACTTAAATCCATGCAATCCAGTTAGTTTACTTCTTTAAGCATCGACTTGGAGAAACTGTGCTTACAAAATCATATGTTTGGTTAACATGGTTCAACCGGTAGCATTCCTCCACTGTGTTTTGCCTTACGCTTCCTTCATAATCCCTGCCACCCATTTCATAATAATGGTTAGAAAATTAAAACAAAAAAGAAAAAGTTTAAATCCTTTGATGAGGTGAGTTATTGTAAAATCATCATTTATTCTAAAAAATTAAACTAATAAAAAGAGATAAATTTTTATTATTTATTTTATATCTTAACTCTCCTCACATACGGATCAGACTCTTTTTTAGTAGATAATCTGACATATGACATATTTAATTAAATATAGTAAAGTGCTTTTACTATATTTAAGTTTCAAAATTTCTGGTCTGATATAATATAAATCATTATTTGTCTGTAAAGATTTAGTTAATCAAAAGAGGTAGAATTGTATTATTTATTTTATATGTTCGCACTGCTATCAATGGTGCATGAAGAGTTGGGGTCCTGAGTAACCCTGAGAGAGGAGGAAGAAATGTGTTGAAACCTAAAAGATTGGCCAAAAGCGTTGGAATCCGGCATCGCAAATGCAGCAGCATCTCCACCATTCTGTGCCAAGTCTGAAGATTGCTTCTTAATCTCTACTTGTGACCCTAATATTTATTTCCAAACAAGAGAAAAACAAAGCAAAATGTTAACTTAAAAAGAAAACAAAAAACAAACTGCATGGTTGAAGAAGAAGGAGATCATGGGGATCAAAGTGATACCAAGCCCTGGATTCTCGACGGCGATCGTCATTTTCCCTTAAAAACGCAGAAGAAGATAACGTGCGACTCGAAATAGGGGAAGCAAAAGCAGAGAATAAAGCTTTCCTGGAAGGTCTTATTGCAGAAAATGTCATTTTCTTGCACATTATTTATATTTTGCGTGAAAGGTTTATTCAGTGATATTAGGCAAGGGAGGTGGTCAAAAAGGATGATGTTTTTTGTGGTTGGATTGTCTAAAAAATTCATGGTAATCGTAATCTGAATGCAAAAGAAAGAACAAATTGAGATAATTTACCCAAATTAGAGCTGATTTTAATTACTCCGAATCTGGTTCTGTTTTGAGGATGAGGCTTAAAATCAACTGTTGAGCTATGATTTTGGGAGAAGATGATTAGGATGCCACATAAATGGATAAAATTCTGTTTATTTCTCTCCCTTCTGTTTGTTCATTTGCCATTTATATTGTTCGGATCAGAGTTTATCTTTCTTCTGCATATAATAAATAAGAGTCCATTGATCACTAAATAAAGCCATGTAATTTCGACTACGAATCATATCCAAATATCTCTTTTCTAGAAAGCCATTATCACCATTGTATTCTACAGAAGATAAGTTAAGAGGAGTTCTAATGCACCTATTATCGAAAAGAGCTTGAATTAATCTCTTTAAAAGAAGATGCAAGATTTTAGTCCTCTATCCACACTAGTTTCATTTTAATTTCTATCTCATTGTAATTCTTTGTTTTATTACCGTTTATTTCACCAAGAAGTTTTGTCACTACTTGTTAGCAAAAACCCTTTTAACATTGTTATTACAAATTTAATATGGTATTAGAGCAAAAAATTAGAGTTGAATCTTGACTCCACATTTCATCCTCATTTAATATTTCAAAGTGTTTAACCCACTTATTGAGAATGAGTTTGATCCACAACTAGAATGAGAATGTAAGCATATATGAACCTCTTCATCCGGTCCATTAATCTTATTCTTCATTTCCCTAGTTCTACCGTTGCCTGAACCCAGTTTAAATGCCTCTTCATTGGAATGAGGCAATTTGAATGTTTCTCTGTACCCAGCCAACTGCACCAACTTTCATAAATTGCAGTAATCGACAACTGTTATGCAGAACAAGACCACAAAAAACAAGTTATTGTAGAAATTAATCAGTTAAACCGCACAACATAAGTGGAATCCTTATTTTGGACATTCTCTCTAACAGAAAAACAATTTGTTCACACATCTACTGTCTTCATCTACCCTCAAAACACTAAGGGTGCCCACTTTCAATGGTCATTGATCAAAGCTTCCTCACCAAATAATCCAATAAAGTCAACTGCAACACTTAGAGCATTCACAGCTGCCAAAGAACTCAGGCTTGTCGACAACAATTTATCGTCTCCGCCTGCCAGATCCGACACGCCACGAAACACAATACAAGGCACTCCATTTGATAGGGATGTCTGCAGAAAGACCAAGAATGGCAAACACTGTAACTTGCAATTAAATAAACAATTTTCCATGGAATTAGTGGAATTCTTTTCACTTACCATTACAATAGCAGCACTTTCTTCATCAACAGTTGAGACATAAAATTGTTTGAACAGAAATTCTCTATAAGCTGCATTGTCAAGGTATATATCAGCAGTTGAACCTCTCAATCCATATACAACTTTTGGTGCTTCAGGTAGACAATATGTCTCGTTAACACATTGTTGTAGCTGTATATCCTGCAATCAATAACACATTAATCCACACATTTAAGCTTTGAAAAGAGAGAGAGAGATGGAGAAAAGTGTAATGAAAACCTGAAGCTTAGTAGAAATGTTGAACAACTTCGGTTCTATTGGAAGCCAAAAAATCTCTTCCATTGGTTTTTCTACAGAGTATAACTGCTGTGGTGTAAACTCTATCTTTGCCAACAAATTCTCTCCCTTCTCAGGGAGATTGAAAGCCCCAAACTTCAGTTCTGTCAAGATCCCTTCTGCTGACTTGAACTCCTTCAGTGCAAATAGGGGTTAAATATGAATTAATTTCACATTAGAATTATAATGAATTATTTCTGTTGAAGTTGTCTAAAGAAAGGCTAAAGTCACAACAGATTAGTAAAACCAAACCAAGTAAACATCAATTTGTTTTATTTACTGAAGTGCTTTATGGATTTAATATAAGCTGAAATCTGTACCGTCCATTTCCATGATCCCGTGAAAGCAACATAATTTGGGATACTAACATCACCAAGGTTTAATGAATCATTAGCACTTCCAGAAGTCCCATAGTGGACAATTGCTTGAATATCAAACGTGTCAAGAAGGATTTGCACAGTTATACCTGCATTTAGCTAAGAATGCCAGAAAAATGTTAAGTTTACAACTCATCGACACTGTTTCATTGCAAAATCATAGGGAATATGCAGAATGGTGTTGTTAAAATAGATGAAAAAAGGGTTCTTACCGTTTGCTCTCCAGTCATCACATAAATAACATCTACACCATCGATCGTCCCAATGTTGAACCTCCTTCCTAGGCACTCGACAAATTAGACATATCCAATTAAAACAAGTTTTTTATTATGTGCACAGGAATCTATAAGAACAAGAAGCTCTTTCATTTTCTCTTCAAGGCATTCCTAATTTTCTCCTAGTTTATTGAAGGATCTTGTGAGTGTACTTCGAGAAGAAAGCTAACGCAGCCAAAAAAAAAAAATTAATATAAAGAAAAGAGCTATTGCGGTCCATGCATTTGCCACTTTAAGCACAGAGCCTTGGATTAATCAACCTAGAAGGCGGTCGGATTAAGATTCCAAGTAATTTTATCCAAACTTAACTTCAGATTTTAAGTGGAAGACATCTGAAAGTAGTTCTTGCAATATTGACTAAAAAGTAATTCATATAATATTTATAAAACCTTTAATACTACCTAAAGTTGTAAAGCTGAGTTTTATGTAATTTTTCCCCCTTAGAACTTCTAAATTTGACAAGAAATGACGAATTTTTTCCAAGACGGTCAACCCACCAAACTTTTGCTTTAATCCCACCAAACTTTTGCATTAAATATTAGCCTAGGTGGGGGCCACTCATTACTGGAAAATACAAAAAAAACACACGAGAGAGAGAGACAGAGCGCTAGTACCAGCGAGGTCAACCCAGGGAATGTGAGAGCTGGGGACGAAGAAAGCAGAGGATTGAAGAGCAAGTTCTTCAGTAGGATAAGCCATGACGAGGCCAATATAAGGTCCTCCATTCTCATTGATGCTGTCCACTACCCCATGCATTGGGTGTGTTGCCCTCAGCTGCATACTCCGCTCTACTTGCACCAACACCATTAATCCCACCAACATGATCACTTCCCAATGAACGGCCCACATTCTTCGTGGTCCCACCACACGCATCCAGCTCCGTCTGACATTATTCATTTCAGTCGAGAATGGGAGTTGCTCGGAGGGCTGTGGTTGCCGGAATCCCCTGGAAAGTTGGAGAGTGAGCAAGAGCCAACAGGTGTGCAGTGAAGAAGTATAAGCCATAAGGAAACAGAAGCATGCGGTACATATGCATAAATAAAATAGTAGTTGAGTGTTTCAACTGTACAAGTGTTTTAGCGCACGTGGGAGCCTCTCTCCGATAATTGTGGTAGCTGGTACCAACCTGTCACGTTTCTTCTTAATAATAATAACAATAATAGTTTATATTTTGAGCCGTTTGAATTAAGTTTATTTTTAATATTATTATTATTTTGAAATTTGAAAAAATTAACTTAAAAATTGAAAAAAAAAATGTATTAAGATTTGAAAAAATTATATTAAAATTTATATTTTATATAAAAATATAAAAAAATATATAATAATAAATTCAAAATAAATTTAGATAAGTGCGTTTCTTCTTCGAATACATTTCCTTATATTTTGTCATGTCTCTAATATGTATTATTTTTTTAATTAATATTTTTTATAATAGTTTAATAATAGCTTAAAATCTTCCGCCTTCTTCATTTCCCAACATTTATACACACCCAAATAAAATTGAAAAAAGAATAGCTCAACTTTTATTATTTATACTTGGGAAATGATTGCATCCCAATTTTTTTTAATTGTTTTTAAATGAGTTTTAAGTAAATATTTTTCAATAATGTTATAATTTTTTTATATATTTAAAAATATTATAAGATATTCAAATAATCATATAAAAAAACTAAAAAATATATTATGACTTTTATATGATTTTTTTAACAACTTCAAATATTTTTTAAAAATACAAAAGAAATCACAACATTATTTAAAAACACTTACTTATAAATCATGTAAAAAAACTTAAAAAATAAAAAAATAAAATGCAATCAGGATCCCAAAATGAAGATCCCTAGCATCACCCATTTTACTTTCTTCCATCTTAATCTCAATCGTTCTGACGATCTCTAATTTCGTAGATAAGTTTTATAAGTAGCCATTCTTGGTAGCTATCATCTCAACTTTCAAGCAAAGTTGACACCGACACCATCCGTCAAAGGTGACATATTATTGGTTCCAAATTTGAATCCTCCAATCCCCCCATTGATTAAAAAAGATAACAGAATAAGCTACCCAAATTCCTTAAGAGGTAAGTGAGTCGTCATGACTCAGCAATATGCTGATATGGACAAACATAGTAAGGACAAGATTGACAACTCTTAACAATGCTTGTAAGCAAGCTAATTGCTAGTTTCCATATCTCATTGAAAATTCAGGTGTTCAGTAATTACAGTTCCACTGCCACTGGCATGAATCCAACAAAAATATTTTCATCTTCATTTATCATCATCGTCGTCATAAAAAAAATGGTAAATATGAGAGCTCAAATGTGAACATCTGGTTTCATATAGCTAGAACCTTCATAATATGTAAATGCTAGCAACTTTCAGTCAAAGGCTTTCAATCAACAAAAGTTCTCCAAATGCTCCACTCCTCTGTCATAAAGCGTGTACATGCATGCACTTGAACGAAGAAAACAAACTATAGAAGTTTGAGTCCACCAGTTACATCATCAACCACTTCAACAGGTCCTGCAAGTGTATTAGAATTTCAAGATTGAACAATAAACCAGAGATGATGAATGCATAGGCGAAATATACTTTTCAATTTATAACTAACAAGCGTTTTTACTGTACACCCTGGTATTATCAAAAACTGACAAATAATATCTTTTTCAATTCATGGTTAAGATGTACAGAAAGTTGATCAAAATAAAGATGATCTGAATGGTCGGATCTTAACAAGGTGTAAAGTAGAAAATGTCCTTTCCCATATTATATACACGAAAAGTTCTATTCTCAAGTCGGTGTATAGAGCACACCTAATAACGTGTTTGCATGATATAATTTGATTTCGAAAATAAATTTTAAAATTCAATCTTACAAATCAAATCTTAGCATTTACATGATATGGATGATATGCTCTACACACCAGCTTGAAAATATAATAACTCTACAATAAATAACTCTACAGACACACACCCGTGTGTGAAATTAAAAGCAAGAAGGAAACGCCTCATAAATAATTAAAACAAGAACTTAACTCCCAGCCAAAGACAAAAGTCAAGTTGAAGCCTAAAGTATACCATCTTACCAACTTTTTTATGGGTAAAGGAAATTTTTATTATGAGAAGAAGCAAAACGTCCCAACAAGACTTGTACAAAACAACATCTCATTAGGGATCAAAAAAACAGATACTTAAAACTTAGCCCATTAACCTTTTTTTTTAAAGTAATAAGAGAGCTTTTATTCCAACTAAATAGGCATAGTTCAAGTACACAGGGAGTATACAATTGAGAAACACCTATTTACAAGCTAAAACTGGAAAATTAAAGCAAAATAAAATAGTCATTCCCATCCCTTACAAGATTAGAGACCCAAAATCTGATAATACTAAGAAAAAAATTCCTTAACTCCTCTAAGAAACATTCACGATTTTCAAAACATCTTTCGTTTCTTTCAAAACACAAGCACCACAATAGGCATAAAGAAATTATTCTCGTTACAACCTTAGTGAATGGCAACCCAGTTGGTTTTTTTAATAGCTTTCGGGATTAGAGGCAAGGAGACCCTTTATCTCATTTTCTCTTTGTTATTGTTATGGATGCTCTAAGTCGTATGCTTGATGTGGCTGTTGAAAATAGTTTTTTGTCGGGTTTAGGGGTGGGAAATGAGTCCTAGGGCATTACTACAGGTTCTCACTTGCTTTTCTCTGACAACACTTTTATTGTGTGATAGCAATAGAAAGCATTTCCGGGCTTTGAGAGCTCTCCTTCTTTGCTTTGAAACAGTTTCTGGTTTGAGAACTAATTTATCCCAATCTAAAATTGTTCCTATGGGTTCGGTTAGGAACATCTCAGATTTGGCCAACATTTTAGGTTGCAAGATAGCTACTCTTGCTATGAAATATCTTGGCTTACCCTTGGGAGCTCCACAAAATATGTTGCTATTTGGGATAGAGTAATTGAGAAGATCAGGAGGAGACTAGCTGGTTGGAAAAAGCTTTATTTGTCCAAAGGGCGCAGAGTCACTCTTAATAAGAGTACTTTGTCTAATCTTTCCATATATTTTCTCTTTTTCTGATACCAGTTGGGGTTGCCAAAACCATTGAGAGTCTCTATAGGAATTTCCTTTGGGATGGTATTGGAGAGAAAAAAAAGTTTCATCTGGTGAGTTGGAACAAGATTTGTCTTCCGGTCTCCCAAAGGGGTTTAGGTGTTTGTAACCTAAGGCTTTTTAATAAAGCTCTTCTTGAAAAATAGCTTTGGAGATATCAAATTAAGAGTAGTGCCCTGTGGAGGATTATTGTGGATAGCATTCATGGGAAAACTTGGGGCAATTGGCGTTCAAAGGTAGTTAGTGGACCTTTTGGGGTGGGCTTATGGAAGTCTATTCGATAGGAATGGGCTTATGGAAGTCTTTAGAGTGAGGAATAGTGCAAAGATTCTCTTTTGGCAGGATAGTTGGTGCAGAGATTCTCCTCTCAAAGATACTTATCCCAATCTTTTCAGGATTGCTAAAAACAAAGAGGCTGCCATTGCTGATTCTTATTCCATTTCCAATTGGCCTATGGTCTTTCCTTTTTTGCTTTATTTTACTGCTCGAATTGGAACCCTATTCCACAACTAATATGACTTACATGACTCACCAAGTTAACAAAAGAATTGCAACATATGCAGGTATGAGTACGAGATACAATCCTTAGATGTGCAAGCCTCAGGCACTCCCCTTCAAAAAAGTGGGGTCGGAAAATGTGATTTTTTCATTCGGTCCCATATTTCCCCTACTATTTTCAGAGGGCGTGCACCAAACTTGCATATTCTAGAACTATATAAATCATTTCCCATGCAGGTATTGAGAAGAGACTTACCAATAATGGCCATCACCGTCCTAGAATCTGGGAAATCAGAGGAGTGAGTTATAAGATAAAGTATTTAAGCAGTTTCTGAAGCATGAAAACTTATGTGGCAGAAATTAGAACCAGAAAAGATTTAGTGAACTAATTGAACTGTTTGGAACAATGTATATAAAAATTGCAAAAAAAATCATTTGTAGTACAATGATCACTCATAATATTCAAAATGCAACTAATGGATGGACCATAAGCAAAACACAAAATTGGAATAGGTTTTAAAGGGAGTTTTCTCTTCCTTCAAGCTTTCTCATCTCTTAATGTGTTCAAGCCTCCCAATCTGAGAGATGTTACTTACCAAAATTTACCTGCTTCCAAAATATTTTTTCCACAAGGGGCATGACCCAAATATACAAGAGAAATGGCTATCTAGAGATGCAGGGAAACATGCTTCTAGTACATATAATTGAATTGTTAATCATCAGAGGCTCAGTTTCAGTTCATATGCCCTTAAAATCAAGTGTCCGAGGGAATGAAGCATTTTTAACTGTTTTCTACACTAGCATACACAAAAGTCATATCAAATGTCTTAGACTCAGTTCTAACTGATTGCCTCCAAGACATCATTCATCATCAACTATAACTGTTGAAATTCACTTCAAGTTCTATTTTTTCATTTGTATCTTCAAAATAAATTAAACCCTCAAGAAATTATACTTGATCATCCAAACTTTTTTTTCATAAGTACTTGATCATCAAAACTTGTTTTTGTAAATCAAAAAAAAACTATTCATTTTTTTCACATAATACTTGGGAGGTGCTTGTGAGCATCTTGCGTTGGTAAAAAGATCTGCATAAGAAAAATCAGATAGGATTGATCATTTAATCTATCAAAATCCTGTATCACTCCATGGGCCAAGGTCAACGGAACCTCATAGCAAGAAACCAAAGTCAATACAAATACTATATCTATTAATGGCTCTAGCCAACTTCCATTATTGAGAAAAACGTCAAAACCATAAATACTCTCAGATAACATACAAATATTCACTTAAGCTGGCAAGTGGCAACAGAAAAACCAATCAACTGAATGATTTACCAACTACCAAGACCATAATCGAACTTTCAAGAAGGAATATTTTTGCAACTTACTTGGTGCAATCTGTGTTCTCCCTGCATCAATTGTAATGTGGGTTGGCAACTTTAATGATTTTGCCCGCTCCTGCAGATGTAGATAGTGTGCACTGTGTGAACTATAAAAAAATTTAAGAAAAATTTAAAAAAAAAAAAAAAAGAACAAGAGAACATAGAGGGAGAAGAGATGGCTGATTTTTACAGCTTTCTTTATTCCCAACAGGTAGGAGGAATTGGCAGGGATAGTATGCTGTGGAACCACTCCGGAAACAAAAAATTCACTGTTAGATCATACTATAAGGCGCTACAAACCGATCAGCCAAATGGGTTTCCTTGGAAGGGTATTTGGAAAGTTCTAGTGCCACCTAAAGTTTCCTTTTTCGTGTGGACAGCAGCATTGGATAAGATTTTGACGATTGACAACTTAAGAAAAAGATGGATGATAGTTGTGGAATGGTACTACTCGCGTAAGAAGACTAGGGACTCAATGACCATATTTTCCTGCATTGCGACATGGCGAGAAATTTATGGGATAGCATCATTAGTAAGGCCAGTCTGAATTGGGTAATGCCCAAAAGTGTGGCGGATCTCTTAGAGTGATGGAATCGACATCATCAGTGCAAACAACTGGCTGCGACATAGAGGATGATTCCTTCGCGTCTACTGTGGTGTCTATGGATGGAAAGGAACGAGAGATGCTTCAACAACAAGGAGAGGTCCATGGGGAAATATGGGACTTTTTTTACTCTCTTTGGTCCAATGGTTTTCTGCTATTGTACTAAAGGGAGGAAATGTCCATGATTTTTTTACTACTTTTCAGCTTGCTAGAGTGTAACTAGGTCTATTTTTGTATACTCCATGTGTATATGGGCTTTGCCTAGTTGCATTTGATCAATAAAGATTATTACTTATCAAAAAAAAAATTACATTTTACTTTTTTTCTTTAACAGGGAAGGGAGAGAAGGAAAAGTAAAATATCAGATTAGAAAATGGAAACTATATCAGCCAATTAAGAGTGAAAGATATTAGAAGTACAAAGAAATTTCATACAAAAAGTTTTACCAACGGCTCAAAAGGAGAAAGAATAAATCGATAAGGCTTCATCTACTGAGTTCATGAGCTTTCCAATTTACCTTCATTGAGAAATATTGAAGTTTATAAACATAGAAAAACAGCTTATAAACCTGATAAACCATAGAGAATAAAAGAGACGAGCGGAGCACTGGGTGGGGACATCAGCAATTTAGGTTAAAAAATATACACATAGAAATATATATGTGCAATCAACAAAAAGAGGAATCTAAGAGCTCTTCTATCATTAAGTTAACTCAGAGAAAACCCTAAGAATGTATTTAGGCATTTGAGTTTGTATACTCCCTGTATACTTGGGCTATGCCTACTTATATTCAAATCAATAAAATTCCTTACTACTTATCAAAAAAAAAAGTTAACTCAGAGAAATAAAACAAATAAGTAAAAGCAATGACATGCAGGATACTAAAACAATTTGCATCCTTACTAGAGTGACATCAATTAAATTTTTGCCGAACTGCTTAATATTAAGCTGTTAGTGGTAGCACATTCAGAGAAGCAGTTCAATCAAAGGAGTGTTTCTTTTAACTACCTCAGTTTTTACCTATAAAAAAATTATGCCCCAAGTTTTGAAGCGAATGACTCTTTCCTTAATAAGAAACTAGGTTATATGGGTCTGGGGTTTAACCGGGTAAAAGGCATATTGCGTTTGCATGGTCTCCAGGTTTCCTCATCATCAAAAAAATAAGAAACTAAGACTTATTTACAAGTAAAAGAAATTTTATTGATACGAAAATAGGCATAGCCATACACGGGAAATATACAAGAGAATACACCTAAGTAAGATCAAGAAATAGATACAAGGAACTCGTCGAAATAGGGACCATTAAAATCTATAGCTATGGCCCCCATAAATAAGGTCTTAAAGAAGAAACTTTTAAGCTCTTCCAAAGAGCACTCCCAATCCTTGAAGTTCCTATCATTCCTTTCCATCCAAATGCACCACAGTAATGGGCAACCTTTTCCACGCATCGGCAATATGGGAGATGCCCTTAAGACCTCTCCAATTAGCTAAACGATCAGCCGCCTTCCCAGGCATAACTCATGTTAATCCAACTCTCCTAAAAAATATTCCACAAGGCCCGACAAACTCACAGTGGAGGAAAAAGTGATCCACTATTTTACCAATACTTTTGCACATGCAAGCTTACAAAACCAGTCAATTACAATAATCCCATGTTTTCTTAAGTGAGAAGCTAGGACTTTCCTTATTAAAAAAAGAAACTAGGACTTTCACTTCTACTGTAGCTATTACCCTAGCTAATTAATCAGAAATATGAATTTATGAGGGTAGCAATTTGCACTTTTTTAATTATGTTTGAAACAAGAATGAACGAACGAATAGGCATAAATTACACCTTTTTCAAAATAATAATAACAATAATAACTTACTTGTAGTACTAGCATATCTTCCTCACTTTCAATTTTTACAACCACCTTAGGTTGTGCACACATCTCCCACCTGTTTATTGGCAAGCTTAGTAACAAGAAACAGCAAGAATATGGAATAAAGTAGTAGATTAGTGTGCGGTCATACCTATTTAATGTTTTTGGTGCCCGATGAAGAACCTTTTTATAGAGACCCAAAGTCGCATGACTGACAAAATAAGGAAAATATTTTCTTTTGATAAGTAAATTTGATATAAGCACATTTAATTCTAAGAAACAAATAGCAAACATGTAACAACTAAATAGGGATCAATTGGATCATCAATGTGTTGTTGATAGGTGGACCAAGCCAATGTAGAGGACAGAGAAAGGATTATCAAACCAATCATGTCAACCCAACCACAAGCACTTCACATGTACATGGATAGAAAGTGATAAGTAAACCATAATGTTTTCTTTATCGATAATAAGTAAAACAAAATGTTGTCAACAGGCCATAAGATAACACGAAGATAGAAGTGCGTAAATAAGTTTATATGTTTTTTAATGCTAAGGTTTTCTTACAAGTAAGAAAAAATATTATTAACACAAAAGCGGTATAGCTCAAATACACAAGAAGTATACACCAAATACACCTAGTAACAAGTAGAAACTTTTTTTAATACTAGGGTTTAGGATTGGTTTCCAAACAATTACATCCAGCAGAGTGCCATATTCAACAGGGGAAATACCTTAAATGCACAACTGGGGAAAAAATGACAACAACAGTATAGTATAAATTTCTTCTAAACTAGCCCCATACTCAAGTCAAAGTGACCATATCCATTGGCTGGTCACAGAAACCAAGAAATTATCTCTTTCCTATTTTCCGCTAGCCGTAACCTCTACATAAGGAGTATTGTGCATGTGTGAATAAAAAAACTTGACAAATATTAAGCATGTGTGATGTTCCACTTACTAAGTCTCGCACTAGGTGGGAGAAAAAAATAGAGATGAATTAGTATGATAAACAGCCAACACATCCTCTGTGCTTACAAATTTCTAAAACAAATACAAATAACTTACGCCCCCAAAAATCCTGATTGACAACTCCTTCAAGCCTTCATATGATACTATAAATTACTCAATGTCATTCTAAATATGCCTTGTATGAGTACAATGGCATAATTTTACTGATGCATTGCAGCATCATTAGCTCCACCAACCTCTGCTAAATGTTACCAAAACACACTAGTATGTTTGACCTGCATCAATGATAATCATAATTATGAAAAAATCAACAGTAAGTTCTTCTTGATTATGAAGAAAATCATCCGTTGATTTAAAAAAGAAACATGCTATAGGCAGACAATCATTTATCAAATAAGTTCTTAATAAAAGGATAATTAGTCACTCAATCAACATAAAACCAACAGCTCACACACTGACATTTGTGTCTAACAATTTTTGAATGGCATCGACGAGAAGACATATGAACACAAAGCAGAGAAGTAGATTTTAAGGCTTATAGTTAATCGTAAATTAAAGGCTACCTGCATTGGGCTGCAATTTTCCCTTTTCCCATCTTTAGATCATTCCTCACAACTAAAACCTGCATAAAATAAGAAATAAGACAAGAAAATAGATATATCATGTACTTTTTTTATTCCTACATTCTTTTTCTGTGTATTTGTGTGTGTGTGTGTGTGTGTGTGTGTAAGAGAGAGAGAGAGAGAGAGAGAGAGAGAGCTACCATTTTGAAATCTTCAAGAATTTCAGCGAGTTGTTCAATCTCAAGGGGCTCTTTGGGCTTATCCTTCTTCTTCCCGTTACCAGCAGCTGCACTATCTTTATTTAATCTTGCTAAGATGAAAATGCGAGCAGGATATCGTGCCCCAATGTAGTATCCCAGGGCAAGGCAGCCTGCCCCAACTAGAATGGCACTCAGCAACGCTAGGTCCATCCTCTATTGTACCCAAAAAGTGGCCCTTCAATCTTCTCTCAAGTACCAGCCAAAATCAAGCTGGGACATTGGAACATGCAAATATTGAGAGCAAATAGTCCAAAATATACCAAGAAAAATGTAGACCATAAAAGAACCGAATCTTGCCATTGGATGAAAAATAAAATCACACCCAGAAAATAAAATATTTCACTTTAGAAACAGGGAAAAAAAATTTTGAAAGCACCCATTCCGCATAATGCATACAAACAACCTTATCAAAGTTCTACATTTTTCACTTTGGTAAGTCATCTAGATACGGATTAAATAATTCAATGACTCTGAGATACGAATAATACCACAAGCTCACTTGCTCTGATTCTGATCATTTATGTACCGTAAAGTAGTGGAATACAAGTCCTTTCCACTATATATTATCTAATTCATAGACATAATATCATACTGTGGACGTGCGAACTGAATTCAATATGTGTTCATTTCCAGACGAAGGTTCAACCAACCACGAATATGGGGTCTTTCATACAAGCGAGACACCCTGCCTGACATATAGATTCTGAAACTGTACAATTTCAACAAACCTGACTCGAACTAATCAGAAAACGATCAAAATGCAGATATGATGCTCCATCATGTTAACATTCTTACAATAAATTACCTAAATAAAAGTAGAGATCAAATAAAAAGAATCTTTCAACAAAAAGAAATTTCCACTTGTTTGATATTAGAAAAGTTTTCCTTCAAAGCAAACAGGAATAGGTTAGAATAATCTTGGCTTATCGGTTAAAAAGGAACCTGTCGAGTGATGATGCTGAAGCTGCATTGATCTCGTAGTGTCAAAACCCTAGTCGTTAGCCACTAAGGGAAGGGAAAAGAGGAGAGAGGGACAGTGATTGTTTTCACCTAAAGAATCGTGTAGAAATGTGTCCCATCTCAGCCGTTCAAATGCTAGACTTGACCTCAAATCACAAATTTTTTTTTTAGAAAAAATATTGGAAGCAAGTTACTGTTTGAGACAATCGGAAAATTTCAAAATATTTTTACTATTTATATAAACGGTAAATACTGTTTAGGTGAATGACTCTGAATGTCTCTAAACAGTGACCGTTCCCGACCACTTCGCTTTTTTTAATAAGTTTTATTTTTTTTATATTAGGCTAATAAGTTTTAATCATAATAACGAATGTAGATGAAATAAACTATACCAAAAATATATATATATATAACATTGTTAGAAAGTATTTATATTCATCATATTTATTTTCACATAAATAATAATATGGTATTGCTTGTGAGAAGGTAAATATAATAAGTGTGAATATTCTCAATCATTATATATATATATATATATTAGCTTATTTCAAGCCCCTCTTTTTTCATTGTTGTTGCTTCAGATTTCATTGCCTAATAGCATACAAAATATTGCAGTAAATTAAAATGAATCAAATGGTTAAATAAATAAATAAAATCATAAGACAAATGTTACAGACAAAACTTTGGTTTATGGATTCAGACAATATCCCAAGAAAAGCTTCAAGCTTGCATATGAAAAAGGAAGAAACGAAAATGTAAGGTGTGGGGTGCTTCCTAGGGAGAAGAGATCAGGAGGAAAAAAAGAGAAAAACATGTAAAATATATTTTGCTTGGAAGTGTTTCTTAATTTTCTCGACAATCAAATAAAAGTCTAAAAAAATTCTCAAGTTGTATTGGTTACTAGCAAAGATCCGAGTTTTTCTGTTGTTTAGCTTCCGTTTAGCATTTGTTTTTGCTTCTTTTAGTTTTTCTTAGCACCCAAACAAACAAAAATCTCTTAGAAGTAAGCTCTCAGTTTTTCTTATCAACCAAACAAAAATCTAAACATAATTTCCCATATTTTCTTAGTCGCCGAGTAAGATCTGAGTTTTCGAGTAATTTAAAGCTTCCAGGAGGATGTGGGAGAGGGAGAAATCAATAGAATGAAAAAAAAATGAGAGATCAGTTCTTTGTACACAAAGGAATGAGTTTCCAGTAGTTTAGCTTCCGAAAGAATTTTTGACATATCAGATAAGTCATAGGAAGAAGGTGCGCATGTAAGATGTGCACCAGATGCCACTAAACAGCAGCTGATAAGAAGCATTTATCTACAAATAATGGCCCCAACCTAGTAAAATGATATTTTTTTGTTTTAAAAAAAAAACCTCTACTACTCCATTATTCTCTCTTGGTTTTTAAAGCTTCTATCATTTCTCCCATGAATTACACCAACATAAATATATATAATATATGAGGATCATTTTCAGATTACTGCAACATACGAATTTCCTCAAAAACCTCTCCAGCATGCTAGAAAATCTGCTAATCTACGAGAAAAGACCCATGATAATTCAAGTCTTACAAAAAAATCAGCCCACATGATTCTAACCACCTCGCAATATAAAAATAGATAGCCAGCTAATCTCTTTCACAGATGCAACCTAGTCCAACACTATTAACCAATATCTCCTTAGGTTATCTGTGGTGAGAAGTTTGCTCAATATTGCGCTAGACCAAAAATGTTTTTTTTGAATGGACTTTCGTCGGCTTGATGCTCTTTCATGGCAAAAATGATGGGGAGAAGCCACATCCAAGAGCACTCACTCACATGAATAGTGATATGTACTGTTCATGTCACTGTTCATGTGAGTGAGTGCTCTTGGATGTGGCTTCTCCCTAGCATATCTCCTTTCATGGGAATGTTAGCATGTATAGGGTCGATAAAACTTTTGCAAAATGATCTGACAATGAATTTACTTTTCTTGGAAGGGTTCCAAAGCATCATGTACATAGTACCCTCGATCATACGTACGGAATACAATACTACGCCATAGAAGTTTGTGATAACCTCCAACTCCTAGTCTTAAGCTACCATAGTGAAATTTATATTTCATTGAAGAGAGCCACTAGAAAAAGCCAAAAAATCCATAGTCAATACATCATTTACCCGTGCTAGCTCAACTATGGTGAGGAATCTATTTTTGAGACATTGTTCAATATACCATTTATCATGCAAAAATCTGACATGGGGGCCATTACCCATTATTATAGTATATGTCTATAGAAGGTCTCCTAACCTTCCTAATATTTTTCAACAAACCTACCTCATGTGAGTTGTATACCTCATTTGAGTACCCAACCATCCCTTCTCACAATTACTTAAGAAAATAAATATAAAGAAATATTGTACAGGTTGGTAATCAATATCATACATCATTTCAATAGTAAGATTTGAATAGTAAAATTAAATTCTAAAATCTATATTCTAAGTTAAATTGTTTTATATAAATATTTTACTAAATGTGTTCTACCCACTTAATTGATTATATAATGTTTCAAGTATCAATTACGAACAGCACTTGTGAGATTTAATTTAATAAGCCTAAATTATCCATTTCTAAAAATTTCAGATGAGCAGAAGGCCCAAAATAGAAAAGCCCTCGTAAGGTTGTGCAAAACTTTCGACAACTCCAACTCTGACTGACATATGCTCCTACTTTGATAACAACAAAGACTAAAACTTCATAATTTGGAATTGGAATTGGAGGTTGGAGTTTGTCTAAACCTTTTTGGTAGGAGTCAGACTTGATTTAAACTCCTAGATCCGAACTTCAACTCTAATAATTATACTTAATATACTTAGCCGCATTCGAGACTCCATTGGCATACGAGACTGTGTTTTTTGTAATTGTTTTTAGAGAAACTCTTAATATATTGTTATTTACATTTCTTATTTATTCATCTCTTCTTTCAGCTAAACCCTACACATTTCCTCAACTGACACTCTGACAACAATTTCATTTTCTCCCTTGAACTCTTCCATAATTTTCTCTATTGTTCTAATTGTCTTTTCTCTCTTTCTTTATCTTCATCAATCGTGAAATCATGTTAGGAAACTTTACCCATAACACGTACCACTACTCTCTCTCTCTCTCTCTCTCTCTCTCTCTCTCTCTCTTACTACCTACTCATCTTTTGACATACTCATTTCCACCTAGTTTAGATCTTATTTCTGTCGTGAAGCTTCCCTTTCCATCTGTCCTTTTTATGATCTCTTGTTTCAACTTGAGTTTTTGAAGCCACATTACAACTACTTGAAGATCATGTAGTGGGATTATTTTGATTTGTTTATTATTTTTTGTATGCTTTGTAAAATCCAATAATGATATCGGTTTGAGAGTTAAGTCTTTTGCTTTCTTTTGGTATGCTTTGTGTTGTTTGGAATTTTTATTTACTGTTTGAATGATGAAAAAGTGGTAAGAGAATTGAAAGGGAAAAAAGAAAACCCAACTCTAAATAGCCCTCTAACCTCTAGCTCCGACTCTAATGAATCTGTTTAGAGTTGGAGCCCAACTTCGTCTCCAATTTTTGTTAGAGTTTGGAAGTAGAATTTCTAACTCCATCAAAGTCAACAACTAATTTGCCCTTAGCGCTCGTGTGAGTAAAAAAAACTAGTATGAGAAGCAGGTTAAGGCGAATGAGTAATACTAGGTAGAAACTTCAAATAAACAAGTCCCATACAAGTTCTTTATAAAAAAAAAAGTAGATCTTATTAATAAACAATATGTTTTATATTTTTTGAAGTGTGATCCATTTTTTTTAATAAAGACTTGTATTTAGGAGTGTAAATTTAAATTAGAAAATCGGCTTGGACTAGAAATTTCGATTTTGAACTCGTTCGGCATCAGTTTTAGAAATCGAGAAACTAGATAGAACCAGTATGGTTCTGGTTCCGATCATTTTAAGGTCGGACCGGTCCTATTTACACTTATTTTTAATTTTTAATTTTTAAGTATTATTATATAATATGTTATTATTATATATAATAATATAAATTATAATTAGATATAAGATAATGTTATAATAATTTATAAAATGAAAATATAATATTAGACTTTAGACTTCTGAAACTTAAGACTTTAATTTTGAGACTTTTGAACTTGTAAAAACAAATTTTTATTGCAATTTTTTTTATAGAACAGTTTTTATTTTATAACAGCTTTTTTTATTGGAGATTTTTTTTTATATAAAATTTTTTTTATTAAAACAGATTTTTTTTACTAAAATGAATTTTTAAACCAATTTTTTTAAATAGATTTGGTTTTTATAAATTTACATTTTATTATAACCGAAAAATCAGACCGAAATCGGTAAAATCGATATTATCCTTTCTTTTTAAAAAATAATCGAAACGTAATCGGTTTAAAAGAATGCAAAACCGGTAACACTGATTCAATTCTTAAGTTTGTCCAAAATTAGACCGAATCGAATAAATTACACCCCTGCTTGTATGGAAATTGTTTATATAACATTTATACAAATTATTTCTCTTATTGGAATTCCAATAATGGGAATATTGAGAGAAACATAATACATCGGGGAACTACTAATTTAGTCCTACCAGATGCAAAGATTTTGAAACTTTATCAAATATAAATAAACCTTTTTAACAAATAAAAATAAAAACCCAACTATTGCATCCACTAAAAAAGGTGCGTGGAAGTGAAAATGTTTTAACATAAATATATATATTTAGGAATGATATTTAAAATTTCTATTTTCAAGTATTAGATTATGAGACTTAAGAAAAGGGTCAATGCTCCGCATCCTGCATCTAATCGTGGGATCATTGAATAAAGATTGTGAGAGAGATGTGCTATGTGTATATATGCACTTCAATTAGAAGAGAGCCATAACACAAATGAAAAAAAAAATGAAACAAATACAGATTGTACACAATGCAAAAACTTAGTTACGAGTTAGAAATTAGAAAATGAAACCAAAAAAAAATCACGAACACTAATCCTATTAAAATCCACTGGCCAAAACCTAAAGAAATGAGATATTAAAAAAGAACATCTAAATTTATCTACCGAGTGTTCATTGTCTTCAAAACATCAATCATTCCTCTCAAATCAAATAAACTATACAAGACAAAGAGATTGTGTTTCAAACCGTGGCAATTTGAGAATTATCCCTAAGACCTCTCCAACTAATGAAAAGATCTACACCTTCCTAGGCATCATCCACACAGCTCTAATTCTACTAAAATCCTCGTACCATAACACCATTGCCACATTTCTTATACACGTAGTACCAATCTATAACAATTAATCCACATTTTCTAAGATTGCCCAATGTTAGAATTTTTTTTAAAAGAATTAGTCCAACCAAAGAAAGCAAATCTTTGAATGCACCTTACTCATCCAAATATACTTCCATGGAAAATAGTATACCACATTCGGGCTAGTCAGCATCTTGTATATAGAGCGAAGTGTAAACTTCTTATTCCAATATGAATCCAAACATCTGGTATGTTTTAGCTTAGATAAAACTTGTATTTTACAACAAACTAAACATATAAAAAATTGCATCCATTTTTCAATCATTTACTTTTCTAAAAAAGTGTACATTTTATTGAGGGAAGCCACTTGAGCAGCTTAAAACATTTGCCACAGAGGCATCTTGATTCTTAGTGATATGGAAAAGACATAGAAAATCAACACTAACGACCCTACCACACACCATGAATCATGCCAAAAACTAATCCTATAACTATTACCATCTGCCAAACAAACATGTTTGGTAAATTCATTCCAACCACTCCTAATATCTTTTTAAACCCCAAACGGTCTATACCTCCCTCCACTACAAAAAAAAAAGAGATATTTGTATATTTTAATTAACATTAAAATGACTATTTTCATCGCAAATAGCTATTTTAATTACAATTAAAATATCACAAATACTCATTTTTCTTGTAGTACTCGTTAGAGCACAAACCCTTCAAACACACCCATATTCGAAATCAATCATAATCCTTCACAAAGACTCACTTTCTGGATGATACCTTCACAATAATTTCTATGAAAGAGTGATTTATTGAAGATCCTCAACTTGAGAAACCCAAGTCCTCCACACGATAGTGGAGTACAAATCTCACACCAACTAACTAAATGGAGTACAAATCTTATACCAACTAATCAAATGGAGCTTGACTTCCTTCTCAGCCCAATACCTCCCATGATAAATCTTGAAACATTTTCTCAATTGGATTAACCACACCAACTGATATAGAAAATAATGAGAAAGAATATATAAGGAGATTAGAAAAAGTGGTTTGAATTAGGTGATTATACCCGTTCTTTTGATGAATACAGTCTCTTCTATTCCATTAGCCTTTTTTATACCTTTTTTATTCACCTCATCCAAATTGCTCTTGCCTTAAAAACCATCCCCAAAGAGAGGTCAAGATATCTTAAGGTAGTAAAAAAGCCTGACAACTCAGAATGTTGTGTCAAATTTTTTATTTTTTTCACAAGACCCATTGGGACCATCTTAGGTTTTTCAAGTTCATCGCAAGGTCAAATATAACCTCAAAACAAAGCAAGGGTGCTCTCAATATTTGTTTATGACAGGAATTCACTCACAAAAAAGTAGCATATTATCTACAAATAAAAAAGTGAGAAACATTAATTAATGCATCATAAGACCTACCCACCCAAATTCAAAACCACCACTAATTGTAGCTCTCACCATTCAACAATGTGCAACTATAACTATATGACAAAAAGGAAGGACAACAAGGTATCCCCTTGTGTTAATCAACAAGAACAATTAAAAAAGTCTACCAGAAAGCCATTGACTAGCATTGAAAATCGTGTCATCGAAATACAATACTTAATCCAATTACACTACTTCCTCCAAAACCACACATTCCTATTAGATAAAAAATAAAGTCTCAATTAATATGATCGTAAGCATTCTCCTTATCAAGTTTACATAATACATCCGGATCTCCTTATTTAATTATACTTTGCAATCATTCATTAACCATTAAAACTGAATCAAGAATTTGCCATTTTAACAAATACTTTATGAGATTTCAATATAATCATCTCTATAATCATACTCAAACAGTTGGCAAAAACTTTAAAAATGACTTTATAAACCCCAATAACAAGATTAATGGAAAGAAAATTCTTCACTTCATAGGCCCTCATCCTCATGTAAGTGCAAAGAAGGTGGGGGGCCTTTGAATACTCTTGCCATTTCCTTCCCCTGTGGCAACTCCTCATACAATAGATCATGTGCTATATACATGTTTCTCCAAGTATATGATGGTTTTTTATTTATGTGAGTTCCACTTAAAGAAATATTAGATAAGTACTTACTCTAAAACAGAACTCTCACAATGTACAAGGGTTCGTCATTAGTCTTCATAATTCTCAAATCCCAAGTCTCTGCTTATTTTGACTTTTTCCATTTTGTTCGAACTCAACTACTGTATTTTGAAGCTATTTCCTTATGATCCCAATAAAGCCTTTATATAATTTAATTAACCTGACATTTGGAAGGAGAAAGATGCTCATGTTGCAATAACCTGAACCAAGGCCTTTGGAAGTATTTCAATGCTAGCTTAAGATAATAATGAAAAAAAGTTGTTTTTCAAAATTTGTTTGTTTTTACATATGAGATGAGATGAATTATTATTATTTTTAATAACAATATTATTATTAAATTTGAAATATTGAATTGTTTATTCTATTATATGTGTGAATTTAATAAAATTATAATGATTAGATAAAATAGAATGTGTTGGAAAACAAACGAGACACTTTAATACTATATTGAATCTTTCTTAAATTGAGTGTAAAAGTTGGAATAGTTTTTTTTTATAGAGTTTGCATACTTCAAGACTGTATTTATATTAATTTTTCTCAAAGTTTACTTTAAAGTTAAAATGAGAAAAATGAACACATCCAATAAACTTAATAATAATTATTTGTACCAATAATTCACAGAAATAATAACACACTTATATATATATATATATATTCTATTATAATAAATGACTATCCAATGATCACTTAATGAATTTGTTGAACCCAAGGTTTCAAATTTCATGTAAATCTACAAATGGATTTTGATGATAACAAATGAATCTAAAGAATAAATGAGTCTCAAGCTCAAGTTGTCCACACAATATAATCAAGCACATCAAGGAAGCAAGTATGAGCAAGAAGGGAACAAGTTCACATTAAAATCATAGAGTAATGTTGTAAATCTCTTAAAAATTCAAAATTAGGATTAAGGCTCAAAATTAATATTTTATCATAAAGCATTAAAATACATTTTCCACATATGCATGAATATTTTGAAAATTATATTTGAAAATTTTGAAAGATGATTGATTGTCATCTTTCACATGTGTGTGACATGATTAAAGGTTTGAATTTTGAAAATATTAAGATGATTGATTGTCATCTTTCACATGTGCATGTTTTATTTGAATATTTTCAAAAGTGGTGGATGCTTTTCTTGACTTATGCAAAAGGTAGATGTCTTTATTTGAAAATTTTGAAAAGTAAAGTGTGCTCCTTTTGTCATATGCAAAAAGTAAAAGATTATATTTGAAATTTTTGAAAAGTAAAGTGTGCTCTTTTTGTCACATGCAAAAAGTAAAAATATTATATTTGAAATTTTTGAAAAGTGAATGATGATGTTTTTTGACATGGGAATATTTTCAAATTTGAAATTGAAAACTCATTTGCCTATAAATAGCTCACTTGAGTTTTGCAAAATTCACAACAAGAGCTTACACATCTATTGCTAAGTTTTGCATCATTTCTTCAAAACTCTCATTCTCTCTTTTCTAAAGTTTTGAGTCTTAATTCTTGTTCTTGTTGAGAGAGATATAGGTTGCGCTGTATTGTTTCTATCTCACTCATTGAGGAGTGTACTTTGATAGTCTACCTACTATCAACTCTTGTATTTGTAAAAGGGTGTGTATAACCCTTGTGTGTGTAGAAGGTGTTCTACACGGGAAAAGTTAAATCACCAAGTGTGAGGTGATTGGAAGTGTAGAAGGTGTTATACACAGGGAATAGTTAAATCACCAAGTGTAAGGTGATTGGAAGTGTAGAGTGTGTTCTACACGGATTCTTTGGAGCGGTACTGCTCAAAGGTGTAATAGGTTTCTATCTCCACCTAAAGGAGATTGAATAGTAGATTTGGGGATTCTCAAGAGGTAGCTTGAGACGAGGACGTAGGCAGTGGGGCCGAACCTCGTTAACATACTGAGTTTGCTTCTCTCTTACCCTTACTCTTTATATTTATTATTGTTTCATATTTTGTTTATATTTTATATTATATATTTGATTTATAATTGTTATTTTTTTAAATACAACTCAATTCACCCCCCCTCTTGTGTTAGTCATCTGGGCAACAATTGGTATCAGAGCTAGTTGACCTGTACTGTTCATATAGGCAGATCACTCATGGGAACTTTCGCTTGTGACTGTGTCACCGAAGCAAGACTCTCTGACCATGGGTGACGGTGCACCGGTAGAGACGGTGGCCGGCTAGTCTGGTAGGTACAGTTGTTAGGTGATATAGGTGCGGCTTATGATCAATAACAATTGGTATCAGAGCTAGAGCTCTATTATAAGATTAACTATCTTTTGAGTTAAGATCTTATGGCTAACATTGCAGCTTCATTTGGTGAAGGTCAATCTAGCAGTCGGCCTCAACTCTTTTGCGGACACAATTACTCATTCTGGAAAGTTAGAATGAGAATATTCCTTCAGGCTCAAGGTCGAGAAATCTGGAAATGCATTGTAAATGGACCTTATATTCCAACAAAAGTAGTTGATGGAGTAAAGGTCAAAAAGGAAGAAGAAGAGTTTGATCGTGAAGACGATAGACTTTATACTTTGAATTTAACTGCTATGAATTTATTATATAATGCTCTCAATGGTAATGAATTTAATAGAGTAATGACTTGCACTACAGCAAAGGAAATTTGGGATAACTTGGAAGTTACTTATGAAGGAACTTTTCAAGTCAAAGAATCAAAAATTTATATTCTTACTCATGAATATGAAATGTTTAAGATGAATGATGATGAATCTATTTCTAATATGCACACTCGTTTTACTAACATCATAAACAGATTGACAGCTCTTGGCAAAATTTATTCCAAAGTGGAGATAGTAAGAAAAATTCTCAACTCTCTACCAAAACGTTGGGAGTCAAAAGTGACAGCGATTCTTGAAGCTAGAGACCTCAAAAAGCTCGAAGTGAATGAACTCATCGGGTCACTTATCACCCATGAGTACACATTGAAAAGAGGAGAAGAAGAAGGAAATTCAAAGAAGAGTTTGGCACTTAAAGCTGTTCCACATGAAAGTGAAAGTGATGAAGATGAGGAAAATGATGACAAAGATGAAGAAGTTGCGATGATAATAAGAAGAATTCAGAGGTTCTTAAAGAAAAATAAAACTCCTCCAAGGAAATCCTTCAATAAGTTTTCCAAGAAAAATTCAGGTAAAAATGACACTTTAATTTATTATAAATACAATAAACCTGGTCATATCAAGCCAGATTGTCCTCTGCTAAAGAAAGATCGAAACAAAGGCAAAAAAGCAATGAAAGTTACGTGGAATGATAATTCAAGTAGTTCAGATAGTGAAGCAAGCAATGGAGAATCAGCAAATCTTTGTCTTATGGCTAAAGATGACATTGAGGTAACAAATTTTGATAATATTGAAGATCCTTCATATGAAGAATTGCAAAATGTTTTAGAAGAGGTATATGAGGAATTTGAAAAATTGGGCATCAAGTATACTGTTTTGAAAAAGAAAAATTCTTCTTTAACAAACGAAATTGATATTTTAAGAAAAGAAAATATTGTTTTGAAAGATGAAAATTTTGAATTGAAGAAAAAGAAAACTGATTTAGAAAATATTATTGAAAACTTTACGAATGGAAAAAGAAATTTTGAAAAACTTCTTGGTAGTCAAAGATGTGTTTTTGATAAGGCAGGCTTGGGATATATGCCAAAACAAAAATACAAACCTTATAAAAACTTCTTTGATAATCCTTCTACATCAAAGTTCAATATTCAAAATTCTTTTCATAAAAATAATTTTGTTAAAAAATGATACTATTATAATCACTCAGGTTCTTCATATATGTCACATGCTATTTACAATTTTTGTAATAGAAATGGTCATAATTATCTTGCTTGTCCTATTAGAAGAAAACATACAATGACTATTAGGGCCATATGAGTACCTAAATATCTTATTTCTTCTAATACTAATAAATAAAGGACCCAAAGAACTTGGGTACTGGGAATTATTTTTAATTGCTTTTGTAGGTATGCATGAAGTATTCTACAGGTAAAAATAAATTATTTTTAGACAACGGATGCTCAAGATACGTGACAGAAGATAAAACTAAATTCATTGACTTCACTTCTAAAGAAATAGGATGTGTGATATTTGGAAACAATTCAAAATGAAAAATCATGGAAATAGAAGGAAAGATCATCAAGACTTAGTACAAGATGCAACCAAATAGTGGAAACATGTGAAAGATCATCCAGCGGAATAAATTCTAGGAGAACCTTCACGAGGTGTAAGTACTCGATCATCTCTTAGAAATATTTGCAATTATACTGCTTTTCTATCTCAGATTGAACCTAAAAATATTGATGAAGCACTTCTTGATGAATCTTAAATTCTAGCTATGTAAGAAAAGTTTAATCAATTTAAAAGAAATGATGTTTGAACACTTGTTTCTAAACCTAAAAATCATACTATTATTGGAACAAAATGGGTTTTTAGAAACAAAAAAGATGAGTCCAGAGTCATTACTAGAAATAAGGCTCGACTTGTGGCCCAAGGTTTCAATCAAGAAGAAGGAATCGATTATGATGAGACATATGCACCAGTCGCAAGATTAGAAGCTATTCGAATGCTACTTAGATATGTTTGTTATAAAGATTTCGAATTTTTTCAAATGGATGTTAAAAGTGTTTTCTTAAATAGTTTTTTATTGAAAAATGTTTTTCAAGAGGAAAGATTGATATAACTATTTTCATCAAGTATGAATAGAATGATATTCTTCTAATTCAAATTTATGTAGATGATATGATATTTGGTGCTACTAATGAAAATATGTGTCAAGATTTTGTTAAGAATATGCAGGAAAAATTTGAAATGAGCATGATGGGAGAACTTAATTTCTTTCTCGGATTGCAAATCAAGTAAGAAAAAAGTGGAATATTTATTAATCAGTCAAAATATATCAAAGAGTTACTCAAAATTTGAGATGGAACGTGCGAAGGTAATTGGAACATCAATGAATCTGACCACTAAATTTGATAAAGATGAAAGCGGTAAGTCAGTTAACTCAAATGTATATCGATGTATGATTAGTAGTTTATTATATTTGATAACTAGTAGACCTGATATTATGTTCAGTGTATGTTTATGTGCACGTTTTCAATCATTTCCAAAACAATTTCATTTGATTGCAGTCAAGCGGATTTTTAGATATTTTGCCAGTACCATTGACTTAGAGTTATGGTATCCTAAACACACTTCTTTCGATCTTATTAGTTATTCAGGTACCGATTATACTGGTTGCAAAGATGATCGAAAAAGTTTTAGTAGAACATGTCATTTCTTAGGTCGTGTACTAGTTTCCTGGTTTAGTAAAAAACAAAATTCTGTTGCACTATCTACTGCTGAGGCATAATATGTTACTGCGGGTAGTTGTTGTGCTCAAGTTCTTTACATGAAGCAACAACTTGAGGATTTTAAACTTATGTACAATCACATTCCAATCAAATGTGATAATACAAGTGCTATAAATCTTTCAAAGAATCCAATACAACATTCTCGGACCAAACATATTGAAATTAGATATTATTTTCTTAGAGATCATGTGCAAAAGGGCGATATTGTATTCGAATTCACTAGTACACATGATCAATTGGCAGACATTTTCACAAAACCCCTACCAGAAGATAGACTATGCATGATTAGAAGAGAAATAGGAATGATGCATGCCATGGATATTTGCTAGAATCTTTTATTTCATTATCTTAAATGACCTACAGAAACTTGAGACGTTTAGCCTCATCATTCAAATGCATTTGCTCCTCATAAATCATCATGCCATCCTTGTCTAAAGGATTAGGCAATCGAAATGAAGAGGTAAGCAAGGATTTCAAATCCTTATTCTGTTGCTTTAACTCTACTATTTTTTTGTTTGACTCATAAACAAGTCGTTGAAGTACAGATACAGTCTCGTTAAGCTTCTCAATTTCGCGAGTTTTGGACTGCAACCGAGCAGAAAACGCGACGATAGATGATGAGTATCGAGTTCCGAGACCCACAAGCTCGTAAATGGCGTCATGATCTGATTTATTAGCTAAATTAGTCTCTTGTTGCTTCATGGCACCCACGACAGATGCAGAAATAGATTGAGACTGAGGTGAAGGATACCTCAAATCTTGATCAAGAGAAGCACTGAAGGGAATTCTACGAGCCATTGAAAAATTGTAGAATGAGAATGCAAGCAAATTGTAAAGATGAGAAGAAAGCTTGATGCGAAATAGATAAACTTAAGAATTGCTCTTATAGAAACGAAAATAAGAACAAGACAAACTTATAAATCATGATGATATCTCAATTTTCAGCAACATCAAGCGGATCAAATCTCTGCACCGAATTGCCAGAGCTACGCCTCCAGCCTTTGCAGGTTTTGTCGGGTACGGGTGGTTTCAATTATTCAGCTCTTTACAAAATTTCCTTCCGCACCGAATTACCGAAACTAGGCCTCCAACCTTTGTAGGTTTTGTCGAACATGTGTGGCTACGCACCGAATTCTCTACAGTCTCTACTAACGCAGCGTTTTATTTGTCTATTGGTTATTGTAGAAATATATTTTATTGAGCTAATTATGATTCCTTTTTAATGATGCCAAAAGGGGGAAAAGTTTTAGACTAGAATATTAACATTATTTAATTTGCTAAACTTGTTATATATGCTTGGAATTATGTTTATATTTTTGCTTGAAAAACTAACGCACATTCTCAGGGGGAGCTTAAGTATTAATACAGGATTCAGGTTCTATCAAGCATTTGTCATCATAAAAAAGGGGGAGATTGTTGAACCCAAGGTTTCAAGTTTCATGTAAATCTACAAATGGATTTTGATGATAACAAATGAATCCAAAGAATAAAGGAGTCTCAAACTCAAGTTGTCCACATAATATAATCAAGCACATCAAGGAAGCAAGCATGAGCAAGAAAGGAACAATTTCACATTAAAATCATAGAGTAATGTTGTAAATCTCTTAAAAATTCAAAATTAGGATTAAGGCTCAAAATTAATATTTTATCATAAAGCATTAAAATACATTTTCCACATATGCATGAATATTTTGAAAATTAAATTTGAAAATTTTGAAAGATGATTGACTGTCATCTTTCACATGTGCATGACATGATTAAAGGTTTGAACTTTGAAAATATTAAGATGATTGATTGTCATCTTTCACATGTGCATGTTTTATTTGAATATTTTCAAAAGTGGTGGATGTTTTTCTTGACTTATGCAAAAGGTAGATGTCTTTATTTGAAAATTTTGAAAAGTAAAGTGTGCTCCTTTTGTCATATGCAAAAAGTAAAAGATTATATTTGAAATTTTTGAAAAGTAAAGTGTGCTTCTTTTGTCACATGCAAAAAGTAAAAATATTATATTTGAAATTTTTGAAAAGTGAATGATGATGTTTTTTGACATGGGAATATTTTCAAATTTGAAATTGAAAACTCATTTGCCTATAAATAGCTCACTTGAGTTTTGCAAAATTCACAACAAGAGCTTACACATCTATTGCTAAGTTTTGCATCATTTCTTCAAAACTCTCATTCTCTCTTTTCTAAAGTTTTGAGTCTTAATTCTTGTTCTTGTTGAGAGAGATATAGGTTGCGCTGTATTGTTTCTATCTCACTCATTGAGGAGTGTACTTTAATAGTCTACCTACTATCAACTCTTGTATTTGTAAAAGGGTGTGTATAACCCTTGTGTGTGTAGAAGGTGTTCTACATGGGAAAAGTTAAATCACCAAGTGTGAGGTGATTGGAAGTGTAGAAGGTGTTCTACACGGGGAATAGTTAAATCACCAAGTGTAAGGTGATTGGAAGTGTTGAGTGTGTTCTACATGGATTCTTTGGAGCGGTACTGCTCAAAGGTGTAATAGGTTTCTATCTCCACCTAAAGGAGATTGAATAATGGATTTGGGGATCCTCAAGAGGTAGCTTGAGGCGAGAACGTAAGCAGTGGGGCCGAACCTCGTTAACATACTGAGTTTGCTTCTCTCTTACTCTTACTCTTTATATTTATTATTGTTTCATATTTTGTTTATATTTTATATTATATATTTGATTTATAATTGTTATTTTTTTAAATACAACTCAATTCACCCCCCCTTTTGTGTTAGTCATCTGGGCAACAGAATTTTTTTATTTGTCATTAAACTTTTATTATTATTTTTATTGTTAGATTTAAAAGCCATTTAACAATACATATTCTGATATAAATTTAACATTATTATAATAATATTCAAACGAAATAAAATGATCATTTCTTTTTTATTTTAGGTAAGGATATAAGCTTCATGCACTAAATATTAACAGGCAAACGAATTCCTATATATATACCCTAATTAAACCAAGTAAAATTCTCATTTTTTAGGAATATGTGTGAGGATAAAGTTACCACTTCCAAAATATAGAGATGACATAGTTGGTAAAATAGAAAGAGATTATACAAAAATAATCTTATAAATTGATATGACTTTTTTTTCTTTGAGTTCAACTCTAAATTAAAGCACCAGTTTAGGTTGATGAGAATTTCGGTCAAGTCTCCAATCATCTAAAGGGTCCTCCTTGTCTTGTTGCTATTTCCAATGACCGAGATGAACTCCAATACTTGGTGATAATCACAAGGGTGATGGTGTGGGTAAAATGAGACTAAGGTATATGGAGCAAAATGGGAGTGTTTGGGCTAGATAGGTTCGATTATGGAGGTTTAAGGGTGCACGACAATAGCTTGGATAGCTTGGGCGAGATGGGTGTTTGGCTTAGGGTTTGAGTGGTCGAATAAGACTAGGGCAAAAAGAGGGTTTCGACCAGGAGTAGCTTAGGTAAATTGGGCTAGGGTTTAGGTTGATAAGATGATCCACTAAATTTAGGAGATTTGAAATTCAAAAGGACTTGATGATGACCGATTTTGGGATTAAGCTAGGTGATGGACGGTTTGGATTGGATGAGCTGAGATTTGATTTAATCAATCAATGGTTGATTGATAAATCAATTAGAGAATGAGAGATCAGATGCTGTAAGATGGCAAGTGGAATTTTTGAGAATGGCAAGTTGCCTTAGCCGAATATGGTTTGTTATGGTAAGTATCTTGGTTTTGATTTTGGAAAGTTTTTGAAAGATGGGGAATCAATAGGGCCAGCTATGGGAGACCTTATGTTGGTCGAACAAGGCTATTTTTAAAAGGTTGGGTGGCTGATTGGATGGGACAAAATATGGTAAGAATGGTGGGAATAGATGGTCGGCCTAGGGTTTATTGAGAGGGGCGAAATTGACAATTTATGGTAAGTAGGTTTAGGGTTGTGGTCGTGTATGGTGAAGGGTATTGAGGGGGCTGCCGTGTGATTTGTTTGGGGACAATGAAATTTCAAGAAATTAGAATGAACAACCAAGAGAATGACTGGACACTCAAGACCAAACAAAGAACACACCAATCACCAATCTACCAACAAGTGATTCGACCTACACACTCCACATACAATCCAACAACTCTTCAATGCAACCAAAACCACAACTCACTCTCAACTCACTTGAGGAACTCGAAATTCACAAGGGATGTGGATTTCGAAATCCTCCACGTACACTCACTCTTTCACTTACACAATTCTCAAATTCACTAGTGGAGTGAATTCGGCTTCACCAAGGCAACATACTTCACAATCAACTCCAAAGCAATACAAGACTCAATCAATCAAATCTCACACTAAAAAACTATAGCAAACCTGAAACCAACAAGTATGAAATAACTCAAATTATTATAAATAAAAGATAGATGTGAAATAACACCGATTCACAAATTGCACAGTGTGTTTCTCTTCAAAGGGATTCACAAAATGTACCATTTGAAACCCAAGTGTATAAGCACCGAATGATAATTCAAACCATACTAAGTGGCCGACTTAAGCTCTCTCTCAAGAGTCTTTCAAATGTCAAATGTCTCAAAGATGCAAAAATGAAACCTAAGGGTTTTATTTATAGAGTCTTATAACTTAGAAACTCCTAAAAGGTCCCTAATAAAAATAACTAATTAAAATAATATACAACTGAAATAAAATGAATAATTTAAGTAAATAAAATGGATGATGGGTGCCCGAAGGTCTAGTGGTCGTGGCATGCATAGCCCATGGTGGGCTATGGTGTGGCATGGTCTATGGTCGGGCTAGTCTGCATGGTGTATGTCTGCTTGCGTTTGGTTGTGGGGTATCTGGCTGCATAGCGTCTGATGGTGTGCATGACATGGCGTTGTGTAGGGCCAATTGATGATGGTTATGGCAGTGTGCCATGCATGATCCTCGTAGTAGGCACAAAGCTATGACGCGATGCTCTAATGTGGTTCAGTCATATGGCTTAGGCGGTGGTCCTGCATGGCCTGGGTGGATGGCCAGGATAATGGTCATGCATGGCCCAAGTTGATAGTCTAGGCGCTACAAGCTATAAGGCATGGGCTGGAGCCACGCGCTGGATGACATGCATGGTGTGCATGCATGCTAAGTGCCTAGCCTGCAAGGTGCAGGCTGGTGCCGCATGCTGAATGACATGCCTGTAAGATCATGCCACTAATCTCGCTAGGATCCACCTGCGTGTCAAGGCTGGAGCCAAGGCACGCAAACAGGCCCACTAGTCAAATGTCATGGGCAGTCAAGATAGATGTTTGCCTAGGGGTTCTGACATTCCCCCTCCCTTTGAGAACATCTTTACCCTTAAGAATCAAGTGTGGGTACCTAACCTGTATATCATTATAGTCCTCCAATGAGGCCTCCTCCCTTGGAACTCCTTACCACTAGATTAATACGTGTGACCACTCAGTACTCAAGCACTCATTTAGGCTACAATAGCGTCCTCCTCTCATCATCAAAACTAAGAAGTTCCTCCACTATGAGGCTTGGGTCTCTCACTCTCTTCTTTAACAGTGACACATGGAAGACTGAATGTAACTTGGATAATGGAGGTAACTCTATCTTATATACGACATCTCCTATTTTCTCCAATACTTTAAAGGGGCCATAGTACTTGTTGGCAAGCTTCAGGTTCAATTGCTTCCTCATGGTCTTCTGCCCATATGGTTGAAGTTTTAGGTATACATAATCACCAACTTCAAAGGCCATTACTCGTCTCCCTTCATCATAGTATCTCTTCATTCTTTCTTGAGCTCTCTTGAGCTCCTTCTTAACCTTTACTAAAATCTCATCTCTAGTTATCAATTCTTTCTCAACCTCACCACTCCTTATCGTTCTTCTTTCATAGTTCACCAAAGTAGGTGGTGGCCTCCTATATACCATTTCAAATGGGCTTCTTTGTATCAATGCATGGAAGGTAGTATTGTACCAGTACTCGGCCCATGTGAGATACTCTCCCCATCTCTCTTGTTCATCATGGCAATACTACCTCAAGTACTGCTCAAGTGTTCTATTGACCACTTCGATTTGGCCATCGGTTTGAGCATGATATGAAAAACTCGTTTTCAACTTGCTACCCGGCAACTCAAATAGTTCCTTCCAAAAGGTGCTCATGAACAACTGCCTCTATCTGACACAATACTTTTGAGAAAACCATGTAATTTCACAACTGTTGAACTCAAAGTTTCAAGTCTCGTATTTACGTATAAATTTTGATAATAACAAATAATATTGAAAACTCAAACTCAAGTTGTCTACACATGAAGGGAGCTAAACACATCAAGAAATCAAGCATGAGCAAGAAAGAGATCAAGTCTACAAATCAAGCTCATAGATTATTTTTGTACATCTCTTGATAAAATTAGAAATTGGATTAAGGCTCCAAATTACTCTTTTTTCTCATAAAACATCAAATTACTTTTTTCACATATGCAAAACATTTTTAAATGTCTTAATTTTGAAAATTATATTTTTCACATGTGCATAACATCATCAAACAAAATAATTTCGAAAATTATATTTTTTTTTTATAAAAACTTGAATTTATAAGATGATTGATTATCATATTTGACATGTGCATATTTTGTTTGAAAGTTTTGAAGGGAGGTGGTGTGTTTTTTTGACAAATATAAAAGGTAGATGATTTTGTTTGAGAATCTTAAAGGGTAGTTGTGTATTTTTTTGACAAATACAAAAGGTAGATGATTTTGTTTGAAAATCTTAAAGGGTGATTGTGTGTTTTTTTGACATATGCAAAAAGAAAATGATTTGATTTGAAAAATAAATCATGTTCATTTTGTGATGTATGAAAAGCAAAAGATTAGGTTTGATTTCTTTGAAAAAAAAAATAGAATTGTCTATGACAAATGCAAAAAGGAAATGTTTTTATTTGAATTTTTTGAAAAGTGAATAGTGCTCTTATTTGACATGGGAATCTTTTCAAATTTGAAATTGAAGACTCATTTGCCTATAAATAGCTCACTTGAGTTTTGCAAAAATCAAAACAAGAGCTTACACATATATTGTTAAGTTTTGCATCATTTTTTCAAAGTTCTCATTCTCTCTTTTCTAAAGTTTTAAGTCTCAATTCTTATTCTTTTTAGAGAGATAAAGGTTGAGCTGTATTGTTTCTATCTCACTCATTGAGGAGTGTATTTTGATAGTCTACCCATTATCAACTCTTATATTTGTAAGAGGGTGCGTATAACCCTTGTGTGTGTAGAAGGTGTTCTACACGGAGATAGTTAAATTACCAAGTGTGAGATGATTGGAAGTGTAGAGGGTGTTCTACACGAATTCTTTGGAGCGGTGCTGCTCAAAAGTGTAATAGGTTTTTATCTCCACCTAAAGGAGATTGACTAGTGAATTCGGGATCCTCAAGGGGTAGCTTGAGGCAAGGACGTAGGCAGTGAGGCTGAACCTCATAAAAATACTGAGTTTGCTTTCTCTTACCCTACTCTTTACATTTCTTACAGTTTTATATTCTGTTTATATTTTATATTATGTATTTGATTAATAAGTATTAATTTTTATAATATAACCAAATTTACCCCCCTCTTATGTTAGTCATCTGGGTAACAATTGGTATCAGAGCTAAAGCTCTGTTATAAGATTAACTATCTTTTGAGTTAAGATCTTATGGCTAACATTGCAGTTTCATTTGGTGAAGGTCAATCTAGCAGTCAGCCTCCACTCTTTTGCGGAGACAATTACTCATTCTGGAAAGTTAGAATGAGAATATTCCTTCAGGTTCAAGGTCGAGAAATCTGGAAATGCATTGTAAATAGACTTTATATTCCAATAAAAGTGATTGATGGAGTAAAGGTCAAAAAAGAAGAAGAAAAGTTTGATCGTGAAAACGATAGACTTTATATTTTGAATTTAACTGCTATGAATTTATTATATAATGCTCTCAATGGTAATTAATTTAATAGAGTAACGACTTGCGCTACAGTAAAGAAAATTTGAGATAACTTGGAAGTTACTTATGAAGGAACTTCTCAAGTCAAGGAATCAAAAATTTATATTCTTACTCATGAATATGAAATGTTTAAGATGAATAATGATGAATCTATTTCTAATATGCACACTCGTTTGACTAACATCATAAACAGATTGACAGTTCTTGGCAAAATTTATTCCAAAGTGGAGATAGTAAGAAAAACTCCCAACTCTCTACCAAAACGTTGGGAATCAAAAGTGATAGCGATTCTTGAAACTAGAGACCTCAAGAAACTCGAAGTGAATGAACTCATTGGGTCACTTATCACCCATAAGTATACATTGAAAAAAGGAGAAGAAGAAGGAAAGTAAAAGAAGAGCTTGGCACTCAAAGCTGTTCCTCATAAAAGTGAAAGCGAGGAAGATGAAGAAAGCAATAACGAAGAGATTGCAATGATCACAAGAAGATTTAAGAGATTCTTGAAAAATAAAGCTCCTCCAAGGAAATCTTTCAAAAAATCTTCCAACAAAGATACAGGTAAAAATGATTCATTAATTTGTTATAAATGTAAAAAGTCATGACATATCAAGGCAGATTGTCCCCTACTAAAGAAAGATCGATACAAAGACAAGAAAGCAATGAAAGTTACATGGGATGATGATTCAAGTAGCTCAGATAGTGAAGCAAGTAATGGAGAATCAGTAACTCTTTGTCTTATAGCTAAATATGACATTAAGGTAACAAATCTTGATAATATTGAAGATCTTTCATATGAAGAATTGTAAAATATTTTAGAAGAGGTATATGAGGAATTTGAAAATTTGGGTATCAAGTATACTGTTTTGAAAAAGAAAAATTCTTCTTTAACAAACGAAATTGATATTTTAAGAAAAGAAAGTATTGTTTTGAAAGATAAAAGTCTTGAGTTGAAGAAAAAGAAAATTGATTTAGAAAATATTATTGAAAACTTTACGAATGGAAAAAAAAAATTTGAAAAACTTCTTGGTAGTCAAAGATGTGTTTTTGACAAGGCAGACTTGGGATATATGCCAAAACAAAAATACAAACCTTATAAAAACTTATTTGATAATCTTTCTACATCAAAGTCCAATATTCAAAATTATTTTCATAAAAATAATTTTATTAAAAAATGATACTATTATAATCACTCGAGTTCTTCATATATGTCACATGCTATTTGTAATTTTTATAATAGAAATGGTCATAGTTATCTTACTTGTCCTATTAGAAAAAAACATACAATGACTATTAGGGCTATATGGGACCTAAAAATTTTGTTTCTTCTAACACTAATAAATAAAGGACCCAAAGAACTTGGGTACCAAGAATTGTTTTTAATTGATTTTGTAGGTATGCATGAAGTATTCTATAGATAAAAATAAATGGTTTTTAGATAGTGGATGTTCAAGACACATGACGGGAGACAAAACTAAGTTTTTTTATCTTAGATCTAAAGAAGAAGGACACGTGACATTTGGAGACAATTCAAAAGGGAAGATCGTGGGAATAGGTAAAATATGTTGAGCAACCTCTAGGTTTTGAAAATCATATTTCTCCAAATCATATTTTCAAACTCACAAAAGCACTGTATGAATTCAAACAAGCTCCTAGAGCGTGATACGAGAGACTCAGTGGTTTATTGATTGAAAAAGGCTTTTGAAGAGGAAAAATTGATACAACTCTTTTCATTAAATACGAAAATGATGATATTCTTTTAATTCAGATTTATATTGATGATATAATATTCGGTGCTACTAATGAAAATATGTGCCAAGTTTTTGTTAAGACTATGCAGGAAGAATTTGAAATGAGCATGATAGGAGAGCTTACATTCTTTCTCGGATTGCAAATTAAGTAAGCAAAAAGTGGAATATTCATCAATCAATCAAAATATATTAAGGAATTGCTGAAAAAGTTTGGGATAGAAGGTGCTAAGGAAATTGAAACACCAATGAGCCCATCCACTAAACTTGATAAAGATGAATCCGGTAAATCAGTTGACTCAAAGGTATATCGAGGTATGATTGGTAGTTTATTATATTTGATAACTAGTAGACCTGATATTATGTTCAGTATATGTTTATGTGCACGTTTTCAATCATTTCCAAAACAATCTCATTTGATTGCAGTCAAGCAGATTTTTAGATATTTTGCCAGTACCATTGATTTAGAGTTATGGTATCCTAAACACACTTTTTTCGATCTTATTAGTTATTCAGGTACCAATTATACTGGTTACAAAGATAATCGAAAAAGTTTTAGTAGAACATGTCATTTCTTAGGTCAAGCACTTGTTTCACGATTTAATAAAAAGAAATTTCTGCTGCATTATATATTACTGATGCAGAGTATGTTGCTGTAGGCAGTTGTTGTGCTCAAGTTCTTTACATGAAACAACAACTTGAGGTTTTTAAACTTATGTACAATCACATTTCAAGCAAATGTGATAATACAAGTGATATAAATTTTTTAAAGAATCCAATACAACATTCTTAGACCAAACATATTGAAATTAGATATCATTTTCTTAGAGATCATGTGCAGAAGGGCGATATTGTACTAGAATTCACTAGTATACATGATCAATTAGCAGAAATTTTCACAAAACTCCTACCAGAAGATAAACTATGCATGATTAGAAGAGAAATAGGAATTATGCATACCATGAATATCTGATAGATACTTTTATTCCATTATCTCAAATGACCTACAGAAACTTGAGACGTTTAGCCTCATCATTCAAATGCATTTGCTCCTCATAAATCATCATGCCATCCTTGTCTAAAGGATTAGGCAATCAAAATGCAGAGGCAAGTAAGGATTTTAAATCCTTATTCTGTTGTTTTAAATCTACTATTTTTTTGTTAGACTCTTGAACAAGTCGTTGAAGAATATCGATATTCTCATTAAGCTTCTCTATCTCGTAGGTTTTGGACTGCAACAGAGCGGAAAAAGCAACAATGGAAGATGAGTATCGAGTCCTGAGACCCACAAGCTCGTAAATGGTATCATGATCTGATTTATTAGCCAAATTAGTGTTTTGCTGCTTCATAGCACCTACGACAGATGCAGAAATAAATTGATCACGAGAATCACTGAAGGAGAATTAATGAGCCATTAAGATTTTGTAAAGTGAGAATGAAGATGAACTACAACAATGAGAAGAAGATTTGATACGGATTAGATAAAACTAATTATTGCTTTTATAAAGATGGAAATAAGTAGAAGACAAGCTGTCATCTCGTTAAATCTTACTTAGTCAAGCTTACAAGATATGCCGGATGCATATTGTCAAAAGTTACCGAACTAAGCTAGTGAGATTAATTATAATTGTCTCTATTTCTCTCGTGAAATGCTGTCATTATCTACTGATGTTGACTTTGTGCTTGAACTCTTACTCATTCCGATTCCTTTATTTGAAATTTCAAAACACGAGCTAATTCCGTCAAATTTTTATTTTCTTGTTTTAACCTCTTATTTTTTCTGCCTTTATTTGTAAGCTTTTGATGCAGAACAGATATTTGGTTGTTAAGTTAATCAACCTCATTTACCCTCGCTAGTAATCTCCGAGACATGGTCGTAACAGAGGTAGCATGTTAAGCACTGAGAGTTCTTGATGCTGCAACAATCGCAGAATCAGTTCTATTTGAAAAATGCATCTCTGCTTCTATCATGGTATTGACAACCTCATGAGATAAAATGACTGGTTGAGACGGTTCCTGATTCAAATCCAGAAGATTATTAGATGAAATTTTCTCTGCCATTATATCATTTTGAATAAACAAAAACTGGATCAATGAGTGGGGTGAAAATTTATTTGAGTATCCGACAGGTGAAAACGGTCTTTTAAACAACAACTTTCAAATCTCGATAATATTTAATTTTTCAACAATATCACGCGGATTTGAATCTGCTTCCGCACCGACTGCTAGAACTAGGCCTCCAACCTTTGCAGGTTTTGTCGGACACGCGTGGCTCCGCACTGAATTGCCAGAGTTAGACTTCCAACATTTGCAGGTTTTGTCGGACATGCATGGCTCCACACCAAATTGCCAGAACTAGGCCTGCAACTTTTGCTGTCTTTTTCGAACACGGATAATTTTAATTATTCAACTTCAAAATCTCTGCAACATCTAATTCGTCAATAACATCAAGCGGATTTAAATCTTCTTCCGCACCGAGACAATAAATTTCGGCTCCAGCCTTAACAGTTTTTGTCAGGCACGGCTGGTTCCAATTATTCAACTCTCTACAGCTTCTACTAACGCACCGTTTTATTTAATTATTGCTTATTGCGGGAAAAAATCTTACTGAAACCAATTAAAGTTCCTTTTTAATGATGCCAAAAGGGGGAGAAATCTTATACTAGTATTATACTACCCTGTTATATATGCTAGAATTATGTTTATATTTTTCTTGAAATACTAATACATATTTTCAGGGGGAGTTTAAGTATTACTGTAGGTCGCAGATTTCTACTAAGTATTTGTCATCATCAAAAGGGGGAGATTGTTGAACCCAAAGTTTCAAGTATCGTATTTACGTATAATTTTAATGATAACAAATAATATTGAAAACTCAAACTCAAGTTATCTACGCATGAAGGGAGCTAAACACATTAAGAAATCAAGCATGAGTAAGAAAGAGATCAAGTCTACAAATCAAGTTCATAGATTATTTTTGTACATCTCTTGATAAAATTAGAAATTGGATTAAGGCTCCAAATTATTCTTTTTTTCTCATAAAACATCAAAGTATTTTTTTCACATATGCAAGATATTTTAAAATATCTTAATTTTGAAAATTATGTTTTTCACATGTGCATAACATTATCAAACAAAATAATTTCGAAAATTATATATTTTTTTATAAAAACTTGAATTTATAAGATGATTGATTATTATATTTGACATGTGCATATTTTGTTTGAAAGTTTTGAAGGGAGGTGGTGTGTTTTTTTGACAAATGCAAAAAGTAAATGATTTTGTTTGAGAATTTTAAAGGGTGGTTGTGTGTTTTTTTGACAAATACAAAAGGTAGATGATTTTGTTTGAAAATCTTAAACGGTAGTTGTGTGTTTTTTTGACATATGCAAAAAGAAGATTTGATTTGAAAAATAAATCATGCTCATTTTGTCATGTATGAAAAGTAAAAGATTATGTTTGATTTTTTTGAAAAATGAATGGAGTTGTCTTTGACAAATGCAAAAATGAAATATTTTTATTTGAATTATTTAAAAAGTGAATAGTGCTCTTATTTGACATGGGAATCTTTTTAAATTTTAAATTGAAGACTCATTTGCCTATAAATAGCTCACTTGAGTTTTACAAAAATCACAACAAGAGCTTACATATCTATTGTTAAGTTTTACATCATTTTTTCAAAACTCTAATTCTCTCTTTTCTAAAGTTTTAAGTCTCAATTCTTATTCTTTTTTAGAGAGATATAGGTTGAGCTGTATTGTTTCTATCTCACTCATTGAGGAGTATACTTTGATAGTCTACCCACTATCAACTCTTGTATTTGTAAGAGGGTGCGTATAACCCTTGTGTATGTAGAAGGTATTCTACACGGGGAATAGTTAAATCACTAAGTGTGAGGTGATTGGAAGTATAGAGGGTGTTCTACACGGATTCTTTGGAGCGGTGCTACTCAAAAGTGTAATAGGTTTCTATCTCCACCTAAAGGAGATTGACTAGTGAATTCGGGATTTTCAAGGGGTAACTTGAGGCGAGGACGTAGGCAGTGGGACTAAAACTCGTAAAAATACTGAGTTTGATTTCTCTTACCCTACTCTTTACATTTCTTACAGTTTTATATTCTATTTATATTTTATATTGTGTATTTGATTAATAAGTGTTAATTTTTATAATATAACCAAATTCACATCCCTCTTGTGTTAGTCATCTGGGCAATAACAACATTATCAATGAAGGTCTTAGCCACACTCCTGACCGTGTATGGATGCTTGATGGGAATTAAATGTGCATACTTGCTAAGTCGATTAACAATAACAAAGATCACTTCATACCCTCCACTTGTTGGAAATCCTTCTACAAATTCCATTGTCAACTCCTCCCAAATTTTGTTTGGAATTGTCAAGAGTTGCATCAATCCAGCCGGGGGTCTTGTATCATACTTAACATTTTGGCATGTGTCATATTCGACTACCTACTTCTTTACCTCCTTGTTGAGCCCATCCCAATAGAAGAAATTCTTTAATCTAATATGAGTTCTCAACCATTCGGAGTATGCACCTTCTTTGCTATTATGGAAGTGTTCAAGAATTTTCCTCCTCAAGTTAGGTACATTCGGCACATATACATAATTCTTGTAGTATATCAGATCATCTTCCATATTGTAGTTTACTACTCCTCCCTCTTGAGCCTCAAGTAACTCAATGATCTCCAAGGCTCTAGCGTCAATCTAGGTTGCCTCTCTAATCTTGTCTAAAATCCTCCATTCGGCTCCATTCAAGACCAACAAAATAGCATCATCTTCTTCATAAATGGTCCACACAAGTGTGTTCTTTTCACTAATTAAAGCTGCATATGAATCTTCTTCTTTATGTGTCAATGCCGTCCATAGGTGCTTCTTGGTCCCAATTTTGAACTCTATAATCATCTTGTCATAATTATTTATTATGAAACATAATTATTTAAATAAAATATTATTTCTTTCTCAATTTAAACTACATTTGTAAACTACATTTGTGAATATAATTATTTAAATAAAATATTATTTTTTTTGTCAATTTAAATTCATTGTGAAACATTAAATTCAAGTAGTAATATTTTATAATTAAAATTATAATAATTATTAAATAGTTATTTTTCATCACTTCACATTAATTTATGATTTACTTTTATATAATTATTTTATTGTTAAGATATCTTGCTTTTATTATTTATCAAATATTTGTTAGAATTTGAAATTTTTCCCTTTATGCGTTATATTATTAATATTTTTTTAATAAAAATCATATCATTAACCGCTTCACTAAATTAGAAAAATTTTGCACGTTGCTCATTTCTAGTATATATATCTTTATATTATAATAAGTGATTTTCTAACGGCTACTTAAGGGATTTTTTTATTTTTCATAAAATTTCTTTGTATTTTTTTAAATTTAATTACATCCGTTTATCCATCTAAATTTTAAAATGATGTGATTTTTAAAATTTAGGCTTCTAATTCAAATTCTTAAATCAAACATGTCAAATTCAAATCTTGTCAAATTTAAAATTCTTAGGGCCGGTTTGGATTCGTAGATGAGACAAGCTCGTCTTAACTCATTTCAAACTCATCATTACACTTTTTCAAATTTTTATACAAAATACAAATTTCAATACATATTTTTTAAATATCAATTCAACCTTTTCAAATTCTAAAACGATAATAATATTAAAAAATAAATTAAACTCATCTCAACTCCTAATCCAAACCGAACTCTCTCAAGAATCATTATTCAAAACTTTCCCTCAACTTGAATTCATTTAGACCAAATTATGAATTCCGTTCTGATGTTTTTTCGATTTAAGTAATGAAACAGAATATTTCGATTTGGTGTATTTCAGTATACCATTTTGGGACTAATTATATATTATATATAAATATTTATATGTATATATAAACTAACAACTAATAGAATAAATACATATATATATATATATGTGTGTGTGTGTGTGTGTATAAGTGTGTATCATGTATATGTGTATATATTGAAAGAATTGAAAATTTATAAAATGAATTTAGGTTGATAAAATACAAACTAAGTTGAGACAAAAAAATAAAAAATAAATAAACGAATAGATAAAATATTAAAAAATAATGATATTTAAACAAAAAAGATGAGACATATTTAAAGTTACAACAAATTAAAAGTATGTAAATATATTTTATATTATAGAATTACGTAAATACCATATGAATTTAAAACTTTAAAAAAATGTAATTTAAATACAAAAAAATGATAAAGATAGTAAAAAAAAAAAGAATAGGAACTGGAACAGCCAAAATTCGACCGAAATGAATCGAAATGGGTCGAAATTTGAAGCGAAATAGAACAAAAGGTTATAGTGCACCAGATATTATACCAGAACAAAAAATTCCGGCCATTCAACTAGAATGGAATTTAAAATTATGATTTAGACTATCTCTCAATTACAGATTGAATGAATTTTTAGATTGAAATCAATATCTAATTTTAAACCCAACTTAATCTATTTATGATCAATGTTATTCTTCTTCTATCATTTATAAAACTTATTCAACATTCAAATTAAATAATATATAGATATAAAAAAATTATATATATATTATACTCCAATCGAGAGCAGACAATAATTACAAAAGTCTTGAATCTCAACAATTATCCAGACAACTGCGATTAATCCTGTGACGATATTAAAATTGTTCTAAAACAATCTAACTAAAAGAAAATGTGGAAAAGGAAAACCACGTCACTTTCCTAATATCATACCTTCTTATTGATGCACCATGGTCTCCTTGATCGACCATTATTAAAAATATATCATTTATATATATATATATATATCATTCATTATGAAAATGATAAAAACTCATCTTGACAGATTAAATGATAAAAACTTATCTTGACAGATTTAAAACGTACTTATCATATCACAAAATTGAAATAATTAATGAGATAATTGTGTAGTTCTTTGCATGAGTTTAAAATTTAGAAAATGTTAAGAACTAATTGGGGGAGCGGTTGCCGCCCTCCTGTCCCACCACTAATTATGTGAATGACTCCACCACAATTATTTTAAATCTTGCATAGTGACTTGCATAGTAACTTGTAAAGTAATTTCAAAACCTATAAATATGGGTTTCAGTTGTTATAAATTTCATAAGAAAATATATAGAAGTAAGAAAGTTTCAGAGAGTTTCTTAAGAGTTTCTTTTATATTTTTATTGCAATAGTAGTTTTTTTCTTTTTAATTTTATAACACGTTATCAGCACGAGATTCTACCGATACTGAAGTTAGTAGTCTTCTACTTCAAATAAGTTTTTCAATATATTATTTGCAGTTCTCGAAATAAATATTAAAAGTAATATTGCTGAATATTACTTGCTAAAATTTTACTTTTGATCTCATGATAATGTGAATATATTTCTCAAATTCACAGACTTATTTTTGTAATTTATATATAAAATGCAAATATTGAGATTTATTATTATTAACATTTCTTGAAAAAATTATTTATCCATGATCTTTGATGAGATCTATTTGGATATGATAATGAACTTAGGAGATACAATCATAAAAGAAAATCATATGTCCCTGAAGGACCATACTGTGTATTTCATGATGAAAATCATCTTACTGTGTAAAATGAATTAAGAGAGAGATATGAACATCAGAAGATTTAATACTCTCAAAAGATCATTATGACTTATTGCACCTGAAATTGTAAGATTTTAACAGTGGTATTGAATATTCTGTACTCTTTAAAACCAACTCAATATTAAAAGTATGCAGTGAAAATGTCGACGCCCCAACCCACGCTTGGGATCGTACGTGAATAGAAGCGTCAGGGACGAACAACACAAGGAAGTTCACCTCTCGTCGTAACATACATTTACGTTTTTTTTTTGAAACGTCAAGTAAAGATTATCGCAGTGGAATAAAAAGGCCAAGCCTTCTATAACATACATCACATGGTTAGACTATGGATCCCAAACATAATATTAAACATAGCCAGGATTTAATAATTACATAATTTGTCCAAGAAACCAAAATAGTGCTTCCCATATGCGGGAAGACTTTACCAAAATCAATAATACAGGCATCAAAATACAGTTCGGGTCTTAACATTGCCCATATGTTCATCCGACGGGTTCCTTCTTTACTTTCTTAAGGTTCGGGCCCCAGCGAAGCCGATCCAAATCCAGGCTAGGCCCTACCTCACATATCGCCCTAGAAGGCATCTCAAAAATAGGCCCCAAGTGAAGGGACTCGTCCACCCCTAGTACTAAACAACACCCCGAATGGTATAGACCAACATAACTGTACATAATCACATTCAGTGACTCCATCTCCCACTGACTCGGGCGGTCAAGAGTCACTAGCCCCCTAAGGGCGGCCTCAATCGGACCTTCAAGGGTTCGAGGCGTCATCACCGAGGTCATACCCTTCTGATCCATCCTCTCCTGTAATTACTTCTATCATTTCCAAGAGGGGACGATAGTAGGGATACAAAGAGTGGGTGAGATTTCGGGAGAAATCTCAGCAAGTACATCTATACTTTAACAAAAGTAATTTAGGCATATAGTCAAGCGAATTACAAACAAAATTTCTTACATATGCACTAACATGGGACTTATGCCTAGACGGATGCACATGCTCGTGACGAAAATTCATCTTTCTTTTCTTATTCTCAATTTCCAAAACATACTTGTTTAAAACGAATAGCAAAGCTTCTTTAATGCATATTCTTTCGAAAGACTCTTGTTCGAAAACTTTTCATCTTTTCTTATCTTAGGCGCCACTTATTATATCATATCATATATGGTCCGAAAGTCATTTTTCTTTTCATCATGACTTCTTATTTTTGGACACCTCACGGTTCCCCTATGCACCGTGTGCTCCCCGCTAGTTACCATCACACCCGGCGACCAAGTCGACCTAGGTGAATACGTTTCATGCCCTTTCGCGCTATTCGTCACTCGGGAATTTCTCTCCAAGCGACTACAAACTTATTAGATGGCGAGGCCGAGGCCAACACTGCTTATAGGGCACCCATTAGCATTAGGTGCGACCACGCTCCGGACACCTATTTGGAGCCATACATAGTCCGCCGACTGTTCTTCGTCGACCCAGGGGTTTTTACTCAATTTAAACACTCATGAGTGAACAGAGAGTTTCACTGGGACACTTCCCCATCCCAGCCTTTGGGGTTCTTTCAAAACTTTGATTTATTTCTTTCGAAAACATACTTTACTAAAAACATAGGTTTTCGTGCTTATGCATGGGACATGCAACTTTTGACTTTGTGAATACAATAACTCGAGGCGAACTGGTCATACTTCCTTCGAATCCTTATTCTATAGACTCATACTTATGTGAAAATATCTAAACAAAGGCATTGGGGGGAGGTGGGGTGCTCGGCATTCACCCCTAGGGTTTGGGTCGAGACCCTACTTTGTTTCCCATTGATGTTCTCTTCTTCCATTGATCTCCCTAACACCATCTAGTTTTAAATCAAAATTTTAAAACAATTTCCTAACCTTGATAGGGTCAAACCCGAAACCTATATGGCCCTCAAGTTTTGTATTTTCTTCTCTTAGCCTTTCCACTAAGGTCCTACTTGAATACTCTAGGTGAAACCAAACCCATACATGTCATTCTCCCAATATACATCCTTTTATTTCTCCAAAATATCCAAACATGAATATCAAGTAAATAAGGAATTAAAACTTCAAAATTTTTCTCTTTAAGAACTTCTCTAAAAAATATAACTCCACAAGCATGCATTATTATAATCATCAAGCAATAATAACATCAACATCTTCTAAAATCAATACGACTATTTTCCATCAATACTTCATACATTTTTCATCCTAGCATGGCATTTCTATATGTACAATATTTACAAAGATGCTTCTCCAAATATCATATATGCATATATCCTACATTCATCAACACTCAACTAACTAAATATCTTCATGCTTACATACTTTTTCTCATCAAACCATCAAGGTCATCATCATCTCAAAATTCTTTAACCAATAAGATTATAGGTTCTACACATGGATCCTAACCAAGATAACATTTCTACTCTCAAATTTTCATCATGGCATTTCTAAGCAAGTAACCAAACAATACGAACATGTTCAAACGTATACACACATTCAAGCACATTCACTTTAAAATATACATAAATTGCTAAAGGCAAAGTAAGGATATACTTACAAGTCTTCCTAGTTAGCTTATATAAATTCTGAAAATAAAAGAAATACTTAGTTAGGTCATGCTAAAATTTTATCATTTTCAAAAGAAAGGTTTCCTTTTTAAAAGGTATTAACATAAGGTTCTCCTTCAAGTTTCTAGGTTTCATTTCAAAGTAACTAGATTACTTACCTCTTCTAGGTTTCTTCTTCTTCCACAAACAATATCTCCTTCTCCTTCTTAGCTTGGACTGTTTAGATGTCTAAGTGGTGAAATAAAGTGGAGAGAAATGGGAGAGTGCCGTGAGATGCAAACATGGGAGATGTGTGTGTGTGTATCCGAAATGTGCAAGCCAAAAGGTGAGGAAACTAGGCCATTCGGCCAAGGCATTTTTGCTAGCTCTTAGGCCACTCATTCCCCTATATTTGAGTGACTTGTGATGGGCTTGAAAGATCCTTGAGTGACTCCCATCACTTGGTCACTTCAACCCCAATCTATCTTATCCTAGGTTTGCAGATTTGCTCCCCTTCTCCTGTCCTCATGGCCGGCCACACATCCTAGGGTTCCAACCCCTTTCCATCACCTCACATCCTCTCTTGTCTCCCCAACTATCCCCTCACATGTCATTCAAATGGATTTGAGAATCCATTTTTGGGAAAACACCCAAAGGAGGTTTCGGATTCCCCCATCCCTCATCCGAATCCTTTCCTCATCTCACTCTCCTTTCTATTTTTGTCACATGCTTATTCCATCAACCAATCACCTCACACCTCACACAAACTTGTCATGTCACTCTTACACAAATCTTCATCTAGATTTGGTAGCAAAAGTAAGTCAAACAAGGAGGGAGGGGATTTGGTTAAGGAATATCCAAAACCCTCATCCCTTCCTTCCACTTTTTGTTCCATCACTCCCATCTCATGTCACTTCTTCTTGCTCCCTCTTACATACCATGTCTCATCCAATCTTTCACAAATCCTACCTGTCATTTCCATCTAGATTTGGAAAATTTTTAGGTGAGAAAACCCTAAGGTCATTCGGCCAAGCTCCCACTAAAACTCTTTCCCTCTCTTCTCATCTCCAAATCTTCTCAACTCCTTTTCACATCATTTTGCTAGATATGGTAGGATCCTATGTTGACTTATTTAGCAAAATCCTAAATCTCACGCACTTATCTAGGTAGAAAAAGATGGAAGATTCTATTCATGTCTTTTCTTTTCTTCCTTCAACAAAACAACTAGTCAACTAGTTCACCTACTAGCATTTCCTTCTCTCAACTACAAGTCCTGACTCAAATTACTAAACTCTTCCTAGCTTGACATGTGTCACCAAATTTAGGCTTGATTTGACTAATAGGCTTCTCTTCATGGGCCTATAGGCTTGTCTCTCCCCCCCCCCCCCAACTTAGGCCCAAGCTTATGCCATGGCCCTAAGGCCCTCAAACTCTAAGTCCATCTCCTAAGGCACTAGACACCAATTTTCCTAAATCACTAAGCCATATAATTATACTTAAAAATAATACGATAATTTTGGGGGTCGTCACAGAAAAAGTCACTGATGATGATATTTAAAATAAGACATATATTATTTTTCATATATTGAATGTGTTCTTGCAGTAGCAATATCTAGAGTGAAAGTTCAACAAATATTCTGAACTTTTATTTTGTCTTCCAGTGATTGAGTTAAATAATGAGTTTTTGTTAATGAATTACCAGTTATGTCCTATTAATGATATTGAATTTACACTATTTTCAGAAGTGAATGGTGCATCATTTCAAAGGAATGAATGGCATAGACGTGGTAGAAAAATTATAGAAGTGTTGGTCCCAAAAGTGACAATACTAAAGATGATAAAAATATATCGTATCACCAGAAGTGATCCAACTTAGAGAAGGGTAAAAGTCCTCATAATAGTTCTTCATAAAAATATGAAAATGTTTGTCATAGATGTGAATGTGGTATGACTGAACAGTTATCACGTACCTGTTGTACGGCCAAGCATTTAATTTAGTTATATTAAGTTTTTATATATAAACTTATTAATATTTCATCATGTTTTGAAATAATGAAATATTGGTGTCTGAAGCACGATAGAAATTATTTGAGATAATAAAACCCTGTCTAAATTCGATCCTATTATAAATGAATGTGAATTAGAAGTTCAAAAGATTACCTATTTGCAAAATGTTGCAAATCAGTTATATGATGTATTTTGCTGATACTAAAGGTGTTGTAAAATCATATATTACTGCTATTTATGCTTAAGCAATAATTGAAATTCTCGAAGGACGAGTTGTTAAAACAGCAATAAATGAGTCTAAGATACGCCTGAAGCGTTGAAAATTTATTGGTACAAAAGAGAAAAAAAATCGGTGCTCATGAAGAGACCGTATTTTTTGTATAAAATATAATCCTCCTGAAGAGGAAACCTCCTGAAAAAGTAACTCCTGAAGAGTATAACTCCTAAAGAGTGTAACTCCTGAATAGGTAACTCCTAAAATATATAAATCCTGAAGAGAAAACTCCTGAAGAGTACAAACCTCCTGAAAAGGAACCTTATGTAGAGGTGTTTCATGAAATATTTTCCCCTGGAGAGGAACAATGAGATCTAAATATATTTTATGAGTACTAAAAAATTTATGGATAGAAATAAAACTGTTGTCGACAATATATATGATAACACTTGACATCACCAGAAGTAATGAAGAAAGTGAGTTAATAATTGTAAAAGAATGTCGACGTAGAAATAATTGGATAAAATGAAAAGCAGCTATTGAAACTGAATTAAAATCGTTAGCAAAGCTATAGGTATTTGGACCTGTTATCCAAACAGTAAAGGGTGTAATGCATGTAAAATATAAGTGAGTATTTATACGAAAGCGTAATGAGAAATGAAATTGTGCGATATAATTTGTCGCACAAGGTTTTCTGCAGAAACCCGAGAGTAGTTATGAGAAAACATATTTTCTTGTTATGAATGCAATCACATTCATATTTTTAATCGATTTGGTTATTACAAAAGGATTAGATATGCAGTTGATGAATGTGGTTACTGCATATTTATAAGGATCATTAGATAATTACATATATAAAGATATACGATACTTGAAGCATCTAATTCAAATACATTTAGGAGTATGTACTTTATAAAATTTCAAAAATCTTTATATGGGTTAAAGCAATCTGGACGCATATGGTATAATAAAATCAATGAATATCTATTGAAAGAAAGATTTGAGAAAAATCATATATGCCTATGTATTTTATCAGAACCTGGATTTGCCATTATTGTAGTTTACGTTGATGATATACCTTGTTAGAACTCCTGAAGAGATCACAAGGGCTACTATAAATTCAAGGAATGCATTTGAAAAGAAAAGATCTTATTATTCAATTAATAGATGAGTTATAAGAATTTAAAACTTCTAGCCTAATCTCTCAAATGCATTTGCTCTTAGTAAAGCAACATGTCATCCTTATCTAAAGGATTAGGCAGTCGAAATGAAGAGGCAAGTAAAGATTTTAAATCTTTGTTCTCTTGTTTTAAGTCTGTAATTTTTTTATCAGATTTTTTAACGAGTTGTTGAAGTACGGAAACCTTCTCATTAAACTCCTCAATCTCACGGTTTTTGGATTGTAATCGGTTGGAAAATCCGACAATAGAGGAGGAGTATCGGGTGCCGAGAGTCACCAGCTCATAAACGGTTTCACGATCTGACTTATTAGTCAGATCATTCGCTTGTTGCAATATGGCACCTGCGGAAGATACAGGGACAACTTGTAATTGAGGTGAATGATACCTCATATGTTGATCATGAGAAATATTGAAAGGAATTGATAAACTATTGGGAATTTGTAGAATAAGAATGTAAATATAGATGAGTTATAGATATGAGAAGAAGATTTAATGCGAACTATATGAAACAAAAGACGGTTCTTATAGAAATGGAAATAAGAATAAGATAAACCATCATCTCTTCAAATCTCACTTTACAATATATGCTGGATGCATAATTTCAAAAGCCAGCGAGATTAATTACAGCTATCCATATTTTCTTGTAAACGCTGAATTTCTGCCGTTAGCTGCTGTTGTTGACTTTGTATCTGAACTCTCTCTCGTTCTAGTTCTTCTACTCGTGTTTTCAGGTCGCGAGAATACCAGTCTACAAGTTTCTTTAGCTCCTTGTTTTCTTGTCTTAAATATTTATTTTTTCTATCTTTAGTTGTAAGCGTTTGATGCAAGTCAGATATTTGATTTTTAAGATGACCAACCTTACTCGTTCTCGCCAGTAGTCTCTGAGACATGGTTGTAAGAGAGGCAGCATATTGAGCATTGAGGATTTTTGATGCTGCAATAATTTCAGGATCAGATTTACTAGAAAGATATATCTCTGCTCCTATCATGGTATTTACTGTCTCAAGAAAAAATATGAGTGGTTGAGGTATAAAAGGTTCATAGTTCAAATCTGGAACATTAGAACTTCTATCAGACATAATATCGTTCTGGATGAACAATAACTGAATATATGAAGAATGTGAGTTCTTTTTGCTGGAGTAAACCAATGGTAAAATTGTTATATTTAAATAACAATCCAAAACCTTCAAATCTCTTCAAGATCTTATTTGTCAACAATGCCAAGTGGATTTGATTTTTCGCCGAACCGATAATATTAGACCGCAAAGCTTTTACAACTTTTGTCATATATGGATGGTTTCCAATGTTATTTCTACTGTATATAACAACTTCTCCCTAACAACACCGAATGAGGGAGAGAAAATTTAGATGAAAATATTATCATGTTCTCTCCAATGCATTATTTAGATGGAATCATGTTTGAATTCGTAATTTATTATATATGCTTGCTTATTACTTGAAACACTAATGCATATTATCAGGAAGAGTTTAAGTATTACTGTAGGTATCAGATTTCTACTAAGTCTGTCAACTAAATATTATCTTCTACATCTTCAAATCACTTAGAGATTATTGTGATTCATGAAAACAAGTTTAGAGTGTATTTTGATTGAGATCAATGAATCTATATATTCAAGAAAAGTGCGATTTTCCCATTATCAATGACAGTCCAACAATTTTATACGAAAATAATGCTATTTATCATTCAAATCAAAAGAGGATATATCAAAGATACAATCAAGTGATAATCTGGCAGATTTATTTATGAAGGCATTACCAACTGCGATATTCAAGAAAATTGTATAGAATATTAAAATGTGAAGAATAAAAAATCTATCGTCATGCACTTTCCAGGGGGAATAAAAGTCATGAAAACTTGTGCTGATTGTACTTTTTTTTCTTTGCTAAGATTTTGTCCCACTGAGTTTTCTTTTGCAAGGTTTTAATGAGACAATCTTAAAACACTTGTGGATACATAAAAATATTGTACTTTTTTTCCTTCACTATTAGTTTTTCTTCTTACTGAGTTTTTCCTTGGCAAAATTTTAACGAGGCAGATTATTTATGAGTGGTCATTCAAGGGGGAGTGTTAAGAACTAATTGGGGGAGCGGCTGCTGCCTCATGTCCCACTACTAAATTATGTGAATGACCCTACTATAATTATTTTAAATCTTGCATAATGACTTGAATAGTAACTTACATAGTAATTTCAAAACTTATAAATATAGGTTTTAATTGTTATAAATTTTATAAGAAAATATATAGAAGGAAGAAAATTTCAGAGTTTTAAGAGTTTTTTTTATATTTCTCTTGTAATAGTAATAGTAGTAGTTTTATTTTTAGTTTTATAATAAAAAATTAATATTAGATATAGTTTTAAAATTGGTAAGTCTTACGCTAACATTTTCTTTAAAACATATGAAGTTTGTTATAGATAAAATTATTATTATTATTATTATTTTATATAAATCTTAGTTCATTTTCAAAATATATATATTGTAAAAATTACGTAAGACCTAATCATTCTAAAGTTATATAAATTATATTATAATTAATAGAAAGTGGGTTACGCCAACAACTCTCCTGTCAAAAGTTTTAAATTTTTTTTTTATTATTTAAATCACTATTTGGCCTAAACTTTTTGGATGTATCGTCCTCACATATTATTATATCAAATTAAAAAGCCACGAGATAGGTTCATTACGAATATTTTGATTTTTTTATTATTTTATTTTATCCAATTCAACTTCCTCTGAATCTAACAAAAACGACATCTTACAAAAGTTACACTTCTATGTTGAACATAAATTATAATTTTTTTTTAATCCAATTAGCCTTTATATACAAACACAGTCTTACCATTATTTAACAATATCTTGCTTTTTTACAACAAAAAAAAAAACTTCTTGAATAATTTATTTTATAGTATGATTTATAAATCGTTAAAACTTTCTTGCACTCTCTTATTTGAAATGTAAATTACTATATATCTCATTAACATATACTTTAAAAAGGGGAATTTGAAATTAAATTTTTTGGTTTAAATGTTAAGTAGTGAAATAACTAACGAGTTTTACCATTGATATTTATGTACCTTTTTTTAAGAAAAAAATTAATGGCAAAAAAAAAAAAGAAAAATTCAATGCGATTAAGCAGAACAATAATCCAAATCGAACGGTGACAACCGAAAGAAATCAATCGCCCAACAACTTCGACTTTGACATTTCAGCATTTTAATTAGAGTAAATGCTTAAATCACATACTGACCACGATTAACACATACTGACCACGATTAAGATTTCGTTTAGATTTATAAATAAGATAAATTGAGATGAATTAAATTTATTTTTTAATATTATAATTATTTAAAAATTTAAAAAAATTAAATTAAATTTTGAAATAAATATATTGAGATTTATATTTTATATAAAAATTAAAAAAATATAATAATAAAATAAAGATTAGTTAAAAAAATTTTATTATTCAAACGAAGCCTGTTTTTTTATTTCTTTACTTAATAGTTAAGTCTATATATATTTTTTAATTTTTAATTTTTGAAATTATTTAATTAGTTAAAAAACTATTTCAAAAGACATAAAATTTTGCCTCTTTGATGATTCTCTCAGTAGCCTCCTTAATTAGAGATAAAAAAAAAAAGTCTACGGTGTAGAACAAAATTAAGCTTATTTTATAAGTTATATTATTGTCAAGTCGTTGTTTACAGTATGTTTATTATATTCTTTAAATTATAAAATTTGATTCATAAATTTTAAAATCTATTTATTAAATTAAATTTTATCATGACTTGGATGGTTTGGTTAACTGAAAACAGAATTTTTTTCATAAATCATAAAAAAATCTTGAATTGTTCTTTAAAAAAAAAATCATTTTGTGTTATCTATTAAGAAAAAAAAAACAAACTTGCGTATGAAATACATATTTTATAAATCTTAGAAAAGAAGTTGTATAAGATTTCACAAAAATAAAATTATAAAGTAAGATGATTTCATAATTCATATAATATATTAAATTTATTTGATAATAAAAATAATCTTTAATATGATATACTATATCAATCACATTAATTTATTTTCATGAAACTCCTATATTACTATATTAAAGTTGATATGTTTTTCCCTTCTAATCTAGAACAGGTCAAGTTTGAAAAAAGAAAACTTTCAAACACTTTTTATTATTATTTTATTATTTATTTGTATTATTATTTAATATTTTGTTATCTATTTTTTATTATTATTATTCATAAACTGTTAGAAAAAATTATAGCGGAAAAATACCTCAGGCTTAGCTTAAAGAATTGCTCCACAAGTTTCTCCAGCACGACAAAAACAAGCGTTTTCTCTTAGTGGTGAAGTGTACTACGTAGTTATAAAACTAGAGTAACACTTAACAATCCACAGCCTAAAACCGTTTCAAGAGAGAACAAACGAGAGAGAGATTTTGTTTACTTTTCAGATTGGTGCCAAAAACCAAACTAGTGGGGGACTATTTATAGTCAATCCACATATGGCTGGCATTAAAAACCAGCCATAACTCTGCAATTAAAAAATTGCAGTTACAAAAAATTTATTTTGTAACGTATGGCATTTAAGCCTAACGTTACAAAACATTTATTTTGTAACGTATGGCATTTAAGCCAAACGTTACAAACTATGTAACGTATGGCATTAAATGCCATACGTTACTAACAAAGGGAGAGGGGCAGCCCACTTGGGCGCCCCACCAGTCAACATCTCCCACTCGCACACAGTGGGCATGACCCTAGGTCAGCATCTCTCTTATGTTCTCAATCTTGTTCATACAAGTAAATAGGCCGTGCGACCACCAAGCACACCAAAAAAAATGGGAGTACATACACCAAATCTCTCCCAGAGAAGACCAGCATAGTAACATCCCCGAAGTGTATGGTCATGTCCTAGACTTATTCGATCGCATCAAGTCAAGTATTTTCGAACCCTCTTGAGTTATATAAACTCAGAACAATGCTTGACTTTTTCCAAATCATTTCAATGTGTTCACAACTTTAGCCGCTACCAATATGCAGCGTCATAGTTTGACGTCAGCAAACACTATCGAAGATGCGATATCGAATAATCTTCCCTTTGCACTCATATCATTCAACTTTGGTCGAACCGATTTCCCAGCAATGCCTCTTTAAACCGTATTAATCATGGTCATAGACAACATGCCAAAGTAGCAGACATCACAACCTCCATCTCGTGACATAGTCAAAAGTAAAGGACACTTAAAAAATGAGACTCACACAGTGAGAAAGAGGGGAACCATTTACTCACTTACTCATTTGGTCGAATAAGCACATGTAGTATTAAACACATTCTACGGTGGATTTCTCTTTCTTAAAGAGCATATGTCTATATCAACACCGTACAGATCTTAGTCTAGTCGCTGCTTAAGCGTCTAACCCGAGTTCCTCTATTTGCTCGCCTCCAAGGCGTCAAAGAGGATCTCACATCTGGCTAATCTCAGGCTACATGGATGGTGGGTAATCCATTCACAGTCTTCTCAAAAAGACCTCATCTTAGCTCCCACTAAGGCGACATATCTTTGTGTTAACTAACTTATCCCTTTGGACAAGTACTTAGGGACACAATGTCTCATCTCTTCTCGCTACTTAAGCGTTAGAGGCGATTGCTCGTGTGAGTGAGCCAATCTTAGCCTGTTGACATATCTTGTGTGTGTGTATTAGTAAAAGACAATTTGATAAAGACAAGAACTGAATCATATTGTATTAATATCCCAAAGGAAATGTTACATCTCAATGTTATTTGTAAATCAAATTACATTTACAATCTACGTAGTCCTAGATTCCTAACATGAGCCTCATATACATCTCGTGCAATAGGCTTTGTTAAGGGATCAGCAACCATGCGACTCGTAGAAAGATGTTTCAGAATCACTTCCTTTTGCGCTACCATATCTCTTATGTAGTGATATCTGATATCTATGTGTTTGGTTCTTCCATGATATTTTGAGTCCTTAGCATATGCGAGAGCTGCCATGCTATCACAGAATATCGTCACCGAATCTGAAGTATCCGTGCCAATGTCTAAATGCTCGAGGAACCTTCGTAACCAAACAGCTTCTTGAACTGCTGCAGAACAAGCTATGTATTCTGCCTCCATGGTGGATAAAGCTATACAAGGTTGTTTCTTGCTGCTCCATGTAATGGCGCCATTGTTGAGCAGAAAGACATACCCAGTAGTTGATTTACGCTCATCTAGGTCACTGCCCCAGTCGGCATCGCTGTAACCTCTTAGCTGCAAATCTGAACCTTGATAGCACAGCACATAGTCTGCAGTTCCTTTCAGATATCGCATAATCCTCTTGACTGCTTTCCAGTGAGCCAGTCCGGGGTTAGATTGGAATCTACTTACTAAGCCAACTGCATAGCATATGTCAGGCCGAGTACACATCATTGCGTACATCAGACTTCCCACAGCATTAGCATAAGGGACACGGACCATCTTTTCCTTTTCTCTTTGAGTCTTAGGACACAACTCTTTAGATAAGTTCTCGCTTTTTGTGACAGGGGTGTCAATGGGTTTACATTCACTCATTAGGAAGCGTTCGAGAACTTTCTTTATGTAAGTCTGTTGGGACAAACACAATATTCTCTTTGAGCGATCTCTGTAGATCTTAACTCCCAGAATGTATTCTGCCTCACCCATATCCTTCATCTCAAAATTGAAGGATAACCACTCTTTTGTGGCGACTATCAACCCTTTATCATTTCCAGCTAGTAGTATGTCGTCAACATATAATGACAACATAATGAAACTCTTCTTGGATCTTTTGACATAGACACAATGGTCCTCTGTGATCATCGTAAACCCATTCGAAAGAATGGCTCGATGGAATCTGAGGTACCATTGCCTAGATGATTGTTTTAGGCCATATATAGATCGTTTGAGTTTGCACACTTTGCGCTCTTGACCTTTGACCACAAAACCCGTTGGTTGATCCATATAGATCTCCTCATCTAGTTCTCCATTGAGAAATGCTGTCTTAACATCCATCTGGTAGAGTTCCAAATCCATGTTTGCTACTATAGCTAGAATCAGACGAATTGAAGCAAACCTCACGACTGGTGAAAAAGTTTCTTCATAGTCTATACCCTCTTGTTGGGTATATCCTTTTGCCACTAAGCGAGCTTTGTACTTATCTATCGATCCATCCGACTTGCGTTTGACTTTAAGAACCCATTTGTTCCCAATAGTCTTACGCCCTGTCGGTAGATCAACCAGATCCCAGACCTGGTTAGTTTTCATAAACTCAATTTCATCATTAAGAGCTTTCATCCACTCATCTTTAGTAGAAGATGAGAGAGCCTCATGAATTGTCCTAGGCTCATCATCATCATGCGGAGCTACCATAAAAGCTTCCCCTTCAATCTCAAAACGACGACGGGGAATACTTTCATGTGTGCTTCTACGCGGCTGAGGTTGTTGTGATTGATTGACAAGTGATGTGCTCCCACTCGGATTTAATTCCTTATTTGTAGGAGCTTGAAGAATTTCTTACTCATTCTCAACTAAATTCCTTGGAGCACTTTCTTCTTGTTCCATAATCTCATGAAGTTCTAAACTCCTATCAACCTCACCTCTACTTGGAAATTCATTTTCAATGAAGTCCACATCTCGTGATTCAATTTCAGTCATACTTCCATCAGTTTGTTCACCTATTAACACATACCCTTTAGAGTGTTCTGAGTACCTTATGAAGATACACTTCTTCCCTCTAGGGCCTAATTTCCCATACTTATGAGAAAGATCATGAACAAAACCCGTTGAACCCCATGGCCGCAAGTTACTCAAATTGGGTTTCTCGCCGGTCCATAGTTCATATGGGGTGGAAGTTACTGATTTGGAGGGCACTCTGTTAAGAATGTAGGCAGCAGTCAAAAGTGCATCCCCCCAAAAAGAAATTGGTAGGTTTGCTTGCGCCATCATTGACCTAACCATCTCAAGCAGTGTACGATTTCTCCTTTCCGCCACGCCATTTTGTTGCGGCGTACTCGGCATCGTTAACAGTCTTTTGATTCCTTTTTCATCACAGAGCCTTTTAAATTGCTCAGAGAGATATTCTCGTCCTCGGTCAGTTCTTAGAGTTTTTAAACTCTTGTCTAACTGATTCTCAACCATTCTTAGATATCGTCTAAAGCACTCCAATGCTTCAGACTTGTGGGAGATTAAGTAGACATGACCATAACGTGAAAAATCATCTATAAAAGTGATGAAGTAGACACCCCCGTGTCTTGCCCTCACACTCATTGGACCACAAATGTCAGAATGGACTAATTGCAGTGGAAAAGATGCCCTATTGGCTTTTCCAAACGGTTTTCTCTTAGCTTTTCCCATTAGACAATGTTCACATGTGGGCAAGATGACCCTAGCGAGATTGCCTATCAGGCCTTCTCTAGCTAACCGAGTCATTCTATCTTGTCCTATATGACCAAGCCTAGCATGCCATGTATGTGAATCCAAATTATCAACAGATGAAGAAAGAAAAGCAATAGATTCATTTATATTAGAATAAACCAAGTCTAATATCATAAAACCGTCTTGCAGAAAAGCATTGCCATAAAACACATGGCCCAAATAAAAGGAAACAATATTGTTTTCAAAAACAATTCGAAAACCAAGTTTTAATAGAGTAACAACTGAAAGTAAGTTTCGTCGGATTTCGGGAGCGTATAGCACATTGTGGAGGAAAAGAGTGCGGCCACCCCGCAAGTCCAGCTTGTAGGTACCAAGTCCTAGCACCTCCACGCTAGCTCCATTCCCCACCTTGATATCACGACTCCCAGCTGGAATTCGGCGATATTCCACAAATCCGACTCTATCTCGCGCTATGTGCTCGGTCGCTCCTGAATCAACAGTCCACACAGGATAGGAGTGAGCAACCATCACATAGCTAGTTACAAAAACAATATGAGAGAAGTTAGAGTATACCTTCTTCGGCTCAGTGCAGTCACGAGCGAAGTGGCCTTTCTTTCCGCAGTTGTAACACTCTAATTTTGACTTGTTCTTCCCACGCTTGCCCCTTTTGCTGCGCTGAGAAGTTCCTGACACCTTCTTAACTTGTCCAGCAGCTACCCCATTCTTGGATTTCCAACGCTTAGGCCTTGATGCCTTGCGTGAACCAGAATTAGCCACATAGGCCGAATGATTGGGCTTAGCAGCCTCTAGGCGCTCAGCCTCCAATTCTAAGTGACGCGAGACATCATCAAAATTTTTTATATTCTCATTATGCGTCAGATTCTGGCTCATGTTCTCCCAAGAACTTGGTAGTGATCTTATCACTGCCTGGACTTGTTGTTCATCAGTCAGGTCGTTTCCTGCCGTCTTAAGTTCGCGGATCATGGTTGACATAGCCCTAAGATGCTGCTTCATCGTATGGTCAGAGCGCATCTTATAGGAGTCAAACCTCATGGTTAATCCACGTAACCTAGTGGCCGAAGTTCCACCAAACTTCAACTTCAAAACCTCCCACATGCTTTGGGCAGTGTCATAGGTCTCGAACTCACACATTAGATCATTGTGCATGCTGCTTAACATTATTATGCGCGCGCACCGATTTTTCTTAGCCCATTCAGAATAGGCTAATTCATCTAATCTGTGTTGTTCTGAGTCCCCTTCCTTGGGCTTAGTCAGGGAGTGAGACAAGGCCTCTACGACTTCTTGCTCATCTAAGACATATTGGATCTTGCGATGCCATATGTCATAGTTCTCCCCATCCAATTTCTCCCCTTTATTCAAATCGGCAACAATACTCTTGGATGCCATTTCACTACAAAACGCAAAGGAGGGATATTACACACACACCTAAGAAATCTGCCGCGTCCATTCAAGCTAAAAAAAAAAAAATTTAGACATGTCGCAAGATCGAAAAATCGCTAGGCTTCAGAATCATCTCTTGCGCCACAATATCCAATTATTAAATTTCTAACCTAATTCCCGCGCAAATTTAAAAAAATATGGGAGATTTAATCATAAATCTCAACCATACTCCCACTATTTAAAAGTAGTCACCTAGTCCTAGTCACGCGTAGAGACAGATCCTACTAAAATCGCAGTAACCTGTTGGGCCAGTCTACAAAGACAGCTTCAACAACCACAGCAGCCTGTTGGGCCAGTCTACAAAGATGGTTCATATAAGACCATTACAGTCCATTTTTCTTATTCCATCAGTGCATTTACAGTTCTTACTGGGGCTACCATGGTGTTGTCGCTATACAGTGCATTTACAGTTCTTACTGGGGTCACTGCAATTCTTTCAGCCTATCAATCTACACTGACAACCCTAACTAAGACTACTTAGTGGGAATTTCCTATTTTATCACTAGAATAAATAAAGGCTAATGTCTAATCATACAAGCCTAACATTTATATATGATAAAATAATAACACATTCACATGTTATATACATACATGTTATCACATTTAATCAACCAAAAATTAAACATAATATCACATGTAATTATATTTAATCTAAAGCATTAAATAAAATGTCACATGTTATAACAGGAAATATATCTAAACATATATTAAAACATGCCATTTTTTTTTAATCATTATTAAAAAATATATATATAAAAAAAAATATATTATTGCCACATGACCCTCACAGTCCAGTGGTGTGGGGGACTAATGAATTAGTCATCCGGCCTGGGTTCGAAACCCACGGCCAGACTTTACATTCTTTTTTTTTTTTTTATAATAAAAACATAGGGAGCTGGGCCGTGTAAGGACCCAGCCCAAGAGAGCCTTTAGGCTTTGAAGATAACGAATGGGCCGAAAGGCCCACGGCCCAGCGTCTAACTGATGACTTATGTCATCTTCTTCCTCCAGCTGGGCACTGTTCACGTGAACAGTGCCCGGTTTTCACAGCAATCAAAACAGTCTCCTCATGCATCATTTTATGCCCGAAAATACCGCTCCATCGCCGGAAAAAGTCTTCCCGAGGAAGAGGGATGCGCCACACCACCCTTGTGGTGCGCGCGACACCCCTGGTGCGAGCAGAGGTGCTCGCGGCACCCCAGGGTGCTTGCGCACCGCCTCTGGGCTCACGGGTGGCACCAGGCAGGTGCATGCAGCACCCCTGGATGCGTGCGGCGGCACCAAAGCTGGGTGCGTGCGGCATCCGTGGTGCACGCTGCAAACCCGCTGGTTGCGCGCTGCACCCCCTGCTGGTTGGGCGCGGCACCACGTGGTGGTGCGTGTGGCACCACCTGGTGCGCACGGCACCACCGCACCACTGTGGTGCGCGTTGCACCTCCAATTTTTTTTTTTTTCGTAAAAAAAAACAGTACAAAAAAAAATATATATATATATCAAGCATATATAAAAAAAACTGGAAGCAATTACGACTTGCTCTGATACCAATGTTAGAAAAAATTATAGCGGAAAAATACCTCAGGCTTAGCTTAAAGAATTGCTCCACAAGTTTCTCCAGCACGACAAAAACAAGCGTTTTCTCTTAGTGGTGAAGTGTACTACGTAGTTATAAAACTAGAGTAACACTTAACAATCCACAGCCTAAAACCGTTTCAAGAGAGAACAAACGAGAGAGAGATTTTGTTTACTTTTCAGATTGGTGCCAAAAACCAAACTAGTGGGGGACTATTTATAGTCAACCCACATATGGCTGGCATTAAAAACCAGCCATAACTCTGCAATTAAAAAATTGCAGTTACAAAAAATTTATTTTGTAACGTATGGCATTTAAGCCTAACGTTACAAAACATTTATTTTGTAACGTATGGCATTTAAGCCAAACGTTACAAACTATGTAACGTATGGCATTAAATGCCATACGTTACTAACAAAGGGAGAGGGGCAGCCCACTTGGGCGCCCCACCAGTCAACATAAACACTCTCAAATATTCTCAAATGACATCCAAAAACAACAGCACATTATTTTCAAACTACGATTCTTTTAGGATAATCTTTTCAAACTATGTTAAAGTGGAGGGCACGTTGGAATTTTTTTAAATAGTCAAAATATGTAATTTGTAAATTATAATAAATTAAGATCCACTTTCAAAGTCCTTGTTTGAAAAAAAAAAAAAAAGACCAAGTGAAGCTTTTAATTGCTACAATCAATTGTTAAAATCTGAAAATCTCAAAAAATGCATTTCGATTATCTGTAAAATGGAAACCTTTTATTTAGATATATAATGCAGCCTATAAATATGGATTATAAAATTATTACTGAGTAATATTATATATATATGGTCTCGCATATTTTTTTTAAATCAATAATGTAATAATAATATTACATCAATTAAAATATTAAAAAATATATTAAAAAATTAAAATATGATAAAAAAGTAAAAATAAAAATAGTTAGATTATAAAATATATAAAAATAAGATTTATACACTATTGGTATGTAAAAGATATATAAATTATATACAAATAATATTTTTATTATTTAAAAAATCCTTGTTAATTAGTGAGGGGAAAACATTATATTTTTTCAAAATTTATATTTTGATAAATAATAAATAATAATTAAATATCGGTAACTCGTAGCCCGTAGGGAACGTATAAGAGAGAGAAACTGAGGAAGAGGCTGAAACTCCAAGAAAGAAAGAACTTTACCGTGAGAGTTGTTGCGCGTCTTCCATCTCAACCAAAAAAAAAAAACATCTTTCAATCTCAAAGGTACTCTCTTTAATTTCATATTCAATCTTTAATTTAAAAACCAAAAACCTAAAAAACACAGACTTTCTCGGATTTCCATTTTGTTTGGTTTTGGTGAATGTTAGTCTCATCGAGTAAGTTGACTCCGTTTGGTGACTGAGAAAGCTGAGGGAAAAAAATTAGACTGGGAGTTTAATGCTTTATTTTCTCTCCTGCATATGTTTAGCCGGTGATAGACTTGGTGAAAAAATTGGTTTTCCTGGCTTTAAAACTAGTTTTGGCAATTGATATGTGTCAAACTTATTTGTTGTTAACTTTAGTAGTTAGATGTTCAACTAAGTTGCTTCTTACTGCCTTTAAATCCCCCAATCTGTTGCTGAAATTCGGGTTCCAACTTTATCTTTTCGGGATCTGTAGGATTTTCTGGGTATTTTCTTTTGCAGTTTGCAGTCAGTTTTAGAAGGTATTTATTATATGAAAATTAGATTATTATTAATTTTAAGTTCATGTTTGTTGTGCTGTGTTGCTTAAAAAATTGGCAGAGCAAAGAAAATGTTAGTTATATATGGTTCTTGAACCTGCCAAAATTTCTTTTCTGGAACGAACTTGTTTTGTCAGATAAGAGGGATTTTGGTTTCCATTTTTACTTGTTTCTTTACCTGGAAAATAGAAAAGGGGATTATTTTATGTATATGATTCTGTCGTTTTACCGTTAAGGAAAAATTAAAAATTATTGTTGGATTAAAAACCTCCACTAATTTACTTTAGGTTCTTTTTCTTCAGAAACCAAATATATCTTTCTTCTAATCTTTTGAACGTTTGTGGGTTTTCAGGAAAGCTTTTTGGAAGACTTGGGTTTAGGTTTTGAAGGGTTGCAAATATGAGTGACAATTTGATGGAGAAAGTTAATGCTTTAGGCGAACGCCTCAAGATTGGAGGTGCCGAGGTGGGCAGAAAGATGAGTGCAGGCATGAGCTCAATGAGCTTCAAGGTAAAGGAGCTTTTCCAAACCCCAAACCAGACAGATAAGCTTGTTGAAGATGCTACCTCAGAGGACCTTGACGAGCCTGATTGGGCCATGAATCTTGATATCTGTGACATGATCAATCATGAAAAAATCAACAGCGTTGATTTGATTCGTGGAATAAAGAAGCGGATCGTGTTGAAGAGTCCTAGGGTCCAGTACTTCGCTCTGGTGTTGCTTGAAACATGTGTTAAGAATTGTGAGAAGGCTTTCTCAGAGGTGGCAGCCGAGAGAGTTCTTGATGAGATGGTGAAGCTGATTGATGATCCTCAGACTGTAGTTAATAATCGTAACAAGGCTTTGGTCCTAATTGAGGCGTGGGGGGAATCGACCAATGAGCTCCGCTATTTGCCTGTTTATGAAGAAACATATAAGGTATCATAAAGTTCTGTTGCAAAAAGTTTGCTACTGGCAATCTTCTATTAACTAATCTTTCTCACTGTCTCTAAAATGAAAAATTATGTTGATTAGGAAAATAAAATTTGTACTGTTCTTTATGCTAGATTCTTTCCTTTCAGCCTTTTCTGCTGGTATTTTTCTGTTTCAGAGTTTAAAATCAAGGGGGATTCGTTTCCCTGGCCGTGACAATGAGAGTTTGGCACCTATCTTTACTCCTCCTCGTTCAGTATCTGATTCAGAATACCATAGTGATCTTCCCCAGCAAATTCAGCACGATCTTCCCGTGCAGAGCTTTACAGCTGAACAAACAAAGGAAGCATTCGATGTTGCAAGGAACTGTATGGAGCTTCTTAATACAGTTTTATCCTCTTCACCACAACAAGATGTTTTGAAGGTAATTTTTTTTTTTTTTGCACTGGCTGTCATTTTCTAGATCCACTAATTTGGAAATCTTTCAAAGTGAAATATGTTAGACTTCTTCATGGGTCTGACTTTGACCGAAAGAGAAGTTTGAGATATGAACTAAGCAGGTTATGTAAGATTGTTAACTACCTTGTAATTGGCTAAGTTCAATAATTTTAATATGAGAAGGGATTATATATTATTTACTTGATAATATATGATGTAAACATATATTATCAAAGAACTAATATATAATTTTGATAACATCTTAGAGACCTTTTTTTTTTATATAAGTAAAGTTATGGGCAAACATATTAGAGAGCTTATATTCTTTTTCTTTCTTTCTAATATGAATGGAGAGCTTATATTCCAAAACACGCTAATGATGTATATAAACACAATTCCTTGCATGGTGTCATAACTAGATCCTTCCAGTACTTTCTCATATATATATATATTTTTGTTTACACTTGAATGATTAAATACTTCTTGTTACGTTTACTCATTTGGAAAGGGCTCCTATTGCTTTTGATTAGAAAACTCATCATTATGCGATTATTAGTTTTGCATAACAGCTGTTTTGTGTGAACATTGATGTTGAATGGATGTTGATGATTTGTAATGTAGTAGCTCAGGAAAATATCTCATTTTATGTTAACAGACAGGCTCCAGACAATAATACAAATTACATCAGGATCTGCAAGTGAATGTTCATGATTTTTGGCATCTCTTGGATGATCTGAAAACATTGCTGTGTGACTTCTAACATTCTGAACTGATTTTTATTGGGTGGTTTCTTGTTGAACATTTGTATGTTGTGTCAAGTATAATATCTAGCCACTAAGAGATAAATGCTGTGGGGACTTTAGATAAACATTGTATCCATATCTCCTTTGGTGAATAATGCAATGATTAATGTGTCAAAAGCACACACTGGACTTCCTTACAACTCATAACAGGTTGCACACATAACTAAGAAGAGAATGAGTCTAGAAATGAATTGAATTCATGATTGTATTCCGCTTCTATTGGACCAATTTCCAATATCTTGGACATGACATTTATTAGGGTCCTGTTTGTACCTATTGAAGTAGGCTTTCAGACCTTCTTAAGTATCCAAACATTATCCAAAGTTAATTTTAAAGGGAGAAATGGATAGTGGACTCGTCGAATCTAGCTGAACACATATTTACACCAAGTGAAGTAAATTTTAAAGCACAGATGTTTGAGTTCCATATGCAATGTGCTCCTAAATTCAAACATGTTATTTCTGGTTTTATCTTTGGCTTAAGAGTTCCAATTATAACACATTTATGGGCTTGGAATGTGTATTTAGCAAGGTTGAACAGCATTTGTAGGTACTAGCGAGCCTAGTTGTTAAAGTTTTGTGCTGCGTTTTAGGGATCCAGAATCCTGGCCACTAGGGGTGGGAAATTTAAGTCTTGTTTGTTTTTTTAAACTATTTTATCTCATTTCAAATTCATCATTATATTTTTTTAAATTCTCATACAAGATAAAATAAACAATTCAATTTTTTCAATTCCCAAAATAACTTTTTCAAATTCTAAAACAAAACTAATATTAAAAAAAAAATTTATAACAATATTTGTTCTTTTTCAAATTTTTATTTTATCTCATCTCATCTTTAAAAACAAATCAGGCCTAATGTGCGGGAGCGCTACCTCCCTTTTTTAGCCTCATTATTGGACCTAAAAAGAGCGAAAAATAAAAGGCTGTACGGTCTTTAATATTGAGTAGTGACTATTGGTTATTAATTAGCATTAACTTCTCTTTATATTTGTGCCCATAACTGTATCGTACAACCCATCTACGACCTATATAGGTCTTGTCTATTGTATATTATCTTTTGTACTTAGGCTATCCTATTCTATCAATAAAATAGTTTACTTATCAAAAAAAAAAATTGTGCCCATAACCTTTTGTTGGAGTTTATCTTCACTGTAATTGAAACTGAATCCTGTCATTGCAATCGCTTTGTTGGACAATTGCTCTGCCCGTTCCAAGTTTACCTAGGTTTTAGAACGTTACTAAGTGATGGAAAATGCATCACTTTCTATTATATGTAGACAGATATGATGGAATCCATTCCTTTAAAATCAAGTCTCTGGTATTGCAGATTCTAGTACATCTGTACTAAATCCCTTGAATCTGAAAAAATGAGAAGAAAGCCTATCACAACGACAACGATTTTGCAATGTCAATGTTGTGTTATGTCATTTGCATGTAATTGGACATGTAAAATGATAATAAGATTAGGACATGTTGATTTATGCCTTCTTGGACAAAGAGTTTCTGCTTTATTAGTACAAATGTTTGTGTTACATATTTTCCTGAATTGAGCAACTAATACAATTGTTCTATACTTGGTATGGATTGCTTTTGAGAACACTTCAACATGAATGCAATGTTTATTTCCAGGATGACTTGACAGCCACCCTGGTACAACAGTGTCGTCGCTCACAATCAACTGTCCAGAGAATTATTGAGACATCAGGAGATAACGAGGCACTGCTTTTTGAAGCCTTGAATGTCAATGACGAGATCCAGAAAGTTCTCTCCAAGTATGAGGAGCTTAATAAGCCTTCAGACGTTCGTGTTGAGCCAGAACCTGCCATGATACCCGTCGCCGTTGAACCCGACGAGTCGCCCCGTTATGCAAAAGAAGATGCACTGATTAGAAAACCAGCTGGTTCTCGAGGTTCAGGCCCCGGGGGAAGTAATGATGATATGATGGATGATCTTGATGAGATGATATTTGGTAAGAAAGGTGGGGGTACGTCTGATTCCGGGCACGATTCGAAGAAGCAAGCACCAAAGGATGATCTCATCACTCTTTGAAACCACTTCACTCGGTAGTTTCCATGGTTTTTAGGACTGTTGATACTGGCTTTTTAGCTGGTGAAGAACATATAAGTTTGATGTTTAACAAGCATTGGTTGTGGAGTTTCTCTTGAAACTTAAATTGTTTTTTGCACATCGTGTAAGTAATTCATGTTTATATCGGATCACATGCTTGATGGAGTTATCATATGGGAGACATTCGTGAACAAATTCAGTTGTCCCCCAAGTGGCTATTATTCTCGTTGGTACCTGAAATTAGCCCCAAATTATTTGTTATATTCTTATTCTGAAAGGGTAATTAGAGTTGGTTGTGAAATTCTGTGTTATGATTGTAGAGAAATGAAATAAGCTGTTCTTGAATAGTGAGATGAGATGAGATGAGTTGAGATAAATGTTGAAAATTGAATGAAATATTATTATAATATTATTTTTTTTATGTATTATTATTTTGTGATTTGAAAAAGTGGAGTTTTTTTATTATATTTTATATAAAAATTATAATAAAATTATAATAAAAAATAAAAGGAAATATTTTTTATATCCAAACAGGACATAAGAGTTTGACTTACCTCTCAAAATCTTTTTAAATATATCTTGTTAAAAATTAAATTGAGAAGATTGAGCTCTCGATTGAATTTGAAATTTATCTCATTTTAATTTTATTATTATAATTTTTTTAAAATTTTTATATAAAATATAATAATAAATAAACTTTCAAATCTTAAAATAATAAAAATATTAAAAAATAATATTTTAATAATATTTCATATTTGATCTCATTTTTAAAAAAAGGAGATAATTTTTCATATTTTATCTCATTTTTAATAATATGCTAGGCTAGTTGTGGTCTAGCAATACACTCATATTATTTAAAAAATAAAATAAAAAATAAATTGATATAGTGTGTGATGCTGGGCTGGGCTCCAGCCCAATTTGTTTTTTATTTTTTTGTTAAAAATATAGATAGAAATTTGAGGAGTAAGATATAATTTTCTCGATATAATTTTCAGTAAAAAAGACATTCTGTAATCAACAGGAGATGATAATTGATAATCAGCTTGCTCCAGCAAAAACCCAACCATATGAGTCATGAAGAGGTGAGAAGTGAACATCCGAGAACCGAATTCCATTCAAATTCTCCGGGGAATACGAATATGGCCGGTAAACCGAGTCCAAGAACCAGGTCCAGGTCCTCCTTCCCAGTCCTCCTTGTTACTCTCTCTCTCGTTGCCGTCTCCATTCTCTTCTTCCTCTTCTCCCTATCCCCGAGAACCCTCCCCTCCGACACTTTCCCGACCCGGAAACCCGATACCTCATTCATCGCTTCGCTGGAGCACTTCCTAGTCCACCGAGCCCCCAAATCCCCTCCAGCAGCCCTTTTAGTCCGTGGTAGAGACGACATCGTTAGAGATCTCGACGACTCCATGTATGGGATAGAGAGCGAGAGGGTGCTCGGAGATCCGTACTTCCCCGTTGGAATGTCTATTAGGGTTTATGTGTACGAGATGCCGAGCAAGTTCACCTACGATCTGCTTTGGCTGTTTCGGAACACTTATAGAGACACCTCCAATCTCACCTCCAATGGCAGCCCCGTTCACCGCTTAATCGAACAGGTTTTCTCTTATTTATTTATTTATTATAATTATTTATGAAGGTAGAGAAAAATGGGGAGCGATGGAATAATTTTATTTTTTGATTTATTTTTTATAATGAATGCAGCATTCAATTGATTTCTGGCTGTGGGCCGATTTGATTGCTCCGGAATCGGAGAGGCTGTTGAAGAGTGTGGTGAGAGTTGATAGGCAGGAGGAGGCAGACCTCTTCTACATACCATTCTTCACCACCATAAGCTTCTTCTTACTGGAGAAACAACAGTGCAAAGCGCTTTACAGGGTGTGAGTGATCTTCCAAGCTTTACTTTAATGTATTATTGCTTTACATCCCTTTGTATATCGATGTTACTTGTTACTTTACTGTTTTTTTACATATCTCTGTGAGTGAATATAAACTTATATTAGACCAATTCCCTATTTTCCATCCCAAAGTAGAGGAAGGTACATTATTGATGACAAAGTTGAAAATTAAAAAAAAAAATGTTGATCTTCTTGAAAAATTGATATATGGCAGGGCTTCAATTAAAAAAAATATTTTCTTTTTGATTAACGGTGATGGCAATGTGGAAAAATTGAACATTGTAACATAACTTTTGGAAAGTTACATATACGATGAGACAACCCAAAAAGGAAACGTTATGTATCTTTTTCTGAGGCAGACATACAATTTGCCAGTGAATTGATAAGGTATGAACCCATATGTTGTCTGTTGCATGAACTTTGTCTCAGGATACTGTTGAGATTGCTTATTAAGTTCCATGCCTTTTTGGTGCAAGTATGGAGGGCTTTGTATATTTGGTTTGAATCTTGGTAACTGAATGCAAAGTACTGTAGATTACGATCATTGAGTAATCAGGCATCAAACTATTGCTATGGAAAATGTTAGGTGTGCTCACCCTAGGAATGCAGTTAGGTGTACCATCGGAAAGAGAGTAGTGTAGTCCTCTTTGAATTTTTTATAGAATTATCTTATTTGTTCCTAAAACTCTGACAATACTTTTACCTGTCAAATAGGATGCTCTTAATTGGGTGACAAATCAGCCTGCATGGAAGCGATCTGGAGGAAGAGATCACATACTTCCAGTTCATCATCCCTGGTCTTTTAAATCTGTTCGGAAATTCATGAAGAATGCAATTTGGCTGCTACCAGATATGGACTCCACAGGGAACTGGTGACACTCTAAGTTGCAAAGGAACCTATATTTTTATTTTAGAAGTTCATTACTCATTAAACTGTAATCAAATGACTTTTCTTCTGACTTTCAGGTACAAACCGGGACAGGTTTTTCTGGAGAAAGACCTAATTCTTCCTTATGTTCCCAATCTTGATTTATGTGATGCCAAATGCTTAGAGGAAAGTTATTCAAAGAGAACCACACTACTCTTTTTCCGGGGCCGTCTTAAAAGAAATGCTGTAAGAATATTTGTTATTTACTTATAAAAAAAAAGAATATTTGTTATTCAATGGCTATATTTCATTGGTTTGTGTTAAAACTCCTGGAGTTAAAGCTATTTTTTGTGGGCATTTAACTGGTCACCTGGTCTTCTTACTTGTGTGGCATGAGTTGAATGTCCTTTATTTGTGAGATTTGATTGCTGCTGCAATTAATAATAGATTTACTTTTGTTGAATCTTTCAAGAAATACAGTGGAGCATTACTAAAAAAAAACTGTAAGTAAAAAGAAGATTTTATTAATACGATGAAATGGGCAAAGCTTTTATGTACATAGGGAGTATTACTAATATTGAGAGTGTAGAAAATGGCTCCTACTTGTCTCATTCGTGTATTTGGAGAGAAAAAAAAATGAGGACTGTGAATGGACGACGGAGGAGCTCAAGGCTTTTCTTAACACACTATTTTGGGCAGCTTCTATAGACTTTAATGGGCTTAATTTACATGATTTTCTTGTATCTTTTCTCTTTCTAGGTAGGTGCATCTCTTTATACTTCCTAGGTATTTGGATTGCACCTTCTGTGCATTATAATGAAATCTTGTTACTCATAGAAATATGTATAACATATTTTAAACTGCGCAAACAAAGTTTTAATCCATGGTGTTTTGTAGCTGACTCATCTGATGCTATTTTGGGGTGTCCAATGGACAATTTTAAGGGAAAAATAGGAACATAAAAGAGACGCCCCAGGAAGAAAGACAAAGGATAAGATAGTTATTTGGGAGATATGTTTTTATTTATTTTAATATGGAAAGGCAGATAATGTCTCTGAACACGACATTCATTGGCCAGAATTTTAGGTTTTTTCATCTCTTCCTTGTAACTCCTAGCTTTTGATATTTCTAAATTATGATTCATGAGAACAGAACTTTCTATTTCTCTTTCAAATTATTCATGTGTTTCCAACTTTTATTTGCTTTTTTTGTAGGCATTTGCAACTTTTATTTGCTTGTGTGGATTTTATATGTTTCAAGGCTATGCTGCTTATTTTGGTATACTTTCAGGGAGGAAAAATACGTGCTAAACTTGTAGCTGAATTAAGTGGTGCCAGGGATGTAATTATAGAGGAGGGAACAGCTGGAGAGGGAGGCAAAGAAGCTGCCCAGAATGGCATGCGCAGGTAATATGAATAGATGCTTAATGTGTTTTGTGGTGTTCTGTTTGATTGCTCTGTTAAGTAGTTGAGTTGTTTTTTTCTGTAATCAGGTCCATATTTTGCTTAAACCCAGCTGGTGACACTCCATCATCTGCTAGATTGTTTGACGCTATTGTTAGTGGATGCATTCCTGTTATAGTTAGTGACGAATTGGAGCTTCCATTTGAAGGAATACTTGATTACAGAAAGGTTTGCATGCATTCGTAAAGATTGTTCTGTTATTTCCACCCCTTGATTCTTCTCTTGAAGCCATAAGGAAAAACATTATTGATTAAATATGGGAATATACTTGTTATTCATATTAAGCACTTTGAAAGTGGCATCATTGACCCAGTCAGTTGGAAACTAACTTTAAAAATCCGTGCATTAGCATAAATTTTTTGCCTGATTTATGTCTTCATAGTTTTCAGTTAAGTTACAGTTTGGCACAATAGGGATGTTTTATAACCCACATTACGGGGAAGAAAAATGAACAACATTAACATTCTTGCTACTTACTTGTGTCTTAATAATTCGATAATAGATTAATTATGCCCCTAGACATGCAAGAATAGCTGGCATTGTGCCTTCTTTGTTTGGACTGATTCTCTTGGGAAAAATCTGACCATGGACAACTTGAGGAAATGAGGGCTTGCTGTTATGGATTAGTTCTATATGTGTAAAAGAAGTGGTGAAACAATGGGTCATTTGCAATTCACTGTGAGGTGGTCAGTGTCTTATGGGATGGGATTTTTAGTAGGACTGGACTTGCATGGGCAATGATTTGGAGGGTCGTGGATCTTTTGCTAGTTGAAGGGGCCTTCAGGGTAATCACCAAATTGCTGGGTGTGGAATATGATTCCCTTATGTCTCATGTGGCATATTTGGCCATAAAGGAATGGTTTTGAGTTTTGAAGATTGAGAATGCTCACTGTATGATCTTAGACGCATCTTCTTCCATACTTTATATTCTTGTGGGTTGCTGTAATTGTCCTCAATGGGACTAGGTGTTCTCCATGTATCCGTTTCTAGATCATAACTTGTAACTAGGGGTTCTGCATGCGTACTTTTTGTGTGCTTGGGCTTTATCTATTTACTTGATCAAATAAAATCTTATTTTACCTATATAAAAAAAGGTGTGCCATGTCCGTTGTACACGGCAGGTGAGAGCTGAAAATTTTATGGGTTGCCGTTATTTAAATATGACAGAGCAATTTCTTGAGGGTTTTGTGTCTTTATCCTCCAATGCAGATAGCTTTGTTTGTTTCGTCCAGTGATGCTGTACAAACAGGATGGCTTTTAACATTTCTAAAAACTGTTAGCACTGTTCATATCAGAGAAATGCAACAAAATGTAGCCAAGGTTTGTGACTTGTTTTTCAAGCATTCTGGTTCCACCGTGTTGTGGATTTTTCATATATATTTTGCTTTCCTTTTCTTTCCTAGTCAAAGGCTTTACTGAGTGTAAATTGTGCTTTGCTTCTTAACGCTGGAGCTCTTCTGTATTTATTTTTTTAGCAATGGATTAAATAGACATACTACATAAATAATTTGATTGACAGTTTACCTCTAGCTTGAAATCAATTTACTGTTGAACATTATTCTTTTAAATAACGGTGGTAATTGAGCTATTTCTTTGTGGTTACTCACGAATCTTCATTTTTTCAGTATGCAAGACATTTTCTGTATTCCAGTCCAGCTCAACCTTTGGGTGCAGAAGACTTGGTTTGGAAAATGGTTTGTAATTTCTCTTCCTCTAATAAGAAGTTTGCGTTTGGTTGAAGTAACGCTCGAGAAACATTATGCTGATTATTAATTTGCCCCCGTGTGACTACAAAATGCCTGTTAACTGGTTTTTTAGATGGCAGATATTTCAGAATATAATTCTTATTTTGTTTATAACTCAGAGAAGTCCATGTGGTCATAATTTTAATTCGAGATAATGGTGTGGTGCGTTGACATTTTCTTTTCTTAAATAAAACGGTATTGATTTGATACTAGGTATGTACATATCTATTTTAGGATTCTGTGAAAACTTGTGGTCAGTTTAATTTGAGGATTATCCATGCCCATCCAGTCTTTCTGTACTTAGGGGTCCCAATTTTAGTCTAGCTCTCAGGTCTCAAACCTCATTGCGCTTGGCAGCGCATACCAATGCTGCAGACGCTGACCCCTTGCAAAACCAGTGTTTCAGGATATCATAGAATCCACAACAATTGATGTTTTAATATTGCTGTGTGATTGAGCAAATTGACATTTTTTTTATTTGCATTTTGTTTATATAATCTCCCATTTTTCAAACAAATCATTATCTTTGGTTTGACATGTTTCTTTCATTTTGAATCTTTTGAATTCTGTTTTTGTATAAGATGATGGTAGAAGTTATGTAAGAATAATCCTAATGCTTATGACAAACTTGAAGCTTGAAATTATGATGCACCCTTATTTTCTATTTAACAGATGGCGGGTAAGTTGGTAAATATCAAGCTCCACACCCGGAGATCTCAGCGTGTGGTGAAACAATCTAGAAGCCTGTGCACTTGTGATTGTCAACGAGCAAACATTACCAGCCCAAGTCGCTTATTTTAAGGAATTGTTTCCTGCATCGGCATATAATGGTGGTAGGTCAAATATAATATGGAGTCGGTCAGAATCTCTTAATTGTTTACCCGTAGTTATTGTGGATAAGATTTTGTGAAATGCATATTTGTTTCCATGTACAAGCTTAAACTTCCCCCAGCTCTCTCTCTCTCTCTCTCTCTCTCTCTCTCTCTCTCTCTCTCACACACACACACACACACACAAATAGTTGCAGCCAAACTAAGTTCCAATAATGTTGGAGCATTAATTTGGTTGCATAATCTTCTTTGTTTGGAGTTGGAGGGACAAGTATAAATTTTGAGAGCAATATGATTCAACAGTCTTTGGTAAGTTCTCACACTCTCCCACAAAATCTTTTCAATTTTTCTGGCCCTCTACATATCATTATATATATATATATATATATATATATTAATTTTTCTATTTTATTGGAGATCTATTGTGTCCATCATGTCTGCATAATTGGAGGTGGTTCTCTCCCTGTTGATCAGTCCCTTTTTCAGTTGCAAAATATAAATTTATAAAAATTATTTTTGTTTGTAAATATTAGTAAATTGTTTGAATTAAGGTATTTTATAGAGTTTTGAGAAATGAGACGAAAAGATTGAATAAAAATATTATAAATTTGGTTAAAATATAAATTTTTAATATAATGTTTATTTTGAAAAATTGATTTTTACATTTTATTTAAAATTTATAAAAATTATAATAATTAAGATGAAAAGAGACGAGATTATGTCATTACTCTATTAAAAATTTGAATTAGAAAGTGTGTTTACCACCTCGACAACCATTACATCCACTCTGATTGTACCGTGTTTCCCACGCTCCTTAGTGGGGAGGATTCATTGTCACGGAGTCGAAAAGCCACGCGGGAGAGGAATGGAAAAATGGGAGGAGACATGCGAGAATTACTCCGTTATTCCCTCCTGCATATTAGAATTAAAATAATTTGATGGCCAATCTTGTAATAAGTGAATGACCGTGTTTTTTTATTTTTTAATTAGACAAAAAAAAAAGGGTGGAAAGTCCAAATGTCATTCTCGCAATCAAAAAACACGTTCCACGTGAGCAAGCGTATATTTACAGCAGTTTGTGCTTTGTACCTAGCTAGCCAATGGAAAGACGCCACCTGGGGTAGACTAGCAATTCTGTAATTCTTAAGAAACATGACGGGCAACTCATTAGTTTGGAAATGAAGAAAGATTAGTTGGAATGGGAGCAAATAATCGTACTTACCCAGTTGAGACAGCAAATGAAGAAGAAGCGTGTTTACACTTCCAAGTCTGAACTGCTCAACCATATGAAAACCTTTACGTAACTCCAACAATAAAATCTTTATTTGTCAAACATTTGTAGTTGCATTAGTTGGATATATTCTTTTTTATAAAAAATGAGGATGCAAAATTTACATATTCTAAGATTGTATAAATCATTTATTGTGACTTATAATGTTAATTTCTTTAATATGAACCAATTTATTAAAGAAATTAAACTTTTTTGGTAGTATTTGTCATATTTAAAATATGTTTAAATATGATAAATGGCAAGATCATAAATGTTATGTTGGTAGAAGTGATAAACACTAAAATAGTTTAATTAAAAAAAATTATATATGTGAAATACTCTTAATATTGTTTTTGACTCGCACAATATCATTGACTTTAGTCTCTTGTGTGTGACTGTTGTATGAACTCCTCTCATACAATCCTAAGAGTAAATATATATTGAAAATGAGATGCTATGTATTCAAGCCTTCATAAACACAATGATGATAATACAAATAAAGGAGATTTTTATGTCCATTATCTACGTTTGTTGGATTGATAATACTTTTTTATTTTTAAGTGTGTAATTAGAGGCAAATAAAACTTTGATTTATATTGTTTTCGAGAGAAGCAATGTTTGACAGTAGTCATTGTGCTGTTGTACACCTATACACCTACTCACAGTTATAATATTTTTTTTCTTCTTCAAGTCTGTGTGCTGTGACACATAGACTGCTGTCCATCATTTTTGTTTTGAGAGATCGCAATAACTTTCAATTATTTAGATTTCCAATAAATTACTATTCAATAAGTATAAAACACCATTATTACCATTTAAATAAAGTAAAATGATAAATGTATAATCATTTTTATATTAAAAAAAATCATATTTACAATCGAGGAGTGCACAAATACTGCTCAATTATTATGAAAACACTAATTCACATAAGAAATTAATTATTTAATAATAAATTTCATTTTTATTCAAGATGATTGTATTATACTTATGCATTTCGCAACTTATATACATCATTACTCTATTTAAAACATGATTAGGTCATAATTGCAAAAAAATTATATATATATCATTACTCTTAAATAAAAGATGTGATTTATCCTATATTATTGCACTTTGAACAAAGTAGAGATAAACTATTAGTTGTACAAAGACTTGTTAAATTTGGAAAACCCTTCCTATTTTTCCTCCTCAGGCATTTAGGTTTCACTTTTACCTGTTATAACACGAAAAAAAATTCCAAAGGAATACTCCATTTCTCAAGAAGAAAATACTATGAAAGCACCCTTTTTTCAAAATTCTATTTCACTCCTTCCGGTGATTAAAAAAAGCCGATTTATTCTGTCATACTTGGCCTAACGCATCCCCTTTATCCATTCCACTAATTAGTCCAACCGAGCTCCAGCTCAGCAGCTCTATAATAATATTTTACGGCGTACAATTTTTATAATTTTATTTTATAAATAACAGTTGAATTTAAGATTTATATAGAAAAGTTAAACATTAAACTTTATTTTATAAAAAAATTATCTGAAACTTATATATTTAAAAATTATTTTTAATATTATTTTATATAAAAATAATACATAAATAATAATAGAATAAAATTATATTTAGATGTTAAGAGAATAGGAACGATAATATTTTATAAAGAAAAGATAAAAAGAAAAACACGCTTACAAGTTACACGTATGAAGCCGCGGTCCAATGAGCAGCCGGCTATCCATGAGAACAGACCAACACAACGCATGTATTGTGCTGTTTGAATACTTTGCGACTTCGAAAACCTTTCCAGTTTCCTCAGACAACCTAAAGGAAATAAAGAAAACATATTTTAAGAAAAATGGCTGTCAAAGACGTGGGCCTTCCATCATGGCCTAATAGTGCTTGATCATAGTTTTGGTGCCCACGACCAAGCCCCCCAAACACTGTCGTTTGAGTTTTTCTTTGTCTATAAATCCTTGTCTGGTCTTCAGATGGGGGGTAATGAACATTTGGAGGCCGAGTCGCAGCATGCTCTTTGAACTATTCTTCTTCTACCTCTAGCTTCTGCGGTGATTGCTTCAAACATTGCAGCTGATTCGCTTTCCTACAAAGGCTTTTCACTTTTGTTAAGGTTCTCAGAGAACTAAACAAACAAGGAGAGGCAGAGATCTGACTTGATTCTCCTGCCATTTTCATCATACTGACCGAGGTACTAAATTGTTCTTTTATTTGTTTTTCTCTTTTTAAGAAATGGGCTGATCTTCTTTACTGGCTAGCTTAAGGGAAAAGACACACGTCCTACCATGGAAATCTTCGCCCTGCTCTGTTTGGTTGCTGTAAAATGTGCGAAAGAAGAGGAAATTTGAGAGTGTTCTTTTGGATCTACGTTTTAGAGATTAGGAAGACGAGAAGTCACGAGTGTCTTGTTCGAATGCTCTTTCGTTTTCTCGGGAACCAAACGGATAGTTAAACTTCATTTTTCTTCTTTTATCTTTGCTGTACTTTGATTTATACCAAGATTTTGACTTGGTATGAACTCAGTCAAAGGTTTGTGCCATTTTTATGTGCTGTTTGGTTGCTTCTAACTCATAGAACAAACAGAAGATTTTCCCTTAAAATCGAACGTAATATTCATAAAACTATATAGACCAGTAAAATCTAGCTTTTAATCTTCGGTTTAAGCTGTGTTATCTTCAAGATCCGGTCTTTATTTTGTTGAGATGATTTGAAAGCATGCTGATACGGGTTAACATGTTGGGATTGTGGAAATACAGGACCTTGGTGGATAGTTGCTTTTGGTGTTTGAAAAATGGCGTCCAGGTCCTTCAAGGCGAGCCGGTCAAATCTATCGTCAACGTCCGATGCGCCTTCTGATGCACTTAACAAACCTCCACTGCCTCCAGCTGTGACATTTGGTCGGAGGACTTCCTCAGGTCGCTACGTCAGCTACTCAAGGGATGATCTAGACAGTGAGCTTGGGAGTGGTGAATTCATGAATTATACGGTACACATACCGCCAACTCCTGACAACCAGCCAATGGATCCATCCATATCACAGAAGGTTGAAGAACAATATGTGTCAAATTCGCTCTTTACAGGTGGTTTCAATAGCGTTACTCGAGCTCATCTCATGGACAAGGTCATTGAGTCTGAAACCAGCCATCCTCAGATGGCTGGTGCAAAAGGGTCTTCGTGTGCAATTCCTGGATGTGATGCTAATGTGATGAGTGACGAGCGTGGGGTGGACATTCTCCCTTGTGAATGTGATTTCAAAATATGTCGTGATTGCTATGTAGATGCAGTGAAGACAGGGAATGGAATTTGCCCAGGATGTAAGGAGCCTTACAAGAACACAGATTTGGATGAAGGAGCTGTGGATAATAATGGGCGGCCGCTTCCTCTTCCTCCGCCCAATGGGATGTCAAAAATGGAGAGGAGGTTGTCGTTGATGAAGTCAACCAAGTCGGCATTGATGAGGAGCCAAACTGGGGTTGGGGACTTTGATCACAATCGGTGGCTGTTTGAAACAAGGGGAACATATGGATATGGGAACGCCATATGGCCAAAGGATGGGGGGTTTGGTAATGGGAAAGATGATGAAACTGTTGAGCCAACGGAGTTATTGAACAGACCGTGGAGGCCACTTACCCGGAAATTGAAGATACCTGCTGCTATTCTCAGCCCGTATCGGTATGATCTCCTGTTATGATTCTCCTCATATATAACGTGTAATGTTGTTTTTTATATTTCAATAGCTTTCCTGCTATGTTTTCATTTCATCCGATTATGCTATAAAGAGTGAATTTCCCATAATGATAGATATAAGGACTGCATGCATACATGCCTGTGTATGAAAGCAGTGTGCACACACCCTGCCCCCAACCCAATATGAAGCATGATATGAAGTTAAAGGAATATTTAGCTATACATGTAGGCATGGAAATTGTATGTCTGACTATTGTCTTTCCTTCCATGATGGTCACATTAATATCTGTTGTGGCATGTCATTTGTGATCATTCTCATAGAAATCACATTAATACCTGTCATTTGGTTCAATTATGCAGTGTTCAATATTTATCATTTTCCAGTTCATCAGGCATGATAAAAATGTCATATGGTTAAGGAGAGTATATATGCTTTAAACCTTGTTTGAATGTGGAATGCTCATCATTGGTCTTAATTTTTCATCTTCTTCCAGTTATGTCAATTGATGGCTGTTGATTCGCCTCCATTTGTTTTGTCTCTTGTCAATATGTTTTTATCACTTTTTCTTTGCAGATTTAATCTGACCGGTTCCTTTTGTCATTTCCTTTATCCGCAAGCTGATCAACATCTTTTGCTTTGCTTTGAATCTGTGTGAACAGGCTTCTAATTTTTGTTCGAATGGTTGTTCTTGGACTGTTTTTGGCATGGAGAATCAACCACCCAAATAATGATGCAATCTGGCTATGGGGAATGTCCATTGTCTGCGAGATTTGGTTTGCTTTTTCTTGGCTCCTTGACCAACTTCCCAAGCTCTGCCCAATCAATCGTGCTACAGATCTTAATGTCTTGAAAGAAAAATTTGAAACACCTACCCTAAACAACCCCACTGGTAAATCTGATCTCCCAGGCATAGATATCTTTGTCTCTACTGCAGATCCAGATAAAGAGCCGCCTCTTGTCACTGCAAACACTATCTTGTCGATTCTTGCAGCTGATTACCCAGTTGAAAAACTTGCTTGCTATGTTTCTGATGACGGTGGTGCACTTCTAACCTTTGAAGCCATGGCTGAAGCTGCAAGCTTTGCTAATATGTGGGTTCCGTTCTGTCGTAAACATGATATTGAGCCCAGGAACCCAGAAACGTACTTCAATTTGAAGAGGGATCCTTACAAGAACAAGGTGAAGTCAGATTTTGTCAAGGATCGTAGACGAGTAAAGCGTGAGTATGATGAGTTCAAGGTCCGCATCAATGGCCTGCCTGACTCAATACGTCGCCGATCAGATGCGTATCATGCTCGAGAGGAAATCAAGGCAATGAAGATTCAGCGACAGAACAGAGATGATGAACCAGTAGAGAGTGTGAAGATCCCAAAAGCAACATGGATGGCTGATGGTACACACTGGCCAGGGACTTGGTTGAATGCTTCTAGTGAGCACTCTAAAGGTGACCATGCTGGTATAATACAGGTATTTCTGTCCACCCAGTAGGTTATATCAACTGTCAGAATGAAAGATAGATTGAGTAAATCATGACTTCATTAACTTAGAGTCCATGTCTTGGTATATGTGGCTTATTAAGTTTTTTTTTTTTTTTTTTTGTACTTATAAAAAAAAAGTTTTTTATTTTTTTGTCTAAATACTTTTCTAATTGTTAGCTACCAAGAGAAGTAACAAAAGGATTACTTGTAAAAAAATAGAAGTAACAAAATAATAGAAGTAAGGTGTTGGAAGGAGGTTGAGAAAAAAGAAGAAACAAAGAAGTGGACTAAATGGGGCTGATTTATAATGCAGGTGATGTTGAAACCTCCCAGTGATGAACCACTACATGGAGGTGCTGATGAAAGTAAGCTCATTGACCTCACTGATGTTGATATTCGTCTCCCCTTGCTTGTTTATGTGTCTCGTGAGAAGCGTCCGGGCTATGACCACAACAAGAAGGCTGGGGCCATGAATGCTCTGGTTCGAGCCTCAGCTATTATGTCCAATGGCCCCTTCATTCTCAACCTTGATTGTGACCACTATATCTACAACTCCCAAGCAATGAGGGAAGGCATGTGCTTCATGATGGATCGGGGAGGTGATCGCATTTGCTATGTTCAGTTTCCTCAAAGGTTTGAGGGTATTGATCCATCTGATCGATATGCCAATCACAACACTGTTTTCTTTGACATCAACATGCGAGCTCTTGATGGGATTATGGGCCCTGTCTACGTCGGAACTGGTTGCCTCTTTCGAAGGGTTGCCCTTTATGGCTTTGACCCACCGAGATCTAAAGAACACCACACTGGTTGCTGCAGTTGCTGCTTTGGTAGTCGTAAAAAGCATTACTCAGTTGCAAGCTCCCCAGGAGAGAACCGAGCCCTAAGAATGGGTGATTCTGATGAGGAAGAGATGAACCTCTCTTTGCTCCCTAAAAGGTTTGGGAACTCTACTTTTCTTATTGATTCAATCCCGGTGGCAGAATTCCAAGGTCGTCCTCTTGCAGATCACCCAGCGGTGAAGAATGGACGCCCACCTGGTGCTCTTACTATTCCCCGTGACCTTCTTGATGCGTCAACTGTTGCAGAGGCAATCAGTGTGATCTCCTGCTGGTATGAAGACAAAACTGAGTGGGGACAGCGTGTTGGGTGGATTTATGGGTCCGTGACTGAAGACGTGGTCACTGGGTATAGAATGCACAATAGGGGGTGGAAATCAGTTTATTGTGTGACCAAACGTGATGCCTTCCGGGGAACTGCTCCAATTAATCTCACTGATAGGCTCCATCAGGTCCTTCGGTGGGCTACTGGATCAGTTGAGATTTTCTTCTCCCGTAATAATGCCCTCCTGGCCAGCCCGAGAATGAAGCTTCTGCAGAGGATAGCGTACCTTAATGTTGGCATCTACCCTTTTACTTCAATCTTCCTGATTGTCTATTGCTTTCTCCCTGCACTCTCACTCTTCTCTGGCCAGTTCATTGTCCAGACCCTCAATGTAACTTTCCTTGCCTACCTCCTTATCATCACTTTGACTCTATGCATGCTTGCTATTCTTGAGATCAGATGGTCTGGCATTGAGCTGGAAGAATGGTGGAGAAATGAGCAGTTTTGGTTGATTGGAGGGACTAGCGCTCACCTGGCTGCTGTGCTTCAGGGACTTCTGAAAGTCCTTGCTGGGATAGAAATTTCTTTCACTCTGACATCAAAATCAGGAGGTGATGATGTGGATGATGAGTTTGCTGATCTCTATGTTGTCAAATGGTCATCCCTGATGATACCTCCACTCACAATCATGATGGTCAACTTAATTGCGATTGCCGTCGGGTTTAGCCGAACAATATACAGCACTATACCACAGTGGAGCAAATTAATAGGTGGCGTTTTCTTCAGTTTCTGGGTTTTGGCTCATCTATATCCTTTTGCCAAAGGGCTGATGGGACGGAGAGGGAGAACACCCACCATTGTTTTTGTATGGTCAGGACTCATTGCAATCACGATATCCCTCCTTTGGGTGGCAATCAGTCCCCCTTCTGGTACTGACCAAATTGGAGGTTCATTCCAATTCCCCTGACTGGTTTTTCTTCTTTATCCTGTCAAGATGAACATATTCAGTAATATTCCTTTATTCAATTATCTCTTCAGAAAGTTAACCACACTGGTGAATGGACTAGGCATGTTCTGTTTCTTGTCCTCCATATAAAGTCTCAAACTTTTAGCAATCTGAGTAAAAATGGATGGGACCAAGAGAATGGGAAACTGTGGTTTTCCCAGCATTTTGTGATTGTTGTATCTTACATAAATTATTAATTTTACTGTTTAATTTTTACATGGAGGATAGGATTGCACACAGGAATATTTTCTGTAATATTAACCAGGTTGGCTACTGCGAGATTTTTCTACTTGATCTTGTTTTCTTGGGTTTGAGAAGAAAAAATACGTTTCGATTGACATTTATTTATTTTTTATATCCGTGGGTGTTCGGGTCAGTTTGCACGCACCTCGACTAATCCCACAGGGCTCTGAAGTTAACAGTCAGGTAAACCTCCAGTGACTCTAAGGAGACTCGAACTGGAACTGGTGATCATTGGGGAGCAAATCCAAGGCAGGCCTGACTAACTGAGCTACTCCGGTTAAAGAATGGCATTTATTGTCAACTGATCCGGTCGTTTAAGATTGGACAGAACATCCTGAGTTTAAGATTTAACAGAACATCCTGAGTAGCATCGCACAGAGGGACACTAGTGTAAATGTTGGTTTCTATTTTTTTTTTTTTTTTTTATTCTGATTTTGTATTATTTTAAAATATTTTTAAAAAGTTTGAAGAAGATATCAATATACTAATAATAATTATTTTTAATTATTAAGTAAAAATAATAATAAAATAAAATAAAATATATAAAGCATCAGAAAAAAAGTCGTCAAATTTAGCAGATATTCTAACATTTTTCTTGTCTGAATTATGGGGGAGGCATAGGAACCCCCAGCTTTGATTGCAGTGCATAACTTTAACAGTTAATACAGTGTATCATTGTTGCTGCGCTAAACCTTAAGGGGCTTCTTTTAAGTTCAATGGGCCCATTTATATACTATTTATATAGGGGGACAAGATGATCTTAGTTAAAAGTTAAATAAAATTATATTTAAATTTGAAAAAATTGATTATATATTATATTTTGTATAGAAAAATAAACAAATTGTAATAATGAAGTGAAATAAGTTTTCAATCTAAACAAGATTTTAAAGTTTGGTTTTTTATTTTTATTTTTATAGATAAGATAAAAGTTAAAAATTAAATAAAATATTATTATAATATATATTTAATATTAATTTTATTTTAAGATTTGAAAAAATTTGTTTAGGAATTGAAAAAATTAAGTTGTTTGTTTTATTTTATATAAAAATTTGAAAAAATAATAATGATGAAATTAGATGAAATTGTTTATGAAAACAATCCATAATAGAGATGAAAATTCCATCCAGATTTTTCTTATTGCGACACTGTTTGAAAAGCAAGGGCCGATTGATGGAGTTAAGGGGGTTGGTTATAAATGAGATTTCATTAGGCATCAATCAGGAAACTCCTCCAGGTAACTCAAATCCTGGACCTTTTCGGTGCCACTGAAGAGATGCAAAGAGCCAACTTCACCTTTGTCACGCTCATTAAGAATCCAAGATGGCCTCTCTTAGCATTTAGACATTTTTTTAATGCATTTTGGCTAATCTATTAAAAATTAACCCCACTCACGTTGGATTAATCTTTTTGTCTATTATAAAAGATTATTACTATTTTATTATTTGTTTATCATATACTTTTTAATGCATATTAAATTGCATCAAATCACTTTCTCACTTACACTTATTATTTTAACTTAAACTTTGAATTTCAAATTTTATGATTTTCAAAATATCAATAGTTGACATGTGATAATTAAATTTTTTTATATGTTTTTTAAGTACAACTAGCATTTCTCACTTACAAATTACATAGAATAAAAAACACGTTGGAGAGAGAAAATATTTTTTTTTAATCACAAAAATGATATTTCTAATTATAGAATATGTAAGTATCATGCTCTTATTTTGAAAAAAATAAGTAAATATAATATTCGTATAAAAAATATTAATTTTTAATCGTGAATTTATTTTTTCAAAAAGAATGCGTAATACTTGAACAATCCATGATTATATATAACCTTACTTTTTATAATTAAGAGAAATGATATTTACAATTATAGAATGCCCAAATAAATTTCTTTGAATTTGGAGGATTATTTTAATCAAAATTTATTTTTTGTAAATTTCAGCTTAAAACAGTTCACCATCGAATATGGTGATGACACTTTTCTTCAAAGGATCAAAATGATTATTCATAACTTCATATAATATAGAGATTATATAAAATAAATTTATAAATTGATATAATTTGATATGATATATCATATTATAAAATTAATTTTATAGTGAATAAATATAACATATGAGAATTGTTACGACAACAAAGAAATTATACAAAAAAAAAAAAAATTCAAACTGATATAATTTTATAAAATCTATAAAATTTATTTTATAATAAAAATAAATTTACAATCTGAATTATCACATCATAAATTTTAGAATAAAAATAATTTCATAATTTAACATACTACATAATGCTATATCATTTTATATATTTATTTATATATATATATATATATTTTTTATGATTAAAGTATTTTTTATAAAGAAATAAAGGGTCAGAAGATGCTCTACTGATAGTTGATTGATTATTTTATTTAGTTTTATTTTTTAAACTATTAAGAAATATTTTTAATATTTAAGAAAAAATAAAAAATAAAAAAGTTAATTCAATACATTTTTACATTAAAAAAAAAAATAGATAAAGGTCTACCTAGCATTTCCCAAAAACAAAACCCCAACAAAAACCCCCAAAACCTAGAGCCTCTGCTCACCAATTGTTTCAGCAAAATAGTGTCGTCAATAAACTGCTTCCATGGCCGTTACCAGTCCAAACCCTCCTCTTCCTACTCCCTCTAGGGTCAGCTCCAACACCATCAACACGGCTGTCACCGCACTCCTGAAATGGAGAAACTCCAAGTCGGGGACCCAGAAACCCCAACTTTTAGAACAAGACGAATTTGTCTACCTCATACTCACTCTCAAGAAAATACCGTCCCAATCTCGCACTAACCCCCACAAGATCCTACTTCCACACGCCATTCAATCCCCCCACCTCTTCCAAGAGCTCTGTCTCATCATCGACGATCGACCCCACTCCAATCTCAACAAAGCCTCCGCCAAATCGAAGATCGATTCCGACCAAGTACCTGTCTCCAAAGTCCTTAAGTTGTCCAAGCTGAAATCGGACTATCGCCCATTTGAGGCCAAGAGGAAATTGTGTGATTCGTATGACATGTTCTTTGCGGACAAGAGGATTGTACCCCTCTTGCCGGCGTTGTTGGGGAAGCACTTTTATAAGAAGAAGAAGATTCCGGTGCCCGTGGACTTGAAGCACAAGAATTGGAAGGAGCAGATTGAGAAGGCCTGCTCTTCAGCCTTGTTGTTCTTGAGAACGGGGACTTGTAGTGTCGTGAAGGTGGCGAGGCTGAGTATGGGAAAGGAGGAGATTGTGGAGAATGTGGTGGCTGCGATTGAGGGAATTGCGGAGATTGTGCCACGGAAGTGGGCCGGTGTGAGGTCGTTGCATTTGAAGTTGCTGGACTCATTGGCTTTACCGGTTTATCAGGTGGTGCCAGATGTGAGGTTGAGGATTGAGGGAATGAAAGGGGAGGAGGGAAAGGGTGAAGAGGCTGCCAAAGTTAAGAGTAAGAAAGGCGAGCGCGTGGGAAAGAAGAGGGGGAGGATTCATGAAGTGAAGTATATGGATGGGAATGTAGGTGAGGTGATTCATGAAGATGAAGTGGGGAGTGATGAGATTGAGGGTGGAGTTGTTGGTGATGGTGAGAATGGTGATATGGATATTGGTGAGTTGGGGAATAAGAAGAGAAAAAAGGGCGATAAGACTGAAGTGGGGGTTTCTGTCAAGTCGAAACACTTGAAGAAGCTGGCTAAGCTGAAGGACAAAGTTATTCTAACAGAGACAAGAGATGAGTTGTTGGCTGCGAAGGGGAAGAAGGAAGATGGTATAAAGCAAGGAAACGTTGGTTTGTCTGTTGAAGATGTGGGTTCTGGTGGAAAGAAGGAGAAGAGTGGGAAGATGAAGTTGAGGAGTGGAAACATGAAGGTGAAGGCTAGGAAAAGCAAGAAAGCAGCTGGGTAATGTGATTCGGAAGACTGAAAGAGGTTAGAGATGGTAATTCTTCTTGCAGTTGTATTTTTTTTTCAAGTATAATAGATTGTACTTTTGTGTTATTTCTTTTTGTTAGACAATGAGAATTCTGCTGATCGAAATTAGTAACCACTTTCCTTTTTGACAATTTGATTTATGAAGAGAATTATAGAGTGGATGATTTTATGTTCTTGTGTTTTATATATCACCTTACTTTTAAACTGGAACTTTGATTTTGTTCTTGTATGCAAAGAAAAAATGTTCTCATATCATCTGCTTCCTTAATGGGTGAAGAATTCATTTCGTGGTTACTCATGCAACATTGAAATGAAGTGTGATGATCAAAACCATTACTGCTGCACTGGTGATTATATGGATTATGAGTTCGCTGATCTCTATGTTGGTGATGGTGAGAATGGTGAAATGGATATTGGTAAATGGGGGAATAAAAAAAGGGATATAAGACTGAAGCAGGGTTTTAGGGTTCAGTGTTACTCTATTTGTTACTTCTACTGGAGTGATAACTTGTTAAGTGAACAGGACTCACCGATTCGAACCATAGATTCATGACTCAGTTCCTCCATTCCACTTTGCACTTAAATTATAATATTAGGTTGTCATTCTTTTCTTGATAAGTAAATTTTAGTCTTTGAAATGTTCTCTTATGCACTCAGTTGTAGTTCTGATTCTTGTGTACAGAGTTGCAAGATTAGGAAGAGTCAATACCTTGATAGATGCACCCTTTTTTAAAGAGCTGTTGGCCTTATTTAGTACAAGTTTTTTCACAGTGAAACTAATCAAAAGGGGGAGAGATTAGATTGACATATGATGCTAGTTTTTTTCTCAATGAATATTACTTCTTTTTCCCAACTATTCCATTTTATGTTTCTCAAAAACTTTGAGACGAGTTTTTCATTATAAAGAAAGCTATAACTGCATTTGTTTAATGGTTTCTGGTGCTATCTCTGCAGTTTGGTTCATGCTTCAGGATATTGTGTGAACAGTGTGATTGTATTGTTTGTACTTTGTATATTGAGTTAACTTGTTTGTACATTTGTTGGTATAATTAATCCACTATATCATATTAATAAGCTAACTAGATAGTTAAGCCAAGAGCTCTTATCTATGCAAATTAATCCACTATATCATAATAATATGCTAACTAGATAGTTCAGCCAAAAGCTCTTATCTATGCAAAGCTATCTACGACAAAAAGATTGCAATAAAGGAAGAGGGAGAAGGGTGCGGTGCACGGGATCAAAGTTTACTCTGCTGGAGTGAGTTTGGAGTGAGTTTGAAGGGCCCTCTCTTGGAGAGATTTTTGGATGTAAAAGAAAAAAAAAAAGGAAGAGGGAGAAGAAAAGGAGTCATACACAACCAAAGAGGTCCACTTCAACAATATGGCATCTACATTTGATGAAAATATTGCATAAACCCCTCTCCTATCTTCGAAAATGTCAAAATCTTTGTATACGTTTGGAGACAGGTGGACGTAAAATTCTCAAAATTTTTCATAATTCATTTTCAAATATTAGTGAAAAAATACTTCAATTTAAAATTTCAATTTTTTCGTTTAATTATTTCATAATCATTACCCAAACACAGAAATTAATACAATCTTCACAAACTTCAAAAAAAAAAAAAACGTAAAAACCATTACAATTTTTATTAAATTAAAAAATATTCAAAAATAAAATTCAAATAATTTTTTTTTAGTTTTATAATGTTTTTACTAATCTTTCTTCCCGCATTTCTCAAAATCTACTCAATTATTTAAACTCAAACCATTTCACTCTCATGCTCCAAGTGTTTGAACGGGTCTTTAGTCCACAAATAAAAAAAGTCAAAATTATTCCCTAACTCTAATAAATTTGAAAAAACTCTCAAATTCTTTTCGAAACGTTGAATTATAGAATGGGTAATGTATTTTTTTTTTAATTTTGTAAAAATTACAAGTCGCATGGAATTTTAATTAAACCCCGATATTTCTAACTTAAAATCTTGACCCTAAAGAATGCCTTAAAAGTCAAAAAGATATATTTTTGTAAATCCTACAACAGACAAATTTTTTTCCTCTTATTTTGTAGTTCCTTCAAATTTATTCTTGCTCTTTTTTCCATGCTTGAAAAGAACATAAACAATTATTCATGTAAAATTGTTGTTGTAAAGGAGTTGTAAACAATTGAAGGTATACAATTTCTTAATTTGAAAGCTTTTCCAAGAGCTAATTGAATCGTAGGTATTGGGATTTGTCTTTTTCTTTGAAAACTGTTCTTGGTTTAGAGTTAGACACGTTCTCCTTAGAACTCTGCAAATAAAACCTTCTATATTAAGATTAGTCATGAAAGAAGAAATGGAATTTAGTCACGAAAATTTTCTCAATATTCCTCATTAAACCTCTCCAAAGAAAATGAATTCAGAAAATTGAAATCTATCTTAATCACTGATTGTCCCAATAAAGATTAATATGAATTTCTTGGTAATTCTTCTTTACTCATACATGAAGAAAAACCTCTTGGTAATGAAGAAAAAAAAGTCTTGAGATACAACCTATCCTAACCTCTTGGTAATTCTTCACTTCACATACTCGGCTTCAAACAACTTGGGCTAGGCTATTCTAGGCTATACAAAGAGCTCGCCCAGCCGTGACTAGGAAATCAAGCTTGAGCTGGGGTTGAGTCAGGCTTGGGCCAGAACCTTGGGTAGTTACAAGGTGTCTACTCGGCCCAAACCCGATAGGCCCAAATAAAACTATGACTATACAAATATCATTAAAAATTTAAAAGTCTCGTGTATTAGAAGTCTATCATTCACCTTAGAAGTCCCAAAACTTTGTAAATATTTTTCCTTCTTAAGCGAGAGATTTTAGTTTTTAAGAAATGATATTTATAATTATAGATTGTCACACGCTCATTTGAAAAAAATGAATAAATATAAATCTTATATGAAAAAAGTTACTTTTTTTTAATAGTAAATTTAGACTCTTCTGTTTTTTAAAAGAAGTACACGATATTTACATAATTCATAATTATACCTAGCATTACTCTTTAGTTTTTTTCATCTTTCAATAAAAAAAAAAAAAGTAATTTTGCATGATAATATCCATATAATGGTTCGACTATGATGTCATGCATTTTATTTCTTGGAGTTAGGTTAGGTATTAAGATTTGCTTAACGAGTAGATTGGATCCTATTGAGTTTTTCACCTTTAGTACATATTAGCATTTTCTAATAGCCGAAAACTGGATTCATATCTGTTTATCGAATAGCCGAAAACTGAAGAAGATCAACGCCTTTACTATTGGAAAGGGAATCTCATGATTCCTCCTATTGATTTTTCCACATATATTAGTCCAAGTTGTACTGGAGGGGGGTCCTGATCCACCTCCTCATCATTAATAATAGACGAGAGGAAGGGCAACACTACCATTAGAGCATCCCCATTTGAATTCCTGAAATTTCTCCTAAATTTTAATTAAAAATCTCACTTCTTATAAAATTTTTCTCATCTTTAAAAATTTTATACATTTTCTTCTTTATATTTTTTTTCATTTATTAAAATAACATTATTTTATTATTTCTTTATTATCTTTTCTCTTACTTTATTTCACATCATAATATTATTCTTAATAAAACATAATAAATAAATAAATGAATCGTTATATAGGGATGAATAGTAACCTCCAAATATTGGGGGTCACCATTCATCCTCCCAAATCCTCCATTATTTTGGAAGCCCGGATGTGGGAACGTTTTGGATTTAAATTTTAAAATATCCCCTGTAATTTGGGGATTTGATGTACTTGATGCACCCAATGTGACTGTTCTTAGGAAGATCTCTTGTTCTGTGATTGTACTGGTCGATCCCTATTTCAAGATGGTGTGAATTAATACTGTTGTTGTTAGCGTCACCCTCTCTTTATAATTTTCTTTTCCTTTTTTATGAATTATTTGAAAGCTATACTTTGGAACTTTCTTTGTTTTCAATTCTTATTTTATTTATAGTAAACTTTTCAGCTTTAAAAATTAAGAGGAAAAAGTATATACTTTTTCACCACAAATTACAACCCATTCTCATTTGACCTTAAAATATCATAATTTTATCCTAAACTAGGCCTATTTCTCAATTTGCACCATGGAATATGGATTAAAGTTTGGGTTTTAAAGATTTTGTCATACATCAATTTTTATTGATCATGTCATTCACTTTTAACTTTTAACTTTTATTTTTATTCTATTGCACTAGGCCAAGGGCCATGAAGTACCATCCACTCTTGTGCTGAGACATTGTTGCAGTACGTGACTCTTCTCTCTTATATACAAAGAATTTCTATTTATATATTGCATACTTATATATACATTATATATTTTTTTTATTTATGGCTAATTATTTCTTGTCAAAATAATAATTATTTTTAATTAAAATGAGTCTATTTTTGTGACAAATAATCATATTTATCACAAATAATCTACTACAAATGCTCTTAATTTTTCTTGTAGTGATATGTGTGTGCATGCACAACATTAATCTCATCCTCTTTTTCCATGCAAAGGACATGAATTGGTTGAACTATAATTTTAAATAATCGGTATATTTCTTTCTGTTAAGAAACTATGAGTGAAATCATGAATTTCTATTACTCCTCGCATGTGCATGAATTGATCTAGACGATGAGAGGCCGTATGCATTCCCTTAAGTCAGAATTGAGCCATAACTTAGACACTAATCTGTCCACTCAAATATTCAATGAATTTATAAACACTTGATTAATAATAACAATCTAAAAAATATATACTCTCGTTTGGATCTTCAATTGAGCTCAGTTTATCTAAATTGGATTCTGTTTTAGATCTATCTTCCAAACACACTCCCAAATCACTAACATCACTCAATTTAATTTTTTATTATATGTGAGATCCACAAATTTTTTAATTTAATACTTATTTATAAGTGAGATTTATAATTATTTTTAACTTCTTACAAATAAATTTAAAACTTATTTTAATTTTCAAACACAACTTAATTTATTTTTGATGAATTATATAAAAGTCACCCTATTATCTCAACTCACTGCTACTTATAAAATATTTAACTCATCTTAGTTGAATTCAACCCGACTCATGGTCCAAATAAACATATCCTCGTTCCAATTCATAACTAAGTAAATGTCAACCCATTCGAGAATAATAATAATAGACCAACGAAGGAGGAAACACGCTGAATGGCATAGAAAAATAGGTGCTGGACAAACGTAATAAAGGAAAGAAAAAACAAATTGAAGGGAAAAAGCGGTCCATATATCCACAAAGGCAAGACCCATTGCTAATAAATAGAGATGGGGGCGGGTAGGTAGGTGTGACTGCCTTAAATTGATGGAGGGAAGGCCTGGTGATTGAACGTGAGGTGGAGCATGCTTCTCCATCCATCATCTCCCTCTCCTTTCAAACCAAACTCCTTCCCCCATCTGCTGATCTGCTTTGCTATTTTATCTAACCTCTCTTACTCCCACGCTTCCTCTACCTAACCCCCTCCTCCAATCTCTTTCTTCCTTGTATTTATTTCTCTTCCCAATTTCTCTTCTTCTTCATGTCACCCTCTAATTAAACAAACAGATCATTGCAGATTGCACGCCATTCAATCGCCATGGTTTCTGTTGTTTCTTCTAGCTCCATTGAAACGCAGACTCAAGATTTCTCTCCTAAAATATCTCCGGCCTCTGGCCAAAACCATGAAGTTAATTCTGAAACTGGTCGTGTGTTCAGATCGAAGTTACCTGACATCCCCATCTCCAACCACCTCCCTCTCCATACCTACTGCTTCGAGTACCTCTCTGAGTTCTCTGACAGACCTTGTTTGATCGTCGGTTCCACCGGCAAATCCTACACTTTTGCTGAAACCCACCTCATATCGCAGAAGGTTGCGTCTGGGTTATTTAATCTTGGCATCAGAAAAGGAGATGCCATCATGATTCTTCTCCAAAACTGCCCGGAGTTCGCCTTCTCCTTCATCGGCGCTTCTATGCTCGGAGCAGTTACCACCACTGCTAACCCGTTCTACACTTCGGCCGAAGTTTTCAAGCAATTCAGGACGTCCAGAGCTAAACTGATCATTACCCAGTCTCAGTACGTGGACAAGCTTCGGGAACCCGGTGACGACTACCCGAAACTCGGGGAAGATTTTACAGTGATCACGGTGGATGATCCGCCGGAGAAGTGTTTGCACTTCTCGGTTCTCTCGGAGGCCAACGAGAGCGAAATTCCAACAGTTTCAATCGACCCGGAAGATCCGGTGGCGCTACCATTCTCGTCGGGGACAACCGGACTTCCGAAAGGAGTAGTTCTCACCCATAAGAGCTTGATAACAAGCGTAGCTCAGCAGGTGGACGGAGAGAACCCGAACCTGTATTTGAAGCCGGAAGACGTGGTGTTATGCGTGCTTCCTCTGTTCCATATATACTCATTGAACAGTGTTCTTCTGTGCTCTCTGAGAGTTGGAGCAGCGGTTTTGCTGATGCAGAAATTCGAGATAGGTTCATTATTGGAGCTGATACAGCGGCATCGGATTTCGGTGGTGGCAGTGGTGCCACCACTGGTGCTGGCGCTGGCAAAGAACCCAATAGTGGAGAAGTTTGACCTTAGCTCCATTAGAGTGGTGTTGTCTGGGGCGGCGCCGCTGGGGAAGGAGTTGGAGGAAGCTCTCCAGACCAGGATTCCTCAAGCCGTTTTCGGTCAGGTTAGTGTGTATCACGGTATATACTATACATAGAGATAGGTCCCGTTTGTATTCGTTAAATTCATAATTATATATTTTTATATAAAATATAAATATAAATTTTTTAAATTTTAATACAGTTTTTTTAATTTTTAAGATAATTTTTTTAAATTCTAAAATAATAATAATAATATTAAAAAATAAATTTATCTTAACACATTTAAACTCATCCTATTTTCAAATTCAAACATGATATACTTTAAAAAGAGTAATGTCAGTATCTTTATGGAATTGGTCACGTGGTAATAATATCACATTAATTAAAATATTAAAAAAAAATATTAAAAGAATAAAAATATAGTAAAAAGTAAACAAAAATAAAAAATAAAAATAATTAAACTAAAAGATACGTAAATACAGGAGCAGAATCAGAATTTTGTGTTTGGAAAGATGATCGATAAAATATGCAATAAATATAAATTTTATAAGAATGATCATCAGTGATGAAAATGTCATATTTTGTTACTACCGAGTTCTCTAAATATATATTAATTTTCAAATTGTTCACGTTTTTTTTTTTAAAAAATCATTTATTTTTAAGTACTTGCTTATATTTTTCTATGATTTAAGAAAAATTTATAGGTTAAGAATAAATTTAATAATTTTCTAATAAGTAATGATGTAACGTTGTTAAATTTTTAATAAACTATATTTCATAATTATACAAGTTAGACTGAAACTAAATAAATGAGTATAATCAATCAATTTTATAATCATATAAATTTATAATTAATTTTTTTATTAGAATTAGATTGTTAGTTGAGTAATCGTGAGATTATGTGAGTTAAAATTTGAATTTAAGTGAAATTAAAAATTAGAATATAAATAGGTATATATTAAGATTTAGATGAATAATTTTAGCAAAAAAAATTTGATGCGGCAATTTTTATTTATTTTTAATTTGAGAGAGAATTTTAATTATATATATATATAATTATATTTATATATATTTATATTATAAATTAATTTTTAAAAAACTTTGGGAGGCTCAATCACTAAGCTGGGTCCGCCCCTGCATAAATATAATATTTATATATGATATATACACAAAAAATATACAATTCATATACAAATAATATTTTTAGTTAGAAAAAGATTAGAAAAAAAAATAATCCTATAAATTAATATGATTTAATATGGTATAATAGATTATAAAATTATTTTTATTATAAAATAAATTTAACAGATTATTTTTTTTACAAATTTTTTTATTTTTTATGAATATAATACTACTATATATATATATGATGACTCGAATGCAAGGAATAGTTTTCTAGTGATAATATTTTATTTAGGTTTGTTCATCAGGTTTAGGATTCGAAAATTTAAATTTAAATAATAAGTAGCTTTCTTAAATATTTTAAATAAAAGTATCAAAATTATTAAAAAAAAAATCTTGAGCTAGGTTGGGAAAAATCGGCCCAAATGAAAAATTCGGCCCAAATGAACATACACAATTTTATTATAATATGAGTAATGATATGGGCCTGCAGTGGGGCTCCTTTGCGTTTTTATATATAATTTATTTTATACTGTTTTGAGATTATTATTATTTTTTTAAAAAATGATAAAAGTGGGCGGGTAAAGCATTTTTTTTTCTAGTTACAATGGCAGATTTAAAAAAAAAAAAAGAATATTTTCTATCGAAATTCTGGGATTTGGAAGAAATATATATTGAATATTGAAGATGGAAAATGGATGCAGGGATATGGGATGACAGAGGCAGGGCCGGTGCTATCGATGTGCCTAGGATTCGCAAAGCAGCCATTTCCAACCAAGTCAGGCTCATGCGGCACAGTAGTTAGAAATGCAGAGCTCAAAGTCATTGACCCTGAAAATGGTTCTTCCTTTGGCTTTAATCAACCTGGCGAGATTTGCATTCGTGGATCTCAGATTATGAAGGGTACTCCTAATTCCTTCCTTTAAATTGTCTTAAAAATGATGAATTTAATGCCTTTAATAATTGTTATTATAATCCAATTGCTTCTCTTAATTCTCAATTAATTAAAAAATCACAGGATATTTGAACGATCCAGAGGCAACAGCAAGCACCATAGATGAAGAAGGTTGGCTCCACACAGGTGACATAGGCTACGTAGATGATGACTACGAGATTTTTATTGTTGACAGAGTGAAGGAGCTCATCAAATTCAAAGGCTTCCAGGCATGTCTAGCTTCTCCACAATTTGTGCCATGTTTGTTTCTTGAGAAAATATTTATGTTTTGAAATGTTTTTTTCGTATTTTTATTCTTGTATTTCAGGTGCCCCCAGCTGAGCTTGAGGCACTTCTAGTCAGCCACCCATCAATTGCGGATGCAGCTGTTGTACCGTAAGCTCAATATTAGACTTACATACTCTTTAACTTGTTAAAGCTTTCCTAAGTGCAAGAAATAAATTTGTCTAAAATTTCTAATGTTAACAGGCAAAAACACGACGTTGCCGGGGAGGTTCCGGTTGCATTCGTGGTCCGATCAAATGGGTTTGAACTCACAGAAGAAGCAGTGAAAGAATTCGTAGCAAAACAGGTATAAAGAAATATGAAAAATTCTATACACCATATTACCATTCCACTCTCATATCCTACTATATAAGATGTTGAACATTTATCAGTACTATTGGATGACCATTTGTTCAATAATTCTTTATTATTTAATATTAATAAATATGTTACATCTTATATAATATGATAAAAATAGAATGAGAATATGACTAATAACATTACTCAAAAGAATATTATTGCCTCAGTTCTCTCTCCTCTAAAGCAATCAATTTTATTTTTATTTTTTGGTATCAAACAGGTGGTGTTCTACAAGAGACTGCACAAGGTCTACTTTGTTCATGCAATTCCAAAGTCTCCCTCTGGAAAAATTCTAAGGAAAGATCTTAGAGCCAAGTTGGCTACATCTTCTCCTTTGCCTTAAAACCCTCTTTCTTTATTAATTAGCGCATTGAGGAAATTCTCTATATATCTTACCTTCATCACAACAGGACAGAGAAGTCATCATCCATATCCATTATCCAAGCAATGCTATTTTTCTCTCTTTTTTTTTTTTTTTTTTTCTATTTCATTTTCTCTTTATTTTCGTGAATGTGTTGTAATTTTGATGTGAAGTCACTACATTGTTTTTCATAATAAAATTGAATAAGATATGATTACTAATTAATTATAATTAAATTATCTTTTTAGTAGTTTGAAATGCAAAGTGAAAAATGCTAATACTTGAAGGTGGAAGGTAGATTTTCCCTATAGTATCTAAAAGTTCCAGACTTGACACGATACAAAATGTTAGTACTTTGTAGGTGAAAGGTGCACTGGGTCGTGTCCAAGTTAACGTAATAAAAGTTAATTACTAAAGGAGTTAAGTGGATTGTACCTGGTCATCCGTTAATTAAATGGATTGTGTTCGAATTTTATGGTCCGACCTGTTTAATTAAACGAGTTGAGTTTGAATTGACGTATATAGTCTAATATTTATATATCCATGACTTGATAGGATCCGCCAGCACGAATTGCATCCAACTTGAAAACTTTAACCTATGAATGGCAAAATGTAGTCATTTATTCAAGACGTCCACCAACTCATAAGGGTTGTACAAGCTTTCAAAGCTACCTGCATGGGAATCTGGCGTACTGGAAAAGAAAAGAAAAAAAAAAAAAAAAAATTCTGAAGTCCTCATAAAATAGCATGAAAAAGAGTTTGTTTTAAGGTGCATCACGATGTAACTTTTTTTTATGACAATGTTCACTTTCCCTTGTAATGACATGCACATGGATTATCAGCGAATTTATCTCTAAAATATAATAAAATTCATAACCAATCTGTTTGGTTATGTACAAATAAAATTAAACTTGAATATCCTTAAATATTACCATTCCACCAAGAGCTTAAAAAATGTTATTCGCATAATGACAGATACTAATAATAATTTTGAAAGAAATAAAATATTTTCGAGAGAGAATAATTTCGAAATCTGTTTCTCTGATTATAAATTTGCAAGCCATGGAGTTTGATTATCTATGACACTTTTGTAAGAATTTGGGAGAACATTCTATAATAAAAGAATTATTAGAACACTTACTTCTGGTCATTGTTGAACAAGTATGCACAGTAATCAATTACTTCTTGATTATGAACCCTCACAGATTGAAATATGGAGAGTATTGGAGAATGATTTTTAGTCTATCTCTCGATGTGATTGATGGAGAATCACATGCCTTATTTATAGATAGACTAAGACCCCTTTCCACTAAGAATTGTTTCCTTCCATCAAGGAGTGTGACTTTTGACTTTTAAATGAGTAGTATCTTTATTTTTTTTTAATTACCTGAGTTTTTAATATAAATATAAAACTATTATAACAAATAAATATATAATATATTTAAAGAGGTATGACACGTAAGCCATCTTTAAATCTCTTACAAGGAGACGTGTTCTTTCATTCTCCCACTTGACTTAGGTGACAGTCATTTAAAATCATCTGGATAACCAAAAACCGAATATGACCACATATAAACCTACTCAAACCATAACCTTTAGAAGAAAAATATAATACATGAATCATGGCGGTTATGTTATTATATCAATATTTCTTTCCATGTATTACATTGAATTAATTTTTCTAAATAATTTTTCATATGTGGTACATCTCTTTATGAATGACTTCCTATAAGTCATTCTGGATCTACACTTTATAGAATGAGAGTAAATACTTTATATGCACAAATAAAAATATTAATTATTGACAACAAATATTGTATACAATGAACAAATCAACCATAAAATGAGCTTATCAATCTCATGCTCTCTACATGTTTCAAAACATCTTTATTGAGAGTCCTTTTGTCATGGGGTCTGCAATCATAAATGACGTACTTGTATGCTCTATTGAGACTTCTTGATCCTTAACTCTCTCTCAGACAGCAAGAAACTTTATGTCAATATGTTTACTTTTGCTCCCACTCTTGTTATTTTTTGAAAAGAAAACTGCTGCTATATTATCACAGTAAACTCTCAAAGGTTTAGATATTGAATACATAACTCGAAACCCTGTGATAAAACTCTTCAACCATTTGGCATGTGATTCAATGATTGTCTGTTTAATACTCTTTCATGATATGTCACCTTTAGCCAACACGAAGACATAACCTGAAGTAGACTTTCTGGAGTTTTGACAACCAGCAAAATTTGAGTCTGAATATCCAACCACTTCTAGACAATCAACATACTTATAAGTAAGCATATGATTCTTGGTTCCTTGTAAATATCTCGTAACAGTTTTAGCAGCCTTCCAATGTTCTATTCCAGGATTACTTTGGTATCTTCCTAACATTCCTACAGCATATGCAATATCAGGTCTTATACAAACCTGTGCATACATTAAACTACCAACTGCAGATGCATATGAAATATTTTCTAATTCTTTCTTTTCCAAAGTATTTTTCGGACATTGATTTAAACTGAATTTATCACCCTTTAATATGGGTGGTGCATTGGATGTACATTCATTCATTCTGAATTTTTTCAATAGCTTTTCAATGTAGGCTTTATGAGAAAGTCCTAAAATCCTTTTAGACCTATCTCGATGAATCTCTATGCCTAAAACATAAGAGAATTCACCTAGATGCTTCATTTCAAATCTTTGGAATAGAAACTTTTTGGTGTCATGTAATAAACCCAAATCATTAGTTGCAAGCAAAATATCATCAATATATAGGACTAAGAAAATAAACTTACTCCCACTAAATTTTTGGTATATGCAGTTATCCACAATATTCTCTATAAAACCAATGAGGTAATAACATCATGAAACTTCAAATACCATTGGCAAGATGCTTGTTTTAGTCCATAAATTGATTTCTTTAATTTGCAAACTAAATGATCACCTTTATCAGAATGAAACCTTTCAGGTTGCTTCATATATATTTCTTCTTCAAGTGTCTCATTCAAAAATGCCGTTTTCACTTCCATTTAATGTAGCTCTAAATCAAAATGAGCTACTAATGCCATAATCAATCTAAATGAATCATTCTTAGAAACTAGAGAGAAAGTATCGTGGTAGTTAATACCTTCTCTTTGTGTAAATCTTTTAGCTACAAGTTTGGCTTTATATCTATTGATATTACCTTTTGAGTCTCTCTTGGTTTTATAAACCCATTTACAGCCAATAACTTTAACTCCTTTAGGCAATTCGACAATTTCTCAAACTTGATTTTTAGCCATAGTATCATGCCAAAACTTGATCAATCTTCTATCATAATATCATGCCAAAATTTTGAATATTCTCCACTCATGTATGTGAAAATGAGATGAGATCATCTTTAGGTCCCATATCAAAGTTAGACTCTAATAAGTATACATAGTAATCATCAGAAATAACAGGCTTCCTTGTTCTAGAGGATCTTCTTAATTATACAGTTTCATCCATATTTTGTGGATGTTGGACTGTAGAGTCAAAATTTGTATGTTCCTCATGAAGTGGTAGTAGTTCTTGAATTGACTGAGTTTTAAGGTTATTAGATTAATTTGCTTGAATGTCAATCATTTTATTTTCATGCACGGATGTAATCTCTGAATTCCGTGTTTCTTCCCACTCTATCTTTCGAGAAATATTACTCCCACTTATTCCAAAATTCTCAATAAATTTTGTATTTTTGGCTTCCACAATTCTAGGTGTATGTAAGGGATAGTAAAATCTATAAACCTTAGAAATTTCTGCATAGCCAATGAAATAGCCACTGACTGTCCTTAGATCTAATTTCTTTAGTTGTGGATTATAAACCTTAACTTCAACTTGACAACCTATATGCGCATATGTCTTAAACTAGGTTTCCATCCTTTCCATAACTCAAATGGTGTTTTGGGAACAACCTTGGATGAAATTCTATTTAAGATATATATTGCAGTTTTTAAGGTCTCACTCTACAAGTATAAAGGAAGATTACAATTACTTAGCATATTTCGTACCATATCCATAAGGGTACGGTTTTGCCTTTCAGCAACACCATTTTGGTAAGGTGAACCTTGTGTTGTATACTGAATAATAATTCCTTATTCCTTAAGAGAATTTGCAAATGGACCTAGATGTTGCCTTGACTCTGTATTTTTACCATAATATTCTCCACCCTTGTTAGATCTTACGATCTTTATTTTATTTTCTAATTGTTTCTCTACTTCCATTTTATATATTTTAAAAGTATCTAGTGCTTCAGATTTATCAAAAGGGAGGTAAAGATACATAAATCGTGAATAGTCATCAATAAATGAGATAAAATATCTCTAACCATTCATACAAGGGGTATTAAATGGTCTATAGATGTCAGTGTGTATGATCCCAAGGATTTTCTCACTCCTCTTGACACCTTTACTGATTTTGTTGGTTTGCTTATCATTTATGCAATCCACACAAGTACCAAAATCTTTAAAATCTAAAGTCTTTAAGACTCTTATCATCAATTAATCTTTTAATTCTCTATATGGAGATATGTCCCAATCTCCTATGCCATAATATAGAGGAGGACTCATCAATAATATTACGCTTAATACCAACATCATCATGTAGAGTTAATAGATTACTTTCAAAAACAGAATTTAAATTTAATTTGTACAAACCATTAATCAAGGTCTCAGAACCTACAAATGTGGAGTTTTGAAAAACATAAACATTTGATTTTACAAAATTAAATTAAAATCCCAAAAGTACTAATCTAGATATAGAGACCAAGATTTTAGAAAAAGAATGTACATAAAATGTGTTTTCAAGATTCAAAATATAACCATTATTTAAAATAAATCTAAAGCCTACAGCCTCAACATGCGAACGCATCCCATTTCTTGAGTAGATGCCTTGTTCACTTTCCATCGGTTTCCTTAGGCTGAGAAAACCCTACATGATGTTGACAACATGAATTGAAGTACCCGAATCAATCCAACATGTATTATTATGAGAGTCTACAAAATTGGATTCATAACACACAAGAAAATTGAGATTACCATTCTTCTCAAATCATGCTTTATACTTTATGCAATCTTTCTTTTTGTGCCATTTCTTTTTGCATAAGAAGCATGTATCATTGTCTTTATAGCGTTTGAATATCACTTTCCCATCCTTCTTCCACTTATTGACACTTTTGCATTTCTTCCATTGTCCCTTCTTTTGAGTGACAAAATGAACACTCTCAATATTTTCATATTTCAATCTCTCTTCTTCTTGTACACACATAGTTAAAAGTTTATTTATGGATCACTTTTCCTTATGTGTGTTGTATAAAATTTTGAATGGTCCATATTTTGTAGGAAGAGAATTGAGTATGAAATGGATAAGGAATGACTCTGAGATCTCAATTTCTAAAGACTTAAGTTGGGCTGCAATATCCCTCATTTCCATTATGTGTTCACGCACGATTCTGGATCTACTATGCTTTATAACTGATAATTTGTTCATTAAGGTACTGGCCTATACTTTATCAGAACTAACAAATTGCTCGTCAATAGCCTTAATGTAGTCCTTGACTTTGTCACATTCTCGGATTGAACCTCTAATGCTCTTACTCACATGTGACTTAATGAGCATTAGACTTAATCGGTTAGATCGCTCCCACTTTTCATAAGTAGTTTTATCTACCAATGAACTTGACTCAGTGGGTATAGGTGGTTCATCCACATGAAGTGCCAAATCTAAATCCATATACCCTAATGTCAAAAGAATATTTTCTTTTTAGTTTGAAAAATTATCCCCATTCAAAATTGGAATATGAGAAGATTCACTATTTAAAATAGAAGGCATAATAGCTGTAATAATATAACTAAGAACATATATTAATGCTTTGAATCAAACAATAATTATAATTTGAATTGACCAATGTCTAATTCAAAAAGCAAATCTAAATCTTCCCGTAGGTAAAGATTGCAATATGCATAAAACTTACTTATATGTATTTTTTTATAATAAGACTAGTGATATATAAATATCTAGGAAAAAGAAATTCTACACCTGTAGGTATAAGAAATCTTTTTTTCCTAATATCTTTTCACTATCTTATTCTAATTAAATCATTATCTTTTATAATAATTACCTCCCTGTAGGACTAAATAATTATTATAATAATTTAATTGTAATTAAAAAATGCCATTATAAAGTCATACAATCAAATATATTAAAAATATTATGTCTTGAGATACTGTGACTATTCTCAATACATAATAATATTTATTTTAATATGACATCACAAATAAATTCATGATTACATAAACTAATCGAAAACCAAAATGATTCAAAATATAATAAACTAAAACTGATATATATATAAATCAAGCCGAAACGGAATATTTCGGTTCCGTTTCGTTCCGGTGTTCTATTTCGGGATAGATATTATATGAATAAATTATATATATATAATAACTTCATTCTAAAATAAACATATGTACACAAATATTCAAAGCATACATGCTTGATAAAATTAATAATATTTTTCAACAGTCAATACAAGCTTTAGAGACATATTTTGAAATATAACACAATATCATAAGTTCTCAATCCAACATATACTCCTCGTCTTCAACGAGACGATAAGGATCAATAAGTGGAACATTATTCAAAACATTTTCTTCAATATCATCATCATCATCAAGATCAACATTATCACAATCTTCTAAATTTAGTGAGCCTAATGGCTCCTCAATACATCTCCAATTTAAGTCTTATCCTTCAATAAGTTCTGGTTCTTCTCCAACCCATTCTTCCATCAAGTCAATATTCTCAAGATTGATTGGATCAAAAGCATCTCTTCCCCTTCTTATATTTCTGCCAAAATAAAAGTCACAGATAAGTATAAGTGTTACATAATTTTTCAAAAGTAAATAAATTATTATTTTGGAAAAAAATTTACCCTTCACGTAACTTCAAGTTATAACGTACAAATACTAAGTCATTCAATCGTTTATGCTCTAATCTATTCCTCTTCTTTGAATGAATAAATTCAAATGTACTCCAATTTTTTTCACAATCAGTTGCACTACAACATTGACTTAGTATGCAAACTGCAAACCTTTGAAGAGTTGGAACCTCGATTCCATAATTAGTCCACTATGCAATTATAGTAAAAAAGAAATAATAAATTATTACTTAAAAACAAATAAAAGAATTTAAAGATAAATTCACACTAATTAACAAAGTGTATGGAAGTTACCTAGACAAACTTTTGTACGCTGACGAATTGCTAAAAGTTTCCCAAAATCACCGTTTGCATTTTTATACAATTCAACTTCTTCCATGATTTTGTCTTGCTTATCAGTATCAAGTTCCAACTTTATAACACAACTCATAAATCCTCTTAAAACATCATTTTTACTTTTAAAGCAAGGGTTGAAGTAAATTCCAGGATTAAGAAAACAACATGCTGCATGTAATGGACTATGAAGCTGCTTATCCCACCTAGCATCAATGATCCTGATGAATGGCATAAATGCAGTAACTTTTTTCTTCAATCTTGCTTTTATATTTTCTTTGGCTCTCTCCATTGCATTATACAAATATCCCATTGCAGGCTTCTCTTCTCCATCAACAAGTCGTAATACTTGAACCAAAGGTTCACTGACCTTTACAATAAACTGACACTGAATCCAAAACTCTCCATCTTCTAAAACAATGGCTATTTCCTTCCCTACGCTACTTTTAGAATAACTTGATGCAACCCACTTATCACAAGTAAACATCTGTCTAAGCTCTTTTTTAAACAAAAGTAAACATTGGATACTTATAAAATTTGTAGCAAATCTTGTGACTGTAGGGCGACATAAATCACGACCGTTGGTGAAGTCTTTTCTCGTCAAAACCAAAACCCAAGCATGGTTGTAAATGAATTTTGTTAGTTTTCTTGCCTTCTTTATAGTTTCATCAATAATAGGAAAATGCTTGAGATCACACAAATTCTCTAACATCAGATCTATACAATGAGCAGCACAAGGGGATAAAAAAAAAAGAACCATGCTTTTGCTGTAATTTTTTTCCCGCAGCCTTATAACTTGCATCATTGTCCGTTATGAACTGCACAACATTCTCAACCCCAACTTCTTGAACAACTTCATCAAAGATATTAAATAGTGTTTAGAATCTTTTCTAAGGCCCGATGCATCAATAGACTTCAAAAACATTGTACCTTTTGGACAATAAACTAAAAAGTTAATTATTAGTTGTTGCCTCTGGTTTGTCCAACCATCTGCCATTAGTGAACAACCATTTTTTCTTCCAAGATGCTTTAATAAACGAAAGATATTTTTGAACCTCAGTCACAAAATTTTTCAAAAGATGTCCTCTCAATTCATACAAAGAAGGACCCTTAAATCTTGACCCGATGGCAGCTATGACATCAATAGCAGGCCGATAAAACTTAGATTGAGATGCATTAAAAGGTAAATTAGCATCATACCACCAATTTGCTATAGCCATCTTTGCTTTATCAAGCATCTCCTTTGAACACATAGTACTTTTAATATAAGGCTGAGACCCAGGAGTTGTTTTTGGAGCGAAAAATTTATTTATACCCTTTGTTGACTTTTCGCCTACTTTCTCATTCCCTTTCCCTTTTGAACTATGAATGTATCCTCCATCATCATCAGTAACATCAATATTAATATCATCATATGTTAAATCGATAGGACTTCTAATCTGTGAGTTTATTTTTCTTTTCTTCTCTTTGTTTTTTTTTCATTTCATTGACTAACTCTTTCATTTGCCATCTTATATCAGCAGGGACTTTTACATGCTTCTACATCACCTGGAATCCCACCCAGATGGTACTTCAATCTTGTGACTCCACCACCTCTAATTATCTTGTTGCAATAAATACATTCAGTACTACTTCTTGCCCCTGGCACTGCACGTGCATGGGCCCATGCTGGATCCTCTGATCTAGAAGGAGCAAGTGCCATAGATGTAGCACTATTTGATTGATAACTAGACATTTATAATTTTATATACCCCTACATAATTATAAAAATTGGATTAATTCTATTTTAAGCACCAACAGTAATAAAGACACCAAATGGAGGAACTATCAAATGGATAATTTATGCACTAATAGTCTAAATTCTAATACAAATGGAGAAACCATCAAGTCAAGCACCAACGCCAGAACCAAGCTAGTCTACAGTAACCATCAAGAAAAAATATTCAACTTTAAAAAATAAATATACAGAACAAATTCATTTACACACTTTCAAAAATAAATATACAGAACACATAAAAAATAAAAAAATTAGCCTAAAGAATCAATAATATCTAAATGAATTTATAAAATAAAATAACATGAATAAATTTACTTAATCTACGGTAACATGAATAAATAACATGAATAAATTTACTCAAGAATTCAAGTCAATGGCTTCCAAAATTACCAAATTTTGTTTATAAAAAATATAAAAATTATGCCAAAGAATCAATAATATCTAACTAATTTATAAAATAAAATAACATGAATTTATCTACTCGGCGGGCAAAGGAAAAAGCAGAGGGAAAGCAAATCCTAAACGAGCTAATGGAAAGCATATCGAGTCATTGACTAACCTAGTGGAGTCGTGGACCTCTCCTTTATTTCTGGCGATTCGCGTCTTGACGTTGGCGACCAGAGGCTCAGAAGCAGCTACGGATGGAGGCGGCGTCGCAAAGGAGACAGTTTTGGGCCGTGGGTGTGGCTCGGCAGTGGGCGATGGAGAAGGCACAGGAAGTGAATCGGGAAGCCGCAAAGGCGTGGGCGTCGTCGGCAAAGGCAGTGACCGTTCGCTCGGCAGTGGACATCGGCGATGAGACCGTCGACAAGATCAAGGGCGTACAGCATAGGGCTTAGGGTTGAGAACTTGAGAAATGAGAATGGAATGCGAAAATTAGTCTCAAACGTCGAAATGAAGATTAGGAAATAGAAAAATTAATAAAATAAAAAAGAAAGTAAATATATTTACAAAATTGCCATTAATGATGTTCCGGTCCGGAATATGATATTTCGGCCGGAATCCGGAATTTAATCCGGTGCGGAATGCAGGGTCTATCCGTTCCAATTACTGTTCCGGAATGGTAAATTCCGGCCGTTTCGACCGGAACGGAACGGAATTTAAACTTTGATATATATATATATATATATATATATTAACCAAGCCGAGACTTCTAATTGGATTTGGGTTACTATTTTTTATATATAAAGCCATCAATACCATAAATGTGACTTTTGACATTTTCATAAAATCTAAACAAACATCTACTTTGATTAACCCTTATGGCGTGGTGCAGAATGAACTCTAAGAGACAATACAACACATGCTTAGCAAATCAAAGTCAGACGCAATACTAAACCGAATGTAATTTGATATATATATTTTAATACTAAGGATGAAAAACTGTTTCATTAATTTTCGCAGGTTGGATTTCAAATGCCAATCATTTTCCAATTTTTCAAATAAAAAATTTGAAGATGAAAAACTGCTTCGTTAATATGCAAAACCGCTTCATTAATATCTATCATTGCCTTTTCGCATCAAAAGGTATTATTTTTCGATAATTTCAAAAAAAGATGAAGCGATTTGAAAATTTCAATCATGCAAAAAATTTCGTATATGCAAACCTACCTCGTGAGATTATAAACATGAAAATAATCTTAAAACCACTTCAAGAAAATGCGTAAAATTTTGATTTCTGTCTAAAACTGGACAGATTTAACAAATTTAAAGATTTTTGATTTCTAAATGATTCAAACGAACATGTGAGAAATCGTAAGATCTCAATTTCAACAAAATTAACAATTTACATATCTAAATAAACTTAGATATATAAACATGATTCCACCAACAAACAATACACATAATAATCAAAAAACATACTAAACAACATGATACAAGAGATTGCTCTGATATCACTATTGTAAGAATTTATGAGAACATTTCATAATAAAAGAGTCATTAGAATACTTACTTCTGGCCATTGTTGATCAAGTATGCGCATGAATCAATTTTTCTTGATTATGAACCCTCACAGATTATAATATGGAGAGTATTGGAGAAGGATTTTTAGTTTATCTCTCTTTACGTTGATGGATGTGACTGATGGAAAATCAAATGTTCTATTTATAGATAGACTAAGATTCATTTCCACTAAGAGTTATTTCCTTCTAAGAAGGAATGTGACTTTTGACTATTAAATGATTAATATCTCTATTTTTTTAATTACCCAGAGTTTTTAATATAAATATAAAAATATTATAATAAATGAATATATGATATGTTTAAAGAGGTATGACAGTACGTAAGCCATTCTTAAGTTTTCTACAAAGAAATGTGTTCTTTTAACTTTTTGTTTGACTAATATTGGACTCGAATAGCCAAGATCTTTTGGATTAATTGACAACACCTTGACTTCTAACTCTGAGAACCAAGGATCTAATCCTCCCACTCTGATCAGATGGAAAGAAAAAAAGAAGATCGGACTTGGATAGGTGCATATATGTTGCACCCGCTGCCTGTCCACACAACATTAAAATGCTTTCTTGACATGGGGTGGCAATATTGGTGCTTACTAACACTAAGCCATTTACCAATTATAATTGATAAAGTCAACTCAAATTGTTATAACCATCATAAGCATATGGTTATAAATTTTCCTTAAATTCTATTTTTCTAAAAGAGAAATAATATTTGTAAACATAAAGTGTCAAATACAATACAATTTTTTTTTTTGACAAAAGTGAATAAATATAGAATCACATGAAAAAATTAATTTTTTTAATAGTGAACCATACTCTTTTTTAAAACATTTATTTGATACTTATATATTCCATAACTATATATAGTATTACTCTTTTAAAGTATTATGATATTTAAGTTAGAGGACTAACGAGTATAGAATTGTAAACTGAAAAATGTTAGTTTGCCCACATCTTTTGAGGCTAAATGAATTTTATTTTATTTTTTAATTTTTTTATATAATAATTAAAGAAGTAATTATTAATATATTAATTATTTTTTATATTTTTTATATTTTTTAAAAAATATCTTAAAATAATAAAAAAAAAAGAAGAAAAAAGATAAATTTTACCTATATGTGACCTGGAGCAATAAGCTCTAGGCGACATTGTAGAATGGTCCTCGCTAATTATAGAATATTTAATAAAGGGTACAAAGAAATCCACCTCACTTGGATATATGCAGTGGTGTAAAACAAAAAAGAAAATCGGTAAATTGGCAGAACCAGTCCAAACTGGACCAATTAAACCGGGTTTGAACCATTCTGATTCGGAATTGATTTTTAAAAGTACAAAATCGATAAAATTCGGTCTAGTTCCAATTCCTTTCATTTTGAATCGGATAGAATCGGACTGGTCCTAATAACTATATATATTACATTATTTTTTACTATTATATATAATATGTTTTTACATTTTATATATTTTCTATATAATATATAATAACATAATCATATATAAATAATATTATAATATTTATTAAATAACAGTTTAATTTTAAACATGAGATTAAAACAATATTTTTTATATCAGTTTTTATATAAATATATCTTTTTATATAACGGTTCTTTTATATAATATTTTTTTTACAAAATCAATAAGACCGATTCAATTTTATATTTTAACTAAAATCGTACCAAATCAAACCACTTACACTCTTAGATAAATTACCTTAGCTTGGTGCTTTCTTTGTACGGGCGGATAGGTGATGGGTAGTTGCTCATCCTGTCCTTGCTTGTGCTAAGGTATAGTTGGTCCAATCGAGTTGAGGAGAATTTGGGCTAGGCCGATTTTTTTAATCTATTAAAAGATTGGATTGGACTGGACCGATAAGGTCTTTGGACCGAACATGACCGCTTTGATTCGATCCTATCAGTTTTATCGGGATGTTTTGGTCCTGGTCAAAATTTTCAATTCCATGTAGAGCGACACTATTTTCTTGTTTGAGTAGTATTATTCTTTGTTACACTTAGATAAAATTACGTTTTGTAATGAATCAGTCGGCTACCGTCGGCAGCCGCCCCTGTCCCACCACTAAAATTATGTGAATGACCCCACCATTATTATTTTAAATTCTGCATAGTGACTTGCATAGTAACTTGCATAGTAATTTCAAAGCTTATAAATAGGGGATTCAGTTGTAATGAAATTCATAAGAAAATATAGAGAGAGAAAGAAAGTTTCAGTTTTTAAGAGTTTCAGAGAGAATTTCTTATTTTTCTTTTGCAATAGTAGTTTCTTTCTTTAGTTTTATAACACGTTATCAGCACGACGGTTCTACCAATTCTGAAGCTAGTGGCCTTATTCCTCTATAAGTTTTTCAATATATTATTTGAATTCTTTAATATATTTTATTGATGATTATCTGTGTGAATTTATAAATATGAGATACACATATTTATTTCATTATTTATATGTGTAGAAAATGGCAAATATTACAAAATTGGTATTTGTTGTTCTTGATATATCTGAGAAAAATTATTTATCTTGGATACTTGATGCTGAAATTCATCTTGATGCAATGAATCTGGGAGAAACTATTAAAGAAGGAAATCAAGCATCCCTGCAGGAACGTGCTAAATCAATGATTTTCCTTCGCCACCATCTTCATGAAGAATTGAAAACTGAATATCTCAGAGTAAAAAATCCCTATATTTTGTGGAGCAATTTAAGGGAGAGGTATGAATACCAGAAGACTGTCATACTCCCAAGAGCTCGTTCTCAATGGTTGCACCTGAGGTTGCAAGATTATAAAAGTGTTAGTGAGTATAATTCCGCACTTTTTAAAATAAGCTCAGTATTAAAATTATGCGGTGAGAAAATCACTGATGGTGATATGCTAGAGAAGACTTATTCTACATTTCATGCATCGAATGTGCTCCTGCAGCAGCAGTATCGAGAGAGAAAATTCAAGAAATATTCTGAACTTATATCATGTCTTCTAGTAGCTGAGCAGAATAATGAGCTCTTATTAGAAAGCCACCAGTCACGCCCTACTGGCTCAATATCATTCCCTGAAGTGAATGGTAATAGGTTTGCATCATTCTCAGAAGTGAATGGTGCATCCTTTAGAAGAAATCGGGGGCGTGGACGTGGTAGGAGAAATTATAGAAATGTTGGTCCCAAAAATGACAACATTAAAAGGGATAATAATATACCATATCACCAGAAGTGGTACAATTCAGAAAGGGGTAAAAATCCTCAGAATAATTCTTTAAAAAAAAGTGAAGAGGTGTGCCATAGATGTGGAATGACTGGACATTGGTCACGTACCTGTCATACGGCCAGACACTTAGCTGATTTATATCAAACTTCTATTAAAGGAAAGAATAAAGTGCATGGAACAAATTTAGTAGAACCATCAGATGATTTATTAGATTCAATAGATGTAGACGTTACTCATCTTGATGTATCTGATTTATTTAATCATTCTGAAGGTAGTATTGAACACTTAATTGGAGATGGAAGTGTTCCACTCAATTAATGTATTTTATTTCTATCAGTAATAAAAGTTTTGTAGAATCATGGATCATATTGATGAGCTTTTTATCTCTGAGTTGAATGATAAGATATATGTCTGGCTGATAGTACTACAACTCACACAATTCTCAAAGAAAAGAAATATTTTCAAAATCTAACACTAAGTAAAGCCTATGTCCATACCATATCAGGTTCATCGGATTTAATTGAGGGCTCCGGAAGAGCTTATATTGTGTTGCCTAATGGCACCAAATTTTGTATGGATGATGCTCTATTCTCTTCACAATCCAGAAGAAATTTATTGAGTTTCAAAGATATACGTCGTAATGATTACCATATTGAAACGACCAATGAAGGCAGTAAAGAGTATCTTCTTATTACTAAAACAATATCGGGCTAGAAGCTTGTATTAGAAAAACTGCCTGCTCTATGTTTTGGATTGTATTATACAAAAATGAGAACAATTGAATCATATGTAGTAATGCACCAGAAGTGCATTGACCATAAAGTATTTATGACTTGGCATGATCGCCTTGGACATCCGGGTTCTATAATGATGAGACGAATTATTGAAAATTCGCATGGGCATCCCTTAAAGAATCAAAAGATATTTTTACCCAATGAATCTCCGTGCTCTGCATGTTCTCAAGTAAGTTAATTATTAGACCATCTCCCTCAAAAGTCATTGTTGAATCTCCATTCTTTTTACAAAGGATTCACAGAGATATATGTGGGCCTATTCATCCATCAAATGGACCATTTAGATATTTTATAGTTCTAATTGATGCATCTAGTCAATGGTCACATGTTTGTCTTCTTTCCACTAGAAATGTTGCATTTGCTAGACTTCTTGCTCAGATAATTAAATTACGAGCACAATTTCCTGAGTATCCAATTAAGACCATTCGATTGGATAATGCAGGTGAATTTTCATCTCAAGTTTTTGATGATTATTGCATGTCAATAGGAATAGATGTTGAACATCTTGTTGCCCAAACACACACGCAAAACGGTTTAACTGAGTCTTTGATCAAAAGGCTTCAACTAATCGCTAGACCTTTACTTATGAAATCAAGATTACCTGTTTCTGCTTGGGGACATGCTATACTTCATTCAGCATCTCTAATTCGTATTAGACCATCTGCATATCATAAATATTCTCCATTACAGCTTGCATTTGGTCAACAACCAAATATTTCTCATCTTCGTACTTTTGGATGTGCTGTATATGTTCCAATTGCACCTCCACAATGTACAAAAATGGGCCCTCAACGTAGACTTGGGATATATGTTGGTTTTGATTCTCTATCCATTATTAGATACCTTGAACCCCTTACAGGGGATATATTTAAAGCACGTTTTGAGAATTGTCATTTTGACGAATCAAATTTTCCGTTAATGGGTAAAGAAAAGTCGGTGTCTGAAGCACGACAAGATATTACTTGGGATAATAAGACCCTGTCTCATTTTGATCCTCCTACAAATGAATGTAAATGGGAAATTCAAAGGATTATTCATTTGCAAAATGCTGCAAATCAGTTACCGGATGTATTTACTGACACTAAAGGTGTAGTAAAATCTTATATTTCTGCTGTTAATACTCCAGCAAGGATTGAAATCCCTGAATGACAAACTGTCAAAGCAGCAATAGGTGAATCTAAAACACGCCTGAAACGTGGAAGACCTATTGGTGTAAAAGACAAAATTTCCAGAAGGAAAAGAATACAAAATGAATTTGGTGTTCTTGAAGAACACGTACCCACAATACAGGCTACAAATATAATTGGTGCTCCTAAAGAGTTCAAATCTTCTATTCCAGAACCTCCTGAAGAGGAAACTCTTGAAGAGTATAAATCTCCTAAAAAGGGACCTCCTGAAGAGGTGTGTCATGAAATGTTTTCCCCGGAAGAGGAACAGGTACCTGAAAATAATGAGATCTCAATACATTTCATGAAAACTGGAGAAATTCTGGATATAAATAAAACTCTTGTCGACAACATATTTTCATATAAAATGGCCCTTGACATTACCATAAGTAATGAAGAAAGTGAGCCAAAAAGCGTCGAAGAATGTTGACGTAAAAATGATTGGCCAAAATGGAAAACAGCTATTAAAGCTGAATTAAATTCGCTAGCAAAACGAGAAGTATTTGGACCTGTTGTCCAAACACCAAAGGGTGTGATGCCTGTTGGATATAAGTGGGTATTTGTACGAAAACGTAATGAGAAAAATGAAATTGTGCGATACAAAGCACGGCTTGTTGTACAAGGTTTCCTGCAGAAACCCGGGATTGATTACGAAGAAACATACTCTCCAGTTATGGATGCAATCACATTTAGATTTTTGATTAGTCTGGTTGTTACAAAAGGATTAGAAATGCGGTTGATGGATGTAGTCACTGCATATTTATATGGATCCTTAGACCATGACATATATATGAAAATCCCTGAAGGATATAAGATGCCTGAAGCATCTACAAGCACATCTAGAAATATGTACTCAATCAGACTACAAAGATCTTTATATGGATTGAAGCAATCTGGACGCATGTGGTATAATCGCTTAAGCGAATATCTATTGAAAGAAGGATTTGAGAATAATCTTATATGCCCATGTGTTTTTATTAAGAAATCAGATACCGGATTTGTCATTATTGTGGTTTATGTTGATGATTTAAATATTGTGGGAACTCCTGAAAAGATCTCAAAAACCGTTATATATTTAAAGAATAAATTTGAAATGAAAGATCTTGGCAAAACAAAACTTTGTCTCGGCCTGCAACTTGAGCACTTGCCAAATGGAATTTTTATTCATCAGTCCATGTATACTGAAAAAGTCCTAAAACATTTTTATATGGATAAATCTCATCCCCTAAGTACTCTAATGATTGTTCGAACACTTGATGTGAAGAATGATCCATTCCGTCCTTGTGATGACGATGAAGAAATTCTTGGTCTTGAAGTACCATATCTCAGTGCAATTGAAGCTTTGATGTATCTTGCAAATTGCACTCGATCAGATATTACATTCTCAGTTAATCTGCTTGCAAGATATAGTTCTACACCAACTCGAAGGCATTGGAATGGCATTAAACATGTCCATCGTTACCTTCATGGTACGATTGATATGTGATTATTTTATCAACGTAGTTCAAGTCCAGAATTGATTGGGTATGCAGATGCAGGTTATCTTTCAAACCCACACAGAGGTAGATCTCAAACTGGATATTTATTTACTTATGGAGATACTGCCATATCATAGAGATCTGTTAAGCAGACACTATCTGCTACTTCTTCAAATCATTCAGAGATCATTGCTATTCATGAAACAAGTCGAGAGTGTATTTGGTTGAGATCAATTATTTAACATATCCAAGAAAAGTGTGGACTTCCCATGATCAATAATAGCCCAACAATCTTATATGAAGATAATACTGCTTGTATCACTCAATCAGAGGAGGATATATCAAAGGTGACAAAACCAAACATATTTCACCTAAATTCTTTTATACTCATGAACTTCAAGAGAAAGGTGAAATTGATGTCAAGCAGATACGATCTAGTGATAATCTGGCAGATTTATTCACAAAGGCGTTACCAACTTCCACATTCAAGAAGATTGTGCATAACATTGGAATGCGAAGACTCAAAGATATTTTGTCATGCACTTTTCAGGGGCAGTAAATGTACTGATTGTATTCTTTTTCCTTCGCTGAGGTTTTGTCCCACCGGGTTTTCCTCTGCAAGGTTTTAATGAGGCAATCTTAAAACACTTGTGGATACATAAGAAGACTGTACTCTTTTTCCTTCGCCATTGATTTTTCTTCCCACTGGGTTTTTACTTGGCAAGGTTTTAACGAGGCAGATTTTTTATGGGTGGTCATTCAAGAGAGAGTGTAATGAATCAGTCGGCTGCGGTCGGCAGCCGCCCCTATTCCACCAGTAAAATTATGTGGATGACCCCACCATTATTATTTTAAATTTTGCAGAGTGACTTGCATAGTAACTTGCATAGTAATTTCAAAGCCTATAAATAGGGGCTTTAGTTGTAATGAAATTCATAAGAAAATATAGAGAGAGAAAGAAAGTTTCAGTTCTTAAGAGTTTCAGAGAGAATTTCTTATTTTTCTTTTGCAATAGTAGTTTCTTTCTTTAGTTTTATAACATGTTTTCATTTTTTTTTTCAATTTTCTTATTCATATTTTTATTATTATTTTAAAATATTTTAAAAAAACATAAAAAAATTATCAATACACTAATAATTACTTTCTTAATTATTAAAATAAAATAAAATAAAATAAAATGTATGAGGTGTTAAAATAAGGGGTAAAAATAAGTGAGCAAAACAATATTTTTCTTTTTGATATAATTTAATTAATTAATAGTTTTTTTCCTTGAGAAAAATGGGAGTTGGGAGTGGCTAGTGTAGCAACCTTCTCTACGCGTGATCATAGGAATCCCTTTCCACCGTAAAATGTCCGGATTAAACCATAGTTATTGTCCCAAAGATGAGTATAACACCACAACACACCCAAAGCCTTTAGTTGGTCCAAAGCCCATTTCATGATCCAAAGATCATGTTTCAATATCACAAATAGTTTCAACTTATATTCTCACTCGAACCATTGACTTTGAAGTTATGAAATACCATTTGGTACCAATAAAGTTACTATCTTGGTGGTGTAATTAATGGTTATGTTGTTTAATTATATAGTTAACTAATTATGTATTATATTTAAGTATAATAAATTAATAATATTAATAGTATGTATACTGCCAAATTAATACTTAATACATTGTCTTAAAATTCTTAAATTTTTAAATAATCTAAGCATAAGTAATTAGGTTAGAAAAGAATTAAATAATTATTTATAATTTCTTAGAAGAACATAACAACTTAGTTTTGTTTTAACTTATTTCCTTCTTGGATCCAAATTGATAGATTCTTTAATCCGTCTGATCTGATCTGGACAATTAAACCGTTCATTGTTTTCTTGATCCGAAAGAAACATCTACACTTATCCGTTTAGATTCAAAGATCATATGAAATGAATTTAGTAAAAGATAAAAAATTAAATAAAAATTGTTAAAATATTATTTGTTGATATTATTATTATTTTTAGATTTGAAAAAATTGTATTATTTATTATATTTTGTGTGAAACTTAAAAAAATTATAATGATGCAAAAATAAGATGTGATGAGTTTGAATCCAAACGATGGTTTAATTTGAGAGAAATGGGCCAAGTGGCCATATGTCCTCTTCTCGGCCTATCTACTACTAACCAGATTGATCAACTCATTTGTTTATGTTTTTAGAGTCCTCTCATTAGATTAATTGTCTGGTTTGCTTACAAGACACACATATTTTCAGATCATATTATTTTATTTTATCTCATCTAATCATTATATTTTTTTCAAGTCTTAATATAAAATAATATAAACAATTTAATTTTTTAAAATCTCAATACAAAAATCATATTAAAAAAAATATATTATAACAATATTTTATTTCTTTTCACTTTAATCTCAAATTATCTCAATCTCATATATGAAAATATACCACGCCTAAATGTCAAATCTATCTTATATTTAGGTAATAAGCCCTAAAATAAGGTAACATTAAATTAGTTAAAATCCAAACCTTTAGCTATAGTATTGCCAAATTTATTTATATCTTTGGCAATCGCTTTATATTAAGCTAACCGTCTATTTTATTAATTTCTGTTCACTCTTATTTATGTAAATGGTTATTTTATTAATTTCTTTGGCAATCACTATATAAAGAGCAAATGTCTATATTCATGAAAATGTTTATTTTATTAAATAGATTTTTTTAAATTCTTAATTAGTAATTTAATTAAACTGAAATATGATTACTAATTAATTTTTAACCCATAATTTATTTATAATATAATTATTAATTAACATATAATAGATAGAATAGTAAAATATGATATAATAAAATAAAATAATAATTACAAAAAAGTAAATATTTTTAATTATTAATTAGTCATTATTATATGATGAATAAATGGTTAATTTAATGTAGAGATTTGATGTAAATAATTAAAAAAAAATTATTATTATATTATTTTATTTTTATATAATAAAAAAATAACTAATCTAATATGAATATTTATATAAATGGAATAGTCAAAAGGTAAATTCTTCTTAACATTAATTAAAATTGTTTTTTATCTTTAAACAATCGAATGAAAATGCTATTAAAACACTGATATTGGCTTGGCCAAAATGCACTGCATCTAGATTTATGGCTTTTTATCTCTTAAGTCTTAGATTTGCTGCATTGGAGTAGTCATAACCTGCTAGCTTGACATTTGAGCTATAGTATATGCAAACTCATCTCCATCTTTGGCGTAATATATTCATAGCCAAAAGAATATTTTATTCCAATAATTTAGGTTGAGGAAAAATTATAGTTGAGCAATAGGTTGAAGAAAAATAATAATTTAAGTAAAAATTACATTATTAATTAACGTATAGTTAGTTTCGTTGTAAAATATGAAAAAAGTAAAAAATAATATTATTTAAAAAATAATATTATATTATTATTTTAACTGATCCATATAGTGTTTGAATGGTTTTATTTTAGATAATGATAAATTTACTATCATCGTACTATTATTTTACCATTCTTTTAGTTTTTTTTTAATTTTTTATTTTAGTTAATAATTAAAGAAATAATTGTTAAAAAAAAGATAAAAAATGGAGTTGAAAATAATATTAAGGAGAGAGAAACGTTATGTAGAGAAAAATGTGACGTTAGTCGACTACTGATTAGAAAAAATCCAATTCCATAAGAATTAGTGCTCTTATTCCTAATTCAAAAGTTATTCAATGTGAAAATTAAAGTGTAGTATGTTTTACTTTCAACATTTATTTTACAATTTTTCTTTTGAGATTTAATTTCATGATCTTTAGCATATTTATTATTGGCACGTAGAATAGTATTTTTTTTTTTTGTAAATTCTTCTTAAATACATTTAACATTTTTAAAATTAAACTTCAAAATATATCAGCCTATGTTATTAGTGTTTAATTGAATATTTTTTTTAAATAATAAAAAGAAAATTAAAATAGACACGTCATAAATTCAAATTAGACAAAATATTTATCGTCAATGTAAAAAAATGGCCAATCTGAAACCGCCACAAAACCCTGAAAGAATGAAGACACAAGACCCGCCATAAATGTTAAACCCTAAACCCCTGACTCCATCTCTCTCTTACAAGTTACAACCTTCAACGGTAACATAAGCGAGCCTTCGATAATTTTATTTTCATATTCTTTCTCTGCAAGTGAAGTCCCCTTCCCATATTTTCTTTCAGACCCTTAAAAGCCCACCCCTTGGGGTTTATTTGAAAACCCAGGAAGAGAACAAGGAGAAGCAAAAATGGCTAAATCATATGCGCTGGGGCTCATATCTACGGCACTGGCCACCGCGGCCGCGGCCACGTCCTCATCATCCTTATCATCCCAATCTCACTTAGCTTATGCTGATGGGTCTTTCAATCTCTCTCCATTTTCTCCTTCTCCTTCTTCTGAGAAATCACAGCCGTCCAATCCGCCGGCGGCTAATTCCGAGTCTACATCTCCGTCCAGGGTTCGGAATGATAATCCGAGGACCACATCGGCGGGTTTTGACCCAGAGGCATTGGAGCGGGGGGCCAAGGCGTTGAGCGAGATTACCAATTCCACTCATGCCAAGAAGGTTGGTTTGCTGTTATCTTGCAAAAGGGTTTTCATTTCCTTCTGATTTATTTTTAATTCTATTGCTATCAATGGTGTGCCGTTTTGCGACTTCTTGTTGTAGTGGTTTTTGTGCAGTTTCAGCAAATGGTTTTCATTTGTTTTATGGGTTCTAATTAGGATTTTTATTTTATTTTAATTTTAATTTTTATGACGAGGTGTTGTAACTTGTAAATGAGTTTTTAATGTTTTGCTATGCATTTTCTTTTCAAACTGAGTTCGGGTTTAGTTTGACTTTAATCACTTTTAAGCGTTGTAAGGCAATGAGAGAAACAAGAAGAGAATACAATTTTGGTATTTGGTAAAATGAGTTAGTGATGTCAGTCCAGTCAAGTAGGCTTGTAACTGGCGATATGAGGAAAACAAAATAAAAGAAACAAAAATATAAAATTTTGTTCAGGTTGCTTTGTTGAGTTAAGTTATTTGATCTTTCATAAATGAAATTATTGTTTTAGTCTCAGTCGTTTCGTAAAATTATTTTTGGGTATCTGAGCGTGTATTTTTATTTGAAAAAGTTGTATATTTTAATTACGATAATGGAAGTTCAGAATTATGGCAGTAGTTTTTGGCTTAAATGACACCACCTACATGCTTCAATCTGACATGCTTCAGAATTAAAACACGATTGTTTTTTTTTTTTTCACAACATACAAATTGTGCGTGGTCATTCCAGAAGTCCACTCACCAAATTCAGTTTCTGCCTTCCAGAAGTCCACTCACAACATACAAATTGACATGCTTCAATCTGTCATTCTTTTGATGCGTCATTCATTCTTCAAAAGGCAGAAAACATATTATTTATTTTTACTGTTGGTTTCCTTAGAAATGATGACTTGTGGAGGAAATTAGTGGTTTCTTTTGTGGAATAGGTGTTTGAAGTTATCAAGAAGCAAGAAGAGACAAGGCAGATGGAGATGGAATCAAAGGTTGCGGAGTTCAAGGCAGTGCAAGCTCAAGCTGAAACTGTAAGATATCTTTTTGCTTGTTCCTCTTGATTAAAGTAAAACTAGCTAAATTAGAGCTACGACCTGCCCGCATGTTCATCCTGAAACAATAAGATATTGTATAAAAAGTACCTCAATATTTGCTAGCCAAAAAGCTGTTTTGGAGATTGGCACTTTTGAATATTTCCTAGTTCCTTCAATGCCAATCCTCGGTATAATGGAGTATGTGCTCTTCTGAGCAGGTTTTTCTTTTTCTTCCATGTGGGTTTTATTAGCTTTTAATCTCAGTTCCCTTGTGAATTTTAGGTTGGTCCTAGGGTGGCTTTTTATTGTCTCAGCCAAGACTTTATTTATAAAATAAACTTGTTAGTTTGATGATGTTTCATCTCACGTTCCAAGTGTTTAGCTGTTCAATTATATTACTTGCTGTCCTTGGGATTAGCCTGGACGCTGTTTCTGGACGCCTAGTGCCAATAAAAAAATTATATTGCTTGCTTGACTGCAGTCAAATACCTTGCAGTAGGAACAGATTTTAATTTTTTGTTGAATAGAGGTTTATTCAGTTTTTGTTGCCTTAAATCCATAACTAGCACGATTTATTCTTGGTTGTTATTTGCAATCATTTTTGTTTGCTAACTACCCTTGAAAAACTGTTTTGAGTTTCAATGTTCATCTCATATCAAGCTTTTGGATGAAGAACCTCATACCAAAAATTTGAAGCCACACGTGACTTATATACTTATTATAATGGATAAAGAGAAGTTTTACAGTGTATGTTCAAGTCTTATGGATCAGTAAATTTGTTTAGTACTTATAAAAAAAATGTTCAAGTCTTAGATGAGGTTCAAGTAGAATTCTTGGGTTCACATACCCACACAATCCTTAAGGTTACAGCCCAATAGGTTTTCCTCTCTCTCTCTTCCCTATTGGGGAGGGGGGTGGGGGGTGGGGTTGGGATAGGTTCCTTTTGGAGTTTTCATATATCAGTGCTATTAATTGTGATGAACTGGTAAAGCCATAACCTTACTGGAAAAAATAGCCATTAGCCTACTGGGCGGTGGTCACTGTCCTTGACTTCCAGTGCTTCGAAACTTCTTAAAATTTTATCTTGAATATGAATTGGACCAAGTGACTACTGTCCACTATTATCTAAGGTTTGTGACCTTTTTCATTGTCTTCAAGGAAATGCTGAACTGACAGCTTAATGCTAGAAATTGAGCCTTGTAGGAATGGAATTATTCACTGGCTGAAGGGGGTTGGATATTCAAGCATTGTACTTAATCAGATCACAAGCTATTCTTTGATCTTTTTCTTTCTCAATTGGAACATATTACTTGCTAAAGGTCATCATTTTGTCTAGTTTTTTATCACTTTTGGTCACTTTTCCAGTTGTCTGTGGTGGCGTGTCATTAGTTAACATATATTTTGGCGTGGCCAACCTTGCTTGTTCTATCATTGTTGCATTTTTTGTTTGATATATTTTTTATAGGTAGAATAAGATTTTACTTGGGGTGATGTTATGCTTGATATAAATGTAATGAATTATTCTGATAGAAGTGATTAAACTGCCGATATAACTCTGGGTGGTGGCCTTCTAAAGATTTGTGAACTTGATTAGATGCGTATTATTAACAGATCTTTAAAGAATGTGTTTATTATTGTTATGGAAAATGCTACTATGCCGCCTCACTTTGTTCACTCGTTTTGATTGCTCATGTATTTAATTGTTTTTCAATTTCTTTTTGCTTGATGGTTAAGGAAGTGATTATTAGTGTATTGATATATATATTTTTTATTTTTTAAAAATGATTAAACATGTTTAAAAAATGTTTGAAATAAAAAGCAAAAAAATAGAAAAGTGCAAATTGCTCTAGGGGGCACGGCACACCAAGTGGGCAAATTGAGGTGGCATAGTAGCACCACTCTTATTATTGTTGTTGTTGTTGTTGTTGCTTGGGAGCCATGTAGGACAAGAACGGGGCTTCAAATTACTTCTCCTAACAGTCACAAACCATAGCTATTTTGCTTTTTTTTTTTTTTTTATATTAGTCTCATATATCTTGGATTTTCTTCTTAGCTCTTTATTCATGAATCATATAAACTCTGGTGTGTGGGGGAAGGGGTAACTCCCTGTATACTTGGGCTATGCCTACTTTTTTATCAATAAAATCTTATTTTACCCATCACAAACAAGGTGATGCATACAGAACACTGATGAGTCAGTTACCTTCAGTCACTCAAAAAGGGTCAAAGAATCAGGCTTTGAAGCTATCTCATGAGTGTTCTTGGACTGGGTCCATGCACCCAGATTTGTGCTTAATAACTTATTCTTGATATAATGAGAGTATCATATTATAGTGAAATTTAAACTGATGGACTTGGTCCAACGGTTACCACACTTCCCTCACTTGCGGTACACCCAGGTTTGAGTCTCCGGACGCGCACTTTGGGAGTTTTATTTTCCATTTTATTTTATAGACACTTGCTAAGTTTTCTCAAGAATACCTCCGGTATACCTGGGCTTAGCCTTTTTATTAATAAATTCTTTTTGATTACCTATAAAAAATAAAATAAAAATGAGAGTATCATACCAAGGTGTTTTTCACTGTTGTACTGATAAGTTTTGAAATTCTCTGTTCTGTTATTTGGCAGGAGAGACAAAGGGTAATATATGATGAACAGAAGAAGCTAGCTCAGCATCAAGCACAAACAAAATCCCAAATGGCTCGGTATGAGGATGAATTAGCAAGGAAGAGAATGCAGGCATGTAATTTATTCTGGGTTCTTACAATTTATTTATGGTGGAGAATTAAATCTGCTTTGTTATTATGGCAGGCAGAAAATGAGTACCAGAGGGCGAGGAATCAAGAGCTTGTAAAGCTGCAAGAAGAATCATCAATACGGCAAGAACAAGCTCGGCGAGCAACAGAAGAACAGATTCAAGCACAACGTCGGCAAACAGAGAGGGAGAAGGCTGAGATAGAACGTGAAACAATCAGAGTGAGGGCTATGGCAGAAGCAGAAGGGAGAGCCCATGAAGCAAAGTTAGCCGAAGAGGTTAACAGGAGAATGCTAGTGGAACGTGCCAACGCAGAGAGAGAGAAATGGATATCTGCCATAAATACTACTTTTGACCATATTGGAGGTATGAACATAATTATTTTGTTTAATTCGACTTAAAAAGGGCTTGGTTTGCCATATATAATTAATAATTCTGAAAAAAACTTTTTGACTTGATCTCAGGAATTTATTGAGCCCTACTCTGTTTCTGGGTTTGTTAACTTTTTTGAAAGAGAAAAGAGGGAGGGAGAGAAGGGAAGGGGGGGGGGGGGATAACCACATATAAAACATCTTTAACTGTCCCTTTGCTTATTGTGTACATGGGCAATGCCTATTTTCATTCCTATCAATAAAGTTACTCTTACTTGTAAAAATAAATGTCACTTTGCTTATTAATAAAACTACTTTACTTATAGGGGGAAAAAACAATATCACTTTACGTTGTTAAGCATCATGGGTAAATGTTCATTCTGTAGTCACATGCCATCTGGAGTCCCAAAACACGTAATATCTTCCACAATGAAATGTACTAGGGTGACCAAGGTGTTCAGATACTCCTCATGCCTTGCACTTCAGTAGTCCAGTTATGAGTTGTAGTTCCTGAGGGAGACTTGGCCTTTTATTCAGCTAGTCAATCTTCTTTCACATCCTTTATTCCTTCCATAGATGACTTACCAAAGTTAAATTTAATTACGACTTAGCTTAAATTGCAGTTAAAATTTTTGTCAGTTTTTTTTTGTCATTCCTTTTCCCCCTTTTATAAAGGTGTAAAGCCATCTATCTTCTGCAGGGGGTTTGAGAGCCATTCTAACAGATCAAAATAAGTTGGTTGTATTTGTGGGAGGAGTGACAGCTCTAGCAGCAGGGGTTTACACCACAAGGTACGTGTTAAAATAATACTAGAGGATTGGAATATACTGTCCTTTACATATTTGTGGGTGCCTTTTTTTCCTTAAAAAGATTGAGATATCTTGGTCAGCTGTTAATGAAAGAAAGACCTATTTTGTTAGCTGCATGCATGGGCATATTTTTGATTGGGCGTTCTGATAAAACCCTTTAACTTTAATGTCTTAGTAATTTGGCTGCTAAACTCACAAGGAAAGATTTGCATTCTAAATGATAGAAAATTTCAGGCGATTTGCTTGAGTTTTAGTATTGATTAGAACTTTGTTGATTATATACTAGTTGTATTATTTTGTTTGTAATTTTCTATCTTTCAAGTTATGGCTTATGCAGGTCGCTTTTATTCATTGCAGAGAAGGTGCAAAGGTGATATGGAGCTATGTTGATAGAATACTGGGACAACCATCACTGATTAGAGAGTCCTCCAGAGGGAAATACCCTTGGTCAGGCTTGTTTTCTCGTTCCATGAGCACACTTTCTCGTGGTGCTTATAAGGGATCTTTGAAAAATGGGAATGGGTTCGGTGATGTAATTTTACACCCTTCTCTGAAAAAAAGGATTGAACAGTTGGCTGGTGCAACTGCCAATACAAAATCTCATCAGGCACCATTCCGCAACATGCTCTTCTATGGTCCTCCAGGAACAGGAAAAACAATGGCTGCTAGAGAGTTGGCTCGTAAATCGGTATGATATCTTACTTACAACCATATTAGTGCATGCCCTTCTTAAGGCATACGTGAATGCTTTTGTGCACCATGCATAACTATGTACTGTGGAATTATGGTTGAGTCGTTAACAAAGTTTTGCACATCTTGCTTGCTTTCATAAATTTAACCATGAATGAAAGCTCTGATGAACCATGGAATCGAAATTTATTTATCAAGTCTATGGATGTGCTTTGATAAATTGATAGCAATAGGGTTTTGTTTGTTATTTATAAACCTTCCAAACTTTTGCTAACTTTTGATGTTAGTAGAACCTTTTGTTTGTTATCTATAAACCTTCCAAACTTTTGCTAACTTTTGATGTTAGGAGTACTTAGGCACTCTGGATAGGAGAATTATTCACAAAAACACATGGACAGTGAGGAACAAAATCTGATTCATAGTTTTATCTGTTGGTGTGTTATCGGTTTGGTGTGATTGCTCTTGGAGGAGACTTTTGGACTGTACCGATTTTTCTGGTCTACTAAAAAGTCTAGTCCAGACCGGACTGATAAGGCCTTTGGACTGGACTGCTTTGGTTTGGTCCGATTGGTCTTATCAGGGGTGTTTTGGTCCAGGTCATTTTTTTCAAGTTTTTGACAAAAAAATTTATACAAAGTGAAAGAAAATAATTAAGTGAATGATTCAATCTAAATTGTCTAAGTAAATGGATACTTAACTAATTAAGTGTTTTTAATTAAGTAAAATAAATTAATAATGTTAATAGTATGTGTATTATCAATAATTAATAGTTTATACCCTATCTTAAAATTCTTTACCTTTAATATTTTATATAATCTAAGCATAAATAATTAGGTGAAGAAAATTACATGATTACTTATAATTAGTTAGAAACAATCACATAATTACCCTTTTCAATTTATATAAACACTTAAAAAAATAATAAATATTATATAAAACATTATTTAAAATTGATATGGTGAATACAGCTGTTTTGGTCTGGTCCGGGGTGAAAAAACCCCTTCCCTAGACCGGACCAAATTCGAATTTTTATACTTTCTTAGACTGAGACCAACCGATACCTTAATCAGTCTGGTCGGTTTTTTCGATCTGGACCAAAGCTCTTACTGTGTCTAGCAGTTGAAAAACAACACATCTTACCACAAGGTGGATGTTGATTACATGGACATTTGTACCATGCTTATGGGTTGTTCTGAAGATATGACACTGCCTTCTCATCATTATTGTTGTTGTCATCATCATCCTCCTCTTTGTTAGCGTCTTACTAATGTTTAATTCTGATGTTTCTAGGGACTGGATTATGCATTGATGACTGGAGGAGATGTTGCTCCACTGGGACCTCAGGCCGTCACGAAGATACACCAGTTATTTGATTGGGCCAAGAAGTCACGGAAAGGTTTATTGCTTTTCATTGATGAAGCTGATGCATTTTTGTGCGAGTAAGTTGCCAATTGTTTTTTTGCCTATTTTCTTTTGATGAGTAAAAATGTATCAAATCAATAGGCGTAGTCAAGTACACTGAATGTTGTTTTTTCCTAATTAGGAAAATTTTAAAAATTTATACCTAAGATATTCTCCAATCCTTACCCGCCCTACCTGAACATGGTGTTGGGTTATGCTTGCCAGTTGCTTGCTTAACCTTTTGTTATTAAACAATATCGCCAGAGTAATGCTTTTGGAATCATTCTCAGATGGAAGACAATGATTTTATAGCGGGACACCAAACCATCTAACTGTACCTATTTATTAATTCCTCTTTAACTCTCTCTCTGGCTCTTATCAAGTTCTCTATTCAATATTTTAATCCGTAGTATATGTTGTGTTACTCAATTCTAGACAAGAATCTTCAAACCAATTGATTCATAGCAAACCCTGGCTGAGGACTTGTATGTGTTGACCAAATTTTGCAGGCGGAACAAAACCTACATGAGTGAAGCTCAAAGAAGTGCACTCAATGCCCTCCTTTTCCGCACAGGTGACCAGTCCAAGGATATAGTACTTGCCCTCGCTACAAATCGCCCTGGCGATCTAGATTCCGCTGTGGCAGACCGTATTGATGAAGCTCTGGAATTTCCATTGCCTGGGGAACAGGAACGTTTCAAGCTTTTAAAACTATACCTGGACAAGTACATAGCTCAGGCTGGAAGGAAGAAATCTAGTTGGTTCCAAAACTTATTCAGAAAGGAACAACAAAAGATAGAAATTAAGGATTTGACTGATGCTATATTAAGGGAAGCAGCAGCCAAAACCGAGGGATTTTCTGGAAGAGAAATAGCAAAATTGATGGCAAGTGTCCAAGCGGCTGTTTATGGGAGTGAGAATTGTGTGCTTGATCCAAGCCTATTCCGAGAGGTAGTAGAATATAAAGTTGCAGAGCATCAACAGAGAAGAAAAATGGCAGCTGATAAAGGTAGTGCATGATGGGATCTATTATAAACAAGCAATTTTTGTATTATATGGCCATGCATTCATTCATGGCAGGTTTTATCTGCGTGGCTGCAGCTGTTACTGTTAGGAATGGCCCATGTTTTTATTGTTTTGGCCATCATGATCTTCATCGTTATTTTGGCCCCTTTATGAGACTGGGGATTTTGGTATTTCTCATCTTAGGTTCATTCAATGGGTAATGATCATGAAAGCGGCTCAAATATTATATTTCTGTTGGTATATTTTTTCTTGTATCCATCCCTTAAGAGGAGAACATGCAGCAGTATCTCAATTTCAGTTCAAATAAAACACAGCTTGTTTTTCATGGAAGGCCATTACAGGCTATATATAGTACATAAGATGGATTTTGACGGAAGTATAAAATCTCATCTTCTTCCATTACAGGCTATATATACATAAGATGAAACCATGTTTCAACGATCTGTCATTATCTAGAACAAGCGGAATCTAAAAACTTGCACGAGCTGATCAGGATGGTACAACTGTTTGAATTCTTTCGGCATATGATACAGTACTTTGAAATTTGTTCTCTTTTTCGATATGGTTATTCTTTAGACATGGAAAATTAAAAGAAAAATTAAAAGAAAAAGTGTATATATATAATATATATATAGTTTGTATGTGAGAAATCAAAAGACAAAGGGTTTACAAAATCTTATATAGTGTACTATGGATGTTTTAAAGATTTTAGACCATAAATCATTATCAAATGTAGGTACACTTACATTCTTAAAAATCCAAATTTCTAAACATTAATACAATTATTTTTAGAATGCAGATGTCATGCATATGCATGGAGAATAAACTCATAAGGGAATTCTCCAACATACCCCAGCTTTCAAGAAAGAGTAGTATTACGCTTACAATTTAATTGAATCTCATTTACAGTTCTTAATAAAATAATATTTTTTAAATATTTAATGACATCACATCAAAATAAAAGTCAAACTAAAATTTCTAAAAATAGATTATTTTAATCCATAGTTGTAAACAAATTGTTACCAAATTATTGGTATATCATTTTTCATTTTCAAAAATTGCATATGCCATCGCTTCAAGGAGAGAGAAAAGAGGAGATTAAGCAAAGTGTTAACGTCGTGTTTCGTCGGCATTTGTGCCAAGTTCCAACAACTCGAATCTTATGGACTTGGACCTATATAAACAAAGAAGAAGGTTGAAAGAGGGTGACCTTGCATACCAAGGAGTCTTCGATAACCAAATAATATATTTTGGAAGCTTGCGATTACTAAGAGAGTCTAAAGAGGTTTTTTGGATCTGAGAGTTTCTATTTATACTGAGAGACTGAAAGGAAATATCATGCCTATTCCTATTAGACCCATATCTTTTTAATTATTATTTTTTGTTAGAATCCTTTAATGCGGAGTATCGTCTGAATAACGTTATTAATGCGATGTGATTTCTTGACCTGTTTTATTTTACAGAAATCTTTTGATATTCGTTGATGTCTACTTCTCAAAAGATCAAAAGATCTCCTCACTTCCTGTTCACCTGTTTTCATGAACCTGAGTCGTTTGGGAGAGTCTAGGGTGATGAGTCTCATCCCCATGCCGTTTGCTTCTCTTAGGAGGATTGCGTCGAGGTGTGTTCCCTATCCCCATCTCTGACTAGTTCCTGCCTTTAATTCCCCCAGGTTACCCTTCCTTCAGTTGGATCAAATCCAGGCAGTGATTGAATTTGGATCTCGGCAATGTCTTGGTCATCATATCTATTGGGTTGTCTTCAGTTGGCACCTTTTCCACTTTTACTTCTCCACCTACAACCACATCTCTTATAAAATGAAGTTTGATGTCAATATGTTTAGACCTTTCATGAAAGACTTGATTTTTTGTAAGATGGATTGTACTTTGATTATCACAATGAACTGTAATATTACCCTTTGTTGCCCAGATGACTAACACAAGAGGGGAGGTGAATTGAGTTGTATTAAAAAATTAACAATTATAAATCAAATATATAATATAAAATATAAACAAAATATGAAACAGTAATAAATATAAAGAGTAAAAGTAAGAGAGAAGCAAACTCAGTATGTTAACGAGGTTCGGCCCCACTGCCTACGTCCTCGCCTCAAGCTACTCCTTAAGGATCCCCAAATCCACTATTCAATCTCCTTTAGGTGGAGATAGAAACCTATTACACATTTGAGCAGCACCGCTCCAAAGAATCCGTGTAGAACACCCTTTACACTTCCAATCACCTCACACTTGGTGATTTAACTATTCCCCGTGTAGAACACCTTCTACACTTCCAATCACCTCACACTTGGTGATTTAACTATTCCCCGTGTAGAACACCTTCTACACACCTAAGGGTTATACGCACCCTCTTACAAATACAAGAGTTGATAGTAGGTAGACTATCAAAGTACACTCCTCAATGAGTGAGATAGAAACAATACAGTGCAACCTATATCTCTCTCAACAAGAATAAGAATTAAGACTCAAAATTTTAGAAAAGAGAGAATGAGAGCTTTGAAAGAATGATGCAAAACTTAGTAATAGATGTGTAAGCTCTTGTTATATATTTTGCAAAACTCAAGTGAGCTATTTATAGGCAAATGCGTTTTCAATTTCAAATTTGAAAAGATTCCCATGTCAAAAATAATATCATTCACTTTTCAAAAATTTCAAATCTAATTTTTTTACTTTTTGCTTGTGACAAAAGGAGCACATTTTACTTTTCAAAAATTTCAAACATAATCTTTTACTTTTTGCATATGACAAAAGGAGTACACTTTACTTTTCAAAATTTTCAAATAAAAATATTTACCTTTTGCATAAGTTAAGAAAAGCATCCACCACTTTTGAAAATATTCAAATAAAACATGCACATGTGAAAGATGACAATCAATCATCTTAATATTTTCAAAGTTCAAACCTTTAATCATGTCATGCACATGTGAAAGATGACAATCAATCATCTTAATATTTTCAAAATTCAAACCTTTAATCATGTCATGCACATGTGAAAGATGACAATCAATCATCTTTCAAAATTTTCAAATTTAATTTTCAATATATTCATGCATATGTGGAAAATGTATTTTATTGCTTTATGATAAAATATTAATTTTGAGTCTTAATCCTAATTTTGAATTTTTAAGAGATTTACAACATTACTCTATGATTTTAATGTGAACTTATTCCCTTCTTGCTCATGCTTGCTTCCTTGATGTGCTTGATTATATTGTGTGGACAACTTGAGCTTGAGACTCCTTTATTCTTTGAATTCATTTGTTATCATCAAAATTCATGTGTAGATTTACACGAAACTTGAAACCTTGGGTTCAACACCCTTAAATAATCCTAACTCATTTGATATTCCTTTCATCCACAAGGCCTCCTTTATAGCCTCTGTCATGGTTATGTATTCAGTTTCAGTTGTTGACAAAGCTACAACTGATTGCAGGTTGGATTTCCAACTCACAGTACCTCCAAATGTTGTAAACACATAGCCTGTGAGAGGTTTTCTGGTGTATAAGTTTCCAGCAAAGTCAGAGTCAACAAAACCACAGATTTCTTGACCTCTCAACACATTTCCACCAAAACTTAACCCTAGACTTGAAGAACCAACTAAATACTGAAATACCCATTTCAAAGCTTGCCAGTGGGATTTCTCAAGGTTTCCCATGAACCTACTAACTAAACTGACAACATAGGTTAGGTCTGGTCTTGAACAGACCATGGCATACATGATATTTCCTACCATACTTGCATATGGTAATTTTTCCATGAATACTCTTTCATTTTCACTTTTGGGGGACTGATCTAATGAAAGTTTAAAGTGCTGTCCAATGGGAGTACTCACAGATTTAGCCGAATCCATGCCAAATCTTTTTAGTACTCTCAATAGGTATGTCTTTTGTGATAAGTGGAGTAGCTTATTTTTCCTATCTCTAATTATCTCCATATCTAAGATTTTCTTAGCAGGTCCAAGGTCTTTCATTTCAAAGATAGATTTTAAAATTTCTTTTACATGCCCAATCAAACCTTTACTTTTACAATCAATGAGCATATCATCAACATACAACAGCATATAAACAGTGGCATCATCAGAATTTTTGAAATATACACAGCTATCATAATTACACCTTTTAAAACCATTTCCATTATGTGTGTATCAAATCTCTTGTACCATTGTCTTGGGGATTATTTTAATCCATATAATGATTTTTTTAACAAACACACATAATTTTTATTGGATTCATTTTTAAAACCTTCAGGGGGTTGCATGTATACGGTTTCTTCCAACTCACCATGCAGAATTAAAGTTTTAACATCCAATTGTTCCAAAAATAAATCATGATAGGCAGTGTAGGCTAACAACAATCTGATAGAGCTATGTTTTACTACAGGGGAGAAAATCTCATTGAAATCTATACCCTTCCTTTGTGTAAAACCTTTTGCCACTAACCTAGCCTTATACCTAGGTTTTTCTACCCCTGCTATACCTTCCTTTTTCTTGAATATCCATTTAGACCCTATGATTTTAACCTTGTCATGTTTTAACACCATTTCCCAAGTTTTATTCTTATATAAAGATTCCATCTCTTCTTACATTGCACGAAGCCAATTACTGGACTCTCTGCTATTCATGGTCTCTTTATAAGACCTTGGGTCCAGGTCTTCAATATCCTGGGCTACTGTCAGAGCAAAGGCTATTAATTCAGCCTGCCCAAACCTCTGGGGGGGTTTGATGACCCTCCTAGCCTTATCTCTTACAAGATTACAAGTGTCAATTGTATCCTCTTGGTTATTATCCAGACTAGTTTTAGTACTGCTTGCAGATTTAGGGTCTGTGTTAGTAGGCAGTGTTTGAAGGTGCTCCACTTCAAGCTGGACACTGTCTTGGACAGTATCCTTCTGAGTTTTATTAGTGCTAGGGGAAGCTCTGGCCATTTGTGACTCATTAAAAGTCACATCTCTACTTATAAGACACTTTTGTTTTCCTGGTTCCTCTATCCAAAGTTTATAACCTTTTACACCCTCAGGATATCTAACAAAAATGCATTTCACTGTCCTTGGTTCCAATTTGTTAGTCTTGGTGTGTGCATAAGCAACACACCCAAATACTCTTAAATTAGTGTAATCAGAGGGTTTACCAGTCCATAATTCCTGGAGAGTTTTAAAATCAATGGCAGATGAAGGGTTTCTACTTATCAAGTACACTGCTGTACTTACATCCTCTGCCCAGAAGGTCTTGGGTAGTTTGGCATTGGACAACATGCACCTAACCTTTTCAAGAATGGTCCTATTCATTCTCTCAACTTTTTTTTTTATCTTTCAATAGTAAAAAAAAAAATACTAGGCCATTCTGTTGGGGTGTTTCCCTCACTGTCTTATGTCTAGCTATACCCTCCTTTTGGTAGTAGATATTAAATTCTTTTGATAAATACTCAAGCCCATTATCTGTCCTAAGCTTCTTCACCTTCCTCCCCACTTAATTTCAACCAAAACTTTCCATTCCTTAAATTTGTCAAAGGTTTCACTTTTTTGTTTAAGGATATAGACCCACACTTTTCTTGAATAATCATCAATTATGGATAGGAAGTAATTCCCTCCACTATAGGAACTCACTGTTGCAGGTCCACATAAATCAGAGTGGACATAGTCCAAGCTCTGCTTTGTTTGGTACACACTGGTTTTAAAACTTACTCTGGTGGATTTTTCTAGAATGTAATCCTCACAGAAGGGAAGGTCCCCTAGGTTTTTATCACCAAGTAACCCCTGATTATGGAGTTCCTTTAAGCCCTTAAGGCTGACATGGCCTAGTCTCCTGTGCCAGAGCACAGTGTCACACTTTCTTGCATTCTGTACAATAGATACATGTCCAATAATAGTCTGACCTAAAATGGTATAAAGGCAATTCTTTATTTCTCTTTTCATGACTACTATGGAACCTTTGGTAACCTTTAAGGTTTCAGACTAATATTTAAAGGAACACCCAGATTTATCAAGCATTCTCAAAGAGATTAGATTCCTCTTTAATTCAGGTATGTATCGTACATCTTTCAGTATTCTTTCCATACCATCATGTAGTTTTAATCTAATTGTTCCAATACCAAGAACCTTACAAGATTTATTATTATCAAGTATAACATGTCCACCACTCAAATCAAAGAAATTTTCAAACCAAGGCTTACATGGACATATGTGAAAAGAACAGCCAGAATCAAGAATCCAGTCCTTTTTAGATTCTACTTCTGAGATACAAAGTACCTTAGTACTCTCATAGCCATCTGATACAACCGATACATTCCCTTCAATTTTTGCCTATTCCCTTCTTCAGTTTTCTTCTCGGGGCAGTCTTTCTTGAAGTATCCCTCTTTGTGATAGAGGAAGCACTTCAATTGTTTTCCTTTTGGTTATTCTTTTTTCCCTTTTGACCAGGTTTTTCTGGTTTTACTCTAGCCAATAAACCCTCACCAGCTTCACCTTTAGGCTCTGTAGTGTTCTGTAGTTCCTTAGCATGTAAGATGGATTGTACCTCATCTAGTGACATACTCTCTCTACCATACATGATGGTTTCTTTGAGATTTGTGTATGAACTATCTAGTGAGCTTAATAGTAATATGGCTTGATCCTCATCCTCTATGGTTATGTCTATATTGGCCAGATCTAGGATGATCTTGTTGAACTCATCCAAATGGTCTTCAATAGACACACCAGGAGGCATTTTGAAAGTGTAAAGCTTAATCGCCTCTGTATGTTCACAAGAAAGCCTTCGAATGTGTATAATCCGTCTGCCAATTACTGTACATCTCTAACTATTTATACCCAAGCCCAGTGTTATATCCTTATTGCATAAGATTGCAACACGCGGTCATTTAAATGACCATTGGATTATACAGGTCTGATATTATGAGATAGAGACACGTGACCACTTCATTGGTCATTATACACAGATTAGAATAAACTTAAGTTTAAATAAAGGGAAAAGCAAATTGTTGACACATCCTTTCTCACAGGTTGTTTTTACGAATTTGAATCAAAAGCCTCCCTATGTATACTTTGCTCTCGAAGTGGAGTTTGTTAATGTTGGAGAACACCGCAAGGCTGCTCGGACCTTTGCTCCTATCCTGAGGCAATTACTTTCCAAACACGGTGATATTAGCGCTGCATCCACACTAAGTCCAAATGTAGAACTATTTTTTCTGAACATGTTATGTGGTTGCATATACAGCATGAGAAACACCAAGGTTGTGGATATCACCATAGATTTGCTTCTCATTTGGTGGACAAGCTTGAGAAGTTGCCAAGTTGCAGGATTTGAAGTTCAATCTATCTTTGATAATCTAAAGAGAGTTGCAGATGCTTTCTTTGGTCTTTATGTTGGAAAACAAAGAGACAAAGTTTACAGAGATCTTGAGGAACTAAAATGGAAACGCGATTGTATAGAATCTTCTCCAAAACCTTACTATAGTTGAAAAATGCTTGAGGGAGGCTTCGGTGTTGAAGCAACGTAAAGCTATTACTGAACGATTATGGGAGCGCTAGCAGTCGATATAGGCCAGTGTGGAAATTATTCCGTAATATATTACCAGTCTTGCGTACATATTTGTTTGTTTATTTAATATATTTCCATTTCTAATCCCATTTTTGACGTCTTGATAATCATGTTTGAACTCATCTATACTTTGTTACTCATCATTTTTCATATCGCACATGACCATATGTTTCTTCATCTTTTATTTTTATTTTATTTATTTTTTTAAAAATTAATTAAATTCTTCTATACATTATTCATATTCTAAACATATGATAAAAGATGAGTGATGGTCACAATAATATGACCGCTTATGGATTTAATAAGTCCGACTTTGATGAACCAGCCATGGGTTGGGCCCGATTTGCGCGTTCTATGAGGATATGGGTTTACAATTCTGGTTTCTTTTAGTCAATAATCTAATGCCAATACTTTAAGCCGTCAATCGAGCTGTTGTATCGCATGGCTGATCGACATTCAAGAATGAAAGCAGTTGTAGAGTTCTAGGTTAACGGCAAGCAGGATGCACTAGAACTTTTCCCAGATGGTTCTCAGGGGTCCAGATAGTGTGACAGAATGTTCTATATTTCTCTTCATTTATAGGTGAAGCAGTTCAGTTTGGAAATACACATGATCACCATATACAATAAACTCGATTCCATTTTCCGACTTCGGAGAGCAAGAGAATGTATTAATTTGAATTAATGTTTGCCTTCCATTTATTCTTATTTTTGAATGTTGGAATAACTAAAGCTTTGTTTCACTTTAAGACCATAGTGGTAGCCACTCTTTTATACAAGCGGCTTGTGTGATTTTCCACGACTTTTCGGCTGTTGGGTCAGTTTCTGGGCTCTGTATGGGCTTATCAAAAGGGTCGGCTCAACCGGATCCTTGCTCCAATGGACGTAATTAAAGATCTCCTAACCAATTTCATAATATAATAGCTTGTGGGATTCTTGAATGTAACCCTACCTAATTTAGGTATTTTCTTTCTGAAATGATATAATTATTATTATTTTATAATTTATTTACTAATTTTTTGTTTTTATTTTTTTTAATAATTTTAAATTTTACTTAATGATTAAGAATGTGAATATAAATAAAGTTGTGTATATATATATATATTTTTTTTTTCTTAATGATTAGAAATGTTAAAAAAACACTTTAAGGAAAATGATAAAAAAATAAAAAAACTCAAATACACTAGTAAGTTGTAAATATACTAGTAAATGTTTTTTACACGGACTGACACCTGTGTGAAAAGTAGCCCTCGATGCCATCGATCTCTGGTGGCGTCACCGCCCATGCCATCGGGACTGCCTCTCTTCGGCGACCTCACTCCTGTGACGACAATCCTTGGCGACCTCCCACATTCTCTCGGCAGCCTTAAACCCGAAATGATTCCCTTTTTCCAATGGTATGGGCGATGTCTATCACGGTGGCTGGCGGCGGTTCCGTTCGGCTGAGGACTGAATGCTCCCTTAAAATCATCTTCATACTATTTTTTTATTGTAATTTTATTTTTTATTATATTTTTTATTGTGTTTTTTTCATCTTATTTTTATTATATTATATTATATTATATTATATTTTTTATTATATTTTAAATTTTTTTTTATTGTGTTTTTGTATTGGGCTGCTTTTATACTGGGGACAGCCAGACCAGCCCCCAACATCGCTCTTTATAATATCGTATTAGGGTGTATCAATCTCTCATCGCATTGATTCCTTTTTTATTTTAATCTTGAATCATTTTGTAGAATCTAATATATATTCTAATTAAGATAAAAGGAAATAAACCTCAACAACAGGCTGATGAATTAAAACCTAATAAGAACTTTTCATGTAATAAAAAATACATTTAAATTCTCGTTAGTGGATTTCAGGTTAGAGGGTTCATCCCGACCAGGTCCTTAGCATGACATAAAAGGTAAAAGAATTCATGGTTAAGAGGTTCTCATTTTTAACAATGGTTCGTTTTTGGATGTCACTCGATTATTATGATAGATGCCAAGTGTTTTTGTCATTTCGTAAAGATTTAAGAGCAAATAATCACTAAGGATTTATTCATGAAAAAGACAGGCTTTCCTTAAGGAAAGAGATGACAACTTTTAAAATAGGTGGGGTTGTAAAATGAGTTATATATCATGCATACATGTTAAGCCCATCTAATGCCTATAGAAGATTAAATCCGATTATGCTTAAATTACTTTAAGCAAATTACTTATTTATTATAATTTATTAGTTAAAAATAATTTATTTTAATCGTTAATAATTATTTTTATAATAAATATTAATTACTATTACTTCTTTTTTTGTTATGGTGAATGGAAGAGACTATCTGACAACCCAATGAGTTGATTAGACACAAAGAAAAATTGAGACATAAAGTTATTAATACATCATTAAGCACGGGAAAGAGACTTGAAGAGGGCCGAGGGGCGGCAACAGGTAAAATGAGGGGTATTGGATTTGCTTCCATTGACTGGAATGGAGTTCTAGAAGAAAAGGGAATCAGAGAGCTCCAAGATGATTCTTCATATATATAGAAAACTCCGTGAGAGTAATTATATCATACATATTGAAAAATAAATTAAAGTACTGATTTAATAATTTATTTTCTAGCATCTAATTTGGAGGCCAGGGATTTCTTTCTCAAATTAAGTAAATAATATTAATTCATTAATCGCGCATACGATAATTTAAAAATTCTGCCCACATCGGCTAGCTTGTAGCTAGCCCATTGTAATTAATTAACTTGTGAGAAGTTTTTAAACATCTAATAAACATAGATGCAATTCTAACCGCGTGATCACATATATATATATAGTTACATGAAGCACGCACCATGCATGTTTCAGAAATCAATTTGGCTTGATCTGCATTCATGTATGTAGCGATGTTAGAAAAGAAATGTAGCATGCAATATATCTGTAATACCATAGAGAAACTTGTATTTCTTTCCAAGAGAAACAAGAGAATTATTGAAACATGATCTAGTCTCCAAATATAAGAGATTAGAAAGAGGAAAAAGTACACCTATATATTTGTATGTAATTTAGTAACACTAAGAATTTTAAAGTTGAAGCTTCATGATGCCCGTAATAATATATGGCAACCATTCATCAATTCTTAGCTATAGAAATGGGATCAATAAACAACGTTTGAATGCGGTCCTTAGTCTCACCATCCCCAATGCCATGACCATCTCCATGCTGGTACATGAACTGGGACACCCTTGCAATGTTCATTGTGATCTCATTAAATGTTTTAGAGAATGGAGAATTTGCAATGCATTCTCCATTAATCTTCTTCCACGTTGCACTAATCAAGAACCTCATGAATTGACGAGCATCTTCCTCGCTAGCACTGGTATCATTCATGTGGCATTGAATTGATTTAGGATTATCTCCCCTCTTTAACTCATCCTAGGTTACAAAACACATAAAACAAAAACATGTTATCCTATGTTCATGTGAAGTAGTAATCCAAAATGTTTTTTATAAAGTAATTAGGATAGTGTGTTTTACTAACAGTAGATGTTCCGAGATCATCTGCAAGTCGCACAATGAGTGATGGAAAGCGAATTATATCAGGATATTCTTCCAATGAATCCAATGCTTCCTCTGTTATGGGATTTGTGATGAAAAAATAACAATGCACCAATATATTTGGTATTGTTACTGTGATCCATGCATATTCAAGGTATTCTTGAAGGGTTGGTGTATATCGATTGTAAAACCAATTTGCCTCCAACAAATAAGTTCTACATATATCTGCCCACTAAAAGATTATGGTGGATCAATGAATGATAAGAGTTATAATAGAAAATAAGTTCTACGGTAAATAGTGATGATGAATAAAAAAGTCCAAGCCCTACCCCCTTTTTCATGTACGAAAGGATGTTGCATTTCTTTTTCTTGAGAGTGTCAAAAACCATTTCATTAATTGTGTTGTAGACAGAAAGGAAACAAATTTGCAGACAATAAGGAAGTTGTTCCACTCCATTGACATCCCATCTAGATCACATAAAAAAAAACATATAAGTATTTGCATCAAAGATACGCAGCCATATTTGAAGAATTGTAGGTGTGCTGCCATTAATACAAACCTCTCAATAGCATTTGTAAAGAGTTCAAGTTCTTCTAAAGTACCAAAGACATCATAGACATCATCTATTGTTGTCAACAATGCACCGAGCTTTGCTACCATTCTCCTCTCATATCCAAATTGAGGTTTAATTATTGCTCCTGTTGCCCATAGGAAATTCTCAACAACCCTATCTCGTGCAAAGCTCAAGTCTCCAAGGCCAGTGCTCCTCCACCACCTTTTGTAGGAGACAAGGAAATAATATTAGTTTTAGAACTAGAGCATATATTGTAGAGTCTTTCCCCTCAAATCTAATATAATATCAAGTAAGGTGATGTTTGGTAAGCATGAGAATTCTTAAAACTTCTTAAAATTTCATTCACAAATAATTTTTAATTTCAAACTTTTTAACTTTTTGACCTAAACATTACCTAATTATTATTCAAACACAAAAATTAATACAACTTTTGTAAACTTCAAAACAAAAATTATATTCAAACTTCATAGTATTTTATTCAATTTTTTTTCTCTCATTTTCTACAACTCAATAAATTAGCATATTCACTCAAACTATTTCATTAGTATTCACAAAATTCTAAAATACTAAAAATAACCATATGTGTGATAAATCTCCTCGCAGCTCTTGAGGCTAAGATACAAGTTACAAAATGAGGATAAACATGTGTTTTTACCTTGACACTTCTTTCAGATCTTCTTGGTAGATTGCTTGTACTATATTAAAATTCAGTTTGGCAAACTCAAGCAAGGTAGGGTTCATATCTTCTCTATTCTTATATGCATCAATGAACCACCTCGCTTCCAACCTTATCACTCTCCAATGTAGTGGAAATTCTAGGGCATGACTAACTAGCGTACACAGATATTGATCTTTGCCTTGATCCACATATTCTTTAAGATGTTTGGTTGCAAAATCTCTCGCTTCCTCCAAGATGCTTTCATCATCTCTCAAGTGGAACGAGGCTTCATACAAAGCTAGCATCCCCTCAATATCGATACAAAGACATTCATTGAAATTCCCATCTTCATTGAAGAAACTTTTGAAGGTCTCTGAATGACAAAGTGCGCCAATTGTTAAAAAGAAATTAGGGGTTATGAATCTGATATTTATTTAATTTTGTCAAAGCATTACTTGTATGTTGTTTACCTTGAGGTACGTCATATCCGTGTTGTCTCAATAGTCTAAACTCAATAGCTGTAGCATACAAACTTTGCTTCTTGCAAACATCACTACTATGATGAGTATTATGTTTATTCTCCAATATCCTGCTTATTTCACCCTCAAAGTGGTAAGATACTCCAAGTCTTTGCAAGATGTCAATCAACTCGAGTTGCTTTATGGGATCCACCACTTTGTGAAACATCATTGTTACTTCTTCCTTCATCTTATCAATCTTTTGTGTGAATGCCTCCTCCTGTAGATTAAACCAGATTTTGGATAATCTAACAATACTACTTAGAAAAATAATATTAAGAAAATAGAAATTGCACACTTTACCATGTATTCACTTCTTAATGATTGGATGTAATCATCATTCCAAATGGTAGGATGGTAATTTGCTGATCGTCGAACAATAGTGGAATCAATTGTAAGTGAGTTTTCTTCGGGGGCCATGTTTTGTAAATTATGGGGTTCATAGCCACCTTTCCCTCTTGTTAAAGCTGAGCTGCATTTTTTAGGTGGGAGCAATGTAGAGGGTTTGCAATTTTGGATGGAATCAAGAACGCTAAGACACTTTGTGTAAGACATTAGTGAAGCTTAACTTTTCTGATTAAATGGATCGTTGTAGAACATACGCTTCAGCCTTCAAACATGTGACCCTTTTATATCGACCCTTCGGCTTGGGGTGACTATATATCATCTCTTTGTACTATGTATACTGCTTCTAGCCACCGTTGAGAGTCATCATTAGAGCATTATTATTGGATTATCTAAAATTAAAATTTTAAAAATATAGATTTACACGTATATAAAAAAATTTGCACAAATTTTTAGTTTTACTATTTACTTTTGAAGATCAAAAGTACTTTTATTTTTTTTCCACTTTTTTCTTTTTATTTTTGATCAAATATGATTAAAATATTTTGATATGTGTATAAACTTGTACTTTTTAATGTTTAGTTTTGGACAATCTAATAAGAACACTCTCATTGGATTGTCTAAAACTATCATTCAAAAAGTATAAACTTGCACATTTATAAAAAAAAAATGATTATATTTAATTAAAAGTAGGGAGATAAAAGTGAAAAAGAGAATAAAAGTACTCTTTGTGAATAGTAAAGTTAAAACTTTGTTCAACATTGACCAAATTTGACAAAAGTTTTAGTTTTATTGTTCACTTTTAAATATAAAAAGTATTTTTATTCATTTTCTCCACAAACTTCTAATTTTTGATCAAATATGATCATTTTTTATATATGTGCAAAATTATCCTTTTAAAAATCTAGTTTTAAACAATCCAATAAAAATGCTTAGTATTTTGTTTTTTTTTTCGTCATTTTTTCTTACATATATTTTTAACACTTTGAATATCTAAAAATAAAAAATCATAATATTATTAAAAAATACTTTTTTATTTATTAAATAAAACATAAAAAATTTCAATACTATAAATGGGTGGTGTAAACTAGTGATGAGAATATCATTTTCCATCTTTCATATATAATATTGCTCTTTAACCGTGATGAGGAGCATGACATCAAGTCATGATCATGTCCTTGAACGACACACATGCTATGGTGGTCAGATAAAGATTATAGGCCCCGCTTGGATTCAGAGGTGAGCTCAACTCATCTCAACTCATCTCAACTCATCTTCATTTTATTATTATATTTTTATAATTTTTTATATAAAACACAAATTCCTATAAACATTTTTCAATTCCCAATACACCTTTTTCAATTTCCAATACACCTTTTTCAATTCCCAATATACCTTTTTCAAATCCCAAAATAATAATAATATTAAAAAATAAACTAAACTCATCTAAACTCATCTCAACTCATCTCATCTCTGAATCCAAGCGGGGCCTTTAAAGGGTCGCAATCTCGTGAGGGAAGTAAGTCAAGGTACTAATACGGTATTTCAAAACTCTGTGTCTCAATTACAATCTTAAAATTATTATTTTTAATTAGCTTTTTATTATTTTGTTCCAGACCATTTAAACAATTGTCATGTTTAAATTAGATTTTTGTAATATTAATATGATATTTTTAATTAAATGTGAATTTTTATGATAATTACCATTTGAAATAGCCGATTCGAACGATAAATTACCATTTATAGATCCATTCAAACAAAAAAAAGACCCATTCAAACAAAAATAACTCATTCAAACATAAACTGAGAAATACAACCCGTACGACTGTTCAGAGAATATAATATTTGTTTGAACAATATTAATAATCAAAACTCAGTTCCAACGAACATAATTTATGTTTGAACAAAAGTCATTTGAAAAATTGATTAGTTTGAACGCATAAAATCTTGGTCCATTCGAACAATATCAAATATGATCATTAGTAATCAATTTTTGAGTGATAATTTCCGTGGTAACTCAAAAATTACATATATCTTTTTGAGTGGCGCTAGAGCCGGCACTCCTGCGGGATCCGCCTAGGTTCAATTTTTTTCTATTTTAGGTATTTTTCATATATTTTTTGATAGTTTTAATATTATTTAAAAAAACATATCTTATCATTAAAAAATACTTACTTAATTATTAAATAAAAAAATAATAAAAAAATAAAAAATATTGAAATGTGACTTTTACTTATAATTTAAAAAAATGAGTTTAACAAATTTTCTATATTTTTCTGCACTAAGCTGAAAGATGTTTCCTTAAACATATTTAATTAATATATTACTTTGATACTCAGATATAAAAACGACAATATTTAAATTTCTAATAATAGAAAAAATTTATAGTATTATTTAAGCCCCGTTTGTATTTGAAGGTAAGCTCAACTCATCTAAATTCATTTTCATTTTATTATTATATTTTTATAATTTTTTTTATATAAAACATAAATTCTTATACACATTTTTCAAATTTCAATACACATTTTTTCAAATCCTAATACACATTTTTTAAATTTTAAAATAATAATAATATTAAAAAATAAATTAAACTTATCTTAATTTATTTAAATTCATTTCATTTCTAAATCCAAACAAAATCTTAGCCTCCACCAAAGCCATCGGACAAGCCAAAGCACCCAGACAAATTACTGGCGGCAAAAGAAGGAATTATTGCTGATAGTCAGACAAAAATATATAGATCAAATTAGCTTGGTCGGTTCCTTTATGCATTATTGATAAACAAATCAAATCAATTAGCTCAAATATCTTTTCAAATCTCCTTAAATAGATAAGAAAATCTTTTCAACCTCTTCGAACATTGTTATCTCATTAATTATTTATAAAAAATAATAAATTCACAATAACTTATTTAATATATTATACAATATATATTATAAAATAGAAATATTTTTATAAAAAGACATTAATTTTATAAGGTAAATTATAAAAGTATTCTTATTTTATAACTTATATTGTGTAAGTATTATGAGACGTGTTGTGTGTCGTACCGGCCTTACAATGATCAAATTACTATTTGTTTATTATTTTACATATATTTATTATTTTATTATTTTTTTAACATTTTTAATTATTAAAAAATACACAACTTTATTTATAATTAATTTCTTAATCATTAAATAAAAAATAAAAAATAAAAAATAAAAAATAAAAAATAAAACAGCAAATAAATTATAGATAAATAATAAGAGTATCATTTTCTTAATTATTATACACCTGCACTCTCTAAGTCTCTAGTTATCAGACGTCTAGGTTTGTTTTTACAAACCTTGGATACCCAAACTAGGAATTCTCAAAATATTATAGATACACCTATTTATATTGATCTTCATTAAAAAAAAAAAACACGCTTAATGAAAAAGACTGTAAGATTAACAAAAATCATCTTAAACAAAACAGATTATATAAAAGAGGAAAATAAACACAGAAAATTGTTATTGTTCTCAACTTTCTTTAATATCGAGATATTATATCCAAAATAAATATTATGAATATCTAGAAGAAGTTCGGATAAACATACGATATTTTACATGGTTTGAAATTATTGAAGTATCCTCCATGGCACAAGACTCACAGCAGAGCTCCTCCATATCACAAGCCACAAGGCAAAGATTATCCGTCTCAACAACACCTCCAAAGACTCTAGAATCATTTGGAATTACATAGAGTAGGCTGTAGTTGTTATTCTGTATAAGATTGTAATTGTAATGGCAGAGAATCGTAACAAACTTTGTCATGCCAAGCTAGGGGTGGTAACATGTCATACGACCCGTTAACCCAACCGAATATGACACGATAATAGCGGATTATGGTTTAGTTTTAAAGAGTTTCAGGTCAAAACGGGTTGACTCGTTATGACACGATTGCTTAACGGGTTGATAACGGGTCAACCTATTTTGACCCGCTATGACACGTTATAACACGTTAAAGGTAAAATTGTTAGAATCTTAATTTTAATATTTTTATTATTTATATTATAATTCATATTTGTAGTTTGTAATATAATTTTTATAGATATTATGATTTTAACATTCGTATAAAATTATACTAAGTTTAATTAAGTCAAACGGATGAATTTTGGACATATTTAACACATTTACATAAACAAGTTGAAACATATCATATTTTGTCGCGTTAATTTACTTCGTAATATTCAATAATGAGTTAAAACGGGTTGACATGACACGTTATGTTAATGGGTCATATTAGGGTTTGAGATTTTGACACGATAAACTTAACGGGTCGGGTTAGGGTTGACCTATATAGTATAATATACATGTCTTGACACGGCACGAACACGACCCGTTGACACGATTTGACACTCCTATGCCAAGCACCACATCATTTTGCACGCCAACTGCTTGTAGAATTGGCTAGAATATTTTTCAATTGCATTCTGTGTGTATTAATACTTCACTGTATCACATCACTCATCAATGAAAATCATTTTTACACCGCCATTTCTCTCTTTAGACCTTTACATGGTAGCAGAGCAACTTATAGACTAACATCTTCCTTCAATGGCCAGCAATAACTCAATCCCTTCCTCTCCACCCCTCAACCTCCCTCACAACTTCTCTCATGTCATCTCTGTGAAGCTCAACACTGACAACTAACTATTGTGGTGTGTCTAGATAATTCCTTATCTACATGGCTAAAATCTCTATTATTTCATTGATGGCTCCAACTCACCACCCCTTCCCATCCAATTCTTTGCTCTATCTTCCCCATCTTCAAGTGTCGCTCCAAAAACAAGTCCCGAATACCTTTGATGGCGCATAACTGACCAATTTCTCCTAAGCACTCTTTTGCCCTCCCTCACAAAGACTATTCTCACACAACTCATCTCCTCTTGCACCTCTCGTGAACTCTGGGTCAACTTAGAATCTATGTTCACTTCTCAATCTCAAGCCAATGTATTCCAAATCAGACACCAATTTACAAATCTCAAGAAAGGCTCTCTCTCCGTTACTGAATACTATAACAAAGTTTGACTATTATTTGACACCATGGTAGCAGCTGGAGAACCTCTTCGTGACTTAGAAGTCATCTCCTACCTCCTCAATGGCCTCAATTTTGAGTTCAAATCCTTTGTAATCTCGATCACCACACGAGCAACTCCTATTAGCTCTACCGAGCTCTTCAATCATCTTCTCACTCTTGAAAACTAAATGTTCCTCCACTCCTCTCAACAAGGCATCCTGTCAAATCTATCTGCTAATTTTTTCTCTACTCCCTCTAATCGTGGTGGCCATAACAACTATCGAGGTGGCCGTAACAATGGCCGTAATGGTCAAAATCGTGGCAGTTGCTCCTACAACCCCACACAAAATTAGCCTCCTCCCTCCAACAGACCCACTTGTCAGGTCTGTAACAAATATGGTCACAATCTGATGCAATTCATTCACCACTTTGATCAAGTGTATCAAAGTGGGCCACCTTGTTTCTTCAATGCGCACTACACCAACTCTCAAGCTCCTGTGGATCATCAATGGTATCTGGACTCTACAGACACAAATCACCTTAATTCCGATCTCCAAAATCTCAACCTCAGCACTGACCAATATCCTAGACCTGAGCAAATCAAAGTTGGAGATGGTTCAAGTCTTCCCATCACACACATTGGTGATTCCAAACTCTCCATTTTCTGCTCTAAATTCTTTTTACTTAATTTGCTCCATGTTCCACAAATCACCAAGAACTTGATATCTGTTTCTCAATTCTGCAAAGACAACAACATTTTCTTTGAATTTTATCATTAATTTTTCTATGTGAAGGATAACCAAACAGGAAAGCTTCTTCTTCAAGGTCCCACTCATAACGGCCTGTACCACTTTCCTCCAGCCATCCCATGCTCTACCTCAGTAGCTCTCATTGGTGAACATACTAGAATCGGTCAGTGGCATCAGCGCCTCGACCATCCCTCACTTTGGCTTGTCTCCCGCATCCTTCACATCAAGTGCTTGCTGTTTATCCCCACTCAACCTACTTTTTTTTGTTCCATTTGTTCGTTAGCCAAATGTCGACAACTAGCTTTTCATTCCTCTGTTAATCGGTCAACTAGACCATTGGAACTTGTATTTGTAAACGTTTAGTGACCCTTCCCCTATATATTTAATGAAGGTTATCATTTCTACGTATCCTTCGTTAATGATTTTAGTAGATACACATGGTTTTATCCTTTAGCCACTAAGGGTGATGCCACATCTACCTTCTTAATTTTTCAAAAATATGTTGAACGATTACTTGACACCAAAATTAAAAGTGTCCAAAGTGATTGGGGAGGCGAATTCCATCCTCTAACTCATCTTCTCACGTCTCAAGGCATATCCCAACATCTCTCGCGTTCACATACACACCAACAAAATGGTGTGGTCGAGAGAAAACATCGTTACATCGTAGACAAGGTTAGCCCTACTTGCCACGGCACACTTCCTTATCAATTTTGGTCGGATGCTTTTCATATATCCACTTACTTAATTGATCTCCTCATTTTTGCTACTTTTCAAAATAAATCTCCTCACCAAATACTCTTCCACAAAGAACCTGACTACATTTTCCTCTAGGTGTTGCAAAATGAGTGTTGGCTCAACCTCAGACCTTTAATAACCACAAAATTCACTTCCAGTCCTTGTCTTGCCTATTTCTTGGGTATAGCCCCCTCCACAAGGGCTATAAATGTCTTCACATTCCTTCAAACAGAACCTATATCTCCAGGGATGTATTCTTCAAAGAAAATTCCTTCCCATACTCAACTTACATCAACCAAGCCCCAATACCACCTCAGCCCAGTCTTACATTCCTACCCATTATTTCACCCTCGCCTAGTACTACCATTCCGACAAACTTGGCCCAAACCTCAATCCAAACACCTAACTCACCTAATTCTCTTGGCCCATCACCTTATAACCCAAGTCAACAATTGTCCTCTCCAAGTCATTCGCCTTTAACTCTAAATCTCAGCATAACATCATCTCCTAACCCTAACGCCCAATCTTCTCTCAACTCCTTTCCTTCACCCCGACCTCCATCGCCACCTCCTCCAATGCGCTCTCCTATCATCATGTAGTCCAAAACCAACTCATCCAAACCAAAACCTTTAGCACATGACCTTATACCTTACCCATCCTCTCGCCACTGTCTCCTCTCAACTTTCGATATCCCAGAAGAACCATCTACTATGCTACATAGAATGGAGAGTAGCCATGAAAAAATAATTTCAAGCTTTATTACAAAGTAGAATTTGGTCATTTATTTTCCCTCTCCCTTCCTCTAACGTTGTTGGCTGCAGGGCGATTTTTTGCACAAAATATCACGCTGATGGAAGCGAAAAGGGTTTCATCAGTAAGAAGGCATCGATTACTCCGAGACGTTCAATCCAGTCGTCAAACCTACAACCATCAGATTGAACCTCTCCCTTATAGTATCTCAAGGATGGCCTTTTCTACAACTTAACATACACAACGCATTTCTTCATGGCAACTTAGATGATATTGTCTCGTGACTTAACCCGTGGATTTTGTCCATCCTGAGTATCCTAACTTTGTCTACTGATTGCATAAGGCCATTTATGGCCTCAAGGAGGCCCCACGTGTATGGTTTGCCTACGTCAACCTCAAGGAGGCCCCACGTTCATGGTTTGCCTATGACACTCCTTCATTCTTTGATTAAACCCTTTATCGTAGCTTTGTATGAAGTCTTCAATATTTATCCCTAACTTGACCAGATATAGCCTTTGCAGTCAATGAAATCTGCCAATTCATGCATCAACCTAAACATTCACACTGGCAAGCAGTAAAAAGACTCCCCAGTATCTCAAACCCAAAATCAATTCCGGCATCTTCATCCATAAAATACCATCTTTTCAAATTCAAGCTTTTTCGGATACAGACTGGGCTAGTTGCCCAGATGACCGCCTCTTAATGGGTATTTTCTTTGGTCACAATCTGATATCATGGGGGTCTCATGTGATGACCCAGAATTTTTGTTTCTTATTATTCTATTTACTTATTTATTATAATAATAATATTGGTATTTTATGTTGGTAAGGATTGGAGGCATGGGCTTAGAATTGAGTTTTAGAAAGTATGAACTAGGATATTAGCCTAAAAGAGGGTATCAAAGCCCATAAGCCCATGAGAATGACCCATGAGTCAACTAAGCTCATGCATGGAGACACATGTCACCCTAGGAGGGCTTTAGTAAGTCTCCAAAGACTAGTGGGTGTGTGGGAAAAATACTAGTAATTGGAAGGTTTGACTAGTAGGTCTCTTGAAAAAGAGTGAAGGAATCAAGAAGAGGTTTTTCATCATTTGGGAAGCATGGGAAATTTGAGAGACAAAAAGGGGAAGAACCAAGCTCTTCCAATTGAGTTTTCCTAGGTGAATATCATATCTACGTGATTGACTTGTACTAGATCTTGTAAGAGTAAAATATTTGTATGTAAGGAAATCCCTTGGAAGATGTGTAACAAGTTGAGATGATGTGTCATTGGAAGAGAATTGGTGGCTTGGAAAAGAGAAGCATGCGTGTGAGAAAAAGCAAGAGGAAGCCAACCTTGGTTCATTTTGAGTTTCCCCACGCAAAACCCCACTTTTAATATGACAAAAAGTAGATTTTGTGTAAAAAGATCTTTAGGGACATGATATATAAGTGGGAGTGTGTTGACTTGTAAGGGTGTGATGGTGACAAGTGAAGTGACTATTTTTGGAGATGAAGAAGAGGTCTTCCAATTTAGTTTCCCTAGGAGCATACCAAATCTAGAAAAATTACATATAAGAAGATTTGAAGAAGATGGAAGATAGAGTAAAGGGATTTCAGTGGAGGCTTAGCCGAACCACTTCCTTTGGTGTTTTCCAAGTTTGTTCCCAAATCTAGGCATAGGAAAAGTAAGGGGATATTGTAAGAAAGATTTGACAAGAATATTGACAAATTATTGGGAAGATATGACATCATTGGAGAGAAGAAAAGTGGGTGAAGGAAAAGCAAGGGAGTTCGGGTGAGGGAGTAGTCGACTACCCCATTTGTGGTCTTTCCAATGTTTTCTCAAATCTAGGTGATTTGGACCCATGAGATTGTATAGGAGTGGTTTGTACTTTTGTTTAAGAGTGTAAGGTTGAGTAGTGATTGATAGAACACATGAGAGTAAGGAAAAACAAAGGAGGAAGAGAGGGGAGTTACGGTTGGGCTTGGAAAAGGCCTAGTTGACGGTTGCATGCTCCATTCCCAAAAAATGTGATCTTGAAATCTTGGAAAATGACTTGTGAGATGATGTGTGAGTGTGTGAAGAGTGATGTGAAAGAAAATGGAGGGTTGTTGCCCATGCATGTGCCGGCCATAGGAAGAAAAAGGAAGAGTTTTCAACTTAAAGTACAAGCTAGTTTTAAGCATGATTTGATCTAGTGATGGAGGTCAATCAAATGGTCTTTTAATCCATCAAAGGTCATTCCTAAAACTAGGAAAATGATTGCCTAGAAGCCTAAGAAATCCTCTTGGCCGAATGACATATGCCTTGATCTTTTTCCCACTTGTTTGCTTCACCTGTACACACACACCCCACCCCACATCACACTGGAACAAGCTTTTTCTCTCAAATTTCTCTTTGCTTTGCTTTCTTCCACATTCTAAACACAAAAATATCCTAAGTCTAGTGAAGTGTGAGCAAGGTATTTGTGAGTGGAAGACTACTTGAAGAGGTAATGCAAAAACTTAAGTTATTTCAAGAATAAAAATCTAGGTTAGATCACATGCACACACCAAGATTTATATCCTTAAGATTTTCTCTTTAACTACATGTTTATGAACTATTTTAATGGATTTTATATATATATATATATATATATATATATATATATATTTTCAGAGCTAATCTTTTCTATTTGGAAGTCTTGTAAGTGCACCTTTATCTTGACTTTAGCATTCCTTCTATATATTTGAGTGAATGTATTTGTATTGGTTGATGGATGTATGGAAATTCTAGATTAGGTTTTCTTAAAGGAAAGGCTTTGTTGTTATACTTGAAAATCCATATTTGATCCATATGATTTTTTAGGCTTGAGATTTAAATATGTTGGTGGATTTAGCTAAGTTGTTGCAAAAGAAAATAAAGCATGATGATATGATAGATGATGATGGTGGAAATTCATGCATGATTAAGATTAAGATTAAGCTTGTTGAATGTTTGGTGATGTTAGGTTAGATTACTTGAGAAATGATTTGTTTATTTAGTTACAAATCCATGCTTAATCTATATGCTATTTTAGGCTTGAAATTATATTATGTTGATGGATTTAGCTAATTTGATGCAAAGGAAAATGAAGCATGTTGATATAGTATATAGTGATAAGGATGTATGCTTGACTAAGATGAAGTTTGTTGAAAGATTGGTGATGCTAGGTTAGATTGTTTGAAGAAATGTCTTATATGTTTAGTTGTAAATTCATGCTTAGCAAAGTATATTATTCTAGGTTTGAGATTTACATTTTTTTTATTGGTGGATTTAGTTACTTTGATATAAAGGAAAAAAAAAGAGAGCATGATTAGTATGAAAAATGGTGGCAAAACGCATGCATATTAAAAATAATGTTTGGAGTTGAAAAGAATTTAATTTTGTGCATATATGGGTTTTGGATTTGAAGGGTTTCAAGGTTGGGTTTTTCAATGATCAACTCATGTGATGATTATGACTTGATAATTAGAAACTTTAGAAGTATGAAACTAGGAGGATCCATTAGCATGAAATTTGGTTTTCCTATATAGGAGTGAGTATGTTATTTTGGTTGAGAGAAAAGTGATAAAAATAATAATCTTAAAGACTATAGGGTTCAATCAACCCTCTTAGTGATGCTAAAATGGTTTAGTAAATTTTATCAAGACTTGGTGAGTACATAAAGGAAAATAAAAGAAGAAAATCCTATGAAGTTGTCTTAGAGGGTCTCGGCCCAACCCTAGTGGTGAAGGCAGTGTGCCCCTATTTGTGTATTGAGCCCATTTGCATGCTTTCATATGAAGTATAGATAGATTCATGTGATGGTTGATTCATCAATGTGCATGACAAAGTATACGTGTACTTGAACTAGTCCCACGATTTGCATGTAAAGTATTAAGAGTATGCATGTCCCATGCATGAAGCACGAAAATCATGTTTTTGAATCAAACATGTTTTCAAAGAAAAGAGAAAGATTAAAGTTTTATATGAACCCCAAAGGCTGAGGCGGGGTAGCGTCCTAGTGGAACTCCCTGTTCACTCATGAGTGATTGAAGTCAAGTGAAAGTTCTTGAGTTGACAAAGAATAGTCGACAGATCATGTAAGGCTCCAAAAGGTGTCTGGAGCATGTTTGCATTTAATGCTAGTGGATGCCCAAGGACGGTGTTGGCTTTTGCCTTACCGTTATAAGAATAAGGTTGTTAGTCGCTCGGTTTGAGTGGTCACTGAGTGATGAAGAGCGGTTGACGTTATCGCTCAGGCTTGAGTGGTTGCTGGGTGATGTGTAAATCGCGTAATATATTCACTGATTTTCTCACACAGAGCAAACCCTGGAAAACCCTAGGAGAACTATCTGAAATCGCCTCTTGAAGACACTCAGAAGACACAGCGTAAGAATGAATCAAATTAGGGTAACAATTCCCATCTTAAGCACATATATATACACAAGACCAGACGGTAACACGTGTCTCAAATTGAATGGCTACTTGTATTAGTGGAATCCAGCTAGCGGCATCATGAGCTCGGCACATGTCTCTGTTATAGCTGGATACATTTGCCATCACAGGTGTCACCAAGCCATTGTATCACTACACAGGTGTCAACAAGTAGTTGAGGCAATAACAAAACCAGAAGATTAATTAAATTTTTTGACATAATCAGTAATAACAAATAAAAATCTCCACCTTGGCAAACATTTATCATTTATCACCAAGATTACATCAAAGTTCATCATTGGCTGTTCCTACATTTGTCCCACTATTAGGGACAGTCCCCAGACTCCATACACACTAAGTCCAAGCAGTGCTTGAACTTGGACCAAGAGAGAGACTTGGTCATTATATCTGAGGGATTATCCTCAGTTGGGACCTTCTCCACACTCACAACCTTAGACTCTATAACATCTCTAATGAAATGAAGTCTTATATCAATATGCTTGGACCTTTCATGGTAAACCTGATTTTTGGCTAAGTGAAGTGCACTTTGATTATCACAATGTACAGAAATGTTACCATTAAAAATACTTAGTTCATTTGCAATGCCTTTTAACCATATGACATCATTTATGGCTTCAGTTAATGCTATATATTCAGCCTTCGTTGTGGACAAAGCCACAACAGACTGTAAGTGTGACTTCCAGCTAACAGCTCCCCCAAATGCAGTAAACACATCCGGTTAAGGATTTCCTACAGTCTAGATTTCCTGCAAAGTCAAAGTCGACAAACCCAATTAACACAACACCTTTTTCAACATCTTTCCCAAAACTGAGTCCTAAGTTAGTAGTACCAGATAGATAGCTAAGTACCCATTATGGCTTGCCAATGGGGTTTTCCAAGATTCCCTATAAATCTACTAACTACACTCACTGCATAGGTCAGATTTGGTCTAATACAGACCATTGCATACATTATGTTTCTCACCATCCTAGCATAGGGGATCTTTTGCATAAAACTAATATCAGAATCTGTTTTAGTAGCCTGATCTATAGAAAGCTTGAAATTTTGACCTAACGGTGTGCTTACAGATTTTACATATTCCATATAAAATCTCTTAAGAACTTTTGAAATGTAATTTGTCTGGGACAGATATAAAAGTCCGGAATCTCTGTCCCTTACAATTTCCATTTCTAATATTTTTTTAGCATGACCCAGTTCTTTCACCTCAAACTCAGATTTTAACATGCATTTAACCTCATCAATTAGAACAGCATCTGTATAGGCTAACAGCACATCATCTACATACAGTAAGAGACAAACAAAAGTTCCTTTTTTCTTCCTTGTAATAGACATAACTATCAAGGCAGCTTCTTTTGAAATTATTATTAATCATGTGTGTATCAAACCTCTTATACCACTGTCTAGGTGTCTGTTTAAGTCCATATAGAGATTTTTTAGGCAGACACACATGACCATTATTAATCCCATCTGAGAAGCCTTCTGGAGGCTGCATATGAATCTCTTCTTCAAATTCTCCATGAAGAAAAGCTGTTTTAACTTCTAATTATTCTAAATGCAAATTTTCAAAAGCTGTATAGGCAAGCAGTAACCTGATTGAGCTATGTTTAACCACATGTGAGAAAATTTCATTAAAGTCAATTCGTTCTCTCAATGTAAAGCCTTTGGCTACAAGCCTGCCCTTATACCTAGTCCCTTCTATCCCTAGTATTTTTGCCTTTGGCTACAAGCTTGGCCTAATTCCTAGTCCCTTCTATCTCTAGTATGCCATCCTTTTTCTTATAAATCCACTTGGATCTAACTAGTTTGACTCCTTTTGGTTTAGGTACCAGAATCCAAGGTTTGTTCCTATTGAGGGATTCCATCTCCTCATTCATGGCTAGTATCCACTTAGAGGAGTTTTTACTGTTTACAGCCTCATTATAGGACCTAGGTTCCTGGTACACCACCTCATTAGCCACTGTCCAGGCAAAAGCCGTAAGCTCAGCCTGACCAAATCTTTGAGGAGGTTTAATAGCCCTCATCTGTCTGTCTCTAGCCAGATTCTAGGAACTGGCTCCACCTTGACTTGAGTCCCCTGATATTTGATCATCAGGGTCATTGTCTCTCCTAATTTCTGGCTTTGGTTGGGTGTTAACCTGCTCCACCTCAACCTGTGATTCCTCTAAGGACTTGTCAGCTTCTTGGTTTAACTTCTCTTCATGCACCCGAGCCATTTGTGACTCATTAAAGGTCACATCTCTGCTCATAATACACTTATATCTTTCAGGTCCATCTACCCAAAGTTTGTATCCCTTAACCCCTTCAGGATAACCTTATAAAGATACACTTTATTGCCTAGGTTCCAATTTATCAGTCTTTGAATATGCATAAGCAACACATCCAAAGACTCTTAGGTAGTCATAGCTGGGAGATTTCCCAGACAACAACTCCTGTAGAGTTTTAAACCCTATAGCAGAGGAGGGACACCTAATTATTAGGTGAACATTAGTAGTGGCAGCTTCTGCCCAAAAGGTTTTAGGCAGTCCTGAATTAGACAGCATGCACCTAACTCTTTTTAAGATAGTTTTGTTCATTCTTTCAGGAAAACCATTCTGTTGAGGGGTTTCCCTCATAGTCTTATGCCTTAGAATTCATTCTTTTTGACAGAATAGGTTAAACTCATTTGATAGAAATTCTAGACCATTATCAGTTCTTAGAGTCTTAAGTTTTCTGCCTACTTGGTTTTCAACTAGAGACTTCCACTCCTTGAATTTTTCAAAAGTGTCACTCTTGTTTCTGAGAATGTATATCCAGACCTTTTTAGAGTAATCATCCACAAAGGAAAGGAAATAGCTCCCTCCATTATGAGAGTTTACTCTTGTAGGTCCCTAGAGGTCATAATGAACATAGTCCAGGGTTTGTTTAGTATTATGGGTTGTTGACTTAAAACTGATCCTTTTTGCCTTTCTATAGATGCAATCTTTATAGAAGGGCAAATTTCCTAGGTTCTGTTCACTCAGTAATCCCTGTTTCTGTAATTCTACAAGCCCCCTTTGAGTTACATGTCCAAGCCTCCTATGCCATAACATAGATTTATTCTCTATAGTACTCTGTGTAGGGGATGCTTCCCCAACAACAATTTTTCCAAGTAGAGTATACAACCCATTTTTAATAACCCCTTTCATTATAGCTAAAGATCCTTTAGTGACCCTAAAAACCCTTGCTTCAGATTTAAAGGTATAGCCTGATTGATCAAGCATACCAAGAGAAATTAAATTTCTCTTTAACTCAGGTATAAACTTGACCTCCTCCAACAATCTCTCAGTACCATCATGTAGTTTAAGTCTAACTGACCCTAAACCCATGATTTTGCAGGACTTGTTATTTCCTAGAATTACATGTCCTCCAGTTAACTCAGAAAATGTCTCAAACCATTCTCTGACTAGACACATATGAAAGGAGCAACTTGAGTCCATTATCCACTCTGTTCTTGAATCCACTTCACTCACAGTGAGTACTTCAATACTCTCATAGCCTTTTAACACCACAGAGGCATCCCCTGCCTCTTTAGACTTGTTACCTAGGTTTGTTTTCCTATCAGGACAGTCTTTCTTGAAATGCCATTCTTTATGACAATGAAAACATTTAAAATGTATTCCTTTTGATTTAGACCTCGATTTATTGCTTTTATTCTTGCTTTTCTTTTCTCTCTTTTCTGTTCTCCCCCTAACAGAGAAACCTTCCCCTTGATTCGGTTTGGTATCACTCTTATTCTGAAGGTCTCCGGTATGAAGTACAGATTGTACTTCATCTAGTGTCAAAGAGTCTCTACCATACATCATAGTTTTTTTTAGACTTAGGTATGATAAGTCCAAGGAACTCATTAAGAGAATAGCTTGGTCCTCATTCTCCACTTTAATGTCTATATTGGCCAGGTCCAGCATAATTTTGTTAAACTCATCAAGATGTTGTCCTATTGGTGTCCTAGGGGTCATCTTGAAGGTATACAATTTGGTTTTCTTGTGCAGTCTATTAGCTAAGGATTTTGTCATGTACAGGTTGTCTAGTTTCAACTAGATACCCATGGCCGTATTCTCACTGGCCACCTCTCTCAGGACTTTATCTCCTAGAGAGAGAATTAGGGCACTATGGGCTTTCTAGAGATGTCTTTATGGACAACCTCCTTATCTTTCTCTTTTGAGGAAGAACCCTTCTTTTTCTCCCCAAGGAGGGCATCTTGAAGTCCATGTTGGACTAGGAGTGCCCTCATCTTGATTCTACATAACCCGAAATCATTTTCTCTCGTAAAATTTTCTATATCAAACCTCATGGTCCCCATTGACCTAGGCTCTTGATACCACTTGTTATAAAAACAACCTGAGTCATTTTTGGAACCAACATATACCAAGAACTTGAATATAGCAAATATTACAGATACGAGAAATTAAAGAACATTCGAAAAATAGATCAAGAATATCACAAGAACTTAAAGCAGTAACCAAGAATAAAATGATCAAAGAATATAAAGCAGAAAATGAGAAATAACACCAAGATATATGTGGTTTGACCCTAGCGGTATACATCCACAGCAAGAACGACCTCAATGCTTTTATTGATCATCAATTTTCACAAAGAAGCCTCAGTACAGATTTATACATCTCTTTACGCTCAAAATCAGTGATTAAATTCACCGATTTTCTCACACAGAGCAAACCCCAGAAAACCTTAGGAGAACTCTCTGAAATCGCCTCTCGAAGACACTCAGAATATACAGTGTAAGAATGAATCAAATTAGGGCAATAGTTGCCATCTTAAGCATATATATATATATACACAAAACCAGATGGTAACACGTGTCTCAAATCGAACGGCTACTTGTATCAGTGGAATCCAGCTAGCGACATCACGAGCTCGGCATATGTCCCTGTTATAATCGGATACATTTGCCATCATAGGTGTTACCAAGTCATTGGATCACTACACAGGTGTCAACAAGCAGTTGGGGAAATAACAAAACCAGAAGATTAATTAAAATGATTGACATAATCGGTAATAACAATTACAGATGGTATGGTATTTTCCTTTCAATTGTTGAGATAATTGTTCAAACGATATTTTTGGTGGGAAGTTATACCAATTCTAGTGGGGATGTGTGAAATCTAGTTCGAACAAAGAGTTATAAACTGGTGCAGGCTCCAAAGTTTTGTTCAAACTGTGATGAACAAAATTGAAGTAACTATTGTTATAGAAATCTATTTAAACATATTCAAGTTTTTTAAAAATAATCAATATTTAAGATGAAAATTCTACCAATATGGATTTATCATTTTCAATGGTTAATTGAAATAGATCATATGTGTCATCCTAGAAAAGTAATATATGTTATTAAATTGGACAAAAACTTTTTTATTTTCTGTCCTATTTGTACCAATTTTGTAGATAGTGTCAAATATTGTTTGCCTTAAGGGAAAGAGGTGACAACTTTTAAAATAAAAGGCGTTGGGGATAAAATGGCTTATGTGCGAGCCCAATATCGAAGGCCTATCAAGGATTAAACTCACCATGCTAGGATGGAAGAAGATAAGAGAGGATATAACGAAAATAATGAGTTAGATTAGACATAAAGGGATTATGAGACATAAAGCAAGCGGCAGGGTCTTCAAGCGGGAGAGGTAGCAATAGAGAGAAGGGCACTAGATTTTATAGTACCTAAAATCCATAATAGTAGGCATTTATGTCGAAACATGTAAATACTTGTCCTCTAACTTTATAGTGTATTGATATTTTTTTTTTCATATTTTTTAAAAATATGTAAATACATGAAAGAAATATGAAAAAAATAACAAAAAAATAATAATTTTTTTTTTCTATTTTCTTTATTAACTTAGACATTCATACTAATTCTGATAAGGGTATTAAAGGCAATGCATGTGTATTACAGAGGAACCGTAGGAATCGTAGAGTCATTTTAATTGATTTACAATTCTGTACAATGTAACTACCTTCCCTTTCTGGAATATTGTATCAAGTGTGTATATAAACACTGACATATAGTAATACAATTCAGGCAGAATTTTTGAAAATCTATTTCTCTATTATGGTATCAAGAGCGAGCGACTCACAGTCTTGATCCATGGCCTTATCATCTCCTGGTTCCCCACCCTCCCTTCCCTCTTTCTCCTCTGTCGTCTCTATCAAATTAATAGCCGATAACTATACTCCGTGGCAGGTTCAGATCTCGGCCTATCTTCGAGGCCAAGACTTGTACAAATATGTAGATGGAACTCTCATCCCTCCCATTGAGCTCCTTCCCGACACAAATCGTCCAAATCCAGCGTATTCCTCATGGAAACGTATGGATCAAGCTGTGTTGAGCATATTATTTTCTTTCCTCTTAGATCTTGTCCTCAGCCATGTTCTTCAGTCAAACACCTCTCGTGCACTATGGCTATTCCTTTCATCTATGTATACCTCTCAATCGAAAGCTAAACCGTTTCAAGTTAAATTTCAGCTAGCCAATCTCAACTGCGGTGAACAGAGTATCACCGATTATTTTGGTAAAGTTAGAGCTCTCACTGATGTGCTTGCAACCACTGGTTCACCTTCACCTGACTCTGACTTCATCTCCTATCTTCTCATTGGTCTTGGACCTAGATTTTGCATTACCCAAAATCCATAATAATAGGCATTTATGTCAAAACATGTAAATACTTGTCTTTTAACTTTACTTTTAGGGTATTGCTAGAATGGCTACCAAGTTTGACATATCTTTTTGACATCTCTTGTATTTATTTATTTTTTAATTTTTAATTTTACTTAATGATCAAAAAAGTGATTATTAGTATATTGATATTTCAAAAAAAATATGAAAAGAAAATTAACAAAAAAATAATAATTTTTTTTTCTATTTTCTAAACATAATTTTTTTTATCATTTTAAAATATTTTTAAAAAATATGAAAAAAATATCAATATACTAATAATCACTTCCTTAATCTTTAAATAAAATGAAAAATTAAAAAGAAAATCTAAATACAAGAGGTGTCAAACTTGGTAGACATTCTAACATTATTCTTACTTTTAATTATGTATTAAGCAAGTCATCAATGAGCGTTCCAAACACACCACCATCATGAAGTTGAACCACCATGTGACACGAGAAGGTCATCTGACGATTCTATTTAATTCATCCGAGACCCAAAAATGCATCAACAGTTTGAATGAGAGTAAATAAAATTATGGTAGTCTACGTTCATATCACTTCACAAATCCTTTCCTTTTGTGAACAGGGAAATTTTATAATTGAACCAAAAATATAAAGATATACACGAGCTGATCAACAGAAGAGTTGGAGATTAACAATCAGCTTATTGCAAATAGCAACCAACTCCAGTTAATTAGTAGACAGTATAAAAGCAGAATATTCCCCCTGAACGGGAACTTGAGATGTTTCTATGCAAAAATTCACCTAACTCTAGGCCTATTAGAAGTGGCAAATTAAAAGTAGTATCTACGTACGTACGTACCCATAAATAGGTGGCTTAAATAAAGGCTTAATGATTATAAATATATCATCAAATTAACGCCAATATATACTAGGAAAACTATTCTGTATTTGGTGATGCACGCTAAAGCACCATCAAGAGCATGTAATTTCGAGCAATAATCCAAGTCCAACATCATGACCACCATGATCATGATCCGTATTATATATATTTTACAATATCCTCTTTATGTAATGCTAAAAGTGGCTGCTGTAAGATACAGCTTTCTCACTCATCTTATCTAATATAATCATTAAAATTTCGTCAAATTCCGACACAAAATATAATAATTAATTTAACTTTTTTTAATTCTAAAATAAAAATTATATTATAATAATATTTTATTCAAATTTTAACAAATTATCTTATCTCATATGACCTGTATAACCAAATGAGTTCTAATTTGAAGAAGTTGCGATGAACATTTAAAGTGCTACATATAAATTATTGATAGATTTCTTACCATATATGCACAAAATCAGGAATTGTATAAAATCTAGAATTAACTTAATTTTAGGAATCAATTAAATTAGTCCACTTACGTTATGTATATTTTTCCATACTTAATTCATTGTACATCTATTTATTTGTAAAGTTCAATACGCAATATTCAACAATTCAATGTAAAATCTTCTTCCTCTTGCTACTTAACATGGTATCAGCCTAAAGTACAAGATCCAACCACGCTACCATGGCCAACCCCTCCATACCAAACACCCCCTCCTCTTATCTTCTTCACCCATCTGATTCTCCTAACTAAATTCTTGTCAATGGCTTCCTCACTAGTGACAACTACACTAAATGGCAAAAAGCTATGACAAGAGTCCTTAATGCCAAAAATAAACATAGTTTTGTCGATGGCACCCATAATCCCCCTGACCATACCTCACCCGAATATATTCAATGGAACCAAGCAAAAGATATGGTCATGACTTGGATTCTCAACTCCATCATCCCTTCCCTTTCTAATTCCCTCAAATACCATATAGTTCCTTGGGATGTTTGGCTTGACTTGTCCTCCCATTTCTGCCATGTCAATAATGCCTATATCTATCATCTCAAGTGAGCCATTTCCTTCCTGCAACAAGCCACAAATTTTGTCCATGATTATTACAACCAAATCAAACAGATTTGGGATGAACTTGGCCATCTCCAAACAACACTCACCTTAAAGATTTGTAAAAATAAGCTAATGATGAACGTGTGTTTCAATTCCTTCTCGGTCTCAATGATTCATTTGCTCCTCTTGGCACCCAAATCCTGGGCATGGACCCACTTTCCCCCCATAAGCAGAGTCTTCTCCATCTTGTTTCAAGAAGAACATTAGAAACTCCTCAATCTTCACCCATCATCCTTAGAGACGATGGCCATTCTACCCACACCATTGCTCATCCTCGACCCCCTCTGAAATGCATGGCATGTGGCAAAGATGGCCACATCCGTCCATTTTTGGGCAACCTCCACTGATTGCAAATCTAGTCTTTCCCACTCCCTCAACTTCAAGTCTGGTCATTGGGTTGTCACTGGAGCTATATCAGAAACTCCTCTGTCTCCTCACATCGTTGCCTCCTCCGATTGATCCTTCCTCTACAAATTTTGCTGGTAACCTCTTCTTCCTATTTGGTTTCTCTTATAATCGGCACCTCCATTGGGTGGTGGATAGTGGTGCGAGCCACCACATCTGCCACCAACACAACACCTTTGCCAACGAAGCTCATTGCTTCTCTTCACAAAATTCGACCACCCATGGGCCAAGATATCCCAGCCGAAGGGCTGGGTTCTTGTTTTCTCTCCCCTTTTCTCACATTAAAACATGGTTTTTTTGTTCCACTTTTGTCCTTCAATTTATTGTCAGTTTCCCAGATTGCCCTTCATAATTCCTGTGTTATTACTTTTTTCCTTTAACAATTGTTTATTTCAGGACCCACAGTCAATGAAGTTAATTGGAGTAGATGATTTATGCAATGGGCTCTACGTGTACCATCCTGACCATTCCATGATTTTTGTTGCTCAATCTACTGCTAATAAGACCCCATGGCATTAAAGTCTAGGTCATCCCTCTAGTTTTACCATTCTCAATATTTTTATTTCCCCTTGCATTCTCTCTGATTGTGATGTTTGTGCTTGTTCTAAGCACACAAGGTTATGTTTTTCCAATCATGCTAATAAAAATGTTTATCATTTTAATTGTATTTTTTTGTGATATTTAGGGTGGTTACCATATCGCTTTTATATGTGGAGCTCATTATTTTCTCACAATTGTTGATAATTTTTTTCACACCACATGGATATATCTTATGCATTCTAAATCTAAAACATGCACTCATTTAACGCACTTCTTTGCTCTTGTCCACAATCAATTCAACACCATCGTAAAAATCATTATAACTAATAATGGACAAGAATTTATTTCTCATCAATTTCAAACATACCTACATAATCTTGGCATCATTCATTAACGTGCATGTGTCGAAAATCCTCAACAAAATGGCATTGCCAAGAGTAAACATCACAATCTTCTAAATGTTGCCTGCAGTCTTCATTTCCAAGCACACTTTCCTTTATTTTTTTAGGGTGATTGTGTCCTCACTGCAACCTACCTTATCAACTGCAACCCCAGTTGCATTCTCTAAATTAAATCACATTTTGAAATTCTTTTCAATCAACCTCCCAACTATGATCATTTTTGTGTGTTTGTATGTCTTTGTTATGCAAAAACTCTTAGTGCTCACCGTGAAATTTTTTTTCTCGTGCTACTAAATGTGTATTTATTGGCTTCCCAAGCACCTATAAAGTATACAAACTTTACAAGCTCGATACTTAGTTCGTCTTCTATTCTCGAGATGTCATTTTTCACAACTAACAATTTCCTTTCCAAGATCTCCTTGACACTCCATCCCTTCCTGCTCCTATCATTTCTCTTTTTGTTCCTAAACCTGTTGTGCCTACCTCTTTATCCCATGACTCTCCTGACCCTCTCGAATCTGTAGACTCCCTGATCTCCCCAACCTCCTCAAATTCATCTCTCCTAGTTTCTCGTCCTTGTCACACCATTACTTGGCCTTCCTACCTTCACGACTACATATGCCATACCTTCCATGTGGAGCCACTAGAATCTACACATGCTTGACCAGTCTTAGGTACTGCTCACCCTTTGTCTACTTTTCTTTCATTCTCATTTCTCTCTCACACATATTACTTATTTAATTGCTCTTACATCCTGTACTAATCCCCCATGCTATTCTAATGCTATCCGTCATTCTCATTGGCGCAAGGCAATGTCTATTAAGATATGTGCATTAAAGGATGATTCCACCTAGACTCTTGAGCCCCTTCCCCTCGGTAAGAAACCCATTGGGTGAAATTAGATTTTCAAAATCAAACTCAAAGCTGACAGATCTATTGAAAGGTACAAAACTTGGCTCGTTGTCAAAGGTTACACTTAGGTTGAAGGACCTGACTACCATGAGACTTTTGCTCTGGTTGCCAAAATGACCATGGGCTGCTGCTTATTAGTAGTCACAGCTACCAAAAATTGGATCACTGATTAGCTCGACATCAATAATGTTGTTTTGCATGACGATCTTGATGAAGAACTCTACATGACCCCACCGCCTGGATATTGTAATCAGAGGGAGACGCACGTCTGTCGCCTCAGAAAATCTCTCTATGGCCTCAAACAAGCCTCTTAGAACTGGTTTTTTAAACTAACTATTGTGCTTCTTGATGCAGGTTTTCATTAGTCTCAGGCAATTCATTCTTTGTCCACTCTCATTACTAGCGCCAACATCATCGACCTTATTTTTGTTTATGTTAATGACATCCTGGTCATTGGTAATGACAGTTCTCAAATTGATATGTTCAAGAAAATTCTCTCCACTCACTTCAAAATAAAGTATCTTGATTTTCTGAATTACTTTCTTAGACTCAAAGTTTCTAACAGTGGACAACTTAGTGCACAGACTGCTCCTTTTCTCATGGGGCAACACTTGAAGCTTAATACCCAAAATGGTGATCTTCTTCCTAATATTGGCCTTTACGGTTGCCTTGTTGGCCGTCTTATTTATCTGACCATTAGCAGACCAGACATCATTTATATAGTCAACACACTCAATCAATTCATGCACGCTTCTCGAGTTCCCCACATGATTGTGGCAACTAGAGTTCTCTATTATATCAAAGGCTGCCCTCGCCAAGGCATCTTCTTCCCTTCATCCAACAGTGCACATGTCATAGCTTATATTGACTCCGATTGGGCCAACATTTCCACCACCCACCACTTTACCACTGGCTACTTTATTCTGTTAGGCACCAATTTGATCACATGGCGCACCAAGAAATTGAGTATAGTTGCTTGCTCTTCTGCTGAAGGCAAATATCGAGCCATGACTGTCACTATATGTGAACTTACCTAGTTGAAACAACTTCTCATTGATCTTAGCATCTCTCATCCCAAGCCTTTCACTTTTCATTGTGACAATCAATCTACACTATATATTACACACAATCATGTGTTTTATGAGCATACAAAACATATTGAGATTGATTACCATATTGTTCATGATAAAATTTGCTTGGGCCTCTTCAAAATTATCCACACTTCTTCAAATGAGCAAGTTGCCAATATCTTCACCAAAGTTTTATGACAGAAACTTTTTCATCATTTCTCGTGCAAGTTGGGTATTACAGACCTCTATGCACAAACTTGAGGGAGAGTAATGACATATATCTTACCATACATGCACAAAATTAGGAATTGCATAAAATCTGGAATTAATTTAATTTTAGGAATCAATCAAATTAGTCCACTTACCTTATGTATATATATTTTCTCTTATTTAGTTCATTGTATATCTATTTATTTGTAAAGTTCAATAGTATGCAATATATATACGACAATTCAGTTCAAATTCTTCTTCCTCTTGTTGCTTAACAAGAAAATCTCACTTTTAAATTGATCAATTACCATGCCAGATCATGGTAGATTGGGTGAAAATAACTATAATTTCATGGTTGTCGAATAGTACTACTAGTACTACTTGATCACCGTAGTCGCCTGAGTTTTTCCAAGGGCAATGCTTTGGTAAGAGCGAGGAACATCGCATTAAATATCATTTTATTAGTTGTGATGATCATAGATTTCTGATCTTCCTATCGTAAAAAGCTTTAAACTTATAATATTATATGTATATCAAAGATCGATATTTTTTTAAAAAAGCGTTTTAATAATTTATTTTTTAGCATCTTTGCTCTTGTCCACAATCGGTTTAACACCACCGTCAAAATCATTAGAACTGATAATGGACAATAATTTCTTTCTCATCAATTTCAAACATACCTACATAATCTAGACGTCATTCATTAACGTAGCTGTGCCAAAACTTCTCAATAAAATGGCGTTGCGGAGAGTAAACACTAAAATTGTCTAAATGTTGTCTGCAGTCTTCGTTTCCAAGCACACTTGTCTCTATCCTTTTAGGGTGATTGTGTCCTCAATGCAACCTATCTCATCAACCGCACTCCCAGTTGCATCCTCTAAAATAAATCACCTTTTGAGATTCTTTTCGATCAACCTCCCAACTATGATCATTTTTGTATGTTCGAATGTCTTTGTTATGCACAAACCCTTAGTGCTCATCACGATAAATTTTTCCTCGTGCCACTAAATGTGTTTTTCTTGGCCACGCATACAAACTCTACGCAATAAATTTTTCCTCGTGCCAGTAATATATATTATATTAAAATCGGTAGATACTGGTTCGGTTTAATATAATATATTTTTTAAATTATTATTTTTAATATGATATGTAATATAAAATATTTTTAAATTATATATAATATGTTATACATTAGTATATAATATAAATTAGTTACAATTTACATTTTATAGCCTAATACTAATAGTATATTATTATTAGTAATATACTTTAAGTCTGTATATAAATTATTATACTAAATAATTACATATGAAATAATGATATAGTAATACTAATACAATTTTTTTTGAGCTAATACTAATACTATTAGTTATAACTACTAATTATATAATTATAAAAAAATAAACTTATTATAAAAAATACTAATATATAATTATTTTAATTATTATAGATGATACTAATATATATCAATAGTCTAATAAACTAATATGGACTAATTTAAAACCGAAAAACCAGACCGAATTGGACCGAAACCGATAAAACTAGTACTACCAATTTTGAGAGATAACCAGTGAGTCATTGCTTTTAAAAATAGAAAACCAGTGGTACCAGTTTGGTTCTAGATTTTATCTAAAACTGGACCAAGCCAGACTGGTTACACCCCTAGTTGAAACAACTTCTCACTGATCTTAGCATCTCTCATCCAAAGTCTTTCACTCTTTATTGTGACAATCAATTTGCACTATATATTACACACAATCATGTGTTTCATGAGTTACAAAACACAATGAAATTGATTACCATATTGTTCGTGATAGTATTCGCTTGGGCCTCCTCAAAGTTGTCCACACTTTTTCAAATGAGCAAGTCACCAATATATTCACCAAAATTTTAGGACATGAATTTTTTTATCATTTCTCGTGAAAGCTGGATATTATAGATCTCCATGCACTAACTTGAGGGAGAGTATTAACAGATTTCTTACCATACATGCCCAAAATCAGGAATTACACAAAATCTGGAATTAACTTAATTTTAGGAATCAATCAAATTAGTCCACTTAACTCATGTATATATATTTTCTCATACTTAGTTCCTTGTACATCTATTTATTTGTAAAGTTCAATACTATGCAATATATATACAACAATTCAGTGCAAACTCTTCTTCGTCTTGTTACTTAACAATAAAATTTCAATTTTAAATTGATCAATCATCGTGCCAGATCATGGTGGATTGGGTGAAATTAGTACTACTAGTACTACTTGATCGCCGTAGTTGCCTGAGTTTTTCCAAGGGCAATCAATGCTTTGGGTAGAGCGAGGAACATCGTATTAAATATCATTTTATTAGTTGCGATGATCATAGATTTCTTGTTGCTTAACAAAAGCAAAAAAGAAAAGGAAGAAGCTTTAAACTTATAATATTCTATGTATATCAAAGATCGATATTTTTTTTAAAAGCATTTTAATAATTTATTTTTTAGCATCTTGGGACTTGAGAGGTCAGGGATTTGTTTCTCAAAATAAATAATATTAATTAGAATGGTTTTATTTAAAAATTGTTACACCATGTACACATGACTATCTATATATGTTACATAATTTAACTTGAAAGATAAATATTATCATCCATACGATATTTATATTTATGTGATCTTGCTCGAGCGAGAGTTAATCTCTCTCGAGTGAACACTTTTAGGTTAGACTTGTTTGAGCTGGATGTCGAGTGAGGGTCTTGCGAGGTTTCTGCCTAAATCTCACTCGAGCTGAATGTCAAGTGAGGGTCGAGCGAACTCTCGGGTTGAACTTCGCTCAAGTTGGACGTCGAGCGAGGTTGAGCTAACTCTCGGGTTGGACTCTCGGTCGAGTGAGACTTCGAGTGAGAATAATGGGAAGGCTAGAATTCAAGCCATTTCTTAACAAATCTCCACCTTGGCTTGAATTCTCACAAGTCTCACAAAAAAAAAATCATCTGATAATAAAAGATAACCAACTCCATCAAAATTCCCTAAGGAACTTGGAAAACCTGAACTCCAATCAAGTCTAAACAGAATTTGAACTTGTATACTACAACTGGCTTTGTCATCATGTCTGCTAGATTCTCTGTAGTAGCAATTTTCTGAATGCCCAGAGTACCATCTGCAACTACTTCTCTGAGGAAATGATACCTGACATCAATGTGCTTCGTTATCTCATGATATATTTGATTTTTGGTCAAATGTATTGCACTTTGGTTGTCACAAAACACTATCATCCCTTCCTGCTGAAGACCCAACTCACTGATTAGCCCCTTCATCCAAATGGCTTTCTTAATAGCCTCAGCTGCTGCCATATATTTTGCCTCCGTAGTTGATAAAGCAACAGTTGATTGAAGTGTTGCTTTTCAAATAATGACAGAACCACATAATGTGAAAACATAACCTGTCAATGATCTTCTCTTATGTAAATCTCCAGCATAGCCAGACTCAACAAATCCAACAACATTAGAACTAAGATCAACATCTCTATCAAATAATAAGCCAAAATGTGAGGTTCCCTTTAAGTACCTTAGAATTCATTTCACTGCCTACCAGTGAACTTTACCAGGTTTAGCCATGTACCTGTTGACTATGCTCACTGCCTGTGAAATATCTGGATGGGTGCAAACCATGGCATACATAATGTTGCCAACAGCATTAGAGTAAGGAACTCTTGCCATGGGTTATTTCTCCTCATCTGTCTGGCGAGATAGGGAAGCTGAAAGTCTAAACTGTAACGCCAACGACATGCTTATAGGTTTGGAGTTAGACATTCCAAACCTGTCAAGAACCTTCTCAATGTACTTTCTCTAGGACAAGTATAACTTCTCAGCTTTCCTATCCCTGTGAATTTCCATTCCCAAAATTTTCTTCGCTGCACCTAAGTCTTTCATCTCAAGCTCATTTCTAAGTTGAGTTTTCACTAAATCAACATCAACTATGCTTTTAGCAGCTATAAGCATGTCATCAACATACAGCAATAAGTGAATAAAAGACTTATGAGGCAATTGTTTATGATATACACAACAATCATAGCTACTTCTTAAAATAACCATGATCAATCATAAATAAATCAAAACGTTTATACCATTGCCTAAGCGACTGCTTCAAACCATATAAAGACTTCTTCAGTTTGCATACTCGGTCATACTCGGTCCTCTTTGCCTTCAACAATGAATCCCTCTGGCTGGCGCATATAAATAGTCTCTTCAAGCTCGCTGTGTAGAAACACTGTCTTTACATCAAGTTGCTGAAGCTCCAGGTCATACAAAGCGGTGATGGCTAGTAAAACTCTGATTGAACTATGTTTTACAACTTGAGAGAACATTTCATTGAAGTCGATCCTCTCTCTTTGACTGTAGTCTTTAGCAACTAGGCGTGCTTTGTATCTTACATCTGTATCAGATTGGATTCCCTCTTTTTTCTTGAAGACCCATTTGTAGCCAACAACCTTAGTCTTCGCTAGTAACTTAACCAAATCCCATGTTTGGTTTTTGTGAAGAGATTCAATCTTTTCAGTCATAGTTGAGAACCACTAAGCAAACTCAGTACTGTTCATAGCCTCTGAGTAACTGGAAGGCTCCTACCCAATAATATCTTCTGTTGTAGAGAGTGCATACATGACCATGTCTGTTTGAGCATATCTTTGAGGTGGTCTGATCTGCCTCCTCTGTCTGCCAGTAGCTATACTATACTACTCCTCAACCGGTGCTTCAGTCTTAGACTCAGAATCATACTCATCAACTATAGCATGATCTTGAGAGTCAAGTGGTGTATTCTGTAAATCCTGATGTAGCTTCATCTTCTTTCCTGTAGATGCAAGAATCTCCTTTCTCGAATTAAGCATAGATTTTTCATCAAAAACAACATCTCTGCTAATCACGAATTTGGGTGACTTGGGATCAGTACACTACAACCTATATCCCTTTATCCCAATAGCATATCCCATAAATATGCATTTCTTTGCTCTAGATTCTAGCTTACCATTATTAACATGAAAGTAAGCAGTACAACAAAAAATTTTCAAATTTGAATAGTCACTAGGTGCATCAGACCATACCTGATTAGGTGTTTTTAAACCAATAGTTGTGGCTAGAGAGCGATTCACTAGAAAACAGGCTGTGTTGACTGCTTCTGCCCAAAAGTCCTTAGACAAGCTGGCATTTGAGAGCATACTACGTACTCGTTCTAACAGGGTTCAGTTCATCCGTTCAGTTACCCCATTTTTTTGTGGATGGTGCCTAACTGTACGGTGTTTGACAATCTCTTCATTATTGCAGAGCTCATCAAAGTTACTGCTACAAAATTTCATTCCATTGTCAGTTCGAAGTCGTTTAATCTTCTTGCCAGTCTGGTTCTCAATCAAAACTTTCCACTGCTTGAAATTCTTGAAGATATCACTTTTTTGCTTCAGAAAGTAAACCCACACCTTCTATGAGTAATTATCGATCAAAGTAAGCAAGTAGTTTGTCCCACCTTTCGATGGAACTGAGGATGGACCCCAAAGGTCCAAATGAATATAGTCCACTGTACCTTTAGTTCTGTGGACACCTGTAGCAAACTGGACCCTGCTTTATTTGCCAAACACATAATGCTCGCACAAGTCAAGTTTGCCAATATTCTTGCCTCTTAACAGCTTCTGCTTACTGAGGATAGACACCCCCTTCTCACTCATATGACCCAGTCTCATATGTCATAAACGAGTGACATCTGACTCTGCCTCATCAGATATTGATACTGTAGCTTCACCACTAACAGTACTGCCTTGGAGGAAATAGAGACTATTTTTCTGATCTCCCTTCATAACAACCATGGAGCCTTTGCTGACTTTTAGTATTCCACCTTGTCCAGTGTACTTAAAACCCAAAGAATCAAGGGCTCCTGATGAGTGCACAAAAATGCACTCTAAATACTCTATTTAAATACTAAAAGAAATGAGAAAACAATGGATATAACTCATGTTATTAAAATTAATGGTCATTTATCTTGAGATAGATATAAGCATGATTTAATATATTGATTAGAATATAAAATGCCATAGTTTCCTCTCTTAATGTTTAATACTTTATTCTTATTTGATGCCTAAATATAATCATTATTCGTATATTTTGATTTAGGACACAAATAGAGGCATTAGGAGCAAATGAAGATAATTGCGGAATTTTAGACAGTTCTGACATATTTTCGTAATATGGGCATAACTCTCTCATCCAATCTCCGATTGAGCTGATTCAAGATGATCTAGAACCGAAAGAGAAATATCTATAACTTTTATGTTTTATGTTTGAAGAGATATGCACTCAATCTAAGACAAAATCGACCATCAAGTGGACGCACCTGACTTGACGTTCCTGGATATTTTTCAGCCACTTGCATCAAATCCAAATACAAGATGAAGTGCACTCAAGTTTCTTCAAGACAAATTATTTGACCACAAGATATTAAGTCATACAAGACAACTAATAGATAGAGAAGCAAAATTGAAACACTCAACCTACAAGCAAAATCCAGCTCATGCATAGTGGGAAAACAAATGATCAAAATGACAACTCACAAATCACTTGGATTCAAGAATGGCACATGGCAAAACAAGTTGAAATTGTGATGATTTTGTCATGACAACTTGCATGAAGGATGCTTATAAATAGAAGGGAGGGGTGTGTGTTCTAAGACCATGCTTAGTGTGCTTGGATGCCTTGGAAGATACATTGTTTTTGAGAGCTTGAGAAAAGAAAAGAAAAACCAAAGAAGAGAGAAGAAAATAATGGTTGACTCTTCCATATTATCCCTTAGAGAATTTTTGTTGCATATTTTCAATATGTGTAACTAATTTTCTAGTAGAGCTAGGGATGAATTTGTATATATGATGGTATTTGTAATTGTTTTTGATTCATATATGTGTTCTTGAAATATTAAACTCTTTTGTTTAGTCATTCGAAATTTATTATAAATGTTTTCGTCACCAAATAATCTTAGAATTTATTTCATTTATAGATTCAGTCATGCTTTTTCTATTAAATGCAATAATCCTTTGATTATGTTTGGTTCAATTGGTTATCTATTTTAATTTAATTCTCTGCTGTAATATTGCTCTACGAGTATATTGTCGACGTTGAATTTCTTTAATATCGATAACAATTCCTGTTCTTATATTGTGACGAATGATTTTTCAAAAGATTACATTTGATTTAAATCTGGTTATTAATGTTTTATTTTCCGATTGAAAATTTGGACATAGAATTTTCAATTGAGTTATTAATGAATCGAAAATAATTAAAATACCAATTATATACAAAGGATTCCCGATGCTTTACTTTTCGCACTCATCTAAATCTTTTTGTTAATTTGGTTACTGTTCTTCAATTTCTCAATCCATCTCCCTGTGGAATCGACACCCCAAAGTTATACTACAAACGACCGCGTTATTCTTTGGGCGTAATCAAATTTTGGCGCCGTTGCCGGGGAGACGGTAGAAGAATTTGTAGTTTTTTTAGTAGTTTGTAGAAAAAAAAAAGAGCGCTAGCTTCGTTCATTTTCTTTTTAGCTTTCTGCATCTTTATTTTATTTTAGTTTTCTTTTCGGAATTTTTTTTTTCAGTATTACACTTTTCTTTACTTTGCATGCGCAGGTACAGAGACGCTTTTGGACGGTTTGCTAGTAGACCCGTGCTAGAATCAGATTCAGAATCTAATTTTTCTAATCGCTTGTTTGATAATTCTTCCAATTCTGACGCGATGTGTGAACACGTGGACCAACCTGTTAGAACCCTCCAAGATTATCTTCATCCCGCACGAACAGCCACACCATCCTGTATTATGTTCTCACCTAATGTTCGTCATGTAGATTTTAAAACGGGAATGATACAATTACTTCCGACTTTCCATGGTCTAGAAAATGAAAACCCCTATGTTCATATTAGGGAATTTGAGGAAGTAGTTGCAACATTTCACAGTCAAAATACCACTGACGAAACGGTAAGGCTAAAGTTCTTTCCTTTTTCTTTGAAAGATAAAGCTAAGAGTTGGTTGTACTCACTAAGAGCACGGTCTATTGGAACATGGAGTGAGATGACTCAAGTGTTTTTCAATAAATACTTTCCCCAACATAAGACTAATGCTTTAAAAAGACAAATCTCTACCTTTGCACAAAAGGATAGTGAGACTTTGTACCAGTCTTGGAAAAGATTTAAAGAATTACTGAGTATGTGTCCCCACCATGGATATGAGAATTGGCGCTTAGTGAGTTATTTCTATGAAGGCCTTACGCCCAGGGAACGTCAATTCGTGGAAATGATGTGCAATGGAGAATTTTTACAGAAAAATCCCGATGAGGCCATAGAGTACCTCAATGAGCTTGCTGAAAAAGCTCATACTTGGACTGGACCTAGTGCTACTGATAGCACAAACAGGTCACGACCTACAGGAAACTTGAGTGGTGGTATTTACCATTTAAGGGAGGAAGATAACCTTAAGGCTAAGGTTGAAATGCTCACCAGAGAATTAGAGTTATTGAAAACTAAAAACTCAAAACCAACACACACGGCTAATCATGCAGAATCTTTTGGGCCATGTGTTGTCTGTGGTGGGATAGATCATCATTCCCAAGAGTGTCCTACACATACTAACATGAATGGTATGTATGAGGAACAAAGTAATGCTCTAGGTATGTACAAAAAGCCCTTCACACCTTACTCTGAAACCTACAACCCAGGATGGCGTAATCATCCCAACTTCAGCTGGAAGTCTGAAAACCAGCAGCCTGCACAACTCTCTAGATCATATCCTACACCATACCATGCACCTCAATCTTCTACAAATTCTTTAGAAGATACTTTGCATACTTTTATTGAAATACAGGGTAAGACTAATCAAAAATTTGAATCTTTGATTATGCAGGTTGTCGAAGAAAATAAGGAAATCAAGAGCCAGGTGTCTAAAATAATGAGTTCATTGACTATGAATGAGAAAGGTAAGTTTCCTTCCCAAACTCAATCTGTACCTCATGGTCAACATATGGCACAAGGAGATCTGAAGGACGTAAACGCCATTGTGACACGAAGTGGTAAGTCTCTACGTGATCCAATAATAGACAAAAAAAAGGATGTAGAGAAAGATCAAGATAGCAGCAGTCCTGAGCTTTCCAAAGAACTTGAGGTAACAAAACCTGAGGAACCTGCGATAACAAAAAATCCTGGTAAGGTACCTTTTCCTCAAGCATTAAAGTCAAGCAAACAAACTCTAGATCATAACAATGATATTTTGGAAAATCTTAGACAGGTAAAAATTAATCTTCCTCTTTTGCATGTAATTAAACAAGTTCCTACTTACGCAAAAATTCTCAAAGATTTGTGTACAGTTAAGAGGAAGCATTATGTGAAGAAGACTGCATTCTTGACAGAGCAAGTTAGTGCTCTAATTGAACAGCGGATTCCCCCTAAGTACAAGGATCCTGGATGTCCAACCATCACATGCAACATTGGCAATCATGAGCTTGGACAGGCCTTGCTAGATTTAGGGGCTAGTGTAAATTTGATGCCATATTCTATTTATTTGCAATTAGGATTGGGAAAAATCAAACCAACTTCTGTGGTATTGCAATTGGCTGATCGTTCAGTCAGAGCACCACGGGGTGTGGTAGAGGATGTTTTAATTCAAGTTGACAAATTTTACTATCCTGTTGATTTCTTAATTCTAGACACTAGTTCTGCTGTAGAAACCACCTCTAAAATTCCATTAATTTTAGGTAGACTTTTTCTTGCTACTTCTAATGCTCTTATCAATTGCAGAAATGGATTGATGAAACTCTCTTTTGGCAATATGACTCTTGAGGTAAATATTTTTCATATTGCAAAACAGTTAGAAGAGGATGTTGAGTGTCATCAGACATACATGATTGACTCACTTATAGAAAGGGATGTTCTCACAACTCATGACTCAGATCCCCTTGAATACTTTATTGTTAATTCTGAATTTAATCCTATAAGTGATTCATCTGATGTATTTGACATTTGTGCTATTTTTGACAGAACTAATGATTATAGCACACAGGCATGGCAACCAAAGTTTGAGAAGTTGCCTGAAAAAAGAGAAAGACAGATTCCTTCAAGTAGGGAAGCCCCTAAAGTTGAATTAAAATCCCTACCTAAGGGTTTAAAGCATGTTTTTCTTGGTCCAGGTGATACTTTTCCTGTTATTATTTCATCTGAATTATCTGAGTCCCAAGGTGAGAAATTAATTCAGATTTTATGCAAATATAAATCAACCCTAGGATGGAGTATTGCTGATATAAAAGGCATTAGTCCCCTAATCTGTACTCATAAAATAAATTTAGAGGATGGAACTAATCCTCGAAGAGACCCCCAGCGTAGACTTAATCCCACAATGAAAGAAGTTGTGAAAAATGAAGTATTGAAACTATTAGATGCAGGAATGATATATCCTATTGCTGATAGTAAATGGGTAAGTCCTACGCAGGTTGTTCCTAAAAAGTCAGGAGTAACTGTGATAAAAAATGACCTTGGAGAGTTAGTCCCTACAAAACTGGTGACTGGTTGGCGGATGTGCATTGATTACAGAAAATTAAATGCCGCCACATGAAAAGACCATTTTCCACTTCCTTTTATTGATCAAATTCTTGAGCGGGTGGCTGGTCATCCTTTTTATTGCTTTCTGGATGGTTATTCTGGTTATTATCAAATTGAAATTGCATTAGAAGATCAGGATAAAACTACTTTTACTTGTCCTTTCGGTACTTATGCTTTCCGCAGAATGCCATTTGGACTGTGTAATGCTCCAGCTACTTTTCAACGTTGCATGATGAGTATTTTTAGTGATATGGTTGAAAAGTGCATGGAAGTTTTTATGGATGACTTGACTGTTTTTGGATCTTCTTTTGATGCATGTTTAATGAGTTTAGAAAGAGTACTGACTCGTTGTGAAGAAAAAAGAATTGGTTTTAAATTGGGAAAAATGTCACTTTATGGTACCTTCAGGTATTGTTTTAGGGCATATTATTTCTTCCAAAGGGATGGAGGTTGATCAATCAAAAGTTGAATTAATCTCTAAATTGCCTACACCTAGAACAATCAAGGATATAAGATCATTTCTTGGTCATGCGGGTTTTTATAGGAGATTCATACAGAATTTTTCTGCCATATTTAGACCACTATGTAACCTCCTAGCTAAGGATGCCCCATTTGAATGGACACAAGCTTGTCAAGAGGCTTTCAAAACATTAATTGGCAAGCTTACTTTAGCACCCATAATGCAACCACCTGATTGGAATTTATCTTTTGAAATTATGTGTGATGCTAGTGATTTTGCTGTAGGTGCTGTTCTTGGACAACGAAAAGAAGGGAAACCTTTTGTCATTTACTATGCTAGTCGAACTCTAAATAATGCACAAATGAATTACTCCACCACTGAAAAAGAGTTGTTAGCTGTAGTATTTGCTTTGGATAAATTCCGCGCTTATTTGATTGGTTCTCCTATCATTATCTTTACAGATCATGCAGCCCTTAAGTACCTTTTTACAAAGAAGGATGCTAAGGCACGATTAATACGATGGATTTTGCTTTTGCAGGAATTTGACATCACCATCAAAGACAAGAAAGGAGTGGAGAACGTAGTGGCAAACCATCTTTCTAGACTCACATTTGAGGACACTTCTGACCACATACCAATCAAAGATGATTTTCCCAATGAGCATTTACTTTCTATTACTTCTCTACCATGGTTTGCTCATATTGTGAACTATTTAGCTGCAGGTGAAATACCAAAGGATTTTAGCACCCAAGACAAAAGGAAATTCATGATTGAGGTACGAAAATTCTACTGGGATGACCCTTACCCTTTCAAATACTGCCCTGATCAAATTTTAAGGCATTGCATCCTTGATGTAGAGATTGCAAGCGTTTTGGAATTTTGTCATTCCCAAGCTTGTGGTGGCCACTTTTCAATGAAGAAAACCGCTGCAAAAATCATGCAGTGTGGATTTTATTGGCCCACCTTATTTAAAGATACAAATATCTATTGTCGCTCATGTGAAAGATGTCAAAAGTTAGGAGCTATGACCCGTCGTAATATGATGCCCTTAAACCCAATTTTGGTAATTGAAATTTTTGACTGTTGGGGCATTGATTTTATGGGACCATTTCCTCCTTCTTTTGGATATTTATATATTATTGTGGCAGTAGATTATGTGTCAAAATGGGTAGAGGCAGCACCTTGCAGGACCAATGATAACAGGACGGTAATTAAGTTTCTCAAAGAAAATGTATTATCTCGATTTGGTACCCCACGTGCTATCATTAGTGACCGAGGTACGCATTTTTGTAACCGTTCTTTTGAAGCTTTAATGAAAAGATATGGGGTGATACATAAGCTTTCTACTTCATATCACCCTCAGACAAGTGGACAGGTTGAACTTGCGAATAGGGAAATTAAACAAATTTTAGAAAAAATGGTCAACCCGGATCGGAAAGATTGGTCTTTGAGACTAATCGATGCGTTTTGGGCTTACTGTACAGCTTTCAAAACTCCCTTAGGCATGTCACCTTATAGACTTGTTTTTGGAAAACCTTGTCATTTGCCCGTGGAGCTTGAGCATCGAGCATATTGGGCCATTAAACATTTCAATTTTGACTTGGAAAAAGCAGGAAAATTTAGAAAATTCCAATTGACGGAATTAGAAGAATTGAGAAATGATGCTTATGAAAACTCCAAGATCTATAAGGCTAAAATAAAAGTATTTCATGATAAAAATATTTTGAGAAGAACATTTAAGCCTAATGATCGAGTATTTTTATATGATTCAAGACTCCATAAGCATCCAGGAAAACTTCGATCTAGATGGACCGGCCCTTTTATAGTAAAAAACGTTTTCACAAATGGGACGGTAGAAATAGAAAATCTAAAAGATGGATGTATCTTCAAAGTAAATGGTCAACGCCTCAAAATCTTAATTGATAGACAAATTCCAGAAGTGGAAGACATTCCACTTATGGACCCAGTATATCAATCTTGACCATCTCCAGGTATGTTTTTCTTTTATTTTATTTTCATTCATTTTATTTTTGTTTATTGTTTACTTTATTTTGTTACAAGTTAATTTTATTTTGACAAATACCATCTTTGATGCCAAGCAAGCCACCCACATCCCACATCAGGTGTATTCTACCCTATTTAGTTATTCAATTCTGATTCTTAAATATTGAGGACAATGTTTTATTTAAGTTGGGGGGTGGGAATACAAATCTGTTATTTAAACTCTGTGGAATATTTCAATCAATATATAAAAAATTGCCAAATTTTTTCACACAGGCATCTTTTCACACATGATACTCATGCTCAATCATAACCATCTTGGTGAATTCAAAAAACCCATTTTAAATCATTTTGCTAAAATATCCACAGAGCCATTTATGCACTTCTCCAAATTTTGTGGTAATATGGTGATTTGACACATGTAACTAAAGAATTATTTTACTCAAGTATTCATGTGAATTTTGTGAGAATTGAGAGCTTACAAATACAGAAATTGTGATAAGTATCCATTGATCTGTTGAATTTGACACTTCTTTTGAGAATATCATTACATGGTTTGTGGTAAGATGGTGGATATACTTGGGATATGACGAAAGTCAACTTAGGATTAACGTTTGAGCCTTTCAAGCTGAGCCTTTTCATCATAGATCCCTAGCAGCCAATTTTGAGCCAATATACACATATGGCCTTTTCTTTTCATATCTACATCATCCATACCTCTCCACATTGGAGTATAGCTTATACACTATATTTTCCTACCATTTTACTTCCAAGTGTGTACTAGGTGTGAAATTATCATAAAAAAAAAAACCATGACAAAAATGGCATGGTGCTAGATGTGTCCATCAAATTATTCATGAAAGAGTTCATCAAATTGCGAAGACACCAGTGGCAAAAGAAGATGGAAAAGTGTACTTAGTCAAAAATCTAAAAAATTGAAAAGTACATCAAAAGGAAAGTATAGTCTACTGAAAAATTTAACAGATTCCCTTTTGTGTATACTTGGAAGTTTTTGAAACCTCTTCACCTTTTCTTCTTATGAACCCCAACCCTAAACCACATTACAACCCTTTGTGTTGATTTTTCCGATCCTAAGTATGCTTGTGGAAAGAATGGTGGAAATCTCATTTGTTAGTATTCCTATCATAAGATCAATATTTACTTGTTACTTATATATAATTGGCTAAATTTCCATGAGAGTAAATATACACTTTTGTCAACTCCATAGAGAGAACCCATACATGAAACACTTCTATACCCGTGAGTTATGGAGTTGAACCTTTTTACTTAAGATATTCTAATGTTGCATGTGTCGAAACCTCTGATTTGATAAAAATAGTTTGGAACACATACACACTCTGTGGATTGCTATATTTGAATTACTTGTGAAAGGGTTATTGAATTTCTAAAATTGTTTTGATATGTAAATTTGAAAAATGTGTCTTGATGGCCCCTATGTATGATTTTCTTTGGTCTTTCTCATCATTTTGCATGAAAATTGTTAGGGACTAGCAATGAGTAAGTTGGGGGTGTGATGAGTGCACAAAAATGCACTCTAAATACTCTATTTAAATACTAAAAGAAATGAGAAAACAATGGATATAACTCATGTTATTAAAATTAATGGTCATTTATCTTGAGATAGATATAAGCATGATTTAATATATTGATTAGAATATAAAATGCCATAGTTTCCTCTCTTAATGTTTAATACTTTATTCTTATTTGATGCCTAAATATAATCATTATTCGTATATTTTGATTTAGGACACAAATAGAGGCATTAGGAGCAAATGAAGATAATTGCAGAATTTTAGACAGTTCTGACATCTTTTCGTAATATGGGAATAACTCTCTCATCCAATCTCCGATTGAGCTGATTCAAGATGATCTAGAACCGCAAGAGAAATATCTATAACTTTTATGTTTTATGTTTGAAGAGATATCCATTTAATCTAAGACCAAATCGACCATCAAGTGGACGCACCTGCACTTGACGTTCCTGGATATTTTTCAGCCACTTGCATCAAATCCAAATACAAGATGAAGTGCACTCAAGTTTCTTCAAGACAAATTATTTGACCACAAGATATTAAGTCATACAAGACAACTAATAGATAGAGAAGCAAAATTGAAACACTCAACCTAAAAGCAAAATCCAGCTCATGCATAGTGGGAAAACAAATGATCAAAATGACAACTCACAAATCACTTGGATTCAAGAATGGCACATGGCAAAACAAGTTGAAATTGTGATGATTTTGTCATGACAACTTGCATGAAGGATGCTTATAAATAGAAGGAAGGGGTGTGTGTCTAAGACCATGCTTAGTGTGCTTGGATGCCTTGGAAGATACATTGTTTTTGAGAGCTTGAGAAAAGAAAAGAAAAACCAAAGAAGAGAGAAGAAAATAATGGTTGGCTCTTCCATATTATCCCTTAGAGAATTTTTGTTGCATATTTTCAATATGTGTAACTAATTTTCTAGTAGAGCTAGGGATGAATTTGTATATATGATGGTATTTGTAATTGTTTTTGATTCATATATGTGTTCTTGAAATATTAAACTCTTTTGTTTAGTCATTCGAAATTTATTATAAATGTTTTCGTCACCAAATAATCTTAGAATTTATTTCATTTATAGATTCAGTCATGCTTTTTTTATTAAATGCAATAATCCTTTGATTATGTTTGGTTCAATTGGTTATCTATTTTAATTTAATTCTCTGCTGCAATATTGCTCTACGAGTATATTGTCGACGTTGAATTTCTTTAATATCGATAACAATTCCTGTTCTTATATTGTGACGAATGATTTTTCAAAATATTACATTTGATTTAAATCTGGTTATTAATGTTTTATTTTCCGATTGAAAATTTGGACATAGAATTTTCAATTGAGTTATAAATGAATCGAAAATAATTAAAATACCAATTATATACAAAGGATTCCCGATGCTTTACTTTTCGCACTCATCTAAATCTTTTTGTTAATTTGGTTACTGTTCTTCAATTTCTCAATCCATCTCCCCGTGGAATCGACACCCCAAAGCTATACTGCAAACGACCGCGTTATTCTTTGGGCGTAATCAGCTCCCATGGAGATAAGATTCTTTTTCAAGTCTGGAATGTGTCGGACGTTTGACAATGTCCTAACTATCCCATCAAACATCTTAATCTTCCATGAGCCCAACCCGACGATCTTGCAAGCCATGTCGTTACCCAAAAAAACAGAACCACTGTTGACTGGTTCATAAGTCATGAACCAGTAGTCCCTCTTGGGACACATGTGAAATGTGCAAACTGAGTCCATGACCCATTTGTCACTAAATAGATTGGTTGAATTATTGATTGTAAGGACCACATCTGAGCCACCAGATTCATCAGCAACACTGATGGCATTAGAGGAACTCGTGGATTCCTCATTCTTCTTCAGCTTAGTACACTCGCTCTTGTAATGTCTAAATTTTTGGCAATAATAACACTTGATATTTTTCTTATTAGACTTGGATTTCGATTTCTCCCGAAACTTCCCTCTACCCTTCTCTGAACCCTTATCACTGAATCTTCCTCTGTTGGAGGAATTTTTGACAATCAACCCACTAGCTTGAGTTTCACCACCCTTATCACTGTACCTACTCCTCAACTCCTTCGAGTTCAAAGCTGACTTCACATCTGTTAAGGAGATGGTATCTCGGCCATATAATATAGAATTTACAAAATTTTCAAATAATGAAGGTAATGAACACAAAACAATTAAAACTTGATCTTCATCATCAAGCTTGATGTCAACATTTCTAAGATCCATAACAATCTTGTTAAACTCATCTAAGTATTCAGTAACAGACGAACCCTCATTCATCTTGAGTGTATATAACTATTGTTTCAAATACAACTGATTAGTAAGAGATTTCTTAATGTACAAGCTCTCAAGCTTGTTTTAGAGACTCTCAGCAGTCTCTTCCTCAGCTACCTCTCTTAATACTCCATTAGACAATGACAATAAGATAGTACTATGTACCTTCTCTTCATCATCCTTAGACGGTATAGGAGAATCTACAGTCCTTTCTTCTAAAACTTTGAATAACCGCTATTGGCGCAACAAAGCTTTAATTTTCAAGCACCACAAACTAAAACTGTTCTATTTGTCAAACTTCTCTACTTCAAATCTTACTGTGGCCATCCCTTTAGTCCTTCACAGAGCTAGATAGCTCTGATACCAGTTTGTTGGGAATAAATTGATAAAACAAATAACAAAGATATGAAATCAAGTGTAGCGGTAGCAACTAAGAGAAGTAAACAATAACGATAAACAGAACACCAGATTTAAGTGGTTCAGCTCAATTGAACTTACATTCACTGTGGGATTGGTTTTAAAATTTCACTATAATCAAATCGAGTACAGAGAGAGAGAATAAATTGATTTTTACAATAGAAATCACTCACCTCACGTGTATACACTCAATCCTCACATGTTTACACTCAATTACTCAAGAAATGGAAAAGAAATGAGTACTGGTGTGTGCTCTGTTCGTCGAGGGTGAAAACAAGAGAGGGAGAACTCGCGCAGTGCAGAAGAAATGAAGCTCGCGATATTTATATTTATGCGATCTCGCTCGAGCAAACACTTCTAGGTTAGAATCACTTGAGCTGGACGTCGAGCGAGGGTCTCGCGAAATCTCTGCCTGAATCTCGCTCGAGCTGGATGTCGAGTGAGAGTTGAGCGAACTCTCGGGTTGAACTTCGCTCGAGCTGGACGTCGAGTGAAGGTTGAGCGAACTTTCAGGTTGGATTCTCACTCGAGCGAGAGTCAAGTAAGAATACTGGGCCGACTAGAACTCAAGCCATCTCTTAACATTAAGGACATGTTTCGCTTCCTTCATGCAACTGTTCACCTGCAAGAAATTGAAAAGATCCGGCGATCCCCATCTGGGAAAGCTCTGATGCTTAAGTCAGCAATCTCGCTAATTATTGAGAAGTAGCTTGAGAAGAAGAGAGAGAAGTCCTCCCTTCATGGAGGGTTACCTGGTTTATATAGGCCTCGTGGTACTGCTTACCCTTTTTAGTGAATTCTGTTTACATGTTATCTTCTTGTAATTGATGCGATCACGTATCTGCATGAAATCCCACAGAAGGTGGCGAGGGTTAAGTATTAGTTTATGTACGTGACTCTGTAGGGCTCTATAACTATTCATCCTCTTGGGTTAGTAATTAGGTCCACTGTATTATTTTTCTCTTATATTGGCTCTCATTTTGATGGGCTTCCAGACCTCTTAATTTAAATAGACCCTACAATTCTATTTTAATATTATTTAAGAAAAGTTAGAAAATTTGAGATGTGGTATAAAGGTTTTCAAAACTTATTTATAAAAATAAACGAATTTAGTAGAATCTCATATCATCTCATATTATTATAACGAATTTAGCGGGCGATAGATGTGGGTGAAAGTTTAATTTCCCCATGATTTGCATAGAAAAAAATAATGAATAGTATATAAAAATAAATATAAATACAAATTTATAAATTGTAGATATTTGAAAAGATCAACTGTTTGTTTTATTCTTTATTTTTCTGAAATCGCAAATTTCTTTTACATATATCATTTATTTTCTTAAGGGGATAGTGATGACTTGTGAAGTGTGGCTGGAGTTACCATTTGACCAATGTCTCCAAATAACAAAAGAAAGAAAGGGAACAAAGAAAAGAAATACTCTATGTGATTTTGAGTTTGAACCTTCAATCACATGTGTGGATATATCAATCATTCATCCATCTTTAGGTAAAGGGATGGGATGAATTAGCAATGCTAAGACTCAATCCTTAGTTTTGCGATCTTCAATGCCGTGCCCATCTCCATACTAGTACATGCATTAAGACATCCTTGCAAAGTTCATTCCAATATCAATAAATGTTTCAGAAAAAGGAAAAGCACTTGCAGCAAGTCTTCATTAAACTTCTTTCATGTTGCACTAATCAAATTCCTTATGTACTCACGAGCCTTTTCTTCACTAGCACCAGTATTATTTGTGATACTCCGTATTTACGTGTATTTTTATTGAATGATTATTTAAATTATTATAATTAATGGTTCTTTTGTTCAAATTAAATGTGTTTTTCATTGTATTGTTTAATGATTTTTATAAGTTGTGGAATTTAAAGATGTGTTATCTTGATATTAAATATTGTTTTGTATTTAAATTGCTCTTTGCTTTAATTTATTTTATCATTGGGCTTTAAATATTTATTTTATTAATATTGAGTTGTAGTGATTTTATCAGACTTTTATTTATTTTATTGTGCTCTATTTCTAGTTGGGCTCTCTATTTTCGGTTTGAGCTTGTTTGTAGTGGGTTTTTCTTTGTTTTTGGGCCTAGCCCATTCGGAATTGAAGCCCAGCCGCATGTAGCCCATAAGTAGTTTAGCCTTGGCCTTTTTATTTTTATACTTCTTCTTTTCTTTTTGCAGGTTGACGTTAAGCCCTCCCTGGTTTCCGTTTGGCCACTAGCCCAGCCACCAGCATAAGGTTGGTCAGCCATCATCACTGCCCCCTCCACTTGAACTCCCACCTGTCGGGGAGCTCCCTTCGGCAAGCCCACCCCGAAAGGCCACCTATTTTTCTCTCACTTCCCTTTAACCCGAAATGGGTTTAAATTGGAGGTTTCCATTGCCGTGTTGCCATGTGCCACCCCCTGTTGACATCGCCCAGCCCACAACTTCCCCTACATGCCGGTGAGTCTTCCCCACTGTCGGTGTGCCTCACAACAGCCCCCCTCCCTACCATAGCCTCAAACCCGAAAGTAGGTTTAATGGGTTTTCACCCATTTTTCAACGCCGTCGTCGGCCACCTTGGCCTCCAACCACCACTAGTAGTTTCACCAACACCTCGAAGCCATTCCCTGTCCATCCCTAGTCTTTGTTTGTTCCCGTTCAAAAGTTGGGTTTTTAAGACCCACGGCCGTTGTTCGTTTTGCCCTATTACGTTGCTTTGCCACCGCCGCTTGCACCTCCATGATCATTCAAAAATTATATTTTAGCGTTGTAAATATTTTCCAAATAAGGTTTGAGATTTAAATATATTTTGCATTGACAAATATTGTGTTTGGTTGGTTTTACCGGACTGAGTCCGAGGAGTTTGGGGGTTGGTTGGATTTGGATCGGAGTTGGGTTTATGATTGTTTGATGTTTGGAATTTATTGGTTATCGAATATTTTGTGCATGGTCGTTTGCATTGTGTATTTACGCACATGTTCATGGTTATTTTTGGAAACTGGGTTTTCAAATGCGTTAATGGTTTTCGGGTGCATGTGTATCACGACCCCAAGTCGGAATGGGGCATTATCTCGGTGGAACTCCTCTGGTCACTTGAGAGCGGAATATACTAAGTGATGTCCCCTAGGTAGTCGTTGGGTAACAATGAAATCGGAGAGGATGGTAATGCTCTCATGTTGACTTCGTGGCTCATCTGCTGGCGTAGGCTAAGGGATGCTTGGTCATGGTACGTGCTGGGCGTGGTTAGTTAGGCATCGCCCGTTCTAAAATCACATGTTTGGTCGTTACCTACGATGTGGCCAAGAGAGTCAGTGTGTGCGGATGGTCCCTAAGGGAGACCATGATGCATACGGTTAATAAAATGAATGTTTAGACCATTTTCTTGGAAAATGACGGGTTTTGATTATTGGTTTTATGTGGGCAATTTTATAAGAAAATGGTAGTTGAGTTATTGGATTTACGTGTATTATTTTCTGGGAAAATGATGGATGGTTTTACTGAAGTTTTATTTGGGCCAAATGGGGTTTTGGCATGAGTGGGAATTGTTTATTTTAAGAATGATGATTTTTTTTAACTTCATGCATATGGTGTCACGTTCATGTGTTTTGTTGTTGTATGAATATATTTTATTTATTGTGATTTGTTTGGATTGTATTTACCTGTGATGCTTTTTTTAATATCGTAGATTTTGGATGTAGAGGTCGAGGAGGATGAGCCTAAGGAGGCGGCTCCGCCGTTGAAGTATTTTTGTTATAATTTGTTATCTTGCGAAATTTTTTTCCCCTTTTAATAAATATGTATTTTTATGATTTGTCGTTTGGATGACTGTATTAAATCTCTTGCTGGAGAATTTGAGTAAAACTGATTTGTATTATTTTAAAATTCTGATACTTAGTAATTGACTTAACTTGTCCGCTGTGCCTTTTAATTTTACACTGTCGCTTTGTACACACACTTAGTACTTATTGTTGGGGTGTGTGACACATGTTATCAGTATCCCAATACCTCAATTCCCATGCTTTCATATGAGTGAGTTGGGGGTGTCACATTATTCATGTAATATTGAATTGATTTTGGATTATCACCTCTTTCTAACTCTTCCCGAGTTCCAAAATATAAAATATTGTAAACATGGGCTGAAGTCTGAAAATTTATTTATGAAAGACTTGGGATAAAGTGGTTTGCAAACCTTAGATGTTCGGAGATCATCTGCAAATCGTACAATTAGTACTTGCCAAAGAATTATATTGGGATAGTCTTGCAATAAATCCAAGGCTTCCTTTGTTATAGGGTTTGTGACAAAAATATAAGAATGCAAAAGTATAAGTGGTTCAAATATTGAAATCCATTCATTCTCAATATATTCTTGAAGCCTTGGTGTATATCTGCTATAATACCAGTTCGCCTCCAATAGATAAGATCTACATAAATCTGCCCACTAAAACATTTATGATGGATCAATGAAGTAATGAAGTAGAAGAGATATAATATAAAATAAATGCTAGAGTATATAATGCTGAATATATATTATATAAAAGTGAAACCTATACCTCCTTTTTGTTACTGAATGGTATTGAGTTTGGTTTCCTTGAGCGTGTCAAAAACCATTTCATTAATCGAGTTGTAGAGGCCAAGGAAACATAGTTGCATATAGTAAGGAAGTTGTTCCATTGCATTGACATTCCATCTACATCACAAAGATTACATCAGTATTTGCATTAATGATAATCTAGTTGATAAAGAAATATAAGATACGTACTAATTTCATTAATACAAACCTCTCAACAACATCTGTGAAGAGCTCAAGTTAATCCATCTTACACATCATCTATTGTTGTTATCAATGCATAGAGCCTTATTGACATTTTTCTGAAATATTGAAATTGAGGTTGAAATAATGCTCCAATTGTCCATAGGAAATTCTCTATCACCCTATCCCTCACAAGACTCAACTCTCTAAGGCCAGTGCTCCTCCACCACCTTTTGATCATAATCCAAATAAACAATATCAAATTTAGAATCATATTAATTTAGAATTATATTACTAGATATATATATATATATCTAGTAAATCTCAACATAGTTTTTTTGCCTTAGGGTTGAATTTCAAGATCCTAGGTAAGTATAAACGTTTGTTTTACCTTGAAGCTTTTTTTAGATCTTCTTGGTGAACTGCTTGTACCATATTAAAATCCAATTCTGCAAGCTGGAGTAAGATAGGATTCATATCTTCTCTACTTTTATATATATCAATGAACCACCTTACTTCCAACCTTATCATCCTCTAGTGTAATGGAAGCTCTAAGGTATGGTTCACCATTGCATGAAGATTTCCATCTTTGCTGTTCTCCACATAGTCTTTAAGATGCTTGCTTGAAAATCTCTTGCTTCTTCTAAGATGCTTTCACCTGCTATCAAGAGAAACAAGGCTTCATACAAAGCCAACATTCCTTTGGGATCATCACAAATATATTCATAGAAATTCCCCTTTTCATTGATAAAACTCTTGAAAATCTTGCAATCAAACGAAAGCTCATGAATAGTTGGTAAATGATCACGTGTCTGTTTAGTTTTGTTTAGCATTAATTAATTAATAGAATGTCGTTTATCTTGAGGTACTTTATATCTCTTTTGTCTTAGCAATCTAAATTCGAGAGCTGTGGCATATAAACTCTGCTCCATGCAAACACCACCACCATAATGGGTATTGTGTATTTTTTCTAATAACCTCTGTATTTCATTTTCAAAGTGGTAAGATACTCCAAGTCTTTGCAAGATATTAATCATCTCAATGTACTTTAGGGGATCCACCATTTTGTGTAACATCTTTGTTACTTCTTCCTTCAAATCATCAATTTTTCTAGTGTATGACTCCCCTTACGTACCAATCCAAATTTCACTAATTAGTCATCATGAGGTACTGAAAATCAAGTATTACCTAGATCAAAACTAAAAAATAATTATAGAAATAAAAAGATTTACCACATATTCATTTTTTAATGACTGGATGTAATCATCATGCCAGATGGTAGGATGAAAATTTGCTGATCGTCAAACAAAAGTGGAGTCATGACTTTAGTTTTCTTCAAGCTAGGCCATTGTTTGGACTCAACGAGGAAGAATGTCACAATTTGATCCGTTTGTTATATGTGAGACATGTTTGTTTAGATGGGAGCAATGCAGCGGTCTAGATTGCAATGTGGGACTGAATCAAGAATGTTAAGACTCATGGAGTAGGCCATTAATTGAATATACATGAATGCATTAGTACGTTGGTTGTACACATCTTCCCCTAACTACACATTCACTTATTTTTTTTTTAGGAAAGTAAATTGCATTCATTAATATTGAGCATTGCAACGCACTAGACTTGAAATATATATTACAAGCCAACTAACAATAATTTGTATATTTTTTAGGATTTTTTAAGAAAGATGGGGGGAAGAGAGAGATTATATGCTCGTATATTTTCTACACATTCGCTTATTAATGATTGGATGTAATCATAATGCCAAATGGTAGGAATATGGTAGTACAGGATAGGTTTATTTATCTAAAATTTTGTACACTAAAAGTCTACATCATTTCGCTAATTGTATTTTTCGTCTTAATTCAATTGACACAACAGTGTCACTATTAATGATTCTCAAAAAGTCTATTCCGTCCAAACAGATAAATGCCACAGAATATGTGTGTTTGCATCTAAAGTAAATTGCATTCATTAATATCGTGTCAGAAAAGAGTTAGTGTAATAGCCCAATTTTTTTAGATAAAGTATTTACTTGAGAATATTTTAAAGGAATTTATTGGAAGTATATTTTCCCATGAAAATAGAATTTGAGACTTAGATGCATTTTAAGATAAATTTTGGATGGACCTTTGAGAATTTTAACAAGGTATCATCTAGAAAATTCAATTTGGACCTAGAAAGAGATAAATTTTCAAAATTTGAGGAAGTAATTCAAAAGGAATTAATAGAACCAAAAGTCAAACACTTGGGGCCCAGATTAAGTGTTCTCGGGCTGGTCCGTCAAGTGTTGGTGTAATAAGAATAACTCCTTCATATGAGTTCAGGACGAGGTGAGTTCAATTCTTATAAAACCTTAAGAGGTAGATCTAGAACTTTTATGTTTTGGGTTTTTGATGATAAGAAATGGATCAAAGACTAAATCTGGTGTGAAATGGACAGATAAGAATATGAGTCAACTGGTAACCGACTTAGATTAGTTGTCTTATGTTCGGCCATGTGACTAAAATTGTGATTGGCTATCAATTTTTCTGAAGTCTTGACATGTGTGGGAACATATGACAAGTTGATAAGAATTGATCTAGAAGTTTTGGTGGGTAAGAAAATAAAGGAAACAAACAGAGAACTCGGATTGGATGTTCTCGGGTGAGTTTTGACATGTTTTGGTAAATTAATCATGCCTCTCTCAAACGAAAATTATGATTGGCTATCAATATCTTTCTACGAGGATGATCTAAAACTTTCATATTTTGAGTTTTTGAAGAATTGCACTGCATCGAGGACTTATTTGGGCTGGAACATGGCTGACCCATTGGAGAGGCCAAGTGGCCGGATACACCTCATTGGAATATATTATCTTGGTATTTTGTCTCTACCTTACATGAGTTGGTTTTACTTGAGCCATTGATCATTTTTAATATTCTAGATGGCTTAAATCAGATCATTGGATGGAAATATTATCATTTAGCCTAAGGTTTAGAGGTAATGATGGGGGCTAAGTGAAGATGGACAAGTGTATATGGTTTTTGGAGTAGTAACTGGACACCTATTTTCTTTTAGGCTTGAGCAACGCCTCTTATGCCTATATATATATATGTGTGTGTGTGTGTGTGTGTAAGACTCTTTTCTCTTCTCTTGAGAGGGAACACTCGACTATAGTGAAAGAAAAACAAGAAAAATTCACCTAAACACACTTACACCACTAGAACACTAAAGAGAAGACAATCTAAAGGCCTTGCAAGGAGGATTGTCTAAAGCTCAATCCTATCATCTAACTAAGTTTAGGAGAAATTTGTAAGTGCACATATTAACTTAATATTAGCATAGAATAAGTGGTTTGGTGATTTGATTATGTTTTATATTTATTTGAGCTTAATCTATATTTATGTGTAAAATTGAAATAGATTGAATTTTGGAGTGATGGTTGCTATGGAAAAATGCCAGGAAAATTATAAGACTTTAGAAATATATTCTATGATGTTATATGAAAATAATTATGTTAAAACATGAGATTTTTATATGGAAAACAATGAAGAAACAACTCTAGTGAATTTCAGCCTTAGTAAGATTATTATTGATAAATTTGACACCTTTTAGTAAATCAGACATAACTTGTTCGTTTGATATTGGATTTAAATAAATCAAGAGGATTTGGAAATATAAGAGAAAGATATACAACTTTTATGTTTTGAGTTTTAAGAGATAATGACTCAATAAAGGATGAAATTGGGATTGAAGTGGTAGAATTGAGTTTACTATAGTAAGCATTATTCGTTAAGTTTTGACATTACGAATTTATGTAACGTAAGTGCATGTATATGTGATGTATGTTCTTGGGATATATTTTTATATGTCACATGAATTATGAAGACATGAAACATGCATGTCATAAGCCTAAGTTATGTGTATATTGTATTTTGTCACATACATGTATCATCATAAGTCTTGACATCTGTTTTAAGAAAAGTCTATGTTACATATCGTCAAGTAAGTGCCGTCATAAGTCATGTCAACCATTAAAGAAATAAGAAAGGATATGACATGGCCTAACCATGGGTAATAATAGTGGCATGGTCTAATCACGGGTAATAATAGTGGATATAAGTAAAGATTTATAAGAACAAGAATTTTAAGATAAGATTGAAAAGTCAATACATGATACAAGTTTGTAAGTCTAAGTCATGCATGAGCTACATAAAGCATGCCATAAATGAAACTCTGGCTGTCTGGCTTGTTTGTGATTATTTTATGATGTTTATGCTTTTATTAAGTTACATGTGTACTTATTTAGATTTCGAAATCTCACTCTTGTATATTTCTATTTTTGAAAATATAAAATTATGTTGCAAGATTAATGACTGAGATAAGGTAAGGCTCGATGACTTAAGGAACTCAGAGGAGTCTGGATGGCAATATAGTTAGTCTAGGTTTTGAGAATAAATTATGTACATGACTGACAAAACTAACTGGATTATGTATGTAATGATACCTTGTTATTATAAGAATAAATGAGGTGGATATTGTGGTTTTAGTTCACCATGTGATCATTAGAAAATTTTTATTCAGAACTCTTCCACTGCAATTTCAATACATTTGGGGGGTGAATAGCCTAGCGTCACTTACCCTGAGACTTCAATTTGGATTGAATTATGAACGTAAATTGGGAGCGTTACAGTTAGCCCCTGGTAAGAAAAATACAATTGCTTCAAAAATAAGATGTTGCAAAATGTTGATACTTAGTCACGACAAAGATTATTTCTATTTCCATTTTATGGTCGTAAACTATATTGTCACAATAAATTATATTTTGTGAAAGTTGATCTCGTCACGAATTGAATTTCACTGTGATGCAATAAGTGTATCTTTTGGTAAGGATATTGCCCAGAAAAATATTTCTGTCGCGAACAGTGTGGTTGTGAGCAATAACAATACTGTTGTGACAGATTAATTTTTTTTGACAATATTAACTGCTGTGCATTATTGTCGAAATATTAAAAATATTCATTCAGTTCTCTACTGAGACTTTATTGTGGCATTTTTTTTTTCGACCGTGCTGTATCGTCGAAACAATTAGACAATCCACTTTTGGTCTGTGAAATTTTATTGTGACAATATCAATTATATTTGCGACCGTGTTGTATTGTTATAACATTTTGAAAACATCTTTTGGTCACAAGGCTCTCTTTGTTATGGCAAAGTTAATTTGTGTTTACGACCGTGCTGTATTGTGAAAAATATTTATAAACCTGCTATTGGTCATGCGAAGCTTTACTATAGCAAGATTACTTACATTTGTGACTTGATTGTATTGTCAAAAATTGGTTTCGTCATGTTAGGCGAGTCAATTGTGTAAGCAAATATGTGCAAATTGGTCACTTTTTTAGACGCAATATATTGTTGATCATCATGTCTAGAATTTTGATCTTACCAATACTTTATAGGTCCTATATATTAATTGGCCTATATGTTATTAGTGGTTTTTCCTTCTACCATTTTTTTTTTCTTTTTCTTTACTGTGTTTCATCTGTTTTATATGTTGTGTTTTAGTTATTTTTCCACATCCTAAATTTCAAGCGCGCGCGCATACATACACACACACACACACGCACGCACGTACATATATATAGAATAAATGCATACATTAAAAGGAATACCCATAATACTATAGTTTATATAAGGTTTGGAATGCACATCAGTTAAAGCCAAGTGCACCATAGATATCACATTGTCATATCTACTGTTCATTAACTAAACAACCATGGTGGCAGGTCTAAATCTATACATATGGGGAGATAACCATTATATTATTGGTGGTTGACACAACAGACTACTAATAGCACCAAGAATATAAGTTTTAACAATGCTAAATCAGGAAATATTGTTCAAAAGCCATGGATATCTGTAGTAACAAATATAAGTGGCTATATATATCATCAATGTATGCTCTTAAGAAACCCTCCATGCATTCCAACAGCTAGCAACACCTTGAAGATAATTATCAACCAGGATCTCGACCTACCATCATCTTCATTATGATCTACCACACAATCCAACATGAGTAGAGCTCGTGTCGTTCTTCAGTCAGGCATTCTGCATGTTGCTTCCAAGTCACCCAACATCCGTCTCGAATTCCTATCAATAAATTCCTACTAAAGTTTAGATTAGGCATATCATTTTGAAGTTTTCATCAAATCTATAATTAAAGCCTAACATGATACAGTGAAAGAGAAAATTTTGGAATGACCAATCCAAAATAACAAATATCACCCCTAAAAGCACATACACATCATTGAGCACTTAAAAGCAAACTCTTTTGGACCCAGTAGTTCAGTAGGTGGAAAATAAATAGACTATATGCATCATCTTTAACTAGACTTGAAATTTTCCATTTCCATAATAATGAAGAGTAATTATATGTGAGTACTAACTGCATTCGTCAAAAGCCACTTAGTTCTTCTAGAGTTATTTAGCTTTGAGAAGTCATGAAAAATACTATAGTAATGTTTTGCAAAAAATCCTTACTAACCATACTGTAATTAAATATGCATGGGCCAACATTAAGAAAAACCTAAAACCTTTTCATACGTATACAACATTCACATGAGTTTCTCAAAGTTTACTTATCTAGCTTTAAACAAAACACCCTTGGGGCTACATTTGGTTTGTGTTTAAAAAGTCTTATCCATCCACCTTCTCAATTATATGTGGATATTGGATCACTAGCCACTTCCAAAATTTGTTATTTAGCTTGAAATTATCATGAATAACAATTGAGTGTCCATGCAAAACAGGCCATCTAAACATACTATAATTATTAAAGCATGAGCAAACATTAAGAAAAAAATGGACGTTGAGCAACATTCACAATGAGTTTCTCAAAGTTTACCTATCTAGGTTGTAACCAAACACCCTTGGCTCTACATTTGGTTTGTGTTTGAAAAGCCTTCTTCATCCACCTGATAGCTTATATCCTAGAACCAAATCTCATCGATGCTTTGTAGTCTTCAAAAGTCCACACGCAGTCCTTCCCCAAAACAACCTCTTCTTCCTATTGTTGTCTCCCATCCATGGCCAAAATATCGGTTTTTGCCACCATGGCCTCTCCATAAGGTGTCCTATATACAACAAAAGACTACCACGCTGAAATTATGTATGCAACTCATCAAAAGTCTCTAGATCAGGCTCCCCTTTTGCAAATTGGTCCTGTGGCGTATTCAATTGAAAGTTCATGAACCTCTCAAACCTATCCTGTTTCTCCGTTATCATCTTCAGTTGTTTCTTTAAGTCATCAACTTCTGCTTTGTAAGGACAACCATCTCCAACTGCCCCCTCGTCGTTAACAGCACATGCACAAGAATGAGACCTGCTACTAGACTCGGGTATCTCTAACTCGCCCAACGCTTTAGCATATTCCTTCAGCCTATGATCAACAATCTCCTTAAAATTTTTGTTGCTGCCTTTTTATTTCGAGCCGCAGGGTCCAATCTCTGGAACCTTTCCTTCATTTGAGTCTTCAACAATAACCATGGTCATTGAGGCCGGTGAGTAATGAGTAAGTTAAGCAGTTACTATATCTTAGCATGCCTATATAAGTAATATATAGAGCATGGAATCTGAAAATGAAAAAAAAAGGACTAGGTTTTTGACTCACATGCATTTCTTCTGTCACCTCTGCTACCGATATGTTCTTCTTATTGGACCATCTTGTCAGCTTAAAGAAGTCAACCACGTTCTTCACACTTTCATGCTTCAGCATGCAAATCAAATTGTTAGTAGATATTCTCCATTACAGTGTGAGGATAAATTTGTAGAAAAGCAACTAAATATCATTTGTTTTTGTGCACTTCAAGTATGCTTCTTAAGAAACCAAATCCAAAATAGCAGTAAGTTATCTCTTCAGCTTTACAATTTAACGTGACATATATAACTAAACTGTAGTCAATATAGATTTTACCTTTTCTTCTAATAACCTTGTAAAAGACTTCCTACCAGCGGTATGATTAGTTCTTACCAACTCCCTAATGGCCTTATTCTGCAACGACAATGGCTGGTGAAAATATTACATAAACCACAACAGATACCACTTAGTCTTGCAAACACAATGATCAAATTCCTACTCTAAGTACCTACTTCCTCCCCCATCAATTCCATTAGGTTTATATATATGCCACCAATGACTTACAACATCATAGTTTTATGTGAATAACTTATGCCAAACATCGTCATTCACTTTGTCAGTGCCCCGTACCAATGTTGCTTTATGTAATTCATAATTATTGTTGATTCTATGGAGCTCATAATGGAATGAGTTGACTCGCTTCCAAAGTTGTAGGTTAACTGCCCGGCGATGATTTGGCTTCTCCCATTGTAATATAAAATCAGCTTGTAGTCAAATAAAAATTGAAGATATCAATAATATAATGATTTCATCTTATTAAAATATCCTACAGTAGTTAGAAACATCATGTGTCTTACAAGAACACATCTGAATAGCTCCTCATTTTCCTCTCTGGGCACATCATTCCAACGGATGTAACTCATGTTAGCGTGGTGCTTGACAATGTATGTGACCCGTCCAACAAATACTGGCGTATGCGTACATGACACCTTACATTCACCTTCCTTGATTAGCAGAGAAATTCACCTTCCAACCTTGCGCAAGTTTTCAAATTTCAGAGAAAATAGCATAACAATTGTGTCAACACATTTTTTAATATATATTGTGCCAACATTTTCTTGTGCCACATGATGAACCACATTGATAGGTTGGCCTGAGTCCTCGGAAGAAGAGGTGCTAGGGTCGGTGGACCTGGTTGTTGTTCTACTTTTGGTTCGTTTTCTAGTTCAAGGTGTAGTGGTGATTCCTCTGTATCTCTTAAATAATTGTTACCATGTGGCCTTCTAACACGATTGATAGATCTTCTTGAACTTCCTCTAAATCGAGTTCTTGCAATTACTGATGGTAGTGAAGAGTGCACAAAAATGCACTCTAAATATCTTATTTTAATGCTAAAAGAAAAGAGAAAATAATAACATAACTTATTTTAGTTAATTTAATAGTTATTTATCTTGAGATAGACATGAGCATGATTTAATATATTTAAGTCTCAAATAAATACAAATAGAAACACATGAGTTTAATTCATTAAATAAGTCTCATGAATTTCCACCTTACAAATAGGCCATTTAAATTTCCTTGCATTTTAAAGAGCTAAGTTTATTAATTGATTTAGTTTATTTTCTAGTTGGCTATATGATGTAGGTGACAACTAAATTAATTTGCCACATTTTCATGGAACATTTTACCTCATACACTTCTTAATTAAACTTAGTGCATGACAAGACTTGGGAAGAAAAAGCAAGTAGGAAACAAAGTCAACTTATCAAGAGGATTACAAGCCACATGAAGAATGAAGACAATTGATCAAAGCATGCCAAGAAGAAAAGTAAAGACATGGCACCTTGAGAAATTGATAAAAGGAATTCATGAAACCAACAACTCAAAGAGGAAGCAAAGCAACATGACAACTCAATGAAGCCTAGTATCCAACACACATAGCTGGAACTCAAAACAAATGCATGGGAACTCTTCTAGCTAGCAGAAAAATAATTAAGGGCTAGACACATACACGGCTCAAAACTTTGAGTTGGAATTGCTGATCAAAAGACATGGAAACAAATGGAGGAAGCAAAGTGGTACACGGCATTTCACGCAAAATCCATTTGGTGCTTCCAAAGTATCCAAACTGACATGATCAATTCAAATGAAGCATAAACCGGCACCTACAATTCAATTCCATCTAAAAGTAATCAAATGCAATCAACACATGGCAACAAAAGGATTGAAGCAAAGCTGGAAACACATGGCACTTCAAAAAGCAATCGGTGCTTCCAAATTATCTCCAAACCGACATGTTTATTTAAAGCATACATCAGGCACCTACTTCCATTACAATGCAATTCCATCCAAATGCAAACACTTAAAATCAACACATGGCAACACAAGGGAGGAAGCAAAGTGGTACACGGCATTTCAAAACCAAAATCAGATTCGGTGCTTCAAATTATTCCCAAACCGACAATTCAATTGAAGCTTAAGCCGGCACCTACTTCCATTTTTAATTCACCTCCATCTAATTGCAAACACTTGAAGCAATACATGGCATTACAACCGGATGGAATAAAGAGGAAAAAAACTCATACACGGCATTCCACTTCTTCAAAGATTAAAAAGTGTTTCATATGCATACAAGGCAACACATGACACTTTATCATACAATTAAAACTTACATCAAATGAAAGAAGAGCCACACAATGCATACACCTCATTTCACTTCAATTTCAGCCGACCAAAGGTATCCCATGCATAGATAATTTCAAACCACATATTGGACATCAATTGGTACACGGTTATGTCTAATTATGATATTGGTTAGGCAACTTGGATGGAAATGTCTATATATATGGATCCAACGTAAGATGAGAGGGTGTGCTTGGAGATTTGAAGAATCATTTTAGAGAGTTTGAGAAAAGAAAAGAAAAACCAAAGAAGAAGAGAAAACATGGCCGGTTCTGTTATAATTTCCTTTGGAGAATTTTTGTTACATATTTTCAATATGTGTAACTAAATTCTCTAGTAGAGTTAGGGATGAATTTGTATATATATGATGGCATTTGAAATTATTTTTGATCCATATGTGTGAGCTTTAAATATTAAACTCTTTTGTTTAATCATTCGTAATTTATTATAAATGTTTTCGTCACCAAATAATCTTAGAATTTATAGATTCAGTATACTTTTTCTATTGAATGGAATAATCATTTGATTATGATTGGTTCAATTGGTTATCTATATTAATTTAATTCTCTGTTACAATATTACTCTACAAGAATATTGTTGACGTTGAATTTCCTTAATATCGATAACAATTTCCGTTCTTATATTGCAACGAATGATCTTTCGAAAGATTATATTTGATTTAAATCTGATTATTAATGTTTTATCTTCCGATTGAAAATTTGGACATAGAATTTTCAATTGAGTTATTAATGAATCGAAAATAATTAAAATACCGATTATATACAAATGATTCCCAATGCTCTACTTTTCGTCTCATTTTTATATTTTTTAAATTACTCATTTAGATTTAATTTACGACACACTCTAAAATTTACTTTTCGCACTCGTCTAAATCTTTTTGTTAATTTCGTTACTATTCTTCAATTTGTCAATCCATCTCCATGTGGAATCGATACCCCAAATCTATACTGCAAACGACCGCGTTATTCTTTGGGCGTAATCAGGTGGTTTGGCAAATAGGAAGCTGAGATTGAAGATAAAAACATTACACTAGTTGTATGTCATTATATTGTTAGCACAAGATTCTATGCAAGGACTTCATCGTTTGAAACGTTATGTCCCAAATCCACAATTCATCACCCTGTTCACTTTGTTGTAGTTATAAGTGATAATTTAAATCCCATTTAGCTACCCAAGTATAGTGGGAACTTCGCTCTTTGGCCTGGTTTTGTTGTGGTTGTGGTGGTGGTTAAATACAACCACCCTTTTCACAATTTTACAGTGGATTTCACAATTTTACAGTGGATGAGTATATAGTATCACGCGAGTCATCCAATATCTTCTCTAAATATATCCATTTCGGTTGTGTGAGGATATTACCTAGGTTAAACATCCACTAATGATCATTTATACTTATTTTTATAGTAATTATATGAAGGACTGCACTTGAGAAGTAAACTTCATCCCTAAGCATGAAGATCGACCCCTATGCATGCTTACCCAAGTTGTGCTATGCTTACCCTAGTTGTCCAGCTACACTCAACTATGGAAGAGGAGCTCTATAGCCCAAGCTTGGTTCTACCCATACCATTTTATTACCCCAAAATAGAGCATGCAATGGCAAATATAGGACCCGCTTTAAAGTGATAATTCCTAGGATCGTATCTTACAGTCAAATACAGAGTGCATTATGTGGCAAAATAAGGCAAAATAACTGCACAACCTTAAAGCTCCTAGCTTTAGAAAAAACAATTGCATAACTATATCTAAGATTAAGGAAAGATATATTTTTCTCTTACATCTACTAGATAAACTTATGGAAAGTCATAAAATTTGGAGCTTTCACAAAGAAACAAGATAATCCAGTGTAAAGCAACGAAATATTTGTGTAAACAAATTAATCTTACACTCTTCAGTAGATGATTTTGGGTCTTTGTGAGTTAGCCCCTTCTCTAACTTCTCACACCGCAGCACTAGTCTTTGTAGCTTGAAGATTTTTCTTCTCTTGGTGACCCAGAGCAAGCTCAGCCTCTCCCAATCAATTTTGTTTAGGGACTAATGGCTCAACAACAGATCATATATATGGGGCTTTTGCCCTAAACGCCTCTAGTAGCCTTTAGAATCTAGGGTTGATGTGACTGACATGGGATGGGTCTTTAACCCCACCCTCCAATTTAGGTTTGAGGTGCCAAATGAAATCTAAGTGCTCCTGCCTATAATGGTTGGAATGAGTTGGGTGTTTTTCTGTCATTATAATTTAAAAATATTATGGTTACAAACGATTTTCCGTCATAGCTTCTACCCATTCCAGTTAAATGATTTCTTAGTTCATTGAATTAAAAAATACAATACAATGATGTAAAAACAATATTCTTCCCATCCATGTTTGTTAAAAGTAAACTATTAAACTATTCATTTACTTTGCTTTTTTCTTATAAGGAAATGAATAATATTAATAAATAAATATTTTTCTTATAGTATAAAATTTTATTTTTATTTTAGAACAAGTAAGTATCCAAATTTTTATTTTTCACAATCGTTACAAGATATTTACGCACTTAAAGATTATATTTAAAATTACTCTTTCATGTTAATAGACCCTTACTTTTGGCTAAAGAATATTCAATATTCCCTCATGGTATCTCACATTTTGTTTTTTAGGATTGTTTTTAACATAAGCACTATATATCTTGCAAAATATTGATAAATTAAAAGGTTGATCAAGAAGGAACCAAACAATTGGTATGATGCCCAAGCGAGATCTTCGTGGGGCTTTGCATGCATGCATTATTAACCCAGTGTATGCTCGACTTGAGCTCGAGTGAACCCCATGCAGGGTGCAATTGATACCCTGCAGTCCGAAAAAGGCACTCGACTCGAGCTCGATATCGAGCTCGAGCAAACTACCTCTTGTGTGCAATCCATGCACCTTGCAGTCCGAGTGTTGGGTTCATCTCGAGCTCGAGCAAACCACAGGGTGAAATTGATATCCTGTAGTCTGAGACGGGCGCTCGACTCAAGCTCGATATTGACCTCGAGCAAACTGTAGGATGCAATTCATTGCACCCTGCAGTTTGAGAGTTGGGCTCATCTCGAGCTCAATATCGAGCTCGAGTGAACCGCAAGGTGCAATTGATACCCTGTAGTTTGAGAAAGGCGCTTGACTCAAGCTCGATATCAAGCTCTAGCAAGCTTCTTGCTCTTCAATTAATTATAACTCATTACGTAACCAATTGCATCTTTTTGGCTTACCACCTTTTTGTCGCTTGAGCTTAAGGCTGAAATGCCCCATCAACTGACGCACGTTCATCAACAAGCTGGAGTTATATCTCATCCTATATAGGAAGCTAAACATCACTAGAGGACCAGCTTTGTTTACGTTGGCATCGAATCACTTTGCCCAGTCTTCTTGCTTTCGTGTTTCGGCATCTCCAACAGGTAAGGCATATTCTTGTTGCATATCTCACTAACAATTTTTCAAGTTGAAAAAATTTATACAGTGTGTTTTAGTCTACACGAGCATTCATTTGGGTAGTCATAATCATGAATAGACTGGGAACAATTTTGTACTGGGAACAATTCATGCTTCTCCCTAGTTCCGCTTGGTTTCGCTTCCATTTCTGGGTTTGGATACAATGGGGTGAATTAGAAATCACTTAAAGTATAAAATTAGACAATTTTAAGTTTGTTTTGTATTTAGGATGGTGTTGGAACACCCTTAAACTTAGGTTCCCAAGCTTGGCATAGGGTGCACACCATATGCTCGATGAAAAGCATAAATAAACTACTCATATATGGTTGTAGGGATATTAAGCCTTCTTCAATCCACACACATCAATGCTCATATACAATGGGATTGCATAGGGATCTCAAGAGAGTCCCCGTATGTAATATAAATATGGTGCCCTCATTGTGCATCTAAGAAGGTCACAACCATGGGGATTGATGTCTAAATAGAGTACTAGAAATGGGGTGCATATCACCCTAGTTTCAAATGTTTATCTCCTTTTCCATTTAGATAGGCATTGACAAAAACTAATGCCAATAAATGATGCTCCACAAATTAACACTTTAACTCTAATTACTACAGAGTACATTTATTTTTCAAGTAAAGTTCTGTCAATAAACTATGCCATGCAAGTTAATAATTTAACTATAATTACTACTTTTTCTTTGGACTATTTTTTTTTTAATTTTTTGTTTTGCAATCTCTCACTAACTTATCTAAGCAAACTCTACAGTAATTGACCATGTCTCGACTCTTGCGCTCAAAGAAAAATCCAGCCAAGTCCTTAGGAGCATACTTTCATAATTCTGGGGCCTGGGACTTGTATGCCCATAACTTCTCAAACCGCACTCCCATTGTTGAGCGCGAGGTCTCACTAGGACAATATTTTTGAGTCTCGCGAGTGGTTATCACTGAAAACTGGTTATCCCACACTATCGGTTGAGCTAGTCCAAGAGTTTTACCCAAATATTCATTCCATTTCCGATGATGGCTCATTCGAAGTCGGTCTCCGAAACATTAACTTTCAGGTGACTCCAAACATGTTAGTTGAATTGCTACATGTCCCTCCTATGCCAAACCCATAATATCTGTTTGCACGGACCTCAACTCTAAGTGCACTAGATATTTTTGAACTCTTGTGTGGATGCTTATGGAACTGGGATGGTTGCTCCTCACTAAAGACTTACAAATTCCTACCTCAATATCTTCTCCTTAGTCGGATTGTCCTCACTAACCTAGACATCTCATCAAAGTGATGTCCACCTTGACAAAGCCACTCTTCTATAAGCACTAATCAAAGATGTTTAGATTAATTTGGTTGGTCATCTCTGCCAAGTCATTCTTGAGTCACTTCGATCCACTAGTCATCGGGCTAGACTACCATTAGCATGTCTTATCACTCAAATCGCTATTTATCAGTCGGTGGCCATTCTTCCCCATGAGCCTTTTTAAGGCACCCATCGGCATGAAGACAATGAGGCTTAGTCGTGCTCACATTAAAGCTAAGCACCCTTTTCTTGAGCATCCTGAACCACCCTCTTTAAGTCAGACTACTAGCTCCATGCCACCCGATACGCAACCTTCAAGGTCGGCACCATCCACCTCAGTCCTAGTTCCAAGCGAGCCAAATCTAGGCATGGTTCTAGACTGTATAAGGCGTCTTGAGGCTCGAATGGTTCTTTTGCAACAGGCTATGGACAATTTGAAGTAGCTTGTTACCCAACACTTTGAGAACATAGAAGATGCACTTGCACCCTCAGATGAATACATGCAACAGAACGTTGGTGATGACGATACTAATGGTGAGGATGGAGATGCTTGAGCACCACAGATATCATTTCGAGTGGCCATTTTTATAATTTTTTGTTGTTGGGGGAGTGATCCTAGTGGAAATATGTATCAACATTTTTTTCAGTCAGTAAGTGGCTTTTTTTGTATAACTGACACAACCTTTGGTTGTTAATATATGCTAATGTTCTTCGCTATTATGCAAGTGGAACTATAGTAATTAGCTGAGATTAAATATATGTGTACCCTATTCAAAGATAAGCTTTATTGACCTTCCCAAATACAAAATAGCATGACCAAATCCAATGTATATGATGCCACATTAATGCAATCAAGATCTCATAGTTTACAACCATGTAACAACAATCACTACAATTGATGCCCAATTTGAATATGATAACATTGAGCATCATTGGTCTTCATAACTATTTAGGTGGATCCATGACTAGACTATTATATGTTAGCAAAGTTAACTCCATATTAAAACGAGCATTTATGTTCCATACGAAAAGATGAAATCAAATAGGTAATGTAATAAATAAGGACACAACTAGACTTCACACATGGTGGTGCACATTACAGTCAAATATTCATTACATGTCAAGCATATGGACTAATGTATACTATCTTCCTTGATGTCTTCGCCACTTATCTTAGCTGAGTCTCGGCCACTATCTTCGTCTATGTCTTCGTCTAGTTCATTTTTTTCATCACTTAGCCTGTCTTTATCAGACCCAGAACTTTCGTCACTGTTATCAAAACCACCGGATGCGGATGGGTTTGACCTCTCGTTGATGAACATCTGGTCACAAAGATCGTCACTGGGTCTATCATTTAATATACACGAAGGTACCATCACTGGGTCTACATTTGGCCTTGTCAATGGGGATTGAAGACCATCATGTTCACAGCGGATGTCACACAAAGTTCCGGTCGTTTCCTCGTCCTGGTATGCCTCGCCTTCACTAGAGTGATCGGAATCATTGAGTAGTGGCATTTGTGGGACATCATACACATTCCTATATATTATATTTTGCACAAAATGCCATGAGCCACCTAAATTTGGGTCTTTGAGGTAAACAACTTGTGACGCTTGACATGCCAACGCAAATGGCTCATCCTTATACCATATTCTTGTAAAGTTCGTACTAGTAGAATGGCTAGTCACATGAATCCCTCAATGATCCCCAACATCAAACCAATCGTATTTAAATATCCACACACGCCTCCATCCCATGTAGTGAAACTCGAAGATGTCCTTTAGAATGCCATAGAAATCGACCATGCTGCCTTGGTGTTTTGCCATGACTACTAATCCACTATTTTGAGTTCGTCGAGTCTTTTCACGGAAATTTGTATGAAACTGTATACCATTAACAATACAACCTTGATAGGATGCGACAAAAGGGTTAGGGCCACAAGCCAAAGCATAAAGATCGTCAGAAATAGTCTCTGGATAATTGGCATGCAAAGATTGAACCTGAAAATACAATTATGTTTTAGAATCTATAAGATAACACAATGTATACCCACTTAGTAATGAGTCAAACCTAGTATAAAAAAAAAGTCAAAAGAATTACATGTCTTTTGAACCACTTTGGGAATTCAACTTCATGTCGCCTTTGAAGGTTGGGGATACCCTGGTCCTCCAAAATTTTGTAATGCTCGCTATACAACAGAAGAACAGATTGTATTAGATGCAATAAACTATATGTTTGAAATTATTAGAAAACTCCCTAATTTCAATGCATGCTAAGTGCTAAAAAATTATTTGGGTGTTGTTTGTTGACAACACAATTCTTACTCTAAGTATTGTATCATTTCGGTGCAGTTATTAAGGATGTATCACCGTGCAGTCCTAAATAATTTCTTTTCTAATTGCACTCGCATTGGGAAATCGATTGGCCTGAACGTTTGTGAGAAAACTGAGAAATCACTTATCCCATTGGCCGCTTGAGCGCCCACATTTATGTTTCGCTCCTCTCTATCGAACGATATTCGTACATCATACAAATACAATGATGAGAATGTCAAACATTCCACGTAAATATAGGCCTCCGCAATGGATCATTCCGGACTAGTTTTGTTTTTGATGTACCGCTTGAATTTTCTAAAATATTGCTCAAATGGATACATCCATCAGTACTAAACCGGCCTACCTAGCAACAACTCTCGGGACAAATGGATGGCTAGGTGGATCATCAAGTCAAAGAAGTTAGGAGGGAATATCATTTCAAGCTTGCAGAGAATGAGGACAATATTGGTTTCAAGTCACATAACCACGTCTTTCTTGCACATGCGTGCACACAATTCCTTAAAAAAGGTGCTAAGTTTCGTCAAGGCCAAACGTATATTAGTCCTTAAATACCTACCGAGTGCCACTAGTAGTAACCTTTGCAAAAAGATGTGGGCATCATGACTTTTCATTGAAGAGATTTTATAGTCATTCACACTAATATATCTAGTTATATTTGATGCAAAGCCATCTAGAAACTTAATACAACTCAACCAATGACAGAACTCTCTCCTTTCATCACCGTGTAACATAAAGGAAGCAAGGGGGATAATAAAATTGATCTCCAACTTGTTTCAAGTGAAACTCTTTTCTAATACCAAGTTCAGCCAAATCTCGTTGAGCGTTGATATTATCATTTGTCTTGCCTTGAATATTCATCAACGTACCCAAGACACTTTCACAAATATTCTTCTCAATGTGCATTACATCGAGGTTATGCCTAAGCTCGTGGGAACACCAATAGGGTAGGGTGAAGAAGATACTTTTTTTGGTCCAGTTTAACTCATTAGCTCCACGTTTTCACTTCTTTCCACCTTTTCCAAAAGGAACAATATCAATGTCATTTAGTTGATGCATAATCTCTTCCCCTGACAGTTGTCGGGGCATGATCCAATGATCTTCATGCCCATAAAAAATATTTGTCTTAGTTCTCCAAACATGATCAAATGATAGGAAGCGTCGATGACCCATGTAACAATGTTTGCAACTATGTGCTAACCACATTGAGTCAGTATGCATATTGCAAATTGTACATGCCAACTTGCCTTTAGTGCTCCACCCATAAAAGTTACCATACACTGGAAAATCATTACTGGTCCACAACAGAGCAGCACGCAATCAAAAAGTTTGCCTGACCATGGATTGCGTTTGCCTGACCATGGCATCATATGTGTCAATTCCAGTACCCCACAAAATTCGAAAGCTCATCAAGCAATGGGTGAAGGTAAACATCAATTTTATTCCCAGGTGGCTTCAGACCCAGTAGGAGCAATGACAACATGAAGAACGGATCCTTCATGCATAATTATGGTGGCAAGTTATATGGGACTAGCAGTACCGGCCATATGTTATATGGTTTACACATGTTATTGAATGGGTTGAAGCCATCACTAGCAAGTCCAAGCTAGACCTTGCGAGGATGATCTCTGTCAAAATTTCTCCACACCTTAGAGTTAGCTGCATGCCTCAAAGTGTTCTCATCACTGACCCTTTCTATTTTATGCCACCTGATGAGTGCACAAAAATGCACTCTAAATACTCTATTTAAATACTAAAAGAAATGAGAAAACAATTTATATAACTCATGTTAATAAAATTAATGGTCATTTATCTTGAGATAGATATAAGCATGATTTAATATATTGATGAGAATATAAAATGCCATATTTTCCTCTCTTAATGTTTAAAACTTTATTCTTATTTGATGCCTAAATATACTCATTATTCTTATATTTTGATTTAGGACACAAATGGAGACATTAGGAGCAAATGAAGATAATTGCGGAATTTTAGACAGTTCTGATATCTTTTCGTAAAATGGGCATAACTCTCTCATCCAATCTCCGATTGAGCTGATTCAAGATGATATAGAACCGCAAGAGAAATATCTATAACTTGTATGTTTTGTGTTTGAAGATATATCCACTCAATCTAAGACAAAATCGACCATCAAGTGGACGCACCTGCACTTGACGTTCCTGGATATTTTTCAGCCACTTGCATCAAATCCAAATGTCATCATAATATTTTCTAGCAAGCACTCCTACACCAACTTGGAAATTCAATGATCAATTCAGATACAAGATGAAGTGCACTCAAGTTTCTTCAAGACAAAGTATTTGACCACAAGATATTAAGTCATACAAGACAACTAATAGATAGAGAAGCAAAATTGAAACACTCAACCTACAAGTAAAATCCAGCTCATGCATGGTGGGAAAACAAATGATCAAAATGACAACTCACAAATCACTTGGATTCAAGAATGGCACATGGCAAAACAAGTTGAAATTGTGATAATTTTGTCATGACAACTTGCATGAAGGATGCTTATAAATAGAAGGGAGGGGTGTGTGTTCTAAGACAATGCTTAGTGTGGGAGAATGCTTAGTGTGGGAGGATGCTTTGGAAGAGCCATTATTTTGAGAGCTTGAGAAAAGAAAAGAAAAACCAAAGAAGAGAGAATAAAATAATGGTTGGCTCTTCCATATTATCCCTTGGAGAATTTTTGTTGCATATTTTCAATATGTGTAACTAAATTCTCAAGGAGGGCTAGGGATGAACTTGTGTGTGTGATGGTATTTGTAATTTATTTTTGATTCATGTATTTGGTCTTTAAATATTAAAACTCTTTTGTTCTATTATTCTCAATTTATTTGTGATGTTTTTCGTCTTCAAATAATTATAAAATCTATTTCGTTTATGGATTCAGTCATGCTTTTTGTATTGAGTGAATTAGTTCTATAATTATGTTTGGAGCAATTGATTATCTATATTGATTTAATTCTCTGCTGCAATATCGCCTCTTAGGTATATTGTCGTCGTTGAATTTTCTCAATATCGATAACAATTTATGAGAGTTAAGCGCGAAGAATGATTTTTCAAAGAGTTACATGTGATTTAAATTTTGGTTATTAATGTTATATCTTCCGATTAAGAATTTGGACATAGAATTCTTAATTGACCACCTCATGCTTTTTTCTATTTTCTTGGAGATAAATAATCTCTACAACTAGGGTTTAAGTGGAAAGAATTGAAGTACCTTCAGAGGAATAGGTCATCACCTATTTGACATGGACAACCACCTAAATACTGAACAGTTTGGGCACACTTGCAAATTGGCATTTTCCTTCCAATACAGAATGTAGTCATTTGGACATGCATGTATCTTTATGTAGTTAAAGCCATTAACAAGCTCTAAGGACCGTGCCTCATGGAAGGAGTTGGGGAAGAGTCCATAAGGAAAAGCAGTCTTCAAAAGTTTAAGAAGCATGTTGAATGACTTGACACTCCATCCACCCACTGTTTTGATGTGCAACAATTTCACAATAAATGATAATTTTGATAAGGTTGTGCATCCGGGATAAAATGGACGTCGAGCATCCTTCAACAATTTCTCAAAAGAAATAGGGTCTAGTTGAACATGGTTTGGACCCCCCTGGGGATATCAAACTCTTCGTCAACACTGAAGTGGGTCGCTGCATGAATGTCACCCAACATCTCATCGATATCATCAATGTAACCATCATCACCATTGGGGTCATTTTCACCTGCCTCTACAGTATCTTCATTAAAATTCATATATTCTCTCTCCCCATGGAAGATCCATTCGGTGTAAGTTGGATCCATCTCTGTAATTAATAAATGTCCTTCAACCTGATTGATAGGAAGCCACAAGAAATTATGACATCTTCGACGAGGACACTGCACTCGATTGTTGCTGTCAAAGTGAGCTTGAACCATTGTGAGGAAATGCCTACTCCTTTCAGCATATTCTATTGATCGAAACATATCTCTGATATTGATCCAGCTTTTATCTAACTACAAGATATGCAACATAAATAAGGTAATAAACTGTTGGATACATTAGGCAATCCATCGCCACATACATGCTCAACAACCATAATAAGAAATAAGATAGTAATGCTTGAAAAAAGACTCTGTAGCCTTAAAATATGAGTTGAAAGTAGGAGTTTGGTTAATACCCATTGCTTCACCAATGGTTTTGAGAACCATATATGGTCCTTTTGCACCCTTAATTTGTTCCTAGAGTTGTGAAAATTGAGCTTACTTTGGTGCTTGAACATGTATCTTTGATTAGTGAAGCAAGAGATACTAAAAAAGATACACGATTAAACAGCTATATATATGATATTTCATCTTTTGAGTTAAGGATTTATCTAGAACTAACAAAAGAAAATAGTTATACCAACAATCCATTCATAGCTATACATACAAGAATAATATCCTTGTATGCAAGTGAGGAGCTGTATTTCCCAAAAGCAAGTTATATACCTAAATTCCCAAACCAAATGTTGCACTCCTAAATCTTTACCAAGAAAACAACAATAAAGGAGTCCATTAGCTAGTATAGGACATATTCAAATCTCATCTTATAATAATCAGGAAAGAAGGGAACGATGGGTAATACATACCTTGGATGGAATTCTCACACCACTAAGTAGGAATGAATGGAGGCTAATTAGAGATCAAGTAATTATATGCTTGAATTAAATAGAAATGGTGAGTAAAAATCCCTTAGTAGGCTTCCAAATTAGTAGCTCAAGTCATTCTATACACTCGAACGACAAAGAGGTTTGAGAAGAAGTTGGCTCTGGAGGAAAAAAAATTTCATGAGGTTTAATGTGAAATGGCTGTGGCAAAGGCAGTAAATATATAATTTTTTTTGCATCAACTATACCTGCCACAAAAGAAATATCACTTGTTGCAATAAAAATACACTTAGTTATGCGACCATTCTACCTTAACGTAAGGTGATTAGGCAGTGGTAGCATTATTTGTGGCACCCAAATGTTGATGCAAGTCCCACAAAAGAGACGGGATAATAAATGACCACTATTCATTTGATTAATTTTACCAAAAAGTAGGATCAATTGAGATACAATTTTTGTTGATGCAGTAACCCAAATTTAGTGACATATTATTGATCGACACAATTTTTTTAGACGCAATAAACCTATCCTGTTGTAGTGATATATAGTAGAGTCAATTATTTGAGTTTTCCTCAGGTGTCATGCTTTGGAAAAGATGAGGTACATCGTCATCTCTCTCTTGTTAAAGTCGAGACGGGTTTTTTAGATGGGAGCACTGTAGAGGGTCTACAGTTTAGTTGGATACAAGGCTATTACAAAAACTACAACTGATGAATCATGCATTCATGAGTTGCCGCTAAAGATCATCTATCATCCCTTTCATTTGTAATTTTCATCTCGAGCAGAAAGGTCCTCGAGGAGAACGCAATGCTTGTCGCAAGGATATCCGTGTCTTCACCTACATTTGTCATCATGACAATTGTAGTTTTTTCCTAGAACATTATTTGTGATTGGAATCTCCATTCTACATGCGGCCCATTACCAAATAGCATTACATATAAATGTCATGAAGATCCTCTCCTTCTCAGGAATGCTTTTCCTAAACATGAAGATGAGATGGATGATGAGTTTTATTGTGATGTTTGTGAGAAATAGAGGGACCCACTATTTCCCAGTTATTAAAGGATATATTGCAATTTTGTTGTTGAAATTGGGGGCGTCATATCTAAGGTTAGTTAGATATGAATCTCAATTTTTAAAAATTTGAAAGTGGAAGATTTGAACTTCTAATTAAAAATTAAGAACGTTTTATTCCATTTAAGAACCCAAGTAAGGTAAATTGATCTATTTTATTTTGATATTGCTTTTGGGCATTAGGTAACATCATTGCTAAAGGGAGACTCTGGAGGTCATGAAGAGTTAAGGGATCCTTTTGGGAAACTTGAAAAGCTGATTATGCCACCCAAAAACACAATATAAGATCAGATGATGCAAAACAAAGAAGAACAAAGTGAGTTGACTTTAACGGTCTAAAATTTTAAAATCATTGAATGAAGATGAGAGTAAGGAATTGAGAAGAATTTTAGAGTTCTAGAGAAATTAGAGAAACAATTAGCTAAAGAGAGACTTATTTGATGACCCTTGGGAAGATAATGTTTTATGATTTTCTGACAAGAATTAAACATAATTTATCAAGTTTCTTGATCAGGGTAAGGTTGAATGAAATGTTATTAGAATATATTTTTTAAATATTGTTTTTGTTTCGGAATTTAAAAAAGTTGAATTGTTTATAGTTCTACCACGAGCACCATACAAAAATGAGACAAATCTACACCGTGGTAGCTCTAAACCATTGGTCTCTCTATAGTTAGCCACCACGAGCACCACTTGGCCTCTGCATCAATGGGAGCTTTGATAATCCTTCTGCCAACAAATTTGTTGATAATTGAGTTAGCTTTCTGATGAGTGCACAAAATTGCACTCTAAATACTCTATTTAAATACTAAAAGAAATGAGAAAATAATGGATATAACTCATGTTATTAAAATTAATGATCATTTATCTTGAGATAGATATAAGCATGATTTAATATATTGATGAGAATATAAAATGCAATATTTTCCTCTCTTAATGTTTAATACTTTATTCTTATTTGATACCTAAATATACTCATTATTCTTATATTTTGATTTAGGTCACAAATAGAGGCATTAGGAGCAAATGAAGATAATTGTGGAATTTTAGACAGTTCTGACATCTTTTCGTAATATATGCATAACTCTCTCATCCAATCTCCGATTGAGCTGATTCAAGATGATCTAGAACCGAAAGAGAAATATCTATAACTTTTATGTTTTATGTTTGAAGATATATCCACTCAATATAAGACAAAATCGTCCATCAAGTGGAAGCACCTGCATTTGACGTTCCTGGATATTTTTCAGCCACTTGCATCAAATCCAAATGTCATCATAATATTTTCCAGCAAGCACTCCTACACCAACTTGGAAATTCAATGATCAATTCATATGCAAGATGAAGTGCACTTAAGTTTCTTCAAGACAAATTATTTGACCACAAGATATTAAGTCATACAAGACAACTAATGGATAGAGAAGCAAAATTGAAACACTCAACCTACAAGTAAAATCCAGCTCATGCATAGTAAGAAAACAAATGATCAAAATGACAACTCACAAATCACTTGGATTCAAGAATGGCACATGGCAAAACAAGTTGAAATTGTGATGATTTTGTCATGACAACTTGCATGAAGGATGCTTATAAATAGAAGGGAGGGGTGTGTGTTCTAAGACCATGCTTAGTGTGCTTGGATGCCTTGGAAGATACATTCTTTTTAAGAGCTTGAGAAAAGAAAAGAAAAACCAAAGAAGAGAGAAGAAAATAATGGTTGGCTCTTCCATATTATCCCTTGAAGAATTTTTGTTGCATATTTTCAATATGTGTAACTAATTTTCTAGTAGAGCTAGGGATGAATTTGTATATATGATGGTATTTGTAATTGTTTTTTATTCATATATGTGTTCTTCAAATATTAAACTCTTTTGTTTAGTCATTCAAAATTTATTATAAATGTTTTCATCACCAAATAATCTTAGAATTTATTTCATTTATAAATTCAGTCATGTTTTTTCTATTGAATGCAATAATCCTTTGATTATGTTTGGTTCAATTGGTTATCTATTTTAATTTAATTCTCTGCTGCAATATTGATCTACGAGTATATTGTCGACGTTGAATTTCTTTAATATCGATAACAATTCCTGTTCTTATATTGTGACGAATGATTTTTCAAAAGATTACATTTGATTTAAATCTGGTTATTAATGTTTTATTTTCCAATTGAAAATTTGGACATAGAATTTTCAATTGAGTTATTAATGAATCGAAAATAATTAAAATACCAATTATATACAAAGGATTCCCGATGCTCTACTTTTCGTCTCATTTTTATACTGTTCAAATTACTCATTTAGTTTTAATTTACGTCACACTCTAAAATTTACTTTTTGCACTCATCTAAATCTTTTTGTTAATTTCGTTACTGTTCTTCAATTTCTCAATCCATCTCCCTGTGGAATCGACACCCCAAAGCTATACTGCAAATAACCGCGTTATTTTTTGGGCGTAATCACTTTCCAAAACCACCAAGATCACCTCTATCCGATAAGGAAAGCAAACGTTATGACTTTTTTAATCCAGCTAGGTTAATCTCACAGACCTTGCAAATTTGGGATCTTTGCACTTTTTGTTCTAATTGCAACTTAGACTCTACTCAATATATATATATATATATATATAAATCAACTGAACTAAATTTTCTCATAAGAATATGCCAACATATTAATTTTAGAGCAGTGTAATGTTTCAAGGAGGCTTCAGCCTTGGGGCATGGTAAAGCAATTAGTAAATCAGTTTGGGGGTAGAGTCAGGGTATTGAAAGTTTGTTTGCGTGTAACTCTATTTATTTCCTCTGTATCACTTTGCCTCATTAATTTCTCTATATGGATGTCTTTCCAAAGTAAAGTAAATTGTAGCGTTCAAATCAAAGCATTATTGCAAGAGGTTGTACATGATCAAGATTTATACACCACTCATTTTCATATAAGATTGCCAGTGTTCACGACACCTTAACAATCATGTCTTGGAAATGTACCTTTTGTAACGTGTGCTAGAATTCGAAGGACGAGGAAAAACACAGTAGAGATGATGAAATGAGGGAAGATAAATGTGGGAGAAAATTCTGATTCTCATTTCTTAAATTCAATAGGTGTGGAGTACTACATCTATATACACAAACCAACATAACGGGTAAAGAAATAAAAACAAGTCTCTGTCTATAACATGTCGTGTTCAACTACATTATACTGCCAGAGCAGAGCAACATGGCGCTTTGTAATATGCAGGGAAAGTAGCAGCAGCAAAATCGGTGGAGTGGCCTTGGTGTTGGGTTGTTGTACCATCAAAGCCAGTGGACCACTTTATATTCTTAAGTTTCGACTGTATGAGCATTTGAATTTTTCTCATTTTCTTTTCTTAGCATATCTTGAGACTCCCCCTCAAAATGTGTATAGATATTTAAAATGCCCCATCTTGGACAATAAGGAATGAAATGAAGTAGCTGTCAGTGCCTTTGTAAAAATGACTGCTAACTAAAATCTTGAGGCCACATGCACAGGTATGATGATTCTAGCTATAACTTTCTCTCGCACGAAATGGCAATCAAATTCCACATGCTTAGTTCTTTCATGGAAAATTGGATTCTTGGTGCGGTGTATGGCAGACTTACTGTCACAATACAGCAAAGCAGGTTGTGAATGCTTCACATTGAAGTCCCTCATAAGTTCTCTCAACTAGACAATTTTGCAGCTTGAATGGGCCAATGCCCGATATTCAGCCTTTGCCGAGACCACGATACAGTAGTCTGCTTTTTAGACTTCCAACTAACCATTGAGTCACCAATAAAAATGCAAAACCCAGTGACTAATCGCCTAGTCTCAGGGCAAGCTACCCAATCTGAGTTGCTATATCCTTTGAGCTATAATGACGAGCTTGAAGATAAGAGAATTCCTTGCCCAATCGATGCCTTGAGGTACATGAGTATTCTGTGAGCAGCAAGAAGGAGTGTTTGAGTTGGCTTATCCATAAATTGGCTCAGCACATTAACAGTATAAGTTATGTCTGGTCTCGTGATGGTTAAGTGAATGAGTCTTCCCACAAGTTGTCGATAGCTGGTTGCGTTAGAAAATAGGTCACCTGAGGAATGTGTTAGCTTGTGATTCAATTCCATTGGAGTGTTGACACCCTTGCAGCCAAGCATACCATTGCTTTCAAGGAGTTCCAAAGTTTACTTTCGTTGGCACACATGAATTCCCTTGGATGATCTTGCAATTTCTAGTCCCAAAAAATACTTAAGGCTACCAAGCAAGAAATACTCAGACAGTGGACATTTTTGACACTGGGCTGAAAGTTTCTTAATAGTCAAACCCCTCTCTTTGTGTATAACCCTTAGCCACGAGCCTTGCTTTGTGTTTGTCAATGGTCCCATCCGATTTGAGCTTGACTTTGTATACATACTTGCATCCTATTGGTTTATATCCAGGTGGGAGAGGCACAATGGACCAAGTCTTGTTGGCTTCAAGCGCCTCTAATTTAGCTTTCATAGCGGTGCACCAATGCTCATGAACCACAACTTCTTCATAATTTTTGGGTTCTGAAATGAGGGTGAGTGACAATGTATAGGATTAATGGGAAGTTGAGATATGTTTATATGACAGATGGTGCTCTATGGGATGCCTGGTGGGAGGGCAGGATGCATGAGAAGAAGGTTGAGAGGTCACAAGTTGACAATGGTAGTCGTGTAGATAGGATGACATACGTTTGATTCTGTCAAACCTTCTGAGTTGAGTGTGTTGTGGAGTTACGAGTAGAGGTGTAGATAGCTCATGAGAACTGTCTGATGAGTTTGGTTGGGGATGAGAGGATGTGGATTCTGGTTGGGAAGAACCAGAGTTGTCTGGTTGGTTGAGAGGGTCAGTTGGTTGGTGGACTCTGGTTGGTTCAGCAGTGATGTGAGGGGTTGTATGAGGCGTATCAGTATCAAAAATATCTTGTGGATAAGAAACATGATCAAACAAGATTGGTGGTATAGTGAGTTCTTGTGGAAGATGCAGGGATGTAGAGACATTATAATTTGTGGTTTTAAAAGGGAATTCAGATTCCATAAAGACTACATCTCGAGAGACTAAGGTCTGGTGATTATGCAAATAAAACATTTTATAGCCCTTAATTCGCACTGGATACCCGAGAAAGACACATTTTTTAGCTCTTGGGTCAAGCTTGGTTCGATTATGCTTAAGAGTTGAGACAAAACAAAGACATCCAAAAACTCTTAAATGATTGTAAATTGGCTTAGATGAGAACAACACCTCATATAGAGTTTTGTTATTAATGATTGGTGAGGGTATTCTATTGATCAGATGAGCTGCTGTTAGCACAGCATCCTCCTAAAATTATTTTGGTTGTGAAGATTGGATGAGTAGGGCTTGGGCAACATTGATCAAGTGCTATTATTTTCTTTCCACAACACCATTTTGTTGTGGTGTACAAACACAGGTTTTTTGATGCAGTATCCCATGGGAATTTGTTGAACCCAAGGTTTCAAGTTTCGTGTAAATCTACAAATGGATTTTGATGATAACAAATGAATTCAAAGAATAAAGGAGTCTCAAGCTCAAGTTGTCCACACAATATAATCAAGCACATCAAGGAAGCAAGCATGAGCAAGAAGGGAACAAGTTCATATTAAAATTATAGAGTAATTTTGTAAATCTCTTAAAAAATTTGAAATTAGGATTAAGGCTCAAAATTAATATTTTATCATAAAGCATTAAAATACATTTTCCACATATGCATGAATATTTTGAAAATTAAATTTGAAAATTTTGAAAGATGATTGATTGTCATCTTTCACATGTGCATGACATGATTAAAGGTTTGAACTTTGAAAATATTAAGATGATTGATTGTCATCTTTCACATGTGCATGTTTTATTTGAATATTTTCAAAAGTGGTGGATGCTTTTCTTGACTTATGCAAAAGGTAGATGTCTTTATTTGAAAATTTTGAAAAGTAAAGTGTGCTCATTTTGTCATATGCAAAAAGTAAAAGATTATATTTGAAATTTTTGAAAAGTAAAGTGTGCTCCTTTTGTCACATGCAAAAAGTAAAAATATTATATTTGAAATTTTTGAAAAGTAAATGATGATGTTTTTGACATGGGAATCTTTTCAAATTTGAAATTGAAAACTTATTTGCCTATAAATAGCTCACTTGAGTTTTGCAAAATTTACAACAAGAGCTTACACATTTATTGCTAAGTTTTGCATCATTTCTTCAAAGCTCTCATTCTCTCTTTTCTAAAGTTTTGAGCCTTAATTCTTGTTCTTGTTGAGAGAGATATAGGTTGCGCTGTATTGTTTCTATCTCACTTATTGAGGAGTGTACTTTGATAGTCTACCTACTATCAACTCTTGTATTTGTAAAAGGGTGTGTATAACCCTTGTGTGTGTAGAAGGTGTTCTACACGGAGAATAGTTAAATCACCAAGTGTGAGGTGATTGGAAGTGTAGAAGGTGTTCTACACAGGGAATAGTTAAATCACCAAGTGTAAGGTGATTGGAAGTGTAGAGGGTGTTCTACACGGATTTTTTGGAGAGGTGCTGCTCAAAGGTGTAATAGGTTTCTATCTCCACCTAAAGGAGATTGAATAGTGGATTTGGGAATCCTCAAGAGGTAGCTTGAGGCGAGGACGTAGGCAGTGGGGCTGAACCTCGTTAACATACTGAGTTTACTTCTCTTTTACTCTTACTATTTATATTTATTGTTGTTTCATATTTTGTTTATATTTTATATTATATATTTGATTTATAATTGTTATTTTCTTAAATACAACTCAATTCACCCCCCCTCTTGTGTTAGTCATCTGGACAACAGAATTGAAAAAATTAGTCATGTTAAATTCCAATCTGTTATCAATTCTAACAATTTTTATCTTTGAGTTAAATTGAGTTTTAGCCATGAGTATAAAGGATTGAACAAGGGCACGTGATTCAGATTTAAATTGCATCAAGTAGACCCATGTATCTCGACTATGGTCATCAACAATAGTTAGGAAATATCTATGACCATGTAATAAGGCTTGTGATTATGGACCCAAATGTCACAATGAACAAGCTCGAAAACAAATTTAATAGACGTGATGCTTGATTGAAATGAAAGGCATTTTTCCTTAGATAAGGCACACACAGTACAATAGGTTTGATCACAACCTTTAACATCAGGGCAAGAGGAATGGATTACATCCATTCTTTGCTTCGACAAGTGTATTAATCTAAGATGCCAGATATCTGGGTTCTGTTTGTCAACAACATTACAAACTGAAACATTGGAGGAATGTGAATGGGTCCTAGGAAGTTGTTGAGAAATGTTGCGGCCAAGAGAGTTTGGGATCAGAAAGTATAGACCATGGTTGAGCTTAGTTAATCCAATTGTTGTCCATAAAGAGAGGGCTTGTATAAAACAAAAATTTTCTGAGAAAATGAGGCAAAAACGAGGGTCAAGGTTGAGTTTACTCACTGATAGAAGATTGAATGTGAAGGAGGGGACACATAGAACCCCTGTGTGACCTCAACATGTGTCTCATTAGGCAGCTGAACAAAGGCTTTAGTGGTTCTACTAGTGGATGTGAGGAGAGCTGGAGAACAGACTATGTGGTCTTTTGCTCCAGTGTCAGTGATCTAGGGAGTGTTATTGGGTTCATGTGTTGAATGATGAATAAATGATGAGAGTTGATGAATGAATGGATTTGCTTGAACTAGCAGATAAACAAGAGGCCTTACCTACCATGTTCAGATGAGATGCAGTGGGAACAGAGGTGTCAGGGTTTGGAGTTGCTTTGATGGGCTAAGGTGTTTATTGAGAGGATGGGCCTTGAGTCAACTGTGGAACTTGAGCATTAACAAAAGTTGTTGAATCTGAGGTTGTGAGAGTGCTAGGTTTGATACTTCCATTGTTCCTTTCTCCTAATCCTACAATACCACATGGTTGGATGCATGAGCATGGGAAATGTTATAATTGTTGAAGTGGCCTTGTTTCCCTTTAGTGAACTTGAAATTTGGGGGACATCCTATTAGCCTATAGCACTCGTCACGACTATGTCCAGATTTCCCACAATGTACACAGGTGAGTTCAGACTTTTCCTTCTTCCTAAACTGATTGTTGAACACTGCCAAGGCTGATGATTCAACTGGAGGCATGGTCAAGATTTGAGCCTATCTTTGTCTTTCTTCCTGCAAAACTAAGGAAAAAGCCTTGTCTATAAAGGGCACAGGACTTATGAGTATGGTCTGTCCTCCTATGCTTTCATACGAGTCATTTAATCCCATGAGAAATTTAAAGACATAATCAGATTGTTGAACATCACCTACCGAGTTGAGGGCATTGCAGGTGCAGTGACCACATGAATAGCAAGGCATGGGTCTATACATGTTGAGTTCTTCCCAAATTGCATTTAGTTGAGTAAAATACTTATTGACAATTTGAGTGCCTTGAACTATGGTCCCAAGTTGTTGTTGGAGTTGATACATTCTAACATTATCAGGCTGAGAGAAACAAACCTTCAGCTTGTCCCATACTGCTTTGGCCAAGCTAATGTAAAGAACATTGGAAGCTATCTCCTTGGATATCGAGTTAAGGAGTCAAGATAGAATAATATTATTACATCGCAACCATGGAATATACAGAGGGTCAGTTAGCTCTGGAGTAACAATGGTTCCATCCAAAAAACCCAGTTTGTTCTTGATGGAAACCAACAGGGTGAAGGAACAACTCGATAAATAGTTTTGGCTTATGAGGGGTGGAGAAACAATCACAGAGGTCGCATTGTCACTATGATGAATGTAAAATGGACTGTTTGGGTTCTCCAAGTTTTGTGATGCATTGGGGTTGTGACCTACGTTGGAAGAATCTACCTCTGCCATGAAGAAAAGATGAATGCAAAGATGCTAGTAAGGTTTTTAAGTAAAGGGATTGAGAAAGGGTAATTGAAGCAGGATTGTCAAGCCTGCTTTGATACCGTGTTAGAATTCGAAGGATGAGGAAAAACACAACAGCGATGTTGAAATGAGAGAAGATAAATGTGGAAGAAAATTCTAATTCTCATCTTTTAAATTCAATAGGTGTTGAATAATACATATATATACGCAGACCAACATAGTGGGTAAAGAAATAAAAACAATATTCCTGTCTATAACATGTCGTGTTCAACTACATTATACTACTACAGCAGAGCAACATGGTGCTCTGCCATATGCAGGGAAAGCAGCAACAGCAAAAAAATTAATTAGCTAAGTTAGGCAATTGCCTAAGGCGCCTTAATAATAAAAGGTCTCTTCTCAAAAAATTTAAAATATAATTCTTTTTAAGAAAAAATCAATTAAAAAATAAATTATTTTAATAAGAGAACAAAATTATTAAATATATATTATATATCATTATTAGTTTAATATAGAATGTGAGAATTATAAATAACAAAATTTAATTTTTGAGTGTTCATAAAAAAATTTTGTATGATCCTTTGAAGAGGCAATAACCCATTTTTTTTTATAGAACTTTATTGATGATGATTATTATAATTACTTCTAGGTCTCTTTTAAATATTAAGAATACTTTAAAATATCTAGTATAATAGTGAAATAATTTGAATTAAGATATTTTATTGGATTTTGAGTGAGAAATAAATTTAAAAATATGTGAGAATACATAAAAACAATTGTGTTCCAATACGACATCTAAAACTCAAGAGCACGTCTTACTAGCTAGGTTTGATAAAACATTTTCTAAATCAATTTTTTTTTAATAAAGATTAAGTTGATTACTAGTTGAAAAGATAGAATAAATTTTAATTAATAATTTTACTTGGAAAACGATAGGTATTTTAAAAAAAAATAAAAATGTAATGTAAATAGTAAAATTAGTTAATTTAATTTTACTTTAATCAAAAAATAAAAGGCCTCAATCATAAATTTTGTCTTAGGCCCCCTACCTTATTGAGCCGGCATTGCATGTCTCTAAAAGATACCCATCTTATGTCTTTTATCCGTTATATCTCGAGATCATAATAATATCATAATAAAAGACATAATACAAATGCATGCTTAAAACATAGTTTATGAATAGGGGAGATATATTTTATTATTGAAAAGAGTTGTATTTGAAAACATATGGGTCGCCTACGTATCCCGTAAAGGGATCAAGTCAAAATGTAGTTCTTTTGATGACTTCCACTAACTAAAAAAATTAAAAGTTTCCACAATACCCATATTAGTAAAATATGCTTTAAAAACATTAGGAGTAAGTCCCTAAGTCAAAAGATCTACAATCATTGCCTCTGTATTTATATGCTATATTTCTGTTTAATTCCTTAACTCTGTCTCCAACCATCAAAAATATGATGTCAATGTGCGTGAACCCATTAGAAACCTTATTATTTTTTGAGAAGAACACCAATGCACAAAAGTAGTAATTAGCCTAAAAAAGGAATCAACAACTTTCAATCCATAAATAAATTTCTTAACAAAAAAAGTTTGAATTGTAGCTCCATAACATGCCACAAATTCAGCTTGCATAGTAGAAAATATCATCAAAGTTTCCTTAGCACTTTTCCAATAAATAGCACCCTCAGCCAGCATAAAAACATAACATGAGGTTGATCTCAAGTCACCTTAACATCCAGTAAAATTAGAATGTGAGTAGTCTACCATCTCAAGGTGATTTGAACATTGGAATGTGAGCATGTAACCTTCAATCTATTTTTAATATTTCACATCTCAAAATTAGCAAATAACATTTTTTTTTTCTTATGAAGTAATCCCAAGTCATAGCTAACAAGCAAAAAATATCAACATTTAGAATAAAATTTCTCCCATTGGTCTTGCGAAGATCAACATAGTCTGATATTAAAATCACCTCTAACAAAAACAAAATGTAATAAATTAGGCAATGCAAACCGTCTTTCCTTTTGAGATCTTCTAACTTGACGCTCAGAATATAACTTAATTGTTGTTGGAAGTTCTTTTTGTTGCTCAGTTTCTTCCTTAACCAGGAGTGAATTTTGAAATATAAATTCTTTTCAAATCTAAAATACTATTGCTCCTAGTAGAACTATTTCTTGTGGATTTAGTCGACTCTTCTCTTATACAGTCTACACAAGTATCAAAATCTGAAAAAACTTGTGAGCAAAGCCTCTCAACATTTTCTTTATTAGTAACATAAGAAACTTCACCAAAAGATATTCTATATAAACCATCACATAAAAGACTATTTTCAATGAAACGAGAATTATGAAACAACTCAACTTTTCATTACCAAATTTAAAGAAAAAATCATAATCATCAAGTTTTGACATAGAAATTAAATTTCATCTCATTGACAGTACAAAATTGTATTTTCCAAAACAAGAGAAAAATTAGACTCCAAAAATAACTTTACAGTTGCTACAAATTCAACATTCACTTGAGCTCCATTCCCAATGCACAAGTTCACTTTATTCTCACTTGGCCTCCATTTCCTTATGAACTCTTGTCAAGTTCTTCTTCTTCTTCTCTAACCAAGCCTTAAATTTAAAACAATCATTTTGCCAATGACCCTTCTTTTTACAAAACTTACATTGATCATATTTCTTTATAGCTCCTTTAGGACCATCAGAAGTCTTACCTTCAAACCCTTTACTATTCTGATTGTAATGTAACTTATTGCCTTTATGGAACTTAGGCTTGTGATAATGGGAAGACTCTTTGTTTTGTTGTGGCTGAAAAGTCAATTCACAGTTTCAATAGTCTCACAACGCATCCTATTTTCCTCTTGGGCACATACTACTATTAAATCAATCAAATCCCATTTATCTCGCTGAGCATTATAAGCAACTTTCAACTGATTAAATTTACTAGGAAGGCTATTGAGAACATGCTAAACAAGAAAAGGCTCTGTAATGGGAACTTTAAGAGTTTCTAACTTAGATGATATATGTATCATTTTCCTAATGTGCTCCCTGACTCTACTTGTACCATTATATTTTATACTAATCAATTTATTCATCAGATCTCCAGTTTCAGCTTTATCAAACTCAACAAACCTTTGTCTTATGGCATCCACAAAACTTTTAGCATTTTCATTGTCTGGAATAGCTCTCATAATGGAATCAGATATAAAACACTTGATAATCTTTAAACAAAGTATGTTTGCCCTTTCCCACATTTGATACTCAACCATATATTCAATAGTGCTCTTATCAGTAGGTTTTGAAGGCTGCTCCTCCAGGGCAAAATCCAAACCCAAGAGACCAAGTGCTATTTTTACATCTCGTTTCCATCTCACACAATTATTTTCAATCAAAGTTTCAATATATAATTGACTTGAAATAGAGGAGGCACTCAAAACTGTGGAAACGCGAAACAATATATTTTATTGAACTATCATCCAACCATAATGCATGCAATCAATGGATGATAACAAAGATATCTAATTAACATCGGCTATTAATTAGACCGTCTGTAATTCAGCTCGAAACCATATGAGCTTCAATACCATAAGAGCCTAGGTCCATGATTGTAAAGTCACTTTTGGGTTAACTAAACAACGTGCTATAAGGTACTCTTAAAACATATTATGAAGCAAATCAATAAAATCACATCAGTTTTCAAAATACCATCACCTTTGGGCAGAAGGAGATTTCTAGACTAATGCAAATTCATTAACTACTTTTTGCCATTTCTAAAATATCACACACAATAACATCTTTGGACAAGTTATCTTGTGCAATATTTAAAAGATTTAATAATATCCCTTTTATAAAACTAAATAAATATCAATGAGTGTGCCACTTTGACGGCTACCATATACTAACATTTCAAAAGATTTCTTTTAATGGGAAAACAGGGATAATCATAATCATCAACTTGTCACAATCCAAGTGAGCATATAAATGCAATTGAAAAAGAAAATCAATAAGGAAGATTCAAGCATATATGATTTCAAAATATTTAAGCAAATAGATTTTAAATGAAACATGAATTAAATAACCATCAATATGAGAAGGATCAAAACACTAAACATAACTGATTTCGAATAAGAACCGTTATGATTAGCTAGCAGGTATTTTATTCATCAAAAGATATGCATGGTGCAGGTTTATCATATATGAAAATCTCAATGGGTCAATAATTGCAATGGATTGGTGGGGCCAGATTGAATTAGTAAAATCTACTCTTTTAATAAATAAAAATGCACCTTAAATAAGTCCTTCAGAAGGTGAAAAGGTGCATGCACGTATGTATGCTCTTAAAAGTGCCGAGTACTGCAAGGGAGAATAAAATGCGACTATAACTAAGCAATTCAGAATAAATCTTACGTTTAATGCCATGAGAATTCAGTAGGCCGATGTAGACCCCGAGATAAATAAATAAATAAATAAATTAGATTAGTTAGATTTCGTTTATACAAAAGGATATAGATTCAGGAAAGCAAAGCGTCGGAAACAAATTAATGTCATTATAAGTTTCCTTAAAACTAATGCCAGGTATTAAAAACAATATAAATGATATTCTTATCTCATCAAACACCCAAAAGAAAGGGCACGTCATACTACTTGTGGTGCATCTTATTTATAGAATCAAGCCATACGACATTTAAACATCATGCCACTTGCAACAAAGTTTTCATTCAAATCATATAAAGGCAGGGCAATCATCTTGTTTTATCGGTGCAGGTTACAAAACATCATATACGATATCAGTGATATTCGAAATAAATATTCAAAGCAAATCCACTGCCATCTGCACTAAAGGAGAAATAAAAATATATTGCAAACACAACTACGTACATTTGTAATGAGGTGAGCAAATAAACAAAAATGTCAACAAGATGCACCCATTTGATTGGATTGTACGGATTTGCATTCTTTTCATTGCAATTTGAGGGCATAAGTCCAAGTTTGACAAAAAGAGAAGCAGATGTCGCTATGTCCAAGAGAGTAAAATTGTATAATAAAAGAAAATATTAAAAAAAAAATTCATGTGCGAATCTATTTTCATTACTGATTTCTACTTAGTGATGTTTGATTAAACCATTTTCTTTTGCTCAAATACTACTTGCAAGCGGACGAGTGAAAGCATACGAACAATCCCCCCCCTTTTTTTTATATACAAGATCTAAAAATAGTCGTCGAAGATCAGCCTGTCAAACATGCTAAAAATTATAGAAGATGAACAGTCTTGCAACCATACAAAAAACCATCAGATAAGTAGATGCAGAAAGTATACAAAATGCTACTACTTTTATTTTATGAAGGATTCTAATTCTAGCATGTAGCTCTAATACTAATTGTTGAACATAATATAAATCATGCTAAAAATAAGAATCACATCAATAAATTATAATTTAGAAAAATAACTGTCGAAGACACGATCTTGGAAGCAATTCTTGTAATTTCAAAATAATAGTAGCCAAATCTTCCTCTCCTTGCTTATTAAGTATTGGCCTTTAATGAGGCAAGCTAATAGACACATATAGAGAGGAGAGAGGACCTAGTTATATATATAAAAGTCTTATGGAGTCCTCCATCAAAGACTTAAATTCCCATAGGCTTTAGGAAAATTCTAGTATAAAACTCTTAAATTTTAGGTCTACATACGTAATTTATCACATTAAATAGGATATAATCCTATATACTAAGGTGCAAAAAATTCCAAATGATCACTTAACACATTGGATTTAACCAAAGTCTATTATGAGCTATATATATATATAATCCGGTTTTACAAAAATGCAATCAAGTGAAACCCATAATATGAAATAATTCTAACATTGACATGATCTCATCCAAAGAGCACAGCTGCACTCATAATAAACCTGTAAGCTTCCACAGACCCAAATATGCGTTCGAAAAACTTGATGTCTTCTTCCACATAGAAATAGTCCATGTAACCTCTGAGCATGGCCCGATTGCATGCAAGGTCGGGATATAAACCAGCCGTGAGAAGCTTTTTGTAAACCCTTTAAAAAAAAAAGTGTCTAACAGCATTGTATCCAACCAAATATCATAAATGGCACCATAGGGTATCTTTTAAATTTTTTTAAAAAAAACATGCTTTCAATCAATATCAAGAAGCTTTTTTGAAAAAATTAAATTGAATTCATGGAATTAAGGGACATTATGACATCGCTCAACCTCCAAAACTTTCTCCCACTAATATGCCTCTTTTTGTTTTTCTATCTACCATCAATGTGCTATTATCTTCTTCCATCATAATCTTGTAATTTTGGACAATATATAAAAAATTTGCGCATACCACCACATATAGATCAAAAAGAGGATAGGGATCGAACAGGAGAAGAGGAAAACAATCTGCCGTATAATTTATATATACATATTATTGATGTTCTTCCTCACCGAGAATGAAGCCAATATTACAACTATATTATACTTCAAGGGAAATGTAGTTTTCTTTCCATGCATTTCACTAATAATGACTGGGATGTTAAGTAAAACCATACCAGCCTTCCCATAATGGCTAATCAAATTCATGTATGCCTTCTCATCCAGAGTCAAACCCATGCTCTGAGCGGCATTGAACATCTCTACAGCCTTATCCAACTTCCGACCCCGGCCATGCACACTGTCAACACAAGTAACCAGCATGAATAACACATCGTCATCAGGATGTGAACATGATTCTTTGAGTAACTTGACTTCAAATCGAACAAAATAACATTAAACCCTTACCTGATCATGGTGTTATATGTCTGAATTGGCGGAGAAATTCCCAAGGAGAGCATGCGATCATAAATTCTGGAAGCAAAATGTAATTTACCTGCGAAAGGAAGTTAATGGGTTATTCTACGCATTAAGCATATGCTAGCCTCAATAAATGGCTCATGAAACGCTTTATATCAACCTGCTACTAGCATGGCCTTGATAAAAGTATTGCATGCCACAATATCAAGCTCTAAGCTGCCTTCAAAACTCTTACGGATGATATTCTCTACCTCTTGGTGTTTGCCTGTGGACGAGTTACCGTTATTACTAATTGAAATTAGCAAAAGAATAATTGTAGTGAGCCAAGCATTTGATGCAACTACTATTGAAGATAACCACCTAAGTGTGAATATGCAAGTGGGAATGCATAGAGAAGATCAATATTGGCTGCACCACCCACCTAAATACAGAGGTTTTTAACCTTGGCTGTACCAACCACACCATCTAATTGAATAAACCAACCAGTTCAGCAAAGCTTCTCCTATTAAAGGAGAAACCTGATGTGTGTTAGAAGTGCGGTGGTGAGAAGTGGTGGGTGTGCAAATTAGAGAGGCGTGAGATTTGTTAAGTATTTGTAATTCCATACAAATATATTGAATTTGACATTAGTGGATGTAAGTAAATTGCTGAACCACTTAAATATCATTTTGTATTATTCTGGATAATATTGTTTGTGCGCAAAAATTGGTATTAGAACTTTGGTTCTATCCAGAATCAAGTTGATCGAAATCAACTTTTGACAACTCTAGGCCATTCCTTGCGTCGAGACGAATCCTTAGGTGCAAACGAAATCGAAAACGGACGTCGGAGGAGTCCAGACGTGTCGGTAGAAGGTTGGAGTGTGTATCCACACACCCCACTCGCATCTGGAGGTTGAAGGCAACTGAAACTCACATCTCACGGGCCGCCACACGCCCGGAGGTTAAAAACGCGTGAAGCCCTCGCGTCCCATGCGCCCTCACGCGCCTAGCGCAGCTTTTGCACATGACGCATACGTGCCCCACGCATTTCACTCTCTAGACACCCGATGCACATGCCAGACAAATCTTGACCGTCCGAATTCTAGATCTGATTTTGGGCTTCATCTAAGCCATTCAGAGTCTGATTTTGACGATCAAATAGTATTTTTCAACTATTTGGATCATTCCTTACTCATCCATATGGTTAGAATTTGAAATTTGCCTTCTAAAATTTCTAAATTAATATGGAAGGTGTTGGGGAAGATAGAAACTCTAGAAATGCCAGGAGTTCAAGGTGTAGGTCCATGGTTTCAAACGCCAAGTTTGAAGTTAAGAAGTTCGATGAAATTTCGAACTTCAGCATGTGGCAATGTGAAGTGATGAACGTTTTGATTCAACAAGAGTTAGATATGGCGTTATAAGAAAAATCCAACGAAATGACAAAAAATGATTGGAAGAAACTTAATACTCAAGCTTGTAGTACAATTCGTTTTTACCTTACCAAAGATCAGAAGTATTGTGTCATAAGAGAGATAAATACAAATGAACTTTGGAAGAAATTGAAAGATAAGTTCATGAAAAATAGCATTGAGAGCCGCTTGCATTTGAAGAAAAAGCTCTTCAGATTCCAATTTCGTGAAGGTATTAGTATGTCTGAACATTTGAATAGTTACAATCAAATTCTTGCTGACTTATTAAATTTGGATGTTGAAATCCTAGATGAAGATAAGGCTTTACTGTTGTTAAATTCCTTACTCGATATATATAATCATTTAGTTACCATACTATTGTATGAGAATGAAAAAATTAGTTTTGACGATATATCTAGTTCTCTGATTAACAATGAGTACCGCAGAAAAGATAAACAGATACAGCTAGATGCATCAAGTGAAGCATTGACAGCAAGAGGGAGACCACAGTCAAGGTATCCAGGAAAGAAGAAAAGTTTTCAATCGAAAACTCGAGCCCTATCACGTGGTTCATTAGTTGGCAGAAAACTCGCCAAAGATGAGTGTTCATATTGTCACGACAAAGGACATTGGAAAAAGGATTGTCCCAAATTGAAGGAACAACAGAAGAATCAACCCACCATAGCCAATGTTACAGACAGAGATGAAGATCTAGACATTGCTTTGACAGGTTCATCATTCATTTGTCATTCCGATAAATGGATTTTGAATTCTAGATGTACCTATCATATGTGTCCCAATCAGGTTTGGTTTACTGACTTCACAAAGATTGATGGTGGAGCAGTACTTATGTACTATGATAGTGCCTGTAAGACTCAGGGAATAGGGAGCATTCGGTTGAAGTTGTATGATGGAATTGTCAGGACTCTGACCAAAGTTTGGTTCATTCCGGACTTGCTGAAAAATCTTATCTCACTAGGATCTCTGGATTCAAAGGGATTCAGAATTACTATTGAAGACAAAACTCTCAAAGCGGTAATGGGAGTTCAGGTGGCTATGAAGGGTTTGAGGCGAGGAAACTTGTACTTCTTGCAAGGAAGTACTGTTGTTGGAAGAGCTTCTACAGGTCAAGAGAAGCTAGATGAGACTGATGTTGACACCACGAGACTTTGGCATATGCGTATGAGACATGCTGGAGAAAAAGCTTTACAAACACTCATAAAGCAAGGCTTACTCAAAGGTGCCAAGATTGGTAAATTGTCTTTTTGTGAGCAGTGTGTATTGGAGAAACAGACGTAGATCAAATTCAAAACCGCTGTTCATAATACACAAGGGATACTTGACTATGTACACTCCGATGTTTGGGGACCTACCAAAGTTGCATCGTTAGGAGGTAAGCATTGGTTTGTAACTTCTGTAGATGATTATTTTTGTTTTGTATGGGTGTATATGATGAAGAATAAAGATGAAGTGTTCAACATCTTCCTTATGTGGAAGAAAATGATTGAGACTCAAACCAGCAGAAAAATCAAGCGGCTCAGATCAGATAATGGAGGGGAGTACACTCTAGACCATTTCATGGAAGTATGTCGGAAAGAGAGAATTGTCAGACACTTTACGGTACGAGAAACACTACAACAAAATGGTGTGGCAGAACAGATGAATCGTACTTTGCTAAAGAAAGTACGATGTATGTTACTGGATGCTGGATTTAGTAAGAAATTTTGGGCTGAAACTGTGACATATGCCTACCATCTCGTCAACAGACTACCCACAACTGCCAATGGCGGGCAGACACCAATTGAAATATGGAAAGGTATACATACTACTAAGTATGACTCTTTCACGTTTTTGAATGTCCTACTTACTATCATGCTAAAGAAAGTAAGTTTGATCCTAGAGCTAAGAAAGCAAAATTCTTGGGCTTTAGTTCTGGTGCAAAAGGGTATAGACTCTAGTACATAGAGTCTAAGAAGGTACTCATCAGTATAGATGTTACAGTCTACAAATCTGAGATGTTTAGGTCACATAAGCATAAATATTCAAATGAAGGCATCTATGATGGCAAAACACCCGGTGATTCGCAGAAGGTGGAGTTTATTACTCCAAATGATTTAAGAGAAGACAGACAAGATGATGTTGATAGTCCAATCACAGTACTTCCAAATCAAATTGAATTTATAGCAACCAACAGGCTGAAACGAGAGAAACGTGTACCAACACGTTATGCAGACTTTGTGACATATGCACTACTAGTTGAAAGGGGTGAGATCCCAACCATTTATAGAGAAGCTATACAATCCAGTGAAAAGGATGAATGGACAAAGGCGATGAAGGAAAAGATGCAGTCTCTTGATAAGAACCAGACTTGAGAATTTGTACCACTTCCACAAGAAAAGAAGTCAATTGGCTGTAAGTGGATCTTTAATCAAAACGATGATTAAGTTGCTAAAAATAGATTATGATACAAAACTAGATTGGTAGCCCTCCAAGGGCTACGCTCAGACAGAGGTAATTGACTACAGTATTCTCTCCTCTTGTGAAGCATTCATCCATTCCGATATTGCTAGCTTTGGTTGCATAAAATAATCTTCAGTTAGCACAACTTGATGTGAAGACAGCCTTCTTGCATGGTGATCTGGAAGAAGAGATCTATCTATCTCAACTAGAAGGGTTTAAAAAAACTGGTAAAGAAAAATTGGTCTACAGGCTGAGGAAGTCTTTCTATGGATTGAAGCAATCACCTCGGCAATGGTACAAGCGGTTTGATCGTTTTATGATGGATCTGAAATACACTCGTTGCCAATACGATCATTGTGTGTATTTCAGAAAATGTGCAGATGGATCTTTTATTTATTTGTTTTTATATGTAGATGATATGTTGATTGCATGTAAAAGTAAGGTGGAGATAAATCATTTGAAAACTCAGTTGAGTCATTAGTTTGAAATGAAAGATCTAGGAGAAATATGAAAAATATTGGGAATGGAGATTAATAGAGATAGGGTGAAAGGTACAATTCACCTTACTCATAAGCAGTATCTGAAAAGAGTATTGCAACGCTTCAACATGGACTCAAAGTCGAAGCCGGTGAGTACTCCAATGGCCCCATAATTCAAGCTTAGTGCATCACAATCTCCTAAAGATGACAAAGAGAGGGACTACATGAAGAATGTCCCGAATGCATGTGTTGTTGGAAGTCTAATGTATGTCATGGTGTGTACATGACCTGATATCTCCCAGGCCGTCAGTTTGGTCATTCGTTATATGCATAATCCTATAAAGAAACATTGGCATGTAGCTAAATGGGTTCTACGACTATGCAGGTGATCTTAACAAACGGCGATCCACAACCGGATATGTGTTCACTATGTCTGGAGTACCAGTTAGTTGGCGATCGAATTTGCAGTCTACGATTGCACTATCACCCATAGAGGCTGAATACATGGCTGTAATAGATTCCGTGAAAGAAGTCATTTGGTCACGGGGACTGGTAACATATTTGGGCTTTAAATAGCAAGAGGTTACCATTTACTATGACAGTCAAAATGCAATTCATTTGGCCAAGAATCAAGTGTATCACTCTCCAAAAAAATACATTGATGTCCGATTTCACTTTGTACGTAAAATATTAGAAGAAGAGGACATCATACTTCAGAAGATTGGCACTGAAGATAATCCAGCAGATATGTTGACGAAAGTCGTCACAAGGATCAAGTTTCAATACTGCTTGAAATTGATCAATATTGCAAGTTACTGAACACTTTCGGGTGCGTTGGCACTTTTGGGTGCATTTGGCATCTTATGGCACATTTGATAGCGGAAGTTTCTCACATCAAAGAAGGAGGTGCATTCATTTGAAGAATGAATCACTTTAGAAGCAGCCTAGTATGGCACATTTCAGTGGAGGGGGTGATTGTTGAAGATAACCATCTAAGTGTGAATATGTAAGTGGGAATGCATGGAGAAGATCAACGTTGGCTGCACCACCCACCTTAATGCAGAGGTTTTCAACCTTGGCTACACCAACCACACCGTCTAGTTGAATAAACCAACCACTTGAGTAAAGCTTCTCCTATAAAAGGAGAAGCTTGATGTGTGTTAGAAGTGCGGTGGTGAGAAGTAGTGGATAGCAAATTAGAGATATGTGAGATTTGTTAAGTATTTGTAATCCTATACAAATATATTGAATTTGACACTAGTGGATATAGGTAAATTACTGAACCACTTAAATATCGTCTTATGTGATTCTGGATAGTATTATTTGTGCGCAACAACTACCACATGGGTCTTAATTGTTTATTTTCAGTATGCCTTTGACCATAATGATTGGAATATTTTCATCCTTTATCTACCATTCCTTTGAACCTTTGACCCTGGGGACACTAAGGTAACTTACTTCCAAATGACAAAGGCTATGATGGTGGGGATTTAATTCCAAACAAAAATGGGTAGTTTGAGAAAAATGGAATATGTGATGAATTATATTTAGATGGGCATTTAGATGCATAAAGCGATATAAGCTAATCTCTGAGGATTTTGATGCATAACATGATAAATTTCCGTAGACAACTAAAATTTTGAGGAAATGTTTTTACTGGAAAATGGCTCTTCAACTCAACAAGGTGGAATTTCTTATAAGAGCCTGATACAAGTGAAGCTCTGCTTGAAGTATGTTGCTTGTTTATCTATATGTGCAAGCACAGGATTTGTAGAAACAGGTATTTACAGCTGGAACGTGATAGGTAAAAGCATATTTATTGATATACAAATTTAGAATTAAAAAAAATCAAAACCTATTTATGACTTTGAACTCAAATAACATGCAAAGTAGCTTTGAACCACATCATTCATAAAACATACGAGAGCTTTGCACATTGCTGGCCAGATGCTATTCCTATCTGAATACCACAGTAAATTGAGAAATGGAAAACTTTTGTTAGTCTGCTAAGCTTTCGACTCATACCACTACTCGTCAGAGCATTCACAACTATGCTTGTGGCAACAGCATCCAGATCATGCCCTTTCTCAGCTACTTGTTGGTAAAACGAGTATGCCTCCTCTGGTTTGCCACATTTGGCGTATGCATCAATCATTGACTTATATATTATTTTCTCATAAGTAGTTGAATCTTGAACAGCTGCAAAGACTTCCTGGGCTTTTTTCAACTTGTGTTGCTTTGCATATAAACTAATCAAGGAAGCAATTGTGGCAGCCTACAGTCTACAGCCTAGCTTGATCAACTGACCTGTAAGAGTTTCTGCTTTAAGAGCATCACCTGTGTAGAAATCTATCTCAAAATTGGTTCATTTCAGCAGATATCGAAAAGTCAACAAGCTTTTACTCCTAGGGACTTGCACAAAACAATTATAACTTTATCATTAAGAGAAACATTAATTAACCTTACTTGCCTTCTCTAATGAAGTTAATAAGCTGATTCACAATTGACAAGCCATCGGCAGTTGCAAGCAACAACTTCAGTATTTCTTCTGTTTTCTTGAAATTGACATCTGCCACGTACAAATTCAGCATCAGCACAAGGACCATGGTATCGGGATGGTCAAAGGCCAAATCTTTTTCATCAAGTTGCTCATCTGCCCTGTGGTCAGACACAGTCCTAAAACATGTTCTGAAAAAACTGATTATCCTTGAACGATCTCTCAGTACCCAACTTCTCTATCAGCTGTTCAGCCTCCGTTAGCATTCCCTCTTTGCAATATACTCTCAGAACTGTCTCGTAAAGTTCTTCATCAAAATCTACTTTATCTTTCCTTATTTGAGCAACAAAATGCCTGGCCTTTTCCATCATGCCTAGTCTTATGTACAATTTGAGCATATCATTACAAGAGCCAGTACAGGAAGTCCAGTTTTGGATAGAGCCTCAAATGTGAATTCAGCATTGTTCAAATCTTCCTTCATAGCATAACATTGCAACAAGACAATATAAGCAAATCTTGAGAACCAAATGTTTTTGGATTTCATTAGCTCAATAACTTTCTGGGCTTTCTCAACATTTCCTGAATTGAGATGGACTTGTGCCATTGTTAAATATGTTTTCTCATCACTTAGTAAGCCCAGCCGCTCGGTCTCTTCAAACGCCTTTTGGGCATCTTCATAAAGACCAAGTTTGCCGTATATTCTTATGAGCAAGCCATAGATTGCTTCATCAGCTGCAATTTTTCTCCTTTCCATTTCCAGAAAGAGAGAAAGTGGTTTAGAATAATCCTGATTTTTGTAACACAAAGTCAGAAGTGAAGCACCAGTGTAGTTACTGGGAACTATTCTCTGAGATCTCATATCCTCATACAATCTCAGTGCTTCATCTCGGCTACCACTTTTGGTACTCAAGCTAATAAGTATGCTATAAGCAGAGGCGGACCCACGCCTTGGGTTCGGCCCCCCCAAAATTGTTCCAAATTTTATTTATAGTAGGAATATATATATATAATTAAAATTCTCTCTTAAATTATAAAAATACAAATACAAATTGACCCCTCCAAATTTTTTTTTATGAAAATTATTTTTTTAAATCTCAATATACATTCATTTATATTTTAATTTTTAACTTTATGTAAATCTAAATTTTAACTTACATAATTTTACAGTTATTATAATAGTCTAACTCTAGAAAAAAATTAATTATAAATTTGTATGATTGTAAAATTCATTAATTATACTCACTTATTTAGTTTCACTCTAATTACTTATATGATTGTGAGATATAGTTTGTTAAAAATTTAATAGTGTTGCATCATTACTTAATAGAAAGTTTTCAAATTTATTCTTAATTTATAAATTTTTCTTAAATCGTTAAAAAAATATGAGCAAATACTTAAGAACAATTAATTTTTTTTTTAAAAAAAAGAAAGAAATGGAGTATAATTCAAAAAATAATAGACGTTTAGAGAGTTCGGTAACAACAGAATATGATATTTCTATTACTGATATAAGTAACCTCCTCCGGGTCAAACCCAACATCCTTCATCTCAGTAAAAGTCCTAAAAGCCTCCTCATGAAGACCTTCTTTAACAAGTGAGATTATTACTACTGTATAAGTAAAACCATTGGGTGCAAGCCTTTTATCCACCATTTGCCTCCATATTTCTACGGCCTTTCCATGTAGTGATTTCTTCTGCAAGGAGGACATAATAAAATTGAAAACAGAAACGGAGTGTAATTCCCCTTTCTTGTACAGCAGAAAACAAAATGACATCATAGCCTTATGACGTCCCCATCTCGCATCGTACAGAGCATGGTGCCAGAAGCAACTTCATACGGTTCACATCCTGCTTGCCTCAAGCATCTCCAGGAAGGTCTCTTCTGCCAGCTTGATCTTTCAGCTTGCCCATATATGCACAGGACAATTGTATAGACATTAATACTGGGACTCAAGATCAATAAATTCTGAAGAGAATTCTCCTAATTACGCGAGTTCTCAATAATTGAATGATGCCATCTCTCGATCGCTTCAAAGAGGGAACAAAGAGGAGACAAAGAAAAGTGAAAAAAGAAAAAATGGGGCACTAAGAATTATTTGGCAGATGTTCAATTTAAACAAGAAAAAAAAAATTTCAAGAAAATTCTCTTTAATTTGTTGTTAAAATGCTTACATTTGGTATCAGACCTTTGTTTTATTATCTGCCTTAGTGTTTTTGGTGATGCTCTGTTTTGTCTCTGTTTTGGCCGAAAGTTTTAATAAAATTAGTTTGATTTCTGGACCTTTTTTTTTAGTTCAAAAGAAGTTTTGAAATCATGTGGAAATTATTAAACTTCTTGTGATTAAAACATGTTTTAATGGGTCTGTTTTAATATGGCTGGAGAAACATTTCTGGAATCGTGACGGCCTGCAACCCAGTCTAAAGGTTGATCACGACCAAAAACAACTTGTAGTTTAAATGGGTCTGTTTTTTAAAGAAGGTGAAAAACGACATTAATTTGCCCACGTATGTAAATGGTCTGGAAAGTGGGATTTGGGCCCACGCCTTTTGTGCTTAAGAATCTGAGTTGCCTTTAACTATATATGATTTTATTTGATTTAATTATATGCAATTTGGATAATTGTTCTGCAAATTTATTGATTATGCTCATATTTAGTATGCATGAATTGATTATTTCTGCTCTTTATTAATACATGCAATTTCTGGATGAGTATATATATATATATATATATAGTTAAAGGAATGAAATTAAATGTTATGCATAATATTATAGTTTTAATTAGTTAATGATATCATGTCAGTATTAGTTAAAATTATGTATTCGTAACTATTCTCATATTAAATTAGTCTTTATGTAATTTAATGTCTAATGATCCATATAATTTTAATTAACTAGAGAGTAACCACAGCATCTTTAATTAAATACTATTATATATTATGATTGATTAGGATCACATAAAGAATATTAGACATTAATTGTAATTAATTATACTAAATATAATAAATTTAATCCCACAAGAATTTTTTTATATTTATATTATTAATTAGAATAAAATATCAAGTTATTCATAACCTACCCATAGAAATTATGAATTAATTAAATAACTTGTTAGTTTTATCATAAAGTTTAATCATAAAGAATAATTGAATCTGCTTGAATAAAAATTTAGCCCACGGGCATTTTTATGTCATTAGATTCAATTTTTAAGCATGATTTACATTGGTAAAGCATGATATTTTATTTAGGCCTCAGTTTTAATATAAGCATGTAATTTATAATTTTATGCAGTCATACAATTTGCAAACTTCTTTGATATTCGTTATGATATTCCTGGACTTAAGGGAGATAACTATAAAGTCTGGAGGAAAAAAGTTCTTCATTTAGGGTGGATGGACATAGACTATACTATTAGGAAAGACGAACCACTAACAATTACTGATACCAGCACTACAGCAAACATCACACTTTATGAACGATGGGGGCGATCTAATCGCCTCAGCATGATGTTCATTGAAATTAGAATTTTTGCTAGTATCCGTGATTCTGTTGATCAGTATGAAAAGGTCAAAGACTTGCTGAAAGCCAATTATGATCAATTTGTCACTTCACACAAGGCACTAGCAAACATCCTGATCATGAAGCTCACATCCCTAAGGCTTACCGGTGTTAGAGGTGTGCATGAGCACATCATACAAATGAGGAATATTGTGGCTCAATTGAAGAATCTTGAGGTTGAAATGTCGGACTTCTTCCTGGTACACTACATCTTGAACACCCTTCCGCACCAATATCGACCCTTTAAAATCTCATACAACGCACATAAAGATATTGGTCAATTAATGAACTTAGAACCATATGTGTTCAAGAGGAAGGGAGACTGGTGATGGAACACGGAGAAAGTGCAATGCTGGCAACGCAAGAAAATGGCAAATATCAAGCCAATCAGAAAGGGAAATTACCTCCCCAAGGTGGTAAAAAAAAAATTCCAAGTGTTTCTTCTGTAAAAAGAAGGGACACATAAAGAAGGAATGTGCCGAATTTCAGAAATAACTTGCGAACAAAGGTAATCCAATCTCATTTGTTTGTTACGAATCTAATATGGTTAATGTCAATATTAACACATAGTGGATTGATTCTGGATCAACAATCCACATTTCGAATTCCTTGAAACCTAAGGAAGCCAGTGGGAAGCGAGCAAAACATCTTATCAGGAAACAAAATAGGCTCGCATGTGGAAGCTATAGGAACTTGTTATTTAATTTTAAGTAGTGGCTTTGTTTTAAAGTTAGAAAAGACCTTTTATATTCCAAGTTTTTCTAGAAACTTGATTTCAGTTTCAAGGCTTGTAACTTTTGGATATTCCTCTAATTTTTCAGATTCATCTTTTGGTTTATTTTATAAATTTGATTGTGTTGGGAATGATACTGTTTGATGGTCTTTATTACATTAATTTACAAAACAATGCCACTTATGATTCAATGCATGTTTACATTGGTGCTAAAAGATGTGTTATTAATAAGGACTCCTCTAAATTATGGCATCGGAGATTAGGTCATATCTCTATAGAGAGAATTAAAATATTAGTAAATGAATGAGTACTTAATTCTCTATTTTACTAATTTTGAGACTTGTGTGAACTGCAAAAATGGAAAGCAGACCAATAAGTCAAAGAAAGGTGCCAATAGGAATTCAAACATATTAGAGATCATAAATACTGATATATATAGTCCAGACATGAACTCACATAGTCAGAAATACATCATCTCCTTCATAGATAATTATTCATGATATATGTATCTCTATATGCTTTATAACAATAACGAAGCATTAGATGCCTTCAAGATCTTTAAGACTGAAGTAGAGAAACAATGCAGTAAGTGAATTAAGATCGTGAGATCAGATAGAGGTTGAGAATATTATGGTAGATACACAGAGGATGGACAAGCATCTAGGCCATTTGCAAAGTTTCTTCAAGAGCATGGGATTGTTGCCCAATACACCATGCCTACTTCAATGGATCAAAATGGTGTAACAAAAAGAAGAAGCCAAATATTATTGGACATGGTGTGAAGTATGCTTAGCAACTCCAATCTTCCTAAATCCTTGTGGGTTGAAGCACTTAAGATGGCAGTGTATATATTGAACCGAGTTCCAACCAAGGTTGTTCCTAAAATACCATTTGAATTATAGAAAGGTTGGAAACCAAGTTTGCGACATATGTGCGTTTGGGGATGCCCGTCTAAAGTGAGAATTTATAATCTACAAGAGAAGAAGCAAGGCCCAAGGACCATTTGTGGGTATTTCATTGGATATGCTAAAAGGTCTAAAGGTTACAAATTTTATTATCCATCTCACAGCACTAGGATTGTGTGATCAAGAAATGCAAAATTTCTTGAAAATGACTTGACTAGTGGGAGCGATCAAACCAGGAACATAGTTTCTGAGAAGGATCATTTAGAATCTCAACCTTCCACCTCAAGTGATAGATTGGTTATTGTTTACATCACCCCTCAAGTACAAACTAGTGTTGAATAACCAATCATTGAAGTTCCACAAGCTGCTGACGACATTCCAGTAGATCAGGTAGTTCAAGAGTTGCCGAGAACTTTTGAAAAATGAGTTGAACCACATACTTCTCAATAATATGATGGTAAAACATTAAGAAGGTCTATTAAACCAAAGAGATAAGCAATTTCTGATAATTATGTTGCGTATCTGCAAGAATCTGACTACAACATGGGAGCTGAAAATGATCCTAAGTTCTTTTCACAAGTCATGAGTTGTAAAGAATCAGAATTACGGTACAATGCCATAAAGGAAGAGATGAATTCTATGAAGAGTAACAGAGTCTAGGATCTTGTTGAGTTGCCTAATGGTGTTAAAGTCATTGGATGTAAATAGGTCTTTAAGACAAAGAAAACTGCATTGGACAACATTGATAGATATAATGCAAGACTTTTTGCTAAGAGATTCACTCAGAAAGAAGTAATTGATTACACAGAGACTTTCTCTCATGTATCTAAGAAAGATTCCTTGTGCGTTATTTTGGCATTAGTAGCTCATTTTGACTTAGAATTGCAACAAATGGATGCAAAAATGACATTCCTCAATGGAGATCTAGAGGAGGAGGTTTATATGAAACAACTTGAAGGATTTCCCTCTAGTAATGGTGAGCAATTAGTTTGCAAGCTCAATAAATCTATATGTGGTTTAAAACAAGCATCCCGCCAATAGAATTTGAAATTCCGTAATGTAATTTCTTCATTTGATTTTGTAGAAAATATTATGGATTAATGTATATACCAGAAGGTTAGTGGGAGTAAAATATGTTTTCTTGTTTTATATGTAGATGACATTTTGCTAGCAACCAATGATAAGGGTTTACTGCATGAGGTGAAAAAATTTCTCTCTAAAAATTTTGATATGAAGGATATGGGTGAGACATCTTATGTCATTGGCATTAAGATCTATAGAGACAGATTTCGAGGTATCTTGGGTCTGTCTCAGGAAGCCTGTATTAACAAAGTTTTAGAGAGATTTTGGATGAGAGATTGTTCACCAAGTGTAGTCCCCATTGTGAAGGGTGATAGATGCAATTTGAACCTATGCCCGTAGAACAACCTTGAAAGGGAACAAATGAAGAACATTTCATATGCTTCCGTTGTCGTAAGCCTAATGTATGTTCAGGTTTGCACAAGACTTGATATTGCATTTGTTGTAGAAATGTTGGGATGATATCAGAGTGATCCAGGTTTATACCATGCAAAGAAAGTAATGGGGTACCTTCAAGGAACCAAAGACTACATGCTTAGGTATAGATGGACGGACAATCTGAAAGTAATTGACTACTCAAATTCTGACTTTGTTGGCTGTATTGATTCATGCAAATCAACATTAGGATAATTTTTTTTTTATGGCAGGTGGAGTTATATCATGGAGGAGTCCCAAACAGACTTTGACTCGTACTTCCACTATGGAATCTAAATTTGTCTCCTATTTTGAGTCTACTTCACATGGTGTATGGTTTAAAAGTTTCATTTCTGGGCTTAGAATTATGGATTCTAACTCTAGGCTATCAAGAATGTATTGTGACAATTCAGCTACTATTTTTATGGCCAAGAACAACAATAGTAGGAGTCGAAGTAAACATATCGACATTAAGTATTTAGCCATAAGAGAATGTGTTAAAGAAAAGAAAGTGGTCATTGAGTACATAAGCACTGACTTAATGATAACTGATCCTTTGACTAAGGGCATGCTACTGTTGAAATTCAAGGATCATGTAGTGAATATGAGACTTGGATCCATTATGTAATTTTTCATTGTATGAACAATGTTATTTTAATGAAATTCTTATTTGTTGTGATGTTTTCCTCATATTTATGTGCACCTTAATTTTGAGAAAATTCATATGTGTAAGACCAAGAATGAACATAAGGTTTATTCATTAAGAAATTGTTGCCACATAAATTATAATATTTAAGAAATAAATACATTGTAGTACATAGAAGGTAATGCTCGTTATTAGAGGACCTATCGCCATGATTCATGTATTTATTACTTAAATGTAAATTATCAATTGGTTTAAGATGAGACATTAGATTAGAAGTGTGGACTAAGTTGGAGAATGTTAACCGCTTCTCACGGAGACCATTCGTAGAAATGTGTCTCAAGCTTCCCTTCATTTTAGGAAAGCTTTTGAAATAGTCTACACAACTTCCTTCAGAGTCTTTATCATGTTCACGGAGCAGTTAAAACGTTCCTCATGATGGAGTAGTTAAAACTCCCCATGATAATTTGAAGTAGTGGAATTCTCAACACGTAGCCACCGAAAGCTTGATGGGAGCTTGGCTATAAATACTACAGTTTGGTGCCCAAACTTACTACTTAATCTCCTTCAGTCTTACACCATCTAATTAGAGTGAGTAGAGTTTTGGAAGTGTCAAACAAGAGAGAAAAATAGTGTCCGAATGAGAGCGGCACTAATGGCTGGAGGTATTGTTTTTAAGCACTATGATTTTTTATGATCCCTTTAGTATTTATTCCAAATTATAGAAACGTTAAAATGCTAACAAGAGATAGCAATTTGGTTACTGAAATTGGGTGTGTCATATCCGAGGTGAGTTAGTTATAAATTCCAATTTTTGCAAATTTGAAAGTGAAAGCTGGTTTGATCTTATAATTAAGAACCTTTGAGAACCCAATTAGGGAATAATGATCTTTTAATATATATATATATTCATATAATGATATTGCTTTACGTTATTGCCTGTTAGGTAATATCATTGCTAAAGGGAGATCGTGGAGATCATGTAGAGTTAAGGGATCCTTTTGGGCAGCTTGGAAAGCTGATTATGCCGCCCAAAAACATAATAGAAGATCAGAGAATACTAAATAAAGAAGAACAAAGTAAGCCGACTTTAATGTTGTCTAAAGTTTTATAATCCTTGAATGAAGATGAGACTAGGGAATTGATAAGGGTTTTAAAGGTTAGAAAGATTTGAGAAACATTTAGTGCTAAAGAGAGATTCCTAAATGACCCTCAGGAAGATAATGTTCTGCGATTTTCTGACAAGGATTACCTAATTTATAGAGTTTTTTGATCGAGGCACGTAGACTTCTATAGAATTTAGGGACAGTGGAGCAAGCAAGGGCGGAACTAGGATTTGATATTTGGGAGGGCGATTGACAAAATGTGTGGTATATGTGAGTATAAGTATTAATATGTGTTTTTTGCACGTAATTATATAAAAATGTGTGGTATGTCATGAAATTGTTCACAAAAAATATGTGTCTATAAATCATCTTTTAAAATAACTTTTCTTAAGATTTTTGGAGTTTGTTAGATACCATTACAAAAAGAAAAGAAAAGAAAATATCAACTTAAAATTTTCCTTTTAGATTAAGCTTGATGACTATCTTTCATAGAATAAAATTCATTTATTATTGAAGTGAAATTCTTGACAATTTCTTTCTTAATATAGATTTCTCATTCCTAGTGCAACTCAACAAATTTTTCGAGGGATTGATTAAATTTTTTTAGTCAAATTTTTTAAGGGATTTTTGAAGTTTATTAGTTAGTAATAGATGAAAATTTGAACATCAGTGTAAAGTAAAAAGTTAGAATGATACTACACAATAACGTAAGTATTGCAATTTGAAGAGATAATTTAAATAATAATTTTGGAGGTCTGAGTACTAAAGGGGATAATTTTAATTATATATAAAAAAAAATAACAATTTATATAGTATATAATTTTTTTTTAAACTTTTTTTTGTTTTTTTTTGGGGGGGGGGAATACTATACACAGGTCCGCCCCTGGGAGCAGGGGTTCTTTTTATGAGTTTGAATCAAAAGCCTCCCTGTGGCTACTTTGCTCTTGAAGAGAAGTTATTTAATGTTGGAGAACACCACAAGGCTGCTAGGACATTTTCTTCTTTCTTGAGGCACTTGTTTTCCAAACACGGTGATATTAGCGCTGCATCCACACTAAGTCCAAATGTAAAAATATTTTTTCTGAACATGTTATGTGGTTGCATATACAGCATGAGAAACACCAAGGTTGTGGATATAACCCTAGATTTGCTTCTCATTTGGTGGACAAGCTTGAGAACTTGCCAAGTTGCTGGATTTTAAGTTCAATCTGTCTTTGATAATCTAAAGAGAGTTGCAGACGCTTTCTTTGGTCTTTATGTTGGAAAACAAGCAGACAAAGTTGAGAGAGACATTGCAAAGCTTTCCGAAGATTTTGAGGAACTGAAACGGAATCTTGATTGGAGAGCGTCTTTTACAAAACCCGACTTAATTGAGAAATGCTTGAGGGAGGCTTCGGTGTTGAAGCAACGTAAAGCTAGTACTGAACGATTATGGGATCATTCGATATAGGCCAGTGTGGAAATGATTCTATAATCTATTACCATATATTGTTGCGTACGTATTTGTCCGTTTCTTTTCTGTATTTCCATTTCTTATCCAATTTGATCGGTATGTACATGTAATTCAACATTGACATCTTGATAACCTTGTTTGAACTATATGTACTTTGCTACTCATCATTCTTCATTTTGCACACTACATCTTTTTTCAATTTTTTGTTTTCTAATTATTTATTTATTTATTTTTGTTTAATCTTCTTAAATTAATTAAATTTTTCTACTCATTATTCATATTAATAAAAATATATATATAGCATGTAGTGTGAAATATGTTGAATAAAATTTTTTTGTTGAAAAAAAGTGCATGGTTTTTATACATGCAGGGTTTGAAAATTGTTTCAATATTCGTAGATCCATCAAAGTGACGAATTGTTTCATGCAATAGAGAGTGATGGATCTCTCTGTTGAGATAGTATACTTGTAGATATACTTGTTCAATCGAATTCCAGATTCAAAAATCCAAGTTCTGGATCTGGATTTTTCTTGAGTCTTTTAAGTGAAACTACTTGCAGAACCCATTTGACTATATTTATAGGGATTCAGATGTGTTGGGTCTATGAGTGATGGTCACAATAATATGACCGCTTATGGATTTAATGATGTCTTTGATGAACTTGCCATGGGTTGGGCTCGATATGCTCATGCTCCAGTTTCTTTTATATAAGGCCTACTTATAAGCCGTTAATCGAGCTGTTGGATCGGGTGGCTGATCGGCTCTCGAGACAAATTATAGGACCAAGCAGTCTTCAATGAGGAGCTCTTTTACCCCTCACCTCCTGTGTATGATGAGCTTCAAGCTGCTACCCAGAGAACTATGGCTATCTATCTATTTATGAATAGTAATGTCGTTTTTATTATCTTAACATTTTCATTGAATTGTCCAAATCTAAAACACAATTCGGCCATTACAAATAAGAATTTAACTTTTGACTATTTCATTAACATAAATTCTCACATTAGAATTGCTATTCATTCATTATATAATAATAAAATAATATAACCATAATTTCGTTTTAACTATTCACATTAAATCTCCACATTGGATTATTTATTTATAAAGATATTTAGTAATAAGTAATTAATAAGTAAAAATATATTTAATTATTTGTAATGTTGATTTATTTTATTCTGGCATATTTTACCATTCTAATTAATTATATATTAATTAATAATCATAATCTATTTAAATTAAACTACTAATCAATATTTTTTTAAAAATCTATTTATTCCTCATCCAAACTACATAATCTGTTGCAGCATCTTGACCATTTTATTGGGCTAATGCCTACCATAATCTGCCGGGTTTTATATCATCACAATCACATCTGATAATACATGCATTCCAAATACATTATTGGCAAATAATAAAATGTTTAAAGCTATCATATCAAGCAAATAGTTATGGTTGCAGCATGCAACACATTCTGAAATTAAGTTCTAGAATAACTTAAAATGTATGTTAATGAGTACAAATACTCTGCATCAGAGAGATTTTCATTAGAACAAGTCATCATCCTCCAAAGGAGAACAAATTTCCTGTCTGTTTTATCATCACTTGGAGTGTAGTCCATATGCTACCACATGAATGTGGTTTAAAAAAAAAGTGGGAAGCCAACGACTATGTTGAGCATCACATATCCAAGAAAATATAACAAATAACAAAACTCAAAAGTATTAAGCAATAATCAAAGCAGCCACACTCTGCCATAGAAATAATCAAAAGTATTAAGAAATAATCAAAATATAACAAATAACAAACTCAAAAAATCCATTCTGAACCAAAACAATACACTATAGTAAAACCATACCTAGAAATAGATCACACCAGCAACTTTTACTACTCACATTCTGAACCAAAGTAGCCACTAAAATCCACAAAATACATCCCCAAAAAGCAATACGTTGGTTAACAAAATACACCCCAAAACATAAGTATTGTCACATAATTCTATCATTCTTACTGAACAAAAGGATTAAACCGTTAACAGATGTTGAGATTTTATATTGTCGTATAACAACAAAGAAATCACATCTTTGAAAGAGTTTTAAAAGAAATACAATTTCCCAAGACTTGGTGAACTCGACCAGACCTTTCAGCCTTAACCACTACCCATGAAACCAACTCAAGCTCCAAATTCATGAAATTCAATTGCATTATATTTGGCTTTATTATAATAATAAGTTCAAATATTTAGTTTATGGACAAATTAATATGGATTTATTTAAATTTTTAATAGTCAAATTCTCATTAAATTTGACTTTTAGCTAATCGATTTATTATGCTCTTAAGAATTAAGACTCTGCTATGCGGAAAGATGAAAAATTAAAATAGCAGAAGCCAGTTATTGTTCATGTAAATTACCACCCAAATAAACTTTCAAGAATGAAAGCGGATGCAGTAGAATCTTTCCTAAAACATTATAAACAAAAAAAAAAAAGCTCTCCTAAAGTCTACAGAATGCAAAACTTAAATCTTAAAAGAAATTATTTCTTCAAATCTTCTCAAACCAAATCTTAAACCTTATCGAGATCACTTCCTAAAATCTGCCATTTCTTAAGGTCTGTAGGATCTTTACAACCTAACGTTTGATCTAACTTATCATGACCAACTTCTCATTTTCTCTCAATTGGTCACAAGTCTCACTTTTGCTTTTTAATTCTAGAATATGTGTTTTTAAATATTGTAGATGATTTTTAAATTGAACCAAGTGTTTTAAAATAGTTTAACATGTTAAAATATTTTAAATTATTTTAAATGAGGTAATTTTTAGTATTATTGAATCAAACTTAATTTTCAAACAAGCCTCTTTATATTTTGGAGTCTCAGAAATTATATAGGTTTAGAAAATCATTTATTGAAATGATTTTAGTTCTTTAAGAGTATTATTTAATATTCATCATTTTATTTTGTGTTAAAAATTCTATTTCTTTAGATGAATTTGTTTCTCTAAGAAATATTTGTTAAAACTCCTCCTTTCATTTTATGGTAGAAAATATTATTTTGGGATCCGCAAAATAAAGTTGGATTTTTAATTTAGTTCCATTGCATTTATATTTCATTTTCCGATCATGTAGTTAGTTTACCATTCATGTTTAGTCTCCACTTTAGAGTTGGGTTAGGAACCCCAATATATAGGGTTATGATTTGTAAACAGGAGGGGCACCCAAGTAGGCCCCCCCTCCCTTTGCCAGTAACATATGGAATTTAATGTCATACGTTACATGACTTGTAACGTGTGCCTTAAATGCCATACGTTACAAGTTGTTACATTTTTTGTAACTATAATTTAATTGCAGTGTAATGCTTGGCTTTTAAAGCCAGTCGTATGTAGGTAGACTATAAATAGTCCCCACCAGTTTGGTTTTTGTGATCCATCTTAAAAATAAGAAAATCACTCTCTTTTTGTTCTCTCTTGAAATTGTTCTTAAATTGTAGATTTATTTAGTGTCACTCTAATTTTATACTACGTAGTGCACTAACCACTAAGAGGAAACGCCGGTGATTTATCAGTCTGGAGAAACTTGTGGAGCAATTTTTTAAACTGAGGTATTTTTTCCGTTGTAATTTTCTAACATTGGTATCAGAATCAGGTTAAATTGCTTCCAGTTTTTTTTTTTTTTTTTTTGCGTATGCTTGAAATATGTATTTTTTTTTGTGCTGTTTTTCGTACGAAAAAAAAAACTAGGAGGTGCAGCGCTGCACCTATGCAGCGCGCAGAGCACCACCGCGTGGTGCCGCGCACACCACCTGCGCGCAGAGCACCACCGCTTGGTGCCACGCGCACCAGGTGGTGCCGCGTGCACCTGGTGGTGCAGCAGCGGCACTAGTTCTTCATTTCCGGCGATGGGCAGCTGCCTAGGCCGCTGTTTTTCATTGCTGGAAATTGCGCACTGTTCATGTGAACAGTGTCCTGGCCGAAGGTTGAAGAAGAGCAATCGGCTCTTTATTTCCTTAGGCCGGGCGTGGGTCTTGTGGCCCATTTGTTTTTTAAATATGTTTTGGGCTGGGTCTTTACACGACCCAGCTCCATATGTTTAAAAAAAATATAGGTGAAGTCCGACCGTGGGTTTCGAACCCAAGACCATTAGATTACTAAGACCAATGCCCACCACTAGGCCATGGGTGTTTTTTAATCTAGGTGGGGCTTTTATTATTTTATTATTTGTTTTCTTATTTAAAAAAAATGGCATGATTTAATATATGCTTAGATATATTTCATGTAATAATATGTGATATATTATTTAATGCTTTAAATTAAATATGATTTCATGTGGATATTTTGATGAATTCCATAATGATAAATTGTATGTGATATTATGTTTTTTTTTTTTGAGATTAAATGTGATAACATGTATGTATACAACATGTGGACGTGTTATAATTTTATCATGTATAAATGTTAGGCTTGTATGATTAGACATTAGCTTTAATTTATTCTAGTGATAAAATACAATATTCGCACTAAGTAATCTTAGTTAGTATTGTCAGTATAGATTGATAGGCCGAAAGAATTGCAGCAGAGGCGGACCCAGCTTAGGGCTTGGGGGGGCTACCGCCCCCCCAAAGTTTTTAAAAAAATAATTTACAATATAAATATATATAATTATATATATATATATATATGATTAAAATTCTCTTTCAAATTAAAAATAAATAAAAATTGCCCCCCCAAATATTTTTTACTAAAATTATTCATCTAAATCTTAATATATATCCATTTATATTCTAACTATTAATTTCACTTAAACTCAAATTTCAACTCACATAATTTCACAGTTACTCAATTAATAGTCTAATTCTAATGAGAAAATTGATTATAAATTTATATGATTGTAAAATTGATTGATTATACTCACTTATTTAGTTTTAGTCTAACTTGTATGATTATGAGATATAATTTATTAAAAATTTAACAGCGTTATATCATTATTTATTAGAAAGTTCTCAAATTTATTCTTAATCTATAAATTTTTCTTAAATCATAGAAAAATACGAGCAAATATTTAAAAATAATTGATTTTTTTTTTAAAAAGACGTGAACAATTTGAAGATTAATATACATTTAGAGAGCTCGATAGTAACAAAATATGACACTTTTATCATTGATGATTATCGCTATAAAATTTATATTTATTACATATTTTATCGATCGCCCCCCCAAACATAAAGTTCTAGTTCCGCCCCTGAATTGCAGTGACCTTAGTAAGAACTGTAAATGCACTGTATAGCAACAACACCATGGTAGCTCCAGTAAGAACTGTAAATGCATTGATGGAACAAGAAAAATGGACTGTAATGGTCTTATATGAACCATCTTTGTAGACTAGTCCAAAAGGCTTCTGTGGTTGTTGTAACTGTCTTTGTAAACTGGCCTAATAGGTTACTACGATTTTATTAGGATCTGTCTCTACGCGTAATTAGGACTAGGTGACTACTTTAGATAGTTGGAGTATGATTGAGATTTATGACTAAATCTCCCATATTTTTTAAATTTGCGTGGGAATTAGGTTAGAAATATAATAATTGGATATTGCGGCGCAAGAGATGATTCTGAAGCCTAGCGATTTTTCGATCTTGTGACATATCTAAATTATTGATTTTCTAGCTTGAATGGACGCAGCAGATTTCTTAGGTGTGTGTGTAATATCCCTCCTTTGCAGTTTGTAGTGAAATAGCATCCAAGAGTAGAGTTGCCGATTTAAATAAAGAGGAGAAATTAGATGGGTAGAACTATGACATATGGCATCGCAAGATTCACTATGTCTTAGATGAGTAAGAGGTCGTAGAGGCCTTGTCTCACTCATTGACTAAGCCTATAGAAGGGGAATCAGAACAACACAAATTAGATGAATTAGCCTATAATTAATGGGCTAAGAAAAATCGATGCGCGTGCATAATAATGTTAAGCAGCATGCATAATAATCTAATGTGTGAGTTCGAGACCTATGACATTGCTCAAATCATGTGGGAGGCTTTGAAGTTGAAGTTTGGTGGAACTTCAGCCACTAGGTTGCGTGGATTAACCATGAGGTTTGACTCCTATAAGATGCGCTATGATCATACGATGAAGCAGCATCTTAGAGCTATGTCGACCATGATCAGCGAACTTAAGACGGCAGGAAACAACCTGGCTGATGAGATCACTACCAAGTTCTTGGGAGAATATGAGCCAGAATCTGACGCATAATGAGAATATCAAAAATTTTGATGATGTCTCGCGTCACTTGGAATTGGAGGCTGAGCTCCTAGAGGTTGCTAAGCCCAATCATTCAGCCTATGTGGCTGATTCTGGTTCACGCAAGGTATCAAGGCCTAAGCGCAGGAAGTCTAAGAATGGGATAGCTGCTGGACAAGTTAAGAAGGTGTCAGGAACTTCTCAGTGCAGCAAGAGGGGCAAGCATGAGAAGAACAAGTCAAAATTAGAGCGTTACAATTGTAGAAAGAAAGGTCACTTCGCTCGTGACTGCACTGAGCCAAAGAAGGTATACTCTAACTTTTCTCGTATTGTTTTTGTAACTATCCATATGATGGTTGCTCACTCCTATCCTATGTGGACTGTTGATTCAGGAGCAACCAAACACATAGCACGAGACAAAGTCGGATTTGTGTAGTATCACCGAATTCCAGCTGGGAGCCGTGATATCAAGGTGTGGAATGGAGCTAGCGTGGAAGTGTTAGGACTTGGTACCTACAAGCTGGACTTGTGGGGAGGCCGCACTCTTTTCTTCCACAATGTGCTATACGCTCTCGAAATTCGACGAAACTTACTTTCTATAGTTACTCTTTTAAGACTTAGTCTTTGGATTTTATTTGAAAAAATTATGTTTCCTTTTATTTGGGTTATGTGTTTTATGGCAATGCTTTTCTACAAGACGGTTTATGATAATGGATTTGGATTATTCAAATATGAATGAGTTTATTGCTTTTCTTTTTGTATTTGATAATTTGGATTCATATAAATGGCATGCTAGGCTTCGCCATATAGGGCAAGATAGAATGACTCGGTTAGCTAGAGAAGGCCTGATGGGCAATCTCGCTATGGTCATCTTGCCCATATGTAAATATTGTCTAATGGGAAAAGCTAAGAGAAAAGCATTTGGAAAAGCCACTAGGGCATCTTTTCCACTGGAATTAGTCCATTCAGATATCCGTGGTCCAATGAGTGTGAGGGCAAGACACGGAAGTGTCTACTTTATCACATTTATAGATGATTTTTCACGTTATGGTCATGTCTACTTAATCTCCCATAAGTTTGAAGTATTTGAGTGTTTTAGGCGATATTTAAGAATGGTTGAGAATCAGTTAGACAAGAGTTTAAAAACTCTGAGAATTGACCGAGGACGAGAATATCTTTCTGAGCAATTTAAAAGGCTCTGTGATGAAAAAGGAATCAAAAGACAGTTGACGATGCCGAGTACGCCACAACAAAATGCGTGACGGAAAGGAGAAATCGAACACTACTTGAGATGGTTAGGTCAATGATGGCGCAAGCAAACCTACCAATTTCTTTTTAGGGAGATGCTCTTTTTACTGCTGCCTATATTCTTAATCGAGTACCCTCCAAATCAGTAACTTCCACCCCATATGAACTATGGACCAGCGAGAAACCCAATTTAAGTAACTTGCGGCCATAAGGTTCAACGGGTTTTGTTCACGATCTTTCTCATAAGTATGGAAAGTTAGGCCCTAGAGGAAAGAAGTATATTTTCATAAGGTACTCAAAACAGTCTAAAGGGTATGTGTTAATAGGTGAACAAATGGATGGAAGTGTGACTGAGATTGAGTCACGAGATGTGGATTTCATTGAATATGAGTTTCCAAGTATAGGTGAGGTTGATAGGAGTTTAGAACTCTATGATATTATAGAATAAAAGGAAAGTGCTCCAAAAAATTTAGTTGAGAATGAGGAAGAAATTTTTCAAACTCCTATAAAATATAAAAATGACTTGAATTCAAGTGGGAGCACACCACTTATCAATCAATCACAACAACCTCAGCCACGTAGAAGCACACGTGAATGTATTCCTCGTCGTTGTTCTAAGATTGAAGAGGAAGCTTCCATGGTTGCTCCGCATGATGATGATGAGCCTAGGACAATTCATGAGACTCTCTCATCCTCTACTAAAGATGAATGGATGAAATCACTTAATGATGAAATTGAGTCTATAAGAACCAACCAAGTCTGGGATCTGGTTGATCTACCGACAGGGCGTAAGGCTATTGGGAACAAATGGGTTCTTAAGATCAAATGCAAGTCGGATGGATCAATAGATAGATATAAAGCTCTCTTAGTGGCGAAAGGATATACCCAACAGGAGGGTATAGATTATGAGGAAACATTTTCAGCAGTGGTGAGGTTTGCCTCAATTCGCCTTATTCTAGCTATAGTAGCAAAAATGGATTTGGAACTCTACCAGATGGACGTTAAGACAACATTTCTCAATGGAGAACTAGATGAAGAGATCTATATGAATCAACCTACGAGTTTTGTGATCAAAGGTCAAGAGCGCAAAGTCTGCAAGCTCAAACGATCTATATATGGCCTAAAACAATCATCTAGACAATGGTACCTCAGATTCTATCGAGCCATTCTCTCGAATGGGTTTACGATGATCACAGAGAATCATTGTATCTATGTCAAAAGGTCTAAAAAGAGTTTCATTATGTTGTCATTATATGTTGATAATATACTACTAGCTGGAAATGATAAAGGGTTGATAGTCGCCAGAAAAGAGTGGTTATCCTTCAATTTTGAGATGAAGGATATGGGTGAGGCATATTACATTCTGGGAGTTAAGATCTACATAGATCGCTCTAAGATACTTTTGTGTTTGTCACAACAGACTCACATAAATAAAGTTCTCGAGCGCTTCCTAATGAGTGGATGTAAGCCCATTGACACCCCTATTGCAAGAAGCGAGAACTTATCTAAAGAGTTGTGTCATAAGACTCAAAGAGAAAAGGAAAAGATGGTCCATGTACCTTATGCTAATGCTGTGGGTAGTTTGATATACGCAATGATGTGTACTCGGCCTGACATATGCTATGCAGTTGGCTTAGTGAGTAGATTTCAATCTAACCCCAGACTAGCTCACTGGAAAGCAGTCAAGAGGATTATGCGATATCTCAAGGGAACTGCGGACTATATGTTGTGCTATTATGGTTCAGATTTGCAGCTAAAAGGTTATAGTGATGCCGATTTGGGCAGTGACCTAGATGAGCGCAAATCAACCACTGGGTATGTCTTTCTACTCAATAATGTCGCCATTACATGGAGTAGCAAGAAACAACCCTGCATAGCTCTATCCACCATGGAGGCAGAATGCATAGCTTATTCTGCAGCAGTTCAAGAAGTTGTTTGGTTACGGAGGTTCCTTAAGCATTTAGACATTGGCACGGATACTTCAGATCCAGTGATGATATTCTATGATAGCATGGCAGCTCTCGCATATGCTAAGAACTCAAAATATCATAGAAGAACCAAACACATAGATATCAGATATCACTACATCAGAGATATGGTAGCGCAAAAGGAAGTGGTTCTAAAACATTTTTCTACGAGTCGCATGGTTGCTGATCCCTTGGCAAAGCCCATTGCAAGAGATGTATTTGAGACTCATGTTAGGAATCTAGGACTATGTAGATTGTAAATGTGACGCCTTCAAATTCCCCTTAAAATAAACATGGGAATTGAGGCGTCGGGATGATGACAACACGGGTCACACATCCCAAGGACAAGTGTCAAACGTGTGTGCACACGTGATATACATAAAATAAAGGTCGCGGCAGGTAAATAAATCATTATCTAAGTACCAAATTTTTAGAAATATTTTACAAATCATTTTAATATAAACTCTCCAACCAGAGATTTAATACAGTCACCCGAAATACAAATTAAGCAAATACATATTTTTGAAAGGGAAAAAATAATTTCCCGAGTTAACAATTTTTAATTATAACACATCACCGGCGGAACCATCTCCTCAGGCTCAGCCTCTTCAAAATCTGCATCCAAAAACTACGACGTCAAGATGGTATCGCAGGTAAGTACAACCCAACCAAATCCAAGATAATAAATAAATTAATGCCACAACAACAGCCACCATGAACAAATTACCATATGCATGAGTTTAAAAATCATCTTCCTCAAAATCAATGAAATAACTACACACGCCAAAATCCCATTTTAGTTCACAATAAAATTCTAATAAAAGCATCCATCATTTCCCATAAAATAACATCCGCAAAACTAATCATATCGGGCGTTACGTATCGTCGTCCCCGATATGATAAACACACACACCAATCATAATGGGCGTTACGTATCGCCGTCCCCATTACGATTCACACACACTCGGTTTGACACCAAAATTTAGGGAGATACTCTTTGAAGGGTGGGGAATCTCATAGAGGTGGTAGTGTGGTGGCACAACCACCGGAAGGTGGCAAATCGGGCTCAAAATGGGTGAAAACCCATTTTCGGGTTTGAGGTTTTACCGGGAAGGTGAGGCAACGGTTGGGGAAACTGAGTTAGCGGGATGACCGGCTGGGCGAGGGGAGTCTTTTGGTGGCAGTGGTGAGGCCTACGGCGGCGCGGCAAAAATGAATCCGTTTTAGGACCCATTTCGGGTAGAGGGGTAACCGGCAGAGATGGGTGGCTACCGACGGTGGGTTATGCTCGCCGGAAGGTGGGGAGTCTAGTGGTGGTGGTCAGAGGCCAAGGAAATTAAGAAAGCACATCAAATAAAATCACATAATAAATTAAAGGAAATTAAATTTCACTCACTAAAATAATTACCTCACATTTAAATTAATAAAGAAATAACGTAACTCAACATTTAATTATAAAAACAAAATAAAACACAACCAATAATATTATTATTAAAATAAAATTAATTAATTAATACCGAGAATAAAATAACGTGTAAAAATACACGTAAATCTGGGATCTCACAGTAAATGTAATTTGTGTTTCAAATGACATTGAGATGTAACATTTCCTTTGGAATTTAATATAATATGATTCAGTTCTTGTCTTTATCGAATAGTCTTTTACTTATTTACACACACAAGATATGTCAACAGGCTTAAATTGGCTCACTCACACGAGCAATCGTCTCTAGCGCTTAAGTAGCGAGTAGAGATGAGATATTGTGTCCCTGAGTACTTGTCTAAAGGGATAAGTTAGTTGACACAAAAATATGTGGCCTTAGTGGGAGCTAAGATGAAGTTTTCTTTGAGAAGACTATGAATGGATTACCCACCATCCATATAGCCTGAGATTAGCCAGATGCGAGATTCTCTTTTATGCATTAGAGGCGTACAAATAGAGAAACTTGGATTAGACGCTCAATGAGCTACTAAACTAAGATCTATACGATATTGATAAAGACATATGCTCTTTGAGAAAGAGAAATCCACTGTAGCATGTGTTTCATACTATATGTGCTTATTCGACCATATGAGTAAGTGAGTTAATGGTTCTCCTCTTTCTCACTGTGTGAGTCTCATTTTTAGGTGTCCTTTATTTTTGACTATGTCACTAGATGGAGGTTATAATGTCTGCTACTTTGGCATGCTGTCTATGGTTATGATTGATTCGGTCTAAAGAGCCATTGCTGAGAAAGCGGTTTGATCAAAGTTGAATGATATGAGTGCAAAAGGAAGACTTTTCGATATCGTATCTTCGATAGTGTTTGCTGACGTCAAACTATGACGCTACATACTGGTAGCAACTAAGGTTGTGAACACATTGAAATGATTTGAAAAAAGTCAAGTATTGTTCTGAGTTTATTAACTCAAGAAGATTCAAAAATGCTTGACTTGATGCGATCGAATAAGTCTAGGACATGACCATACACTTCAGGGATGTTACTATGCTTGGCTTCTTTGGGAGAGATTAGGTATATGTATTCCCACCTTTATGTAGATGTGCTTGGTGGTCGCACGGCCTATTTAGTTGTATGAACAAGATTGAAAACATAAGAGAGATGCCAACATGAGGTCATGCCCACTATGTGTGAGTGTGAGATGTAAACAGGAGGGGCGCCCAAATGGGCTGCCCCCCTCCCTTTGCTAGTAATGTGTGGCATTTAATGCCATACGTTACATGGCTCGTAACGTGTGGTTTAAATGCCATACGTTAAAAGTTGTTACATTTTTTGTAACTGCAATTTAATTGCAATGTAATGGCTGGCTTTTAAAGCCAACCGTATGTGGATAGACTATAAATAGGCCTTACCAATTTGGTTTTTGTGATCCATCTGAAAAACAAGAAAATCTCTCTCTATTTTTGTTCTCTCTTGAAATTGTTCTTAGGCTGTGAATTTATTTATTATCACGTAGTGCACTAACCACTAAGAGGAAACGCCGGTGATTTATCAGTCTGGAGAAACTTGTAGAGCAATTTTTTAAGCTGAACTTGAGGTATTTTTTCTGCTGTAATTTTCTAACATGATTAAATCCCCCCAAACCGTAATTCTCTCTCTCTCTCTCCAGCCGTCATTCTTCCTCCATCGTGCCACCTTCCTCTCCTCATCACTTTCCCTTTCGGCCCAGCCACCACAAGCATCCACCTTTTGCCTCGCCCTCTAATTTATGAAAATGAAGTTACGCGTTTAGATTCATAGTTTAGACTTCGGATTTATGAAAATGGTTATGATTCAAGGATTGGATGATGACGTGCAAGCAAGTGAAATATTTTGTAACAAGTTTTGTTTCTACATTCTATAAGCAAATATGTCTACTCTACATTTTGAAGGTAAATATTTTGTTTTGCATTTTGAATTATAAAAATGCTCATTTTTATGTACTAGTATATGTTCTCTGTTTATTGAGTATCTAGGGAGCGGATTCCCAATTGCACCATACGGTACTATGATGTAGCCCCTTCCTGCCCCTTGTTCAGTATCCAGGGAGCAGGGAGTGGGGCGAATTCTCAATCTGCCTGTTTTATATCTACTTAAAAAATGAACTACATTCCACTAAGTTTAAAAATTATTCCTATGTCTAAAAGTTTATATCTCCCATGACTTTTCGGACCAACCAACCCGGATCTGCCCTCGAAAGTCTCTCTACAGGAGTAGAGCATGCAAAATCGAGCAATGGATCTTAGAAAAATTGAATTTTGAATGGCACGACTCTTTCGATTTTTTCGCTGGCATTTGAGTTGTCTCCCCTCCTCTTTCAATCGACACACTCAACGCAGATAGGCTCCGATAGCCTCGGCTTCTGCTTCTATCAGGCGGTGACAGCCCCTACCTTCCCCTACCACGCTTTCCCAAGAACCCATTTTTCAGGATTCGGCAGACCCGTCCAAAAAAATGGGGAGACTTCCCAAAAAAACCAAGGGAGGTGGCAGCCCCCACCTCCACAGCCACAGCATGGAGGAGCAGCTCCTTAATCCGCACTACAACCAATCTAAATTTTCTCCAGATCGATATATGATGCTAAACCGAGACCGAGATAGAGAGAGAGGGCTGCCCCTTTGTTGGCTCTTCGAGACAAATCATAGGAATGGTGCTAATTCCCATGTTCCTTCTAGTCTCGTTTGGTTTCGAGAGCCTCCCCCTCCCTGCGAAGAAAGCTCTTCGAGCTTCCCTTATATTATAGAAAGGTTTGTAGAAAGGGGCTTCTTCCAATATCCCAAAAAGAAAAGTAGGTGCTTGCTGCTCGTCAAAGCCGTAGCTTGCTGTCTACTAAACGAGCCTTCACTGCCCGCCCGGCCCCTATCTTTAATCTTAAGTAAAATGAAGTCAAATCAATGAAGTGAACAGCCCAACCTCTTTGTTTGAAGCTTTGCCAAGAAGCTTCTACTTGTTGAAGCTTTGTTTAGTCCATGGTCCATTAGATGGTCGGTGCAAGACCAGAAATTGGAACACATTGATTCCACTCGTTCCTGTCCTTCGCTTTAGGGCCTGTCCCTCGGTGTGGTCAGTACTTCATACTGTCGGGCAGCGAAGCTTACACTTGTTCACTAATTATGATGGTTCGCCAGTGCCTCTTTCCTCCTCCCTTTTCTGCTCACTCGTAGGGGTCCGGACTCCCACAAAGGGGGAGGGAGTCGACTGAACATCTTAGCCATTGGCGGGAATTTCGCCCGCATCCGATCCCCAATTCTTGTTCACCCCGGATGATCGTGTCGGGTGAGCAACAGTCGCGTCGTCACAGTACTGACTTATGGGCTAACGGGTCACACTTTGGCCAAGTATCCTACAAAGAGACTCCCGATAGCCAAAAGTATTAAAGGAATGGCCATAGGAATGGGCACATCATGACATCGTAAGATGTCTCGCCCGAATGAATTAGTTGGTACTAGAAATGTTAGAAAAAGTGAACGAAAAGAGTAATAAGAAGTGAAAAGGACAGAGACACTTCCCAACCAGAAAGCAAAGTTCCCACTGATGGTATACTTAGTGTAAGCGAGCTCTAAGATCACATCTTTGGAATAAAATCCAGTTAGAAAAGGACTACTTTCAGCTACTTCAGTTACCTGGGTTGAGAATATAACTCGAACTCGAAACCTTTCTTTTTCTAATTACGTAAGTGACCATTGAACCTTTCTGAGGTCTTTTCCCCTGCTAAAACAGGAATGGTGCCTGAAGTAATCTCGCATGCAGTGAGATTCTCGGGCGGTACCCAGTAACTCAGGAAGACAAGACGGCAATGGTTGTCCCAGTATGTACAAGATTCGTGAGGGCCAACTCTTCTAGTTGCGCCTCTAACCTTACTGCTACCCAATCAGCTGATAAAAGGTCGAATTCCGCAGGGCTGCAGGCACAAAATGCCTATCAAATCCGGAAGCCTAATCAAAGCAAGCAAACAAGAAGATCTGACTGAGTTGATGATGGACCGGATCTCGAAAGGCGAGAGGCTTTCATAAAGACGTATGAGAAAGGGAGGGTCGAGAGAGGCTTATTGCACGATCCACCCAACTCAGCTAAGCTAAAAAATGCTTCATAAGAGAGTGGGAGGCCGGCCCCTGCCCATCTGGAGGTGCACACCCATTTAGGAACATATGCAAAGGGGTAAAGAGAGAAGTCAATGGAGAACTACCAAATCCAATGACTTTGATTTGTTCGTACCATTCTGTCATCGATCACTGCTAGGTCGGTTGGTGAGTCACCCAAAAAAAAGCATCGAGAAAGGTTAAGCATGTATGTTTTATGAAATGATCAGCGGTCTCATTTATGCTATGCCCTGCATCATGTTCGTGTGTGTTTATTGAGCTTTCTTCACTTCAGCGCCATGCGCTTTGCTTCGCTTTATAGAAGAGAGAGACCGTTGTCTTGAGAGTGAAAAGCAAGCGCAAGCGATAGAAAGACAAGACGGCAATGGTTGTCCCAGTATGTACAGGATTCGTGAGGGCTTTCGCCTGGGGTGAGACGACGGTGTTGATCCGCCTGTTTCCTCAATGCATACTGAGGACGTGGAAGGAAATCGAGACGGGGAGTGGTGACCCCTATAAGCTTGAGACCCCTTCCACAGCTACGCCTATTCTCGACGATGGCTCCATACGGTATCAAAAGCCCCATAGGAGCTTTCTCGTTGAACTCAGACTATTTTTCTATTTCTAGAATGTCCAATATATGTTTTATGTCTTCGATGTGAAAATGTTGAATTTTCATAAGATCGTCTTGACTTTTATTTAAAAGATCCAATAGGGTATGTATATTGGACCTTTTGAGGCAATTATAAATCCTAGGAGGCAATTCTGATTGGTTTACAAAAATGGATTTCAATGCTATTTCTTTTTGATTTTCTTTAGTTTAGCCAATCTATCATAAAAAGTAAAAAGGGGTAAAGTAACTTTGTGTTGCTTGTTTTCTAAATTTAATTTTTCTTCTTTCGCATGTAAAAAAGGAAAAAATAACTCAATCAAATGACGCGAGGCTTCATGAAGTGCTTCTTTAGGAGTTAAACTTCCATTTGTCCATATTTCGAGAAAAAGTATCTCTTGTTTTTCATTCCCATTTACATAAGAATGAATACTATGGTTTGCATTTCGAACAGGCATGAATACAACGTCTATAGGATAATTTCCATCTTGAGAGTTATTTGGTGTTCTTATACGATATCCTCGATTCCTCTCGATTTGTAATTCAATACACAAATTATTTTCTAAAACTCAGATTGTAAATTTAACTTGTGTAAACATGACTACAATTAAAAGTCTATGTAGTTTTTAAACTTGCTAGTGTATATTTTATGTAAGTTGTAGTATATTAGGAGGAATCTTTTTATATATACTATCTTCACAATACAAGTCTCACATTTAAGCAAAATCCAACACTTTGTAAATAAGTCTAACAAATTGTAATATACGCTTATATATACACATTTTATAAAATATAAATAAATATTTGTATATATAAATATAATATGTATAAACATACAAGCACGGGTGGGGCGGGGTTGGTCCCTCCTCACCCCCACCCTTGCTAGGGGGGTTAGATGTAGGGCGGGGACCCCTAATCCCGTATGAGCAAATTTGCCAACTCCGCCATGCGCGGGGGGAGGGGGGGCGTAGCAGGATCTGGGGCCCTACTGCCCACCCTTCCCTAGTAATGGTGGCCACTGTAACGCAGAAACACAAAAAGAGAGAGGGACGATACACAACGACCTAGTACGCCTAGAAAGTGAGACACATATGAAGAGAGAAAAAATGAGTGATAGATGAGAGGGATGAATGGAGATTTATTGAGATGACAAAGCTACTACCGGCGACGACAAGGGACTGCAACCATAGTTTTTAATTTCGTATCATATTGGTCAATATGGTTGAAATATGTCGTATCGACCAGAGGTCCAATATAGAAAAAATGCTATTTTGTTTAGATAGATATTTTGACCGTACCAGGCGATATTTTGGCTGTGCCGGCCAATATTTAGGCTTGTGTTTCGATCGATTGGATTTTGACCTTTTACTTTTTTTTTCATTTCTTACTATTTTTTTTACTCAAATTCAGACTAGACTATTTATATTTTTATATATAATTTATTTATGTATAGATAATTTTCAAATGATACACGAAACGATATGGGTACCGAAATATTTTATTCTAATATCTTGATCGATACGCTCACTGGTACAATATTCAAAACATTGACTGCAACGTTGCAAGAAGAGAGATAACAACAAGAGGTGGCAAGAGATAGAAATTAGGGGGTGGGGGTTAGAAGCATGTAAAGAAGAACATAGAAATCATTTAGCATCATATTGGTTTGAAAAAATTGAATTGTTTATTGTTTTTTATTTCAAAATTATAATGATTAAATGAGATAAGAAGAAATGAGTTAAGAGGCTTTTATATCCAAACAAGACTTGAAACTCTAGGGATTAGGGCTTTTCCCATTTGTATGGTTTAAGTGTGGTCAATAATTGGCCCAAAATAGGTGAATATCATCCAATATATTTAGCGTGAAACAAATATAGCCGTAAAAGACATAAAAGTTATTGGAACTTATTTTTTCTATCTAAGTTAATTGTGGTGATATCATTTTTGCCACATAAAGTTTTGTTTTGTGCAGAATCCTTACTTGTTGGAAATGAAATGATGGAAATAAAATTGGAGTTCTTGCGACCAAAATTGCGGTTGCTGCAAAATGAGATATATATTTTAAAAAGAGCATTGCTTGGTACAAGCCTGACTCGTACAAACCAGTGAAGATACTATTCATGTGATTGATACTTATACAATAAATAGTAAAAATATTGTTCATGTGTGTGAAACTTGTACAAGCTAGACTTGCACTCAGATTTTTTCTTCTAAAAATTGGAAGAGAAAAGGTTTATAAAGTCCTATATAGTACTGTATGGGTGTTTTGAAAATATAAATAATTCTTAGGAAATGTCTATAATTTATAACAAAAACGAGAATTGCATATATGTCAAAAGAGAAATAATATTTACAGTCGTGAGATGCGTAAACTCTGCACAAACTCTTTTAAAAAAGTGAATAAATACGAATTCTACGTGAAAAAATTAACTTTTTAATAATGAAACTTACTCTTTTTCAAAACGTTTTTGTAATGTGATGTTTATATTTTCTATGACTATATGTAATATTATTGTTCTTAAAATAGTTTAGATTTCTGAGCAATATAATGAAATGTTGGTACACTTACAATCTCAAAAATATTCCTAATTTGTGAATTTCTACTAGTACCGAGGGACAATTGACGAAATGAACTAATGCAGTGTAACCCTTGTGGGAAAACAACTTTTTTAGCCGTAAAAAACTAATTTTTTTTCATCGCAAAACAACTGTTTTCTCACAAAGTTTTACTTGCTGACCTGATGTCGTGGCAAAAGGTTTATTTATTTATTTTTTCTAACAGATTGTTTTCGTCAACTAATTGTTTGCCACCATAGCGTAATTTGAAAAAAGTTTCATGGAAAGTCTAAATAACAGGAATTTTAACTTAAAACTATTTGTGGCGGTTTATTATCAAGCCACAAAAATTAATGTTTTTGGTTAAGTTTATTTGCGACGACTTTTTTTATTTTTATTTTTTACACAAACAACAATTTCTCCATTGCAAAAAGTTGTTTTCCCACAATTTTTTATTTGCCGACATGATCTCTTGGCAAAAGACTTAATTTTTTCCCACGGCCAACTTTTGTGTCATCAACTATATATTTATTTGCCACAATAGTATATCTTGAGAAAAAAATTCCGTGGGAAAACACAAATTAAATTGGTTGTAGTGAATGTATTTTTTTAATTTGTTTCTTCTTTTCTTTTAAAAAGTTAAAAAATGCAATCGATCAATATTTCAATTGATCAATTTTATCGAGACAACTAGTATTAATCAGCATAGTTTTTTAAGGGAAATCTCCTTACCCCGAGTTCTCAAGAATTGAATGTTGGCATCTCTCAATCGCTTCAAGGAGGGAACAAAAAATTAATCAGCGGATGTCCAATTGAAAAATTATCAGCTTTTCTCTTCTTTTTTATTTTTTATTTTTTAGAGCACTCACAATATTCCATCTCTCAAATTTTTCTTTTCTAAATTTTAACTAAATTTTTTTCTAAGAGAAACTTCACTGCCTATAATTTTTTTTTAAATTTTACTCATTTTCAAAAAACCTTTCACATCTCATTTCTTATATTTTTTCTCATCTATTAAAATAACATTATTCTATTATTTTTTTATTACTTTTTTTACTATTTTATTTCATATCATAATGCTATTTCCAATAAAATATATTAAATATTTGATATAAAAATGAATAGTGATCCCCCAAATATAAGGGGCACGGTTCATCCTCCAAAATTTCCCCCATTTTGGCCGGAGGACTGAATGTAGGGCTCAAATGGGATTAAATCTCATTTATTTTTTTAGATTCAGATATAAGAAGATATAAATTGAGATAAATTTTAAAAGTTGAATAAAATATGATTTTTTAATATTATTATTTTAATATTTAAAAAAGTTATATTGAAATTTGTAATAACTATATTATTAGAATTTGAAAAAATTAAATTAAAATTTGAAAGTATAATAATCAGATTGAGATTAATTAAGATGACTAAGATATAAACTCTTGCAAATCACTTTCTTGGGCCCAACACTTACAACTGAAGAACAAGTAAGGAATCAAGAAGCTGCATTAATTGGAAAAGAATCCGTCGGTGCCACTTTGCTTAATAAGTAATTAAATCCTATCAATTTGTTTCGTAAAAAAGAGCTTTTATGATTCTATATCTTCCTTAAAAGAAGAGCAAAACAGATGCGGCACCAAAGTCGCATATATATATATATATATAACTATTCATTAAGTGTAAAATTAAATTCACTAATATAAAATGATGTGGATGTAGGGAGATCACCTGGAGGCCAACGAGCTCTTGAGAGATATTAATGTGAGAAAGAGATAGAGACAGATATACTGCAAGCAGCTTCAAATCACGGGCATATGAGCGAGAAGCGAGATGTCGCGGTGGTTTATGTCTTCAGAAAGTCGCACTTTGGACCTTATTCATGAACACCCTCTTTCCAGACGTATTCATCATTTTGGAGGTCTACGTTCTAATTAGTTTGTAGGTCCGAGGTTATATCCCTGTGGCGTCTGCAAAAAAATCATTAATATCGACGACTACGATGGTAAAGGAATTAGTAATACTTTCTACCGCTGTAAAGACTGCGGATTTTACGTCCATGATAAGTGCGCAGAAATAATTCCGGATACTTCTGAAATAGCTACAGAGGATGGCCATGGGGACAAGCTAATCCACCAACATCCATTGCTATTCTTAAAGAATGTTTCTCAGTTGTTATGCGGCGAATGTGGAGGATCTTGCAATGATAAGGCCTATGGTTGCTTGCCATGTGGTTACTTTATACATCCAAGCTGTCGTCCAGTCAAGACGGGGGGAGCAGCAGTCGAACATGACTCGTGCCATCCCCCTGATCATCTCATCGGTACGTTCTATCGTTACGCCACGCATGGGATATTGATCATGATCACTAGGGTAATGATATACAATCTCACTACTACTTGTTTACTATTTTAAGTATATTTATTTATTATTAATTTTTTAAGTATATTTTTAACATCCTTAATCATTGATTTTTTTTTTAATATACAACTTCATTAATAATTACTTTTTTTAAATATTAAATAAAAGAAAATTTTTAAAAATATTGAAAAATAAAATTAGTAAAAGAATAATAGTAAGGTGATAAGTGTATCATTATTCCTGATCAGTATGACAATATTGCAGTAAGTTGAATAATTTTTTTTAAAGGGTACGTTGAATATAAATAATATTACATATATATAAATATTCATGGTTATGACATTTAATTTGTGGCGGATTAAAGTAGTTAGCTAATTAATTTCGCACAAATGATTTGACCTACAGGATATGTCGTTCAAACGCGGGAACAGAATAATGATCAGGTATATTGTCCCGCCGGTTAATTCCACGCGGCATTATTTTTGCTATATCTATATACATCTCGCGCCACAGCTGGTTCTCCCATGCATCCTTAATTTCTTCTTTTTCTTTTGATCTTATATATTTTTATGATAGAAATTTGTATATTGATTGAACATTAACACATGATGATCATAGCAATACATTTAAATTAACATACGGCCTGAAGTCTACAATTTTTCCAGAAAATATTGGGTTCCTGTAATGTTTGTGGCCAGCGTGGTGAGAGGAATAGGGTCATCTTTCACTGTAACAAGTGTGATTTCAACCTTCATTCTGAATGCATTAATGTGAGCCCGGCTACGCCTAGCAATATTAAAGAGGTGCGGGAGGATTTGGAAGATGGGGACAAGGAACTTGGAGATTGTACAAAACATTTTAGCCACGAGCATCGGTTGATACTCTACAATCACATACCTACAGATCGAGTTGAATGTCGTGTATGTGGAAAATACTGCTCCAATACTGCCTACGGTTGCTTATCATGTGCCTTCTTTCTCCATCCATCATGCGCTGAGTTAAAATTGCCGCTACAAATCCAACATTTCTACCATTCTTGTCTTCTCACCTTGTACGCTAAACCAGATGTCCTGATTGCCATTCAACAAAAAAACCAGACTGGGCCCACATCCAACATTCAGTCTTCTCCATGCAGAGCATGTAAACAAAATCTCCCAGCTCGGGCTTTCTACTATGGTTGTCATCAGTGCCTTTTCGTGATGGATATTGATTGCGCTTTATTGCCCAGCTTGGAAGCTGGATCAAGTAGTCAAACAAGGCATCGGTACTGTAGTTTCCACGGACATCCATTGTCACAGCTTTCTGATGAGGAAAAGAAGGGTGGCAGAGTAATTAATTGCTTTGTTTGTGGGAAAGGCTGCAATAGTGGTAGTGAAACCTATTATTGTGGTAGATCCACATGCCCTCACGTTTTCGTTGACGACTCATGCATTGAGTTGCCTCAAAAGATCTACCATCCCTTTCATTTCTACCACCCTCTCCTCCTTCTCGAGCAGACAGGTTCTCAGCCTGCAAAATGCAATGCCTGTAGCAAGGTTACTTGTGCCATCGCCTACATGTGTCGGCATAACAATTGTCGTTTCTTCTTGGACATTATTTGTGGCAAAGTGAAACTGCCTGCCATAAAGTACGAGGCCCACAGTCACCTTCTACATTTTAAGGAGAGGACAGATGATCAACTCAAGTGCAATGCTTGCGACAAAACCTGTGAATCATCTGTATTCAGTTGTCTCTATTGTGATTGGAATGTTCATTATACTTGCGGCCCATTACCAAATAGCATTACGCATGAATGGCACGAAGATCCTCTCCTTCTCACGAATGCTCTTCCTGAACATGAAGATGAAATGGACGATCAATTTTATTGTGATGTCTGTGAGAAACAGAGAGACCCATTATTGCCCAGTTATCAATGTACAGATTGCAATTTGGTTACTGAAATTGGGTGCATCATATCTGAGGTAAGCTAGTTACTGAAAGTGAAACCTAGTTTGATCTTATAATTATAAAGAACATTTCATTTCATTCAGGAACCCAATTAGGGAGAAATGATCTAATTTATATATATATATATATATATATATATATATACTGTTGAGTATGGCTTTGGAATACATGCCCAGACCTGTCTCGCTCGACCCTCGCTCGAGCGAGACTTCGAGACTTCCAGAATTGCTCCAACCCCAGACTTCGCTGGACTCTCGCTCGACCTCCCGCTCGAGCGAGGTTCAGGCAGTGACTTCGCTCGACCCTCGCTCGACTTCCCGCTCGAGCGAGATTCCACGTGGCGCCAGGTGTCCGAATTCTAGTCGAGCGAATCTGACCTAGAAGTCCTCGCTCGAGCGAGTTTAAATCTCGCTCGAGCGAGATTGCAGAATATAAATAGCGCAAAGGCTTTTTCGCGTATTTGACGACGAAGAAGCGGACAAAGCGCGAGGCCTCTGTTTTCGGCGCCAGTGAACAGTAACTCCTCCTAGATCATTTTCTTCTCCATTTCTCCACTATTCTGAGTGAAACTTGTGAGGATCGAGTGTATACACGTGAGGTGAGTGTTCTCTGTTGTAAGTATCTCTTGATACTCTCTCTGTAACCTCCATTTGATCTAGTGAAGCTTTGAAACTAACCCCACAATGGATGTAAGTTCATTTTGAGCTGAACCACTTAAATCTGTGTGTTCTTTCTATGTTTACTGTTTTATTTCTCATTGTTGCATCCGCTGCGGTTTATTTCATATCTTTGTTGTTTGTTTCATTGCCTATTTCCCAACAAACTGGTATCAGAGCGTTTTTCAGGCTCTGTGAATATTTGAAGGGATGGCTACAGCAAGATTTGAAGTTGAGAAATTTGACGGTCAGAACAGTTTCAGCTTGTGGCGCCTGAAGATGAGGGCATTGTTGCGCCAGCAGGGGTTATTCAGAGTTTTAGAGGAAAGGACGGCAGATTCTCCTGTACCGTCTAAGGACGATGAAGAAAAGGTACATAGTACAATTCTGTTATCATTGTCTGATGGAGTGTTGAGAGAGGTGGCGGAGGAGGAGACCGCTGAGGGTCTCTGGAACAAGCTTGAGAGCTTGTACATAAAGAAGTCTCTCACAAACTGGTTGTATTTAAAACAACGGTTGTATACACTCAAAATGACTGAGGGTTCGTCTGTTACTGAACACTTAGATGAGTTTAATAAGATTGTAATGGATCTTAGAAATGTTGACATTAAGCTTGATGATGAAGATCAAGCTCTTATTGTGCTGTGTTCATTACCTGCCTCTTTTGAGAATTTTGTGAATTCTATGCTGTATGGTAGAGATACTATCTCCTTAGCAGATGTGAAGTCAGCTTTGAACTCGAAGGAGTTGAGGAGTAAGTATGATAAGGGTGGTGATGCACAGGCCAGTGGTTTGTTTGTCAAAGATACCTCTGAGAGAGGAAGATCCAGTCAGAAGGGTTCAGAGAAGGGCAGAGGAAAGTCCCGGGGGAAATCAAAGTCCAAGTCCAACAAGAAGAATGTAAAATGTTATTACTGTCAGAAGTTTGGACACTATAAGAGTGAGTGTACGAAGCTGAAGAAGAAGGAGGAATCTACGAGTTCCTCCAATGCCGTCAGTGCTGCTGATGAATCTGACGGCTCTGATGTAGTTCTTGCAATCAGTGACTCAAACAGTCGGTTCAGTGATAAGTGGGTGATGGACTCAGCTTGCACGTTCCACATGTGTCCCAGAAGGGACTGGTTCATGTCTTATGAATCAGTCAACAGTGGTTCTGTTTTGTTGGGGAACGACACTGCTTGCAAGGTTGCAGGAATGAGTTCTGTGAAAATTAAGATGTTTGATGGGATGGTTAGGACATTGACCAATGTCCGGCTCATTTCAGACTTGAAAAAGAATCTTATCTCCATGGGGGCCCTTGATTCTTTGGGTTTAAAGTACACGGGACAAGGTGGAGTTTTGAAAGTCAGCAAAGGCTCCATGATCATTATGAAGGGAGACCTGAAAGACGGTCTCTATTTCCTCCAGGGCAGTACTGTCAGCGGTGAAGCTGCAGTTTCAGTATCTGATCAGTCAGAGTCAGATGTTACTCGTCTATGGCACATGAGATTGGGCCATATGAGTGAGAAGGGGATGTCTATCCTCAGTAAGCAAGGGTTGCTAGGGAATCAGAATTTGGGCAAGCTAGACCTGTGCGAGCACTGTGTATTCGGGAAGTAGAGCAGGGTTCAGTTTGCAACTGGGGTCCACAGAACAAAAGGTACAGTGGACTACATTCATTCCGACCTTTGGGGTCCGTCTACAGTTCCATCAAAAGGTGGAGCTAATTACTTGCTTACATTCATTAATGATTACTCACGGAAAGTGTGGGTTTATTTTTTGAAACAGAAAAGTGAAGTCTTCAAGAACTTCAAGCAGTGGAAAGTTCTAATAGAGAATCAGACCGGCAAGAAGGTGAAACGGCTTCGGACTGACAACGGGATGGAATTTTGCGGCAATGACTTCGATGAGTTCTGTAAGAACGAAGGAATTGCCAGACACCGTACAGTCAGGCACACTCCACAGCAAAATGGAGTGGCTGAACGCATGAACCGGACCCTCCTAGAACGAGCACGCAGTATGCTCTCCAATGCCGGCCTGTCTAAGGACTTTTGGGCGGAAGCAGTTAATACAGCCTGTTTTCTGGTGAACCGCTTTCCAGCCACAGCTATTGAGTTGAAGACACCTAATCAGGTATGGTCTGATGAACCTACTGATTATTTGAACCTGAAGATATTTGGTTGTCCTGCTTATTTTCATGTAAATGATGGTAAGCTAGAACCTAGGGCAAAGAAGTGTATTTTTATGGAATATGCTTCTGGGGTGAAGAGATATAGATTGTGGTGTATTGATCCCAAGTCACCCAAGTTTGTGATAAGCAGGGATGTTGTGTTTGATGAGAAATCCATGCTTAGTCCGACAAAAGAAATTCCTGTGTCTACAGGGAAGAAGGTGGAGCTGCAGGCTTCACTTGAGACACCACCAGTAACTCAGGATCATGCTATGACTGTTGAGCATAGTTCTGAGTCAGAGACTGAGACACCAGCTGAGGAGCAATACAGTATAGCTGCTGGTAGACAGAAGAGGCAGATCAGACCACCTCAGAGATATGCTCATGCAGATATGATCAGTTATGCACTCGCTACAACGGAAGAAATTGTGGGGCAGGAGCCTTCCAGTTACTCAGAGGCTGTGAAGAGTACTGAGTCTGCACAGTGGTGTACAGCGATGACTGAAGAGATTGAGTCTCTTCACAAGAACCAAACCTGGGATTTGGTTAAGTTACCAGCGAAGACCAGAGTTGTGGGCTGCAAATGGGTTTTCAAGAGAAAAGAGGGAATCCAGTCTGATGCAAGATACAAAACTCGTCTAGTTGCTAAAGGCTACAGTTAGAGAGAGGGGATCGACTTCACTGAAGTGTTCTCTCCATTAGTAAAGCACAGTTCAATCCGAGTTTTACTAGCCATCACGGCTTTGTATGATCTGGAGCTTCAGCAGCTTGATGTGAAGACAGCGTTCTTACACGGTGAGCTTGAAGAAACTATCTACATGCGTCAGCCAGAGGGGTTCATAGTTGAAGGTAAAGAAGACCGTGTATGCAGACTGAAGAGGTCTTTGTATGGGTTGAAGCAGTCACCTAGGCAATGGTATAAACGTTTTGATTTGTTTATGAGTGATCATAATTATTTGAGAAGTAATTATGACTATTGTGTATATCATAAATAATTGCCTGATAAGTCTTTCATTCACTTATTGCTTTATGTTGATGACATGCTTATAACTGCTAAAAGCATGGTTGATATTGATTTGTTGAAAACTCAACTTAAGGATGAGTTTGAGATGAAAGATTTAGGTGATGCTAAGAAAATATTGGGGATGGATATTTACAGGGATAGAAAAGCTGGGAAGTTATACTTATTCCAGAGAAAGTATATAGAGAAGGTTCTAGACAGGTTTGGAATGTCTCACTCTAAGCCTGTCAGCACGCCGTTGGCGTCGCATTTTAAACTTTCAGCTTCCCTATCCCCCCAGACAGATGAGGAGGAACAGTCAATGGAAAATGTTCCTTACTCTAATGTTGTAGGTAGCATTATGTATGCTATGGTGTGTACCCGTCCAGAAATTTCACAGGCAGTAAGTGTGGTTAGCAGATATATGGCTAAGCCTGGTAGAACTCACTGGCAGGCCGTGAAATGGATTTTGAGGTACTTGAAGGGAACCTCGCATGTGAGCTTGATATTTGATAGAGATGTAGATCTCAGTTCTGTTGTGATTGGTTTTGTTGATTCTGACTATGCTGGGGATTTAGATAAGAGAAGATCATTGATAGGCTACATTTTCACTTTGTGTGGTTCTGCTATTAGTTGGAAAGCAACACTTCAATCAACTGTTGCTTTATCAACTACAGAGGCAGAATACATGGCAGCAGCTGAGGCTGTTAAGGAGGCCGTTTGGGTGAAGGGGCTCATCAGTGACCTGGGTCTTCAGCAGACAGAGATGACAGTGTTTTGTGACAGCCAGAGTGCTATACATTTGATCAAAAATCAAATGTATCATGAGAGGACAAAGCACATTGACGTCAGATATCACTTTATCAGAGGAGTAGTGTCAGATGGTACAGTCAGTATTCAGAAGATTGCTACTTCAGAGAATCCAGCAGATGTAATGACCAAGCCGGTTGCAGTATTCAAGTTCAAACTTTGTTTGGACTTGATAGGGGTTCGGGGTTTCCAGGTTCCTTAGGGAACTAAGATGGGGTTGGTTTTCTCAGTTGCTTCATTTTACATTCTTGGGTTGATCTGGATATTATGGGGCTGTTAGGTATTCAAGCCAAGGTGGAGATTTGTTGAGTAAGGCTTTGGAATACATGCCCAGACCTGTCTCGCTCGACCCTCGCTCGAGCGAGACTTCGAGACTTCTAGAATTGCTCCAACCCGAGACTTCGCTCGACCCTCGCTCGACCTCCCGCTAGAGCGAGGTTCAGGCAGTGACTTCGCTCGACTCTCGCTCGACTTCCCGCTCGAGCGAGATTCCACGTGGCGCCAGGTGTCCGAATTCTAGTCGAGCGAATCTGACCTAGAAGTCCTCGCTCGAGCGAGTTTAAATCTCACTCGAGCGAGATTGCAGAATATAAATAGCGCGAAGGCTTTTTGGCGTATTTGACGACGAAGAAGCAGACGAAGCGCGAGGCCTCTATTTTCGGCGTCAGTGAACAGTAACTCCTCCTAGATCATTTTCTTCTTCATTTCTCCACTATTCTGAGTGAAACTTGTGAGGATTGAGTGTATACACGTGAGGTAAGTGTTCTCTGTTGTAAGTATCTCTTGATACTCTCTCTGTAACCTCCATTTGATCTAGTGAAGCTTTGAAACCAACCCCACAGTGGATGTAAGCTCATTTTGAGCTGAACCACTTAAATCTGTGTGTTCTTTCTGTGTTTACTGTTTTATTTCTCATTGTTGCATCCGCTGCGGTTTATTTCATATCTTTGTTCTTTGTTTCATTGCCTATTTCCCAACATATACATTGATATTGCTTTACGTTTATTCGCTATTAGGTAATATCAGTGCTAAAGGGAGATCGTGGAGATCATGTAGAGTTAAGGGATCCTTTTGGGCAACTTGGAAAGCTGATTATGCCGTCCAAAAACACCATGGAAGATCAAAGGATGCAAAACAAAAAAGAACAAAGTGAGCCGACTTTAGTGTTGTCTAAAGTTCTAAAATCCTTGAATAAAGATGAGACTAAGGAATTGAGAAGGGTTTTAGCGGCCGCTGGAAAGATTACAGGACCATTTAGTGCTGAAGAGAGATTATTTAATGACCCTCAGGAAGATAATGTTCTAAGGTTTTCTGATAAGGATTACACACAATTTATAAAGTTTCTTGATCGGGGCACAAAGATTTCTGTAGAATTATTGCATGGAGAAGCAGAGGTTCTTTTTACGAGTTTGGATGATGAAAACACTCCCAATGACTACTTTTCTCTTGAAGAGGAGTTAGTTGATGTTGGAGAACACCACAAGGCTGCTCGAACGTTTGCTCCTATCCTGAGGCAATTGCTTTCCAAACACGGTGATATGACCACTGCATCCACACTAAGTCCAAATGTAAAAATATTTTTTGTTAACATGTTATGTGGTTGCATATACAGCATGAGAAAAACCAAGGTTGTGGATATCACCCTAGATTTGCTTCTCATTTGGTGGACAAGCTTGAGAACTTGCCAAGTTGCTGGATTTGAATTTGAATCTGTCTTTGATAATCTAAAGAGAGTTGCAGATGCTTTCTTTGGTCATTATGTTGGAAAACAAGCAGACAAAGTTAAGAGAGATATTGCAAAGCTTTCCAAAGATCTTGAGGAACTGAAACGGAATCATAATTGTATAGCATATTCCTCAAAACCTCACTTAATTGAGAAATGCTTGAGGGAGGCTTCGGTGTTGAAGCAACGTAAAGCTATTACTGAACGATTATGGGAGCAGTCGATATAGGCCAGTGTGGAAGTTATTCTGTAATCTATTACCATATATTCTTGCGTACGTATTTGTTTGTTTCTTTTCTGTATTTCCATTTCTAATCCAATTTGATCGGTATGTACATGTAATTTAACATTGACGTCTTGATAACCATGTTTGAACTATATGTACTTTGCTACTCATCATTCTTCATATCGCACACTACATCTTTTTTTAATTTTTTTTTTATTCTTCTTAAATTAAATAAAATTTTCTATTCATTATTTATGTAATAAAGTATATATAGTATGTAGTGTGAAATATGATGAATAAAATTTTTCTGTTGAAAAATAGTGCATGGTTTTTATACATGCAGGGTTTGAAAATTCTGTAGGTCCCAATATTCGTAGATCAACTACAACACTAACTGAATTTAGCCGCATCCTGAACTCCTCTAAAGATAGGTGAAAATTGTGGTGAAAGACCTTACGTTGCGTTTATTAGCTTGCAAATTAATCGCCGAAAATTTAGGGTGATATAAGCCCCATCTTTCTCCGCAACCTGCCAGCCGGAGTTTCACACAAATCTACCGCGACTTGGACTCCGAGAAAGCTGTGAAGGGTACCTGTAACAGCCGGCCCAATCCTTGTCTGCTTTCTAGATTTTCTCTTTCGGCTTTATATGTACGAAAAGAACTTTTGTGTTTTTAAAATTATATATATATATATATATATATTAAAAATAAATTAAGGGTTCAATTTTTTTTTGTTTATCAAGAATTCAACTTATAGTTTTTTTTTTTAATATTTGTTATCTTTTCAAATGGATTCTATTTCTTAGTGAAATATTGATTTCACCTAATTTGGTAATTTATTTATTTATTATTATTTTTATTATTATTTTATTTATTTATTTTGCTCCCGGTGATTTCTCACTCTATATTTCAAGATTTCATTTTTGTCTTTCCATTGAATTTTATTTATTTTGCCATTTTGGTTTTATCTCATGCCTTATTTGTCCATCCCATGCACGTTTGTTATTTCCCACAGCCCCTACAATTACGGCAGCGGATTGCGTATTATATATTTTTTTACGTTGCATTTATTCTTCCCTTCCATTATTTTTTCTAAGATTTGCACTTTCTTATTTATAGTCATAACTCCCATGCCCAGACGCCTCTCTTATATCTCTAGAATTCAGTGTTTTGAATTACCTATAAATATACTATATCGAGCCTCATGCACTGTAAAAATTAAAGATGCCGCTGCTTTCACCTAGTCTACTACTGCTCCTCTCAACCACCATAAAAGCTGCTTAGGCATACGGCCACCTCCACCAACTACCCCTCAACTAGTGCACAAACAATCCAACCGATAATCACTTCACCACCCCTGCTCTTTCTTAGTAGCCAACCACCAGAAACCACTTAGAACTCAGCCCCTATTTTGCACTCACGAAAACAAAGCATCACTGGCCCTCTAGCTCTTGGTTTTGTTAGGTACTCCAACAATGGCTCAGTGAAACCCACCGACGTCAGTAGCCTCCTCATAGTCTCCTCCTTTTCAGATGGTGCCGCCAAGCACATCGCATCCTCAGCTGGTTTTCTTCCCTCTTGGTATGCCTCAGCCGTACCCCCCTTCCTGTGTTCTTAGCTTTTTGTTTATATTTAGAAGGGATTCTATTACCTTCCCGTAATGCTTATTTGAAGTATGAATTTTTCTTGTTAGTATTACACTTTTGGCCGCTTGGTTTTAAAACAAAATAAGTTTTAGTTTACTCTCTTTGCAAACTAGTTTAAGCTTAATGCTTTTTCTTTACGTAAAGCTTCATACGCATTAGTGTTAAATTTTTGTTCTATAATTAATATAATTAAGAGAAGTTTTAAAGTTTTACTTAGTGAGTCTGGTTCTCACAGGATTTACTCTCTTTTTTCTAAATGTGTTTTGATAAGTTATTTGGGAGTTAAATATTGTTGCATTGAGATCTTGTTCTAAATTATTTTTGGGTTGGTTAATAATGTTATTTCAATGAGTTTTCAGGATTTAAGTGGATCAATTTGTTTTGACTTCTGGAAGAGACAGGTGTTTGAGTTGAGTCCGGAGATGGAATTATAGTAAGTGATTATTAAGTGAAAAACTCAGGTATTGGAGGATTTGTTTTATTTTAAGGTTTTGGAGGATTTTAGTAAATTTAAAGTATTTTTGGAGAGTTGATATTTTAGGATTTTGAGGATATTTAGACATTAAGAAAAGTTGTTGATTCTATATCTCAGGCTTTAATTATGGAATTTGTGATCATTTGGAAATTTATAGAATCTCATGTTATTCTTATAGGCGGCGTTTGATTTTTCGACCAATACTATTGTGGAGAAATTCTGAAAAATTAAGAAGTTTAGGTAAGCGGTGTTTCTATGCTAGACTTTAAATTAAAAATATGAACTAAGGTTCCTTTGAAAAATATGTATGTTTTAGTTATGAAAAGAAACTTTGAAATCACCTCAGTTATTTGTTTTGCATATGCATAAGATTCTGTATAAGAATAAAGTGTTCTTGGCATGAACTGGTGTAGACATGAGTTAATTTTGTTGCATTCTATTTTTTGAATTGAAAAAGAACGAATATGAAAGTTTCTGTATAAATTATATTTCTGATCTTATTTTATTCTATTTGGGAAAAGTTTTGTACTCTGATATGATATGATATGATATGATTTTTGAAACCTCTGGCTTGACATTCTGGTTCTGTTCCGCTTTGTTCTATTCTGGGTTAGTATCAACTATTCTGTTTTCGGTGCACCCACTTTGGTTGCAAAGTGGTTTTCTGCGTGGTCTTTCCTGTGTGCACACTCGGAGCTCCGAGAATAATAAGGGGAAGATTCACATTCTATTTCTGCTCAGTTGGTCGCCAGGATTTGCACAACCCTACCACGGGGGTTAAACATGGTATTTCTATTTTGATAAGATGTTTTAGTTATGTTATGCTAAAGGGATTTTCTATTTCTGTTTATACTAAACCGCTGCTCTGATTTATTTATAACATGGTCTGTTTCTGCATTTCTGAAGATAAGAAATATTTTTGTTCTACATTCTAAATTTGTTAAATGCTCATGTTTACATACTAGTATATGTTCAATGCTTATTGAGTTGTTGTTAAACTCACCCCTTATTTCTAAATATTTTTTAGATGAGTTTGAATATTTCAGCCAATGATCGGATTATGAAGTATTGGGTGAGATGACCACCGAAAAATGGTTTATTAATCATAGAGAGTTTATATGAGTATTAACAAGTATTAGTAAGGAAATATTATTGTATTTTTGTGACGTAGCATTTCTGGAATTGATGATATGGAAAGTGATTTTGGAACCAAGTTTTATATAATATTGGAGAATTTTGAGTCTTTAATTATTCTGTTGAAATGTAAGTTCTGTGATAGGAAGTAACTCTTCGACCCCTACGGGACTGGGGCATTACAGTACTGCCACTATTGCATCCCTCTGCAGTCAATCTCAATGCTGATAAAGAAGACTCTCCTTCTCTATGCACAATCATCTGTTGAAATGGAAGGGTTCAACTCCGACGAGATTTATACCACTATAAGTGTGATTTACGGCATACCCATTCTCACCGACGAGAAGATCTGGTATTTAATTACCAATGTACCATACCTATGAATTTACAACATTATTCCAAAATTGCAGCTGTCTTCCATAACTTGCCCCAATTTCTCTTGCCGTAGGGTCATTCTCGTCGCATAAGGCAGAACATGATGGGTCAGCTTGTAGCTCGATTTAGGTATGAAATTTCTTTCGACGTTACATTTTATGCCCTAAAACTTGGTCTATCGATGGGTTTGGAACCTGATTCATGTTATACCCATTTATGTTGTTTACTAAAAAATTCGAACCATTAATTTTTACTTGAACATTTGAACCCTCAAATTTTAACCAGACTTAATTTTAAATATAGTTAAATTTTTCATGCTTTGTTTAAATCATTTCTCTATTTAGATAGAATATTACACAATTGATATTTTAATCTATGATTAATTGCAGAAATCCAATTTCTTAGATTTGTGGTGGAAAACCAGAGGTTGTCCCACATGTTTTGCACCCTATATAGGATATATAGGTAGGGCACATTATATATTTTAGTTTGTGTATAGTAGGCACAGAGAGCAATTAAACAATTTCTAATAGGTATGTAATTGTTTAGAATACCTCTTGGTACAATTGAATATTTTAGGTTTTTACATTCCTGCTGAAAGCAATATCTAAAAAATTTAACAGAAGAAATTACAAAGTTGAGTGACCATGTGCACACATGGTCATTCAACTTCATCCATGACTTAGTTCAGCTATACTCCAAAAAACTATATAACCATACTTGCTTTTTATTTCCTTGTGTGCCAGCAGTTTTAGGATTTTGGGGTCTTGGTAGTGCATCCAAACTAAAGTGATGTAGTGACCTGTAATGGCATAAAAATCAGCTCAGAAAATGCATTGAAGATGGTTTAGGCATTTAAAAAAATTGGTCAAATGTCATCTTCATTAGTACTTTCTAAAGTAATTCAAAACAAATCATGCAAACAATTATCATGATTGCTTTTTCCTGGACAGCCTAAAACACTATATAAACCTATCCCATGAAGATACTTATTTGTAGCTATAATTCACCATGTTCATAGAGCACCATAACAATTGTTACTGACCAATATTAAGACATAGTAACTAAGTGTATTGAGTATGCCTAAAGCCCACAAAGTCAAGTATAACTAAGTGTATATCTGAAAGCCTACATGCTGTTGACAAGGAATACTAGTATTCCTTTATGTCAAATGACAAATCTAGAATCTATTTGCCATCCACAAAGTCTAATATCAAAATTTATTCCACCAACTTTGTATTTTAATTATTAAAATGTAACTAAAACTTCCCATCAATCACCCTAAGTATCCTTATGACAGTTTTAACAAATAAGTCACATATTTGAATACCCAAAAATTTGTCATTTAATCCCCAACCAACTAAAACTCTATTATAAACATTAAGGAGGTAGGCTTCTACATTTTTTTTTTGTACTCAGTTGTAGCTATAGTGAATATATTATTGACTCATGGTCCCATTAAATTACGTCATACTGACCAATTACATAGTCCATATATTCACATCAAAGTCAACATCTGGTATGCAATAAACTCCAACTAACTTTGTTTCAAAATCAACATTTGCAGAGAATAGTATATACTAAAACATCCAAAACAAGTAAATATACGTATATACCTGAATCTGAAATACGTAATGTACATATAATTAAATACAAATAGTCACTCCCATGACAAATATCAATTTTGTCATCGTCATAAAATGTTATGATGTGGAATATGCCAATTCTTACGATGTACATTTCAGCATTGGGTTTAAGATGTAAAATGCCAAATATTGTTGTAACCATCTTAGTGACATTTATTCCAACATGCAGTAGGTAAATCATCAGTTTAGATATTAATCAAATAGGCAAAAATGTAGTGAATATCAGGACCAACCGCAAATATCCAACGTGCTTAATGGAAATCAAGTTCAAAGGTCTGAACTTGTCATAGAAGTAATGTCAAAACATGAAATTAATGTATACCCTACTTGTAGTCACATTGATGGGACTAGATAGCAATTTACCTTTGCTATTTTGAACCTGTCTGGCAACATTACCAACATGCTGTTAGTCCTCTTCAAAAGTGGTACTTGTAAGAAGCATCCCCAGCACTGCTTCCTCAAAAGTGTATCATAAGTTTATGTCAAAATTCAAAAACTTTTGGCCTGTTGGCATGCACAAGTGGCTATAGAACTACATTTTGAGTTACTTGCTGAGACTCCAATCTCGTCTCCATTTCAGACAAACTGAAATTGACTCGATCCTTATACGCTTGCATATGCTGACCCACTTCCATGAAAATATCCTCAATCTCCATTACCCGTCTTCTGTAGTACTCTCCATTAGTTCTATTTATTTCATTCCCTGTAGCAAGCCGTTCATACTCTTTATTTGATATGCCAGCTATTTTAGTAGGTTTGGGCAAAACAGAATGGCCCCAACACCTCCCTGATATGCTTGCTGCTGCATCGTCTGTGGGAGCTTCAGGTTCCAAGAACTCAAACAATTGAACCATCTGATTCTGTGGCCAACCATAGCGTAAACAAAACTACCGCAATTAAAAACACAGCCTACTATTAAGTAGTCCTTGCATTATCATCATGTGTTGACAGTTGTCACACTTCTAATGGACCTTTCGCATGTAATTGGATGAAAATGCCTTGTCATGTATTCATGGATGTCCGAAAATATATATTTGGAAATTACAAGGAAATAATCAAATAATTTGCTTCTATAGTTGGTGTGATAAATCATCCATTTTTAGTTTACCAATGCATATCTTTGTAAAAGTCAATAAGATTCTTCTCCTTCTATATAGAAGCATACCAATCACATTAGCATAGTTTAATAACTAGTAAATATGCTAAAACTTGATCCATACAAGCATGTATCCCCTATTAATTGTGTCAATACCTTTCTTTCCATTAATACAAAAAACAAGGTCCTTCCGCTTGTATGATTCATCGTTTGTTTACTCCTGTTTTTCCTATTTTGTCTAGACATTTTTAGCAATAAAACAGAAAATTATAGAAAGATTTTGATACATATTTCATGCTTGCTAGCAACATTGAAACAAACTGTCATAGACACATGACATGGAGATAGCATATAATATTGCTAGTAGTCATGTTGAGTCTCTTTTTACTATTCCTGCCATGTATTTTACCAATTTGAACTCCATTCATATGAAAAGGGTAGGAAATATCATATTACCTTGAAATCATCACGCATTCATCTATTGCATAACCACTCCCAAATAGGCTTCTCTACCAATGCATCTTGATTACTAGCTACAGTCTCTTCATGTGATGCATAACTCAAGTACCCTTGTGTAACTTGTAATGAAAGGCATGGTAAGCTCTAGATAGTTGACTACTGATAGTCCAGCGATGGTTTTTCTTAGTCCAATCCAGCACAAAGTCAAACTGTATATACATGCGATTAAGAAAAGCAATTGGTTAATATAGATGTCAATTATTTAGAAGCCATACTAATTTAAACTATTGATTGCCTGTTTTCTATTCAAGATGGCAATTCAGCTAATTTTAACTTGCACAGTATGCATAGCCAAAGTAAGTGAATATATGAACCCTGGATTTAATAAATGATATGAAGGCAAAGTACAACGCATTATTTTATTTACATAGATTTAAATCACTAACTTACATTAAATCAAGTTTTAATACCTAACAAAAAATTAACAGTTGTATCACCATATATAATATAAGCTTATAAGCTACTAAATTCAGGAAACAATTAGCTGGAAATGCATATTAGCACCTGGAAAGCTGCTCAATGGGTACCTTAGCTTACAACTTAGAATTAGAAAATTTTCAGTAGATATTTTTCATGCTTAGTTTACACCTAAGCAGAAACCCAGCCTCTTGTGCAATCCCATTACATATTATAAACCCATCGATAAACAATTTTAATAAGGGGACTTAATATTAAGGTGCAACACCCATCTATGCTACTAGTGTTTGATAAAAAAAATATTATATTTTCCTTGTAGACAACTTATCTCTAGTCTCTACTGATATTATATCTACAAGTCAAGGTGAAAATCCATACTCGAACACGGTCATAAGCTCCTCTTTCTCTTTGTCATCCACAACGCTCCAACTAACATGCCTCATCTCCACATAGTGCTTCACAATTCACGTCACTTTCGTTGTGTACATTGTTCTATTGTTGCACAATGGCCCAATCTTGCCCTATTTTATTTCAAGTGGTATCTTGTCATACTTATGAATACTGTCAAACTCTGTTCCCTTAGCCACCCCCCTTTGATGTTTACTTGTGGCCTCATCTAAGTATCACATACACAAATAGTGATAATAAATTGGGAAGATTGTACCCTAAGAGGTTTATGGATAGAAAAAAGGCAAGGAAAAGATTATACTTACCCTCAACTCTTGTTGCCTCATCTGCAGGAGGATAGGGAGGCTGAAGTGATGAAAGGATGTTGTTTTGATCTTGATGTGTGTCATCATAATCCACATCAGCTTCATCTCTCAAAGTCCATGCGGATGGTTCAAACAGTTGTTGTCCTAAAGTTGTTTTGAAAGCCCGCCTGCCATCAAAACCAATAGGTATTCCTTTGCCTCTCCCTTTATTTGATTGATGCATCTCTATTACATACACATAATTTTAAGTTTGAACAATAACGTGGACAAATAATCTATTACATGCTTGACAAGATATTAGGACAGCAGTACTCTCAAATTACAATGTATGCAACTTGTTTCTATTAGGTACAGGTTGAGCAAAACTTCTAGGTTGCATCATTTTGCATGGAAAATGTAGGGATTTTTAGTGCCGGTATATACAGAAGCTCGGACAAATTTTTTTAAAAAGTAATGCTAATATATACATGCTTTAACACTAGAGGAACTGAGGTTGAACAACACCCGACTACTGTGTTTATTTTTCAAACAAATAAAAAAAAAATCATCTAATGTGAAAAGGGGCTCTTGGTAGGTGGTAGGTTAGATCGAAAAAATGTCATACTTTAAGCATGATACTTTAACAAAGAGTGCATGAAAATCTTTTGTTGAATGTACTTATATAAAAATAGACATTTAATCAAAATGCAATATTAACATGGTAATTCCTTATAGACAATGTACATATAATAGGTTATACTTACCCTCAACTCTTGACACCTCATATCTAGTAGAACAAGGAGGCTACAAAAATAATGAAAGGATGTCATCTGGACCTTGAGTGAAATTATCAAAATCCACACTAGCTTCATCTCTCAATGTCCATGTAGGGGGTTTAAAAAGAGCTTGTTCTAAGGTTGGAGGGAAGACGTTTTTCCCTGTTCCAGCATGTATTCCTCCGCTTCTCCCTCGCTTTGACAATAGCATCTTTATTACATGCACATAATTATTTGTTTAAATAATAAGGTAGTTAATCTTTAACATGGTTTGCAAGATATAGTTACAATAGTTCAAACATATTAGCATAATTTTTCAAACTTGTTTCTTAAAGGATACATGCTGAGCAAAACATCTCAAGTAAGAAAGCTTAAAAACTTGACCAGAAATCGGTTAGACAAAAAAAAAAAAAAAGAGTGCCCATGAGAACACGATACTTTAACAAAGAGTGCATAGAAATTTGTCAGTAAATTTACTTGTATCAAAAAACTGGTTATATGTAATTAGCATTTAACTAGTTTTTATATTTATAATTAGAAAATAGCATGCAATGATTTGCTGGATATGTGGAGTGGACAACCAGCTTATAAAAGCTTATGCTTACCATTAGCTCTTATGGACTCATATGTAGGAGGACAGGGAAGAAGAAGTGATGAAGGAATGTTATCTGGATCTTGAGTTGAGTCATCAGAACCCACTCCAGTTTCATTTCGCGATGTCCATGCCATTGGTTCAAAAAAAGACTGTCCTAAGATTGGAGGCAAGACCTGCCTCCCTATTCCAGTCGATATTCCTCTGTCTCTCCCTTTATTTGACTGATACATATCTATTGCACACACATGAAAATGTGTAGTCCCACAATAAGGTAGCTAATCTTTTACATGCTTAACAAGATATGAGTCCATAAGTACTCATATGTTTATTTTTGTAACAAAGTGTAATGACCTTTTTTTATGTGAAATATGCTCAATTTTATTTAAAAAATCTGCACTAGTATGGAACAATAAGGTATAATTTTAAATCCTTGCACATGTATATAGAAATCTAACTAAGTATGATACTATACTTTACTAATGTATGCATGCAATCCATTAGAAGAATTAGTGGTTGAATCTTGAGAAATCATGTGCTGATGTTTTAAGCTTATAAAAATGATAAAAATTGCGAGCTAGGTAGCATTAGGTCATAGTTTAAGCAGAATACTGCTTATAACAATAGTTTTCTTTTTTTGGTTGAATAGCATTGTTTTCAGCACAATACTACATAAAAAAGAATTGCAGGGAAATTATTATTTCTGAAATTCACTTGCCTTTAAAAAGCATAACATAACTTTGCTGGAACATGTAGGAATTTTCATGCTAATGTGTATAGAACTATCTAACTTAACTTTTTACCTATAGAATGTAGCTAATATGTACATCAGAATCCACACTACAAGAACTGAGGTTGAGCATCTAGAAAGTTTTTCTTGAATAGTTGATGTATCAAGCATATTAAAAAAAGTAGATTAAAAAAAAAAAAACTTGATCAGTAGTAGGTTAGATAGAAAAAGTTCTCCTAGTTAACGCACGATACTTTAAAACACTTATGCATTCAATTTGTGTGCATATAAATTTACTTGTATCTAGAAAGTGGTTAAATCTAATAAGCATTTAACCATTTTCTAGATTTATAATCAGAAAATAGCATCTAATGATTTGTAGAAAATATGGAATGGACAACCACCTTTTAAAAGCTTATGCTTACCCTCAACTCTTATGGTCTCATATGTAGGAGAATGGAGTGGAAGAAGTGATGAAAGAATGTCATCTGGACCTTAAGTTGAGTCATCAAAACCCACTCTAGCTTTATATCGCGATGTCCATGCCGATGGTTCAAAAAAAGGTTGTCCTAAGGTTGGAGGCAAAACCTGCCTCCCTGTTCCAGTCGGTATTTCTCTTCCTCTCCCTCTCTTTGATTGATGCATCTCTATAAAATTATTAAATGGATAGTGCTTCACAATAAGGTAGGTAAATGCTTTTCCATTAAACTAGATAAGGTAACAACATTACTCTTGAGTATGAGATAATTTACACTATAGATATCATAATATTAGATCTCATATTACAATTTTGCAAACATTCAACTTAAAAACTGGTAACCGGTTAAGCAAAAAATATTACAAGTTGCTTCAATATTCAAGTTGTACGAGTTGCTAATCTAATCACAACATAACAGTTTTCTTGGATGTCTGGATAGCATAGTTTAATCACAATATTCTTAACAAATAAATGCAGTGAATTTATTATTTTAGAAAGGTACGTAGCAAGAAAAGAAAATCTTCATGTTGGAAATGTACTTATATAAAAAAACAGGTTAAAGTAACTTAAATCTAATATGCTGGAAATGCCTTGTAGACAACCAGCTTAGAATTGAAAGGCATACTCAACTTGAACCTGTGTTCTAAAATGGCTGGGTAGAAAAACTAGTTGATGGATGAGAAAATCCTTTGTGTTGCACCTTACCAAATTAGTCTGAAACTTGGAAACTAGAAAGTCACTAACTTACAATTGAGGGTCTCAAATCAAAATATATGATGAGATAGCTAAACTTTTTTCCCACTTAATTTGATTTCATCCCGCGTAGGTACAAGCTGGATTCCTTCTGCTGCAAGTAGGTGATGATGCCTACCTACCAAGTAACGTGTAATGAGTGCCAATATCTCTTAGAAATTGTATCCAATAGCATGGTTGAAGTACAAAAAGCCATAACTATAGATATCATAAATTATTGATTTAATATTAGCTAGATGGTAAGCATTGTGGATGTAACAATGACTAAGCACAAATCTATACAATGCATGTGTATTCCACTATCTGTGTCGTGAACCCACCAATTTACATGGACACTAGTAACATATGTATTCAAAATGATATTGAACCTTATGTCAATTGCCGATCAGCATTGTTATTACAACTGGGATTATATTTTTTTGGTAACCCAGTTAATTCAGCTAATTAATTAAATTGTAATATTTAATTTATTCATTCGAATTAATTAATCGATAGCTTATAACTTGTTTTTTTTTTTGGGTAAGCTAGGTAATTGATTTCGCCTAATAATATTTATAAATTAATATATTCGATTTATATATGATAGATTGAGTCTTTACAGGCATCAATTTTTTTGCATTACCTGCACGCAACAAGGGAAAATAAGGATGAAATTGATGGAGCATGTACTGGGATCCACAAGTTCCCGGCCATAAAAAGATTAAAATATGAACATACGTTTGAATGTACTCACCAGACAGAGGCATGTTGGCCAGTAAATGGAAAACCTGTATATATATATTAATGCAATTGTAGCACTTTAGTTGGGTTGCTGCAAACCTTCTAATTTGACCCGTAAACATTTCTTTGCAAATTATTGTCTATCTTAATCATGTATTAAATTAGGATTCCAAAGGTTGTACAATCCAATTACATCTTCTAATTAATTCAGTCCTATCAATCCCTGTTTCGTAATTTGCCTCCTAGTTACTAAATAAAAAGCCCAAGTGGTATCTTGATTAATGGATACACCTAAGAATGGATTTGTAAACATTTAGATTAATTAGGATTCATATTCTACGAATATATGAGAATACAAATCTTGATAGTGTTGTAAAAATCCACATTACTTGAAAGTATGATATGCTCGGACCTGTTCATCAACTTCCCCATTAGACGTTAATATCTAATAAAATGAAAGATGCAACTAACTGGGCAACTTTATTTCCCCATTAAACCATAAAGACTAACAAAATGAAAGCTGCCAATAATTAAACAGAGCTGAGCATACATAATAATTTAACTCAATATATTACATTTCACCCTGATCCAAAACATGTTTGAATTTCATTACATGGTCCTTAATTAATCAAACATATAAAAACCTCTTTCCAACTACATCCAGATGACCTTATATTAACAAATTCTCCTACTTTCCATTAGCACCATACTTGCATGACCAAGCTCCCAGGTAACCATTTGAAGATGGCTAGTATCCAACCAAGGTCAATTCCTTAATCCCACATTGCAGCCACCTATAATTATTCTTTGGATCCTACACGAGAAAAAAGGTCATTCGTTACATGATTACTGGGTATGAAAGTGCTTGTTAATTTCCCACGAAGAGACCTGCATAGATGCATGCTCCCTGAAATGTAGTAATGACTAGGAAGTTAATAAACATCTATTTTATTTCATTTCATGTTTTTGAAATGAGTGAATATTTTTGGCATCAACATCACACTGCAAAGTTGTTAACTCTAAACTATACCAAGTTTAATAAACATGCCTCATTTATGTATTGGATTTATTAAAATTTATAAGCTACATATTAATTAGCTTGTATTGTGATAGCTTTAAATTTAACCATCTAGACATCTACATTTTAGTACTATTATATTAGGCATTTTAAAATAGAGGATGCTCCTATACATGCATTAACAGAAAATGATGAAGAGGTCTACATGGCTGTGAATCATGCTAAGACAAGCATGCTTTTACCTTCCAAACCAACATGCCTCTATCTGGTAACCAAACGTTGAACCTTATAATGTATAGATACACAATTCATCAGACTTAGTCACGTAGAATATGATATGAGAAAATTTGGTTAATTAAGAAAGGCAAAATTTAAATGCACAATTGCAAAAAACAACAAAATTCCAAGAGGTCTACTTGTAGATAGGGACACGGGAAACAATCCTAAGCTGCAAAGGGCTTACCATTGCGTGATGAAGTACAACTATCTGTCAAAGACTCTTCACTACTTCCACTTTAGTAATCATCGTTTTCATATACTTGTCATTCATCATCATTGAAGTCTTCATTATCGCTATCGAATGCAGTGGCCTGAACACTAGTGTCCACAACAATATCAATTGGTTTTACATCAGTCCTATGCAAGGGAGAACTAATGCAAATATCTGCATGTTCAGGTCCTACTACCACATACAATGGGTCATTCTCCTTAAATGCAACAAAATTCAGGTCATGCTCATCGTCCTGATCCAAAGGTATAATTGGAATACCGGACATGTTTATACTAGTCACCCTTTGCACCACAGACCAAATGCCACGTTTGTTATTGTGTATAAGGTAAAACACTTAGGCCGCCTAACAGGCAAGGACGAATGGCTCATCCTTATACCATTTTCGAGAAGTGTTGACTCTAGTTATATGGTCCCTAATATGTGTCCTTCTTTTTGCATCACCAACAACAAACCAGTGACATTTAAACAAATACACATGATGCTAACCCATGTAACGTAGCTACAAAATGTCAATTAACATTCCGTAGAAATCGATATCCTTTGATTGGTGTTCCTTTTTAACAACCACCCCACAGTTTTTGATTCGCCGATGTTGACAACGAGCAACTGTGTGAAATCTGGTGCCATTCATAACGCATGCTGAGAATGAAGCAACCCATGGGTCTAGTCCAAGCAAGTGAATAAACGTCATCAAACACGTCCCCAGGATTTGTTGAGTGCAAGTCTTGGATCTGTTCACATTGAGGTGCAAAGTTTGGAATTACTAAAGTAAGAACCAATGTAAGTAGACATCTTGCCTATGCCAATGAGGGAACATACTCGTCTATGAAAGCATCGGGGGAACACGCTCTGATGGCTAGAATCTATACTTTCTGGGCAAATTTCTTTCATCAGCATATAGTGCTCACTATAATTTAAAAAAGAAGCACAAGTAAAATAGTGAAATTGCACTATGTAGATATCAAAAAAGATGTCAAAACAAAAGGTTGTGTATAAGGTAGAAACCAATTACTTACTCTATGTACTGACTGATCTCTACACAATTATTTAGCCCGTACCACCTTACCTTTGCAATTAAATTCTGATCCAATCAGATGAAGGTATGGGATCCACACAAACGTATCTTCTATGAAAAAATAGAGAAACTCCCAGATTCTGTCTCGTGATCTATATTCTTATTTCATTCCGCCCGATGATGTACAGTCTCGATATCTTGGATATAAAAAGAACAAATAGTCAAGCATTCAACATGATTATAGGTTTCAACAATTGAGCCTTTGGGACGAGCTTTGTTCTTGACATATCGCTTAAATTTTTCCATATATCTTTCAAATGGGTACATTTATCTACGTTGAACTAGGCCAACAAGGAAAGCCTCACGGGGTAAATGAATGGCAAGATGTACCATGATATCAAAGAAGGCAGGTGAAAAAATCATCTCAAACTTGTGGAGGATGATTGCAATGTCATACTGTAGTTGTTTCAGTACTTCTAAAGTCAAAGTCCGTGCGCACAAAGCCTTAAAGAATGAGCTAAGTTTGGTCAATGCTAGCCGTATATCAAGTAAAAAAAAAACCATCAATTGCAATTGGAAGTAGTCTCTACATGAACACGTGACAATCATGGCTTTTTATTCTTGATATTTTGTCATCACCAATTGAAACACATATAGAAATGTTTGAGGTAAAGCCGTCAAGAAATTTAACAACTACAAGCCATTCACAAAAACGTATCCTCTACCGTTTGTCAAGCGTGTACGACCCAAGCGACATGGAGAATCCACTAGATGTCTTTAGTTTTTCCTTCAATATCCATCAATGTCCCTAACACACTCTCGCATATGTTTTTTTTTTATGTGCCTGGCATCAACATTATGTCGTAAAGGCAACGTTGACCAGTAAGGTGGTTGGAAGAATATACTATGTTTAGTCCAATTCAAATCTTTTGGGTTGCATTTCCTCTTCCTTGAACCTTAAATTCGACATGCCCAACTTGAACTAGTTGTTGGAGTACATCACCCTCTGTGAGTTCTAGTGGAGGTAATCGATGATCCACACTTCTCCATTGAATGCAGTCTTTTTCTTTCTCCAAGTGTGGCCTGATAGCAAGAAGTGGCGATGACCCATATAACAATGTGTTTTTCTATGTTTAAGCCACATGGAATTTGTATTCTCGTTGCATATTGGGCAAGCCAACTTCCCCTTTATACTCCACCTTGAAAGATTGGCATATGCAGGGAAATCGTTAATGGTCCATAAAAGTGCTACATGTAAATGAAACCGTCCAGATGTTGATGCATCGTAGATTTTGGCACCTTCCTCCCATAATTGTTTTAGCTCATTGACTAAAGACTATAAATAAACATTGATGTTTTGCCCGGTACTTTTGGTCCTCAAATGTGCAAGGATAGCATTAAATATAGATAATTCATGCTTAATCAAGGGGGTAAGTTGTTTGGCAAGAGGATCACTGGCCAAATGTTATAGGGTTTAGCCAAATTATTGTACGGATTGAACGCATCACTTGCTAGCCTAAGTCTGACATTGCGAGCGTCTTGCGCAAACCAAGTGTGGTCTTTATCGAACTGTCTCCACAACTTAGAATCAGTTAGATGTCTTAAAGTACTATGTTCATCAACTCGCTCCTCGCTGTGCTATTTCATAGATTTTGCGATGTTTTTCGACATAAATAGACATTGTAACGTTGGGATCAAGGGAAAGTATCAGAGACCCTTTTGTGGAATCTTCCCATTTTTTCCACTTGTTGACTCCCACCTTGACTACTTGCATTTAGGACAAGCTTCTTTGTCTGTATCATGTTTCTAAAATAACATGCAATCATTTGAGCAGGCATGTATCTTCACATAACTAAAACCAATCCACGCTCTAAGCATCAAGCCTCGTGATAGGTCGAAGGTATCTCTATTTCTGGAAACATTGTCTTTAACAAATCTAAAACCATATTCAATGACTTTATAGTCCACCCACCAACAGTTTTTATATGTAACAGCTGGACTATAAATTATAGCTTGGAGAACTTCTGGCAACTTGGATAAAGTGGACGTTTTGCATCTAAAACAATTGATCAAATGTCTTTGATTGTCCTTCGTTAACGATTGGCAGCGCAGTAGTAACATGTTCGTCATCACCGCATGCATGTTTCATGTATGTTGCAGCCCGTGTGTCCTCTATCATCTCTTCCATATCATCAACAAACTCATGACATTCATCATATGCAACCTCATCATTGTCTGATGATTTCGGAATGGGGCTTTCACTCTCCCCAAGAAATATACAACGTGTATAAGTTGGATCAATCTCATTCATAAAGAGATGTTCCTCGACTTCATTAATTGCTAGGAAGAGGTTATTACGGCATCTCCGACATGGACACTTGAAGGTAGTACTATCGGGTGCATGAGCTTTTGCCATACGAATGAGTCTATTAATCCCTTCATTATATTCAGGTGAGGTGAATCTATTTGCCATGTGCATCCAGTTTCTTTCCATTTGAACCTTATGTACTGGTAATCGATAGCCAATGAAACCTTAAAAAGCAAATTATTACAAGGGATTATACTTTTGCAACAAATTTACTAATCAATTGGCATCAACATCTTGCAATTACACTTATAGAAGGATGTTAATAGTTTATGTTGAGGAACAAAGTCACTATGGACTCTCAAGGGCTAAAGAGTGCAATAGTACAACAACACTGCATTAATGCAACTCGCATCACCCAACCTAAACCATTAAAATAAAGTTCGAACAAGATATTATAAGAAGCTAAAAAGGTGGGAAACCAAGATTCAGTACCAATATTAACATGGTCCATATATACGTGGGTGCTGAATCATCAAAAAGAGAGTTGTTTTTAAGGAAAAACTCAGTTAATACATATGTACATGTCATCTGATTTGAATAGAAATTCAATTTCGCTTCCTAGAAGGGAAATGAAGCTATTCCAGGCCATAGATGTGTACATCAAAGACTTTATAAAACCCTTCCAACTAATATTGATAGTAAGAGGTTTGGTTGTTGAATATAACATGTACAAAGTGCTACACAGATCACTAGTACTAGGATCTGAAAACAAATTATACGTATTCAGGCACACTACCGATAATCATTTTTGGTGAAGGGGGAGAGAAAAACCAAAAATGCTGTCTGTCTCATATTGTAGTATAGGTATGGGACAGAAAATAGTGACATACGCCAATGACCTATTTGTCGAGTTGGAAAAAGCAAATAACACTCCTTGGATACAGAATTCGAGAAAACCACTCAATTGATTCATGACGAAGAGTTAGAGGGGTTGATATAATCAAACTCAAGATGGGCCATGCACATAAGCTGCAAGAAGTGTTTGACTTTTAAGAAAGCTGGTATTTCATTTATCAACACTAACACCAGAGAAACTAGGAAGGAATTGCAAGCCTGACCTCTATGTCATACACAAATAATTATTAGACATAATTCCAACTAAGAGAGCTTCTCAAGCTAAATCAAGTCAATGAGAACTTATATCGAACTCAAATCCAGCTAATTGGAGCACTTCTGATATTTTTATAAGAAGCAATTGAAAAACCAAACTCTTGATAAAGATGAGCACCATAACACAGAATCATTCAACAATTATGGTCGATTAATGCTTACCAATGTAACAGGCAAAAAGGCCTACTAAATGTTACAGTAGTTTGAAACATGAAGAGACCTCAATTACCATTACCAGTACTATCATTACCAGATTTCTAAAATGTGGACCTCAGGATGCGCACGTTTTAACTAGTGTATTTTTTTAACTTAATGGCTAATAGAGGTCAGGGTCATCAAAGCGGCCAACGAATGCTATCCAAAATAAAAAAATACAACTGATGCATATTGTGGTTTTCCATGGGTGGTAATTGAATACAAGTTTTTTCAACCCCATTTATTTTTGGTAGAAAATCAAAAAATGATTTGCCTGAATGACACAATTTTACTTTAGTTTAAGCAATTGAGACAAGGCTTGTGTAGATTAAGCAATAGACCATACACATCTATTTTATTATTGGTAACTATTAGAGGAAAATAAAGTTTACTGAACTCCATCAATTGTATTATATTTCTTGAGTGATGAAGAGAGTGTGGCACTACTATATATAGGCATCAGTTTCGTGCCAATTACAATGCAGATTTTGTTATAACAGAGTAGGAAAAACAAAATATTAGAGCTTATGACTGGGCTGATGAGGTGCCGTACTGAGGTGAAAAACTTGCAAATTTATTTTCTTTGATTTTACTTCATCCTCATTTATGTTAATAGTAACCAATAGAAATCATGGTGAGTTCTAAATTCATTAATGATTTTAGAATATGCTTAAACCTATTTAGATATTTCACATACCGACACCCATAACTAATAATAAATAGATGAAGAAATATAGATGAGTATAAAACTGAACAATTAACAATTAAAATAAGAAATTCAACTCACAATCAAATTTATGAGAACATCCCCACCTTCATGGATGTTTAGCTAAGTAGGAAAAAAAATTCACAGATATCTTTGCCAATCCCTACATCAACAACCACTGAAATTTCTGCTAATAAGCTCTTTCGCTCCTTTAATTTGACAACACATAAAACCCGAATGAAGCAAATATATAGACTAGACTGTTGTTCATTCAGTACCCTCATAGTTTTTCCCACTATTTAAAGCCAAGTTTGAGATAAAAACTCAAAACTTGAAGCCCGAATGAAGCCAAATTTGAGATAAATGAACCATATCAAATGGGGGAGGGGTGGAGAGATCGTACGTACAATACAATAGAAATTTAGGGTTTTGTATTTCACCTGGTAAATGACGATAACGATTGTGCAATCCCTTATGTACACTCGCGATTGAGTAGATTTCGGAAGATAGTTTGTTGAAGATCGACAAATAGGGCCCGATCGAGCTCGGGGCAGACGTAGGCCAAAACGCACGCAAAGGGAAACCCAAAAACTAGCCTTTATATACTCCAAATATTACAGTGACATCAACATCGACGCCACATGGAAAATGTTGCGTCTCCCCTTAAGGTAATTATTGCGGGGTCGGTTTGCTAGCAACAAATCACGAACGTTAAGGCAGTAAAATGCTAAACCCACTACGACGAGATTGGGATGCCGAGATAGACGTCATTGCTATCAACCTTTCACTGCGATTAGTCAGCAATTTACAACGAACGGCAACAATTGTACTTAGCAAACAATACAACCAATGGCAACTTGGGCAAATAATTTCTAAAGAGTGTTAAATTGTGACGCATACCATTTCGTGCGAATTGAAAATGCGGCAGAAAGTGCTCAAATAACTGCGTTGGCTTTCCTCGCAGTAAAGTGTGCAAACCCAAAGAATAAAACGAAAAAGTTGCTGCCAACCATGCTCGCCATAAAATAAAACACAACTAGTGCCTATAAATGTTGTAGTGATCCATCAGTGACGAGTTGATTCATGCAATAGAGAGTGATGGATCCCTATCTTGAGATAGCATACTTGCCGATATGTTTGTTCATTTGGATTCGGGGATTCGGATTTTGAATCTGAATTTTTCATAAAAATTTTAAATAAAAATACTAAAATTATTAAAAAAATAAAATCAGAATCAGAATCAGGTCGGATAAATTTCGGCACAGCTGAATAGGCCTACTTACAAAACCCATTTGATTATATTTATAGGGATTCAGATGTGTTGGTCTATGAGTGATGGTCACAATATTATGACCGCTTATGGATTTAATGATGTCTTTGATGAACCAGCCATGGGTTGGGCTTTGTTATGCTCATACTTCGGTTTCTTTTGTATTACGCCTACTTATAAGCCGTCAATCGAGCTGTTGGATCGCGTGGCTAATCGGCTTTCTTGAGACAAATTATAGGACCAAGCAGTCTTTAATGAGGAGCTCTTTTACCGCTCACCTCCTAGGTATGATGAGCTTCAAGCGCCCCAGAGAATTATGGATGTCTATCTGTTTATGAACAGTAATGTCCTTGTTAAAACAATAATGTCCTTTTTAAATTGAACCAAGTGTTTTAAATTAGCTTAACATGTTAAATATTTGAAATTATTTTGAATGTGGTAATTTTTAGCATTATTGAATCAACCTTAATTTTCAAGTAAGCCTCTTTATAATTTGTTTATTACTTATCAAGAAAAAATGTTTTTAAGTCTTAGATGAGGTTCAAGTAGAATTCTTGGGTTCACATACCCACACAATCCTTAAAGTTACAGCCCAATAGGTTTTCCTCTTTCTCTCTCTCTTCCCCTATTGGGGAGGGGGTTCGGGATAGGTTCCTTTTGGAGTTTTCATATATCAGTGCCATTACTATGGCAGCATTCGCGATGAACTGGTAAAGCCATAACCTTACTGGAAAAAATAGCCATTAGCCGACTGGGTGGTGGTCACTGTCCTTGACTTCCAGTGCTTCGAAACTTCTTAAAATTTTATTTTGAATTTGAATTGGACCAAGTGACTACTCTCCACTATTATATAAGGTTTGTGACCTTTTTCATTGTCTTCAAGGAAATGCCTAACTGACAGCTTAATGCTAGAAATTGAGCTTTGTAGGAATGGAATTATTAACTGGCTGAAGGGGTTGGATATTCAAGCATTGTACTTAATCAAATCACAAGCTATTCTTGATCTTTTTCTTCCTCAATTGAAACATATTAACTTGCCAAGGGTCATCATTCTGTTAGTCTTTTATCACCTTTGGTCACTTTTCCAGTTGTCCGTGGTGGCGTATCATTAGTTAACATAAATTTTGGCGTGGCCGACCTTGCTTGTTCTATCATTGTTCCATTTTTTGTTCGATATATTTTTTATGAGTAGAGTAAGATTTTACTTGGGGTGATGTTACGCTTGATATAAATGTAATGAATTATTTTGATAGAAGTGATTAAACTGCCGATATAACTCTGGGTGGTGGCCTTCTAAAGATTTGTGAACTTGATTAGATGGGTATTATTAACAGATCTTTAAAGAATGTAATTATTATTATTATGGAAAATGCTACTATGCCGTCTCATTTTGCCCAATTATTTGAAACGCTCATGTATTTATTTATTTTTTCAATATATTTTTTTTAATGGTCAAGAAAATGATTATTAGTATATTGATATTTTTTTTACAGTTTTTAAAAATGATTAAACATGTTTAAAAAATATTTGAAATAAAAGGTAGAATATAAAAAAGTGCAAATTGCAAATTGCACCAGGGGGCACGACACACCAAGTGAGTCAATTGAGAAGATATAATAGCAGTACCACTCTTATTATTGTTGTGGTTGTTATTGTTTGGGAGCCATGTAGGACAAGAACAGGACTGCAAATTGCTTCTCCTTACAATCACAAACCATAGCTAATTTGCTTATTTTTTAGAGAATATCTAATAATCAGTCCATTTTATTTTTCAATAAGACCAGCCTTTCAATAAAAATTAGCCACATCATCAATTTATGAGAGTAATTATGCATTGCCTACTCCAGATTAGGAGTGTTCATCCGGATTTCGGATTCCCAAATCCGAAACCCAAATTTAAAATTTTTTTCAATCTTTTTGAAAAAAAATTAAAATATTAAAAAATATATTAAAATTTCAAATTTGGCCGGGTACAACCCGGCCCGGATGAACAGGCCTACCCCAGATGCCTTACCCTAACCTTCCCCCCGCCTAAACATATTTCGGGCTCCATGAGAAGTGAGAACCAGATCTTGGATGTCAAGAGTCTTTCAACATTTTTTAATATTTCTTATTATTATTTATAATTTTATTATTTCTTTTACCTATTTTTATTACTATTTATTACTTTTTTTATTATTATTCAATATTTTATTATTATTTTTTACATACTTTTATTATTATTCTTAAACACTATTAAACACTTTTAACACTCAAATGTAACTTAACAAAGGTGGAGAGCTTCCGAAAAGCTTCCATAAATCTTTGAAATCCTTGATATTAATATATTTTTACTTAAAAAAAAAAAAAATCTTCGTCACTCAGATTCCAGTAAGATTTAAACAATGAGCTACCAAATCAAAATCTGGGCGGCCATCAAACTAAAATATTAGGAAAAAAATATCGCTCATTGATTCCCAAGAAAAAAAAAATGAGTATAAAATTATAACCCATGCTTCAAGTTTTGCCCTCCATTCAATTATTAAATCACAACAAAAAATGAACAAAACTCACTAGTTCAAATCAACTGAGAATATTATGCTCCTAGTTCAAAAATGAGAAATCGGTAAAAGTGGACATCCGGTTATTCTCAGTAGGAGGGTTTTGATTCAGTGTAAGCTAAACAATCGATGAGAAGAAATACAAACAGGGCACTTGTAATACGCGGGCCCTAAAGCCCTCTAAGCCCCAAGTTTAGAGCCCCGGTACGACACTGTTAGGTGAGTTTGCTTCCCCATGTCAGTTTTCCTCCTTCCGTTTCTCACTCTAGTTAGTTTTCCTATTTTTCCTTCTAATCTCTCAATTGCCGAAAGTTTTTTCACTCTCATTCTTTTCATCCTTCCTGATGTATGTTTGGGATTACAACTTAAAATTTAATATAATAAATTTTATTATTAAAAAATTATTTATTATTTAAGATCTATATATTTAAAATATTTTTTAAAATTAGTTATAGTAATTTTTTAAAATATATAATTATCTGTAGGATTTTTTTTTATAAAAGCTTCTATTTAGCACTTTTTAAAAAATTTGCTTTTTAATTTTTATAACTGTTTAAAGCATTTTTTATAAAATTATCAAATAGATCAATTTTTTTAAAAGTACTTTTAATTATTTAAAAATACTTTTTAAATTTTAAAACGCAATCTCAAATAAGTTCTTCATTATTTTGATTGATGTTCTCTTTCTCCTCACTTTCAAACTCACAGCAGACGGTTCTCACCCTCTCCCTCGTTCTTCGTACGATTCTTGACCAAACCCTTGAGTCTCCACTGCTGCTGTTTTCAAGCTCGACAACAAGAACTCCTCTCATACTGTCCCTTGCCAAAAACAAAATATGGTTTCCTTCAAAATTTGCCTCCATGCAAGCCGCCCAATCACCAGTCGTCCGTGAACTGTAGCCCAACTGTGCACTCACAATGGAATCGTTGAAGAATTGCACGTCTCCTCCATGGCCGCGTACCACCTTAACACCACCGAGAACCAAAGTCAACTCCTTGTTTTTACTCACTAAAAACAGAGCAACAAAACCTCCTCCTCACATCTCAGTTTCAGCCTTATGACGCATCGATGAAGCCAATGACGATATTATCTCCACCTCGCCTCTTCCTCCACTTAAACCGTCGCCTGTGCCACCCCTCTCATGGCTTGCTGTCCTCTCTAGCCGCGCCACTATTGACATCAACCCAAACCGTCGCGCTTGCCCTGTTGATTGCAACTCAGCCCTCTCGTTGTAGGCATTGTTTCCACTCACGTGGTAAGCCTCTTTTCCATGCAACACTATATAGAACTCCTATACTTTCAAATGTGTGCAATGGGTGATAGGACCTTGAGGTCAAGTGTCATTACCACATTGCCATGGGCCTCCAGATGAGTTTTTGTTCTTAATTCTTTTTAATTTGAAATGTTTAGTTTGAGGCTTGTGTTTAGTATTCTTTAAACTAGGCATATTTTTTACTTAGAATTAAGAGGATATTGAGGAATTTAGGAGGTGATAATATTTTTAGGGATTGAGAACTGTAGGTTTTGAATGGAATGTAGGATTGATAATATTTTTTAGCATCTAGGCTTAAGTTTCGAATTACCTATACGACTAAATTTATTGAATTACATAATTATTTTATAGGTGATGATTCATATTTGTTCAACATTGTTGAGAAATTTTTTAAAAAGTTAAGAAGTCGAGGTAAGCAGAGTTCATATACTTAGTTTTATATCGAATATAGACTGAAATGGACTTTTTGAAAATGTATGCATGTTTTGTTATAGAATGAGAACTTGAGAGAAACCATCCTCAGTCAGTTATTTGCATTACTCATAGAGTTTATATGAAAGAAAGAAAAATATTTCTGTCATGTATTATGTAAACATGTGTTTAGTTTTTGTCATATTGTTTATGAAATGTGAAAAAGAGTGATATTGAGAATATAAAACATTATGCTAAAGTACTCTGCATATTAATTTTGAATAATATTTTTGTTTTACATACTGTACTATGTAAATGCTCATGTTTGTATTCTGGTTTATGTTCCCTGCTTATTTAGTTGATAGCTCACCCTTTATCTCTAAATATTTATTAGCTGAATTTGAATGTTTTTATCCGAATATCAGATTCTAAAGTATTAGGTGAGATGATTTAAGAATGATAGATTGAGTTTAGAGAATTTATATGAGTATTGATAAGGTATAATAGGAAAATATTTTTTGTATTCTTGTGACTTAATATTCAATATTTATGAAATTGTTGATATTAACAAAATAAGTTTTGAGACCAAGCTTTATATAATATTTAAAAATGTGAAATTTTTAATTATACTGTTAAAATAAAATATGAGTGCATATGATAGAAAGGAACTCGACTCATTCAAGACCAGGACGTTACAGCACGAATTAAGGGGCAACGTAGCTAGATGGACGGAAACTCGACGGCGACAACTCGACTTGATTTTTCTGAGCTTTTCTCGGCGTCCTCAAGAGAAAGCTTTTGGGTGCGAATGGTAGGTTTAGATTATGAGATTGCAGTCAAGAAATAATTAGATGAAAATTTATTTATTGTGCTTTCTCTCATTCTCTTATGTGTAGGCAACTCATTGGTGGGTCGTTTTTCCCCCAAGTATATCTTGGATTTTCTTCTTAGCCCTTTTATTCATATAAACTCTGGTGTGTGGGGAAGGGGTAACTTCCTGTATATTTGGGCTATACCTACTTTTTTTTATCAATAAAATCTTATTTTACCCTTCACAAACAAGGTGATATATACAGAACTTTTCACTAAGGAGTCAGTTACCTTCAGTCCCTCAAAAAGGGTTAAAGAATCAGGCTTTAAAGCTATCTCATGAGTGTTCTTGGACTGGTTCCATGCACCCAGATTTGTGCTTAATAACTTATTCTTGATATAATGAGAGTATCATACCAAGGTGTTTTTCACTGGTGTACTGATAAGTTTTGAAATTCTCTGTTCTGTTATTTGGCAGCAGAGACAAAGGGTAATATATGATGAACAGAAGAAGCTAGCTCAGCATCAAGCACAAACAAAATCCCAAATGGCTCGGTATGAGGATGAATTAGCAAGGAAGAGAATGCAGGCATGTAATTTATTCTGGGTTCTTACAATTTTTTTATGGTGGAGAATTAATTTATTAAATCTGCTTTGTTGTTATGGCAGGCAGAAAATGAGTACCAGAGGGCAAGGAATCAAGAGCTTGTAAAGCTGCAAGAAGAATCGTCAATTTGGCAAGAACAAGCTCGGCGAGCAACAGAAGAACAGATTCAAGCACAACGTCGGCAAACAGAGAGGGAGAAGGCTGAGATAGAACGTGAAACAATCGGAGTGAGGGCTATGGCAGAAGCAGAAGGGAGAGCCCATGTAGCAAAGTTAGCTGAAGAGGTTAACAGGAGAATTATAGTGGAACGAGCCAACGCAGAGAGAGAGAAATGAATATCTGCCATAAATACTACTTTTGACCATATTGGAGGTATGAACATAATTATTTTGTTTAATTCGACTTAAAAAGGGCTTGGTTTGCTATATATAATTAATAATTCTGAAAAAAAAACATTTTGACTTGATCTCAGGAATTTATTTAGCCCTACTCTGTTTCTGGATTTGTTAACTTTTGAAAGAGAAAAGAGGGAGGGGGGACAACCACATATAAAACATCTTTAACTGTCACTTTGCTTATTGTATATATGGGCTACGCCTATTTCATTCCTATCAATAAAGTTACTCTTATTTAGAGTGTTCATCCGGTTTCCGAATTCCCAAATCCAGAACCTAGATTCGAAATTTCCTTAAACATTTTTAAAAAAAATTCAAAAATGTTAAGAAATATATAAAATTTTAAACCGGGCCGGGTTGTACCCTACTCTTACTTACAAAAAAAAATGTCACTTTGCGTATTAATAAAACTACTGTACTTACAGGAAATAAAAAAAAAAAAACAATATCACTTTACATTGTTAAGCATATATCATGGGTAAATGTTCATTCTGTAATCACATGCCATCATGGAGTCCCAAAACACATAATATCTTCCACAATGAAATGTACTAGGGTGACCAAAGTGTTCAGATATGAGATACTCCTCATGCCTTGCACTTCAGTAGTCCAGTTATGAATTGTAGTTCCTGAGGGAGACTTGGCCTTTTATTCAGCTAGTCAATCTTCTTTCACATCCTTTATTCCTGCCATAGATGACTTACCAACGTTAAATTAAATTACGACTTGGCTTAAATTGCAGTTAAAACTTTAGTCAATTTTTTATGGCATTCCTTTTCCGCCCTTTATAAAGGTGTAAAGCCATTTATCTTCTGCCGGGGGTTTGAGAGCCATTCTAACAGATCAAAATAAGTTGGTTGTATTTGTGGGAGGAGTGACAGCTCTAGCAGCAGGGGTTTACACCACAAGGTACGTGTTAAAATAATACTAGAGGATTGGAATATACTGTCCTTTTCATATTTGTAGGTGCATTTTTTTCCTTAAAAAAAAGATTGAGATATCTTGGTCAGCTGTCAATAAAAGAAAGACCTATTTTGTTAGCTGCATGCACGGGCATATTTTTTGATTGGGCGTTCTGATAAAACCCTTTAACTTTAATGTCTTAGTAATTGGGCTGCTAAACACACAAGGAAATATTTGCTTTCTAAATGATAGAAGATTTCAGGCGATTTGCTTGAGTTTAGTATTGATAAGAACTTTGTTGATTATATACTAGTTGTATTATTTTGTTTGTAATTTTCTATCTTTCAAGTTATGGCTTATGCAGGTCGCTTTTATTCATTGCAGAGAAGGTGCAAGGTGATATGGAGCTATGTTGATAGAATACTGGGACAACCATCACTAATTAGAGAGTCCTCCAGAGGGAGATACCCTTGGTCAGGCTTGTTTGCTCGTTCCGTGAGCACACTTTCTCGTGGTGCTGATAAGGGATCTTTAAAAAATGGGAATGGGTTCCGTGATGTAATTTTACACCCTTCATTTAAAAAAAAGATTGAACAGTTGGCTGGTGCAACTGCCAATACAAAATCTCTTCAGGCACCATTCCGCAACATGCTCTCCTATGGTCCTCCAGGAACAGGAAAAACAATGGCGGCTAGAGAGCTGGCTCATAAATCGGTATGATATCTTACTTACAACCATATTAGTGCATGCCCTTCTTAAGGCATACGTGAATTGTTAGGTATTTTGACTATTTGACTATTGATTTCATCCATTTCAGTATCTCGCGAATTCTTAGCAAATATACTTTGATAAGAATTCTGTCTTGTTATCTTGTATCCTAAATTCTGAGAATGTGATAGTTTATCTCCCGATCCCTAAAAAATACTGATTGCGTAAAATGTAACTGTGGAACTAGGTTAAGATGAGATGGATTTGACTACTAAGATGAGAGCACAGAGCTCAAAGATAGTGGGAGATGACATTGCGTGGGACTTGACTAGAGTGCATTGCCTAGCATCCTGTGGGAGGAATCATCGCATAGGTGAGCTGAAGCGCAAGGCCAGGGCTCGGCTATCACCCCGTGGGACTTTAGTAATCTTCGCACAGGTGGGTAGACCGACCTCGCAAAATTTAATAACATTTACGCAGGTGGTTAGGCCGATCTCGCAGGAATTTATTGACTTCCCGTAGGTAGGTTTTCGAGTAGGTTGTGGATGGTCAGACAACCCTGTGAGCCGTCGAGAAGGTTGTGGTTAATCTGAAAATCCCCCAAGCCTTTGAGCGGGATGTGGGTGATCCGACAACCCAGAGAATCTTTGATGAGATTTTACTGTGATGAGGGCGCAAAGCCTATTCCCTCATCGCAGGGGACCCGACAGGTGGTGTCATTGAGTGAGATCCAACGGGAATGCATCATCTGGGACCTAGCGGGAGGTGTCTTCGCTTGAGACCCGGCAGGAGTGCATGGCCTGGGTCTCCGCGGGAGGTGTCTTCACGTGGGACCTGACGGGAATGCATCGCTTGGGTCACCGCAGGAGATGTCATCGCATGGGACCTGACGGGAATGCTTCGCCTGGGACCCTGCTGGATTTTCATGTTGCTCCGACGTCACATGCTATAGATAACAATTTTGTCAGTAAAAATAAATTCACATATTATAAGAAAGACAAACTGATGTATTTTTGTCTGTGGTAAAAAATTTTTGAATTTCGAGTGTCGAGCATTGAGCGATGAATTTTCGAATGTTGACTCCTAAGCGAGGAGCCGTGAGATCCTGAGCGTCATCTCCCAAGTTTCGACTTCCGAGTGAGGAGCCGTGAGATCCCGAACATCGACTTTCGAGTGTCGACTTTCGAGTGAGGAGCCGTGAGATCCCGAGCATCGACTTTCAAGTATCGAGGCATGGGTGGTGGTTGCCTAAAACCTGCAAAAATGAGAGGAAGATAGCTCTTATAAAGCATGAGTATTCTGAGCTTGTGAGTTTTCCATGAGCAAGGTGAGCCCTGAGAACATGGAAAATGAGAACTCAAGCTGATTAGTGTGGTTCCTAATGACCTTATAAGGCCGATGTGCCTGCGAGGAAGGAACGATTGGTCCCGATCGGGTGACAAAATTCCAAGTCTTGAGGAATGGATTCTTGTGAATGGGTCCAGGTGAGTCCCAAGAGCACAGAGACTGGGAGTGGTTCCCAAATGAATAAATCCTAAGTTTGATGTCATGGGTTCACGTGTGAGGCGAATTCTCGGATGTGTGTAGTGTAAGGTGTTTGGCCTGAATATGCATGAGTGATGTGAGTCCCGAACAAGGGGCCGTGTGATAAGTCCCGAGAGAGATGGAGGGAGCTTGGTGGACCCCCGAGCTAGTGGAGCCCGTGAAGGTGAGTCATGCATATGATCCATTATGGCCTGAGTGTCGTGAAAGGTCTTGAGTGTGTTTGTAAGGCGTGTCCTGAGTGGCACAATAGGTGAGTTATGGGTATGTTATGCAACTGGATGAGGCGAGGGGTGTGTGAGCCAGTGTGATGGTGAGTTGGATCGGAATCCGAGATAGTGTCCGTGATAGTAAGGTTCCTGAGCTAGCGAGTTTTGAGTATGTGAGGGTATGCGAGCCTGTGTGGCGACTTATTGAGCTGTGCATGTGAGAAGTCGTGATCGAATAGGTGTCCCAGGTATAGGACGTGTTATCGTGAGAGTGCAATGGTGCAGTTACTATGCACCCGCATAGTCCCTATGCACACATGCACTTCGTGAAGTGGTGCCTCAAGACAAAGATTCAAGTGTGATGTGGCGAGGGTCTTGTGAGCAGAATGTCATAAAGAAGAGTGTTCCTCTAGAGGTGTCTTATGTAAATGTTTCGAGAGGTGCTCAGGCCATAAAGGTTTGTGTCTGGAGTTGCGTATGAGTGGATTCAAAGATGTTCCCAAGTGGTGATTACCGAGTTTATGAAGGGAGCTTGGACTGTGAAGCTTCAAACGAACAAGTTCCTGATGCTGTGCTCAGGAGTGGACTCCGTGTGTTGTGTCCATGTAAGTTTAGTAAGCCAACCACTGGTGTTGGTGTAAGAGGTCCGTGTGTAGGTGCCTCTCAAGCCCCTGTAGAGAAGTCCGAGCCTGAGGAATGGTACTCAAAGGCTGAACGAAGTTGCGAGGTCGAGCTCGAGTTTGAGGAAGCCTGGGCTGGTGCACCCCGAGCGTGGGGCCATGTGGCAAGTCCTAAGAGAGAGGGAGAGAGTTCGGCGGACTCCCGAGTTGGTGGAGCCTGACCTAGTGTAACTGCTGTGAAGGGTTCCAAGTGTTTGTGAGGCATGTACCGTGCTGGGATCCCCTGTGCACCATGCGTGGATCCCCAAGATGATTTTTTGAGCTGTGTTAGGTAAGGCACTCAAGAGTTGTTGTTCTTTGTGAGTTGGTTTGAGCTCAGGCTCGGTAAGGTCCCTGAGTGCATGAGACCCGAATTAATATGAGTGAGCTGCAAATGTATTTTTCAAGTCCTGAGTAAGAGAGGTGAGTTTGAAGTGACTTTCCCGAGTTGGGATTCCAACTGGTCTATTCGAGCTAGGCTTCCGACTGGGGTGTGCCGAGCAAGAGTAAAGTGTCATGGGTCATGAATGAGAGCCCGAGTTGGCCTCCCCAAGCTCATCTGATGTCCGAATAGAAATCCCGAGCCAAGGTTGTCCCGAGCTAGGACATGCATGAACTCCCGAGTTGGTGGATCGCCAAGCTGGGCTAGGAAATGCTTCCCGAGCTAGGACTCTGAGCTGATGGAGTTGGTGCTGCGGATCCTAATTTGGTGGAGCCCGAGAGGTAGGGTCCTAAGCTGAAGGTGCGAGAGGTGGCCCGATCGAGCTGGGGGAGTTTGGACTAGAGAATCCTGAGCTGGTGATGCTGGGATTGAGGGACCCTGAGTGAGGAAGGGTGCTCGGTGAACTCCCAAGCTGATGAAGCTCGGACCGAGGGTGAGCTGGTGGAGCTCGAGCTGCACCATCCGAGGAAGACGTGAAGCCTGACCTCGAGTGTTCACCCCATCTATGGAGTATACCTTAATAATTGGTGGATCCGCCAGTAGGAGGGAGTCGAAAACCACCTTAGAGGTGGCAGGTGGTGCCGGTGGCCAGGTTGGTGAAGGTGAACACCCCCACGAACAATGGAAGGGCCCGAATGCGAGCTTACCGTTTAGGGAACCCCCTTACGATAGACTCGCCGTTCCCGGCAAGGCCTCTGGTCTGGGGCGGTCCTACCGAAGACAGAAGATGCCGGTAGCCCTGGTAGGGAGCCCCGACGTTCGTCTCCCTACTCCGGTGCAATGGGTTGAGTTACCCAACTAATGTTGGAGGTGAGTGCTCCCAAATCACTGTTCACGGCCTCCTTCATCGGAGACGAGAGTATCTAGTGGGACAGATATGGCGGCGGTCACGTAGGTGACCGCCGACCGTTGTCTAGGTGCCCGACCCCGGAGCAAAAGGGCTTTGAAAGCCCTTCGACACCGTTGTCTAGGTGCCCGACCCCGGAGCAAAGTGCATACACAGTGGACATGCATGTCGGGGACATGCAGTGCCATCTTAAATATAATTATTCTTACGCCATCCCAGACTTTACTGTGCACACAAGTGCCATTACATGCGTAACATATCTTGGGCACATGTGTTTGTAAGCATTGGGGACAAGGTTCTTATCCTAAGCTAGGAAAATCAATAAAAGGTGGTCCAGGATAAGAACTCGGGACTGACCGAGCTGGCCAACATCTTTCTTGCCGTATTAGTGATAAAATTGAAAAAGAAAAATAAGAATAAGATGATTGAGAGCACTTATCTGGATGAAATTTTTGCTAAGTCGGTCAGAAACTTTGATTCAGTAGACTGGAAAATCATCATTCTCCCACTTCTGATTTTTATAACTGGTCCCACGGACGGCGCCATTGTTGGCACCATAAAAATCGGTCAACAGATCGGGATGAGAGAAAGAATTATTTCCAACCCACTAATATGAGTTGAGCTTCGTTCGAGGTTGTTTGGGGATAAATATGTGAGCTCTCAGCAGGGTCTCGACAAGGCTGTACGTGCATAAATAGCAGATGTAATAAATAGAGATGGACACAGAATTTTACGTGGTTCGACAAGTGCTTATGTTCACGGATATTTAAGGATAAAAATCCACTATAATGGAGGTTTTTACAGTCATTCATAACTCACTGTATACAGAAAAAATATACATAAATATGTGAATTAAATTCACCGGTTGGAGCTCTTGAGAAAGGCTGAAAAAGCTGATGTTGGGGAAGATGAGGCTGCCAAAATTGTTCCAGCAGGAGAGAGTCCAGGTCCCCCTTCATTCATTTGTTTGAGTTCTTTATAGCCAAGTTTTGGTCTGTATGGTCAAATATGTCCCTTACGTGTGTCAGTCGACTTCCTCTATTTCCTCAACGCCTTGTTTTTCTTCTCATCCATCCCCCCTCCACCTACCAATCTCATCTTTCCTTCTTCCATGTGCTTTGATTTCTTTTTGGCCCCTAGTTAATAAATGTTAGGTATTTTGACTATTTGACTATTGATTTCATCCCTTCCTAAGAGAAATAACAAAATTGATGGCCAATGTCTAAGCAGCTGTTTATGGGAGTGAGAACTGTGTGCTTTATCCAAGCCTATTCTGAGAGGTAGTAGATTATAAAGTTGCAGAGCATCAACAGGGAAGAAAAATGGCATCAACAGAGAGGTAGTACATTCATTCTTGCAGGTTTTATCTGCATAGCTGTAGCTGTTACTATTAGGAATGGCCCATGTTTTTATTGTTTTGGGCATCATGATCTTCATCATTATTATTTTGGCAACTTTTGAGTTTGGGGATTTTGGTATTTCTCATCTTGGTTCATTCAATGGGTAATGATCATGAAGGCAGTTGAAATATTGTATTTCTGTCGATATAGGCCCCATTTGAATTCGGAAGTGGGTTAAGCTCATCTCAACTCACTTCCATTTCATCATTATATTTTTATAATTTTTTATACAAAACACAAATTCCTATACACATTTTTTCAAATTCCAATACACATTTTTTAAATTCTAAAATAATAATAATATTAAAAAATAAATTAAACTCATCTCAACTCATCTTATCTCCGAATCCATCCCTGAATTCTTTCGGCATATGATATTTCTTTAGACTTGGAAAATTAAAAGAAAAGTAAAAGAAAAAGTGTATATATATAGTTTGTATGTTAGAAATCTAAAGAAAAAGGGTTCATAAAATCTTATATAGGGCGGCTCAAAAGATTTTGAAGTCTAAGGCGAAAAGTTAAAATGAGACATTTTATATATATTAAACTAAATTAAGTTATATCTAATTACTTTTATTTAAAAATTATTCTTCTTACTTTTTGTTATCTTTTGGTTCTTTTTGGTATATTTTTTAATTATTTATAGATGTTTCACCTAAATTTTTTATTATATTTTATTTATTACTAGTAACAAATTTATTTAAAAATCCTTTTTGGGATTCAGGCCCCGTTTGTATTCGGAGATAAGTTCAACTCATCTCAGTTCATCTTTTTTTCATCATTATATTTTATAATTTTTTATATAAAACAGAAATTCCTATACACCTTTTTCAAATTCCAATACATATTTTTCAAATTCCAAAACACATTTTTCAAATCCCAAAATAATAATAATATTAAAAAATAAACTAAATTCATATCAACTCATCTCATCTCCAAATTCAAACGGGGCCTCAATCAATTTTTCTATTCTTCTTTTTTTTTTTGAAGTTTTTCATATCCAAATGCATATTTTCTATTAGACATATTTTTTAGTAAAAAAGAACAATATCAATTACATAAATTCTACTATGCTTATAAATATTTTAGAATAAAATAAATATTAAAATAATTGAACCTGATTTAACAAATGGACTTCACTTTAATATAACAAATGAGCTCCACTTTTATATAAAATTGTTAATCTGCATAATAAAAAATATATATTAATATTAATAGGCAAAGTCAAACAAATAAATTAATATTAGAGAAATTGAAAAAATAAACTAACTTTGAAAAAATAATTTTAAAAAATACATTGCCCATGGCCCAAATATTTGCTAGTTATCAGCGTTTACTTTACCACAAGAAATGTAATTTGCAGGTTACGCATGACTAAGGTGCTTCAAAACTTCATACAGTATATATAAAAAAAAAAAAAAAAAAAATTAAATACTTTACCGTGTTTAATTACAGACTTCAGTCTAACAGTACATACACTACATGAAATAATGGTAATATGAACAATGAAAAATATTGCTTCAAGTTCAGAACTATACGTAATGTGAAAGTGGGAAAAAAAAAGGGTTCTTCTATACACAGTCAGTTATATGCAGTCGGTATGCAGTCTGCTGACGTGGCATTATGCCACGTCAGCTTTTAATTTAAAAAAAAAAAAAGAAATCCCGCGACGAAATGAAAACAAAATAAACGCAAATATAAAAACTAATCTCGTTTCATTTGCTTTCTACGTTTCCCGCTTCCTTCGGCACACATGTAAATCACTGTTGGGCTTCTTCCTCGTGTGGATCGTGGGCTGCTGCGTCGTGGGCTGCTGCGTTGGGGTCGGCGTCGTGGGCTGCTGCATTCGGGTCGGCATCGTGGGCTGCTGCGTTCGGGTCGGCATTGTGGGCTGCTGCTTTCGGGTTGGTGTCGTGGGTCTTCGTGGTCTGCTGCGTTCGGGTCGTGGGCTGCTGCGTTTCGGTCGGCGTTGTGGGCTGCTGCTTTCGGGTTGGCGTCGTGGGTCTTCGTGGGCTGCTGCGTTCGGGTTGTGTTCGTGGCTGTTGCGTTCGGGTCACTTCTTGGGCTGCTGGTTTTGGGGCGGCATCGTGGGCCTTCTGGTTTGGGTAAGCTGACTGGGCCAGCTGCGTGGGTTGACTTGTTGGGCCACTTGGTTTGGGTCCGCCAACTGGGTCAGTTCGTGGTCAGTTTCGTGGATCATTTTTGTCAATACCGTGTATTCTTGAGTTGTGGTATAGTATTTTTGAGTTGTTTATCATCTCATAATTAGTCTTTTGAAGTTGTTCTATTTGAAAAAAATAAGTTGAAATGCTATTTTTATTTAGAAATTTTATATGAAAAAAATTAGGTTGTTGTAGTTAACCAATCTATAATTAGATAATTTAATACGCATGATTAGGAAAAAAAAATCTGTGTTGTTAACCTGTGTTTGCTTCTGCATGGGGAGAATCATGAAACTATTTTTCATGTTATCATTTTGTGTAACAACACATGCAATAAAATTTACGCTTACGTTCTGTTTGGTTTGGTTTATTGAGAGGTTGATCAGATGGTTATACATGTTTAATTCTCATGTTATGTTGTTTTCCATTTGTTAATCCTGATTAGCTTTTGTCTATTCTAATATGATTGTATGAGTACAAACAAGGAAAACCAAATAACAGAGATTATAATAAGCTCTCCCATGGCTCCATATAATAAATTCACCAAAACATAGCAATTATAGCATGAGTTAGTTAGCAATTATGGCACAAAATACTTCTTATATAAGAAATTCACCAAAACATCTATGTAAAAGAATATTTGTGAAATGTTTAGATTGGACCCCTGAATAAAAATGACATTCAAATGTGTTTCTCTTTTTTAGACTTTCTAGATTATCATTTATCTTTGGAAATATGTTTGTCTTTTGAAATTTGGATATGGGAAATGTATGCCGTAAATAATTGTTTTTTATCTTAGCTACTGGCATTAGCCTTTTCTAAGCAACTCGTTAATTATTGTTGAATGAAACATAAATTTATCAGTGGATCATTTACTTTTTTGGATTATTTTGGCATGTTAGACATCTTAGAGGTGTACTGACTTCTAATTTGGTTGTAGTTAATATTCATTCGATTGATGTGTTCAAGTTTATACTTGTGTATTATGAAATGGTTATGGCATGACCCAGTCAAAAATGGTGTTTTCCTTTTCTTCTGTTTGCTACTAAAGGTGCACCTTGTTTTCCCAAAAAAATAAAAACTCACATAATTTTGTTTTTGTTTTTATTTTTGTTGGAAGAAGTATATACAAGATTAGTCTTAACTCTCTTGGTCAATAGAGTTAATTTTCCTGAATACTTACATTGCACTAACTTTAGATACTGAACAACTTATACAGGATATGGAAAAAGGGGAAAAACACTCATCTCCGCTAATACCATTTAGCTCAAATCCCCAAACCTCAGTATGTTATATCATATTTAAAAAACTTATTGCATTCAATGTTTAGTATCCTAATTATCATTATTATTTTTATGTTAGGGCATCCCTCAAACTAGTCACGTAAACTTTTCAAATGACATGCACGGACACTTTGGACCAATGGCTGCATGGTCACCAGCTATTTTGCCATATCCAATTGGTAACCAAAATCTAAGTAACATTCAGGTGATTTTTCAACTTTGTTCTTGTCTTATAGTTAAAAGTTAATCGTTTTTTAAGCAGTTCAATTGCTTTCATTTTTTTTAAAGCAGAATGCTGGTTACCCATTTCAATATGGGATGGGACCTCACATGCCATTTATCGCTACAAGCTTCGCAACGAGCCTTAGAATTGGCCAAGAAGATAGACCCGATCTTCAGGAAACTGAAGCACCATGTACTTTCGGTAGAGTTGATGAAGAGATTCAAGATGATAGACTAGATGAACAAGAAACCGACAATGGATCTACTGGTACACCACAGTTAGTGCAAACGGATGGTGATGATATCGTTGATGAGCCAAAGTCGGGGATGGAGTTCAATTCTTTTGAAGAGTTGCTAAATTATTATAAGCATTATGCTAAAAAATGCGGGTTTGGGGTGATGACACAAATGAGTGAGAGGTCAGAGGACCAAAATATTAGATATGTCACCCTCGGTTGTGCACGGGGAGGGAAGGCCCGGAATAAAAGTACCAACATCGGCAACCCACGTCCAACAGGAAAGACAGACTGTAAGGCAAGGATTAATGCCTTGAGAGTTGAGCGAAAGATGCGATTGCCAACAGTCCATACTACACATAATCACAGCTTGAGCCCACATAAATCCCGTTTTTTCGATGTAACAGAGAAGTAAGTGAGACAGTAAAAAGAATCCTAGACCTAAACGACAAAGTCGGCATCCGATCGAATAAGAGTTATGGATCTCTTGCCGAAGGCGCAGGTGGGGCTGAGAACCTCACATTTTTGGAAAAGAATTGTCGCAATTACATCGACAAAGCACAACATCTACGACTTGGTGCAGGTGGTGCAGGAGCACTTCGAGATTATTTTGCGAGGATGCAGTTAAAAAATAATGGTTTTTTTGCGTTGATGGATGTAGATGATGACGGGAGGTTGAAAAATGTTTTCTGGGCAGATCCACGTAGTCGAGCAGCCTACCATTATTTTGGTGATGTGATCACATTCGACACCACATACCTAACGAATAGGTATGGGATGCCCTTTGCACCATTTGTTGGCGTAAACCATCACGGCCAATCAATTCTTTTGGGAGCTGGGTTGATTTCTAGTGAGGACACAGAGACCTTTACGTGGTTATTCCAGACTTGGTTACAGTGTATGAACGGTATAGCTCCAAAGGCTATCATTACTGATCAAGATAGAGCAATGAAAAATGCAATTACTATTGTCTTTCCAAACACTCGACATAGATTTTGCTTATGGCATATACTGAAGAAAGTCCCTGAGAAGCTTGGGTCATATGCTACATACAAAAGTGGGCTGAAAACTGCGCTGATGAAATGTGTATACGACACTCAAACTATTGAAGAGTTTGAGAAATGTTGGGATGGGTTTATTAACACATACGACTTACATGAGAATGTGTGGTTGAAAAGTCTATATGTAGAGCGTGAGCATTGGGTACCAGTATTCCTAAAAGAGCACTTTTGGGCTGGAATGAGTTCAACACAGCGCAGTGAAAGTATGAATGCATTTTTTGACGGTTATGTTCATTCAAATACAAACTTGAAGGAGTTTGTCGACCAGTATGACAATGCACTGAGGAAGAAAGCGGAGAATGAAAATCATGCGGACTTCCACTCATTTAATGGCATCATCCCTTGTATATCCAGATCTCCAATTGAAAAGAAATTTCAAGAGCTGTACACGAACGTTAAATTTAGAGAAGTTCAGAAGCAAGTAATTTCTGTGCTTGATTTGGATCCATCTCTACTTAGATCGGATGGTGTAATGAAGAGTTATTTGGTAGAAGATGAAGTGTGTTTTGAAGAGTTCACTAAACTGGTTACATATTCAGTAGATTTTAATAAGAAAGACCACAACGCAAAGTGTTCATGTGGGTTATTTCAAATGAGGGGGATACTCTGTAGGCATGTTTTAGCCGTATTCAAAGCTAATGATATAAAATCACTACCAGACTGTTATATTTTAGATCGGTGGAGGAAGGACATCAAGAGGAGCTATACATTAATCGGCAATTGCTTTGACATAGGGGATCAGAGGCCAAATGGTAATAGACATTCAATCCTATTGAGTATGTGTTACCAGATGATAACTTATGCGGTAGATTCTAATGAGCAATTTGAAGAAGCAAAGAAGAGGATTAATGATTTGACTGAATTCCTTCGTGAGAACCAACGCCCCTCATCTATAACCCAAACAGGTTCAAAGGCGACAAATTTTAATGTGTATTTCCTTAAATAGTTATTTATAACTACTTATGAGATAAAACAATTTCTATAGTTATATTATGTTTTATTATTTAACAGTTCGTTTTTCGTTAACAGGTTTGAATATTGGTTTTACGATGCTGGATATAGCTGCAATTAGTAGTTCACAACAAGTCAAGAGTCCAAATGTGGTCAGAGGGAAAGGAAGACCGCCATCTCTAAGGAGAGCATCCAGGATGGAGACAGACATGCGGAAAGTTAAAACCAAACAAAAGAAAGCACCAGTTAAAGGAAAACGTAAACAGGTGCATGTTTTAACATTGAGAAAATTAAAAAGAAATATGTTCATATATTTAGTATTTATAATGTAAACTTAGAAAAAATGAACATTTTTAATTGTTACTTTATTATTAGCGAGATGAAGAAGATACATGTCAAGAAGGAATTACACCAAACATGAACACATGTAGGAGTTTGTTTGGGCCATCAGAAGTAGATATCACCAATGCTGGACAAGTGCAGGTATCAAAAATAGAATTTTTTACCATGACTAAAAGTTAATATTTTAGTCTAAAAGTTTGAAAAAATATTATCTCATTGTTACTGATCCCATTTGAAATGTGAGACAATAAGCAGATTAGAGAGTAAATAATATTGTTTAATGGGTCCTAATAATTTTATTTATTTATTTATGAATAGCCTGTTTTAGACAACTCGGCTATTAATAGCAGTGGAACCCAACATCGAGAAACAATAATTAGAAGTCAATAAAGTGTAAAATTTCTAAACTTTTCACACTTTATTGTAATATTTACATGACATTAATATTCAATAATATATGGTTATTAATTTTAACAGATGCAATTTGGATTAGATGGCTCACAACCGGTGCACGTTGGGTTAAATGGATCACAATCGATGCACCTTGAGTTGGATGGATAACAACTGGTGCAATAATGTCGTTAATGGTTGACCCAAGAGATTTTTTGGTATTTGATATAATTTTTGGATATTTTAAAAGGACATTTGTATATTTCATATAATTTTTGGAAACTTTACAGGAACCTTTGTGTATTTGGTGTAATTAATGTCTATTAAACAAGTCATGGATGTTAGAAATATATATATATATATATATATATAGGTAATGGATGTATGTAACTAGCAAATAAGACGTGATGGGTTTTTGATATTTTATGTAATTAATGAAAATTAAAGGGGTTATGGATGTATGTAACTAGCAAAGAAGAGATTATGAAATTTTGTGTATATTTTATGTAACTAAATTGTAGTTTGTGGAGAAGTAGCTCATCCTATGTAGTTGATTTAGTTGTCAATGGCAAATTTTAATTCTGGAAGTAATCATTCCATTACGCTTTGGTTGTATTTGTGATTATTAATAATTTGGCAAATTTTAATAATGAAATTATCATTCCATTACAATTTGGTTGTATTTGTGATTAACCATTGGTTGATTATTGTTTAAACAGGAAGTTTTTTTTTCGGGACAAGTATTTTTTAAAAAAAAAAGTATATACAAATAGGTTATTTATTCACGTTAGTCACCCACAAATTAGGAAGGCTTTTTTTTTCACTTCAGTTTTGGCAGTTGAGGAAATTGATCCTATTTTCAATGATTGCATTAACGGGAAAGACTTTCCCAGTAGATATGCAATTTTTTACGGTTTCTGTTTTTTTCCTTCAAAAGATTTTTAATACCTGACAACAACTATGTAAAATGCCATAGAAGAATCTCTGCCTCTTCCTGGTTTAATCCGAAGGTCACAAACTGTATTTGGCACTGCAATCTAATTTGCCTTTCTTCATGAAAAAGCTCAATGGCATATCATTTATCATGATTTCAAAACGTCTAATATTTTCCTAGATATGGTATGTAACTAAAACTACACAATAGCATTGTACCTTGTATTTTTATTCTGTTCTGGAAGGAAAAAGAAAAAAAAAATGTGATTTTAGGAATACAATGCCAAGCTCTCTGAATTTGCTCCCACTGAACAGTTTAAATAACTTCTAACAAATAACCTACACGTTCAAACTAAGCTATTACACATAACCACTACAAGAAAGTCACTTAGTAACAACAAAGAATGACTACAAAAATCCAATACATCCACTGGAGCTTTACTGGACGTCTTATTCAAGTTTCTTAAACCACTTTCATCAACTTTCTCTTTAGAAACTCTCATCTCTACCATCTTGCCAATCTCTTTGGGTCTGACCTGCAATGGGTAAAGGGGTCAGAATGATGTGCAATCACAAGATAAAATGAAAGAAACTAGCAAAAACTCCAGCTTGCTTATCCTTTTAGTTCTACTGGTTTGCTTATTTCACTAAGATTTCAATTAATTTGTTTCACAAGAGGGGCTTATCCTGCTACATGAAAATCTGAAAACAATAGAAAACCCTTTAAGACCAACCACACAGAATTTAGGCAACCCCTTACTATACTGGTTACAAATAACAAATTAATTATTTAACAAAACTTGATTCAGTCATCTTCAGTAACTAGTGTTTGCCATTATTTGAGAGATTAATGTTATAAATGTATGCATCATTTATGTCTAAATAAACCATATTTAGAGATATCTACTAATAAATATTTGCTGAAACATATGACCTGCATGTGTCATTTTTTACATCCATACCTCATCTAGTTGATCATAAGAGAACAAATAATTAAATCCAATTTTCCAACCCCTTAATAACTTTACTTTTTGATATTTTTTTGTCCCTATTACTTTTTCCTAGTAAATCCCAGCAACACGAGAACAACCAAATGCACCAAAAATTGTTATGGTACCTAAAATACCTAAGCATATACCTAGTGTCCAACAACTTCAATATACACGTTAAACTGAGGATATAGCACTCCAACAGATTGAATGTAAAAAAACTCTGAACTCGTAAGTTATATAAAAAAGGAAGACCAACAATTATTTAGATCTAAATAATTAGTTAATGACAAAGTGAACATTCTAATATAAAAAATTAAATAATCCATGAGGCACTCACCCTTATCAAGGTCAACATCATCAAAAACAATATGAGAGGTCTTTTCCCACCAAGCTCCAGTGAAACAGGCTACAAAGACACAACACAAGTTAACATATCAATGTTCATAAAAAAATAATTAAATGTCATCATTTTTTTATGGTGAGTTAAAATATCACATAAATCTATCAATATGTAGCTAAGACAACGTAAATATTTCAGACACTGAAATATGAAATATGTAAAATGACTTTGCTTCTTACAATTTCTAACGGGAAAATTTACTAAGGGACCAAAGTTAGACATGGGGATGAGATGGCAGTTGAAGATGCACTGGCCTCATGGCTGAACCAGGAGGCAGACCAACTGGTTTGCAAACTTCAGCCATCTCCAAACAGGTCCTGAAACATACAAGATGATGACATGCAGCAGACCAAAATTTAGATACTTAAAAACATTGCCACATTATTAAATCAACTTCTAGCCCAAATCAAATATATGCAGAATGTATTTATCTTAACAGTGCATTTGACATTTCGTAGCAAATATCTATGAGGAAAAAAAAAACTCAAGTTATATGTATATTGACTTATAACAATTGACTTATACGGTGCACCCAAGAGACCAAAAAAATTCTAGGAGAATAAAGCTGAAGGTAAAAAAGGAGGTGAGTTTGAAAACAAGGTAAAAAAAAAGATAGTAGATACGTGATGAACAAATGAAACAACTGACCTGTGAATATCATTGAGCTTTCAGATAGAGTTAGCAAGGCATGTTCCACCCGCCACCCCTTCCACCATAGCCATATCCCCTTCTCCAATTATATGATGCACGATAATTCTCACCACGTCTGGCAGCAAAGCCACCATAACCAACATTAGGCCTTTGCTGGAAATTGCCAAATGTCTGCAAAAGTAAGAGAGAAAATATGGTGGCATCCATCAAATTTTATTTTTATAGTTGATTTCTCATTTCTCATGGTTTCACTTCATGAAATGTTTAAAAAAACACAAGTTAACAAACCTCAGTAAATTTGCTTAGTCCGTTCAGAGAACCTGGTATTTGCATTCCTAGCTCCCCGGGTGAGTGAATTACACGAAATTGAGTCAAAGAAATCGTCCTTATTATAAGCAGGCTGCATGGAGAAAAAATAAAAGGTTTGGAATTTAAGTAGCACGAGATAGTAGATTATGATAACCAACGCAACGTTTTGTCTAGTCTGTTTCAAGAATAATAAATAGAGAATATGAAGATCCGGCTCATATTTAGCAACATTGCAAGTCCTACCTTAAGATTAGGTACCAGGCCAAGACTCTCTCTGTGTGCCAAGCTTTGATCAGCCGCATAACCTTGTTCTACCACTGTTTTATCATTTGCCTTTCCAAGATAACCCCAAACTTCATCCTTGTTAAACTTCTCGTTCATGGCAATAAAATCAAGCTCTTCAGTGAATTGTGCAGCTGAGTGCTTAGGCTGCAGAAGATACCAACAAAAAAAAAAAACTCAGAAAATTTGAGAATTTATATGAACTTATCTTATGCAAAAATGGTCCACACATGGGAACCAAAAGTGTTTTCTATTTCAAATATCATTCATTCACGTTTAGTATAAAAATGTTGCAGGAAAAAAAATCTAATTTAACTACTCATTCATTCATCAAAATTCTAAACTAGCCATTTAAATAGTTCAGCAAACTGCATATAACTAACAGTATAATTACCATCAAATATTGGTAAAATCCAAGATTTGGGTGGCCATTCTTCCGGTATTAATGAAATTGTTTTTATGGCAATTCTGTGAAATACAGTTAAATTGTTTACTTTTCAAAAAAGAAAACTATAAAACACAAAAGAAAAAAAAATCATCACAAGCTAACCATTGATGCCATTTCTAGTCAAGCAGCTGGCTCCATAGGGGTCCACTGCGGCCTTGCCAATACATCTGCATAGAAGATAGGGAACCAGCAATTTCTGAAGTAGGTAAATGATCCAATGGGCCCGACTGGGTAACAGATTGATATGAAGAAAGTGAACTGGGATAGACTTTACTCGTCAAAGCAGGGATACTTTCCATTGAGTTGACTCTGTCGAGGTTTTAACCCCAGTTGTAGAGATTGATGAAGAACTTGAATCAATCCCAGAATAGCGTGACTGCAAAATAAAGCAAATCAAATATATGATTGCAATTTGTTTTTCTGGATGACACTTCAAAACTTGAATTGCTTAATCTCCTGAAAGTAGTACCTGTATGATAGCAGGATCACTGTGAATCTGTTCTTCTGTTTGGGCAAGTGGGGAGGACTGGACTTGCAAGTCCTGAATAGTATATGTTGAATATAAATTTATACACGTAAAGTGTAAAGCAGAAAATGTAGCATTTTAAGACTTATCAAAACAAGCATTTGGTGAGACTCAGAAAGCATCATCAACTTATTATCCAGTGTCCTCAGCAATAATAAGAAAATAACATGTGTTTTTGTAGGGGATATACATACATACATACATACACATATATAGAGTGGGAGAGAGACAGAGAATTCAAAGTTGATGCAAATGCACCCAAAGTAAGTAAGTGTTATTTTAACGCCTTTTTTCCTATGATGCTCGAGAAAAAAGGATACACTTTTCGTGTCTTTTATAAGTGACAAACAAGATATGTTTATAGAATGGTTCTCTGTTTCACGAGATTTTTCAAAAGAAGCAACACAGATTTGTTTTTTATTTAAATCCATATAGGTCCAATATGCAAGAATCCAAAACAACTCTCATTGTCAAATGCTATAAAGATCAGTCTTTGGTACCAGGATGGAGTATAAACGTTGAAACTGTAATTTCTGCACACATGCTTCATTATAGGAGAAAAATTTGAAGCCCATGGGAAGCATACAAACCATAAGTAGTAAGGTAATTGGAACCAGCCTCAAAAGATTAACCAATCAAACCAATACCTCAAAATAGCACGTACTACTTACCACGATGACTGGTGTTCTAGCAATTTGATCTTACACAATTTTATATCATACATGTGTTTCCAAGTGTGTTAGCCTGCTCACAAGGCATGTTGGCCTGATGGCACATGACCTAATTATTTAAATGGATAAGCCGGGTTTGATCCCCCACCCCAGTATCCCTGTATCAAAAAAAAAAAATTGTTAGCCGGACAAATTCTTATAAAACCGACATGGAGAAAGTAAGCATTAACTAGTTTCTATAGATGACAGTTGGCCAATAAAACGATCCCCCTACCAATGAAAACTGTTGTCAATAAGAATTAATCAAAATATAAATTTTCTTGATAAATAATATCATTAATCCAAATAATATCATACCGTATCTTTCTCAATTCCATGCAATCAGCTTTAGACAGTAAAACATGTTTTACTTATTGTATTCTTTTTAGGGATCACTAGACTTTAAATGAATCATTGTTCAAAGCCAACCCGCGAGCATAAACAGTCACAAAACATATTTCCAGTGATGATTTAAAGCAGATGAATAGATCTTCTAAGAGTGAGCAAGAATCTCCAACAATAATATATAATTGGAGATTACAAAAAATTACACATACATCCACATAGATACAAATTTAAAAAAAAAGACACCAATGCTTTTTACCGATAAAAAAATAATAATATATAATACACATAGGTCCACTCCCATTCCCTCTCTATATCCCTATGTATGATTGCAATGCTCAATTTTCTCCAAGCGCTTGTCATCTATCATAAAAAAAGCATTGGTGTTAGGGCTGTAATCAAGCCGACCCGTGTATTGGTTGTCCAAGCGTGTCTCAACATATCTATATGTTGGTATGATAGATGGGTATGCTAAAGCTGGGTATAACTTGACTCGGTATACAAGCAAGCCAAGCTTCAAATCGATCCAATTACTAAACCATCAAATAGACAAAAAAGGTAACAAAAAATAATTCTTTAGTTACAATGTACAAAGCTCCACCATTTAAGCATATGAAACACAATCAGAAGCAAAAAGCACAACAAACTCTTTGATATCACTCACACAAACCCTAACAAATCATACACAATCTGCCATTTTACATGAGAAAGGAAACCAAAAATAGATCAGTAACTAAGAGCATCCATAGTGGGCTTTCCAAACCCACTGGTTGGCTATTCTTAATCAATTCCCTTAAAAAACATCATATAATGAACTAATAATGCGGAAGATGGTCCCTACCTGCTTAGAAAAAAATGAAACAACTTTCAAAGATCATGAGCCGATGATAGAAGATTACAAGTTAATTTTTTTTTTTTTTATATATTCTAGTCCTTTTAGCAACCACCATAGATTTTTATTGCAACAAATTTCATAGATTTTCTTATAATTTTTCTATTTCCAATCATGTATTTTTCTTGTAGTTGTCCCTTGTATATGTATACCTTCCACAATTTCAAAAAATATAACATTTTATTATTTAAGTAAAAAAAAAATGAAGCTTTTTCCCATTTTCACTTTCACATATAATTTGGTTGACCTGATGCTTGAAGTTAATTTGGAAAAGACTTGGTCTCCCTACCAGAAAGGATTTTGAGCAAGATCCCAACACACAAAAAATCTGAACATTTTCTACTAAAAGGAGGGTATTTTCTTGTGGATAACTTTAAAGAAAAGAGGAAAAGGTTTTTTTATTACCTGCAATCCTTGCAAACTGCATCATGTATGCCGCAAACTCATATCTTAGTGCATGGCAGAGATTGAGAAGGTTCAGTCTACTAATTCCCATAGGCGATCATTTGTTACTGGGAAGGCACATGTCAAGGGGTATAAAAAAAGAAATGAACAAGAGAGAGATAGCACCAAGCAGAGACAGATTCTTCCTTCCAGGAATAATAGAAGAGAGCCAGGTGGATTACAATTGTTTCTACACCTAGGTTTCTTAAGGATGTTTCTAGTCTGTATCCTAGGTTTTCAGGAAGAAATGAACGTTCATATTGGGTGATTAGTGCTGTAACTGAGCTTAGTAGATGGTTGGTATTGAACTTAGCAGAGTTTTTGACATTAATGTTTCAATTGGGCATGTTTAAGCATCCACTACCATTGCAAAGAAGTGAACACTAGCATATAAAGAGTGACAGAATAATTATATGACCCTGTTTTGCAATCATGAAACTACATTGGTTTTTAACTCTATTTTTACAAGTCTTAGTAGTTGAGGAATTTACTTTGAATAGTAGTCAATTGACAGTGTAGGCAATTGAATTCATAAACTAGGTTTTACTTAGAAGTTGGCATAAAAATAGTGACAGAAAAATTATAGGACGAATATGATATCTTGTGGCAAATTCCATAAAGTTAGTGGAAACCACAAAACTTTAGATTGTGTGCCAGGTATCAATCTGGTAAGCATCTACACTTATTCAATTGTTAACTTAAATTCTTCACATGTCAACTAGTGGATGATAATTTGCCAGTTCGAGTGTTTTAAAATTTAGATACGTCAATGTTCCTAGCTATAAATACTCATCAAAAAACAAATGTTCCTAGTTATAAATATTTTGAGATAGAAATTCCTTTCATACAACACAATTGTTAATGAATCATAGAAATCTGGGACAGATTATAATATGCAATTTCATATACATATGAGCAGAACATATACAACCAGATTGTTGCAAGTAAACAATGAAAGTACCTATCAAAATGGTGCATACATCTTGGCAGACTTATATTAAAAAAAATAACCTCATCAATGAGCAAAAAGAGCCAAAAATGCTTAGGGCAATTTTGGTGGTGAGTAGGCTCTTTGAAGAAAAACCCAGGATTATCTAGCATCATAAAACATAGCATGATGGCAGTGCAGTAATATAAATAATTGATAATTGAAGTGTCTTCTGTTTAGAATTTTCCTTCTTTCCTTCCGAATCTTTATGCTTTTATTTTTTGCAAGAATAAAAGCCTCAAAGTAAGTGGTTCAGAAAAATTTGGCCCAGAAAGTTACTAAGAATCCATCAGATTCTATCAGATCGTAGGAAACTCACACAGCACCAAGGATCCAACCCTTTAAATGAATCATGAATAAGAGAAATTTTATTCTTTTTCTATTGCAGGGAGGGACTCAAGTAGGCCAGTAAGATATTTTAATAGGATGTTGAAATGGTAATCAGAAGTAATTATTGTTGTATTTATTAGGATTGGGTCAATCATTTGCTTAACATTAGTCTTCACACTCCATTTCAAATCTGGCACTCTTCTTATACTGAATGTCACCCAATCAACGATGTTGGCTATAATTTTAGGCTTTTGGAATTCAGATGGTTTTTTATTTAACCATTGCAGACGTTGAGATTGGGTCATTACTCATTAACACAGAGATATATATTAATAGACAGTTTTCCAATCCCAAAATGTTATCTGAATTGCACAAAATATCAGATAATATCAATTGTTATGAACAAAATATTACACCAGAACAAAACATGGACCTGACTCACCTGTTCAACTTGAGAAACATTTTACTTTCCCTAGCTTCCTTGATCAAGTAGTGAAACTTCCTTTATAGCAAAAAAAGATTACATCAATGTACAACGGAAGGAAAAAACAAAAATAAGCATATTGACAAAGGAAAAAAGATAGTGTTGCCATGACTGCTCTTAAGGTGGACCACTAGTTCCTAACCAACCACAGCCAATAATAGGAACAATTATCCATATTTTATGTAACGAATTCCCATAAGGAGACAACCAATGATCTACTTCACCGTTCAAAACAATACAATACCAAAATTCGATTTTTTTTTCTAACATCTAAAATCTACAACTCCTTAGTTCCACATCAATTAATGTCAGCATCAGAGATCGCTTTAGGCATGATACCAGAATGAACACCAATATCTGGAGAGTGAAAGCTAAAAGGAAATAGGGAGAACTCTTTGTCACTGAAAAATCAAATGTACGAAACAGCATAAAAAATGCCCAAAATAAAATTTCTGAAAATATCAATTTTTTAAAAATGAATTGAAGATAAGTTTGGGTTGAACCACCTATGGTTCCCCTCTGTTTTCCCTTTTAGCAAAATCAAAGGCTCAATTACCATGAGAATTGAGCCAAAAAACAAATAATTTAAATAATAACTTCTTTCTACTCATCATACCATATCTACATAAGGAAGTTTACTTTTTGGTAAAAAATCTATGTGCAAACCATAAATTTTTTATTCTAAAATGCTAACACATGCTTATTTAAAAAATATCATTGTATTAAGGGATATGATGATATCTCTAACACATTTATATTTAAAACAGATTTATAAATTGATGGCATGTGTATAAGCATGTCTATAATATAAGCATGTGTATGATATTTATAAACAGATTTTTTTTTTCATATAACCATGTGTATACTAAATGGTATGATGGCAGTGTGGTAATATTAACTGAAAATTGAAGTGTCTTCTGTTTAGAATTTTCTTTCTTTCCTTCCTAATCTTTCTGCTATATGTTTCTGTTTAATCTAAGTGTTTGTATGTCAAGTATTTTTTACCTTTCTAATCTTCTAACCACTGTTGTTGTTACAGCCTTCATATAGCAATGGGACATTATAAAATTTTAATTTTTAATGATTTATCTTTAAGTCATTTGCTGGGATTGAGTCTTTACCAATTAACGTGCATTCAACTCTTATCTTCATAAACAGACACATTTGACACAGGATTTAATGACCAAATAATGCGATCACTGCTACACCTCAATGGAAAAAGAATAAGGAGAAGTAGCTATGGCTTAAAAAAATATCTACTGACCTTACCATCACTAACTTAAACAATATTTAAGCTGCAGCTCCTTTAGATCTAAATCATGCGATCATAAGTCATAGATTTCACAAAATATCAAGCCAAGCATACAAATTATCATCACCCATTTGCAAAATATTACTAAGAAAGAAACATAAAATTAGCATCTAAACTCAAATCAATCAAAAATAATAAAAACTCAGATCAATCAGTAATAATCAAACCTAAAGTTTTCTATTTTTCTTCTCGAGACCATGATTAGCAGCTCAAGCAAGACATTAAGAAATTACAAATTCAAAATCTAAACTTATATTCTTGAATATATTTACATAAATTAAATATATATAATAGACCAAAATCTAAGGCTATCACAATAAGTGAGACAGTATATAAGAACTTGTCTTCTACCATTTTACTCCATATCTTTCAATATTTTATTTCTTGATAGTAAATGTGGTATAAATTGAAGCATGATGTGTGTATACAGTTACATCTGTATGTGAACCTTTAACACTCCTCACAAACATATCAACATCTTGGATCTTTGCAAGTTCATCCTAATCATGGGTTGCATTCCCAGTTAGACATAATTAATTTTAAATCCCAGTCGATCAGTTTCATTTCCAAAAATACCTGCTTTTCAATGCACATGACCATGACTTGTAATAAATGAGACTCAGTCCCTTATTTTGGTGGTGCTGCACCCCATAAACCAAACACAACAAACAATATCATCCTATGGCAAGTATCGAATCACATTTAGTCCTAACATAAAAGCATGTTCCCCCATACCATGATCCAAGGCAGCACTCACAACAACATGCCTTCCTCAAGGCCCAAGTGCATGTAGGCAACATTTGGCATCATCAACAATAAATCAATTAATTGGTATCGACTACATCACATGAAGAGAAGAGAAATGGAGAAATAAAAGGAAATATAAAGCAGTTTGTGAAAAATACTGATATTTATGGGAAAAAATCAAAGCTTTGAACTCAAGTAATAATGTAAATGACTTATCAAAATCGATAGAGTTCAGATCATGGCAGCGAGGTGTACTGGATGATTTATGCTATGATATGGGTCATGAGTTTATTTCGCAATTCAACCAAAATCTCAGGAAAATGCACAAGCGTATCATCTTAGACATATGTAGTATATGTATAAAACCTAGTCTTATCCCCCCATCACAGCTTGACAAAAAAACTCAGAGAAATATAGGAATATAACAAAAACAGGGCTGTCAATGGAAAGAAGGTTGCAAATTTATACCATTTGTATCGATTTCACAATACTCTTCTCGGTTGAAGGTAAATCAAGCAATCTTCGAGAATTGACTTCTGGGACGTTTCACAGAACCACGAAGAAGATGAGAATACTGAGCACGGGAAGGCTAGCTAGGGATAGCTTGATCTTCTGCAAATGCCCAAATTCCAGAAACCCTAAGGCAGCAAGTACCAAACACCCTAGGCACTTGAGGGTTTTGTCATTGCTGAATCGAAAGAACCTAATAGTAGCGATGCTACTCGATGGGGGAGAAGAGCAAATGGACATTCACGAATAACGCCCGAGTCTTCTTCGAGGGAGGAGGGAGAGTTCGACGGGTCATCTTCGACAGAGGTGCGAAATCGGGAGGAAGGGAAATGGTTAGAACTTGGGATGAAGGAGGAAGGTTGCCATTGATTTAACGGGAGGTGACGGGAGGTGAAGGTTCGGCCATGGCAGCGCGAGACAATGAAAACCTAGCTGGGTTTGGACGGGAAATCATGAAGGGAAATGGTGAGAACTCGGGAAGGAGGGAGACGAAAAGGAGAGGGAAAGGGAGGGGGAAACGAAATGAGGGAAGGGAGAGGGAGAGGGAGAGGGAGGGAGAGGGAAGGAACTCGGGAAGGAGGGAGACGAAAGGGAGAGGGAAAGGGGAGAAAGGAAGGAAGAGACGGAATGGGAATGGGAATGGGAAAGGGAAAGTGAATTAAAGTCCCGTGAATTAAACGGTGCCGTTTTGCAATTTGGCCACGTCAGACTCGTTTGCACGCCGACTGCAGTCTACTGACTGCATCTAGGTTTTTCCAAAAAAAAAACAGAAGCTTCAAAATTGTCCGGTCTCGTCACCCAACTTCAATATAATGTAATAGTACAGTATTTACAGTTTTGCACTCATGTGGCTATTTATTTACCACAAATACTTATAAAACAAAAATCGAAAAATAAAATAATATAAAAGGGCATAAAACGATGAAAGATCTTTAAAGTTACTTTTACCTTCTTCTTCGGTGCCGACTGCTCTACTGCTTCTTCTGTTCTTCAAAAGTCGACGCCTCAAATGCATCGATGGAGTGGCCTCAAGGCAAATACAAGTAAGATAGTTTAAATTGTAAGAGAGATTTAGAGTTTGAAATGAAAGATTGAAATTGAGAGAGATGAAACAAATTCCGTAAGCGTCATGTATAAAAAGAGGATTTTTATATTATTATTATTATGTTTACAGATAAATTGTAACGTTATTTTTTTGCCTTTAAAGTTGTAATTATTTATTGTGATTTTTAATTTTTCTAAGTGAATGTGGAGTTTATTTAAAATTCATTGAATGTGGTTGTAACCTTCTTTTTTTATTATTACAGAATGTATAATTGATTTTTTTTTTTAATTTTTAAGATTAATCGTCTGTTTAGTTTAGATAATTTTTTTTATATTTATTTTAATAATAAATTTATTAATATTTTTTTTTTTTACCTTTTTCATTGTGAGGGCTTGGGCAAGCGCCTATTCCGCCTAATGGATGGGCCGGCCTGATCTTATATGGTACTGTATGGATGTTTTAAAGAGAAATAATTCTTACGAAATGTCTCTATAAAACTTATAACAAACACGAGAATCTCATATTTTTAAAAATATTTTAGACTTCAAATCATTATCAAATGTAGGTACACTTACATTCTTAAAAGGGAAAATCTGGGATCGGATGGGCTGTTAGGTGTAAAAAAACAGCCCGCCAATCAATAATCGACATGTCCGCAGACATAACAAATTAGAGACTAAGTTGTGCCACACCGAATCGCATACTAATAAGGAAATTCTCCAGCTTACCCAGCTTTCAAGAAGGAAAATTCTTTCCCATCTCTAATCTTGTTAAATACGTATTCCACGGTCTAGTTTATCAAATCTCAATAAGAACAAGGAAGATCGGGGTCCGGGACCGCTCCGACGATCAATTCAGTTTTAGAGAGAAAATATATGGGAGTTTGTCTGAGAGAATTGTCAGAAAATGTACCTCTCTTCGAATTTTTCTTAGCTTTATTTATAGGTGTTCCTTTTGAAGGAGGGTTTTTACGATAAAAGATTTATTAATCGGGACATCACTCGATCGTCATCCTCGAGAGAAAAAAAAAAAAAAACTGATTTGATTCGGTCGGTCTTGTCGCGTTAATTGGGTATCCCTCTAATTAATGCTCAATTAGACCCTTTTGGAGAGGGACATTAAATGCTGCTCTATCTTTCTTCAATCTAGTAATTAATGATGTGTGTTTATAGTGTCTCCGCATTTAAGAGGGGAAATCTGTAGACCGGCGATTGTCTGGTTGTTCATAAATGCGGGAATAATCTTGATGTGAGGCGGATCCAGGAGATATACAATAACTGTCGTTTTAGCTTTAGCGTATCCTCGAAACTGATTTAATCTCACCCTTTCGATCCGGGATAACCAACAACTTGGACCATCTCCGGTTACAGTTCTCCTAGTTGAATTCAAACACCGTGTGGTGATGGATGCAGATCACGGGCCTTGGGCCTAACAGTCCTTTTGGGCTCAGGGTTGTCGAGTTGGCCACCCTTTCAAATCTCTTTCATACATCACATTTTTTTAATTTTTTAATTTTTAATTTTTATTAAATATGTGATATATAAATAAGGAATAAAAAAATATTAATTAATTTAAAAAGAATAAATTTTTTAAAAAATTAAAAAAATTAAAAAAATTAAAAAAAATTAAAAAAAAAATATTGTGTAGAAAACGTTGTGAGTTGGGTAGAACTTTCGTTTTTTTAAATATTTAATGACATCACATCAAAATCAAAATAAAACTAAAATGTTTAAAAATAAATTATTTTAATCCATAATTGTAAACAAATTGTTACCAAATTGTTGGTATATCAATTTTATTTAAGAATTGAATAATGACATCTTTTCGAAGAGAAAAAGAGGAGGCAAGGCAAAGTGTTAACCTTGTGCTTCGTATGCATTTGAGCCAAGTTTCAACAACTTAAGTTTTATAGACTTGGACTTATATAAACGAAGAAGAAGATTGGGAGAGAGTAGTCTTGTAGGCTAGAGAGTTTTCGATACCAAAATTCTGTATTTTGGAAGCTTGCGAATTATTAAGAGAGTTTAGAGAATTTTCTTATATATGAGAGTTTCTATTTATATTGAGAACCTGGAGGGATATATAATGTCTGTTTCTGTGGAGCTTATGTCCTTTTAATTATTTTCTTTGTCAGAATTTTTTAATGCGGAATATAATCTAAATAGTGATGCCATTAATACAATGTGATTTTCTTATTTGTTTTGTTGTTTAAGAATATTTTATAGTTCATTGATAGAAGATAAATAACTCTCCTCACTTCCTGTCCGCTTGTCTGGACAAGTACTCAACCTGAGTCGTTTGGGAGAACCCAGGGTGACGAGTCCCATTCCCATGCTGTCTGCTTCACTTGTAAGGATTGCATCGAGGTGCGTTCCTCCATAGGTCTAGCGCCCTTTGAGCATTAGCTCTACTAATTCATGTATGAGCTAGGCCAATAATCATGTTTGTGTTAGGCTGGGCCTTCGAGGCTTGTTCCCTTATTGTTTTTCCGAGTCCAATTACTTGGGCTGCAAAGGGAAAAATTACCTTTTAGTTATCTTGCCAATTCCAGTTGGACTCGTCCGACAGAAATTCCTTTTAGATTTTAGTCTCTTCTGCCAGTGTTGTTGTGGTGGTTTTGAATCCATACGTCGGACTCCGAGGTTCTAGGTAATTTGTTGTCGTTTAGCGTTCCCTAGCAACACTCTCCCTATTGTTTTTACCGTCATGTATTCTGACAAGTACACTTGTATTGGCACGCCTTTTGACCCAACCTAACCCGTTTGCTGTTGTTATCATCCTTTTAATCTATTTATATACTAGAAAAATTTGATTACCATTATATACATAAATCATTAGAGGGGTTTAGAAAAAATCATCCACCAATTTAAGGATGCATGAAGATCAAAGAAATAATACTACTATTTGACCAAGAATAAAAAAAAAAAACCCATTTGAGGGGCTTAGAGAAAATCAGAGCTATTAAATAACTCATAAAGTAGGATTATTTCACGAATGATGATAGTCTTACATTAAAGGTTTGCTGCATTATATACTGCTGTATTGCTACTTCTGCTTAAAATATGGTCATATTCTCTAACTGGCTGTATGTACAAAGAAGCTTTGGGGGACCTCTCTCTCTGTGTGCACGTCCATGCGCAATTAAAAACTATCCACTTAGGTAAGCAATGGCATTCGATTTTGTGGGAGAAGATAGTTTCTGTGGAAGGAAGTATATAAAACGAAGCCGTTCCAAAGGGGGATTAGACCAGTTTTCAATCATCTGATATTAACCAATCCTAACCATAGTGTTTCGAAAATAAAATTCCTTTTCGATTCTTTCATTCCGTTTCGGGTAATTTGGGTTGGACGACATTTTAAAAACAAATTCGGGCCAGTTTGGGTTAAATGCAGAGTCCTAACCATGCATGATCAAGCTGATTCAAAGCAAGAAGACACATCGAGAGGTAACTAATTAATGTATTAAGATGATGATCTCTTCAATCTCATAGGCTAATTTGTCTTTTTAATTGTTATTATTGTTTTAATTATTTTAATATATAGTCTGTGAACTATAAAAGTAATTAGCATTATACATGTTAAATTATACTTAATAAAATTATTAAAACTAATTAGGGGCCGGTCAGGGACCTACTCTCGTTTATTCCATCTAATTTAGGGGTGTTCATCCGGGTTTTAGATTCCCAAATCCAGAACCCGGATTCAAAATTTCTTTAAATATTTAAAAAAAATAAAAAATGTTAAGAAATAAATAAAATTTTAAACCGGGCCGGATAGTACCCGGCCTGGATGAACACCCCTAATCTGATCTACTTAATTCGTTCAATGAACTCGCAAATTCCTATGCCCATTTTGAATGTAAAATAAATCACTATAGTGATTAAGATCAAGGGTCATAAAAAAACATAAGAAAACAAATTGGCTTTTATATTATTACTATTATTTTTAGATATAAAAAATTCAGACCCTTTCATTTATTTTTTCTTTGTTTTCGTGAATTGTTTTTTTTTATTTTTCAGATTTGAAATTTGGCAAGGCATGAGGAACTAATAGATGGAGCTTTAGGCCCCATACCGATTCAAAGTTGATTTTAACTCATCTTATTTAATTATTATAATTTTTTTAAATTGTCACATAAAATTTAATAAATAACTCAATTTTTTCAGATCTCAAAATAAAGTAAAAAAAGAATAAGGGGTATTTATATGTATTTAAAAGATTTGGCACTTTTCATAAGGAATGAGGGAGATTTTCTGACCTTTCTGATCAAGTCTTTATTAAGCCTCAATATGTAGCTGTGTGAATTCAGGTTATCTATCTAGTGCCCTTAGATCTTCATATAAAAAAAAAAAATCTATAGAAATGAGATAAAAGATGAAATCACAAACTTTATTGAATATTGCTAGAAAATTAAACCAAAGACTTATCCTGAAAAAAAAATTAAAATTGTAGTTCTTAAATCCATTTTTATAATTGAAAGCAGAATGGTGTTCAACTGTTTTCTTCATGTGGGTGTTGGACAAGAATGAGCAACATCAAGAGCATTGATTGTTACAAAAGAGGCCGTCAGAATGCCCATATCACATTTAAAACAAATTATTTAGTCTGGTGCTCAAAGCTATTAAATAAAGCAACTATTGTGTCACTGAAAATACATGATCAAACAGTTGGTCAAGAGAAGTTACCTGGCTATTTGATAATACTTATGAAAACCAGATACCATTAACATCTGCTTAAACAGTTAGGGACTTTGAGGCAAAGCATAGAATGCTCCTGACTTCAAAATAGACATTAGTGTGAAGAGGCCTGCCTCCAGGCCACAAAGCAAGAAGCACAAGAAAGAGAGATACATGTGAAGATTTATGGTTCTAGTTTGCGTCTTTGGTCGTTGCAAAGCACTCTCAAATGCTCAAAGGCACATGTTAGGCATTAAGTAGTGTAGATGGGGCTAGTCTCTTTCGCGCTCTAAAATCATCCCATACCGCTCGGCCTACATCTCATCATGATCTTGAAGATTAAGGTTGTGTTTGGATGTCTTGAACTGAGCTGGATTGAATAAAGTAGAATCTTATAAGTATTTTGGGATGTGAAAAAGTAAATTTTTTTTATTATATTTTGTATAAGAATTTGAAAAAGTATATTAAAAGTTAAAAAAATTGTAATGATAAATGATGTGAGTTGTGAAGGATTTAATACTATATGGTTGCAGTAGTTTTTTTCATCCCAAATTCAAAGCAAAGGTGGCAAAAATGACATTGCTGCTGATTTCATAAATAAAATCATACCACAAATAAATAAATTCATATTAACAAATAAATAAATCAATCAATTAAACTAAAGAAAATGTTTACCGAGAGTGTTGTAAACGGTGATTTTATGATGAGAAATACTCAATAAAACACCTATATAATTTTCGGATTTCAGAGGGGTTTTGAAGAGGAGACGTTCTAGTTCGAGTTGAAGAGAAGAAACAAGCAAAGCAGAGTAGTTAAACACACGGTTTTAGACCCAAAACAGAGGAAGGTAACAAGAATTGATTTTCGGAGTGGTTTTCCGCATAGTTCGATGACCATATATATAGCGGAAAACGCTGGTTTTTGGGTGGGAAAAATCACATGAAAGTTTACCAACATCAAGCCAAAACAACCAATGCTGAAAAGAAGAAGAATATTTTAGCTTTTCGGGTGAAAACTTGTAGCAAAACGTGGCTGGAAGCTCACGGTTTCAGACCATATTCTGGGCACGTATACCACGGATCGGACAGAGAATCAGAGGGAAATATTCATCAACACACAAGGAAAATGATGGAGTGATGCGTGTAAATTAAACCGATGAAAGCTGAAATGAATTGACCTAAGATTCACGGCTATACACGGACGAAAACAGGGGAGATGAGAAGAAGACAGAGAAGAACAGAAGAAGAAGAAAAAGAAAGGAAAAGTGAAGAGGAAGACGTTGCGTGCGGGAAATGAAAAACACCTGGGTTCATTAAACCCATCCAAAAAACGTCGCCGTTTGCTTCTGTAGGAAGAGCCAACGCATGAAGAATTCAAGAATCCTGGTTTCACTATAATACTAACTCAAACGGCAACTGTTTGAGACAATGAAATGGCTGGGTTAAGGGCTATACGGGCTGGGTTTTAAAAACTAAAACTAATTTAACCCAAAACACTAACACATATATCTATATATATTTAAAAGCCCAAACCGAAAACACATAACATAAATTAATTAAACACATTATTCAAAATAAAATAATTTACAACACTTTAATTTAAATGCCAACATAATAAAATGATGATATTAATTTAAGTATTAAATTAAATGCATCACAATATAATACTATGAGAAAACAAATTAGCTTACTTTTTAAACACGAAAATAATTTTAAAAGAAGATGAAATATCTAAATATTTTATACACAAGTACAATAAAATATTATTAATATCAACCAACTCATAATAGAATATTTATATTAATGAACACTACATATTTAATATTACATTACAAAAGTAGTAGAATTTATGGGTCTTCACAAAGATTTCATTTGTCAACAATATCAAGCGGATTTGATTTTCTGCTGAACCGATAATATTAGACCTCAAAACTTTTACAACTTTTATCATATATAGATGGTTTCCAATGTTATTTCCACCGTATATAAACAAGTTCTCCTTAATAATACCGAATGAGGAGAATAAAATTTTAGATGAAAATATTATCATATTCTCTCTAATATATTATTTAGATAGAAATCATGTTTAAATTCGTAATCTGTTATATATGCTGAAATAATGTTTACCTATTACTTGAAATACTAATACATATTATTAGGGGAAGTTTAAGTATTATTGTAAGTATCAGATTTTTACTAAATCTGTCAATCAGATATTATCTTATACATTTTCAAATCATTTAGAGATTATTGCAATTCATGAAAACAAGTTTAGAGTGTATTTTGATTGAAATCAATGATTCTACATATTTAAGAAAAGTGCGGTCTTCTTATGATCAATGATAGTCCAACAATTTAATACGAAAATAATACTACTTATCATTCAAATTAAATGAGGATATATCAAAGATACGATCAAGTGATAATCTAGTAGATTTATTCACGAAAGTATCACCAACTTTTACATTCAAGAAAATTGTGCAGAATATTAAAATGTGAAAACTCAAAAATCTATCGTCATGCACTTTTCAATAGGAGTAAAAGTCTTGAATACTTGTGCTGATTGTACTCTTTTTCTTTCGCTAAGCTTTTGTCCTACTGGATTTTCCTTTGCAAGGTTTTAATGATGCAATCTTAAAACACTTATGAATACATGAAAAGACTGTACTCTTTTTCTTTTGTCATTGGTTTTTCTTTCTACTAGATTTTTTCTTATTAAAATTTTAACGAGGTAGATTCTTTATGTGTGGTAATTCAAGAATGAGTGTTATAAATTATTGAGGGCAGCCCCTGTCCCCCTTAATTATTTTGTGAATGATCCCACTACCATTATTTTAAGTCTTGTACAGTAACCTGCATCGTAATTTCAACGCTTATAAATATGAGTTTCAGTTATTATAAAATTTATAAGAAAATATATAGAAAATTTATAAATATGGGTTTCAGATAGTTTTTTAAGAGGCTTTTTTTATATTTCTTTTGTAATAGTAATAATTTTTTTTTTAATTTTATAACAGTAACATAAATTATCAATAATAATAATAAAATAAATCAATTATTAATACTAATAAAAAATTATATATAGAGTACATAAAATTTGAAATCTGACAGAAAGGACGAGAAGAAATAATGTAGAAAAGAAAGGAAGCCATGCGTGGTCCCAATCGGAGACAAGAATGAATCTTTTCCAAGGAACAACCAGCTGAGGTTGATGAGTGGATTTGGGCTTAGCTTCAGCAAGAAGGAGGGCTCGGCCGACAACACAAAAGGCCTTGGAATCACTCGGAAACCAGAACCGAAAGGTGCCATTTTTTCTATATATATTCGCATGTCTCTTGGGGTGGTATTCTCCTTCACACTTTCTTTGATTTGTAAATCGTTTGTTGACTTGTTCTGGAAATTCAGAAAATTGGAGCTAATTTATGGTTTCGAATTTGGGTAATGAAACTCAGATGAATCGATTGTTCTCTCTATCTTTTGAATTTCTTATCAAGCAAACGGAAACGCCTTCTTACAGTTTGTTTGGCCACGTTTTAGAAAATCCAGAAAGATCTCCCCAGCAACAACCACTAAAAATCTATTCACAAAAATGGAGATCAATTCAACCGAGCCTTTAAGAAAGAACGTTGTGACTCCCTCAAATGCCCAACCCATGGAGTTTCTTCTACAATTGCACTGTTTTCGTCCCTCAAACTCGATTGACGTCACTGCCAATAATTGCGGGTTTGTGGCCTTTTGTGGGTAGACAAAGATGCAGTCGTTGGTACATTTATACACGTGGAAGGATGTGTACGCGGTGGTTATCCCAACCGTGTACAAGCAGAGTTTTCCTAAGATGAAACCATAAAGGGTTTTCTTTCAGCCATGCCAAACGGCGTCGTTTCGGAGCAAGGGGCTGGGCCCTCCAAAGCCCAACATACACAGGCAAGCGGCCCAGTAGCAAGAGACTCACAAACACAACAATTGGGCCCAAAACGAAAATAGACTAAGCAAGAAATACAAAGGGGCACATTAAAAAAAAAAATCATAATAATAATAAGAAGACACAATAATATAATTATTTTAAAATAAAGGAACCAATATTAATAATTAATAATATAATAATAAACACTAAAACAAAGGATCTCACAGTTATTTTTAATCGATCTATATACTAGAAATATTTTATTACCATTATATACATAAATCATTGGAGGGGCTTAGAAAAAATCATCCCCCAATTGAAGGATGCATGAAGATCAAAGAAATAATGCTACTATTTGACCAAGAAAAAAAACCATTAGAGAGGCTTAGAGATAATCAGAGCTATTTAACTCATAAATTGGGATTATTTCCCTGTGCTCCCCACGAAACAATGAAGTTTTCAAGAAAGAAAAAAGCTGAAATCTTACAAATGCTGCTTTCTACTTTATGGGTTTTAAAGCTTCATTTCTCATATATATTTTTCAAAGCAATTGACCAGTCCGGATTTTACGTTTCCAAATTCCACCCAGGATGAGTTTTGAAGAATAGTTAACGAAAAAAACAGATGAATTAAGGAACCGCAACTGATCAAGGATATTAAAAGAGAAAAAACATTGGCAAAAGCTGTACATCCTTTAAAATGGAAATGGAACTACTTTTCTGAATGAGTAGAGAAAATGGAACTATTTTAAACACAAATAATAGGAATCATGTGTCTGCTTAACGGGACATCAATTATTTGGAAACAAGAGAAATAATATATACAAATCCCAAATATATATGTTAGTTTCTTTGAGTACACAAGAACAGATTTCTTGTAGTATAGAAAACAGGTTTCAGGTTACCTTGTCCAGAAATGATTTGGTAAGCAAAATAAACATTGGAAACGCAAGATGAAAGAAAAGAAAGAAAATAGAAAGCAAGAACACAAGATTTAACGTGGTTCGGCCTTAATGGCCTACATTCACTGCAGGAACCCTAGGAGATGTTTTATTCACTGAAAAAGAGATAACAATCTTACAGACCAAGAGAAACCAAGCCATCAGCTCAGACGTTTCATCTCTGAGCTCAGCCACACAGCACGGGTTAGCAAAACCCTAACCCTAGCCTTAAGCTTCCAGACCTTCAGCTCTCTCTCTCTCTCTGTATCTCGATTACAAAGCGGCAGAAAAGATCTCATCCTAGGTCTAGAGCATTCGAGCAGTATATATATCACCCAATCCAATTACATAAATGTCCTCAGCTAGTTAAAATAATTACAGACAGAACAAGTAAACAAATACAAGCCGCAGGATCAAGTCTCATAACATCATCAACACTGAAGCTTGACACGTGCACCTCACAAATCTCCACCTTGGCAAGCTTGCATCTCTTCTCCTTTACAGCTCCATCTCCTTCTACAGTTCCTGCAATTCCCCCTAATGGGTACTAGCAATTTTCTAAGTTAATTAAACCCAAACAGTGTTTAAACTTGATGGAAGGTACAGATTTAGTCATAATATCTTAGGGGTTATCCTCAGTAGGTATTTTCTCAACTCTTATGTCTCCTGAGGATATAACATCTCTAACAAAATGTAGCCTTACATCTATATGTTTTGCCTTCTCATGAAATACTTGATGTCTAGCTAAGTGAATGGCACTTTGATTGTCACAATACACAGTGACACTGCCAGTCAACATTCCTAGTTCTAGACTCAAACCCTTTAACCATAAAGCCTCCTTGAAGGTTTCAGTCATAGCAATATATTCTGCTTCAGTGGTAGATAAAGCCACCACTGATTGTAGATTTGCTTTCCAGCTTATAGCTCCACCCAAAAACATGAATATCATGCCGGAAAGAGACTTCCTGGTGTCTATATTTCCAGCATAATCTGAGTCCACAAAACCATTCAAACTCCTATCAGTTAAATCACGATCCCCAAATTTTAACCCCAAACATTTGGTTCCTGATAGATATTGAAAAATACACTTTAATGCATGCCAATGTGGTTTTCCAGGTTTACTCATAAACCTACTTACTAAACTCATAGCATAGGTCAAATCTGACCTAGTACATACCATGGCATACATCAAGCTCCCTACCATGCTAGTGTAAGGGACTTTATTCATAAACTCAATTTCATCATCAGTTTTAGGTGCTTGTGTGACTGACAGTTTAACATGGTGACCAACAGGAGTAGTAACAGTTTTAGTGTTAACCATTTTAAATCTGGTTAACACTTTGGAAATATACAATTTCTGAGATAAATAGAGAATTCTTTTATTTCTATCCCTATTTATCTCCATACCCAGAATTCGTTTAGCTTGACCTAAGTCCTTCATCTCAAATTCAGCCTTTAACATACTCTTAACTTGATTAAGACTAATTATGTCCTTACAAGCTAATAACATGTCATCAACATACAATAGTAAGTAAATGATATTTCCATCACAACTTTTATAGTAAACACAACCATCAAAATTACTCCTACATAAGTCATTTTCAATCATGTAGGCATCAAACCTTTTATACCATTGTCTTGGGGACTGTTTTAAACCATACAAGGATTTATTTAACAAACATACATGATCCTCACTGAGATCAGTGTAAAACCCTTCAGGGGGCTACATGTAGATTGTTTCAGGAAGGTTACCATGCAGAAAAGCTGTTTTAACATCAAGTTGTTCTAAGTGTAAATCATTACAAGCAACAACAGAGAGTAAAAGTCTTATTGAATTATGTCTTACCACAGGAGAGAATATCTCATTATAGTCTATTCCCTCCCTCTGAGTGAACCCTTTTGCAACCAACCTAGCCTTATACCTAGGGAGTTCTACACCAGGGATCCCTTTTTTCCTTTTAAAGATCCATTTGGATCCAACCAATTTCTGTTTCTTAGGTTTAGGAACCATATCCCATGTTTTATTCTTTATCAAAGACTCCATTTCTTCTTGCATAGCAAGAATCCATTTATCATCCTCTTTAGAATTCATGGCTTCCTTGAAGTTCCTAGGTTCCTGTTCTACCTCAGTTTCAGCAACAGATAGGGCAAAGGCTGTTAATTCAGCTTGCCCAAACCTTTGTGGAGGTTTTATAACCCTCCTCTCCCTATCCCTTGCAAGGAGATAGGTATTTTGTATCTCCAGGTCTCCAATGTCTACCCTGTCAGTTTCTGTTTGGTCAGCTTCCTCATTCTGTTTATCAGTAGAGTTGGAGGGTTACTCCACCTCAAACTGTATATCAGTTTTAGGGTCAGCCCTTTCCTGGTCAGGAGAGTTATCTGGCTTCCCTGCCATTTGGTTTTCATTAAAAATAACATCCCTACTGATTATACATTTCTATCTGCCAGGTTCCATAACCCACAACTTATAACCTTTAACCCCTTCTGGATAACTTACAAATATACACTTAAGAGCCCTTGGTTCTAGCTTATCAGTTTTATAATGTGCATAGGCTACACAACCAAAAACTCTTAAGGTTTGGTAATTTGTAGGTTTTCCAGACCATAGCTCTTGAGGAGTTCTATAACCCAAAGCAGAGGATGGGCAACTATTAATTAGATGAACAGCAGTGGCTACAGCCTTTACCCAGAATGTTTTGGGCAACCCTGAGGTTGCCAGCATACACCTAACCCTCTCTAGGATGGTTCTATTCATCCTTTCAGCTAGGCCATTCTGTTGAGGAGTTTCCTTAACAGTCTTATGCCTTATTATCCCCTCAGCTTTACAGAAGTCATTAAACTCAGTAGATAGGTATTCAAGACCATTGTCAGTTCTCAAAGTTTTAATCTTTCTGCCCACTTGATTTTCAACAAGTGTTTTCCATTCTTTAAATTTTTCAAAAGTGTTACTCTTTTGTTTAAGAACATACACCCACACTTTCCTAGAACAATCATCAATTAAAGAAAGGAAATACCTAGCCCCACCATGTGAGTTAACCTTTGCTGGACCCCATAAGTCAGAGTGTATGTAGTCTAGGGTTTGTCTTGTCTGGTGTATAGCTTTCTTAAAGCTTACTCTTGTGGATTTGCCTAGTACACACTGTTCACAGAAGAGTAAATCTCCAAGTTTTTTGTCTCCTAATAGGCTCTGTTTTTCCAGTTCCCTAAGGCCCTGCTCACTGACATGCCCTAGTCTTTTATGCCATATGAGAACTTGGTCTTCAGTTCTGTGTGTGACAGGTGATGCCTCACCTATCACTGTTTTCCCCATAAGAGTGTATAACCCATTCTTTAAGACCCCTTTCATTACAGTCAGAGATCCTTTACTGACTTTTAAGGTTCCATTGTCAGATTTAAAAGAGTATCCTGATTTGTCTAATATACCCAGAGAAATTAGGGTTTCTCTTCAGTTCTAGAATATATCTGACTTCCTTTAGCAGTTTTTCAAACCCATCACACATCATTAATCTCACATTTCCTATGCCTTGGATTTTACAAGTTTTGTTGTTACCTAAAATAACACAACCACCCTCTAGTGTAGTGAAGTTTTCAAACCAGTTTCTTATAGGACACATGTGAAATGAACAACCTGAATCTAAAATCCATTCCCTACCAGAATCCACTTCTGAGACATTTAACACTTCAGCACTATCATATCCATCTTCTAAGACTACTACTGCCTTTCCCTCTTCCCCTTTTCCAGTGTTTTCCTTATTCTTTCTATCAGGGAAATCTTTCTTGAAATGCCCCTCTTTGTGACAGGCAAAACATTTTAGGTGTTTGCCTTTTGACTTTGACCTGGATTTATAGTGTTTACCTTTCTGACCCTTCTTTTCAGGTCTGCCTCTCACACTTAAACCCTCACTAGACTCTGATTTTAACTCAGATTTCTTGTTGAGTTCTCTTGTATGAAGAACTGACTGCACTTCTTCTAAGGTGAGACTCTCCCTACCATACATCATAGTTTCTTTGATACTAGCATAGGAAGAGTCTAAAGAATTCAATAACAGAAGTGCTTGATCTTCATCTTCTATAGTGATTTCTATATTAGCGAGATCCAACAATATTTTATTGAATTGATCAAGGTGATCATCAATAGAGTTCCCTGATGACATCTTAAAGGTGTAGAGTTTTATCTTTTTATGGAGCCTATTTGCTAGGGATTTGGTCATATACAAATTTTCTAATTTTAGCCACACCCCTGCAGCCGAGTCCTCATTAGCAACCTCTTTCAGTACTTTATCACCGAGAGATAAGATAATGGCACTGTGTGCCTTTTGTAGGACTTCAGGTTTGACTCTCTCTAAGGAAGATGAAGATGGTTTCTCTTCCGACGAGGAGGAGACCATCTTCTTTTCCCCAAGAAGGGCTTCCTGAAGTCCCTGTTGCACTAGCAGGGCTCGCATCTTAATCCTCCAAAGGCCAAAATCATTTTAGCCAGTAAACTTCTCTATATCAAATCTGGCGGTCCCCATCGAAACTCAAGCTCTGATACCACTTGTTAGTTTCTTTGAGTACACAAGAACAGATTTCTTGTAGTATAGAAAACAGGTTTCAGGTTACCTTGTCCAGAAATGATTCGGTAAGCAAAATAAACACCAGAAACGCAAGATGAAAGAAAAGAAAGAAAACAGAAAGCAAGAACACAAGATTTAACGTGGTTCGGCCCTAATGACCTACATCCACTGCAGGAACCCTAGGAGATGTTTTATTCACTGAAAAAGAGATAACAATCTTACAGACCAAGATAAACCAAGCCATCAGCTCAGACGTTTCATCTCTGAGCTCAGCCACACAGCACGGGTTAGTAAAACCCTAACCCTAGCCTTAAGCTTCCAGACCTTCAGCTCTCTCTCTCTCTCTGTATCTCGATTACAAAGCGGCAGAAAAGATCTCATCCTAGGTCTAGAGCATTCGAGCAGTATATATATCACCCAGTCCAATTACATAAATGTCCTCAGCTAGTTAAAATAATTACAGACAGAACAAGTAAACAAATACAAGCCGCAGGATCAAGTCTCATAACATCATCATCACTGAAGCTTGACACGTGCACCTCACAATATATATATATATATATGCTTCGAGCAAGTCCTTTATAAAAAGTGGAGCCCACCATAAAAACGTGTGAAAATTTTACTTGTCTTGATGGGCCCATATTCTTACAAAAGGCTTGAATTTGTAGCTAACACTACTCTTGAAAATACAGTCGATATAAGTGGCTTCAAGCATATATAGGTCAAAATATGGTCATACTTTCTAACTGGTAGGTTATATTGTCGTTATTGTGGAAGAAATAATAGGAATCATACGAAGATTTGTGTATCTTCATATGCATAACAGTGTACAGAAAATTAGCATTAATGGTTTGCTGCATTATATACTGTTGTACTGCTGCTACTTATGCTTAAATATGGTCATATTCTCTAACTGGTTGTATGTACTTGGAAGCTTTAGGGGACCTCACATTTAAAACAGTCAGAATGCCCATATCACATTTAAAAAAAATTATATCGTCCGGTGCTCAAAGCTAATAAAAAGTAGCAACTATTGTGTCACTTAAAGTACATGATCAGACAGTTGGTGAGGAGAAGTCACCTTGCTATTTGATAATACTTGTAATGAAAACCAGATTAACACCTGCTTAAACAGTTGTAGACTTTGAGGCAAAGCATAGAATGTTCTTGGCTTCAAAATAGCCATTAGTGAAGAGGCTTGAAGGCCAATAAGCAAGAAGCACAAAAAAAAAAAAAAGAGAAACATGTGCAGTTCTAGTTTACGTCTTTAGTCGTTGAAAAGCACTCTGAATTGCTCAAAGGCAAATGTTAGGCATTAAGTAGCAGATGAGCTAATCTTCTTCAAGGTCTAAGATCATCCTACCGCTCCTACATCTTATCATCTTGAAAACTAATATTGCACGATTGTAGTATATCTTTCCATCCCAAATTCAAAGCAAAGGTAGCAAAAATGACATTGTTGTTGATTTAGGTGGGTTTATTACTGCTCATTTGTGTCACAGGGTATTCAAAAATCAAAATAGTTTTGAACAATGCTTTTCTCACCACTGACTTAGCCATATCAACTGCACAAATTTAGGTATTATTCCAAGTATTAGTCTTGTGTTTTGCACTATACTATTGTGACTTCAGCAATTGGTGTAGCCGAAAATTTACGACTTTATTTTTATAAGGAAAGTATCACTACAAGAGAATAGGTTTTTTAAGACAAATCATTTTTCTCAAAAAGTCTATATTTTGTCCCCAAAAGTCTTTAAAGACAAAAATTTTGTCCCAATTTTGTCTAAAAAAAGGTGTCTCAAAAAGTAAATTTCGTCCCTAAAAATGATTTTTAGAGATGAAATCTCATTTGCCCGTCCAAATCCGTTCAGACGGGTTTTTTTATTTAAGAAAAAAAAAATTCTTCTCAGAAATCCGTTCGGACAAAAATTTCAGCTGTCCGAACTCACAGTTACCGTTCGAACGGATAAATATTTGGTTCGAATAGATTGTCTGGTTCGAACGAGGTAAGCGTCCAAACAAATATTATCTATTCGAATGAATAAATTTATTGGAATTAATCTTGTTTGAATAGACTCTTTTTAGTTCGGACGAATTTTTAAATCGTAATGTATCGTTCGAACGTGATTTTTTTGTTCGAACAGTACCGCTACACAAATTCACATTTAATTAAAAGATGCATTGTTATTATAATAAAAATGTAATTTGCACATCAAATTTGTTCAAATATTGTTGTTAATCAAAATAATAAATGTACAATTAATATAAAAAATAAATTTTATGATCGTGGTGGTGGCATAGCGTTTTGGGACATCCTCTACCATTCTTCAAACATTACTCAGGTCCTTGACTCCAGTCTCTCTTCTATTTTTGACTCTAACTCCGCTGCTTTATCTAATCTGATCAACAACTCTTGTTCTTTGGACCTCAATCGTTATATCTCAAGTTGTGCTGCTTCTAACTCTTTAGTTTTGTTTTCATTGGATCTAGCCTTAGAAGAAGATGATGAACTGGAGGATGGCTTCACATAACATCTTAAGCCCCTCAAATATTCAGAACGTGATCCAAGAACTTCAAATAGGATCTAAGCATCATTGACAGATGATTTATCAGATGGATCTGTAGTAGCGTCCTTTAGAGATTTCATCTTTTCCTATAAAAAATAATAATTAAAGTTAGTATAAATAATAGGAATATTCTATTAGACTTGACTTAATATACTTAAACTTACATAATTTGTCTCAACTTCAAGACTGGTCAAAATACTCTCACGATTTTTATGTGCTTTAGTATATAAATGGGTTAGATCAAAGTGATCAGAACTTTCAACTTGCCACAAAAGAAAAACTATATTAGAAATTGAAAAATAAAAGTGCATATTTTAATATGAGACTGAAATTAGTAGTACTGACCATTTTTTTATACAAATGATGAAAAGATTGAGAACCCGCACGATAATAAATCTTTAAATTTGATTTATTTATTTTGTTCACAGCACTCCGTTGCTAAAAAAAAAAGATTATAAGTTTCAAATTCTAATACATATATAAATTTATATTAAAAAATATAAATGTCATATTACTTTATAAGCAGAATCTTCAAATAGATCACAAACTTTCACCCACTCGACTGACGGTATTGCTTGGAATGGATTTGAGCGTGCCTTTGCAACAGTGCTGAATTTCTCAAAATGTGCATGGCACCGATCTTTGTATCTCTGAAATGCACCCGACATTAGCTCCTCAACTGTTTTTCGATGCTCTCGCCGATTAAAATCTAGATCAAACTCACCCTTGAAAAAATTATAAGTGATTCGTATAAATACAATTAGTATTAAATTTGAATTTTCTTGGGATGTAGCTAATTACCAAACAACGATTTTCTATGTGATCTTTTACATCTTCAGGAACGTTAACCCAGTAGGTTGTTGATATCGGAGCATACATGCGAGTGAGGGTACCAACATAAGTAGAAAGCCATGCTTGTGAATCAATATACCCACCAGTGTGACCCTCTAATATATCAACTTGAAGTTTACCTATCTTTCTGACTTTCTCTATGCAGACACCCCTCGTGATGCCTTGCCCTTGGTGCTGGCTTACAATTACAAGTACAGTAATTAGAACAGATATATCTAATTTGGTAAATATATATTAACTCGTGTGGTAAATACCATAATTTGACAAAATATCTGGTGCTAGGTCTGGTGATGCTGGTACACTATTGCTGGCCAATGAGCGCACGAACTACTTTGTGTTTCGGAGGCATATCTATTTGAAATTGTAATGAATTAAATATATAACCAGATAAATATTGTTGATATTTATCAAATTTATACTTACACAGATATTTTAATTCATTCATTATTAGTTTTGCTTGATGAATCTCCTTCATTTTCACTAGACACGTCAGTAACTTCATGTTCTTCCGACATTTCTCTCGATTACTTCTGGTGCAACATCTTCTCTACGGAGTGAGACCATGTCATATAGATTGATCACTAGTTCATTTTCTTGATATGCTTCTTCATTTGTCGAAATATCAAATTCTTCATGTGATTCATTTGCCTGTAGAACATAATCATATACATTTCTTGGTGCAAATTTCTCTACCACTCGCTATGAGTCCGGATCATCTAAATAAAAAACTTAATCTATTTAGCAGACGAGAATGAAAGGCTCATCCTTGTACCAAGCCCGGGATGTATTCACACTAACAAAACCCCATCTTTACGCACTCCCAATTTAGGATGTTAAACATCCCACTAAGTACATCTAAACAACCAAACAATATAACCTCACACATACTTTAACCCTATAATATCTTCTACAACTCCGTAGAAGTCAATGTTATTATTTCCATGGCTCCTTTCAACTGCGATCCCTCAATTCTAAGTTTTTCTATATCGTTCTCTATTGCGTGTGTGAAATCTATATACACGCACCAAGCAACTCGAATATTATAAATCTCTTCCACATGCCTATACATAAAATTCTGGTAAGATCTCATATGGATTTGTAGCATGTTTTAATTGAACCTACATCAATAAATATATTTAGTATAATATTAAATATCAATAGAATCCATATTAATTTTTTAATAATACCGTATCTTCAAACCACGAGACGAACTCCTCTTCATGCTTCTTTTGTACGTCAGCTCCACCACCAGAGCTAAGTAGTTGTAAATGTTCGCCGCACGTTTTCATGTGAAATATTAATTTATACGAAAATACTAACCCCAATTATTTTATTTATATGTAAATTCATTACTAACATCAAGTAGTGCTCAATTTCTGTACAGTTATTCAAGACATACCATCGAGTTCTATATAAATCTCTTCCACACAAGTCGTAGCCCCCCTATGCGCCCATTGGACGTATAGTTTGTGAAAATATAGAAAATGATGATAAGACACCCATTTGATCACCTTCATAATTTCGATCCGGTCTCGTAAATCTTTTATCAACTCCACGAAAATACATTGAACAAAAAGTGTGTCATTCATTATCAATGTAGGACTTTGCAATCAAACCTTCAGGATGAGCCTTATTTCCTACACTTCACTTAAACTTTTCTAAAAATCGCTCAATTGGATACATCCATCCATATTGAACCAACAACTAAAGTCTCACAAGTTAGGTGAACAGCCAAATGAACCATTACATCAAAGAAAGAAAGAAAGCGGGTACAAACCCTCTATTTTGCACAATATCATTGCGATCTCAGCCTCCATTTTTAACAATGCGTCAACTTGTAACGTCCTATTACAAATACCTCTGAAAAATGCCCTTAACCCTGTGAGAGTTGTACGAATATCTTGAGTAAGCTTTCCCCGCACACCAACTGCCAACAAACGTTGTAAAAAATATGACAGTCGTGACTTTTAAGACTAGTTATCTTCCAATCATGTGTTCGCACGCATCTTGACATGTTCGAAGCATACCTATAAGGTATTTTGATTGACAATAACTAGTTACAAAATTTCATTCTCTCATCGTTTTATAGTGTATACCATCCAAGAGGCATGATGGCCCAAGACCTATTATCTTATAAATGCAACTCTGATCTTATTCTCAACTCTTTCAAATATTTACGGGAGTTAACTATATCTTTTATTTTTCCTTCTATTGACATGAGAGAATCCAAAATATTTTCACATATATTTTTTTCAATGTGCATGACATCTAGATTATGGCGAAGTGTCAATGTAGACCAGTTGGCAGCTCGAAGAAAATACTTTTTTTTGTCCAATTGAATTCCACTGCATCTTGTTTCCTCTTTCGCGCTCGTGCATCCTTCCCAAATATATTTTCTGGAATCTCAAGTAGTTGTGCAAGAATATCATCGCCAGACAGTGTTGGCGATGATGACCTCCGCTCAATCTTCCCTTCAAACATTGTCATATTCGGATGCCATCTATGATTATTAGGTAAATATCGACGATGACCCATAAAACAAAATTTTCTTCCATTTGTCAACCACTGGGACTGTGTATCTTTTTTGCAAACAAGACAAGTCAATTTACCTTTTGTGCTCCATCCAAACAAGTTTCCATATGCTGAAAAATCATTTATTGTCCATAAGATTGCGGTATGCATCTTGAATTCCCGCGACGAGGCTGCATCATTTGTACTCATACCCAGTTCCCACAACTCTCTCAACTCCGCTATTAATGGTTGTAGATATACATCTATGTCGTTTCCTGGTGACCTCGGCTCTGAAATGAATAAAGTCATCATGAAATAAGGGTCATTCATACACTTCCAAGGTGGCAAATTATAGGGCATTAATATCACAGGCCACATACTATGAGAAGTGTCCATATTGCCAAATGGATTAAAACCATTAGTTGCTAACCCGAGGCGACGTTTCGACACTCTTTGACAAACCATGGATACTCCCTATCAAACTTCTTCCACTGTAAGGAATCTATCGGTGCGAGAGAAATTGATCATTTCGAACTCTTTCTGTATTATGCCAAGTCATATCCTTCGCAGTCACTTGAGAAGTAAACAATCGTTGAAGTCAAGGGATCAAGGGAAAATGTCTCACCACTTTATTCGATATATTACGTTTATCTGATGTCCATCTTAACTCGTGGCACATTGGACATGAATCAATTCTGCATATTACTTCCAAAAGAGTACACAATCATTCTTACAAGTATGGATTATATTGTAATCAAATCCCAATCCTCACTTCAGTTTTTTCGCCTCATAAAAGTTATGAGGCACCACATTATCTTATGGTAGAACCTTTTTAAATAACTCAAGTAGCATGTCAATAGCCTTTGCAGAAATCCAGTATATTGACTTGATATGTAACAACCTCACTGTGAATGACAACTTGCTATGATGGGTACACCCTTCATACAATTGTCGTTGTGCATCGTCGCACAGTCTTGCGAAGTTCTCGTTTTCCTTAAAAGATTGTGAAGATGTTCCTTCTCTATCTTGAACCCCAAACATCCATGCACCAATATCGCCTAACATTTCAGTGATATCCTCTCCATTATCATCACTATCATCTGAAACGACCACATTTGCATCATTGATATTGATCTCATCACCAGTTTCCTCCATTCGATTGAAATGACTCTCAAATATAACTCCTATAGGAAATGGTTCGCCATGTAGAACCCAATACGAGTATTTAGGATCTATCTCATTAACAAACAAATGAGATTCCACTACTACCATGTTTAAATAACTCAGGTTCTTGCACTTCTTGCACGGACATCTTATAAAACCTAGACTGTTAGCACTATCTTTCGAAAACTCTATGAAAAATTCCATCCCTTGTGCATACTCCTTATAGTCTCGCCCAAATCTATCTCCCAATCGCATCCAACTTTTGTCCATTATATTTTCATTACCCGTTTACCGCCTATTAATAAAAACCTAAATCATTTCATAAACATAATCAATAATACTATAATTGATATCCTCATAACACTATTTATTTATTCTGACTACACGAGTTTCGTTCGAATGTATATTTTTACATCCGGACGGACATTAACAAAATTCAACATTCGTTCGAACGTGAACAGTTATGTTCGAACGGAACTCGTGCAGACAAAATACCAGAACCAATCCTCAACATCAAGTAAGTAAGCAACAAATGCCCAAATAAACAAATCGTGCTCAAAATGGGTTATATAATAAAACCCCAAATATCAAAAGAAGTATGCAAACTCTATATAAAATAACCCCAAAATATCAAAACAAATCTCTAATCTTTAAACCCTAATAATTAGAAAACTAACCTCAACTTTTGCACTTTCAACTTTAAATCCAATTCAACAACATTATCCACAATTAAAAATCATAAGATAAAAAAACTACCAACCACTTTTAATGTTGAGAAATACACAAAAAAAAAGTATTGAGAAATGAGATTTACATATTCCTTCTCAAGAATATCAAGTTTTCCACACTCAAGAATCCTCCTACAATATACAATCATTTTCTGCCTCCCTCTCAGTCTCCCTCTCTAAAAAATAGCTCAATCCCGGATAAAAAATGAACTGAAGAGTCGGTGTTTAAATCATTGAAGTTGCGTTCGGATGTAGAATTTATCCGTCTGAACGCAAAAATTTCAAATTGCCAACTTGTTTTCCCCCGAAAAATTTCAACTTTTTGCGTCCGAACTGGAAATTTTCACTTCCGGACTCTTTATTCTAAGCATATACTGAGTATTTATCTCGAACAAATTAGAGGCCATTAGGACGTATAATAGTCCTTAGTATTTGGCATGAAAACTTTTCTCCAAATTATTGACACAAACTACGAGATAAAGTACATTCGAATAATAGTAAATTACAATTCAAATTAGTACTTCATATTAACATACTAAAAAATATAAAAACATATTATATCATTATTGTAATAGGCTTGTACTACGTAATGTAATATATTATCTTAGTGTTATATCATCTTATAGAGTTACACTAGTATTATAATACTAATATACTAGATAATGTTTAATTATTATTATATATGTATATACAATGATATTACTAATACTATTTTAAATAATATATATTATAAGTTATATGTACTGACTAAGTGATGACATTACAAATTATATATTAAGTAATCTAAGCAACATGTATCTTATTATTATAAACTAAGTATTACGTGTAAATAGATAATACTTATATTCTAACTAATATATACTAGTATATACAAAGTAATTGTTATATATGAAGTTAAAGTACTTGATATATACTTATTATATATAACATTATCTTCTTAGTGTTATGTATAGTGCATGTATATTATAAAGATTAATTTTAGTATTTTTGTTTTTACTAAATACTTTATAATACTAATAGTGTCGTATGGTACATAGTAATAACGTTATAACTAACCGAGCTGATAGTGGATTGCTTAAACCCCAAACTCTCTTATTTTCGTTCGAACAGATACCCTTTCGTTCGAACATATACCATTACCATTTGAACTCTTATAAACTCTGTTCGGACGCTCAAACTTGTTAAATGATAAATTGCTCGTCCGAACAAGTGTCGGGGTATATATACCCAACCCCCGTCGAACGCCTCATTTTTGCATCAAACGATAAATTCCAAAAGTCACTCCCATTCAAAAAAGAATCACACTAGAACTTTCCAAAATTATCATCTACAATGAGATATATAAGGTATGGTCCCTCTAACCCCTCCTATTGGTTGAAAATGGGTTATGAACAACCATTTTTGTAGGGGTTGGATTTCAAATTGAATCCAACCCATTTTTCATAGTTTTTGTAAATTTGTTTTTAGTATTCATTGTTTCGGACATTTAGGAGTGATATTAGGTTGATTTGGTCTGAATAAATTTGATTTTTGTAGGAAAAAAGTAATGGCTGAGTCAACTCAGCCATTTCTCTTCATAGGGGTTTCCGTTCGGATGGGAATGACCCCCATTTGAATGAAATGTAGGAGATGATCTTATTTGTTTGAATGGGCATATAACTCGTTCAGACATGTTATTTTCTGTATGAACGAGTTAATGCCAAACAAAATAGCTTGATATAAGTTTTGGTTTTATTTAAGTATTTTGGGTTCCATCAAACCTGTCTAATTTCTTCCATCACTTACTTGTTGAACAGTATACGAATGGCGAGCAGAGGTCAAAAGCGTGGGAGAGGTCAGATGATTAGAAGTAGCAGCACACCTCCACCGATTGACATCAGTACTACGAGGCCAGTGAACACTACGAGGCCAGTGAACACTACTCCAGTTGCCTCCACTCCCGTCCCTCCCGCTGCTCTCAGTGCTTCCACTACTCCTGTCCGTAGGTCTATTCTAGTAGAGCGGCATGTCACCTTAAATGACTTAAGAGAGCTGGAGTGGGAGGGACACACCATCCACCAGATCTTTACAGAGCGAGGATGGGTTCCGATCTACATGCAGCAGGGAATCGCATATCCTGATATGATATGTGAATTCTATCGTGCATTAGGAGATCAGCCTGAAGATAATCACCACTACGTGCTGATGATGTGGGAAGTTAGCATCACCTTCTCTCCTTGGGTGATTGCAAAGTATTTAGACATCCCGCACGTGATGGACGCATATCCTCATCCCTCCGCAGCAGCAGTATCTAGATTTGTCAGAACAAACACGGAGGCTAGAACCTTATCGCCCTTCGCAACATGGACTGCCAATGAGTTGGCTGCTGGCTCAAACGCTGATGATAGCAATGAGGAGTACGTACCTAATGATGATCTCGCAGACGATCAGCTATGTGAACTACTATAACATCTCGAGGCTCCTGCATATGATGGCAGGAAGGCCATCAAACAAGTTGACTACACTCCATTACTCAGATTGCTAAATCTGATAGTCGGTTACAACATGGATCTAAAAAAGCACAAGACAGATTCCGGGATGGATCGGGCATGACTTCTAGTGCGGGTAGCGGGGGGACCTGATTGATCTAGCGTTGTATATTTTCTACCACATCAAACAAGAGTTACGATATGAAAGTGGAGGCAGTCTACCATTTGGACTGTTGATATCTGGCCTCCTACTCCAAGCTGGAGTTATAGAGCGGATTGGTGAGAAAAGAGAACTTCAGATAGAGGCTCTCAACAAGATATCTATCAGGAAGAGCAAGGGACACCCCTATGTAAGGACTCTAAAGTCGACTGATGCTACTACCAGTGCTGCTACCCAGCCTGCTCAGAGCCAACTTGCAGGATTTACACTGGAGCAGTTGGAGGCAATGGTGGAGCGCGTGGTGGAAAGAGTGACGACCCATGTGGTAGCAGAGGCTGGGGACCTCATCATTAGGAGGATAGATGATGTAGAGATACGGATCAAATCTATGCAGGAGGACATAGATTTGATACCGAAGTAGTAGGAATATTTTTATTTAGTATTTTATTTTATGTGTTGTATCGAACAATATTATATATTTTTTGAGATGTAATTAGTATTTTATTTTATTTTTGGTGTTCATAACAATTTTTCTTTTTTATTTTTCTCATTTTATTAATTGCTTGTGATAATAAAATAAATAACATTTTAAAAGTAATTACATAAAATTAATTTGTGCATTTATAAATATTTTAAATGTTCTATAAATCATAATATGTAATATAAACACATTTTTTATATTTTGAAAATGATAAAATGAAATTAATAGAAAACAAAAATATATATACATACACAAATTAATAGTGATGAACAAAAATGAACAATTTCCAACCTGTTTTCCGTCTGAACAGTATACTTTTGGTCCAGACGAACTTGCGATTCTGCCGCCACGTTTACCTCCAAAAATATTCCGTTCGGACAAATAATTATCCATTCGAACATATTTTTTCATCTTGTTCGGACGGATTTTTGTTCGTCCAAATGGAGTTTGCAACTCGTCCAGTTTTTGGGACTAGTTTTAAAAAAAAATTCGTCCCTAAAACTAAAATTTTTTGTAGTGTATATGTAATCTATGTGCAGTATGGTGCTAGTTTGTAGTGGTTCTACTGATGCTTGTATTGGAGATCCAATTTTGAGCTTATTTATTTTGGACTATTCGTGATAGTTGGCTATTTGTGATGGATATGCAAAAATAAATTGGGCCAGTTTGGTGTTACCATTTTGAGTTGATGTTGGTTGTCGGGATTGTTTTAGGGGTTGTTGTTTGATGAATAGTATTGAGTTGATTGTCTAATGAAATGTGTTGAGGTGGTGACTCATTCAAAAATGAGTAGCACAAGGTTATCTCAAGTATGGGAGTATGTCATGTAATAATTAAGAATAAATTCCTAACTAGATCATCCCATTAGGAAAATTTGCTTAAATTAAACTCGTGAAAATAGTAAAAATATTTATAAAAAGAAAATAATACTAAAAAAAGCATTGATCATGGTCGAGATTCATGTTTTTAAATGTTTGGAAGTTGAATGAAAAATAATAAATTAAGATGCAAGATAATAAATAATTAATTAAACTAGACTTGATAAATTAATTAATCAAGAAGAAACTCACTAAACTAATTTAATTAGCAATGCATTAAACATAAAGTATAAATTAACTAAACAACAAATTATAAAGCAAACGAAATAAAATAATTAACTAATTAGTGATCAAAACATAAAATCAAATTAAAACTAACAACGTTTAATGTGCTGAAAATAAAATAGCAAAATAAAATAATGCTAAATTAATAAACTCAAATAAGTCTAATATAAACTGTAAACTGAAATTAAATAAAAATTAGAAAATAGAAAGAGTAAGCCAGTTGAATAGAGAGGGAGATTGCAGAGAGATGAAATCCCTCTTTTACGTACGTGAAGCCTCCTATTGTGCAAATTCTGCGGCTACCTTGTGGTCTCTAACCCGACTGTTGAAGCCGCTTATGAACTGAAAGTGTTGTTGAAGAAAACTGACTACAAATAAAATACCACAAAAACCTTTGGAAATGCTCAATCGCGGTTAAATATTCTCACCCCTATTAGCTGCTTATAAACAGCCAAGAAAAGCTTTTGCCGACTAGGATTAAAGTGGACAGAAATAAGGACTTTTCTGGCGACAAAATATCACCACAAAAAATTTTAAGAAAATAATGACTTCTCGCCATATATAGTTTTTGTGGCGAATAAGATTTGCCAGAAATGCTTCAAACCAGTTTTTTTTTTTGGGAAGAGACTCAGATGAATTTGTAAGGAGAAGAGGGAGAATTAGGAAAGAAACAGAAAAAATAGGAATTGTCTGACTGTATTCAATATTATTTTTATTTTTAGCTAGTTTGGTAATACTCTATGCTGATCACAATTGGTGTTCCATACATAATTATGAGAAAGAAGAAATTGAGGAATTTGTCTTGCATCTATTGGTGCTTTCACATGAAAAATGACTTAATAATTTGTTTTAAAGTATATTTAAAACTTGTTTACAGAGGCAAAAAGAGAGAATCAGAAAACTGAATGAGAGAAGGATTTATTTGCAATTATATGAGGCAATGGAGGCTCTTGTTCACATATGTAGAGGACTTCAAGCAATGGAGGTTGTCAGACAATTGGCCCGCATGATAAGGACTTCAAAGCAAACCAAGCGCCTTGTCATTATGCAATCCTCCATATCACTGGTTGTAAGCTGAGAGTCCATGGTGCAAAAGACAAGGATATATGAATTAGTCACATGTATTCTAGAAAAAGAAGCAAAAGAGATTTCACAAAGAATAGATAACTTTCCCATTGGAGAAACAGGAGATTAAAACAAAAAGTGGTTAGAGATTTCAAAAAAGTGGTAAGGGATTTCAAGAACAGATAACTTTCACAAAATGAGTTCTCCCGCCAGACAATTCCTTTTCCAATTTTCTGTATATATCAAAACAAAACAAAAAGACCCAAATAAAGAATTCAATTCACCCAGAAATAGACAAGCATGTAAAAAAATATATGAAAGATATATGAACAACAACAACCGTAACTATATAAAAAAAATCCCAATCCCAATTCTAGAAGGACACTAAATATAATTGAATCGACTCATGAGCGGAGATTTCAAGAATTGAGTATCAAACGAAGTCCATAAATAGATCAAACCCAATTCAAAAACATATTAGAACCCCATGGATGAACAAAAAAAAAAAGATAATTGGCAAGAAATGAAACAATTTAACCTACTCCTTATTAATGATGGTTTCTTCCGGGTGACATGGAAGAGGTGGAGCAGCATAACCAGGTATAGGTAAGGCTGTTATCATAAAAATGGAGTGCACATAAACACAAACTTTAATATTTTAACAAGAATAAACTGCAGCTAAAAGAATTCCAAAACAAGCCACATACAGTTTGACCCCAAAACAAAATGCTCAAGGAAAAAAAAATGGAGTCCCTTGTACTGGGTATGGCTCCAATTTCACTTCAAAATTAATCTTTCATATGAGAATGAGAAATTGGCAGCTCAATCCATGCTCCAGATAAGCCTTAACCGTGTATCTAAAGTCAGTTATTGTACGAGACCAATGAGTAATTTCTCATGGAGTGGAATGAGAAAGCATACTAGTAACTGAAAATGGAATAAAAATAAAAAAGTTTGAACATCAGTTGATAACATGGGGAAATATTTTTAATATAATGCTTGTTCAATGTCATTCTTGAGCACTAGTATGCTCTCCATGCCATAAAAAATAATAACTTTGATAGCGTTACATTGTACTTCCATATTTAAAGCAAGCATGCTGGTGTCACAGAAAATTAACTTCTATATCACGTTTGCTACTTAGAAATAGCATAAAATAGAAATTAGATTTATAGATTTAAAGAGCATACTTGATGCATATCTCACATGTTATATCTCCTTTCTTATTGCACCAATGCAGAACACACTTTCTTATATGCGCATACTAAAGAAAAATGAAGTCAAGGATGCATCAGGGATAACCGAGATAACCAACAGAAAATAATAACGATTTCACTGCATAAAAGAAAAATAAAAGATTAGAAAAGAAAATAAGAATTGTCACTTCCTAGAGCAGTTTATAATAAACGTCCATGGCACAATAAAAGCATCTTAATAAATCTTTTCCTTTTGAAGCCAAAAGAATTGACTTGTTAGTTCTAACACTAGTGGTCCACAGAAGTAATTATTGAAAAAGAAAGCTGTTATTAACATCTGTACTTGGGATCCTTGGTTCAGTGAAAAAAAACTGAACTTTTTAATCAAGCGAACTGAACTTTTTAATCGTGAATAGCATACAAATGGATATTCCAGAAAATAGACATGAAAATGTAATATAATTGAAACTACAGCAACGAATAGGGAAACTACCTCAATTAAACTATTTGTGCTCTTCTCTGGCTAGAATTTTGAATTTCCCAGTTTGTTGTTGCTGCAAACAAAAGAATATTTGTTAAGTGCAAAAAGTGCAATCTAGATATAAAAAGAAGTGTACAACAAAGTTACCTAACTATGCAAGTTCCTAAATCTGACTCTCTAACTTATATCTCTTCATAAAGTCATCATATTTGGCTTGTTTCTCCAATAGTAGCATGATAGTTTTTTCAAATCTTTTTACACGTTCAATTAATTCATCTATTCAAGCATCAACTGTTTGTCTAGATTCTTCCATTCGGGCATCAACTACTTGTCTAGATGACTCAGAAATAACTATTTTGCCAAGCCCTCTTACATACCCTGAACTGTGACCCAAAACATCCTTAAAAATTACCGTTGTAGCCTCCTTAGTCCGCTCCTCAGCCTCCAGCTCTAACATCTTTGCAGCCATCTCCAGCTATCAACCATTGAAAAATCAAACATGTTAGTAAGAGATATGCACTTAAACCATACAAAAGTTTTTGGATTTTACTTTTACACTCACATATTGCTCTTCCCCAATAGGAGATACAAAATTTTCCTTTCTTCTTTGACCACCTCATTGCTTTAAAAAAGTCGACTAAACTCTCATTAATCCCAGACTGCAAAATACAAGCAAATTAGATTCAACTTAGACTTAAACTTACAACCAAAACTATTGACTTACCCTCATCTCCATCAGTCGCACAAATGACCTTAGTCCAGCTGTGTAAGTGTTTTGTTACTTCTCCCTATTACCTTTATTTCTTTCAGATATCCACTGCACTCACATGGGACATGATATACATGAGAAAAGTCTAATTTGTCAAGTTTAACATATTTTTAACATCATTTTATGATGACAAGCTTACCATCCTAACTAACATTTATTATAGTTGACTATTTAAAAAAATTCCATGGTATGTTAATTAAATATTTGACTTCCAATTTACCTTAAAGTCGTCGCTTGAATATCGAGCTTAGGACTTCACCTAGGTGCTGGTTTCACCAACAGTGGGACATTCGCAAGTGCTTCTTCATTACTCCCGTATTGCTGATAGGTTTTATATAAATCATATCGAATATGATTAAACCGTTTGCAAAGTGTCTTCGTAACTATATCTCGATGATTCTTTTTAGCCCAATCAAGTATGAAGTCATTCTAAAGACAAACAAATTAATTATAATTAGTACATGTTTTACAAAAACTTTATTTCATCATGTATGAAATTCTTATACTTTTACCTAGATGAGTAAAATCAATTCTTATTTCTCATTATTTGGTATGGCGTGCCAGCTAGCATGACTCAAGTCCATATGGTACTTGACCAATCATGTAACCCTTGAAGTAAAAATGGTTGCATTTTCACAACAAGGTGCAATCTCATTATCCTTTATCCTCAGGAGTATTTTTCCATACTTTCGTAACTTTTCAAACTTTGTATTTTTCGCTACTCCTCGCCCACGCTTTCAACTAGGTGGTACTAATGTTTTCAATTGATATGTTAGCATCATATACATGAGAACAATCAAATTAATCAACATGAAATATACAATGTAAAACAATATCAATTAAAATTAGATTAATACCAGATGGGTTTGTGTTTAGTGGAAAATCAACATGTGGCATGTTATTTGGTTTTATACTCGAGACAACATTAGGTAGCTCAATTGAGTCATCTAAGCTTGAGTCTGAATCATCTTGAACATTCAAAGCAACAAGGGGTATTGTTTTGGACATCCGAACTACATTATTGGTTTAAGAGCTACCTCAACCTCTACCTTTATCCCTCCCTCTATCTCTTCCAGTTATCATCATATCCAATGCTAGCCAACCAGAATTATCCTTGCAATCACACTAAATAGATACAATTATTTATATATTAATATACTTTATAAGGCAAATTACACAAACTAAATAATTCTATGACAAAGTAAAGTACATAAAAGTGTTTCTCATTTTAATTGTATTTTTTGTGATAATTGGGGTGGTTACTATACTGCTTCTTTATGTGGAGCTTATTATTTTCTTACAATTATTGATGATAATTCTCACATCATACGGATATATCTTATGCGTTTTAAATCTGGAGCATACACTCATTTAATGCACTTCTTTGCTCTTGTCCACAATCAGTTTAACACCACTATCAAAATTATTAGAACTGACAATAGACAAGAATTTATTTCTCATCAATTTCAAATATACCTACGTAATCACAGAATCATTCATTAACGTACATGTGTCGAAACTCCTCAATAAAATGGTGTTACAGAGCGTAAACACCGAAATCTTCTAAATGTTGCCCTCAATTTTCATTTTAAAGCACACTTGCCTCTATCCTTTTGGGGTGATTGTATTTTTACCGTAGTCTACCTCATCAATCACACTCCTAGTTGTATTCTCCAAAATAAATCTTATTCGTGTGTTCGAATGTCTTTGTTATGCACAAACTCTCAGTGCTCACCACAACAAATTTTTCCTCGTGACACTAAATGTGTCTTTCTTGGCTACCCAAACACCTATAAAGCATACAAACAAAAAATTCCTTCACAAGATTTCCCTGACACTCCCTCCCTTCCTGCTCCTATCATTCCTCTTCTTGTCCATGAACCTGTTGTGCCTACCTCTCCAACCCATAACTCTCCTAACCCTCCTAAATCTCCATACTCCCTGCTCTTCATGACCTCCTCAAATCCATCTTCCCTAGTTTCTCGTCTTTGTCGCACCATTACTTAGCTTACATACCTCAGGACTAAATATGCCCCACCTTACATGTAGAGCCCTTGGCATCTACACCTACTTCATTGGTTTTAGGTACTTCTCACCCATTGTCTACTTTTCTTTCATACTTGTTTTTCTCCCTCACATATTACTTATTTAATTGCTCTTACCTCTTGTACTGATCCCCTATGCTATTCTGATGCTATCTGTCATTCTCATTGGTGCAAGGCAATGTCTAATGAGATATGTGCATTTAGAGGATAATTCCACCTAGACTCTTAAGCTTTTGCGCCCCGATAAGAAACTCATTGGGTGCAAATGGATTTTCAAAACCAAACTCAAAGCTGACAGGTCCATCAAGAGATACAAAGCTCGGTTCGTTGCAGAAGGTTACACTCAGGTTCAAGAACTTGACTACCTTGAGACTTTTGCTTCGATTGCCAAAATGACCAAGGGTTGATGCTTACTAGCAATCACAGCTACCAAAAGTTGTATCATTCATCAACTCGATGTCAACAATATTTTTTTGCATGGCAATCCAGATGAAGAACTCTACATAACCCCACCACCTGGATATTGTTTTCAATGGGAGACCCACATCTATCGTCTCAGAAAATCTCTCTATAGTCTTAAATAAGCCTCTCAGAATTAGTTTTTTAAACTAACAACTGTGCTTTTTGATACAAGTTTTTATCAGCCTCAGGCGAATCATTCTTTGTTCACTCTCATCACTAGCACCAGCTTCACCCTCATTCTTGTTTATGTTATGACATCCTGATCGCTAGTAACGATAGTTCTCAAATCGATATTTTCAAGAAAATTCTCTTCACTCACTTCAAAACAAAGGATCTCGATTATGTGAAGTACTTTTTTAGACTCAAATTTACTCAGTCTCCCAAAGGCATCTTTCTTAATTAGTACAAATATGCTTTCGACATTCTCTTTGACAGTGGACAACTTGGTGCATGGACTATACTTTTTCCTATGGAGCAACACTTGTAGTTTGATACCCAAGATGGTGATCTTGTTCATGATCTTGACCTTTACCATCGTCTTGTTTGCCGCCTTATTTATCTGACCATCACCAGACCAGACATCGTTTATGCAGTCAACACCCTCAATCAATTCATGCATGCTTCTCGAGTTCCCCACATGACTGTGGCTACTAAAATTCTCCATTATATCAAAGGTTGCCCCGACCAAGGCATCTTCTTCCCTCCATCCAATAGTATACAAGTCACAGCTTATACTGACTCTGATTGGGCCAGCTGCCCCACCACCCGCCACTCCACCACCGGCTACTTTATTCAGTTAGGCACCAATCTGATTTCATGGCGCACCCAGAAATAGAGTATAGTTGCCTATTCTTCTGCTGAATCTGAATATCAAGTCATGGCCGTCACTACATATGAACTTACCTAGTTGAAACAACTTATCACTGATCTTAGCATCTCTTATCCCAAGCCTTTCACTCTTCATTATGACAATCAATCTGCACTATATATTGGACACAACCATGTGTTTCATGAGCGTACAAAATACATTGAAATTGATTTTCATATTGTTCGTGATAAAAATTTGCCCGGGCCTCCTCAAAGTTGTCTACACTTCTTCAAATGAGCAAGTCACCCATATCTTTACCAAAATTGTAGGATAGTAACTTTTTTCTCATTTCTTGTGCAAGTGGGATGTTATACACCTCCATGCACCAACTTGAAGATGAGTATTGACAAATTTCTTACCATACATGCACAAAGTTAGGAATTGCACAAAATTTGGAATTAACTTAATTTTAGGAATCAATCAAATTAGTCCACTTATCTTATGTATATACATTTTCACATACTGAGTTCATTGTACATCTATTTATTTGTAAAGTTCAACAGGACGCAATATATATATATATATATATATTATATATACAACAATTCAGTGCAAATTCTTCTTCCTCTTGTTGCTTAACAAAAATTATTCCACATTCAATCACTTTTAATTTGATCAATCACCGTGACAGATCATGATAGGTTGGGTGAAAACAACTATAATTTCATGGTCGTCAAACAGTACTACTAGTACTACTCGATCGCCGTAGTTGCCTTGAGTGTTTCCAAGGGCAATGCTTTGGGTAGAGCAAGGAACATCGTATTAAATTTCATTTTATTAGTTGCGATGATCATAGATTTGTTATCTTCCTATCATAAGAAGCTTTAAACTTCTAATATTATATGTATATCATAGATTAATATTTTTTTTAAAAAGCGTTTTAATAATTTATTTTTTAGCATCTTGGCACTTGAGAGGTCAGGGATTAATTTGTTTCTAAAAATAAATAATATAAATTAGAATAGTTTTAATTAAAATTGTTGCACTATGTACACATGACTATCTATATATGTTACATAATTTAATTTGAACGATAAACATTATCAGCCATACGATGTAGCAATTCTGCTCAGATCCAGCTCCTAGCTAGGCCATTGTAATTAACTTGTGAGAAGACTTTAACATTTAAATAAATACATAATACTAAGAGCACTAGCAATGAATTCATCAAAATTTTCTTTTAAAAAGTATAAGCCTGCACACATATAAAAAAAAATTCATCATATTTGATCAAATGTAAGGAAAAGAAAGTAGACAGAAGGGAATAAAAGTACTTTTTGTTTAACTTCTGAACAGTGATACATTAAAAATGTTCCATCAAAATTACTTTTTGTTTAATTTTTGAATAGTTTTTTATAAGGGAATAAAAGTACTTTTCGTACACTTTTGTTCCCTTGATCTCTTTATTTTCTTATTCTCATATTTGATCAAATATGACAAAAAGATTTTAATATGCGTGTAAACTTGTACTTTTTAAAAGAAAATTTTAATGATCCATTGCTAATGCTCTAAAGTGATCAAGTCGGCTAGCTTTATCTAAATCGTTTATAGCGGTAGAAAAGATCAAGTACTGTAGAATGCTATATATATATATTTAGTGGGAAACATGTATTTCTTCCGAGAGTAACAAGAGATTAATTATGAGTAATATTTTTTTCAAAAAGTGTGATTCATCATTATAAAATATTTTTTTCAAGTGGGTTCAAGATAAGAAATAATATTTGTAGCCATAGACTAGTGTGCAAGTGGCGCACACTTCTTTTAAAAAATGTAAATAAATATGACCCTTATTAAAGATCAAATTCTTAATAAAACCATACTCTATTTTAAAAGAAGTGCGCAGCACTTGCTTCAATTATTCATCTCAGATTTACCCACTTTTTTCAAATACAAGACTTGTATACAATAGAATTGCAAATATCATTTTTCAAGAATTATTGAATTTCGACTGGCTTGTACATTAATTATTTTCGCAATGAGCGGTACTATTTCTAGGAAGATAAAAGAAAAGTTACCTTTGACACAATCTAGTCTCTCAAAAAAGTAAAGAAAGAGGAAACGGTAGAAAGATATTTTTATGTAATTTAGTAACACTAACAATTTTGAAATTGGAGCTTCAAGCAAGTAAATATATATACCAACCATTCATGAATTCTTAGCTAAGGTAATGGGAAGAATAATTAATGCTAACACGTGATCCCTTGCAAAATTCATTTCATTATGAATAAATGTTTCAGAAAAGGGAGAACTTGCAGCGATTTCTTTCATTATACTTCATCCATGTTGCACTAATTATCAAGTTCCTTATATACTCATGAGCATCTTCTTCACTAGCACCAATATCATTCATGTAAGATTGAATTGATTTAGGATTATCACCTCTCTCTAATCTTCATGGGTTTCAAAATAAAAATATAATAAACATGTATATCCTAAGTTCATGTGAAGAAGTTTGAAAATTTATTGTTAAAAGACATGGGATAGTGTGGTGTGGAAACCTTAAATGTTCCGAGATCATCCGCAAGTCGTACAATTATTGCTAATTGTCAACCAATTATATTGGAATAGTACTGATCTTCCGATAAATCAAAGGCTTCCTTTGTTATGGAATTTGTGACAAAAAAATAAGAACGCACCAATAATATATTCTTGAAGGCTCGGTGTATATCCGCTATAATACCACTTCACCTCCAATAAATAAGCTCTACATAAATCTATCCAGTAAAACATTTATGGGGGATCAATAAAGCAAAAGACTTATAACATACAACAAATACTAGATTTTGTAAAAATAAGTCTACAAATTGATATGAATTCATGTTATACGTTATATCTAGTACTTTACAATATATATATATATAAGTAATATTATAATCTAATGTACCACATCAAGTCCAATCATTCCGTAAGTTTATTTTTATGAAATTCCTTTTAACTGAAGCATTTCTCATTTCAATTTATAATTATGTCCATGGTCAACATCTCATCATTAAAATTACAGCAGAGCACATGGCCATTTTTTCATACATTAGAAAGATTAACTCTCAAGTGCTGAGTATAAAAACTGATACATAAAAGTACTAGTTTAGTACGCAAATTGGAACTTAACTTTAAGAATTATAGTGCTTAGAGTACTGGAAATGAAAAGCGGGCGATGGTTTGTGGGTGAAAGTTTAATTTCCCCATGATTTGCATAGACAAAAATGATGAATGGTATATAAAAATAAATATAAATACAAATTTATAAATTGTAAATATTTGAAAAGATCAACTGTTTTATTCTTTATTTTTCTGGAATCGCAAATTTCTTTTACATATATCATTCATTTATTTTCATAAGGGGATAGTGATGACTTGACTCATTGTCTCCAAACAACAAAGGAAAGAAAAAGGAACAAAGAAAAGAAATATCTTAATGTAATTTTGAGGTTGAAGCTTCAATCACATGTGTGGATATATCAGTCATTCATCCATTGTTAGGTAAAGGGATGGGATGAATCAGCAATGCTAAGACTCGGTCCTTAGTTTCGTGATCTTCAATGCCGTGCCCATCTCCAAATTGGTACATGCATTGAGACATCCTTGCAAAGTTCATTCCAACATCTATAAATGTTTCAGAAAAAGGAGAACTTGCAGCGAGTTCTTCATTAAACTTCTTCCATGTTCTACTAATCAAATTCCTTACATACTCACGAGCCTCTTCTTCACTAGCACCACTATCATTCATGCAACATTGAATTGATTTTGGATTATCACCTTTTTCAATCTCTTCCTGAGTTCCAAAATATAAAATATTGCAAACGTGTTATCCTATATAATCTCATGTGTCGAATTAGTCTGAAAATTTATTTATGAAAGACTTGGGATAAAGTGGTTTGCAAACCTTAGATGTTCCGAGATCATCTGTAAATCGTACAATTACCGCTTGCCAACGAATTATATTGGGATAGTCTTCCAATAAATCCAAGGCTTCCTTTGTTATGGGATTTGTGACAAAAAAATAAGAATGCAGAAGTATAAGTGGTGCTGATACTAAAATCCATGCATTTTCAATATATTCTTGAAGGCTTGGTGTATATCCGCTATAATACCACTTCGCCTCCAATAGATAAGATCTACATAAATCTGCCCACTAAAACATTTATGGTGGAATATCAATGAAACATATCCGAGAGTTATAAATTTATATTAATATAAAAGAAATGCTAGGTGATCCAGTATTTAATCTAATATATATATATATATAGAAGTGTAACTCATATACCCCCTTTTTAAGGTACTGAATGGTATTGAGTCCAGTTTCCTTGAGCGTGTCAAAAACCATTTCATTAACCGAGTTGTAGATGGCAAGGAAACATAGCTGCATATTGTACGGAAGTTGTTCCATTGCATTCACATTCCATCTACATTACAAAGATAATTACATAAGTATTTGCATTAATGATAATCTATTGATAAAGCAATATAAGAGATGTACTAATTTCATTAATACAAACCTCTCAACAACATTCGTGAAGAGCTCGAGTTCATCTAAAGTACCATATACATCATACAAATCATCCATTGTTGTTATCAAAGCATAGATCCTTGTTGACATTTTTCTGAAATATTGAAATTGAGGTTGAAATAATGCTCCAATTGTCCAAAGGAAATTCCCCATCACCCTATCCCTCACAAAACTCAACTCTCCAAGGCCAGTGCTCCTCCACCACCTTTGTATCAAATGATCCAAAGAAAAAAATATCAATTTTAGAATTATATTAACAAAATATATTACTTTTCTAATCGTGTGTGTGTGTGTGTATATCTAGTAAATCTCAACATAGCTTTTTTGCCTTAGGGTTGAATTACAAGATCATGGGTAAGTATGAACGCTTGTTTTACCTTGAAGCTTCTTTTAGATCTTCTTGGTGAACTGCTTGTACCATATTGAAATCCAATTTTGCAAGTTGGAGCAAGATAGGATTCATATCTGCTCTACTTCTATATACATCAATGAACCACCTTACTTCCAATCTTATCATCCTCCAATGTAATGGAAGCTCTAAGGCATGGTTCACCATCGTACGAAGATTTTCATCTTTGCTGTTCTCCACATAGTTTTTAAGATGCTTGTTTGAAAAATCTCTTGCTTCTTCTAAAATGCTTTCACCTTCTATCAAGAGAAATGAGGCTTCGTACAAAGCCAGCATTCCCTTGGGATCATCACAAATATATTCATAGAAATTTCCCTTTTCATTGATAAAACTCTTGAAAATCTCTGCAATCAACGAAGCTCATGAATAGTTGGTTAATAATCATGTGTCTGTTTAGTTTTGTCAAGCATTAATTAATAGAATGTTGTTTACCTTGAGGTACTTTATATCTCTTTTGTCTTAGCAATCTAAATTCGAGAGCTGTGGCATATAAACTCTGCTCCTTGCAAACACCACCTCCATAATGAGTAATGTGTATTTTTTTCCAATATCCTCTTTATTTCATCTTCAAAGTGGTAAGATACTCCAAGTCTTTGCAAGATATCAATCATCTCGACCCGCTTTAGGGGATCCACCATTTTGTGTAACATCTTTGTTACTTCTTCCTTCAAATCATCAATTTTTCTAATGTATGACTCCCCCTACGTACCAATCCAAATTTCACTGATTAGTCATCATAAGGTACTACTAATGCAAGAACTATCTAGATCAAAACTAAAAAATAATTATAGAAATAACAAGGTTTACCACATATTCATTTTTTAATGACTGGATGTAATCGTCATGCCAGATGGTAGGATGAAAATTTGCTGATCATCGAACAATAGTGGAGTCATGACTTGAGTTTTCTTCAAGATGGGCCATGCTTTGGACTCGACCAGGAATAATGTCACGATTTGATCCATTTGTTACATGTGAGACAGGTTTCTTAGATGGGAGCAATGCAACGGGATTGCAATGTCGGATTGCATCAAGAACGTTAAGACACATGATGGAGTAGGCCATTAGTGAATTTTTGGTTTTAGGAATAAATAGGTTAAGCTGTGGAATATCTGATACAAATATATGCATTTATATAGATACCCTTTGATGGCTATCATTTCTATGTGATCGTATTAAAGGCAGACTACTCTAGTAGATTTGAATGATTTTGGCCTATTCATGTAGATAAGGGAGGCCAAACTTATAAGGGTTGGTTGCTATATATTGCTTGGCTACCTAAAGGACCTTTTAAGAGCCACCCCCAAAAGGAAGGTTCGTTGTTTGGTGCCATAAAGTTGGATGACTCACGTATGGTAGCTATCCTCTCTAAACTGTATTCAATTAAAAAGATGTACATGGAACACACAAGAATTAATGGGGATTCACAATCAAGTGGAAACCGACTCGATCGCTTTAAATAGTTGATCACGATAAACTACGTGTCTACTTGTAGGGAGCTTTGAAATTAAGAGATCTATTTCATTTTATAGAAAAAATCACCTAACTATTCTATTTGAACTTTGAACATCAGACTGAAGTACTATCTACACCTACAAGACGGTGCCGTAAATGCTACAATTAGCAATAAAAATATTTATTGCTTCTATATAGATCTCCTACATAGCACCCTGTCCGATCTCCAAATCATGGGCAATCATACACGACCCACAATGGGTCAGCAACGCACCTACGTATGTTTATGAAACTACAAAATATTTTATTTAAAAGTTGAATTCACATGCAACGCATTAGTACATTGGTTAAACACAATAATACTATGTGTAATATATATATCATAACTTCAATTAGTATGTCTGGTCGTATGAGGATGGTGCCGAAGCAAGGGAAGAGACCCCTTCTGTAATTGATCCCAATTTTTTATTTTAGTGGATATCAATTTTATAAAAATAATAATAATAATAAGTGGAGTTAAATTTGTTTTGGAATATTGAGTCGAGGCCCAAAATTTAGAAGAAACCCATTTTGTCACTTTTGTTCTTTTCAAAACATGGGTCTAATATATTTTTAATGAGCCTAAAAGCCCAAAACATGGGGAGATAAGCCCATTACACGTCATGCTGTTCTCTAGCTGTCTTCCTCACAGCACCAACTCCCTTCAGTGTACGTGTCTCTTTCCTTCCCCGGTTCCTTTCGCATTTGAATATAAACGTGCCCCCCCTCATACACTTCCTCTCCCCTCAAAAGTTAAGGTTGCCGTTTAGTCTGTACCCCTCCAAAATCAGCCACCAAAACCTCGTCCTCCACCCCTGTTGCATGGATTAATGGCACCAAGTTGTTGCATGCGAGAGGACCCATGGCTGAGCAGCCGCGTATGGCCACCACCAGCACTGCCCAGTTCTTGTTACAAATCAACACACGCAAATTGAAGAAACTGGAGGCTTCTGGAAGACGGCACCGTCAATAGCAGCTAGAAGGTAGGCGCCACCGGAAAATTCAGGAATGGAGGCCGCCGGAATTCTACCATCATTTACACGTTCACACTATTTCTTTCTCCTATAAATACATATAAGATTGTAATGAGGAAGTAGAGTCGGAGGTGAGGTCCGTTGGAGAGATTAGAAGAGAGAAACCATTGTAAATAATTGGTTTGTTGTTTAATACAAATTCTCCTCTTTGTGTGTGTGGATGTAGGCTAAATTGGCCGAACCACGTTAAATTCTGGTCTCCATATTATTTGTGAGCTTCCGCCGATCCCAACAAGTGGTATCAGAGTAGGTAGGAGGCCGGATTTGTGAATTTTCGTAAAAGACCCATTTTAAAACTTGATCGAAATCAAGTTTGGAGGATACCATCAGATTCCTCAGGTCAAGACGAAAATTTTGGTGAAAATTTTGTCTCAAACGGACACCGGACGAAGCTACACGCTCCACACGCGCCGACTCGATGACGGCCACGCGCCGGCCACGGGGACCCACGAACCACACGCGCGCGCAGTGAAGAAGACAAGCTCCGACCCATTAAATCCAGGTGATCCGACCCGAACCGGTTTTCGACCCGCTACAGCAACCCAACGGATAAGGAATATTCCGTCAGAATATTTCGTCGTCGGCAGAATATTCCGTCACCGGCAAGAATATTCTGTCGCCGACAAGAATATTCTGGTGCAGGAATATTCCGGTGACTGGGAGAATATTTTGGTACCGGAGGGAATATTTTGGTGGCCGGAGAGAATATTTTGGTGGACGGTGGGGAATATTCCGGCAGACGAAGGAATATTCTGTTTTTCCTATTTTTCAGGTTTTCGACGCAATTTTGATTGGTTTGGAACGAGACAAGAGTCATTTCTAAGGTTTTACACCGTTCAGGATGCAACGGTGAGCTTCGTTTATTGAGATTCAACTCCAAACGTTGAGAAACGGTCACTCAAATCAAAGATTAAAGCCGAACTGATGGAGGACTCGAGAGCAGGTGCGATGATCAAGCTAACATCTACAAATTACGCATTATGGAGACCTCGAATGGAAGATCTTCTGAATTATAAAGATCTCTTCGATCTAATTGAAGAGAAAAGCTTAAAGCTAGATGATGTAGCGGAAAAAGACTGGCATAAGTTAAATAAGAAAACTATTGGTCAGATCCGGTAGTGGATTGACCATAGTGTTTTTCATCATGTTGCACAGGAAACAGATGCCTATCAGCTATGGAAAAAGCTGGAAAGCATGTATCAGGCAAAAACTGCTCGGAACAAGGCATTACTAATGAGACGCCTTGTTAACTTGAAACTCAAAAGCGGCATCTCAGTGGCCGCACACACCAACGAGTTTCAGAATCTTGTAAATCAACTTGCATCCGTAGATTTTAAGCTTGGAGATGAAGAGCAGTCTCTACTACTTCTCAGTTCCCTACCAAATAGCTGGGAAACGCTAGTGGTCTCACTTAGTAATTCAGCTCCAGATGGAAAGCTCGCCATGTCAATGGTGATAGACGCCTTGTTTAATGAACAGGCTAGACGAAAGGAGATTGGAGGAGACGAGACAGATGCCTTTGTAACAGAAGGAAGGCATCAGAGAAATAGTAGAGGTAGAAGTCGAGAAAGGAACAGAAGTCAAAGCAAAGAGAGATCCCAAAGTCGCAGTAAACAGCGAAAGAAGAGAAAATGCTTTTATTGTGGTATTGAAGGCCACTTTAAAAGAGAATGTCGAAAGCTGCAGAAGGAGTAAAATCAGCCAAGCAATCAGTCAAAGCACGAAGAAGGCGAAGCTGCAGTGACGCTTTCTGGAGATTGTGTACTCCTTTCCGCTGGTGAAGAATCTTGCTTGCACGTTTCAAGCGAGGAAGCCAAGTGGGTAATAGATACAGCAGCATCCTATCATGTCACTCCTTGTAAGGATTTCTTCAGTACTTACAAGGCAGGAGACTTCGGTACAGTCAAGATGGGAAATTCGAGTTTCTCAAAGATCGTGGACATTGGAGATGTCAGGATAAAAACCAGTGTTGGCTGTACTATGGTTCTAAATGACGTTTGGCACGTACCCAATCTTCGACTCAACCTAATTTCTATAAGAACCCTTGATCAACAAGGTTACGAGAGCATCTTCAGCAACAATACTTGGAAATTGAAGAAAGGAGCAATGGTCGTTGCATGAGGACATGTCTGTGGCACTTTGTACAAATCAAATGTTAAGATATATGCAAACAGTCTCAATGTAGCTGAAGATGATACATCACCAAATTTGTGGCATCGGAGACTTGGCCACATGGGAGAAAAATGGGTGTTTATACTTGCAAAGAAAGCATTGATTACAGTAAACAAAGGTATTGCTCTCAATCCTTGTAAATACTGTTTATTTGGTAAACAGCATAGAGTTTCATTCCAGACATCTGCTGGAAAAAGATCAGAGTTATTGAACTTGGTACACTCTGATGTTTGCGGTCCTTTTGAAGTTGAATCACTTAGAGGTAACAAATATTTTGTTACTTTTATTGATGTTGTTTCACGAAAAGTGTGGGTGTATTTCCTAAAAAGGAAAGAGTAAGTTTTTGAGCAATTCAAAAACTTCCATACCATGGTAGAAAGAGAAACAGGCAAGAAGCTGAAATGCCTCCGGACAGACAATGGAGGTGAATATACTTCTCGAGAGTTCAGAGAATACTGCTCCAGACATGACATCAGACACGAGAAGACTGTCTCCTACACCCCACAACACAATGGTGTAGCAGAACGGATGAACCGGACCATTGTGGAACGAACCAGATGCATGCTGAGTATGGCAAAGTTGCCTAAGCCATTCTGGGGTGAAGCAGTAAAAGTAGCCTGTTACTTGATCAACAGAATATCGTCAGTTCCACTGCAGTTTGAAGTCCCAGAGATGGTGTGGTCAGGCCGCAAGATTTCATACTCTCATCTAAGAGTATTTGAGTGCAAAGTATTTGCACATATATCCAAGGAGAAAAGACAGAAACTTGATGAAAAGTCTACTCCATGTTTTTTCATCGGCTATGGCGATGAAGAGTTTGGATACAGATTATGGGATCCAAAAGCGAAGAAGGTCATCAGAAGTAGGGACGTAGTGTTCCATGAAGACCAGATGTTTGGATCAGAACAAATAACTCCAAGTGCTCCAGAACTAGCTCCGAGTTCACTACCACTTCAGTCTGTTTCAAACACTGAAGATAGACAGGAAGTTTCCCCAGAAGAAGAAGAGGATACTGACAATGGAGAAACTACTACTGAGCAGGGGGAGCAGTTGCCTTCTCCATCAGAAACTGCAGAGTTTCCACAGTTGTCAAGTGATCAACCTCAGCAGGACAGATCCTCTAGAGGGCGATTGTTGATTCCGTCACAAAGATATCCGGAATCAGATTATATTCTTCTTACAAATGAGGGGGAGCCAGAAAACTTCCAGGAGGCAATATCTCATCCAGATAGCAACAAATGGATGCAGGCTATGCAGGATGAGATGAACTCGTTATAGAAAAATCAGACTTATGAGCTGATGGAACTTCCAAACGATAAGAGAGCACTGAGAAACAAATGGGTGTTCAAGCTGAAAAATGATGGCAAGCAGGTGAAGCACAAAGCTCGCTTGGTTCTCAAAGGATTCCAGCAGAAGAAAGGAATCAACTTTGATGAGGTATTTACACCTGTTGTAAAGATGACTTCAATTCGAGTGGTACTCGGATTGGTGGCAAGTCTTGACTTAGAGCTTGAATAGATGGATGTGAAGACAGCATTTCTTCACGGCAACCTTGATGAGGAGATTTACATGGAGCAGCCAGAAGGCTTCCAAGTTCCTGGAAAGGAACATTTGGTCTGCAAGTTGGAAAAGAGCCTTTACGGTTTGAAGCAGGCTCCCAGATAGTGGTATAAGAAGTTTGACTCATTCATGATGAGTCATGACTACAAGAAAACTGATGCAGATCAGTGCGTTTACATCCGGAGATTTTCAGAAGGTGATTTCGTGATGTTACTGCTCTATGTTGACGACATGCTGATTATTGGAAAAGATCCATCCATTATCAGGAAGCTAAAGAAGGATCTCTCCAAAGTCTTTGAGATGAAAGACTTAGGACCTGCCCAGTAGATTTTGGGCATGAGGATCACTCGTGATAGGAAGAAAAAGAAGCTATGGCTGTCACAGAAAAAGTATGTTGAACAAATATTAAGAAGGTTCAACATGGAGAAAGCAAAACTAGTCAGTACTCCACTGGCTAATCATTTCAAATTGAGCAAAAGCTCATGTCCCTCATCACCAGAAAAGGTTCAAGAAATGGCTACAGTATCGTACTCCTCAGCAATAGGAAGTTTAATGTACGCTATAGTTTGTACCAGACCTGACATCGCTCACGCTGTTGGAGTTGTGAGCCATTTTCTTTCAAATCCAGGGAAAGAATACTGGAAAGCAGTACAGTGGATTCTCAGGTACCTTAAAGGTACGTCAAAGTTGTGCTTGTACTACGGGGGAGCTAACCCAGTCTTGGATGGCTATACAGATGCTGATATGGCAGGTGATCTTGATGGAAGAAAATCTACATTAGGATATATTTACACATTTGCAGGTGGAGCTGTATCATGACAGTCCAAACTGCAGAAATGTGTGACTTTATCTACAACAGAAGCAGAGTATATTGCTATAACAGAAGCAGGTAAAGAAATGTTGTGGCTAAAGCGGTTCCTCCAAGAAATAGGAGTCAGTCAAAAAGAGTACAGAATCTATTGTGATAGTCAAAGTGCTCTTGATCTGAGTAAAAACTCGATGTACCACTCCCAAACAAAGCACATCGATATTCAGTATCACTGGATACGTAAAGTAATAGAGCAACAGCTATTGAAGCTTGTAAAGATTCATACAAAGGAGAATCCAGCAGACATGCTAACAAAGGTAGTCACATACGAAAAACTTGAGCTATGTAGAAACATAGCCAGGTTAAGTACCTTGAACTAAAATGTGCCAGGATATCCTCCATTTGGTGTTGAGGGAGAGATTGTTAGAAATCAACACATGCAAATTGAAGAAGCTGGAGGCTTCTGGAAAACGGCACCGTCAGTAGCAGCTGGAAGGTAGGCGCCGTCGGAAAATTCAAGAATGGAGGCCGCCGGAATTCCACCGTCATTTACACGTTCACACTATTTCTTTCTCCTATAAATACATGTAAGATTGTAATGAGGAAGTAGAGTCGGAGGTGAGGTCCGTTGGAGAGATTAGAAGAGAGAAACCATTGTAAATAATTGGTTTGTTGTTTAATACAAATTCTCCTCTTTGTGTGTGTGGATGTAGGCTAAATTGGCCGAACCACGTTAAATTCTGGTCTCCATATTATTTGTGAGCTTCCGCCGATCCCAACAGTTCTCTCCTGTGCGACGGAAACTACGCACACCAAGCGAAACATCATGTAAACCAGCAACACCGAGACTGTCGAGAAAAGAAATCCACCCCATCGCAGCCCATACCACTACCAAGGTCCAAAGTCGTGCCCTTCACATGAAACCACAACCAACCCATACGTTTTAGAACCTCCATTGCTCTTCCTTGCACCACCTTACCCCACACTCAGTCGCTCAATGTAGAAACACTGTCGCACACATCACCGAAACATCCTCTGTTTTACAGACTGAAAACAGAGCATGGGAAGCTCACCCCATACTCTCGGGTTTCAGCCCCGCTACATGCCCGAAACTACCCAGAAAATCCACAGAAACCACCGTCCGTTTCCCCAGGGTCTGTCGTTCGGCAGGCCGCAGTAATTCACCAGCACCTTTCTGCTTCTCCCCTCTCACGGCTTGCTCTCTCTCCATGTGTTCTCATCCCCCCTCTCTCTCTCTCTCTCTCACTTAGCAGCGTATTCCCTTTTCCAGTACGCTTCTGATGCGCATATCCATGGCACCGCTGCTTGTTGGTGCTTTCTCGGTCCCAGATCTATTTATGGATGTAAGACCTCCCTCTATACATGGTTAATTTATTTCCCTCTTTATTCATGCATGTCTCAAGAAAGCTGCATTGAAAAAAAATGACCCTACATACTGCAGGCTAAAGAGCAAAGCAAAGCAGAGTAATGAAGGGGACTGCTCAATACCACCATGTTGCATTGTTGCAGAATTACCATAATTGTACCATGCAGATATGTGTTTGTAAAATGTAATGTTGATTTTACTATTTTAACTTAGAGGATCTATGTATGTATAAGACCTCTATTCTTTGTATTATAGTATCCATTTTAGTTGAATGAAAAACAAAGTGGTTTACATTTCGCCCATTTTTAATTTTATTCTTTCTTATTTCTCAATATTCAACATCATCTTCAACAATCTTTAACATGGTATGAGAGCCAGGTTTAGTGCTCTTCTCATTCATCCACATCTCTCAAGAATTTCTGGTACGTAGTATCATTTCAACTTCATCTCTCAAAGTTTCTTTCATCTCTCAAAAATTTTCTCAAACACCTTTTGTACATATCACTCCACTCACCATTTTCAATGGCAAACACCGACACCATTCTCCACAATGCTCCCATTCACCCACAGAAGACCCAACTAAGCCCTTTTACCTTCATCACAGTGATAACACTCATACGATTCTCATCTCACCTCCACTCACCGGGTCCAACTATATATCATGGAGTTGTTTTTTTACCTTGGCCATTTCAATCAAGAACAAACTTAGGTTTCTCGATGGAAGCATCGTGACCTCGGAACCCTCTGACCCACTTTATACACCTTGGTTGCACTGCAACAACTTAATCCTTTCATGGATTCTCAACTCCATCTCGAAAGAGATAGTCTCCAATGTGCTTTACATTAGCTCTGCAATAGAGGTTTGGGAGAAGCTCAAAATACGATTCTCTCAACCTGATAATGTGCGAATATACCAGTTGCAACAACAACTTGGAACCATTACTCAAGGGACACGATCGGTTGGTGAATACTTCATCGAACTCAACGCCGTTTGGGAGAAGTTGCACAACTATAGACCATTGCCATGTTATTCTTGTGGACTCTGCTCATGCAAAGCACTCAGCTCCATTAGTGAGGTACAAATCTCAGATTATGTTTTTAAATTTTTAATGGGTTTGACTGATTCTTATGAAAGCATTAGGGGACAAGTCTTGCTTATGAGTCCAATCTCTTCTTTAGACAAAACCTTCTCCATGATTATTCAAAAGGAAAGGCAACAGGAGGCATGCACCTTGACTCTTCCCATTGCTAAATCTTCAGCATTAGCAGTGGTCAATAATCAAGCTAAGAAAAAGGACAAAATGGATATCTCATGCCAACACTGTGGAAAATCTGGGCATACCTGAGAGAAATGCTATAGACTTGTTGGTTTTCCACCAAACTTCAAGTTTATAAAGACCAAACAATGGCACTCTAGCAGCAACACTTTTACTCCACCTCATGCAGCAAATCAGGTCCTCTCTCAAATGCAGCAGCATGAGGAAATGCCACAGCTATTGTTGCTTCAAGATCAAGTTCAGAAACTCATGGCTCTTGTCAATAGAAAGACACCGCAGCTTAATTATGGTCAACCCCCTGCACCCGAATAGCCAAAGTCACCTCACCGCTCCAATATGGCAGGTATACTACCTTCCAACAATCTCATTTTTCCAACTTCTACTCATCATTCTTGTAGTGTGTCTAGTCATCATTCAACACCATGGATAATTGATACTGGTACTACAGATCATATGATCTACTCACCTTCACTGTTCACAACCATCACTTGCACCACACAAACTCATGTCCAACTACCAAATGGTACTCAATTCCCTGTCACACATATAGGAACCGTGCAACTCTCACCTGAAATCATGCTCACCAACGTTCTATGTGTCCCATCCTTCACTTTTAATTTACTATCTGTCAGTAAACTCACTCACAGCCCCTCTTTGTTCGTTGTATTCTTGCATGATCATTGCTTTATACAGGTCCTTTCTTCATGAATGACAATTGGACTTGCTAAGAATAGTCATGGTCTTTATCATCTTCTACCTAGTTCTCTCGGATTCAAGTCTTCAAATTCCAAGTTCAACTCACAAGTTGCCTGTACCACAAAACAACCAGAAATTGATATTTGGCATTTTAGATTAGGGCATTTGTCAAGTCAAATGATGAATTTAATTCAATCCTCATTTCCTGATGTAAGATTTAGCAATCAAAATTACTGTACTATTTGTCATTTGGCTAAGCAAAAGAGAGTTTCCTTTCCCGTTAGCATCACTCGTTCTGATTCAATCTTTGACTTAATAAATTGTGATGTTTGGGAATCCTATTCTCAACCATCCTTGCAAGGACACCAATACTTTCTCACCATTGTTGATGATCACAGCTGTATAACATGGGTCCACTTAATGAAATTCAAATCTGAAACCAAACAAATTCTGTAGTCATTCATTAGAATGGTAGGCACTCAATTCAACTCCAAGGTCAAACAAGTTAGAACCGACAATGGTATGGAGTTTCATATGCCAGATTTTTTCAACACTCATGGGATCCTACACCAAAAAACTCGTGCTTATACTCCACAACAGAATGGTGTCATGGAAAGAAAACATCAACATCTTCTGAATGTGGCTAGAGCATTACTTTTCCAAGCTAATCTCCCACTAAGGTTTTGGGGTGATGCTGTAATAACGGCCACCTATTTGATTAATAGGATTCCCACACCAATTCTGGACAATAAAACTCCATATGAGCTTTTGTTTGGTTCTATTCCTTCCTATGCAATTTGAGAGTTTTTTGTTGCTTGTGCTATGTGTCCACCTTCAAGCATACCAGAACGAAACTTGATCCAAGAGCTAAACCATGATTATTCATTGGTTATCCAGCTGGGGTAAAAGGTTATAAGGTTTATGACTTGTACACTCGCTCCACTTCAATTTCTCGGGATGTCACTTTCCTAGAGTCCACATTTCCCTTCACCCAATCAAGTTCCATATCGATTTCAAACCCAAGCCCTTCTAGTCTCACCTTACCACCAATCCTACCAGATATTTCCTTCCCTTTTTCCACATCCAGTGATCTCGCTCGACTCTCGCTCGACACTTCGCCCGAGAGAGAGCCGGACAGTGACTTTGCTTGACATTCGCTCGACACTCCACTCGAGCGAAAGCCAGGCAGTGACTTCGCTCGACCATCGCTCAATACGTCCCTCGAGCGAAATTCCGACAACGTTAGACGTTCTGATCGAGTTAAACGTGCTCCTTCTTACCTACTTGATTATCACTGTGCTGCAGTCTTATTACAGAATTCTCCACATAACTCTCTAACCATTCACCCCCTTGCCTCTCATCTCTCATACACCCACCTATCTCCCTCTCATAAGTCTTATGCATTATCCCTCTCTCTCATCCATGAGCCGAAAACCTATGATGAAGCGATTGTGTCAAATCATTGGAAAGAAGGCATTCAATCTGAACTTTCAGCCCTTGAAGCTAATGGTACTTGGACCATCACCTCTCTACCACCTGAACAGAAGAGCATTGGTTGTCGGTATGTGTTTAAGACTAAGTTGAAATCCGATGGCAGCATTGACAAGTATAAAGCCCGTCTAGTAGCTAAATGTTACACTCAACGGGAAGGCTTTGACTATCAAGAGACTTTTAGCCCTGTTGCCAAACTCACCACTGTGAGATTATTTCTTTCTCTTGCTTCTGTCCATGATTGGCATTTAACCCAACTCGATGTCCACAATGCATTCCTTCATGGCGACCTTAATGAAGAAATATGCATGGATCTTCCTCTCGATTTTTAGCTCAAGGGGGAATCTCACACACAAGGTGAAAAGCTTGTATGCAAGTCACACAAATCTCTCTATGGCTTGAAACAAGCCTCTTGGTAATGGAATTCAAAATTCACTTCATTTCTCATCTCAATGGGCTTTTATCAATCGCAATCAGACTACTCATTGTTTACTAGACATGACAAATCTGGCTTTGTTGCTCTTCTTGTATATGTGGATGATATCATATTGGGTAGTGGCAACTTGACAATCATTGAAGAAATCAAGGGTCATCTACATTCTCAATTTAGATTCAAGACCTAAGAGTCCTTAAATATTTTCTTGGATTAGAAGTAGCAAGATCGTCATCGGGTATTCATCTGTGTCAAAGAAAATACACTCTAGAAATTCTAGAGGATGCTGGACTGCTTGGGAGTAAGCTTGTTAGTACACCGATAGAGCCGAATCACAAGTTATCTTACTCTTCCACGGATTACTTGACTGATACTACAAGCTATCGTAGACTAATTGGAAGACTCATTTACCTATCCATTACTCGGCCAGATATCACATATGCAATCAATGTTTTGAGCCAATTTGTTGATAAACCGGCACAAGAACATCTACATGCAGCTCATAGAATTCTAAACTACTTGAAAGGCTCGATTGGGCAAGGTGTCTTCTACTCCTCTAAAACAAATGTGCACCTCAAAGCTTATAGTGACTCGGATTGGGCGACTTGTCCTGAGACATGAAGATCAGTAACTGGTTTCTCTATGTTTCTTGGAGACTCGTTGATTAGTTGGAAGTCCAAGAAGCAACCCACTGTATCTAGATCATCGGCTGAAGCTGAGTATAGAACATTGGCACACATGAGCTGTGAAATTGTTTGGCTTAACTACTTATTAAAGGATTTTAATGTACACCAAGAAAAACTAGCAACTCTCTATTGTGATAGTCAATCAGCAATTCATTTGATCAAGAATCCTATTTTTCATGAGAGGACCAAACACGTTGAGTTAGACTGTCATTTTATTTGGGAAAAGGTATTGGCTGGAATCATTACTATGGTTCATGTAGTCTCAAGGTTTCAATTGGCTGACATTCTCACCAAGGCATTGTCAACCCCCACTTTTCAGTTTCTATTGTCCAAAATGGGTGTACTCAATATCTATGCCTATCTTGAGGGGGAGTCTCAAGAAAGCTGTATTGAGAGAAAATGATCCTACAGACTGCAGGCCAAGGAGCAGAGCAAAGCAGAGCAGTGAAGGGGACTGCTCAACACCACCCTACTGTACTGTTACAGAATTACCAGAATTGTACAATGCAGATATGTGTTTGTAAAATGTAATGTTGACTTTACTATTTTAACTTAGAGGATCTGTGTATATATGATACATCTATTCTTTGTATTATAGTATCCATTTTAGTTGAATGAAAAATAGAGTGGTTCACACTTCTCCCATTTCAGTTTTATTCTTTCTTATTTTTTAATCTTCAACATCATCTTCAACAATTTTTAACAGGCTAGTTTGTATTTTGTTGATACTGGGACCATCCATATCAGAATAGGTCAAGTCTTTGGGGTCAAGTTGTTTAGCAAAGTCTATAAATATTTTTCAGAAATGGGCTTGTGTCTTTAATTAATTCCTTCACGCTAAATTCTTTTACTAAATTCCCTTGGGCTGGTTGGCATGTTTGGACCTTGGGTCCGTTACCTTATGTGTTGCACGGAATTTTGAAACACGACTGATTTTAGGAGATTATGTGTATATTGTGATGTCGAGGACACGTTTTGTTAGGCCTTTTTGTATAAAATCAATATATGGAGTAATTTGATATTAGGTTGCAAACGAGTATTAGTTTGGAGAATTTTTGGACAAGTCAAAACATTTTGGGAAGAGTTGATATGTTTAGTGTTTCAAGAATGTTTAATGGTTAAGGAAAAATATTGGATTCTAGATCTAGATTTTATTTACAAAATACATGTTAATTTGGCATTTATAGAAATATGTATTATTTTATAAGTGATGATTATTTTTATTCAGTATTTTGTGGATAAATTTTTGAAAAAGTTAAATAGTTCAAGTAAGTGAGGTTCTTATATTAAACTTTGCATTGAAAATATGAATTAGATCAATTTTGAAAAAGGTGCATCTTTTCTAATGAAAAAAAAATTGAAACTATCTCAATTATTTGTTTTGCATATGCATAAAATTCTATATAAGAATAAAGTATTTTCTCGAATAAATTAGTATAAACATAAGCTATTTTGTCATTTGGTCTCAACAGCTATGGCATGTAAACTTCCCTTCTTGCAAATATCACGGTTATGATGAGTATTATGTTTATTTTTCAATATCTTCCTTATTTTATCCTCAAAGTGATAAGATATTTCAAGTCTTTGCAAGATATCAGTGAGTTCGAGTGGCTCCATCACTTTATGGAACTTCATTGCCACTTCTCCCTTCAGCTTATTGTCTTTCATGTGAATGACCCATCCTACTAAGGTTGTAATCAAGCTGAGCTAGTCTTTGCTTATTGAACTCAACTCGGCTCAAAATTTTTAAACTTGAGCTCAACCTCAAGTTTTAGATTTTTCTTTAATTTATTTGAGCTTGATTCGGTAAACTAAACTTTCAACTCAAGTTCAAGCTCAAGTCTGTCCTACAAACAAGCTCGAATTGTTTATTTTTTTATTTTTGGAATTAAATTTAATAACTAAAAAATTAGATGAATAAAAAAATAATCTAATGTTAAGTTTGTGCAACTAACATGATTTTAAAAATTTATAAATAATTTATATCTAACTAATTGATATTTATCCATAATAATAATATATTATATGCCTACACATCTTATTAATATATAAACATAATATGACGGCATATATATATATTTTATATGTGACTTTCATATACTAATATATGAAACTATTAAATCTTATTAATTAATTGTAAATTATAATTATAAAGTATGTTTAATATATAGAAATAAGAAATTAAGTTATATATTATATATTTAATTATAAAACTGTTATAATTAGGATTTTGAACCGACTCGATGCCATTCCGAATTTGAGAGAGAGAGAGAGAGAGAGAGCGCTACACGCCGAGTAGGGGGAGGAAATGGCTGAGTTGGTAGTTGGGTGTACACGGCCTCACCACAGAGCCCTATAATAATTAATAGTAATTAAATAATTTATAAATAATAATAAAATAATTTGAGTTAAAATAATTATTAAATTTAAAAAAAAAAAAATATATAATTAAATAAAGATATTATAAAAATATGATATTATATTTAAAATATTATTTTTATTTAAATTTTAAAAATAAATTAAATTATTTTTTATATTTTGTTTGAAAGCTTATAAAATGTTGTAAGGGTTAGACTATCAAGGTTAGACTACTCATCATCCTACACCGTGAACAAATATTTTAAATATTTATTTTGTTTTGTATATTTTTATTTTATTTTATTCTTACTAAATTAATTGAGTTGTTCTACTTATCTCAGAGAAATAAATGGCTATTAGTTCGCTTCCTGACACAGAATTAACTAAAACTTAGCTCCTCAATCGTTGAAAAAATCAAAGTTTCAATCAACTACTCCCTTTTAAAATGGAAAGAAGATTGTGGGAAAAAAGGATGTATAGATGGATGAGGAGGATATATCTCAATAATCAAGCTTTGCATTCAACTACAGTATCAATCTCTTGCTCATGCAACTGCAGTCCACGTCCAAAAAAATAATTAACGCAGTTTTGCAAAACTCCAGCAAAATCAGTGTTGGCGGGCAATCAACAGGGGCGCTTTCAGAGGAGAAATCTGTATGTCATTAGGAATCATGGCACATTTAAATACCATATCACAATATGGACACTTAAAGTAACCTCAGATCTAATGTCAAACACAAGAAATCCCGGTGGGACGATGGCCTCCCAGCAAGATTGCCAAGTTTTTCTCCAGTCATTGATCATCACATTCCATCGTCAAAGGGTGTCTGTCATCGAGCCTTTGATCAACAGACAAGCTCTATGCCACTTGATCAAAGCAGGATTAGCAATGCAACAATGGTAAGGCATGCAACCACAGACCCATAGGTCAATGTTGGCAATTACCAGAGGACCTCTTTGCTATCCCATCACGGCAGGGACTTTTAGCCAGAACCAGCCAATGGCACCATTCACCGCATTTCTTTGTAACAAGCCACATTCGATTACCAAATAGTTAGTATTGTATTGTGCTAGGAGGTTTTCAGCTTTAATCCAACTTCAAGGTCATTAAGGATTGGGATTCCTAAACTTTTCATGGAATTTAGTACACCTTCAGCTTTGACATCTCTTCCTGCAGACTTGTAAAAGAGCATAGCTGCACTCATAATAAACCTGTCAGCTTCCACAGACCCAAATATGCGTTCGAAAAACTTGATGCCTTCTTCCACATATCCATAGTCCATGTAACCTCTGAGCATGGTCCGATTGCATGCAAGGTCAGGATATAAACCAGCTGTGAGAAGCTTTTTGTAAACCCTTTCAGCTTCCACGATCAGGCCTACTTTTGCCAGAGCAGAGAGTAAGAGGTTAAAATGTGCACAAGAAGGGGGAATGCCTCTTTTCTGCATAGAATCAATGGTTTCCTCGGCTTCTGTGTACTTCAAACCCTTAGTGTAAGCCCGAACAAGAGAAAGGTAGGTAAAGGAGTCGGGTGAGCAACCATCTCTCTGCATGGCTTGAAAAAGTTCATCTACTTCACGATAAAGTCCTGCGGCCGCATATACATTGCTCATAATATTGTAGCTTACCTGCATTTTCCGTAAAAGAAAAGAATCAAACATTTTATTGTGCATGTCTAATCTTCTCACAAATTTAACGTGATGGCAACGAGTTACAACATATTATGAACTGTAGTGTCCCATAATCAATTAAATTGGGCAGTGCAAAACAGGAAAAGGGCACTATATAAAAATATGTCTCACGACTCAGAAAAAAAAAAAAAAGCTTCTAACAGCATTGTATCCAACCAAAAATCATAAATAGCAGCACAGGGTGTACTGTCATAGATAAATAAATTGGATGCTGCCATCATTTAAATTTATAACAAAAACATGCTTTAAATCAATATCAAGAAGCTATTTCGAAAAAACTAAATTGAATTCATGGAATTAAGGGACATTATGACATCACTCACACTCCAAAACTATCTCCCACTAATATGCATCTTCTTTTTTTCCTCTATCTACCATCAATGTGCTATTATTTCCTTCCATCATAACTTGTAAGTTTGGACAATATATAAAAGATGTGCGCATACCATCCCAGGTTTTATCCCTTCATCCTGCATTTTGGTGAATAACTGGGAAGCTTCATGCCTCTTGCCTACAAAATAGAATAAAGTTATGAGGCTTGGTAGACTACTTCCTCATACCACCACATATAGATCAAAAAGAGGATAGGGGTAGAAGGAGAGGGGGAAATAAATCTGCCATATATGATTAGAAATAAATCTGTCGTCTAAATTTCTAAGCATTTGTGTCTAATAATTTATTAATAAATACAAATAAACTGGAATTGCGTTGCTTATTGATGTTCTTCCTCGCCGAGAATGAAGCCAATATAACTATTGCAATTCAAGAGAAATTAAGTTTACTTTCCATGCACTTCACTTAATGACTGAGATGTTAAGTAAAACCATACCAGCCTTCCCAAAATAGCTAATCAAATTCATGTATGCCTTCTCATCCAGAGTCAAACCCATGCTCTGAGCGGTGTTGAACATCTCTACAGCCTTATCCAACTTCCGACCCCGGCCATACACGCTGTCAACACAAGTAACAAGCATGAAGAACACATTGCCACCAGGATGTGGACATGATTCTGAGTAACTTGACTTCAAATCGAACAGAATATGATTAATCCCTTACCTGATCATGGTGTTATATGTCTGAATTGATGGAGAAATTCCCAATGAGAGCATGCGATCATAGATGCTGGAAGCAAAATGTAATTTACCTGCAAATGGAAGTTTATGGGTTATTGCAATGCATTAAGCAGATACTAGCCTCAATAAATGGCTGAAATGCTTTATATCAACCTGCTACTAGCATGGCCTTGATAAAAGTATTGTACGCCACGGTATCAAGCTCTAATCTGCCTTCAAAACTCTTATGGATGATATTTTCTGCCTCTTGGTGTTTGCCTGTGGACGAGTTACTGTTATTACCAATTGAAATGAGCACAAGAATAATTGCACTGAGCCAAGCATTCGATGCAACTCCATCATGGGTCTTAATTGTTTATTTCAGTGTATGCCTTTGACAATGGTTGCAATATTTTTCATCCCTTATCTACCATTCTTTGAACCTTTGACCTCGGGGACACTAAGGTAAGTTACAGCCAATGGACAAAGATTATGATGGTGGGGATTTAATTCCAAATAAAAACGGGTAGTTTGAGAAAAAGAGAAATTGTCATGAAATCATATCCAGATGGGCACTTCAGATGCATAACGTGATATAAGCCTCTGAAGATTTTGATGCATAACATGTTAAATTTCTGTAGACAGTAAAATTTTGAGGAATTTGTTTTATTGGACAATGGCTCTTCAATTCAAGAAGGCGCAATTTCTAAGAGCCTGATATAAGCGAAGCTCTGCTTGAAGTATATTGTTTGTATATCTACATGTGCAAGCACAGGTTTTGTAGAAACAGGTATTTACAACTTGCACCTGATTGGTAAAAGCATATTTATTAATATACACTTTTTAGAATTAAAAAAATCAAAACCTATTTATGACTTTGAACTCAAATAACATGCATAGTAGTTTTGAACCACATCATTCATAAAACATAAGAGAGCTTTGCACATTGCTGGATGCTATTACTATCTGATTACCACAGTAAATTGAGAAACGGAAAATTTTTGTTAGTCTGCTAAGCTTTCGATTCATACCACTACCCGTCAAAGCATTCACAACTATGCTTGTGGCAACAGCATCCTGATCATGCCCTTTCTCAGTTACTTGTTTGTAAAGCGAGTGTGCCTCCTCTGGTTTGCCACATTTGGCATATGCATCAATCATTGACTTATATATTATTTTCTCATAAGTACAGGAATCTAGAACAGCCGCAAAGACTTCCTGGGCTTTTTTCAACTTGTGTTGCTTTGCATATAAACTAATCAAAGAAGCAATTGTGGCAGCCTCCAGTCTACAGCCTAGCTTTATCAATTGACCTGTAAGAGTTTCTGCTTTAAGAGCATCACCTGTGTAGAAATCAATCTCAATCTTGGTTCATTTCAGCAGATATAGTAAGAGTCAACAAGCTTTTACTCCCGGCACTTGCACAAAACAATTATAATCTTATCATTAAAAGAAACATTAATTAACCTTACTTGCCTTCTCTAATGAAGTTGTTAATAAGCCGGTTCACAATTGACAAGCCATCGGCAGTTGCAAGCAACAACTTCAGTATTTCTTCTGTTTTCTTGAAATTGACATCTGCCACGTACAAATTCAGCATCAGCACAAGGGCCATGGTGTCGGGATGGTCAAAGGCCAAATCTTTTTTATCAAGTTGCTCATCTGCCCTGTGGTCACACACAGTCCTAAAACATGTTCTGAAAAACTGATTATCCTTGAACGATCTCTCAGTACCCAACTTCTCTATCAGCTGTTCAGCCTCTGTTAGCATTCCCTCTTTGCAATATACTCTCATAACTGTCTTGTAAAGTTCTTCATCAAAATCTACTTTATCTTTCCTTATCTGAGCAACAAAATGCTTGGCCTTTTCCATCATGCCTAGTCTTAAGTACAACTTGAGCATATCATTACAAGAGCCAGTATCAGGAAGTCCAGTTTTGGATAGAGCCTCAAATGTGACTTCAGCAGAGTTCAAATCTTCCTTCATAGCATAACATTGCAACAAGACAATATAAGCAAATCTTGAGAACCAAATGTTTTTGGACTTCATTAGCTCAATAACTTTCAGGGCTTTCTCAATATTTCCTGAACTGAGATGGACTTGTGCCATTGTTAAATATGTTTTTTCATCACTTAGTAAGCCCAGCCGCTTGATCTCTTCAAACGTCTTTTGGGCATCTTCATAAAGACCAAGTTTGCCATATATTCTTATGAGCAAACCATAGATTACTTCGTCAACTGCAATTTTTCTTCTTTCCATTTCCAGAAAGAGAGAAAGTGCTTTAGAATAATCCTGATTTTTGTAATACAAAGTCAGAAGTGAAGCACAAGTGTAGTTACTTGGAACTATTCTCTGAGATCTCATATCTTCATACAATCTCAGTGCTTTATCTCGGCTACCACTTTTGGTACTCGAGCTAATAAGTAGGCTATAAGTAACCTCCTCTGGGACAAACCCAACATCCTTCATCTCAGTAAAAGTCCTAAAAGCCTCCTCATGAAGACCTTCTTTAACAAGTGAGCTTATGACTACTGTATAAGTAAAACTATTGGGTGCAATCCTTTTACCCACCATTTGCCTCCATATTTCTACGACCTTTCCGTGTAGTGATTTCTTCTGCAAGGAGGACATCATAAAATTGAAAACAGAAACAGAGAGTGTAACTCCCCGTTCTTGTACAGCAGAAAAAAATGACAACATAGCCTTATGACGTCCCCATCTCGCATACGTACAGAGCATGGTGCCAGAAGCAACTTCATCCGGTTCACATCCCGCTTCAAGCATCTCCAAGAAGGTCTCTTCAGCCAGCTTGATCTTTCCAACTTGGCCATATATGCGCAGGACAATTGTGTAGACAATAACACTGGGGCGATAGCTTAACTGTGCGAGCGGAAATCTATCATTACACTAAATTAATCTCCACGCTTTTGGAAGGAAATAAATAAATAAATAATGAAACCTCGACTATCCGGTAGTCATGATGACAGCAAAACCAGTCATTAAGAATATAAACATCATTGCTTTGGAACAAATGCAAACTCGATTGATGAAACTATTAACACCAAAAAAAACTCGTATATAACTTAAACAAACGATATTAACACCAACACAGAATATGAGGACCAAAACGAAGTAAATCAACAACAATTTTCCAGTACAACATACGAAAGACCCACTAACAAAAAACCCATAATAAACCCACCCATCTAGACTTTCTCCAAGAAAAAATAATATATATAAATTTCTTAAAAAAAAAACAGATATTTACAATTTCCAAAAACCTAATGCAATTCACCAAAATTAAAACTTCCAAAAAACGCCAAGCAACCAACTACTAACCTGAAGTTTCATCCAAGCAAAAAAGTCTCTGGCCTGCCTCCACCCCTTCTGTTCCTTCAACACTGTACACATTTCCCTATAACTCAGCTTCCCCACGAAAGAGGCCATGACCTGCCTCATATCGTACCCACCCTCACCCTTCTCCGCCAGTGTCCTCACGTGCCTTATCGCCGCCACCACGTGACTTCCGTAGAGGCGGCCGTTCCTGTCGTCCTGGAGGTACCGCACCATCTGCTCCGGGCTCCGCTTGATCCATCTGGGCGTCTGGACGCGGGGGCCCTGATTCTTGCGCAACTGGCTGAGGTACTTGGCCTTGGCCTTGATGATGCGGCGGGCGTTGTCGTCTGAGAGTGGATTCTTGGGGTTCTTGGACCTGGGTTTGGGCTTGCTGGGGTCGTTGCCATCGCTGAGGGACCAGGGATCCGGGGTGACAGAAGAGTGGATAGTGATTTTGGGTTTTGTTGAGGGTGGTTGTGGAGAAGGAAGGAGTGGGGTGATAGAGAGGAGGAAGGAGGACTTCAGAGAGTCCATTTCTTCTTCGTTGATGCCGAGTGTGGTCGTATATTTGCTCCGCGAGAAAGAAAAATGTCTTGCTTCGAAAGGGTTTAACGGAGATGGTGAAGAACCAAACAAGTAGCACTGCTCAGTTTTGAGCGAGCCGCGACTACCATTGGACTGTAGATGGAGTGGATAACAAATATAATTTCTTTTTCTTTTTCTTTTTCTTTTTTATATTTTTTTAAGTATTTATTTAACATTTTTAATTATTAAAAAATAAAATAAAAAATACACAAGTTTATTATTAATCAAATTATTTAATCATTACATAAAAATAAATTAAAAAATTAAAATAGTAAGATTGAGTGCTAAGTTTATTTCAATAAATAGATATATATATTGCCATATTATGTTTTGCAAACGTTATGGTTGATCACTTTGAGCTTGAATTTTATTTATTTATTATTATTCTCAATAATTTTTAATTTAAACTACTGTAGCATTGATCCGATTGAAAAAAATAAAAATAAAAATAAAAATAAAATATTATTACCATTCTTTCTGGGCAATTTCTTCTTGAAAAATCTTTAATTTTCTTTTAAGAGCGAGATCATTCATATTTTATCTTTTACTCATACACCCAATAAGAGTAAAGAAAAAATATAGGTGTTTCTTTTCTTTCTTTCTTTCTTTTTTTTCTTTCTTTTACTCATATTTATCTTTTATCTGACATTCAGCCAATACGTAATGCCACTGCTTGTTGAGCCAACTAATGTACAACTTGATTTCCTTCATTCTCGTTGTGATAGATGTCCCATTTGGCTGGATTTTGCATCTCTTATCAAGCAGCTCAAAGTTCTTTTTTGCTCTTTTTGACTTTTTATTGCATTTACAAGTTGTTTCGAATCTCTTTCAAAAATCACATGTTGCAATTCCCTTACTTTACAACAAAATGTTGTTGTGATCAAGCCTCGAGCCTCGGCTATTTCAGGTTGTGTGCAAATTGTAACTGGTTGCATTAGTGTTGCTAGAACTTCCCCTTCTTTGTTCTTTAATACCATTCCAACCCCTATCTTCTATTATTCCTTCCTGATTGCCACATCCCAATTCATTTTTAGCCCATCAGATAGTGGAGGTTGCCCTTGTAAGCTCTCTTACTGGTTTTGGTTCCTACTTAAACCTATTTGCTTGCAATTAGCTTCGAGAAAATTTTGTTTGTGCTTGTAGCGAATTGTCAAAAAAAATTGAATAATGTAAAAACTTGTCTTCAAAAATCCATTTGTTTCTTCTTAACCAAATTGCTCTTGTTATCCCTACAAACAGACCGATTTCTTCTGACCCTATTCTATTAAGAACTTGCATTAATATTTTACCAAAATCCTCATCTATGATTGAAGCTTTTTGCATTTGCCTATTTTCCAGCATCCACACATCTTCTGTCGAGGGACAAAACCATAAAATATGTCCAGGTGTTTCTTGTGACTTGAGACAAATTGGACATGAAGGATCTGTGGTGATTCTTTTCTTACATAAATCATCTTTGGTAGCTGAAGTATCCTTACATGCACACCATATGAATACTTTGACTGCATTAGATGTTTTTATGTTCCATATAAACATCCATTTGTTGTGCCCTTCCAAGCAATTATGTCTAGAGAATCATAATGAAGAGTATTTTTATAACATAATTTATAAAATTAGAATGCACAAAAATACGTAAAAATAACTTTAGCACAACTCATAAAAAAAAAATTGAAGAAAATTATATGTACAGTTCTATCATTACTATGTCAAAAATAAAATCTCTATCAAAAAAGCCGATTGGGGTTAAAGTTTTCAATTTTCCTAGAATGGGTGAAAATGCAAGTTTGGTCTATACCCATTTGTAATTGATATGGTCAGACAAATCCCACCTCTAACATTAATGTGCCAAAAGGTAGGGGCAGTTTATCTTGTGGACATAATTGAAATCTAACCCTCACGTCGAACTTTACATTATGGTGAGGGTTGTCCTTTGGTTGAGGTACAACTTTTGGTACCATAAACCCTCTTTTCCCTTTAAGGTTTCTTGTTGCTGGGGTAAGCTTCCTCATCTAAATTCTATCTTCCATGCTTTTGTAAATCTGAGTTGTCATAGACATCAAACACCCAAACAGATGTGCCTCATGTCTCCAGCATTTAACTGGCATCCTTTTGGTACCATACACTTTCGGACAAAAAATAGGAAATAACTACATTGTTTCGTGGTTTCTGTCTCATTAAATTAACGTTAAAAACCCAATTTGTTTACTATTCTACTTTATATTCACTATTTATGCATCTCTCCCAAAAGATAAAGAGAAAGTGAGATATAGGCAGGTATATAGGCATCTTATAACTTGACCCATAAAGTATTCAGCAAAACAAAAAAAAAAACAATTGACCCATATAGGAAAAGTGAGAAGGGTTCTTAGTATCCTCTCTCTCTCTCTCTCTCTCTCTCTCTCGCAATATTATACTCGTTTACTACTATATTAAAGATCTAAGGGATATATATAACAAAAGATATTCATGTGTGGATTTTCATTTATGCGAGAGAAATGTTTATATCGATTTAGAATATCTAATCTATATTAATATCCTAGACCGGAAAATCATAGATTTTGTGGTATTAATTATGTGATATTTTTGGGTTTAGTTGTTGAGAAAGTTTTTTTATTGAACCATTTTTTGAGTAAAGTCCTAACTAATTTTCTATTCTATTGTAAAAAATTCGTAGGCTCGTAGCTATAGCAAAACGAAACCCTCAAGCTATATGTATTTCCCTCTTTCCCGTGCGCTTGAAGTTGAACCCTGGTGTTTTTTCTATCTCTTTCCGAGTTGGCTTCATCTCCTTCAACCTTTGACCTCTGTTCTTTGATAGCCACATTTACCTGCGCCAACACCCACTACCCCCATCCTTTGCTGAATCCTTCGACCGAAAACCCACTCCACAAACCTACACTTTCTACCCACACAAACACAAGGGCAGAGACCCCCCTTTCTTTCTTTTCCTGGTGCCCATCCCTCTTATTTCTTCCAGACCCACTTCCCCTCGAGGTTGGCTCTTTTATGGGTTTCACTCTAAACCCAACCACACTTCTCAATTTCGCTGTTTTTCTTTCTCATTTAATCACTATATTTCTTAAATGTTGGGTTATGTGGCCAGTTTCTCATCTGGGTTTTCCTCCAAACCAATAATTTATGATTTTTCTGGCTAAATTAGTTTTTTTTTTTGTTTAATTTTGGGGAATAGGAACCATAATTACTGGAAAGAGCCGCCATGGGGACGAGGAACCAGCAATTGAGTCGAGAGGATGAGGAGGATGATCCACCAGGTCGTGGTGCGGTCTCAATTTCGGGTCAATCGGTGTCCACCAGTCGGAGCATAGGGTCACCATCGAGCCGGAGCGAGCAGACGATGGCTACACCTGCCAGTGACAGCACTTTGTTTAGACTAAACCATCTCGACATCCAAGGCGATGACGCAGGATCGCAAGGCGCTGTTGCGTGAGTCTAAATTATTTGACTTCAAATTTAATGACACTTTTAGTTCTTCTGAATTTTATTGTGTTGGGGTTCTTTATGCTTGAGGGTCTAAGGTTTTATTTTTTTGATATGTTTGCATCCCAAATGTGTAATTTTAAAAATTCTTCACTTGTTTATCATTCTTATTTAGAGCGTCCACAAAAATCATGTTTTTCTTTAACCACAATTGTGTACGTTGTTAAGATGGATCATCAATTTGGCATCATTTAGACTTGAGCGAGCTTGATAATTTTTTTGGAAGTATAATCCAAGTACTTGGGAGGCGTAGTACACGTGAGCCCCATTAAAGTGAGCTTGATAAAGCCAAAAATTTGGATGTGAATTTTTTCAATCTGTAGTCATAATCGATGATTAGTTGCTTGATGTTTCTTCAAAGATTTTGTTTAAATTTTTAATTCTTCTTTTGATGAGTAAAATTTTATTTTTAATTTTTTTTAATAATGAAAAAAATGCAGCATCTTTTTTCAACTATCTTACTGAGTATCAGTTTCTAAACAGTAGCAAAAAGAAAAAGAGAGGGCAACGAGCTGTTGGAGGTGATAAGAGTGGAAGAGGACTCCGCCAATTTAGCATGAAAGGTATCTGATTCATCTTCATATTTCCATTTTCATTGATCTTTTTGTCCTTGATAAATTGTTATATTCTTCTCAAGTTGTGGCTTACAGTTAGGTAAGAATTGCATAACACATTCAAATATCTTGAGAGGCAAATTGCACACTAGTGCTTGGTATTTTGGGAGGGAGGAAGAGCAGAGGATAGGATCTGTTCTTAGGGAGATCGGCCTCATTTGGTTACACAAACCATCTCATCTCATCATTACAATTTTTCCAAACTCTTACTCAAAATATAATAAATAATCCAACTTTTTCAAATTTCAAAACACAAATAATATTAAAAAATTATATTCTAACAATATTTTATTCAACTTTCATCTCATCTCAACTGTGTAACCAAACAAGACCGAAAAGATGGGGCTTCTTCTCCTGTTGTCTGTATGTTTATAAGGGAAAGGTGATCTAACTGGTTATCTTATATTGTAGACAATGGTAAATAAAGGATATATATATATATACACGTTTCTATTCTTTTTTTTTGCGTTTTTCCCCTTCTTCTGCTGTTGGTATTTTGATGTTTGTGGAAAAATAACAGTTGGAACTTTGTCCTTTTGGCCCAAATCTGCCCACTTTTAGGTGAAGAGCAAGATGGGTAAAAATAATGCCTTAGGTGGTGTGGAGTTTTCCAATCTAGAAAATGCAGAGAATGAGTAGGATCGGTCCCTTTCCTGCATCCTCTCTTTTATCTCCAAATATGCCAATCCGACAAGCTGTTAAGTCTGTCATGTGAAAGTATTCTCATTTGCTTGCTATCCCTTGGATGGGCTTTGTTTAAGATGAGTTAGGGGCAAGATTATTTTTCAGCTCTCTTGATTTAAAGAAAGAGTTACTGATGACAAAATCTGACTGATATTGTGTGTAATTTTCATTGGTATTATTCAGTTTGTGAGAAAGTGGAAAGCAAGGGGAGGACTACTTACAATGAGGTTAGGTGATTTTTTTAGTTGTTTTTTTTTTTTTTTATTTCTTATCGTGTTTGGCGGAAGTTATAATCTTAATAGTATGAGTGCTTTTTCGTATTAGCAAACTATTTATGTATTTTATCTGGATGCTACTACGCTTGGAAGCAACTAAATGATTGAGCTGGTGATTCCCCATTCTGATAAGTCATACGTATTCTGATAAGTGATAAGGGTAGGTAATGTATGAGATCTCACATTGTTTGGGAATCATTAACCCCTAAGAGTTGGCTCAAGTTGTAAAGGCCTTTGGCTTGGGTATATGCTCTCCCCCAAGTCTAAGGTTCAAATTCCCTTGAGTGCAAACAATCTCTAGGGACCATCAGAATTTTCTTGAAATACCCATGAAGAGCATTCATTCTAATTTTTTATGCTCCCCATCTAGAAAGCCAGTTCTCCAGTCCACATTTAGGGAATTTTCATTATTACCTTCACATGTATGCAATGGTTGTAATTCTCTTTACCATTTATCGACCACTAATCATGTAATTCATAAATCATTCTAACATTGTAAAGTGCTACCCAGGTTGCAGATGAACTTGTGGCAGAGTTTGCTGATCCTGGCAATAGTGTCACATCCCCGGATCAGGTTCGCTATTTTTTATTCATGTATATGTTTTCCATCTGTCCAATTGTACAAGGGTAAAAGTACAACTTAAGGATGCAACCCTTTTTTTTGTAATTTGAACTTATATTTGACAGCAACAATATGATGAGAAAAACATTCGAAGAAGGGTGTATGATGCCCTGAATGTTCTCATGGCGATGGATATCATTTCTAAGGATAAAAAAGATATACAATGGAAAGGTCTGCCTCGTACTAGCCTGAATGATATTGAAGAATTGAAGGTCTGACTGCAGTTTTTATGTTTTATTTTTATTTTTCTTATCTTATGTGTATTGCATTTTTTTTTTTTTTTTGTCTTTTCTAATCACAATCCTAGATTCAATATGAGCTTAAACAACTCCTTAAATTTAATGTATGCAGACAGAGCGTCTGGGACTCAGAAACAGAATTGAAAAGAAAGCCGCATATTTGCAAGAACTGGAGGAACAAGTATGACTATCTGTTTATTCTCTATCTGTCATGCATATCATTGCTTGGGCTTGAATTTGTTCTTACCACATGCTTCAGTGAAAAGTTTTTTTTCTTCTATCCTCTTTAGTTAACTTTGTTTAGTTCAGTAAAGTAACCAAAAAAAAGGGTAAGAACATGATAACAGCTACTTATTATGTCTGCTCGCTGGTTCTTATCTCCTTCCATCAAGTTCATAGGTCTTCAGAACCTGATACAGCGAAATGAGCAATTGTACAGCTCTGGGAATGCTCCAAGTGGAGGTGTGGCTTTACCTTTTATCCTTGTTCAGGTATATTTTCTCACCATTTACCTTGTACCATGAATATCTCCATTCTGCTCGCTGGTTTTTTTTTTTTTTTATAAGTTTTGCCATGAATGCCTTCCCCAAATTTGTATAGGAAATCCTACTAAAGGTTGAGTAGTTGGGCCAATTAGTTCTTGCTCAAACCAATTATCTTCACACAAACGCCTTCTCCATGCTTTTTAAGGATTTAGTTATGTTATTCTTGAACAAATAGTTTCGTTGCATGCATCATGAGTATTGAAAATAGTTGACATTTATCTTTCCTGTCTTAGATATTCCAGTTACTTTCTCATGCCTTATTTATTTATTTTCCTGATATTTGAGAACTGTAGACACGACCTCATGCGACCGTCGAGGTGGAAATATCAGAGGATATGCAGCTGGTGCATTTTGACTTCAACAGGTAATGAGCCATCAGAGCATGCAATGTTTCTTGCAATTTCAGCTCCCGCTGACAATTGATGGTTTACTAAATATTTCATTATGTTTGGTCTTACAGCACCCCATTTGAGCTCCACGACGACAACTACGTTCTAAAGGCAATGAAATTTTGTGAAAGACCACAGGTTGATGATATGGTGCACAATTTCTCTGCAGATGGAGGCGAAGGTTCTAGCATGTTGGGTGTGCATCAACCACAGATTCCTCTTCCTTCAGTGTCAAACACTTCGGTTAGGCCTCCCACCTCGCCACCTCTTCCTGGAATACTAAAAGCGCGGGTAAAGCACGAGCATTAGTCATAGATCGAGTTGAAGATCCCACCGTGAACAATGCTCTGTGCATGTCTATATTTTGCAAAGAAGTTCACCAGAAGTGCATGGGCCCCTAATGAATATGCTCATCTCATTAGATTGCCAATATTCTAGCTAGAAATATCTATTGCAAGCAGATGGGTCAACTTCTGGCCAAATCCTTTGCTTACATAATCTGCTATTGTAATTGTTTATCCTATTCTTTCCTTGCCTTTTAGCCTCCAATGCAGTAGAAATGGGAGTGTTAGACTATAGAGGATTGTCCAGCTCCATAGAAGTCATAATATCAGTTCAACAATTAGAGTTCCTGTATTGCGTATTGCGTATTGCGTATTGCATATTGCATTTGTCTTATCTTCGATGATGCTATTGCAATACCATTATTTTCAAACGTCAACGGGGAAAGCTGAAGGGAGACGATCTATACAAAGCCACCATTTCAGCTATAGCCTCCACCCTGCAAACGGAGAGCTTCTGGCGGCCATATTATTAAGGATAAAGGGTGTTATACAGTAGATGAAGAAATGAAAGTAATCGTAGAGAATCTGTGTCGCTGACAAGGTGTTTGACAGAATGTGTGAGAGAAAAGAGATTTTAAGGAAAAGACACAGATGGTCGGTTTAATGTTCTTGTAACCTAAAACGTCATTAAAATGGGAAAAAGAAAATTATTTCCAATAGCCGGGTTTTCAAATTTCAAATTTTTGTTTTAGACACCCAAATGATCCTAGGAATTGGACAACAATGCCTCCGATCCTTCCAACAACTCGAAACCTACACACGGGAGAAAGAGTTGAACTAGGGCCAGGCCAATTCAATCGGACTCTGCTCATATACGTAGGGCTTGGGAATGAAAGCCCATTCTCTCGTGCTCTGGAATTTTGGACTATTTATAAATAGCTAATTAAGAATTTTCAGACGTATAAAATAGTAAGGGCAAGTTTGGTAAGTAAAATTTTTTCAATATTTTTTAATATTTTCTATTACTATTCATTACTTTATTATTATTTTTTACCTACTTTTATTACTATTTATTATGTTTTCATTTCTATTTAATATTTTATTATTATTTTTCACTTATTTTTTATTATTATTTACAAACACTCTCAACATCTAAATATAACTTAAGTATTAAAAAAAGAATAAAGAAAAGCTAATCACTTTGATCTCTTGTTTTGGAGAAATAAGTAGCTCACAATGAATGAAAAGAAATATATTTTATTTGATCTCAAAGTCCTCATATAGCACTTCTTCTAATCATAAATGGGAGATCACTTGTAAAAATGACATAATGCTAATCCATATTTCACACGACTAAGGAAGCGTCGTTTTTTAATCTCAATATGACCTGGTCGTCCGTTTTAGAGTTGGTGCATGTATATTTGTCACGTTTATGTATAAAAAATCTTGTATGATGATAAACTCAAAAAACAATGGATATTTGGGAACTTATATAAGTTGTAAATAGAGAACAATTCATCTTAATTATCCCTCGGGGTAAAATGCAAGACCAGAAACATCTTTTCTTTCTACTACAGGATCATGCAATGATCAGAAGCTCTGATTTTATGTGAACTTTTTCACCTTTTCAGACAAAGTTTTCTGGATGCATCTCCGGTTTTTCTCAGCTAGCTATCAATTAAGCGAGCTATATAAGTACCAGTCGAGTTGAAAAGAGAGACTGCCGACAACTGTTCAATCAAAATTTTATGTGTAATCATTTTTGTGAATATTTTTTGTATACTTTATTAATAAATTTAGCTGCAGTACTTTTTTATAGTATAAAATAATTTTTTTAATCAATTATATTAATAAAATGTGTAAAGAACATACAAAAATAATTGTATATGGCAAAACTATACGAGAAAATTGATAATCTCATTAATATTGAATCGTGCAGTACTTCTCTAATATATACCTCTGGTGCTATAATTTAACAATTTCCCCCTACCCAAACATAAGAGAAACAAAATAAGAAAATAAGAAATGGCATCTCTATTATATGAGCAATATTATACAAATAATTCATTTTTTATTTATTTATTTATTCTTTTTCTTTTTTAAGAGATCTCATAAGAATAGAGATATAAAAGCAGGCAGTGAGGAGGACCAAATTAAAAAGGATCTTCATTTCTAGTACCAAAGTAATAATAACAAGAAGAAGCAGCAACAATAACCATCATGATACTCATATATAAGCTGCATGAAGCACGCCAATGATCAACATATATATAACAGTACTACAAAACAAACAGCAACATCTATACAAGTCCATTACGGCCTGCAACTTTGTCTAGCTTAAGTACTAAAGCTTCTTTCATGCATTTCTCAAGATCGTCAGATTTACAGGAATTTATACGATCACGTTTCTCTTCAAGCAACTTGAACTTTTCGTTGAATTTGACAGTAGCATCGCCCACTTTGTTCCCATAGTGAGCACGTGCGACCCTCCACAAGCGATCCAAGGCAAATTCAACTCTGAATCCAGCAAAGCTCAAGATTTTCAAGCATCCCCACCAGTTTAGAAGCAACTTATCTGTCATCTGTGCTACATGGTGGTGTCTCATGCCATGTATGCTCTCACATAACATATTAAATAAGTAAAGTTTCACCCCTGGACTTAAGGTAGAGTCGACACAAATATCCTCGTGTTTGGACAGCAAATCCTTCAATATAGGGGCCAACTTCCCAGTAACCTTGTAATCTCCGACATCGACAACCTCTTTTTTAAGAGCCAACAAAGAGGGAAACTCGTCATCTAAAATACTTTCATCACTTAATCTGTTGTCTAGATAATCTATATGAAGCCTTTTCCCACATTCATCAAGAAACCTTATGAATTTTGCATAACCCTTATCAGAAGACTCTAAAACTTCATCATTTAAGACTTCATAATAGTCATAAGATAATATGTACTTTTGTGATCATCATCAGCACTAGGTGTTACCATTTCTCCAACCTTCAAAACACTGTACAATTCATTTCTCTCTTCTTCACTAAATGATTTTAAAATGTCATACAAGGTTATAGCTTGTACATTTTTCTTTTGCGCCATGATCTCTTTTACACTGTTTGCGGTACAGATAACCTTACCAAACCTTCCAAAACGATCTCTCAACTCTACTTCTCCATACTTCCCATTTAGTGATGCTATTATCTAGAAACCAAATAGATCATGATCAAGTCAAGATGATGAATCACTTATAAAATGAAATGTAATGTAATACTACATAGTACATATGCCTTAGCATGAGTCGGCTCGATCGATCCCTTCCTTTGACCGCTCATCATACATATATTTTTTAATAGTTAAAAAAGTGATTATTAGTGAATTTATATATATTTTTTATAGTGTTTAAAGATGGTTAGAAAAGTGAATATTAGTGAATTTATATATTTTCATATCAGTTAATAATGATGCTGAATTAAAAAAATAAGAAAATTGCTTTATATCGATGATCGGCATATATACCTCGGGCATGACGCATTCAAGATCTGCAACAAATTGGCATTCTGTGCATTGATAATTGAGCGATAGAGGTTGATGTCTTATTTCTTCACAAGCATCACAAATAAACTCATCGTCGTCCACATCTTCAAATTCAGCAAGACCATGCTAAGGACGAGGGGATCTATATGGCATTCATGTTTTATTTTATATGGTAATGGACCGCATCTGAGATCAAAAAGAAAATCGCAACTCAAGCAACTGAACCCATATGATTGACAGCTAGACTTGCAAGCACTGCAGTTGTACTTCATCATGAACTGATCATCACCATCGATATTGTACTCCTTGAAGTGTAAGACATGACTATGGCCGTCGTATATTACGGCATTCCTTGTTAAACTGCATTCGATGTGCAAATAAAAATCGCAATCATGACACTTGTATAAGCTTTCATCCGAAAAACTAGCAGTCTTGCGACACGCATTACAACATGGATCTTCAAAAATCAACAGCCAGCTTTGATTAGAATCGAGAAGCTTTTGGAGTTTGAGACGATGGTATGGGTGAAATGGATGGTAGATCTCCAGTGGAACCTGAAGGCAGGATTTATGGATGAAACACACACAGAAAGTTCTGTCACAAGCATAGGTAGGATCCGTGCAGGCTTTCATACATACATTGCAACGAAAGTCATGGTGATGAGCAGCTTCCCCGATCTTAAAGAGTGATAATGGATGTTGGTGGTGGACATTATAAATCTGTTCTTCACCATTTTGATCAGATTCCATGGTGGGCAACAGAGCGCACAATCTTGCTTCTTATTATTAAAGAGGGTGATGCTATTCTATCGTGTCACTGGTTAATTCTTATATTTTTTTAAATTTTTATATAAAATAAAATAAATAAAATAACTGTCTCAAATTTTAAAATAATTTTAAAATTTTAAAATTAAATTAATATTAGATTTTTTTTAAAAAAATATTATGTCTCCTCATTTTTTTAAACGAACCAAACCTAAATTTTCTCACCACCTCATTTCAGAAATATAAATAAAAAGAGTAAAATAAACTGACCATTCTTTTAATTCTTACCATGCCAGGAATCAAGGATATTCCTTCACACTTTCGGGTCATCTTTCAAGATCATAATGCTTGCCAGCTAGGTGGTGGTGTGGATCATGTGGCCTGCTCGTACTTTTAATGGCAAAAGAACAAAGCAACATTGTGAGCTCAGACAGGTAGTGTGGATCATGTGGCCCTGTTCGTACAACCTGTTCATTAATGTTAAGTATAATTAATATTGTACATTCATACACATACTTATATATTTTGATTAATTGTTTTTATATTTTATATTTTATATTTTATATTTTATATTTAAATATTTTATAAAATCTATTTTTTTATACCTAATATTACTTGCATTTAATATTTTCCTTTATAATTAATATCTCTCAATTATCGAATCCCACAAAGAATTCAATCTTGAGAATTCAAACCGTATAAAAGTTTTCTAAAATGGGTATTTGGATATTTAGTCTAAAGTTATCTCAACAAGATCAACTGTATTGAGTGCAGCTTGATAGCCAAATTCAATCTAAAATTTGGAAAAAGATGATTTTTTTGTATATTAGATACTCATATGTGTATCAATGTTGAAATAAAAAGATTAATTTAATAAAATATTTAAATTTAAAATATAAAAATATAAAAATAATCAATCAAAACATATAAATATGGGTATGAGTTCACAATTTTACTTATATGGGAGACGTTGGGAATCAGTTAGTCCAAAATCCTTAAAAAATAGTCTATCAATAAAACACAATAAAAATATAATAAAAAAATTTAAAATCTATAATAAAAAATACAATAAAAAAAAGAAAATTTAGAAAACACAATAAAAAATAAAATAAAATAAAATAAAAACACAATAAAAAAATAAAATAAGATGATTTAAATGGGTGTTCGGCCTCAACCCAGACGGCGTTGGCGCCGTCGGCGGTGAGCGACACCGTCCATCCCATCGTGACCACCGGCGTCCGGCAACCCCACCCCTGCACCGGCGACTCTCGGCGACCTTCGCTGTGCCCCACGCAACCTTAGACCCGTTTTGGATCCACATCAGAGGTCGTCAAGGGTTACCGTTGTAGGGATGAGGTAGTCGGATGCCGGCGGTCACGATGGGGTAGGCGGTGTCGCCTACCGCCGATATAGATGCCAACGTCTATTTTTTAAAGAAATCAGACGGACCGATTTCCAGTATTTTCCTACTTATATATATATATATATATAGTAATTACTATAATTATAAGAGAGTTGAGCTTCTTTCTCTTTCATAAGACCCACATGTTGCGCCCAAGTTGTCATGTTACTGAATACTTTTGGCCCATGTGGCTGGCATCCAATTCAGCACTGATGCATTCTTTTTTATTTCTTAAACACGATCGAACTGTCTCAAACTTTAAAAGGAATTGTATACTTACATATTATTTTATGTTAATTATTTAATTTATTTATTTGATCAAATGTTGTTAATTTATTAGTTTTGCATTTGGCACAGTGCATTGATCAGTATATTATATTTGTGCTACTTATTTTTGGAACCAACAATCTCTCATAAATGTCATATGAGTAGTTGATTTTGATGGTGAGACTACAAGAAATGTGGCCGATTGCAACAATTTTGTAACGGTGGGAAATCAAAGTCAAATTTGCAATACAAGTAACTGAACCCTTATGATCGACAGAAAGACTTGCAAGCACTGCACTCCATCAATATATGACTATCATAGATATTGTCCTTAAATTGTAGGATATTATGACTATGGCCGTCGTATAATATAATTACGGCATTCCTTGTATTCAAACTGCATTTGAAGTGCAAATAAAAACTGCAATCATAACACGTGTATATGCTTCCATGATCTCAAATACTGTAGCGACACGCACTACATTCAGGCACAAAGAGAGTCCTTTTGAGTTTGAGACGATGATAAAGGGTGATGGATGGCATATTTCCAGTGGAACCTGAAGGCAAAATTTGTGGATCATGAAAGCTTTCCTACAGAAAGATCTGTCACAAGCGTAGGTAGGATCTGTGCAGGCTTTCCCACATATATTGCAATAAACTTGGCGACCTTCCATGATCTTAAAGAGTGACAATGGATGCCCGTGGTGACCTTCCATGATCTTAAAGAGTGACAATGGATGTCCATGGCGACCACTACTAGCGACACTATTCCTTCACTGGCATCTTTTCACACTGGCGACCAAGTCTCAACAATCCTATCTCTGACAATGGCTTCGTCGGCCACGCGCGACTCCAATGGTTCAATAACAATAACTTTGATGTTCAGCTTCAAACTATTTTTTTTAAAAAAAAAATTGAAATAAATCTAATTAAAATAGAATATTTATATTTAAAAAAATATAGAGAAAAAACAGAGATGCTGATAGATGGTAAAATGTAAAAGTGAATAATTAAAATAGAAAAAATATATTTTTAATAGTATATTTTGAAGAAAAAATAAAGAGTCCATTGTGAAGGACTCAAACCTCGCATGACTTGATGTCGTACTGAAAGCGGAAGCTAGTTTCGCGGACTAATACTTTGCACAAGCATTACATCGAAATGGCTCACGATCTATCTATAGAGTTAGAGGGTGTGGGCGAAGAAAGTGTTATTCTAAGAGATATGATCACCAAATGTTTTATTCTTTGGAATTGCACTCTCTCCATAGTGATGGTTCCCATAAGGGGCGATAGTGGTTAAGAGTGTAGATATACAACTTTTTGACTAATTTAAAAGGTTACATCTCTTCTGTGAAGTGTTAAGGACACTACACTTTGATCTAATCAAAGTGTTATGTCACTTAATAAGAATTGTATCACTTAGTAATCATTGATATTTTAATAGTTGTGACTCTTCCGAATGAGGTATTGTTGCCTATAAATAGAGGCCATTAATGCACATATCATTTATTCTATTTTTTCCTCTTGTCATCACCAATTTATGGAACAAATATCCTAACAGAATTATCATCATTTTCATTTCTTCTTGTTCTCATTTTCTAATAGAGAGTAATTCTCGTGTTTTCACGGTAGCTCTTTGCGCAAACTTTGTGCAGCTTGAACCTGCATTGGATCTGGATGCAACTATACATAGGTCCAACGCAATCATATCCGCATGCATGGCAATGGTTGCTAAAAAGAGCTGTCGGATGTACATATTCATGCAACTTTAACCGATGTGGATGATTGAAATGTTCAAACGCCTTGTCTCTCAGCTCAAATTTCATATCAGAAAACTCCATCGAGGACATCTTTGATTCAGTGAGTCTGACATTAGAACCTCACCACCACATGCCAAAATGCAGTCGCTCCATGAAAGACATCTCGATATAATTAGTTGACTTATTATTATTATTATTATTATTATTATTATAAAAATGCAAATTATAAATGAAATTGTTGTCGCTGATAAGAGGCAAGTCATGGTGAATGTTTCCTTATTATTAAAAATTCATTAACATATTTATCGTTTAGTAAAAATGAGACCGGTTGACCGGCCCTTCGGAGAGAGACGCGCGCACCTGAGGCCTATAATTCCACATTAAAGATAAACTTAAACACAGTGCATGCAACTCTACGTATTTCAGGAAGTAATATGTTGGACTTTGGATTAGTTCAACTTTGCTTTTTATTTCTTTTTAGAAATAACATGCACCAACTGGTTTCAGTTATTTCAATATTAACAACAAATATGTGGCACAATCACAAACTTCCATGTGTCATTTATAATCTTTAAAAACTTAAAATTGTTTTAACCAATATTAAGGAAACCAATGTAAACGATCTTGACAGCAATGACTAAAATTAACAGAATGTGATTTATGAACTTGCAATATATTGTGTACTTTGCTATTCTTGTAAACTTTGACTTTTCATGTTTATACTTACCTTGTATATCATATACGTTACGGACAACTTGTACTCAGTTTCTTATTAATACATATCCTCTCAATGGCAAACGTACGAGAGTTTCTCAAGATTCCTGATTTTGTATTATGGTATTCAAAGCCTAAACGTAACTACTGTCTTTTTTTTTTTTTTCCGGATCTGATCCCATGGCCTCTTCTTCAATCTCTAGCAACCCCAGTAACGTCCACAGTCTTGTTTCTATTAAACTCATCAAAGATAATTATCTCATATGGAAAACTCAAATTGTCCCGTACTTACATGGCCAACGCTTGTTCGATTTTGTTGATGGCACATCTCCCTTCCTCCTCTCCTTCCCACCATACCCAACCCTGAAGCAGCTACATTCAACTCTACCACACCCAAAATAACCAATCCTAAATACACCTCTTGATTTGACCAAGATCAAATTATCTTAAGTACCCCCGTTTCCTCACTATCTGAGAGTATTTTAGGACAAATGGTTGGGCTCTCCACCTCTAGAGAAATCTGGGTAGCCCTTGAGAGAATGTTTTCCTCTCATTCTTCTGCACAAGTTATCCAAACTCGGCAATTCCCAACCCTTACAAAGAAGGGCAACCTGTCTATCTCGGATTATTACTAGAAGAAGAAGTCCTTCTCGGACACCTTGGCTGCTATTAGTCAACCTCTTCAAGCCCATGAGTTCATAGCATATTTCCTTGGAGGACTTGATAGCTCCTATGATGCTATCATCACTTCTATCTCAACCCAAATAGACAAAATGTCTTTCGAAGAGATGTTTAATCATCTCCTTGCTTTTGAATTGCGGATTGAGCAGCATCAATCTGCTCTCGAAGCCATAGTTGGTTCAGCAAATGTGGCTACTCGAGATGATGGACGTTCGCGAGGTGGCAAATCCAATTCCCAACCACGCTCTTCACAACAGCTGCAACCTAATGGCTTCAACTTCAACTCTAGAGGTCGTGGACGTGGCCAACGTGGGCGAGGTGGCCAACCACATAATCCTTCATCAAACCAATTCCCTACGTGTCAAGTATGTTGTAAAACTGGGCACACTGTCGTGCAATGCTACTACCGTTTGATCATGCCTACCAAGTGATGCCAACTGGTATCCTAACACCGGTTCAACAAACCACCTCACAAATTATTTCCACAATCTCACCGTGCGCTCTGAACCTTACACCAGCACTAGTCAGATTCATGTCAGCGATGGGGTAGGTTTACTCATTAAGAATATGGCTCTGCTACTCTCTCAACACCCAATAAGTCTTTTTCTTTACATCAGTTACTTCATGTCCCACAGATTAAAAAAAATTAATTTATGTGAGTCAATTTATCCATGACAATAATGTTTATATTGAGTTTCACTCCTTTTTTTTTTTGGTGAAGGACGAGGCAACGGGGACAATTCTGCTGTGCAGCAAAACTAGAGACGGACTCTACACTTTTCCATCCACTGCCACTCCCACATGACCCCCTCAGACTTTCCTTTCTCAACATGCTCCCATTGATGTTCGCCACTGTCGGATGGGCCATCCGTCTTATCAGATTGTTCGTCATCTCATCTCCAAGTTCTCTTTACCGCTTTCGTCCAATAAAATGCCGGGTGTATGCTCCGCATATCAACAAGGAAAGAGCCATCGCCTTCCTTTTCCAATTTCTCAGTCTATTTCAAATTCACCATTTGAATTAATTTTTTCGGATGTTTGGGGCCCTTTCTCCTATTATGTCAACAAATGAAAATAACTATTATGTATTTTTTGTTGATCATTTTATCAAATATACATGGCTATTTCCTCTCACAAACAAATTGGATGTTATGAAAATATTTTTCTCATTTCAAAAAGTCGTTGAATATCAATTTAATTGCAAAATAAAATATGTTAAAACTGATTGGGGTAGGGAGTATCGCTCTCTTCACAACTATTTTGCATCAATTGGTATTCAACATCTAGTCACTTGCCCCCATACCTCCCAACAAAATAGGTCCGTTGAATGGAAACACCATCATATAGTTGAAACAAGACTCTCCCTTTTATCCCATAGCAGTGTTCCTCATGCTTATTAGGATGATACTTTTCTCATGGCCACATATCTCATCAATCAGCTTCCAACAAGTTCAATGGGAATTTAACCATTTAAAAACTCTATCAACATTCTCCAGATTTTTCATCTTTAAAAATATTTGGTTGTGCTTGTTTTCCATTTCTTCACCCGTTTAATCGTCACAAACTTGATTTCAGATCGAAACAACGTGTTATTCTCGACTTTAGCAACATGCATCATGGGTTCAAATGTCTTGATATTTCTAGTGGTAAGATGTTTGTCTCACGGCACATCATCTTTGAAGAACAGACCTTCCCTTTTGCTAGGCCACCAACTAAAACGATCTATCCCAATTAATTGCCGAGCCCAATAGTCAGTCTTCCTCTATTTATTCCTGTAAGCAGCAACTTATCCCCAACTATGTCGTTTGAACCTTCTTCCTCTTATACCAACTTATCCCCAATGACATCGTCTGAGCCTTCTTCTTCAGCGCTTTTGTCCCATACATAATCTTCGTCCCTCCCTGCAACTGAACCTCCATTACCAGACAACCCAATGACATCGTCTGAGTCATCCCCTTCCCCATCTTTAGAACATGTCATTGTTGCTACACCCCCGGAACCTCGACTTCAACAAATGACCACTCAGTCTCAGAATAACATAGTGAAGCCCAAATAGCTTACGAATGGCATAATGAAGTATCCTTTGCCACAGTCTTTTCTTGTTGCAGGTGCTGTCCCTGAAGCTCCTTCTTCATACTCAGAGGCGTCTAAGCACAGTGAATGACTTAAAGCCATGGATGAAGAGTTCACTGCCCTTATAAAAAATGGCACCTGGTCATTAATCCTTGCAAAACCAAACATGAACATCGTTGGTTCCTGATGGATATTCAAAACAAAACTTAAGTCGGATGGTTCACTTGAGCGGAGGAAGGCCCGTTTGGTTGCGAAAGGCTATCACCAACAACCAGGGATTGATTTCAACGACACTTTTAGTCTGGTGATCAAGCCCACTACCATTAGACTTGTTCTTAGTTGTGTTGTTTCCAAACGATGGCCAATTCATCAAATCAACATCCAGAATGTTATCCTTCATGGATACTTAACTGAGAAGGTCTTCATGCATCAACCCATCGGTTATGTGCATCCTCACTTTCCCAACCATGTGTGCCTGCTGCACAAGGCACTCTATGGGCTGAAATAAGCCCCACGAGCCTGGTACCATCGCCTGCAAGAGCACCTCCTCTCTAATGGCTTTGTCAACTCTAGCTCAGATTCCTCCCTCTTTATATACAGACAAGGCCCGGATATTCTGTTTCTCCTAGTGTACGTCGAAGATATCTTAATCACTAGCTCCAGCTCCATAGCCATTGCTGAAATGATCACCAATCTCAGCAGTGAATTTGCTCTCAAAGACTTAGGGAGTCTCAACTATTTTCTGGGAATCAAAGCAATTTATGTTGCCAATGGCCTTTTCTTGTCACAAAGTCAATATATTTACAACCTCCTTCAACTAACAAAGATGATTGATGCAAATCCCGTATCCTCTCCGATGTCCTTCTCACAAAAACTCTGATTATTTTCGGGTACCCCACATTTTGATTCAGCCAACTCTAGGAGCGTTGTAAGTGCTTTGTAGTACCTCTCTTTGACTCGACCCGACATTTCCTTTACAGTCAACAAGGTCTACCAATACATGTACAACCCCAATGAGGAACACTGGATAGCAGTGAAAAGAATTCTAAGGTACCTAAAATTCTCCATCAGTTTTGGTCTTCTCATTCAGCCTAGCTCATCCACACAGCTGTCTATTTACTCTGACGCCGACTAGGCGGGATGTCCCAATAATTGAAAGTCAACTTCTAGTTTTTGTATTTATTTTGGTGATAATTTAATTTCGTGGAGTTCCAAAAAGCAACCGATAGTAGCTCATTCAAGCACTGAAGCCGAGTACCGAGCGGTTGCGCATGCCATAGCCGAATCCCTCTGGTTACAGTCACTAATGCGTGAACTTGGCATCTTTATTCATCAACATCCCATATTGTGGTATGACAATATCGGGACTACATATTTGATAGACAACCCAGTCTTCCATGCACATACCAAACATGTCGAAATCGACTACCACTTTGTTCAGGAAAAAGTGCACCAAAAAGCACTAGAAGTTCGGTTCATTTCTAGCAAGGGCCAGCTTGCTAATGGGCTTACAAAACTGATCATCTCATCTATATTCAACTTTCTCAAAGACAAGCTCAACGTGCAAGATTGCCCGATGAGCTTGAAGGGGCATATTAAGGAAACCAACGTAAACAATCTTGACAGCAATGACTGAAATCAACCGAACGTGATTTATGGACTTACAATAGATTGTGCACTCTACTATTCTTGTAAACTTTGACTTTCCATGTTTATACTTACCTTGTATATCATATACGTTACAGACAGCCTGTACTCGGCTCCCATCTCTTGTAAACTTTTCTTATTAATACATATCCTCTCGATGGCAAACGTACAAGAGTTTCCCAGGATTCTTGGTTTCATATTAACCAAAATAAGTTTTAATAATAAAAAAAAGGATAGCCACACCACTAGTACTAGCGGAGGCCAAAACCGATTGATCTTCATGGTGGCCAGATCTCAACCATAACTGGGGTTGCCATGTTCGGAGGCCACTCCCATGGCATCCTGAAGTGGCACCCCAGGTTAAGGCGGGCAGATGCCAACTCGTACCACTTTAAAAGAAAAATAGAAGTGTATAGCAATGTGTTAACTATTCAACTAAATAAATTTCCTCACCTACTCATTTAAGAAAAATAAATAAAAGAGAAAATATATGTGCAATCATGAATTGTGTAACTGTCATGTAATCATTTTGAAAAAAAAAATATATATGGGACTCACATGAAATAAAATAAGTTTTTAATAATAAATTTCACTCTTTTTTAAAACAATTATACGACGTTTATGCACATCATGATTGTATGTAAAATTATTCTAAAAAACCGTAGGTGATAAGTTCTTTTTATTTATATTTTTTAAATGAGTATGTGATGGGCTCTTTTTATTTATATTTCTTAAATGAATAGGTGAGGAAATTTAAAATTGAATAGCTAACACATTGCATGATCAACAAGATGTGACCATATTTTCGAAATTAACTCTAGATGTTCCATCGGAATTAACTCTAGAGGCTCTAGAGGCTCCAAGAAGATGCAATATTCAACTCAGAAACAATGGAAGCTATTCAAAAAATTCCTCTCTCCAATTTCAACTTCCATAACATAGAAGATAGGCCACGATAGATTCATCATACTTCTGAAGAGTTCTCTGAAAAATCAACCTACTCTACACTTATCCTAAATCAAAGCTCACCTCAAAACCTATTGATTAACTGGAAGGCTCTATGGAAGATTAAAATATAGGATAGATTGATCAAGTATTTTCTTTGGAAAGTAGATCATAATATTCTTCCAACTAGATCAAACATTAAAAAAAATCATTAATCTAAAAGAAGAACAAAGTCTTTATCCTATAAGGTGGCAGAGAAAACTCCAACCCACCTTTTTTAAGACTGTCACTTTTCCAGGATTCATTGAAAAAATTCTCCTTCGCCACTAAACTTGCCTCCTAGAGAAGAGCTATCTATCATAAATTGGGTCTAGACTATTATAAACCCTTCCCAGCACCTAAACCTTCTTGAAAATGAGCATCGCTTCCTTTCAGATCTATGCAACTTTGGCCATAGACAATCTCTGGTATATTAGAAACAAAGTGGTACTTCAAAAATGAAAGACCTTCACTTACCATTTTCATTGGTAGTCTGGAAATGAACTATGTAGAACACAAACAGAGTTGGGCTTGGAAACAAGTACAATGCAACACTGAAATATTCCCAATGCTCAAGAAAGGGAATTATATGCTTACTTTTGATGTAGCAAATAGGCGAAATGACAACTAGTTTCATTGCAGGTCTCTACAGACATCACTCAAGTAAAGTTATGTGGGTTAAAACATACTACATTAGCCCTACCAACCCAAACATTGGGGAAGCCCTAGTGGCTAAGATGATAATAGAAGAAGCAGTCATAGAGGATTTGAAAAGAATTGAAATAGCAAGATATTCCAATCTGGTAGTGCAAGCCGTGAACAACCCACCAGTAATCAGAGATATAAAACATCAATTGCAGAATTTTGAAGATTGGAAAATTATAAAAATACATCGAAAGAAAAATCAATGGGCGCATAATCTTGCACTCGCAATTGGTAGCTCACACACAGCCCTATACAATATACCACTAATCTCTATTCCACCATGTCTTTTGAACTTTCACAGTGGGAAGTATCCTCCTATTAGTTTGTACAATAAAAATAGTAGGAGACAAACTCCATGTATTCAGTCTTTACTAATGATCAATGTTTGCTTACAAAAAAAAAAATTTGATGATCACTTCCTAGATCATCTCCATTCTTTATTTTCGAACCATCCAGATCTATTAGTCTGATTGTATAAAAAGTAGATGTACATTTCAAATATTAGAATATTTATAATATCTAAATCATTTGTACAAGAGATCACCCCTTTCATTATGGGGTAACTGAGGAATCGTACCATAAATGTTATATCCTAACTAGGGGTGACAATATGTTATACAACTCGTTAATCCAATACGAATACGACACGATATTAGTGGGTTAGGATTTAGTCTTAATGTATTTCGGGTTAAAACAGGTTAACCCATTACAACACGATTATTTAATGGGCTGATAGCTTAAAAAAGTTATGCTATCAACCCACTATGACACGTTAAGAAAGTTAAAATTACAAGTATACCCTTATATTTAAAAGTAAAATTGTTATAATCTTAATTTCGATATTTTTATTACTTAGATTGTAATTCATACTTATAGTTAGTATTATAATTTTGATAAATATTGTGATTTTAATATTTGTATAAAATTATACTAAGTTTAATTAAATCAAATGGGTTAATTTCAAACATATTCAACACATTTACATAAACAAGTTAAAACGTATCATATTTTGTCATATTAATTTATTTCCTAATTTCACTAATAGATCCTAATGGGTTGACACGATACGTTATATTAACGGGTTGTATTAGGATTTGAAATTTTAACACGATAAGTTTAACGGATTGGGTTAAGGTTGACACGATACGAACACAATTTATTGACTCGATTTGACACCCCTAATTCTAGCCGCGGGAAATTGCAGTAATTATATAATATATAGAAATCAAGGGTAGGTAATGCTCCTAGATCGAATTTTTTTATTTAATTAAGGATCATTCAGTACTATTTCGGAGTTTTTCAAGATCATGATGCTTGCTAGCTAGCTAGGTAGGGTGGATCGTGTGACCTGCTCTTTAGTTTTATTGGCAAAATTAGAACCATGCAATGAAGGTCTCTACCTGTAGTGGGTGCTGATTGCAAAGCATGTTCATTTGTTTTAACTCCAAATAAGAAAAGCATCCTATAAATACTCTAGACGCTTGGACCTACAACCAACCAATATTTCATTCAACTTCTTCAAATAATTTTTACCACCAATTTCACTCATTTTTGGGATAATTAGAATGCTACCATCCTCATTTACTACAAATTTTCAAACGTACTCATTAAGAAAATACGGCGAAAGTAAAACACACTATAAACTTCTTGACTTTCTAGCTAGCCAATCTTTACAAGAACTATGGCAAATACTATTCTTTATTTTGAATTTTAGCAATTTCAATCACACATGTCAATTTGATATGTTTTAAAAACATTTACAAGCATGTATGTTAATTAAATAAACAACCATGATATAATTATATATATGTATATACAAACAAGTTGATCAGTTATAAATGATAAAACCTAATACAAGGAATGGCATTTTGTGAGAGAGAGAGAGAGAGTTAGTGAACAAAGAGGAGAAAGAAGATGTGAAGAACTATGACATTTGGCATCACATGAATGTCTAATATGTCTTGAATGAGCAAAAAGTCTAAAAGACCTTAACTTACTCCTATACTAAGTATGAGAGGAATATCAGAGACTCAGAAAAGTATTGAAAAAACTACAAGGCTTATAACAACAGTCAATTTGTGTGTTTTACCATGTTAACTAGCATGCATAATGATAATAACATTGCAAAAATATGTGGGAAGCATTTAAAGTGAAGTTGGGGAGATCTTTAGTCGTAGAAAGTTGTATGGATTTACCATGAGACTTGACCCATATAAGATGCGACGTGAACATATAATGAAACAAAATCTTAGATTCATAACCATATCATGGATTGGCAACAACTTGATTGATAGTATGACATGGTAGATAACTGGTTGTGTAGTTCATCTAAATTGAAGTAACAATTATAAACATTATTCTAAACATGCTAGCTAGCATATCCTCTTGGCAAACCTTTTAATACAAAAACATGTAGACTAGTATCAAAGTAACATAAACAAAGTCAACAAGACAAGGATGTGCCTATCCTCTTGGCCATCTCCTCGTACTTGTCCATGAGGTTGCATAAGTCATGCTGCTTGCATTTGTCTCCTCTTAGTCTTTGTTGTCAAAAGGTTGGTCTACCCGCACTTTGTGATTACACCTTGTTTTGTTCATTGTGGCTTGGCTTACTAACGTCTTCTCTAGAATATGCATCTTTTTGCCTTAGAGCCTTATTTTCCTATTAGGGATTTTTCCTTTCTATAATGATCATTCTCCTTACTCTTTCCTCCATTTTTAGGGATCTCCTCGTCATCTTGACTTTTGCCTATTTGCTTATAGCCGTTGTTTCATCGCAGGTTGCCTGGGAGCTTGTTGTAGTAGGCATGCAAAATGCACATTGAATTCTACTAAGAGATCTCACAGACGTGCATACCTGATTGCTCTAATTGGCTATACTTGTAATCAATAAAGGAAAGTTTGTTTGGATTAGGCGATGGACACCTCCGATACGTACACAAATCGATAAAAATTCTAATGCGTCTTTTTGAATGTATTTTCTCAAAAAAAATACCCCTCTCGTATGTCTTTGTCGGTATTTATACTGAGTTTCCTAATCTTAGTAGCTTTTTCTTTCTGGTTTGGCCTTTTCCTGATTTAAAGCTAGCTGTATGCATTTAAGTTTTCCTTGAATTGCTCTTTAATGAGATGGATCCTTGTTGACATTACTATCTCGCCGTTGTTCACCCTTTTGTTAAGGTGATTTTCAGGTTGGGATTATTTAAGGCTTTATTTATTTTTACAACTCTCATCAACTTATCCATCTCTCATCTTATTTAATTATTATAAATTTTTTTAAATTTTTACATAAAATAAAATAAATAATAAGATATTTTAAAATTTTAAAATAAAATTATATTAAAAAAATATTTTAATAATATTTTATTCAATTTTTAATTTTAACTTTAATTTCAAATCATCTTTTATCTTATATGTAAATAAACGAGACTAATAAAACCGAAGGGCGTGCCTTGATAGTTGATCCCATTAATTGTGGATCTTTCTTTGTTATTTGATCTCTCCTTGAAGAGCCCATGGGCCTAGCTAGCCGCACCTTACTACCTAGGGTCTGTTCGGCCTGTGAGTATAGGGAGGATAAGGACCCATCGATTTTCTTCATTTTTACATTGTTTTCTTCATGTAATTTGAGGAGGATGTCAATTTTATTTAATATGGTGTATTTTGATGCTTTGTGTTTTTTTGGATGTGTTTTGATTTTTAGATTTTCTTAAAATAAATTTAAATGAATCTGATTTGATGGATTTCATATATTGATTAAATAATAGATTAAATAATAAAAATAAAAATATTATATTATCATTGAAATATGAATGACTAATTCAATGGTGCTTAATTTTGAATAGATTAGTTAATAAGAAAAAACTGATATTTTTAGTAAAAGATTGTCTAAACCAATTCTAATTATTTATACTACTGGCATCAGATTAGCTAAATGCTAATAAAATTTAAATATATATTATACACCACATCACAATCTCACTTTTATTTGATTATGTAAAATGTGACATATTTGTTTTTATTGAATTATATAAATCATCCAATAAAGGATTATTTAATAATAATAAATGTTCCATATCTTATATAGTGGGTCAACTTATGGCCAAATCCTTTGCTTACATAATCTGCTATTATAATTGTTTATCCTATTCTTTCCTGGCCTTTTAGCCTCCAATGTAGTAGAAATGGTAGTATTACTGTTAGACTGTAGAGGATTGTCCATCTCCATAGAAGTCATAATATCAGTTCAACAATTAGAGTTCCTGTATTGCTTATTGCATTTATGTCTTATATTCTTCAATGATGCTATTGCAATACCATTATTTTCAAATGTCAACAGGGAAATCTGAAGAGAGACGATGATCTATAGAAAGCCACCATTTCAGCTATAGCCTCCACCCTTAAAAGGGAGAGCTTCTGGACGCCATGTTTTTTAGGATAAATTGGGTTGTACAGTAAATGATGTAATGAATGCGATTGTAGAGGATCTGTCGCTGACAAGGTGTTTGACAGAATGCGTGAGAGAAAAGAGATCTTAAGGAAAAGACACAGATGGTCGGTTTAAAGTTCTTGTAACCTAAAACGTCATTGAAATGGCAAAAAAATGATTTCCAATAGTTTGGTTTTCAAATTTTAAATTTTTTTTTAAGAGTTGATGCATGTATATTTGTCACGTTTATGTATTAAAAATCTTACATGATGAAAAACTCAAAAAGCAATGGATATTTGGGAACTTAAGTTGTAAATAGAGAACAATTGTTCTTAATTATCCCCGGGGATAACAATTAAAATGCAAGACCATAAATATATTTTCTTTCTACAACAGGATCATGCAATATTGATCAGAAGCTCTGATTTTATGTGAACTTTTTCAACTTCCCTGACAAAGTTAATTTCTTGATGCATGTCAGGTTTTCCTCGGCTAGTATTAAGCGAGCTACGTACCAAGTCGAGTTGAAAAGAGAAACTATGGCCGAAAATTCCGCAATCAAAAACTTTATATCTAGTCATTTTTGTATATTTTTTGTGCACTTCACTATATAATTGGCTGCAGTATTTTAGCTAGTCAATCACATTAATAAAGTGTTTAAAAAATATTTTTGTATATTCTTTGTGACTTCAGTACTATATGACTGGCTGTAGTATTTGTTTTTTTTTAATATAAAATAATTATATTTAGTCAATCACATTGATAAAGTATGTAAAGAAACATACAAAAATAATTATATATAGCAAAAGTACTCTATGTAGGAAAAAAGAAAATTGATAATTTGATATTCTTCTCAATATTGAATCGTGCAGTACTTCTCTAATATACCCAATTAACATATATATAAGAGAAACAAATTAAGAAATTAAATAAGAAATGGCATCTCTATTAAATGTGTCTAGAAATTAATGAGTTAAAAGTACGTACTAACATATATAAGCATTATTGATTATATTTTTCTAGAGCAATATTATACAAATAAAAAGGATCTTGATCATTTCTAGGATATTCTAGTACCAAAGTAATAATAACGACAAAAGCAACAAGAACCATATATAATAACAACAACATGCATGCAGTACGTCAATGATCATCATCAACACATAACAATACTACAAATTAAATATCAACATACATCTATAACAGTCCACTACCTGAAACTTTGTCTAGCTTAAGTACTAAAGCTTCTCTCTGCATGCATTTCTCAACATCGTCAGATTCCCTAGATTTTATACGAGATCACGTTTCTCTTCAAGCATTTTGATCTTTTCGTTGAGTTCGACAGTAGCATCGCCCACTTGTCTTGTAACTTTATTCCCAAAGTAAGCACGTGCGACCCTCCACAAGCGATCCAAGGCAAATTCAACTCTGAATCCAGCAAATCTCAAGATTTTCAAGCTTCCCCACTAGTTCAGAAGCAACTTATCTGTCATCTGTGCTACATGGTGGTGTCTCATGCCATGTATGCTCTCACATAATATATTAAATAAGTAAAGTTTCGCCCTTGGGATTAAGGTAGAGTTGACACAAATATCCTCGTGTTTGGACAGCAAATCCTTCAATATAGGAACCAACTTCCGAGTAACCTTGTAATCTCCGACGTCGACAACCTCTTCTTTAAGAGCCAACAAAGAGGGAAACTCGTCATCTGAAATACTGTCCTTACTTAATCTTTTGTCTAGATAATCTATATGAAGCCTTTTCCCACATTCATCAAGAAACCTCATGAATTTTGCATAACCCTTATCAGAAGACTCTAAAACTTCATCATTTAAGACTTCACAATAGTCATAAGATAATATGTACTTTTGATGATCATCATCAGCACTAGGTGTTACCATTTCTCCAACCTTCAAAACACTGTACAATTCATTTCTCTCTTCTTCACTAAATGATTTTAAAATGTCATACAAGGTTATAGCTTGTACATTTTTCTTTTGCGCCATGATCTCTTTTACCCTGTTTGCGGTACAGATAACCTTACCAAACCTTCCAAAACGATCTCTCAACTCTACTTCTCCATACTTCCCATTTAGTGATGCTGTTATCTAGAAACCAAATAGATCATGATCAAGTCAAGATGATGAATTAATTATAAAATGAAATGTAATGTAATACTACATATGCCTTAGCATGAGTCAGCTCGATCCCTTCCTTTGACCGCTCATCATACATATATTTTTTAATAGTTAAAAAAGTGATTATTAGTGAATTTGTATTTTTTTTCTAGCATTTAAAGATGGTTTAAAAACGTTTGAAAGAAAAAGGAAAAAATTTTAACAAAATTAAATTAAATGCACTAAGCCCAATGGTACATGCTAGATGATAGAGGTTATTAATGATGCTGAATTAAAAAATAAGAAAATTCTTTATATCGATGATCGGCATATATACCTTCGGCATGACGCATTCAAGATAGGGATGGCAATATGTGACATGACACATTAACACAAAAGAAACATGACACGAAAAAAATGAGTTAGTGTTTAACCTTAATAGATTTCGGGTCAAATCGTATTAACCCGTTAAGACACGATTTAATAACGGGTCAAATCTATTATGATCCGTTAAAACACGTTAAGTAATTTAAATTTTCTTTTATACCATTGACTTAAATTTCAAAAAAACATAATTTAAAATTAGTTTTATACACTTATTAGCTATCTCATTTAAGTACTTACTAAAAAATCTTTAATGAGTTAACTCATTGTTATTTAAAATATTTGGGTTATAATTTCAATATTTTACAATGTGTAAAACATATTTGTATATTTATCATATTTTATAGTATATTACTTATTGAATATAATTTTAAGATTTTAATTTGTAATTAATTTTTTATGTTTTATAACTATTATTTAAGTTTTAATATTTGTATAAAATCAATTATTTTAAACTCAAACGGATCACTAACGGGTTTGCGGGTTGAAACGGGTCAAGTCGTGTTGTGTTGTGTCGTTTCGTGTCATATCGTGTCATATAGTGTCAAGAGTCTTAACGAGTCTTAACGGGTCGTGTCGTATCAACCTATTGTCTTAACAGGTCGTGTTAGGATTGAAGCTTTTGGCACGAAACCCATAACAGGTTGTGTTCGTGTTGACCCTTTAAGTGTTATGTACACGTCTTAACACGATACGAACACAACCCGTTAATACGTTTTGATACCCCTAATTTAAGATATGCAACAAATCGGCATTATGTGCATTGATAATTGAGCGATAGAGGTTGATGTCTTATTTCTACACAAGCATCACAAATAAACTCATCGTCGTCCACATCTTCATATTCAGCAAGACCATGCGTAAGGACGAGGGGATCTATATGGCATTCATGTTTTATTTTATATGGTAATGGACCGCATCTGAGACCAAAGTCAAATTTTCAATACAAGCAACTGAACCCATATGATCGATAGAAAGACAGCTTGCAAGCACTGCACTCCATCAACTTATGAATATCATAGATATTGTCCTTGAATTGTAGGATATTATGACTATGGCCATCGTATAATATAATTACGGCATTCCTTATACTCAAACTGCATTTGAAGTGCAAATAAAAACTGCAATCATTACACGCGTATATGCTTCCATGAATATCTGATGAACGGTAGTGACACACATTACATGCAGGCACAAGGAGAGTTTTTTCAAGTTTGAGACGATGATCTAGACACTGTTTGTTGTTTTTTTTATTTTTTTGAGACCAATGAATCTCCAAGAAAAATACAATATCTAGTAGTAGATTTTCGAGTATCTGGACAAGAACCCCAATTTGAATCTGTGAAAGCCTTGATTTATAGAGAAGAAGTTGTTGGAAAGAATAGACCATGGCCTAGAGTAGATTTAACATACTGCAATATACGATAAGCTGCTTGCAAATGAGGTTCACAAGGCTTATCCATATATTGACTAAGCCGATGCACAGAGAAGGTTAAATCTGGTCGTGTGATAGTCAAGTACAATAATCTCCCAATTAAACGTCTAAATATAGTAGGATCTTTCAACAATTCACCAGAATCCCTACTAAGTTTTAAATTTTGCTCCATGAGAAAGGATGAAGGCTTCACTCCAAGGCATATTTTCTTTGGCACAAAGAAATACCTTGTGGAGACCTTGCTACTTCCAAACCAAGGAAGTACTTTAGTGGGCCAAGATCTTTTAACTTAAATTTGCTATCCAATAATGTCTTCAATTCATCAATAGCATGAAGATCATTACTAGCAATGAGAATGTCATCTACATATACAAGTAGTGCAATAAAAGAATTTGGTTTGGAAAGAGTAAACAAAGAATAGTTAGCCTTAGATTGGGTAAAACCAAGTTCAATGAGGGCATTCGAAAACTTGGAAAACCACTGACGAGAGGCTTGTTTCAAACCATAGAGCGGTTTATTCAACTTACACACTTAAGTCTCCCCCTTAGTATGAAATCTGGTAGGAAGAGCCATGTAAACTTCCTCCAATAAATCTCCATGTAAAAAAGCATTATTCACAACAAGTTGGACTAAAAACCATTTCTGAACAAATGCTATATCAAGAAGAGTATGAACAATAGCTATTTTTGCTATGGGAGAAAAAGTTTCAGAATAATTCAATCCTTCACGTTGGGTGTAACCCTTGACAACTAAACGTACTTTGTAACCCTCAATTAATCCATCAGATTTCTACTTGATCTTATAAACCCATTTGCATCCAATAGGTTTCTTTCCAGGGGTAATAAAACAACAGTCCAAATGTTATTGTTTTCTAAGGCTGCGATCTCAGCAGCCATAGCATCTCATTACAAGAAATAAGGATTTTTCCAGCACTTGAAAAGTGTTGCAAAAAGTATTTAAAATATCGGAATTAAACATTTGCGACATTTTTACGCTGTCGCTCGTTGGACGCCTTAGAAATGCAGCTTTTGCGTTTATGCATCATTTTTTTAAAAGTGACACTGAAAAGTGTTTATTTGCGGCGCTACATAAACGCCGTAAATGGTTAACTAGATGCTGCAAATAGACTCTCAAAATGGCCGCGAAAAGGCAATCTAATTGAGTTTTTGCGCCGCAAATACTCTGTTTCAAAAATTAAAAAATACCAGTGAAATTGTATAGCTTTTATAGCCATTCAATTTCATTGGTATTTTTTTAGACTATATAGCCTAAAACACACAAAAATATCTTACAAAACATTATAAATATATACACTAAGATTACTGACATCATTACACTATCCATCTAAATATAGACATCATTAATTCTTCATGTAAGCTTGTTGAGCCAGAACAATGCAAAAGTACTGGAGACACTAAAATGGTGCTGGAGACACTAATATATATCAGTGTAGAAGGAATATATATTGTGGTGCATATATTCATCCAAGAACATAACACAACAAAATCAGATTGACATGAAAATAAAAAAGAAAACAGAGAGAAAAACCATAACAGATGACACTAATATACACCAAATTTTTAGAGGTGATATGCAAATAATAATACAGCATTTTCCCTGGCCAGATGAAGCCTAAAAGGATCCAAGGTATATAATATACACCAAGTTTAAGTTATATGCATGAAGCAAAATTCTTGATTTTCTTTAAGAATAAATCTTTATTTATAATAGGAAAGGCACAACACAAGTACATAGTGGGTGTATAATAGAGACACCTATTCTGGAAAGTGAAAAAAAAAGATTTTATACGAATAAAGGTTTATTAGATGCAGCAGTGACAATTAATGAAAGATATAAGGTGACAATTAATTGACAACTTGAATTATTAGAAACACAAAGGACACCAACAATAGATGAGAAACCATAACAGTGGAGAATAATAACTAAAGATATAAGGTGACATTACAATTTACAACCTTATATTTTGAGCAATGCACCCATCTTGATAATGTGACTATCTATATTTAAGATGTAAAAGACAACTCAGACTCATTATGTAAAGTGCAGAAAAACTTATGTAACAATGCTCTTATATGTTTGTAATAAGTAGAATAGAAATAATAAAGAAATTAAGAAGTCACGTGACAACAAATTAATGGCTATTATGTCTTTGGTAATAACCTTCGATTATATGGAAGTATCAAGATAGTCAAAGGCTAGCAGTTCGAAATTTTCACTTCCATGCTCATCAAGAGCACTTCATTTAACTAAAAAAATCACATGGATGTAGCTATAAATAGGATTAAAAAAAACATAATCTGATGTTAACACACATGGATGTAACTAAAAGAATTTAGCCTTTGTTATCACACAACTTTCCCGTTTCCAATAAGGAGCAAAAGAAATATTAAAATAAACCTTGAGCAATAATCCAATAAAGCAAAGAACTGCATTGTATAGAATGGATCTGTTAGCAATAGTCTTCTAGTTTAGAAAAATCCGTAGTTGATTTCATCATGATTGTACCAACTGATAAGCAAGATGCAAAATTTACAATATCATTTCCAATAGAAAATTGTAAGATGTAAATAATGATTCTAATCAAGAAAAATGGAGGCAACATAATATATTTAATTTACCTAGCCCTTTCAGTTAGCATATATTTATCACATGAGGCACATCTTTGGAATCTTCTTGTCATAAGTATTCTTTTTGAAGGATGTCCAATTCTATTTTAGCCTCCTCTAGTTCTTACAATATATTTAATTTACACAATAACAACGTAGAAGCTTGGACGAAACAGTGAGTACCATCAGTCACCAAGGCTTACCAAGACCTCTTCATCTACTTTTCTGGAGAAGATATCAAAGTACGATTGAACAGAAGTTAGAAACACACTGTCATTTACACAATGACCTGATATGTTTGTTTGTGCTAGGCTTTCAGACATAAATCAAGTTATTATATTGGGGTTTCACAATTTCATTTACACAAAGGAAGAGATAATATCCTCTGAACACTTGACCAATGATAATTAGTCTAAAATTGTTAATCTGGTGCTAAAATTGAGCAAAAGAACCTCCATTAAAAGTTATCGAAGAAAAAAGGATTAAAGAAGTCAAAACCTTCAAATTCCATTGGCTATTTCTAAGTAGGTCACTGGTGCTAAAACAGAGTTCCAAGCTAATTGATGGACGATTATCAGTGCCGATGATGGAATGCCCATAGCCAGTCACTCGAAAACCCAAAATTTTTCGACAAAGACTTTAGCTTTTATATGGGGATGGAGCGACAACTCACACGATTTGCAGAAGGAGAAACCAATGTGAATAAATCGAGTGATTTGGAAAACTAGGTGGCTGGATTTACAACTCAAATGTACGCACATTCATATGTCCTTGAAGGACATGCTTTCACAAATTGTTTGGCAAAATTTAATTATGACAGCCCTAATGCACAATTTTTGAAAAGAAACGAGTGGGGATGAAGGAGGAGAAATACCTGTGGTGCGTGAGATAAAGTCTCAAGCTAATTGATGGACGATTATCAGCACCGATGATGGAATGCACATTACCAGTCACTCCAAAACCCAAAATTTTCCGGCAAAGACTTTGGATTTTGTATGGGGAGGAATGACGGCTCACACTATGGAAGGAGAAACCAAATTGAGTAGACCGAGTGACTTGGCAAACTAGGGTGGGTGGATTGGAAGGTAAGAGACAATGAAGATGAAGAGAAATCGAAATAGTCGATTGTGATGGTGATGGTGAAGGAGGAAAATGGGTGTGGGAGTCGATTGGGATGGTGAAGGAGAAAATTAGAAGAAGGGGGCAAAATAAAAAATTTCAATTGTTTTTGCGCTCCAGGTTTTGTTCTTGCGACGTAGGCACCCTGTCTCTACATTCTTTTTTCTAAATGCGACGTTGTAAATTGTCGCGAAATATTTTATAAATGCCGTACAAAACACAATTTAGGCCCGCTTATCAATTTCGTATTAAAAATCAGCGGCAACAAGGAAAGTGTTGCAAATAAGCTATTTCTGCAGCGATTTCTTTTGCAATGTTGTCAAAAACGCTGAAATACACATATTTTCTTGTAGTGTCTCTCCAATGAGGATGCTTGACTGCTTGATGATAGAACTCAGACTTTATATCAACAGTTATGGCTAAGTCAAAAGATTTGTGTTTAGAAGACAACTTTTTATATAAAAGAAAATAATGAATATCATAAGAAATGTCTGCTGGTATAGGAGAAGAACCTGATGAAGTTGATGTAGAATGGGTAGCAAGAGAGTTGCAATAGTAATTCTGCAAAAAACCAGGTATTTCTCTAACTTTAGAGGACCTACGTAATGAGATGATGGGCTGATTTTCTGGAATATAATTTTTTGGAATAGTGTTTTCTGGAATATCATTTTCTGGAATATGATTTTCTAGAATAGTGTTTTCTGGAATATCATTTTCTGGAATATGATTTTCTAGAACATGTGAGCTGGAAGGAACGGTTTATGATGTATTTGAAGTGTTAACGGGTTCCCTAATGGTATTTGAACTTGTATCAGAGATCTGAACTTATTCAAGAGCAATTGAAGCCACATTAAATTGATCAAAAATTGATGTTGAACTTTGAACATGTAATGGAATATCATTATTAAAATGCTTTGTATTGGAAGGACTTGAAGAAGTAAATGGTAAAGGAAAAGAATGTTTGAAAGGAAAAGTGAGACAAAGGTAGTTTTTGTGTTAAGGTCAAACAATTTATAACCTTTTATCCCAAAAGGATAACCAAGGAAAATACATTGTCGTGCTCGAGGATCAAATTTGGAACGTGATCTGAAAGGGATGATGCAAAACAAAGACAACTAAATGTTCTAAGATGTTTATAAGTGGGAGGTGAATGAAAAAATAACCCACAAGGTGATTTATTATCTAGAATAAGCGTAGGCAATCTGTTTATGATATGTGTGCTTGTAAGAAGTGCATCACCCTAAACAACAAGTGGAAGACCAGATTGAAACATTAGAGCTCGAGACACATTTAGAAGATGTTAATATTTACGCTCAACAATAGAATTTTGTTGAAGAGTTTCAACACAACTGAATTGGTGAATAACACCTTTAGACTTAAGAAAATAGGCTAAAGAAAATTCAGTACAATGATCAGTGCGAATTTTTTTTAATTTTTGTGTTGAATTGAGTTTTGACAAGTTTGAAAAATTGAGGAATAAGAACAGCAACTTCAGACTTGCATTTTAAAAGATAAATCCATACAGCTCGTGTACAATCATCAACAATTGTTAAAAAAAATCTGTGACCTTCAATTGTATAAGTAGAAAAGGGCCACACATATCACAATGAATCAATTCAAAAGGGAAATTTGAAATATGAGTGTTATTAGGAAATGACAGTTTTTTTTTTTTTTGTTTTGCTAAAAGGAATACAAGACAAGGAAAGTCAGATTCTGCAAAATCAATGCATGAATCATTATTATGCAACAATTTTATCCTTGAAACAAAAGGATGACCTAATCTACGATGCCAAATATCAAACAATGCAATTTTTGATGATTTGGAACAATTAAAAGACTGTTTAGCTAGAGGAAAAGAAGGTATAGATTTGAAATTTATTAAAGAACCCGATTCTTGCAGGAAATAAAGGCCTCCCTTGTGTTTACCCACTCCAATCAGCTTCCAATGATTCAGGTCCTGTAGAAAAATAAAGTCAGAGAAGAAAGACAAACAACAAGTTAGATTTAAAGTTAACTTGCTAACAGAAATTAATTTGAAGGAAAAAATAGGAATACAAAGAACATCTCTAAGAATTAAGTTCTTAGAGACATGGACAGTTCCAATATATGTGACATTGACACTCTGACCATTAGGAAACTTAACCGAAGTATTGAAAACAGGAGAATAAGTGGAAAAAAAAAGATATTGATGGAACCATATGATCGGTGGCTCCAGAATCAATAATCCAACCATAGGAATGAATATTTGAAGGTATATGACAAGTAGTGGAAAAAATAGATGAAATATGAGAACAAAAATAGTCAATACCAGCATATGAAGTGGATGAAATAGCATTAACAGTGTGCTGTTATGGAACAGAATCATGTGATGATAGCATAGCCAAAAAATGCTGATATTGAGACTCAGTGAAAGTAAATGGAGATGCAACCAAAGAATCGTTGTCAAAGACAACGTGATTGGCCAAGGACTGTTGTCTCGGCTTGACCTTGTATCCAGGAGGATAGCCATGGAACTTGAAACATTTGTCAATGACATGTACTACAGCACCACAATGCTTGCACACAGGACGTTCCTTCTTAAAAGCAGGCTTCACAGATCGGTTAGCATCAACAGGAAAAGCATGTGTTTCAATTGGAGCAATAGGGAGAATAGATATCTCACGCTGTTGTTCATCTTGTAAAACAAGACTAAACACTTTGTTAAGAGGAGGCAGGGGCTCCATCAAGAGTATCTGAGCCCTAGCTGATGCATATGACTCATTTAATCCAACTAAGAACTGAATAATACGTTCCTGTTGAACGTATGAAGTTAAAGTTTTAACAGCTCCACATGTACAAACCGAACAGGTTTGTAGTTAATCAGCTCATCCTAAAGGCCTTTTAATTTTGTAAAATAGGCACTTATAGACATCTGACCTTGAGTTAAGATAGAGATGGACTTCTGTAATTGAAAAATACGTGGTCCTTTTTTTTGAGAAAAAGGTTCCTTGAGATCATTCCAAATCTCATGAGCAGTATTTATGTATAAAATGCTTGCTGAAATGTCTGATGAAATAGAACTAAGAAGCCATGAGATTACCAAATTATCGCATCGATTACAGGATGTGAGAAGTGGATCTGTCGGATCTGAAGGTTTGAGTAGAGATCCATCCACAAAGCCGAGCTTGTTATTGGCAGATAGCGCCATCTACATGGATCTGGACCACGAATGATAGTTCTCACCAATGAGAATTTGTGAGACGAGATTGACTCCTAGATTATCACTTGGATGGAGGAAATAAGGACTGGAAACTTCAGCCATAGAATCGGACAAGGATCTATTCGATGACTTGTGTTTGGACATGAAATATGTACAAGCTGAGGAATCAAAGATTCAACGCAAGAGAAATAAGGTAAATCTTTGAATGAACTCAGGTAAAAGAAAGAATCAAGAAGATTTCAAAATTTCGAACAAAATTTAACGAAATTGAAAAATTAGGGTTCGAACTGATCGAAGAGAGAAACGATAGGAAATTTTGAAATCGAATGAGGAAAAACACTCGAAGAAGGCACGAAATTGTTTGAATAACAGATTTCTTGAAGAATTTATGAATATAGACGAATGAATTTGTGATGAAGAACGAATTGCGAAGGAGAGGATGCTAATTGCGAAGGAGAAGTCGCGAGCGAGAGAGAGAAGTCTGAATGAAAAGGGGAAAGTGCATAAACGTGCGGAATCGTGCGGATCTCCTAAACTGATACCATAACAAATTACACGTGTTTTGTGAATAATGCCTCAAAATTCATCTTATTATTACAAATGAACAGTACATCTATTTATAGAGAAATATAACTGACTTAAGGTTAGCTAGCTATCAATGCAAGTAAAATTACATACAAGGACCAAATACAATATACATGAAAAATATATAAACTCTAATAATATCCATTTGGAATTTGCATGATCACACAGCCACAGTAGAAGATCCCAATATGCCGATATTCATGATCACAAACTCCGCATGTAAAAGTTGGGCCATCTGGGTTAGTGGAAAGAGTGAAAGGACATGGGTGAAAGAAGTGTTGGATCTTTGGCTGCAACTTCAGCACAAAACACGATGGATGGGTAAAGAATTACATTTTAAGCAACCATAGGATCTTGGATCTGAGCAGTATTCTCCAAAACGCGGCATTTAACGTGATTTTTAGGAATATTTTCAAAGCATACCAATGAATGTTGGTGGCGAAAATTTGCACCAAGTTGCTCGTTCCTTTCTTCATTAATGGCTGCAGGCCTCATAAAAGCGCAATTAACATCAAAGCTAACATCGCATGACTTGACATTGCACTGAAAGCGGAAGACAGTTTCGCAGAGATAATACTTTGCATAAGCATTACATCGAAATGGCTCACGATCTGTCTGTAGAGTTAAGAGGGTGTGGGTGAAGAGAGTAATTCTCGTGTTTTTGCGGCAGCTTTGCGCAAGATTCGTGCAGCTGGACCCGGCAAGTAGGGATAAATATGCAAATATACGTAGGTCCAACGGAGTCATATCCGCATACACGGCAGTAGTCGTCAAAAAAACCTGTCGGATTGACATATTCATGCAGCTTTAACCGATGTTGATGACTGAAATGTTCAAACTCCCCATCTCTCAGCTCAAATTTCACATCAGAAAACTCCGTTGAGGACATCTTTGATTCAGTGAGTCTGAAATTAGAACCTCAGCGCCACAGGCCAAAATGCAGTCGCTCCGTGAAAGACATTTCGATATAATTAGTTGACTTATTATTATTATTAGTATAAAAATGCAAATTGTAAATGAAATTGCTGTCACTGATAAATCATAAAGAGGCAAGTGGCGTACGTTTCCTTATTAATTATTAAAAATCCATTAACATATTTATCGCACTACAAAAAAATCAATTTTTTGCGATATTAAATTTTATCACAAAAAATAAAAAAGAATGTTGCAAAAAAAATATTTGCAATAAAAATAATTATTTTAATCATAATTAAAATGTCATAAATAATTATTTTTCTTATAATGCCATTTAATGAAAATGAGACAGGTGAACCCTTCGCAGAGAGACGCGCATGAGGCCTGTATTTCCACATTAAAGATAAACTCAAACACAGTACAACTCTGCATATTTCGAGAAGTAACATGCTGGACTTTGGATTAGTTCAACTTTGCTTTTTATTTGTTTTTAGAAATAACGTCACCAACCGGTTTCAATTATTTCGACATTAACAATAAATATGTGGCGCAATTACAAACTGCTACTATAAAAAAAAATAAGTAATTGAGATCAGTCAATTGCTGCTAACATACTTATTTGAGAGTATTGTTTCAACCAAAATTAGTTTAATAATAATTAAAAAAAAAGATAGCCACACCACTAACACTAGCAGTGGCCAAAACCGATTGACCTTCATGGTGGTCAGATCTCAACCATTACTAGGGTTGCCAAGTTCAGAGGCCAGTATTTCCATGGCTGACCGAAGTGGCGCCCCGGGTTAAGGCGGGCAGATGCCAGCTCGTACCACTTAAAAAAATAAATAAATAGAAGTGTAATATAGCAATATGTCAACCATTCAACTAAATAAATTTCCTCACCTACTCATTTAAGAAATATAAATAAAAGTATAAATATATGTACAATCATGAATTGTGTAATTGTCGTATAATTATTTTTAAAATAATTAAAAAAACACAGAAGTCACAAGAAAGAAATTAATTTTTTAATAGTAAATTTTACTCTTTTTTAATATGATTATACAATATTTCAGCACCTCACGATTATATGTAAAATTATTTTTAAAAAAAAGTAGGTGATGAGTTCTTTTTATTTATATTTCTTAAATGAGTAGGTGATGGGCTCTTTTATTTATATTTCTTAAATAAGTAGGTGAGGAAATTTATTTAGTTGAATAGCTAAAATATTGCATGATCAACAAGATGTGACCGCTTACAAAAAAAAAAAGATGTGACCATAGTCTCAAAATTAACTCTACAAGCTCCAAGAAGATGCAATGTTCAACTCAGAAAGAGTGGAAGCTATTCAAAAAATTCCCCTCTCCAATTTCAACTTCCATAACATGGAAGATGTTATAAGTTAATTATAAGAGAGGTGGCCGCCCATCTCAATTATTTTTCGGTGAATGACTCCTCCATCGCGATTTTTGAAGTTTTACACAGTAACTTGTATAGTAATCAAGGTCTATATTTATGAGTTTCGATCGATCTGTAATTCATAAGAAATTTTATATAGAACGAAGAGAATTTCAGTTCTTAAGAGTTCTAAATAATTTCTTTTATAAATTCTCTTGAAATAGTGGTTTTTTTTTGTTTTATAATACGTTTTCAACGCGAAGTTCTACCGTTATCGAAGTTAGTGGTCTTCTATTTCAAGGAAGTTTTTCAATATATTATTTGTAGTCATCGAGATGAATATGAAATGTAATACTGCTAAATATTACTTGATAAAATTATGCTTTTATTTTGATGATTATGTAAATATATTTCTTGGATACATATATTTATTTTTGTGACTCATATATGTAGAAAATGTCAAATCTTATAAAATTAAAATATATTAGTATTGATATTTTTTTAAAGAAGTTATTTATTTAGGATCCTTGATGAGATCCATTTGGATATGATGAACTTGGGAGATATAATCAAAGAAGAAAATCACGTGTTCCTGCAGGACCGTGCTGTATATCTCACGATGAAAAATATCTTAATTTTTGAAATAATTTAAGAGAGAAATATAAGCACCAGAAGATGTAATCCTCTCAAAAACTCATTATGACTTATTGCACCTGAAATTGCAAGATTTTAAAAGTGGTAATGAATATAACTCTGCACTCTTTAAAATCAGCTCAATATTAAAATTATGTAGTGAGAATGTCACTGATGATATATTTTAAAAGAATACATATATTATTTGTCATATCTCGAATGTGCTCCTGCAATAGCAATATCGAGAGCGAAAGCTCAACAAAAATTCTGAATTTTTATTTGTTTTCGAGTAATTGAGCTAAATAATGAGTTTTTATTAAGAAATCATCATTTACGTCTTAGTAGTTTCACATCATTTCTTGAAATGAATGATACTAAATTTACAGTATTCCCAGAAGTAAACGGTGCATCCTTTCAAAGAAACCAAGGGCATAGACGTGGTAGAAAAAAAAAATTATTATAAAAGTGTGAGTTTCAAAAGTGACAACACTAAATGAGATAATAATATAAATATACCGTATCACCAGAAATAATCCAATTCAGAGAATGGTAAAAACCCTCAGAATAATTTTTCATATAAAAATGAAAATGTTTGCCATAAATGTGGTATGACTGAATATTGGTCATATAGTTGTTGTAAGGCCAAATATTTGATTTACTTATACTAAGTTTTTATGTATTATAGTAAATATTTTTTATTTTATCATGTTTTAAAATAATAAAAATTTGATGCCTAAAGTACGACAAGAAATTATTTGAAAAAAAAAAACCTTATCTGAATTTGATCCTCCTACAAATAAATCAGAAGTTCAGAAGATTATATATTTGCAAAATATTATAAAATCATATGTCACTACTATTAATGCTTAAGCAAGAATATAAATCCTTGAATAACAAGTTGTCAAAACAGTAAAAAATAACTCTAAGACACGCCTAAAGTGTTGGAGACCTATTGATGCAAAAGAAAAAAGTAAAAATGAAAGAAATCGATACTCCTGAAGAGACTGTACCCATAAAATAAGCAACAAGATCTATCCAAACTTTCTGTACAAAATAGAAACTCCTGAAGAGAATAATCCTTCTGAAGATAAAATTCCTGAAAAGTATAATCCTTCTGAAGAGGAAACTACTAAAGAGTATTTTCTAAAAAAGTATTTCATAAATGTTTTCCCCTGAAGAGAAACAAGTACCTGAAAATAATGAGATCTCAATACATTTAATTAGTACTGGAAAAATTCTGAATAGAAATAAAACTGTTGTCGATAACATATTTTCATATAAGAGAGCACTTGACGTTATCAAAAATAATGAAAAAAGTGAGCCAAAAACCGTCGATGAATGTCGACATAGAAATGATTGGTCAAAATGGAAAATAACTATTGAAATTGAGTTAAATTCGCTAGTGAAGCGCGATGTATTTAGATCTGTTGTCCAAATACCAAATGGTGTAATGTCTGTTGGATATAAGTGGGTATTTATATAAAAACGTAATGACAAAAATGAAATTGTGCAATACAAAGCACAATTTTTCACACAAGATTTTCTACATAAACATAGGATTGGTTAAGAGGAAACATATTCCCCCGTTATGGATGCAATCACATTTAGATTTTTGATTAATCTGATTGTTACAAGAGAATTAGATATGCGGTTGATGGATTTGATCATTGTATATTTATATGGATCCTTAGACCATGACATATATATGAAAATCCCTAAAAGATATAAAATGTCTGAAGCATCTAATCCAAGTACATATAGAAGTATGTATTCTATCAAATTTCAAATATTTTTATATAGGTTAAAGTAATCCAGACGCATGTGATATAATTGACTTAACGAATATATTGAAAGAATGATTTGATAATTATCTTATATGTTTATGTGTTTTTTTATCAGAATCCGGATTTGCCATTATTACAGTTTACGTTAATGATTTACCTTATTAGAACTCTAGAAAAGATCACAATAACTGCTATATATTTAAAGAATAAATTTGAAAATAAAAGATTTTGTTATTCAAATGCTAAATGACTTAAAAGAATTTGAGACTGTTAACCTCATCTTTTAAATATATTTGCTCTTCATAAATCAACATGACATCCTTATCTAAAGGATTAGGCAGTCAAAATGAATAGGCAAGTTAGGATTTTAAATTTTTATTCTGTTATTTTAACTCTACAACTTTGTTGTTAGACTCTTGAACAAGTCGTTGAAGTACATCGATCTTCTCATTAAACTTTTCACTCATGAGTTTTGAACTGCAACCGAGCAGAAAATAAGATAATGTATTATGAGTATCGAGTTTCGGGACTCACAAGTTCATATATGGCATCATGATTTAATTTATTAGTCGAATTATTTTCGTACTGCATCATAGCACCTGCGATAGATGCAGAAACAATTTGGGACCGAAGTGAGTAATATCTTATATATTGATCACGAGAAATATTGAAAGGAAACTAATGAGCCATTGAAATTTTGTAGAATGAGAATGCACGTGAATTGTAGAGATAACAAGAAAATTTTATGCGAATTAGATAAAATTGAAAACTGCTCTTATAGAGATGGAAATAAGAACAAGACAAACCATCATCTCTTCAAATCTCATTTTATTAAAGTCACAAGATATGCTAGATGCATATTTTCAAAAGCTGGCGAGATTAATTGCAATTATCTCTATTTTTCTTGTAAACGTTGAACTTGTATTGTTAGCTGCTGTTGTTGACTTTGTATTTGAGCTCTCTCTCATTCAAGCTCTTCTATTCGTGGTTTTAGGTCATGAGAATACTAGTCTATAAATTTGTTCAACTTCTTATTTTTTTGCCTTAACTTTTTATTCTTTCTATCTTTAGTTGCAAGTTTTTTATGCAATTCAGATTTTTGATTATTAAGATGATCAACCTCACTCTCTCTCGTTAATAACCTCCAAGACATGGTTGTAATAGAGGCAGCATATTAAGTACTGAGAGTTCTTGATGCTGCAACAATTTCAAAATCAATTTTACTAGAAAGATGTATCTATGCTCCTATTATGGTGTTGACAGCCTCAAGAGTAAAAATGAGTGATTAAGGTATAAAATGTTATTGGTTCAAATATGAGACATTAACAAAAGAATTTCTCTTAGCCATAGTATCGTTTCTAGATAAACAACAATTGGATCAATGAGGAATATGAGATCTTATGTGAGTATCCGATGGGTGAAAATAATTATCTTTAAATATCAACCTAAAGCTTTCAAATTTTTCCAAAGATCTCATTTGTCAATAATATCTAGTGGATTTAAATTTTCTTCTGCATCGAATCAATAGAACTAGACCTCAAGATTTTGTAGTTTTTGTCGAAAATTGGTTCAATGATCATTTTTGCTATGCATGTTCTCCCTAATAATGTTAAGAGGGAGAGATATTTTAGATGAGAATATTAACATGTTCCCTCTAATGCATTATTTATTATTACTTGAAAAATTAACACATTTTCTCAAAAGGAGTTTAAATATTACTGCAGATCCCAGATTTTTACTAAGTCTATCAAGCAAATACTATCTGTCATATCTTCAAATCATTTAGAGATAATTGCAATTCATGAAACAAATTTGGAGTGCATTTGACTGAGATCAATGATTCTATATATTCAAGAAAAGTGCAGTCTTTCCATAATCAATGATAGTTCAACAATTTTATACGAAAATAATGTTGTTTGTTTCATTTAAATCAGATGAGATATATCAAAGATATGATCAAATAATAATCTGGCAGATTTATTTACGAATGTATTACCAACTATGACATTTAAGAAAATTTTACAAAATATTGGAATGTTAAAACTTAAAATTCTACCATTATGTAATTTTCAGGGAGAATAAATGTCTTAAAGACTTGTGCTGATTGTACTCTTTTTCTTTCGCTAAGGTTTTGTCCCATTAGATTTTTCTTTATAAGATTTTAATGAGACAATCTTAAAGCACTTGGTGGTACATAAGAATATTGTACTCTTTTTCTTCGTCATAGGTTTTTCTTCACACTGAGTTTTTCATTGACAAGATTTTAATGAGGTAAATTCCTTATGGGTGGTCACTAAAAAGGAAGTGTTATAGGTCAATAAGAGGGGCGGCCGCCCCTCTCAATTATTTTTTGATGAATGACCCCTCCATCGCCACTTTTGAAGTTTTCATAGTAACTTGCATAGTAATCAAGGCCTATATATATGAGTTTCGATCGATCTGTAATTCATAACAAGTTTTATTAGAATGAAGAAAATTTCAGTTATTAAGAGTTCTAAATATTTCCTTTTATAAATTTTCTTACAATAATAGTTTCTTTTAGTTTTATAATAGAAGAGAGGCATCAATAGATTCATCATACTTATGAAAAGTTCTCTATAAAATCAAGCTACTATGCTCTTGTCCTGAATCAAAGCTTACCTTAAAACCTATTGATTAACTGGAAGGCTCTATGGAAGATTAAAATACAAGACAGATCCAAGCATTTTCTTTGGAAAGTAGGTCATTATTCTTCCAACTAGGTCAAACATCAAAAAATTCATTAATCTAAAAGAAGAACAAAGTCTTTATCCTTTGTATAAGGTGGTGGAGAAAACTCCAACCCACCTTTTTTAGACCGTCGCTTTTTCAGGATTCTTTGGAAAAATACCCCTTAGCCACTAAACTTACCTCCTAGAGATGAGCTATCTATCATAAATTGGGTCTAGACTATTATAAACCCATCCCAGCACCTAAACCCTCCTGAAAATGAGCACTACTCTTTTCAGATCTATGCAACTCTGGCTATAGACAATCACTGGTATATTAGAAACAAAGTGGTACACAAAGATGAAAGACCTTGATCATTTACCACTTTCATTAGTAGTCTAAAAAGGATTTATGTAGAACACAAACAGAGTTGGGTTTGTAAACAGGTACAATGTAACACTGAAATCCCAATGCTTAAAAAAGGGACCTATATGATTACTTTTGATGTAGCAACCAGGTGAAATAACAGCATCATTGCAGGTCTCTGTAGACATCACTCGGGTAAAGTTATGTGGGTTAAAACATACCACATTAACCCTACCAACCCAAACATTGGGGAAGCCCTAGCGGCTAAGATGATAATAGAATAAGCAATCATAAAATATTTGAAAAGAATTGCAATAGCAAGATATTCCGATCAAGTAGTGCAAGCCGTGAACAACCAACCAGTAATCAGAGATATAAAACATGAATTGCAGAGTTTTGAAGATTGGAAAATCATAAAAATATATCGAAAGAAAAATCAATACACACATAATCTTGCGTAATGAATAATTCACATGCAGGCCCTAGGCAATATACCACTAATTTTATTCCACCATGTCTTTTGAACTTTCATAGTGGGAAGGATCGTCTTATTGGTTTGTACAATAAAAATAGTAGGAGACAAACTCCATGTATTCAGTCTTTACTAATGTTTGCTTACAAAAAAAAAAAAACTCATGATCACTTCCTAGATCATGTCCATTCTTTATTTTCGAACCATACAGATCTATTAGTCTGATTATATAAAAAGTAGAAGTACATTTCAAAGGTTAGAATTATAATATCTAAATCATATGTATAAGAGATTGCCCCTTTCATTATGGGGTAACTGAGGGATCGTACCATTAATGCTATATCCAAGCGGGAAATTGCGGTAATTATATCATATATAGAAAGTTGATCAAGGGTGGGCAATGCTCCCAGTCCAAATATCTTTATTTAATCAAGGATCCTTCAGTACTATTTCGGAGTTTTTCAAGATCATGATGCTTGCTAGCTAGCTAGGTAGTGTGGATCATGTGGCCTGCTCTTTAGTTTTATTGGCAAAGTCTATTCACTCCAAATAAGAAAAGCAGCCTATGAATAATCTAGACCCTTGGACCAACCAAATATTTCATTTGACTTCTTCAAATAATTCTTACCAACAATTTTACTCCTTTTTGGGATAATTAGAATGCTACCATACTACATTTTCAAACCTATACTCATTAAGAAATTACGACGAAAGTCAAATAAGCTATAGACTTTTTTTTTTTTGAAAGACAAGCTATAGACTCTTGACTTCCCAGCTAGCCATCTTTACAAGAACTATAGCAAATACTATTCTTTATTTTAAATTTTAGCAATTTCAATCACACATGTCAATCTGATATATTTTGAAAACATTTACAAGCATGCATGTTATTTAAATAAATTACAACCATGATATCATTATATATATATATATAAACAAGTTGATGATCATCAGTTATAAATGATAAACCTAATACGAGGAATGGCATTTTGTGTGTGAGAGAGAGAGAGAGAGAGAGAGTGAGAGAAAGAGAGAAAGCATGCATGTTATTTAAATAAATTACAACCATGATATAATTATATATATATATATATAAACAAGTTGATCATCATCAGTTATAAATGATAAACCTAATACGAGGAATGACATTTTGTGTGTGTGTGTGTGTGTGTGTGTGTGTGTGTGTGAGAGAGAGAGAGAGAGACACTACAACAATATTCACTTTTTTCCGAGAGAAATTCTGTCCCAAATAGCCATGTTTTCTGCCAGAAATAGGTGATTCCTGCAGTTTCAACTCGCGGCAGCTTCGTGGAAAATATCTGGCCCAATATACTGTTTTTTGCTGAGACTTTATGTTCTGTCCGAAATAGTTAGCATTTCTTGCAGGATCGAATCGCGGGAAATAGTCTTTTATGAAATAAAAAAAATAATAATAATAAAAAATCACAGGTTCACAACCTTTATCTTAAAATACATAAAGAATATAAAAAATATATTACAATATATATATATATATATATTAAAATACAAATAAGAATTTTTAAATAATTTGAAAAGAAAGGGAAAAAATAAGCACAAGTACCAAACATAGAAAAATGCACTAAATGATCACTTAGTTGTGCAATTTTCTTAAAGCTGCGTGCTTGGAGCTGAATCTTTGCCTTTGGAAAATCGCATAGTCCATTTGAAAGCTGCAAAAGTCACATACATGCCATTTCTTAAGATATGAAGAAAAAAAATAGTGTAAAATCAATTAGATTGTTATTATTCTCCTATGAAAATTCCATCTACATAGGAATAATATTGCTAAAAAGTTAACAGCTTGCTAAAACCTACATATCAAAGGTTTCAAACACATCTTTTCCTATCTTAATATGAGACTAACAGCTTGTAAGTGACTATGTTTTGAGGAATTTCTGCACTACAAGTACTTTGACTACAAGTCAATTAGTCTATATAAACATTGTAAGTGACTGTTCTAAGAAATACCTGTAATAAATTCGTTATAGTCCATGAGCTGGCATCTTGGGCATTTCACTTAGTAGGGTTTAGATAACAAAAGTCCAAAACGCATCCGACACATACCAGTTCAAATATTCTCTTACAGCTCCATGACCATGTTAATGTCCAGTCCTCACAAAATAAAACACAAAATAGAGAGCATGTAGTGTTATATTTCAGTAATCATGTCCAGCAACTTCAAAAAACCAACAAAAAGTAGAATCAATGATATTTAGTTGATTTAAACAGAAGCTTGTCTATAAAGAAGATCCACTTAACAAACCCACCATACCAGCTATCCTGAAAATAGCAGTAGCAATTTGAGATGTTAACGATGTCCTATTTTTCATATAAAAAACATTACCAATAGATAACTCTAACATTTATCTCATAGCTACCAAGCTGATAAAACTAAGCACCCTATGCATAATTAAATCTTCAATGCACTATTCTTCATATAAAAAACATTACTTTGAGTCCTATAAATTTTTCTACTAAGTATAGAGAAATAGACATATACAAGGAGGAAGAAAGCCAAACCATGATATGCATCTTAATCATGATCAACTAATGCACTCAAGTGAGTGTAGGTAAAGGCATGCCAACTTCCATTAATAGTCAAAATTGATGAGGGGCAAGAAAGATCAGACTCAACTTAAAAGCAATCAACAATAATTAGAACTGGAGTGGATCCCTCATGAAGAAGAAAATACGAACTAAAAAGTTCAGTTAAACAAAATGATTATGCAAAGTTGTATGCCCAATGTTGAAGAACAGGACATTGGATAAAGCAATTTGTGATTTCCAACTATTTGAAGAATACCACTTACATATTTGTCAATACAAGACCAATAATCAAAATACTGTCCAGTGCAATGCGTCTGCCCAATTTCATCTCCTTGGATCCTCTTAACACATGCCTGTAACAAAGTAAAAGATTTTAATGGCAACTCACCTCCCTTCCCAAAGGAATAACTCACCACCAGAAAAATTTGTTTTAGAGTAAAAACTAAAACACTAACAAAAATTGTTTTTCAGGCGAGGAGAGCTTACACATGCCTTAACATCAAAGGTTATATGTTTCATTAAGGTAGAAACATTAATTGAACCACATAGAGATTAATTGGATAAAAAAATCCTGGTGATTTACTTTTGAAAATTCAAGTATCAAAAGGAAAACCACCTACAGCAACTCTGCTCATCAAACTTCAAAAGGCATAAATGGGACTAAAGCAGAAAGAATTTTCTCCAGAATTGGAATATTTTTGGAATTATACCTGGACTGAGGAAGCCATTGCCGTCAGGTAACAAATCGAATCCTATTATAGCTGAAACTTAACACGAAATTAGACATTAAAATAGGAAAGAATTCACACACACACACACACATATATATATGATCCACTCCCCGGATTTGCCTCAAAACCGTCGGCCATGACCACACCATTTATGCCCAATTTTAGAGGTTGAAATTGACATAATCAACCACAGCCACAAAAACGAAAATAATGCCCTATGCAAACATTGAGACCAGTAAAAACCTCAGAGGTGTCGATTAAACTGATAAAATAAGAGGGATTGAGTGTGTCTCGTGAATTTTGGATTACCCGGTATAGAGTGATAAAGGGGCTCGAATGGAGATGGAAAGTGTCGTATAGGATGCGCCAGATGGGATTGGCCAGGCCATCTAACCAACATCCTCCGCCTAAGATTGAGCCTACAAGTGCCTTGCGTGGTGGTCGGAGCGCCCTGTGGGTGGTCACGGTGTAAACTACGCGAAATACCTTCCCGCGCGTGTGGAGCACGCTTAGCTCCGTCAAGCAAACTCTTCCGTGGGTTGGCAAATCGGCGGATGAGTATCCTCCCGTTGAAGCACGTGAAGGCAGCGGACCGTCGCAAAATCACGCACCACTCATTGTTGGACCGCTGTTACCTGAAACAAAATCGAAACGGAAAAAAAACCTAATGAAACCCGCAAAGAACAACCGCGGGGAAGGAAAAAGCCCCCCCCCCTTCCCTCCCTCCGAGCGGCGCAGAGCAAAGGGCATGTCTTTAGGGTTTTGAAGGAGACGAGAGACGCAAGACGAGAGGAGAGAGGAGAGAGGATGAGAGCATCAAATAAATTGGGTTCCTATCGTCACTTAACTTCACTTAAAACGCTAATATATTGCGGGCCGCGGCAGCCAATGTCACGACAAAACAGGCAAATCACTTAAAATAGTTATTGCGGCACTTTGTCTCGCTGTTAAAAACAAAAGCTCACACTTTTACAGTATTTTGGATATTTGGTGTTTTTTTGAAGAATTCTCTTTTGCTAGAATAAATGGTTTTTCTCGCAAAACATAAACACGCTAGAATTCGAATATCAGTAGAAGAAAAATGCACATTTTTGGCATGATTTGTATCCCGGAAAAAAAGTTTGGCCGCAAAAGCTACATTTTGTTGTAGTGAGAGAGAGAGAGAGAGAGAATGAACAAAGATGAGAAATAAGATGCGTAGAACAATGACATTTGGCATCACATGAATATATAATATGTCTTGAATGAGCAAAAAGTCTATAAGACCTTAACTTACTCCTATATATACTAAGTATGAGAGGATCAGAGACTCAGAAAAGTATCGAAAAAACTACAAGGCTAATAAGAATGGTCAATTCGTGTGTTTTACTATGTTAACCAAAATGCATAATGATAATAGCACTGCAAAAATATGTGGGAAGCATTTAAAGTGAAGTCGGGAAGATCTTTAGTTATATAAAATTGTATGGATTTACCATGAGATCATTTGACCCCTATAAGATGCGACGTGAACAAATAATGAAACAAATTATTAGATTCATGACCATATCATGGATTGGCAACAACTTGATTGATATTATGACATGGCAGATAACTGGTTGTGTAGTTCTTCTAAATTGAAGTAGCAATTATAAATTACATTAATCTAAACATGCTAGCTAGGCTCTACCACATAATGTCTATCCCAAACCTTTTGATACAAAAACACGTAGACTAGTATCAAAGTAACAGTAACAACAGTAAGTCAACAAGACAAGGATTTGCCTATCCTCTTGGCCATCTCCTAGTACTTTTCCATGAGATTGCATAGGTCATGCTACATTTGTCTCCTCTTTGTTGTCAAAAGGTTGGTTTACCCGCACTTTGTGATTACACCTCGTTTTGCTCATTGTGGCTTGGTGTACTAGCGTCTTCTTCCGAATATGCATCTTTTTGTCTTAGAGCTAGCCTTATTTTCCTTTTGGGGATTTTTCCTTTCTATAACCATCATTCTCCTTAATCTTTCCTCCATTTTTGGGAATCTCCTTGCCATCCTAACTTTCGCCTATTCGCAACTTGTAGCTGTGGTTTCATTGCACGTTGCGTGGGAGCTTGTTGTAGTAGGCATGCATAAAATGCACATTGAATTCTACTAAGAGATCCCACGGATGTGCTAACTGTTTGGACATGTTTTGACACCTCATCGCTCTTGAATATACTTGTAATCAATTAAGGAAAGTTTGCTCGAATTAGGCGATGGACACCTCTGATACGTACATAAGTCAGTAAAAATTTTAATGTGTCTTTTTTAATGTATTTTCTCAAAAAAATCCCCCTCTCGATGCATACCTTTGCCGGTGTTTATACTGAGTTTCCTAATCTTGGTAGCTTTTTCTGTCTTTTCCTGATGTGAAGCTAGCTGTTTCATGAGATGGATCCTTGTTGGTGTTATTATCCATTGTTCACCCTTTTGTTAAGGTGATTTTCAGGTTGTGGTTTATTAAGGCCTCATTATTTTTACAACACTCATCAACTTATCCGTCCCTCATCTTATTTAATTATAAAAAAATTTTTAAAAATTTTTTACACATAATAAAATAAATATTAAAATCTTTTAAATTTAAAATAAAATGATATTAAAAAAATAATAAATAAAAATAAAAATAAAATAATAAATATCTTTAAAATATTTAAAAAATTCTCACTTTTCAAACGTAGCCTTGAAATAGTCCATACAATTCTGGCCTTTCTTCGCTTCATAAAGCATGTCAAAATTTTTTCTTGATTTTGCTTGAATTTAGAGATGAGATGAATTGAAATGAATTTATTATTATATTAGAAATTAAAAAAGGTATAGTAAAAATTAAAAAAGGTATATTAGAAATTAAAAAAATTATATAAAAATTAATATTTTAAATAAAAAATTATAAAAATATAATAATAAAATGAGTAGATTAGCTGAGCTGACTTCTAAATATAAACGGGCATAATTTGTCGCTCTGCTGCTTTGGCCTTTTTCTTATTTTTTGAAGGGCTCTGCTGCTTTTCTGATCCATGGATTCACACTCACTTCCTTTGCACAAGTCATGAGTTTATCCGAGAACAACAACGCGATCCCGATAAGCCGACAACAAGAACTTAATGAAGAAGAAGAAGCGGGCAAACTGGCCGTCCGGTTAGCGAACGCGGTGGTACTTCCGATGGTTCTGAAATCTGCCCTCGAGCTCAACCTCATCGACATAATCTCAGATGCCGGCATCGACGTGTTCCTCTCACCTTCTGAGATCGCGGCTCGGCTACCCACCAAGAATCCGCACACGCCGGTCCTGCTGGACCGGATGCTGCGGCTCTTGGCGAGCTATTCCATACTCAAGTACTCCCTCCGGACTAGAGAGGACGGAGAGATTGAGAGACTGTATGGTGCGGCACCCATTTGCAAGTTCCTTGTTAAGAATCCTCATGGGGGCTCTGTTGCTCCTCTTTTCCTGTTGCACCATGACAAGGTCTTCATGGAGAGTTGGTAATGATCGCTTAAACAATGTTTGATGATTTTTTTATCTTTTAATTGAGCACATTAGTGTAATAGTTACCCATTCAGGTAAGGATTAAGCTCTTGGATTATACTAAAAATGAAAATTATTTGACTTTCTATCAGATCCTCATGGTTAGTTGTTTATTTATTCTTAAAATGGGCTTATAAAATGAATATACAAATTGGATTGTGCACATGTTTCGATCTGGACTCTGGATGTAGACTGGACCATTATACTTGACAATCCTGCTCAGTGGATAAACATTGATTTTTTTAGGATTTTAATGTCTATTGTGTTTAATTTATTGAATGGTATTTTGGGCTTATTTAAAGGTCATCTTTAAATCAGGTACCACATGAATGATGCCATACTAGACGGGGGGATTCCTTTCAACAGGGCCTATGGAATGACAGCATTTGAGTACCCAGGAACGGACGAAAGGTTCAATCGGGTATTCAACCAAGCCATGTCAAACCACACTATATTGATCATGAAGAAAATACTTGATTTGTACAAAGGATTTGAAGGCCTCAAAGTGTTGGTTGATGTTGGTGGTGGAGTTGGAGTTACCCTGAACAGTATCACTTCCAAATATCCTCAGATCAAGGGCATCAATTTTGATCTGCCTCATGTTTTAGCTGATGCACCCTCTTATCCAGGTACTAACTTTAGTTCTTTCTCTGGTTTAAGAGTTTCATGGCACAATTAAGATGTATATATGAATAAAAATTATTTGAATTCATCCTTATCTGTATTTCATTTTTGAATTGTAATCGATACATTGTAAATGCCTATATATATTGAATACAACACTCTGGTTGGTATTGAGAAAAACAATCTAGGTTTCAAATATTCTTTCAACTGTCTTTGTAATATCATTTATCTTAGATATGATGGTTATCCCATTACTCAATTTGCTACCAAACAGCCTTGATGGCTCCTTATTTTTCACTTCTTAAATGCAACTTCCAGTTGGATCAGATTGTTGCTGCTAACAACCAGCATTGTTGAGACAAAATAAACTAACTCTTAGAGAGTTTGATGGTGTAGGCGTGGAGCATGTTGGGGGAGATATGTTTGATAGTGTTCCATGTGGAGATGCGATTTTCATGAAGGTAAGTCCCCGTGATTCTGCTAGCCCTTTTGCTTGGCTTATAGATTTTATTCTGTCAAATAACCGTCTCACTAATGTTGTACAAACTAATAGTAATTTCAAAGAACAGCATTGCTTTAGGATAATAGGCTATGGATGGTACAAAACATCTCAACCCAAACCACCTCTGGGATTCTCCCCCATATGGCTCTTTCTCGATTGTCATATTGATGTTGTATCCTAAGGAAACATAAACACAATTTTTTAGGACCTTTGGCATTATAGCATGCACGGTAGACTGGTAACCACGTGCAGGATACGGTGGCCTGCCTACGCAATTTTTTGTCTTGGTCTGCGAGAGAGGCTAATCTATATATTATGCCATTTCTTCATCTGATTATTTAGTAGTTCTATTTATTAGTTGTTCAAACATTGAAACTTGCAGTGGATACTCCATGATTGGAGTGATGAGCATTGCTTAAGACTTCTAAAAAACTGCTGGAAAGCACTTCCCAAATCTGGAAAGGTGATCATTGTGGAATCAATTCTTCCTTTGGCTCCTGAGAGTAATGTTTCATCAAATATCGTCTTTGAGCAAGATTTGCTTATGTTAGCTCAAAACCCTGGAGGAAAAGAGAGGACCCAAAAAGAGTTCGAGGCATTAGCACTAAAATCTGGGTTTTCTGGCTGTGGGGTCATATGCTGTGCTTACAACAGCTGGGTTATGGAGTTTCACAAGAGAGCAGATCCTTAAGTTGCTGGAGTAACTATAATATCCAACATCTTTGGTTTGTATGAATAAGTTTCGGGTTTCTCCTGTCAATTGTGTTTGATTTATTTTCTATTATGAGTATGTAAACATAAGAACCTCTCTTGTAGGAAATCTAGTTAGTCACGATTGTAATATCATAGATATATGATCCAGTTGCAAGTGATGTTGGTTTGTCACTTGTAGCTGCTGCTATTTTAGTTGGGAGCACAATTGAACCGGCTCCAGTAGGTGCAATGATCTGTTGTAAAAGCAAAGTCTAGCGTCACACTTCAAGATGCAAAAAATGGGTCTTAAAAAGGAGATACATGAACATTAATGTCATGAGATAGGGAATAAACTAGGGCGTTTTTTTTTTGTCTTTTGGTTTGTAGTTATTTATATAATAATATTTATCACATATTATATTGATATTATAATTTTTCTTAAATACTTAAGGAAATTAAAAAAAGAGAAATAATTTGTATAATCCCCATGTGCCCTTAAAACAGACTTTTAACTGTCTTAACTTCGAAATGCAACTTTAAACAGACTTTTTAAGTGGTAGATGGCGCCCACAGGCTCACAAATACGGGTGTAAAACAACGGAGGAAATATGACCCACTTTCTTTATCCTTTTACTTATTTGAAAAATTAATTACATTGTTTTTATAAAATATGTGATATGTAGATGATGTTGAATAGAATAATTCAATTGATTTAAGAGGAATAAATTAAAATTAAAATTAAAATTAAAAGAACACTACTCTTATTTATAACATCTATCGTCAAAACTAGCTGATTATATTTTTTTTAACGAATAATGAAATGTTTTTAATAAGTTTATAATTTTTTTTATATCTTTTAAAAATATTTAAAGTGTTTAAAGAAATGATTAAAAAATAATGAACAATGCTAGAGTCACAGACGGAATTTTTTTAATTCCCGACTATGATTTTAGATTTCTTTTTAATTTTTTTAATCTAACAATTAAAGATGTGTTTTATAATAATATTGTATTTTTTTAATTCTTTTAATTTCAAATTGTTAAAAAAAATAACTGAATGTGAAAAAAAAAAAAAAAATTACACGCGGGATTCCTAATCAGGAATCCCGATCTGTGGATGTAGGAAAACTTAAAAATAATGAGCAATACTAGATATCTCTGCTTTCGGGATTCATACTTGTTCTTGGTTTCATTTTTCTTTTACATGATTTTTATATAAGTGTGTTTAAATAATATTGTAATTTTTTTGTATTTTTTTTATTTATATGATTTTTTTAACATTTTAAAATATTTTTTAAAAATAAAAAAAAATTATAATATTATTTAAAATTATTTTTATAAAAATTATGTAAAAATAAAAACTAAATCGATATGAAATAGAGATCCCAAAAATAGAAATCCTAGATTTTTCAAAAACAATTGTCTTTGGAGAAAACTCTTCTTGCAAGCATATATGTGCAACCATTGTGCAAATATCCTGATTAAATCACTATATTGAAATGGTGTGTTTGATATTAGTGAAAAAATAAAATCTTAACTCCTCTCTTTCTCTTCACCTTCTCCTTCCCTCTCGCAAGATTCTTCTTCCCCTTTCCCTTCCCTGCTCTTCATTCTTCTCCTCTCGTTCATATAACTGCAATCAAAAATCATAGTTGGAACACATTATCTCATTTTTTAAAATATCATGAATGCATTCTGAAAAGATAGAATGTGTTCTTCCTTTTTTATTTATTTTACATTTCACAATTCATAACGTTTCTAAATAAAATTAAACAAAAAAAAAAAAAAAAAGAGGGGGGGGGGGGGTTTAGATTTCGACTTAAAGCTCCTTTATCGTACCAGTTTTGCTGTAACTAATAAATTCCAACCAAATAAATTTTTTTTTAAGAAAAAAGAAAGAATATGGAAGAGTAAAGAAAGAAGAATATGAAAAAGCAAAGAAAAGAATTTTCTAGTTTTTTTGTCATTTCGTTCAACTTATTTTCTTCTATTTTTCTCAAAAATCAAACATTAGCAGAGTAGATAACGGCAAAAAAGATGAACCAGTTCTAAATGAAGTTTGGCAAAGACAAATTTGAATTGTTTTTTTTTTTTTTTTTTTAATTAGAGTTTATTTAGTTGACGGTGTGATTGTCACTTTAATATACGTTTACCATTAAAAGATAGAATTGGAGATGTGTTTTGTTTCAAATGTTTGGCACTTCCAAGTTCTCTGCATCAATTTATTGATACTTGCGTAATGGTTACTTGAGATTTTGCATGTAGCACCACCCTTGCCTTCGGATTTTGGATGAAGGTATGGGTGTTGTACAACTACATAGCAACCTGTATTGACAAGCCACTCTGTGGCCTCATTGTGATCCCACCATTTGACAGGTCAGCATTTATAGTAGTCAGTGTTGTAAAATCGAGGTCGTAGAACAGCCCACGCTGTTTGGGACATCCCCCATTTGCTTGCCCGTTCTTTCCCCGTATTTCTTCTCAATTTTCCCGAGAAAATCGGCAGAGTCAAGCTTCCATGTCTCAAAAGAGAGATTAATTTCTCCGTCTTCATGGCTTCAGGTATTTCAATTACTCGCCAAGTTTTTTACTTCTCCGTGCAATTATGCCTATTAACAATCCAGTCACCGTTCGGTTTTGGCTAGTTAAACCTTTGAATTTATGATCTTTTGTGGAATTGCATGAGGCTCATCTGCTAGCTCGTTGAATTTCATTTGAATTTGGAGATTTTTCATTCTGGGTATCCATTAAACATCCACATGTACTGTAATTCTCATCTGGTTCTCAAGTAATTCTCATCTGGTTCTCGAGTCTTTGATATGGATTCAAGCTGAAAATTCGTCTTGCAAGAATGCGATTTGGATGGTGCGAAAATATTAGAAGCATTTTAATTTGGAATATTCTTGTTTTATCTCCTCCGATATTCCTGAGAACTAATCACCACCAATCCATCATAATTTGACTCGAGTTGAAGTGGGCTCATTTGAGTTTGTGTTTTTTTTTTTTTTTCTCTAAACCACAGATGATGAAGTAGTATTAAAATATATCTTTGTTAGTTCGAATGGAGTTTTAATTGATAAATACATCTATCTCAATTAGTTTAATGCCTTGCAGATTTTGCCTTATCAGTTCCTGATGAACTTGAATCAGCTTTGAGGTTGAAGGCGGTTCACTACTTTATAACGAAAAGGCCTTGGCTTGGTAATCCAAATTGCTTTTTTAAATTTATTTTACACTAATTAAGTTATTCTGTCTGTGGGATGCTAGTTCATATTTTGGATATAGGTTTTCATGAGTTCTTATTTTCAGGTTTTCTGTTTCAGATCTCTATGGAGTTAATGTTAGGCCTGTTGCACCAGTTGGGAGCGTAAGCAGGAAACCATATGTTGATCCGGCACTAATACATCACTATTTGCCTGATGAACTGCTCTTTGAGGTATTGCATGTTATGTGAAATGTTTTTGTTAAGAGAACTTTCTGGCTATAATAAATACTTTTGTATAGTCTCTATTAATTATAATCTGTTGGAACCCCAAGTAATTGTATGACAAAAAATAATCAAATTTTTGTTTGTGTTCATAAAAATACAGAAGTACCATATAGGAGACCTCTAATAAATATAACTGCACAGGTCTTTGCAAGAATGAGTCCATATGACTTAGGAAGGGCAGCTTGTGTATGTCGGAAATGGAAGTACACAATCCGTAACCCTGTATTCTGGCGTAGTGCATGCCTGAAGGCTTGGCAGGTAAACTCAGTTTTCTATTGAGAAATAAAAAGCTGTTCTAATTTTATTGTATGGAAAATCGAAGCCTAAGACTTGGACTGCTTTTGTGAAGCTCTCTGGAGTTGTGGAAAATTATAAAATTGTTCAGTCAAAATATGAGGGATCATGGAGGAAAATGTGGCTTTTAAGACCGAGGGTCCGTACAGATGGTAAGATATATGCCAACACAGATCCTTTTGTTTCGGTTTTGGATTATTTTCCATGTCTTTATATATAGAACAGTATATGATGTTAAAGACAAGCACAAGTCTGCAAGTTGGCCATAAAAAAATATAGTCAATTTAAATTGAGCTTGGTTTATCCAATGTACATATGTCTGATGCTCGTATAGAAAACTTGAGGCCACTCTCTTCTTATTGTTATTCCATTTGTTTGCACCTTTTGGGCTTTGTGAAGAGGAGCATTATGAATATAACACCAGTTTTCACGTTTCAGGTCTTTATGTGAGTAGGAACACCTATATTCGTGCTGGAGCTGCAGAGTGGAAAGTCACCAATCCAGTGCATTTGGTACATTTCTGTTCTGTTTATTTCTACCTATGTGATATCCTTTTACAATTATTTATATTCATTTAAAGGTTTGGCTGTACAAGGTGCAGATTGGATTATTTATAACATGCATATGGCATATACAATATCAAGAAGGCCCAAAATCCCATCTTGTGGCCCCATACCTCCATGGGGGTGCTCGCCAGTTTCGCTTCACTTTCTTACTAGAAATATAAATTCAATACCCACGTAGCTTATTTTATAATTACAGAGTTATGGAAAGATTTAAGGATTGGACAATGATAAGATCTAGTAGGATCTGGCACAAGCCCTAGTGCAAAACCTTGCCTAAACCAAGCATAAAAATGTAAGCCTCATATACTAGAAAAATAGTAGTTGGATAATGTGTGAAATGTAGGTTTTTTAAAAATCATAATATATTTTTATGGAAGTTGACAAACTAATAGGATCATAATTTATGTAAAGAAGAAAAGAACAAACATTTGAATCCAATATTTTGTTTCTGATGGCGCAACATTAAATTTTTCCTTTTTTTTTTATCTTTAGAAAAGCAAATAAGATTCTAATATCTGAACAATCTGGGGCTGAAGCATTTTATCTCATGGTCAACTAGTGAGATTATCTCATAACAAAATTCCTTTGGTTTACATATTGGCTCAACTCTTGGGATAATTCATATAAGCAAGTCGATTTTAAACTGCTGATTCAACTTTGTGTGATCTAGGGCCATGTACTTGGGGCTTGTTGTTTGTCTTAAATCTAAGTAACTAGAGTAATTGGGAAAGATTATCAAGGGCTTCTCATTTTATTGAAGGTTACATTATTGATTTCATTTGCTTCATTATGTTCATTGTTTGTATCCTTCCTTCCTTTGGTTGTTAAGAATGATTAGAAATGGAAAAGTCTATCTCTAGGGGCCTTCAGACTGGGAGATTTTCCCTTTGGTTGCCTCCTTTACTTATCAAAAAAAAAAAAAAAAACCTCCTTGCCAAGAGCCTGTGCACCATTGGGATTAGTCGAGATGCTATTATGGACACCCAATGCCAGCCAAAGAAAAAAGAAATGGAAAATGCTAATAATTGGGAAAAATCATATAATTGCCTAAAATATTTTCTCTTTTGGCCAATTATGGAAGGAAGAGTGGAAATAGAATGTGAAAGATGCTTTTACTTGGCTGCCATTCTGCTATCCATTCATTTCTTTTCTGCTAATGTCTTTCTATTTCATCTTTTTCAGGTATGCTATTTCCGTTACATGAGATTTTTCCCTTCTGGAAGATTTCTGTACAAGGTGATTATCATCCTAACTCAATGAGTGTTTTTGAAAGTTGTTAGGGATTTTTTTGTTTCTCTGGCTGATATTTCCATTTTATCTTCTAATTTGGAGTGACTAGAATTCTTCGCAAAAGGTCAAAGATGTGGCAAAATTCATGAACTTCCGGGCATCTAAAACAGACTGTGTTTTTAGAGGCCATTTCACATTATCAGATGACCAGGTCAGGTTCTACTATTTGCCAATTCCCAAATATCTTTCTTTTTCTTTGTCCTGACCAGGTACTTATTAACCTCTTTGATTTCAGGTTGAAGCCGCAGTCTTGTACCCTGGCATGCGTCCTACTGTGTTGAGAATCCGCTTAAGGTAGAACATTCATTGCCCATAAGTATGTTTTTGTTGTATTCATTTTGTCGTAGGTGGCTTGTGGTTAGTGTTAGTTGTTACTCTTTTTCCCTTCATGTAGTTGACAGAATAGCTGCAACCTTTTTCGCCAACTTTTAGTCTCAACTTCTTCTTTGTTTTTCTTCATAATGTATGGATAATAATTAATAAAGAAAAAAATATTAGGCATGTGGCAGCCACTCATTGATATTGAGCATGTGGCAGGATTTGAAATGCAATGTTAAAAGGAACCGTGAATTACCATTATTTTTCGTTTTTATTTCTTTGGTGCCATGTGGGGATTTTCTAAGCTTATCTGCTCTTTTGGCACAGGTTAAGAGGAACAACAGCCGGGGCTAACAATCGAATGGATCCACTCTCACTTGTTACTAGTGGTGTGGGTGATAATGAGGCCAACAACCCTAATGAGGACATCCTTGGGGTGGTTGAAGGGTGGCAGGATGATGAATCACACAACCCAGATGTGCCTGCAGTCTCACACAGGAGGGGCCTAATGCCTTTTGTCTTCATCCCATTTGAAGAGGTACGTGAGTTGAAGAATCTGCTCCTTTCCCCTTGAATTTAGGAGCATTAGAAACTCCCACCACAAAGGTTACAAGCACATTTGTCATGGTGTTTGATTTTGGTTACTTATTATCCAGCTGTTAAAAAAAGAGTAACCAGGAAGTTTGGGCAGAATTTTTTTCCCCAAATTAAGATCCCATAATCCATCTCTTATTAAGATCCCATAATCCACCTCTTGGTTGACAAAGTTTCTTCTGCAAACTTTTAGATTCTGTTGCGTGAAAACTATAGACCAAGGAGAAAGAAATTATACTGTAGTAACTTATAAAAAAAAAATTATACTGTAGTTACACATCGTTGCTTTGGGCTTATTCTATTGTAATGAAAGGAGCGAGTTTTAATGAGTTTTATGCTACTTTCCAAAGCTAGTAGTTTGTAACTAGGCTCTATTTTGCGTACTTATTGTGTACTCGGATATTGCCTATTTACATGGATTAATAGAACTTATAAAAAAAATTAAAAATAATTTTTTCCCATTTACATTGCCTATTAAAAAATTTTAAAAAAATATTGCCTATTTACATGCATTTTTTATGGTCGTTGGTATAGGTGGAAACTTCGGTTCTGAATCTGCCTGTGGAAAAGATGGATTATTTTGTGCCCGGTTGATACTTCAAAAGATCGAGGATCTTCCTTCTGTATATAAATAGCTCAATTCCTTCGCATTTTTTGTCGTCTGGGTTCCTGTAATTTGTGTATAAATAACACTGGAATCATGAAGCAGCTTGATGTTTAGTTCATGCCATTTATTATGGCTAAGGCTTCAGTGCGTTCTCTCCTGTATTTTGCTTATGGAATTCACTGTCGTGTTGATGGTGAAACATGAACTTTTATTATAGTGTATGATTGTTTATGGATATAAATCTTACCTTAGCTCCTAGTTTTTTAAGTGCTTGCACATCAATTTTACATATATATTTGAAAAATTAAAAGATGCAATCAATTGCAGAAGCTTGCTGGAAAATGAACGTAGCAAAGAAGAATATTGCGAGTAAAAGAAACCAATGAATTTGTGTGGTGGGGCCTTCTATAATAATTACAATTCCAAAGGGAGAAATACTTATAACCTACCCACTGGATATATGGAAAGACCAATCTTCCTATAAGAATGAAACATGTCAGCTTTTTCCTTGCATTATCATGCACTGTTATCACACCTGAACACCCCCTTCTTTTAACCCTCTTTATTCAACTCTCAATTCAAACAGGGCCTAAATATTTAATACTGCTTGATAAATTCACTCGGACAACTATAGAAGTTACAGGTTATATTTTTTGTGTATCCTGCTCTTCGCTTAGATTAGATAGCATACAAATTGCCAGAGCTGGTCAAAAGAGCATTAAGGTGATAGAATGTGAGGTCTTGAGCCATTGGGTGAGTGTATGTTATTACCAATAAAAATGAAGTAATGAAAAAGCTACACAAGAAAATGTTAGTGGGATGTTGTTTGGTATCGAATAAAATATGTCTGAGACTCTCAAGTCTAGATTTTTATAGACCGCCAAGATTTTAAGTCCAATGCAATTTTCTTCTTTATTTCTGGAAAAGATAGATAATTCATAATTCTAATGGACATTAAAGAAATGACATGATATGGGCATATTCTCTTCTTCCTGCGTCGTATACATGACAAATTAACCTTCTGTTTTTTTTTTTTTTTTTTGATAAATGCAAATGTTATTGTGATGATTGTGTTTGGATGTTAATAATCTGTAAGACTAGATATTCATTTGAGAGATATTACATACAAATTTAAAATATACAAGTCTTATGCAATGTTACTTCAAAAAATAATTATAATTTATTATGATTTCGTTTGAATATAGAAACAATTTTATTTTATTTTAATTTATTTTATTTTATTATTATTATAAAAATTTTTAAAATTTTTATACTAAATATAAAATATATATATAATTTTTTCAAATCTTAAAATAATAATAATTTATTTAATTTTTAAATTTTTTTTAAATTATTTTATCTCATCTCCATAAACTTATGGAAAATAATACATACCATATTGATATATATCCCGATGGCCAGCCTGTTTTTATTTTTTTATTTTATTTTATTTTTCAGTTTTTTCATATAATTTTTAAGTAAGTGTTTTTAAATAATTTTGTAATTTTTTTATATTTATAAAAAAATATTTTAAAAATTATGTAAAATAAATATTTTATTTAAAAATTATATAAAAAAACTTTAAAAAAAAAAAAGGAAAGCGGAATGGGATCGGAAGTGGGACAGTTTGGGACGGGGTAAATAGCATTTCTCTAAACTTAAATATCACGACGACATCAAAGAAAAAATTATTTGCGATTACGTAATAGACCCAAAAAAAATGAATAGAAAAAAGTTTCATGAATTGCGACACTTTTGTCGTTTATAAAAATCGATCATAAAGTCACAACTTTGCAACAAGCGAAGTCTTCCACTTGTTTTGTTCTTCTATGCCTCCGACTCCTTCAAAAGCACAATAATGCGTGAAGACTCATGTAGAGAGAGAAGTAAAGATGGCTGATTCCAAGGTGGAGACGATCTCAAGACTAGCTCAATGGAAAATCGACAACTTTGGACCCTGCTCTTTCAAAAAATCCGACCCATTCAAGGTCGGAATCTGGAACTGGTAACAACTCCCTCTCTTGTTAAATGACATGTAAATTTATGTAAATGTGATTTGGGTTTTCTGCTGGTGGATGATGTTTTGGAGATGGGTTTACAGGCATTTATCCATAGAGAAGAATCGTTACATCTACATTCGCCTATATCCAGAGCCCTCACGAGTCTCCAAAGAGCAGCCTCCGCTTGCTCGCTTTATCCTTCGAGTCTGTATATCGGGCGCTAATCGCAAGCACTACGTCTCCCCAAGTATGCCTTATCTTACTAATTATGTTCATATTTTCTTGTTAAAGCAAATGTCTTCCCTTCTATTTGAGGCTTGTATGGTTGAGCTGTTCATCTCTTACGAGCCCTTTTTTGAAGGATCTCGTTGTTTGGATATAAAATGAAGAATTACATTTAGCTTTTCTCATTGGGTTAAGTTAGACAAGTGGGATGATCGGCGGAAATGAAAGCGGGGATTCCCTTCTTTTGAATGCCGATATTGATAGTGAGTTGTAAATTACTGTAGGACTCCTTCAAACAACGAGATGAGGATGATAAAGCTTTATTGATCAAAGGCAATTAAATAGATGAATGAAAAAAATTTGATAATGTCCTAGTTTAACCAAAATTCGAAGCAAAGCTAAAACAACTACTCCAAAGAGAGGGAATATAATGTAATCATAAAGTGATAAGACCCATAACACTAAACTATCTAAATTTGCCTTGCCATCTGCCAAGCAAAGCGCTTTATGCATAGCACTCACGTCTGCTAGAAAACGTGTCTGATGGCCCATAGAAACTGTTTTCATCCAAGGTTAGAACCTTAGATCTAGAGGGAGCATACCACCAAGACCAAGGCTCCTCTATATGAAAAATCCCAAGTAATTGGCTCTGGGAAGCAAGGTGAAGAGTTGTACAACCTAGGGACTACGATGCTGAAGATGTTTTAGACATAATATGATGTCAGAATTTTGTGTCGTATATGATGGGGATAATTATTCGTTGAGGATAAACATATAGGGAGTCTCCAATTGAGACCTTTACGCAACAAGTTTGAGACACAAACTTTACCCAAAAACTTAAAGCCTGTGTTGTGGCCGCATTATACTCACTCTTATATGAAATTTTATTTGTCTTGAGATTGCATCAAGCATAAAAATCTAACCTTACTACATACATATACAAAAAAATATTGAGAAACCAATCTGTAGTTCTAAGAAATGACAATTTGCCTGATCTTTTTGTGTGTATGTCCCTGAAGGATTCTGACTTGGACAAATACTTGCATAGGGCTGGTATAGTGGATAATTAGATCTAGGACTCTGTTTGTTTGAATGGAAAAAAAATTAGGGAAATATGCTGCCGTACTCAGCTTTTTTCAAATTTGAATTATTGCATGGTTGTTTCGAGAAATATGTATAACATCCATATTTGAATTTGGCCAATCCATTTTGAAAAACATATTTGGGGGTTTTCTAAGAGGGTGGAATAAAGGCATCAGGAATACACTGTTGGAAAGTAGATAATGTGGCGGATGTTTAATTGTTGTGACCAACTAGACGGCCTTTTAAACTAATCCCATCTAGTTGAAACCGATCCTGCTCTTAGGCTGGCTAGATGACACTGCTACACTTTAAACTTGCACAATCAATATGAAACTGAAAACTTTGTGTGGCAAAGCATCCTATGTATGTGCCTTGACTGATTCAGGAAAAAAAAGAAAAAGAAAAATACAAGGAGGTTGAGGTAACTTTTTTGTGTTCAATTAACCCAGTTTGTTGTCACAAGTGCAGTACGAGATCCTTACGTTTTGAAACACAAAAATATGCCAAGCGGAATTTTTTTCTTTCAAAAGTAGGTTGACCTTCTTGCAATCAACCACACACTATTATTTTTCTCAGCTATTTTGTGCAAAAATAACATTATCTTTTTGGCCCTATGAGTCCTTGAGGAGGATCTCAGTTCCTCCCACCTGTCCATTATGCAAGAATTTGATGGATGGGCAGTATTTCCTGGGTGATCTTTTTTGCTTGGAGTTACTCAACCTTGTGTTGTATGCAGACCTATAATGGAAATTGATCATATAGAAATAAAACTTGAATGGGAAACAGCATGAACCCTGTTTATTTTAATTTGAGCTTGTTTGTTTGACCTACTTGCAGAAAGAAACAAAATCAGTTCTAATAGAAGTTTTTAGTGATCATCCAACATTCATTATTTGAATTTCATTCATTTTATTTTAAGCTCCAATATGGTGATATGGTTTGCATATGAGAATCAGACAGTTGCCAATATATGCACATAACCGTATATTGTTTGATATTACAGTTCATGAGAGACTGCTTCGAACATGTGAAGACTTCGTTTGGCCAGTTGATCCCACCTTTCATGGTCGCTTCATCATTGATGTTGAGTTTCTGGACCTGAAGATCTTCCCTCTGAATGTGAGTAACTTTCCGCAGTCTTGTCTGAGCTAACTATGATGTTGCCATGTAAGAGGGATTTCAGTGAAAAAAAAAAAAAATCTTTGCTGCTTGGAGCTCTTTTTTTTTTTTTTCCTTCATTTCAATTCATCTAGTATAATTTCTCTACTCAGATTTTACCTTTTTCCAGACTGGTTCTTCGATGGTCAGATGACTTTCAGCGAGAAATAGATTCTAACTGAAATTTTTCTTATAAAGACAAGAAATCAAGCATTAAAAAAACTCAAGGTGTCTCTTAGTTTCTTTAAACCTTTCTATTTGCTTCATTATCATTCTTTGCATGCTTAAACTCAGGGTGGAGATGCTTGTTCCATTTGGCCCGGTGATGGGGTCATGCAGTCTGTGTCAGCCCAGAGTTCTCTTCAGTGCCTCTCTCGTATGCTTGATGAGGCCATCCTTTCTGATCTCACCATAAACACTGCTGAGGGCACCTTGAGAGCTCACAAGGCAATTTTAGCTGCAAGTTCTCCCGTGTTTCAAAGCATGTTCCATCACGACCTCAAGGAAAAAGAGTCGTCTGCAATCTACGTAGAAGACATGCCACTAGAATCTTGCATGGCACTTCTCAGTTACTTGTATGGAACCATAAAACAAGAGGATTTCTGGAAGCACCGACTGGCACTTCTTGGGGCAGCCAACAAATATGACATTACTAACCTCAAAGATGCTTGTGAGGAAAGCCTCTTGGAAGACATTAACTCTGAAAATGTACTTGAGAGGCTGCAAGAGGCTTGGCTTTACCAGTTGAACAAGTTGAAGAAAGGATGTTTGACATACTTGTTTGATTTTGGCAAGATATACGATGTCAAAGATGAAGTTAAAAACTTTTTCAGTCATGCAGACAGGGAACTGATGTTGGAGATGTTCCAAGAGGTGCTTACAGTTTGGAAGCCTGTATGAAGTTAACAGTGGAATTGGTCTTCACATACGAACAGACAATATAGTTTCTTCTTTCTTGGAAGTTGTATATACTCTTGCACATATGAGCGTGCTAAGGTTTAAACTGTGAAGAATACTTGTATTATGATCTGTGTGGAACCTTGATCTGGGTATAAACTCCTGCAATTCCAAATCAATTGAGCAGTGCTTTAGAGAAAGCATCCTTCAAAAGCTTCTATTACAAAAAGGATGCTTTAGAAAGTACATATGTTATCGATACCGAGTCATTTCCGACACCATACGTGTTTAAGCAAACTTTATTACATTATACATATAAGGGAGACTGATGTTGGGCCTCTATCCGGAGTTTGATTGTGTTTATGGGCGGTCCAGTTTGATGATCCGATCCAATAAGAATTGTACTTGTTTTTTTATTTTTTTCTCTGAAATTCTATAAGGTTGAGCAATGTTACATATAATTTTTAATTTAGAGATTGTAATGTAAGCTTAATATAAAAGAATTTTAAAATTATAATAATATTTTTTTTAAAATTTGTTTTCCCATATATTCTTCTTAATAAATTATATAATAATATTAAAATATTAAAATTCATTTTTTTCCCATTTTTTTTGAGGTGTTACATAATAAAACATGAGCTTCCTCTTAAAATTGTCAGTGTGTGCGTATATATATATATATATATACACACTTTATCTATAATTCTTTTATAACTATCTTATTATTCACTTTAAATCAATTAATATAATTGTGTCACTTAAGTTCATAAGAATATCCTTTATTTTAAAAAGAGTTGTAAAATAATTGTAAAGTAATTGTAGATTAATTAATCATTTTCCTTATTCTAAACAAATGCTTGATTAATAAGTGTCTAATATGTAATTAATAATTATATACAAGCAGATATTCAAATAATTATATAATTAATTACGTTTAATACAAAATAAAATATATGTGCCAAAAATAATAAAAAAAAATAAATTTTGAAATTGCTATCAATACAAAAATATTATTATATAAAAAAAATTCAAATTAATATAGCTTCATAAATTATAACATTCGTTAAATTACTTTACAATAAAAATAATTTTATAATCTGATATATTATATTAAAAGAAAAAATCAACCTCTCACATATTACATATTTTTTAATTTTTTTAATTAAATATTTGATATATGAATAATGAATAAAAAAATTAATTAATTTAAGAAGAATAAACTCAAAAAAAAATTAAATTTATTTTTAAAAAATAATTATTTTTTTTTTTCTCCCAGCAGTAGGCTGCAGCAGAATCAGAAGTTCAGAACCCCCCTGTAACCTCCAGATAACCGAACGAACCGCCTGTCTAAGCCCTTTCTATATAATTGCACTGAAAGGTTTGGACGAACTCGAAGACGGAAAAGGTAGAGAGGAACGAGGAACTATGTTTTTCTTCTTTGTGGGAGGAGTAGAGCAACAAGTGCGGCAGGTGCTGAAATATGGCGCCGGAAATTGCATAGCTTGCCGCTCACCGGCCGATCTGGTGGAGTACGAGAAAGTCCTGAAGCTGTTCTTCGTTCCCGTCTGGCGGTGGCGTGGGAAAGAGCCCCTCATGCACTGCAAAAATTGCAACCTTTTCTTCCCTCCCTCCTACTCCCTGCCGCCGCCGCCAGCTGATTCGGACGTCCCTGACATCTTGAGGTGCCGGTTCTGTAAAAAGCCGGTGGAGCCCAAGTTCAGTTTTTGCCCCTTTTGTGGATCTTCTCTGTGAGCGTCAACTGTTATTTTGTTCGTTCGTTATCAATGGCTTCCTGTGAAATGGATGTGGGTAGAGGTGACGATGAGAGCTTAGGGTTTTGGTGGGAATTGTAAATTTGTATAACGGACGTAAAAATGTCATACTTTTGAGGATGTGTTCAAATTTAATAAAAATTGGGTTCTGTTTAATCTCTTTAGTCTTTGAAATTTTCGATCTGTTTCGTAATATTATTTTGAAATTTGAATTTACAAGCCTATGGAGATCGTGTATTTTTATTTCGTGCAACCAATGCACTATCTGAAAAAAAAAATGACACTTTCTTGTTAGAGAGTAAGAGATAATTCACCAGTCTAAGACCAGAAATCAATCTTCATCCCTTTATTAAGTAGTGAATTAAATGAAAAACAAACACAAAATGCATTTGGACCGTACACAAAAACAAGAAAATCGGTGTACAGTTTCTTTATAGTTACAGGGTTTCGGAAGTGAAGACCCGTTTGTCCTCTGCCTCTGATCATTGACAGTTTCTGCCATGGGGATTTATTTGAGAACGCAAAAGGTGTTCGAAACTGCACATTCCTGTCAGCTCTTCAGTCTGGTTTTTTGCAACTCTGCACTGAGATTTCAGTTAAATCCTCTGGCCTAGTTCAATAGTGGGAATCAACAGTAGTTAAATCCATCATCAAAACTGATTCTATATTGGTTTGTCAAATGGTAGTTGCTTAGCTCCTTGCTCCACAGCTCCTCTCCATAGCCTGTACCTTACCCCGAGCTTGTCATAGGATACCGGCCAATTCCAGACGTTTGCGCCATTGATCATGCGCTCTTGCTGGCCAAGTACAAGCCGCAAATCCTCATTCAAGACCTGTCCCAATTGAACATCAAGAATGTTTGGATAGAAATGTCAGAAGAGAATAACTGGGTATGGAATTTTCATCTGTTCTACATCCAAAGTCTACTAAGAAAGCTGAGATTTTTCTTCTTTTGAATCCCCACTCCATTTCTCCCCCAACCCATAAGGAAAGACTGGATTTTTCTCTTACCTGTTCTGCGAAATGCCTCCACAGATACTGCATGAAAGGAATGTGCTTAAGCAGGGGAGCAAAATCCAGTGACATTCTGTATAGTAATCTTGTTTTATGCCTGGATGAAGGTAAGCACACATGAAGTTGATGAAGGTGCGTAGGACACTGCTTTGTACTCTGTCCTCCCAGTTTCCCTGGCTTTGAGATCCCTATGGTTGATAGCACCATACAAGGTGGCCGGAACTCCATATCTATCGGATAAGGGTCCCAGTATCCTTGGAGGCCAGATGCAGGTGTCAAGAATTTCACCAAGCTAAAAATTACAAAGCAAGTTTTGCGACGAGTAAGTTTTGATTGTACCCTTTTGTTAAGTTAGATAATGAATTTGCTTTGCTAACATCAGGACCATTTAGTCTAGCTACATTTGGAATGATAAAATTCATGAGTAATGCAATGTAAAATGGGGTAATCTTGAAAATTATCACAGGATTCATTCTCCATCAGATTTCCTGATTTGTTTTTAATGACCTTGAGCAAAATTGATTGCATTGAATGGTAATAAGGGCAACAAACCTGGGAACACTCCATCCCTTGGCGAAGGTAGAAGTGTGGGTAAATGGGGCATGAGCAAGATCCAAAAGATTATCTAGAAGTAGCCCATGTTCCACCGGAAGCTCCATGACAATCTGTCATATGAAAGGATATAAAAGCAATGAGATACTCATGTTCTTTCATACAATCATATATGCGTAAATTCATTGTCGGCAATAGCTTGAAGGATATGGATGCCCGTGCCATACCTCAGCATGGACTTGGAATCCTGGAGGAGGTTCTAAAGAAGGAATGGTGGCTGTTGGAGGGTCATTGCCAGGCCAAATCCAGATCATCCCCTCTTGCTCAAAACATGGCAATGACTTAATCTTCACATTAACTAATCGCGTCGATGGCATTTTCTCACATTTCCCATCTGTTGAGTACTCCCATCCTGACATTCATCCATCACAAATTTCCTAGATTAGTTTTCTATGCACGTTCTCATTGAAATATAAGACCTGCAAATATTACCCAGACCATATAAACTGCAATTCTCTCTTATAATTCTTACTAACCATGGTAGGGACATTGGATGCGACCCTCATTTACTGAACCCAGGTCAAGAGGGCATGCCCTATGTGCACAGGTGTTCCGTACACATCCAGGTTTCCCATCTTTTCCACGGAAGATGACCCATTGCTCCTCAAAACAATCAATTGGAATCTGAAGCAGAAAAGTGAAGAGTTATACATCAGATGACATACACATGATAATAGGTTGTGACGAAGCAGGGATCGTTTGCAGGGGTGTCTGTATCAAGACACCAACGCTGAAACTGGTGGCTGGATGATGCTTTTTGTTTTCTTTTTTATTTTTTGACTGGGTAATGCTGACATAAGTAACTAATATATTAAGAATGAATCAAAAAGTTTTCAGGCTATAAGCTTACCATGGTATCATCCTTCAGATCAGAGGAGAAAGCAACGGGATACCAGAAATTCATCAAGCGGGGATGGTAAGGTTGAACTGGACCTGAGACGTTCAAGCTTTTACGTGGCAACCTAGTTCTCTGTGCTAAATTGTGAGATTGTGTAGATGTACTGGGAGATGGGGGTGTTTGCTCTGATACTGATGAGTTTCTGTCTTGTAACAGCCTATCATTCACCAATTCTTCCATGTAAGCTAGTTTATCCAAAGCAGTGGAAACTCTCGCTTCAGATATGTGAACCTGTTATGATTCATGGTTCAGATATCATATTCTTATAGGATTAGGGTTTAAGGGAAAATATCTTATGCAGATAGTCCGGATTTAAGGGTCTGCATTGAGTGGAAATGTGAAAATTTCTCAACATCTAATAATAGGTGGATAGTCTATTCTCTTCCAAAGAATGTGGAATGCCTTACAATTTAAATTTTTTTGCCTCATTGATGGCAAGTATCAAGTCACAAGTTATTATCTCATAACAAAATAGTCTCATCACCTGTTTGTGAGCTTGTCCTAATTCGTCCTGCAATTCTGCAAGCTCCTTCTTCATTGTGCCAATCGACTTGTACTCCCGGGCTAAAGGATTTAGAACTTCTACAACCTACAGCCGATTTTCTAATGTTAGAATTTCTTCTAAAATAAATAGGGGCTTTGAAAATATTTCCTAAACAAATATCCTCAACAGAACCAAGCTGGTTTCAAAGGATCAATGCAGCCGATCACATAAGGATACATGGCTTACCTTTTCGTGAAGGAGCATGATTGTGAGCACATCTTGGCGAGCCCGCCAATCACAGTACTGAATATCATATCTAGCCACTTCCAAGGCTTGGTTTACATCCAAGAACTTCCCTTTGCACTGCGGAACTTTAGACCTCGGGTCTTCTACATCAAACAACGGTCCCCAAGAAACCTTCTTTTCTACCCCTCCTTCTTCTGCATATACAGCAACCACCCGAAATCCTCCTTTGAAACCCTGAGATTCAACAAGCCCACAACGATCTGAGATAAGTCCAAGAATCAGCCAATAGATTAATTGATTTTTCCTACAAATATTCTATTACAAAGTCAAATCTTTTGGGTATTGAGTATTAGAACTTAAACCATGACTTAACTAACTAATAAACCAGTCACACTAATTCACCAATAGATTAAACGGTAGCCCATTTCGTTATAATGAAAAAGGAATCCCCATTGCTATTTTTCAAGAAAATAAGAGAAAGATCATAATGCCCCCACCTCATGACCAGTCTTAGAAGCGGAAATTCAGCGTACAAGATGTTGTTCCATATCTTTTACCGTATATCCAGATAAACTCAGAAGGCATACAAGAGTGAAAAATCCATACCTTTTTGGTGTTGAAGTTTGATGATCTACCAACAGAGAGAGGTAAATAGAGAGCCGAAGCTGTAGCTACGGTGGTCATGTTTTGGCGTCTAAAGCTGACCGACTCTTTGAGAGAGAGAGAGAGAGAGAGAGAGAGGTACGTAATATGACCGTAGAGGCTTATTTTGGGGATTTTGTTGATAAGAGATCGGTCTTTCCCGCGATCTAGGCTGTCCTTCCAAGGAGTGACACGTGGACAAACGTGGACTCCATGGTCTCTGACGTGGCATCCCCTGCTTCCACATGTTCTTTTATTGGTCTGAGAGAGTAGTATCTTCTGACTATTGGCCCTAGTAACGTGCCAGCTCGGTCATTGAAGATATATTTCTTTATCTGTTGTGTTAATGTTTGCTGTCCTTTAGCATGTTTATAGTGAAGCGTGTTTGATGTTTCGTTGAATATGAGGTGAATAATAACCCTTTTTTGTAATGGGATATGGACCACAACAAAATCCTGTCCGTCCATTATATTCCACATATGTAAATTGTAATTTGTGTATATTGCTTGATTGGAACCTCAAAACCTTGCTTGGAAAATGAAACATATGTTTGGATACAAAGAATGTTCAAATCAGATTCTCGGAATATGCTTTTGAGAATTGTATACTGTATTTCTTTTTTATGATAATGCAATTACAATTTTTGAAAGTGGTAACATTATATCAAAAACAATATATTAAAGAATGTCCCTTGAGAAATGTTAGATTTTTTTAGGATGGATAACTAATTTGAAGTGGAGAGAATACCTAGTTACTCTCCAATATGCAAGTTTGAGATTCAAAATTGGAATGATATTATCGATTTGGGACTATCAACTTCAATCTTAATGCTAATATGTGTGCTAAATCTGTTGAAAAGTGACTAAAAGTCAAATTCTTATAATGATACAGCAACAATATTCCATATTTTCTTGAGGTGAGGAATTCCCAGATGAAAGATTGTTGCCATGATGAAGGACAATATCAGGAAGGCTGAAAGAGCTAAGACCGGATCTTATGTTCATTTTGATTTAGTTTTCAGAAGAGAATGAAATTCACCTGAGAAATAGATTAGAAATGTATATATTGATTGTTAGAGATGAAAACTTGATTTGTTTCCCTTGATGCAAAGCAAGGTTGTTGAAATCGGCATTTTACCAAACATCTGGAGGAGGAGGAAGAGGGTCTTAAGGATTGGATCTTTGGACTTGAAGTGCCACACATCAATGCTTCAATTAAGGGAAAGAAATAAAACAAAAGACAATAAAGAAAGGCCCCACTTGGAGAATCCAGGTCGCTGGATTCAAAGTCGAGAGCGCCAAGATACAAACTTATTTAGAGTGCAAATATGGAATGTGTTTGCATGTCTTTTTTTTTTTTAATTCTTTTTAATTCGGCATATATCATCTACAATCTTATTGTAATGTATTTGTATATTCTAACATGTACGAGTCATTTGTAATGATTTCCTATATATAGAGATTGAAAGCGATAGTTTCGTCTTTGTGAGGGTTACAACTCCAACTTTATCTATTTCTTAAATTGTTGAATAAATAAGGAAGAGTAGCGAATAAGATAAATTTATTTTTTATAAATAAAAAGATGTTCAATTATTAATCAAGTTTCAAATTAGCATACTAAGGACATATTTTTATACCTATTACAAATCCTAATTCTATAAGTTGTTTCTAAAGTCCAAAGAAAATCACAAAAAACACTTGCAGAACCACTCTTATGGTCTTTATTGCTTAACTTCCAAGCTACTCTTCACTTTTCTTAAAAAGAGATAAATCAACAACTAGCAGAATAATATATATTCTGTATCTTAAATGTACAAATAAGGGGTGGTGGCGCAGTTGGCTAGCGCGTAGGTCTCATAGCTTCTGAGTAATCCTGAGGTCGAGAGTTCGAGCCTCTCTCACCCCAAGTCTTTTTCTTTTTCTTTCTTCCCTTTTAATTTGTATTTTAGTAAATGGCAGTTGTGGCATAGAAGGGAGAGAGGTTGCCCGATCAAAGGTCGTTTCTCCCAACTCATGTAGCTCCTCCAGGCTCCAGCTTTTTGCCGAGTGTAATAAACTTTTAGCAAAATATATATAAGCAACATAACCTGAGGACTTTGCTTCAAATTTCATATTGCATTGACCCAGTTCTTTCGTGTGAAACTAATATAAAAGAAACTATTTTGCTGCCAGTTAAACAACATGTAATCAGCAGCTTTGAAACACAAAATAATCCTAAGTTCTCCCTCTCTACGACTCAAACCAATTAATCCTTTTTTTTTTTTTGTACATCCTTGCTAAATTTCTAGTCGTATCCCACTCTTAGTGCGAGAGAAAAACTTTGCAAAACCATTTCGGTTCTTCTCATAGCTGACATGATTTGACAATGCAGCAGCTGAAGTTTCTGAAGATGAAGAAGGTGGAGAGTTCCCTTCAATTTTGTTTATTGAAGGACCAGAAATCTCATCAGCAACTCGTGAAGCATTGGAGTCTCTTTTAGGTGAAAATGTTTCATTACAATGCAGGTTCCACAATTCTCCATCAGCTTTAGGAATCACTGATGCACCTGCAGAAAGCTCTGGTATGTTGGCTGTGTCAATCAGGAAGTCCTCCAGTGTTGCTAGAGATTTCAGTTGATTCCCAAGAGATGCTATCGTTTTCTGGCACTCTGCAAGTTTTCCAGCAGCTACAGCTAGATCCTCCTGATATAGACAGTCTTCTGATTAGAAATTGTAAGGAATATAAATATTAATTATTAAGCAATTGTAGAAACCAAAAGTTGGTGATGACGGACCTGCTTTATATTCAGTTCACCATTTGAGCTTGCAGTTTTCTGAAGTTCAATTTCCTGCCTCTTCATTGATAGCTCTTCCTCTAATTCCCGACACGGGACTGCAATTTCTTCGGACAAAGCCCTCTCTTTTTGAACCTCTACTTCTATAGAGTCAACTTTTGCATGCATGGTCCTTGCTTCTGCTTCCATGTCAATGAGTCTAGTCTCGACTGCTTGCATGGTTTCTTTTGCAATATTTAGCTCCATTTGCAACTCCTCCAATTTCAGCTCTGCTTCCCTCAGCTGAAGTTGGGTTGCCTCGATAGCTTCTTGACTCGTGATTAGAGTAGTCTCCAGTTCAGCTTTCTGTGCCTCTGCTTCCCTCAGCTGAAGTTGGGATGCCTCAATAGTTTCTTGACTTGTGATGAGAGTAGTCTCCAATTCAGCTTTCTGTGCTTCCGCCTTCCCTAACTTCTCTTCTAATTCAGCTATCCGACCAGTCATGGCTTCAAGTTCAGTTCTCAGGGAGCTGTCTTCATCAATGGATTGATGGGAAACCACTGGTGTGAGGCCATGGCTTCCGTTCTTCGTTTCAGGCAGTGCAGCAAGTCTCTCCATCTCAAGAAAATCATCCATAAGATCCATTTGAACAGAAGAGGCTTGGATATTTCTTTTAGCAGTCTTTTCATATTTGAACTGATCAAGCTCGGCAATTAGGGCAGATGCCCATGAGTCTGAGCTACTATTCTCACACTTATTTGGATCTGAGTTACGCATCTTGCGGGTATCAATTTCTCCCAAGCTGAGCCTCTCACCATTCTCTGACTGACTATCAACGAGAGATTCAACATAAATTGAGGAGGCAGTAGTGGATTTATGATCATTAACTGAGGAGGATTTGCAAGGCGTTGATCTGAGCCTCCGGCACTCAGCCTCAAGCTTGGCCAGCTTCTTTATGCTCTCTAAATGTTGCTTGCTGGCCGTCTCAGCTGCTTGGGTACTCAAGTCTCTCTCAATTGTCCTGATTTCCAACTCCTCAGACTGCAATTGGAGCTCAAGTTTGAGAGCAGAGTTCTCTTTCTCCAAATACTCAAGTTTGTGGTAAAGATCTGGATCAACAATAGCACAAGATCCAGGTTTACCCGCATCAGTGTTGCTCTGGAGCTCAAGAAGCTGGCTCTCAAGTTGGAGTTTGGTTGTTTCCCACTCATGGGTTTTCATCATCACAGCTTCTTGGATCTTTTGCCCCTGCTCATCCCTTGCTTGTCTTAGCTGCCGAACTAGTTCTTTAAGGGCCCCATCAAGATGGCTCACCCGATCTTCAAGGACTGAGTTTTCATGAATTGCAGACTCAAGTTGTTGCTTTACAACAATCACCTCGTTTTCAGCCTTCTCCCAACCTAGAATTATATTGAAATGTAAGAAAGATAAATAACGATGAAAAGAATACAGCAATTGTTTTTTCGTTTGGTTGAGATTTAAAACCATCATACAGACTTTAGATTTCATGCAAGCTTATAGTTTGAAACAGGATGGACAAATCCATTGCAACCAAAGTGCTGGAACCAAACAATGGTACTGTGGTTGCTTGTATATGTGAGCAATACCTGCAACAGCTTCTTCTGCAACTTTTGCATGCTGCTTAACCAAATCTTCTTTGGCACTAACATTAACTAAAGCAGCTGACAACTTCTCTGTTAGGCATTTTACACTATCATGAGCCTCTTTCTTTGATGAAGCATCACTAACGTCTTCAGCACTTGCCATAGACTTGGACGTGACTTCGGGGGATTGAGTATTGTGATTAGGAGACGACTTGAATACCTCCTGATTCAATGAGGATACGTTGGATTACACAGTGTCCAACATGCATAAAACAATATTTTGATTCCAAGGTATAACAAAAAGGATCACCTCATGCAATAACCCCAAAGTCACCCACAAGTCAATTCTATGTTAGATGAAGGGAAGAACCCATCCAGGACAAAACAAAGGTTTTAGTGTAAATCAAGAAACAACAGAAAACTTAACATTTTAGCAGCTTGGCTAGAGTGGCTACTTTATGAGCATTTGTAGCCGTGTAGGTGTGTGTTTGATGCCAAAATCACACCGGTTGCATCACAGGAAACTGTGTCATGAGCACGCAAATCCAAAGTACTGCCCAATTATATTTTATGGTAGTTATTTCTCCAGTCCTGTTACTTGATCGGGTAGTAAATATTCATACAAATGTAGCTAACAGCCCGAAAGTGAAACTCTGTAATCCAGTAGCTACAACATCAAAGGCCATTAACAAAAAGCCTTTTTAGGTGAGCTTACTAACCATTCACACAAAATCTTCAGCCATTAAGCTGCTATGTGAGTGGCTAATTGGCCACCATAACTTGATCTACGACGATTCATTCTAAACCTTATAAGGCAAGAGGCAGACCGCAGAGGAGCTTGAGAAAATAATGCAAAAAATGATACAACTACTGCTGGGAGACAAACTAGATATGGTACAGAGGGCACTCCCAAACAGAAAATGTAACCAGACATTGCACTTTAGGGCTTACCAAGGCCAAGAGAAAAAATTCCAATGCAAAGCTAAATAAAGTGGAAGTCCCAAGCCCCCTTCCAACTTGGTGCAATTTGGTTTCTTATATACAGAATACTTATTCATTAAAGATACATTTTTTCTAATTATTATTAGCTCTAGGTGTCTAGGACAGCGTCCTGACTAATGTCAGAGGTGCACAAGCCCTCAGCAAGATTAATTAGATAAGTCATTGACTGCCAGAGAGTGAAAGGGAGAGAAATGTGGCCATCTCATGCATGCATTGAGGAAATTAGTACATTACAAGAATTTGTTGAGGACTTAGAATAGAGGATGGCCAGGCAATCAACATTTAAATGACTGCAGGGAGTTCATATTTCCACCAGATATAAAGAGACTTGAATTCAATTTACAGGCTTCAGGAAAAATCGGCAGTCAGAAAGCAACAAAGAGCTATCCCTGAATTTTCGGATTTATTTGCAAATTATCTTCTCACTGTGAAAGGTCGATGACCCAAATTTACATAATGGGGAAAATAGAACTATAATGCCAAGCTTTTGAGATGCCGACGAAGATTGAAACATAGCACGAGTGATTTGGAGAGAAGAATACCGAGTTTACAACAAAAAGTAGCAACGCATAAATGAACTTTTGTGAACATTATCAGGTAATTAATCAGTTAAATGCTACCAGAAAAACATCCAAGTTTCTGAGAGTCAAATTGAACACAAATTCAGTAGTGGAGAGGATTCGGCAGCATACCGGATCATCGGAGTATCTCTCGGACGGCGAAGATACAGAACCTGAACTCTCACTTTCGCCGGGGCTTTTGTCGGAAGACTTCCTCTTCCACAACCATTTCCTCTTTTCCATTGCAAGTCCCAATAGTCCAACACCAGCAAGCTCCTCACAAATTGTTCATCTGCAGCACATTCACACCATCTTTCAACGAACTCCAAGAAATTTATACAAAAAGATGACTTGGCTTCTGATTCTCACAACTTTGCTTCAAATCCACCCCAGTTTCCATACAATCGTAGCACATAAAACTCGAAATGGTAGTTTAAGTGCCGTGATTATTTGGGGAGAAGATCAAAGTTGAAACCAGATTATAGAAGGATTTGATAGTCACAGTCAACAAAGGGTAGAGAACACAAAGACATACATTTTAGAAGACGACAAAAGTTTGCACCTTTTCATTCACATGTAACACTTGAACGGTTTCTGAAAAAACCCAGGACTTGAGTCACAAAATGAGCACTTTCCGGCTCATAAAACTAATAAAATCGTCCAAACAAATGAAGAAAGATTATTCAAACTAATGAAACAGTGGATGTACTTCAATCTGAAAGATCCAAAACATGACTGACCCACTAAGATAAAATAGCAGAAAACACAACTAACTTTCAGGGACAATAAACAATAACAAACCAATAATTTATACTTCTTTAAAAAAAAAAAAAACAAACAAAGAAGGAGCAAGACCCAGATCAAATACCTTTGACTTGAAGACAAAAATAACCTGGAGATTAGACGGGAGCCAGCCAACAATGAAAGAAACCAAAATATGGGTTTAGTTAAGACTTGATACTTGAGATTCCAGAAAACAATGGTAATAACAAGAAAGTAACCCTGCAGCATTCTGTGGAACGCCAGTGGGTATTCAGATATTAAAAAAAAAAACAAACTGAGTAGCGGATAAATGAGGTTCTATTCCTTGTTTTTCACTTTACCTTTTTTTATTTCCCTTTCCAGATAAGAAAGAGGAGCATGTGCTTGTGGATGTGAAATTCAAGAACAGGACCTGAAGTGACTACTTTTTCAGCTTTTCCAATATCTGTTTATTTGTGTTTAAAAACTGAGCTGCCCTTATTCCCGCCCTTGGATAAGGATTTTCTGTAGAACAGTTCTTCAATTAATTATTAATTATTACCATTTTCTCACTTGCCAAATCTCTCGATCTCTCTTTGGATAAGGATTCAGAATTAAATATTAATTTATTTCAAATTTATTATTATATTTTTAATTTAATTTTTTTAAAATTTTAATACTACTTTTTTTTAATTTTTAAAATAATATTATTATTAAAATATAATATTTTAATAATTTTTTATTTAATTTTTTAAATTTATTTTAATTCATTCCATCTCCTATTCAATCCAAATATTCAATCCAAATTGAACCAATCCACTGTCTCCTAAGCTTTTTCGGAAAGGTATTTTTGTATTAGTAGTATGAGCATAGTGAAGGAATCTTTACAAGAAGGCGCGCTTAACGTGGACTTCCTCTCGTGGCATTGGTTTTGAAGCATTTCTCAGGATCTTGTCGGATTTCATAATCGGACGGTGATGAAACCGTGAGACATACGGCCTGCTCGGGGGTGTGTCAGTGTGTGACTTCAAAATGGGTTTTACGGGGACATTTTTTTTATTTTAAAATTAAAATAATAAAAAATTATTAGAGAGGTCAAATCATACCAATAAATTATATTCATACCGTATTAAAATATATATATTATATTATATAAGTCAATTCTAATTCGATTCATTAAATTTATCGTGTCAAAATCTCAAATCTTAACACGATCAGTTAACATAACGTATTGTGTCGTGTGAACCTGTTATGACCCATTAATGAATATTACAAAATAAGTTAATATGACAAAATATATTACGTTTCAACCTATTTATATAAATGTGCTGAATATACTCGAAATTAATCCATTTGACCAAATGTTAAAACTATAATATTTATAAAAATTATAATACTAACTACAAGTATGGATTACAATCTAAATAAAGAAAATATCAAAATTAAGATTCTAACAATTTTATTTTTAAATATAAAGGTATACTTATAATTTTAACTTTCTTAACGTGTCATAACGTGTCATAACGGGTTAAAATAGATTTATCCGTTATCAATCCATTAAGCAATCGTATTTTAACGTGTCAACCCATTTTAACCCAAAACCCATTAAGATTAAATCATAACCCATTATTATCATATCGTGTTCATATTGGATTAATGGGTCGTGTAATATATTGCCACCCTTAAAATTTACTATTTTTTATGTGCTTTTTTCAATAAATCCTTCATTTTCAATGGCTACATTATGAATTTCTCTGCATCTTTCACAGATTTTTTTGGGAGTATAAGCTTTGATCTTAAAAAGATCTTAAAAAGAAAAGAAATATATTGATTTAAGGATACATTTAAATAAATAATAAGTTAAATTGAGATGAGATAAAAGTATATATTTAAATAAAAAAATATTATTTTTAATATTATTTTTATTGTGAGATTTGAAAAAAATTAAATTATTTATTATATTTTTAAAAAAAAATTAAAAAAATAACTAAATATAATATAATAAACAATTCATTTTTTCAAATAAAATAACTTGAGCTAAGGCCTAAAAATCACATTTTAAACATCAGTATATCAAAATAATCTTAATCATTAAATGTCTTTGCTTTCCATTGCCAAATAAAGTTCGTATTTTTAGTGGATAACATATGACAAATAAAATTGTGTTAGCCGGGATTGCGAAGGAGGGTGTGAGGGTGAAATATTTCAAATAGGGCCCAGGCCTATTATTTAGTGCCCTAGAAGACAAGAGTGAAGAAGAGTTGAGTGGACCAGATCACGTGGGGAACAAGACATAAAGAAGGTAGATTGACAAACGCAAGAAATATTATCCAGACCAAAGTCTCTATATAAAGGCAATCATCAGAATATCAAAAGGGACTCGATAGCTCAATATCTCTGGCTGTATAACAATTCATCTATTCTCTTAGATCACTTAGTTCATCTTCTCAAACGAACCCGAGGGTTTATATCAGTAGAATCATATATTTTATTCATGTACAGTGAGAGCCCTGAGAAACTGTAAAAATATTCATAATAGTGGATTCCCTTCCCCAAAACCCTGTGGACGTAGGTCTTACGCCGAACCACGTAAATACTATGTTTTTATATTTATTTATATGCTATCCGCGTACGTATGGCCGCATCGGAGTTTCACCGGAGGCCTCAAACGACACCCATCGAAGCCCAACTCGCTCCAGTGGGCTGTGAATGATTTATTCTCCTGTTCTGGTCTGTTGAGATTTTCGTGATATCAACATTGGCGTCGTCTGTAGGATCTTTAGACCAGAGATGGGACAATGATGATTTTCTGGAATATTGGACGACTTCTCAAACATGCAAACGATGTCCCCAGATGAGTATTTTTAAATTTATTATTTTCGTATAATATCGAATAAGGGCGAGAGAATATCTCGCCTAGAAGAAAGATCTGTCTCTCATCTCTTTTCAAAGAAAATAAGTCGATATTCTCTTACAAACATTGTGTTTCTCGGTGAACACGCTATGCATTTTTAATAGTGTATAAAATTTAGACTCGCCAAATGTGCCTGGGGCACTTACATTTTTCAGAGGGCAAAACACTCGCCCAGTTACTGTGCATGGACGGACATTGTGCACTTTAGTGCACAGTGCCACGTCTGCACAGTGCATGGATGCACGTACTGTGCATGCATGCACAGGAAGCTGTGCCCTGTGCCTCACGGTGTCCCGCCGTGAGCCCTGTGATCCTGCCGGCAGTCCCCGTTTGGACCGCCGGCAGTTTCTGTTTCCGGTGGATGAGTGACCGGCCGGTCATGCCACCGGAAGCTATTTCCCTAGCAACCCATGCGGTTTCCTCAAATTTGACGACTGCTGAGTGGTGGATGGAATCGCCGGTGACCATCAGAGGGATCGCCGGCGGTTTCTGTCTGGGACTGATGTGTCCCTTCCGGCGATAAATTTCCCGCCGGCGACCATGGAATAACAAGCATGGGCACGGCATCGCCGTGCCTAGTAAAACGCAGGCGAGCGCCCACTAATTCGTGGCACCCCGCCGCGTGTCCCACCACCTTGGGACCGCCGACACTTTCTGGCCCTGTTGCCATGGCGGGACCATGAATGGCGGCACGGGCACAGTACTCCTGAGTCCACCTCGGGAATACGCTGGACGCAGCACAAAGGCTCACTGCTTCTTGCCGTGAGCTCCGTAACGAGTCGTCGAGCTCTGCCGGCGGTCCCATTGGACCACCGGAATTTTCTGGACCCGCCACCGTAGCGGGCCCATGGCCCAGAACACGGGCATGCATGCCCGTGCATGCAAGCCCGGCGTGCCCCACGGGACTGGCCTTAGTCCCATGGGCCCTCCACGGGGTAGCTGCCGGCGGTCACCACCGTGACTGCTGGAGTTGTCTGCCACCTCTTGGGCGATCGCCCAGACCACCATGCTTGCTCGCCATGCGTACTCGCCACCCAACTCATCAATGGACCAGCAAACCCACCTCGGCGAGCTCGCCATGCACCTTACTCGCCGGTGACTCCTCACCTCGCCGGCCTCACCATGCACACCCGCCACCCAGTCTACCAGCTCGCCACATTTCCTTCACCCCCTCGCTACACTGCACGAGACTATCTCACCTATGACATCTGGGTTCGCCCTCTCGCCAAACTCACGGCGCTCGCCCAACAGAGCACCACCCCTATTTCACGGATCAATTCACACTCGCCATCACACCCACGACATCAAGGACTCGCCCACAGTAACCTTAAGCTCGACCACTGTACTCGGAACACTCAACTCGCCATACACCGTACTCGTCTTCACAGCACACTCATATCTCGCCGACGACTCTACACCTCGCCAACCTCACGGCTCACACACTTGCCCAGTACACCTTTATTTAGAAAACAACAGCTTACCCCACGGGCTTGCCTCATCCAACTCACCCGTTGCCCGCCAACTCGCCGAAGCTGCTCGCCATACAACCCGCTCGCCAACAGACCACCAAATCCAACTTGCCATGCATCCTCGCCGTTTCTCCCTCACTTCACAGGCACCATGCATAACCTGCCAACGAACTCTCCCTCAGCTCGTCAACTTCACAACACTCTCCCAATACACATTCATAAAAATAAAAAATAAATAATAACTTACCATTCGTTTATTCGTGACCACCATTTAATCACCATGTGGGCTCAGACCGCCCCTTGCACGCCTACAGCTCATGTACGGATCAACTCAACTCACCTGACTCACCCAAACTTCCCATTTCACCGCATTTGAAATAATCATGCTCGCCTGACACATGGGGGGCTGTGTTCCCAGCTCCCACAACTCACCTTCTCCATTTAAAAATTTATTTACGTACAGCAAGTGTCTCGTCCGGGATTTGCCTATTTTATTTTTAAAGGTCACTCGCCACCTTGAATCACGAGGATTAAAAATGTTGCAATATTACGGAATCGATTTTCACAAATTTTATACTTCAAATGCACATGCAAATTCGGACCCAATACTCGGACTTAGTGGCATGAAAATTCATATTGCTATTTAACAAAATTGTTTTGCAGCTCAAAGTTGACGCGCCCATTCCACAGCAACACCAGTTCTATTTTCGTCATACGGGATCAGGTTTAGTCACGGGGTCGTCCGGCCACCCATGACCAGCCCAACGATTCGTTCGTCAAGGGCTCGAGACTTGAGATTCCGCACCCAAGTTCACTCGTCAAGCCCTTACATCCATGATAGGCTCGAGGCTTGCGATCACCCACCAAGCTCACTCGACAAGCCTCATCTCGGATGCTTGCGAATTGCGGGGTTGATTGACCGCTTGTGGATTGCGGGGTCGTAAATCCTCACACCTTATGGCATTTTCTTGATAACATATATATTGCATATTTTTATTATCTCAGGTATGGAAGACGGACCACCACTTTCTCAATCAACCGGATCGCGGGGTCGCCTGGACTCCAAGTCTCGGCCCTCGGTTCGCTCACCAAAGGGGTCGCCTGGGCTCCAAGCCTCGCCCCTCAGACCGCGGGGTCGCTTGGGCTCTAAGTCTTAGCCCTCGGTTCGCTCGCCAAAGGGGTTGCCTGGGCTCCAAGCCTCGCCCCTCAGACCGCGGGGTCCCTTAGGCTCCAAGTCTCGGCCCTCGGTTCGCTCGCCAAAGGGAAGGAACCTGGCCCTTCGCCTTCAAACAAATCCATCGCCACTCGGTAGATCATCTGAATGAGAACTTTCAATAACAAGGTAAGGTGACGCTACCCACGATTCGCCTACGAATCATCACACTTAAGATTTAATAAGACTCGGAAAACAAATTACCACTATCCCAGTTTTCGGATATTTTAGAATTCCCACCAAAGTTCCTTTGGTAAGAATTCGCAGGGTAATGTGAGGGTGAAATATCTCAAGTAGGGCCCAGGCCTATTATTTAGTGTGCTAGAAGACAAGAGTGAAGAAGAGTTGAGTGGACCAGATCACGTGAGGGACAAGACATAAAGAAGGTAGACTGACACACGCAAGAAATAATATCCAGACCAAAACCTCTATATAAAGGCAATCATCAGAATATCTAAGGGGGCTCGATAGCTCAATATCTCTGGCTGTATAACAATTCCTCTATTCTCTTAGATCACTTAGTTCATCTTCTCAAACGAACCCAAGGATTTATATCAATAGAATCATGTATTTTATTCGTGTATAGTGAGAGTTCTGAGAGACTGTAAAAATATTCATAATAGTGGATTCCCTTCTCCAAAATCTCGTGGATGTAGGTCTTACGCCGAACGACGTAAATACTGTATTTTTATATTTATTTATATGCTATCTGCGTACGTATGGCCGCACCGGAGTTTCACTGGGGTCTCAAACGACACCCATCGAAGCCCAACTCGCTCTAGTGGGCTGAGAATGATTTATTTTCCTACCTTGATCTATTGAAATTTTCGTGACATCAAGGTAGGTTTTGTTGCAAGTTCACGTTTTGAACATGCAATTTATTATATTGAAAAGGTGGAATCAATCACTTAAGGTTTATGTAATTTAACAACGGGCTGCATTTAAGGAACTGCAGAAAATTTTATTTAAAAGACAAGTAAAGAAATAGTGTGGCAGTCTTATTAAGAGTCTAATACAATATATAATGGAAAATGTTATTTCTTCCGCTGTCATACATTCCGATCCCATCCCAATTTTATTTTTTTTTTCAGTTTTATGTTTTTTTTTTTACATGATTTTTTTAATATCTTACAATATTCTTTACAAATATAAAAAAATTACAATTTTATTAAAAGTACTTACTTAAAACTCACGTAAAAAATTTTTAAAAAAAAATTAAAAATAAAATGAGATCAAGATAAATAAAAACGAGATAAGTAACACTGCCCATATGTAATAAATGCTTATCCACATGTTAGATCAATCCAAGCCTCTGCTCCATAGCCCAAATCTCATTAAAAATCTACAAAAGAAACTGCAATGGGTTCTTGTTGAATTAGGTCATCAAATCGACCATCACAAACACCACTAAACTCTACATATAGATACCTAACTTGTTGTAGTCAATTAGTTTGTAAGCTATATTGATTATGAGTTATTGTTCAAAGATTCAAGGGAGATTTTTATTTTGACGTTAAATGTGTTTATGCTAGTTCACCATTATATTTATGAACCCTCAAAATTAGGCTTGAAAATTGAATACCCGTATCTATCCCGCACCTGGAGAATCGACAGACAGGCAAGCAATCACTCATAAAATGGGTAAAATGTAAAAAGTTTAAAGAAAAATAAATGAAACTTTGATGGACGGAACGGTGACTAAAAATAAATAAATAAGTAAAGAATCGTTTGCAAAATGGTCAAAGACTCAAAACGGTCTTTGTTTTCGTGACACGTATAAAAAGAAAACGACAATATCGTTCTTCGATTTGTTCTAGCACAAGAATATATAAAATTACATTATACATACCCATTCATACGCGCACCCTTCGTCTTCGACATAATCGATCGTGTAGTTGTTCCTTGCAAAGATCAGATAAAATCATCGAAAGCGTCTCAGTTGAAAATTACGACGATTCTCTCTTTGTCAAATAGTGTTGTTCCAAGACTCTCCCTCTCTTCCTCTCGTTTCTAGTTTTTTTGTTAAAAAATTATTTTTGTACCAGTTTCCTTGCTCCTTGGCGATCTACTATGACCTCTTCGTCATTATTGACAATATATGATAAGAAATGCAACCCACACCTTATCCTAATACTGTAAATCCAAATTTAGGATATTAAAAATATATCTTATATATTTGGGCGATCGAAATTTTGTCCATAGTTTCAACCCACATCTTATCCTCCTCGTCATTCACTGGGTGCATCGACATGGATCGGAGTATCCCACTTGCCAAACAAAAATGCGAACACATGATGATCCATTATTGATGAAATTGAAGATTTGGTAGGCATGTTACATAATTGCAAATGCATGCATGAATTGAAAGACTTACCCAGTTTCCTTGAGTTGCTTCTGTTCTATAAATATATGGAGCAAAATCATGCATTCGAATTGAGAAGAAAGACCAAAACTGATTACATGACGTTTGGAACGTGCTTTGTTTTAGAAGACCAAAACAGGGCATTATAGGAACTTCATAATTGCATCGGTTGCTTCTTCTCCTCCTACGTATGCCCATGCAATGTTACATAGCCGAAAGTCTCCCTCTATCGCGTCCTGCCCTCCCCTTATTGGCGCAACAAACTACGAAGCCGATGTGACCCTTAGCTGATTGCACCAAAGGGCATAAAATCCATAACTACCAAACGGGTACTAAATTAAATAGATTAGTGCAGGCTGAAAGGAAGGAATGCAATGAGAGAAAAACTAAATGGGAGTCAGCAGTTTCTTTTTACTTCGGACTTTTTTGTTTTGAATGACACTTAAGTGAATGGAGATCCAACAAGTTTTAACACCATGCAGTTTTTAATCATTTTTGCAGATTGATTGCCAAATAGATCAAATGATTCAGCTTATATATATAAATAGATATATGCATATATGTAGAACATTTGTTATTAATATTCTTGTGTGAAATTCTTTTGTGAGTGTAGCACTCCTCTTCTTGTATAAGACATCAACTATAGAGTTATGGCATAATACAAATTGTAACTATTCACCACCATGTTACAGTTTTAGTAGGCTCGAAATGCGGAAAAAGTAATATTTTCATTCTATTATATGATATCACATTAATATAACATAAATTAATAGAATAAATGTCAAATTATTTGTATTTCAGAAATAAGTAATAATGTGAATTCTATCTACCAAAGTACATTCTTCATTGAATGTGGCTCAATACAATAATTTTATTCATTCTTTTTACACATTATATATCATATTTATTTTATTTTATTACTTTATCTTTATTATATTTGTATAGTATATTGATAATAAGTAGAACAATTCAATTAATTTAATAAGAATAAAATTAATTAAAAATTAATTTTATAATATATAAAATATATAATATAAAATGATGAGTAGCCTTCCTAAATTTAAAAACATGGTCGGCACCACAATTGTCAGTACAAACCTATAAAGTCAACAAATGTACCCGACTTTCAATCAGCTTCATCTACGCGTCAACAATTCTTCATCTACAAAGCTCATATACTGAATTATATAGATTAAGCTACTTTACTGTTTGGGCCCCCGAGAAAGGTGACTTCCAAAATGACTTATTTTGTCTTTTAATTTTTTGAGAATAATTGAAAAATGGTCTGGCTATTTTTTTTAATAAACAATCTTCCAATAATATTCTACCACATTATCAAATTTACAAAAATTATAACAGATTCATTAAACTATATTATTACAATTCTTCCCCTCAATCTATATTTTCATCAATCACTACTGTAACTACCTCTCATTTATCCCTCACTCTGATGATTCTGTTCTCCACCCTTGTGCAACGACGCCCCCTCACCCATAATGCGACCCCCCGATAAGCCTTAACTCCTTCCCTCCGTGTAAAAACCCTCTGATTTCTCGATCTGTCTGCTCTCTCCCTTGATTTCTCAAACTCCCATCTCTCTCTTTCTCTCCCACTCATCTCTCTTTCATATTTGTGAAAATCAACGGGAGCTAGGGGCCGGAAACGAATCTGATTAAGTGTTGAAGGAAGTGAAACCACCCCCTTCCTCGATGCGAGCCTCCCTCTGGTTTCTCATCCCGCTTTCGCGATTCTCCCTAAAATTTAGCCCTTTTTTGTCTCATCCATGATGTGAAATCAAAACGATGATAATAAAGTGAAATTAACGTGAAAAGAACTATATGAAAGTAATTAAATAATCATACGACACAAAATTTACGTAATTCGACAATATACCTACGTCCACGAAGCTGCAGAGAATTTTTATTGCTTAAGGAATTACAAAATACACTTTGGGACTCTCTTAATGTTTTCGTACGACCACAAGCCTTTTACAACATATTTATATAGTGATAGGATGGAAAAATCTTAATTTTGGATTTCCAACGAATTTCGCTCAAGCAGAGTGTCAAGCAAAACTCTTGGCATGGACATTGCTCGAGAAGTATCTTGAGTGTGAGTCGAGTAAACCTCTCTATCTGAATCGCACTCGAGCAACATATCGAGCATGAGTTAGGTGAACCTCTCTGATTGGGCCTCGCTTGTGCGGTGTGTCGAGTGTATGTAGAGTGGAGTCATTGTCTGGACTTCGCTTGAGCCATCTATCGAGCGGCTCTTAAGCAGACTTGATCTAGGCTCCACACCTAAAAATCTCCCTTGGTTTGAACCCCCCTATGCAAAAACCCTCCCACCTACAATTTTCTAGTGGTTGCTTCGTGATATTCGTGATTTGCTGTCAAGATTGCTTCTCGGAGAGAATTTGTTTGTATTTGATGGGATAAGTTTTTGTGAGATTCATTTGTAACTATGTTTGGAGATGAGCTAGCGGTAGTGGAAGTTAGTTTTGTTGGCAGCGTGACTGAGATGGTTAGTGGTGGAAGATAGGTGCAACGAGGAAGAGACAAGAAAGGTTGGTTGGAGTGACTCTGTAAGGGTTTTGATTTTCTATAATCGATTTAGTTTTCTTAAGGTGTATTTTGATGTATTTTATTATGTGACAAATTGTAATTGAATGATTGTTATTCTCATATAAATAGATCAATTGGCCAGTAGCGTCTCCTTTGTTTTTTTTTTATTCTTATTTGTCTACTTAATAATTAATTAGGTATTTTTAATCAATTTACAAATTTTCTTAATAATTAAAGGAGTTTTCAAAATATTTGAAAAAAAAAACTAAAAAAGAAAAAAAGTGCACTATTGGTACAATGCAAGGGTCACCTTTATTGGTGATCCTATCATTATCCTATATTTAAAGAAAGTTTTATTCATTATTTTTAAATCATAAGTCACATGATTTTTTTTTTCTTTGTCAAATGTGTTGTGTATGGATTCATTCTCGACCTACACCCTGAGTGGATGGAGTACAACTCAAAGATATCACATGCTTACTCAGAGAACCACATAAAGCCTGAAGCAGTGGCAGTGTCTTTCATTATATACGTGGGATCAACTTGGAGTTGGGACCAACTTCGTGGGGCTGAACTTCAAAACATGAGGGACGACGATATCTCACTCTCTTCTTTTTGGTGCGTGTGGAGGTTAGAATTGAGTTTAAATCAGTTGAGTTTTTTTATAATTAAATAATAATAAGTGAAGATAAGTGAAATGAGTTTTAGAGTAATGTTACATGTATACGATTATTTGAATTTTTTATAAAATCAATGATTTGACAATAACCCAAATATTAAATAAAAATATGATAAAAAGAAATTAAAAATAAAAATATGAATAGTTAAACCAGAATATACATAAAAATAATATTTTTATATAACATGTACTCAAAAAATACATAAATCGTATACAAATAACATTTTTAAAATTGTAAAAGTGGTTTTTGATTACCGTAGAGGGACAATCCTTGTTAAACCAAAATACATTGTTTTTTTTTTCCCATAAAAAAATATTGTAGTCTCCTTTATTTTTCAAGAAGAATTACTGTCGAAGACATCTTACATTCGATTTATTTACATCATTCTTTTATTTAGATTTTTTATAAAATAATTAGTTATAAAATTTATTTATCCTATCTGATTAAGTTTCATGACAAGTAGTGGTTTCATATATATATATATATATATATATATTAAAGCAAGAAAATGTTTTAGCTATAAATAAATTTTATAAAAGTAAATTCATAAACTTATTAAATTAATTAACTTGATGTCATATGTTAAATTACAAAATTATTTTTATTCTAAAATAGATCTAACACGTTATATCAAATTATGTTAATTAATAATTATATTTTTGTGAGAATTTTTTTTTTTAACCGTAACGCTTCTTTAAAATTCCTTAAGCTTTAAACAAGGCTCACAACAAAGAACCGGATGGGGAAGTTCTCATTCTTGCATATTCAAATTCAGAAAATGTAGAAAACAATTATATGGCCAGGAAACTTGTTATAGTTTGCTGCATTTGGTTAGTGATTATTGGGTTGCATTTGTAAATGGAGAAAATAATTATTGGGCCATGAAATATCACTGGGCTTTGCTGGATTCCAGAGTTACAAAAGGGCATGGATCCAGAGCCCAGAAAAAGTAGGGCTGAAGGGCTGAGAGTAGAACAGGGTATGATCCTTTCCAAATGTTTTGTAGTTTGTGCTGTGCTCTACTCTCATTCAGCCAGAAAAAGAAAAGATGCTTTATGCCATTTCAGAGGAACCGAGAAGAATCTGGAAACCCAACAGGTGTGTAAAGGATGCTGCCTGAGGTGTCAATTCATGATTTGTCAGCTTCAGATACGTTAGTTGGAGAGTTGTACTTTTGCAAGATGGGGTTGTTCTTTTGTGATGTGTGGAGCACAAACCCAACATACTAGGAAGACAGACACGCTGTTGCACATTTTAGCAAGTTTCAAGGGAGACATTGAGAAAACTCCAAGAAAGGGGTGTTATTTTTTGAAGACCCTTCTTAGTTCTTGCATCTTGATAATAAATTCATTCAACTGAAACTAAAATGTGTTAATAAATTCATTGAATTGATATTTCCCACTTGTTTATAAACAGGTTGAGCTCAAGTACACTGTTGTTTGTTGAAATTTCCTATATACTCATGTATATAATTAAATTATCTATCAATTCACCTGAACGGTTAATTCTCAATCGTGCAATTATTTAATCAATCAAATATTTGAAATAAATCAATAAATTTGCATAATACAAAGATTGATAACGAATGAAAGTTCTTTTAAAAACTTCTCAAAGATAAAACCCTACAAGATAACTAAACTCAAAAAAATCAATTTTAGTATTTGAAAATCCAATTATAAGTAAGTTCGTAATTACAAAACATTTTTTAATTGATTCTCTTACTTGACTAGACAAATGACCGTTTGTTTTCTATCTCAATAGTAGCCAGAATCTCTGATGATTTTCAAATAATCGTTTTACTCCTGAAACTTCGAATAGCATGTTCGAAAATATCCCTTTAATTAATTACCATAATATATGTTGGATTTTCACAATGAAAAGGATCCACCCATAATTTAGTATTTTGTTGTAAGGATACTTCCTATTAATGAAATATATCTTATATTGAGAAAAAAAAAACTTGAAATATAGTCCTGACTTGTCAATTTACATTTTTGGAGAACAATCAATGTTTATTTTCATGATCAGTCCACGCATACTTATAAACACAGATTTATAAAGAATTAGCAAAATGCATCACATGAGCTAGCATGATTAAAGTTGATTTTCATTACTTACCTACTAATGTCAACTTCCGACAAAATATTTTGGCCTCAATCCCTCCTACATTGGCAAACCATGATATTTCCTAATAAAAGAGGGAAATTAAGTAAAAATCTTGACATGGGGGCCGGTCAACTTTTTGAGGAGTATGGGGTTAAAAAGTTGTGAGGCTAAGTAGAAAGCATTATTTCCTTTGTTTTCCAAAGTTCAATTATCAGAGAATTCTGTCCTTCAACTAAATATGCATGATGTTTCAGCCAGAAACATTTTATCTTCAAACACAATTATGGTACACAGAGACGTGGGCAGTCTAGTTGCCCATCATCAACTCTCACACCATAGCCACATCTCTCATGATCCTCCTCCTTTTCAGACACACCTCTTCCACAAATTATAAGGGAGAGAACAGAACTTATTTCCAGCCTCCTTATCACAAAAAGAAAACGTACCAAATAGAATCGAGACATGGCTCAAACCATGTTGCTCATGTCTGGTGTTTCTAGCAGCCTTGTGGTGGACTTGAAGAGAGACCCTTTACTCAATTTCCAACTTCAGAAACTAAGGCCAAAGCCATTCTCTCATCTCTTGCTCCCTCATCTTCCTGTTAACACTGCTTCTTCATCCCCAGCATTCACAACTTTTGCTCTCTTCAAAGCAAAAACCAAGGCCCCACCGAAGAAGGTTTTCTTTTTCTTTTACTAAGATTTACTTTTAGAAATTAAAACATCAAACATCTCTGAGTTTTACATTATTCAGGTCCAAAAGACTTTCTGATTGTTCTTTTTTACTTGTGTTGATTACCAAAGGTTGCGCCCAAGCCAAAGGAAAAGGTTGAAGACGGTATCTTTGGCACCTCCGGGGGCATCGGTTTCACTAAGCAGAATGAGCTCTTTGTGGGTCGAGTTGCCATGATTGGCTTTGCTGTGAGTAAATATTCCCTGTTTTTTTTTTTCTCTTCTAGGTTTTATTATGCTTGCAAATACACTGTTTTTTTAGTTTCAGACGTTTTTTTTCCCATTCGTGAATTATTAGCCCTTTTAGACTTTTAGTGGAAATATACTATAATTTAGTTTGGCATATAATCATTAGAATTTCTAAATACTAAATTAAAAGAGTATGATAGTATCTGTCAATGGAGGTGTCAACAACTTGCACTATGAGTTTCTCCCATCAATTAGCATTTACCATCGAAGATAAGATTTTTGTGGTGCCTATCTCTCATAACCAACAGGATCTACCTGGCAAGCTTTCGTTGGCTTACATTGTTTTGTTTAAAATGCAAGTCAATACGATACTTCAACAAAATACTGCACATATTCTCACTTTTTCTTTTAGTATTATTTATACGAGTAATATGCATTTTAGTCTCTTATTTATTTATTTATTTTTAAGAAAGGTACTTAATGTTATAACATGCCTTTTTTCTGCAGGCATCTTTGTTGGGTGAAGGAATAACAGGCAAAGGAATTCTATCACAATTGAATCTGGAAACCGGAATTCCCATCTACGAAGCTGAGCCTCTTCTTCTCTTCTTTATTCTTTTCACTCTACTTGGAGCCATAGGTGCTTTGGGTGACCGTGGTAAATTCGTCGACGATGACACGACCGGACTCGAAAAGGCTGTGATCCCACCTGGCAAAAGCTTCAGGAGTGCATTGGGTCTTAAAGAAGGAGGTAAGTTTTTGCCATTATAGTACTGCTAACTTCTGCTAAAAGAAACAAGGCTGCTTCAAAGTTCATTTTGGTGCCTCATTGTTGCGTGGTTGATGCATATTACATGTTATACATGTGACTCAACATAAATTTTAAACAATCCGATAGTTGGCTCAAGTGGTAAAAGTCACAATCTTGAAAAATGTTATAGTCATAAAGAGATTATACAAGAGCAATTTTACAAACTAATGGAGTTTCATGCTATTCGTAATATCTACTTTACAATAAAAATAATTTTACAATCTAACAAACCACATGAAACTACGTCAATTTATATGATTATTTTTGTATAATTTATTTGTGGTTAAAGTATTTATTCAAATAAAAGGCATGTTGAATTTGCTAGGTTTCTAAAAAAAGCATATATTCTAAATAATATGGAAATGTTTTATAATGCAAGGTCCACTATTTGGATTTACAAAGTCCAACGAGCTGTTTGTTGGAAGATTGGCTCAGCTGGGTATTGCTTTCTCTTTAATTGGAGAAATCATAACTGGAAAGGGAGCTCTGGCACAACTAAACATCGAGACCGGAATTCCCATTAATGAAATCGAGCCACTCGTGTTGTTCAACGTCATCTTCTTCTTCTTTGCTGCGTTGAATCCTGGGACTGGTAAATTCGTGACAGATGAGGAAGACAATTAGGTGCATTTATATGCCTATCATGCAGTATAGCTAGCTGGCTTGTTAAGGATTTTTCCTGTGTTGCAATCAATGTAGCCATATACGCTCACCTCAGTTATGATCATCAAGTGCTGCTTTACATGATCCATTCTGCAATTTCGTTTACCAGAAATGAAAGACTTTTAATTTCCATGTTGAAGTTAAATAATTACAAAATTAAATGGATTGGTTAGGCCCCTATATTTAGAACACAAACTCACTTCAACTTATCTCAAATACTAATCATTGATGAGACTCGTTATTTTTCCAACCTCTCATACAAAAGTTAAACTAATCTCAACCTAATTCATACATTTGACGAGGTTTGATAAGCGAGAATTTTTCAATTATTCTCAAAATACTTTACTACTGTTCATTACTTTATTATTATTTTTCACCAACTTTATTACTATTTATTATTTTTTTATTACGATTCATTATTTTTTTATTACTTTTCACCTACTTTTTATTACTATTTACAACTTTTTTCAATATTTCTTAACATCCAAATTTAACCTAGTCATGCTTGCTCGTCTTCCTCCCTTGCCTTTGAAAGGGAAGTCCTAGAGCCACCCTTGGAAGGCTTCGGACCTTGCTGATTCCATCCAGCCCTTCTGACAAACAGGTTGTATACTAAAATTGTTTTCAATTTGAAAATCCGACAAGTTGGAACAAGAATATTTCCAACTCCTAAAATTGGTAAGGTAATTAGCACTACAATTGTCATCTTGGTTGGAAAAAAAATTCCTTGATCCTAATGTTATACGTTTACCCAATTGAGCAAGCTTTTTCGGATATACATTTTGTGTTGGATTTCATTTGCAGACATAGGTTGGTTGGTTGGTTGATACCAGCCAATTAAATAAGTTAAACCAAGATAAAGTATTTGAATAAAAAATTGATAATGTCATTTTCAATTCTCTTGAAATTGTGTATATAATCTTTAAATAATTCAGGCATTTATAGCATAATCCACGAGACATAATCTCTCTCATTTAAACATTCCATTAATATCAATTTAGATACACTTTTGTTAATCTGATAGCAATTACATCAACGCATTGTTGCTTCAAGAGATCAAGCCACCATATAACTATCGAAGTTAAATACATTTTTCAGGGATGGGCGGCGGGACACCGTCCCCTGCCATCCCATGTCCACTCCCCATGCTAGGACGGGGGCCCTTATAGTAAGGAAAACAAGGGATGGGGGCGGGGGGAAAAGATATTATTAATGATATTATACATTAAGAGTAATCATACATGTATATAAAATGATATTAATTTTATAAATTATTATATAAAAAATATTTCTCACTCAAAACTATATAAAAAATTAAGTAAAATACTATATGTTTATATTTTACTAACTTAAGCTTAATTTGTTTTCATAAACAATCTCATTTCATCTCATTTTATCTAATTATTATAATTTTTTTAAATTTTCACACAAAATAAAATAAATAATTTAATTTTTTTTAAATCTTAAATAAAAATATTATTAAAAAATATGTTTTAATATTATTTTATTAAATTTTTAATTTTAATTTATTCCATCTCATTTACAAAAATAATATATCTTAAAGGAGAAAAAGTTGGGCCCGATGGGTGTCCAAAATATTTTCTCACGGCCAATAATAAATAGACACATAGGCGATCTAAACTTTCTTATTCTGTACCTGCATGTATGAGAAAAGATGCCTTTAAGCACAATCCTTCATTCTCTCCCTCTCCCTCTCAGTCTCCCTTCCATCTTCACTCTCCCTCTCCTTCCCAGGCCTCTCCTTTCTCTCCCTCCCATTTGTGACGCTGACGGACCAATGTGAACAAACCCCTGAAGCCCTCTCCTTTCTCTCCCTCTCGAGCCAATCATGTAAGAGGAAAAGAAGAAAAAGGTAAGGCAAGTACCTCGAGATCTCTGAATAGGGTATTGACCGTGAGGTGGATTTCACCTTTGGAACTCAAAATGAGAGAGAGTACTAGAGCATCATTTAAGGGCATTTTGGTGTACATAGAAACCATACATGCCAACATTTTGATAGAAAAAATGACAAAATGAGCAGTACATTGAATGTAATGAAGCTATCATTGAATTTGACCAGATACAAATTTGTTCTCATCGCACATGTAGTAACAAAGAGGGACAAAACCACATCTTAATTGAAAAGCTAAAGTATTTCTCCAAATAAAAGGCATGTTGAATTTGCTAGGTTTCTAAAAGAAGCGTATATTCTAAATAATATGGAAATGTTTTGTAATGCAAGGTCCACTATTTGGATTTACAAAGTCCAACGAGCTGTTTGTTGGAAGATTGGCTCAGCTGGGTATTGCTTTCTCTTTAATTGGAAAAATCATAACTGGAAAGGGAGCTCTGGCACAACTAAACATCGAGACCGGAATTCCCATCAATGAAATCGAGCCACTCGTGTTGTTCAACGTCATCTTCTTCTTCTTTGCTGCGTTGAATCCTGGGACTGGTAAATTCGTGACAGATGAGGAAGACAATTAGGTGTATTTATATGCCTATCATGCAGTATAGGTAGCTAGCTTGTTAAGGATTTTTCTTGTAATGCAATCAATGTAGCCATATACGCTCACCTCAGTTATGATCATCAAGTGTTGCTTTACATGATCCATTCCGCAATTTCGTTTACCAGAAATGAAAGACTTTTAATTTCCATGTTGAAGTTAAATAATTACAAAATTAAATGGATTGGTTAGGCCCCTATGTTTGGAACACAAACTCACATCAACCTATCTCAAGTACTAATTATTGATGGGACTTGAAAGGGCGGTCGGCTTCAACCCTAAGCCCCGAAGAGTCGGTTGGTCCCAAGGCCCGTGATCTGAACCCAGATGACGCGGTGTCCGAATTCAACCAGGAATACCGGAATCAGAAATGATCCGAATAACTGGTTATCCCGAATCAAGAAGAAGAAAATAAATCGGCGTCAAGGATACGCTAAGGCCAGGAATGACGGCCCATTTATTGACATATCTCTTTGATCCACCCCCCTCATGATCATTCCAGCATTTATGAGCAACCAGACAACAGTCGGTCTATAGATTGTCCCTCTTAAATGCGGAGATACTATAGACACGCATCATTAATTGCTGGATTGGAGGGGGGAATAGTAGTATTTAATGTCCCTCTCAAAAAAGGTCTAATTGAACATTAATTAAGAAGATACCCAATTAATGCAATAAGGCAGACATAATCAGATCAGGTTTCCCCTTCTCAAGGATGACGATCGAGTGATGTCCCAATTAATAGATCTTTCACCATCGAACCCCCCTTCAGAGAGAACACCTATAAATAAGACTGAACTGAAGCCGAAAAGGGGTATACTCTGACAACTCTCTAAAACAAACTTCCATATATTTTCTCTCTAAAACTAACTTGATCGTCGGAGCGGTCCCGACCCCGATCTTCCTTATTCTTGTTTTGTAGGTTCCGGTCAATCGGAATTTGATAAACCAGATTGCAGAATACGTCCTTAACAGTGGCACCGTCTGTGGGATTTTCTTGTTTTTGATAAACGTACTTTTTGCATGTCTACCCTACCATTATCCCAAACGACCGAACACGACCAGCATTTGGACCCGGCCATGGAAGAAAGACTAGAAGTGCTGGAAGAAATGGCGAGGAATCTGAAATAGGAGAACGCCGCTCTTCGGCAATCCCACGAAGAAATATCGGCCCGTGGCGAAATCAATCTTGAGGAGAATGTGAGCTCCCGGCATCCTGAGGAGAGCGAGGCCTCTGAAGGAGAACGACGCCGGATGCACACCGAGCTAAAAGAGTTAGGGGACAAGTATGCTGAAATGGCAAAACTAATCAGCCCGACCGCAGGGTACCTCTCCTCGCAAGAAAGCATAGGAACACCCTACAGTGCAGGCGTCCTAGCCATCCCTCTCCCGTACAGATTCAAGGTCCCGCAAGTGGAACCGTATGATGGGTCTCAGGATCCCGCGGAACACCTAGAAACCTTCAAAGCACATATTAGCCTGCATGGCTATCCCGGCGAAGTAGCATGTCGAGCGTTCCCTCTTACACTGAAGGGGATGGCTAGGACATGGCTCAGAACCATTCGCCCGGGATCAATCAGTAGCTTCGAGACATTAACCCGACTCTTCACCACCCAATTCATGGCCAGTAGGAAAATGAGGCGCCTCGCGGCGTACTTATTGACCGTCAAACAAGGAGAGAAAGAGAACCTGAAAGGGTACCTGACCAGGTTCAACAAACAAAGAATGACGACCGACAACCAGGACGAAAAAATAACCCTAGCGGCCCTCCTTGGCGGCAAATGGCCCAAGAGCCCCTTTATGGTGGAGATAGCTCGCAAGACTCCCACTACTTTGAACGGGTTTATGGATCAAGCTGACGGGTTCATCAACGCCGAAGACACGCTCAAAGCCCTAGTAGCCCCACGACGAGGAGAACTCTGACAGCATGACCGGAAGACAACCAGTGCCGGAGAAACTTCCAGCCAGCATCAAGGGAAAGGAAGTTCCCAAATGAAACGAGGAGAAGAGACCCCCCACGGGAACACAGACTATCATCATGGCCTCAATCTAACTTGACAGTGGAAAACCAGAACCGATCTGAATCAAGGCGAGAATCCATTAGAAGAAAGAGGGGGAGTATGTACTGTGAATATCACAAGACTACGGGCCACAACACTGAAGACTGTCAGGCTTTGAAGAATAGGCAAAGGGATGAACAGCTGAGCGAGCTAAGAGACAGAACTCGGTCGAGGACCCCCCTTTTGGGAACGAGAGTCAAGCCGACACCGAGGCGAGCCCGCATCTAGCCACCCGCCAGGCGAGATCAGAACCATCATTGGAGGACCGTCCTGAGGAGGGACTACATCCTCCTCTCAAAGGGCTCACGCACGAAGAGCCAGGTATGGAGAAGTTTACACACTGGGGAGAACACCAAGACAGGGCAACCCGGGCCCTAAAGGAGAATCAATTATTTTCAACGAGCAGGATGAAAAGGGCATCACCTTTTCGTACGATGACGCGTTGGTAATATCAGTATTGGTAGCCAATTTCACAGTCAAAATGATACAAGTTGACAACGGGAGTTCGGTCGATATCTTATTCTGGGAGGTCTTTATGCAGATGGGGATCGATCCCCACCAACTCCAGCCCATCCAAGCCCCCCTTAAAGGATTTACGGGTGAAGCAATACACCCCGAAGGCGTAATAACGCTCTCGGTCTTGATGGATTCTGCACCCAGAATCAGTCATGACCGAATTCCTGGTAGTGAAAGCCTCTTCCTCATACAATGCCATCCTAGGGAGGCCAACCCTAAATAACCTGAGGGCAATCACTTCTACCTACTACCTCAAAATGAAGTTTCCGACCGATAGAGGAATAGGTGAATTCAGAGGAGAACAAGTCACCTCCAAGGAATGCTACGCTCGGGAATTGAAATACAAAGTCAATTTCGTGGCTACGATCTCCCTGGAGGGTGAGCGTACTGAATTCCTGCCTGCTCCTCCCCGAGCGGTTTGGGACGATGAAATCAGGGATGAAGGGACACTACGTCAAGCCGAAACCAACGAACCTATTGAACTGATTCCGATCAATCATGACAACCCGGATCAGACGGTCTGAGTCGGAACCAAAATAGATCCAGGAATGCACGCAGAACTTAAGAATCTCCTCATTGAACACAAAGACGTATTCGCTTGGACGCATGCTGACATGCCCAGAATCGACAGATCCATAATAGAACATCGGCTATGTGTCAACTCAAAAGCCCGGACGGTTAAACAAAAGAGAAGAAGTTTCTGTGCCGAAAAATATGCCACCATCACAGAAGAAGTTGACAGACTCCTGACCGTTGGGTTCATCCGAGAAGTTCACTACCCGGAATGGCTGTCTAACGTAGTATTAGTAAGGAAGACAAGCGAGAAATGTCATATGTGCGTTGACTTCACTGACTTGAACAAGGCTTGCCCTAAAGATAGCTTCCCTTTGCCGCGCATCGACCTCATTGTAGATTCGACTGCTGGACACTTTCTCCTCAGTTTCATGGACGCCTATTCGGGTTATAATCAGATCAAAATGAGCACGGACGATGAGGAAAAAACGGCATTCATTACAGATCACGGACTCTATTGCTACACCGCCATGTCTTTTGGACTCAAGAACGCAGGGGCTACTTATCAACGGTTGGTCAATCGTATGTTTAAGAACCAAATTGGGAGAAACATGGAAGTTTATGTCTATGACCTCCTAGTCAAGAGCCGCTGCCCTAACGACCATTTGGCGAACCTAAGAGAGGCCTTCTCTATTCTGTGGCACTATCAGATGAAACTCAACCTCGCCAAGTGCACCTTTGGGGTCGAATCCGGGAAGTTCTTAGGATACATGGTCTCTAAACGAGGAATCGAAGCCAACCCCGAGAAAATACAGGCTATCCTCGGAATGGCTCCCCCGATGAACCTATAGGAAGTCCAACGATTAGCTGGGCGAGTCGCCGCTCTCAGCCGATTCATAGCAAGGTCAACTGATCGATGCCTTCCTTTTTTCCAAATTCTCCGGAAAGCACACGAGTGGGACACGTCGTGTGAGCAGGCATTCTAACAACTCAAAGACTATCTGACATGTCTTCGTTACTTAGCCAGACGACTCCCGGAGAAACTCTTGTGGCCTATTTGGCAGTCTCACTTCATGCAACGTCTGCAGTGCTAGTAAGATAAACTGATCAGGGTCAGAAACCTGTTTACTATGTCAGCAGGGCACTTCAAGGAGCAGAAGCCAGGTACCCCCATACGGAGATGATGGTATTCGGCTTACTGACGACAGCACGCCGGCTGCGTCCTTACTTCCAAGCTCACACCATAAAAGTAATGACCGATCAGCCCCTCGGAACCATTTTCCAGAAGCCTGATACCTCCGATCGATTGGCCAAGTGGGCAATCGAGCTGAGCGAGTTTGATCTAATGAAAGCACAAACACTGGCGGATTTTGTAGCGGAGTACACCGGGTTTCCAGAGGAGATCCCCGGTAAACCTCAGGGACAGACATGGCAGCTATATGTTGACGGGTCCTCATGTCGGGCTGGGGGTGGAGTAGGAGTACATATCGTCACCGACCAGGGTGCCCAGCACAACTACGCCATAGGCCTAACTTTCAAAGTGACCAACAACGAAACAGAATATGAGGCCCTCATAGTTGGGATAACAATTACTCGCGCCCTTGGGGCAATAGAGATGGAGGCCCGAACCGATTCTCAAATAGTATTTTACCAAGTACTCGGCCAATATATCACAAAAAGCGAAAAGTTGAAAAAATATCTGGACCAAGTATGCATCGAGAGAGACCGATTCAGATACTTTCGTCTGCTGCAGATCCCAAGGGAAGAAAATCATTTAGCAGATCGATTGGCAAAAGTAGCGTCGGGAAAAGATGAACATCCACCTCCAGAAAACACAGAGATTAGAATAGTAGACACCCCCTCCACCGGCAGTGAAGTTAGAATGGTGGCCGTTGCAGATCCCGGCTGGGCAACCGATATTACAGAATATCTCCGAATAAGCACATTACCTCCTGACCCGGGCCAGGCACGCAAGATAAAGAATAGATCAGCCAGGTTCACTCTGATTGACGGATCGTTATACAGGAAGGGTTTCTCCGAACCATTGCTCAGGTATGTGACGAAAGAAGAAGGACAGTATATACTAGCTGAAATCCATGAAGGAATCTGCGGGGCTCCCAAGGGGGCTAAAACATTAGCCGTCCGCTCAATCCGTGCAGGGTATTACAGGCCGTGTTTGTTCCAGGAAGCAAAAGAGTTTGTTAAGAAGTGTCCAAAATGTCAAGAATATAGCCCAATGCTACATTCCCCGTCGGAGGAACTCGCTTCGATAACATCCCTCTGGCCCTTTGATCAATGGGGGCTAGATCTTATAGAACTATTCCCAGTCGGGAGGGTGGAACTAAATTTATTGTAGTAGTAGTCGATTATTTCACAAAATGGGTAGAAGCCGAAGCCCTCGCCAGCATCACTTCTCAAGCCATCACAAAATTCCGGAAGTCGATTGTTTGCCAATTCGGGATACCTCAGAGCTTTATATCAGACAACAGAAAGTAGTTCAATTGCAATCATTACCGAGAATGGTGCTCTGAGTTGAAAATCAAAGTGAAATACTCTTCTCCCAGCCACCCACAGGCTAACAGGCAAGCCGAGACGACCAACAAAACGATCCTCAATGCGCTGAAGAAAAAGCTCAGAATGCACAAAGGGGCTTGGGTCGATGAACTGCCGGGAGTCTTTTGGGCATATCGCACAACAGTCCGAACCCCCACGGGCGAAACGCCGTTCGCTCTTACATATGGCTATGAGGAAGTAATTCTAGTTGAAATCGGGATACCTACGCTGCGAATCCAGCACTATGACGCTGCTACCAATGATGCTAACATGATGGAATGCTTAGACTCCTTAGAAGAACAAAGAGAAGAGGCTTGCATCCGAATTGCCAACAACAAACGCAAGACAGAATAATACTTCAACAAAAGAATAAAACAGCACAACTTCAAAGTCGGGGACTTAGTACTAAGATAAACGGGCGTTACGACTCCAGCACAAGAAAAACTAGGACCAAAATGGAAATGGCCCTACATAGTGACAGCAACAAACAGGCCTGGATCTTACCGACTCAGGGACAGTTCCGGAACCGACCTACTGCACCTCTAGAATAGTGAGAGGCTTAAGAGGTACTATGTATAATGTTTACCGATATATTTTACTTCTTGAAATTATAAAAAGCCCATTGTTATTTATATCCGATGTATTATACATTAGCATTCAAAATCCCGCGGGGTCAATCTACCCACCCACGCGAAGTAACATTCAGAATCCCGCGGGGTCGGTCTACCCACCCACGCGAAGTAACATTCGGAATCCCACGAGGTTGGTCTACCCACCCACGCGAAGTAGCATTCAGAATCTCGCGGGGTCGGTCTACCCACCCACGCGAAGTAACATTCAAAATCCCGCGGGATCGGTCCACCTACCCACCTGAAGTAACATTCGGAATCCCGCGGGGTCGGTCTACCCACCTACGCGAAGTAACATTCAAAATTCCGCGGGGTCGGTCTACCCACCCACGCGATGTAACATTCGAAATCCCGCGGAGTTGGTCTACCCACCCACGCTAAGTAAACGATCGAAATCTCGCGGGGTCGGTCCACCCACCACGCGAAGTAACATTCAGAATCCCGCGGGGTCGGTCTACCCACCCATGCGAAGTAATTCACAACTCCTAAATCTCGATCTCAAGAACGCATATTATGCTCGATAAAATTTTTTTCTCAAGTTTACACTTAACTAAAAATTTCGCAGGATATACTAAGTGAACAAAGCATCTAAAGAAGGATCAAACTCGAATGTCATATATTCAGTCATGCAAACTCGCTCGGATCAAACTCGAATGTCATATATTCAGTTATGCAAACTCGCTCGGATCAAACTCGAATGTTATATTCAGTCGAATGTTATATTCAGTTACAATATCTAGAATGTCCAAATATATATATATATATATATATATACATCGATCAGGTCAAGCCTCAGGAGGGGGAGGAGGAGGATTCAAGTTGTCAAAAAGCGGGTAGCCACGTTTCCTGATCTTCTTCACAAATCTCTTCACAACCCGATCCAGACGAAGAGAGTCTGGACTTATGTTGCGGGGGTTGAGCTGAGGGTCCACCAGAAGCTGGGCTCCTATCCGACGGAGGCTTTCAGCATAACCGTATCCCCAGGCCGAGTTGCGAATGGCCACCACTTAAGATATCTGTTGCTCAGAGTCAGCAATTCTCGAATGGGCCTCTTCTAAAGCATGAAGAGCCCCCTCCAGCTCGGACTCCCGAGCAGTCTGGATTTGTTCAAACCGTGCCAACTCCGCCCCTAAAGCCTCCCGGGCGCGCTCCGAACTGGCCGACTCCTCCTCCCGCGCAATCCGAGCCTGCTCAGAAACTGCCAGCTCTTCTTCCCTCAATGAAAGAATCTAGGAAGAAGCGGCTAGTTCCACCATCCGAGCAGTTAACCCGGGTCGCCTCCAATTCGGCCCGAAGAGAAGCGTTGGCCTTCTCTAGCCTGCTCTTATCCGCCCCTAACTCCTCAACCATCTTGATCAGCCCCCCGCAAGTTTCCTGCGACAGCTCGAGCTGATCCCTCGCCTACTGCAACTTATAGAGCCCGAACTTGCAGACAGTTCCGAGCTCATTGTTGAATTCGGCGAGCTCTACCAACTCAGAACCCACAGTCTAGGATATCTCATTTGTGACCTGAACACAAGGAAAAGAACTTAGCAACTCGAAACGAAAAGACCATGCAAAATTCGACAAAATCTACAAGTCAAATCAGTGTCAGTAAGGGCTCCAGCTTCAAGGCCACTCGCTCGGAAGCGTCTGCCTTGGCTTGTTCAAAACGCAAGGGGCGCTCTGAACCAGCTTCACCGGCTTGATGCCTTCCTTCCAAATTCGGCTCGAAGAATCAACCGAGCACTGCGATCCCACTTTGAGATCGAAAAGGGGACGGGGGTCGAGGAGGAACTTCCAAGTTCGGAGATGGGCACCCATCCATGAAATGGACCCCTGAAGTCGACCCCCTCTCAAAGGTTGGGGGTGGATGCTCAGGAGATTCATCGGGCTCGACGACAGGTCGCTCGCCCTCATCCAAGGCCTCCACATGGATCCCTTCCACTGGAACGCCAGAATAGCTCGACCTTTTGGGGCCGACCTCTCCCCGGTGTCCCTCGTCTGAACCTCCTTGTTGACCGACTCGCCCACGATCGCCCTCGGAGTCAGATCCACCAAAAACTTCATCTTCCCCCTCGAAAGCATCCGAGTGACGCTCGGAAGATGAGGGAGGGGGAGTGGGCAATTGATTCGCCCTGACGACTCGCTCTATCGACTCCTGTCGGAAGACTTGCACGAAGGGCATAGCATCCGAGGACAGGTCGGTGGTGCGATCCAAAGCCTCTTGAAAGGCACAGTCGATCTCTTCTCCATCTGATGACTCGACCCCGGCCAGATCGGTTGCTTCTATCTGGGCTTCGATGACCACCCTCCTAGCCTCAGCCCTTATCCCCTCAGTCTGCAGGAATCGGAGCCCATCCGAAGACGACGATGAGGAGGCCTTCTCGGGACTGCGAACGGGAGAGTCCGTGGGGGGAACGCGTTCGTCTTGATCTTCAGTACGTGGACCCTTCCCCTTCTTTTGTTTCTTGGGACGGACACCACGGCTCGGAGTGGCTTCACTGGCTCAGCTCTTGGTGCGTCTCTCCCTCCCTACCTCCCGATTGGAGGTCCACTTGCGAGAGGAGGTAGGGGGCTCTTCTGAAACATTGAAGAAGTCTTGACCCTCGGCATAGGACTGGTCTGGTCGGGTCAAAAACTCCTCAATGTTTTCCTCGGTCAGAAGAGCGTTGGACCACAGCCAGTCGGGATCTTCTGCCCCCCAGGAGAGGACGGCTTTCACCCTTTCAGTTTCTTGGGCTGTAAGGGTAATCTCCATGTGTGTCAGTGAAGGGAGGAAGCCCCAATATTTCTGAACAAGGAACTCATTCCTCTCTCCCTTTAGGAATTCCCACTCCCTGCTCGAGACAAAGAAAAATTTTTTGTGATAGTTTCGGGCACTCGAATGCCTCTCTTCCATTCGAATCAGTCTGCACTTCGGCTTTATTTGGAAACCAGCAACATTCCCGTCCCGATGGAGGAGCCGGTATATCGAAAATAACTCTCGAATAGTCAAGTCGGGGTAGGGATCGTTTTTCCCATAGAGAACGATCCGGAACGCCACGCAAGTGGCCAACAAAATATGTCACTCGTTCGGCATGAGTTGAGCAGGGGCCAAACCCAAAAAATGAAGAACCTCTCGAACAGTTCGGATGAAGAGGAGGCGGAAACCCTTCGAAAACATAAGATAGAAGAGGACAACCTTCTGTGCCCTCCCATCGCGCTCACAAGCCCTAACGCCATCCCCTGGGGCCTCCAGGGTATGCCGCCAGGAAACACGATGTTTCTTCCTGAGCCCGTCTACATTAGAGGACTACATTGAGGAGGTCCAGCCATTACTGGCGAAGAAAGGGCATGGGTCAGAGGACACCATGGGAGCAAATAGAAAGGCGAGAAATAACAGCAACCAAAGAGCAGGAAAGCAACAAAGAACGAGTTTGAGAAAGCAGTGAAAAGCGAAGGCAAGAAAGAATGGCAACGGAAGAACAGGGAAGCAAACAAAGAAGGAAGGATAGTGAGAAGTTCTCTGGGTAACCTCAGAACGGAAAACGAGGCGACACCGGAACCGTAACCTCAGGCGTGATCCTTGGGAACAGAAGGCACACTCGAAACTGACCAATCAGAGGTAAGAAGCATGCGCCGAAATGACAGGTCAGTTAATGATGATCACGCGCGTGCGTATCATGAGTTAATCGCGAATCACTGACAGTTCGGGAATCGGAACAACGACACAAATAAATTTTGAAAAGCATTAAATGTCTAACACAGAATATGACAAGTTATGACTTAGCATTAATTTATCAGAATTCAAATCGTCCCCCTGGAGTCCGGCCAGTAAACGAAACGAGATGCCAACTGGAACCACCCGAGTATATTTGACCAAGCATGTCCGCTCGGAAGGAAAGTTAAAATAACATTGTTCAATATTGATGGAGAACGTAACAAAAGAAAAACCCTAACCCTAAAGCACTTAGAATCTCCATCGAAGTACCTTCGATGAAAATTCGCGGGGTACTGAAAGGGTGGTCGGCTTCAACCCTAAGCCCCGAAGAGTCGGTTGGGCCCAAGGCCCGTGATCTGAACCCAGATGACGCGGTGTCTGAATTCAACCAAGAATACCGGAATCAGAAACGATCTGAGTAACTGGTTATCCCGAATCAAGAAGAAGAAAATAAATCAGTTTCAAGGATACGCTAAGGCCAGGAATGACGGCCCATTTATTGACATATCTTTTGGATCCACCCCACCTCATGATCATTCCAGCATTTATGAGCAACCAGACAACAGCAGGTCTATAGATTGTCCCTCTTAAATGCAGAGATACCATAGACACGCATCATTAATTGCTGGATTGGAGGGGGGAAGAGCAGCATTTAATGTCCCTTTCAAAAAAGGTCTAATTGAACATTAATTAAAGAGATACCCAATTAATGCGATAAGGCAGACAGAATCAGATCAGGTTTCCCCTTCTCATGAATGACGATCGAGTGATGTCCCGATTAATAGATCTTTCGCCATCGAACCCCCCTTCAGAGGGAACACCTATAAATAAGACTGAACCGAAGCCGAAAAGGGGCACACTCTGATAACTCTCTAAAACAAACTTCCATATATTTTCTCTCTAAAACTAACTTGATCGTTGGAGCGGTCCCGGATTTCGATTTTCCTTGTTCTTGTTTTGTAGGTTCCGGTCAATCGGGATTTGATAAACCAGACTGCGGAATACGTCCTTAACAAGACTCATTATTTTTCCAACCTCTCATACAAAAATAAAACTAATCTCAATCTATTTTATACATCGGACTAGGTTTAGTAAGCAAGAGTTTCTCAAGTATTCTTAAAATACTTTACTACTATTTATTACTTTATTATTACTTGTCACAAATTTTATTACTATTCATTATTATTTTTATTATTATTTAATATTTTATTATTAATTTTTACTTATTTTTTTATTACTATTCACAACTCTTATTAACATTTCTCAACATCCAAACCTAACCTAGTCATGCCTGCTCGTCTTCCTCCCTTACTTGCCTTTGAAAGAGAAGTCCTAGAGCCACCCTTTGGGGGCTTCGGACCTTGCTGATTCCATCCAGCCCTTCTGACAAACAAGTTGTATACTAAAATTATTTTCAATTTGAAAATCCGACAAGTTGAACAAGAATATTGCCAACTCTTAAAGTTGGTAAGGTAATTAGCACTACAATTGTCATCTTGGTTGGAAAAAAAATTCCTTGATCCTAATGTTATACTTAAGCCGCTACAGTCACCAACACCACACACTACCTGCTTACGTGGCTTATTTTATTTTATTTTTTGGCTACAGAAACCAGCTTCCTTGTCTTTTTCTTTATTCTTTCTATCCTCTTATCAGAAAAAACCCATTCTTAGAAGCCCATACAGGATTACCAAATCCCATGATTGATAAAGCTTAAAATCATCCACAAAAAAAGCATCAACTGATCAGACTCAGAAGTTAAAACAAAAGAAAAGCCAACAATCCACCCATGCCAATATAACTTGCATCATAAAAGACAAAAGATGAAACTAAATATACTAACAAAATGATATTTCGAAAACCATGATAACAATACATCCAATTTTACAAGCATGCATATTGATATCGACTAGTATTATAACCATCATATATGAAATCCATTTGAGAAAAAACTTGGAAAGAAACACGCTAAAGTAGATCTGAACTTCTCTTAGCATGAACACTACGCGAATCCTTCTCTGAGAAATTTGAATGGACTGATTTGGGAGAAAAGTCTCGTACTTGCTGGGTTCTCAATATTGACCCGTTATTTTCAAAACCCATTGGCAATTTCTGTTTTTAGCTTTAAATTTTGTGGACAGAAAAAGAAAGATGGAAAAAATTGTGGGATGGTGGGTAAGGATCATCACCGGCTAGGACATTTTGATCCTTTTTTTCTCTTTCCCCGTCCTCTTTTCGGTTTTGCATTTCATAAAATTCGTATATTCACGTCTCATTGGAAATGGAAGGACGGGAAGTCAGTTGCAGAGGGATGTCTACAGGGAAGAGGGATGTAAACGACGGAGAATTTCGGGGCAGAGGCTTTCGCAGAGGAGGGAGATAAGAAGTAGGGAGGGGGAACGCAGAGGGAAGTCAAATGGCGTAAAGGCGCTCAGCACATGCTTTCATTCGCAGAGAAAGGAAGAGAATGACGGAGGAGAGGCAGAGATCGAGATGCATACCATTTTACTTAAACCCAGTTTCCCACGTCAGCTGGTGTGTAGAGTTGGGGGATAGAGTAGCTTTAAAATAGATTTAGGTCTCGTTTGAATTTAGAGATGAGATGAAATGAGTTAAATTTAATTTTTTTTTTAATATTATTATTATTTTAAAATTTAAAAAATATACATTAAGATTTAAAAAAGATGTATTGAGATTTAAAAAAGGTGTATAAAAATTTATATTTTGTATAAAAAATTATAAAAATGTAATGATAAAATGAAGATAAGTTAAGATGAATTGAGATGAATTTTAAATACAAACAAAACCTTATTCTTTGTTGATTATTGTAGAACCCAAAGGGGGTCTATCTGAAACTACCAAAGCCAGTATCAAAATTTCAAACAAGAGTGTCGCATTATACCACTGAGAAAGCAATTCCTCCAAAAGAATTAACATCATGATTAATTGAAGATATGTGTGTTTTACAAGTTTGCCTTCGGGTATTTTTCTGATTACCCAAAATATTGCCAGTTTAAAAGCAAATACAGCAAAAAATACAAAGATTATGCTTGATACACTTTGCCATACAATGCTAGAGAGGGAGAGAAATGAGAGGGCTTCATGGGTATATTGACGTTTGTTCGTCGTTATGAATTATCGTAGATGGGAGGGAGAGAAAAGAAAGGGTTGGGCAGGAGAGGGAGAGTGATAGAATAAAAGATTGTCCTTATGAACCTTTTTTTCTCATACATGCAAGTACAAAACAAGAAATTTTAGATCGCCTACGTGTCTATTTGTTATTGGTTGGTGGAAAAATATTTTTCACACCTGTCCCCCAAATCCAGGCATCTAGTACAAGAAAAATTGATTTCATTATCAAATAGAAAAAATTCGAGTAAAGTTCTTACTTGTACAAGTCTAACTCATATGAACAGTACTGTTACTATTCATATAAAATTATAAATAAGTAATAAAATAATAGTAATGCTATCATTATTATTGTCAAAAAAATAAGACTATCAAACTTGAATTACGAAAAAATGTGCCTATGCAAAACTAAATTTTCTTAAAAGCTTCTTATTAGATTTCTATGAAGAATGGTCAAGCCTTGCCTTTCACATCAATTTTTTCAATAATTCTTTGTAAATGTGACAATTAAAATTTTGCTCTTTTCGTAAATTGTAGTGAGAGAAAGTCTTCCTTTTTTCTCTAAACAAAACCCTAACTGTATACCTTTGTTTGAAGAGGGTGGGAGCTTCAGCTCCCCCCTCCCTCCTTCCCTCTTTCTTCTTCGATCCATTTTTTCCTCTATTTTTTCTTAATTTTTGTTTGGTTTTTTTTTTTTCTCTTTTCTTCTTTGTAGTAGAGTAGTGCAATTGACGTGGTTTTGCATCCTTTTTTAGAGGCCAGCTTCCACCAAGCAGCCCATAGGAGGCCTTCCCAACCACCAATTTTCAAGTCTGTGAAAGGTTTTGCCATTAGCACTGGTGTGTTTTCGTCATGTGCAAGCCACCCGCTTCCCTCGAGCCTCTCTTAGTGGTGGTGGTTACGTGTTTTTTCGGTGGTTAGCCACCAACAAGCGCCCCACAGGGAGACTCCTTAGCCTTTGGTCCTCTCGTTTGCCGAAACTCCCACCTAGAAGAGACGGTGTTTCGCTGCACACATTGTCAGCTAATCTCGAGTGACTCAGCTTAATGCAGCACATGGAGAGGTTTACGTCTGCCACGTGCGGTGGTACTAGACCCAGGTACCCCGGTAGTGCACGGAGTGACTGGGTGGACAATCCCAGGTTGGGCGTGTCCGCCATGCGCCTCTTGTCGTTGTGCTGTCGTGTCTGTTTTGTCCCGAGCCCGCTTCCTATTAATCTGTATTAAGTTATTAACACACCAATTTATGTGTTCCTTATTTGTATTAAAATAAAATAAATGTTGTATTAAGTTATTAACACATCAATTTATATATGGTAAAATTCTAAAGAATAGTGATAAGGGTACTACTATTTTATTATCATTTTACAACTTATTAGTGTATTTAAATTTTTTTAATTTTTTATCATTTTCTTTTAAGTATGTTTTTAATATTTTTAATCATTAAGAAAAAATAAAAAAAATACAAATTTATTAATATTCATTTTTTTAATTATTAAGTAAAATTAAAAATTTAATAAAAATTAAGTAAAAAATTTATAAAAAATAAAAATAATAAAAATAATACTATCATTATTATTGTTGAAAAGAAAAGACCATGAAATTTGAATTACTAAAAAATGTGCCTATGCAAAACCAAGTTAAATTTTCACACGACCTTTTTCAGTTTGACGACTTGGAATTTGACATGTGTAAAGTAAACATTAATTGAAATGCATGTTTCTTTTCTTGGGAAAAAGCTCTAGGTTGAATAGTTGTAAAAATTGTTCTCTCAGCGGCCAATAGGAACATACCACATATGCATTTCATGGGAGAGTGAACTGAAGGCTAATGCACCGAATCCTCCTCTCATGACTACTGAATCTCCTTCTCTCTCTCCCTCCCTCCCTCCCTCATCTGTATTCCTTTCAAGCCCTAGGCCCCTGCATCCCTTCACCCCAGCTGCACACCACCTTCACAAGAAATTTCTTTGTTTTTCATTTTCGATAACCAAAAATCACAAATTTCTCGAATAACCAAAATATAGAATTATATTTCATAATTGAAGACCGGATTAGATTTTCCTTGAGACCCAAAATAGAGTTAGATCTAAAAATTCCTACTATTCACAATTTGGTCCATTTTTCTTGTTCTTATAACTACAATTTTGTCAGCAACCAAACGTAGTATATTTGATAGAACAACTCTGTTTGGTTGCCAATAAAGTTTAAAGAAGACTTGAAAAGACAGGACAACTAGGATGCTTTAAGAAAAGAGAAATTGTCGAGTGAATAGTTCAAAAGAAAGGACGATAAAATTTGCGAGAAAAAATAATTGGTTTTGGAAATCTTCAATTTCCCTATATTTTCTCAGGAATCAGACAAAACTGGGAGAAAAGGAGATCGAGAGTCGGTAAGCTCACCTTGGGCGGGTTTTGGATTTCTTAATCACTGGCATAACTTCATTTTTTTTCAATTAAACAAACAATTGAAAAATGTGAACAACACGAGCTTTTTGCAATTGAAAATTGGGTCTCTTTTTATTTATTTACTTTCCTGTGGATTAACTGTTGTTATGATAATCAATTACAGATTATTGGGACGTCAAAGAATTTCCAAGAGAAGAAGCACTTGAGGCGATGGCGTGCAGCTGGGTTGAACGAATGAGGGGGCTAGAGCTTGAAAGGAACACATATGGGAGGGAGAGAGAGAGAGAGGAGATTCGGTAGTCAGGAGAGGAGGATTCGATGAATTAAACTTTATTTCACTCTTTATAAAATGCATATGTGGCATGTTGTTATTGCTCGGTAGAAAAATAATTTTGATACCCATCCGGACTGAAACACCACTCATTTCCTTTTCCATGATTTGGCCACTACTAAGGCCCTGTTTGTTTCCATGAAAAATAATCCTATTGTCGCTCAAACGAAAAAAAAAAAAATAAATAATCCTTTTCTTCTATGAATAGTTTTTTTCTTCAAAATTCACAGAAACATAAACAAATTGTGAATGACCATCTTTTAGAAATATTGATTAATTTTTTAATCTTTACGCCAAACTCTCTTGTAATAAAACCAATTGCGGGATATATTTGATCAAACAAAATAATATCAAATGTTAATAAATATTTAAAAATCGTCGTTCTAAACTCAAAACCCATTAGGAAAGTGATTTGTATGCAAGTGTACATTTAATAAATTACTTAATTATGTCATTAGGAAATGTTTTTTTAATCTGAAAAAATGCAATAATAGAAAAAAAAAATATTGTTATAAAATTAAAAAGAAAACTACTACTATTGTAAGAGAAATATAAAAGAAACTCTTAAAAACTGAATTTTTCTTTCTCTCTCTATATTTTCTTATGAATTTCATAACAACTGAAGACCATATTTATAAGCGTTGAAATTACTATACGAGTTACTATGCAAAACTTAAAATAATGATGGTGGGATCATTCACAAAATAATTAAGGTGGCGGGAACCACCCCTAATAATTCATAACACTCCCCCTTGAATGACCACCCATAAAGAATCTGCCTCGTTAAAACCTTGCCAAGGAAAAACTCAATGGGAAAAAAACCAATGGCGAAGGAAAAAGAGTACAGTTTTCTTATGTATCTACAAGTGCTTTAAGATTGTCTCATTAAAACCTTGCAAAGGAAAACCCAGTAGGATAAAACCTTAGCGAAGGAAAAATAGTACAATTAACATAAGTTTTCAGGACTTTTACCCCCCCTAAAAAGTGCATGACGATAGATTTTTGAGTCTTCACATTTTAATATTCTGTACAATTTTCTTGAATGTCGCAGTTAGTGATGTATTCGTGAATAAATCTACCAGATTATCACTTGATCGTATTTTTGATATATCTTACTTTGATTTGAGTGATACAAGCAGCATTATTTTCATATAAAATTGTTGAGCTATTATTGATTATGAAATACCACACTTTTCTTGGATATGTTGAGTCATTGATCTCAGCCAAATATACTCTCGACCTGTTTCATGAATTACAATAATCTCTGGGTGATTTGAAAATGAAAAATAATATCTGATTGACAGACTTAATATAAATTTGATACCTGCAGTAATACTTAAACTCCCCTTGATAATATGCATTAGTGTTTCAAGTAATAAGCAAACATTATTTCAGCATATATAACAGATTACAAATTCAAACATTATTTCCATCTAAATAATGCATTAGAGAGAACATGATAATATTTTCATCTAAAATTTTCTTCCCCTCATTTGGCATTATTAGGAAGAACTTGTTTATATACGGCAGAAATAACATTAGAAACCATTCATGTATGATAAAAGTTTTGAGGTCTAATATTATTGGTTCGGCGGAAAATCAAATCCGCTTGAAATTGTGGACAAATGAGATCTTGAACAGATTTGAAGGTTTCGGGTTGTTGTTTAAATATAACCAATTTTACCATTGGTTTACTCCAGCAAAAAGATCTCGCATTCCTCATAGATTCAGTTGTTGTTCATTCAGAACGATATTATGTCTGATAGAAATTCTAATGTCCCAGATTTAAACCATGAACTTTTTATACCTCAACTACTTATATTTTCTCCTGAGGCTGTAAACACCATGATAGGAGCAGAGATATATCTATCTAGTAAATCTGATCCTGAAATTGTTGCAGCATCAGAACCCTCAGTGCTCAATATGCTGCCTCTCTTACAACCATGTCTCAGAGGCTATTGGCGAGAACGAGTGAAGTTGATCATCTTAAAACTCAAATATCTGAATTACATCAAACGCTTGCAACTAAAGATAGTAAAAATAAAGATTTAAGACAAGAAAACAAGGAGTTGAAGAAACTTGTAGACTGGTATTCTCGTGACCTGAAAATACGAGTAGAAGAGCTGGAACGAGAAAGAGCTCAGATACAAAGTCAACAACAGCAGCTAACGGCAGAGATTTAGTGTTTACAAGAAAATAGGGATAGCTGTAATTAATCTCGCTAGCTTTTGAAATTATGCATCCAGCATATCTTGTAAAGTGAGATTTGAAGAGATGATGGTTTGTCTTGTTCTTATTTCCATTTCTATAAGAACCGTCTTTAGTTTTATTTAGTACGCATCAAATCTTCTTCTCATATCTATAATTCATCTGTATTTGTATTCTTATTTTACAAATTTTCAATGGCTCATCAATTTCTTTTTACTATTTCTCACGATCAACATATGAGGTGTCCTTTACCTTAATTACAAGTTGTTCCTGCATCTTCCGTAGGTGTCATGTTGCAGCAAGCAAATGATCTGGCTAATAAGTCAGATCGTGAAGCTGTTTATGAGCTGGTGACTCTCGGCACCCGATACTCCTCCTCTATTGTTGGATTTTCCAACCGATTACAATCCAAAAATCATGAGATTGAGGAGCTTAACGAGAAGGTTTCTGTACTTCAACAACTCGTTCAAAAGTCTGACAGAAAAATTGCAGACTTAAAATAAGAGAATAAGGATTTAAAATCCTTACTTACCTCTTCATTTCGACTGCCTAATCCTTTAGTTAAGGATGATATGTTGCTTTATGAAGAGCAAATGCATTTGAGAGATGAGGCTAGAAGTCTCAAATTCTTATAACTCATCTATGAATTGAATAATAAGATCTTTCTCTTTCAAATTCATTCCTTGAATTTATAGCAACTCTTGTGATCTTTTCAAGAGTTCTAACAAGGTAAATCATCAACGTAAACTGCAATAATGACAAATCCAGATTCTGATAAAACACATGGGCATATAAGATTATTTTTAAATCATTCTTTCAATAGATACTCATTGATTCAATTATACCATATGCGTCCGGATTGTTTTAACCCATATAAAGATCTTTGAAGATTTATAAAGTATATACTCCTAAATGTACTTGGATTAGATACTTCAAGTATCGTATATCTTTATATATGTAATAATCTAATGATCCTTATAAATATGCAGTGAACACATTCATTAACTGCATATCTAATCCTTTTGTAATAACCAAATCGATTAAAAATATGAATGTGATTGCATTCATAACAAGGAAATATGTTTCCTCATAACTACTCTCAGGTTTTTGCAGGAAACCTTGTGCGACAAATTATACCGCACAATTTCATTTCGCATTACACCTTTTGTTGTTTGGACAACAGGTCCAAATACCTCTCGCTTTGCTAGCGATTTTAATTCAGCTTCAATAATTGTTTTTCATTTTTGGCCAATCATTTCTACGTCGACATTTTTCGACGGTTTTTGGCTCACTTTCTTACTTCTGGTAATGTCAAGTGTTATCATATATGTTGTCGACAACAGTTTTATTTCTATCCATAAATTTTCCAATACTCATAAAATGTATTGAGATCTCATTGTTCCTCTTCAGGGAAAACATTTCATGAAACACCTCTACAGGAGGTTCCTCTTCAGGAGGTTTGTACTCTTCAGGAGTTATACTCTTCAGGAGGTTTCTTCTTCAGGAGGATTATATTTTATACAGAAAATACGGTCTCTTCATGAGCATCGATTTTTTTTTCTTTTGTGCACCAATAGGTCTTCAACGCTTCAGGCGTATCTTAGACTTATTTATTGCTGTTTTAACAACTCGTCTTTCAGGGATTTCAATTATTGCTTAAGTATTAACAGCAGTAATATATGATTTTACAACATTTTTAGTGTCAGTAAATACATTATGTAATTAATTTGCAACACTTTGCAGATAGACAATCCTCTGAACTTCTGGTTCACATTTATTTGTAAAAGGATCAAATTTAGTCAGGGTTTTATTATCCCAAATAATTTCTATCGTGCTTCAGGCACCGATATTTCATTATTTCAAAACATGATAAAATATTAATAAACTTATATGTAAAAACTTAGTATAAGTAAATTAAGTGCTTGGCCGTAGAACAGGTACGTGACTACTGTTTAGTCATATTACATCTATGACAAACATCTTTATCTTTTTATTAAGAATTATTCTGAGGGCCTTTACCCTTCTTTGAGTTGGATCACTTCTGGTGATACGATATATTTTTATCATATTTAGTATTGTCGCTTTTGGGACCGACACTTCTATAATTTTTCTACCATATCTATACCCTTAATTCTTTTGAAAGGATGTACCGTTCACTTCTGGGAATTGTGTAAATTCGATATTATTAATAGGACGTAACTGGTGTAACAAAAACTCATTATTTAGCTCAATCACTGGAAGACAAAACAAAAGTTCAGAATATTTGTTGAACTTTCACTCTCGATATTGCTACTGCAGGAGCACATTCGAGGTATGAAAAATAATGTTTTCTTTTATATATCATCATCAGTGACATTTTCACTGCATAATTTTAATATTGAGCTGATTTTAAAGAGTGCACAATATTCAATACCACTTTTAAAATCTTACAACTTCAGGTGCAATAAGTCATAATGATCTTTTGAGATGATTACATCTTCTGGTGCTTATATCACTCTCTTAATTCATTTCACAAAGTAAGATGATTTTTCATCATGAGATACACAACATGGTCCTTCAGGGACACATGGTTTTCTTCTATGATTATATCTTTCAAGTTCATCATCATATCCAAATAGATCTCATCAAGGATCCTGGATAAATAACATTTTTCAGAAATATCAATAGTAATAAATCTTAATATTTGATATTATATTACAAAAAAAATCTGTGAATTTAAGAAATATATTCACATTATCATGAGAATAAAAATAAAATTTTATCAAGTAATATTCAGCAATATTACCTTTAATATTTATCTCAAGGACTGTAAATAATATATTGAAAAGCTTACTTGAAGTAGAAGACCACTAGTTTCAGTATCGGTAGAACCTCGTGCTGATAACGTGTTATAAAACTAAAAAGAAAACTACTACTATTGTAAGAGAAATATAAAAGAAACTCTTAAGAACTGAAACTTTCTTTTTCTCTCTATATTTTTTTATGAATTTCATAACAACTGAAACTTATATTTATAGGCATTAAAATTACTATGCGAGTTACTATGCAAGACTTAATATAATGATGGTAGGATCATTCACAAAATAATTAAAGGGGTGAGGACCGCCCCTAATAATTCATAATATATATATATATATATTTTTTTATAGAAGAAGAAATAATACAATTAAAATGAAATGGAGATGAATGCTAATATTAGTAAACCACCTTGTTTCTGTTGGAGGCTTTCTTGTAGACCACGTTGGAGTCTAAAAGGTCACCTTTTTTCATTTGATTCTCTCTCTCTCTCTCTCAAGTTCTCAACTGCTTATTCCCGGATCAATTCCAGTTTCCGAATTGCGAATTCGGATCTTTGAAGTTTTCGGGAACAGGAGTCGAACTTTGGTCGCTTCTTCCACTCCGAGAAAGCCCCTACTTCGAAGAAGTGGTTGTCATCTTAGTATCCACCTTTACCATTACCGTCACAGTCACGATCGAAGGCTTGGTTTTCGAAGTTCAAAATGGAGGAGAAGTCTATGTCTGTCAAAGAGCGTTATCTGAACGGACATCAACATCACGGTTCCTTTTCTTCTTCTTCTTGCCTTAGTTCTTCTCGAAGGGATGTTTCTTACAGGTTCCAACCTCGATCTCTCTGAATTTTAAGTTGGCTTGCACCGATTGATTTTTTTTTTCATTTAGGGTTTTTTCTGTAATTGCGTCATTTTCTCATAACGTTGGGGTTTGCGATATGCGGAAGTAGAATTAGCGGTGAATGAATTAAATTTTTAATCTTTGCAATTGAAAAGTACTTTTGGATTGACTTTGTTTGATCATCATTGTTGCTGATGGAAGCAACATCATGGAGAGCCAACTTATTGTACTCTTTTTCTTTTTTGGTTGTTGCTGTTGTTGTGTTGATGATGATGATAATAATAATAATAATAAAGACACAAATTTGATGTTTGTTTCTGTTAAAGTCAACAATTAACCATATCCTTGACTTTTATGAAACCGAGCCGGTTTGATGGATTCTCATAAACTCGATCATTCACTATGATTCTCATCTACCTTGATTATAAAATCTTCTACAAATTTCATTTTAAAAAGTAGGGTTTTGGTATCCTTATCTGCTACAAAAAACTTGTTTTGTACTCTTGTAATTAGGATTTAAAACTTCAGCCTAATTTGCGTATTGTAAAGGTTTATCATATTTGAGTTTACATCTCTCTTGCATGATTTATTGAGCAGAATTTGATTGTCGAGGGTGCCATGGTTAACATGTAGGATTCTAGTTACATTAGAAAGTTATTGTTTTCTCTTTCATGTTATCCATCGTTAGACGTGTAATATTTAAGGGATTGGAGTGCACACTTTAATCCATTGGTCGATTGTATTCGTAGTTAATCATTCCTAGGTGTTATACTCTTGTATATATTACTTGGGTTATATCTAGTTCTCATTAATGAAATTCTTATTTACTGATTAAAATAAAACAGAAGGGGCTGGAGTGACAATGGCATATGTAATGCTCTCCTCTGCAAGAAAAATATAATAGAACAGAGTAATGTTATCTATATAATATTATAGTACAAGCTTCAAGTAGACAAAATTTGAAATATTGCCTCTCCTGAGGACATAGTGCCTGTATTTGTAAAGTTGTCTATGCGAAATCGTTAAAGTTTGATTAATAACCTTGATTTGAATCACTCGTGTGGTAATTTTCAAGCCGATAGGGACATGATGTTGATTTTCCAGTGGATTTGGTTGCTTTTTTCTTTGTTATGTTGTTGTGTAATGCAAAAATAGAAACTTGAAGATGGTTATTTACATGGAAATGACACTGCTGTCTCTTTCATGCATGCAGCTGTGGTTCTTGTGGGTATGAGCTAAACCTAAGCTCTGGTGATCGGAATACCTCAACCATCGACTCTAAATATGGGAAATCTATAAAGAGAGGGATCATATCTTTCTTTTACATTGATGAGAGCAGATTTACTCAGATGGATGAAATCCAATGTATACCTCACTTTTCTAAGCACTCTTTGGGTTTGATCCGCCGGAGAACCAAACTTCTTTGCCGCAAGTGTGGTAACCCAATTGGAATTGCTTACAATGATAGGTCATCGCAACCTATTGTATCAGATGGAAATGACTCTTCCTCAGGTAATGAAGTATCAAGTCGAAGAAAATATGATGTTAAAATCCGTGCCTTACAGCCTTCATCTTCTGAAGAATCTGGCATTCCATTTTCCCCATGACATACTTGAGCAAGTTTGTTTTATAGGTTCTTTTCCCTTAAAAAGATATATATCTGCAACAGCCAAGCCAAGAATTTTCTCGGAAGCCTATTCTTCTGAAGGTGTCTTCCTGTGTTTGTTTGGTGTTTTCCCTTCTCATTTATATGGTACCCGTACATAAAAGTTTCCAATACGGAATTATAAGGAAAGTGGTGTTTGAACTGAAGGGGCTTTTGGTTGAGAAAATCTTGTAAAAGCTCTCCTAAGTTGAACTGAGATAGGATGTGATATTATGTGATATTTTAAAGGAGTTTTGTGATTGATCTGAGTTTGGTGGAGCATTAGCATTGGCTTTCTGGCTTTTCTTTGTGTACCTTGGGTGACAACAGTGGAGGAGCAGCCCTGCAGTTGAAACTGATTCACCAATCACTGGGCCGTTTGGGTTGGATATAAGAAGTGATTAATTTCATCTAATCATTATATATATATATATATTTTAATTTTTCGTATAAAATGTAACGAACAATTCAAAATTTTCAAATTTAAAAACAAAATATATTATAAAAAAAATATTGTATTTATTTTTTATTTTTTTATTTTTAAAATTTATCTCATTTTAATTCCTTATTCAAGCCATATCTAAAAAGAATCACTTTAACAAACTTATTTTTGTGAATATATTAGATTGGAAATATATTTTTTTAAAATGGATTTTATGTATCTCATTAATCTACGCAACGCGTAAATTTTATTTTTGTGAGATTTCGTAATTCATGTCCAACACGGCACTCTTCTCTTTTCTTAGAATCTTATGGTTTGAATATTGTCCTCATTTTCGTAAAAAAAATATGATTTTTTTACATGATTTTTTAAATATTTTTTAAAAATATAAAAAAAATTATAATATTATTTAAAAATACTTATTTAAAAATCATGTATAAAAAACTCAAAAAAAAAACTCAAAGCCTAACCCAAACGAAATGAATTTCACCGAAAAATATAACATTTTCCTTTATCCAATAACCTTTGTCTGGTTATACGCTCGAGTTTAGGGTCGAAGTTTCCGGCTTGTGATCACCGGTTCACCCACATTGCAATTGTGATAGGTGGTGAGATACTGATAATGACCAGGTTAGATGGTCAACTTTAGAGACACTAGATGACTCCGACGTAGAGCCAACGCTCATATGATTTCTAACACATTAAAGACGTATAAACTAGAAAGTGACATAAATATCAAGTTAAATTATAAATTGCAATTTCTAAACTAAAAAATTTATTTATAAGCCTTATTTATACAGTTAATTAACTTCTTTCTTTTTTTTTAATGTATATCTTGTATTTTATTTATTTTTTTAAATGATTGCAAGATGTTTCTGCACAGTGCAATTATAATTTCTCCTCCATAAATGTTGTATTAAGTTATTAACACAGCAATTTATGTATAGTAAAATTCTAAAGAGTAGTGATAGGAGTACTACTATTTTACAACTTATTAGTGTATTTGAATATTTTTATTTTTTTTTATCATTTTCTTTTAAGTATTTTATTTAACATTTTTAATCATTAAAAAAAATATATACAATTTTATTAATATTCATTTTCATAATCATTAAGTAAAATTAAAAATTAAAAAAATAAATTATAAATAATTAATAAAATAATAGTAATGCTATCGTTGTTATCGAAAAGATAAGACTATCAAACTTGAATTATGAAAAAATGTGCCTCTGCAGAACCAAATTTTCTTGGAAGCTTTTTATTAGATTTCTATAAAGGATGGTCAAGCCCTGCCTTTCACACCAATTTTTTCAATAATTGTTTGTAAATGCGTCAAAATTAATGTTTTGCTTCTTTTGCATACTGTAGTGAGAGAAAGTTATCTTTCTTTCTAAACAAAATCTTAGTCGTATACCTTTGTTTGAGGGGATGGGAGTTTCGGCTCTCCCCTCCCTCCCGTATACCTTTGTTTGAGGGGATGGAAGTTTCGGCTCCTCCCTCCCTCCCTCTCTCCCTCTCTCCCTCTTCTTCGGTCCATTTTTTCCTTTATTTTTCCTTTATTTTTGTTTTGTTTTTCTCTTTTCTTCTTCATAGCAGAGCAGTGCAATTGGCGTGGTTTCGCATCCTTTTTCGATGGCCAGCTTCCACCACGCACCCCGTAGGGGGCCTTCCCAACCACCAATCTTCAAGTCTGCCGAGGTTTTGCCGTTATTGCTGGTGCGTTTTCATCACGCGCGAGCCACCCGCTTCCCTCAAGCCTCTCATAGTGGTGGTGGTTACGTGGTTTTTCGGTAACTAGCCACTAACAAGTGCCCCACAGGGAGACTCCTTAGCCTTTGATCCTCTCGTTTGCCGAAGCTCCCACTTGGAAGAGATGATATTTCGCTGCACGCACGGTCAGCTAATTTCGAGTGGCTTAGCTTAATGCAGCACATTGAGAGGTTTACGTCTGCCACGTGCGGTGGCACTAGACGCAGGGACCTCGGTGGTCACAGACAATCCCAGGTGGCGCGTGTCTGCCATGCGCCTCCCGTCGTCGTGCTGTCGTGTTTGATTTGTCCTGAGCCCACTTTCTATTAATCTGGGTTTTGGATTTTGTGTCGTTATTTTATTTTCGTTTCTTGCAGTTCTTTGCGTAGACGCTCTTGGTCCAATTGAATCAGAATCAGTTGTTGTGCTAGAATAAGCTTCTTTGTTGGTTTGCTTGTAATAATAATTATGAATATGTGTGTTCCTTATTTGGCTTCCCTCTTCCTTTGAAGGATATGAGTTATCTCTCCTCATTTTTTTTTGGAGAATAGAGGTAGTGATCTCCTCCCTTTCTTTGGAAGATGGGGGTTTGGGTTTCTTTTGTGTTTTCTCAGACAAACCACACATCAGTATTGTTTTGCCTTGTGAGAGAGAAGTTTAGACAAAATTCGTCACTGTTATGTGTGAGAATTGTATAGATTAATGTATTAGTTAGGCTTGTAATACGGATTTTTTCATATTTATTGGTCTTAGCTGTAAACTTCATTTAACGAAATGAACTGCGATCATTTCCTCAAAAAAAAAAAAAATTGACTAGGTTAGATGGTCAACTTTAGACCCTACTAGATGACTCCAATATAGAGCCAACGCTTATATTATTTCTAACACATTAAAGACGTATAAACTAGAAAGTGACATAAATATCAAGTTAAATTATAAATTGCAATTTCTAAACTAAAAAAATTATTTATAAGCCTTATTTATATAGTTAATTAACTTTTTTTAATATAGATTTCATATTTATTTATTTTTTAAAATAATTGCGAAATGTTTGCACACATTGCAATTATAATTTGTCCTCTACAAATGCTGTATTAAGTTATTAACACACCAATTTATGTATAGTAAAATTCTAATGAGTAGTGATAGGGGTACTACTATTTACTATCATTTTAAAACTTATTGGTGTATTTGAATATTTTTATTTTTTTTATAATTTTTTTAAAGTATTTTTTTAACATTTTTAATCATTAAGAAAAAATAAAAATATATACAAATTTATTAATTCATTTTCTTAATTATTAAGTAAAATTAAAAATTAAATAAAAAATTTATAAAAAAGTAATAAAATAATAGTAATGCTATTATTATTATTGTCGAAAAGAAAAGACTATCAAACCTGAATTACGAAAAAATGTGCCTCTGCAAAACCAAATTTTCTCGAAAGCTTCTTATTAGATTTCTATGAAGAATAATCAAGCCCGGCCTTTCACACCAATTTTTTCAATAATTGTTTGTAAATGCGTCAAAATTATTGTTTTGCTTCTTTCGCATATTGTAGTGAGAGAAAGTCATCTTTTTTTCTAAACAAAAATCTAGCCGTATACCTTTGTTTGAGGGGCTGGGAGCTTCGACTCCGCCCCTCCCTCCCCTTCTCTTTTCTTTTTCCTTAGTTTTTGTTTGGTTTGTTTTTGTTTTTATCTTTTCTTTTTCGCAGCAAAGTAGTGCGGTTGGTGTGGTTTCGTGTCCTTTTTTAGTGGCTAGTTTCCACCATACACCCCGCAGGGGGGCTTCCCAGCCACTGATCTTCAAGTCTACCGGAGGTTTTGCTGCTAGCGTTTGTGCGTTTTCGTCACGCGCAAGCCGCCTACTTCTCTCGAGCCTTTCTCAATGGTGGGGGTTACGTGGTTTTTCGGTGGTTGGCCACCAACAAGTACCCCACATGGAGACTCCTTAGCCGTCGATTCTTCTGTCTGCCGAAGCTCCCACCCGGAAGAGACGATGTTTCACCGCACAAATGGCCAACCAATCTCAAGCGGCTCAACTTAATGCAGCACATAGAGAGTTCTAAGTCTGCCATGCATGGTGGCGCTAGACCCAGGGACCTCAGTAGTGCACGGAGCGACCGACTAAACATCCCTAAGTGGCGCGTGTCTGCCACGCGCCTCCCAGTGCTATGTTGTTGTGTCTGTTTTGTCCCGAGCCCGCTTCCTATTGATATGAGTTTCGAATTTTGTGTCATTATTTTATTTTCGTTTCCTGCTTTGTTGGTTTGTTTGTAATAATAATTAAGAATATGTTTGTTCATTATTATTTAGCTTCTCGCTGCTCCTTTAGAGGATATGAGTTATCTCTCATCCTTCTCTTTTGGAGAATGAAGGTGATGATCTCCTCCCATTCTTTGGAGGGTGAAGGTTTGTGTTACTTTCGTGTCCTCTCAGACAAACCACAATTCAGTGTTGGTTTGTCTCGTTAGAGAGAAGTTTAGATAAAGTCCGTCACTTTTATGTGCGGATATTTTACATATCAGTATATTAGTTAGATTTGTAATATAGGTTTTCTCGTATTTATTGGTCTCAGCTGTAAACTTCATTTAATGAAATGAACTGCAATCCTGATAATGCCCAAAAAATAACGCGGTAATTATAATTTAGCTTTGGGGTGTCAATTTCACAATGAGACAATTAAAAGAATATTAAAATAGCAAAAAAACTAAAAAAAATAATTAAATGATTAATGAGGAAAGAAAAATTGATTTTAAATTAAAATTAAAATTAAACAAAATAAATAATGAAAAAGTAATCAACGTTGACGAACAGTAGAGAGTCGGGAATCTCTTGCACATATTCGGTATTTTAATTATTTTCAATTCACTGATAACTCGATCAATAATTCAATTCCGTAATTTTTAATTGGAAGATATAGAATTATAAATAAAAAATTAAATCAAATGTAACTCTTTGAAAAATCACTCATCACTTTTAAATTATACAAATTGATATTCACATTGAGAAAACTCAATGACGACAACATACCCAGGGAGATATTGCAACAGAGAATTAAATTAATATAAATAATCAATGGATCTAATAATAATCAAAGAACAAATTTATTCAATAGAAAAAGCATGACTATATCTATAAATGGAATAAATTCTAAGACTATTCGAAAAAGAAAATACTAACAATATTTTGAGAATGATAAAACAAAAAATTTTAATAATTGAAAATCAAATACATAAATTAAAAATACTATCTGGTGTGCAAAAATTTAGTTACCCATACATATAATGAGTAATAAAATTTTCAAAAGAAAAACCAATGAACGGCGGCCATCAATTATTTTCACCATTTGTTCGTGTACGTACGTTCCAGCCGTCTCCTTTTTCTTTCGTTCCAGGTCTACTTATATGTATCGGCCTTGGCAGGGGTAGAATCAAAATTTAGTGTTTGGGAGGGGGGGCAATTCATTTAAATTTTTTTCTTCAAATTAAACTCGACGACGATTTTTCATAAAATAAAATTCTTCCATTATTATCTCTAAAGTAAAATTTTTGGTAATTTCTTTTTCAATATAAACTATCAAATGATCTGCAAGAAAATCATCTTCCATTCGAGTGCACAATCTAATTTTTACAAGTTTCATAGTAGAAAATGTCCGCTCAGTAGTAGCAGTAGAAACAGGAAGAGTTAAGACTAGACTAATTAGTTTGTCAATCAAATAATAAATTTTTGATTTTTTTGAAATTGCTAATCCTCTATATAACTGAGATAATGTAGACATATATTGAAAATCTGGATGTATTAGCACATCAAAAATAACGTAAGCAAACCATTATACGTAATACACTTTATAATATATATCGAAAATAATGTAAATATATCTATATATATATTAGTTTTGAAAATATATAAATTATTTTTTTATAACTTAATAGATGATATTAATCTCATCTTGTATTAGTCTTTTTTCTAAAGAATTATCTTGGTTTTTCCTCTACAAAATTATTTGATATTATAAATTAATTACTTATAAGTTTAATTTTAAAAAATTTAATCTGATTTATAAATAAAATAAATAAATTACATCTCATATAAAATAAAATATTCTAATAACATGATGGCATATTAAATATTGTTAAAACAAAACTTTACAACAAAATTAAATATGTGTTTCTAACAAATAATTTAGTTGTCTATATTAAAAAAAATAAATAAGAATTAAGATTTAGATTTAATACTTGATGATTTTATTTCTTTAAAAGAATATAATTTATATTTTTAGATTTTCTGTATTTATTTTATTTGATATATTTGCATGAGTATCTTTATGTTATTTCAATGATATAAAAAAAATTATACATTATATATTATTGATATATTATATATAGATTTTTTAATACATATGTTATATTAAATATTTTTCTTTTAGATTTTATTATTAAATTATTCTATACTTTCAAAAAATGTATAAAAATAAAATAAAAAATATTTTGTTAAAATTTTAATTTTATTTGGACCCTGCTACAACAAATTCCTGGCACCGCTACTGTTCTGACGGCAGAATTACCATACAGACCAAGGACACCGCGGGAGAGAGAGAGACGCGTCGGAGCTGGCCTGTAAGTGGTGCGTGCGACGAAGACGAAATGTCCGAAAAATACGACGCCATTAAAAATGATAGTCAACCAAGGGGAAAAACCGGCAGAGATGGAGGAGAAGCTCGTGGCTGAGTTGGGCGAGACAATGGTGGCTGGAAGACGGTCGTCGGCGCTTCAGGAGCTTTGTGCGGTGGTTTCCGTCATGGTATGGTGGCTGTCCAAGGAGGGCGTGGGACTATGTTTCCCTTAGCTGTGCTCTGTTTCGGTATGGTGAAAACAGAGGTCCTGCTGTGACCTCGGGTGGTGGCGTTCGAACTGCTTGCGGCGGAGATTTGCTTGCATGTCGAGGTGGTTCTCGGCAGAGGGTGCTCCGACGTCTTCTAAGATGGTTCGGCAGTGGCTGGAGTGCAGAACATGGCTGTTTGGTTAAAGGCTGCGCGAGAGATGAGTGTTTTCTCTGGAATTTGTGTTAAATATTGTTGGGTCTTGGGTTGCTTTATATAGACGAAGGGAAGGAGGCTATCGGGGGTGATCTGAAGTTTAAGCAAGAATTTAAATTTGAAGTTGAGTAAATACAGAAATTTTAGAGATCCGACTTATGAGGAATGCTGAGAGATGGCAAAATCTATGCAGTTAGGAACGAGTAAGATCCCGAGAAGATAAGAAATCAGAAATAAATAAGATGATTGAGTATATGCGTGTAGGATTTGAATGGAGATGTTCTCTGATTTGGAAAACACTTGGATAGAAATAATTTAAACTTAATTATTTAAACTTAATTAGGACGAATATAATTAAAATAATTTAAAATAATAGTTATAATAGAAATTCATGTATAAAAAATATAAATTATTTATTAATACTATAGAATCAGGTAAGCCACGTAATACAAATGATAACAAGAAAGTTACATAATAATATAATAAATCATAAATAAATTATTCGCAGTTATATATAAAAGAATATCTGGATGGAGATGTTATAATTATACATTTTTTTCTTGATGAAATTGTGTGTTTCAATTTTCCTCTCTCTCTCTCTCTCTCTCTCTCTCTTTCCATTTCATTAAATTAATTACTATTTATAAAATTAAAAATAAATAAAACATTTTTACTATATAAATTAAATTAAATTACTTAACAAAAATAAATCTATAAATAAAAAATAATAGAGTTTAAAATATAAGAGTGTAAAATTATAAAAAGAATAGATCTAGAATGATTGATTTCACTTAATAAATTCTATACAATTTATTCTTCTTAATTATTAAATATTAATAATCATATGTTGATGATTAAAAATTCTTTAATTATTTAATATCTTATCTTAAATAATATTAAAAATATCTCTATCTCACAATTCCACATCTTTATGAGAATTTAATTCATTGGAGATTCATTATGTTCTTTGAACTTTTTTAAAAAATCACATCAATCACGGTAAAATATCTATACTTTTGCTTGACTAATAGTATTAAATCCTAGAACTAAAATAACAAATAATCTCTAATCTCATTGTAATTCAATTGATCAAACAATAATTCGTAAAAAAATTATAAGCATTAAAAATAAAAATTAAATATTCAATTATAGAAATATTAAAAATATAATAACTCGAAATATAAATTATGTGTTTAATATTAGACTATATTAACGTTCTAAAAAGTAAAATTTAGTTCATAATCAGATTAAAATAAAAAAATAAAACTCATATTCTTCTTTAAAGTCGGTGGATAAATTTACAACTCTCACCTCTATCTTTCAATTTCAGTGTGCGGGCCTAGTGTAGTGTTGAAGGCCCAACTCCAAATGTTGCTCTCAATTAAATCCTGAAGATGCCCTCTTGAAGTGTATTCTATCATTCATGTGTTGAAGCCCAGCCCTGTGCGGCTAATATCTGTAATGAAAGAAAGGCTCGGCTCAAAGTGAAATATAAAACCGATGGAAATTTAATGTTGAAGGTGCGGCTGATTGTGGGCTAAATGAAGTGTATTAGCCCCGCTTGTATTGGGAAGTGAGTTGAGCTCATCTCAACTCACTTCCATTTCATCATTATATTTTTATAATTTTTTATACAAAACACAAATTTCTATACACCTTTTTCAAATCCCAATACACCTTTTTCAAATTCCAACACACCTTTTTCAAATCCCAAAATAATAATAATATTAAAAAATAAACCAAACTCATCTCAACTCATCTCATCTCCGAATCCAAGCGGGGCCTTAGAGTGCTGAAATCAAAATGGGACCCAAGATGAATTGAATTTCGGTGCTTTTTGTGAGGTTAGAGTACGGGGGCGCTCCTTCTCTTGTATTATGAAGCCCAATTGCCTAAAAGTGGGGCTACTCTTAGTTCCCTCTTTATCAATTTTTTTTTCTTTAATGCATATCTTGATCTTCTTTTTCAATAATTCTTTTCATTTCTTAAAACACAAATAAATCAAAAAAAATATATCAAAAAAAATATATATATATATACAAGAAAATTAACAATTTTAATAAATAAAAAAATAATAAAAATTATATAAAAATTACACTAATCACTTATCATTAATGTATTTTGAAAACATAGATTTTATGTATCTATCTTTTCAAAAGAATAAAAAAAGACCTTATATATATAATGAATATACGCAGTGCGTAAATCCTATTTTTGTGAGATTTCATATTTCATGTTCAACATGGTACTTTTCTCTTGTCTTATGGTCTGAATATTGTCCTATTTTTATGGTTAATAACTCACTACAAAAAAAAAAGTATATATAATCAATTAATTACAATTAAAATAATTATGTATAATGAAAATAGACTATTTACAATAAAAAAAATTATTTTAATTATTTTTAATTTATTTGAAAATCTGCCCGGTAAGCTCACAAGTACTTCTTCGGACCCTAATAATTTTCTTTAATCTTGCATATATCGGCCAATTACCTAATTTATCTGATGATACGCTCGAGTTTAGGGTCAAAGTTTCCGGCTTGTGGTCATCCGTTCACCCACAGTATGTACTATGATAAATGGTGAGATATTAATAATGGCCAGGTGAGATGGTCAAGATCCAGATCAACTATTTCTAAAACATTAAAGACGTAGAAAGTCATGACATAATTAATATAAAGTTAAATTATAAGTTACAAACACTAAACTAAAAAACTTATTTATAAGCTTTATTTATATTTATACAGTTAATTTTTTTTTTTTGATATGAATTTCTCCTTTATAAATGATGTATTAAGTTTATAACACACCAATTTATGTATAGTAGAATTCTAAAATTAAGAAATAAAGCTTCTTGTTAAGGGTATTCATGGAACCACATTTTATTTCAAAACCTAGACAAACTGTCCAAAAGATAAGACTCTGTGACTCAGCCTCTGCAAAACCAAATTTCCTGGGAAGTTTGTTATTAAATTTCTACGAAGAATGGTCAAGCCCTGCCTTTCAAACCAATTTTTTCAATAATTGTTTGTAAACGTGTCTATATATGTTAAATTTCCTGGGAAGCTTCTTATTAAATTCTATGAAGAACGATCAAGCCCTGCCTTTCACACCAATTTTTTCAAGAATCGTTTTTAAACGTGTCTATATATGTAGAGAGAGAGAGAGAGAGAGAGAGAGAGAGAGAGAGAGAGAGAGAGAGAGAGAGAGAGAGAGAGGACATTTCCTTTTAAGTTATAAATATCAAACTTCCCTCTTTTCCTTCCCATGTGCATCACTCTCTTTGGTTATCGAATATGGAGTCTCCTAGCATTTCCAAGTTCACAATTCCTCTCTCTTGCTTCTTCACGCTTTTACTGTATGCTTCCACACTGAACTCTGTATTTGCTTCGGAAGTTTGCAACTTTCCAGCAATCTTTAACTTTGGCGACTCAAATTCCGATACTGGAGGATTGTCTGCTAGCCTCATAAGAGCCACACCGCCTTACGGCGAGACCTATTTTCACAGGCCTGCCGGAAGGGTCTCCGATGGCCGGCTTATCATTGATTTCATGGGTACGTACCTTGACTTTTAGCATAGTTCACCTTACACTATTATTTACTAAGTATTAAGGAATTAACCAGATTCTCATAGCCACTGTTATAGCCTACGCAACTTCAGTACTGTAATGGTCAAATGAATAGAATTTCGTTCTGTAAAATGTTGCAGAAAGAGACCCATATATGCAGTATATCGCCTGAATTTTTAGTACTGATTGGCCCATGAAGATTCATGGACATAATCAAACACGTTAGATCGAACAGAATGCTGAGTACTAGATTAGTTAATTCCCATTATCTAATTACATGATATGAATTATTTTCAATCCTTTGATTTTAATCAAATGGTTACAGCAATGGGTGTTGGTCTTCCATATCTGAGTGCGTACCTTGATTCCTTGGGATCTAACTTCACACACGGTGCAAACTTTGCCACGTCTGCATCCACAATCAGACTACCGGATAGTATCATACCTGCAGGTGGATATAGTCCCTTCTACCTCGATATCCAATACTCACAATTTATGCAGTTCAAAGACAGATCACAGATTATAAGACGACAAGGTAAAATGGGTACCCCACCATTTGTTTTGTTCCTCAATAATTAATTTGTGTTTTTAGTCTTTTTATAGTTATTTTTGTATATTTTTCGTGCATTTTATTATTGTGATTGGCTATATCACTTATATGTAGGCTTGTTCATTCGACCCGGCCCGGTTTGAAATTTTAATATATTTCTTAATATTTTAAATTTTTTTTAAACATTGAAGAAAATTTTAAATCTGGATTCCGGATATGAGAATCCGAAACCCGGATGAGCACCCCTACTTATATGTATGTATATAATTACTGTTTTGATCAATCATTAAGTATAGTGCACAAAAAAATTGCAAAAATGACTATATAATATAACTATAATTAATAAAACATATGTATCATCAAACTATTTTTATGCTTTCAATTTGGAATTTGTTTTTCTTGTAGGAGGAATATATGCACATTTAATGCCAAAGGAGGATTACTTTCCTAAAGCTTTATACACATTTGATATCGGTCAGAATGATCTTGGTGAGGGATTCTTTGGTAACATGACTGTAGAGGAAGTCAATGCTTCTATCCCAGATATTCTTGACAAGTTCTCTCTTAATGTTAAGGTAAATTAAGACTATGATGGAAGAGAAATATTATTTTTCATCTTAAAGTTTCTTGTCCTCATCACACTGATAATATGGTATAACTTAAGTTGTTATTCATTTAAGCGATTGATATATAAAATCATGTAAAATGCTTCACTTCAATAAATATGATTGTCTCGTTTGTTTTTACAAATTTTTTCATTTATTTTTTTTTGTTTTTAAATCTCAAAATAAAAATATTACTAAAATATATATTTTAATAATATTTTTATTCAATTTTTAACTTTCGTATTATTTTATCTCATCTACAAAAACAAATAAGGCGGGCTAGATAAGGCTCGCCTACTACTCCCAATGAATAAAGAAAAGAAAGAAGAAAAACATGCAATCCAATTTTGTTTCTGATGATGCTAATCAAGTGAAATGAATGATGATGCAGAATATATATAAGTTGGGAGGTAGATCATTTTGGATCCACAATACTGGACCAATTGGTTGCCTTCCCTATATTTTCGTCAATTTTCCATCAGCACAAAGGGACAACCATGGCTGTGCAAAGCCTTATAATGATGTAGCTCAGTCTTTCAATCACAAGTTGAAGGAGGCCATTGTTAAACTTAGGATCGATCTTCCTTCAGCTGCAATCACATATGTAGATGTCTACTCTGTCAAGTACTCTCTTTACAGTGAACCACAAAAATACGGTAAGCCTTATTATGAGCAATGATATCCACACAATATATTTCACGACATATCTCATAATACATGTTTTAAAGTGAGAATATTTTTATAAAAAAATTTTATTTTTATAAAATATTTTACTAAATTACCTTTCATTTTAAAACATAATTGGATAATATATTGTGAAAAATAATGTGTTTTTATAATTTTTCATAACAATAAGAAGGGTCATTCTCTTACCAATATTTTTTGAGAATTAATACACAATAAATTTCAAAATATTTACACAACACATGTTATAAAATAAGAGTATTTTTATAAAATGCCTAATAAAATTAACATTATTTTATAAAAATACTTTTATTTTATAACATATGTTGTGTAAAATATTGTAAAAGATGTTGTGAGTTTATCATTTATGGTTTTTTACTAGCTTTATGCACAATAAAAACCCATGTTTATGATCATATTCATGCTTGGGTTGAGTAATGTGTAGGATTTGAGCTTCCACTAGTTGCCTGTTGTGGGTATGGAGGAAAGTACAACTATAGCAATAGTGTTGGGTGTGGAGGAACTGTGATTGTGAATGGAAGCCAAATATTTGTTGGTTCATGTGAGCGCCCCTCGGTCAGAGTAAACTGGGATGGAATTCACTATACTGAAGCTGCCAACAAGTTCGTCTTTTCTCAAATTTCAACTGGAGCATTTTCAGATCCATCTGTACCCTTGAAAATGGCATGTCACCAAGTTTAAATTTCTATCCATGCATTGTTATAGATATATATATATAGATATATATATATATATATTTGTGTACGTAAATAAAAGGAGAAATGATTGTATAAGCTCAAATAATTAAGTTTGTGCCTAGGATTACTCAGATAAAAATAAGCATGCATGGAGTATTTCGTGGTAGGTCACATTATTTAATAAAACGACTGTTTATTATACATTTTTTTCTTGATGAAATTGTGTTTCAATTTCTCTCTCGCTCACCATGTCGTAACCCTTAGCCCGACCTCCCTCTCCCTCTTCATTTTGTGTTCAATTGGGAGTAATGGAAAAACAATTTCCTATGTTCTAATTTTTGGCTTTTGAAAACGAATTCAACACTCTTTGATCACAAATCGGTTTCATCTGTAAGGGAGTTTTTCCTTCCCAAGGCTCAAATGATAGGCCTGAGAGAAAAAACTAAGGGAATAGGGTGGAAAGGTCTAGTTGAACATGATCAGCCCATCGACTCGAGTCCGACAGAAGCCGGTGGAGCCCACACCTGAATGGCACAGGACTTGTGAGAAAAACACCCCTTGGTGTAACCCTCGCATAGGGCAGGTGACATGGGAGGATAGGACTCACTGCCTTAAGGATTAAGACTCTCTCAACGATGCTAGGCCCATGAGTACCTATCCAAGTGGGGGGTAAGAAATGAGGAGAGCTCTTGATCTCCTGATAGGAGGATATCAATGAGTTACCAAGGACGTTTGCAGAATAAAACAAGTTAGGGAACCACGATACATTAATAGCACCACTTTTCGAACATTAATATGCTGTCTTGGTGGCGCCACCGCAGAAGCCACGCCATATTAAAAGATTCTAATAAAGTGAATAACTTTAAAAACATGAGCTCCACGAAGACAAGCACAATCAGTCCCACTTGGGATCATAGTATAAAAGCTTATGACAAAATTTTTTGACCTCTCTTAACTGAAATATAAACTCCCAAAACATATTGATTTAGGTATCGAAAACTCACCGGTCTCACCAAGGGCTCCTCTCTCCTTGTTTCTATATGTTTGTAAAACCAGCCTAAAAGATCGAAGTTGCTGAAAGCTGACTCAAAAGCGCCTGAAACACGGCATTAACATCGGAAGCTTTTGCTAATTAGGTTTAATTTCTCCTTTTTACCATTGAAAATCCTAAACATGATTTTTTTTCTAACTCTTATTATTGGCCTTCGATCCCATCCCAGTCCTTCTCTTTATGCCACGACAAGCACTGGGTTCTAACGTGGGTTTGGTAACTTTGGTTTTGTTGGGGGAGATCAAATGCTTTCGGTGGAAGCCAATTTTTCTTGGTCTTGTTTCATATTTGTTTCTAACTTACTGTCTTTCGAATTCTTCTACAAGGTAAATGTCTTACCGTATTGAAATACTCAAAGGTTACAAATATGCTATAAATTCAAAATTCAAGGAATTAAAAAGATCTGTCTTAAATACCTGGCGGTTACAATTGTTAATAAAATCCAAAAATAAAAACAATATTTCGTAAAAGCATTATTCAAAGCAATAACATTACAAATGAATAAAACTACAAGTCATAACTTTGCCGCAGATTTAAACGTAGTATTCTTATATTTATGTTCAATTGTAGAGCCAATTACCCCCGGAATGGCCATTTAATAATTTGCTTGCTCTGTTTTCTGCTGTGTTTTGTTATGGTTTTCGTCAAAGTCATCAATGACGTTCTTTACCTTAAATTGCTTCCATATAAAAAGGCGATGCACGTGGATTCAATAGAAATAATTCCTTTATATCTTTTAACGGTTCAAAAACCCCTTCAAAAAAAAAAAGGGTTCAAAAACCGAGTATTTTCAATTTCAATAGACTTCGCTAAAGAGGAAATATTGATTTACACGAAAAAATTTACGCAATGAAATTGACGTTGGTGTGAGTTAACATAATATGATAATTTGTTAAATAATTAAAAAATTATTAAATGAAAACAAATTTTTAATTTTCTTAAGTAAAACTTCAAATTTGCTCTTTTCATTTAAGAAACGTCAAAATTTTGAAAAAGAAAATGACAAATGTGATTTTTCTTAGTAATTAGCAAATACGAATGTTGTCCAATGAAGTGCTTTCTAGAAGGATCCTATAAGAAAGTGCGCCCTTTTAATCAGACACTCGAATACACAGGCACTTCTATAATATTAAATATCATTTAGGGATAGTATATATGAACCCAACATGATTAAATATTGTAGAGTTTAAATTTTAGGTCTTTCTCTAAATTGTAAAAGGTAGTTAGAGAGGATAAATTGTATGGAAATCCTCATAAGTTTTTACTTATGTGTGCAAAGGATTGATTAGTCCCAAATTTTGTGAAAAATATTTAGGGGATACTAGATTTCTATATATTTTAATTTTTTATTAACAGTGGTCACTAACAGATTTTTACTCTAACTAATTGACCTTTGTTCGGAATAGCAATTCTTGTTCGTGGACGTACAAGTTTATGATGTGTCAAATCATAGCCCTACGACTAGATGGGTCAATCTTAACAGTTAACTCAACTTATTTAATGAGTTAATTATTCTTTGCTCCTTTTAATTTACATTTAATTTACAATATGTCTTTTAAATTAAAGATTTCAATAATTAGCCTGCTTACTTTTAATATTTCACACTGTCCCATTCCATCTATTAACCATGTCAAAAGTAACAAAAATTGACTTTACGTACGCCTCATGTACATAAATATGCCAGATGGACAAAAAAGCTCTCATTTCTTTCTTTCCAAACAATGAATCAACCCTTAGAAAAAGAAAACCATTTGCGATTTCTGTTTTTTCCAAACCAGACCACTATTAAATTCGTTTCTCTAGTGCAAATATGAAGTTGCTTTTTTTGGGTAAGTGATTCGTAGTTTACCCAGCAATCTGAGTGGGAAAACCATCCCCAACTTTGATGCACCACCATCGAAGACGTCTCAATTTTTTACCGGCGTAGCAAGTTTCGCAAAGGGGAGTTCATACATTGGTGAATTTATCTCTATCTTCACCGAATTTGTATATCCTTGATGTCAAAATGACTAATTGGGCATGTGTATATATTTTAGACTGATATTAGGGGTTAGAAAAAGCTAGAGTTTAAGTTAGCAAGAAAAATTGGGGGTTTTCAAGTTGTTGGCTTATTTACTGTAATATGCGTGCGTATGATAGATATTTGTGCATGAGCATATGTTGAAGATGATATATATGAGATTTGAATGACAACTCTCTCAGTTTTGAGTATGTCTATGGCCAATATTGCATATGGGTGGGTCCAATATGCTATACCTCCTTATTTGATTTTAGTGTGTTGCTGAGTGGTATTAGTAGTCCCAATTTCATGGTTGAAATTTTCACAAATATCGAAATAGAAAATTATATTGTATTGCACTAGTAGTTTTAGTGGTCCCAGACTGAGACAAGCTTATAGTTGAATTGTTTTTTTTGTTGTCTAATTGTGATAAAGTTGGTCCCTGTTATAGAAAATGGACAAATTTTCCTGTCTGGTCTATTTACCTTATAATTTTGTTTACTCTATAATTTGTTTACTTCATGTTTGCAAGATACTTTTTTTACTACATTTCTAACTACTTTTAATTGACAAAACATTTTATTGATAATATTTTGTAGGATGGCTACGCAGAAGTTACTTTTTGAAATTCACCTTGGTGGGATAATTGATAGAGGACAAAAGGGAAAATATGTAGAAGGTAAGAGTGACGTGTACTATGAAGCATACGATGAGAATGAGTTATCATGAATTAAAATACAGACGATCATGACCAAGTATGGTTACACTCCAAATGACCTAGTCTACTATAGACAGCCTGGTTTGGGCTGCACAATGACCTTCACTTGTTTTCTCTGACCATGATATGTTGTCTATGGTGGCTGCATACGAGGGCCTGGATTTATAACAGGAAACTAACCTTACTATGCAAATCCATTTCCTAAAACGTTTTATGGGTCAAAATACATTTTATGAATTTTATAATATCAATGCTAAACTAGCTACTAATATGAGTCATAACACTCCTTTATTATATAATCAACAAATTCTCTTTCATGAATCACAACACCAATAACTTGTACATAAAAGATATGTCTACAACAACCAAGCCAAGAATTTTCTTGGAAGCCTTTTCTTCTAAAGGTGTCTTCCTGTATTTTTTTAGTGTTTTCCCTTCTATTTTATATGGTTACTTGTACATAAAAGTTTCCAATTCGAATAATAAGGAAAATGCTGTTTAAACTGAAGGGGTTTTTTGAGAAAATCTTGTAAAAGCTCTCCTAAGTTAAATTAGGGACAATGATGTGATATTTTAAAGAGAAACACTTATGACAGGTATCTCATATAATCTCATTTCTGTTGCGCACAAAAAATACTGTCCAAAATTAAACAAGACAATATTTAAGTGGTTCGACAATTTGTCTACGTCCACTGGTGCCAAATTCAATATATTTGTATGAGATTACAAATACTCAAACAAATCTCACGTCCACTCTCTAATTTGCACATGTCTATACTCTTACCAAAACTCTCCTTTTATAGGAGAGGCTGCCTGCATTTAATCAGAGTGCAGCAGCTATGTAGGACTACAGAGATGGTAGGTGAGAAGTGGGTATGGACGGTGCTACCATAGTTGAAAACCCCTGCATTCAAATGGATGGTGCCTAGGACGGTGCAACCGTTGTTGAAGCTTCTAGGTGGGTGGCTGGTTGGTGCAGCCATTTGGACGATGCTGCCTTTTCCATTCCCACTTGGGTATTCACACTAAGGTGGCTTAATCAACAATCACCCCCTCCACTGAAGTGTGCCATATTAGGCTGCTTACAAACTGATTCATTTTTCAAATGAATGCACATTGTTCTCTGACGTGAGAGACTTCTGCTAACAAATGCGCCATAAGATGCCAAATGTATCCAAAAGTGCCAATGCACCCGAAGGTGCTCAGCAACTTACAATATTGATCAATTCGAAGTAGTGTTGGAACTTGATCCCTGTGACGACTTTCGTCAACATATCTGTTGGATTATCTTCAGTGCCAATCTTCTGAAGTAATATGTCCTCTTCTTCTAATATTTCACGTACAAAGTGAAATCGGACATTGATATATTTTGTTCGAGAGTGATACACTTGATTCTTGGCCAGGTGAATTGCACTTTGACTGTCACAGTAAATGGTAACCTCTTGCTGCTTAAAGCCCAAATCTGTTACTAGTCCATATAACCAAATGGCTTCTTTTACGGCTTCTGTTACAGCCATATACTCAGCCTCTGCGGATGACAGTGCAATCGTAGACTGCAAATTCGATCGCCAACTAACGAGTGCTCCAGCCATAGTGAATACATATCCAGTTGTCGATTGCCGTTTGTCAAGATCACCAGCATAGTTTGAGTCAACGTATCCAGTTACTAGACTATCTTCACTTTTCTCGAACTTCAAACTAATATCTACTGTCCCTAGAATATACCGTAGAATCCATTTAGCCGCATGCCAGTGTTTCTTTCCAGGATTATGCATATAGCAACTGACCAAACTGACGACCTGGGAGATATCAGGTTGTGTACACACTATGACATACATTAGGCTTCCAACAACACTTGCATATGGGACATTCTTCTACGGGACATTCTTCATGTAGTCTTGCTCTTCTTCATCTTTAGAAGACTGCAATGCACTGAGTTTAAAATATGGGGCCATTGGAGTACTCACTGGCTTCGATTTTGAGTCCGTGTTAAAGCGTTGCAATACTCTCTTCAGACACTGCTTCTGAGTAAGGTGAACTGTACATTTCACCATATTTCTACTAATCTCCATCCCCAATATTCTCTGTGCTTCTCCTAAATCTTTCATTTCAAATTCATGACTCAACTGAGTTTTCAAACGATTTATCTCCACCTTGCTTTTACATGCAATCAACATATCATCTACATATAAAAGCAAATAATTGAAAGATCCATCTGCAAGTTTTCTGAAATACACACAATGATCGTATTGGCAATGAGTGTATTTTAGGTCCATCATAAAGCGATCAAATCGCTTGTACCATTGCCAAGGTGACTGCTTCAATCTATAGAGAGATTTCTTCAGCCTGTAAGTGGTTGGGATCTCACCCCATTCAACTGGTAGTGCATATGTCACAAAATCTGCGTAACGTATCGATACACGTTTCTCTCGTCTCGGCCTGTTGGTTGCTATTGATTCAATTTGACTTGGAGGTACTGTGACTGTACGATCAACTTCCTCTTGTCTGCCTTCTTTTGAATCATTTGAAATAATAAACTCCACCTTCTGATGATTACTTTCTTAGACTCTATGTACCAAAATCTATTCCCTTTTACACCAGAACTAAAGCCCAAGAATTTTACTTTCTTGGCTCTAGGATCAAGCTTACTTTCTTTAGCATGATAGTAAGCAGGACATCCAAAAACGTGTAAAGAGTCATAATCATTATCATGTGTACCTTTCCATATTTCAATGCGTATCTTCCCGCCATTGGTAGCTGCGGGTAGTTTGTTGACAAACTGGCATGCATATGTCACAGCTTCAGCCTAAAATTTCTTACTGAATCCAGCATCCATTAACATACATCGTACTTTCTCTAGCTAAGTACGATTCATCCGTTCTGCCACACCATTCCACTGTGGTGTTCCTCATACCGTAAAGTGTCTGACAATTCTCTCTTTCCGACATATTTCCATGAAAGGGTCTAGAGTATACTCCCCTCCATTATCTGATCTGAGCTGCTTGATTTTTCTGCCGGTCTGAGTCTCAACAATTTTCTTCCACATAAGGAAGATGTTCAACCCTTCATCTTTATTTTTTATCGAATACACCCACACACGATGAGAATAATCATCTACAAAAGTTACAAACCAATACTTATCTCCCAAAGATGCAACTTTGGTAGGTCTCCAAACATCGGAGTGTACATAGTCAAGTATCCCTTGTGTATTGTGAACAACGGTTCCGAACTTGATCCGCGTCTGCTTCCTTAATACACAGTGTTCACAAAAAGACAATTTACCAGTCTTGGCACCTTTGAGTAAGCCTTGCTTTACTAGTATTTACAAAACTTTTTCTCTAGTGTGTCCCAAACGCATATGCCAAAGTTTGGTAGTGTCTGCATTAGTCTCATCTTGCTTCTTACAACTTGTAGAAGCTCTTCCATCAATAGTACTTCCTTACAAGAAGTACAGGTTTCCTCGCCTCAAACCCTTCATAACTACCTGAATTCCCATTACCACTTTGAGAGTTCCATCTTTAATAGTGATTATGAATCCCTTTGAATCCAGAGATCCTAGTGAGATCAGATTTTTTTGCAAGTCCGGAACGAACCAAATTTTGATTAGAGTCCTGACAGTTCCATCATGCAACTTCAACCGAATGTTCCCTATCGTCCGAGTCTTCCAGGCACTATCGTTGCCCATAAGTACTGCACCACCTTCAATCTCTATGAAGTTAGTAAATCAGTCCCGATTGGGATACATATGATAGGTACATCCGGAATCCAAAGTCCATTCATCGGGATGACAAATGAATGATGAATCTGTCAAGGCAATGTCTAGATCTTCATCTCTATCTGCGACATTGGCTGTGGTGGGTTGATTCTTCTATTGTCCCTTTAATTTGGAACAATCATTCTTTCAATGTCCTTTATCGTGACAATAGGAAGACTCATCTTTGGCGAGTTTTTTGCCGACTGATGATCCACGTGATGTGGCGCGGGTTTTTGATTGAAAACCTTTCTTCTTTCTTGGATACTTTGACTGTGGTCTCCTTCTTGCTGTCAATGCTTCACTTGATGTATCTATCTGTACCTGCTTATCTTTTCTCATGTACTCATTGCTCATCAAAGAATTAGATACATCGTCAAAACTAATTTTTTCCTTCTCATACAATAGTGTGGTAACTAAATGATCATATGTATCGGGCAAAGAATTTAACAAAAGTAAAGTCTTATCTTCATCTTGGATTTCAACATCCAAATTTAATGAATCAGCAAAAATTTGATTGTAACTATTCAAATGTTCGAACATACTAATACCTTCACGAAATTGGAATCTGAATAACTTTTTCTTCAAATGCAAACGACTCCCAATGCTCTTCTTCACGAACTTATCTTCTAATTTCTTCCAAAGATCCTTTGCATTTGTCTCTTTCATGACAAAATACTTCTGATTTTTGGTAAGGTACAAACGGATTGTACTACAAGCTTGGGTATTAAGTTTCCTCCAATCCTTTTTTATCATTTCGTTGGGTTTTCCTTCCAACGCCATATCCAACTATTGTTAGATCAAAACTTCCATCACTTCACATTGCCACATACCGAAATTGGAAGTTCCATCGAACTTCTTAACTTCAAATTTGGCATTTGAAACTATGGATCTACGCCCTGAACTACTGGCATTTCTAGAGTTCCTATTTCTTCCAACACCTTCCATATTAATTTTGAAATTTTAGAAGACAAATTTCAAAATTCTACCGGTACAGATGAGCCCGGAATGATCCCAATAGTTGGAAAGCACTATTTGATCGTCGAAATCGGACTCCAAATGGCTTAGATCAAGCTCAAAATTAGATATGGAATTAGGACGGTCCAGATCTGTTTGGCGTGTGTGATACACGCGCGAGAGTAGGGCAACTGGGGGCGCGTGTCGTTCACGTGCGGAGGTGAGCTGTGCGATTGGGGGCGCGTGGGATTCACGCACAGAACAGGTTCTGGGCGGATGGGCGGCACGTGGGAGCTTGTGTTTCAAGCGTCTTCAACCTCAGACGTGCATGGGGGCACGTGGCGCATGTTTTTTAGTCGTCTTCAACCTCCAGCTATGAGTGGGGCGCGTGGGTACACGCTCCGATCTTCTACCAACGCGTAAGGACTCCTTCGACGCCCGTTTTTGATTCCGTTTGGGCCAACGGATTCGTCTCAACGCAAAGAACAGCCTGGAGTTGTCAAAAATTAATTTTGCCAACTTGATTTCTGGACATTGCTAACCAAAGCTCTGATATCAATTGTTGTATACAAACAATACTGTCCAAAATCAAATAAAACGATATTTAAGTAGTTCGGCAATTTTCCTACGTCCATTGGTGTCAACTTCAATATATTTGTATGGGATTACAAATACTTAAACAAATCTCACGTCCACTCTCTAATTTGTACACGTCTCTACTCCTACCAAAGTTCTCCTTTTAAAGGGGAGGCTGCCTGCATTTAATCAGAGTGTAGCAACTATTTAGGACTACAGACATGGTAGGTGAGAAGTGGATATGGACAGTGCTGCCATAGTTGAAAACCCTTGCATTCAAATGGACGGTGCCTAGGACGGTGCAGCCATTGTTGAAGCTTTTAGGTGGGTGACTGGTTGGTGCAGCCATTTGGACGGTGCAGCCTTTTCCATTCCCACTTGGGTATTCACACTAAGGTGGCTTAATCAACAATTTCAATGAAAGACAATAGATGACAGACACGTAAGGAAAGCACTTCAAACATTATGAGCTGCGCTGCTGGAAAATGCTTCGGTCGAGCCCCCCTTCCCACCCTCTCTCTCTCTCTCTCTCTCTCTCTTTCTCTCTCTCTTTCGTAACCTTGATCGTTTTCTTCCTCAAATGAAGGCACCACTTCAACCACCAAATCGAATCCACAATTTCAGTTTTTTTCGAAATTATTTGCTCCTTTCTTGTGCGTAATCTTGAAAGTTTTCTTCCTCAAATCCCACCAAGCATAAAAGAACCACCACCAAGAGAAAGCAAAACGACGAAAATGGGAAGTAGCTGGCTTTTCATAGATACAGATGAAGTCAATTTTTTTGCTCTCTTAAGGAGTCTAAAAGAAAAGAGAGAGAGAGAGAGAGAGAGAGAGAGAGAGAGAGTTGCAAGCGCAAAGTCGTTGAAGTGCGATTCGTAATATGACTTTCTTTCATAATGATGTTCATATAATATATATAACAGTCGGATGGTGCGAGGGAGGGAGATAGGATTCTGGGGAATTCGGATTCCGTAAAATCTGGATCTGAACTAGATACCACCAGCTCAACCCACCACGGCCACCATCAAGCAAACCCAAGGTCAACTCCAAACACATGTTGAAGCTCGTCACCTAGGAGTGGCGGTTGACGAACAAGGCAAAAACACTATGCTTTGTGATGGAGTGTGGACCATTTTTGGTTGCTATGCTTTCATTGTAACCGACCCGACTCTAGTTATATACCCGTTGGGCATGCACCCATCAAAGAGAAGGAAGTAGCGGTTACCTAAGGGGCACTTGGCAGTCTGCGTCGGCCAAAAAGACGCCGACTTTTATAGGGTTTTGGTGTTGGTGATTTATTTCAACCATCCTCTGTTTGGTGAACTTCTAAGGAGATGGGGAAGGGAGCAAGGGTGGGTTCGAGAGAGAGGGGTGGGGGTGGGAAGAAGGGCTCGACCGAAAGCATTTTTCCTGTAGCTCGGCGCATCAAGTTTAAAGTGTTTCTCCTATGCAGCTATCATCTATTAGCTTCGGATGTGATAAGAATATTATAGGAGATGCTTGCCAGAAGATATTCTCTATTTTAAAGGAGTTATTTGATTGATATGAGTTCGGTGGATCATTAGCATTGGCTTTTTGGTTTTTCTTTAGGCACTTTGCGTGACAATAGGGGAGGAGCATCATGCTTCATCTAGAGTAGGGTTGTAAAAAGACCGAACCGGACCGGTTGTCCCGGACCAAGACCGGACCGGGTCCAAATTTTACATGGACCGATTAATTCCGGTCCGGTCCGGTCTAGAGGATTTCTCCTCTTGGACCGGACCGAACCCCACATATATATATTTATATATGTATATATAAAAATAGTATATAAATTATAATATTAATATTATAATAAATTAATATATTAATATAATACTATATAATATATATTAACATATAATATATAATATATATTAACTTATAATATTAACATATTATAATTTATTGGTTGACTGGTTGTAGTATAAAAATATAAATTATAATATATCTATATAGAATATTAGTAATAACTTATAAGTAATAAGTGTATTATTATTATTTAATATATTATTACTAATTTATCATTATTTACTAACATATAAATATATATATATACTAATGTAATAGTGTTATTAGGTATAATTTACTAACATATTTAATATATAATATATACTAACATATTAATATATAATATATACTTTTATAATATTAACATATTATAATTCATAGTAGTTAAATTTGGGCAAAAAAAAATTTGATCATTGTAGAATTTTAGATTAAATTTAGTCCATTAAATCATATGGGGCATCCCTAGACCGGACCGAATCGCCCCTGTACCGGTATGGACTGGACCGGTATGGACCGAACTCCTGTTCGGTCCGGTCCAGGGTGAAAGAATTTTTGGACCGAATAGAACTGGTCCACAAATTTCCCGGACCGGACCGGACCAGACCATTTACACCCCTAATCTAGAGGCTTTAGCCCAGCAATTGAAATTGATTCACGAATCACTAAGTCTCAAATGTTTTATCTTATCTCATTTTATTATTATATTTTTTTAAAATTTTTATATAAAATATAATAAATAATTTAAAATTTTTAAACTTTAAAATAATAATAATATTAAAAAAATAATATTATAACAATATTTTATTCAATTTTTAGATTTCAACTTTCATCTACTCATTTCATCTTAATAATTGTAATATCCAGCTTCAAAGGCACTCTAGGCCCTAAGTTTAAAGCCCCGGTATGACACTGTTACGTGAGTTTCTTTCCCATCTTATAGTTTTTTCTCTTCCGTTTCCCACTCTCGTTAGTTTCTCTATTTTCCCGTTTTTATCTCCCAACTGCCGAAAGTTTCTCCACTCGCATCCTTTCATTCCTCCTTATGCGGTTCCTCTTCATTATTTTAAATGTTCTCTTTCTCCTCACTTTCAAACTCACAGCAGATGGTTCTCACCATTCTACTCGGCTAACGCCCATCCAGCAGAATCAGCAGCAATCACTGGCCTCTATGCACGTAAGTTTCGCAGCATGCAGCATACAACCAGCCCCCATCTCGCAACAGCAAACCGAACGTAAAGATGCATTTTCAGTTTCTCTAACCTCTCCTATAACTATCCTCCCATAACTGCACAATATCTTTCTTCCGTTGCAACTATTCTCTGTGCATAGTAATCTCCGTACTTTTATACATATTCGATAACTTCGTCCACTTCTCCACAGACTCTCTCTCTCTCTCTCTCCCGTTCGCCTCGTATCAGTAGTTATTTCTTTATTTTATTTTTTGTTCTACCCACCAGACGGGTTCATCTCCATCCTCTTTATTTTTACGCCCAACACCTCTATCAGATTCTCTTGTGAATTTCACCGTAATAACAACATCTTATGCTCTTGGAACCATGAAAGTAGACCTCATGGACAACCAGTCACAGTGTTCCTCGCGGGAAGAAGACGGTCTCATTCTACTCCATACTAATCTGCCAAGTCACAACCACCGTGAATAAAATCAAAAAGTCTCTGTTTCATGCACCTAAAAATAGAGCAAAGCCGGGTCTAATTGTCTACCCAAGCTTCTCTCGTTCTCCCACTATCATGCACCAAAAACAACCACAGCCATTCCGTTTCCCCCCCATCGTTCACTACCTCACATGCGCGAACGAACCATCATGCACCACGTCATAGCCAATAGGCACCACCACCTAACAACCTTTCCCAAGCACCGTGAACCCACCCCGGATAACACCACCGTGAGCCTCATGCCTTTCGGCTAACACCAAAGAAATTCTGCCCCCATTTTTGTTCTCCGAAAGAGAGCACTTTCCACACCGCTGCCATCTTGCACCAAGCACTGCTATTGCATCACCGTAGATCACCGCCTTGCCCAGCAACCGAGAAGCACTGCAACTAGTGCTCTGTTTTGTACCACCCGAAACAGGGGAAGTTTATCCCCCACCGTGAGCGACAACTCAGCCACCCCACACCGCTAGCCCCTACTCCTCGCACAACCCCAAGCCACCAACATCTCTCGTTGCGCAGCCGCCCAACTCGATGGCATAGTCACCCCATCTGCCCATTTCCATTGCAGTTCTCTTCCCCTCAGTGAGCACCCCTTTACCGCTTGGTCACGAATTTGGGGTTTAAAACTTCCGTGCCCTTGTGTTTTAGTGTTTCTCATATAGGACCATGCATTTATGTTCCTTTGTTACTAAAACACCCTCTACGTGGGTCTCAGTTAAATTGAGTTTTATTTTTGGTAAGTATTTTATTTTATTTATGTATACCATATAAAGAAAATAAAGAGAGATTTGAACTATATTATTTTAGTAATAATATATTGTTTTTAAAATATGAGTTCTGGTAGTGAATAATGCTTTCTTATTTTTTTTTATAGATTTGAAATAATTATGTTATAGTTTTATAATTTATAGTCGGATTTCAATTACTTATAAGTGGGACTTTTAATGTTTTAGCCGGAGATTTTTGGGATATTAAGAGGTTTGGATTAAGTAAAAATCGAGGTTTTAGAGAATTTATAATATTTTAGGACTTCGGAAGAATTTAGTAAATCTAAAATATTTTGGGAGGTTTGGTTTTCAAGATAACGTTTAGATGTTAAGGGAAGATGACGTATTTTTCATATCTCAAGTTTAAATGCGAAGTATGTGTTCAGCTGGATTTAATGAACTACGTGAATATTTTATAGGTAACAGATGATTTGATTCGGCATTCTTAAGAAAAGTTAAGGAAAATTAAGAAGTCCAGGTAAGCAGGGTTCCTATACTTGGTTTTATACCAACTCTGAAATCGAGGTTGACTTTCTGAAAATTTTGCTTGATTTTGTTATAAATGAAAACTTGGGAAAAACAACATCGGTCAATTATTTGCATTACACATGAAATCTATATGAAAAAGAGAAAATTGTTTATATCATGCATAGTGTAGACATGAGCAATATTGACATGTTTCTGAAATGGATAAAAGAGCGAGTATGAAAAATGATGTTTTATTTATGTGATGTGAAATGTTTAAAGTATTTAAAAATGACATGAACAAGTTTGGTACATGATTTGATATGACATGACATGATTGATATGGATATGAAAATCTTTGGCATTCTTATCTGTTTGATCTTTTTTGGAATATGGTTCTGATATGATGATATGGATTCACGTGATATGGTTGGTACCACCATCATATGATATGATAGGAGTGCAACTACTTTGGAAACAAAGTAGTCTTGTATGTGTTTATTTCCTATGTGCACACTCGGAGCTCTGAGAACGAATAAAGGAAAGTCTCACAATATGATACTGCCTGGTTTGGCTACCGGGGATAGCACAACCCTACCACGGGGGTTAAATATGGTACATGTTCGGATATGAGGATAAGATGAGATTGTACAGTTATTTATGCCAAAACGTTTTTGATAATGAATAGTGATTTTCTAAATGTAAAAGGATTGAAAAGTCGCTCTATTTTATTGATAATATTTTGGAAATCTATATATGAAAATAAAAGGATTTCTGGTTCATGCATATGAAGTTTCTTTTTAAAATGCTCATATTTACACTCTTGTATATGTCCTCTGCTTACTGAGTTGTGGTTAAATTCACCCCTTATCTCTGAATATTTTTCAGATGAGTTTGGATATTTCAACCAATGATTGGATTACGAAGCATTGTGTGAGATGACCCAAGAATAGTTGATTAAGTATAGAGAATTTATATGAACATTGATAAGGTTTAGTAAGAAAATATTATTGTAGTCTGGTGACTTAGCATTTCTGGAATTGGTGATATTGAGAAAAGTGATTTTTAAACCAAGTTTTATATGATATTTGGAAATTTGGAGTCTATAATTATAGTGTTGAATGTAAGTATATGTGATAGGTAGTAACTCTCGGACCCAGGGGCGGAATCAGGATTTTGTATTTGAGGGGGCGATCGATAAAATGTGTGCTATATATAAATTTTAAAAGGATATGATAGAAGTATAAAATTTTTTTGTTGTCGAACTCTCTAAATGTATTACTCTTTGAATTATCTACATCCTTTTAAAAAAAATCAATTTTTTTACTTGCTCATATTATTTTTTGATTTAAAAAAAATTATGGATTAAGAATAAATATAAAAAATTTCTAATAACTAATAATATACCGATGTTAGATTTTTAACGAAATATATCTCATAATCATACAATCAAGTTAGAGTGAAACTATATAAGTAAGTATAATTAATTAATTTTGACAATCATATAAATTTATAACCATATTTTTTTTAGAATTAGATTGTTAAAGTAATTCTGAAACTAGGTGAGTTGAAATTTGAATATTAATAAAGTTAAAAGTTATAATAAAATTATATATGTATTGACATTTGGGAAAATAATTTTAATGAAAATTTGGGAAGATAATTTTTAATTTTTTTTATAATTTAAGGGATAATTTAATATTATATATATGTAATTATATAAATATATTTATATATTAATTTTTTGAAGAATATATATTATATATTCTGAAACTCCCCCCCCTCCCACCCCCCTCCCAAAAACAAAACCTTACAAGTGGGTCCGCCCTTGCTCGGACCCCTCCGGGACCGGGGCTTATAATAATTCAATGTCTAAATCACACGTAAAAGAAGACAACAAACTTAGATTTCGTATTTGATATTCAACACGGCAGCGCGTAATTTTATTTTTGTGAGATTTAGATTTTATGTTCAACACGGCACTCTTCTCTTTTCTTATGGTCTGAATATCGTCCTCCTTTTATGGTTAAAAACTTCAAATCTGAAAGCTGCCCGGTAAGCTCACATGAACTTATGTCCTCATGTTAATTTTCTTTAATCTTGGATTTATCCAATAAACCGTTGTCTCGTTTTACGATCGAGTTTTAGGGTCAAAGTTTCGGCAGGCTTGTAATCAGCCACATTATGTACGATAGGTGGTGAGATTTTGATAATGATCATTAGGTTAGAATGTCAACTTTGGACTCTTCTAGATGGGCGCTCCTGCGTAGAGCCAAGGCTGATCAGACGATTTCGAACCACATTAAAAGAAGACGTAGAATTAAAGTGACATAAATATGAAGCTAAACTATAAATTAATTGTAAAAACTAAAAAATTTATTTATAACCCTTATTTTTAGTACACAATTAACTAGAAGTGTAATACTATATATATAATCATTAAGTCTCATTCAGTTGCTTTAAAAAGTGTGAGATCCAATATTAAAAAATTATTTCTTTCACATGAGTCTTGCATTTATTCATTTTTCTCAAAATGACAGCTCACTCACGGCTATAATTATTATTTTTCCACTATAAATTCTGTATTAATATACCGATTTATGTATAAATTCTGTAGTACTTACCTATTTATGCTTTACAGTTTAACATATTTATAGAGAAGGAAATGCCTGTGCGGATGGACTGTCTAAGCAGCTTGGGGCGAAAGGTCTATCATGCTGTTGGCTGGATCCGAGAGGCCTCCTTCCTCGTCTCACGGGCATCTATCGGGTGGATAAATCAAGTCTTCCATCTCTCAGGCTTTAATCGGATTCGAATGGTTAAGGTTGCAAGTCTGGGCAGTTCTGCTAGTAATCTCCTCGCTGCTTTGTTTTTTGTTTGGTCATTGTCATTGTTGTTTTGGTGCATGTGTTTTGGTGTATGTCGTAGAGCTTCTTGGGCCATGAGGTTTGCTTCTCTAACTTTTAATGTAAGCCCAAAGGTGAGCCACTGTTATCAAGGTTTTTCCTCCACAAAAAATGAGGATATTGCAATAAATCTGGGAAAGGGCCGAATGGCCCTGACTCTTTTTTTTTTCTAAGAAAAAAATAAAAAATAAAATAAAATATAAAGCTTGTTTTTAAGGATATTAAGGGAACCGCATCTTATTTCAAAACACACAGACAAGTCACAAATTGTCCAAAAGATAAAGAGTATCAAACCTGAATTACGACAAAATGTGCATCTACAAAACCAAATTTTCTGGGAAGCTTTTTATTAGATTTCTATGAAGAATGGTCAAGCCGTGCCTTTCACAACAATTTTTTCATAAGCGTTTGTAGATATGTCAATATATATATATATATATAGAGAGAGAGAGAGAGAGAGAGAGAGAGAGAGAGAGAGAGAGAGAGAGAGAGAGAGATGACCTTTCCTCTATAAGTGATAAACATCAAACTTCCCTCGTATCCTTCTCATTTGCATCACTGTCTTTGGTATGCAATATGGAGTCTCCTAACATTCCCAAGTTTACAATTCCTCTCTCTTGCTTCTTTACTCTTTTACTGTTTGCTACCAAACTGAACTCGGTATTTGCTTCAAAAGTTTGCAACTTTCCGGCAATCTTTAACTTTGGCGCCTCCACTGCCGATACTGGAGGATTGTCTGCTGCCATCAAAAGAGTCACACCACCTTACGGAGAGACCTATTTTCACAGTCCTGCCGGAAGGTACTCCGATGGCCGACTCATCATTGATTTCATGGGTACGTACCTTGACTTTTAGCAAAGCTCACCTTATACTATATAGTAACTATTAAGGATCAGATTCTCATAGCCACTATTTATTTTAGCCTACGGAACTTAAGTTTAATGGTAGAATGAATAGAATTTTGTTTTGTAAAATGTTGGAGAATATCACCTGAATTTGTAGTACTAATAGGGCCATGAAGATCCATGGACACACTTAACACAATAGAACAGCCGAGTAGCCAACGTAGTATCATGGGTTCTCCTGCAGCAAAACTATATAGAGCACCTCCGTAGAAGTAAGCTATGTTTCTGCAATTAAAACCAGCGCTTTTCATCATTTCAATGGATGGATGGGAAGAGTCTATCCATAACTCTGTAAACAGCAGGAGTGACATGATTTGTGAATAATAATAATAATAAAACTTAAATTAATATATTTTATTAGATTTTGAAAAATATGAGAGAATTTTTTTTATAAAAATATTAAAAATTAAAAATATTACTATAATAGTCTTTATTTTAAAGTTTGAAAAAATTGTGTTTTTTTTTTTTGTAAATTTTATAAAGTCATTATAATTAGATAAAAATTAAGTATTTTAAAATTAAATAATATTTGTATTTAAATAACTTTTTTTCAAAAAAAAAAAAAACTTTGTGATGAGATGAATTTTCTAAACAAATCCTAAATGTAAACACAGCTTGAAATGTGATGACTCATGACAAGAGGGGGGGGCCTGTATTTGTTGGACCTTGATTAATCCCGTCAGCTGTTCATAGACGTGGACCTCACTTGAGAGCCAATGGAAGTAGGGCACATTATTGGACTTTTGACCGAATAGTACTGTTCCAGGGCACAAATCTTGCAGCAAACTTCCAAGTCCAACAACTGTATGGACAATGCTGAGTACTAGAAAAAGTTAATTCCCATTATCTTACATGATATGAATTATTCTCAATCGTTGATTTTGATCGAATGGTTACAGCAATGGGTCTTGGTCTTCCATATCTGAGTGCATACCTTGATTCCTTGGGAACTAACTTCACACACGGTGCAAACTTTGCCACGGCTGCATCCACAATCAGACTACCATCCAGAATTATACCTGCAGGTGGATATAGTCCCTTCTACCTCGATATCCAATACTCACAATTTGTGCAGTTCAAAGACAGATCACAGATTATAAGACGACAAGGTAAAATGGATACCCCACAACTTGTTTTGATGAACCTTAACATAATTGGTTTTTTTAGAGACTCGTCAAGTCACTTTTGCATATGCATTTCACTGTTGTGATTGATCGTATCATTTTTAATATAAAATATTTGTTTTGATCAATTATATCAGTGAAGTGTCCAAAACATGTGCAAAATGATTATATGTAGCATAACTTTTAGAAAGTATCATCAACTACCTTTATGCTTTCAATTTAGCATTGGTTTATCTTGTAGGAGGAATATATGCACATTTGATGCCCAAGAAGGATTATTTTCCTAAAGCTTTATACACATTTGATATTGGTCAGAATGATCTTAGTGAGGGATTCTTTGGTAACATGACTGTAGAGGAAGTCAATGCTTCTATCCCGGATATTGTTGACAAGTTCTCTCTTAATGTTAAGGTAAAAATTAAGACTATAATGGATGAGAAATATTACTTCTCATCTTAAATTTTATTGTCCTCATCACACTGATAATATGGTATATCTTAAGTTGTTACTCATTAGCTTATATATAAAATCACATCAAATGTTTCACTTCAATATTAAATGTGACCACCTCGTTTGTTTTTACAAAACTTTTCAATTCATTTTTTAAAATCTCATATAAAAAATAATACTAAACAAAATATACTCTAATATTATTTTATTTAATTTTTAACTTTTATCTCAACTGATTTCATTTCATCTTATTTACAAAAATAAATGAGGCAGGCTGGAAAAGCTAGCCTACTAGTCCAAATGAATAAAGAATAGAAAGAAGAAAAATAGAAAATCCAGTTTTGTTTCTGTTGATGCGAATCAAGTGAAATGAATGATGATGCAGAATATATATAAGTTGGGAGGTAGATCATTTTGGATCCACAATAATGGACCAATTGGTTGTCTTCCCTATATTTTGGCCAATTTTCCATCAGCACAAAGGGACAGCCATGGCTGTGCAGAGCCTTATAATGATGTAGCTAAGTCTTTCAATCACAAGTTGAAGGAGGCCATTGTTCAACTCAGGATCAATCTTCCTTCATCTGCAATCACATATGTAGATATCTACTCTGTCAAGTACTCTCTTTATAGTGAACCACAGAAATATGGTAAGCCTTATTACGACCAATAATACCCACACAACACATTTTACGACATATCTCACAACACACGTTTTGAAGTGGAGGTATTTTTATAAAATGATGTTATTTTTATAAAATATTGTATTAAACTACGCTTCACTTTAAAACATGATTGTATAATATATTGTGAAAAATGACGTGTGATTATCATTTTTCATAACAATAAGAAGGGTCGTTCTCTTGTCAATGTTTTATTGGATTTACACACAGTAAAAACCCATGTTTATGATCTTATTCATGTTTGGGTTGAGAAATGTGCAGGGTTTGAGCTTCCACTAGTTGCCTGTTGTGGGTATGGAGGAAAGTACAACTATAGCAGTAGTGTTAGGTGTGGTGGAACAGTGACTGTGAATGGAAGTCAAATATTTGTTGGTTCATGTGAGAACCCCTCAGTCAGAGTAAATTGGGATGGAGTTCACTATACTGAGGCTGCCAACAAGTTCGTCTTTTCTCAGATTTCGACTGGAGCGTTTACAGATCCACCTGTACCCTTGAAAATGGCATGTCACCAAGTTTAAATTCCTATTCACACATTATTATTATATATATATATATTTGCATGCATAAATAAAAGGAGAAATGATTGTATAAGCCCAAATAAATAAAAATAAGCCTGCAGGGAGTTATTCGTGGTTGGCCACATTATTTAATAAACCGACAGTTTATTATGCATTTTTTCTTGATGAAACAGTGTGTTTCAATTTTCCTCTCTCTCTCTATTTCGTAACCCTTAGCCCGACCTCCCTCTCCCTCTCCCTCTTCATTTTGTGCTCAAATTGGGAGTAGTGGAAAAATGATTTCATATGATCTAATTTTTGGCTTCTGAAAACGCACTCAACACTCATTGATCGCAAATCAATTTCATTTATAAGTGGTTTTTCGTCCCATCGCCCAAATGATGGGTCTGAGAAGAAAAATTAAGGAATAAAGTGGAAGAGTCCAGCCCAACACGATCATTCCATCAGCCCTACTCTGACGGAAGTCAGTGGAACCCACACCTAAATGGTCCAAGACAATGGCAGAATTAGAGATTTGTTTTAGGAAAAGCCAAGCAAAAATAACACAAAATATATAAAATATTTTTTATTCTATTTCTATATATTTTCTTATGTAGTATAGAATAATCTAATATTAAAATCTATAATGAAAATAAAATACGTTTAATACAATTTATATATTAAAAAAATATATAATATTTTAAGAACATGTCATCCTAATAAAGAAAATATTTAAAATACGTTAGAAATCATTCAAATTCTTTTTTATTTCTATTTTTACATATAATAAATACATGTCATTATGTTATTATATCATTTTATTTTATATGAGATATATTTTATTTTTAAATTAAATTAAATTTTATAGAGGAGGTCAAGATAATTTTTAAAGAAGGGGTCAATACAAGATAAAATTAATATTTATCCTACTAAATTATAAAAATATAATCTATATTATTTATTTTTTTAAAAATACATATTTTTTTAGTTTTTCTTTAAAAGGGATGGGGCTAGGGGGTATGGGGGCCATGACTCCCCTGCCCCAACGTGACTCCATCACTGACCCAAGACCTATGAGAGGAACACGCCTTGATGTGACCCATGCATAGGGGCAGGCGACATGGGATCACTTTTTGAACATTAACACGCCACATGAGCTCATGAAGACAAGCACAATCAGTCTCACTGAGGATCCTAGTATAAAAACTAATATCCAAGTATTGAAAAACTCTTTAAACTCTCTTAACAAAAATATAAACTTTTAAAATAATATACTAACTTAGATATCAAAGTTTCACTAGCCTCACCAAGGCCCCCACTCTTCTTGTCTTTTTCGTGTTTGTAGGACTAGCCTAAAAAATCCAAGTTACTAGAACCTGACTCAAATGCATATGAATGAGGACGTTAACACCATCTATTTGGATGCTCATGCATAGAAATAATTCTTTAAATTGCTTCCATATAAAAAAGTGATGCACATAGATTCCATAGAAATAATTGCTTTATATCTTTTAACGGTTCAAAAATCGAGTATTTTCAATCTCAATAGACTTCTCTAAAGAGGAAATATTGATTTTCACAAAAAGTTACGCAATGAAATTTACATTGGTGTGAGTTAATATAATATGATTTGTTAGATAATTGAAAATTTCTTAAATGAAAACAAATTTTGAATTTTTTAAAGTAAAACTTCAAATTTGCTCTTTTCATCTAAGAAACGATAAAATTTTGACAAAAAAAAATGACAAATGCGATTTTTGTTAATAATTAGCAAATACGAATATTGTCAAATGAAGTGCTTTCTAGAAGGACCCAATAAGAAAGTGTGTCCTTTTACTTCGCTGCTCGAATCAAAATTTTGAATTTCATACCATATTAACTCTTATTTAATCAGGTGAAAGTTAGTTTAGAGGAAACATTATAAATTAGGTGAAAGTTAGAGAAGGCAAAGTATAATTAACCCTTATTTAATTAAATAATCAAACTCCTTAATTTTATCATGACCTATTTAAGCAACGAGTGATGACAGTTACCATGTGCTCCAATGATTCTTGATCGTGTTTCAGTCTCCTTATTATGTAAAGAAGATTCATCTCTCAATCCTTGGGTATGGGAGAGGCTAGTTTGCTACATGCAATCCCTTTTTCTTTCCTTTTTGTTGTTACGTATTAGATTTCCTTTTGATTGCTCATTGTGACTCCGAGACATTTGAATAGTTTGGCTGAAGAAAGAACCAGTTTGTGGGATAAACTCTGTTTTACAAAATCTGAAAAAACTGAACTATTGGTCCTTGATAACAATATGTATTTCTCTTTCAGACATGGAAAATGTTGCTTGGTAGGGAAAGTCATAGTAGAAAATGACTTAATTTTGAGGCATTTTGCCATACCATGCAAAAAATTCGGCGCACTGGAGGGAACAATAAGTTTATTGAAATGGGAAAAAATGTATTTCTCTTTGAGGCCGAGTCTGAGGATGCAGTTACCCACATTTGGGAAGGCCAATTATGGCTTTTTGCAATTTGCCTGAAGGAATATGATGGGATTACTCCTCCCAAATAGATGAGTTTACGACTACTTGTTTGTGGGTTTAGGCCCATGATTTACCCTTCGCTTGCATGACTTCTAATATTGGTCTCAAGATAGGGAAATCAATTGGTAATGTTTGGTATGTTGAATATGATAATAAGGGTCAATTCTAGGGCAAATTTATGAGGATCTTGGTAGAAACACTTGTAACTACTCCTTAGCTTAAGGGTAAAAGGCTGTTGATTGATAGGAATGTTATTTTTGTTCATTTCTATATGAATGGCTGCCGAGGTTTTGCTTTCAATGTGATTGTATAACTCATGATGAGAAGGTCTGCTTAGGGAAAGAAGTGTCCAAGATGGATGTAGGGTCCTAGACTAATCAATATTGTTCTTAGCTGAGGGCAACAATTGATGAATATGGTTCCAAGATGGATAGGAACATTTGTGAGCCCTGGGAAGCCTAAACTGTATTTTATTGTGGATCAAAACAAATATGAAAGGACTGCTATGTCGACTGCTGGAGTTCTGGAGTCATCTGCACAGAATACCAGTAAACTTCCTACTTCTCATACATTACCTGTCCCTAATTTAACCACCACTGAGATTGAGTTTCAAGCCACTCAGTAAACCTAGAAAAATAAGTCAGGTATGCTTCTTGATGGGGGATTGGATATTGATACTGCATTAGACACTAAAGTTGGAACTCAAGAACAGATAGGTGTGGAACAGACTGATTCTACTTCTCTGCTCAAGTGGAAGAGGAGACCAAAAGAGATTATAAGGACCTCTAGTGCAACACTCCCTCAAGTCACAATTGAGAAAAAAAGGAAACTCCTTCTAGAGAAAGCATAGGTTACTGAAAAATTGCTTGTTAAACCTAGAGAAACTCGCTCCAAGGGTGCAACTTTAACTTTATCGATGAAGGCTGAATCTTAGCCTCGTCGTGCAACATGAGGCTCTTAAGTTGGAACTGTCGAGGGATTGACAACCCTTGGACAGTTTGGTACCTTAATTGTATGGTTAAGGTTAATAAGCTAAATATTATTTTCCTTATGGAAACTAGATTGCACCATAGTTAGTTTAGTAGAACTAATTGTCAGCTTGGTTTTAATTGTTGTTTTATTGTGGATGGCAAGGGTCAAAGGGTTGGTTTGGCATTATTATGGAGGGAAGATGTTCAATTACATATCCATAGTTTTTCCAAAAGGCATATAAACTCTTGGATTTGTGATGATTCTCAACAACCTCTATCAATGTTGACTTGCTTTTATGAACATCCAGAAGTGGCAAAAAGTCAAGAGGGTTACTCTATTCTGACACATTTGGCCACCTTACACCCTACACAATGGTTGTGTCTTGGTGATTTCAATGCCCTTCCACAAAGACAAATATGGTTGTTAGTCTCGTAAGGAACATCAAATGGATCTCTTCAGGGGAACTTTGTAGATTTGCTCTCTTAATGATTTGAGTTGTTACAATGGAAGTTTTACTTGGTCAAACAAAATGGATGATCTTTCTTTCACCAAAGAGAGATTAGATAGAGCCTTTGCCTCTGCTCAATGGTGTGACACTCATGGTGATGGTGCAATAAGAGTCATTCCCACTTCCACATCAAATCACGCTCTCATCCTGATGAGCACTTGTATGCCTGATCCACCATTTCAGTATGGAAAAAGACTTGCTAAATTTGAAGCCAATTGGTCAACTTTTGAGGATTGTGCTATAGCTATCAGAGATGCATAGGGCGAGCAATCATTTGGAAGCAAGGGTCTCGAGGGTATGAACAAAATATTGAAGTGTTGTATGCTTAACCTCATAGTGGAGCAAAAACAAGGACCCACTCACTGAAGACAGTCTACAACAAAAGATCAAACAACCAGATTCCCTTCAACAACATTTAACAGCAACCAAAATGGAGGAATACAAGGGACTACAAAGAGAGATTAATGATCAGAATGAAAGACTTCATGTATAATGGAAACAGAGAGCAAAAATTCATTGGTTGCAAAAAGGGGACCAGAACTCTAGTTATTTCCGTAAATGTGCTACCCAACGAAAAAGGAAGAGTAAAATCAATAGGGTGATTGACACTCAGGGGCATGAATGGACCGAACCAAGGGCTATTGGCCATGCTTTATTCTCAGTACTATTCTAGCCTCTTTACTACTACTTCACCCTCATACATATCCTCTTTTGTTTTTGCTTTGCCAGTGAAAGTAACCCCTGCCATGAATGAGGGCCTACTCAAACCATATACTCGAGAAGAAGTGAAGGAAGCTATTTTCCAGATGGGCCCCTTGAAAGCTCAAGGCCCAGATGGCAATGGAGCATATATTTTATCAATAACACAAGCCTATTGTTGATGAAGAGGTATGTAAAGCAGTCCTTTATTGTTTAAATGAGGGACGTAATCATGCATATATTAATTATACCCATATAGTCTTGATTCCAAAAGGAAAGAACCTGAGGCTTGTTATTGAATACAGATCTCTAAGTCTATGCAATGTTTTTTATAAGGTCATCACCAAAATGCTTGCTAATAGACTGAAAATGACCCTACCCGAGATAATCTCTCCCACTTAGCGTGCATTTATCCCTCGTAGATTAATCAATGACAATATCGTGACTGCCTATGAAACTCTCCACACAATGAAATCTCAGTTGCATGGTAAACATGGCTACATGGCTTTGAAATTAAACATGAGTAAAGCCTACGATCGTATAAAGTGGGAATTTTTGGCTATTGTTATGTCTAAACTGGGTTTTGCTAACAAATGGTTTCCTTTGATCTTTAGATGCATTAAATCGGCTTCCTTCTCAGTGGTGGTGAATTGCATCTCCTATGATACTTTCTTGTCAACAAGGGGTTTAAGACAAGGGTGGTCTCTCTATCTATTTATTTTTTGTGTAGAAGCTTTAAGTGTCAAATTCAATGAAGCAATGCAAATAGGGCTACTGTCAGAGGTACCTATTGCAAGAGTTATTTATTCTTTGCTGATGATTGCCTTCTATTTCGTAAAGCTAATGCACAAGAATGGGGGACACTTGAGTCTTTTCTACATGATATGAAAGGGACTCTGGTCAACACCTCAATAGAGATAAGACTTCTCTATTTTTCAGCTCCAACATACCTACAGAATCCAAATAGTAAATCATGCAACTAGTAGGTCTGCATTCATCGTCCAACATGGAGAAGTATTTGGGGCTCCCTTCCATAGTGGGCAGATCAAAGTCAAGAGTTTTTTATAGCTTAATTGACAAAGTTAAAGTCAAGATGTTGAATTAGAAGATAAGGTTTCTATCCATGGTAGGAAAGAAGATTCTTATTAAAGGAGTCCATTAGGCCTTACCTACCTACTCTATGAGTATCTTTAAACTTCCTCAAGGTCTATTGAAGCAGCTTCAATCCTTAATTTCAAGATTTTGGTGGAGAAGTCAAGATAGAGAGTCATCTATTCACTAGAAATATTGGGAATCGATGTTTAAAGGGAAGGCTTCTGGTAGAATGGGATTCAAAGATTTAGAGGCCTTTAATGTTGGATTACTGGCCAAACAAACCTAGCATCTTCTTTCCTCCCATATTTCCCTAGCAAGTTGGACTTTTAAAGCCAACTACTATCCCTTAAGTTTTGTGTTAAGAGTTTTCCTGGGGGTTAGTTGGGCCAACCCCCCCATAAAAAGCAGCCTACCTCCTTTGGTGGCAGTGGTCGACACCTCCCATGCAATTGAGATCGGCTCCTAGGACCCATTTCGGGTTTAAGGCTACTGAGAGAAGGTGGGAGGTCGCCGGGGGTCGTTGTCGCAGGAGTGAGATCGCCGGAAGGAGCCGGTCCCAATGACATGGGCGGTGTGACCCACAGCCACTGGCGGCGGCTCCGTTCGGCTGAGGGCCGAATCCTCCCTAAAAACCATCTTCATTTTATTTTCTTATTATATTTTTATTATGTTTTTATTTTTTTATTGTATTTTTTATTGTGTTTTGTTCATTTTATTTTTATATTATTTTTTTATTGTATTTTTTTCATTTTATTAAATTTTTTAAAGTTTTTTTTTGTTGTGTTTTGACGTTGGGCTGCTTTTGACGCTGGGAGCAGCCCGACCGGCCCCCAGCATCGGCTGCCCCCAGCGTCACCCTTGTGTTAAATGCTAAGCCTGAATCCAGGCCTTCCTATGTGTGATGAAGTCTTTGGCAATCCATCAACTTAGTGGAAGCTAGAATGGTTTGGAGTATAGGGGATATTCAATCGATACATGTATAGAAGGATAAATGGTTGCCAAATATCCTTACTAATCGAATACAATCTTGCCAAAATACCTTGCTTGAGCATACGAAAATCTGTGATTTAATTGATTTAGCTACTGGTTGGTGGAATCTTCCACTGCTACACTCAGTTTTTCAACTAGAAGATGTCACTCAGATCAGGTAGATTCCTTTGGTGTCCACAGCAAGGCTTGATAAGCTTGTTTGGAGTTGCACCACAACTGGTTTTTTTAGTGTGAAGAGTACTTATCATCTAGCTATGCAGTTGAGAACTTCAAAAAAGGGTGAATCACCCAATCAACATAAATTTAATTTCCTGTGGAAACAGATATAGTCTTTGAATGTCCCGAATGCTATTCGTGTGTTTTTATGGAGAGCTTGTGTGAATGCCCTCCCTACTAAATTCAACTTACAAAAGAGACACATTGCAGTTGATACTATCTGCCCCATATGCTTGCTAGAATCTAAAATTATAAGTCATATCATGTGGTCATGCCTCTCAATACAAGATGTTTGGTATATGGGAGACACTAAGGTCCATAAATTTGCCGTTTGTCATCAAGATTTTGCTGATGTGGTCTCTCAGATTCTGGATAGATTGAACAAGATAGATTTCTCCTTGTTTGATGTTATTGCTCGAATGATCTGGAAAATGAGAAATAAGTTGATTTTTTTATTATACTTTTCAAGACCTTATTCATCTACACACAAATGCTCTTTATGCTATGACCCTATATCAGACTACAGACTACTAAAGCAACTCAGTGCATTATGCCAAGTACTACAACTACCTAGTTTTCACATTGGGAGGCTTCCCCCCAAAACTGGTTTAAACTAAACTATGATGTGGCCATTAGAGCAGCTGAGAACACTATTGGTATTGGCTTGGTTTTAAGGGATGGTAATGGAAGGGTCCTGCTCAGTGTTATGAAACCTATGAGCTATTGTGTAGAATCTACTATGGCTGAAGCTCGGGGTCTTCTTGAGGTAGTGACTTTGTGTTGCTAGTCACAATTGCAACAAGTTCAATTTGAAGGGGATGCTTTGTCTGTGATCTAAGCAGTAAACAATAGGTCTCTAAATCATGGTCCCTTGTGTAGCACACTTGCAACCATCCATTTTATTATGAGCACAACTCGATAGATAGTGAGGCATGTGGAAAGGGGTGCTAATTGTGTGGCTTATAATTTGGCAAGACAAGCTTTGCAAAATCAATCTGAACTCATAGATGCTGATGTTGTAGTCCCATGTATTCAGGCTAGTGTAATGTCAGACATCTTATGTAACTGATTTATGCAATGAGAGCTTCTTATGATTAAAAAGTAAAAGTAAAAAATTAAGCAACGAGTGCATGACATACATGAATGTATAATCCTTTCAATAAATCAATCATGGTGGGTTGATTTTAATACCATCGACGTAATCAACAAATTTTCATATTTTTAAGAATGAATTACTAATGATAAAGTATTTTATTAGCATAAAATACATGTATTTGATGCTCCACAATTCTTGTATTAGCATAAAATACATGTACATGAATTACACACACCATGATCCACAACTCTACAATGACAATATATTTGATGCTCAATATAGATAACACTAATTACTAAGCAGACTCAAAACTTTTCATTTGGTTACTCAAAACTTTTTATTTTGGAATTTAAAAAATTGAATTAATTATTTTTTGTATTTTCTTTTTGAGTTCAAATTTTTTTAATGATTAAATAATATGAGATGGGATAAAATAATTTATGAAAAAGAAATAAGCCAGTATATACCTAATAGAAACTATCAATTAATTATGAGTTGAACTAAAGTTAACCTTATTATTTATCTCGTCTTTTTTAGTGGGTTTGAAATCGATAACCTTAAATCTTATATAATTTTGTGCCAAATTCATATCGGATTTGCAAATCTTATCAAACAATGCCAGTACTCTTACCTCACTTTATTACTTCAAAATGAGGTCTTAAACATGATAGAACTGTTAAATATTTTAACATGAGCATATCTTTAGTTTTTTATGATCCATAATAATAAAAAATGATAATTAAACAAGTACTTTTCTCTATTTGATTGATGAGAACTGGCATATTGAGTACTTTTCTCAATATAACAACTTTATCTCTTAAGTGACTCTTGATGCCTAGAAATATTTTAATATTGTAAGTACTAAGATGGATGTTTGGAATATATAATTTAAATAAAACTCTTACATTCTCCCACTTAGGCTATATATCTATAAAATAATATTTTTCGCCGATGAATTTATCACAAGAGAAAGCAAAACTATGGATTCGAGAAGTAGCTGGCTTTTCATGGATGCAGATGAAGTCAGTTTTTTTGCTCTCTTGAGGAGTTTGAGAGGAGACAGAGAGAGAGAGAGAGAGTTGCAAGCACAAAGTCATCGAAATTTGATTCGTAATATGACTTTCTTTCAAAATGATGTTCATATAATATATATAATAGTCGGAGAGTGCGAGAGACGGAGATGGGGTTCTAGGGAATTCAGATTTCGTAAAACCCGAATCCAAACCAGATACCACCAGCTCAACCCACCACGACCACCATCAAGCAAACCCAAGTTCAACTCCAAACACATGTTGAAGCTCGTCACTTAGGGGCGGCAGTTGACAAATAGGGCAAAAACACTATGCTCTGTGATGGAGTTGCGCTAGGACCATTTTTGGTTGCTATGCTTTCATGTTGTAACCGACCTGACTCTGGTTATATACCCGTTGGGCATGAACCCATCAAAGAGAAGGAAGTAGCAGTACCTTAGGGGCACTCGGCAATCTACATTGGTAAAAAAGACGGTGACTTTCATAGGGTTTTGGTGCCGATGATTTACTTCAACCATCCTCTGTTTGGTGAACTTCTAAGGAGATGGGGAAGGGAGCAAGGGTGGGTTCGAGAGAGAGGGGTGGGGGTGGGAAGAAGGGCTCGACCGAAAGCATTTTCCCTGTAGCTCGGCGAATCAAGTTTAAAGTGTTTCTCCTACACGACTATCATCGTTTGGCTTCGGATGTAATAAGATTACAGGAGACACCTGCTTGCCAGAAGATACTCTCTATTTTCAAGGAGTTATTTGATTGATATGATTTCGGTGGAGCATTAGCATTGGCTTTCTGGTTTTTCTATGTACCTTGTGTGACAATAGTGGACGAGCATCCTGCTTCATCTATAGGCTTTACCTCTACAGTTAAACTGATTCACGAATCCTGATTTTATCATTATAATTTTTTTAAATTTTTATATAAAATATAATAAATAATTTAAAATTTTTAAACTTCAAAATAATAATAATAATAAATAATAAATAATTCATTTTTTAACTCTCATATTTCATCTTAACTCATTTCATCTTAAATCACTCATGTTTAAATCACACCTAAACCAAGATAACAAACTTAGATTTCGTCTTTCATGTTCAACACAGCAGCGCGTAATTTTATTTTTGTGAGATTTCATATTTCATGTTCAACACGGCACTCTTCTCTTTTCTTATGGTCTGAATATTTTCCGTTTTTTATGGTTAAAAACTTAAAATCTGAAAGCTGCCCGGTAAGCTCACATGAACTTCTTCCTGTCAATTTTCTTTAATCTTGGATTTATCCAATAAACCTCTGTCTTGGCTTGTGTTTAGCTACATTATGTACGATAGGTGGTGAGATTTTGATAATGATCACCAGGTTAGATTGTCAACTTTGGACTCATCTAGATGGCTCCTGCGTTGGGCCAAGGCTTAGATGATTTCAAACGACAATAAAAAACAGAAGTAGAATTAAAGTGACATAAATATGAAGCTAAACTATAAATTGATTGTAAACTCTAAACTAAAAAATTTATTTATAACCCTTATTTTTAATACACAGTTAACTAAAATAGTAATTAAGCATATATATAATCATGGAATGCACAATTAAGGTCCTGTTTAGATTCATAAGTGAGTTAAGCTCATATCAACTCACTTCCATTTTATCATTATATTTTTATAATTTTTTATACAAAACACAAATTCCTATATACATTTTTCAAATCCCAATACACATTTTTCATATCTCAATACACATTTTTTAAATCCCAAAATAATAATAATATTAAAAAAATAAACTAAACTCATCTCATCTCCGAATCCAAGCGGGGCCTAAGTATCATTCAATTGCTTTAAAAAGTGTGAGATCCAATATTAAAAAATTATTATCTTTCATGTGAGTCTTGTATTTATTCATTTTTCTAAAAATGATGCTCACTCATGACTGCAATTATTATTTCTCCACTATAAATTATGTTTTAATGTACCAATTTATGTATAAATTTTGTATTACTTACCTCTTTATGCTTTACAGTTTAACATATTTATAGAGAAGGAAATACCTCTGTGGATGGACTGTCTAAGCAGCTTGGGGCCAAAGGTCTATCATGTTGTTGGTTGGATCCGAGAGGTCTCCCTTCTCATCTCAGGGGCATCTATCGGGTGGATAAAGCAAGTCTTCCATCTTTCAGGCTTTAATCAGATTCGAATGGTTAAGGTTGCAAGTCTGGGCAATTTTACTAGTAATCTTGTCGCTGCTTTGTTTTTTGTTTGGTCATTGTCATTGTTGTTTCGTTGCATGTGTTTTGGTGTATGTAGTGATAACCAAGAAATCCAATACAGATCACGACATCCCCAGCAAACAGATTCTCAACCAACCAAATCAAGTTCAAATTCAAATCCTACAACAGCTGACCAGAATATCTTTCGTCCGCAATCTTCTTGATTTTTGTTATTTGTAATTTAAATTCAAATGCAAACAAACTCATGTACATTTATCACTGTAAATACAACCTCAGAATGTTGGTTTGGCACTTAAGCCAAACTACTTTTATATCTTTCATGGCATCAAGACCTACTCTGCTCACGCAATGATCTGATCCTGTTTTTCTGCATTTTTTTTTTCTTTCATGGCTCCTTCGTCTGTTAACTTTGTTGCTCCCAACCTTAGTCAACTTGTTTCAGCTAAGGTGGATGAGACCAACTATCTTATGTAGTTGTCTCAAATTATTCCTGTTCTTAAGAGTCATGACTTGATGGGTTTCATGGATGGTTCTCAACCGTGCCACTCACAGTTCCTTGTTGATGATGCAGGGAAACAAACTACTACTCTTTCCCGAGTATATTCTATGGACTCGAAAAGATCAATTTATTCTTGGTTGGCTTAACGTCACTCTTTTTGATAAGGTGGCTCCATTTGTCTATGGTCTAAATTCTACTAGACTAGCTTGGCTTGCCTTGGCCAACAAATTTGCCTCTCCCTCTCGATCCCGCATCAACCATCTCAAAAGACTCCTTTAGACTTTGCATCAGGGATCAATGAAGTGTGCTCCATACCTCGACTCAGCCAAGCAACTAGTAGCACAGTTGGGAGCTATTGGTAAGCCTATTGATGATGATGATTTAATCTCTTACATTATTAGTGGATTGAATTGTTGTTATCATCCTTTTGTTACCTCACTCTCTCTCGCTACTAGAGAGAAGGCTTTATCATTTGAGGATTTTCAGGCTGAGTTATTATCATGTGAGCTGCTACTTGAAACTCACAATAATTCCATCCCACCCGAAACCAATAACTTTGCCCTGTTTGCACCCAAACCCAACCACCATTCCTATCACAAGAAGCCCAAAAATCCTCCCAAGCCTAACCAGTATTCTTCCTACACTCCACAACAATCCAACCAGCCATCTCATGTCCACACTAACCCTCAACCTTATCCCTCTCCTTGACCATCTCAGACTCAGCAGCACTTCACTACTCCTAGATCACCATGCCAAATTTGTGGCAAAACAAATCATAGAGCTCTGGACTGCTTTCATTGTATGGATTATGCCTATCAAGGTCGCCATCCACTAGCTCAATTAGCATCTATGGTTGCTCACACTAATGCCACTCACACTACAGATGAACATTGGATTGCTGACAGTGGTGCAAACCAACAAATCACCACCAATCTCGAGCATTTGACTCTGCAACAGCTTTCACTAGTCAAGACCAGGTTGCTGTGGGTAATGAACAAGGTCTGCAAATTCAAAACACTGGTACAATGCTTCTTCACACTCCTACCTCTAATTTGAAATTGAATCATGTTCTTCATTGTTCTTAGGCCTCTGCCAACTTGCTTTCCAATAATCAATTTTGTTTAGACAATCATTGCTATTTTATTCTAACTGGCACTCATTATTTTGTTAAGGATCACCACACGGGGGTGACACTATTGGAAGGGCGCAGTAGTGGTGGACTCTATCTTGTTAACTTGCAGTCGTTAGTTCTCAATAAACCTACTGCTATGGTAGCACTTGTAGGGGTCAAAGGTTCTATTTCATTTTGGCATTTTAGATTAGGACATGCTTCAAATTTAGTTGTAACTCACTTGTTGAGGAAACATTCATTGCCTTATGTAGGTAGGGCTGTAAAAAGACCGAACTAAACCGGTGGACCGGACCGGACCGGTTGTCCTGGACCGAGACCGGACCGGACCGAATGGAATTCGGTCTGGTCCGGTCCAAATTTTACATGGACTGATTAATTCCGGTCCGGTCCGGTCCAAAGGATTTCTCCCATTGGACCGGATCGGACCGGACCGAACCCCACATATATATATTTATATATGTATATATAAAAATAGTCTATAAATTATAATATTAATATTAATATAAATTAATATATTAATATATATTAACATATAATATATATTAACATATTAATATATATTAACATATTAATATATAATATATACTCTTATAATATTAACATATTATAATTTATTGGTTGACTAGTTGTAGTATAAAAATATAAATTATAATATATCTATATAGAATATTAGTAATAACTTATAAGTAATAAGTGTATTATTATTATTTAATATATTATTACTAATTTATCACTATTTACTAACATATAAATATATAATATACTAATGTAATATTGTTATTAGTTATAATTTACTAACATACTTAATATATAATATATACTAACATATTAATATATAATATATACTCTTATAATATTAACATATTATAATTTATAGTAGTTAAATTTGGGCCAAAAAAATATTTGATCATTGTAAAATTTTAAATTAAATTTAGCCCATTAAATCATATGGGGCACCCCTGGACCGGACCGGACCGCCCCTGGACCGAATTGGACCGGACTGGTATGTACCAAACTCCTGTTCGGTCCGGTCCAGGGTGAGATAATTCTTGGACCGAACAGAATCGGTCCACAAATTTCTCGGACCGGACCGGACCATTTACACCCCTATATGTAGGTTCTTTAAATAATTCTGAAATTTGTGAGCCATGTCAGCTTGGTAAAAGCAAACAATTGCCCTTTTCCCATTCAAATCGAATAACAAATTCTCCTTTAGAACTTATTCATTTTGATGTTTGGTCTTGTTCTACTAAATCTGTAAATGGTTGTTGTTACTATATTATATTTGTTGATGACTTTTCTTGGTTTACTTGGCTATGTCCAATCCAAAACAAATCAGATGTCTATGTATGCTTCCTCAAATTCAAGACTAATTGAAAACCAATTATCTTGTAAGATAAAGAGTTTACAAACGGATGGAGGTGGGGAATATATTTCCAAACATTTTCAGTCCTTTCTTGAAAGTAATGGCATTCACTATCGCATAACATGCCCACACTCCATAACAAAATGGTATTGTTGAACGTAAGCATAGACATGTCACTGAAATAAGTCTCTCTCTCATTGCACAATCCCATCTACCTATTACCTATTGGGTTGATGCCTTTTTAACAGCCTTTTTTGTCATTAACAAATATCCTACAGAGGTTCTTAACCATCAAACACCATTTTTCAAATTGTTTGGAACTCACCCAGATTACACACTAGTTTGAGATCATTTGGTTGTGCTTGCTACCCTTTGTTGAATCCTATTCCTCTCACAACCTTATGTTCCGCTCAAAGAAGTGTATTTTTATTAGTTATTCTTCCAACCAACATGGTTACAGGTGCCTAGATCCCACTTCTCAGAAAATTATTATATCACGACATGTGGTTTTTGATGAACTAACATTTCCTGCAAGGAACAACTCAAGTCCCTCACTACCAAGCTCCACTTCCACTATGGTTTCCTCTCATGGTAAGTCCTCTTTTATCCATTTTCATTCACTTATTACTTCTAATACAATTTCATTTTCTGGTGACTTTGGTTCATCCACTACCACCTCTGCCCAATTAACTTCCACACAATCTCAACCTAAATTCTCTTCCCCATCACCACAAAATTCCTCTCCTTTTCTCCCAGAGATATTCCCACAAATTTCATCCCCATCCGAGCCTACTTCTATAACACCTCAGCCAACTCAGTGTTCTCCTCTTAGAAATCACCTGATGACCACTAAATCCCAAACAGGGAATCTCAAACCTCGTGATTTTTCAGACTATCAAACCTTCTATTCCACTAAACATCCTCTCGAAGCACTTACCAGTGTTGACATACCATCTGAACCTAGTTCTTACAAACAAGTTTCACTGCTTCCTAAAAGGTGCAAGGCTATGCAAGAGGAATATGATGCCTTGATTGCCAATCAAACATGGAATCTCTGTCCTCCACCTTTGGGGCACAATGTCATTGATAAAAAATAGGTCTACAAGGTAAAGCAAACATCCACAGGTCAGGTTGATCTCCTTAAAGCCAGATTAGTGGCCAAAGGCTATAAGCAAGAATGTGGCATCGACTTTACTGACACCTTCAGTCCAGTCATTAAACCTTCCACTATTCAGGTTATTCTTGCTCTTGTTGTCCATTTTGATTGGAATGTGCGACAATTAGATGTTTCTAATGCCTTCTTACATGGCGTTTTACAAGAGGAGGTCTATATGAAACAACCTCGAGGCTTCATTCATCCAGATTTTCCATCATCTGTCTCTACAAGCTCAACAAATCGTTATATGGGCTTAGGCAGGCCCTAAGGGCATGGTTCCTACGCCTATCTCAATCTCTTTTACAGCTGGAATTTAATTCTTCACTAGTAGACTCATCTCTATTTGTCTACCATCGGGATAATGTTCATTTATTTATTCTTATCTATGTGGATGGCATACTTGTAACAGGCACACATCAAGCTCTCATTTTCTCTCTTATCACCAAGTTGCAAAGTGAATTCAAAATGAAGGATCTCGGCTCATTAAACTTTTTGGGGATTCAAGCAACTCGAGAGTCCACAGGGCTCCACCTCAGGCAGTCTAAATACATTGGTGATCTCTTACATCGCACAAAATTGATTGGAGCTAAGCCTTACAACTCTCCTTGCTCTTCTGGAATCAAGCTCTTGGCAAATGATGGTGAACCACTCACAGCAACTCAAATCACTGAATATAGACAAACAGTTGGTCCTCTACAATATTGCACTTTAACTCAACCCGACATTGCCTTCTCAGTGAATCAACTTTGCCAACACATGCATTTTCCAACTTCAACCCACTAGACTGCATCTAAAAGGGTTCTACATTATCTCAAAGGAACCATTGATCATGGACTATGGTATCCGAAGGGCTCCCTCAGACTTCAAGCATATTGTGACTCAAACTGGGAAGGGAATCTTGACAATCGGAGGTCCACTACAGGTTATGGTGTTTTTCTTGGCTCTTGTTTGGTGTCTTGGACTACTAAGAAACAAAGTGTTGTGGGATCTGGTGCGATTTTACAGACGATTAATGTGGCTCTCGCATGCCAACTGTGACACGTTCCGTAGCAAGCCGAATGACAGGTTCATCAATGGAAGCGCGGTTAGGATTCACAAGTCATTGTCGACCAAGCTAACGGACAAGTCAAGTTGGATTCACAAGTCATTGTCAACCAAGTATTGGAACTGTACGCCACCAAGAGCGAAAAGTTGAGGAAATATTTGGAGCAGGTGTGGGAAGTGCATGATCTTTTCTCATATTTTACCATAACTTAGGTCCCACGAGCAGATAATGAAATGGCAGACAAGCTGGCCAGGACGGCTTCAGGGATGGAAGTAACGCCCCTTCCTTGGCAAGTTGAAAGAAGAATCATTGAAACACCCGCCATTGGCGCGGAGATAGCGGCGTTAAATCGCGATTTTCCCGAATGGGCAAGCGGAATAGTAGAATATCTGGCAGCAGGCAAACTTCTGGAGGAATGAGATGAAGCACAGAAAGTAAGAAGGAAAGCAGCGAGATTCGTACTTATCGAAGGGATCCTTTACAAAAGATGACTCTCCACCCATTTCTTGCGATGCGTTTCCCCCCAGGAGGCACAAGGAATCTATAGGAATCATTCGGGGGGAAGAGTTTTGGCCAAGAAGGCAGTCAGAGCGGGCTATTATTGGCCCAACGCAATAAGGGATGCACAGGAATTTACCAAAAAATGCATCAAATGCCAAGAATATGCGCCCATACCCCACGCACCGCCAGAGGAGCTAACATCTATTACGGCACCTTGGCCTTTTTCTCAATGGGCCGTGGACCTAAAGGGACATTTCCCACTAGGTAAAGGTGGCGTGAAGTTCATGATAGTAGCCGTTGACTACTTCACCAAGTGGGCGGAAGCCGAACCTTTAGCGACTACTACCAGCAAAGCGGTGATACGGTTTTTATGGAAGAATGTTATCTGCCGATTTGGAATTCCCCACAGCAAAATAACAAACAATAGGCGGCAGTTCGACTCCGACCAATACAAAGAATGACGGGCTGAGCCAATCCATTGCCTTGATCTGCCATAGGAGCAGCAAAGAAAAGAGACGATAAGAGCAAGAAGCAAGAAAAAAAAAGAAGCAGAAATGAAAGGAACTTGATAGCAAGAGAATGCAGAAAAGCAAAATAAAAAGAGAGAGAGAAGAGGTATTTAAAGGAAACGAGTGTGGTATTCCAACAGATGAAGGTATAATGATCTGACATAAAAGCAGAAGTGTAACTGCCAAGTGAGAAGACAGAAGGACAGCACACACCTGATGATTCGCAGAAGGGAACGAATTCCCAGATTTGCCTTCGCGGGAAACCAAAACAGGAAAGAGTTGAATTCCCTACGCCTCAAGGTGAAGGGAATTCGCGGGGTAGCTGTAGGGTCTGTTTTGGCCTAGAAGCCCACCAACGATAAAAGCCCATAAGAAAGGAAAAATATACGGCGGGCCCAGCCCTGCAGAGTCCAAAATCCATACCAATCCATTTGCCACCTTTCACAGGATCTCATGCCGATACGTGATCTCATTAAACTCGGAAAGATATCTCATGCAGATACGTGATCACGATAATTATGGAAGATGTTACACAAGATATTCATCGTCCCGATGCCTATATATACCAGGTAAACCTCAACTATAAAAGGACGGACTCATTATTTTTCTCAAAAATACGTGATTATTAACTTAAGCATCGGAACTTTTCTAGGCGAAAGACCGCTGACTCTTCTTGGTTTTTCTTGCAAGTGAATAGGAACAGGAGGCCGGCGAGACACGTCCTCAACATCGATTGAGTACTGAAGCTGAATACCGTGCCTTGGCTTTTATTACAGTAGAAATGTATTGGATTCACATGTTTCTCAAAGAGTTATGCATTCCCCTTTTCATTCCTCCCACCATTTGGTGTGACAACATTGGTGCCTTTGCATTAGCTTCAAATCCCGTGTTCCATGCCCAGACCAAACACATCGAAGTGGACTTCATCCAGGAGAAAGTTCTTAACAAGGACATTCAACTTTAGTTCACTTCTTCTCATGAGCAAATAGCTGACGTAAATAGATTCTCAACCAACTAAATCAAGTTCAAATTCAAATCCTACAACAACTAACCAGAATATCTTGCTTCTACAATCTTCTTGATTTCTGTTATTTGTAATTTAAATTCAAATGTAAACAAACTCATGTACATTTATCATTATAAATACAACCTCAAATGTTGGCCTCGACACTTAAGCCAAACCACTTTTATACCTTTCATGTATTAGAGCATCTTGGGCCATGAGGTTTGTTTCTCTAACTTTTGTAAGCCCAAAGGTGAGCAACTGTTATCAAGGTTTTCCTCCACTAAAAGTGAGGATATTGTAAGAAGCTTTCCTCCACTAAGAAAAAAATAAAATAAAATATAGAGCTTGTTGTTAAGGATATTCATGGAACCGCATTTTTTCTCAAAACACACATAGACAAATTGTCCAAAAAGTAAGAGTATCAAACCTGAATTACGACAAAATGTGCATCTACAAAACCAAATTTCCTTGGAAGCTTCTTATTAGATTTCCATGAAGAATGGTCAAGCCGTGCCTTTCACAACAATTTTTTCATAAGCGTTTGTAGATATGTCAATATATGGAGAGAGAGAGAGAGAGAGAGATAGATGACCTTTGATCCTCTATAAATAAGTTATAAACATCAAACTTCGCTCGCATCCTTCCCATTTGCATCACTGTCTTTGGTATCCAATATGGAGTCTCCTAGCATTCCCAAGTTTACAATTCCTCTCTCTTGCTTCTTTACTCTTTTACTGTTTGCTACCACACTGAACTCTGTATTTGCTTCGAAAGTTTGCAACTTTCCGGCAATCTTTAACTTTGGCGCCTCAACTGCCGATACTGGAGGATTGTCTGCTGCCATCATGAGAGTCACACCGCCTTACGGTGAGACTTTTTATCACAGGCCTGCCGGAAGGTACTCCGACGGCCGACTCATCATTGATTTCATGGGTACGTACCTTGACTTTTAGCATAGCTCAGCTTATACTATATAGTAACTATTAAGGATCAGATTCTCATAGCCACTATTGTAGCCTACGGAACTTCAGTGAAATGGCAGAATGAATAGAATTTTGTTTTGTAAAATGTTGGAGAAAGAGATTCTGAATGCAGTATATCACCAGAATTCGTAGTACTAATAGGGCCATGAAGATCCGTGGACACACTTAACACGATAGAACAGCCGAGTAGCCAACCTAGTATCATGGGTTCTCCTGCAGCAAAACTATATAGAGCACCTCCGTAGAAGTAAGCTATGTTTCTGCAATTAAAACCAGTGCTTTTCGTCAATTTAATGGATGGATGGGGAAGAGTCAGGAGCGACATGAATTGTGAATAATAATAATAAAATAATTTAAATTAATATATTTTATTAGATCTTGAAAAATATGAGAGAAACAATTGTATAAAAATATTAAAAATTAAAAATATTATTATAATTATCTTTATTTTAAAATTTGAAAAAATTGTGTTTTTTTTTAAATTTTTAGTAAATTTAATAAAGTCATTATAATTAGATAAAAATTACGTATTTTAAAATTAAATAATATTTGTATTTAAATAACTTTTTTTAGAAAAAAAAAACTTTGAGAGGAGATAAATTTTCTAAACAAATCCTAAATGTAAACATAGCGTGTGGACCTCACTTGAGAGCCAATGGAAGTAGGGCACATTATTGGACTTTTGACCGAGTAGTACTGTTCCAAGGCACAAATCTTGCAGCAAATTTCCAAGTCCAACAACTGTATGGACAATGCTGGGTACTAGAAAAAGTTAATTCCCATTATCTTACATGATATGAATTATTCTCAATCGTTGATTTTGATCGAATGGTTACAGCAATGGGTCTTGGTCTTCCATATCTGAGTGCATACCTTGATTCCTTGGGAACTAACTTCACACACGGTGCAAACTTTGCCACGGCTGCATCCACAATCAGACTACCATCCAGAATTATACCTGCAGGTGGATTTAGTCCCTTCTACCTCGATATCCAATACTCACAATTTGTGCAGTTCAAAGACAGATCACAGATCATAAGACGACAAGGTAAAATGGATACCCCACAACTTGTTTTGATCCTTAACATAATTGGTTTTTTTAGAGACTCGTCAAGTCACTTTTGCTTATGCACTTCACTGTTGTGATTGATCGTATCATTTTCAATATAAAATATTTGTTTTGATCAATTATATCAGTGAAGTGTCCAAGTCATACGCAAAATGATTATATGTAGTATGACTTTTATAAAATATCTGTATCATCAACAACCTTTATGCTTTCAATTTAGCATTTGTTTATCTTGTAGGAGGAATATATGCGCATTTGATGCCCAAGAAGGATTATTTTCCTCAAGCTTTATACACATTTGACATTGGTCAGAATGATCTTAGTGAGGGATTCTTTGGTAACATGACTGTAGAGGAAGTCAATGCTTCTATCCCGGATATTGTTGACAAGTTCTCTCTTAATGTTAAGGTAAAAATTAAGACTATAATGGATGAGAAATATTACTTTTCATCTTAAATTTTATTGTCCTCATCACACTGATAATATGTTATATCTTAAGTTGTTACTTATTAGCTTATATATAAAATCACATAAAATGTTTCACTTCAATAAATGTGACGACCTTGTTTATTTTTACAAAACTTTTCAATTCATTTTTTTAAAATCTCATATAAAAAATAATACTAAACAAAATATACTCTAATATTATTTTATTTAATTTTTAATTTTTATCTCAACTCATTTCATTTAATCTCATTTGCGAAAATAAATGAGACAGGCTGGATAAGGCTAACCTACTAGTCCAAATGAATAAAGAATAGAAAGAAGAAAAACAGAAAATCCAGTTTTGTTTCTGTTGATGCTAATCAAGTGAAATGAATGATGATGTAGAATATATATAAGTTGGGAGGTAGATCATTTTGGATCCACAATACTGGACCAATTGGTTGCCTTCCCTATATTTTGGCCAATTTTCCATCAGCACAAAGGGACAGCCATGGCTGTGCAAAACCTTATAATGATGTTGCTCAGTCTTTCAATCACAAGTTGAAGGACGCCATTGTTCAACTCAGGATCGATCTTCCTTCATCTGCAATCACATATGTAGATATCTACTCTGTCAAGTACTCTCTTTATAGTGAACCACAGAAATACGGTAAGTCTTATTATGACTAATAATACCCACACAACACATTTTACGACATATCTCACAACACATGTTTTGAAGTGAAGGTATTTTTATAAAATGATGTTATTTTTATATTATATTTTATTAAACTACCCTTCATTTTAAAACATGATTGTATAATATATTGTGAAAAATTATGTGTTTATCATTTTTCATAATAATAAGAAGGGTCGTTCTCTTGTCAATGTTTTATTGGCTTTACGCACGGTAAAAACATGATTGTATAAAAACCCATGTTTATTCATGTTCGGGTTGAGAAATGTGCAGGATTTGAGCTTCCACTAGTTGCCTGTTGTGGTTATGGAGGAAAGTACAACTATAGCAGTAGTGTTGGGTGTGGAGGAACAGTGACTATGAATGGAAGTCAAATATTTGTTGGTTCATGTGATAACCCTTCAGTCAGAGTAAATTGGGATGGAGTTCACTATACTGAGGCTGCCAACAAGTTCGTCTTTTCTCAGATTTCGACTGGAGCGTTTTCAGATCCACCTGTAACCTTGAAAATGGCATGTTACCAAGTTTAAATTCCTATACACACATTATATAAATATATATATAGATATATATATATATATATATTTGCATGCATAAATAAAAGGAGAAATGATAGTATAAGCTCAAATAAATAAGTTTGTGCAAGCATTTATAAAAAAAAAAAAAATGCACCTCATCTTCAAAAAGTATAAAAATAAAAATCATTCTTTTTTGTTTTGTGAGATCTACCTTTTTACAAAGAGCTTACATGAAATCTGTCTATTTAAATTTTGTACTTAGTATTACTAAAAAATATATACTAATGCTAGTATGTCCACTAAGTTTAACACTTTTTTTTTAAATTTCATGGATTTTATTTTATTTTATTTTACTTAATTGTTAAGGAAGTGATTATTAATATTTTTTTATATTTTTTAAAATGTTTGAAAATGATAAAAAAAATAAGAATAAAATAAAAAGATGAATTATGCCTAACGGTGACCTAGAGCGGTAAGCTCCAGACGGCATTGTAGCAGTACTAAAAAAATAAGCTTGAAGGAGGATTTCGTGGTAGGCCACATTATTTAATAAAAAGACGGTTTATTATGTATTTTTTTCTTGATGAAACCATGTCTCAATTTTCCTCTCTCTCAATTTCATAACCCTTAGCCTGACCTTCCTCTCGCTCTTCATTTTGTGCTCAGATTGAGAGTAGTGGAAAAACGATTTCATATGTTCCTATTTTTGGCTTCTAAAACGAACTCAACACTCCTTAATCGCAAATCAATTTCATCTGTAAGGGGGTTTTTCCTCCCCATAGCCCAAATGATGGGCCTAAGAAGAAAAACTAAGGGAATAGGGTGGAAAGGTCCAACCCAACAAGATCAGCCCATCGGCCTTACTTTGATGGAAGCTAGTGGAACTCACACCTGAATGGCCTTAGACCCACGAGAGAAACACCTCTTGATGTGACCTCTACGTAGGAGTAGGCGACATAGCAGGACGAGACTCGTTACCTTTAGACTCTCTCAACACTAAGCTTATGAGTATTTGTTCAAGTAGGGGGCAGGAAATGAGAAGTCATTGATTTCCTAACAAGTATTTGTTCAAGTAGGGGGCAGGAAATGAGAAGTCATTGATTTCCTAACAATAGGATATTAACGAGTTATCAAGGACGTCTGCAGAATAAAACAAGTAAGAAAGTCACGACGTATTAATGATATCACTTTCCTAATATGCACATCGCCTTAGTGGCGTTGCCGCAGAAGCTACACCTATTAAATGACTATGATAAAGTGAATAGCTTAAAGAAAATGAGCTCCATACAATTAATCACACCCAAGATCCTAGTAAAAAAACTGAATTTTAAGTATGAAAAAATTCTTTGAACTCTCTTAATTAAAATACAAACTCTCAAAACAATATACTAACTGAAGTATTGAAGAGCCACTGATCTCATCAAGGGCCCCACCCTCCGTGTCTTCTTTGTGTTTTTAGAACCAGCCTACAAGATTCAAATTGCTGAAATCTGACTTAAAAGCGCATGAAACACGACGTCTATTTGGAAGTCCTTACTAATTAGGTTTCAATTCAAGGTGCTAAAACTTCTCCTTTTTCCCATTGAAAATCCTAAACATGTTTTTTTTTCTAACTCCTATTATTGGCCTTGTCGCATCCAAGTCCTTCTCTTTATACCACACAAGCACTTGGATCTAACGTGCGTTTGGTAACTTTGGTTTTCTTGGAGAAGATCAAATGCTTTCGGTGGAAGCCAGTTTTTCTTGGTCTTGTTTCTAACTTTGTTTCTAACGTCCTGGCTTTTCAATTCTTCTACAAGATAAATGTCTTTTTCTTTTTTTTTTTTCTTTTTTTTTTTGCAAAAAATTAGTATCATATGTCCAATAATAACCCAGTCTCAAGTTTATTAATAATTTTCACTTGTGAGAGAGAAAAATCGTGATTAGAACCTGATACTTGAGTCGCATAAAAAACATACAATTAAAATACACACAAGCATCTAAAAATGCCACCAAGCTTATTACTAGAAACATCACTGCCTTATTTAATCTATACAATGAATAATCAAAGACCCAAAAACTATACGAAAAAATAACCAACGCTAGCGGACGAAAAAAATTCGTAACAATGAATGGAACCCAGCGCAGCTCCTAGCCATCCACTGTTCCAAAACCAGCATCTCACCGACCAACAATTCAAAGATTAGGCAATCCATTTCGATCAAGACAAAATTCCTTTTAGCAACATAGGATTAATATCAGGAAAAATATCTTGCACACAGCCACTGCTACCATTCTTTGCAAGCCAATCCGCAGCTGTATTTCCCTCTCTAAAAATATGTTGAACTCAAATATTCATATGCTTAGTGATAGTAAGAATTTCCTTCCCAAAAATCCTCTAAATACCCCATTACATCTCCCATTTTTCAACTAATTCACAATCAAAATATAGTCCATTTCAATAATAAGATACCGGATATTCCACCGCTTACACCAACGCCATCCAAATAAAAGACTCAGTAGTTCAGCTCTATTATTTGTACCAATTCCAATGTATTCAGAATAGGCAAATATCAGCTCTCCTTCATAATCTCGAAGCACTCGACCTGAACTTGATTCCCTCGGATTATTAAGACTACTTACGTCAACATTCAATTTCATCCAACCCACCTCTGGCTTTGCCCAAGAAACATGAAAAATTCTTTTCGGCTTTGAAGGAACTAGAGGCAGCTTTAGATCCTCCAGAATAACCACATCTTACAAGGCAAATGTCTTACCGTATTCAATTACTCAAAGGTTACAAATATGCTATAAATTCAAAATTTAAGGAATTAAAAAAGCTCTCTTAAATTCCTGGCGGTTACAATTGCTAATAGAATCCAAAATTAAAAACAACATCGTAAAAGCATCATTCAAAGCAATAACATTACAAATCATATCTTTGCCGCAAATTTTTTAACCAAAGTTTTGTCACTGTTATTGAACGCAGTACTCTTAGATTTATGTTCAATTGTGCGAGCCAACTTCCGGAATGGCCATTTAATAATTTGTTGGCTCTGTTTTCTGCTGTGTTTTGTTATGGTTTTCTTGTAAATGAAAGAAAATTGAAAGGAAATGTATAAATAAAGATTACTTAAATCATAAAGAACTCAACTGTTAGCATGCAGCCTCGTTCTTTCTCTTAATTTCTTCTTTTCCTTTCAATTTTCTTTCATTCACAAGAAAACCCATGACACAACATAGCTAAAAAATTTGAGCAAACAAACTATTACATGGCTTTTTTTTCTTTTTTTTTTTTGATAACATGGCTATTTGGAAGAATGAAGACGTGTATATGTATGTGTATATATATATACTAGGTAGGTGCAACCTGCAAAGCATGTTTACGTAATTGGATGAAATAGTTGTTTTACAAAATATTGATTAATGAACAATTTAACGCATAAAAAAAAAGAGCAAATCTAAGTACATATTTTCAGATAATAATAATTTAGTCAAGCGGGGCACTGACTGTTTTAAGCAAATAATTTTACTTTTCTTTACTTATCTAATGAGTTCTGGGAAGACAACACTGTTACTGGCTTTGGCTGGAAAGCTTGACCCAGATCTGAAGGTGAATATAAACAACACAACAGATTAAACAATACCACATATAGGGACAACATACCTGCATTTTATCATTGATTTTGAATAAGAATCATGTAATATACTAGGTACTAATTCTAAAAATCATAAAAAAATCAGAAGAAAAATAAGACTAAAGTTAAACAAAAGCAACCCAGTAATACTAATTACAACATATTTCATTATAAAACAAGAAAGAAAATATAAAACCCGAAAAATAAATTGAAGGTACTGAAAAAGAAAAAACAAAGAACGAGAAAATAAGTCTAGTGGGAGGTCGTAGAGGCAACAGATTCAAAACCAAACTTGAAGCAACAGATTCAAAACCAAAATAAGTCCGGTTACAACACCAGTAACCACTCAGTTCTCTATATAATCGTCACCATATCTTTTTTTTGTTTTGGGGGGAGGGTTCCAAGTCAAGTTCTGAAATTATTGTTCATTTACATAAAATTCATCAGCATCATCTTTATATTCAAGGGATTGAAAAACTTGTGTAGTTTACAAGAAGCTTGGCATGCAAAGATTTAACCGGTGGCTCTAAATATTTGAAATCATTTGGCTTGTCAACAAAATATAATTAAATACGTCAAATAACTTCTCTTAGCAAAGTGTCTCAATAAGGTTAGATTCATTCAAACAGGGAACACACACACACAAAAAAAAAAAAAAAAATAGTATTAGTGCAAGAGAAATTCCTATAATAGAAATAAATTTGTGTAAGAATATTTATGTCTAACTACAAACAAAGTGAAGTATTAAGTATTGGCAAACGATAATACCTTGTTGGTGCTATCAGTAGGGACCGTAATATCAGTAGGGACCTCAGTATCAGTAGGAATCACGCTATGTTGTGATTCACTTGCTATGGAACTCTGCACAATTATGACTTATATATAATTTTTACCAACCAAACTAGGAAAAGAGAAGAAACAATATGGATGCTAGCATAAACTAAGGCCATAAGTTTTCAAAACATGATAGACATAATTTTGCAAACCTCCTGCATTCTTCTACTTTTGACTTTGTTAGTGTCTCCACGTCGGTCTTTCTTTGACTGTTTTCTTTTTATACAGTTTTCGATTGTTGAAACTCTTCGTGTTGTTGGTAGCCTCCCTTTGTGCAATACCCCGTACTCGTAGGGGTCGAGGAGTCCAACCTGTTTGGTATAATCTGTCCTCAACTACAAATAATGTCTCCGACCATGTTCAAAAAAATATATTTTCCACATTCCAATCTATATAAAAATGTCCATCAAGTCATAATTAAAAAAATGAATAATCATAAACGAGAGGGTTCCCATTCTCCTAATAATCTTAACAATAATGAATAAATAATATTCTAAAATCTAATGAACTAGAAATAGAACATCTAGAATAAATAATAATTGTTTTCCCATTTATTGAGTGGCTCTAACTGCTTAAACTTTATCAAAAACTCTATTCTTGGTCCTCTATTGGAACACCCACATCATCTGAAAAGCATATGAGATAAGAGGTGAGTTTTTCCATAACTCAGTAAGCGAAGAACTTATTCAACCGTGTAAACATGAGCATTTACCAGGTAATAACGTATGGAACAAAACATTTTTATGCATAAAGAAAACAAATGATTTTCAAAACAATTAAATCATAATGTACTTTGGCATAACAAATCTGAGCATCATCACTATATCAAACGGAGTATCTCACAAAGCAAATACCATATCTAACCCTTGAGGTAGGATTGTGCAAACTCCACTGGCCAAACCAGGCAGAAACAGAGGTGAAACTTTCCCTTATTTGTTCTCGAAGCCCTAAGTGTACACACAGGAAAACCCACAATAAACCACTTTGTTTCCAAAGTGGGTGCACTCAGATATAGGAAATTGGTACCAATCCAAACGGAATAGAGACAGAGCAGAGATAGAGTCAAATACTAACCAAAATACTATGCCAAAGGTTTTCAAAGTCATTAAAGACACATAGTTCCAAACTATTTTCAGAATAAAGCTTATATAAATAAAACATAGTCAATGCAATCAAGGCATAATTTTTCTCAAATAGACAAAAACGCTCTTTTTCACATTTCAGAAAATATCATAACAAAAAGCAAGTTCATGTCTACACAACGCATAACAGAAATATTTTTCCTTCTTTCATATAAGCTTCATGAGTAATGCAAATAATTGACTAAGGTTGGTTTTTCTCAAGTTTTCATTTCATAACTAACAAAAGTACAAATTCTCAAAAAGTCAACCTCAGTCCTCTTTTGGTATAAAATCGAGCATACGAACCCTGCTTATCTAACTCCTGCAGCGAGTTATCAAAACTTTAAGTCCAACCTCTAAGAGTTTCGTCACCTATTCATAAAAATATTCCTCGATGTTAATGACCACTCCAAAAGGCTTTAATCTGAAAATTATAAGTTAAACTACGCCGCTTGCCTAAAATCATAATTTCTAGCAAACAAAGTCCAAGCAACTAGCCACCCAAAATTATTTAATAGCATGAACAATGTCTCCAAATTAAAATCGCTAACAAACAAATTGCCTCAATCTCCTTAAACAAGCGTTTATCATTCAGAACGGCTAGAATTACAAAAACAATTTCTAGCAACTACACATCAATTCTATCTATCATGTATTAACTCAGAAACCTTCTAAATCCGTAGCTATAACAACACAACACAGCAAAAAGTACTCAACAAAAATCTGGATAGCCATCGGAAATACCATTCAATACCGATTTAGTATTTCAGCATTAAAAGTAGTATTCAACCAAGGTGCATACGTTTAAAAAAAAAATTCAAAATTTCCTCAAACCCACAAAATTCAGCAACAACCCGTCCACTTCACCTGTCATGAACCACCCAAACCATCTCCATTCCGATTAGAATGGTACAAGACAGCAAGAACAAAAATGGCCGTGTAACCCGATAATATTCCCAAGCATACCCTTCAGAAATCTACTCAGTAAATTAATCGAATCTTCAAAACAAAACATACAAGAGGACCCTCTATTCAGATTCCATGAGTCTTACCTGAAGAGAACTACAACTGCACGAAAACAAGGCAACAAACCGGACGAAAACAAGGCAATAAAGAACCGAAATCTTGCTTCTCTATGCTCGACTTCACCTACTGGAAATACACAAATTTTCAATGATTAAATGTACCAAAACCGAAACCCATGGATAGAAGAAAACGTAGGAAGAAATTAGAAAAACTTACCGTGATTCTTGCAGCGAAATCGAAACCAGAAGGGGTTTACGGAAGGAAGGAGATCCAAGCAGGGTAAAACGTCATATGGAGAGAGAGAGAGAGAGAGCTTTTCATCTGAAACAAATAACCACCGAAAACGTGGTTTGGTGCGAGAGAAATTGAGAGCTGCGAAAAACAAGGGAGGAGAAACCGTCGGGGCAGGAGAAGGGAAGAAAAGAAAGGAAAAGAAAAGAAAAGGAAAGAAAGAAAAGGGACGGAAAACAACTTACAAGAGGTGAAACATAGTCGTTTCCGAGTGCTTTGGGTTGGCTGAACCAGGTATGGGCCTGGGCCTGGGCCTGGGTAGTGGGCTTGGGCCCGGGTGTTATACTTTGCCCCTCACAACGGTTGGACTATGTACAATCTTACCCTTTAATGCAGGAGTGTCTGTACTTGGTATGTTAACTGAAGGCCTTAAGTCACGTATAGCCTTTTTTACCCCAAGTAAATACTCTACCATGTTTGAGTAATGTTCCTCACTTGTTGATAAATCTGGTGCTACTTCACAAAACAACCTCATGAGATGCTCATGCCTTCGTGCATCGGGATTGTCACGCAAGTCGTCATAACTACTCTTAATAAGAGTGTATTTGCGTTTCAAGTCTTTTCTCCAACGATCCAAAATGTACTTGGTGGGCAAGGATGCATCCCTCTTATGAAGTCTATACACAGCAAATGCATGTCTACACAAAATTCCTCGAGTCTCAAACAATGCACATGTGCATTTTACTTTGATCTCCTCGTTGTTAAGGTATACGGTGAGTTTGACGTCTTTAACAAAGTTTTCAATCTGTACAGTGTCTAAGACCTCATACGTGGAGATCACACCCTCCATTTTCACAAGTGAGCAATTACAATATAGCATTCCCATCACTTCAGATTGCACCTCCTTGAATTTAGCATTCGTATACACACTTTTAAACCGTTTTTCTATGACGGTAAATGAAAGACATGGTATTGTTGCATTGCATGAGGCGAAGTCAGCGGCTTATTCATTCTCACCTTTCTTCCTGAGGGCATTGTCAAATTGGTCTACAAAGTCTTTCAGTGTGGTACCCGAATTCATGAAGCCATCAAAGAATGCGTTCATACTTTTGCTTCTTTGTGTAGTATTCATCTCAGCCCAGAACACATCTTTTAAAAAAATTGAAACCCAAAATGAGCGTTCACTATATAAACCACTTAACCATGCATTGTCTTCAAGTTTGTATGCATGAATTAGCCTATTCCAACTCTCTTCAAATTCCTCACATGTTTGGGAGTCGTATAGACAATCTTGAATGCTAGATTTCAGGCCGTAGTTATACATTGCATGTGATGCAAGTTTCTCTGGGAGTTTTTTCATGATGTGCCATAAACAATATCTGTGTCTAGTTCCTGGAAAGACAATTTCAATAGCGCTTTTCATGGCACAATCTTGGTCAGTTATGATCGCAACTGGAGCTTAACCATTCATACACTTCAACCATGTATGAAATAACCACACAAATGATTGCGTATCTTCACTGGATAGTAATTCTGTAGAGAAATATAGATTGAAGAAATTGCACTGATAGAATGGAGGAAATCGTCACTTACATTTGAATAACAAATTTGGCTGTTAAATAGCCTTACAGAGAACTAAAATAAAATTGAAAGTAATAACATAGCCCACGTTTCATAACTACTATAATGTGATAGAAAGACTAAATCAACAAGTAACAGACATCCCAACATAAAAGGAAAATACATACATGATAATAACTGACCACTTAAACAATACAATAAACATAAATCAACATTTCCTCCCTTAAAATAAATGCTGCAAGCTTTAGTTTACATGAGATTCAGAACAGATTCCCAAATGTATTCACAGCTTGACAAAAGTGTTTTGCTTGAGTGGTTTTGTCATTATGTCAGCTAACTAATCTTGCGTATTACAGTGTACCAATTCCATAGTTCCATCCTTTGTAAGATCTCGAAGAAAATGAAAACGCACATCAATGTGTTTGCTTCGACCATGCATTACTGGGTTTTTTGAGAGCTTGATTGTAGAGCTTCTATCACACAAAATAATACATGTCTTGCCTTGATTTTGATCTAGCTTTCTTAACACCCTTTTTAACCAAACTGCCTGACAAGCACATGAGATTGCAACAATGAATTCTACCTCTATGGTGGATAAACTCACTACAGGTTGTTTTTTTGATGACCAAGAAATTGCGCCTGAACTCAATAAGAAAACATAACCTGAAGTTCTCTTACGATCTTCTAAATCTCCAGCATAATCATTGTCAGTATAAGCAATAAGTTCATCATCTCCACCCTTCCTATAGAAAATCCCAAAATCAGAAGTTCCTTTCAGATATCGCATCACTCTTTATGCTGCTTGCATGTGTAATTCAGTGGGATTCTCCATATATATACTAATCATACTTACTATAAACATTAGGTCTGGTCGTGTAGCAGTGAGATACATGAGACTCCCTATAATCTGTTTATAGTAAGTTTTATCAACTTTAACTCCTCATCTTTCCCAAGTTTGCAGCCAAGAACAATAGGATTGAAAACAGAGTTGCTCTTATCCATTCCAAACCTATGCAGTACCTCCAAAACATATTTCTTCTGACTAATAAAAATACCATCAGACTTTTGCAACACCTCAAGCCCAAGGAAATACCTCATCTTGCCAAGATTAGTCATATCAAACTCATGCTTCATTGAAAGTTTAAACTCTTCAAACATTGATTCATCATTTCCAATAAAGATTAGATCATCCACATACAAGCTTACAATCAAAAATTTACCTTCCTTGTTAATCTTGATGAACAGAATGTGCTCATAATCACATTTCTCAAAAACTTCTTTCATGAAATAAGCTTCTATACAACTGTACGAAGCACGGGGTGCTTGTTTAAGTCCATAAAGTGCCTTCCTTAGCTTGTAAACTTTTTACTCACTTCCTTTCTGTACATAACCGCAAGGATGTTCTACAAAAGCTTCTTCACTCAATTCACCATGTAAAAAGGTAGATTTCACGTCTAGTTGATAAATGGGCACCCTCTTTAAGTACTACCAAACGAATTGTCTCCATTCGCGCCACAGGTGCATAAACTTCAGTATAGTCTACTCCATATTGCTGTGCATAGCCATTTGCTACAAGCCGAGCTTTGTGATTTTCTATTTTCCATTTTCATTCAACTTAGTTTTATACACCCACTTTACTCCAGTTGTCTTTCCTCCCTTGGGTAATTCTGTTAATTCCCAAGTCTCATTTCTGTTTATTACTTCCATTTCTACATCCATGGATGTTCTCCATTTGTCACTTTTTACAGCTTCTTCAAAATGAATGGGATCAGCAACTGTGAACATGGCACTTTCCCCTTCATTTTTTGCATCAGAAAGTCCCTCTCCTGTTTCATAATTTCTCATCCAAGTATGTGCTCTTCGATTTCTAGTTGCAATCGAGTTTTGAGGGCTATCTGTGTTCTGAATTAAAGAACCTGTCCCAGTATTTTCAGCATCAACTGTACTGCTTGCTGGATTGTCTTCTATATCAGGATCAGAATAAGTGTCACTTCTTTCCTCATTCTCAATTACTTCTTCTTCAAAATCACCCCATTCTAAATCACATATAGTCACTTCCTCATACTTCTTATCCCACTCCCAGCTCTTGTCTTCCTCAAATACAACATCCCTACTAATTATGATCTTTTGTGAAATAGGATCATTCAATCTATAAGCCTTTGATTCTTCACTGACTCCTAATAAAACACAATTGAAGCTCTTATCATCAAGTTTAGTTCTTTTATTGTCAGGCACACGGACATGAGAAAGACAACCAAACACTCTAAAATAATCAACTGAAGGTTTAATTTTACTCCAACCTTCTTCTGGAGTTTTGTTTAGCACTGCAAAAGTGGGACTTCGATTCAAAACATGCACAGTCCAGTTAACTGCTTCAGGCCAGAAGGACTTCGGGATTTTCTTTGCTAAAAGCATACTTTGAACCATGTTCATAATTGTTCTATTCTTTCGTTCCGCAACTCCATTCTGTTGTGGCATATATGCAGCTGTTAGCTGTAGTCGTATACCATTTTTATCACAAAAATGGACAAATTCTTGGGATGTAAACTCGCATCCTCGATCAGTGTGTAGACTTCTCATAAAACAGTTTGTTTCTTTCTTAACATGAATCTTAAAACTTTTGAAACAACCAAAAGCTTCTGATTTTTCCACCAAAAAATAAACCCATGTTTTTCTACTAAAATCATCAGTGAAAGTGAGCAGGTACCTTTTCTTGCTGTTAGAGATGAGTTTAATTGGTCTACAAATGTCTGCATGCACCAATTGAAGGATTTCTGCAGCTCTCCAATTGGTCTTCTTAGGAAATGGATTCCTGTGTTGTTTCCCTGTCAAACAATCTTTGCATAGCTTCGAAGGAGGTTGGAAATTTGGCAAGCCATTCACCATTTCTTTTTGTTGAAGAGTCTTTAATCCTTTAAAACTCAAGTGTCCATATCGACAATGCCAAAGCTATTCAATGTCTTCAGTGTTTGTGTTAAAACAGGTGATGCTATAGGTTGGGATATAGCATGCAGAACAAACATTCTATTGGAAGTCATTTTCGTATCCATAATCAAACCTTTTTGAGAATGAAAGACTTTACATTTGCCATGTTGAAACAAAATAGTAAGTCCCTTTTCCTACATTTGTCCAATACTGAGCAAATTATTCTTCAATTCAGGTTCATAAAACACACATGTAATGATCTGTATGAGACCATTTACATGCAACCTGACATTTCCCTTTCCCAACACAGCCATGCTTGTATTGTTGCCCAACTTCATAAAGTCTCGAAAAATACCATCAAAGTCTAAGAAATAATCTTTGTTTCCACATATGTGATTGCTGCAACCAGAATCAAGAAACCACATGTCTTCTCGACTGACTTTGTTGGTATCCACATATGCCATCAACAACATTTCTTCCTGATTCTCTGCATACCTTGCTTCTGTGTTCTTGTTTGGACATTCCCATGTAAAGTGTCCTAGCTTGTGACAGTTGTAACACTCCACTGCGGCCTTATCAAAAGACCTATTGTTGCGTCCTCTTCCTCTTCCTCTATGGTTTCCATGACCACGACCTCTTCCTCCTGAGGAATCTCCATGAGTGATCTTCAAAGCCTGCTCTTCAACATGCGAACTCATGCGTTGTTCATGTACAATTGACTACTTTGCAACTCATCAATAGTTAAAGTATCGATATCTTTAGATTCCTCAATAGAACAGACAACATAATCAAATTTTGAAGTCATGGATCTTAAAATCTTTTCAACAATAGCAGTACTTCCCTTATCTTCTCCATTTGCTTTTATCTTGTTGGCTATAGTAAGAGTGCGAGCGAAATATTCATTCACAGTTTCTCCAACCTTCACGTGAAGAATTTCAAATTCCTTTCTAAGAGCTTGCAAGTTTCCACATTTCACTTGTGTTGTTCCTTGATATTTCTACTTCATGGAATCCCAGATATCCTTTGCAGATTTCTTGTTAAGAATTGTCTCTAGAATAGAACGATCTAATGCTTCAAATAGATAGTTCTTAGTTTTCAAATATTTCAACTGTTGATCTTTAAAATGTTTCTTCTATGCATTAGTGAGAGAAACACCTTCTGCTACTACAGGAATGCCATTTTCAACCAGGCCCTAATACTCCTTTGATCGCAGGAAATTTTCCATGAGCATCGCCCAATGATCATAGTACCCATCAAACTTTGAAACTGCTGGTTGTACAAATGAACCTTCTGTCGTTATCCTGCAACTAAAACCACTCATAGAAGACTGTTGCTTTTAAATAATCTAGCCCCTGTGATGGGGCTCTGATACCAATTATAGAGAAATATAGATTAAAGAAATTGCACAGATAGAATGGAAGAAATTGTTACTTACATTTGAATAACAAACTTGGCTGTTAAATAGCCTTACTAAAAACTGAAATAAAACTGAAAGTAATAACATAACCCATGTTTCATAACTGCTATAACGTGGTAGAAAGACTAAATCAACAAGTAACAGACATCCCAACATAAAAGGAAAATACATACGTGATAATAATTGACCACTTAAACAATACAATAAACATAAATCAACAAATCCAGCACCAAGACGTATAATTTGACCATGATGATTTACCCCAACAAAAGGTGCAAATGGCATTCCATACCTATTAGTCAAATAAGATGAGTCATAGGTTACAACATCTCCAAAGTATAGGTATGACGCCCTACTCCGTGCATCAGTCCAAAATACTTTCCGCAATCTTTCCTCATCATCTAAGTCAATAGAGGCATAAAAACCATCATCCATATCACGCATCATATCAAAATAATCAAAAAGTGCCATGACACCTCCTTCCCCTAGGCGAAGGCGTCTCGCCCTGTTAATAAAATTTCTACAGTCTTTCTCAGTAAACTCAAGTTTCTAAAATCCTCAGGCCTCAACAACAAAAGAGTTATAATTCTTATTCGGTGGTACTCCCTCTCTATCATTAACTTCCATCCTCCACTTGGCGATTGAGTCTATTTTTCGATGACATCTCAAGTACCTAGATCTCTGTGGGCTCAACAATCCGTGATTGTGTGTAAGCTCTATAGTTGTCAGACACCACTCACCATTAACCAACCGGGCATTGATCCTGGCTTTGCAATCTATTTTTGTTGTTGGACATGGTTTTGACACATCAGTTCATCTACTTTTATGTTTTCCACCGCGTGCACAACCAATAGTAATGTATTTCATTGTCCCATCCGACTCTCATTTTGTTCTCTATGTCACTACTCCAAACCCTGCTTGCTTTGCATAGCACTTGTAGTATGCAATTATAGCATGTTCAACCTTAAAAATCATTCCAGACTTCGGGCCATCGACCACCTCAACTTCAGATTTTTCTGCATTTGTCTCCTCATTAATATGCGTCTCAACCTCCACATGGATCTCCTCTTCTGGTTCATTAATAATAATAACATCGTTATTTTAGTTGACAAATACGAAACAATCAACATTTACATAATAAAACATAGCAAAACATCACCCACCATTTTCAAAAGTAGCATATGTTTGTTGCTCAATACGATGTTTGCTTGAGTCTTTACAGGTACCTTCTTTTGTTACAATATTGACATCCTCAGTTCCACTCTCATGTATTGGTTTTGAAGTCTTCGCCTCCCCACTTTCTACAAAGTGCTCAACCTTGCTTGAAGTTCCCACGCTAGATAAACCTAGGTAATTTTCTTTACTTTTAAATGGTTGGATATACGGAGGCTACACAAAGTTAAAAAAAATATTGTGAATAATAATATTCCATATGCACTTCTAACTCAAAATGGCATTAATTTACCTGACTTCCCCATATGTAGGGATAAGTGGTTGTAGGAGTCATTGGCTCATGTGAATTTGGATGGGTAGTAGGTGTTGAAGGTTTATCTTCTCCTTTGTCCATTCTGCTTGTTGACCTATGAAAAGAGGATCTGATTTAAAACAAGTAAAGACAATGGAATTGCAAAGCGAACAGGATTCTATGGTTTTTTTACGTGAACAAGAAACCCCAAGCTAGGAATATAGTTGTTTCTTTCAATATTGCAAAAATCGAAGTTGGCATATATCGAATGAAGCATGTAAGAAACCATAAATATTTCCAGATTAACAATCATAGCATAAATCCATGTATATTTATTATTTCCAGATTAAAGTACAGAACTTGAAAAAATTCCATGGGTTGAATCTTCAATATAAAAATCAAAATGCATTGAAAAAAAAAATTCTAAATGCATTGAATCTTCAATATAAAATCAAGAATTCCATGAGTTGAAAATTTCATATAAATGAAAAAATCGAAATGCATTGAATAACTCCATTTTCCTGAGTTAAATCTTCACTTACAGATGAGGATGCAATATGTTATTGAAGAAGACCTTTAGAGGGGGAGGGATAGAGAGAGATGTTGGGAATCTGGGCTTCCAAATTCCCCCCACCAGGATCTACTTTTAACAGAATAATAGAAAAAATAGAGAAATAAATACAACACAAGAATTTACGTGGAAAACTCCAAAACAGGAGAAAAACCACCAGACCCAGAGAAGAAAATACACTATGTGAAAAATTGTTACAATCACACAATTTTTCTCCTCACCCCAACGACACCCACAAAAACTTCTCCCACTAGTGAAACTCTAACTTTCACCTCTCTTCCTTTTACATACAAAAAGGACAATAGAAGAATTTTACTAAAGTCAAAAGTTACTAGATAAGTTTCTGACTGGTGTGTTTAAACCAAGGAGGCTAGGTCTTCTTATATAACATTTGAGACCTTACTCTTCCTTCACTCCCAACCCATGTGGGACAAGGAAAAGAAGCAATCCCAACAATCTCCACCTTGCGACTTTGACTGATCCCACAGCCATGCTCCACCGCAATGAGGATCTTCATAGCTTCCGCTATCATGCTCCACCATAAAAGCATAACCACTCAGAATAAACCAATTCCAAGCATTTCACTTTGGCCCATGTCGAAAATAACCTTGCTAAAAAATTATGGTGCAACTCCCACGTTTGGCTTTCCTGGAAGTTCATCAGCCATCGACATGAATTTCCACCACACACCTTGCATCAATGCCAAACCAATGCCCGTGTGTAAACTTGTGGAACAACTAATATTAACACATCCTCTATCATGGCAACTTTGGGATTAGCGACATGCCATGAGGATGTACATGTCTCCTTTTAACAGAAGTCATCTTCTGTAGAGAGAGACACGATGTTAGTTTCATTGTCAGTATCTCCATTTACTGACTTGGAGCCTCTTGCCGAACCTGTTCCACCTCTTGGACAATTTCTTTTGACGTGCCCAGGTTGTCCACACACCCAGCAGACTACTTTCTTCTTCATAGAGTTCTTTCTCTTCCAATCACCAGCTGCCACCATTGCTAAGTTCTCAAGTGAACCATTACTTCCACTACTTAGCCTTTTTTCTTCAGAAAAACGTTTACTGGTAACTTCTGAAAAAATTATTTTCTCCTTCCCATGTATTAAAATAGGCTTCATATGCCCATAGGAAGATGGAAGAGACCAAATCAGCCTCAAGGCTTGATCCTCATCGTCAATTTTAACTCCAATAGATTCCAGCTCAGAGACAATACCATTGAGAACACTTAAATGATCTGAAATAGTCGTACCTTCACTCATCCGCAGTGTATGAAACTGCTCCTTCAGGTATACTCGATTCGAGACACCCTTCGTCTGATACAACTCTTCGAGCTTTTTCCAGAGTCCCTTTGCTGTAAATATTCCATGCACATTTGCAAGAACATTTTTGGCCAGGCACAGACGAATTGCACTTGCCGCTCTCAAATCCAAATCCTCCCAATCTTCATCGCTCATTCCAGATCTGCTCTTTGTTTCACCAGTAATGCTTGGATCGCTACTGACTTCAGGGATTGGTCTACCTTTCAACGCCTTGTGTAATCCTGATTGAATCAAGATATCCTTGACTTGCACTTGCCACAAGCCAAAATTGATTCTCCCATCAAATTTCTCCACATCAAATCTAATAGGATTTGAAACTCTACCTCCTGACATAACTTCGATAAATTTTACCGTAGAAATGGATAGTACCCACTAAGTAAGTTCCCAGGAAAGACTGATCTTTCCTAGACAGAACTTCAAGGTTCCCAGGAAAGATTGGAGGGTCACAACGGACACACTTAAAATTTCCAATCTCCTAGACAGAACCTCCTTAGACCGTACGTATTCACACTACCACACCAAAGCTCCACCCTGCAAAAAGAACCTAGTGGTTCTGATACCACTGTTGGGAATTTGGGCTTCCAAATTCCCCCCACCAGGATCTACTTTTAACAGAATAATAGGAAAAATAGAGAAATAAATACAACACAAGAATTTACGTGGAAAACTCCAAAATAGGAGAAAAACCACCAGACCCAGAGAAGAAAATACACTATGTGAAAAATTGTTACAATCACACAATTTTTCTCCTCACCCCAACGACACCCACAAAAACTTCTCCCACTAGTGAAACTCTAACTTTCACCTCTCTTCCTTTTACATACAAAAAGGACAATAGAAGAATTTTACTAAAGTCAAAAGTTACTAGATAAGTTTCTGATTGGTGTGTTTAAACCAAGGAGGCTAGGTCTCCTTATATAACATTTGAGACCTTACTCTTCCTTCACTCCCAACCCATGTGGGACAAGGAAAAGAAGCAATCCCAACAAGAGAGTGACAAAGAGGACGTACTCGAGAGGCTGAGAGATAAAGAGAGAGAGAGAGAGAGAGAGACAAAAAGGGCGGGAAAAGGTTGGACTTTGTTTGTATATGAAGAAGAGATCGCATGGAGGCTTTACCGCTTGGATTTCAGCGTGAAGATGATCAGCCAGCCCTTTTTTTTTTTTTAAACTTATATTAAAGTAAAATAGTGTACGCGCTGGTAGTGTGGCCAGTGTGTTAAATAAGCAGGCTTGAGCGTAGCACTACTCTTCACGCACCTTTGCTAGTTGCAAAATGCTTGATTTTTTAATTGGGGTCTTCCTTCCTCAAGCTGCAAATGCACTTGATTATGTTGTGGAGGAGTTGAGATGGTATTCTTTTGTGATAGCTCTGTTCTCTTTCCATCCGGATCTTTAGAGCATATGTACCCAAAAAAAATATTTTTTTCTTTTGTGATTTGAATATTGCTTTGAATATAGAGCAGCAACAACATCTTCAACAGCTCCAGCAACTGCAGCAACTTCATCATCTTCAAAAAATGAAAGAGTTTCAAGGTTTGAATCTGCCCCAATTCAAGGCCATGAAATATGTTTCAGGTCCTGTGCCTTGCTCTCTCTCTGTTTCTATCTTTTAGGATTTCTACGAGTTTTTCCTTCTAATGATCAAGTGTATTTCTTCATCCCCTTTAATTACCTTCGCACGTGCCCATTGATATGCTTTGATTAGGATTTGATGAATGCTAAATGAAAATTTTTATGTTGCAGAAGGCCATGGCATATTAGGCAAAAGAGGTTGAGGAGATTAATTAGGAAAGAATAAAGAATATGGAGGACTAGTCTCATGTTTGCACTCAACTTGATTGATGGTCCCCCTATGATTTCATTCCCTGCTCTATTAATGGAGATTCCAAATTTATAATATATTACTATTTATTTTGTTTATTGTAAATCTATGTTTTGCATTGTAATGTATTAGTTTAAGTAGTTGTGATGTATTATTATTTATTTTGTTCTTTTTAAATTTATGTTTTGCATTGTGATGTTACAACACTATTATCTTTTTTACATTTTTATTTGATTTGTTCCTTGATTTGTTTAAAAAAAATGAGAAGCATTTAAAATATATATTTTTTTAAAATATGGTCAATTTAAATATGACATCATATATATGTATATATTTTTTTTTTAAGTGATAATTTTTTTAAAGTCGGAAAGTATTTTTTAGAAAAATATATTATAAATTCAGATTAAATTTGGTTATATAACCAGATATCTGGATTTTGAGGTAAAAAAAACAAAAAATCGGGATATTCGGTTACAATCCGGATTGAATCTGGATATCCGCCTAGATTGTATCCGGATCTAATCCGGGCAGATATCCACATGATTTTAAAATTTGGATCCGGTTATGGCCAGATATCCGGATCTGGTTGAACACCCCTATCAAATATGAATGACGGTGGTAAGTTATGGATTGTGTGGAATAAAGCTGTTAAGATTACTGTGATATATTCTTGTAACAAAAGTATAAATTTGGTTATGGAGGTAAATGGTAATCAGAGTTGAATTTCAATTGTATATGCAAAGTGTAGATATGGTGAACGTAGAAATCTTTGGGAGACTCGTCAGCGTTTGAATCCAGGGAATAATTCATGGATGATTCTTGGTGACTTTAACATAATTCGGAATAATGAAGAACGGATTGGAGGGAGGCCTCGGCCTCTTATTGCATGGAGGAATTTAACTCTCTTATTAATAGTGCAGGCTTATCAGAATTGAATTTTATTGGCAATCACATGTCCTGGAGTAATGGACGTAGTGGCAGCACAAGGAGTTGGGCCCGACTGGACAGAGTTTTGGTTAATTCGACTTGGGTTTTGAACTTCCCGTTGGGGTCTGGACTTTATCTCCCTAGATTGAGTTCGGATCACGCTCCAATGCAGGTGCTTTTGGAACCTGAGGATTGTATGTATGGCTTTAGTCCTTTTAAGTTCCAACAAAAGTGGACTAGTCATAATCTTTTAAGAGTTGTGTTGCGGATGCCTGCAAGGTGGATCAGTAAGTATGCTGTGGGTATGGTGAGACTTGCTAGGAAACTTAAACATTTGAAAGGGTGTAACGTCCCGGTCCCATAAGGGTCCGAGAGTTACTACCTATCACAACACTCGCATTCAACACCATAATTAAATATTCCAAATTTTCAAATATCATATACAGCTTAGTTTTAAAACTCATTTTCTCAATATCATCAATACTAAAAATAATGCTAACTCACTAAAATACAATAATATTTTCTTACTAAACCTTATCAATATTTATATAAATTCTCTATACTTAATCAACTATTCTTGAGTCATTTAACCCAATGTTTCATAATCCAATTCTTGGCTGAAATATCCAAACTCATCTGAAAAATATTTAAAGACAAGGGGTGAGTTTAATCACAACTCAGTAAGCAAGGAACATATACCAGATTGCAAATATAAGCATTTTCAAAAGAAACTTCATACGCATGAACTAAAAACCTTTTATTTCCGTATACAGATTTTCAAAAAATATATTATCAATTAAATAGAACGACTTTTTAATCATTTTACATTTAGAAAATTATTATTTATTATCAAAAAATGCTTTTACATAGGTAACTGTACAATCTCATCTTATCCTCATATCCGAACATGTACCATGTTTAACCCCCGTAGTAGGGTTGTGCTATTCTTGGTGGCCAAACCAAGCAGTATCATATTGTGAGACTTTCCCTTATTCGTTTTCGGAGCCCCGAGTGTGCACACAGAAAAGAAACACGTACATGATCACTTTGTTTCCAAAGTGGTTGCACTCCTATCATATCATATCATGATGGTACAAACCATATCACGTGAATTCATATCATCGTATCAAAACCATATTCCAAAGCAGATCAAACTAATAAGAATGTCAAAAGTTTTCATATCCATATCATATCATGTTATGTCATATCAAATAATGTACCGAACTTGTTCATATCATTTTTAAATACTTTAAGCATTTCACATCACATAAATAAAACATCATTTTTCATATTCGCTCTTTTATGTATTTCAGAAACATGTCAATATTGCTCATGTCTACACTATGCATGAAATAAACATTTTTTCTCTTTTTCATATATATTTCATGAGTAATGCACATAATTGACCGAAGTTGTTTTTTCCAAGTTCTCATTTATAACGAAAATATGCAAAATTTTCAGAAAGTCAACATCGGTTTCAGAGTTGGTGTCAAGCCAAGCATAGGAACCCCGCTTACCTAGACTTCTTAGCTTTTCAAAAATTCTCCAAAACAGTTCTGAACAAATAATAATCAACACCTATAAAATAATCATGTAAATCATAAATTTCTAAATATTCACAAACCTCAAAAATAGAATTTGAGATATAAAATTCAATACTTCTTGTAACATCTAAAAAATCCTCAAAACTTAAATAACAATTCTCCTCAAAATACTAGAATAAATCAAATTCTCCCAACACTCTAAAATATTATAAATTCTCCAAATTCTCCCTTAATAATCACTTAACCAAATCTTACAATCCAAACCAAGTCTCCTTTAGAAAATCACCAATTCAATGCACTGAAATATTGCAACACCTAAGATTCGAACCAAAATGATTTTTAATCCAAATCCAAAATAATTTAGAAAGCAAACCCAGAAGGATTTAAAATGCAAGCTTAAAATAAATTAGAACTTGAACCCAAAGATGTAATGCTTTTAAATAACTCAGCAAAAGACTCCCGAATAAAAAGCAATCGAGTATAGTTCAAGTCCACTGAAATATAAAAACACATGCAAACTTGGATCTATCTTCCTATTACGAAACTTTACATAACTTTGGCAAAAACGAGGGTTGGCAGGCAGAAATACAAACATAGATACAACATTCAAATACGCAAGTTACGGAGGCTCACTGAGAGAAGTCTGTGAACTCGCGGAATCACGGGTGGAGCTGGGCGGATGACTGAGAGAGAGAGAGAAAGAGAATGATGAGACACATAGGGAGTATGCCGAGAGAGAGCAAAACGAAGAGGAAGAAACCAAAGGCCACGGCTTACCAAGAAAGGACGACGGCGGAGACTGGGCTGGTAAAGTCGGCAGTTTCTGTGGCTACCTTAGTCGTTTTTCGGCATGAAGGAGTGGTGTAAATAGGGAAACGTGGAGTCACATTCTTCCCTTGACTATGCTCTGTTTCGGGTTGCCAAAAACAGAGTATTTTCTAGTTTTTTTTGGACACAGCGCACGACAGTGGGATGCGTCTAGTGGTGTGCATCTGCGACGGGGCAGCTGTGGCTTCGAGTGGTGGGGGAAATTTCAGTCGCTGGCAGCGAAAGTGCAGTGCTGGGTCTGCCGTGAATTAAGATAGGCTGAACATGGGTGGTGGTGTTTTTCTTTTGGTTCTGGTGCGATTGGTTGTTAGCTGTGAGCATGAAGTGTTTCACGGCGGACTATGCGACAGGATCCACTTAGATGAAGTGGTTGGTCTCGGTGATACAGGGCTGAGGCTTGGGTTATGAGTTTGATGTCTAGTCTCTCAGTTTGTTTAGGTGCTGCGTGGAGGCCTTGTTCAGTCACAGTAGTCATGGCTTCTGGCTTTGGTTTTTGGGGTGATACGAATGTAGAGAGGGGTTTTGCAGTAATGCTGTTTTTCTCGTGTGCAAGGGACTTAAACAATTTTATTTATAGAAACAAACCCTGGGAATGAGAAGGAAAGAAAACAAAACTGCATAACATAAATGCATAACTGTTGCCGTGAATCCCTGAAAGTTGCGACCGTGGGACTTGGGAAGGGCGTTGGTGAAAGACGTGTGTGCATCTATATATATATCAAGATCAGGTGGTGGAAAGTTGAATCCTAAAAAAAATGAGAGGGAAATTTGGATTATTTAATTATAGTATTGAATGCGAGTGTTGTGATAGGTAGTAACTCTTAGACCCCTACGGGACCGGGGCGTTACAAAGGGGTTCTTCATCGGTGGAACCGAGAACTTTTTGGGTGGACTACCCATCATATTCGGGCTCTAGAAGAGAGAATTAATGTGCTGGAAGAGCATTTGCAGGGGGTTTTTCAGAGGATGTGGAGATGGATTTGTTGGCTACTAAGGTAGAGTTATCGCCTTGGGTTAATAAAAGGAAATTCTTTTGGCTCATCAAGCTAAACAAATATGGATTGAGAAGGGGGAAGCCGACTCCACCATTTTTAGGATCATGGCTACCAAAAATTCAAAAAAGGTGAGAGAGATGAGGATTAATGAGGTCATATTTAAAACTCGAGAGGAAGTTCATTTGGGAACTGTGGAATTTTTAAAAAATTTCTTGGTTTCTAATCATTAGTCTCCACTTCCTGATTTATCACCCTGGGTGGAGCAAGTGGTGCATGTGAAGATAATTTTGCTCTTTTAGAGCTTCCTTCAATCCAAGAGGTAAAAGATGCTTTGTTTTCTATTCCTACTGATAGTAGTCCGGATCAGATGGTTTTGGTTCTGGGTTTTATAAGGCTTGCTAGGATATTATTGGGGAAGATGAAGTTCTTGATGTGCATGATTTCTTTAGAGGGGGTGTGATTCCAAGAGAATTTACAGCTTCTTTTCTTGTACTTATTCCAAAGGTTGAGAATTCCAAGGACTTTGATAAATTTCATCCTATTAGTTTGTGTTCAGTTTTCTACAAAACTTGCACTAAAATTCTTGTGGGTCGATTATCACCATTGCTTTCTCGATTTATTTTTGAGGAACAAGGTGCATTTATTCCCGATAGAAGTATTTTTGAAAATGTGAGTTTGACTCAGGAATTGATTCAGAGCCTTCATAAGCCTAAGGGAGGGGGGGAGGGGGTAATGTTGTATTGAAAATTGATATGGCGATAGCATATGATAGTATTGATTGGAGTTTTCGGATTCATGTGATGGCAGCCTTTGGATTTTTTGAAGCTGTCTGCAATTTGGTAAAGCAATATTGTATTTCCTCTCTATGGTATTCGGTGGTGATGAATAGTGTTCCTAAGGATTTCTTTCAAGGAGCTCAGAGATTGCGACAAAGGGATCCCATATCTCTTTATTTATTTATCATAGTGGAGGATATTTTGCTTCAAATCTTGAAGAAGGAATTTCAGGCAGGTCATATTGGCACTTTTTCACTTCCAAGAGGTGCTCCAATTATATCATATTTGTTACATACAAATAATATTGTTGTTTTCTCAAATGAGAGTAAAAAATCTCTAAAGGCAATATTAGATTCTCTTGCTATTTATGAATCTTGGTCTGGACAGCAGGTTAGCAAGGGAAAATCTTTTTTGATTTTCTCTAATCGTATTTCTCTTGCTAGGAGACGACGACTCTTGAGGTTGATTAGATTCTCTGAAAGTTTGCTTCCTTTCAAATACTTATGAGTTCCTATGATGTCTGGTAGACCAAAAGCAATGCATTTTGATGGGCTTCTTGGGAGGGGTAGACCAAAAGCAATGCATTTTGATGGGCTTCTTGGGAGGGGTAGACCAAAAGCAATGCATTTTGATGGGCTTCTTGGGAGGATTCATAACAGAATTGGTGGTTGGAAGTCTCGGATTCTTTCTAGTGGAGCAAGGCTGTTGCTTTTGAAGCATGTTCTTAGTGGCATTCCTATTCATTCCCTCTCTGTTCTTCAAGTTCCAAAGTCGGTTATTGTGTCTCTTAATCGACCTTTTGAGTAATTTCTTTTGGGGATATAAGGATAGCAAACCAAAGAAGCATTGGAAAGGATGGGAATCATTGTGTCTACCTACTAGTGAGGGGGGTATTGGACTTTGTAATTTTCAAGATATCAATCTTTACATATGAAGCTAGCCTGGAAGTTGCTGACAGTGGATTCCTTGTGGTCTCGGTTCTTTTAAGTTTAAATATGTAAAAGACGATTTTGTTGGGAATAAACTGATAAACAAATAACACAGATATGAAATCAAATGCAGCGGTAGCAAATAAGAGAAGTAAAACAGTAAAGACAATACAAAACACACAGATTTAAGTGATTCAGCTCAACTGAGCTTACATCTACTGGGGGTTGGTCTCAAAACTTTACTATGATCAAATGGAGATTAAAGAGAGAGAATCAAGAGATTCTTACAGTAGAAATCACTCACCTCACATGTATACACTCAATCCTCACGTGTTTACACTCAAAATACTCAAGAAATGGGGAAGAAATGATCTTGGGAGATGCTCTGTTCACGGGAGGAGAAACAGGGGCGCGGACTTCGTTTGGGACGAATGCAGAAAAGAGATCATGATATTTATATTTATGCGATCTCGCTTGAGCGAGAGTCAATCTCGCTCGAGCGAACACTGCTAAGTCAATCTCGCTCGAGCAGGACCTTGAACTAGGGTCGAGCGAACTCTCGGATTGAACTCTCGCTCAAGCGAGAATACTTTAATCGAGCAAGAAAGCAAGGGAGGCGTGTATCCAAGCGATAACTCAACAAATCTCCACCTTGACTTTAATACCCACAAGCCTCACTCAAACCCAATATCAACAAAAGAAACCAACCCCATCAAAAAATCCCCTAAGCGATCTTGAAACCTCGAACTCCAATCAAGTCCAAACATAGTTTGAACTTGTGTACTGCAATTGGATTTGTCATCATGCCTGCTGGATTATCTGAAGTAGCAATCTTCTGAATACTCACTATACCATCTGCAATTACTTCTCTGAGAAAATGATACCTGATATCAATGTGCTTCGTCCTCTCATAATACATTTGATTTTTGGTCAAATGTATAGCACTCTGGCTATCACAAAATATTGTCATCCCCTCCTGCTGAAGACTCAATTCACTGATCAGCCCCTTCACCCAAATGGCCTCATTGACGGCCTCAGCTGCTGCCATGTATTCTGCCTCCGTAGTTGATAAAGTAACAATCGGTTGAAGTGTTGTTTTCCAACTAATTGTAGAACCACACAATGTGAAAACATAGCCTGTCAATGATCTTCTCTTGTCTAAGTCCCCAGCATAGTCAAAATCAACAAACCCAATAACATCAGAACTGAGATTAACATCTCTATCAAATAACAAGCCAACATGCGAGATTCCCCTCAAGTACCTCAGAATCCATTTCACTGCCTGCTAGTAAACTCTACCAAGTTTAGCCATGTACTACTAACCACGCTTACTGCCTGTGAAATGTCTGGACGGGTATAAACCATGACATACATAATACTGCCAACAGCACTAAAGTAAGGAACTCTTGCCATGGACTGTTCCTCCTCATCTGTCTGGGAAGATAGAGAAGCTGAAAGTTTAAAATGCATCACCAACGGCGTGCTTACAGGTTTGGAGTTAGACATTCCAATCTTGTCAAGAACCTTCTCAATGTACTTTCTTTAGGACAAGTACAACTTCCCAGCTTTCTTATCCCTATGAATTTTCATTCCCAAAATCTTTCTAGCGGCACCTAAGTCTTTCATCTCAAACTCATTTCTAAGTTGAATTTTCATCAAATCAACATCAACCATGCTTTTAGCAGCTATAAGCATATCATCAACATAAAGCAATAAGTAAATGAAAGACTTATCAAACAATTGTTTATGATACACACAACAATCATAGCTACTTCTCAAATAACCATGATCAATCATAAACAAATCAAAACGTTTTTACCATTGCCTAGGCGACTGCTTCAAACCATACAAAGACTTCTTCAATTTGCATTCTCGAACCTCTTTGCCTTCAACAATAAACCTCTCTGGTTAACGCATATAGATAGTCTCTTCAAGCTCGCAATGTAAAAATGTTGTCTTCACATCAAGCTGCTGAAGCTCCAGATCATACAAAGCCATGATGGTGAGTAAAATTCTGATTGAACTGTGTTTTACAACTGGAGAGAATACTTCATTGAATTCGATCCCCTCCCTCTGACTGAAACCTTTAGCAACTAGGCGTGCTTTGTATCTTGCATTTGTCTTAGACTAGATTCCCTATTTTCTCTTGAAAACTCATTTGCAGCCCATAACTTTCGTCTTTGCTGGTAATTTAACCAAATCTCGGGTTTGGTTCTTATGAAGAGATTCAATCTCTTCAGTCATAACTAAGTACCACTGAGCAGACTCGGTACTCTTCACAGCCTCTGAGTACTGGAGGGCTCCTACTTAAAAATTTCTTCTACTGTAGTGAGTGCATACATAACCATGTTTGCTTAAGCATAACTCTGAGATGGTCTGATCTGCCTCCTCTGTCTACAAGTAGCTATAATGTATTGCTCCTAAATTGGTGCTTCAGTTTCAGACTCAGAATCATGCTCATTAGTCATAGCATGATCTTGAGTTTCAGATGGTGTCCTCTGTAGAGCTTGTTGTAGTTCTACCTTCTTCCCTGTAGATACAGGAATCTCCTTTCTCGAATTAAGTATAGATTTTTCATCAAAAGTAATATCACTACTAATCACGAATTTGGATGACTTGGGATCAGTACACCACAACCTATATCACTTGACCCTAGTAGCATATCTCATAAATATGCATTTCTTTGCTCTAGGTTCTAACTTACCATTATTAACATGAAAGTAAGTAGGACAACCAAAAATTTTCAAATTTGAATAATCACAAGGTGCATCAGATCATACCTGATTAGGTGTCTTCAAACTAATAGTTGTGGCTGGAGAGCGGTTCACCAGAAAGCAGTCTGTGTTGACTGCTTCCGCCCAAATGTCCTTAGTCAGCCCGGCATTTGAGAGCATACTGCGTGCTTGTTTTAGGAGGGTTCGATTCATCCGTTCAACTACCCCATTTTTTTGTAGAGTGTGCCTAACTGTACGATGCCTGACAATTCCTTCATTCTTGCAGAACTCATCAAAGTCACTGCTACAAAATTCCATTCCATTGTCAGTGTGAAGTCGTCTAACCTTCTTGTCGATCTAGTGCTCTATCAAAACTTTACGTTGCTTGAAATTCTTGAAGACATCACTTTTCTGCTTCAAACAATAAATTCCCACCTTCTGTGAGTAATCATCAATCAAAGTAAGTAAGTAGTTTGCTCTACCTTTCGATGGAACTGAGGATGGACCCCAAAGGTCGAAATGAATGTAGTCCACTGTACCTTTAGTGCTGTGGACCCTTGTTGCAAACTGGACCCTACTCGCACAAGTCAAGTTTGCCTAAGTTTTGATTCCCTAACAACCCTTACTTACAGAGGATAGACATCCATTTCTCACTCATATGACCCAATCTCATGTGCCATAGACGAGTGTTATCTGACTCTGCCTCATCAGATACTGAAGCTGTAGCTTCACCGCTAACAGTATTGCCCTAGAGGAAATAGAGATCATCTTTCTGATCTCCTTTCATAATAATCATGAAGCCTTTACTAACTTTCAATACTCCACATTATCCTGTGTACTTCAACCCCAAAAAATCAAGGGCTCCCATAGAGATAAGATTCTTTTTCAGATCTGGAATGTGCCGGACATTGGTCAATGTCATAAATATCCCATCAAATATTTTGATTTTCATTGAACCCATTCCCGCAATCTTGCAAGCTGTGTTGTTACCCAACAAAATAGAATCACTGTTGAATGGTTCATAAGTCATGAACCAGTCCCTTTTGGGACACATGTAAAAAGTGCAAGCTGAGTCCATGACTCACTTGTCACCAAACCGACTGGTTGAATCACTGATTGCAAGGACCACATCTGAGCCATCAGATTCATCAGCAACACTGACAGCATTGGAGGAACTCATGGATTCCTCCTTCTTCTTCAGCTTAGTACACTTACTCTTGTAATGTCTGAACTTCTAGCAGTAATAACATTTGACCTTTTTCTTGTTGGACTTGGATTTCCCCCGTGACTTACCTCTACCCTTCTCTAAACCCTTATTACTAGATCTTCCTCTGTTGGAGGAATCTTTGACAATCAACCTACTAGCTTGAGTTTCACCACCCTTATCACTATACATGTTCCTTAACTCTTTCGAGTTCAAATCTGACTTCACATTAGCTAAGGAGATGGTATCTCGGCCATATAGCCTAGAATTTACAAAATTCTCAAATGATGCAGGTAATGAACACAATACTATTAAAACTTGATCTTCATCATCAAGCTTGATGTCAACATTTCTAAGATCCATAACAATTTTGTTAAACTCATCTAAGTGGTCAGTAACAGACGAACCATCATTCATCTTGAAAGTATATAACTGTTGTTTCATACAACCGGTTAGTAAGTAATTTCTTAATGTACAAGCTCTCAAACTTGTTCCAGAGACTCTCAACAGTCTCTTCCTCAGCAACCTCTCTTAACACTCTATTATATAAAAATAATAAAATAGTGCTATATACCTTCTCTTCATCGTCCTTAGACGGTACAGGAGAATCAGCAGACCTCTCCTCAAGAACTTTGAATAACTCCTCCTGGCGCAAATAAACTTTCATCTTCAAGCACCACAAACTGAAACTATTCTGTCTATCAAACTTTTCTACTTCAAATCTGATTGTGGCCATCCCTATGTCCTTCACAGAGCTAGATAGCTCTGATACCAGTTTGTTGGAAATAAACCGATAAAACAAATAACACAGATATGAAATCAAATGCAGCGGTAGCAACTAAGAGAAGTAAAACAGTAAAGACAATACTAAACACACAGATTTAAGTAGTTCAGCTCAATTGAGTTTATCCACTGGGGGTTGGTCTCAAAACTTCACTATGATCAAATGGGGATTACAGAGAAAGAATCAAGAGATTTTTACAGTAGAAATCACTCACTTCACGTATATACACTCAATCCTCACGTGTTTACACTCAAAACACTCAAGAAATGGGGAAGAAATGATCTTGGGAGATGCTCTGTTCGCGGGTGGAGAAATAGGGGCACGGAGTTCGTCTGGGACGAACGCAGAAAAGAGATTATGATATTTATATTTTTGCGATCTCGCTCGAGCGAGAGTTAATCTCACTCGAGCAAACATTGCTAGGTCAATCTCGCTCGAGCTAAATGTCGAGCGAGGGTTGAGCGTAGTCTCTGCCTGAATCTCGCTCGAACAGGACCTTGAACGAGGGTCGAGCGAACTCTTGGGTTGAACGCTTGCTCGAGCGAGAAAATAGGGGAGGCGTGTATCCAAGCCATAACTCAACAGATTTAGTACTTATCAAAAAATATATATTTATATATGTAAAAGATGATCATATATCTCTTTTACCTTCCAATAAAGGGTCTCGATTTTGGAAGATGTTGTTAAAATGCATCCCGGATATTTTTGAACATTCAAAATGGAAACCGAAGGAGGGAGACGAGACATTTCCTTTTGGTTTGATAAATGGTTGGGAGAGGAAGCTGTAGTAGCTAGTTGTCTAGTGACTTTGCCTCGATTGAAACTGAAGGAATGTTGGTTGGATGATGGCTGGGATTTGGATCTATTATGCCAGTTGGTAGGTCCTCTAAAAACTCAAGACATTGTTAATTCCATGTGCAAGCATAAAGAAGGTGCAGATAGGTTGGTTTGGGTTGGTAAGGAGGATGGAATGGAAATTTTACTACTTCGAGCGCTTGGGAATGTATAAGAGTAAGAGCTTCTAAAATAAGATGGGATAAATGGATATGGCATTCGTGCCTTCCAAAGAAGATGAGTATTACTATGTGGAAGTGTTTTAATAATGCACTTAGTTTGGATGATAGAATACGTAAAACTGGTATTTCCATTGATTTTACGTGTGATTGTTGTGCTGAAGTGGCCTATGAAGATCTAAACCATGACCTAGCATTGAGTGACGTGGCTAAGAACATATGGAGGAACCACCACCAAGAGAAAGTGAAACTACGGATTCGGGAAGTAGCTGACTTTTCATAGATACAGATGAAGTTGGTTTTTTTGCTCTCTTGAGGAGTCTGAGAGAAGAGGGAGGGAGAGGGAGAGGAAGAGTTGCAAGCGTGTGATTCGTCCATCCTCTATTTTGGTGAACCTCTAAAGAGATGGGGAAGGGAGCAAGGGTGGGTTCGAGAGAGGTTAGGGGAGAGAGAGGTAAAGGGGGCACGTGGAAAGAAGGGCTCGACCGAAAGCATTTTTCTTGCAACGCGGCACATCAAGTTTAAAGTGTTTATCATATGCGGCTATCATCTATTGGCTTTAGTTGTAATAAGATTATAGGAGACACCTTCCTGCCTGAAGGGGTGCCCAACTCACCCAGAACCCAAGCAGTGCCCAACTCACCCAGAACCCAAGCGGTGCCCAACTCACCCAGAACCCAAGCCCACAAGGTTATCAAGCCCAAGGCCCGTTATCCGCACCCACGACCACACGGTGTCCGAATTGGACTAGGGAGACCGAACCCGGGGACGAGCCAAGTCCCTGGTCATCCCGACCAGACCAGGAAATGGTTACACCGGCTTCGAGAACACGCTAAGGACAGAACGACGGCTCACATACTGATATATCCCCTGGACCTGTCTCCCATCATGATCACCCCCGCATTTATGAACGACAGACAGCCGCCGGTCTACAGGTCCCCCCTCCCTTTAATGCGGAGACGCTACAAACATACGCTATTAATTGCTAAATTGACAAAAGATACAGCGGCATTTAATGCCCCTCTCCAAAAGGGTCTAATTGAGCATTAATTGGAGGGATACTCAATAAATGCGATGAGACCGACCGAGTCAGACCAGGCTTCCTTATCAAGGATGACGGTCAAGTGATGTCCCAATTTCTGGCACATTCATCACACAGACCCTCCTCCCCAGGGAGGCACCTATAAATAACACCAGACTAGTGACGAAAAGACGGTACGCTCACAGATTCTCTTACTCTCTTTATCATATATTTCCTCTCCTACACTAACTTGATCGTCGGAGCTGTCCCGGACCCCGACCCCCCTTGTTCTTGTTTTGCAGGTTACTATCGTACGGGATTCGGTAAATAAGATTGCAGAATACGTCCTTAACAGTGGCGCCGTCTGTGAGATCTGTTTGTTTCTGATCAACGTACTTTCTGCATGTCTACTCTACCGTTGTCCCAAACGACCAAGCACGACCAGCAGACAGATCCGTTGATGGAAGAAAGGCTGGAAACATTGGAAGAAACGGTGAGGAAGTTGAAGGAGGAGAATGCCGCCCTCCGGCAACCACGCGAAGAGGCATCGGCCCGTGGTGAAACCAATCTGGGAGAGAATGTGAGCTCCCGACTCCCTGAGGAGAGCGAGGCCTCTGAAGGAGAATGACGTCGGATGCACACCTGAGCTAAAGGAGTTCGGGGACAAGTACGCTGAAATGGCAAAACTGATCAGCTCGGCAACAGGGCATCTCTCCTCGCAGGGAAGCATAGGAACACCCTACAGCGCGGACGTCCTGGCCGTCCCTCTCCCACCCAAATTCAAGGTCCCACCAGTAGAACTGTATGATGGGTCTCAGGCTCCTGTGGAGCACATAGAAGCTTTTAAAGCCCATATCAGCCTACATGGCTATCCCGGCGAGGTGGCGTGCCAAGCATTCCCTCTCACACTGAAGGGGATGGCTAGGACATGGTTCGGAACCATTCCTCTAGGATCCGTCAGTAGCTTCGAGACGTTAGCCCGACTCTTCGTCACCCAGTTCATGGCTAGTAGGAAACGAAAGCGCCCCGTGGCATACCTATTGACTGTCAAGCAAGGAGAGAAGGAAAGCCTAAAAGGGTACCTGACCAGGTTCAACGAAGAAAGAATGACCACCGACAACTAGGACGAAAAGATCACCCTAGCGGCCCTCCTAGGCGGCATATGGCCCAGGAGCCCCTTCATGGCGGAGATAGCCCGCAAGACTCCCACCACTCTGAACGGGTTCATGGATCAGGCTGATGGATTCATCAACACCGAAGATACGCTCGAAGCCTTAGTAGCCCCGCGACGCGGGGAGCTCCGACAGCATGATCGGAAAACAACCAGTGCCGGGGAAGGTTCCAGTAGACATCGGGGGGCTAGGAAGTTCCCAGATGAGATGAGGAGAAGAGACCCCCCACGGGAACACAGACTGTCGTCATGGCCTCAATCCAGCTTGGCAATGGAAGATCAGAGCCGAGCAGAGTCAAGGCGAGAGTCCATCAGAAGAAGAAGAGGGGATATGTATTGCGAGTATCACAAGTCCAAGGGCCACAACACCGAAGACTGCCAGGCCTTGAAAAAGAGTCAGAGGGATGAACAGATAAACGACCGAAGAGACAGAACCCGGTCGAGGACCCCTCATCGAGAACGAGAGTCAAGCAGACACCGAGGCGAACCTGTATCCAGCCATCCAGCAGGAGAAATCAGAACCATAGTCGGGGGACCATCCCGAGGAGGGACTATGTCCTCCTCTCAAAGGGCACACGCGCAGAGAGCCAGATATGGGGAAGTCTACTCGCTGGGGCAGGCACCGAGACAGGGCAACCCGGGTCCCAGAGGGGAATCGATAGTTTTCAATGAGCAGGATGGGAAGGGAGTCGCCTTTCCGCACGATGAAGCTTTGGTGATATCAGCATTGGTGGCCAATTTCACAGTTAAAAGGATGCTGGTTGACAATGGGAGTTCGGCCGATATCTTGTTCTGGGAGGCTTTCATGCAGATGGGGATCGACCCCCGCCAACTTCAGCCTATCCGGGCCTCCCTTAAAGGATTTACGGGTGAAGCAGTACACCCCGAGGGCCTAATAACTCTCCTGGTTTTGATGGGCTCCGCGCCCAGGACCACGTCTGTCATGACCGAATTCTTGGTAGTGAAAGCTCCCTCGTCCTACAACGCCATCCTAGGGAGGCCGACCCTAAACAACTTGAGGGCAGTCACTTCTACCTACTACCTCAAGATGAAGTTCCCGACCGACAGAGGAGTAGGCGAAGTCAGAGGAGAGCAAGTCACCTCCAGGGAATGCTACGCCCGGGAATTGAAGCACAAAGACAGTTCCGTGGCTACGATCTCCCTGGAGGACGAGCATGTTGAGTTTCCGCCTGCACCTCCCCGAGCAGTATGGGACGATGAGATCAGGGACGAAGCGACATTGCGCCAAGCGGAACCCAACGAGCCTCTGGAATTGATTCCGGTCGACGGCGACAACCCGGATCGGGCAGTACGAGTCAGAACCAGGATGGATCCAGTAGTACATACGGAACTCAAGGCTCTCCTCATCGAGCACAAAGACGTATTCGCTTGGACACATGCGGACATGCCCGGAATCGATAGGTCTGTAATAGAACACCGGTTGTGTGTCAACCCGACTGCCCGGGCAGTTAGGCAAAAAAGAAGAAGCTTCTGTGCTGAGAAGTATGCCGCCTTTGCAGAAGAAGTAGACAGACTCCTAACCGTTGGGCTCATCCGAGAGGCTCACTACCCGGAATGGCTGTCTAACGTAGTACTGGTAAAGAAGACCAGCGGGAAATGGCGTATGTGCGTGGATTTCACCGATTTGAACAAAGCCTGCCCCAAAGATAGTTTCCCTCTACCACGCATCGACCTCATTGTGGATTCAACTGCTGGGCACTCTCTCCTTAGCTTCATGGACGCCTATTCGGGTTACAATCAGATCAAAATGAGCACGGACGATGAGGAAAAAATGGCGTTCGTTACAGATCGCGGACTCTATTGTTACACTGCCATGCCTTTTGGACTCAAGAACGCGGGGGCTACTTATCAACGGTTGGTCAACCGTATGTTTAAAAAGCAAATCGGGAGAAACATGGAAGTTTACGTCGATGACCTCCTGGTCAAGAGCCGCTCCCCTAGCGATCATGTGACGGACCTGAGAGAGGCCTTCTCGATCCTGCGACATTATCAGATGAAGCTCAACCCTGCCAAGTGCACCTTCGGGGTCGAGTCCGGCAAGTTCTTAGGGTACATGGTCTCTGAACGAGGAATCGAGGCCAACCCTGAGAAGATACAGGCTATCCTCGGAATGGCACCCCCGAGGAACCTGAATGAAGTCCAGCGATTGGCTGGTCGAATTGCTGCTCTCAGCCGGTTCATAGCAAGGTCGACCGATCGATGCCTTCCTTTTTTCCAAGTCCTCCGAAAAGCACACGAGTGGGACACATCATGCGAGCAGGCATTCGAACAACTCAAAGATTACCTGACGTATCCCCCGTTACTTAGCCAGATAGCTCCCGGAGAGACCCTTGTGGCTTATTTGGCAGTCTCGCCCCATGCAACATCTGCGGTACTAGTGAGAGAAACCGATCAGGGTCAGAAGCCTGTGTTCTATGTCAGCAGGGCGCTTCAAGGAGCAGAGGCCAGGTACCCCCGTACAGAGATGATGGTATTCGCCTTACTAACAGCTGCGCGTCGGCTGCGTCCATACTTTCAAGCCCACACCATAAGAGTAATGACCGACCAGCCCCTCGGAACCATTCTCCAGAAGCCCGATATGTCCGGTCGATTAGCCAAATGGCCAATCGAGCTGAGCGAATTTGATCTAACGTTCCAACCCCGAACAACGATGAAAGCATAAACACTGGCAGATTTTGTTGTAGAGTACACTGGATTTCCAGAAGAGATCCCCAGTGAACCTCGGGGGCAAACATGGCAGCTGTACGTTGACGGGTCCTCATGCCGAGCCGGGGGTGGAGCAGGTGTACACATCGTCACCGACCGGGGCGTCCAACACAACTACGGTATAGGCCTAACTTTCAAGGTAACCAACAATGAGGCGGAATATGAAGCCCTCATAGCCGGAATGACAATTGCTAGAGTCCTCGGGGCAATTGAGCTGGAGGCCCGAACTAATTCCCAAATAGTCTTTCATCAAGTACTCGGCCAATACATCACCAAGAGCGAAAAATTGAAAAAATATCTGGAGCTAGTATGCATCGAGAGAGATCGATTCAGTTACTTCCGTTTACTGCGGATCCCAAGGGAAGAAAATCATATAGCGGATAGACTGGCGAAAATAGCATCAGGAAAAGATGAACATTCGCCCTCAGAAAACACTGAGATCAGGACGATAGACACTCCCTCCACGGGCAGCGAAGTCAGAGTAGTGGCTGTTGCAAACCCCGACTGGGCGACCGATATCACAGCATACCTCCGGACAGGCACATTACCTCCCGACCCGGGCCAGGCCCGCAAGATAAAGAATAGATCGTCCAGATTCACACTAATTGACGGATCGCTGTACAGAAAGGGTTTCTCCGAACCACTGCTCAGGTGTGTGACGAAAGAAGAGGGGCAATACATACTGGCCGAGATCCATGAAGGAATCTGCGGAGCTCACACGGGGTCTAAAACGCTAGCCGCCCGCACCACCCGTGCAGGATATTACTGGCCGTATTTGTTCCAGGAAGCAAAAGAATTCGTTAAGAAGTGCCCAAAGTGCCAAGAGTACAGCACAGTGTTGCACTCCCCGTCGGAGGAACTCACTTCAATAACATCCCCCTGGCCTTTTGATCAATGGGGACTTGACCTTATAGGGCCGTTCCCAGTAGGGAGGGGAGGAACTAAATTCATAATAGTGGCAGTGGATTATTTTACGAAGTGGGTAGAGGCCGAAGCCCTTGTCAGCATCACTTCTCAAGCCATCACAAAGTTCTTATGGAGGTCAGTTGTTTGCCTGTTCGGGATACCTCAGAGCTTCATCTCAGACAACGGAAAGCAGTTCGAGAATGGTGCTCTGAGTTGAAGATCAAGGTAAAGTACTCTTCTCCCGGCCACCCGCAGGCTAACGGGCAGGCCGAGGCAACAAACAAAACCATCCTCAATACGCTAAAGAAAAGACTCGGAATGCACAAATGGGCTAGGGCCGATGAGCTTCCAGGGGTCCTATGGGCATATCGCACAACAGTCTGAACCCCCACGGGTGAAACACCGTTTGCCCTAACCTATGGCTGCGAGGCGGTAATTCCAGTCAAGGTCGGGATGCCTACACTACGAATCCAGCACTATGACACTGCTTCCAATGATTCCAAGATGATGGAACGCTTAGACTCCTTGGAGGAACACAGGGAAGAGGCCGGCATCCGACTTGCCAACAACAAACGCAAGGCAGAACAATACTTCAACAAAAGAGTAAAGCCGCACAACTTCAAAGTCGGGAACTTAGTGCTAAGACAAACGGGCATCACGACTCCAGCACAAGGAAAACTGGGACCAAAATGGGAAGGGCCTTACGTAGTGATGGCAACAAACAGACCCGAGTCTTACTGACTCAAAGATAGCTCTGGAGCCGACCTACCCCACCCCTGGAACAGTGAGAGGCTTAAGAGGTACTATGCGTAACATTTACTAATATAATTTGCTTCTGATGTAATTTGCTTCTTGGAATCATAAAAAGCCCGATGTTATTCATATCCAATGCGTTATAAAATCCTCAACAAACACTCGGAATCCCGCGGGGTCGGTCAATCCACCCACGCGATGCATCCGCCTCGGAATCCCGCGGGGTCGGTCAATCCACCCACGCGATGCATCCGCCTCGAAATCCCGCGGGGTCGGTCAATCCACCCACGCGAAGCAACTCACAACTCCTAAACCCCGATCTTAAACACATCAACCCAGTACGCTCGGGAAAATTTTTTTTTAAAAGTTTACACTTAACCAAAAAATTTCGCAGGGTAAAGACAGAGTGAACAAAGCATCCGAAGAATAGAGACAGAGTGAACAAAGCGTCTAAAGGAAGAATAAAGTCGAATATCATTTATACAGTCGGTCATACAAGCTCGCTCGAATCAAACTCGAACATCGTGTTCAATTACAAAAAAAAAAAAAAAAAAACTTTTACATCGACCAGGTCAGGCCTCAGGAGGGGTCGGAGGAGGATTCAGGTCGTCAAAGGGAGGGTAGCCACGCTTCCCGATCTTCTTGACGAATCTCTTCGCCGCCCGGTCTGGACGAAGAGACTTCACACTTATCCTCCGAGGATCGAGCTGAGGATCCACCAGGAGCTGGGATCCTAGTCGGCGGAGGCCCTCGGCATAACCATGCCCCCAGGCGGAGTTGCGAATTGCCACCACCCGAGATATCTGCTGCTCGAGGCCAGCTCCGCTTCCAGAATCTCTCGGGCGCGCCTCGAACCGGCCAGTTCCTCCTCCCGAGCAATCCGAGCTTGCTAGGAAATGGCTAACTCTTCTTCCTTCAGTGATAGAATCTGGGAAGAAGCAGCTAGCTCTGCTGTCCGAGCGGTTAGCTCGGACTGAAGGAGGATCTTGTCCTGCTCAGTGGCCGATCTCACATCCACGAGGCGGGCATTCCTCCGATGGGCTACCGCCAGCGAGTCCCGGGCCGCCTCCAATTCGGCCCGGAGAGAAGAGTTGGCTCTCTCCAGCCTGCTCTTTTCCGCCCCTAGCTCCTCGACCGATTTGATCAGCCCCCTGCAGGTTTCCTGCGACTGCTCGAACTGGTCCCGTGCCTGCTGCAGCTTGTAAAGCCCGAACTTGCAGACGGTTCCGAGCTCACTGTTGAATTCGGCAAGCTCGGACCCCACTGTCCGCGATATCTCCTTGGCGACCTAAAAAAAAAAAAACAAACAAAACTTAGCAACTTGGAAAGAAAAGACCATCCGAAATTCAACAACGCCTACCGAACAAACCTGAGTCAGCAGAGGCTCCAGCATCGAGGCCACCTGGGTGGAAGCATCCGCCTTTGCTTGTTCGAATCGGGAAGGCTGCTCTGAACCGGCTTCACCGCCCTGATGACCTCCCTCCTCCGAATCCGACCCGAAGAGCTGACCAAGCACCGCGACCCCGTTCCGAAGTCGAAAAGGAGATGGGGGTCGGGGAGGAGCTTCCAAGCCCGGGGACGGGCACGCGTCCTCAAAGTGAACCCCCGAGGTCGACCCCCGCTCGAAAGTCAGGGGTGGGCGCTCGGGAGACTCATCGGAGTCAGCAGCAGGTTGACCACTCTCGTCTGCGGCCTCCGTATGACTCCCTTCTCCGGGAAGGTCGGACCCGCTTGATCTCTCGGGGGTGGCCTCGTCCTGATTTCCTTGGTCCGGGGCCCTTTGTTGCTCGGGTCCCTCGCGGACACCCTCGGAGTCGGCCTCCTCGCCAAGTATTTCATCTTCCCCCTCGGAGGCATCTGAGTGGCGCTCGGAAGATGAAGGGGGAGGGGTGGGCAACTGATTCGCCCTAGCAGCTTGCTCCTCCGACTCATGTCGAAAGACCTGTGCGAATGGCATGGCCCCCGGAGTCAAGTAGGCAACATGATCCAAAGCCTCCTAGAAGGCGCGCTCTATCTCCTCTCCGTCTGAGGAGTCGACCCCGGCCAGGTCGGTCGCCTCGATCTGGGCTTCCATGACGATCCTCCCAGCCTCAGCCCTTATCCCCTCGGTCTGCAAGAACCGAAGCCCGTCCGAGGACGACGACGAGGAAGCCGGCTCGGGACGTCGTGCGGGAGAGTCTGTGGGGGGAACACCTCCGTCCGAACCCTTGGTCCGTGGACCCTTCCCCTTCTTCTGCTTCTTGGGGTGGGCACCACGGCTCGGAGTAGCTTTGCCGGCCCAACTCTTTGTGCGCCTCTCTTTTTCTGCCTCCCGATCGGAGGCCCGCTTGCGAGAGGAGGCAGGAGGCTCTTCCGGGACAGCAAAGAAGTCTTGACCCTCGGCGTAGGACCGGTCAGGTCGGGTCAAAAACTCCTCGATGTTCTCCTCGGTGAAGAGATTGTCGGACCATAACCGGTCGGGATCCTCTGCCCCCCAGGAGAGGACCGCCTTCACCCTCTCAGCCTCGCGGGCTGAGAGGGTAACCTCCATATGTGTCTGAGAGGGGAGGAGACCCCAGTCTTTCTGAACGGGGAAATCACTCCCCTCTCCCTCCGGGAACTCCCACTCCCTACCCGAGACGAAGAAGAACCTTTTGTGGTAGTCTCGGGCACTCGAATGCCTCTCCTCCATTCTGATCAGCCTACATTTCGGCTTTATCTGGAAGCCGGCAACATTCCCGTCGCGACGGAGGAGCCGGTATAGCGAAAAGAATTCCCGAGCGGTCAAGTCGGGATAGGGATCGTTCTTCCTAGACAGAACGATCCTAAACGCCACGCAAGTGGCCAACAGGATACGCCACCCATTCGGCATGAGTTGGGCGGGGGCCAGACCCAAGAAGTGCAGGACTTCCCGAACGGGCCGAATGAATGGAAGGCATAAGCCCTTCGAAAGCATAAGGGAGAAGAGCACGACCTTCTGAGCCCTCCCATTGCGCTCACAGGCCCTAACTCCATCCCCTGGGGCCTCCAAGGTATGCCGCCAGGAAACGCGGTGTTTCTTCCTCAGCGTGTCCACATCGGAGGACTGCATTGTGGACGTCCAACTATTGCCGGCAAAGAAAGGGCATGGGTCAGAAGAATCCATGGGAGCAAGTTGAAAGAAAGAACAGAGAAAGCAGCGAAAGGACGGAGAAGGCAGCGAAGAGCAAAGGCAAGGAAGAAGGGCAACAGAATGGCAAAGAAACAAACAGCGGAGCAAGGACAGTGACAAGACTTCTGGGTAATTTATACCCAGAAGCAAAATTTAAGCGAGCGGGAAACGAGGTGAGAAACGTGCGCCGAAACCGTCACCTCAGACGTGGCCCTTGGGAACAGGAAGCACACCCTGAACTGACCAATCAGAGGTGAGAAGCGTGCGCCGAAATGACAAGTCAGTTAATGATGGTCACGTGCGTGCACCTCACCATTTAATAACGGACTACTGACGGTTCGAGAATCGGAACGACGGCACAATTCAATTTCGAACTGCATTAAATGCCTGACACGGAATATGACAGGTCACAATTCGACATTAATTGATCAGAATTCGAATCGTCCCCCTGAAGTCCGGTCGGTAAATAGAACGACATGCCAGCTGGAACCACCCGAATACATCCAACCCCGTGTTCCCGCTCGGAAGAGCAAATTAAAAGAACACTGCCCAGTATTGAAGGACAGTGCAAGCAAAGGAAAGAAAGACCTAGCTCTAAAAACGTTTGGAATTTCCATCGAAGTGCCTTCGATAAAAACTCGCGGGGTACTGAAGGGGTGCCCAACTCACCCAAAACCCAAGCAGTGCCCAACTTACCCAGAACCCAAGCCCACAAGGTTATCAGGCCCAAGGCCCGTTATCCGTACCCACGACCACACGGTGTCGGAATTGGACTAGGGAGACCGAACCCGGGGACGAGCCAAGTCCCTGGTCGTCCCGACCAGACCAGGAAATGGTTACACCGGCTTCGAGAACACGCTAAGGACAGAACGACGGCTCACGTACTGATATATCCCCTAGACCTGTCTCCCATCATGATCACTCCCGCATTTATGAACGACAGACAACCGCTGGTCTACAGGTCCCCCCTCCCTTTAATGCGGAGACGCTACAAACATACGCCATTAATTGCTAAATTGACAAAAGATACAGCGGCATTTAATGCCCCTCTCCAAAAGGGTCTAATTGAGCATTAATTGGAGGGATACTCAATAAATGCGATGAGACCGACCGAGTCAGACCAGGCTTCCTTATCAAGGATGACGGTCAAGTGATGTCCCAATTTCCGACACATTCATTACACAGACCCTCCTCCCCAAGGAGGCACCTATAAATAACACCAGACTAGTGACGAAAAGACGGTACGCTCACAGATTCTCTTACTCTCTTTATCATATATTTCCTCTCCTACACTAACTTGATCATCGGAGCTGTCCCGAACCCCGACCCCCCTTGTTCTTGTTTTGCAGGTTACTATCGTACGAGATTCGATAAATAAGATTGCAGAATACGTCGTTAACACTGCCAAAAGATATTCTCTATTTTATTGGAGTTATTTGATTGATATGAGTTGAGTGGAACATTAGCATTGACTTTCTGATTGTTCTTTGTGCACTTTGTGTGACAACAGTGAAGGAGCATCCTTCTTCATCTATAGGCTTTAGCCCTGCAATTGAAATTGATTCACGAATCACTTGGCCCCAAATGTTTTGTCTCGTCTCATTTTATTATAAAATTATTTTAAATTTTTATTTAAAATATAATAAATAATTTAAAATTTTAAAATTTCAAAATAAAAATAATATTAAAAAATAATATTATAATAATATTTTATTTAATTTTTAACTTTTAACTTTCATCTTTAACTCATTTCATCTTAATTCACTCATGTCTAAATCACACCTAAAACAAGATAACAAACTTAGATTCCGTATTTCATGTTCAACACGGCACTCTTCTCTTTACTTATGGTCTGAATATTCTCCGCTTTTTATGGTTAAAAACTTAAGATCTGAAAGCTACCCGGTAAGGTCACATGAACTTCTTTCCTGTTAATTTTCTTTAATCTTGAATTTATCCAATAAAACCTTTGTCTGGTTTTACGCTCGAGTTTTAGGGTCAAAGTTTCGGCCGGCTTGTGTTCAGCCACATTATGTACGATAGGTGGTGAGATTTTGATAATGATCATCAGGTTAGATTGTCAAAAAAAAAGAGAGAGGAATTGTCAATTTTGATAATGATCTCCTCCTATATGTGTTCAGCCACATTATGTGCGATAGGTACCGTTATCAAGGTTTTCTCCACCAAAAATGAGGATATTGCAATAAATCTGAGAAAGGGCGGACTGGCCCCGACTCTTTTTTTTTTTTTTTTTTTTTTTTTGCCTAAGAAAAAAAATAAAATATAAAGCTTGTTGTTAAGCCGTGCCTTTCACAACAATTTTTTCAAAACACAGACCAATTGTCCAAAAGCTAAAGAGTATCAAACCTGAATTACGACAAAATGTGCATCTACAAAACCAAATTTCCTCGGAAGCTTCTTATTAGATTTCTATGAAGAATGGTCAAGCCGTGCCTGTCACAACAATTTTTTCACAAGCGTTTGTAGATATGTCAATATATGTTAGAGAGAGAGAGAGACAGAGGGATGACCTTTCCTCTATAAGTTATAAACATCAAACTTCCCATTTGCATCACTCTCTTTGGTATCGAATATGGAGTCTCCTAGCATTCCCAAGTTTACAATTCCTCTCTCTTGCTTCTTTACCCTTTTACTGTTTGCTGCCACACCGAACTCTGTATTTGCTTCGAAAGTTTGCAACTTTCCGGCAATCTTTAATTTTGGCGCCTCAAATGCCGATACTGGAGGATTCTCTAGTGCTAGCCTCATAAGACTAGTCACACCGCCTTACGGGGAGACCTATTTTCACAGGCCTGCGGAAGGTTCTCCGATGGCCGGCTCATTATTGATTTCATAGGTACGCACCTTGACTTTTAGCATAGCTCAGCTTATTCAATATTCTAACTATTAAATATTGGATCAGATTCTAATAGCCATTGTTGTAGCCTACGCAACTTCAGTGTAATGGTAAAATGAATAGAATTTTGTTTTGTAAAATGTCGCCTGAATTTGTAGTACTACTACTAGGCCCATGAAGATCCATGGACACGCTTAACACGATAGAACAGCCAACGTAGAATAATGGGTGATGATGGGTTCTCCTGCAGAAAAACTATATAGAGCAGAAGTAAGCTATGTTTCTGTAATTAGAAGTAGTGCTTTTCATCATTTCAATGGGAAGAGATCCATAACTCTGTAACCAGCAGGGGTGAAATGATTTGGGAATAATAGTAAAATAGTTTAAATTAATATTTAATTTATTAGATTTCAAAAACTGTTAGAGAAAAAATTGTATAAAAATATTAAAAATTTAAAATATTATTATAATTATATTCATTTTATAATTTGAAAAAATTGTGTCTTTTTTTATTTTTTACAAGTTTTATAAAGTCACAATAATTAAAAGATAAAAATTAAGTATTTTAAATATAAAATATATTTATATTGAAATAATCTAAAAAAAAAAAAAAAAAAAAAACTTTGAGATGAGATAAGTTTTCTAAACAATTTTCTAATTATAACATAGAGTGAAATGTGATGACTCGTGAGAAGGCGCCCTGTTTTTGTTGGATATTGATTAATCCTATCAGCCGTTCATTCACGTGGACCTTACATTAGACCCAGTGGAAGTAGGCCAATCTAGCATGATATGAATTATTCTCAATCTCAATCGTTGATTTGATCGAATGGTTACAGCAATGGATGTTGGTCTTCCATATCTGAGTGCATACCTTGATTCCTTGGGAACTAACTTCACACACGGTGCAAGCTTCGCCACGTTTTCATCCACAATCAGACTACCATCCAGAATTACACCTGCAGCTGGTGGATATAGTCCATTCTACCTCGATATCCAATACTTACAATTTGTGCAGTTCAAAGACAGATCACATACAGGGACCGGAACTAGGATTTTAAGTTTAGAAGGGCAATCGATAAAATATGTACTATATATAAATTTTAAAAGGATGCTTATTAGTGATAGAAGTATCACATTTCGTTGTTATTAAACTCTCTAAGCGTATTACTCTTCGAATTACCCACATTTAAAAAAAATGTATTTGTTCTTAATTTGCTCATATTTTTTTATGATTAAAAAAAATTATAGATCAAGAATAAATATTAGAAATTTTTAATGACTAATGATATACTGCTGTTAAATTTTTAACAAACTATATCTCTTAATTATATAATGAAATTAAAGTGAGACTATATAAATGAATACAATCAATCAATTTTGACAATTATATAAATTTATAATTTTTTTTTTTAAATTAGACTCTTAAAGTAATTATGAGACTAGGTGAGTTGAAATTTGAATTTCAATAAAACTAAAAGTTAAAATAAAATTATATATATATTGAAATTAGAAAGAATAATTTTAATAAAAATTTGGAAGGTAATTTTTAATTTTTTTATAATTTGAGGAGTAATTTAATATTATATATATATATATGTAAATATATATACTACATAATATTTTTTTTTAAAATTTTGGGGGGGCCGTAGCCCCCCCAATTACCAACATAGGTCCGCCCATGGATCACAGATTATAAGACAACTAGGTAAAATGGATACCCAACAACTTGTTTTCTTCCTTTATATAATTGGTTTCTTTTATAGACTCGTCCAGTCGCTTTTGCATATTTTTTATATACTCTATTGTTGTAATTGATGGTATCATTTTCAATATAAAATATATCTTTTTTGACCAATCACATCAATAAAATGTCTAAAAAAATACGCAAAATGACTACATGTAGCATAACTTTTATAAAATATCTATATCATCAACAACCTTTATGCTTTCAATTTCACATTTGTTTGCCTTGTAGGAGGAATATATGCACATTTGATGCCCAAGAAGGATTATTTTCCTAAAGCTTTATACACATTTGATATTGGTCAGAATGATCTTAGTGAGGGATTCTTTGGTAACATGACTGTAGAGGAAGTCAATGCTTCTATCCCGGATATTGTTGATAAGTTCTCTCTTAATGTTAAGGTAAAAATTAAGACTATAATGGATGAGAAACATTATTTTTCATCTTAAATTTTATTGTCCTCGTCACACTGAAAATATGGTATATCTTAAGTTGTTACTCATTAGTTGATATATAAAATCACGTAAAATGTTTCACTTCAATAAATGTGACGACCTCGTTTGTTTTTACAAAACTTTGCAATTCATTTTTTTTTTAAATCTCATATAAAAAATAATACTAAACAAAATTTATTCTAATATTATTTTATTCAATTTCCAACTTTCATCTTACATATTTCATTTCATCTTATCTGTATAAAAAAAAAAAAAAGAGACGGGTTGGATAAGGCTATCCTACTACTCAAAATGAATAAAGAATAGAAAGAAGAAAAACAAAAAATCCAGTTTTGTTTATGTTGATGCTAATCAAGTGAAATGAATAATGATGCAGAATATATATAAACTGGGAGGTAGATCATTCTGGATCCACAATACTGGACCCATTGGTTGCCTTCCCTTAATTTTGGCCAATTTCCCATCAGCACAAAGGGACAATTATGGTTGTGCAAAACCTTATAATGATGTAGCTCAATCTTTCAATCACAAGTTGAAGGAGGCCATTGTTCAACTTAGGATCGATCTTCCTTCATCTGCAGTCACATATGTAGATATCTACTCTGTCAAGTACTCTCTTTATAGTGAACCACAGAAATACGGTAAGCCTTATTACAACCAATAATATCCATACAACACATTTTACGACATATCTCACAACACATATTTTAAAGTGAATGTATTTTTACAAAATGATATTACTTTTATAAAATATTTTATTAAACTACCCTTCATTTAAAATACGATTGTATAATATATTGTGAAAATTGAAAAATGATGTGGGGTTATCATTTTTTATAACAATAAGAAGGGTCGTTCTCTTGTCAATGTTTTATTGGCTTTACACACAGGGAAAACCCATGTTATGGTCTTATTCATGTTTGGGTTGAGAAATGTGCAGGATTTGAGCTTCCACTAATTGCCCGTTGTGGGTATGGAGGAAAGTATAACTATAGCAGTAGTGTTAGGTGTGGTGGAATAGTGACTGTGAATGGAAGTCAAATATTTGTTGGTTCATGTGAAAACCCCTCAATCAGAGTAAATTAGGATGGAGTTCACTATACTGAGGCTGCCAACAAGTTTGTCATTTCTCAGATTTCGATTGGAGCATTTACAGATCCACCTGTACCCTTGAAAATGGCATGTCACCAAGTTTAAATTCCTATTCACACATTATTATATATATATATATATATTTTCCTGCATAAATAAAAGGAGAAATGATTGTTTAAGCTCAAATATTGTATAAGCTCAAATAAATAAGTTTGTGCAAGCATTTATAAAAAAAATAGATCTCATCTTTACAAAGTAAAATATATATATATATTATTTTTTTAGTGGGATTCATCTTTTTACAAAGTGCATACATGAGATAGGTCTATTTAAAATTTATACCTACCATTAATCAAATAAAAATAAGCCTGCAGGGAGTTATTCGTGGTAGGCCACATTATTTAATAAAACGACTCTTTATTATGCATTTTTTCTTGATGAAATAGTGTGTTTCAATTTTCCTCTCTCTCCCTATTTCGTAACCCTTAGCCTGACCTCCTCCCTCTTCATTTTGTGCTCAAATTGGGAGTAATGGAAAAATGATTTCATATGATCTAATTTTTGGCTTCTGAAAATGCACTCAACACTCCTTGATCGCAAATCAATTTCATCTATAAGGGGGGGTTTTTCCTCCCATCGCCCAAATGATGGGCCCGAGAAGAAAAATTAAGAGAATAAAGCGAAAAGGTCCAGCCCAACACGATCAGTCCATCAGCCCTACTCTGACGGAAGCTAGTGGAACCCACACCTAAATGGCCCAAGACAATGGCGGAGTCAGGGACTTATTTTAGGGAGAGCCAAGCAAAATTAACACAAAATATATTAAATATTTTTTATATATATTTCTATACATTTTTATATAATATAGAATAATCTAATATTAAAATCTATAATAAAAATAAAATAGTTTATAAAACTTATATATTAAAAAAATATATAATATGTCAAGAACATGTCATCATAATAAAAAAATATTAAAATACGTTAGCAATCATTCAAATTCCTTTTTATTTTTATTTTTATCTATAATAAAAACATGTCATTATGTTATTATATCATTTTACTTTATATGAGATGTATTTTATTTTTAAATTAAATTAAATTTTATAGAGAAGGTCAAGATAATTTTTAAAAAGATGGTCAATACAAGATAAAATTAATATTTATCCTACTAAATTAGAAAAAAAAAACTAATCTATATTATTTTTTTCTTTAAAAAAATACATGTTTTTTAATTTTTTTTTTTTTAAAGGGGTGGGGCTTGGGGGTAGGATGGCCATGGCCATGGCCCCCCGCCCCAACGTGGCTCCGCCACTGGCCCAAGACGTATGAGAGGAACACGCCTTGATGTGACCCATGCATTGGGGCAGGCGACATGGGATCACTTTTTGAACATTAACACACCACATGAGCTTCATGAAAACAAGCACAATCAAGCCCCGTTTGGATTCAGAGTTGAGATGACTTTAATTTATTTTTTAATATTATTATTATTTTGAAATTTAAAAAATGTGTATTGAGATTTAAAAAATGTGTATAGAAATTTGTGTTATATATAAAAAAAAATTATAAAAATATAATGATGAAATGAACATGAGTTGAGAATGGTTTCCAATCCAAATCAGGCCCAATCTCACCAAGGATCCTAGTATAAAAACTAATATTCAAGCACCAAAAAATTCTTTGAACTCTCTTAACAAAAATATACTCTCTTAAAACAATATATTGACTTAGATATTGAAGATTCATTGCCTCACCAAGGCTCTCACTCTTCTTGTCTTTTTCGTGTTTGTAGGACCAACCTAAAAAATCCAAGTTACTAGAACCTGACTCAAATGCGTATGAATAAGGACGTTAACACCGTCTATTTGGATGCTCATGCATAGAAATAATTCTCTAAATTGCTTCCATATAAAAAAGCGATGCACATGGATTCCATAGAAATAATTGCTTTATATCTTTTAACGGTTCAAAAATCGAGTATTTTCAATCTCAATAGACTTCTCTAAAGAGAAAATATTGATTTACACGAAAAGTTACGCAATGAAATTTACATTGGTGTGAGTTAAATACAGACTTTACAAGCTCTATTCTAGGAAACTAGCTAATGTTATAGCTATACAAAAATAGCAGTACAGAGAATTGATTTGCCAAGATATGATGACTGTTACAAGCATGATTGTCAGCTAGCTGGCTGATTTTTTATCTTTGCCTTTATTTGTGGAATCTTCCTTTATATGCCCTCACAAGATGGGGATGCTATTGACAAGGCTAATTTTGTTTCTTAGTTGTTCTGTACGTTGCCTTGACAATGGTTTTGTTAGAATATTTGCAAGTTGGTCCTGTGTATTTACATGATGAGCTTGGAGTATTCCTTTTTGAACTATATCACATACAAAGTGTAGGTTAATTTAAATATGCTTCATTCGAGAATGTTGGACTGGATTGAAACTCAGTTGTGTGGCACCCAAGTTATCACAAAGCAGCTTTGGTGTGGAAGGTATAGGGTGGCCAAGTTCTTTAAATAATTGAAGGAGCCAAATGGTTTCAAAAGCCGCACTTGCAAGGACTCTATATTCAGCCTCTGTTGATGATCTAATAACTCCCCTTTATTTTTCAAAGCTCCAAGAAATTGGATTTGTGCCAAGGAAACTTATGTAAGCAAAAGTTGAAGTTCTATCATCAAAGTTCCCTACCCAATCTGTATTAGTGTAGGTTGTAAGAGTTGATGGGCTCATTTTTCTGATGTGAATTCCATGAACAATTATTTGTTTCAAGTAATGAATGAGCCTCTTCATAGCTGTCAAATGAGTTACAATGGATTTATGCATGAACTAAGAGAGTTTATTCACTGCAAATGAGATGTCTGACCTTGTAAGATAGAGATATTGAAGAGCACCTATAACACTTCTAAATTATGTGCTATCAATTGAACTGGTTCCATCAATGAGTTTGAGAGCTGTGGTGGTTGACAGTGGTGTGGACACATCCTTTGCACCGAGCATATTACTTTTGACAAGATATATCTAATGTATTTATGCTGAGACAAGAAGAGGCCAGATTTTGTAGGGATAACTTTCATGCAAAAAAAAATGGAGCTATCCCATGTCTTTTAAAGAGAAACAGTTTCCAAGTTTTGCAATTATTGAAGCAACAAATTGAGTATCACTACCAATTATGACTAAGTCATCCACATATACTAACAGAAAACATGTAACAGAGATAGTTTTGTATATAAATAATGAAGAATCTGCTATAAAATTCATATACTCGAGCTCTATAATGGATTTCTTGAGAGCCGAATACTAGGCTCTGGGTGCTTTTTTTTAAGTCATAAATAGTCTTGTGTGATTGACAAACATGGTTAGGCTTAGACATATCCTTGAATCCCGGAGGTTGTACCAAGTAAACATTTCATGCAAAAATGCATTGTTGACGTCAAGTTCTTAGAATCCACCCCTCATAACAGCAATACTCAAAACAATTCTTATTTTTACCGGCTTCACAACTGGACTAAATGTCTCCTTGTGATCCAAGCCAGGACGTTGGTTGTACCATTTGGCAACAAATCTTGCTTTAAAGCGATCAACAGACCCGTTAGCTTTCCTCTTAACTCGAAATACTCATTTATAGCCCACTGTTTTGCAGTGTATAGGCGGAGGAACTAAGTCCTACGTACTAATGAGTGCATAGAAGTGTATTTTAAATATCTTAATATTAGATTAAATTACTAAAATAAGAATAGAAATAATGGGATATAAATTATATTATTAAATTTAATTTCTACTCATATTGAGATATATTTGAGTATGATTTTATAATATTTTAAATCTCAATTTTGCAATATTCACAAGTGAGAAATGCACGGCAATTAACTTGGACTTCACTTGGCGCTGCACACAGGATTTCACTTCAGAATTTACGAAGGATTTCACTTTGGGCTTCACTTCGAATTTCATAAGGGCCGCACATTAATTTTAGATTTCCAGCCGCATGTCCATTGGGGGCAATACACGGCAACCCTTGGAAGGAAATTCACTTGGAGCACAAGCCGATAATTCACTTTTCACATGGGCCAAACTTCAACAAATTAAAGCCGCATAGCATTTCAAATTTTAATAGTTCCGCAATAGGATTTCAAAGCAGCCACACCCATTACTTTGCTTGGACTTCACCAAGAGATGGACCCACATGTGTTTTACTCTAAAAGGGCCTCACTTTAACCAGGTGAAGCCCTATGCAACAATACATGAGCCGAACTTGGATTTATCTCATAGGCTGTACTAAGGGTGGCAATATGTGACACGACACGTTAATACGAAACAAACATGACACGATAAAAACAAGTTAGTGTTTAACCTTAACGGATTTTGAGTCAAATCGTGTCAACCCTTTAAGACACGATTTGATAACGGGTCAAACCCGTTAAGACACGTTAAGAAATTTGAATTTAATTTTATACCCTTGAGCTAAACTTCAAAAAATATAATTTAAAATTAGTTTTATATTCTTAGACATTTAACTATCTCATTTAAGTACTTATTAAAAAGTCATTAACGAGTTAACTCATTGTTATTTAATATGTTTGAGTTATAATTTTAATATTTTACAATGTGTGAATCATATTTGTGTGTTTATCATATTAAATAGTGTACTATTTATTGAATTTTAATTTTAATATTGTAATTTGTAATTAATTTTTTATATTTTATAACTATTATTTAAGTTTTAATATTTGTATAAAATCAATTAGGTTAAACTCAAACGGATCACTAACAGGTTTGCGGGTTGAAACAGGTCAAATCGTGTTGTATCATGTCATGTCATATAGTGTCAAAAGTCTTAATGAGTCTTAATGGCTCGTGTCGTGTCAACCTGTTATCTTAACGGCTCGTGTTAGGGTTGAAATTTCTTACATGAAATCATTAACGAGTTCTGTTCATGTTGACCCTTTAAGCATTATGTACACGCTTTGACACAACACGAACACGACCCGTTAATACGTTTTGACACCTCTAGGCTGCACGATTTCTTCTAAAAAAAAAAGACTTAAGGGCATAACATATAATACATATATGTGTTGTTTCAAGGAGCGCGACGGACAGGCATGAACGAGTAAAGACATATATATTTAATTTGAAGAGTTGAGCACCGCAGGAAGGAAGACTGGACGTGAACTCGACACAAACACGAAATTCTTGGTTGATGCCGTCAGCCTTTTCTTTGATATTTTTCTTGAGAGAATTTTGTTGCCCTTTATATGTATGGGCAACTAAATTCCCAAAATAGATTAGGGATAAATTTATATACTATATAGTATTTTTAATTTATTTTTAAGTCATGAATTTGATTTTAATTTATTAAAACTCTTTAGATTTATCATTCTCAATTCATTGTTGATATTTTCTTTTCCAAATAATTATACAGTTTACTTCGTTTATAGATTCAATTATGCTTTTTTTATTAAATAGATTAGTATTTTGATTATGTTTAGATCAATTGATTGTCTATATTGATTTGATTCTCTGCTGCAATATCGCTTCCAGAATATATTATCGTCGTTAGATTTTCTTAATGTAGATAACAATTTGCATGATTTAAAAGTGTTGAATGATTTTTTAAAGAGTTACATTTGGTTTAATTTTAGTTCTTAGTGCTATATCTTCCGATTGAAAATTTTATAATTGAATTTTCAATTGAGTTATTAATAAAGTAAGAATAATTAAAATATCGGATATGTGCAAGGGATTCCTGATACTTTATTGTTTGTCAAATTTGAATATTTTTTTCGTTAATCATTTAACTTAACTTTAATTTGCATTCAAAATTAATTTTATTTTCTCTTTAATTATTTAATATTTTTCTCTAGTTGTTATTTCTGTTATTTTTTTAATTTTTCTACCTGTAGAATCGACACCCTAAAATTGATTTGTCGAGATATGATGACTGATACAAGTATGATTGTCAGCTATTTGGCTAATTTTTTATCCTTGACTTGATTTGTGGAATATTCCTTTTATAGTGAATGTGATTGTTTCGTACCGGCTAAAATATCGGTCGTATCAGTGTGTTTCGGCCAATACCAATCGATTTTGCCCGGTATGCTGCTAAGGTACTTTTTTGAGTGGCATTTTTGTAATTTAAGTATACTTTTCTTCCACATGTAATAGCCTAACAGCAATTTTTCTAATTTGTAATTAGAGATAGTCCAATTTTTTTTTTTTTTTTGGCAAAAAGTTAGGGTCTCTTGTTCAAGAGTGATATCTCTCAAATTTTATTGATTATCCTCAATTATGGTGGAAGAATACTGTGGAAATAATAAGCACATGTGAATTTAAAAATAAACAATAAATCAAAATTACAAACCTAGGCACCAAAAAGTTCTTAGACCTGAAGCAAAAACTTACAAAGCCAATCTTATTGCTCATCAAAACCAACAAATGCCAATAAAAGAATAAACCAATATAAGAAAAACGAGAATAAGGCAGATACAATTTATCAGTATACAATAAACTCTTAAAAACGTGGAACATATAAGAAGGACCTACAGACACGGGTTGAGCCTTGCACGCTAATTTTAGCCAAAAAATCAGTTGGCATATTACTTTCACGAAAAATATGATTAGTAGAAAAGATCCCAGTATCAAACAAGCTCATGACATCCTCCCAATAATCTTCTAAGTACCACACACTACATCTTTGACGATCAATCCAATTAACACAAGTCATCGAGTCCAATTCAATCTCAACATGATTCAGTCCAAGAGCCCGACAATGCTTCAAACCAATCAATAATGGCTTCAATTCAACAACATTATTAGCGCCCTCATCCAAGAAACAAGAGATTGCCAATATTAAATTCTCCTAAGCATTCTGAATAAGACCACCAACATCAATCCTCACTGGATTGCCAAGACAATAACCATTAATATTGAGCTTTAAGTTTCTAGCTCTCGTCTTTTCCCAATACACTAATTAGTCCACACAGTCCAAATTTTTCATTTCGTTAAATTAATGAAATGAGATAAAAATTGAAAGTTAAAAAAAAATTTCTTAGAATATTATTTTTTTATATTCTTTTATTTTGAAATTTAAAAAATTAAATTATTTTTTGTCTTTTCTTCTAAAATTTAGAAAAATTGTAATAATTAATTAATATAAGATAAGATAAGATAGTTTGTAAAAACAAACCAAACACTATATATCTAATAAAAACCTATCAGTTAATTATGAGACTGGAGTTATTATCTATCTTGTCTTATTTGGTGGGTTTAAAATCGATAACCTTAAATCCTATATAAACTTATAATTTTGTGTCAAATTCATATCGGATCTGCAAATCTTATCAACGCTCTTACCTCACTTTATTACTTTAAAATGGGGCCTTAAACACGATAGAATTGTTAAATATTTTATTATGAAAAATAATAATCAGATTTTTAATTTTTTATGATCCACAATAAAAATAAAAAAAATGATAATTAAACACCTAGCTTTCTTTATCTAATTGATGAACAAATTAATCTAACAATGAGAGAATAATCATCCTAACAATTTTATTTGTTAAGTGTCTCTCAATAACTAGAGGTACTATATAGTGCCTTGAACCCTTTAGCCTTATTTATGTTAGATTATTTCAAATTATTTTTCAAATTTGATTTTCAAATGTTATTTCAAATTTCAAATTTTAAATTATCTATTTTTTTTAATCCCACATTGGTTAGACAGTAAAATATTTAATGGTTTATAAGTGAATGTATTTCACTATACATAAAATAAATAAAAATGTAGACAGTCTAAGAAGCGTCATCCAGTGCGAAGCACTGATCGCACGCACGCACGCACGCACGCACGCGCGTCGCGCGCGCGACGCATAGACGCATAGACGCATTGACGCTTTAGACGCACTTAGCACTTCGCACGTACGCATCGTCGCAAGTGACGGAATTCTTTTGCTAAGCGAAATAATGTGTCTGATCACTATTTTGACAGTTGTGATTAACTGTCAATTACAGTTACTTTTGTAACTGTTCAGACAATAACTGTCATAATTTTTAACTGAAACGTTATGTCTGCTGCTATTACATCTTTTCGTTCAAAAGGTTAGTGTTCAGTATTTGCAATCTGCACACTATATAAACAGTGTTGTATCCTGAAGACATAATTGCTAATGATTCCCTTTTGCAGAACTCTATACGAGTGGGAGGCAATATTTGTCTGAGAGACAGATTAACAATCGCCTCACTGTTATCACTGTTCTTTTCATTCAATCTCCATACGTTTATAAATTTTTATTCTAACAATTCTCAGACAAATATTATGGCATCTTCTTCTGCAAATCCTGCGATCACTTCCTTAAGCATTGTACCACAAGATCTTTCAAAGTTGGATCGATTTGATGGAAATAATTATAGACGTTGGAAGGAGAAAGTTGAGTTCTTACTTACTACTTTGAAAGTGCGGTATGTGTTGGATACCCCTTGTCCAGTTCTTCCTACGACTCAAACTCCACGAGAAGATGAAATTGCAGCGAAGAAAAAATGGGAAGATGACAACTACACATGCCGTGGAAATATTCTCAACACTCTCACTGATCCTTTGTTCGATATGTACGCACCAAAGAAAGATGCAAAGGACATATGGGATGCTCTGGAGAATAAATACAAAACCGAAGATTCCGGTAACAAAAGCTATCTCGTTAGTAATTATTTTGATTTTAAAATGGTAGATAACAAGCCAATACTTGATCAAGTGCATGATTTACAACTTATTGTCCAACAAATTATTTCTGATGGTATTCCTATTGATGAGAAACTTCAAGTGGGTGCTATTATTGCCAAATTACCGCCAACTTGGAAGGATTACCGTAAGTCTTTGAAGAGAAAGGGAGATGATTTCACTCTTGAAGGTCTTCAAAGACAACTCCGAATTGAAGAAGAGTCGAGATTGCGGGATAAAATTGAAGAAAGTGCTGAAATGAATAAATCAATTCATGTTGTTGAAACAGACAACAAGAAAGGAAAGAAGCCTAGAATTGATACTCGTGTTTTTAACAAACAGAGTAAGGGTAATTTCAAAAAGAAAGGAACTTGTCATTTCTGCAAAAAGAAAGGACACTATATCAAAGAATGTAGACTTCGAAAGAAGCAAGAGCAAGCGAACAATATTGAAGAGAATCTCATTGCTGTAGTGTCTGAAGTCAACATGGTATTCAATACTTCTGGTTGGTGGGTTGATACCGGTGCAACTCGTCATATTTGTGGAGACAAAAATCTCTTCAAGAAATATGAGAAGATTGGTGACGAGATCGAATTGTACATGGGAAATTCTTCTACCACGAAAGTGGTTGGAAAAGGCACTGTCGAGTTGAAGTTTACTTCTGGCAAAATAGTCACTTTACTTGATGTATTTCATGCACCAGAAATTCGCAAGAATCTGGTTTCTGGCGGTCTTTTGTCCAAACATGGCTATAAGCTTGTATTTGAGTCTGATAAATTTGTATTGACAAAGAATGGCATGTTTGTGGGCAAAGGATACGCTGTTGATGGGATGTTCAGACTTAATTTAATAAAGGATAATGTTTCTGTTTATTTTGTTGATTCTTTTTCATTATGGCATGCTAGATTAGGTCATGTAAATTATAATTCTCTAATTCGTATGACAAAATTAGGTTTATTACCTTCAAATTTACATGATGATAGAAATAAATGTGAGACTTGTGTTAAGACTAAATTAACAAGAAAACCCTTTCAAAATGTTAATAAATCATCTTCAACTTTGCTTGAGTTGATACATACAGATATATGTGATTTACATGGTAAATTAACAAGGGGCAGAAAAAGATATTTTATTACTTACATAGATGATTTTTCAAAATATGCTTACATTTATCTACTTAGAACTAAAGATGAAGCCTTAGATAAATTCAAAATATTTAAGGCAGAGGTAGAAAATTTTCTTAATTGCAACATTAAGATTTTGAGAAGTGATAGAGGAGGTGAATATTTTAATAATGATTTTGATCATTTTTGTGAAGATAGTGGTATTATACACCAATGCACAGCACCTTATACACCACAACAGAATGGTATAGCAGAAAGAAAAAATAGAACACTTATGGATATGGTTAATGCCATGCTTGAACAATCAGGCCTACCTGACAATCTTTGGGGAGAAGCTATATTTTCTGCAATTCATATTTTAAATAGAGTGCCTTCTAAAAAGAATAATATGTCACCATATGAGTTATGGTTTAAACGTAAACCTAACTTAAATTATCTTAAAGTGTGGGGGTGTCTAGCATATGTAAGATTACCTGATCTCAAAAGATCTAAATTAGGACCAAGAACTTCAAAATGTGTTTTTGTTGGATATGCTTCACATAGTAAAGCTTATCGTTTTCTGGATCAAGGATCTAATGTAATTATTGAATCAAGAGATGCGGAATTTTTTGAAAATAACTTTTTTAAAAAATCTTTTGAAGGTAATACTTCCTATAAAAATAGTAATCTTGAAAAGACTTGTTCTGAAAATGAAAAGAATTTAGAAATCAGAAAATCCAAAAGAATAAGAAAAGAAAAAAGTTTTGGTTCTGATTTTGTAACATATCTAATAGAAGGAAATTCTAAAACAATCTTACAAGAGTTTGGTTTGTGTTACAATTTGGAAAATGACCCTTCTACTTTACAAGAAGCTTTGAAATCTAGGGATGCTACTTTCTGGAAGGAGGCTATTGATGATGAAATGGAATCTATAATGTCTAATAAGACATGGATCCTTGTAGATTTGCCTTCTGGTTCTAAACCTATAGGTTGTAAGTGGATTTTCAAGAGAAAATTAAAAATTGATGGATCCGTTGATAAGTATAAGGCTAGATTAGTAGCCAAAGGATTTAGACAATCTAAGGGCATAGATTACTTTGATACATATGCACCTGTAGCTAGGATTTCATCAATTAGAACTTTGATATCTTTGGCCTCTATATTTAATCTTGAAATCCATCAAATGGATGTGAAAACAGCATTCTTAAATGGTTATTTGGATGAAGAAGTATATATGGAGCAACCAGAGGGTTTCATTGTTCCGGGTCATGAAAATAAGGTTTGTAAATTAGTCAAATCTTTGTATGGTTTAAAACAAGCTCCTAAACAATGGCACGAAAGATTTGATAATGTAGTTCTGTCTAATGGTTTTTGTTTGAATGAAGCAGACAAATGCATTTATTCTAAAACATGTGATAATCATTTTGTGATAATATGCTTATATGTAGATGATATGATGATATTCAGTGATAATAGTTCATGCATTAGAGATACAAAATTATTCCTGTCATCTCATTTTGATATGAAAGATTTGGGTGTTGCGAATACTATACTTGGTATTAAAATATATAGGAATAATAACACTTATGCTATATCACAAAGTCATTACATTGATAAAATTTTAAGTAAATTTAATCATTTACATAAGAAAATATCTCGGGTTCCATACAATCCTTCTTTAAAGCTTGGACCAAACAAATATCGATGTGTGTCACAACTAGAATATTCTAGTGTTATTGGAAGTCTGATGTATGCAATGCATTGCACACGTCCAGATATAGCTTTTGCCGTGGGCAAATTGAGTAGATACACAAGTTGTCCAAGCGTGGAACATTGGAAAGCAATTTCCATTATTTTGGGTTACTTGAAAGGAACTAAGTCTTATGCTCTATATTATGGAGGTTATCCATCTGTAATTGAGGGTTTTAGTGACGCTAATTGGAATTGTGTGGATGATGGATCTAAATCTACAAGTGGGTGGGTGTTCACCCTTGGTGGCGCGGCCATCTCATGGGGATCCAAGAAACAAACTTGCATAACTCACTCAACAATGGAGTCTGAATTAGTGGCTTTAGGAGCTGCTGGAAAAGAGGCTGAATGGTTGAGAAACCTCCTAATAGACTTGCCTATGTGGCCAAGTCCGATGCCTCCTATTTCCTTACATTGTGATAGTCAAGCGACATTGTCAAGAGTGTATAGCAAGTCATACAATGGAAAATCAAGACATATAAGTCTTCGACATAATACTGTGAGACAATTATTGGAAGAAGACATAATCACAGTAGATTATATAAAGTCAAGTACGAACTTGGCAGATCCTCTAACAAAAGGCCTAAATAAGGATCTGATTCGTAAAACATCGCTTGAGATGGGTCTAAAACCTATGGAATAGATCACTAAAAGATGGCAACCCAACCTAAATTTAGAATTCTAAATTCTAGGTTCAATGGGAAAAACAAAGTCTTATTAGTGATGATAATAACCCTGAATTAGACCGTCATTTATAATATATATATATATATTATAATTTAATGCTAGTCTTGCAGTGAAAAAGGAAAGGTTGAGCATGACTCTTAGTGGGTTCGTATAAAAGGTGTATTTATGCAAGAGCACCTAGAAGAACTCTACCTATGTGAGTGTAAAGTCAGGCCGCTTTTGTCGGGGTTTGGTAAACCGCCTATAGCACTCATGAAGTCGGGATAACGCGTATGGCCTTTAATGCGCGGCTATTAAGAACGATGGAAATATGTGTTGACATGCATTGATTTTCCGGTTTTATCACACGATATGATAGTTCAAAGATATTATGTCTACTATCATATTGATAAAACTTTGAGAATCATATGCTACATAGAAGTTCAAACCCAAAAGGTACTTACATTTATGTGTCAACATATAATTGTAATAGCAGCATTTAAAATATATATATATATATATATATATATATATACATTATTTGAAATAAGTGGGGGAATGTTAGATTATTTCAAATTATTTTTCAAATTTGATTTTCAAATGTTATTTCAAATTTCAAATTTTAAATTATCTATTTTTTTTTAATCCCACATTGGTTAGACAGTAAAATATTTAATGGTTTATAAGTGAATGTATTTCACTATACATAAAATAAATAAAAATGTAGACAGTCTAAGAAGCGTCATCCAGTGCGAAGCACTGATCGCACGCACGCACGCACGCACGCACGCGCGTCGCGCGCGCGACGCATAGACGCATAGACGCATTGACGCTTTAGACGCACTTAGCACTTCGCACGTACGCATCGTCGCAAGTGACGGAATTCTTTTGCTAAGCGAAATAATGTGTCTGATCACTATTTTGACAGTTGTGATTAACTGTCAATTACAGTTACTTTTGTAACTGTTCAGACAATAACTGTCATAATTTTTAACTGAAACGTTATGTCTGCTGCTATTACATCTTTTCGTTCAAAAGGTTAGTGTTCAGTATTTGCAATCTGCACACTATATAAACAGTGTTGTATCCTGAAGACATAATTGCTAATGATTCCCTTTTGCAGAACTCTATACGAGTGGGAGGCAATATTTGTCTGAGAGACAGATTAACAATCGCCTCACTGTTATCACTGTTCTTTTCATTCAATCTCCATACGTTTATAAATTTTTATTCTAACAATTTATAGAATTTTGGTCATCAAAAAATCTAAGACTATAAGTTTGAGTATAATTAGAGATATAAAATTTTAATCTTATCTTTCAGGAGTTTTTTATCTCATTATAACTCATTTATTAACTATTAAGTTTTGAGTTATTCCAAAGTTTGTTAAAGTGGATGTGTAGGATATAGAGTTTAAATAAAATTCTTACATTCTCTAATTTAGCCCATATGATCATAAAATAATTTTTCTATTCATGATTTTATAACAAGAAACTAACCATATTGTGCAAATCCATTTTCTAAAACTTTTCATAACTCAAAATACATTTTATGAATTGTGTAATTTTAATATTAAACTAGCTATCAATATGAGTCATAGCGATCTTATGTTATATAATTAACAAATATCCTTCCATATATCACAACACTAATAACTTGTACATAAAGGATATGTCTGCAACAAATAAGCCAAGAATTTTCTCGAAAGGCTTTTCTTCCAATTAAAGGTGTCTTCATGTGTTTGTTTGGTGTTTTCCCTTCTTATTTATATGTTACTTTGTATATAAAAGTTTTGATTCGAATTATAAGGAAAGTGGTGTTTGAACTAAAGGGATCTTCGTTGAGAAAATCTTGTAAAATCTCTCCTAAGTTAAACTGGGGATAGTGGTGATTTTTTTTGTTTATAGGCAAGACTGCATTTCATTTTAACAAATCGAAATTATAACTGTGATCTGATAAAACAAAACAAGCCCAAATTACAAGCCAAAACAAACTAAACTGATTGAAACACCTCTGCACACAAATTTCTTTATAACGAATATTGTCTAAACTTCTATGTATTCTTAAGTGACAATATTATCAAAAATTTCCATCTTGATTAGTCGAAAAGTGTGATACTCTATAAATATAAAGTATAAACCAAATCTCAACCATCACTATTTTTTAAAAGATGAATAAAAATTAACTCTTTACCATCATCCAAAAAAGAGGCGGGATAGTGGTAATATTTTAAAGGAGTTATTTGATTGATATGAGTTCACTGGAGCATTAGCATTGACTTTCTGGCTCTTCTTTGTGCACCTTGCGTGACAATAGTGAAGGAGCATATAGCTTCATCTACAGGCTTTGGCCCTAGTCGAAACTAATTCACGAATCACTAGGCCCCATTTATGTGTAATAATTGTATCGTTTCGTTCATTTTATCATTATAAATTTTATAAATTTTTATATAAAATATAATAAATAATTTTAAATTTTAAATTTCAAAATAATAATATTAAAAAATAATATTATAATAATATTTTATTCAACTATTTCAATTTTCTTCTCAACTCATTTTATCTTAAATATTCACAATCCAAATAGCACCTAAAAAAATATTTAACAAACTTAGATTTTCGTATTTCATGTTCAACACGGCACTGATCTCGATCTCTTTTGATCTTATGGTTTGAATATTTTCCTCTTTTTATGCTTAAAAACTTAAAATCTGAAAGCTGCCCGGTAAGCTCACAACTTCTTTCCTGTTAATTTTCTTTAATCTTGGATTCATTAATTTTCTTTAATGACCAGGTTAGATGGTCAACTTTAATTTGGACCCTACGTAGAGCCAAGTCTGAGATGATTTCAAACCATATTAAAGACGTAGAAAGTGACATAAATATCAAGTGAAGTTATTAATTGTATACTCCGAACTTAAATATTTATTTATAACCCTTATTTTTAATACACAGTAAACTAAAAGAATAATAATACATATAGTTATAGAATGTGCTACAAGAAAAATGGACTTGTGTTGTTCTTTAATTACAACTAAATTATTATTTATAGCCAATTTTAACTTTAAATAATTATTTAGCTGGAATTAACTGACTCCAAACAAGCAATTTTCTTGTAATAACGCAAGTATCATGCAATCGGCTTAAAAGGAGCTAAATCTACTATTAAAAAATTATTTTTTTATATGGATCTCGTATTTATTCCTTTTTTTCTAAAGTGATTTTGAGACGCATGTAAACTCAAGATTGTAATTATTATTTATCCACTGTAAATGCTGTATTAATACACAAACCTATTTATGTATATTAAATATCTAACAATAAAAAATAATGCTTGCTGTTAAGGGTATTTGTGGAAGCGCATTTTATTTCAAAACACATAAATTGTCCAAAAGATAAGAGTATCAAACCTGAATAGTGGCATCTGCAAAACCAAATTAATTTCCTCGGAAGCTTCTTATTAGATTTATATAAAGAATGGTCAAGCCGTGCCGTGCCTTCCACAACAATTTTTTCAGTAAGCGTTTGTAAATATGTCTATATATGTAGAGAGAGAGAGGACCTTTCCTTTAAAGTTACAAACTTATAAACATTAAACTTCCCTCGTTTCCTTCCCAACATCACTCTCTATGGTTATGAATATAGAGTCTCCTAGCATTTCCAAGTTCACAATTCCTCTCTCTTGCTTCTTTATGCTTTTACTATATGCTACCACACTGAATTGTGTATTTGCTTCGAAAGTTTGCAACTTTCCGGCAATCTTTAACTTTGGCGACTCAAATTTCGATGCTGGAGGATTATCTGCTACCCTCATAAGAGTAAAACCGCCTTACGGAGAGAATATTTTCACAGGCCTACCAGAAGGTTCTCGAATGGCCGGCTCAAGATTGATTTCATGGGTACGTACCTTGACTTCTAGCATAGCTCAGCTTATATTATATACTAACTATTAAGGAATTAATCACATTCTCATAGCCACTGTTGTAGCCTACACAACTTCAGTGGAATATTAGAATTTCATTTTGTAAAATGTTGGAGAAAGAGACCCATGCAATATGCCAGTATATATATAATGGCCTGAATTTGTAGTACTAATGGGCCATGAAGATCCATGGACACACTTAAACATGATAGAACAGCCAAGTAGCCAACGTAGAATCATGGGTTCTCCTGCAAAAAAAATGTTGAGATGTGGCTTGAATTGTTGAAAGCACATCTTCAGTTTGCTCACTCGACTGTCGCTCGAACGGTAACTTGAGCGAGACTCAACCCATAAGTTCATTCAACCCTTGCTCGACGTCTAACTCGAGCGAGGCATCAGACAGAAAGTTTGCTCAACTCTCGCTCGACTTCCAGCTAAAGCGAGATTCTAGACAGAGATTTCGCTCGACTCTCGCTCGACATCCCACTCGAGCGAGAGTCAACCCTAAACATTCGCTTGAGCCTCGCTTGATACTCACTTCGAGCTAATGTTCTATTATTAGGATTTGCGTCGTTTAGAACAATGTTTCATTCGAGCAAGAAGAGTATCGCTCAAGCGAGATATGGCTTATAAGAGGAACCGCATTCATTTGAACGCAGCAATTCGTGAAGAAACTCATTTGTCTCTATTTTTCGTTTAGATTTTCAAAGAGAGCATTTGTAAGAAAGGTTGAGAGTGTGTGTGAGAGTTTTGCCACTTGTAAGTGAGATTGAGTGATTTCTAATGTAAAAATGTTGTGAATCAATTTCTGTACTCCATCTTTGTTCTATAGTGAATTCATTGAGACCGACCCAATAGTGGACGTAAGCTTGTATTGAGCCGAACCATTTTAAATCTTGATGTCCAGAGTGTTCTGTGTGATTGTCATCTTTTCTCTCTATTGCATTTCCACTGCGTTTACTTCCTACTTGTTGTTTGTTAACTGGCTTATTCCCAACAAATTGGTATCAGAGATTTGAGCTTTGTGAAGATCTGAAGGGATGGCCACAGTAAAATTTCAAGTTGAGAAATTTGACGAACAAAACAACTTCAGTTTATTCAATTTATGACACATCAAGATGAAAGCTCTGTTGCGACAGACGGGTTTGTTCAATGTTCTAGAAGATGTGACTGGTGATTCTCTTGCCCCATCAAAGAATGAGCAAGAAATGGCTCACAACATTATTCTATTGTTACTATCAGATGGAATTTTGAGAGAAATTGTTGAGGAGGAGACGTTGTTAGTTTTTGGGACAAGCTAGAGAGCTTATACATGAAGAAATTTCTCACTAACCGTTTGTATTTGAAACAACGGTTATACACTCTTAAAATGAAGGAAGGTGCTCCTATTTCTGGACATCTAGATAGATTTAATAAGATTATTATGGATCTGAGGAACGTAGACATTAAGCTTGAAAAAGAAGATCAAGCATTAATTATTTTGTGTTCATTACCTATTTCGTTTAATAATTTTGTAAATTTAATGTTATATGGTAGAAATACAATCTCCTTGATAGATGTGAAGTCTACTATGAATTTTAAGAAACTGAGAACAAAATTTGGGGGATTAGGCATGGACGATCAAGCCAAGGATTTGTTTGTAAAAGGATTTTCTGGTAATAGATTCGGAGAGAGATGTTCAGGAAAGAGTATGGGTAGTTCCAATAACTCTAAATCTAATAAGAAAGATGTTAAGTGCTACTACTACCATAAGTTTGGTCGTTCAAGAGTGGGTGTCCTATACTGAAAAATATGGAGGAAAAGGGAAATTCCTCTAATGTAGTTAGCATTAAAGATCAGTCTAACTACTCTAATATCGTCCTAGTAGTCAATATCTCTAGTGGTTGTTTTGGTGACAAGTGGATCATTCTATATATGTTCCAGGATAGATTGGTTCACTAACTATGAATCAATCAACGGTGATTCCATTCCAGTTAGAAATGATATGGCTTGTGATATTGTTGGAATTGGTTCAGTCAAGATTGAGATGTATGATGGAACCATTAGAACTTTGTCCATTAGGCATATTTCGTCTGTGAAGAAGAATCTCATATCTTTGGGCACTCTAGATTATTTTGGTTATTAGTTTTTAGCTGAAGGTGGAGTCTTTCGAATTTTCAATGACTCTTTGGTAGTGATGATAGCGAAGAAGATGATAGATGGTCTTTACTTCCTTGAGGGCAGTACAATAATTAGTGGAGTATCCTCACATGCTCCAAATTCAGATATTACTCGCATGCAGCACATGCAAGTGTGCCAGACGGGTGTGGTCAGTATGAGTAGGCATATTTTGCTTGGTGTGATCAAAAAACAGTTAAACTTGATTTTTCGTTTGCATTGTGTTCTTGTGAAGCAGTGTAGAATTAGGTTTCCTGCAACTGTTTATTTCTAATTGAAATACATCTTGTGTAATGTTATGCTTTGTTTATGCTCATATTTGTTGGTGACCATTTGAGAAAGAGATTGGTTTTGTGTATCTGTTTTGTATTGTGTTTGATGTATTCAAATACTTGAGAAGACTACAGACAAGAAGGTAGAGCGTTGCTCAAACCATATAGTTGGGTTTCACTTCACAAAAATGGAGTAGCTGAATGGAATGAGGTGGGCTCGTGTATCAGAGTCCACATTTTGTTTTGGATTTGCCAAGCTTGTCTACAATTTGTGGATGAAGCGGACAACACAATTTGCTATTGGATAAACCCTCCCTCATTTTATTCCACAGGAAATAAGAGCAGAGTTATAGTATGAATGTGAATTTTTTTAGAGGGCTTCACAACAGAGTATAGATGGTATTCTAGATTATGCTTTTGTCTAAGTATGATTTTGACTTTGTTTATTGGCATTGGTGCATAGTGAGAGCATGTCTACAATTGGTAGATAGAAGAGACAGTTTGGTCACCTTTGGAATATGCTCATACAGGTTTTGCTGGGTTCATACTTTAGCAGAGAATATTTGTTGGTTGTCTTCATTTGTATTCAAATGTCGTTGTTCAAGTAAGCAGTATGTATAGTAGTGCATTGCCGTTTGTGTGAAGATGTTGATTCTTTATTAGAATCAAGCCTGTAATTTGGTCAAGTCATTTATGGTGTTGAAGACTGTGTGAAAATTGAGTTTTTCAAAGATAGAATTTGTGTTTTGGTTAGGTATTCCCTTTTGTGATATGATTGAGAGATTTGTGGGTCTTTTGTAAAGAATGGATTTTGTGAGGCTTGTGACAATTCAAGTCAATGTGGAGATTTGTTGAGATGTAGCTTGAATTGTTAAAAGCATATCTTTAGTATGCTCACTCAACTCTCGTTCAAGCGCTAGCTCGAGCGAAACTCAACCCATAAGTTCTTTCAACCCTCGCTCGACATCCAGTTCGAGTGAGGCATCAGACAGAGAGTTCGCTCAACCCTTACTCGACTTCCAGCTCGAGTGAGATTCCAGGCAAAGACTTCGCTTAACTCTTGCTCAACTCTCGCTCGACATCCCGCTCGAGCGAAAGTCTACCCTAAACATTCGCTCGAGCCATACACGCTTCGAGCTAATGTTCTGTTATTAGAGTTGACACCGTTTGGAATAATATTTTGCTTGAGCGAGAAAAGTCTCGCTCAAGCGAAATATGGCTTATAAAAAGAACCGCGTTCATTTGAACGCAGCAGTTCGTGAGGAACTCATTTTTCTTTGTTTTTCGTTTAGATTTTCAGAGAGAGCATTTGTAAGAAAGGTTGAGAGTGTGTGTGAGAGTTTTGCAATTTGTAAATAAGATTATGTGATTTTTAGTATAAAAATCTTGTGATTCAATTTCTATACTCCATCTTTGTTTTATAGTAAATTCATTGAGATCGACCAAACAATAGACATAGGCTTGTGTTAAGTCGAATCACTTCAAATTTTGATGTCTATAGTATTATGTGTGATTGTTATTTTTTTCTCTTTATTGCATTTATGCTACGATTACTTCCTACTTGTTATTTGTTAACTGGCATATTTCCAACAAAAACTATCTAAGGATGCTGGGGCACTTCTTAGAAGTGAGCTATGTAGCCAAAATTCTGCAATTAAAATCAGTGCTTTTCATCATATTTGATGGATGGATAGGGATAAGATTAGACTATACGAGAATTCTGTAAGTGAAATAATTTGGCAGTAGTAATGAAATAATAGTTAAGATATTTTATTAAATTTTAAGAAATATGAGAGATAAAATTAAATAAAAATCTTATAAAGTTATAAAGTTATAAAATTATTTTTAATTTAAAATTTTAGAAAATAATATTTTTTTTATTTTTTTTGTGAAATCTTAAAGTTTATAATAATTAGAGCACTCTCAATAGAGTAGTTAAAATTTTTCTTTAAAATTGTATTTTTTTTTTTTTTTTTTGCACAATTTCTCAAAAATTTTAGTCCTATTTGATCAAAAATTACTAAAAAAATTATACAAAAATGTCAAAAAGTACACTATATTTTTAAAAGTAAATAGTAAAATTAATTTTTTCTTTAAATGTAGATAAAATTTTAATTTTACTATTTACTTTTTAAAAATAAAGTGTACTTTTTTTTTATAATTATTTTAGTAACTTTTGATTAAATATGATTAAATTTTTAAAAAAAATTGTGTAAAAAAATATAATTTAAAAAAAATTAACTACTCTATTAAGAATACTTAAATAATTAAATATTTATAGAAATAATTTTTAAAAAAACTTTGAGATGAGATATTCTAAACCAATCATAGAGTGAATTTAAAATGTGATGACTCATGGGAAGGGGGCCCTGTATTTATTGCACATTGATTAATACCATCGGCCTTTCATACACGTGGACCTGACATGAGACCAGTGGAAGTAGGGGACATTAGACTTTTGACCGAGTACTGTGAAGGCACAAATCTTGCAGCAAAGTTCCAACTTTCCAAGTCCAACAACTGTACTCGTGGACAGAATGCGGAGTACTAAATTAGGCTTTGTTTTCACAATTATTTTCACTCCGCACCCTTTCATTTAATTATACAATTTTTTCAAATTTTAATACAAAATAAAATAATTAATTCAATTTTTTAAAATTTTAAAATTAAAATAATATTAAAAAATATATTTTAACAATATTTATTTAACTTTTAATTTCTATCTAAATTTATATCATCTCATATGCGAAAAGACTTAATTCTCATTTTACAAGTCTATATGAATTCTCAATCGAATGGTGACAGCGATGTGTGTTGGTCTTCCGTATCTGAGTGCATACCTCGATTCCTTGGGAACGAACTTCACACACGGTGCAAACTTGAAAAATATTTGGACGTGAACAGTAACACGTGAAATAGGATGCTCTGAGTGTGGTTTATCTCTAGCATCCCTCTGCAAACTTTGCCACGGGTTCATCCACAATCAGACTACCATCCAGAATTATACCTGCAGGTGGATATAGTCCCTTCTACCTCGATATCCAATACTCACAATTTTTGCAGTTCAAACACAGATCACAGATTATAAGACGAGAAGGTAAAATGGGTATCCATTACTTGTTTTGTTCCATTAATATAATTGATTTTTTTAGACTTAGTCCAGTCACTTTTGCATATTCATTATAACTATTGGGAAATAGGCAAAGAAACAAACAACAAAGATATGAAATAAACCGCAGCGGATGCAACAATGAGAAATAAAACAGTAAACACAGAAAGAACACACAGATTTAAGTGGTTCAGCTCAAAATGAGCTTACATCCACTGTGGGGTTGGTTTTAAAACTTCACTAGATCAAATGGAGGTTACAGAGAGAGAATCAGAAGATTCTTACAACAGAGAACACTCACCTCACGTGTATACACTCAATCCTCACAAGTTTCACTCAGAATAGTGGAGAAATGGAGAAGAAAATAATCTAGGAGGAAGCACTATTCACTGGCGCCGAAAACAGAGGCCTTCGTCGTCTGCGTCGTCCGCTGCGTAAAACGCCTTCGCGATATTTATATTATGCAATCTCGCTCGAGAGTGATTTAAACTCGCTCGAGCGAGGACTTCTAGGTCAGATTCGCTCAACTAGAAATCGGACACCTAGCGCCACGTGGCATCTCGCTCGAGCGGGAAGTCGAGCGAGTGTCGAGCGAAGTCACTGCCTGAACCTCGCTCGAGCTGGAGGTCGAGCGAGGGTCGAGCGAAGTCTCGGATTGGAGCAATTCTGGAAGTCTCGAAGTCTCGCTCGAGCGAGAGTCGAGCGAGACAGGTCTGGGCATGTATTCCTAAACCATACTCAACAAATCTCCACCTTGGCTTGAATACCTAACAGCCCCATAAAATCCAGATTAACCCGAGTATGTAAAATGCAGCAACTGAGAAAACCAACCCCATCTGAGTTCCCTAAGGAACCTGGAAACCCCGAACCCCTATCAAGTCCAAACAAAGTTTGAACTTGAATACTGCAACTGGCTTGATCATTACATCTGCTAGATTCTCTGAAGTAGCAATCTTCTAAATACTGACTGTACCATCTGACACTACTCCTCTGATAAAGTGATACCTTACGTCAATGTGCTTTGTCCTCTCATGATACATTTGATTTTTGGTCAAATGTATAGCACTCTGGCTGTCACAAAATACTGTCATCTCTGTCTGCTGAAAACCCAGGTCACTGATTAGCCCCTTCATCCAAATGGCCTCCTTAACAGCCTCAACTGCTGCCATGTATTCTGCCTCTATAGTTGATAAAGAAACAGTTGATTGAAGTATTGTTTTCCAACTAATAGCAGAACCACACAATGTGAAAATGTAGCCTGTCAATGATCTTCTCTTGTCTAAATCTCCAGTATAGTTAGAATCAACAAAACCAATCACAACAGAACTGAGATCTACATCTCTATCAAATATCAAGCCCACATGCGAGGTTCCCTTCAAGTACCTCAAAATCTATTTCACGGCCTACCAGTGAGTTCTACCAGACTTAGCCATGTATCTGCTAACCACACTCACTGCCTGTGAAATATCTGGACGGGTACACACCATAGCATACATAATGCTACCTACAGCATTAGAGTAAGGAACATTTGCCATGGACTGTTCCTCCTCGTCTGTCTGGGGGGATAGGGAAGCTGAAAGTTTAAAATGTAACGCCAACAGCGTGCTGACAGGTTTGGAGTCAGACATTCCAAACCTATCTAGAACCTTTTCTATATACTTTCTCTGGGACAAGTATAACTTCCCAGCTTTTCTATCCCTGTAAATACCCATCCCCAGTATTTTCTTAACATCACCTAAATCTTTCATCTCAAACTCATCCTTAAGTTGAGTTTTCAACAAATCAACATCAACCATGCTTTTAGCAGTTATAAGCATGTCATCAACATAAAGCAATAAGTGAATGAAAGACTTATCAGGCAATTGTTTATGATATACACAACAGTCATAATTACTTCTCAAATAATCATGATCACTCATAAACAAATCAAAGCGTTTATACCATTGTTTAGGTGACTGCTTCAACCCATACAAAGACCTCTTCAGTCTGCATACACGGTCTTCTTCACCTTCAACTGTGAACCCCTCTGGCTGACGCATATAGATAGTTTCTTCAAGCTCACCGTGTAAGAACGCTGTCTTCACATCTAGCTGCTGAAGCTCCAGATCATACAAAGCCGTGATGGTTAGTAAAACTCGGATTGAATTGTGCTTTACTACTGGAGAGAACACTTCAGTGAAGTCAATCCCCTCTCTCTGACTGTAGCCTTTGGCAACTAGACGAGCTTTGTATCTTGTATCAGACTGGATTCCCTCTTTTCTCTTGAAAACCCATTTGCAGCCCACAACTCTGGTCTTCGCTGGTAACTTAACCAAATCCCAGGTTTGGTTCTTGTGAAGAGACTCAATCTCTTCAGTCATCGCTGAACACCACTGTGCAGACTCAATACTCTTCACAGCCTCTAAGTAACTGGAAGGCTTCTGCCCACAATTTCTTCCGCTGTAGCCAGTGCATAACTGATCATAACTGCATGAGCATATCTCTGAGGTGTTCTGATCTGCCTCCTCTATCTACCAGCAGCTATACTGTATTGCTCCTCAGCTGCTGTCTCAATCTCTGACTCAGAATCATGCTCATCAGTCATAGCATGATCCTGAGTTACTGGTGGTGTCTCAAGTGAAACCTACAGCTCCACCTTCTTCCCTGTAGACACGGGAATTTGTTTTGTCGGACAAAGCATGGATTTCTCATCAAACACAACATCCCTGTTTATCACAAACTTGGGTGACTTGGGATCAGTACACCACAATCTATATCCCTTCACCCCAGAAGCATATCCCATAAAAATACACTTCTTTGCCCTAGGTTCTAGCTTACCATCATTTACATGAAAATAAGCAGGACAACCAAATATCTTCAGGTTCAAATAATCAGTAGGTTCATCAGACCATACCTAATTAGGTGTCTTCAACTCAATAGCTGTGGCTGGAGAGCGGTTCACCAGAAAACAGGCTGTATTGACTGCTTCCGCTCAAAAGTCCTTAGACAGGCCGGCATTTGAGAGCATACTGCGTGCTCGTTCTAGGAGGGTCCGGTTCATGCGTTCAGCCACTCCATTTTGCTATGGAGTGTGCCTGACTGTACGGTGTCTGGCAATTCCTTCGTTCTTACAGAACTCATCGAAGTCATTGCCGCAAAATTCCATCCCGTTGTCAGTCCGAAACCGTTTCACCTTCTTGCCGGTCTGATTCTCTATCAGAACTTTCCACTGCTTGAAGTTCTTGAAGACTTCACTTTTCTATTTCAAAAAATAAACCCACACTTTCCATGAGTAATCATCAATGAATGTAAGCAAGTAATTAGCTCAACCTATTGATGGAACTAAAGACGGATCCCAAAGGTCGAAATGAATGTAGTCCACTGTACCTTTTGTTCTGTGGACCCCAGTTGCAAACTGAACCCTGCTCTGCTTCCCGAATACACAGTGCTCGCACAGGTCTAACTTGCCCAAATTCTGATTCCCTAGCAACCCTTGCTTACTGAGGATAGACATCCCCTTCTCACTCATATGGCCCAATCTCATGTGCCATAGACGAGTAACATCTGACTCTGACTGATCAGATACTGAAACTGCAGTTTCACCACTGACAGTACTGCCCTGGAGGAAATAGAGACCATCTTTCAGGTCTCCCTTCATAATGATCATGGAGCCTTTGCTGACCTTCAAAGCTCCACCTAGTCCCGTGTACTTCAAGCCCAAGGAATCAAGGGCCCCCATGGAGATAAGATTCTTTTTCAAGTCTGGAATGTACCGGACGTTTGTCAATGTCCTAACCATCCCATCAAACATCTTGATTTTCACAGAACTCATTCCCGCAATCTTGCAAGCAGTGTCGTTCCCCAACAAAACAGAACCACTATTGACTGATTCATAAGACATGAACCAGTCCTTTTTGGGACACATATGGAACGTGCAAGCTGAGTCCATCACCCACTTATCACTGAACCGACTGTTTGAATCATTGATTGCTAGAACTACATTAGAGCCGTCAGATTCATCAGCAGCACTAACGGCATTAGAGGAACTCGTAGATTCCTCCTTTTTCTTCAACTTCGTACACTCACTCTTATAGTGTCCAAACTTCTGACAGTAATAACATTTTACATTCTTCTTGTTGGACTTGGACTTTGATTTCCCCCTGGACTTGCCTCTGCCCTTCTCTGAACCCTGCTGACTGGATCTTCCTCTGTCGGAGGTATTTTTGACAAACAACCCACTGGCCTGTGCTTCACCACCCTTATCATACTTACTCATCAACTCCTTCGAGTTCAAAACTGACTTCAGATCTGCTAAGGAGATAGTATCTCTACCATACAGTATAGAATTTACAAAATTCTCAAAAGAGGCAGGTAATGAACACAGCACAATTAGAGCTTGATCTTCCTCATCAAGCTTAATGTCAACATTTCTAAGATCCATAACAATCTTATTAAACTCATCTAGGTGTTTAGTAACTGACGAACCCTCAGTCATTTTGAGTGTATACAACCGTTGTTTTAAATACAACCGATTTGTGAGAGACTTCTTAATATACAAGCTCTCAAGTTTGTTCCAGAGACCCTCAGCGGTCTCCTCGTCCGCCACCTCTCTCAATACTCCATCAGACAATGATAATAGAATTGTACTATGTACCTTTTCTTCATCGTCCTTAGACGGTACAGGAGAATCTGCCGTCCTTTCCTCTAAAACTTTGAATAACCTCTGCTGGCGCAACAATGCCCTCATCTTCAGGCGCCCCAAGCTGAAACTGTTCTCACCGTCAAATTTCTCAACTTCAAATCTTGCTGTAGCCATCCCTTCAAATATTCACAGAGCCTGAACCTGGCTCTGATACCAGTTTGTTGGGAAATAGGCAAGGAAACAAACAACAAAGATATGAAATAAACTGCAGCGGATGCAACAATGAGAAATAAAACAGTAAACACAAAAAGAACACACAGATTTAAGTGGTTCAGCTCAAAATGAGCTTACATCCACTGTGGGGTTGGTTTCAAAACTTCACTAGATCAAATGGAGGTTACAGAGAGAGAATCAGAAGATTCTTACAATAGAGAACACTCACCTCACGTGTATACACTCAATCCTCACAAGTTTCACTCAGAATAGTGGAGAAATGGAGAAGAAAATGATCTAGGAGGAAGCACTGTTCACTGGCGCCAAAAACAGAGGCCTTCGTCGTCTGCGTCGTCCGCGCGCGAAATGCCTTGGCGATATTTATATTATGCAATCTCGCTCGAGCGAGATTTAAACTCACTCGAGCGAGAACTTCTAGGTCAGATTCGCTCAACTAGAAATCGGACACCTGGCGCCACGTGGCATCTCGCTCGAGCGGGAAGTCGAGCAAGTGTCGAGCGAAGTCACTGCCTGAACCTCGCTCGAGCTGGAGGTCGAGCGAGGGTTGAGCGAAGTCTCGGGTTGGAGCAATTCTGGAAGTCTCGAAGTCTCGCTCGAGCGAGGGTCAAGCGAGACAGGTCTGGGCATGTATTCCTAAGCCATACTCAACAATAACACTTCACTATTATGATTGATTATTTTAACCAATCACATCAGTAAAGTGTTCAAAGGGTATTCAAAAATAACTATATATACCTTAACTATTATCATCAACTACCTTTCTGCTTTCAATTTGGAATTTGTCTCTCTTGTAGGGGGAATACATGCACATTTGATGTCCAAGAAGGATTATTTTCATAAAGCTTTATACACATTTGATATTGGTCAGAATGATCTTAATAAGGGATTCTTTGGTAACATGACTGTAGAGGAAGTCAATACTTCTATCCTGGATATTGTTGACAAGATCTGATCTCTTACTGTTAAGGTAAAAATTAAGACTATAATGGATGAGAAATACTATTTTTCATCTTAAATTTTATTGTCCTCATCACCCTGATAGTATGGTATATCTTAAGTTATTATTCATTTAATTGATTGATATATAAAACCACTTAAAATGTTTCAGGTCAATAAATGTGACTAAGGATTACAAAATTTAGGACAAAAAAAACACTACTTCAAATAGGCTGGCTAAGGCTAGCCTACTACTCCCAATAAAGCAAGAGAGGTGCTACAGTCACAAAAGAATTACACAATTAATCTCACAAATTGACGTAATTTTATGTGATCAATCAGATATACTTTATAATAAAAATAACTTTACAATCTGACAATTACTTCAAACCACATCAATTTGTAAAATTATTCTTATATAATCATTTTGTAAATAGAATATTTCTCTTAAAGAAATAAAGAAGAAACGCAGGTAATCCAACTTTGTTTTGATCTATTGATGATGATTGAGTCAAATTAATGACGATGCAGAATATATATAAGTTGAGAGGTAGATCATTTTGGATCCACAATACTGGACCAATTGGTTGTTTGCCCTATATTTTGGCCAATTTTCCATCAGCACAAAGGGACTGCCATGGCTGTGCAAACCCTTATGATGATATAGCTCAATCTTTCAATCATAAGTTGAAGGAGGCCGTTGTTCAACTCAGGATCGATCTTCCTTCAGCTGCAATCACATATGTAGATGTCTACTCTGTCAAGTACTCTCTTTATAGTGAACCACAAAAATACGGTAAGTCATATTGTATTGGAAAAAAAAAAAGTATCTCTTTATGTCATTTATGACTTCCCTAATTAAAATCTTTGCTTTGGTAATATAAAAAGGGTCGTTTCTGCTCTGAATGTTTCTTATCTTTAGATTAGTGTTATTATAACTCCAGGGGCGGACCTATTTGGGAGGTTGGGGGTTACAACCCCCCAAAATTCTTCAAAAAATTTATATATAATATATAAGTATAAATATTTACATATATATAATATTAAATTATCCCTACAATTATAAAAAAAATTAAAAATTGCCCCCCCAAATTTTTATTAAAATTATTTTCCCAAATGTCAATACACATATAATTTTATTCTAACTTTTAACTTTATTAAAATTCAAATTTCAACTCACCTAGTCTCATAATTACTTTAACAATCTAATTCTAAAAAAAATATGGTTATAAATCTATATGATTGTCAAAATTGATTAATTATACTTACTTATATAGTTTCACTTTAACTTGATTATATGATTATGAGATAGAGTTTGTTAAAAAACTAACATCGATATATCAGTAGTTATTAGAAATTTTTTTATTTTTTCTTGATCTATATTTTTTTTAAAACAAAAAATAATATGAGCAAGTAAAAATTTTTTTTTTTTAAAGGACGTAGATAATTCGAAGAGTAATACATTTAGAGAGTTCGACAACGAAAAAATGTGATACTTCTATCATGTCCTTTTAAAATTTATATATAGTACACATTTTATTGATCGCCCCTTCAAATACAAAATCCTGATTTTGCCCCTGTATACCTCATCAATTTGTTCACTTGGTACGCCTCCTAGTGTAAATTAAACTCTTTTATTTTGCTTTTTATTTAATAAATATGTTTAAATATTTTTAAAAAATAAAAAATGTCAATATATTAATAGTCACTGTCTTAATCATTAAGCAATTCTTTTTTAAATAAATGCATGAGCAGTTAAAGTGAGAAACAAAGTGAAGCGATATATTAACATTACTCATTATCCTTATGCACAGTAAAAACCCATGTTTATGATAATATTCATGTTCGGGTTGAGAAATGTGCAGGATTTGAGCTTCCACTTATTGTTTGTTGTGGGTATGGAGGAAAGTACAACTACAGCAATAGTTTTGGGTGTGGAGGAACATTGACTGTGAATGGAAGCAAAATATTTGTTGGTTCATGTGAGCGCACCTCTGTCAGAGTATTTTGGGATGGAGGCCACTATACTGAGTCTACCAACAAGTTTGTATTTTCTCAGATTTCGACTGGAGCATTTTCAGATCCACTTATACCCTTAGAAATGGCATGTCACCATGTTTAAAAGGAAAAATGATTGTTTAAGCTCCAAATAAGCAAATTTGTTCAAGTATTTATCAAACAATCAAGTATTTATCAAACAATAGATCTCATCTGCAAATGTAAAAAAATATCAATTTTTTTAATGGGATCTACATTTTTACAAAGTGCTTATACGAGATTTATTTATTTGAAACTTATACCTAACATTATGTAAATAAAAAGAAGTTTGCAAGGAGTATTTCATGGTAGGCCACATTATTTAATAAAATGACGGTATATATTATGCATTTTTTTCTTGATGAAACGATGTGTTTCAATTTTTCTCTCCCTCTCTCTCCATTTCGTAACCCTTAGCCCGACCTCCCCTCTCTCTCCAGTTTGGGCTCAAATTGGGACTAATGGAAACCATTTCATATGTTCCAGTTTTTGGCTTTTGAAAATGAACTCAACATTGCTAGATTGCAAATCAATTTCATCTTTAAAGGGATCTTTCCTCTCCATGGTCCAAATGATGGGCTTGAGAAGAATAACTAAATGAATAAGCTCGAAAGGTCCAACCCTACACTATTAGGCCCATCAACCTTGATCCAACAAAAGTTAGTGAAACCCACACTCGAAAGGTCCAAGACCTATGAGAGGAACACTCCTTGATGTGACTCCTGTGTAGGGGCAAGCAGCATGGAGAGATGAGACTCATCACCTTAAGATTTCCTCAATTACACTAGGCCCATGACTACCTGCCTAAGTAAGGGGGCGGAAAATGAGAAGATTATTGATCTCCTAATAGGAAGATATTAACGAGCTACTAATAATGTTTGTAGAATAAAACAAGTCAGGGAGCCATGACACATTAATAGCACTACTTTTCAGACAACATGCCGCATTAATGACATCATCGCATAGGCCACACTACATTAAAGAACTCCAACAAAGTGAATAGCTGAAAGGACATGAGCTCAACGGGATAGGCACAATTTATTCCACCTCGGATCATAATATAAAAACCGGTCCCCAAGTACGAAGAAACTCTTTGAACTCTCTTAGGTAAAATACAAAATCCCAAAATAATATATTGAATTAGGTATTAAAGACTTCTCGACTTAAAAGATTCAAGTTGCTGAAACCTGATCCAAAAGCATATGAAACATAACGTTAACACCATTAATTTGGATGCTCTTGCTAATTAAGTTTCAACTCAAGATGCTAAAATTTCTTCTTTTTCCCATAGAAAATTCTAAACATGATTTTTTTCCAAATCCCATTATTGGTCTTTGACCCCATCGGAGTCGTTCTCTTTCTGCCACGACAAGCATTGGGTTCTAACGTGTGTTTGATAACTTTGGTTTTCTTGGGGGAGAATTACTTTCGGTGGAGGGCCATTTTCTTGGTCTTGTTTCTAATTTGTTTCTAAAAGTGGGTTTCCAGTTCTTCTATAAGGTAAATGTCTTACCGTACGTATTCAATTACTAGTCAAAGGTTACAAATATGCTATAAATTCAAAAATGAAGGAATTAAAAAAGATCTCTCTTAAATGGACACATGGCGCGCGGTTCAATTACTAATAAAAACCCAAATATAAAAACATCGTAAAAGCATTACTCGAACCAATATTACAAATGAATAAAACTAGGAGTCATATCTTTGTCGTGGATCTGAATTAACAGAAGTACTTTTACCACTGTGATTTATAAACGCAGTCTTAGATTTATGTTCAATTGTAAGAGCCAACTTCCAGAATGGCCATTTTTAATAATTTGTTTGCTCAGTTTTCTGCTGTGTTTTGTTATGGGTTTTAATCTTGTAAATGAAAGAAAAATATTGAAACGAAAAAATATAAATAAATTAAGAGAAAGAACATTATCACTTATCAGTTGATATGGAGGTTGAGCTTTATGATTTAAGATTTTTTCTTCTTTTCCTTCCAGTTTTAGCTTTCATTTACAACAAAACCCATGACACAACACAGCCAAAAAATTTGAGCAAACAAGTTATTACGTTGCTATTCGGAAGAATGAAAACGTGTGTGTATATAATATATATATATATATATATATATATATATATATATAGTTGGCTTGTACAATTGAACAGAAGTCTAAGGCCTCATTTTATAATTTGTCCTAACTCAACTCATATCATCATATTTAATTATTACAATTTTTCAAGATTTTTACACAAATTAAAATAAACTATTCAAATTTTTCAAATTTTAAATTAAAAATAATACTAGAAAAATATATTCTAACAATATTTTATTACACTTTTAACTTTTATCTCAACTCAACTCATCTTATATCATTTTATTTTATCTCATCTACAAAAAAAATAACACCTAAGAGTGCATTTAATAACAGCAAAAAAAGCTTACTTCGGCCAAGAATACCATGGCCGCCGTGACTTTGTGAAGTACACAAAAAGAATGGACATATAAAATTACTATAATCAAGAGATCATAGACCAATTTCAAGGAAATAAGAACTTTTATTTGTTGTTATGAGCCAAAGCTTCGATATTTATAATGATCAATTAGAATGTATTGAATTGGCAAAGAAGATAATGGAATCATATTTCCTAACTCCCCATGAAAAGTTTTTTCCTCAACGTTCTTCAAACCTTTTGATAATGGTGACTTACAATCCATGCATCAGCCTTCGTCAAAGTTAAAGTCATCAATGATCTTTATATTGCTTCCAGGTAAAAAGGTGATTGATGCACATGGAATTCGTAGAAATAATTGCTTTGCCTTTTAATGGTTCAAAAATGAGTATTTTCAATCTCACTAGACTTTTCTAACAAGATACCTTCTTTCACTAAGTAAAGGTGAGGCTTTTTCTCTCCAAATTTTTTGGTAAACTTAGAGTTTCCTCTTTCAGGCTTTGCTCTGTGGAGTGTTGTGTTGAAATGTGAAGAGGAAAACTGAAGTGAACTTATAGTTCTGAATTCTTAATTGAAAAATGAATACATATAGTAACTCATATATACAAGCTTGCGTGTTGTTAGCTATACAAAGGGGACAAGACCAAAAATAAACTGTAGACAAAAATTGACAACTGTACAATTTTATGTACTGCAATCCCAACGTTTCTCACAGACAACTCCTACTACCATTGCAAAGTAGTGGCAGCCCCTCTATCAATATCGAACATGGGTCAGGGATGCAGCTCCTCTACATCTCGGCTACAGGGGTATGTGGATGCACTCACACCTTTAATGCTTTTTTTTAAACTTCCCCTCAAGATTGGTATAGATGTTAAGGATACCCATCTTGAATAATAGAAAATAAAAAGTTGAAGACGATAATGCCTTAATGAGTATGTCTACCAGTTAAAATCTCGAGGCCACGTGAACCATAGTGATGATTCCAACTAGGACTTTCTCATTAATGAAATGACAGTTTAGCTCCACATGCTTTGTTCTTTCATAAAAGATGAATTTTTTAGTCAAATGAATTTCAGGTTGATTGTCACAATAAAGGAGAGCTGGTTTCCCTTGACTTACATTGAAATCTTTTATCAATAAGGTAAGCCAAACAATTTTACAGCTTGTGTGTGCCAAGACTCTATATTCCACCTCAGTAGATGATCTAGATACAATGACTTGTTTCTTGGATTTCCAACTAATCAGTGAATCTCCAAGAAATATGCAAAATTCAGTCACTGACCTTTGTGTCTCAGGACAGGCTGCCTAGTCCTAGTTGCTATACGCTTTGAGATGTATTTCTGATTTAGAAAAGTAGAAAATATCTTACCCAATTGATCATTTTAAGTACCTAAGCACTCTATGGGCTGTGTGTTGATGCTCTGGTGTAGGTTTATCCATAAACTGACTTAAAACATTGACTGCATATGTTATGTCGGGCTTAGTAATGGACAAGTAGATGAGTCTTCCAATTAATCTTCAATAATTGGTCACATCACTCAAATACTCCATTGAAGAATGCGACAATCTATGATTCTGCTCTATTGGGGTATTAATAGGCTTGCTTCCAGGTAATCCCATGTCCTTTAGAATTTTTAAAGTGTATTTCCTTTGGCAAACATGAATACCCGTAAAAGACTTTGTCATTTCTAGCCCAAGAAAGTATTTAAAAGTCTTTAAATCTTGGATCTTAAATTGAGTACGCAAGTGACTTTTGAAATCATCCACATACACAAGAAGAGCCACAAAGTCGGATTTGTCATTCTTAGTGAATAATGAATAATCTGGTTTCGATTGATGAAAATCAATATAAATAAGATATGAAGTGAATTTTGAATTCTATTTTTGAGGAGCTTTTCTCAAGCCATAAAGGAATTTGTGTAATGTACATACAAGTTTATTTTCCTTAGGTTGAGACTCTCCCTTGAGCCAAAAATCAAAAGGAAGGTCCATGTATATTTCTTCAGCCAAGTCGCCATAAAAGAATGCATTGTGAACATCCAATTAGTACAAGTGCCAACCATGGACAGCAGCCAAGGCTAAGAACAGCATCACAGTAGTTAGTTTTGCCACGGGACTAAATGTCTCTTAATAATCAAATCTCTTTCTTTGAGTGTAGCCTTTAGCTACCAATCATGATTTGTATTTATCAATGCTGCCATCAGATTTGAGCTTAACCTTAATTACAAATTTGCAACCAATACTCTTCTGTCCAGGTGGTAAAGGTGTAATGGTCAAAGTACTATTAGCTTCAAGTACTAAAAGTTTATAATTAATGGCTTCTTTCCAATTGTTAGAAACAACAGCTTCATTATAAGTTTTTGACTCTTGGATAAGAGAAAGAGACAGTGCATAAGATTTATGGAAAGAAAAGATGATTGTATGTAAGATGTGAAGCAAGTGGGTGAGTGGAAGAGGAATGATGCATGGGATCATTTGATAATGCAGTGACTAAATGACAATGATAATCATGTAAGTATGAAGGTGCATGTATAGGTCGATCAGATCTCTTAATGGGGACAACCTGTTGAGGAGGTTGAAGAGAAATGGAATCATTTTTAAGGGAAGGAGGGGGGCAAGAACAATTAAAGGTGGAGAGGTTAAAGAATCAAGTGAAGGCAAAGGGAGAACGTCAGGTGGAACACTTGGGTTAGGTTCAACAGAGGAGAGATTTGGAGTTGGAAAGGAAATGTCAGGGAAGGGTGGTGGGAGTGTGAGACTTGAAGTGGAGGAGAGATCAGGAGTTTGAAGTGATGGTGCAGAATCAAAATTAGAATCAGATTTTTGAAAGGAAAAACTAAATCTATGAATATTATGTCATGAGAAATAAAGGTGGTGTGGGTGGTTAATCATAGACCTTATACCCTTTAACTCCAATTGGATAACAAATGAAGATGCATCGTTTAGCTCTTAGATCAAGCTATGTTCTACTTTATTTGAGGGTAGACACATAGTACAAGCAACCAAAAACTCTCAAGTGATCATAAGAAGGCAAAGAACCAAATAGGACTTCATATGAAGAGTTATTTTTCAGAATTGGGGTCGGTATCCTATTGATTAGTTAAGTGGTGGTCAATATAGCATCAAAGAGAAGCTTGAAAATGTAGTGCTCTAGACACATTAAGTAAATGTTGAGGCTTTCTCTCCACAATCTCATTTTGTTGTGGGATATAAACACATATTTTTTGGTGAAGAATGCCATTAGAATTGAAGAAATCTGGCATATGAAATTTCATATCATTGTCTGTCCAAATTTGTTTAACTTTAGAGTTGAATTGAGTTCTTATTATTTGAATGAATGATTGCAGAATTTGTCTAGCCTCTAAGTTGAATTTCATTAAGTGAACTCATGTTACTCGATTATGATCATCAACAATGGTAAGAAGGTATTGACGTCTTTGCAAGGATGATTGAGAGTATGATCCCCAAATGTCACAATATATTAAGTCAAAAACTGAAGAAGAGTAAGTAGTACTAGGAGAAAAAGAAACTCCCTTTTATTTAGCCAAATGACAAACATTACAAGGATTTTGGTCCTTATACATGAGGAAAGGACGGTTGAATTAAATTCATCCTTTGACTTGGCAAATGCCCTAGTCTAAAGTGCCAAACATAAAACTCCCGTTGTTTCATGGCATGGCAAACTTGAGTGGTGGGTTGGACCTTCAAAAACTTAGAGTTGGGGCTAGAATGCTTGTGTCTGAAAGAGCTAGGTAAAAGGTCATAGAGGCTACGACAGTTTTTAGCAAGTCCAGTCGTCGTCCATGAAAAGAGGGCCTGTATAAAACCATGATCATGTAAGAATAAAATGCATAGAGGAGAATTTTGAGTGAGTTTGTTGACTGATAATAAATTAAAAGTGAAGGAAGGAACACATAGGACATTTGTGAGTGTGATTTCATTTGAGAGTTCTACAATCCCTATGTGTGTGACACCAACCTTAGCACTATTAGGCAACTGGACATGAGCTTGAATGGAACAAGCAATGGTAGTAAATAAAGAATGTGAGCAGTTCCCATGATTTGTGGCACTAGTGGCTATTATCCAAGGTGCTGGTTGCGTGAGAGAATGCATGAGTGAGCTTGAATGATTACAATCAAAACTTGAAGGAAAGGGAGAGAATGATGATGGTATACTAGTCATGTTTGAGTGATGTGTATGGGATGGTTTTTGTTGCTTGGGTGCTAGGGAAGCAAAGGGTTGAGCATGATTTGGCTGTGGTGTCTCACCATTGACAATAGCCATAAATTTATGAACTTGGTCCTAAAGAAGTGATAGTTGAGTTGTGTCAATTGGCCCATTGTAATGAGCTTGAGACCTTTGAGAGAATACTTGATTTGCTGAATGAATTGAGGGTGAGTTGCTGTTGTTCGGGTACCCTAGCTTGGATTTTGTAAACTTGAAATTTGGTGGGACACCAACAAACCTATAGCACTTGTATCAAACATGGACAACTTTCACACAATGTTAGCATGTAACCTCAGCTTTTTCTTTTCTTTTAGGTTGGTTTTCGAGCACTGCAAATGTTGATGGTTCGACAATGGGCAACACTAGAGTTCTTGCTTGCCTTTGCCTCTCTTCTTGAAAGATCATGAAAAATTTCTTGTCCAAGGAAGGAATGGGGCTCATCAAAATGATATGCTCTCTAATGCTTTCATAAGAGTCATTCAAACTCATTAAAAACTTGAAAACATAATCTGAAATTTGCACATCACCGATAGAGCTGAAAGCTTTGCATGTGCAAAGTTTATAAGTGCATCAAGGCAGTGGCCTGTAGTTGTGTAGCTCCTCCCAAATGGCGTTGAGTTGAGTAAAGTATTCACTAACTAATTGGGTTCCTTAAACCATTGTGCCGATTTGTTGTTGCAACTAGTAGATTCTCACATTGTCGGGTTGAGAGAATCGTAGCTTGAATTTCTCCCAAACGTTTATTGCCATGCTGATATAAAACACATTAGATGCTATGTCTTTAGAGATGGAGTTGAGGATCCATGAAAGAATTAGTTTGTTACAATGTAACAAAGGGATATAAAGGGGGTCGATGAGTTCTAAAGTTGAAATACTATCATCAAGAAATCCCAATTTATTTTTGATTGAGAGAGATACAGTGAATGATCGACTCCATGAAATGTAGTTTGGTCCTGTGAGTGGAGGTGAAATAACTATAGTATGTGTATTGTCGTTGTGATGGAGATAAAAGGGCTTTGTTGGGTGTTCTATGGGAAAATGGGTGTATTCTGAACAAAGGGTTTGGTGTTTGCCATTGAGAGAGATGAAGAGATGAGAGAAGGCTATGTGCATCAAAGGTGTTTGTGAAAATACCTAATAGGTGACGAGGCAAAACCAGAAGATCGTTGACCCTCTCTGATACCATGTTGAAATGTAAAGAAGACAACTGAAATGAACCTATCATTCTAATTTCTTAATTGAAAAATGAATACAAATAGTAGCTCATATATACAAGTTTGCATGCTCTTGGCTATACAAAGGGGACAAGACCAAAAGTAAATTGTAGACAAAAACTGACAACTGTACAATTTTATGTACTACAATACCAACATTCCTCAAAGACTGCTTCTACTATTATTGTATAGTAGTGGTAGCCCCTCTATCAATCTCGGACATGGGTCTAGGATGCAGCTCCTCTGTATCTCGGTTGCAGGGGCATGTGGATGCACCTGTGAGATCCCAGATTATGGTGCACCTCCGGCAACCCCCAAGTCGGCGCGTGAGTATCAAACCTGAAATGGGTGGGGTTGCTTTTCTTCCATTTTCCGGCACCAACACCAGATGCCTTGGCTCACCACTACCACCACAAGACTCCCTATCTTCCAGAGTACAAAACCCACCGCCGGTAGCCACCCCAACTCCTCCCTTCCTCATCCACCCGAAATAGGTATTTAAATGGTTAGTTCTTCACCGCGTCGCCGTCCGGCCACCGTAGGTCTCACCTCTACCACCAAAGTGTTCCCCCACCTCAGCTGATCATCCCCCTAACTCAGTTTCCCCATACACGGCCCCACCTTCCCTGTACAACCCCAAATTCAAAAATAGGTTTTCACCCATTTTGAGCCCGATCCGCCACCTTCCTGTGGTTGCACTGCCACACCACTACCTTCATGAGATTCCCCACAATTCATTGAGTATTTACCTAAATTTTAGTGTCAAACCAAGTATTCTAGCCTAACATACAAAGTGACCGCTACGAGTGCTGTGGACTAGCGCTTGCTCAAGGATCCATATTTTTACCCACTGTTAGTATATTCCAAATGAACTTTAAGATTTAAATATATTTTTGCATCGACAAATATGTGTTTGGTTATTGTTGGGATTTATTGGTTATTGAATATTTTGTGCTTGGTCATCTACATTGTGTACTTATGCACATGTTCATGGTTATATTTTGAAACTGGATTTTAGCATAATATTGGATATTCATGTTTTATGGTTTTCGGGTGCGTATGTATCACGACCCCAAGCTGGGATTCGACATTATCTCGGTGGAGCTCCTCTGGTCACTCGGGAGCGAAATATACTGAGTGACGTCCCCTCGATTGTCGCCGGGCGACAACGGGATCGGACGGGATGGTAACGCTCTTATGCCGACTCCATGACTCCTCTGCTGGCAGAAGTTAGGGGATGCCTGGTAATAGTACGTGCTGGGCGCAGTTAGCTAGGCATCACCCGTTCCGAAGTCACATGCATGATCGTTACATTCGGTATGATGATGAGAGTCAGGGTGTGCAGATGGTCCCTATGAGAGATCATGGTGCATACGGTTAATAAAATGAATGTTTAGGTCATTTTTTGAAAAAGTTGCGGGTTTTGATTATTGGTGTTATGTTGACAATTTTCTGGAAAAATGGTTGTTGTTTTAATAGTTTTACGGACATCATTTTTTGAAAAAAATTATGGATGTTTTTATTGAAGTTTTATCGTGGACCAAAATGGGATTTTGGTGTGTGGTTATTTTATTTATTTTGAGAAAGATGATTTTAAACTTCATGCATATGGTGTCATATTCATGCATATTGTTGTTGCATGAGTATATTTTATATCTTGTGATTTATTTGGGTTGTACTTACCTGAGATGTCATTTCTGGTGTCGTAGATTTTGGATGCAGAAATCGAGAAAGTTGAGTCTGAGGAGATGGCTCCACTGTTAAAGTAATTATGTTATAATTTATTATCTTGAGAAATATTCCATTTTGATGGAAGTATTTTATGTTTTAATTTTCGGATGACTGTATTAAATCTCTAGCTGGATAATTTATATTAAACTGGTTTGTAAAATATTTCTAAAAAATTCTTGTACTTAGATATTGACTTTAATTATCCGCTGCTTTTATTTAAGCATGTCACGTGTTCACACACTTAGCACTTGACGTTGGGGGTGCGTGACCCGTGTTGTCATTATTCCGACGCATCGATTCCCATGTTTATTTTAAGGGGAATTTCGGGACGTCACACACTCACACCTTTAATGCTTTTTCTTTGAGATGTGATGGTTCATCTGAGGTTGATAGATGAGGACCTACAAGAGATAGAGGTAAGTTCTATAGACATTTTGTCTTTTATCTCTAAAAGTAAGAAATGCATCATGCCATGTGTTATCTCTGATAAAGGTGTCAATAGAAGGGCTTTCATATCAACCTTAACTCGAGTGTGGCAGGCGGAGGGTAAGGCAGTCTTCGAAGAGGTTGGCCTTAATAAGTTCCTTATTGAATTCAAAGAGGTGTTTGATAAGAAGAAAGTGTTAAAGGGTCGTCCATGGTCTTTTGACAAGTCCTTAGTTTGTATGGTTGACTGTGAAGGGGCGGAGTCAATTTAGGAAATGTAGTTTAGATATGAGCCACTCTGGGTGCAGTATCATGATTTACCATTTGCTGTTATGTCTCAAGGAATGGTTGAGAAGTTGGATAGCTCTATAGATGATGTTATTACAGTTGATACCACTGATAATGATTCTTGCTGGGGTAAGTTTATCCAAGTCAAGGTGATGCTGGATATTTCTAACCCTCTTGCTAGAGGTAGATTTCTTTCAACTGGTTGAATCTCTTTTAAATATGAAAGAATGCCAAATTTTTGTTATCATTGTGGTTTCATGAAACATAGTTCTAGTAAATGTTCTCAGTTGGAAGAAGATAAAATTGTCAATGTTGGTTTTAATCAACAATATAGAGCTTGGTTGAGGGTTAATTCTAAGACCAATCCTCTTAGAAACAGTTCCCAAACCTTAAAGAAACCAGATCATATGAGAAGTATTTGAGCCTTCCATCCTATGTGTGAGACATAAGGTAGTAGGTTTTAGTAGATCAATTCTTGAATCCATCATAAATAGAATGCAAAATTGGAAGGTTCGATTTTTATCTCAAGCTGGTAAAGATGTCTTGCTAAAGTCTATAGTATAGGTCATTCCTAATTACTGTATGAGCATTTTTAAACCACCTCAAGTCATCTTGAGTGCCATAAATAATTTAATGCAGAGATTTTGGTAGGGTAGCAGTGGTGACAGATCTAAAACCCAATGGTTATCATGAAAACTAGGGGTAACAATATGTGACTCGACACGTTAACACGAAACGAACATGACACGATGAATGCGAGTTAGTGTTTAGCCTTAACGGGTTTCATGTCAAATCGTGCCAACCCGTTAAGACACGAATTAATAACAGGTCAAAGCCGTTAAGACACGTTAAGGAATTTGAATTTACCTTTATACCCTTGACTTAAATTTTAAAAAATTCTAACTTAAAATTAGTCTTATACCCTTAGGCACTTACATATCCCATTTAAACACTTCTTAAAGATTTATTGAGTTAACCCATTATTATTTAATATATTTAGGATGTAATTTTAATATTTACAATGTGTAGATCATATTTATGCGTTTATCATATTTTATAGTGTACTACTTATTAGATTGTAATTTGTAATTAATTTGTTATATTTTATAACTAGTATTTAAATTTTAATATTTGTATAAAATAAATTAGGTTAAATTCAAACGGATCACTAACGGATTTGCGGGTTGAAATAGGTCAAGTTGTGTCGTGTCGTGTCGTGTCAAAGGGTCTTAACGGGTCGTGTCATGTCAACCCGTTATCTTAACGAGTCGTGTTAGGGTTGAAGTTTTTGATACAAAATTCTTAACGGGTCATGTTCGTGTTGACCTTTTAGGCATAATGTACGTGCTCTGATACGACATGAACACGACTCATTGACACGTTTTGACACCCCTAATGGAAACAGCTTGGTAAGGAAAATTTTGAAGAGGGTTTAGCATATAGGGACTTTGAACACTTTAATCTTACTTTGCTTGCAGAGCAAGGTTGGAGGGTTATCCAACAATCTCATTCCTTAGCAACTAGAGTTCTTAAAGCTAAATACTTCTTTAAAACTTATTTTCTAAATAATAAAGTTGGCAACAATGCATCATACTTATGAAAAAGCTTAATGGTAGCTAAGCAGGTGTTGAAGGAAGGCCTAATCTAGAGAATTGGTAATGGTGTCAGTGTAAACATTTGGAACGATCGATAGCTTCCTAACCCATCATCCTTCAAAGTGCACTCACCAATCGAGGAAGGCTTATAGAAGAAGGTGAGCTTTCTAATAGATAATTCAAATGGGGGTTAAAATATATCTCTTTCAAGGACTTTTTGTGGATCAAGAGGTGGCTACTATTAGTAGACTTGCTATTAGTTAAAGCAACACTCTTGATAAGGTGATTTGGAGATGCAGTAAAGATGGAAAATTCACTATAAGGAGTGTCTATCATCTCCTAGGTGAAATGGATGCTTCAAATAAGGGAAAATCTTCTATTAAATAGAGCAAGAGTAAATTTTGGGCTAAGATACTGAGAATTGGAGCACCTCATGCAATGAGAATGATGATTTGGAGGGCTTGTCATGAATCTTTGCCTACTAAAGAAATGAAGATTGTTAACTCTCATCTTTGTCCCATTTGTAATATGGAGTCAAAGTCCTTAATTCATGCACTGTGGTCTTGTCCCTCTGCACAAGATATAGAGTGTTCAGGTTTTAGAAAGTTTTGGAAAACGCAGACAGTGAAATGTACTTTATGTGACCTCATGTCTTCTATAATTAATACCCTTAGTGATGAGGATTTGGCCAGCTTTGCAGTTACTTTTACCAAATATGGAAGAGGAGAAATAATTTATTTTTAAAGGTGAGTTTCTATCTCCACCTGCAATAGTTCAGACTACAACTCAGTTGGTTGGTGATTATCAAAATGCAAATCAGAGAGATCATGTTGTTAATGGCAATGCAAGGCCCTTAGCTACTCAATAGATAGCTCCTCCTCTCACTATGCTAAAAGTAAATTGAGATGCATCAACTGATCAACCAAACTGTCAAGTGGGGATTGGGGTTATCATTTGAGATCATGAAGCAAAGGTAATGGCCACTTTGCAATATACTAGATATTTATTTCTAGAGCAGGCTAAACTAGCTAAGACAGTGGCTGCATTAAAGGCTGTGATTCTTTGTAATCAGTTGCAATTGAACAATATGATCCTGGAGGGGGATGCTCAAACTATTGTTAATGAGATCAATAGGGTGAATGCAAGTTGGAGTTCAATAGGCATCATTATTCGAGACATTCAAGTTATGCTCCAGAAATCGTAGCACTAAAAAGTTGTTTTGTTCTTAGAGTTTTCAATAATTTAACTCTTTGTTTGGTTAAGGATACACTCAAACTCTTTAAGGAGAGCATTATTTTAGAACAAGTCCCTCCTTGTATCCATTATTTGATGATATAAGTTGAATAAAGATTATTCCTTTTTTTTTAAAAAAAAAATAGACTTTATAATTAAAGAGGAAATAGATTTACATGAAAAGTTTACGCAATGAAATTTACAGATTGACGTGAGTTAATATAATATGATTTGACAGATAATTGAAAATTTCTTATTTGAAAAAAAAAATGAATTTTCTTAAAGGAAAACTTCAAGTTTTCCCTTTTCATTTAAGAAACGTAAAAATTTTGGGAAAAAAACAAAATGAAAAATATGATTGTCAAATGAAGTGCTTCCTGGAAGGACCCAATAAGTAAGTGTCCTTTTACTCAGACACTCGAATACACATAAACAAAGATTGCATTTGAGTAGTGAGATGGTCTGAGATACTCTTGGAACTTTAGTAAAAAAGTAATGAAACTAAAAATAATGATAGAATATTGATTAATAGTGAAAAATAGATGAAAACTAGTAATAAAATATAGTAGTAGAATATTATGAGAATACCCATCTCCTCAAACTTGTAAATTGTGTAATATTAAATATCATTTACGGATAGCATATATGAATCCAACATGATTAAATATATTTTTGTAGAGTTCAAATTTTAGATCTCTCTCTAAATTGTAAAAAATATTTAGAGAAGATAAATGTATGGAATCCTCTTAAGTTTTTATGTATGTGTACGTCCAAAGGATTGATTAGGTCCCAAATTTTGTGAAAAATATTTAGGGGACGTACAAGTTTATGGACCTTTCCAGTTCATGTTCGTGGACGTACAAGTTTATGTTGTGTCAAACCACAGCCCTAGTACGATTATATGAGTCAACCTCAACATAAGTATAACTTGTTTAATTAAATAACCGAACTCCTCAATTTTATGGTGGCTTATTTAAGTAACGAGTGCATGACATACTTGAATGTATATTCCGTTCAATAAACAAATCATGGTTGGTTGATTTTAATACCATCGACCTAATTAACAAGTTTTTATATATTTAAGAATGAATTACTAGTACTAAAGCACTTATTTCTCCTCGTAAAAATGTCTAATAGAAAGAGTAAAGTAACTCCTAATGAAGACTAGGATGAGTTTGTTTTTAAGTCATGTAAACTTCTCAACACACCCTCTCACATGTGAGACAATATTTTCATTACCATCATCATGTGTAAGTTGCAAGAATCCATCATCAATCATAGATTAACCTGCTTTGATATCTTACTAAAATACTCATTTCTCCTCTTAAAATACCTAATAAGAGAAGTAGGGTAACTTCTTATAAAGATTAAGATGAGTTTGTTTTTAAGTTGTGTGGGATTTCTCAATACACTCTCTCACGTGCAAGTCAGTATTTTTGTTACCATTATCGTGGGTAGGTTGCAGAAATTCATCATTAGCCGTAAGTTAACCCATTCTGATATCATGCTAAAGCACTTATTTCTCATCTTAAAAAACCTAATAGAAGGAGTGAGTTAATTCTTTATAAAGACCAATATGAGCTTGTCCTAAGAAATGTGGGACTTCTCAACAATTACTAATGAAAAATGTATTTTATAAGCATAAAATATATGAATTATACACATAATGATCCACAATCCTACAGACAATATATATTTGATGCTCAATGTAGATATATAACACTAATTAGTAAACATACCTCAAACTCTTCATTTGCTTATAACATAAATGAGATGTGATAAAAATTAAAAGTTGAATAAAATATTGTTAGAATATAGTTTTTTTAATATTATTTTTGTTTAAAATTTGAAAAGATTGAATTATTTTTTGTATATTTTTAGAGTTTATAAAATTTGTAATAATTAGATGAGATGAGATATTTATGAAAACAAACCAAACAGTATATATATAATAAATAAATAAAAGCCATCAGTTAATTATGAGTTGACCTAGAATTAACCTAATTATTTATTGTGTATTATTTAGGAAATCTTATGATTAACCTTAAATCCTATCTAAACTTATAATTTTTTGTCAAATTCACATCGGATTTGCAAATCTTATCAAGCATTCCGACTCTTACCTCACTTTGTTCTTTATTAAACATCAGTACTCCCATAGGAAAGGAAAGTGCGCATGCATGCATGGTTTCACATGGACTCTTCTTTGTTCATCTTAATGCAACCGCCTTACTTCAAGTTATCCTGTTCTTCAGGCTCATGCACTCATATAGCTCAGTATTAGGTTACGTTTGGGCTGGTAATAATTTAATAGATGATTTGTAAATAATAATAAAAAAAATAATGATAAATAATGATAAAATATTATATAATAATAGAGTGAATTCTACTACACAAACACAACCCTACTCTCCACATAATAGAACTATTTTACAATTTATTTTACAACACCTAATTATGTGGTTGTACGTTAAAAATAAAAAAAATAAAAACTGAATGTCTTATTATTCGTATCATGGTAATTAACTCTATTTATCAATGTTAAAATCGTAATCCACAACATGATATATCGGGGGAAGTTGGACGGAGTCATATTCCAAACATAAGGATCAGTGTCGAGTCCCATCATGGGTTGCTGGTCGACATTGGATCTTCCACTCGAGAAAAAAAATGAACTTGAGCCAATCATCTTTTCCACGTCGCTAGCTAGCTGATCTATATATATGTGTCTCATGACTTGTGTCTTTTTCCTGTTGGGAGTCGGGACGTTCTTAAATATTGGACACTTTTACAGGCCCCATTTGTTTCCCTAATTGCATTAGATCAGGAGGAGATTCCATTGCTTTACACCCCAAAAAAATGCATAATTTTCATATATTACGCTTGCAGGAAGGTGCATGAATGTGTGTGTATTTCCTTGCACGTTTTACGTACTGATTGATATAGTTTGTTTTCAGAGAAACAAGAGGCGAAATTGGAAAGGAAGAGTGAACCCTACTTAATTAAGTGAAGAATTAGATAGAGAGAACGGATCGATAGTCATATGTATGGCCGGGGTTGTCTCCCAAGAAAAGAATGATGGGAAAGGAGATCATAAACGTTCATGATAAGAATGAGGAAAAAGAAAAGATGAAGGTTTTTTTAAGTTCAGTAGTCATGAGTTATGAGGTATGACCAAAGCAACCTGCCTCTCTTTCTCTCTAAGGTTTCAACTTTGACTAGATTCATGATGAGCGCTACTCAAAAGAAGTTGATCATGTATTTATCAATGATTTGACGTGATTTATAGATTATAAAAATTATTTTTATTATAAATTAAATTAAATAAAATGACATCAATTTATAAATTTATTTTTATTATCTTTGAACCAAAAGCGACTAGTTAATTAAAGCTGCTGCCCTTTATTCTTCTGACTCCATCTGTTCACTTCATTTTTGGTGGATGAGAGGTTGGCGGGGTCCTCGCCTCCGCTCCTCTCTCTCTCTCTCTCTCTCTCTCTCTCTCTCTCTCTCTCTCTCCACATGACATGAACATATACAAAATGAAACAGAAGCATTTAATGTTACATGTGAAAGAAATGTAAACATGCAACCACTTTTGTACTGACATGTTAAACATTATTAATCTTTCTTCTATCTATATTGGCTTATGGTCCTCTATCTGATTTTCCGGTTCCCTTCCATGAAGGAAAAAAATCTGTGTTAACTGTACTGAGAATTTAACCATGTCGTGCTCACAAAGTTTTTTTTTTTTTAAACAAAAAAAGCTTATAAATCTACATGGCTTAAAAGAAACTGATCATCATCCCCATACATTAATCCACCTCATCATGATCCCTTTGACTCCTTATATTTGATCACCACTCATATATATATATATATATATATATATAATTTACCATAAACACACAATTGCAATAATGCTGTCTTTTTCATCGATCATGATATGCGCAACTTGATCGATCTTGAATGTTTCATACTCACTGATGGAAAAATGTCAATTTACATGAAGACGATTCTTGAATAAGTATAGGCTGCAATTTGTTGAATTAAGTAACTCTCTGTCCTCTGAATGTTTGAAAGGGTCACAAACCCAGAAAAAATAAAGTTGAAAAAATAAAAATTAGAAGAAAGAAAGAATTTTCAATGGTGCAATGAAACAAATGGAGAAAGACACCTGACCGTCTTGTTGTACAGTTGTTGATGAAGTTGGGTGAAGATTCATGTCCTGTCATTTTCGTTCACTCCATGAGAAGCTTTTTCCAACCTCCACTGCGGTCCTATAGCAATTCAATGGTCCCAAGGCTAGCTAGAGGCCAGGGGCCTGCATATTGCATGCATGCATGTACTTAGGACAAACTGTCCCTGTAAATAAGGGGTAGTGTTGCAAATTAAACAGGTTACTTTTGCCTGATTGGCTGGCCATTCGCACATGCAAGATGGCTCACGCCTGTGGGAGAATATTTCATGAGTCCTTGACGACCATTTAATAACTGAGTAATGCTATCTATCAAAAATTAAAAAATGAGTAATACTATGCATCACATTACTATCCTACTTTCATTTCATTATTTAAGATGCGACATATTAATTACCATTAAATAATAAAGATTTATCCAATAAAAGATCATAATATGTAATATCTTGTTTCAGTAGGATGAATGACGTGATGAGCTCACACTTGTGGGAGAATATTATTTGAGTCCTTGATATGAACTTTTTTTATTTTTTGGCAAAGAGTTAACTAGGCCATATGTCCAAAAGTGGTATCTCCCCAAATTTCTTAAGAAAACCATCACTTATGATCGAAGAAAACTGTACTAACATTCAAGACACTAGAGATTTATATTATTCACCATCCCAAGTATCAAAAACCAATAAATTAACCAATAAACCAATAAATAAATTCCCTTTATTGACCAATATAAACCAAAAACAAATCAGCCCCAAGAAAATTATTTACAAATAATAAAGTCATCTAGTTATTTTTTCCTAAGATAGGGAACTCCTACCTTATCTTTTTTCAAAAGACTTCTCACATAATGAGGAATATCCGCATAATTCGCCCACTCTTGAGTCCCTCTATCGGCATCTTGTTTAGCAAAGAAGTCCGTTATTGCATTTGCTTCTCTATAAACATGTCTGATTGAGTATGACATTTCAGATAAAATTTGAATAATTTCATCCCAAAAATCTTCTATATATCAAACACCACATCTAGATCGATGAAAAGTGGAATCAGAAGCAAACGGTTCCGCAATAGCAACTACCTTCGGATTATATTTCTTCATAACTTCATTCAACCTACGTCGAGGTTCTTAAAACAGCATTTGATATTGCTCGATCTGATCATCTGCAGTAGTGCATGAGTTCCATTTTGATTGTTCTGGAACAGCATATTTTCCCACCAAGACAATGATCCGGCAACTTTTCTGGCACTATGTTTATGGGCCATTGTGCTTCACTGTTTCCCACTAATTTGTCCCATCTAACACGCTTGGACGTGGAAAATAACTTACAAGTGCCTGCTTTTTTCAATATCTATACAGTTTTGGTCATGGGATTTTGAAACCAGAGCACATTTCAGCAACATTTCCATTACAGACCGTATATATATGCATAAAAAAATTTGGAAAAAAGAGAAAGTGGGAAAGTACAAGTACAAGAACCCAAAGATTTCAAAGCAAATAAAGCACATTTTTTAGAGTGATAAAGCTATATTTGACTTTACCATCTCTATAATATATAGCTTTACAGTCACAAGTGTTGAGCCCCAACCCTATTAAATTGGTATAATATGGAAGAGAGAAAAGATTTGTGGACTTGTGTCATCACTTTTGTATCCAACTTTAAATTATTCCATTGTGGTCTTTCTCTTTGTCAGAGTCCTTATCCAACCTTTCCTCACCTTGACTCCCTCCACCTTGCTGCTCACATGGCACACATTAGTACCCTTGTTGGACCTCTTCCATCTCATGACCTGGAACAGGTGCCCAATTCTCTTCCGCCACCTAAGCGATGCACGCGGTTTCCCATGTTCTATTACAGTCTTGTTCTCCTTTGTCTCCTTGGCTTCTTTAGTCAATTCTTGGGTCAAGCTGTTATTCCAGGACATGTTGCAGTTCTTTAGAGATACCTTGGACACTGTACTGTTCTTCTCCCAAGAAGCTACGCCGTTGTCTCCAAACTTGATTGATATAAATGAGTCTTCAAAGCCTAAAATATTGCGTGCCAAAATGGGTACCAAAAAATGCCAAAACATGGATAAGAAACATTAAAAAAGAGAATTCAATATGTACTTGTTGAAGTTCCCAAAGGTGGAAAATCAAGACCAGAACTATACAAATCCTTTTTTTTTTAATAAATTTAAATAAATGCATACATATTGTGCAGAATGTCCACCCAAAACATCATTTAATCTTCACTCTAAATGCATTGATAGGCCTCTTAGGGCCTTGATCAGTTGAAATGAAATGATCAAAGGGATATGCAGGGTCGTGATCCGAGGATCATCCCTCATAGATTTACACTCAATATAAAATGTTGTTGCTTCTTTACAATTTTGTTATGAACTCTGAGTATTTTCTTGAAGTGCATGAAAGATTTCATATGTTCTTGTATAGACAAGTCTATGGCCTAAAAAAAAAGGTCTATGGCCATGAGGTTTGCATTCTCAAGATTTAGGATATGATAGTTTTTTCAAAGTTTGTTATAACTAATCATGATTTTTCAAATATCTTACCTAGTTAATGCATGCTACCACAAATTCAAACCCAAATTAGTCTTGGCTATGACAAACACAATGTCATTCAAATAATAATAATAATAATAATAGGAAAAAAATCATATATTTCCTGTTTGCCACCCTCTATGCAGCTATACTTTGACCTTAATTTTGTCATCATATATTAAAAATAAATAAATAAATAAAAGTATTATTTGCATATACAGATACAGTACAATAAGATGTGACATTTGAAGCTGCTTTACAGTAATGGAAATTTCCGGCCACAAGTTAATAATAGCAGTGAAAATGGCAGTGATGTGAGGACTAATAGAAATAATAGTAGTAACGGGAAGTAATAATATTGTATATACCTCCTTCTGGACTGATGGAGGCAATATCATGATCGGAGTTGCCGGAATATTTCCAATGCCGGAACTCGAGACGACTGAGAAATGAGCCTCCGAGAGCAAAGATCTTTGGAAGAGTGATGTGTGACAGCTTTTTGTGCTTAGAGGCCTGGCCTCTTCGGAAGCTGCTTCTGGAGGAGGAAAAGTGGTCTTGGTTTGAGGCCAAGATTAAGAGCCTCTCGTTCAGACACAAGGGGCAGACCCCAATAACCACTTGTTTGGGATGGAAATGGCAGAAGGAGTTCATATCTTCTGATCTGCGGCCATTCATGTTATGGGGTTGAGAGGAAAGAAGAAGAAGAAGAAGAAAGTAAGAAAGTGTGAATTTATATAAAGGTGAATAATTTATATGGAGGAGGTCATTTATAGTATGGAGAAATGAGAATTTAAAACATAGAATGAATGCATGGCCCACAACAACATATATCACTATCTGAATAATGTAACAGACTTGTATTTCTTTTAAGTCATTTCTGAAATTCTAACTGCCTCTTTATTTTTAGAATAAAAATAAAAAACTGTATGATGTACTTTCTGAAAACTTTTCTTGTAATGATTTCAAAAAAACCACTTCTTCTAATTAATTTTGATTATCTCTTTTCTTTTCTTTTCTTTTCTTTTTTTTAAGTAAATATAAAGCTTTTTGTTTACTCATTACAAAAATGATATCTAACTCATATAAACAAATATGAGAAAATAAAATATCATCACTGCATATACCTTTGCCTAACTTTGCTTAGGTATTTCTAGTCTGCCCCTAGGTGAAGGTGGCTAATGAGGAATTGGTGGGTAGTGTAGGGAAGGTGGAGCGTAAGTAACAAGTCTTCTAGAACAATTTCCTTCCTTGTGCTGGCTTCATCCCAAACGTTCCCTTCATCAACGGTTATGAACTAACCAAGTTGGTCTTCTTCCTTAATTAACCCCTTTTCGAATCGTTTTACCCCCCAAACTCTTCAGACATGTCAGAGCACTCTCGTTGATTGTCCATTAGGATAATTTTAACTAATATAAAAAGAATTTAAATTTTGACTATTTTATTTAGATAAGTATTTATGTAAAATTAGTTTTTTTATTATATAATAATATAATAATAATATAATAATATAAGTTTAGTTATTTACATTAAATCTTTACTTTAGATTATCTATTTATTTATTATATAATAATGAGTAATTAATAATTAAAAAGATATTTAATTTTTTTGTAATTATTAATTTATTTTATTTTATCATTCTACTTATTATATATTAATTAATAATTATATTCTAATTAATTTATGAGTTAAAAATTAAATTATTATTTCTATTCTATTTAAATTAAATTAATAATTAATAATTTAATTAGTAATTATATCCACTTTATGACCAGTTACTTGCACAGCCACGCAAATTAATAAAATAGAAATTGATATTTGAACAATGGTTGTCAAAGATGAAAGAAATTTTGACAATACTATAGTCAAAGTCCAAAATTTTTAAACTTTAGTCAATTTAATGTGGCTTTATTTTAAGGCCTATTGATTAAATATATCTTAGATTTGATATTTAACAAATTCAATGTGTGTTTCATTATCTTAGAGAGTGGGCATCGACTTCGTAATTGGCTCGCTCTCAAGGAGGGGAGCGGAGGGATATTTTCAAGGAGCCAAAGCAATTGATAATGATATTATTACAATTATTTTTTTTTTATTTAGCTAATATTCTTTTTATTCTTTTTATTCTTTTTAAGGAAAAAAAAACAAAAAAAAAAGGTATCTGGAAAGGCTGAAAGCCATAGTCTTATTCATGAAGAAAAGAAAAAGGTACGTATTGGTGGGCAATGGGCAATGTTGGCTAGGTCAAAATTTTCGACTCCCACTTGATTATAAAGAGAAAAAAAGTAGGCTATAACCATAGATAGCTATTGGAGTTTCCTGAAGCATCTGAAAAGCTGTGAGAAAGTGGCTGTTGAGGGCTGCCTGCTTTCTTCACTGTTCATGAAGCCTAGCACTTGTAATTTTCTTTATTATTTTAGAAATTAAAATGATATTTGTGGTTAAGGTGCTTACATCTTTAAAAACAATAATAATAATAATAATAATAATGACAAATATGATAACTATTTAAAAATAACAATTTCTTAATGAGTAAAAATCTTCACCTGCATTTAAAACATGGCATTTAAATTAGAGTTATACTACATACATCACTACTTTTATATATTTCCTTTGCACTCCAGTCTTTGATTGATGTGATTAACTAAAGTAATTATTTTATATTAAATCAAATGATGCAACCAATCATATTAGTAAAATACACAAATGAATACGCAAAAAAAAAACTGCATATAAAGTTTTTGTTAAATTAAATATGTAAGAGATAACGTTTGAAGAAATTCCTAGTATAAATGCATTGCTAGTACATGGAGTCAGATGGTCTCCGTTGTCTGTGGGGACAATTGTCATGGCAGAAGGGAACTGCTGTAGACAGATCCATCCTTTAATTATACCTCCCCCATTAGAGGTAGTTTGGCTTCTTGTTGGGGACTTTAATTCTATCAGAAAACATGGCAAGGCAAGGGAGAGAGTTGGGAGCTGGAATGAGTTGCAGTCACAGGTCCAACAAAACTAAAAACCAGAAATCCTGAGCTACCACTACAAGAAATTTACCCAGAGAAATTCAATCTATCACCTGGACCTAAATTACAATGTAGGATTTTCTGTCTGTTGTCTCTCTACATTGGAGCCTCCAAATCAATCCATCTTACAAATAGAGAGGATCTCATTTGAGAATAGAACACTATCTCAGTGATCCTTACTCCCTACTGATCTCGTCTCCATATCTTAAGATTGTATTTTGGTATTATTCTTTTTCATTTTCCTTTCTCCTTTCAAAGCATGTGCTCCACACATGGTTGTCACTTGTACACATACTCACTCTCATATACACATCCTGCCCTAGAGAGAGAGAGAGAGGTAAGATATTATGGGAAAAGTAGAAAAGGAAGGGGCAATGAGGGTTGTCCTTGAAACGTGTAGAAATGGCTTAAAAGGTGATGGAAACAAAGAAGCTGCGGTCACATGGGAGGAGGACGTGGGGCTTATTTACAATGGGGTTTGGCTTGAAGTCAGGCTCACATGGGAGGAAGGTGTAACACTCAAGTCTAGCGCCACCCAAAATTTTAAAATAACATATTCAATTATGTATTTATTTTAAGCGAAAAACCCTTTTTGTAAATTTGAAAACTTATTAACTTATTTTTTTTTATTTTTTTTATTTTTATTGTTCCTCTCCTTTGTGTGCTCTCGATATCTCTTATGTTTTTGTTGATTTTATCATCGCCTTTCAACATTGAATCAACTTTGCCTTTTTGGTCATCTCTTCTTACCTTAAGTTTGCCGAATCCCATGCATGAATGATTTGCATCTCTCCAAATTTTCAGGGATCACGTCAGTTTGGTTACATTTTTGCTTTGCACATTTTTGCTGAAAACCAAATCTTAATTCTGGAGTTATATTTTGATATCAGTTTCCCTTTAAACTAAGATTTGCCTTCATCACGTCCTTGTCTTTCGCTTGCACGTTACCAATCGTCCGCCAACTCCCGCACTCTCCTCGTTTTAATTTTAACTCCACACAGCCGTGCGGTTACATATTTGTTTCTCACATAAAATCTTCAACTCAACAGATTTAGATACTCAGACTCTACCTCTCTTTTCTTTAGGGTTCCAGTAGCTATATATATATATATATATATATATATATAAACATTCGTATATTCAATCCAGCATAGAGAAAAACTACCAAGAGCCCCCGCCGCAACACCCGACCAGGAGAAGAACAAAGCCACGACAGTCTCCTCGCCCAACGCCGTTGCTAGCTCCACCTAGCCTCAAAACCTGTCGTTCCAGCAAGCCCTTCACGTCCGTCGGACCCCTACCAGCAAAAGAACCATTTTTTTTTTCAGTAGCCACTCACCACCACGCGAGCCTCAACCCCACCGTGAGACATTGATCACTGCTTCAAACCTTCCCGTTTCCATCAGTTTACAACCCCAAAACCACCCCTGCTTAATCCACAGTACCGCTGCAAGAAACCATCGTGCATCACCACTGGGTAGACCACCTAAACATTCCCCTGTTTTTGACACCCGAAAACAGAGCAGCCACCATGAGCATCCTCCTTGCGCCGCTCATGCAGCATCAGCCCCTACATGTCGCCCTCCCAGCCCTTCGTGCTGCCCCTTCTCTTGGCGAGTATATACACCCTTGCCGCATGGTTTGATCTGAAAGCTTCAAGTTTCCGTTGTCCCTTTTTATTTTCGGGTGTCTTCTAGGGCCCATGCATCGAATGTTGTTTCTACTAAAAGAATACATTACCTTTAAGTAGGTTTTACTTTTAAGTCTATCATTTTATTTTGTGAGGATTTATTTATTTATTTTATTTGTGTTTCCTTAAATCCTTTGGGAGTAAATGTTTTTGACTTGTTTCACGTTGTAATCTATTTTAGACTCCAGTTTTAAATGATTTCCGATTCGCCTTTAAACTATTTTGAGCTTGAGTTATAAATTATTTTGAATCGGATATTGTGCGTTACATTATTTTTAGTAAGTTGAATTTTGATTTTTGTTTTAGGAAGAGACTTCGATTTGAATTGGAAATTGAGTTAAGTGTTTATTAAATAAAAATCGAGGTTTTAGAGATTTTCTATTATTTCAAGGTTTTGGAAGAATTTAGTAGATTCCAAGCATTTTGGAGAAAGTTGATACTCAGGTTTTGAGGATTTGAAGATGTTAAGAAAAGAATTGGATTTTATGTCTTAAGTTCTATTTTCGAGGTTTGTGATTGTTTAGAAATTTATGAATTTCTTGATTTTTTTTATAGGTGTCGATCATTTATTTGTTCAGCTTAGTCTGGAGAAATTCTAAAAGCTAAGAAGTTCAGGTAAGCGGGGTTCCTATGCTTGATTTTGTACCGAATATAGACTGAGGTTGACTTTCTGAAAATGTATGCATGTTTTGTTATGAAATAAGAACTTGAGAAAAACCAACCTCAGTCATTTCTTTGCATTACTCATAATGCTTATATGAAAGAAAGAAAAATATTTCTACCATGCATTGTGCAGACATGAGCTTAGTTTTAGTCATGTTGTTTCTGAAATGTGAAAGAGCGATATTAAGGATCTAAAAATTTGTGCATTAATTTTATAAAGATGATCTGACTCTGTTTTGTTTATATAAGAATGTTTCTGAAAATAATTTGGAACTGTGTTATTTTGTTGACTCTAAAATTCTTTGGCATGGTATACTGGTTTCTATCTGACTCTGTCTCTTTTCTGCTCTGTCTCTGCTCTGTTTGGGATGGTACCAACTTCTCTGTCTCTGAGTGCACCCATTTTGGAATCAAAATGGTTTTTGTGGACTTTCCTGTGTGCACACTCGGGACTCCGAGAATGATTAAGGGATTGTTTCACCTCCGTCTCTTCCTGGTTTGGCCATCGGGATTAGCACAACCCTACCACGGGGGTTAAACATGGTCTTTGCTCTATAAGATGCTCTGTTTGGATATGACGATGATGCTCAGTTTTGTTATGCCAAAGTACTCTGTGTTTTATATGAAAAAAACAAAAACAAAAAAATGATCGCTCTGTTACATTTGAAAATATGTTTTATTCTGTATATTAACTCTGATGAAATATTTCTGTTTTGCATACAGTATTTTGTAAATGCTCATATTTCCACTCTGGTATATGTCCTTTGTTTACTGAGTTGTCGTTAAACTCACCTCTTATCTCTGAATATTTTTCAGATGAATTTGGATATTTCAGTGGAGGATCGGATTATGAAGCTTTGGGTGAGATGATTTTAGGAATAATAAATTAATCATAAAGAGTTTAAATGAGTATTGACAAGATTTAGTAAGAAAGTATTATTGTATTTTTGTGACGTAGTATTTCTAGAATTGATAATATTGAGGAAAGTGATTTTCCAACCAAGTTTTATATGATACTTGGGAATTTGGAGTCTATAATTATGGTGTTGAATGTGAGTAAATGTGATAAGTAGTAACTCTCGGACCCCTACGGGACCGGGGCGTTACAGATGGTATCAGAGCGAAAGTTTAAGATTCTGCAGACTTTATGCAGTAAGGTTTTAAGAATTTGAGGTTTTAAATTCAATTAGTGCATTCTTTTAGCATGAGATGGATATGATTTTAGGTTTAGGTTTTTTTTTTAAGTTGTCATGAGTTTTAAAGAATGTCAGGTTTGAGATTCTACATACTATATCAGAAGTTTGATGAGACTTGAGGTTTTAAAATTTTATAGGCCCAAGATATAATTTTTAATAAGATGTAAGGTTGTCACATTTACATACTCGTTGAAGGTTGAATACGAAATTTGAGATTTGAGATTCTGTAGAGTTTATGAATTGGAGTATAGAAATTTGAGGTTTAGATTTTGAAGTTATCAGAGGATTGACCAAAAGCCAGATTACCAAAAGCCAGATTAGAGGTTCTGTAGACTATAATATATGAGATGTTGGAATATAAAATGATCTTAGGGAATTGTTTTCAGATTTGATGTTATCGCGAAAGGGACTATAAGAAATAATATAGTTGGATAAATGGAGTTTTTGGTGATAACATTCTGATTGGAGGGTTAGGAATTTGCGGACTGGAAGGATGAGTCGTGGGGATATCTAAGGTTGAAAATCTGTAGAATATAATATTGAGGTGTCCGATATTGATGCATTTAGGAAGTAAATTTAAATTCGAGACATTGAAATTTGAAGACTAAGAGATGATTATGTGGGTATTTAAAATTTGAGGTTCTCTTGACTGTGAAATGTGAGGTTTAAATATCTATGAGTGTTAGTAATAAATTTTGGATTCAATGTTTAGAAATTTGTAGACATCAAGAAATGATTATGTATTATTTAAGGTTACAAAAATCAGAAATGTTGATACGTGTTTTTGAATAAGTTCAAGATTTTTGGTTTTATGGATTTTTTAATTCATACATTTGATCGAATCTTGATTTATTTTTGTGCATGTCTTAAGTACAAGTTATCTTTAGACTTCAATATAGACTACGTAAAATTTTGGGCAATGATTATTATTGGATCTAAAGTATAAGTATAGCCAGTTATTACAATATTTTTTTTAGTGTAGAATTTGACCAAGCGTTCATTAAGATTGAGTTGGCTGCCACTTGAGTACACGCTATTTGGAATTAAGGTATTGTGCCATGTACATATGCTTTCGAGTTGAAATTCATTAGTACTTTTAATTATTGATTGTTATTGATTGGATGAGCTCAAGTCTTTGGAGATAGGTTGCTTGGTTTAGACAGGATGTCTTGGATAAAGTTTGGGTTTGAGGACACTGGATGATGGTTAGTTTTTTTTGAAAAAAAAAAACGCAGGTAAATAGAGTTGATGAACCTATTTTCAAAACCTCTTCATTGCGGATTCTTTTTAATCATCGCTACCTTAAAGTTTCCTTCTTTCTAATTTCAAGTTGCTCCTTTTTAAGTGTTTAAACCCTCTTTTACTCATATTCGTTTCACTTCTAACAAATATATATATATATATATATCGTTTTGTCTCCTTTCATTATTCTAATTATTTTAGAAGCCAACAACCAATATCTTTTGTCCTATTTAATGAGATCCTTTGGCAATTTCGTTAGTATTTTCAACAAGAATATTTCTGGGGTTTGTTTTTGATAAAAACTTAAGAATTTATTTATTTATTTATATTTTTCTTGATATAGAAGAATCAACCTTGGACCTAACTACATTGTTGTGACCTTCCCTTTTAATTGAAAATCATTCCGTAGTCACTTGGCGAAGCACAGTTGAATGCCTAGTTGCAACTTCATTTTATTATACCAGTTTCTCTTACCAAGCAGATGCTTGCAAGAAGAATTCCTACTTACATTGCTTCATCTTTTGCTTTTGATCATTCCATTATGACTTTTTGACTTAGTATATGGGTTTTTGAGTTATCGGATCACTCCCAAAAAAAAAAAGGTGGTATGAATGGCGTGATTAGTTGTGTGGTCGTTACCCACAAATGTGCTTTTAGTGGCTATTGATTGCACTTGAGAATGGAAGAGGGTATCTCAAAGTAGAAGTGAGTGTGCATGGTTTTGATAGACGAGAAATTGTTTATATTATCGAAGTGTGGGAAAAGTTATCTTGGTAGGTGTTAAAATGGATTAGCATAGGTGTTGTGGTTTTAGATTTTATGGATTGAGTTTTTGGAACTTTGATATTTAGAGATGCTACACGTTTGTTAAAGTGAGTTGATGAAATTTAAGGTCATGGAATTTTTGTGGGCACTAGGATATGATTTTTGAATGATTTATAAGACTTTGGCATTTGTGGAATGTGTCTTGTGGATATGAGGTTCTAGATCTTTTGCATTTGTTAAGGAATGGATTTATGATAATTGTGCGATAATGTATCTAGGATTTACAAGTAGTCAAAATGCGCAGTGGTAGCGTGGTACTTTTGGTGATTTGATATTTTTAGAGTTTATTTTACTAGTGGTAAGAGGTTCGTGGATTATACGGAGAACCCAGAATTATTAATTAGGTTCAACAATATGATTGAAGTTGGTTTCGGCAAGAAATGGTTGTGGCGGATAAATTTTTGGGCTTTTCTTGTGATATTAGTCAATTTCGAGGACGAAATTCTTTTTTGGGGGAGAGAATGTAACACTCAAGCCCAGTGCCACCCAAAATTTTAAAATGTCATATTTAATTATGTATTTATTTTAAGCGAAAAACCATTTTCGTATGTTTGAAAATTTATTAACTTATTTATTTTTATTTTTTTTATTTTTATTGTTCCTCTCCTTTGTGTGCTCTCGATATCTCTTATGTTTTTGTTGATTTTATCCTCGCCTTTCAACATTGAATCAACTTTGCCTTTTTGGTCATCTCTTCTTACCTCAAGTTTGCCGAATCCCATGCATGAATGATTTGCATCTCTCCAAAATTTTCAGGGATCACGTCAGTTTGGTTACATTTTTGCTTTGCACATTTTTGCTGGAAACCGAATCTTAATTTTGGAGTTATATTTTGATATCAATTTCCCTTTAAACTAAGATTTGCCTTCATCACGTCCTTGTCTTTCGCTTGCACGTTACCAATCGTTCGCCAACTCCCGCACTCTCCTCGTTTTAATTTTAACTCCACACAGCCGTGCAGTTACATATTTGTTTCTCACATAAAATCTTCAACTCAACAGATTTAGATACTCAGACTCTACCTCTCTTTTCTTTAGGGTTCCAGTAGCTATATATATATATATAAACATTCGTATATTCAATCCAGCATAGAGAAAAACTACCAAGAGCCCCCGCCGCAACACCCGACCAGGAGAAAAACAAAGCCACGGCAGTCTCCTCGCCCAACACCGTTGCTAGCTCCACCTAGCCTCATAACCTGTCGTTCCAGCAAGCCCTTCACGTCCGTCGGACCACTACCAGCAAAAGAACCATTTTTTTTTTTCAGTAGCCACTCACCACCACGCGAGCCTCAACCCCACCGTGAGACATTGATCACTGCTTCAAACCTTCCCGTTTCCATCAGTTTACAACCCCAAAACCACCCCTGCTTAATCCACAGTACCGCTGCAAGAAACCATCGTGCATCACCACTGGGTAGACCACCTAAACATTCCCCTGTTTTTGACACCCGAAAACAGAGCAGCCACCATGAGCATCCTCCTTGCGCCGCTCACGTAGCATCAGCCCCTACATGTCGCCCTCCCAGCCCTTCGTGCCACCCCTTCTCTTGGTGAGTATATACACCCTTGCCGCATGGTTTGATCTGAAAGCTTCAAGTTTCCGTTGTCCCTTTTTATTTTCGGGTGTCTTCTAGGGCCCATGCATCGAATGTTGTTTCTACTAAAAGAATACATTACCTTTAAGTAGGTTTTACTTTTAAGTCTATCATTTTATTTTGTGAGGATTTATTTATTTATTTTATTTGTGTTTCCTTAAATCCTTTGGGAGTAAATTTTTTTGACTTGTTTCACGTTGTAATCTATTTTAGACTCCAGTTTTAAATGATTTCCGATTCGCCTTTAAACTATTTTGAGCTTGAGTTATAAATTATTTTGAATCGGATATTGTGCGTTACATTATTTTTAGTAAGTTGAACTTTGATTTTTGTTTTAGGAAGAGACTTCGATTTGAATTGGAAATTGAGTTAAGTGTTTATTAAATAAAAATCGAGGTTTTAGAGATTTTCTATTATTTCCAGGTTTTGGAAGAATTTAGTAGATTCCAAGCATTTTGGAGAAAGTTGATACTCAGGTTTTGAGGATTTGTAGATGTTAAGAAAAGAATTGGATTTTATGTCTTAAGTTCTATTTTCGAGGTTTGTGATTATTTAGAAATTTATGAATTTCTTGATTTTTTTATAGGTGTCGATCATTTATTTGTTCAGCTTAGTCTGGAGAAATTATAAAAGCTAAGAAGTTCAGGTAAGTGGGGTTCCTATACTTGACTTTGTACCGAATATATACTGAGGTTGACTTTCTGAAAATGTATGCATGTTTTGTTATGAAATGAGAAATTGAGAAAAACCAACATCAGTCATTTCTTTGCATTACTCATAAAGCTTATATGAAAGAAAGAAAAATATTTCTATCATGCATTGTGCAGACATGAGCTTAGTTTTAGTCATGTTGTTTCTGAAATGTGAAAGAGCGATATTAAGGATCTAAAAATTTGTGCATTAATTTTATAAAGATGATCTGACTCTGTTTTGTTTATATAAGAATGTTTCTGAAAATAATTTGGAACTATGTGTTATTTTGTTGACTCTAAAAATCTTTGGCATGGTATACTGGTTTCTATCTGACTCTGTCTCTTCTCTGCTCTGCTCTGTCTCTGCTCTGTTTGGGTTGGTACCAACTTCTCTGCTCTGAGTGCACCCATTTTGGAATCAAAATGGTTTTTGTGGACTTTCCTGTGTGCACACTCGAGGCTCCGAGAATGATTAAGGGATTGTTTCACCTCCGTCTCTACCTGATTTGGCCACCGGAATTAGCACAACCCTACCACGGGGGTTAAACATGGTCTTTGCTCTGTAAGATGCTCTGTTTGGATATGACGATGATGTTCAGTTTTGTTATGCCAAAGTACTCTGTGTTTTATATGAAAAAACAAAACAAAACAAAAAAATGATCGCTCTGTTACATTTGAAAATATGTTTTATTCTACATATTAACTCTGATGAAATATTTCTGTTTTGCATACAGTATTTTGTAAATGCTCATATTTTCACTCTGGTATGTGTCCTTCGCTTACTGAGTTGTGGTTAAACTCACCCCTTATCTCTGAATATTTTTCAGATGAATTTGGATATTTCAGTGGAGGATCGGATTATGAAGCATTGGGTGAGATGATTTTAGGAATGATAGATTAATCATAAAGAGTTTAAATGAATATTGACAAGATTTAGTAAGAAAGTATTATTGTATTTTTGTGACGTAGTATTTCTAGAATTGATAATATTAAGGAAAGTAATTTTCCAACCAAGTTTTATATGATACTTGGGAATTTGGAGTCTATAATTATGGTGTTGAATGTGAGTAAATGTGATAAGTAGTAACTCTCGGACCCCTACGAGACCGGGACGTTACAGAAGGCGTGAGGCTTTTTCATGGACCAGAGTTGGATGTGGGTCTCCTTCTTGCCACCTAATTGTGTAGTCTTCTCCAGACTCAACCCCTATCTCCCAACCATCCCCACATCCTTGGCTCCTGTTTTTTCTTGTACCTTAATCTTCATTCCTTTAAACTTTTTAGTCAACAAGTGCTTGGAGAAGAAACGACTTAATTGAGCAAATGAGGGAATGTATACAGAGCAGTTAGGTGTGACCACACTTAGCAGATAATAATAACTCATCAGGAAATATATATATATATATTTAAATGTAGACAAAAATGTTTTTTTTTTTCTAAGCATGCAAGACCTATACATCTCGACTTTTCCTAGCAATATATCCCAGCAAAATTATTAGTGCAAGACATAAAACGAAAATAGAGTAGGAAAAAAAGGAGCTACAACCAAACCCGCCCAAGTTCTGCTAAGTATCAGGATGCGTATAAATTGTTAAGTTCTTCAGAGAAAGCCTTTCTGATGATATCTCTCTTGATCTTGAAAGCTGCCGTGACTAGGCCAGATTCAGGAGTCCATGGTTCAGAAAGCAATTTGATTTTCACTGGAATCTCGAACTTCTCCAATCGCGCCCTCTTTGCTTCCTGTAATCGTTCAAAAGATACCCCCAACCCAAAAACAGAGAGGAAAGTTAAAGCAAGTTGAACCAGATGGATGTCCCAGACCAACTTTTAGCTAACAACTTATCATTCGGTTCCAAACTACTGCCTTGGCCGACTTTTTCATTATCTGTTTTTATTCTTGAACACCAAAGGCATAATTCCCAAAGTTTTAACTGTCAACCTTGGATGCTGGAAGTAAATTCCATCCCAAACGTTGATTTGAAGAATTGAATCTCAAATGCATCAAATGAAAATATGAGAACGAAGCTCATAATAACCATAGGAATTTGATCTGCCATAGATACCTTTTGGATTGATGCAAGAACTTCTTTCTTTGTTTCTGCTTTCTCACACAAATCAGCAAAGTCAGTAAAAGGAATTCCTTGCTTTTCAGCCCAATCTTCCACCGTATGCTGAGAAGCCACCACAAGAGCCACACAGTAACTATGAAAGGGATTAGCATGCATCATGATGTTTTCGATGTAGGGGCTAACAAGGAGAGTGGCTTCAACCTGCAGGAAAAACTTTTAGTCCCCGGGGAAGATTCGATGAAAAACTTTACATTTCATTTAGTAGCATTCAATGTCATTCATACCTTTCCCAGGGAGACATACTCTCCATGCTGAAGTTTGACTATGTCTTTTTTGCGGTCAATTATCTCGAGGCAACCATCAGCATGAAACTGTCCTATGTCACCCGTAAAGAACCACCTCATTCCCCTCTCATCAACCTTCCACAACAAAAAGGGAAATAAAATTAGAAGTATAATTACTACCAACTAACGGAACTTGGGAACTCTACCTTGTATGATTCTTTTGTTTTTTCTTCATTTTTAAAATATCCAACTGTAACACTCGGACCGCCAACTACTATTTCCCCACGTGGCATTGCTGAATCACTGGTTAGATATCCACCTTCAGGCCAATCAATTAACTGAGATAGAGAAGAACAGATGTTAATATTATTAACTTGAATAAATACTTCACTGATACTTGAAATGAGAGAGATGAGAGGGAGAGGGTGGTTGCTGCTAAGTATATAATTGAACCCAAGAGAGCAGTGAGATTAGGTAGTAATGCAGTTATATACTCAGGGAGAGGGACACTGTTAGTTTCTTCAACCTTTTATATCGTTTAATCATTTATCATGATGAAAGTCAACCATAACTGTAATTGTTTAGTTTTGTTATGCCATCCACAATTGTATTATTTAGCAACAAACCTGATACACAAACTAGTAGGAGTAAGGGATATGTATTTCCACTACTTGTAAAAAAGGGTTATGCGTTTCAACTGTCAGCAAAAGATGAACTCCGTTCCACAGCCTCAATGCTTTTCATCAATAGAGCTCTGAACTTCAGGAAGCAGGCACACCCATTTCAAGGGTTGTTTCCAAAATAAATCCAGGGCATTTCTTAGTGCGAGTTGATAAAGTTGGTTACATTCATCTCTGCATCTCTAGGGTAAGTAAATCCCCATGAAAAAGGGGCAACTTTCTTATAGTTCGTGATTAGATGTAACCGTTAAGATTTTTTTCACCAAACAAATTTTCCTTATTTGCATGTTTATGAAGTTCATTTTCTTACTCTGTGCATCTCTGTGAAAGGTAAATCCCCATGAGAACGGTACACTTATGTGGAGCATATGGTTGAATGTAATTTCATCAGTTTCTCTCATAAAATCTTTTTCTCAATAGATTTCTTGTTGTTCCTCAATCTTCTGAGAACGTGGCTTGTGTAATTGTAAGTTCTCTCTTCCTAACATTTCCTGACAGTAGAGAACCCAAAAATATTGACTGAATTCCTTGCCCCACCATGAGATGGGAGGGAAGGTAATCAAGGCTTAATCCTAGACGTACACACCGACAGTCATTCTAAAAGAATAAAATGAGAAAAGATAAGTATTATAGGCTTCCATCTATCGAGGCTTATGCCTTGAAGTCTTGGGCTGCAAAGCTTCTGTCCAGTATTTGCTACTAAAGACATGAAAGGTGGATACCAACACTAGATGGAAATGAATAAATGAATTTTTCTGGCATATCAGTAGCCAGAGTCTGGAATTCACACTAACTTTTGAAAAAGTTGCAAGCTCATTTATGCAGATATGGTGAAGTACTTTCAGTCATCCATTACCTTAATAAATGAGCAAGGCAGTGGAGCTCCAACACGACCGACAGACGTATCATCGACCTCGAAGAATGTTGAACCGGCAGCAGTCTCAGTAAGACCATATCCTTGAGCTATTGGAGCACTGTAAATAGTCATCTAATTAGAATGTTATATAGTAAATGTAAAAATAGGACAGATGTCCCCCTTGAAATAATTAGAGTGGGCGGGTATTCTTCAAATGATCAAATATAAACCTTCCAAGCAAAGTATCTAATAGCATCACAATGCATTCTTTTAATACGCCTTCCCCCTTTAAGAATGTGAAGAGGGATTCTTTCTGCCTAAATCTTTGCTATGTGTAAAATACATGGTAAAATCCTAAAAAATATCCAACATAGCTGAAACCTCCATTCACAAGTATCAATACAAGATGGATCTTAGCAAATCTCCTATGAGATCCATAGGCAAGGATATGAAACCATTCACCTCAGCTTTTACATTTAGGCATCCCATTTAGATGTCATCTGCCTCCTGGCAACAATCCACAGGAATCCAATCACAAGACGCAATGATCGCCAATTACTATAGGCATCAAAGGAGTGGACAAAGGAACTGAGCTCTACTATATTCAAGCCTGGAGAATCAAACATCTTTTTCTTTTACTCTCAACTAGATGGTCAAGTTGCACAAAACTCAAAAGAAGGCTAGCAAGCCCAAGTATAAAGAAGGAGATCCAAAAGTGAGGCCCTCTAAGCAGTGCCCCCCCATCAACACCTATATATAAAATCCATATAAGAAAAGCAGAGACAAACAATTTAAGGAACCATGCAAAAAAATGGGGAAAAGCCAGTATAAGCTTATTTAGTGGAAGGCAAGACCTTCAGCTGTACAAGACATTCACTTCCTCCATCCAGAGTATAACATCATTAAGCATTAAGTTCCAGAAGTATAACAGCATTAAGCATTAAGTTCCAAAAGTATAACAGCATTAAGCCATCTAGTTGCTGCTGGAAAAGTGACCGACCAGGGCCCTGTTGATAAATGAAAGAGAGAAACGCACTTTTTGAGGGGCTTCACATGACACAATCAGGAAGCTCAAGATATAGACCCTTCCCCCCATTCAGAGTTGATAAGTGCTACAGGACGTTCCATTTTAAACTTTTTTTTTAATTTATAAGTAAACGTTTCATTATAAACTACTCTTAAAAAGCCCAAGTGACAATATTTTTTTTTTTTGATAAGTCTAAGTGACAAGAATTAAAAATGGGGAACTACTTTTTTTTTATAAGTAATAGTCTTCGTTGATTGGATGTAACTAGGCAAAGTCCATGTACATAGGGGGTATACAAAAGAGACACCTAATTACATTCTAGCAAGCTGAAAAGAACTCAAAAACTTATGATAATTCCCTCCCTTTAGTACTACAGCGGAAAACCATTGAACGAAAGAAAATACAAAAAAATTCCAGATTTCCCCCACGGTCCTTTCTTTATTGTTAAAGCATCTCTTGTTTCTTTCTATCCATAGACACCATAAAAGACAGAGGGATCATTATCCATGTCGCAGCCAGCTTAGTGCATGGATGGTACCTATTTCAGCATGCAAGTAGATCCACAACACTCTTGGGCATAACCCAATACAAACCAGCCCTCCTAAGTAGTCTATTCCATAACTCCTTTGCCACTTCACAATGCAGAAAAATATGATCCATCAACTCCCCATTTTTTTTACACAAATAGCACCACTCCACGACAATCATACTTCTTTTTCTTAAGTTGTCAGCCATCAAAATATTACCTAGAGCCGTTGTCCAAGCAAAAATAGCAACTTTAGGTGGTGCTGGAGCTCTCCATATGGCCTTCCAAGGGAACACAACCGGCCGGTCGTCTTGCAACGTCTTGTAGAATGACTTGACAAAAAATTTCTTGTTTCCGAAGTTTGTCCACAGCATTCTATCCCTCCCATATCCTCCCAACTGTCTAGAGTAGATGAAGCTGTAAAAATCTGTCATCTCATCCACTTCTCAATCCTGAATATTTCTGAAAAAGGTCAGATTCCAACACACAGTGTCATTGTTACGACACAACACATCGGAAACTGCAACATGTTTATTTTCCACTAGGCTGAAAACTCTTGGAAAGGCAACAGATAGAGCTCTTTTTCCACACCATTTATCCAACCAAAAACTAATTCTTGTACCCTTGCCAACCTCAAAAGATATGTGTGTTGCAAACACCTTTCACCCCTTCTGAATAAACTTCCAAAGGCTCACCCTATACGTCCCCCAACCCTCCTTAGAGCTCCAACATCTCCAATCATAACCGTACTTCTCCACTACAACCAATCTATACAACGAATCATTTTCCAAGTGAAATCTCCACAACCACTTCTCTAAAAGTGTTTTGTTAAAAAGGATTAAATTACACACCTCCAAACCACCCATCTCTTTTGGGCTACACACTTTTTTTCACCCCATTAGATGAAATTTATGTTCCTCCCCCATGCCTCCACACAGGAATATTCTAAAAAGTTTTTCAATTTGGTTCACCACCCCTACCAATACCAGAAAAAGAGAGAGATAATAGGTAGGGAGGTTAGAAATGGTACTTTGATGAGAGTTAATCTCTCACCCTTCGAGAGATAAAGACTTCCACCCCGCCAATCTTTTTTTCACCTTCTCTACTACATCATCTCAAATAGATGTTGCTTTAAAAGAAGCTCCCAAAGGGAGACCAAGGTACCTCATAGGTCGGGAAACCACCTTACACCCCAACAAATCAGCTAGATGGTTGATATTCTCCACCTCCCCTACTGAAACCAATTCCGACTTTTTCAAGTTTACCTTGAGACCTGAAACCACCTCAAAATACAGAAGCACAGCTCTTAAAATTTGGATTTGACCACTGTCCGCATCACAGAAAATTAAAGTATTGTCTGCATACAATAAGTGGGAGATGGATAATCCCTTGCTATTATTTTCCACGGTAAAACCAGCAAGAAAGCCTCCCCGAACAGCAGCATCTACCATTCTACTCAACACCTCCATTGCTATGACAAATAGAAATGGAGATAATATATCCCCTTATCTCAAGCCTCTCGAACTTGGAAAAAAACAACAAGGTTTTCCATTCACTAACATGGAGAAATGGACGGTTGAAACACAATCATTAATCCAACCACACCATATTTCACCAAATCCACATCTCTTTAACGTATAGAGAAAAAAAATCTCAACTCACATGGTCATAATCTTTCTCCATATCCAACTTGCTTAGGACTCCCAGAATACGGTCCCTCAAATGGCTATCTAAGCACCCATATGCTATGAAAACTGAATCTAGAATTTGGCAGCCCCGAACAAAAGCATTTTGTGGTTTGGAGATAATTTTATCCATCACCATTTTCATAGACTTGCAAGCACCTTCGAGATTATTTTATACATCCCTCCTACCAAAGTTATAGAGAAAGCATGGGGAACTACTTTAAATAGAATTTTTTTACGTGTTAGGAAAGCATGAGGATAGTTTAGGAAAATATCAGAGTAATTTTTCCCACTTTTAGAAAGTAAACATTTGCTTTGGGTTACCATAAAAGGAAAGAAAAATATTTTTTTTCATAGGTAAACAATAACATTATTAATAAAGATAGGCAAAACCCAAGTATACAATATGAATACAAGAGATAAACCTATCTAGGTCGCATTAAAGGAAACTAGAAAGTCATTAAAATTTAGGCCATTAAAATCTAAAGTTATGGCCCATAGAGATAAAGTACGAAAAAAATGAGTGCGAAGTTCCTCTAGCGACCACTCCTTGTTTATGAATGTTCGATCATTACGCTCTTACTAGAAGCACCACATAATACAGGTCGGAATCATCTTCCATATAGCTTTGATTTGAGGGGCTCCTCTTGGTAGTGTCCAACTAGCCAATAGATCAATCACCATTTCAGGCATTACAAGGATAACTCTACTTGGCTAAACACTTTGAACCACAAGGCACAAGCTATCTCACAATGTAACAACAGGTATCTACTATCTCACCAAATCTCTTACACACAACACTAGTCGAGCATAATTAATTGTCACTTCCACAGATAATCAATAGGAAAGAAAAATATTTCAATCAAGACGATGGAGTATAAACATTAATATATAAGAGAAAACTTGGGAACCAGCCCATTTGATTTTGTAATGAGACCAGCCCTCTAATAAAACTTAGTCACATCATTATTTAATGTAAATAAAAATATTTTTATCTATACCAGGCCTTACCTGAACCTCCCCCCCCCCCCTTTTCTCCCTCTTACACGACCCAACCCTGCCGATGAGAGAAAATATTAGTAGCGGATGAAGAACATACCAGAATCGGACCATCCATGACCCCAACGATACAAACCTCAATCTGAGAGAAACACAGGTTTATTTGCAAACTATCCATTTGGCAAGTTTAAAGGAGAAGAAAATTTATTCATGTACTAGTAACTCGGTGGTGGGCCATGAGTAAATAATCAAGCCATTTCTTCAGTGGTGCCCAGCAATCAATATAAAAATTAGAAAAACAAGAATCAAACCATGACTTCGGTGATGGACGATAGCAATAGCAAAGCTTCTTAGTGGGTTATGGTGAAGTGCTTCTTTGTGCGATAATGGGGTACTTTCAATTTGGGAATTTTTGAAATGGGCGAGATGGGTACGAGTTTGAGAGGGGAATTGGGAGGGAACTAAATTATTTACAAAAATATTAAAAATAACATCAGGTTTATTGTATACACCCTTGCTTTTCTGATGTGTTACAACCGGATTGGAGGGCTGGTTTTCGCCCAAGACCACCCGGGCTGGTCACCAGAGCCTCTCAATATATAATAAAAATATACAAATTATTGATCACATTTTCTATCATTCTATTATCAAGTGGCATTAATCATGACGGGTTAATCTTGATCTGTGGCAGAACCAAAAATTTGTTTTAGGGGAGGCCAAGCAAAGCTAAAATCATATCAAAATATTTTTTGTTCTATTTCTATACAATTTTTCATGCGGTATAAAACATCTGATAGTAAAATCGAAAATAAAATAAAATATGTTTAATACAACATATTTATTAAAAAAGTATATGATATGTCAAGAACAATATATCATTGAAATAACATAAAGACACTCATATAAATATATCAAATAAAAGAAACAGGGAGTGTTTAAAATTGTAACATACATTCTTTTAAAGAAGTAAAATCATCAAATATTGAATTTAAATCAAAATTATTAACTATTTCTCTTTCAATATAGACAACTAAATTATTTGCTAGAAACTCATCTTCAATTTTGTTGTGAAATCTTATTTTAACAATTTTCAACGTGCCATCATGTTATTAGATCATTTTATTTTATGTGAGATGTATTTTATTTATTTTAGTTTTAAATCGGATTATTTTTTTTTAAATTAGACTTGTAAGTAATTAATCTAAAAGATCAAAATAATTTAATAGAGAAAGGGCCAAGATAATTTTTTAGAGAGGCCAATACAAGTTGTAATATCATCCTATTAAATCATAAAAAATTAATTAATATTTCAAAATTAATATTTTTTTTTTCAAAATCATAGGGGCAGGGGGGCCCTGCCCCCATGTAGTTCCGCCGATGATCTTGATCTCAAACAATCTTACGTAAAATGGTCATACATAGAGCTAACAATTAAAAAGGTCAACCTGATGGTCTAATTCCAATAAAGACAACTACGGGTTCTTCTAGCAGCTTTAAGTAATAATAAGAACAGAAATCCTAGGGGTCGGTCGGACCGACCCCCCCATTAGAAGTAGTCCGCCGCCTCCGGTGGCAGTGGGCGATACCGCCCTTGCCATCGGGACCGTTAGGACCCATTTCGGGTTAAGGCTGCCGGGGGCACACCGGAAGTCGCTGGAGCTCGTCATCGCAGGGGTGAACTCGCCGGAGCCCGCTGGTCCTGATGGCATGGGCAGTTTCGCCCACCACCACCGGTGGCGGCTTCGTTCGGCTTAAAACCGAATGCCTCTTAAAATCATCTCTATTTTATTTTTTTATTGTGTTTTTTATTATACTTTTATTTTTTTATTGTGTTTTCTTCATTTTATTTCTTTATTATATTTTTTATTGTATTTTTTTCATTTTATTATATTTTTTAAAATTTTTTATTATATTTATTGTGTGTTTTTAAGGCAGCCCAGGCTGTGCTGCCTTTGATGCTGGGGACAGCCCGACCGGTCCCCAGCGTCACCCTAATGAGAAAGTCGGAAAACATGCATTTATGATGTGTTTATAACCATCAGTTAGAACATCTATTATCACATCCTCTTCTTAATCGAACCAAGAAATTAGTCCTGTTCCAATATTTTCAAGTATTTTGGAGGATCAAATCAAAGCAACTGATGGGCCCAAGATCTAAGCTGTGTGCAATAATCCACAATGTGGCCAACTAGAAATTAAGGTTTGACCAACTATATGTTGGTTTACTTACGTTTGTGAGATGTGCTCCTCTATGCCTGTGTAGTGCATGAAAAAGAGAGTGCTTAGCCTTATACACTGGAAGGAAGTAGCAAGTCCTACAACTAAGTTGATATCAAAATCAGTTTTGTGCCTGTTAATTTGCGGCAAGTTTTAACATTAGCAGCATGATATACAATTTATACAGTGGTTCATAACTTCAATTATATGAAATGATAATTTGCGCTTGCTAGGATTCTCACCCAAGACATATGTTGATGAATCTCTGAGTATCACCAGAGAGGAGCACCTCCAGACTGCACAAAGCGGATACGACCTCCCAGAATTGCTCGGACCTTTCTGAACACAAGAAAATTCCAAAGAGCCTTTTCCAGGCCCCAAGCCCCAAACCAACTGCCATTAACTGCAGACAACCTACGAGCATATGCCAAGTCAAACAATTTCTTCGATAACCCACCTTTTGCATTGACCTAAAGTATTGGGAAGATCAGTACTTGCAGAAGTCACCTAAAGTTTGCAAAGGTTTCACCAAATCTAACAAACAGATATGCAGATGCATACAAAAAAATAAAAACACAAGTATATTCTTTGTATATGTACATATTCATCTAGGTACACGTAAGTCAAACTTGACAAACCTTCTTGAGCACCCCATCACAAACACGATCTAAAATTGCTGGGACAGCTGTCATTAAAGTTGGCAACAGCACCGTGGCATCTCCCTTTGTTCCCTTTTTTATCTTGCTTGATGCATCAATAAGCGTCAAAGGTGATCCATATCCTATAGCACTTCCAACAGTAGCGATCACATGCTACACCGAAAGAAGCAAAGTAGTTGAAAGACACATTAGAAAAGAAAAGTAAGAATATAATAACCTTTGTTGAATGTGATAACCTATTGTAACAACTGGATATACAATGCCCATTGAGCTACAGTAGTATATAATGAAACCATTTTATAGAATCAGCAAACCTCAGCTACTAATTCAAGGATATGAGCCACGGGTAGGAATGCCACGTAAACATCCTTGCTTCCCAGGTCAGGAACAATTGTCATGACAGCGGAAACCGTAGCGAGTACATTGGCATGTCATCATTACACCCTGTATAAAGCGAAAAAGTCAAGGTGAATTAGAACTACATAAAACTCTGATCTGGCTCGATTAACCACACTTAAAAGTGTTGAGCTTGTAACTATCGTGTAAATAGGAATTTCTGAACATCGAGCAAGTTTAAGAAAACTATGATACATCGTAAATAGAATTCTTCAAAAGACAAGATGTGACCAAATTACACAAGAAGTACATGAGGAACACAATTTACAAAGACACAAAAAAGGGAAAGACGAAAGAAGAGAAAACTAGAAATGCAAGGCCTAAATAATATAAGGAGAGAAATCAACTCTACAAAGATATAGGGAGAACATAAGTAGATTTTGAATTTGTAGTATAATGGAGAATTCTCCAATCCAAACTAAGTTATATGAGGATCTGCAAAAATTTCACCAGCCAGTTGTTTTGAACCACCACCACATGAAAAAATTTAACAAAGACCACCATTGCCCTCTAATATATACACATTTTCAGTGGACCAGCCACTTGAATTGTGAAAACCAGCAAATTGCCTCAGATTAACCGGTTTTACCACCAGTTATGTGGCATGTGTCTTTTACACTTCATTTAATAGAACACTTAAAACATTTTGATCCATAATAAAACACCTAAAACTTATCAAGAATGTTCATTATTTTCTAGTTACAAACGTTTGATATTCTATCTTGGGTTTTGAACTACTTCTTTCTATATTATATTGCTACCACTAGCATGGTGTGCCATACCATATTTAAAATCAACCACTCAAACTCGCAAATACAGAACTGGCTCCACTTGTGAGGGCGTTCTTATTGTATTGAATTTAACTATAAACCATACTGAGGAAAGTCATAATCCCCCATATGCCTGTAGATAGATATATGGAGAGAGGTGTTATGATAATTAAAGGATAGCTGTAAATAGTTGACTAAACTAAGTAGATAATTACGGCACTTAGAGGGAGAAAATTAAGGCACTGAAAAGCACCGAAACACCGAAAACAAACTTGATTTAAGGAGCTGGAAATACAAGGAAAGGTATTCAGACCAAAATTGACACGGTATCAGAGATTCTCTGATTTCTGTCGGTTTAAGTCTAAATCACTCGTGCTATTTTTTATCGCAATTCCTGGGAGAATTCTCTTTGGTATTTAGCAAGTTATTTATTGCCGTTAGTGGGTGTCGCTGCCTTCTGTATATCAAACCGTGTGGGTTTGAGCTTCTTGAGACTTGGTTTCAGAGTTGCGTACTCTGTTTCGGTGGTTGTTAGTGCACTCTGAGATGGCTGTGTATCGATCGGTATCGTCTGTGGACGTGGGTTGTTCTGGCAGTGGGTTTTCTTGGCTGTGGTCATTGGCGACGTTGGAGCTCTCGTCTGTGGTCATCGGCGATCTCTGTGGTGTCTGTGGTCAACGGCGATCTCTGTGTGTTTTGTGGTGGCTGTGTATCGATCGGTATCGTATGTGGACGTGGGTTGTTTTGTCGGTGGGTTTTCTCGTCTGTGGTCATCGGCGACGTCAGAGCTCTCGTCTGTGGTCATCGGCAATCTCTGTGTGTTCCGGCAGCTTGTGTTCTGTCGGAGCTCTCTCTGTTCTGTCGGAGCGCTCTGTGTGTTCCGGCAGCTTGTGTTCTATCGGAGCTCTCTGTGTTCTGTCGGTGGGTTTTCTCAACTAAACTCGTATTTTGTTATCCCAGGAAACTCTAAATTAAAGGAAGAGGTTAGTGGTCAATTACCATTATTTGGGTGGAATTATTTTGTGCTATTTGTCGGTGGTGTTTGAGCTGTCGACACAAAAGAAAAATATATATATATTATTATTAATTGATTTAGTCAAAAGGGTGGGTTTAGTCATGTCTATTGAAAATTCTATTATTCGATTTAATGGAAAGAATTTTCCTACATGTAAATTTCAATTTAAAATGTTCTTAAAAGGAAAAGAATTAGCAGATCATATTGATAGTTCTGATAAAATTCCCACTACCAAAAATAAATTTGCCCAATGGGAAGTCAACGATGCTAAGATGGTTTCTTGGTTGTTGGGAACACTTGAACCACATCTTGTCACAAATTTTCGCTGCTTTACTACGGCTCAAGCTTTGTGGGACTACTTGCACCGGATTTATCATCAAGATAACAGCGCTCGAAAGTTCTAATTGGAATTAGAAATCAATACTTTCAGTCAAAGTAACTTGACTATTGAACAGTTTTATTCCGCTTTTATTAATTTTTGGAGCGAATATTCTTCCATTATTTATACCAAAGTACCATCGACGGCACTTGCGGCTCTTCAAATGGTTCACACTGAAAGTCAACGCGATCAATTTTTGATGAAACTTCGGTCTAAGTTTGAAGCTGTTCGAGCCGGTTTATTGAACCGTAACCCAGTTCCTTCTTTGGATATTTGCTTGGGAGAATTATTGCGGGAGGAACAACGATTATCCACTCAAATTGGTATGAATTCTGATAGGATCCCTTCTGAAGCTGTCAATGTTGCACAAGGGAGAGGATGAAATAAGTTGCAGCGTTTCCACTGCAAAGAATTTGGCCGTATTGATTGAAATTGTTCCAAGAAAATATGTAACTACTGTAAGAAAGAAGGTCACTTTATCAAGGATTGACAGATGCGGCCTCAAAATTGCCAATCCCAAGCATTCCAAGCTGATGGTCAGTCATCTTCTTATGCACCTCCCACTGTGAATTCTGATTCCTCTGTTCTCACACCAGCAATGGTTCAACAGATGATTATGTCTGCTTTTAATGCTTTAGGCCTGTAAGGTACAGGTAATAGCTCAATTTCCTCTTGGATTGTTGATTCAGGTGACTCTAATCATACGACTACTACTGAGACGAGTCTTCATGATGTTCGTAAGTATGAGGGCATTCAAAATATTCAAATTGCAGATGGTAGTACTCTTCCCATCACTGCTGTCAGTAATTTAGGTCCCTTTTACAATGTCTTTGTCTCTCCTAAATTATCTACTAATTTGATCTTTGTTGGACAATTGGTTGATAATAACTGTGATGTTCACTTTTCTCGTGGCGATTGTCTTGTGCAGGATCAGGTGTCAGGGACGGTGATCGCGCAGGGACCTAAAGTGGGACGTCAGTTTCCTTTGCAATTTTCCTTTCCTAATGTTATTTCTCTTACTTGTACAGCTACAACTAATAATAGTGAAATATGGCATAAGAAATTAGGCCATCATAATCCTACTGTCTTAACTCATCTTTTTAAAAATGGTTTATTAGGTAATAAAAATTTGTTTTCCTCTTCCAATGTCTCTTTTGATTGTGCTATTTGTCATCTTAGTAAATGTAAAATTTTGCATTTTCCTACACATGGTAGTCGTGCAACTACCTATTTTGAACTTATACATACTGATGTTTGGGATTTGAGTCATGTTATTTATCATAGTCAACATCGTTATTTCGTAACATTTATCGATGATTATAGTCGATTTACCTGGATATATTTACTTCGCTCTAACCTGATGTGTTTTCTGTCTTTCAAAAATTTGTTGCACTTATTGAGACACAGTTCAATACTTGTATCAAAATCTTACGCTCCGACTCAGGGGGGGAGTACATGTGTCAATCCTTTCAGCTTTATCTACAACAAAAGATAATTATTTTCCAGCGTTCTTGCCCATATACCCCTCAACAAAATGGAGTCGTTGAGTGTAAGAATCGTCATTTCTTAGATGTTGCTCGTACTCTTTTAATTGATTCCTCCATGCCTTCTCGTTTTTGGGTAGAAGCTGTATCTACTTCTGTGTATTTGATCAATCGTTTGCCTACTGTTATTCTAAAGTATGATTCTCCTTATTTTCGATTATTTGGCATACATCCTAAGTATCACTCTCTTCATACTTTTAGATGTGTTTGTTTTGTTCATCTCCTTTCTATTAATCGTCACAAGCTTGGCGCACAGTCTGTTACATGTGCATTTATGTGCTATAATCCTACTCAAAAAGGATTTGTTTGTTATGATGCTTATGCAAACAAAATCCGGATCTCTCGAAATGTGATTTTCTTTGAAAATCAATATTTCTTTCAGTCTCAGTTCATTTCTAAACCTCCAATTGCTCCTCTTCCAACTTTTGATGCTATGTCTTCTTCTATTGAGAGGTTTAAACCAGGACTAGTGTATCATCGACGTCATCCAATTTCTGCAACGCTCCTTCCAAACATTGATCCGCCACCTGATTCTGTGACTCCTCTACCCCGGCATTCCATCCGGGATAGATATATACCTGATAGGTATGGATTTTCTCACACCTCGTTTGCTGCAACTCTCGATACTATTTCTATTCCTCACTCTTATGCTCAGACAACTTCTCAAGCCTGTTGGCAGCAGGTTATGAAAGAAGAGATTCAAGCTCTTCAAGACAATCACACCTGGGATATTGTGACTTGTCCATCTGATATGAAACCAATTGGCTATATATGGGTGTATTCAGTTAAGTTTAGATCTGATGGTTCACTCGATAGATATAAGGCTCGACTTGTGGCTCTTGGAAATCGTGAGTATGGCATTAATTATGAAGAAACATTTGTCCTTGTTGCCAAGATGACTACTGTTCGGACTATCTTGGCACTTGCTGCCTCACAAGGGTGACCTCTCAAGCAAATGGATGTAAAGAATGCATTTTTACATAGAGACCTCAAGGAAGAAATTTATATGTCTCCACCTCCCGGTATATTTACTATACCTTCCTCAAAGGTTTGTCGGCTACGCCGGTCCTTATATGGATTGAAACAAGCTCCACATGCATGGTTTGATAAATTTCACTCTAATTTGCTTACCTTCCAATTTACTCAGAGTCAGTTTGATTCCTCTCTTTTCCTTCGCAAGACTTCTACAGGAATTATGTTGCTTTTAGTATATATTGATGACATTGTGAGTCTTGGCTTTGATATTGAATTAATTCAGCAATTACAACTGCATCTCAAGGTATCTTTTCATATGAAAGATCTTGATCCTTTGCAGTATTTTCTTGGTCTTGAGGTTCAATTTATTCCATCTGATACATGATTACATCAGCATAAATACATACAAGAAGTGATATCATTGGCTGGTCTTCAATCAGGTAACTCTATTCTTACTCATTTGGAGGTAAATCTCAAACTTTGTCAGGAGGAATGCGAGCTTCTTTCAGATCCATCCTTATATCGGCAACTAGTTGGAAGCTTAAACTACTTGAAATTACTCGACCTAACATTTCTTTTGCAGTACAGCAAGTCAGTCAATTTATGCAAATCCCTCGACACCTTCATCTAGCTGCTATCTGCCGCATTATCCGATATCTCAAGGGCACTTTCTACACGAGGATTGTTCTTTCCTAAGGAATCTTCCTTACAGTTGGTGGGATATAGTGATGCTGATTGGGCAGGTTGTGCAGATATTCGTCGTTTTATTACTGGTTGGTGTATGTTCTTAGGAAATGCACTCATTTCTTAGAAAAGTACAAAACAAGACAAAGTTTCCAAATCTGCCACTGAGTCTGAATATCGCGCTATGTTTTCCGCTTGTTCAGAGATCACGTGGCTTCGTGGGTTATTGGGCGAACTTGGTTTTTCTCAACTTCATTCCACTCCTCTTCATGCAGACAATACAAGTGCTATTCAAATCGCTGCTAATCCCGTTTTCCATGAACGTACGAAACATATTGAAGTTGACTGTCATTCCATACGAGAATCCTTCGACAAACACATCATTACTCTTCCTCACATTTTCACTGAACATCAAATTGCAGATATATTCACTAAAGCGTTTTCTCAACATCGATAGGAGCCCTTCTGAAGCTATTAATGTTGCTTATGTTGCGCAAGGGAGAGGACGGAATAAGTTGCAGTGTTACCACTGCGAAGAATTTGGCCATATTGCTCGAAATTGTTCTAATGTAATGTATAGATCTTCTATATAATTGAAAGGAAATACAAGGAAAGGTATTCAGACCAAAATTGACAAGAGGGTGGGGTGGAAGTGCAATAGACAGAAAAATGTTGATACAAAATGCTGCCTATGCCCAATGTCCTGCTGAAATTAAACCATTCTGAAATCGACTGGGATAATTAATGAGGTGTGGAGGTAAGCAAACTTTCCAGAAACTACGAGAACTATGACACATCAGACACTTCTGACCTTAGGCAATCCAGTACTCCCGCTTGTGTACATTATAACTGCAACATCAGCTGAAAGAGGTAAGTCGGCATCAACTGGTTTTTCACTGCCAAGTCTCTCCACATCCACAAATGAGGTAATTGTCCAGCTTTTGCTATTCTCAACATATGAGGCATTAAAAGGGATCTCATCATCCATACATATTACACGTCGCACCGTGTCAAGTTGTCCACTTATCTCTATGATTTCCTTGTGCCCGCATATCACAGTAGTAACCTCTGTCTGAAACAAAAGAAAAATAGATAAAATCAAAAACAGTATTGAACGACAATGAGAGAAAGGGACAAGAAACAGGAACTTAAACTAGCGTATTCACTCCAAATATATTATTTCTATTGAATGCAATTTCTTTAAAAAACAGGGGGGCATAATCTGAGTATACAAAAGGAAAAATTTAACAAGCAACAAGAAGAAAAAAGCAAAGTTATTCATTGGATTGGGTATGCAATAACCAACCATGTAAATTGGAACATAAATTAATTGATTAGTAACTTGTTAATTGCCTAAGTCCTTCTACAAGGCATTGCAAGACCATCAGCCAGTTGTGTTCCCCTAGAAGGCAATATGGAGAGCCCCGGTGCCACCTAAAGTCATTTTTTTTGTGGACAGCAGCCCTAGGTACCATCTTGACAACTGACAACTTAAGAAAAAGAGGGTTGATTGTTATGGAATGGTGTTACCTGTGTAAGAAAATTGGGGAAACGGTTGATCATTTTTCTACATTGTGATGTGGCAAGGGAGCTATGAGATGGTCTTCTCAGGAGGACTAGATTGTCTTGGGTTATGCCCAAGAGTGTTGAGGATCTCCTAGCATGCTGGAAAGGATACCATCAATGCGCTAAACTGGCTGCGACGTGGCAAATAATCCCGCCATATTTATTAAGGTGCCTATGGATGGAAAGAAACGATAGATGCTTCAACAACAAAGAGAGGACCATGGGAGAAATCTGGAATTTTTTTGTATCTTCTTTGGTTCAATGGTTTTCTACTATTGTACTAAAGGGATGGTATGTTTAAGATTTTTTGAGTTCTTTTCAAGTTGATAGAGTGTACTAGGTGTCTCTTTTTCATACTCCTTGTATACATGGGCTTTGCCTAGTTGCATTCAATCAATAAAGTTTATTACTTTCAAAAAAAAAATGCCTAAGCCATCTTCTATTTTGTTGATCACCAATCTACACTCTTTTTTTTAGAAGTATGATGAAAGTTTATTCATAGCAAAAAAAAAAAGAAGCAAACACAACATCAGGGTATACAGGGAGTATACACCAACTCTGACATGGGGACACCACGACAAAATAGAGTACACAAACGATCATGAATCAAATGACCCTAAACCAAAAACCAGAATGGATGTGAAGCCAAATGTTGTATAGCTTGTTCTAATTCTAATTGATCCAGTTGGGGCTTACATTTTCCTAGTAAAGATTCATTTTATCAGGATAGGTTATTTATTTAAGGATTAAGGGCAAAAATGACGCTACCTACTATACTAATGGAGTAAAGCCATTTCCATACACTATCATTTAACTCAAAATGGTTTTGGATCGAGTTCCACATGCACTTAGAACGAGTATTAGTCGATGTTCCTAACAAGAGCGGGAAAAGAGCTCGGAAAACTCTTGAATACTTTTTTTTTATAAGTAATAAATTTTATTGATTGAATGGAACTAGGCATATCTCATGTACACAGGAAGTATACAAAAGAGACATAATTATATTCTATGAAGTTAAAAAGAAAGCAAAAATTTATGAACACCCCCCTCCCCCCTTTTTAGTACAATAGCAACAAACCATTGTACTAAAATAGTTACAAAAAAGTTCCATAATTCCCCCACATTTCTCTTCTTGTTGTTGAAACCCCTCTTATTATGTTCCATCTATATACACCACAACAAACACAAAGGAACCATTTTCCATGTCGCTGCTAGCTGTGCACTACTATGATATCTATGCCAACATACTAGAAGTTCCACCACGCTTTTTGGCATGACCCAAGAAAGCCCAACTCTACTAAAAATACCTGCCCATAGCTTTCTTGCCACCTCACAATGCAGAAAAAGATGCTCAATTGATTCACCATTGTTTTTACACAAGTAACACCGATCCAACACAATCATCCATGTTTTATGAGATTGTCAACAGTTAAAATTTTTCCTAAAGCTGTTGTCCAAGAGAAAAAAACAACTTTCAGAGGCACAAGAACTCTCCAAATGCCCTTCCAAGAGAACTGAATAGGTGGATGAGCTGCCAACACCTTATAGAAGGATTTAACAGAAAAATTCTTATTCCATGTGTACTTCCACGGTATTCTTTATCTTCAAAGCTCCCATAGAGCGTTCTTTATCTTCAAAGCATCTCCTATTCCTTTCAAGCCATATGTAACACATAAGACAAAGAGGAATCATCTTCCAAACACTCTTGCCAATCTTACCGCCCTTCAAGCACTTCCACCCACCCATCTATCACATCCACCACCTATTTACATGACCCATAGAAATCCTGACCATTTGAAAACCTCCTCCCACAAGAATCTTGCTACTTCTCAGTGAAGAAATAAATGATTTAACTAATTCTCCTTCCTTTTTACACATCACGCACCAACCACCAATTAAGATTCCTCTTCTTCTAAGATTATTAGTTGTCCACATTTGCACAAAGACACCAACCAACAGGAAAAAAAAAACTTTGGAAGGAAGTTTCAGTTTCCACATATTTTTCCGGGGGAATACACAGCTTCTATGACTGATCATCAATCTATAATAAGAAGAAACTGAGAACCTCAAATTTCCAGCAGGGGTCCACAACAAACTATCCTCTCTACCGATCAATGGCTTTGAACAATAAAGTCTGTCCAGCATAGCTTTTACTGCATCCACTTCCCAATCATTTAATTCCCTTATCAAATAAACATTCCACTCAAAATAATTATCATTGCTGCTGTAATACTCACAAACAGTTATATTTTGATTCCTAGCAATTCAGAAAATTGCTGGAAAATCCAGCTTAAGAGAAGATTCCCCACACCAAAATCATGCCAAAAGAATGCCTTCTTCCCATCACCCACCTTCAATTTACAATGAAGAGAAAAAGAATCCCAATCTTTTCTAATATATTTCCACAAAGTCACCCCATATGCACCACAGTATTTTATCTTGCCGATTTCTTCCTGTCGTCTTGGAATAAAGAAAGCTGTAAAAACCTGCTATTTCATCCACTTCCCAATCTCATGCATTTATGGAGAGGGTTACATTACAATAAACAGTACCATTGGCTCAGCACTTCACTTTTGAAACGGCAGCCTGCTGATGTTCAGTCAATCTGTACACACCTGGAAAAGCATAAATTAGAACTGTCTCCACACACCATGCATCGAACCAAAAGCTAATTCTTTTGCCCTCTCCACCTCGAATCTAATGTGTTTTACAAACACCTGCCACCCCTTTCAAATTAATTTCCAAAAGCTCACTCCATAAGACTCCCTCCCCTCCTTGGTACACCATTCCCCCCACTCACAACCATACTTCCTAACCACAACTATTCTCCACAATGAATCCCCTTCCACTTGGAAAACTCCTGAATACTACAGTTAGAAATGCAAAGGTGGGCTGCCATCCAATGTTTAAGGGTAGTAAAACTAAAGCCTCATGCTCTTCCATTGTTCTCAAGTTATCTTCAAAACAGCAATAATTTATTTCCCTGCATAGGCACCAAATCAAACAAATTGGGATCATTTTCCATAATGTTTCTTTGTGAGGATTCTCAATCCATCCATTCCAGCATGTTAACAGATCCACCACCAGTCGCTGCATCACTCACATTAGCCCATGTGGTTAAGAACTGCTTGCCCCAAAGCTGGCTACCTCACAGTGAAGTAAGAGGTGATCCACCAAATCCGCATCCCTTTTACACATTAAGCACCATTTAACCATCATAACATGTCTCTTCCTCATATTGTTCATAGTAGGATCTTCCCCAATGCAGTCATCCATACAAAGATAGCTGCTTTTGGGGAGCCTTCTCCATATTGTCTTCCATGGAAAAGACGTTATCACGGGGGACTTGCACTCTACAAAATGACTTGATATCAAACTCCCCTTGTTTGGATAAGCTCTGCCATAGTTTATTTGCACCATTCTAACTCTTCTGGAACCCATATAACTGAGCATAGAAAGAGGCAAAATTGTGTACCCCATACGATTAAGAAGATAAGATAGGCGGTGTGTGGGATCTCGTATTGCTTGGGAATGAGAAATTTTTGCTCCTTATAATATTCTAATCGGGTTCCAATTATATTATTGATTAGTCCTTTTGGAATATAGGTTGTGTGGCTTGGGTCTTCTATTGAGGTATTACAACAATCTACCTCCAAATCTTGTGCCGCACTTGTAAACTCTACTTCCCATTGGGAAGAATCATTTGGCTTTAATTTGCCTCTCATTGATACTTCCTCCACCCTAGACACTCTTTAAGTAGGTATGCACAAAAGAAACTACAAACAATGGGATTTGCAGAACTTTCTGCAAAAATGTTTGAAATGCATCTTTGTGTTAAATTAGGTCCACCAAACTTACCTATCTTCTTCATAAGAAAAGAACAGTACCCTTCAAATATGTTGTCAGTAACAAGTTACATGATGGTGTCTTTAGATATAGAGAAATGGGGTCTTTTAAATACCGGGAGCATTCCTTGAATGAGCTTAAGAGATTCTTTTTCAACACACTAGTATCCTGGGCTTCTGTCAATGATTGTAAACGGACTAGTTTTCATGATTTCTTATATCGATTTCTAGTTCCTACTTGCTATTAGTGTATGCTTTGTATACTTCCTATTTACTTGGGCTACGCCTAGTTTTCTATCAATAAAACTTTATCTTATCTATAAAAAAAAAAAAAAATTATGATAATCGGTGCTTGGACACATAAAGGAAAGTAATTTTTTTGCTTATTCTGGGATGATTAAGGAATGAAAATCAAAAGTGAAAACATATAGCATCTCTATTAATCTGGGAGACATACTTTGCACAAAGAGAGGCGCATAGATCGTGAGATTAATTTTCAACTAAAGATCCACTTAGTTTACAATTAAACTCCTGAAATTCCCATAATCTTCTCAAGGAAGATCTACTCTTGTAAAATGCCAAAATACGAGACAGTATTAGGAATATGAAGAAATCTAAAATTAAAAATGCATCTCTAACGGTAAAGGTAAAGTATTACACGACGAATGAGACCACACACAGGTTTGTCTTTCAAATAAACCAAAATTCTCTGATGGGAATACAAGGAGGAACTTAATGTGCCTAAAAAGGCATTCCACCTAGGTAACACAATATAATATACTAGCAGGATGAGAGAGATAGAGAGAGAGAACCTCGTTTAATGAGTGACATAAAGCCTCCTCCCCCAAAGATGCATATATGGTCACAACAGTGATATTACGCCTAAAGCAGCCCTGATATAGAGAACTATATCAGTTATTTCAAACAACTGTGAAAGCATAGGGACTCCAAAAAATTAAAACTCAGATAATATAAAACAACTATATCATATGTGCAATAGAACATAATTTTCATTCCTACATCCAGAAAATATAGTCAGGATGAGATACATAAATCATTGGAGAGAAGGGAAATACATTTTGAATGGTGAATATAAGGACCATTAAGTTTGATCTGTTTTAAATGTTACCGGACACATAAGAAGAGTACCTGTAATGCAAGGAACCATTCTTCTCTTGTGTCTGCAAAGATTGCAGCGCGTTCTTCCTTTTTGTGCCCAAGTTGAGCCAATCCAGAAGCAAAGTTACACACAGCTTCAAATGCTCTCCCATAGGTTAGCCACTCATAGTCTCCCAAATGAAGCTTCTCAAAAGACCTTCCATCTTCAGTCACTTCAATCTCCCTTGAAATCAACTTCCTAGTTCCAAGGAAGTTTCTATCTTGGTGCTGCTTGCATGAATGCTCAAAAAGTTCTGCAATAGTTGAGATGCCATCCCAAGCTGTTTGCACTGGCGAAGTGAAATGACGATTCCGAATAGCATACCCTGGTTCCCCACCAACATCAACAAGCAACCCCCATTTCTTTGATTTCTTGGAATTCCGAAGTAGAAGAGTAACAGCAATAGGAACAAGTACACCAACAATATAGGCACTCATCTTCAACCACTATACGCCCCCAACAGAATATCAATTTAAATTATGCAACACAGTTATATCCACTCAGTGATAACTTCAACACAAAAAGAAAAGTCCGGGGCATACATAAAACCAAGTCTCAGAAGTACAGTACCTAAACGACCTGTACAATCAGATATTATATATGTGGTATACTATGCAGCCTTTCGTATGAACTAATGAGCATTTCCTTTCAAATATACTAAATCACGTCAAACTAAGTCATAAAAAGAGAATATCTTAATTATGGAACTCGTAATTACAGCAACTATTAAATTAAATTGAAAGTAATTTGGAGGAACAATGTGATGTTAGGGGTAGAATCCTCTGTATATATGGCAGCCTTAGGGAAGATCTTAATGGTGGATGAATTGAGGAAGAGAAAAATTGTGGTATTACATTGGTGTTTACGTGAAGGCACGATGGAAAAGTGTGGATCATCTGCTACTTCACTGTGAGATGGCTAAGGAGTTCTGGGCATCGGTATTCCATACCTTTGGGATTAAGTAGGAGCAGGTAATGAACTTGATGGTTTGTGGGATAAATCCACTAGGTAGTCATAGCAATCTAGAGGTTTGGATGATGGTTATTTGGTGGGAACATGATGCTCGGACCTTGTAACTGGCCCCGGCCCATTCATTTATTAATATATTTTTACTTATCAAAAAAAAAAAAAAACATGATGCTCGGACCTTCAAAAGTGGAAGAGGACAGTGTTAACATAAAGTCATTATGATAAATTCTCTTCATGTTTGGATGACTACGTACAATACCGTTTCTCTACTTTTCTAGATATTATGCAATTTTGTTCTTTCCCTTAGGTTTTCCCTATCGTATATATTCTATGTACTTGGGTTAAATCCTTCTACACTTTAATTAAGTTTGCCTTATCAAACTAATAATAATTGATAAGTCATGAATCAATGTTGAGAGGGAGACGTATTCAGATGTCGCAATTAACTAACGAATGGTAACTCAACTTCGGAAAATCAATATGCTTTGATGCACTCGTTATAGATATATGCAAAGGTCAACAACACAAGGATAGAGGGACGGAAAAGATAATCAGTTGGACATTTGGTTAACTTTAGACTCCACAATATCAGGTGAAAACCACCAAGTACTCCAATATTCAATTGGGTCCTGAATGAACTTAATAACAAAGAGAACGGATAATCATAGCAAGCAATACCATAGAAAAAATAAATCACATTTTCACACACTAATCAACTTCAATATACGAAAATTAAATGTAACGCATAAAAACAGCCAAAATTAAAGAAGCGCGAGTTACATGAAACGAAGAAAAAAATGACAAGCCCATTTCAGAAAATGGATTAGCTAACCGGAAAGTACCTTCGGCTTTCGGACTCTGAATTAAGCTGAAGAGCTGAAAACGAAAACGAAAACGGATTTCAAGTGATCAGCATTGCGAGGATTCAAACAATGAACCGGAAACCAGGACTTGGTTTAGAATTATAAAGGTTCGGAGTATAGAAAAAGGTGAGGTTCAGCTATTGGACTAGGGCTGGTAATGGGTAGCTGAGGCGGACAGATCAAGAGGAAGAAGGTTTCAAGTTTCAGAAGGCGTTTTGTGTTTAACAGTCTTCGTTTTCAACAATCAACACACGCATACGGGCCGGTACGGCACTTAGATTCGAATTTCGGATGCATGTAAGCTGGAGAGAAAGTGGCAAAAGTGTAATTTGAGGATTTTGTTTTTGGTCCGAAGGATGCATGCATACGTGGCGATTGCGCTATTCGTTGGAGGATCTGGACCGTCCATGCAATCAGGGTGATGGGAAGTGTAGGACGTGGTGCATGTGACCCAGATGGCATGTAGATTTGGCCGTTCAATCATAGCCGTTCAGTTTTACATAATTTGGAATATAATAAAAGAATGCAAATTGTGGAGTTTATTTCATGTGTTTCATTGTGAGTGTAATAAAGACAAAAACGTATCCATGTCTTTAGTTTGAAAGAGTTTTCTTCCAATATAATGGGAAAGAAACTTTTAAAGATGGCTTTAGGACTCTAATCAAGTCAAGTCGAATTTTAGTTTGTCGAATTCGAGTTTGACACAAAATATTTGAACTCAAATTCGAGTTCAAATTTTTATTTATTCTTTGTTCGAACTCGATTCGATAAACTAAACTTTTAATTTGAGCTCATTCCATAAACGAACTCGAGTCGAGTTGAGCTCGAGGTCGAATTTTTTTTTAATTTTTTGAAGAAAATTTAAAATTAATAAATAAACAACTAATAAAAGTTAATATTTAATATCTAATTAGTTAATATTTGTTCCATAATAATATATTATATGCTTATATATATTATTAATAAATACAAATAATATAATACCATTACGTATTTCACATACTTCCCACATACTAATATATGAAATTATTAAACTTTATAGACTAATTATTATACAAATTATAAAACATAACTATAAAGTATAGTCATCATATAAATATAAATAATAATATTACATATTACATATTATATATTTAATTATAAAAATGATATACTTATATTATTAGTAATACATATATATAGCATATATATGTGTATATATTTATTAACAGGGGTGGAACTAAAATTTGATGTTTGGGAGGCGATTGACAAAATATATAATATGTGTGAGTATAAATAGTATGTATTTTTTACACGTGACTATATAAAAAACAATAATTATATTTTTTCCTTCTTCATTTGTTTTTATTTTCTTTTTTTTTCTTCGAACTAGAAAGAACAAAAAGAAAAAAAATATCATATATTATAAAATTATATACAAAAAAATATATGCCTATAAATCATCTTATAACATAATTTTCTTTAACATTCCGTAATTCGCTAGCTAGAAACCATTACAAAAAAATAAAAATTAAATAAATAAACTTAGGATTCATTCTTTAAATTAAACTCAACGACGATCTTTCATGGAATAAAATTCATACATTATCATCTTTGAAGTGAGATTTTTGATAATTTTTTTCTCAAAAAAATAGCAAACGATAATTTTTTGAGTATTGGGGGGCAATTTTTATTATTTTTTATAATTTAATGGAGTATTTTAATTATATATAACAAGAATATATATTTATATAATAAATTAATTTTTTGAAAAATTTTGGGGGGCTACCCTTAGCTGTAGGTCCACCCCTGTTTATTAATATATAAATAAATTTTAATCGAATCAAGCTAACGAGTTGATTCGATCTTTAACAAGCGAGGTTTAACGAGTCTTAATCAAGTCGAGTCGAATTTTATCGAGTATGTGTCATTTATTAATCGAGCAGGTATCTACTTTCAAGAGCGAACTTTTTTTTTTACAAATCAAATTTGATTTAAGTTTAACCGAGTGAATACCGAACAGACTATCAAGTAATTTGATTCATTTACCGTTCTAGATGGCTTGGATAAAATAATAAAAATAGTTGAAAGAATGGATATTTATAATTATAAAATATAAAGAGAAATATTTTAATTATATAAAAATAAGTTTATAAATTAATATATCTTATACATATATCAGATTATAAAACGAATTTAGTGCTAATTCATGAATATAATATATAGGCCTTCTCAAATATAAATAAAATAGGTAGTAGGTCGTTGGTATATGTTCAAAATAACTTGAAATAGATAAAGCTGTTGACCTGCCTACAAAATTGAAAAGGGAAGTGCTATTCATCCGTTTGATTTCTATTTCGGTGGATTCCGTTTTGGGTTTTTTTTCAGTTTTTTTTATATGATTTTTAAGTATATAAAAAATTTTAAAAAAAAAACTCCAAAACGAAATTTATCGAGATAGAAATACAAGGGATGAATAGCAATTTCTAATTGCAAAAGTAATAGATAAAGCTGTTGACGTGGCTACAAAATTGAAAAAGTAATAGATAAAGCATTCATTGGTTCAGTTTGTATGGAATTTTGTTCATGTGTGAACCACGAGATGCAGAAGGGAAATCTGAACAATCATTCTAGAATTTGGCATTGAATTTGGGGGAAAGAAGGCCTCGAACTCCTTCAACGTGATTCCAATCCATCTTGCATTTCCATTACAGTTTTTCTGCTTCAATTCCTCATTTTCATACCTTTTACCTGTTCTTATTCTGCCATTATTACATATATTCATCTCGGTACCCTTACACAAAAGCATTTTAGGTCCATGATATTAATTTCTCTACCACCATACTCAATCTATTTGCCAAGATTTGCGAGAGGATTTTATACATCCTGCTCCCCCAACGTACGTAACATGATAGTCTTTAACCACAACAACATTGGATTTCTTGGATTTTTTTAAAGAATTTTTCAAACCTTCCACTTTTATGAAATTTTATAAATAAATAAATAAAAACCATTCTATCATATTTGACCTCTTCGCAACAAATTTGGAAGGAACCTATAGAGAGGCCATTTGGATGGGGAGTTATGCCATTCACCAATTTATTTAATGGTTTCTTGATTTTTTTGTCTCTTCAAAAGGCCTTTCAAGCCATTTTGCTTCTTGTGAGTCAAGCTAATCAAAAAGCCATCTAAATTCGATCTATAAGAAAATTATTTCAAAAGAAAATGATAAATGACAATATGATTCATGATTTTGAGTTGATTATATGAAGTTATGTGATACTCCATATGATAATGATAAAAGTAGATAGTGTATAGAATTTTACATTATTTGAGAATGAGAATTTTACTTTTTATAAAATTTCAATAGGCCTTCAATTATATCATTGATCGGTCTTGTTAGAATATAGGTCATATGATTTGAATTTTCTATTGGAGTGTTACAAATAATATCAAAGATTATCCTAACTAAAAATATAAGACTTGAGTCGTACCGCCTACAACAAACAAACTTGACGAGTACATCAAACATTTAAAGGAGATAGATTTTGATACAAAATATGAGAAAAATAAATTAGGTAGTGTATAAAATCTCATATTATTTAGGAATGAGAAATTCTTACTCTTTACAAGATTTCAATGTACGTTCCAATTGTATAATTAATTAATCTTTTTGAAATATGGACCATGTGATTGAGCTTCTATTGGAGATTTACAAGTTACCCAATCTACCATCAAATCTCTATAGTATTATTTGTCCCATGCAAAGTAGCCAACCAGTGAATCAGTGATCCAGCTAAAGTTGGTACATTTATCTCCTCCCTTTAACAATAAGGCTCTCAATTTTTGGCCTCCAAAAAATCTCAGACCCTTTCAACAAATATTGATAATAGCAATACCAATAATGCTGATTTAATAGAGAGGAATCAAATGAACAATGGAGGAATGGACTCACTCTTTCTTCATTTACCAGTAACTTTGCCACAATAATTCACAGCATTTTGTTCTGAAGTTGATGACTCAGACAACATAGACGTCAATATATACATTTGAAGAGAATTCTTTTTCTTTTTCTTATACAACATTTGATGAAAATTGAAAATTTTTAGAAGGCAAGTGAGGTATCCTTCGGCGCAACCGTTAGGCCTTTCTAATCCGACGTAAGGCAAGTGAGAGTCCTCACGTGTAATTTCACTAGACTTGTCATTATCTTAAGTGACAGAATCCATTGTCTTCCAAACGCTATTATTTGCCTGAAACAAGTAGGAAAAGTTAAATTTTTCGCCTCCTAGCTCGTTTGACAACCTGAAACAAGCAAGACCACCATTCAAAGAACTAAGAACTACATCTGCAAAGGCACAATTAAAGCATTCTTAAACCCTTTTAAGAAAGAGAGGGAAAAAAACAGTGAATAACCTAAAAAGATAAATTTCATATCCTTCTTTCATCCATCGTTCATCATACTGTATTCTTATACATTTATCATGCAAGTCATTTGTGGCTCTTTCTAGATAATCATCCTTTCTAACTTCAAATCCTATATTCTTGGACTTCACCCCAAAAAATATTTATTTTACCTATCAAAAAATGTTTATTCACAAATCGAAACCCACAAATGTACAAAACGTGATATAGCAAAAGATTAATGATTTAAAAATAAAATGAATACAGTTCTTTCTAGCTATATTTTCTTGCAAAGTAAAAGAAGCAACAATTCTTTGTATGTAATCAAAAGATTTTATCAGTAAACAGTAAAAGCGTAGCCCAAACACATGAGAAGTATAAAAATGCAATAATTGTAATTGTTACAAAATCTAATTTAAATAAATAAATTCAAATTTTCTAATCAGCATAACCTTTTGGGATAGACGATGATTTAAAATGGTATCAGAGTAACTATAAAACAAAAATGGTATCAGAGTGATTAACCTAAGTTCAAACCCTTCTGTAATGGTATCAGGTCTGGCAACCTCCTATGGATTTTAGGACATTGTTCCATTTCACTTCTGCAAAATTAAGCAGCATCTTGCTAGTGATACCCAATAATACCATGCCAAGATGGCATATTAAGTTGCAACTTATTGTCGTTCAAGTAGCACCCCAATAAATCCAAAAATTCTTGGGACTTTTCAGATTAATGTGTTTGGGAAGAAATTCCCATTCTCATCAAGTTGCTCTTTAGATTATAGGCGGATATAGTAGCCATCTTGATTTGTCATTGATATCATTAATTAATAAGAGCACGATGTGAAGAGGAAAAGAGTAGTAAGGCTTACGGCATCCTCATTCAGACTGGTAACTTCTGATGTATCGATAGAAGCTTTCTGTCCCTTCTTTGCCTTCGCTGCACCCAGATTATACAAAATTTTAATATTTGTAACAGGTGTATGTGAAGGATTTAAAGTGCAAATTTCGATGCTCAAAACAAAAACAAAAAAGGAGGGGCAGGGGGGCATCACAATATCTGTCCAGCTAATTATTTCAATACAACTTAATATAAGCTAAATTATTGGAGATTTAGACATATATATAATTAAACAAGGTGATTATTAGAACGAGGGAAGAATATTTTAAACAAGAGTTGAAAAAATGCAGCAAGTAAAACCAAAAAACAAGGGTGTTACTTCAACTTCCAACAGAATCTCCACTTGACACCAATATAGGATTCATTCACATATTTTCTTTGCTTTCGTTTGTCTTTTCTTTTTTTACACTTCTTACTTATCATCACATATATTATGCAACACTTGGACAAAATTATGGAAGATTACCACGCGGGAGAGTTGTTCTCTTAGGAGACTTTTGACATTCCCCAACTGGTAGGACTTTTTGTTGTTGGGCAGCAACATCCCCAATTATATCAAGATTTCTCTTTAGATTGCTGTGAAAAGAATGAATGACATATAAGCTTCACAGATCTATATGGTCAAGTGCTACTTTTATTCATGCATTCCATACAGCATCATTCTTTTAGGTAAGAAACTATACCAAGCATGCCAAAAAAGACCCACAGTTTTTGTTAATGCAAGAGAAGCACTCTGGGCCACAGAAACTTGTATGGCAAGAGGCACTAATTTCCATTAAGATATTGTGATAATTTATAGACAAGCTACAGTTGTCAACTGGTCATTGGTCTATAAGCTGACAATGCTTACTTCAAAAATGTTAGGGGAGCTTATATTGCAATCTTGACAGTAACTGGTTGATTCCTTAATAGGCAGCTTTATTGTCCATGACATAAAGCATAAAGTTCTGCATTTCCACGTGTATCTAGATTGACTTGAAACCAATTGATATGTAAAAGGTGAATCGTTAAAAATCTACCAACCACACGTTACATACGCAACAACAAACATTATTCTTGCTTTTATAAGTAACAACAAACATTATCTTACATATGCAAGAACGGGCAATGTACAAACATGGAAAGTGCTTTTTTTATCATTCATTTGGCAGATCATTCCATGAATGTACTGAACTCTTTCCATTTTCCTTCATCGTAAGTTAGGTTCAAACCAACGATGCTCTCCACGGTGTTATATATACAAGCTTTTTGTTTTTTATTTTTAAATCTAGCTAAAATCTCATGTGTAGACTTGAACAAAGTTAATGCTCACAATCAGTCAACACTAGAAAAAGAATGAATAAAAAGCTTAATTCTTACCTTGGAAGGTCAAAGGTTGCATGAAAATATTCCCCCCCTTAAGAATGCAATATGACAATGTAAACTCTACTACCACACCAAACACATAAATTTAAAACTACTAGCAACTCACTTGTGCTGCAACTGAAAGTTGTTTGACTCCTCTGGAAAGACAACCTCCTTGTAGGGAAAAGACAACATAACAAATCCATAAGGAACATAATTAACAAGAAAAAATAAATAAATCAGGATAAGTGGCAATATCAGACATTGTGAAAGAAAAAGGGACATTGTCAAAACAGTATACTTCATGGACATATGTTTAAACAAAAGACTTGGTTTAAAAATAAATGACTAACTTAATGAATGGTTTTTGTAATTATACAGCATGGTATACTGCCATCTTTAACTTCTAGCAGACTGAAGTTTAAAGCAAATCTAAATTTCATTTATAGTCCATAGGTAAAAGGATATCAAATAAAGGACATGGTTCATAGAAGTCAAAATATGAAGAAATAACTATGCCTAGATCCTTCAATTGATGGATAAAGAAAGGATCTAAATTGATAGAATAAGCCTCGTAAAGGTCAATTAGTGAGGTTTTTGACAACTCAACTCCAAACCATTGGGACCACTTGGGGTTCTAACCAAGGAGCATGCAAATCCCAAAAACACATAGTTTCTCCCCCAAATATGACTTTTCCAGTCAGTAAACACATTAGAGATTTACCAAAACCGATAGATCCTTGAGCGGGTCCCACATTATTTCTAGATACTTGCACCAAATCAATGATTTTTTTATTGCATAGAAACGGTATTGCACCCTCCAGCTTCTAGCAGATTGAATTTCAGCAAGGGCCACAAGGCCATGTCCAAATACAGTTATCCAAAAATTATGAATAGGTTTTCCAATCACACAATTTTCATTTTCCTTAACCTTCAAAACAAACATGTTGTCACCCCAAAATACCTTTTCATCTCTAACTAAAATCATCTAATCATTATTGAACCCCACCACATTCACAAAATAATCAAAACCACTTTTACAAAAAAATTAAACTAACAACTTTTATACTTTCAAGTGGACCCCACCACTTTCACAAATTCCAAAAACATACATCTCAATCATTTTCTTCCCAAATATCTTTTCGACAGACACCACCTGTCTCGCAAATGCAAACACAAAACACACCAAGACTTTTAAATTCTCAAAATTATTGATGTGCAAGCATGCTCTAAGGTTTGCTTACTATGCTTGAAGCCATATTAATTTACAAGTCATTTAAGTTTAATAGTTCCAACACATTTCAATTATGGGAACAATACAATCTGCACCCTTCAACTACCAGGAGCTTTATACTTTACACGCCAAACTAATACATGTACGCATTCAAAGTACCAAAAAGTTGTGACGTGCACCCTCCATCGAGATCCAACCAACAAGATTGTGCCACGTCATCTATTTTCATCCATCTTAGCTGCCATAATTGGACAAGGGTGCTATCTGCGAATTTTTGGTAGTTAGTGGGCACAATGAATCTGTTTTGGTGGTTTGAGATGCAGCTGGCAGCTGGAGGATGAAAGATGTATTTTCCCCTTCATAAATTTTTTATAGCCTATGTTTCCTGTTACCAATAAATCTTTTAAGCGTCAAGAACATATAAACCAAACTCATTACACATACATGAAACACATGCAAATTATATCTAAATCATGAAGTTAGAGACAAAATCATTCCAAAATTCACTTAAGTTGTCAAATACGAGAACTACTACAATTCCAAGAGCCAAGCCCAAGTCCATGTGTGTAAGCTCCTCAAGGACTCATGGTACTTTGTGTTCTTACCCTTTCCACCAGAGGACCATTGCTTGGTGTCTCCCAATTCTCACATTGGTGGAGATTTATCTACTTAAAGTGATAAATAAAAGATACACCAGAATTTATCTACTTTAAATGAAATCCTCATTGTCTACTGATTGTTTTGATTTACTGCCCACTTAAAACCACCTTCCTACTATTAGTTTCCAACAAAATTCATCAAATCTGATTACGTAGAATATTTATCATGAGTAAGAATAAGGCTGAAGTGAAGATAAGTTAAACAACATCAAGGAATATTCTCACTTTCGTTTCACTTACATTTAAGCTGCACGGGTCTTTGAGCTTGGCTCTGGAATGTTTGGAATGTTCAGCAGTAATCCTGCCACCAGCTCTGACATTTTCTTTAAAAGACGAGGAATTTCTTTCTGGAATTTGAATCGAAACATGTGATTCAGCCAGCGAGGATCTCAGAGTAACAGAATCACAAGAAGATGAAAGTTGTTTATTCTCTAGAATTTTTTCAGACTTTTTTGATGCCCTGTGTTGGTTATTGATAGTAGAACACTCGTGCAATCTTACTGATTCAGAAGCAGGTGATACTGCCTGTCTTCGTCTCTGTCCCACACTAATATCCTGCCTCACATTTGTTTGAGTATCTGTTCCAGTTCTAGAAAAATCAACTTTCTTATGAGGTGCCAAGATCAATGTGTGGTTCTTAATAATATCCGACTGTGTGTTATCCTCTTGGCACTTCCGACCCCGTTTTGGAAGAGAGGTAACGGGCTGAACACGATTAGGAAAGTTCCAACCAAAAAATACATAAACAAGAAAACTCATTAATAAACAAATGAAGCACATCATCAAAAGAAAATCAGTAAAAGGCACCCTTTAGACTCTTACCGCACAGATCTGAGATTTAAATGCATAAACAATCCTATTAATAAAAGAGTCATCAACAGAGGAGCAAGTAAGACACTGTGAATTTGCCTGCAGATAACAAAGATATTAGAACTGATACAATGATTTGCACGTATTTAAGACCGTAAAACAATTTAAGTACTGCTCCCTCTTGCTCTCCCCAACAAAACTTACTCTATATAATGATGATGGTAACAAGACCAATGCAGGGGCATGTGAGGAGGAGACACCATTATAATTTAATGCTGCAACAAAGGAGAATCCAATGTCTGCTATCATGTGCAGCTTCTGCATTTAAAACAACACCATCTATCAATTGTAAGTATAACATAAAGCAAAGATCGAGAAGGAAATATATCCTCCAAGGTACAGAATTTTTTTTATTGATATAAGTAAAAAAACATTATTAGAAAAACTTGAAAGAGTCACCCAAGTAATAGAGGTATAGAAGGACTGTGCAAACACAATTCTTACTGGAGTATTCTGAACATCAGCAGCATCCTCAGCTTTCTTAACAGCACGAAAAATACTGAGCAGAAGCAAAAGTGCATCATTAACGAGATCCATGTCCCCATCAACAATTGTAGCATTAGTCAATGCCTCCAGTAAATTAAAAAGAGGACTGCAAAGAGGATATGTATCAAGCAACATTGCCATAATTCAATTCGCTAAAACTGTACTGCAAGAAATATTGATTCGATCACAAACATTTTTAAATATGTATGGGAAGGAAAATTACATGCAAAATTGGGCGTATATTTGTTCATCCCGACAGTTTTCATGAGGGAAGCCTGTATCATGAGCAAGAAGATATATCAAGAAGACCACTATGTACGCTGGATAATCAGTGACTGATCCTCCTTGCCCAGCAGAAGCTTGACAGATTCGGGCTTCTCTACTATACTCCTTGATAAATTCTGCCATATATTTAAATGACTAAAATGAACTGAGTCAGAAGATAGACAGCAAATCAGAATTATAATGAGGACATGGATGCAAAAAATTAACATACGCCATCCTGCAGATCTTTGAGGCAGTCTGAAGTGGCTAAGGCAAAAACGCATGCATACCTAATAGGTATAGCATGCTTCTTCAATAAATTGTGTGTTTTATTCAAAAATAATCTACGAACAAGAGAAGAAGAGTCCTGGAATGTGATAGAAGAAAACAAAACTCAGCAAAAAGAGTATGACAAATATCAAGTTAAAGAGTACTAATCAAATTAGATAGAAATAAGCTGGAGAGACTACGATACGTAAAAGGTTCAATTTTTTTCTGTTTTCAGGGAAGAACTTTTTTTTTTTTTTTTGATAAGTAAGGATAGAGTCGTGGATATGGCTGTTAATAGCTTCACCTGATGGATGATGGCTGGTAATTGCATATTTTGGTCCCATTTAGGAAATAATTACTTTTAGTAGGGTCTTGATGTATTAAGAATGTATATTCTACAATACTTACAAGAAAACAAACGTATTTTTTGCGATGATGGGATAACAATGATAACTATAAAATGCATAACTAATGACTGACAACAATAAGTAACAACAAACTTTTTTTATTTATTTTTATAAGTACAATAAGTAACAACAAAATTGAGTTGGTCATTGCAACCTTTCTTGCCAGGTGCAAACAACAGAGAACCAAAAAATTTCTAGCATAATATTCAATTGCTGCCTATTTCGTTCTCATCTAGTACAAATCCCATGCCCAAACATCTGCTTTCTCATCTATTATTTCCATTTGTAAAAATAAGATTTCCCCGTCTCCATGGTAATAATTCATACCAGATGTATCAGACAAAATACAGTTGAAACTATAGAATTACTATTTAAACACCCAAGATATGGTGGAGAGCATTTTCCTCATCTCCCATGATGAGAGTGGATGAGTCTCCAACTAAAGTATGTGTCATGCACAATCCTAAATTAGGCAAATCTAGGAAGACTACAAAAACAATGACTAAAAAATCTAATTGTGCCATTCAAATAAAAGCACTGCTAGGCATCCCATTGGGGGCTCCTGCTAGTACATTTGTTGTTTTTTTTTTTTTCTTTTACAGGATTTTTTTTAACATCTTTAAAACATTATTAAAAAAACACTTACTTAATCATGAAGTAAAAAAAAAAAAAACACTAAAATTAAAAATTCCCAGCTCCTGGGAGCCCCTAACAGGAAGCTTAGCGTTTTCCTTCAAATAAGCACATTTTCATATCAGATGTGAAAATGAAAATAAAAAGGTTAAATTTGAGTGGTGTAAGAAAATAAATAACAAAACCAGAGCAACTGGAAGCTATTTCAGAAAACCAATTCAGGTTGATTTCATTTCTTTGATCTGTTATCCTCTCATCTTGAAAAGCTTAAGATTACAATTTTATTTCTTCAAACAAAAAGTAGAGTTATAGACTCACCTTCAACTGTTAATCCATCTGGAAACAATTTATCAAAAAGCCCTTGAGAACTATGTTTTCTTTTTCAGTATCTGTTGAGGCCAGCATACCTTTGCCATAAAAAGTGTACAGCAAAAAATCTCTGGTGAAATATGCAAATCCCATCTTCTAGAAAGCTGAAGAACAGACTTTGCAGCAGCTAATCTGACGTGAGCCCTATCACTTTCACTGCATAACCCAATAACCACAAGAAAATAACAACAAACAAAGTCCACTGACATATATATGAGAAGCAAGTGTACATAAGATTCTAACCCAGCAAAGGAAATACCGATGTTACACAACACAATAAATATGGGAACTGCAGGTTAGTCAGAAAAACCATCGATATTCTAAATTAATATGCACAGTGATAGTTGCAGGTCAAAAAGATCAAACTTTTGTCCTATGCTCCCAGAGCAATATAATGTGTTCATATCTTTTTGCATGTATGAATGTGTATCTATCTATATATTCACACATGCAAGCATATATAGACACTTCTATATTTGTATGGGTATGCTTGGAAATTCTAAGCAAAAAACTTCATGATCCGTGAAAAAGGGCAAAATAACTCCACAGTGAAGGTTCTTTCTTTTTTTTTAAGAGTACACAGTGAAGGTTCTTAATTCAATTTTACTTTCGAACCTTTTTATTGTGAACAGTTTTGATATGGTATGAATACCAACAAAAGAGTTTCATATGATATTAGATAATTTGAAAATAAGGATTTATTGCATTTTTGCCCTCCAAGCAACCACCCCATTGTTGCTTTAACTTCTTAAACTGACTTGGTGCAACATGGATGATATGGCTATAATGCTATATATTTATATAGCTATATGAATCTATGATATATGATTTTTTTGTACTTATCAGAGAAAAAGGAGGGAAAACTTAAATTAAGTAATGGCATCCAAAAGCACCAATAATTTTATGTCTCATACCATGAGATGATACCATCAGAAGCATCACCCTTTTGCAGCATGTTTGACAAAATGTCCAACAGTTCATTAACTTGTTGTCTGACATGAGTTCCTCGATGTGGCAAAAAACTCTTGACAAGTGTTTTCAGCCCATAGATCTGCAAAGGACAGGAGAAGTAAACATGAGTAATTTACGGGGATAATTGAATACAGGTGATCAGAAATTTCAAGCAGCTACCACCACCTCTCATAAGGGTCAGACCTGAGATTTTTAATTTTGTCTGAACAAAACATTTTCTGAGAGCATTTTCTATTAGTATTTTTTTTTTCTTTAGTGGGATTGTTAAACTACCTATCAATCAACATTCCTGCAAAAAACAAAATTTCTGGAAGCAAAAGCCTTAGACCAAAGCCTTAATCTGAATACCAGCATAAGGTCACAAAAAAATTAAAAAGATGCCCACTTAATATCCAACAGAATTTAGGGCTTGTTTGCTTTCAGGAATAAAACCAAAACTCAAAACACATCTTAAACTCATCATTACACTTTTTCAAATTTCTATACAAAATATAATAAAAAATTTAACTTTGTCAAATCCTAAAACAAAATTAGTATTAAAAAAATATATTTTAACAATATTTTATTCTTTTTTTAATTTTTATCTCATCTCATCTCATCTCATCTCTGAAAACAAACATAATTTTAACCAGCTACTAAATGCTTTGCAGACACAGAATTTCAACACAATGACCACTTATGAATAAAGCCTCCAATCTTTTCTTGTGACCACTCTTGTAAGCCTGAGATAGGTCTATATTGTCATAATGCACGTTCCAAAAATTTCACTCATGTCACCCCTAAACACTTCATGTCCTGTGTCATTGACTGGGATAAGCAAATCAAAATTTAAAAAAATTGTTATATTAACAGCTGAGACTGGGCCTATTAATTCAAATGAAACTTCACCTACCCAAAACGTACCTTTAATTGGCAAGAATTACAACAACCAGAAGGAGCGGCAGGTGAATTCAGATCATCTGTAGCATCTGCCTACACACAACAAAGTTCACATTGCTCAGCAAATAGTTTCTTATGAGCAAGTGAAGTAGAAATAACAGATAAGAAAAACAAATTACAGCTCAATATATTACTTGAAATATATTTTTCTTAATAAATGACACTATCTCTCCATTTTGAGCCTCCAATGTTGGAACAGAGTATTGAGCAACACAACCCAAAGACTGCAAGATTGTTGGAATGTTCCGCCTACTATGAAGAGAATCCACAAGTTCCTGGACAGATGCATACAACAAATTTTGATTGTCACTATTACAAGGAAAAATCAAAACCCAAATGGGCTATAATATAAAATTTACATGCAGACAACATAACTTCTGATTTCTGTTATAACTAACATGCAGAACTTCAAACTCACAAAAAAATATCTTAGTTGGGTTGAGATTTGTAGAGGTGCGTATGGTATTGATGCTTATATATGAACTGAAAAGTTAGTGAACTGGGTATTGGTTAAAGGAGGTTGTTTTTCCTGCTTATCTCAACTGATTAGCCTCATGGGTTGAAATTTGTGCCTCCATTGATAAAATTAATAAGTTCGCAGGTAAAGTTTTGATCGATCTTTACTAGGGTTAAAAGGTGAATGCATAAGCATCCCTAACATAGCAGGTCAACAATATCCGAGCACAAATCCAAAAAATAAATAATCACACCTCTACCATCTTCAAAGCTTGATGCAGGAAGAGTTGAAAAGAAAGTACATGATAAATGAATTCACAAGAAGAATGGAGATTTGATGCACTAATGCAGAATCAGATATGAACATTATCACTTCTTCACTCAAAGATATGAAGCAAAAAGAACAAATGAGGTAGTCACAACTCTGTAGATAAAATCCACTCAACTTACATGTCTTTAAAGTTCAAGTGAGGAGTTGCGTAGAATACTAGAAGTAGAGAATTGTAACTCAAAAGTTGCCTGGGGTCAAGAAATTAACTTTGGTTAAATATAGGTCATTAGTGACCACCCTATATGAGTTTTTTTTTAAGGGGGGAGGAGGACCTCAAACGAAGGTTCGCCCATGTCTAGGGCTAATAATTCAAGAAACAATGTTGCGTCTAAAAAGAACTGATTACTTATAATTACGCCTTAGTAAGGATGGTTTAAGAAATTTGGGGCATAACATGGTCATTGGGACAAAATAGAAAGAGTATTGTAAGTTATCAAACTTCTGCAGTAGTAATGGGGTCACAAGAATCAAATTTGTGGAAGCGCTCACATACGGTTGGGACCTCTTTTCATACTTCATGGAGTATACAGAACTTGTAACACTAACTCCAAAATAGACAGGTGTACCTTGCATAATTCTGAAAAGAAGAATTGCTCCGAAGCACCAGCTAATGCCGCAATTGCAGCAACAGCAAATTTGGCCTGAGTGCGACTTCCTTCAAGACATACTCTCTCCAAGATCGGGTATATATCACTACAGAAAAAGGCAATAACAATGTAATATGCCTGTTAGCAAAGCGAAATAATCCAATACAATTAAGACTAATCCAATTTTAGGCATGCCTCAATTCATATGAACATATTTAAGCATAGAAAAAAAATCCTCCCCCATCTCATTTTAATCATGTATATTACTGTCCATCAATATGACCACAGTGTACAACAGACTGCAGAATTACCTGAGTTGTATACATACATGAGGGCCTGCTTTCACTAACACTTCAATCAGCCTATCATTGATTTGGCGATTCTCCTCTATCAACTTTTGAAGTTGTACTTCTGAACCTCTCAGGAGTAAGGGGAAAATGCTAATGATAGCCTAGGTCAAGTGAAATGGCAGTAATTTTAAGTAAATGGAATATATAATAAGCAATTCTTAGACTTCGAATTATATGTGGAAATTTGCAATTGGTTAAAATAGCAAAACTATCCTATTAAAAAATCACAAACTAGCCCCGCAAAAAGATTCTATTACAAAACTGCTTCTCCATCCACTAACTCATTTCCTTTTTGTCCATTGTTCTCCTCTTTTAAATTAAAAGCATTATTTTACTAAAAAGAAATACAAAACAGAAAGTAAAAAAGCACATGGGAAAACCAAAATACATCATAGGGGCATAGATCTGATTTTCAACATTGGAGGAAACTCAAAAAAAAAAAACCAAAGTCCAAGGGTTGAAAATCGAAATACATCATACGGACAAATGAATAGTGGCATCATATGTCCAACGCACCTGGTGTCGTATGTCACTATTCATGTGTCCCTATCAAAAAACTGATTTTTTCAACACACCCTTCAGACAAAAACTCAGCTACACTCCACACACTGTAGCTATATCAGTGTGTGTAGTGTAGCTGAGTTTTCTCAAAGAGTTTATTCTCTCAGTAGTTGAATATTTCAATATGCCATCCCGTGCAGTCAGATAGAAACAAATTATTTCATACCCATGTAGAAGCAATATTTTCTTACCAGAAGAAGTTTGGCAGAAGAAGCCTCCAAGAGTCTATTTCCAGATCTGTTACAGGAAAGATGATCTAAAATGCATTGGATGTGCTCTGAACCAAATATGTTATACGAGCATTTTGAGGAGAGTGAACACAGAAACTCAAATAGCGGGTGCCTATCACCTAAGGTTTTCAAAAATTTATCCTGAAAATAAAAAATGTACGATCATGAAATCCATGGATATACTTGCCCAGCCTATCTGGAATAAAGTACAGATTAATTAAATAAATAAAAATTACAGAATAGCATATTGCCTCTCCAAAGTAAGGAGACTGAAGCAACTTTATATGCACATTTCGAACATACAGATGAAAATTCTTTTCTTTCAAATAACCACAGCCAGAAAAAGAGGAAAATTTACCAACAAATAGGCCAACAATGGAGGTAAACCAGATCTCAAGTATAAAAAGCCTTATCAATTATGATGGCCTGATCTAAGAGAGCTAAGGGAAAGAGGAAGCATGGGATGCTATGTGGCACATGAATAAACTAACTCCATTAACATCCAAGCAGAAGAACATTCAGTGCCAAATATGATGACATGAAATATACAGCTAAAAACTTGAATGTTTTGGCTCCCCAGAACTCACCCTAAATGTGAAAATCTAATGTGATTCTTATCTTTCGGAACGTAATTAGCTTCCCATTACACACATAAGAATAGATATGCCAATAAAAAAGGCCACATATGATAGATGTCAATGGACTTCTATGAGATAAAAAGAAAAACAAAATAAGGATCCATGTCAAATTTCTGAAGTGTTTTTGCAAAGGCAATCCATATCATGAAATTAACTCCAGCTTCTCCACTGCTAGCCATTACTTTGTTTGTTTGCAACCAATTTAAAAAACAGAGCATTCATTCCCTAGGAATCTTTCTAACAACTCCAAGTATGATGTCATGGTGTAGGCAGGAAATTTATTTGCTTCCCAAATCACATAGGCAAAGTAACAAATTAGTGGTAATCCAAAAGTTTTTCTTGTTTCACTATTATAATTCATAAGTATTCCAATCAAATTAGAAAGATTTCATTACCCTATTCTTTCCTAAAAATATTAGGCAACCAACAGAAACAAGTTCACAGAGACTCCTGCTCAATATCTTGAAAAAAAAAATGATATAATGAAAGCCAGATAGAATGTGATCTTCAGATCATTCAAGCTTGACCAGCAGCCTAATACAGGTAGTCAAGCCACAAAACCCATGCTGTTGAAAACAATGTCCAAACCCACTCAACCAGAGGTCCAACAGCACCCCTGGTTTGACCATTGGCGGTTCACATACCTCACATATAAAAGATGGAAGATGAGATTTTGCTGCCAACCGCAACCACTGGTAAGGCAGATAAAGCAAGGCCACCACCACCATAAGCAGATCAATCTAAAGATTCTGCAAGTAATACCCTTTCATTCTAAGCTATTATTGTGGTGGTGTTCAGATACCAGTAGAAGAGTGGTTGAGAATGATTATTGAGACACTACTGTTTCTATTAATGTGCAGGAGAAACATTGCAATGCAGTACTGCTTCTGACATTGTGTATTGTGACAAAACAGCAAAGAGAGCAGCACATCTCATTTCTTCTCTTTCTTTCTTTCTTTCTTTCTTTCTTCTCTTCTTCCACTTTTTCAATCTCAGACTTCCTGGGCACCTTTGTTGTTTCCTTTTACCATATTTGTTGGATTTTTACTGCACCAAGCGTTCCAAGTACATACAACCATGTGCTTTATGACTATCTAATTTTTACAAACTTCCATGACTTTGTCACCTTTTATTTTTTAATTAACTTCTGGTAATTTTTAAAACAAACAAATTCTTGAATTACAACCAGCAGTCAAAACCCTAGACATTGAATATTTCACCCTAAACATTGAATATTTCACTTCTGTTCCCTTCATCACTTTTCTGATTTTAGAACATTGTAAAAGACCCAAGATATGAAAGAAGCTTACTAACCAGCCCCACCAATTTCCGTTAATTTAGCAAATATCACAAAAGCATTTGTAACTAATAATCCAATATGACAATCTTAGTGCACTCTAAAGCCAATAGAGCTCTCTAAGGAGGCAAAATGGGGGGAAATGTAAAATCTTTGGTTAAAACTAAGAAAGGAAAAAATAAACTTACTCTGTTGTTCAGAGCATCTCTATATTTCACATCATCCAAAAACAGTGCCAATGAGTTAAAAATGCTATTATCTTTCATTTGGCTCAATTTATAGAAGGAGTCTTCTGCTTTGGAAGGATCTGGGAAAAATGCAACCATTTTTATAATTGTAGTTTTCATTCTCTTCTGCATCTCTTCTGAGCAATTATCCTGCACAATATCTCCAATGTTTCAGTAATTCAAAGCTTTTGAAGTATAAGCAAGAACACATAGCCGAGTCTCAAACATGCTGACACCACACTGATTCTTACCCAATTATTACCCAATTACAACAGCTTTTAAGACAAGAAGGAATACACATATAAAAAAAGGCTCATATGCAATGTCTTGCATGTCTAAAACCAAGACTCGTATGCATATGATTATTATAAGATCAATTGGAAAAACTAGAAACTTCAGAATTAGATATTGCCAGATAATTTAATTCAACAAAATCACACAACCTAAAGACATAATATCATATACAAATCCACTAAAAAAACTTAACGTACATATGCCTTGAGTTGCTTATTAAAGCATGGTTCTAGAAAGTGATGAACCATGCACATGGGCTATTGACTAATTCTGATTATGGCCTCGTTTGCTTATACAAATTATCTCATTTCATCTAATCATTATAATTTTTCCAAACTCGCACAAAATACAATAAACAATTCAATTTTTTTCAAATTCCAAAAGAAAAATAATATTAAAAAATAATATTCTAACAATTTTTTATTCAACTTTCATATCATCTCATCTGTTTAACCAAACAAGACCTAATAAATAGCATCTAGCATGCTCATGAACAGTACCTTTTCTTTCTTTAGCATGCTCATGAACAGTACCTTTTCTTTCTTTCGTATGGCTAAATAGATCTGCATCTCTTTTTGTAACCTGAAAACAAACAGAACTTGTCAGTATTTCCTTTTAGAGTAATGCTACAAATTACAATTCTATCCCACTATCCCATTACATAAAAATGTGGCACTTTATCACCATTGGATCTTATGTTATATTCTTAGAATAAAATTTTAAAGGTCAATGGGCTATGCCACCTCATCATAACAAAATAGGAGTAGGATGAAGGTGTAGTTTGTAGAATTTCCCTTCCTTTTAGCACTCAGAATCATACCATCAAGTTAGTAGTGATACCTTCGTTTCTGGGATAAGATAGAGTTCAATGCCTTTAAGTGAAGAGGGGTGAAAATAGAAAATAAATGGATCCAGTGCCTTGTCCTCTCCTCGACTGAAAGGGGGGCTGGAAACAAATCCTCTGCAAGCACAATCTCCATGTTTTGGGACCTGAGGAATGTTGATAGTTGTTACAATTGATAGTGTAATTTTGACATTTTGGTTCAAAAAACCATGTCTTCCAAAAAAGCATACCTGAACTCCTTGCAATCTTTATCATAGCACAGCATCAAAACTTTACACACAATCTGTTCAAAGTGGTCACTTATTTCCACGTGGCCTTCAGAACATTTCTTACAATAATCTTGATAAACTTCCATCAACTTGTGCAAGGCCTTCTTTCTAACAGATATCTACATTAAGATAAAAGTATTATCTGAGTGTCTCTAACTGTATTCAGCCACAGACAAGAAAATTACCATAGAGGTACCTTCTTATCCCGAAGTCTTTCTGTAGCTTGAGATATTAATTTGGGGGGAACAGATTTCAAATTAGATTGGGTAACATCGCAGGCAACAATCACCGCTTGCATTCTCACTCTATCATCAAAGTCTAATAATCGATCTTCCAAGGCAGCTGCTCGCAAAATAAGCATTCAACAAATGAGGCGTTGACTAGGTTTAAAATACTGTAAACGATTCAGGAGAGATGCCACAACGGAAGTACAAGTATGAGTGCTCATAACTTACTGAGAACTTCATGCAAAGCTGTCCCAGAGGGATTGGCCAGGTAGAAAGCCTTAACGCATTGTAGAGCACTAACTCTAACTTCCACAGATTTATCTGAGAATCTTTTCAAGAATTCTAAGAAAAGATCACGATAGTGTTTTGCAACATGCTGTTCGGGAAGTCCAAAAAGTTTTCCAATTAAATTAACAGCTTTTATTCGAACATCAACCTGGTCGGTCTACAAATAGAAGAACCCTGTGGTTAATAAGTGTCGTACATGATAAACTGACCAACTGCACACACAAATCAGTGGCCCAGCGCGCACACCCAGGCACACACACACACAGAGTTTGTACCAGTAACTCTTGAGTCAAGTTTGGAATGACAGCAAGAAGCATCTGAGGAGCACACTGGAAAAGTTTAAAAATAATTTCGTGGTAAAATTCTTTGAGTTCATTCTCTACAGCATCTCTATCCAGAATACAAGCGGTTAGAAACCCACGGACAAAGGGCTCAAGCTTTTCTGAACAATGTTGGCTGATGGAAACAGCAAGCTGGTAAGAGGCAGAAGGCGCACCCTGTAAAACATACATAAAATATAAAAGAAATTAGGTGTAAGTGAAGGAAATGAGAAATCCAATATGGCTCGGGAAAAAGCATAAAAGTGAAAACATAACAAGTTAACAACCCAAACCTTTGCACAATATGTTAAAGTTCAATTTTAAAAATTTCCCTGGTATTTCTGTTCTCTAGGAAATTTGATATTTAATATAGACAAAGTGAAGCAACTAGTTGTTTTAAACTAAAATGAAAAAACAAGAAAAACTAATGAAAAAAAAAGTAAGATCTCAACCAACAATACAGTGTAATAAGGAAGCTAGAGAAGTAAAAGTTTTAAATAGAAGTTATCCCCCAAGGTCAGGAAAACACTTTTCAAGCCCAAATTTTTTTTTAATTAAGTAAAAAGAATTTCCTGCCCTTGGGAGATTACTTCTACTTAAAACTCTTTACCCCCAAATTACACTTAGAAAAAAATCTACTTCCTGGTTTCATGCATGCAGATGCTGCATAATTAAAGGCAACCTAGATTATAATTGAGAAGCATGTAGGATTTTATAATTGAACAATTAAAGGAAACGTTTAAGTTTAACAAGACTGTAGCTCATGGATTTTCTCTCTGGAAATGAAGCAGATACTCATCAATAAGTTGGGTAAGATGCAGAGTATGTTGAAACATGCAACCTAAAACTGTGAAGCAGAACCAAAAAGTTAATATAAACAGGATACAGGAGACTCTAGACTAAAGAATAAGAACCAGATAGGTAAGTAAAAACAGAACACGGGGGAACCTCTAGACTAATAACACAGTTACCCAGCAAGGTAACCCCAATAACACTGGTAACACTTGTAGCATCACTGAGAAAAGTTGGAAGGCTGAGAGAAAGGTTCTGCTGGGAGGTGATTCAGTACAGTGGCTAGTGAGAGCTTTTAAGGAAAGTTTGAATGGGGGAAAGAATAAAGAGGTTTACTTTGCCAAGAGGGATGGTTATTGCAGCCTTATCGCTCAACAGAGCTCAAACTCTAGAGGCCGGTTCTTAGAGGTTTCCGAATACGATCAAGGAGGTAGGAGAAACATACTCTGTTTTCCGAAAGGGGACGGAGGTTGGGGATGGAGGAAAATGGGGGAAGTGTTGACGGAATGGGGTAGGAAAAACAAAGCTAAAGAAAAGCTTCAAGACACAGAGGACTCAAAAGGTGCTAGTGGGGCCTTTAGAGAAACATCACGGTCGTATAAGGAGGTGCTCTCCTCACCGGCGTTGTTCCAGTGGAAGGGTATTGGTGCGGATAAGCCGACCGTTAGAAGCTCATGACGTGAAAGGCAACTGGAGCGGCAGGACACCTCGGCCTAGGAGCTGCGCAGGCTACTCCTAGATGTGCAGGGGCAGCTTCGTGCGTTGCAGAGAGAGGTGGCTGCAGTGGTACGTTTTGTCGACCTCTGTAGGGAAAGTGATGGCTTTCTAGGCAATTTGAAGGAGGGTAAAAGGCCGAGTAGTAACAAGCCAAGCTTTACACACGAGGCCCAGGTTAAGAAAGGCCAAGGGCGAGTGTATTGGCGCAGAGCTTTTCAAGCCCAATACCAAGTCCAGTCTAATATTGCCGAGGGGACCCGTGGAAACAAGACCAGACCCTCCCAACCCAAAGCCCACTCTAAGGCTAAGACACAAGCCAAGACAAGCCTTGGGGGCATTGGGGCCGGACAGACTCAACCCAAATAGAAGGGCCTCATCATCCAGGCTTTGCCACTTGGATCAAGTGTTGGGTCGGTCCCTGTCCAACCTAAAGGAAATCGCGAGCCCTACCCACCCTTTGTAAAGGCCAGAACTTCCCTAATGACTCCCGGCTTCGTGTCGGAGACCATACCGGCGGGGGCAACATCAGATGGGGGTACTTAGACAGCGCCGACGGCGCCGGTGGTATCGACGGCAACTCCTGAGGTTATGCCGACAGTGCTGGTTGCTCAGAACGACATCTTCGAAATCGACGAATGTCTTTCTACACTAGTTAAGGGCTAGAAAGCACCGAACTGGCACAAGGCTGACGGTATCCCTCCGGCGAACTCTCCTACGCAACCTTTGAACAAGGAATTGTCCGATGACGAAGATAATGATAATTTAATGCAATCGGTTGAAGATGAGACCCTTTTCTCAGATTTTGAATAGGGGTTGGAGGATATTGAGGAGTTCTTGAATCTCAATCCTCTGACTATTTTTTTCCATATCAAAGCTTCAATTGGGTCTTGAATACAGTCAAAGGAATTCAAGAAATCGTGGGTATTAGACATGTGGGATACGAAGAACAATTTATGGCTTTATTAACAGCCATTGAGATGGGTTATAAGAATAAATGCTGTGGGGAATCAAAGCAAGCTAAAGAACTTAAACGGCTAGAGTGACGACATAGCCACTTGCCAAGTAACACTCGGTTGAACATCCTCAAGTTTCGAATTCCCAACCCACCACTAGAAATAGGACGACAAACTTTATCCCATTTGACTAGATGGTACTTGAATTCCTCTCCTAAACCATCCCACAAAAAGTCTCGTTGCAGCTTCTCAATACGACTTGCCACTCTTGCTGGTATAGGAAAAAGAGATAAGAAATACGTTGGTAAATTGGATAGGGTGCTCTTGATTAAAGTGACGCGACCCGCTTTGGGCAGATACATCCTCTTCCACCCTGCTAGTTTCCTCTCCGCTTTCTCTATAACCGATCCCATATCGCAACTGCCCTTGAAGCTAAACCCAAAGGAAGTCCCAGATAAGTCATAGGAAGTGAACCAATCTTGCCCCCGAGGTTTCTGTCCAGCTCTCGTATATTACTCGTATATCCAATTGGCACCATCTCAGATTTGCCATAGTTTACTTTCATTCCCAACACTGCTTCAAAACAAAGAAGTATGGCCTTCAAAACTTGCACCTGGTCTCGATCAACTTCATATAGGATAAGCGTATCATCTGCAAACAACAAATGAAATATGTAGTAAAGCCTCTTGTTGAGGTTCCAATAGGAAACTCTTTTATAAATCCATCATCCACTAAGGCCGAGAGTATCCTGCTTAGCGCTTCCATGACTAAAACGAACAACAACGAAAATAATGGGTCTCCTTGTCTCAAGTCAGGAGAGCTTGGGAAGAATCCTTCAGGACTACCGTTAATTAGCACTGAGAATCTTGCAGTAGATATACACCACCTAATCCAAGACATTCACCTTTTTCCCAAAACCACACCTATCAAGAAGATACATGAGGAATTCCCAATTCACGTGGTCGTACGTCTTTTCCATATCAAGTTTGCACAAAATTCTTGTACTTCCTTCTTTTAGCTTGCTATCAATACATTCATTGGCTATAAGAACCGCATCAAGGAATTATATACCCTTTACAAAGGCATTCTGAGGCTTAAGCTAGGTTTGGTTTAAAAAAACTCTCAAATATTTTCAAACGCTTTTTACTACTATTCACTATTTTATTATTAATTTTCACCTACTTTTATTACTATTCATTACTTTTTCATTACTATTCAATATTTTATTATTACTTTTTACCTACTTTTTACTACTATCCACAAACACTCTCAAACACTCTTGACATCCAAACGTAACTTTAGTGATAAGTTTTCCCACAACCCACCAAGTCAGTTAGCAAGTACTTTTGCAATAATCTTATAAACCTCACTTACTAAGTTGATAGGTCGAAAGTCCTTTGTTTCAATTGCTGCAGCCTTTTTGAGAATAAGAGCAAGAAAAGTAGAATTAAGACTTTTTTCAAACTTCCCAAACGTATAAAGTTCTTGAAACACCCTCATGGGATCTTCCTTAACCACCTCTCAGCAGTCTTGGAAGAAGCCCATAGAGAACCCATCAGGCCTAGGTGCTTTATCTTTAACCATATTGCGTATCACATTGACCACTTCTTCTTCCTCGAAAGACCTCTCCAAATGAGCCACATCACTTGAATCTAGGGTATCAAAGGATAAACCATCAAGGTTGGGTCTCCAATCCTCTTGCTTCGAGAGCAGATTTTCATAGAAGTTGACAATATGATTTGAATTACCCTCACATCGGTGTATTCAATTCCGTCAATCTTTAACACCTCGATGTTGTTATTTCTTCAATGAGAGTTTGCCACTCGGTGGAAAAAATTTGTACTACGATCTCCTTCCCTTAACCATAAAGCTCATGATTTTGTCTCCAAGATACTTCCTCCTGTAATATTGTTCAAGATCCACTTCCAGCGCATATTTTTGCGCTAGTTCCTCCTGATTGAGTGGTCTTCCGTCTTGTACCCTCTCTAGTTCCTGAATATCCCCTCAAGATAACATTCTTGTTCTCCCCTAGATCTTCCCTCTTGTACCCTCTCTAGTTCCTGAATATCCCTCAAGATAACATTCTTGTTCCCCCCTAGGTTGCCGAAAGACTGTTTGTTCCATAATTTCAGGTCATTCTTTAGAGCTTTCAGTTTATTTGCTAGCATGAAACTAGGGGAACCTTCGAACTGGTATGATGTCCACCACTACCTTACCCTATCCACAAAACCTTCTGACTTCAACCACATATTCTTGAATTTAAAGTACCGATACCTATTTCGTAGACCTCCACAATCAAGCAAGATAGGCCAATGATCCGAAGAAATTCAATTCAAACATTTTTGCCATACATCTGGGTAATGACTTTCCAACTCTAGCGAAATAAGGAAACGATCCAACCTAAACCAAGTTTGATTATTTGACCAAATAGCTGGGCCACCTGAAAGTGGTAGATCCACCAAATTAAGCTCAAATATGCACTCCAAGAACTTCATGCTAGTGCGCCTCACTCTTGTCTCCATAGGCTATGTGGAAAACGATAATTGAACATAAATATGGGGGCGACTGGGGAGGTTGGAGCACAAATGAAGTTAGGGGGCTTGTGGGGTGGGGGTTGGAAGAACATTAAAAGTAGGTGGGGGGTCTTTCAGCAATATACAAGAATCAATCTGGGTGCTGGTACTAGAATTAGGTTTTGGAAGGATGTGTGGTGTGGAGACAGGGCGTTAAAGGGTTTGTTCCCCGCATTTTATCAGATAGCGAGTGATCAGAATCTCATCGCGGCAGATGCAATGGATTTAAAAGGGGGACGGACTCATTGGAATGTTCCTTTAATCAGAGCGGCGCATGATTGGGAGCTGGATAGCTTCGCGGAGTTCTACAACCTCACCTATGCTCAACAACCAAACTTCCAGAATGATAACGGATTGTGGTGGACTCCTGTGGGTAGAGGAACTTTCACCGTCCGATCCTTTTACCAAATTCTTTCTCAAACTTCCGATTTACAGTTCCCTTAGAGAAAACTATGGCATCATCAGGCACCTCCAAAAGCAGCTTTTTTTGTGTGGACAGCTGCGTTAGACAATATTTTCACTACGGACAATCTGAGAAAAATGCAGATCATCATAGCAGACTAGTGTTACATGTACCGTAATGGGGGTGAATCAGTGAAACATCTACTCTTACACTGTGAAACAGCTCGAGTTCTATGGAACGATGTTTTTAGAAGATTGAATTTAGTTTGGGTCATGCCAGAAACTGTAGTGGCAACTATGGCGTGTTGGAAATCTCTTCAGGGTACAAGATAGATTAAAGCCATGTGGAAAATGGTTTCCTTTTGTATCATGTTATGCATATGGCAGGAGCGTAATGAGAGGACCTTTAAAGACAAGGAAAGATCAAGGGAGCAATTCATTGTTTTCTTTTATAGAACTTTATGTAATTGGTCCATTGTTGTAGATTGTAATGGCATGGACCTTCATGATTTCCTTGTATCTAACAAGTCATCTTGATAGGCATGGACACTTTGTAATTGGTTATGCCCATTCTTTCATTTTTAATACACTTTTACTTATAAAAAAAAAAAAGGAATGGTCCAGGGCCCATATCAATGTCTCCAGGCAGAAGAGATATATAGAGCATTGATCCAATAATAATCTGCATAATGGCAACATCGTATCAACAACAACACCTCTCCTTCTCCTAGGATACCGAGGCATGTGAGGAATAATATCCCTCCACTCACAACACCTTGAACAAAATTATTCCACTTTCTAAAGGCCTCAGATACTCAGTCATTCAACCTTCAGAGAAACCCTAACCAGCCAATTACGTTGTATTAATATAACATTAATGGCCTCAAGAAAGCACCTTCTTGAGTTAGTCATAATTCCTAAGGGAGAGAGCATCAACCATATATGTCGAAAACCTCCACAAAGAGATTTTCGCATTTACGTGTGAAATCTTGACTCGAAGCACAAGAAGCTGCTTCCATATTCTACGAATGAGCAAGGGAGCAACCCTTTTCAAAATCCTAGGAAGCCAACACCCATAAAGAAGCAAATACTTTGGTAAATCCCACAAAAAGCAATACCCTTTGACATATAGAGTTAGCAACATGATTCTATTCAACATCATGACGGTTGAACCACAAAAGCATTCACTTCTCCTACTATGAACATAGAAGGTGATCGTTTGTAATTAACGTGCACCAACACATCTATGCCCATGACATCCGCAGCATTAAAAAGGTCGTTTTCATAAGTCCAATTTATGAAATAGTTAAAGAAACGGTCACTCAGATCTCCCTACTCGCTTAAAACACCATGCACCATGACAAAAGCAATGTCGGGGTCATATCATTTAAAGTATGAAACAGCTCCTAGTGTCAACCTCATCATGTTCAGCTGTCAAAATCGAAGTATAAACTTAGAAGTTCCCCATCAAACTCAAAATTCTTTTAAAGGCCGAGAATTACCAAAACAAGTTACCAATTATACAGGAAAAACTGGCATATGAAGTCACAAATGGGGTCACTGATTCAACATATATCGTCCAGCTGATAGGAGAAGGATAAACATAACTGGGAGCAGAATGACAAAATAGGGAGAAAAAAGAAACAAGAAAGGCCATTGCTATATTTTTGTAAAATAATGTCGAGATTGAAAAACTGAATGGACCACTCTCCAACCAGAAATTCCCCCATAAACCTTTATCATCCAGTGGAAGAAAAAAACTGACAACCTGAATAAAAAATGCATTTCTCAGAGGGAATAAAAAATTATTATTCCTGTCTGCCACTATACAGTGTTTCCTTCCCAGAGAAACAATATATGAACCCTTTTCAACTCACCAGGATGCAAATCCAAAATCAGGTTAATCAGGTAATTAGTGCGGCCAAACTCATCCATAATATATGAAGAACAGACAAATTTTAGTTATCATCATCTCTTAATTCCCTGTCATTGAGTTCAAAACTTTGTGGCTGTATAGGCCCAAAAAACATCCAAATATGATTCTTAATTAGTTTATACTGAGTAAATATGTACATGCTCGTATTGCAAGGTGTTTTCCTATCATTACAATGCTTTAACTGGAGTCCAGAAATATTACCTTTTCCAAGCAAAGAACAGAAACACCATATACTTGACAAGAAAAACCACACATTCTGACTCTCTTACAGCTAGAAAAGATTAAATAACGCTTAAAAAAAAAAGTTAAACCCTTTTCCACCTTGACTGAACCTGACAATAAAATGTATCAGTGAAACTTGACAAAAAAAAGAAGTATATATACATTGCACAGAGCACATTTTGCTTCCATCTAGTGACACACTACTACAAACAACTTTTCGACTTGAACCATGCAACAGATAATACTTCTGAAGTGAGCTGTGTAAAGTATAATAATATTAAATAAAACCAGTCTATTCTGCAAAATAATATATAGCAATGACCAACATAAAGCCGATACCAACACAATCCACTTACCTTTCCCTCATTTACAAGATTTCGCAAAATCACATCCACAACTGTCTGAGAAGTTTCCTCGGTTAGAATATGTGTCATTATAGACACAATGTGATTAATCAAACTCTGCTGGTGATTTTCTCTATATTAAAAACAAAAAACAATTAATGGAATCACCATAGAAATCATCAAAATTAAGCCAATAAAATATGCTCAAAGCTGAAACAATTAACTAGCATTTAACTATTTTTTTATAGGCTACAATTTTATCAAGAAAAATTAAATTACTATAAAGTACATGAATATACATGGTTAATTCAAAGATGTATCATTTTGAACATATAAACCATTAAAATTGCTAATAATGCAACTAGGCAGGTTCTTTATATTTGAGCTACCTGACAATAATCTTAATGAGTGTTATTTACTTTAACATATATATTGCTAAAATTATCAATGGTGAAAAAAACATATTCATCAAAAGGCACAATACTTTTTAAGAGGGACAAAATTTGAAAAAAATAATCATTTCAAAGGGGACAAAATTTCAATACAAAAAAAGTGGACAGAGAGAGAGAGAGAGGGGATCTTGACCTCACAACTAAGAAAAATATATTGAACATCTCAAGAACTAGATCATTGCAGTCAACATCCAGCATTATAACACAGCATTTACATCGTGCAACAGTCTCTAATATTTTAACTCTTCTTGAAAAGAATGGGCTCGTGGTATCAGCTAGCTCGGCAAAGGTGCTGATGACAAGCTTAAAAATCTCCTGAAATAGAGGAATTGGATTAACTTGCCTTAACCAGTGTACAGAAGAGAAATCTGGCAGAAGTACTAAGACATGTACACAAATACACATAGAGAGACTAACGAAGAAATAAAAATCAAGCTATATTTTACAGACTACTCATTACCCTAAGGTATTTGTCCTCAAAAGGTGGTTCAGGTGCCATGACCCGAAAAATTTCACTAAGACATATGGCCACTAGAAGTCTAACTTCCTTATCTTTATGCTGAATAAGGCCATTTACAATTGCTTTTCTCAGAGGATTTATGGCAACTTCAATCTTTTTAGCAGCTCCTAACTTTTTGGCAGCTTCCTGGGATGAGGGCTGTTCTATTTCTGACAAAGCATTTGCAGCTTGCTGCAAAAAAAAAAAAAAAATTACCAATCGATAAAAGCAAATGGTATAATATAATTCTGCCGGACACATTCAGCAATAGTTAATACTAAAAAGAAATGCCTTCATTCAAAACTGGAGTAATAAGAAATGCAAGGTTAAGTCCCAAACCAAAATGTAGTGCATACAGCTTAAGGGCTCGTTTGGAAAGTGGGATGAGATGAAAATTTTATAAATAGTAGTGAAATTATTTGAGTTAAGATATTTTATTGGATTTTAAGAAAGAAGAGAGAAAAAGATGAACAAAAATACAGTTAAAACATCTTAAAAATATAATTTTTTGATATTATTTATGTTTTGACATTAGAAAAAGTAATGTTGCTTTTTGAATTTTGTTTGGAAGTTTGGGAAAGATGTAATGATTAGGTAATAATTAGATGAAAAAGTTAGAGATAGGAAATTGAAAAATGTTTGTGTTTGAATGATATTCGGGACTGAAATAATGAGATGGGATGACTTCCCAAACAAGCCCTAAGTGTATAGAACGATCCTGGACACCACCAGTCTTCCCAGACTCCAAATGTTTTTAAGGAAATAAAAAAACATAACAATAAACCCAGTTTCTCCTTCAAATATATATTCTGAGAAACTACGCACGTCTATGATTGAACCAAGATAACCTCCGATCAGCCAATGGCTATGTTGCTTCGGGGATACACCTTACGGCTTAGACATGTTTAATAAACATAAGCATGGGAATACCAACAGGTTAAATACAGAGCAAAACCGTGTGGTTACATGGATATCTTAATACTCTATCCATCTTCATGTATAAAGAAAAATGATATACATACAACATAATTTACAACACATTTTACAACAATGTGTTAAATAAAGGGTAATTCTATAAAGTGTTGTGTATGTATAAAGTGTTTTTACAGAATTATCCCTCATTTAAAACTTGTTGTAAAATATATTGTGTAATTGTGTTGTGTATCACTTCTCCATGTATAAATATATTATTCCAATGTCAAAGCACGCATGCCTACTAGCCTTTGGTATGTGAGCTATATGTCTACATCGGAAGAATAGCACATAGACGCTTGGGCGTATTAAAGGAAAGTACAACAGATTTCTTGCCACATTGAAGAACTCTCGCGTATGACAGAGATGCAATTAGACTCGGCTCCACTGAATAAAACCCGCATGTTCTCCATAGCCAGAAAGAATCAACGCCAATGACCATATTCCGCAACATATTTATCTTAATCTCAGATTAACCAGAAATATATAGGAATAACTTTTCCGAAACATAATTACAGACAACCAAAAGAAGTTCAGTTGATTTTACAACACCGTTTACTTGGAACCTGGGAAGTAATTCTTGCTTTTTAAACTTAAAAAGCAGGACCGATTATGCTTTCAAAAGCATGAAAAAGTACTTCCGAAAGGTTAGCAAGAAAATGCTTCAGAAGAAAATGCAAAAAGATAAGAAAAATCAAATATCATCAATTAAATAAAGACGAGGTTAAACCAATGACTGCACGGAACAATTCATTGCATATACAATGAATATACGTATACATTAGGAATGACATATTTATAAATAATAACAGTAATAATAACGCTTACTTTGAGTGATTTGAGTATGGAATCTTTGCCGGAGCGAGTTTGGCGGCCGAGTTGGACGCCGATTTCGGAGATGTGTAGCAAAGATGACTCGGCCATTGCTGAGAAGGCTGTGGAATCCCTAGATCTCTGGTGGAGTAAGAGTAGGACTGTGGAAGTAAGGGTTTTTGTGGTTCGGAACGGGCATTCGCTCGAATCGCTCCAACGCGAGAATTGCGCTGCTTTAAAACGTATGGGAGGGGTAGTTGTTTTCAAGGGAGAGCAGCTACCGCTATTGAAGCGCGTGTATACAGTCGCCGATTTTGAACGCTGTAAGACGGTGATGGAGATCCAACGGTAAAATATGAAACAACTTAACGCGAGAGTTTTCGTTAAGAGTACTAGAACATATTTGGGTTGCTTTGGGAAATGGGCTCGCCAAGTCAACTAAAATATTAAAAATAGAAAAATGGTATTACGAATTATTGGAGGCGGTCTCTATCCTTTAATTATTTTGTGAATGATCTTATCATCATTATTTAAAATATTACTCAGTAACTTGTATAGTAATTTCAACGCCTATAAATATAGGCTTCAGTTGTTATGAAATTCATAAGAAAATATATAGAACGAAAAAAGTTTTAGAGAATTTCTTAAAAGTTTCTTTTATATTTCTCTTGTAATAGTATTAATTTTCTTTTCAGTTTTATAACACGTTATCAGCACGAGATTCTACCGATACTGAAACTAGTGGTCTTCTACTTCAATTAAATTTTTCAATATATTATTTGCAGTCCTCGAGATAAATATTAAAGGTAATATTGCTGAATATTATTTGATAAAATTTTACTTATATTTTCATGATAATGTGAATATATTTCTTAAATTCACATATTTATTTTTGTAATTTATAATATCAAATATTTAGATTTATTACTATTGACATTTCTGAAAAAAAAAATTATTTATCCAGGATCCTTGATGAGATCCATTTGGATATGATAATGAATTTGGGAGATACAATTATAGAAGAAAATCATGTGTCCTTAAAGGACCGTACTGTATATCTCATGGTGAAAAATTATCTTACTGTATGAAATGAATTAAGAGAGAGATAAGTGCACCAGAAAATGTAATCCTTTCAAAAGATCATTATGACTTATTGCACCTGAAGTTGCAAGATTTTAAAAGTGGTATTGAATTCTGCACTCTTTAAAATCAGCTCAATATTAAAATTATGCAGTGAAAAGATCACTGATAATGATATTTAAAAGAAAACATATATTATTTTTCATACCTCGAATGTGCTCCTGCAGTAGCAATATCGAGAGTGAAAGTTTAACAAATATTCACTTTTATTTTGTTTTCCTGTGATTGAGTTAATAATGAGTTTTTGTTAATAAATCATCAGTTAAGTCATATTAATGATATTGAATTTATATCATTCTCAAAAGTGAATGATACATCCTTTCAAAGAAATTAAGGGCGTAGACGTGGTAAAAAAACTATAGAAGTGTTGGTCCCAAAAGCGACAACACTAAAGATAATAAAAATATATTGCATCACCAGAAGTGATCCAACTCAAATAAGAGTAAAAACTCTTAGAATAATTTTTCACAGAAAGATGAAAATGTTTGTCATAAATATAGTATGACTGAACAGTGGTTACGTACCTGTTGTACGGTCAAGCACTCGATTTACTTATACTAAACTTTTATATATAAGCTTATTAATATTTCATCATGTTTTAAAATAATGAAATATTAGTGCCTGAAGCACGACAAGAAATTACTTGGGATAATAAAGTCCCGTCTAAATTTGATCATCTTACAAATAAATGTGAACCAGAAGTTCAGATGATTATCTATCTGCAAAGTGTTGCAAATTAATTACATAATGTATTTACTGACACTAAAGGTGTTGTAAAATCATATATTACTGCTGTTAATACAAAATAAGATCTATCCAGACTTTCTGTATAAAATACAAAACTTCTGAAGAGTACAAAACTCCTAAATACAAAGCTCCTGAAGAGGAAACCACCTGAAGAGTATAACTCCTGAAGAGAAAACTCCTGAACAGTATAAACCTCCTGAAGAGGAACATCTTGTAGAGGTGTTTCATAAAATGTTTTCCCCTGGAAAGGAACAATTACCTAAAATAATGAGATCTTAATACATTTCACGAATACTGGAGAAATTCTTGATAGAAATAAAACTGTTGTCGACAACATATTTTCATATATGATGGCCCTTGACATTAACAGAAGTAATGAAGAAAGTGAGCCAAAAAAATCGTCGAAAAATGTCGACGTAGAAATGATTGGCCAAAATGAAAAGCAGCTAGAAACTGAATTAAAATTGCTAGCAAAGCGAGAGGTATTTGGACCTATTGTCTAAACAACAAATGGTGTAATGCCTATAAGATATTAGTGAATATTTATACGAAAGCGTAATGCGAAATAAAATTGTGCGGTATAATTTGTCGCATAAATTTTTCTACAGAAACTCGAGAGTAGTTATGAGGAAACATATTTCCTTATTATGAATGCAATCACATTCATATTTGTAATCGATTTGGTTATTACAAAATGATTAGATATGCAATTGGTGAATATGATCACTGTATATTTATAAGGATCATTAGATCATTACTTTTATAAAGATATACAATACTTGAAGTATCTAATCCAAATACATTTAGGAGTATGTAATTTATAAAGTTTTAAAGATCTTTATATGGGTTAAAGCAATCCGGACGCATGTGGTATAATTAAATAAACGAGTATCTATTGAAAGAAAGATTTGAGAATAATCCTATATGCCCATGTGTTTTATCAAAATTCAGATTTGCCATTATTGCAGTTTACGTTGATGATTTGCCTTGTTAGAACTCCTAAAGAGATTACAAGAGCTGCTATAAATTCAAGGAATGCATTTGAAAATGAAAGATCTTATTATTCAATTGATAGATTAGTTACAAGAATTTGAAACTTTTAGCCTCATCTCTCAAATGCATTTGCTCTTCATAAATCAACATAACATCCTTATCTAAAGGATCAGGCAGTCGAAATGAAAAAGCAAGTAAGGATTTTAAATCCTTATTTTCTTGCTTTAAGTCTACAATTTTTCTGTCAGACTCTTGAACAAGTCGTTGAAGTACAAAAACCTTCTCGTTAAGCTCTTCAATCTCACGATTTTTGGATTGTAATCGGTTGGAAAATCCGACAATAGAGGATGAGTATCGGGTGCCGAGAGTCACCAACTCATAAACGGCTTCACGATCTAACTTATTAGCCAAATCATTCGCTTGCTGCAACATGACACCTGCGAAAGATGCAGGAATAATTTGTAATTAAAGTGAATGACACCTCATATGTTGATCGTGAGAAATAGTAAAAAGAAATTGATGAGCCATTAGGAATTTGTAGAATAAGAATGCAAATACAAATGAATTATAGATATGAGAAGAAGATTTGATGCGTACTAAATGAAACTAAAGACGGTTCTTATAGAAATGGAAATAAGAACAAGACAAACCATCATCTCTTCAAATCTCACTTTACAAGATATGCTGGATGCATAATTTCAAAAGCCAGCGAGATTAATTACAGTTATCCTTATTTTCTTACAAATGCTGATTATCTGCCATTAGCTGCTGTTGTTGACTTTGTATCTGAGTTCTCTCTCGTTCCAGCTCTTTTACTCGTGTTTTCAGGTCACGTGAATACCAGTTTACAAATTTCTTTAGCTCTTTGTTTTTTTGTCTTAAATCTTTATTTTTTCTATCTTTAGTTGCAAGCGTTTGATGCAATTCAGATATTTGATTTTTAAGATAATCAACCTCACTCGTTCTATCCAGTAGCCTCTGAGACATGGTTGTAAGAGTGGCTGCATATTGAACACTGAAGGTTCTTAATGCTGCAATAATTTTAGGATCAGATTTACTAGAAAGATATATCTCTGATCCTATCATGATATTTACAGCCTCATGAGAAAATATAAGTGGTTGAGATATAAAAGATTCATGATTCAAATTTGGAACATTAGAATTTCTATCAGACATAATATCATTCTGAATGAATAACAACTGAATATATGAGGAATGCGAGATCTTTTTGCTGGAGTAAACCAATGGTAAAATTGGTTATATTTAAATAACAACTCAAAACCTTCAAATATCTTCAAGATCTCGTTTGTCAACAATGTTAAGCGAATTTGATTTTCCGCCGAACTGATAATATTAGATCCCAAACTTTTATAGCTTGTATCATACATAGATAGTTTCCAATACTATTTCCGCCGTATATAAACAAGTTCTTCCTAATAACGTTGAATGAGAGGGAGAAAACTTTTAGATAAAAATATTATCACATTCTCTCTAATGCATTATTTAGATGGAAATCATGTTTGAATTCGTAATATGTTATATATGCTGAAATAATGTTTGCTTATTACTTGAAACACTAATATATATTATCAAGGGGAGTTTAAGTATTACTGCAGGTATCAGATTTCTACTAAGTCTGTCAACCAGATATTATCTTCTACATAGAGATTATGACAATTTATGAAAACAAGTTTAGAGTGTATTTTGATTGAGATCAATGATTCTACATATTCAAGAAAAGTGCAGTTTTCCCATGATCAATGATAATCTAATAATTTTATATGAAAATAATGCTACTTATCATTCAAATCAAATGAGGATATATCAAAAATACGATCAAGTGATAATCTGGCAGATTTATTCACGAAGGCATCACCAACTGCGACATTCAAGAAAATTGTGCAGAATATTAAAATGTAAAAACTCAAAAATCTATCGTCATGCACTTTCCAGGAGGAGTAAAAGTCCTAAAAACTTGTGCTGATTGTACTCTTTTTCCCTCGTTAAGGTTTTGTTCTACTGGGTTTTCCTTTGTAAGATTTTAATGAGACAATCTTAAAGCACTTGTGGATACATAAGAAGACTGCACTCTTTTTCCTTCGCCATTGATTTTTCTTCTCACAGGATTTTTCCTTGGTAAGATTTTAACGAGGCAGATTCTTTATAGGTGGTAATTCAAGAGGGAGTGTTATGAATTATTGGGAGCGGTTCCCGCCCCCTTAATTATTTTGTGAATGACCCCACCACCATTATTTTAAGTTTTGCACAGTAACTTGCATAATAATTTCAACGCTTATAAATATTGGTTTCAGTTGTTATGAAATTCATAAGAAAATATATAGAAGGAAGAAAGTTACAGAGAGTTTTTTAAAAGTTCTTTTTATATTTCTCTTACAATAGTAGTATTTTTTTTTAGTTTTATAACAATAGGAAATTAGTGGATGCTAATTTGCAAAATCGAGCCTACATGACAAATCAAAAATGTCACCATTTTGTTGTGAATTCAAATATCATCCATCATACGTTGCGACGCCGTGCTATCAATTCAAATTTCAAATTTCGCATTCTCCCCAACCCAAATCGACCCGACGATCCCTTATCCTAGAACTTTGTCTTCCCTCCATTCCTAACCCAAACCCCCCCGTCCTCATTCCCTCAATCCCCAAATCCTCTCACACATTCTAGACGAAACCTCAGTCCTCATTCCCTCACGAAGTTACCATCGGCGTGCGAAACACAACACCAATGGGTCTTCGTGATTGTCCTCTCTCCATCCCCTCATTTGGTCGGTTGTTCTTCGTCAGTGGCTTCTTTACAAAACAATAGGCTCGAAATTCTAATCTTAATCGTAATCATAACCCTAACCCTAACCCTAATCCTAAACCTAACACAAAATGGTAGGCTCAAAATTCTAATTGAAACTTTTCTGTGCGAATGATTTGTTATAATCGTTGGTTTTTCGGGAATATCCTGTATCTGATTTTCACAAAGAGGCCTTTTTTGGCTTTGTCTAGTATGGTGCTACATGTTCTGGATTTTTGGATTATTCCTTTTTTCCTCTTTCATATGGTTTGATCATTTTTTACATCTTTATTATTTGAAATGCGTGTTCCTTTGGGTAGAATGATATAATCAATTACTTTTATGTGCTCGGGGCATATTTGTATACATGGGTTGAATCCCCATTCTGTTTAAATGCTAAATCTTGAGATTTCTAGTCTTCTTTTAAATGTTATTTATCTAAAACAATGAGACTGATTTTTCATCTGGTATCATTGAACAACTTATGATTTCATAGGTATTCATCTATGTCTTATAAATACATTATATCTCATAGGTATATCTTGATTGCTAGAGATCGATAGCTCTCTTTCTGTTTGTTTATGTGCATGTGTTTCATTATAAATATTGTCACTTTTGTAAGTCTCTTGTAGTTTTTATAGTTTCATTTGAACTGCTAAATGGCCTTTGGTACTCATCCCTGTCTTATAGCTACATTATACCTCATAGGTATATCTTGATTGCTAGAGATGGATAACTCTCTTTCTGTTTGTTTATGTGCATGTGCTTCATTATAAATATTATCACTTTAGTAGGTCACTTTATTTTTCTGTGTTTTGGGTTGTTCTCCTTATGTTTTGTTTGGGTGAACCCAATTTTTGTGAAAAAATTTACTGGTTGACTTGTTTCATGTAGCTGACATAAAGAAAATTGTACTTGCTCGGATCATGTTATTATTATTTTCCATACTCTGTGGTATAACTTGCAGCCTACAACTTCTCCATGGTGAATGAAATATGTTGGTGGATGTTCTAAATAATGGCGATGTCTGTAGTCATGAAAATTATTATCCATTTACTTGAATAGCTTCCTTTGATTTAACAATGTCTACCACCATATATGCATTCAAAGTAACCTTCTATTATTTCAGCATTTAATTTTGTGTTTGAAATGGAGAATTGTCAATAAATTTTAGTTAAGGTGGGGTAGAGTACAATTTGGTTGGTCTGCTCTATTGTAAAGTGGTCCATCTGATGCATCCACGTTGTCCTTGACATAATCTATCGAAGCTCATCCCAAAAGTCCAACCTGGACACATACTTAAGACTCAAATTTGTGGTTTATATCATTCTTGTTTTTGTAAATTTTTCATTTAAAGTGGATATCATAATTTCTAACATTTTAATTTGTTGCTTTCAAGGTTGCAAATTCTATGATAGTTTAGAGCTAAGATGTTGGGTTGACAATGGTTTAGATCTAAGATCCCTAGGTACTTTAGAAGAGTAAAAAGAAAAGAGTTGGCTAATTGTTATTTTGGAAAAATCTTAAAATGTCATCATCATCAGCAATATCCTCTTCGTTCTCTGCAAAACGTACCTTGTGTCAACCATTATGTTTTTGTGAGGTCGAAACCAAATTAAAATATGCAACGACTGTAAAAAATTTAGGATGACCCTTCTTAGGATGTGCAAAGTACAACACAGAGGTAATTACATTAGTTTGGCTTATATTAAATATTTTTTGACTTGTTCATCAATATTGTGTCTTCTAATACATATCTATTGTATGCATGAAATACTCAGGGATTACCATACTGCAACTTTTTCAAGTGGGTAGATATTAATCTAATGATTGAGTTCCAACATCGAGAAAGATTCAATCAAGGCACCGAGAAGGAGAAAGAACTTGAGAAGATACTCAAGCATTTTGAGAAGACACAAATTAAGTTACGTAAAATAATGGATCAGCTCGAGAAGTTGTCAATAGTGCTATCCAACAGCTACGATGAAGTTTGAAGGAGTTGGTGCATTACACACAAGAAGCTAAAAATAGGCAATCACGCAAACTATTTCAAATTTATTGGAGTTTAGCATTTGTAGTTGTATGTTACCTAATAGTGTTTAAGTAGTTTATACCTAGACAGCACAATATTGTATTCATGTTTTTAATAGACTTTCCCGCATCTGTTAAGACAGAGACAAAAGAAGGGTTCCTGTTTCATTTCTACTTTTGTTACTTTCTCATTCTCGTACCATCAATCATGAATGAATGAAAAAAAAATCATCTTCTACTTTCATCCCAAACGTAAACTCCTTGTATCCAATGTTTGGTTTATAAAGACCATGTATATCTCTGAATGTTGTTAATTTCTTAATCCTTTTAGTGATAACTTACTTCGATTAATTGTGAGTCTTGAGCATAGTCTCGATACATTAGTTTGCATGTATTATTTGTCTCTTTCTTCAATATTTAGGTGAGAATTTATCAAAAATTGTTAACTGATATTTCAGATCATTCATTCATTTAAACATCCGAAACAGCCACACTTGAGGGTTTCTAACTCGAAGTATGCCTTTTTACTGTAATCGATCATTAATATTAATTCAGATGTCTGAATCTCTGATAGACGAATGGTCATGAAGCACTACAAAACAAATATATGTTACTTTACAAGTAAAATGTAACCCCTCAAGAAGTAATGTTAGGTTTTAAGCTAATAATTAAAAAATAGATGAGACTTTACAAGTATCAAACCTCTCAGCAAAATCCAGAAAATCAAACACTAAAATCTTCCTCACCATCCACTCAAAAAACGGCCACAACATTTCTTTCAACAAGATCTTGCCCACAAAGTCAACATCATCATTTCTATTGCTTCCTCTCTTCTCCTATACAAACAAGTTAAATAAAAAATTAATGAAGGATTTGAAATAAAAAATTCAAGTGACATTAATTTTTTTAATGAAGGGCTTGAAATAAAAAATTAATTAACAAACACATTAAATTCATCAAATTTTTCCCATTGGCACCATACTAAAGATTCATCATTTCCATTGTATGAGTCCCAGTAATTAACAAACAAAATATACCACATTTCAAAGACATTGGAAATCCAAACAGTGAACATATAAAAATTCAACTCCATCCTTCAAATAAAATATAACCAATAAAATATAAATAACATATAAAATAGAATATCGAACAAAGAAATAACATATAACCAGTAAAATCAAATATTTCCATTGTATTCATTGAAATCCACCTTCAAACCAAATAGAGAATCATACTAAAAATTCAACGTGCATTTTTTTTCCATCATGAACATTGAACAACCAAATAGGAATTCATGCTAAAAATTCATCTTTTCCATTGTATGAGTCCCGATATTTAACAAACAAAATAAATAACATAAAAAAGACATGGTGCCAATAGGAAAAATTGTCAATTGCCACATTAACATAAGAAATTCACTAGATTCCACTTTAAAATCAAATATAACCAATAATGATTGAACTCCATCCTTCAGATTAAATGAACTCACAATAGACCTATCGCCATTCTTTTTGTTGTCCCCAAAACCCAACATAAACCAACTCTAGAATCTCAATGTTAGTATTAGAATAACAAATCCAGATAATCATATCATTGCAATGCTGGTGATCCTTCCAAATCCTCATACTAAAAATTCAACGTGCATTTTTTTTCCATCATGAACATTGAACAAACCAAATAGGAATTCATGCTAAAAATTCATCATTTCCATTGTATGAGTCCCGATAATTAACAAACAAAATAAATAACATAAAAAGACATGGTGCCAATAGGAAAAATTGTCAATTGCCACATTAACATAAGAAATTCACTAGATTCCACCTTAAAATCAAATATAACCAATAATGATTGAACTCCATCCTTCAGATAAATGAACTCACAATAGACCTATCTCCATTCTTTTTGTTGTCCCAAAAACCCAACATAAACCAACTCTAGAATCTCAATGTTGGTATTAGAATAACAAATCCAGATAATCATATCATTGCAATGCTGGTGATCCTTCCAAATCCTCGTGCATTAGCTGTGACCCTTCCAAATCCACATGCAGTGGCTGTAATCCATCTAAACACAGTTGGAACTATAAAAATCAATGACATGAACCAAGTGAAAACAATGCCAGTAAGAATGTGAAAACTATAATGTGAAAATTTGGGATCGACTTACATTTTTCTTGACTTTGAATCAGTGTATCTCGAGGCTGGGTTCTACAAATTTTAGAAGAGCCAAATAAATTTTTTGAATTATCAACAATTAGTATATCTTCTACATCTCACTAATAATCAAATAATAAATTTATTACTTAACATTTATAAAATTTAAATAATCAAAATAACATTAAATATCTGAACTAGTTTGCGTTTTCTCTTTCCCTGCGCTTTCTTCATCCTCTCCTTAACTTTCGATATTTCTATCTCCATCGTGGAAGCTCTCCTCAAAGATAGGGGTTTGTCTTTCTCTCGCACAACTCATGGACTGCGTACTTGCCTTGAACTATTCGCTAGGGTAGTAGTAGTTGCTGAACTGCCAACATTAGTTTCAGCTTGGGTCACCGATGGGAGTTCTTGGTTGGCGGAATACAGATCAATCATTGCGCTTAACTTAGCCAATACATCCTCAGTATATTCCTTTTTCCTCACTGCATTAGTAATCATCTTATAACATGTATTCAACAGACATAAATATCTGTTATCATCTTCTCGCTAATCCTCTGCATCATAACTGATTTGGATTAACGTGTATCTTCTTTTAATATCCTTCATCCATTAATCTAAAATGTATCTATCTGACATCAATTTAACGCCATTACATTTGAATACAGTGAACATGTGCTGCCACACAATCCCTTTTGTTTGCCATAAACCACAAGAACACTTGGCAACCGCATCTTCCTCATTAAATTCCACAGAGTATGTCACCAATTTAGTGAACTCTTCGTGTTAAACTTCATCCTCTACCGTATAGGTATTTCTTGTACTATCCACATTAACCAAAATTGGGTCTAAGTTGATAATGCCAGTAAGTTGCATCTGAACTTCCTTGAACTTAATATTTGTGTACAAATTTTAAAATCTCTTCTTAGTTGGAGATCTAGAGATGCATGGAATTGTGGCATTAAATGAGTAGAAGTTCGCGACATTTTGATTCTCAAATTTCTTTTTCAATGCATTATCATACTGATCAACAAATTCCTTCAAGTTGATCTTAGAACTAACATAACCGTCAAAAAAGCCGTTCATGCTCTCTCTCCGCTGTATTGTATTCATTCCAGCCCAAAAAATATCTTTCATAAATGCTGGTACCCAACATTAACACTCAGCATATAAACTCTGCAACCAAACATTCTCACCCAATTTGTATGTGGTTATAAATTGATCTCAACATGTCTCAAACTCTGCTATAGAGTGGGTGTCGTCCACACATATCGCTAATGTAGTTTCATTCCAGTTTTGTAAGATCCATAGGAGCCAAGTTTTTTAGGGACTTTCTTCATTATATGTCATAAGCAAAATCTATGTCAGCTGTTTGGGAATACAATTGTAATGACATTTTTCATTGCCTTGTCTTGGTTGGTGATAATAGCTTTTGGCACTACACCATCCATACAATGCAACCAGGTTCTAAAAAGCCACACAAAGGTGTCAGTAGGGCAGTAAACGAGCCGAGTTCGAGCGAGTTTACCTTGTGCTAACTCGGCTCGTTTACTAATCGAGTCAAGCTTGGGCTCGACTCGTTTGCAGTCGAGCTTAGGAAGACATCCGAGCTCGGCTCGTTTGGAGGAAATACAAACTCGAGCTCAAGCTCGAGCTCGAGCTCGGTTCTTAACGAGTCGAGCCCAATCTCGACTCGAGCTCGAGTTTGGGAGACTAGAAATCAAGGGCAACCTATGAGAAGAAGAGGATGGTTGAGACAGAAAGATATCAACCTCACCATGATGAAGGCCATAACTTGAAAGCTCCAAAATGGGCGTGGTCTGTGAGGAAATACCGAAAGGCTTGACATTCATTTCGGAGACCCATAACTCTTTCGCCGGCAACAGGATAGCCGCTAAAAGCCTAGAACATTACCATGACAGTCAAGATTTCTTCTATCAACAAGTGACAGTCAACGAGTGATACCACTTTCCATCTGATCTATCAACTTCATATGATACCTCTTTCCATCTGATCTATCTCTTTTTAAAGAAAATAAAAACAAGAATCAAGATTTCTAGAAAAAGATGGAAACTCAAACAAGAAGAAAGATAAAGAGAAATTAAGGAGATTCTCACCTTGCCAAATGTGAAACGTTTAAGAAAAGTATGTTGCAAACAGATGTCTTGATGAAAAGAGAAGTAAAGAAGCAAAGCTTTGATGGAGATAAGAACACTACCTTGCATACGCATTGGATTTGCAGAAGTGAAGAAGCATAAAAGTAGACGTGGAGATAGCTAGAAGGGTAGGAAAATGGAGGGAGTTAAATGTGATATGAATGGATGAAAGACAACTTGGACAAGACCTGCTAGCTACTACTGCTAAATTGATGTCTGATGAGAATGCTTTCCATCGAAACAAGTGCAACGTCTACTTTACTTTAGTTTTGGGAAACATACATGATAGACCCACTTTTGTAAACAATTTGTTTATAATTACGAGTTAAAATAATATATTTTTTAAAATTTGAGTTTGACTTTTATTTTGATTTGATGTTTTTAAATATTTAAAAAAATATATTATTTTATTAAAAATTGTAATTTAATTATAATTAAATTATAATGAAATCATTGCTCTTTGAAAAAACTAGTACTTTATTTTTAAGACTTTATTAAGATTTGTATTTAGTTTTATGATATTGTATTATAATTGTATGTTTAAGTTTTGTATTGACTATTGAAAAGTATTATTAAATTTATCGCATGTATGCTTTTAATATTTGTATTGGTTTTATTTTATAATATAGTTATTATATACATAATTTATTCATATAAAGTTTATCCCAAAAAAATATCCGGATTGGTATTGAAATAGAAATATTTAATTCCAGTACTTTAACTAGAATGATCACCGGAACGAAATTCATAACTTTGGGTGGAAGGCAACGACTAAAAAGATTGAGGGTTTAGATAAATTATAAATTTATAAGTTAGCAATAATAAAAATAAAATACTAAGACCTAATATTAATAAAATAATATAATATAATTCATAATAATAAAATAGAAAATAACAATAACAATACAATAAAATAATATAATATAATATAAGATAAACAATAATAGTACTAATAAATAAATAAAAACACATTAAACCTGAGATTTCACATTAAAACTAGTTATAAGTTATTAATAGTACTTTATAAAATTATAGAATTTTAAGTACGATGTAACTTCTTAGAATATATAATAATATAATTTAAAAATCATAAGTTATAAGCTATAAGTTAATAAGTTATGATATATTAATATTATACTTATTCTTAATAAGTTAATGATAATAAACTATTAATTTATAATATTATATTAGTCTATATACTTATTAATACACCAACATATGTATATGATATATATTTATAATACTAATACTTTTAAATTATACGATAAGTTTTCGAGATTTTTAATATAAGTTATGATACTAATACTAATAATTTTACTAATATTAATATGTATAGGTTATAAACTTATAAATTATAATACTAATACATACTAATATATATATATATATATATTTTTAATACTAATCTACTACTAAGTTTAGTATTGTAGTAGTATATAGTATATTAGTGTGAGCTTATTTATTAATAATAGTAAAAATTAATACTAAACATGTTTGATGTATATTACTAATTTATTATAGTTTATATAATCTTACGAAAAAATTAATACTAGAATTTAGTTATTATTTATTAATTACATATAAAGTAATAAGTTTAATAACTAGTGATAAATTATTAATAGTAAAATCATACCTCATAAATATGATATAACTTCATAAAATATATAATAATAGGATCTTTAATAATGATATTGTGAATATATGATATATCAATGACAATATTGTAAAATCTTCAATATTAGTATATGATTTTTTAAATTATAAATTATAGTATATTATAAATTATAAATTATGTATAAATTATATACTAATACTATAAATATTATATATTTATAAATTTATAATACTGTATATATATTTAAAATATTTATATTTTCAATACAATTAATATATATATATAGTATACTAATAATTTAAGACTATCAGTCTATTATACTTAATAACTTAATAAGTATATTATAGTTATATATTATATATAACTAACTATATTATATCAATATAATAATATAGCTATAGTATATACTACTAATATAATATAATAATAAGTTAATACTAATAAGTTAAGACTATAAGTTTATATTACTTAGTATTTAGTAGTTACTAGTTAGTGCTTAATAACTTAATAAATATGTTATAATTTATCTAGTAAATATATAACTAACTATATTATAACTATAGTATGTACTACTAATATGGTATAATATATAATATAGCCTATAGTAGCAATACTTATACTTTTACATTTTTACTAATACTATATAGTACTAATACTATATTGTACTAATATTAATATTCTTTATATTCTATAGTCTATTCTATAGTATTGGTAATTTAGTATATGACTATTTAAATTACAATACTATTAATAAGATCACAATCTTTATTTCATATATTTAATATTTGTATAGTAGTATGTGTATACTTACGTCTATAAGACTATATATTAACTTATAAATTTATATTATTTGTTTATATATATCATTATGTATGTTATAAAATATATATATTATATTTCATATGTAAAAATATATACGAGTTGAGTTCACGCATTTATATGAATCGATCGAGTTTTAAACGAGTTTGTTCACGAACATTATACGAGTCGGTCGAGTTTTATATGAGTTGTATCGTTTAATTATCGAGCCTAATTTTGTGTTCACGATCGGCTTATTTAATATACGATTCGAGTCGATTTCGAGTTTTATCAAATCGAATTCGAGTTGACTGTCAAGTTGCCTTTTTTTTTTTATAGTCATAGGTGTTAGTATCCTCATTGGAAATCAAGCTTGCCTCCAACAAAATTGACTGCCCATGGTGATTCACACCGACAAATGGGGCAAAGGGCATCCCATATCGGTTCGTCAGGTATATGGTGTCAAATGTGACCATATCACCGAAATATTGGTAGGCTACTTTGCTACGGGAGTCTACCCAGAATATATTTTTTAACCTCTCGTCATCATCTAAGTCCATCAGTGCAAAAAAACCTGAATTTTTGTATTGCATTCGTAAAAAATAGTCTTGAAGCGCACCAGCACCACCTGCTCCCAGTCTTAGATGTCGTGCCTTATTTATATAATTACGAACATCTTTTTTCCTAAGCCCGACTTTCTCATATCCACCCACGCCAACCACAAAAGATCTGTAACTCTTATTCTGTCGTTTGCCAGTAATGTCATTTGTATTTAAGACTCTTTTTACTGCTTCACTCATCTCTCTATTACATTGAAAGAAGCGATATTTCTTTGAACTAAGGTCGTGGATATTATGAACTGTAGTCAGTTTAAACTTTCTATTATCTCATTTTAAAGCATTAATCTTTGCCTTACATTCCGTTTTTCTTTTCGAACGTAGGTTGGAGACATTCAAAATCCTATTTCAAGCCTTCCCACCACGGGTACAAGCAAGGGTGACATATCTAATGGTCTAATTATCTTCCCTCTCATTCATTTTTGTCATCACCCCAAACCCACATTTTTTATCGTACTCCTTATAATATCTCAATAAATCATCTAGGGAATTAAACTCCATCCCTGACCTTGGCTCGTCATCATTATCCATTTGTACATTCTCGATTGTGCTGGCACTGGCATACTTAGTTTCCTCTACATTTGGTTTATCCATATTGCTTCCTTCAATTGGAGAGGACCTACACGATTGGTTTTCCCAACATCAGGTCTATTATCCTCTGAACCCAAAAAGCTACCATTATTTTCTTTAAGTGGATAGTATGTATAAAACGCTTCAGTTTTTCCATTATGGGATTTATCTTCCTCTGTAACAAGAAAGCTGCTTGTAACGGCGCCTATATTGATGAGAGGAGCTAGAGCTTGTATTGGGTAATTAGCATTCTGCAGAAAGGAAAAAAAAAAAAGAAAAAAGAAATTATCATACTGACTTTTATAACAACCAACTTAGTAAAATTAATTAAAAAACATGGCGTAGCAGAGAATTGGACAAGTTATTGAAGTATTTTGAAACTAAAAATTAACTAATCTTGAATTCAATATTGATATAATTATTTAAATGATCATCTAGCATATCGCGGAGGGGGAATTTAAGCTAGATGGTCTTGACATAGACGGGTGCTCTTTCTCGATCCTATCCTGATAGGGAGATAAATGCATTGAACATTTATTAATGCATGTCGAACTAGGAAAACTATAATGTCTTAACATATTCAATGTAATTTTCAAATGTTATTGGACTTCGTCAAATTTGAGTTTTTCATATAACCCTAATAAGCTCATAATCTTCTTTTAACTTTTGTTTTTATGCAAACACTAGGTACATCCCACATGTACGAAGTAATTTGTTTAAACCCCAAGGAATAGCTACCAAAGGCATTGGATGTAGAGTTCGAATCTGGGCCACCCTTCCTAAAGTGCCTTAACTCGAGAACAAATCAACCCAACCTTTCAGGCCTAAGCATAACCTCATTATAGAGGATAACTGCAGGTTTAGAAGGCTATAGTTATTAATTGTAGTATCTCTAATTGTTTACATAAATCATAACATAAGGCAATGATCTAGCAATTATAATGATAACATTCAAATATTGATAACTTTATGGGACTTTCCATGAAAAAGAAAACATTGAAATAAGAGAGACTCCTACGATTCATTTGGAAAGGCTGAAAAGTGAAAACTCAAAATTGGAAAACCTTTGTATTCTCGGTAGCATAAAAAAATTGGTAATATAATAAATGATTGTATATATAACGTAAATCAAGTTGCTAAGTATACAAAAGGAATTTGAATTTATTAACAACCCAATTGCTAAAATCAATATCAGGTCAATTTAAACCAATAATTGATCCAAAGTCAAATATATACACATCATACAAGAACTTAGACCCACTCTTAAGAGCTATCGAGGGAAAGAATCATAATGAATCACTCTTAGACCCAGAAGCCTACCTCAAGATTGAAATACGAAAATGTTATTCACAACTGTAGTGATGGCAAACTTATTAGAGGTGGGTTTAATCCTTTGACTATAGTGACGGAAAGCCTAACCTGGATTTCAAAATGTTAACTGGTAAAACACAATCACCTGAAATCAGGCATTCCAACCGAACACCAAAAGAATAACCACACTCCTTCATAACAAAATAATAATAATAATAATAATAATAATAATAAAGAAAGAAAAGCCACACAAATTCCACCAATTGATCTAACTTCCTGGCACATGAAGCGCATAAATAATTTGTAACATTCATAAACAATTGAGATAATGCATATCAAATAGTTACAAAAACACCTAATCCATCAAAACCAACCCATTTAGTCTATTTCACACAATTTCAATTAATTCTTACACAAATCTCCATGAAGCAGTGTCAAACTCTTCTTTTTATATACACTGACTTTGTACAGAGACCCATTTGTTCGTTAAATTTGAACTAGAGAGGGATTAAAAATAATGTGCTAAAATAGTTTTATAAATGGGAAAATAAAAATAAATAAATAAATAAAAGAGCCCGAACTCACCGTTTCAGCAGTAGATCAAGCGGATAGGAAAAGACACTAAACAAAGCTACGTACCCATCTACAAGATCTGCATTTTTTAGCTCAAACTCATCTACAAGACCTACATATTTTAGCTCAAACAAGAGTTCAAAGCCCTAAAAAATTGAGAGAAACAGAGAGGCTCAAATGTTTTTCTATGATTTGATCTTGAGAGAGCGAGAGAGAGCGAGAGAGATAGCGGAATGGGGACGAACGAGTGCGAATGGGGATGAACGAGTTGGACTCTATTTTCCCTTCCAATTTTGGTTATTTCGGCCCTTTTTTTAGTAGGCTGACATGCCATTGTCGGTTTCGCATCCCCCGATTTCCTATAGCACTACTATTATAAAAAAAAATTACTAGGTATACATGCGATGGTGTACCGTTTGTGGACATGGCTAATATTAAAAAAATATATCAAAATGGACGAGAAAAAATATCATCACATCTATGCATCGAAGAGATAATCCCCGTGCCGTCGAACCTCGATCGCGCCGTTGAAGAAAAAGGAACCCATCATCGTTGTCGACCACTATGATCTGAAATGACTAGATGCCCAAGCAAATGGATGGTAATATAAGTGAAAGAAATAGGAAAATGGCTGTATTGAAACGGGTATGAATCATTTATGGGGACTTTCTAGGTAATTTTCTTGGGGTTTTAGGGAATGAAATACAAGAGGTAAAGGGGAAGAAGAGTTATAGGGGGTAGATCATGCATTGAAGGAGAAATCAAAAAAGGAGAAGAAAGAGATAGTTTTGGAGGGTATTTGGAATTTCTTTTATGAAATTATGCCATAATCAATGTTCAAAAAATCCAACACTAGCCATTTCGTTGATTCCTCTTCAATCGATTTGACTTTGGAGGTTTCTAGTTTTTTTTCAAGGTTTTCTTACATTTTCATAGTGACTGAAAAAAGCTTCAATTGAAAATCCACACTTACTCTTGTCTTTCGTAATCTCCCAGTTCCTCATGGCAACATAACTACTGTTTTTTTCTTCCTTGTCCTTGATGTGTCTCCCGATTTTCTTTTTATTTTCATGTTTCCTCTACCCACTTATCAAATAATCTTGCATGTTTCTTTTTCTGCTTGTAAATGAAGTTGTTCCTTACTTTCTAAGTTTTTTAGAATCAAATGAAAAGAGTTGTCGTAAAAGGGCTCGTTTTCCAAAATTCAAGTCTCAATGATCAAACACATCGTTTAATTTTTACACAGGGATGAATGTGTATGTGAGAGGTACACCATCTAGTGTGCAAATAGAATTTTCCTAAAAAAAATAACAAACAAACACAAAAGCACCAAAAAGATGAAACACTTATAGAAAAATCTTGCTTTTGCTCAAGAGTCCCGAAAAACACTATCCAAACCCAGGTTAAGACAGCTAGCGTTTGAGAGAGAGAAAGTGTCGTCACTCAAGGACCGGGTATGGAACGATGGTCTTCGTTGGGGTTGCCAAAGCTGCCTTGGTGGTTGTCATTGTGGGTTGTTTAGATTTTCACATTTCAAATCTTATTTTGTTTTCTTACGACCTCATATGCAATCTCATCTCTTCTCTATTTTAATGTTGCCCAAGATAAACAGCTTCATGCCCATATTTTATCTTCTTGAGCTTTGAACAACATCCCATTTTGGTGCTCAGCTGTTAGTGAAACTTGAATTTGGGATGTATTGTTCATAAGAATAAACAAGTATACTTGCAAATGAGGGATACTTTCTTCATGTTAGTGGCAAAATGCTTTTCTAGAGTTTCACACCCGTGGGAGACACTTTTTTATTTTATTTTTATCATTTTGGGTTGTTCTTCTCCTTTTGGGGGTTTTGCTCTTCCTAGTTTCTAGATGAACTACAGTTTGAAAATTGAAACTTTGGGGATGGCTTCTTCTTCTTTTCAGAAATCCACCCAAAGAGAGAAAAAATTTCTTGGATTGGAATACATAAATTTCTAGGTCTCAGGAGAGAAGACGAATTTAGAATGAGAATCTAAGAAGTGAAAATAAACTTATTTGTGAGTAGACGAAGAAAATGGGAAGAAGACTTACCTTTACTCTGTTCGTGGGTAGATGAAGAAGATGGACCTTGCTCTGCTCGTGGTTTTGTGTTCTGCCATTTGGATTAAAATATAAAATGCGTCGTTTTAGTTTTTACACATGGAGGGAAGGATATGCGAGGTGTTCCTCACGCCGTGTGCAAGTAGATTTATTCTTTCGTTAAGGAAACTGATAACCTTACTTTTCCTCTACTACCAAGCTTCCCAATGGTTTTATTTGCTTTTATTTATCTCTTGCTTTTAGCATAACAGAAATGCTTTATGTATCAAGAAAATTATCCAAATATTTCTCTTGAATGAAAAAAAATTAATGATTAAGAAAATCTTTTTTAATAACGATGTAATTTTTTTTCTTTAGAAATAATTAAGAACACCAAAAAACTAATGAAAATAAATCAATTTAAAAAAAAAAAAAAAAAAAACTCTCTTTACTTGTTCGGGAGATCTCGTGCTACATCCCCTCAGGAGATGTAGCACCATTCTTGATACAATATTCGAAATTCAAGCACATTTCTCTATTTCACAAGCCCTTCTTTCACGTCAATAATAGCCTCCTGGCGTGGCTTCCTCTTTTTTGGGTTGTCCCTCTCGATATGGCTACATTTGACAATGACTTCTCAGATGAGATATCTACTAAATCGTCTATTTCGCCTCTCTCCCACACTCTCTCTCACAAACTCTTAGAAGCATTATTCGCATCACTTTAACCCATAAGGGTGATTGGGAGATTCTTTTGTTGCTTTAATTTCAAAAGTATAAACTTCTTTTGCTCTTGGAAGCTTTTGTCTATTTCGATTCACTTTTGAAAGCAATGGAGCCAACGATGAAAGCTTCCTCTCATGAGCATGTCTGTTCTAGAACAAAATCAGGATCAATCTATTTTTCTTTTGAAAAAAAAAATTATTCTTATCAATTATTTTGTCTTCCTTATTGTATAACCTATTGAAGTGGTAAATGTTCTTATTTCACTTTGGTCATTCTAAATTGTATCATTGATAGAGTTGATTCCAACCTTCGGTATCATATGTTGCATGTTTGTTTTAGATCTACTACCGTGTTGATAGGGGTTTGTGTCATCTCCCTAGGTTGGCTTCCTTTCTGTGTCAACAGAACATCTAAATCCCTCATTTTTCTTGATTTTGAGGATATATAACATAAAATAAAATTGAACAGAAAAGTTTATTGTATATGAAAAGGATTTGAAACAGAGCTCTATTCCAAAAAAAACCAATAGTATTATAGAGCTTTTAGCCTTTGTTTTTTGACCAAGGCTCTTAATTGAAATGACAAAACCATAACAAGAGTAAGATATAAACCATAGCTACAAATAGTTTCAAAATTAACCAAGCTTTAATGCGAAAACTTTCCATCAATTACATTGTTAAAGGACTGAAACAACCTTCAATAATCATTTGCCACATAGATCACCCATATGGCCATCGGAGTAACAATGTACCGCAACATAGTCAAGACTTTGTTAAAGGCAAAAAAAAAAACAAACATTTGCCCAATTGCTTAGAACGATCTCTCTCCTCTCTCCCATCAACGCTAGCCCCAAGCCTGATTGAGGATTTGTTGGTGATCTAGCAGAAGATACAAGATGCCAAAATTGCTCCACCATTTCAAGCTTCTTTCCTTTCTTTTTTGGCCTAAAACTTTCCCTCTCTTTCTCACATTTTCATGGCAGATTTTCATGGAAGCCAAACAATGAGGAAATCAACAAATCAACTTTCAACACGAAGAACCACACTTGCACTCTCCAGCCTGTCAAGTTGTTCTGAGAGCAAAGAAGTTGAGACTTTTCTCTTTTCGTTTCTTTGTTATGGATTTAATCATATGTGGGTTTATATAGTGTGTATTTTTTCCCACTTTCTTACGTGTGTAATTGTTATTGGTAGAATGTCTTTCTCTTATTATCAATGTGGTTGTTTTGAAGTGTTTTGGTTTTAGAGTCTCTAGTATGAATAAACCTGTCTAGCCTGTTTAGCAGTCAATCTCCAACCGCACACCTTCCAATGTGGCAAACCGTGTCTAATTCCACATTACAGTTCTTTCATCCACAGGGGAAACACGAAATGAATATTTTCCTAGACTCTATTTAGCTCCCATCTCTCCTATTATTTATCTTTTCGAAGGCCCAACCCAAGAAGCACTCCCTCCCCTACACCTTTCTCTCTCTCAACATTGCTCGAATCAACTCAACTCATCCCTTCCATGAGCCTCTCACTCCCCCTGTTGCTTGACTTTTGAATGTAGGGAAAACTTTACCCATATCAATGAATCTAGGGTAAGCAGCAAGCTCGAATCAACGACAAAATCGTAATTAATTATTCTATCTGGAAGCAATTAACTTGATCCCCATCAAGTAGATGGGTTGGAATATTTGTCAAACTGATTTTGTATGTAATTTCTTTGTTTGGAGGTTGTTTTCTGTAATTTATTTTTTAATCATTTGATCTTTGCTCGTCTGAAATATTGATATTGTGCCCATCATGTGTTCGATCGAAATATTGAACCAAACAACCTGTTATGGATGTTAAATTGCTACATTCTCTTTGTTTGTGAGAATTTGAAAGGGAAAATGCAATTTTGATATTCTTTAAACATGCCTACCTTGTATGCTGCAATCATTTAAAGGTTTCATGATTGAGGAGTGGTGCTATCATGACTTTTTTTTAAGTCTTGAAGAGTGAAGTACATACAAAGGGCTAGAAAAATTTTTGATTCACTGACTTTTGGAACGAAAGCTTTTTAGAACCTAAACTCAGTCTCTATGCAAAAGGAGAAAGCAAATGCCAAAAGAGAACGTAGGGGGAGGGCAAAATTTGAATGAGAAATAAGATGAGAATGGGGTCTCTAAACACATGTTTCGGTTATTTAAAAAAAGGAAATTAAAACAAGAAAAGAAATTACACCCAAGTTGGCGTGCAAAAGAGAGTAACATTAGAGAAGTTGTGTATAATGACTCATTATTGAAATGAAATATTTGTTAGAATATTATTTTTTGATATTATTATTGTTTTAGGATTTGAAAAAGTTGAATTAAAATTTGAAAATATTGAATTATTTCTTATATATTGTATAAAAATTCAAGAAAGTTGTAATTATAAGTTGAGAATCTCAACTCATATCTCAATCCAAACAAGGGATTATATACCCTAAAACTCTATATAGCATTATTCTTTTTATAATATGTTCTAGTATTTTTTCTAGTATGAATTTTTTTGTTCAAATTACATTAAATAACTCTAATTGATAAAAAAAATTCATAATAGAAAAATATTAGGTGATAAGAGATATTATTAAAAACACTAATGCTAAAAAGACTGACATGAAAAAATTTAGTTATTTCTTGTGAGTTTTATACTTATTTACTTATTTTAAAATGAGTGTATGTAAGTTGCAAACATCGAGGCTCTACAAGTTATTATTCCTATAAAAAATTTACAAAGTGACATACATTAATAATTTAATATCAAAAAGCAATTCTAATTTTTTCATAATCTAACTAATCAAATTGAGTTAGATCAATTTATAATATTTCTTTAGTAAAAGCTCTCACTCCGACTAGAATAAACATTTCTCTTAGGAAATGTAAGTGCTTGTTTGGTCGGTTTAACTATTTTAGAATTTCGAGTGAAATAATTTAAGTTAAAATATTTTTTTGAGTTTTGAGAAAGGAAAGAGAAAAAATTAAATAAAAATATTATACAATTAAACAATTATTTGAATATAGTTTTGAATTTAAAAATTGAAAAAGTTGTATATATGTTTATATTTATTTCGAATCTTGCAAAATTTGTAATAATTAAATGAAAATGTTTAGAACTTAAAATTAAAAAGTATTTTATATTTGAGTAATGCTTAAAGAAAATTAATTTTTTAAAAATATTTTTTCATTTCTATGTTTATCCGCCCATCTTGCCCAAAGCCCACCACCACCAGCCAATTAAAAAAAAAGTAAAAACTCCAAAACCTAAAGAGAGGCTGCTAAGGCTTTAAGTTTTAAATCAAATTTAGGCCTCATTTATTTTTGTAGATAAGATAGATTTTATGAAAGTGAACGAGGCCTTAATGTAAAATGATGACATGTTGGAAAATTTATTGTTGAGATTTGAAAATTTAAGTTTTAAACCAATCTAATGTAAAATATCTTAAAGACTTAGGTACTTAAAGTTAAAGATCTATTATCGTGCATTTTTTAATAGAGTAAATATCTTGAATATTTATATTGATTCTACCTTTTTTTTTTGTCTTTTATAAGATCTTATCTCATTAGGTTTTTTTTCATTAGACTTTAATAAGACAATCCTAAAAAAGGGTACACATGAATAATGTATTAATTTTCATTCGCTATTAATTTTTTTTTCTATTGAATTCTTCGTAATAATGTTTTAATAAAACATATTATTTATGGGTGATTGTCTAAGAAGGAGTATTATATATGGGTGGATGACCATTAGTTCAAACGATTATTCCTCAAAAGTTTGGCGGGCTTTTGCTCAATGTCGGTTACACAAACTTAGCCTTGAAAATACAACTTAAAGCCTCATATTTTGACTTGTGTTCAAACTGCTTTAAACTTGCAAGATGAATGACCGTCTCAACGACTTATAACGTGAATGAATAATCGATTTGAGCTTTCTATATATATAAAAGTAATTCATTTGTATGAGTTTTTAATATAGAACTTGAGTAATAAAAGGGTTTTAAATATTTTTCTTACAAATTCTTTTATAATACTATTCTCTTTAGTTTTATAACAGTAGTTTTATTAAAAATATTGTTTTAATAATTATATATAACTGAGTCGGACGGAAGAGATAAACTCCGAGCAGGCCCATGCCTCATCGCCGGTGCCCAAATGCTTGTGGGCGGATCTGTATGCAGACGAGCCCACCCCTAATTTTGAGACACTTGAGTCTGTCAAAGTCTACCCAAGTAACCCAGACCCGGCCCATGGCCCATTTCCAATCTGTGAGCAAAGAGCACTTAAACGGAGCAAGCAATAGAGCCGAGCAAATTAACCCCTCGCAAACGGCGAAAGCAAAGAAGCAACAAAATGGAGTTCGCGAACAAAGTGGTGAACGCTGCGGTGAAAGCGGCGAACAACAACACGGTGATAAACGTATGTTTGGTGGGGTTTTTCGCGGCGTTGAGCGTGAGATCGGTGAGCCAGCAGAGGAACATCGAAGCCCTGGAGGCCCACAAGGACTCGCTTGTTCAGTCCAACAAGGCAATGAAGAGGGCCATGTGGGAGTGGAAGCAACAGCTTTTCTCTGAAGCATCTTCCAATGACTCTCCCATTGTTCCACTCTCCAGGCTCAAAGCCATCTACGGCGAAGCCCCTGTTTCTCCCCAAATCGGTACTTTTCCCTCTCTCTCCCTGTCTCTCTTCTTTATGCATTTTGTGTATGTATATCCAAGTATGCTTAAAGGCTTCGTTTGGATTAAGAAATGAAGTTGAGATAAGTTATTTTTTAATATTATTATTGTTTTAAAATTTGTAAAAATTGAATTTGAATTTAAAAAATGTGGATTGAAATTTGAAAAAAAATTTATTGAAATTTGTGTTTTGTTTGGAAAAGTGTAATAATAAAATAAAGATAAGCTCAACTCAGCTCCAATCCAAACGGCCACATTTCTTTATGCTTAAACCATGTGAAGGGTTTATGAAAAATAATATCCATTGTTGGGAAATAGGGATGTTTCTCGAGTCCCGAAGAGGCCTTTAACTGTGTAGGTGCAAACGCTGAGCTCTATCTGAGAATGGCGTTGAAAGTAATTTGCCTAACGAAACAAGCCTCCTGGCGGCAACTATGCCTAAATGGTTTATATGACAAGCTATGTTTTACGAAGACATATAGTCCCAGAAAAATAGAGGACAAAGATCTTTCTTACAATATTAGAGCTACGCTCACTTGATTCAACGGGTTATTCCAAGTGTAATCACAGGTACCTTCCCCCTGTTTTCCAATAAAGCTACTGTTTTGTTTGATTCTGGAGCTACCCATTCATTTATTTCTGTGGACTATGCTAAGTTTTGCACTTTAGAAGCTGAAAAAGTTGGGTTACAAGTGGGTAATCTCGACCGCATTGGGGAATTTGGTAACATGTAACGAGATTCTCCATGGGTGTCCAATATCCATTGAAGGGAGAGTAATGCCAAATAACTTAATAGTATTCCACATGGTCAGGTTTGATGTAATATTGGGAATGGATTGGTTAGCTTTCTACTATGCCAGTATTGACTGTTCTAAAAAGGACCTAGTATTTAAGCCCTGTGAGAGGTTAATTTCAGTTTGCAGGATTGAAAGTGCGTTCGCTTGCACCCGTTATATCTGCTGTTCAGATTGGGAAGTTATTGTGTGATGGTTGTCAGGGATTCTTAGTCTGTGTGGTAGATACACCAAAAGAAGAATTGAAGTTAGAAGAGATCCGTATGGTGAGGGAATATCCAAAGGTTATTCCCTGAAGACTCGTCTTGATTACCATCCTAGTGTGAATTGGAGTTTGCCATTAACTTAGTTCTAGGCAAAACACCTCTTTCTAAGGCTCCTTCTCGTATGGCATAAATCCGAGTTCGCAGAACTCAAAGAACAATTACAAGACTTATTAGACGGGGGTTTTATTAAGCCTAGTGGAAAGCTCCAATTTTATTTGTGAAAAAGAAGGATGGGACTATGAAGATGTATATTGACTATAGGGAAATTAACCGGGCGACCCTAAACAATAAATATCCGCTATCCCGCATAGAAGACTTATTTGATCAGCCTCAAGGCACCCAGGTACTTTCTAAGATTAACTTTCGGTCGGTGTGTAATCAACTGAAGATCAAGATAAGGGATCTGCCTAAGACTGCTTTCAGGACCATATATGATCATTATGAATTTTTAGTCGTGCCTTTTGGCTTGATTAATGCTTCAGTTGTGCTCATGGGCTTGATGAACAGAGTATTCATGACTTCTTGGACAAGTTTGTGGTTATATTGTTATACCCCAAGAGCATTAGTGAGCATGAAGAGCATTTGAGAGTAGTACTTGGGATGTTTAGGGATAATAGGTTGTTTTCTAAGCTAAAAAAGTGTGAATTCTAAGTTGCACATGATCAATAAAGTTTATTACTTATCAAAAAAACAAAGTGTGAATTCTAGCTGGAGTCAATTGCATTTTTGGGACATGTCGTTTCCAATAGATGCTAAGTTAGTTTTATGATCCAATAGATGAGGTATTTTATGAGATTGAATCTCTTTACCCAGGCATTATGTTATGAATATACGTGACAATCCTAACCTATGGGAAGGGGTGTTATAGAAGATAACCTTAATTCACACACACTTGGCATTTTTTTTTTGTTGATAAGTTGCACATACTTGGCATATTGCCAAGAGGTATGCTATCCCATTTAGGTAGAAGAATTGTAGATTAGGAGACTTACAATTCTCAATCATCTTGCTGGATGATTTAATGAGAAAGTATATGGTATGGCATAGATTGGGTCAATGGTGTTATATGAAGGAGGGATTGGCATGGGATTGGTTCATGGAGTATTAGGAGTAAGTGTGGAGAATCCTGAAAATGAGTTGCTGCTGATTTTAGTGATGTTCAACAAGTTTGATACCGGCATGAGGTTTAGCAAGGCAGTGGAGGACTGTTAATTGGAGTCTTTTGGTTTACTTTCTAAATGTTCTATGCTTCACAAGTGTTAGTAGGAGATTATGTCTTCCCAAGGTTCTGATCGGCAGTGTTGAGCAAGATTTTCTGATATTGCACATGCGTCATTGGCAAGACAGTGGATTATGTTTAACGTTGGATGACTTGCTGAGTTTTTTTATTCTCCCTTTTGAGATTAAATGGGGGTTATGCCCAGGATGGTGGTTTAGATGTTTTATTGTGGTAGAGGATGGGTTCGATTGCCATGGGGTATGTTGGAATGCTGTTTCTTTGTGTGTTCTATGATCAATTTGGAGTGAATGCAAGGCATAGATGTCAAGTGGTGCTGAGCTCCTTCAATTTGAGTTGAGCCTTTTTGTTTTGAGGTTGCTTTGTAAAGCTTGTGGTGGCAGCCAAACATTTTGCTTTCTCATATGTTTTTTAGATATTCGAGCTTTCAAACTTTAGGAATTGTTAATTGTTATTGTCTATTAATAATGTGGTGCTGTAACTACTGTATATTGCCCTGAAATTTGGAAAGATACAGTGGTCCATTTATTTATTTATTTCGGCACCGAGTGTCCGGAAACAGCATCATGAGTCATGACTAATTCTAGAAATGCACGGGCTTTCGGTAAGGAGTTTCTCGCAAGTTGTACCTTGGATAATTTAAGGGAAAAAATCCCCTAATCCGATGGCCTTAGAGATTGTTTACACCTAGTGGAATTCAAACCCTTGGACCTTGGAGGGAGCATACCACCAAAACCAAGGCCTTTTTATATAACCACTTTATTGATCATTTGCCTTATAACTGCATGCATTTTTATGGATGTTCCAGGGGATGCACTTACGGAAGATGCAAGCTCATCTGCCTCAAAGTTTGTAGTCTGAAGTCATATTTGCCAATTCTCAGAGATGCAAGAAATTCAGGCACATTGGATCCTTGATAAGTGAAACTATACCCGGAACTTGGAAGATGAAAAATCAATTGGATTTGTATTATTACTCATTTATATTATTCCTAGTTCAAAAATTACCCCAAAAAATCTTGGATTAGTTTCTATAAAGTCCATCATTTGGAGGACAGCAAAATAACCAAGCCGCTGGGTTTTGGCGCTTTATGTAAACCTCATTTTGTTCTAGAGTTTATGTGAAATTCATGTTTATTGTTGTTGTTGCTGCTGCTTTTATTATTATTGTTATTAATGGCAAGCTACATACACATCCACTTCTACAAAAGAAAGTTCTAAACATGGACACTTCGAAACGAGAAGCACACCATGTCAAACTCCTGAATATACAATGCTTTCCGAATTAAGGTGGGCTTTTATGTCTGCTGCAGCCTCACTTTGAACTGTGGTACTACTTTCAGGATGTCAGAGAGGAAGCTGGAATTACTACAATAATGATACAGGAGCAAAAAAAGGGAAGAGGCGGGGAGGAATGGAGGAGTCAAGCTTCCCCACCTCCCCGTACGATTTTGGTTTGAGAAATACTCTAATCTTAAAATGAATGTACATAATAATTTCATAAATTGATGTGTTTTGTCATATCTTTAGTTATATATTAATTACATAATGTGGGATTTTTATATGAACTATTTAATTAAACTGTTCAAATCTTTCTATCCACATTTATAAATTTTATGTCGAGGTTAAATCATGCAGTTACAAGTTATGATAAAAATTAACAGCTCCTAATGTTGTTGCCGGTCTTAGGGTTGTGTCAAATCGAATTAACCTTAATTCAACCTAATTAATTAATTAAAATGAGTTAGACCCCTCAACCCAAACATGTTAACTTTGTGTTAAAACTTGTGTAAGAAATTATGAGCCTATCTATATATATGAACTCAATTCATTTGTTATCCAATTTTTAATTATTTTTGTAAAGGTGAGAGCAAAGATTGAGTCGTTTTCCCGTATAAACTTAAAAGAGGATAAAATTCAATACGCCATCCACTAGCCTGATGTTGTTCTTCTTCCACTTAATGCGATCAACTTCTGTTGATTATTCAACGAAAATCTCAAAAGTTACTTATAGTGGAGATCATCCATGGTTCCTTGTGCAATGTGGCCTAAACTTACGTTCCAAGATAAGTGCTCTATATATTAAAAGACACTTCATCTTTTAGGGGGTTTACACGATAGAATACTCAACAAATTTAACCAAAAATTATAAAAAGTCAAGACCTTCTTGTTTTGTTTCATTAAGCCCATATTTGATATTAGCATTGGTAATACAAATCAATACTTTAGGAGTAACAAAGATTAAGCCCATATTTGATATTAGCATTGGTAATACAAATCAATACTTTAGGAGTAATAAAGAATATCGACCCTAATTTGCTAACATGCAAATCCTGTCCAGGTCTACCAGAACGTGCATTCTAAATCAAGTAAAGCCTATTTGAAAAGGCTTCAAAGCAAAGAAAGAAGAAAAGTCAGGAATCCATTCAGTAAGAAAATCTTCTTCTATGTGCCCTTACCTTCCCCGGAAGTCTCTCCTTGCCTGGTTTGTTTAAAGGCTTTATTGAGCTAACTACGGACAATTTGCCTATATATATGGTACCTCCATCCCCAGAAGGGAATTGTACCAGGTGCTCAGTTTAATGCTAGTTTAGTGGGCCATAAGAAAAGGAATGTATGGTTTTAAGAATTGGGTTGGTGACATTTGGAAGTCGCTGTAAGAGAGAGAGAGAGTAAAATACACTATAAAAACCATTTTAGTGTGCTTTCAAATGTTCTAATCTTTCTTGGTTTTGGTTTTTGGTTCGCTGAAGTCGTGTGAATAACACAGTTTTGTTTTCATTATAAGAGAATGGAAAACAAGGAGAAAGAGAATCTCTTATGTTATATTTTATTATACAGCCATGTTATAACGGAGTTATGATATGTATGCGTCGTCCCCAGGCTAACAGGAGCCAATTGCAATTTTGCCACTTTCTTCTTGCACATAAGGCCAACAAAATGAAGGCAAAGTTGCAAAGTTATGAGGTTCATTTTTTGGTTCGGAGCATATACTGCTTTCATGGCCTTATGGTAGTATGCATATTGTATTGTATTCCCCATCCCCGGGCGGCCGGGCCAATCGGAACCGGTCACAATTTTGTCATTTTATTCTTGCATATAAGTAAACTAATTGAAGATAAAGTTGTAAAATTATGAGGATGGAATTCTTCGCTCATGCTTTTCCGATCTACTTTGAAAGACACGTTTCATCAGTCAAAAGTCAATAAAATAATGCGATTCGTATGATGGGAAATTAGGAATGTGTTACGCGAGCCCAAGTCCGGGAAAAGATATGTTATTATTATTATTTTATTGACTTTTTTAATTTTATTTTATTATTATTTTATTTTATTATTATTTTAATTTTTTTTTATTTAATAGTTAATAAAGTGATTATTAATAAAATTATAAGTTTTTAATTTTTTTTAATAATTAAGGATGTTAAAACAATATTTAAAAGAAAATAATAAAAAAATAAATACACTAAAAATAATAAATAAGTGATAAACTAATGATAAATATATCATTACTCTTATTTTTTGGGCAGTGCTAGGATGACTATAGACAAAACTCTTCTTTCTATTTTTTATTTTTTATCATTTTAAAATATTTTAAAAATAATATGAAAAAAAATTAATATATTAATAATCACTTCTTTAATTAAATTAAATAAAAATAAAAATATCAAAATAAAAATATCAAAAATATCAAAATAGATGAACAAACTAACATTTTTCTTAATTTTTGTGCTATCTCTGGTATCAATTACTTTTGTAACAGATCCTAGTTGATTTAGGCTTGTATTTTTTTTATATATAAATAAGATAAGATAAAAATTAAAAATTAAATAAAATATTATTATAAAATATTTTTTTAATATCAGTTTTGTTTTGAAATTAAAAAAAAAAATTAAATTACTTATTTTATTTTATATAAAAATTTAGAAAAATAATAATAATAAAATAAAATGAGATAAAATAAAGATATTTATAAAAACAAACGTTGTTTTCAATCTCTCTGGATCTGAAAATAAATCTTACAAAATTCTTACTGCTTTTGGAATGCATGAACTTATCAAGACAGAGTGGCGCGGCAACTCAACATGTTGGCTTTAAGATTTTTGCATCATTATCGCGATCCCATTCCAAATTTCCATGTACAACTTCGTCTGCTGTCCACTAGTATAGTCAACCTTCTCGAGTCTTTATTATTCCCTAGGGTAATTAAGGACTGTAAATAAGATAACAAATGCCTTCAATAAAACCCACACACCAGTGTCTTAATCAGTCGCATTTTAGGTTTTTATTTTTTATTTTTTAAAATAAGATAAGATGAGATAAAAATTAAAAAATTAAAAAATTAAAAAATAAATAAAATATTTTTATAAAATATGTTTTAATATTAAATTTGTTTTGAAATTAAAAAAAAAAGTTTTAAAATTTAAAAAAATTAAATTTTTTATTATATTTTATTTAAAAACTTAAAAAAATGTAAAGAAATATTTTGCATAGAATAAAACACACCAGTGTCTTAATTAGTTGCATTTTAGTCTTGAAGATTATAAAATAATAAATACGTAGCAAAACTTTACAACTGGATTGAGAAATAAATACATATAGCAAAATACATATAGCAAAACTTTACAACTTGAAGAATGTGATCAGACGAGCTGCACTTCGCTTTTATGCATTTGACGAAAGATACGCTATCATCATGCGTCACCATATTTGTAGAACTCCTTCGCCACCATGCACAACGTCTTTGGAATCAGTAGCTCCCAATCATCCCCTCTGTCATCTTGAGTTTCCTACTAGCGCTGTGCATACTCTTCACACGCCATTATATTCTGATGTATCGGTTCTTTTTTGTATGGCTGTTTTATACTTTTTTTTTTTTTTTTAACTTGGGATCTAGGTGAGGTGAATGTAAATATTTTTTTTTAGACAAGTCGATTCAATAGAATGCAGCACATCTTTTCTCGTTGTGACTTTTTGTGGCAGTTCAATAGTCTGTTTTTCAGACTATTTTAAAACCGCTTTAGGTCCAATCCCTTCGTTGGAATTGGGGGGGTCGCACTTATGACTCTAAAATCATTTTTTTTTATTTTTAGTGTTTGTTGTATCTTTATTAGATTGCGGTGATTATTGATGACTCTTTGTAATCGTTTAGTTATTTATATAATAAAATTTGTTTTTAAAGATAAAAAAAAAACATGTAAAGTCTACATTTAAAAAAAAAAAAAAAAAGGTAAAGTCTACGCGTTGGCAAGAGAGGGGGGGGGGGGGGGGGGGGTTTGTGGGGTTTGGGCGGGCGGACTTTCTGAGTTATAGACTTGTTGCCTCTTAAAAGTTAACAGAGAGCTGTCCCTTTTTTACGCGCGTACTTAATGCGTAATGTAATGTATTATAGGATGGTTTTTGCGGTTTTTGCCATTAAGAAGGTGGGTATCATGGAAAAGGATCTTTTTGGCATATGCTTTGCTTTTAGAAACATGTTGCTTTTGTCCATTCAAAATTGTGTCAACTTTCTTAAAAATAAAAATAAAAATAGTAATACATGTATTTATGAAATGAATGAACGAAATCATCAGCCGCCTCCTATTCCACCACTAAATTATGTGAATGACTCCACTACTATTATTTTAAATTTTGCATAGTAACTTGCATAGTAACTTGCATAGTAATTTCAAAGCTTATAAATAGAGGTTTCAGTTGTAATGAAATTCATAAGAAAAAATAGAGAGAGAAAGAAAGTTTCAGTTCTTAAGAGTTTCAGAGAGAATTTCTTATTTCTCTTTTGTAATAGTAGTTCATTTTTTTAAGTTTCATAACACGTTATCAGCATGACGGTTCTACCAATTCTGAAACTAATGGCCTTATTCCTCTAAAATGGCAAATCTTACAAAATTGGAATTTGTTGCTCTTGATATATCTGGGAAAAATTATTTATTCTGGATACTTGATGCTGAAATACATCTTGATGCAATGAACCTGGGAGAAACTATTAAAGAAGGAAATCAAGCATCCCTGCAGGAACGTGCTAAAACAATGATTTTCCTTCGCCACCATTTTCATGAAGAATTGAAAACTGAATATCTTACAGTAAAAGATCCCTATATTTTGTGGAATAATTTAAGGGAGAGGTATGAACACCAGAAGACTGTCATCCTCCCAAGAGCTCGTTCTCAATAGATGCACCTGACGTTGCAAGATTTTAAAAGTGTTAGTGAGTATAATTCCGCACTTTTTAAAATAAGCTCAGTATTAAAATTATGCGGTGAGAAAATCACCGATGAAGATATGCTAGAGAAGACTTTTACTACATTTCATGCCTCGAATGTGCTCCTGCAGTAGCAGTATCGAGAGAGAAAGTTCAAAAAATATTCTGAACTTATATCATGTCTTCTAGTAGCTGAGCAAAATAATGAGCTCTTATTAGAAATCCATCAGTCACGCCCTACTGGCTCAATATCATTCCCTGAAGTGAATGGTAATAGGTTTGTATCATTCCCAGAAGTGAATGGTGCATCCTTTAGAAGAAATCGGAGGCGTGGACGTGGTAGGAGAAATTATAGAAATGTTGGTCCCAGGAATGACAACATTAAAAGGGATTATAATATACCATATCACCAGAAGTGGTACAATTCAGAGAGGGGTAAAAATCCTCAGAATAATTCTTCAAAGAAAAGTGAAGAGGTGTGCCATAGATGTGGAATGACTGGACATTGGTCACGTACCTGTCGTACGGCCAGGCACTTAACTGATTTATATCAAGCTTCTATTAAAGGAAAAAATAAAGTGCATGAAACAAATTTAGTAGAACCATCAGATGATTTATTAGATTCAGTAGATGTAGACGTTACTCATCTTGATGTATCTGATTTCTTTAATCATCCTGATGGTAGTATTGAACACTTAATTGGAAATGGAAGTGTTCCACTCAACTAATGTATTTTCTTTCTATCAGTAATAAAAGTTTTGTATATTTTGTAGAATCATGGATCACATTGATGAGCTTTTTATCTCTGAGTTGAATGATAAAGATATATGTCTGGCTGACAGTGCTACAACTCATACAATTCTCAAAGAAAAGAAATATTTTCAAAATCTAACACTAAGTAAAGCCTATGTCCATACCATATCAGGTTCATCGGATTTAATTGAAGGCTCCGGAAGAGCTTATATTGTATTGCCTAATGGCACCAAATTTTGTATTGATGATGCTCTATTCTCTTCACAATCCAGAAGAAATTTATTGAGTTTCAAAGATATACGTCGTAATGATTACCATATTGAAATGACCAATGAAGGCAGTAAAGAGCATCTTCTTATTACTAAAACAGTATCGGGTCAGAAGCTCGTATTAGAAAAACTGTCTGCTCTATGTTCTGGATTGTATTATACAAAAATGAGAACAATTGAATCATATGTGGTAATGCACCAGAAGTGCATTGACCCTAAAGTATTTATGACTTGGCATGATCGCCTTGGACATCCGGGTTCTATAATGATGAGACGAATTATTGAAAATTCGCATGGGCATCTCTTAAAGAATCAATAGATATTTCTACCCAATGAATCTCCGTGCTCTGCATGTTCTCAAGGTAAGTTAATTATTAGACCATCTCCCTCAAAAGTCATTATTGAATCTCCATCCTTGTTACAAAGGATTCACGGAGATATATGTGGGCCTATTCATCCATCAAGTGGACCATTTAGATATTTTATGGTTCTAATTGATGCATCTAGTCGATGGTCACATGTTTGTCTTCTTTCCACTAGAAATGTTGCATTTGTTAGACTTCTTGCTCAGATAATTAAACTACGAGCACAATTTCCTGAGTATCCAATTAAGACCATTCGATTGGATAATGCAGGTGAATTTTCATCTCAAGTTTTTGATGATTATTGCATGTCAATAGGAATAGATGTTGAACATCCTGTTGCCCATACACACACACAAAACGGTTTAGCTGAGTCTTTGATCAAAAGGCTTCAACTAATCGCTAGACCTTTACTTATGAAATCGAGACTACCTATTTCTGTTTGGGGACATGCTATACTTCATGCAGCATCTCTAATTCGCATTAGACCATCTGCATATCATAAATATTCTCCATTACAGCTTGCATTTGGTCAACAACCAAATATTTCTCATCTTCGTACTTTTGGATGTGTTGTATATGTTCCAGTTGCACCTCCACAACGTACAAAAATGGGCCCTCAACGTAGACTTGGGATATATGTTGGTTTTGATTCTCCATCCATTATTAGATACCTCGAACCCCTCACAGGGGATATATTTAAAGCACGTTTTGAGGATTGTCATTTTGACGAATCAAATTTTCCGTTAATGGGTAAAGAAAAGTCGGTGCCTGAAGCACGACAAGATATTACTTGGGATAATAAGACCCTGTCTCATTTTGATCCTCCTACAAATGAATGTAAACGGGAAGTTCAAATGATTATTCATTTGCAAAATGTTGCAAATCAGTTACCGGATGTATTTACTGACACTAAAGGTGTAGTAAAATCTTATATTCCTGTTGTTAATACTCCAGTAAGGATTGAAGTCCCTGGAGGACAAATTGTCAAAGCAGCAATAGGTGAATCTAAAATACGCCTGAAGCGTGGAAGACCTATTGGTGCAAAAAACAAAATTCCCAGAAGGAAAAGAATACAAAATGAATTTGGTGTTCCTGAAGAACACGTACCCACAATACAGGCCACAAATATAATTGGTGCTCCTAAAGAGCTTAAATCTTCTATTCCAGAACCTCCTGAAGAGAAAACTCTTGAAGAGTATAAATCTCCTAAAAAGGGACCTCCTGAAGAGGTGTGTCATGAAATGTTTTCTCCTGAAGAGGAACAGGTACCTGAAAATAATGAGATCTCAATACATTTCATGAAAACTGGAGAAATTCTGGATAAAAATAAAACTGTTGTCGACAACATATTTTCATATAAAATGGCCCTTGACATTACCAGAAGTAATGAAGAAAGTGAGCCAAAAAGCGTCGAAAAATGTCGACGTAGAAATGATTGGCAAAAATGGAAAAAAGCTATTGAAACTGAATTAAATTCGCTAGCAAAACGAGAAGTATTTGGACCTGTTGTTCAAACACCAAAGGGTGTGATGCCTGTTGGATATAAGTGGGTATTTGTACGAAAACGTAATGAGAAAAATGAAATTGTGCGATACAAAGCACGGCTTGTTGCACAAGGTTTCCTGCAGAAACCCGGGATTGATTATGAAGAAACATACTCTCCCGTTATGGATGCAATCACATTTAGATTTTTGATTAGTCTGGTTGTTACAAAAGGATTAGAAATGCGGTTGATGGATGTGGTCACTGCATATTTATATGGATCCTTAGACCATGACATATATATGAAAATCCCTGAAGGATATAAGATGCCTGAAACATCTACAAGTACATCTAGAAATATGTACTCAATCAGACTACAAAGATCTTTATATGGGTTGAAGCAATCCGGACGCATGTGGTATAATCGCTTAAGCGAATATCTATTGAAAGAAGGATTTGAGAATAATCTTATATGCCCATGTGTTTTTATTAAGAAATCAGAATCCGGATTTGTCATTATTGCGGTTTATGTTGATGATTTAAATATTGTGGGAACTCCTGAAGAGATCTAAAAAATCGCTATATATTTAAAGAATGAATTTGAAATGAAAGATCTTGGCAAAACAAAACTTTGTCTCGGCCTGCAGCTTGAGCACTTGTCAAATGGAATTTTTATTCATCAATCCATGTATACTGACAAAGTCCTAAAGCATTTTTATATGGACAAATCTCATCCCCTGAGTACTCCAATGATTGTTCGAACACTTGATGTGAAGAAAGATCCATTCCGTTCTTGTGATGACGATGAAGAAATTCTTGGTCCTGAAGTACCATATCTCAGTGCAATTGGAGTTTTGATGTATCTTGCAAATTGCACTCGACCAGATATTACATTCTCAGTTAATCTGCTTGCAAGATATAGTTCTGCACCAACTCGAAGGCATTGGAATGGCATTAAACATGTCCTTCGTTACCTTCATGGTACGGTTGATATGAGATTATTTTATCAACGTGGTTCAAGTCCAGAATTGATTGGGTATGCAGATGCAGGTTATCTTTCAGACCCACACAGAGGTAGATCTCAAACTGGATATTTATTTACTTATGGAGATACTGCCATATCATGGAGATCTGATAAGTAGACACTATCTGCTACTTCTTCAAATCACTCAGAAATCATTGCTATTCATGAAGCAAGTCGAGAGTGTATTTGGTTGAGATCAGTTATTCAACATATCCAGGAAAAGTGTGGACTTCCTATGATCGATAATAGCCCAACAATCTTATATGAAGATAATACTGCTTGTATCACTCAAATCAGAGGAGGATATATCAAAGGTGACAGAACCAAACATATTTCACCGAAATTCTTTTATACTCATGAACTTCAAGAAAAATGTGAAATTGATGTCAAGCAGATATGATCTAGTGATAATCTGGCAGATTTATTCACAAAGGCGTTACCAACTTCCACATTCAAGAAGATTGTGCATAACATTGGAATGCGAAGACTCAAAGATCTTTTGTCATGCACTTTTCAGGGGGAGTAAATGTGCTGATTGTACTCTTTTTCCTTCGCTGAGGTTTTGTCCCACTGGGTTTTCCTCTGCAAGGTTTTAATGAGGCAATCTTAAAGCACTTGTAGATACATAAGAAGACTGTACTCTTTTTCCTTCGCCATTGGTTTTTCTTCCCACTGGGTTTTTACTTGGCAAGGTTTTAACGAGGCAGATTCCTTATTGGCGGTCATTCAAGGGGGAGTGAAATGAACGAACGAAATCATCAGCTGCCCCCTGTCCCACCACTAAATTATGTGAATGACCCCACCACTATTATTTTAAATTTTGCATAGTGACTTGCATAGTAACTTGCATAGTAATTTCAAAGCCTATAAATAGGGGCTTCAGTTGTAATGAAATTCATAAGAAAAAATAGAGAGAGAAAGAAAGTTTCAGTTCTTAAGAGTTTCAGAGAGAATTTCTTATTTCTCTTTTGCAATAGTAGTTCCTTTCTTTAAGTTTCATAACAATTTAAAATTTTATTTATAAGATTTATTTTTCTATTTTTTTATATTTAAACTTTGTAATTAAAATTTAATAATTTCTTTTTTGAAAAAAAAATTAATGATTGTCAATATATTAATAACTGACATGTAAAGACATAAATTATTTATAATTTTTTCTTAAATATATTTAGCTTTTTCCAAAAATAAAAAGAAATTGTGTTAACTTGGCCCAACCTTAATACCATATCTAATAGACCTTAATTTAATACAAATAAATGAAAACCACAAAATTAGGACATAAAATATATGTACATTTTCTTAAAATTTATAGTCTATAGTGAGAGTATTACAGATAAAATAATAAATATGATGAGATCCAAGTCATGTATTTATCTCGACTTTATTTTAGACTCTGAAATTTGAATAAAAGCTTGCCAGATTTGTTGTGGCATCTAAATAATGGAACAAATTGCGACTAAGATTATGTCAAAACTAATTGTGGCCATGAAGGAAAATATTTAATTTTACAAAATTAATTTAATAAATTAATTTAATTTTATGTGATATATAAAATTATAAAATTAATTTTATTATTGAATATATTTATTAAATTAAATAAAATTATATCAATTAATAAAATCACATTTTATATAATTTTTAAAAAAATTTATCTAAGCAGCAATCCTCGGCCATGAATCATGATTCATGATGGTCATTGGTCTCCGTTTCCAATTAAATTTAATCCCGCTTTAAGACCAATTAATCGTAGCCGAAGGATCAGAGTCAAAGTCCAAGTGTCGCCCCCACACGCGATTTTAATCAAGCATTGAATTTCGGTCTTCAAAGGTCTTCTAGCCTAGCCGAGCCGAGTCGAGCCATCGAAAAGGTTGAAAATTCATGTTGGTCAATCCCGACCTTCCTCAGAAATTCAGAATGTATATACACTGAATGGCTGCGATTTTCTGACCACCTACGAAGTGGGCCTCACGCTACCGTAACCTAGACAGAGAAATGGAGTGGGACCCTTTACTAAACAAAAAGCAGCACACATTATTTCCATGGCGTGAGTGAGAGGGACACACAGTCCGGAAAAACGTTTAGAATTTTCAATACAGAGAGGGGAGAGAGAGAGAGAGAGAGAGAGAGAGAGAGCGCTATACACAAATCTCACATGGGACTACAATAGTTAAGTTCATCTGTAAACCCTCCTTCGCGTTTCTAAACTTCAAAAAGAGTCGACCCAATTTCCCATTTCTCTTGTCTCTCCCTCTGTTGGCCCTTTCTGTTTCCAGGGGCTAGAGGGGCTTTGGGATTTGGGAACTTGAGGTGCCTTTTTGGAATTTTCTCTAGTGATCTAGGTATCCAGGGAGTCAGGGACAGGGGGTAGGGAGGAAGAGACTGTGATGGAGGAGACTAAGTTGTTGCAGTGGACCGTGTTTAGATCTCTGTTAGCAATTCTACAATGGTGGGGTTTCAACGTCACTGTTATCATCATGAACAAGTGGATCTTTCAGGTCCGTTTCCCATTTCCCTTAATTTAGTTTGCTTTTTCGTTTTCATGTTCTGAATTCAATTTTCATTTCTGGATTTGGGTTTTTGATATTTTTTTCCCAATTCAATGTTATTGTAGAATTTCATGTGTTCCTTATCAAAATCGAAATCAGATTCCTTCGTTTGTATTTTGGTTCCAAAACAATGATATTTTTGTTTTGGTAGGAAAAATTACAGTACTAATACTGTTTTTTCTTTTACTTTTCACCAATTTCTGAATTTTGAAGTTTCGTAGAATATTTTATGCTGACAATTCCATATAGAAATGATGACTTTTCAAAGAGAACAGTGGAACACGCCGGCCCCAGCGGCTGGGGGAGGAGAATTGCCAAATTTTGTATTTTTTTTTTGGGGGGGGGGGGGGGGGCGGTGAGTATTGGAAAGGAGAGATATATGAATAGATCTATGGATGTAAAATTATTTTAATTGGTGATCATTTTTTATAAGTATTTTAATTGTTGATCATATTTATTTATTTTTTCTGTTCACTAGTACGTGATTATTGAGGAAAGATCATGAGGTAGGATGGTAACTGGAGACTTCTCGTGCTTATGATATGTCTCTTTAGATCTCTCCTTCATACTCGAATATTTTGCAAAAGTTCTGTCTGAATTCCCATTATATATTATTTGAAAATGATTGGTGAGAAGGGGCTCTAAAAACTTTTGTTTATGAAGTTGTAGTCTGATTTTTCTTTATATCAATCTGTATTCTGATGAACCACCAAGGAGTATTTGTGTCTCAAAATTCCTTGCCAGTAACAGTCAAATTCCATGTTTTTCTAATTTTGTTTTGAGGAGCAGTAGATCCCAATCGTTTTGTCATGTCGGATAACTTGATGGCTTCAGCTGCTCACTTGCCTTTTCTCTTTTAAAGACGAGTTAGAAGTGACCACTGAGAAACATGTTTTTATTCAATTCAGCATGCAGCTTGGAAACCTTTAAAATCTCAATTCTGATTTTTGGATTGGTTGTTGGTTCACCTTCATTGTGGAAAATGATAAGAGATCTAAGGAGGTTGGACATAGTGGATTGTATACAATCTTTTGATAAGTGGATCCTATACAATACTTTGTGACTCCAAATCATGTTATTTTACTTTCTTTTGCACCAGTATTTTTTCCTTTTAACTTTATATTTTCAAGGGATACTTTCCAAAAGTTGTGCAGAGTAACTTGCTGAGGGGCCAATTAGGTCTTGATTGGGGGAGAGCCTTCTGTCATAATAACCCTGTTATAGCGTGGGTGAACGTGTTTCATGGCAGGCAATGCCTGCCTTTCCTTTCTGTTTTTATTTTTTCAAAACTGTGCTTAAATTTGACACATGCAATAAGGTTGTCTCACTAACGTCGCAAGATGAAGTTTGTTACTGGGTTTTATTAATTTCAGATTTAAGTTCAACTATCTTGTGGATTTGATAATTTCATTTGTTTTGAGGAGTGAGATGCTTATATGCTCTCCCAACCACTTGCTGTTTTATTTGGCTCTAAACCCGATAATGAGTTGATCTCTTTTTTCAATGCAAGAGTTCAACTTTGCTTTTTTTTTTTAATAAGTAAAGAGTTCAACTCTACTTTAACTGGTTTCATCACCATATTCATCAACCAAATAGCTTTTGACAATTGGATAACCAACAATAGTTGAAGATGGATTTTGCTTGATCCTTGCCATTTTTGTGTGACCACCATAGTTTATGTGATATCTGAACTATTTTCTTCTACAGAAACTGGATTTTAAGTTTCCTCTATCAGTATCATGTATTCATTTCATCTGCTCGTCCATTGGAGCATACCTCGTGATTAAGGTGCTGAAGCTTAAACCACTGATAGTGGTCGACCCTGAAGATCGCTGGAGGAGAATATTTCCCATGTCATTTGTGTTCTGTATTAACATTGTTCTGGGGAATGTGAGCTTACGTTACATCCCAGTTTCGTTTATGCAAACAATTAAGTCGTTCACTCCTGCTACTACAGGTCAGGTTCAAGTGTTGATAACAGAATATTATTTCTATGTCCTTGCCTTTAAGAATAATTCTTAAGCTAAGCCATGATTGGATCTGATATAGATGAATATATGAACAGTTGTTTTGCAGTGGCTTGTTTGGAAAAAATACTTCGACTGGAGAATTTGGGCTTCTTTGGTTCCCATTGTTGGAGGAATTCTTCTTACATCAGTAACGGAGCTTAGTTTTAATATGTTTGGATTCTGTGCTGCCTTATTTGGCTGTCTTGCTACTTCCACAAAAACTATCCTTGCAGAATCTCTGTTACATGGATACAAATTTGACAGGTAGTGTCTTTGTTACTATTGCCATTTAAACAAATGCACAATAGTCTTTGGTTTATTATTATCCAATCCATAGACCATCTATGCAATGACTCACCTTGTGTTGCATTATGAAGTTGAATGTCTTTAGATTGATTCCATCAATGTCAGTGCTTCCATGTGCATTGAATAGTGAAAAGTATGTGGGGTCTTTGCTTGGTCATTTTATTCAACCCTAGGTGTGGCCTCATGTAGTACACCACCTATTGCCAGCCTTCTAACCAGGCAATGACAGCCTAAATAGATTCTATTAGATGCTGGAGAAGCTTGTGCAGTAGCGGCAATAAATAAGTTTGAAAATTACTGTAGAAATAATAGCGTTTGTTTTGCCGATACTTTTCATGTCCGTGAATGAAATTTTCTAATTTAATGGATAACATCTCACATGATTTGTGCTCTAGACTCTTCCTAGGCCATGACTTGTGGTAGGCCATGACTTGTGAGTGGTGTTTCAAACTGATTAGTTGTTCTATCCAATACAGCTTGATAACTAAAAGATAAACTGTTCATGAATTATAGTAATGCCGCTTTCATCTTTTAGCATTAGAAACTTGAGCATCTCATTTTCCCTTTTTTTAATCTCCCATAAATACCTTCTTTTTGGTGCTCTACAGCAACATCTCCAACATTTAAAAGCTGTGGAAACAGATACTTCCCATTACCATTGTAGATTGACTTCCATGTTAACAATAATAGTTCTATAATTGACATCTCCATATCCATCATTTATTGTGATGTTGAAAAACACTGGCAACATTGATGCCTAGAAGCAAACTAGCTAGTTTATAAGGGATGTTAATGATGTTTTATGTGTATATATTTTCTTTCTTTCTTTTTCCCCTTTTCTTTGATAAAATTACTCTTTACCTTCTCAAACTCTCACTCCTTTTGCAATATCATCCCCAAACTAAAAAATTTGTTAGCCCCTAATTCAAAACATTAGGTGTGAATTTGCCAACTTCGTCCGATCTTATTAAAGTGGCAAATTGCAACTTGTATTTTAAAGTGGGTGCCAAAATGAAAACTTTGGTAGTTTTGGTGGTTATCTTCAAAAGGAGTGTTCGTTTGAGGAGGTAAAAAATTGAGCGAACAATGAACTTTGAATAAAACAGTGAATCCGGGATACTTGAGGTATTTGATTATGTGCTGGATTTCTCTTTGTAGTTCGTAATTGATAGTATTTGCATATTCTGGACTGAAGCAGCATAAGGTCACTTATTAGTCTGATGCTTAACGTTAAGGGGTTGTCCCTCCAATAGTAAACTGTCACAACATATCAAAATTCTAATATTTCTACCTCTTTCCTTTTCTGCAATTAAGTTTATCATAAAAAAAAGTCTTTTTTATTCCATACCTATACTCCAATTCAAGCATGTGTGATGTGAGAGTCAGTACTATGTGTTTGGTGTTTTTTTTTGGTGGGGCTGTCAGTTGGTTTAATTTATTAGTTAAATTGATTTTATTTTTGGTTGGATTAGCATCAACACTGTGTACTATATGGCACCTTTTGCAACCATGATACTGGCAGTACCTGCAATGCTACTCGAAGGTAATGGGGTCTTGGAATGGCTTCAAACCCACCAGACTGTTCCATCGTCCCTCGTCATTATCTTCAGCTCTGGGGTGATGGCTTTCTGTCTCAACTTCTCCATCTTTTACGTGATTCACTCCACAACTGCTGTCACATTTAACGTTGCTGGAAACTTGAAGGTGAGATCAATTTGGCACACAGATAATTTGAGCTGTCTTATGTATATTCTCACTATTATCAATGTTATCGTAATATTTTCACGTGCTGACGCCTAGATGTGGTGGATATTGACTTGAATCCTGGAATTTTTATAAATGGTTTTAACTAAGAATTCTTTAGCCATATGTAACAATGTTGCATGCACTCCATTGACTGGTTGACTGGATTTATGCAACCAAAATCTCCCTTGTTCAACTTCAATGATTTATGTTGGCATGTTGGTTATGTACAGGTTGCAGTTGCTGTCCTTGTTTCATGGCTGATATTTCGAAATCCAATTTCGGGCTTAAATGCTGTTGGATGTGCCATTACCCTTATTGGGTGTACGTTCTACGGGTATGTGAGGCACATGCTCTCACAACAGCCGCCGGGAACTCCTCGAACACCCCGAACACCGCGGAATCGGATGGAGCTGCTTCCGCTTGTAAATGATAAAATAGATGATAAAGTTTGACTTCGAGATGAAGTTGAATGCGAGGACATTGGTGGAGGATCTTATAGGGATTTGGATATAAAAGGTACAAAGAAGAGAGACTTCACTCTTTGTCGTGTAAACGTGCATTAGTTTACTTGAAATTTTTTAATATAATCTTTTTCATCTAAGAACTAGAAACCTTTTACAGCTTTCATAGGTTGTCATAAATAATTTTTTCTTGCTATACATTTGGATTACAGTTTGCCATTCAATACACTTATGCTTTTAGCCTCTCACCTTATAGGACCTTGGGGGCTATGGTGTCAAATAAAAACATAGTAACATTTACTAGCATTGACCAAGCGTTTGATACGTTGTTGAGGCCAGAGCAGTCCTAATTGAACTATCGGATTAGGATACAAGAATCGTCCAAATAGGGGTTTGACCTGGGTGGCGATTTGGAACATGCCCTTGAGTGATTTGCAACCAGTTAACACAAAGTTTCCAGGAGTGAATCGTTATTCAATTGGCTGCTTGTAATATTGATGTTTTGACTCAAAGCCCCATCCCGTCAGTCAAGACTCAAATGACTCAAATGCATTTAACATTCCTTTTTAAGTCGTTATGCATGCAAATCGATGCTAGAATACACTTTGGTTGACATGATAAAGTTTAATTTGCTAGGAAAGCTTAAAATTAAATTTGAGAGCTTGTCCATATAATTAATTCTTGCTACTCTGTTGAAATGATCGTTTTAGTTAACTGCATTCCCCAGCAATTTTTATGGAAACTTGAAGGAAAACAGAGAAAGGCATGATTAAGTTGGTCATCTAGTATGAGAAAGACATAAAAAAGAAGGGGGTCATTTTCAATTAATTATTACATAGAGAGATCTAGTTAGTAGTTGCATGGCCTTAAGCTTAGAATCTAATAACATTAGATGCTACCTTCCCGTGTATATTTTCTTTTTAACACTGATAACTAATTAAGAAGTCTGAAGATTAAGCCAAGAGCCAGAAATTCTTCTGCCATCTGGTGCTGATTAGGTAGCCGCCCATGCCTCTGCTTTGCTTCCTCACTCCTATAGTCAAGCACTCCCCATTGTTAATGCACTGCTCCACAAACTCTTCTGTGCTGCTTGTCCCACAAAAACTGCTCAAACCAAACAATTAATAAAGAAAAATGATATTTGCAATTATGAAGGATGCAATTGCTGGGTAATTTTAAAAAAATAAAATAAAATACAGAATTTACATGAAAAAAAAATTATTTTACTCTTTTTCAAAAAACGATTAGAGAATTAACACATCTCGCATTACTCGTGAAGGGAAATGATGATAGGATAATCAAAATATTCAAGACATTAAAGGTTGTGAAGAGTAAGATCAGACGGTTTAGATTTGACCCACCAGCTGATAATTGAAGATGGCTTCTTCTGGCCCAGCACCAGCACAGACACTTCCAGTTTCTTCACTTGGCTCATCACTGTTGCCAGTTTTGGCCCTTGAATAACCAGCGCCTCAACTTCCACCTGAACATTACACCCAGTCAAGAATGTAAATGCAAATTCTAGTTGGAGGAGAGACAAACTCTAGGCCCCCCCCCTCTCTCTCTCTCTGTGGAAAAGAAAAAAGACGACTGAGAGGAAAACTGAAAAAGCATCTGAAAAATTAAAAAAAAATAATAATGCATGATCCCATTCTGCAAAGAAAGAAGATAAAGAAAAAGATGAAAGTAAACTCATGCTGACAAAATCATTCCTCTTCTTCTCCATCTAAAGAAGAGAAAGAGGCTTTGTCATTAAAAAGGGGTTAAATAAATAGAAAAAACAAATTAAAAAGTCGAAAATACTTCCCCCTGTTTCGAAAAGATTTGGAAGGTAAGATCTTTCAAATACGGTAAGAATACTAGCCTCTTTTCTCAACATATGGGATCTATCAAAGACAGAAAGTAGAGTGATGAATGCAATACCCCATACGAGCTAGCTACTAGCTCTGTTTTTTATTGACATTCAAAAAGATTAAAAAAGATCAGGAAACATACAATATTCTCAGTATCTCAATCGAACTTGAGCTTTAAAAAAATGGAGAAATACAGACCTCAGGTCTACAAGCCTTGCAAAGAGAGCCAAGAGAGTTGGCCAGGTAAGGAGAACAAGAAGAAGACTCAGAAGCCCTTTCAGAACCATTACTGGAAAGAGGAATGATGTGAAGAAGAGTGAATAAATCACCATTGTTGGCTACATAGTTGAGTGCCCACATCATTGCGTTCTTCGAATGTGAGGTCTGATCCACCACCACCATCACTCTTTTCCTCATAGCCATCCCAGTGATCCCACCATTCTCAACTCCATACATGTTGAGCCCTTCCATTTGCTTCAAACTTCCCTCAAACCTGCTATTTCCACTCCCATCACCTCCACTAAACTTTCCACCCCCACCCCACCTGCTGGACGTTGATTTCCAAGCCTCCCTTCCACTTAACTGCCTCAAAAATGAAGCTGAGCCAGGCATTTTCTCAAACACTAAAGAACTCTACACAGAGAGAAAGAAAGGAAGAAGGCTGAAATGCAATGGGGAGTTGCGCCCGTGATTATTATAGCGAGAGAACTGATCAGGGGAGTGGGGGAGAGACAAAGAGAGACAAAGAGAGAGATGGGTAGAGAGCGTTGGGGAGCTGAGGCTGCAAAGCCATGATTTTTATTTTTTTCTTTACAGTTTACACAGGTTAAAAGTGTCACGGGGAACCTTGCCCCAGTCGTCGCATTATGATGATGAAACGGAGGGATTCTGTGTACGATCTCTGACGTCCCTTTCAGATTCAGATGCTTTTCTGCATTTTCCAATTGTGCCTAAGATCTGTTGTGATTAATGGGATTTACTTTTTAACTAAAATTAAACATTCAATAATCCAAATCTTCCCAGAAAATGAAAGATATCTTATCTTTCTTTTTTTTTTTTGAAAGATATCTTATCTGGACCAGATCTATATTTGGAGGAGAGTAATCGTATAATTTACTATAGAGGAATGCTAGAGAGCATCCACTATTTAAGAATATCCATCACACTCATGAGTAATATTTAAGGAGAAATTAGACTTGTTGGAAATCTGAGCTTCCAAATTCCCCCCACCAGGATTTACTTTTCACAGAATAACAAGAAAAATAGAGAAATAAATACAACACAAGAATTTACGTGGAAACTCCAAAACAGGAGAAAAACCACCAGACCCAGAAAAGAAAAATACACTATGTGAAAAATTGTTACAATCACACAATTTTTCTCCTCACCCCAACGACACCCACAAAAACTTCTCCCACTAGTAAAACTCTAACTTTCACCTCTCTTCCTTTTATATACAAAAAGGACAATAGAGGAATTTTACTAAAGTCAAAAGTTACTAGATAAGTTTCTGACTGGTGTAATTAACTAAGGAGGCTAGGCCTCTATTTATAACCATGTGGCCTTACCCTCTATTACAAATCCCACCGATGTGGGATTACAAAGAGCAACAAACCAACAATCTCCACCTTGCGACTTTGGCTGATCCCACAGCCACGCTCCACCGCAATGAGGATCTTCATAGCTTCCGCTATCATGCTCCACCATAAAAGCATAACCACTCAGAATAAACCAATTCCAAGCATTTTACTTCGACCCATGTTGAAAATAATCTTGCTGAAAAATTATGGTGCAACTCCCACGTTTGGCTTTCCTGGAAGTTCATCAGCCATCGACATGAATTTCCACCACACACCCTGCATCAATGCCAAACCAATGCCCGTGTGTAAATTTGTGGAACAACTAACATTAACATCCTCTATCATGGCAACTTTGGGATTAGCGACATGCCATAAGGATGTACATGTCTCTTTTTAACAGACATCGTCTTCTGTAAAGAGAGATATAATGTTAGTTTCATTGTCAGTATCTCCATTTACTGACTTGGAGCCTCTTGCCGAACCTGCTCCACCTCTTGGACAATTTCTTTTGACGTGCCCAGGTTGTTCACACACCCAGCAGACTACTTTCTTCTTCATGGAGTTCTTCCTCTTCCAATCACCAGCTGTCACCACTGCTAAGTTCTCAAGTGAACCATTACTTCCACTACTTAGCCTTTTTTCTTCAGAAAAAAGTTTACTGGTAACCTCTGAAAAAATTATTTTCTCCTTCCCATGTATCAAAATAGGCTTTATATGCTCATAGGAAGATGGAAGAGACCAGATCAGCCTCAAGGCTTGATCCTCATCATCAATTTTAACTCCAATAGATTCCAACTCAGAGACAATGCTATTGAGAACACTTAAATGATCTGAAATAGTCGTACCTTCACTCATCCGCAGTGTATGAAACTGCTCCTTCAGGTATACTCGATTTGAGACACCCTTCGTCTGATACAACTCTTCGAGCTTTTCCCAGAGTCCCTTTGCCGTGAATATTCCATGCACATTTGCAAGAACATTCTTGGCTAGGCACAGACGAATTGCACTTGCCGCTCTTAAATCCAAATCTTCCCAATCTTCATCGCTCATTCCAAATCTGCTCTTTGTTTCACCAGTAGTGCTTGGACCGCTACTGACTTCAGGGATTGGTCTACCTTTCAACGCCTTGTGTAATCCTGATTGAATCAAGATATCCTTGACTTGCACTTGCCACAAGCCAAAATTAATTCTCCCATCAAATTTCTCCACATCAAATCTGATAGGATTTGAAACTCTACCTCCTGACATAACTTCGATGAATTTTACCGTAGAAATGAATAGTACCCACTAGTGGTATCAGAGACACTAGGTTCTTTTTGCAGGGTGGAGCTTTGGTGTGGTAGTGTGAATACGTACGGTCTAAGGAGGTTCTGTCTAGGAGATTGGAAATTTTAAGTGTGTCCGTTGTGACCCTCCAATCTTTCCTGGGAACCTTGAAGTTCTGTCTAGGAAAGATCAGTCTTTCCTGGGAACTTACTTAGTGGGTACTATTCATTTCTACGGTAAAATTCATCGAAGTTATGTCAGGAGGTAGAGTTTCAAATCCTATCAGATTTGATGTGGAGAAATTTGATGGGAGAATTAATTTTGGCTTGTGGCAAGTGCAAGTCAAGGATATCTTGATTCAATCAGGATTACACAAGGCGTTGAAAGGTAGACCAATCCCTGAAGTCAGTAGCGGTCCAAGCACTACTGGTGAAACAAAGAGCAGATTTGGAATGAGCGATGAAGATTGGGAAGATTTGGATTTAAGAGCGGCAAGTGCAATTCGTCTGTGCCTAGCCAAGAATGTTCTTGCAAATGTGCATGGAATATTCACGGCAAAGGGACTCTGGGAAAAGCTCGAAGAGTTGTATCAGACGAAGGGTGTCTCAAATCGAGTATACCTGAAGGAGCAGTTTCATACACTGCGGATGAGTGAAGGTACGACTATTTCAGATCATTTAAGTGTTCTCAATAGCATTGTCTCTGAGTTGGAATCTATTGGAGTTAAAATTGATGATGAGGATCAAGCCTTGAGGCTGATCTGGTCTCTTCCATCTTCCTATGAGCATATGAAGCCTATTTTGATACATGGGAAGGAGAAAATAATTTTTTCAGAGGTTACCAGTAAACTTTTTTCTGAAGAAAAAAGGCTAAGTAGTGGAAGTAATGGTTCACTTGAGAACTTAGCAGTGGTGACAGCTGGTGATTGGAAGAGGAAGAACTCCATGAAGAAGAAAGTAGTCTGCTGGGTGTGTGGACAACCTGGGCACGTCAAAAGAAATTGTCCAAGAGGTGGAGCAGGTTCGGCAAGAGGCTCCAAGTCAGTAAATGGAGATACTGACAATGAAACTAACATTATATCTCTCTTTACAGAAGACGATGTCTGTTAAAAAGAGACATGTACATCCTTATGGCATGTCGCTAATCCCAAAGTTGCCATGATAGAGGATGTTAATGTTAGTTGTTCCACAAATTTACACACGGGCATTGGTTTGGCATTGATGCAGGGTGTGTGGTGGAAATTCATGTCGATGGCTGATGAACTTCCAGGAAAGCCAAACGTGGGAGTTGCACCATAATTTTTCAGTAAGATTATTTTCGACATGGGTCGAAGTAAAATGCTTGGAATTGGTTTATTCTGAGTGGTTATGCTTTTATGGTGGAGCATGATAGCGGAAGCTATGAAGATCCTCATTGCGGTGGAGCGTGGCTGTGGGATCAGCCAAAGTCGCAAGATGGAGATTGTTGGATGCTCTCAATAGTAGATGCTCTAAAGATTTTTTCTTTACTATATAATCATGTGCAACATCTCGTGAATCTCGTTGGCTTCTGAAGTCTATAACCTTGAGGGAGAATGACCTTCCTTTACAGTCTAGTCTAATCTTTGATGTCATGTCATTGAGTCTGTACAAAGATTCCAATTTAAGGCCTCTCCAAGCTTTCGAATTAGAAGCAAAACTTACCAATTATCGTAACCGTACTTTTCATTAAACTCATAAAAATGTGGTTATGATCAAAGCAAGTAACTGTTATATGCAATCATTTCTTCTGGATAGTTCTCCTGGTACTAGAACTTTGAGAAATAGCTTAGGCATGAAGATAATGTACTAGATTAAACTGATATAAAACAGAATAATGCCAGAGAGTATCAAATATTCATCACACTCACATATATAAACAGTATAATATATATTGTTCATATGAGTGAGTGTTGGATGCTCTTTATATTTTTTCATAAAACAATAAAAAGATGGAACCGGACGGTGAATCGAATCGGATTGATTGTCTCGGATCGAGATCAGATTAGATTGAATAGAATTTGGTTCGATCTGATCCAAATTTTACCTGGACTGACTAATTTCGATCCGATCCGGTTTAAAGGATTTTTCTCCCTGGACCACACCAAATCCCACATATATATATTTATATATGTATATATAAAAATAGTATATAAATTATAATATTAATATAAATTAATATATAATATATATTAACATACAATATATATAATATATATACTCTTATAATATTAACATATTATAATTTATTAGTTGACTAGTTGTAGTATAAAAATATAAATTATAATATATATATAGAATATTAATAATAATTTATAAGTAATAAGTGTATTATTATTATTTAATATATTATTACTAATTTATCACTATTTGCTAATATATAAATATATATATACTAATGTAATAGTATTATTAGTTATAATTTACTAACATACTTAATATATAATATATACTAACATATTAATATATAATATATACTCTTATAATATTAACATATTATAATTCATAATATTTAAATTTGGACCAAAAAAATATTTGATTATTGTAGAATTTTAAATTAAATTTAGTCCATTAAATCATATAGGGCACTCCTGGACCAGACCGGACTGTCCTTAGATCGAATTAGACCAGATCGGTATGGACCGAACTCCTGTTCGGTCCAGTCTAGGGTGAGAGAATTCTTAAATCGAATAGAACTGGTCCATAAATTTTTTAGATCGGACTGGACCAGACCATTTACACCCCTATTTATAAATTAAAATAGCTTGAGGTAGTATATTAAATTATAAAATTATTTTTATTTTAATATATATCTAATAGTTATGAGGTTGGGGTCCTTGGGGATGGGTTTCTTTGTAGTTATGGTTGGAGTCCTGAGGGCAAAGGAATGGCGTCTTTGGTTCTGGTTCATTTTGTGGTGCTGCTCTCAGTTGCTGATATGTAACACTCGTAGTAACACTCACCTGACAGCTTTATAGTATCACATTTATATACTTCGAAATATACAATAATTAATTAATTGTCAATTGAAGTGCAACGTTTCAGAAGTGGGGCTCCCTCGTACATTAAGTTTTTGTTTATTTATTTTAAGGATTTAGGTTCTGTTTCAATTTAAAAATAAGATGAATTAAAATGAATTAAATTTAATTTTTAATATTATTATTATTTTAAAAATTAAAAAAAGTATGTTAGAATTTAAAAAATATATATTAAAATTTAAAAAATTATAAAAATATAATAATAAAATAAAAATAAATTGAAATGGGTCGAAATTATTTTCGAATTCAAACGGGTCATTAATCTGTCGTCGGTATACACAGAACTCAAGACGGTCTTTCTTCTTCCAAATTATTGCTCCCGCTTACTTCGCTGGCCGCTGCAGCTTTTCCACCCGTGGTCCTCCCTTTACCACCATACCCTCCATCTTCCTTTTTTTTTTTTTTATAAAAAAAAATCCTAATTTATCTATTTTTAGTACAGATTGGATCGGATTAACCATTCGTTTGCGGTTTGATCACACAAATCAACCAATCGGATTAACCATTCCTTTAATTTATAGCATCTTGCTACGTGACTTGTTAAAAAAATTAAAAAATCTAATTATGAAAGGATATAGAAAAATTAAAGTTTTATTTTTATTTTTTATTTTTTATTTTTTATGTCATTTTATTTTGAATATATATATTAATTACTTTTTTAAAAAGTTAGGTGGCAATTCATTGTGATTTCACGTTATGTAACAAAATGAGTGACATGGATTACAATGATCATAGTAACATTACTCTATATCATCGTGTATACAAGTCCAAAGTACTAACGTTTGTTTTTTTTTAGTTAAATTAAGTTAAGATAAAAGTTGAAAATTGAATAAAATATTTTTTTAATAATAGTATTATTATTTTTTTAAAATTTGAAAAAATTAAATAATTTATTTTATTGTATAAAAATTTTAAAAAAATTATAATAATTAGATTAAATGAATTGAGTTAAAAAAATGAAGTATCCATGTTATTATGATCTTAATTTATTAAAGGTTTAACTAATAAGTTAATATCAACACTTTTAAAGCTGTGATATCAATTGTTAACGGTCCAATCATTATTTATAAATTTTAACATATTGGGATATCCCAAGTTCTTATCCAAGAACTTGGTTAGGCTTAATTTTGCCTTTTAAGATCATGATATGTACATATATATGTTTGAAGTCACATGGTGTATTAATTGGTTCATGTTATAAAGTAAACGGGAGATGCATGCATGGATTTAGAATAAGGAAACAAATAATGTATTGCTCTATTTATAAACAATATCTACTTACTGAAAAAGGAAAAAAAAAAAGATGATATACATAAAGACTAGCATGGGAATTAACTACTGGCACTATAAGAAAAATGTTCATTTGTTATCATTTATTAGTCACAAATAGTCCATTTTAATTATTAATAATTTGTTTTAGTCATTAATAATCTTTTTTATCGCAATTATTGAGTAACTATTACCCTTTTTCTTAGAGTACCATGCAAAGGATTCATAGACAAAAAAGAAGGCAATCCCACAGCATGAAGTACTTGCAGCATCCACATTAATTTTTCCCCAAAATTTGGTTAATTAATACAAATTAAATATATATTACTTTATGAGAAGTTCACAATATTTTAGCCATATTATCTTGAAGTGAAGAAGAAGAGAGCTTGTTCGTAGTGTAATGGTGGCAAAATTGTTTCGTGTGCATCACACGACGCATGGACAATGGAATATGAGGAGGAAATGGGTGCTTGAGAAATTCTAAGGTCTTGTTTGGATACACAAATGATCATTTCATCTCATATAATTTTTACAATGTTTTGAACTTCCACACAAAACACAATAAATAATTTAATTTAACTTTTCAAATCTTAAAATAAAAATAATATTAAATTTTTTTTATTTAAATTATAACTTTTATCTTCTCTTACCTTGTAACCAAACAATGCCTAAATGTATTTTTACATGGAGTATATGTTAACTACGAATATGGATACTACATAATTGAATAGAAAACTAATAATTTCTAGTTATCGTAATATTATCTTATAATGCATAAGAAAATTGCTTATTTGCAACCAGTTATTTTTAACGAAATAACTAATTTATAACTAAGTTGAGCATGTTTTCGTAGAAAATAGTTATTTTCATTGCAAATAATTGATTATAAATACTCATTTTTTTTGTAGTAACAGACTTTTTAGATCATGGTTGGAAGTTCTTATATTATAAACATCATAATAAAATTTGCGATTATTAATTGGATTAATTCACTCTTGTATAATACAATATTCTACCTAATGTATATATATATATATATATATATAACGTTAATATTATGGCTTTCTTGCAGCTAGCTACTATAATCTCTCTTGACATTTTATCTAATATATAAAAATAAATTTATAAATTGATGTAATTTTATATGATATGTCAAAATTTAAAATTATTTTTATTATAAAATAAATTTATAAAAAATTATGTCAATTTATAAATTTATTTTTATATAATTTTTTTACGTAGATAACATATAATTCTCATTAAGTGCCTAATACATGAGTTAGTCCCAATTGAGGTCATGTGTTGCGTGTGTACTTGTGTATCAAGATTCCAATTTTAGGTGTAGACTGCTGCATATTTATGGGGCTCACCAATTTCAAACTCTGCCGAAATGGGTTTTGACTACGGTCATGAATCTAAAGTCCAGTTAATATAATATAAATATAATAAGATTGCGTTGAATCATAATGTGAAGTAGCTAGCTGTTAGGTTGCATTCTTTGAAATAATGTTCATCAATATTGCGAAGAAGAGTTAATGGGCAAATATAGATAAAATAAAAGAGACAAAAGCATATAATAATTTCATCATCTCTTTTTTTTTTTTTTTGTCACAACCATCATGCATGCTTAAATTTTTTTAGCGCTGCCCACCCCCACAGATACACGTATGTACATTTTTGTAAAAATATAAAAATATAAAAATTTATATGTATATATTAATATATTTCATATATATAGATATGAAGAAAACATACATAGATGATGTAAGTTAAATTATTAAAGATCTAGCTATAATTAGTACGTATATACGTAAGTAGTTCAAAACCATGGACGCCGCCAGGGGCCGGCGCCCCTGGCCTCTGCTTCCGTCTTTGCGCCACTTTCATATATCAAACAGTGCATGCATGCGTTTTCCTTAAAACGATATTCAATAATACAGATCAGATGAGAATCAGCAATATTCAGCGCGCACTCAGCAGTGACGTCTTAACGTCCAAATTCTTTGGCGGATGAAAGATAAAAAGATGGATGCCATTTTTAAATGTATATCATGTATAGTTAATTAGCCAAATGATTACTGCTATATCCATAAAAAAAAATATTATATAAATTAATTTTAAAAATTAATATAATTTTATTTAATCTGTTAAATAAATTTTATAATATAAATAATTTTATAAGTTAATAAATCACGTTAAATTATATCAATTCATAAAATTATTTTTTTATAATCTTTTTGATACTTCAGTATTTTTCCAACCAAGAAGGTGGAAAGAGAGCAAACCGGCTACGTACCTAGGTGATCAAGAAAACTGCATGAAGTCTCTGATCTGTAGGGGATGGTTTTTTTTCCTTTTTATCTTCTTTTCTTCCATCATGACTTGTAGAAGTTATATTGGACTTGGCTTAATCAATATATAGTTGCGGTTAAGATATAAAATAATAAAATTTATATTTTTTATTAGTTTAAAATTTTAAATTAAATGATGATTGTACAAACATAAAATTGAGTTTGAATCATAAATATTTTACACTTTTATTTTATTTAATTAAATATTATATTTATTAGGGCTATTAATTAAGAGTAAGTCTGGTCATAAGAGAAAAAATATATATTAAGATATAAAATAATAAAATTTATCTATTTTTATCAATTTAAATTGTTAAAACAAGTGGTGATGATTTCACAACTTCGTCGGAGGAAGCCATTTTAGCCACATCTCCAGCTCTCTGCAGCACTCTCACTATAAATACATTATGTCACCAAAGTTCATATATATTATATATAGAGTACCCCAAATCCCAAAACGATAGAAAATGGAATCTGTAATGGGAAAGAACAGTCATTTTTATAAGCATAAGCTGCAGGCCAGTAGTACTACTAGTGGTCTTAGCGAAGAGCTGGATGATGCAATCACATATGCTGGAGCCTTAACCTCCTCTTTCATCTTCCCCATGGTGTTGAATGCTTGCATCGAGCTCAATGTGCTTGAGATCCTTAACGATGCAGGTCCTGGTGCAGAGCTCTCGCCACATTCTATCGCCTCTCGCCTTCCCGCGGGTCCTAATTATCGCAATCCCGACGCTGCCTCTGTCCTCGACCGTATGCTGTATCTTCTTGCGAGTTACGACCTTCTCACTTGCTCTGTGCGCGCTCTCGAGGATGGCCGAGTGCAGAGACGTTACGGTCTCACTCTCGCCGGGAAATGTTTCGTGAGAAGTGATCAAATAGAAAGAGGTTCGTTCGCCTCCTTTTCGCTCCTCAATCGTCACCAGGTTATCATGGATATGCGGTACGTACGTATTTATGAAATTGGTGGCCGGAATAGTTTAACATTAACTTCAAGCTAGGAAAGATGGCCTTGAATCTAATTTTGATACGATAATTAAACTCTACACGTACATAAAGAGATATTTCTATAAAAATAAATTTATAAATTGATATAGTTTTATGAAATCTTTTAATTTATTTTAATTTGACATAATACATCAATTCATACCAGTTATGAATTTATTTTTATATAATTTATTTATGACTAATATTTATATTTTTTTGATATTATTTCTGATCTTGAACATGATCTTAGGTTTCACTTGAAGGAGGCAGTGCTTGTAGGTGGCTTTACATTCGAGAAAGCACATGGAATGTCGATCTATGAATACAATGAAATAGATCCTGTATTTGGAGCGGCTTTCAATGGCGCAATGAGTCATTTCTCGACCATTCTCATGAAACAAATTCTAGAAAAATACAAGGGTTTTGAGGGCCTATCATCATTGGTTGATGTTGGTGGTGGAATTGGAAGCACCCTGAACTTGATCATCTCCAAATACCCTGCTATTAAGGCCATCAACTTTGATTTGTCCGAAATACTGCGTAACGCCCCACCTTACAATATTGGTGTGTATTACAATTATATGATTACAGTTAATATTAATTAATATACTAATAGTATAAGAAGCTGTCGTTAATTAATGTATACTTGATCATAGTCTTGATTAATATCATGCATACGTCCACGTGCCCATGCATGCATGTAGGGGTATTCATCCAGATTTTGAATCTGAAAATTCGGATTCTGGATCTAGAATTTTCTTGAATCTTTTAAATAAAAATTTTAAAATTATTAAACAATAAATAAAATTTCAAAACCAAACCCAGTACGAATAAACAGGCATGCATGCATCTCTTATTCATGTAATACTTAAAATTAAGGGGTTCAATTAATGTAATCAATCACTTGACACAAATGCTCATTGTTATACATTTTTTTAATTGCACTTGACAATTGCATTGTGGTACTTAATCCACGCAGGCATAGAGCATGTTGGAGGAGATATGTTTAAAGAAGTTCCAAAAGGGGATGCGATACTGTTGAAGGTACGTAGGTATATTATAGAATATGCATGCAACTACAATTACAAAGAAGTTTTAAAAAATAAATTTATAAATTAACACAAATTTATATAATATTCAAATTTATATAATATTCTATGAGGCTTACTTTAAAATTAAAAATATATATATATAATCTGACATATATTGTCAAATCACTTTAATTTATAAATTTATTTTTGGTGGAGTTCTTTTATAGCCAAAACATTTATTATAATCAAAACATGATCTCGTATTTTATAATAATAAAATGGATATATAATCTGATCTACTACTAAAATTAATGTTCTAATTAAATATATTTCATGCATGAATTAATATTGCAGCTTATAATTCATAATTGGAACGATGAACAATGCTTGAAAATACTGAAGAATTGCTACAAGGCATTGCCGGATAGCGGAAAAGTAATTGTTATCGAATCAGTTCTGCCTGAAACTCCAGAGGCGAGCAACTTGGGTAAGTTTGTCTCCCACTGTGACAATATTATGTTCAATGAGCTTGGAGGTGGAAAAGAAAGGATGGAGAATGAGTTTAAAATCTTGGCAATAGCTGCTGGATTTTCAACCTTTCGAGTTGCATCTTGTGTTTCTGTCTACTCCGTAATGGAGTTCCTCAAATAAAAAAATTAGAAAATGATATATGCAATTTCAAATAGCTTGAGTGAAACTTGCAGCATTGTCTCATCAATTATTTATGTAGCACTATTACTCAACAAATATTAATAATTATATATGTAGACAATTATTGCTATAGCTTCAGAGAAAAAAAAAAAAAAAGTAGCTACTGCTGCAGTTTGTCGTGTTTATGATTTGACTTTTGTGTATGAAATACTCTATTTTCCCGATCTGTCACTCAGTTTCGGCCTGTACATGCATGCATGCAGCAGGCAAAATGAAAGTACAATATTTGTATTGTTTTGGCTTTGTTCTTATTTTATAGAAAAATTATAAAAACACAGCATATTTCATATATATATATATATATGTCAGTCAGTCAAATTGATGTTTAATTCGATGTTTGTTTTTGTACCTTAGATTTGTTTTTTTCTGGGGGGTTTTTATTGTAATATTTGCCTTTATTAATTAAATTCCTTGAGCAGTTGAGCTAGCGTTTCCTTTTCTTTTTTTCTTAAAAAAATAATAATAATTGTCAGTTAAAAGTTTAAAATTTATAATTACATGAAGAGTTGTGCTACACCTAACACGATACGAACACGACTCATTAACACGTTTTGATACCCCTAATATTACTCCTTACAGTCAAGGATTCCCCCTCCAACTCACTTTTAATCTCTACTCGATGGTGGTAACCACTTCTCACAGAGTACTGGCCGTTAGAAGTAAAATTCCAGGCATATCTATCATCTCATGAATTTCTTAACTAAACCATATGGATTATAATCAAGAAAAAAAAAATTGAACTTCATTTTAAATTTAATTTTAACAAGACTATTACTAATGCTTTTATATCCGTTTCGAACTACTTTGTAGATTTTTCAACGTGTTCTCAAGCTAATTTGCACGTTGAGATTAACCTGAAACAATTTATAAAACTTTTTAATGCTTAACTTGGTTTTATAAATCATTTTATTTTATCTTATCTTATTTTATTATTATTATTTTTTTAAATTTTTAAATAAAATAAAATAAATAATTCAATTTTTTAAATTTTTAAATAATTTTTTATAATTTTTAAAATAAAAATAAAATTAAAAAGATAGATTATAATAATATTTTATTTATTTTTTAATTTTCACCTTATCTTATCTTAGGTAAGAAAACATATCCAACTATCCATAGATGCTGATCATGATATTTTTCTCATGCCATTGAGGTAGCACGAGTCCGGTTGTTTAATGTCTTTCATCTTGGGATAATTATTATTTTTAATATAAAATATAAGCTGATATAAGAGATTCCTAAAACAAATTAGAAATTAAAAAATTAAAAAACTTTCATTTTCTTTATCTATTTTTCAGCCTTTTCTGGTTGAGGCTTTTGAGGTCATTAAAGTAAGGATGACTGTACAGACAATTAATAATAGAAGTATTGTTTTTTTTAATATGTTATTTTCAATCAAAAACTAAAATTTATAAAATAGCCTATAAAAATTGAGAGATCTCAATTTATAAATCAATTAAAAATATTTGAAAGACTTCTAATTATCTCGATCAAAATTGAGAGACCATCACCAACTTTAGAGGAGTAGGAATGTAAATAGTTCAGTTCGATTTAATTTGATTTGAAAAAACCATCAATCGATTTTATTCGATCTGTCATTTTTATCACTTTAAATCGAACTGAACTCAATATCAATTCAATTTGGTCAAATCTAGTCCAGGATAGTCCATACATATATATTATAATTTATTTATATTACAACTCTTATAATATAAATTTATAATACTAATATATTAAGACTTATATATTAATATTATGTATATATATTATAGTTATACATTAGTACATACTTATATATATTAGTACTTATATATTATATATTATAGTTATGCTTTAGTACTAATAATTTATATGTTAATACTTATATACTATTTAATATAGTTATACATTAATGAATATGTATGTATATATATTTTTTATTATAATTAAGGAGTCATATTCGGTTTGATCCACGAGGAAAAATTCTAAGGACCTGGACTAGACCGAATAGTATTCGGTCCTATATTTTTTAGATCAGACCATACCGTATTAAAATTTGGTCAAGTTCGAGACAGTCAATTCGGTTTGGTTCAATCTAGTCTGGGAGAGTCAGTTTGATTTGGTCCAATGGTCTGAACAGAATTTCTTACACATATACAGATGAGGTATTTACTAAAATTTCTCCTTTAAATGAGGAGAAAATTACAACTCCCAAAAAATTAAAACTCTTAAAAAAAATTTCTTAAATTTTAAAATTTTTTCTAAACAAATAAATATACACAGACTAACAAACAATTATAAAAACACATAACAGAACAACAGAAACAAAATAGCCGTTTGTTTGAGGACGTCGAACTTTCATTAACATTACATAAGTTGGCAAAATTTTGAAAAAAAAAAGACTTTCATTCTAAAAGAATTATTTCTTTACAAGAAATTTTTACAGAATATGTCTCTCGATTTTTTTAGAATTTAGAAAGGAAAAAGAATGTTTTAATTAATTTAATAAAATTGGATTAAAAATGCAGACTTCAAGATGACTGGGGCCCTCGTGAATTGTGTTGTTATGTTTGTTTTCTTGTGGTTGATGCCTGAAAGAGTCAGTACTCAAGACAGTAGTGGTACCTCTAAATTATTGCTCCCGCTTCAGTAGCTGAGCAACCCGTGGTCCCTCACTTATCATAACTCTACCCTCCCCAGTCCCCCCTACCTTCTTTATTTTTAACTTTTTATGGTAAATTCTACTGAGCCTCTTTTTCTTTTTCTGTTTTTGTTTCTGTTTTATGAGAAAATTCTCAATTGAATTTCCTTTAAAAGTCTCAAAATAATATGAAGAGAAGATACCGTTCAAATAAACTATATATCAATATATATCGAGGATATTCACAAAATAAATTCTCCTACTCAAGAGCTCTTGTTTCAATTTTAATTTGTCTACTTAGATTTGTATCTAAACACATTATTTATTATGGTCACGAAACCCATTATAAGTATTAAAAATATATAAAAATTATGGTAAATACAATTTAAATTGTATAAATTTTGTGCAATCTTTTTAAATGATGATCTTTGAGAAAAAATAATTTTTATATGCAGATTTCAGGTTATTTATATATTTTTTTCAAATAAAGTGTACAATATTCTCACACTGTAAAAATGTATAAATCGTTTGTTGTTACTAATATAAATTATTACTTTTAATTATTAATTTACTTTAACAGCGATACGTTTTTAAAGTTATGTAGGGAGAAGGTTGGTATTTTAAAAATAGAAGTGTTATAGAAATGGAGTTTTTTTTTTTAAATAAATATAAATTTATATAGTATTTTGGATTTATTTTAGAATAGAAATAAATCTATTATTTAAAAAATATATATTTTTCTTTCTAGAAAAGTGGGGCCGAAACAAGTGCACTTTAAATTACTATTTAATTGTAGAGTTGTAGAGATTTGTTTTCCAAATTTAATTTTACTATTTATAATTCATTTCAATTCATTTTAATTTTATATTCATAATTTATTTCATTTTATCTCTAAATCTAAACCGGCTCTAGTCTCCTTAAGCAAAATCTTCAGTGAACTTTGCGGATTAAGTAGAGCTGCAAAAAAAAAAAAAAGTTAGTACTTGATCTTAAATTTGAAATGAATCCATTTGAAGAGAGACGATTCTAATAATATAGGCAGTGACGTCACTCCTTAAAAAAACATATGAAAATAAGTTTATAAATGCGTGATAATTTGATTATTATTTAATTTTTATTACAAAAAGATTTTAAATATTACTTTATAGATGAATTTTATAAAATATATTTGTATATTTAGAAAGCAAAAGTATAGGGGGGGGGGGGGGGGGGGGGGGGGGGGAGATGACGAATTATTGGTATTCAGAAGCAGCAGCTACGCCTCCTTGAATTCTCGTGAAAGCACTGGGTGTCAAGTAGTATTAATTGTGCCCCATTAAATGTGCCCACTAAATTATATATATATTAGTATAAATAAGTTTTTTCTTTTTCTTTTTATTTTATTTTTAAGTAATTTTTTAAAAAATTTAATCATTAAAAAATAATCTTTATATATATAAAATGACTATCTAATAAAAAATCTTATTTTAATAAAAAATTTTATTTTTCTATTAAAGTTAACATTTTCCATCCATTTTTATTAAAATAAATACTGTGTTTAATAATAATTATTATTTTAAATACAATCCATTAATTCTATTAATCACCGAAATAATGATTTTGACATTAAATTTAATTATACCACTTCCATTTTCTATAACGATAAATTTTTCATTTAAAATTTTTTTTATGTAAAATAAATATAGAATAATAATAATATAGAATGACATAATAATAATATAGAATATATAACAATATATATAAATAAACCATTCATAACAATATAATAATGCAATCTTCACTTAGAGATGTTAATTTATACGTTAGAGAATTTAATTTTATTCATGAAAATTTATTCTTATTATATGATTAATAATTTCATTCTTTAAAAATTATTTTATAATTTTAAAATGAATTTATTATTTATTTATTTTTTGAGATGATAAATATATGGTATAAATATATGTTTGATATTTAATTGAAATATATATGATCTAATAAATTTACATATTTAAGATTAAAATTTCATATTATAAATTATAATATAAAATTCTTTTATATAAATTATAAACTACATATTTTTTTTAATTATATTATTTCTTAAAAATAATCACATAACTAAAAAAACTGTGAATAATTCAAGTTTATGTAAATCTAGAAAAACTCAAAGACTAAAAATATAGGTATTTTAATATTCTCTCTTTTGAAACTATGCAAAATGACGCAAATATTAGATTATCATATTAGAATTATAAAAATATGATATTTTAAACGAATTTTTTTTATTAAAGTTTCAATTAAAATTATCTCAAACAAATTTGATAAAACTATAAATTATGTTTATTTATGAGACTATCTTATTGTTTTTATTAATATTTTTTTATAATATATGAAAATGTGTAATTATTTATCATCCATTTAATTATGAATAATTTTTTAATTTTTGTTAGAAATTAAATTAAATAAACGTGCTTTGCAAGTTATTTTTATCTAATATATATATATATATACATCTTTATATATATAAAGTGGCTATCTAACAAAAATTCTTATTTTTAATGGAAATTCTTTTTTTTTCGTTAAAATTAACACTCTCTGTCAGTTTCTGTTAAAATTACTGTATCTAATGAGAATTACTGTTTTAAACACAATTTATTAAATTTATTCACTGAAATAATATTCTTAATATTAAAATTAATTCCACATCTTCAACTTTCTACAATAGTGAACTTTTCATTTAAAACTCATTTAACATCTATTTAATACCATTTAATACTTTAAATACAATTCATTAAGCCCATAAATAATATTAAAAATTTTTATTTTAGAATTTTTATTTAGAACATATTTTTTAATTTTATTTTATGTAAAATAAATATAAAATAATAATAATAATAATATAGAATGACACAATAATAGTAAAGAATATATAAATATAATAATATATATAAATAAATCATTCATAATAATTTATACGTTAGAGAGTTTAATTTTATTCATGAAATTTTATTCCTATTATATGATTAATAATTTAATTTTTTAAAAATAATTTATAATTTTAAAATGAATGTATTATTTATTAAATTAACTATATATATGGTATATGTAGTTAATATACGGTATATACAATTTATTATAATTATATTAAATTGGTAATAATAAGTAATAAATATAATTAATATTATATGTTTGATATTTAATTGAAATATATATGATTAAATAAATTTATATAAATTATAAATTATAATATAACATTCTTAAATAAATTATAAACAATATAATTTATTTTTTCAAAAAACTCATATTATTTCTTAAAAATAATTACATAACTAAAAAAATATAGATATTTTAATATCTTCTGTTTTGATGCCGTACAAAATAATACAAATATTAAATTATCATTTTGGAATTAAAAAAATATCATATTTTGAACTAACATTTTATTAAAACTTTAATCAAAATAAACAAGTTTGATAAAACTATATGTTATGTTTATTTATGAAACTGTCTTATTATTTTTATTAATTTTTTTTTATAATATATGAAAACATATAATTATTTATCATTTACTTAATTATGAATAATTATTAAATTCTTATTAAAAATTAAATTAAGTTAATATATTTTATACGTTATTTTTATCTAATATATATAAATTCACCAATCGTCATTTTTAACTATTAAAAAAATATATATATGAATTGACCTATTTAATGAACATAATTAGTAGTCATACTATCATTTTCCGTACTACAAAAAACTACTCTCTGCTTTCCAATGGACCCCACATTCTGTGGGTTTAATATTTGGGAGTAACATTATATAGTCTTTCTCGAAAAAACAAGAGATCATTATATTAAAAATTAAAAAATATCATTTTTCCATGTAAGTGGTATATTCAAATTTTATGTCGTCTTAGGTTTCTTAAGGCCTGAGCCTTAATTTGGTCGTCCTCAAACAATGGGTAGGCGATACTCTTTCAGTTAAACTCGAATCAATCTCAACTCGTACAAAAAATAAAAAACTCACTCGTGAAAAAAAAAAATCCGTTCAATTAATAAATGATCCAATAAAACTCAACTAAACTATAGCTCTTTCCAAAAAATGTATATAATTGTGCGGATATAGGCTCAATTATATTATTATGAGCCTATATGATTATGATAAATAATAATTATTTATTATTTATCATAATAAATTATAAGCCTAATCATAATCAAAATATAACATATTATTATAATAAATAAATATCAACTAGTTAGATATTAAATATTAATTTTTTATTAATTATTTAATTATTTTTATATTTTATTCAAAAAAAAATTTTAAAATCAAGCACGAGCTTGAACTCAACTCGACTTGAATTCATTTGTGAATCGAGTTCAAGTCGAAAGTTTAGTTTAACGAGTCAATGTCAAACAAATAATAAATAAAAATTTGAACTCGATAAGTCAAAGCTCAGCTCAATTCAGCTCGCCCAAAGCTTGTAGATCATAAGAGTAGCTGTGGTAAAGTTCCTTACTTTTTTGTTCCTTGCAATATGGGTCTTAACTATTGTGATTTCTTAACATCAGGATAAATACCTCATATGAGTCATATCACATACCTCAAAAATAGATTGACTAGAAACTTCATGCATTAAAAATTCTGAACACTTTTCAAGACCTTTCAAAGGTGATTAACTTGAGAAATAGTTATTATATATACATTCTAATCCAAATAATGAAGTAAATAAATGGTAAATCCTGTATCAAGCATTTCCAGTAACATTTTAGCCAAGCTTTTGAATAAACGCTATCCTAGGGAGCAGAAGAGAATAAGACAGCATGAACATTTGGTTGAGAAAAATGGGTGTCGAACACTCGCATAATTTTATAAGACAATAATACAATTGTCATAATATGACTCTATAGGCTTCACAATGAGGGAAATGGAATGAATAAAATGATATCCCAGGTTGGCTCAAGTGCTACACCGGGAAACCCCTTTCCTCAAGCAATGTGCTATCCTCCCCCGTGGCTGTTGCGCTGTGGTATAAGGCTGGTCACTCTAAATATTTTCTCTAAAGTAAAGGGAATCGTATAGTGCTAAATCCATATAATTATGCCACATTTTCCTAGAGCTCCAGTCTGGTTAATGACCGTATTATAATATCAACGAGGAGGTTATTAACTCAGATAGATTTCCTAGTTGTGAAGTTCTATCTCAACTACCATCGACTCTTTGGGTTGAAAACTTCCCAAGAAAGTCATATTGACCCAGCAACAGTATTTCTTCACGAGACAATGCCATTGAACCAGTGCTCAAGTAGTGTCGAGCAACCCGTCCCCTGCATTAAAACATGATGCAACTAATTGAGCAGCGATTGCAAAGATGCACCAACAGTTATAATAAAAGCTAGCTTAACATTACAAGCAGAGTCATATTGGCTTAGGGGTACACCCCCCTCGGGTCTAAGGTTTAGATCTCCTTAAATGCAAACAATCTTTGGGCAGGAGGATTTTCTCCTCGAACTATCCGAGGTGTATTTGCAGGAAACTCCTTACCAAGGGACTACACCCCCAGAATAAGTTGGGATGATGTTCTCAGACACCCGGTGCCAAAAAAAATATAAATTACAAGCACATACCTCCGTCTTTGGGTCTTCTCAGTGCCATCAGACAAACGGGAAGCTTCTGATCTTGAAATGCGACGCAATGAAGAAAGATACTCATAGAATCCGACATCTCTCACTGCCAAGTATGATCTTGCAGGAATTACGGACTGGATTATGTCAAAAGACTCGAATTGATTTCACTGCTTCTCAGACATCAAAGCAAACGTTTTATATTAACAAAAATTACATGATGCCAAAACCTGCTCGACTGAGTTTAAAAGGCAAATTTCTAAAAGCTCCACTTTTAGGACAGCTTTTAATTTGAACGAGTCAAATAACTGACCAATCAAGAAAAGAAATGTATAGAAAATCTTTTTCTCATGAACATATCACTTATGCTAGTTCATGTTCAGACCCTTACATCAGCACCCAAACTAATTAGAGGAATAGTTGTTGGATAGTCAATCTAAAATAAATACCTAATAGTTTCAATTTATTTCACATTTCACATATATTGCAACAAAACAAAAGATTGATGGTGCAATTTGGATAGTGAGATGCGATGAAATGATTTTAGATGAAAGTTGAAGGTGAATAACATACTATTAGAATATTATTTTCTAATGCTTGATTTTTATTTGAAAAAAGTTGGAATTGTTTATTATATTTTGTGTAAATTTGAAAACTTTGTAATGATGAGATGAGATGAGATAAAACACTTTCACTATCCAAATAATGCCTAAATGTCTACACCTTGCACAAAACTACCAATGCAAATTCACTTCATGAAAAAGTAGAAAAATGTAAAACAGGCGGGGAATGGGTGTCCCTGCTAGAATATAGAAGTAGGAATAAAAAAAAGACGGTTGGGGGGTGGGGGTAAGGATGATTAAAGATCAAGACAGGAATGGGGTGTCCCTGCTAAAATAGACGCTCCAGCGTAGGCAACAATATTGTCAGGATTCCCACTTAAAAAAAATGTCTTTATATTTCACATATGTCCAGGGCTAGGGTGTGATGACACAGTAAGATCTTTGACAAGCTTGTAGGAATTCCAGGAAACATTAACATGAATACATCTTGTATAGTGGTGTGCATATATGTACTTTGGAGGATGTTATATGAAACAGGACTATACCAAGGAAGCTGAGTTAATACCTGTTTGAGAAGTCATTTTTAGGTGGACCCGGAATCTTTAAATCCCTCGCAAAATACAAAGTTCTGCTTGTTCTCATATCCTGTCCAATTAATTTACCCAATGCCATCTTATTAGTTGTGGAAGCCAGCATCTCTGAGGGCAAATTGACACTGCTCTCAGAAGCCATCTTTGATCCTACAGCAGCTATGCCTTTTGCATAAAAACAAAAACCATGCTGTGCAATTGATGATGTCATCTGTATTTGCTCATCCGCCAGCTGAATGCATCTGATCCCTCAGAAGGGACTGTAGATGGTTCCAAAGAATCCTGCAAAAACACCCAACCACTGTAATGATCTACACATGCAAAACAGAAGAAGGGTTATATATTTTCAATATATAGAATTACAAAACACTTACTAACAATTGACAGTCAGAAAGCAAGAGGTCAGCTTCTGATATCAGATTGCTCATAGCATAAGCAAGTTTGACACTTTCAATTGCATCTTCTTTTTCTAAGGCAATGTACTGCTTAGATCAGTGTGGGAGCTGCGGAGTTTTATCCATGATTCTTGTACTAAATCAGTCAGCGTGAACAACCTGGGCTTCTCTACAAATTTGGAGCCCCTATAGAAATCCATGCGACTGCATTCATCCATCACTTGATGACCTGTAGCCTCCACATTTTCATCCTGATAATCTTCCAGCTCCACTTCATGAGAAAATTCTGGATTTGCATTGCAAGTATTTCCCTGCATCTCCGACCTTTTCCGTAATCTGCGCATAGGTTTATCAAGATTATGTGCTCCAACTGGTAACAGGGTCTGGATTGACTCACTGCTCTCAGGAAATTCTAAGGTATTGGCAACATGACCACAGGATACTGTTCTAGACAACAGCTCTGTCACATCACCTATCACACTTTCAGGAACATATGTTGACTCTGGCACACACGATACATCAAATGACTGGCATGTTTCATCATTTTGTACAGAATCAAGTCTTTCTGACAATTGATGACATGTTTCTTCCAAATATTCCACTCCAGAAAACAGCTTTTCAGTTAATGGACTTGAGTGGTTTTCGGTGAACGGATGATGATATGAGGGATGGCTGCTGTTGACTCCTTGGGATTCTTTATTGTTAGCATTTTTATCCAAAACTACAGGATGCCCATCACTTAAATATTCATCTTCAGAATCAGAAGACATCACCACATTTAGTTTCCTTCGAAGATTTTGCCAAGATGAAATGACAGGGGTGCTTGAAGGGTTTGATAATCCACCAGATTGAGTTAAGAATTCATTGCAATCTTGAACAGAGCCATTCCTGTCCAACATCTCTAGCTTCCTGGCCTCTATACTGTGTGTTTCATTATCACATGCAACCAGATCTTCCTGCATTTCCTTTTTTTCTCCCTCAACTACTTTCATTAAGCTATAGTTTTCTTCCATCATTGATAACGACTTGGTGATCTCCTTATCAACTAGCTCAGATAACTGAGAAGGGAATTCCCAGGGGATAATCTTAGGTAGGATCTGGTGGCCAGCCTCAACATCAAATAGCAGTGAACCATACGTTCCATGAACCTCCCTATCTGGAGAGTCAAAAGGATTCCGTTAAAAGCTCTCATAAGCTCGAAAAATAGACAATCGATTCAAGAATTGTACTTAAATAAAAGTAATAGATTTTTAAAAAAGCCCCCCCCCCCCCCCCCCAAAAAAAATGCACACAAACCCCCAAACGACAGGAAAAAGAGACCAAGGCGAAGATGATAATTATGGAACATTAATATCACTGTTCAGATTTCAATGTTTCCCATACATACAAAAAATAGGATTATTCTAATCAGACAATTTCAACTAGTTTTAGCTGTAAATGCATGTAAACCCACATGATCCTTCCTCGTGCTTCATTGAACATTATGATAAATCGATTACATGTAAACCATGTGCAGTAGTTGAAAGTAGCATATATATATATATATGTCATTGATAGGAGGAAGTGGAAGAGATAGAATGCTGTGGAAACATTGGGGGAGTAAAAAATTCTGTTAAATCTTTCTATAAGGTGCGAGCAGATCATCAGCCCATTTTGTTTCCATGGAAGGGTATTTGGAGAGTTCTCACGCTCTCTAAAGTTGCATTTTTTACTTGGACTGCAGCTTTAGGAAAGATTTTGATGGCTGACAATTTAAGGAAACAAGGGATGATCATGATAGAGTGGTGTTACATGTGTAAGAAGAATGGTGAATCGATTGACCACCTTTTTCTGCACTGAGGTGGCAAGGGAGTTAGGAGCGGGTATTTGTAGTAGAGCTGGGTTGACTTGGGTTATGCCCAAGAGTGTGGTGGAACTCCTAGCATGTTGGAATCGGCATCCTCATAGCTCTAAACTAGCAGCAATGTGGAGGATGGTCCTTTTGTGCTTATTGTGGTGAATATGGATGTAAAAAAATGAGAGGTGCTTCAACAACAAAGAGAGAGCTGTGGGGGAATTATGGAACTTTTTTGTATTTTCTTTGGTTCTTACTTATCAAAAGAAAGAAAAAAAGGTCATTGATGGCATGAAAACTTTCCAAATGCAGATGGTAGGCTATAGTTTTGCAGGCAGATTGACCGCATTCCAATAATATTAGTTGCAAGGCTGCGTCATATTCCATGGGAATCTAACGAGTTCCAGATATGACAGAGGGAACCAAGATTATGTAGATTTCAGAGTAACAATGGGATATAATGATAGAAGTTGTAAGTATTAATAATGTAGTAGAAACTACAGAGACCGTATAAAAAACAATAGCATGCATACAAATGCCACACAAGCATCATGTGTTGTACAACTGACCTTTAAATGTTTTACCCTGGCACCAGAACTGAAGATGCATAATGATTTTCCTAATATCACCATGACAAGACCCAATTAATCGCTCTAGTAAATGTAATTGGATGGTGGCTCCTTCAGTAGCACAAACCTGAAATGCAAAACCAAATTAACTCAAAAGGAACACACAAACCCACAATGGGAAAGCTGAGTGGAAAAAAGGCCATGCAAGTACATACCATATATACATGAGAAAGCAGCTCTTTCGACAGTGGCAATGTGAAATACACTTGTAGCCTGTCTAAATTGTCTGGCAGCACAGGATTATGAGCTACAATTTAACAGAATATGAGTGTAAAGAAAATAAATCCAAAGCATAAATATTTCAAAGCAATGAGAAGACTATCTCAAGTGGTTAAGCTCTCTCTTACTATTGCTGGTCAATATCATTGGTCCCTTTGCCGTTTCAGCTATTTGTTGTATTGCAGCAATAAAACCACGATCTTCAAGAAAAGCGATATCCACATCCTCAAATAGAATCAATGGCTTAACTTCAACTTGATCACAGGCAGTTCCGTCCTCCTTGTACATGAAATTTCCTGAGGCTCCAATCTTTTGATGGGGAGCTTCCTCATCTGATAAGGGTATAACTTCAACAGCCTCAGTTTCAGAAGCTAATGATGCATTACCATTGGGTAGAGCCAGGGTAGATTTCCCAACGGGTTTGTTCTGTGCTTGCACAGGATGTCCCAGTGGCCTAGGAAAAAAAATTATACCATATAATACAAGATAGTTGATATATTTTCACGATGAATAATGTTTCATTTCTGTCTAATTTCTTATTATTGATAAATACATGGGCCAAAGCTGTACCACGCGTAAGATTTTTTAAGATTTCTACCAGTGGCAAATATTACTTAAATCACGGTTTTTTGACGAGGAAGTGTTCATACGCTGTGATCTAACCCGGAGTTTTCCAGAAGCAAACCCAGAAACCAGAAACTCACATGGAGAGAAAAAAGCAGCAGTAAAATCTGAAATTGAAGAATTCTTGAGAATTTGATGGATACCGTTGTAGATAGCACCCAAAAAGACTAGTGTTAGTTTCTCAGTTCATTCAGTGAGGTGTTTAATGACAAGTTTTAATGTACAAAGTTCCGCCTCTGCATTTCTGCTGCAATAGAACACATTCCCATAACTAGTCATTTCAAGTGAAAGAGAAGATGATTTGGTCTTTAAAGGTAGATGAGAATTAGAAAATTAGAGGAAAAAATGTTCATCAAGAACCCCAACAACTGCAAATCCTAGTTCCTGACATGTAATAGGTTCAGTTTTTGTATACTTCCTGTGTACTTGGCTTTCCCTTGTTACTTGTCTCAATAAAGTTTTTATTCTTTTAAAAAAAAATAGCAAATGTTTGCCATTTTAATGCTCATTTGGAAAGGGCTAGACAAAAAACGTTTCAAGGTGCAACTGCTGCTTTATAACCATATTTACAATTTAAGGAGATACCATTTTATTTTTCTCCCACATTTCTAATATTCTGCTGTAAAATAGATGAACTTCTTTGAACACGTGAAGTAAGAAAACTGTAGGATAACGTGTATACGAAATGGTAAGATATATGCACTTGGTAAGTAAGATACAATTATCCTGGCTCAATAAAGGTGGAAGACAAATATATAGACTTGACAGCTAAAGATAAATTGACAAACCTTTTGAGCCGATGGGATTCTAGTGCCTCCCCGAACCGCTGCTTCACAAGAGCCCCATTCCGACATTCTGACGCACTTAACTAGTGAAATGATAGATAGGGCATATTCAACTTTCATTTTTTTTATTTATTAGTAAATAACAATTTTATTGAAATAGGGCATATTCAACCTTCACTTGAAAGGCTATTCTCATAATTTTCAAATATCAAAATCTGAAAGAAATTAGAATAGGCTTTTCATAGTTAGTGAAAGTGGTGAAGGAATCACAGTTGTCGATAGCAACATGGGGATATACAACAGCAAATGAAGAAGACTCCGCTGCTTATTAGCCAAATAAGTCCCAATGACCTTAGTTAAATCTTTTGTGGCTTGCTTTTCTTTATACATGTGAGGGACGATAATTTCTCATATGGGGAAACTAGAAAATGTGAAAGCGAGCATCATTTCCTAAAACTCTGCCACCTAGCAACATCAAGTTGATAGTTTCAAGAATCTGAAGAATTTTTTTTTTTTTTTTAAATCCATTTATTAATAAAAACCCTCACTCAAGCAAAGGAACAACCATAATTACATCAAAACAACCCAATAAACGTCACAACCCCACAAACGACTAAAGTTTAATATATGGAATGCCCAATCTATCCATACATAAAAGACCCCTAGGTCTCCCCGGACCAACCTCCTCCCCAATAAAATCTAAAGTCCCATCATTAGCACCATGTTTAGCCAAAAAATCAGGTACCATATTAGCCTCCCCAAAATATCAGCTCCCTCGCGAATCCCAACCTGTGACATCAAAATTCTATTCACAATTTCAGCATCTACCAGTTGACGTAACATCAGAACATTACACTCTGCAGCATCAAAAACATTTCGGACTTGTAACTCCCTATCACCCACTACCACTTGCCGATCAACAATAGCACCATCTCCCAGCCAATTATCAAACCAAAAACTCAAAGAACCATCTCAAACCAGCCATCTCGAATTATTTTAAACCAAAGGAAGTGCATGAACAACCCCTTGCCAAAACCGAGATCCCCTTGGACCCACAAACACCGAAGAAAGATGAGATATTCCCACGAACTTGGACCAAGAAAATTCCGACCAAAGAAAACCTCCCTTCAACAATTTTTTTTTATAAGTACTGTATTAATAATCAATGAATGGGCAAAAACCAATTACAAAGCATTTGGTGCCTATCTACTCAGCACATTAGAAACAAGAAAAGCATGAAGGTCCATGCCATTAAGGTCCACGCCAATGGTCTAAGTACATAAAGTTCTAAAAAATAAAGCAATCAGCTCCTCCTAAGATCTTTCCTTGTTTTCAAATATCCACTCGTTACGCTCTTGCCAAATGCACCACAAAATACAAATAGGAATCATCTTCCAGACAGTTTTGATCTGTCTCGTGCCATGTATAGATGTCCAACATGGCATTGCTGCCACCAGGGTTTCTGGCATGACCCATGCAAGATTCAATCTCCTAAAAACCTCATTCCATAGCACCCTTGCTGTCTCGCAATGTAAGAGTAGATGATTCACCAACTCACCCCCACTACGACACATGCAACATCAGTCCACAATGATAATCCTCATTTTCCTCAAGTTGTCTGTTATGAGAATCTTGCCTAACGCAACTATCCACACAAAAAACTGCTTTCGGGGGTGCCTGATGGCACCAGATCTTCCTCCAAGGAAACTGGGTTTCAGGTGCTTGTGATAGAACCTTATAGAAGGATCAAACGGTGAATATCCCTCTCTTCACAAGGGTCCACCACAGGCCATTTGCATTCTGGAAGTTTGATCTTTAAGCATAAATGAGGCTGTAGAAATCCACAAAACTATCCAATTCCCAATCTTGCGCTGCTCTGTTAAAATTAATGTTCCAAAGAATCCAACCCCTTCTAACCCCACAACCTCCGCCACAGTGGAATCCTTGTCGCTTGTCGCTCACAATTTGGTAGAAAGGAGGAACAAATCACTAAGTGCCCTTATCTCCACACCAAACATCCTTCCAAAATCTAATTCTATTACCGGCACCCAATTGAAGCCTTGTGTGCCACTGGAATACCCCACATTTGGTTCTTATGTTTTTCCACACCCTCACCCCACGTCCCATAACTTCATTAGTACCTTCCCCCCCCCCCCCCCCAAAAAAAAAAAAACACCCAAAATATTTATGTACAATCATCACTTTCCATAAGGTCTCTAGTTCTTGGTAATATCTTCACAACCACTTGCCTAACTTCTTTAATACCCCCCCCCCCCCAAAACACATCCACACCCATATTTGTGTACAATCATCACTTTCCATAAGGCCTCTGGTTCCTGATGATATCTTCACAACCACTTGCCAAGTAATGCACGGTTGCTCAAATTTTGGATACCCAACCCGCCAATAGAGAGAGGACTGCAAATGTCTCCCACTTGACTAGATGGTACTTGAATTCCTCCCCCAAGCCACCCCCAAAAAAGTATCGTTGCAACTTCTCTAGCCAACCTGCCACACCGGTAAAGGAAAAAGAGATAAGAAGTATGCAGGTAAATTGGAAATGGTGCTTTTGATCAAAGTGAAACAGCCCTCTTTAAACAAGTATGTCATCTTCCACCCTACTAGTTTCCTCTCCACTTTTTCAATTATTGTGTACCAAATCGCAGTTGCCCTTGATGCTAATCTCAAGGAAGCCCCAAATAAGTCATAGGAAGAGAAGTAGTCTTGCATCCGAGAGTTTCGACCAACTCTCGCATATTACAAACATCTCCAATCGGCACCATCTCAGATTTGTCATAGTTCACCTATAAGCCTGACATAGCTTTGAAATAGAAAAATAAGGCCTTCAGAGCTCGCACCTGGTTTGGATCAACTTCACATAGGACAAGCGTATCATCTGCAAACAAATGAGATATGTTAGTAAATCCTCATGCAGGGGTTCCAACTAGAAACCCACTTGTAACACCATTATCCACCAAAGCCGAGAGCATCCTACTTAGCGCTTCCATGGCGATAACAAACAACAAAGGAAATAACGGATAGCCTTGTATCAAACCACGAGAGCTTAGAAAGAATCCTTCAGGACTACCACTGATTAGCATCGAGAATCTTGCAGTAGTTATACACCACCTAATCTAAAACCTCCATCTTTCTCCAAAACCACACCTATCGAGTAAATATAGAAGAAAATCTCAATTAACGTGGTCGTGCGCCTTTTCCATATCAAGTTTGCACAAGATCCCTGTACTTCCTGTTTTCATTTTGCTATCGATACATTCATTGGTTATAAGAACAATATCAAAGATTTGTCTGCCTTTTACAAAGGCATTCTGAGGCTTGGTGATAATCTTCCCAATAACTTCACTTAGGTGATTAGCAAGCACTTTCAAATAATCTTATAAACCCCGCTCACTAAGCTAATAGGCCGAAAGTCCTTGATTTTCATAACCCCCACATTTTTGGGAATTAGAGTAAGAAAGGTGTTATTGAGGATTTTTTCAAATTTCCCGACTGTGACAATTCCTAAAACACCTTCATAATATCTTCTTTAATCACCTTCCAACATTCTTGGAAGAAACCCATGGAGAACCCATCCAATCTGGGCGCTTTATCTTTAATCATTTTCCATATTATATTGACCACCTCTTCTTCCTCGAATGCCCACTCCAACCAAGCAACATCATTTGGTTCTATAATGTCAAAGGCTAGACCATCAAGATTAGGTCTCCAATCCTCCTGCTCCATGAGTAGGTTCTCATAGAAGTCGACAATATGATTTTAATAACCTCATCCTCTGTGCATTCAATTCCATCAATCCTTAACACCACAATGTTGTTATTCCTTCGATAAGAGTTTACAACTCTATGAAAAAGTTTTGTGCTACGGTCTCATTCCCTTAATCATAATGCTCTTGATTTTTGTCGCGAAGATACTTCCTCTTGTAAAATCACCTGCTCAAGATCTGATACTAGTGAAGTCTTTTGCACTAGTTCTTCCTGAGTGAGTAACCTTCCCTTTTGCACCCTCTCTAATGCCTGAATATCCCTCAATATGGCAATCTAATTCTCCCCTAGGTTGTCGAAAGACTGAGTATTCAATAACAGGCCACTCTTTAAAGCTTTCAACTTGCTTGCAAAGATGAAACTAGGAAATCCATAGTACTGGTAGGAAGTCTACCATTATTTAACTATATCCTCAAAACCTTCCAACTTCAACCACATATTCTCAAATTTAAAATATCGACGTCCACTCCGAAGTCCTCCACAATCGAGCAAGATATGCCAGATCCGAAGATATTCGATCCAAACGCTTTTGCCACACATCTGGAAAATGGCTTTCTAGTTTGGGAGAAATAAGGAAACGATCCAATCTAGACCAACTCTGATTATTTGACAATGTAGTTGGGCCCTCGGCAAGCGGTAGATCCACCAAATCAAGTCAAAGATACACTCAGAGAATTCCAAACTAGCGTGCCTCACTCTTCTATTTTCAAAATTTTCACTTGAAAATCTAACAATGTTGAAGTCACCACTAATACACCACAGAATCTCCTACCAACTGTATAGCCCTGCTAGTTCTTCCCACAGAAGTCATTTGTTGGTATCAAGATTTGGACCATAGACAGCTGCAAAAGCTCACAAAAAATTATCAAAAATACATTTAAACAAACCCGCTACCGTGTATCTTCCAATGTAGTCCTCCACTTTGTCCACCACCCACCTATCCCACATCACTATAACACTGCCTGACGCCCTTGAAGATGCCATATAAACTCAATCCACATGAGTGCCACTCCGTATCTGAATACGCTTATTTGCATCATTGAGTCCCTGTACGTTCCAAGACACAATCCTTGCCTTCATTGGAGAACAGCCGGCCCCTTTCCTTTCGCCTGGAAGGACCCTCCGGATTCATAGATCATTCCAACCGTTAAAGTTCCTTAACTTGCTTTGATTCCCCACGACACTTAAGACTTGTGACCCGTTTCAATGGTTGTTAGTAAAGCCATGAATTGTTCTTCATATCCATACATCAAATTCCCATTATTTGTTAAATCCCTTTACCATATGCATGACCCAATCTGACCCTTGATCTGAGAAGAAGTAACTCAAAGGATTGGGGTTCTAAAACTCCTTAATATCCTCCAACCCCTAAGATGATTCCAAAAAGTAAGGCTCGTCCTCCACCGAATGCATTAAATCTTCAAAATCATCGTCAGTATATCAAGGTAGTCATCGGGCTGTATAGGTAGTTTCACCGGCCGTAAAAGCACTTCCCCACCCCTTATCGGCGATTTCTGGGTTTCCACTATGGTAGAAAGTTTTTATCAAATTCCAAAATCGCATTCTTAGCACATTGTACCATTGGACTGACGTCGAAATTCATCGCCGCCACCATCGGGGCCATTTGAGTGCCACCCACGTGTTTCTCCCTCGTCGGCACAGACTCTAGCATGATGCTGAGATTCTGAAGTTGCAAATCGCAACTTAAGGTGCGGGTAGGGTTTGGTACCAATGGGCTGGACATGACCCACACCCTGAACCACTGGATGAAGCCAAAAGGCTCACGTCCCATTGTTGGGCCTTGGGCTGCACGGGCCCAATCCCAATGTTCGATCTGGCCCCTCCAGAAGCACCCCTGGGAGATTTATTCTTGTCGTGGTCAGGTTGTTAGGCCTTGAGCACATTGTTGGCTAGGGTGCAAAAAAAGTTGGCTGCCACAAATTCCCAACTTGATATGTCCACTTTAACCTAAGAAAATGTAAACCAACCAGCCCACCTGAGTGAGAAATTATTACTAGCAGTCTAGCCTTGACATGGAAAAATGGGGCTTGTGATAGCCCATTTGTGGCACAACCACAACTTAATATGTTATTTCCCTTTCTCTTTCTCCTCCTTCATTCTGTAATGGTTGTGTTCTATTTTTTTTGGGGGGAAGAGGGTGTAATGCTGCTGCAAGCATCCTCATGGCCACAAATTTGTGGGGTATGGAGCTGTGGTTGGAGGGTTGGGGGTATTTTGGATTGAGATTCCCAAATAAGTTGCTCACAATCCTCAAAGCTTGTTGTTGTTGTTCCTAAACAGCTTGTTGCTTAATTTTGCTTTATTTGGCATCGATTAGGGGTTTTTCAATCCAAAGGTCAGTATCAATTCTGACTGAAAGCCAACCGAACTGACTTGTGCACATTAGTATGGCATGGTCAACCAGAATATGCATATGGTGATGAAGATTGCAAGAACAGATATTGATGTAAGACCCTCCTTTTATGTAGTAAAATTTATTGAAAAAATACAGGAACTTGAGTATATGCAAGGGAAAAATAGTTTTCTTAAACAGCCAGAAACTACAACTTAATGTTTTACAAAATATTTTAGAAAATGGCAAACAAAGCAAAAATCCAGTAAAAGAGCATGCTTAAGTTTGTTCTAGGTAAACTGAACAACCTCCAAAATACTTCTGCATCTATTCAATCAAATAGACTACATAATGCAAAGTGCTAAAGCTTTCCAAATATGTATTTTGATTGATCTCATTGGCATCCAAGAGAGTTTCCATCATGTATTGGTTCAAATGATGCGTGATCTTATGTAGTATCAAGCATACCATTTATTTTTAACAATGCATCCCAGCATTTTGCCCTTCCTATTTGCAATTATACACATATTGAAATAGCTAAAATCAATCTTTGAACAGTTAAAATAGTTTAACAACAATTTTTTTTTTTTTATAAGTAGTTTAACAAACAAAATATACAATATCATCACTACCTCCAAGACCTCAAACCCTTGCTCTTGCGCACAAGCATAGATAGCTGCAGACTTCCCACTCTGCAACACAAGAGAAACAACTTTAACCACCCATATAAAACAAAGTATTTGTGGAGAACTACCGTGCAATTTGACATGATTTATGTAAGAATACTGCTACATCCACAAAAGAATTACAATTAATTCCACAAACTGATATGACTTCATTCGAACCATTAGATTTATAAAAGTAACTTTATAATCAGACGAACCACATCAGTTTGTGGGATTGTTTTTGTAATCCCTTTGTGGTTAGAGTATTTTCCTTTATGTAATACTCTACCATGCAATATCATAACCTTCTTGAACATTACAAAAAAGAGGTCTATTTGTAAATTATGCAAATTTGCAAACATTATAGAATAAGTCTCGAGTTTCATTGGCACATTCAATTGAAAAGCCACTAAAGAGTTAATTAACAACAAAGCATACTGACACAAGCATAAAATAAAAACGTAATACCAGTCCAAAGGCAAGGTAGTGCAAACTAACCTTTTTTTTATCGGTAAAAAAAATTTTATTGATCAAAAGAGTAGGCAAGAGCCCAAGTATATGGGAAATACAAGAGCAACACCTAAGCATAGTAGTTTAGCTATACAAGGAATAGTGCAAACTAACTGAAAAAACCACATCTGATTGTCTCCTTAACTGGAAATTCAATACTAAATTCTAGAACTTCCTTCAATGATTCCTAAAAGAAGAAAACAGTATGGCACGTGCAGTGACTTCCATCAAAGAGAGTTCTCTATCAGTGATATCAATATTATTAGCCATCACACCTGATAAGGAGTCATTAAGGTCTGGTTTGGATAGCAAAATCCTCCCAACTCATTCCATCTCATCTCAACTTTTTTCTCTCCTTTCCCAAAACCCCATAATACATATTAACTCCAACCATATTCCTACTATTACAAATCATTTTACTACTATTCACAAATCATCTCATCTCATTATCCAAACGAGGCTTAGATCCCCTAGATAAAGAAGAAGCAGGCCCAACAGATCATCACGTGGCAAGTCTGCCAACTCAAAAGAACCATACACATTCTCTCAACACTCGTGTAACATTTTTCCCACATAGCAGCACTTGGTTCTACATTTATAGCATCTTACTGACCATTTAAGAGTACTGAACACATACACAGACAAAAGAAATGAGAAACTAACTACCCAAAAAGTTTCTTGCCTGAACATCGTCTCAATTGAACAAATCTTTTTCCCAGAAAATTGGAATGAAAATTAATGTTTTACAAAAACTGAGTAATTACATTTTCTTTGATGGTGAGGCAAGGCTCTTCAAACCCACCTCTGGGGAGTAAAACCCCAGATAACAACCTTTCCCACCAGAACCTTATATGAGGTAATCTAGAAAACCCAAGATGTCTAAAAGTTTACAGCGCATCCCATGTCCGCCCTTTGACCACTAGACTGCACATTGACAGGTTAATTTTAAAGAACTATACAGATAAGTCTTATCTATTACCTAAAAAGTTCCAAGACTGAATGGACGTTGTTCCAGACACCCGGTGCCTATAAAAAAAAAAAAAGTTCCAAGACTGATCAAACTATTTGTGAGCATAACGGCTTGAGATTGTTGGGTAGCTATTTGTATATCAATAAGATCCTTTTTTTAAAGGTACCAACAATTGTAGGCTGGTTGTCAACCTCCAGCAACGCTACACCTTTATCTGTGCTACAAATAACCAACCCCTGGTCAAAATAAAGGCTTTGTTGATCTGAGTTGAGTTATTCCGTCTTCATGACCGAGATAAAACTATCTTTCTATAATTTCTTTGATGAAAAAGATTCCTGAGACCATGCAAGCTCAACATGTCTTAACCCAATTAACCCCAGAACCTTGTAACGCATCCCCATCACACAGATTAGGCAAATTATTGGCTTTTCATCAATGGTACATGGGCGACTACTTTCTAGAATTGGAAAGTAAGAAAAGATGAGAATAACAAGTGAACCACATACAAGGAAACTTCAAATCAATATTACCAAGAGAACCTGCCAACAGATAGCCAAAACCTAAACCAAAACCAATTTGGATGCATCTTGAGATATGATAAAGGAAATAAGGTTCTTGATGAATGTGGTTATGATGGTTCTATATGCAACTTAAAATACAATTATAAAAATTTACAATCATCATGTAAATCAAACATAAGGTGTGCTAAAAAGAAATATATCTGTATATACCCCAACTGGCCCTGTAACTAAGAGAACATTCTTTAGAGTATCCTCTTCATCTATGTCTTCTGAATCAGAGTCCTTGTAAGAACAGTAATAGTCATCATCTTCCACGACACGTTGACCACTAACAGTCTCATCTTTGCTGGTGTGAGAGCCTTTTGCACGCCAAAGCCGTAGCCAATCACTCAAAAACCTCACAGCTTCATCATTACCACATACCTACCCGATGACCAGTAAAACATAGTCGTTAAAACTGAAAGTCTATCATCTCATAAAAAACAAGATAAAAGAGAAAGATGCCAATCTACTTAGGATCATATTTTAATTATAAGTCAAAGATTCATTGATATGATAGAAGGGTGACAATTTCCTTGTCTACAGGAAATTATAAAATAATAACACCTAGCAATTAAATGGAAAGAGATCCAAAAATTTTAGAACTAAAGCTAGAAAGACAACAATGTACAACCATCCAGTGATACAAAGTTTGGAGGAAGAAAGTCCTAAGATCCACAACAGTTGTCTTACCATCTTTGAAGCAAAGGTCATTCTCTCTCCAAATGATTCATAAATTCAATATGAAGAAGATACAGATTCAAGATAACTCACCTCCATGGCCTTCTTGGGCTTGTACTTAGATGTCCATAAACTATCCTCAAGCTGATCATCAGAACCAGCATAGTATGACATCATCCTGCAATTGCAATGTAAATGAAATTGGTTTTCTTTTTTTCTTTTTTTGAAGGGAGGAGGGGGGGGGGATGAAATGGATATCAATATGCAGGAATTCCATCTAAAAATTACGTACAATGATTAGAAAACTCTTATGCCCTAAGTTGGTTAGAGAAATGCTAATGTCATTCATTTCCATTATGTTAAGTTGATCAAGCAAGTGATATCGAGAAATAATGGATAAAAAGGAGAGAAGTGATGGAACTATTAAAGACCCAACCATTGATCCAAAAGCCCTAGGATTATTGGAAATTAATTTGATTAAACTTTTAACATTCAGGATCATAACTTTCCACCAAGCTTCCGAATCCAACGTCCATAGCGGCCCACTATATCAACACTGACCCAGTGGTGGCCCTTGCCCTTTTGGTGGTTTCACTCATCTATCAATATTCAATGACTCGACACTATGCCCATATACAGTACCAAGAAATTTTAATCCAGTCTAGGGGAGAGCTCGGTCCGATTCGGTCGATCCTGGGGGAGTTTACCGGACCGGACCGGAACTATTCGGTCCAGGGTTTTCCCACCCTGGACCGGACTGAGAAACCCTAGGACCGGACCAAACCGGTCCATTTCAATATGGACCGGTCCGGTCGGTCTATTCGATCCATTCTAAAATACATTATACTATTATAAATATACACATATACAATATACTATATTTATACTATAAGTTTATAACTATTAACTCTTATAATATGTTAATAAATTAAATTAATACAATATATACTAAATTATTAATATGGTATATTTAGTAAATTAGTTTTAATGTATAATTATTATTCTTAATGTATGAGTTAATTAAATAATATATAATATATTTAAAATATATATAAGGCAGGTCTGGTCCGGTCTGGGGTGGAAAAGATCCAGACTGGGACCAGGACCGGGACCGAACCTACCCAGTCCAAGAATTTTGGACCAGGACCGACCAGGACCCGTCTTGGTTCGGTCCGGTCCGGTCAGTTTGGCCGGCTGGACCGGCCAACGCTCTCTCCTAATCCAGCCCATAAGTCGCCCCCTCTGTGACTTGAACTCATGACAGGGAACCTATCTTTAATGCTAACTGTTAAAGACCTAAACATTAATCCAAAAGTCCTAGGACTATTGAATACTAATTTGATTAATTCTTTAACCGTCGGGATCATAACAAGAATGTTCAAAGACAAGAACAAATGACGGCACTTAATTCCCATGCCTCCTTGAAGCGGTAGAATAAACTCGTGAGTATGCTTAATAATGAAATATCTTCATTAGTAATGACAGTAATGAAAAATCTGTGAAGACTACAGCAGCTTTAGCAGCATTTTTTTTAACAAGTAAAAATACTGCTTTTATCGAAACACACTTGGGGCTCAACCCAAGTTTAGCTGCATTTACAATACACTTTAGGAGCATTTGCAACAATCAATGATTATAAAATTCAAGAAATTTGAATGAACACAAAAAAATATGGATTAAAAATTTCATGTTTATATAAACCAGAGATTAAGCATATATATGTATATATATATTTTATGACAGGGAACCACCCAATGGCATAGCCCTTAGGACTCATCCATAGAACCTAAACTCTGGGGAGAGACTAGCATAGCACACTGCCATGGCCTCCAACATAAATTGCAGTTTGATCCCAAGGGGAATCGAACCTATGACATGAGGCTCATGCATACAAGTTCGCCCTTACCACTTGGGAAACCCACTGGTGAGTGAGATTAAGCATATATTAAGTCCATGCATAATTGGGTATAAATTTTTTACCTCTCCTGAAGAAATCTACTTTGCTGCTCAGTATCTGATTTTCTTAGACAGCCCATATGCCTAAAAAATAAACCAACTTTATCCAACTCATGGTCCTGACAGTAATTCATAAAGATGACATAAAAATCACTACATAATACATAGAAACACTATATAAGCAATTCAGAAATGGGGACAATTAATTCTTTGGAGAAAAGAAGAGATTAAAAGAAAGAACAGGTAAATAGAGATTAATGATGCACTGCATACCACTTCAGGTGAATGTTCTTGTTGACTAATACACTGATCAGAAGAAACTTCATTCTGTAAGGTTGATGCATCGCAGGGATGTATAAAGATGGGAAGCTGATCAATATGTAAGCACTCAACAGAGCCTTCATAAACTGACGAAGATTTGTTTTCTAGACCATGATTGGCATTACTAAATGCCTCCTCGCAAAATGCCCAGTTTCTCCAGTCAATATATGCTGTATCTTCCTGCAAAGCAGAAGTTTTAAGTTTCAACTTAGGTGAGAGGACGTTTAGACATTATTATTTAGTAAGTGATGCAATTGTTCTATTTAGGTTAAAAATTGTAAACTTGGAAGTCGCATACTTGAGTTGTTTCATATATGTGAATTGGGCCACACGTAATTCCTTTATCCCTTCTCTCAAACAAGCAACAACTACCCTCCACCTCAATCACCTCTTGATTACTCCTACCCGCTTTCCGAGATGTGAAAAAAGGATGCATTTGCTTCCCTACAGACATCCGTGAATTTTCCTGATCAAACACAGAAGAAAGACACTTAGAGCTACACATTTAACATTATAGGTCCCAGACATGAAGTAAAACAATCCCAAGTGAAAATGAATTAAGAGAATCAAGCCAAAAGTTTTTGTGTAGCCAAAATTTCCAAGATCAACACAAATAAACAAAGTGAAAATAACGCGACTGCTAAGCAGCTTATATTCTTTACATGGTATTTTATCTTCCGCTTTTGGATAATTAATTCATGATTGATTTTTAGCACGAGTTAAAAAAAAAACACATGATGACAAAGAACATATCTAACGGTCAAGATCCTAAAATATGAGCTGAATCCACCTATCAAATAAAAATTGGGAACAACATAAATATAAAAAAGACATAACGCAAGGTCACTGACCTCAGCTGACATCTTTGCCTCTAAGCGCAGATCAGGCATTGGCGGCGATGCATCTTCACACTTTTTTAAATTAGTCAATGTTTTCTTGGGTGTAGTATTCACCAGTCGTTTCTCCTTCATCTTGGAACAAATATTTTCAGTAAGCAGGCAGATCATTAGACACACAAAAAACAAGCACCTCGCTAAAATTTTTCACACTTGATTTGCAATATTAGTAGCAGCATGACATTATGCATACAAATATCCACATAATTCACCTTCTTAGGAGCTATACGTTGAGGCATTGCTTTCCCTTTGGGCTTCCTCTTCTTCTTGCTTTGACTCCCACAGTATTCCTCGTCCTCACTGCCCTCATCATCACAACAACCCTTCTCATGCTTCTGATCGCCGTTCTCTTCGTGTTCTGGGGGTCTCTGCGGGAACAGCGTGGACTGAACCAACCTCCGGCGAACACAGCGCCGCACGGTTGACCGGGAATCGCCGGGACTAAGCTCCATTGCAGCCATTGGCTCGTCTTTATCATCCGATTTGTCCATTAAAAATGCGGAGGATTGGTGAGCTAGGATTTAGGGAATTGGAAATTAGGGTTTTAGGGAAGGAATTGGGGATTTTGGAGAGGGTTTGTAACGGGACCTAATCTACAGCGTGGGAAACAGATCAGGAAGCACGACAAAGAGAAGTAGAGACTAGATTTGTTCCCGCCTTTGGAAGAGTATTTTCTTTTTTTTTTCTTTTTTTTTTATTTTGGGAGAGTCCAGTCTTTTTCACTTTTAACGGAAAAAACATATTTATAATATGGAAGGTAAGTGCCCCTAATTCTTTTGAAAAAAAAAATAAATATAAATTTTATATAATTAAAAATTAAATTTTTAATAATAAATTTTACTATTTCTTAAAAGAATTACACATCGCTTATATACTCGATAGTTTATTTTAATAAAAAGTGATTATTTTACTATTTCTTAAAAGAATTATATATCGCTTAAATACTATATGATATATGATATGATGATAGTTTGATTCAACGATGTAGAGATTTTATAAAAAAGAAAAAATATATATAAATCAATATAACTTTATTGATCTATTAAATTTAATTTATACTTAAAATAATTTTCTGCTTCACCATACCGATACACTCGATTTATTTTTATTCATTTTAAGTCTTCAAAGATAATACTGATAATTTGACAATAATTGCAATAAATGATGTAGTTTTGTTGTAATTAACTAACCATGAAGATCCAAATCCCCTCGTAACAAATAACAAATGTACAAGTAATCAATTTCATGCAATTCGTCTTCAAGCCAAAGTTTGGGTAAATCTTCTGAAATATTTAAAGTGATATAAGGGCACCAATAAAATCTTTAAAGTTTAAGGCTCCGTCGGCTTGTCAAATTTATTTTACTTTTGCTCGATTCAGTTTAATTTTAAATTAAATTTTAATATTTAAATATTTAATTTTTAAATTATTGAATTCATCTTAACTCAAAATTTTTTTTATACAGATAACTCAAAACTTTTTTCAATTCAATACTTATTTATTTATACACAAGACTCGTAACGTTTTTTAACTTCATATAAATACATTTAAAATTATTTTAACATGTAAATACATATAAATTCATTTTAAGTGGATCTCACAAAACTTACTTTATTATTTTAATTTATTATTATTTATAAATAATTCAACTCAATATTCAAACGCAACCAGATTTTAGTATTGTTGTTGATATTGTTTTTTGAAAAATAATACACCCACATTAGTTTGCACAACAATTTGCGCAATAAACTTGCCTGTCACTTTTTCTTTTTTCCTCAAAGAAGCAGAAGGGGCTTGGTGAGTGGAGTAAAAAAAATTTTGTTTCTCTACAAATCCATTCGGCCTCCTCTTGTGCTATTCATTCAAAGTTCAAACCCAAAATTGGCCACCACCATCGGCACAGGTGCTATAGATAAGTCTCTATAATGTTATTGTTCTCTCTCTTTAACAAAATATTTGTTTCAACTATTACCATCTACATTGGCAATGTAGAGACTTCCCTCTCTAAATAGAACTTCGATGAGCTCCAATCCCACTTCTTCTTTGCCCCATACCAGTAAGTCTCTAGCCAAACTCCACAATATATCCATCATCTATATAAAAGGAAAAAAAAGTTACTTTAGACCATAAAAGGGTCCAAAATGATTTCTTGCCATTTCGAGAGAATAAATCATATTTACATTGATATAATCCTACCGAACAAAATCATGGATTTACCTTATCAGACTAGATTCAAGTAATGCTTATCTCTAATACATACTCTCTTTAGTGTTTTTTTTCTATTGATTTTTTAGAATTTATTTAGCATAATTTTTATAAGGACAATGGAGATGTTTAGAATATGGATATTTTACATATGCTTCAGAGCAACCTTTTTAGGAAAAAAAGACAAGGTCACACCAAGCAAAACTAATGATTACTGGTATATAGAAAGCTGAATAATTGTTCTCTTGCTTCAAAAGTAGTACAAAGTGGTTTTTCTGATCAGATTATAATAGATTACTGAGTTAATTAATTTGTAGTGGAAAAATGGGGGTTGTATATTTGTTTTTCATGCGGTGAACTTAATGAATAGAACTCATTGACCAATTAATTATACACATTCAGATAAACATCACATCTAGGGACGATCAAAACAAGACAAAAAAAAAACACAAAGAACAAGAAAAATGATGAATTTCAACTAAAACAACTTGAAATTTGTACCGATGAAGCTTTTGATTAACCTGTGTTAATAGATCATTAGTTCTTACTTATCAAAAAATAGATTATTAGTTTTTTCTTTTTTTTATCATGACTTGTTTCCACAAATTATTATTATTTTTCATAATATATTGCTATGTTTTTGTGCCTTTCTTTTTGATAGGTCATTATTGTATAAAACATAATCTTTTATCCTTTTCTTTTGCCGTTAAAGTTCTTCTTTTTTATTTTTATATTTGTGTACGATTTTGTTGGTACAAAATGTTGTTCTAGCTTTTTGTCCTCAGTGAGTATGTAATATGCTTCTATTTTTTATTTTTTATTTCTTATTTCTTATTAATTTGTTCTATCAATAATGGGACTGCCTGAATTATTGAAGATATAAAACCTGAATTTATGTTTGGTTTATTTCCTAAACATTGGAAGTATTTAAAGTGTTAACTATATTGTTTTCTTCTTTTTTATAATTATAAAATTGATATATTTCTAACCATATCGAACCATTCTAGTTTCATAATGTGTGGTGATGATTACAACATTTTTCTATTATTTTTCAAGAGGCCACAGTAGTTTTTGGGGATGGTTACAATTTAGTTCCACTACGAAAACTCATAAGTTTCGGCCATGAAAAATCACTGACCACCACTACCATAAGTCGATAGTGACCTCTACGTACGCCAAACTCTTTTCCCCTTCCTTTTATCTAAAATCCACCACTATGCAGCTCCACTCTCGAGGACGTACACCCACAAGTTGCTCTCCCAACATTGCCAAAATGAAACAAACATTGCCCTACATCTCATCATCCACTACAAGTTTGTAAATTTTATTTTTACATATATATTTCAAAGATTTTTGGGGAATATTTGGTTAATGATATGATAAATTTACATTATCCAAAAAGAATTTTGTGGGCTGAAATTTTCATGTGTTAAATATTGCCATAAGCCTTTACCTTGGTAATTAATTATTGCATAACCTAGTAAAAAAAGACCTAGCCATTTTTTTTAATATCACATATAGTTAGATGTGAAGTGTTTTTTAATATAAATATTTATTATTTTATGAATGCAATAAATGGACTCGTGTATCTCACATGCGAATAATGAGGGTGATATTATGGAAAGTGATAGTAGAAATAAGGGGCGTGAAATCGTGGAAAAACTAAAAGTTTGAATGTGTTTTGATTAAAAAGAAAAAGTAAGATCATACTACATGAAATATGCAAAATAGGTGGGGTTTGGGATCGACCGTGATAGAGGGGTGTTCATATGGACTGAATGTACATGCCTTCCTCCGGGGTGTCAGGATGAGTTATTATGCATTGGGACATGAGAGTAGTGAAAAAAGTGGATGAACACATTGGTAGATACACAGTGACTTGTTTATTCAATGTGTCACTGATAATTTTATGTGGGCTTTTACAGGTGTGTACAGGCCCAATGTTGATGTTGATCAACGGATTCTATGGGAAGAACTAGCAAGGTTGCATATTGTGTAGAATGTCCCGTGGTGCATAAGAGGTGACTTTAACATTGTCTGCTTCGCCTGTGAAACTTTTGGTAATAGAAGAGTGCGGCTTGCTAGTTTGGAATTCTCAGAATTTATTTTTGAGCTAAATTTGGTGGATCTACTGCTAGTAGAGGGCCCTACCACATGGTCTAATAATTAGATCTGGTCCAGGCTTGATTGTTTTCTTATCTCTCTGGAGTTGGAAAATAACTTTCCTGACATTTTATAGAAGCGTCTAGCTCGTTTATTTTCAAATCATTAGCCATTATTGTTAGACTGTGGTGGCCTTCAGAATGGAAAGTGATATTTTAAATTTGAAAATATGTGGTTGAGATCAAATGGTTTTGTTGAAAGGGTTGACCAGTGGTGGTCCTCTTATCAGTTTAATGGCTCTTTCAGTTACATATTCGCTAACAAGTTGAAAGCTTTAAAAAATTATCTGAAGCTGTGGAATTCACAATCCTTTGGTAACCTAGGGGAAAACAAGAATAGGATATGGAGGGATATTCAGAAACTCGATAGGTTACAAGAGGAAAGACCTTTCACTCAAGATGAGCAAAGGCAAAAGACTTTGTTGGCCGCAAATCTTGAACGTGTGATTCTCAAGGAAGAAATCTTTTGGCGGCAAAAATCAAAAACTTTGTGGCTACAAGAAAGGGATCGGTATACGAAGTTTTTTCACAGTATTGCCAACTCGCACCGTAGGAATAACAATATTGATGTGCTTAAGATTAATGGTGTGGAAAGCAAAGATTTTAGGGCTATCCACAATCACATTGTCAACTTCTATGAGAACTTGTTGATGGAGCAAGAGGATTGGAGACCTAACTTAGATGGCCTCGCGTTCGATTTTATTGCTCCAGATGATGTGGCATGGTTAGAGAGAACGTTTGAGGAAGATAAGGTTTTCAAAGTCATTCAAAAAATGGTCAAAGACAAAGCACCAGGATCAAATGGTTTCTCGATGGGTTTCTTTTAAGATTGTTAGGAAGTAATCAATGAAGATATTATGAAGGTGGTCCAGGAGTTGTACTTTAGTCTATTATTAGAAAAAAGCCTCAACTCCACCTTCTTGGCACTCATTCCTAAAAAAGTGAGAGCCATAGATATCAAAGACTTCCGACCTGTTAGTTTGGTTGGTGGGGTGTATAAGATTATCTCAAAAGTGCTAGCTAACCGTCTCGGTGAGGTCGTTGGGAAACTTATCACTAATCCCCATAATGCTTTTGTGAAAGGTAGACAAATTCTTGATACTGTTCTTGTAGCAAATGAATGCATCAACAGTAAAATTAAAAGATGGTGGTAAAGGAATCCTATGCAAACTAGATATGGAAAAAAGCTTATGACCACGTCAATTGAGACTTTCTTTTATATCTTTTTGGCTGATGTAGCTTTGGAGAACAATGGAGGTCTTGGATAAAGTGGTACATTTTCACCCCAAGATTCTTGGTCCTGATAAATGGGTGTCCATAAGGTTTTTTTCCTAACTCTCGCGGCTTGAGACAAGGCAATCCCTTATCCCCTCTGCTTTTCGTCCTGGTTATGGAAGCTCTTAGTAGGATGATGTCGACCTTGGTGGATAATGGTTTGGTAAGCGAGTTTCCTATTGGAACACTAGTTAGAGGTTTTGCTAATATTTCACATTTGCTGTTTGCAGATGACACACTCGTCCTTTGCAACGCAGAGCTAGGCCAGGTGCGAGCTCTAAGGGCGCTCCTTCTCTGTTTTGAAGCAGTGTCAGGGCTGAAAGTGAATTACAACAAATCTGAGATGATTTCCATTGGTAACGTGCATAATTTGCACGTATTGGCTGGTTCTCTTGGGTGCAAGATTTCCTCACTTCCTTTCACATATATGGGCCTTCCGTTAGGTTCACCTTCAAGGGATGCCAGAATTTGGAATATAATATTGGAAATAACGGAAAGAAAACTAGCGGGTTGGAAGTGGATTTATTTGTCTAAAGGAGACCACGTCACTCTTATCAAGAACACTCTTTCTAATTTACCCACTTATTTTTTTTTATCTCTTTATCCAATTCCAGCTATGGTGGTAGCTCGCCTTGAAAAGTTTCAACGAGATTTTTTGTGGGGGGGCTTGGGAGAGGATTTCAAGTTTAATTTGGTCAAATGGGAGAATGTGTTCCGCCCTCTATCGGAAGGAGGCTTGGATATTCGTAACTTGAGGATGTTTAATGAACATTGTTTGGTAAATGGTCGTGGAGGTACCATAAAGAACTAGAAGCTCTATGGAGAATAGTGATTAACCACAAATATAGGGAAGCTTGGGGAGGGTGGTGCTCCAAAGAAGTTAGGGGGCCAAGTGGCGTAGGGTTGTGGAAAAATATTAGAAGTGGTTAGTTTCTTTTTCAAAAACACTCCAGACTCCTTTGTGGTGTAGAATCTAGAATTAAATTTTGAAAGGACGCTTGGTGTGGGAATAGATCTGACTTGTTTCATTCTCTTTTTTAGGTTGCATGCGCAAAAAATGTCACTGTGGCTAAAGTTATGGATTCAGATGGAGGTCACCTTTTTTGGAATATCAACTTTCATCGAGCAGCACAAGATTGTGAGCTAAATGCATTTGTGGAATTCTATAGGCTCATCTACACCCAAAGACCAAATCTCCACAATCAAGATGGGCTATGGTGGACCTCTGCAGAGAGAGGGACTTTCATAGTCCGTTCTTTCTATAAGGTGCTTAATCAAGGTCTGGAAGCTTAGTTCTCGTGGAGGAAAATTAGGCGCCACAAAGCTCCTCCGAAAGCGGCCTTCTTTATCTGGATAGTTTCGCTAGGAAAGATCCTCACTACGGACAATTTGAGACAAAGGAGAATTATCATCACAAATTGGTGTTGCATGTGTCGTAATAGGAGAGAGTCGACTAACCATCTCCTTTTACATTGCGAGACAACAAGAGTTCTTTGGAACAAAATTTCAGAAGATTGGAATTAGCTTGGGTTATGCTAGAGTTCGTTGTGGCAACAATTACTTGTTGGATTTCCATAAGGGGTGAATGACAAATCATTGCTATATGGAAGATGATTCTCATCTGTATCATGTGGTGCCTTTGGCTTGAGCGTAACGGGCAGACATTCGAAAACAAAGTGAGATCTAATGAGGAGCTGTTAGCTTTATTTTTTAGAACCTTTTGAACTTGGTCCATTGCCATTAATTTTAATGGCATGGACCTGCACGATTTCCTTACATCCAATTTGCCTATTTGAAAGGTCATGGTATTTCTTGTAATTGGCTTCTGCCATTGTTTTAATGAAATTTTACTTATAAAAAAAAAGAATATAGAGATTTTTGAATGGTTGTTTGAAGCGTGATTTGATTGTATGAGTGGTCGATCTTCAAATGCAATAATCACTAATCAAGATAAGGCAATGCAAAATTCAATAGCAATAGTCTTTCTAACATCCAAACCCAGATTCTATTTTATGACATATTATGAAAAAATTGTCGAAAAAATTTAGGGCATGCATTTAGTATGAAGCTATCAAGAATTGTTTATAAAAGTGTATATATGGCTCTTTAATTTGTGATGAGTTTGAGGAACTTTGGTAGATACTGCTTACGGTTTATGATCTCCATGAAAATGCATGGTTGACTTCACTATATTCTGAGAAGCATCTCTAGCTACCAGCCTATGTTAAAACCACTTTCTGAACTAGTATGTCTACAACATAGCGAGTTGAAAGTATGAATGCATTTTTTTTTAATGGATATGTAAATTCTAAAATAACTTTAAAACAATTTGTTGAATAACATGATAATGCCTTAAGACGATATGTTGAGAATGAGGCAGTTACTGATTTTAGTTCCTTCAACACTTAATTTCCATACATTATCTATATACCATTAGAGGCAACCACAAGAAGTTTATACCAACACAAAATTCAAATAAGTTAAAGAAAAGTTTTGAATATTTTTATACTATTGTGCTAATTTGATTAGCTTAGAAGATGGACTATATATCTATCGTGTGGCCAATTTAATGGGGATGAGTTTGAACTAAAATGTACTTGTCTGTTAGTTTGGATTCAAAGGGGTAGTATGTAGACATACTTTGCATGCCTTGACTTAAACAAAGACAAATTGTCCTCAAAATATATTCTTGATCGTCGGAGCCTTAGAGGAAAGATTTGTGACAAAGATATACACTTGTAAAGAACAATTATGAAATATTGAGGCACAACAATATGATAAGTTGGTTCGCAAGTTTTATGAAATAACATTAGCCGCACCATGTAGCGAACATGATTATAATAAGTTGATGGGTCATTTAGAACATACAAGCAGAAAGTAGAGAGTATATATAGCTGGCCACGATTTGTGATGGCAGAACAACTTCTCATTATCCTTCTAGTGGTTCAATAGGGGTAATAGTGATAAGGTGCTAAGCCTAATCAAGTCTGAAAGTAAAGGGAGACTACCATCAAAGAGAAAACAATTTACATTGTAAGAAAAAAAGGGCTTACAACTCAGTGAGTAAATAAGGTTACTCACGTGCTTTGTTGTGTTGGTTAAATCATATGTATGTCATTGTTTTTACATATGTCTCTAACATATTTTCTTTTTGGGTTATCAAAAATCTACTCAATTACCTGAACATGAGACTTTAACTCATCTCTCGCCTGATTTTAGTGCTTCATCGCTACATTATCAAAGATGGCAATATTATTGATTTTTTCCACAATATATCTTAATGTTTCTATTTTAATATATGCATATATCATTGTTTTTACATTTGCTTCTAACATTTATTCATCATGGGCAATCAATCATTTATTCAATTATATGAACATGAGACCCAGACTTATCTCCTGTATGATTTTAGTGCTCCATCAATTGCACAATCAAGAATTTTGGTATTATTTTTTTTTTTCACATATATTATAGTTTTCTATTTTAACATCTTTTTATTTTGTGTTTTATAAATACAACCTCGTGCATCTTCGCTTTTGAATGAGGGCACTCCCTATTTTCCAATTAGCCAAAATGTAGATATAGACATTTGTGAGTATTTTTAGATATATTTTTTATATTTATTTTTTAGCTAAATAAAAATAAAGCTTACGTCATGTTGATATTTGATTACATTTAATATAGATTTGGGACTTTAATGATATTGTTATCCTCATTACTGATTAAAGTAGAAGATTTTGTATTTTGTGGCCATTTTGAGACTTTGTGATGGTTTGACAATGTGGGACTTGGCCAAATTGTCCATGGTTATGATGGAGGGGAGGAACTTGTATTTTGTGGAAGTTGTAAATGTTGTGAAGTTGGTGTACTATGTTGGAAAAATGTGTATTTTGAACAACTTGTAATACTAGTTTAATAGACTTTGTCAGGTGGGAGTACTTGCATTTTTTTACTATATAGTTCTTGTATGTGTATTTTTTGGCTTTCATCGAAGATGTTATTAAATGATTGTAAACCATTTAAATTACAGGTTTCTCTATGATTTGGGTTTCCCAAATATACCGTGGGATGGATGGATGACTACATCCAGAGAGCAAATCTCCATTTTGGATTTTTGTCATTCTTTCAAATTGAGATTGTGTTGGGAAAGTCGGAAAAACCTGACTCTCTGATAGATACTGTTGCCACAACTGCACCAGAGGAGTGATCATTAGAAAGTCCCCGAGCAGGGACGCACGGTACTCCCATCGTATCAGAAGTGAATTATGCTAGTGCCATCTTAACAACACAATTCAGAAGAAAAATTTAAAATACTTTATAAGCATATGTTGTCGAGACTTTATTAAACACAATTCATGTAACTTACACTCAAAATACTTCTTACACGCACAATAGCACAATTCAAAATTGTGAACAACACAACTCGAGATAACATCAATGTACATTTGTTTGTAATAAACTTACAATGATTTTTCACAAGTACAAATAAGGAAAAAATTCATGACACACAAAGTGCTACTCTATATTTATTGTTTTTTGTACTTTCTCTTTTAAATTCTACTTCACATTAGATTGGTTCGATTTCTATTGCCAACTTCATACTGTTTTGCTTGTTGCTATTAGCTTGCCAAGGCTTAATGGGATGAGCTTTTGCAGGTCATTTTCTATTTGCAATCAGCTTCTCTAGTACTTCAATGCACTTTTTGAGTTGAATCTTACCTGAAAAAAGAATAAGAAACAGTTTATTAACTAGAATTTAAGGCACAATACACTTTAGAAACCTTTGGAATCGAGTTCCAATTGTAAAATTGAAATGGAAAGAAAGTGCAGCAAACTTCATTTTTGTAACTAAAACTAAAAAAGGAACAAGAAGAAAGAAACTATGACAATAACAATCAATAGCCTTAACAAAAGTCACTTAGAGAGAATAGCCAAATGCAGTAGCCTTCATTTTTTGCTCGACAGGTAAAACAAAGTGCAGTAGAAGTTTTAGCTAACTTAAAATCATGATAAATTTGTAGCCATTCATTCAAAAGCAAAATAGACTCATCACTCTACAAGTGAAACCCAATCAGAGTTATGTCTAGGACTTACTGTTTCCTGGCCAAAGTTAAATCTAGAGCTACATCAAAGCTGGAATTTATAAATAACTGTCACACTTAAAGTCACAACATGTGAAGCAACATTAAAAGCAATATCACAACTTCAATCAGTGTTAAAACTTAAAAAGTTAACTAAAATACAAGTTCCATATAGTCAAAATTAACAAAGGCTACAAAGCAAACTCCATTTAAGAGATACTAGCAGTACTCATTCACTATATTGATCATAAAAGTCAAATGCATTATATGTTTTCTTATAGCGAATATTGTATTAAATATATGAGGCATGAGTACAAATTAACATTTTACTCATTATGCAGAGAGTCTTGAAAAAAGAAGTTACTCAATAGAAGCTTAACTGAACTGACCTACATATATCATCTATTTCCATATACTTTCAAATCCCACAAATCAGATTTGCATAAAACTATAAACAAACTGATTCATAGTTTTATTCTCTATTATTTTGCATTAATTTTTGTAGCTACCAAGCAAAAGGTAACCCCCAAATCAAACCTAGATTAGAAAAAATACAAACCCAACAGAACTAGCTTTACTGAACTAGGTTGTTGGTATCACAGCACTAAATGCAAAACATTTTGATGCCTAAGAGGATTAATATCAAATAGGTAGAGTTCATTTTTTCCCTTAGATTTTTTGAAATTAGCAACCCATTCCAGACTTTTCGTGCGACTGAGACTAAGCTCACCGTGAGGAGAAACTGTGGCAGAGATTGGGCGGAGCCGGTAGCTGCGGTGGAAACTCTGGCGCTCTGAGTGGCTGTACACTAAGAGAGAGTGATGCGAGAGAGAGATCGAGAGTGGTGAGAGCAAGAGGGAGAGACAGAGATGAAATTGTGGGGAAAGCTTACCAAGTGGTGGTCACGGCAGACCTGGGTGCAGGATAGGCGTCTTCTGGTGATTCTCGATTGGGGTTGAGCAGCTGGGCAGTGATGCTGTGGTTTACTATGGAGAAAAGCAGGTAAGTCTCTGTTTCAGGTTGTTTAAAACGGGGGTGTTTAGGTGGTCTTCGGCAGTCTATGCAGTGGTGGTGAAAGAAGGTTTGGGGTGGTGGTTTCTGGAATCCTATCTTCGTCCCGCAACGCTTAAACGATATAAACCCAGAGGAAATGGGTAACACCAAGTCGCTCGAGCCGAACATAGCTGATATAGACATGCGATATTTTTCTTCTTCCTTGATGTGAAAATCGTCTACTGGACCGTAGACGATGGAATGGGAGTTTTGTGGAAGAGAGACAAAACAAGGAGAGTAGGAGGTCTTACCTATGACATCGGTGCAGACGCTAGTGGCGGCCGGATTTGGGTTCGAAATTTTTGGGGGGAGACGAGTTGAGCTCTCTGCGCCAGAGGGGTTTGAAATTCTAAACCTATAGCAACATGGAGCCTTTAGTTTGGGCGACGCTAGGCTGCCCCAGTGTAAAATCAATCCTCGTAAAAATATAATAATTTTTTTAAAAAAAATATGATAAAAAATATAATAAAAAATAAAATAAAATAATACAATAAAAAAATATATAAAAAAAATACAATAAAAAATAAAATAAAGATAATTTCACGTGATGGATATGGAGGCTTTCGATCTCAGCCTAGCCTGCATCACCGCCAGCTACCATGAACGATACCGCTCATGCCATTAGATAACAGACTTATTTCAGATTAAAGGCTGTCAGAAAAAAGTGAGAAGTTGTTGGATATCGCCGTCGTAGGGAGGAGGTCGCCGGAGGGAGGCGGTCTCAACAGTATAGGCGGTGTCGTCGTCGATGGCCGGCAACGACAATTACTTTTTTTTTAAGGGAGTCACCGATCCCTAGGTAATTCATTTTAGTTTTTACCACTTCAATGTTCAATCCCTTTTATTAGAAGAATTATCTCCGCTTGTATTCGAATATCCTACGATCTTTCTTAATTCATCTTAAATTTATTATTATATATTTTTTATATTTTTATATTTTTATATAAAATATAAATCTTAATACATGTTTTTTAAATTTTAATATAATTTTTTTAATTCTCAAATTAACTTTTTTAAATTTTTAAATATTAATAATATTAAAAAATAAATTTAATTCAATTTATCTTATTTTATCTTCAAATCTAAACGAGACAATGAAGAAAAGAAAACACGTAAGCGTATTGTCCAAATTGTTGTACAAACGAATGTGGGTGTGTATATATATATATATATATATATATTTTGTCTGTTTGTGTTTTGGGTTTGCTTAAATAATTTTATTCCATTTTGTGCAAAATGCGAATTGCCTTTTCTTTTGGTCCATTTCAGACAGTTTGCATTGTGTTTAGTGTCATTCACTAGATATCATGAATCATGATCAAATTGGTCCTTTTCTGGAATATGAGCTCTTCATATTACCCTTGTTTTGTTAGATGAATATTATTATCTTACTTCTAACCAAAAGAAACAAGATCTTATAGTTTTCAGCCTTTTATGAACTGTTTGTGGGTCTTCGGACAATTAATTAAGGTTAAAACAATGTATTTGAGTGGGAGAAAATGAACTACTCATTACAAAATCATTACACCATAGAGTTTATAGATCAAAATAGCCTCAAGTTCTTCCTCAAATCTGGTTATTAAATATAAAAAGATAGACAAATAAATAGATTTTATAATATTTATAATTATTCGTACTGTAGATTTTTTTTTTTTAATTTTTGTGTGTGTAGAATTGAAGGTCAATAACTGACATATGGTTCGCTTTCTTTGTATTAATCACAACTTCAGACATACAAAGTGGGTATTATAATATTTATTATTATCCTTATAGAACTTTAAACTAGCATTAAATGTTTATTGAATGTTATATAATTTGTTTCACAATCTATTTCTCACCCACTTAAAATTCTCAAATTAAATAACAATCCCTTAATTTTTTCTTAAGTTATCATCCTATTTGTGAAAAATTTATTAGGAAGACATGCTTAGAGTTGGTAATGATTTTTTCCTCTTCAATGGCATATAATCCTATATGTTACATTGCTACTCATGTAGATGAGGCTTTGAGTTTTATAAAATCTCACATAATGAACCAGAATAGTTGGTTCAATCTATTGACAGCGGACCATAAAGCCAATAATGACTTGCACACTTTAAAGTTTAACAGAGTACTATACGTTGCTACATTCATTAGACACTCGTAGCTCTTCGTGATCGCATAAGCAGTACACCCTAGTCCTATAATCGAGACCAAAAAAAAAAGAGAGAGAGAGAGAGAGAAATCTTAGAACTAGGCGATTGATATTGGAGGAAAGAATTTTTTTTCTGGTTTATCTAAGCAACAACTTTCATTTTTTTTAAAAAAAGAAACAAAACAAAAACCAAACCTTGCTGAAGCATGTATGCATGCAGAAATTGATCGACTGACAACACATAATGTAGAAATAAAGTTACAATTTACGACAATCAGTGGGAATAAAAGACATGGTCTTCTGTTCGAGATTATGGACAACCAACATATTCTGTTGTTGAATGTTCCCTAAGGTTGAAAAACCACCTGCTGGGGCAATAGCCAAGCATGCCAACCCCATATTCTCATCCACGATCATATAGTTCTCTGGAGGCAGGGCCAAATCCAGCCCCTTGAAATGAAATGTCAGTTCAGGAACTGCAATCTTATTAGCATGATGTCGTCCATGCGGAAGCACAAAGCAAAGATCCAATCCAGAATGATCTCCATCTGTCACTTCAAGTTTCGTTTGTGCCATAAACTCTCTCCTCAATACTTCGTAAGCATCTTCCATTAAAAGAGTGATTGTGGTGCCAGAATCCACGATCAAGCCCCCACTTCCATCGACGGTTAACTGGAACCACGACGGTGGAATGGGCAGGCGATTTCGGCCTACAGTGATGCCGACAAGAGATATGTAGTAGAATGTCGGCAGAACTGGGTTATCAAGCAATGGGGTGGTACTGGCATTCGAGACTTGCACACTAGATGGCACAGATCCAAGAAAAAGGCTGCTTCTGCCATGGGTGCCGCCAATCGACGTTAAACAATAGGAGAATTGTTTTGTATGAAGTTGTGAAACTAGAGACAAAGGTCCACGACCGAGTCCCACTATTCCGGCACCATCGTTCAACCCCGGGCCCTGGTTGTTCACCCCACACCCAAATCCTATATCCGGGATAGAAGATTCAATGTCTCCGAAGTTGAATGTCTCCGTCGCTAAAAATCCTTCTGTTGACGTTCCATCGCCATAGGAATTAGAGTACTCACAACTACTCCCACACTTTGACTCGGTCCATTTCTTGCATACTGCACTTGAGCAGCTAACATTGGCAAAGGAAGACGATTGCTTAGGGTCAAAAATTGGGGTCGGTTGCTTGAAACAGGTATTGCATGGCTGACATTGTGTCCATATCAGGTCACTGCCTGTGTCCATTATCGCAATGTATGGCACTGGCGGAGTCCCAATTGACAAGCTCATGCGAAACTCTCCGTCACCGCCAACAACTGGCGTTCGGACGTCACGAGAGTCCGATTCCGTGCTCATCAATCCATTGAGAAATTGGATGTGTCGTTGTTTCCCACGTAGAATAGATCGTTTGATGAGTTGCAGCGGGGAAAGATCATCTCGGTCAGCATCAATGTGTTTCAAGGTGACGCGCAAGGTATTAATATTTTCTTGCATGGAACATATGCATAGCAATGATGATGAAACTAGTAATAATATTACAAGAAGCGAAAAGGTTGCGGAATTTGCCATTGATGTATTGATTGTATTCACCTTTGGGAGGGGTTATGACATCCATGAATTGAGAGAGAGAGAGTATATATAATTGCTAAAAGGGACGCGTTGTCACCATTATCGGGGATTTTAGCGGTTGGGTGGATTCAATGGAGAGGAGGATGATGCGGAGGACTACCTAGGATTTTCCAATCAAACTTTTACCATAAATCATGTTTTACCTGAGCTAATTTTGTAAAACTTTCATTATTTCTTGATCTTATGATACTTCAATACCAAAATTATTTAGAAATATTTGCAATAAAATAAAATAAAATAAACTTTAGAAATATTCATAAAAATTTAAATTTGAGCCCCACACTTTTTTTAAATTATAATAAAATTTAATTTGTTTAAAAAAATCTTTCGATATATTCAAATAATATTTTTAATATATCCCATTACGTATATAGAAGTTCAAATCCCAAAACCTTACGGCTTACATATTGGGCAAGTCTCAAAATCTAGAAGTTTGAATTTTTTCAACAAGAAATGAAATGATCCCTATGTTTAGGGATCTATATTTATTTATTGGCTTGAACTGATCAAGGAAGCGCCTAATATTCTCTATAATTATCTAATATTAATAATATTTTTTTCTTTTCTCATTTATGAAAAAGCTGTGGACTCATAATATTTAATAATAAAATCTTCTATATATCTGACCTTTCGATATCGTAAAATCTAAATATAAAAGCATTATTGGTTAGCTTTGATTAGTATACGCCTAGTAGTACTAGACGTTGTAGAAAATGAGTGTAATGGTTGGAATTAGAGGAAAAAATTGCTATATTAATCTCATGTAGTGAGAGCTAACGGCCTGTTTTTTTTTTTTTTTTTTTTTTGTTTTTTTTTCAGATTTTATTACTCTTTTCTTTGACGTCATGACGTCGTTTCTTTTCTTTATTTTCACGTCTTTAATTTGAAACCAAAATATCAATCAAATTTGTTATATATAGGTTTCTACAAAATATAATCACCAAAAGGAGAAGCTAAACTGCAAAAAGCCTAAAAAAAGAGATCATGGAAGAAGGAGCGCCTAGCCTGGTTTCTGTTGAGTTATAAGCGTAAAATAAGTTCATGTCTTAAATCCAATCCATTAATTCAAGACCCAACATTTGTTCGTGCGTTTCATAACGACACTAATTAAAGACCCTGAACAAAACGAGAGACATTTATGCCTGAAGAATCTGTCACAAATAGAAAATTAGGAAAGAAGCAATCGACGGCTATGGGTTTCATGCAGTGTGTGAGCTGAAAATAGGCCAGATAATACCAGATGGGTATTAAAATAGGAAAATCTTCAGCCATGGAACCCATTCTTCTTGTTGAGATTTTTTTCATTTTATTATTTTTTATGTTCTCATATTCAATTTACAATATGAAATAGCATTAAATTAAATCACCTTAGTTTATAAAAATTAAATACAGGACTCTTTTCCACGTAGACAAGCTTGGGGGCCGGGCGGATGGCCGGTAAAAAGAATAAATGTACACCATCCAATGATACTGCCACGTATGAAGTCAATGCTGGGGACTAAACCGGTTAAATAACAAATCTGTCCAAATTTAAATATGATGCACAAAAGATAGATGAATATTAGAGCATTTATATTGGATATATTAAATGATCTTTTAAAATTTGAAAAAAAATATAATTTTAATAAATTCATTAAACATCTAAGTCTATAATTTTACATTAGATTCGTCATTAAATTTATCAAAATAATAATATAATAATATTTTTTAATAAAAATATATTTAAATATTTTTTTATATTTTATAATTATACTAACCATATTGTTGAACCCAAGGTTTCTAGTTTCATGTAAATCTACAAATGGATTTTGATGATAACAAATGAATCCAAAGAATAAAGGAGTTTCAAGCTCAAGTTGTCCACACAATATAATCAAACACATCAAGGAAGCAAGCATGAGCAAGAAGGGAACAAGTTCACATTAAAATCATAGAGTAATGTTGTAAATCTCTTAAAAATTCAAAATTAGGATTAAGGCTCAAAATTAATATTTTATCATAAAGCATTAAAATACATTTTCCACATATGCATGAATATTTTGAAAATTAAATTTGAAAATTTTGAAAGATGATTGATTGTCATCTTTCACATGTGCATGACATGATTAAAGGTTTGAACTTTGAAAATATTAAGATGATTGATTGTTATCTTTCACATGTGCATGTTTTATTTGAATATTTTCAAAAGTGGTGGATGCTTTTCTTGACTTATGCAAAAGGTAGATGTCTTTATTTGAAAATTTTGAAAAGTAAAATGTGCTCTTTTTGTCATATGCAAAAAGTAAAAGATTATGTTTGAAATTTTTGAAAAGTAAAGTGTACTCCTTTTGTCACATGCAAAAAGTAAAAATATTAGATTTGAAATTTTTGAAAAGTAAATGATGATATTTTCGACATGGGAATCTTTTCAAATTTGAAATTGGAAAATCATTTGCCTATAAATAGCTCACTTGAGTTTTGCAAAATTCACAACAAGAGCTTACACATCTATTGCTAAGTTTTGCATCATTTTTTCAAAACTCTCATTCTCTCTTTTCTAAAGTTTTGAGCCTTAATTCTTGTTCTTGTTGAGAGAGATATAGGTTGCGCTGTATTGTTTCTATCTCACTCATTGATGAATGTACTTTGATAGTTTACCTACTATCAACTCTTGTATTTGTAAAAGGGTGTGTATAACCCTTGTGTATGTAGAAGGTGTTCTACACGGAGAATAGTTAAATCACCAAGTGTGAGGTGATTGTAAGTATAGAAGGTGTTCTACACGGGAAATAGTTAAATCACCAAGTGTAAGGTGATTGGAAGTGTAGAAGGTGTTCTACACGGATTCTTTGGAGCGGTGCTGCTCAAAGGTGTAATAGGTTTCTATCTCCACCTAAAAGAGATTGAATAGTGGATTTGGAGATCCTCAAGAGGTAGCTTGAGGCGAGGACGTAGGCAGTGGGGCCGAACCTCGTTAACATACTGAGTTTGCTTTTCTCTTACTCTTACTATTTATATTTATTGTTGTTTCATATTTTGTTTATATTTTATATTATATATTTGATTTATAATTGTTATTTTTTTAAATACAACTCAATTCACTCCCCCTCTTGTGTTAGTCATCTGGGCAACACATATGTATATTAATAATATAATCTGATACTTAAATTATTATTTTTCAACCAAATTTTGAAAAAATATTTTTTAATTCCTTGTTAAAAAATTAATTTTTTTCAACCAAATAATTACTTAAATAATTATTTTTCAACCAAATAAGCAAATAAGAAAGAGAAAATGAGATAAATAAAGTAGGAGAATAAAACATATTAAAGTATATGTTTAGAATGTGAATAGTAGTCCTTCAAATATGAAGGATTGTGAAAATTTACTATAACTCAAAGTCACACATTAAGAAATTTGATGGATTCAATATGGAGATTTTTTAGCAAAACTCATCAAATTTATATTTGATGGATCCAATATCAATGCTCTTACACACAACTTACAATGGACCATGTTATTAAGAGTGTAAGGGGTTCGGCCTGGATTGAACCAGATTGAACTCTTGAATTGAGAAAATTGTGAACTGAGAAAATTCGATCTAGTCATAGAATTTATAAATTTTGCACTGGACCTAACTCTTATATATTTAAAATATTATTTTTATATAGTAATTATATAAGTTAATGATGTAATTTTAATCTAATTTAATATATAACTAATTCACTTAGTTTTTATTTAGTAATTTAAATAATTATTTATTTATTATTTTAAAAAATTAAAAGAATAATTAGGCCAAACAATTATCGATCCAGTCCGATCTAGTCCAAGAAAAATGATAGACTGAAAAATTCGATCCATTACTTTCTTGGATCAGACTAGACCAATTTATACCCCTACATGTTATGTAATGCTCACTTTTTATTAGACCTGATCGTTAATTCATTTTACTTTATTTTTAAGAGAAATAATATTTGTAATTATAGAGTATGTAAATATTGTACAATCTCTTTATAAAAAATGAATAAATACGAGACTCGTATGAAAACAACTAATTTTTAAATGGTAGATTCAACTCTTTTTAGAAATTATTGTATGTCGCTTGTGCACTTTAAAACTATATTTAGTATTACTCTTTCTTTAAACATTTAAAAATACTCTTTAAACCTTGTACAACTATTTTATAAAAAAGTGAATCTCATTAGGAAAAAGTGTAAAAAAACTCATTTTTTTCTAAATAGATCTTACATTTTTATTAAAAACTTATGTATAACTTATACATTTGAGATTTGTATCTAATAATACTCTTTTTATTTTACAGTAGAGATAATTTTTAGGGGTTGACTCAAGTGGTAAAAATCTTAGACTGGAAGATATGCTCCCCTTAAGTTTAAGGTTCAAATATCCTTGGATGCAAACAATTTCTAGAGATTATGACACTTATAGATTTTTCTCTTGAATTATCCAAATTACATTTGTGAAAAATCCATTTCCGAGGACTTGTGCAATCCCAAAATTAATTGAGACTAGTTGGTCGCGATCTCACAAATTGTAAATCGAAAAAATCTGGTCCCATTCGGGGTCTATAAATTTCGATTCATACAAATTAGATCAAACTCCTATATATATATATATTTAAAATATTTCAATATTTCAGTAGTTTAATATATATTTTTATATAATAATTATATAAGTTAATGATAAAATTCTCATCTAATTTATTATTGATCATATAAAATAATATATATTATCAATTAATAATAAATCATAAATTTTGTGATAATATATGTAATATATGTAAATAGTTAATACATAATACATTTATACATACTCTACTATTTACATTAAATTAAAATAATTAGGTAATTTTATTTTAAATACCTAAGTTGTAAGCAAGATGAATAATCTATGTACCACGAAATTATTTGATAGTCATTAACAATATACAAAATGTATAATATTATTAATAATTATGGATACAAAATAATAAATCCTAAGTTAATAAATAGTAACTATCAATATCATAAATGTAACTATAATTAAATATTATTTTAATGAGTTAGTTATATAGTACATATTAGCAATTAACTTAATTTTAATTTTGGTAATTTAAATAATTTTTTAATTAATATATTGGACAAATAAATAAAATTAAAAATTAATTGAGCCAGATAGAATAGATCGATTGGAAAGGACCGACAAATATCGATCCAGTCTGATCCTATGCGTATTCGATCTAATCCAGTCCTAAGTGTTTTACAACCATAATACAATGAAATTTATTTTTAATTCTTTTTGAAATAATAATAATAATCACTAAAATTCTGTTTAGATTTGAAAATTAGATGAGTTGAATTTATTTTTTAATATTATTATTATTTTGAGATTTGAAAAAAATGTATTGAAATTTAAAAAATGTATATTGAAATTTGAAAAATGTGTATAAGAATTTGGATTTTGTATAACAAATTATAAAAATATAATGATGAAATGAAGGTTAATTGAGATGAATTGCAAATATAAATGAGACCTAAATAGTAAATTCCAGGAGTCCATACCGTGTGGGGGTGCCCCTCCTGGCATGGGACGAGAGTGGGGGTCGACAACTCGGGTATCGAAGTGCGGGGGTGGGGAGGGCGTCCATCCGCCCCTCCTCCTTCATCCGGCACCCCAACCTGGACCATGGGCTTAATAGGTGATTCTGGGCCATTTTGGACCACTCTATGCTATAAAAAATATAACAATGAATATATATATATATATATAAATTAAGAGAAAATAAAGTATTACTGGTCTACTAATACTCATAAGTCCTAACTTTAAAATTATTATAATTTACAATAATACAAATTCATAATAAACCTATAACAACAATATAAGTTAAGATAAAACAATTATAAAATTACAAACATAAAATGATAAAAAGATATTGTATCAACATTACAAATAATTAAATCACCAAAATCTAAATACAAAATACAATTGAACATAAATTAAAAAAGGTTGTTTGAAACTTTAACATTAGGGCCCCTAGGGCGGGTGGCCAAGGGTGGAGATAGAATTTAGTACTGTTACCTACAGTAATGCTGTGAGTTATGTGTATTGGAAAGGCCTTGGAAGGTGGCGGATCTTAAAGAATATATCACTTGAATTTCGGCTTGAAATCATATTATTTTTTGGTAGTTTCGACTTGGGATTATGATTGAGACTTGAGATGCACAATTGAGAGTAAATTTATAAAAATAATTAGATACTAAAAAATTATATAAATACGAAAAAGAATTAAGAGATAATCAAATTATACAAATTTATGGCAAATGCCAACAGTGGGTCGATATTTAATATGATAAAGTCATACTGTAATAGAGGTAGAAGTGGTATATGACTATAATAATTAAATTTAAAATTAATATCTGAAATTGATATAAATAAAATAAATCAAAAAATAAAATAAAATCAACAATTATCCGATCAAGACCAATAATCACCCTCTTCTTTGTCGATTCTTAAAGTCAAAAACATCTGAAATATAATTAGAGTTTTCTTATCTACAATGGTGGTAGATTATGAATTATGGATAATATTATTATGCCTTTTTATTTTAATACTTTAATTTGACATTTTATGTATTTTAATTTTCTTTCTAATTTTTAATTTTACTTAATAATTAAGGAATTAATTATTAGTGTATTGATATTTTTTTTTCATATTTTTAAAAAATATTTAAATACATTAAAAAATATGAAAAGAAAAATAATAAAAAAAATATTTTTTTTCTATTTTTTTATCATCAATTTTTTTTATTATTTTAAAATATTTTTAAAAAATATAAAAAAAATATAAAAACATTAATAATCACTTTTTTAATTATTAAGTAAAATAAAAAATAAAAAATAAAAAATAAAAAATAAAAAATAAAAACTATCAAATTAAAATGTCAGGAGAATGAAGGATCATTTTCCTATGAACTATAGAGTATGCGCCCTCTGCTAAATACAAAATTCAATTTTACCGTGTGATTAATTTGTGAGATTGGGCCAATCTTGAGGGTTGAAAAGGAGAAGAAAGGAAAATTTGCAGTCTTGCAGAGAGAATCCCGTATCCGTCTGCTCCGCTTTAAGTTTCCGCGAAACCAATTACATCCGATTACAACAGTCACGGTTTGAATAAGAGCATCACTATCACTCTCCCCATGGCTTCGGCTCCTTCTAAGCTATATGCAGGTCCCCCCTCTCTTTCTGCAACTCTCACTCCACATTCTTCTTCTTATTCCCGGTCTCATTCTCTTTGTGTTGGGATTGTGTTATTGCAGATGACGTAAGTCTCCTGGTGGTACTCTTAGATACAAACCCTTTCTTCTGGAGCTCATTCTCTCTCCCATTCTCCAAGTTTCTCTCTCACGTAAATCTCTATCTCTCTGTCTCCTTTTCAATTCCAAACCCTAACCATCGGATTGATTGCCCAACAGAATGAACTTTTTCATTTCTCAAAAGCAAATCATATTTTATTCTGTGTATTCTTTGGTGAGCCAAACTGAGGTTAATTGTGGCTTCGTCCCTATGCCTCTCTCTCTCTCTCTGTGTGTGTGTGTGTGTGTCTCTGTCTCTCTCCCCTTCATTACAGGTACTCTCATTTCTCAATTCAATCTTACTCCTCAACCAATTCAACCAAATCGTGGTCATTGCCACCGGGTGTAATTCCTGCGACTATATCTATGACTCTTCTTCGGCGACGAGCACCGGTGCCGAAAGCGGAAGAATGCCCGCTCTTTGCTCTGACTTGTTGCGGAAATTGGATGAGTTCGTCACCAGAGATCAGCACTTGGGAGAGAAAGACTCGCTAGGACCAACTACGTCTTCGCTCTTATCGGGCTCCTTGTCCATGGCTCTTTGTTGTATCCTCTCATTTATCTATTCACGGTTTATATTAATAACGTTTGGTTTGTTTTCTAAGGTATATTGGATTTGGCTGCTGTCATATCTAATGGTCTGAATCTGTAAATGAAAATTGTGGAATCATTTTTACATTGAGATGTGTAAAAACATAATGGAGCCATTTGATTTTTATTGGGAAATATAAAGTATCTTCTACTTGACTCTCTAACTAGATATACAGAAGGTTTTTCGTTTGGGACCACTACATCCGCAGCCTCGAGTGAGTTGTTAAATTTGTATTCAAGGCTATTTTCAAAATTGGATTACTGATATTATTTTTATTGATCAACTGACCATCAATTGTCAGGAACGTTTCTCAACTTTAAGTTGGATCTGTGAGATTTTGCCTGTCTATATACATATTTATAAAAAAATTTACTAATCAAAATATTATATTCATTCTACTCTAGTCTTGTTGTGTAGTATTCTTGGTGATTATTGATTTGATTGAGTAGTCTCATTACTGAATTGTATGATTCCTTGTTAGCACCTTCTAGCATGTTTTCCCTCTTCCTTCTAGTTGAATGCTTTATCTTGCATACACCATGTGTACTGGGTTACGCCCCTTTGTGCTAATAAAACTGATTTGAAAAATGCAGCATGAAGAGGCACATATATAAATCCATTCAGCAGTCTTAGTCTATGCTTGGAATGTTTGTTGTTATGCTTGCAATTTTATTATTATTATTTTTGATAAGTAAAGGAAGTTTAGGGTAGATTGCTATTGGGGATATACTAAACATTGACATTGCAAAATGATGACATGTTTAAAGAGCTACCATGATCCTTCGTGTTTTGTGTGGTATCTATAGTCTTCAAAAAATTATCTTTTTTTGATAAGTAAACAAGTTTTATTAATCAAAGAATTGGCATAAATGCCAATTACAAAGTACATAAGTCCTATCTAGGTAGGAACATTAGACGCAAGAAAGTCATGTAGCCCCTTATCTTGTAAGTTCCTATATTATTTTTACTTATATAAAAAAAAAGTGTTCCTATATTATTTTGTTACCCATTAATGCTTTCTTCAATTGCCTGAGGTTTATATAAGTAACTTAATTGAACCTTATCTATCCCAGAAACCATATTGTGCTCAATATTCATTTAGATCTTCAAAGGTTTCTATTTTTCCTTTTGCACAATCTTCTAATTTGTTGCGGCAGACAACTTCTAGCTATGATTTGTGTGCTATGACAGTTGCAGAGCTTTTGATGTCATCCAAAGTTGACACGTATTTACTCAAATCACGTAGCTCATTGTGCAGATTGATTTATGCAGTCGGTCTTAGTGCAATGGGCAAGGCCAATTTTTAGTGTCATAACATTGTGCTTTTTTTTTTCAAAGCCTACTTTCTGTGTTTTGCTTATTTTTTGCGTATAGCTCTGTGTTTGTCTTGTTTGCTGCTTTATTTTCATATTGCATTTTTAGAACTCGAATGGAATATTTTCATGTAAGTTACTAACATATGGTGGCAGATTTTGTGCTTGCAGGGATCCACAGATGGACCTGAGCAGTATGTTCTTTATAATACCTGGAATCATCATCACCATCATTAATTTTACTATATTTGGATTGAACTTTACCCTTGAAATTTTCCCCCATCTCCAGATATGTGGCGATCATGAATGCAATATTCTCAGCTCAGCGTTCAATGGTATGTGGTAACTGTTTCTACATATATTGTCTTCTAAATAATCCACATAATTGACACTTGTATAAAGAAATCCATGTATTTTGATAAAACTGTAATGAGAATTAGTTGGCAACATGGTTGTGCAAGTAATTTGGGGGGGGGGGGGGGGAATTTTATTTTTAAAGCCTTTTTAAAGATAATTTTCACAAAAATTAAATTTCTGTCCCCTATAGTTTTTTTTTCACAGTTTGCCTCCAAATTATGATTTCTAGTTCCGCCCTGTGTGCAACTGTAGTTCTTGATGAATAATTGTGACGTGATTGTAAATGTTACTTTGGTAACCTTTAATGATAATAGTAAAATGCGACTATCTACAAATGGCTGCCTTTGAATGATCTGGGCATGCCTTGAGCAGTGGTTATTTCATTTTGAAATGAAAATAAAAGTAATGGGCGGCATGGGCCACAGCATCTGAGACAGGCATCTGAGCTAGGATACTCTTGACATAAGAGATGGGCCTCGACATCCTGAGTCATTCCTTTTTTGGCAATATCCATGGAAGTGATGGGTGTATCCAATAAATTTTACCCCATGGTTTCATGCTTCTGGTTCATAAGTTGCTTGTGACTATTTATTGTTGAACGTGATTGTCTTTGTCTACAATGTAGCCTGTAATGGGAAATTCCTGACCATATGAAGTATGGTTTAGCTGTCGGCAAATGTTCAACTCACAAAGTCCACTTCTTGTATACTTGGGCTATGCCTAGTTCTTGATTTCTTTTTTGATAGGTAATAAGAGTTTTATTCATGTAAATAGGCAAAACCAAGTACACAGGAAGTATACAAGGGAAAACACCTGGATACAAGCTAGAAAGGCAAAGCTAAGACCAAACATTACAGGAAATCCCTTCTCTAGCAAGATTATGCACCCAAAATTTGAGAGTGTTAAAGAAAAATTCCCTGAGATTCCCTAACGAACGTTCACAATCATTAAAACACCTTCCATTTCTCTCGGACCATATACACCAAAACAAACACAAGGGAACCACTCTCCAAAATTCAGCACTGCCACCCCGAACATGTGAAAAATTCAGCTTGCCTAGTTCTTGATTTAATAAACTAATTTTACTCATAAAAATTTAGTGCTGGCTATGTTGACAGTGTGGGATGGAAAATGTAACATTGACAAGTGTTTGATTCATGCTAACAGTACGGTATGAAATTTCATACATTTTCAAGGCTGTGAGATGTTTGGTTGCTTGTTAAATGTTGGTTCCGCTTAAGGCAAGGCTTGTCAAATGGGTTAGTGGCATGCCAAGTAGGTATGAATTTATATCAACTAAGCTTGAATCCAACTGATAAAAAACTAAGGTTAAATTCCCAACTATATCAATCTCCCCCCTTAAATCCCCAATATCCTTGTCTGGTCAAAACTATCATAGTTGGCATGGCTCAAGTACCACAATTCTTGTTAAGATTAGCTTTGATAACATTTATTACAATCCAAGGAAGGCCCAAGTCACATCTAAGCCCACACTCTAAAAGGACTAGTCAAGGTTACAATTGGAGCTTCTTGAAATCATTTTAAGTTTCATATATATATATATATATATTTTCTTTTTTCCAAATAATTAGAATTGGCTAGAAATTTTAAGCTGGCAATTTGCAGATTTGAAATGAAGTTATGGAAGTACTCTATCTGTGTAATTGAATATTGTTTTGGGATAAGTATATTTTTACATTTCAAAAGCTAATGCGTAATGAACAAAGTTTATTGTTACAATACGTTTTTGCATTCATGCACGTATATTTTAATATCATCTCTTTTTTGGATCTCAAAATCAAAGTCTTATGTGAAGTAATTTGGTCCTGATGCAGGTTTCTATAGATTCTTGTTTTATGGGCTCTAACAATTCTGCCTTCCTGCAGCAGGTACTTCATCTGTTCTGTGGTACTTCATCCGTTCTGTATACCCTTAATAAATTTTGTTGCAATACATGATATTATTAGCATGAGCCCTCTGTTGGCTTTAGTGATTGCTTCTAATGTTATCAAATAACAGGCTTCTTACATAACTGGTGGTGTGTATCAAAAGCCTCAACAATTGGATGGGCTATTTCAGTATCTCTTGGTAGGTTGTTACAATAATTTTCATAAAGGCAATTTAAACTTGTAGCCTTCCACCTTTGTTCTCTGCAGATTGAGCTTACCTTTTATTGACAGATTTCATAACTTTTCTGAAGTTTATGTAATGTGCTTGAAAAATATTAAAAATAACTGGGCGTCTAACATGAAATGTATCAGTAGACTTCATATTCTTGGCAATGGAAACTACAACCCATAGCCTTGTGTTGCAAAAGATATTACTTAAAAGAATTTACTTTCTTGGTCGTGTATATTGTTGAATAAAATCATTGTACTTGCTGTGAAGCCAAATGTGACACCAGTTTTGACTTGTACCAGCTTTATAGTATAATTTGATGGTTTGAAAAAAGTATATATGCTTATGTGTACAGTATCAAGGGTACTGTCATGAGAAACCCTTGATCATGAAGCATGAAATTTAATATGAGTGCCTGAGTTCAATATGCCATTAATTAGCCTGCGTGCGTATCAAGCAGGTTGAAAGAACTTGTGAAGCTCAGATTGGCAAAAGCTAGAAAGGGTTTGTTCAGAATATGGCTAAATATTTGCTAATTGGTGCATGCAACCTTGTAATTTGGCAAGAGTACCTGCTCTCCTTGTTCAATTCTTCACAAGATCACCTGCTCTTATTTTATGTGTCAGAAGTTGTTTGGGGAATGATATTCACTCGAGTGTATGGGTCAGTCTCAAGGGGGAGTAAGCTTGCATAAGCATGAGATCTTATGGGTTTTTTGGAGGAAAACCCATGGTTGACCTGGTGGGTGGGACAGTTGGAATAATAGAAGTACAGACAATAATAGTGTTTTAACTTGATGTAAAATCTCATCAAGCATAGGTGATGTTCTAGTAGATGTTCTGTGTACTTGAGCTATTGCCTATCCCTATTATCAATAAAATTTTGTTTACTGATAAAAACAAAACTTGATGTAAAATCTTTAAAAGATTGTTATTAGGTGTAATAAAAATGTTATCTTTTACGTTAACTGTAAGATGAAGAGATGCCATTTTCAGTTATGACTCTTAGCAGGTTGATTACTCTCTTGTTTCCCATACCAACATGCTGCAAGACTGAGAAAAATTGAACAAAATATTCTTGCACCATTGCAGTGCTGGTATTCTAAAATGGGTTGCTGCTGATCCAATTGGTCTGCACTAACATGATATTAGAGTTCCAAGGTCAGGAAATGGGGCTGCTCTACATTACATCCCAAGAATTCTATGCATGGGAATCTTGGCATGATTGATGCCCGATAATCCTGGGCTTGATTTGTTTAACCTAACAACTTTTATTTCTGCCATATCAATTTTGGGATCGGTTTTTTTGGCACTACTTGGATTAGAACTTATACTTGGTGCTAATTCGATAGAGTAGAATTGGTTTGAATTTTTGCAAGAAGTTGAAGGACCATTGGTAAATTTCGGCTCTTTTGCTTATGATTAAACTTCATTAGAATTTTCGGCTAGTTTTGTTGGTATTAAATTTCAGCCTTTTGCTGTTATCTTTGGTCTCATTATAGATACAACCGTTCCATCTATGGATAATTTTATAAAATTTTTGTTTTTTGTATTCAGTTACTATCTTTGGGTTTTCAATGTGATGATCTTGCTTTCCATTTTTTCACCTTATTTAATTTCCTAGAGTCTATAAGTCTTTCTTAGCATGTGTATGAACTTGCTGCTGATGAAGCCTTATTGTTTCATGCAGACGGTTTTTGCAACTGACTTGCATTCTCGTACCTTCTTACGGCTTCCCAAGTCTGTTGGTGTTGACTTCCGTGCCTCGTAAGTTAAATATCTTTGAGCATTCTTTTGTATCTACCTATGTTGCGTTAGAAGGATTTTTGAAAACTTTTTAACTACCATTCAATATTTACATTTGTTGTATTGTTAGTTCAATTGATCTGGTGAAACAAGTAGTTTTACTAGGTAAATATAGTCATAATATATGCACTTGATTAAACTCACCTTAATTAGAATAATTGAGAAACAAAAACTCACCTTAAAAAAAATACTTACGATTTTTCGCTTTGTAACCAAAACTAGAAAAAAGTTTCAGCTTGCACCCTAACTATCTACATTTTTTATTTGCACCTCGGATAAAGATCTGACCATTAAGATGAACAAGAAATTAGCCTCATGGCATAAACTCCAGTCATATATGCATGGAGGGTGCAAAGTGAAATCTAATTGTAGTTTGAGGTGCAAAGTGAAATCTATTTGTAGTTTGGGGTGCAAAGTAAAACTTTTTGTAGCATGGAGAGTGTATCACTTATTATTGCATTGTGAGGTGGCACGGGTGTTGTGGGATGAGATCTTTAGATGAGTTGATGTCGCTTGGGTACTGCCATCGAGGGTGGTGGATTTGTTGGGCTGTTGGAAGGAGATTGAAGGCTGTCCTCAAGTGGCGGCAGTGTGGAAGATGATTCCGTTGTGGATCATGTGGTGTATTTGGTCAGAAAGGAATGAGTGGTGTTTTGAAGATACCTCCTGTGTACACAGGCTGTGCTTATTTCATTCGTATCAATAAAATTTCTCTTATTAAAAAAAAAAAGAAATTTTTTTGTAGTTTAAGGTCCAAAATGAAAAATGGGTGCAAGTTTGTGTTGACAATGTTTGGATGATATCTACTTCTGACAAAACATACCATTAGAATCTAATTGACAGGGTATAGGCTGTTGTCTCAACTATCTTTTCTGTAGGCAGGGCTACTACTATCAGTCATGGTCCTAATCAAGTGAAGAATTTGATCTCATTTTGCATCACTTCTTATGCATATCTAAGTGAATTTTTGTATGTACCTTATTGAAACTATGAACTTGCAGGTGCTTTTGTCATAAAAGAACAATAGACATGGGCTACATATGTTCTGTATGCTTGTCCATTTTTTGTAAGCATCACAAGAAATGTTCAACCTGTGGGTGAGTAGACATTGTTTTGAAGTTATATTACACTGTTTATGACCTGCTGTTTCATATATTTCCATGGTGCATCATTTTTTTAACTGTCTAATGCCTAGTGGTGGTAAATTACTGCAAGTTCAAAATCACAAAGGAAGTGAAAGACCCATTGTGCTCAATTGTTTTTCAAGGCTTTGTCAGATTGGTGATTAAGCTTGGAAAAGGATCTTAAATCATCAGAATTGGGGGGTTTGAGAGTTCAAGAAATCTATTATGTTCTCCAAATACGTTTAGGCAGTAGCTGGACAGCAAAGGTTTTTTAGAAAAACTAATTCTTCATGAATTCTATATTTAGGGTTTTAGGAGTTTGAGGTGGGGACAGGATGGTGATCATTTTGTTTAGAAGTCAAAGTTAGGCATTGTTGCGTAAAATTAAAGTGATGAAGGTTGGCATTCATCAATTGGAAGAATTCGTCGCTTAATTGCAGGAATATTGGCTAAATTGAATTAGTCGTCGGATTCGTGGTGTGAAACTTAACCAAATTTCTTTGTCAATTGAAAGCCAAGAGGACTGGTGACTGCACATTGCTGGTCATGATAATTGGTGTGTCAGTGTCACCACCGAGTGTTCTCCACATGAATCAAATACTTTTGTATTTTTTGACAAAAGGTGTATACACATAGGAATTAAAAAATATATACAAGAATTGTTATGCGTTTATTATATGTTAGTTCTAGATCTCTTGTTAGTTCATGTCAGCTTGATTTTTGTCGTCTTTGGGCAATTATGCAGGTCAGTATTTGGGCAGCCCCAGTCAGATGTTCCCTCGGCATCCAATGTTAAGTGAATGACTCCAAAAACATAATCTTTTACACACTGGGAAGTGTTGGTTTTAATGATTCAGTTTAATGTATAACTGTGTCATTGAAAATTGAAATAGTATGTTTGATTTGAGCTGTTTGGGAGCCAGAAAATACCTTCGCGGAAAATAACAATTTTGGGCCCTATAGGCTATATAGCTTTTGAGTGCAGCATACCACAAATTTATGGTCTAGGATTGAGCAATGGTCATGTAATATGCTATATACTGTGCTAAATGAGAGTAGCTGTACAGAAGAGATGGTTGACCATTTTAGTCTTATTTTGATGTTGGCAGAGTATATCTTCTTCAATGTGGAATATACTCACGAATAAATACGAATAAATCAGAGTTGTACACCTTCATTCATAGTTAGCATGGAATGTAAATTCTTATTTAGATTATTGCTGCCACGAACTCAAATTGTCATATATATGCAAATCTGCAACTAAAAAGGAATGCATGAATTCACATGATTTCTCATGAAATCAATAACCGGGGAAATAAATCATTACAATGAGCAGCTGGAGCAGTACGACCATTTTGAAGGCCAACGCTATCTACAACAATATACAAAGATAATAAAATTTTCATCCCCAGCATTGTGCCCAACCAAAAATGGTTCAAAGATGTGTAACATCCATCATCTTTAGAGAGCCCTGAGAACGACTTTACTGGTTGTGTGAACACCCACTGCAGCGAGTTTCAATACAGCACGCGTCTGATACAACCTGCGATGCAAAACCCGCGTTCACGAAGAGAAATTACAAGAACAATACCAAAGCGATTGCATCTCTCTCCAACTCAAAAATATTAAAGAACAATACTTCTTTACATTTTTTTTGATGCATTCAAATTTGTGAAGAAACATTTACGAGAAAAGTTAAACCCACCGAGAATCCATCCCGGGGATGGGTCCCGATAAAAATGAATTTTTTTATTTTTATTCAATGGTTAAGGTAGTGTTTATTTATTTATTTATTTTATTAAATATTTAAGACTATACAAAAATTAATGAAAAAATAAAAATATAAAGACCAAATGGTCTTGTCGGGTGCCATTCTCGTGCTACACTGCTCAAGCATGTATTTATGATCTCTTTTGCCAAATTTACTCATGGGATTCTACAACTGTGAAAAGTCCTAGCATTTAACTGCAATTAACTGCCTTAAGGTACGATGTCCACTTTAATTGTTGATGAAAGAAGAAGGTTTAAGCACAAACACCACCTTTTGTAGCATGTTAAAATTATGTAGTTATAATGCAAATATGCAATGTGATGCCATATATGTGCATGGCTTTGATTTTCATGACCTGGAGGGCAGCAAATGATCTCGAGGATAACATTCTCAACGGCCTCTTAAACTATATATAGCAAACAAATAAAACTCACCCTGCAAGAGCAAGTCCCCAGGTGGACAGGGCGTAAAACAGTTTCCCAGCATGCCAAATACCAATAATCTTCTCCAAATTGCCAACACCACCTAATGCTTTCGCCACAGCTGCAAGTTTAAAATGACATATAAGCAATACACAGAATCACTCCTGGCTCACAAGTCTACATATGCCAATTGGAGACGAAGTCAAATACAGATTGGTGTAATATATCAATAAGAAAGATGTCGATTTTTTGTTTTTTTGATAAGTAAAATTTTATTAAACAAGGCAAAAGCCAATTACAAAAGTCACCATGCTCAGGTATAAATATCATCACCATGCACTAGACTCTGAAAATAAGTGTCTTGTTTTCACTCCAATAAGGAAAGAGTCACTCAAAATATCATTTTGGTCTGTGAACTGCATTTAATCTCAATTTCATTCACAACAACTGATTTTGCTAGATTAGTTCCTCATGTATCAGAAGCTGGTCAAAGATCGTTGTTTTTTGGCCGGTTACAGATCATATTTCAACTGAGAAAGAATTATACAGAACATTGATAGATTCATTTGATTGTCCATTTAACATGTACGTGCTTAAAACTTGACAGTATACACAAAGAATTGTATATATTGCCACCCATTTCATTTTCAGTTATGGTGACTCAATCGCTAGAGTAATATGAAATAGCTGAATCCAACAGATTGAACGCTGATTTCCTTATCAACCAAACGAATAAGATCATAAGATAAATCCTCAATTACCTAGAAATGTTACTATACTAGATATGTTACCATACTATAAATCCTCAATGACCTTTATGCAGCTTTGGGATAAGAACTTGGCAAATAAAAAAGTCCAGAAAATTGAACTTCAAACTTACTTTTTTGTAGCTCTTCTGGTGTCAAATTCTTCATTTGCAAGGAAGCAAATCATGTTAGATACTACGACACATGATGAACTTAATGAGAAGTGAGATTCAGTAGCCAAATACCCGAGTTTTTTTTTTTCCCATAGGTAAAAAAGTTTGTGCCTGAGATTTTGGATTTGACATGATACACCTAGCCATAAAGTTGGCAACCCCATCCACATGCTCCTCACTAACAACCACATAATTTTCATTATCGATTCCGCTCCATTCCTCAACATTGTTTGGAACCATTTCACCTAGACAAAGAACCAAACATAACACAGAATACCAGACAAAGATGAAAACTACCAAAATGAGAAGCATAGAAATAAAAATGCTGAGTTAAAGCTCATAAAAAAACACCTGAGGTTTCCTTGAAAGGAAACTCACTGCTAGTCCCGTTGATTGATGCCTGATGGAGGGATTTGAGCCGAGTCAAGAATTGTTCAGGAATCCACCATTGCCACAAGCCGAGCTAGGGGTGTGTGCCGACCCGACCCGACCCGATTACACAAGTCTTCCGTTTAGCTGAATACCCAATAAGCCGAAACCCGACCAGATAAATAATCGGGTATTCCGTTAAGCTGCTGTTTTTTTTTTTTTTTAAATTTTATTTTATTTTAAAAATTGGTCCTGAACCCAGTTTGTATTTTTCTTGCACCTATAATTATATATTTTTTGATAATAGGCTTTGAATATATATCTTTATTTGATGGATCGACGTTTTAAATGTCCAGTACATGGATCGACCTTTTTTTTTTTTTTAAAATTTATAAATTGGTCCTGAACCCAGTTTGCATTTTTCTTGCACCTATAATTATATATTTTTTTGATAATAGGCTTTGAATGTATATGGTTATTTGATGGATCGATGTTTTCAATGTTTTTAAATTGCTCGTGTTGATGTTCTTAAGCTCGACCTATGCTCATTGAACTCCATTAAAGCATTTGTTGCCAACTTCAATGCTCTGGACTCAAATAAAATAGTTACATCATAGGAAATTCGATCAATGATTCAATCAACATTAAAAATTGTATAGAATAAAGTAGTTGCATTAACATACACCAAATCAAACTTAGATAAATGAAAATTAATAACTCCAATATCTAATCAGTTTACATTCATTGAAAATAAACTTCTTCTAAAAATGAACCAGTCATGAAGAGTGTCCAATATATCCTCATTCCTGTATAAATGGAACCTACACAAAATCCAAATAAATCCAACATTTTCAATTTTTATTCAGCACTTGAAACTTAAAATAATAAAATATAATAATATCAATTTTTATTGACATACTATTTTCAAGTACTTCAAGTCTTCAAGTAATCTTCAATCGATCTCATTTAAAATATTTTGCAAATTTATCTCTACAAGAAACAAAAAGTTATATTAAACATATAATTAATTGAAAGACTTAAAATAAAATATTATTTAAATATGGATCTTACCAGTTTCTAATTTGTAACTTTCAACATCTTCTATTACATTTTGAGAGTCATAATTAACAGAGGGAACCTTCAACCAATTTTGTGTGCAGATAAGAGTTTCAACTGTTGTTGGGGCCAATGAACTATGAAATGAATCTAAGACACGACCTCCAGCCTAAATGCAGACTTAGAAGTAATAGTAGATACGGGAATAACTAACATATTTCGAACTATTTTGGCAAGTATCGGAAATCTGGTTGAATTCATCTTCTACCATAGTAGAATATTAAAGTCGGGTGTCATCCATTCAACACTCTCCATAAAATACTTATCTAATTCTGTTTTGAACTCTTCCACATCCATTGATGATTTATGTTGAAAATACATATCTAATATATTTTCATCATCATCACAAGAAGTGTTACTTTGGGTTCTACCTCCGTCTATACTTGACTGGCCCTTACTTGAACCTACACTGATGTTGAATATTTCTTATACATTTGCTCAAGCATCCTCCGTAACCCATCAACAAGTTCAGATCCTCGCCCATGACCAATAACATTTGTAAAACAAAATTCTATCCAACTTGTTGCGCGGATCAAGCATAGCTGCAATGAACAACATTTTGTTCAATTGACTTAAATCCCCCCAATACTTGTCATATTTCAACATCATCTTCTGTGACATGGATTTAAGCATATTGCTCTCACTCCTTGAAGATTTTTTCAAATGGTTATAGATTACAAATATTTCTCTTATAAACAAATTTGAAGTTGCATAAACTGAGCCTGAAATCCGCAAAGTCATATCATAAAAAATCTTTTCAAAAATCGTACAAAAATCTTGATGATTTCCCAATCTTGTGAAGTTAGTACTTTTTGTTCAACCTCATGTAAATATGGGACAAAGTCACTATCTTCATCTTGCAACACCTCAAACGCCGCATAATATTTCAGAGCCGAACTCAATATTAGATATGTTGAGTTCCACCTAGTTGAAACGTCAAGACAAAGAAGTCCACCACTAAGAATATTTTGTTTCTCTACACATGACTTGAACTTGTCAAGTCTTGCAGGGAATGACTTGACATATTTAACTGCATGACGAATCTTTACAACTGATGTATTAATTTCTGTTAAACCATATTTGACGATGAGATTCAAAATATGTGCACAACATCTTATATGCATAAGCTCCTTAGCTAAAACCATGCAATCCCTAAACTTGACAATTCTTCTTAAATAATTAATGGCCGTATTGTTAGTGGATGCATTATCTACTGTGATTGTAAAAATCTTTTTTATGTCTCATTCAAGTATGGATGACTCAATCCCTTTTCCTATTGTGATCCCCTTGTGATTGTCAACTTTCTTAAAATGTATTATTCTCTTATGCAATGTCCAATCCTCATCAATAAAATGGGCTGTTATGCACATATAATTAAGATTTTGAACTGACGTTCTCATATCAATTGTAATGCAAATCTTATATTCAGATTCTATAAACATGGTCTTCAACTTCTCTTTTTCTAACATATAAATTTTTATACAATCTCACATAACAGTAATGTGAGAGGGGATTGGAAATCTAGGCTCAACTACGGCCATAAAATTTTGGAAGCCTTCTTTTTCTACAAAATTAAATGGTAGCTCATCCTTGATGATCATTTTTGCTATTGTCAACCGTATCTTTTGTTCATTATACTTAGCAGGTCCAACACTAGGACTGCTAGTTGTACCATCCACCCCCGTCCTCCTAACCCCAGTCTCTTTTAATTGGGGGTTATCCCTTTTAGCCCCAATAGCAACATGCAAGACTTTACATTTTTCAATATGGTACTTCAGGGATGAAGTACCTTGTTTTTTAGGATGACATAATAAAACCTTACCACAATAATCGCATGTAGCTGTGGGTTCATTAAGATCCTCATCATTTCTTGTAAAGTATTGCCATACATCTAATCTTCCCTTTCTTCTTCTGATAGGAGGGCGAACATGAGGACTAGTTGCTTGACTATCCGAAGTTGAAGGTAGAGTGCTATCCAAATAAATGGACATTGATGCAAACCCGAAAGAAAGTATAGAAGCACTAGGTTCCATAGGATTCAGCTGCAAAAAAAAAAAAGAAGAAAAGAAAATAGTAAGTTACAAACATCAACGATCAACAAACAAAGCTAAGATAAAGATGTTTATATTACACCAAAAAGCTGCAAGAGGCATGACTGTGTTACAAATCTAACACTATCAGCAATACTACAACAAAATGTTTTGCATTTTGGGTTTGGAAGTTATAGAAAATATCTAAGATCAAGCATGGTCATCACGATCATAAAAAACAAATATTTTTGATTTCTCTGCCATTTACAGTTTCAAATGACACATAGCAAACATCAAAAACAGAGATACTGCAGAAAAAAGAAAGAGGTTGGCTGCAGTGGCGGCAATGGTGTTCGCTTTGCGGTCTTTCTGGATGTTGAGTAATTAGTAAGTTAATTCTTATTTATTACAATGAGGGAAATGGCAGCTGGGCATCATAAAAATGAACTGCGAGTTGGAGGATGTAGAAGGTCTTCTGAATCAGCTAAAAATCTTGAAGTCGGCTAATGTTGATGGTGTTATGATTGATTGCTGGTGGGGAATCGTAGAGTCACATGCTCCACAGGTATATAATTGGAGTGGCTATGAAAGACTCTTCCAGATTGTGCGTGACCTCAAGCTCAAGTTGCAGGTAAGTAATATGTGATCTATGTTTCTTGAACAGCCATGCTTCTTTAAGCTTTCTACATCCTTTCATCTCTGCTTTGAGCCATGTAAATGTTTCTTTGCGTGCACTCTTAGTAACTGTGTAGATAGAAAACAATGGTGAGATAGTTACTGTTTGTATGACCATTAACCTGTTATGGTTGTGGGTTGATTTTGAGAAGGGAGTATAACATCAATTTGATAATTTTCTTTTTTTCAATTTTTGATAAGTAAAGATAATTATCTTTAAGATTTAAATTAAGAACTAAGCAGTTTCAAGCTCATTTGTAATCTGAGAAGTAGAATCTGCTGATTTGGACAAATGCAGATAAAGTTGTTTCTAATTGGAGAATTATTTTGGAATAAAATCAAAAAGAAAAAGAGGTTGATAACTGTATGTATTTAGTGATTGTATAACATCTTTAAAAGTGATAGATATCTGTACTTATCTTCGAAAATGTGAAAAATAAATTTAATTGGAAACTAACAAGATTTCAACTATGGCCATTGGGCATTGGCCATCCAAATCTCAACTTACTATGGGCTATCTCTCTTTCTTTCTCCCACCTCTTGCCAACAAGACCTTTATACATTGGTCCATCTATAGGGAAAATAGAAAAAGCCAAAATACGCATAGAAACCAGCATAGCAAGGATTATATAAATATAATTATTTCCAACAAAACAATATACAGAAGTACACATGCAAAGAAACTTTTTCAAATATTATTGTTGGGAGACATCAATAAGCTCGATATGGAAGTAAGAACTAAAATTATCATCAGGATTATTCTCTGCTATAACTTACCAAAAAGAAAAAAATCCTCTGCTATTTCTCTTTTGAGAACCTCATGTTGGGCCTAAATGTCATTTCTTATCCCAAAATTGATTCAGGTTGTAATGTCATTTCATGAATGTGGAGGTAATGTTGGTGATGATATACACATTCCGCTCCCTCGTTGGGTGGTAGAAATTGGTCAGAGCAATCCTGACATATATTTCACTAATAGAGAAGGGAAGCGCAATACTGAATGTCTCTCATGGGGAATTGATAAGGAACGGGTTTTAAAAGGCCGGACTGCTGTTGAGGTATTTCATTTAACTATGATTTCTAGGTTATATTGGATCTCCATCTTTCTGTATAGAAGATCTAAGTTAAAGAAATATGTCATTATTCCTTTCCTTTCACCATCCCATTTTAAGTTCTGTACTAGATTTTAATGGCATGAACATTCATGACTTGTATCTTTAGACAATCACGCATAGTTGTTGATCTTGTATACGTCCATTGTAGTCTAGGGATGTGACTACTTTCTCATTAATAAAGTTCTTATTTACTGATTAAAAAAACATATTGCTAACTATGTTATCCCCACATACATGCACCATTGAATTTGATACTAATCATCTAAAAAAAATCTATTCTCTAAAGTTAAATTTACAGCAAAATATTTTGATCTTTTATGATAGGGTAATTGTAAATATATGACAAAATTTAGTATAATTAAGTTGTAAATATGCAGGGTACGTAGAGTCTAGGTTGCAATTGAAACAAAAATACTACAAAACCCAAAAGCTGATTATAAGAATATACTAATACATAGGAGAAAATCACATGAAAAAGAGGCAAGAATGCTCACCAGTTGAACAGAGACCAAAAAATGAAGAACAAATTAAAGAAGATTGTGATCAGATTGAATGGAAGCAATAATTGGGGGGAATGAAGCCTGGCCCGAGGTCATAAACTCATGATCAATGATATGAGCATCTCTGTCAACTGGAGATGCCAAAACTAAATGTAGGCTGAACAAATCCTGCATCAATATAACATACTCAGTGTTTTGACTACAACAAATAATTAGGTTGGAAAATTAGTGTTTGGTGGCTCACATACAAGGATCTAAAATATTCACTTAAAAATCAAATAGCTGGAATACAGATGAAAAAAACAAATCTCTTTGAAAAGCCAAAAAACAGGTCCTGAATATGAATATGATCCAATTCCCATATGCACTGCTACATTAAGGCTTTCCTCCATAAACAGAGTTTCTGCCACCTGAGTTAGGTGCGGTTGGCATTCTGATTTCTAGCATTTATTTGAAATGTGTTTTTTTCGAAAAACACTTAGACTTGAAAGCAATCAAATAAGCCGAGGTGGTGTTCTATTTAATTGGTAATCAATTAAGCAATAAAAAACACTCAAGTCTTTTCTATTATTAACAATCTGTACAAGCTAATAACTAGGTAACTATGATAGTATACAAATCAAAGAGAGGACCTCAAATGACTAAAGAATCAGGGCATCATGATTCATACAGTCAAGATAATGCAGAGAGAAGAGATAATGATAGATGGTTTACGCAAACCAAATACCTAAAATGAGACTCCACCCATCATATACTGAGTCTGTAGCAAGAACCCATCAGACTCCACCTATTATGCACAACTATCAATTCTATGACTTCCCTGATTAAAGTTTCATAAAGTAGCAGTTCCTCCTTACCTTCTATGATGGCGATAGGGAGCTGCGAGCCTGTGAGAGAGCGAGTGAGAGCTTGAGAGATGAGACAATGAGAAACCGGCGAGACAGATGAGAACAATCAGCGAGAGTGATGAGAAATAGGGCAAATCGAAGATGGGCAATCGCAGGAGTCGAAAATGGGCAATCGTAGGAGTAACGGGTATGAGGTTGGGATTATCGGGTATTTTACTCGTTTGAAAAACGGTAAGCGGTAACGGGTTTCGGTATATCGGAAGCAAGCATTTCCGTTAACAAGCTTAATGGGTCGGGTCGGGTCGGGTCAAAATGACGGACAGTAACGGATAACGGGTATTTTGTTCACCCTGCCGAGCATACAACTGCAATTTGCAAAAGTAGCAACCCCGCATCAAATAAAATAAAATAAAAATCTTTTTTGACATGAGACAATTGATTGATGAAGGTGCTACACAATAAGAAATTGGATATAACACGGGAAAGCAAAGGCCAGGGTAAGCGTAAAATTTCTCAAGGAGCTTATTTTCTTTCCCAATAAGAAGTTCCAAAAATTCAACAGGAAGTGGCAAATCTCAGAACTTCTACCGAAGTGGTCAGAAATAGTAATGAGTCAATGACGGACATCGGGTGGGCAATCGTTCAAGGAAAAGGGGGATTCTGAGAGGTCCCGAACAAGCTTCAGACTCTGCTCGAGCAAAGTCCTAAGACGCCCATTCTCCGATCGCAGAGACTCCGATTCGTCGAACAAATTGGTCTCGGTCTTGTTGTGGGCAGTGCGATCGTGCTCGTGGTAATGGTGATGGTGACGGTGGTGCTCCATAGTGGTCCAGGCCACGTCAGCGACCTCCAGAACCGTTTTGGTCACCTCAATTGCGCCATGGCCTCCCATGGCTTTTGGGAAATTTCGGACCTTTTCCTTCCAATTTCCGGTGGGGTTCCGCAAACCTACTCAGCTTTTTCCTCTCTTGTTTTTCTCTCTCTTCTTTTCGCCGCTCCCCTTCGATGTCTTCCTTCTTTCAAGGGATGAGCAACCTGAGTGAGATAGACTGAGCCCCCGCTTGGATTCGGAGATGAGATGAGTTGAGATGAGTTGAGTTATGAATATTAGTGAGATGAGTGAGTTGAGATGAGTTGAGATGAGTTTTTGTGTGTTTGGATTGAAAGTGAGATGAGATGAGTTTAGGTTGTTAGAAAATTAATATAAGTGGGTCCCATAACTTTTTTTTATTTATGAATTTGTATATAAATAAATAATAATCATTTTATCCAATTACACAATAATAACTATCAATTTATAAATTTATTGACTTCGTAAAATTATATAAAAAAAAACCAAATTAAATTATATTTTAGTTAGACCATGTTAAAATTTGATAAATTTTTTTATTTAATTCTATGTTAATATTTGTATTATTATAAGAATTACGTTGTGATCAATAAAATTAATTTTGAAACATATATATATATATATAATTTAAAAAAATACATATCACAACACCTATAGTAAAAACACATTTCCGTATCCATAAGTCATCAAAATTTGACAGTAAAAAAACTTATAATTTCTACAACGTTGAAAATGTACATGCCAAATTCAATAAATATAAATACTCAATCAACACTCTTATAAAACAGTTTATATATTTCACTTATATTACATGTCATGATGTCTAATTGTCCATTGTCCATTCGAAGACAATCCAAAAATTTGAATAACCACAGAGAAGATTAGCATGGTCCCTGTGCAAGGATGACAAGCACAAATTAAGAAATGTTTAATACTCCATTCACAAACTGCACCTGGCCGCCCACATATTTCTGGCAATATCATCCCTAAATGCAACCATATATTGTGCTGATTCCAACGTCATGTTAGGATGACGTGCTGATTCAACATCTTCACTAACTGCACGACCATTCGGATCAAGCTTCTTGTTGGCCCATTCCTCAAATATAAAGTCGTCTGGTGTCGTCATTCTAATAAAATTATGTAATGTACAACATGCGATAATCAGTTGGCCTTGTTTCGTAATTGAATATGCAGGCATATTTCTTAAAATTCGAAAACGTGATTTTAAGACCCCAAACGCACGTTCTATGACATTACGGATTGATGAATGACGGTAATTAAAATAATCTTTGTAGCCTCTAAATCCCCGCTGACCAGCATAGTCACTTCTATGATATCTTTCTCTTGGATATGGGGGCATAAATCCTCGAGTACATGGATACGCTGAATCGACTAGATAATAATGACCTGCTAAATGAATTAACACCACAATGGTTAGTCGTAGATAACTAATCTTAGAGACTGAACAAAATACATATTAGTTTCAATAAATTTTTTAATTAGCATAAAAATATAAAGATGAATTTTTTACCGTCCAAAGGCCATGGAAAGTGGTTATCGACTTGACGCAAGGCGTCAAGGAATATGCGTGCATCATGGGCACTTCCCTCCCAACCAGTGTACACAAATGTGAACTTCATATCCAAATCACATACGCTCAACACGTTTTGGGCAATTTGGCCATGGCGGTTGCGAAATGCCTCGCGTACCTCACTAGGTACGACGGCATTGATCATGGTTCCATCAATCGCACCAATGCATCCCTCCAAAACAATATTACCCACAATATTAAACAATTTAGATTCAAATAAATAATTTAATCAAACTTTCAACATAATCTTATTTGGATTTATTATATACGAAAAACCGAAGCATACCTGAAACCAAGGATAATTTCTCGGATTGGCCTCGATTGTTGGGTGTGGCCCGACTGTGTGTGTTGGGTTAATAAGATGTGTTCCAAGTGTACAAAGCGCCCGTCTTACTCTCCTTACGTGTCGATTAACGGTTTCTGTTGAACGTTGAAACCGTTGAGCCACGATGCGTTGTTCTTCTCCAAGGCTCACAACTGAAACGAATATGCCTACTTGTTCCTCGACTGTTACCCCTTTTCTAGTATCTTTCAAAAAGTGATTGTTTCGTAAATTTGAACATAATGCACGAAAAGCCTCAACCTCCATTCGGAATAACTCTCGACAATTTGTCGGATTTCCCTGCAAAACTTCAACGGTATATTGATTTCCGCGCAATCCAATATTATGTAATGGCTGGCCTTGCCCTTCTGGCAACATCCCAAGCCACTTTGTGATAAGTAAAGCGTCTTCCATAAACTCTTCACTACTATCAGTTTCACCCGCATCATTTTCACCCCTATCAGAAAATTGGTTCACATATTCATCATTGTTCACACCATTCGACGAGGTTCCTGCTTCCCAATTCGCACCATCCATGTTAATGTCAAAATGTATGTCTTCTACAGAAACCTAATATTGAGTGCAAATTGCTTTCTCACTACATAAGAAAAAAAACATGTAGATTATAAAAACATATCCTTAATAATCAATCAAGTCTGGAAAATATCTGATATTGAACTCATATCACAAATAGAATAACAGTCATAGCAGTCGTCTGGCATTCAGTAACTAAACATGCAAAAAAAAAAAATGTCTCGGAAATAAATATTTGACCAACGTGACATAAATAACTTATACAACAATATAAATATGTTGGTAGATGCATCAACAGTTTCGAGCCCACAACTCTCGCCCGGCAGGATCCATCATGAGGAAGGCTTGCTGCACTGTAGGGTCACATAACTCTTTTACAGCACGATACCACGTTGGTCCCTCAAGTCTCGGGGACATTTCGTTCAAAAATGTCATGCACTCTTGTAGTGGATTGTACCCTGCATTGCTGCCCAGGCTTGGGTCTGATCCTTTGCTCCGCTTCTGACTCCCACTATCGACCCTCTCCCCCCATCGCTTACGACGTGCGGACATAGTTGCTGAAATTTCCTCACATGTCGTTATGATTGCTTCTTTCTGGCTCATCTTCCCTTTGCGCCTATTTGATGATGAAGGTGTAGACCCTTTCCCCAAGCCCACATCATCAGTAGGGTGATGGGGTCTATGTCCACTGCCATCTGTGGGACCACGTCGAGCTCGCATCTCAGAATCAAGCCACTGCTCCTCATCACTATCTACTGGTGCTTGCGTCGAGGCGTGTTGCAGGGTCCCATATGCAATTGATGCACCGAATATGGTGCATAAGTCCTCGTACCTAGGTAGGCCAGATGTACGAAACCTCCCCCATTTTGGTTTAACCTGTTTTCAACGTAGAAAATGCACGTCAGTTAGCTAAGTGTAGACCCTTGCTTGAAAATGAAGCATAATTGAATAAATTCACCAATATATCATACCTTTATGGCATTTTCCCATGCCTCGTCGCTCGCATCTACCGTATTGGTGACCCTATCCCAACCCATCCCAGTCTGACCCATCAGATCGAGAAATAGACGTAGTTGACTCTTCAACCTTGTGATTTTACCACCTATCTGATGAGCATCAAACACCCTCACATTGAGAGCGGTAAGCCGCTCAGCATAAGCAGTATGCTGAGCACCCGTGATCTTGCCAGGCTTTAATCTACCGTGTATGGAATCGTCATATAGCATGTCAATAAATATCTCCTCCATATCATTGCCCCATACGTCACGATCACGTCGCGTGTTTTCCAAATCATCCATATCAAATAGCTGTGAGTGGATAATATGGCAATGCATGTAATAGTGCGAAGTATGCAAAATTAATAATTGTCCATGTGCAAAAATGGTATATAAAAGGGTAAATTTTTGTCCTCGGCATATAGTGTAAATTATAGGCTAAACAACCCCCACACATATAGGCTAAACAAAGAAATAATTAATATATACAAAACACATAGCAAGACTATATATATTTAATACAACTAGTACCGCTATTAAATGGAGTTAAAGGGCGCATACCTGTTGAGAGGCCGGATGTCTACGTGAGGAACGCAAATAGTACCGCTATTAAATGAGAAGAGACCATGAAGTATTAGGTTTCAAATGTCCAATAAAGCATAAGATAAAAATTATGCGTCTTTCTGGAAATCAATGATGATATAACGTGATAAAATTTGTTTTGGGCAATTTGGTGTGTGTGTAAAATATGTGTATTAATTATGAGACTAACGTTTTTGTATTGTACTTTTGGGTTTGTGTTTTTTTCGATCCTTTTTTAAGATGGTATGATTTAATCACGTTTTAAAATGTATTTTGAGTTAGAAATCCAAATATATACGCCATCATTTCTGTTGGAAAAGTAGCTAACCCAATGTTACCCGCAAATGTATGGAAAGATGGAATAAAAATATTTCCAGCTTAATCTCCAATTTCACAGCGCATATATACGTACTTACGAAATCTCCCATACATAATATATAATAATATATATTTATATATATATGTACATCGAGTATATAAACAACCGTATTTATTTCTATTCGGAGCTTAGATCAGTTATTTTTTGTAAAAATGTAGAATAAAACATAAGTTCAAATTTTATAACTTAGGAGAGTAAAGTCTAATCTTTAGACCATGAAATGATCTTTAGAGTAAGTAGTAATATATAATATATTAGTGGTGTTGTGGTAACATATTAACATATTGAGCAGTAAGTTCTAACTTAAACCGGACGTATCATAGTCAAAAAAAGAAAGAAAAAAAACAAAGACTCTTATAATCACACTCAGATGTTAATAGTTTTATTGGTCGCTTCACCTCTTCTTTTTGAGAAAAAACATAAATAATCATACTCTTTTATCTTGTGTATTTTTTTTTTAAAATGTAGAGTTTTGACTAAGTACAACATATATTTTTCATTCTCCTCTAATTTTTTGATTCAATTGATTGAGAGATCATAAACATATATGGATGAAGATATATGGATGTATAGCATAATCACAAACATATATGGATATATAAAAGCAATTAGACCAGACAACATGCTTTAGAAAATATACACTCAATTTTATAAATAAATGGAGCTGAAGACTAGAAAATATACCCTCAGTTTCATAAATAAATGGAATCTAAAGATAAGAAAGAAAAAAAAATTAAAGTGGCCAGGGAATAGTTCCCAAAGGAGGGAGATGCAGGAATTCTTTTTATTATAGGTATGGCAATAATGAAGCAAAAAATAAGGAATGAACATATGATCTAAAACATTCAATTTTCCACTTAGTAGAAACTCCAACTCCAATTGTCGACAAATCGAAGGTACTTAACTATGGCAAAGTCTTTTTGGATTGCTCTACTTCAGGTACTTAACTCCATGCTCAAAGATATCATATAAGATAAAACAATTATATTTTGACACAAGTTTTACATTCTCTCAAGCTATCAAATATTTGAATGTGCATTCTTCTTTAAAATGGCCATTTTTAGAGAAAAAAAAAACCTAATAAATTTATGCACCGAATACCCAATTCACAAGCCCAGAAATCTGGGCACTTCAGAAAGGAAAAGGAAAAAGAGTTATGTGATGTATGGTCCTATCTAAATGCAAAAGAATTGGTTAACAATATAGAAAATGGCAGACCAACTTAAGTGGGAGTTTTAATTCTTGGATGCTCAGCATCCAAACAGAGACCCAAATACACGTTAATTAAATAATTGAAAATGCTTCTTTTTTTTGTGTGTGTAAATCTGTTGAGTAAAATATGAGCTTTAAACTAGTTTACGAAAGTCTAGATTTGAGCTTAAAAGAGAAGGTGGCAACATCAATGGCTATGCATATAAATAAACCTGTCTTAACCAATGAGTGCAGTTAACCACTTTCTGGTACCCATTCTTCTCTGCACCGAAGAAGAAGAAATATGCAACAAATGTACATGGCTCGGATCTAACACCCTCACAGCAAATGATTATGCAGGAAAACCCGTGGCTACATCCCCAAATTAGGACCAAGTTGCGTGATGATTCACAACCAAAAATGGCAATTCAAAAAACTCCTTATGCAGACAATGATAAAATTAATTTGTATAAGCCTAGCTACACTAACAATTAGCTTCACAATAGTGAAATTAATGCCACATACTTGGAAAGATCGTGTCCGTGGAGCCGTGGTGGTGGTTGAATGAGAACGCCGGACTCTATGGATAGCTTTGGGAAGCAAGGAGCAATGTTTGCAACAAGCTGTAGTTCTGGGTTTGCACTGCCTCGGCATGGTGAAGAAATAGTGGAAATTTCTCCACTATTTCTAGAATTGATTGATCACACCCCCGAACCCTAAGGAAGACATGATATGTAAGATGGGTCAAGGAGGCAGGGGAATCTCTGCCTTCTGAGATGGGGTCAGGGTACTTAAAGTTAAACAACACTCAAATCAACTGCTAGGGGAAGAGATTTACCACTGGGTTGCAGATCACTCCACGCCGAAACAAATCCACGAGTTGCAGGTCACTTTGTATTTTTGTTCTTCACGGGATGCTCCTTTGAATGACCCCAAAACGGTGCAGTTTCGGCATTGAAACGGTGGAAATGTCGGAGCTTCCTTACTTTCAACATAAACTTCAGAATCAGTTGCTGCGACGGGGTCTTCCACACTGGACGCAGTTCGAATCGAAGGGCAAACCCAGGGGTGACTGTGAGATGAAATCCAAGCAGGGGCGTGATGACTGTGAGACGATGGTTGTGAGTAAAGTGAGCTGACCGTAAAGACAAAACGTGAAGTGAGATGCAATAAAGTGAGCTGACCGTAAAAAGTAAAGTAAATCCTCAAATATTTCGGGCTTTCGTAATTGACCGTAAAGACTGAGCTCATTTCAATAAATATATTAAAACTGACTTTGACTGTAAACATAAACTGATTTCAGTAGCTCCGTTTGGATTAAAGTTGAGTTGACCGTACCAACTAGTTTCAGCTGATTTGGACTCAGTTTCGAATCCAAGCGGGGCCTGAATCTTCTACTAAAATAATTAATTTTTTTATGTAAATTTTGTAATAAACGAGATTGGATGGTCGGCTGTTACGTAAATAACTTTATTATTATTATTTTAAAATTTACATAGTAATTTATATAGTAATTTCAACGCGTATAAAGTTGTTATAAAATTCATAAGAAAATATAGAGAGAAAAAAAAGTTTAACAGAGTTTTAAAAAAGTTTCTTATATATTTTTCTCTTATAAGAGTAGTTTCTTTTTTAGTTTTATAACACATTATCAGCACGACGGTTCTAAAAATTCTGAAACTAGTGGTTTTATTTCTCTGTAAGTTTTTCAATATATTATTTGTAATTTTTGATATATTTTATTAATGATTATTATTTAAAATCTCAGTGAATTTATAAATGTATTTTCTGATATATACATATTTATTTTATTATTTATATGTGTAAAAAATGACAAATCTTACAAAATTGGAATTTGTTACTCTTGATATATCTGAGAAAAATTATTTATTCTAGATACTTGATGCTGAAATCCATTTTGATACGATGAACCTGGATGAAACTATTAAAGAAGAAAATCAAGCATCCCTGCAAGACCGTGTTAAATCAATGATTTTCTTTCGCCACCATCTTCATAAAGAATTAAAATCTGAGTATCTTACAATAAAAGATCCATTTATTTTGTGAAATAATTTAAGGGAGATGTATGATACCAAAAGATTGTCATTCTCCTAAGAGCTCGTTTTGAGTGGTTGCACCTGAGGTTGTAAAATTATAAAAGTGTCAGTAAGTATAATTTCGCACTTTTTAAAATAAGTTCAATACTAAAATTATGCGGTGAGAAAATCACCGATGATGATACGCTAGAGAAGTCTTATATTACATTTCATATTTCGAATGTGTTCCTGCAGTAGCAGCATCGAGAGAGAAAGTTCATGAAATATTCTAAACTTATATCATGTCTTCTAGTAGCTGAGCAAAACAATGAGCTCTTATTGAAAAAACCACCAGTCGGTAGTCACACCCTACTGGTTTAATATCATTCCATGAAATGAATAATACTAGATTTATATCATTCTCAGAAGTGAATGGTGCATCATTTCGAAAAAATCAGTGGCATATATGTGGTAAGAGAAATTATAGAAATGTTGGTTCCAAAAGTGACAACATTAAAATAGATAATAAAATACCTGTTGCCCAGATGACTGACACAAGGGGGAGGGTGAATTGAGTTATATTAAAAATTAATACTTAAAAATTAAATACACAATATAAAATATAAATAGAATATGAAGTAGTAGGAAATATAAAGAGTAAGGGTAAAAAGAAGCAAACTCAGTATTTTAACGAAATTCAGCCCCACCACCTACGTTCTCGCTTCAAGCTACCCATTGAGAATCTCAAATTCACTATTCAATCTCTTTCAGGTGGAGATAGAAACCTATTATATCTTTGAGCAACATCGTTACAAAGAATCTGTGTAGAACACCCTCTACATTTACAATCACCTCACACTTAGTGATTCAACTATTCCCTATGTAGAACACCTTCTACACACACAATAGTTATACGCATCCTCTTACAAATACAACATCTGATAGTTGGTAGATTATCAGAGTATAAGATACAAAACTTAGAGAAGAGAGAACGAGGGTTTTGAGAAAATGATGTAAAATTTAGCAATTGATGTGTAAGCTCTTATTGTGATTTTTTCAAAACTCAAGTAAGCTATTTGTAGACAAATGAGTCTTCATATTCAAAATTGAAAAGGCTCATATGTCAAATAAGAGCACTATTCACTTTTTAAAATATTCAAATAAAAATATATTTTTTTTTATATTTGTCAAAGACAACTCTAATTTTTTTTCAAAGAAATCAAACCTAATCTTTTACTTTTCATACATGATAAAATGAGTATGATTTATTTTTCAAACCAAATCTTCTTTTTGTATATGTTAAAAAAATACACAATCACCTTTCAAGATTTTCAAACAAATCATCTATCTTTTGCATTTATAAAAAAAACACACAACCACCCTTCAAGATTTTCAAACAAAATCATCTATATTTTGTATTTGTCAAAAAAATACTCAACCACCATTCAATATTTTCAAACAACACATGCACATATTAAAAATGACAATCAATTATCTTACAAATTCAAATCTTTATGCATATGTTGAATAATAATAATAGTTTTCAAAATTAAATATGTTAATAAAGTTATGCAAATGTAAAAAATGTAATTTGATATTTTATGAAAAAATATTAATTTTGAACCTTAATCCAATTTCAAATTTTAAGAGATGTACAAAATTACTCTATAAACTTCATTTATAGACTTGTTCCTCTTTTTGCTCATGCTTGATTTCTTGATATGCTTAACTCTCTTCATGCGTAGACAACTTAAACTTGAGTCTTGAATTTATTTATTATCATTAAAATCTATACGTAAATACGAGACTTGAAACCTTGGGTTCAACAATACTGTATTACCAGAAGTGGTATAACTCAAAAATGGGTAAAAGTCCCTAGAATAATTCTTCAAAAAGAGGTGAAAATGTGTGCCATAGATGTGGTATGACTATACATTTGGTATGTACATGTTGTATGGCCAGGTACTTAGTAGATTTATATCAAGTATCAATAAAAGAAAAAAATAAAAAGATTGAAACAAATTTAGTAGAACCATCAGATGATTCATTAGATTCAATAGATATAGATATTACTCATTTTGATGTTTCTGATTTATTTGAAAATCTTGATGGTAGAATTGATTACCTAATTGGAGATGGAAGTGTTTCACTCAATTAATGTATTTTCTTTATTATTTGTAATAAAAATTTTGTATATTTTGTAGAATCACGAATCACACTGATGAACTTTTTATCTTTGAGATGAATGATAAAAATGTATATCTGCCTGACAGTACTACAATTCACACAATTCTTAAAGAAAAGAAATATTTTCAAAATTTAACACTAAATAAAATCTATGTCTATACCATATCAGGCTCATCAGATTTAATTGAGGGTTTCGGAAGAGCTTATATTGTATTGCCTAATGGCACCAAATTTTGTATTGATGATACTTTATTCTCTTCACAATCCATAAGAAATTTATTGAGTTTCAAATATATACATCGTAATGATTACCATATTGAAACGACAAATGAAGGCAGTAAAGAACATTTTCTTATTACTAGAATAATATCGGGCCAAAAGCTCATATTAGAAAAACTGCATGCCTATATTCTGGATTGTATTATACAAAGATGAGAACAATTGAATCATATGTGGTAATATACTAGAAGTGCATTGATTCCAAATTATTTATGACTTAGCATGATTGCTTTGGACATCTGAGATCTATAATGATTAGACGAATTATTGAAAATTCACATGGGCATCCCTTAAAGAATCAAAATATATTTCTACCCAATGAATTTTTGTGCACTGCATGTTTTTAAGATAAATTGATTATCAGACTATCTCCCTCAAAAGTTATTGTTGAATTTCTATCCTTTATACAAAGGATTCACGGAGATATATGCGGGTCTATTCATCAATCTAGTGGACCATTTAAATACTTTATGGTTTTGATTGATACATCTAGTTGATGGTCACATATTTGTCTACTTTCCACTAGAAATGTTGCATTTGCTAGACTTTTTTCTCAGATAATCAAACTACGAGCACAATTTCTTGAGTATCCAATTAAGACTATTTGATTGGATAATACAGGTGAATTTTCATTTCAAGTTTTTTATGATTATTGCATGTCAATAGGAATAGATGTTGAACATCCTGTTGCCCATACACACACACAAAACCGTTTAACTGAATTTTTGGTTAAAAAATTTCAACTAATCGCTAGACTTTTACTTATGAAATCAAGACTACTAGTTTCTACTTGGGGACATGCTATACTTCATGCAGCATCTTTAATTTGCATTAGACCATCGCATATCACAAATATTCTCCATTACAGCTTACATTTGGTCAACAACCAAAGATTTCTCATCTTCGTACTTTTGGATGTGCTGTATATGTTCCAATTACACCCCCACAACGTACAAAAATGGGCCCTCAACGTAGACTTGGGATATATGTTGGTTTTGATTCTCCATCTATTATTAGATACCTTGAACCCCTTACAGGGGATATATACAAAGCACATTTTGAGAATTGTCACTTTGACGAATCACTTTTCCATTAATAGGTAAAGAAAATTTGGTACTTGAAGCACGACAAGAAATTACTTGGGATAATAAGACACTGTCTCAATTTGATCTCCTAAAAATGAATGTAAACTAGAAGTTCAGAGGATTATTTATTTGTAAAGTGTTGCAAATCAATTACCGGATGTATTTATTGACACTAAAGGTGTAATAAAATCATATATTCCTGCTGTTAATGCTCCAGCAAGGATTAAAGTCCCTAAAGGACAAATTGTTAAAACTGCAATAGGTGAATCTAAAATAGGCCTGAAGCGTGGAAGATCTATTGGTTCAAAAGACAGAATTTTCAAAAGGAAAAAATACAAAATGAATATAGTGTTCTTGAAGAACTTATACCCACAATATAGGCTATAAATATATTTGATGCTTCTGAAAGGATCAAATCTTCTATTTCAGAACCTTCTGAAGAGGATACTCTTGAAAAATATAAATCTCCTAAAAAGAAACCTCCTGAAGAGGTATTTCATGAAATGTTTTCTCCTGAAGAGGAACATTTACCTGAAAATAATGAGATCTCAATACATTTCATAAATACTGGAGAAATTCTAGATAGAAATAAAACTGTTGTTGACAACATATTTTCATATAAAATAACTATTGACATTACCAAAAGTAATGAAAAAAGTGAGCCAAGAACCGTCGAAAAATGTCGACGTAGAAATGATTGGCCAAAATGGAAAATGGCTATTGAAACTGAATTAAATTCGCTAGCAAAGCGAGAAGTATTTAGACCTGTTGTCCAAACACCAAATGGTGTAATGCCTGTTGGATATAAGTGAGTATTTGTATGAAAACGTAATGAGAGAAATGAAATTGTGCAGCACAAAGTACGGCTTGTCGCACAAAATTTCTTGCAGAAACCCGAGATTGATTATGAAGAAACATATTTTTCCATTATGGATGCAATCACATTTATATTTTTGATTAGTCTGGATGTTATAAAATGATTAGATATGCGGTTGATGGATGTGGTCATTGCATATTTATATGGATCCTTAGTCCATAACATATATATGAAAATCCCTGAAAGATATAAAATGCCTGAAGTATCTACAAGTACGTCTAGAAATATGTACTCTATCAGACTACAAAGATCTTTATATGGGTTGAAACAATCTGGACGCATGTGGTATAATCACTTAAGCGAATATCTATTGAAAGAAGAATTTGAGAATAATCTTATATGCCCATGTGTTTTTATTAAAAATCATAATCTATATTTGTCATTATTGCGGTTTATGTTGATGATTTAAATATTGTGAGAACTTCTGAAAAGATCTCAAGAACCGCTGCACATTTAAAGAATGAATTTGAAATGAAAAATTTTGACAAAACAAAATTTTGTCTCGACCTACAGCTTGAGCACTTGCTAAATGAAATTTTTATTCATCAGTCCATGTATACTGAGAAAGTCCTGAAGCATTTTTATATGGATAAATCTCATCCCCTGAGTACTCCAATGATTGTTCGAGCACTTGATGTGAAGAGTGATCCATTCCGTCCTTGTGATGACGATGAAAAAATTCTTGATCTTGAAGTACCATATCTCAGTGCAATCGGAACTTTGATGTATCATGCAAATTGCATTCGACCAGATATTACATTTTCAGTTAATCTGTTTGCAAGATATAGTTATGCACTAACTCAATGGCATTAAAATGACATTAAACATATCCTTCGTTACCTTCATGGTACGGTTGATATGAGATTATTTTATCAACGTGAATCAAGTCCATAATTGATTGGGTATGCAGATGTAGATTATCTTTCAGATTCACACAGAGGTAGATCTCAAACTGGATATTTATTTACTTATAGAGATATTGCCATATTATGGAGATCTGTTAAGCAGACACTATCTGCTACTTCTTCAAATTACCAAGAGATCATTGCTATTCATGTAGTAAGTCGAGAGTGTATTTGGCTGAGATAAGTAATTCAACATATCCAGAAAAAGTGTGGACTCCCCATGATCAATAATAGCCCAACAATTTTATATGAAGATAATACTACTTGTATCACTCAAATCAGATGAGGATATATTAAAGGTGACAGAACCAAACATATTTCACCTAAATTCTTTTATACTTACGAATTTTAAGAGAAATGTGAAATTGATGTCAAGCAGTTATGATCTAGTGATAATCTGACAGATTTATTCACAAAGACATTACCAACTGCGACATTCAAGAAGATTGTGCATAACATTGGAATGTGAAGACTCAAAAATCTATCGTCATGCACTTTTCAGGGGGAGTAAATGTCATGAAGATTTATGCTGATTATACATTTTTTCCTTCGCTGAGGTTTTGTCCCACTGGGTTTTCCTTTGCAATGTTTTAATGAGGCAATTTTAAAGCACTGGTGGATACATAAGAAGACTGTACTCTTTTTCCTTCGCCATTGGTTTTTCTTCCTACTGGATTTTTCCTTGGCAAGGTTTTAATGAGGCAGATTCTTTATAGGTGGTCATTCAGAGGGGAGTGTAATGAACGAGATTGGAGGGACTGCTGCCGCCTCCTGTTCCATCACCTAAATTATATGAATGACTACACCACAATTATTTTAAATCTTGTATAGTGACTTGCATAATAACTTGTATAGTAATTTCAAGGCCTATAAATATGGGTTTTAGTTGTTATGAAATTCATAAGAAAATATAGAGAGAGAATAAAATTTCAGAGAGTTTTAAAAGAGTTTCTTATATATTTTTCTCTTGTAATAATAGTTTTTTTTATTTAGTTTTATAACAAATTTTATATTTATTTGTTTCTTTCTCAAGGAGTGTGCACAATTGTCATTTTATGACTACAAATGTTATTTATGTTGTTAAAATAATTTGTCCAATTGTGCAAAAAAAAAATAAAAATTTGTCAAATTTTACTATGTATAATTATTTCTTATATATTTTTTAATATATTTTATTGATATGATTAGTTTCATATTAAAAAAGTGATCAATCAATTACATTAGCAAATTACGTAAAACGTATACAAAAATGATTGTTTATACTTTTTTTTATAATTTACAACATAGTTATTAATAGATAGACTTATATCCTATTTATCTACTTTATCACTCTTTTTAAATTTTTTTAATTTTTTAATTTAATGTTTAAAAAAGTGATTATTAATAAAATTATATATATATATATATTCTAATGATAAAGATATTAAAAAAAAAATACTTAAAAGAAAACAAAAACAAATAAATTTTAAGTAGTAAAATGGTGGTAAATGAAATATAAGTCTATCATTTCCAATACAATTATAGCACGCGCATGAGTAATACAAAGACTTTCACATAGAATTATTCCTTTTACAAAGCAATTGCTGTAAACAAGTCTCTAATTTTAGTAAAGGCAGCTTAATTTTAGACTGTAATGTTATTTGCAAGGCCACAAACACAGAAAAGCTGTAACATAAAATTTGATATTCTGACATCAATAAACTATCAATTGTGGACAGACCCCTCTCCTTGGGTATCTCGTAGAAACTTTGATTTGATCTTGTTGGGTGTGACTGAAACAATTTTCATATCCATCCGCTCTTCAGGTAAATCTGCGCAACAAATTTAAGCCAATCTCATAATAGATGATAAACAACCCTCCATAGTAGCATACTCCCTTTCGTTTCTCAACAAGTATCAACAATTTCATTTATTGAAAGGGGTAACGATTCTTCTACCCAAGTCTTCAAGTTAGTTTCTCCAGAAAACATATTATCTGTGGGTTTCTTTTTTGTGAAAATTTCCATCAATAAAATGCCATAGCTATAAACATCACATTTTGTCGAAATTATTCCTCCTGATCCATATTCTACAAGTAATATTTATAATCCACCATGAGGAGTTAATTATATACGAAAATTACTACTGATATAAAAAGATTATACAAAATAAATTCATAAACTAATGCAACTTAACATGATCTCTGTTAGATCTATTCTACTATGTAAAATTATTTTTTATGTATTCTATTAATGTGATTAATTTTATATTAAAAAAGTAATCAATCAATTACATTAGTGAATTACCTAAAAGGTATATAAAAATAATTGTTTATAATTTTTTTTTAATTTATCAATATAGTTATCAATAGATAGACTTAGGCCCCGCTTGGATTCGAAACTGAGTCCAAATCAGCTGAAACTAGTTGGTACGGTCAACTCAACTTTAATCCAAACGGAGCTACTGAAATCAGTTTATGTTTACAGTCAAAGTCAGTTTTAATATATTTATTGAAATGAGCTCAGTCTTTACGGTCAATTACGAAAGCCCGAAATATTTGAGGATTTACTTTACTTTTTACGGTCAGCTCACTTTATTGCATCTCACTTCACGTTTTGTCTTTACGGTCAGCTCACTTTACTCACAACCATCGTCTCACAGTCATCACGCCCCTGCTTGGATTTCATCTCACAGTCACCCCTGGGTTTGCCCTTCGATTCGAACTGCGTCCAGTGTGGAAGACCCCGTCGCAGCAACTGATTCTGAAGTTTATGTTGAAAGTAAGGAAGCTCCGACATTTCCACCGTTTCAATGCCGAAACTGCACCGTTTTGGGGTCATTCAAAGGAGCATCCCGTGAAGAACAAAAATACAAAGTGACCTGCAACTCGTGGATTTGTTTCGGCGTGGAGTGATCTGCAACCCAGTGGTAAATCTCTTCCCCTAGCAGTTGATTTGAGTGTTGTTTAACTTTAAGTACCCTGACCCCATCTCAGAAGGCAGAGATTCCCCTGCCTCCTTGACCCATCTTACATATCATGTCTTCCTTAGGGTTCGGGGGTGTGATCAATCAATTCTAGAAATAGTGGAGAAATTTCCACTATTTCTTCACCATGCCGAGGCAGTGCAAACCCAGAACTACAGCTTGTTGCAAACATTGCTCCTTGCTTCCCAAAGCTATCCATAGAGTCCGGCGTTCTCATTCAACCACCACCACGGCTCCACGGACACGATCTTTCCAAGTATGTGGCATTAATTTCACTATTGTGAAGCTAATTGTTAGTGTAGCTAGGCTTATACAAATTAATTTTATCATTGTCTGCATAAGGAGTTTTTTGAATTGCCATTTTTGGTTGTGAATCATCACGCAACTTGGTCCTAATTTGGGGATGTAGCCACGGGTTTTCCTGCATAATCATTTGCTGTGAGGGTGTTAGATCCGAGCCATGTACATTTGTTGCATATTTCTTCTTCTTCGGTGCAGAGAAGAATGGGTACCAGAAAGTGGTTAACTGCACTCATTGGTTAAGACAGGTTTATTTATATGCATAGCCATTGATGTTGCCACCTTCTCTTTTAAGCTCAAATCTAGACTTTCGTAAACTAGTTTAAAGCTCATATTTTACTCAACAGATTTACACACACAAAAAAAAGAAGCATTTTCAATTATTTAATTAACGTGTATTTGGGTCTCTGTTTGGATGCTGAGCATCCAAGAATTAAAACTCCCACTTAAGTTGGTCTGCCATTTTCTATATTGTTAACCAATTCTTTTGCATTTAGATAGGACCATACATCACATAACTCTTTTTCCTTTTCCTTTCTGAAGTGCCCAGATTTCTGGGCTTGTGAATTGGGTATTCGGTGCATAAATTTATTAGGTTTTTTTTTTCTCTAAAAATGGCCATTTTAAAGAAGAATGCACATTCAAATATTTGATAGCTTGAGAGAATGTAAAACTTGTGTCAAAATATAATTGTTTTATCTTATATGATATCTTTGAGCATGGAGTTAAGTACCTGAAGTAGAGCAATCCAAAAAGACTTTGCCATAGTTAAGTACCTTCGATTTGTCGACAATTGGAGTTGGAGTTTCTACTAAGTGGAAAATTGAATGTTTTAGATCATATGTTCATTCCTTATTTTTTGCTTCATTATTGCCATACCTATAATAAAAAGAATTCCTGCATCTCCCTCCTTTGGGAACTATTCCCTGGCCACTTTAATTTTTTTTTCTTTCTTATCTTTAGATTCCATTTATTTATGAAACTGAGGGTATATTTTCTAGTCTTCAGCTCCATTTATTTATAAAATTGAGTGTATATTTTCTAAAGCATGTTGTCTGGTCTAATTGCTTTTATATATCCATATATGTTTGTGATTATGCTATACATCCATATATCTTCATCCATATATGTTTATGATCTCTCAATCAATTGAATCAAAAAATTAGAGGAGAATGAAAAATATATGTTGTACTTAGTCAAAACTCTACATTTTAAAAAAAAAATACACAAGATAAAAGAGTATGATTATTTATGTTTTTTCTCAAAAAGAAGAGGTGAAGCGACCAATAAAACTATTAACATCTGAGTGTGATTATAAGAGTCTTTGTTTTTTTTCTTTCTTTTTTTGACTATGATACGTCCGGTTTAAGTTAGAACTTACTGCTCAATATGTTAATATGTTACCACAACACCACTAATATATTATATATTACTACTTACTCTAAAGATCATTTCATGGTCTAAAGATTAGACTTTACTCTCCTAAGTTATAAAATTTGAACTTATGTTTTATTCTACATTTTTACAAAAAATAACTGATCTAAGCTCCGAATAGAAATAAATACGGTTGTTTATATACTCGATGTACATATATATATAAATATATATTATTATATATTATGTATGGGAGATTTCGTAAGTACGTATATATGCGCTGTGAAATTGGAGATTAAGCTGGAAATATTTTTATTCCATCTTTCCATACATTTGCGGGTAACATTGGGTTAGCTACTTTTCCAACAGAAATGATGGCGTATATATTTGGATTTCTAACTCAAAATACATTTTAAAACGTGATTAAATCATACCATCTTAAAAAAGGATCGAAAAAAACACAAACCCAAAAGTACAATACAAAAACGTTAGTCTCATAATTAATACACATATTTTACACACACACCAAATTGCCCAAAACAAATTTTATCACGTTATATCATCATTGATTTCCAGAAAGACGCATAATTTTTATCTTATGCTTTATTGGACATTTGAAACCTAATACTTCATGGTCTCTTCTCATTTAATAGCGGTACTATTTGCGTTCCTCACGTAGACATCCGGCCTCTCAACAGGTATGCGCCCTTTAACTCCATTTAATAGCGGTACTAGTTGTATTAAATATATATAGTCTTGCTATGTGTTTTGTATATATTAATTATTTCTTTGTTTAGCCTATATGTGTGGGGGTTGTTTAGCCTATAATTTACACTATATGCCGAGGACAAAAATTTACCCTTTTATATACCATTTTTGCACATGGACAATTATTAATTTTGCATACTTCGCACTATTACATGCATTGCCATATTATCCACTCACAGCTATTTGATATGGATGATTTGGAAAACACGCGACGTGATCGTGACGTATGGGGCAATGATATGGAGGAGATATTTATTGACATGCTATATGACGATTCCATACACGGTAGATTAAAGCCTGGCAAGATCACGGGTGCTCAGCATACTGCTTATGCTGAGCGGCTTACCGCTCTCAATGTGAGGGTGTTTGATGCTCATCAGATAGGTGGTAAAATCACAAGGTTGAAGAGTCAACTACGTCTATTTCTCGATCTGATGGGTCAGACTGGGATGGGTTGGGATAGGGTCACCAATACGGTAGATGCGAGCGACGAGGCATGGGAAAATGCCATAAAGGTATGATATATTGGTGAATTTATTCAATTATGCTTCATTTTCAAGCAAGGGTCTACACTTAGCTAACTGACGTGCATTTTCTACGTTGAAAACAGGTTAAACCAAAATGGGGGAGGTTTCGTACATCTGGCCTACCTAGGTACGAGGACTTATGCACCATATTCGGTGCATCAATTGCATATGGGACCCTGCAACACGCCTCGACGCAAGCACCAGTAGATAGTGATGAGGAGCAGTGGCTTGATTCTGAGATGCGAGCTCGACGTGGTCCCACAGATGGCAGTGGACATAGACCCCATCACCCTACTGATGATGTGGGCTTGGGGAAAGGGTCTACACCTTCATCATCAAATAGGCGCAAAGGGAAGATGAGCCAGAAAGAAGCAATCATAACGACATGTGAGGAAATTTCAGCAACTATGTCCGCACGTCGTAAGCGATGGGGGGAGAGGGTCGATAGTGGGAGTCAGAAGCGGAGCAAAGGATCAGACCCAAGCCTGGGCAGCAATGCAGGGTACAATCCACTACAAGAGTGCATGACATTTTTGAACGAAATGTCCCCGAGACTTGAGGGACCAACGTGGTATCGTGCTGTAAAAGAGTTATGTGACCCTACAGTGCAGCAAGCCTTCCTCATGATGGATCCTGCCGGGCGAGAGTTGTGGGCTCGAAACTGTTGATGCATCTACCAACATATTTATATTGTTGTATAAGTTATTTATGTCACGTTGGTCAAATATTTATTTCCGAGACATTTTTTTTTTTTGCATGTTTAGTTACTGAATGCCAGACGACTGCTATGACTGTTATTCTATTTGTGATATGAGTTCAATATCAGATATTTTCCAGACTTGATTGATTATTAAGGATATGTTTTTATAATCTACATGTTTTTTTTCTTATGTAGTGAGAAAGCAATTTGCACTCAATATTAGGTTTCTGTAGAAGACATACATTTTGACATTAACATGGATGGTGCGAATTGGGAAGCAGGAACCTCGTCGAATGGTGTGAACAATGATGAATATGTGAACCAATTTTCTGATAGGGGTGAAAATGATGCGGGTGAAACTGATAGTAGTGAAGAGTTTATGGAAGACGCTTTACTTATCACAAAGTGGCTTGGGATGTTGCCAGAAGGGCAAGGCCAGCCATTACATAATATTGGATTGCGCGGAAATCAATATACCGTTGAAGTTTTGCAGGGAAATCCGACAAATTGTCGAGAGTTATTCCGAATGGAGGTTGAGGCTTTTCGTGCATTATGTTCAAATTTACGAAACAATCACTTTTTGAAAGATACTAGAAAAGGGGTAACAGTCGAGGAACAAGTAGGCATATTCGTTTCAGTTGTGAGCCTTGGAGAAGAACAACGCATCGTGGCTCAACGGTTTCAACGTTCAACAGAAACCGTTAATCGACACGTAAGGAGAGTAAGACGGGCGCTTTGTACACTTGGAACACATCTTATTAACCCAACACACACAGTCGGGCCACACCCAACAATCGAGGCCAATCCGAGAAATTATCCTTGGTTTCAGGTATGCTTCGGTTTTTCGTATATAATAAATCCAAATAAGATTATGTTGAAAGTTTGATTAAATTATTTATTTGAATCTAAATTGTTTAATATTGTGGGTAATATTGTTTTGGAGGGATGCATTGGTGCGATTGATGGAACCATGATCAATGCCGTCGTACCTAGTGAGGTACGCGAGGCATTTCGCAACCGCCATGGCCAAATTGCCCAAAACGTGTTGAGCGTATGTGATTTGGATATGAAGTTCACATTTGTGTACACTGGTTGGGAGGGAAGTGCCCATGATGCACGCATATTCCTTGACGCCTTGCGTCAAGTCGATAACCACTTTCCATGGCCTTTGGACGGTAAAAAATTCATCTTTATATTTTTATGCTAATTAAAAAATTTATTGAAACTAATATGTATTTTGTTCAGTCTCTAAGATTAGTTATCTACGACTAACCATTGTGGTGTTAATTCATTTAGCAGGTCATTATTATCTAGTCGATTCAGCGTATCCATGTACTCGAGGATTTATGCCCCCATATCCAAGAGAAAGATATCATAGAAGTGACTATGCTGGTCAGCGGGGATTTAGAGGCTACAAAGATTATTTTAATTACCGTCATTCATCAATCCGTAATGTCATAGAACGTGCGTTTGGGGTCTTAAAATCACGTTTTCGAATTTTAAGAAATATGCCTGCATATTCAATTACGAAACAAGGCCAACTGATTACCGCATGTTGTACATTACATAATTTTATTAGAATGACGACACCAGACGACTTTATATTTGAGGAATGGGCCAACAAGAAGCTTGATCCGAATGGTCGTGCAGTTAGTGAAGATGTTGAATCAGCACGTCATCCTAACATGACGTTGGAATCAGCACAATATATGGTTGCATTTAGGGATGATATTGCCAGAAATATGTGGGCGGCCAGGTGCAGTTTGTGAATGGAGTATTAAACATTTCTTAATTTGTGCTTGTCATCCTTGCACAGGGACCATGCTAATCTTCTCTGTGGTTATTCAAATTTTTGGATTGTCTTCGAATGGACAATGGACAATTAGACATCATGACATGTAATATAAGTGAAATATATAAACTGTTTTATAAGAGTGTTGATTGAGTATTTATATTTATTGAATTTGGCATGTACATTTTCAACGTTGTAGAAATTATAAGTTTTTTTACTGTCAAATTTTGATGACTTATGGATACGGAAATGTGTTTTTACTATAGGTGTTGTGATATGTATTTTTTTAAATTATATATATATATATATGTTTCAAAATTAATTTTATTGATCACAACGTAATTCTTATAATAATACAAATATTAACATAGAATTAAATAAAAAAATTTATCAAATTTTAACATGGTCTAACTAAAATATAATTTAATTTGGTTTTTTTTTATATAATTTTACGAAGTCAATAAATTTATAAATTGATAGTTATTATTGTGTAATTGGATAAAATGATTATTATTTATTTATATACAAATTCATAAATAAAAAAAAGTTATGGGACCCACTTATATTAATTTTCTAACAACCTAAACTCATCTCATCTCACTTTCAATCCAAACACACAAAAACTCATCTCAACTCATCTCAACTCACTCATCTCACTACTATTCATAACTTATCTCATCTCAACTCATCTCATCTCCGAATCCAAGCGGGGCCTTACATTTCATTTATCTACTTTATCATTTTTTTTAATTTTTTAATTTTCTTAAAATTTTCTTTTACTTAATATTTAAAAAAGTAACTATTAATAAAACTGTATATATATATACACATATATATTTAATGATTAAAGATGTTAAAAAAAATACTTAAAAGAAAACAAAAACAAATAAATTATGAGTGATAAAATAGTGAAAAATGAAATATAAACCTATCATTACCAATACAATTATGTCACGAGCATGAGTAGTGCAAAGACTTTCACATAGAATTATTCCTTCTACAAAGCAATTGATGTAAACAAGCCTCTAATTTTAGGAAATGCAGCTTAATTTCAGACTGTCGTATTATTTGCACGCAAGGCCACAAACACAGAAAAGCTGTAACATAAAATTTGATATTCTGACATCAATAAACTATCAATTGTGGACAGACCCCTCTCCTTGGGTATCTCGTAGAAACTTTGATTTGATCTTGTTGAGTGTGATTGAAACAATTTTCATATCCATCCGCTCTTCAGGTGAATCTGCGCAACAAATTAAAGCTAATCTCATAACAGATGATAAACAACCCTCCATGGCAGCATACTCCCTTTCGTTTCTCAACAAGTCGGTATCAACTACTTCATTTATTGAAAGGGGTAACGATTCCTCTACCCAACTCTTCAAGTTAGTTTCTCCAGAAAACATATCATTTGTGGGCTTCTTTTTTGTGAAAATTTCCATCAATAAAATGCCATAGCTATAAGCATCACCTCTTGTCGAAATTATTCCTCCTGATCCATATTCTACAAGTAACATTTATAATCCATCATAAGGAGTTGATTTTATATGAGAACTGCTACAGATACAAAGAGATTATATAAAACATGAGTAATGCTAGGGGGCTTGTTAGCGTGCTCTGCTAGCTTGCCTTGTTAGTCTTAAATTATATATTTTGTATTTTTATTTTGTATTTTATATATTTTTTTAATATGCTTAAACATTTTTAAAAAAAGAAAAAAATTCACAATATTATTAAACAATATTTTCTTAATTATTATGTAAAAAAAATTTAAAAATAAAATAAAAAATAGGGAGCGGGACAATCTAGTGGGGCATACTAAAGGGACAAAAAGCATTTCCCATATAATAAATATACAAACTAACGCAACTTTACATGATCCGTTAGATCTACTTTACAATAAAATTAATTTTATAATTTGATGTACTAGATCAAGCCATAATAGTTTTTGGATTTATTTTTGTATGATCTCTTTGTGACTAAAATATTTCTTATTTTATATTGCATTATTGGAAATAAAAAATTCTCAAGAAGCAAAATAAGTGCAATAGTAATATTTTAACATGCAAATTGATATCACCTGGTGCCATATATCCCATGCTAGCCAAAGTCATGCTTTGTGTGAGAGAAACTCCATCATCTAAGAGTTTGGCAATTCCAAAATCAGCAACATGTGCGACCATTTCTGCATCTAACAAGACATTGCTAGGCTTCAAATCACAATGAATAATAGGTGTTGAAAGCCCAAAATGAAGGTATTCTAGTGCTGATGCAACATCAGTCATTATATTTAGCCTTTGCAACATATTCAAACAACGCTTGTACAACCAGGTCTCAAGATTCCCATTAGGCATGTATTCCAGTACAAAGGCTTTGAAGTTCATGCTGCTACAAGCGCTGATGATTTTGATAAGATTTCGATGACGAATATTGCGCAGTACCAAACACTCTGCATCAAAACTTTTGAATGCTCCTTCTACTTCCAAGTTTAAAACCTTTATTGCAACATCCATTCCATCTGAGAGTGTTCCTTTATATACAAGCCCATAACTACCTTTGCCGATTAAGTTATCTAGATTAAACCCTTCAGTTGCTTGCTGAAGTTCTAGGTGGGAAATTCTTTTCCATGTTGCTAGGAGTAACAATTCTTCCATGGGCTGAGATTTGATGACCTTCCTTTTCCTCCATCTTTTCCTCAATAATACAAGGAAAGTTACAAGTATCGTTAACCCTACAATTGGTAGTACATACATCAGTATACGTCGATGATGATAATGAACTTCTTTTTTACATGGAGCAACTTGTAGTTGCGGAGCACCGCATAGTCCATCATTTGGCAAAAATGATGCAACTGAGAGATTTACAAATGGTCCTCCTGTTGGAATTTCTCCTTGTAGTCTATTGAATGAGACATCGAGAAATTTGAGATATTGCAGTGCTTCTAAGGACTTAGGAATCTCTCCTGATAAGTTGTTATGAGAAAGATTCAAGAGCTCTAAGCTCACCATTTTACCAAAAGATTCAGGAATTGAGCCTTCTAATTGATTCCTTGCCAATGATAGATAATCCATGTCTTCGAAAGAGATACTTGGGATACCACTTGAGAGTTGGTTTCTTGATATATCAAGCCTTCTCAAGACCTTCATATGTTTAAACTCCTGTGAAAGAGAGCCACTGAAAGAATTTGATGATAAGTCGAGTTCCAAGAGATCAGTAAGGCTCCATAAGCTCAAAGGAATAGAAGAAGTTAATTGGTTAGAGCCGAAGTAAAGTTTCCTTAGAAAAGTCAAATTGTTTATGCAAGTAGGAATATGTCCAGAAAGCTTATTATGATTCAAATATAATTCGGACAAGCTCTTTAAATGACATATACGGGATGGCACTGGACCCTCAAGTCTATTATGATCGAGGTACAAACCTTGCAACTTGTACAGTTTTCCTAGTGTAGTTGGAAGAGATCTTGTCAACTCATTGTTATATATGGCCAAGGTATCCAAGTTATTGAACTTGCCAATCTCTGTGGGAATGTTCCCCTTAAGTTTGCAACTATGTAGTATAAATCTTTGAAGAGAAATAGAGAGGTTCCCAATGGAACTGGGAAGAATGGCATTGAATGGAATTCCTGAGAGATCTAACGACTCAAGGTATATGCAATTTGATAAGTCAAAGAACATGTTGCTTAATTCTGAAGACTCAACAGTAAAGTTATTGAATGGTAAATTGAGATATCGAAGGAGTCTTAAATTCCCAAATGATTTAGGAATCAAACCTGAGAATGAGTTATTAGTCAAATACAACTTAGTGAGTTGTGAAGCGTTAGTGATAGAGCTGGGAATCGGTCCACTTAGTTGATTTTCTCCAAGAAAAAGTTGTTGTAGGTTTGGGAGGAAAAGGCCTATATTCGATGGAAGATGGCCGAGAGCTTATTCATCATCATTGAAATAATTTGTATTGTAGAGATATTGAAGATCTCAGGTGGGATCGGACCCTCAAAACTGTTGTGAAAGAGACTGAGTATCTCTAGGTTTTGTAGATTACCAATTTCACTTGGTACTGCACCTGAAACATTATAAACAACAGTACATTGTTATTAAAAAATAACTTGATCATGCTCTTATTGAGTTGAATAAATCAAAAGCAATGCTCAATACAAACCTAGGGATACAAATCCCCTTAAAAATAAAGTGGGATTCAAAAGAGAAATTAAGTGGAATCAATTTCACATTTTTTATGGGTCCCACCTTTTCCAGGGAGCTTGTATCAAGCTTGCACTTCATGAGCTTGCACAAATAATTTTCCTTCGTAGCTAGACAAGTGCTTCATTGGGTACCAAATCCCATTTCAATCAATTGAAGTAAGTGAACAAATTGCTATTTTTTTTAAATAGTTTGATATCAGTTTAGTCTAATTTTAAATTGAGTCTAACATCCAAATATCTAACTTGCAAATTACTAAACTCACCTTAACTCAAAATCTCTTTATACGTGGGACTTACAACATTTTTTAACTCAACACCTCTTTATATGCGAGACCCAATTTTTTTTTTTCTAAATATAGTTAAACTCATTTTAACATCTAAATATATTTAAACTCATTTTAGGTGGATCCCAAAAAAATCGCTCCACTATCTCAACTCACTACTATTCATAAAGAATTTAACTCATCTCAACTTAACTCAACATCCAAACAGGGCCTTAGTGGGTAAGGATTGAGGAAGTAGTGGCCATGAAACTGCTAACATATTTCAGTCATTTGTAGGAAATTTCTTATCAAGGGCCTGTACACTCTAAAGATTAGTTGAAACTTTACTTTTGGATACCCGATGCCATCAAGAAAATATATATTGGGGAGTCCCTTATAATTATTAGTTAGTCAGCCCTCATGTATAATGACTTTTTGTAAACTTTATATAATGATCCTTAAATTTATCACAAATATGTATATCCTTGTGAAAATTAGTCACAACACAACCCATTATTTATGGTTGATACATTCTATGTTTCATAACATACCACCAAGGTAATTAATTAGATTGACTAATAAAAACTGTACGTTTGATATTTTTTAAGAAAATGAAAGGAAAAAACAGTAGAAATTCTCACTCTTGGCCGATCCTAATTATGTCTTATAGGCCTAATTATTTAATTTTACATGTTATTTCCTGACTTGCAATATTCTTACTTTCTAATGTCGACCCAAAGCATTAACCAATCCAAATTCGAACACTTATATTATGAGGGTTATGAGGAAAAAGCATCTTTCTTGTTTATCTTAAAATGTCAATTAATGAACAATAAGAAATAGAGAAATATTTAAGCTGGCAGCAACATACAAATTATTCATATCCTCTGCCATTTTGTTCCACTTATACTTTACTCTTCTGGCTTCCTCCTATTAATTAAGTACTTCCAATTGAAATAGCTTTCCCATCCAATATATGAGTAATTTTATTCTTTATTATAAATTGTTTGCTGAACCAATATCAATCATGAGTAATTTTATTTTTTATTTAAATTTTATTATCTATAGTCGAACCCTCAGATCAATATTGTAATTAGATAGGGATGACAAAATAAAAAAATGAAATACAGTATTTCTCATATAATATACGAGGATTGACTAGGTCAAGAAGATCAAACATACCTTCAAAGTTGTTGAAGGCAAGGAATAACGTTGTAAGCATAGTTAAGTTCCCAATCTGAGGGGGTAATCTACCAGACAAATTATTAACCGATAGAGATAAAACTTGCAGCTGCTTGCAGTTGAATAAAGTGGAAGGAAGTTCACCATGAAATTGATTACCACTGGCAGAAATGGAACGTAAGTTGGGAAGATTATCAAACTTGTCCATCTTCGAAAGTCTACCAGACAGATTGTTAGATTTGAGACTAAGGAATTGCAGTGAAGACAGATTGAAGATCATAGAGGGCATTGAACCTGAAAGATTTTTCTCAGAGATAAATTAACTTTTCATAAGGTGGTTATTTCCAAGATTGAAGAAGGACATTAAAGTACGAGCTGCTGTACTAATAAATAGATTATACAAAATAAACCCATAAATTGACGTGAGTTCGTAGAATCTATTAAATATATTCAATAATAAAAATAATTTTATAATCTAACGATAGATCAAGCTATATCAATTTATAAATTTATTTGTGGCTTCATGCAAATATCCAACTTTTTGGTCCCTTTAATTGAAAAATACTATAGCTACAAAGGTATATATTATAGAGTATTTGCACTGATCGATAATTGTAATTTGAATCCACACATGATTTCATTTCTGAAAGTGTTTATATACAAGCAGAGTAATCTAAGTAATAATTACAAAGAATTGTGTAATCTACGAGAATCATTACAATGCAATTAGGACACTAATTTATACAGAGAATAAAAAACTGATCTTATAGTAACGTTGTGCACAGATTTTGGCCTTGATCATTGGAGCTGTTTTTGTGATTTCAGATTTTCAGGACTTTTCTTGATATATATAACCCAGAAAACATGGCTGGAAGAACTTATTGAGCAACTTAAAAGCTATAAATTTTGCAATAAAATTGAAGAAATACATATATATGTTGGACAGAGAGATCATGGCGGGAACATTAAACCGTACCTGTGAATCTGTTAACATCAAGGTACAAAGTTTGAAGTCTGGTTAAGTACAAGCCGATCCATGATGGGATTTCGCCGCTTAATTTATTGTATCCGAAGTCAAGCACTTTCAAACGACGAAGAGCAGCCAACTCGGGGGGCAAAGAGCCCTGAAAACCGTTGTTTAACATGATTAGACTAACAAGAAAGGAAAGGTTTCCCATATGAGGAGGAATAGTGCCTTCAAGTCTCATATGAGTAAGATTCAAGACAGTAACTCTATGATGTCTAGAACCACAAGAAACACCAATCCAGTTGCAGACAGGAGCATTGGTGGACCAGTTGTTTGCCAAAACATTGTTTGGATTGTAGGAATCAATACGAGCCTTCAGGGCAAGAAGGGCAGATTCATCTGTGCTAATATTGGTTGCTGCTGCATTATTAATGGCTAAGCTAGCCTGCATGCAACAATACTGTATCAAAAGTAGTGCAGCAGTCGCAGAAAAGAGAGTAGGAAAATAAGTTTGTCCCATGGTAGTAAGGTTTTGAAGGCCAGAGATAATCCGAATGCCTGAATCTTGAAGGGAAAAAACAAGTTTCTTTGCCCCAAGGCTTGGTAATTTGTTTGGACAGAGTCATCTCAGTTCAATTTAAATCAATTCCGTCCCAACTCCCCACTAAATGCAATTACTACATAACCCTTCATATACGTAACCCTTCACAGCTACAGCCGCAACAGAGAAAGACCGCTTGTAGGCTGTACCGACTGCAATTATCCTCCGGTAATCGTCGTATAATTATTTAAAAAATAAATAAAATATAAAATTTATATAAAAATAATAATTTTTTATAATAAAAATAATTTTTGAGAGTGATTATATATAATATTACTATTAATTTCTAACTTTATTTGTAGTTAGTACTACTTATAAAAAAGTTTTGTTGGGAGAGTGAAATGAAATAAAATAAATTTTAATGAAATTTAAAAATTAAATAAAATATTATTATTTATTATTATTATTAATATTTTAGAACTTCAAAAAATTAAATTAGAATTTGAAATTTAAAAAATTAAATCATTTATTATATTTTGTATGAAAAATTATAAAAATTATAAAAATAAGATAAAATAAAATAAATATGAATTATTTTTCAATTTAAACAATTCCGAGCCCACAATTTTTTGTTTGTCCCGTTCGTATATATATATTTTTTAATAAAGGATAAAGACTAATGTATTAAATGATAAGCACTTTAATATACCTAAAAAAAAAAAATCACCTTCGCATGACATCCCCACATACGTAATGGTTACATTACAAATAGAAAAAAATTTATGAATTTGATTTACCTTATAAAATTAGTTTAATAAAAAAAATTGTGCATTATTTATAAATATATCTAAGATTTTGTCTATAGATAATATAAAATTTATTTCTCAACACTCTTCCTATATGTAGGTAATTATTTTTTTTAGTTTTTGTTATATGATAAATAGCATGTACTCTTATCCATCATGTGATAGATCCTGATATCATAAAAAAATATATATTTCTCTCCTTAAATGTTTTTTAAAAGAGCATTTTATGTTAATAAATGAGTGTTTTTTATGGAATTAGATACAAGTTCACCTATGATCAATAATAGACTCCTGCAACTTATTCACGATGATGGTATTAAAAATATCAACCCATATGTGAGGTCTTAAAGGGAGTGTATTAAGAGGTCCTACACGGCATATGGTTACCTCACTTCTCCTATTAGATATTTTAAGAAGAGAAATAAATCTTTCTTTACATATTATATAAATATAAGATAAAAGAGTAATGATATCTAAAATTTTAAAGACTTCTAAACTATACGTCATTTATATGATATAATTCAATTTATAAATTCTAAAATTTAATTTTTAAATTAAATTATGTCACCTAAATAATATGGGGGTAAAGATCTTTAAATATAATTATTCGAAATAAAAAAGATCGGACTATTTACTCACGAAATGATCTATTAAAATTATAAAAAAAATTAATTTTATTTATTTATTTTAATTATTGATATTTCAAGAAGAGAAATGTTAGGTCTACTGAGCATTTGTACGATGAGTGCTTTTTTTTTTTTTGTCTTAAATGTTAAGAAATGTATTAAATTAGTTTTTTCTTAAATATTAAAAAATATTTTTTAAGACTGATTTATTTATTTATTTTCTCAATAGGTTAAGATTTATTTAGATAGTAAGATCAGATGAGATAAGATAATTTTAGATAAAAATTAAAAATAAAATAAAATATTATTTTTTAATATTATTTTTATTTTAAAATATTATTTTTTAATAATATTAATATTATTTTGAGATTTAAAAATATTAAATTATTTATTATATTTTATATAAAACTTAAAAAAATCTATAATAATTAAATCAAATCAAATTAGTTTTATATCTAAATGAAAATGTTATTGGCCTGGATTTTGGAATCACAATAGAATCTCGCTCCCCCTATTTTATTTTTTATTTTTTATTTTTACTTCATAATTAAGTAAATATTTTAAAATAATGTTGTGATTTTTTTTTAAAATATCTTAAAATGTCAAAAAAGTCATATAAACAAAAAAATAATAATAAAATTGCCTCTCAAGATCTTTGTAGGTACAGTAACAAGGTCCATATCTAAATGAAATTTTAGGTCTTTTGAATTCATCTCAACTTATTTTATCTCATTTTAAATTTATCATTATACTTTTTAAATTTTTATATAAAATATAATAATTAATTCAATATTTTTAAATCTCAATTTAATATTTTTAAATTTTTAAATAATTATAATATTAAAAAATAATATTTTATTTTATTTTTAAAATTTATTTTAATTAATTTCATCTTATTTTTAAATTCAAACGAAGTTTAATATTTAAAAATAAAGATAAATGAATGATAATCGGTAGATCTATTCTCTCATAAAACTACCCTTTCAAGAAATTAGAAAATAAGTGACCTTTTGTATTTTCTGAACAAGAAGGTCAACCAACATTAATTGCATGTTGACGTTCGTGTTTTTCTATTCCTCTTAAATCCACACAAATCTCCTCCTTTTCAACCTCTCACTTTTTTCTCTTCCTCTTAAATCCACACAAATCTCCTTCTTTTCATATATTGTCCTTTGTTTTCCTTCCCAAGTTGGAATATAGTCCACCACTAAATATCCTCTAGCTATTAAAACAATACATGAGGTGCCACGTGGTTGTATAATCGATTGGAAAGGTGAAAACGTAGACAAATGATAGCGTGTAGGCGGAATCAGAATTTTGTGTTTGGGGGACGATCGATAAAATGTGCAATAAATATAAATTTTATAAGGATGATTATTAGTGATAAAAGTGTCATGTTTTATTATTACTAAGTTCTCTAAATGTATATTAATTTTTGAATTTTTCATGTCTTTTTTTTTTAAAAAAAATTAATTATTTTTAAGTACTTGCTTATATTTGTCTATAATTTAAGAAAAATTTATAGATTAAAAATTAATTTGAGAATTTTTTAATAAGTAATGATGTAACGCTGTTAAAGTTTTAACAAATTATATCTCATAATCATATAAGTTAGACTGAAACTGAATAAGTGAGTATAATCAATTAATTTTACAATCATATAAATTTATAATCAATTTTTTTATTAGAATTAGGCTGTTAGTTGAGTAACTATGAGTTTATGTGAGTTGAAATTTGAGTTTAAGTAAAAATTAAAAATTAAAATATAAATGGATATATATTAAGATTTAGATGAATAATTTTAGTAAAAAAAATTTGAGGGGGGCAATTTTTATTTATTTTTAATTTAAGAGAAAATTTTAATTATATATATATATATAAAATTATATATATTTATATTATAAACTAAATTTTTAAAAACTTTGGGGGGGCGGTAGCCCCCAACGTATAAGCTGCGTCCGCCCCTACGTGTGAGACCCACACACAACGCATGCCTCGTGTAAATTACACATGATACGCGACCATATATTCGGCCTCGAAGCACCACACACCATTGTAATTGAATTCTTAAAATCTGTTCGGAGTTTAGTAGAAATCTTAAAAAAGTGATTAATAATTTTGAGAGTTTTTAATATAAAAATTAGATTGTTTAGTTATTATGTATTATTGATTTGATTGAGTAGTCTCATTACTATATTTGAAGATGGAATTGTATGATTCCTTGTTAGCACCTTCTAACATGTTTTTTCTCATCCTTCTAGTTGAATGCTTTATCTTGCATACACCTTGTGTAATGGGTTATGCCCCTTTGTGCTAATAAAATTGATTTGAAAAATGCTTTCTAACCTAGCATGAAGAGGCATATATATAAACTCGTTCAGCAGTCTTTTGTTAGAGCACTTCTACACAACCTCCTAACCTCCACACACTATCATTTTTTATTTTTTCTTTAATTTTTTTAAATTTTTTTAATATATTTTTTTGAATTTATTCTTTTTAAATTAATTTAATTTTTTTATTCATTTTATATATTAAATATTTAATTAAAAATAAAATAAAATAATGTGTGGTGTGTGGAGGTTGTGTGATAGTAGGAGGATGAATAGATTTTTTCTTGTTGTTATACTTGCAATTTTATTATTTTTATTTTTGATAAGTAAAGGAAGTTTAGGGTAGATTGCTATTGGGGATATACTAAACATTGACCTTGCAAAATGATGACATGTTAAATAGCTACTATGATCCTTTGTGTTTTGTGTGGTATCTATAGTCTTCAAAAAATTAATCTTTTTTTGATAAGTAAACAAGTATTATTAATCAAAGAATGGACATAAATGCCAATATCTTGTAAGTTCCTATATTATTTTTGTTACACAGTAATGCTTTCTTCAATTGCCTGAGGATATAAGTAACTTAATTGAACCTTATCTATCCCAGAAACCATATTGTGCTCGATATTCATTTAGATCTTCAAAGGTTTCTATTTTTCCTTCTGCACATTCTTCTAATTTGTTGCGGCAGACAACTTCTAGCTATGATTCGTGTACTATGACAGTTGCAGAGCTTTTGATGTCATCCAAAGTTGACATGTATTTAGTCAAATAACATAGCTTATTGTCCAGATTGATTTATGCTCTGTGTTTGTCTTGTTTGCTGCTTTATTATCTTATCGCATTTTTAGAACTTAAATGGAATATGTTCTTTTATAGTTACTAACATATGGTGGCAGATTTTGTGCTTGCAGGGATCCACGGATGGACCTGAGCAGTATGTTCTTTATAATACCTGAGATCATCATCACCATCATTAATTTTACTATATTTGGGTTGAACTTTACCCTTTGAAATTTCCCCCCATTTCCAGATATGTGGCGATCATGAATGCAATATTCTCAGCTCAGCGTTCAATGGTATGTGGTAACTGTTTCTACATATATTGTCTTCTAAATAATCCACATAATTGACACTTATGAAAAGAAATCCATGTATTTTGATAAAACTGTAATGAGAATTAGTTGGCAACATGGTTGTGCAAGTAATCAGGGGCGGATCACCTACACTTACGGTTTTTTTTTTTGGAAGGGGGGGGGGGGGGTGGTTTGTGAGGTTAGCACCCCCTACATCTAAAAAAAAAAAGAAAAATTTTATTTTTAAAGCCTTTTTAAAGAAAAATTTAATTTCACAAAAATTTAATTTCTGTCCCCTATAATTTTTTTTTCATAGTTTGCCTCCAAGTTATGATTTCTAGTTCCGCCCTGTGTGCAACTGTAGTTCTTTATGAATAATTGTGATGTGATTATAAATGTTACTTTGGTAACCTTTAATGATAACAGTAAAATGCGACTATCCACAAATGGCATGCTTTGAGCTGTGGTTATTGTTGAAAATAGGCCACTAAAGTGTGAAATGAAAACTATCCTGCAATTCATCATAGCTGCACCGTTTACCATCCTTCAATAATTGTTGTATCACCCACCTCAATGGAGAGGTTTTTCAACATTAGCTGCACCAACTACACCAACCAGTTTTAAAGCTTCTCCTATAAAAAGAAAAATCTGATGTGTATTAGTGCAGTGGTAGTTTTGTTTCAGAAGTGGTGTGTGTGCAAATTTGAAAGTGTACGCGAGAATTTCTTGAATGTTTTGTAAATCTCAGAAATTATAGTGAATTTGGCATTAGTGGATGTAGGCAAATTGCTGAACCACTTAAATATCGTTTTGTTTGATTTTGGACGGTATTGTTTGTGCACAAAAATTGGTATCAGAGTTTTGGTTCGAGCTGTCTAGAAATCAAGTTGGTCAAAATTAATTTTTGATAACTCTAGGTTGTTCCTTGCGTCGAGATGAAGCCGTAGGCGCAAACGGAATCGAAAACGGATGTCAGAGAAGCCCGTACGCGTCGGTAGAAGGTTGGAACGTGTATCCACGCGCCTACTCGCAACTGGAGGTTGAAGATGAGTGAAAAACATGCACCCACGCTCTGCCACGTGCGTTTAGAGGAAGAAGACGCATCAGCCGCATGCGCACATGCGTCGCACGCGCCCCCACGCGCCAGACAGGGCCCCCACGCGTGGAACTCACGCACCCACGCGCCCAACCGCTCTCTCTGTGCATGTATCACGTGCTTCAGCCATCTTCAGCGCGTGTATCACATACGCCAGACAGATCTGGACCGTCCGAATTCCAAACCTGATTTTGGGCTTGATCTAAGCCATTTGGAGTTCGATTTCGACGATCAAATAGTGCTTTCCAACTATTTGGATCATTCCGGACTCATCCGTAAGATTAAAATTTCAAAATTTATCTTTTAAAATTTTTAAATTAATATGGAAGGTGTTGGAGAAGTTAGGAATTTTGGAAATGCCAGCAGTTCAGAGCGTAGGTCTACAGTTTCAAATGCCAAATTTATAGTTAAGAAGTTCGATGGAACTTCTAATTTTGGTATGTGGCAATGTGAAGTGATGGACGTTTTGATTCAACAAGAATTGGATATGGCGTTGGAAGAAAAACCCAACGAAATGACGGAAAAGGATTGGAGGAAAGTTAATACCCAAGCTTGTAGTACAATCTGTTTGTGCCTTACCAAAGATCAGAAATATTTTTTCATCAAAGAGATAAATGCAAAGGAACTTTGGAAGAAATTGGAAGATAAGTTCATGAAGAAGAGCATTGAGAACCGTTTGCATTTGAAGAAAAAGTTATTCAGATTCCAACTTCGTGAAGGTATTAGTATGTCCAAACATTTGAATAGTTACAATCAGATTCTTACTGATTTATTAAATTTAAATGTTGAAATCCAAGATGAAGATAAGGTTTTACTTTTGTTAAATTCCTTGCTTGATACATATGATTATTTAGTTACCACACTATTGTATGGGAAGGAAAAAACTAGTTTTGACAATATATCTAATTCTCTGATTAGCAATGAGTATCCAAAAAAAGATAAGAAGGTACAATTAGATACATCAAGTGAAGCATTGACAGCAAGAGAGAGACCACAGTCAAGGTATCTAGGAAAGAAGAAAGGTTTTCAATCGAAAACTCGGGCCACATCACGTGGTTCATCAGTCGGCAGAAAACTTGTCAAAGATGAGTGTTTCTATTGTCCTGACAAAGGATACTGAAAGAAAGATTGTCTGAAATTTAAGGGACAACAGAAGAATCAAACCACCACAGCCAATGTCGCAGATAGAGATGAAGATCTAGATATTGCCTTGACAGATTCATCATTCATTTGTCATCCCAATGAATGGATTTTAGATTCCGGATGTACCTATCATATGTGTCCCAATCGGGACTGGTTTACTAACTTCACAGAGATTGAAGGTGGAGTAGTACTTATGGGTAATGATAGTGCCTATAAGACTCGGGGGATAGAAAACATTCGGTTGAAATTGCATGATGGAATTGTCAGGACTTTGATCGAAGTTTGGTTAGTTCTGGACTTGTGGAAAAATCTTATCTCATTAGGAGCTCTAAATTCAAAGGGATTCAGAATCACTATTGAAGATGAAACTCTAAAAATGGTAATGGGAGTTCAGGTGGCTATGAAGGGGTTGAGGCGAGAAAACTTTGTACTTCTTGCAAGGAAGTATTGTTGTTGGAAGAGCTTCTACAGGTTGTGAGAAGCTAGATGAGACTGATGCTGACACAACCACTCTTTGGCATATGCGTTTGGGACACACCGGAGAAAAAATTTTGCAAACACTCGTAAAGCAAGGCTTACTTAGAGGTGCCAAGACTGGTAAATTTTCTTTCTGTGAGCACTGTGTATTGGGGAAGTAGACACGGATCAAGTTCGGCCGCTGTTCACAATACACAGGGGATACTTGACTATGTACACTCCGATGTTTAGGGACCTACCAAAATTGCATCTTTGGGAGATAAGCATTGGTTTGTAACTTTTGTAGATGATTATTTTCGTCGTGTGTGGGTGTATATGATGAAGAATAAAGATGAAGTGCTGAACATCTTTCTTGTTTGAAAGAAGATGATTGAGACTCAGACTGGCAGAAAAATTAAGTGGCTCAAATCAGATAATGGAGGGGAGTATACTCTAGACCTTTTCATGGAAGTTTGTCGGAGAGAGGGAATTGTCAGACACTTCACGCTACGAGGAACACCACAGTAGAATGGTGTGGCAGAATGGATAAACCGTACTTTGCTAGAGAAAGTACGATGTATGTTACTGAATGCTGGATTCAATAATAAATTTTGGGTTGAAGCTGTGACATATGCATGCCACCTCGTCAATAGACTACCCGCAACTGCCAATGGCGGGAAGACACTAATTGAAATGTGGAAATGTACACATGCTATTGATTATGACTCTTTACACGTTTTTGGATGTCCTGCTTACTATCATGCTAAAGAGAGTAAGATTAATCTTAGAGCTAAGAAAGCAAAATTTTTGGACTTTAGCTCTGGTGTAAAAGGGCATAGACTTTGGTGCATAGAGTCTAAGAAGGTAATCATCAATAGAGATGTTACTTTCAACGAATCTTAGATACTTAAGTCACATAAGTATAAAGATTCTAGTGATGACAGCTATGATGGCGAAACACCTGGTGATTCGCAGAAGGTGGAGTTTATTACTCCAAATGATTCAAGAGTGGGCGGGCCTAAAGGCAAGTCAAAGTCCCCGTTCTTCCTTATCCAGTATGTGATCTCCCCCAGGGATCCACTTTGTTTAAGGCAAGAAGGGCGGGTATACCTTTAGTGTGCTTGTAGTCCGAGATGACAGACAAGAGGAGGTTGATAGTCCAGTCATAGTACTTCCAAGTCAAATTGAATCAATAGCAACCAATAGGCCGAGACGAGAGAAACGTGTACCGACACGTTATGCAGACTTTGTGACATATGCATTACTAGTTGACGGGGGTGAGATCCCAACCACTTGCAGGCTAAAGAAGTCTCTCTATGTATTGAAGCAGTCACCTCGGCAATGGTACAAACGATTTGATTGCTTTATGATGGACCTGAAATACACTCGTTGCCAATATGATCATTGTGTGTATTTCAAAAAACTTACAGATGGATCTTTCATTTATTTGCTTTTATATATAGATGATATGTTGATTGCATGTAAAAGTAAGGTGGAGATAAATCATTTGAAAGCTCAGTTGAGTCATGAGTTTGAAATGAAAGATCTAGGAGAAGCACGAAGAATATAGGGGATGAAAATCAGCAGAGATAGGGTGAAATGTATAGTTCACCTTACTCAGAAGTAATATCTGAAGAGAGTATTGCAACGCTTCAATATGGACTCAAAGTCGAAGCTGGTAAGTACTCCAGTGGCCCTATATTTTAAGCTTAGTGCATTACAGTCTTTTAAAGATGATGAAGAGCGGGACTACATGAAGAGTGTCCCGTATGCAAATGTTGTTGGTTGTCTAATGTATGCCATGGTGTGTACACGACCTGATATCTCCTAGGCCGTCAGTTTGGTCAGTCGTTATATGCATAATCTTGGAAAAAAACACTGGCATGCGGCTAAATGGATTTTACGGTATATTCTAGGGACTGTAGATCTTGGTTTGAAATTCGAGAAGAGTGAAGATAGTTTAGTAACTGGATACGTTGACTCATACTATGCTGGTGATCTTGACAAACGCCGATCGACAACTGGATACATGTTCACTATGTCTGGAGCACCAATTAGTTGGCGATCGAATTTGCAGTCTACGATTGCACTGTCATCCATAGAGGCTGAGTATATGGCTGTAATAGAAGTCGTAAAAGAAGTCATTTGGTTACAGGGACTGGTAATAGATTTGGGCTTTAAGCAGCAAGAGGTTCCCGTTTACTGTGACAGTCAAAGTGCAATTCACCTGACCAAGAATCAAGTGTATCACTCTCGAACAAAATATATTGATGTCCGATTTTACTTTGTACGTGAAATATTAGAAGAAGAGGACATATTACTTCAGAAGATTGGTACTGAAGATAATCCAGCAGATATGTTGACGAAATTCGTCACAGGGATCAAGTTCCAACACTGCTTGGAATTGATCAATATTGTAAGTTGTTGAGCACCTTCGGGTGCGTTGGCACTTTTGGGTGCATTTGGTTTCTTATAGCGCATTTGTTAGTAAAAGTCTCTCACGTCAAATAAGGAGATGCATTCATTTGAAGAATGAATCAATTTAGAAGCAGCCTAGTATGGCACATTTCGGTAGAGGGGGTGATTGTTGAAAATAGGCCACCAAAGTGTGAAATGAAAACCATTTTGCAGTCCACCATGACTGCACCGTCAACCATCCTTCAACAATGACTGCATTACCCACTTCAATGCAGAGGTTTTTCAACATTGGCTGCACCAACCACACCAACTAGTTGCAAAGCTTCTCCTATAAAAGGAGAAGCCTGATGTGTATTAGTGTAGTGGTGGTTTTGTTTCAGAAGTAGTGTGTGTGCAAATTTGAGAGTGTACGTGAGAATTCTTGAGTGTTTTGTAAATCTTAGAAACTATAGTGAATTTGGCACCAGTAGACGTAGGCAAATTGCTGAACCACTTAAATATCGTCTTGTTTGATTTTGGACAATATTGTTTGTGCACAAAAGTTATTTCATTTTGAAATGAAAATAAAAGTAATGGGAGGCATGGGCCACAGCATCTAAGATAGGCATCTGAGCTAGGATACTCTTGACATAATAGATGGGCCTCGACATACTGAGTTATTCCTTTTTTGGCGATATCCATGGAAGTGATAGGTGTGTCCAATAAAATTTTACCCCATGGTTCATGCTTCTGGTTCATAAGTTACTTGTGACTATTTATTGTTGAATGTGATTGTCTTTGTCTACAATGTAGCCTATAATGGGAAATCCCTGACCATATGAAGTATGGTTTAGCTGTTGGCAAGTGTTCAAGTCACAGTGATCTACTTCTTGTATACTTGGGCTATGCCTAGTTCTTGAATTTTTTTTTATCAGTAATAAGAGTTTTATTCATGTAAATAGGTAAAACAAAGTACACAGAAAGTATACAAGGAAAAACACCTAAATACAAGCTAGAAAGGCAAAGCTAAGACAAAACATTACAAGAATTCCCTTCTCTAGCAAGATTATGCACCCAAAAATTGAGAATGTTAAAGAAAAACTCCTTGAGATTCCTTAATGAATGTTCACAATCATTAAAATACCTTCCATTTCTCTCGGACCATATACACCAAAACAAACACAAGAGAACCACTCTCCAAAATTCATCACTGCTACCACGAACAATTGAAAAATTCAGCTTGCCTAGTTCTTGATTTAACGAACTAATTTTACTCATACAAATTTCATACATTTTCAAGGCTGTGAGACGTTTGGTTGCTTATTAAATGTTGGTTCCACTTAAGGCAAGGCTTGTCAAATGGATTAGTGGCATGCCAAGTAGATATAAATTTATATCAACTAAGCTTTAATTCAACTGATAAAAAATTAAGCTTAAATTCCCAACTATATCAATCTCCCCCCTTAAATCCCCAATATCCTTGTCTGGCCAAAACTATTATAGTTGGCATGACTCAAGCACCACAATTCTTGTTAAGATTTGCTTTGATACCATTTATGACAATCCAAGGAAGGCCCAAATCACATCTAAGCTCACACTCCAAAATGACTAGTCAAGATTATAATTGGAGCTTCTTGAAATCATTTTAAGTTTCATATATATATAATATATATATTTATTTTCTTTTTTCCAAATAATTAGAATTAACTAGAAATTTTAAGCTGGAGATTTGCAGTTTTGAAATGAAGTTATGGAAATACTCTATCTGTGTAATTGAATATTGTTTTGGGTTAAGTATATTTTAAGATTTCAAAAGCTAATGCGTAATGTACAAAGTTTATTGTTACAATACGTTTTTGCATTCATGCACGTACATTTTAATATCATCTCTTTTTTGGATCTCAAAATCAAAGTCTTATGTGAAGTAATTTGGTCCTGATGCAGGTTCCTATAGATTCTTGTTTTATGGGCTCTAACAATTCTGCCTTCCTGCAGCAGGTACTTCATCTGTTCTGTGGTACTTTATCTGTTCTGTATACCCTTAATGAAATTTGTTGCAAGACATAATATTATGAGCATGAGCCCTCTGTTGGCTTTAGTGATTGCTTCTAATGTTATCGAATAACAGGCCTCTTACATAACTGGTGGTGTGTATCAAAAGCCTCAACAATTGGATGGGCTATTTCAGTATCTCTTGGTAGGCTGTTACAATAATTTTCATCAAGGCAATTTAAATTTGTAGCCTTCCACCTTTGTTCTCTGCAGATTGAGCTTACCATTTATTGACGGATTTCATAACTTTTCTGAAGTTAATGTAACGTGCTTGACAAATATTAAAAATGACTGGGCGTCTAACATGAAATGTATCAGTATACTTCATATTCTTGGCGATGGAAACTACAACCCATAGCCTTGTGTTGCAAAAGATATTACTTAAAAGAATTAACTTTCTTGGTCGTGTATATTGTTGAATAAAATCATTGTACTTGCTGTGAAGCCAAATGAGACACTAGTTTTGACTTGTACCAGCTTTATAGTATAATTTGATGGTTTGAAGAAAGTATATATGCTTATGTGTGCAGTATCAAGGGTACTGTCATGAGAAACCCTTGATCATGAAGCATGAAATTTAATATGGGTGCCTGAGTTCAATTTGCCATTAATTAGCCTGCGTGCGTATCACGCAGGTTGGAAGAACTTGTGAAGCTCAGATTGGCAAAACCTAGAAAGGGCTTGTTCAGAATATGGCTAAACATTTTTCTAATTGGTGCATGCAACCTTGTAATTTGGCAAGAGTACCTGCTCTCCTTGTTCAATTCTTCACAAGATCACCTGCTCTCATTTTATGTGTCATAAGTTGTTTGGGTAATGATATTCACTCAAGAGTGTATGGGTCAGTCTCAAGGGGGGAGTAAGCTTGCATAAGCATGAGATCTTGTGGTTTTTTTGGAGGAAAACCCATGGTTGACCTGGTGGGTGGGACAGTTAGAATAATAGAAGTACAGACAATAATAGTGTTTTAACTTGATGTAAAATCTCATCAAGCATAGGTGATGTTCTAGTATATGTTCTGTGTGCTTGAGCTATTGCCTATCCCTATTGTCAATAAAATTTTGTTTACTGATAAAAAAAAACTTGATGTAAAATCTTTAAAATATTGTTATTAGGTGTAATAAAAATGTTATCTTACGTTGACTGTAAGATGAAGAGATGCGATTTTCAGTTATGACTCTTAGCAGGTTGATTACTCTTTTGTTTCCAATACCAACATGCTGCAAGACTGAGAAAAATTGAACAAAATATTCTTGCACCAATGCAGTGCTGGTATTCTAAAATGGGTTGCTGCTGATCCAATTGGTCTGCATTAACATGATTATAGAGTTCCAAGGTCCGGAAATGGGGCTGTTCTAGGTTACATTCCAAGAATTCTATACACGGGAATCTTGGCATGATTGAAGCCCAATAATCGTGGGCTTGATTTGTTTAACCTGGCAACTTTTATTTCTGCCATGTCAATTTTGGGATCCATATTTTTGGCACTACTTGGATTAGAACTAATACTTGGTGCTAATTCGATAGAGTAGACTTGGTTTGAATTTTTGCAAGTTGAAGGACCATTGGTAAATTTCAGCTCTTTTGCTTATGATTAAACTTCATTAGAATTTTCAGCTAGTTTTGTTGGTAATAAATTTCAGCCTTTAGCTGTTATCTTTGGTCTCATTATACATATATACAAGCGTTCCATCTATGGATAATTTCATAATTTTATTTTGTTGAACTCAATGTTTCAAGTTTCATATAAATCTACACATGGATTTTAATGATAACAAATGAATTCAAAGAATAAAGGAGTTTCAAACTCAAGTTGTCCACACAATAGAATCAAGCACATCAAGGAAGCAAACATGAGCAAGAAGGGAATAAGTTCACATTAAAATCATAAAGTAATTTTGTAAATCTCTTAAAAATTCAAAATTAGGATTAAGGCTCAAAATTAATATTTTATCATAAAGCATTAAAATATATTTTCCACATGTGCATGAATATTTTGAAAATTAAATTTGAAAATTTTGAAAGATGATTGATTGTCATCTTTCACATGTGCATGACATGATTAAATGTTTGAATTTTGAAAATTTTGAAAGATGATTGATTGTCATCTTTCACATGTGCATGACATGATTAAAGGTTTGAATTTTGAAAATATTAAGATGTTTGATTGTCATCTTTCACATGTGCATGACATGATTAAAGGTTTGAATTTTGAAAATATTAAGATGATTGATTGTCATATTTCACATGTGCATGTTTTATTTGAATATTTTTAAAAGTAGTGGATGCTTTTCTTGACTTATACAAAAAGTAAAAGATTATGTTTGAAATTTTTGAAAAGTAAAGTGTGCTCCTTTTGTCACATGCAAAAAGTAAAAAGATTAGATTTGAAATTTTTGAAAAGTGAATGATGATGTTTTTGATATGAGAATCTTTTCAAATTTGAAATTGAAAACTCATTTGCCTATAAATAGCTTACTTGAGTTTTGCAAAAAAACACAACAAGAGCTTACATATCTATTGCTAAATTTTGCATCATTTCTTCAAATCTCTCATTCTCTCTTTTCTAAAGTTTTGAGCCTTAATTCTTATTTTTGTTGAGAGAGATATAGGTTGCGCTGTATTGTTTCTATCTCACTTATTGAGGAGTGTACTTTGATAGTCTACCTACTATCAACTCTTGTACTTGTAAAAGGGTGTGTATAACCCTTGTGTGTGTAGAAGGTGTTCTACACGGGAAATAGTTAAATCACCAAGTGTGAGGTGATTGGAAGTGTAGAAGGTGTTCTACACGGGGAATAGTTAAATTACCAAGTGTAAGGTGATTGGAAGTGTAGATGGTGTTCTACACGGATTCTTTGGAGCGGTGCTGCTCAAAGGTGTAATAGGTTTCTATCTCCACCTAAAAGAGATTGAATAGTGGATTTGGGGATCCTCAAGAGGTAACTTGAGGCGAGGACGTAGGCAGTGGGGCCGAACCTCGTTAACATACTGAGTTTGCTTCTCTATTACCCTTACTCTTTATATTTATTATTGTTTCATATTTTGTTATATTTTATATTATATATTTAATTTATAATTGTTATTTTTTTAAATACAACTCAATTCACCCCCCCTCTTGTGTTAGTCATCTGGGCAACATTTAGTATCAGAGCTAGTTGACCTGTACTGTTCATACAGGCAGATCACTCATGGGAACTCTCGCTTGTGACTGTGTCACCGAAACAAGACTCTCCGACCATGGGTGACGGTGCACCGGTAGAGACGGTGGCCGGCTAGTCTGGTAGGTACAGTTGTTAGGTGCGGCCTATGATCAGTAACAATTGGTATCAGAGTTAGAGCTCTATTATAAGATTAACTACTTTTGAGTTAAGATCTTATGGCTAACATTGCAGTTTCATTTGGTGAAGGTCAATCTAGCAGTCGGCCTCCACTATTTTGCGGAGACAATTACTCATTCTGGAAAGTTAGAATGAGAATATACCTTCAGGCTCAAGGTCGAAAAATCTGGAAATGCATTGTAAATGGACCTTATATTCCAACAAAAGTGATTGATGGAGTAAAGGTCAAAAAGGAAGAAGAAGAGTTTGATCGTGAAGACGATAGACTTTATACTTTGAATTTAACTGCTATGAATTTATTATATAATGCTCTTAATGGTAATGAGTTTAATAGAGTAATGACTTGCACTACAGCAAAGGAAATTTGGGATAACTTGGAAGTTACTTATGAAGGAACTTCTCAAGTCAAGGAATCAAAAATTTATATTCTTACTCATGAATATGAAATGTTTAAGATGAATGATGATGAATCTATTTCTAGTATGCACACTCGTTTTACTAACATTATAAACAGCTTGACAGCTCTTGGCAAAGTTTATTCCAAAGTGGAGATAGTAAGAAAAATTCTCAACTCTCTACCAAAACGTTTGGAGTAAAAAATGACAGCGATTCTTGAAGCTAAAGACCTCAAGAAGCTCGAAGTGAATGAACTCATCGGGTCTGTTGCCCAGATGACTAACACAAGAGGGGGGTGAATTGAGTTATATTTAAAAAAATAACAATTATAAATCAAATATATAATACAAAATATAAACAAAATATGAAACAATAATAAATATAAAGAGTAAGGGTAAGAGAGAAGCAAACTCAGTATGTTAACGAGGTTCGGCCCCACTGCCTACGTCCTCGCCTCAAGCTACCTCTTGAGGATTCCCAAATCTACTATTCAATCTCCTTTAGGTGGAGATAGAAACCTATTACACCTTTGAGCAGTACCGCTCCAAAGAATCCGTGTAGAACACCCTCTACACTTCCAATCACCTTACACTTGGTGATTTAACTATTTCCCGTGTAGAACACCTTCTACACTTCCAATCACCTCACACTTGGTGATTTAACTATTTCCCGTGTAGAACACCTTCTACACACACAAGGGTTATACACACCCTTTTACAAATACAAGAGTTGATAGTAGGTAGAATATCAAAGTACACTCCTCAATGAGTGAGATAGAAACAATACAGCGCAACCTATATCTCTCTCAACAAGAACAAGAATTAAGGCTCAAAATTTTAGAAAAGAGAGAATGAGAGCTTTGAAGAAATGATGCAAAACTTAGCAATAGATGTGTAAGCTCTTGTTGTGAATTTTACAAAACTCAAGTGAGCTATTTATAGGCAAATGATTTTTCAATTTCAAATTTGAAAAGATTCTCATATAAAAAACATCATCATTTACTTTTCAAAAATTTCAAATCTAATATTTTTACTTTTTGCATGTGACAAAAGGAGCACACTTTACTTTTCAAAAATTTCAAACATAATCTTTTACTTTTTGCATATGACAAAAGGAGCACACTTTACTTTTCAAAATTTTCAAATAAAGACATCTACCTTTTGCATAAGTCAAGAAAAGCATCCACCACTTTTGAAAATATTCAAATAAAACATGCACATGTGAAAGATGACAATCAATCATCTTAATATTTTCAAAATTCAAACATTTAATCATGTCATGCACATGTGAAAGATGACAATCAATCATCTTAATATTTTCAAAATTCAAACCTTTAATCATGTCATGCACATGTGAAAGATGACAATCAATCATCTTTCAAAATTTTCAAAATTCAAACCTTTAATCATGTCATGCACATGTGAAAGATGGCAATCAATCATCTTTCAAAATTTTCAAATTTAATTTTCAAAATATCATGCACATGTGGAAAATGTATTTTAATGCTTTATGATAAAATATTAATTTTGAGCCTTAATCCTAATTTTGAATTTTTAAGAGATTTACAATATTACTCTATGATTTTAATGTGAACTTGTTCCCTTCTTGCTCATGCTTGCTTCCTTGATGTGCTTGATTATATTGTGTGGACAACTTGAGCTTGAGACTCCTTTATTCATTTGTTATCATCAAAATCCATTTGTAGATTTACTTGAAACCTTGGGTTCAACAATCTCCCCCTTTTTGATGATGACAAATGCTTGATAGAACCTGAATCCTGTATTAATACTTAAGCTCCCCCTGAGAATGTGCGTTAGTTTTTCAAGCAAAAATATAAACATAATTCCAAGCATATATAACAACTTTAGCGATTTAAACAATGTTAATGTTCTAGTCTAAAACTTCTCCCCCTTTTGGCATCATTAAAAAGGAATCATAATTATCTCAATAAGATATATTCCTACAATAACTAACAGACAAATAAAACGCTGCGTTAGTAGAGACTGTAGAAGTTAGAACCACCCGTATCCGACAAAACCTGCAAAGGTTGAAGCCGAATTTGATCATCTCGGTGCGGAAGAAGATTTAAATCCGCTTGATGTTATTGACGAATTAGATGTTCCAGAGATTTGAAGTTGAATAATTAAAATTATTCGTGTCCGACAAAGACAGCAAAAGCTGCAGGCCTAGCTCTGGCAATGCGGTGCGGCGCCATGCATGTCCGACAAAGCCTGCAAATGTTGGAAGTCTAACTCTGGCAATTCGGTGCGGAGCCACGCGTATCTGACAAAACCTGTAAAGGTTGGAGGCCTAGCTCTAGCAATTCGGTGCAGAGATTTGATCCGCTTGATGTTGCTAAAAATTGAGATATCATCATGATTTATAAGTTTGTCTTGTTCTTATTTCTGTTTCTATAAGAGCAATCCTTAACTTTATCTATTTCGCATCAAGCTTTCTTCTCATCTTTACAATTTGCTTGCATTCTCATTCTACAATTTTTCAATGGCTCGTAGAATTCCCTTCAGTGCTTCTCTTGATCAAGATTTCAGGTATCCTTTACCTCAGTCTCAATCTATTTCTGCATCTATCGTGGGTGCCATGAAGCAACAAGAGACTGATTTAGCTAATAAATCAGATCATGATACCATTTACGAGCTTGTGGGTCTCGGAACTCGATACTCATCATCTATCGTCGCGTTTTCTGCTCGGTTGCAGTCCAAAACTCGCGAAATTGAGAAGCTTAACGAGACTGTATCTGTACTTCAACGACTTGTTTATGAGTCAAACAAAAAAATAGTAGAGTTAAAGCAACAGAATAAGGATTTGAAATCCTTGCTTACCTCTTCATTTCGATTGCCTAATCCTTTAGACAAGGATGGCATGATGATTTATGAGGAGTAAATGCATTTGAATGATGAGGCTAAACGTTTCAAGTTTCTGTAGGTCATTTAAGATAATGAAATAAAAGTATCTAGCAGATATCCATGGCATGCATCATTCCTATTTCTCTTCTAATCATGCATACTCTATCTTCTGGTAGGGGTTTTGTGAAAATGTCTGCCAATTGATCATGTGTACTAGTGAATTCTAATACAATATCGCCCTTTTGCACATGATCTCTAAGAAAATGATATCTAATTTCAATATGTTTGGTCCGAGAATGTTGTATTGGATTCTTTGAAAGATTTATAGCACTTGTATTATCACATTTGATTGGAATGTGATTGTACATAAGTTTAAAATCCTCAAGTTGTTGCTTCATGTAAAGAACTTGAGCACAATAACTACCCGCAGCAACATATTCTGCCTCAGCAGTAGATAGTGCAACAGAATTTTGTTTTTTACTAAACCAGGAAACTAGTGCACGACCTAAGAAGTGACATGCTCCACTAGTGCTTTTTCGATCTATTTTACAGCCAGCATAATCTGCATCTGTGTAGCTGATTAGATCGAAAGATGTGTGCTTAAGGTACCATAACCCTAAGTTAATTGTACCACTAAGATATCTAAGAATGCGCTTAACTGCAATAAAATGTGATTCTTTTGGAGATGATTGAAAGCGTGCACATAAACACACACTAAACATAATATCTGGTCTACTGGCTGTCAAATATAATAAGCTACCAATCATACCTCGATATACCTTCGAGTCAACTGGTTTACCGGTTTCATCTTTATCAAGTTTAGTGGATGGGCTCATTGGTGTTCCAGTTTCCTTAGCACCTTCCATCCCAAACTTCTTCAGCAATTCTTTAATATATTTCGATTGATTGATGAATGTCCCACTTTTTGCTTGCTTAATTTGCAATCCGAGAAAGAATGTAAGCTCTCCCATCATGCTCATTTCAAATTCTTCCTGCATAGTCTTAGCAAAAACTTGGCACATATTTTCATTAGTAGCACCGAATATTATATCATCAACATAAATCTGAAAAGAATATCATCATTTTCGTATTTAATGAAAAGAGTTGTATCAATTTTTCCTCTTGAAAAGCCTTTTTCAATCAAGAAACCACTAAGTCTCTCGTACCACGCTCTAGAAGCTTGTTTGAGCCCATATAGTACTTTTGTGAGTTTGAAAACATGATTTGGAGAAATATGATTTTCAAAACCTGGAGGTTGCTCAACATATACCTCTTCATTTATAAAACCGTTTAAGAAAGCACTTTTAACATCCATTTGAAAAAGTTTGAAATCTTTATAACAAGCATATGCAAGTAGCATTCAAATAGCTTCTAATCTTGCGACTGGTGCATATGTCTCATCATAATCGATTCCTTCTTCTTGATTGAAACCTTGGGCTACAAGTCGAGCCTTATTTCTAGTAATGACTCCGGACTCATCTTTCTTGTTTCTAAAAACCCATTTTGTTCCAATAATAGTATGATTTTTTGGTCTAGGAACAAGTGTCCAAACATCATTTCTTTCAAATTGATTAAGCTCTTCTTGCATAGCTAGAATCCAAGATTCATCAAGAAGTGCTTCATCAATATTTTTAGGTTCAATTTGAGATAGAAAAGCAGTATGATTGCAAATATTTCTAAGAGATGATCAAGTGCTTACACCTCGTGAAGGTTCCCCCAGAATTTGTTCCACTGGATGATCTTTCACATATTTCCACTGTTTGGTTGCATCTTATATTAAATTTTGATGATCTTTTCTGATATCTCCATGTTGGACTTCCTCTATTGTGTTCTCTTTGTTGAGATTGAGACTTTCCGTATTTTTTATACCTCCTGTTTCTTCATCAATAGATTTCTTGGAGAGTAGAGAATTAGATTCATCAAATACTACATGCATAGATTCTTGTACAGTCAAAGTCTTTTTATTAAATACTCTATAAGCTTTACTATTAGTAGAATACCCGAGAAAGATACCTTCATCAGATTTTGCATCAAACTTGCCTAAATTATCTCTGTCATTTAAAATAAAACATTTGCATCCAAATACATGAAAGTAACAAATGTTGGGCTTTTTCTCATTCCCAAGCTCATAGGGGTTTTATCTAATTTAGACCTTAGCATAACTCTATTTATAACATAACATGCAGTACTTACCGCTTCAGCCCAAAAATAACTAGGCAAGTTGTTCTCGTTGAGCATTGTTCTTGCCATCTCTTGAAAAGATCTATTTTTCCTTTCTACTACCCCATTTTGTTGAGGAGTTCGAGGAGCAGAAAAATTATGCACAAAACCATTTTCATCACAAAATGTTTCAATATTTTTATTAACAAACTCTTTTCCCCTATCACTTCGGATACTTGAAATAGTATAACCCTTTTCATTTTGAATTCTCTTGCATAACTTGGTAAAAGCATTATGTGTCTCATCTTTATGAGTAAGAAAGATGACCCAAATATATCTAGAGAAGTCATCAACAACAACAAATGCATAATATTTTTCTCCTAAACTTGCAACTCTATTTGGTCCAAAAAGATCCATGTGTATCAGTTGCAGTGGTCTAGTAGTGGAAATATGTTTCTTGATTTTAAAAGAAGTTTTTGTTTGTTTACCAAATTGGCATGCATCACAAATTTTGTCTTTAAGAAAATTTACCTTTGGTAAATCTCTCACAAGATCATTTTTTGAAAGTTTGGAAATAAGTTCCATATTGGCATGACCTAGTCTTCTATGCCATAACCAATTAGTTTCATTTTGAGCTGAAAAACAAATCGCATCTTGTGAGGTAATTTCTTCAAAATCAATTGTATAAACATTGTTACTTCTAAAAGTAATAAAACAAATATTACAATTATAATCATTCAATATAATGCACTTATCCATTTTGAAAATAACTGTAAATCCTTTATCACATAATTGACTTATGCTTAAAAGATTATGTTTTAAACCTTCAACAAGTAGAACATCTTCAATTATAAGAGAAGACTCATTACTAATTTTACCTATTCTCACGATCTTCCCTTTCGAGTTGTCTCCAAATGTCACGTGTCCTTCTTTTTTAGATCTAAGATCAAAGAACTTAGTTTTGTCTCCCGTCATGTGTCTTGAACATCCACTATCTAAAAACCATTTATTTTTTATCGTGGAAGACGTCATGCACACCTATAAAAACAATTAAAATGATTTTTCTTGGTACCCAAGTTCTTTGGGTCCTTTATTTATTAGTATTAGAAGAAATAAGATTTTTAGGTACCCATATGGCCCTAATAGTCATTGTATGTTTTCTTCTAATAGGACAAGCAAAATAATTATGACAATTTCTATTACAAAAATTACAAATAGCATGTGACATATATGAAGAACTTGAGTGATTATAATAGTATCCTTTTTTAATAAAATTATTTTTATGAAAAAAATTTTGAATATTGGACTTTGATTTAGAAGGATTATCAAAGAAGTTTTTATAAGGTTTGTATTTTTGTTTTGGCATATATCCCAAACCTGCCTTATCAAAAACACATCTTTGACTACCAAGAAGTTATTCAAAATTTCTTTTTCCATTCGTAAATTTTTCAATAATATTTTCTAAATCAGTTTTCTTTTCTTCAACTCAAAATTTTCATCTTTCAAAACAATACTTTCTTTTCTTAAAATATCAATTTCGTTTGTTAAAGAAGAATTTTTCTTTTTCAAAACAGTATACTTGATACTCAATTTTTCAAATTCCTCATATACCTCTTCTAAAACATTTTGCAATTTTTCATATGAAGGATCTTCAATATTATCAAGATTTGTTACCTCAATGTCATCTTTAGCCATAAGACAAAGATTTGCTGATTCTCCATTGCTTGCTTCACTATCTGAGCTACTTGAATCATCATCCCATGTAGCTTTCATTATTTTTTTGCCTTTGTTTCGATCTTTCTTTAGCAGAGGACAATCTGACTTGATATGACCAGGTTTATTGCATTTATAACAAATTAAAGTGTCATTTTTACCTGAATCTTTCTTGGAAAACTTTTTGAAGGATTTCCTTGGAGGAGTTTTATTTTTCTTTAAGAACCTCTGAATTCTTCTTGTTATCATCGCAACTTCTTCATCTTTGTCATCATTTTCCTTATCTTCATCACTTTCACTTTCATGTGGAACAGTTTTAAGTGCCAAGCTCTTCTTTGACTTTCCTTCTTCTTCTCCTCTTTTCAATGTGTACTCATGGGTGATAAGTGACCCGATGAGTTCATTCACTTCGAGCTTCTTGAGGTCTCTAGCTTCAAGAATCGCTGTCACTTTTGATTCCCAACGTTTTGGTAGAGAGTTGAGAATTTTTCTTACTATCTCCACTTTGGAATAAATTTTGCCAATAGCTGTCAAGCTGTTTATGATGTTAGTAAAACGAGTGTACATACTAGAAATAGATTCATCATCATTCATCTTAAACATTTCATATTCATGAGTAAGAATATAAATTTTTGATTCCTTGACTTGAGAAGTTCCTTCATAAGTAATTTCCAAGTTATCCCAAATTTCCTTTGCTGTAGCATAAGTCATTACTCTATTAAATTCATTACCATTGAGAGCATTATATAATAAATTCATAGCAGTTAAATTCAAAGTATAAAGTCTATCGTCTTCACGATTAAACTCTTCTTCTTCCTTTTTGACCTTTACTCCATCAACTACTTTTGTTGGAATATAAGGTCCATTTACAATGCATTTCCAGATTTCTCGACCTTGAGTCTGAAGGAATATTCTCATTCTAACTTTCCAGAATGAGTAATTGTCTCCACAAAAGAGTGGAGGCCGACTGCTAGATTGACCTTCACCAAATGAAGCTGCAATGTTAGCCATAAGATCTTAACTCAAAAGATAGTTAATCTTATAATAGAGCTCTAGCTCTGATACCAATTGTTACCCAGATGACTAACACAAGAGGGGGGGTGAATTAAGTTATATTTAAAAAAATAACAATTATAAATCAAATATATAATATAAAATATAAACAAAATATGAAACAATAATAAATATAAAGAGTAAGGGTAAGAGAGAAGCAAACTCAGTATGTTAACGAGGTTCGGCCCCACTGCCTACGTCCTCGCCTCAAGCTACCTCTTGAGGATTCCCAAATCCACTATTCAATCTCTTTTAGGTGGAGATAGAAACCTATTACACCTTTGAGCAGCACCGTTCCAAAGAATCCGTGTAGAACACCCTCTACACTTCCAATCACCTTACACTTGGTGATTTAACTATTTCCCGTGTAGAACATCTTTTACACTTCCAATCACCTCACACTTGGTGATTTAACTATTTCCCGTGTAGAACACCTTCTACACACACAAGGGTTATACACACCCTTTTACAAATACAAGAGTTGATAGTAGGTAGACTATCAAAGTACACTCCTCAATGAGTGAGATAGAAACAATACAGCGCAACCTATATCTCTCTCAATAAGAACAAGAATTAAGGCTCAAAACTTTAGAAAAGAGAGAATGAGAGTTTTGAAGAAATGATGCAAAACTTAGCAATAGATGTGTAAACTCTTGTTGTGAATTTTACAAAACTCAAGTGAGCTATTTATAGGCAAATGATTTTTCAATTTCAAATTTGAAAAGATTCCGATATCAAAAATATCATCATTTACTTTTCAAAAATTTCAAATATAATATTTTTACTTTTTGCATGTGACAAAAGGAGCACACTTTACTTTTCAAAAATTTCAAACATAATCTTTTACTTTTTGCATATGACAAAAGGAGCACACTTTACTTTTCAAAATTTTCAAATAAAGACATCTACCTTTTGCATAAGTCAAGAAAAGCATCCACCACTTTTGAAAATATTCAAATAAAACATGCACATGTGAAAGATGACAATCAATCATCTTAATATTTTCAAAGTTCAAACATTTAATCATGTCATGCACATGTGAAAGATGACAATCAATCATCTTAATATTTTCAAAATTCAAACATTTAATCATGTCATGCACATGTGAAAGATGATAATCAATCATCTTTCAAAATTTTCAAAGTTCAAACCTTTAATCATGTCATGCACATGTGAAAGATGACAATCAATCATCTTTCAAAATTTTCAAATTTAATTTTCAAAATATCATGCACATGTGGAAAATGTATTTTAATGCTTTATGATAAAATATTAATTTTGAGCCTTAATCCTAATTTTGAATTTTTAAGAGATTTACAATATTACTCTATGATTTTAATGTGAACTTGTTCCCTTCTTGCTCATGCTTGCTTCCTTGATGTGCTTGATTATATTGTGTGGACAACTTGAGCTTGAGACTCCTTTATTCATTTGTTATCATCAAAATCCATTTGTAGATTTACTTGAAACCTTGGGTTCAACAGGGTCACTTATCACCCATGAGTACACATTGAAAAGAGGAGAAGAAGAAGGAAATTCAAAGAAGAGTTTGGCACTTAAAACTGTTCCACATGAAAGTGAAAGTGATGAAAATGAGGAAAATGACGACAAAGATGAAGAAGTTGCGATGATAATAAGAAGAATTCAGAAGTTCTTAAAGAAAATAAAATTCCTCCAAGGAAATCCTTCAATAAGTTTTCCAAGAAAGATTCAGGAAAAAATGACACTTTAATTTGTTATAAATGCAATAAACCTGGTCATATCAAGCCAGATTGTTCTCTGTTAAAGAAAGATCGAAATAAAGGCAAAAAAGCAATGAAAGTTACGTGGAATGATGATTCAAGTAGCTCAGATAGTGAAGCAAGCAATGGAGAATCAGCAAATCTTTGTCTTATGGCTAAAGATGACATTGAGGTAACAAATTTTGATAATATTGAAGATCCTTCATATGAAGAGTTGCAAAACGTTTTAGAAAAGGTATATGAGGTATTTGAGAAATTGGGTATCAAGTGTACTGTTTTGAAAAAGAAAAATTCTTCTTTAACAAACGAAATTGATATTTTAAGAAAAGAAAGTATTGTTTTGAAAGATGAAAATTTTGAGTTGAAGAAAAAGAAAACTGATTTAGAAAATATTATTGAAACTTTACGAATGGAAAAAGAAATTTTGAAAAACTTCTTAGTAGTCAAAGATGTGTTTTTGATAAGGCAGGCTTGAGATATAAACCAAAACAAAAATACAAATCTTATAAAAACTTCTTTGATAATCCTTCTACATCAAAGTCCAATATTCAAAATTCTTTTTATAAAAATAATTTTGTTAAAAAAGGATACTATTATAATCACTCAAGTTCTTCATATATGTCACATGCTATTTACAATTTTTGTAATAGAAATGGTCATAATTATCCTACTTGTCCTATTAGAAGAAAACATACAATGACTATTAGGGCCATATGGGTACCTAAATATCTTGTTTCTTCTAATACTAATAAATAAAAGACCCAAAGAACTTGGGTACCGAGAATTGTTTTTAATTGCTTTTGTAGGTATGCATGAAGTATTCTACAGGTAAAAATAAATGATTTTTAGACAACGGATGCTCAAGATACGTGACAGAAGACAAAACTAAATTCATTGACTTCACTTCTAAAGAAAAAGGATGTGTGATATTTGGATACAATTCAAAATGAAAGATCATGGAAATAGAAGGAAAGATCATCAAGACTTAGTACAAGATGCAACCAAATAGTGGAAACATGTGAAAGATCATCCAGCGGAATAAATTCTAGGAGAACCTTCATGAGGTGTAAGTACTCGATCATCTCTTAGAAATATTTGCAATCATACTGCTTTTCTATCTCAGATTGAACCTAAAAATATTGATGAAGCACTTCTTGATGAATTTTGGATTCTAGCTATGCAAGAAGAGCTTAATCAATTTGAAAGAAATGATGTTTGGACACTTATTCCTAGACCCAAAAATCATACTATTATTGGAACAAAATGGGTTTTTAGAAACAAGAAAGATGAGTCCGGAGTCATTACTAGAAATAAGACTCGACCAGTGGCCCAATGTTTCAGTCAAAAAGAAGGAATCGATTATGATGAGACATATGCACCAGTCGCAAGATTAAAAGCTATTCGAATGCTACTTACATATGATTGTTATAAAGATTTCAAACTTTTTCAAATGGATGTTAAAAGTGTTTTCTTAAATAGTTTTTTTTATTGAAAAATGGTTTTCAAGAGGAAAGATCGATATAACTCTTTTCATCAAGAATGAATAGAATGATATTCTTTTAATTCAAATTTATGTAGATGATATAATATTTGGTACTACTAATGAATATATGTCAAGATTTTGTTAAGAATATGCAGGAAGAATTTGAAATGAGCATGATGGGAGAACTTAATTTCTTTTTCGGATTGCAAATCAAGCGAGCAAAAAGTGGAACATTTATTAATCAGTCAAAATATATCAAAGAGTTACTCAAAATTTGAGATGGAATGTGCGAAGGTAATTGGAACATCAATGAATCCGACCACTAAATTTGATAAAGATGAAAGCGATAAGGCAGTTAACTCAAATGTATATCGAGGTATGATTAGTAGTTTATTATATTTGATAATTAGTAGACCTGATATTATGTTCAGTGTATGTTTATGTGCACGTTTTCAAGCATTTCCAAAACAATTTCATTTGATTGCAGTCAAGCGAATTTTTAGATATTTTATCAGTACCATTGACTTAGAGTTATGGTATCCTAAACACACTTCTTTCGATCTTATTAGTTATTCAGGTACAGATTATACTGGTTGCAAAGATGATCGAAAAAGTTTTAGTAGAACATGTCATTTCTTAGGTCATGCACTAGTTTTCTGGTTTAGTAAAAAAAAAAACAAAATTCTGTTGCACTATCTACTACTGAGGCAGAATATGTTGCTGCGGGTAGTTGTTGTGCTCAAGTTTTTTACATGAAGCAACAACTTGAGGATTTTAAACTTATGTATAATCACATTCTAATCAAATGTGATAATACAAGTGCTATAAATCTTTCAAAAAAAAAATAAACCCAATACAACATTCTAGAATTAAGCATATTGAAATAAGATATCATTTTTTTCGAGATCATGTGCAGAAAGACGATATAGTACTGGAGTTCACAAACACACACGATCAGTTAGCAGATATATTCACAAAACCCTTACCAGAAGATAGATTATGTATGATTAGAACATAAGTATGATGCATGTTATGAATATCTCTTGAAAGATAGATCAGAGTTCATAAAAATAGAGAGATATTTTTTTTAAATACTTTTACATAAACTTGAGGTTCTTAGCCTCATGTTTGAGACGCTCATTCTCTTCATACAATATCATGTCATCCCTATCCATGGGAATTAGCAAGCGGAATGAAGAATCCAATAGAGATTTCAACTTTTTATTTTTCTGCCGAAGGATTCCTTCCCTTGTGTGAGACTCTTGAACAATTCGTTGAAGTACAATAATTTGTTCTTTAAGCTTTTCAATCTCATGATTTTTGACTTGTAGCCGCTGGGAAAAAGCGACAATAGAGGATGAGTAGCGAGTCCCGAGACTCACCAAGTCGTAGATAGCAACGGAGTCTGGCTTATTAGCCAAACTATTGTTCTCTTGCTGCAACATGGCGCCAATGGTAGCTGTAGAAAGGACATGAGATTGAGATGTAGAATACCTCATGGATGCATCTAGAGGAATGTTAGAAGAATGAGCCATTGAGAAAAGAATTGAAAACTTAAAGCGAGAATATTGAAGGAATGCAGATGAGTTATAGAGATGAGAATAAGATTTGATGCAAATCAGATGAACTTTAAAACTGATTTTATAGAGATAGCATAAAGAACAAGACAAACTATTGTCTCTTCAAATCTTATTAGTCAAAAGAAATATAAGATATGTTGGACACACATTGTCAAAAGTTTTCTTACTAGAAAAACGGTTCTCTGCTCCTATCATGGCATTGACGGCCTTAGGAGAGAAGATTGATGGTTGATGTGTCAAGGGTTCCTGATTCAAGTCTGGAACATTAGTGGAAGAGAATTGTTCGGCCATTATATCGTTATGGAGAAACAGAATTTAGGTCAAGAAGCAATTTTTTTTTTGGTATCCGATAGGTGAAAATGATTTTTTTATAGAAACTCAGAGCCTTCAAACCCGTTTGTTAACAACATCAGGCGATTGATCTGCTTTCGCACCGACTGCTAGAGTTAGGCCTCCAACCTTTACAGGTTTTGTCAGATACGCGTGGCTCCACACCGAATTGCCAGAGTTAGACTTCCAACATTTGCAGGTTTTGTCGGACATGCATGGCTCCGCACCGCATTGCCAGAGTTAGGCCTGCAGCTTTTGTTGTCTTTGTCGGACACGAATAATTTTAATTATTCAACTTCAAATCTCTGGAACATCTAATTCGTCAATAACATCAAGCGGATTTAAATCTTCTTCCGCACCGAGATGATCAAATTTGGCTTCAACATTTGCAAGTTTTGTCGGACACGGGTGGTTCTAACTTCTACAGTCTCTACTAATGCAGCGTTTTATTTGTCTATTGGTTATTGTAGAAATATATCTTATTGAGTTAATTATGATTCCTTTTTAATGATGCCAAAATGGGGAGAAGTTTTAAACTAGAACATTAACATTGTTTAAATTGCTAAACTTGTTATATATGCTTGGAATTATATTTATATTTTTACTTAAAAAACTAACGCACATTCTCAGGGGGAGCTTAAGTATTCATACAGGTTTCAAGTTCTATCAAGCATTTGTCATCATCAAAAAGGGGGAAATTGTTGAACTCAAGGTTTCAAGTTTCATATAAATGAATTTTGATAATAACAAATGAATTCAAAGAATAAAGGAGTTTCAAACTCAAGTTGTCCACACAATAGAATCAAGCACATCAAGGAAGCAAGCATGAGCAAGAAGGGAATAAGTTCACATTAAAAATTCAAAATTAGGATTAAGTTCACATTAATTTTGTAAATTTCTTAAAAATTCAAAATTAGGATTAAGGCTCAAAATTAATATTTTATCATAAAGCATTAAAATATATTTTCTACATGTGCATGAATATTTTGAAAATTAAATTTGAAAATTTTGAAAGATGATTGATTGTCATCTTTCACATGTGCATGACATGATTAAATGTTTGAACTTTGAAAATTTTGAAAGATGATTGATTGTCATTTTTCACATGTGCATGACATGATTAAATGTTTGAATTTTGAAAATATTAAGATGCTTGATTGTCATCTTTCACATGTGCATGACATGATTAAAGGTTTGAATTTTGAAAATATTAAGATGATTGATTGTCATCTTTCACATGTGCATGTTTTATTTGAATATTTTTAAAAGTAGTGGATGCTTTTCTTGACTTATGCAAAAAGTAAAAGATTATGTTTGAAATTTTTGAAAAGTAAAGTGTGCTCCTTTTGTCACATGCAAAAAGTAAAAAGATTAGATTTGAAATTTTTGAAAAGTGAATGATGATGTTTTTGATATGAGAATCTTTTCAAATTTGAAATTGAAACTCATTTGCCTATAAATAGCTCACTTGAGTTTTGCAAAAAAACACAACAAGAGCTTACACATCTATTACTAAATTTTGCATCATTTCTTCAAAGCTCTCATTCTCTCTTTTTTAAAGTTTTAAGCCTTAATTCTTATTTTTGTTGAGAGAGATATAGGTTGCGCTGTATTGTTTCTATCTCACTTATTGAGGAGTGTACTTTGATAGTCTACCTACTATCAACTCTTGTATTTGTAAAAGGGTGTGTATAATCCTTGTGTGTGTAGAAGGTGTTCTACACGGGAAATAGTTAAATCACCAAGTGTGAGGTGATTGGAAGTGTAGAAGGTGTTCTACACGGGGAATAGTTAAATTACCAAGTGTAAGGTGATTGGAAGTGTAGAGGGTGTTCTACACGGATTCTTTGGAGCGATGCTGCTCAAAGGTGTAATAGGTTTCTATCTCCACTTAAAGGAGATTGAATAGTGGATTTGGGGATCCTCAAGAGATAGCTTGAGGCGAGGACGTAGGCAGTGGGGCCGAACCTCGTTAACATACTGAGTTTGCTTCTCCATTACCCTTGCTCTTTATATTTATTATTGTTTTATATTTTGTTTATATTTTATATTATATATTTGATTTATAATTGTTATTTTTTTAAATACAACTCAATTCACCCCCTCTCTTGTGTTAGTCATTTGGGCAACATATTTTTATTTTTTGTATTCAGTTACTATCTTTGGGTTTTCCATGTGATGATCTTGTTTTCCATTTTTTCACCTTATTTAATTTCCTAGAGTCTGGAAGTTTTTCTTTAGTAGCAAGTGTATGAACTTGGTGCTATGAAGCCTTCTTGTTTCATGCAGACGGTTTTTGCAACTGACTTGCATTCTCTTACCTTCTTACGGCTTCCCAAGTCTGTTGGCGTTGACTTCCGTGCCTCGTAAGTTAAATATCTTTGAGCATTCTTTTGTATCTATCTATGTTGCGTTAGAAGAATTGTTTTTAAACTTTTTTACTACCATTCAATGTTTACATTTGTTGTATTGTTAGTTCAATTGATCTGGTAAAATGAGTAGTTTTACTTGGTAAATATAGTCATAATATATACCACTTGATTAAACTCACCTTAATTAGAATAATTGAGAAACAAAAACTGATAAGCAATATATTTCTTGTTGTCATTACTCTTTTCTTCCTTCGAATTACTACCTAATTCCTACTTAAAAAAAATACTACCGATTTTTCGCTTTGTAACCAAAACTAGAAAAAAGTTTCAGCTTGCACCCTAATTGTCTACATTTTTTTTTTTTGCACCTCGGTTAAAGATCTGACCATTAAGATGAACAAGAAATTAGCCTCATGGCATAAACTCCAGTCATATTTTCATGGAGGGTGCAAAGTGAAATCTAATTGTAGTTTGAGGTGCAAAGTAAAACTTTTTGTAGCACGGAGAATCAATGTATCACTTATTATTGCATTGTGAGATGGCACGGGTGTTGTGGGATGAGATCTTTAGAAGCGTTGATGTCGCTTGCGTACTGCCATCGAGGGTGGTGGATTTATTGGGCTGTTGGAAGGAGATTGAAGGTTGTCCTCAATTGGTAACAGTGTGGAAGATGATTCTGTTGTGCATCATGTGGTTTATTTGGTCGGAAATGAATGAGTAGTGTTTTGAAGATACCTCCTGTGTACATGGACTGTGCTTACTTCAATCGTATCAATAAAATTTCTCTCTTACTTAAAAAAAAAAAAGAAAACTTTTTGTAGTTTAAGGTCCAAAATGAAAAATAGGTGGTAGTTTGTGTTGACAATATTTGGATGTTATCTACTTCTGACAAAACATACTATTAGAATCTAATTGACAGGTATGGGCTGTTGTCTCAACTATCTTTTCTGTAGGCAGGGCTACTACTATCAGTCATTGTCCTAATCAAGTGAAGAATTTGATCTCATTTTGCATCACTTCTTATGCATATCTAAGTGAATTTGTGCATGCACCTTATTGAAACTATGAACTTGCAGGTGCTTCTGTCATAAAAGAACAATCGACATGGGCTACATATGTTCTGTATGCTTGTCCATTTTTTGTAAGCATCACAAAAATGTTCGACCTGTGGGTGAGTGGACATTGTTTTGAAGTTATATTACACTGTTTATGACCTGCTGTTTCATATATTTCCATGGTGCATCATTTTTTTAACTGTCTAATGCCTAGTGGTGGTAAATTACTGCAAGTTCAAAATCACAAAGGAAGTGAAAGACCCATTGTGCTCAATTGTTTTTCAAGGCTTTGTCAGATTGGTGATTAAGCTTGGAAAAGGATCTTAAATCATCAGAATTGGGGGGTTTGAGAGTTCAAGAAATCTATTATGTTCTCCAAATACGTTTAGGCAGTAGCTGGACAGCAAAGGTTTTTTAGGAAAACTAATTCTTCATGAATTCTATATTAGGGTTTTAGGAGTTTGAGGTGGGGACAGGATGGTGATCATTTTGTTTAGAAGTCAAGGTTAGGCATTGTTGCGTAAAATTAAAGTGATGAAGGTTGGCATTCATCAATTGGAAGAATTCGTCGCTTAATTGCAGGAAGATAGGCTAAATTGAATCAGTCGTCGGATTCGTGGTGTGAAACTTGACCAAATTTCTTTGTCAATTGAAAGCCAAGAGGACTAGCGACTGCACATTGCTGGTCATGATAATTGGTGTGTCAGTATCACCACCGAGTGTTCTCCACATGAATCAAATACTTTCGTATTTTTTGACAAAAGGTGTATACACAGGAACTAAAAAATATATTCAAGAATTGTTATGCGTTTATTATATGTTAGTTCTAGATCTCTTGTTAGTTCACGTCAGCTAGATTTTTGTCGTCTTTGGGCAATTATGCAGGTCAGTATTTGGGCAGCCCCAGTCAGATGTTCCCACGGCATCCAATGTTAAGTGAACGACTCCAAAAACATAATCTTTTACACACTGGGAAGTGTTGGTTTTAATGATTCAGTTTAATGTATAACTGTGTCATTGAAAATTGAAATAGTATGTTTGATTTGAGCTGTTTGGGAGCCAGAAAATACCTTCGCGGAAAAAATCAATTTTGGGCCCTATAGGCTATATAGCTTTTGAGTGCAGCATACCACAAATTTATGGTCTAGGATTGAGCAATGGTCATGTAATATGTTATATACTGTGCTAAATGAGAGTAGCTGTACAGAAGAGATGGTTGACCATTTTAGTCTTATTTTGATGTTGGCAGAGTATATCTTCTTCAATGTGGAATATACTCATGAATAAATCAGAGTTGTACACCTTCATTCATAGTTAGCATGGAAGGTAAATTCTTATTTAGATTATTGCTGCCACGAACTCAATTTGTCATATATATGCAAATCTGCAACTAAAAAGGAATGCATGAATTCACATGATTTCTCATGAAATCAATAACGGTGAAATAAATCATTACAATGAGCAGCTGGAGCAGTATGACCATTTTGAAGGCCAACGCTATTTACAACAATATACAAAGATAAAAAAATTTTCATCCCCAGCATTATGACCAACCAAATATGGTTCAAAGATGTGGAATATCCATCATCTTTAGAGAGCCCTGAGAACGACTTTACTGGTTGTGTGAACACCCACTGCAGCGAGTTTCAATACAGCACGCGTCTGATACAACCTGCGATGCAAAACCCGCGTTCACGAAGAGAAATTACAAGAACATACCAAAGCGATTGCATATCTCTCCAATTCAAAAATATTAAAGAACAATAATTCTTCTCGACATTTTTTTTAATGCATTCAAATTTGTGAAGAAACATGTATGACAAAACATCCACCGAGGATCCATCCCGAGGATGGGCCCCGATACCCAAAAATAAAAAATCTTATTCAATGGTTAAGGAAGTGTTTTTTCAATGATGTTGTGAATTTTTTCTTTTTTTAAAAAATATTTAAGAATATAAAAAAAATTAATGAAAAAAATAAAAATAACAAGACCAAATGGTCTTGTCGGGTGCCATTCTCGTGCTACACTGCTCAAGCGTGTATTTATGATCTCTTTTACCATATTTACTGATGGGATTCTAGCATTTAACTGCAATTAACTGCTTTCGTGTACGATGCCATTTTAATTATTGATGAAAGAAGCAGCTTTAAGCACAAACACCACCTTTTTTGTACCATGTTAAAATTACGTAGTTAATGCCAATATGCAATGTGATGCCAGATATGTGCATGACTTTGATTTTCATGATATGGAGGGCAAGGATAACATTCTCAACGGCCTCTTAAACTATATAGCAAACAAATAAAACTCACCCTGCAAGAGCAAGTCCCCAGGTGGACAGGGCGTAAAACAATTTCCCAGCATGCCAAATACCAAGAATCTTCTCCAATTTGCTAACACCACCTAATGCTTTTGCCACAGCTGCAAGTTTATAATGACAAATAAGCAATATACAGAATAACTCCTGGCTCACAAGTCTACATATGCCAATTGGAGAAGTCAAATACAGATCGGTGCAATATATCAATAAGAAAGATGTCGATTTTCAAAGGTAGCTCAGGAATAAATATCATCACCATGCATTAGACTCTTAAAATAAGTGCGTTGTTTTCACTCCATCAAGTAAAGAGTCACTCAAAATACATTTTGGTCTGTGAACTGCATTTAATCTCAGTTTCATTCACAACAACTGATTTCGTTAGCTTTGTTCCTCATGTATCAGAAGCTGGTAAAAGTTACAGATCATAATTCAACTGAGAAAGAATTATACAGAACATTGATAGATTCATTTGATTATCCATTTAACGTGTACGTGCTTAAAACTAGACAGTAGACATTATACACAAAGGAGTGAATATATTGCCACCCATTTCATTTTCAGTTATGGTGACTCAATCGCCAGAGAATAATATGAAATAGCTGATTCCAATGGATTGAACGCTGATTTCCTTATCTACCAAAAGAATAAGATCATACGATAAATCCTCAATTACCTATAAATGTTACTACACTAGAAATGTTACCATACTATAAATCCTCAATGACCTTTATGCAGCTTTGGGATAAGAACTTGGCAAAGAAAAAGTCCAGAAAAATGAACTTCAAACTTACTTTTTTGTAGCTCTTCTGGTGTCAAATTCTTCATTTGCAAGGAAGCAAATCATGTTAGATACGACACATGATAAACTTAATAAGAAGTGAGATTCAGTAGTCATGTACCCGAGTATTTTTTTATTTCAAAGGTAAAAAAGTTTGTACCTGAGATTTTGGGTTTGACATAATACATCTAGCCATAAAGTTGGCAACCCCATCCACCACATGCTCCTCACTAACAACTACATAATTTTCGTTATCGATTCCGCTCCATTCCTCAACATTGTTTGGAACCATTTCATCCGTGATCCATACCCACCGGCTGGGTTCTGCACTGTCAAGTTTGATTAAAATTTCAGCCGAGTCCGCATCATCACCTAGACAAAGAACCAAACACAGAATACCAAGACAAAGATGAAAACTACGAAACTTAGAAAGATAGAAAAAAAAATGCTGAATTAAAGCTCATAAAAAAACACCTGAAGTTTCCTTGAAAGGAAACTCACTGCCAGTCCCGTCGATTGATGCCTGCTGGAGGGATTTGAGCCGAGCCAAGAATTGTTCAGAATCCACCTTTGCCACGAGCCGAGCATACAACTGCAATTTGCAAAAGTAGCAACCCCGCATAAAAAAAAAAAAAGTAAAAGCCTTTTTTGACATGAGATAATTGATGGATGAAGGTGCTACACAATAAGAAATTGGATATAAAACAGGAAAGCAAAGGCCAGGGGTAAAATTGCTCAAGGAGCCTATTTTCTTTTACAAATTAAAAACTTCGTATTCGTTTACATGAACCCAATAAGAAGTTCCAAAAATCCAACAGGAAGTGGCAAAATCTCAAAAACTTCTACCGAAGTCTGAAATAGTAATGAGTCAATGACGTACATCGGGTGGGCAATCGTTCAAGGAAAAGGGGGATTCTGAGAGGTCCAGAAGAAGCTTCAGATTCTGCTCGAGCAAAGTCCTAAGACGCCGATTCTCCGATCGCAGAGACTCCAATTCGTCGGACAAATTGGTCTCGGTCTTGTTGTGGGCAGTGCGATCGTGCTCGTGGTAATGGTGATGGTGACGGTGGTGCTCCATAGCGGTCCAGGCCACGTCAGCGACCTCCAGAACCGTTTTGGTCACCTCAATTGCGCCATGGCCTCCCATGGCTTTTGGGAAATTTCGGACCTTTTCCTACCAATTTCCGGTGGGTTCCGCAAACCTACTCAGCTTTTTCCTCTTGTTTTTCTCTCCCTTGGTTTCGCCGCTCCTCTCTGTTATTTTCTTTCAAGAGATGTGTAACCGGAGTGAGATATAACCGGATATACTGAATCTACTATTAAAATGTTATTTATGTTATTAAAATAATTTGTCGAAATGTTCAAAAAAAAAAAAAATTGTCGAATTTTACCACGTAAAATTATTTTTTATGTATTCTATTAATGGGATTAATTTTATTTTAAAAAATTAATCAATCAATTACATTAGTGAATTACCTAAAAAGTATATAAAAATAATTGTTCATAATTTTTTTTTTTTTATAATTTATCAATATAGTTATCAATAGATGGACTTACATTCCATTTATCTACTTTATTATTTTTTAAAATTTTTAAATTTTCTTAAAATTTTCTTTTACTTAATATTAAAAAAAGTAACTATTAATAAAACTGTATATATATATTTAATGATTAAAGATGTTAAAAAAAAATACTTGAAAGAAAACAAAAACAAATAAATTATGAGTGATAAAATAGTGAAAAATGAAATATAAACCTATCAATTACCAATACAATTATGTCACGAGCATGAGTAGTGCAAAGACTTTCACATAGAATTATTCCTTCTACAAAGCAATTGATGTAAACAAGTCTCTAATTTTAGGAAATGCAGCTTAATTTCAGACTCTCATATTATTTGCAAGGCCACAAACACAGAAAAGCTGTAACATAAAATTTGATATTCTCACATCAATAACTATCGATTGTGGACAGCCCCGCTCCTTGGGTATCTTGTAGAAATTTTGATTTGATCTTGTTGAGTGTGACTGAAACAGTTTTCATATCCATCCGCTCTTCAGGTGAATCTGCGCAACAAATTAAAGCCAATCTCATAACAGATGATAAACAATCCTCCATGGCAGCATACTCCCTTTCGTTTCTCAACAAGTCAGTATCAACAACTTCATTTATTGAAAGGGGTAACGATTCCTCTACCCAACTCTTCAAGTTAGTTTCTCCAGAAAACATATTATCTGTGGGCTTCTTTTTTGTGAAAGTTTCCATCAATAAAATGCCATAGCTATAAACATCACCTCTTGTCGAAATTATTCCTCCTGATCCATATTCTACAAGTAACATTTATAATCCACCATGAGGAGTTAATTTTACACGAGAACTATTACATATATAAAGAGATTATACAAAATAAATCTACAAATTAACGTAACTTTATGTGATCTGTTATATCTACTTTACAATAAAATTAGTCTTATAATTTAATATACTGGATTAAATTATGTCGGTTTTTAGATTTACTTTTATGTAATCTCTTTGTGATTAAAGTATTTCTCATTTTATATTGTATTATTGGGAAAAAATTCTCAAGAAACAAATTAAGTGCAGTAGTCAAAATTTTAACATGCAAATTGATATCACCTGGTGCCATATACCCCATGCTAGCCAAAGTCAGACTTTGTGTGAGAGAAACTCCATTATCTAAGAGTTTGGCAATTCCAAAATCAGCAACATGTGCAACCATTTCTGCATCTAACAAGACATTTGCAGGCTTCAAATCACAATGAATAATAGGTGTTGCAAGCCCAAAATGAAGGTATTCTAGTGCTGATGCAACATCAATCATTATATTTAGTCTTTGCAACATATTCAAACAACGATTGTACAGCCAGGTCTCAAGGTTCCCATTAGGCATGTATTCCAGTACAAAGGCTTTGAAGTTCATGTTGCTACATGCGCTGATGATCTTGACAAGATTTCGATGACGAATATTGCGCAATACCAAACACTCCGCATCAAAACTTTTGAATGCTCCCTCTACTTCCAAGTTTAAAACCTTTATTGCAACATCCATCCCATCTGAGAGTGTTCCTTTATATACAAGCCCATAACTACCTTTGCCGATTAAGTTATCTGGATTAAACCCTTCAGTTGCTTGCTGAATTTCTAGGTGGGAAATTCTTTTCCATGTTGCTAGGAGTGACAATTCTTCCACGGGTTGAGATTTGATGACCTTCCTTTTCCTCCATCTTTTCCTCACTAATACAAGGAAAGTTACGAGTATTGTTAACCCTACTATTAGTAGTACATACATCAATATACGTTGATGATGATGATGAACTTCTTTTTTACATGGAGAAACTTGTAGTTGCGGAGCACCGCATAGTCCATCATTTGACAAAAATGATGCAGCTGAGAGATTTACAAATGGTCCTCCTGTTGGAATTTCTCCTTGTAGTCTATTGAATGAGACATCGAGAAATTTGAGATGTTGCAGTGCTTCTAAGGACTTAGGAATCTCTCCTGATAAGTTGTTATGTGAAAGATTCAAAATCTCTAAGCTCACAATTTTACCAAAAGATTCAGGAATTGAGCCTTCTAATTGATTCCTTGCCAATGATAGATAATCCATGTCTTCGAAAGAGATATTTGGGATACCACCTGAGAGTTGATTTCTTGATATATCAAGACTTCTCAAGACCTTCATATGTTCAATCTCCTGTGAAAGAGAGCCACTGAAAGAATTTGATGATAAGTCGAGTTCCAAGAGATAAGTAAGGCTCCATAAGCTCAAAGGAATAGAAGAAGTTAATTGGTTAGAACCGAAGGAGAGTTTCCTTAGAAAAGTCAAATTGTTTATGCAGGTGGGAAATTGTCCAGAAAGCTTATTATAAGTCAAATATAATTCGGACAAGCTTTTTAAATGGCATATATGGGATGGCACTGGACCCTCAAGTCTATTCTGATCAAGGTACAAACCTTGCAACTTGTACAATTTTCCTAGTGTAGTTGGAAGAGATCTTGTCAACTCATTGTTATATATGGCCAAGGTATTCAGGTTATTGAACTTGCCAATCTCTGTGGGAATGTTCCCCTTAAGTTTGCAACTTTGTAGTATAAATCTTTGAAGAGAAGTAGAGAGGTTCCCAATGGAACTGGGAAGAATGGCATTGAATGGAATTCCTGAGAGATCTAACGACTCAAGGTATATGCAATTTGATAAGTCGAAGAAAATGTTTCTTAAATCTGAAGACTCAACAGTAAAGTTATTGAATGGTAAATTGAGTACTCGGAGGAGCCTTAAATTCCCAAATGATTTAGGAATCAAGCCTGAGAACGAGTTATTAGTCAAATACAACTTAGTGAGTTGTGAAGCATTGGTGATAGAGCTAGGAATCGGTCCACTTAGTTGATTTTGTCCGAGAAATAGTTGTTGCAGATTTGGAAGGAAAAGACCTATATTTGATGGAAGATGGCCTGAGAGCTTATTCATCGGCATTGAAATAATTTGTATTGTAGAGATATTGAAGATCTCAGGTGGGATCAGACCCTCAAAGCTGTTGTGAAAGAGACTGAGTATCTCTAGGTTTTGTAGATTACCAATTTCACTTGGTACTGCACCTGGCACATTATAAACAACAGTACATTGTTATTAAAAAATAACTTTATCATGCTCTTATCGAGTTGAATAAATCAAAAGCGATACTCAATACAAACCTAGGGATACAAATCCTCTTGAAAACAAAGTGGGATTCACAAGAGAAAGTGGAATCAATTTTACATTTTGTTCCACTATACTTTGCTCTTCTGGCTTCCTCCTAGTAATTAAGTACTTCCAATTGAAATGGCTTTCCCATCCAATATATGAGTAATTTTATTGTTTGTTATAAATTGCTTACTGAGCCAATATCAATTATGAGTAATTTTATTTTTTATTTAAATTTTATCATCTATAGTCAAACCCTCATATCGATGTTACATATTTTAAATGGCTTTATATTTTTACCATATATATTTAAATGAACAATAATTTAAAAAAATGTCCCATCAGTAATTGCAATTAAATAGGGATGACAAAATAAAAAATGAAATACGGTTTTTCTCATATGATATATGAGGATTGACTAGATCAAGAAGATCAATCATACCTTCAAAGTTGTTGTAGGCAAGGAATAAATTTGTAAGCATAGTTAAGTTCCCAATCTGAGGGGGTAATCTTCCAGACAAATTATTACCCGATAGAGATAACATTCGTAGCTGCTTGCAGTTGAATAAAGTGGAAGGAAGTTCCCCATGAAATTGATTAAAATCGGCTAAAAGGGCAAGTAAGTTGGGAAGATTATCAAACTTGTCCATCGTCGACAGTCTACCAGACAGTTTATTAAAGCTGAGATCAAGGCGTTGCAGGGAAGACAGATTGAAGATCATAGAGGGCATTGAACCTGAAAGATTTTTCTCAGAGATACATAATTAATTTCTTATAAGATGGTTATACAAAGTAAATTCATAAATTATGTAGCTTCATGAAATCGGTTCAAATCTTCAAGTTATATACATATATACATATATATATATATATATGTATATGTTGGAGAGAGAGATGGTTGGTGGGAACATTGAACTGTACCTGTGAACCTGTCATCATCAAGGAACAAAGATTGAAGTCTGGTTAACAAGCCGATCCATGATGGGATTTCACCGTGTAATTTATTGGATCGAAAGCTGAGTACTTTCAAACGACGAAGACCAGCCAACTCGGAGGGCAAAGAGCCTTGAAAACTGTTGTTTGTCATGATTAGCATAACAAGAAAGGAAAGATTTCCCATATGAGGAGGAATGGTGCCTTCAAGTCTCATATGAGCAAGATTCAAGGCAGTAACTCTATGATGTCTAGAACCACAAGAAACACCAATCCAGTTGCAGACAGGAGCATTGGTGGACCAGTTGTTTGCCAAAACATTGTTTGGATTGTAGGAATCAATACGAGACTTCAGGGCAAGAAGGGCATATTCATCTGTGCTAATATTGGTTGTTGCTGCATCATTAATGGCTAAGAGAGACTGCATGCAACAATATTGTATCAAAAGTAGTGCAATAGTCACAGAAAAGAGAGTCGGAAAATGTGTTTGTTCCATGAGTAGGAAGGTTTTGAAGGCCAGAATTCATCTAAATCCTGAATCTTGAAGGGAGAAAACAAAGCCTGGTTTGGACGGAGCCATCTCATTTCAATCTTAAATAATCTCCTTCCCAACTACCCATTAAATACAATTACTACGTAACCCTTCACAGCCACAGCCACTACAGAGACAGACAGCTACTCCAGAGATAGACTCTGTAGGCTGTGCCCACCACAACTACCCTAATTCTAGTAGCTAATTATTTGCTATTCTGTCTCAGATTATTCACTTGTGTGCTCTTAAGTCCTAATGTAATTTGTCTTTTTTTGTATTTCAAATAATTCTTAAATATTTCTTGAAAAATATAAAAATGTATCAATATATTAATAGTCATTTCTTTAATTATTATACAATGAGAGAAAAAATAGGCGACAAGTAGCATTTCTTTATTTGTAATTAATGCTACTAAAAAAATCTTGTATGGACAATGAGATAGAAATGATTTTAGATCAAAATTAAAAAATTATAAAAAAATATTATGAAGATATTATTAAAATAGTATTTTAATATTATTATTATTATTTTGATATTTAAAAAAATTGAATTGCTATTAAAAAATTGAATTATTTATTTTATTTATATAAAAATTTATAATAATTATAATAATAAAATAAAATGAAATCGATGAAAAATATTTTTCAATTAATCTCATTTGTTTCCCTCCGTACATTCCTAACATAAAGACTCATTTTTTGTATGAAGGACAAAGACTCATGTATTAAATGATTGAATGTACCTAAAAAACTCACGTTCGCATGACATCGCCACATGCGAAATGGTTAAATTACAAATTGAGAAATTTCATGAGTTTAATCTACCTCAAAAAATTAATTTAATAAAAAAAAATTATATATTACTTATAAATATGCTTAAAAATTTTATTCACATACAATGTAAGATTTATTTTTTAATACTCACCCTTACATGCAAGCAAATATTTTTTTTACTTGTCTTTGTCACAAAATAAATAGTATGGGTTCCTATTCATTCTATAGTAAGTTTTGATACCATTAAAAAAATATTCATTTCTCTCCTAAAAAGATATTTTAAAATGTGAAATGAGCATTTTTTTTTGGTATTAAAGTCAAGTTCATCTATAATCGATAATAGATTCCTATAATCTATTCATAATGATGGTACTAGAAATACTAGTTTACATGTGAGAGAGTGTGTTGAGAAGTCCTACACGGCCTACGAATAAATACATTCTGGTCTTTATAAAAGGTTATCCCACTCTTCTATTAAGTATTTAAAGAAAGAAATAAGTGTTTTTTTTATAAACTATATAAATATAAAATAAATGAGTAATGATATTTAAAATTTTAAAGATTTTTATACTCCACATTATTTATATGATATAATTTAATTTCTGAAATTTAAATTTAAAATTTAAAATTATATCATGTCACCTAAATAATATATGGTGTAAAAATGTTTAAATATAATTAGTCAAAATAAAAAGATTGGGCTATTTCCTCATCAAATGATCTATTAAAGTTATAAAAAAAATTAAAAAACTAATATTTTTATAGAATTATTGATATTTCAAGAAGATAAATGTTAGGTCTACGAGCATTTGTACGATGAGTGCTTTTTTATTTTTCTTAAATGTTAAGAAATGTATTAATTTTTTTTTCTTAAATATTAAATTTTTTTTTAGCATTTATTTAAATAATGAGATGAGACGAGATGAGATGAAATAATTTTAGATGGAAGTTAAAAATTAAATAAAATATTATTTTTTAATATTATTATTATTTTAAAATTTGAAAATATTAAATTATTTATTATATTTTATATAAATTAAAAAAATATAATAATCAAATCAAATCAAATCAAATCGATTTTATATCCAAATGAAGTTTTAATATTTAAAAATAAAGATAAATTAATGATAATCGGTCAATTTTAATCTATCAAATAGACCTATTCTTTCTATAGAATTGCCCTTTCAAAAAATTAAGAAATAAGGGACTTTTCGTTTTTCTAAACAAAAAGGTCAAACAACATTAATTGCATGTTTTGACGTTTGTGTTTTTCTCCTCTTAAATCCACACAAGTCTCCTTCACCACATATATTTTTCTTTCTTTCCCTCCCAAATTGGAATATGATCCACCACGGCAACAAATACCCTCTAGCTATTAAAACACTACATGAAGTGCCACGTGGTTGTATTAATCGATTGGAAAACTGAAAACGTCGACAAATGATAGCGTGTGAGACCCACACACAACGCATGCCTGCGTAAATTACATAAGCGACTGTGACGTTTCTAAATTCTCCTTAAAATAACATGAAAATTAAGGCGTCAGGATGATGACAACACGGATCACACATCCCAACAACCAATGTCAAACGTGTATGCACACGTGACATACATAAATAAAAGGTCGCAGCGGAAAATAAATTATTATCTAAGTACCAGAATTTTTTTAGAAATATTTTACAAACCAATTTAATAAAAACTCTCCAATACGAGATTTAATACAGTCATCCAAAAATACAAATTAAACAAATACATATTTATAAAAAGGAAAAAATAAATTTTTCGAGATAACAATTATTATTAATAACACCTCAATAGCGGAGCCGTCCTCTCAGACTCAGCCTCTCAAAAGTCTGCATAAAAAAAAAACTATGACGCCAAGATGGCATCGCAGGTAAGTACAAACCAACCAAACCAAAAGACAGAAATACATTAATACCACAACAATAACCATGAACAATTACCATATGCATGAGGCTTAAAAATCATTTTCCTCAAAGTTGATGAAATAACCACAATCGTCAAAATCTCATTTGATCCACAATAAAATCCCAATAAAATCACCCATCATTTTCCATAAAATAATATTCTCAAAACCGATCATACCGGGCATTACGTATCGCCGTCTCCGATATGATTTACACACACACACCCGAAACCATAATGGGCGTTACGTATCGCCGTCCCCATTACGATCCACACACACTCATTTCATACCGAGCGTTACGTATCGCCGTCTCCGATATAAAATGCACACCCAATGACCATAATGAGCGTTACGTATCGCCGTCCCTATTATGTCATCCACACACTCACACGCTGATCACAACGGACATTATGTATCGCCGTCCCCGTTATGACTCAGCCCAAAACCATTAAAATTCGTTAAACACAATTTAAATCCCAGTTTCCATTCTCAACACATGAATATCTAAAAGAAATGATGAAAATAATGGATATAACTCATGTTATTAAAATTAATGGTCATTTATCTTGAAATAGATATAAGCATGATTTAATATATTGATGAGAATATAAAATGCCATATTTTCCTCTCTTAATGTTTAATACTTTATTCTTATTTGATGCCTAAATATACTCATTATTCTTATATTTTGATTTAGGACACAAATGGAGACATTAGGAGCAAATGAAGATAATTGCGGAATTTTAGACAGTTCTGATATCTTTTCGTAATATGGGCATAATTCTCTCATCCAATTTCCGATTGAGCTGATTCAAGATGATCTAGAACCGCAAGAGAAATATCTATAACTTTTATGTTTTATGTTTGAAGAGATATCCACTCAATCTAAGACAAAATTGACCATCAAGTGGACGCACCTGCACTTGACGTTCCTGGATATTTTTCAGCCACTTGCATCAAATCCAAATGTCATCATAATATTTTCCAGCAAGCACTCCTACACCAACTTGGAAATTCAATGATCAATTCATATGCAAGATGAAGTGCACTCAAGTTTCTTGTAGACAAATTATTTGACCACAAGATATTAAGTCATACAAGACAACTAATGGATAGAGAAGCAAAATTGAAACACTCAACCTACAAGCAAAATCCAGCTCATGCATGGTGGAAAAACAAATGATCAAAATGACAACTCACAAATCACTTGGATTCAAGAATGGCACATGGTAAAACAAGTTGAAATTGTGATGATTTTGTCATGACAACTTGCATGAAGGATGCTTATAAATAGAAGGGAGGGGTGTGTGTTCTAAGAATGCTTAGTGTGCTTGGATGCTTTGGAAGAGCCATTATTTTGAGAGCTTGAGAAAAGAAAAGAAAAACCAAAGAAGAGAGAAGAAAATAATGGTTGGCTCTTCCATATTATCCCTTGGAGAATTTTTGTTGCATATTTTCAATATGTGTAACTAAATTCTCAATGAGGGCTAAGGATGAATTTGTGTGTGTGATGGTATTTGTAATTTATTTTTGATTTATGTATTTGGTCTTTAAATATTAAAACTCTTTTGTTCTATTATTATCAATTTATTTGTGATGTTTTTTCGTCTTCAAATAATTATAAAATCTATTTCGTTTATGGATTCAGTCATGCCTTTTCTATTGAGTGAATTAGTTCTATAATTATGTTTGGAGCAATTGATTATCTATATTGATTTAATTCTCTGCTGCAATATCGCCTCTTGGGTATATTATCGTCGTTGGATTTTCTCAATATCGATAACAATTAATGAGAGTTAAGCGCGAAAAATGATTTTTCAAAGAGTTACATGTGATTTAAATTTTGGTTATTAATGTTATATCTTCCGATTAAGAATTTGGACATAGAATTCTTAATTGAGTTATCAATGAATTAAGAATAATTAAAATACCACAAATACACAAGGAATTCCCTATGCTCTACTTTTCGTCTCATTTTTATACTTTTCAAATTACTCATTTAGTTTTAATTTACGTTACATTCTAAAATTTACTTTTCGCACTCATCTAAATCTTTTTGTTAATTTTGTTACTGTTCTTCAATTTCTCAATCCATCTCCCTGTGGAATCGACACCCCAAAGTTATACTACAAACAACCGCGTTATTTTTTGGGCGTAATCAAATTTTGGCGCCGTTGCCGGGGAGACGGTAGAAGAATTTGTAGTTTTTTTTTAGTAGTTTGTAAAAAAAAAAAAGCGGTAGCTTCGTTCATTTTCTTTTTAGCTTTCTGCATCTTTATTTTATTTTACTTTTCTTTTCATAATTTTTTTTTTCAGTATTACACTTTTCTTTACTTTGCATGCGCAGGTACAGAGACGCTTTTGGACGGTTTGCTAGTAGACCCGTGCTAGAATCAGATTCAGAATCTAAATTTTCTAATCGTTTGTTTGATAATTCTTTCAATTCTGACGCGATGAGTGAACACGTGGACCAACCTGTTAGAACCCTCCAAGATTATCTTCATCCCGCACGAACAGCCACACCATCCTGTATTATGTTCTCACCTAATGTTCGTCACGTAGATTTCAAAATAGGAATGATACAATTACTTCCGACTTTTCATGGTCTAAAAAATGAAAACCCCTATATTCATATTAGGGAATTTGAGGAAGTAGTTGCAACATTCCACAATCAAAATACCACTGACGACACGGTAAGGCTAAAGTTCTTTCCTTTTTTTTTGAAAGATAAAACTAAGAGTTGGTTGTACTCACTAAGACCACGGTCTATTGGAACATGGAGTGAGATGACTCAAGTGTTTTTCAATAAATACTTTCGCCAACATAAGACCAATGCTTTAAAAAGACAAATCTCTATCTTTGCACAAAAGGATAGTGAGACTTTGTACCAATCTTGAGAAAGATTTAAAGAATTACTGAGTATGTGTCCCCACCATGGATATGAGAATTGTCGCTTAGTGAGTTATTTCTATGAAGGGCTTACGTCCAGGGAACGTCAATTCGTGGAAATGATGTGCAATGGAGAATTTTTACAGAAAAATCCCGATGAGGCCATAGAGTGCCTCAATGAGCTTGCTAAAAAAGCTCATACTTGGACTAGACCTAGTGCTACTGATAGCACAAACAGGTCACGACCTACAGGAAACTTGAGTGGTGGTATTTACCATCTCAGGGAGGAAGATAATCTAAAAGCCAAGGTTGAAATGCTTACAAGGGAAATAGAGCTGTTAAAGATAAGAAACTTAAAGTCAACACACATGGCTAATCATGCAGACTCTCTTGTGCCATGTGTTGTCTGTGGTGGGGTAGATCATCATGCCCAAATACTAAACAAAATAGCATATACAATATCAATAAGGAAATACAATTGCATAAATACTAACAAACTATCAAACAAATCCATCTCGCAATTATAAATAATAGAATACCCAAATACTAAACAAAATTCAAGTAATTCACATAATTATTATATAAAAACACAAAAGGGGGAAAAGATTTAATAACAATTAAGTAAAAACCACTCATTCAAGAAAACAAGCCCACCTCCTTTAATAAACACAAATTCACCAAAAACTTTTATTAAATAAAGGAAGGAGGATAAATTAAAATAAGAACAGCAAACAAAATCACAAATAAAATTTTAAAATTCTCTACAAAACTCAACTCTTAAAAAGATTATTGTAAAAATCTCTAAAATTTAAAACCTTTAAAAGAAACGAACCATAATAAAAAAATTAAATCGATAAATTAATTAATAAATAAATACAAACAAGTTGCCAAAACAAATCCACTCGTTAAAGTAAATAAATAAACTTTTAAAATAAAACATACGAAAATGTGGAAAGATAATAAATTTTAAAATTTACTTCAAAGCATGTCCCTAAAAATAAAACAACATAAATGTGAAAAGATAATCAATTTAAATTTATCTCAAAGCATAAACTTAAAAAGAAGCATGGTAGCGATTCTTTTAATTCTTTGTCTGAATAAATTTCAAACGTTCAGAAATACTTAAAATACAAGAGCCATAATTAAAATAAACAAATAATAAACCAAATCCAAAACTATCTCGTAGGAAACCTATAAACTGAAATTAAAATCAAATCCTGATGATAATTGAATAAAAACTTAAGACAATAAAATAACCCACAACAAAAGAAATAAACTTTAAAATAAGGAATTCTATAACACAATTATTTAAAATATCAGATTCAATAAATGGATTGATTTAAAATAATAATTTAATCCGAAATATCCAAATTCTAATTTAAACAAAAATAAAGGCATATATATAAAATAAATAAATAATTAAATAAATACTCGACAACTTAACCAAATAAAATCACTAACTAAAATCTGAATTACTACACATGTACAATATTTAACAAAAATTAAAATAAAATAAAACAAAACCAACAAACCAATCAATTAGAACTAGTTTAATTATGAAAATAAATAAACAACATAAACATTAAAATAAAAAGCACAACACAACGAAGTAAATATCAATAATCTTACCATATAAATTAGTCGAAAAACTAAGACAACAAATAAATTAGTAGAATAAAATAACCAAATCATGAAACAAATAAATTTTTAAAATCACAAATTTTTCTGGTACTATCCCTAGGTAACTTGCGGATTTACCTAGAGTCGAACTGCTCTGATACCACCTGTGACGCCCCTAAATTTTCCTTAAAATAACACGGGAATCGAGGCGTCAGGATGATGACAACACGGGTCACACATCCCAACAGCCAGTGTTAAACGTGTGTGCATACGTGACATACATAAATAAAAGGTCGCAGCGGAAAATAAATTATTATCTAAGTACCAGAATTTTTTTAGAAATATTTTACAAACCAATTTAATAAAAACTTTCAAACAGGAGATTTAATACAGTCATCCAAAAATACAAATTAAACAAATACATATTTATAAAAAGGGAAAAATAAATTTCCCGATATAACAATTATTATTAATAACACCTCAATAGCGGAGCCGTCCCCTCAGTCTCAGCCTCTCCAAAGTCTGCATAAAAAAAAAAACTACGACGCCAAGATGGCATCGCAGGTAAGTACAAACCAACCAAACTAAAAGACAGAAATACATTAATGCCACAACAATAACCATGAACAATTACCATATGCATGAGGCTTAAAAATCATTTTCCTCAAAGTCGATGAAATAACCACAATCGTCAAAATCCCATTTGATCCACAATAAAATCCCAATAAAATCACCCATAATTTTCCATAAAATAATATTCTCAAAACCGATCATACCGGACGTTACGTATCGCCGTCCCCGATATGATTTACACACACACCCGAAACCATAATGGGCATTACGTATCGCCGTCCCCATTACGATCCACACACACTCATTTCATACCAGGCGTTACGTATCGCCGTCCCTGATATGAAATGCACACCCAATGACCATAATGGGCGTTACGTATCGCCGTCCCCATTATGTCATCCACACACTCACACGCTGATCACAACGGGCGTTACGTATCGCCGTCCCCGTTATGATTCAGCCCCAAACCATTAAAATCCGTTAAACACAATTTAAATCCCAGTTTCCATTCTCAACACATGAATATCCAAAATCATGCAAAAATTCACTTTCCAAATATTTTCATAAGCATGCGCGTAGATACACAATGCAGACAACCGTGCAGCAATTATCCAACATTTAATTAATCCAATCAACCAACAAATACCAACATCAATCAACACATAGCAGCAATAATCAAACACAATGTTGATGCCAAAAATATATTTAAATCTTAAAACTTGTTTGGAAAGTACTTACAGCGGTAAAAACGTAAATCCTTGAACAACGCCAATCTGCAACGTTTGTAGCGGTCACATATACGTTAGGCTAAAATACTCGGTTTGACACCAAAATTTAGGGAGGTACTCATTGAAGGGTGGGAAATCTCATGGAGGTGGTGGTGTGGCGGCACAACCACCGGAAGGTAGCGGATCGGGGTCAAAATGGACGAAAATTCATTTTCGGGTTTGGGGTCGTACCGGGAAGGTGAGGCCGCGGTTGGGGAAACTGGGCTAGGGGGTTGACCGGCTGGGTGAGGGGAGTCGAATGGTGGCGGAGGTGAGATGTACGGTGGCCGAACGGCGGCGCTGGGTTGCTCAACCCGTTTAAGACCCATTTCGGGTGGAGGGGGCAACTGGCGGCGATGGGTGGCTTTGGGCGGTGAGTTATACTCGCCGGAGGGTGGGGAGTCTAGTGGTGGTGGTCAGAGGCCAAGGAGTGGCCAGCGGTGGCCGGAAAATGCAAGGGAATGCAAAATGGCCATTTCGGGTAGGGGCCGTGTAGGGGTGGTGGGGTGGCCAAAGGAGACACCACTGGTGCCGTTGAACTCGCCGGTGTGTGGGGAGGCTGGTGGTGTGGGTGGTGTCGCCGGCGGCAGCCCTGGGTGGGAGAGAAGGAACGGCGAGAGGGAGAGAGGAGGTAGGGGACGCGGGTTGCACGCGAGGAAGCAGAGGAAGAGAAGAAGAAAAAATAAAAGAAAGAAGAAAAATAAAAGAAACGAAAAAGAAAAAGGAAAAAGAATAAAAAGAAGACTACTAGAAAAAACACAATAAATAAAATAAAAACTGACTTTAAATACTATAATTTCAATATCAATAAAATAAGATATTTAAAGCCCATTAACAGAAATAAATTAAATCCAAGCGCAATATTAATTATAAAATAATAATTAATATAACGAAAGCAGATCAAATAAATTCACATAATAAAATAAAGAAATTAAATTCCAATCATTAAAATAATTACCTCGTTAAAATAAATAAGAAAAGCAACGTAACTCGATATTAACTAATTAATAGCTCAAATAAATATTTTAAATAAATAAAACACAACTAATAATATTATTAAAATACATTAAAATAATTAACACCGAGAATAAAATAACGTGTAAAAATACACGTAAATCTGGGCTCACAGCGGCCATATATTTGGCCTCTTAGCACCTGCACACACCATTGTAATTGAGTTTTTAAAATCTTTAAAAACAAAAATCTTATTTAGGTATTATATATTAAAATATTTTTAATCTTAAATAAATTAAAAAATATATTTAAGGATTTTTATGCTTTCATCCAATGTATTTTTTTGAATAATATGAAGCATAATTTAAATTTTAAAAATATTATACAAAAATAAAAATATTCATATAACTTTTAAATAATTATAATTTTCTAAATTTTAAGAACATGATCATTAGTGGCGAACTTACGTTGGGGTAGGCCCCGCTCCCCCTCCCAAATTTAGATTTTATTTATAATTTCATATATATAGAGATTCTTTGCCACCCCACCCCACCCCACCCCAATCCAACCCAACCCAACCCAATTTATAATTTGCTTAGTTATATTTATATGATTTTTAAAATTTTATAAAATTTTAATATACATAAAAATGTCTCTCTAATTTTTTTTCTCTATAATCCTTAAAGTTTGTATAATTCTCATATATTATCTATTTTTCAGGATGTGGCCACACTAAAATTAAATTAAGAACTAGATTATTAACAATTATTCTAATTTTATATTATACATTATTGAATTTCTTAATATAAAATTCAAAATAAAAATATCAAAAAAATAATTTAAGGATATTGATCATGATTTATATGAAAAAATAGTAAAGATGATTTGTCCTCTCAGAAAAAAATTTATTTGAGGTCTCATTTGTAGTATTCTATGCTTAATGTGACACAAAAATAGATAGACTTTACATTAAATTTGATCAACTGGCTTAGATATTAGAATAAAAATGACATTTTAAAAAGTCATTTGATGTATATTTAAAAAAAATCATTTTATAATTTCTATGAAGAAAATAATTTTAAAATATTTCATATTTATAAAAATAATAATGGATTTATATTACTTTCGAAAACAAACATTAAGTTGTGTTTTTACATTATTTGGCATATTATCGAAATCTAGTTTTATATATGTTTTATAATTTTGTAATATTCTTTACATTTTACATAAATATTATGTGATAAAAAAGGTGGTCCTCTTAAGGAAAATTGCTGATTTTATCACTGATGACCGTAATATTTAAAAATTCAAATAATTGTATTTTCTACATCAAAAAATATCTTTTAATTTATTTCCAAATAAACGTTACATGTTTGAAAATGTTTGGAAGTATTTTAAACATGGATAATTAAGCTATCTGCCTCTTTGGTGTGCACTGTTTCCTTTTTTTTTTTAACTTAATAATTGAAGAAATATTATTTAATAATATTCTATATTTTTACAATATTTAAGAATATTAAAAAAATAATATAAAAGAAATACAAAAAAATTGCAATGCACTAACAGCAGCAGAGTGCCCCTTTAAATATGTAGTTACTACACAATAATTTATTTTTTCAATAATAGAATTTATTATTTAAATTATAAATTATAAATTATAAACTATATTTTTCACTACAATCTCAAATATACAGATAGGCGTAAGTTAGTTATAAGAGGGTAAATTTTTGTGTGCTCAATACATCATAAAGACTGTATATGAAGGAGTTAGGATTAAACTTCAAGTCAGCATTTTGACTTGTAGTTATTATTTTAAATCCCGAAATATAAATGATACCTTACTAGCCTTAGAATTTTCAATCACAAAATGCAGTAACACATTAAAATTACTCATATAAACACTAGTTTCTAGTTACATATATCTTGTGATTAGATAGAGTACCACATATCTCTATTCCAAAACTATCTAAAAATTATTGAAATGAAGGTGATTGGACTTGGGGTTTTATCGGCAAAGATTGTAATTCCAAAATGATAACAATTGAGCATTAGAGTATTCTTATAATATTTTACTATTATTAATTATTTTATTATTATTATTCACTTATTTATTACTATTATTCACTACTATATAATATATTATTATTATTATTATTTACTAATATTCACAAAATATCTGAGTATCTCCCTATTTAAACACAACTAATTCTTTGCAATTTTCATATTCTTAATTTGTTATATTATGAGAGTAGCATATATATTCCGATTGATTTTGAAGTCGTCAATTGAAAAGATAAAATAGAAGAAATTGTTAATAAAATATACAAATGTTTAATTAAGGCCATGTTTGGTTAACAAAATATTTAAAAAAATTATTATTTTTTTCTAAATTATATCAAACCAAACATTTTTAAATCTCATTTTTTTGCCAACCTTTTCAGTTTTTTATTCAAGTAATATCCGATAAACTTGACCGGTTTGGATTCGTAAACGAGACGAACTCGTCTCAATTCATTTCAAACTTATCATTATATATTTTTTTAAATTCTCATACAAAACACAAATTTCAATACACATTTTTCAAATTTCAATTTAACTTTTTCAAATCTCATAATATTAAAAAATAAAATAAATTATCTTAACTCAACTTACCTCTAAATCCAAACCGGGCCTAAACACACAAAAAAATCATTAACGATGGCTAAACAAATAATCAGTAAGACTTTTGCAAATTTCAGAACAAAAATATTTTTAAAAAATATAGTCGGTTGCTTAACTTTTTAATCTCACTCACTTTTACAAACTCAAAAGGGGAATATTTAAGGATAGAGATGCGTTTACTATCTTCTTACCACTCATTTACTCCTTTTAGTCTATTTAAAAAGTTTCATCATTTTCTTTTAATATTTTTTTAACATCTTTGATTATTAATTTTCTTTTTTAAAAAATATACAACTTCATTAATAGTTTAACTACAGCCAGAGAGTAGAGGACTTGGAGGTTTGAAGGAACACCTATGATGCTTATGTCAATATGATAGGAGCATTTTTCAACCAAAATAACAAGTTGAGATAATTAAGATACCTGAATTCTTAAAAATAGAGCTTTCCCTTAACCTAACCGCACGGTTAATATTTAAAATTCAAGCTCCTAGCCCTAGGTGTTCAGGATATTCGCTCATTTTGAATGAGCAATTATCCCCTTTATCCTAGGACAATCGGGTGGTTGTTCCGGTAGTTAAGTAGTTGATACAAACCCCATCGGGCCGAAGAGAAATGCGGGTCTCAAACCATGTAGCTCGTTGGGGCTCATGTGTCTTAAGGCCCATATCAACATCCCACAGGCTCTTTAAGAGGGTATTAGAGTCATTCCAAATCATTTTCTTAATTATTAAACAAAGACAAATTTTTAAAAATAAGATGAATAGTAAAAGAATAACAGAAGAGTAGTAAGCCAATTATTAATCATTGATAAACGAGCCGAAAGATATAAAGTAAAAAGCCCATATAATAAACATGAAAGAATAAAAATCTTTAAACCGTGTGAAAATACGAGATAAATCAATTGATGTCGGATTAATCATCTCGATATTCAAAATTTTTAAAATATGTAACTTTTTTACTTGTAACTAATAATCCAGAACTGGAAGTCTATATTGAATTAGTTATTATATTCTCTAAATTAATAAATTATTATTATTTTTTATTATTAAATATTTCTTTGATTAACTTTTATTTTTATTTTCATAATCTCCAATAACTATTCCATAAGCGATATTGCTCAAAATAAATAGATTTATGACTCATCTAGTAAATATCACAAATTCACAATTCGTCCAAAACAACATGACAAAGTAAGGATCACATACAAGGATACATGCTAAAAATATCACAAATTCGATGCATTTAGTTATCAAAGTCATGCTTCAGTGTGTCTACTGCAACGATATGCACACCAGAATTATCAAAGTCATGTACTCGTACAGATTGAACTTACTCTTGAGGACTCTCCTCAAATAGCTGTCATTATAAATAAGTAGTTGCCCCACTTATTAATGGATCTACTACCATTTTCACAGTCTCTCTAATAAGCACAAAAACAATAATTTTAATAGACAAAAAACCTAATCGAGAATAAGTAGTAGTTAAATTAGATTCTCTAAGAGAAAGAATAGAGATAGAGAGACATCTAAATATATATACCACAGATAGAAATACAACATTTACATATAGTGCTGCCCACATTCACAAATACTCATATTTGTGATCCAAAATAACAAAAAATCACAAAATAGCGTAGGCAATAGTTGCTGCTTAGCCACATGTATTTCAATTACATGTAGTTGTCTAGCTTGTAAAATCAATTGTAAAGTGTTTATCACATATTTAACTGGATAAAAACAACCCCAAAACATTACACCAACAAAAGGCTACACATCTTCTAAAGGTTGAGATGAAAATGAAAATGGAGATGAAAATTGCTTTCTTGATTCCTCGAAGACCTCTTTTTGAAGATTCAAGAAATGTTCATACCTTATTCCATTTGTGAGATTCCAGATTTAGTATATTTTTACGTATTTTTTTATCCTTATTGTTGATTGTTTTAATTTATTTTAATAATATTATTAATTGTGCTTTATTTGTTTAAAATTATTATTTGAACAATTTGTTAGTTAATATTAGTTTTACATTGTTTTTATATTAAAATATTGAGTTACGTTATTTTTCTTATTAATTTTAATGTGAGGTAATTATTTTAATGTTTGGAATTAATTTTTTTTGTTTTATTATAAGAGTTTATTTGATGTATTTTATTTATTGTAATTAAGTGTGTCTCAGAGTGGGCTTTTATACATATACATATATATATATATTTATTTATGTTGTGATTTTAAGTGATTTTGTGATTCAAGTTGTGAGAATTGGATCTCATTTCTTTGCCTTTATTTTTCTTTTTCTCCTATTTTTCTTCACTCTTTTATTTTTTATTTTTCTTTCTTTTTCCCCTACATTCCCCACCCCACCCCCATGACAAACCCCCCTATCTCCTCCAATGTTTCCCCTCCTTCTTTTACGCCGCCGCCGACCACCATGGTCACCACCACCTCAGGTCAGTTTCCCCTCACTACTAGGGACCTCCCCGACCACCTTGGCTCGTCCCTCATCCTTCCTTGGCCGGAACACATGACCCACGAAGTGAGTTTTAAAACCCACGGGTTTCTCCACCTAGCGTCGCCATTGACCATCACCTAATCTCACTGTTGACACCAAAAGATTTCCCTTGCTCAGCCGACCACCCCCTAGCTTAACTCCCCAAATCACGGCTCCACTTTCCGTGTACAAGCCCAAACTCAAAATGGGTTTCCACCCATTTTGAGTTAAATCTGACACCTTTCGGTGGTTGTACTGTCTCACCACTACTTTTATGAGATTTTCCATCATCCAATGAGTATTTTCCTAAATTTTGGTGTCAAACCGAGTACCCTCGCCCAACGTACGAAGTGACCCGTTATGAGCGCTAGGGATTGGCGTTTGTTTGATGATCTATGATTTTACCCACTATAAGTATTTTAAACATAAATTTTGAAATTTAAATATGTTTTGCAATAACAAATATTGGAATTGGTTGGTTGTTGGATATTTCATGTATTGTCGTATGCATTGCATTGTGCACGCATGTTTATGTTTGTAAAGGAAATCTAGGTTTTCGTATAATTGCATACATAATCATGTATTGGAAATGAAAAATGAGTTTTTATGTGTTAATGGTTTTCGGGTGCGTGTGTATTACGATCCCAGGTCGAGATTGGACATTATCTCGATGGAGTTTCTCTAGTCACTAGGGAGCGTATTATACTGAGTGACATCCCCTAGGTTGTCGCAGGGCGACAATGGGATCGAGCAGGACAGTAACGCTCACGTGTTGATTTTGTGGCTCCTCTGCTGGCGGGGGCTAGGGGATACCTGGTCATAGTACGTGTTGGGCGTGGTTAGCTAGGCATCACCGGTTTCGAAGTCACATGCGTGATCGTTACTTACGGTGTGATGATGAGAGCTAGCGTATGCGGATGGTCTATTGGAGAGACCATGGTACATATGGTTAAAAAAATGGATATTGAGGCCATTTTTTGGAAAAATGACGGGTTTTGATTATTGGTTTTATGTGGACTATTTTCTGGGAAAATGATTGGGGTTTTAATAGATTTACGTATATTATTTTATGGGAATATTATTGATGTTTTTATTGAAATTTTATCTTGGGCTAAAATGAGATTTTGACATGTGTAGTTATTTATTTATTTAGAGGAATATTAATTTTTTGAGTTTCATGCATATGGTGTCACGTACATTAGTTTTGTTGTTGCATGAATATATTTTATATCTTGTAATTTGTTTAGGTTGTATTTACCTGCGATATCATTTTTGGCGTCTTAGATTTTGGATGCAGAGGTCGAGGAGGTTGAGCCTGAAGAAACGGCTCTGCCATTGAAATTATTGTGTTATAATTTATAATTTTGGGAAATGTTTTCCCCTTTTGATAAATGTATTTTTATGTTTTGACTTCTGGATGACTGTATTAAATCTCCTGTTGGAGAATTTGTGTTAAACTAATTTATATTATTTTAAAATTCTAGTACTTAAATATTGATATCAGTTATCTGCTATTTTTATTTTGTGCATGTCACATGTGTACACACTCTTAACACTTATTGTTGGGATGAGTAACCCATGTTGTCAGCATTCTGACGTCTCGATTCTCATATTTTTGTAAGTGAGAATTAGGGACGTCATACCATTCATGCTAGCAAGATCCATTTTCATTATCTCCAAATAAAGACCTAAAAATCAAAATAATCAATCATAAAAAAAAAAAAGTAAACATAGCCGGACCAAAGAATTTATTTACAACAATCATGCTCTCTACAAAACATGTAAGGCAGATGTAGTAGTTGATGTAAGAAACAATCCTTCTTATTCCCAGTTATCTGAGAGGATCTTGATAAGATTTACAATGACCTCTATAAAAGATAGTAAGGTTAATTTCCTCTTTTTCCAAGCAAATACCTCTGTTACAGAAAATTTTACGTCAAAGGCTTATCAAAAAAGAAGGAAATAAATAAAACTCAAAAATGAATTTATGAGCGATTTTGAATTTTTTTAAAATTAAAGCGAACTTCCTTTCAACTTTTTAAAAATGACTCTCCTAAAATTATTTGCAAAAATACGAGACTTCTGGATGGCACGGCTCTTTATATATGTTATGCCCCAATCCTGCTGTGTAAGAAAATGTGTTTAGTGGCCATTGGCCAGGGCCCAGCGTTCAATGACCAAAAGCACCACACAAATGGTGGCAGAACACCTTGAATAATTTTTCTTTTGAATAGTTCTTCAATATTGCTCACTTCAATACCAAATAGTTTGCTTTTCTTATTTTTCTTATTTTGATATTTATTGATAAGTGTTTCTTAAAATGGATTAATCCGTTGTAAGTTTCAATTACTTACCCACTTTAAATCATTGAATTCATATTAGGGTAATTTTAAGGTGGGCTTATATATATATATATATATTATGTGAAAATATTATTGGATATGACCAATTAGAAATGAACAAATGAGATCTCATCCCAAAATATTATTTATTGTGAAAATATTATTTGGGTTTCTTTGGAAAGAGTTCATATCCCAAAATTCTCATTTCATCACACTCATCTCCTCGTAGGTCATCCTATTTCCTTTTCAAATATAATTTAAACACAAATATTCGTAAGTTAATCATTACAATTTTTTTAAACTTTCAAATAAAAAAATACAACATTTTCAAATCTTTAAATAAAAATAATATTATAAAACTATATTTTCATAATATTCTAATTTAATAATATTTTTACTCAATTTTTTTCCTTTCATTTTCCAAAATTCAAGAACTATTCAAGTCAAATTATTTACAAACTATCTTATTACTATTGACAAAACTCTCATCTTATCTCACTTTCAAACGAGCCTATAACACATTTCTTTATTCCCAATTAATTTGCTGGCTCATTCGAATAATAGAACACATCTAAAGATATTTTTTTACTAGGCATAAATCAAACTCATTCTTCACATTATATTGCCAAATGTTGACAGAGAAATAATTTAGTTATTAGCTTTTTTATAAAAATATATTTATAAATTAATGTAATTTGGTATTATACATCAGATTAAAATTATTTTCTTTTTTTAAATAATTCTAATTAATTAAATAAAAATACGATCAAATTATAAATATAATTTTATAAAAATTCTTTATAATTGTAGCACTTTCCAATATTTAAAGTTGTTTATAATTAAATTATTGTTATTTGTTTTCATTTTTAGAACGATATTGTTATTTATTTTCAAGGACTAAAATTATAAAATTAAGATTGCGTTTGGGTGTTGAGAAGTATTGAGAGTGTTTGTGAATAGTAATAAAAAAATTAATTAAAAAATATTGAATAATAATAAAAAAGTAATGAATAGTAATTAAAGTAGATAAAAAGTAATAATAAAATAATTAATAGTAGTAAAAAAATGTTGAAGATTGTTGATGAATCTTTGACAGCCAAACATGCCCTGTCTAGGTTTGGGTATCAAGAATATCTCTAGTATTCTAAAAATAATTTAAATAATTTATTATATTATTATCATTTTTTACGTATTTTTTATTACTATTATTTAATAATCTATTATTAGTTTTTCATTATTATTCACAACTCTTCTTAACACGAATGTTTTGAATACTGTACTCGTGAGTGTATCGATCAATACATTGAAATAAAATATTTTAGTACCGATATCGTTTCGTATAATAATAGTCAATATATAAATAAATTATAAATATTTAGTTTAGTCTTAAATGAAACAAACTAATAATAAAAATAATGAAAAGTCAAATTTTAGTACAGTCAAAACATAAATATTGACTGATATCGACTGATATTTCAATATCGAAATTTTCTATATCGATTCAATAGAGTAAAAAAAATCAGAAACAAACTATACATGAACTTCGAAGAGAACAAGGCCCCTTCGTCCTTTCGTTCTCTTTGGTGATTATGTGCTTCTAGGGTTACAAACACAAGTAACCGACGTGAAGAGGAGCGGAGCTTCAACTCCGTTTTCCCCTTCGTTCCTTTCACTTTCTTTTCTTTCCTTATTTCATTTCCTTGTTTTCCCGGCCACGATGTAGGGATTTGGTTTTGATGGTCGCTTACGGGTTTTAGGGGTTGGGAAAGTTGGTTCATGAGTTTTGGGGTTCCCAAGGCCACCACGCGCGACGCCATTGCTCTAACAGTCCGCCGATCTAGTTGTCGTCAGAAAATTTTGTGGATCGGCAAGGCGTGTGCTTCTCACGCGTGGGGACTAAGGCGAGTTCTTTCTTTATGTTCTCGTTTTGGTGAATCAAGCTGGCTGTTGTTGGTGTAGTTCAGATCCAAGACAGTAGAGCTCTTAGATTGTGCGGCGACCAACTCCTAGAGTAGCGTGTGAGTTCCACACGCCACCACAGACAGCCTTGTTGTTATTGTCGTTTTTATATTTTTGTAGTTTAGTTTTGTTGGCTTTTGTGAATACTGTTTGTACAAGAAAAATTATATTGAAGAAATAGTATCCTAAACCTAAGTTCGTAAAATTTAAGTGCTCTCCTCTTTTAGAGGATGAAATTTGTGTATGCTACATTATGATAGTTTTTTAGTCTCACATGCTTTGATCTATTGAGAATTAAAAATCATTTTTAATATGCTTTTAGTTAATTTGTAAATTAAGTTTACTCGATCTATAAGACATATTATAATTTTTGGATTAATGAAATTAATTCTATTTCTTAAAAAAAAGAAAAAGGCCTAGTCCAAAACATCACATGGTTATGTACTAGACAGCCGGTTGATAAATATATTTTAATCGTATCGAAAATTTAAAATTATGATTAACACTTGTCATTATTCAAATGTAGCCTTTAACTGATTTTTATAATAGTTTTTATTTATAAATTGGCATGAAAAAAGCTCAGCTGTACATGGATTGATGGAAGATTTGCCATCGAAACAAACATGCGGTGGTTGTACGGCGATGTCACGTGACTTTAGGTGTGTTGACAGGATCGTACGTTGGAGGTTGACTAAAATTTGAAAAACTTGTCTCGTTAATAAAGTAGACTCATCCAACGGCTTAAATCCAAAAGAAGCACACGGAATTATATGTCAGTATATACACATTAATAATCCCTCTCTTCTCCCCTTCGTCCAAGGTTTTAAGCACGGAGACGGGCAAAACTGTTGCAGTTCGAATTTCGAAACGCTAGCTGACTCTGACTCCATAGTCAGTCTTATCTACACACAGAGAATGGCGGAGGCGGCACAAGATATCGAGATCCCTACGAAGGAAGCCAAGGGCTTGGCGCACGATATCGAGTCCCAGATCAAAGACGCTATGGGCTCACGCGTTGCACACTTCAAAGAACTATCCGAGTACTCTCTTTCTCTCTCCATCCTTCTTTATGTCGTTCTCGTGTCGTTATCAATTGTTGTTATACTAGACCGGCTAATTTCTCGGCTGTGAGATGCTCAAAACGCCGTAATTTGGCGATGAAGAAACAGTGTTTTTGGTTCTAATTTTGTGGTGTTTTGTTTTAATTGCTAGTAAGATTCTTGTCGTCAATAGGAGGTCTCTGTATGTGTGCGCGTGCGCTGGTAGCAATAGTTATTTTGCAGAATATTGATTAGGAGTTCTATCCGTACATTTAATTAAAGGGTTTTGAAGGATTTTCGTTTTCTGGGCTCTATTGGAGAATATAGAGGCATATAGGATCAGAATTAACATAGATAAATGTTCATGTGAAATATAACTCTGCGGGGTTTTGAAAGATTGTATAATAGTTTAAATTTATTATTGGAGCGTACCTTTCTATTGCTGTTTGATTAGATGTCTATTTCTTGTACTTGTTTGGGAGTGCCATAAGCTTTTTCTGCAGAAGCACGCATAATTCTTGTTTGCTCGCTTATTTTTATTTAGCTCCCTTGTTGTTTCCCGTTGCCTTTTCCATAATAAGATACACACATACACCTCACATACAAACATATATTAGATGCACATGTATGCATACATATTACCAATGGTCAGATTTTGTTTTTGTGAAAAAGAATGTAGGTAATTTTTATTTAGAAGCAAGGTAAGTTGATCCGAAACACCAAGGGAAACAACCCAAGTACGCAGGAATTATGAAACTGCTGATAATAAACAACTCAAAGAGAATTACTGACTACTGTAGGTCAGTGGTCTTGCCCAATTTTTGGTGTATTTCATATGCCCCAAATTTAGATGGAACAATTTTTTTGTAAGTCAATATGTAATGCATATGATTTTTTGCCATATATGAAGAATTTACTGACTGTATTGATGGTAATGAATTCAATTATTGGTTTATATTGTTTCATAAGTATATTAGTGAGAATTTTGGGACTCAAGTGTGTCGTGGGTTATTCAAGAGCTGAGTTACTAATGAAATTGTTTTTGAAATGCAGTTCTTTGACATTTGAAGGGGTACGGAGATTGTTAGAGAAAGACTTGGGGTTGGAGCCATATGCTTTGGATGTGCATAAGAGACTTGTAAAGCAATGCTTACTGGAGGTACCTCTTTGGATTTAGGAAATTTTCATTCACTTATAATTGAAATACCTTATTTTTGGGTAGAAAACTTTACAATTGGTACGCTTTCCATTCAGCTTTGAATTATGTCCGAATGTAGGCGAGTTGTTTCATGGTACTGTATCTTATTTTTGTCATTTTCAAGAATACAAGTTAATGTAAAGGGAAATAAAACCATGATAGTAACACCATAAAAATAATTGAAGTTGGTTGACAAAGCTGATTAGATGATGAGAGGTTGACCTTAGGAACATGAACTAGAGTGTGCACCATGATATCTTTGACTTGCTTTTGTATATTCACAAATATCTTCACAAATGATGTCTTGGTCTTTCTCTAGGAGCTTCTTTCAAGGCTTAATTATGGGATGACATTCTTGAAAAGATGGAGTGCCATTTGACTGGCCAGAAGAGACTTTACTTGTCTAAATGTGGCTTGGGTACATTGATTTAAGTTTCCTTATCTAATTTTCCTAGAGTTGCTAATCCCTGAGAGGAAGTACAAGGGGATTTTCTTTGGGTCATATGGGAAGGAACCTAAATCTCATTGGGTTAATTGGTCCAACATGTATTCTTTGATCTCTAATTGAGGTTTGGAGATTCGAAAGGTAGTTTGATGTAGGTTTGTTGGGAAAATGGCCGTGACAGTATGGGGTAGATGCGAAATATGGTAGCTCTTGGGTGGGAGATGTTTCTAGGATAAGGTTTTGGAATGATATATGGCATGGAGTTAATCTCTCAAGGTAACCATCTCGTAGTTAATACAATATGTGCGTGCCAAATATGCTTCTGTGGCAGGTCACCTTCAGTATGTTAATGACTCGTAGTGGGATGTAGATTTTATTTGTCTCACAACTAGGAGGTGGAAGTTTTTGTTTTTTTAATCAATTTTATGCCATTTGGTTGGGAAAAGGTGGTGAAGACAAGCTATGATGGGTCCCTTCCATGAGAGGGGTGTTTAAAGTTAGATTGTTCTACGATGCTTTAGCTCCCCATAGTAGCTCTTTTCCATGCATATATGGCCGAGTAAATCTGCTTTGAGGGTGGCTTTCCTTTTTTGGATGACAGTTTCAGGGAAGATCCTAATGTTGGAAAATGTGCGAAAGATGAATATTTCTGCTAAATTGGTATTACATGTGGAAGAGGACTTTTTTTGATAAGTAAGAATAATTTATTGTTTCATTTATTGATCCACATAATTAGGCAAGGCCTAAATACATAGGAAGTATACAGGAGATGAACCTAATTACAAGCTAAGCGCCATGAAAAACAATATAAAAGTCATTAAAACTAGTCCCATTCACTACAATAGCCGAAGCCCAAAATAACAATGTATGAAAGAAAAGGTCCCTAAACCCCCAATGAATGTTCCCTATTATCAAAACAGCAACCATTTCTCTCGTTCCAAGTACACCACATTAAACATAGAGGCAGCATCTTCCAGACAGCCGCTATTTGGCAATTGCCTGGAATTCCTCTCCAGCATGACAACAATTCTACACCGTCCTATGCATTACCCATGCAATACCAAGCCTAGTGAAGATTTTATTCCATAAAGCCTTAACTAGTGCACAGTGAAGACAAAGTTCTTCGTTTCTTTCACACATGAAACTCCAATCTATTATATAAAGACCATGCTTACTCAGCTTATTGGTAGTCAATATTTTCCCATGGGAGGCCAATCAGCCTAAGAAAGCAATCTTGAGAGGAACATTACTCCTTCAAATTCACTTCCATGGGAAAGCAATGGAAGAATGGGTTGACATAACCTAATAATAAGATCTGACCGAGAAGTTCTTATTCACCAAATGAGTCCAAAGCAACCTATCCTCCCCTCCAGTATATGCGCTGTAAAATTCAGTAATATCCCCCACCTCCCAATCTTGGACAGCTCTAATAAACCTCACAGATCATTGAAGAGAACTAGTAGAAATGTCCATGTTGTCAGCCACTGAGGCACCCTTATCCAACGTAATCCTATAAAGAGAAGGGAAATCATTCTTGAAGGCCACATCACCACACCAAATATTGTACCAGAATCATTCACCTATCTCTTGGTCCACCTTTCTCTCTCTCTCTCTCTCTCTCTCTCTCTCTCTCTCTCTCTCTAACAATTTTTGACTAATTTGGGGTTATGCCTCAAATTATGTCTTGGAGTGTTGAAAAGGGAGATTCAATAGCCATCATACCAATACATTGTGGAAATTAATTCCAATTTGTTTAATGTAGTGCATTTGGAGAGCCAACAATAAAATTCCTATGTTTTTTTTTATGAGTAATAATTTTATTGAATAGAATGAAACTAGGCAAAGCATAAGTACACAGGAAGAATACAAGTTGAGACTCCTAATTACACTCTAGTGGGCTGCATAGAGAGTAAAAACTCATGAACATTCCCACCCCTCAAAACGATAGCAGAAAATCACTGAAAAAGAGAGAAAACAAAAAAAATTCATATTTCTTCCGATGTACACTCCTTGGCGTTGAAGCATCTATCATTCCTTTCCAACCAAATAACCCACAATACACACAAGGGTATCATTCACCACATTGCTGCCATATGAGCACAAGGATGAGACCTATTCCAGCAAGCTAAAAGATCTGCTACACTTTTAGGCATGACCCAACTCAGCCCGGCTTTGCTAAGGATACTAGCCCATAACCTTCCAGCCACCTTACAGTGTAAGAGTAAGTGGTCTATTGATTTTCCATTCCTTTTATTCATGTAGCACCACTCCATGAAAATCATTCAACTCTTTCTTAGGTTGTCAACCGTCAAAATCTTCTCACGTGTAGCTGTCCACATAAAGAATGCCACTTTGGATGGTATTGGTACCTTCCATATGCTTTTCTAAGGGAAGGAAGTGGGTTGCGGGATTGTCAAAACCCTGTAGAAAGATTTAACAGTGAACTGGTTTCTCCTTGTGTGTTTCCACAACATGCAATCACCCCCATTGGCCCCTAAGTTTGCTGAATATGTGCATTTGGAGAAAGAGTTCTGTTTGATCAGTAAATAAGAGTTTTATTGACGAGAAATAGGCATAGCCCAGGTACATGGGACATATACAAGAGCAACACCTAGGCATGATTGACTAAGGATACAAGAAATTCATGGATATTCAGACCATTGAAGTCTAATACAATCGACCAATGGAGTAAAGTGTTAAGAAAGAAAAACTCTATTATTGTCCATTGACTATTTTGCGATCTGCAAAGCTTCTATCGGTCTCTCCCTCCAAAGATACCACCATAGGCAAGAAGTGATTGTTGCTTCAATGAGTAAGTGAAGATTGTGTGGATCTTTGGCTTAATCCTTTTGGAACTTTGCACCACTGAATGGCTGCACATCTCGTACTTTCTTCTTCTAGTTCCCAGAACTTTCTGGATCTCCTTACTTTTTTCCCTTGTATGCGCCATGTGGACTAGGGCTTTACCCTTTTTCCTGAAAAATTTACCCATTTTTCATATGTCAATAGTGTCTAATTTATGAAAAATTATGACAAGGAAAAGGATTTAACACACTCCACAGACTTTTTTTTAAATAAAAATTGTAAAATACATAAAGTATAGATCAAGTTGATTGACTGAAGTTAAAGTTCTTGTGGCTTCCCATTTGGTTATGAATTTTGTAAACCAGTCGGTGCATAGGGGTTTGACAGAGAAAAGCACAAAAATTTGGGAAAGGGTTGACCATCCTTGTGTTACATCATTTGAGGTTGGAAAATGCAATTTTACATTCGGTTATATTAGCATAAGAAACTCCATAAAGACTTTGTAGAGACTACTGATGATTGATATACAAGGCTTGCCAAAGAAGGTCAATAATTTTGTCTGTGTGGAGTGAGGGAGGAGATCTAGGCTTACGGTAATTCTCATTGTAGATGTGTTCATGCTTGTTTAGCTTAGGTATATTTTTGAGTCTACTAGATATCATCATCACAATTTTCATTTCTTATACTATTTTTTATTGTAACATCCTAAATGCATTCAATGGTTTTTTTTTTATAAGTACAAATATTATACATATCAATAAGAGTAATCAAGGACACTGGATGTATACTAGAAAATACCTAGCCCATACTAGAGGGCTAGTAGTGACTTAAAAAGCTTGTGAAAAACTACTCAAAATACATCAAGCTCAAGTTAGAATAAAACACACCTCCCCAACCCCAACTCATTGTTTCCTGTAAGACTAAAATTTCACCTGAAACACCTTCTACGAAGACATCTTCATAATGCCATCCCTTTAGTCTTTCCTCGACTTGAGCTATTGTCCTTAATGTCGTAGTTGATTCCCAAGAAAGACCCGTTTGACTCCCTGCTTCTCTTAAATCTTGATTTCACGCTAGTGGCTTGCTTCAATCGAAGTGAATAGTACTTTAAATTGGTCTTCATATCCTCTATATAAGAGTCCCATGATATGCCAAAACTCGTTATCCTTATGCCAACCCAATTCGATGGGTACCTGTTATATTATTTATCGGAGGAAGAGAAACCATGAAAACAACATTATCCTCAGACACAATACCCAATTGCACTCCCGATCCTGGACATTCCTCCTCACAGGACACCAACGACAAATTCCCAATTTCCTCCCCACCATCTCTTGTATTCAAATCCCGAACCTCCTCAACAGCTATATAGTTGCTGTCCATCATTTCTGTCATTAATAAAGGTTCCTCCCCTTCATTGACTAGGTCATTGATTGCATGTACTCCACTCCCTTGCAATCTTTTTTGTGCCACTTTGTTCGATCCTATTGCTCCCTTAGGCATAGAACAGGTAGGGGAAGCACTACCTTCTGTTACTCCATTTGTATTTCTAAAATAGGTTTGACAGTTTCCTCCAAAGGACTCAAGACCCTAGAACCCCATCTTCAACTGAAAGTGAATCCCATGACGACTGAAACGTCCTTTGCCAGCGCACGGGAGATCTTCAAATGCATCCAATGGTCGAACCCAATATTTACCATCTTTCATTTTAATAAGTATTATTAATACTATTAATATAATTTTTTAATTCTCAGTTATGTATCTGTTGTCGTGTATGGCTTGGAAAGATTCTGCAAGGGTTCTAATGAACCTAATATTTTATACTCCACCCTAATAAGCAGCATAAGCAAAGACTAGTCAAGTAGTGGCAAATTCTTGTGGACTGGTAGGCCTTTAGTTTTCATATTGCTTATCAGTTAACTTTGTGTAGCACTGGAGAGTTGCCTTGTCAGCATGATGGATAGTTCACTGCATTAGGATTCATAAATTTTTGAACAATTTTGTCTCAGTTCTAATCATTACACTAAAAACTCTAATCATTGATACAAATATTGTGTATGGATTTTAATTGTTGGGAGGGGCGTATAAAAATGTCATTGCCTCACGAGAGCAATGTGCATGATTTCTTGTCTTTAATCTATAACTCTTAGAATGTATTTAGGCGTTTTCTTTTGTATTACCCGTGTATTTGGACTATGCCTATTTATATTCTCATTAATAAAGATGTTTCTTACTTATCAAAAAAAAAAATGTCACTGCTTTATGATTGGCTAAATGTTTTGTTCTATCTAAATGCTAGTGCTTAGACAGTGCTGATTCTGACAATGCCTCTAAGATGTCTGGGGAGATGGGGGAAAAACACGTGAAAGATGTGGCAGATTCATCAGAGGGTCTTCATTCCAAGAAAGATGTAAAGGACTTAGAAGACTCTCCAGTTATGGGTCTTTTGACAGGACATAAAATAACCAAAGTTGAATGCAAGGAAGCAGGCAGTGAAAATAAAGAGGTTCCAAGTGAGAGCATGATAAAGAAAGCTATTAGAAAAAGATCTTCTTACATCAAAGCTAATTCTGAGTACGTTGCTTGATCCTGCAAATTTGTTACCAAATTCGGCTATTTCATCAATTTACTTTGACATTCATCATAGCCTAAACCACTTTATTTGATACATTTTGGTACTCATTTACATTGTTTCTTCACTTTCCATTTTCATTCCCCCCCCCCCCCCCAAAAAAAAAAAAAAAAAAAATTTTGTTTTTGTCTTCAGGAAGGTTACGATGGCTGGACTTCGTCGTCTTCTGGAGGAAGATCTTGAACTTGAGGAATATACTCTCGACTCCTATAAAAAGTTCATAAGTCAGCAATTAGATGACGTGGGTAAATATGTTGGATCATCAATTCTAAAAGCACCTCAGACAGTCTAACATTGTGTTCACCTTCTTTATCATCTATCAGGTATTGAAATCTAGTAAACCTTCTGGAGAAAAACTTGCAAGTAATGTCAAGAAAAATTTTAAGAAAAATTCTGAGAGGAAAGCATCCAAAACAGTCGGCAGTGTTGAGAGTTCTTATTCATCAGACAGCAAGGATGATGGGGAAGAAGAAGAAGAAGAAGGTGATGAAGTGAAACCTAGGAAGAAAAGCATTCCAAAAGGAAAGGTGCGGAACACTGATGTTAAAAAACGTGGAAGACCTGTAAAGGAGACCAACATATCTAGCAGGAAGCGGAGGAAGGCTGCAGAAACAATACCAGAGGAAAATAGTGATGCAGAAGATGGTGGAAATGTCTCTGAAAATGGTCACTCTGAATCATCTGAAGAGAAACCTGTGAAGGTTATCTTTCTTATTTTCCAGCTACTAAAAGTAATCAAATAAAATACTCTTTGCTGAAGCACATTATTCCCCAAAAAATGCAGAAGAAAGAAGTTTCAAGTCCTGCATATGGGAAACGTGTGGAGCATCTGAAATCAGTTATCAAATCATGTGGAATGAGGTTTTTCTTATTTGACTCGCTTGTTATTGCTGTAGAACTTTGTCCAGATTGATGGCTTAACATTTTGATCTCTTTCACAGTGTTCCCCCATCAATTTACAAGAAAGTAAAGCAGGCACCTGAGAACAAGCGTGAGGCCCACTTGATAAAGGAGTTGGAGGAAATACTATCTAAAGAAGGGTTATCTGCAAATCCTTCGGAAAAGGGTATGATGTTATTTAGCTTATCTCTGGTGTGATCCTTGATAGGGCGGTGGTGCTACTCTGTCGCCTGAGTAGCGCGCCCAGTGTTACCGCTAGTTGTAATTTTGTGTTCTATTTTTTTTTTCTATTTTTCTATATATATATTTTTATTATATCAAAACACTTTTTAAAAATATAAAAAAATAGCAATACATTAATAATCACTATTTTAATCATTAAGTAAAAATAAAAAATAAAAATATATGAGGTGTCAAAACAAGTGGGCATAGAAGCATTTTCCTCCTTGATATTTGACTGCGAATTAGTATGCTTACTAAGTTGAGATATGATTTATTCCTGAACAATGTTTTTGAAACCTAGTAACAGGACAAAGATGTTCTAGAAGGCTATGGAAATCTCAGCAGTAGGATGTATATGATTTTGTTGTCCTCTCACCTAATCCAAATGATGAAGAAAGAGTAATTTTGTTTGTTGTTACTATAGTTCATTTTGTTCCAGAGAAGAAGTTCGAAATTATTCTCTTCAAATACCATTAAAAATGCTTTAGTTTTGGCATTATTCTTCCTTTCATTTGGTTATGGGTCCACCCGTTTAGGCTGTGGTCTTTATGAGTGTGGAGGTGTATACCCTTGCATGCTGAAAGGTGCCAAGCTGCATGCACTTGTATACAATTGACACAATATGGTATCTTATGCTCAGAAATCAAGGAAGTTAGAAAGAGAAAGGAAAGAGCAAAAGAACTTGAAGGCATTGACATGAGCAATATTGTACAGAGTTCACGTAGAAGGTCAACATCCAGTTTTGTAGCTCCTCCAAAGCCCAAAATTCCAGTTGAAAGCAAGGGTGACGATGCTGAAGATACTGATAAAGATAATGATGAAGATGGTGATGATGACGAGGAGGAAGTAGAAGATGATAATAATGATGATGAAGATGATGATGATAATGCTGGTGATGATGACAGTCAGAGTGAAGAGTCTGACGAGGGTAAGTTAGATTTATGCTTAAGTTAAATATGCAATTAGTTTTCTTGCTGTTCTGGATGTGATGCAGAATTTGGAAATTTAATTTGCTATCACATCCAAGAAAGTGTTGAAGTAAACCTTTCCAAAATGGTTGCTGCAATCTTTTAATTGCACTTTTCTAAAGCTAGCACTCAGTTGCCTTACTTAACATCCAACCATTTTATGCAGATGCTGATGAGGACAGCGATTGAATTCTTTATAAGCAAGAATTGGAAGATTACTGATCATAACAGAAGGCTGAACAGATAGCGTAAGAATGTATATTGTAATTTAATTTGTTATTTCCCTTTGTTTTGTGTGTGGCAGTGGTAGTCTTTGATGGAGAATTTGCCAAGTAGGACTTTCAACTTCAGTGTTGACTCTGATAAGGTGTATGTCCTTAGCAGGAGATAGAAAGTAGTAGTCATCAATCATGGAGGATTAGTGAGAAGTTGGTGTCGTTTGCAATAACAATTGACAAAGGCATGAGGTGGGGACTCTTTGGATTAGTTTTACAACCCAAAGAGCTCCCAACTTCTCTCTCTCTCTCAGTATTTTTTCTGTTTTTGAGTCTGGTAACTAGAATTGGACAACCCATGATAAGATTCGTACCTTTGGTTGTAATTTACTTTCAGTATTGGGAAATTCAAAAGATCTCATCCAGTCATGCTTTAAACAATCTGTTACATCGATATCAATTAATGGACCATGAATGATTGAAAACCCTATTGAGACGACTCCTCCTGATACAAAAAATTAACATCCCAAGTTTCCTCAAGACATTAATATGTCACGACTATCCCTCCCATTGAGAAAACCATTTTCATTGAGCCCCTAATCTTTCTAGCAGAGGCTTCACTCATAGATTGCAACAACGGACCAATATTAATTGATGGTTCTCTAGCGTGAAGGCAAAAGGCAGCCAGTTCAACTAAACTCGTCCATAAAATTTTGAGGGAAGAAAGAGATTACGTGAGGATGGCTTAATTGGGAGCATGCAAGCTGAAGCAAAGGTCCTTTGGGAAGGCAGATTTGGCGAGTAACCGACAATCGAGATAGATTATAAACGGAAGCTTAAAACATAAAAGAAAAAAAAAAAAGGGAAGAGAAACCTTAAGACGGTAAGGGTTTTGGAAAAAGTTTTCGATGTCAAAATTCTTATTTCATTTAATCTTATTTCAATTTTTTTTTTCAAATTTCACTAAAATACAATTACTTTCGATCTGATCATTATTTTTTCCAAAATTTTAAATAAAAAATGAAAAAATTCAATTTTTTCAAATCTTCAATCAATAATAATATTAAAAAAAATTAAATTTTAATAATATTTTAATTTTATAAGATTTTTTTATTCATTTTTTTTAAATTATATAAAATCGACTACGTTTATAGATAAAAAAGTAACTCAAATTATATTGAATAGTAGTGAAAATTTAACAAAAAAGTAATGATAAATATTGAATAATAGTAAGTAATAATACTAAAAAGTAGTGAAAAGTAAGTGAGAGAAATAATAATGAAATATTAAATAGTAGTTAAGTGATCTTACTATCCAAATACACAATAAATATAATTATTTTATTATTATTTACAGACTATTTTATTAATATTTACAAACTTTTTGTCTTATCTTACTTCCCAAACATGCAATAATTAAGGCTATCAGATACTGAGCTTGAATTTGACTTGGTTGAAGTTTAAATTTGGCTGGATTTGATCATCGATTAGGCCATTTCCAAATATAAATTAGGCTCACTTATTAATGGTGCATATATTACAAACACAAAGGATCGAGCATGAGCGGCGAACATGCAAAGCTTGTTAGGAGGCACGATGATAATCTTTGATGAAGCCATGTAACGATCGAGGTGCTGATCATCATGAAAGCAAAATTCTTTCCAAATAGGAGAAACAAATCCAAATATACATAAACCTCACCAAACAATATATTGGGTTCGGACGTGCAAAGGTACTACTGATTAGTAGTATATATTGCCACAAATGCAGTTGACAGCACGAAATATGGATCAGGTTAAGTACTGACCGGATCTTCATGTACGAACATCAAAACATGATAAATGATATTTAGTTAGAGCAAGCAGTCTCACTACTCTAGAAAAAAACTGGGGGGGAAAGTTTAATATAAATCGTGTACAATCTTTCAAAGCCCTACTAGTACTGGTGGATGCAGGCAGGCAGGCATGCACTCATGTTGAATGAGAAATCTTAATTTGAAACCTTGAAATTAGCTGCATTCTTGTTGCTATCAGCAGAAGTAGTAGTAGTGGTTATAATTGATGATGATCTAATATTGGTGTCTGTGATTGGCAATTCTTGGGTTCCTTTCTCATCATCGGTCACTATATTAGCTTTTGAGTTTGGAGCATCTTTGCTTTTACCCCACACCACTGTGTAAAGCCCCAAGACTATGATAATGGCTCCAATTACACTGAATATCATCAAGTCATGACACCAAAACAATTATACATATATTATATATATACATATATATATATATATATATATATATATATATAAATTGAGAATTGAATAGCACTATATATAACATATATGAAATTATATACCTTCCAAGATGGACTTGCTCAGCTAAAACAATGAAGCCGAGAGCGGCAGTGATGATCATGCACAGAGGGCTGAAAGACGTTACGAACACAGGTCCCCTTTCCTTGCTTACAAGTCCTTGTACATAATATGCGATTCCAGAGCAAACTGTCCCCTATTCACGATTCATTAATCACAGAGAACATGATGATCAGGAATTTTAGACGTAAAATCAAGAAATTTTTTTTTAATAAAACTTATAAATTGATTGCAATTAGCTGCTTACAGAGTAGACAGCAGCAAGGAGCCTTGAATCCCAGCCAATAGCCCAGACGCTGAGGTCGCCGCGTTCCATTATAAGAGATACGATTGAACCTTCCACCATCCCCATTAAGCATATCCAAGCTGTCAGTGATAGCTCTGCCGGGTACATCTTCAACGTAAATGACTGAGAGATGGCCATATTTCAGATTAATATAATTTCATTATATATATATATAGATATATTAAGAACTTGTATATTTTTATAATAATATTACGTACTTGCAATATAAAGAAACTGGCCCACGCACAGCAACTGGCTAGGAGCATTAAAGTGCCGGTGACCCAATGCTGATCTGCAGACTCAGTGCTGGCTTTGTGGTGGCTTAGCTCTCTCCCTCCCATGAAATTGACGATGGGGCCTTTGTACAAAGTCATCAACATGGCTCCCATCACCGTAACCACTGTGCCCACCACCTTGGCTGTGCTATGTAACTTCTTAAAATTCACTGTCTCTAACCTGATTCATTAATTGCGTTACTATGCTCTCACAACCAGTAAAAACTTACGTACATAGAACTATTTTTGTTTTTGTTTTTATTTTTATTTTTAGTTATATTACATACAATTATTTTTTAGTGTTTTTTGAGAATTTTATTGATGTGATTGATCAAAATAGTTATTTAAAAAAAAATGATGTAATCAATTACATTAGTAGAGTATTAATATGTAAAAAATAACTGCTAGCTTAGTATTAAGTAGAGGTTCCGCAAAATAAAATTTTCTTGGCCCCTTATAATTTTGCAAACTTAGGATTAATCATGTATACTACTTACGTAACATTAAAATTCAGCTTGAATATTCCAGGCCAGAAAAGTGAGACACCTTCTAGCGCACGCACTTCTTTTGGTTTTTCCAAAGTTTTAAAGAAAAGTATAATTTTTTTGGCTCATTGTTTAATGCAAAATGATGTTGATTAACGCACCTTCTGGGCAAGTACAAGAATAAATGTAACCTTCAATGTGGCCCCACTGTCACTCGGCTGATTGCTCCTAATGCTACAATTACCTTTTTAATTTGTACTAGTGAATGATGAGTCATGACATGATAACTAGAACACAATAGAAACTTATACCTGAAGATGATTGCCATGATGAAGGTTATCGCGGGGAGCATATTGACTATGGCAGATGCAAACGTTGCTGAGGTGTACTTCATTCCCAGAAAATAGAAGTTCTGATCAAGCACTGGCCTGCCATGCATATATATTAGTGCCAACAATATTAATAATATTTATTAGGCCTTAAATGTTTAAGTAGCTAGTGCTATTGCCTCTTTTATGGCTAACATTTCATGACTTTCATTAACAAAAATACAAAACAAACAAGCTCTTCGTTTCTTGTTTCAAAGAGATGGTAAATAAAGCTAGTTTAGGGGCCATGCATGATGCATCACTAGTTCATGCAGAACATCCGAAAAGATAGAAATGTCGATCCGGAGATCCAGATAGAAGAATATGTAGATCATACAGGAAAAAACAGAAGAACCGAAAAAAGAAGAAAACCATAACAAGCTAGATGTATACACATCCAGCAGTACGCTTTCCTCTCATGATCTATATATTACCCCTTGGCCCTCCCTCCAGATTCCAGAAAGTTAATTAAAAGTACTTATATATATATCATATTCGGTCGCCAAAGTGAAGATAAAACAGTTTTAAGGTTTTCTGATTCGAACTCCATCATTTCAATTGGTGTTGCCAAACTCCAAACCTAGCTAGTTTTTTATGCATCATGCCTAGGAATGATATTAAAATGTTATTTCGATCATGACTTGGTAAATTATTACAAGAACATACACCCACAGATACAAGCAGATCACAATTAGCCTAACGCATATATGTGTGCGCATGCACGTGGAAGCATTTATATATATATATATATATATATAGACACACACACACACACACGTAAACAAGATATTGTCAGAGCATTACTCCAGGAAAGCGAGCACCACAATTCTCAGGAAGATCGGCAAAGTCATCTTTGGTCTTATTTTCCTGTAAAAAATAAGCAAACGATATTATTATCGTGGAAAGGTATCAGCTTGTTGATCAATCAGAATAGCATGCAACATATATATTTCAGATGATCACGACGAAACTCATATATATATATATATATAAGTGATCAAAGATGAGAACATGAGAGATCTAGAAACCTTTCAAGAACAATAGCAAAGGGAGCGATGACAATCGTGGCAACAACATGACGGTAAGTTGCAAGTATATAGTGACTCATGCCTCTCTTCAAAGAGACCATAGAGATTATGTACATTCCTGCATAACCAAACTGCAAGGACACCATTGCCAAGAAAGGTTTTGCCTTCTTAAGCGCTTGCAGGCAAGACTTCCCACCTTCCCTTTGGTCTCCCTGCATCTCTTATATATATATATATGTCAGATTCCCAAACTCTCTCTCACGCTCAAATTGCTAATTTCTCTCTGTCTGCCAACACCAAAATGAGAAATGGCCTTCTTATACACAAGAAAAGTAACCAACAGGCCATTATGCGCAGGGCTCCAATACTACATGCCAAAGGCATTATTTAATCCTGTCTGGCTCATAGATTCCCTTATCCAATACTCACTAAATAAATCGCTGTTTTACTCTTTCTTTGCAAGATAGAATTATCATAAATAAAAGAGTAATTCTTAGGGGTGTGCATCCGGACCTGGATATCCGGTTATATTTAGATCCGGATCAGAAACCGAATTATCCGGATGAATAACCGTCTGGATTAAATCCGGGCATATAGTAAAATTTTGTATTTGTCTAAATTTGGTTACGGATCCGATTTTTAAACCAGATATCCGTAACCTGTTTTATTATAAAACACGAAGAGCAACATTCTCATTTCTATCTCAACGCCTTTCTTACGTCTCTCTCTCTTCGTCTCTCCAAATCGGCAGAAATGAGAAAACCCTAGCTATGCTTCACCGTTTACGTTTGCCATTCCATTCGTGTTCTCCATTTGCATTTGAGCTTGCCGTTCTCGTTTGCATTCTCCGTTTGAGCTTTGCAGTTCGTGTTCGCCTTCTCTGCCATTTTCACTTTCTCAGCCATTTTTGTCGTTCGCGTTCTCGTTCACATTTGCATTCTCGTTCGCGCTTCGCCGTTCGCATTCGCATTCTCGTTCTGCCAGTTACCATAAAAGATATGAGATTCCTCTGCCTGTTTGGTTATTGAAAAAATTGGGAAAAATGGGTTTTGAATGCCATTAAATATTTTTCCCTTCTTTTTTGGTTTAGATCTTGGTTTGGTTTATTTTTTTTTCTTAATCTCTAGTCTAATTTCCATTTTTTGAGATGAACTTTAAGATCTGAGTTTAGATTTGGATTTGGATTGTTTTCCCCCCCTAATCTTGTGTCTATTTTTGATTTTTTTAGATTATTATTGAGATCGGGTTTTAGATTTGGGTTTGGATCTCAGTTTAAATCCGGATATCGGTATTTTTTATCCGGGTTATAAGGAAACAAAATAAAAAGTCTGGTTATCTGGATTTAAATTTGGGTATTCGGATAAATCCGATTATTCACCCGGATGAAAATCTGATTAGATCCGAGCGGTTAACTACCCGCTTTTTGACATCCGAATCTGGATACACACCCCTAGACTAATACTAGATACAATTTTCAAATATACAAATATATTATGCGAGCCTTTTATAATAATGTCGACTCCCGCAAGAAAAAGTAAATTTTTACCACACTTTTTAACTGATGGTACTTGAGTTCCCTTTTTTATAAAAGGATTTGCGCAAAATTTGTACTAAAATAGAATTATTAGCCAGCTTAATTGAGGAGGACCAGTTTACGTACGTCCATCTTTATGATATTGATAATGAAACTTTATTTATTTCTTTTTATTTATTTTTATTCGAAGTTGGGATTCGATTCATTGACCACCAATGTAAATTAGGTTTAGTGCTCTGTCGTGTGATACATGTGGGGCACATATGACGTTTTTATAGTGTAGGTGCTACGAAGAGTGGAAACCAATATTTCTAAAGATGGCTTGAATGAGCTCACTCATTGTGCTGGGATTTACTCTGATTAACTGTAAATATATTGACCTACGATCGCGAGCAAAGTTAATGCAGATGACGTGGCTCATGTGTAGGTTCCAAACTCACTCACCAAAAAGCAAAACATGAAGACACAAAAAAAAGGGAAGAAGCATTATGTTCAACTTCAAGCAGTACTTCATTATATATTGTGTCTAGCGCCTAGCTAGGCCATTTAGAAGCATGGTGATCAGATTAACTGTCTAATCCGTCACTCTTTGTTTTTTGACTTATTTCACTTGGCTACAATAAAGGGGGACAAAAAAAGGTAACCCGACGAATTAAACCAAGCATTTTTGACTTACATGTATGAACAAATGTAAACTAGTACTCCTGCTTATAAATTATTATCAGTTAGTCCGAATCGTATTAGTTTTGGAATGATCGATGATGATCTATATATGTCCATGCACGTTTCTGATCATTTCATAGATTTCGTTCTCTTGGTGTAACTATAACATTACTACTATAGCTGTGAACTAAATTAAGCAATTAAGTCATTACACCACGTCGTTGTGATTATTATCATTGTCATTATAACAATTCCTACTGTTTTTCTTGAGTATTAATTTAAAAGTAGAGTTGAAAATCTTCCACATTTAAAATATGTTTTACGGAAGAGAGGATATAGATCCTCAGTTGTTGTGAATAAAACCCCTCTGAGTCTTTGATAAAACTCAGAGCAAATATCAAATGGCAAGATTCGGTTAAAGAATGTAAAGAAGAAAAAACAAACTGAGATGCAGAAACAAGAACAGTAAATATACAAGTAAATCAACAAGAAATAAAAGGAAATAGAAGGATCAAGAGATAACACACGATTTACGTGGTTCGGCCCTAATGGCCTACATCCACGACAGGAACAGCCTCAGAGAATCACTTTATTGATGAATCTTCCAAAGCCAACGTTTCTCTTAAAAGATCAAACCAGTATCGATCTAAACCCAAGCCATCAAGATGGCTTTCTTTCTCACTCGATAATGCCCTAGCTCTCAATCTCCCTTTCTCACGATCTCTCTGGAACCCTCTGTCGGCAGATCACAACAAAACCCTATCTCTCATCACTCAGCTAGTTAATATCGTATATATATACAATGAAAGATGTTGACACGTGTAATATCAGTGGCTGAGATTAAGCCTTCTCTGCCCAGCTCCATATCACGCTCTTCTGCCCAGCTCAATATCACGTGATACCACAGCCCTTTACTGAACCAAAACATCACCGTATCACTTGCTGTAGGATTTATTAACTGCACACACAAATTGATCAGAGATAAAATATAATAAATGTAAATAATTGACACCTAATATTCACATCAGTAATACTTAATTAGGATATAATTTTACCAATATTAGTGTTTTCCGGCCCAAATTTGCAATACGTAAATGGGAGAAAATTTCTGGAGGATCAAAGTTGGTGCTTTCATGTTTGGATTCCAACGAGAGAAATCGAGCAAGTTGGTGGCAACCCCACCTTACAGAATAGAATGCACTAGAGAGAGAGATATCAAACTGCGCTACGTAGGCGTGAGGATCAGGCCAGCATAAAGAAACCATTTTTGGTTCACTGTATCTAATGGCCGATTGATGCCGTGGTGATGAATTATCGCTCAGCTTAAAATAATGATTTAAAAAAAAAAAATCTTATCATGATCGTAATTGCATGTCAACACATAAAGTAATTTGGGTCTGTATTTGGCATATATATCGTACCCGCAGTAGAATTCTTCAAGGATTTTCCTTTAGCGGCCATGCCTGCATTAAACGTCCTAGCTGGCTTTTATGCTTTCAGAACTACTAACGCTTCCATCATGAGTTCAATTTTTTTTTTTTTTTTTTTAAAATAAACGTGGTATATCTTTCCTTAACTTTATTAAGTATTCATTTGGTTACAATGCTTATCCTTTACAGCTTTCTGAATATATTCTCAGGTGGGTTACATTCCATCCACATCCTTTTCTCTATCTAAAGATAAGCCTAATTTGACTAACTATGTACTGCAACCTCATTACATTCCTTACGAGGAAAATGCAAACTCCAACCTGTACAACTTCTGATTTCCTTCTGCAGATCCCCCACAACCTGCCCCTCCCAAAGAATCATCCTCAAGGTACCGCCTTGTTCAATGCATCTATGTAAGTACACCCCGTTCCTGAGAGGTCCGGAGAGTTATCTAATCACCTAATAAATAGTTTTAAACAAACTAAAGTATTTTCTAACTTTGATCATCTACCTCCAAACTTTCCAGATAACATAATCTCCAATCCAAAAGGAAACAATATAATCTGATCTCCAGGTGTAACAAACCAAATAAAGAAGAACAACAATCCCCATATGCAAATTAGCTAAAGAAACATCACAATTGATTTATGGTATATAACATGTCTTTGTAACCAACCAACATAAACTAAAACCAATTATGAAACTAAATTAAAGTCCAACATATTTTACTCCCAGAGATATACCCCCAACTGCTAAACATGATAGTCTTGCCAAAAAAATCTATCACTGGTCATTTGTTGACCCATCAAATTCACCTGAAAATTTTATGATTAAAAATGGGTGACTTATTATAACCTAGTAAGCAAAGCATGTATATGTTAGTATATAAACATGAACTTTTAAACCTTAGAACATGAAACAAAACATTTTCTTTGAGCAAGGATAACCAATAAAACTTTTACTTTAAAGATGCACCAATAGAATCGGTTACAAAACATTAGAGAAAAATTCTTTTAGAAAATAAACCTTTCCAAAACAAGATATTTTGACAAATCAAATTCAAAACATTTAATTCTTATTTTCTTACAACATCACCTCGAGACATATACTATGTTTATTCTTATGGTAGGGTTATGCTATATTTATAACTTGGAGTCAGGCCGTATTCACTATTCTTACCCGTGATCAAACTATATCCACTATTCCTATCTGTACTTGGGCCGTATTTACTATTTTTACTCATGGTAAGGTCGTATAAAAAACAACATAAACATCAAAATGTCACTTCATTTCAAAATCAAACTCTGAATATCTTCAGATCATTTCACACTTTTGACATAATAAAATAAAAAAAAAAAAACTCTTTCATGTATACACAACAAAACTTTTATAACTCATGAACTCGTATATTCTTGTTCTATCTGGACATCACTTATCAAAAATCTCAAATTTACTCTTCTTCAGTTCAAAGGCAAGAATACACAAAGTTTTGTATATGTCTACATTAGTCATGCCAGAAATAATGCCCTCTTATTAGAACTCATACATATGCAAAAATAATCATTTGAGATCTTTTCAGATTTCCTTTCAAAACAACATGCATTATTTTCAAGCCAATCTCATTAGACTCCTTTTATGAAAAACTAGTATAAGAAATCCCACTTACCTGACTCTTGTGTATTTTCTACGCTTTGAGTATGTACTCCAGTCGTATCTCTGTGACCTAAACCAAAAGTTGGTTTTCTTATAAGTAACCATCAAGACTCAAATGAAACCCAAATTACTAACATATTTTCAAACCGTGTATAGACCCATAATCATCTCTCAAATTAAAATATTAACATAAAAACCTGGTTATGCATAAACTCAACATCCCACAACTACTTCCAAGCGGCCAATTCAAAGACTCCATGCATCCTTATAATTTATCATACATTCAATACAAAAAACCACCCAAAAATCTCATCTCACATACCACCAAACATCACCTAGACAGCAACATATTTCCCACTTGTACAATCACCAAAACAAGCTCCCTCCATCACACTTATCCTAAAACAGCCCCACATAAGAACCCAACCTGGCATATTACAGAATTAAAAGAAGGTAATAAGGCTAATAACCCCTTCCAACGTTCCTAATTAGTACCAAACAACCCAGAATTCAACCTAAGCATTCATCCACATTAAGACTCAATCCAACACAAACAAGTCTGTAATCCACAATTCTCCCAAACGCTACATACATCCACAACTTCCAATATATTCAAAATAAGAAGTAAGACATATATATATATATAACACAAGTTAAATCACTCTTTTCGGTGGTTAAAGAACAAATAGGGAAGGAAGGAGAGCTTGACTTACCCCTGTGAAGAGAAAGCACTAAAAGTACTACTACACAGCTTCGGCTCGAAGGAGTAAGAGAAAAAATCTAGAATTCTGAAAATCACATAACCCAAAATGAAAGAAGTTTATGGTTCAATTCGATTTTCAGAACATCAAAGAGAGGAATAAAGAGGATGGGGAAAATGGGCTTACCCACTTGAAGACCAGATGGCGGCGACGGGAACCGAGTTTCATGACATATAGCAGCACCTGGGATGAACCAAAGTTTCGAGAGGGAGAGGGAGAGGGTGAGTCCATGTGAGATAAAACACTGGGTGAGGAGGAGTTTTTTGATATGCAATCTAACCAAGTAACTATAGCGGCGTGAGAGAGAAATGTGAGTCATCTTGAGAGATTTTTGAAGTTGGAAAACTGAAAAATTCGGGAGAGAAAGCCCAATAAAGAGGAGAAGGAGACTTACTCAAAACGGCGTCGTATGAAGGTCTTGTGGTTGATTGAAAATAGGGCCCCCGTGGACTTGAGTGAAGCACAGCCTTGGGCCCCTTTTGGGCCTGGGTATTACAATCTACCTGCACCCTCTTTGCATCCCCTTCAAAGTACATACGATAATAACCCACATGCTCCCTATACAGTTTTAGAGCCCTCTAAAGAGCATTGCACTCTGATACAAAAAGAGAAGTGACATACATTCTCAACCACTGCCATTATTTGATCCTTCAAATCCAGTACAACATCAAAGTTCACTTTCACACCAAGCCCCTCAGGCGTCTGCCATTTCTTGCTTTGCTTAGTTTGGTCTTTCTTCCTTCTATAAGAGTTTCCTTCATTATTGGAGCTAGAGAATTATTATCAAACACCCAGATATTTCTTTTGGTCCATATCGAGTGCATAACTGCCACTCCTCTTTCCAGCTTAGGTTGAGATTAGGGGTGTAAATGGTCCGGTCTGGTCCGAAAAATTTGTGGACCGGTTCCATTTAGTCCAAAAATTCTCTCACCCTAGACCGGATCGAACAGGAGTTCGGTCCATACCGGTCCGGTCCAATTCGATTTAGGGGCGGTTCGGTCCGGTCCAGGGGTGCCCCATATGATTTAATGGACTAAATTTAATCTAAAATTCTACAATGATCAAATATTTTTTGACTCAAATTTAACTACTATGAATTATAATATGTTAATATTATAAGGGTATATATTATATATTAATATATTAGTATATATTATATATTAAGTATGTTAGTAAATTATAATTAATAACACTATTACATTAGTATATATATATATTTATATGTTAATAAATAGTGATAAATTAGTAATAATATATTAAATAATAATAATACACTTATTATTTATAAGTTATTACTAATATTCTATATAGATATATTATAATTTATATTTTTATACTATAATTAGTCAACCAATAAATTATAATATAGTAATATTATAAGAGTATATATATTATATATTATATGTTAATATATTAATTTATATTAATATTAATATTATAATTTATATACTATTTTTATATATACATATATAAATATATATATATGTGGAGTTCGGTCCGGTTCAGGGGGAGAAATCCTCTGGACTGGAATTAATCGGTCCATGTAAAATTTGGACCGGACCGGACCAAATTCCATTTGGTTCGATCCGGGAAAACCGGTCCAGTCCGGTCCACTGGTCCGATTTGGTCTTTTTACAACCCTAGTTGAGATAGTTCTTTAACCATCATCAACCATAGCTCTTTAAATTCTTCCCCATTTGAACTCTATTTTTGCACTGGACTCCCCATTTCTATCTATGCATCAGTGGAAGCTGGACAAATCTATTTTTGCACTGAACTCCATTTATGTCCTCCGCTTCCATCTCCCCTCACTACAAAAAAAAGCATTTTTTCCGGCGATTTTATAGGCGCCGCTAGAAGTTCGCTGGGTAAGGTTTGTATTTGCGGCGAATTTGACACCGCTGCAAAGTTATAACGTATCGGTGACTACTGGGTTTATTGCAGCGAGTTTATTAATTATTGCGGCGAATTAATTCGTCGCAATATAGCATTCACTTTTTACGGCGACTTAATTCGCCGCTATTGTGATATTTTTCCAAACTGTACACTTTTGCAGCGAATATTTTCGCCGCAAAAAACCTTTTAATGAATCCGCGCGAAACGGCAGCCCTCTTATGCTTTTCATTTCCCCCAATCCCCCATTTCCCTCTCATTTTCCCGCACCCAGCATTTTCCCTCCCTCCCACGAAAACCTTGGTCTGCGAAGAGGGTTACAGGAATCGGTGCCGGATTCATCACCGATTTCGAGGTTCATCGGCATAGAAACCCACCGGCGACGTAGGAGTGCCACCAGCTCACCGGCGATGGCCTAAAATCCCTCTGCGCCGTAGAACTCTGCTTCTCATTCTCGGGGTTTTTAGGTAACCGAATTTTCTCTCAATTATTTCATTAGAAACGACGATTTATAGACAAAAATACTTGTTTTTTGTTTCCTAATCACAGAGGGTACCTCTGTTTCGCAGCTTGGCCGAGACATTGGATTTTGAGGAACTCGGGACTGAATTTGGGTATCGGTCCCCCATCTGCGGCTTCTGTGGATCAACGCTCTGCTGCTTCGATCTTGTGGTGAGACATCTACCTAATTTTTAACACTCAATCCCGTGGGGATAAGTTAGGGTTTTTGATTTAATGCATATAAACATGCCAAAAAGGTTGGGGTTTTGCTTAAACACTATTCTAATGTTCAATTATATTTTTTATTCTATTGTTGGATGGTTTAAACAGATACTAACAGTTGGTTGACAAGCTAGCAGTTTATACTTAAACTTTACATTTAATGGATATAATTGGTATCTATTGACTGACTTAATGTTATCTAATCTTAGTTAAATACAAACCAATGAATGTTTCACCGATAACAAGTTGTTTGATTAATTACTCTTAACGCTTTTGGTTCCATGCTACTTCACCAAAAGAAGTGACTTAATTTATATTAGGCAAAGTTGTTGAATCTAAACAATACCAACTATTGTTTAATATTATATGATTTTATAGGATACTAGTAATGGCTGGGTAGGAAAATGAAGGCATGTTAATTAAGATATACATATTTTTTGACTTACCTTCCAAAGCAGCATGCCTATGTCTGGTAATGGAGGATTAAAAGCATATATGGTAATGTCTTTGGTTCATCTTCATCACTGCAACACAGAGAGCAAATCTCAATCAACATAGTTGGTTCCCTTTGATACTTTTGTAACACAGCTAGACAAGTGAAATATAGTATTATATGAATTCAGCAAGAACAAACATTGCTATGAACCAAGAATTGGCATATGTTTAATGCAAGATTGTAGAACAAACAATACCACCCTCATTCAAGACATGAACGAACTCCCCATCATCAAGATAAGACAAGAAAAAATGATAAATGACAGGCCCCCCCTGCCCCAAAAAAAAAGCGCAAAACAAAACAAAAAAGATCAATACTTACCTTAAGTGAAAAAAATAAACGCTAAATCATCTCTGTTTAAATTCTCCTGTTGAGAATTCACAGTAACAAAGGCATCATTTATTTGGTAAAAGGTGTTAATACCTTAAAAAAGAAAAGGTTCAAATACTCATACCACTGGCACATGAAACTCATTACACTAAGACCACGTAACAACACCAGCAAAGAGTAACCTCATTTCATCCTAAATTCTAATACCATATTTTAAACTACAAAAAATTTCTTCTACTTTAAGACCAACTTGAGTTGCTGGTATATGAGTAGAGAAAAAGTTAATGAAGGAAGAGGAACTTAATGCATACGATCCATCAGTCAGCTTACTCTTATTGTATGCATTAGTCTGGTCCTCTATTATTTAATAAAACCAACATGTCCCCCAGAATTGGTATACCCTTCACATGCAATGTATTTTCATGTTAGGTGCTTTATTTCTATTTTTATAATTAATAAAATATAATTGCTGTCAGGGGATGTAGCTCAGATGGTAGAGCGCTCGCTTAGCATGCGAGAGGTACGGGGATCGATACCCCGCTTCTCCACACTTATCTCTTTTTGTTGGTTTTTAGTTATTTTCTTATGAGGCAAACTCCCTTTCCACTGGAGTCTCTGTCACTTTACTTCTTCTCCTTACCCACGGTTTAAAATTTGTAACAGTTTCTAAACTATTACTAAAATCCACTTTCTGTGATGGTTTGTTGGAACCATCACTAAAGACGTGCTGATTTTTTTGTATTTGGACATAGACGATATATATATTTGAATGTAACAATGATGTTCGAACGATTTTACATTTGGATCATCACTAAAGATATGCGCTAACTTTAATGCATAAAAAAATACTATAATGCTACTTTGATACTTTTTTGTATTTTAATACATTAAAATGTTTTTCTTTTACTTAATAGTGAATGAATTAATTATTAGTCTATTGATATTTTTTAATTTTTGAAAATCTTTTAAAATGGTTAAAATATGAATAAAAAATATATAAAGAAATTAAAATCAGATTTTACTCTAGCGGGGCCCTATTAATATTAAAGAGAATTAGAAAATATTGAATTAAAAAATATTTTAATTTAAGAAAGATATGAAGCGTAGTAATTTAAAATTAAATCTAGACAAACTAATATTAAAGAAAATTGAGAATAGAAATTTAAAAGCAATATATACATTACATGATAATATGATCTAGTACATAAAATAAAAATGAAATAAGTAAAGATATAAATAAAACCAACAACTACAGGTTGTCTTTCAATGCCCTAAAATCTTTAGTATTGTGCTGAAATTGGCACTCCCCACTCTTCTGTCAGTCTTTTGTAAGCATCTTGCAATCTTTGAGTCACAGGCCCAACTTGTCCATCACCAATGATGCGGCCATCAATCTTTACCACCTGGAAAAGGTAATTTCATCTATGCAATATTTTTCACCAAGACAAGAACATTATAACATCGAGAGGACACTGAAGAAAACTAACAAGTCTTCTATCTTTTGTTTCTGCCATTCAAATTCTTCATAGGGCATCAATTGATTGGGACCATGTCGCTTTGTAATCCCTTCTAATGTATATTATTTTGGTTTATTGTTTGGCTTTGTAACTTGGATAGTAAAAATAGACTATGTCGCCCCCAGCACAACTAAGAGGCAAGTCTATCTTCGGTAACGTAATTGCTATGACTTTCAGGGTTGAAAAATAAAATGCCAAGGTTCAACAATGAAATAAGATATATAGTCAAACTAATGTAACATCAGTCCAATGAGTTTCACTCACTATGTGATCGCCCCCACAACATTTAGTATTCAAATTATTAATTTATGGGGAAAAAAATATTAATTTTGGATTTCGATTGGGAGCAATATTGGTTCATTATCAAACACACTATAATATATATATAGGAGGATGGTGGATGCAGGGTATTTCAGCCACGAAAACCTTGTTCTTTTGATCTACATGTTTTAGTTTTTTTGTTTAGATCTGAGAAATTTCACTCCATTCTTTACATCTAGATGTTTTAGCTTGTGTTTTTGCAAATAAGGCACATCTTTATGAGAAAATATGAGGGAGTTTTATTTTTTTTAATCTTTTTTAGCTTTTCCTTGAATTCTCATTTAGCCTGTGTTTAGTAAGAATTACTTCTTGTCGTGCTACTGCTACTGCTACTGCTGCATGTGGGTATCTATTTATCTTTTTTTTTTTGCAAGGACGATGCTACATATTATTTAAACAACATTGGACTCATTTACTGTACATGCAATAAACAAATAGGAAAATTACAACTTTAGATTTTAATTAATTAATATAACCTTATTTATAAATCAATAACTCTAAAAATCTACAAAAAATTATTTTATTTTTTCTATAAAATATGAGCATTTCAATGAGAATTGTAATGTAGTCCACCAAATATAAAGTGTGTTTTTTATACATTTATATATGTATGTGTAAAGGAAAGAAATGCCTAAAGGTGATGAATACAGGTTTTGAAAATATTGTTTCTTTTTGTTTAGTTTGTTTTTCCCTTTTATATGGGGTTAGTATCCTGGGGTTGTTGTAGTTGGTGCTTTGCTTGAACATTCTAGAATTTGTTTTTTAGATCTGGACTTTTTTTTGAGCGCCTAACTTACTAAGTGCTCTTTTAGGAAGATTTTGTTTGTTCATAGCTAGTCCTAGCATCAATAGCTGATAGTTTTTGTCTGAACTAACTATAAGCATTTTTGTTGTGCCCCTGAAAAGTTAAGTACGTAAATGTGTAACTAGCTATCCAATTACTAAGGAATGAGATATTAATCGTGAAACTGGAAAAATATCTCGCTTTGTGGCACAATGGTTTTATAAGCTTCTTAGCAACTATATATATAGTTTGCTTGTAACAATCTGAGACAAATTTCAGACATAAAGTGGAGGTGTCTTAAGTGATCTATATGAGAACCCCTCATTCCAACTCTGCTAAAAAAAATAGGAAAATGTTTGAGTCATCCTCCTTCCACTTCCACTTTGGTTCCACATCTAGTACATCAGCTTTCCATTTATGAGAGAAGTGTCCACCTAATTTGCAAAATATTTTCATCCCTATACATGACTTATACTCCATCTACCGAAAAGGAATTTTTCTACAATTGACTTATTTTTTGAATTCTTCTTCTTAGATGGATAAAAGCTGGATGCATCTGAGAGATAGACTTGGGTCACCTGCCTATGCTGAAGGTGTTAGAAATTTCCTCACAATGGCACGAAACCATTCCATCGGAAGTGATCGCATTCGGTGTCCTTGCCTTAGATGTTTGAATAATCTCCACTTATCTATATTTGAGGTGGAGTCTCACTTGTTCATAAAAGGAATAAATCCAAACTACACTCAATGGATATTTCATGGAGAGGAGGAAACACTCCCAGTCATTGATGACGATATATTAGATGATCCTGGGATTGGAGTGGAGGACAGGTTCATTGATGACATGGATCATATGTTAGATGACATACGGGCAGGTACATACGAGGCATGTCCCGAAGACAACACTACATCCCCCACCTAGCAATCAAGACAACAACCCAATCCAAACTCAACATTTGAGCAACTGCTCGAGGATGCTCGACGTCCTCTATTCGAAGGTTGCACAAAGTTCTCAAAGCTCTCCTTCATTGTGAAGTTGTTACACATCAAAACAATCGGTGGATGGTCAATCAAGTCTTTCGATATGCTCCTAAGCCTTCTACGATCCGCCTTTCCTGATGTTTCATTGCCACAATCATATCAGGAGGCACGGTCTTTGGAGAAAGGTTTGGGTTTCAAGTACCAGAAAATCCATGCATGCCCCAACGACTGTGTCTTATTCTGGAAGGACAATGTTAATCTTAATGAGTGCCCCATCTGCGGTGCTTCACGTTGGGTACCAAATACCCACGGTTCACGAGTCATCCCTCAAAAAGTTCTGCGACATTTTCCTTTGAAGCCAAGATTGCAGCGTCTATTTATGTCAGACAAGATAGCAGATGATATGAGATGGCATAAGGAGCAGCGGGTGACTGGGGAGAATAATATTATGAGACATCCTGCCGACTCTAAGTCTTGGAAGACGTTTGACGAAAATCATACTTGGTTTGCACGGGATGCCCGCAACGTTAGGCTTGGCTTGGCCAGCGACGGCTTCAATCCCTTTAACAATATGGCTAAACCATATAGTATTTGGCCGGTGATTCTTGTCCCATATAATTTGCCGCCGTGGTTATGTATGAAAGACCAATTCTTCATGACATCTCTCATTATCCCTGGTCCAAAATCGCCGGGGAATGATATTGATGTTTACTTGCAACCGTTGATTGATGAGTTACTTGAATTGTGGGAAGAAGGTCTACCTACATATGATGCTTCCACTAAGGAAATGTTCGTGCTTCATGCTGCCTTATTGTGGACAATCAATGATTTTCCTGCTTATGGTAATCTTTCAGGTTGGTCAACAAAAGGGAAATTGGCTTGTCCCTCATGCAATGCTAGCAATGATTCCTTATGGTTGAAGTATGGTAGAAAATAATGTTATATGGGACATCGACGTTTTTTACCAACCGATCACGTTTGGCGATCTAGAAAAGCTTTGTTCAACGGTAGAGAGGATCATCGCATGCCACCAAATTTAGTTGATGGAGCGTTACTTTTGACTCAATTACAAATGCTTGGAGATGTTCAATTTGGTAAGTCTGGTAGGAAGAGAAAACGGACTGCAGAGGAGTTAAACTGGACTAAGAAGAGTATCTTCTTCAACCTACCTTATTGGTCAACATTACGGCTGAGACATAATCTTGATGTCATGCATGTTGAGAAGAATATTGCTGATAACATTTTGGGCACATTAATGAACATTCCAGGCAAAACTAAGGATAATATAAATTCCCGTCGTGACCTAGAAATCATGGGCTTCAGAAAAGAATTACATCTAAAGCAGATCAATGAACGTGTTATAATGCCACCTTCATTATACACGTTACATGGGGATGAAAGGAATAAATTTTGCGAGTGGCTTGCTGAGGTGAAATTTCCAGATGGGTTTGCCTCCAACATCACGCATTGTGTGTCTATAAAGGATTGTAAAATTTCTGGTCTCAAAAGCCATGACTGTCATGTTTTCTTGCAAAGATTACTGCCTATTGCTGTGGGAGGGCTCTTAAGGAGTGATATTGGTTTGGCTCTGATTGAGTTTAGCAGTTTCTTCAAAGAGTTGTGCGCCCGAACTCTGGATGTCAACCGCCTTTCACAACTTCAACATGATATAGTCACTGTTCTGTGCAAACTAGAAATGATATTCCCTCCATCTTTTTTTGATGTTATGGTCCACTTAGCTGTCCATTTACCCCATGAGGCCATGCTTGGAGGTCCAGTTCAATATAGGTGGATGTATCCGTTTGAGAGATATTTGGGTAAGTTCAAGCGGTATGTTAAAAATAAAGCCCGGCCGGAAGGTTCAATAGCAGAAGCCTATATCCACAGAGAGTGTTTGACATTTTGTTCGATGTATCTCCAAGATGTTGAGACAAAGTTTAATCGTCCGGAACGCAACATTGATGCGGGCAGAGAAGAAAATGTTGATGAATTCATAATTTTTTCTCAAAAACTTCGTCCTTTGGGCATGGCTACTAATGTGCGATTAGAAGATAAATTTCATAGCTCAGCCATATGGTATGTGCTAAACAACTGCGATGAGATTGGAAGCTATATAGACTAAGTAATCCTAACTTCCTTATATATATGATTGGTGACTTGAGACAATCCATGATACTTCTGGGTAGGTCTTTAGTTGTTATTATTTAATTGTTTGCCTGATTGTATTCTCCAAATATAGGGAGCACTACAACAAATGCAAGATGTCAAACCCAAATGCTATTGAGAGCACGCACCAAACTGAGTTCCCAACTTGGTTCATGCAACGTGTAAGTTTTCCCTAGTTTGTTCTGTATACGTAGAATGAATTTGACCATGGGGTCAATCAAATTTGCTTCCACTATTGCTTGATGGTTTCAACACAATTTGATGTTGTAGGTCCAGGAGGAGCGTAGTAGAAACCTACTTAGTGTGTCTGATGATTTGTATGCGTTATCTTGCGGTCCTGACCGTTGGGTTACCTCATATACTGCATGTATTATCAACGGTAAACGGTTCCATACCAAGCAGCGTGAGCTTCGCCGGAGATCACAAAATTCAGGAGTAGTGGTAACTGGGGATGAAGTTACTAATAACGTTGACTTTTATGGTGTTATCAATGATATTGTGAAGTTAAGTTATATGGGTGGTCGAAGCGTATATTTGTTCAGTTGTTCTTGGTTTGATGTTGGAGATAAGAAACGGGGAGTCCGAGTAGACGATCACATGACTAGTGTCAACATGGACAGGACTTGGTATAAGGACGAACTGTTTGTGTTGGCATGCCAAGCTTCTCAGTGTTTTTACATTAGAGATTTGAGGGCGAAGGGGAACTGATTTGTTGTGCAAAGGTATGATAATAGGAATGTCTATGATGTTCCAATAGTGCCGAGGGCTTCAGACGATATTGATGATTCATCAAGCGACGATGATGCCTATCAAGAAAATGAGCAATCATCTGATTATCCACTTTTGCATTGCGAGGCTTGGCCAGTGTCGGGATCTCTTAGTAGGACTGATATAGAACCTATCCATATTGCTACACATGAGATCCAGGCGCCTCTTGGCGATGGAGGAGGGTTGGATGACTTCATTGATGACGGTCTTGTTCCATCTGCTTCTGGAGATGCTTCTGATGATGAGGACAACTCAGATGATGACGACCTATCCACCAGTGAAGAGTCTGAGCCAGAATAGGCAACTTAAGAGGGATCTAACATACAAAATCATACTTATTTGCTATATGCACTTAAACATATAAGCGTATGTATGATTTAATTTACCGACCTATGGTTATATCGACTTATGCATGATTGACCATGACTTCTATACATTACTTAAGAGTATTGCATTCAAAGTGCATAAAATTATCATGTCATGTATTATTCTTTCCTACACTCAATGTGTTGGATTTAATTCCTTTAAATGGTGCCGACTCAGATTAAGATTTTTCTTTTTGTTTTATCTCAGGTGATCGGATAAAAGACAGTTAGAACTTCAAAGTGCATCCCCATTAGGAGGTCATGCGGAGCATCAACGGTCCAGGTATTACTTTTTCCACATCCATAACATTGTTGCTATGTTATACATGATTAACGGAATCTTCAACATTGTATGTCTTTTACATATAGGTGACCAGATGGGGGACGGTGTCCGTGGTCGGCCCCGAAGACGAGGCCGAGGTTTTCCAAGTTGGGTTCGTCCCAGATCTTGCGCCAAGCAGCCACGTGGCTGCCCAATAGGTGACTCTGAACAAGGGCCAGGATTGGCTCTGACTGATGAGGTCTGGGTTAAATGACTCCACCCAGCCTCCGAGTCAATTATTTGAACTCTCGTGTGCGGACCCAGTTCAAGAGGCTGAGCTCCCGATCGGTATAGTCCACATATCTAATATTTTCAATATTAAACAAAGTTTAATATGGTTGGTGCATGGTCTAGGACAATTTATTTATTGACATTCTCTCATTCAGGTGAGGATGTCCCAACGAACACACAAGAACCAGTGGCTGATAGCGGGCATTTACAAGGTATAGTCCACATATCCAATATTGTCATCCTTAAACAAAGTTTAACATGATTGGTGTCTTTTTCTTGCTTACATGCATTTAGGTCTTTGAAAATTAATTTATTGTCATTCTCTCATACAGGTGAGGAGGTCCTAGCAGCAAACATGCAAGAACAAGTGGCTAATAGCGGGCCAATTGGTATAGTCCACATATCCAGACTTTTTTGTATTAAACAAAGTTTAATATAATAAGTGTCTTCTTCTCACTTAAACTCATTTCGGCATTTGAATATTAATTTATTGCCACCACACCATTCAGGTGAGGAGGTCCCAGCAAACACACCTTCAACCCAGCCTGAGACGTCTCGGCGTGGACGCGGGCCTGCGAAGTTAACTGAGTTTGAGAAACTGCGCAAGCATGGTAGGGTGCTCCTAAAGATAAATCCTGGGGAAACAGCTCCGTACTGTGAGAATGCATCCATGTTTACTGCTCGTATAACATGGATAGTTAAACAACATTGTGATATGAGCTACCCACGATGGAATGATGTACCCCAACCAATGAAGGATCAGTTAATCGACCGGATTCGGGTAAGACTTTTATTAAAATGGCAGTACTATTAGTTTTAATCCTTGGAAATGATGGGTTTGGTGATTGCCTATAACGGTATTATTTCGACGTGCAGGGTGATTTTGAATTAGAATGGGAACTAGAGAACCATCGCCTGGCAGTGACTAAACAACTAAGGAAGCGCTTTAATGCATTCCACCACGAGCTGCATAAGATCTATACCTCATTTCCAAACAACGATGAAGCTTTGGCGGCTGGGTGTAGTCTGGTCACCCCCATGGTCTGGGTCAAGCTCTGCATGAGATGGAGCAGCGAGCATTTCAAGGTATATGCCTTGTTATTTTCTTCAATCAAAACCGGCAATGTATTTGAAAAAAATGCTAAGTATCCAAGTTTTTGGTGTTTTATAACATTGATTGTTTTTCATAATGTATATTTGCCATGCCAGAAAATATCAGAGCAGAATCGAGAGAACAGAAAAAAGCAAAAAATAAACCACACATCCGGTCGTAAATCATTTGTTAGGAATTTGGCAGAGAAGGTATAAGCTTTAAGCTCAAAACACGAAGGTTTTCCTATTTGCAGCGATACACACAACTTCCTATGTCACTTAATTTACATAACATGTATATTTGCCATGATATTTTTCTTTCCTTATTTCACTCAAAGCGTTTAGAGTCCAAATGAAGTGACTAGTAGGTTTGACCAATTTTATTTGCTTGAACATGTACATTTATTGGGCATATTGTGAATACATGTAGCGTGATGACGGGGAAACTATGGTGGACTTCTATAAGGCTACCCACTGGTCCGTGAAGAAAGATTCTTTTGTCACAGAAGCTACTGAAGAAAATTATGTGAGTAACATTCTCGAACATTATCAGACACATTTATTTGCCGTTTTTTCAAGCTGGTTCTGTAAGTATGATTAATGTTATTTTTTGAATACTCTAGATTGTAAGTAATCTGTTCATTATCTTACATTGCAGAATAAAATGGTTGAACAACTCCAGATTCTAGAACCGGAGCAACGAACAAATGAAGTAGCCGCGGGGGTATTTAGGGAAGTACTTGGTCATAGACCTGGTTACGCAAGAGGACTGGGAGAGATGGTGATCCCAGAGTCTACAAGGCAGCGCGACCAGGCTAGGGAGAAAGAGTACTTGGCTTCAATTGAGAAGCATAAGCAGGTAGCTGAAGCTTCCACCCGTGAGTTGGAGAATGTTAAGGCGAAGTTGGCTGCTATAGAGCAGAGACAAGAGGAAACCGACCGACTGATGCGAGAGTTGTTGGGGCAGCGTTCGTCCATCGCTGCGTCTCATCAAGAGACGCAGTGAGCTGATGGCCAAGAAATAAGCATATTTTGTGGGAAATATTTTGTGAGGTCTTTGGGTGTATTTTTTGTGTAGTTCTGATATACTATTGGCAATAGACAGTTATATATATATATATATATATAGATCTCTATATATACAACAATGAGAGGCTAGGACTGATATATTTTTTGTGGGAGCAACAATGGTTATAAGAAGTGGTTTTGGGGCCATTCCCAGGAGTATTGTCTCAGTAGAAGGTAATATCAGAAATATAAGTATCTAAGTTTTGCATATGTTTTCTATGGTATTCCAATTTTTCTAGTGTTTGAATCTAAGTTTTCTGTTTTGTAGTTTGATGAAAGATTTTTAAGGGGATAATTCTACTACTTATCATGTTGGAGATTCAGGTACGTGGTGGATGTTAGTTTGGAACTTTTCTATAGAAGTAAGTTTCCAAACTAGACTATTTTAGATTTCAAGCACTTTTTATATTTCTTTGTGTATGTGCATGCTTCTTTGTTGGTTTTTGTGTCGGAAAATCATATGTACACTGATTTTTATGCATTCTTTTGTGCACTTTATCAATATCATAAGCTTTAGAGTTCATATAATTAATTTATGCATTATTTAGTTTTAACACCGTATAGAATATATCTATCAAATTGAAAGAACTGTTGGGAGCAAAACATTCCAATTCTGAAGGAGCCATTTCATATAAATTACATGATATATATAAATTAAATAATTTCAGCTTAGCCAATAGAAAAAAAAGCCAAAAAGAGATATTTCTATGTATATTAAGATTTCAGAAAGTTTTGAAAACATTAATCACATATTTTCTTTGCCCTCTTTATATTGTTATCAAATAGAGTATTTCGATCTATTCTTGTGTTTGAAAGATGGACTCAAAATGTAGATGGTCTGGACTGTTTTGATGGTAGTATGGACTGTTTTGATGGTGGTATGGACTGTTTTGATGGTGGTATAGACTTTTCAAGTCATATTTAAACGGTTCAAAATGTAGATGGTCTAGACTGCTTTGATGGTGGTATGGACTGCTTTGATGGTGGTATCTATTGATGTAGGTGGTGCGAGATACTGTGCGATTGAATCTCTTCGACTAATGGGGTTCATTGGAGTTGATCTTCTATGCAATAGTTCGACAACTTCAATCATAAATGTGCCGTTGCTGCTAGACACATTTTTTCAGGTATTGTAATCCTCATCTAATGACAAAGTTTGTGAATATGCCTTTAAATTTAAACAAATGACAGTGAAGAGCAAACATAAAGGCAGTAGATATTCTTGTAGATCTTCAACCATGTTGATCACCTGTTCAGAATGCTATATGACCACATAATTAGATTAGGTAGATATATAAACAAAATCTATATTCAAGTGTTAAGAAACATTTGCTGTACAAATGGCAGCCTCAATGAACATACTGTACAACCTACTAGTTTTAGTTCATAATCATATGTTTATTTGTCAAGGTTAATGTTCAAATCCCTCGCTGAAGTTCTTGTAATAAATTAGGTGTGCATGGCTTGAACATGTAGCTAGTGTTTCCTAGGATACCGTAATACATCTATCAAAATATATGACCCTTGTAAGCATTGTGATCAGCCCAAATCTGGAAAACAAACATTACAACTTTTCATTAATCCAGTCGTACATGTTAGTTTATTATCCATGACCTCATGATCGTAGCTCTCCATCTGTACTAAGTAGAATGACGATGTTGTTACAGGTAATTGTGTACTGGTCATATCCAGAATATCTTTATGAAAATGTCATTTACTAATCTTATTTGACATCCCTAGGTCCTCTTCATCTATCGATCTAATCCACTATGTGCAGAAGACTACTACAAAACAAGAGGTGAATACATTCTTTTTAAGTGCATGGAGTTTTTGGGCTATTCAATTAAGGTAACATATTGGCAAAACACGCTGATTATGAGTCTGATTGTATGCTAATGTTGGATAATCTGCAACTAGTCACCTCACAAGCTGATGTCCAGATTTGAAAATTTGATTTTAGAAGTGACCAGGCTTAATACAAATTTATTTCAAACGAAGGTTCTATAACATATGTTAGTGGGCTTATAAATTATCCACATGCATGGGTTGAAATGTTGATGAGTTGGTTGTATGGGGGGATTTAGTACCTACGTCTAAGCTACTATCATTGTTTGGGTTGAGAAGATGTCTTGTGATCCTTAATGCTTTTTAATGAATTCTTTCTTGTTGTAAGAAAAAAATAAAATTAAAAATGTGGATGCCTGAGATCATTTTGGGTATTACTTTCTCAATAGCTATTAGATCATTTCTATTTTTATATTAATTCAATCCTTTATCATTTTTTTTTTGAGTATTTTACCAAGTAGATGCCTGAGATAAGTAGATGTGGATGATTTATAGCTTTTGCACCTTGTATATTTGAATGGAAGAAAATCTGTTTACAATTAATGTTCATTGACGATAGAAAACTTTATTCTTCTTATTCTTATATAAGAATAAAGTTTTCTCATGTTATGTTTTGAAACTGATTCACTTAATCATGATGCAGAGTACTATTGGAAAAATCTGTGGACAGAAGCAAGATGCACTGCAAAACACTACGAATTTGACCTCCTCACCTCAAGCAAGATGCATTGGTGAAATAGCGGGCCGAGAAGATTTTAATATTAATATTTTATTGCCGCAAATACTAATGGCCTTGATTAAATGAAACATTAGTTCTCTTATGTAATATTTAATTGCCTCAATTAATGCACCCAGGCCAGTTATGTATTATTGGATGACTAGGATTTATAATTTCATATAGATGAAATTAAACTTAATCAAAAATTGAAAAGTATTAGATAATCAGTGTACTATTGGATGATTGGTATTTTTGGATGATTGGTGTTTTTATATTGGATGATTAGGATTTTTGGTTTAATCAAAAAATTAAAATTATTGCTTGTGTACATTACTTTGAAAATGTTGTTAACAAGCTCAGGAAATCAGGTACCAAAACGCCCACTGCAAAACCGAGACGCTGCAAAATTAAAACCAAAAATGAGCCCAGGAAAATCGCTGCAAAAACCCAATAGCGGCGACATAAATCGCCGCAAACAAGCAGAAACAAGCCCAGGAAAATCACTACAAAATAGCAATAGCGGCGTCCAAAATCGCCACAAATAAGCAGAAACAAGCATAGGAAACCACTGTAGAATATCAGAAGCGGCGACATAAATCGCCGCAAATATATCAAAAAAAATATCTAAAGCAGCGACAATTTGTCGCTGCTAAATACCATTCGCGGCGTTAGAAGCGTTATTTTGAAACCATTTTTTTAGCCTATTTCTCATTATTAGCGGCGATATAAGTCGCTGATATAAGATAGATTTTGGCGGCGATTTTTATCTTTCGCCGCAAAATAGTATAAGTAGCTTTTCGATAGCGTCGAACAGCCGGCGCCCTTGAATCGCCGCAATAGATAAATTGCGGCGATTTTTATGTGTATTTGCGGCGAACTTATGCGCCGCAAATACTGCCTTTCCCTGTAGTGCCTCATTCCCCCTCTTCTTTGCTCCTTTTCCTAATGCACTATTTTGCAACAACCCTTTGCCCTCATTTTCCTCCCCCTCCTTCACACCCTTTCGCTCAACCCCTTCACCTTGAAACACCATAACCTCCCCCACTCCCTCCCCTTTGTTAGATTTTCTAACCAGATTCTAAGTTCTTCACCTCCCTCTCCCTCTCATCTCTATTGTAAACAGAAAGCTCCCCCTCATATACATCCCCTCTTTTTTCATTCCCCCTATTCTTAATATTGTGTTTTTCCTTCCTCCTCCATTACTCACTCATCCCCAATCCCCTTATTATCAATTCTCCATTCTTCCTCATTAGTACTCCTCTATAGCATAGATCTATTCCCTCAGAAGGAGCATTTCTTTAAGACCCTATTATATTTTTCTCTACTTGCAATCATGGCCCAAATTGAGGCCCCTCCCCCTTCCTCTCATCCTTCTTACAGCATCTAGCCTATCCGTGAACCATAAAATCACAATCAAAGCATAATCTAGATAATTTTTCATATTGATATTTTAGCAAGACTTTCTTACGTTCCACTGCAATCACATGACCCTTGGTAACATCTTGCTGAATTGGAATCTCAATTTGTACATACCGTCAGACATCTATGTCAACTGATACCATCCTCAGGACATCAAACTCTAGCACTCTCCCCACCGAACTCCCAATATTGGACCCACAGTCCTCACTTATGCAACTCAGAAAGGCAAGTTTAGCATCAGTATCCAAAATACTTTTGTGTCAAAAATTAGGGACTGTAATTGCTCTAAACTATTGGACAACTTGACTGTAAAGAGATTGTTGTTGAAAAGTCAGGGACGACCCTCCATCACTCTTGCCTTATTGTGCGTGAGTTACGAAGGAGATAATGAATATATTGTTCCCTATCTCCTAGAATTTTGTCGGTCTGCTCACCCTCCAAACCTTCGTTGTTATCGAGTCCACAAATTCTTTCCCTATCTATCGATCTAGCCAAATCTTTTCAATCAAGCTCATTCCCACTTTCTCTTGCATTCGTTCTTTTACTCCTCCAAGCTCTATCAATAAGTTCTCATCCTTTGTAAGATGGAGGCTCTCTCACTGATCTACAATTTTCTTCGTGCCTTCCCCAACGCTGCCATCAATTACTAGGAAAAATTTCTAAAAAAATATTACTACTTTTTCAACCTCTTAACAAACTTTCCCTCATTAAAACTCCACCTCGGCTCGAGAGCTAGAGAGGATACTTCCTATTTGAAAAATAAAGTTGTAGATCCGTTATCATGAGTTCAATTTAATTGCAGTACCACACATATGCAATAAAAAAAATTGCAATAATACACTTCTATATATATTATGCTTAAACAAGACTTATACGTACGTACATGCATTATACCTGGGAAAATTTAATATACTTTTCTTAGCAAGGGATCCAAAAAAAAGGAAATGATGGAAAATCATGCTAGTATATAAAGTCAAACAATTCAAATATTCAGGATTAAAGGCAATTATTCTCTCGACCAAGTGAACATTTGGAGTCCAAAAATGATATTAATTCCAATGTATTATATATTCCATACTTAACTTTAGCGAGAAAGTTATCAAGACTAGTAAAAATGTTTTGTTTGACAATATTAGTTTTAAGATCACAACTTAATTTCTCTTGAAGGGAAATTGATATAATTCATTCATAAAAAAACTTACATCTATAATCAAATATATTCTGGAATATCCTCATATCAAATATGACATTATAAACCAAAGTAATGCATTTGAAGTTCCATTAGTATACTATTTCCTTTTATAACTGTATGATCTTCATTACAATTTAGATAAACTCCGATAGACTTTGAAACTGTGCATGCATATGAAGACAACACACTTGCCTCTTTTTAGTCATAATGGTTAGATTTGAAAGATTTGGTGATGGCGGAATCAATAATATAGCGCTTGTGGTGAGAAGAATTGCCAATGATATGTCGTGTGAGGACCACATGTGGTAATTTTTGCAAAATTGTCACTTCCTATGAATGATTTGTGGCATGAGAGTCTGCTTGTGCTGCATCATGTGTCTCTAGGGAGTGTAGGAAAGCTGTAGATTTGTCTTTTTCAACCTTAAAGGTAGCAAAATAAAACCAAATAAAAAGAACTACATTGATAGACAAGGTGTGTGGATAGAGGAAGGAGGGAAAGGAAAAGAAGAAGAGGGAGGAAGCCTTCTCTTCCTCTAGTGAAATTATAATTTGGAGCACTTGATTATACTTTTCGTAGAATGTGCATTTTCAAACTTGTTATTGCTTGTGTAGATTAGACTGGGGGTGTGGGCTTGGCCTTGGCCCCACATGGTTTCACCCATCTACCAATTCATATATATTATATTTATTTTAAAAAAATACAATTTTTAATAAAAGGGTGTCATTTTATTTTAGGTTTGAATTTAGCATCTCTACCGCCAATTAGTCTTTCATCTCTCTATCTCTTTCTCTCTCTCTATCTAATATAATGATCTCATCCTCTCTTCATCATCGATCTCTCACAGTCTAACCATCGCCACGGTCTCTCTCCCACTCGTCGTTACCCTAGGTCTCTCTCTCTCTCTCTCTCTCTCTCTCTCTCTCTCCCCACACATAAAAGTTTGATGGTGGAAAAATGGCCCAAGGGAAAATCCGCCCTTCTAGAAATCGGGTAGGGGCACTTGCCCAAGTAGGACTGTGCCTTAGGGCCCAACTTGCCCCCACCGATGAGGGCCAGGAACTAGGGGCCCTAGCTACCCACCCGCGCGCTAGGAAATATAGCACCCTTAAAGGAGATACCAACAAAAGCTTTAATACCAATTAATTGGAGTTTGTGAAATCATATCAAGATTTGATCATGGAACTCAATCGACCAATTTGATTCCAAACTCTGATTTGGAAATGTCACCTTGATTGGCGCGTGGTAGGGAAAAATATAATGATGCACTCACGTACAATCTACATGTATTTGAAGTGGCTGCAGGTGATGCAATTCTCGGAATGGATCGAAGAGGCTTGAGTTGATGGAGGTAGGGATATATAGTTTCAAGAAAATTGCCTTTTTGACAGTTTAAATTGCAATAATATATCATATTCCCACTCACTATAAGAAAAATAGGCATTTGTGATATTTTAATTGCAATCAAAAGAACTATTTACGATGAAAACAATCTGCCTATTTTTTTTGTAGTAGCTAACAAGTACAAGGGAATTAAACAAAAACATGGTTGGGTAGATTATATCGAGGACAATTGTAAAATATGTGGTCAATCGATGAGTACATGACTAGCTCAATGGTAAGGTTATTTAGGTCATTGCTTAAGGTTCCACCCTATGCAAGGGCCTCAAAAATGAAAGTGAGGTGTTTTCTTTTTAAGCTTTGAAAAAAAAAGGCCATTAAATTAAATAAAATATTAAATATTTTTTATATTTTTCAATGTGTGCAAGGCTCATAATACTAAATTTATTATTTAATTATAATGAATTATTTACACTAAATTGAGACTCAAAATTTGCATTGAGGCCTCATTTTAAGTTGTTGTATTTAAATATAGATTCAAAAAGATTTTAAATAAAATCTCATTTTGTTGAGAGTTTTGAAAATATTCCATATAATAATTTATGTTTTATTATATTATAATTACGAATGACTAATTTAAATTTTATTTTAGGCCATTCATATTGAGCCGCCTCTAGATGAGAAAATATATATATGGCAGAGAAAATATTTGGGTTACTCATGTTTCATTGAACTTTAGATAGTGACTTTAATGTACAGGATTCACTGAACAAATCTAGAAACGACACGATCAAGTACAATATCTTTAACCTAATTCACTGAACATTAAAGTCACCATCTAATTGATTTAATCTTCTATATCATCAATGGATTCTCGAAACTGCAGCTCAAAATAAGCAATTAAAAAGTTATTAATACGATAAAAGAATTATCAAACATTTACAACTTATTAATTTAAGAAACCTAAAAAGAGGAAGAAATGCTTTTTTACTTGAAATGATAGGATATGAAGAAGTGAGTTGCAATATAATGCAAATCCATAATGTAATTAAAAAAACAAATCCATTATATGACTTTCAAAATACAAGAATAGCCCTTATAAGATTAACCCAAAGAAGCTATACAAGGATGATAAGAAAAGTCAACCCTAGCGTCTAAGAAGCATTGAGTAGAGACCGGTGGAATTTAAAGATGTTACAAATTAACAAATTGAAGTTTAAGAACTAGAGATTGTTTCTGATCCAGCCAATTTTCTCCCTCCTCACTCAGAACTGTGATAATCAAGTCCACCCAATAATCATGAAGAGTGTCGATGATCAAAGATTAAAAAAAAATTATAATCTACCCCATTTTCAATAAGAAGAGCACTAATAAAAAGAAGACTACAATTAATTAAAAATATACCACACACATGCTAAACCCATAAACTAAACTTCAACACTACAAGATTTGAGAGTTTTTGGGACCAAAATATTATCCCACCACTAACTGTCGTGGTTAATAGTGACTGTTGACACAAACTGTCTTCGAGGCCATTAAAAATTCAATTTCCCACGAAGTATCATGCGTTGACGGTAGTTTCAGGTCAGCAATGCTATTTGCGGTGAGTTTATACCGCAGCAAAAAGATTTTTCACAAAATGTAATTTTACTCGTCGTTTTGATTTTAACGCCACGGTAATTTAACTTTCTTTTTCTACAGCCCAAATCAACCCTTCGAATTTATCCGTTCTTTCCCCTCATTTCATTTCCCCCTCACTTTTCGCGACACCACCGAACGAGATTTCTCCCGACCATTCCTCCAACGAACCCATGGCTAGGCTTTACCGTCGGCATACCCAGCCTCACTGCCACCTTCGGCAGTTCCCACCCCCTCCGGCAATAGCACCCCACCGTCGAAGTCTCCTATCAGACGCTCCCTTGATCGCACACAAGCACAACCCAAAATGGGTTTCATGTTCGTTTCTCCCCCTCGAGCACCAAGACCACCCCAGGACCACCCCTTTCATCCTCCACTTGACGCGAGCCCACAGCTCATCCGTAGACTCATGCACGAAACCCACCTGTTTATACACGGCTTCCCTACCGCACGCCGCCACCCACGCCTCCAGCCACCATCAGTAGCACTCTTTCTCACCGGCGACATCCCCCTTCTCCCCACTGTCTCTCCATACCAGGAAACCCTAGAAGAAGGTCGGGGAGCAAAAATCAAAACTTAAGGTAAAAACCCTAAATTGACCCATTTGATTTTGGTTTCATTTTGGAAGCCAAGTAAGTTATTCAAGCTTATGTTTTGGTGTAATTATTTTCCTATGTTACAAACAGATATGAATGCCCTGTTTTTTGCCCAAACCGAATGTTATTAGTTGTTTTGCTATGTGTTTTTTTCTATTTCGAAATTTACATGCTGTTATTAGATTTGGTTCAGTCTTAGGTGATGTGTTGAGGAAATAATTCTAAGAAAGATTGCTCTTTTTGTCTTTGTAACATCTCATAATTTGGGACCCGAGGAAAAAAAAATCTACTTTATATAGCGTAATAGTCAATGAATTAAAATATTAATTATAGAAGCCAATTTTCACTCTCAAAGTCCAGCTCTTTTCTAGTATGAATTGCATTTTTTTTAACAAGTAGCAAAATAGCGATTCAAAGTTTGAAAATCAAAATAACATTGCAGAATTTTCTCTTTCTTTATATTTGCTTTCTTAGTTTGATAGGCAACACAAGATGTGAACCAGAGGTTTTCTTTCATGGATTTGTTCTGTTGTGCCAGGTTTGAAAGGTAAATGAGAAAGTAAAAAGATACTCGCCTTGTAGAGATGGCTGCCGAGAAGGCTCATTTTGAAGCAATTCAAGCTAATGCCGATATCGTGAGTGATTATGCCTTTCCCTCACACCACTTATTTTAGTCGCATGATGTGATTTCACTGCATAGTTTCAATCAATCTCATATGAGTATGTTTGTTTCAAGTAGGACAAATGACATGTTAATTTAATTTTTCTTAAACTGCAGTGTCGAAAATATGCCCATAATATATATGCACTTATATATATATATATATGACCATGATATGCGATGGCTCAAACTCTAGCAAACTCTGCCTTCTTTGCATAATTATAAAGTGGTTCCTTGCGATGATATGAATGGTTGTTATTTTCATAGCACCTTACACTTTTCATCATGCGGATGCAGATTCTCTCAAGCTTATATCCTTTAGAATTGAATTTTTCAGCCATACAAAATGCTTATTTAATTGAAAAGGAAGCATGTTTGTTCTTTTTAGAGTGTCAATGCATTATGACCCTTCCATTGTGAATTATTACTTATATAATTGTTTTTTCATTTGTAGGAAAAGCAGTATAAATTACATGAAGAAAAAAGAGATTTGATATAGCAATAAGTAGAGGCAAAGGCACAAATTTTTGGATGAAGAACTATGCCCTGTTCTCTGACTGGTTAGCTACTTTTGTGTGTTTCATACTTCTCTATAAATTGGGGTTCATGGCCATTATGTCACTTCTATGTTCCAATATCTTTAATTCTTTCCATATTTTTTTTTTTGTCTTTTTGAAGTCTCCAAAATTTTATTGTTGAGAAGGCAGCTATGTTGTGCAAAATAATTTAGTTTTATGCTTTATCTTGATGCAAACTTTTTATCTTCACAATTACTTTTGCTTCTTTAGATTAAGGGTTCAAAATTATTTAGGGTTTTGGTACCCATATTAAAAAATAAAATAAGTTCTTGAATAAATTTCAGCATAAGGGAAAGTTCAATGTACTCAAGCAGGGACTTGAGGCTAGGTTTGAATAGCAAAGTCCTTCCAAATCATCATATCTCATCTCAATATCTAAATACTATATTTAAACTATATTTATGTCTTTTATGTGGTAAAAGTATGATAAATTCATAACTTTATGAGATTAAACAATCAATGCCAAACATGCTTCCCCTCCTTGTAGAGCTTGTCCTCCTAAAGTGTATACTTAAAGCATATTCTCTTGAACTTAATAGATTAACTTTTTATGTGCAACACTTGATTTGTTTTGAAGAGAGACTTTCATTGTGATTATTTTACATTTATCGTTTTAGTCAATATGAATATCAATGTATAGTAGATTGCCAAATATTTAGGATTTCCTCTATATATAATTGTTCTTCTACTTGTTGCTAGGTATCTTTGTTGTGACGGAGTTTCTTAAACAGTAAAAGTTATGGATTTTACGCCATATGTTTTAGTGCAGAATTCTTGTGTTGGATGATAACTTTTATATGATGTTAGTTTAGGAAGATGAAAATAGAACTTGGATCAAACTCTACAGCTAGCCTTAATAATCCAAGGGTGGTTTGATAATGGTACATATATACTTGTACTTACGTATTCAAATTTCAAAAAAAAAATGTAGTCTTCAGATTCTTCACTACCTATTTGAATAAAGTCATTTTACTTTTCTGATGACCATAATGGTGACACCAAAAGAGGTTATTACAAGAACTCTTAATCATGTTATTGCATTGGGTAGCAGAGATGCATTAGCTAATATAATTTGATTGATAATATAATTTCCTTAATGTTAACTCTTTGTGTGATTGTTCACATTTATGCACGGTGCTTGCATTATATGATTAGATTATTAATAGGAATACTTGACAGTCACATGTCAGAAGGAGAAATAAATTTATGTTGTTTTAAGTCCTGTTTGCTTGGTTTTTGGGCTGTAACAAGTTTTAGTAATTTTACTAAAAACCTTTTGTAGAGAGGCTGCGCAGGCATATTATTTGGAACGCAAGCTTACTTGTTCTGGTTTCAATTTTTTTAGGTTTAGTTGGTATTGAAAAAAAAGACACCAGTTTAGAAAATTAAATTTAGTTAATATGCTTAAATTCTGCACAATTAAATTTAGTTAACACATTTATTTAACTCTCACCAGAGAAAAATATATGTATTTAACTATGGAAGAAAATGATAGAGATTGAAAATATCTTTCACCCCTGCTGCCTGCACTCTTTAACTTCTAGTTATTATCTCAAAAGATATAATATGTTGAAAATGCTGTAAGGAATTATGTCTAAAATTTAGATCTGTTGTTGTTAGGGATTACATATCCCCACTTGATGTGAGGTTGTTGCAAACAAGGTGAAGCATATACTGCGACACTAATGGTAAGTTCCATTTTTTTCACATATCCCTACTTGACATAATTTTAGTTATTCTGAAATTTTTATTAGTATTAATTTGAATCTCCAAACTTTATATATATCTTTTTAGCTTATATTATGAAGTTGTTTTATGATTTTTATAATTTTTTTTTTTGTGGAAATCTTTTAATATTTGTTGTGAACAAAACTCGTGGCAAATACTTTTGCCCACAAAGATTTTTTTTGCTATGAAACTTCTCCGTGGACATATAGAAGTACATACAATTAGACTTGGTGGTAAAAGAGCATTTGTTGCAAGTTGATAAGAGATAACATAGGGCTAAAATTCTTTTTACCACGAACTGTTTCATAGTGCAAACTTATTAGCAACGACAAAATTTTGTAACAAAAGAGTAATAGCCACAAGGTTATAACATTTTTAAATTTTATTCCCAAGAGCAAAATTGGCTATTACCACGAAAAATGTTGTGGGAAAAAACATCTATTTGCCACGGAAGTATATGGCCCGTGGCAAATGCTCTTTTACCAGGAGTTATATGCCATGAACGTCCCACGAGTCAAATTGGTGGGAAAAATACTTTATCCACAAAAATCCTATTTTTAGCCACAAGTACCCTTATTGGCAAAATCCCAAAAATCTTGTAGTGAATTCTGCAAGACATGAGATTAGCATCAATTACAAAACTATTTCACTTATCAAAACTTTAGGATATAGAACTTCAAATGAAAAGCTGCCTCTCTTAATATTGGGTCTCAGATAATTAGTCCATCGAAGATGATGGCTCTTTCCGCACCAGTTCTACACAATTTAAGAAGTGACATGAAAACCTAAAGTCCAAAAATAACCTTGAAAAATATGTAGAACGAAGAAAAGATGGTTGAAGACAAAGTCACAATATACTGATATTCTTTGATAACACTCTTCAATTGCCATACTCATGTGTCTGAATAAAAAGGAAATATAGAAAGGAAAATGAATAAACTCGACCGCCATTATAGAATTTAAAAAATCATAATCCTCTGTTTTCATCAAAACCTAACAAAAAAAAAATCTCCCAAATATGCTAAAATCGATATAATTATTATATAAATCAGACTAATAATACAGTATTTAGGAAAAACATGCTTAAAAGGATAAGTACAACAGAGAGAGAGACAAACAAATAGAGAAAAAGAGAGATGAACGAAGAGAGAGAGAGCGCACGAGAGGGATGAACGGTGAGAGAGAGACGCGAACCTGCTATGCGAGGCAGTGAACGGCAATCTATGTCACGTGGGGAGGAGCCGAGAGAGAAGGGAGAGGGCTATGAAGGAAAATAAAGAAAGATTGTGGTGACTGGGCGTGAAGGAAGGCTAGCCAGCGAGGCAATGTGCCGACGAAGTGAGGTGCGACAAAACCAATGGGATGCCGAAGGAAACAAAGGGATTGGGGAACGAAGGGGCTGGGTGGGGTCACATTGGAAGGGGGCCGCACTGGGTCAGCTCAGCGGCGAGACAAAAACCCTCACAATTGTCGGAGAGAGAGAGAGAGAGAGGAGAGACAAGATGTGTAAATTGTAAATGGGAAGAAAAAACCTAGGGACTTAATTCAAGAATGTATTTTCTGCGAGTAGTGATCGCGGAAAATACTCAAAAAATGCCCAAAAATAATAAATTTGTGTTAATATTTCAATAACCTCCTCACCAGCCACAACATGTTACCACAACAAAAAATAAATAAATCTCGCCACTAAACTTTTTTCCCACAAAACTAATCATTATGTCAAAAACTAATACCCATATTTCTTTTAAGTTTATTTGTAGCAACAATAAATGGCAGCAAAGATTTTTTTATTCCCCACTAAAAGATTTTTTCCAACAAGTTTTTTCTTCACCGCAAAAATAAATATAATAAATCTATAATATTATTTGCTACGACAAAATGTTGCCAGAAAACACTATTTTTTCGTCACAAAACATAGATTTGCCTCAAAATTTTACTTACTAACGTAATCTTGTAACAAAAGGCTCGTATTTTTTTCTACAAATAGTTTTCGTGTTAATAGGTCCCTATTTGCCACAAAGTTATGTAGCGAGAAAAGAATTTGTGGCAAAAGCATACAAATGTTATAGTGAATATAAAGTTCAATGAAACATGAATAACTCAAATATTTTTGCTGCTATATATATATATATATATATATATATATATATATTTACTCATTTAGAGACTGCTCAATATGGATTGAGGCTTAAAATAAAATTTATTAAATAGATTTAGAAATGACACGGCAAGTTCAATATCTTTTGCCTAATTATTTATGATCAATATCAACATACATACATATATATAGTATTAAGCGCTTATCTTGAAAATAGATCTCATTCTAAAATTTTCACCTTATCTAATCTCATTTAGTTATCTCCTTTCTAGACATTTATAATTCAAGGAAAATACTCCAGTCATAAAATTTTCAAATTAATGATCATTATAATTTTTTCAAAATAATGATTATAACTTTTTTAAATTTTAATAAAAAAAAATTAACTTTATCAAATCATCAAACAAAAATAATATTATAAAATTATATTCTAAAAATATTTTAACTTTATAATATTTTTTATTTAATTTTTTCACTCATTTTTCAAAATCCAAAACATATTCAACTCAATTAACGTTCTATCTTACTGTTATATACAAACTAATTTATTATTATTTATAAAATTATCATCTTTATCTCATTCTCGAAGAACGCAATTATAAAAGATACGTACATGTGGGATGATATCGAGATTGCAGCTTAATTAAGGCCATGAATTCATGTACTCAATATTCCAGCATCGCTACTCATTATGTCCATTAATATATAGATCATATTTATAATTTATTAGCTTTAGATATAAATATATATGCGTGTATATATATATTATTATATATACATTTAGCTCAACACTGTAGTACAACGAGTCTATCCAAAATAGTTCGTCGATCTCTATTATAGTAGACGTTTCACCTTTTTTTTTTTTTGGCTCGGTGCACGACACATTGGCAGAACTACATGGGCCCATGCCCCCCTACACTTATGATTTTGAAAAAAGAAATATATATATTTATATTAATTTTGAATATATATTTATATATATAATGATTTAATAAGATGATATTACTCATCTTGTAGCCTCCTCTTTAAAAAATTATCTTAGTTTCTTTTATAAAATTATTTTGATTTTATATATTAACTACTTACAAGTCTAATTTAAAAAAAAAATAATTCAATTTAAAAATAAAATACATCATACATCAAATAAAATGATTTAATGATGATGATACATTAAAAATTATTAAAATATGACTCCACAACAAAGTTAAAGATGAATTTCTAATAAATAATTTAGTTATTTATATTGAAAAAGAAATAGTTAAAAATTTTGATTTAGATTCAATACATGATATTTTGTTTTTTTAAAAGATCGTAAGTTATAATTTTAGACATTCTGTATTTCTTTTATTTGATATATTTGTATGAATGTATTTATGTTATTTCAATGATATATTATTTTTGACATATCATATACTTTTTTAATATATATATATATATATTGCATTAAACATATTTTATTTTTATTTTAGATCTTATTATCAGATTGTTCTATATTACAGAAAAAAATTGTATAAAAATAGAATAAAAAATATTTTATTATAGTTTTAGTTTTGTTGGCCCCCCTAAAACAAATTCCCGATTCTGCCACTACATGACACCATTTAGAACACTCTTATTGGATTAGATATTTGCAAATTCAATAAGATGTTTGCATATTTGAACTCAATAATGCCCTTTATTGAATTAGACAAAAGTAAAAAAGAGGACTTTGAGCTATAGTAAAATGAGTTCTAATTGTCAAAGTTGAGTGTCATTGTAGTTAGATCAAAACTAATAAAAAATTATTTCTCCCCATTTGAATCATTTGGGGATATTAGAGAGCCACTTGTTTATTGCATTTTGTCCTGTGACATTTCATGCTTACCATTAGCATTTAATTCTCTTTAATTTATATTTAATAGGTTACTACATTTGATTTAGATTTTTAAATTTGAACATATGATGGAATATAGCCTGTCAGAAGAGTATAGGTGAAAAACTAGCTTGTTAATAATATGAATTATTATTTATTTATTTTTAACAGAATAATATAAATTATTCAATAGCATACAAATTTGTTAATAATATGAATTATTCAATACTAGCATACAAATTTGTTAATAATATGAATTATTCAATACTAGCATACAGATTTGTTTCTCCTTCAGATAAGAGATTAATGAACTAAATCTTGAAAAAAAAAATTATTAAATTAAAAATATTATATTATTATTTTGACTAAAAGATAGATGATAATACAAGGTCAAAATAAGTTATGAGTGAAATAGGCAAATGCAAAATAATAGAAGATAATGCAAATTTTACATTTACAAATATGCTTAATCCAATGAGAATGCTAGCGCTCTTACCACGCGATGCATGCTTGTCATCATCATGTGGACAATTTTAACTATTTTGCGCAACAATTTCCACTTCCAAAATACTGAAAAGAGGACCTTAATCATAAATATGCAATATTCGATAGTTTAATTATTAGAAGAATAATAAATATGCAATATTCGATAGTTTAATTATTAGAAGAATAATAAATATGCAATTTTCGATAGTTTAATTATTAGAAGAAATAGCACTTAATTCTTGGCTTGCTGATGGCCATGAGTTTTATTCCCTGATATGACCGATCGATTTAGTTGCATGAGTTTGAGTTGCAGTAACTGGGAGCTCCTGGTCGCAGTCCTTGACACCAATGGAGCCGTCATGAATATAATCTTTGCTTTTGCCCCAGACGACAGAATAAAGGCCAACTGCGATTATAATGCCTCCAATGATACTGATCATCATCATCAGGTAGAAATATTAGAATTAATTAGGATTACGATCGAATTAGAGATCAATTAATTATATATTAAACGATAAATTAAAAAATAAAAAGAATATACACTTCGATCGATTAATTTATCATATATATATTATTTAAGGTGGCCTATGGATCATCAGCTAGCTCCTTTTGAATTTTAATCGATATCGGGGGAATTTTCCACCGAAGATGTGCCCTTTTATAATTTATTCTAAAAAAATATGGGTTATGCTACTAATTATCATCGTCCCATACTTCACATCATACTTATTTTAGGTTCTTTCCTATTATTATTTTTTATTTTATTCTTGTTAAATTAATTGAAATATTTTCTATTTATCATAATCATGTATACATGATCACATACTTATTATGGTGTGTGGCCGGATGCTAACTAGAATTAAAAAAGCCAAAGCAAAAACCCTCATTTCCTCATTTTCCCAAAATATGTAACCTACTTGTTGATGCCACATCAGCAGATTCTCTATCAACTATACAAAATTGACTTCTTATAAAATTACTCTTCAAAAAATAATGCTTAAATTTTGCTGATCTCTAGTTAATATATATAGCATCCTTTTTTCCTTTTGGCCATTGAAGCGACTCATCAAAACCTGGAAAATGACAAAAATATGATGTACTTTAAGGGTTGGCCATTTGTTTTCATAACAGTCCAATCTCATCTTATCATCATTATTATTTTATCAAATTTTTATATAAAATAAAATAAATCATTCTACTTTTTCAAATCTCAAAATAATTTTTCAAATTTCAAAACAAAATTAATATTAAAAAAATATTAATATAACAATATTTTATTTATTTTTTATTTTTTATTTTATCTTATCTCATCATATTTATGAAAACAAATTAGGCCTAAGTCTTGACCTCTTAATCTTAATTCTCAGTTTTTTCCCCCTTTTTTTGGCCAAAAAATTTGATCTCTAAATATATAATTTGCTCCGAATTAGGACCAACCAATATATATCTACCATATATATCGGGTATGGGGCTAAAAGGGATCAGAAAGGAGCTGGAGAAAGAAGATCACAACAAGATCAAGAAGTCTAGTAAGTATGTATAATATACCTTCCAAGGTGGAGTTTCTCAGCGAGAATTAGAGAGCCCAGAGCAGCGACGATGATCATGCAAAGAGGGTTGAAGGCAGTAACGAAGACTGGGCCTCTATCTTTCATAACCAGGCCTTGCACATAATATGTAATTCCCGAGCCAACTACTCCCTGACATAATATATTGCAGCTTATCAAATCATGTAATATAAAGTGTACGTTTGAGCTGTATATATGTCAACTGACCATATGATCAAATTAATCATCATGTTCATCGACTGCACGTACGTAATGCCCAACTAATTACCGTATAGAGAGGACCAAGGAGCCTGGAGTCCCAACCTATAGACCATGCATGACTTGGGTGCTGATGCACAGCCACAAGAGCCACTAGTGCACTTTCCACTGTGCCCATAAAGCATATCAACGAAGACAGAGACAGCTCCGCTGGGTATTTCTTCACTGTTATGGACTGCATGCATATAAATGTATGAAAAATACTCTACTCACAAAAAAATTATAAATTAATGTGGCTTAACGTGGTTATTATAAAACTATTTATATTATAAAATATATTTAATAGATCAGATGAATTAATTAATTAATTATTTTGTATAATTTCTTTATAGATTTGTAGTACTAAAATATATTAATTAATTACATTCCCTAGCTTTTGATCTCCTAGATAGCTAGCAAATCACAATCTCCTCTGAGGTAAGATTAATTTAGTCAAACATGAGCTTACTTGCAATATGTAGAAAGCAGACCAAGCCACACAACCAATGAGGATAAAAAATGTCCCGATTAACCATTTATGGTGATCTGAGCTCATGGAGGAGGAGTTGCTACCAAATCGATGGGTAAAGTACTGGTGAGTTTTCCTTGACCAAACTAGGTCAATCACAGGCCCTTTGTAAATTGTCATGAGCAAAGCGCCTGCTAAGGTTAATACTGTTCCAATCACCTTGGCTAGACCTTGTACCTCCTTTATCTTCACACGCTCTAACCTGGAGTAAATAATCAAATAATGCATTAATTAATATTTTTGTATTTGTGATAGAATATTCCTTTACCATGTTCACGAAACAGAATAATTAGTTAGATCAGATGCATGCAAAACGAACTAGCTAGCGATCTTGTTTAAAAAAAAATAGAGGCTAAAATTATGATGAAAAAATAATTATTGATATATATATATTGGATCATCCGTACGTACGTACCGAAGAATAACTGCAATAATGAAGGTAACGGAAGGGACGGCGTTCATAATGGCAGATGCAAATGATGCCGATGTGTACTTCATGCCCAAGTAAGAGAAGCCTTGATCAAGGATTGGCCTGATCATAATCTCGTGTATATATATAAATATATATATATTATACGGATATGCATCAAAATATATTCAATCTCGATCGCTTGAAATTAACTCTAATAAATATTTAATGTATAAATTCTTCTTAATTTATATATAAATCATGTATATATTAATTTATTATTCATCACAATTAGTATCATGCATGTGTGGATAGATAATATATCATACTCTAAAAATCCCAACGCTGCTATCTGCATCATGACAGGGGATGTCATTTTTGGCCTAGTTTTCCTGTAAAACATAATGAAAGAGAAAAGGCAAAAAACAAATTAGACGTCCGACCTTTTTTTTTTCTTTCCTTTTTAGCTGAATAAGTCCGACCTCGATCAATGATACGAGATCGATCACTAAAATACACAAGAGATTCCTTTGAGATTAGGCAAGAAACTAATTTATTTGGATATTATAGAAAAACGATAAAAAAAAATATAATAATTATTGTGCATTTTTCATATTTTCCGATGCTGAAAAATGCATAAATATATATATATATATATGCATAAGTACTAGTGTAGGATAGACCTTTCGAAAAAAAGCGCAAAAGGAGCAAGGACGAGTGCAGCAATAGCATTGCGGTACACAATGAAGACGTAGCGATTCATGCCATGGTTGAGAGAAACCATGCTGAAAATGTACGTCCCTGCCGTACCAAATTGCATGGCCACCATCAGTAGATAAGGTTTCATCTTATTCAAAACCATCACACCACCTGATTTCCTGCAACGTGTTTCATCAATATCTTCTTGCATCTCTCTCTCTCTCTCTCTCTCTGGGGAAGAAATCAAGCACCAGCTTCAAGAAGCAGCTAATTGTGATCAATGGGTAGTAGTGAAGAGTGCTCGATCAGATGCGTGGCCTTCTTATAAACAATAAAAGCTAAAAACAAGATAAATACTCTCACAGCCCGGCCCCTACGCATCTCCATATATTCGGTCGAAGAATAATGCTTGCTTTGGTCATTTCTCATTAGTTTAGCATGCCCTAGCTAATATTCCTGCATACATGCGCTTAATTTTTAGTTGATCTTTTTCCTATTTATTTTTCAGGTGTTATGTAGGGATTTAAAATGTCCTCAAGCAATAAGCTCAAATCGAGATGGTCGACACTATAAGAAAAAGTTCTTTTTCTGGCAAATTTAAAATCGCCAGGAACAAAATTGATGTACCGCAATAAGTTGGTTTTTTCTCCAATTTATTGCGGCAATTATATCTAATATGACGGCTGTGAGATCCCATATTTACGCGTATTTTTACATATTATTTTATTCTCATTGTTGATTATTTTAATTTATTTTAATAATATTATTAGTCATGTTTTATTTGTTTAAGATATTTGTTTGATCTATTGATTAGTTAATATTAGTTTTATGTTGTTTTTATAATTAAATATTGAATTACATTACTTTTCTTATTAATTTTAATGTGAGGTAATTATTTTAATAATTGGAATTAAATTTCTTTATTTTATTATGTGATTTATTTGATGTGATTTCTTAATAATAATTAGTATTTTATAATTAAATTGTTCTTTAAATTAAATTAGTTTATTGTTGGACTTTAAATATTTTATTTTATTAATATTAAATTGTAGCAATTCAAGTTGGCTTTTATTTAATTTATTGTATTTTTTTTCTAGTTAGTCTTCTTTCTTCTTTCTCTTTTCCTTTACTTTTCTTTTCTTTTTCTTCTTTTTCCTTCTTTTCCTTTTCTTTTCTTCCTCCCTGTTTTCGGCCCCAGACCACGCAACTCCCTCCCCAGCTTCCTCTTCCGCCCATTTCTCCTATCCCTACCCAGCTCCGCCGTCGGCCACCCTCCGGTGACACCGCCCAGCCCACGACCTTCCTCACACGCCGGCAAGCTCCCCTGCACCGATGGTGCACCTCCGGCAACCCTCTATTCCGTGCATGAGCCTAAAACTCGAAATGGGTTATCTTAGCTTTCCCTTCATTTTTCGGCGCCACCACCGGCCACCTTCACCCAGTTCCCAACCCACCGGTGAACCTCCAGCTAGCTCTGGCGCCCTCCAACTCCACATTTTCACCTCAAACCCGAAATGGGTCTTAAATGGATTTCCCTTCGCCGCGCCGCCGTTTGGCCACTGTAAGCCTCACCACTGCCACCAAAACACACCCCTGGCTCAGCCGACCATCGCCTACCTCAGCCCCTCCATTCCTGGCCCCACCTTCCTTGTGCAAGCCCAAACCCAAAAATGGGTTTCTACCCTTTTGGAGCCCGATCCACCACCTTCCGGTGGTTTTGCCGCCACACCACCACCTCCATGAGATTCTTCACATTCCATTAAGTGTTTCTCTAAATTTTGATATCAAACCGAGCACTTTAGCCTAACGTATAAGTGACCGTTACGAACGCTACAGATTGACGTTTGCTCAAGAATTTACATTTTTACCTACAGTAAGTACTTTCCAAACGAATTTTGAGATTTATATATATTTTGCATTAACAACTCTGTGTTTGGTTGATGGTTGGATTCACTAAATGTTGGATATTTGTTCATAGTGGTATGCATTGTGTAATTGAACACTTGTTTACGTGTATATTGATAATTGAAATTTTAATGTGAGATTTGGTGTTTGGATTTTAATATAAGATGTGGTTATTGGGTTTATAAATTTTAATAGTTTTTAACTGAGTCATAACGGGGACAACGATACGTAACGTCCGTTGTGATCAATGGGTGTGAATGACATAACGGGGACGGCGATACGTAACACCCGTTATGGTCATTGTGTGTGTAAGTCATAATGGGGACGGCGATACGTAACGCCTATTATGATTGATAGTGTGCGGATGACATAACGGGAACGGCGATACGTAACGCCCGTTATGATCATTGGGTGTGTATTTCATTTGGAGACGGCGATACGTAACGTCTGCTATGAAATAAGTGTGTATGAGTCATAATGGGGACGGCGATACATAACGCCCGGTATGATTGGATTTGCGGATATTATTTTCTAGAAAATGATGGATGATTTTTATTGGAGTTTTATTTTGATTAAAATGAAATTTTGGCTTGTGTTATTTTAGTTATTTTGAGGAAGATAATTTTAAGTTTCATGCATAAGGTATCATGTTCATGAGTGAGGTTGTTGTTGTTACATGAGTATATTTTATATCTTGTGGTTTGGTTAGATTGTACTTACCTGCGATGCCATTTTGACGTCGTAGTTTTCGGATGCAAAGTTTTGTGGAGGCTGAGCTTGAGGAGGCAACTCTGCGGTTGAAGTATTCTTATTATAAATTGTTATCTTGGAAAATTATTATTTTTCTTTTTTATAAATATGTATTTGTATAATTTGGATGCAGATGTCGAGGAGGCTAAGCCTGAGGAGGTAGCTTTGTCTTTGGAACATTTATTTATAAATTGTTATCTTGGGAAATTGTTTTCCCCTTTTTATAAATATGTATTTGTTAAATTTGTATTTTGGATGACTGTATTAAATCTTCTGTTAGAGAAATTATGTTAAATTAGTTTGTAAAATAACTCTAAAAAATTCTGATACTTAGTTATAGACTTAATTTATCCGCTGCTTTTATTTATGTATGTCACGTGTTCACACACTTAGCACTTGACGTTGGGGGTGCGTGGCCCATGTTGTCAGCATCCTGACGCCTCGATTCCCGTATTTATTTTAAAGAGAATTTGGGAGCGTCACAGTGGCGAACCAATTTGCTTCAATGTGTTATTGGCAAATTTATTCGCTGCAATAAACGATAGTGTTTCATTGTTCCATTTTTCACTGAAAGTAATCACCGTAAAGTTTGTAAAGATTTGCTTGACTCCACTTTTATTGGTTCCTTCTTTCAGCGAAACTAATTGCCGCAAAATAATCCTTTAATAAATATGCCAAACACTTGCCTTATTGCCCCTAGTCTTCGAGTTTTCCCCCCACCCTATTGGACTTCATCTTCTCAACAAATACGCGAGTCTCACATTGATCACACGCGATCCTGATCAGACTTCACCTTCTCTCCCAAAAGAATCCCCAAATCGTCGTTCACTGTGCGATTTCACTTAGCATTTGACTTTTACGATTTGCTTGATTTTCTTCGAAGTTGGTGTACTTGGAGCTCGCTGCCTTCATGCGGCCAGTGGATATTTTCGGGATTTGTTTGTTTTTCTCATAGCTAGTAAAACTCTAATCCTTTTACATAAATCTCCTCTGCAATTTAGTGTACGTATTTCTTAATTCAATACTTTATGATGAAAATAATAAATTCATCACTCTCAAGTGAATTTCGTAAATGTATTTACAATTTTTTGGACTATAAACTACTTCTAAATAAAGTAGGCTTGGGTTATGTACTTTGCTTGTACTTTGCTAGGATTCTGTTTTAAACCCTAGCAATGTACTAAAGAAAAGTGCCTTTACTGGTTCTTTTTTAAACCCTAGCAAATAACTAGTTGTGCTAATTGTTTTCTAGAGTGATGCGATCCTTCTATTTTCTGATGAAATAGATCTTAACTTGTGGTATGCCATTTGTATGTTATCAGGAAAAGTGGAAAACAATGTTTGCTTTTCTAAAACTAGTTATTTGCTAGTGTAATGTATATGGTCATTTTGTTTTGAATGGAATATATCTTAACTACAAGTTTGCCTCATTAAGCAGCTGCGTTTATCTTAATGTAAATTAGAGTTTTTAGAGGAGGGTTCTATCCCTCCTCCTTGAACTATAAACAGGGCTTCTAAAGCTTTTGATATCATGATTTAATTTGTGGTCTTTGGAAAGGAAGCTAGTTGTATTTTTCCTATCTTTTTGTCAATGATTGAGTTTGGGAACTCATTTGGATACTGGAAAATTTATTATTTTGTTTGTTTAGTTTGATGTGAAAAAGCATTCCATTGCTGTAGTTCTTCTATTTTTTTGTTTGTTTTTTCAAGAAATTGATTTTCAGTGTCTGTTTTTCTCTCAATCTTTTTTGTCTATTAGCAAGCATATCAACTTGGTGTTCTAAATTTGTAATATTCTTGCTCCCCCTTATATTGATTGTTGTTGCATTGGAGGATTTGTTGAACTCACATTGGTTTTTATGACCTTTAAAGTGCAAGATGATACATTTTTTAAGGTTATGGTAGCTTTATACAGCTAGTAGATAAAATGTATGTGAATCTTGTTCTTTCTACCTGAGGCCTAGTGAAGAGATTATTAAAATTGTTATTGCTGATATAATAGTTTGTGGTTAAATAATGTATTTTACTTCAAAACTTTGCCATGTTGGACAGAAGATAGTTTTGAGGAGGTGCCTATGTATAATAGCATTACAAATGAAAAAATTTGAAAAGGAAGGAAAACAGGGAGATAAGCAATTCTAATATATATATAATGATCATTTTCATTATATATATACCCATCAAAATAAAATTTGATAATATAAAACGTTCAGAGAATAATTAAGAATTATGTTTTTAATTAAGTGGAATAGAAACTTAATTATGAGGTTGCTAGCTGCATGTTCTTCCTAGCTAGCTAGCAACTTAATCAAACTTTATTTTTTCCAAATCATTTGCTCAAGTTGAGTGGTCACTATCCTTGTTTTCCTTGTGTTTTTTAATTATTGTTATAATCTATTCCTTTTGTGATCATGTATCATTGCCATTTTGCTGCTTGCCAACCCTTAAATATTTTCAAATGTTGTTCCCTGTGCTCAAATAGAAAAGGAATCTTTCAACATACTAAGATCTAGTTGTTAAGGTTGCCAAGTGGTGAATTTTACAATCTTTCAATTTGAATCCTAAACTAATTATGTGAGACTCCAAATTTTGTGCATTTTTACTTATTGCTTTTATTCTTATTATTGGTTGTTTAATTAATTTTAAAATATTTATTTGAGATTTATCTTATTTATTATTTGTGGTTTATTTATCTTTTTATTTGTCTACTATTATTGTTGTTTTATTTATTATGGTTATTAGTAGTTTGTGAGATCTCTAATTTTAGTATTTTTAATTATTTAACTTTATTATTATTGGTTCTGTCATTTGAATAGTTCTCATTATTATTTTGGTTTAATGGTTTTAGTTTCATTATAGTTTAATTTGTTGCGTTTTATTTAATTTGTTTCAATGAGCATTTTATTTTATTGGACATTTTTGAATTGGTTCGTTGATTTTAACTTATTAAATTATTAGATCTTATAATTTTTATTCTATTTTGTTTGATAGCATTTTGAAGAGCTCCAAAATATTATAATTGTACAAATCATTTTATAAGCCTGATTTTAGTTATTTAAAATATTGTGAAATTTTAATTATATTTTAAATCTTCGATTTAAATATATGACTTTATTCTTTTAAATAATTAGTAAGCTTCATCATTTTAATTAATGATGAGGAATATTATTATATAAATTAGATTTAAGTTGAAATAATATTCTATTTTAATTCCTCTAAGTGTTTTTAAGTTAAATTGATTTTATGTGTATTTGAATCAGTATTTTAAACATATCGTTTGTCCGTTTGAAGACTTCAAAGCGTAGAGCCTATAAATTGCCCGAAGAGAAAGCCAAGCTCCTCACTTTTTCTTTCTCTCTTCTCTCTCTATTTTCTCCCGCGCGATGCACACCCATTTCCCATGGTCATTCAGCCTTAGCTCCGCCCAGCCTCCACCACTGGCCATCAGGTCTCACCGCCCGCACCACTAGGACCTCCTTATGCCGGCGAGCTCCCCTGTACCGACGGTGTCACCTCCGACCACCCCACCTCCTGCGTATAGCCTTAATCCAAAATGGGTTTTAGCACCTTTGAGCCGTTGTAGCTCTACCATAAGCCACCCTACGGCCTCACTGCCACCACCACTGACTCCCCCATCCTCCAGTGAACATAACCCATCATTGGTAGCCCCCATGTACAACCACTGCTCCTCCTACACGAACAAACTCAAAATGGGTCTTAAAGATGGGTTTCACCCATCTAGCTCCTCCATGTGCCGCCGTATGTAGTCTTAGCCACCACCGAGCACCATGATGAGCTACTCCTAGCCACACACTCTCTCTCTTTTCCCCAGTCCCCTTCCACCTCCATTGGTTGAGATGCATGACCTAAGAAATGGGTCTCAACCCATGGATTTGCCACCCTTGCACAGACACTGTGCCACCACCGGCTTAAACCACCACCACCAAAGTGTTCCCCTATCTCCACCGACCTGCCCCCTAGCTCCACTCTTCCATCTATAACCCCACCTCTCTTGTGCAAGTCCAAACCTGAAAATGGGTTTCCATACTTTTCAAGCTAGATCTGTCACCTTTTGGTAGTTGCACCGCCCCACCACCACCGCTATGAGATTCCCCTTTCTCTAATGAGTATTTCCCTAACTTTCGGTGTCTAATCGAGCACCCTGACCCAAACTGCCACTATTCTTGCCAGAAGGCAAACAACATACGGGTTTACCCTACTATGGACACCGTGTATCGACACGTGTTCGATGGTCCAGATTGTTCATCCCACTATAAGTAATCTTCCGAAATCAATTTTAGGATTTAAAATAATATTTATGCGCCGACTCTTTTATTTACAACTTTGAAGTGTTGGTAACTGATAATGGTATTAATAATAAAATGAAAGTAAGTTGATTAGGCCCGAGACGTTTAAATGGAGGATAGGATCACCTCATAGTTTAGTTGGTTGTGGATTGAATGTTTGATATAATTGTGATATGATTGCTTTTGGGTGCCGTTGCTATGCCATCCAATAATTGTTTGTCATGCATTTGTGCATCTTATGATGATGTTAATTGAATGGTATATACTGTGTTGTGTTATGCCATGTTTTATGGACTGGGTATTGAGCGATATGCTAGATGCGTGTGTGTATCATGACCCTAAGTCAAGATAGAGCAATATCCCGGTAGAGCATCTTTGGTCATTCAGGAGCGAATAAAAATTTAGTGACGTCCACTGGATTGTCACTAGGCGACAATGGGATTGAACGAGATGACAACGCTCTTGTGCCGACTCCATGGCCCCTTTACTGGTGGGGGTTAGGAGATGCCTGGTGTGACGTCTCCAAATTCTCCTTAAAATAAACACGGGAATCGAGACATCGGGATGTTGATAACACGGGTCACGCACCCCCAACGTCAAGTACTAAGTGTGTGAACACGTGACATACATAAATAAAAGCAGCGGATAAATTAAGTCGATAACTAAGGACCATAATTTTTTAAAGTTATTTTACAAACCAGTTTAACATAAATTCTCCAACAGGAGATTTAATACAGTCATTCGAAATACAAATTATACAAATATATATTTATAAAAAAGGAAAAAATAATTTTTCAAGATAACAATTTATATTAAGAATACTTCAACTGCGGAGTTACCTCCTCGGCTCAGCCTCCACAAAATTTTGCATCCGAAAACTACGATGCCAAAATGGCATCACAGGTAAGTACAACCCAACCAAATTACATAATATGAAATATACTCATGCAACAACAACAATATCACTCATGAACATGATACCATATGCATGAAATTTAAAATTATCTTCCTCAAAATAAATAAAATAACACACGCCAAAATCTCATTTTGGTCCACGATAAAATTTCAATAAAATCATCCATCATTTTCCAGAAAAAAATATCAGAAAATCCAATCATAACGGGTGTTACGTATCGCTGTCCCCGATATGCTATACACACAACACCTATTATAATGGGCGTTATGTATCGCTGTCTCCATTATAACTTATACACACTCATTTCATAGCGGGCGTTACATATCGTCATCCCTGATATGAAATACACACCCAATGACCATAACGGGCGTTACGCATCGTCGTCCCCGTTATGTCATCCACACACTATCAATCATAATGGACGTTATGTATCACCATTCCCATTATAACTTACACACATTTCATAGCAGGCGTACATATCGCCGTCCCCGTTATGAAATACACATATAATGACCATAAAGAGTGTTACGTATTGCCATCACCATAATGTCATTTACACCCACTGATCATAACGGGCGTTACATATTGTCGTCCCCGTTATGACTCAGTCAGAAACCGTTAAAATCTATAAATCCAATAATATTGTTTCTCACTTATAAAACCCTTCAAAAAAATCATTTTAATATACCATAACTCAAGTTTCACATAAAAATTCAAATATCATATATACACATGAATGACCGTGCAATTTCACAATACATATCACCATGTACAAAATATCCAATATTCAATAAACTCAATCAACTAACAAATACCAACATCAACCAACATATAGATGTTAATGAAAAAATATATTTAAATCTTAAAAGTTCGTTTGGAAAGTACTTACAGTGGGTAAAAACCAGATCATTGAGCAAACGTCAGTCCACAGCGTTCACAGCTAGTCACTTTGTACGTTGGGTTAGAGTGTTCGGTTTGACACCAAAATTTAGATAAATATCCATTGGAAGGTGGGGAATCTCATGGAGATGGTGGTGTAGTGGCACAACCACCGGAAGGTGGCAGATTGGGCTCCAAAAGGGTGGAAACCCATTTTTGGGTTTGAGCTTGTACAAGAAAGGTAGGGCCACGAATGGAAGAGCTGAGTTAGGGGAGTGATTTGGCGGCGGCGGTGAGGCTAATGGTGGCCGGACGGCGATGCTAGGTTGCTCAACCCGTGGTTTAAAACCCATTTCGTGGGTTGCTTTGTGTGGAAGGAATGAGGGGCTGTCGGCGGTGGGTTATGCTTGCCGGTGAAGGAGAAGGATGATAGTAGGTCGTCAGTGTCATGGGTGGCCAGTGGTGGCCAGAAAACACATGAATGGGTATTACAATACCCATTCGGGTTTCAGCCCATGGAAGGGAGGTGGAAAGAGGTTCGGGGTGGGATCACTAGGGTAGGCCGGCCTACAGGTGGTGGTCCTAGTGGTGGGGGCGGTGAGAGAGGCTGACCGGCATCGGGGGTGGTGGCTGGGCTTGACAGCCGAACCGAAAACAGAGGGGGGGGGGGAAGCTGCTCATGGGTTTGGGGGGGAACCAGGGGAAATCGGGAAAAAGAAAGGAAAAAAGGAAAAGAAAAAGAAAAAAGAAAAAGGAAAAAGGAAGGGAAAGAAATAAAATCCAATTCCCATCACTTAGATCACAAAAACACTTAAAATCACAACATAAAAATATATGTACATAAAAACCCATTCCAAAACACATTTAATTAAAATAAATAAAACACATCAAATAAAGAAATTAAATTCTAATTATTAAAATAATTACTCACATTAAAATTGATAAGAAAAGTAACGTAAAACTAATATTAACAAATTAATAGCTCAAACAATTATTTTAAACAAATAAAACATAACCGATAATATTATTATAATAAGTTAAGATAATAAACAATAAGAATAAAACAATATGTAAAAATACATGTAAATCTGGAATCTCATATCTGGTCATGGTATGCGCTAGACACGGAGTTGGACATCGCCCATTACGAAGTCACACGCACGCTCGTTACTTGTGGTGTGGTAAAAAGAGCCAAAATATATAGATGATCCCTGGGGGAGGCTATGGTATACACTTAATAAAATAATATGGAATTGTGTGTAGGCCAAAAATTGGGTTTTTGGCGTGGCTGGTAGTTGCGTTCATTTCTAGGAAAGGACGAATGACGTATACAACTAGATGCGATTATTTTTTGGAAAGAACGGCTGGCATATATGTACAAATGTAGTCCTTTTTGGGAAAGGAAAATTCGGTTTTACTTATTTATGTGTAGACTTGTGTTGTGGGCTAAAAATTAGATTTTTGGCATGCATATGTTAATGTGTCCTTTTTCTGGGAAAATAATATATGTGTTAATGTGTCATTTTATGGGAAAATAGTGTATATGTTGAGGTGTCATTTTCTGGAAAAATGATATATGTATTGAGGTGTCCTTTTTTGAAAAATGATGGACTTATGTTTGCATGTATTGTTGTGTACTTGTAGAATGTGTTGGTAGCTTGAATGTATTTTAAACTCTTGACTGTGTTTAGTTGCTTACTTATTGAGATTTACATCTCATGTGGTGTTTCCTATCCACCTGCGATTGCGTTTAATGGAACCGTAGATTTGTTGCTGATGTCGAGTTTGAGTATTGGATTGGCTCCGCCCGAGAAGTGAGGTTTTGAAGTGTTGTAGTTGTGAGCAGTGTTTTAAATACCGTGTCGTACCGGCCAGTACAGCCGGAATTTTCCGTACCGGCCGGTCGGCCGATACAGAAAAATTAAGATTTCGTTTTGGGCCGGTACGGCCGAAAAATATCCGGTACGACCGTACTGGATTTCGGCCTTTGAGGTTTTTTTTTTTTTTTTTACTATATTTTAACCTCAATTTAGACTAAATTAATTACATATATATTTATCTATATAATTTATTTATATACTGACTATTTTTTTGAAATATAATTTATAATTATATTTATATATATAATTTATTTATGTATAAATTATATCGAAACGGTATACGAAACGGTACCGGTATCGAAATATTTCGTTTTAGTGACTTGGCCGGTACCGGTACCGGTACGGTATTCAAAACATTGGTTGTGAGTGAGGATTTGTCTTCATTATATTGGTCAGTTGGGTAATTATAATATATTGTGAGGAGTTTTTATTGGATTATAGATTTTAAATTTTTGGTACTAGAATGTATGCATTTTACTTTCCACTGCGATTATTATATGTACATCTTATGTTTGATGCACACCTTAGAGCATTTATCGATGGGGTATGACCCGTGTGGTCATCATCTGGGTGTCTCGTCTTTCACCTGTTCACACATGGGAGTCGGGAGTGCCATAAATTATATTTTACAATCTTTACACCCTCCCTTAAGATCTAGTTGTTAAAGATGCCAAGTGGTGAATTTCTATTTGTAATTAAAAACTAATAAATTCGTGGATGAAAAATATTTATGTGGTCAGCTTAGGGTATTTTCAACATTTTGGATGAAAAACATAACTTTTCCTTATTCATTTCATATGTCCATTTAGTTGCTGATGAGATTTTTATTTTATGAAATATCACTAAGCAATTCAACAACCTTTCCTTTTCAAGTAGAGTAACTTACACATTATTCTTTTGAGTCTAGACTAATGCAACATCAAAATATGTGCCTATTTTCAAATTCCCATCAATCAAACTCATTGCCACCACGTAATAGAATAAAAGTACTATATTTGGTATAGGAAGTTGGGACTAATTCCAAAATTCTCCCTATTTGCAGAACTTGTTCTCTTCTAGCCAGTGGCAGAGCTAGATATTTGATTTAGGAGGGGTCAACTAAGGTTAAAATAAAATATATAAAAGATTTTTTGTTCTATTTGTATACAATTTTTTATGCGGTATAAAACAATCTAATAGTAAGATCTATAGTAAAAATAAAATACGGTTAATACATCTTATGTATTAAAAAAATATATAATATGTCAAGAACATTTCATTATAATAAAAATATATTAAAAATACATTAGAAATCATTCAACTTATTTTTATTTTTATTTTTATCTATAATAAAAACATATCATCATGTTATTATATTATTTTATTTTACATGATATGTATTTTATTTTTAAATTAGATTAATTTTGTAGAGGGAGATCAAGATAATTTTTAGAGAGGGGCCAACATAAAATAAAATAAATATTATTTTACAAAATCATAAAAGAAATAAACATATATAAGTTAAGATTTTTTTTTCTTTAAGAAAAACATATATTATATTTTTTTTCATATTTTTAGGGTCGGGGTGGGGCCCATGGGGTGGGGGGCATGGCCCGCCTTGCCGCAACATGGCTCTGCCACTGCTTTTAGCTCATGACTTTTAACTCACTAAGAAAATACAAATTCTTTCAAAATGATGGAATTTTTTAAACTTTTGACACAGAATCTGTCCTAAATTTATCTAAAGCATCCACTATTAAAAGTGATCCCACTATTAAATTCTCACGTTTCGCTTTCTTTCTTTATTTCTTTTATTCATTTTTCTTTTTCTTTTTCCTATAACAGGGTTCTTAATGTTTTTTGGTTTTCTTTTCATGCCAAACAGATCCAAATTCATATACATGCATGCCGAATATCTTAATCTTAATCGATCTTCCACATTCCTCCAAACCAACTTGCACTCTCCCTTATGGTTGCTCAAATTGAACTTTTCTAACCTAAAACTTAGTTCCTAAAAGTTAGTGTTGCTAATGCTTAGTTGAAAGTTGTTAATATCCACTTCATTTGCAAATACTTTCTTCCCCATTAGTGACTCTGTTGCCCAGATGACTAGTACAATAGGGGGAGTGAATTGAGTTATATTAAAAAATTAATACCTATAAACCAAATATACAATATAAAATATAAACAAAATATAAAGCAGCAAAAAATATAAAGAATAAGGGTAAGAAGAAGCAAACTCAGTATTTTAACGAGGTTCAGCCCCACTGCCTACGTCTTCGCCTCAAGCTACCCCTCGAGGATCTCAAATTCACTATTCAATCTCATTCAGGTGGAGATAGAAACCTATTATACCTTTGAGCAACACCACTACAAAGAATCCGTGTAGAACACCCTCTATACTTGCAATCACCTCGCACTTGGCGATTCAACTATTTCCTATCTAGAACACCTTCTATACACACAAGAGTTATACGCACCCTCTTACAAACACAAAAGATGATAGTGGGTAGGTTATCAAAATATACTTCTCAATGAGTAAGATAAAAATAATACAATGCAACTTATATCTCTCTCACAATGAACAATGATTAAAGCACAAAACTTAGAGAAGAGAGAATGAGAGTTTTGAAAGAATGATGCAAAACTTAGCAATTGATGTGTAAGCTCTTGTTGTTATTTTTGTAAAACTCAAGTGAGCTATTTATAGGCAAATGAGTCTTCATATTCAAATTTGAAAAGGTTCACATGTCAAATAAGATCACTATTCACTTTTCAAAAGATTCAAATATAAACATCTCTTTTTTATATTTGTCAAAGACAACTCCATTCATTTTTCAAAGAAATCAAACATAATCTTTTACTTTTCATACATGACAAAATGAACATGATTTATCTTTCAAACCAAATCATTTTCTTTTTGCATATGTCAAAAAAATACACAACCACCTTTCAAGATTTTCAAACAAATCATCTATCTTTTGCATATGTCAAAAAAACACACAACCATCTTTCAAGATTTTCAAACAAAATAATCTATTTTTTGCATTTGTCAAAAAAACACACAATCACCCTTCAAGATTTTCAAACAACACATGCACATGTTAAAGATGACAATCAATCATCTTACAAATTCAAATCTTTATGCATATGTGAAAAAATAATAATAATTTTTGAAATTAAAAATTTTAATAAAGTTATGCAAATGTAAAAAATGCAATTTGATACTTTATGAGAAAATATTAATTTTGAACTTTAATCCAATTTCAAATTTTAAAAGATGTACAAAATTACTATTGAGTTTCATTTATAGACTTGTTCTTCTTTTTGCTCATGCTTGATTTCTTTATGTGATTAGCTCTCTTCATGCGTAGACAACTTGAGTTTGAGTCTTAAATTTATTTGTTATCATCAAAATCTAAACGTAGATACGAGATTTGAAATCTTAAATTCTACAAACTCATACTCCATTTACATAAATTAAAGTTCTATAACTTACTTATCTCTACATATTCTTCTTTTTAGATGGACAAAAGTTGGATGAATTTGGGTAATAGATTTGGATCACCTGCATACGTTGAATGTGTTAAGAATTTTCTCACAGTAGCACGAAACCATTCCATGGAAAGTGATCGCATTCGGTGTCCATGCTGTAGATGCTTAAACAATCTCCACTTACCTATATTTGAGGTGGAGTCTCACTTATTTATAAAAAGAGTAAATCCAAACTACACCTAATGAATATTTCATGAAGAGGAGAAAACACTCCTCATCATTGACGACGATCTAGATGGCGATTCTGGGGTTAGAGTTGAAGACAGATTCATTGATGACATGGACCATATGCTAGATGACATACGGGTATGTACATTGGGAGATGCTCCCGAAGACAACACTACATCACCCACCCAACCATCAATACAACAACCATCCCCAAACTCAACGACCAACTACTAGAGGATGTCTGCGTCCTTTGTTCAATGGCTACACAAAATTCTCAAAACTATCATTCGTTGTGAAATTGTTACACATCAAAATACTCGACAGTAATGGCTACACAAAATTCTCAAAACTATCATTCGTTGTGAAATTGTTACACATCAAAATACTCGACAATTGGTTAATAAAATATTTTGATATGCTCCTAAGCCTTCTGTGGTTTACCTTTCTTGATGATGCATTACCACAATCATATTAGGAGGCACGGTCATTGGAGCGAGGTTTGGAATTCAAGTACCATAAATTCATGCATGCTCCAATAACTGTATCTTGTTTAGGAAGGAGAATATCAATCTTAATGAGTGCCCTATATACAAGGCTTTGCAGTTGATTCCAAATACACATGGGTCACGGTTAATCCCTCAGAAAGTGCTTTGACATTTTCTTCTGGAACTAAGATTGTAGCATCTATTTGTGTCCAGAAAGATAGCAAGTCATATGAGATGGCATAAGGAGCAGCAGGTTATCAATGAGAGTTATCTTATGAGACATCTTGCTGATTCTGAGTCCTGGAAGATATTTGATCAATCTCATAATTAGTTTGCACGGGATGCCCACAATCTTAGGCTCGGTCTAGCAAGCAATGACTTCAATCCCTTCAACAATCTAGCTAAATCGTATAGTATTTGGCCAGTGATTTTTGTCCCGTATAACTGGTCGTTATGGTTACACATAAAAGACCAGTTCTTCATGACATCCCTTATTATCTCTAGCCCAAAATTATTAGGGAATGATATTGATGTTTATTTGTAGCCACTGATTGATGAGTTGCTTGAATTGTGGGAATATGGGGTACCTACATATGATGCTTCAACTAAAAAAGTGTTCATACTGCATGCCACCTTATTGTGGATAATCAATGACTTTTCTGCTTATGAAAATCTTTCTGGTTGGTCAACAAAGGGGAAATTGGCTTGTCCCTCCTACAACGCCAACACCGATTCCAATTTATTAAAGTATAGCAGAAAATAGTAGTGTTACATGGGACATCGACATTTCTTACTAACAAATCACATTTGGCGAACCATAGAAGAGTTGTTCAACGGCAGAGATGATCATCGCATACCCCCAAATCTAATTAAAGAAGCAAAACTATTAACTTAACTACAAATGCTTGGGGATGTTCAATTTGACAAATCTTGTAGGAAGAAAAAATGCACTGTAGAAGAGTTGAACTGGACAAAGAAAAGTATTTTCTTCAAGCTACCTTATTGGTCAATACTACGATTTCGACACGATCTAGATATCATGCATGTGGAAAAGAATATGTTCGATAACATATTAGGCATTTTAATGAATATTCCTAACAAAACAAATGATAATATAAATTCTTATTGTGACTTAGAGATCTTAGACTTCAAAAAAGAATTACATGTGAAGCGTGCAGGTGGATGTGTTATAATGACACATGCATTGTACACATTACATGGAAAGGAAATGAATAAATGAGCCAAGAATTAGAATGATATGAATAGGCAGAGGCTGCCATAGAGCAGAGCAAGCATAGGACATTACTGTGGGAATTAAACATTCCCAACCAGTTTGAGAAATCATTAGAATCTTATATTAGTTTAATATTAGTTTAATGAGAAATGCTTACCATCGATTGGGCTGATAAGCTTATATATACAGCCCACCAATGATAAAGCGCCACATCACCTTTTAAACATTAACTACAATGAAACTGTCCACATTGAATCCAGCTTTTGGTCTAGGTACAAATCCGAACTACATCTGGGATTCTTCTTCGAGCTGCATCTCATAGCACGATCTCCTCAATCAACGTTTACTCATTGACGCCGACAACTGTTCCAAGTCCCGACTGCTACATTTTCGACGCCGGCCGTCATTCTGACAGTTACAGTTCCAACATTAACCAATCTCACAAATTCTTCCACTGTGCGATTTTTCATCCCTAAAATCATCCCATCCTTAAAAAATCGTGCGATTTCTCATGTAAAATCAGTTAAACAAAACCTGGGAAGAAATAATGTAAGTAATTTTTCAAATAAATATGTTTAATGAGCTCTTCAAAAATTTAATTCATTTGTTCTTAACTCTGGAAATAGGGTGATGCTGAATATGTTTGTTAAGGCCTGAGATCTATGGGAAGCTAGCATCTTTGTCATTTTGTTGGAATAGAATAAAAGTTGTTAGCTTATTTTGTTTGTTTCTTTAGTTTTATTGCAGGCCTGATGCCCATTACTATAAGGTTGAAAATGGCTCATCAATAATACTATCTTTAATATTTTTATTTGGCTAAATTTAACTTCTGAAGGAAAGGGACTCTCAAAGAATCCCTTGGTTATTCATCTCTATTTCTCCATTTTCATACCTGCAACACTCTTACATTTTAGGTTAACAATTTCCATTTCTATACAAACCATCTCTTACACCCTAAAAACCTGCCATACTCATAAATCATTTCCATATTTTACATTCAGTATAAGCAAACCCATAACAAGTTGGTATCAGAAATCGTACGATCCATGGCTGAAAATACTCGCAGGTAGCAACAAGAACAAATCCAACCTCAAGTGGAAGCTAACACAGCAAGCATCTAGCAGATTCAAGAGAGCATTACACAACTCAATGATGTGTTGCGCACATTCATGGCCAACCAACAATCCCCACCACCACCACCACCTCCTCCTCTTCCACTGAATCATCACAATGACCTGGAAATTGAAGTGTATTAGGACAAAAGAAACAACAATAAAGGTATCAAAATAGATTTTCCTCATTTTAATGTTGAAAACCGTTCTGATGGATTTTTAAAGCTAATCACTATTTTGACTACCACCAAACAACACCTACACAGAAACTTTTTATGGCCTCTTTTCACATGAATTGTGAGGCCTTATCTTGGTATCAGTCTGTCCAAGATAGTGATCAATTTACAACTTGGGATGAGATGACAAGGGTTTTACAAACACACTTTGGTCTTATGGCGTATGATGACTATATGGAGGCCTTAATACGCCTTAAACAGACCTCTTTAGTAGTCCCTTACCAGGGAAGTTTTGAGTCCATGTGTAATTGGGTTCAAGGAATATCTGAGGCTCATAAGCTTAGTTGTTTCTTAAGTGGACTTAAAGATGACATTCACCTTCCTGTTAGAATGCTTAATCCTATTAATCTAAATGTTATGTTTGGGTTGGCAAAAATGCAAGAGGAGTATGTTTTCAACTCTAGGAGAGCTTGAAAACCTTCAAATGAACAGTTTCAATATTCTTCAAAGAATATTCTTGGGTTGAGTTTAGAAAGACACTAGCTCCTCTTAAGAAGGTTTATTCTTCTAACATAGATGAGAAACGTCATAAGGGACTTTGTTTTCATTATGAGGAGAAATGGAACCCTTTATATGTGTGCAAAAATCCTAAAGTTTATTTGTTACAATCGGTGGAGGACACAGCCAGTGAGGAAATATTTTTTTATTCAAAGGAAAGTGATGAAACTATCAGTTCTAATTGTGAAAAAGAATCAAAAATTTCTATTCATGCTATCACAGGAACCCTAAAGCCTAATACGCAACTTTTGGAAGGTCGAACCCAAGGCATACCAGTGGTAATCCTAGTTGACTCAGGAAGTACTCACAACTTTCTTGAGCCATCTATTGCTGCCAAGACTCAGCTACCATTATTTACAAGTTACACATTAGCTGTCAAAATTGCTAATGGCGGGATGATTCACAGCACAGGGTATTGCTCTCAAATGGAATTTGTGGTGCAAGGTATCAAGTTCTCTACTCCCTTTTATATGCTTAATCTTGGTGGTTGTGATGTTGTTTTGGGAACTGAATGGCTGAAAACTTTGGGTCCGATTGTTTGTGATTTTGCTAAACTGGAAATGTCATTTTCTTGGGCTGGTTCTGACATAAGGCTTTTTGGTTTACCTCTAAGTGGTGTTTCTTTTGAGGGCAGCCTTAAGATGTTGTTGAATGAGGTGTCAAAGGTTAGGGTCTATTATTGCAAATGGTTTCTAATGGAGCATATATGGTTTAGCCTGAACTTCCAGTTGAATTGGTTGTTATTGGATAGATTTTCTGTGGTTTTTGAGGAACCTAGGGGATTGCCACCCCCAAGGTCACATGATCGTAGGATTCAGCTTAAAACTGGTTCCCAACTTGTGTCTTCAAGGCCCTATTGTTATCCTCACTTTCAAAAATCTGAAATTGAGAAGTTTCGTTCTCATCCTAAATCCTTTTAGTTCATAAAGCCGATGGAAGTTGGCAACTTGTGTAGATTACCGTGCTTTGAATTACCAAACCATTAAGGATAAATTTCCAATATCGATAATTGACGAGTTGTTGGATGAATTGTTTGTAGCAGTATTCTCCAAATTAGACTTGCAATCTGGTTACCATCAGATTCATGTCCAGCCTAGTGATGTTGACAAAACAGCTTTTCGCACTCAAGAAGGACACTACAAATTTCTCATAATGTCCTTTGGATTGACAAATGTACCAGCCACTTTCCAGGGACTGATGAATGATATTTTTAAACCATTTTTAAGGCATTTTGTGCTAGTATTCTTCGATGATACATTGGTTTACAGCAAGTCATGGTCTGATCGCTTATTTCATTTACAATTGGTGCTTGAGGTGTTGCAACAAAATCAATTGTATGCTAAGCGATCTAAATGTACTTTTGGAGTTGAAGAGGCTAATTACTTGGGCCATGTCATTTTGGCTAAGGCGGTCCAAAATGATTCTTCTAGATTCAAGCTATGTTGGATTGGCCTAAATCAAAAAATCTAAAGTCTTTGAGAGGTTTTTTGGGGTTAACAGGGTATTACCGAAAATTTATCCGGAATTATAGTGGTATAGCAGCCCCATTAACAGCATTTTTAAAGAAGAATGCCTTTATATGGAACCCGAAAACGGAGTAGTCCTTTGAACAGCTTAAACAAGCTATTTCCAACACCCCAGTGTTATGTTTACCTAACTTCTTTAAGCACTTTGTGATTGAATATGATACAAGTGGTGTGGGTGTAGGCACTGTGTTAATGCAAGAGGGATGACCTATTGCCTACATGAGTAAGGCCCTAAAAGGCAAGTTATTGTTGTTGTCGACTTATGAAAAAGATCTATTTGCACTAGCGCCTGCAGTGCAACATTGGCGACCATATTTGTTGGGTCCATCCTTTGTTGTTAAGACTGACCAGCAAGTCTTGAAATTCTTATTAGAGCAAAAAGTTGGGACTGTACCGCAGCAAAAGTGGATTACTAAGCTTATGGGCTATGACTTTGTGATCCGATTTAAAAGTGGCAAAGAAAATAAAGTAGCTAATGCTCTATCAATAGTGGTTGATTGGAAATGTAGTTTTAGAGGGATGTTTAGCCCTAATAACATTCCCTACAGTTGACTGGGTTACTGAATTGAGGACCAGTTATAATGCCTCAGACGAAATGGTTGATCTACTGGACAAATTGGAGAGCAACATTTCAGTTCCTCCTAGGTATTCTCTTTAGCAAGGTTTAATTTTGAGAAGAGGAAGAATGGTCCTAGTAGCAGATTATGCCTTTAAAAACAAAGTCCTAGACTACTTGCATATGGATCCTCAAGAAAGTCATACTATGTTTTTAAAGAATTTTACTGGAAAGGCATGAAGCGAGACATCAAGAACAAGGTGCGGGAGTGTGAGATTTGTCAAGTGAACAAGCATGAAACAATAGCAACCCCAAGTCTATTGCAACCTCTACCAGTTCCCTCTCAAGCTTGGGTGGATATTTCGCTAGATTTCGTTGAAGGTTTACTCTCCTCTCATGGATTTAATGTCATCTTAGTAATAGTGGACCGCTACACTAAGTATGACCATTTCATTCTTTTGGCTCATCTTTATGCAGCGTAGGGAGTGGCTCAAGCCTTTTTGGACAACGTCTTTAAATTGCATGGACTTCCTAAGTCTATCATTTCTGACTGTCACCCAGTGTTTTTAAGTTCTTTTTGGAAGAACTTGTTTGTTTTGTAGGGTTCTACTCTATGTTTCTCCTCAACCTATAATTCTCAGTCTGGTTGCCAGACTAAGGCACTCAACAAGTGTTTGGAGACATACTTGGTGCTACACAAGTGACAAATCTAAGCAGTGGAGCAAATGGCTATCCCTAGCTGAATGGAGTTAAAACAGTTCTTACTACACATCCACAAAGATCTCGCCCTTTAAAGCTCTTTACAGTTATCATCCCCCGCAATTGCTGACTTATGTTCTGGGAACCTCATCAACAGATGCAGTGGACCAAATCCTACACACCAAGCAACAAATTTCACAATTCTTAAAGTCAAATCTTGAATGGGCTCAACAAAGGATAAAGCACTTCGCAAATCGATGGAGAACGGAACGAGTTTTTGAAGTAGATGATTGGGTGTACTTACAATTACAACCCTATCGGCAAAACTCGATGGTACGTCGCCGTAATCTAAAATTAGTAGCAAGGTTTTTGGACCCTTCAAAATTATGCAAAAGCTGGGTACCATAGCATATCATCTCGATCTGCCATCATCTTCCCGCATACACCCGGTGTTTCACGTTTCCTCTTTTAAATGAAAGCTTGGAGCTCGCATACAACCCATACCGACACTATCTTTGGCAGATCAAGAAAGCAATCTTCAGTCAGAATCGAAGAAGGTCTTGGATCATTTTTTGAAGAAACTAGGTCAAAGAGCAGTGACCTAGGTCCTCATTAAATGATCAGGAGCTTCATCAGAGAACAACACTTGAGAAATTCTTCAAAATCTGCAAGAGCGTTTTCCCCACCCATTGGACAAGGTCCTTTAAGAGAGGAGATTGTTATAGCCTGAGATTTTTGGGGAAGAAGGGTCTCAAAGTGGGCAGAGGAGGAACCTGGAAGTGAAGTGAAAGTGATGTAGTTTGGTCAGGTGTAGTTAATAAATGGAAATCAAAACGCAGCGTTGAGTACTAGGGACTTACAGTGCTGTTTGGGGACTTTTGGTTAAGTTATGCATTTTCATTCCAAGTGAAGTGCAGCATTTCATAGTTGGGTATTTCAGTTTGAAGCGGTGTCATTTTTCTACCATTGCAGAGAGTTATTTCAACGTAATGGGAAGCTGGTGTCATTGTCTTTTTGTTGGAATAGAATAAAAGTTGTTAGCTTATTTTGCTGGTTTCTTTAGCTTTATTGTAAGGCTTGACTCCCATTACCATAAGGGTAAAAATGGCTCATCAATAGTACTATCTGGAATATTTCTATTTGGCTGAATTTAACTTTTAGAGGAAAGGGACCTGATGAGTGCACAAAAATGCACTCTAAATACTCTATTTAAATACTAAAAGAAATGAGAAAATAATGGATATAACTCCTGTTATTAAAATTAATGGTCATTTATCTTGAAATAGATATAAGCATGATTTAATATATTGATGAGAATATAAAATGCCATATTTTCCTCTCTTATTGTTTAATACTTTATTCTTATTTGATGCATAACTATACTCATTATTCTTATATTTTGATTTAGGACACAAATGGAGACATTAGGAGCAAATGAAGATAATTGCGGAATTTTAGACAGTTCTGACATCTTTTCGTAATATGGGCATAACTCTCTCATCCAATTTTCGATTGAGCTGATTCAAGATGATCTAGAACCGAAAGAGAAATATCTAGAACTTTTGTGTTTTATGTTTGAAGAGATATCCACTCAATCTAAGACAACATCGACCATCAAGTGGACGCACCTGCACTTGACGTTCCTGGATATTTTTCAGCCACTTGCATCAAATCCAAATGTTATCATAATATTTTCCAGCAAGCACTCCTACACCAACTTGGAAATTCAATGATCAATTCATATGCAAGATGAAGTGCACTCAAGTTTCTTGTAGACAAATTATTTGACCACAAGATATTAAGTCATACAAGACAACTAATGGATAGAGAAGCAAAATTGAAATACTCAACCTACAAGCAAAATCCAGCTCATGCATGGTGGGAAAACAAATGATCAAAATGACAACTCACAAATCACTTGGATTCAAGAATGGCACATGGCAAAACAAGTTGAAATTGTGATGATTTTGTCATGACAACTTGCATGAAGGATGTTTATAAATAGAAGGGAGGGGTGTGTGTTCTAAGAAAATGCTTAGTGTGGGAGGATGTTTTGGAAGAGCCATTATTTTGAGAGCTTGAGAAAAGAAAAGAAAAACCAAAGAAGAGAGAAGAAAATAATGGTTGGCTTTTCCATATTATCCCTTGGAGAATTTTTGTTGCATATTTTCAATATGTGTAACTAAATTCTCAAGGAGGGCTAGGGATGAACTTGTGTGTGTGATGATATTTGTAATTTATTTTTGATTCATGTATTTGGTCTTTAAATATTAAAACTCTTTTGTTCCATTATTCTCAATTTATTTGTGATGTTTTTTCATCTTCAAATAATTATAGAATCTATTTCGTTTATAGATTCAGTCATGCTTTTTCTATTGAGTGAATTAGTTCTATAATTATGTTTGGAGCAATTGATTGTCTATATTGATTTAATTCTCTGCTGCAATATCGCCTCTTGGGTATATTGTCGTCGTTGGATTTTCTCAATGTCGATAACAATTTATGAGAGTTAAGGGCGAAGAATAATTTTTCAAAGAGTTATATTTGATTTAAATTTTGATTATTAATGTTATATCTTCCGATTAAGAATTTGGACATAGAATTCTTAATTGAGTTATCAATGAATTAAGAATAAATTTGAATACCACAAATACACAAGGAATTCCCTACGCTATACTTTTCGTCTCATTTTTTATATTTTTCAAATTACTCATTTAGTTTTAATTTACATCATACTCTAAAATTTACTTATCACACTCATTTAATCTTTTTGTTAATTTCATTATTATTCTTCAATTTCTCAATCCATCTCCTTGTGGAATCGACACCCCAAATCTATACTGCAAACGACCGCGTTATTCTTTGGGCGTAATTAAATTTTGGCGCCGTTGCCGGGGAGACGGTAGAAGAATTTGTAGTTTTTTTTAGTAGTTTGTAAAAAAAAAGAAAAAAAAAAGAGAGCGGTAAGTTCGTTCATTTTCTTTTTAACTTTCTGCATCTTTATTTTATTTTACTTTTCTTTTCGTAATTATTTTTTTCAATATTACGGGTTTTTTTACTTTGCATGCGCAGGTACAAAGATGCTTTTGGACGGTTTGCTAATAGACCTGTGCTAGAATCAGATTCAGAATTTAATTTTTCTAATCGCTTGTTTGATAATTCTTCCAATTCTGACGCGATGAGTGAACACGTAGACCAACCTGTTAAAACCCTCCAAGATTATCTTCATCCTGCACGAACAGCCACACCATCCTGTATTATGTTCTCACCTAATGTTCGTCACGTAGATTTCAAAATAGGAATGATACAATTACTTCCGACTTTTCATGGTCTAGAAAATGAAAACCCCTATGTTCATATTAGGGAATTTGAGGAAGTAGTTGCAACATTCCACAGTCAAAATACCACTGACGACATGGTAAGGCTAAAGTTCTTTCCTTTTTCTTTGAAAGATAAAGCTAAGAGTTGGTTGTACTCACTAAGACCACGGTCTATTGGAACATGGAGTGAGATGACTCAAGTGTTTTTCAATAAATACTTTCCCCAACATAAGACTAATGCTTTAAAAAGACAAATCTCTACCTTTGCACAAAAGGATAGTGAGACTTTGTACTAGTCTTGGGAAAGATTTAAAGAATTACTGAGTATGTGTCCCCACCATGGATATGAGAATTGGCGCTTAGTGAGTTATTTTTATGAAGGGCTTACGCCTAGGGAACGTCAATTCGTGGAAATGATGTGCAATGGAGAATTTTTACAGAAAAATCCTGATGAGGCCATAGAGTATCTCAATGAGCTTGCTGAAAAAGCTCATACTTGGATTGAACCTAGTGCTACTGATAGCACAAACAGGTCACGACCTACAGGAAACCCGAGTGGTGGTATTTACCATCTAAGGGAAGAGGATAAGCTTAAGGTTAAGGTTGAAATGCTCACCAGAGAATTAGAGTTATTGAAAACGAAAAACTCAAAGCCAACACACATGGCTAATCATGCAGACTATTTTGAACCATGTGTTGTATGTGGTGGGGTAGATCATCATGCCCAAGACTGTCCTACACATGCTAACATGAGAGGATGGCGTAATCATCCCAACTTCAGCTGGAAGTCTGAAAACCAACAGCTTGCACAGCCTGCACAACCTTCTAGATCATATTCTGCACCATACCATGCATCTCAATCTTCTAGAAATTCTTTAGAAGACACTTTGCATGCATTTATTGAAGTACAGGGTAAGACTAACCAAAAATTTGAGTCTTTAATTATGCAGGTTGTTGAAGAACAAAAGGAGATAAAGAGCCAGATATCTAAAATAACGAGTTTCTTGAGTGTAAATGAGCAAGGTAAGCTCCCTTCTCAAGCTCAGTCTGTACCTCATGGTTAACATATGGCACAAGAAACTGTGAAGAATCACGAGTGCCAACAGATATATATGATTGACTCACTCATAGACAAGGAAGTTTTCATAACTCATGATTCCGATCCCCTTGAGAATTTTATGGTTGATTTTGAGTTTAATCCTATCAGTGATTCGTCTGATGTAGCTAATATTTGTACAATTTTTGACAATACTCAAGATTATAGCACACAGGCTTGGCAACCGAAGTTTGAGGAGTTTCTTGAGAAAAATGAAAAATAAATTCCTTCAAGTGGGCAAGTAACCAAAGTTAATCTTAAACCTTGCCACCTACCTGTGAAGTTCGAGCACCGAGTTTATTGGGCAAATAAGCGTTTCGTTTTTGACCCAGGAGGAATAGTTCAAGAAGTGGAAGATAGTCCGGTTGTAAACTTGGTCTACCAACTTTGACCACAGCATGCAACAATAATTATTATTATTATAATTATTATCATCATCATCATTATTATTATTATTATCATCTTATTTGTTTTGTTTTGTTTTTATTTACTACTGTTTTCTTTATTTTTGTTTGCAGGATAGTATCATTTTGTCATTTCAGATCACTACTTTTGACGCTTAGCGAGCTATCTACATCACACATCAGGTGTATCCTACCCTTTTTAGTTACTCCCCATTCAATTTTGATTCTTAAACATTGAGGACAATATTTCATTTAAGTTGGGGGGTGGAAATACAAATCTATTATTTAAACTCTGTGGCATATTTTAATCAATATATAAAAAATTGCCAATTTTTTTTCACACAGGCATCTTTTCACACATGATACTCATGCTCATTCATAACCATCTTGGTAAATTCAACAAACCCATTTTAAATCATTTTGCTAAAACATCCACAGAGCCATTTATGCACTTCTCCAAACTTTGTGGTAATATGGTGATTTGACACATATAACTAAAGAATTATTTTGCTCAAGTATTCGTATGAATTTTGTGAGAATTGAGAGCTTACAAATACAGAAATTGTGATAAGTATCCATTGATCTGTTGAATTTGACACTTCTTTTGAGAATATCATTACATGGTTTGTGGTAAGATGGTGGATATACTTGGGATATGACGAAAGTCAACTTAGGATTAACGTTTGAGCCTTTCAATCTGAGCCTTTTCATCATAGATCCCTAGCAGCCAATTTTGAGCCAATATACACATATGACCTTTTCTTTTCATATCTACATTATCCATACCTCTCCACATTGGAGTATAGCTTATACACTATATTTTCCTACCATTTTACTTCCAAGTGTGTACTAGGTGTGAAATTATCATTTAAAAAAAAAAGAAAAAAGAAAGAAAAAAGAAAAAAGAAAAAAAGAAAACCATGACAAAAATAGCATGGTGCTAGATGTGTCCATCAAATTATTTATGAAAGAGTTCATCAAATTGCGAAGACACCAATGGCAAAAGAAGATGGAAAAGTATACTTAGTCAAAAATCTAAAAAATTGAAAAGTACATCAAAAGGAAAGCATAGTCTACTGAAAAATTTAACAGATTCTCTTTTGTGTATACTTGGAAGTTTTTGAAATCTCTTCACCTTTTCTTCTTATGAACCCCAACCCTAAGCCACATTACAACCCTTTGTGTTGATTTTTCCGATCCTAAGTATGCTTGTGGAAAGAATGGTGGAAATCTCATTTGTTAGTATTCCTATCATAAGATCAATGTTTACTTGTTACTTATATATAATTGGCTAAATTTTCATGAGAGTAAATGTACACCTTTGTCAACTCCATAGAGAGAACCCATACATGAAACACTTCTATACCTGTGAGTTATGGAGTTGAACCTTTTTGCTTAAGATATTCTAATGTTGCATGTGTCGAAATCTCTGATTTGATAAAAATAGTTTGGAACACATACACACTCTGTGGATTGCTATATTTGAATTACTTGTGAAAGGGTTATTGAATTTCTGAGATTGTTTTGATATGTAAATTTGAAAAATGTGTCTTGATGGCCCCTATGTGTGATTTTCTTTGGTCTTTCTCATCATTTTGCATGAAAATTGCTACGGACTAGCAATGAGTAAGTTGGGGGGTGTGATGAGTGCACAAAAATGCACTCTAAATACTCTATTTAAATACTAAAAGAAATGAGAAAATAATGGATATAACTCATGTTATTAAAATTAATGGTCATTTATCTTGAAATAGATATAAGCATGATTTAATATATTGATGAGAATATAAAATGCCATATTTTCCTCTCTTAATGTTTAATACTTTATTCTTATTTGATGCCTAACTATACTCATTATTCTTATATTTTGATTTAGGACACAAATGGAGACATTAGGAGCAAATGAAGATAATTGCGGAATTTTAGACAGTTCTGGCATCTTTTCGTAATATGGGCATAACTCTCTCATCCAATCTCCGATTGAGCTGATTCAAGATGATCTAGAACCGCAAGAGAAATATCTAGAACTTTTGTGTTTTATGTTTGAAGAGATATCCACTCAATCTAAGACAACATCGACCATCAAGTGGACGCACCTGCACTTGACGTTCCTGGATATTTTTCAGCCACTTGCATCAAATCCAAATGTTATCATAATATTTTCCAGCAAGCACTCCTACACCAACTTGGAAATTCAATGATCAATTCATATGCAAGATGAAGTGCACTCAAGTTTCTTGTAGACAAATTATTTGACCACAAGATATTAAGTCATACAAGACAACTAATGGATAGAGAAGCAAAATTGAAACACTCAACCTACAAGCAAAATCCAGCTCATGCATGGTGGGAAAATAAATGATCAAAATGACAACTCACAAATCACTTGGATTCAAGAATGGCACATGGCAAAACAAGTTGAAATTGTGATGATTTTGTCATGACAACTTGCATGAAGGATGTTTATAAATAGAAGGGAGGGGTGTGTGTTCTAAGAAAATGCTTAGTGTGGGAGGATGTTTTGGAAGAGCCATTATTTTGAGAGCTTGAGAAAAGAAAAGAAAAACCAAAGAAGAGAGAAGAAAATAATGGTTGGCTCTTCCATATTATCCCTTGGAGAATTTTTGTTGCATATTTTCAATATGTGTAACTAAATTCTCAAGGAGGGCTAGGGATGAACTTGTGTGTGTGATGATATTTGTAATTTATTTTTGATTCATGTATTTGGTCTTTAAATATTAAAACTCTTTTGTTCCATTATTCTCAATTTATTTGTGATGTTTTTTCATCTTCAAATAATTATAGAATCTATTTCATTTATAGATTCAGTCATGCTTTTTCTATTGAGTGAATTAGTTCTATAATTATGTTTGGAGCAATTGATTGTCTATATTGATTTAATTCTCTGCTGCAATATCGCCTCTTGGGTATATTGTCGTCGTTAGATTTTCTCAATGTCGATAACAATTTATGAGAGTTAAGGGCGAAGAATAATTTTTCAAAGAGTTATATTTGATTTAAATTTTGATTATTAATGTTATATCTTCCGATTAAGAATTTGGACATAGAATTCTTAATTGAGTTATCAATGAATTAAGAATAAATTTGAATACCACAAATACACAAGGAATTCCCTACGCTCTACTTTTCGTCTCATTTTTTTTATTTTTCAAATTACTCATTTAGTTTTAATTTACATCATACTCTAAAATTTACTTATCACACTCATTTAATCTTTTTGTTAATTTCGTTATTGTTCTTCAATTTCTCAATCCATCTCCCTGTGGAATCGACACCCCAAACCTATACTGCAAACGACCGCGTTATTCTTTGGGCATAATCAGGACCCTCAAAGAATCCCTTGATTATTCATCTCTATTTCTCCATTTTCATATCAGCAACACTTTCATTTCAACTTTACAGTTTCCATTTCCATACAAACCATCTCTTACACCCTAAAAACCTGTCATACTTATAATACATTTCCATATTTTACATTCAATATAAGCAAACCCATAACAATGTTCGTTTGGTGTTGTTCTTAATTCGTTTGTTCTTTTAGAATTAGTTTTGTAAAATAGTGGATTTAAGGAGATTTTCTTTAAAAAAAACATAAATGAAAGAGAGAAAGATTCTCATATTTGTTGGAGAAAGCACGATGGAGAAAGCGAGGGGAGGGGAAGGGAGAGGAGGGGGGTGCGATGGGGGAGGGGGAGGGGGTTCAGCTTCTCATAGATGAATTCTCGAGTTGAATTCTCTACCTCACAAATGTATCTCTTAGACGATGTGCAGAGTACATGGCGTAATCACATTGGTGGGCTACTTTTTTACAATTAAAAGTCGGACAAGCTGTAAGGTTTTTCCTAGTTTAATACCCCAAAAAGTGTAGGATTGCTCAGCAGAACACACTCAAAGTTCGCACGGCCTACAATGAAAATATGAAATAATCAAATAAGAGTGTATACAAGCTTCACCAGGCTAGTTCAGAAGGTAATTAAAAGGCAATACTAGATTTTAGTAAAGTACTTGGTCAAAGAAATATCAGCATTAATCACTTTTGTTTGTTCAGAACATTAGTATTGGTCTCATCAAAATAAATCATCAAAATTTGATGAAAAGTACAAGTTTAATGAGAAGCCAATACAAAAGTATCCCACATTAAAATCATCAAAAATGTATTTGTCATATTTGATCAAAAATTTGATGATTTACTATTCAAAAGCCAAACCAAAAGTACTTTTGAATTATTTTCTCCACTTTCTTTTCATAATTTTTAATCAAAATGACAAAAGCATTTTTTATGAGTCCAATGTGGGAATTTTTGGTATTGGCTTCTCATTAAACTTATATTTTTCATCAAATTTTGATGATTTATTTTGATAAGACCAATGCTAATGCTCTCAAGTGGTTTGCTTTATAACTTAAGTAATCGATTTGATAATCTTCTCCCACATGCAAGTTTGATGAGACAGATCAAGAACTTGAAAATCTTTCCTTTCGTTTTCTTTTTGTTGGAAGTGCTTCATGTAGAAGCTGGTAAATCGATCACATACATATATATAATCCCGTATTTTTTTTATATGTAATGTCATGCATGCATTCAACCACACAGCGATTATACCATAAAGCAAGCTAGCTTGATATGCGTGACAAAGAGGTGCAAAGGTAGGTTTAGAACATTGAACACTATCCCCCCCCCCCCCCACCCCAACCCACCAAAAAATCATCCTTCTCTCTCAAAACCCTAGAAGCAAATTAGGGTTTTTGCACCGTCAGGGGTGGGAGCTTTGGCTCCTTCCCCCCTCCCTTTTTCCCCTTTTCTTCCCCCATCCTTTCACCCCTCCTTTCATCTTAGTTTTCTTTTGCTTTTTTTTCGGCCATCTGCGAGTATTTCTCTTCCTCTCGCCCCTTCTTTTTCTTCTTTTCTTTGTCATGGTTTCTTTTCTTCTTTATTTTCTTTTTCAGGCACACCGGCATTGGCTTGTTTTGACTCTTAAGCTTGGAAATGAATGGCGATAATGGCGGACGAGACGTTGATGGTGGAAAATAGAGATGCTCGACTAGCAAATGGTGTTGTCCATAGTCCTCTGGCTATTGGAGCCCCCAACACACCTCTCCGTAGGCCTCACAAGGCGCCGACCTCTCAGTCAAGGGTGAAACCTTGCAGGATGGAGTGGCACATGAGTTGCACGCGCAACTCGCAGAGAAAATATTCATCTTCCACGCACCACCTCCTGGGGCTGTTTCTGCTGGCACGCACGGTTCCCCGAGGCCCAAGATTACCGGTCATTGCGAGATCGACCACCAGCTTACCTCCAGAGGAGGCGCGTGTACTGAACGTGTCGTGCACAGCCGAGACTTGAGTTTTTTAGGTGTTTGTTTAATTTTCTCCAAGGTTGAAAAGTAAATCTATATCTCCAAGATATAATTCAATTTTTCCATGTTATATGCTTTCAGGTTTTGTGTTTTATTTAGTTTAATAAAAGTTTAGTCTCTAAGACATTTTGTCCATAGAGTGTGTCTCTTAGTTCGTTTTAGAACGGAGTGTAGGGTTGGTGGGTTTGGTTGTTTGTAGGATTGAGACTCTGATTTGAATAGAATGGGTTATCTTTCAAACTATGTTCTGGAGAGGTTGTACAGCTAGGATTAGATCATGTCAGTCACTTGTAATATATTGAAGAGCTACAAATCATCGTTAATTGATTTATATTATATGTTTCAAGTCTAATTATAATGATCAATATTAATGAATGCAATTTATTTAAAAAAACGCTTTATTTGTATTGCAATTTAAAAGTATTTTTAAAAGTATATATATATAGATATATATTCCAACTATTTATAACAACCTCTTTTCATGATTTGACACAAATATCAGTACTGATACATATGACGTTGCAGTCAAAGCATGCATACAATTTTAGTATGCATATTTTTTTATCATTATTCTTTTTTTTTAACATATTTAAATCTTTTTAAAAAAATATTAAAAAAAGTAATACTACATTGAGTCAATTTTAGAAAATCAAGAAAAAATCGACTTTAATTTAAAAAAAACAATTTTTTCATTTTCAATCTTGTTTACAATTTTTATAAATAAAAAAATAAATAAAATTAACTCATTAAAATTAACTCTCTCCCAACTTTAAACAGACTCTATCTAAAATTATTCAATCAAATATGAGATTTTGAGAAATATATATTAAAAACGATGAAACTCATGATCTTCTTCCTATAAAGCAAGATAAATTAATCAAAAGTAGGAAAAACTTTCTTTTGTTATGAAATTAAAGACGGAAACTACTATTGCAAAAAAGAAATAAGAAACTCTCTCTCTGAAACTCTTAAGAACTGAAACTTTCTTTCTCTCTCTATATTTTCTTATGAATTTTATTACAACTGAAACCCCTATTTATAGGCTTTGAAGTTACTATGCAAGTCACTATGCAAATCACTATGCAAAATTTAAAATAATAGTGGTCGGATCATTTACATAATTTTAGTGGTAGGACAGGCGGCGGTAGCCGTCCCTCCACTTACTATATAATTCATTACACTCCCCCTTGAATGACCACCCATAAAGAATCTGCCTTGTTAAAACCTTGCCAAGTAAAAACCCAGTGGGAAGAAAAACCAATGGCGAAGGAAAAATAGTACAATCTTCTTATGTATCCATGAGTGCTTTAAGATTGCCTCATTAAAACTTTGCAGAGGAAAACCCAGTGGGACAAAACCTCAGCGAAGGAAAAAGAGTACAATCAGCACATTTACTCTCCCTGAAAAGTGCATGACAAAATATTTTTGAATCTTCGCATTCTAATGTTATACACAATCTTCTTGAATGTGGAAGTTGGTAACGCCTTTGTGAATAAATATGCCAGATTATCACTAGATCGTATCTGCTTGAGATCAATTTCACATTTCTCTTGAAATTCATGAGTATAAAAGAATTTAGGTAAAATATGTTTGGTTCTGTCACCTTTGATATATCCTCCTCTGATTTGAGTGATACAAGCAGTATTATTTTCATATAAAATTGTTGGGCTGTTATTGATCATGGGAAGTCCACACTTTTTCTAGATATGTTGAATAACTGATTTTAGCCAAATACACTCTCGACTTGTTTCATGAATAGCAATGATCTCTGAGTGATTTGAAGAAGTAGCAGATAGTGTCTGCTTAACAGATCTCCATGATATAGCAGTATCTACATAAGTAAAAAATATCCAGTTTGAGATCTACCTTTGTGTGGATCTGAAAGATAACCTGCATCTGCATACCCAATCAATTGTGGACTTGATCCACGTTGATAAAATAATTCCATATCAACCGTACCATGAAGGTAACGAAAGACATGTTTAATGCCATTCCAATACCTTCGAGTTGGTGCAAAACTATATCTTGCAAGCAGATTAACTGAGAATGTAATATCTGTTCGAGTGCAATTTGCAAGATATATCAAAGCTCCAATTGCACTGAGATATGGTACTTCAAGACGAAGAATTTCTTCATCGTCATCACAAGGACGGAATGGATCATTCTTCACATCAAGTGTTCGAACAATCATTGGAATACTCAGGGGATGAGATTTATCCATATAAAAATGTTTTCGGACTTTCTCAGTATACATGGACTGATGAATAAAAATTTCATTTGGCAAGTGCTCGAGCTGCAGGCCGAGACAAAGTTTTGTTTTGCCAAGATCTTTCATTTCAAATTCATTCTCTAAATATATAGCGGTTTTTGAGATCTTTTCAAAAGTTAGCACAATATTTAAATCATCAACATAAACCGCAATAATGATAAATCCGAATTCTGATTTCTTAATAAAAATACATGGGCATATAAAATTATTCTCAAATCCTTCTTTTAATAAATATTCGCTTAAGCGATTATACCACATGCGTCCGGATTGTTTCAACCCATATAAAGATCTTTATAGTCTGATTGAGTACATATTTCTAGATGTACTTGTAGATGCTTCAGGCATCTTATATCTTTCAGGGATTTTCATATATATGTCATGGTCTAAGGATCCATATAAATATGCAGTGATCACATCCATCAACCGCATTTCTAATCTTTTTGTAACAACCAGACTAATCAAAAATCTAAATGTGATTACATCCATAACGAGAGAGTATGTTTCTTCATAATCAATCTCGGGTTTATGCAGGAAACCTTGTGCGACAAGCCGTGCTTTGTACCGCACAATTTCATTTTTCTCATTACGTTTTCGTACAAATACCCACTTATATCCAACAGGCATTACATCATTTGGTGTTTGGACAACAGGTCCAAATACTTCTTGCTTTGCTAGCGAATTTAATTCAGCTTCAATAGCTGTTTTCCATTTTGGCCAATCATTTCCATTTTCAATACCTGTTCCTCTTCAGGGGAAAACATTTCATGACACACCTCTTCAGGAGGTCCTTTTTCAGGAGATTTATACTTTTCAAAAGTTTCCTCTTCAGGAGGTTCTGGAATAGAAGAATTGAGTTGTTTAGGAGTTCCAATTATATTTGTAGCCTGTATTGTGGGTATTTGTTCTTTAGGAACACCAAATTCATTTTGTATTCTTTTCCTTCTAGGAATTTTGTCTTTTGCATCAATAGGTCTTCCATACTTCATGCGTGCCTTAGATTCACCTATTGCTGTTTTGACAATTTGTCCTTCAGGGACTTCAATCCTTGCTGGAGCATTAACAGCAGGAATATAAGATTTTACTACACCTTTAGTGTCAGTAAATACATCCGGTAATTTATTTGCAATATTTTACAAATGAATAATCTTTTGAACTTCTCGTTTACATTCATTTGTAGGAGGATCAAAATGAGACAGGGTCTTATTATTCCAAGAATATCTTGTCATACTTCAGGCACCGACTTTTCTTTACCCATTAACAGAAAATTGGATTCGTCAAAATGACAATCCTCAAAACGTGCTTTAAACATATCCCTTGTAAGGAGTTCAATGTATCTAATAATAGATGAAAAATCAAAACCAACATATATCCCAAATCTATATTGAGGGCCCATTTTTGTACGTTGCAAATGTGCAATTGGAACATATACAGCACATCCAAAAGTATGAAGATGAGAAATATTTGGTTGTTGACCAAATGCAAGCTGTAATGGAGAATATTTATGATATGCAGATGGTCTAATGCGAATTAGAGATGCTGCATGAAGTATAGTATGTCCCCAAGTAGAAACAAATAGTCTTGATTTCATAAGTAAAGGTCTAGCGATTAGTTGAAACCTTTTGATCAAAGACTCAGTTAAACCATTTTGTGTGTATGTATGGGAAACAGGATGTTCAACATCTATTCCTATTGACATGCAATAATCATCAAAAACTTGAGATGAAAATTCACTTACATTATCCAATCGAATGGTCTTAATTGGATACTCAAGAAATTGTGCTCGTAGTTTAATTATCTGAGCAAGAAGTCTAACAAATGCAACATTTCTAGTGGAAAGCAGACAAACATGTGACCATTAACTAGATGCATCAATTAGAACCATAAAATATCTAAATGGTCCACTTGATGGATGAATAGGCCTACATATATCTCTGTGAATCCTTTGTAAAAAGGATGAAGATTCAACAATGACTTTTGAGGGAGATGGTCTGATAATCAACTTACCTTGAGAACATGCAGAGCACGGAGATTCATTGGGTAGAAATATCTTTTGATTCTTTAAGGGATGCCCATGCGAATTTTCAATAATTCGTCTCATCATTATAGAACCCGGATGTCCAAGGCGATCATGCCAAGTCATAAATACTTTAGGGTCAATGCACTTTTGGTGCATTACCACATATGATTCAATTGTTCTCATTTTTGTATAATACAATCCAGAACATAGAGCAGACAGTTTTTCTAATACGAGTTTCTGGCCCGATATTGTTTTAGTAATAAGAAGATGCTCTTTACTGCTTTCATTGGTCGTTTCAATATGGTAATCATTACGACATATATCTTTGAAACTAATAAATTTCTTCTGGATTGTGAAGAGAATAGAGCATCATCAATACAAAATTTGGTGCGATTAGGCAACACAATATAAGCTCTTCCGGAGCTCTCAATTAAATCCGATGAACCTGATATGGTATGGACATAGGCTTTACTTAGTATTAGATTTTGAAAATATTTTTTTTTTTTTTTAGAATTGTATGATTTGTAGCACTGTCAGCCAGACATATATCTTTATCATTCAACTCAGAGATAAAAAGCTCATCAATGTGATCCATGATTAGAGGAATAAGGCCACTAGTTTCATGATTGGTAGAACCGTCGTGCTGATAACGTGTTATGAAATTAAAGACAGAAACTACTATTGCAAAAGAGAAATAAGAAACTCTCTCTCTGAAACTCTTAAGAACTGAAACTTTCTTTCTCTTTTTATATTTTTTTATGAATTTCATTACAACTGAAGCCGTTATTTATAGGTTTTGAAATTACTATACAAGTTACTATGCAAGTCACTATGCAGAATTTAAAATAATAGTAGTAGGGTCATTCACATAATTTTAGTGGTGGAGTCATTCACATAATTTTAGTGGTGGGACAGGCGGCGACGGCCGTCCCTTCACTTACTATATAATTCATTACATCTTTATATATATCTTTAGGAGGACTGATTGCAATAATTCAAAGTGATAAGCCACATACCTTTCCACCTTCGTGCTTAAATTAAAATAAATGGTAAGAATAATGCCGGAAATCGAGCCACCAATATCAGTACATAATTGTATTGCATGTAGTCTATAAGATTTACGGTGAATATCCTCAACGCATTAATATATATATATATACTAGATAAAAGTAACGTGCAAAGCACGTTTATCTAGTTTAATTTTTAAGAAAAATTAGAATATTAATCACAATTAAATGGATGATAAATAATTATACGTTTTCATATATTATAAAAATAATATATATTAATAAAAATAATAAGATAGTCTCATAAATAAACATAACCTATAGTTTTATCAAATTTGTTTGAGATAATTTTGATTGAAACTTTAATAAAAGATTCGTTCAAAATATTATATTTTTAGAATTCTAAGACGATAATATAATATTTACGTCATTTTGCACAACCACAAAAGAGATGATATTAAAATACCTATATTTTTAGTTTTTGAGTTTTTTTAGATCTACATAAACTTGAATCATCTATAATTTTTTTAGTTATGTGATTATTTTCAAGAAATAACATAATTTTTTAAAAACAATAAATTATGTAGTTTATAATTTATATAAAAGAATGTTATATTATAATTTATAACATGAAATTTTAATTTTAAATATGTAAATTTATTAGATCATATATATTTCAATTAAATATAAAACATATATAATATATTAATTATATTTATTGTCTATTATTACCAATTTAATATAATTATAGTTAATTATATATACCGTATATTTATCATCTCAAAAAATAAATGAATAATACATTCATTTTAAAATTATAAAATAATTTTAAAGAATGAAATTATTAATCATATAATAGGAATAAATTTTCATGAATAAAATTAAACTCTTTAACGTATAAATTAACATTTCTAAGTGAGTATTGCATTGTTATATTGTTATTAATGATTTATTTATATATATTGTTATATATTCTATACTATTATTATGTCATTCTATAATATTATTATTATTATGTATTTATTTTACAAAAAAAAAATTAAATGAAACGTTTATCGTTATAGAAAATTGAAGTGATGTAATTAAATTTAATGTCAAGAACATTATTTCGGTGATTAATGGAATTAATGGATTGTATTTAAAATAATATTTCTCATTAAATTCAGTATTTATTTTAACAAAAATGGATGGAAAGTGTTAACTTTAACAGAAAAACAAAATTTTCTGTTAAAATAAGATTTTACGTTAGATAGCCACTTTATATATATAAAGATATATGACTAAGAAATTAGGAAAGTAAAAAATGGCTTTTCATAAAGTATATATCTTAGCTAGATGCATGTTGGATTATTATAATTAGGTCATATATATATGGTGTAATATATATAATGGAGCAGGTAGCCAAATTTAAAGCTTCCGGAAAAACATATAGAATTAATAAATATTATAGAAAAGAAATATAAAAGAAAAAGACCCCGCTCATGAACTCATCTCCCACATGGTTATGAGCATAATAATTTAGCATATATATATATATCCCTACAATGGGACTGTAATAATTAATCACTACAACAAATTCTTCTTATTACAACGCTTTTTTCATTAACGCAAAAAAAATGACAAAAAAAGGGGTTTGTTGTGTCATTTTGAGTCTCGCCGATACTTTATTAGGTGAACAGCATCATCCAACTTATTTGAGCAGTATTGCTTATTGCTAATAGCGACTTTATCAATATTTTGTTGATTTGTTAGACGAAAAAGGTCAGCTTAAACGTCAATGTCAAAAGCGCCGCGCTACTTAATAAAGCAAAGTACTAAAACGGCAAAATCAAAAGCGTCGCGCTATCATTTACTGTACAAATCTTTCACGGCATATTTTTCCTTCGTTATTGGGCCAAACTAAAACGATAAGGATAAGTCTTTCACGGCTATAAACCCCCTGGATACATCACCCAAGTCTCTCTCTCTCTCTCTCGATATCGAATCTCTCTCTCTTCGAATCACCGAATCACGCTAAGGACTGTCACTCCTTCCCACGTCGTGCCGCTACCGCACCGTCGTCGGCTCAAGTCAGCAAGTGTCTCTCTCTTTCTCTATCTCTCCGTTTGCCAGCTCTTCTAGGGTTCACCAAGATCCACTTGCAAATTTCTCTCTGTTCTTCTTTTGAAATCAATTTTCAACAAGACTTCATCCCAAGTGATGCGAGCATGGTTGATTTCAAGGGGTTTGGGAATCTCCGATGTTTTACCGGTAGTTCACTTGGTTTAGGTAAGTTTCAAAATTTTGAGACCATTTTTGGGGATTTTGATTCTACCCTTTCATGGAAACCTATGAAAATTTTGTTTTGCATCGAATCAAACACTTCCATTTTCCTAAATGTGTATGAAAATTTTTGTTTTACTTAAATTCGCATCTTGTGAAGAACAAGAAGATTTAAATCATGCCCCGTTTTCATTCAGGTATGTAGTTTTGGGAAATTTTTTTGCTATGGCTATTCATTTCAATTTGAGTAATCGTTGCATGTTGTGCACTACTGTTGGAAACACAGCAATCAAAATCCTTGATGGAAAAACAAGAGTGCTAATTTTTTCTAGTCTTGAATAAGATTTCAAATGAGAGTACTGATTTTTCTTTGTGTATTCTTTTCTTTAGGTATTTAGGGGAAAATGAGGGACTACCAACTTGTTGGCCTAAGCTGGCTCATATTTTTTTATGAGAATGGCATAAATGGAATACTTGCTGATGAAATGGTATTTATAAATGGAATATTTGCTATGCTCTATAGATGATTGTGCACAAAGAATGTAGTAAGGCTTTCATTAACTAGTTTTCCTATAGGTGTTGCATTTCATTTTCTCCAAAGGTATAAATTCAATAAAATATGTCAATATGCTTCAATTTTTATCTTTAAGCAAACATGAAATGCACTATTCTGAACTAGTGTCCAATAAAGTTTAATTGGAATGTTAACTGCCCTAACTGCATTAGCTTTATATATTCTAGATTAGTATCATATTTGTTATAAAACTCTATTTTCTGAAATGAAAGATAATGTTTATTTTTCTTTTTCTTTTTCTTTTAATAAGTCCTATGATATAGGTTCTTAATGAAGCTTAACAAAGCACAAAATGATTTGATAAAGTAATAAATGAAGTTTTGTATTTGTTCTTTTATGACCTTTGTTTTGTTACTTAGTTCAAAAATATCTTTCTTTTTTTAACTCATCCAAATCCCTTAGTGGAAAAAAGGGAAATATATAATTATCTCAACACAAAAAAAGAATGGACAGATGGAGAACTTAAGAACCGTACTACAAGGTAGTGACATGTAATTTTTCACTTTGCAATTTTGTAAAAAGTGCAGGTGACTAAATTTTGTGAGTATGCTTCCTATTGTGAAGGGTGTAAAAACATGGTTGAGGGTAAAAAGACCAGGGACATTTTAAGGCAAGTGATGGTTGCAATTCGGATCTCTCAATTGCTCACCCTAATGACCTGCTTCTAACAAGTCCATTAGACTCCCCAAATGTGCTAAAGTTTACACTCAATGCTTGTAATGAGCAAATGACAAGTGAAGGTTTCTGGTTAGTAAGTAGCAGAGTTTTGGAATTATTAGTTGGTGTTTATTGACTCTAGCAAAGATAGCATGGATGAATGCACCATCTGATAATGAAACGAATCCGATGTGTAATTATGGTTTCTTTCATATAATATGGTGGTAGTTGCTGCCCTTCTTTCTAGGATAACATTTATAGTCTTATTGTATGAACTATATGATTAAGTGTGACTTGGATGAATGAATGATACAGTTGGATTTGGTTAAGAGCATATTTTAGAATTTGTACAGATTTGGATGGTGAATTTTTCTCTAAGTTTTGGTTACATTGATATTGTTTTTTTTTTATCTAAGCAAGGTACATTGATATTGTTTTGTTTCAACATGATGGAACAAAGTTGATTATATTTAGATGGAAAGTATATAGAAGGAATCATGTGTACTTTATCTCCCAATTATGTATATATAATATGATGCATTAACTATATAATTCTAAGTGCTAGGTTCATGGTGCTGCCACTGGGTTATAACTGTATGATGCATTAGCTCTTATAAAGAAGCAATTCATATAATAATACAATTATTATAAGGAATACCATATATATTTATATATATATAATTTTATTCATTATGGAGTATTTATGACTGGTAAATGAAAAGTGGATAGTGACAAATTTTTATTACCATCTATTAAGTTGGGGATACAAGCCAACTGCTCAACCAATATACACAAAAGGCAAAAAATAAATAAATAAAATTGAGGTTGATACGGCAATATTATTGGTACAGCCGCAACCTTAAACCATGGTTAGATAGGTAGACAAATTTTGTAGCAACTACTTTTGTAGCTGCAAAATATTTATTACGGCATAAATTTGGGCATAAAGCAGCGATATTTGCTGTCGAACCCATCAATTGAAGGTCCCAAGATTGGAACAACCCATTGTTGACATGTTTGGAAGTCATTGGCGACACTTATTAACCTTATTTGCTGCTATTTCGCTGAGCTGCAAATCAGCATGTTGGTGCGACTATTTTGAAAAAAGTCTCATTAAGGGACAGTGACGTCCACTGTACGACGCTGTGTAAAATGCAATTTTTGTTCAGCTGCAGCTGAATTGAAGGGTTTGCACGACTAACAAAATTGCTAGGAAAGTGGATATTTGTTATAGTGAATTAACAATTCAACAGGAAATTTAGTACTAATTGTTAGCTAGCTAATAAGCAAGCTAATGATCATGAAGTACTGATCAACAAATTATATATAGTCGGGTTTCCATTATAATTAGTTCTTTGGATACATGCATATTGAGATGTGGCTTGAATGAAGCACATCAGATTGCACTTGGAGTTTTCAACCCGTAATTTCGCTCGACCCTCGCTCGACAGTCGCTCGAGCGAGACATCAAACGGAGAGTTTTGCGATCCAGGCAGAAACTTCGCTCGACTCTCACTCGACCTCTCGCTCGAGCGAGAATCAATCCTAGGGTTGCATCGCTACCAAGAACTAGGGTTAGCGCCGTCTGAAATAGTGTTCCACTCGAACGAAATACCGCCTATATCTAGCCATTTTAATGCAGAGAGAGCGGAAGCAGAGTGCTGTGAGAGCTGGTGATTTCACTCGAGCGAGAATACAAACATAGGCGTCCGTCTCCCATTTTCTTCTTGTTTGAGTTTTGTAGATCAGAGAGAGCTTATTTGTAAAGGATTTGAGAGTCTTGTGAGGGAGAGCTTTGCAACCTTCAAGAAGTGTACTCCATCTTTATTTATTATAGTGATTTAGACCGACCCAACAGTGGATGTAAGCTCAGTTTGAGCTGAACCACTTCAAATCTTGGTGTCCATTACTGTTCTCCGTCTTTAGTTTTATTTCTCTTGGTTGCATCCGCTGCGTGGCTCCATATTTATTGTTTGTCTGTCGACCCGATTCCCAACAAACTGGCATCAGAGCTCAAGAACGCTCTGATGCCAGTTTGTTGGGAATCGGGTCGACAGACAAACAATAAATATGGAGCCACGCAGCGGATGCAATCAAGAGAAATAAAACTAAAGACGGAGAACAGTAACGGACACCAAGATTTGAAGTGGTTCAGCTCAAACTGAGCCTACATCCAGTAAATTTTGGAGTAGAGAAATTTGACGGTCAAAACAGTTTCAGTTTATGGCGTTTGAAGATGAAGGCTTTGTTGCGTCAGCAGGGTCTGTTCAAGGTTGTAGAAGGAGTAACTGGTGAGTCTCCTGCATCGTTAAGGAATGAGGAAGAATTGGCTCACAGTACTATTCTACTATCACTATCAGATGAAGTTTTGAGGGAAGTTACAGAGGAGGAGACCGTGGTTGGTTTGTGGAACAAGCTGGAGAGCTTGTACTTGAAGAAATCTCTCATTAACCGATTGTTTTTTAAACAACAGTTATACACTCTCAAAATGGAGGAAGGTACTTCTATTTCTGCACATCTAGATAAATTTAATAAGATTATTATGGATATAAGGAACATAGACATTAAGATTGACGAGGAAGATCAAGCCTTAATTGTTTTGTATTCATTGCCTATTTCGTTTGATAATTTTGTAAACTCAATGTTGTATGGTAGAGATACAATCTTCTTAGTAGATGTCAAGTCTGCTTTGAATTCTAAGGAATTAAGAACAAAATTTGGAGGTTTAGGCATGAACAATCAAGCCGAGGGTTTGTTTGTGAAATGTTCCTCTAGTGATAGATCCGGGGAATGATAGAGGTAGTTCCAGTTCCAGTAGCTCTAGATCTAACAAGAGAAATTTGAAATGTTACCACTGCCATAAGTTGGGTCATTACAGAAGTGAGTGTCCTCAATTGAAAAATGTAGAGGAAGAGGAAAGTTCCTCTAGTAGTGATGACAACGAAGAAGGTGACAGTTAGTCTTTTCTTCCTTAAGGTCAGTGTGGTGACAGGTGGAGTATCCTCACATGCTCCAGACTCAGATATCATTCGCATGTGTCACGTGTGAATCCGCCAGACAGGATGGTCATTTATGAGTCTGCAGCTTTTGCTTAGTGTGATCAGAAGACAGTAATCTTGGTTTTTTGTTTGCATTGTATTCTTGGGAAGCAATGTAAAATCAGGGTTCCTGTAGTATTTCTGATCAGGATACATCTTGTGTAAAGTCTTATTTTGTATTAAACTCATATTTGTTTTATGATCATTGGAAGTTTGGTTTTGTCTATCTGTTTCTTTGTGATGTGTTTGGTGTTCAAACACTTTTGAGAAGACAATTGATCTACAGACAAGAAGGTAAAGCGTTACTCAGACCATACAGTTTTGTTTCACTCCACGGAATAACTGAATGGAATGAGGTGGGCTTTGAGTGACAGAGTCTACAGTTTGCTTTTTTAGTTTGCCAGGCTTGTCTACAAATCGTCAGTGAAGCGGACAACGCATCTTGCTATTTGGTGAATTTTCTTTTCTTTTGTTTTCACAAAAAGGAGAGAGAGTTATAGCAAGAAGGTGGAGTTGCAGAGAGCTTCATAGTTTATTGGCATTGGTACACAGTGAGAGCAGGTCTACAGTTGGTAGATAAAAGGGGCAGTTGGTCACCTTTTGTGTACGCTCATGCAGACTTTTGTTGATTCTTACTTTGCCTGAAGAATATTTGGTTGTCTTCATTTGTATTTAGAAGCTGTTTGTTTAAGTAAGCAGTCTGTATTGTGGTGCATTGCTGTTTGGGTGAAGATAGTGAATCTTCAGATGTCGTCTATGGTTTTGAAAACTTTTGTGTGGAAAGTGAGTTCTTCAAAGGTAGACTTCGTATTTCGTGTTAGGTATTCCTTCTGTGGTTGAAGGATTTGTGGATCTTTTGTCCAGAATAATTTTGTAGGGCTTATTCAAGTCAAGGTGGAGATTTGTTGAGATGTGGCTTGAATGAAGCACATCAAATTGCACTTAGAGTTTTCAACCCGTAACTTCGCTCGACCCTCGCTCAACAGTCGCTCGAGCGAGACATCAAACAGAGAGTTTTGTGATCCAGGCAGAGACTTCGCTCGACCTCCCGCTCGAGCGAGAATCAATCCTAGGGTTGCGTCGCTACCAAGAACTAGGGTTAGCGCCGTCTGGAATAGTGTTCTGCTCGAGCGAGAATCGAGCGAAATACCGCCTATATCTCGGCATTTGAAAGCAGAGAGAGCGGAAGCAGAGTGCTGTGAGAGCTGGCAATTTTGCTCGAGCGAGAAGGGATCGCTCGAGCGAGAATACGAACACAGGCGTCCATCTCCCATTTTCTTCTTGTTTGAGTTTTGTAGATCAGAGAGAGCCTATTTGTAAAGGGTTTGAGAGCCTTGTAAGGGAGAGCTTTGTAACCTCCAAGAAGTGTACTCCATCTTTATTTATTATAGTGATTTAGACCGACCCAACAGTGGATGTAGGCTCAGTTTGAGCTGAACCACTTCAAATCTTGGTGTCCATTACTGTTCTCCGTCTTTAGTTTTATTTCTCTTGGTTGCATCCGCTGCATGACTCCATATTTATTATTTGTCTGTCAGCCCAATTCCCAACAATGCAGCTTTTTGTTTTTAAGATTAAAAACATTAACTGAGCAATAATTATCACCGTGTGTGGTAAAAAATTCACAGCTTGTTATATATGGACGCGCGATCCATATATGTGTTTATACATATTGTTGCAATTACAGAGATCAGGATTGGAGTATTTGGATCAAAAAGCGAGCATACATAATATTTGTCAATATCATGATGATAATGCTTGTACTACTTAATTTCTAGCATTGTGGAGCTACGTACAATAAATTAGAAATTAAGAGGCGGCGAAATGGAAAATAAGGAATTAAGAAGAAGATGATCATTAAAAGATCAGGTAATTGAGTGGTGGCGTGCGTACATACCCACATATATCTAGCTCTTTCTTTTTTTCTTTTTCTTTTTCTTTTTCTTTTAATTTTCTTTTTCCATGCATTTTGAGTTAGTAACATGTGTAAGCTGCATGCAACATGTATGACACCAATCATGAAGAGAGCGATCACACTATTTGGTGCAATTGTAAAGGAACGTACACTAAAGTGTAGGATCATTACTATATATGTTCCCATGGGACCCTTTGTCCACGATAATATTCATGATACGGGTCAAGTTAGATAAATTGCGAAACCTGTTAAGGAATTAAGTTGTTCTTAATTTTCATTAATGTCACACACATGATTAATTCTTCTTCAGTTGCCAGTGTATATAGGTTATCTTATTCAAATCTTATCAGAAAGAAAGTTTAATGAGAGTAGTGATTTGAATATCGAGTACCATTTAATATTTTAATTAAACACGAGTTAGAACTTGAGAATGCTATCATGATCTCACCATGTCATTAATGTTCACTATCAATTATTCAATTATTTTCGACCTTTATTATTTTATGAATCAATTATTTAATTAATAAGTATGGATCGGAAATTAAAGTATGAATCTGTAACCTAATTGTTGATGCCACATTAGCATACTCTTCATTGACTACATAAAGCGGACTCTTTATAAAATTACTCTTTAAAAGATAATGCTTAAATTTTGCTGATCTCTAGCTAATATATATACCTTTTTTGTCTTTTGGCCATTGAAGCGACTCATTGGAAACAGGAAAATGACATTGAATTAAAATATCAAGTACTTTAAGTCTTGACCTCTTAATCTTAATTCTCAGTTTTTTTTTTCTTCCTTTAATTTCTTTTTTGGCCAAAGCATTTTATCTCTAAATATATTTGCTCCAAAGGACCAACCAATCTATCTACCATATATCGGGTATGGGGCAAAAAGGGATAAAAAAAGGAGCTTAAGAAAGAAGAAGATCACAACAAGATCAGTAAGTATCACTACAAAAAAAATTAGGTATTTATGACATATTTATTACAGCTAAAAACATTATTTACAACCAAAACATATGTTTATTGCAGAGCCTTGACCACAAGAAAATATTTAACAAGAGCTTTAATAAATATATCTGCCAACTGATTATTGGAAGAAACATGAGCATGGGAATGTGGTGAACATTCTAATTCGTTCTTAAAGTGATCTGACTGATCAGATTATCACCTGGAATATCCTAATGATGAATGATTTCCTGAGATCATCATCATCTATATATATAAATATATATATATATGTACACATACATGATACTCGAACTGCATAGTGCAAGCCACCTTGCTCATGAGGTTTATATCCTTCTTTTTCTATTAGTGTTGATTAAATTATTTAGATCAGTTACGAAATTAATTAAAAAAATTTCTTTTTTCACCTATAAAATCTGAATTTTTAATTTTCACAAAATTAAGACCACTTGTTTTCTTCAAGTAATTAATAACAGGCTAATTAAATTCGAGAAGCTAGATCCTTGACTCTTCCTTCAAATAAGTGGCAGAAAACGTACTTAACTTGTACTGATAGTGCTTTGACATCACATATATATATATAGTTTTGATATGATTGAAGGCAATAGACTTCTTGTTTTGGTTTACCGCATTTATTATCGTTTGATGAAAACTAGTCTTAACCCTAAGGGTAAGATAAAATCTGCAAGAGACCAGACCTTTCTGATGCAGAGTTCTACTTATAGTGCTCACATCAGAATACCCAAAATGATATACTAGAGAGATGTTTCTCTTCCAGATGAGTAGATCCTTCAAAAGGAACTACTACCAGTAGAGATTGTATCTCAAGATAAAGATCTCGACTTTATTCAACACTACCTTGACGGCACTGTAAAAATTTTATATAAATATATATATGGCATTTAGCTACGTTAAAAGATAAACAGAGAATAAAAGAAGCAAAAAAGATATGAAAAAGAAAACAAACTAAAGGTGGCCCAGGTAGATCGAATCTGCAGGCACTCACTCAGTGCTCATAGCCAAATGGTATTTTATTCTTTTGTTTTTTTTTTTTTTTTTTTTAGGCTCCAATAATATTTTGAGACCCCAGTGAGGAAATAGGCAGCTGTCCCTCATGCAAAATAAGCCAAGTAAAACGATACACACAGTCCACAGAATGGGAAAACACTCTTACACTTTGCTGTCGAGAGGATATGTATTTATATATAATTGGTTACAGACATGCCGTGTTAATTACAGAATATCGTATGTCCTAGCTAGCTAGAGTAATTACAGGGACTTAGCAAAATTACATGGAAGACTACCGTATGTAATGCATGGGAGCTGTAAATAGAAAGATATACAATCATTATAAAGATGGAAAGTAGTGAATGACTGAATATTTCAAATTCCTCAGATCATGGAAAGAAATCAATCTTGCTGTCAGGTGAGTGGATATAAGCATTCACCAGGGTCCAAGAAGGTAATCAAAAGGCAGTACTAGTATTTTAGTAAAGTACTTTGGTCAAAGAAATATCAACATTAATCACTTTTGTTTGTTCAAGTGGTTTGCTTTATAACTTAAGTAGTTAATCGATCGATGATCTTCTCCCACCCGCGTGAATGTTTGATGAGATCACAGATCAAGAACTTTACATGAAAATCTTTCCTTTCGTTTTCTTTTTGTTGGAAGTGCTTCACGTAGAAGGTAAATCAATCACATATATATATATTTATATAATCCCGTACGTATTTTTTTTCTTTTATATATGTAATGTTCATGCATTCATCCACATAGCGATATATTATACCATAAAGCTAGCTAGCTTGAGATGCGTGACGAAGAGGTGCAATAGCTAGCTTTAGAACACTTTTAGTTGTAGTGCAATTTCAAAAGTATTTTGAAAAGTATATATATTCCAACTATTTATAACAATCTTTACGTGATTTGACACAAAAACATCAGCACTGATACATATGTTGCAGTCAGAAGAATGCCTCAATATACATTAATATGCACCAAAAAGAGGATCGAATATGCTTGCCACTGAAGCTTATATTTATATGAGAATTTAAGAAATCTATATTAGAAACGATGAAACTTTATATATGTCTTCTTCCTATAAAGCAAGAGAGATTAATTAAGAATTGGAAAAACTTTATTTATATCTTTAGGAGACCAACAGATTGCAATAATTCGACGTGATCATAAGCTACTTTTCCAATATTGGAGTATTTGGATCAAAGAGTGAGCATGCTGCATAATATTTGTTACTATCATGATAATGCTTGTAGTACTTTTCTAGCATTGAGGAGCTACGTATAAGAAATTAGCGCGCACTAAAAAAAAACTTATTATCTGAGCCCAATTATTCTTGTAAAAATAATCATTCTTTATCAAAATGAGTTTGTTTGTTGCAAATAATTTATTACAAATATTTATTTTTCTTATAATGATGGTGAAATGGAAAATAAGGAAAGAAGACTAAAAGAGGTAACTGATCAATGTATGCAGGTGGCGTACGTACATATCCCACATATAACTCGTTCTTTTTTCTTTTTCTTTTTCAGCTTTTTCCATGCATTTTGAGATAGATAGTAACATGAAAGCTGCATGCAACATGTATATTGAAACCAATGAAGAGATCAGTGATCACACTATTTGGTGCAATTGTAAAAGAATTCTGAAGTTTAGGATTACTATATATGTTCAGATGGATCACGCACATTCAAAGAAATACAAATTAATGATCATCTTTATGGTCCCATGGGACCCTTTGTCCATGATAATTAATATTGGGGTAATGCTACATACAGTCGTGGAATTGCAAACGGCGTGCAGTCATTTTATAAAAAAAAGTTAACTTTTTTACGTGGGTCCCATATATATTTACTTTTTTTCAAAGTGACTGCACGCCGCTTGCAACTCCATAACTACATCTATCATTTTTAATATTGATACCGGTCAAGTTACAAGATCAATTGCGAAACATGTGTCAAGGAATTAAGTTGTTCTCAATTTTCATTATAAGTGTCACACATATCTTTAATTCTTCTTGAGTTGCGAGTGTATATAAGTTAGCTTATTTACATCTTATCAGAAAGTTTAATTAGAGTAGTGATATGTGCCAAATCGATTTGAATATCGAGTATTCAATCTAATTAATTAAACACTTGAACTTGAGAATTAATGCAATCATGACCTCACCATGTCATTAATTTCCACCATCATGAATTATTCAATTATTTTCGACCTTTATTATTTTATAAATCAATTATTTTAGTAAATATGGAGGAAACAGCTTTAATAATTCAGAAATTTTCAAATCTGCATGTAATGCATAATAAATTAAAGAACAGTCAAAGCACAAGGGATGCCTGCTTGTCTTTTGCAATCATTCTAGGACTGATCATGCTCTACAACGCATAGTGGACTTTAATTTGTGCCTCCAGAGAAAATATATATAATAAAGGTCGAAAAGGAAAGATTAATGGGGTTTGTAATTTTTATATTTTTATAATGCACATCACAGCTTTAGCCTTGAAGCTTGGTTTTGCCTGAAATTAAGAAACGAAGAAATATTGAATTGGTAATAGATCCCAACTTAAAAGAAGAAACAGAATGATTAACTGAATCAAATTAGCTTGAAATTTACAGACTTATATATATAGTAAGTATAGTGCAATTGTTGGAATAAGGTTTAAAAGTGACATTAATACAATATTAATTATTATATATCCATGCATGCATGAGTACCGATAACTTACTCATGAGAGCCCTAAAAACTAAAAACTCTCTTGTTGTTACAAAGCATGATGCTACAATCTTCTTTTTGATCATGAGCTCCACTGATTGTGGAGAAATAAAGGTATGTAGGGTTTCCTGAAAGATATAATTGATGTATTTTGTGACTGAGATGTCATGATCTTTTAAAAAGTGATGTATGCAATCACTAGTGCTGAATTATTTTCACGTACACCAAAATTAGCAGCTAGCAGGGAGACGTTCCAGTAGTACTTCATGACTCGATACCTTTCTTAATTGCAAGGAAAAGGAGTCTTCGTATTAATAGTTTTACAGCTTTTGGCATTATTATTGGCTAATCAATTGATCGTGTTTTAGTGCTTTCTTTCTTAAAGTTGATTTAATCCTATCCTCCTTTCATAGATGGACAAGCGCTCATGCATTATTCGATTTTTAAAATATTCTCTTTAAAATTAATTAATATTCTCTCTGTGAAAAAGTTCTGCATAAGTAATTGTGGATATTTTGAGTGTCACTAGTTAATCTATATTGCACACTCACTCATTGGATAGAGACGAACTGCGATTGAACAGAAGTTTGAAATTTGAATACTGGATTCACTAATGGAGCACCTACACAAATTAACCTTGACATATTTCTTTTTGCTGTGAATGTCTTCATGAATTCTAACATTGATATCAGAGCGTATATTGTTTGTTCCAGGTGATACGTATGATCTCTATTTTTGTTCATGTAATATGCATCTTTTTTATCATGAATATTTAATTCGTTGATTTTTTTTAGACTTTGTTTAATATCTATATATATATATCATGATCTATTATAAGTTATATATATTAAGATATAAAATAAATAATAAAGATCTATCTCTTTGCCTAAACTTTCAAGATAAACGGTGATTTCAGATAATATTAAATAAGAGGTCTTGAATTCAAATACTAATTCTACTCTATTTAATTAAATATGTCACATGTTGAATCAACTATTAAGGAAGAGTTTGACTCACATCACATCACATAAGAGACAGTATTAAGATATAAAATAAATAATAAAATTCATCTTTTCCTATTATTTCGCATGGTTCATTTGCATTTGTTAATATGAACTCTTGTATTGTATATTTCAGATCATGTTACACGCCGGCGATGAAGAAAATGAAAGGGGAAGAAGAAGGCGTCCCGCCATCAAAGGAAACCTACACGACTTGTGTTCGAAGAGTTGTGTTCGAGAGAAGACTCAAGATGCAATGAAGAGCCTGTCGTAGGCCAGTGGGCTAGTCTGTGGCTTCGGCCTCAAGCACCCGTATCTTTAAGTTGTTACTTCTTTATTGCTTTGCTATTTCTTTACTGCTTTGTTTGGGCCCACGGGCCAGGCCTTGTAAGTAGAGACTAGTAGTATAAAACGTAGAACGGTAGAAGAGGGAAGAACTATCTAGAAATTCCCAAATCAGAGTCCGATCAGTTTGTTAAATTTTAAAAAAAAAAAAAAAAACTCATCATAGCACGGAGGGCAGCGCCCCCTGGTGGTACTACACGTCTACACGCCATGGTACTGTTCGGGTTCTGCTGTCTTATTTTTTGAAATGGTACTGTTCATATGAACAATTCCCAAATTCTGAGGAGGAAGACTTTTTAGTCATATGTTACAAACGAGGCTGGGCATTTTTTAAAAAACGGGTGTGCTTATTTTTTCGACCCAGCCCGAGAAGTTTTGTTTATAGGCTTATTTCTTTGGCCCAACTCGAGATTTTTATTGTTCATGGACAAACTTATGTGGCCCGTTTTATGGGCTCAGGATACATTTTTGGTCCATGAGGAAATATACGAAAACTGTCTTTTATGGGTTGAGATTGTAACGAAATTAAACATAAGTAGAGGGACGGACGGCTGTCGTCCATTGTCCTACCACTAAAATTATATGAATGATCCTACTACTATTATTTTAAATCATGCATAGTGACTTGTATAGTAACTTGCATAGTAATTTCAAGACCTATAAATAGGAATTTCAGTTGTAATGAAATTCATAAGAAAATATAGAGAGAAAAAAAATTTTCAATTCTTAAAAGTTCTAAAAAAATTTTTATTTCTCTCTTGCAATAGTAGTTTCTTTTTTTAATTTTATAACACGTTATCAGCACGACAGTTCTACTAATTTTGAAACTAGTGGTCTTATTCCTTTGTAAGTTTTTCAATATATTATTTGCATTCATTGATATATTTTATTGATGATTATCTGTGTGACTTTATAAATATATTTTTTGAGATACACATATTTATTTCATTATTTATATATGTAGAAAATGGCAAATCTTACAAAATTGAAATTTGTTGCTCTTGACATATCTGGAAAAAATTATTTATCCTGAATACTTGATGCTAAAATTCATCTTGATGCGATGAACCTGGGTGAAACGATTAAAGAAGAAAATGAAATGTCCCTGCAGAACCGTGCTAAAGCAATGATTTTCCTTCGCAATCATTTTTACGAAGAATTAAAAACTGAATATCTTATAGTAAAAGATCCATATATTTTATGAAACAGTTTAAGGGACAAGTATGAACACCAGAAGACTATTATCCTCCCAAGAGCTCGTTTTGATTGGTTGCACCTGAGGTTGCAAGATTATAAAAGTGTTAGTGAGTATAATTCCGCACTTTTTAAAATAAGCTCAGTACTAAAATTATGCAGTGAGAAAATCACCGATTATGATATGTTAGAGAAGACTTATACTACATTTCATGTCTCGAATGTGCTCCTGCAGCAACAGTATCGAGAAAGAAAGTTCAAGAAATATTCTGAATTTATATCATGTCTTCTAATAGCTGAGCAGGACAATAAGCTCTTATTAGCAAACTACCAGTTACGCCCTACTGGCTCAATATCATTCCCTGAAATGAATGGTAATAAGTTTGCATCATTCCTAGAAGTAAATGGTGCATCTTCTAGAAGAAATTGGGAACGTGAACGTGGTAGGAGAAATTATAAAAATGTTGATTCCAGAAGTGACAACATTAAAAGGGATAATAATATACCGTATCACCAGAAGTGGTACAATTACAAAAGGGGTAAAAATCCTCAGAATAATTCTTCAAAAAAACGTGAAGAGGTGTGCCATAGATGTGGAATGACTGGACATTGGTCACGTACCTGTCGTACGGCCAAACACTTAGCTGATTTATATCAAGCATCTATTAAAGGAAAGAATAAAGTGCATGAAACAAATTTAGTAGAACCATCAGATGATTTATTAGATTCAATAGATGTAGACATTACTCATCTTGATATCTCTGATTTTTTTAATCATCCTGAAGGTAGTATTGAATACTTAATTGGAGATGGAAGTGTTCCACTCAATTAATATATTTTCTTTCTATTATCTGTAATCAAAGTTTTGTATATTTTTTTAGAATCATGGATCGCATTGATGAGTTTTTTATCTCTGAATTGAATGATAAAGATATATGTTTGGCTGACAATGCTACAACTCACACAATTCTTAAAGAAAAAAAAATATTTTCAAAATCTAACACTAAGTAAAACTTATATCCATACCATATCAGGTTCATCAGATTTAATTGAAGGCTCTGGAAAAGCTTATATTGTGTTGCCTAATGGCACCAAATTTTGTATTGATAATATTCTATTCTCTTCACAATTCAGAAGAAATTTATTGAATTTCAAAGATATATGTCGTAATGATTACCATATTGAAACAACCAATGAAGGCAGTAAAGAGCATCTTCTTATTACTAAAATAATATCAGGCCAGAAGCTCGTATTAGAAAAATTGTCTGCTCTATATTCTGGATTGTATTATACAAAGATGAGAACAATTGAATCATATGTGGTAATGCACCAGAAGTGCATTGACCCTAAAATATTTATGACTTGGCATGATCGCCTTAACATTCGAGATCTATAATAACGAGACGAATTATTGACAATTCGCATGGGCATCCCTTAAAGAATCAAAAGATATTTCTACCCAATGAATTTTCGTGCTCTGTATGTTCTCAAGGTAAGTTGATTATCAGACCATTTCCCTCAAAAGTCATTATTGAATCTCCATCCTTTTTACAAAGAATTTACGGAGATATATATGGGCCTATTCATCCATCAAGTGGACCATTTAGATACTTTATGGTTTTGATTGATGCATCTAGTCGATAGTCACATGTTTGTCTACTTTCCACTAGAAATATTGCATTTGCTAAACTTCTTGCTCAGATAATCAAACTACGAGCACAATTTCCTGAGTATCCAATTAAGACTATTCAATTGGATAATGCAGGTAAATTTTCATCTCAAGTTTTTGATGATTATTGCATGTCAATAGGAATAGATGTTGAACATCCCGTTGCCCATACACACACAAAAAACGGTTTAACTGAATTTTTGATCAAAAGGTTTCAGCTAATCACTATACATTTACTTATGAAATCAAAACTACATGTTTCTACTTGGAGACATGTTATGCTTCATGCAGCATTTCTAATTCGCATTAGACTATCTGCATATCATAAATATTCTCCATTACAACTTGCATTTGGTCAACAACCAAATATTTCTCATCTTCGTACTTTTGGATGTGCTGTATATGTTCTAATTGCACCTTCACAACGTATAAAAATGAGCCATCAACGTAGATTTGGGATATATGTTAGTTTTGATTCTCCATCTATTATTAGATACATTGAACCCCTTACAAAGGATATGTTTAAAGCACGTTTTGAGGATTGTTACTTTGACGAATCTAATTTTCCATTAATAGGTAAAGAAAAGTCGATGCCTGAAGCACGACAAGATATTACTTGGAATAATAAGACCCTGTCTCAATTTGATATTCCTACAAATTAATGTAAACGAGAAGTTCAGAGAATTATTCATTTACAAAATATTGCAAATCAATTACTGGATGTATTTACTGACATTAAAGGTGTAGTAAAATCTTATATTCCTACTGTTAATGCTCCAATAAGGATTGAAGTCCCTGAAGGACAAATTGTCAAAACAGCAATAGGTGAGTCTAAGGCACGCCTGAAGCGTGGAAGACCTATTGGTGCAAAAGATAAAATTTCCAGAAGGAAAAGAATACAAAATGAATTTAGTGTTCCTGAAGAACACGTACCCATAATACAGGCTACAAATATAATTGATACTCCTAAAGAGCTCAAATCTTCTATTCCAGAACCTCTTACAAATGAAACTCCTGAAGAGTATAAATCCCTTAAGAAGGGACCTTCTGAAGAGGTGAGTCATGAAATTTTTTTCCTTAAAGAGGAATAGGTACTTGAAAATAATGAGATCTCAATACATTTTATGAATATTTGAGAAATTTTGGATAGAAATAAAACTGTTGTCGACAACATATTTTCATATAAAATGGTCATTGACATTACTAGAAGTAATGAAGAAAGTGAGTCAAAAACCGTCGAAAAATGTCGACGCAGAAATGATTAGCCAAAATGACAAGCAGCTATTGAAACTGAATTAAATTTGCTAGTAAAACGAGAAGTATTTGGACCTGTTGTCCAAACACCAAAGGGTGTAATGCCTGTTGGATATAAGTGAGTATTTGTACGAAAATGTAATGAGAAAAATGAAACTGTGCAGTACAAAGCACGGCTTGTCGCACAAGGTTTCCTGGAAAAATCCAAGATTGATTATGAAGAAACATATTCTCCCGTTATGGATGCAATCACATTTAGATTTTTGATTGGTCTGGTTGTTACAAAAGGATTAGAAATACGGTTGATGGATGTGGTCACTGCATATTTATATGGATCTTTAGACCATGACATATATATGAGAATCCCTGAAGGATATAAAATGCCTGAAGTATCTACAAGTACATTTAGAAATATGTACTCTATCAGATTACAAAAATTTTTATATGAATTGAAGCAATCCGAACACATGTGGTATAATCGCTTAAACGAATATCTATTGAAAGAAGGATTTGAGAATAATCCTATATGCCCATGTGTTTTTATTAAGAAATCAGAATTCGGATTTGTCATTATTGCGGTTTATATTGATGATTTAAATATTGTGGGAACTCTTGAAAAGATCTCAAAAATCGCTATATATTTAAAAAATGAATTTGAAATGAAAAATTTTGGTAAAACAAAATTTTGTCTCGGCTTGCAATTCGAGCACTTGTTAAATGAAATTTTTATTCATTAGTCCATGTATACTGAGAAAGTCCTAAAACATTTTTATATGGACAAATCTCATCCCCTAAGTACTCCAATGGTTGTTCGAACACTTGATGTGAAGAATGATCCATTCCATCCTTGTGATGACGATGATGAAATTCTTGATCCTGAAGTACCATATCTCAGTGCAATTGGAGTTTTGATGTATCTTGCAAATTGCACTCGACCAAATATTACATTCTCAGTTAATCTGCTTGCAATATATAGTTCTACACTAACTCGAAGGCAATGGAATGGTATTAAACATGTCTTTCATTACCTTCATGGTACGGTTGATATGGGATTATTTTATCAACGTGGATCAAGTCCATAATTGATTGGGTATGTAGATGCAGGTTATCTTTCAGACTCACACAAAGGTAGATCTCAAACTAAACATTTATTTACTTATAGAGATACTGTCATATCATGGAGATCTGTTAAGCAGACACTATCTGCTACTTCTTCAAATTACTCAGAGATCATTGCTATTCATTAAGCAAGTCGAGAGTGTATTTGGCTGAGATCAGTTATTCAACATATCCAGGAAAAGTGTACACTTCCCATGATCAATAATAGCCCAACAATTTTATATGAAAATAATATTGCTTGTATCACTCAAATCAGAGGATGATATATCAAAAGTGACAGAACCAAACATATTTCACATAAATTCTTTTATACTCATGAACTTCAAGAGAAATGTGAAATTGATATTAAACGGATACGATCTAATGATAATCTAGCAGATTTATTCACAAAGGCGTTACCAACTTCGACATTCAAGAAGATTGTGCATAACATTGGAATGCGAAAACTCAAAAATTTATAATTATGCATTTTTCAAGGGGAGTAAAAGACTTGTGCTGATTGTACTCTTTTTCCTTCGCTGAGGTTTTGTCCTACTGGGTTTTCCTTTGCAAGGTTTTAATGAGACAATCTTAAAGCACTTGTGGATACATAAGAAAATTGTACTCTTTTTCTTTCGCATTGATTTTTCTTCCCATTGGATTTTTCCTTAGCAAGGTTTTAACGAGACTGATTCTTTATGGGTGGTCATTCAAGGGGGAGTGTAACGAAATTAAACATAAGTGGAGGGACGGCTGCCGCCCCCTGTCCCACCATTAAAATTATGTGAATGACCCCACCACTATTATCTTAAATCCTGAATAGTGACTTGCGTAGTAACTTGCATAGTAATTTCAAAACCTATAAATAAGGGTTTCAGTTGTAATGAAATTCATAAAAAAAATATAAAAAAACAATAAAGTTTCAGTTTTTAAAAGATCTAAAGAGTTTCTTATTTATCTCTTGCAATAGTAGTTTCTTTATTTAGTTTTATAAAAGAGGTCTAATTTTAAACAAATTTTGAGACTTAATTGGTGTATACCGAATTTGCATTCTTAAGAAGGGATTTTGCATCGATTACCATTTTAAACCGATATTTTCAATTTTATCAGTTCATATCCGATTCAATCCGGTTTTCAGGATTTTAATATATATTAAATTTATAATCTTTTATACTTGGTATATATATATATATATACACATATATAATTAGTAATAGAATAATACTATTAGTATATATTCATATTGTTGATGTAGTACTATTACCGTATGTTAGTGATAATATAGTAATTAATATACTAATATATATACTAATATATTTATCAAAAGAAAATGTTAAGAATTTATTAAGCCATAAAGTGTAATTAATATATATTTTATATTTTAAAAATATATGATCAAATAAATATTTATGTTTAAGATTAAAATTTTATGTTATAAGTTATATATTGTATTATTTCACATATAATTTTTATTTATATTTATATTTATTATATATATAAATTATATATAGGAAAGGGAAGATAACACCAACAACAATAAAATAATTACTTCTTTTTTGACGTTTCAGAATAAAATTTCGCTTGTTCATCGAGTTCAACAAATGGATGTTTGTTTAGATGCCATTAACTGTTTGAGAAGGCCACATATATCCTTGCAAAATATATGCTTGAAGTCAGAATATATATTGTATTAACAGTAGTAAAAAAATCATAAAAAAGTTATTAGAGTAATATGAATGTTAAAAAATTAATATATATTTTTTAATAACGATTGAATATTCCAATTACTATTAAAATTGAAATAAATGAAAATACCATATCAACAATTTAATAGAATAGTGGTATATTTAAAAAATTTGTATTTGATGTTGTTAAAAAATGACTAGCTATATTTGAAAAAAGTGAATTTCTTAGTTAAGATTTGGCCAAATAACAGGTCATTACTAATGCTCTAAAATAATAATAAAAAAATGTGCAATCACTTTTGCATGTTTTTTTAGGCATTTTACTGATGTGATTGGTTGTGTTATTTTTTTTAATATAAAATAAATTATGGTTCTCCCATATTAGTGGAGTGTCAAAGAGTACGAAAAAGTGACCGCATATAATAGAATTATAAAATAATTTTCCAATCGAAACAAAATTAAAATAATTTAGATTTTATGGGCTTTATATATTGATGATGTGTGACCAATCAAAATTAAAATAAAGAATTAAGGTAAGGGGATGATTTATATGTGTAAATTATGCACATTTTTTTAATAATTGAGTAAATCTGAGATATAAATGAAAAATCCACTTTTTAATGGCGGTCCACACATTTTATTTTATTTTTGAAGAAAAGATGTAGAACATGCACATCCTTTTTTGAAGAATTAGAAATGTTATTAAAATGATTTAATTCTCAAGCCGGTTTGTTGAACATATCATTTACATAACTTAAATAGTAAGATTTGATTTGTTAGATTCAAATTTTAAAATTTATATTTTAAATGAAATCATGCAACATAATAGTATGTGGTGTAGAAACTTCAGAATAGCAGTACTCATTTTAGTAATAATGCTTATATATAACAAGGAAATACAAGATGTCTCTCTTCCATATCATGTTAGGTGACATAGGTGCGGCCTATGATCGGTAATAATTGGTATCAGAGATAGAGCTCTATTATAAGATTAACTATCTTTTGAGTTAAGATCTTATGGCTAACATTGCAGCTTCATTTGGTGAAGGTCAATCCAACAGTCGACCTCCACTCTTTTGTGGAGACAATTACTTATTCTGGAAAGTTAGAATGAGAATATTCCTTCAGGCTCAAGGTCGAGAAATCTGGAAATGCATTGTAAATGGACCTTATATTCCAACAAAAGTGATTGATGGAGTAAAGGTCAAAAAGGAAGAAGAAGAGTTTGATCGTAAAGACGATAGACTTTATACTTTGAATTTAACTACTATGAATTTATTATATAATGCTCTTAATGGTAATGAGTTTAATAGAGTAATGACTTGCACTACAGTAAAGGAAATTTAGGATAACTTGGAAGTTACTTATGAAGGAACTTCTCAAGTGAAGGAATCAAAAATTTATACTCTTACTCATGAATATGAAATGTTTAAAATGAATGATGATGAATCTATTTCTAGTATGCACACTCGTTTTACTAACATCATAAACAGCTTGACAGCTCTTGGCAAAATTTATTCCAAAGTGGAGATAGTAAGAAAAATTCTCAACTCTCTACCAAAACGTTGGGAGTCAAAAGTGACAGTGATTCTTGAAGCTAGAGACCTCAAGAAGCTCGAAGTAAATGAACTCATCGGGTCACTTATCACCCATGAGTACACATTGAAAAGAGGAGAAGAAGAAGGAAATTCAAAGAAGAGTTTGGCATTTAAAGTTGTTCCACATGAAAGTGAAAGTGATGAAAATGAGGAAAATGACGACAAAGATGAAGAAGTTGCGATGATAATAAGAAGAATTCAGAGGTTCTTAAAGAAAAATAAAACTCCTCTAAGGAAATCCTTCAATAAGTTTTCCAAGAAAAATTCAGATAAAAATAACACTTTAATTTGTTATAAATGCAATAAACCTGGTTATATCAAGCCAGATTGTCCTCTGCTAAAGAAAGATCGAAACAAAGGCAAAAAAGCAATGAAAGTTACGTGGAATGATAATTCAAGTAGCTCAGATAGTGAAGCAAGCAATGGAGAATCAGCAAATTTTTGTCTTATGGCTAAAGATGACATTGAGATAACAAATTTTGATAATATTGAAGATCCTTCATAAGAAAAATTGCAAAATGTTTTAGAAGAAGTATATGAGAAATTTGAAAAATTGGGTATCAAGTATACTGTTTTGAAAAAGAAAAATTCTTCTTTAACAAACGAAATTGATATTTTAAGAAAAGAAAATATTGTTTTGAAAGATGAAAATTTTGAGTTGAAGAAAAAGAAAACTGATTTAGAAAATATTATTGAAAACTTTACGAATGGAAAAAGAAATTTTGAAAAACTTCTTGGTAGTCAAAGATGTGTTTTTGATAAGGCAGGCTTGGGATATATGCCAAAACAAAAATACAAACCTTATAAAAACTTCTTTGATAATCCTTCTACATCAAAGTCCAATATTCAAAATTTTTTTCATAAAAATAATTTTGTTAAAAAAGGATACTATTATAATCACTCAAGTTCTTCATATATGTCACATGCTATTTGCAATTTTTGTAATAGAAATGGTCATAATTATCTTGGTTGTCCTATTAGAAAAAAACATACAATGACTATCAGGGCCATATGGATACCTAAAAATCTTGTTTCTTCTAATACTAATAAATAAAGGACCCAAAGAACTTGGGTACCAAGAAAAATCATTTTAATTGTTTTTATAGGTGTGCATGAAGTCTTCCACGAACAAAAATAAATGGTTTTTAGATAGTGGATGTTCAAGACACATGACGGGAGACAAGACTAAGTTTTTTTATCTTAGATCTAAAGAAGAAAAACACGTGACATTCGGAGACAACTCGAAAGGGAAGATCATGGGAATAGGTAAAATTGGTAATGAGTCTTCTCTTATAATTGAAGATGTTCTACTTGTTGAAGGTTTAAAATATAATCTTTTAAGCATAAGTCAATTATGTGATAAAGGATTTACAGTTACTTTCAAAATAGATAAGTGCATTATATTGAATGATTATGATTGTAATATTTGTTTTATTACTTTTAGAAGTAACAATGTTTATACAATTGATTTTGAAGAAATTACCTCACAAGATGTGATTTGTTTTTCAGCTCAAAATGAAACTAATTGGTTATGGCATAGAAGACTAGGTCATACCAACATAGAACTTATTTCCAAACTTTCAAAAAATGATCTTGTGAGAGGTTTACCAAAGGCAAATTTTCTTAAAAACAAAATTTGTGATGCATGCCAATTTGGTAAACAAACAAAAATTTCTTTTAAAATCAGAAAACATATTTCCACTACTAGACCACTGCAACTGATACACATGGATCTTTTTGGACCAAATAGAGTTGCAAGTTTAGGAGGAAAATATTATGCATTTGTTATTGTTAATGATTTCTTTAGATATACTTGGGTCATTTTTCTTACTCATAAAGATGAGGCACATAATGCTTTTACCAAGTTATGCAAGAGAATTCAAAATGAAAAGGGTTATACTATTTCAAGTATCCGAAGTGATAGGGGAAAAGAGTTTGTTAATAAAAATATTGAAACATTTTGTGATGAAAATGGTTTTGTGCATAATTTTTATACTCCTCGAACTCCTCAACAAAATGGAGTAGTAGAAAGGAAAAATAGATCTCTTCAAGAGATGGCAAGAACAATGCTCAATGAGAATAACTTGCCTAGTTATTTTTGGGCTGAAGCGGTAAGTACTGCATGTTATGTTATAAATAGAGTTATGCTAAGGTCTAAATTAGATAAAACCTCCTATGAGCTTTGGAATGAGAAAAAGTCTAACATTGGTTACTTTCATGTATTTGGATGCAAATGTTTTATTTTAAATGACAAGGATAATTTAGGCAAGTTTGATGCAAAATCTGATGAAGGTGTCTTTCTCGGATATTCTACTAATAGTAAAACTTATAGAGTATTCAATAAAAAGACCTTGACTGTACAAGAATCTATGCATGTAGTATTTAATGAATATAATTCTCTACTCTCCAAGAAATCTATTGATGAAGAAACATGAGGTATAAATAATACGGAAAGTCTCAATCTCAACAAAGAGAACACAATAGAGGAAGTCTAACATGGAGATATCAGGAAAGATCATCAAAATTTAATACAAGATGCAACCAAACAGTAAAAATTTGTGAAAGATCATCCAGTGGAATAAATTCTGGGGGAACCTTCACGAGGTATAAGCACTCGATCATCTCTTAGAAATATTTGCAATCATACTACTTTTCTATCTCAGATTGAACCTAAAAATATTGATGAAGCACTTCTTGATGAATCTTGGATTCTAGCTATGCAAGAAGAGCTTAATCAATTTGAAAGAAATGATGTTTGGACACTTGTTCCTAAACCCAAAAATCATACTATTATTGGAACAAAATGGGTTTTTAGAAACAAGAAAGATGAATCCAGAGTCATTACTAGAAATAAGGCTCGACTTGTAGCCCAAAATTTCAATCAAGAAGAAGGAATCGATTATGATGAGACATATGCACCAGTCGCAAGATTAGAAGCTATTCGAATACTACTTGCATATGCTTGTTATAAAGATTTCAAACTTTTTCAAATGGATGTTAAAAGTGTTTTCTTAAACAGTTTTATAAATGAAGAGGTATATATTGAGCAACCTCCAGGTTTTGAAAATCATATTTCTCCAAATCATATTTTCAAACTCACAAAAACACTATATGGACTCAAACAAGCTCCTAGAGCGTGGTACGAGAGACTTAGTAGTTTCTTGATTGGAAAAGGCTTTTCAAGAGGAAAAATTGATACAACTCTTTTCATTAAATACGAAAATGATGATATTCTTTTGATTCAGATTTATGTTTATGATATAATATTCGGTGCTACTAATGAAAATATGTGCCAAGTTTTTGCTAAGACTATGCAGGAAGAATTTGAAATGAGCATGATGGGAGAGCTTACATTCTTTCTCGAATTGCAAATTAAGCAAGCAAAAAGTGGGACATTCATCAATCAATCGAAATATATTAAGGAATTGCTGAAGAAATTTGGGATGGAAGGTGCTAAAGAAACTGGAACACCAATGAGCCCATCCACTAAACTTGATAAAGATGAAACTGGTAAACCAGTTGACTCGAAGGTATATCGAGGTATGATTGGTAGCTTATTATATTTGACAACCAGTAGACCAGATATTATGTTTAGTGTGTGCTTATGTGCACATTTTCAATCATCTCCAAAAGAATCACATTTAATTGCAGTTAAGCGCATTCTTAGATATCTTAGTGGTACAATTAACTTAGGGTTATGGTACCCTAAGCACACATTTTTCGATCTAATCAGCTACACAGATGCAGATTATGCTGGCTATAAAATAGATCAAAAAAGCATTAGTGGAGCATGTCACTTCTTAGGTCGTGCATTAGTTTCCTAGTTTAGTAAAAAACAAAATTCTGTTGCACTATCTACTGCTGAGGCAGAATATGTTGCTGCGGGTAGTTGTTGTGCTCAAGTTCTTTACATAAAGCAACAACTTGAGGATTTTAAACTTATGTACAATCACATTCCAATCAAATGTGATAATACAAGTGTTATAAATCTTTCAAAGAATCCAATACAACATTCTCGGACCAAACATATTGAAATTAGATATCATTTTCTTAGAGATCATGTGCAAAAGGGCGATATTGTATTAGAATTCACTAGTACACATGATCAATTGGCAGACATTTTCACAAAACCCCTACCAGAAGATAGACTATGCATGATTAGAAGAGAAATAGGAATGATGCATGCCATGGATATCTGCTAGATACTTTTATTTCATTATCTTAAATGACCTACAGAAACTTGAGACGTTTAGCCTCATCATTCAAATGCATTTGCTCCTCATAAATCATCATGCCATCCTTGTCTAAAGGATTAGGCAATCGAAATGAAGAGGTAAACAAGGATTTCAAATCCTTATTCTGTTGCTTTAACTCTACTATTTTTTTGTTTGACTCATAAACAAGTCGTTGAAGTACAGATACAATCTCGTTAAACTTCTCAATTTCGCGAGTTTTGGACTGCAACCGAGCAGAAAACGCGACGATAGATGATGAGTATCGAGTTCCGAGACCCACAAGCTCGTAAATGGCGTCATGATCTGATTTATTAGCTAAATCAGTCTCTTGTTGCTTCATGGCACCCACGACAGATGCAGAAATAGATTGAGACTGAGGTGAAGGATACCTCAAATCCTGATCAAGAAAAGCACTGAAGGGAATTCTACGAGCCATTGAAAAATTGTAGAATGAGAATGCAAGCAAATTACAAAGATGAGAAGAAAGCTTGATACGAAATAGATAAAACTAAGAATTGCTCTTATAGAAACGGAAATAAGAACAAGACAAACTTATAAATCATGATGATATCTCAATTTTCAGCAACATCAAGTAGATCAAATCTCTGCACCGAATTGCCAGAGCTACGCCTCTAGCCTTTGCAAGTTTTGTCGAGCACAGGTGGTTTCAATTATTCAGCTCTTTACAAAATTTCCTTCCGCACCAAATTACCGAAACTAGGCCTCCAGTTTTTGCAGGTTTTGTCAAACACGTGTGGCTACGCACCGAATTCTCTACAGTCTCTACTAACGCAGCGTTTTATTTGTCTATTGGTTATTGTAGGAATATATTTTATTGAGCTAATTATGATTCCTTTTTAATGATGCCAAAAGGGGGAGAAGTTTTAGACTAGAATATTAACATTATTTAATTTGCTAAACTTGTTATATATACTTGGAATTATATTTATATTTTTATTTGAAAAATTAACGCACATTCTCAGGGGGAGCTTAAGTATTCATATAGGTTTCAAGTTCTATCAAGTATTTGTCATCATCAAAAAGGGAGAGATTGTTGAACTCAAGATTTCAAGGTTCATGTAAATCTATACATGGATTTTGATGATAACAAATAAATTCAAAGAATAAAGGAGTCTCAAGCTCAAGTTGTCTACACAGTACAATCAAGCACATCAAGGAACCAAGCATAAGCAAGAAGGGAACAAATTCACATTAAAATCATAGAGTAATTTTGTAAATCTCTTAAAAATTTGAAATTAGGATTAAGGCTCAAAATAAATATTTTATCATAAAACATTAAAATACATTTTCCACATGTACATGAATATTGTGAAAATTAAAATTGAAAATTTTGAAAGATGATTGATTGTCATCTTTCACATGTGCGTGACATGATTAAAGGTTTGAATTTTGAAAATATTAAGATGATTGATTGTCATCTTTCACATGTGCATGATATGATTAAAGGTTTGAAATTTGAAAAATATTAAGATGATTGATTGTCATCTTTCACATGTGCATGTTTTATTTGAATATTTTCAAAAGTGGTGGATGCTTTTCTTGAATTATGCAAAAGGTAGATGTCTTTATTTGAAAATTTTGAAAAGTAAAGTGTGCTCCTTTTGTCATATGCAAAAAGTAAAAGATTATATTTGAAATTTTTGAAAAATAAAGTGTGCTTATTTTGTCACATGCAAAAAGTAAAAAAATTTGATTTGAAATTTTTGAAAAGTGAATGATGATATCTTTGACATGTGAATCTTTTTAAATTTGAATATGAAGTCTCATATGCCTATAAATAGATCATTTGAGAGCTTCACATTCACAACACTAAGAGCATACAACATTCATTCAAAGTTTTCATTCTCTCTTCTTTAAGCATTGAGCCTTAACCCTTATTCATTTTGAGAGATATAGTTTGCGCTGTATTGTTTTTATTTCACTCATTGAGGAGTGTTTTCTGATAGCCTACCCACTATCAATTCTTGTATCAGTAAAAGGGTGTGTATAACCCTTGTGTGTGTAGAAGGTATTCTACACGGGGAATAGTTAAATCACCAAGTATAAGGTGATTGGAAGTGTAGAAGGTGTTCTATACGGAGAATAGTTAAATCACTTAAGTGTGAGGTGATTGGAAGTGTAGAGGGTGTTCTACACGGATTGTTTAGAGCGGTGCTGCTCAAAGGTGTAATAGGTTTTTATCTCCACCTAAAAGAGATTGAATAGTGGATTTGGGGATTCTCAAGAGGTAGCTTGAGACGAGAACGTAGGTAGTGGGGCCGAATCTCGTTAACATACTGAGTTTGCTTCTCTCTTACCCTTACTCTTTATATTTATTGTTGTTTTATATTTTGTTTATATTTTATATTATATATTTGATTTATAATTGTTATTTTTTTAAATACAACTCAATTCACCCCCTCTCTTATATTAGTCATCTGGGCAACAATCCTCATATATTCCTAAAGACTTTTTTGCTACCACATAAGCCACTAATTTTGCTTCCTTGTTAACGTGTTGAACAAACCAATGATAAAACTTAGTTAGAGACTTTATAATGTCAACTACTAGCATTTCTGTACTATTCCATTATATTTCAGTACCTTTAATAACATTGACTACTTTTAGGGCATTTTTTTCTATAACTACATTCCTTAAACCCAACTCAATTTCGAAAAAATGTAGCCAAAAATGCAAAGAAAACCTCGGCTAGAAAAGCATTTGGATATAAATCCCCTCTCGCCCCCACGGTAGCCATTACTTAGCCTTCCTAGTCGCGAACAATTACCCTAATTCGAACTATATATAGAGTTTAATCAATTGTTGCATTCTGGTTGATCTTTTGTGCTTCCTTTGGGGTGATACCCTACATCAGTTTTTGCTTGTGGGAGTTACTGCATTAGTGTATTCTTAAGGGCCAAATTTTTGAATTCATGCAGAACCTATTTCGATTACATCACTAGTCTAACAGCCAGTAGGATGCATAAACTTTCCACCAAAAACAAAGGAGTTCCTTTTAAGCCAAATCCTCCTTCAATTCCCATTCCTCAATATCCATGACTAAGTGAGTTTCTAGTACCTCCAAGAAAATCTTCCTCAAGACATTACATTTTTGTATCCTTATTGAGCATTACCCCTATACAGATGAACTAAAACCTTACAAAGTATGTTCAACTATTTTGATTACATTTATAGATATGGGGTAGTTTGGATTTCCAACCCCTTTTCTCTTGAATAGGTTTATTTTGGTTGCCAGAGCATAAAGGCAGGCTCTCCACAAAGATTTTTTCAGCATTTGGAATTCTCAATTGCTATATTTTGAACCACCTCACTTGCTTGTTGGTACAACTTGAAGATTGACCCTTTGTTCGCTCTTGTATTTCTCCTTGTTGATGGTAAGAACTTCTTAATGAAAATTGGCCATTTACAATGCATCTCCACACCACTTTATCAATTTTGTTACAATGACTTACTGGTATTTTGCATATTATCTTAGCTTCACAATTCAAGAAGACTATCTAATACCATAAAAGTATTCAACTTGTTCTGCATCTCTTATCTATCGAGTAACAATCTTTTTCTTTTCCTTTTCATTTAAAACCCTCATGGCAGATTGGATTATGAAGGTTATTGGTTGATGGAGCCATTTATCTTTCTAAATTTTGACAGATACACATTCCTAATTCTTGATATTATTCCTTTTTCAAAAAGGCGTCTTGCCGCCAAGATACTTCTTAATACCAATGATGGGTTACTTCCTAACTTAGCCTTAAGGAATTCATGAAAGTATTTGGATTTTAGTACCTTTGTTGCAAGTGAATCAGGATTCTATACTAATCTTCATCCTTACTTGGCAAGAATTGTTATGTTGAAAACTTTCAAATCTCTAAATTTAATCTCTCTAATCTTTACCTTTCCCATTTGACTCTAGTTAATCTAGTGAATCTTCCCTCATTGTCTCTTTGACCCTATTAAAAGTTCTGCATAATTTTGTTGATTTTCCTAAATAGTGACTTGGAAGTTTAAAAACTCATATGCAATAAGTTGGAAAAACTAGTGTGACAAATTTAAATAGAACTCATTTCCAACTTGGGAGAGAAACTTCACATTCCAATTGCTAACTTTGTTCCTCACATCATCAAGAATACTCTTGAAGGACTTTGATCGAGATCTACCAATAAAAATAAGTAATCCCAAAATTTTTTTCATAAGAATTGGTGGATCAAATGCTTGTTATATCTAGAATAATATATTTGATTTCTTTTTTGGTTTCTTATTAAAGAAAACAAAGGTTTTTATCCTTTTTAAGCTTTTGATATGATGCCCTATCATAAAGTTCTAGCAATTTTAGTTGTTTGCTCCATTCCAAGGATTTTTCATTACGGAAAAGTAAATGTCATCAGCAAGAAAAATGTTAATGTGTAATTTACCAGAGATTGGAATTTATGTGATATGGCCTGAAGGTCCTACATTGTTGATCAAGAGTCTACTTAGGACTTCATAACATAGAATAAATAGGTAAGGTAATAGAAGGACACTCTACCTAACTCATCTTGTTGGTTAAAAAGCTCTTAGATGGATACTATTGATGAGAATGTAGTATGAAGAGAAAATCTTTAAAACGGTTTTACCCATTTATCATCATATAATAGAAACCAATAAACACTCGCCATGTAAAGAACACATGCTACAAACATGCCCTGCAATCCAGTGAATAGCCCGATAGGCTTTTCTCTCTCGCACTCTCCCCCTCATCGAGTTTTCTTTTGAAGAAAACTTTGAGACCCAAGCACCAATTCAGGCCACCCTCGCCGAAAGAGATTCAAGCCAACGAAGTCTGAGATTCGAAACCCTCTTAACACAGATGAATATTTGAACACCCATCTTTGCATTTTTTTTTTGGGGGGGGGGGGGAATCATGAGAAAGAAACAGAGCCATGGCCTAAAAGAACAAGAAGAGGAAACGTCAAGCATTTTCGACAAGCATGCATGATCGAAAAGGTCTCAATACGTTAAAAACTCACGGGGGATTTCAAAAGGAAATTTCAAGATGACCGCCATTTCAACTTGCTAAATTCAAGTTCGAGCTCTTCAGGGTTGAGCTCTAGAGGCAGCTTCTCATCGTTGGAGTTTGTTTATGTGTTGAAATCAAGACCTTCATATTATTCTATACAGAGGCCGAAGCCTATTTGAATGAGGGGGGGTGCATAGTTAATTGGGGGTGGGGGTAGGGAGAATAAATGAGAGAGAGAAGGGGGCACAAAGCCAAACAGGGAGGATGAGAATCATGAGATTGACTTTACCGACGCCTACCTATATTGTTTAGTAGCTAAATGAACAATTCATCAATATTTCTGAATGACATCCCTGATTAATATGGGATTTGTGAAATTGAGACTTTCCCTGATAGTTCTTATCGTGTTGCTCATCAAAAAATATAAGGAAGGGAGGGAGGAAAGGGAGATGAAAGGAGGGGAGGTGAGACTCAAGAGTTTCTTGTTTCTGTGTGACTGCTTGTAATTGGTGTTCAATCTTGTGTGTGAAGGTGTAGAGACTCATTTTGTGAGATGCTGATATGTCTACTTCTAACTAGTGTCCATTTATTTGAGATTAACAAGGGTGCCTTGTCCAAAGAGGCCCCTTAATATGAAACTATACTAAAACATATCATTAAGATCAATCCACCTTCCAATAAGAGGGAAGATTATTTTAAGTCCAGCTTTGGTAGCCTCCTATTTTTTTTTTTTTATATATATAATTTCTCTCATTTCAATTCATTTAATTTTATCTTATCTAATCATTATAACTTTTTTTAATTCATATATAAAATAAAATAAATAATTTAACCTTTTCAAATCTTAAAATTAAAAATAATATTAAAAACTATGTTTTAATAATATTTTATTCAATTGTTAACTTTAATATCAACTCAACTCAGCTCATATGCGAAAACAAATAAGGCATTGACCAATAAAATGATTGAAAAATTTATTATAGATTTACAGGAACTTATTATAGATATTTTTAAAGCAAATTAGTCAAAATTTTACAATGCATAACCATCTGGTTGCGGAAGGAGTGATAGGAAGAGCAGAGAATATTAATGCTATTGTGGACTCTTTGTTTCTACCAAATAAAAGAGACTGGGATGTAAATAAAGTCAGAGCTTCCTTCAGTCTAGTTGTGGTAAGTGATATTCTTAAGATTTAACTATGTTTAGTTGATATTGTTGATAAGAGAATATGAGCACAAGAGAGAAATGGATTCTTTAGTGTCAAAAGTTGTTACAGACTTATCCATACTCAAATTGGTTCACAGTTTCTTGAACCATCTAATGTGCGAAATCATTATGTTATTTGGAAGCATTTGTGGAAGATGAAGGTACCAAACAAGATTAAATTTTTCGCTTGGTGGGCATGTAAAAATAGACTAGCCATGGGAGAAAAATTAATATAGAAAAACATAGCAAACTAATATTGGTAAACTATGCTTAGTTGATACTGAAAATGTCACACATGCCTTGGTACATTGCTCATCTTTGCAAGGATTAATTCAACTTTATCTCCCTAGTTTAGAGATTGATTGTAGTAAAACAATTCTAGAACTGGCCTTAGATATCTGCAACAAAAAATGGCATGATAAGTTACCCATTTTATTTGGTTTGGCTTGGTGTTTCTAGTTTCGAATGAACAAGTTTGTGAATTGCCAGCAACTCATTAGTTCGAAACAATTTGCAAATCATGCTTTTATTGTGATGGAAAATTTTGTTCAAATCAGTTTAAAGACAAGATGACAATTGAGTCACCATTACAAGTAACAACCTCCACAGGCAAAATGGTTAAAGTTAAATATTGATGAGACCACATTTTCTAAACTCAGGAAAACTAGTATAGGGGCAGTCTTGAGAAATGAGCATGGCCAATTTCTAAGGGCAATAAGTGAGTCAGAATTTGAGATGGAAAGCTTTGAAATTATTGAGTTAATGACTATTTTTAGAGGCATGCACTTATGTGCTATTATGGGCATTTCTAAACTTATTGTAAAAAGTGATAGCTTGATTTGCATTGAGGCCCTCCAAGAAGATAGCATGCACAATTCTTTGTTGGGTGGATTATATTTTGAAATTAAGCAACAATCCTCCCTCATGTTTTGAATTTTGTAAATTTGCACATGTATTGAGAGGGTAATTACGCCTTGTTTGTTTTTAGAGATGAGATAAAAGTTAAAAAAAATAATAAAATATTATTGTAATATATTTTTTTAATATCAATTTTATATGAAAATTTGAAAAAGTGACTTTGAAATTTGAAAAAGTAGAATTTTTTTATTATATTTTGTATGAAAATTTGAAAAAATATAATGATAAGTTTCATATGAGTTTGAAATTTTTATTTGCTCATATATAAGGGTGTAAATGGTCTGATCCAGTCCTGAAAAATAATAGACCGATTTCATTCAGTCCAAAAAAATTTCCATCCTAGACCGGACCAAACTCCTATTCAGTCCATATCAGTCCAGTCCAATTTGGTCTAAGGGCACCTAATATAATTTAATGGATTAAACTTAATCTAAAATCTTGTAATGATGAAAAATAATTTTTAGTCCAAATTTAATTATTTTTAATCCAATTTACGTATTTATCACATATTTAAGCCAAATGATATTCAAAAAAACTTACTCTTAAAATAATTGACCAAAAAAAAAAAACTAAATAAAAAAGTAAAAAAAAATTATAAATGATAATTTTTATATTATAAATAGTCAATTACTATAAATTATAATATGTTAATATTATAAGAGTATATGTTATATATTAATATATTATACTATCACTCTTAATCTATATTAATAATATTATTATTATTTATATATATATATAAAGGAAAAAAAATCATTCGATCCAATCTAATCTGGTTTAGGAAGGAAATGCCAAGAATCGAAATGAGACTGAAAATATTTAAACCATACAAAAAATAAATTGGACTAAACCAAATCTCATCCACTCTATTCCAAATTTTAATCTACTCTTAAATTAAATGACTTGATTTGACAAGTGTTAGTAATCATTTTTCTTGATCAATGAAATTTTGATTTCTATTAAAATTAAAAAAAAATCTAATAAGTAAAAAGATTATTATAATTACAAAAAAAATTCATAAAATAAATTTTATAAATTAACGTAATTTTATATAATTTATTAAATTTATTTTATAATAAAATTTATTTTATAATTTAATAGTTAATATAAAATTATATTATTTTAAAATTTTTATAAAATTATGTGTTAGGCAACCGTCACACACATAAACAGTAAAATTACTAATTATTTTACTGTTAATGTGTGGGGCTGTTGCAACCGCCGCACTTCCCAATATTTTTTCTTTAATAAACATCCAGTTAAAACTGGACAGCATTCGTTCAGTAGGGTCAAGGCTACAGCCATGCCGAACTCCTGTCACTCCTTGCTCCAACTCGTACTCATAAACCTCGTACTCTTCCTCTTCCTCTTCCTCTTCCTCTTCGTTTCAGCCCAACAACCTCAAGACACGCCCATCGCTCGCTTCCAGCGCTACCTCCGCATCAACACAGCCCACCCTCGCCCCGACTACTCCTTCGCCATTTCCTTTCTCGAATCCCAAGCCCTCTCCATCAATCTTCAAGTCAAAACCCTTGAATTCACCCCCGGAAAGCCCGTCCTCCTCTTGACCTGGCCCGGCTCCAATCCCTCCCTCCCTTCCCTCCTCTTTAACTCCCACCTCGACTCTGTCCCCGCCGAATCCTCCAAGTGGACCCACCCGCCATTCTCCGCCGTCCGATCCCCCGATGGCAAGATATTCGCCCGCGGCGCCCAGGACGATAAATGCATCGGCGTCCAGTACCTCGAGGCTATCCGGAACCTTAAAGAGAAGAACTTCGCGCCGGTCCGCACCGTCCACGTGTCCTACGTCCCCGATGAGGAGATTGGTGGGATCGACGGGATCTTTAAGTTCGTTGCCTCGGAGGAGTTCAGGAAATTGAACGTGGGGTTCGCGATGGACGAGGGTCAGGCCTCCCCAGGCGACGAGTACAGGGTTTTCTACGCTGACAGGTCGCCGTGGAACTTGATAATCAAGGCTAAGGGGATGCCCGGCCACGGTTCCAGAATGTACGATAATAGTGCAATGGAGAACTTGATGAAGAGCGTTGAGATTATCTCTAGGTTTAGAGAGAGTCAGTTCGATGTGGTTAAGGCTGGGGAAGCCCCCAATTCGGAAATTATTTCGGTTAATCCTGTTTATGTGAAAGCTGGGGTTCCTTCCCCCAGTGTGAGTGATTCAACGCGTATAGCTTGAGTTTAGGTATACCAAAGCCCGCATTTTTATGATGGGGACAGTTAATTTGTTTGTGCAGGGATTCGTGATGAACATGCAGCCTTCGGAGGCGGAAGCGGGGTTCAATATCAGATTGCCGCCTATAGCGGACCCGGAGCTTGTGAGGAGAAGAATTGCTGAAGAATGGGCACCGGCTAGGCGGAACATGACTTACCAGGTAAATGACCTTAGTTGACATAGTTTATTTAGCTTAACAAAACCTTGAAAGGAAAAGTTGTTTGAGAACCGCAATATGTTTTGTTCTTCTATGATATTAGTATGATTTGAAATTAACGACTTACTTCGAATGAGTGATGCTCTGTTATACTCGCTTATTCTATTTTCATCCCATGTATAAATATGGCATTATTCAGCACTCTTGGATCATCCCTTATTACTTTTTTAAATAAAATTCAAAATTTGATAAGCAATTCCACTCATTGTAATGTGATAAGAGTGGGGTGATGGTGTAGTATGTAGAATTTTCCTATTCAAATTGAAGATAAATAATGTGTTGAGGATGCTTCTGCAAGCGTGCTTGTTTCTATATAAGAATGTGTAAACGGTTTTCCTTTTGTATTGCTACTTCATAATTCCATATTATGCCACCATTGAGAGTCAATTTATATGCTTTTAACAATAAACCATTTTTGGCTGTCTTAGTTTCTTAATAGATGTCTGTCTTTTATTATTAGGTGATGATTCTGTTGATAGTTTAACACTAGCTTCTTACAAGTTATATCGCTTTATATTTAAACAATTTCTCAGTTCAACCCCCGTGTGAAGTAAGATTTCTCTAAATTGGATGGTGATGGATGTTGATATTGTAAGGTGATTGTCAGTGTTTTCTAAAAATCTGAAATATTGATGTTTGGATTGGGAGATGAGATGAGTTTAGTTTATTTTTTAATATTATTATTGTTTTGAAATTTGAAAAAGTTGAATTGGAATTTGAAAAAGTTGTATTAGGATTTGTGTTTTGTATGAAAAATTAGAAAAATGTAATGATGAAATGGAAATGAGTTGAGATGAGTTCAACTCACTCTCCAATCCAAACGGGAGTATATATGTATGTGTGTGTGTGTGTGTATATACTTATATAAAAAAAATGTATGCGTGTGTATATATATAAATCTCAATTCAAACCTTTTTTGTAAAGATTGAATTAAGGATAGGTACGAATAAACATTTGAAGTTGTGACGTACACTTATTAATAAACATTATCTGATATTATTCTACTTGTTGATACAAGCTTCTGCAAATCATATTACACAAGGTCCTAGACTCCTAGTTGGTAAAAGTATTTATATTTTTGCTTTTTTAGTTTAGTTAATATTTTAGGTTACATGGAGAAGGATGACTCTTTATGAGGACTGTACTACCATGGGATTCAAGTTTCACCTGTATGGATTGTCAAATTGAGTGGAGGGTATTTCTTAGGGAATTTGATTGTGCAATACTGGGAGGTGGTTTTGGTGTTACCAAAATGAGAGAGATGCATTGTGGAGAGCAGTAGTATATTCAAAATAAGATGCTTGTGGTGTGGGTAGTGTTCTCATGAGTTCCAAGGACCTCATACTGTGAGCTTATGGAATGGATATAAGGAAAGGTTGGCAGTAACTTTATCATATTTGAGGTGGGAATGGGGGTAATGATCAAATTTCGGCATGATTGGCGGTATGGAGATATGGCACTAATGGAAGATTTCCTGGTATGGTGCTAAGATGCTTCAATATAGCAGAAAAAATTTGGAGATTTCTTTCTGGTTATTTTCTTAGTAGAATATAAGTTTTGTCAGAGTGGCTCAAGATTGGGAAGTGGATGCTTTTAGCGATTTTTTTACTTTTTTTTTTTTGATAAGTAAAAGATCTTATTAATAAATAGAGTGGCATCAAAGCCAGTTACAATAAGCATACATGCCCTCTTAAGAAGGCGCTCTAGAAACAAGGAAATCATGAAGATCCATGCTATTAAAATCCACGGCAATGGACCATGTACAAAAAGTTCTTAAAAATAAAACTTTAAGCTCCTCTTTGTACATGGTCCATCGCCGTAGATTTTAACGGCATGGACCTACATGAATTCCTTGTCTCTAACGACTCTCCATAAGAGGATATGTGTGTTTTGCTTTGTAACTGGCTAAGATGCCATCCATTCTATTAATAAAAATTTTACTTATCAAAAAAAAAAAAAAGCTTTAAGCTCCTCTTTAGTTCTCTCCATGTCATTGAAAGTTCGCTCGTTGCGCTCCTACTATAAGCACCACATGATGCAAATGGGGATCATCTTCCAAATGGCCTTGATATGTCTCGTGCCCCGAATCAAAGGCCAACCCTTCATAATATCTAACACGGTCTCCGGCATGACCTATGCTAGATTCAATCTGCCGAAAATCTCATCCCAGAGAATTCTAGCCATCTCACAATGTAAGAGAAGATGATTTACCGACTCGCCCCCTCGTCGACATATGCAATACCAATCTGCGATGATGACCCTCCGTTTCCTCAAGTTGTCTGTGGTGAGGATCTTTCCCCAAGCCGTTGTTCATACGAAGAATGTCACTTTTAGAGGTGCTTTGTGCCACCAAAGACGTCTCCATGGGAACTGCAAAACAGGAACATGAGTGAGAATCATATAAAATGAACGAACTGAAAAGAATCCTCTCCTCGTAGGAATCCACCATAGCCTATCGTCTTGATGGAGATTTGGTCTTTGCGAATAAATAAGGCCAAAGAAATATGCAAAAATCCCCATTTCCCAATCTTGTGCTGCCCGGTAGAAAGCGATGTTCTAACTAATTCTCCCACCATCATACTCCATGGCTTTCGCCACTGTTAAGTCTTTGGCACTAGCTATCTGATAAAGAGAAGGAAATAACTCACGTAAGGCTCTGTCCCCACACCAAATGTCCTTCCAAAATTTAATTCTCGTCCCTGTCCCTAATTGGGTCCTAGTGTTTCTCACAAACAAACCCCACCCTTTTCTTATATTTTTCCACAAACCCACACCCCCCTCCCCTGCTTGCCTAACCTCATAGGAGTTCCAACCCCCCCAAAGGCTCCCATATTTGCTCTCGATCACAATTTTCCACAAAGCCACAGGTTCCTTGTGATATCTCCATAGCCATTTACCCAGAAGTGCTTGATTGAAGGTCCTCAGATTAGGTCCAAAAGATGGATTTCCGGTGTTCATTTGTTTTAGAATATCCTTGTTCCTCATTATAAAAATCTATATCTTGGAAGAGTATTTCATGGACAAAGGTACCCCTTGAGAGGTGTGTTCTTTGCTTGGAAAATCCAAACTATAGACAATATAAGGAAGGAGTATTTCTACTTACAAGCTGGTGTGCCTTTCACACCATTGACCTGAAAATATTTGATTTGCAAGAGATTTCATTTTAAATTTCTCTTGCAAATCAAATCATACCATGACAGCGATGTGAAGGGTTTGTCCTCTAACATCGGCTTGTAACTTATAAAAAAAAAAGTAGGCTTGTAAATTGAAATTTTCATGAGAAAGAGGCACATTATTGTAATGATTGGTGTTTCATGTGCAAGGAGAGTGAGGGTTCTGTTTATGTCTTTTACTTTATTGTGAGATTGCAAGTTCACCATAGAGTGACTTCTTCAACCAAATTGGATTTGCTTGGATCATACCTGAAAGAGTTATGGATCTTTGTTATACAAGGAAAGGGTTAGGTGAAGCCTTCAAATCATAGCAGTGTGGAATATGGATTCTTACTTGCCTTATTTGGTGCCTCTGGAAGGAAAGAAACAGAATCTTTGAAGACCATGAATGAACACTGGAGAAGTTCAAAACTGTTTTTATCAACCCTTTTACTTTGGACTGTTTCTATAGGCTTTAAAGAGTTAAATTTGCATGAATTTCTTGTATTCTTTTTCCTTGTAGATGGCTGTCTCTATAGCATACTTCCAATGTACTCAAAGTGTGCCTTCTACACAGATTTAAAAGGTGTGGACTCGTTGTGATGGATTGGTGCTATATGTGTAAGAAGAGTGGTGAGTCTATGTATGATCTTTTACTTCATAGTGAGGTGGTAAAGATGTTATGGGCTGAGATCTTCAACAGGACCAAACTTGCATGGGTTAATGGAGCCAGCTTACGTGACTTTTTCATATCACTTTCTACCTCCTAACTTGTAACTAGGTGTTTTTGGATTTATACTTCATGTGTCAATCAATTTTTATGTTACTTATAAAAAAGATTTATTACATATAAGAAATGTTATTTTGATGCAAGTTAATGATCATTCATGTGGTTGCCTCTACAATGTTAAACACGTGTCTAACAATGTGGGGGGAAGATTAACTCTTTTATTTTTTTTGATAAGTAAGAGATGAATATTATTAATAGGAAAGAAATAGGCATTGTCCGTATACACAGGAAGTATACAGAAGAATGCCTAGATACATACTAAGAGTGAGGAATTAAAGAAAGAAAATCATGAGTATTGTCCCCATTTAAAACGATAGCTGAAAATCAAAGAAGTAAAGTGTGGAAGAAAAATTTCTTAAGCTCCTCCAAGGTGCGTTCTTTGTCTTCAAAACATCGAACATTCATTTCCGACCAAATGCACCACATAAGGCATAAGGGGATTATTTTCCACGCTCCTGCCACTTGTGGACAGCCTTACAACTTCCTCCAACTACCCAACAATTCCACCACCCTCGAAGGCATGACCCAAGCAATATCAACCCTTTGAAAGATCTCATTCTACAGCACCCTTATTACTCGCAATGTAGAAGAAGATGGTCCACAGATTCTCCACTATTTTTGCACAAAAATCACCAATCTATTACAACACAGCCCCTCTTATTCAAATTATCCGTAGTCAAGATTTTCCCAAGGGTGGCACACCATACGAAAAAGGCTGCTTTTGAGAGCACACGAGACCTCCAAATACTCTTCCAAGGGAATGGATAGTGATCTTGTGATGTCAAAATTTTGTAGTATGCCTTAACAGTACATTCCCTCTTACTTCCTTTCTCTTTTTCCATTGCCTACAAGGGTTGAAAAAAGAATAGAGACTTTATTTCGGAATTTTTTATGGGGTGGTAATGGTGGGGAACAAAAGATCCATTTGGTTGGAAAAAAAGTGTGTCAACCACTGAACTGTGGTGGGTTGGGAATCAAGGATTTGAAGGTTTTCAATAGATCGTTACTTGGTAAATGGCTTCGGAGATATCATTTGGAAAGTAATGCTCTATGGAAAAATGTTATAGATGTGAAGTATGGAAGTTTGAAGGGTGGATGGTGTACTAAAGATACCAGTGGTGCATATGGGGTGAGTTTGTAAATTTGGGGTTCTTTTTCTCTTCATTGTAAATCGAAGGTGGGTGATGGGAAGAAGGCATTCTTTTGGCATGATTTATGGTGTGGGGAATCTACCCTTAAGCTGGATTTTCCAGCAATTTTCAGACTAACCAGGAATCAAAATGCTACTGTTTGTGAGTCTTACAGCAGTAATGATAATCATTTTGAGTGGAATGTTAATTTGATAAGGGAAGTAAATGATTGGGAAGTGGATGGAGTTAAAGTTCTGCTGGATAGACTTTATAGTTCAAAGCCGCTGATCGGTAGAGAGGATAGTTTGTTGTGGACCCCTACTGGGAATTTGAGGTTCTCAGTTTCTTCTTATTACAGGTTGTTGATCAGACAAAGAAGCTGTGTATTCCCTTGGAAAAATATTTGGAAAGTGAAAGTTCCTTCCAAAGTTGCTTTTTTCTGTTGGGTGGTGTCTTTGGGCAAAGTATTGAGTAATGATAACCTTAGAAGAAGAGGAGTGTTAATTGTTGATTGGTGCGTGATGTGTAAAAAGGATGGAGAATCAGTTAATCATCTATTTCTCCATTGTGAAGTGGCAAGATTCTTGTGGGAGGAGGTTTTGCAAATGGTTAGGATTTCTTTGGATCATGCCTAAAGACGTGGTGAATGTAAAAGATGGGTGGAAGTGCTTAAAGGGCAGTAAGATTGGCAAGAGTGTTTGGAAGATAATTTCTCCTTGTCTTATGTGGTGTACATGGCTTAAAAGGAATGGGAGATGTTTTGAAGATAAAGAACGCTCTATGGGAGATCTCAGGGATTTTTTCTTTAGCACTTCGTATAGTTGGGCCAAAGCTTTTGTAATTGAAGAAATTTGTTGATTTCTGTATTAGCTTTTTGTAATTTCTTTTTTGTTTGTGGAAAGATGTAGGTATTTCCTTTGTATACTACTTGTGTACTTGGGCTTACCTATCAAAAAAAAAAGTGGATGCGATGGTGGTTTAACAACCGAGAGACTAATATTTGTTGTCATTGTTGTTGTTCATGTGAGTGGACCTTTAAACAACCTATGTTGCTAAGTGGCTCACCCGCTCTTTCCATGTGATTGAGTAAAAGTGCTTCATACTTACGCATATGACAAGTGCAAAATGAAAGGATAACGAAGATCATGTTTATAGGTCTGAAAACTTATTGATTTTGGGTTGGGGTGTTAGATCCCAGCTAAAGATTGCCATGATCTATTAATTATAGAGTTTTCTGCCCAGAGTTGACACATGGTTCGTCGATGTTAAATCAGGTTATGAGAAGACATGGTAGGTACTAGGTAGCCAGTAAATTTTTATTTCAGCATCAAAAGAGTACTGGTAGACTCTGCGTAATGCACCTTTTTTTCTGGATTGGTGATCTCAGTTATTTACTGGTCGATCAAGTTTTATTCGAAGGAAAATGACATTTCCAATTTCTTTGAAAGTGGGTATGCAAATTCAACGAACTCACAGTTTGGTATGTTTCATCTGTTCACATCGGTTGATGTTGCTACCAAAACAAAAGCATTGATTGATCGGGCGATTGTTCACTTTCTTGACTAAGACGTGCTGATACAAGCCAAAATTCCTATTTAATTTTTTCTTTTCAGTAATGTGAGATTATATATTTTCTGGTAGAACACCATTACAATGTCTAACTAGGTTCAGAACTTCATATTTTCTTTTATTTGTTTTCTTAGCAACTAGATGTCTGATTTCTTTCTTTGTATTAGATAATTGAGCTGGGACCCCTAAGTGACTACATGGGGCGGCCCTTGATGACAGCAACCAATGATTCCAATCCATGGTGGCCTATCTTCGTGCAAGCTATCACTGCAGTAGGAGAAAAACTTGCAAAGCCTGAAATCTTGGCCTCAACTACCGATGCACGATACATTAGACAGTTGGGAATTCCTGTACTAGGTTTCTCCCCAATGAAAAAGACTCCCATCTTACTGCATGAACACGATGAGGTTTGTCACATTTGTAACATCTCATCTTTTTCTCTCATATACATCTAGTTCTGCTTCTTTTTCTCACTCCCTTAACTGTCTTGCAGTTTCTAGAAGACACTGTATATCTGAAAGGAATAGAGGTATATGAATCCATAATCAGATCTTTGAGTTCTTTTGAAGAATCATCATCTTATTAGAGCACTCAGGGCGTGTTTAAAGGGGAGGATGGTGTTCATAATTCATACCTTTAACTTGACACGTGGTACGAATTGTGATGTTGTTGTTGTAACTTTATCTCTGGCCGTATATTCAATAATATTTGCTCCCGAACCAATTTTTATGGGAATGCTCTCATGGTTTCCATATGTAATACTCTTTGCCTTTTTTGTATATAGTATTCTTAGGTCATAAGTGAGAGTTCATTAATAAAATTGGGTTACTGTTCTTTTGTTTAAAAAAAATGGGAATGTTGTGATCTTATTTCCTAAATCTTGTAAGAGAGGGCGTGAAAGGGTTAATTCCATTCCGGGGGCTGCTACAGCCCCCGGCTACTTGGGATTCATTCTTGGTCTCCTTATTTATATTTTATTAATTTTTTTGTTCTTTTTTAACCTCATTTTTTAATGTTTTTAAACATTTTAAATATATATATATATATATATATATATAACATTATTAAATAAGATTTTCTTAATCATTAAGATCCTATTTGGATTTAGAAATAAGTTGAGTTTATCTCAATTTATTTTTATTTTATCATTATATTTTTATAATTTTTTATACAAAACATAAATTCTTATATATCTTTTACAAATTTTAATATACATTTTTTAAATTTTAATATATCTTTTTCAAAATTTAAAATAATAATAATATTAAAAATAAATTTATTTCAACTTATTTTATCTCTAAATTCAAACTAGACTTAAGGCTAATAAAAAAAAAATAGAACGAGATCCAGGAGCGGAACTCAACCATCGGTGTCTTTATCACTTTCTATTCTATAATTGCTAGCATTTAACGTTTTGGTGCAAATGAACTTGTAATTAATGGATGTTGCATGCATATACACACGAATATTCAAAGAAAGCCCATTTATGGAACTGATCTTTTTTTTTTTTAATTTCACGCGTTGAAAAATAAGATTTACTTCGTATTGGTAAAACATCACATGTCTTAATTGGCGGGGTAAAACGTCTCATAAATCCCCATGGAAATATGCATTTTTGCAGCGTTGAAACTATAATAGCTTGCATCATATAATTAAACAAATTTTGTTACAACTTGTGACCAACTCAAGTTCAAAGACATAACGCAAGATCTCAGTTTTTCAAACACCTTTTTAATTTCCCTCAAAAAACAATCTGTTTGACTTCAAAGCTACATGCGAACAAGACAGCCATTGGAAGTGAAACATGTTGATAAAAATAAATAAATAAAAGTAAAAAATGCTGCAAAACTCTGACCCGACTGAGGAAGCACTCATGGAAAGCTCTCAAAGGCACTGCATTTTTTGCATTGCAGGCCTACTCTTTCTGGCCAGAGAGGATGGCATCTAAAACGCATTATTTCTATTAGATTTCCATTCCACCCCGCAATTTACACAAGCATAGACTAATATGATCATAACGTTACAATAATATAGAATATTCCTAAATTCTTCATATTTGTCCTATGATTTTTTTTTTTCTGAAATTTAAAATATGTACATGATACCTTTTGGGTCAACAAGTTCGCCTTGAAAAATACATTTATTGTATGCTCATGAACAGCTCTCTCCTTTATGGATATGGTTGTCGATGCTGCCCATCAACTTTTTCCAGGAACCTGCTCTCTCTCTCTCTCTCTCTCAAAAATAAAAATAAAAAAAATGGAATTTGATATTTTTGTTGTAGCTTCTGAGAAGACCTTAGCCACATGGATCTTGCCTCTCCATCATCCAACATCCTCCTGGCCTCCAAAGCCTTCCCTGCACTTTCCGCCCATTCTCCCTGGCCAACCCAATCTTCGATCTTCCATTTCTAAATCATTATAATTTTAATTTTTATTGAAATGAAAATGGTGTCATGTCATGTCATGTCCTTTTTTTTTTTTTTTAAGCTCTTCCTCTCTCCCCACTCCTTGACCCTACTTCTCTCTGGCTCATCTTAATTCCTCATCTTTTTTTGATACGGATTGCATTATTGCTGCTTGTCTCTTTCATTAACATGAAAGGTACGGAAGGTCATGGGTACAGGGTACGGGCCAGATAAGAGAGAGGCTTGAGGTTTTAATTTGAAGTACATGCATGCACGAGTTTTTGAATCTTCGTATTTGGTCATCTAGTTTTAGATAGAAAAATATGATCTGTTATCTTTCTCAGACCTACCAAAATATATACATGTTGATTTTGATGTTTCGATTATCATTTATACTCAGTTGGTAGGAGCTGATCGTGACTCGTGGGAATTGAGATATATTAGCCAAAAAAAATGATAAAGAAAAATGTAGTGTGTAGAGCATTATTTGAGAGTGTAATTGTGCATGAAAACAGACAAAACTTATCCCGAGAAAAAAAAAAAAAGATTAAGGTCCGTTTAGATTTTAGATTCATACCAAAACAATTTAATTTAATCTAATTTTAAATTTAATTTAATATCAAAATACTTAATTTTTAAATTATTAAACTTATTTTAACTTAAAATCTCTTCATATATAAATTCACATGAACTTTTTTCAATTTTTCTTATTTTTTTACTTCACTTGCGCTGTTGCTTTATACTTTGGGATAATTATTGGAGAATTACACTCTCTCCTCTTGTATCATTTCCTCTAATTTAATGAAGTTTATTTGCTTAAAAAGAAAGATTAATTATAGATGGGTTGTTACCGTACTATCATTGCTCATTTGCGAAATATGTTCTTGTTAACTTCATTGAGAAATCGCACAAAAACAAATACAAATTAATATAATTTAATGTTATACATTACTTTTATATATATATATATATATAGAGTGGTGCTACACTCACTCTTAGAGGATCTTGAATGGGATTCCGTGCAGATAAATAATTTTTTTTTATTTTTTTTCTTTCATATGTTTAGATAATTTTAATGTTTTATTTTTTAAAAATAAATTTAAAATATTATTAAAAAATACTTACTTAACCATTAAATTAAGAAAATTAATAAAACAATTAATTTTTAATTTTTTATATTTTTTTTTATGACTTTAGCATTTCTCATATATATATATATATATATACACCCCACCCTATCTGCAATGATGATGGGTGATATGTCTGCAATTACTAGTTTTCATATTTGATAGAGTACTTTGAAGTACCGTACCCAAGCTGTCCATATTCGTTCAACGTTTTACTGTACTAATTCTGTTAATGAACTGTACATGTGTTCACATATGAATGGTTTCATAGAGGACGATAAAGACCGGAGACCCACCTTGGACCGGAGACCCACCTTGAATCATGATGATGATCACGATGATCTCCTCATCCTTGATCTGTACGCGCTTAAACATTTTCTCACAACGGTAAAATAAAAGTCATATATAATACTAAAAATTGTCTTTATTGCAGCTTGGTTAAGATTTTATTTAATTTCAGAAGTGAGTAGGGTTTATTTTAATTTTAATTTTATTTATTTTATCATTATAAGGTCTTGTTTGGATTCAAAAGTTGGATTTATTTTTATTTTATCATTATATTTTTATAATTTTTTATATAAAATATAAATTTCTATACATATTTTTTAAATTTTAATACACATGTTTCAAATTTTAATACATTTTTTTAAAATTCTAAATTAATAATAATATTAAAAAATAAATTTAACTCATTTTAACTCATCTCATTTCCGAATCAAAACGGAACCTGAGTGATGACCCTACAAAACTAAAAAAAAAATTATTTATGATGAATTATTTATAAATATATATTTATAATAAAAATAATATTATTTTTTATAAAAAATTATCACTTAAATAGAAAATAATTGATTAGAAATAAATAATTATCTTTAGTGAATTAATGTGAATACTCATGTGTTCAGCTATTAATTAAACAAAGTATATAATTAGATTAGGAATTAGGATGATGATTAATTTCAACAGGCCAGCCTTGCATGCAGCATGTTTGCAGCTCAGTAACATGGCTATACATCTTTAGTTAATTGACATTCCCATGTTGGCCAGAGAAAAGCAAACCTTGATCAAGCTGCTCAATATCCGGAAAGTCAAGCAACTTAATTAACCAATATTGGATTTTTTTAAAAAAAAGAAGACAATAATAATTATAAATTATCAGCTAATGTTATTTCCTTCTCCCTTCCATTAACAAAGATCAATTTAAACCCTAGCTAGCTAGTTCAACTCTGCATTAATATTGTGACAGATTAATTAATTTATATAATATATAGAAAAGGAGAAGGGAGTGTAGCTCGAACATGTGATCAGATTCACAAATAAATTATATATTAAAGTGGTAATGTCAGGCCAGGTACCTGATCATAGAGTATCAACAAATATTGTCATTAATTTATAAATATATGCAGTAAAATTATTTTAAGAGAAGATGCTTGCAAGATTGCAATAAAATATATTTATATTTATTTTAATGCGGTTTCTCGTCTGGTTTGTTTTTAAAATTAAATTTTACTATTTACAACTCATTTTATATTTTTAACTTACTTTAATTATTCATTTTAAATTTTAACTCATCTCAATTAATTATTTTATTATTATTTATAACTTAACTTATTTCATTTTATTTTATTTTTAAATTCAAACCAACCCTTGAATTCTGGCATTGAAAGGATCAATGGAGGGATATTATTAGGAGATGGCATTGGAGATCAGAACTCGTACGGGTTGACGACACTATTCTTTTCACACATGGATTATCATCGGAGTTTGCAATTATGCTTCTCTGTCTCTCTACCCTCCGAATGAAATCTCCCACACTTTTTTAGCTTTTTTTCAATCTTTTAGGCGCGTTGAGAAAATTCACTGGTCATAATTATTCAAAAACAGAGTGTGTGTATATATATATATAATATAATATATATTCATACATAATGGTGTGAACAAATCGAGATAATTAAAAAAACCTTGAAGTATATATGTTCATCCAAATTTGGATTTAATTAAAAAATATTTGGTTTACAACGAAATTTTATAAATATATATAAATTTTCAAATTGACGAAATTTATTGAAACACTTAACTATAAATCTTTTTTTTTATTATAAATAAAAATTTAATACATTATATTCAAGCACGTCAATTTATAAATTTAAGCTGTAAAAAATATATACATAGGCTGATTCGAGATGATCAATGAAGTTAACAAAAGAAAAAGAAATATAGAAAGTAGGTTTATTCATCTAGGTTGAATTTTGTCCGACCTGACACTGAAATTTTTTTGACACTAGTATTAACTCTAGGGGTATAATCAGTTTGAAATCTTAAATGAATAGGCCTAAAAGAAAATAAGAGGATTGATACTAGAGATTATAGTTTTGACAACATATATGTTTCTCTCCCATTTAGCAAATTCCTTGTTTTTACAGGAGGACAAAAATGTTGGATTTCTTTACTCCTTGAATCCCACATGGGAAAGGAGTGGGAGAGGGGGTAAGACCCATGGCCTATAAAAAGAGGCTAAAAGAGGCCTAGCCTTCTTAGTTAATTACACCAGTCAGAAACTTATCTAGTAATTTTTTACTTTAGTAAAATTCCTCTATTGTCCTTTTTGTATGTAAAAGGAAGAGAGGTGAAAGTTAGAGTTTTACTAGTGGGAGAAGTTTTTGTGGGTGTCGTTGGGGTGAGGAGAAAAATTGTGTGATTGTAACAATTTTTCACATAGTGTATTTTCTTCTCTGGGTCTGGTGGTTTTTCTCCTGGTTTGGAGTTTTCCACGTAAATTTTTGTGTTGTGTTTATTTCTCTATTTTTTTTGTTATTTTGTTAAAAGTAGATCCTGGTGGGGGAAAATTTAGAAGCCCAGATTCCCAACAAGTGGTATCAGAGCCACTAGGTTTTTTTTTTGCAGGGTGGAGCTTTGGTGTGGTAGTGTGAATATGTATGATCTAAGGAGATTCTGTCTAGGAGATTGGAAATTTTAAGTGTGTCCGTTGTGACCCTCCAATTTTTCCTGGGAACCTTGAAGTTCTGTTTAGGAAAGATTAGTCTTTCCTGGGAACTTACTTAGTGGGTACTATTCATTTCTACGGTAAAATTCATCGAAGTTATGTCAGGAGGTAGAGCTTCAAATCCTATCAGATTTGATGTGGAAAAATTTGATGGGAGAATCAATTTTGGCTTGTGGCAAGTGCAAGTCAAGGATATCTTGATTCAATCAGGATTACACAAGGCGTTGAAAAGTAGACCAGTCCCTGAAGTCAGTAGTGGTTCAAGCACTACTGGTGAAACAAAGAGCAGATCTGGAATGAGCGATGAAGATTGGGAGGATTTGGATTTGAGAGCGGCAAGTGCAATTCGTCTGTGCCTAGCCAAGAATGTTCTTGCAAATGTGCATAGAATATTCACGGCAAAGGGACTCTGGGAAAAGCTCGAAGAGTTGTATCAGACGAAAGGTGTCTCGAATCGAGTGTACCTGAAGGAGCAATTTCATACACTGCGGATGAGTGAAGGTACGACTATTTCAGATCATTTAAGTGTTCTCAATGGCATTGTCTCTGAGCTGGAATCTATTGGAGTTAAAATTGACGATGAGGATCAAGCCTTGAGGCTGATCTGGTCTCTTCCATCTTCCTATGAGCATATGAAGCCTATTTTGATACATGGGAAGGAGAAAATAATTTTTTCAGAAGTTACCAGTAAACTTTTTTCTGAAGAAAGAAGGCTAAGTAGTGGAAGTAATGGTTCACTTGAGAACTTAGCAATGGTGACAGCTGGTGATTGGAAGAGAAATAACTCTATGAAGAAGAAAGTAGTCTGCTGGGTGTGTGGACAACCTGGGCACGTTAGAAGAAATTGTCCAAAAGGTGGAGCAGGTTCGGCAAGAGGCTCCAAGTCAGTAAATGGAGATACTGACAATGAAACTAACATCGTGTCTCTCTCTACAGAAGATGACTTCTGTTAAAAGGAGACATGTACATCCTCATGGCATGTCGCTAATCTCAAAGTTGTCATGATAGATGATGTGTTAATGTTAGTTGTTCCACAAGTTTGTACACGGGCATTGGTTTGGCATTGATGCAAGGTGTGGTGGAAATTCATGTCGATGGCTGATGAACTTCTAGGAAAGCCAAACGTGGGAGTTGCACCATAATTTTTCAGCAATGTTATTTTCGTCATGGGCCGAAGTAAAATGCTTGGAATTGGTTTATTCTGAGTGGTTATGCTTTTATGGTGGAGCATGATAGCGGAAGCTGTGAAGATTCTCATTGCGGTGGAGCATGGCTGTAGGATCAGTCAAAGTCGCAAGGTGGAGATTGTTGGATTTCTTTGCTCCTTGAATCCCACATGGGAAAGGAGTGGGAGAGGGGCAAGACCCATGGCCTATAAAAAGAGGCCTAGCCTCCTTAGTTAATTACACCAGTCAGAAACTTATCTAGTAATTTTTTACTTTAGTAAAATTCCTCTATTGTCTTTTTTGTATGTAAAAGGAAGAGAGGTGAAAGTTAGAATTTTACTAGTGGGAGAAGTTTTTGTGGGTGTCGTTGGGGTGAGGAGAAAAATTGTGTGATTGTAACAATTTTTCACATAGTGTATTTTCTTCTCTGGGTCTGGTGGTTTTTCTCCTGGTTTGGAGTTTTCCACGTAAATTTTTGTGTTGTGTTTATTTCTCTATTTTTCTTATTATTTTGTTAAAAGTAGATCCTGATGAGGGAGAATTTGGAAGCCCAGATTCCCAACAAAAAAAACATTATGATGGAGCATGATAATTCTAAGTTATGTAGCTTTAATTTGTATAAGAAGTGAATCATGTTTTTTTGGTTTCCTTAATTCATTGCGAGGTCAAATATTAAATTTTTGACCATTCATGCATGATTTTGTGCATAATGATGTCGTATAATTTTGACATTTTAGATCTAGCGCCTGTATTTTTTGTAATTGCTATGAATTTTATTTTTGTATACGGTTTTCCTCTGTAATAAAAATAAAATAGAAAATAAAAGATCCAGCAAATCAACAGCAGGTAGCTAAGAAATTTAGTAAATGAACGTACTGATTTTGTTTGTGCCACGTGGGTTTGACACAGTCTGATAATTACTGAGATACTAGTTTCATACGTACCTAGAAATTTCAGTGAATTAATTTTCTCTGCATTGCATTTGTTATATATCATGGTACGTTCGTGGTCTGATAGTGACGACCAAAACTCATGAAACTCCCTAATAATTAAAGACAACAATGACCAGTAAATCAGAAAAAAAGGAATCGATATTCATGCGTGGCTGTCCTATACTATTAGGGTATGTTTGAATAGTAAGATGTGGTAAGATGATTTTAAATAAAAATTAAAATTAAGTTGCATGCATAAAATATTATTAAAATATTATTTTAATATTATTTTAATTTTTATATTTAAAAAATAGAATTATTTATTATATTTTATATAAGAATTTAAAATAATTAAAATAATCACAATAATGAAATAAAATTATTTTGGCGCTGTGACAATTCTGCTGACCGAAAGTTGACAAAATGCATGCTAGCTTTTACTTATAATTTGCAAATCTGTTTATTTACGCGTATAAAATATCGTGGGAATGAAAGTTGCTGGGAAAAAAATATTAATATTTTAATTTTTGTTGTAATTAGAATATATGATAATCTTGAAAGTATTGACATTGACTCTATCCAAAATTAAAACAATTAAAGATTTGATGTATTTATTTAAAATATTTTTATATTGAGTCCATTAAATAAAATTATGAGAAGTTTTGAGTTACAGAATTTTATTTCATTTTTTAAATATAAAGACTTACTATCCCTTATCAAAATAATTTTTTATAATTTTATAATATATTTGTTAGATGAATAAATAATAAATATGTTTATTGATTTTATAAATTATATATTATATTATTATTTTGATAAATTTAATATAAAATTATAAATATAAAAATATTAACTTTCTATCAAATTTAAAATTTCTATCAATTTTTTTAAATTTTTTTTTATAGAACCTAGGCCAATACTCTGATAAAACAATTTGTTTAAACCCCAACTTGTTAACAGTAAAATAGGCAAAAGTCTACGAAATTTGTTTAACTTGAAAAAGAGACCATTTCAGGCGCCATTCTTAAGTGTGAAAAGTATATTTGGCTGCCAAGCTCGAAAAGAGTGTCATTTGCCAATTGCCCCCCATAGGAAAGTAGGTCGTATCTTCCCTCTCCCCCTCGATCGACCTCCAATGCATGTGTGCTGGCACTTTTCCTTCGTCTAGAAAAGTGTGTGGTTTTGGTCATACCGTACCAAAAGAAAATCTCATGAATGACAACCTCGACGATCCACATCAACATGCATTCAACTTGGCAAAAAGATTTAAAAAGAAAATTGATATAAGTATAAAAAGATTTTAAAAAAAATATAATTTCATAATATTTATTAAATTTATTTTATAATAAAAATAATTCTAAAATCTGATTTACCATATAAAATCATAATTTATATATATATATATATATATTTTTGGTAATTAAAACATTTTTCTTAAAAAATGGGAAAAAGAATAATTAAGCCTAGCTCTTGAAAATGATCTTTCTTTTGGAGTGAAAGAAAGTTTGAAAAAGAGCAAAAGTCAAGTCATGAAGGCGTAAGCAGCTGAGCAAAATGCATGCCATGACAACGATCAGATGTGAACCCCTTGGTTTATTATAATATTTAGAGAGAGAGGCATATGGCCTTCCTTCCGTATCTGCATGAGGCCCATGACGCGGTTTTGGAGCTGCGAGACAGAGAAGCAACAGCTGGTGATATCTATGGGGCAATATCCATTGGCTCACTGTTCAGATGAGTAAGCTGCGGGTGGGTTTCGAGTATCATTTCGTTTTCATAATTTAATGCTTTTATGTATTTTTTAGATATATATATATATATATTTAAAATTTTCATCAGAACAGCCAAGTTCAGGATCCTGGAAGTTTCCTAGCTATGACAGAATCCCACAATTCTTTACTTACCCTACATTATTGCATAAATCAAACATAAGACATGACGTTCCCAAAATAGATATTAGATAGAATATGCAATATAAAATACTAATAAATAATATTTGTATAAAATATCACGACTCTCATCAGTGATATATATCAAAGTTTACCACAATATTCATATATATAATTAAAATACTAATAATATTTGTATAACATATCACGACTCTCATCAGTGATATATATCAGACTTACCCATAGGCCATGCATATAATATATGATTATTCATGTCCTGACTCTCGATTTTTTTTATTGCAGTTTTGTTGGGGTGTCAACTGGGGAGGGGAAGACTTGTTGTGTAAGTCTGGAATTCCAAAAAATGGAAGGTAATTTATTATAAATCATGTTCCTCAAAAAAGATTCATTTTACTTTTTATTGTTAGTCAGACTGAGACAATCACCTGATCATCCATGTTCTGAACAATTTTCCTAGCAAAGAAAGTCAGACAAATGTTAGTGTCATTGTCCAATATAATTGCATTACAACTATAAATTTTGATGAAGCACGCCACATACGACACGCATTTTTTGAGGTCATCCAAGATCTTCTACACAAGTGCTGACATCGATTATTTTACTTTTCCCTGACTAATTCAAACTTGTTCAAAACTCAAACATGTAAAGTGGTGTGTAAAATAATATATATATATATATATATATATTTTCACCATCTTTTCTTATTAGAGATATTAAGTAATTTACCTTGATAGGCAAATAGTTTTTTTTGAAGAAATTAGTTTTGATTTTAATACACTGGAAAACATCTGTCACCCATTTTCATAATTCATTACCCTATGTTATTACTGTTCATTGACTAGCTAGCAGGAGCAGGAGCAGGATCTTCTACTTAAAATTAAAAAACTCAAACCCTTCATCTATAAATAGCAATCATTTCTCCTCAAAGTTCAGTCCCTACATTGCTTTCCTTACTTTCAGAACAAGAAAAAAGGAGAAAAGTTGCCTATAAACAAACCAAAGAGCTGGAGAGAAAGACTTCTCCAACACACTTTCTCCACCAAGGTATTGATTCCAGAACACCGTTTGTTCAACAAAGCATTGATTGTTTCAGCTTTCAACAAATGGTGAAGAAAGAGCAGAAGAATGATCATCCAGATCCAATATCAAAACCAATGCCATCAACATCAACATCAACATCAGCATCAGCATCAGCAAGCAAAAAGATGAAGAAATACAAGGGAGTGAGAATGAGGAGTTGGGGTTCTTGGGTATCTGAGATAAGGGCACCAAATCAGAAAACAAGAATATGGTTGGGTTCTTATTCCACAGCAGAAGCAGCAGCCAGAGCCTATGATGCTGCACTACTATGCCTAAAAGGCTCTTCAGCAAATCTCAACTTCCCCATCACTTCTTCTAATCACATTCCTGATCAAGATACCATTATGTCACCAAAGTCCATTCAAAGAGTGGCTGCAGCTGCTGCCAATAGTTTCATGACAGATGTCCCCACCCCTCCAATATCTCCTCCTCCTCCTGCTCCCTCAGTATCCTCATCATTGGTCTCATCTCCATCCATGTCCTCATCTCCGTCGGATCAACTCGACGATGATCATGTCTCATTGATGTCATCCTTTGAGTTCAATGAGCCAATGGCCACGATGGAGTCCTGGTATAACTTGGACGACCTACAATCACCAAAATTCATTGATCAAATGCTTAATGGTGCCTTGTTTGATCCACCAGTGTTTGATGATCTGTATGAAGAAACCGATATTCGTCTGTGGAGCTTCTGCTGATTGATGATCAGGAGAAAAAAGGGAAAAGAAAAAAAAAATCAAGCCAATTCCCACATCATTGTTCATTCTTTTGTCCATTCATATTCATTGATGATCTTCGCTTACTGCCTGAAGACATTGCTGACAGTGACCAAAATTCATTTATTAGTGTATTTTTGAATTAGGAGAAGTAAAAATCACGGGGAGCGAGACATTTTTTGGACTCTCCCCTGTGGTTTCTATATATTAAGAATATGTATGATTCATGCAAAGTTAAAGTTCCTCATAGTAGTATTATTCATATGGTTTATGTTGTAATGAAATAATAGGAAAAAAATCTTAATTTCACCAGTGCCCCTTGTTGGCTTGCTCTATGCTCTGTCTCTTTCTTTTGTTTCTTTCTTATTTAACTTAATCTCTGTACAACAGGCTGTTTTATACAGAACTTACTGTTTCGGGCACTTTTTTGGAGTGTGGGAGCCCATTTATTGTACAGAGAGATGTCAGATTTGCCTATCTTCCTGGGAACAAATTGCAGAGCTATGTGGAAACTCGAAACCCTTTTTTTTTGTTAAGGAGTTACCACTTATAGCTCGCTCCAACGGTCATAGATTGTTGTAAAAATCTCAGTTCACGACTTTATGTAATAATATTATAGTTTCTTTTAATTTGCAGAAAAAGATGGAAAGGAGGTGGCCAAAACTTTTCTCAGCAGTTCCAAAAACCAAATATTTGGTATTAAGCATTTAATACTAGACATAATTTGATATTTAATTCAATATTAGTTTTTATTACTGGAATTTTGGCTCTAGTTTCTTAACAACTTTTGTGCTTTGGCGTTAGCATTTCTGGTAAGATTCGAAGTGGACACGCAATTATATGAGAAGAAGAATATCACATGTATACGGAAACTATATGGACATTGTTTATGTTGAGAAGAATCTGACAAAGTATCGTTAACCACCAAAAGTTTAAGAGACAAAAAAAAAAAAGAGAAATTAAATAATTTTGATCAATATTTCAACAGAATAGATGGATTAGATACTTACTTTTTTACCAAATTTTGGACCTGGTCAAGTATAAGAACCGTTGGTCAAAGCCAAGCTAACACATGACCTGTCTGTCCTGTTAAGCTGTTGTGCTTGTAGATGAGAGGAGGGCATGGGTTCTCATCTCCACTTTCTGCCTTTACATTGTATTTGGTCTCTTCAATGTGTTTTGCATGGGTCACACTCATTGTAGGAAAATTGCAGAAAATACTGTGGTCGGCCTTTAAATGAGTTGAGTTTTTTTATTAATACTACTGAATTAAAATGGTGGAGTAGATTTTGTGAAGTCTACTTAAAATAAATTTAGATATATTTGAATATTAAATTGAATTAAATATATTTATGAAAAGTTTAAAAAGATTATAAATTTTACGTATAACGAAGTATTAAATTGAAAAAAGTTGTGGATTCTACGTATAAAAAAAATTGAATTGAGATGAGTTTAGTAATATAAGAATTGGGCATTTAAATATTAGAATCAATTTAAAATTAAATTAAACTAAATTAATCTCAGTTGAATTCAAATTACAAAGGGGGAGTCTAAGAGTGAAGTGTAGTGTACCTAAGAAGGAGAGTTTTAGGAAAACCATTATGATGTTGGTTGCAAAAGCAGAACCTGAATAAGCCATATTTGGATCCTTAACATGCTACTGTTGGGCGTGGGCCTACATTATTGGATCACGGTCCCACGACGAACATGCTACTCTGCATTTGGGCACATGATGGAAAAAATCCAATTTCCTCATATTGAAGGAAAGACACTTCATGTGATGTAATATCAAAGCATCAATACATGTACATGTATTTCCAGATTTTATAGTTTTTGCACAATTATTGTTATTATGTTGTTGACACTTTTAACGCTTTTTGTTTCATCTGTAAATGGTCGGAACCAATTAAGATGGTAATGCTATTTTCTTCTTCTTATTTATTTATTTATTTATATATATATATTTTTTTTAAAGAAAGAATTGGTGAAAGAAGTTGCTAGATGCTCATCTACATATGCTTCATTTGTTGATTTTAAAGAAAGATATGTGCAAATAATGAAGATCCAGTAGTACAAGTCAGATCCAACATAGAGCGTGAGTGTAATGATCCGGGTTTGGCCTTATTAAGACAGAAGTAAGCTTGATTCATGATTCATGATTCATAATTAATTAATTAATTGTTGGGTAATTATTTCACAGAAACCAAAAAATATAAGCTCTTTTATTATGCATATCTAGAATATCGTAATATTAAACTCTCTTGTAAGTAACATTTTAAAACGATTTTTTTTTTTTAAAGTATCCAAAGAGATTTTTGAAATAAAGCTTATAAATTGAGGCAACTTGATATATAAATTAAATTCATTTTATAATATATATATATGTTTTAGAAATAATAAGAAGTTTTATTGAATCAAGTAAATAGGAATAGTCAAAATATTCAAGGGAAAACACCTAATACAAGGTAAGAACTAGTAGAAACTAAAAGAAAATAAAATCATGAAATGAGTAGTATCCTTAATTAGAACAAGAACATTTGTCCAAAGATATAAAATTCAAAACAAAGATATAAAGTTTTAATCATAAACATCACTATTGGAATATGTGACTCATATTTGATGAGAATAAAGTGGTAAGTGGCACATCACTAAATCACATAAATTTCTATATTATTTTATTATTTTATATTATTCATCATAATTTCTGAATGATCACAACAACCACGCATAAAAAAATCATCTTCCAAATAAAAGCAATACAATAACTACTCTTAATGCAAGTCGAAAGATCCACCACTTTCTTAAGACTTACCCAAGCAATCAGAAGATAGAAGAAGAGCTCACCAGCATAGGAAGCCCACTCTTACACCTCTTGCTAGAGTAGCTAATTGCATTAAGGCCCAAGCCCATTAAAAGACCAATCGTTCAAACCCGTGTACACCTTCTTCAGCCAGCTTTTGATACTCTTTCAACCCAAATAGTTCAACTTGGGCATCCCAAAGCGACCCTTGGACTTCTTCGATTATCTGCGTCTTGGAAGACCAATCGCCGTCTGACGTTTCCACCAACAGTACGAAGATGCCAGAGAACAGAAACAAGATTTGAGAAGAAATCAGAGAGGGAGGAGAAAACGGAAACCGTGGCTAGGGATTTACCATTACCCTCTCAATCATCTAGAGATAAAAAAAAAAAAAGGTAAAAACTAAAAAGGTTAAGCATTTATTCTTTACGAACATATAAAATTAAGGATACTGTTATGCATAGAAAATTTTACGTAAAAATTGTGCAAGAATAAACTTAAAATTCTACTTCAATTATAATTAAATAAATTAAAAAAATAAAAATAATCATTTACTCAAAACAAACGAAATTGAAAATTAAAAAAATTGAAACATAAAATATAATTAAAGATAAACTACAATCAATTTCTTATGCAATTCATATACAAAATTTTCTGTAAGTATTATTCTTTAAAAATTAAAATCAGAATGAATAAAAGATGAACATATAAATTTGAGTCATGATATATAACTTTCCAACCTTCCACACACTACATTTAAAAAAAAATTTGAGTTTATTCTTCTTTAACTAATTAAAATTTTCTATTAATTATTCATATATTAAATATTTATCAAAGAAAAAATAATAAAAATTAAAAAATATGTGGTGTGTAAGAGGTTGAAAAATTGTAAAAATTTTTTCATAAAATTTATGAAATTTTATAGAGTTAAATGTTGATGATGAGTCACTATTTATGAATGCTTAAATGTGTTATTTTAAAATTAACTAAGAATTAATAGATAATTCCATGTATGATCAAAGTAGAATGTTAAAACGTGTATAGCAAAGATTAATTATTAATTAGTTTTGGAGTAGGAATACAAGGTATTCTCATTTTGCCATATGATGCCATATTAATTATGTTTATGCTTACATAAGCAATTTTAATTATGTTTAGAATGAAGGTATTCTCATTTCAGAAGTATGTATACTCATATCAAAAAATAATAATAATAATAATCTATTGAGAAATTTTTTTCTTAAGCCTATTTTTTCAAAAAATACGCTGCTTTCACCTCCATGCGGGTAGAGAGGGCGAATTGTTTTCAAATTTATTTTAATTTATCTTATTTATTATTATAATTTTTTTTAATTTTTATATATTTTCTCAAATTTTATATAATTAGATAAAAATAACGTGCAAAACACGTTTGCTTAATTTTTTTATGTAATATTTTTGGATAAGTATTGTCTAAATATTTATTATATTCAACATCAAATTGATTTTTTTCAGAAAAGCAATAACTGATGGGTTAATAATAATTATTTATAAATATGGAATATCATTAAATATCATATCCTTATTTTAGTATAAAAATTTGAATATAACGTTAACATCATATTAATTATTAGATTCATATTTCTCAAACCTGAATTTACTTTTTGAAGGGAGATAATACTATGTGTTGATATTAATAGTTGGCGGTGTAGAATATAAAACGCTTTAGAGAGAAGATGTATTATATTTCTTATGAAAATTAATTATTTGTTTGGAATGACATGATAGCTTAACGCCTAGACCTATTTCAAATATTCTTGGACATGACCTATTATCTAGTACGCATGATCTGTTCAAAATGTTGTACATTTAACCAAAAAAATAAAAAAGAACTTTTTCATCAATCAGCATTTACACTCAAGTGTCAAGTCTCAAAAACTCAACATCAGCGATCAGCGACACAATATAATACAATAAGTTAATAATAGTATAATATCGATATGTCTGTTTTTTAATCACACAAAATACATATAAAATTAAAACTGAAAAATAGGTGAAATATTTGTAAGTTATTTTACCTTTCCGGCGTTCTGTTCGTTACTTTCGGCCTTCTTCGAACTCACAGTCACTACATTCTTCGAGTTTGAAGTCGCAAGTGAAGTGCAACGATGGTGATATTGCGATGCAATGATTGGAGCGATCTTGAAGGCAAATACAAATAAGATGGATCAAAATATAAGAGGAATCAAAGTTCGAAATTAGAAATTGAAGTTGAGAGGTAAGTAAAATCGTCAGGTATAAAAGAAGGGTTTTTATGTTCTGATTATTTTTATAGATGAATTGTAACGTTATTTTTTGGTTGTAGAGAAATAATCATTTATTGTGGTTTTGATTTTTCCAAGTTTATTGTGACTTATTTTTCCAAGTGAAATCGAATCTGTAGAATATTTAATTAGGATCCGTTGTTAACGTTATTTTTTTAACAAAATGCATAATTGATTTTTTCTTTAACCTTAACCTTTTTCTTAAATAAGAGACAGAAATAAGAAATGATGAAGATGCAGAGAAATACAGACGGACGGACAGTAACTTGTTATAGATCTTCTTGCACAATTATTAATATTTTGTTTTTGTAAAGCACGATTATCAATACAGACAAATGTCCGTTAAAAATACAAATGAGCTAAACAAAAATCGTTAAAATAAGAATTTCTGTTAGATAGACTCTTTATATATATATTTTATATAAAATATAATAAATACTTTAACTTTTTTTTAAATTTCAAAATATTTATTATATTAAAAAATAATATTTTATTTAATTCTTCGTATATCTCAATTTACCTCGTTTCAACCTGCAATCGCTACATACCAAATCCAACATATTGCCTACCTGTTCCCGTCGCCGTAAGTCTGACAGTGTGACCTAGCGTTCCTTAAATCCGGTTCTCCTCAAGCTTCCTTCCCGTGATCTACTCTTCCTCAATCCAAGTTCTCTTCAACATTTGGTCTTCCGATTCGAATATTTTTAAGGTTTATTTTTCCATTCGACCAAGTTGTTTTTCCATTCGTTTTTTTTTTTTTTTTCCTTTAAGCCTAACAAATATACTCGAATTTTAGCTTCATTTGATTCCAAGATTTTTGTCCTTCATTTGTTGATGGCCTTCATTCTTTCTAAAGATGCGCGACATAATCAACGTAGAAACTTGTTTACGTTGTTCTGAGTCTAACCTATCTTCTGCAAATTATTCGCCGTTCCATTTTTCAGTGCTTCTTTTTTATTTCCTCCCAAGTTTGGCAATTGGCATCCAGAGGACGGAACTAAGCAATGGGTTATTCCAAGGATCAGTTGCTCGCTCGCTTACAGGTTCTCTTTGCAGCCCCCCTTTCTCTCTCTTCCCAATCTCCTTTTTTTTTTTTTTGCTGTATTTCAGTCTTTTTCTTTCTTTCTTTCTTTTGATAAAACAGTCTCTTTCTAGTTCAATTTGATCTGTGTATTCTTCATGTTGGCTCAGAATTCACTTTCCATGTTCGATTGTAAACGAGCCACCTCCGCTAGTAACATAATCAACTTTTTTTCGCTTTGGTTTGTTAACTAAATGAAAATTTAAATGTATGAGTTAGAAGAAGAATGATCTTGTTGACTGTAGTCATACTTGGCTCAATTCTGCAGTGTTTTATTGGAACTGTTACAAGTTATTACTTTTTATCATTGGTAATCAAAATTTTTTTTCATAGGCCATTATAACCGAAAGTAGAAAATCATGGACATATAGACCATTAAAATCAAGGACCCGGCCTATAAGAACAAGGTAATCCATTGTCCTCGCGCGATCCTCAAAGCTTCTATTGATTCGCTCCCGCCAAATGCACCAACACATACATATAGGAGCCATCTTCCATATTGCTGCCACTTGATGATTGCCTTGGAGTCCTCTCCAGCTTGCTAGAAAACCCACTAGCCTACAAGGCATAGGATTTAGTTTCATGCGACTCTATGCAGTTCAAAATTATGCCAATGGGCCAAATGGGCCAACGGATTTGTATCATTTGTTTTGTTTATTTTCAAGAGACTAATATGTTGTGTTTTTAGGAGCTTAAAATTGAGTTCTCCCAGTATGAACATCTTGTTGTCATGACGGTTGAAGCTCAGGTAAAACGATACTGATAAAAAAAAAAGAGTAAAAAAAAAACTGTGCTGTATTCCTTCCTCTTTCATATGTACTTATGGTTTCTGAATCAAGAGTATGTATTTTCTGGCAGGCAAAATATGTTGGAAATACTGGTGGTGGACTGAGTAAAAACTTATTTTTGAAGGTATGATAAATTTAGACTTAGTACAGCTGCTGCGAAGTGTTAAATTTGGGCCTTTTTCTTTGGGTTGATGTAGTCTGTGGCCCAACACCTGGACTTGTTTGTATATACAGGACAAGAAAAATAGATTCTATGTTGTTTCAGCTCTGGCAGATACTAAAGTAGATTTAAAAGGTATATAACTCTACACCTCATTGCATACAGACAAGTAAATTTTCTAGAGATGCTTGCCGTCTCTGAATTCGTATTGGATTGGTCTTGCTCTTATATTGCTTCTATTTTTGTGGGCATTGATGGAGTTATGCATTTCTTCAAAACTGAGCAGTTCTATCTCAAAGGCTTGGTTTGGGGAAAGGAGGTTTGAGAATGGCTCCTGAAGAAGCATTGGGTGAAATACTTCAGGTTGGTATAAAAGTATCAGTTCAGTTTCTGCTACATGCCCCCTGTTTTGTGCCTACAATGACGCATTGCACCACTGCTCATTTCCTTTCCAGTTAGTTTTTCTTTTTGCTAATAGTTCCATTCCTCTGCAATACTTCTTACATGTGAAGCATATTTAGCTCATATCTCTTCATGTTTGGAAATATAGAAATTCTTTTTTTAGAGGAACCTTCCAGATGCAGTCCTGCATGCTAAGCTCTCTCCTCTTTCAAATAAAGTTGTCTCTCGCATATTGTGCATGGTAGTTTTCAACTTTTCATTGAGGAGCTATAATGAGGTAGAGCCCTTGTCTGATGGCAGATTCAGTCCTTTCTTGTGATTGATAAATCCAAGCCTGATTGATTGACCGCATGCTAGTTTGTTTTTGGCTAGGGTGGCTAATATATGTCTATTACTACAAAGGATGACCATTTTCTTTTATCAGTATTATTTAATTATTTAACTCAAATGCTTTCTGTTATTTGTATCTGAAGTGTACATTTTTAATATGATTTATTTGGCTCAATACTCAGCAGTATTCATTTATTTGACTGTAATCTGCTCCCTGATTTATTTCTTGTTTTTTTTTGTAAGGTACCTTTGGGTTGCGTTACACCGTTTGCACTTATTAATGATTCAGCAAGGTATGAAGTAATTATTAGTCACACTGGAAATTGAACTTCTTTCTGTATACTTTTTTGTTCAGACTTGTCATAGTGTTGTTATGCATGCCTTGAAGTTTCATTTTTGTAAAATGATTGAAATTCTATCCAATATTTTTCATTGGTGGCAGCAGTGCATTGACATATGTATTAAGTTATTAACGATATTTTTTTATTAAAGAAAATTCTCCACTAAAGGGAAATTCAGGAGTTTTTTTTTTATAAGTAAAAGATGAATTTTATTAATAGGAATGAAATAGGCATAGCCTGTATACACAGGAAGTATACAAAAGAAACGCCTAGTTACATTTTATGACCAGAAAAGAGGGACAAGAAGTCGTGAACATTGTTCCCATTAAGGGAAATTCTGAAGACTTAATGGGGAACCTTTCTACTATTGGTAGGAAGGTCTCTTCTTTTTTAGAGTTTTTTTTTTCTGATTTTTGTTTGTTGTTCTCATGCATACTTTTTTGTGCTCTTCTTGTATAATTTTTTTTTTTAAGAAATCAATAATTGAAATAAAGAGTAAACATTTTTACCATCACTAGGCCAATACTTTTGGCTGCACGGACATGCTTTTGAGGATAGAATTTCTCATCTGAATATCATAATTTCAGTGGTTTCATATTTTATACGCAGGCTTCCCGAAATGATATTGTTCTTCCACAGTAGTGTTTTCATGTGAATTTTGTAGAAGCTTCTATCTTCTTATCTCCTAGTGATGCGATTAACTGTATATCTGGATTGAAGTTAGAAGGATACATTTCTAGCTTTGAGAGGCTGAGTAATGTGCCAAAGTGAAATTGGATATGGTACATAACAGTAGACAGCTTGCACTGCCTTGTAATAGATCTATTTACCTCTAACAAATTAATGTCTTCCCCTTTAGTTATTTTACCTCGATCTTATATAACAATGGCCACTCATTAAAAATTACATGCGAGCTGCATTTTTTAATTCAAGAATAGGGCATAGCATACCAAAATAGTGGAAAAGGAGACATAATTGGGACACTTATAAACACAAGAATAAAGACTGAAGTGATGCTAGCTGGTGGCAGATCCAAGTGGACTGTAGGCCTGCTTGGTTTAGATGGCTTTTTAGATGCTCTAGTGTCACCTATGAACGCACACAACACAGCCATGGCTCAGGTGAAGGACACTTCATGGTGAACCTTTTTGAGATAGATAATGGACTCAGTAGAATTGTCTTGTCAGTCAGTTTTATTCTTTAGTTAGGGTTAAGGGTAATTTGTTTGAAATCTTTCTGTGCCATAGACTTTCATGTGCATTAAACCTGAATTAAGAAGAATTCCCACATATATCATGTAACTTTTAACTCCTTTCTCTCTCTATCTATCCCTCTGGTCCTTTATTTGCAATATTTATCTGTATAATCTCAGTTTCATCTTATCTTCTGTCTTTGCACTGTGAAGACATGTCTCCCTGTTGTTGGATCAAGGTTTTAAAGGCAAGGAGCGCTGCTTATTCCATCCATTGTCAAATGACATGACAATATGTAAGTTAGAAGGGGTTTGTAGAAACTGAAAATTTTTGGTCATTTTTTTCTCCAGATATAATTTCAAGACCACTTTCATCTTGCAAAAGGGCTTTGAGGGTATAGGCCAAAAAAAAAGGAGATCCTACTTATAAAATGAAAAAGGGGACTCTCTTGCATTGTTCTAGTAAAAAGTGTAACGCACTGAATACTTCCATTTTTTATTTGCATAGTCTCTGCCACACATACATCCTTACAATTAGCAATACCATACAACTTCAGGTAAGATATCTTCAAAGGTTGATCCCCACAACGCACATTGTTTCAAAAGCCTAACATAGAACCAACACCCTCCACAAATCTAATAAATTTTGACACAGAATCTCATCACCTCCGTTGTACCTCCTTTATGGTATAGCGTCATAAACATTTAACCAAATAATAGTGGACAGTATATGAAGCTTGTTATGTGACAAGTAATGCCCCGCTATTCCATGATCCCAAGAAACTCCATGGTAATCTTGCCTAGTTCTTTTGGAGTATAAACTCAAAAATTTAGTTGAACTTTTCTTGGGTCATACAAGAATTTTTTTTAAAAGAAGGATACATGTCAGCGTTTTATGTTGCATAACATGACTTTGTTGTGTCAATAAACTAAATTGACTCATTCGAAAAAGAAACATAGGAATAACTTGGATGGAAATTACTTTTTCGATAAGTAAACAAGTAAACTTGGATGGAAATTCTTTTATAGATAGAACTGAAATCAGGGTGATTTCAGCGCGAACAAGAATATACTTTAGGGGAAAAAAATCATTTAGTTTTGTAACAGATTGAAGAAAATGCTACAGCTACAGAAATTCGTATGTACATACACAATGCAGTTATTTATCTATGAAAAATTATGGAAAGTCAATCCCTTGTGTTTTGTATTTGAGCTCCATAAAAACCTTCTATGAAGGGTAGCATTACTCAAAAGACTTTGAGGTCATTTTCAACTGTTACCTGCTGCTTACTGCACAACATTTAGGTACATGGGAGGCTGCACAAGTAAATGAATTTATTGGTATGTATAAATGCATTTTGTTTTTGTTTTAGCCCCTGACACTCGGTTTCCTACTTACAGCTCTTAATGTCTGTGAGCTCGACAAATTTCTAAGATCAATTGGCAGAAACTCCTCTTATGTTGACCTGGAGGTGATTTGGGATTTTTTTTAATGTTCAACAAATAATTCTTTTTTTGTTTGTGTGATTTAATCATTTTTTTCTTTTCTTTTTGGGTTTCATTTGTTCAGGCTAATCCTCCTGTAGGGAAAGATAATCCTCCTGATCTAGCTGATCTTGTTCCATCTGATTCTGTGGTTGTGCCGGATCTCCTTGAAAAAGCAGCTTCAGTTCAAGATCCTACTAAAGATCATGCTGTTTCAGTTAGTAAGTCCATCAAAATTAATGGTACCCTTTTTCCTCAAAATATGATATTGCCACACAGTCTCGTTTGAACAAAGATAAAGATATGAATGCTTGTGTATTTCATATTTTCCCTAATTTGGAGGACTATCTGCATGCCAAAGATGCAAGATGTTGCAGTTACGAGAATGATCATTTTTTATTGTTTTTCGTGTTATTCATTGTACATGTTGTGCAATTGTATAATTGAAAATGAGCTAATCGTTGATTGCATATGAATGTTTTTAGACGTAGTGCATTTGCTAAAATCTTCTTTATCAGTTGCCCTTGCTTCTCCTATATCAGCCTAGTTATTCTTTTGAACATGTTATCACATCAAAGGATGGTATGAACCACTGGGGCCCCATATTATTGCTTGGTTGGTTTTATGTTGCTGAACTGAGTAAAACATTGCGTTGGTGTGGTATGTGCAATTTTCTTTATGGGCCATGAGGCGCTTCGGGAGATGACTCCACTTGAATACAATACGGCATTATAAGAAAAGGGGGTCTATGCATAGCCACGTGGTTTATGCCTGAAGGAAGCATCTCAGTCAAACAATCAGAAAGTAAAAATGTTAGATTGGAAATTCTTGAGATATTGCATTCTCAGATAAAAGTATCATTTTCTCAGTTAAAGGTTTTGCATTCTCAGATAAAATTCATGAGGTATTGCATTCTCAGATAGAAGTACCATTTTTTCCTCCCAGATGATGGGGAGGCAGCTGCATACAAAGTCTTCATCTTAGATTTCCTCCCAGGTGTTGCTCATTAATCATCTTTGATACTTAATTGGTTTGATACGCATGGTGTTGAGTAATCATCTTCGACAATTCAAATTGGTTTAAGTTTTTTCAAGTGTATTCTATTCAGCTAGACCATTATTCACTGACATGCGAGTCACCAGATTGATTCCAGGGAAAGGCCATTTCCTACTTCCTCTATTTGTCCGAAAATAGTGATTGTGGTATTCTATTTACTGTATTTCCTAATATAGGATGTTCATACCAATATGGTGATCTCAGCACAAAGCAGCATAAATGGATGGATGTGATTTTTAACCTAGACCTGTGCGCCAAATACATGCCATATGCAACTTAAGGCACATGCAGCCTATACAAGTTAATCAATGCACCATGCAACTTCCTTGAAGCCATTTATGTTCCTTTTTAGATCGGGCTCAGCTACTAGGAGTTTTGATAATTATTGAGTTGAATATGTAGTCAGTTCTTGAGGAAAATAGATTTTGTTTTGTTTTGTTTTGGTTTTTTTTTTTTAATTAACTTTTTTTGGGGTGGGGGGTGGGTTGGGGGGGGGGGTTGTTTCTGAACTTCATCCCAGTATGTTTTGTCCTTCATCATGGTAACCTAATATATTAATTATTTTTTATGTGGAAAAAGGTGCTGAGCCATCCAGAAAAGTGAAAAATGTAAAGGACAAACCTGTTGGTAGTGTGCAACCGTCCAACTCGTTCAAAGATGTTGGGCAATATGTGGAGGAGATACTGGATAAAACATCAGCCCTATTACTTTCAGAGGTAAGCATTTTTTCCTGTTTTTTATTTTCGGCAAAAAGATTCTTCTGGATTATGCTAAAGAAATAAAATCATACAGATAACTGAGGACACTATTAAGCAACACGGAGAGCGGCTAGGAGCTGTTGTATCAAATTGTATTAGAGAACGTCTTAGTGCTGAGTTGAAGGCAGATACTGTAAGTATTTGGAAATGGTACCTTTTCATACATTTATCGGAAAAGGAACAGTCAGTCATGACACCTTTTTCTTTTTCAAACGTTTATTATTTATCTTTTGTTTGAAAAGCAGCAATCGTTCATGGCATTTTTATAGAACACATGACTTGCATGTTGGGGCATCTGTTCCTGGCATTATTATTGGTTGTGATTGTGGAAAGCTTTTTCATGTAATGTTATGATTCTACCATGTTCATGATTATCATTATTGCAGATGTCATACCTGAACGCAGCATACGCAGAAGGGTTTGGTGTTGCTCGCACGATGTTCCAGAACTCTGGTTCTCACAATCAGTACAGGTGTTTGTGAACTTCAAAAAAAAAAAAAAAATTGCAAAGGTAGTAAAGGGGAGCAAGGAATTAAGCTGTGCTGTTCAACTTTCCTTGCCAAACTTCCGATTTTTAAAACACTAATTACTTTACATTCATTTATATATGTGATAGAATATGTAACTCGCTCAACTGATTGCTATCCATGATTATTGATATCTGTATAACTGGCTTTGGATGCTTTGGATTTTATATTCCTTAATCTGTTTTCATAGTGATAAATGGATGATCCATATCATGACCTTGGCTCCCTTAATGGGTTCCACGACAGTAGCTAGCAGAAAGTGCGTTTCTAGAGTTAATTACCTATTGATTAGTTATGTGCTTCTAATTTTATGTAGCTAACCCCAAGGGGTTAGCTCAAGTGGTAAAGGCCTTGGTCTTAAAGTTCACTTCAAGGTCCAAAGTTCAATACCTCATGGGTGTAAATGATCATTTGGGGCCACACCTCCTAGTGAAAAGTTAGCGAATTAACTAGTTTCGTGTAGGAAAACTTTCGAGGGTGCGGTGCACGAGACTGGGGTTTACTCTGTAGGGGTAGGTCCAAAGAGCCCTGCCTTGGAGAGGTTTCTCGGCATAAAAAAAAAAAAAATTATGTAGCTGGTCATAATGATGTATGGATTCTTGATGAATGAACAAATCAGTATGCTATTGGCGTCAAATTTTAACATATAAATCAGTGTGACATTGGTATGTTTTTTCTTTTTCTAGGTAAGGTAGTTTTATCGGATGTATGATCCAAGTTATAAAATGAGGGGGTTGAAACCCAACTCACAATCCGAAGGGGAAAGGGGAACCAAATTAGGTATACTATTATCATCTTTCTTTGGCTAAAAGAATACTCTCTCTCTCTCTCTCTCTCTCTCTCTCTCTCTCTCACAGCTTCAGTGGGCAAGTGTTCTCACAAGTGTTTGGACTTTCTTAAAATCATTGTGGGTGTTTTTGTATTAGAGGTGGAGGAAATCTTCTGTGTGCTATGTTCGGAAAATTTTCCCCCACCACGAGCATGGGCCACTTACGAGGAGGTGGCAGCGGCTGTGCACGAGCATGGACTACTTACTTTTTAATATTTTATTATTATTTTTTACCTATTTTTATTACTATTTACAAACACTCTCAACATCTAAATATAACCTTATTGGAGAACTACTTCTATTTCCATGAATCTTGTCAAGTTGACTAATTGTTATTTTAAAGTAGTATATTAGGTGCTAGATTTACATAAATTTTTATTTGCAAGAATTAATATTAACAGCTTGTCCAAACTTAAAATACAGCACACATGCATGTTTGCTTATATGTACATTAATTTTCATCTGCAGAACGTAGATTAGTCATACGCCACACAGCCATAGAATTGGCGACCCACCAAATGGTACAGAATCACAGATCAACTTCGCATTTCATTGAAATTCTCAATTCAATCGACTTGATTGTTACAACACTGATGCAACTTAAAGATTGTAACTCTCTTTCTATTACAAAGTATATTGATAAATCACATTAAGACCTCGTTTGGATAATTAGAATATTTCAATATATCTATGGCTGGTAGTGAAATAAGTTAAGATGTTTAAATAAGTTTTGGAAAAGGAGAGAAAAAAGTTTGAATAAAAATATTATAAATTTGAAAATTTGATTGAATATTATTTTTGTTTTAGGATGTAAAAAAATTTGTCCTATTTGTTGTTATTTGTTTTGGAGTTTAAGAAATTTGTAATGATTGGATAAAAAATGTGGAATAGGTGAAATTAATGTAATCTACTATTAAATTAACAATATATAGGAAGTAATTAATATTACATTCCTAAAGAAAACAGTTTAACAATAGAGTCCATATAAACAATTGCTTCCAGCACTAGCATCAACAATTTTAAGTGCTAAAGAATAGAGCAAGAATTCCGCCATGAATTAACTGCTGGGAAACAAAGGCACAAGATCAAATTGATCAGTATAAAGATTATATATATATATATATATCTCATATGTGATGGATTTTAATCTATCCTTGAAATATATCCAATCTATGAAAGCATACTAAACTAAATTCCAATCATGGTTTATATCAAGTACTACAACTTGGTTCATGTTACTTATAAGACCTTACTACGAATTTAACCAATTTGGTTGCATTAATCCTTGTTCTTATTTGTTTGCTTCCAAGCTTAACTTAGTGAGTGTCAAGGAATTGAATGGAAACTGATGCGAAAGTATATAAGAAGTTTTAAATGCCAAGTGAATTAATGGACATATTATATACATTTCGGCCACAAATTAAACAGCATTTTGTTCTCAATTTTCAAACGCATAGCAAGTTTTCTTCTCGGGTAGCAGAACCACATTTCTCCCACAAACCTAGCCGCACTGCATTCTCTCTCTCTCTCTCTCTCTCTCTCTCTCTCTCAATTCTTTTACTGGACCAAGACTCAAATTTTTTCATGATTTTGTATGCAGATCAAGAGTGAAATTACTATGAACCCACAGGCCACAGAGATTAAATTAGCTGGACTAACTACCAGTCTTATTATGAGCATTATCATGAACTCGTACCACCACCATTCAAGGCAAACGGAGATGCAAGTTGGGATCGCCATGCATGGCGAGTAAAGACGACCAAGCTTGAAGGCAATACATACCCACGAGTTTTTATACATGCCGGAGAAATATAAGAAGGAAGGAAGAAAGTAGGAGAAAAAGATTGAGATTGGTCCAGACCATTGCTATGGCAACTCCGGAAATATACCCATCTTGAAATGGAAGACGAGAAGGAAATTTTTAGGGATGTGAAGGAGAACAGAGGGCTGAACAGTAAGTTAATGGTAATGTGATGGTTTGAATCCTTAGATAGATTCGAAGAGGATGAAGAAGCAAAAGGAAGAAGAGGTCTGGAATTGAGAAGAGAATGAAATAATGGGCTACTGAAGATATTTCTTCATCTTGGCCGCACCATAGACATTCTTTGTAACTTTGTTGCGTTTGAAATGTGCTAGAGCTTTTTAAAAGAGAGTAAAAAACGTAATATAATATGTTTAAATGGGTGTACAATATATATGCAATTGGTGAGGCTTACTCTAGAATTTTTTCTATTAGCTAGTATTATAGTGTTTGATTTATATATAAGAAAATTGTTATTAAATTTTTTATATAAATCAAATCAAATTATGTCAATTATGCTATAGATGATGTGTACTGTTATTTACACCGTGTGTAAGTATCACTACAAAAAAAGAAAAAATTATAGTTATTTAATTGTGATCAAATAATTATTTTTAGTTAAAATTGATTATAAATAATTATTTAATCATAATTAAATAATCACAAATAAGAGTTTTTATAATTTTGAAAAGAAAAGTCTATAACATGGACCTACTCTGCTATTCATTGATTTATAGATCATCAACTCAAAAAAATGTTTGTTTATTTTTCTAGTTTTCAATGCACTTTTACCATATCTAGAGAAGAAATATTTGATCGAGATTTTATCAAATAAATTTTAAATTAGTATAACATAAGATAAATCGTCATATAAAAAAAAAATACTTTTAATATAAAATTAATACAAACATTCGTATTAAATCACATGTAAACTTACTTTTATAAAGTTGTACAACGCAACCATTATTAAGAGTACAGAGCTTTTTCAACGTTCATTATAAGCATGCATGACGTACATGATAGTGCTAACCACTAGGTCTTCAGTCTCCTATATATGCATGTTAATGGATCGACTGTACTGGAAAAGGAATATTTATAGAAAGTCAATGCTCACCCCTTCTAGAAGAATCCACATTTTCTTCGCCATGTTGATTTGTACGGCGGTCTCTCGCATTGAAAGGCCAGAAAGTGGCCAACTGACTCCACCTCAAGCACCGCCGCCGCCGTCTCCTGCCCCCTTCTGCATGAGAAACCTCAGAATCACTGCTACTTTCTCCTATATTAATATTGTCTTCAACCGGTACCGGTAGCGGGTTCCGGCAAACGGGACAGGAATTGTGAAGCTGCAGCCAAGGAACAATGCAATCGGAGTGGTATATGTGCTTGCATGGCAATTCCCTTGCTTCCCCACCAACCTTGAATTCCTCCTTACACACAGGGCAGTTTGAGTCATTGATCAAATGGTCCTTCGTGATTTGCACTGTTGGAATCGCGTTGATTGCAGATTCCGGCGCCGGAGAGGGCCCTGGCCTATCGTTTTGAGTCAGTTGCTCTATCAATTCGTTTAGCCCTTGGCCGAAAAGATTATTTCTAGGATCATTTCCCAGACCAACTGGAAGTCTCGGTGGGAGAATGGGTCTGAAAGGGCTAGAATTAGGATCCAAAGGTCTAATAACAATCCAAGTCCGAGGTTGTCCTAGAATGCCCGGTTCCAGGCCCTGATTCCTCCCGTCAAATATCCGACGCGGCCACCTTCTAATTCGAGGACTGGATATGCTTTCCGCTTCTGGGTCCCGACGATTTCGCTGCCAGAACCAAGGACGGTTTCGAGATTCAGTTTCTGTATTATTGAAGAGCCTGATCGGCGGGTCAAGCATGAGAGCGAGGGCCTCGAGGAGACGTGCTTCGGGGGAGGGATCGTAATCAGTGAAATCGACGACGAGCCTTGGCCGGGCGACATCAATCTCAGAGACGAACTGCCCAGAACAACGCGGGCAAATGATCTCGGATGGGTTGGTGGAGGCAATCCTGACCCCAAGGTGGCAATTGTAGCACCAGTAGAGCGGGTTGGTTCTCGGACCGCCATTGTTACGGACACGAGTAGGGCTCAATGACATGGCTACCTCAGTCGTGAACTTGAAAGTTCAGCTGGGTTTAGGTTTATGGCTTTCTGGGATGTGCGTTTGCTTCTGAAAGAATGCATGCACAATATCGAAGAAATCAATCAAGTCGTCTAAGAATTGGAACAAGAAGAAGAAAAGAATGGCTTGGTAGAGTTGCAGAAAGCAATTCTCTACAAGATTTTTTAGTGTTTGCTTTCTCAGTACTGCTGGTTGTAGGGAAGGAATTAAAAGGATGAGTGAGGTTTGATACAAAGGAGATTTTTCTTGCGTGTGGAGGTCTCTGTAAGTTCATACAGCAGAGAATGGTAACGGCTAACTTACCTGGTTAGGAAGGAAGAGACCATAGATTCTTTTTCTAGAAATGATATACAATTGTATCAGTGTCATCAAATCAATTTTTTTTTGAAAAAAATTGAGAATAAGATATAAGGGTGTAAAAAATTCGGAATGGATGGACTGGCCTGGTCCGTTCCCAAAAAAAAAAAATTGGATGGAATGAATTTGGTACGATCTCAGTCCAATGATTTTCTCCCTCTAAATCAGACCGACTGAATACAATAACAAAAACGAAAAAAGAAAAAAGAAAAAAGAAAAAATATATATATCCTTTAATTTATAACTTTAATATATAGTATATTAGCACTAATATATAATATTAATATATTATAAGAATTATAGTATAAATTATAATATATATAAATTTGTAATAGTATTATTATAGTACTTAATTAACTTAGTATTAAATCAATATAACTTATTAACTATATAGAGTATTAATAATAAGTAAATAAGAATATTAGTATTATTTAATATACTATTACTTTTATCACTAACATATAGTATATTAGTAATACTATTAGTATATTTATTAGTTATATGTATTATTTATTCTTTAATATATAACTATAATATATATAGTACTAGCATACGTTAATATATTAACATATTATAAGAGTATAGTATAAATTATAGTATATGTATAAATTTATAATATTATATTATTTAATAATATAATTTTCATCTAATTTATTGTCATTGACCATATAAAATATTTTTTTTATTGAGCTAGTACATAATCTATAGTAATAAGTCACTTAATTTTAATTTAGTATTTTAAATAAAAATATATTAATTTATTTTTAAAAAAAAAAGGAAGAAAAAAAATAAAAAAAAAATAAATTGTCAGACCGACTGGACCTCCTAGATCAAACCGAATTGGACCTTCAATGAATTCGATCCGTTCAGGGTGGAAAAAATGATTGATCAATGGGACCAGTTCACACCCCACCAATTGGACTGGACAATTTATATCCCTAATAACACATGATCCATATAAAAAAATAATTCTTTAATAGTGGCTCAACTCATTTTCAAAACAATTACGCGATATTTACATATTTTATGATTGGATATAGCTCTACTATTCTTCTTTTTCCCCTTTTAAGGTTAAAATGTCAATCTAAGTTTGTGATATTATGGATATTCTATTATTTTGTGTAATGTCCCAATCGAGAACTAAACTAATAGTTGATGATATAATTGGAATATCCTTAAAATATTATAAAAAGAAGGAATTTTCTATGCACATCGTGAGTAGTATGACTCAAGTCTCACATTTTTAATTAGGATAGTCATCTCTGATATAATTTGTAAAGTCCCTATAGAAAGTTTAAATCATATGTCTATATTCCAAAAAATTTAATTAATGATACAATTCAAGCATCGCTAAAATATTTATAACAAAAAAGAACTTCTCATTTTTAATCAACCTAGAATCTCATATACTATTTAATACTTTTATCCTTATCATATGATATATTGTAATTTGTTTTTTCAAGAAAACAAAAAAAGAGTATTTGTTTAGTTATTCTTAGAAGTGACAAAATCATTTTCTCGTGGCATAATTTTTTATTTTAATGCATAAAAGAAAGTAATTATTTACGTAGTTCTTGGGGTACAAACAAGTAGTATTTTGATTTTATCATAATTTGCCATGCTATTAAAAAACCAGTGCTTATATAAACAATTTTAATGACATGATATTTTATTAAAAAGAATTTAGTGACATGATATTTATAATAGAACTAGAGGAGTACTTAATAACTCTATGATGAAAGCAATTATTTCGCTTTTATGAGAATATGAGAAAAAGAGATTTGACCAAAATAGATACACAAAAATAGAGAGGATAAAATCTTATCAAACACCTTAAATATTAGATTAATGAGTAATATATTCTTTGTTTTGAATTTATCGTCTGGAGGCATGACCAGAACAGTCTGATCCTATGAGTTTCTATTTTAACTATTTAAAATGCAGAGCGATGTATATATTGGTAATAAATAAGGATGAATAATAACATTTTTCTGATCCTCAAAACTACTCATTCGCTTATAGCATCAATATCATACTCGGTTAATCTCAGTTACCATGCCAAAATCATCCACTCACACATATCAGGTAAATAACAGATCGAGCATATGCTACAGAAAAGCTTAAAAAAAAAAATAGAGATCCCATCTCTCAATCTCTGGGTTTTTTTTTTTTTTTTTTTGAGAGAGAGAGAGAGAGAGAGTTTGAATATCATGACGTAGGGTCTTGGTTTGGAATGATCATTCTGAGGGGGTATCAGCCCATCACAGTGAATGGGCCTAAGACCCACCTATAAAGTTTTGGTCCAAAACCTAATTATACCACACACCAATAGAAAGAAGCCCAATTTCAGTATTTTCCCTTTGTTATTCACACTATAATTTATTTCCATGATTTATGTCTCTAAAGTACTACTGCGCGGATAAAAGTGATTGTGCAAATTTTGATGAAGAATCTATACATGTTTTGTACAGCTTTCCCCCCATCATTCGTGAAGAGTCAACATTTTGAATTCATGAAATTTGATCAATTATTGGAATTGTTAATTTGCCATGGCATATTTTAGAACAACACGTTCCAACTGATCCATTTGCCGGTGGTTAAGTATTTAATGTGGATGAGGATGATTGCCATGGACAGCCCAAAATCTAAGCAAAAGGTGGACTTTTTAGTCATACAAACGCGCCAATAGCATACATGTTGTTTAATGATTAAAGAAATGATTATTAATAAAATTATATATATTTTTAAATTTTTTTTCTTAATAATTGAGGATGTAAAAAAATTACTTAGAAGAAAATAATAAAAAAAAATAAAAATTTCAAATACATTATAAATAGTAAATGTGTAATAAAAGAGTAGTAACTCTTATCACTACCCTATAGTCTCTACAAAATAACTAAAGGGGATCCCACAATATTAGCCAGTAGTGCTGTGTTAACATTGTTATAGCCGACTTGCAAATGGTATGACTCTTAGGGCCCATATCTATGGTGCCTTTTAAAAAAATAATATTAAATATTGTTAATTATAAGATCAGTGAAATATTCTTGAGAAAGAAGTAGAAGATCAAGGTTCTAATTTGAAAGTAGTAAGAACTGTAGCACCAACCGATCATCGATGAACCAATTAATTCAAACAAGTCGGTGATCGAATGACATGCAAAATTGAAAATGAAAGACAGAACAAGAAATTTATAAGGTCAGTGTTTGAATGTAATTAATTTCCTTTACACGATCATGCTCATTTTCTCTGACACACATTATATTATATATACATATATATATATATATGTGTGTGTGTGTGTATGTAGACTAGGGTTACTCATTAATTATTGTACGTGTTGAAACACCAAACACATGCAGTGTATACATTTGAATGGAGGCTGCTAGAGTCACCGCTAGTTGGGATCCATTTTGGATCCCGCTAGTTATATATATATATATATTGCATTTTTGTTTTTTTTTATATCATTTTTTTAATATTTAAAAAAAATCTAAAAATAAAAAAAATTATAATATTATTAAATATATTTTCTTAATAAACAAGTCACAAGAAAATAATAATAAAAAAAAAAGAGCAGGACTCAAATAGTAGTATCTTTATTATTTTTCATATTTGAATTCAAAACATCACAATATTAGATACTTAAATATATATATATATATATATATATAGTTAACTTATATCTATTATTGGACCCCAAGCTAAAACCTGGTTGTCAGCTTCCTGGTCATATATATATATATATATTGGCCGCTGCCCAAATAAATTCGCAACAAATTAAATTATATTCGGTACATTATTTTATGATGATTTGTTATATATGATAACATATTTAATAATTGATACTTGGTTGAACATTATAATTCGTAAAATATTCCTTGATGATAGAATATAAAAATAAGATTTCTTATGGTTTCTATCATAATTTTAAGACAAAAGTGAGAGGATGAATATATAAAATGAGATAATTATATAATAATATGCTATTATTATATGGTGTGTGTGTCGTATATGGAGGTCAAACTAAGGTTTTCATGACAACCACCCTAATAAATTTTTGTTGTTATGGTAAAAAGATAGAGGTTGGAAGCTGGAATTGTACGTACGTGGAGGCTATTTCTCAGCCTATCAACTACCCTCACGTTATTTTTAAAGCGTAAAAATCTTCATGGGAAGTCAATAAAGAGAACTGCATTAGGTGATTATAATTAATTAAGCCGCATTTCAAAATAATAATAATTAATTAAGCCGCTCTCAACTAATTTTATAACTTCTCTAATAAAGAAAACAAAATATACACTTTTTTAGCATCAAATATAAATATATATATATATATATATGTATACAGCTTAATGTTGTTCAGTTGTAACATGTAAAAGTTGCATTTCATGTGCAACAGCCTATCCATGAGTTTTGTTAGTCAAATTAAAGTATGCGTTCGAACACTTGAAAATGAAGGGCAGAGACTTTTGTGCTTGAATTATATATGCAGGCAATCAATTAATTATAAAAATCCGTTCATACTCTACTACTTTTTCATTTTTCATGCAAGTGGACCAGTGTTTATAATATACAATACCACCTGAATGGACCATTTGGTGAGGTTTTTTTGTGTTTGTTTTTAGCAAAATGGGTAGAAGCCAGATTTTTCCTGGGGTACATATATATAGATATTTTTTTGGAAATTGTATATAGAAAACGTAGCTTGTAAATCTTTAGGGATAAACACATGATGTCATAAAACTTTTTTTTTTCTAATAGAAAAATAACTTATATAAGTTCTAACTAGATAAATTTCGCTCAGCTTTATTTATAGTTGCTATCCTATGTTATTACTTTTCCTAAATCATAATCTTGATAGAAGGATTGTGGAACTCTGTAAAAAACACTTCAAAGCAACAAGTGACGGTACACTTGCATCACTAGTGCTTTCAATAATAGATTCATTGCCTCTAGCGATGAAACCATCAATCGCTTTCTAGTGAATACTTCACTTCTGTCTCTTTATAAGATGACGTCTTATTGTAGAATAATGGTAGAGATCAAGAAATTGATCTCAAATAAATCTACTGTCTACTATTTTTGTATTGTTATTTATTCTCTTGGAGCGTTTATTAGAGAACATCACTCCCCCCTTATATATCATTTTTAATTTAATAAAATTATTTGCTTAAAAAAACCTAGATAAATTTCATATAAACCATGATCTTGATAGAAGAATTGTGGAACTTTTTAAAAATTATTTTCAGGCAACGAGTGATACTACACCCACCACCACCACCATCACCATCATTCGCCTTTTCAATGAACACCTCACTTTCGTATTCTTATAAAACAAAGTATTACTGTAGGACAATGGTAGAGACTAAAAAATTAGTCTCAAATAAACTTATTATCAATTATTTTTGCATTACTATTTACTGTTTTGAGACATTTGTTAGGGAATTCTACCTCCTCCTCATGTATCATTTTTAGTTTAATAAAATTACTTGCTAAAAAAAAAACTAGGTAGATTTCAAACAAATCCTTATAAAAAAGTAGACTCTGCTTAAAAAAATATAAAAAAAAAAACTATTATTAATTTACTTTTTTATTTATTTATTTATAAAAAGCTAATTTAAAACTTATTTATTTAAAACTCATGGTTAACATTTCTCTTCTTCTATCTGTAAAGAGTGAAAGACAAGTTGAAAGCCTGAACCATATTGGTGACTATATCTTTTATGGAGAAAGCAAAATTGGCCTGAAAGTACAAGACTTTTGGTACTTCAAACTATATCTGATTTTTACAGGAAAATATATGCAATATGTGATTGATAAAGGAGGGATAGCATTTTCCATATAATTATATCCTCCTCAGAGTCAGACCACCTGGTTTATCTAATCTAGAAGTAGCAAAGCTTAGGCACAACCCCACTACTGACATCTCTTCTTCTTTTACTTTTCATAAAAAAAAAATCAAAGTTCCAATTTACATCATGGTTTTGATTAATTAAACTCCAAGCAAAAGACAGAATCTTGAATATGGTGGTTCTTCTGCAATTATGCCACCCTATAGTCTTCATTATTACCATCCATTCACAATCATCGCATGCCACATGGCACATATCATTTTCCACTGCTGAATTTACTGAAACCCCCCCTTGACAGAGCATTCAGTGATTTTTTTTTTTTTTACCCCTTTTTCAGCCACTGCAGTTGTACACAAGTTTCAACTTCATTGGTTACCATTTTTTTAAAATAAGTCTATTATGTCCCTCTAAATATATCGTTCTATTTGGCTGTTTTTTAAAATAATTTATATTTTTTTTTATTTAATGATTAAAATAATAACTTTTAATATATTAATATATTTTTTATTTTTTTAAATTAAAAAAAATTAAAAATTTATTTGTACTAGGCTGTAGCCTAGCATTTTTTTTTTCTTTTTAAATAGTATTTAGACAAATAGAAGTGACTGACAAAATTGATTGAATATGATTTTTTTACTTATTGATTATTAATAAATTCATTTTTTAAAAATATTTAAATTAGTACTATACAGAGACATCGCTGATCTCGATCTCTATTATTATTTTTCTATATGATTTATGAAATTCATCCTAATATAAAATTATTAGATTAAGATTAGTTGTAATCCGATTAATTAAATAGATTAATATATTATTTACTCATTTACTATATAAATCTAACTTAATATTATTTAAATTCTATCCGTGATGTTTTATTAACAATTAATTCATATACAACTTATGGGACAAAACTCGACAACATAACACGAGCTGTCATCTAGAGAATTTTTAATATAAAATTCTAAATAGATATTATATGTAAAAATAATAATAATAATAATAATATTTTGTTATATTGTTTCTAAATAGATATTCATAATTTTGGAGCTTGTTAATTCTATAATGGTTGTAATATATATCTACAATAACACGACCCAAAATATCCTTTTACAAAAGAAATAATGGAATATTCAAGACATTAATGAGCAAATCCAGTTTTAGTGGTACATGTTATGAATACTTATGCACACACAAAATGCATTGGAAGAAAATTTATTCAAGACATTGATGGGACGAAAGAGAACAGAAAATGTTTGGTGATGAGGAATAATAAATGCATGAACCAGACATGCTTCCGTTCCCCCCATTACTCTCCCCCTTAAAAAGTGGGGAAACAAAAATTTAATATGTTTTGACTATTCTTAATTTATATTTTGTTTGTATTTAAAATTTATTTAATTTATCTTTATCTAATTATTATATTTTTTTTATTTTTTTATATAAAAAATAAATTTCTATACACATTTTTTAAAATCTAATATATATTTTTCAAATTCTAATACACATTTTTCAAATTTTAAAATAATAATAATATTAAAAAATAAATTTAATTCATCTCAACTCATCTCATTTTCGAATTCAAACCAGACCTAATCTGTTTTGAGCTAACTAGCTTCGTGGATATCTAATTGAGAAGTACTGCTAGACGTACGAAGAGTTTTACGTAGAATTTTTTTCAAAATAAAAGAGGCTAAGCAGCTTAGTGAGTAATTTTTTATAGTAATATTGGATATAATTTTAAAATTTATAAAAAAAAGATTAAATATAATTTTAAAATGTATAAAATAATATTAAATATAATTTTAAAGTGTACGAATCCTATGAATACAAAAAAAATATATATTTATTGTGCATGCAGTTTGAAATGAATAAAAAAAATAATATTTCTAGTCTTAAAATATACAACTCAATTTTTTTACTCTCTTTAAAAAAATAAATCTAAAATTTACATGATGAAATTAATTTTAAAAATAAACTCAAATTATTTTCAAAATGAATATACAGAATTTATATACCTTAAAATTGTATATATTATTTTTAAAAATAATTATATAATCTAAAAAATTAAAAAATAAATAAAAAGGAGAGGTTCCGAATTATTAAAAAGAAAATAGGTTGCAATTGTAAATGAAAGTGGATTGCAGCTGCAAATCACATGGTGCCACGACAATGCGTACAGAGCAGTGCGTAAAAGTCTACGTACATGTAGCAGCTCTCTATTTAATTTAGAAAAATGATATTTCCCCAGTTGCCATCCATCTGATCTCGACCTCATCTCGTTTTAATTTTTTTTTCAAATTTTTTATATTTTTTTATGATTTTTTAATATATTGAAATATTAAAAAAAAAAACAATATTATTTAAAAATATTTATTTAAAAATTATGTAAAAAAATCTAAAAAATAAAAAACTTAAAATAAAATGGGATCGAAATTGATGACAACGAAATAAGTAGCACTGTCGTTTAATTTATCAGTCAGTTTTTTATGTAGTTTTTTCAAATAATAGGTTTGCTAAGTTTACAGTTATAAAACTAAGATAAGTGCTTAATCATAGAAAAAAGTTTACAAAATAAACTCTATTTTTATATGATATATTAGATGTATTATAAATTTAATTTTTTTTTTATATTATAACATTTTTTAAAAATCAATTATCTAAATTTAAGAATAATTTATTTAAAAATAATCACCAGCTAGAGAAGTGGTGTATGAGAATTTTGCCCATTAAAAAATATTTTAATTATAAATAAATTTTATAAAAATAAATTTATAAAATAAATGTAATATTTCATATAAATTTATATGAATTTATAGATTTAACTATAATAATTTGTGACGTTTCTGTGAGTTCTTATTTAACGAGGAGTGGCCTGGTTCTTAGCAAATACTCATTGGGATTCCCCCAAGAGATTTGACCAGATCCAGTGTCCCAACTAAGAAACAAATGGTTGCAGATATATTAAATCAGAAATGATACTATTATTATTTATTTACAAGTTTTTTTAATTTAATTTTAATTTTAATTTTAATTAATGATTAAGAATATAAATATTAATACAATTATATATTTTTTTTCTTTTTTCTTAATGATTAAAAATATTTAAAAAATACTTTAAAAAATAATAAAAAAAATACTATTATACTAATAATTGTAAAAAATTTGTAAAAATCGTAGTACATCTATCATCACTCGTATTAAATTCAAGCAACCCTCTATCTTTCACAGGATCAGCAGTGGTCGGAAAATGAATCCTCTCAAACTAACCAAAACTGCAGAAAACTTGCAACCATATATCAAGACCAGAGATGATAAGCATTAATGTTAGCCAAGAGTGTATGTCTATTGAAGTAATGGTTAGAACATGCTACGAGACACTGTACACCAGATCAATAATAATATCTGAATCTCTCTCTCTCTCTCAAAACAGTCAATTTTATAATTAGACTAACATGTTGAGAACGGGAATTCGTCAGGGCTGAGGTAATGGTAATAATACCTTTTTTTGGGACTTTTGAACCAAACCCATATGGAGGACTTTCAGTTTCAGTCAAGAAAGAGAGCAGAAGTCATCTCATTGTATAATTTCTCAAAATTACATCCTAAATAATATTACATATAGTTATAAAATACATAAACATTATATAAACATTTTTAAAAAAATTACTAAATTTTTTTTTTATATAAATATGTATTTTCTCACTTTTTTTTAAATTGAATGGACGACACTTGAATCTTTACGATTGTAAATATCATTATTCAAATTAAACAATCTTCCTCCCTCCGCCATCTTTTGTTGGCTTTTTTAGGTCCATGTAGAGTGGTTGGAAGTTTAAAGTAGATGATCAGGAGAAGGCTTTCAGTCTTGGTGTTTGCCAAAATTTAAAAAAATAAAAAATAAAAAATCAATGAATCTTACATAGGCTTTGACATCTTAAAACAGAAAGCAAAAGAAAAAGGGACAAAAAAAAGATCCTTTTTTACCTTTCGGCTTTTTAAATGGATAAAAAAAAAAAGAAGAAGAAGAAAAAACACAGCTTGTGCATCCAGCGTGCACGAAAGTAGAATATATATAGTTTTTCCTTTTACCAAGAAACTAGCCCCACCCACCACCATCATTTTCATGTGCTATGGGTAAATACTAAAAACAATGACAAATCTCAAACATATATAGCCTTGCACCAAGAAGCTGGCACATGGCTTCTTTGCTTTAGTTTAATCGAAACTTGGCATCGATGTAAACTATATCATTTTGGTAGTTTGCCAATTAGGACTATTGTACTTATAGATAGTATCCATTAGCCGTCCTATATATATATATATAAGTATATATTTTAATAGTATCTATAGCATCGAATAGAAATAGATACAAAATATAATTAACCCTACATCGCGATTCGCGACGCAATATGATGAAGATATCCATGTAATGTAAATATGACAGGACTTGAAGAAGTATTAGGTGACTCGTATATTGTGTTGTCTCTCTTATTTAGTTAATTAGTCTTAAAATTCGGACAAAAACACTAAGAAATGGTGATAAAGTTGGGAAATATTCTTTTTGGATCCAAATATTTTTTATTTTTTTATTTAAAAAAAAATCAAGATATTGGTATTAGTGGTAACCATTTTGACTTTATGTTGGGAGGTGTATGGTAAATGGTTGCCTTCTCATGTTGATAATGTCGACAGCTCGTGCATGGGCATGGATTGGGACCTCGTGAACAGATTCTTTTTACAAAAATATAATAGTAAAAGCAAGCACTAGGTTAGGCATCTGCCCACATATCGCAAACTAACATCCTGTGTGTGACAAGTTGGGGACCAAATGTAGTCAGGCGTTTGTGTGTGAAGTTAGCATGGTTTCATTATTGGTAGTTGTCCTTCTTTTTTTTTTTTTTTGAAAAATATTTTACAGATATAAAAAAATTTCATAAAAATAAATTTGTAAATTGTTATAATATTATATTTCAAACATTAGATTTCTTTTATAATAAAAATAATTTTATAATACAGTATTTCACATCAAACACCTTAATTTATAATTTATTTTTCTAGAATCACAAAAGCATTTCACTTTTAATTACTTGCAAGGATGGTGTCAACACACATGCTACAAGATCTATTATATGCAAAAATATATCAATACTTCTTTAATCGATCCATTTCAATATGTGTTTAAAGAGTAATACTGTAGAGTCGAGTAGAGCGTGTAAGTATCACACAGTCAATTAAAAAAAATATTATTAAAAAATTAATTTTTTTTTCATGTAAATCTACTACTATTATTCAGTTTTTTCAAAATAATTATTACATTACACTTGCACATTGATCACTACTTCTAGTACTAGCATTTCTCATTCAGATAAGGCTCTCGTGTTGTCATCCTGGATCGTTATCATGATGGTAGAAAAGCTGGCAATATACCTACGATTCATCATTGCAGTTTCTAACACAATAATGGAGCTTCATGCATGAGATGCCCCCACAAGAAACCACTCAATTTAGTACGAAAACAACACCAAAGTAGAAAGAAAGAAAGAAAGCATTTGATCTTCAAAACTCATCTTCCATTGATTTACATGGTGGGGTATATACAAGTTGCAGTGTAATAGAGAAAACCTCAAACATACTCTCTTTCTCTCTCTCCCTCAACCTCCGATGAGCTTTTGCTCACTGGGGTGGGTTTCAGCTGACATCCCAAACGCTAACAATTAGTGAAAAATTTACACTTCTCAAACAAAGCCAGACTCAGAAACATTAGTGTCGCAAAATTTCCCATCCATTCGGTTCTGAACAGCTTTCACAGCAGCAACTCTAGCAGCAGTGGCTGCTCTATTTGCAGCCATGACTGCCTTGTTCACCTGCTCATCCACTCCTGTAAGGTTAATAGCATTCTCTGCTGTTTTTCTAGCAGCCTGCAATTTCTTGAAACAAAAATAAGGTAAAGAAGTTTGCTTTATTAAGAAGAGAAAACACTCTAGTCCCACAAATTGATGTAACTTAATGGATTGTCAGATTATAAAGTTATATTTATTGTAAAGCAGATCTAACAAATTATATGAAATCATGTCAGTTTGTAAGATTATTTTGTGTAATCGTGACTGTAGTGTTGCTCTATTACGAATGAATAAGATTGAATTGGGATGTCGATGGCAATGAGTAGTACCTGAACAGCTCGAAGAACTGCATCGGTTAGTTGGGGGAGAGGGTGCTTAAGGGAACCGGCGTCCCATTCACCACATCTTGTCTCTGCACTTCGGAAGGTATACATTCCATAGCCTTGTTTACGGCCTTCATGCCACGAACCCTCGTAACAGTGACCATTTGCAAAGTGATACACCCCAAATCCATGAATTTTGTCTCCAAAATATTCACCCGCATATCTATCTCCATTTCTGCAACACAATCACATTCAATGTTAAAAAGAAAATCAAAAGGACAGTTGTAACAACATCAAAGTTCAGAGAAAGAAAAGGAAAATTGATGATCTTTTTTTTTTTTTTTTGTTGCCGATCAATTCAGCACCAATGCAAAATTAAATATCAATTCTCAAGCAACCGTAACGCATGATAAGAAACTTTCAAAAGCTAAGAATAAAGACCCGACAATAAATTTCAGAAAAACATGGATTCAAAGTCAATGCCGGGCATATATTTCCATAGTAGTCAGATCTCTTAGGTCGTTTCCAAACCCAAGAATCATGAGCCAAATTTGGGGTAAATAACCCATTGCAGATGTGTCCATATCTTCAAGAAAGCCCTTATAACCAACACAAATCAATTAAAAGACCCGATCTTTCATAAAAAAAAAATGGACATCGAAGAAAGCAATCAGAAAACTCAATCAGAATTTCACTGTTCTATTAATTATGAAACGCTTCAAAATTGGTAACTCCCACGAAGATAACGTCAAAAACTATCAATCAAAAATTCAAGAATCGAGCAAAAATAAAATCAAATTCAGTAATTTCGCACAAATTTAGAAAAACAAAGGGCCTAAAATTAGACTTAGGAATTCACCTGAAGTGGTAGCAGCCGAGACCGTGCTTGACCCCACACTTGAATTCCCCGATATAGCAGCTGCCATCGGAGCAGGTTTGAACTCCAACGCCATGGCTCTGCCCATTGAACCATTCCCCTGCATAAGAGTCCCCAGTATAGAACTTGTAAACACCGTAGCCATGCCTCAGGCCCTGCCTATACTGCCCCTTGTACCTGCTTCCCCTTGCCCAGCTTTCAATCCCGTACCCGTCGTACTTCCCGTCGATCCAGTCCCCCTCGTACCTCCCATTCACGAAATAATTGTACACCCCACTTCCATTACACCTACCCTGGTGGAACTCCCCCTCGTAGAAGTCGCCATTGCTGTAGAACTCCACGCCTTCCCTTATGATCTTCTTGTTCCTTGCCGCTTTCTGGACGCTCGGGTCGCCGATGAACCACTGGACCGGCTTCGAGTTGGTCCTCGATAGCCCGAGTCTCTTCGCGTTTTCGTCCCACGAGTGTTTGAGGACCAGTACGGTCTGGTGGATCAGACCCTTGTTCTTGGACGCGAAGAAGAGCGTCACCGCGATGAAAATCAGAGACAAGAGGAGGTTCTCAGAAGTGTATATCTCTTCCTTTCTCAGGTAAAACATGTAGAGGAAGAACAAAAACGACAAGATTGTGAAGAAAGAGAACGAGGCCATGGCGAAGGCCGAGTTAACGAACCGGGTCGACCCGGCTCTGGGGGTAGAACCGGATTTCCTGGGTTTCTTCAACTTCTCCTCCTCCTCGTCTTCTTGGTGGGGGGCGATGGCGTCCTCCTCGGTAACCGAAGAGAGACTTTGAATGGACGATCGGATGGTCGGAGAGGACCGGAGCAGTGAAGACTGTGTCCTCGTGAGCTTCGCCTGGCTCTTCTGGCCGTCCATTCGTCTCCTCAAAGTGGGTCCCGAGAAGATTCGTCCCTTCGATCCCCCCGTCCGATTGCAATTCCTTTTTCTCTTTCTTATCCCTAGTGGGCCCTCCTATACCTAGAGATTCTTATCACAAAGGTCGTTCCAGATGTCGCCGGCGACATCTCAGGGAAACCGGCACACGATAATACAGTGTCAATCCCGGTGGCGCACGCTAGCAGAGCAAGTGAATACGAGCAGTCAGTAACTTTCAGAGAGGGGGGGAGGGAAGGAGGGAGGGAGAGACACACACAAACAGAGAGAGAGAGGTCAGAGCCTCGAGGGAGAGTGAAAATGGAAGTTTGGACCTGGTTTTCCTACCGATATATAGTTGAGTAATGGGTAGAGCGTTAGAGGGAGGCAGGTTCAACATGGACCGTTGGATGGGGATCTATAGGGTGGGATTTTCAGGAGCGTGTATAGCCGCTGGATTCGATTTGGGATTTCCCGGTCCAAACGACGAAAGATGTGTTGTAGTCGTCGGATCTGGATTCCCCCGCTTTTCGCTTTAGTGTGTGGCAGGCCGGCACGTGCCGCTACAGCCACAAAACTATTACCTTTTCTACTACTGGATTTGCATTGAATAATCAATATATAGCTTAAATTAAATGGCAATTGTATTTTTCATCACTAATTTGTTTTGTCTATCATATTCCAAAAATTCTATTTGAATTTAAATATATAAGATAAAGTCTAAATATTTAAAATAAGAATATAAAAGGTGAAGTATTTATCAACTTCGATAAGAATTTAATTTGAATTTAAATAATTTTCGGAAGATTGTAACAATGCAAAAATATTTTATCAGAATGTTAAATAGTTTTATTTATGAAGAAGATAATTTTTCTTAAATTAAAAGGTAATTATAGTATTTTTTTTTTCGTAGCCACATATATTTAATATAAAGTAACCATTTTTGAACAATATTAAATACAGTCTTCAATATAAGTCTAACATAAAAAGGTTTTAAAATTATAATCACATCTTTTTAAAATAATATCATTTTTTCTTTTACTCACATTTATCAATAGGACTAGAATACAATCTTTCACGCAAGATTGTAATAAGAATTTTTCTAATTTTTTTTTTTCTGTACAATTAGATAAAATAAAGATACCTATAATTTAGTTTAAAATTTTTGTATCATTTATGCTCAACACGAGAATGAAATTGTTAATTATCTTAATATAATATGTTCAATTTTATCATATTTTCCATTTTTAAAATAAACATTATTTTGAATTGATTTGAATAATTTTGAATGATCTCTATTTTTTGCAAACCATAAATATGTATATTAAGAAGATTATTTAATTAGATTTTCATGGATTATTAGTCTCTATTAATCTGCCTTTTATATGGAAAGGAGGTTTTGCTATTAATTCTGGGATAAGATTGTAGAGAGGGAAAAGAACACGCAATGGTAAAAGAAAACCAAAGTAGGGCCAATATTATAAATTGTTTTGAGTGAAATCATTTGGCGACCACCGGCCTTGGAAATTTCCCTAAAGTCCGTAGTGTTTAGGTGTTGATCACAAGGAAACAGATTTTAAATTGTATTATATTTTTTTAAAGTAAAATACAATTACAAGAGATGAACATATATGATTTGAGCTCGACACATAATGAGCTAGGATGTTTAATAAGATAAGATGATATGGTTTTAGATAAAAATATATATATATTATTTTTTTATATTATATAATAATGAGACGAGATTAGATGACAACTTCACTTATTAAAACATAATATTTCAATATAATCAGAGAAGACTCAAATTGATCAGTTGCTCCTGAGTTGATATGCGCGAAAGTTACATGACTAGATTCTGACGGGTGGTGAATAAGGTTTCCTATTGTTTAATGGGAAATTTTTTTCCCAAATTTATTATGATTTGAAGGGATTGAAATCATGAATTTAACTAATTTAGATTCAAATATGACTTAGATTTCTTTTGGGATAAACCACATCTAAATGGTTCAAAAATTTAAGAAGTGAGAGTTATGATACGTACCCTAGATTTAATATAAGTGGGTGGTGGGGGTTTGGACAAGCCCAGGCTAATTGCTTCCGATACACCACGAAAGGGCGGTCAAGGGCTGAGGTTTCTTGCTTTGACAGCACTACCCAAGCTAGTCTGTTTAGCTCCGGCAATACTATATTGGGGCAGGCCGGCTAGTCTCATTCCCACGGTGGAGAAGAAAGAATTGCTTGATTGAGATTACTGTTTTTAAAAAATAAAAAAGTATAAGAAATTAAAAAATAAAATTTGAAAATGAATTTCCCGTTTGTATTCAAAACTCATCTCAACTTATTTTCGTTTCATCATTATATTTTTATAATTTTTTATACAAAATACAAATTCCTATATATTTTTTTCAAATCTCACTACATTTTTTTCAAATTTCAATATACTTTTTTCAAATTCTAAAATGATAATAATATTAAAAAATAAACTAAACTCATCTCAATCCATCTCATCTCCGAATCCAAACGGGATCGAAATGATTGTTGTAAAGAATACAAACACACAGTGGCTATTTATTTATTTTTCTAATTTCTCTTCTTATTTCAATATTCTTTAGCAAAGAAAACAATTGGGAGACATGATAAAAAAATAAGTATTTATAACGAATTATTTGTAGTAATGATGCCTATTTATGATAATTTTTTTTATTTTATTTTAACAAGAAATAACTAATCACAAATATATAATTTTTTGATAGTAAAATGTGAGTTTGTAGGAGCAAAGAAAATAAACCACACATGTAATATTTTCAGAATGAAAGGGGGAATTCAAATTGAAGAGTGATTTTTAGAATTAAGTTTTTGTTTGGAATTGTAAAAGATTAATTATGCGCATGCAGCTTCGACTCAGGTGACCATCCCACTACTTGCTGTCTGTAAAAAGTCGGTCATTCTCACTCAGGCTCAACCGCAGCTACAGCGTCTAGTCAATTTTTAGCCAAATAGCCCACCACTTGGAGCGTTGGTTGTTGGGTATTCCCCAAGTTTTAGCCAACCTCCCTTTTGTTTTTGATAAAATTTGCATGGTAGCAGCTCTAAACTTTAAAAACTTCATTTTCACATGGAAGACTTTGATAATGCCAACAAAAACAAGGAAACGAAAACACTTATAATAAGACGTATAGATAAGAGTCCAAACATTTTGTTCATTGATGTCATCTAAGACTTTCGTCGAGCTAATTTGGCTAATCAAGTCTATGAATATCCGAAAATATTGATGTGTCGTGTCTCCTTAAAAAAATAATAAGAAGGCGACTCCAAATAAATACTAAATACTGATCAGATCAGTTGCTTTCAGAGAATTTAATTAGAATACAAAGAGAATATGATGATCTTTTTTTCTTTTGTACGTGATCGAGCTCAAGAAAGTCTTTTGGGTATGAGTGATTATGGGCAGCTAAATTTAATGCATATATAGGAGTCATGTACTGGTTCATGTTATCTATTGCATGTGAAGGTGAATTTCATGTACTGGTATACAGACATAAAGGATGTTAATGACTTGGGAGATGAGCGAATAGTAATTAGTTCTTGTTTAGAAGTTGAAATGAGAAAGAAAATTTTGTGAATGGTGATGAAATAGTAATTATATTTTAAATAGTAGTAAAATTATTTGAGTAAAATTATTTTATGAAGTTTTAGAAGATGAGGTGAAAAAGTTAAATAAAAAATTATAAAATATTGTTAAAATATAATTTTTATTTTAAAATTAAAAAAAATAGAATTATTTTTCTTTTAGATTTTGTTTAGAAGTTTAAGAAAGTAATGATTAAATGAAAAATTAAAAAATATTTATATTTAAATCATATTTAAATATTGAGATAATATAAAATAAGATATATTCGCCTTGTCGAAGAATGTCTAATTGACAATTTAGATCTTCTTGATATTACGCTCACGTCTTAGGCCAGGCCAATTAGGTTGAGTCCAAGTTGGATTGGGTGACTATAATATAATTTTTAGACAGATTTTTGTGTTTATCTTTTTAAGTATTAGGTATCGTTTGTATTTAAAATTTATCTTAATTTATTTTAATTTATTTTTATTTTATCATTACACTTTTATAATTTTTTTATATAAAATACAAATTTTTATACACTTTTTTTAAATTCTAATACATATTTTTCAAATTCTAATTAATAATAATATTAGAAAATAAACTAAACTCATCTTAACTCATCTCATTTTTAAATTCAAACGATACCTTAGTTGCAAAATTAGCACTTGGATTTTTATGTGTTTTCAATTCAAGATATCAAATTTCAACTTTTATAATATTGATATTTAAATATATATCATGAAATTCTCAATTCAGAACTTCTGTCAATTTTATTGTTAGAAAATTAATGGCTGATATGTGGTATAATTTATACACTACGCGTCAATCTTTGATTAGCTAATATGGAAACTAATACCACGTGTCAGTTAATCAGAGACCGCCATGTGGCAAGCCGAATATTTTAACGAAAATTTGATAAAGGTACTTATTTGAGAATTTCTTGATATTCAACTATCAATTTTGTAGAAATATAAACTAAGATTGATCCCAAATTGGATAGACGTGAAAAGTTTAGGTATCATTTATTTTTATAAATGATGTAGGATGAGCTGATAGAAAAGTTAAAAATTAAATAAAATGTTTTTAATGAACAAAGTTTACTCATTATTATTTTTTTAAAATATTATCTATTCATCATCTTATAATATGACATGATAGATTAACAATAAAATAAAATAAATAATTGTTAATCATCTAATATCATGTCATGAGATAATAAAAAGATCATAATGAAAAAATGAACGATAAATAGGATTACTTAAATTTATAAAATTTATATCGATTAGATAAAATGAGTCGAATTTTTTTGTAAAAATAGACAATTACTCATTAATCATAGATTTACTTTCTACAAGAAAAATGTTGGAGATGCAATCAATTTCACAACTTTTAATAGAACTATTTTTTAAATAAGGAATATTTTTAAAAAGTTACATTACTTTATATAAATACTCTCATTTTAAATTACAATTATATAAAAAATTATAAACAAATTTGTACATATATCATTACTCTTTTTAAAACTACTAAATTTCAAGGTTGAAATGGTATATATTTAGTCAAGTAGTGGAGTAAAAGTAGATTTTACAATCTCTATTAATCACACACCGCCATCTCATGATCATTTTACAAATTATATAGTAAATTTAGTTTAGTTTTTTTATATAAATGAGATGAGATGAGATAAAATAAAATATGATAATAAAATAAAATATTATTGAAATATAGCGTTTTAATATCACTTTTATTTTAAATTTGATAAAGTTACATTATTTATTATATTTTGTATAAAAATAAAAAAAAATCGTAATAATGAGATAATAATTTGTGAAACGTGGCTAAACTACACCGATGTTATTATTCACAAAGTATCTTATTACTATTTAAAAAAAATTCACTCCCTAATGAGCATAAAAGGAGAGAGAAAATTAAATAAAAAATATTAGAAAGTTAAAATCTTATAAGAATATAATTTTTATTTAAAAATTTAAAAAAGTTAGAATTGTTTTTATTTTAATTTAAAAGCTTAAAAAATATTAGAATGATTAGTTTAAAAATATGATAATTTATTTATTTATTTTATATATAAAAAAATACACAATACTTACGTATCCTATTATTATAATTTACGAATATCATTTCTCTAAAACAAAACTCTTCTTGCTTGTCGCTTTATGATTGATCTAAAGTCAATTATCTTTGGGCCAAGTGGCACCGACTAGGGGTGTTCATCCGGGTTCCGGATTCTCAAATCCGAAATCCGGATTCGAAATTTCCTTTAATATTTAAAAAAAAGATTCAAAAATGTTAAGAAATATATAAAATTTTAAACCGGGTCGGGTACAACCCGGCCCGGATGAACACCCCTAGCACCGACCTCAATATCTCCAGGATGGGTTTCGGGATTTGAAATAATCCACAATCTCATTTTCCAAATATTTTTAAAACTATATAATATTCTAAATTATCTTATCGATGATATATAATAGAATATTAAGATTGATAATAGAAAATAATTTGATGCCAATGCATCAAACATAATGGTTGAATTTTAAGATTTAAAATAAGATAGATATAGATATATAAGATGGAATTATTTCATTCGAAATCCATATAACATGAAATGTATATCTTATTAATGTGTTTTATCTATTTGAAAATCTATTATTATTATTATTATTATTTTATAGATCTTGTATTTATTTATTTTTTAAAAAATTATACAATATTTACCCACTTTACGTTTATAAATGCCATTTTTCTTTTCAAAAAACAGATTAGAGACTGATCCACCCGAAAATGCCCACCTTTACAACAATTGCCACCGCATCATGATGCCAATCAACGATGATCGCGATCCAAGCCGATATTATCTTCATATTATTTTCTTAATATTTAAATTATTTTCTTTCTTTTTGGCGAGTGAGGTTTTGAACTAATTAAATAATATCATCAATTAATGAATATAACGTCAAAGTCATAAATAATATAATTATGTAAATCCGATCCGAGAACCAGAATGCATCTTTCCCGTTTACATACAGCTCCATCGAACGGTCCAAGTTGAAGCTGCCTTCAGGCTCTGATTCCTATATCCCTAAGAAGAACCCTGTCCATATAAATTTCATAGTTTCTATCTGATGATGAAGGATCTTTTGGTGTGACAAAATTTCTTTTTGTTATGTTTTAAGGATAAATACAGTCCTTTAAATTCTGAAAATTTTTATAATTTTTATACTCTACACCCTTATTTAAGATCTAATTTCAATAAATCTCATACACCGAGTTATGTATTTATATTTCATTTATCGTATTAGTTATGCAAATTGATTTTGGTAGCTTGAAAATTAATGTAATATTTCAGGTCTATTTTTTTGTGTAAATTACATAATTTATGAAAGTTTAAAGCGTCAATATACGGGAAAGTTTTATATAATTCGCCATTATCTTACTCGTATCTCAATATAATGATATTTTCAATATAATGATCATTTTCAAGTGGATCAGTCTCTAATGTCCGTATTTTGAGAAGAAAAATGACATTTATAAATGTGGAGTATGTAAAGATCATGTAATCTTTTTAAAAAAAAAAAATAAGTAAATACAGGATTTATAAGAAAAAAAAATCATTTTAGTAATAAATTTTACTTGTTTTTAAAATAATTATTTGGTACTTATGCACTCTATAATTATATATAGCATTTTTTTTCACAAAAATGTTATGCTATTTATGCCATAAGATTCTTGAGTTGACAAAGAACACACATGGTGAGAGTTTTTTTTTATTATTAGAAGGATTGCATTTCGTTTCAATAATTTGAGGTTAGAATTATAACATGATAAACATGATTAAACCTTTATTACAAGCCAAATTAATCAAACTGATTGACGCACCTCCACACACAGATTTCTTGTGACAGACATTACCTTAACCTCTATTTATTTTCAAGTACAATACTATCAGAGATTTCCATCTCGAATTTTCGGAGAGCATAATTCTATGTAAAATAGAAAATAAAAACCAGACAAATGTCCACTACCATCCTCCAAAAGAGGGAAGGAGATCAACACCACCACCCTCTAAAAAGTGGTGGAACAAACAAAAGAATTATTCTTTCTTATTTATTATAGGTAACACAAACGACAACAAAAAACAAAAAATTACACAATAGACAACAAAATACAAAAAAATAAATACGTAACAGGCATGTTGTGGTGGCGCGTGTAGAACACACGCCACATTAGAGGTGACCTATTCAACACCTAGAGGCCTCGAGCGTCACAAACTCCCAAAATGTTGTACGTGGCGATAGCATCGACTTCTGGTTGGAGGCGAATTGATTCGCACATTTCAATCTCACCGCTCGTGTACTTTAGACTTTGCTGCATACGGCAGATACTTTGACCAGTTGGAAGATCGGTGTTAGATGAAATTACTGGTGAGACGCGTAGTAGTGCTCCACCGTCAGTGAGCACCGAAACATAAGCATGCTTGAGAACAAAATGGAAATGTGAAAAAAAACATTGAAAAATAAAACAAAAATGAAAAAATAATGAAAGAAAAAAAGAGAGAAAAAGGAAATCGAGGCTCCTCCCTTATGAGAATAGATAATTGGGCCAATACATTTTTGAGTGAAATAATTTTTGTCACGCTGTTGGAAATGTCCTCAAATAATTAATACTGTTCTACGTTCATGGTGGGTGATCATGATGAGAATCAACTGATTTTATTTGAAACTTTCTATTTTCTGGATTTTTGTACGTATTTGCATCAATATGGAATATAGAGAAGTGGTTATTTCAAGAAATATAAAAATAAAATGTATGTTTTCCGAAAAACTCATCATGATTAATATAAGTGTAGTTTGTGAGGTAGGAGCATTCTTATTTTATTTTCTTAATTGGCTTGTCGTCTTCTTTGGCTTAAAATATTTAGATAGAAAACTTTTAGAACGAAGGAAAATCTCAGAATCTAGAAAACAATAATAATAATAATAATAATAATATGTAAGAATTTGGAAAAACATCTCATAATAAAATAATCGTTAGAACATTTACTTTTATCCTTATTGATCAAGTATGTATACGAACCCGATTACTTTTTTATTGTGAATCCTCACAAATTTTTTTACAGAGAGTATTCGGTAGAGATTTTCAGTCTATTTTTCTTTATATTGATGAATATGATTGATTGAGAATCACAGGCCTTATTTATAGTTAGACCAAAACTCATTTCCACTAAGTGTTGCTTTCTTCCATTAAGGAATGTAACTTTTAATGTTTAAATGAGTAATATCTTTATTTTTAATTACTTAAAGTTTCAATATAAATATAAAACTATTAAAATAAATAAATATATAATATATTTGAAAGTGTGATATGTAAGCCACCTTTAAGTCTTTTATAAGGAAACGAGTTCTTTCATTCTCTCACTTGGCTTATATGACAGTTGTTTAAAATCATTAGAGTAACCAAAACTGAATATGACCACATATAAACCTACTCAAATCATAACCTTTAGAAGAAATATATAATACATGAATCATTGCAGTTATATTATTATATCAACATTACATTTCATGTATTATAATGTATTAATCTCTCTAAATAATTTTTTATATGTGGTACATCTCATTATGAATGGCTTCCTATAAGTCATTCTGGGTCTACACTTTATAGAATAAGAGTAAATACTTTATGTGTATAAATAAAAATATTACTATTGATAACAAGTTCTTAGTATACAATCAATATATCAATTATAAAATGAGTTCATCAACCCATGCTCTTTACATGGTTCAAAAACACCTTTATTGAGAACCTTTTGTCATAGGGTCTATAATCACTAATGATGTATTTGTATGCTCTATTAAGAGTTCTTAATCCTTAACTTTCTCTCTCTCTCTGTGTGTGTGATAGTGACAAACTTTATGTCAATATATTTAATTTTACTCTTATTCTTGTTATTTTTAGAAAAGAAAACTGTTACCAAATTATCACATAAATTCTTAAAGACTTAGATATTAAATCTATAACTCAAAGCCCTGTGATAAAACTCATCAACCATTTGGCCTGTGAAATTGCTTCAAAGCATGCTATGAACTGTACCTGTGAAATCTTTCAGGTTGCTTCATGTATACATCTTTTTCAAGAGTCCTATTCAAAAATGTTATTTTCACATTCATTTGATTTAGCTTTATATCAAAGTAAACTACAAAAGTCATGATCACTATAAAGAAACCCTTCTTAGAAACTCAAGCGAAAGTATCGTAGTAGTCAATATATTCTCTTTGTGTAAATCATTTGGCAACAAGTCTGGCTTTATATCTATCGATACTATCTTTTGAGTTTTTTTTAATTTTATAAATCCATTTACAGCCAATGATTTTAACTCTTTTAGGTAACTCGACAATTTTTCAAACTTGATTTTTAGTCATGGATTCCATTTCTTCTATCATAGCATCATGCCAGAATTTTGAATGTTCTCCACTCATGATATGTGAAATTGAGATGGGATCATCTTTAAGTCTTACATAAAAAACAGACTCTAATAGATATACATAATAATCATCAGAAATAACAGGTTTTTTTATTCTAGAGGATCTTTTTAAATTTATAGTTTCATCCATATTATGTAGATATTAGATTGTAGAGTAAAAGTCGATATGTTCCTCATGAGGTGGTAGTGGCTCTTGAATTGATTAAATTTTAAGGATATCAGATTGATTTCGATGAATGACAATCATTTTATTTTCATACACGAATGTAATATCTGAATTTCGTAGTTTCTCCACTCTATCTTTTGTGGAATATTACTCCCACTTATCTCAAAATTATCAATAAGTCTCTAATAATATAATCAAGAATATATATCAATACTTTGAATCAAACAATAAATATAGTTTGAATTGACTAATATCTAATTCAAAAAATAAATCTAAATTTCATTGTGGGTAAAGATTGTAATATGCATAAGACTTGCTTATATGTATTTCTCTATAATAAGACTAATGTTATACAAATATATAAGAAAAAGAAATTCCACACCTGTGGGTATATGAAATCTTTTTTTTCTAATATCTTTTCATTATCTTATTCTAATTAAATCATTATCTTTTATAATGATTATCTCGATCTTACTAGATAAAATAATTGTTATAATGATTTAATTGTAATTTAAAATGTTGTTAAAAAATTATATAATTAAATACATTAAAATATGATTATGTCTTGGAATATTGTGACCATTCTCAATATACAATAATATTTAATTTAAAATGGCATTAAAAATAAATTCACTAGAATATGTTCATTCATGATTAAATCAACTAATGATCCAAAACCAAAATGATTCAGAATATACCAAACCGAAATATAAATGTAGTCCGAATTTGTTTCGAATGGATAAATTTTAAATTTTTTTTATATATATTTAATCATTTTTTTGATGATTTTAAATAATTTTAAAAAAATCAAATTATTATTAAGAAATATTTTTTTAATCAATCTATAAAAAAAAAAAATTTTAAAAAGCTTTCGAGAGAAATGGATTTCACCAAAATTCGGAAGAAATAACATTCCTCATCAATCAAACCGAAAAATACCCACACACATACATATACACATATACATATATATATATATATATTAACCGAACCGAGACTTCTAATTGGATTTGGGTTATATATCTATAAACCAAACTGAGATTTTTATCTTTCTTTTGTTTTTAGGCAACCAAATTGAGACTTAAAAATCATATATATTAAGAGCATTCTCGTTAAATTGATTAAAAATTATTTTTAAAAAAAATATATTTTTATACAAATATTAAAAAATAAATATCATAATTAATCAAATATAACAATAAAATGTGTAGAAAAAGATTTAAAAATACTTATTATAAATAGTACTTATTATAAATAATAAAGCTGAAATAATATTAAAAGACTAAAATAATTGTTAAATTTGATCATTGTTTTAACTTGCTAGATAAAATTTTAGGTTTACTATTTATAAAAAATATTTTTTATATATTTTATTGTCATATTTGATTAATTATAATATTTATTTTTTAATATTTATTTAAAAATATATTTTTTAAAAATAATTTTTAATCAATCTAATAAAAATTTTCATAAATCAAAACTTTAATGTCATATAATATATATATATATATAGAGAGAGAGATTTGCTAAGAGTTGGTTAGGTTAACCTTTATTAAAAGTAGTCAGACGTTTTTTGTGGCAGTGGGCTCCGACTCAAAAGTCAAATCTTTTAAAAATTTATTTTTATTTATTTTTAATATTTTTTAATTTTAATTTTTATTTTATTTCATTATATTTATTATCAAAAAGTCACTCAAATACTGTTGAACTGCTTTTAATTCTGAAAATAATCCGATATATAACTTCTGTACAAAAGTAAGCCATAAATAATCCAACACTGCCAATGCCATAATGAGACTACGTAAGCCATTTATTACTTCTGTACAGAAGTACAAGCACATATCTATTTTTTATGCAACTAAACGCCAAAAATTCATTCAATTTAAATTGATTTGAAAATCAAATTACCACAAGTTTCAGAAAATTGCTTTCTCCGTTAATTTAAAAGAGAAACGATAAATCCGCAATAACTTACATAATGTTATGAGTTGGGGCGGCTTCCTTAATTATTTTAAGAATAATTTTATTATTATTATTATTTTAAATCTTATATAATAATTTATATAATAATTTTAACGACTATAAATATAAATTTTGTTCATTTTAAAATTCATAAGAAAATATATAAAATGAAAAAAATTTCAATTCTTAAAAATTTTTAAGGATCCCTTTTATATTTTTCTCTTGTATTAGTAAATTTCATTTTTAATTTTATAACACGTTATTAACACGATATTTTATTGATATCGAAGCTAGTAGTCTTCTACTTCAAATAAATCTTTCAATATATTATTTGCAATTCTCGAAATAAATATTAAAGGTAATATTGCTGAATATTATTTAATAAAATTTTACTTTTATTTTCATGATTATGTGAATATATTTTTTAAATCCACAGATTTATTTTTGTGATTTATATATATATATAATGTCAAATATTGAGATTTATTACTATTGATATTTCTAGAAAAAAGTTATTTATCCAGGATCCTTGATGAGATTCATTTGGATATGATGATGATGACTTTGGGAGATACAATCATAGAAAATCATGTGTCCCTGAAGGATCGTGCTGTGTATTTTATGATAAAAAATCATCTTACTGTATGAAATGAATTAAGAGAGAGATATGAGCACCAGAAAATGTAATCATCTCAAAAGATTATTATGACTTATTACACCTGAAGTTACAAGATTTTAAGAGTGGTATTGAATATTCAGTACTCTTTAAAAATCAGTTCAATATTAAAATTATGCAGTGAGAAAGTCACTGATGATGATATTTAAAAGAAGACATATTATTTTTCATATCTTGAATGTGCTCCTGCAGTAGTAATATCGAGAGCGATAGTTCAACTAATATTCTGAAATTTTATTTTGTCTTCTAGTGATTGAGCTAAATAATGAGTTTTTATTAATAAATTACCAGTTACATCTTATTAATGATATTGAATATACTATTTCTAGAAGTGAATAGTGCATCCTTTCAAATGAATCAAGGGCGTAGACGTGATAGAAAAACTATAGAAGTATTGGTCCCAAAAGCGACAATACTAAAAATGATAAAAAATCATCTTACTATATGAAATGAATTAAGAGAGAGATATGAGCACCAGAAAATGTAATCATCTCAAAAGATTATTATGACTTATTACACCTGAAGTTACAAGATTTTAAGAGTGGTATTGAATATTCAGTACTCTTTAAAATCAGTTCAATATTAAAATTATGCAGTGAGAAAGTCACTGATGATGATTGAACAATGGTCACGTACCTGTTGTACGGCCAAACACTTGATTTACTTATATTAAGTTTTTATACATTATAGTAAAACTTTATTATGTTTTGAAATAACAAAAAGTCGGTACCTGAAGCATGACAAGAAATTACTTGAGATAATAAAACCTTATCTAAATTTGATTCTCTTATAAATGAATGTGAACCAGAAGTTCAGAGGATTACCTATTTGCAAAGTGTTGCAAATCAGTTACATGATATATTTACTGACACTAAAAGGTATTGTAAAATTATATATTACTGCTGTTAATGCTTAAACAAGAATTGAAATCTCTGAATGACAAGTTGTTAAAACAGTAATAGATGAGTCTAAAATACACCTGAAGTATTGAAGATCTATTAATGCAAAAAAGAAAAATGAAAATAAATTGGTGCTCCTGAAGAGACCGTACTTACAAAATAAGATCTATTCAGACTTTCTGTATAAAATGCAAACTTCTTGCAGAGTACAAAACTCCTGAAGAAAAGAGAAAACTCCTGAAGAAAAGAGAAAACTCCTGAACAGTATAAACCCCCTAAAGAGAAAACTCTTAAAGAGGAAATTTCTGAAAAGTACAAATCTCCTGAAAAGGAATCTCTTGAAGAGGTGTTTCATGAAATGTTTTCCCCTGGAGAGGAACAATGAGATCTCAATACATTTCATAAGTACTAAAAAATTTATGGATTGAAATAAAACTGTTGTCGACAACATATATAATAACACTTGACATTACTAGAAGTAATGAAGAAAGTGAGTCAAGAATTGTTAAAGAATGTCGACATAGAAATGATTGGCCAAAATAAAAAGTAGCTATTGGAGTTGAATTAAAATTGCTAGCAAATCAAGAGGTATTTGGACCTGTTGTCTAAACAGTAAAGGGTGTAATGCCTATAAGATATAAGTGAGTATTTATATGAAAGCGTAATGTGAAATGAAATTGTGCGGTACAATTTGTCACACAAGATTTCCTGCATAAACCTGAAAGTAGTTATGAGGAAACATATTTCCTTATTATAAATGCAATCACATTCATATTTTTAATCGATTTGATTATTAAAAAAGGATTAAATATGCAGTTGATGATTGTAGTCACTGAATATTTATAAGGATCATTAGATCATTACCTATATAAAGATATACGATATTTGAAGCATTTAATCCAAGTACATTTAGGAGTATGTACTTTATAAAGTTTAAAAAATCTTTATATAAGTTAAATTAATCTGGACGCTTGTAGTAAAATTAAATCAACGAGTATCTATTGAAAAAAAGATTTGAGAATAATCCTATATGCCCATGTGGTTTATCAGAATCTGGATTTGTCATTATTGCAGTTTACGTTGATGATTTACCTTGTTATAAGTCTTGAAGAAATCACAATGGCTGCTATAAATTAAAAGAATGTATTTGAAAATGAAAGATCTTATTATTTAATTGATAGATGAGTTATAAGAATTTGAGACATCTAGCATCATCTCTCAAATGCATTTGCTTTTCATAAAGCAACATGTCATCCTTATCTAAAGGATTAGGCAATCGAAATGAAGAGGTAAGTAAGAACTTTAAATCCTTATTTTCTTACTTTAAGTCTGCAATTTTTCTGTCAGACTCTTGAACGAGTCATTGAAGTATGGAAATCTTCTCGTTAAGCTCCTCAATCTCACGATTTTTGGATTGTAATTGATTGAAAAACCCGACAATAGAGGAAGAGTATCGGGTGCCGAGAGTCACCAGCTCATACATGGCTTCACGATCTGACTTATTAGCCAAATTATTCGCTTGTTGCAATATGACACCTGCGGAAGATATATGAACAACTTGTAATTGAGGTGAAATATACCTCATATGTTGATCGTAAGAAATATTAAAAGGAAATTGATGAGCCATTGAGAATTTATAAAATAAGAATGTAAATATAGATGAATTATAGATATAAGAAGAAGATTTGATGTGAACTATATAAAACTAAAGATGGTTCTTATAGAAATGGAAATAAGAACAAGACAAACCATCATCTCTTCAAATCTCACTTTACAAGATATGCTGGATGCATAATTTCAAAAGCCAGCGAGATTAATTACAGTTATCCCTATTTTCTTGTAAATGTTGAACCTCTGCCGTTAGCTGCTGTTGTTGACTTTGTATTTGAGCTCTCTCTTGTTTCAGCTCTTCTACTCGTGTTTTCAAGTCATAAGAATACTAGTCTACAAATTTCTTCAGCTCCTTATTTTCTTATCTTAAATCTTTATTTTTTCTATCTTTAGTTACAAGCGTTTGATGCAAATCAGATATTTGATTTTTAAGATGATCAACCTCACTCGTTCTCGCCAGTAGCCTCTGAGACATGGTTGTAAGAGAGGCAGCATATTGAACACTGAGGGTTCTTGATGCTATAATAATTTCAGGATCAGTTTTACTAGAAAGATATATCTCTGCTCCTATCATGGTGTTTATAGTTTCAGGAGAAAATATGAGTGGTTGAGGTATAAAAAGTTCATGGTTCAAATCTGGGACATTAGAACTTCTATCAGATATAATATTGTTCTGGATGAACAATAACTGAATCTATGAAGAATGTGAGATCTTTTTACTGGAGTAAACCAATAGTAAAATTGATTATATTTAAATAACAACTCGAAGCATTCAAATCTTTTCAAGATTTCATTTATCAATAATATCTAGCGGATTTGATTTTCTGCCGAACCAATAATATTAGACCTCAAGCTTTTACAGCTTTTATCATATATGGATAGTTTCTAATGCTATTTCCACCGCATATAAACAAGTTCTCCCTAATAACGTCGAATGAGAGGGAGAAAATTTTAAATGAAAATATTATCATGTTCTCTCTAATGCATTATTTAGATGGAAATCATGTTTGAATTATTAACCTGTTATATATGCTGAAATCATGTTTGTTTATTACTTGAAAAACTGACGCATATTCTTAGGGGGAGTTTAAGTATTATATATGGGGTTCCCTCTACTTTGTCCAATACATTTTAAACCCATAAGGCATTGAAGTGCCAAATAGGACAATATCGGATGAGGATATGGAACTGCATGTATCTGTCAAATTTTCAAATCACTCAGAGATTATTGCAATTTATGAATCAAGTAGAGAGTGTATTTGGCTGAAATCAATAACTCAACATATCCAAAAGACATGTGGTTTTTCATAATCAATGATAGCCCAACATTTTTATATGAAGATAATACTACTTGTATCACTTAAATAAGAAGAAGATATATTAAAGGTGACAAAACCAAACATATTTCATCTAAATTCTTTTATACTCATGAACTCCAAAAGAAATGTGAAATTGATGTCAAGCAGATATGAGCAAGTGATAATCTGATAGATTTATTTATGAAGGCATTATTAACTGCAATATTCAAAAAGATTGTGCAGAATATTAGAATGTGAAAACTTAAATATCTATCATCATGCACTTTTCAGGGGGAGTAAATATCCTGAAAACTTGTGCTGATTGTACTCTTTTTCTTTTGCTAAGGTTTTGTCCCACTGGGTTTTCCTTTGCAAGGTTTTAATAAGACAATCTTAAAACACTTATGGATACATAAGAAAACTGTAATTTTTTTCTTTTGCTATTGATTTTTTTTCCTATTAGATTTTTCCTTGGTAATATTTTAACGAGGTAGATTCTTTATGGGTGATCATTCAAGGGAAAATGTTATGAATTGGGGCCGCTCCCTTAATTATTTGTGAATGACCCCACCACCATTATTTTAAGTCTTGTACAGTAACTTACATAGTAATTTCAACGCCTATAAATATGAATTTCATTTATTTTGAAATTCATAAGAAAATATATAGAACGAAGAAAGTTTTAGTTCTTGAGAGTTTTTAAGAGTTCATTTTATATTTCTCTATTACAATAGTAGTAATTTTATTTTTAATTTTATCTTATAACTTATATTATATAAATATTATAAAATATATTATATGTATATCACTTTCTAATTTAAAATACAATTCATCATGACCAAATATCATTTCATTACGAAAAAGCACTGCTTCTCTGAAATAGTTTTTCTTTTGATGTCAGGCAAGAATATTCTCAATAGAGTAATTAATTTTTTTTTTAAATTATACTTTTTATATAATTTTTCAAAAATTTTAATTATATTTGATCAAAAACTATTAGAAAAATTATAAAAAATATTAAAAAGTATACTTTATTTTTAAAAATAAATAATTAAATTAAATTTTTCTTCAAATATAAAAAATTTTAACTTTACTATTCACTTTTTAAAATAAAGTATACTTTTTGACATTTTTTTATAATTTTTTTAATAATTTTTGATCAAATATTACCAAATTTTTTGAGAAGTTGTACAAAAAATATAATTTTAAAGAAAAATTTTAGCTACTCTATTAAGAGTGCTCTAAGGCATTATTTATTTTGAGAAATAAAATTAAAAATTAATTTTTTTTTAAAATTATTATTATATTTTTATTAAATTTTATATAAAATATAATAAAAGATATAATATTTTTAAATCTTGAAATAAAATTAATATTAAAAAATTTATTATAATAAAAGATATAATATTTTTAAATCTTGAAATAAAATTAATATTAAAAAATTTATTATAATAATATATTATAATTTTATAATTTTTAAATTATTTTATTTTATTACATCTATAAAAACAAATCATGCTTAAATAAAACCTCGTCAGAAAAGAATGAAAACCATTTTTGAAAAGACTGAAAACCGCTTCATACGGCGCCTTTTCGCAAAATTGCGATAACAGATCTTATAAAAACCATATATAAATAAATAAATCTAGATTGCGGCAAGCGAAGGACCCATGCATTCTTATATCTCTGGACGATTCAACAAATTTAAAAGACTTAATTTTCGTACGATTCGTCTTTCTAAGTTTAAAATATATAAGTATTCAGAATATCAAAATCTGAAACTTAAATTCAGTTTAAAAATTTGAATGGAGATCCAAAATATAAACTCACATAACAAAATCTACACTAAACAACATAATACAAGAGATGACTCTAATACAACTATTATAAAATTTTGAAAGAATATTTTATAATAAAAGAATTATTAGAAAAATTATTTTTAGTTATTATTGATTAAGTATGCATAGAAATTAATTATTTTTTTATTATATACTTTCACAGATTTTTTTATGGAGAGTATTTAATAAGAATTTTTAATATATCTTTTTTTATATTGATAGATGTGACTGATAAAAATTGATAAAAAATTACAGACTTTATTTATAAATAGATAAAGACTTAAAAAGTGTAATTTTTAATATTTAAATAAGTAGTATTTTTATTTTTAATTATCTAGAATTTTAATATAAATATAAAACTATTAAAATAAATAAAATATATATAATATGTTTAAAAAGATGTGACATATAAATTACTTTTTATAAATCTCCTACAAAGAAACGTTTTCTTTCATCATAAAGACATACCTTACCAATTTTGGAATTGTAAAGAGTTCTACTGCACAGCTTGGGGCTGTATCCCACCCCTTGTGAATTGTTTGTCACTTCACTCTGAAGTCTTAACCCACACCCACGCCAATGGCGGCAGATGATAAAGTGAGGAGTCAATTTCTTACCTATGGCCCACCACTTGGAGACTTGGGTATTCTCCTCAAACGAAGTAATTGAAGAAGTCAAAAGACTTTCATTGCACTCCCAAAAAAGAGAAAATTTTAGTTATGTTATAAAATTAAAAAGAAAACTATTACTATTGCAAGAGAAAAGAAACTCTTAAAAATTGAAACTTTCTTTCTCTTTCTCTATTTTCTTATAAATTTCATTACAACTGAAACCCATATTTATAGGCGTTGAAGTTACTATGCAAGTTACTATGCAAGTCACTATGCAGAATTTAATATAATAGTAGTGGGGTCATTCACATAATTATTGGTGGGACAGGGGGCGGCGCCGTTCGTTCATTTACATTCATAACACTCCCCCTTGAATGACCACCCATAAGGAATCTGCCTTGTTAAAATCTTGCCAAAGAAAAACCTAGTGGGAAGAAAAATCAATGGCGAAGGAAAAAGAGTACAGTCTCTTTATGTATCCACAAGTGTTTTAAGATTGCCTCATTAAAACCTTGCAAAGGAAAACCCAATGGGATAAAACCTTAGCGAAGGAAAAAGAGTACAATCAGCACAAGTCTTCAGGACTTTTACTCCCCCTGGAAAGTGCATGACGATAGATTTTTGAATCTTCACATTTTAATATTCTGCACAATTTTCTTGAATGTCGCAGTTGGTGATGTCTTCGTGAATAAATCTGCCAGGTTATCACTTGATCGTATATTTGATATATCCTCCTTTGATTTGAGTGATACAAGTAGCATTATCTTCGTATAAAATTGTTGAGTCATTGATCTCAGTCAAATATACTCTTGACTTGTTTCATGAATTGCAATAATTTCTGAGTGATTTGAAAATGAAAAATAATATCTGGTTGACAAACTTAATAGAAATCTGATACCTGCAGTAATACTTAAACTCTCCCTGATAATATGCGTTAATGTTTCAAGTAATAAGCAAATATGATTTCAGTATATATAACAACTTAAGAATTCAAACATGATCTCCAACTAAATAATGCATTAGAGAGAGTATGATAATATTTTCATTTAAAATTTTCTCCCCCTCATTCGGTGTTATTAGGAAGAACTTGTTTATATACGGCGGAAATAACATTGGAAACCATCTATGTATGATAAAAGCTGTAAAAGTTTTGAGATTTAATATTATCGGTTCGGCGGAAAATCAAATCCGCTTGACATTGTGGGCAAACGAGATCTTGAAAAGATTTGAAGGTTTCGAGTTGTTGTTGTTTAAATATAACCAATTTTACCATTGGTTTACTCCAGCAAAAAGATCTCGCATTCCTCATAGATTCAGTTGTTGTTCATCCAGAACGTTATTATGTCTGATAGAAATTCTAATGTCCCAGATTTAAACCATGAACCTTTTATACCTCAACCACTTATATTTTCTCCTGAGGCTGTAAATACCATGATAGGAGCAGAGATATATCTATCTAATAAATCTGATCCTGAAATTGTTGCAGCATCAATAACTCTCAGTGCTCAATATGCTGCCTCTCTTACAACCATGTCTCAGAGGCTATTGGCGAAAACGAGTGAGGTTGATCATCTTAAAAATCAAATATCTGAGTTGCATCAAACGCTTGCAACTAAAGATAGAAAAAATAAAGATTTAAAACAAGATAACGAGGAGCTGAAAAAACTTATAGACTGGTATTTTCGTGACTTGAAAACACGAGTAGAAGAGTTGGAACGAGAGAGAGTTCAGATACAAAGTCAACAACAGCAGCTAACGGCAGAGGTTCAGCGTTTACAAGAAAATAGGGATAGATATAATTAATCTCGCTGGCTTTTGAAATTATGCATCCAGCATATCTTGTAAAGTGAGATTTGAAGAGATGATGGTTTGTCTTGTTCTTATTTCCATTTCTATAAGAACCGTCTTTAGTTTCATTTAGTACGCATCAAATCTTCTTCTCATATTTATAATTCATCTGTATTTATATTCTTATTCTACAAATTTCCAATGGCTCATCAATTTCCTTTTACTATTTCTCACAATCAACATATGAGGTATCCTTCACCTCAATTACAAGTTGATCCTGCATCTTCCGCAGGTGCAATGTTGCAGCAAGCAAATGATCTGGCTAATAAGTCAGATCGTGAAGCTGTTTATGAGCTGGTGACTCTCGGCACCCGATACTCCTCCTCTATTGTTGGATTTTCCAACCGATTACAATCCAAAAATCGTAAGATTGAGGAGCTTAACGAGAAGGTTTCTGTACTTCAACGACTCGTTCAAGAGTCTGATAGAAAAATTGCAGACTTAAAGCAGGAGAATAAGGATTTAAAATCCTTACTTGCCTCTTCATTTCGACTGCCTAATCCTTTAGATAAGGATGGTATGTTGCTTTATGAAGAGCAAATGCATTTGAGAGATGAGGCTAGAAGTCTCAAATTCTTGTAACTCATCTATGAATTGAATAATAAGATCTTTCCTTTTCAAATGCATTCCTTGAATTTATAGCAACCCTTGTAATTTTTTCAAGAGATTAACAAGGTAAATCATCAACGTAAACTGCAATAATGACGAATCCGGATTCTGATAAAACACATGAACATATAGGATTATTCTTAAATCCTTCTTTCAATAGATACTCGTTGATTCAATTATACAACATGTGTCCGGATTGCTTTAACCCATATAAAGATCTTTGAAGCTTTATAAAGTACATACTCCTAAATGTACTTGGATTAGATGCTTCAAGTATCGTAATAATCTAATGATGCTTATAAATATGCAGTGACAACATTCATTAACTGCATATCTAATCCTTTTGTAATAACCAAATCAATTAAAAATATGAATGTGATTGCATTCATACCAAGGAAATATGTTTCCTCATAATTGCTCAGGTTTCTACTGGAAACCTTGTGCGACAAATTATACCGCATAATTTCATTTCGCATTACGCTTTCGTATAAATACTCACTTATATCTGACAAATATTACACCCTTTGGTGTTTGGACAACAGGTCCAAATGCATCTCGCTTCACTAGCGAGTTTAATTCAGTTTTAATAACTGCTTTCCATTTTGGCCAATCATTTCTACGTCGGCATTTTTCGACGCTTTTTGGCTCACTTTCTTTATTACTTCTGGTAATATCAAGTGTTATCATATATGTTGTCGACAACAGTTTTATTTCTATCCATAAATTTTCCAGTACTCATGAAATGTATTGAGATCTCTTTGTTCCTCTCTAGGGGAAAACATTTCATGAAACACCTCTACAGGAGGTTCCTCTTCAGGAGGTTTATACTCTTCAGGAGTTTTCTCTTCAGGAGTTATACTCTTCAGGAGTTACACTCTTCAGGAGTTACACTCTTCAGGAGTTACACTCTTCAGGAGTTACACTCTTCAGGAGTTATCTCTTTAGGAGGTTTCCTCTTCAGGATTATATTTTATACAGAAAATACGGTCTCTTCATGAGCACCGATTTTTATTTTTCTTGTGCACCAATAGGTCTTCAACGCTTCAGGTGTATCTTAGACTCATTTATTGCTGTTTTAACAACTCGTCCTTCAGGGACTTCAATTCTTACTTAAGCATTAACAGCAATAATATATGATTTTACAATACTTTTAGTGTCAGTAAATACATCATGTAATTGATTTGCAACACTTTGTAGATAAATAATCATCTGAACTTCTGGTTCACATTTATTTGTAAGAGGATCAAATTTAAACAGGGTTTTATTATCCCAAGTAATTTCTTGTCGTGCTTCAGGCACCGATATTTCATTATTTCAAAACATGATGAAATATTAATAAGCTTATATATAAAAACTTAGTATAAGTAAATCAAGTGCTTGACCGTACAACAAGTACGTGACTACTGTTTAGTCATATTACATCTACAACAAACATCTTCATCTTTTTATGAAAAATTATTCTGAGAGCCTTTACCCTTCTCTGAGTTTGATCACTTCTGGTGATACGATATATTTTTATCATCTTTAGTGTTGTCGCTTTTAGGACCAACACTTCTATAATTTTTCTACCACGTCTACGCCCTTAGTTCCCGTTCACTTCTGGGAATTGTGTAAATTCGATATCATTAATAGGACGTAACTGGTGTAACAAAAACTCATTATTTAGCTCAATCACTGGAAGACAAAACAAAAGTTCAGAATATTTGTTGAACTTTCACTCTCGATATTACTACTGTAGGAGCACATTCGAGGTATGAAAAATAATGTCTTCTTTTATATATCATCATCAGTGATATTTTCACTGTATAATTTTAATATTGAGCTGATTTTAAAGAGTGCAGAATATTCAATACCACTCTTAAAATCTTGCAACTTCAAGTGCAATAAATCATAATGATCTTTTGAGAGGATTACATCTTCTGGTGTTTATATCACTCTCTTAATTTATTTCACACAGTAAGATGATTTTTCATCATGAGATACACAGCACGGTCCTTAAGGGACACATGATTTTCTTCTATGATTGTATCTTTCAAGTTCATCATCATATCCAAATAGATCTCATCAAGGATCTGGATAAATAACATTTTTCAGAAATGTCAATAGTAATAAATCTCAATATTTGACATTATATTACAAAAATAAATATGTGAATTTAATAAATATATTCACATTATCATAAGAATAAAAATAAAATTTTATCAAGTAATATTCAGAAATATTACCTTTAATATTTATCTCAAGGACTGCAAATAATATATTGAAAAACTTACTTGAAGTAGAAGACCATTAGTTTCAGTATCGGTAGAATCTCGTGCTGATAACGTGTTATAAAACTAAAAAGAAAACTACTACTATTGCAAGAGAAAAGAAACTCTTAAGAACTGAAACTTTCTTTCTCTCTCTCTCTATTTTCTTATGAATTTCATTACAACTGAAACCCATATTTATAGGCGTTGAAGTTACTATGCAAGTTACTATACAAGTCACTATGCAGAATTTAATATAATAGTGGTGGGGTCATTCACATAATTTAGTGGTGGGACAGGGGGCGGCGCCGTTCGTTCATTTACATTCATAACAAGTTACAAATTTTCTCCACCTAAATTGTTTATATATTTTCACATTTTCTTTTTAATTTCTTTGTACTAACAAGTGAACCAAAATGGAAAAAAATATCATTTTTTTCCTTTTTTTAAACATTTTCTAGTATATATAGACCTCTACAAATGATGTCATTATTTCTGTTCATGAGACATAGTCCTAAAAGAAAAAATGAAACAAATATTTACCCAAGAATAGATTTAATTTTTTAAACAGATTTTAGTTTGGCCATTATTATAGCAATGTGAGGGATAGCTTTCTATTTAAAAAAGTATAACTTGATCATTCTTTAGCAAAAACCAACATCCTCAGGTGCTACGAACATGATTAAGTTTTTCTTACGTACCTTTTTGGTGGATGATCTTATATTATTGTCAGCATCTACAGGCCCCCACGTTTGAGATTCAAATTGAACTTAGGAGAGTGATTTTTCTCATGTATATATATCATCATAGAAGTATTTTTCCAAGATGCTTATATTCAAAAATATAAACGATTCATTTAATAGCTAAAATGTCTCGTTGATATATCTTAATAAAATTCTATTTGCACGTTAGAACATTCTCATTAGATTGATTATATGTCAAATTCAATATATTTTTAATTATTAAGGACTTAAATAAGCCAATATTATTATATTAAAATATTCAAATGTCACAAATTCAGACTTATTGATACAATAAAGTCAAACAAAATTCTTAATTTAGAGACTCTAAGCTATTGGTTAAACTTTTATTTTATTAGTTTCTCTATTTTCTTTCTTATTACATAGAATTATATGATTACTAATTAATTTTTTATTAATTTCTCTCTCTTGCCAAATTGTTATTAATAATTTAGTTTAAATATAATATGATTACTAATTAGTTTAATCAATTTAGGTCTTCTAGATAGAACCTACAAAAATGATGAAGAAGAATATGAGAGAGGACGACCTTGAAGGCCAAAGAGTCTACAATACTTTGAAAAATTGTGTATTATGAGAGGGTACAAAGCTTTCACATATCTAGGAGTATGCTATTTATATCTGGAGTTTAGAGGGACAAATCATGCATGTTCTTGTGAAGCCCTCTTCCTTTCTATTATTCCTTTGTTAAAGTCCTCTAATGCAAGATGACTTATGCGATAACGTTATTGATGCAACGTGTAGTCCGGATAGTTTGCCATTAATGTAGCGTGACTTTTCTCTATTGTCTTCCTTTGCAAGCTTCCTTGGGCATTTGTTGATGGTTTTTTGTCAATAAAGCGATGGTCCTTTCTCACTCTTGCGACCCTTTATGTGAGTTCCCATGAGTGTGATGTAGTTGGGAGGTGTCAGATACTCTTATCTCGTCTACCGGCATTATTTGCTTAATTGACAAGCGAGTTGTTTTATGGGCCAGGCTGGACCTTGGCCCAGATTGTAGTCGAAGCTACTTTCTAAGGAGGTTAGACAGGCTTTGGGTGAGGAAAAAATCTCCTTACACATTTAAGATTTGGGTTCAAGTGAGAAAAAAATGATGCAAAAAATGGAGCTTCAAATGTATAGGAGAAAAGAGCTTTAGCTCTCGTTTGGATTTGAAAAGCGTTTTATATCATCTAATCTCATTATTATAACTTTTTAAATCTCAACACAAAATATAATAAACAATTTAATTTTTTTTTAAATTCTAAAATAATAATAATATTAAAAAATAATATTCTAACAATATTTTTAATTTTCATCTAAAACAATTACATCTCATCTCATTCCATCTTCAAATTCAAATCGGACATTAAACTCAAACTAGATGCTGAGAGTTTGCAGATGATGAAAGAACAAGACGGGAAGGGGAGAGAAAATAGAGTTGGAAGAAGGGGGGAGAGAACTACCTTGAGAGAGGGTGTATCGAAGTCCTTTGTGTATTTTTTTAAAAAAATTGATGAATAGACATAGCTGGGCAGTGGTGTCTGGTGTGGGGTGTAAAACTGACTTAAGAATAGGTTTTTTCTCCCATTTGCAAACGTACTTTGGATTCAATTTCAAACGTTATTTCTACCAAGTTCTTTGAAATTGTGGATGATCACACACACTGTGTGTGTGACAATATTGCAAAGAACCAATTATGGGAAAACTTGCAGAGAAGAGAAGAGATAGAGTTTTGTTGTCTGGTGGTCAGGACTAAAGAGTTAGGGTATGTGGGCCATTGGGCCGAAAGTCTTAATTATTAGGTGGACTGATCATTTAATTTCTCTTTGGTCTAATTTAGTTGAGTTCGATTGGCCTGCAAGCCTAGTTACTTTTAGTAGAGTCTAGTGGGCTTGCGAGCCCATTGCAATTGTTATTGGTTATCTTTTAGTTCGAGTACTGGTATTGGTTCCTTCAAAGTTTGCTTCAAAATTTGATGAAAAGTATAAATTTGATGAAATTCAACACCTCCACATCTGTAACCTTATATTGAATTCATCCAAATAATAATATAATATATAATTTATGAAACTAACAAATGCATTTATAATTTATTCATTTAACAAACATATAAAAGACAATAAAAAATTATTTTGATAGGTGAATAATAGGCTTTCATATTTGAAGGATGAAATAGAGTTATTGTAGATGAAAACTTCCCATAGTTTCATTTGATGGATCCCATGCAAAAATATTTTAAATAAATACATCAAATTTACATTTATATTGACTTTTGATAGAGTTGATACCAATGCTCTTACATTGTAGTGGTTTGGAGGTTGTTAGTTTCCTTGGCTAGCACCACCTATCTTACTGTAGCATCAGATACGAATTTGGAGGCAAAAATCTCAATACAATTATCTCTCATTTTATCTCTCTTTTTCATCTAGCAGATATATTTCTTCATCCATTTGAAGATCATCTTAATTTGAGTCTTAAGTCCCTTGGTCTTGATTTGTGAGAAAACAATGCTTGAGACATTTTCAAACATTGTTAGAGATCATGCTCTTGATTCATGTATGGCTTCTTTAGAAGGAGAAGTACTTAGATATATTTTATGCTAGCTAGTATTATTTTCAACAAGGGTGACTACTATAAGTTCCTGTTCTACATTATATATATATAGTGCTTGCAATTTTATATAAAGCTTTGATATCATTAAATAAAGATGTTTATTTTTTTTTGTGAATAAGTATTTAAAGTGCTTTTAAATTTAGTTATGATATATTTAAAAAACTGTATATATAGTTATCTACGAGATCCTTTTTATTATAAAACTTTCAATTTGGTGTTTTTCAACAAAGTGGACTTTCAACTTTTTTTAATTACTTGAAGCATATTTATAATAAAAAGGATTTTAATTGCATATTTTATAAATTTAACACAAGTATCATTTTTTCTTTAAAAAAGGTTATAGATTCTTAAAAACATTTGTTAACCTTCCAAACTCAAACTAAAAAGTACTAATTGGCTGAATATAACATATATATTGTAGCCAACTAAATCTTTTGTGGGAAAGGAGAGCAAGAAATTAACATTTCCAAAGGAGATAATTATTTGAAGTCTAGTTCACATATAGCATATGAACTATATATACATATATAGTGTCCGTTATTTATTGGAGGCCGAAGATCAAAGCTGCGTGATGTTGTCGAATGCCACTACAACATATGGCAGCATTTGCTGTGTTTTTTATTCCTGTGTGTCTAGTTGGCAGCAAAGTTACTTATGGTTCATTTGTTGTTGCTAAACTTGTGGCCAGTTTGGAAGTCATAGGTCATCACTTATTCATTTGCCGTGAGTAGTTTCTGTGGGAAATAAACTGCAACAAGAGTTTGATCAGCATGAGACGATGTCAGGAGTTGCCGTTGGTTTATATTTTTGCTACGATGCCATCTCGCCATAAACAAATGAAAAAACACAGATATAGTTTTATATCTGCGGTACTGCGGCACACATATGCGCCGTAACAACTTTATAAACTTACACACAATGTGGATCTAATTTCCATTGGCAAAGTGACTTATTACGGCAGTTTAAATGTTGCCCTCTATAGAATGTTAGCATGTTGTTGGCATGGGATGTGTCCAGGCATAGAAAAAAGGTCACCATAATATCAAAACCCACCTGATCCAATGTCTCTAGGACCTCGTATGCGCGTTTTCTCCCAAGGTCTCTACAACATATTTCCCACCTCCCAGTGGACCCTCTCTTCCTTGTCCAAAGATGTTGTCGTTGCTTTGAACCATGCCGTAGGCTACCTCCGAAAATTCGCTTCATCGTTGGCAAACTCAATCAAGTGATTTTTCGTTCACCTTTTTTGGCCATCATCGACTCGAATCTGTGGGGGAGTCGATTAGGACTTTTGATCTCACGATCAGTACCCCAAATTGGTCACTGTTTAAATGCAACAGTGACAAAATTTTTTGGTCATCTAATTAACCACTAGTTGAATTGATATCTAGGCCAGAATAATTTCTGATTTAATCTACCAAAAATGCCATAATTGGGGGTAGGTCAAGATGTGAACTCGTCACATTTCCTTGGCCATTCTCCATACCTCTCTCTCAGTACTTGATGGTACCCTAGCCTCCCCCTATCGTAGCTCCCTCCCTGAGCATTTTACCACCGTTGAATTATGGGGATATTGATCGCAATTCAAAGCATGTTCATCTCATGTGGTAAGCTCTCTTTTACACTACACTAATATACTTTGTCTCGGGTAGATCACATATTAACCAAATATCTAACTTGGTGATAGGTATAGAATTTATTCATCTATCTATACTGGAATTAGATGAAATTGAATTTAAGGAACAACTATCAGTTTTGATCAAAACTGATCAAGTAAAGTGAGAACCTTATAATATAGTACTAGTCTTTAATATTACGAAAATTGAAGTACCATGCCTTGCTTTGAAAACCTCATGAAATAGAGTCACCAATCAATTTTGACAAAACCTTTCACTAATATCTCCTTCATCATCTTAGGAATCTATACATGCAATTTTGTTTGCCTATATATATATATAGTTTATATATATATAGTAAATATATATTTATAGTATGTATTTTGTACTACTTGAAAGTTGCATAATTAATTAGATGACAATATAAAAAATTATGACTTAATTATGTGGACAAACACTCATACTTTGGCTTGTTGACTCATGTAAATTGGCTTGCACCACCTCCCTCTCTCTTGCTCTCTATAAATGTATATGTATATATATTGCCTTCCCATCTCTGCAGGTCCCTCACATATTTAGTAGATGAATTATTATGATTGTGATTATGATGAATTAATTAGGATATTAAGATTATTATTATAATCTTTTGAATTTAGTTTGATATGCTATATTTAATTTATACTTTAACACAAAGTTTTTCCTATTATCTTAGTATGTAAAGTAATTGAGTTATTTTGCGAAAAAAATTTCATCCTAAAAATCCATGTTAGTGATTTGGATAAAATCTGGTGTGTTCATATTATTCTTTTACCAATTGCTATTGGTGTGTTCCTTATTGATTATGAAAATTATCCGACCATAATATAAATGATGCTTCTAAGATGCATTGATAATTATAACATAAAGTTACAAAATGTCAGATTAATTTCTATGCCATTACATCCACCACAACACTGCTAAAAGTAGTAAAAATAATCGTGTCTTTACCATTTCAAGGTTTTCTAAAATTAGCATGAGCCTCACACTTTTAGAAAAATTAGCATAAGTTTTCTAAAATTAGCTACATATATAGCATAACTCGTTTTAATTTTGTGGGCTTTGAGTTAATTATTAACTTGTCCTTTTTGCTCCTTTCAACATTCATGAACTAATTCTACATTATACTAAAGTGCAAATTGTTCCTTCCTTACATTCTCGCATGTAAGGAAGTCTACAAACACATTAGAAGCATCATTTACATTTAAGAGTATCTAAAACAAATTTAATTTTAGTAGTAAATATATAATAATGACAAGGAAAACTTATGAGCTGATGTGCAATAGTACTATCTATTGCCAATAATAGGGAAGAATTCTAATAATAGTTATATTCCCATACATAGTAGTTTCCACTAGCTATATCCAATGTATTTCAAGCAACCTGAAAAATTAGTTGCTCCTGGTTGTTTGTTTCTTTCGTCCGATTATGATTTTAGTGGTACTGGTGGGATGGTAAGATAAGTTTAGAATAGTCACTTATTAGAGATGGGGATAACAATAGGCGCTGGAACATGCAACATTTTTATTACCTTATTATTTAGAAAAATCTCGCATTTCAGGATTGTTGGAGAATGGGTTCTTCTGTGTATTCGGTATCTTTTTTGGGTCATAGAAAGCTAGTGTATTACTATAACAAGTGCAAATTACAACCAACTTTCCGTTCATTGTTCATTTTGTAAGTCGGCGTGCTGGAATGAGCCTTTGCATATAAATTTTTAAATACCTCATTGAAAATAAATTAGAATAAAAGTATTATATATGCTTTATGTATTTCCCCTCAGCATTAGTAATTAATATCTTACTTTTGCAACAAAAAAATGTTATACAAGTGTGTAACCTTGCTTGTGAAAGGGAACCAAGCATATGTTACACTTATGAATCCTCTGGACAAAGTCCCTCACCATGTCCACAATTTATAATTATTAGATGTGTTTGAATATCTTGCCCATTGATTGGTCGTATTATTTCATCCATTTAGGTTTCATTGGAAAAAGTTATATCACATCTAAGATAAAAATGGAAAGGAATTGGATGCACATGCCAAACAGGTTTACCTCACTGAATACTGTAAAGGGATTAATCAACTTCTCACTATGGCAAAAGCCCATGCACTTGGAAGTACTACATTCTGGTGTCCATGTCGGATATGCCATAATAACCTTTCCTATCAATTAATGAAGTCGAAGAACATCTCTTCATTAATAAAATTGATTCAAGTTATACACGTTGAATATTTCATGGGGAGGGTGAAAGCCCCTTTATGAATTCGTCGCCAACTGATGAGGGTACGTATAATGAGAGTCATGATTTTGTTGATGATATGGATGAGATGATAGAGGACACGCGCGCCACAACATACATGGACCCTGATTTTGGTGATGATGAATATGTTCTTACTTCAATGCCAACCGTTAGTCAAGGGCAATCGAAGACATTTGACAAATTGTTTGAGGATGCAAGACGTCCACTTTATCCTACTTGCCAGAAGTTCTCTAAGCTCTCATTTATAATTAAGCTACTCCATATAAAACTGTTGGTGGGTGGACTACCAAGTCATTTAATATGGTTTTAGAATTGTTAAAGATAACATTTCCAAAAATTGAGATACCTTCAACCTATCACGAGACCAGACACTTAGAGCATGGCTTGGTTTTAATTATGTGAAGACATGCCTGCACAAATAACTGCATGCTATATTGAAAACATGATGTAGATAAAGATTCTTATCCTAAATGCAAGTTGTTGAACCCAAAGTTTCAAGTTTCATGTAAATCTACAAATGGATTTTGATGATAACAAATGAATCCAAAGAATAAAGGAGTCTCAAGCTCAAGCTGTCCACACAATATAATCAAGCACATCAAGGAAGCAAGCATGAGCAAGAAGGGAACAAGTTCACATTAAAATCATAGAGTAATGTTGTAAATATCTTAAAAATTCAAAATTAGGATTAAGGCTCAAAATTAATATTTTATCATAAAGCATTAAAATAGATTTTCCACATATGCATGAATATTTTGAAAATTAAATTTGAAAATTTTGAAAGATGATTGATTGTTATCTTTCACATGTGCATGACATGATTAAAGGTTTGAATTTTGAAAATATTAAGATGATTGATTGTCATCTTCACATGTGCATGTTTTATTTGAATATTTTCAAAAGTGGTGGATGTTTTTCTTGACTTATGCAAAAAGTAGATGTCTTTATTTGAAAATTTTGAAAAGAAAAGTGTGCTCCTTTTGTCATATGCAAAAAGTAAAAGATTATGTTTGAAATTTTTGAAAAGTAAAGTGTGCTCCTTTTGTCACATGCAAATAGTAAAAATATTAGATTTGAAATTTTTGAAAAGTGAATGATGATGTTTTTGACATGGGAATCTTTTCAAATTTGAAATTGAAAACTCATTTGCCTATAAATAGCTCACTTGAGTTTTGCAAAATTCATAACAAGAGCTTACACATCTATTGCTAAGTTTTGCATCATTTCTTCAAAGCTCTCATTCTCTCTTTTCTAAAGTTTTGAGCCTTAATTCTTATTCTTGTTGAGAGAGATATAGGTTGCGCTGTATTATTTCTATCTCACTCATTGAGGAGTGTACTTTGATAGTCTACCTACTATCAACTCTTGTATTTGTAAAAGGGTGTGTATAACCCTTATGTATGTAGAAGGTGTTCTACACGGGAAATAGTTAAATCACCAAGTGTGAGGTGATTGGAAGTGTAAAAGGTGTTCTCCACGGGAAATAGTTAAATCACCAAGTGTAAGGTGATTGGAAGTGTAGAGGGTGTTCTACACGGATTCTTTGGAGCGGTGCTACTCAAAGGTGTAATAAGTTTCTATCTCCACCTAAAGGAGATTGAATAGTGGATTTGGGGATCCTCAAGAGGTAGTTTGAGGCGAGGACGTAGGCGGTGGGGCCGAACCTCGTTAACATACTGAGTTTGCTTCTCTCTTACCCTTACTCTTTATATTTATTATTGTTTCATATTTTATTTATATTTTATATTATATATTTGATTTATAATTGTTATTTTTTTAAATACAACTCAATTCACCCCTCTCTTGTGTTAGTCATCTGGGCAACAATTGGTATCAGAGCTAGAGCTCTATTATAAGATTAACTATTTTTTGAGTTAAGATTTTATGGCTAACATTGCAGCTTCATTTGGTGAAGGTCAATCTAGCAGTCGGCCTCCACTGTTTTGCGGAGACAATTACTCATTCTGGAAAGTTAGAATGAGAATATTCCTTCAGGCTCAAGGTCGAGAAATCTGGAAATGCATTGTAAATGGACCTTATATTCCAACAAAAGTGGTTGATGGAGTAAAGATCAAAAAGGAAGAAGAAGAGTTTAATCGTGAAGACGATAGACTTTATACTTTGAATTTAACTGCTATGAACTTATTATATAATGCTTTCAATGGTAATGAATTTAATAGAGTAATGGCTTGTGCTACAGCAAAGGAAATTTGGGATAACTTGGAAGTTACTTATGAAGGAACTTCTCAAGTCAAGGAATCAAAAATTTATATTTTTACTCATGAATATGAAATGTTTAAGATGAATGATGATGAATCTATTTCTAGTATGTACACTCGTTTTACTAACATCATAAACAGTTTGACAGCTCTTGGCAAAATTTATTCTAAAGTGGAGATAGTAAGAAAAATTCTCAACTCTCTACCAAAACGTTGGGAATCAAAAGTGACAGCGATTCTTGAAGCTAGAGACCTCAAGAAGCTCGAAGTGAATGAACTCATCGGGTCACTTATCACCCATGAGTACACATTGAAAAGAGGAGAAGAAGAAGGAAAGTCAAAGAAAAGCTTGGCACTTAAAGCTGTTCCACATGAAAGTGAAAGTGATGAAGATGAGGAAAATGACGACAAAGATGAAGAAATTGCGATGATAGTAAGAATAATTCAGAGGTTCTTAAAGAAAAATAAAACTCTTCCAAGGAAATCCTTCAATAAGTTTTCCAAGAAAAATTCAGGTAAAAATGACACTTTAATTTGTTATAAATGCAATAAACCTGGTCATATCAAGCCAGATTGTCCTCTGCTAAAGAAAGATCGAAACAAAGATAAAAAAGCAATGAAAGCTACGTGGGATGATGATTCAAGTAGCTCAGATAGTGAAGCAAGCAATGGAGAATCAGCAAATCTTTGTCTTATGGCTAAAGATGACATTGAGGTAACAAATCTTGATAATATTGAAAATCTTTCATATGAAGAATTGCAAAATGTTTTAGAAGAGGTATATGAGGAATTTGAAAAATTGGGTATCAAGTATACTGTTTTGAAAAAGAAAAATTCTTCTTTAACAAACGAAATTGATATTTTAAGAAAAGAAAGTATTGTTTTGAAAGATGAAAATCTTGAGTTGAAGAAAAAAAAAACTGATTTAGAAAATATTATTGAAAACTTTACGAATGGAAAAAGAAATTTTGAAAAACTTCTTGGTAGTTAAAGATGTGTTTTTGATAAGGCAGACTTGGGATATAAGCTAAAACAAAAATACAAATCTTATAAAAACTTCTTTGATAATCCTTCTACATCAAAATCCAATATTCAAAATTCTTTTCATAAAAATAATTTTGTTAAAAAAGGATACTATTATAATCACTCAAGTTCTTCATATATGTCACATGCTATTTGCAATTTTTGTAATAGAAATGGTCATAATTATTTTGTTTGTCCTATTAGAAGAAAACATACAATGACTATTAGGGCCATATGGGTACCTAAAAATCTTATTTCTTCTAATACTAATAAATAAAGGACCCAAAGAACTTGGGTACCAGGAATTGTTTTTAATTGCTTTTGTAGGTATGCATGAAGTATTCTACAGGTAAAAATAAATGATTGTTAGATAACGGATGCTCAAGATAAGTGACAGAAGACAAAACTAAATTCATTGACTTCACTTCTAAAGAAAAAGGATGTGTGATATTTGTAGACAATTCAAAAGGGAAGATCATGGAAATAGAAGGAAAGATCATCAAGACTTAGTACAAGATGCAACCAAATAGTGAAAACATGTGAAAGATCATCCAGCAGAATAAATTCTAGGAGAACCTTCACGAGGTGTAAGTACTCGATCATCTCTTAGAAATATTTGCAATCATACTGCTTTTCTATCTCAGATTGAACCTAAAAATATTGATGAAGCACTTCTTGATGAATCTTAGATTCTAGCTATGTAAGAAGAGTTTAATCAATTTGAAAGAAATGATGTTTGAACACTTGTTCCTAAACCCAAAAATCATACTATTATTGGAACAAAATGGGTTTTTAGAAACAAGAAACATGAGTCCGGAGTCATTACTAGAAATAAGGCTCGACTAGTGGTCCAAGGTTTCAATCAAGAAGAATGAATCAATTATGATGAGACATATGCACCATTCGCAAGATTAGAAGCTATTCGAATGCTACTTACATATGCTTGTTATAAAGATTTCAAACTTTTTCAAATGGATGTTAAAAGTGCTTTCTTAAACGGTTTTATAAATGAAGAAGTATATGCTGAGCAACCTCCAGGTTTTGAAAATCATATTTCTCTAAATCATGTTTTCAAACTCACAAAAGTACTATTTGGACTCAAACAAGCTCCTAGAGCGCGGTACGAGAGATTAAGTAGTTTCTTGATTGAAAAAGACTTTTTAAGAGGAAAAATTGATACAACTCTTTTCATTATATACGAAAATGATGATATTCTTTTGATTCAAATTTATGTTGATGATATAATATTCGGTATTACTAATGAAAATATGTGCCAAGTTTTTGTTAAGACTATGCAGGAAGAATTTGAAATGAGCATGATGGGAGAACTTATATTCTTTCTCGGATTGCAAATTAAGCAAGCAAAAAGTGGGATATTCATCAATCAATCAAAATATATTAAAAAATTGCTGAAGAAGTCTGGGATGGAAGGTGCTAAGGAAACTGGAACACCAATGAGCCCATCCACTAAACTTGATAAAGATGAATCCGGTAAACTAGTTGATTCGAAGGTATATCAAGGTATGATTGGTAGCTTATTATATTTGACAGCCAGTAGATTAGATATTATGTTTAGTGTATGTTTATGTGCACGTTTTCAATCATTTCCAAAATAATCTCATTTGATTGCAGTCAAGCGGATTTTTAGATATTTTGCCAATACCATTGACTTAGAGTTATGGTATCCTAAACACACTTCTTTCGATTTTATTAGTTATTCAGGTACCGATTATACTGGTTGCAAAGATGATCGAAAAAGTTTTAGTAGAACATGTCATTTCTTAGGTCGTACACTAGTTTCCTGGTTTAGTAAAAAAAAAAAAAACAAAATTCTATTGCACTATCTACTGCTGAGGCAGAATATGTTGCTGCGGGTAGTTGTTGTACTCAAGTTCTTTACATGAAGCAACAACTTGAGGATTTTAAACTTATGTATAATCACATTCCAATCAAATGTGATAATACAAGTGCTATAAATCTTAAAAAAAAAAAAAAACCAATACAGCATTCTAGAATTAAGCATATTGAAATAAGATATCATTTTTTTTTGAGATCATGTGCTGAAAGGCGATATAGTACTGGAGTTCACAAACACACACGATCAGTTAGCAAATATATTCACAAAACCCTTACCAGAAAATAGATTATTTATGATTAGAAGAGAAATAGGTATGATGCATGTTATGAATATCTCTTGAAAGATAGATCAGAGTTCATAAAAATAGAGAGATATTTTTTTAAATACTTTTACATAAACTTGAGGTTCTTAGCCTCATGTTTGAGACGCTCATTCTCTTCATACAATATCATGTCATCCCTATCCATGGGAACTGGCAAGCGGAATGAAGAATCCAATAGAGATTTCAACTTTTTATTCTTCTGCCGAAGGATTCCTTCCCTTGTGTGAGACTCTTGAACAATTTGTTGAAGTACAACAATTTGTTCTTTAAGCTTTTCAACCTCATGATTTTTGACTTGTAGCCGCTGGGAAAAAGCGACAATAGAGGATGAGTAGCGAGTCCCGAGACTCACCAAGTCGTAGATAGCATCGGAGTCTGGCTTATTAGCCAAACTGTTGTTCTCTTGCTGCAACATGGCGCCAATGGTAGCTACAGAAAGGACATAAGATTGAGATGTAGAATACCTCATGGATGCATCTAGAGGAATGTTAGAAGAATGAGCCATTGAGAAAAGAATTGAAAACTTAAAGCGAGAATATTGAAGGAATGCATATGAGTTATAGAGATGAGAATAAGATTTGATGCAAATCGGATGAACTTTAAAACTGATTTTATAGAGATAGCATAAAGAACAAGACAAACTATTGTCTCTTCAAATCTTATTAGTCAAAAGAAATATAAGATATGCTGGACACACATTGTCAAAAGTTTTCTTACTAGAAAAATGGTTCTCTGCTCCTATCATGACATTAACGGCCTTAGGAGAGAAGATTGATGGTTGATGCGTCAAGGGTTTCTGATTCAAGTCGGGAACATTAGTAGAAGAGAATTGTTCGGCCATTCTATCGTTATGGAGAAACAGAACTTAGGTCAAGAAGCAATGTTTTTTTTTGGTATCCGATTGGTGAAAATGATTTTTTTTTATAGAAACTCAGAGCCTTCAAACCCGTTTGTCAACGACATCAGGCGATTGATCTGCTTTTGCACCGACTGCTAGAGCTAGGCCTCCAACCTTTATAGGTTTTGTCAGATACGCGTGGCTCCGTACCGAATTACCAGAGTTAGACTTCCAACATTTGCAGGTTTTGTCGGACATGCATGGCTCCGCACCGCATTGCCAAAGCTAGGCCTGCAGCTTTTGCTGTCTTTGTCGGACACGAATAATTTTAATTATTCATCTTCAAATCTCTGAAACATCTAATTCGTCAATAACATCAAGCAGATTTAAATCTTCTTCCGCACCGAGATGATAAAATTCGGTTTCAACGTTTGCAAGTTTTGTCGGACACGGGTGGTTCTAATTTCTACAGTCTCTACTAACGCAACGTTTTATTTGTCTATTAGTTATTGTAGGAATATATCTTATTGAGTTAATTATGATTCCTTTTTAATGATGCCAAAAGGGGGAGAAGTTTTAGACTAGAACTTTAATATTGTTTAAATTGCTAAACTTGTTATATATGTTTGGAATTATATTTATATTTTTGCTTGAAAAACTAACGCATATTCTCAGGGGGAGCTTAAGTATTAATACAGGCTTCAGGTTCAATCAAGTATTTGTCATCATCAAAAAGGGGGAGATTGTTGAACCCAAAGTTTCAAGTTTCATGTAAATCTACAAATGGATTTTGATGATAACAAATGAATCCAAAGAATAAAGGAGTCTCAAGCTCAAGTTGTCCACACAATATAATCAAGCACATCAAGAAAGCAAGCATGAGCAAGAAGGGAACAAGTTCACATTAAAATCATAGAGTAATGTTGTAAATCTCTTAAAAATTCAAAATTAGGATTAAGGCTCAAAATTAATATTTTATCATAAAGCATTAAAATACATTTTCCACATATGCATGAATATTTTGAAAATTAAATTTGAAAATTTTGAAAGATGATTGATTGTTATCTTTCACATGTGCATGACATGATTAAAGGTTTGAATTTTGAAAATATTAAGATGATTGATTGTCATCTTCACATGTGCATGTTTTATTTGAATATTTTCAAAAGTGGTGGATGCTTTTCTTGACTTATGCAAAAAGTAGATGTCTTTATTTGAAAATTTGAAAAGAAAAGTGTGCTCCTTTTGTCATATGCAAAAAGTAAAAGATTATGTTTGAAATTTTTGAAAAGTAAAGTGTGCTCCTTTTGTCACATGCAAATAGTAAAAATATTAGATTTGAAATTTTTGAAAAGTGAATGATGATGTTTTTGACATGGGAATCTTTTCAAATTTGAAATTGAAAACTCATTTGCCTATAAATAGCTCACTTGAGTTTTGCAAAATTCATAACAAGAGCTTACACATCTATTGCTAAGTTTTGCATCATTTCTTCAAAACTCTCATTCTCTCTTTTCTAAAGTTTTGAGCCTTAATTCTTGTTCTTGTTGAGAGAGATATAGGTTGCGCTGTATTATTTCTATCTCACTCATTGAGGAGTGTACTTTGATAGTCTACCTACTATCAACTCTTGTATTTGTAAAAGGGTGTGTATAACCCTTATGTGTGTAGAAGGTGTTCTATACGGGAAATAGTTAAATCACCAAGTGTGAGGTGATTGGAAGTGTAAAAGGTGTTCTACACGGGAAATAGTTAAATCACCAAGTGTAAGGTGATTGGAAGTGTAGAGGGTGTTCTACACGGATTCTTTGGAGCGGTGCTGCTCAAAGGTGTAATAAGTTTCTATCTCCACCTAAAGGAGATTGAATAGTGGATTTGGGGATCCTCAAGAGGTAGTTTGAGGCGAGGACGTAGGCGGTGGGGCCGAACCTCGTTAACATACTGAGTTTGCTTCTCTCTTACCCTTACTCTTTATATTTATTATTGTTTCATATTTTATTTATATTTTATATTATATATTTGATTTATAATTGTTATTTTTTTAAATACAACTCAATTCACCCCCCCTCTTGTGTTAGTCATCTGGGCAACACAAGTAATCAATGTGGGAGTTAACAAGTGGAAAAAGGGGAAGATTCCACAAAAGGTTTCCGATACTTTTCCCAAATCTCTAGGTTACAACGGTTATTTATGTTGAAAAATATCGCAAAATCTATAAAATGGTATAGCGAAGAGTGAGTTGATGACCATAGTTCTTTCAGACATCCAGCTGATTCTAAGATATGGAGACAATTCGATAAAGACCAAAGTTGGTTTGCGCAAGATGCTCGTAATGTCAGACTGGGGCTAGCCAGTAATGAGTTCAATCCATACAATAATTTGGCTAAACCATACAGCATATGGCCAATGATCCTCATGCCATACAACTTGCTCCCTTAGTTATGCATGAAAGAGCCATATTTAATGCTATCCTTGCTCATCCCTGGTCCAAAAGCATCAGGTAATGACATCGATGTTTATTTATAACCTTTGGTCAATGAGTTCAAATAGTTATGGGAAAACAATGTCGAGACCTACAATGCATCACTGTCAAGACGATTTCACTTACATGCTACACTATTATGGACTATCAACGATTTTCATGTATATGCCAATTTATTAGGATGGAGCACAAAGGGAAAGTTGGCTTGCCTAGTATGCAATGAGAATACATATTCCATGTGGCTGAAACATGAGAAAAGACACCGTTATATGGGCCATTGCCACTTTTTGGCATTCGGCCATACTTGGAGAAGGAAAAAGACTGTTTTCAATGGAAGTGAGGATCATCGGTTGCGTCATCCAGAGCTCATAGGACATGATGTACTCCAACAACTAGTGCAAGTTGGGAATGCCAAATTTGGCAAAGGTTCAAGGAAAAATAAAACGCAGACTAGAAGAATTGAACTAGACTAAATAAAGCATATTCTTCCAACTACCTTATTGGTCGACGTAGCCTTTACGACATAATCTCAATGTCATGCACATTGAAAAAAACATTTGAGAGTGTTTTGGGTACGCTGATGGATATTGAAGAAAAAATCAAAGACACTGTTAACGCTCGTAAGGACTTGATGGAGCTTGGAATAAGGAAGGATTTACATCTACAACCTACATCTAATGGATTCTCCATGTCATTAGGGTCGTACACGCTCGAAAAACACCAGAAGATACATTTTTTGTGAATGGCTTGTAGTTGTTAAATTCCTTGATGGTTTTGCCTCGAACATTTCTAGATATGTTTCAGTTGGTGATGGCAAGATATTAGGCCTAAAAAGTCATGACTGTCACGTGTTCATGTAAAGACTACTTTCAGTTGCAATTGGTGGATTTTTTTAAGCTGATATATGGCTCGCATTGACCGAGTTTATTACCTTCTTTAAGGCTTTGTGAGCACGGACGTTGATTTTGGAAGTATTGAAACAATTACAGTCCGACATTGCAATTATCCTCTGCAAGTTTGATATGATTTTTCCACCTGTCTTATTTGATATAATGGTACATCTTGCCATTCATTTACCTCGCAAGGATTTCCTTGCCGGTTCGATTTAATATAGGTGGATGTACTGGTTTGAAAATTTAAGTGCAATGTCAAGAACAGGGCTCGTCCCGAAGACTCAATTGCTAAAGCCTATATTCATGTTGAATGCTTGACATTCTATTCCTTGTATATCCATGATATCGAGATTATACATCATCGGGTGGAGTGAAACAATGACATAAATAATGACATCGAATCTGGGAGCTTTTCTGTTTTATCATAAAAGATACGTCCGTGTGGCTCCCCTGCATTCATTCGATTGGATGAGAGTTTATTTGCAAGTGCCAGGTGGTACGTGTTAAATAATTGTGCACACATTACTCAGTACATAAAGTTGAGTATTTGGTTTCTTCCTTTAGTTGTTTAAGATGGTTTTTTCTATTATGATATCTACACATTGTCGTGCCACTATTTGACTTGTACTTTTCTTACAAATTCCAGTGAGCATTATACGAAAATGAAAGAAATTTTACCAAAAACTATAGATTTCCACCATCAAAGTGAGCTCCCTTGATGGTTTCGCAATCGAGTATATTCTCTCTACTATCATGTGGCAAGACAGACGTATTACATATACTTACTTCTTACTCTAGTAAATCCTAACTTTGCACCCCAATGTGAATAGATCCAAGAGTTGCGCTCAACAAATCATGAGGACGTCTCTGATGACATGTACTCACTAACTTGTGGACCAAGCCCATAGGTTACTTCATTCTCAGCATGCATCATGAATGGCACCATATTTCACACTGTTGCTCGTTGTCAATATTCGCGAGCCCAAGATTCTGGGATGGTTGTTAAAGGGGAATACCGAATAAAGACTATCAAGTTCTACGGAGTATTGACTGACATTTTGCAACTGTGTTACAGGGGATGGCATCATGTGTATTTGTTTAAATGTGACTGGTTTGATGTAGGTGATGCAAGGAGAGGGATACATATCGGGGACCATATAACTAGTGTCAACATGCTCGAAAATGGTATAAAGATGAGTCATTTGTCCTTGCCTATCAAGCAATCCAAGTGTTTTACCTTGATGAAAATAGGAGACGTGACAATTGATCTATGGTGCAGTGGTGACTAGTAGAAACATGTATGATGTTCCAAGCATAACTTTGGAGCAAGACGATGAGCGTGACTTGAATTTTGCTGTGTTTCAAGAGAACGATCTATCGTACGTGGTGGTAAGACCTGAGCACGCAAATGTGGCAATTAGTTCTCCCTTGCATAAGACTGATATAGAACCAATTGAGATTGCTGGGGATACACGTGTCCAGGTCGCTGTGTAATAGCCCAAAATTTTCTAAGGTAAATTATTTTATAGAAATTATTTTAAGGAGATTTATTTAATGCATTTATTTATTAGGAAATTAGAGTGGGAGATTTAGTTGAGGAAATGTGAGATTTTACTTAGTATTGAGAATTATGCACTCTCGGATCAATCTGTCGAGTTTTAGGAAAATGATCATAAGTCAGCCATATGATGTCTAAATGAGGTGATTCTAATTGGTATAGAACCCTAAGAGATAGATCTAAAACTTTTATGTTTGAAGTTTCCTGAGATTCGGGAGGAATCAATAGCTTAATTGGGAATCAAATAGGCAGTTCTGGAATGGGCTTAACTGGAACCCGAGTTGGGTAATTGAACTAGATTGGGGTATGTAACCAAATAGGCAACTGATTTTAGGATTCTCTGGGATTAGGACATGTGTAGGAATAGTTAGGAATGAATGGAAAGTTGATTTGGAAGTCAATTGAATGGTTAGTGTGATGGGAACTCAAGGGAGCCAAAATCTGGTTGATTGGTGACTAATTGGTTCAAAATTGGCTCTACCTTAACTAAACTATGAAGTAACCTTCTAGGACTTGTTGAGGGAAGACCTAAGGGAGTTGGGAAGGAACCAAATGGAGGAGAAAACCTGATGATGGGCGTGTGACACAAGGGAGAGCTGGAGATGAGAGATGCATGCATGGTTAGGTGAAGTGCCACCTCACCTCTTATCCCTTTAGCTTGCTTCTCAGCCATGGATCAAAATGGGCAGCCAAACCACCTCAATTGTGAGCCCTTGGATGACTAATCCAGCTGCAAGGCCTAGGATTTGGGAGGCTTAATCCTCATCATTAGATTTTGCCTAGATGGACACCTCATCACATGTAAATCTGCCAACTAGGGCACCTTGGGTGCAATTCCTTTTCTCTCCCTCATGTTGGTCGACCACCACCATATATATAGGACCTTGAGAGCTTCCTAAGCTCCTTTAGAAGGAGAGAGCACTTGCCTTGTGAAGCCAAATCAGAAAACCCTCCCCAAACCCTCAAAGTGATCACTTGTGAGTGAAGTGAGTGTGTGTGGGAGAAAACTTGGAGAAAGTGGGTTGGATCAATTCTCTTAAGCTTGGAAGAAATTGTAAGTCCATATTCTAGCTTAAATTAAGCATGGAACTGGTTTTATTGGCATGATTGAGTTGTATTTCATAGTAGTGAACACTTGAGAACATGTTTAAGTGGAAAATGGATACATGAGTAGGGTTGATTTTATTTGTCTAGTTTATGTGTTTAATAAAATTGTAGAAACTTGGATTTAAGCTTGTAAGAAGATAAATAGAGTGTATGAAAAAGATTGGCATGTTTTGAGTGGAAAAACCCTTAGAGCCGTGAGTTCGCTCGACTCTCGCTCGACAGGTGATCGAGCGAAGGCAAAATCTGAACCCTCGCTTGACTGTCGCTCGATACCCCACTCGAGCGAGTCTCAACCCGAGACTTCGCTCGATACTCGCTCGACAGGCCGCTCGAGCGAGATACCCTATTTTGCCTAGACTTAGGGTTTCCTTAGAATGAAAGTGGTGTTTCAAATGGGAAGGGTTATGAGTGAGATGACTCATGTGTATGAGAGAAGAATATAAAGAAAGAAAATAATATCTAAAAGATGAGTTAGTCACGTCATGACGGGGACGGCGATACGTAACGCCCGTATGACTGACGTGCCGGCAGGGACGGCGATACGTAACGCCTGTCGAGATTAAGTTAATCACGTCATGACGGGGACGGCGATACGTAACGCCCGTATGACTGACGTGCCGGCAGGGACGGCGATACGTAACGCCTGTCGTGATATGAAATTGTGATCTCCACGGGGACGGCGAGACGTAACGCCCGTGTGATTGATCCTTGCGGGGACGGCGAGACGTAACGCCCGCAGTACTATGTGTATATATTTCGTGTCATAACGGGGACGGCGAGACGTAACACCCGGATGATTGACACCAGACTCATCATAACGGGGACGGCGATACGTAACGCCCGGATGATTGATGAGTGTATGTGATGGGGACGGCGATACGTAACGCCCATCAGTAATATGAATGAATAAGAATTTTTTTAAGAGGGAAAACAATATAATTTAATATAAGACAATGGGTGAGTTGAGAAAAGTGTCAGTTAGACAGTGGTCTTGTGAGGGGTATGTTAGGGTAATTTCCCTTGTCAGTTGTGGTTTAACTTTGTGGTCATTTTCCCTGTTTCCTTTAAGCTGTTTATGTACTTACTGAGATTTCATTCGAAATCTCACTCTTTTGTGGCTCCATATATTTTGTGCATATTATTTTATACAGGATTCGATGACCAGCAGGGGGACAGCCCTGATGAGGCAGGAGACTTCGGGGAGTCCTGAGGGACTTTTCGATTATAGTCCCTTTTTGGATATTTCTTTTGTTTCCTTCGGACCTCCTACCAGTAGTCGACCCACCGGATCTGAGAGTCTTGATGCATCCACTTTTGTTGAGGAGAGGCGACGTACGGGATGCTGCTTAACCTTAGGAGCAGACGGCTCCTTGTCCATGTGTGGAGTTTGTGTGACTCCACAGGGACAACAGCTCCAGCGAGACTTTAGTATTAGTATGGATAGGTTTCGCTATGGGAGAGAATATCCTGAGGTTAAGAGGGAGAAAGAGTGAGGTGAAGGAAAGTTTTGTTTGGGATGAATGTAAAATATTTTGCTACAGTTGGGTTGTGTATATGTATAAAGTACAATGTTTAAGTTTAATGAATGTTATATATATATTTCCGTGTGATCTTTAGAAAGTTTTATATCTAAAACCTGATCCGCTGCGAATTAAGTGATTTATACTTTTTAGTCTTGTTAAGTACGAGGGTGAGTAGCCGAGTGTTGCTCATCCAGACACCTTAATTTACGTTAAATCCCAGACGTAAGTTGGGGGCGTCACACGCTGCATCCCGCAACAATGATGAAGACTTCATTGATGACGAGGCAGATGAAAACAATGATTACCAAAGTGAAAGCAGTGAAGATCCTATGACAAATAGTAGTTGTGCTTCATCTGACGATGGTAATACCTTTGAGGCTTTAAATTATTGGATTCTCTATCTACCATTCATACAGTTCATGGAAGCTGCTACTGTGAATTTAGTATTTGCCTTTCTTAATTAACCTAATTTTTCAAATATCATATTCCAGGTGACTAAGTTTGATGGAGCTGTGTATCTGGACAAATATGAGGTTTAACTTTTACTTATCCAATAGTCATGTACCAACTTGTAGTTTAAAAATATATGAGATTATGCACTTATTTCAATAGTCAGCAAGTTTGAACAAATTTATACTATGCTATTCATAATGGTGTTCAAATACTATAATATAGCATGCATGCACAGTTGAGTAGCTAATAGATTAACATTCATATGGGAATGCTTTTTTACATAGGACTAATGAGTGATTTCATTCCCCTGCATAGGAATAGATGCAGCAAATCTATCTGCCAAGATTGATGATTAAGAATTAAAGTTGGAGGCTAGCTATATAATGTGAATTTTTGCCCACCTTCTTGAGCATGAAAGTATCGTTTGAACCTGAATTTTTTGAAGTTGTTACTTCAAAGCCTGTAATCTTAGTGCCCACTATCAGGTTTTAAGAAATGTCATGACATCTTTATGGTTACCAACAGGCCGATTGTCCAAGACATGATATATGTTTCAGGAAATAGTGGACATTGCATATATTGGATATATGTATGTTTTAAGAAAGTATTGAATTCATGAAGGATTGATTTTAGTACTACTAATATCCTATCATTCGTTGAAGGTATTGGATTATATATATATATATATATATTTTTTCAAGACATTGATGTTGAGGTTATGCACAACTCAGTTAATAATCGGGTTTAAGCTGTTGTTATTCACATGTTTCATTTTATGATCCAATGGTGGTTTAATGGGGAAGCTGTGAACAAAGCATATGCACATCTAGTAAATCAGTTTATTAATTGGATTTAAGCTTGGTACTTGCATAAAGCACTCTGGAATATGTTTGATTCATGATAAAAGCCATCTGATATCTCATACAGTGTAATTTTGTTACTAATCATCAGATATAATTGGATTTTATATATATTAAGGCTTTGGCTAACCATCTGCTTACTACATGAAGCCGAATATTATTTGCTATTCATTCTCAAAGAAAGCGGAGCTTATGAGCCATATTAATTAATATATAAGCCAGTAAAATACATTTACTGCACAATATATAAGTCAAATAACATGCATGCAATCTTAGTTATGTGAAATCAATTAACTATCTTACAAAAAAAAAAAAAAACTATGCCATTACTTAAATAGTTAAGCAATTGACATAAATTACTGTCAATTAATTGACAATAACTTAATGCCGCTCTTTTATATATTACTATCATATATTGTGTATACCTGTAATACATGTCAATTGTTGAACGAATTATAATTTGATGTCCAGTCCACTATAACAATGACTTCACACGTGTATTGAACAAAATTACCAACTGGCTGTTACATCCATAGTTGAGTGCTTGCATAACCAACATTTTAAAATAATTCACAACTATGAATGCTGCCATGCAATCGGATACATCAACCATGTTGCTGTACAGGATCTTAGGCAGATTTTACCAACTCCTTACAAGGAACTAGCGAAGTGCATCATCACCAATTTGCTGTAGGTGGTTGTCTAGCCTGTACTTGTGTGGGATGGACATCAAAATATGCGGGAAAATAAGCTATCTCATCAGGCTTCATTTTATTTGAGACCCAAAACTTGTATTATTCCTTTTTTTTTTAACATATCTCCTGCAACGCTTCTAAGAATCTATCAACTAGATTTTCCAATCTTAACTATTCTAGAACACAGGTTTAAAATGAGGATGCCTTTTAACTGTTAAAGCATGTATACTTATTTGCTTAAGGACTACAAAGTGTTGTGGATTATCAACACTTAAAAGTGTTATGCCTTTCTTAACTTTTTACCCTTAATACTAGTACTATGGGTAAAAAGTTGTTAATTCTTACTTGTATAGATAAACCAACATGAAAATTTCAACATGTTCCAACAAAGTTATATATTTTTTTACACGATAAGTAGATTTCTATTATAAATTTACCTGATTTTTTGTTAAGGATATTTCCATTAAACTCTACTATTCATACATCCAAATGCACTGTTGTAACCTAAAAGTGTTGTGTGTAAACAAGGAATCTCAGGATGAATACATCTAAGATAAACTTTTTCACTAGCAATATTGTGCTTAAACTATGACCTAAATCCTTGTTGACTAAATCAAAGTTTTTTTTTTATAAGTGGTTGAAACATCATCTGTGAAAGGATTCTCAGGATTCAACCACTATGAAAATTTAGTGTTTAACATAAATACATCCCACAAGGGATGTTTTATAGTTAGTTAGACTTCTACATATCAGCAAATTATGAAAAATTCTACATGTATTTAAGCAAAATTATGATTTTTTTAATTTTACTGACTAGCCTTCTAGAGAAAGGTTTCAAGCATATCTTTATTAGTCGTATTATACTTATTAAACTATGCCATTCATATTGCTGTTCAAGTGCACAACTTGTTAAAGGAACAATGGTAGGGTCTCAAATCTGTCTTGTTTCACTCAACCTCTACCTTTTAGAATGAAAAAAAACTTTAAAAATTGTAAAATGAGAGTATTGTTGTAACTATATCACTTCCTTACATCCAAGATTAACTAATATAATTTCTCAAACAATCAATTATGTGCATGCAGTAGAGATGCACAGTCAAAACGAGAGAGAGGAATACCTACTAGAATAGGGAGGCGGGTCTTGCCTCTAACCTTATGACACTTTCTTTTTCAACCACCAGCATGAACATTGCGAAGGGAAGTTGGTGTGAATTGTGATGACTCCACTAAAGGTCCTGATGACATCCTGTCATCACTTTTACTTCCTTATCCTCCTGGATATAAAACCACAAGAGTTGAAGGTGAGTATAAACAGATCCAAACTGGTTGTCCACAAGACATTTAAACATAATTATTCAATTTAAATTTAACCAATTGTTTTTATATAAGTATATTCAACTGTTAAATTTTCATGAACTCTTTGGTAAAGTATTGTCTTTAAAGAATGCTATTTTTGTTGTCTAACATACTGATGGTCAAGACTTGAATTTATTTTTCTATTAGTGGTTGAAACACCAACACATGTATTCTCAGGATTTTAGCACTAAGAGTTAAGTGTTCAGCATCCAGACAGTGATAAGTATAGTTATAATGTTAGGTAGCTTTCTAGATATCTGTGCAAAAGGATACAGTATACATGTATCCAAGCAAAACAATATGTCCAAGTCGTCTCACTGAGATGCATTTCCAGAGAATAATTTCACTACACTCATGATTAGTTGTATTATATTAAAAATGTGCGATTCATTTTGCTGTACAAATGCATAACTTGTTAGAGGCTTGTTGGTAAGCGTTCAGCAAGATGTTATTTTCCTCAACCTCTGCCTTTAACACAATTATTTGAAATTTCTCTATGAGACGACTCTTGTTACAATATCTTGTTAAGCATGTAAAAGATTAGCTATTATAAATGTTCAAACAAACAATTATGTGTATGCAATAGAAATGCATCAATCAAATATTGGGAGACATAGAGGAATAATTACTGGAACATGGAGGCGGGTCTTGTCTCCAAACTTAATACAGCCTATTTTTGTACCACCATCATGGACATTGAGAAAGATAGTTGGTGTGAATTCTGATAACTCCACTCATGGTCCTGATGACATCTTGTCATCACTTCCGCCTCCCTGTCCTCCTGGATATGAGACCACAAGAGTTGATGGTAAGTATAATCTTTTACAAGCTGGTTGTCCGCAAAGCATTTGTATATAATTGATTGCATTTAGATTCAACCAGGTTTATATATATATATATATAAGTACGTGACCAAGAAAATTGGTTATAATCTATTTGTAAAGTATCGTGCTTAAAATATGCTATATTTGTTGTCTAATCTACTACTGGTGCTTCCATGATTTTTTTTCATAATGGTTGAAACATAAAAACAGTGCTGTATTCTTAGGATTCAGAAACTATTTATTTTAGTGTTCAGCATGTAAACATTAGATAAGAATAAATATAAAGTTAGTTAGATTTCTATATACCTATGCAAAAAGGTTGAATTCTACATGTATTCTAGCTAAACTATGGTTTTTTGAATTTCACTGAGATGCATTTCCAAACAATTATTTCACTGGATTCACAGGTTAGTAGTATTATATTCAAACTGCTGCTATTCATACTGCTGGTGAAAATGCACAACATGTTAACCAATTTAGTTGGTAGGTATTTAGCATGTATACTTATTTGCTTAACCTTTACCTTCTAGAAAGAAATATTGAAATATGAGAGTATTGTTGTTACATGAAGGTGTTGAAGCATATAAAAGATTAGCTACCCAATTGTTAAAACAAACAATTATGTGCATGCAACAAAGATGAATCAGTCAAATAGAGGGAGATCTAGAAAAATACCTATTGGAACAGGGAGGCGGGTCTTGACTCCAATCTTAGGACAACCTCTTTTTGATATACCATCACCAACATTGAGAGATGAAGATGGAGTTGATTCTGATGATTCCACTCAAGGTACAGATGACATCTCTTTATCACTTATGCCTGATCTCTGTCCTCCTGCATATCAGACCACAGGAGTTGAGGGTAAGTATGATCTTTTATTTGGCTGGTTATTCATTAGGAGGAACGTTGAAAATTATTGCACTTATATTTAACCAATTGGGCATCTATAAGTACAGAGATGAGGAAAAATTTCATGCACTAATTGCTAAAGTATCGTGCTTAAAGTATGACATTTTCCCCCAATGTCTAACCTACTGCTAGTAGAGCGTTTATTTTTATATGCTTCTTTTGATATATTTGGATCATAAAGACAAGTAGTGGGGTGTTGTTCTACCTCAGTTCTCATAGTGTTAAAGCATGTATAAATTAGATAAGTGCTACAGCTAAAAAGTTGTTAGATGGTTCTATGTACCAGCATTGAAAATGTCCTGCATGTTCCAGCAAAGATATGCTATATTGATTGATGCTTAACCTCTACCTTTTATCAAAAATATTTAAAAACAAATAGTCATGAGAGTTTTGTTGTTACAAAATCTTTTATTAGCATAAAAGATTAGCTACCTTATTGTTGAAAAAAACTAAATATATACATGTAATAAGGATGCATCAATCAATTAGGGGATCGGAAGAGGAATACCTACTGGAATAGCAGAGTATGTCTTGCCTTCAATCTTTGGACACCTAATTTTTGAACAATCAACATGGACATTGAGAGATGAAGGTGTTGTGAATTCTGATGACTCCACTCAAGATCCAGATGACATTCCTTTATCACGTCTGCATCCATTTTTTCCTAAAGAAGAGACCACAAGAGTTGAAGGTAAGTATAATATTTTCCCGTGTCTATTTTCTATTCATAAACATCTTAGAATACTATCTTCCCAATGTGGCCTTACTGTTTGTATATGTGATCACTTAGCTGAGGCCACGAGTATGCGTCGTAGGGGTGTGGCTAAGGGAATAGAGTTTGACAAGATCCGTAAGTATGGGAAGATACCACTTGAGATAAATGAGGGCGAGATAGGGCCATCATGCAACAATAAAATAGTGTACACAACGCGAGTCACATGGATTGTGAAGTACTATGTAGAGATGATGCATGTTAGTTGGAGTGTTGTAGACGAAAAACAGAAATAGGAGCTTATGTTCCATGTTAGAGTATGGCCTTTCAAATTGACATTGTAGATATAATATCAGTAGAGACAATGTATAAGATGTCCACAAGTTTGTTATATATATTTTTTTTATGAAACACCAGTAGTATGGATAGGGGTTGCACCTTAATATCAACACCATGAGATTGCATGCTATGGTGGGTTGCAGCTTAGGGTTATGTTTTTTCTTTTAACACATCTTAATTAGCTAGAGTTTGGCTTCATAATGGATGCATAGTTGGGGGACAGATGATGTTTTTTCTTTTAACACATCTTAATTAGCTAGAGTTTGGCTTAATAAGGAATGCATAGTTGGGGGACAGATACCACCCAACTATGCAATGTTTCCAATTAAAATGTTAACACTCAGGGAACATGAATAGAAATTCTATGCGAATCTCAGTATTATCTTATAATACTGAGGGACTAAACTGAATCCAAACCCGTAATGAATAAACAAAGTTAGCATGTTTATAGATGTAGGATCTCAGGGATAAGCTTCATGGTACAATAAGCATGAAAAATATCTACAACCTATCTCCAAAAGTCAATAATGTAAGTTTAGGTACCCAATGAGGATATTTATAAGGGCTAATAGGCTAACAAACAAATCTAGTGCATTTTACCAGAATAGTAAGTTGACTTTATAAATTGTGATATAATGTAAGTTTGTTTTTATAGGTAATCAAATGTTATAGTTATAATGTACTGCACTGATTTTAATCTATGTAAATACAAGCTTGAGATGTACTTTGCCTTCATATGATTTAGTAACCCAACTTCAAAATTTTCATATGATTTGGAAGTTAAAAATTACTTGAATTGTAATTTTCAACAGAAACCAGAGGGTGAAAAGTTTAAACATGGCGTACTTCTAAATAATGGACATCTATAGTAATTTATTACTTTAACACAATGGCATATACAGACTGACTTTGAGCTAGATTGAACCAAGCAAAACCATCGTTGGACTGTCACAAGTCAGTTATCTAGGACGTACAACGCTTTTCATTACAAGTTATACAAGAGGTACTTGAGTTATACATCATATGAGGAGGTTGTAGCTAGTAATCAAGGTGCATTAGTAGGGAAGGAAGTTTGAGAGTGGTTATGCAATAGATGGGCTAGTGATGAGTTCAGGGTAAGATAGTGATGGTAGCTAATTTTGTTATATGAATGGTAATATATGTGGTAGGAAAAGTAAGAAAGATCCTTAATATGACTTCTTTCTATATTATATGCTATCTCCGTGTCATGTGTACGTAGTAACAGTTGGACCAGACCCTGGGACAACTAGAAACAAATAGTTATTGACGCAATTAGGAAGTTGGAGCAGACCAAAATCATTTGATCCGATTTTCTTTTTCATTTTAGAAAATGTCCAGCCAAAATAAGGAAAATAGGCGTAAACAAATAGTGTACCACACAAGCGGAAGGACCCTGTTTGTTGTATTAATGGAAAGAAAGATACTTGACGCAATTAGGTTGTTTTACATCTTGTAATTCACGTTGTAGCCAATTTACTAGTTATTAAATTATGCTAATGTGATTGGTATGCTTGTATGGTATAGAAGGATAAGAATCTTATTGATTTTTACAAGGATATGCATTGGCCGACTAAGAAGGGGAGATTTATACATCACAGACGGAAGTAAATTATGTGAGTATTTCCTTGTTTTAGTTATGTATATATATTAGCTATTTATGAATACATGGAAAAACATTTGCATCCAGTTACTTCACTGTCAGTTAGAAGAGTTGTAGTGTCAACACTTAATGATTACCTGTTGTTGAGTGAATTCTGGTTTGTCATTTTTAATTGATGGTAATGAGTCTACCCTATTTTTGGCCACAGAATCAGATGGTTCAACTGTATAATGCCTTAGAGTCTTATGCTCGAACATATGATGCAGCAGCAAGCATATTCATGGAGGTGTTGGACCATAGGCCAAGGTACTCAAGAGGATTAGGCCACTCTATCTTGCCTAAACCTACTAAAGTGGTTGGCCATGGCGTATCAAATTAGGAGTATGAACGGCTTGTTGCGAAGCATGAAGTAAATAGGACTAATGCAGAGAACTATCGCAAACTGGTAATGGAGATTGAGGGTGCTTTCTTAACAATGGGGAGCATATGCGACAATATGAGAAGCGAGTCAATTTCAGAATGTCTAGAGATAAGGTTGGAGTCTCAGATGGAGACTCAAATTGTAGTTCTATAGCCGCTTGTCAATGCCAGCAGGTCTGAATCTTTGATTATTTTCCAGAGACTTATGATACAATTTTGATGAAGGATTGTTGGGGATGCTTCTTACAATTTATACTTTTGAAAATGACCTAAGCATATTCTAATTTTGCCAAATCGGTTGAAAATAGCATCGGTAAATAGCTATCCTTGCTCTATATTTGAGTACATGTTAAAACCTGCATTTTTGATTTGCTGTTTGGAGATTACATCTATGAGAAATTCAGAACTTTCTTCTCTTTCTCTATAAACAAAGTGGAAAATTTGTAGTTGGTTGCTATATAAAGGCTGCATTTCCGCCCCGGGGGGGGGGGGGGTTAATATCTCCATGATCAAAGACTAATGCATGCAAGAATAATTAACGAAAATGATATATTCTGAATTGGCTTGTTACATCTCTTGGGTATTCAAATCCATTTACGTGGCTACATTTGCTATCTCGCTTTTTAGTATACATTATCTGCTACAAATGTTAATTCTGAAATAGAGTTACTTGGAGTTTATTGCATTTTAGGACTGATTTGATGTGAATACATGGACCATGAAATTGGTCACTATGAATGCTTTTCATCGATTGCCATCTATGAATAGTCCTGAACTATAGCTACAACTATGTCAGAAAAAGGAGAGTTTTATGGATTGTTTATAATAGAGTTTTTGGTGGTTGGAGATAGATTCAATTTCTGGATATTTTAATATATATGTGGCTCATTTGTTAAAAAAACTGTGATAGGGATACTTGGGATGATTATTGGCGAGTTTTAGGTAAATTACAATAATTAAGTTACTTATAAGCCTGTTGGAATAAACTAGTTGGACATCAAAGCACTGAATTTGGCATTTAATCTCATAGAGTACTTCATGTCAAGTACATTGGCGGATTTTTGATAAACAGTACTAAGCTCAACTTAACACTTTGTGAGCTTTAGGCATATTCAAGTATTGGTTACTAACAATTTCTATGGTGCTCTATGAATATGGTGAATTATAGCTACAATTGATATAATCTTCATGGTATAACTTTATATAGTTATATTCTGGAGATTTGTTTGGGATTACTTTAGCAAGTACTAAAGTAAGATGGAGTTATAATTATTTGATTGGCTAACCACATTCAATACATTTTCTGAGCCGATTTTTATGCCATTACATGTAGGTTACTACTTACTTAAGCTTGGATGTGTTACCAAGATCTCAAATGACTAAAAGACTACCGGCACACAAGAAAATAGCAAGTATGGATATATAGTTTTGTGGCTAGTGCTAAACTAAGTCATAGATGAAGTTGAATAATCATATGTACACATGGGCACTCAACTTTGTAATATGAGCATGCAATTTTTGAGATACTGTTTTCAGCAAAAATGAAAAAACCTAAAATATTCATTTGCATCAAGAGGTATTCAGCGCAGTTGCATATATATTAGAACATGTTATTTTGTTCTCTGTGCCTAATTCACAAACTTATATATATAGGCCCTGCATATATATAATATTATATATATTTAATTTGTTCTCTGTGCCCGGTTTTAAAACTAGATGCATTAATTGGTTATACACAAACTAATTTGTTTTCTATGCCTAGGACTATGATTTTAACAGATCATGAAAGAAAAATAGACTAAATTTAAAATTGGATAAGATAACTTCAGGGCTCAATATTATATAATATATGATTGCAATTATGTATTAAATCACATTAAACCATATGATTAATTAATATGGTTCAAATGTTGATTGATAAAATTTTAGGGTTCAGACCATTTTAGGAAAAGCTTGATGGTTCGAATTTATATCCATTAATTTGGTTCCAAAATGTGAAATCCAAAATTTTGAGGAAAAAAAAAAGCATTTTACCTAAATTGCCCAAAATGCAAAATCCATCACGATTTTCTCTGCAAACATTGGGGTATGCAATCATGTGAGCTTAGGCCATGGCCATGCCCACGAGCTTTCCAATACGTGATGAGCACGAACCTGCAACAAGAGAAATTGGGCCTAGTTAGAGAGAATAGCCACGAGTTCGAACAACACCGAAAATACTAGTTCCCACATTAATTACCAAAAAAATTTGCCGGCGAGATAGGAAGTGTCGTGAACCATGCTTACGGCAGTTTGAAAGTCGCCAAAGTTAAACCCTAGTTTCAATTAGGGGTGTCAAATCGTGTCAACGGGTCGTGTTCGTGTCGTGTCAAGACATGTATATTATATTATATAGGTCAACCCTAACCCGACCCGTTAACATAACGTGTCATATCGTGTCAACCCGTTATGACCCGTTAGTAAATATTACAAAATATATTAATACGATATAATATGATTCGTTTTAACCTATTTATATAAATGAGTTGAATATGTTCAAAATTAACCTGTTTGACTTAATTAAATTTAGTATAATTTTTTATAAATATTAAAATCACAATATCTATAAAACTAATAACACTAATTGTAAGTCTGAATTACAATCTAAACAATAAAATATCAAAATTAAAATTCTAACAATCTTACTTTTAAGTATAAGAATATAATTTTAATTTTAATTTTCTTAGCGTGTCATAACGTGTCACAACTGGTTAAAGCAGGTTAACCCGCTATCAACCCGTTAAGCAATCGTGTTATAACGGGTCAACCCGTTTTGACTCGAAATCCATTAAGACTAAACCCTAATACGCTATTATCGTGTCATGTTCGTGTTGGGTTAACGGGTCGTGTAAGAAATTGCCACCCCTAGTTTCGATGGCTCCCCGTGCGCAGAGAAATCCCTCTTCATTATCAGCATTAAAATGGACTTCAAAGGCAAACAGTTGAGGCGTTACCCTCCACGACTTTATCGGCGTCAAAATCGCGGTTAACATGCTCGAAACTTCGGCTAGAAGATTGTGGGGCGAAATGAAACATATGTCACCCGAAAATCGCGACGTTGAGTCTGCAACCTAATAAATGCAGCTGATAGCAGTGTTTCAAATATCGTACCGTACCGGCCAGTACGGCCGAAATTTTCCGTATCGGCCGGCACAAATATAATGCTTTTTCGTTTCGGCCATACTGGCCGATACGGCTGAAAAATGTCCGATACGGCCGATACCGGCCGTACCGGATTTAGGCCTTCCAGGTTTTTTTAATTTTTTAAAAAAATTTTTTACTATGTTTTAACCTCAATTTAGACTAAATTAATTACATATATATATTTATCTATATAATTTATTTATAAATTGACTATTATTTTGAAATATAATTTATAATTGTATTTATATATATAATTGTATTTATGTATAAATTATTTTGAAACGGTACCGGTATCGAAATATTTCGTTTCACTGACTTGATCGGTTTTTGGTACCGGTACGGTATTCAAAACATTGGCTGATGGCTTTTCACCGTAATTTTCCCATATTTTGTGGCGAACTCAACTCGTTGAAAAAAGTCAATAATATTGTAGTGCATGCTTTGATATTTACATCATACAAGCACAATTAATATTTAAGAAAAGAATTTTCACAGCTCAATCTATATATAGGTAATTGTAGTATATATACGTTGCATATTATATAGACGTGGAAATTGGAGATCGATTACAATCAATTGTCAATAAGGCTGCAAACGAACAAAACTGCTTGTAAACAATTTGAACTTGAGTCGTATAAACTCGATTCGAACTTGATTCGTTTTATAAATGAGTTGTTCGAGAGTACTAATATTGGTTCGAATATTAAACGAGCTAAACTCGTATAATCTCGACTCGACTCGATTTGTGTTCGTGAACAAGATTCGTGTAAACTCGATTCAACTCGTTTTAGACTCATAACAATATTCGTAATATTTCTATATACATATATATAATTTTGCATATATTCTTACATATATTCTTTTATTATATATATTTTTTATGTTATATATATTATTTTTAATGCTTTGTATAAGTAATATATTTTGTTATTTTATGTAAAAGTAATATTTTGTTTTTTTACAATAATAATGTATTAAATTCACAAAAAATTATTGAGTCAAATATTTATAAAAAGTAAGAAACTCGAGTAATTACTCGACTAAGTTCGGCTCCATTTTTTTAGAGAGTAAAAACAAAGATCGCTAAATAACTCGATTCGATTCAAGTTCGTCTTTGATCGGCTCGAATTCGACTCGACTCGACAAACTTTCAGCTCAACTCGAACTCGAGTTCGAGTTATTTGAGTCTAACTCGACTCGATTCGACTCAAATTCATCTTTGATCGGATCGTTTGCAGCTCTAATTATCAATGATGCATATGGACATATTAATAAACAATGATGCACGTAAGATTTTTTTTTTTTACAACTATTTATACAACGTACCCATATTTTCAAGTACGTACATACGTCTGTGGGTACGTAATACTAAAGATCAATGTACGATATTACTTTTATAAATTATTTTTATAAAACTCCCCTTATTTAAAATATAATGATATAAGGGGTTGAGATCAATAAAATAATTCGATGAAATTATATGGAGTTAAGTTATCATAACTTGAAAACACTCTTGAGAAGTTTGAGGATCGAGCCAATATTGCATTCTCGATCGATATTTTATAAAAGTACAAAAGAAAAAAAAAATCTTGTGAGACGGTGAAAACCAAAACAACATTAATTTCTCCAGACAAAACAAAAATTTAATAGATCACACATTCCATAGTAAACACTCAATAGATCACACAAAACAACATTATATGTTATATTCAGCCAATTAGATCACAAGACAAACTTAATAGATCACACATTCCATAATCAAACCAAATTATTCTAGTACTAGAGATAAGCAAAGAGAGGAAGGAGGACAAAAAAAAAAAAAAAAAACACTCTACACTAACTAAGCCATTTCAACCACGGTCCTGTTGGATTGCTCTTGATCATCTCCTTCATCTTCCCTCGAGATTTCCTCCAGAGATTTGCCTTTGGACTCCGGCACCAAAAATGTGAAGAAGAAGCCGACCACATTGACCACTGCGAGCACAAGGAGAGAATTTCTCATTCCAATTCCGGCTGGGTATCCCGGATCAGCCTTTGACTGGTCCTGGTTTTGCGACGCATACAAGAACCCAAAAGATCCCACTATTGCACCTGCTTTCCCTGAAGCTGCCGAAATACCATGGCATGTTGATCGAAGCCTCGCCGGAAAAATCTCCGCCGGCACAATGAATGTAGTACTATTTGGCCCGAAATTGGCGAAGAAGAAGGTGAGGGCATACATGACAACGAAGCCTATGTTGTTCGATTTTTCTGTCCAGTGGTGGTAAGGAATTGCGAGAGCTAACATGAAAACTGACATGAAGAAAAACCCAATTATCTGAATCGCAAACCTTCCAATATAATCGATGAGAAAGACCGTTGCCCAATACCCGGGAACTGTGCCACACAGAGCAATCAGGGTTTGAGCCCTTGCAATCATGTAGAGCTCCTCAAGAGCGCTCATAGTTTTTGCCTTGGGGATCCAACCAACTGAACTGAATATGTCTTTCTGGAAAAGATTCTGGCTATAATAAGCAATGTCGAGTAAGAACCATGTTGTTGTCGTCCCCAACAAATGCAGCCCATGCCGAGAGAGAAATTCTGAAGAGAACAACCCGAAAGAGTTTCTTTTTTGATCAACCACTTCGACCTCCTCCTGTTTGACCATGGCCGCCTCCTTGCCTGATTCAATATCGACTTTCAAAACCTTCGCCATGTCTTCGCGAGCTTTCTGTTGATTCTTGGCAACTAAGGCAGTATATCGAGGGGTTTCCGGCATCTTCATGCGAGAGTAATAAGTCACTGCAGCAGGAATTGCACCGAACATGAGAACGATCCGCCATACATAGTCTGCCTGAGGGACAGTCGATCCGGTTGGATCGTCGGAGTAAGCTTTGGCAGGGAAGAGAGCCTGAAAGATGGAGGAGACAACTATAGACACAGCGCCGCCGCACAGAATGCCAAACCCTTGCATGGAGAAAACTGCAGCAATAAAAGCCCCACGAGTTTTCGTATTAGAATACTCCGCCATGATAGTTGCAGAGAGTGGGTAATCTCCGCCAATGCCAAACCCAAGCCAGAACCTGAAAAAACACAGAGTCGCCATAACCGAGTTTGGCGAGCTCCCAAAGGAAAGCCCGGAAGCGATGGAGCAGAAAACCATAAGCATGAGCGTGATACCATAGACGCGCTTCCGACCCATCTTGTCGCCGAGCCACCCAAAGAAAAGTTGTCCCGTTAGTGTTCCGCAGAAAGCGACTCCATTAACTGCTGCGGCTACGTTTGGCGGCAGACTACCGGGCGTCGACGATCCCTCGACGTAATAATATATGCGACCGAGAAGCTTGGTGACGAGGGAAATAGAGAAAAGATCGTAAGCATCGGTGAAGAACCCCATGCCGGCGATCACCACTGCAGTGAAGTGGTAAACCTGAGTCTTGGCTTTGTCCAGCACGTCCAGGACCTTAAGCTGGTCTGATGAGGCGGCCATGGTGGAAATCCTTAACTAGATCTATACCGGCCTAAACAACCTCTTCTTCTTCTTCTACTTTGTACGTTCTCCTGCAAAAAGTGCGACCGATAATTGGAGGAGTGGATTCATAAAGTCTTTTAAGTTTCACGCCTAGTTAATTTACACGTGATATCAGAGTTAAGGCTTTCATGATTTTCCATTATCTGTTTTTTATTTTTTGAAAGGTCCATTATATATCTATTTGTTGGAATGAAGTATTTGTGGAAAATTTGATTTAGATTGGATCGTTCGATCATAAGATTTATAATTTGAATGTACTTTTTTTTTTCTCTTCCGACTCTTGAAGTTTCCACAAAATCAAATCTCATATTTTAAAAAAAAAAAAATTACATTATTAGTTACTTATCCATTCGGTGACTAACTAATTCCTAGATGAGTGAGATTTTATTTTTGTTGATTATCCGTATATGTTGATGTTGGTTTGACCTTTTTCACGTGAGATTCTCTCCCACTCATATCTTCCATGAGATTATCTCCTATATGCACTACTAATATTTTGTTTTCAAATCTAATATTGATGTAGTTGGCCGCTTTTATTGAGCAAATCACATATTTTTCGTTCATTTTTTTCCCAGCGGGATGCATGCCTATCTTGTATTAAATTGATAACAATTGCCTATAGTTTGTTCTACAAGTATAGAACCATAGTGCATTCACTGTTAAAAAAAAATGGATTTTTGTGACCATTAATTTCCGGACAATAAAACTATAGAAAATAATAAAGGCATTACTATTTGAGTCTCATTCTGAATCCAGCTACCAAAAAGAAAAAGCCTAACAGGTTCCAAATAACGGGGGTTGTAGCTGTAGCAGCCTCCTAAAACTATTTACGACTCATTTTAATTGAAATAATCATTTAGCTAAAAATAATTGATGATAAATATACTAAATAAGCAATTTTTTGTAGTGATTTTGTTTCTCAATGCTGTTTGTTTGGTAATGTCCCCACCCACAACCCCCCCCCCCCCAAAAAAAAAAAACTGAGGAAACACGATAAATAAACGGCTTGTGCTGAAATTCACAACACATGACCACTAATCACTGAAACGACACAACTAGTGATTCTTGTAGCGACTCAAAATACCAAAGTCAAATGTGTTCTATTAGAATATACAAAAATATATTGGCAGGAATTGTGTTGTTAGAACACAAGCGCACAGAGAAAGGCGCAATGAAAATAAAGGATACTCGTCGACCAACACCATAAAATCTATTAGAATAATGAGATGTAATAGGAACAAAGGCATATATAGGATGCGAATAGAAGGCATCTTCATCAAAACAATGGAAGGTTTGCTCTTTGAGGCAATGATAAAAAAAGGATCTACATGACCAGACAAGCATAAATTGAGAAACACTATACATAAGCCGGTTTACCACCCACTCCACACACCTTACTGATGTGGCAAACCGGTTCCCCTCTTCATTCCCTTTCTATTTCGTATGCTTCTCTTTCCTTTCTTTTAAAAAATTCATCCAAGTGCGTTGACCTTTTCTTTCCTTAAAAATCGTCTACTGCTAACCTCTCTCTTCGTTTCTCTCTTTTTCTCTGAGTTGCTTAGGTAACCCTCGAGTTTTCAAGCTTCTTTCTTTGATATCTTTAAAGAATTGTGTGGGAATCCAGCAACGAATTTTATAATATTGCTCTTTCCTTTGTACACAAGCTTATCCCTTTCTCTCTTGCTTTTGGCAAAATCCCGGAATAGAAATCTCTTTTTTTTTTTTTTAATAGCAATTTGCCTCTAGGTGAGTTGATGCATCCGTGTCAAAACATAAACGATTGGGTGAACTAGAAAAAAAAAAAAAAAAAAACATCGTTGCCAACAACACCGAATCTGACCTTTTGTCCTACTCTTTCTGCCTCTCCCTCCACCACTTCGTTTCTATGCTCCGCCACCCCACCTTCCCTAACCAACGCATGTTATTGAGAACTGCATGTTGAAGACGAGTTTAGGATTTCTGTGAATATGAAGGAGAAGAAAAATAGCAAGATTGGGGTTTTTTGCAAAGATGAAGGAGAAGAGAAATTTTCAAATTTGTGACTTCGTGCGAAGACGAAGGAGAAGAGGATCAAAGGTGGGGGGTTAAACAAATGTCTTCGTTTTCTTTCTCTTGCTGAAAGCTCTCAAATCAAGCAGAACTATTTTTTTGTGTGCTGATTTTGTTTTCTCATCTCTATGCGGTTTATGTTGCTCTGAGTGAGAGAGAGAGAGAGGAGGGAGTGTGCCGTTTAAGCGGCATAATTAAGGAAAATTCTCTGTTTTTAGGAGGAAAGGAAAAAGAGGGACCGGTTTGCCACGTAAGTAATGTGGTGGAGTGGGTGGTAAACCGGCTTATGCATAGTGTTTCTCATCATAAATTAATGACTATCAAGGTTCATAGTGATACTAATCTACTCCTACTCTTCTAGTAGAGTAGCAGAAGAAAATCCATGTGAAAGTTCGGAATAAACTGTCTTCAATTTGGTAAAAGGAAATATTAAGTTCAACCTCAAGGGATTAACATTGCAAGACGAACATTACCATCTCACTAACTAATGAAGCCCATGTGAATTGTTATCATGCAGTTGGATCACTATCTCATCAACTTCTCCTTCATCCTCTTAACTGCAGCCTTCAGAGTTTCCTCATCCTTGCAGAACGTAAATCGCACTAGATTCTTTCCATCTTCAGGGTTCAAGTAAAATACGCTAGTCGGAATTGCTACAACCCCGACTTCCTTGATCAGATACTCACAAAAAGAAATATCATTTTCCAGCCCAAAAGGGGTATGATCTACAACCACAAAGTATGTCCCACTTGAAGGAAATACCTTGAAACCGACAGCCTCCAATCCCTCCACTAAAATTGCTTTCTTTGTCAAGTAATCTCTCTTGAGCTCCTCATAGTAAGAGTCTGGGGCTCTAAGTGCTACTGATGTTGCCCACTGCATTGGAGTGGAAGTAGCAAAAGTGAGGAAAGCATGTGCCTGACGCACTCCCCATGTCAAATGCGGGGGAGCTATTGCCCATCCAATTTTCCATCCTGTCAAGGAGAATGTCTTCCCCAAGGAATTCATCGTGACTGTACGCTCAAACATTCCAGGAAGAGATGCCATGGAAATGTGATCCATTTCGAAAGCCAACTTATCATAAACTTCATCAGTGAAAACCAAAACATCGTTTTCAATGCAGAGAGATGCAATCACATTCATTTCTTCTCTGGTGAACATTTTTCCAGTTGGGTTATGTGGAGTATTTATAAGTACTGCACGAGTATTCTTCGAGATAGCAGACTTCAATTCATTGATGGGGACAGCAAAGTCTGGAGGGCGCAATGTTACACATTTGACATTGGCACCAGCCATGGAGAGAGTAGCTTCATATGAATCATAAAAAGGAGCAAAGAGGATCACCTCATCACCGGGATTTATCAACCCTAGGATAGTAGCAGCAATTGCCTCTGTGCACCCAGAGGTAACTGTAACTTCCTTCTCAGGGTCAACTGAAAGTCCAGTATCTTTCTTGAACCGTTCGGCAATGGCATTGTTTAATTCTGGAACCCCATATCCACGAGCATATTGGTTTTTTCCATCCTTGATGGCTTGAATTGCAGCTTCCTTTACAAACTCAGGACCATCAAAGTTGGGAAAGCCTTGACCAAGGTTTATTGCCCCATGCTTGACGGCAAGATTACTCATTTGAGTGAAAATTGTCGTCTTGAACTTCTCCAAGCGCTTCGCAACCTGTCAAACAATAGTTGACACGATAAAAATAATGACTAGCAATTCATTGTTTGAAAAGGGAAAACTGCATAGGAGGTTTAGACATTAACAAGGCACCAACCAAAGTTTGAAAAAAAAAAGAGCCAGGCTATCTTACTTTCAGTGGACAAAAACTCATATTTGTCACATGCTTCTGTGTTTGCATGCACATGTGATGTCTATATGCATGAAAGTGGACATGCATTTGCAATATATAGATGTCAAAAACTTCTGGAGGTAATACAGTGAGAGGAAAAATTAAAGAATAGTAATAACTAAAAAAGATGTAAAGTATTCACGAAAGGGAAAAGAGAGATAAGCCACCAAGATATTGGCAGAAGACCTACTGACAACCCAACACAGATCTTGTTTCAGAGGTTGCAGAATTCCATGGATTTCCTTTGATAACACAATACATCTTCTCTGGTGAACATCTTTCCAGTTAGGTTATGTGGAGTATTTCCTTTGGATTTCAATCAACAGTCCAAGCACTGAGTACCCCAGGAAAAATGCAGAAGGGATATTGGACCATTTCGAGGTACAGGTTAGAATTTATCATAATTTGATGTAATATCAACTTCAGGAGGATTGAATTAACATTTGAAATGACTTGGGGATGGCACCCGTGTTTCTACTGGATCTATTTCCTTTCCCAGAAACATATACCAGGAAAAAAACAAAAACAAAAACAAAACAAAACCTCCACTCACGCATAAAAATAAAGTTGAATGGCAATGAAGAGAGCCTCAATTCCGCTTAAAATGGGGGAGTCAAGCATGGGAAGAGCCTTACTCCTAACCTCTATATTTTCCACAACAAATGCATGCCCAGCAAGCAAAGAGAAATTTTCTTATTCATCCTAGATTGTGTCATTCTCAGTCCCACCTATTGATGTGCCACATTTTAAGTGGCTATCAATGTAGTGATAGACATCTGAAGCCAATTGTAACGTCTTTTCACAAGGAAGCACTTCATTAAACCAAAAGGAGAAATACGAGAGGGGTGGGGAGGCCTTGAAAAATTCTCTGTTACAGCCAATCCAATGCATATAAATACAATTAACAAAGAGCAACAATGGCCCATGTAAACAAACTAATCCGTTTGATAGCCACCCAGTACTTGCTCGATCAATTAAATTTAAATTGAACTCAACTTGTGAAAAAAAAAACTCACTTGTGAAAATAAATACCTGTTCGATTAATAAATGACACATATCCAAATAAACTCGACTTGGCTAAGGCTTGTTCATACATCAATGAAAGTACACACACACACACACACACACAATAGTTAATAATTTAAGTATAGAAACTTTTATAACTAAGGACTGATTTGGTTACACAAACTATCTCATCCCATCTCATATAATCATCACAACTTTCTCAAACTTCGACACAAAATATAAATAATCCAATTTTTTTTTTATAAGTACCAATTTAATTTTTTTAAATCTTAAAACAAAAATAATACTAAAAAAAGTAAAAAAGTCATATTCTCACAATATTTTATTCAATTTTCAACTTTTATTTCATCTTATATCATCCGTGTAACAAAACAAGGACTATATATATAGTATGTAACCTAATTACTTATGCCTAGCCACTTCATAGTTATAACTTATATGTTATTTATTTAATTACTTAAGTCATTAAATTATAATAACTATTTTATAATTTGTAGCATAGTTAGGCGGTGGAACTTAATCATTTCATATACTAGTATGTATGAACCATATATGAAATATTGATATATACTATTATATTGTGAGTTTATATTAGTAATTCATGTAGACAAATAATATATGGTTATTAAGAATAAATATCAACTAGTTACATATTAATTATTTATAAATTTTGTCATTTTCTAGTTCTATAAAAGCTCTACTTGTTAGTTGTAAGAATTCCATTAAATTTAGATATTTTTTTTAATTCTCCAATTTTTTAATTATAAAATTTTATTCAAAATATAAAAAATAAACAACTCGAACCAAGCCAACCCGAGCCAACTCGGCTCGAGCTCATTTTTGGATCAAGTTGGGAGCTCTTCTCATCAGGCCAAGCTCAAACAAAAATAATATAAAAAACTCGAGCTCAATCCCCAAAGACTGGCTCAGCTCGATGATAAGCCTAATGCCGAGGAAATAATAATCATAACAGGCAGTTTAAAAAAACCATTGATGGAATCTCCCATGCCCTCATCCTCCATATCCTTGGAGAAGAGAACAAGGCCAAAAAGCTTGCTTCAGGGAAAATAAGAAACAGCAAACTGTCTCCCGGAGAAAGTATCTAAACTGCCGAAAGGTTGCTGTATGGAGACGCATGTGGGCAGCACAAACATGGGGGAAGTTTGATCTGACTGTGTAGAACAATGTATTTAAGGGCGTAATGGTCAAGAGAGGTGGCGCATGGCAGCTGGAGAATACTGGAAGGTGGCAGAGCAGAAGTTTTAGTTTGCCAACAAAAGGAAGGAGGAAAGTAAGAGGAAAAGCAACTAAACAACTGGGAAATCAGCCAAAGGATTTCTAGGAACAAAAAACCTGGTTGAAAAGGGGCTAGATCTGTGGCTTGACGGCTGTGCATGGTATTCACGCATGATGGTGACAGCGTGTGGCAGAAGGGGGTGGTAGAAGGAGGGATGGCAGTTTTGATGGAATATGTGGTGTGGAGTTTTGATAGGTAGGGAGATGTAGATCTAGCCTCCAAGAAACACAGAGAGGAAGAACAGCCTTGGAAAAAATAGAAGGGGATGATGATCCAACTTAAACATGCTACATCACTTGCTGTGACATGGGATGAAAAAATATAGGATGAAGAGTGGCATTGCTTGGCAAACTTGTTTCCTTTGAAATATAAACAAAATAATAAATAGTTCGGGTGTTTTTTATAGGAAAAAGAAAGACATCAAGGAACTCATAGAAGAATTGATGAAAAAGAAAAAACATCAGAAAGGGGGTGTCACTTTATTGAAAGTTCCCGCCGAAGTAAAACACAGAGATGGCAATCTTCTGCAATACGATACCCAACTCTCAGGAACTATGAGAAAACCATATACGGCAGTCCAATACAAGTAAATAAAGTAAACTAGATAGAGAATTAGCACAATAATAATGCAACTAAAATCTCATCAGGCTCAGCCCAACCTTCTTTGTTATCATACATCATAACATATATGTTATGGTTTTATGCGTCGCTACTCATAACATATATGTTATGATGTATGATACATGGTTTTATGCGTCGCTACTTATAAAAAAAAATGGTTTTATGCGTCGCTAGGACGCCAATTCCACAGTGAACCTAACCTTCATAGGCATCTACCATGATGATGCGTGTGTGTAAATGAGGCTCCAAATTCCAATCCAACCACCTTAAAAAGACAAACTTCGAATGGATTCAGTAAACAAAACCAAAATTATAGCATGCAACAAGTGCATTTGAATCTATGAAAGTTAAGAGCTCAAACGCTTATTGAACAACTCATGAAACAAGCAAAACTTCAGATAAAATGATAAATAAATTTAAAAAAAAAAAAAGCTTCATAGCCTGTTTGTGGCTTAGATATAGCAATGATTGTAACAGAAATTGATCAACTTCTTTTTTATTCCTAAAAGACATTCAGATGCCACGAAGAAAGAAGCGGGGAACCCATTTCCAAATCAAGTCAGTCCTTTTAAATTGACATGAAATACAATAAAACAAAGAATAAATTATTCTTATATTACCAAAAACAAATTGGGGGAACAGCCATTGTACTTCAAACCCGACCGGCGATATTTCTTCACCAACCCCTGCCCCCCAAAAAAAGAATCAAAATATAACCAAATGAAATGGGTAATACCTGCAATGGCTGAGGGGTTTTCTGGATCGACTCGCTAGGAGTAGAAACAGTGTCTTTCTCAGTCGAAACGGTGGACATGGTGAGCACGAAAGATGGGTAACCCCAGCTCCTTCTTCTTCCGCTCCCAATTCTAACACCGAAGCTCTCACTCAAATGCTTTGACAAGGAAAGAAATGACGATGTCGAGTGCCTGAAGCGCATTTGAGGGAATGTCCCGGTGCATTGGACCTGCATGACTGATTTGTAGTCCTAATATACAGTCAAGAAACCTCGAGGTTTTGTCCGGAAGAGTTTTAGGAAATAACACTCAATTTTTGAGCTGAGGTCAGGCTTTGTTGGGAATCAACTATTTCACCTTTTCAGTTTTCACGCCATTTTGCATCGAATATTTTCCTTCTTCGTGGACTGATTTGGGTTTGGAGTTGGACTCTTAGGTACACCCAGGCGTGGATTGTGCCATGCTATGGACTTGTCTGGTTTTTTGTCGGCTCCGTTGGTTTCTGGGCCTAGATGTAAATAAGTCCGAAAGATCTTTAACAAGCCCAAAATAATATCCCGGAGTTATTAATTAAATTAAAATTTAATTGAGACTTTTTAATAGGAGTTGCAATATCTAACACGGCTCATGAATTCAATACAAACACGATACTATAATAGCGTATTAAAATTTAATCTTAACGGGTTTAAATCAAAACGGATTAACCCATTAAGCAATTGTGCTTAATGGGTTAGTAACAAGTCAACCTATTTTGACCCGTTAGAGAAGTGAAAATTACAATTATACTCATATACCTAAAAGTAAAATTATTAATATTTTAAATTTTAAATTTTTATTATTTACATTGCAATTTTAGAATTGTAGTTAGTTTTATAGTTTTTATATATACATATTGTGATTTTAATATTTATATAACGTTATGCTAAATTTAATAAGGTGAAATTGATTAATTTTGAGCCTATTCAATCTATTTATATAAACAGATTAGAATGAGTCATATTGTATTATGTTAACCTATATTGTAAAATTCACTAATGGATAAAAGTGAATCAACATGACACAATCCGGTTGTATTAGGGTTTAAATTCTTGACACGATAAACTTAACCGATCCGATTATGATTAACTCATATAGTATAATATATATGTTTTGACATGATACAAATACAACCTATTAACACGATTTGATAACCCAACAATTTTTAGGAAACAAAATATAGATGCATAATATAGATGGTATAATATTCGTTTCCGTCCAGACATAGATACATAACACAACATAGATGTTATAATATTTATTTCTATCAAGACTCAGTATGCAATAAGAAATTTTCGATTTTAATAGATACTATATGACCCACTTCACATACTTAATTCTCTATGAGGAGATAAAAAGATTTAACTGAGATATTTGAGTGAACAAAAAATAGATACCTAACGTGGATGGTATAATATTGTCTATTACTGTCAAGACACAGTATGCAATAAGAATTCTTCGATTTTAATAGATATTATAACACCCACTTCACATTTTTATGTCTTCGTAATTAAGGAGATAATTTTGATCCATATCAAGCATCTTTGTGTAAAATACTCATGCACAAAAAACATGCAATTGGAACTTGGTTTAGTCTTAATGCAAACTAGACCACGTATAGATCTAGGGTATCATGTTTGTTTCATTTGAGTTTTATTTATATTGAGGAATAAATCTCATATTGTCTGTAGACAAGGTCTTGGACATGCTTATAAGTAATGTATTAATCCCTCTCATTGAACTGGTTTTATAAGATGAGTTAACCCATAAATTTCTGCATGTATCAGAGTCTGTCATAGGATGAATCATGTGGGTCCACACTACTTATCCTATGACAAGAATCAGAAAAATTACTAGTCTGTACGTAAAGGAGAGTGTTGAGGAATAAATCTCACATTGTCTGTGGACAAAGTCTTGAGTATGCTTATAAGCAATGTGCAAACATCTCTCATTAGATCGGTTTTATGAGATGAGTTAGATTCATGAATTTTTACAATCCATTCGATCAGTTACCAGATTTATTGTAGATGTTTCTAGTTGGTTTAAATATGTACATTCAATGCTGACATTGATCTTATAAGACTGTTTGGGAACACAATTATTCTTAGATATTCTTATATGAGATTTTGGGATTTTGGGAATGAAAGAGAAAAATTAGTTAATTAAAAATATTTTAGAGTTAAAATATATATAGATATTTTTTAATCATCAACCATTGCTTCTTGAAGCATGCATCAGGGTACAACCCAACTAATTGTAATTATGGATCATTAAAAAGCATCTCTTTATTGACAATAGAATTATAAATCTTTGTAGGTCCCTCTTCAATCCAACAGCATTCTCCCTCCATCCTCAAAGCCCTCTTAGCAAGTTCATGAGCCACATTATTTCCTTCTCTAACCATAAAAGCCAACAGCCCAATCTGGTCATTCGGTAAGAATGCTCCTTATGTCTTCTACTAACTGCCCCCATTCATACTCATGTAGTCCTCAGTAAATACTGTGTTTCTCTATTTATTTATCTGCTATCCGCGTATGTATGGCCACACCGGAGTCTCACCGGGGGCCCCAAACGACACCCAATGAAGCTCAAATCGCTTCAGTGGGCCGGGAATGACTCTTTTTCCTGCCCTGACCTGTTGATCGATTTTTATGACATCAACACCATGAACTTCTTTTTCTATACGTGCCTGTACCTAAATAATATGCACTGCGCATTAAAAACGTTCCATCCTTTAACTCTATATAACTTTGTCTTCAACCCTCCCCCCCCCCCCCCCCTCCAAAAAACTTCTAAGTGCCAAGCTGCAAATCTGAACAGCTTCTTCTCTATTAAAGAAGTCAAAAATCAACTTCTCATTCTAGCTGTGGATGTCCTCGGATGCTAAAACATTTTCTTTTAAATCAGCAGCTAAAATGTTCACTGGTGATCTTACCTTAAAGTTTATAGCTTTAGGAAGCCACTTTTGGTTACTTAATAGAGATGCTTCTTCCATTATCAACTCTCCACACCATGTCTGCTTTTAATAGCTCGTGCTACCAACAAACTCCTCCACATAAAGGAAGACTCATAACCAAGTTTTGCATCATTAAATTCATGTTCTTGTAGCATTTTTATTTGAAAACCATAGCTGAATTCTACTCCAACATTCTCCCATTGCTTAGCAAGCATAGGCTTATTAAATATTTCAATATTCCTAAATCCCATCCACCATCTTTCTTGTTTTCACCCATTCTGCCCCAGCTCTTTAGTGAATTCCTCTTCCTTCTTTTTTAATACTCCACCAAAATCTTGCTAGCATAGAGTTAATGTCAAGACACAATCTTCTTAGTAACGAAAAGACATTCATTGTATAAGTGGATATGGATTGTAATATAACCTTAATAAAAACCTCTCTTACAACACTGGAGAGAAATGAGTTTTTCCAGCTATTAATTTTCTTCCAAGTTCTCTTTTTGGCTCTCTTGAAAGTTTGGCACTTCTATCTTCCAATAATTCTAATAGGAATCGAAGTCTGCTCATAATTGGAGTCGAAGTCTTAAGGTTACGTTTGGTGTTGAAAAATGTTAAAAAACATTGTGAATAGTAATAAAACGTAATAATAAATTATTAAATAAAAAAATAATAAAAAATAATAATAATAATAGATAAAAAATAATAATAAAATATTAAATAATATTAAAAAGTGATGAGAAAGATTTGGTTGCCAAACCTCTCGAACCTCTCAAAGCCAGAGCTGAAGCGTCTGAGCCTGGAGTTCTTCACAACCAAAAGGACTATGCTAGCTGGTGAAGTCCAAATTCGAGGCCAAGAAATTTCTCTATCTGCTTGCCTTTGCTACCGAAAAGAAAAAGCCTCCCTCCAAAAATAAGAGTTACTACTTTATAAAGAGTAACGTTAGAGAGCAATCACACTCAAGTGCACACACTCACATGAACAGTAACATAGTCCTTTTGGTGTGTGCACTTAAGTGTGGTTGCTCTTCATCATTTTGCTTCATAAAAGCTACCACCTTTTATAAAAATTGTCACGAAGAACCAAAGATGACAAGTTTAGAATCTCGTTTGGATTCAGATTTTTATTTTATTATTATAATTTTATAATTTTTTATACAAAATATAAATTTTTATATAAATTTTTTTCAAATCTCAATATACTTTTTTCAAATTTTAATACACATTTTTCACATCTCAAAATAATAATAATATTAAAAAATAAACTAAATTCATCGCAACTCATCTCATCTTCAAATTTAAATAGAACTTAGAACTAGGAACTTTGCCACTTCATCTTTTCTTTAAATAGTCTATATATATATATATATATATTTTCCTCTAATCTATTTTAAATTAATTGTTGATTTAGAGCACGTTTAAATTCTGAGATGAGATGAATTATAAATAATAATAAAATAAATGATTGAAATGAGTTAAAATTTAAAATTTATGATTTAGATAAGTTAAAAATACGAAATAAATTATAAATAATAAAATCTAATTTTAAAAACAAACCAAGCTTCTAAAGGAACAACGGCCAAGATTGGATCTCGAGACAATATATGAATAAACTTGAACAAAAAAAAGTCGAGTAACTGACGGTATATCAAAAGTCAACGTTAGTCCATCACTCCACACAAAGCCCTCGAACAAAAATTAAAAAACAAAACAAAAAATTCAAAAAGGTAAAGAATGACACTTATTTGATTTATTTAAAAACTAAAAAATTTACAAAGATGGTCTATGCTAGTAATAGAAATTTTGTTTTGTTTTGTAAGTCCGAGTTTGGAGCTCATCTGAGCTCCAACTCCGATTCTGACTAGTAAGGTCGAAGTTACTTTAATTCTAACTTTGAGGTTTGGAAAACTTCGACTTTGACAGAGTCGGAGCCTTGTTAAAATCTAGTCGAAATCGGAATTTCAAAATTTTTGTACACCCCTAGTAGGAAAGCCAAGATACTTACCATAGTCACATATAACAACTCTTGCTTCATGTAAAATTTCTCTGTGTGAGGACACTTGTGTTAAAACTGAATAGTAGAGAAGTTTTCCTTTGCCTATTGAGGACTTAACCAGAAGGGTCTTCATACAACTTCAATATATCATGGATTGTCTTTCACTTTTCTTTATTGGTTTTACTGAAAATCACACGATCATCTACAAATAGTAAATGAGTGATTTTAGTTCCTCCTCCTATAGCAAAAATACCATACATTTTTCCATTAGACTCAGTTGTACTCAATAGTGAGCTTAGGCCTTCTGCACATAAGATGAATGAATAAGGAGACAAAAGGTTTTCTTGCCTCAAACTTCTTGTTAGTATAAAGCTTTCGCCTAGCTTTCCATTTACAGTAACTGAATATATAACTTATTCCACACACTTCATAATAAATTGAATCCATTTCTCATTGAATCCTATCCTTCCCATCATTGACTTCAAGAATCGCCACTCAATCTTGACATATGTCTTTAACATATCAAGTTTCGGTATCATGCTTCCATTGCTTTCTTTTTGTCTTGCCTTTATAGAAATTAGGGGCTCATATTCCATTATTGCATTGTCAATTATAAATCTCCATGATACAAAAGCACTTTAAAAACTAGAAATGATGTGAGGTAATATGTTCTTAAGCCTATTAGTTAAGGCCTTAGCAATATGTTTGTATAAGATAAAGGGGTGCAGCTAGTCCGGTTCTAAAGAATTGATACTGCATCGGTTAGATTCCCAAATTAATACTTTTAATTTTATTGATTTCGGTCCAATATGATCCTTTTTTTTGGGATATTATATAGTATATATATATATATAATATAGTACATATATTATAGTATATAATAAATTAGTGATACTATATTGTAATATATTATAATTATATATATAATAGAATATAATGATAATATATAGTTATTTATATAGGATTTAAATTTTAATATTATATTAATTAGTAATTTATCATATAATATAAGGTTATTCTATACATAATTATATATTATATAAAAATATTATATAGAAAATAGAAGATAGTTTTTACAATATAAAGAATTAATATATATATATATATATATACAAACACCGGTCTGATCCAGTGTTAGAAAAAGAAAAAATAGAACCAAACTGATTTGAACCGATTTTGAAAAAAATGGAACTAGTATCAAATTGAGTCGAACCTAGTACCTAACCAAACCTACCTAGTCGGTCTGATTTACCAGTTAACCCTTTTTTTTCACTAGGCCTTAAACAAGATATTACATAAAGAGATAAGTATAAAATCATTTACAGAGAATGGGACCCAAATCTTAGGAGCCAAAACAATATTTGTATGATTTAAATTACTAGGCATGCCTCTCCCATGGAGGAGCTCTAACACTGCCACACAAATCTTTGACCCCACTACACTCCAGTGTTGTTGGTAAAATTTTTCTTCAAATTCATCTAATCCTAGAGATTTGAAAGGGCCCATTTGTTGAATGTTTCAAATATTTCTACATGAGTGAAAGGAGCCCCCAAATCTGCATTAATATCCCATGTCACCCTTCTACCAATGCTTTGGATACTTTCTTCAGTTACTACTACTTTTGGTTTTGATGCTGTATAAATGTGCTGAAAATGGTTCTAGAAAGCTTGTTCAATTATAAACTCTACACTCCTAATATTCTCATCAGAAACCTTATATCTTTTTATAAAGTTGTGTTTTCTCCTCTGTGTAGCACATATGTGGAAAAAACGAGTATTCCTATCTCCTTGTTGATACCAATGCCTTTTCACCTTTTGCCTCCACTTTAGGTCCTCTTTATGGAGCAATACCCCCACTTTTCATTGTAAATTCAATATTTTTGCTATGTTTGGTTGCTCTCATGATCTTGCAATTGTTTAAGCAATTGAGATTTCTCTTTAATGATCTTGTCATTGTCTATTTTAGAATTTCTGCTCCACCTTGATAAAGCTAATTTGCTTTGTTTGAGCCTTTCTTGCACCACCTTTAAAGACTCTCCTCTTGTTCCCACCTTCATCCACACTTCCTTTACTATCTCCTTGCATTCTTCTTCAAAACCCCATGCAACTTCATATTAAAAGGACTTATTTGTCCTTTTTTTTGTAGTCCTGTTGCCAATTGAAAAAATAACAAGGGTCTGTGGTTAGAATTCTAGCCACTAGAGCTTCCATCTTTATTGAGTTAAAATAATTTAACCAGCCCCTATCCAATTTTTCCATTGTAAACGTATCATTATTCTGCCTACGGGTGTAAATCGATCCAATCCAAAGAGTGATGGACTGGAATTTTTGGTCCATCAGTTTTCTTAAACTACATGGAATTAGATTGAACATCAATAGAGATAAACCAAATAGGTAGCTAGCGGTCTAGTCTGGCCCAATTATTTTGTTATTTTGTTTCATCTTTTTTTTTTCAAATAAATTAATAAAAAATTATTTAAATTAATAAATTAAAACTAAATGAATTATTAATGTGGATTAAGTAACTAACTCATTAAAGAAATATTTTACTGTAATTATATTTATGACTGATAGTAACTTATTACTAATTAACTTAGACTTTATTCTTTAGTATGCATAATTATTAATAATGTCATACATTTTATATATGGTTAATGAATATCAAACAATTTTATTGTACATTAATTATTCATGTTTGCTTGCAATTTAGGTATTTTAAAAAAATTATTTAGCTATTTTAGTTAAGTGTAAATAGTAGAGTATGTATGAATGTATGATATATTATGACACAATTTATCAAATGATTTATGATTTATTATTAATTAATAGCATATATAATATTATATTTTATGAGGCCAATGATAATAAATTAGATGAAAATATTTAACATCATTAACTTATAATATAAGAATAATATATTAAATTATTAAAAATATTTTAAAAATATATATTGGAATTTGGTGATCCGGTTGGTCTAGTACAAGATTTATAGTCATCGAGACCGGACCAAAATTTTCCAATCCATAATTTGTGAGATGGAGACCAACTGGTCTCAACTTTGGTTTGGTTGATTTTTTCGATCCGGACATAATTCTTTACACCCCTAATTATGCCTGTTAGATCCATGCATATTTTGAGTATGTTCAACACAAATCAAATAGAGCGTCCTCCTTAAGGCACGCTTGAATTTATTCATCTAAGCTTCACTTCGAGGTCTACTTCCTTTATTTTCATTTTTTAATAGAATTTCATTAAAATCTCTACAGACAAACCAAGAAATGTGGTTCAGTGACTTTAATGATATCAAAATATCTCACGTTTCTTACCTTTTGGTAGACTTCGAGTGTCTATAAAAACTGGTAAACCACCATTCTTTTGCATCCTGATTAGTCTTAATTCTTGCATTTGTGTAAAACCTAGATTAGTAGGATTTTATTGTCAATCCTATTTCTAGTTTTCAAAACAAAACCAAGCCCTCACTCCTTCCCACAGAATCCACCACTAGACAATTCTCAAACTTTAACTTCTTTTTCAAAAACTCCTATCTATATGTATTGGACTTAATATCTATTAAGAAAAGTAAGTCAAGTTTCTTCTCTTTCACTATACAATGAAGGTCATGAGTTGCATGGAGGTTACTTTCGACAGTTTCAACTTAGGGTTTTCATTACTCCTGGCGACGCTACTCAGCAACCATGCACCGCCAAGTCAGTATTTGTAACATTGCAATCCCCATCTACATTATCACTCATTCTTTTTCTACCTTCCTCACCCTCATAAGTACTTTTTTATCCATTAGATCCTTCTTAGATAAATTCAAACTATCATTATCAGTAATCATACCGTTTCCCCTTACACATTTCTTCTATCTTCCTTTGTTCTTGTGAAACTTACTTCCACTATAAGGGACCTGTAATAATAGGCAGTTCAATCTTGTTCTCTATATGGGATAGGCTCGAGTGGCTATCCAACCCAATATTTTCTCTCTTTTTGTCTTGCTTTTCCATATACTAATCTAGAATTAGGCCTAACCCCTCACCTCCTCTCTCTTCCATTTTTTCAAAATCAGTTATTTCCTTCCTTCCCTCAGATTCTCCAACCATACTCTCCTTATGTTTCTCCTTATTTATCAGTTCAAAATTTTCATATTGATTTGGTTCCTTAAATTTGCCTTCCTAGCTTCCCATTTTTGTTTTCAATTCCACCCACTCCTCTAAATTCTTCATCAACCTTTCGAGCTCTCCATGTATGATCTTCTCAACTCTACCATTTCCAAATGAGTCATTAAAACTTCATATTTAAAAAGTAAAATTTTTCATCATTGTAGTTTTGTCTCAACCACATGGATTTAGCACGTAGCCAAGTTCCAAACTGTTTAGTTTGTTAGAATATACTTTTTTTCACATTTGAAAAAAAAATTAATTTTTTTGAATTTTTTTCTATGTTTAGAAAAGTAGTAATATTAGATGAGAAATTTCAATAATACAAAAGAAAAAATTTTGTTTGTGATAATTAGATATTAATAATATAAGATAAGAATTACAATCCAAATGAGACCTTCCTTGTGCATAAAGGTCGGGTGGTGTACATAACTTTTAACTTCCCTATTGTTGAAGTATGTGACTCATATTTGATGAGTATATAGCGATAAGTGCAGATGATAGAGCGAGCAGGCCAGCGACTAGGGTTATTAATTCTGTATGGGGGTATTTTTGTAAATTTTTTTAAGTACGTTTGTACAACTAGAGTTAGTATAAATACATATGATGTAACCCTACTTTGGATGATATTGAAATTATCGTCGCTTGCTCCTCTAGATGTAGGCACATTGCTGAACTACATAAATTTCTATGTGATTAATTCCATATTATTTATAATAATTGATGCACGATCACAACAACTAGTATCAAGAGCTCAGATTACGATGTTTGGAATTTCATCTGTGAAATTCGATATGATCAAATTCGATGGATATAATAATTTTGGATTATGTCAGAGGAAGATTAAAGATTTGTTAGTACAACAAGACATGTTGAAGGCATTAAGTAGAAAGCAACTGGAAGGCATGGACAAGACATTTTAGAAGGAACTGGAAGTTAAGGTTGTGGCGATTATTAGGCTTTGTCTGGTTGATAATGTGATGTATCACGTCATGGATGAGGAATCATCGGCAACAATTTGGTTGAAACTAGAAAGTTAATATATGTCCAAGTCGTTAATGAACAAGTTTTATCTTAAGCAGAAGATGTGCAATCTTAAGATGTTAGAGGGTTCGGACTTGAGTTAGTACATCAATGTGTTCAATCAGATCATCAACAATATGAAGTGAGTTGATGTGAAGTTCAACGATGAAGATAAGGCGTTGATGTTATTGAATTCTCTACTGGTTTTTCCCACATACGAGAATTTGGTTACGACTCTGATATGAGTGAAAGAAACCCTTGAGTTAAAGATGTCACAGGTGCCCTATTAGATTTTCATCAGCGGAATAAAGCCAATAATAAGACTTCACAAGATGAAGGGCTTGTGGTGAGAGGTAACAAAAAACGTGGAATAAGAAAGTCTCAGAATGGATTAGGTAACAACAAAGTCCGGTTTAAATTAAGGAAGGAGAAGGACATCACGTGTTATAAATGCAAAAAAAAAAGGCAAATTAAACGAGTCTGTCTAGAGAAAGAGATAGAAAATGCAGAGAATAAAGGGAGTTCATTAAAGTTTGCAAACGTAGTGAAAGAAAAAGATTTAAAGAGTGGTGACGAGGATATACTTTATGTTTTATCCAGTTCAGATCATCTGACAGATTTATAGATCATGAATTCAACATGCTCCTATCACATAACGGCTAACAAAAATTAGTTTGATACCTACATGTTAGTAAATTTTGGTTCTGTTCTGATAGGTAACGATGCATCCTGCAAAGTTGTTAGAATATGGAATATCATAATTAAAATGTTTGATGGTGTGGTTAAAATGTTGTGTGATGTTAGACATGTATTGGATTTATGGAAAAATCTTATTTCATTGGACATTTAAGATTGTAATGATTGTAGTTACAAGTCTGTAAGTGAAGTAATGAGAGTGAGTAAAGGTGTACTGACAATGATGAAAAGACAGAACTAGTAGGAAATATTTATAGACTGATAGGTACTATAGTTGTAGGTGGAGTTGTTGCTATAGTGTCTGAATCAGATAGTATAGTCTTGTGGCATATGCGGTTGGGTCATATGGGTGAGCGTGGAATGATGGAGTTTCATAAGAGAAATATATTGAAGGGTGTCAAGACGTGCAAACTTGATTTCTGTAAGTATTATTTCTTAAAAAACAGAACAAGATACAGTTCAGAACAGCCAACGTAATATCATGAGGAGGACATGTGTTTTGTAAATTTTATTGATGAATACTCGCGAAAAGTCTGGGTGTACTTCATATGGCATAAGTTAGAAACGTTTTCCATTTTCAAGTTTTGGAAAGCTGAAGTAGAGAACCAGATAGAGAGGAAAATTAAATGTCTCAGATCAGACAATGGTACTGAGTACATAGAATCGAAATTCCAAGAGTTGTGTGAATAGCATGGAATTAAGAGATACTTCACAGTTCACAAGACATCACAGCAAAACAGTGTAGCAAAAAGGATAAACAGAACGACAGTTGAGAGAGATCAGTGTCTCAAGCTGAATGTAGGGCTTACGAAGAACTTCTGGGCAGAGACAGTGAATATGACATATTTCTTGATTAATAGATCACTGATGACAGTACTAAATGAAAAAGTATCAGAGGTGGTGGGGCCAGACAATAAGGTAGACTACTCCGGCTTGGGAGTGTTTGGATGTCCAGCCTACATGAATGTTTCTAGTGAGAACATTTTGAAATGATTAATAGATCGCCGATGACAGCACTAGATGAGAAAGCATCAGAGGAGGTGTGGACAAGCAATGTGGTAAACTACTCTGGCTTAAGAGTGTTTAGATGTATAATTTACATGCATGTTTCTAGTGAGAACAGTTCGAAACTTGATGCAAAGTCTAGACAGTGTATTTTTTTTGAGATATCAATAAGGGGTAAAATTCTTCAAGCTATGGGATTTGAAAGCAAACAAGGTCAGCGTAGTCAAGGAGAAGAGAAACAAACGTCAGAAAATTGTAGTAATAATAAGCATGTGGTGCATGTGGAACTAGAGACCCATGATAGAAATGACAATATATAGATTTCAGGGAGTTCTAGCTCAAAGAGTTAGGATCATTACACTACAGCCACAAACAGGCCCAGAGGTACTATTAGGCCACCCACTAGGTATGATTTTGAAAATTTGGTTTCTTATGCACTTATTATTAGTAGTGGAGATCCTACTACTTTTCAAGAGGCAACACTCCGCTAAGAGAAAAATAGATGGATGGGTGCTATGGTGAAGGAAATGGAGTTTCTGCATAAGAACCAGACATGAGATTTGGTAGAACTTTTAGAAGGAAAAAGAGTGATAGGATACAAATAGGTGTATAAGAAGAAAGAAGCAGTATTAGAAAAAAAGAAATAAAAATTCAAGGCTCACCTAATAATAAAGGGTTACTCATAGAGGAAAGTGACTATGATGAGATATTTTTCCCTGTGGTTAGGCACATTTCTATTAGGACAGTGTTTGCTTTGATAGCACTTTCAGACGTGCAGTTGGAGAAGATGGATGTAAAGACAGCTTTCCTTCATATTGATTTAGAGGAGGAGATTTACATGGTAGAACTAGAGGGGTTCAGTCATCCCAGACATGAGCACTTAGTTTGTAAATTGAAGATATCACTTTATGGGCTGAAGCACCCTCCGAAGTAATGGTAAAAGCGATTTGAGTCTTACATGATCTGGATTGATTACAAGCGATGTAAGTATGATTATTGTATTTATGTGAAAAGCCTTGATGATGATTCGCTTATTTTCTGTTACTCTATGTGGATGATATGTTGATTGCTGTAAAAAGTATGAGTGAGGTCAACAAGTTGAAGACTTTGTTGAGCAAAGAATTTGACATGAAAGATTTGGGTGCGGCCAAGAAAATTCTTGGGATGGAGATTTTTAGTGATAGAGTTTCCAGAAGATTATAGCTACCTCAGCATAGCTATGTTGAGAAGGTGTTAGACAAGTTCAGCATGGGTAATGCAAAACCAATGACTATACCGTTGGTGCATCACTTCAAAATGCTTACCGCATAGTGCTCGAAGATAGATGATGAGGTTTAAGACATGTTAAAGGTTTCATATGTAAGTACAGTGGAGTGTTTGATGTATGCTATAGTTTGCACAAGACTATATTTGGCACATACTGTCAGTATGGTGAGCAAGTTTCTATCAAATCTGAGTCAATATCATTGGGATGCAGTCAAGTGGATTTTCAGATACTTGAAAGGTATTACATATTATGGTATCATGTTCAGCAGATAGCAGAGTGATCATTTAGTTGTAGAATATGTGTATGCAGACTATGTAAGGGACTTGAATGACAGGATGTCTACCACAGGATATGTATTCACTCTTGTGGGAGGCCCTATTTGCTAGAAATCTATGGTACATTCTCTAATTACACTATCTATTATTGAATTAGAGTATAAGGCAATGGTTGAAGCTCTTAAAGAAGCTTTGTGGCTTACAAGGTTAGTCAAGGAGCTGAGTGTCCAACGATGTGGAGTTCAGTTTCATTGTGATCGTTAAAGTGTCATTTATTTAGTAAAAAACCAGGTGTATCATGTGAGGACCAAGCACATAGATGTGAAGTTTCACAAGATCAAAGAGTTGGTTTCTTCTGGTGAACTACTACTTCAGAAAGTTCACACTTTTGAGAATGTAACAGATATGTTGATAAAGTCTGTTATTATAGATAAGTTCAAGCATTGCTTAAATTTGATTAATGTCTCCAATTGTTAAATGAGAGGCACCCTAACCTACTGTCTCAGGTGAGAGTTTTCAGTTATGCTTCGTTTTTCTCCTAAGGAGTGGATACTCACCGATATGGAGATTGTTGAAATATGTGGCTCATATCTTATGAGTATATAGTAACAAGTGACAGATGGCGAAGTGATGGTATCTATTTTGCGTGTTTTATTTTATTTGGAACGTTGAATATGTTGGAGGTGCTGGAGCAACATCTCCGCAATACGATACAGAGGTATTTTTGTAAATTCTCTTAAGTATGTCTATACAATTAGGGTTAGTATAAATACATATGATATAACCATACTTTAGATGATAATGAAATTACTGTCGTTCACTCATGTTGATGTAGGTACATTGTCGAATCACATAAATCTCTGTATGTGATTTTTCTCTTATTTTTTTGTTTGATTAATTTCGTATTATTCATCGTAATTGTTGCACAATCACAACTCATTATCTTGGAGAACTAGTTTCTACCTAACTATTAAATATTGTCAATTATATATGTTTGTACCATAAGAGTATTGGCATTGATTATATAAAAAATTATTCAAAATTTAATAAAAATACACGAAAAAGTCAAAAAAAAAAATCATGTATATTGGTAATAGTTTTCATAAAAAACTAAAAACTCAAACTTTAAACTACAATATTTTAACATCATCCTTTATATCTAAAGGATTACTATTCACAAATCAAACTAATTATTTAATTTATTTTATTCTTTTTATTTTTTTCCATCAAATATAAATAAATTTTTTTAATGAGTCTAATAAAAAATTATTTTAGATATTAATTTTTTAGTAATTTTTAATTTTTTTAAAAAAATTAATAGAATTAATATCAATACCCTAACACTTATCTCGTAAAAGGCAATTGAACAACTGCATGCGTGCGATTAAACCTCGAGAATTGATTTGACCAATATAATTTATTAGCCAGTACAACATTGTGGACTTACAGTTTAACACGTCTTTTAAATTTGATTAGTGGTACTATAATTAATTAATGTTTGCAGTAATTTAACAATATTATTAACGCAAGCACAAAGCACAATGACGATGTATGAATTCACAACTATTTTATTAAAATTCTACCATCTGTACGTGTAATTAATTATGCTATATATTACTAAAGGCCAGGGTGATGTTTGGTAGGACAATACTCTATCAAGGTTAAATATTGAAGTCTCGTCGATCGTTCCATTTCATGCAGATTCAAGGGCGTACTAGTTTATAGTTTCAAATCAATCAAATTATTTTGCAAAGCATAATATAAATGGTTTTAATATATATCTTCCAAATGTTGATCAGATCATGATTAGTAGATTCAATTATTATACTTTTCACATCATTGTACTTAAAAATATTCAACCTATCTCTGTATTATGTAATATATCATTTACTTAAAATAGATCTAATAAATTCTATATAGTCATATTAGTTTATAGGTTTTTTTCTGTATAACCTTTTTGTATTTATAACAGTTCTCTTATATCAATCATTGCACCATGCTAATTTCATATTGGTAGTACTAATGAAAAATGTGGACCTTGATTTTTATTGAATATAAACTTATTCGATAGATTTCAATGTTATTTATGATACAAGACATATATATGTGATCGATAATGCTAGATCAGTTTGATTTGATCAAATCAAATAAGATTCTCAAAATGTGAGATAATCTATATACTTTTTTCTATAATGTCAAATTATTAGTTTATGTTTTCCAAAATATTCCTTATAAATAGAAGATCATATATAGAAGGGATAATAGTAAGATTATGGATATAAATGTTTCATTAAATTATAAGGGTACCCATGTTAACGTCTGATCCCAACTAAACCAAAAAAAAAATATCACTAATTATTAGGAATCTTGAAAATACCCAGAATCAAACCTATTATTGCAGCCTAAATAACTATAATCCAATTAAGAAAACCATAATAGAAAAATGGATTCCGATATATAATTTAAAAAGGGTTTAATAGATATATTAATTAAAAATTAATAAAAATGTTACGAGGACTATAATTAAATATATATGGGGACAAAGCATCCCCGACCTATCCTAGTATTTAATACATAAAAACTATAATGAAAACCCCAAAATAAATATATATGTTAAATTCTGATAGGGCATATTCTCAGGGAATTATCTCTCCCACTGTCGCTTTGATTCCCGCTCAACGACCTAGCTAGGCTTACAGTACAAGACAGATGGATATGCCAACAACCAAGTAGATCTATACACACTAAAAAAAAATTGATATTTATAATATTTTAATTATAATTAAAATAATTATTTACGATAAAAATAAACTATTTTGATTATAAATAATTATTTTGATAATAATTAAGTGTCACAAATATTTATAATGTAATTAAAAAATACAATATTAAAGTACTGTTGTGCATATATATATGCATGTTTTAGTGTTGAAATGATTCTTTTTTAGTAATTGTATATTACATCATCAAGAATGGAATGGTACTGTTAATCAACAAGCCATTTATAATGAGAAACAAAGAAAGATCAAAAGGTAATGATCAGATCCATATGTAAGTTGCTATAAGAAAAACGATTATATATATATATATATGTATATATATGTGTGTGTGTCATGTACTGTATGAATATGGTTATTAATTTTTAATTTGTGACCAAGAACTGCGACGTTTATAACGCATGTTTGTGGCGTTTAATTAGAAAGTGCCACAAATAATCACTTTATGCAACTCAGTTGGAAAAATGACGCAAAATTGCAACTGCGACATTTAAGTGGCGTCTAAACACCTTGAAAACACTGATTTTAAACTTTATTTGCATCGTTTTAAGTGACTTTTTGCGACTAAATAAAGCGCAGCAATCCTTAGAAATAATGCAGTACTATATATATTTGAAACTACGTACTATATCTATAAGTTCTACCAATAAACCTAACTAAATCCTATGTTTTAAAGTTTACGGAAGTTCGTGAAGTAATCATTCTGCATCCTACTCAAGTACTTGATGGCGCGGCTCGTGACAAGAGCTGACAAAACATTCAAAACATAATTAATGATCTTAGGATTTTAATCAATTCGATGCAAACCCAAAAGGATAATACGACTTCTTATATCCATTTGGTTAGCTTTTGTTTTAATTTGTTTTTTTGTTTTGGGTAAGGTCAACTTGTTTTTGGAATAATTTAAAAAAAAAAAAAACTGTTACAGTACTTAATTATGAAAAACACTATAAAATTAAAACTAGAAATTGTATTTATATCATAATACATTAGCTCATCTACTTTAAGTCATATCAATTAATGAACTTATAATTTTTTTTGTAGTTTAAACATTTCTCAACTCTTGATCTTATCCACGCGGTATATGTAAGCCGATGCCACGTGTCTGAAAAGCTTTTTTTTTTTTTTGGCATGGTTAAATATCCAAATGATGAACATGAGAAAAGCGAAATCCGAATAAGTACGTTATGTTAAGGTTAAAACCAAACAGACAAATTAACGTGTGGTAATTGGCAGTTAATGGTTAGAAAATGTTAGTATGTACTGTACGTTCATTTATTTTGCCATCTTGTTTTGAAATTTTATATATTTTAGTTTTTTTATTTAATAATTAAAAAATTAATTATTAATGTATTGATATTTTTTATATATTTTTTAAAAATATTTTAAAATAATAAATTAGAAACGAGAATAAAAATAAATAAAAAATAAAAAATCAACTAGCGATAAAATGAGCGCGCGCTCGGATGGTTATATCCTTTTAAAGCCATCGCACATTTTTGTCCTGCATGCACTACTACAAACTTTTACGAGAACTGGAGATCAAGGTAATTCAAAGAACAATTTGAATTACCTTGATGATGATGGAACGAAGAACAATCTGAACATATAAAACCCACAGAATTAATTGAAAAAAAAAAGAGCTGAATTTAAATAAACAAGCTGTCAGAGTCCGAAGATTTCCAGATAGAGGCTGACAGCAAACGCCGAGATTTCCACCCTAAAGCGATTTTATTATTTGCTAATTCCTCCACCCTATACCCGTCATTGAAGAGTCCCAGCAAAAGCTTCGCTTGACAGTGATTAGCAAAGCTTATGGGTACAGCCTTGAGTCCACTCGTAGCCAACCACTCCCCCGAAGAGCCACCGGAATTGCCGTCGTCGTCCCCTCGAGCACGGTAGATCCGAGCTAATGACCCGGAAATGCGGGGCCCCAAGAAGACTCGCTCCACCAAAGCTCGGGTCCGACTGTGCATGGGGAAACCGGCCTCGAGCGAGTCGTACAAGGCGGAGTAGTGGTGGAGAGTGTCCAAAAATCTGCTCACGAATCCTCCTTCATCAATGGGTCCGACCTCCTCTTCCACCATCGTCAGTATCCTCGGGGTGAGAGTCTTGGCTCCTGATAAAAATGAAGAAACGGAGTCCGGTGATCGGTGGTTGAAGTGGGGGAGGTGCAGCATGCAGTTGATTACCAAAGCCTCGCCTCTCACTAACTTAAGAGCCGACGGTCGGAACGTCTCGTCGGAGTCCAACCTACACTGGTGAAACGAGAAAGGTTGACCGATCGACGCCGCGAAGGCGATCAAACGGCGACCGGTCTCCTGGATGGTCCCGATCGATCGTCGACCGCTGCCGGATCCACCCCTCGTAATCGCGGTGATCCTGAGGTGTGGGGCGGGGGGGCCGTCCTTTCTGGAAACCAATGCTTGCATGAGAGAGGCCCATTGGATTCCTTCCATGATGTCGTAGTCGACGATGTGTACTCGCCGGTCGTGGGACACCGCCTCAAGAATGGCTTGGTTTGCCGTGAAGTGGCCGAACTTAACGTAGGGTGACATATCCTGCAGCAGCTGGAAAGCGGCGATGACGTCGGCCTGATGGTGCTGTTCATCGCGCTGTGGTCCAATGCCGATCAGGTTCTTGGGATGGACACCGTCGCCGGTGCCTTCGAGCAAGCACTGCAGGGCCTCTGTGAAATGCGCCGCTAATCTTTCCATGTTGGTTCCATCTGTGGGAGAGACCAACTCTTTGAGCCGAACCAATATCACACGGGCCAGATCCCGGCTTTTGTTAACGCCGGTCAGAGCCTCCGCCGCCGCAATCAGGAGGTGGACTAGCCTTAGACCCTTGGAATCGTCGTTGTTAGTTTCATCATCCAGTACGGCCATCATGTCCGCAGATTCTTCTGAGTTGGACGAACCTCCTTCGACAACGTCAACCTCGCTCGGAAACAGGCAGTTAAAACTCCATCCACCATCGTTCGTCATCGATTTGATGAGGTCCTTGAATTCGTCGTGCCCTGTAAGAGCCTCCCAATCATCAATAGGAGGCCAGTTTTGCCGGTTAAAACCATAGTCATAATGTTCAGTAGGGATGGTGGTAGTCGTTGTGTTGTTGCTATAAACTGAACAGTCGAATCCAAGGGTGTCGTCCATGGCCATAGCCATAGCTATTGCTGAGCTGACCAATCTACACAGTACAAGCTAGAGAGAAGTACTGTGTCTCGGCTGGTTTGAGACGTGTGGAAGATGCAGATTTAAAAGGGTTTGGAGAGAGAAAGAGAGGAAGGAGATGAAGCAAGAGACAGCTAAGGTTTGCAACTTGCTGATGCCGAAGTTGCAACTGATCGGTAATATTTTCTTTCTAATTAAAATGAATAGAGGTAATTTTCAAGCATCAGCTGATGAGAGAGACAGATAGAAGTTGCGTTGGGTTTTATATACATATATATATATATATATATATTATATGCAGCAGTTCCCTGCGTCTTAATCAGATTTCATTTTATATGTAGACAGACTTTAATTAATTTGGTGCCACTGCCCGGTCCTCACAATATTATAAGATATTTTTAAACTCAATCCAATGTCCTTTTGCGTTTTCTACGGCCACCTCTACGCTCGTTATTTTAACTAGCTAGGGACTGTGCCACAAATTTGCTAGCTCTACTTGCATGCACCCTAACAACCAGCTTCAAAGCTGCTAATAAATTTATATGGAGAATGATGTATTTATGAGTCATGGAAGCTAGCTAGTAGTCAGTACTGCAGCCAGCTGCATTGAAAAGTTGGAGCTTAGGCGCCATTTGGAACTTGGACTGAAATGCGGTGATAGTTCAGTCTAATTAGTTACAAATAGTTTTTTCATAGAAATTAATTAATTATAAAAATTTATTTTTCTTGTAAAATTATGATTACATACGAATAAGAGATTACCTCAAATTGCTCCTTTTAGTAACAAAGCTTTTATATTCCAGCAAATAAAGAAGTACTTACTTTTGGGTAGAAATCATCGAAGGAAAGTGAAAGGAAAGCTCAGTTGAGAAAAAGGACTTTTAGATACTTCTACAGATGAAATAATGGTCTACTCACATCGCTGTTTTGGAGATCTAAAAACGTCGTACACATTAAAATTGTGTTTCAATGTTTGGAAAGTGTTAAGAACAGTTTGAATAAATATTGAAGTAGGTATATGAGTCTCATTAAAAGTAGTTTGAATTATTTAGATATATGAAGTATGTTAAATGTTGACTTTTAGAGAAATGAAAATTAGTAGCTACATACTAACCGTTTGAAGTGAAAAAAAAAAATAATAATAAAAAATTAATATGAGGAGGGTGTACAGATGTGCAGCAAACACAATAATTGATGCCAAGCACCCCTTAAATTTTGATTGATTTGATTATTAATAATGATGAATTATTTATATTTTGTAGTGACAAAAAGAATTATTATTAGAAATAATTTCTAAAATATTTAGAAATAATTTTGCACAATTTTTTTAAAAGAATTTTTTTAAAATTGAAATTGACAAAAATTAATCTTTAATTATTTTTTAAATTCACAGGCATCTTTTTTGTTGACTTTAAAATTTATTTAATTCAATTTATTTATAATTATAATAAAAATTAAAAATGAACTTTATTGATAAAAGAGGACATACTATACGAGTGAGAGGTGGAAGAAAATTTGTATAAATTATTTAATACATTTACATTGTATAAATTATTTAATACGTTCACATTATATTTTCACACAAACTGAAGACTGTTTGAAGACATTTTGTGCTTGGATGTAAAAGTTTCCATTCATATGTATACTCTTAGATTTGGTTTGTTTTAAAAGATGAAATAAAAGTTAAAAAATAAATAAAATATTATTATAATATATATTTTTTAATATTAATTTTTTAAAAAATTAAAAAAAAAATATTTTGAAATTGTAAAAATTAAAATTTTTTATTATATTTTATATGAAAATTTAAAAAAATAATATGATAAAGTTAAAATTTAATCTTTATAAACAAGTCAGACCTTAAAAAGACTTTAAAAAAAAAATCTTTATCAGCCAAACCTATTCTAATCCTTTCTCTGTAAACTCTTTACGATGCCGTTCTACAAAAAGAGTTAAAAAAATGTTCTTTGACTGTTCTGACGGCCTGATAACCATGTCAGCAACTCCTGCGCCATTGGAGTACGGCCGTCCTCACCGGTTAACCGTAGCTCCTTCATCTGTCATCACGCAGTAAAATTCGCTTTCACTCACTTTTCCATTAGATTAAGAATGTGGACTTACCTACGTACTGTATATGGTTGGATTGCATCCTGCCATCAAGGCTTAGTTAGGGAGGGTCCACCATCAAAAAGGAGATGATTGTACGTTATCCAATCAAACTGCTGCTAAAATAATAATTCGATTTTAAATACGAAAATATTAGAATTGATGGATGAGTTTTCGGCTTATGCGAAGAGCTCCATGCATGCTTTAAATTTTAATTGTTACTGAAAGGTATATGTGTTTTTTGGTGAAAGGTGTTCACATTAATAAGTCAAGTGGCTTTTGGCCAAAGTCGTGTAAGTACGTGTTTCTTTCGATTGACTCATTATTAGTACTGTTTTAATGGCCGTATCATGATAAATTGCTATGATTACTACTATTTTGACAGAAATTGTTGGGAAAACCGGCCGACAAACGAACAGTAAATACGGAGCCGCGCAGCGGACGCAACCAAGAGAAATGAAACTGAAGACGGAGAACAGAAATGGACACCAGATATGAAGTGGTTCAGCTCAAACTGAGCCTACATCCACTGTTGGGTCGGTCTAAATCACTATAATAAACAAAGATGGAGTACAATTCTGGGAGGTTACGAAGCTCTCTCTCTCAAGACTCTCAAACCCTTTACAAGTAGGCTCTCTCTGATCTACAAACTCAAACAAGGAGAAAAATGGGAGACGGAACGCCTGTGTTCGTAATCTCGCTCGAGCGAGCCCTTCTCGCTCGAGCGAAATCGCCTTCACTCCACAGCTCTCTGCTTCCGCGCTCTTCTTGCACAAATGGCCCTCGATCCTTATATAGGCTGATTCTCGCTCGAGCGAGATATTCTCGCTCGAGCGAGATACTATTCCAGACTGCGCTAAACCTAGTTCCTGGAAGCGATGCAACCCTAGATTGATTCTCGCTCGAGCGAGAGGTCGAGCGAGAGTCGAGCGAAGTCTCTGCCTGGATCCAAAAAATCTCCATTTGATGTCTCGCTCGAGCGACTGTCGAGCGAGGGTCGAGCGAACTTACGGGTTGAAAACTCCAAGTGCAAACTGATGTGCTTCATTCAAGCCACATCTCAACAAATCTCCACCTTAGCTTGAATAAGCCCCACAAAGTGATTATGAACAAAAGACCCACAAATCCTTCAACTACGGAAGGAATACCCAACACGAAATACGAAGTCTATCTTTGAAGAACTCACTTTCCACACAAAAGTCTTCAACACCATAGACGACATCTGAAGATTCACTATCTTCACACAAACGGCAATGCACCACAATACAGACTGCTTACTTGAACAAACGGCTTCTGAATACAAATGAAGACAACCAAATATTCTTCAGCCAAAGTAAGAATCAACAAAAAACCTGCATGAGCATACACAAAAGGTGACCAACTGCCCCCTTTATCTACCAGCTGTAGACCTGCTCTCACTGTGCACCAATGCCAATCAACTATGAAGCTCTCTGCAACTCCACCTTCTTGCTATAACTCTCTCTCCTTTCTGTGGAAACAAAAGAAAAGAAAATTCACCAAATAGCAAGATGCGTTGTCCGCTTCACTGACGATCTGTAGACAAGCCTGGCAAACCAAAAGCAAACTGTAGACTCTGTCACTCAAAGCCTACCTCATTCCATTCAGTTACTCCGTGGAGTGAAACAAAACTGCATGGTCTGAGTAACGCTCTACCTTCTTGTCTGTAGATCACTGTCTTCTCCAAAAGTGTTTGAACACCAAACACGTCACAAAGAAACAGATAGACAAAACCAAACTTCCAATGATCATAAAACAAATATGAGTTTAATACAAAACAAGACTTTACACAAGATGTATCCTGATCAGAAATACTGCAGGAACCCTGATTCTACACTGCTTCCTAAGAATACAATGCAAACAAAAAACCAAGATTACTGTCTTCTGATCACACCAAGCAAAAGCTGCTGACTCATAAATGACCATCCTGTCTGGCTTATCCGCACGTGACACATGCGAATGAATATCTGAATCTGGAGCATGTGAGGATACTCCACCTGTCACCACACTGCCCTCAAGGAAGTAGAGACTAACTGTCATCTTCTTCACTGTCATCACTACTAGAGGAACTTTCCTCTTCCTCCACATTTTTCAATTGAGGACACTCACTTCTGTAATGACCCAAATTATGGCAGTGGTAACACTTCACTTTTCTCTTGTTAGATCTGGAGCTACTGGAACTGGAACTACCTCTATTCTTCCCTGAACATCCTTCTCCGGATCTATCACCAGAGGAACATTTCATAAACAAACCCTCGGCTTGATTGTTCATGCCTAAACCCCCAAATTTTGTTCTCAATTCCTTAGAATTCAAAGCAGACTTGACATCTACTAAGGAGATTGTATCTCTACCATACAACATTGAGTTTACAAAATTATCAAACGAAATAGGCAATGAACACAAAACAATTAAGGCTTGATCTTCCTCATCAATCTTAATGTCTATGTTCCTCAGATCCATAATAATCTTATTAAATTCATCTAGATGTGCAGAAATAGAAGTACCTTCCTCCATTTTGAGAGTATATAACCGTTGTTTCAAAAACAACCGGTTAGTGAGAGATTTCTTCAAGTACAAGCTCTCCAGCTTGTTCCACAGACCAACCGCGGTCTCCTCCTCTGCAACTTCCCTCAAAACTTCATCTGATAGTGATAGTAGAATAGTACTGTGAGCCAATTCTTCCTCATTCCTTGACGATGCAGGAGACTCACCAGTCACTCCTTCTACAACCTTGAACAGACCCTGCTGACACAACAAAGCCTTCATCCTCAAGCGCCATAAACTGAAACTATTCTGACCGTCAAATTTCTCTACTCCAAAATTTACTGAGGCCATCCCTTAACGCTCTGATACCAGTTTGTTGGGAAAACCGGCCGACAAACGAACAGCAAATACGGAGCCGCGCAGCGGACGCAACCAAGAGAAATGAAACTGAAGACGGAGAACAGAAATGGACACCAGATATGAAGTGGTTCAGCTCAAACTGAGCCTACATCCACTGTTGGGTCGGTCTAAATCACTATAATAAACAAAGATGGAGTACACTTCTGGGAGGTTACGAAGCTCTCTCTCTCAAGACTCTCAAACCCTTTACAAGTAGGCTCTCTCTGATCTACAAACTCAAACAAGGAGAAAAATGGGAGACGGAACGCCTGTGTTCGTAATCTCGCTCGAGCGAGCCAATCTCGCTCGAGCGAGCCCTTCTCGCTCGAGCGAAATCGCCTTCACTCCACAGCTCTCTGCTTCCGCGCTCTTCTTGCACAAATGGCCCTCGATCCTTATATAGGCTGATTCTCGCTCGAGCGAGATATTCTCGCTCGAGCGAGATACTATTCCAGACTGCGCTAAACCTAGTTCCTGGAAGCGATGCAACCCTAGATTGATTCTCGCTCGAGCGAGAGGTCGAGCGAGAGTCGAGCGAAGTCTCTGCCTGGATCCAAAAAATCTCCATTTGATGTCTCGCTCAAGCGACTGTCGAGCGAGGGTCGAGCGAACTTACGGGTTGAAAACTCCAAGTGCAAACTGATGTGCTTCATTCAAGCCACATCTCAACAGAAATGCATTTCATAAATAATATAAGGTCATCCATGATCAATATTACAATTAATTTGAGAATAAGGATGAGACACGCGGCACGCCAATATCTAGCATGTCAGACGTTTCAATTGAAAAAAAAAAAACTTTTATAATATATTTGAGGATTATGCGTATAATTACTATAAAAAATTTGAATATCTATAACTAATTATTTTTTTATTAATATAATTATTTATTACAAAAATTGACAAAAAATAATGATTTTGTAGAAAATAGTTAATCACAAATATTTAATTTTCTTGTAATAAATAAAGTAAATAATTTATTTTAGATATCATATTTTATTAATATTTTTAACTTTTGCGTATCATATATTTACAACAAGCAGAAAGAGAGAATGCGATTAAAACAACAAGAATAGCACCAAGAAGAGTTTAAGAGAGAAATACAACTCTAAATACTGATGCTTATATAATAATTTAGGCCTCCAAATAACTGATTTACATTATACATATTTTATAATAACTTTTGTAATCTGAACACTATTATTTTATTTCTATAATTTGCACTTATGAGACTATATTTATATTGATTGAACAAATTATCACTATAAAGAACAGATATTTGTGATTAATTAATTACAACTATTATGATTATTTGTAATAAAAATAATATTATTTTGTTTACAAGTAATTATGTTGGTGGTAATTAATTGATCATAAATATTCTTATTTTTTGTAGTGTATATTATATTTTTTAAGGTATTATGTATTTGTATTTGGTTTTTTATTATTGGATAAAATCAAATTTCTACTGTTCGAATGACTTACCGGTTTTGAAAATAGTCAATCAAATCATTTGAATGGTTACACATAACATTCGAATAATCTATAATTGGTGTTCAAACATCAATCAAATACTGTTCAAGTCTGACTAGCCACGAAGTTTATATATACTATAAATTTATAAATCCACGAAATTAAAAAAAAAAAAAAAGAATACATAAAAATTTATGTACAATCATTTTTATGTACAATCATTTTTATAATTATTTTTAATCTATAAAATTAATTTACAATCATTTTTACGCATTAATTCTTTGTGCAATCTACTAATATAATTCATTGCATCATTTTTTTAATATAAAATAATTATTTTAGCCAATTATATCAATAAATTATATAAAGAGTATGCAAAATGATCCTTTATAGACATTAATGATCCTTTGTACCCACTACAAGAAAATTAACTTATCGTGATATTTCTATAGCAATCAAATAGGTAGTTGTGACATTTTTATATCTCAAATAATCTATTTAATTGTTATAAAAATGTTACAACAGTCCAATTTTCTTGTAGTGATCCCATAGTCATAGATTGAGATGGTAACTAGCTAGGTAGGTACTTCGAATTTGGTCACGGTTCAATCCAATGACGTGTTGGAAGATTAAGATTCTCTATATTAATTATCTTTATTGAACATTTTTAACAATTAGGAGAGATCAATTAACAAATTGATGAATATGGGAGCCTCGCAGTACTGTTATTAAATATTAATGTCCTCTAGAGTATACTACTAATAAATTACAGGATTTAAAATGTTATATAAATAGTATTTGCGTCTTTCCTATTTGTAAAAGATGTTTGGTACAGATATTTCCAAAGGATGGCCGTCATCATCCCTTATGCTGGCATAACAAAGACAAGTACTCAACGGGGATCGGAGGCCGTTGAAAACTTGAAACTTCTACTAAAAACCAGCGTGGGAGTAGTAGTACTATTTATAAGAGGTGTCAAATTGCGAAATATTATTAATATGTTGACCTCTTTTCATGTTAATGCTGAATATATTTCAATATATATATATATAAAAGGTGGTTGTCAAATATAATACTATAAAAACAATCATGCATATTGCTATAGCCCTAGCTAGCTAGCTATTTCTAAATATGGTACTTAATTGTCTTCATATATGTTTAATTGACTAAGAAAGAGCTATTTTTTTGGAAGCATTATTTATTTGGGGAATTCTTATATGGGAGTAAAACAATGACTCTGCTAGCTAGCTTAATAAAGAAATTAAATGAAAATGTGGATATTATACAGATATATATATATATATATATATATATTAAATTAAGAGTTCTGCTATAGACAACTGAGATAGGAGAATTGTTGAGAAACCGGTTGATGTGTCAATTGATATATTATCATAAAAAAAAAAAGCAGACGAAAATAAAATTAGATGAAAACAAAAGATACAAAAAGAGAAAAAGTGTCTGAGAGAGAGTGTCGTCGCACGTTATGGGAGAATCAGATGAAGATAGCTTATACAAAAATAAAATGATTTTTCTCCATCTTCATGGGATGTAAAAATATGCAGAGAAAATGACAGTGCTAGTTCTTGCAAGAACTTCATCTCCGATGACCTTCTCAATTAAATTTTTATTTGGTTCAAATAAATAATCCATCTGAGGTTGAAAACAAAGGATTAAAATGTCAGGTTGATCAGTGAATGAAGAAGGCTCATGCCCCCCATTCTTTGCATTTAGGGTTTTTAGAGTCAAATAAAAGATTAAAAGGAAGCTCCACGGTTGCCAACAAAAATAAACTCATTTTTCAAATTTCATGTTAACATCTCTCCCAAATCTAATTCCATCATTTTTCTCAAATAGGTTTCTGTTATTACTATAGCCGATTGTCTCGAAATCCAAAGTGTTGTCTTGAACCTTGTCTTGAAATCGGAGAAGAAAGTCAACGGATTTATAGAAACAAAGGTGAAGAGGGAGAATAGAGAGAACCCAACTCAACCACACCCACCTCGATTGGGACTAAGATGTTTGCCCAGACCAAACATGCTTCCTAGGTGCAACAGTTATAGTCTTGAAAAATGGCAGGAGAAATGAAGAAATGGAGAAACAAAAGAACGACAATGGAAATGGGGGAAATGGGAGAAACGAGCTCATCAGCTCATGGAATGGAGGGAGGGAAGGGAAATAAAAATTTCAAATAAGATAGGGAAAACGAAATGGGGACGGAGACTGGAGAAGAAGTGGAAAATGAAAAAGAAAAAAAATAAACAAGGGCGTGCTGATTGTACGCTGATATTTTCTCGAGCGGTTGTATCTAACATTTTCCTAAATTAAACACCATATTATGAAAGGTTGTTGATTTTATTGTCTTTTTTCTCTTGTGATGGCCGATTTAGTTTTTGGAACTCTTTTGAGTAGTCATGATCATGACTGCAATGGTACTTTGGACATGCTATATATATTTATATATATATATTATGTTATAGAGGTTAAGCATTCCTTGGCATCTTCAAGATAATTAAAATTTAAAAGTAATTAAGAAGTGTAGCTCAATGACATCAACCTGAGATTGTTTGTCATTTATTGATCAACTTGTTGAGGCAAAACCTGGCTTCACTTTCTCTTCGATCCACAGTAACCCTAAGATTTGACCTCATTTGAATTAGAGAAAAATGAGTTTAGGTAAAAGTCAATAAATTAAATAAAATATTATTATTTTAAAATTAAAAAAAATTATTTATTATATTTTATGTAAAAATTAAAAAAAATATATTAATAATAAAATTGAGATGAGATGATCTAGATGAGGGATCCCATTTGTAAGAATTTTTTCATCAATAGTATGAGCACTTCTGATCTTGTAATCATTGCCAAATAAACCTTACAATATGGACGCTGAGACGTTCAACCGCCCCGCCCCCCGGCAAAATTGAACTACACCTTATGTATATATAGTAACTAAGTTGAGAGAGAGAGAGAGAGAGAGAGAGAGAGAGAGAGAGAGAGAGAGAGAATGGTGAGAGTTGGATTCGCATTTAGACCCAGAAATCTGCAGGTTAATTATCGGGCATGTGTTGTCTTGACTCTTCGGGTTAAGTCTGATCCATCCGGAATTAGACCAGTTGATCAAATTTATGTTTTGGCACAAAATTTAAACCAAAATCCCTCTCGAGTATTTGGTTTTTCACTTTGAATGCCACATCTTCTTTCAGATCCTTCAACACAGAAGATGTCATTTGTCCAATCCAGGAAAGTAACTTAAAAACAATATGGACTTTCAGGCACCTTTAACCTATTAAAACCATGAATATCAGAAATTTTGACTGCCAGTAAATGATCCTTGCTTTTGGTTCAAAGACACATGGATGGCCTTGGCCGATGCAATGGCAGAGTCTCCTCTCTTGACAATTTTCTCGAGCTCTCCAACCTTCTCTGACAGCAAACTCACATTTGAGTTGGTCGACTGGACCAGTTTGTTTGCAGTTTCCAGAGCAGAGCATAACTACAAAGAAAAAGTGGGGAAGGGTAGCAAAATTGTCAGAATTAAGAAATTTATTTATTTATATATTTCCTGAAGAATCCGCCTTACAAAATAGATTGGGGTTTTAGGACAAGACACTGTCTCCAGTTCAATTCGAACCAATATATGTTTTGCGTGAATTGTGTGAAAGGTGTGGTTGTGAAATGGTAAAGTATTTTATGTAAGAAAAAAAGAAACTAAAGCCAACATTGCAAGTGTCCTATTAATGAGTACTACAACACTGAAAAATTAAGAAGTGATTTTTAGGCAAAGGAAGGAACGAAAAGTTCAGACTTTATTGGTGATGACTTTGTGCAAGGACGACTTTGGGGCATTGTTCAGCTAGATAAACTGGGAATTCCTTATATTCGACATTGATGTATTTTTTATTGTGAGGAAAAGTTGTAAGCATGGTGGTTCCTCTACCTCAGTGAGAGTTCTTAATAATAAGAGGTTTGACCTTGCTTTTATTTTTATTTAAAAAAAAATGTCATAACTATTATCGGTCAAAACAGTTGAATTATCACCTTTAGAGTTAGAGCTGTCCATGAGTGGTCTGTACCAGAGAGAGCCTCATTCAAGTGGTTGTACTCTTCCTGAATCAAGATTAATAGAATTAGATGCTTCCTGCGTATATATATGAATACTGAAATGCAGATAAATCAAAATGGCAAGAAAAATAATTACTGGTAGATTTGAAACTCTTATCCATGGCAATTATAAAATTAACCTTACTTCAATGAGCTGTTGAGGACCATGTTAGATACAAATTGAAGAGCTTCACCTCTAAGTAATAGGAATGATGTGGATTGAGAAGCTTCTAATATTGCACGTGCCAAGTTTACTTTGTTTATTGATTGCTTTTGTTTTGTTGCATAGATTATTGTTGTCATTATCAAATAAGGCACAATCCATTGGGTGTGCTTAAGTAGGCATTGAATTGCTCAAGTGTTGGAACAGGTTAAACTCAAACGGATTATTAATAGGTTTGCGGGTTGGAACAAGTCATGTCGTGTCTTGTCATATAGTATTAAATAGTCTTAACAGATCATGTTGTGTCAATCCGTTATCTTAACGGGTTGTCTTATGATTGAAATTTTTTATACGAAACCCTTAATGGATCGTGTTCGTTTTGACCCTTTAAGCGTAATGTACATACTTTAACACGATACAAACACGATCCGTTGATACGTTTTGACACCCCTACCTAAGACAAGGGTGTGTGACACTCATCTTCTCAAGTCATTATTAATTACTCCAGGAGTACAGGCGCATGATACTCTCATCCTATTATAGAATGTGATGCCAATGAAAATTGAAGGAACTATAATTTTATGGCATATTGTAACAGGATGGGAGTACCATGTCATCCTTTTCTTTGTGAATACCTAATAATTTTCCCTTCTTTCCAAGTTGTTGGCTTGACTCCAATAACTTGTTAATGAGATGCTAGGACAAGACCGTCGTAGGTGGCATGGCTTAAGTCACATTTTTAGTTGGGATAGGTTCTGATACTATTTGCAACACCTTGATAGAAGGTCCATGCCATATAACCTATACTCCAAACTAGTCAATAACACAATTGGAGCTCCATTGAAACTATTATAAAGAACAAGAACTTCTCATTCCCAAATGATGTGTAATACACCACCTTTACACATCATATGAGGTATCATAGCACCACTTATAGATATCCCTAAAGCAATAGCAATCAGTTTCTTACTTGGTCATTCAAATATTCAAAAGAAAGGTTTCTTCACTGCTTTTTGAACACTTGGTCCTAAAGATCTTAAAATTTGGCCAAGCCATACCAGTGGTATCACCTAAAAGATTTAACCCTCTTCTTTTTTTTTTTTTTGAGAAGAGAACTTCGCCCATCCTAAAAGAGCCCAGAGCAAAAACTCTAGCACAAACCTAAGGTGTGCTATGCATGTGTTGACCAAAAGATAGAAAAACCATGAATGCTACTATACTTTGGTGTGACAGTGAGCAAAACAAGTGGAAGTAACTATCTTTGTTGAAAAATTTGGCAAGCCAAGTCAATCCATCGCTAGGATTTCAATCAGTTTTTTGGGAAGGTGTATATTGGTTGAAAGGGAAGCATCATTCTCTGCTGCCCCTCCTTTGATAGCACCCCCACCGACCTTCCCCGTGAGTTGGGGTGATATTAAAGAAGTATTACAGATACAAAATCTACCACTCAAGCCCCATGCCATACCAAGCATTAACGGCTACAACACATCAACCACAGCTGATGATAGCATGATTTTCTCCTAGATTATTGTGACCTTTTTATTATTTTTTATGTTTTTCCATCTATATTTATACCAATGTACAGAACATATTGGAAGAATGATTTCATTTTCAGTAATCAATTCAATATTCACCATGGTATAAGAGAATACCCATGTCATTTCTCTGTTTCTACTCTTGAAAAACAGAGCATAATTTTGCTGCCTTACGGTAGAAATCATGACTTCTCAATCTAATCACTCTTCTTCTTCCTCTTCTATCACCTCATCATCCAGTGATCATTCCAGCCCTTACTTTCTTCATCATGGCGACTGGGGGTGAAAACCAACAGTGTGGTTTCGTTTTGCTCCAAAACTGATGAGCAACTGACAAGTTTCTTACATAGTTAAAACTAGCCAAAACCAGCCAGTTAAGGGGGAGAAAACCAGCATGCTAGGTGTCGGCGTGATGCTGGTTGCTTCCTCGGTATCCAGTCGGTGGCGCAATGAGAGATAGTACAAAGAGAGTTCACTTCACAATGAGAGAGAAAGAGAGAGAATGATCGCATGTCGTGATGAGAGAGAGAGTCTGAGAGAAATGTGAATTGGGAGAAGAAAAAAGAGGGGGTATTAAACCCTAAATCCAAACGGCGTCGTTCCATTTAGTTTTTTTTTTCTGAATGGTAAGTGTAAAATGATGCCGTTTCACTTAAAGTGAAATGGCGTTGCTTTACCTTCGATATATAAATATATATATATCATATTGGCCAGTTTAGCGGACATCGGTTTCATCAATTTCCTACTATCGGCCGACCAGTTCTCTGCCGGTTTAGGCTGGTTCTGGACTCCAGCGGCCAGTTTCATTGGTTTTTGTACAGCCCTAATGGCAACAATCCTGGAGTTCTATTGGTTTCTCAACCACTTGTCGGCGATAACTATTCCACAGGGAGTATGACTTTAAGCGCCAAAAATAAGATAGGGTTTATTGATGGTACAATCTCCACACCTTTCAGCAACACTAATCCACTCTATGCACCATGGATTCGTTGCAATCATATAGTCCTCTCTTGGATTTTAAACTCTCTTTCTAATGGTCTTGCTGCCACTGTTATTTATATCGATCATGCTCATGACATATGGCTCGACCTCAAGGAATGCTTCTCACAAAGCAACGCTCCTCATATCTTTTCGATAAGTAAAAAAAAAAATATATATATATATATATATATATATGAGGACCGTTGCTTTGTGAGAAGCATTCCTTGAGGTCGAGCCATATGTCATGAGCATGATCGATATAAATAACAGTGGCAGCAAGATCATTAGAAAGAGAGTTTAAAATCCAAGAGAGGACCATATGATTGCAACGAATCCATGGTGCAACGCTCCTCATATCTTCCAACTCCAGAAAATGATTCCTCATTTAACAAGAATTAAACATCCGTGAGTACTTATTTCACCAAGCTAAAAGGCTATTGGGACAAGTTGCTAAATTACCATCCCTTATCCGAATACTCTTGTGGTGCTCTCCGGAAATTGGCGGAATACCAACAAGAAGACTATGTTATGCATTTTTTGATGGGTCTCAATGATTATTCATTCTAAATAATTGTCTTCTTCTCTAGATGCATACAACCACACAACTTTATATACAAGTTCCAATACATAATTCCTAACACTAAAAATTCTTAGAATGCAGGTTATAGGTGCAGAGAGAGAGCCATACCAAACCAATTACATTCACTGTTTTGAGACTCGAGAAAACTCGAGAAAACTTTAACAGCTCACTAACTATGCAAACCGCAAGAAAAATCGGTGGATTGGGCGATTTATGTTCTATTATTATAACTAAGTCCATAGAAACTATAGAATAAGTAGATAAATCCATTCTTAAATAAGATAATAAAAAAAAAAAAACCCCAGGCTACCCAAAACAGAGTAAAATCCAACGAATCGTCCCATGTCTGAGCCACATCTGAGTCTGATACTTGTGGGACATTGATACTTTAGCCCTTCTAAAGAACCAGATTAACATAGGAAACACTGTTCTGAACAGCACAGATAAACATAGGAATTCACTAATAAGCGAAAACGCACCTAAGTTGAACTTCTCATAGCTCCTTGACAATGGGTACATGCGATTTACCCTAACATTACTAATGTACAAAGATTCCAGAACTAAATGAGCATTTCGCTCAATTGGAAGACAAATCAAGATCTGGGTGTTGAAGTTACATAAATATGAGAAACAATTGCCCAGATTTCAAGAAAATTGCTCCAACTTGAAGCCTTCATTCAAAGCTGTATCATTTAGGACAAAAAAAAAAAAAACCGGCCCTTTCTTCTTCGACTGCCACCAACTTACCTTTCTTTGTCCAACAACTCACTAGAAAGTAATCTTAATCAAAACTACAAAACCCGAAAAGTTTCTAAGTATGATAATTCGGAGGGTATGAGATAAATTTCAATAAAAAGAGACAGAAAACGAGCGGCGATTTGATAATATATAGAATCAAAGAAGATGAATGGGGAAGTGAACCTGGAAGAGCTTGGTGAGGTCCAAGGCTTGGGATTGAGGTGTGTCATTGGGGCTGGAAATTGAAGAGGGAGATGACGAGAGAGGGGTTTGGGGATAGCGCGAAGGGGCAGCAACGTCAGAGTCTCCGAGATCGCCGAGCAGATCGCCAATGCATAGAAGCGGACCTCCGATGCCTCTCATCTTGTATTAGGCTCGTTCGTTTCAGGGAATCGGGTTCCTTTTTACGTGTTTATTGCAAATTTATAGGTGGTCCAGGTATCTTATCCTACGTGTTGGGCTTGGCTCTAAAAAGAAGCTCAGAAATTTTATTTCAAGGCCTGAGTGTTGGGCTTGGCCCAAAAGAGGTAATTAAAAAATGATTAATATTTTTAAAAATTTAAAATTGTAATGAACGAACGAAATTATCAGTCGCCCCCTCTCCCACCACTAAATTATGTGAATGACCCCATCACTATTATTTTAAATTCTGCATAATGATTTGCATAGTGACTTGCATAGTAACTTGCATAATAATTTCAAAACCTATAAATAGGGGCTTCAGTTGTAATGAAATTTATAAGAAAACATAGAGAGAAAAAGAAAGTTTTAGTTCTTAAGAGTTTCAGAGAGAATTTCTTATTTCTCTTTTGCAATAGTAGTTTTTTTTTTAAGTTTCATAACACGTTATCAGCACGACGGTTCTACCAATTCTGAAGCTAGTAGCCTTATTCCTCTGTAAGTTTTTCAATATATTATTTGAAATCTTTAATATATTTTATTGATAATTATCTGTGTGAATTTATAAATATGAGATACACATATTTATTTCATTATTTATATGTGTAGAAAATGGCAAATCTTACAAAATTAAAATTTGTTGCTCTTGATATATCTGGGAAAAATTATTTATCCTGGATACTTGATGTTGAAATACATCTTGATGCAATGAACCTGGGAGAAACTATTAAATAAGGAAATCAAGCATCCCTGCAGGAACGTGCTAAAGCAATGATTTTCCTTCGTCACCATCTTCATAAAGAATTGAAAACTGAATATCTCACAGTAAAAGATCCCTATATTTTGTGGAACAATTTAAGGGAGGGGTATGAACACCAGAAAACTGTCATCCTCCCAAGAGCTCATTCTCAATAGATGCACCTGAGGTTGCAAGATTATAAAAGTGCTAGTGAGTATAATTCGGCACTTTTTAAAATAAGCTCAGTATTAAAATTATGCGGTGAGAAAATCACCGATGATGATATGCTAGAGAAGACTTTTACTACATTTCATGCCTCGAATGTGCTCCTGCAGCAGCAGTATCGAGAGAGAAAGTTCAAGAAATATTCTGAACTTATATCATGTCTTCTAGTAGCTGAGCAAAATAATGAGATCTTATTAGAAAGCCACCAGTCACGCCCTACTGGCTCAATATCATTCCCTGAAGTGAATGGTAATAGGTTTGCATCATTCCCAAAAGTGAATGGTGCATCTTTTAGAAGAAATCGGAGGCGTGGACGTGATAGGAGAAATTATAGAAATATTGGTCCCAGGAGTGACAACATTAAAAGGGATTATAATATACCATATCACCAGAAGTGGTACAATTCAGAAAGGGGTAAAAATCCTCAAAATAATTCTTCAAAGAAAAGTGAAGAGGTGTGCCATAGATGTGGAATGATTGGACATTAGTCACGTACTTGTCGTACGGCCAGGCACTTAGCTGATTTATATCAAACTTCTATTAAAGGAAAGAATAAAGTGCATGAAACAAATTTGGTAGAACCATCAGATGATTTATTAGATTCAGTAGATGTAGACGTTACTCATTTTGATGTATCTGATTTCTTTAATCATCCTGAAGGTAGTATTGAACACTTAATTGGAGATGGAAGTGTTCCACTCAATTAATGTATTTTCTTTCTATCTGTAATAAAAGTTTTGTATATTTTGTAGAATCATGGATCACATTGATGAGCTTTTTATCTCTGACTTGAATGATAAAGATATATGTCTGGCTGACAGTGCTACAACTCACACAATTCTCAAAAAAAAAATATTTTCAAAATCTAACACTAAGTAAAACCTATGTCCATACCATATCAGGTTCATCGAATTTAATTGAGGGCTCCGGAAGAGCTTATATTGTGTTGCCTAATGGCACCAAATTTTGTATTGATGATGCTCTATTCTCTTCACAATCCAGAAGAAATTTATTGAGTTTCAAAGATATACGTCGTAATGATTACCATATTGAAACGATCAATGAAGGCAGTAAAGAGTATCTCCTTATTACTAAAACAATATCGGGCCAGAAGCTCGTATTAGAAAAACTGCCTGCTCTATGTTCTGGATTGTATTATACAAAAATGAGAACAATTGAATCATATGTGGTAATGTACCAGAAGTGCATTGACCCTAAAGTATTTATGACTTGGTATGATCGCCTTGGACATCCGGGTTCTATAATGATGAGACGAATTATTGAAAATTCGCATGGGCATCCCTTAAAGAATCAAAAGATATTTCTACCCAATGAATCTCCAAGGTAAGTTAATTATTAGACCATCTCCCTCAAAAGTCATTGTTGAATCTCCATCCTTTTTACAAAGGATTCACGGAGATATATGTGGGCCTATTCATCTATCAAGTGGACCATTTAGATATTTTATGGCTTTAATTGATGCATCTAGTCGATGGTCACATGTTTGTCTTCTTTCCACTAGAAATGTTGCATTTGCTAGACTTCTTACTCAGATAATTAAACTACGAGCACAATTTCCTGAGTATCCGATTAAGACCATTCGATTGGATAATGCAGGTGAATTTTCATCTCAAGTTTTTGATGATTATTGCATGTCAATAGGAATAGATGTTGAACATCCTGTTGCCCATACACACACACAAAACGGTTTAGCTGAGTCTTTGATCAAAATGCTTCAACTAATCGCTAGACCTTTACTTATGAAATCAAGATTACCTATTTCTGTTTGGAGACATGCTATACTTCATGCAGCATCTCTAATTCACATTAGACCATCTGAATATCATAAATATTCTCCATTACAGCTTGCATTTGGTCAACAACCAAATATTTCTCATCTTCATACTTTTGGATGTGCTGTATATGTTCCAATTGCACTTCCACAATGTACAAAAATGGGCCCTCAACGTAGACTTGGGATATATGTTAGTTTTGATTCTCTATCCATTATTAGATACCTTGAACCCCTTACAGAGGATATGTTTAAAGCACGTTTTGAAGATTGTCATTTTGACGAATCAAATTTTCCGTTAATGGGTAAAGAAAAGTCGGTGCCTAAAGCACGACAAGTGTTGAACTCAAGATTTCAAGTTTTATATAAATCTACACATGGATTTTGATGATAACAAATGAATTCAAAGAATAAAGGAGTTTCAAACTCAAGTTGTCTACACAATAGAATCAAGCATATCAAGGAAGCAAGTATGAGCAAGAAGGGAATAAGTTCACATTAAAATCATAGAATAATTTTGTAAATCTCTTAAAAATTCAAAATTAGGATTAAGGCTCAAAATTAATATTTTATCATAAAGCATTAAAATATATTTTCCACATGTGCATGAATATTTTGAAAATTAAATTTGAAAATTTTGAAAGATGATTGATTGTCATCTTTCACATGTGCATGACATGATTAAATGTTTGAATTTTGAAAATTTTGAAAGATGATTGATTGTCATTTTTCACATGTACATGACATGATTAAAGGTTTGAATTTTGAAAATATTAAGATATTTGATTGTTATTTTTCACATGTGCATGACATGATTAAAGGTTTGAACTTTGAAAATATTAAGATGATTGATTGTCATCTTTCACATGTGCATGTTTTATTTGAATATTTTTAAAAGTAGTGGATGCTTTTTTTGACTTATGCAAAAGGTAGATGTCTTTATTTGAAAATTTTGAAAAGTAAAGTGTGCTCCTTTTGTCATATGTAAAAAGTAAAAGATTATGTTTGAAATTTTTGAAAAGTAAAGTGTGCTCTTTTTGTCACATGCAAAAAGTAAAAAGATTAGATTTGAAATTTTTGAAAAGTGAATGATGATGTTTTTGACATGAGAATCTTTTCAAATTTGAAATTGAAAACTCATTTGCCTATAAATAGCTCACTTGAGTTTTGCAAAATATATAACAAGAGCTTACACATCTATTACTAAGTTTTGCATCATTTTTTCAAAGCTCTCATTCTCTCTTTTCTAAAGTTTTGAGCCTTAATTCTTGTTCTTGTTGAGAGAGATATAGGTTGCACTGTATTGTTTCTATCTCACTCATTGAGGAGTGTATTTTGATAGTCTACCTACTATCAACTCTTGTATTTGTAAAAGAGTGTGTATAACCCTTGTGTGTGTAGAAGGTGTTCTACATAGGGAATAGTTAAATCACCAAGTGTGAGGTGATTGGAAGTGTAGAAGGTGTTCTACACGGGGAATAGTTAAATCACCAAGTGTAAGGTGATTGGAAGTGTAGAGGGTGTTCTACACGGATTCTTTGGAGCGGTGCTGCTCAAAGGTGTAATAGGTTTCTATCTCCACCTAAAGGAGATTGAATAGTGGATTTGGGGATTCTCAAGAGGTAGCTTGAGGCGAGGACGTAGGCAGTGGGGCCGAACCTCGTTAACATACTGAGTTTGCTTCTCTCTTACCCTTACTCTTTATATTTATTGTTGTTTCATATTTTATTTATATTTTATATTATATATTTGATTTATAATTGTTATTCTTTTTTAAATACAACTCAATTCACTACCCTCTTGTGTTAGTCATCTGGGCAACAACAAGATATTACTTGGGATAATAAGACCCTGTCTCATTTTGATCCTCCTACAAATGAATGTAAACGGGAAGTTCAAAGGATTATTCATTTGCAAAATGTTGCAAATCAGTTACCAGATGTATTTACTGACACTAAAGGTGTAGTAAAATCTTATATTCATGCTGTTAATACTCCAGCAAGGATTGAAGTCCCTGAAGGACAAATTGTCAAAGCAGCAATAGATGAATCTAAAATACGCCTGAATCGTGGAAGACCTATTGGTACAAAAGATAAAATTCTCAGAAAGAAAAGAATACAAAATGAATTTGGTGTTCCTGAAGAACACATATCCACAATACAGGCTACAAATATAATTAGTGCTCATAAAAAGCTCAAATCTTCTATTTCAGAACCTCCTGAACAGGAAACTCCTGAAGAGTATAAATCTCCTAAAAAGGGACCTCCTGAAGAGATATGTCATGAAATGTTTTCCCTTGAAGAGGAACAGGTACCTAAAAATAATGAGATTTCAATACATTTCATGAAAACTGGAGAAATTCTGGATAGAAATAAAACTGTTGTCGACAACATATTTTCATATAAAATGGCCCTTGACATTACCAGAAGTAATGAAAAAAGTGAGCCAAAAAAGCGTCGAAGAATGTCGACGTAGAAATGATTGGCCAAAATGGAAAACAGCTATTGAATCTGAATTAAATTCGATAGCAAAACGAGAAGTATTTGGACCTGTTGTCCAAACACCAAAGGGTGTGATGCCTGTTGGATATAAGTGGGTATTTGTACGAAAACGTAATGAGAAAAATAAAATTGTGCGATACAAAGCACGACTTGTCGCACAAGATTTCCTACAGAAACCCAGGATTAATTATGAAGAAACATACTCTCCCGTTATGGATGCAATCACATTTAGATTTTTGATTAGTCTGGTTGTTACAAAAGGATTAGAAATGCGGTTGATGGATGTGGTCACTGCATATTTATATGGATCCTTAGACCATGACATATATATGAAAATTCCTGAAGGATATAAGATGCCTGAAGCATCTACAAGTACATCTAGAAATATGTACTCAATCAGACTACAAAGATCTTTATATGGGTTGAAGCAATCCGGACGCATGTGGTATAATCGCTTAAGCGAATATCTATTGAAAGAAGGATTTGAGAATAATCTTATATGCCCATGTGTTTTTATTAAAAAATCAGAATCCAGATTTGTCATTATTGCGGTTTATGTTGATGATTTAAATACTGTGAGAACTCTTGAAGAGATCTCAAAAACCGCTATATATTTAAAGAATGAATTTGAAATGAAAGATCTTGGCAAAACAAAACTTTGTCTCGGCCTGCAGCTTGAGTACTTGCCAAATGGAATTTTTATTCATCAGTTCATGTATACTGAGAAAGTCCTAAAGCATTTTTATATGGACAAATCTCATCCCCTGAGTACTCCAATGATTGTTCGAACACTTGATGTGAAGAAAGATTCATTCCGTCCTTGTGATGACGATGAAGAAATTCTTGGTCCTGAAGTACCATATCTCAGTGCAATTGGAGCTTTGATGTATCTTGCAAATTGCACTCGACCAGATATTACATTCTCAGTTAATCTGCTTGCAAGATATAGTTTTGCACCAACTCGAAGGCATTGGAATGGCATTAAACATGTCCTTCGTTACCTTCATAGTACGGTTGATATGAGATTATTTTATCAACGTGGTTCAAGTCCAGAATTGATTGGGTATGCAGATGCAGGTTATCTTTCAGACCCACACAGAGGTAGATCTCAAACTGGATATTTATTTACTTATGGAGATACTGCCATATCATGGAGATCTGTTAAGCAGACACTATCTGCTACTTCTTCAAATCACTCAGAGATCATTGCTATTCATGAAGCAAGTCGAAAGTGTATTTGGTTGAGATCAGTTATTCAACATATCCAGGAAAAGTGTGGACTTCCCATGATCGATAATAACCCAACAATCTTATATGAAGATAATACTGCTTGTATCATTTAAATCAGAGGAGGATATATCAAAGGTGACAGAACCAAACATATTTCACCTAAATTCTTTTATACTCATGAACTTCAAGAGAAAGGTAAAATTGATGTCAAGTAGATACGATCTAGTGATAATCTGGCAGATTTATTCACAAAGGCGTTACCAACTTCCACATTCAAAAAGATTATGCATAACATTGGAATGCGAAGACTCAAAGATCTTTTGTCATGCACTTTTCAGGGGGAGTAAATGTGCTGATTGTACTCTTTTTCCTTCGCTGAAGTTTTGTCCCACTGGGTTTTCCTCTGCAAGGTTTTAATGAGGCAATCTTAAAGCACTTGTGGATACATAAGAAGACTGTACTCTTTTTTCTTTGCCATTGGTTTTTCTTCCCACTGAGTTTTTACTTGACAAGGTTTTAACGAGGCAGATTTCTTATTGGCGGTCATTCAAGGGAGAGTGTAATGAACGAACGAAATTATCAGCCGCCCCCTGTCCCACCACTAAATTATGTGAATGACCCCACCACTATTATTTTAAATTCCGTATAGTAATTTGCATAGTGACTTGCATAATAACTTGCATAGTAATTTCAAAACCTATAAATAGGAGTTTCAGTTATAATGAAATTCATAAGAAAATATAGAGAGAGAAAGAAAATTTCAATTCTTAAGAGTTTCAGAGAAAATTTCTTATTTCTCTTTTGCAATAGTAGTTTCTTTTTTTAAGTTTCATAACAAAAATTATATTATAATGCATGTTCACTTTCTGATAAATATATATTCCTAAGATTTTACTACAAGGCTTCAATGAAATTAAATGAATAGGAAATTATAGGTTGGATAAATTCATATTTAATATCTATTTTCGTTTGGTTTTTTATTATTAGTGGTCACTGGAGTTGGATTGGAACCTGATTCAATAATCTTCTAGATGCAAAGATGAGAATTGGGTAATGATGGATGAGGGTTTTCCAATAGTATATCATGTCTTTCACATCCTAAGATTAAAAAAAAAAATTGAAAAAATAAATACAAGAAAATCATCCAAAGATCGAATCTAGGAACGAGGGAGCACCTGAATTATTGAAATCAGGAGTTATAAGGTCAAGTTCCTGCCCTTTTCCCTCTTCAATTTTGCTGGTTGGTAAGGCTAACGGGAGCTGGAGAGTGTGTGTGGATTACAGAGCATTAAATAGACAGACAGTTAAAGTTAAATTTCTTATTACAGACTTGCAGTCATAGAAGAATAACTGAATGAATTATTCGTTGTAATTATATTCTTTTTCTTAATTTTTTTCTTCTTTAATTATTTGAAGTTTTTTTTAGAAGTGATTGATTAATAAATCAGTTAAAATATGTCGCATGAATTAATACAACTAATTAACAAATATGAGATAAAAGGGTATGATTATTCCCTGAATTCACAACAAAAAAAAAATGGCTTCTTTCTTAGCTGGACAGGGATTTTCTAATTTTAGCTTTCATGAATTTTTTGACTTTTGGGTATCAAACTGGAAAATCTTCACTGGTAACATTCTGCATGCCTTTTACGTTGACTACTTAATTTAACGCACACATATGAACAAACAGTGATACAGCCGCAACATTCCATCTATTAATAATAAGCAAAAATGTTATACATTATTTGGGAATCTTTTACGTACACACCCTACATAATGCACTTTTCACCTATCCTCTAATTTAATTATTCGTATTTTTTATTTTTATTTTTCATCATATTTTTATATATTTTTAATTATCAATTGACGTAACATTATCATCACGTTACCGATTATACAAAAGGTATGCGAGGTTGTTAATCCCTAACATTACTCAATAATAGAAGGCGACAATCTCTCATTACTACTTTCACAATTTTTGCAAGTGGTGGTTCAATTCTAACAACCTAATAGGGAATGGAAACAGACCAATTTTGTGTTCAACCATTCCCAAAGCATTACAGAGATTGAGAAAATAAAGATGGGGGAGGAGACAAAAATCATTCCCAAAAGCATTGTTTGATGTTGAGGTCACTTTGTTTTCAATTTCCAGTTTCCAGTTTCCAACTTTCCACCATACATGCCATGTTTTCTACCTACAACATTAAACAAACATATTTAATAAAAATAAATAAAAAATGAAAAGAATTGGTGTTATGCCTCCAGTAAAAGAAATGAAAATGAGAGAGATTTGAGCAATTGAGAATGATTTTTTGGAGTGAGATAAAATGTGATTTTTTGGAGTGAGATAAAATGCACAATTTAATTACCTTAATAATCTTAACAGGCTTGATGCTGGATCTAAAAGCTCTAACTCAGAAGAATAAAAAGAGATGATTATTGACAGTAGAAGAAATCTGTGCTCTTAACTCTGAAGAAACAGAACAGAGCTACTTAAGCTGACCTTTATAATACAATGTAGATTTAGGACAAACAAGTTAATGCATTTAGTCTTTTAGACATAAGAATACAAGCCAATCAATGAGTTTACAAATAGGTTTTTCTTAATGAAATGCTGCTCTTTTACTGAGTTTACTCTGTGGGCTGTTAATTAAGCGCCACATATCCAAAGCTTTTGTGGCATCTACATGGTGTCTAACATGGATTCGACCATTTTAGGAAGGGATTTCTCTAGTTCTTAGTTCACAAGAAGCTGAATAAGATGACGAACAGTTCTTACCATACAATCTAAGAAATGAAAATGGGATGACGGAGGTATTTTTATGGGATTAATTTATACATAACACATCTCACATCTGATCTAAAATATTTTTGAAAGCCATATGGTTAACCAAATCAATGAAACAAGGAAACCAACTGCCCTACCCAGATGAGAACACCAGTATTTTTCCATTTATAAATTTATGGCCATCTACTTACTAGTATTTTTCCATTTAGAGATCAATTCACACAATTGCAACCAATCCCGTCAACCCAACCTCCTGTGCACAGAAAGAACCTTCCAAGCAGCGGCATAACCACTCAACACAATTACAACACGTCTACAGCCAATTACATCATGTCTACGATTGGTTTTTCTGCATCTGAACAATATGTATTCTGGTTTATCCATATAAGATCTAAGTACTAAAGTTTTCGAGCAATGTTGAAATGATCATCCATACAGGAGAACCTGAGACCTTTAGGATATTATCTGCTGTGAATGCAAGAATGGGGAAACTTGGATTCCCATCTTGAGAATTGTACCGTGTTTATTTAGAAGAGCTTCCCCTGCTGTTGGGTTCCACTTCTCAATAATAGGCAAGATCACAATCCTACATGAATGGATCTTAACAAAGTGTACTAAATTGGCAGCATCTGAATGCAGCATATGTTAGCAACTGACCATATTTAAACAAAGAGGACCCCTGTTAGCCATCATCAAAACCCAAAAACGAAACTGCTGACTGAAATACCTTGCTATTGAAACTAATATTGGACAGAGAGATGACATTAAGAGTGAGGCTTTTAAAAGGTGTTTATCATACAATTCTGCCAGAATATGGTTTTGGACTGGCACGGCTTACTGAATAAAGTTTACTTAAATGTTAACTTCAAATCAGTTTGAAAACAGAACGCAGGCTTTAGCAAACAAGCAAGGTTTTGCATTTTGCATTTTGTCTGGGTATAAACGAATGGACAAATGAGAAACTGAGCTTGGTATCAAATAAAGGTCCATAATGACCTGACTCTTGAAAGGAAAGTATGTTCAGTGGGTTTCCCAGAATTTTGAAAGAAGAGAATCACAAAAGCTCCACGGCAGGCAAAAAACTAAAAAGAAAAAAAAAACCATCAAGAAATTTCAGTCCAAATTCCTTCACGCTAAATGAGCATATATAGAAAACCCCACACTTTTAGCAAAGATTTCAGGAAAAAATTCCTTCATGCTAGATCTTCCACCTACTTTTAGCAAAAGCAAAGACCCATACCTACTTTAAAAAGCAACTCTTCGTTTCCTCCCTATTTCCTAAATTAAAAAATTCCTTTATGCTAGATCTTGCAACCAATTCGATTGTCTCTCAACTTGTGCTTTATATTTATAAGTTGCTACAGATGTGGTTTGTTTTAATTGGATCAAGGCTTCCATTGGGTCATCATAGACCCTACACGTTCAAGGATCTAGTAAAGGTTTCCCAATTGCGAAAATTGCCACTCGCCATGGCATCCTGATACCAAACTAATGCTTTCCCTTCCATTGGCAGGAAGCCATGACTAATCTATGGGCTGTAGGGTTTGATGATATTCAAAATATTGATTGGCTGTGAAGACCCATCCAACTGGATTGTCACCTCCAAAGTGGGAAAATCAAGTCTTAACTCCTCTGGTGGGACCTCTCCGATGCTCTTGCCTATCGAACTCATGATCTGTTGGGGTTTCTTGGTGGGTAAACTAAGTTTGAGTGGCTACCATGGCGCACATCATATCAATGAATTGATCCATTCGAGTTCGCATCTCCTGGATACTTTGTTCCCGGTGTTCAACTTGTTGCTGAAAAGCTTCTTGCTGGGGCTTAGACCTGCTTCCTTCTGCCATACAATAGATGGCTCTGATTACCAAATGTAAGGAATCCGATAGATTGTATAGTGATAAAAAGTAAGAATTACAGAATATTCAATGAAGTGGAATAAGACAGAAATTATTTAAGGAAAATAAGCAATGGTTTGTTTCGAGGCAATCCAACCTCCTACAAATCCAAAAGATTCAAGAATTCCAGTAAAAGTTCTCGCACGCCTCTGGACCTTAAGGGTGCTCAGACGCTAACAACATGACACATGGCTAAAGACAATAACATAATAACAAACAGAAAGAAATGCAGAATTGAGAGATAGCAAAACACTGCGTTTCAATCAAACAAAACACTATGATTAGGAGTTGAATACTTAAACCAATAAACAGCATCTTCATCTCTTCTCCTTGAACTTCTTCAACTGGCTTCGACGGGTCTTCACAGATCATGTCTTCTAGTGGCTTCTTGACAGCTTATTTGTAAGATTTCTGTAACAGGTCTATGACTGTATTTTGAACCAAGAATCTAAAGAAGGTTCTTCTCGTTGGGTGAGTTTATGGCTAGGTTTGGATACAAAGAGTCATCTTATCTCATTTCATCTAATCATTACAACTTTTTCAAACTCCCACACAAAATATAAGAAACAATTCAACTTTTTCAAATTCCAAAACAACCATAATATTAAAAAATAATATTTAACAATATTTTATTAAACTTTCAACTTTCATCTCAACTCACTATCCAAACCTTAATGTTATCCATCCTTCATCCCCACCTATTTGTATTCAAAATTTAGGGATTTTAATTTTGTCAATTGGCCATGTAACTGTCATAACCTGAAGATATGTTCTGGCAGATGATTTATATGCGCTTCTTGGGGGAAAAAAAGGCTGGATCGCTGTAAGGAAAAGTTGCTTAGTGCAAGTTCTTGCCAGTCATGCATTAGCAGGCAAAAGAATGAAAGACTACTAGCAATAGATCTTTTTTATAAGTAACTACTAGCATTAGATCTGTAAGGAAAAATGTAGGTAGTCGGGTCCATTAAGCAATTAGTACCATTGACCATGAGAAAAAAAGAAAGGAATGTGCTAAAAACAGAAGGGAAGGGCAACGGAAGAAGTTTTATGAAGCCAAAAATTATTTCGTGGAACATAAGGGGGCTCAACTTTTCTCAACTCATGTCTTTATTTGTTTTCTCTACTTATGCAATTTCATTTCATATACCAATGGGTTCATATTGAGTTTTAAAATAAGTTAAAGAGCGTATCCATTATGAATCTGGATGACAGTTATTTTGGAACATTATAAAAACAGCTCTTGCTCTCTTTCCACTCAACAAAATTTTGAGGTTTATCATCACTAAGATTGAAACAGATGAGTACGGGGAAAGAAGATCGAGTTGCTCAACACTAACACTGAAATAAATAAGATTTTCTTTTAATAATTTTGAAGTTCATCGATCAAGCTGAGGGTTTAAAATAAGAAAAGGAAGTGATCAACATACCCCATGTCTGCAATGCAGCATCTCTGTCAATTGAGCTACCAAGCATCATCTCCTTTTCCAGATACTTCTAGAAGTCATATATATTGTAATATTTCAATATCTTACGATAGGGTTGTTTGCCATATAAAGGAGCCTTAATTTAAACACGGATGATCACCATTCCACACACATGCTAGGACTGGTTCTAAGTATTAGACAACCCAGTCACACCATGCAATGCAGTAAAGTTGGATTGCTTAGCCAGGTATCTCAATCCAGCTTTTTCCAGCTTGTCTTGTGCCCACTTCCTTGACAGCTTCCCTTGCCTTGCTTAAACTATCCCAAAATCCAAATGTTGCATAAGCGTTGCCAAGTGTCACATATACTGAAGGGTCTTCTGGTGAGGATGCAAGAAGGTGTTGAGTAATTATATCAACCAGTTCCATATTCCTGTGGGTTCCACAGGCCCTAAGCAACGAGAACCATATGGCTTTGTTGGGCTCAAAAGGCATGTCAGCAATCAATTTTTCTGCCTCTTTGAAGTGTCCAACTTGGCCAAGAAGATCAATAATGCAATGATAGTGCTCCAATTGCGGTTCCACTCCATGTTCTGTTTTCATGGACCGAAATATGGTCCGTGCCTCTTCAACCAAGCCAGCATGTCTACATGCAGAAAGAACACCCGTAAAGGTGATTTCATTCGGCTTCAAGCCCAACTCTACCATTTTACAAAAAAAATTAATTGCTTCCATTGATCTTCCATTATGCCCACATCCCACAATGATCCCCGTCCAACACACAGCGTCCTTTTTTGGCATAGAATCAAACAAAGCTAAGCCATCTTCAATGTCACCACATTTCGAGTACATGTCAATCAGAGCTGTTACTGTAACCTCCTCTGTGTCATATCCACTCTTAATACAGAAAGCATGAGTTTGTTTTCCACTTCGAATAGATGCTAAACTTGAACAAACCTTCAGAACATTTGAAACAACAAACTGATCTACGTCAAGACCCAAATTGACCATATCTTCGAAAAGGGAAAAGGCTAGTGAGCCTAAACCCATTCTAGCACAACCTGCAACTAAACCAGACCAGACTACAATATCTTTCTTCCGAAGCCTATGAAATAATCCTAATGCGTCCCAAATATTTCCATGCTTTGCATATAGATCAATAAGAATGCTTCCAACAACATTATCTAACCCATACCCACTTGTGACAATCAAACCATGCACTTGACGACCAAGTCTTAAATTACATAACTGGATGCAGACTTTTAATGTACTACCAAAAGTATAGGAATCAAAATATACAACCAACTGATGGATTTGTGAAACCAAGTTGAGAGCAGCTCTATGTTGCTCGTTGACAACATATCCAGAAAGCATAGAATTCCAAAGTGCTATGCTGTCTCTAGCAGAAGCATTACACCCAGAGTATAGATCAAATAGCTTTATTGCATCAATTAATATATTAAAATTTGAGTACATGTCAACAAGAGCTGATACAGTAAAACAATCAGGCTCATAACCTGACTTAACAACATATGAGTGAATCTGTTTCCCAGAAGCTATGAAACCATGGCTACAGCAGGATTTAAGAGCACAAGGCAATGTGAATCCATCAAGCTGGAGACCGTCTCGATGCATCATGTACACAAAATCTAATGCAAGATGGCTTCCATTATCTGCAAAACCAGCAATGATGCTGTTCCAGGATACAACGTTCGGTTCTGGAATTTGATGAAACAAATCCACCGCCTGTTCCATCAAACCTTCTCTACAGTACCCTGAAATGATTGTGTTCCAAGTAATTGCATTCTTGCACAAAATCTCATCAAAAACACTCCTGGCATCGCTCAAACTTCCACATCTGACATACATGTCCAAAAGGGTATTCATCAAAACAATGTCCAACTGGAATTCACCTCCAGAAATTCTCTTATGAATTAATTTTCCCAATTCCAAATCACCCGCAAGACCACATGCTTTAAGAGCTGCAGAGTACATAAACCCGTTGGGTTCCTCTGAACCACACTCTAACATCTGATTAAATATTCCAAGAGCTTCCTGAGGTTTTCCACTACTAGTATAAGCAGAGACCATGGTGGTCCACGAAACCACATTTCTTTCAAGCATATCATCGAACACCTTGTGTGCATATTTCAGATGACAAAACTCCACATACATGGATATCAGATTGTTGGCAAGGAACACGTTATTCAAAACCCCAGTTTTGATCAAATCAGAATGAAATCTTCTGCCATGGTGGAGAGCTTGAACTCTCCCGCACTGGCGCAAAGCTATTGCAATGCGCTTCAAATCCATGATTCCCCAGAGTGGCGCAAAGCTGTTGAAATGGACTTTCGTGTCCATTTATAAGCACTTAAAAAATCCATGTGTTTAAGAGCAATCACCACAGATAACAACAATACTCTTTCATACGAGGAAATAAGAAGTTATCGTCATTGAGAATAACAATCAGAACATGATATAAATGCTTCAACACTGCATATAAATGAAATATTGGATTAGCATTATTCCAGAATCTCAACTGCCACCCAAAACCAATAGACCATCCAACTGCTACAACTCTAAGCTTCATTAACATTTTGTGGCAAGAGACATACTGCAGCCACTGAAATAAGGATTAAGGATTCTTCCTAGGAACTAGACCACAATAACACTCATGAATACAAATCACTGCCCAATATCATGTACAGCCAATAGCTTGTGAACCATTCTACAGACTAGAATAAAACATTAAGTTTTAGCTTAATAACAAAAACAAGTTTTGCTAGCATGATCTTATTCAAATTATATTCATTCTAAATAATTGTCTCATTCTCTAGATGCATACAACCACACAACTTTATATACAAGTTCCAATACATAATTCCTAACACTAAAAATTCTCAGAATGCAGGTTATAGGTGCAGAGAGATAGCCATACCAAACCAATTACATTCACTGTTTTGAGACTCGAGAAAACTTTAACAGCTCACTAACTATGCAAACCAAAAGAAAAATCGGTGGATTGGGCGATTTATGTTCTATTATTATAACTAAGTCCATAGAAACTATAGAATAAGTAGATAAATCCATTCTTAAATAAGATAAAAAAAAAAAAAACCCAGGCTACCCAAAACAGAGTAAAATCCAACGAATCCTCCCATGTCTGAGCCACATCTGAGTCTGATACTTATTGATACTTTAGCCCTTCTAAAGAACCAGATTAACATAGGAAACACTGTTCTGAACAGCACAGATAAACATAGGAATTCACTAACAGTGATAAATATGAGAAACTAAATGAGCATTTCGCTCAATTGGAAGACAAATCAAGATCTGGGTGTTGAAGTTACACAAATATGAGAAAAAATTGCCCAGATTTCAAGAAAACTGCTCCAACTTGAAGCCTTCATTCAAAGCTGTATCATTTAGGACAAAAAAAAACCCAGTCCTTTCTTCTTCGACTGCCACCAACTTAACTTTCTTTGTCCAACAACTCACTAGAAAGTAATCTTAATCAAAACTAAAAAATCCGTAAAGGCTCTAAGTATGATAATTCAGAGGGTATGAGATAAGTTTCAATAAAAAGAGACAGAAAACAAGAGGCGATTTGATAATATATAGAATCAAAGAAGATGAATGAGGAAGTGAACCTGGAAGAGCTTGGTGAGGTCCAAGGCTTGGGATTGAGGTGTGTCATTGGGGCTGGAAACTGAAGAGGGAGATGACGAGAGAGGGGTTTGGGGATGGCGCGAAGGGGCAGCAACGTAGGAGTCTCCGAGATCGCCGAGCAGATCGCTAATGCATAGAAGCGGGCGGACCTCCAATGCCTCTCATCTTGTATTAGGCTCGTTCGTTTCAGGGAATCGGGTTCCTTTTTACGTGTTGATTGCAAATTTATAGGTGGTCCAGGTATCTTATTCTACGTGTTGGGCTTGGCTCTAAAAAGAAGCTCAGAAATTTTATTTCAAGGCCTGAGTGTTGGGCTTGGCCCAAAAGAGGTAATTAAAAAATGATTAAATTTTTAAAAATTTAAAATTATATTATAATGCAGGTTCACTTTCTGATAAATATATATATTCCTAAGATTTTACTACAAGGCGTCAATGAAATTAAATGAATAGGAAATCATAGGTTGAATAAATTCATATTTAATATCTATTTTCGTTTGGCTTTTTATTATTAGTGGTCATTAGAGTTGGATTGGAACCTAACTCAATAATCTTCTAGATGCAAAGATGAGAATTGGGTAATGATGGATGAGGGTTTTCCAATAATATATCATGTCTTCACATCCTAAGATTAAAAAATAATAATAATCTGAAAAAATTAACACAAAAAAATCGTCCAAAGATCGAATCTATAAATTAAAAACGAAGGAGTATCTAAATTATTGAAATAAGGAATTATAAGGTCGGCTTCTACCCTTTTTCCCTTTTCAGTTCTACTGGTTCGTAAGGCTTATAGGAGTCGGAGAGTTTGTGTGGATTACATCATTAAATAGACAGACAGTTAAAGCTAAATTTTTTTATTGCAGACTTGCAGTCATAGATGAATTACTAAATGAATTATTCGCTATAATTATATTCTTCTTATTTTTATCATCTCTAATTATTTGAAGTTTTTTTTTAGAAGTGATTTATTAATAACATCCGTTGAAATATGCCGCATTAGTTGATACAACTAATAATAATAAATATGAGATTAAAAGGTATGATCATTCCCTGAATTCACGACGATAAAAATGGCTTCTTTCTTAGTTGGACAGGGATTTTTTAGGGGTGGAAATATGTGATACGACACGTTAATACAAAACGAACACGATACAATAAAAGCGGGTTAGTATTTAGCCTTAACAGGATTCGGGTCAAATCGTGTCAACCCGCTAAGACACAATTTGATAACGGCTCATAATGGGTCAAACCTATTATTGACCCGTTAAAACCTGTTAAGACACGTTAAGAAATTTGAATTTACTTTTATACCCTTGAGCTAAACTTTAAAAAATCCTAATTTAAAATTAGATTTATACTCCTAGATACTTAGCTATCCCATTTAAGTATTTATTAAAAAATCATTAACAAGTTAATTAATTGTTATTTAATATGTTTGAGTTATAATTTTAATATTTTATAATGTGTGGATTATATTTGTGTATTTATCATATTTTATAGTGTACTACTTATTGAATTATAATTTTAAGATTGTAATTTATAATTAATTTTTTTTATGTTTTATAACTATTGTTTAAGTTTTAATATTTATATAAAATCAATTAAGTTAAACTCAAATATGTCACTAATAGGTTTGCGGATTGAAACGTATCAAATTGTGTTGTATCATATCGTGTCATAGCGTGTCATATAGTGTCAAAGGTTTTAACGGGTCTTAACGGGTCGTGTTATGTCAACCCGTTATCTTAACGGGTCGTATTAAGGTTGAAATCTTTGACACGAAATCCTTAACGGGTCGTATCGTGTTGACCCTTTAAACATTATGTATACGTCCTGACACGATACGAACACGACCCGTTAAGATCCGATTCTTTTATGATTTTCTAATTTTAGCTTTCATGATTCTTTTGACTTTTGGGTATTAAACTGGGAAATCTTCATTGGTAACATTCTGCATGCCTTCTACGTTGATTACTTGATTTATCACACATAAATGAACAAACGGTGATACAGCAGCTACATTCCATCTATTAATAATAAACAAAAATGCTTTTGTATACTATTTGTATACCTTTTACATACCCACTATATAAATGTAATTTATAGGCATTTTTAAATTTAATTATTCGTATTTTTTATTTTATTTCTCTCATCATATTTTTATCTTTATATATATATATAAATTAGCATTACTCAATAATAAAAGGGGACAATATCTCATTGCTTCCTTCAAATTTTTTGCAAGTGGTGGTTCAAATTAATTCTCACAACCCAATAGGGTATGGAAACAGACCAATTTTGTGTTCAACCATTCCCAAAGCATTACAGAGATTGAGAAAATAAAGATGGTAGAGGAGACAAAAGCTATTCACAAAAGCATTGTTTGATGTTGAGCTCACTTTGTTTTCAGTTTCCAGTTTCCGACTTTCCACCATACGTGCCATGTTTTCTACCTACAACATTAAACAAACATATTTAATAAAAATAAAATAAAATATGACCAGCGTATGAGATGAGTTGGAAACCATAGCCGCCCAAAAATAAAAAAACAAAATTTTTATTTATTTATTTGTGCATGTTAATTTTCCTGTTCTGTCTTCAAAAAAGACGTATAATTCGGAGAATACAAAGGATAAACTTTATTTAAAATTTAGGTCAGCTAAAATTTCCATCAGTTTTCTCAGCAGCCAAACACCATAAATCCAATACGGAACGTAAGAACGAGTTGAATCAAACCTGGTGATGCCACAGAAAGCGAGAAAATGAAAGGCCGTTTGCTGCAAAAACGAATTTGCGTAGAGAAAGAGAGTAGAGGGAGTTCCGAGCAGAGAAGAGTCGGAGTAATGTTATTGAAACAGTAATACATTAATACATGAGATAGAGTACTGAGTATGTTTGATCTAGCACAACTCTTTTCCTATAGACTCAAGCCCCTTAGTTTCACACACCACTACACCTATTAAAGGGACGCCTACGTGGCTTTAAAAAAACAAAAATTAAAATAAGAGAGAGGCTGGGAACAGCTGGACTTTTGGAATATTTGACGATGAAAAATATATGAAAATAAAATAAAAAATATGATTAAATAAAAAGTAAGATTAAAAATATATTAAAAAATAAAATATAATAAAAAATATAATAAAAAATAAAAATATAATAAAAAAATAAAATGAAGATGAATTTAAGAGGGGATCCGGCTATAAAACAAACGGAGTCGCTGCCGGTGGCGGTGGGTGACACCGCCCCTACAACGGTGAGTTCCGGCGAGCTCTAGTATGCTTCCAGTAGCTTCAACCCGTTTCGAATCCGTCCTGAGTCCGTCAGTTCCAATGGCGTGGACGGTATCACCACCGCCACCTGAGACGACCACCGCCACATGAGACGACGGGACTGCTTCGGATGAGGGCCCGTTTGCCCCCAGGAATTCTCTTAAAAGAAAGGGACGAAGATGGTCTGAAATTTGAATTCAGTGCCTCGGGCCCTCTCTGTCTCGCGTTTCACCGACCGAGCTCCCTACCCTACCTTCAGATATTTGAGCTTCGTACGGCTTGATCACCGCCCACAATCCAAGATTTAAGTTTCGGCTTCGTCCTTTCCAAATTCCCACGATTAATTAAATGTTGAAGCCACCATCTTCAGTCTCGGCTTCGTCATCATAGGTGCAGGTTTCTCTCTCGCTCGTAATGTGCTCAATTCGTATGAATTAGTGGATTTGTTTCTGGCTGTGAGGTTTGAAGCCCTCAGTTTCTGGTGGTTTTGAATAGCGGCTTCGTTTTGGTGATTTTGTTTAGATTACTCGACATTTATGATGTCTGAGAGGTTTTTGTACAATCATTAACTCCAGTAGCAGCCTGCAATCATTCATCTAACTCCAGTAGAGGTTTTATATAACCAAACACAACGTCCGCGGCTCGCAAGCACTCATCTAGTCACGCCGTCTCCTTCTCAACTCCAGTAGCAGCAACTTTGATATCCTCTCCCTCCATATGCAGAAGCCGTTGATCTTCTCTTCAGCCAGCAAGATGGCTTTTTGATCTGATCATCTTCTTTCAACTACGGGTCAAGGTGCGTACATCACTTTTCGCTTCTTGTTATCGAGTCTTTATGTCTGAGATATTGGTGGTTTCTTGATTATCTTTAATTCGGCACTTCCCTCCTACATATTTTATGTACTTTTTATTTTCATCTCTTAGGCAGCTACGCAAAGAAAAGCTCCGATTTCTTACACACCGTGACACCATCACTCCATTCGATTTCTCTCGACCTTTTCCTGTTTTTGTTGTCTAAGTTTGATTCATTTTTTTTTTCGAATTTTAATTCTTATTCTTACTGATGTGGTTTTTTTTTTTTGAAGGTTCTTGACATCGATTCAGAGCTTGAGTTTGATTAGGCTGTCGAAACCAGCAGGTTGGGTTCTCAATCTTTTTGGTAAACGGTTAGTGCTTATATTTGTGGTAATGCTTTTGAATTGAACATTTAGATTTGGGGACTGTGCCAACTGAGATGGGATTTTTTATGCTCATTTATTTCCATTTGATTGTTTTAAAATTAGTACTGGTTTGGCTTCAATTGTTTACTGCTTAAAATTGGCTTCAATTGTTTACTGCTTAAAATTAGATAAGCCTATCTGTCTGCAATATTTGACTTTCACTTCTAGTTTTCGCTATATTCTGGTTGGAAAAGGCATAAATCTGTACATGTCCATACGCAATTTGACTAGCTAACGACGCCATGGAACTCCTCATGATGATGGCCTTATTCTTTTCAGCCTATGAACGTGTATATTTACTTATCTGTTAGACTAGATTTTAGAATTTCTAAAATGTTAGAAAGTCCATTGTTGGGAATGAAAAACACATATTAAAGAACAGAGGAGTTCTTGCTAAAGTTATGTTAAAAAATCGTTGTACTTAACATGAGGGTAAAAAGCTTCTTGCTATTTGGAGGCTCTTTGCTTGAATCCCAAAATGCTTAATATGGTGGCTCTTTGCTATTTTTTAGTTTGGAAAATACCATTTAGACTGATAAACTTGACCGATAAAAGTGACTTATTGTATTTTTTATTTTTCTACTTAGTGATTAAAAAAGTGATTATTAGTGTATTGATATCTTTTTTATATTTTTAAAAAATATAAAAAAATGGAAATAAAAGGGAGAAAAAAAAAGTGTATTTACGCTACCTATCAGTCGATCATTGGTAAACTATCGGTCCTTGTACCAAGGTCCTTTTGGTTTATAGTTGCAATGGTAAATTCCGTGGCCCTTTGGTGTTTTTGTTTTATACATTCTGTTTTCAAAAGCTCCTTTCTATTTGGTCACTTCGGTGGTTCTTTGCTTGAATTTTAAATTTCTAACCGCCACAGTTCTGCACTGTGAAAGGGTCATGTGGTGGCTGTTTGGCATTTGACATTTTTTGAGAAGTTCCTTACTGTTTTGGTGGCTCTTTGATTGAATTCTAAAATGTGTTCAGCCATTACTTCTACAATTTGAAAGGGTTAATTTGGTAGCTGCTTGGTGTTTCTATTATTTTTTTAAGGTTAAGAGAACTAGAGAAAATATGCATCATATTAAAAATTTATACTAAGGCCCTATCTAGTTAAGCAGTTCAGATGAGATAAGATGAGATGAAATGTTTTGAATAGTAGTGAAATTTTTTGAGATGAGGATAAGATAGTTTGTAAAAAAGTATATGTTTGGATAGTGAGATGAGATGAGATATTTTTTTTTACTTTTTTGGGATTTGATGAATAGGTGGGTCCTACTTGACTTTTTGGCACTTGAGATATGTGCTTTTTACTGTTTGTTATTGTTCATGTCAAAAAATGTTGGGATGAGTTTGAAAATATATAGATGAAATAGAGATGGATTTGACTTTTTTGAGATTTGATGAATAGGTGGGTTTCACTTGACTTTTTGACGGTTATGCTTTTTACTGTTGATCGTTGTTCATGTCAGAATGTGTTTGAGATGAGTTTGAATATTTGTAGATGAAATAAAGATGATATATTGTCATTTGGATGCTCAAAACTATTCATCCGTGCATACCCAGATAAGATAGTTAATAGGGCCTAACAGATTTTAGTGTGTATGCAAGTTTATTCTTTTCAGAGTTGAAGTTTTTGGTATTAAGAAGACAAGAGCTTTCAATTGATTAGACTTATAGTACTTATTTAAGTACTTGGCTCAATTTCTTTGTCAAGTTTCGAGTAGGGTCTGGACATAAGATGCCTTACTCTAGTCGATTTTGAGCAGTGAAAGAGCTCGAGCCAAATTCATTAATAATCAAGCTAAGTTTGACCGGGCACAACTTGCTTGAACTTGGCTCAATTACAGCCCTAGTTATGTGGTTAAAATTTACATAGCTGTATATTATAGAGAATCTGATGCCAATGCTCTCAGACCTCACTTATCTCTCCAGCATTTCTGTAGCTGGGTCATCCTCTCTGCCATTTGCTGGCATTGCTGCCATCACCCAGAGCTGGATCGCACAGATTTTATGCTGTCTTCTCCATCTGAGTTTGTGATTTCCATCAGCCCCTCTACATCCGTCACAACAGCCACTTTGTCACTGATTTAGGTGGAAAAATCACAAGGTAGGACTACAAATGCCTCTATGAATTTATTTTTAATCTTGATTCGGCTCTCAATTGCATTCCTCGTTGAACTTTACTGGTTAATGACAAAGCAAAGGTGATACAGGGAGAAATAATTAAGATTCTGATTGGATAAATGTGACATTAGGGCTGGTCTAGTATGCTGGGAGAAATTAATATTCCAATTCCCCTTTGTCACAATGTTTCCTTTATAACTTACCGGTCATGAATTATGGTTCCCAAAAGGAGTGGAGGCACTCTATACTTTTGACTTTGCTGTAACAAGTGGTGAAATTTGATGTTTTATGGGTTAAGAAGGCTGAGATAAAACGTTCATTTTGAGAGGCCACAAACAAACTTCAAGTATTCAACCATGGGAATGAAAGTCAGTGAAGCCTCTACATAAAAATGTTTTACTAAAGTTGATATCCTGCAGGTTAGGGCCATAGGTCCCCAAAACGTAGGTGGAATCTATTACAAACACCAATAGTTTGTACATGTACAACTGATTAGGAGTCAATCTCAATTCCCTTTGTTAAGGGTGTTGTCCTCCTTAATGGGAATATTTTGTATATCTAATTTGGTTCACATTTTGCATGTGCCTTCCTTCTGACAATGCTATAAGAAACCATTTATCTCAACCTTTACTTCAACAAATTCTCTCTGAGCTGTCCAAAAAACAACAGAAAATTGTGTGGCCATGCTGTCCAATGTTAAAGTTCAAGCTTATGTATATTAGCATCCTTTCATTATTTCTTTTAGCCTAAGCTGAACTGTTCTCGGTCTAGTTGCTTCATCATTACTGCACCAAATGAAGAACACACTTTATATTTTCCTTCTTAAATTTGGGAAAATTAAATAATGAGAATTTTATTCTAATATTCTAGTAATGTAGGAAAAACTCAACGCTGGAGTGATGGACTCAAAAGTATCTCACATTGAGGATAAAGAAGACACTTTTTGTGAACCAGATAGGAAGAAAGGAGATGAAGGAGACTATGTTGTTGAAGAACCAAAGGTTGGAATGATATTTTCATCAGAGGAAGAAGTGAGATTGTATTATACCAACTATGCAAAGCGTATGGGTTTTGGTGTTTCAAAAAGAAGTTCCAATGTAGGAGATGATGGGAGATTAAAATATTTCACTCTTGCATGTGTTCGGCAAGGCACATCAAGAAGCAAGGCATCTAATGTTCTTAGGCCAAGATCAGTGGAGAAAATGGGATGCAAGGCCAAGATAAATGTCACGTTGACAGCTGATGGAAAATATACATTGTCTAGTGTCATTCTTGAACACACACATGCTTTAAGCCCCGGGAAGGCCATATTTTTTAGATGCCATAAGAAGCTAGGTGATAGTATCAAAAGAAAACGTGAAGTAAATGATGCAGCTAGAATCAAGGTGCATGAGAACAAGTCATTTGTACATGAATCTGGGGGGTACGAGAATCTTTCTTCTGGCAAAAAAGATTGCTGCAATGACATGGGGAAAGCGAGACGACTTCAGCTTGCTGTAGAAGGTGTTGAAGCTCTACGAAATTATTTCATCAAAATGCAAGAGAAAAATGATCAGTTCTACTACGTGATAGATGTGGACGACAAAAGCGGACTAAGAAATGTTTTCTGGGCAGATGCTCGAAGTAGAGCTGCATATGATTCTTTTGGTGATGTGATTACATTCGACACCACCTATCTAAACAATGCATATAGGATGTCATTTGCTCCTTTTGCGGGAGTTAATCATCATGGTCAGTTAATCTTTTTTGGGTGTGGATTGATATCCAATGAGGATACAGAAACTTTTGTGTGGTTATTTGACACATGGCTGAAATGTATGAATGGACAAGCTCCAAGTGCAATAATCACAGACCAAGATAAAGAGATGCAAAATGCAACTACAAGGGTGTTCCCGAGATCCCAACACAGATTTTGTTTGTGGCATATTAGGAAGAAACTTTCAGAAAAACTTGGATCACACTCTCAATACGAAGCTATTGAGCGGAGTATACTAGGTTGTGTCTTTGACTCCTTGAGCTGTGAAGAGTTTGAACAAAATTGGAAATGCTTGCTAGACAGTTACAACCTCCATGATAATGCATGGCTGGATTGGATCTATGGTGAGCGGCATCTTTGGGTACCAGTCTATGTAAAAAATACATTTTGGGCTGGATTGTCTAGTACACAACGAAGTGAAAGCACGAATTATTTCTTTGAAGATTGTGTGAACTCAAAGTCCATGCCCAAACAAATTGTTGAGCAGTATAATAATGTGTTGAAAAGAGAAGTAGAGAATGAGAATGCAGCCGATTTTAGTTCCTTTGGTACTGCAATCTCGTGTATTACTCATTATCCCATTGAGAAACAATTTCAGGAACTTTACACCAATGCCAAATTTAGAGAAGTCCAAGATGAGTTCAAGGGACTGTTGTATTGTTGTGCAGAGTTGGTTACATGTGAGGGTGAAATGTATACTTATCAAGTTCGTGATGAGGTGAAGGGTTTTGAGGGTTTCATAAAAAGGACGAAGTTTTGTGTTTCGTTTAATGATGCTGATTTTGAGGTGAAATGCAGTTGTTGCCTGTTTGAGTTTAGAGGTATATTGTGCAGACATGCACTTCGTGTGCTCACTAATCTAGAAAAACATTTGTTGCCGCCAAAATATATTCTTGATCGGTGGAGAAAAGACTTCAAACGGAGATATACATTAATCAAGAGTAGTTATGACGATTCGAGTGACAGCCCTGCAGCACAGAGATATGATAGGCTAACCCAGTTTTTTGCTGAAATTGCATCCCAATCATCAGAGAGTGAGGCGATTTGCGGAGAGTTGATGCGGCAATTGGAGCTATTCCAAAGTGAATTCTTGCATCATCGAACAGAAAAACTTGATATGAGTCCATTAGCCCCTTCAAAGTGAGATATGGAGCATGAAGCGCAAATCTTTTATGTGAATCCCTACACCTTGACATGGATGTTATTATATTTGAAAACTGGAAGCAAGAGGTTGTTGGGTGGGGTATACTTAAAACATGAGAATTTAATTTAAACATCAAAACGAACTAAACCCACTAAAAACTCAAAGGTTTAAGTATGATAGATGAACGCCTATTCCAAATTTGAGTAATAGTTTTTTTTTTTTTGTTTTTCTTGTTTCTCATTTCTTTTATGGGGTCGAATGCCACTCTACTTCTGGTTGTAAAGCTGCCAACCAACCGCCAGAGAAATCGAAAAGGTTGTGCTTTACTGCTCGCGATAACCTCTGAACTTACAGCTAAAGTTCACAACTTTGTGTATATTTTTATTAACTTCAGCATCCTTATTGGAATATCAAAATGCAAATTTTAAAGCTCCAATAGTTAATAAAACATGAAAACGTGCTGCATTGGATTAGGCATGTATAAAACCAAACGACTTTTAACTACAGTAAATCGACGACTCCGATTATATTTGACTGAACACTGTAGTTCAACCAAATGTTTAGTTATTATTTTCTTCCTCCAGAAGCGCTCTCTCTCTTCCCTGGATTTTTCCTGTCTGTCAAAGTACTTGATTTTCTCTCGGTTTGTGCTCTCACATTGGATTGTCTCAGTTTCCTTAACAAATTTCTGTTTTCCATCTCATGCAATCGCATATCTATTCCTCCATTATTCCTCCATTGTTTCCATCCACACCTTTTGCTCTCTCATTGTTTTCAACCCAAAATCTGAGATCATATCGCCCGTTTCCTTCGCACGAAAGCCGTCGTACTTTCTCGTTGATGCAGTACCACTCCAAGCAAAGAGAAGCTATTGAAGATGCTTAGAGATCTGGGGCTTTAAATCTCCGATTGGTGCAATAATAAATATTGAAATTTACACAAATATGTGGTTATCATCTCATTTGCTCAAATTCTTCAGTAGTCTTAGTAAGAGGAGGAAGGGTTATCTTTTTCTTCTTCTTCTTTTTTCCCTAAAGGAAATGAGAAGTAGGGACAACTAACATAACTATCATCTTTGAGTGTGATCATAGGAACTCATTCTTGCTATGGAATATCCGATTTAAGCTATAGCTTACCATCCAAGCCCATTACTAGTCTTACCAAATGCTAGCTAGTCCAAAACTCATTTCATGGCTCAAAGGTCAAGTTTTACTTTCACGAGTAATTCCAACTTATTGTGCTTAACTTTTGATCTTAAAATCATGAAATACTAGCTCGTACTAATTGAGCTACCACCTTAGCGGAGTATCCTCTATAATGCTTGGCTTTAGTTTAGTTATAAAACTATTTTTACCATAAAATAAATCAAACATATCATAAAAATACTAATATATATATTTACTTTTATATAATCCACTTTCCATTATATCACTTGCAACAATGTATGCACTTGCATCTTACTAAAAGAACATCTTCGTAACATAATTTCCTCCTTTATTTTTCTTTTTATTATACATGAGTATTTAATAGAGTAGTGATCATATACAACAACTTTTACAACATTTTTATAACTTTCTTTGTATTTGAGTTTTTTTTATTTTTTCATCATTTTCTTTTAGGTATTTTTTTAATATTCTTAATCATTAAGAAAAGAAAATATATATATAATTTTATTAATATTCACATTCTTAATCACTAAGTAAATTTAAAAATTAAATAAAAAAAAAGTCGTAAAAAAGTTGTAAATGAGAAGTACAGTATCATTAGTTAATCACATAGCTCCCATCATTGGTTAATTAATTTACTTTATTTTGTTTTCTCCAATAGCTATATTACAAGTCTACAAAATCACTAATTTATGAGAACTAAGTCCTATAATTTTCCATTTTCCTTAAGAAAATGTCTAAATACGGGCGCAAAGGAGGCCTTCCCCGCAGACGACATCCTATGTGGAGTAAAACGCACCCTTTTGAATTAAAGCGATGCGTTTCACATTTGGGTTCATCTTCTCCATCCGCTGACGCCATTTCCCTCTCCTGCCCCCTCTGTGTGATTCTCCCCTCCCCATTATCAAAACCATCCCTGACGCCCAAAGGCTCATTGTCATTAAATATATGTGGAAGAGCTAATTCGTCCCAGACTCCCAGGGTAAATTTGATTTTTTTTTTTTTTTTTGTCAATTCTAATTTTTTAAAGTTATGAAATTGCAGAGAGATTGGGGTCCAATATCACTGAAACCGTGAAGGGAAAGTTGGGGTTGAGGGCTAGAGTTCTTCAAGTAGATTCAAGAAGGTGGAGTGGGTAAGATCTTTGAAAGTAAGATATAAAACTAATTCAAAACTGAGTTCCACAATTTAAAGTTACTTAGTTACTTTTCTTTAGGCCAAAATCCAAATTGAAATAACAGATGCTTTCAAGTAGTTCAAAAGTCAAAATCCCATCTTTCCTTGTTTCAGCGCACACTTATAGCAGGGAAGGAACTCTGTTGTAAATCATGGGGTCTACCTCTGCCCACCCCTACAAAACTCACAATCTCATATTTTCCAGCTCACACAGAATTTACACATTTTACAACCCACAGGTCCCAAAGATAATAAGGCTCTTACCTAGTTCAATGCCGAAATGTGGGTAGCAGCTGAGGACGCCATGGGTTGCTGCAACGTCTACGACAAAGGAGCTAAACCGATCTATTGAGAAGAAATCGATAAAATGGGAGAAGCGATCGTAGAAAGGTAAAGGAAAAAATAAGCACTTTTTTTTTTCTTCCTCTATACTGAAACACTTTTTTTCTTCAATTTTTTATTTTAATGAAACGAGGTTGACGTGGCAAACCACCTCAGGGTCGTGCGCATACAGGCACAAATTAGCAGTTCTCTTTCCTTAATGGGAGCCAAGTTAAGACGGATCATGAAGACAAATCAAATCAGATCAGCCCCAGCTCTTCATCCTTCTTAGGGGAAAACTGCAAAATTGAAACCAAAGATCAAGCAACATCTATCTATCATGTAGAACAGTAACTCAAGGGGCAACCTTTTTTAGCTATTGCAATTGCTCGAGTACAAATAAAAGCAAAGCAGCACTCCAACGAAAGAGAATTACACTTCCATGTCACCATTTTCACCCCCCAAGAAAACTTGTTATTCAAACTGGGATTAACAGCCACCCACCCAGTTTTCACAGTACAAACATACCAATGGTAACTGCAAGATCTTGCCGCCCAAAAACAAAAATCTATTGGGCAGCAGTCCAAAATGAGGAAAAAGGAAAATTAAAGCATGAATTCGGCTTTTTTTCAAAGGTCAAATCTGCAGACGACCGCAGATGCCAACCAAGTAATATTGGATGGAACTGGCCAGCAAAAACAAGGGCCTATTCCAGCAAGTAGCTTCTGCTTTAAAATAGCTACTAAAAAGCCAAAAGTCATGACAAAACTTCCCCCAGTATCTATACACCCGCCACCAGATGTTTTACCATCACACATGCAGAGTATCAGCAGATTTAGACCATAGTCTTCTCTTCTAATACTATTGGAACTATACACTACTTTTGTATCTACAGTGCTTGTCAATTCCAATCAAAGCTCTGTTATCTCCATCTTCTCAAAGTATCCTTCCCAACACTTGGCCTGAACTTCCACTCACCCAAATTACTTCAAATAAGAACTCATATAGAGCCTCACCCCAATATCAATGGGACCATCATCACCACCAACTGGATGAAGTGAAACAGGAATTGTCGAAAGCAGATGCAATGTGCAAGGGAAAAATCCAGGAACAACTTCGGACTTTGAAGTGTTGAATTGGCTAATGGCCTCCAGATCCTTGGCAGCAAGAAGAGTGTCTCCTACTTGTTCATGGGAACTCCCTCCAAACACCCCCAGTTCACCTTCCAGATCATATGGACTTACAACATATGCAACATCTTCAAGTGCCTTCCATTTACCAGGGGTACCTCTCCTAGATGAGCGTTTGTTAGGAGGACAAAAATTAAGCACCAATGTCGAAGTAGCCTCGAGCCATTCTACTGTCAAGCCTTCAACCTCATCATAATATATCCGCCGCTCAATCTGGCATTAAGGGGAATAAAATGAAACTGTAATATTCTTTTCAGATAGGTAATTACAAAATTTAGCTTCAGTATGCAGCTATGCAGAGAAAAACAGGTTTGATTTAAGCAATGCATAGAAAGTCAGAATCAGCTTACAGAAAGCTTTTGAATATAAATGGACATGAATCTTGGCCCAAGACCCAATACCCTTGCTTCTGAGAATAACATCTGCAGAACAAAGACATGAATCACTAAGCAAGTACTCAATAATCAGGTAACGAATAAACAAAGAGAACAATGCTCAAACGGCCAAACCACCACAGAACTAACCCATTTTGAGAAGAGTATTTAGCCCTATCAGACAGATAGTTTTACCATTAGTTAACTTCAAGCTTCTAATTGGTGACACTTAAGGATTGAATATTAAATTCATTACAACAAATTGAATGATCAAACTATCAAGTCTAAGACACCAGGCCATGAACAAAATTAGGATATCACACGGTAAGAATGTCCGGTTGTAGTATTCCTGCTACATCAGAAGCATATAAAGTTCTATATTACTGACATTTAAGTTTAAAATAAAAATATCACCTGTATATGTCCCGTATACTTGAGCAATGCCTATTACCATCACTAAATTTTTTAATTACGGATAACAAATATCACAATATGAGTGCATAATATGACACTAAAGCGAATATGGTGGCAGGTTCCGTGGACAACATACCATCAAAGGTACAAGACAATAGCAGACAGAACAAATCATAAAGCAAATCCAGCACCTTTTCAATGCACTACAGTCTAGGAAGTGATCAAAATCAACTTGTAGGATAAAAAAAACCTATAAAAATGGACTGCAAGTTACAAGGGGCTAAAGGGAGAATAATATATACCTGTTTCCTCCGTAGCAGGGCCCACATGTATAGTTTGTTACAGGCATCCTTGACATGCTTGCTTGCCAACTTTCTCTCATTGCAATTAGCAGCTACATTTGTAAGTAATTCAGCGCAAGGAACTCTATGCTTTTGTGCTGCAGCAAACAAAGCTTTACTACCTTCAAGGGACTCAGCAGCATCTCTATCAAAATGAATACCAGTGAAGCATCTTCTTGCCCCACTCTCTCCCCTACTATGTTTTTGCAACATTCCTTGATGCTTCTCCTCGGCCTCAATGGCTGCAGCCAGCATCCGGTGTACAACAATATCTGGATACCGACGCAGTGGAGAAGTAAAATGAGTGTAGAGAGGAACAGCCAGTGCATAATGACCCCAATTGCCTTCAGTATCTTTTGAATCTCCACTACAAAAGTAAGTAGCCAACTGCATTGGCCTTGAAGCATATGATATAAGTATATCAAACAACCCAGCATCATCCTTGAGCTTTTCCTTGATTTGCTTCAATGACTGATGAAACTGGCCAGAAGAAGAAGTGTCCAACTCCAAACCATGTTTGCGACAAAATGCTTCAAACTCTCTAAGCTTCCGCATATTAGGTTCAGGATGCCTCCGCAGTAATGCACAACTTGGAAAAGCTCTTGATATGATTTCAGCAGCTGTCCTATTTGCCAAAAGCATAAACTCCTCAACCAATTCATCTGACTCCTTCTGTTCGCTCAGCATAGTATCATATGGAATACCATTTTCATCCAAGAGAAAAACAAATTTGGAGCTTTCAAGTTGTAAAGCCCCGTCGTTAAACCTCTTCTCCTTCAAAATTTTGGAAACCTCAAAGAGGCTTTTAACACTTCTAATTACATCAGGCCACTCAAAATGGCCATGCAACTTGGGATGTCCATTTTCAAGGGCATTATAGATCTCCCCATCAATTATTCCATCAATAATGTCCTGAGCATGTTCATATGAAAGTTTGCAACAAGATTTTATCACAGTACGACCAATCCAGCGGTCTACAACATCCCCACCATGGTTGATGTCCAAGAACATAGAAAATGCCAGCCTATCTACTCCAGGGTTAAGCGAACCTAGGTTCTCTGAAAGAGGTGGGGGCAACATTGGTATTTTACCTCGCAACATGTAGACACTGGTTGATCGGATCTGAGCCTCCATATCTAAGGTTGTATCAGGTAAAACAAAATATGATACATCAGCAATATGGATTCCAACTCTGAAATTGCCATTGGACAATTTTTCAATAGAGAGGGCATCATCCAGATCAGTGGCAGTAGATGGGTCAATAGAAAAAATGCACAAATTTCTAAGATCTATTCTACTTTCAAATTCCTCTTGAGGGACCTCCCATGGAACACGTGGAAGGCTCGATACTAATTCAGGAGAAAATTCAGATGAAGGAATTGTATTTTCAAACAAAATTGCATTGATCTGTGGCTTTAATTCACTTCCACGTCCAAAACTACGCAAAATGCGGGCTTGTGGAACAGGACTTTCTTCATCCCACTCAGCAATTTGTGCAGCTACCAGCTCCATTTCAACTGTCGAATCACCCTTCTCTAATCTTTTTCTGATGTAGTCTGGCATGCCATTCACAAGGACCATCATTTTTGGAAATTTAGGGTCAGTTGGTGTCAGGTGAATGTACTCACGGTTCGATAATGGCAATGAAGTTTTGTTGTTTTTTGTATCCTTTCCGCATAATTCACGATAAGAAAGCCACTGCTTAACATTAAGATAACCCACAACAGCATCTCGACGAGGAGACATCTCAATTATGGCAACAATTCTGCCAGTTGGTCGTTTTGAAGGGAATGCACTAATTAAAGCACAAATCCTTCCCAGTGCAGTGTTTGGTTCATTCTGCCCACTAGAAAAATCTGCATGTGACGAATCAAACGAAGCGAGATCTTGATCAACAAGATTACAACTAGCCAGCCCAATTGGGTTCAATTGGACAGTTTCTTCAGTGGAAGTGCTGTCCCCGTAACAAAACCCCTCCTCAGGAAAGGGACAACTTCTGTGATGGGCATGCTTACATTCAGCATCTACCTTACCTTTACCTTTGTAGCTGTCACTAGAAATCTCACTATCTTCCAAGAGTAAGTTACAATCTTCTGCTGGTGGATAGTTGTTAGATATCCCAGTCGACCCTTTCATCCTGGTCCATAATGACAAAGGATCAATCTTGATCACAACAATATCTCCTTCCACCTGCATCAAAATCAATGTCAGAGCAACCATAAGCCTCATCCACGGGCAAAAATAGTGAAATACATGAAGAAAAAGCTCAATACCAACATTTAACGAAGGATTATATAAACTATAATAGCACCTACATCATACGTGCAATAAGATTGCCATAGAGAAAAAGACAGTAAACTAGTTGGTGTGTGCTTGTTTTCAATATAAAATAATGAATAACAAAAACAAAGGCAAGTCAAACCCATCACCAACTACGGACAAAACCAATCAGAGTATACAATGACTATGCACAAAAACAATACACTACTGAATACATACATACAAGTACAAAATGACTCCAAGAGTATTCTTCCTTGCCTGTAAGCATGCAAAGTTCCCTGCTTCTTTGCCATCCCCCCCCCCCCCCCCCACGCGCCGTTGAGGGGGTCCGGCCTTATCGGTGCGCTCATTCCGAATTTCTTTTTACCGAATATTCCAAGCGAACTACTGAAGACAGACTACTGGGAGTGGGAATAAAGCTCCAGCCCTTAGCCCTGAACTCCTTCAATATCGCACCTACTACCAAAGACTGAACCAAAGAAGGGATGGGATAGACATAGCCATCTCTCCCTCACCCTGCAGCTCAAACTCCGCATCCTGATCCAGATCTAGCTACGGACTTACTAGAGCTACTACGCAACCTAGAATTGGGGGAAGGCGTCTAGACGCCTAAAAGAGGGCATAAATGTATGAATCTTCCTAAAGTTAAAGTAGCAGAAGACATGAAAGTCACTAAAGAGCGCTTTAAAACTATTCAATGTGGGCGCATAGAAAGTTTTCGGGTACCACAGTGATCCCTATGCCCTAAAAAAACTGCCCGAGGGCCCACCTTCTAATAAGTTCTTTTACACCTTGTGGAAGCATTATTCAAAAACAGTACCCCGAGCCGAGTCTTACCCCCCTATACTGATCAAGCTAAGCTAAGTAAGCTATGTTCCGAGGTCTTGCATTTAAAGGGACAAAAGCAAAAGCAAGTTCTCATTTCAGGCGAGGAAAGAATGACTCGTAAGTTCAAGAGAGGGAAGTTGAGTTGACTTCTTTTAACAGCTTTCCAGTCTCGTAGTACAAGACTTTAGATTCTATTTTGGGATATGTCTTTCAGTTAAGGATCTTCCTGAGAAAGGGAGGCGAAGCGGAAGTACACCTAATTTCACAGCTGAATGCCACAAGCCAATTCCCCACCCCCACCCCCACCCCTACAAAAAAAAAAAAAAAATACTATATTAGTTAGACTTGACTTTATGCGTTCCCCTGGTCAAGAGCTCTCTTTTTCTTGTAGGGGGGCAAGGGGGGGTGGTTCATATAGCATGGATATAGGAATGGGATGGCTTTTAAAATCAAAATCCAACTGCTTCATTAACTGGAAAATGGGCTCTTTTGGCCGGCCAGAGATGGGGGGGTGGGGTCAGAGGCTTTGCATGTGTAAAATGAATATTGAAAGAGATATCAATTGAAGAATGCATAAAATAATCCCAATGCATACTTACAGCTCTATTCTGAGCAGCAATTCCACTAACTAGAGCATCTGTTGGAACCCCATCAATTTTGCAATAAGCCTACCAGTTAAACAAACGGGTAGTCACATCACTCATCCAGGTATTTAGCTTTGCTGAGCACAGAGAAACCTTAAACCATAATTCACATTCAACTACAATTTAACAAACCTCGAGTCTATTGTAAGCATTGACACGAAACACAGCTTTAAAAGCATCACCTTTCTGAAACAGAAGGTAACAAATGAGTCAATAATTTTCCATTCTCTAGCAACATAAGTAGAATATTACAACCTAAAATCCACATCATGATCGCTTTTCAGACTAACCTTCAATGCCTCATCAACAGCCTCCATGGACCAGTATGGATCAAAATATTTTTTTTGATAACCCTCAACATGAGGGGAAGGAAACAAACCCTTGTTTGTAAATGTCCCAGGTGTCCCTCCAAAAGCAATTGGTTCAAGACAAGATTGCGAAAAGACTTTCCTACCATAATCAAATACATACTGATTTGGTTTGGAGTCTGCCTGTTCACTGATATGCATTGATGGCATAGAATAGAAAGCAACATTAGATGCTCCAGTTAATCCATCCTCGTTTGGATGATGTATGTCCAACCCATGCTGCTTTGATGAAGAACTATTTGAGGTTGCAGTTACATGAGGACATGTTTTGCCGTCTCCACCAGTGCACTCTGATGGTTCACCATGTATGCCATTTGCTGCACTAGAATAAGCTACCAAAAAGGAAGAAGGGAGGAGTCAAAGGGAAATTGAGCATCAATCATTTGAATTTTGTACACGATCCTATATAGAGGCACAGCCAGAATCTTATTTTAGAAGGGGCATTATATCATTAAGTGAGAGAGAAAGAGGAAGAGAGAAAATGTCACAGAAGTAATTAGAAGCTAGAGAAAAGGAAAAAGAAAAGGCAATGGAGTTTGCGCCACTCTGAGCATCGGCTACGGTTGCCCAGCCGCACAGGTGAGTAATAGGTCTTGGACTTCGCCCAGTCAACATACAAAAAGAATATAACAGTAAAAATTTAAATGATATGTAACTTATTCGAAACTTTTATTAATCTCAATTCAGATTTTAATAAGGGATATTAATCTCAATTCATATTTTCGTAAGGTATATTAATCTCAATACCGCGGAACATTTCCGGGTAAACTTATTCCATCACCACGAAATTTTAGATTTTGTTTAAATCTTACTCACATAACGCAATTATTGCAAAAATCCAGAAATAAAATTTGCCAAAAGCAAAATACGAAGCGGAGCTAATCAGTTCCCCCGTGAAGAACCCCAAAAACCCAGTTATAAATTCACCAAAATCTCCAAATAAAATAATACGCAACAAAAATAAAACGAAAAGAAAAGAAAATTACCAGAAGTGGGAGGGGTTTGCTTGGATCGCCGACTAGATCGACGCTTCTTCTTCTTCTCCTTGTCAACATCGCAATTCACAGTAGACGGTTCGACTACAGATTGCTGAACGACGCCCCTCATATTTTAGCGAAAAAAAAAAAGAATAAGCCTTTTTAAAACCACACAAAAAATGAACCCCACCCCACCCCCCCCAAAAAAAAAATCCAACAAATTAAAAAAAAAAGGAAACAGATAAAAAATAAAAATAGAAACCCTAGTTGGATCAGAAATTTCAGAATTAAAATTCGGGCTTCTTCCGATCGGTAAAAAATATACCGGAAGAACCCGATTAAGGAGAAAAATAGTTTAAAGAAGCAGCGAGGAGGAAGAAGAAGAAGAAGAAGAAGAAGAAGAAGAAGAAAAGGAGGAGAAACGAAACAGTAGAAAAGAGAGGAAGAGGAATTTATATAGTGTGGAAGATTTGGGAAAAGTTATAATGGTGGTGGAGGCAGAGGTGGAGGAAAAGGAAAAAGAAAAGGACGTGATGATTGGTCGGCGGGGACACAGGCGCCGACTCACGATGCGTTTTGTCTGGACTCTGACACTCAAGCCCACCCCTCTCTCTCTCTCTCTCTCTCTCTTTTTCTTTCTCCTTTTCTGTTTTCCTCTCTCTTTTTCATACTTTTCTTTCTTTATAAAAAGGAATTAATTGAGTGAGGGAGATGAGCTGTTATGATCGCTGGATCTCTCGACACGTGTTTTTACTTCTTTTCGACATTTTGTATACTACTATTTTTTCTTTTCTTTAATATCAAAATTAAAAGATTCTTTTTTTTAAAAAAAAAAAAAAGGAAAAATGAAAAGAGTTAATTCTATAATTGATCCGACATACCTTTTTATTTAAATTATAATAGAATTATATCCTAAAAAATCAACATCTCTCACACTCATATCTCCCTCTCTCACACTCACCCTTAGATCTCTTCTTCGCCCCCCGCAACTTGATCCCCCTCGATCATTTGCAGCCCATCCCAGCCTCTTGTCCACCTCTCAGCCATCTCTCGAAATCTTTGTCGGCTAGCTCCTTCTCGACCTTTGTCTTCCATGATCATTCTCACCCAAGTTTGGAGTACTTGATTAGGAAGCATCAACAACTTGGCCACCACCCACAAACAGCATTGCAAGTTGGCAATTGAGATAAGTCAGGTTGGTTGGACTCTGATTTCTTTGTCGATATACACTTGTAATTGCAGTCGATGATCTCCTTTCTACTTTAAGAAAGTTAACAAGTGAAGAGATAATGAAATATTTCTTGTAATGAGTCTCGTTTGAATTTAAATGTGAGATGAATTGACGTGAGTTTAATTAATTTTTTAATATTATTATTATTTTAAATTTTGAAAAATATGTATTAGAATTTGAAAATAGTATATAGAAATTTATGTTTTGTATAAAAAATTATAAAAATATAATGATGAAATAGAAGATGAGCTCAACTCACTTCTGAATCCAAATGAAACCTGATCAAATATCAGTGTTTTGAGCAAAGTAAGAACAACCAAAGCTTGGCCTTCTTGTTTCTGCCTCTTAACGTTTTCTTTGGGTGATGATATACTTACTATCTATTTATCACTTATTTATCAATTTAAATATTTTTTTAAAATATTTTTTTGATATAATTAATCATAATTTTTTTTTTAAAAATATATATAATTTTATTAATAATTACTTTTTTAATTATCAAATAAAAAGAAAATTAAAAAAATAGTAGATGAATAATAAAGCTATGATTATTCTTTCTTTAGCTATTTTCCTCGTCTATCTTCAATTTTGTGAAACAAATCAATTTTATATAGAATGGTTTCCAAGTATTTCTGAAATTGTAGTTGTATAATTAATAGTGTGTACGTACAATGTTTGGAAGGGGCAGAAATAAAAAGCATATATGTTGGGAAACTAGCCTCAATGTGAGGGGTTTTGAAGGCTTGATTTCGATCAGGTGTGATGAGGAGCTCTCCATCTGGTGTGTAATGATAATTAAATCTCTGATCAATCCTGATTAAAAAATATGAAAATCTAACGTTTACTAGACGCTGTTACATTAATAGAGTATATTGTAGTCTAGTTTATAGCATTTTCTTTAGAGAAAATAGCTAGAATTTCTCTTTTAAAATAACCTCATTAACATGAACCATAGCACATATATATATATATATGTAATATCCCTAAATTATTAATTGGATATTTTAGCTAACATCGCTTTGTTATGAGAAATAATATCTACAATTTTAAGATGTGTAAATCTCGAACATCCATGAGAAAAAATGGAAGAATTTAAAAGTCATAAAAAAATTATATTTTGTAGATCTTGCATATTTTTAAAAAAATGTATACGATTTGCACGTCAAATACCGTATCTAACATTCCTATTTAAAATATATCCACTTGCCATTTTAGGACACTAGATTCCAAGATGGCATATTTCGAGCACTTGATTGGTTCAATAAATTTGTTCATTGTGAAGATAAAAAAAAACAGAGAAAATGATAGGAGGATGAGAATGGTGCCCTCACTTTGATTGATAATATGTTTTTTAATTTAATGGTTAAGGAATTAATTAATATAAATAAAAAAGTTTTTATTTTATTTAAAAAAATAATGCATTTGCACTATTGATACAATGCAGGAACACCATTCTCAATCTTCTTAATATCATAAAAAATAAATAAATAATATATATATATTATAAAGGGATTTTTATACTCTCTAATCAAAAGCTATCTTGTCAGCATTTTATCATAAATAAAATACAGCAATCAACATATTATCAAAATTTATAATGTTAGGAGAAAGTTGGACCGACCCCCTTGAGAAAAACAGTCCGTCGTTAGAGGTGGCGGTGGCCGACGCTGCCCACCTCATTGGAACCGGCGAGGTCTGGTGAGTTTACTCCTACGAAGGCGACCCACAGTAACCTCGGACGAAATCCCGACAGTCTTAAACTCGATATGGGTCTGTTCGTCAGTCTCAATGGGGTGGGCGGTGTCGGCCACCACCGCCTCTGATAGTTCCATTTGACTAAAGGTCGAATCTCTCTAAAATTTATCTTCATTTTATTTTTTTATTGTATTTTTTATCATGTATTTTTTATTATATTTTCTTCATTTTATTTTTTATGATATTTTTATTGTGTTTTTTTATTTTATTTTATTATAATTTTATTATGTTTATTGTTAAAAAACAACTCAAAATAATTAGGCTACTTTTAATCTACGAATAATCCAATCGCTCCCCAATGTCACTCTTAACGTAAAGCATCAAAGAGTAATCATGGATGATTCTTGCAAGTAGTGTAACGAGAAAAAGGAAAAATAGGAATCACGCTCTTTTTTTTAAGTGTCATTCCTTGATAGATTGTTGGAGACAACAATTTAACTACTTGATGGCATTTGAAGAGAAAGAAAACATTATATATTTTGCAAAGAAGGTTTTTCTTGTATCTTGTGGTATGCGGTAGAAGAAACCAAAAAATATATGAAGATAATATATTAAAACTTGAGCAAGAATATAAGATGAAAATCAAGAATATAAAGTTTATATGTCTTTGACTCTTTATATCAAGAAAATAAGGAAGCTCAAGAATATAAGGAACAGATAAATGTTTCAAGTTGCAATGGGCTGCCTCCTCTTTCAAGAGTGTTGAAATTGGTAGTTTGAATTTAGAGATGAGATAATGTAAGATAATTTTAGATAAAAGATGAAAAGTTGAATAAAATATTATTCGAATATTATTTTTTAATATTATTATCATTTTGAAATTTGAGAAAGTTAAACTATTAGTATATTTTGTATTTAAATTTAAAAAATTTATAATAATAAATTGAGATAAGATAAAATACTTTCTAAATTCAAATAAGGTTTGAATGTTGGTCAGACTATATTCTATAATCAATTCAGAGTAAGGGTGGGAATTATTTTAAAAGATGATAAGATGAAATCATTCTATTTGTAGGCCTTACTCTTCTCTTAAATAAGTTGGGTAATTGCCTAAGGTCTCCTAATTACAAAAGACCCTTGTACGAAAAACTAAAGTAGAATTTTTTAAAAGTTAAAAAATATCAATAAATAAAACAAACTCAATAAGATAACAAAAGCATTAAATAGATATTATCTATATCATTATTAATTTTAAAAGTATTCTACGTAATAATTATTTCAAGTATTTTCTTTATAAGAATGCACTTCTTTTTTATCATTATTAGTTTAATATATAACGTAAAAATTATAAATAGCAAAATCTAATTCTCGAATTTTCATAAAAAAAATTTCTATGATCTTTTTAAGAGGCAATGGCATACTTTTTAATAAAATTGTATTGACGATAATTATTATAGTTGTTTTTAAGTCTCTTTTAGATATCAAGAAATCTCATAAAAATAAGATGAGTTAAGATATTTTATTGGGTTTTGAATGGAAAAAAAAAATATTAAATTCGAAAATATCTGATAATACATAAAAATAATTGTGTTCCCAAACAACCCTTAAAACTCAAGAGCTGTGTTTTATAAAATTAATTTTGATAAAATATTCTCTAAATCGAATATTTTAAATAAATATTAAGTTGGTTATTAGTTAAAAATATAGTATAAATCTTAATTAATAATTTTATTTAGAAAACGATAGGTATTATTTATAAATAAAAATGTAAAATAAAAATAAAAATTAATTGATTTTATTTTATTTTAGTTATAAAAAAAAAGACTTTAATCAAAATTTTTATTTTAGAACTCCTAATTTATTGACCCGACCATATCTATCTGTTAGTAAAAAACGAAAATGAGATAAATGATATTGAAGTGATTGCTATCTTTAGAGGTTAACGATTGAGCATTCTATTAGACATAAATGAGCTACACATTGAAAGTGATTGTTAATGAATTACTTTGCTGAAGGAGAATCATGTCATTGATGGGCTACTTACTACTTAGAACTGTACATTGGATTATTGGAGTGTAAACGAGGAAAATGCCCACGAGTCAGCCTAATCCAGTTAAGCAAAGTATATTCTCATTGCCTCTTTAATTTCATTCAAAAGACAGCGACCATTAATGCGGTCCATAATCTGAAAATAGAAAGCGATTATCTCTCACACAGGTTTGTGACTTGTGGCTATAATATAAAGTCACTATTATTATTATTATTATTTATATCCAAAGTCTATATTGTCGACTTTTGCATCATGTTTGCTTCGTAAAGTGATTAAATTTTTAGATTATATCTTAAGAATAATTGATTATTTAACACGATTTTAAATTAAATAATCATAACCCAAATACTTATCTAATTATACTTTTTTATATAAATATGAAATTTTCACATGCTGGGTTTGCCAAGTGGGAAGATTTAGAAACAATAAATCTATTTATAGATTTCTTTATTGACACATCTAATAGAAATATATATATATATTGATATTTTAATATTTATTATAAATATAACAGATTTTATTGTAACTTCTATGTTCCACATCAAGCTTGTAAATACATAAATAATTGAGAAATTATATGGTTAATGTTCCTTATTCAGAATTAACTTGAACTCAAGTCGTCTCGAGAGATTGTTAATTGGATTAATCATTTAACATAATGTAGGTTTTTTTTTTTTTTTTTTTCTGAAAACTTAGAAAACGTCATTTTTTGTTTTTTGGTAACTTTTTATAGAGCTCGATGAATTCTTAGTTGGGCCCACAGTCAACTCCACCTTCCGCTCTAACATTGGGCTTTCATCCCAACTTAGCCCAATGGTTTTTGGGTCAGCCAACAATTTATTTGCGCCTTGCCTCGCTATTCACTCTATTAATTGAGATACGATTGTTACAATTATGACATTATTGTTATAAAACTAAAAAGAAAACTACTACTATTGCAAGAGAAAAGAAACTCTTAAGAACTGAAACTTTCTTTCTCTCTCTATATTTTCTTATGAATTTCATTACAACTGAAGCCCATATTTATAGGCGTTGAAATTACTATGCAAGTCACTATGTAAGTCACTATGCAAGTTACTATGCAGATTTAAAATAATAGTGGTGGGGTCATTCACATAATTTAGTGGTGGGACATAGGGGCGGCGGCCGACGTTTTGTTTATAACACTCCCCCTTGAATGACCACCCATAAAGAATCTGCCTCGTTAAAACCTTGCCAAGGAAAAACCCAGTGGGAAGAAAAACCAATGGTGAAGGAAAAAGAGTACAGTCTCTTTATGTATCCACAAGTGCTTTAAGATTGCCTCATTAAAACCTTGCAAAGGAAAACCCAATGGGATAAAACCTTAGCGAAGGAAAAAGAGTACAATCAGCACAAGTCTTCAAGACTTTTACTCCCCCTGGAAAGTGCATGACAATAGTTTTTGAGTCTTCACATTTTAATATTCTGCACAATTTTCTTGAATGTCGCAGTTGGTGATGTCTTCATGAATAAATCTGCCAGATTATCACTTGATCGTATATTTGATATATCCTCCTTTGATTTGAGCGATACAAGTAGCATTATCTTCATATAAAATTGTTGAGTCATTGATCTCAGCCAAATATACTCTTGACTTGTTTCATGAATTGCAATAATCTCTGAGTGATTTGAAGATGAAAAATAATATCTGGTTGACAAACTTAATAGAAATCTGATACCTGCAGTAATACTTAAATTCCCCCTTGATAATATGCGTTAGTGTTTCAAGTAATAAGCAAATATGATTTCAGTATATATAACAAGTTAAGAATTCAAACATGATCTCCAACTAAATAATGCATTAGAGAGAGTATGATAATATTTTCATATAAAATTTTCTCCCCCTCATTCGGCGTTATTAGGAAGAACTTGTTTATATACGGCGGAAATAATATTGGAAACCATCTATGTATGATAAAAGCTGTAAAAGTTTTGAGATTTAATATTATCGGTTCGGCGGAAAATCAAATCCGCTTGACATTGTGGACAAACGAGATATTGAAGAGATTTGAAGGTTTCGGGTTGTTGTTTTAAATATAACCAATTTTACCATTGGTTTACTCCAGCAAAAAGATCTCGCATTCCTCATAGATTCAGTTGTTGTTCATCCAGAACAATATTATGTCTGATAGAAATTCTAATGTCCCAGATTTAAACCATGAACCTTTTATACCTCAACCACTTATATTTTCTCCTGAGGCTGTAAACACCATGATAGGAGCAGAGATATATCTATCTAGTAAATCTGATCCTGAAATTGTTGCAGCATCAAGAACCCTCAGTGCTCAATATGCTGCCTCTCTTACAACCATGTCTCAGAGGCTATTGGCGAGAACGAGTGAGGTTGATCATCTTAAAAATCAAATATCTGAGTTGCATCAAACGCTTGCAACTAAAGATAGAAAAAATAAAGATTTAAAATAAGATAACAAGGAGCTGAAGAAACTTGTAGACTGGTATTCTCTTGACCTGAAAACACGAGTAGAAGAGCTGGAACGAGAAAGAGCTCAGATACAAAGTCAACAACAGCAGCTAACGGCAGAGGTTCAGCGTTTACAAGAAAATAGGGATAGCTGTAATTAATCTCGCTGGCTTTTGAAATTATGCATCCAGCATATCTTGTAAAGTGAGATTTGAAGAGATGATGGTTTGTCTTGTTCTTATTTCCAATTCTATAAGAACCGTCTTTAGTTTCATTTAGTACGCATCAAATCTTCTTCTCATATCTATAATTCATCTGTATTTGTATTCTTATTCTACAAATTTCCAATGGCTCATCAATTTCCTTTTACTATTTCTCACAATCAACATATGAGGTATCCTTCACCTCAATTACAAGTTGATCCTGCATCTTCCGCAAGTGCAATGCTACAGCAAGCAAATGATCTGGCTAATAAGTCAGATCGTGAAGCTGTTTATGAGCTGGTGACTCTCGGCACCCGATACTCCTCCTCTATTGTTGGATTTTCCAACCGATTACAATCCAAAAATCGTGAGATTGAGGAGCTTAACGAGAAGGTTTCTGTACTTCAACGACTCGTTCAAGAGTCTGACAAAAAAATTGCAGACTTAAAGCAGGAGAATAAGGATTTAAAATCCTTACTTGCCTCTTCATTTCGACTGCCTAATCCTTTAGATAAGGATGGTACGTTGCTTTATGAAAAGCAAATGCATTTGAGAGATGAGGCTAGAAGTCTCAAATTCTTGTAACTCATCTATGAATTGAATAATAAGATTTTTCCTTTTCAAATGCATTCCTTGAATTTATAGCAACCCTTGTGATCTTTTCAAGAGTTCTAACAAGGTAAATCATCAACGTAAACTGCAATAATGACGAATCCAGATTCTGATAAAACACATGAACATATAGGATTATTCTTAAATCCTTCTTTCAATAAATACTCGTTGATTCAATTATACAACATGTGTCCGGATTGCTTTAACCCATATAAAGATCTTTGAAGCTTTATAAAGTACATACTCCTAAATGTACTTGGATCAGATGTTTCAAGTATCGTAATAATCTAATGATACTTATAAATATGCAGTGACCACATTCATTAACTGCATATCTAATCCTTTTGCAATAACCAAATCGATTAAAAATATGAATGTGATTGCATTCATAACAAGGAAATATGTTTCCTCATAATTGCTCTCGGGTTTCTACAGGAAACCTTGTGCGACAAATTATACCGCATAATTTCATTTCGCATTACGCTTTCGTATAAATACTCACTTATATCTGACAAATATTACACCCTTTGGTGTTTGGACAACAGGTCCAAATGCATCTCGCTTCACTAGCGAGTTTAATTCAGTTTTAATAACTGCTTTCCATTTTGGCCAATCATTTCTACGTCGACATTCTTCGATGGTTTTTGGCTCATTACTTCTGGTAATATCAAGTGTTATCATATATGTTGTCGACAACAGTTTTATTTCTATCTATAAATTTTCCAGTACTCATGAAATGTATTGAGATCTCTTTGTTCCTCTCCAGGGGAAAACATTTCATGAAACACCTCTACAGGAGGTTCCTCTTCAGGAGGTTTATACTCTTCAGGAGTTTTCTCTTCAGGAATTATACTCTTCAGGAATTACACTCTTCAGGAGTTACCTCTTGAGGAGGTTTCCTCTTCAGGAGGATTATATTTTGTACAGAAAATACGGTCTCTTCATGAGCACCGATTTTTATTTTTCTTGTGCACCAATAAGTCTTCAACGCTTCAGGTGTATCTTAGACTCATTTATTTCTATTTTAACAACTCGTCCTTCAGGGACTTCAATTCCTGCTTAAGCATTAACAGCAGTAATATATGATTTTACAACACCTTTAGTGTCAGTAAATACATCATGTAATTGATTTGCAACATTTTGCAGATAAATAATCCTCTGAACTTCTGGTTCACATTTATTTGTAAGAGGATCAAATTTAAACAGGACTTTATCCCAAGTAATTTCTTGTCGTGCTTCAGGCACCGATATTTCATTATTTCAAAACATGATGAAATATTAATAAGCTTATATATAAAAACTTAGTATAAATAAATCAAATGCTTGACCGTACAACAGGTACGTGACTACTGTTTAGTCATATTTCATCTATGACAAACATTTTCATCTTTTATGAAGAATTATTCTGAGAGCCTTTACCCTTCTCTGAGTTTGATCACTTCTGGTGATACGATATATTTTTATCATTTTTAGTGTTGTCGCTTTTGGGACCAACACTTCTATAATTTTTCTACCACGTCTACGCCCTTAGTTCCCGTTCACTTCTGGGAATTGTGTAAATTCGATATCATTAATAGGACGTAACTGGTGTAACAAAAACTCATTATTTAGCTCAATCACTGGAAGACAAAATAAAAGTTCAGAATATTTGTTGAACTTTCACTCTCGATATTGCTACTGCAGGAGCACATTCGATGTATGAAAAATAATGTCTTCTTTTATATATCATCATCAGTGACATTTTCACTGTATAATTTTAATATTGAGCTGGTTTTAAAGAGTGCAGAATATTCAATACCACTCTTAAAATCTTGCAACTTCAGGTGCAATAAATCATAATGATCCTTTGAGAGGATTACATCTTCTGGTGCTTATATCACTCTCTTAATTTATTTCACACAGTATGATGATCTTTCATCATGAGATACACAGCACGGTCCTTCAGGGACACATGAATTCCTTCTATGATTGTATCTTTCAAGTTCATCATCATATCCAAATAGATCTCATCAAGGATCTGGATAAATAATATTTTTCAGAAATGTCAATAGTAATAAATCTCAATATTTGACATTATATTACAAAAATAAATCTGTGAATTTAATAAATATATTCACATTATCATGAGAATAAAAATAAAATTTTATCAAGTAATATTCAGCAATATTACCTTTAATATTTATCTCAAGGACTGCAAATAATATATTGAAAAACTTACTTGAAATAGAAGACCATTAGCTTCAGTATCGGTAGAACCTCGTGCTGATAACGTGTTATAAAACTAAAAAGAAAACTACTACTATTGCAAGAGAAAAGAAACTCTTAAGAACTGAAACTTTATTTCTCTCTCTATATTTTCTTATGAATTTCATTACAACTGAAGCCCATATTTATAGGCGTTGAAATTACTATGCAAGTCACTATGCAAGTTACTATGCAGATTTAAAATAATAGTGGTGGGGTCATTCACATAATTTAGTGGTGGGACATAGGGGCGGCGGCCGACGTTTTGTTTATAACAATTATCTAATTCTCGTGGATCTAAATTTAAGCCTTTTATAAGTTAATTTTCACCGCAAGTGATGTGTTAATATACCGATTTACGTATGGTAAAATTTATTTTTTCAACTACTTCTACTTAGAAATGGTAACAATTTGGGAGAGGAAAGTGTGTAACTTTCTCTTATTTTTTATTTTTCTTTTAACTTTCAATCTTAAACTCCAGCAATTACAACATAAAAGTCTTAGATTGATAAAAGTCTTATATTACTAAAAAAATATTTATTATTTGAGATTCATATATCTAAAATATTTTTATAGTTAGCTATGAAAGTGTTTTTTTTTTAATATATAATTATTAGCATGATTTTTTTTGATAAAAATCTCAATTTAGAGCCTATTTGAAATTACGTTTCGAAATTCAAAAATTACTTTTAAGCAATTAAAAGTATTTTAAAAAAATGACATATTTGGTAACTTTATAAAATGTGTTTTAATCAGTTAAAAAAATCTAAAAAAATTAGTTTTTTCAAAAAATACTAAATTAAATTTTTTATCAAAAAGTTTCTATAAATAATTATATATTTAAAAAAACTATTATAACTAACTCTAAAAGTATTTTAAATTTATAGATTTCAAACAGTAATTTTTTTTTGTGATAGTAAAACTTATTATTTGAAGCTTTAAATTATAAGTTTTAAGGTAAAAGTAATATTTCACACCGCAATTTCAAATATATATTATTATATTTTTTTTAATCTACTAAAATATTTTTTATAAAATTATAAAATTTATCTTATTTAAAAAAAAAAAAACTTTTAAGTGCACTTTTTAATATTCGAAATACAATTCCGAACCGACTCTTAGAAAGTATAAATTTTACGCATTGATCGGCCCTACCCACCATGTCACTGTTGACTCAGCTAGGTCACGCATGTGCGTACGTGTAGCGTGGATGTAAGTCCGACTTTCAAGCCATTAGAGCATAATCTCTTTATTCAACCAAAGTAAGGCATTCACGTCATCTACAATTCAATTCAACTTTATGTTTATCTGATTGTGTCTTAATTTGTTGTCAAATATTTTAGTCAATACTTGCTTAATAATAAAGCAAAACTTACAACTATATAAATGACTTTTATGAAAAGTGTTATAAAATTAAAAAGAAAATTATTACTATTATAAGAAAAATATAAAAAAAATTCTTAAGAACTGAAACTTTATTTCTCTCTCTATATTTTCTTATGAATTTCATTACAACTGAAACCCATATTTATAAGCGTTGAAATTACTATGCAAGTTACTATGCAAGTCACTATATAGATTTTAAAATAATAGTGGTGGGGTTATTCACATAATTTTTAGGAGCGGCTGCCGACTCTTAATTCATAACACTCCCTCTTGAATGACCACCCATAAAGAATCTGCCTCGTTAAAACCTTACCAAAGAAAAACCCAGTGGGAAGAAAAACCAATAGTGAAGGAAAAAGAGTATAGTCTTCTTATGTATCCATAAGTGTTTTAAGATTGCCTCATTAAAATCTTGCAAAGGAAAACCCAATGGGATAAAACCATAGTAAAGGAAAAAGAGTACAATCAGCGCAAGTCTTCAGGAGTTTTACTCCCCCTGGAAAGTGCATGATAATAGTTTTTGAGTTTTCACATTTTAATATTCTGCACAATTTTCTTGAATGTCGCAGTTGGTGATGTCTTCGTGAATAAATCTGCCAGATTATCACTTGATCGTATATTTGATATATCCTCCTTTGATTTGAATGATACAAGCAACATTATCTTCGTATAAAATTGTTGAGTCATTGATCTCAGCCAAATATACTCTCGACTTGTTTCATGAATTGCAATAATCTCTAAGTGATTTGAAGATGAAAAATAATATCTGGTTGACAAACTGAATAGAAATCTGATACCTGCAGTAATACTTAAACTCCCCCTAATAATATGTGTTAGTATTTCAAGTAATAAGCAAATATGATTTTAGTATATATAACAAGTTAAGAATTCAAACACGATCTCCAACTAAATAATGCATTAGAGAGAGTATGATAATATTTTCATCTAAAATTTTCTCTCCCTCATTCGGCGTTATTTGGGAGAACTTGTTTATATATGGCGGAAATAACATTGGAAACCATCTATGTATGATAAAAGCTGTAAAAGTTTTGAAGTTTAATATTATCGGTTCGGCGGAAAAACAAATCCGCTTGACATTGTGGACAAACGAGATCTTGAAGAGATTTGAAGGTTTCGGGTTGTTGTTTAAATATAACCAATTTTACCATTAGTTTATTCCAGCAAAAAGATCTCGCATTCCTCATATATTCAGTTGTTGTTCATCCAAAACGATATTATGTCTGATAGAAATTCTAATGTCCCAGATTTAAACCACGAACCTTTTATACCTCAACCACTTATATTTTCTCCTGGGGCTGTAAACACCATGATAGGAGCAGAGATATATCTTTTTAGTAAATCTGATCCTGAAATTGTTGCAGCATCAAGAACCCTCAGTGCTCAATATGCTGCCTCTTTTACAACCATGTCTCAGAGGCTACTGGCGAGAACGAGTGAGGTTGATCATCTTAAAAATCAAATATCTGAGTTGCATCAAACGCTTGCAACTAAAGATAGAAAAAATAAAAATTTAAAACAAGAAAACAAGGAGCTGAAGAAACTTGTAGACTGGTATTCTCGTGACCTGAAAACACGAGTAGAAGAGCTGGAACGAGAAAGAGCACATATACAAAGTCAACAACAGTAGCTATCGGCAGAGGTTCAGCATTTACAAGAAAATAGGGATAGCTGTAATTAATCTCGCTGGCTTTTAGAATTATGCATCCAGCATATCTTGTAAAGTGAGATTTGAAGAGATGATGGTTTGTCTTGTTCTTATTTTCATTTATATAAGAACCGTCTTTAGTTTCATTTAGTACGCATCAAATCTTCTTCTCATATCTATAATTCATCTGTATTTGTATTCTTATTCTACAAATTTTTAATGGCTCATCAATTTCCTTTTACTATTTCTCACGATCAACATATGAGGTATCATTCATCTCAATTACAAGTTGATCCTGCATCTTCCGCATGTGCAATGTTGCAGCAAGCAAATGATCTGACTAATAAATCAGATCGTGAAACTGTTTATGAGCTGGTGACTCTCGGCACCCGATACTCCTCCTCTATTGTTGGATTTTCCAACCGATTACAATCCAAAAATCGTGAGATTGAGGAGCTTAACGAGAAGGTTTCTGTACTTCAACGACTCGTTCAAGAGTCTGACAGAAAAATTGCAGACTTAAAGTAAGAAAATAATGATTTAAAATCCTTACTTGCCTCTTCATTTCGATTGCCTAATCTTTTAGATAAGGATGGTATGCTGCTTTATGAAAAGCAAATGCATTTAAGAGATGAGGTTATAAGTCTCAAATTCTTGTAACTCATCTATGAATTGAATAATAAGATCTTTCCTTTTCAAATGCATTCCTTGAATTTATAGCAACCCTTGTAATCTTTTCAAGAGTTCTAACAAGGTAAATCGTAAACTGCAATAATGGCAAATCCGAATTTTGATAAAACACATGGACATATAGGATTATTCTTAAATCCTTCTTTCAATAGATACTTGTTGATTCAATTATACCACATGCGTTCAGATTGCTTTAACTCATATAAAGATTTTTGAAGTTTTATAAAGTACATACTCCTAAATGTACTTGGATTAGATGCTTCAAGTATCGTATATCTTTATATATGTAATGATCTAATGATTCTTAAATATGCAGGGACCACATTCATTAATTGCATATCTAATCCTTTTGCAATAACCAAATCGATTAAAAATATGAATGTGATTGCATTCATAACAAGAAAATAAGTTTCCTCATAATTGCTCTCGGGTTTCTACAAAAAACCTTGTGCGACAAATTATACAGCACAATTTCATTTCGCATTACGCTTTCGTATATATACTCACTTATATTTGATAAATATTATACCCTTTGGTGTTTGGACAACAGGTCCAAATGCATCTCGCTTCACTAGCGAGTTTAATTCAGTTTTAATAACTGCTTTCTATTTTGGTCAATCATTTCTACGTCGACATTCTTCGACGATTTTTTACTCACTTTCTTCATTACTTCTGGTAATATCAAGTGTTATCATATATATTGTCGACGACAGTTTTATTTCTATCCATAAATTTTCCAGTACTCATGAAATGTATTGAGATCTCATTGTTCCTCTCCAGGGGAAAACATTTCATGAAACACCTCTACAGAAGGTTCCTCTTCAGGAGGTTTATACTCTTCAGGAGTTACCTTTTCAGGAAGTTTCCTCTTCAGGAGGATTATATTTTATACAGAAAATACGGTCTCTCCATAAGCACCAATTTTTATTTTTCTTGTGCACCAATAGGTCTTCAACGCTTCAGGTGTATCTTAGACTCATTTATTGCTGTTTTAACAACTCGTCATTCAAGGATTTCAATTATTGCTTAAGCATTAACAGCAGTAATATATGATTTTACAACATTTTTAGTGTTAGTAAATACATCATGTAATTGATTTGTAATACTTTACAGATAGACAATCTTCTGAACTTCTGGTTCACATTTATTTGTAAGAGGATCAAATTTAAACAGGGTTTTATTATCCCAAGTAATTTCTTGTCGTACTTCAGGCACCGATATTTCATTATTTCAAAACATGATGAAATATTAATAGGCTTATATATAAAAGTTTAGTATAAGTAAATCAAGTGTTTGGCCGTACAATAAGTACGTGACTACTGTTTAGTCATACCAAATCTATGACAAACATCTTCATCTTTTTATGAAAAATTATTCTGAGGGCTTTTACCATTCTCTGAGTTTGATCACTTCTGGTGATACGATATATTTTTATCATCTTTGGTGTTGTCGCTTTTGGGACCAACACTTCTATAGTTTTTCTACCACGTCTACGCCCTTAATTCCTTTGAAAGGATGCTCTATTCACTTCTGAGAATTGTGTAAATTCGATATCATTAATAGGACGTAACTGGTGTAACAAAAACTCATTATTTAGCTCACTGGAAGACAAAACAAAAGTTCAGAATATTTGTTGAACGTTCACTCTCGATATTGCTACTGCAGGAACACATTCGAAGTATGAAAAATAATGTCTTCTTTTATATATCATCATCAGTGACATTTTCACTGCATAATTTTAATATTGAGCTGATTTTAAAGAGTGCAGAATATTCAATACTACTCTTAAAATCTTGCAACTTCAGGTGCAATAAATCATAATGATCTTTTGAGAAAATTACATCTTCTGGTACTTATATCACTCTCTTAATTTATTTCACACAGTAAGATGATTTTTCATCATGAGATACACAGCACGGTCCTTCAGGAACACATGGTTTTCTTCTATGATTGTATTTTTCAAGTTCATCATCATATCCAAATAGATCTCATCAAGGATCTGGATAAATAACATTTTTCAGAAATGTCAATAGTAATAAATCTCAATATTTGACATTATATTACAAAAATAAATCTGTGAATTTAAGAAATATATTCACATTATCATGAGAATAAAAATAAAATTTTATCAAGTAATATTCAGCAATATTACCTTTAATATTTATCTCAAGGACTGCAAATAATATATTGAAAAACTTACTTGAAGTAGAAGACCACTAGTTTCAGTATTGGTAGAACCTCGTGCTGATAACGTGTTATAAAACTAAAAAGAAAACTACTACTATTGCAAGAGAAATATAAAAGAAACTCTTAAAAACTGAAATTTTCTTTATCTATTTATATTTTCTTATGAATTTCATTACAACTGAATCCCATATTTATAGGCGTTGAAATTACTATGCAAGTCACTATGCAGATTTTAAAATAATAGTAGTAGAGTCATTCACATAATTTTTAGGGGCGGCTGCCGACTCTTAATTCATAACAAAAAGACTATTATATCTGTGACTACTAGATACAAAAAAGAATCTATAAAAATTATTTTGTGTTGGCATTTCAACACATTTCAAAAAATTAACTCTAAATTCGAGTGACATTTTACCCCTAATCATAACACATCCGCCGAATGTTCAAATTTAATCGGAATGGCTCATGATAATTAAAATATTAAAAAAGCATGTAAATGATAGGGTAAAGTGTAAACAGTATTGCAAAGCCCATTAATTAATTATAGAATAAAATGAGTAAATAGTTGTAATTTTGAAAGCTTCAAATATATATTATCTATTTTGGCTTATTTGGCGGAGTCCGAGCGAATCAACCGGGTTCCACACCATTAATTAATCATATTATTATATTATAATCTTCCATGTGGGCATGTAATATTGTCAGCGTTTTTGTGCTGCCAACATTTGTGGTGGGTCGGCAACTAATGTATCAGGTTGACTTGAAAGAAAAATGGTAAGTCATTAAATATTCTAGTTATAATTATGTGAAAGGAAGGGATTGGGATTGTAATATTTCTCAATAAAGAGTTTATATGAGTAACTATCATATTTTTTAAATTAGATTTTAAAATTTTAAAAATGAATGATTAATTAATATATAATGATTTCGTATCTTATCTGTTGAGGACGTGTCTCGCCGACCTTCTGTTTCTGTTACCTGCAGAAAGAATCAAAAAAAGTCGATGATTTTTCACCTAGGAAAATCCCGATGCTTAAGTAAATAACCACCTATTTATGAGAAAGAATCATATATCTTCATAGTTAAGATTTACATGGTATATATAGACCTCTGGGGTAGTACATATCCTGTATAACATCTTCCATAATTATCGTGATCACGTATCCGTATGAGATATCTTTTCGAGTTTGGCGAAATTACATATCTGCGTAAGATCTCATGAAAGGTGGAAATAGGTTGTTATGTGTTTTGGACTCTGCAGGGTTGGACCCGCTATGTATTTTTCCTTTCTTCTAGGCTTTTATCATTGGTAGACTTTTGGGCCAAAACAGAACCTACATTATCATTTCAATTAAATAATCATGAATGAAAAATTAATCCATTGAATCAAGAAATATACTGATTGATGAACAAATGTAACACTCAAGAGATTGCATGTGGGTGCCAATCATCTAGTCTGTCATATAAGAATCACTGAGATTTTGAGACATTGAATCCTTCCAATAAAATCCATAAATTAATCTTTTTATTAGAAAATGTCACAACCAAATTGCATGTTGGTGTTGACTTTTGGATGCATCTAGAGAAGAGGCCGGCAATGTTGCCATGTGAATCTGTCTAATACCTGTTTTTCTTTTTGCTGTTCTCACCCCAGGTTAAGGTTCTGTTTGGATCTTTGGGAGAAAATATGTTGAGATGACCGTAAGTATATCATATATTTTTCAGTCAATTTATAGCAAATTTCTGGATATGTAATCATGTATATGTGTACATACATTATAACGAATTTGTGGTTGGACAATCGTTAAGTAATTTAGCAACATCTTTTAGACTCACCAAAAAGCTTTTAAAAGATTACTATTTAAAAGTCAAATTAAAAATATTTATATTTTTTTTCTCTATTTTCTTTTCCTAATTTGCTATCAAATATAACAAAAGCTTTTTAATGAGTCTAATATAATATTAATTTAGGTATTGTATTTCTATCAAATTTATACTTACCAACAAATTTTTAATTTTTTTTTAATAAATTCAATACTAATACTCCTAAAAGGAAAAAAACTTCAAGTACTACCTTAAATTTTTATCATAAGAAATTAATCCTATAAATCGTGTAAAAGCAGCTTTTTTATTTTAGGATCATGCCTAGGCCACCGAGAGTGATTCCAAGGATTCCTATATATCGATAAGGACAAAATGTAATTTTTTATTTTTTATTTTTATTTTTATTTTTTCAAGTTAGCATTATTATATTTATAAGTTAGCATTTTTCACTTATCATAAAAATTAGGAAATTATTTCAGTATTCCTTGTCACCGATATTCTTTACTTAATTCCTTTCAAATTCTTAATTCTTTTAGATGTAAGCTTATGCATCGTTGTTGCCTTTTATAAAAGAAACTTAAACTTTGGTGGCCGGATCAAACCATTGCATTTGATTGTAGTACTGAATATATGAACATGATGAAGGAATTGAAACAGTGTCTCCATTGTCAAAGGAAGATCTCCAAATTGTTCCAACTCTCTGCCAAGGATGAGTTTACTCGAACACCTGTCATGTGTCTAAAATGTCCTGAGCGAATATCAGCCCTCCATTAGATACGATGGCCATAGTTTATTGCATGTGTTAATGTGAAGTACTTTGCAAATTGAAGGCGTTGGTCCATCCAAATACCAATTTCTTCTTATTTAATTGATAAAGAGTAATGCTATAGGTATACGGCTTTACGTACTTTTTGTAGAATTGGTGACGCGATAATAATGTCACGTCAATCAAAATATTAAAAAATTACACAAAAAAGACAAAATATAATAAGAGAGAAGCAAAAATAAAAAAATAAGAAGAGTTAAACTAGAATATACATAAAATATTATTTTTATATAGCGTATACGTAAAATATGTTAGATTATATGTGGAGATTGGTCTGGAACTTGAAGATCGAGTGTTAGAAATCTCGCTCGACACTTGGCTCGAGCGAGATTCAGACAGAAAGTTTTACTCGACACTTGCTTGACATTCCGCATGACTCTCCCTCAATATTTTATTCGAGCGAATATCACGAGTTTTGAAATTAAGATTTTCAGTGCTCTTTTTGCTATAAATATGATATATGTGACTGTTTTACATGACATTCAGCACATTTTAAGAGAGAATAATTGTCAAGTGAATGTCTATTATGTGTGAGAGTAAAAAAATCCTAGAGAGAGTAAGTTGAAATTGAGTGATTATAATCTTTTCTGATTAATAAGATTTTACAACTCTTTGGACGTATGCAATTTGCCAAACTACGTAAATTGTGTATTGTGTGCTTGATTATTTGCTTTTACTTTTATTTGTCATCGTTAGTGTGCATGTTTTGCATAACAAAAGGTACCCAAGCCATCTACAAAAAGTATTTTTAAAAAAATTATTTGATTATGATGAACTTGATGATACAATAACTTTTTTTTCCTTGTAAAATCAAGCTGACGAATTATTGTACACAAACCTTAGAAATTCCAACTTAATTCTCTTTGTAAAAGCCATGTCAAAAGTGTCTCGATAATGTATCTCAGCTACCCCTTTTATCGACTTCACCATTCTTAGCAAAAATATGAGTATCATGAAAATTCTTCATTGTTGCTTCATTACCCATGAAACCATTAAATCTTGAGATTTGCTATATAACATTTAATTAAATCTCGTTTTAATTTTTCCTGCTTACACGGGTAGTCTCTTCTTGTTGCACTAAAAGAGTAATTGTATACACACTTTGCTTTTGTTGTCTTTCTTGTTGTTGTAGAAGATGATTCACTGAATCAACAATTTGAACATATGATCAAGCTCCCTCTGTCATGACAACTAATACCAAATGGGCCATTCAGATGACTGAATTCAAGATCTCCAAGAACCAAGAATTTGAGAGAGAATGGAGAAAGAACAAGTTGAATGCAATCTTAGGGATGATTTCGCTCCTTTTTTTTCCTTCTCATTTATAACATACTTGTTCCTCGTACCATACAAATTATACAATACCGTACCATATCATTTTATAAAGAGTTATATTATATATAGAAAATTTGGTGCAGAAATTGCGCAAGAATAAATTTTTAATTTCACGTCAACTACAATTAAAAAATTAAAAAAGAAAATTATTTATCCAACACAAATGAAATTGAAAATTAAAAAGACTGAAATGTAAAATATAAAAAGAGACGAACTACAACTTATTTTCTGCACACTTATAGTACAAAATTTCCTACAAATATTATTTTCCATTCATAAAATTGCATATCAAAACGACGTTACTCTACTTATTACATAAATCAACTCATACCAAATGACACAATTTGTACTGACCAAAACAACACCAAGGTTTAACGAATTTAATTGTCATTTCCTTGATTATATCTAGGGGGAGTCGCAAACGAGGAGCGACCCCGAAGTCGGCTGATGTGGCCTCCTGCCACGTCAGTAGACCAAAAAAGAAAAAGAAAAATCAATAGTGCTATAGGAAACTGGGAAGTGGGTAACCTGCGAAACTGATTAATGTCATGTTAGCTTAATTAAAAAAAAAAAAAAGGCAAAAGCTGAAATACGCAAAATTGGAAGGGAAAACAAAGTCATCCCTACTCACGTCGCACCTCTGTTTCACTTCCAAACCCATTTCGAAAGCAGCGATTCGCACCACCGTTTCGCACAGAGAGCTTCGCACGTCTGTGAGGGTGGTTTCCGTCGTGATTAGGACTGGGCTGCCATCACACATTCTACCTTTGGTTCATTTTAGGAAGCTGTGGGTTTGGACAGAGATTTGGTTATTTTCCTTTGATTCGGTCATTCAAGATGTGATTTTTTGCTTATATTGGGATTTTTTTTTCTCTTAATCTTTCAAGTTTCCGTTTTGTTTCTTTTGTTTCGGTTTTGGATGAGTCATTATTTGGGTTTTCAGGTTGGTTTTTCTTTTGTTTAGTTTCAATGTTCTATATCGATTCTTTAATGTCAAATACGCGTCATTTTGTCTTCTATTGGCATGATCCGGGCATCTTTCATTATGGGCATTGGCATTTACTTCTCGTATCACCTGTTTCTTGGAAATTACCTCCTGTGTTGACAATAGTGGTTCGTTGATAGTTGGATATGGTCGTATTCTTTCAGTTTATATTTATCGATTTTTTCTTTTGAAAATATAAAAGACTTACGCACTTAAAACTGCACAAATGATTTCCCATATACATACATACATACATATATATATATATATATATATAACTGCTCATGTGAAACTCTCAATTAGTGTAGGTGTCTTTTGATTTACTTGATTTACTTCACATCTGGCTCACGCCATGCAATTCCAATGTGAATGCAGGGGCAATAATCTCTAGTTTTTTGGGATGTTGTTCTCTTCTTTCAAGAACAATGGCTTATTAGCTTTTCTTCTTTCTGCTTTAAAGTGGGATGATTAATTACTGATTAAGAAAACCAAGCATTAATGTGGCTAGCTATAGACATTTTGTACTATAATCTTGGAAATATATATTAATTCCTTTAGTCTTTTATGTCAACGGTAACTAATAAATCTCAGTGCATTTATCTTCCTACCAGGATGGAAAATTATATGGATGACCACCCATCTACGTCAAGACCATTGAGCTTAAATTCACCATCTGCGGCATGTTAGATCATTTAATATAAATATATCAATATTTAACTCGAGATCAGTTGATATTTATTTTCAAAATAATTCAATAACTTGCCCAATTCCTGTTAGGTGATGTTTTTTAATTAATTTTACTACATTTTTTTCCTTTTTTTTTTGCAGAATGCTGGTTATCCAATACAAGCTCTGGCTTCTTTCGTCAATATAGACGTAATACCAAGCAGCTTTCTCGGTATAGATGAAGATAGAGCCGATAGTAGGGAAACTGCGGCGTTTTATACATACTGTCCAGTTGAAGAAAGTAATAACAACTTTCTTAGTACAGAGGATAAAAGACCTGATGTTGGGGAAACTGAAGCGCCATGTACATCATCTCCAGTTGAAGGAATCGATATGGATAGACCAAATGTAGAGGAAACTGAGTATGCCAGTGCCAGCACATCTGAGAATGTGCAAATGAATAATGATGATGAGCCAAGGTCGGGGATAGAGTTTAATTCCCTAGATGATTTAGTGAGTTATTATAAGGTATACGGTAATAAATGTGGGTTTGGGGTGATGACAAAAAGGAGTGAGAATGGAGATGATCAGACCGTTAGATATGTCACCTTTGCTTGTAACTATGGTGGAAAGGTCCGAAATAGGATTTTGAATGTCGCCAACTCACGCCGGACAGGAAAAATAGAATGTAAGGCAACAATTAATGCCTTGAAAGGAGAAAATGGAAAGTTTGAATCTACATTTCATAATATTCACAACCACGACCTTAGTCTAAAGAAATATTGTTTCTTTCGATGTAATAGAGATGTGAGTTAAGCAATAAAAAGAGTCATAGATACAAATAACATTATTGGCATACGACAGAATAAGAGTTACGAATCTTTTGTTGTTGGTGCGGGTGGATATGAGAAAGTCGGGTTTACAGAAAAAAGATATTTGTAATTCTATTAACAAGGCATGATATCTACGATTGGGCACAGGTGGTACTAGTACACTTTAAGACTATTTTTTACAGATGCAATATAAAAATCCGGGTTTCTTTGCACTAATGAACTTAGATGATGACAGGAGTTAAAAAATGTATTCTGGGTAGACCCCTGTAGTAGAGCAGCCTAACAATATTTTGGTGATATGGTCACATTCGACACTACATACTTGACGAACCGATATGGGATGCCCTTTGCACCATTTGTTGGTGTGAATCACCATGGACAGTCAATTTTATTGAGGGCAGGCTTCATTTTTAATGAGGATACTAACACCTTTGTGTGGTTGTTTAGAACCTGGTTGCATTGTATGGTTGATGTAGCACCGAAGACATTTGTAATTCCAAAAAGCCGACATAGATTTTGCCTATGGCATATAATGAAGAAGGTCCATGAAAAGTTTGGCTCCTATGGATCCTACAAAACTGGAATGAAAACTGCACTGACGAAATGTGTGTACGATACCCACTCTCCGACAGAGTTAGAGACATGTTGAAGTCAATTTATTACCACGTACAAATTGGGTGAGAATGTTTGGTTGCAAAGTTTATACATTGAGCATGAACATAGGGTGCCAGCATTTATGAAAGATGTTTTTTGGGCTGGAATTAATACAACCCAGTGGAGCGAGAGCATGAACGCCTTATTTTACGGTTATGTTAGTTCTAAGACCAACTTGAAGGAATTCGTCGATCAATATGATAATACATTGAAAAGGAAAATTGAGAATGAAAATGTCACGGACTTTCACTCATTTAATGCCAAAATTTCATGCATCTCTAGATCTCCAACTGAAAAGAGATTTCAAAATTTGTACACAAATTCTAAGTTTAGGGAAGTTTTGCTGCAACTTATTGGCATTATCGACCTGGATCCAGTTATGCTTAAGGTGGATGGTACAACAAAGACCTATACGGTAGAGGATGAAGTTCAACATAAAGAGTTCACTAAACTGGTGACACATTCTATGAAATTTAATGAGGAAGATGCAGTTGCCACACTGCTTTTGTGGTTTATGGCAAACGAGGGGGATAATGTGCCGACATATGTTCACCGTGTTCAAATGTAACGACGTTAAATTATTTCCAGATAGTTACATTTTAGATAGATGGAGGAAGGCTATTAAAAGAAGATACATGTTAATCCAAAGTAGTTATGATGCAGAGGATCAGCGGGAAGATAGTAATAGATATTCATTTCTGTTGAATGCATGTTATAAGATGATTACTAATGTAGCAGAAAAAAAAAAGTATACTGAGGATGTACTGGCTAAGTTAAGTGCAATGATTGACCTGTACTCTGCCAATCAAGAACCCCTATCCTATAAAATCCAAGCTGGTACCAATGTCAGTAGCTTGACAATTGCTATTACCCCTATGGATAGTGTAAGGCAAGTATGTAGACCACGAGTTGTGCGAGAGAAAGGCAGACCCCCATCTCTGAGAAGAGCATCCACGATGGAGACAAAAATGTGAAAAATTAAAGAGAGGACGAAGAAAGCACAGGAAAAGGAAAAACACAAACAGGTTCTTGATATTTAATGTTATTTTATTTATTTAACATTAAATAAATGTTAACTAACAAACTTATTATTTGATTATTAGCGATATGTGGAAGATATACTAGCTGTTGATAATCCAAGGAATTTATTTAGCTCTTCTGAAATTTGTGGAACCCGACCCCGAGAGATAGTAATTCAAAGTCAAGAAAGTGTAAGCCGATCCCAAATTTTCACATTATAGTTATCACATTCTTTTGATTTTTTTGACTTGATTTCTGTCATTGACTTTTACAGTTCCAACTGCGTTTGGATGGATTACAACCACTGCACATGGATTTGGAAGGATTACAACCAATGCACCCGAATTTGGAAGGATCACAAGCATTTCAGCCAGGTTGTTTAGATGATTTAGGATATGCAATAATGTATGAGACTCATACAATTCTTTCATTTTAATTTATATTAGATACATGGTTGCTTTATGATTTTTTTTTTCCTGAGAAGCTGTGAGAATGAGCTTAATAGTGTAACTAATAATCTTGGCTGGACATTTTTATAAGATACATAGCCACTTTTGACCTCGATGTTAGTTATTGTGACATTGAGCATTTCATAGTGCATTTATTTGTTTTGGTCAAATTAAATGTTGGTTGAAATAATAATATTTTTTCAATGTGGCAGTTGAAAATTTTTCATGAATTTTTTGTTAGTGCCCTAATGCCGAAGTTAACTTGCTTCTGCATTAATATTGAGCATTTAGTAATTCTAACCTCGCTCACTTGCTTGTGGAGGAGAAGAGAGAAGGCCCAGAGAAAGAAACTTCTAGCCACAGTGGAATAAATCTGGGTTGCCGTTGATGTCTTGTTATATAGATTTTTTATGTTACTTTTTGGCCCTAAATATTGAGGGAGAAATGTTTTGGGTTACTTTGCACTTGTCAAGAGGAATATTGAGGGAGATTTATAGTGAAGGTTTTTTGTGATATAAAATTTGTAATATATTTGTAATGAAGGGAGATTTATAATGAAGGTTTTGTTTTGATATAAAACTTATAATATATTTGTAATGAAGGGAGATTTATAATGAAGGTTATTTTCGTTTTATTTTACACTACATAAAAACACAGAATTCCCGATGTTTTATATGCGCCGGGATCTGAACAAAAAATGCCGCTAATTAATTAGTGGCTTTTCTTTACCGGTGTAACTAACCGCCGGTATCTAGGGGTCGCTATTTTTGACATACTGGCATTTTGGCAAACGACGCTAATTGAAAAAACATTAGCGGCGTTTTACAGCAAGTTCGCGACATTTCTTAAAACGCCACCAGATGTCCATAATTAACGGTGTTTATTTAAACGCCGCCTAAAATGTTGGTACCATCGGGGTTGCATGAGATAGTGGCAGTTGAATAAATGCCGCTAATATTACATTGCCAACACATTAAATAAATTAGCGGCATTTATTTAAACGCTACCAATAGTATTAACGGCATTTATTTAAACGCTACCAAAGTTTTGTTGCCATCTCATTACATGAGATAGTGGCATTTGAATAAACGCCGCTGACATTACGTTGCCAACACATCAAATAAATTAGTGGCATTTATTTAAACTCTGCCAATAGTATTAACGGTGTTTATTTAAACGTCGCCAAAATTTCGTTGCTATCTCATTACATGAGATAGTGGCGTTTGAATAAATGCCACTAATAGTACGTTGCCAAGACACCAATAGTATTAACGGTGTTTATTTAAACACCGCCAAAATTTCTTGCCATCTCATTGCATGAGATAGTGGCATTTGAATAAACGTCGCGGATATTACGTTGCCAACACATCAAATAAATTAGTGGCATTTATTTAAACGCCACAAGTAATTAAATTATTGAAATGCTATTATTTGAACGCCACAACTAATTAAATTCACGACTTTTAACTAAGCATAGTCATTAAATAAAATGGCAATGTTAACATAAACATCACTACTAGTACGTTGTTACTAGTTCATTGTCGACATATATTTTAAATTAACGAGATTAATATAAACATCATTATTAATACGTTGCTGGCACATTGCATTAATTAAAGGGATTTAAACGCACCAATAATTTGATATTGACAACAATAAAAAATATTATATATAAATTAATCATAAATATGATATAATGGGTCATTATTCATATAATAAAAAAATACAAATCAAATTACATGAAAGTTCTTGATGGGTAATTCTTCTTTTTCACATTGTGTTTCTCATTAGCATTCCTACCATTTCATTCATGAGTATCATGAGTATTTCTTCACATGAAGAGTAATATTTGTCAAAGGAAATGAAGTGAATGATCTTATGCTGCAAAAAGAATACAAGAAATTAATACAAAAAGTTTTGAGCAATTATTATTAGACATTAATAGTCTGACCCCAAAAACTTCTAAAATCCAAAAATATTCAAGCTCACTAGGAAGACAAAACCAACTGTCCAATATTTTGCAAAATTTTGAAAAACTTTATTTACAAAGCCGAACATGTCGAAAGGATGATCACATGAAACACAACATAAAAGTATTCGTGTATTGCACAAGAAAAATCAGCAAAATTAAACCAGTTTTATTTAGTTATATATAAAAAAATAAAGAATATAAAGAAAATAAATAAACTTAAGAAAAACTATAGATTCTGTATATTTCTTCTTCTACAAAACATTGTGAAATTGGAATTGCATCTCCATTGTCCCATAAGCTACCCCCGTAGCACTCCTTCCATTTCTAAAGTAAGATTCTCATAACCTACAATCGGTATGGCACCAATTATGAAGACACCGAACACCCAACCCAACTACAAGTACCTGACGCCATGCCAAACTTTGAGCACACAAGACTAATGGTTGGTGAAGAATACTAAACCATTATTCAAGCACTGTAAAAATAAATATTATTCTGCATACAAACCTTGCAATCGCATTCATTCACAGGCAAATGGTTCTTACAGGTAAGACTTTTGCATTTTAAGTCTAGAAAAACGCCTCTGCCAAATGGTTGGTGAAGAATAATGAACCCATAACTTCTTCTCACTTCCTTTTTCCTACAGAGCAAGTCAGTGAATTAAATTCAATACTTAATTTTATAAGTAAATTAATTTCAACACTTATTTCACAGGAAGGAGGAAAATATAAAAAAAAATAAGGGAGAGGCAAGGGAATTGGCATGAACGATAGTTAGAACTGAAAGATAATAGAAATATTCATTTTAATACCTGATGTCTGCAAATATCATGAGGTCTTTGAGATTCAAGATCTGCTACACTATCATCAGCGAAAGTTTTCTTTTTTGGACACAGAATGGCTTGTGAATCTATATATATATATATATATATATATATTATATGCTAACTTTTGGAAAAAGCATGAACATGCTTGCCTAGAAACTATATATGAAAACTCGATCAAGATCAAATTGGGTAACACAATATAGCTCAGCTTTCAAACTGGTCATGACGTTCCACTCCATAGACCTCGTCAAACTTTCATAAGTACGTAAATCTTCCATAAATTGTTAGAGATCCGAGCTTCACAGAGTGTCATTCGCATCCACAGAGTATTTTTTTTAACTCATCCATTCTCATTAATTATATAACAAAATCATGACAAAAACCATAAACTTTGCACAATGGATGATGAATTTATATATACAAACTTCAGATAAAAGGCCAAGAGCATCTCCTAATTAAGCTAGGTCTACAATAGCCAATCATTGATGAGCAAGCCGATAACAATCGCCACGACAGTGCAGACCGCTCCAATGAGGACCTCTATGGCGCAACCTACACTTTTTATGGAAACTATCAGGTAGTTCATTCTCTCAATAACAATATAAATACAAATACTCTGCATCCCAAAATAAATAAAAAAGAAAAAAAAGAAAGAAACAGTGATAGAAATGGAGTGGCTGGCTGCAGTGGCTTCCGGGAGACTTGAGGCAGAGAGGGTTGGAATATTAAGGGAAATGGGTTGATCAATTGACAATGAAGAGCTAATGGAGGTAAAGTGAACAACAATGAAGAGCCAAAACACCATGAGTTGTAATATTGAGGGAAAAGTGGCTAGCGCTTATGGGAGGGAAATTTAACTTTTCATGAAAATATGAGGCAAAGAGGTTTGGCGGCATTTGAAAATCAGATTGAGGCAATTAAGAGCTTCGACGCCTTTTTTTGTAATAAGTTCTAGACTAATTTGGGGCATAGAATATAATATTATGATGTTATTGTATTATATATATTATTACTAATATTATGTTAATGTATAATGTTATTATAATCTTAAACATGATAATATTTATCATATTTATTTGATCATGTGCTTTAAAAGAATATATATTAATAACTTTTTATCACTTGATAAATTTTAAATATATTCCTTTTGATAATTGTATTAATAAATTAGTAATACTAATATACATTAGGATATAATGTATATTAATTACAATTTATATTTTATGGTCTTATACTAACATTGTAGCTAATGCTATTAGTAATATATTTTAAGTTTATATTTAAATTATTATACTATAAATCATTATAGTATTATTCATACGATATTATGTATATCGTAAATATTGTGACTAGCATGCACCATAATAGGTAGGTATTTCAAGCGATACACCAAATTGACAAAAAATCGTGGCATACTTTGTAATAGGTGCTATTTTGCGACCAAAATTTGATGCCCAAAAAAAAAAATGTAGCAAATACTCTTATATGTTGCATGGGCAGCTTGGGTTTATATGAAAATAAAGCTTTCCCAGTTAGCTTGTAGGGTTCTAGTACTGTGCATCAGTTTAATTAAGTTTTCACCATAAATAATGATTTCACATGATTATATAACAGCGATTCTGAATTCAAACTTTAGCTGATCTACACTTAATTATATTAATCAATTAAATATCTCCCGTATAGAAGTCAGAAAATATATAGTTTACATTTTTTAATGTTTATAAATATATTTTAAGTTTATATGTAGATTCTTATATAAATCACTATAGGATTAATTATGATATTATATTACTTATGATACTATTAACTATAGTGTTACTTATAGTGATATAGTAATACTAATACTATGTCACTTACAATACTGTTAAGTATAATATTAGTAAATACTAATATAGTGACATAATAATTCCAATACTATTAATGATATACACTATATAGTTTAAATCTATTCTAGACGGTATTATACTAACATGACTCAATTACTATTAGTAATATACTTTATATATAAATTATATGTAAATCACTATAGTATTAGTTATACTATAAACTATAGCATGATACTAATACTATTAAATCACTATAGTTGATTCACATGACGTGAGTGAAGTCTTAAAATTCACATGATTATTAATAAAATCAATCATAATGATGAAGCAATCATTTTTATAGTTTTTCTTGATTTTATTTTGAATTTAGGTACTATTTGTATGAAATAATATTACATTTATAACGATTTACAACTCAAGTTATTTTTATTAAAATAACTCATATTTCATATGAATGTTCTTCATCTAAAATAAAGTTTAAACATAATGGTACGCCTTTTTCATTAATGCTCTCATCTAGATTTCATTTATATTATACAATTTACTAAGTAACATCATTTGGACCTTGATACATGAGCAATGCTATATACATTAATGTTTTGAATATCGTACTGGTAAACGTACCAATCAAGATACTTAAATAAAATATTTCGATACTGATATTATTTTGTGTTCCGTTTCATAAACTTTTTTTAAATATTATTTTGGTGGACACAAAACTTTTGTATATACTATTACCATTAAATCACTATAGTTGATGGGACTGCAATGCAATCTCTCACTCTAGATTGCAAAAAAGAATTTCTATGAATACATTCCACTTGGAATAGTTATTTTATATAAATATTATTCATTTTTTTAAATAAGGTTATATGATGATATACATTATATATGTATATATGTATACCAAACATTATATTTATATATATAATGTATACAGATCCATTGTAATGTAGTATGATATATTACAAATATTATATTGTAATGTAATGTATATCATGCATTACATTAATATTATATATATTAATGTACAATTATATATTACAAACATTATATTATAATTAATGTCTATAATGCTCCTTTGCAATATATTACAAACAGCCTCAAATATATACTTTTGTTTTAAGGATTTGCATCCATAACAACACCTATGAGTTGGTCATTATTTTTTTTTTAAGATACATGTATTCCTACTAGTGATCATACTATAAGTTCAATTTTCATTAAAATTATTATTCCCAAACGTGTGAAACTTCACAGTCCCTTCACATTCCCACATTATATTATATATTAAAAAAATTATAAACACTATATATATTGGATATACGTATAAAATTATGATATGTTAAAAACATAATATTATAATTAAAGGTATGATTGCATTACATTATATTAAATATGTCTAACAATATATTAAAACATTATATAATACGTATTACACGGTAGCACATGGAATTATCTAGCTAATAATGCGCGGCAAACATTTTCCAGAACTCCATTGCGCTGGTTTAACTTCCCCACGAATCAACAACGCCTCCAGTCCCTTCATTTTCCCTTAATCATTTGGCTCCTGCTCCACACAGCAAACCCCGCGACAGCAAGGGACGTGAACCCATCAACACCGGTTGATTATCCTCTGTTTTTTACTCTCAAAACAGAGGATTCGAAAGTTCCTGTGACAACATAGGATTCCCGGCTTCAAAGTGGTATGTTTGAAGGTCTAACTTTGGTTTTAAGCTATTTTTGGTTGACTGTGCGTGATTATCAACATGAGACAGAACTTATCCTTTGTGTATATATGGATCTTAAATGATTTGGGCCAATAAAATGGGATCTGTAAGAAAATCTGAAATACGTTCTATGGCTTGGTGCACGTTTTCACTTAGATACCAGATCATTTAAGATCGTCCACCTGTGCAAAACAATGCAAAAAACTTTCTTAAAAAAGTTTATGTTCGACGTTTTAAGTTCCTATATACTATAACTAGAACTCCTCATCGTTATCCTCTAGTTTGCATTTAGTCTTCCATTTTTTTAAAATGCTCCTATATATTGTAACTAGAATTTCTTTTTATGTATAGGCCCTGTTTCGGCTTAGATTAATAATATTTTTTGGATGTGTTATCATGCTAACGTAAAGATCGGCATTGACACTGCATTTGAAATTCTCAATTTTATATAACTTTGTGTTAAATTTAGATATTGCGAAAGAAATACTACATTGTAACGTGTTTATTGTTTTGATAAAATTTTTCCTTTTCTTTATTCAAAAAAAAAAAATGCCACCTTTACGTTTGCAACTTTCTTTTTATTATTCATAAAAAAATTAAAGAAAAAATTCAAAGTTAAATCTTAGAGTATTTTATACATACATGTGTTTGTTTTACACATTATCCATGCATATCTATATGTGTAGAATAAAATTTCTCTACCACGTATATATTGCTTGATCCAGAAAATATGATTGTTATATTGCCCTTGGAGAACATAAGATAAAATTAAATATATGTGTTTCAAGCTGGTTGGTGAAAAGAAAAACAAAAATATTATTAACATAATGCTGATAATTCCTTGCCTCTTTGTTCTATTATAATGGGTAATTACCATTTCTTGGCCCCGTTGATTTTAAAATATTAGGTGGTTACGTCCTTGAGTGTAAAATGATTTTTAACATATAAGAAAACAACATAAACAATATTTTGAATTTTGACAATGCAAATTATAATGCATTTGCATATATGTTAGACGTGAGTCTTGACAATGCAGATTATAATCTTGGGTATAAACTTATGCTAGAATTTAATTATAAATTCTATCTCATATCATGTCTAAATACTATGTAATAATTTATTTGCATACATTTAAGTGTCTTTTTGTATAGGTTCTATGGGTCCAAAAAAGAAGACAAAGACTACCATACCACAGTTGCGAAGACAGTCTACAAGAGTACGAGCTGTCCATAGTGATGTTTAATCATACCCATCTTATGATAGGACAGCCCATTCATTACCCTCAATTGATGGGCCGCCCCCTTCCGTTGATAGAATGGTGGAGTCGTCACCATCCGCAGATTGTCCTTCCCAACCATTAGTGCCTTCTCTGCAAGGGACCCGACCTTCAACATCAATACAAATGGGAGGCCAACCATCAACACATACAGAGATCAGTAGAGAGACCGAACCATCATCATCTTCACAGCAAGGGTCCCAACCTTCTGCACCGATACCAATGCCAAGCCAACTACCAACATATATGGAGGTCAGCAGAGAGACTCAACCAGAAACATCAGTACCAATAACACCACACCCGGAAACAGAAAATGTCGACTTGTCAACCAACATTGAAGATAATTTTGTTGTCATTGTTGGTATGATTTTGTTTTTTTGACTTACTTTTTTCGCTATGAATACACATTTACAAAATAATAATAATGTTAGCTCCATCCAATTTTGCAGATAGTAATGGAAACAGAGTAAAGAGAAAATTGGACACGTTGAATGACATTTGGCATCTTCCAGAAGGTGAGTGAATTGAGATGGAGCTCAATGTACTTGGTTAACCCATCAACAAGCAAGACTTAAAGGTGGTAAGGTTTGGTGGTCTGATTGCAAGAACTAATAATTTGGTTCCAATAATTTACAAGGAATGGAGGTCGGTTCCTAAAACCATAAAGGAGGAAGCGTGGGATCTTATAAGGGTATAGAATTTGTATTAAACCATTGTTACTAATTAAATAAGTATATTTTAAAATTTTGTTAGAAAACAACTCACTCACTTGTGTACCATATATTTTGATTGTAGGGCAAGTTTAAAGTTCTTGATGATAAAGTCGATGCCTTAAAAAAATGGATACTAAAGTACATGGGGAAGAAATGGAAAGATTACAAACACGAGTTGAAGAAAAAATTACTTCGTGAAAAAGACACATTTGCAGCACAAGTTGTGGCAAGGGCAAAATCCGACTTGGTGGACTTAGAGCAACTAGCAGAGTTGACTAATATTTGGTTTGATCCATAATACATGGTAACAATGCGCATTCATCTTATAGATTTAAAAAGTCAACCAACCAATTATTTTACTAATAATTTTCATAATATTCTCTGTGATGATGTAGGTAAAATGTAATAAAAATAAAGAGTGTCGTAAGAAGCAGGTGATTGTCCACGGCGGAGGATCTAAAAGCTATGCAAGATATGCGCATGATGCAATATTTATTTAATTAGCATTTATTTACTATTGAATATTTGTTAATTATTTTTTAATACATGTATTTAATCTAGAATATTGGACGTAGGAAAAATCAACTGGGGCATTGCCAAGTCGAGTCCAATTGTTTGTCAAGACCCATAAGCGAAAGGACAACACCCACTATAATGATGAGACGAGGAAGAAAGTGGTATGTTTACTCAAATTTACTACTTTTTATTTTATAAAATTTATACGATGTGGAATGTTTATTTTTTATCATCTATTACAGGATGAAATGGAGGTACTTTTAACACAGGACACAACTGCTATAGAAACGGGATCTGGAGGAACTATCGCTTGGGCATCAAATGATATTTACTCTAAAGTTATGGGCCCAAAACGGCCTGGACGTGTGCGTGGTCTGAGATTTGAACCAACTCCTACAAGGCAAACTTGTCAATATTCATTGCCAACTTCTAAGCAAGAAGATGTAATATCCAAGGAAGAGTTTGATAAAATGCGGAATGAATTAACTGAACTGCGAAACTTGGTAAAAACATTCGTGAATGCACAGGTGAGCACTCCACATATTTTTAGTTGATATTAATCAACCTTAGTTTGGAATGTTTGCATTCTCATTTGAGTTATTGTGAATTCAGGCTTCAGGACAAAATGAAAAAGAGAACGAAGAGAAAAATGCTGAAGAGCAAGAAGATTAAGAGAAGGTGAAGTGGAAGAAAATGATGAGAACGATGATTGAGGGAATTATAAATGAAGAATCTATTAATTATTGTTTTCATTTAATGGTATTTGCAACTTTTATTAGTTGAGACTATATTTGTAGTTATTCCATATAGTGACGTTTGGTCTTGGATTGCTAAGTTGGAATTGGGATGGATTATAAAAATTGTGGATTTAGGAGTTAAGATAATGAGTGGATTATGAATTAGTTTTACTACTCTTTCTTGGAAGCTTGATAAAATGTTTACGACACGCACCCTTTCAAAGTTTAACGAACTTTCTTAGGTAAAAATAACTTCTACATGATTAAAAAAAAAACTACTTATTTATGGCTAGTTATGTCTAGTAAAATGATTATTTGTAATTAAAATGAGTATTTTATAATAAATAATTATTTTCATTACAAATAATTTTATTTTCTTCTTGGCTAGAGAAGAGATTCTTAGGAGTTACTTATGGATATGTAGAATTTGAAAAAGGCTAGGTGCATGCATCCAACGATACATTCCTTAATCTTAGGCTAATTTGGTTTGATTTCTATCATTGAAAGACAAGTGATTTAAGGATTTAACTTATCGGAAAATATTTGAATAACTTTTTTTTTCATCTTATCTTTAGAATAAAATTAGCTGAAGGTAGATTATACATAAGGATGCCCAATAAAAGTAATGCGAAGATGGCTACATAAGGATGCCCAACGAAAACAATAGCTACATCATAGCCGTATTAGCCTAAGTCTAATTTTGCACATCAGAAATGTTGTCCACCTTTGTCTAATACACCTGGGCTCACATAATGTGCGGCAAACATCACAGCTACTTGTGCAATCTGTGATCTGAGAAGTCTTAAAATACCATTAAACTATATCATATTAATTATGTGTACGCACATTTGTGTACGTGTGTATACATTTATATACCCACACTATATTATGGAATTAAAAAAAATTTATAAACACCAAAAAATGTCGATATATGTATACAGAATTAATATGATATATTGGAAACATAATATTATAATTAAATGTTTATGCCTTACATTATATTAAATATGTATAACAATATATTAAAACATTATATAATACGTATTACACGGCAAACGTTTTTTCCGGAACTCCATTGCGTCGGTTTGTCTTCCCCTCTGTTTTACACGCCTCCAGTACTCCCTTCATTTTCCCCTGATCAACCATCTCCTCCTCCACACAGCAAACCGACAGCAAGAGACGTGAACTTGGGGCACTGCCAGTTGCCCATGCTCTGTTTTACACGCTGAAAACAGAGGACTCCATGCTTCATGCGATGACCAAGGATTGGCAGCTTCAAAAGTGGTATGTAAGACCAGATAACTCTAGTTTTAATCTATTTTCAGTTGACTGCTTAGTTTGTGTTTGGAATAATTTTACACATTTGAAATTCGGACTCTTGGAATGTAATCAAGAAGAAGTGTTTGGAATAATTTCTCATTTTTTCCCGACGCATAATTTTGGTCATTGACTGCATAGATGATATTAGTATCGGAATGGCTACTTCTAAACAATAGTGGAGTTCAATAATAATAAATATAATAATAATAATAATATTAGTTGGAGCTAATTTGAAGTTTGTGAATTTGAGAGAAGAATAATGCAAAAAATGCCTATTTAGAATAATGATTCTGAACAATAGTGGGGGTCAATAATAATAATAACAATAATAATAATAAATATAGTAATAATAATTATTATAGTTGTAGCTAACTTTAAGTTTGTGAATTTGGGAGTTTCATAATGCTACTTTGCCTCTTTGTCTTGCCCAATACTCAGTTTGATGGTTCATGATTTTTTTTTCAAACTACTTATTGATTATGAAAATAATTATTAATATATTTTTATTTTTTATATTTTTTAAAATTATTTTCAAATAATTTGAAAAAATATATACATAGGAAAGTAATTACTTATTGATGCTTCATTGCTATTTTTTTTTCAATGCAAAATATTATTTTTTGTACTATATTTTAACTTTTAAGTTATTGATGATCTCTCATTCTCATTTTATTTTTATTTCATATTTGAAATATAGTTAAGCTATGGATAAAAGTTGGATGAACAAACCTCGATATACAAAAGAGTATGTTGTTGGTGTGAAGGAGTTTTTGAAATTTGCATGTGAGAACTGTGCTACAGATTCACCAATATGTTGCCCATGTAGAAAATGTGGATTACGTAAGATGTTCATGCCCAACATGGTACATGATCATCTGATTTGCTATGGAATTTCTCAAGGTTATACCATTTGGCATGCTCATGGGGAGAGAAAAGGGGAGACATCGAACCATGCTATTGATGTCCAACAGAATAATGAGCAAATAAATGAAGACTCTAGTGGGATGACAACCATGTTACATGACGTTTTTCCTATGTTTGATCCTGAAACAGTTGAGGATGGGCCTGAAATAGGTGCAGATGTTGGAGAAACTAGAATGCGATATGAAAATCGACAAGGTTCTAGTGAAAGGGTTAATCAATTTTACAATATGTTGAAAGATGCTGATGAGCCATTGTATAAAGGGTGCACAAAACATACTAAATTTAGTGCCCTTGTACGTTTATGGAATATGAAATGTTCAGGTAGATTGAGTAATAGCATATTCACATAATTGCTTGAATTTATGAATGAATTGCTCCCATCAGGAGCATCATTGCCTAAAAATACGTACGAGGCGAAGAAATTCATGAAGGAGTTAGGTCTTGGATGCGAGAGGATCTTAGTATGTCATAATGGTTGCATACTATTTTGGAAGGACAATGAGAATATGGAAACATGCGTGGTATGCGGAGCGTCAAAGTGGAAGCAAAAAGAGTCTATGGATGATAGGTCTAAAAAAAGTAAAAAAAGTCCAGCGAAAATATTACGGTGGTTTCCGTTAAAACCAAAGTTGCAAAGGCTTTTTATGTCATCAAAGACTTCTTCACATATGAAATGGCATGCTACAAGCCGCACTGATGATGGGGTACTAAGGCATCCAGCAGATGGCATGGCTTGGAAGACGTTTGATTCAAAACACCATGAGTTTGCCTCTGACCCCCGCAATGTTAGGCTTGGTTTATCTACAGATGGCTTTCATCCTTTCAGTAACATGAGCATTTCCTACAGTACCTGGCTAGTAATGTTGGTACCTTACAATTTACCTCTATGGATGTGCATGAAACGATCAAGTTTCATGCTGTCATTGATTATACTGGGACCATCATCACTTTCAATGAATATAGATGTATATTTAGAGCCTCTAATATCAGAATTAAAGGAATTATGGGAGGTTGGAGCACCAACGTATGATATTTGCTCTAGAGGGATATTTACAATGCGCGTGGCTTTAATGTGGATAATAAATGATTTTCCTGCGTATGATGATTTGTCTGGATGGTGTACAAAAGGTCGTTTAGCATGTCCCTGTTGTATGGGTGATACATGATCTAGATGGCCGAAATATGGAAATTTTTTTTCCTACATGGGACATAGACGATTCTTGCCAAAAGATCATAAGTGGAGAATGATGGCAAAAATATTTGATGGTTCACGAGAAATTGATCCTCCACCTATGACTACCATGCCAACACCTGATGAAATTTTGGAACTATTAAATGATGAAGGATGCAATGATAGAACAGATCGTAAAAGAAAAAGAGTTATGGGGTCCACTAATGTTAAGGAATACTTATGGAAGAAATATAGTGTTTTCTTTAGTTTGCCGTATTGGAAAGATAGTTTGTTGCGTTATAATCTTGATGTGATGCACATTGAAAAAAATGTGGTAGATAATATTGTTGGCACACTGTTAAATATTGAAGCGAAATCAAAAGATGGCATAAAGGCACGCCTTGACATAAAAGAGATGGAATTGAGACAACAACTTCATCCGGTTACTACAGCTACAAACAGGATATATTTTCACAATGAGTAATAAAGAGAAAGAAGACTTGTTGAAGGTTATACAAAATGTAAAAGTACCAGACGGTTACTCTTCAAATGTTTCATGTTGTGTCAAACTTCAACAACGTACTATAGTGGGCATGAAGAGTCATGATAGCCATATACTAATGCAACATCTCCTGCCAATTGCATTGCGTGGATCATTACTTAAGAAGGTAATAGAACCACTAATCGAGCTATTTGGATTCTTCAGGGGAATTTGTTCCAAAACGTTACGGCTTGAAGACTTGGATCAATTGGAATCTAGAATACCTTACATATTGTGCCAATTAGAAATGATATTTCCCCCATCATTTTTCACGATTATGGTACACGTGATTATACATTTAGTTGCCGAATGTAAACTTGGAGGACCCGTTCATTACCGATGGATGTATCCCATTGAAAGGTATGCTATATGTATTGACTTAAAAACACATAAATCTATTTCAAGCTAAAACATATTTTTTTAAAAATAGTAAAAGTCATTTATGATTTTTGTGGTAGGTACCTACACCGACTTAAGTTTCATGTGCGTAACAAGGCTGCACCAGAAGGTTCCATTGCTGAAGGATATTTGTTGGAGGTATTGTTGATGTTTTGTTCTCGTTATTTGGAATCCGCTTAGACGGTCTTCAATAGACCATCACAAAAACCAGATAATTCTAAAGGGAAAGTTATTGATATTCGTCTCGATTTTACATCGTGGACTCAAGCACATCGTTATATTCTCTTCAACTTTAACGATTTTGCTCCATTCCGCATGTGAGTTGCAATGTTTAATACGTACAAATTAAATTATATTTCATTTATGTTGGCGTAATTATAACATACATTTGTGTTGTCATTAACATGTATAGGATGCACTTGGAGATATTGAATAATACCATTGAAGAGAATCATTTATCAAATGCCGAACTACAGAAGCGACATCAAGACCAATTTTGTAATTGGTTCAAAGAGTATGTACTACTTAGACCTCATACAATATTATATCACATAATTTATTATGTCTCTTATAAATTATTTTTGTCATATTGATCAATGCTAATACTCAAACCTTTCAGGTAATGAAGATGGATGATAATGGAAGAAGTGAATTGGGACATAAAGTCGTAATGCATTCTAAAGGTCCCATGCAAATTGCCAAAGAATTTAAGCGAATTGTCATCAATGGTACAAAATATTGCACTAGGAATCATGAAAATGGGAAGAAAACTCAGAATTGTGGTGTTAGTGTGTGTACTGAAGATGGCCCTGCTTGGTATGGCCAATTAACACGCATAATTCAGGTTATGTATTATGATGGGTCTCGATATGTGTTATTCAAATGTGATTGGGCAGATGTTACTCGGGATAGAGGTTTCAAGGAAGATGAGTTTGGCTTTACTCTTGTAAATTTTTCTCATCTAGTACACACTGGCAATCAGATATCTGATGATCCGTTTGTTTTATCTTCCCAAGTATCTCAAGTATATTATGTGGCAGATGAAAGATGCCCAATTTGGGTTGTTGTCGTTAAGAAAAAACCAAGAGGCGTGTATGACACTGGTGAAAAGGAAGTGACTGACGACGATGATGATGAATATTTAGTCAATAAATATTGTAACACTTCCAATGATGAAGCTATTGAACAAAATGTTGATGATTTTATGTGGATGCGAAATGACATAGATGGAATGACGATTGAAACTCCTCAATAGTTTTGAGTAAGAAATATATTTTTAGATTTTCTAACATGATATCAGTTATAATTTGGTTTTCTATCTCATATCATGCTCCAAATATTATTTTCTTATTGTTGCCCAGATGACTAACACAAGAGTGGGGGTGAATTGAGTTGTATTTAAAAAAATAACAATTATAAATTAAATATATAATATAAAATATAAATAAAATATGAAACAACAATAAATATAAAGAGTAAGGGTAAGAGAGAAACAAACTCAGTATGTTAACAAGGTTCGGCCCCACTGCCTACGTCCTCGCCTCAAGCTACCCCTTGAGGATCCCCAAATCCACTATTCAATCTCCTTTAGGTCTAGATAAAAACCTATTACACCTTCGAGCAGGACCGCTCCAAAGAATCCGTGTAAAACACCCTCTACACTTCCAATCACCTCTCACTTGGTGATTTAACTATTCCCCGTGTAGAACACCTTTTACACTTCCAATCACGTTACACTTAGTGACTTAACTATTCCCCGTGTAGAACACCTTCTACACACACAAGGGTTATACACACCCTTTTAATGATATAAGAATTGATAGTGGGTAGGCTATCAGAAAACACTCCTCAATGAGTGAAATAAAAATAATACAGTACAAACTATATCTCTCAAAATAAACAAGGGTTAAGGCTCAATACTTAGAGAAGAGAGAATGAAAACTTTGAATGAATGTTGTATGCTCTTGGTGTTGCCCATGTGAAACTCTCAAATGATCTATTTATAGGCATATGAGACTTCATATTCAAATTTAAAAAGATTCACATGTCAAAAATATCATCATTTACTTTTTAAAAATTTCAAACCCAATCTTTTTACTTTTTGTATGTGACAAAAGGAGCACACTTTACTTTTCAAAAAATTTCAAATTTAATCTTTTACTTTTTGCATATGACAAAAGGAGCACACTTTACTTTTTAAAATTTTCAAACAAAGACATCTACCTTTTGCATAAGTTAAGAAAAGCATCCATCACTTTTGAAAATATTCAAATAAAACATGCACATGTGATAGATGACAATCAATCATTTTAATATTTTCAAAATTCAAACCTTTAATCATGTTATGCACATGTGAAAGATGACAATCAATCATCTTAATATTTTCAAAATTCAAACCTTTAATCATGTCATGCACATGTGAAAGATGACAATCAATCATCTTTCAAAATTTTCAAATTTAATTTTCAAAATATTCATGCACATGTGGAAAATGTATTTTAATGCTTTATGATAAAATATTAATTTTGAGCCTTAATCCTAATTTCAAATTTTTAAGAGATTTACAATATTATTCTATGACTATAATGTGAAATTGTTCCCTTCTTGCTCATGCTTGGTTCCTTGATGTGTTTGATTGTATTGTGTGGACAACTTTAACTTGAGACTCCTTTATTTTTTGAATTCATTTGTTATCATCAAAATCCATGTGTAGATTTACAGGAAACTTGAAACCTTGAGTTCAACAATCTCCCCCTTTTTGATGATGACAAATACTTGATAGAACCTGAAACCTGTATTAATACTTAAGCTCCCCCTGAGAATGTGCGTTAGTTTTTCAAGCAAAAATATAAATATAATTCCAAGCATATATAACAAGTTTAGCAATTTAAACAATGTTAATGTTCTAGTCTAAAACTTCTCTCCCTTTTGGCATCATTAAAAAGGAATCATAATTAGCTCAATAAGATATATTCCTACAATAACTAACAGACAAATAAAACACTGCGTTAGTAGAGACTGTAGAAGTTAGAACCACCCGTGTCCGACAAAACCTGCAAAGGTTGAAGTCGAATTTTATCATCTCGGTTCGGAAGAAGATTTAAATCCGCTTGATGTTATTGACGAATTAGATATTTCAGAGATTTGAAGTTGAATAATTAAAATTATTCGTGTCCGACAAAGACAGCAAAAGCTGCAGGCCTAGCTCTGGCAATGCGATGCGGAGCCATGCATGTCCGACAAAACCTGCAAATGTTGGAAGTCTAACTCTGACAATTCGGTGCAGAGCCATGCGTGTCTGACAAAACCTGCAAAGGTTGGAGGCCTAGCTCTAGCAGTCGGTACGAAAGCAGATTTAAATCCGCGTGATATTGTTGAAAAATTAAATATTATCGAGATTTGAAAGTTGTTGTTTAAAAGACCGTTTTCACCTGTCGGATACTCAAATAAATTTTCACTTCATTCATTGATCCAGGTTCTGTTTATTCAAAATGATAGAATGACAGAAAAAATTTCGTCTGATAATCTTCCGAATTTGAATCAGGAACCGTCTCAACCAGTCATTATATCTCATGAGGTTGTCAACACCATGATAGAAGCAGAAATGCATTTTTCAAATAGAACTGATTCTGAAGTTGTTGCAGCATCAAGAACTCTCAGTGCTCAATATGCTGCCTCTGTTACGACCATGTCTCGGAGATTACTAGCGAGGGCAAATGAGGTTGATCGACTTAACAATCAAATATCTGTTCTGCATCAAAAGCTTGCAAATAAAGGCAGAAAGAATAAGAGGTTAAAGCAAGAAAATAAAGATTTGACGGAATTAGCTTGTGTTTTGAAACTTCAAATAGAGGAATCGGAACAAGTAAGAGTTCAAGCACAGAGTCAACATCAGCAGATAATGGCAGCGTTTCACGAGAGAAACAGAGACAATTATAATTAATCTCGCTAGCTTAGTTCGGTAACTTTTGACAATATGCATCCGGCATATCTTGTAAGCTTGACTAAGTAAGATTTGAGGAGATGACAGTTTGTCTTCTACTTATTTCCATCTTTATAAAAGCAATCCTTAGTTTTATCTAATCCGCATCAAATCTTCTTTTCATTATTGTAGTTCATCTTTATTCTCACTTTATAAAATCTTAATGGCTCATCAATTCTCCTTCAGTGCTTTTCGTGATTAATCTATTTCTGCATCTGTCGTAAGTGTCATGAAGTAGTGATGAGTGCACAAAAATGCACTCTAAATACTCTATTTAAATACTAAAATAAATGAGAAAATAATGGATATAACTCATGTTATTAAAATTAATGGTTATTTATCTTGAAATAGATATAAGCATGATTTAATATATTGATGAGAATATAAAATGCCATATTTTCCTCTCTTAATGTTTAATACTTTATTCTTATTTGACGCCTAAATATACTCATTATTCTTATATTTTGATTTAGGACACAAATGGAGACATTAGGAGCAAATGAAGATAATTGCGGAATTTTAGACAGTTCTGACATCTTTTCGTAATATGGGCATAACTCTCTCATCCAATCTCCGATTGAGCTGATTCAAGATGATATAGAACCGCAAGAGAAATATCTATAACTTTTGTGGTTTATTTGTGAAGATATATCCACTAAATCTAAGACAAAATCGACCATCAAGTGGACGTACCTGCACTTGACGTTCCTGGATATTTTTCAGCCACTTGCATCAAATCCAAATGTCATCATAATATTTTCCAGCAAGCACTCCTACACCAACTTGGAAATTCAATGATCAATTCATATGCAAGATGAAGTGCACTCAAGTTTCTTCAAGACAAATTATTTGACTACAAGATATTAAGTCATACAAGACAACTAATGGATAGAGAAGCAAAATTGAAACACTCAACCTACAAGCAAAATCCAGCTCATGCATAGTGAAAAAACAAATGATCAAAATAACAACTCACAAATCACTTTGATTCAAGAATGGCACATGGCAAAACAAGGTGAAATTGTGATGATTTTGTCATGACAACTTGCATGAAGGATGCTTATAAATAGAAGGGAGGGGTGTGTGTTCTAAGAATGCTTAGTGTGGGAGGATGCTTTGGAAGAGCCATTATTTTGAGAGCTTGAGAAAAGAAAAGAAAAACCAAAGAAGAGAGAAGAAAATAATGGTTGGCTCTTCCATATTATCCCTTGGAGAATTTTTGTTACATATTTTCAATATGTGTAAGTAAATTCTCAAGGAGGGCTAGGGATGAACTTGTGTGTGTGATGGTATTTGTAATTTATTTTTGATTCATGTATTTGGTCTTTAAATATTAAAACTCTTTTGTTCTATTATTCTCAATTTATTTGTGATGTTTTTTCGTCTTCAAATAATTATAGAATCTATTTCGTTTATGGATTCAGTCATACTTTTTCTATTGAGTGAATTAGTTCTATAATTATGTTTGGAGCAATTGATTATCTATATTGATTTAATTCTCTGCTGCAATATCGCCTCTTAGGTATATTGTCGTCGTTGAATTTTCTCAATATCGATAACAATTTATGAGAGTTAAGCGCGAAGAATGATTTTTCAAAGAGTTACATGTGATTTAAATTTTGGTTATTAATGTTATATCTTCTGATTAAGAATTTGGACATAGAATTCTTAATTGAGTTATCAATGAATTAAGAATAAATTTGAATACCACAAATACACAAGGAATTCCCTATGCTCTACTTTTTGTCTCTTTTTTATATTTTTCAAATTACTCATTTAGTTTTAATTTACATCACACTCTAAAATTTACTTATTACACTCATTTAATCTTTTTGTTAATTTCATTACTGTTCTTCAATTTCTCAATCCATCTCCCTGTGGAATCGACACCCCAAAACTATACTGCAAACGACCGCGTTATTCTTTGGGCGTAATCAAGTAGCAAAACACTAATTTGACTAATAAATCAGATCATGATGCCATTTACGAGCTTGTGGGTCTCGGGACTCGATACTCATCTTCCATTGTTGCTTTTTCCGCTCGGTTGCAGTCCAAAATCCGCGAGATAGAGAAGCTTAATAAGAAGATCGATATTCTTCAACAACTTGTTCAAGAGTCTAATAAAAAAATAGTAGACTTAAAACAACAGAATAAGGATTTAAAATCCTTACTTGCCTCTGCATTTCGATTGCCTAATCCTTTAGACAAGGATGACATGATAATTTATGAGGAGCAAATGCATTTGAATGATAAGGCTAAACGTCTCAAGTTTCTGTAGGTCATTTGAGATAATGGAATAAAAGTATCTAGCAGATATTCATGGCATGCACAATTCCTATTTATCTTCTAATCATGCATAGTTTATTTTCTGGTAGGGGTTTTGTGAAAATTTCTGTCAATTGATTATGTGTACTAGTGAATTCTAATACAATATCGCTCTTCTGCACATGATCTCTAAGAAAATGATATCTAATTTCAATATGTTTGGTCTGAGAATGTTGTATTGGATTCTTCGAAAAATTTATAGCACTTATATTTATCACATTTGATTGGAATGTGATTGTACATAAGTTTAAAATCCTCAAGTTGTTGCTTCATGTAAAGAACTTGAGCACAACAACTGCCTACAGCAACATACTCTGCCTCAGTAATAGATAATGCAACAGAATTTTCTTTTTACTAAATCATGAAACAAGTGCATGACCTAAGAAATGACATGTTCTACTAAAACTTTTTCGATCATTTTTGCAACCAGTATAATCGGTACCTGAATAACTAATAAGATCGAAAGAAGTGTGTTTAGGATACCATAACTCTAAGTCAATGGTACTGACAAAATATCTAAAAATCTGCTTGACTGCAATCAAATGAGATTGTTTTGGAAATGATTGAAAACGTGCACATAACATACACTGAACATAATATCAGGTCTACTAGTTATCAAATATAATAAACTACTAATCATACCTCGATATACGTTTGAGTCAACTGGTTTACCACTTTCATCTTTATCAAGTTTAGTGGTTGGATTCATTGATGTTCCAATTACCTTCGCACGTTCCATCTCAAATTTTGAGTAACTCTTTGATATATTTTGACTGATTAATAAATGTTCCACTTTTTGCTTGCTTGATTTGCAATCCGAGAGAGATATTAAGTTCTCCCATCATGCTCATTTCAAATTCTTCCTGCATATTCTTAACAAAATCTTGACACATATTTATTAGTAGCACCAAATATTATATCATTTACATAAATTTGAATTAGAAGAATATCATTCTATTCATACTTGATGAAAAGAGTTATATCAATTTTTCCTCTTGAAAAATATTTTTCAATAATAAAAAAAAACTATTTAAGAAAACACTTTTAACATTAATTTAAAAAAGTTTGAAATCTTTATAACAAGCATATGTAAGTAGCATTCGAATAGCTTCTAATCTTGCGACTGGTGCATATGTCTCATCATAATCGATTCCTTCTTCTTGATTGAAACCTTGGGCCACAAGTCGAGCCTTATTTCTAGTAATGATTCCGGACTTATCTTTCTTATTTCTAAAAACCCATTTTGTTCCAATAATAGTATGATTTTTGGGTTTAGGAACAAGTGTTCAAACATCATTTCTTTCAAATTGATTAAGCTCTTCTTGCATAGTTAGAATCTAAGATTCATCAAGAAGTGCTTCATCAATATTTTTAGATTCAATCTGAGATAAAAAAGCAGTATGATTGCAAATATTTCTAAGAGATGATCGAGTACTTACACCTTGTGAAAGTTCTCCTAGAATTTATTCCGCTGGATGATCTTTCACATGTTTCCACTATTTGGTTGCATCTTGTACTAAGTCTTGATGATGTTTCCTTCCATTTCCATGATCTTTCATTTTGAATTGTCTCCAAATATCACACATCTTTTTTCTTTAGAAGTGAAGTCAATGAATTTAGTTTTGTCTTCTGTCACGTATCTTGAGCATCCGTTGTCTAAAAACCATTTACTTTTACCTGTAGAAGACTTCATGCATACCTACAAAAATAATTAAAAAAAAAATTCTTGGTACCCAAGTTCTTTGGGTCCTTTATTTATTAGTATTAAAAGAAATAAGATTCTTAGGTACTCATATGACCCTAATAGTCATTGTATGTTTTCTTCTAATAGGACAAGCAAGATAATTATGACCATTTCTATTACAAAAATTGCAAATAGCATATGACATATATGAAAAACTTGAATGATTATAATAGTATCATTTTTTAACAAAATTATTTTTGTGAAAAGAATTTTGAATATTGGACTTTGATGTAGAAGGATTATTAAAGAAATTTTTATAAGATTTGTATTTTTATTTTGGCATATATCCCAAGCCTGCCTTGTCAAAAACACATCTTTGACTACCAAGAAGTTTTTCAAAATTTCTTTTTCCATTCGTAAAGTTTTCAATAATATTTTCTAAATCAGTTTTCTTTTTCTTCAACTCAAGATTTTTATCTTTCAAAATAATACTTTCTTTTCTTAAAATATCAACTTCGTTTGTTAAAGAAGAATTTTTCTTTTTTAAAGCAGTATACTTGATACCCAGTTTTTCAAATTCCTCATATACCTCTTCTAAAACATTTTGTAATTTTTTATATGAAGGATCTTCAATATTATCAAAATTTGTTACCTCAATGTCATCTTTAGCCATAAGACAAAAATTTGCTGATTCTCCATTACTTGCTTCACTATCTGAGCTACTTGAATCATCATCCCATGTAACTTTCATTGCTTTTTTGCCTTTGTTTCGATCTTTCTTTAGCAGAGGACAATCTGACTTGATATGACCAGACTTATTACATTTATAACAAATTAAAGTATCATTTTTACCTGAATCTTTCTTGGAAAACTTTTTGAAAGATTTCCTTGGAGGAGTTTTATTTTTCTTTAAGAACCTCTGAATTCTTCTTGTTATCATCGCAACTTCTTCATCTTTGTCGTCATTTTTCTCATTTTCATCACTTTCACTTTCATGTGGAACAGCTTTAAGTGCCAAACTCTTCTTTGAATTTCCTTCTTCTTCTCCTCTTTTCAATGTGTACTCATGGGTGATAAGTGATCCAATGAGTTCATTCACTTCGAGCTTCTTGAGGTCATTAGCTTCAAGAATCGCTGTCACTTTTGACTCCCAACTTTTTGGTAGAGAGTTGAGAATTTTTCTTACTATCTCCACTTTGGAATAAACTTTGCCAAGAGCTGTCAAGTTGTTTATGATGTTAGTAAAACGAGTGTGCATACTAGAAATAGATTCATCATCATTCATTTTAAACATTTCATATTCATGAGTAAGAATATAAATTTTTGATTCCTTGACTTGAGAAGTTCCTTCATAAGTAACTTCCAAATTATCCCAAATTTCTTTTGCTGTAGCACAAGTCATTACTCTATTAAATTCATTACCATTGAGAGCATTATATAATAAATTCATAGCAGTTAAATTCAAAGTATAAAGTCTATCGTCTTCACGATCAAACTCTTCTTCTTCCTTTTTGACCTTTACTCCATCAATCACTTTTGTTGGAATATAAGGTCCATTTACAATGCATTTCCAGATTTCTCGACTTTGAGCCTGAAGCAATATTCTCATTCTAACTTTCCAGAATGAGTAATTGTCTCCGCAAAAGAGTGGAGGCCGACTGCTGGATTGACCTTCACCAAATGAAGCTGCAATGTTAGCCATAAGATCTTAACTCAAAAGATAGTTAATCTTATAACAGAGCTCTAGCTCTGATACCAATTGTTACTGATCATAGGCCGCACCTATGTCACCTAACAACTGTACCTACCAAACTAGCCAGCCACCGTCTCTACCGGTGCACTGTCACCCATGGTCGGAGAGTCTTGCTTCGGTGACACAGTCACAAGCGAGAGTTCCCATGAGTGATCTGCCTGTATGAACAGTACAGGTCAACTAGCTCTGATACCAATTGTTGCCCAGATGACTAACACAAGAGGGGGGGTGAATTGAGTTGTATTTAAAAAAATAACAATTATAAATCAAATATATAATATAAAATATAAATAAAATATGAAACAACAATAAATATAAAGAGTAAGGGTAAGAGAGAAGCAAACTCAGTATGTTAATGAGGTTCGGCCCCACTGCCCACGTCCTCGCCTCAAGCTACCCCTTGAGGATCCCCAAATCCACTATTCAATTTCCTTTAGGTGGAGATAAAAACCTATTACACTTTTGAGCAGCACCGCTCCAAAAAATCCGTGTAGAACATCCTCTACACTTCCAATCACCTCTCACTTGGTAATTTAACTATTCCCCGTGTAGAACACCTTCTACACTTCCAATCACCTCACACTTAGTGATTTAACTATTCCCCGTGTAGAATACCTTCTACACACACAAGGGTTATACACACCCTTTTGATGATACAAGAATTGATAGTGGGTAGGCTATTAGAAAACACTCTTCAATGAGTGAAATAAAAACAATACAGCACAAACTATATCTCTAAAAATAAACAAGGGTTAAGGCTCAATGCTTAGAGAAGAGAGAATGAAAACTTTGAATGAATGTTGTATGCTCTTGGTGTTGCCCATGTGAAACTCTCAAATGATCTATTTATAGGCATATGAGACTTCATATTCAAATTTAAAAAGATTCACATGTCAAAGACATTATCATTCACTTTTCAAAAATTTCAAACCTAATCTTTTTACTTTTTACATGTAACAAAATGAGCACACTTTACTTTTCAAAAACTTTCAAATCTAATCTTTTACTTTTTGCATATGACAAAAGGAGCACACTTTACTTTTCAAAATTTTCAAACAAAAACATCTACCTTTTGCATAAGTCAAGAAAAGCATCTATCACTTTTGAAAATATTCAAATAAAATATGCACATGTGATAGATGACAATCAATCATCTTAATATTTTCAAAATTTAAACCTTTAATCATGTTATGCACATGTGAAAGATGACAATCAATCATCTTAATATTTTCAAAATTCAAACCTTTAATCATGTTATGCACATGTGAAAGATGACAATCAATCATCTTTCAAAATTTTCAAATTTAATTTTCAAAATATTCATGCACATGTGGAAAATGTATTTTAATGCTTTATGATAAAATATTAATTTTGAGCCTTAATCCTAATTTCAAATTTTTAAGAGATTTACAATATTATTCTATGACTATAATGTGAAATTGTTCCCTTCTTACTCATGCTTGGTTTCTTGATGTGCTTGATTGTATTGTGTGGACAACTTTAACTTGAGACTCCTTTATTTTTTGAATTCATTTGTTATCATCAAAATCCATGTGTAGATTTACACGAAACTTAAAACCTTGAGTTCAACACTTCTATTATTTGCATATACGTAAACCTTTTTTTTTTTTGGTATAGGTTTACTGGATCAACAAAAGAAGACAAAAACTACCATACCACAGTTGTGAAGATAATTCACAAGAGTATGAGCTGTTTATAGTTACTCAAACTCTCAAATGTTTGAAGACAACTACGACATGATAGGTAATAGTTTCTATAATATTTAGACAGTTTTGACAGTCCGGTAACTTTACACAATATATTTATAGTGCTTTTTATTTGTGTATGTTCAATTAGTTTAGAAACTACGAATCTTTCTCATATTGGTAAAATTAGTGATTTATAAACAAATATTATTATTATTCAAATCCCTTGAATTTATATATTCTTCTCAAATCAAAATTCACAAGCACCACATTCTTGTGAATTTTACCAATATATTTTAACATTCACAAGGTTCCCAACATATTTTAACATATTTTGTCATAAAATTTACAAGCACCACATTCTTTTTAAAAAAAGAATAAATATGAGATGCATATTAAAAGATTAAATTTTAAATAATAGACTTTATTTTTTCAAAAGGAATTTACGACACTTGCACAAATTTTAAAAGGAATGCACAATACTTTCGTTATTGTATTTAACGTTACTTATTAAATATTGAAGGAAAGAAATTGAACGGCGTTGCATAAATGGAATGACGTATGAATCTCTTCTATAGTTATATAGTTCTATTGAATGTTGACACATTACTAAACTATCGGCATATAATTGATCAATTTTTGACATTTTATAAACGCCGTCAAAGATATATAATTACCGGCAGAACAATATAAACACCGAAAAACTACTAATTTTTGGCATAAAAAAAATCAATTATCGGCGTTCGTTTAAACAATACAAATGCCAAAAAACTCAACACTTTGCTATCTATAAATTTGATCGATTCTTGGCATTTTATGAAACGCCATTAAATTTATATATTATTACCTATGTAACAATCTAAACGCTAAAAAATACAGTTAGATTTATCGGCGTAAAATTGTTTAATTATTGAAGTTTGTTTAAATACCGCCAAAGTATATATTATTAATGGCAAAATAATATAAACGCTAAGAAAGTGATAATTTACCGGCGTAAACATAAAAAATTGGCAGCGTTTTTTTACATGCCGCTACAAACGCCGAACATCTTAATAATTTATTGGCGTAAAAATTAAGCGCCAGCAATTATATAATTTAACGGTGTAAAATGAAAAATTAGCAGCGTTTTTTTTAAACTCCACCAAAACTATATATTATTACCGGCGTAACAATATAAACGCTGGAAATCTTAATAATTTAAGGACATAAAAATTAAGCCCCGGCAATTCTATAATTCTACCGGCATATAAATAAAAGTCGATAATATAAACGCCGCCAATCATGTATTTTTTTGTAGTGTTATCTTGAGTACATTTCATTGAATACATTAGGAAGGTGTGAATGTCTTAGTTTTGGGTTCCATACAAGTTCAAAAATTGTTTGACATGCATTATGTGCATGTCTCAGTTTTGATGAAATCCAAGAAGGCTTAAAGGCGCTGCATCACTTTTACCATAAAATGATTGTGTTATGTGCATCTTTTCTTTTCATCACTTGTGCTATGTGCATCCAAGAAGGCTCGAGTTTACAGAACCGTTTACCTTTTCTTTTCATCACTTGTTTTTGTTAACAGTACTAAATGCATGCCCTCAACTCTATGTTTCTGTGCATCTTCGGTTCGAGATAGGATTTTTTTAGAACATGTTAAAATAGAAAATGACCTATGAGATACATTTTTGGTCAATTTCCAATAAAATAAATCTGGATCAATTTCCAACAAGCCACGGGGAAATAAACACTACAAGAAAAACAAGTATTTGTCTCATTTTAATTTTAGCCAGAATGACTGTTTTTGCTGCAAATATTTTTTTGCAGCATTCTTTTCTACTGTTTGCGACGAAATCTAATGTTGTAAAAAGTCGATTTTCTTGTAGTGAAATCTATGCCAATTTCCAATGCAAAACCACAATACAGTCAAAATAGATACATTTAAACTAGAACACGAAGCATTTCATTTTTGTTTGATACATTTGCATGCCCATAATAAATAGAGAAAGAAACAACACAAAAACACAAGTGCCGAAACACAATATTGTACCCCCTAAGCACAAATACTTAAACATAACTAGGTAACATGCAACCACAAATGCAAAACCCCAATACATTTGAAATAATGAGCGCAATTGACTATTTTCATCTTCTTGTGCGTGACGCAATTTCTTGAGCTGATCCACTATTTTACGTAACTCAATTTGTGTTTTCTCGAAATACTTAAGTATCTTCTCGAGCATGTTCTCCTTCTCGATATCTTGATTGAATCTTTGTCGATGTTGGAACTCAATCATTGGGTTAATATCTACCCACTTGAAAAAGTTGTAGTATGGTAATCTCTGAACATTTCATGCATACAACAAAATGTATTAGAAGACAAAACATATTGATGAACAAATAAAAAATGTTTAATAAAAGCCAAACTAATATAATTACCTCTTTGTTGTACTTTGCACACCCCAAGAAGGGTCGTCCATAATTTTTTGTAGTCGTTGCATATTTTAATTTGGTTTTTACCTCACAGAAGCATAATGGTTAACACAAGCTACGTTTAGCAGTGAATGAAGAAGACATTGCTGAAGATGATGACATGCCAAGAATTCCATATCTATGAAAGGGGAAAGAGAAAAAGAATCTTGTATTTTCAAGCTTAGGCCAAGCACATACCCACAAAATAAAGACAACCTCTTAGTTTCATGTCTCTTTTTTTATAACGACCCGATGCTCACCTCTTACAATAAATAAGCCTCCAAAACTTATATTTACTTTTATCATAAAACTAATGGAAGGTGGAAGCAGGCAAAGGAAATAAACATTTCTCTATAGAAATACTATGTCCCACTCCCTGTAAAACTACTAATCGTGATTGAAAGAGCTCATTACCTATATAAATGTATAAAATATGTATATACATATATGTGCGTGTGTGTGTACACCACTTCCAATCCCTCCCATTTTGGGGAGGAAAAGGATATGTGGCATGGGTAGACCAAATCCCCTAGCTCCCCCTGTTTACAGTCTTCCCCTTTTCCTTTTTTCAAAATGGTGGAAAACCACTATTTTTTAATTGACAGTACATAAGGATCATTTTGTTTTTCAATTGACAATACCTAAGGATCACTATTTTTTGCACTCAGTAATCTCTCATCAATGATGTACCTAATAAATATGTAAACCATGCTTAATAATACTCAATTTTGTTTTTCATACTAATTCACTCATGCATGGCATTTAGCTATTGATACATAAAACTACTTAAAAATAAATAACTATAAATAAGCTCTTTTCAACTGGTATCTTAGGGCTAGCTATTGACTTCACACAACATCTAATTAAGAAAAAGCAAACAAATTGGCATGTGCATAATAATTGTATAAAAATGTAGCTAAAATTCGATTTAATTAGAGATATGAGAAAGCAGTTAATACCTGCTATTTAGCATGGGCCCACAGTTTGGGTTTATAGGACCAAAAATTGAACGTTAGGGTTAGGGTTAGGGTTAGAGTTTGGGGTTAGAGTTTGAGTTCAGGGTGTTAAGGTCGAGGTGGTTAGGGTTAGGGTTCGAATTTGCATGGAAAAACGACCGGGGTTAGGGTTTGGATTTGGCTTCGTAGATCTTGGGTTCGAGGAGATCTCTGGTCCGTGCAAAATCTCTGATTTCGTGGAGAAGATGACCACGAAGATCCACTAGCCTTCGTGAAGAAGCCGTCGAGGAAGAACAACCGGTGTGGAGAACTCGACGAAGATCTGGAGCCGATATCTGAACAACAGAAAAGCACAAAGAGGGACGTTTCGCACGACAAAGATCCAAAGTCGATATCAGAACAACTTCGTCTAGATGGGGACTGAGGTTTCGTCTAGATGCGTGAGAGGGGCTAGGGGATGGATGGATCTTAGTTGGGGGATGGAGGGATCTTAGCTGGGGGATGGAAGAATCTCAGGTGGGGGATGGAGGGAATGAGTAGATCTCGATATCTGAATTGTCATGTTCCCAAATTTGAATTGATACGATTTTAATTTGAATTGAAAATGACGGTGTTTGCAATTTGCCAAGTAGGCCTGGTTTCGCAGATTATGCAAACGGCAGTTTCTTATATCATTTTCCAAAAAAATTTGAAAAACTCCATTTGAAGGTGGGATGAGGAGTGAGAGAGTTCATTCTGCCCAAAAGGATTCCTACGAAGAGAGAGAGAAAGTGTGTGTGCGACAAATTAGTTTGCATCGCTTTGCGTTGTCTCCACGAGGAACCAATACTTAGGCCGAATATGGTTAGTGTTGTTGGTATGTTGGAAGGTGGGATTCCTATCATTCAACCAATTATAGAATCTCTGAAATTTTTGCGCTTTTATGGGCATAGATTTACTAAGGCTTCTACAATAATGGAGCTAAATGGCTCTACGTTGTATCCATTAGCAAATGCCTCCATAAACACAAGTGGCTTGCATGTTGTTTTCTCTTATGTCTCTTCACAGTAAATATCTGGCCCAAGATAGTGTTGAATGGCCGTTGTTTTTGGAGTTTTTGAAAAGTTTTCTGCAAATGACCATGAAATATATGTTGCTACGAATTCTAGTTGTTGCATTTTCTTGAAACTGGACTCTATTGTATCATTCTTGCATGTTGCCACTAGGATCAGGGTGGATTGAGTAGCTGTGGTTCTTTACAGTTGTGTAAAAGGATCTTTAGAATGGATTATAAGACACAGCATCAAAATTAGATATTATGAAGAATGTGTTTTACTAGTCTAACCATATGAATGTCATTGTTTTATTATATCTAATAGGAGAAGATTGGCAGTATGAGAAGATACTCAAAGGTTGTCATGCTATGTCTTTTTACATGTTGTTTTGGGTGGCTGGTTGAACTTTATGTAATTAGAATTTGATAGTTTGGAACTTCGCATTAGTTGAGTTCACATGGTCATCGATTGCCTTCTATTCAGCCATTTGTACCTGTTAAGAGTCATACTTGTAAGTTGGTTGTTGTCATGGGTTGCTCTAGTAACCTCAGAACTTATACAAGTGACATCATTTCTGTCTATTCTTACTTTGTGAACAGGCTGATCTTTTACTTCAATTATTATCCTACTGTTACCGCTATAGCTAAGTTATTACCAGTAAGTTCTTTACGTTTTATTTTAGTTACTTTTATCAATCTAGCTTGATGTGATTTAAACAATCAAGCAACATTTTGCTGGAAGAAATTGACGGTGTTTAACTTTGACACATGATTTTTTAATTCGATTGGTCCTTGTTATTGTTTTATCTTCATGTATTTGAAGTTTGGATATGCGACAAGTTTATGTTCACACCAATTGAAATTGTTTTGAGGCAGTAATAGTCCGAGTTTGTTTTGGGTGGCACGCAGCATCAATATATTAGCGACATGGATGGTTATAATCTTATTTAATACTTCAACTCTCGAGGATTTGCTAAATGGTGACGGTCTTGGTTTTTTTATATACTTCGTTCAAAAAAAAATGTTAGGAATTCTTACTTGTTTCGATTTTACTTTTTTTTTTTAGTTTTTTTACATAATTTTTATATAAGTATTTTTTAATAATGTTGTAATTTTTATATTTTTAATAATATTATTTAAAAAATCTTATATAAAAATCATCTAAAAAAACCAAAAACAAAAAGAGTTAAAGTTGGGACAAATAGAGATCCCAAAAATAAGGATAGATAGCATTATTTAAAACAAAAAAAACACAAACAAAAAAGCGGGGATAAAACATATGTTGCGATTCTACAAATCTCCAACATCAATCATTATATAAAAAAATAAAAATAAATAAATAAATACAAATATTGTGAATTTTGTTGTATCATGATGGTTTTTGTTTCAAATCACTACTGTTCGATTGAATGAACAAATAGGTGGAGTGGTTTCAAGATGTCAAGACTCACAACACTTATAATGGAGTAGTTAAATACACTTTTATTCTAAAATTTAGCTCAAAAATACAAAAAAAAAAGGCAAAAAAAAGGCTCAAATGGACTCTTAAAAAAAAAATTGAAGATGAATATTATTTGCGCTACATGTAGCGCAACATCAGATATTATTTTAATATATTTCTTCATAAATAGTGTTTGCGTTCAGCTTTTAGTTTCGTTTGGCAGTGGGCTTCAGCCATCACCGGCTTCAACGTCGGCCACCACCAGAGACACCCCAGACATCACCAACATCACCTTATGCCGGCGACCATACCCCCTCGATTCCAGCTTCGGCGACGAACTATTTGTCCTTTACACGCAGATCGCATTTTGAAAATGAGTTTCGGGCATCATCGGCGTTGTTGAACCCACTGCCGGCCACTATGTGCTACACTGCTGGTATCACCGGTATTGTCTCATTCCGACAACCATCTCCTAAAAATCCCATCTCCAACGAGCCAGCTGTTGTCCGGCGTGCGGCTCTTTTAACTCTGACGACTATATTTTTAAAATAAAATATAAATATTTTAAAAGATATAGAAAAAAATAAAGATGCTTATGGATGGTAAAATATAAAAGTGAATAGTTAAATAAAAATTGAATTTTTAACTCTTTAAAATAGATGTAAACTAGTTATTCCATTGCGAGTACTCTCAAGATGCTTTTTGAAGACTAATCTCGTGGTTTAGAAATGAAGATATAGGCCATTATTGTTAGGTCCGTTTTTCCATTTGATGGGCCCAATCAGCTCATTTTGTTAACTAGTCTTTGCGCGATGTGCATTTAGAGGTTTGGAAAGTGACTTATATAAAAATAGAATAAAGTATTATTTTTATTTTGAGAGTTGAAAGAATTAAATTATTTATTATATTTTATTTAAAAATTTGAAAAAATTATATTAATTAGATAAAATGAGTTCAGTTCAATTTTGAATACAAATAAGATTTGAAGAACTATATCATTACTTAGAAATTGTATTTCCATTCATAGAGTGTATAAATGTTATATAAATGTTATACATTATTTTTGAAAAAAGAGAGTTAATATGAGACTGATTGTAAAAAAAAAAAAATTAATAATAAATCTTACTTATTTTTAAAAGAAGTGTATGATATTTGTACAATCTATTATTATATTTCGTATTATTATTTTATTAAAATAGAGAAATTTGTAAGAAACCGAGAATTTTATGCACAAATTAAGAGCAGAGGAAAAGTTTTGAAACAAAATAATTTGTGATAAAAGAAATATGAATGAAAAATAAAAAGGTTGATGACGCGACTATTTTTTTTTTAAGAAGATATTACTTCAGCTTTTATAAAGGTAATGTGTCTACTTTTTTCGACAAGCTGGAACTCACATTTGCTTGTACATTTATGAACTCGTGCTAGCTGCCTAATAATTTACCTCATGCTGTGGGCTAAACCTTATCAAAATTGCATAGCCATTGTATCTTACTAATTATTTTCATTAAGTATTATTATCAAGCTGTCAAGTATTCTCATTGGAGAAATACCATATCAATTGAGATTGCGGCCTTAAAACATAATAACACATGAATCGTTATTTTTTTACCTTTTAAAAAAATTCATAAGTTGTAAGTTGATCTATAAAATTAAGTGGTGATGACGGCTTTATAGAGCGTTACAAGGCAATATTAGTTGCTAAATGTTGTACCCAAAAAGAATAATTGGATTATTCTAAAACTTTTTCTCCAGTTGTTAAAATGGCTACTATTCGAATCCTCGTAGCTATTGTTGGTGTGAAAGATTGTCATCTTACACAACTTAATGTCAATAATATATTTTCACATGAGGATTTATTTAAAGAAGTGTACATGACATTACCTCTTAGTTTTCACATTAAAGAGAGGTCCAAGGTTTGTAAGTTGAACAAATTACATTATAGTTTGAAACAGGTCTTATGAAAATAGTTCTCAAAGTTTTCAATTTCTATTATAAATTTTGATTTTCAACCATTCAAAATTGGTTATTCACTTTTTACTAAGTCCAGGGGTTCGTCCTCTATTGCCCTTGCATTTATGTTGATAATATTCTCATAGCTAGTAATGAGTTATAATCTATGAAGCATTTGAAGTCTTTACTTGATGAAAAGTTCAAACTTAAGGACTTTGACTAGCTCAAATATTTTCTTGGTTTAGAAGTGGTTTGGTCTCCTGTTGCTATATTTCTTTATGTTAAAGAAAATTTTCTTTAAAAATTCTTCAAGATGCTAGTTGTCTTGCCTCTAAACTTGTTTCTTTTTCTATGGAGCAAAATATCAAGTTAAGTAAGGAGGTAGGAGATTTATTGTTTGATCCTACTGTCTATCATAGACTTGTGGGTAGGCTTATTTACCTCACAATAACATAACCAGATTTTTCTTACTCTGTGCATAGGCTAAGTTAATATATGGTTCAGCCAAGACAACACCATTTACAAGCCGCTTACATAATTTTATGGTACATAAAAGATATTTTTAATCATGACATTTTTTTTAGTTATCAATTCTTTATCCCTTAAGGCTTTTGCAGATTCAGATTGGGTTTTTTACCTTGACAGTCATTGATCTACAAGTGATTATTGTGTTTTTTTTAATTATTTGACTTTTTAGAAGATAAAGAAATAGTAATCAATTGTTTCTAGATCCTTAATAGAAGCTGAGTATAGATCCATCACTTCAACTACTTGTGAAATTATCTAATTTGGTATTTCACATACTAATAGTGCTCAACTTTTTTGTGGTAATTAGGCTACATTACACATTGTTGTCGACCCAATTTTTCATAAAAGAATAAAGTACATTGAACTAAATTATCACTTCATTCAAGACAAGCTTCAAGCTAGAATTATCAAGACTTTTCATTTTGCTTCATATCATTAACTTGTTGATGTGTTGCCTAAACCTCTTGGCCATCAGCACAATCTTATCACTTGATAACCAATATGAGATTTGGGAGTGCATTCTATCTATTCTCCATCTCGAGGTTTCATAAATTATTTTACGTACAATTGTCTCTCACGTCTCTATTTGTTTATTTATGCATATTATAAATATTGTACTTCAATTTATATTTGTACTACACTTTACAGAATTCACTTTTAACAAAATCGAGGTTTGTTTTTCTCAAGATTTTAGACCCTTCCTCTGTAGGGTTTAATCCCTTTCCCTCTACTAGGATTCTAGCTTTACAAATAGATTTGACTTTGTAGGCAAAGACTCATGACATGCTCTAAGGAAAAATCTTAACTGCAAGTCGGGTTCCTTTTCCCCACTTTTCTGTTGTGTATATAATTTACCGAAATCTACCAATTTTTTCTGCTTTTTCTCAAGTGTTATATATTTTTTATTGAAGATCTTGCCGCATTGATATTCTTTGAACATCGGTTGCGCTTTAAAATCAAGATACTTGCTCAACTATAATACCAAGCCCCATCAATGACAGGTAAACTGTGCTATAAAGTACTATCATATCATCTTGTATGGGTTTATCCTCTCTCTCTCTCTCTCTCTCTCTCTCTCTCTTATCTTCAATCATATCTCTGAGATTGTCCAGCCAGCTGGGTTGGTTTGTCTATTCCTTTCTATTGAGTGCTATAAAAGAGCTAGTTGTCTGTGTGAGCCATCTTCTTCGAGACTCCATAGGAAAATACGACATTCTTGTTCAAATATAGACCAGCCATATTTGTGATGGTTCCCAAGGCTCCAATATGACCACTTAGGTAATGCTCTCAGGTTTATGTGATGAATTCCACCAGTAAATGAAGATTTTATTATTGGTATATCGATCGGTCCAACACATATTGACATTTTAAGTCCATATGTAGAGCACATAATCCACATCACTTAAATGTTAACATTTATTTTGTAAGATTTAAGTTTTAAAATTTATTCTCAAAATCAGATTATATCATATAAACATGCATTACGCAATACAAAATTTTTTAACACAACAGTAGTAACTCCTAAAATCTCCATTTGGAGGAGAGGGAGGAGTTACTAATATGGATCATCTCAAAGATATAATTGGAGGCCCGGAGGGCATGTATTATTCGATCCATAAACTTGATGGAATGCCAAACTTAACTAAACTTTTTTGCATGGGTGCACCCTGCAGTTCACTGGTAGGCTTATCTTATATAGTTTAGGTGCTTGAGTGGTGTTAGGCTACCCCTATCATTGATTGTTGGGCGGGCTGCGTAGGCTAAATTATTTTCTCATTTTAAATTTTTTTTTTTATCATTTTAGAACATTTTAAAAAAATATAAAAATATCAATATATTATTTCATTAATTAGTAACTAAAATAAAAATAAAAATAAATAAATATATAAGCGGTCAAAATAAGTAGATAAAATAAAAGAAAATAATATTATTCTTATATGCTTTTATCTACTTTATATAAAAATAATAAAATAAATAGTATAATTACACTTTTTTTCTTTTGAAATAAGGTCAATTTCATTCATCAACTCATAAAGAGTAAATTGTGAATACACAAGGGGTAGTCCCCAATGAGGAGACATTCCTCTCTTACAAAGAGTGCCTGTTTTGCAAGGTCATGGGCCATCATATTGAGTTCTTTGGGAATGTGGTTAACAAACTAATTTGGAATCGACGCTAGAATACATTGGATGTAGGGGTGTAAATAATCCAATCCCATTTGGAAAAGTTTTGGACCGATTTTATTTGGTCCAGAGATTTTTTCATCTTGGATCGGATCGAATAACCGAATTCCTATTCGATCCATACCAATTCGGTCCAATTCGGTTTAGGTTCGGTATAAGGGTACCTAATATAATTTAATGGATTAAATTTAGCCTAAAATTCTGCAATTATCAAATTTATTTTTTGGCCCAAATTTAATTATTTCAGTCCACTTTACGTATTTATCATATATTTAAGCTAAAAAATATTAAAAAAAACTTACTCTTAAAAAAATAGTAAAAGAAAAATCATTTAAATAAAAAAAGTAGAAAAAAAATCCAATCTTTAAATAGAGGAGTTTTACAGTAGATTTCAAATTTCTAAGAATCCAAATAAAATAAAAAAGAAATTAAAAAATCCAAATTTGAAATGACAATCTAAATAATATTAATACACTTATTACTTATAAGTTATTAACTTATTATTAATACTCTATATAGATATATTATAATTTATATTTTTAAACTATAATTATTATAATATGCTAATATTATAAGAGTATATATTATATATTAATATGTTATACTACAACTCTTAATATATATTAGTATTAATATTATATATTATTACTTATAGGATATATCAAATATATATAATTTTTTTTAATTATGGTATTTGGTCTGGTCCAGAGAGAAAAATCTTCTTGGATGAGATCGAAAAAATTCGATCCTTAAAAAAATTGGATGAGATCCAACCATATCACACCGAAGTCCTGTCCAGTCCATAGGTCTGGAGCAGAATTCTTTTGTCCCTAACTGAATGTCTCGGATGAACAGTCTTTCCGAGCTTAACTTGCTTGCAGCATTTTCGATATCCTGTACCACAATCAAAGAGTCGCCTTCAAGGATTAGGGATCGTAACTTTAGTTTCGAGCACAGGATCGTTGCTTGGAGGGAAACGGCCACTTTTCCAGTCCAGTCTCTGATTATTACTCTCACTCCCACTTTGCTGTTAACTCTGTCAATTGCTGCGTCCCAGTTAGCATTGAAGCAATTGAGTGGAGGCACATACCACTTTGAAGGGTTGGGAGTGGAGGGAGGGTGGTCCTCGATTTTTTCTCTACTGATTTTAATTCCAAGAGGTGCTGTGAGATCAGCCTAGAGACCTGTTGTGGAGAGGAGAGTTTGGAATCAAACACCCATTGATTTCTTCTCTTCCAAATGTGATTGGTTGTGGTAGCCATCTCTATAAATTCCTCTCGATTCAGGTTGGAAAAGCGTGGTCAAGGATGTCTAGAGATGGGGACTCGAGGACGCTATATTTCTGGAGTTTCCTTGAGATCAATGTCCAAACATCTTGAGTAACCTTACACTTTCATAATGCAGATGCGACAGATTTGGGTTGATGGAGGCAGAGAGGACACATGGGTGTATCAACGATCTTTCTTGCATGGAGGTTCAGCTTGATGGGGAGAATTTCTTTGGCATGCCACAAAAACATGCTGATGGAATTAAGAACACTGAGGTGCCATATTTGCTACCAAATCCTAGAGGTGGGGGCAGCGCTAAAGGACTGACCCAGGCTGCCAGCCATGATGGAGAGTTGTAGGTGATAGATGGATTTATCATTGAATTTGACATCTTTGGTACACCTCCATAAAAAGATGTTCGGGTTCCTGCAAGGGCTGAGGGGAATTTTGAGGATGGTCTGGGCTTCAGAGGCATTGAAAATTTCTTGGACATGAGTGGGAATCCACCGTGGGGTATTGGGATCTATTAGTGCAGAGACCATGGCATACTTAGGTAGGGTGTTAGGGACAGACTGGATTCGGTATTGTGAGAGCATGGGGACCTATTTATCCTTCCATACATGGATCTGTTCACCATTGCCTACTTTCCAAAACAATCCTTCCGTGAAGAGTGGCCTAGCGTGGATGAGACTCTTCTAGATAAAGGAGTCAGACCCTTTAGCTTTTGCATTGCAGAAAGTCGACAGAGGATAATACTTTGCTTACAGGAGTTTGGCCGTGAGAGATGACAGGCTTTGAAGGATCCTCCAACCTTGTTTAGCCAATAAAGCAATATTAAAACTCTCAAAGTCCCTAAACCCAAGTTTACCCGCCTTCTCTATTCCTAACCCCTTTTAATTGAGCAATGCAACTTAGATTTGTTATCCTTTTGACCCCACTAAAAGGTTTGCATCATCTTATTAATGCCTCTGAGAATGGACTTGGGGATCCTAAAGACACTTATGAAATAGGTAGGAATGGATTAGATAACAAATTTGAGTAGAATTTCCTTGCTGGCCTAAGATAGGAAGTTTGTTTTACAATTCCCAATTTGAGATTTGATCCTCTCGAGGATGGGGTTAAAGGCTTTAGACTTGTGCTTGCCTATGTATGATAGAAGTTCTAGGTACTTCTCAAAAGGACCCAAGGCTTCAATTCCTGCCAAGTGAAGGATGCTGTCCCGAGTCTCTGGTCTGGTGCTTTTGCTGAAGAACATTGAGGTCTTATCTAGATTTAGCCGTTGCCCTGAAGCCTTCTCAAATGCGCCAATGACCTGGTCTATATTAGACCACTCGGAGGGTATGGCCTTACAAAAAACGAGGCTATCATCTGCAAAAATTAAGTAATTAAGTTTGAAGGAGTTTCAGGCTATAGGAATACTTGAAATAAGACCATCTTTCAACCTTGTTGAGAGAGAAATTGAAGATTTCAAAGCACAAAAGGAAGAGATAAGAGGAGAGGGAATCTCTCTGTCTTAGTCCTCTCGTCGAAAGAAATGATTGGGGAATACCATTGAACAGAAGAAGTAAGAAACTGATCTGACACACTCCATTATGAGTTTGATCCACCCTGCTTCAAATTCTAATTTGTCCATGACATTTTTGAGGAATGGCCACTCCACTCTATCGTAGACCTTGCTTATGTCAAATATTAAAGCCATAAATCTTGAATTTTTACCTTTCATTCTGGTTTGCACAGAGTACATAATTTTGTAGGCCATGATATATTGTCTAAGATAATTTTATCAAGTAAAAAGGCACTTTGAGTGCTTGAAATGATTAGAGGACTAGATGGGGTTGAGTCTGTTTGTAGCCACATTAGCCTATAATTCGAGACTGTCTTGGGGATCTATTTCTTTCGGATTAAGTAATGTAAGTGAATTACACTTATTTAGCGACCGCTTTCCAAGGGCAGCGGCAAGTCTTCCGAAGTGTTTAGTTCAGTTTAAACTCAAGTCAACGAGTTAGGAAATAAGATTAAAAAAAAAAAAAACAGTATCCATCAATTTGGCACTAATCTCGATCCCTGTCATTTTTTTTTTGGATTTTGTTTGCTTGTTATTTTTTGTTTTCAATAACGACGCCTGTCTTTTCAATAATAATGACGCTTCCTAATGAGTTTTTCTCCACCGACACCGCCGACCACCTTCTACACAACTTTTTAATTTTTACATATTATTATTTTTAATTATTTTTCAATTATTTTTAAGTTTTTTTTGAATTTATTCTTTTTAAATTAAATTAATTTTTTTATTCATTATTTATATATTAAATATTTAATTAAAAATAAAATAAAATAAAATAATATATGATAGGTATAAATATGTAAATACGCCTCATGCTTGATCTCATGTTGAGCATAATATATATGTATTTTTTTTTTAAAAGTGACCAACGTCTTGGAATTAGTATAGATCAGGCTAAGATCCATTTAATTAGCGAAACTATTGGACGAGAAATTGTTTGTTTAGTGGTCCCAGTGGTTTGGACGTGAGGTCTATTTTTTATTTTTATTTTTTTCTAGTCAGTTTGAGGTCTATTTATGGTGTGTCAGTGTGTGCAACCATTAAATAAAAATGAAAACATAGGCCCCAATGTTTCCTTCGAAGATCAATTACCAAGTTGCTACTGTTGATATGCATGACCAAAGAGGATTTCAAATTATAAATTTTAGACTGTATTTTAATATTAAATTGAATTAAATTAAATTGAGTTTTTTTTATAAACAATAATAAATTGAAATAGTTAAATGAATTTTATAAAATTTATTTAAAATAAATTTATATGTATTTAAATATTAAATTTAATGTTAAATATATATTTACAAGAAATTATAAAAATAATTGAGTTTAATCATTGAAATCTACTATTTTACCTAACATTCCTTCTCACTGTCGGCGTAAAAGACAATATTCTGTACAAATTGTACAGTTGAGTATGCAAAAGCAATAAACTACGTCATAAAATAATCAACAAGTATGCGATAAATGAAAAAATTTTTAGAGCATTTATAGCATTCATTATACTCATAAATAATATTTAAGAGAAATTTATTAATTTATTTTTAAATATTATTTATGAGTATGATAAATATACTCAAATAATAGATGCTCTCTAACATTCCTCGCAACAAATATGCTATGTGGGCCTTACGAGAGAGTTACGAACCCCACGATGCTCGTAGGTTATGAACTCCACACACCATTTAATTAATATTTGTTAGTTATGAATCCCATGATCAATTCAATTTTAAACTGGACTCAAACAGTATAAATCGCGTGCTTCGATGTTCAGGACAGTTGTTAAATGATAAACTCATCTCATATGAGTTTAACATTCAAAAGACTCAATTTTATATATAAAAAGTGTTACGCACATATATAAATGTAATATAAAAAATAAATTTATAAACTTATATATTTTTATATGATTTGTTATATTTAATATATAATAAAAATAATTTTATAATTTAACATATAATATCAAATTTCATAATTTTATAGATTTGTTTTTTATATACTTTATTTATGATCAAAATATTTCTCTTTATTCAAACAACATTAAGAAAAACAACGATTTCCATAAAATAAAGTTACAAACAGATCAACATGGGGATTGTCTTGATTTATTGAAAATACCATGAAGGACATGCAACATTTTCCATAAAAGCAAGCTAGCTAGCTAGGTCTTAATTAATAATAATAATAAATCTGCATTAATTATTGAGGAAGTTTATTGAACTTGCGGTATCGGTAGTCAGCATATGTCTTGGTTGAATATTTGGCTGGGTTCTGATCATCCACCAGCTTTGCAATTGGCCCTATCATGGTCTCTTGTGGAGGCGCCACGAACACTGCCCACGACATGCGTGTGTGTTCCTTGTTCACCAAACTCCTATGAAGAACACTCTTGTATTTCCCGTTGCTCAGCACCTGTGCCCATCAAAATTAAATTATCGTTGTTCTTCATTTTAAAATTTCTTACGTCTAAATACGAAACGTATCAAACATATCAATTTGTAAAATTATTTTATTAATTCATCTGTAATATATGATTTTCTTTGTTATATGTCTATTAATGTACCTCAAGTTGATCACCAACATGAATGAAAAGTGCATTTGGCAAGTAATTGACGGCAAACCAGTTGCCATCTTTGGAGAGTTGAAGGCCAGGTACATGGTTGGGGACAAGGAGTGTGAGGGCAGACATGTCAGTATGAGGTTCGACTCCTAAAGCCAGTTGAGGTTGTGGGCAAGGTGGGTAAAAGTTTATTTTCATCTCGAATTCTATTTCTTCACCTCCCAAAACTGACTTCAAAGCCTTCCCTTCCAACCCTAAACCCTCTGAGAGCAGCTCCAGCAAGGTGTCTGTTATCCTTGACATTTCTTTGCTATATTCCTCTGTCACTTCCCTGTTTTAGAAATAAATTAGGAATAAATGAGTAAATATTTTTTTTTTAAAAAAGAAAAAAAAAAAGACATCTTGCTACGTGTGAGTAATGTTGACAAACGACAGTACAAATTAAATGCACCATTACTCACATGCCAAGGTACAGAAACCAAATTGCTGCAAATGCAGAATGGACAAGCACCATCACTCTTATGATTAAAATTGTTTTCTTCGGTAGGTGGCTCTATAGCTGCGAGTCAAGTGTAAATATATTTTTTCTTTTATTTTTGTTTTGTATTTTTTAAATATTCTTAGATATTTTGAACAAAATTTAAAACATCGTTTAAAAATATTTACTTAATTATTAAATAAAAAAGTTAATGCTATTATGTCTTTCAATTTATCTAGTGAGCCTAGCCTCTAGTACAAATTATATTTTTTTTTCTGCTTTTTACTTCAAATATTTTTAAATAAAATATTCATATATTAATAGTCATTTTATTAATAATTACTTCTTTTATTATTAAGTAAAAACATTAAAAAAATAAAATAAGTAACAAATAGATAGCAGAAATATTTATGTTAAGTATTATACCTGTAAGCAGGAGGGTTTTTGGGCCAGATGCCATAGTTGACCTTAGAAGGAGGAGCCATGAAATGGAAGAAATAGTCTATCCACTCCACCTTCTCATCGTTGTTCTTTGTCATTCTCGTTCCATACCCTTCAAAGCTCCCGCTAGCTGCGTCGTTTGCGTAGGCCTCCTTTTCCTCTTGTCGGAGTCCAAAGAACTCCTCCCCCACTTCTTGGAGCCGCCGGACCAATGCAGGCGATATGCCATGGTCGGTGACGAGGAAGAATCCCCATTCCTCGCACGCCTTAGCCACTTCCTGAACGACCACCTCGTGCGGCTGAGATAGGGAGATGACGGGCACTGTGACACCCTCCACGGCCTTGCTGTTCTCCGGCCGCTCGTGCGCAGGGCGAATGAATTGTTCTGGCAGCTCTTTCACTCCGCCGATAGCCAATGCTTGCACTCTCTCCGCAGCAATTGCCATTTTTTTTTCTTTATTTGCGAGGTTGAGATGAACTCAGAAGGCATGTGGTTTGTTTGTATTACTAACAATACATAGCATGGTGGGAGGTTTGGAACAGCTGTTTATATATAACCGCGTTTCGATCGAAGTTGGAATGGTAGATGGAAAACAATACTCTTATCAAGCATGACCACCAATATTTTCTTATATCACACACCACATATAATTTCTTTTTCATTTAATCTAATAAAAATAAATAAAAATAATAATAATACAAATCAAGGGGATGCATGGAGAATGATAGATGAGATAAAAAAAAAAAATTGTGAATAATATTAAAATAATTTGTAAATAATAATAAAATAATTTGAATTTTGGAAAAGAAGAAAGAAAAATTGAATAAAAGAATTATAAAACTAAACAGTGTTAGAATATAATTTTTTTAATATAAATTTTATTTTAAAATTTGAAAATGTTAAATTAATTTTTGTTTTTGTATGAAAACTAATTTAAAAAAGTTGTAATAATTAATTTAAAAATTTTGTAATGAATAGTTTAAAAGTATTCGTGTTTAATTAATAATATTTGGCAAGAAAATATATAAGATAAGATGAGATTAAATAATAAAAAATATTTTTCTAAATATTTTCTAAATATGATGTATAATGTAAGGAATAGGGACGCTTGGATTCAGAGATGAGATGAGTTGAGATGAGTTTAGTTTATTTTTTAATATTATTATTATTTTGGGATTTGAAAAATGTATATTGAGAATTGAAAAAGGTGTATTGAGAATTGAAAAAGGTGTATAAGAATTTGTGTTTTATATAAAAAATTATAAAAATATAATAATAAAATGAATATGAGTTGAGATGAGTTGAGCTCACCTCTGAATATAAACAGGGCCTAAGTGATGACCACTACGTACTGTTTTGTACGTGAATGATTGTTCAGTACACTCCTGATATTTAACATCTAACTTTATATTAACGAAAAGAGAAATGCTATTTCATTCGAATGGTTTTTTATTTTTTATTTTAATTTTATTTTACTAAATGATTAAAAAATATTTTTTAATAATGATGTGATTTTTTTAAATTATTTAAAACCTTAAAAAAATGATTTAAAAAAAATGCCCATTAAGAACAAATTCGGACTACATCCCCTCACACCAACATGTATCTGTAGGTAAGCTTTTTTCAAAGCTTGTTTTTCTTTATTATTAGATATTTTGAAACTATTTCTTTAATTTTTAATTTTTAAAATATGATAAATGCATACGGATATATTAAATATTTACTCATATTTACATGACACTTCTAACAACTGTGTTAATACGTAAATTTGCACAGCAGGACGGAAGGGAGGAAAGATTCATCTCGGCCCATATTGATATTAATCCAGGCCGGCTTCAATACGATGTATTTCACACTTATCTATTAAATAAATAATAAATAGATAAAACTAAATATAGAGAGGGACAACGATTTATATGGTTTAGCATATATAAAAACCTACATTCATGAGTTTTTGGGGAGTAAAATCTACTGTGATATTTGGTTTTACAATCTCTCACAGTCTCATATATATTTTTAAGATAATTAAAGAATTTAGGGTATTAGGAGATTAAAAATGATGTCTCCATTCAGAGAAGATCCTGTGGAGTTATTTTGCTTCGGGAAGTATATATGTAGAGAAGTTGTGGAGGGTCTCGCTCAATTAATTGTAGAAATTTGAATTTTTATAGAAATCTATTTTCTTTCTTGGAGTGATTGAGTCCAATTTATCTTGTGAAACATTTTTTTGTTAGGAGTTTGAGTCAATTTCTAGAGGCTTATTTCTTTCCTGACTTATCTCTTGGCTTTATATTTCCCTTATTATTAAGGACGAGTTTTTAATGGGTTGGACCTAGTCAATTTTATCCTTAAGAGATGCTAGTTTTTCTTAAGGTTGACTTGCTCAACAAAAATGTTTTGAGAACCTTCAAGTCAATCGTGATGGAGGTAAATTGCAGAATACTGCAAAAAATCATTTTTTGGAACTGGTCCACTGTTTACTGCTATTATGCAATACAATGAAGATCTCTATAAGTGATCCTCAAGAAGAATTATTCAAACTTGTAGTAAGGGCATTCGAAGATAGGCATCTATGTTTGTAAAAACATTTGCATGAGAGTTAAGTGTATTGACGATTGCATGTTACTATTTATGGTTAGAAAAGTGCTCATATTTTCATATTTGACAATATTTTTTGTAGGACTAGAGGCTTTTGCCCCCATGCTGTGATTTTTTACTGATCTTTAATGATTCCATTTTCATGTAGATATAAGAGTTTGTTTGTAATAATCCGCACTTATGTGATTAGGGAGCCCATCGACTCCCTGGATCTATCTTACGCTATTGCTAAGCCTACTGAGTTATTCTCGAAAGAAACTTGCACGATATGATTGTAGATCTCAAAGGCTCATTCCCAAAAGTAACACATTCGCTAAAGTTGTGGTAAGTTGAGACAGGACTTGCGTTTGGCAGGAGGATTCCTTGACCGCCCTAAGGGGGCGAGTGGAGTCACACGACTTTAAGTGTAGCAGAATGGTATCTCAATCTCGTAATTGGATGAGTGGAGTCACTCAGCTTGTAAGTGTACTGTGAGGATACGTTGACCACATTAGAGAGACGAGTGTACGAACTCAACTTAAGTGTTGCGAAAGGATGTCTCGACCATGTAAAATGGGGTGAGTGTATGAGATCGACATAAGTATAAAGGGAGGATCCCTCGACTACATGAAATAGAAGGTGTAGGAACTCTGATTAGATATTAGCAAGATGTTTTCTCGACCGCGGAGAATGGGACGAGCATAGGAACTCAACTTAAGTGTAGTGGGACAATGTCTCGACTCCATAAATTGGGGCGAGTGTAGGAACTCAGCTTATGGGTATGAGTGCAGAGCTTTAACTTTGGCGGGAGATGGACTCAATCATGATTATGTTAGAGTTGAGCTTAGTCGCTTTGTTGTGGTTGGAGAAAAAGCGTGATCACACTCTGTGGTGGGAGCTAGAGCTTAATCATACTAAAAAAATTAAAAAAAAAGGTTAAATACATAATCGAAATCACATTTTGATATTTGCAAACCCAATCCATCTTGCTTGAGTGTGGTGAAGGCTGGTGACAGACAAGTGATGACTTTGGCAACTACGAGGACACATGATGCCCGCAATACTGAACAATCTACTTTGATGATAACAAATTAAGATGCCTGAGCAATGCTTGAGATGGGTTACACAGTCAATGTTTCATGCCACTTAGGTAATTCCCAGTGAAGTATATTTTCGAGGCGTACAACCACTAGGTTTCTTAGAAAAACTTGAGGAGTTTTGTGAGTAAAGTCTTCAAAAAATCAATTATGTTAGTAAAAAAAATAGCAAATTTGAATGAGAGAAACCAGAGCAATTTAGTTGCTGCTAAATTATTTTTGCACGGAAAAATTGTTCTTCCTTGAGTGCTTAGGTAGTAAAGAAAATTGTTATCTCCCTGGATGATTTTTGTTCGTTCACTCTTTTAGAGGTGAGGCGAGTTCAACTTTGAGTCAAGTAGCTCGACTCTTTCTACATTTTTAATTTTATTTTTCTTAACAAACTATATCTTTGAGTAAAATCCATGTGTATGGTTAGAGACACCCTGTGTGGTGAGCAACTGGTGAGGAACGCTTCATGAGGTGGGATGGGAACACTATGTGTTGAGCAACACTATGTGGGCTAGGAGCTGGTGAGCAACACTTTGCGAAACTCACGTGTGGCGAGCAAATCATGTTGGATTGGAGGCACTGTGTCGAGGAAACCTTTTGTGGTGAGGAAACATACTAATAGCAACTAGTAGCGGCAATGTATGATTTCGGTGGCCAAATGCGACTAAACACAACATGCAAATAATGGTGGAGCAATTATGATGTGATTGTGTGTAGTGGTGTAACCGTGAAGTGGCAGTTTGAGCGAGTTGTGTGTTGAGACTTTGACATGAATGCTCAACTGGACAGTAGTGATGGGCACATGAGGACTTTTCACAGTGGCACTTATAGTGGAGCTAGGAAAGACTCGACGTGGTGGTGGATGTGTTGTCGTTGTGGAGTGCTCTACTTTTGGCATCATGTAGCAGGGCTTTATGGGTCACTTTGAAGTTTGTGGCCTTTGTGAGGGTAGCTTCAAGATAGAAAAATTGTTGTGGTTTGTCCCTAACCTTGGTTGAGGGAGGTGGTATGTGATGGAGACTCCGCTGTTGCACTTCGCCAATTGTTGAAACTTGGATGGCTTGTGAATAGCAATCTTGGTGAGGAACGAAAATGGTGGCAAGGGATTTATAGTAGACTCGGTTGATGGAAAAAGATCATAGGGACTATGACAGAAAGTGCTAGAGCGTCATGGCTGGAGCTCACGGTTGGGCTTGGGTGGTAAGCACACTGTGGCATCGGCGTTAAGTTTGTTCATCCGGGCTGTGTTATACCCAGTCCAATTCTAAATTTTTTAATTTTTTATAAGTTTTGACAATTTTTTTCAAGATATTAAAAAATTAATCATTCGGGATTCGGATTCCTAGATCCAGAATCCAAATGAATGGGCTTAATCGATGTCGAGTAGCTCATGCATTGTCACCCGCCATGGGTAATGAACTGTTGGCAACCAAAACCTGCCAAACGTTGAGGTGGAGTTGCATGGGGGCCAACCTAAGAAGTTGAGAATATCCTAGATGGGGTAGCATAATGGAAGGCAAAGATTGTTCACGAACACCAGGAGATAAAGCACCACCCGGGATGCCATCCCTTCAAAGTCTACTATGGGGACGTGATGACCGGAAATATCCAGAATTGCAGACTACATAATTTCATATGTTCTCCGTAGAGCACAAAGGTTATCAATAGTAACGAACAACTCCCAACTCCGCCCAAAAAAGTTTAAGGGGCGGGTATCATAACAACACTTGGAAGCCATTGTAGACCAAGCAAGAGAAAAAATGAAGCAGAGAAGAGAAAGAAAGAGAATTTAGAAGGAAGCTTGAAGAAGAGGCAAAAGACAGGACAATAAGCTTGAAGAGAACGCTGGAGAACCATCAATAGAGATGGGGAAAATGGAGGAAGGATGGAGACTTATATAGAGAAGGGAGTGACGATTGGCCTTCCGTAGACAATGAATTGACTGTGGGTTATAATCCCAAGGGACGTGTCAGTTTTCGGGAAACATGCAAGGTGGTGTCGTGGAGCCCTAGCGAAGAACACCCACAGGAAACTGAGAAGTCAAGTAACAGGCGCGTGGCAAGCACAACCCAGTGCCTGGCACAATATGTGGGTTAGATTCTCGCTGACGGCTAACACGAGTGGGAAGGACACAAGACAACATCCAAGCATTAATGGTGAAACTAGACAGTTACGTGGTGACATCATGGAGCCCAACTGACTGAGACCCATGACAATTGAAAGAGCAAGTAACAAGCACGTAATAGGCATAACCCATTGCCCTGCAGAAACCTTCCCAAGAAAATTCTGAAAGAGCGTGTTAAATTTTCACCATACTTGTATGCTAGAAATTTGTGGGTATTGTAAGGGCAGTAATTCCTAGTAATCGCTCGAACCGAGTGGGCCCAACCTGCGATGTATTAGTGATGCTGGCCAAGCCTGGGCCAAGGGAGGCGGGGCCAACCCAATAAGTCCACGAAGAATTAATAAGGTGGTTGACAACCTACAAGTATGATATCAAGGACAATCTTAGCACTCGAGTACTGACGACTAGGTAGACTTGGATAGGGAAGCGTGCTTGAGTGAAGCCACGTTGCATTAAATAAAGGAAGAAGATGGATACACCATGATGCTGGCTAGGATTGTTAGGGGTAGCTATGATCAGGCATGTTCGTGGCCTGTCACTTGGCAGGGAGCTAGCAGTGAATGCGACTAAGGTACGAACGACACCAACGTGTTTAACTTGTTAGAAGATCACTCAAACTAGGTATATATAACCCCTTGGGAGTAGAATTCTCTTTAAACTTTGTTTATTCTCACACAAGACACGTACGTACAAGAATTCTTGACTAACTTAGTATTAGAGGTATCCTAACTATCTAGAGCCCTCATTCTCTATGTTTGCAGTAAGTAACTCGAACCAACGATGTGGAATTGCTCGAGCGGCAAAACATGACATCAACACATGTCTTATCGTGTTAACTCATTTTAAGCTAGATATATTTATATCAAATCCAAATTGTTAATTTTGTATCACGTTAATATCGGATTCTCGAGTCTTGATGTATTGTCATCCCTAATTTATCCCATCTCTATCCATATGATTGGTTTGATATACCTTATTTTTATAAGGCTACTAGCGTACTGGGCATTCAAAAAACTAAAGTTTTTCTAGTTGTAATTAAACTAGTGCGGAGCAAGAAGGATACATTAATTCTTTATATAAAGTTGATACGATAGGAACTGAATTAAAAATAAAATTCAAAATACAGTAATTCTTTATATCTTCGTATCGACTTATTTTTTACTTAACCTACCGGAAAACATTCTTCGTTAGGTCATGGGCATTCAAGTCGATTGACGGCACCCTGCATGCTTATATGGGCCAATCAAAATGGTGTTATAATTGAAGTGAGTTTAGAGCCTAAAATCACTTTGAAATAGTATGTTTGGTAAGTTTAAAAAGTGCATTAAGCACTTAGAAAATTGAAAGTTCACTTGCATGCAAATGATTAGCGATGTAAATGGTCTGGTCTGGCCCGGTATGAAAAATTTGTGGACCGGTTCCATTTGGCCCAAGAATTCTCTTACTCTGAACTGGACCGAACTCCTATTTGTTCTATACCGGCTCGATCTAATTTGGTTCAGGGGCGGTATGGTCTGGTCCAGGATTATTCCATATGCCACGTTAGTCGACTCTCATCCAACAATAAAAAATTTGATTCCTTGTAAAATTGTTCAAAAATTCTCTTTTTTTAACGTATTTTTTATATAAAAAAAAATTAATATTTTACTTTCCTAATTGGGTAGTGGGAAGAAGAAATGAGTTGCTTGGGAGCTCTTTCACTCTGCCGATAGCCAATGCCTGCACTCTCTTCATAACAAGTCCCATTTTTTTCATTTTTTTCGAGATTGAGATCGACGAACTTCGAAAGGTACGTGGGTTCTTTGTAGTACTAACAATGGCATGGTACTGGTAGGTTTGGAACTTTATAACTATGTTAGGAAGTTGAATGGTAGACGAAAAATAATACTCTTTACCTAGGATGGCCACCTATAAGAAAGTATATTTAATAAAATTGTGTTTTTTAAAAAAACACATATTTAAGGTATTTTTAAAATAGCGGCTGTTACAATGTCAATAGGGGTTGCTACACGTGTATAATTAGGAATAGTTAACATTTCTATTTCCCTGTATTTTTTAGTGAGAGATTAGGTTAGAGTGCACTGCTTGGACAACTTAGTATATAAGCTGAGATGTAAATGTATTATTGACATATTATTTAATTAAGAGGTTATTATTTTCACTTGGGAATTAGATCTTAACATGGTATTAGCAGACGAAAATTAGGATTTTCTAATTTCCCCTCTTTCTCTCTTGAACCTTTTCGAACCTCATGGCTGAAATCCCTCCCACACCTCTTGCTGTGAATGTGGAATCTCATCCACGGAGTCCATACTACCTCACCACCGCCGATCATCCTGGCGTTTTGCTGGTAAGCGAGGAACTAAGCAATAACAACTACCACTCATGGTCTCGCTCGAAGTTTCTCTCCTTGAAGAGGCACAACAAACTTGGCTTCAATGACAGATCTCTTCTTGTTCCAAACAAGGCAAGCACTATGTTCTCTTGTTGGAGCAAGTGCGAAACAATAGTTTTGTCCTAGCTTCTCAACTCCCTATCTCCGAAAATCGCTCAGAGCGTGATTTATGTTGATTCTTCTCGAGCGATGTGGGTTAAGCTAGAAGAACGATTTTCACAGGGAAATGGACCAAGGATTTTTGAATTGCAGACTGCAATTTCGTCTCTACATCCAGACAATAGCGATGTGAGTACCTATTTTACAGAATTGAAAGTTCTTTGGGATGAACTATTTAATTACCAGCCTATACCTATGTGTATTTGTCGTGGCTGTACTTGCAATTCCTCGAAGATCTTTGCTGGTTATTATCATTGTGCATATGTTATGACCTTTCTGATGGGACTAACTGATGATTCTACCAATGTGAGAAGTCAGATTTTAATGATGGAACCTTTGCCTCTTCTATTAATAAGGCATTTTCTCTTGTTTTACAAGAGGAGAGGCAATGACTTGTTAGTCGTAGAAGTCCTCTTACTGTTTTTATTAATTTTGTGGCCTTAGCTACCAAAATAGAAAATCCTGTTAAGAATTTCAAGAATGCACGTAGTCGATTGATTTGTAGTCATTGTGGACTCGCTGGACATATTGTGGACAAGTGCTACAAATTGCATGGCTATCCTCCAAACTATAAGCTTAAGGATAAGTCCAAAGCTGGATTTGTTTCTCTGGCCAATTCAGTTCAATCTTTTGTGGTTGCTAACAATCCTTCCACCAATTAACCTATCACTGTGGAACAATATCAACAATTATTGGCCTTACTTAAGCCAAATCCACCTGCTGTCTCTCCTTCAGCCAATATGACTTTAGTTCCTGATTTTTTAGGTAATGTACCATCTTCTTGTCTTGCTGCCTCTTCTATTGGAATATCTTCTTGGATAATTGATAGTGGTGCTTCTAACCACATGATTCATTCTCCAAGTTTATATTCTAGTCCACCTATTGTTGTATCCTATTCAGTCAAGCTGCCTAATGGTTCTTCTGCTAGTGTCACACATATTGGTGGCATTACTATTAGTCCTACTCTTACTTTAACCAATGTCCTTTGTGTTCCTATTTTTTCTTTCAACTTGATTTCAGTCAGCAAGCTTACACATTCCTTAAATTGTCGCTTAATCATTCAAGCTAACAAATGTTTCTTGCAGGAACTAGTCACTTGGAAGATGATTGGATAGCTGAATTGCGAGATGGTCTGTACATGTTGATATCTTCAAATTCCTCTGCCATACACAGTGATATTTCTCTTACTTGTGCCTCTGTCCAATCTAATGCAACACCATGGCATTTTAGATTAGGACATCTATGTTTTACTAGATTACAACTTTTGAATAAACAAATTCCTCATTTGTCTTTTAGAATTGATACATGTACTACTTTTCCTATTGCTAAACAAAAACGTCTACCTTTTCCCATTAGCAATAATAAAAGTACTACTCCTTTTCATTTAGTGTATTGTGATATATGGAAACCTAAGTCAATTCCTACTAAGGATGGATTTAGGTATTTTCTTTCCATAATAGATTACTTTTTTAGAGCTACTTGGATATACCTAATGAAGTCTAAGTTTGAAATCGGTCCTTCATTGCAATCTTTCTTTGTTCACATAGAGACTCAATTTTCTACAAAAATCAAAGCCATCAAGTCTGATAATGGACCTGAGTTTGCATTGAAGGCTTTTTTTTTGCGTCTAAGGGGATTCTCCATCAACTGATTTGTGTTGCTACTCTACAACAAAATTTTGTTGTGGAACATAAACATCAACATATTTTTAATGTGGCTAGATCTCTTCTTTTTTATGCTAAAATTCCTATCTATTATTGGGGAGACAATGTACTCAGTGCTGTCTATCTCATTAATAGAACTCCTAGTCCTCTTCTTTCAAATAAGAGCCCTTTTGAACTTCTATACAATAAAATTCCTACTTATTCTCATCTTAAAGTGTTTGGATGTCTCTATTTTGGTTCCACACTTTCTCATAATCGATCAAAATTTTCTCCTATTTTTCTAGGATATCCTTTTGATGTTAAATGATATAAATTATTGAACCTAGAAACTCAGACTTTCTACATTTTTAGGGATGTAGTTTTCCATGAGGATGTATTCCCTTTCGATACTTCTTCATCAACACCATTTCAGCCTCTAAACAGAATTTCAGATAATGTCTCTTTCTCTATTCCTTTTTCTGCTCCAAATTCAGAATTTCACACTTCATCTTATGAAACTGACTTACCTCCAATTTCAAAAAATTTTGTTGCAAATATTCCAGTTTCTCAAGCAAAAAATCAATCTTCCCCCCCAAGAGATCTGTTAGAGAAAGAAATCCTCCTAAATACCTGCAGTCATATCACTGTAAATAGGCTGTTTTGCAATCAATTGGAACCTCTTATTTACAAGGTATTAGATCCTCTCACCACTCTCCTTCTTATCCTTTGAGCAGTTATTTGTCTTATGACAAATTATCTGCTTCTCATAAACACTTTGTTCTTGCTACTTCCACCTTGTTTGAATCTAAAAGTTTTTCTCAAGCCATTTCCTATCCTGAGTGGAAGGCTACCATGCAATCACAGATTTCAGTATTAGAGGAGAATCAATCTTGAAATATAGTTCCTCTTCCAGCTGGAAAACATCCTGTAGGTTTTAAATGAGTGTATAAATTGAAACTTAACTCAGATGGTAGTGTTGAGAGATGTAAGGCCCGATTGGTAACCAATGGTTACACTCAATCGGAGGGTTTTGATTACCATGAGACGTTTAGCCCTGTGGCTAAACTCACAACAGTGAGGGTCTTTTTGAGTATTGCTGCTGTCAAATAGTGGAACATTATTCAAATGGATGTAAATAATGCGTTCTTAAATGGTGATCTCCATGATGAACTTTACATGTCTTTACCACCTGATTTTGAAAGCAAGAGGGAGTCTAATATGGTCTATAGGTTTAAGAAGTCATTATATGGCTTAAAATAAGTCTCAAGACAATGGTTTGCCAAGTTTTCATCCACTGGTTTTACTCAGTTGAAATTTGACTATTCTCTCTTCTCCAAGATTGAAGGAAAATCAGTAATCATGCTTTTAGTCTATGTGGATGATATTTTAATAGCCAGAAATGATGTTGAGGCTATAGCTTCTCTGAAAGTATATCTGAATATTCATTTTAAATTGAAGGATTTAGACCCTTTGAAATATTTCTTAGGTTTAGAGGCTGCTAGGTCTTCCAAAGGGATCCATTTATGCCAGAGGAAATATTCTCTAGAAATTATTGAGGATTGTGGACTGCTTGGTTGTAAACAAGCCAATTCTCCAATGGGGCAAAATCTGTCCCTCAATTCTAGTGATTGTGATGAATTGGATGACCCTTCTCAGGATAAAAGATTGATTGAGAAATTGGTATATTTGACTAGAACCAGATATTATTTATTCTGTGCAAAAGTTAAGTCAATGCATGCATAAGCCTCGAAAACCACATATGGCAGCTGTATATAGAGTAGTTCAGTACATCAAAAACACACTAGGCCTGGGTTTATTTTTCCCTGCTAGTTCAAGTGATCTTTAACTGAAAGTCTACTCAGATTCGGATTGGGCAGCATGCCTAGATACTAGACGTTTTGTTACTGGGTACACTGTGTTCCTAGGTGACAATTTGGTTAGTTGGAAGTTGAAGAAACAACATACCGTTTCCAGATCTTCAACTGAATTAGAGTATAGGGTCATGGCTGTAGCTGTGTGTGAAGTAGTTTGGTTAAAGAATTTTCTAGCAGATTTTGGAATTACTCACTCTCAGGTTGCTCTAATGTACTGTGACAGCAAAGCTGCATTTCACATTTCATCTAATCCAGTTTATCATGAAAGTGAGTTTTGTGGATTTCACATTTCATCTGCTATTTGATTGTTGGATTTCACATGAAGATGGAGTTTTGTGAACTCGCATGTAGATAGGCTGCGTTTGGATGTCAATATGACCTTAGTTGAGTTAAGATGAGTTAAATAAAATATTGTTAGAATCTTATTTTTTTAATACCAATTATGAGTGTTTTGAAATTAAAAAAAGTTGAATTATTTATTATATTTTATATAGGAATTTAAAAAGTGGTATGAGGATTTGAAGTTGTAATGATGACATGAGATGGGTTAAAATAAGTTTAGAAACCAAACTATTTTTGGATTTATGCCTTTCAAGCCTTGTTTGTTTTTGGAAATGCAATTGATATAAGATGAGATGAGTTGATATTGAAGTTAAAATTTAAATAAAATATTATTATAAAATATTTTTTTAATATAATTTTTGTTTTGAGATTTCAAAAAAATGAATTGTTTATATTATTTTATATTGTGATTTAAAAAAAATGTAATGATTAGATGAGATAAGATGATATGAGCTGATTTGTAATGATTATATATGTATATATTAATTTTGAAATATATATTATTTTTTCATGATTTAATAGGATGATATTACTCATCTTATATTGGCCTTTTATCTAAAAACTTATCTTGGTCCATCCTCTATAAAATTATTTTTATCTTATAGATTAATTACTTACAAGTCTAATTTAAAAATAAAATTAATTTGGTTTAAAAATAAAATATATTGCACATCAAATAAAATGATCTAATAACATGATGACATGTTGAAAATTGTTAAAACAAGACTTTGCAGCAAAATTGAAGATAAGTTTCTAGCAAATAATTTAGTTGTCTATATTAAAAGAGAAATAGTTAAAAATTTAGATTTAGGTTCAATACTTGATAATTTTGTTTATTAAAAAAAACATAAGTCACAATGTTAGACATTCTATATTTCTTTTATTTGATATATTTGTATGAATATTTGTATGTTATTTCAATGCTATATTGTTCTTGACATATCATATATTTTTTTAATACATATGTTGTATTAGACATATTTTATTTTTATTTTAAATCTTACTATCAGATTGTTCTAACTTTTATACCGAAAGAAAAAAAATGTAAAAAAATAGAACACAATATATTTTATTATAGTTTTAGTTTTGCTTAGCCCCCTAACACAATTCCTAGTTCCGCCACTATAATTGTCCACGTCAGACATGAATGCCAATTGTTCCTTAATACCGCTTGTATGTAGCACTTTTCGTCAATAAAATAAGAAAATACTTACTCATTAATCTTATATTACACATCATATATAATTTTTTATTACTGTTATATACACATACGAGGTTCATGTTATTTATCAAGTAATCTATTTTGAATTTTTCTTCATTTTGATTTAGATAATCCCAATCCAGCCTCTCCTATTACAATTATACCTTTGAGGGTATAAAGACCATTTTTAATGAACCCTTTAATTACTGTTAAGGATCTATTCATTTCTCTCAAAATTCCTGCCTCATATTTAAACATACAACCAAATTTATCACGCATACCAAGAGAAATTAAATTTCTTTTTAGTTTAGGTATGTATCTAACGTCCTTAAGGATTCTTTCATACCATCATACAATTTTAATCTCATTGTACCATTTCCAAGAATTTTGCAAGATTTATTATTTCCTAATATTACATGTCTTCCATCTAAATCCTCAAAGGTTTTAAACTAGGATTTAGAAGGACACATATGAAAGGAACAACCAGAATCCAGGATCCATTCTTTCACAGATTCTATTTCAGAGATATTTAAGACTTCAGTGCTCTCATAACCCTCAAATGCAACAGATGCATTTCCCTATTTTTTAAACCTATCCTCTGCATTAGGTTTTCTTTCAAGACAATCTTTCTTAAAAAGTCATTCTTTATGGCAAAGAAAGCATTTCAACCGTTTCCCCTGTGATTTTGTTTTAAACTTATTTTCCTTTTTCTTATTCACAGGTTTTCCAAGTTTACCCCGAACTAGTAGATCCTCACCATCTTCTGTTTTAGACTCAACCTTACCTTGTAATTCTCTAGTATGCAATATGGATTGGACTTCATCCAGTGTCAAGCTCTCTCGACCCTACATGATGGTTTCCTTGAGATTGACATATGAATTATCTAAAGAACTTAGTAACAGATAGCTTGGTCCTCATCCTCAAAAGTTATGTCAATGTTAGCAAGATCTAAGATGATTTTATTAAAGTCATTGAGGCGATCTTCCAAAGACACCAGTGAACTCATCTTGAAGGTGTATAATTTGTCTTTTTATGGAGACGATTTGCTAGGGACTTGGTCATATAGAGTGACTTTAATTTTAACTCAATCCTTGCCACCGTCTTCTCACTAGCTACCTCCCTAAGAACCTTATCACCCAAAGATAATATAATGGCACTATGTGCCTTTTAAAGGGTTTTGGGTTTTACCTTATCAGTCGTGGAGGAGTTGGGATTTTCCTCAGGGGATGCAGTGGTGGGCTTCTTGTGTCCAAGAAGTGCATCTTGGAGATTGTTCTGTACTAGAAAAGCCCTCATCTTGATTCTCCATAGACCGAAGTCATTTTTGCCCATGAACTTCTCCACCTCAAACTTGGTTGACCCCATCTCGACATAACTCATGATTCCACTTGTTGGTGTTCTGCAAATCCTAGGTTCACGCAGAACAACTTGCAACCAAGATTAGAACAAGAAAAAGAAATAAACGTAAACAATAACAAGATAGCAAAATCAAAGAATAAAGAAAAGCAATACACAAATATTTATGTGGTTTGATCCCTAATGGATCTACGTCCACGGTGGAAACTAGCTTAGAGGACTTCTTATTGATCAACTACAGATTACAAAGTGTAGATACAAGCTTCGACAGCTTCAACTCTCTTGATTACAAGTTTCTCACACTCTCATATCAAATTTGTGCCCTAATCTCGTAAGAACCAGAATCGCCCCTTTCTCAAGTCTCAATTTCTCTCTCTTAGGTTTATAGAAGTGATAAGAGATGTTTATATACGATTGATGAATGTAAGGGTATTAGAAACCCTAGTGCAGCTCAGATCTCACCACGTGGTCTCTTCATAAACCACTAGATTATAGACCATTGAATACAAATTTACCGAAATAGACATTGTAACTCAAATTATTTATACATTTACATAACATAAGGAATATTTGTTTTATAAGTACTATTTATTGTAGACAATAGAAAATTAAGCAACATGTTTCAAATACTAGTTTGTCTGATGTATTTGCAAGTGGTAGATCACCACATTAAAATCAACGTTACCTCGTCCCATACATCAATATAATCTTTATCAGCTCATCATTCAAGCAACATGTTTCAAACTACTTTGTCTGATATATGTGTTTCCAGATCTTTCATATCTGACTTCTCTAGTTGAAAAGAGACAAGTTTAATGCCTTCATGCGCCGTTAAAGTCTAATAAAATTAGTCTAAACTATAATCTACATTTTTCAATATTCTTATTTTCCGTATTGTATTGTAAAAAAAAAAAAAAAGAGTGTTTTTAGAGGTCATTGAGTCCTCCCTTTTTATCATGAAGAGTGACGTTGAAGTTCTATTTAGGCAGAGTACTATCTCTTGAATGTTTGTGATCTATAATTAAATATATTGAATTAGCTAACAAGTGGTGGCCGGTCTTCACACATTTATAATTAAATTGCTAATGCTATATATATGTGGACACATGGCAGCCAGCCTGCCTGATCAAGTTCTTATAAGAATGCTGAATTTGTAAGCATTTATTTAATTTAATTAACACATTAATTCGTCAGTGTTCAAAGATTAGATCATAAGGAATATTTGATTTAAAGTTATTATTTGTAGACAACAGACAATTAAGCAACATGTTTCAATTTATAACTTTTTTAATGTATATGCAAGTGGTAGATCATCATCACACTATATGAAAAATAGGTATTTGTAATATTTTAATTGCAACAAAAATGATAATTAATTTACGATAAAAATATACTATTTTAGTTACAAATAGTCTTTCTGATTGCAATTAAAATGTTACAAATACATATTTTTCTTGTAATATCACCACATTATAATTAACGTACCTTGTCTCATAGAATATAATTTGAGCTCATTCAAGAAATTATAAAGTCAATGCTTATATCAATATACAAATAAATGAATATTGAAGTCATTCCTACAAAAATATAAATAAAAAAAATGGGCCAGCTGGTTTAAGAAAATGAATCACCCAGCTGTGATGAAAAAATATTGTACAAATTAGCAAAATTAAAGAGTTGGGGTGGGCTTGTGTGCGAACGTTAAAGCTCACAGAGGCAAAATATTATATGGGGTGACTGCAAATCGTAGGCCTAAAATCTTGCAATATTTATTTATTACAGAAAGCTCATTATAGTTAAACCATAAAGAGAGAGCCTCATTAGGCTTATATATTCGGCTAACAAGGAATCATGATCTGCATTCTGCATTTGTGATCTGCGAACCCATTTAACTTTTTTTTAAATACTATTTGAAAGCCTAAAAAAAGTAGTTCGATCGTATAAATGTTCTTATTTCTTTCTCTATTTATCTTATTTTCAAAATATTATTTTTAATAGTTATGTTTTAAAAAATTCATCTCTCTTTTTTTAGCGAAGTGTAGTGAAGAAAAGAGGTGCTTGAGAGCTTAACGAAAGAAAATAAATATTTTAGATGAGATAATGGAGAATAACAAGAATATTGCAAATACTTTTAATGAAAGTATATATAGGTATATATTATATATTTCAGACATATTTTTTTGTAATTTTACTCTTATTACTCTTTGCTCAATATGGTATATGTTAATGTCATGTTTATAACCTTTTTTGGCTAGGTTGTGGCAAATCGGATCTTTTGGGCCTAGACCTATACAAACAAAGGAGATGGCTGGGAGATGGTGGCCTTGGTGAGGCGAGAAGGTTACATTAGTATTTCTTTTCTTGAAAATTTATAAATAATTGAGAGAGAATCCAGAGAGGGCTTTCTCGTACCTAGGGTGGAAACTTATACTGGGAGCTTGAGGGACAAATTGTGCTTATCTTCATGGGGCCTCTGTCATTCACATGTTCTTTTTGTTAGAATCATTTAATGCGGTGTAGCCTTTGCACGGTGTTTAATGATGAGTGTAGTCCGAGTACTCATGCCATTAATGTGGAGTATCTTCTTAACGTCTTTTCTTCTGTAGACGTCCTAGGTAGCTCGTTAATACCTTGTCAGAAGATCGATGGCTCATCTTACTTTCTACCTGCCCGCTCGGATAGGTACTCATAACAAAGTTTTGAATACTGTATCGGTGAGCGTACCGGTTAAGACACTGAAACGAAATATTTTAATATCTGTACCATTTCGTGTACAGTTCAGAATAGTTTATATATAAAAAAAATTATATATATAAATACATATATAAATTATATTTTAAAATAATAGTCAATATAAAAATAAATTATACATATAAATACTTATATGTAAATAGTCTAGTCTGAATTAAGATAAAAAAAAAAACAAGAAATGAAAAAAAAAATCAAAATCCGGTATGGCTGAAACAGGTTGAAACGGGTGAAATTTGCAGCGAAATGAAACGGACTATTTTTTGTATCGGTCAACTGGCCGGTACGGCATATTTCAACCGTACCGGCCAGTACGGTACGAAATCTAAAACTTTGACTCATAGACCTTATGCCATTTGAGGGAGCTCTAGAGTGGCAAGTCTCATCCCCATGCCGTCTGTTCTTATATAAGGTTGCATTAAGGAATGTTCCCTAGACATTCTAGGCGTGGGCCCTTTCAACTTCTACAGTGGTTGGGCCAATGGGCCTAATCGTGTTGAACTAGGCCTTTTTGTTTGGCTCCTTATTTGGTCCTCTCAAACCCATTACTTAGACCACAAGAGGGGGAGGGAAAAACCTATATCCCCCAATTCTTAACAAACTCATCCAATGGGAATTCTTTTCAGTTTTTAATCCCTCCCGTTGTCAAGGTCGGGGGGTCTCTGAATACAAGTGTCGGGGTTCGAGACTTAAGGCAGTTTCTTGTCGCTTGGTGACTCCTAGTGGCGTTTTCCTTTTCATCTTTATTGGCATGTCTTCTCATAGTTTCACTTGTATTTAATAGTGTCCTTTTAGTCCTTGTAATACTGAAGGCATCAGGTAGCTCTTTGCCTTCACGTCGCATCGTGATGCACACTATTCGAGATTTGATGCGTCTCGCACCCTTTTCGTCTGCGACATGGTGTGGAAGATCAACCGCCGCTTCCTTGCTTTATAAGCACAATTAGGTTGACGTTTTATCTTCTTTCATAGTTCCTTCACACTATTGCCTTTCTTTCTTCTAACCCCATCATTCTTCTTCAGACTTTTCTCTTCTTCCTTCATTACCCATTCCCTTCAATGACTCCTAAGAAGATTGATCAACCCAAGATTCCTAGTGAGTTGGCAAATGTTAGCGTTGTTGAGCAACTTTACTCGACAACACCTGGCATTCGAATATTCAAGTCGCGATGTTGGCCTCTTTGGCCCTAACCTTCCAAGTCTTCAAATGGTAGTCTTCGAGGTCCTTAACCCCCAAGAAGGTGCCATCAATGTCAAGGATCATGCCTATAACATTGCCCTTTTTCCCAGCATGTTCACGTACTAATTGAGGTTGTTTTTCCCTCGTCCTATCTACGATTTGCTGGATCATCTTGGCCTGGCTCATTCCTAGCTTCACCCAAATGCTTGAAGGCTTTTGGTCTGCTATCGCATCATCTGGCAGCGAGATTTCCTATAGTTGAACCTGGGGCATGCTGAACTTACTAGCTACGAGTTGCTCTTAACCCACAATGTTCCACTGCATGAGGGAGACATTTATAGTTTTAGGGCGATGTATGTCTTTGTCACTTTGGAATCATGATACTGTAAAGTAAATGACTAATCTCCCAAGCTCTTCTTTGTGTTCGGTCGTGGATGGGAATTCCCAATTCGTCAGGGTGGGTTTCCTGTTCGGACCGTTTGAAGGGTGGTTCATGAGGAAAAGACAATACGTCTGACAACTACCTCTGCTGAGTTGAGTCGTATTGCCATAGTAAGAGAATTGGTGAAAAAGAACTCCAAGAGTGCCTTATGAAATGTCCTTCTTTCGTTGAAAAGCATAATAGCCTTTTTGCCTCTTTTTAGCCACGTTCTCTTTTATGATAGGGTAGTTTTTGCTCTCATGTGAGCCGCTTTTGTTTAGGACCATCCCATGGGCCATTCTCCTATGGGAAAGGGGAAGAAACCCTACTTGAGAGAGGCCGGGTCGATACGAGGTTCGTTGCCCAGGCAAATGCCAATTAAGGACTATCAGATTGATTTTCATATATGTATTTTGCTTAGAGTGAAAAAAGGTGGCAACATAATGATAATAAAATAGAAAGAAAAAAGAATACTTGTAGGTGCCAGTACGCAAATATTGTACAACCAATTTAAAAAATTGAATAAATATAGGACTTACATAAAAAAAAAAAAAAGTTAATTCTTTAACAAGGAATTCATATTCTTTTTACACTTATTTCTAAAACAACTTCACAATACTTGTATATTTCTCAACTATACGTAGTATTAGTTAAAACAGAAAAACCTACGCATTACACCAAAGAAAATTGTGCAACCTGTACATACATAAAAAGGAAAAATAATAATAATAATAATAAATGACTCAAACCATTTTTATAAAAAAAAATGACATTGGAAGCAACAAAATAAGGAAAAATGTGAAACCAATATTAAAAACATCATCACCATTCTCAAAGTCATTTTGTCTCTCTCACTGCCAACATTATCTTATTAAAAAGGAAAATATAGCATTATCATCGGTCTACAACTTTTTTATTATTTATTTTCGTTTTTTATTTTTTTAATTTAATAAGTAAGAAACTAATTATTAAGAAAATTATATATTTTTATTTTTTTAATTATTAAAGATATTAAAAAAATATTTTAAAGAAAATAATAAAAAAATACATACGTTGATAGTAGAAAACAAAGGATAATGAAGTTGTAAGTATCACTACCCTATCAAAAAATGAAAGGAACTTGTGAATCTGTGATTGACTACATTGACGCATTCGGTCTTTTGAACGAATTCAAATTCTCATTCCCAGTGCTCTCATTGAAGATCTTATCGATCACTATAAGGAATTGTTCCTTGGAATGTCATATGTGAAACCTCAGCCGCATGATAGCATTATCCATTTTATTTCATCCTTGCCTCAATTATTTTCATTTGTTTATATCATTAAATTTATTTTTTTCTTTTAATTTCTTATGACTTTTTTACTTTTTAGTTATATATGGTTGCCTCTTTTTATTTTTAATTTTCACATTTCAAATTCTCTCACTTTATACTGTTAATTTATCTCATTTTCTTTTTTCCTTTTTTAGCAGCTTTTTATTTCTGTTAGAATATTAGTATTGGACTCATCAAATTTTTTTGATGAATTATTATTCAAAAGTTAAATTAAAAATATTTGTATTTTATTCTTTCCACTTTCTTTTTTTCATTTTTCATCAAATATGATAAAAGTTTTTTGATGATTCCAATGCAAAATTTTTATAAGATTAATGTTAATACTCTTACATCCCTTTTGCTTCTTAAAAATTACAAAAACGATTTTTAAAGAAGCTTCAAATTAAATTAAATATTTAATTTAATATGCATCTTATTATTATATTAAAAATTAAAAATTAAATAAAATTTTGCTTTAGACCTCAATTTATATTTAACTCCGCTGAATTTAATTCTAAAAAAATAATCAAGTACTCCATTTAAATAATTGAAAAGAGATAACAACAACAAATGATCTCCTTCCCTGTAAATTTAATATTTGTTAGGGAAGTTTTAAGTAATTAAGAGCATCAATCCTTCCATAAAGAGTAGTGAAGCGCTACCCATATTGCAGTGCGGCGTGGACTTTTTTGGATCGAGAAGCATCTAGGTTGAGGATTTCCACACTCTTTTGAGGTTTACCGTTTTACTCTTGGCCGTGAAATATTCTGACATGGGTTTCGACTAGTGACTGGCCATCATCAACTGCTAGGTTAAGACCATGGCGATATAGCTTGTTAAAAATAAAATCTGATCAGAAGAATTGTACTAGGCATATAAATTTGGGTAGTACTATTATGTCCCATGAGTTTGCTCCTTTGGTGTGCCTTTAGTGCCCATTGTATCCTTTTTGGTTTTTACATTTTATCTCAAAAGATTTTTATACATGTTTAAATATTTTTAAGAATGAAAAAAAAAATATCGATACACTTATAGTTACATCCTTAATCATTAATTGAAAAATATCAAAAAATAAAATAAAATACATGAGTAATTAAATTGAAGGGATAAACTCAAGAGACATAATATCATTTTCCTTATAATTAGAGAAGAAAAGGACAAGGCTTTAGTTTGTTCTTTTGTTGTTGTTGTTCTTCTTATTTATTTATTTATTAAGGCAAGCATTTCATATCATAGATAAAAATACGCAGATTACAAGATATTGGTTTTAGTGGGGTGGAAGTCCCAACAATTTTTTTACAAAAATTAAATACATGGCAAATATCAAAAATAAAAAAATGATTTTAGAGCCACGAGGGTGGCTCCCACTAGTCTCACTAATGGGATGTTGCTTAAAGTGGTTTAAAAATAGTTTGATGAGCAGATTATTTGACTATAACTAAAATCGCAGCGAATGGAGGTGCTTTGCATTTTATTGAACTGGTCCAATTGAAAGCAATTCTCACATTCACTGGAACTTGATCATTAGTTAGGAAAATGAGAAAATAACAAATTGAAGAGGTATCAATACACCAATGCATGACGGCCTGCTGTGGAGGCGAATGGGAAGCATGCTTCACACTGGGGAGAGAGCAGATAGCACAGACTAATGGATCCAAGGATGCTAATCTAGAAGGTGCCATGTGTGTCAGTAGGAGAAACGTCAAGGCGCGGCGGTGCATCAGGCCCATGCGCTACATTTTTTAGCAGAAAGCTTCGTTCCTCCACTAAATCGACAGCATGGGAGATTATTGGTCAGGCACGTGGTAGTCCAAAACGACCGACAAACAGTAGATCGACTTTTCTTGGTGCTACGGGCAAAACACTATAAAAGGATAAAATAAACTTAAATAAACTAGAAGAAAGAAATAAGAAAAAGCCACAGAGGGCTAGGCACCCTTCCTCGGAGACAAGCTATTATGGCTAGAGACACTGCAAAGAAAACGTTGGAGAGAAAACATGGGAAAGAGAAAACTAGGTCTAAGAGTTCCCCAATTATTACATCTGTAGACCTTAGTTTGTTCAACTTTTGCAAGATGTGTACAAAGAGCTCTCTAGTCGTTTAGAAATTGATAGTTAAAAAGGATAAGGATGTATATATCTCGTGTGTTTGTGTGTGCTGATGTGTACGACCTAAAATCAAACACAAAATATAATTAACATGACCTAAAAAAATGAGATTATATGCGGATAATGAAACATTATTAGGCCTTAGTGGCCAAGGAGGATTTTGACAATTAATAGGGCGTGTAACCTTCACAAAAATGGCTTATTATAAGTCTTTGATAAACAATATAGATCAGCAGAGTGATAAATCAGTAAAGTCATTACCATGTAAATCAATATGGAAAGATCCCATTGTTGACGTTACATATATCATCTATGTATTAACTTGTTTAGGATTTGCTTATTGTTGGGAATAGACCGATTAATAAGCAGCTAAATATGAAGTAATGCAGCGGATGCAACTAAGAGAAAATAAAACCAACACATAGAATACACAGATATAAGTGGTTCGACTCAAAACAAATCTACATCTACTGTGGGGCCGGTCTCAAAACTTTCATTATTGAACAAAGATGGAGTATAGCGATTGAATCACAAGATTCTACAAAGAAATCACTTAACCTCATGTGTATAGCTCTCAACTCACGTGTATACACTCAAATCTCTCAAAATAACAACATATACTTAAAAACAGAGTTTTTCGAGTCACCCGTTCAAATGAACGACATTGCCTTTATATAAATGACACTCGCTCGAGCGAGCCACTGTTGTAAACGGTGAAACTCTAGCATAAGAACATTAGCTTGAAGAGAGAGCTTGAGTGAACGTCTAGGGTTGCATATCGCTCGAGCGGGCCCTCGAGTTAGGGTCGAGCGAAGTCACTGCTTGGATTCTTGCTCGAGTTGGATGTCGAGCGAGAGTCGAACGAAATCTCGGGTTAGAATATCGCTCGAGCTGGAAGTCGAGCGAACTTACGGGTTGAGTCTCGTTCGAGCTTGATGTCGAGCAAGACTTGAGCGAGCATACTGACAGTGACTTTCATTCAAGCCACTTTTCAACAAATCTCCACATTGACTTGAATTCTCACAAGCCACATTGAAACCATTCTTCATAGAAGACCAACCCCATCAGAAAATCCCCTAATGGATTTGTAAACCTCGAACACCAATCAAGTCCAAATAGAGTTTGAGCTTGTGTACTGGAATTGGCTTAGTCATCATGTCTACTAAATTCTCTGTAGTAGCAATCTTTTGAATTGTTACAATACTGTCTACAACGATATCTTTGAGGAAATAATACCTAACATCAATGTGTTTTGTTCTTTCATGATATATTTGATTTTTGGTTAAATGTATCGTATTTTGACTGTCACAGTTAACTGACATTCCCTCCTGCTGTAGACCCAGGTCACTAATAAGGCCATTTAGCCAAATGGTCTCCTTAATAGTCTCAGCTGCTACTATGTATTCCACCTCTGTAGTTGATAAAGTAATAGTTGACTGTAATGTTGCTTTCCAACTAATAGCAGAACAGCACAATGTAAACACATAACCTGTCAATGATTTTCTTTTATCTAAATCTCCAGCATAATCAGAATCGACATATCCAATAACATTTGAATTGAGATCAACATCTCTATCAAAGATTAAACCAACATGCAAAGTTCCCTTTAAATGCCTCAATATCCATTTCACTGCCTGCTAGTGAGTTTTACCTGGATTAGCCATGTATCTGTTAACAACACTCATTACCTATGAAATATCTGAATGGGTACAAACCATCGCATACATAACAATGCCAACTGCACTGGATTGGGAACACTTGCCATGGACCGTTCCTCCTCGTCTGTCTGGGGAGATAAGGAAGCTGAAAGTTTAAAATGTAAGGTAAGTGGTGTACTTACAAGTTTGGAAGTAGACATTCCAAATCTATTAAGTACCTTCTCAATGTACTTTCTCTGAGACAAGTACAACTTCCCAGCTTTTCTATCCATGTGGATCTCAATCCTTAAAATCTTCCTTATCATATCTAAGTCTTTCATTTCAAACTCATTTCTAAGTTGAGTTTTTATCAAATTAACATCATACATGCTCTTAATAGCTATAAGCATGTCATCAACATAAAGTAATAAGTAAATAAAAGATCAACTAGGTAATTGTCGATAGTAAACACAACTATCATAGCTACTTCCCAAATAACCATGATTAATCATAAACAAATCAAAATGTTTATACCATTACCTCGGAGACTGCTTCAAATCATATAATAATTTCTTCAATCTGCATACTCGATCCTCCTTGCCTATAACAATGAATCTCATTGGTTGATGCATATAGATAGTCTCATCAAGTTCGCCATGTAGAAACGTTGTTTTAATATCAAGCTGCTGTAATTTTAAGTCATACAAAGTCGTGATGGTAAGTAAAACTCTAATCGAACTATGTTTTAGAACCAGGGAGAAAACTTCATTGAAGTCGATCATTTCTCTCTGATTGTAGCCTTTAGCAGCCAGGTGTGCCTTGTATCTTGCATCTTTATCATTTTGGATTCCCTATTTTCTCTTGAAGACCTATTTGCAGCCAACAATCTTCGTCTTCGCTGGCAATTTAACAAAATCCCATGTTTGATTCTTATGAAGAGACTCCATCTTTTTACTTATCGCTGAGTACTAATGTGCAAACTCTGTACTCCTAACAACTTCTGAATAATTGGAAGGCTCTGACTAACAATAGCCTTTGCTGTAGTAAGGGCGTACACCACCATGTCCGCATGAGCATATCTCTGAGGTAGTCTAATCTGCCTCCGTTGTATACCAGTAGCTATACTATATTCCTACTCTTGACATGCATCAGTCTCAGAATCAGAATGATGATCATCGGTGGTAGCATGATTCTGGGTATCAACTAGCATCCTTTGTGGAGCCTGTTGTGGCTTCACTTGTTTGCCTGTCCTTTGATCTATTCCTGTCAACACACTAAACTCCTTTTTCGAATTAAGCATAGACTTTTATTAAATATGATATCTCTGCTAATCACAAATTTGGGTGATTTGAAATCAATACACCACACCTTATATCCTTTCATCCCACTAGCATATCCCAAGAATATGCATTTCTTTGCCCTTGGTTCAAACTTACCTTCACTGACATAAAAATAAGTAGAAAAATTGAAAATTTTCAAATCTGAATAATCAACAGGAGTATCAAACCATACATGAGTTAGTATTTTCAAACCAATAGCTGTGACTGGAGAGCGGTTAACTAGAAAGCAGGCTGTATTGACTGCTTCCATCCAGAAGTCTTTAGACAAGTTTGCATTTGAAAGCATACTGCGTGCTCTCTCTAACATAGTTCGGTTCATCCATTCAGCTACCCATTTTGCTGTGGAGTGTGTCTAACTATACAATACTTGGCAATGATTTCATTTTTGCAAAATTCATCAAATTCACCTTCGCAAAACTCCATATCATTGTCAGTCTGAAGTCGTTTCACTTTCTTGCCTGTCTGATTCTCAATCAAAACTTTCGACTGCTTGAAATTGGTGAAAACATCACTTTTCTACTTGAGAAAGTAAACCCACACCTTTCGTGAGTAATCATCAATCAAAATAAGCAAATAGTTAACTCCACCTTTTGATGGAACAGAAGATGAACCTCAAAGGTCGGAATGAATATAGCATACAATACTTTTGGTTCTGTAAACTCCTGTAGCAAATTGAACCCTGCACTATTTATCAAACACACAATATTCACCTAGGTCAAGTTTGTCTATCTTTTAACTCCTTAACAACCCTTGCTTATGGAGGATAGACATTCATTTCTCACTCATATGACCCAAGCACATATGCCATAAACGAGTAATATCTAAATTTGAATCAACTGATACAGATATTAATTCAGATATTACAACCACACCTGTCACTGTACTACCCTGAAGGAAATAGAGACAATCTGTCTTATCTCCTCTCATTACAATCATGGAGCCTTTGCTGACTTTCATAACTCCACATTCTCCCGTGTACCTAAAGCCTAAAGAATCAAGTGCGCCTATTGACATAATATTTTTCTTCAAATCTGGAATATGTGTCGGGCATTAGATAGTGTTCTAATGAGCCGAATTCTGCAATCTTACAAGCCATATCGTTTCCCAATAAAACAAAACCACTGTTGACTGATTTATATTTCTTGAATCAATCTTTCTCGAGACACATATGAAAAGTTCAAGTTAAGTCTATGACCCACTTGTCACTGAAGCGACAGCTTGAGTCACTTATTGCTAAGGTAATATTTGAGCCATCATAATTTTCATCTGCAACATTAATGGCATTAGAGGAACTAGTGGATTCCTCATTCTTTAGTTTAGTACACTCATTTTTGTAATGACCGAACTTGTGCCATTAATAACATTTAGCATTTTTCTTGTTAGACATGTCCTCAATGATCCATTCCTCTCCCATAATTTCACCCGCACTAGCACTAGTATATGGTGATATCCAACTCGAAAGCCCGAAGGCAAACAAGCTTACCTTATTATTAGATAAAAGGGAAAGGGGGTAAAACCAATGTGCCTCTGTATCTAGCATTGGGTAGACCTCATACAATAATTGTACTAGCTCTACCGTATCTTTTGTTTCATTTCTTTTGGAACAATCGCAAACACGTTTTTTATTATGGATCTACTACCTTGGACTATGACTTATCCTTGGACTTACCTCTGCTCTTTTCTAAACCCTTCTCACTGGATCTTCCTCGGTTAGAGGAACCTTTAACAAACAAGCCACTGGCTTGATTTTTACTACCCTTGTCACTGAATTTGCTTCTCAATTCCTTAGAGTTCAAAACAGATTTTACATCTATTAAGGAAATGGTATCTCTTCCATATAATATGAAATTCACAAAGTTTTCAAATAGCATAGGTAATAAACACAAAACAATTAAAACATGATCTTCCTTTTCAAGCTTAATGTCTATATTTCTAAGATCTATAATAATCTTATTGAATTCATCTAGATGTTCAGAAATGGAAGTTCATTCATGAATTTTGAGAGTATATAACTGTTGTTTCAAATACAAACGGTTTGTGAGAAATTTCTTTATATACAAGCTCTCAAGCTTTTCGTAAATACTAACAACGGTTTCTTCCTCAGCAACCTCTCCTAAGACTCCATCAGATAATGATAAAAGAATAGTGTTGTGTACCTTATTTTCATCGTCCTTAGACGGTACATGAGAATCAGCAGACACCTTCTCTTCAAGAACCTTAAACAAACCCTACTGGTGCAACAAAAAATTCATCTTGATGCGCCATAAACTGAAGTTGTTATGTCCGTCAAACTACTCCACTTCAAATTTTGTTGTGGCCATCCCTTCTGATCTTCATAGAGCCTAAGCTCTGATACTAATTTGTTGGGAATAGACCGGTTAACAAATATAAATAAGAAGTAACTCAGTGGATGCAACTTGAAGAAAATAAAACCAACACACAGAACACATAGATATAAGTGGTTTAGCTCAAAACAAGCTTATGTCGACTGTGAGGCCGGTCTCAAAACTTTCACTATTGAACAGAGATAGAGTACAGTGATTGAATCACAAGATTCTACAAAGAAATCATTCAACCTCGCGTTTATAGCTCTCAACTCACGTGTATACACTCAAAGCTCTCAAAATAACAACATAAACTTAAAAACAGAGTTTTCCAAGTTACCCGTTCAAATAAACAGCGTTTCTTTTATATAAGTGACACTCGCTCGAACAAGACATTGTTGTAAACGGCGCAAACCCTAGCATAAAAGTATTAGCTTGAAGCGAAAACTCGAGCGAACGTTTAGGGTTGCAACCGCTTGAGCGGGCCCTCGAGCGAGGGTCGGGTAAAGTCATTGCCTGGATTCTCGCTCGAGCTAAATGTCGAGCGAGGGTCGAGTGAAAGTCGAGTGAACTTACGGGTCGAATCTCTTTCGAACTGGATGTCGAGTGAGACCTGAGCGAGTGTTATGATCCTCTATCAAGGAAAACTTATCTTTCTAGACACGTGGTGTTTAATGAAAAAAATTTTCCTACTATAGAGTCTCTTATTACTCGGTCTTGTAGCAACGATTCACCTAAGCAAAGTTCCTTATTAATTCTTCCTCAATCTGGTCCAACACAACCTGCAACACCATCCACAAATGAAGTACCAAATCTGGACACAAATGAGCCTAATTTACCTCAACAGACTGATCCTCAATTCTTTCCTAGCACTGTCACAACACAACAAGCCTTACCCATTGAGTCTCACATAGTTACCAAATCCCAAATAGGTTCATCAAGACCAAAACAATTAACATATTATCACATTTTCTATACCTTTAAACATCCCATTAAAACCCTTCACATTGTGGTTGAAATCTCTGAACCATCAAGCTACTCAAGGCTGTTGTTTCTAGTGATTGGCGCAGGGCAATGTAAGAGGAATATCAAGCTCTAATGGACAATGGACCTTGGGAGTTAGTTCCATGACCCTCAAACAGAAAAATCATTCCAGCACAGTGGGCCTACAAAATTAAGCAAACTTCATCTAGGGCAATTGAACGATATAAAGCGAGGCTAGTTGCAAATGAATTTCATCAGACCTCTGGAATGGATTTTTCTAAGATCTTTAGGCTCGTTATCAAACCAGCCACAATTCAGATTGTATTGACTCTTGCAGTGCATTTTGGATGGCAGATCAAGCAACTAGATATGTCCAATGCATTTCCCAACGGAACCCTGCATGAAGAGGTTTTTATTAAACAACTACAAGGCTTCCAAAGCTCAGAATTTCCAGATCATGTATGTCACCTTTGGAAGGCATTATATGGACTTCGATAGGCTCCTAGGGCCTGGTATTTATGGCTTTCTCAAAGTCTACTGGAGCTGAGATTTATTGCCTCACAAGTAGATACATCTTTGTTCACTTATCACAAGAATGGAACGTGTGTTTACTTTCTTGTATATGTAGACAATTTACTTGTGACTATAAATGATCCAAGGTTTATTGAGACTCTAGTCTCCAAACATAAGGAAGAATTTAAAATCAAAGAACTTGGTTCTCTTGGTTATTTTTTGGGAATATAAGCAAGTCGTGATAGCAAAGAGTTGTATATAAGGCAAGTTATAAACTTAGATAGGTGATCCTATTGAAAATATTATTGAGTATCAGCAGCTAGTTAGAGCACTTTAGTTTGGCACATTAACCAGACTGAATATTGCATACACTATGAATCAGTTATGCCAACATCTTCATGCTCCAACTTCTAAACACTAGATTGCAGCAAAAAAAGTTCTTCGATATTTGAAAGGAACACTTGATCACGGTCTGGTCTTTACTTGAGAGTCACTTGATCTACGTGCATTTTACGATGCCGATTGGGCATGAGATCCAGATGATTGAAGATCAACAACAGGTTATGGGGTGTTTCTTGGTCCATGATTAATTGCATGGTGTGCTAAAAAGCAATCTATGGTGTCCCAATCAAGCATTGAAGCCGAGTATCGTGCTCTTGCAATGGTGGTAGTTGAATTATAATGGATAAGAATGGTTTTGCGTGATTTAAAAATCACCCTTTCTAATGTACCTACGGTCTAGTGCGATAATGAGAGTGCTCTTGCACTTGCTGCAAATCCAATGATCCATGCTCATACAAAACACATTGAAGTTGATTACCATTTTATTCGTGAAAAAGTGATTAACCGAGATGTTGCACTTCAATACATACCATCTAAGGATCAATTAGGAAATATTTATGCCAAGGGACTTACATCAAACCGCTTTCAGTTTCTCAAGACCAAGCTCATGGTTCAAGAATCACCATTCACTTGTGGGGGGTGATAAACAATACAGCTCAATAGAGTGATAAATCAGTGGAGCCGTTGCCATGTAAATCAATATGGAAAAATCCTATTGTTGACGTTACATATACTTAGCAGATTTTCAGCCTTCCTTCCATATATCTTTGTATTAATTTGTTTAGGATTTACTTACATTTAGCATCTTGTAAATGTGTAAACTTTCCTTATATACAAAGTCTTATATACTTGTAATTATCTATAAATAGAAGATACTATCAACATGTGGGCCTCACGAGAGAGATGGAAAACCGTAGGTTTGACAATTGTAAATTATAAACCGCACGATGAATTCAATTGTAAACTGGATTCAAACGGTATAAATCGTGTGTTTCGATGTTGAGGGCAGTTTAAGGATGAACTCATCTCATATGAGTTTAATATCCACACGATCCAATTTTATATATAAGAAGTGCTACATATATAAATGTATTATATAAAATAAATTTATAAACTTATATATTTTTATATGATCAGTTATATTTAATCTAAAATAAAAATAATTTTATAATCTAACGTATAATATCAAACTTCATAATTTTGTATATTTATTTTTTATGTAATTTATTTATGACTAGAATATTTCTCTTTATTCAAACAACATAACTACAAGAAAAACAACGATTTTCATAAAATAAAGTTACAAACAGATCAACATGGGGATTGTCTTGATTTATTGAAAATACCATGAAGGACATGCAACATTTTCCATAAGAAGCTAGCTAGGTCTTAATTAATAATAAATCTGCATTAATTATTATTGAGGAAGCTTCTTGAACTTGCGGTATCGGTAGTCAGCATATGTCTTGGTTGAATATTTGGCTGGGTTCTGATCATCCACCAGCTTTGCAATTGGCCCTATCATGGTCTCTTGTGGAGGCACCACGAACACTGCCCACGACATGCGTGTGTGTTCCTTGTTCACCAAACTCCTATGAAGAACACTCTTGTATTTCCCGTTGCTCAGCACCTGCGCCCAACAAAATTAAATTAACGTTGTTCTTCATGATTTTAAATTTTCTTATGTCTAAATACAAAACGTATCAAACATGTCAGTTTGTAAAATTACTTTATTAATTCATCTGTAATATATAATTTTCTTTGTTATATATTGTCTAATGTACCTCAAGTTGATCGCCAACATGGATGAAAAGTGCATTTGGCAAGTAATTGACGGCAAGCCAGTTGCCATCTTTGGAGATTTGAAGGCCAGGAACATGGTTGGGGACAAGGAGTGTGAGGACAGACATGTCAGTATGAGGTTCGACTCCTAAAGCCAGTTGCGGTTGTGGGCAAGGTGAGTAAAAGTTTATTTTCATTTTTAATTCTATTTCTTCACCTCCCAAAACTGACTTCAAAGCCTTCCCTTCCAAACCTAAACCCTCTGAGAGCAGCCCCAACAAGGTGTCTGTTATCCTCGACATTTCTTTGCTATATTCCTCTGTCACTTCCCTGTTTTAGAAAAAGGAATAAATGAGTAAATGGTTACAAAAAGAAAAGAGGCATATTTCACTGTTTTGAATTTCCAATGTTGAGAACTAAAATTTGAACATCTGCCATTACTTCTATCATATTTTACTGTTTTTTACTTTGTAATGTAATTTTAATATTAATTCAAACTTCCATTAAATCTAATATTTATTATTTTTTAATTTCGATTTTAAATAGATTTACATATTTATTAAATTTCTTATTGTTTTTAATATAGTGTGATTTAGATATGTTGTAATAATCGCCAATATACATTTTGAAATAATAAGGAATCGGCCCAACAAATACATTAAAAAGCTAAGCCCGATACATATAACTCTTAAGGATGGCCGAATGGGGTTAAGGCTCAATGGCTCATTATAGATTAGCAATATGGCAAAGGAGAAATAGAGGCTTGGAGTCTCGGACAGCAAGGGTCAAAAGGCATAAGTGTCATTATAGAAATATTGAAAGGGATTTTTGGGGATTAGAAAAAAAAGTTTTTGGGAAAAAATGAAACAAAGTGAAATAAAAAGATGATTAGAACATTTTCTTTTGGGAGTAGCTAAATTACATTTTTTCTCTAAAATATAGGTAAAAGTGTCCAAAAACTCATTCTATTGGACACTTCAAAATAAAAGAATTTTGAAGGCATGAACAGTGATTCCACTATATGTAACAAAATACTATTCACCTTCAAAACATATTCTTTTTTTTTTCATCTTCATTCAGGCGATCACGTTCGGCAAGTCCTTGCAAGTTTCACCGTCGGCCACCACTAGTCACACCGCCCCTTCATCAGCATCTCCTCACGCTGATGATCAACTCCCAAAAATCTCAGCTTCGCCAAGTCATCCGTCGTCTCTCACGTGCAGCTCCAAGTTCGGCAATGGGCTTTGTTCGACCCATCATTGACCATCACTAGCCACAGCGCCCCTTCACTAACATCCCCTCATACCAGGGACCAACCCCTGACGATCCTATCTCTGGCAAGTCCTCCATCGTCTCCCACACGCAGCTTCAAGTTTGGAAAGTATGGGTTTTGTCATTTCTAGTTTCTCACTTGTGAAGCAGTTTCAGAGTTTTTTGTTTTAATTTATGAAATAAATATAATTAAAATAAAATATAAATATTTTAAAATAAAATAGAGAAGCTGGTGAATGATAAAATATAAAAGTGAATAGATAAAATACAAAAAATGAATTTTTGATAATCTATTTTAAAAAAAAAAAATAATTACTCTATTGGGAGTGCTCTTACTTATAAAAAAATAAGAACACAAAAAGGTAGAGAGTCGTGCGAACACAAGGATGCTTACCAACTACGATGGTGGAAGTGGGTGGAGCTCGACGGTGGTTTTAGGGGGTGGAAGTGATCGTCGCCACTAACTGGAGGTTCTTTGATTAAGGTAGTGCGACGTGGAGAGAGAGAGAGATATATATATATATATATATACATAGAACTAAAAATCAAAAAGACAAAGGGGGGAATGAGAGATTCGGGCGTGCGCTTACCAGAATATAGTGTGATTTTTCTTGAGATTTGAGTGTAAGATTATCTAATATATGAAGATTTTGTTATTTTCTTTTCAGATAATGTATATGGGTATAATTTTTTTGTTAAATCTTAAAAGTTTTTAACAAATTTTGATGCTGAAGTGTTTATTATCCTTTTCTTTTTCTTTTTAGGTAAGTACTCTTTTACCACCTTTTATCTATTCTATATTGTATTTGAAATTTTATTTTTTATTATTTTTGAAATATTTTTTTAACATTTTCAATTATTACAAAAATTAAAAAATATATACAATTTTATTTTAAAAATATATACAATTTTATTTTAAAAATATATACAATTTTATTTATAATCATTTCTTTAATTATTAAGTAAAAAAAAAAAGTAATAAATAGATAGCAGAATTAGTAATCCTATGAACACTTGTGTAAGTATTAAACCTGTAAGCAGGAGGGTTTTTGGGCCAGATGCGATAGTTGACCTTAGAAGGAGGATCCATGATATGGAAGAAATAGTCTATCCACTCCACCTTCTCATCGTTGTTATTTGTCAATCTCGTTCCATACCCTTCGAGGTTCCCGCTCGCTGCGTCGTTTGCGTAGGCCTCCTTTTCCTCTTGTCGGAGTCCAAAGAACTCCTCCCCCACTTCTTGGAGCCGCCGGACCAATGCCGGCGATATGCCATGGTCGGTGACGAGGAAGAATCCCCATTCCTCGCACGCCTTAGCCACTTCCTGAACAACCACCTCGTGCGGCTGAGATAGGGAGATGACGGGCACTGTGACCCCCTCCACGGCCTTGCTGTTCTCCGGCCGCTCATGCGCAGGGCGAATGAATTGTTCCGGCAGCTCTTTCACACCGCCGATAGCCAATGCTTGCACTCTCTTCGTAACAAGTGCCATTTTTTTCCTTATTTCTTTTCGAGGTTGAGAGGAACGTCAAAAGGCTGGTTTAATTTGTAGTACCAACAATAGCATGTGGTTGGTTTGGAACTTTATAACTGTGTTTGGAAGTTGAATGGTAGACGAAAAAAATACTCTTACCCAGGATGGCCACCGAAGGAATTATATTTTAATAAAAAGTAAATTTTGCACAGCTTATCGGTAGAATTTGTCAAGGCTGACCTCACCTAGCACTGCCCATGGCAGATTTACAAACTTATCATTCTTTTGACATGTTAAGCCAACAAAATAAATATATAATAGATATTTGACCCAAGACACCCAACTTAAAGAGAGAAGCTCTCCCTTCTCTCTAACTTTCCTCAAACCTAAAGAAGCTGCACCCTAGGGGAGGAGCTTTCTTCTCTTCCTCAGTCTTCTCTTATTTTTGCTTTCTTCTCTTTCATTTTTTTAGGATCATTAGTGTCATTTTGAGTCTTTTAGAACTTTATCGGCGAATGGCCCTAAAAGTAGAAGATGAGAGGAATATGTGTTCGGATCCAATTCTCTCTTTTTTTTTTTTTTTTTGAGAAGAATAAAAGACTTATTCATCTTATCTTAACAAAATACGGATACAAAGAAGAATGTCCTCCAACACAATGCTCTCCTCAGAAAGTTTAAGTGCTTCTTTTGCTAACACATGAGCAACAGAATTAACATCCCTTCGTACATGATGAGCAGACCACGACTGGAATTGGGTAAGCATCTCCTTGGTGTCTTGTAACAACATCCCCGATGCATTCCAGTTATCAGGTCCACCATTAAGGCCATTGACCACCATCAATGCATCCTCTTCGAGGATGATAGAATGAAAATTTAATTGTCAACACATGATCACAACTTTCATTGCTGCCATAGATTTAGCCAGAAATGGGTCAAAAAATATGTCATGCTGAGACATCATGGATGCTATCACTCGACCTCTCCAATCCCGTATGATTACCCTTATTCCTACTTGACAATTTACTTTCTCTATAGCTGCATCCCAATTCACCTTATACTTGTTCACAGGAGGAGGCATCCATTCTTGAGGGGTTGCATTGCTTTTGGACAGTTGCTGTTTTCGGATAGAGTTAGCTGCTTTATAGTCTCTGGCTTCTTGGATGGTGTTTGTAAAAATGATCCCAGGAGCTTTAAATTTTTTTTCAAAGACAAAATAAGTTCCTTTTCTTCCAAATCTGATATATTGTAGTAGTGAATACTTCCACTTCTTCCTCAGACAGGATATTAAACAGTTGGCAGACTAGATTCTTAAAGCAGTAATGATTGCTTGTTACCTTCTACAATTTTCTTAGACTCGAGCCCCAGACATCTTGCATGGCAGGACATGACCATAATGGATGAATTGTGATTGGACAGACAGGTGATTCGTTGATTTTCCTTCTATATAAATTGAAGTTTGTTGGCAGTAAATCATGTATAGCTCTCCACAACATCATCTTGGTGGCATTAGGTGCTTTAATTTTCCAGATTTTGGGCCATATATTAGCATGTTGATGTTGATTTGAACTCTATCCCGCTACTTCTTGCTCTATCTGGTTTAGCAAATGGTATGCGCTTTTAACTGAAAACTTTCCATCTTTTGTCTCCCTCCATATTAACTAGTCCGAGCTACTTCGCCAACTGATGAGAACTCTGCTAATAATTGAGGCTTCAGACTCAGAAAACGATTTTGACAGCAAAGTGCTATTCCGGATTTTTGTTTCCTGGTGAATAAGCTCACTGACATTTCCATTTGCAAATCTGTCATTTAGAGGGAATTGAACCTGAAAAGAGGATGGTTTTGGTAACTATTCATCTTTCCTTATTAGAACTGACTCCCTGTTTCCAATCCTCCAAAACAAGCCTTCTACTAGTATATACTTTGCCTCCACGAAACTTCTCCACAGGTAGGAAGAATTGCTGCCAGTTTTGCTATTCATAAAGTTGGTTCTGCTATAGGATTTTGTTTTGAGGACTTTGGCAGCCAAGGATAGTGGGTTTTGGATGAGTCTCGAGCCCTATTTTGCTAAAAGGGCAATGTTAAATAGCTCAAAGTCCCTATACCTGAGACCACTCCTTGCCTTTGCACTCAACAACAAGTTCCATGGTAGCCACTGCGTTTTTGTTCTATCTCCACGGCTTCCCCACCAAAACCACTTCATGATTTTATTAATTGCACTCAAAATATCCTTGGGTAATTTGAATATGTTCATACAATAGGTAGGGATAGCTTGGATAATAGATTTCAATAATACCTCTTTACCGACTTGGGAGATCAACTTAACTTTCCAGTTACTTATTCTATTCCTGATAGCATCCAAAACTGGTTTATAAACAACAAGTTTGTTCTTCCCCACATAAGAAGGGAGGCCAAGATATTTTCCAAAAGACATAGCTTCCCTTACCCGAGCTGCATGTATGACTGCTTCTTTAATGTCTGAATTTGTGTTTTGACTGAAGTATATGGCAGTTTTGACCATGTTCAATCTTTGGCCCGACGCACCTTCGAAAGCTTGCAGCAGGTTGGAGAGACGCCACCATTTTAGAATGTTTGCCTTGCAAAAAATCAGACTATCATCCGCAAAAAATAAGTGGTTGACGAGTAAGTTGCCTCTTGCAAATGCAAAACCTGATATGAGGCCCTTCGTTTCAGTTTGATCCAACAAATTTCCAAGAACTTCTGAGCATAGTATGAAAAGGTAAGAGGATAAGGGATCCCCTTGCCTGAGGCCTCTTGATGGCGTAAATTGACTTTGTAAGATGCCATTGATGATCAAAGAATATTTCACCGTTTGGACACACTGCATAGTAAGCTCGATCCACATCTCTCCAAATCCCAACTTTCTAAGGACAGCTTCCAAAAAATCCCATTCAATGTGATCATAGGCCTTGCTCATATCCAACTTCAATGCCATATAACCTTCTTTATTCCTTTTCATTCGGTGTTTCATAGAGTGCATGGCCTCATATGCTACAATAATATTATCAGATATTAATTGCCCGGAAACAAATGCACTTTGAGCTAGAGAAATAATGGAGGATAAAATAAGCTTTAACCTATTATCTAATACTTTAGAATTAATCTTATAAAAAACATTGCAAAGGCTAATAGATCTAAATTCAGTTACAAGCCCAGGATTCTTATTTTTTTGGAATTAAAGCTATAAGTGTATCATTAAAGTCATGAATGTCTCTTCTAGAAGAGAAAGCTTCTTTTATAGCAGCACACATTCTATTGCTGACTACATCCCAATTGTCTTGATAGAATCCAGCTAAAAAAGCCATCCACGCCTGGCAATCTCATGGGATCCATATCAAACACTGCTAGATTAACTTCCTCAGATGTGCAAGTTCTCTGAAGGACTTCATTCGTCTCGTTGGTCACTCTTGGTTCAAGGTCATGCAGCACATCAGCAATCCCTCTTGGGTTAGAGGTTTGGAAAAGTTGGTGATAATAGGCTTTAAAAAGCACACAGATGTCTTCCTGTTTATGAACTCTTTCCCCCCTCTCATTCGTGAGTTTTTTAATGGTGTTGTGCTTCTTTCTTTGTGTGGCACACTTATGAAAGTACGCTGAGTTCTTATCCCCTCCTTTTAGCCATAGTTGTTTGGACCGTTGCCTCCATTTGGTTTCTTCATCAGTTAATAAAACATCCACTTGGTTCTATAGCTCCTTAATGGAGACAATGAATTCTCCCTGATTGAGTTGTTGTAGTTCTTGAACCCTGTCCCTTTTGAGCTTTATTTCCTTTTTTCTTTTATCACATGTCATTGCTTTGGACCATGTCTACAGTTTTTCTCTGCATCTGTCCAGACCAAATTTGAGCACTTCCAGAGAGTTTCCCCCTTCAACAAGCCACATCCACAAGTCTTCAATGATTGACTTACAATCTTGTTTAGGTGACCAATAAGCCTCATAACGGAAGAGCTGGTGGGATCTGTAAAAATCCTCTTCATCATTATCACATGATATCAAAAGGGGAGCATGATCTAAGTTCATGACAGATAGCACATTAACTACGCTGTTGTTAAAGAGTAAAGGAAAGGTCTCATTCCCACAGGCTCTATCCAAGCGTTCTTTAGTGAATTCTCGGCCCTCCCTATTGTTACTTAAAGTGTATTTTGAGCCCACAAAACCCATGTTAGAGAGTTGACAATCATCAAAAGCCATCCTAACGTGTTCCATTTAAGCAAAGGACCTTGTAGCAGCACCATACTTCTCCTGGATGTTGAGTATTTCATTAAAGTCCCCCATAATCAGCCACGGCATTTGGTCCCCTAGTTTTAACATTCTGAGTAACCGCCAGCTTTCCTTTCTTTTCTTAGTGGCAGGATTGCCATAGAAGCCCGATACAATCCACGGAGAGGGGCCTGTTTCATTCATGATTTTGATGGAAATATGGCTTCTCGAGTATGTTATTAGTTCGGCTTTCACTTCCTCTATCTAAAGCATTGCCAAACCCCTGCTCATACCCACACTATCTACTACAAAACTGTTCTCAAACTCAAGTTTTGATCTCACTTTCTCCACCTTGTCTCTCATGATGTTAGTCTCGGACAAGAAGACTACACATGAGTGCATATTCTTCACTAACCAGTGAAGTGCCCGAGCTGTTCGAGGGTTCTTAAACCCTTGGCAGTTCCAAGATAGGAGTTTCATGGAGATTGGCAGGGCAGCCTTTTCCATATCAATTTCATCCCTTTGATTGGTTAGAGTTTTCACTTTCATAACCACTTCTTCATCATACTTACGCATTCCCTTTCTTTTAATACATGAGATGGGTTTGTCATTTAAAACGTCTTGTGATAAATGGGCCCTATGTTAATTGGGCCTACTCTGGCCCTTTTCTTCCATGTTTTGGTTTGGCCCACGTCTCTGCTTTCAACTGGATCATTGCTGCTGGGTTGATTCTGCTTCAAGGGATCTGATGTTCAGACTATATCTGCAGAATAGGTAACCGCAGTTTTATGGAGAGAATCTTGCGTAGATATAAGTGTTTCCTTTCTATTCAAAAGCATCTTGGAAATTTTTTATCCTTATTCGCAAGAGTTCTGCAGTATCTTCCACTGTTTTATCTTCAGTTACACTTAAACAGCTCCCTGAGATCTCCTCTTTTCCTTTTGAATTCAAATTATTTACTGTCTCCATACTTTCAGCCATGGTTCTCTCCTTGCCAACTATACCAAATTTTCCTTCATTCTGATCGGCAACTTCCCGACGATCTTCTACCGAAGAGCCTTTCTGTTCCTGATCATTGTTAGATTGCTTTGGGGCTGCAGTTGGTTTCTTCAAGCTAGCTCGTAGCCATGCACCATATTGCTGTTCAAAACCATCCCCTGCTGCTATGCCCTGTTCCATCTTCTCACAACGCCCTGTATTATGCTTGAGCAATCCACAGTGATAACAGAAGTTTGGGAGCCTTTCATACTTGAGAGGTATCCAGTATTTTGCATCCTCAATAGTCAGGAACCGACCCCTCGCAAGAGGTTTAGTTATGTCTATGAGGACTTTGATCCGCAGGAATTCCCCCCAACAGATTCCACTCTTATCTATATCCACGTGAAGTAGCTCGCCCAATGATGAACCAATATCAGATCCCGTTTTACAATTCATGCCAGCAAGGGGTAGTTCATGACATTGGATCCAGAATGCTTCACGTTTGAACTGAACTTCTCTCACCAACCTGAATCATTCGCAATCTTGCATGCATATCAAATGCTTGTCAAACGACCATAGCCTGTCCATCAGGATTCTCTTCTTGTCTTCATTGTTTTTCACTGCCCATCAGGATTCTCTTCTTGTCTTCATTGTTTTTCAGTTCAAGAATAAATTTATTTCTTGCCACTTCTTTGATTAGTGCTCTTCCTTCCACTTACCACACTCTCAAAAGAGTGGTCTTCAATGCGCCCTTATTAGCTTCCCTATCAGAGATCAGGCTAAAAAGCTTGCATTGCTTACTTTTTCCTTTGATAAACTGACTTCCTCTCCCCCTACCATCACCTCTTGTTTTTCTTCTTCAGTTAACCTCAGTCCTCCACACTGCACTGACATGTCATCTATATCAATAACCTCCATAGACTGAAAGTCTAAGAGGATGCACTAGGCTTTCCAAGAGAACCTAGAGAGAAACCTACGTCTGATTGTTTGGATCCAATTCGAGCTCATAATTATATTAATCCTATAGCATCTCGTGTAAATTTTTATTTTCCTTCTAGCAATTTCAATAAATATATTAATCACTTAAAAGTTAAAACCAACTTTTGAACATAATATCCATTCAAGAATGTGATTTAATTATTATCTTAATTTTATTTTTTATAATTATCAAACTAAGAGAATTGATTTTCATTATAATTAAGATATTTATCTTATCATTATCTCCACGTAGTTTTCTATAAATAAAAAAATATTTTTTAATCAACACAATTGAAAATATAATAGAAATGCTAAAAATAAATAGTTCCCTTTCGTGTTAGTTTCTATTTCATTTTTTATTTTAAATTACGAACAACCACATAATGTGTCCTATTAATTGGGAAATTTTACCATTGTCTCTTGTATCACTTATTTTCGTTTAATGTATTTCACTTATTTAAAAAAAAAAACACAAACAAACATGATTTGTTGAAAATTTTCAAATAAAAACAATATTTCTCATGTTTAAGCCAATCTTAAAAAAAATTAGAGAAATATATATTACTATGTAGAAATGGTCACAATTTAGGAGAGGGAAAGTGCGTAACTTTCTCTTATTATTTATTTTTCTTTTAAATTTCAATCTTAAACTTCAGCAATTACAACGTAAAATTTTTGCATTGATCGGCCTTGCCCACCATGTCAATGTTGACTCCGCTAGGTTACGCATGTGCGTACGTGTAGCGTGGATGTATGTTCGACGACTCTCAAGCCATTAGATCATGCTTTATTTATTCAAGATAAGTACGGCAATCACGTCATGCATGCCGTCACGTACAATTCATGTAGCGTGGATGCATGTATGTCCGATTTTCAAGCCATTAGATCATGCTTTCTTTATTCAATATAAGCAAGGCATTCACATCATGCATGTCGTCACGTACAATTCAATTGGACTTCCTGTTTAAAATTGAGGTGAGATAAATTTTAATATTATTATTATTTAAAAATTTAAAAAAATTATATTAGAATTTTAAAAAATTATATTGAATTTAAAAAATTAAATTAAAATTTAAAAATATAATAATAAATTTTAAATAAATTTATTTCAAATCTAAATCTAAATCACGCCTCATTGTGCCTTAACTTCTTGTCAAATATTTTAGTGCATACTTGCTTAATAATAAAGCCAAACTTATACCTATATGAATGACTTTCATGCTAAATGCACAGCTCATAATTTGTATTTGATTGTGATGTGACAGAGTCAAGAATTTACAAATAAAGTAAAAATCATATATATTGTTATAAACGAAGTCGACAGCCGCCCCCCTGTCCCACTACTAAATTATGTGAATGACCCCACCACTATTATTTTAAATCTGCATAGTGACTTGCATAGTGATTTGTATAGTAACTTGCATAGTAATTTCAACGCCTATAAATATGGACTTCAGTTGTAATGAAATTCATAAGAAAATATAGAGAGAGAAAGAAAGTTTCAGTTATTAAGAGTTTCTTTTCTCTTGCAATAGTAGTAGTTTTATTTTTAGTTTTATAACACGTTATCAGCACGAGGTTCTACCGATACTGAAGCTAGTGGTCTTCTATTTCAAGTAAGTTTTTCAATATATTATTTGCAGTCCTTGAGATAAATATTAAAGGTAATATTGCTGAATATTACTTGATAAAATTTTATTTTTATTCTCATGATAATGTGAATATATTTATTAAATTCACAGATTTATTTTTGTAATATAATGTCAAATATTGAGATTTATTACTATTGACATTTCTGAAAAATGTTATTTATCCAGATCCTTGATGAGATCTATTTGGATATGATGATGAACTTGAAAGATACAATCATAGAAGGAATTCATGTGTCCCTGAAGGACCGTGCTGTGTATCTCATGATGAAAGATCATCATACTGTGTGAAATGAATTAAGAGAGTGATATAAGCATCAGAAGATGTAATCCTCTCAAAAGATCATTATGATTTATTGCACTTGAAGTTGCAAGATTTTAAGAGTGGTATTGAATATCCTGCACTCTTTAAAATCAGCTCAATATTAAAATTATACAGTGAAAATGTCACTGATGATGATATATAAAAGAAGACATTATTTTTCATACCTCGAATGTGCTCCTGCAGTAGCAATATCGAGAGTGAAAGTTCAACAAATATTCTGAACTTTTGTTTTGTCTTCCAGTGATTGAGCTAAATAATGAGTTTTTGTTACACCAGTTACGTCCTATTAATGATATCGAATTTACACAATTTCCAGAAGTGAATGGAAACTAAGGGCGTAGACGTGGTAGAAAAATTATAGAAGTGTTGGTCCCAAAAGCGACAACACTAAAGATGATAAAAATATATCGTATCACCAGAAGTGATCAAACTCAGAGAAGGGTAAAAGCCCTCAGAATAATTCTTCATAAAAAGATGAAGATGCTTGTCATAGATATAATATGACTAAACAGTAGTCACGTACCTGTTGTACGGCCAAGCACTAGATTTACTTATACTAAGTTTTTATATATAAGCTTATTAATATTTCATCATGTTTTGAAATAATGAAATATCGGTGCCTGAAGCACGACAAGAAATTACTTGGGATAATAAAGTCTTGTTTAAATTTGATTCTCTTACAAATAAATATGAACCAGAAGTTCAGAGGATTATTTATCTGCAAAATGTTGCAAATCAATTACATGATGTATTTACTGACACTAAAGGTGTTGTAAAATCATATATTACTATTGTTAATGCTTAAGCAAGAATTGAAGTCCCTGAAGGACGACAGCAATAAATGAGTCTAAGATACACCTGAAGCGTTGAAGACCTATTGGTGCACAAGAAAAATAAAAATCGGTGCTCATGAAGAGACCGTATTTTCTGTATAAAATATAATCCTCCTGAAGAGGAAACCTCCTGAAGAGGTAACTCCTGAAGAGAAAACTCCTGAAGAGTATAACTCCTGAAGAGTATAACTCCTGAAGAGAAAACTCCTGAAGAGTATAAATCTCCTGAAGAGGAACCTCCTGTAGAGGTGTTTCATGAAATGTTTTTCCCCTGAAGAGGAACAATGAGATCTCAATACATTTCATGAGTACTGGAAAATTTATGGATAGAAATAAAACTGTTGTCGACAACATATATGATAACACTTGATATTACCAGAAGTAATAAAGAAAGTGAGCCAAAAAGCGTCGAAAAATGCCGACGTAGAAATAATTGGCCAAAATGGAAAGCAGTTATTAAAACTGAATTAAGCTCGCTAGTGAAGCGAGATGCATTTGGACCTGTTGTCCAAACACCAAAGGGTGTAATATTTGTCAGATATAAGTGAGTATTTATACGAAAGCGTAATGCGAAATGAAATTATGCGGTATAATTTGTCGCACAAGGTTTCCAGTAGAAACCCGAGCAATTATGAGGAAACATATTTCCTTGATATGAATGCAATCACATTCATATTTTTAATTGATTTGGTTATTACAAAAGGATTATATATGCAGTTAATGAATGTGGTCACTGCATATTTATAAGCATCATTAGATTATTACGATACTTGAAGCATCTAATCCAAGTACATTTAGGAGTATGTACTTTATAAAGCTTCAAAGATCTTTATATGGGTTAAAGCAATCCGGACACATGTTGTATAATTGAATCAACGAGTATCTATTGAAAGAAGGATTTAAGAATAATCCTATATGTTCATGTGTTTTATCAGAATCCGGATTCGTCATTATTGCAGTTTACGTTGATGATTTACCTTGTTAGAACTCTTGAAAAGATTACAATGGTTGCTATAAATTCAAGGAATGCATTTGAAAAGGAAAGATCTTATTATTCAATTCATAGATGAGTTACAAGAATTTGAGACTTCTAGCCTCATCTCTCAAATGCATTTGCTTTTCATAAAGCAACGTACCATCCTTATCTAAAGGATTAGGCAGTCGAAATGAAGAGGCAAGTAAGGATTTTAAATCCTTATTCTCCTGCTTTAAGTCTGCAATTTTTTTGTCAGACTCTTGAACGAGTCGTTGAAGTACAGAAACCTTCTCGTTAAGCTCCTCAATCTCACGATTTTTGGATTGTAATCGGTTGGAAAATCCAACAATAGAAGAGGAGTATCGGGTGCCGAGAGTCACCAGCTCATAAACAGCTTCCCGATCTGACTTATTAGCCAGATCATTTGCTTGCTGCAGCATTGCACCTGCGGAAGATACAGGATCAACTTGTAATTGAGGTGAAGAATACCTCATATGTTGATTGTGAGAAATAGTAAAAGGAAATTGATGAGCCATTGGAAATTTGTAGAATAAGAATACAAATACAGATGAATTATAGATATGAGAAGAAGATTTGATGCGTACTAAATGAAACTAAAGACGGTTCTTATAGAATTGGAAATAAGAACAAGACAAACCATCATCTCTTCAAATCTCACTTTACAAGATATGCTGGATGCATAATTTCAAAAGCCAGCGAGATTAATTACAGCTATCCCTATTTTCTTGTAAACGCTGAACTTCTGCCGTTAGCTGCTGTTGTTGACTTTGTATCTGAGCTCTTTCTCGTTCCAGCTCTTCTACTCGTGTTTTCAGGTCACGAGAATACCAGTCTACAAGTTTCTTCAGCTCCTTGTTATCTTGTTTTAAATCTTTATTCTTTCTATCTTTAGTTGCAAGCGTTTGATGCAATTCAGATATTTGATTTTTAAGATGATCAACCTCACTCGTTCTCGCCAATAGCCTCTGTGACATGGTTGTAAGAGAGGCAGCATATTGAGCACTGAGAGTTCTTGATGCTGCAACAATTTCAGGATCAGATTTACTAGATAGATATATCTCTGCTCCTATCATGGTGTTTACAGCCTCAGAAGAAAATATAAGTGGTTGAGGTATAAAAGGTTCATGGTTTAAATCTGGGACATTAGATTTCTATCAGACATAATATTGTTCTGGATGAACAACAACTGAATCTATGAGGAATGCGAAATATTTTTGCTGGAGTAAACCAATGGTAAAATTGGTTATATTTAAACAACAACCCGAAACCTTCAAATCTCTTCAAGATCTCATTTGTCCACAATGTCAAGCGGATTTGATTTTCCGCCGAATCGATAATATTAAATCTCAAAGCTTTTACAGTTTTTATCATACATAAATGGTTTCCAATGTTATTTCCGCCGTATATAAACAAGTTCTTCCTAATAACGCCGAATGAGGGGGAGAAAATTTTAGATGAAAATATTATCATACTTTCTCTAATGCATTATTTAGTTGGAGATCATGTTTGAATTCTTAACTTGTTATATATACTGAAATCATATTTGCTTATTACTTGAAACACTAACGCATATTATCAGGGGGAGTTTAAGTATTATTGCAAGTATCAGATTTCTATTAAGTTTGTCAACCAGATATTATTTTTCATCTTCAAATCACTCAGAGATTATTGCAATTCATGAAACAAGTCGAGAGTATATTTGGCTGAGATCAATGACTCAACATATCCAAGAAAAGTGTGGTATTTTGATAGCTCAACAATTTTATATGAAGATAATGCTGCTTGTATCACTCAAATCAAAGGAGGATATATCAAATATACGATCAAGGGATAACCTGGCAGATTTATTCACAAAGACATCACCAACTGCGACATTCAAGAAAATTGTGCAGAATATTAAAATGTGAAGACTCAAAAACTATTGTCATGCACTTTCCAGGGGGAGTAAAAGTCCTGAAGACTTGTGCTGATTGTACTCTTTTTCCTTCGCTAAGGTTTTATCCCATTGGGTTTTCCTTTGCAAGGTTTTAATGAGGCAATCTTAAAACACTTGTAGATACATAAAGAGACTGTACTCTTTTTCCTTCGCTAAGGTTTTATCCCATTGGGTTTTCCTTTGCAAGGTTTTAACGAGGCAGATTCTTTATGGGTGGTCATTCAAGGGGGAGTGTTATAAACGAAGTCGGCAGCCGCCCCCCTGTCCCACCACTAAATTATGTGAATGACCCCACCACTATTATTTTAAATCTGCATAGTGACTTGCATAGTAATTTGCATAGTAACTTGCATAGTAATTTCAACGCCTATAAATATGGGCTTCAGTTGTAATGAAATTCATAAGAAAATATAGAGAGAGAAAGAAAGTTTCAGTTATTAAGAGTTTCTTTTCTCTTGCAATAGTAGTAGTTTTATTTTTAGTTTTATAACATATATAAAATATTTTCTATACATTTTTTTTACGATATAGAATAATCCGATAACACTAAAAAGTGACCTCTTTTACATTGACTTTTTTATTGCAAAAGTATCAGAAATTGATGTTTTTGGACAAAAAAGTCGTGTTTTTAGGTTGACGGTGGTTGATGCCACAATTTGATTATTTCAGTTTGGAAAATGCTATGTGCCACCACTTTTTGAGTCCCGTTTGATATGGCGTGCTACTGTAGCATTTCTTCTACAATTTTTTTTTTTTTCATTTGAACCCATTTCCCCTTTGCACAAACCAAGCCTCACCTCCATTGGACCTACTCTTATACCAGCACAAGAGACCCATTTCTCATCAACCCCATTTCTCAAACCTCCAAAACGAAATCGAGATCCCAAACTCACACAAATTTCATAAAAGTCTCCGAAACTTCCCATATTCAACTTCGTCCATGGACTCCTAAGGCAAAGTCCTTTGCTTGCACTTTCTTCTTCACGCTTTAGCGCGCAATTATGTGGCTCGTTTTTTTTTTTAATCGAAGAGACAACAGGCTTAAGCTCAAGACTGCTTCAGTGCCCGTCAATTTTTTTTATATTTGGTGAGAGGTTGGTTTGTATAGCGATATTGTGGCTAAGACTAGTTGAGGTTGAGACTTCGTGTTGAGACAACAACTACAGGAGCCTCAATAAAGTGATTTGCAGAGCACAAATGCTCGATAGAATGCCACAATAGATTTCTCTTCCACTTCTAGAATTGATGTGAAACACAGGATGATACTTTAAGATGTTTTACGATGAAAAACTATGATTTCAATCATCATCTTGAATTTACATCAACAATCAAAAGCTTTCTTAGTTATCTTTAGAAATCATGGTCATTGAGTTGGTTTGCGATATGAAGAAAAGCATTAAAAATAAGAGTTTTGCTCGGGACAGTCGAGACGTGCAAATAGATACAATCGAACCATACATAAAAGTAATAAATAAATAAAAATTACAAAAGGGAGGAAAAATTAATGAGGTGTACAATTGTTACTTTTTTATCAAAAGGCACGCTGACTATACAATGTTTACATCGTACGCTTGCAACAAGTTTTTCTCTAAAAATAAATTAGACCCATATCTTCCGCGAACAAAGCTTTATAATAAAAAAAAATGGTGCTTTGCAAGTCACTTTATTGATAATAAATACAACACAAACCCATTTTGAGTTGGGATGTAACTAGAAGTAGCTGGAAGTAGTTGATAATAAACATGCCACAGGGGCTCACCAACTCAAACAGTTGATAATAAATACTGTCTGTGGGGCCGGGAGAAGCAGCTGGAAGTAACTGAGTTTCAGAAAAAGGAAGGAAAAAAAACTAAACATGCCACAGGGGCTCGCCAACTCAAACAGTACACAATATCGAGACTCAAAGAGCGGTGTCCATGGCACTACCCTTTTAGTATTGAAGCATCGAATAAGTCGAATAAGTGAAATTGCAGCAAATGTCACATCTTTTTCCGGCAAATTATAACTGCCGCAAATAGCTAGCATGTAAGTCGTTGCAAAAAGTCATTCCCAAATATATACCGACGGATGCCACTGGCCTTTTATCGACACTAGCAAATATTACTTTTTTGCGCTTAGTTCGATTTTCGATAGTTTCTCTTATTGCTGCGAAATCCGATCGCCGCAAACACTTGCATTTCGTTCGATGCTAATAGCTATAGATCAAATTACGCACGCTATAGAAATTTCGTTCGATGCTTTTATTTACTGCATGCAAATAATAATGGCCGCAAACAGATCAAATATTCATCGCAAATGAAAATTATCCGCCGCAGTAAACAAAACGTGGTAGCATATTGCTGCATATGGGAAGAGGCAACGTTTTCTTTCTTTTCCTTTATTTTTTTATTTATTTTACTTTTATTTTTATTTTTTTGTGATATAATTGATAATCTGCCGCATTAAGCAAACTAGCTAGCCATGCATTTCGCTGCATATGGCCTGAAGTAACGTTTTTTTTTTTTTTTTTTTTGACAATTGAACTGACGCAAAGTTAATAGATATGATCAGCCGTATTTGGACATTTCTGGGCTATATTATTTGGCATTTCTCATGAATTTCCTTATTCGTAGATATATTATTTAATCTATAATTAACTACTCTAATATTTATAATTAATATATGTGCTGATGTCATATATTAATCCCTTAAATTCACTGCTCTATATAATGATCAAATATATATAAATTAATACCATACCTACTCATTGTTAGAATCGGTAGAAGCTCACAAATAATTAGAGGTAAAGAATTTAACGTGGTTCGGCTAAAATTGCATACGTCCACACAGAGAAAAAACTTCATTAATAAATAGTAGATTACAAAGAAGATCTTTAGAAGATGAGGATCACACTCAACTCAACTCGACCCTCTCTTCTCTCAGAACTTACCTAGCTCTCTCTTTTTCTCTTTTATAGCACACACCCACGCCCTCCATGGGTGCAGCAAGTTTTGCACTTATTTTGCACCTCTCTGCTGCACTTCTTGCAACCCACACCACCGCTCAGCACAACACCCATGCATTGTCCATATTTATAGGCAATGAAGTCGGTTTAAGATAATCATAAGATAATCATCTTCAATGGTGGTGAAGATATTCAAATATTTTGATTGCAGCTTGTTGTTTTTCCACGTTGCCTTTCTTATTCTTCAAGCACACGTAGCCTTTATCATAAACGTGTCCCTCTAGCTGTACTTTCCAGGTTATTCAGTCAACACATGTATTCAAGAGTTCTACAACTTCTTCAAGAAACTACAGTTGGTGACTAAGTTCCACATCCTTCGACATTTGCGTGTTGACTATTCCAACAATTCTCCCCCTCAACATCAAAAAGAGGATATCTTGACATTTTTCAGTTCAAGGTATCTAACCCAGTTATGTCTCCACATAGCTCTCGTGTTGCATGTTGTCAGATTCTCTTTCGTATGGATCTTCACAAGCTTCAACAGCTACTAATCCATTAGCTCGCTTATCTAATGATAGCGAACCACATTGTGACTCCCGTTAAGAATTATTTGACTATCACAATGTACTTTGTACTTCTTGGTTGATTCCCGTCTCTTGGAGATATTCGAAATCAGATTATTTTCTTACAGATGAAGGGGAGCCAAAAAAAGGTTCAAGAGATGGCTTTAGTTCCTACTCTTCAACAGTAGGAAGTTCTATGTACACTATATTGTGTACGAGACCTAACATCACAAACACACTGAGAGTTGTAAGTAGTGTTCTTTCAAATTCAGGACAAAAATACTGAAGAGCAGTAAAGTAGATTCTCAGAAACCTCAATGGTACGTTATCTTTGTATTACGGGAAACTGACCTAGTCTTGGAAGGTTAAGCCGGTATGGCTGATGATCTTGATGGAAGATCTACATCAATAATCATTTATACATTTGTTGGGGGGACTATATCATGACAGTCCAAACTGCAGAAATATGTGGTTTTATTCACAACGGGTGATATTGTGGCTATAACGGTTTCTCTAAGAGATGGGAATCAGTTAGGAAGTACAAAGTGCATTGTGATAGTCAAAGAATTCTTAACTTGAGTCACAATATGGTTCGTTATCATTGGATAAGCGAGGTAATGGATAAGTAGCTATTGAAGCTTGTAAAGATCCATACAAAAGAGAATCTAGCGACATGCTAACAAAGGTAGTCTCACAAGAGCTCTATGGAGACATAGCTGTGTTAGATACCTTGAACTAAAAAATGTTAGGGCATCCTCCATTTAGTGTTGGGGGGGGGGGGAATTGTTGAAAAATTCAACACCAAATAATTAAATATGTCGGCTATGCAATGTGATAAGGATTTGGCTAAAGATAATCCTTATCTGATGAGTTACATTTGCTTGAAGAATAAGAAAGGCAACGTGGAGAAACTCATAATACTGCAGTCGAAATCCTTGAAGATATTCACCAACCTTGACTATCGTTGATGATGATTTTTCTTATCACTTAACCGACTTCATTGCCTATAACTATATGTAATGCATGGGTGTTGTGTTATGCGATGGTGTGTGCAGCAGTGCAGTGTTTGCAGTGAAAAAGAGCTACACCATGGGCGTGGGGTGTACTGTGAGAGAGAGAGAGAGGGAGAGAGAGAGAGCTCTGTCAGAATAGAGAGTCGAGTTAAGAGTGTGTGATCTCATCCTCTGTAATTTCACTATTTATTAGTGAGAGTTTCCTTTCTCTGTGTGGACGTAAGCCAAATTAGCCGAATCACGTTAAATTTTGGCCTCTATCTTATTTGTGAGTGTCTATCGATCCTAACAAATGGTATCAGAGCTGGTGAGAGGTCGAGATTGTGAATTTTTGAAGAAACCCATTTTTGAAACTTGTTCGAAATCAAGTTTGGATGGTACCACTAGACTCCTCACATCAAGACAAAATTCAGGTGAAGATTTCATCTTGAAAGGACCTCGGGATACACCGTATGCGTCCCACACACTAGCTTATTTTTGGCAACATCCTCCACCCCCCAGCCACACGCAAGTCAGATGTAGAAGTCAAGATCCGACCCACTCGAAGTGGGTGATTTGACTCGCACCATACCAATCAGACTATGACCCGATTTCCAACCTAGTTGGCTAAATCCGTTCCGGAAAGGAATATTTCGATGACAGTGAGAAGATTCCGGTGGCCGCTCTGACCCCACCCACTTGTTAACCCGCTTAACTGGCCTGACGAGTGGAGGAATATTCTGGTGGCCGAAGAGCATATTCTGGCAGTGACAGAATATTTCGGCATGGCAAGAGAATATTTCATTTTCTCATTTTGCAGGTTTTCAGTGCATTTCTGATCATTTTTTATTGAGACTAGGATCATTTCTAAGGTTTTTCACCGTTCTGGACGCAATGGTAGGCTCCTTTTATTGAGACTCAACTCTAAACGTTGAGAGAGAGTCACTCAAGGCACATGTTAAGATCTATTCGAGTCGATTGAAGATAGAAAAAGGTGAAAGACCAGTCGATGTGGCAGAAAAGACTAGCAAAAGATGCACACGAAACAGATACCTATCAACTATGGAGAAGCTGAAGAGCAAGTAACAGGCAAAAACTGCTCGGAATAAGGCATGAGATGCCTTGTCAACTTGGAAAGTGGCATCTGTGTGACCGAGCATACCAATGAGTTCCAAGAAATCGAGACAAGAACAAAAGTAAAAGCATTGGTAGATCCTTGAATCGCGATGGTCAACGAAAGGGAAGGTGCTTTAACTGTAGTATTGAGGGTCACTTCACTTCAAAATGTTGAAAGCTACAGAAGGAGCGAAATCAGTCCAGCGGCCAGGTAAAGCAGAAAGAAGGTGAAGTCTCAGCTTCACTTCTTGGAAATTGTGCATTTCCTTCTACCGATGAAGAATCTCGCCTACATGGTGCAAGTCAGAATGGGTAATAGCCTTGTATCACGCCACTCCTTGTAAAGATGTCTTCACAAGTTACAAATCTAGTGACTGTGACATAGTCAAGATGAGAAATTCAAACTTCTCAAAAATCGTGGGTATAGGAGGTGTCATGATAAAGACCAATGTTGGTGGTATCATGACTTCCGACACATACCCGATCTCCAGCTGAACCTAATATCTAAAAGAACCCTTGATCAACAGGGTTATAAGAGAATCTTTAGCAATGGTACCTAGAAACTGAAGAAATGAGTACTGGTTATTGCTCGCGGACATATTTGTGACGCTACATACAAATCCAGTGCAAAGATATGTGTCTGGCCTTAATGCAGTCGAAGATGAGGCATCCCAAATTTGCGGTACCAAAGACTCACCAGGAAAGACTCTCAGAAGAAGAAGAGGAAGCTGATAGTGGAGGAACGAGCATTGAGTAGGGGAGGCAGTTACCTCCTCCATTAGAACCTGTACAGTCGGCTGGTAATCCTCCAGCAAATGAGCTTTAACCAGATAGATTGTCTATAGGATGATTGTTGATTTTGTCTCAGAGATATTCGTAATCAGATTATTTTCTTACAGATGAGGGAGAGCCAGAAAAAGGTTCAAGAGATGGCTACAGTTCCTACCCTTCAATAGTAGAAAGTTCTATGTACAGTGTGATGTGTACGAGACCTGCTATCACTCACGCTATGGGAGTTGTGAGTAGTGTTCTTTCAAATTCAAAAAAAGAACACTGGAGAGAAGTAAAGTGGATTCTCAGGAACTTCAATGGTACGTCATCTTTGTACTACAAGAAACTGACACAGTCTTGAAAAGTTAAGTCGGTAGACTGATGTTCTTGATAGAAGATCTATATCAAGAATCATTTACACATTTGCAGGGGGAGTTGTATCATTGTAGTTTAGACTACAGAAATGTGTGGCTTTATTCACAATGGGTGATGTTGTGGCTAAAACGATTTCTCTAAGAGATGGAAATCAGCCAAGAAGTACAAAGTGCATTGTGATATCAAAGAATTCTTAACTTGAGTCACAATATGGTTCGCTATCATTGGATAAGCGAGGTAATTGATCAGTAGCTATTGAAACTTGTGAAGATCCATATGAAAAAGAATTCAGTGACATGTTAACGAAGGTAGTCTCACAAGAGCTATGTGGAGACATAGCTGTGTTAGATACCTTGAACTAAAAGATGTCAGGGCATCCTCCATTCAATATTGAGGGGGAGAATTGTTGGAAAAGTCAACACCAAATAATTAAATATGTCGGCTGTGCAACGTGATAAGGATTTGGCTGAAGATAATCCTTGTCTGATGAGTTACGTTTGCTTGAAGAATAAGAAAGGCAACATGGAGAAACACATAATACTGCAGCCGAAATTCTTGAAGACATTCACCAACCTTGACTGCCGTTGATGATGATTTTCTTATCACTTAAACCGACTTCATTGCCTATAAATATATGTAATGCATGGGTGTTGTGATGTGCGATGGTGTGTGCAGCAGTGTGGTGTGCAGTGAAAAATAGTTGCACCATGGGTGTAGGGTGTACTCAGAGAGAGAGAGAGAGAGAGAGAGAGAGAGAGAGCTCTGAGAGAATAGATAGTCGAGTTGAGAGTGTGTGATCTCTTTTTCTGTAATATTTTCTATATATTAGTAAAAATTTCCTTTCTCTATATGGACGCAATTCAAATTAACTGAATTACGTTAAAGTTTGACATCTATCTTATTTGTGAGTGTCCGTTAATCCAAACACTCACGTATACATAAATGTGAACTAGATTAATTGGATTCAATGGTACGTGGAACATCATATCACGTGATCCCAATTAACCTGGCAATCTATAAAATAAAAATATATATAGAGATAGTATGCCAAATCGTTATCCTATTTAAATAGATAAAATATTGTGGGAGTTATTGTTCCAATATGTTGGAAGGGAATCGGATGTATGAATATTTGTTTCATGCAGATTGCGGTACATAGATAATATTGGGGCAGTAAAGAAAAATTTATTGTTGACAGATTTGGAATTTCCATATATATATATATATATATATATATATATAATAACTGCATTCTACCATTTGAAAATGACCTTCACCCAAAGACAGACCACGTTGTTTGGTAGTGTCCATTTGATCGGAGACAGCTGTATATAAAGATATGATGATTTACAATAGCTATTACAATTGATTATGAAAAAATATCTTGTTATCAATATCCAATGGAGATTAATATTTTCACAAAATAAAATTGCACATAAACAAAAAAAAAAAAAAACTCAACGGTTTGAAATATTAAATAGTTAAATACTAAAATTAGTATAACATTCCAACAACAACTAAAATTTGTAATTTTCAAACCTTAAAATTTGTTTTTCAAATCAATGTAAAGATTTTATTAAGGGCTTATTTGAAGTTGCGTAGCATCCTTTTTGGTATCCTCGTACTAGGAAAAGATCCTCTCAATGCTCTAACAATCATACCAGATATGGACCGAACTGTCCCATAATGTTCTGAACCGAACTCACGTATCATTTTAATGGACGAATAGTCTTAACCCTTGGAACATACTACAACTATAAGTGGCGAAGAGCCGACATCAGGGTGTCAAACTTTTCCATCGATGTGAACTCTTGGAGAAGATCAGTCTATTATTCATAAAGTAACTTTTATCCATTGAGTGAAGGCCCTTCCATTCGACACTGTCGAATCACTAAGGCCAACTTTCGTTTCTACTCGATAGACGAGTCTTGCTGCCAAACTCCCTTCTACTTTTGCACTCAAGAGTCAATCTCTATCTAGCCTAGAAGGTTTAAAAAGTGCTTAAATATCTTTAAGGGCATGTTTAGGATGTGGAATGTGTCTTAAAAAGTGTTAAAATAGTCTTAAAAATACTTTAATAATAAAATTAAATTGTTTGAGCTGTATATATTAAAAGAGTCCTTCTACAGTTGCATACCGTTTTTCCCTATTTCCATTCTTGTCTAACGTGTAATTACAGTATAATGACACATAAATAAAAAAAATCAAACAAAAGACAAAATGTAGAAAACCTCTATAAGGCCATTACCTTCGTTCCCCTCCCTTGAGTGATTGAGTCTGTTAATCTTCATTGAGTCATTTAACCGATTTTTCGTGACAGTCCAGCATCGGCCTATAGAATTTTCGACGTCTTCTTCCTGCACGCAGCTCCACTTCCGGCAAAGCAGCTCCATTTTTGACTTCTACTACCACAAATCTGAGATCCATATATTTTCTATCAACATTCTATATTTCCCCCTAAGGGTTTGTATCTATGAATTGTGTGTTTTTATTTTGATATGTTCAATCTACAAACTGAAGGTGAAATTGCAGACTCTTAAATCTTGTTGTTTCGGATGGGTTCATCCTGGACCTTAGACTGACTTGTGTGTTGTGGGTAAGATTCTTATTTCGATACTTAATACATTTCATATTGCACTTTATCCAAGGGGATGAATAACTTATGTTTTTATTGCTTGAACAAAAGAAAAAAAAAAAAAAAAGGGAATAGTGATGCTTTGGCTTCTTTTAGGTCTCGTTTGTATTCGAAGATAAGTTAACTCATCCCAACTCATTTTCATTTCATCATTATATTTTTATAATTTTTTATATAAAATATAAATTCCTATACACTTTTTTCAAATCCCAATACACATTTTTTAAATCTCAATATATTTTTTTAAAATCTCAAAATAATAATAATATTAAAAAATAAACTAAATTCATTTCAATTCATTTCAACTCTATCTCATCTTCGAATCTAAGTGGAGCCTAATTTTACTAACTCATTAAGGAGGAGATGAGAGGAGAAGTGAGTATATTCTGCGCAGAGAGAGCTAGGTGTAGAGGAACCCTGCCAGGAGACGATGTTTCTAGAAGATATTTTTGAACGTCGTCTAATTTTGGGAAAGATGAACGAAGATGACTTTGGAGAGATGAAGACAACTTTTTTTTAAAATTTTAAATTGGCTGTCACGTGACCATGCCATATCATGCGAGAAAATTGAATTGGAACAATGTGTATGTGGGAATAGCATTTCTCATATTAAAATAATTTGAATCATTAAATAAATTAAAAATATCTATTTTTTCTCAAACGTGTTTTTCTAAATATCCAGTGGTGACACTTTTAAAAGAAATTGAAAATAGGAAAAAACATATGCTCATTAGTTTACAATAATTACAAACTTTACCTTTCTTTTTACGTGAAACACGACGGTGACACGTTTCTCTTTGGCTCTCTCTTCCGCTCTCCTTTCTTTGATGGTCCTTTTTTCGTATGGAGCTCTTTAATGAAATATGTTAAAGTCACGCCCCAAAATCACACACCACTAGATTTTTTCTTCAGGCCAATGTCAAAGTACTATGTAAAAACTCTTAAAAAAAAATCTCAAAGCACAAAAATAAGAATAAAATAAAACAAATGGATAAACAAATATATATTTAATATCAGAATACTTGTTTCATTTAGTTGTTAATTATAAAAAAAATCTCAAAAATACAAATAAAAAATAAACAAATACATAAATAAGTATTTATCACCTAAAAAATAAACAAATACATAAAAAAATGAGATAATCAAATAAGACCAGAAAAACATACCATCGAAGAATCATCAATACACGGCAAGAAATTATACTTTCTCTCTTGCAGCCTAACTCAAAGCACTATGTAATAAAAGCAAGAACATAAATAAACAAATACATAAATAAGAATTTATTACCCAAAAATTAGACAATCAAATAAGTCTCCGTTGATAGTTTTCCAACATAAAAAATAAAATAAACAAATGCATAAGAAATTTGTTTTTTTTTTTTTTTTGCTTTTATAATCTTATATCTTTATATATATAAAGTGGCTATCTAATGGAAAATCTTGTTTTAATAAAAAAATTTATTTTTCTGTTAAACTTAACATTTTCCATCCATTTTTGTTAAAATAAATACTGCATTTAATGAGAAATATTATTTTAATACAATCCATTAATTCTATTAATCATCGAAATAATGTTCTTGACATTAAATTGAATTACACCACTTCAATCTTCTATAACAATAAACTTTTCATTTAAAACTTTTTTTATGTAAAATAAATATAAAATAATAATAATAGTATAGACTGGCATAATAATAGTATAGAATATATAACAATATATATATAAATAAACCATTCATAACAATATAACAACGCAATCTTCACTTAGAGATGTTAATTTATACGTTAGAGAGTTTAATTTTATTCACGAAAATTTATTCCTATTATATGATTAATAATTTCATTCTTTAAAATTTATTTTATAATTTTTAAAATGAATGTATTATTTATTTATTTTTTGAGATGATAAATATACGGTATATATAATTAACTATAATTATATTAAATTGGTAATAATAGACAATAAATATAATTAATATATTATATATGTTTGATATTTAATTGAAATATATATGATCTAATAAATTTACATATTTAAGATTAAAATTTCATGTTATAAAGTATAATATAACATTTTTTTATATAAATTATAAACTACATAATTTATTGTTTTTTTTTTAAATTATATTATTTCTTAAAAATAATCACATAACTAAAAAAACTGTGGATGATTCAAATTTATGTAGATCTAGAAAAACTCAAAAACTAAAAATATAGGTATTTTAATGTCTTCTCTTTTGAGACTGTGCAAGATGATGCAAATATTAGATCATCGTCTTAGAATTATAAAAATATAATATTTTGAACAAATCTTTTATTAAAGTTTCAATCAAAATTATTTCAAATAAATTTGATAAAACTATAGGTTATGTTTATTTATGAGACTATCTTATTGTTTTTATTAATACTTTTTTTTATAATATATGAAAACGTGTAATTATTTATCATCCATTTAATTATAAATAATTTTCTAATTTTTGTTAGAAATTAAACTAGATAAATATAATTTACACGTTACTTCTATCTAGTATAGATATAAATGCATATTTATATGCACTAATGGTTCTATATGTCATTGCAGCTTCTACTTGCCAGCCATTTACATATTACAACATGGTCATATATACGTGCGTCGATTAAGAACATAAATTAAGAACATAATGAATTGAACAATTAAAAACAGTTGAAAACATTTTCTATGTATGATATTTCTAGAGCTTAGAGACTCGTGACTCTTTAAATATTATTTGAGTGTACATGAAGCATTCCAAAAGAAAATGCTAGTGTGACAATTTGGAATGGATATTAAAGTACTCTTTAAATATTGGTTGAGTGTATATGAAACATTGTAAAAGAAAATGCTAGTGTGACAATTTGGAATGGATGGTAAAGTATGTGAATGTATAAATAAGTATTTATATCTATGAACAAATGTACATAAAAAAGGAAAATTTTGAGAATGGAGACAAGAAAAACATACTAATGAAAAAAGGTCAACACATGGCAACAAATTTTCCTACTTGTGAATGCATAAGTAAGTATTTATATAAAACCACAAAAATATACAAACAAAGAATCATCAAAACACGGTAAAAACATACCAGCAAATAAGACCAAAAAAACATACCAGCAAAAAATCGCCTACACACGGCAAAATTTTTTGCTTTCTCTCTTGCAGCCTAACTCAAAGCACTGTGTAAAAAAACCTAAAGCACAAAGACAAATAAAAAATAAACAAATGCATAAAAAAAAATACTTGTTTCATTTAGTTCTCAGCTCTAAAAAAGTCTCAAACCACAAAAATATAAAAAAAAAATAGATGGATAAGTAACAAAAGTCTCAAACCACAAAAATATAAAGAAAAAACAAACAAATACATAAGTAAAAACTGATAAATCTTTTTACTTAATACAGTAACTCATCCTACAACCATAGCATTCAACAAAACAAAATATTTGTTTCATTTAATTCTTAGCTCTAAAAAAGTCTCAAATCACAAAAATATAAAAAATAAATAAACAAACGCATAAGTAAAAACTGATAAATCATTTTACTTAATACAGGAACTCACGCTACAGCCATAACATTCAACAAAAAATATAAACAAATAGATAAATAAAGAAGAGAATCAAGCGTTGTCTCAAACGGCAAATGTTTAAGTGATATTGCATCTATCCATTTACATACCAGCGAAACAAAAAAAATAAACATACCAATTTTGAACAAAATTCGCAACAAATAAATATTTATCACAAAAATATGAAGATCACAAATGCATAAATAAATATTTATGACCCAAAAATGAACAGATGCATAAACAAAAAAAAAAGAATGAAGACCACAAAAACATACAGTAAAAAGATGTTCCATTGTCTCTTCTAGTGTTGTCTTAAACCACTGCTACAGACGGTAAATAAATTTTCTTTTCTCTCTCACACCCTTAAAGCATAGCAACAAATAACCAAAAACCAAAAAATATTACTTTGCCTTCCAACGTTCCCATCAACAGGTGAAAACATCATTTTAACTGACAACATCACACCACAAAACGGTAAATGTAACCAGATGAATGAGATTCAACTAAGAGAAATCAAAATCATTACAACGAACTAAATTATGAGAATGAAGTAAGGAGCAAAAAAAACATAGAGAGAAATGATGCGTAGAGAGCGCTGGTTTTGAAACGGTGCGTTTGCTAATTTAACAGTTTAAGTGATGTAAATGAAACGGTACATAGAGAGAAAAGCAAACCATTTATGGCATCCAAAACGGTACGTTTTACACGGTTTCTCCAAAAACAAACCGTTATGGCATCCAAAATGGTTAGAGCCCATGGGTTTCAGGGTACCCATTTCGGATTGGAATTGCGTGCGGCTGAGGGATAGACTGCCAAGGGCATTCCATGGTGACAGGTTGTTCGTCGGACCATGGAGGATGTGCCGAACGTGGTGGTGAGACTCGATGGTCGTGCTTACGACGCCATATCCAAATGCGATGTGCAGGAACCCATATCCTACCCATTTTGGGTTGGACTCGCGTGCGGCTGAAGGAGGGACTACCAACGGCATTCGACGGCAGGAGGTTGTTCGCAAGATCATAGGGGAGATGTCTGAGGTGGTGGTAGCCGTCGCTATGGCACCATATGGAGAGGCCATACGAAGGAACCCATATGGTACCCATTTGGGGTTAGACTGGCATGCGGCTGAGGGAGCGGTTGCGACGGGTATTCAACAGTTGGAAGTTGTTCGCCAGACCATGAGGGAGGTGCCAGAGGTGGCGGTGAGACGCGGTGGTCAACAGTGAAGGGTAGCTATAGATAGCAGTGTAGGTGGTCGAGGGACATACATGGAATAGATGGGACTTTTCTGTGCAATTGAATGGGCAAATTCGGATTATAAATATTAAAACAATTATTACTATTCATCATTGTTCAATTTAAGATAGGCGCTTATTAAGTATAAAGATATATATTCTGCATCTTCTTTTGATCGATCTCTTATGACTAAATATTGTTTTTCAAAATGCTTCGAGCCTGTCCTCTTTTTTTCTCCATTTTCTAACATCTCCATTTCATTTTTATGAAAAGATCACTGTAAGTGTCATCACGATGCTCTTAAAAAAAGTCCCTCGCGTCTAGAAAAGGAGTTAGTTCTTTTTTAGTTTTTTTGACGAGCTCCATTATATTTCCCAGAGTAGGCTTCATGTGCATATCCTAATTCCCAAACAAAATCTAAGTGATGTGGGAGGATTTGGATCTGATCGATGATGTTGAGTTGATAAATTCTACATTGAAAGCATTGAATTGAAGCTGGACATAAATAAGATGAGATCCAAAAATATGAAGATTGTTTAGATCGAGACAGTATTGCTTACAGGTCAATATCGCATATTTCTTTTAAAAATAGAATAAATATAAAATTAACATAAAAATAATAAATTTTTAATAATAAATTTTACTTTTAATTAAAACTATAAAATTATATATAGTATTATTCAACAACCACAAGGTCTTCTCGGATGTCTTCTCAAGGAGATCCACGGGACTCCTCATGCTGACAATTAAAGGATATCCATCGTATCTCTTTATATTGTTAGTAAAATACACGATAATATAATAAGAATTACATCAAATTAATAACAATATAATAAGAATTACAATAAAATAATATTCCAACAATATCAGATTAGATGAGGCATAGAAATATCACTATATTTTAAGAAATTTAAGTGTTTAGTGGTTTACAATATCTCATATTAACCGGTGCAACACAACATCTCTTAACCTAACTGTTCTAAGATATAACAGTCCAATTGATTGTCGTATGGTTCAAACCAACTCTACATAAATAAATAAGCTCAAAACTCCACCAAAAGAATATTTTTCTTTTATCTGAAAAATCTCTCAAAAATATATATTTATTAAACTTGTTTCTCTCATTTTTTTGTAAGAACTGTACTTGGCAACAGTCGGTATGCAGCAACACTGACACACCACAGCTACAGTAAATGTTTTCTTTCCTTTGTACCGCAGCACACAGGTTGTTGCCTATATTTTTCATTTGTATAAAGCTTATGTTGCACTTGCTCCCCACGTCTCATACGAAAGACTAAAACCCACACACATATTCATATATTTTTGCTTACCCTAAAAATATATCTTCCACAAACGTCCCAAAAGACCAAATAGATATGTATATATATAAGACAACAAGACACCCCCTTCACTTAAAGGACGTAAACGGAGTAATTAACGGGAAAAAACCATTAAATCAACCTCTTTAAAGCCAACGTTAATCCGAAAACGACAACATAATTACAAGTTCTTTAAAAAAAATAAAAAAACGTTTATAACAAGAACCGGCAACTGAGCAATGAAAGGAATTATAAAACAGCCTCTTCAACGTTAAAGAAATTAATCTTACAACGTCTAAAAAACATAAAGGTTTATAATCACTTGAAATCCAAAACGGTTTAACTCTTAATTAAAACTCAGACTCTCTCCAACGGAAATGCCATACACTACCAATAAATATCCGGTAATTTAATCAACAAGATATGAGAGAAACCCAACGGTAAATAAATATAATATATTTAAAAAAAATACCAACACATAGTATATGAAAACGCCTGATATGTAAATTGCTAGCCCGAGGACGTTAGATATTTAGAAACCTAATCGCAAACAGAAAACAAAAAAATATAACATACACTACAAAAAACACAGTCTTATTGCTGCAAGGGGGTTTGCCACAATAAACTAGAAAAACTGCAGGATTTGAGCAATACTAGCTGGAAATTATTGCCGCATGTTTGCAAATAAAAAAATGCAATGTAATTAGTTATTTCGGCAAACGTTCAGGTAGTGGAAAATAGTCACTTATTACGGCAAAGTATGTTTTCGCTGATAATAAAATTAATTGTCAGAAATACCTACAACTGATCTTTCCACATCAAAAAAATACTAAATTCCCGCACTGCAATGTTGCCAAAAAAAAAAAATTGAGATGAAATGAGTATAATAATTTAAATTTTGACGATTGAGTGATAGACTCAATTTAAAATTAGAATAAATTGAGTTGATCTGTCTAAATTCCAAATGTGGCTGAATTAATTCAAAGGTGTTAATCGGTCTTCAGTTCTCTTTTTGATACTCTTCACTTTCCACTTTCTTATTTATTGTGGTCGGTTATATGCGATACAGGTGATCTTCCTTTTGCTTGAAATCATACTCGGCTCGTTTAGTTTATTTGCTTCTGTAATTTTTAGTTGTATCTATCTATTTTGTTCTAAAAATATCAACAAATTCTAACTTATTGTTTTCAACGTTTTACAGGTTGTTCTTTAGATTTCTTTGTTTGGTTTCGGTTAAACTCCTGAGTTGTAATCTTTCATCGACGCTTCCTTTCCTCCGTACGTGTGGATCTCTTGAGTTCCATTATTTTTTCCCCTTCTCTGTATTTTGTTTGGTTCTCGAAAAAATGCTGAAAATTAAAAAATTGCATCCTTTTTTTGATTAAAAAAAAAAGCATAAAATATACATTCCGGTCTAATAAAGAAAGAAAGGTTAATAAGTGTAACTAAAGCAAAGATTTACGCCACGTTTGGATAACCAGATGAAATAATATGGGATTAAATAAAAGTTGAATAAAATATTATTAATATATTATTTTTTAATATTATTATTATTTTTTATATTTTTTATTAAAATTTTTAAAAAAATATAATAATTAGATGAGATAAATCATTTCTATATCCAAATTAGTTTCGTTACTAAACCCAAGATCTAAGAAGATAATAAAAATAGCTAGCTAGAACCTTGAAAACTAGAAAATTTATTGAAGCACTACACTCACTTGGAGCCTTTACTGCAAAACGTCACACAAATTCCATATGGGAGGGAAGAGAATGAAGAGAAAGTACCTAACACGCCAAAATATATAAGAAAATACAATACCAACCCCTTGCACTTGGAGCCTAGTGCATTATGAGAGAGGGACAGATCATTCTAGGATGTCCCATTGTAGAGGTCCTCCAAAGAAACCTTGAGGTGATGGACCGCATCCTGATCTCCCCCTCCATGCGGTTTTGCCTTTACTGCTTCCTATACCCGAGGAAGGATTAACAAACATAACCTGTTTAATTCTAACATACCAATCAATACACACATAACTAGTTTGATTTCACATATGAAATTAAATAATGTGAGATGAGTTGAAATAAAAAGTTGAAAGTTAATTAAAATATTATTAGAATATATATATTATTTTTTATTTTGAAATTTGAAAATATTGAACTTTTTATTTTATTTTGTGTGAGAATTTAAAAAAATTATAATAATTATACTAAATGAAATAAGACAAAAAAAAGTGTGAAAGTGAACGAGGTAAACTCAACACACAACAACCAACACAACCATAAATTTTAATAAAACCACTTTCAATACAATCTGTCCAGCCGTTAAAAGCAATCTACAAATGGTTGAGGCATATCGATCAACACAATCTCCCAAGTACATAACTTAAATTCTAAGGCATATCAACATGCTTGCTGCCCATCATGTGATGATCCGTGGCCATCCAACATAAATATACATATTAATTCTATCCGTCTAACACTTGAGTTCAACACAATCCGTTACAAACCAAATAATCAAAGAATAATGTTGTTCATTATCTGAAATTTCATCATCCTCTCGTTATGATGTAGTATTAAATGATTAGAAACCATTTATTATATTTTATTTATAAACTTATTGTCTAATACCATATTATGAGATAATAGAAAATTGATGAAAAATAGATAATAAATAGATTTATTCTTTACAAAAACTTATTTTTCTTTCAATGAGACAAAAGTGCTTCGTATGCCCCACTACTAGTGTGTATATATATAATAAATATATATATTGATTACGTGATTTTTATGTATTCTAGACGTGTAAAATTACCATCCTAAAAATTAAAGGTACGGGATAAACCAAGTAGTTCCATCCTTCCATATTAATTGCGTCTTAAATTTTAGCGGCCTTCTCCTCCCCTAGCTTGTAGCCCAACATGAGTAAAACTATTGTATAGATTAAGATGATTAAGATGGTCCCTCTTTCCTCTCTGGAGAAAAGTAGGGTTTGTTAGTGTCGCTTAGTCTTTCGACTTTGGCTTCGTCTCACACAAGGTTGAGATCTTGTTTCTAGGTTCTTACGAACAACGATGGCAGACGAACTCATGCGTAGATGGGAAAGCCTGCGGTTATTGAACGATGAAACCGCGACGGTGAAGATCAAATCCGAAGGAACCAAAGCTCAAGCTATGAATGGTAAGATATGTATTATTGGAAAAAAAATTATCTGATAAAGGGGTAAATAGTGAGGCATTTAGATCGACAATGTACCAAATCTAGAGGCTCCCAGATTGGGTTAGATTCAAGGACCTGAATGAACAAGTCTTCCTAATTGAATTTCAGCTATCGAAGGACAAGGAAAGGGTCTTGGGAGGACGACCCTGGTTTTTTTATAAGAATATGGTAACCCTCCAAGAAGTAGATGAGATAGAGGCCACAAACTCCATCGCGCCTCAGATACGAGCCTTTTTGAATCCAATGTCACAACGTTCCCTTAAATTCCATGAACGAATAAATAGGTGAGAAGTTTAGGGCATCTTTTGGCCAAGTCATAAGTGTTGATGCGGAATCCGATGGTTTTGAGTGGGGGCATTGTCTATGGATCCAAATGGCAATTGATTTGCACAAACCCCTACTAAGAGGGAAATGGCTCGAATTTGCTGGACAAAAACATTGAATCTCTATGAAATATGAGAGACTCCAAAATTTTTGTTTCCATTGTAGTATCATGTTCCACAAAGGCAAATCATACTCGAGACCAAGATATGAACAACAGACGAATGAAGTTGAACCCCTTCTTTACGGGCCATGGCTGAGGGCTTAGGCAGTGTACTCGTCAAATGGTGATAATAAAAAATATAGGGGGACATCTAAGGAAAATGAAAAGGAGGGCAACACAGATAGTAAGACAGAGGTAGAAAATGTGACAGAGAGCAACATATAGCAGTCATTCGATGAAAGGCCTGAACCACCACTAGATTTGGATAAAGCACACGAGGACCTTCTAAAGGGACCCCTAGAGAGAAGAAAGCCTACATTTGTCTAGGACATCACTAGTAATCCTGTCCTTAATCCTCACGAACACAGTCCAAAAATTTTAATGGATGTAGACCAAGGGCAGGGGAGTGAAACCGGTATCTAGATACCTATGAGTCACGGGTATCAAATGGAAGTACAAGACAAAGAAAAAAAGGTCGTGGAATCTATCCCTAAGAAGGAACAAGTGGATAAACAGTCTGGTAGGTGGAAAAGAAATACAAGAGTTAAGGCTAATACCAACATAGCTCTAAATGAAATTACCAACCGGCATAAACTCACGTGTCTTAAGAGAGCTAGCGGGCAGAGAGACAATGAAGATAACATTAGTACTAAAAAACCAAAGGTTAATGTCTCTAAAATGGTGGAACAAGAGAATATGGCAAGGACTGGTTCCCAACCCTACCGCCATCAATGACCATCCTAATGTGGAATTGTCAAGGGCTTGGGTCCCTTCATGTTTTTCGGATCCTTAGTAAACTCACTAAGAAAAAGCAGTCGCATTTAGTTTTCCTCCTGAAAACTAAGTGCAGTCATAGTAAAATGGAAAGTATTAGAGGTAGACTGAAATTCAACTACTATTTTGCCATTAATAGTATTAGGTCAAGTGGCAGTATTGCCCTATTATGGAAGGATTCATGGCAGGTATCTATCACAAACTATACCCGGTGGCATGTTAACGTAATGATTGAGGAAACTAGAGGTGACACACTGTGGCAATTTACTAGCTTCTATGGTCATCTTGAGTCAGTCAAGAGAAATAGTAGTTGGGAGTTGCTAAAAATGCTAAAATCGAGCTCAATGACCCCATGGCTATGCGCCGGGGACTCGCCGGGGAATATAATGAAATCTTGGACCCCAATGAGAAATGTGGAGGAGGCAAATGCCCATATAGACAAATTAAAAATTTTAGAGGGGCTTTGGAATTCTGTGGTATTTAAGACCTACAACATAAAGGTGCAAGCTTCATTTAGGCTAACAATAGAAGAGGAAGAGGGTTCACCAAGTAAAGAATCGATAGGGCTATGGCTAACAAGGAATGGATGGATCGATTCAGTTATGCTTCATGTGAGGTTTTGGCTGATATCAAGTCGGATCATGCTCCCCTCAACATTAACATCCATACAAATCACCTTACAAGCAAAAAGAGACAGAATATCTTCCAGTATGAAGTGTCGTGGGAAGTTAGAAAGGGTGCAACAAACATAATCAAACAGGCATGGGATCGACATGGGGTGAGGAACAACCTTGGAGGTAATTTGAGAATAAAGTTAGAATTTTGCAAAGAGAATTCACTGCCTAGAAACAAGCATCAACTAGACAAGAATCCCAAAATTATAAGTGAAGCATGGAGAACATCCGGCAGTTACGAGATAAGGGAGAGGGCAACCATATAGAGACAATGCAGTAACTCCAACAAGAAGCAAAAATAAAATTGCTGAGGATGATCTCAAGTGATGACAAAGGACTAAGCAACATTGGCTTAGGAAGGGAACAGAAATACACGGTTTTTCCACAAGCAAGCCACCAAGAGAAAGATGAATAATTCCATCCAGTTCATTACAAATCCACTAGGTCAGAAGGTGTAGGGATATAATGACATTGAGGCAGTGTTCATAGGTTTTTTCTCCTCCCTTTTTACATCTTCTTTACCTACTAGCATACATTCTTGCTTAAAAGATGTAGAACTGAAAATTACCCTTGATATGCTAGAGGTCTTACTCTCCCATTTTTATCAAAAAAAATGAGAGCTTGTCGAGAACGAGGTGACCAAATTTGCTCTAGAGGTGCTGAAAAATGGGGGGTCCCTGTAGGAGGTAAATGACACTTTTGTCGCACTAATCCCGAAAGTAAAGAACCCTAGCCAAGTGATAAAATTCAAACCGATCAGCTTATGTAATGTCCTATATAAAATAGTCTCTAAAACTACTGCAAACAAGCTGAAATCCATACTTCCCTTCCTCATATCAGCTAACCAAAGTGCCTTCGTACCAAGGAGGCTTATTTCAGATAACACTCTTGTGGCGTACAAAGTCCTCCATTCTATGTTCACTCAACTAAAAGGAAGAAAATGGTATATGGCCCTTAAACTGGACATGAGTAAAGCATATAATAAATAATGGCCTTTTGTGGAACCGGTAATGAAAAAACTTGAATTCCCACCTAAGTGGGCTGAGTTAGTCCAAATATGCCTCAACACTGTATCTTACTCCATCCTTGTAAATGGAGAACCCCAAACACAGTTCAAACCAACTCGACGCATTCATCAAGGAAATCCACTATCACCATATATGTTTATTCTCTATGCTGAGATACTCACAAGCTTACTTAATAAAGCAGAGGAAAATGGAGAAATCTCGTGTGTCCCAATGGGGAGAGGATCAACCTGTGTCAGTCACCTCTTTTTTTTGGACAATAGCCATTTGTTCTGTAAAGCCTCCATAGACAAAGTCACCAAAATTTAGGAAATCCTCAAGATGTATGAGCAAGCATCCAGGTAGTTGTTAAATAAGGAGAAATCATCCATGTTCTTTAGTAAAAACATCAAGCTCGAGACCCAACAAATACTCCTCAACATTGTTGGTTTTAAAGCGACTGCATATATGAAAATATATCTTGGACTACCCGTTGTGCTAGGGAGGGGCAAGGTGGCGGCCTGTCACTCCCCCATTGATAGGACTTGGGCTAGGGTGTCTAGCTGGAACTCAAAACAGCTTTCAGTGGCAGAAAATAAATCCTTCTCAAAGTTGTCCTCCAGGCAATCCCCACGTACTCAATGAGTATGTTCTTACTTTCCCAATCCATCACAAACAAACTAAACCAACTCCTTAAAAACTTTGGTGGGGGTATAATAGAGAATTGATTCCCTAGGACCAAATCAGCTCATCAAAGGATCTAGGTGGATTCGGCTTTAGAGATTTTAAAGTGTTTAATCTAGCAATTCTAGCCAAACAGGGATGGAGAATACTCCAGGACCCTTCCTCTCTTGCTGCAAAAATCCTAAAGCAAAAATATTTTCCTAATAATGTCCTGCTTGATTCAAAACCTAGGTCCGGGCCCTTCTTTTGCTTGGAGGAGTATCCATAATGGACTGACTTTACTAAAATCTGGTCTAATATGGAGGGTAGGAGATGTTAAGAGTATAAATTTATGGTCTGAAATATGGGTTCCTGCCTTACCCCATCATAGGATTAATTCTACCCGATATGAGGAAGTTTGGTGCAAAAATGTAGTAGATTTGATTGACCCCGTTACTAGATGATCGGATCAAAGACTGCTACAATAAATGTTTGATGAGAGTGAAAGAAAAGCTATTAATATGATTCCATTGAGCTACGGGAAAAGGGAGGACAAACATGCTTGGAAACTCAATCCTAATGGGCAATACGATGTGATGAGCGGTTATTTTCACCTAAAAGATATTGAAAGTGAACTTGAGGGAAAGCCTCCAGCTAAGAGAAGCAACACTTAGGTTTGGAAGGGCATGCGGTTAAATCTTTCATATGGATAGCTTGTAACAATTCTCTCCCCACCATGCCCAACTTTAAAAAAAGGAAAGAAGTGGAAGATGATGCTTGCCCCATTTGTAAAACAAAATGTGAAACTACTGGTCATGTTTTGTGGAGCTATGAAGCCGCTAGAGATGCATGGAATTTTTGCTGTATTAAAGTCCAAAAATTAGCTGTGTATAGTGATGAATTTATTCACGTATGGGCAGGTTTAGCACAAAAACTCAAACAACAGAAGCTTGAAGAAGTAGCGATGGTGGCTAGAGCTTTATGGACAAGAAGAAATGTTATCATCCACAACAAGATTTCCACCCCCCTAATGACCCAGCGCGAAAAGCAAAAGATGACCATAAAGCATTCAGGGAAGCAAATATATCCCTCACTCCATCCTCATAGATTATTCTGAGAAACCTCCCTTGGAAACCCCCTACCGGATCATGGTACAAAACTAATTGGGATGCGGCTATTTGTAAGGAAAAAACAAGATGGGTGTCGAGGTAATCATCCAGGACAATCTAGGCCAGGTCACCAGAGTTCTAGGGGCAAACAAAGTATATCCAGGAGGGGTTTTTTAAGCTAAGGCAATCAGGCTACTATTGGCAGCCACTTTTTGCAAAGAATTAAGGCTACAACAAGTCATTTTCGAAGGAGAGGCCAAGACGGTTGTTGATCAATTGCAGAAACATAAGGCAACATAGAGTCTAGGAGGTTGTTTAATTGAAGATGTCAAATAATCATTAGTAGGTCACTGCACTTGAGAAACTTCACATGTTTTTCACGAGGCAAATCAAGCGACACACACTTGCTACGTTTGCTCTTTCTATTTCAGAGGATTTGTTTGATATTGAAGAATGTCGTATGTATATTCTTTCCCTTGTAAACTCTGAACTTTCTTAATAGTTTTTAGTGAAATTAGTAACCATTTCAAAAAAAAAAAAAAGATGATTAAGATAAAGTAGGGCTTAACTTTGGAATGGTATTCATAAGTTAAAAAAAAAAAAAGACATATTAGCTAAACTTTACTTAACAATTTAGCTAAATTAATACTAATGCTCTAATAATCCTAGTTAGTTAAGGTACTTGGCCAATTGTTATAAACCATAGTTAAGGTACTTAGCATCCATTTAGAGGATGCTTCCTCATGCTCGAAACCATCATATGCTATACTATAATATGAAATTAACTTGTTATCTACAAAATGTTAAAAAAAACCATCTAAGAAATCATGTGTTATATTAACTCATAGAATAGGGCGTTTTTTATTTGAATAATGTTATACATACTCATAAGATACCTGAATTCTACGCGCTATTTTAAAAAAATATATAGAATATTGCACGTACTATAAAAAACAAATATGACCTCAATTTTTACTTAACTATGTTTCAATTACTTAACTATGCAACAAGAGTTTCTCATCTTAAAAATAACGAGAGAGTGGATGGTATTTTAAAAATAGAAATAATTTGCAAACGTTCTCAACAGATAAATATCATATAAGCCGGCCTTCATTAAAAAAAAATTATATAAAACTTACCTAATTTAAAATTTATACGTAACATTATTTGTTAAAAAATTATACATAAATTTTCATTTATTTTTAATTAAAAAATAAGACTAATCGAAGTCTCAGATAAAAAATTGCTAAAAATTAAAGGTATCGGATAAAAGCACTCTTATTAGATTAGCTAAATCCTATGATAATTTAGTCATTAAAATTTAAAAGAATCACACATTAAATTGTCTAAAAGTCATCAATTTTGATCTTAACGAACAGTAATGCTAAATAAAATTTCAAATTTGGCAGCCTCAAATCAATTACCAAACTCTTATTTTATCAGTTTATCTCTTTCCTTCCTTATCACTTAGAATATAATTACTAATTAATTTTTTATTAATTTTCACTCCCTTGCCAAATTTTTATTAGTAATTTAATTTAAATAGAATATGATTACTAATTAATTTTCTTAGATCATAATCTAATTAAAATATGATTATTATTTAATATATAATAGATAGAATGGTAAAATATGATAAAATAAAATAAACTAATAATTACATATAATTAAATATTTTTTAATTATTAATTACTTATTACTATATATCTTTTATGAATAGACAATTCAATATAAAAATTTGATGTGAATAGTCAAAGTCAAATTATTATTGTTATTATACTATCTTATATTATATAATAAAAAATAATTTTTTATAATAAAAAAATAGTTATTATAATATAGAAATTTATGTAAATAAAATAATCAGAAATCAAATATTCTTCATTATAATTAAAACTGTCTTTTAACTTTGAACAATTTCGCCCCGTTTGTATTCGAAGATGAGACAAACTCGTCTCAACTCATCTCAAACTCATCATTATATATTTTCATGTTTTTATATAAATTACAAATTTCAATACAGGTTTTTCAAATTTCAATATAGTTTTTTCAATTTTTAAGTCAACTTTTTCGAATTCTAAAATAATAATAATATTAAATAATAAATCAAATTCAATTCATCTCAACTCATTTATTTCATCTCCGAATTCAAATGAAACTTAGGCCCGGTTTATTTTACAAACTGGATTTTACTATTTACAACTCATTTCATATTTTCAATTCATCTCAATCACTCATTTTAAATTTTAATTCATCTCAACTACTTATTTTATTACTATACAGAACTCATTTCATCTCATCTCAAAATCCAAGCGGGCGACCCCGGATGAAAATGATCTAAACGAAGTAGTTACATTCTTCCGCATTAATTGCGTCTTAAATTTTAGCGGCCTTCTCCTCCCCTATCTTGTAGCCCAATAGTAGAACTAATTACGGTTGATTTCGTAGACAACCCTATAAAATGAGATTCAGGAGTTTCAGAGATACGCAAACGCAGAGCCAGAGATCAAGAGAGAAAAAAGAAAGAGACCTGAAACTCAGGTGCCTGACCATTTTCTGATTAAAAAGAAAAACGGAAAAAATGGTGCTGGAGAGAGTGCAAGATGTTGCATCTTTGTCAAAGGAAAGCATACCGGAAGAGTACATAAGGCCGGAGAATGAGCGACCCGGGATCACGACCGTCCAAGGGCAGGTCCTTGAGGTCCCAACCATTGACGTCGGAGACAACCAAGACGAGGAAAAGCTGCTCCGGTCTATAGTGGAGGCAAGCCAAAAGTGGGGAATGTTCCAAATCGTGAACCATGAAATACCTGCACAAGTGTTAACAAAGTTGCAGGCTGTTGGGAAGGAATTCTTTGAGCTGCCACAGGAGGAAAAAGAGGTTTATGCAAAGGCTCCAGGGTCTAAGTCCGTCGAAGGTTATGGAACAATGCTTCAGAGAGAATTGGGAGGCAAGAAGGGTTGGGTTGACCATTTGTTCCATAAAATATGGCCGCCTTCTGATATTAACTACCACTTCTGGCCTAAGAACCCTCCTTCTTACAGGTTTCAAAACGTGTTTTTTTTCACTTCAATATTCTTAAATTCCTTTTCGTGTCATTTTTTTTTTTTTTGGACGTACACCTTATCATGAACTAATCAATTCCTTTGCATTAAAAAGGGGAAAAAAAACATCTTCTATACAAGTTGAAGGTGAAAATCATGATCATGAATATTAAGATGAGGCATATATATGTCCGTGTATGTTGTTTAATTGAGAGTAATGTCAAGGAAAAACACCATTTGAGTTTGAAGATTGATGATGGAATCTATCCAACTTGCCCAAGTTTCTAAAGCCAATCTGTACGCCGTACTGGTCACATCATATTCTTTAACATGATTTGGAGACACAAATCTGACATCATAAAACCAAGACTCAAAAGTTTAGTTTACTCCTCAGAATTCCCTGAAATATAAGCAGTACTGGGTGTTTGCATGTCTCATAATCCTGAATTTGGACCATTCCCCTTCTCTTTTAAACGCATGAGCGGTCAAAATAATGTGGCATAATAATATTATTCTAATTCTATTTCTCCCTCTTCAATTTTTTCTTAGTCTGCCAAAGAGAGTTACTAGACAAGAAATGCCACTTCTCTCTCATTTTGACAACCTTGATCATATCCCTTGATTCCAAATCGGTGATCTACAAGTTTTGTGCACTTAAATTTTTGCAGAATACATACAACGAACCCAATCTTCATGAAACATACAGAAACTTTGAGAAAATAAACAGTATTGTTATGCTTAACTGCATTCTACCTATCTATAATGCAAGAAAATGATATATGGAAACCCAAACTGGTTTTGATTAGAAAATATAGAATCCAGAACTCACGTTGCATTGATCAGAGGCTTGTACGTAAAATAAATGCACATAGTATTTTTGTATTTTGTTAAAGGTATAGAGTTATAATTATGATATGTAAAATTGGGTACAGGGAGACAAATGAGAAATATGCAAAGTACCTACATGAGGTGGTGGAGAAGCTATTCAAGAGCCTGTCATTGGGTTTAGGGCTTGAAGGGCATGAGCTGAAGGAGGCCGCCGGCGGGGATGAGTTGGCGTACCTTCTGAAGATAAACTATTACCCGCCATGTCCGCGGCCGGATCTGGCTCTTGGGGTAGTGGCCCACACTGATATGTCCTTCTTCACCATACTTGTGCCCAATGAGGTCCAAGGCCTCCAAGCTTTCAAGGATGGCCATTGGTACGATGTCAAGTACATCCCCAATGCCCTTGTTATCCACATTGGCGACCAAATTGAGGTATTCTTTCATTCATCATCAATTTCATTTGCAAATAAATTAAATTATTTAATGATGAGTGAGATAATCATCATTTGCATGCATTTATAAAAATTTATCATAAAAATTATTTATTCTATATTTTATTAAGAAAAATTATATACATCATATCACCAATTTTGCACTTTCATCTTATTATATAAAATATGAGATATTTATCACTATTGAATACTTTTTTATTGGATGATTCTTTATTATATAATAATAATTAATATCTCATGACATTTTACATAGTAGAATGAAAATCAGAGGGTGATATCGCCAATGAAATTGATCTTTTATTAATGCTTTGATTGATCGCTGATTTGCGGCATGAGTTTTTATTGATCATAAGGAGATAAAAATCAACATTCTATTAAAATAAATAAACAAATTAGATTATCAAATTAAAAAAATAAAGTAATAAAAAATAAAAACTTGAAAGTAAACATGAGAAAAAAAATTAACTTAAATAGGGCGAAAGAGTGCCCAATAAGAATATATGTTTCGGAGCATTTTGTGGTTTTTTAAGTTTTCGCTAATTTCGTTGACTAATTTTACACCGCGAACATATATATTAAGGTTGTCTCCATTTTATCTGTGATGTATCTGCAAGTTTTAATTAGTTCTCATCCATTTGGATTATATAATAGTTTATATATATTAAGAAACAAAGATTAAATCATATTTCAATTTTCAATCAATATTGAAGAAAATTTATATAATATATTAAAACATTTATGAAAAAGAACAAAGTAGTATCTTGTGTTTTGATTTATCCCTTGCTTTTTTAAACTTTAAGTTATCTTATTAATTGAATGTGAAATAAGAAATGAAATGGCCGGAAATAAAATAAAAGAGAGAGAAAATGATTAGATCATAATTGTTTATGTGGGGGTATATGTCTAAAGAAATGACAAAAAAAAAAGGGAATTTGAGGAAGTAAAAAAAAAAAATATCAAGACTAATTAATTAAGAGTATTGGCTGGCTGCTTATTCATCAATTCCATTATTGATAGTTTAATTAATTAAACACCGTTAACAAAGCCCTATGAGATAAGGACCCGTTTGGTTACTAAACTCATTCAAGTTCAATTTAGTCTAGTCTAATTTTCAGTTGAGTTTAATATTTAAATACTCAACTCTTAAATTATGAAACTCATTTTAACTCAAAATCTCTTTATACGTGAAGCCTACAAATTTTTTCAATTCAACATATTAGAGGATCATAATTTTTTTCAACTTTTCATAAATATATCTAAATTTATTTTAACATCCAAATATATTTAAATTTATTTTAGGTGGACCTCATAAAACTCACTCTAGCATCTCAATTCACTACTATTCATAAAAAAAACTCAATTCAACTAACTCAATTTAACATATATCCAAACGCAACCTTAAATTAACATAACTAGCTATCTAGTTCAACCAACCCGTCCTTAGTTTTCCTTTGCATTAGGGAATTATGATCATAAGTAGATTTCTTAAATGCTATTCAAGTTTGATACATGCATCAAAAGGCTGGTTTGGAAATAGATGTAATCTTAGTATTCTCATCTCATTACATTTTTATCCAATCTATTCCTAATTATTGCAACTTTTTTTAAAATAATCAACTTTTCCAAACTTTCAAAAAGAATTAAAAAGCAATTCATTTTCAAATTTCCAAACAAAAATAAAATTAGAAAGTTATCTTCTAACAATATTTTAATTTTATAATATTTTTTATTCAACTTTTCTCTCTTCTTTTCTAAAATATAAAAAATCATCAACTCAAACTATCTTACTCTTATTCACACACTATATTACTACTTATTACAAAATTTTCATCTCATCTCACTATTTGAATGAACTCTTAAGTTCCACATATACTAATCTTATTTGAAAATATGAATTATTCTAAGGGCTCAAAATAAGAAGACCCTAATATTGCACTTAGAAAACACTTTACCCCAAACTCAACTAGCTACTAATTATTAAGTAGTTTTGAAATACGAGTTTATGCTACGTACTCTTATCAATCTATCATAAAATTATGGCATATTATTAAAAAAATAAAGTTTATATAACTAATAATAATCGTGATAAGATATTATTTTGTGATAAGATGAGAAGATCATATCAACCATATTACTTATGAAATATCTAATAGATTTTCTAAATTAGAGATAATTTTGTGGTGGCAGATATTGAGCAATGGGAAATACAAGAGTGTGCTGCACAGAACTACAGTTGATAAAGAGAAAACAAGAATGTCGTGGCCCGTATTCTTGGAACCTCCGTCGGAGTTTAAGGTAGGGCCTCACCCCAAGCTCCTGAACGAAGACAATCCTCCTAAATACAAGACCAAGAAATACTGTGATTACGTTTACTGTAAGCTTAACAAGCTTCCCCAGTAGGAGTTTGCATGTGTGGTGTCTATCTACATATATATATATATATATATATATATTAATATTCCACTAAGGAATTAGTAGAATATATAATATCAAGACTTTTCTAGTATTAATTCAGAAATGCTATAATATTAAACATCTTTTTGCTATTATTCTATCATCATTCTCTAAGGATTATAAAGTTATTTATCATTAATTATTTATTGTTCAACTTTATAGATTTATAGTAATTTCTATCGTCTCTGCAATAATTGACTTGGGATTTGGTTTCTGTCGACGTTTCGTTTTTATTCTAAACGTTTTTAATTATTTCAAGTTATACGTACGCCAATTGTCGCCATGCGCGCAAACCATGCATTGATCTGCATATACGTACGAATTAAAATATCCACCACAAAGGAAAATAATACTTTTCGCAATACCCTGTTCTCCGGGGAAAGCTCGTTCGTATGGGCCAACGTTAAAATCCAATTAAATCTTAGGCGTGACCAAAAGAGAGTAGTATATAATTGTAAGTACCGGGTTTTAATCAGGGCAATATTATTAATGGGGGATGTCCTTAATTTAGCATCGTACCAATTGATAGGCGTCCTAAAAAAAGCCTTAATTAATTCTAATGTTAGGTACGTGCTCGATTAGATCACGTAAAAATATATTAATGCACATGAGTCCACATAATAATTCCAATAAGATTTAGGGCTCATTTAGATAATAAAATAAGATGAGATAATTTTATATAAAAATTGAATAAAATATTATTAAAATATGAATTTTTAGTATGTTATTATTGATTCGAGTCTTGAAAATTTTGAATTAGAATTTAAAAAAATTCAATTGTTTATTTATGTATTTAATTTGAAAAAGTTGTAATGCTAATTAAGATTATTACGAAATAAAATAAAATAAGTTGAGATAATTTTTTAATACAAATGGATCCTAGTTTTTATGATCATAATTTTCTATAATATTTTATTTAAATACTTTCTACAATTTTATTGAGGAATAAAGATAGCATGCGGATCTCACTATATATAAGATAAATTATTTATAGAGTGCACAAATGCTACTTACTTATTTTTAAAAAATAAATAAAAATAAATCTCATATAAAATAATAACTTTTTAATAATAAATTCCATATTTTTTCAAAAAAGATATATGACACCTCACACTTGCATAATTCATAATTATAGCTAATATTGCTCTATATTTAATAATGTTGATGTTAACTGGAGAGTCATGACTTCAATATCCCAATGGCACTTTGTAAAAATCCTTTCTAATAGGCTCCATAAGGTAGAAAGATGAAGGTACACCATATACTAATTAATTACCATGGAATTATGCCGCCCCCAACAAGATACAGTGAGCTTCTATGTTTTAAGCCTCTTTCTGAAATTGTATTAAATATTTAGTACAGCCCCCAGGCCAGGTGTCTGGTAAGTACGTATCTCATTTATTGGTATAATGCAATATTAACTGGGAAAATAATTATTAATATTTAATATTGTTAAGCCGCCGGCCTATAAAAAAAAATATTATTCATTAATGACTAGATGATTCGATCCTCAGCCAAACTAATTCACCATTTCGCAACATCTGGTCATCGTGTTAACTTTAGGTCTGATTTGATTTTAGAGATAAAGATGAATAAAGATGTGATAAAAATTAAAAAAATAATAATAATATATTTTTTTAATATTAGTTTTATTTAAAATTTAAAAAAAACATATTGTAAAATTTAAAAAAATTAAATTTTTTATTTTATTTTCTATAAAAATTTTAAAATATATAATAATAAATTTAAAATTATTAAAATGATTTCCAAAAACAAACTAGGCGGCCTTAATGGTCCTTCCCATAGCCATAAATAAATTAATAAATAAAACTTAGAAAAGTAAAAGATCAGTTGAAAGAGGATCAAGCCACCAACTTTTTATGATATTTACCACTTTTTTTAATAAGTCATGTCGAGAAATGATTCTTAGATTTCTTCAACAAGAATCTGAAGACGCCAAATAACACTATACTCGCCTCTATTTTTTGTCTTGTGCGGAGATTTTACTATTTTGTATGATGGTTATTTTATTCACTTTCGTGCGAACAATTTATTTATATTTTTGTAAGATGGCATCCTTTGATAAAATATGGATAAAAAGCCACCAACTCTTTAAAAAAAATTAAAAATTAAAAATTAAAAAAAATAGAATTAGTTGCCACAATCGCCTATCGGTGACTTTTGTCTGGATAAACATTTCCCATCACCAAAAGAGGTCGCCATACAACCAAAGCCTATAAAAGTAATTTCCATTGGGATTTTGTAAATTACAAAATAGATTAATGCTACACAGATAAAAAAAAAATTAAATATAAATTAAAAAATATATTATTTTTGAAGAGAATGTGTAAAATATGTAGGTTTCTGTTTAAAATTTTTCTACAAAATAACACATATATCTAGGGCTGCAAACGAACAGAGCTGCTCGTGAACAATTTGAGCTCGACTCGTATAAACTCGATTCGAACTCGATTCGTTTAATAAATGAGTTGTTTGTGAGCATTAATATTGGTTCGAATATTAAACGAGTTAAACTCGTATAATCTCGACTCGACTCGTATAAACTCGGTTTGTGTTCGTGAACAAGATTCGTATAAACTCGATTCTACTCGTTTTGAGCTCGTAATAATACTCGTAATATTTCTATATACATATATATAATCTTGCATATATTCTTACATATATTTTTTTATTATATATATTTTCTGTGTTATATATATTATTTTTGATATTTTGTATAAATAATATATTTTGTTACTTCAGTTCTTAAGAGTAAGAAACTCGAATAATTACTCGACTAAGTTCGGCTCGTTCGTTAGAGAGTAAAAATAAAGATCGATAAATAACTCGATTCGACTCGAGCTCGTCTTTGATCGGCTCGAATTCGACTCGACTCGGCAAACTCTCAGCTCGATTCGAACTCGAACTCGAATTATTTTAATCCAGCTCGACTCGACTCGACTCGAACTCGTTTTTGATCGGATCGTTTGTAGCCCTACATATATCATATGTAATTTCTATATATATGAAAAAGTCTATACAGCCTAATTTACACCGCATAAGAAGATTTGACCACTTTTTTGTCTTTTTCTTATTATAATAGGGTCCACACATTTATTTTTCAGTTCTCCTGTTTGCATCCTCCCTTTCCCAGAACAAACCCCGCCTTGACCAACCCCCCGCCGGCCCGCCCCCTTTTTTTTCCAGGACCACCCCCAACACCTCCACAAGCAATGTATATATCACCTAATTTTCTCTAAATTTTGTAGGAAAGAAAATTATATGCGCGCATCTTGCGTACTCAGCCGGCACTTATTATACTAGAACTTAATGTTAGGATGCCGACAGAAGTCAGGGACTCACTGCGGCATTAGGAAAGGACAGCTGGCCGAATCCTAGATCTAAAGGAATTAGTCTTGCTTGAATTTGAAAATATGATAAATTAAAATGAATTTAATTTATTTTTTAATATTATTATTATTTTGATATGTGAAAAATGTATACTGAAATTTTTAATACTATTAGGGCTGTAAAAAGAAAATAAAGAAACGAGGCAAAAATTCAACTAATGCCACCCCCTCATATTTCAATTTCATTTAACTTCATTAATTAAGAAAGGGGCCCAAAAGAAATTTTTTACGCGTTTAGTGATTTTTTTTTTCTCGTTTTCATTAATTTTCAAGCTCTTTTTTTTTTTTTTTTTTGGAATAGATTACTTTTCAAGCATTAGGGATGCTTCAAAGCTGTGACTAATAATTAGTGATTTCATTAGCTAACCTAGCACCTTGAGCATATTGCCTTCTTCATCCAATTTAGGATGCATCAAGTTTTAAGCTGATCATCTCCCTCAGTTTTGAGGTTTGTGCGTCTACTTACATTTTAATTCTCATCCATTTGGATTATCATTCTATAATAACTTATATTTCAAAGTAAAAGAAGCATATTTCATATTTCAATAAATTAAATGAAACCAAACTAAGCAATATTAAAATAAATTATGAAACAACGAGAATAATATATATATATATATATACCGTATCTTTATATATGTGTGTATATATATACATATATATATATCTTTGATCCTTTTGAACCTCGAATTTTCTTGTTAATTACATGTGAAAAAGAAATAAAACGGAAATAGAGATAATGAAATTCACAAGTATTTGTGTTGAGGAGATGAAAATCATATTTTTCTGGGTGAGTATTCACTACAATAAAATATATATACATACATATATATATATATATTCGTGACGGATTATTTGTAATAAAAATTATTATCTATGGCTAAAACAGACCCATTTTAATAAAGAATAATTATTTTGACAAGAAATAATTAATTATAAATAAATAATTTTTTTGTAATGATTTTATTTCAATAACATAACTTTTATAATATGGAGTAGAGAATATCTATAGATCCCTTGAATTAACAAACAAAAAAAAATAGTGAACTATCTGAACCAATTCTCAAGAGATGAAAATACGATTTAAAATGTTCCCCACTGGGAGTTTTATAGTTGAAAGAACTAAAAAAATCTCTATAATATGGTTTACAAAAATTAAAATTAAGATTTTAAATACACCACTATAGCCCATAGGTAATGCTTCTTTAATTAGAATAGGGTTAGTTATTGAATGACTTCTTAGCTTTTGATTATGTCACTGCTCTACCATAATAGGGTAATTAGTTATAATTTCGTTTCAGTGAAACCATCTAACCGCTGTTTTTCAACTTTTAAGATGGTTGCACTAACGACAAAATAGGCCATTCGAACATGTTATTCAATTAGAGATGGGTGCGACGAAAGGATAACATACTATTGTCATCTTATAATATTAATTAATTACTTAATATCCAAACATAATTATTTAATTATTTTGTAAATAAAAAAAATATTTTTTTTGATATTTTACAAAATAATTTGATTTTATGAAAATATTTTCATCTTATGATATTATTATGAAATATATTATAAAAAATAAAACTTGGATAAGTAATTTATAAATTACTATTACTTATTTATAAATATATTTTTAAATGAAACGACATTATTATAAATACTATGCAATAATGTAGGGCCCACATCTATCTTATCTCCAAAAATTAAAACTAATAAATCTACCTTCCAATTTACTATCCAATAATGAGATTATTTAACTCATCCAATCCAAACATTCAATTTCACTCCAAAAATTATTATTATAATTTATTTAATTCATCTCATTTTATCTTACTATCCAACCAAGCCCTTAAATGTTTTTAATTTCTCAATTTCATAAATGCAGAGGTAAGGGAAAGAAAGCGCCAAAGTCATCTACTGACTTGAACTAGAAACAAATTTCTACATATACAAAATTAGTCATGTTAGAATCTTCATTAGCAAAAAATTATTAAAATAAAAACGAATTTTGGAATTAAATTCATTGTGATTGTACGATCATTTTTATTTTCTTTTTTCTTTTTTTTTCTATGGGCATTTCTCATTATAATTTTTTTTTTCCTAAGCAAGCAAATTGCATTAAAGATTTAAAAAAAAATTATCCATGTTGGAAAAGGTGGGGCTCTCCGGCAAAATATTCCAAAACAACAATGATAATGGGTTATAATACTACTTTCTTGGTCTCTACCCAAACCCTATAAAGATGGTATCATTTTAAAAAGGTATTGAATGTAAGCCATCTCTGAAGGCGGTGCAAGCAAATGCACTGTTGTTAAATATCTTGAAATATCTATTGGAAAAATCTCAACTCCCTTTAACCCATTTAGAAAAAGCAAAAATTCGAATAAACCGACATCAAAAAAGTAGATCTGTGGCAGAAATAGACAATCCGGGCACCAAAAGAGGTATGTGAGGGCCACAAGTTGGTGGAATGAAGGAGCGGATGAGCCAATCTAAAGGATCGGAGGGTGTGGAATATGATGATTTAGCACGTGTAGCCAATAGGACATTCGAAGTGCGATGGCGCATAAAGACCATGTGCAGAAACAAACAATGCGTGAAAGCCACGCGTTGACCAAATAGCATAGTTCCACATCATACCAGCAGATTGGCGATAGGAGAGCTTCATGGAGGAGCTCGTGACGTTGTTTTAAGTCCAAAAAGGAGCAGAGTGGAGAAAATCCAAACCGGTGGAGAAAAAGACTACACAAAAAATAATACACAAAAAAAATTAAAAGCGAGAACGAAAAGTTGAGAGAAAAGTGGAGCTGAGACTCACACATTCCTCTCCGATAAAAAAACTGTCTGAAGATTTCTTGATGGAGGCAAGAGTTTCTCACTCTAGAAAGAACAGAACGCATCCGTGCTTTGTAAATCTCGTGAAGGTCGTGCATTTCTCTTTATTTGGTAGCTACTAAAACCATCATTTCTCATTTTGGGTATTTATTACAATGAATCTTTCTGTTTAAGGACTTTTTTAAATTTGCAAGAAAACTTTCATAGAGATTCGAACAGGGCAATTTACAAACTGGATCATCTCGACCGCTCCACCATTTCCAGCCCTATCTTAGACTCTCAAGTCTTTTGTCCAAATAGATGTGCAAAGGCGTGCCAGAAAAGACTAATCATAACATTGCTATCCATAGCCCTTTGTCCAAACGGGTACAGAGTATATCAATGTCCCCAAGCTGAATGACAAGCAAATCGTAATGGCCGCATATGCATATGCCCTCCAAGGCTGCTTGCTTTCTCTCATTGCATTGAACTCGGCAATAAAGGTAGACACAGTACTCAGACATCCCAAGAATCCAAGTTGTATCCCCATTACTACAGTATCAAAAGTTCGGCTACTTGCCTGCACTAGATATAAATCAAGATTTTAAAACACTTTCAGACATGTTAATTGGACATGATTTGAGAAAATATTCCTGCTGTCATGTCTAAATGCTCGACATTTTGAAGGTTTCTGCATGTGAATGAGTGTTTTGTTCCAGATTGCCAAGAAGCTTACCGCTTTCTTCCCGGTGGCAAGTGCTGCCATGATACAAGCTGCAGAAACATTGGCAATTAGAGTTCCAAATGGCACCCATTTCAGCAACCCCGCCCTTCCTAATCCACGGCCGTTGAGACGGGCTAGGAACCACCTGATCCACACACCAGGAGGTCCAACAATGCAAGCCAACCACAATTGAGCGCCACTGCTGCCACTGCTAAACTCCTCCCTAAAAAAGGCTCCACTTAAACCCCATAACAAGGCTAGCATTAAAATCAGCACTAACATGACCGCCAAGTGACGCCTGTAGCTGTTCACTCTCCAGTTGCTGCTACAGCTATGGGTGTCATTTCCTGAACTTCCATTTTGCCTTGTTACAAGCCATCTGAAACCTTTGGCTGTCTCCACCCCAAAAATAATGGAGTAGGCCGCAAGAAACAACCCTGCAAATAATCACAGGATTATGAACAATCATCCTACTTTTTAAGTTCATAGAACCAGAATGGAGACTGATCGTTGTTGGGTTTGAATAGACCCAAGTAGGGGACCTGCCTCAATTGAAATTCAAAACTACATACCGCTATTATAACATTGTTCTTACAGTGCAGTTTTTACCTACAAGAAAACCAAGCACAACGAATACCCAATGGCCATCAACACTAAGATCAAGCATTTCCTGATTCCAACCGCTGAAAGTTGTCAGACTTCCCAAGTAACCAGTCGTCAATCCGATGGCTAGATAGTCTGACACGCTGCATATGTCTGCTTTGAAAATGACACCCCACCATCCCATCAAGAATGAACCAACCTAGACAAATGCAAAAAAAAAAAAAAAAAAAATTGTTTTGAATGAGAATGTCTTCTGATCAAGTCTTTCAGATTTGAACGCAAAAATAATATGGGGGGACTCAAGTCTTAAGGAGCTGCTACAAAATTATATCCTTTATCAAGGCAAAGCATGAATTTGAAGTTCTCATTTCTAAATCCTTCCCCTCCTGCCATCTGACAGACCCCAATAGCGTTGCTGGGATAGTTGCCGTTGGGATACAAAATAAGTATTTTTTAAGGACTAGGTAAAACTAACTTTGTTTAAACTCTCATAATTTCTCACCCAGTACTATAATTTGATTATGGAGTGGGCCAAATACAAAAGTCACTCCTCTAGAAGATGTTTAACCGTAATGGGTGAGAAAGTACCTCCTCAAACTTGCATCTAATAGTTTGTGATTTCCTAGGATTCTTTTCTCGGTAACTCAATTTTTAGTCAATAAAATAACATTGAACTTTTCTCTGGTGCATCCATAAGATGTGCCTTCTGTGTGCATGCATGGGTCTGAGAGAGAGACAGAGGGTGAGAGAGAGAGAGACCATGTTAGATGGAAGGTCAAGGTACACAATGTTTTTGTCACTTGTCAAGCCAATAACTCCAGGGCCAAATAACTTTTGCAGTAAATATCTTGTCAAAACCTGCAGAATGCATCATGTTCATATCAGAATCTTGTTGATTATGTTTACTTACTGGAAATCTACAATTAATGAAACGTAAAAGTGGCATTTCTGTCTGGTTCAGAGTATACAGAAATTCCAAGCAGCCCCAAGTAAAGAAAACTAAAATTTACAATGTACGATAATTTTATTCATCACAAAACAGAGCTAGTAGTCCAAACTCTTAAACTTCAATTTGAACCTCACAAACTGTCTAACAAAATTAATATCTTCTTACAACTGAAGTAAAGAATTCTTTATAATGAAGAAAACTATTTAATTGCTTCCGTGAGATTAGGCTGCTCAGAACTTTAATCCTCCGGTCTTCATCTGGTTGCATCAGACTTCAATAATTAACATTATTTTTTACAATCATATTTTAAGGGGACAACTTGTTGAGGGATATTGAAACATTAGGTTTGAAGAAGTTAGTTTCTTAATATATGTCATCAGGGCAACAGAACCAAGCATCCATATCAAAATTACTCTAGTAAGAGTACAAAACAATAGACTTGAAAATAGAAACAAACACAAGGGCTAAAGAGGAAATTCTACATTGCTTAAAAATGAGATTGTCCTGACTTTATATAGGCATTCTCTTCCCTTCCTAATAAGGCCTTTAGAGAAGAGTGCATGGACTTCTTTAAGGGCATCATAACTCCAAAGCATATTGCATAAATCAAAAACCAAAACTAAAACGAGTATGTGCATACAAATATGTACCATCAATCGAAAAGTAAAAGGAAATTCTCATTTCTGATAGATAAGTAGTGGCATATTACCCCAAGAATCCCAAAAAAAGCTAAATGAATGAGACATAAAATATAATCCAACAGCTTTGGCAACTCTTTCTTATCGTCCTGCATATAGATAAATGAAACAGGAATGTTGCTTGCTTGATCAGATCCTGGGAAAATAAACGTGTATAAAGAATTAGTTAATAAAAAAAATCACAAATTGTTTAATGAAGGCTCACTAGCGTTTTGTCTTTGGAGCACACTATTGCATCCGTGGAAAGGGGAGAGATGATGTCCTCTGGTAATGGCGAAACTGGGGTGATTGTATTCAAGGAAATGGGATCACGAGCCAAATAACCAAAAGGATCTAACAGAGTATCGCCAGAAGTGGAAGGTCCATTCTGTAATGCATGATCAACAGAAAAACTGAGGCTGCTGCTCTGATCACTGTGCCTGTTGCTGTGAAGAGCCCGATCCCCAATATCTCCCGCCTTCGAAACACTTTCACTTTCATTGTCATCGTCATCTATGTTAGCATGTACAGCTGATGAAAAACTTATAGAACGCCTTCTTAACGAAGAACTGGCACTGCTTGCACGACTATATGACTCACTTCTTCTGTGTTCAAAGTCAGTAGTCCCATGATTCATGACTCTACCACCAGAACCACAAAGATTGATTCCTCCTCAAATAAATTTGAATGCCACTGCAACAAATTTGGATGCTGATTCAAAGATCAAAATTATTTGAAAGTTAACAATAATCCAGCTGCTACCGACATATTAAAACATCATTACTGCTAATTCCTGTAAGCAGTTCACAACTACAGTATGTGCACATACAAAAAAGTGATGCGACCAATTTGGATCCTTCTACAAAAAGTTAAGTCTGAAAATATTTTTTTAAAGAGTTGATAAACTCTTACCTTTTTGCATCTAAGTTCTGCTAATCGTGACATTGGAGAGACAAAGACAGAATAAATAATTGAGTATATCTATTCCTCATTTATTTTCTTGTTCTCTCATCATTCTATAATGTGGCATTAGTGTTGTGCCTAATGCTGCCCAGAAAACAAACATAAAATAGATAGAGACAATATTGAAGTGGTTCGGCAATTTGCCTACGTCCACTGGAGCGGAAACTTACTATTCAAAATGTTTGTACAAGATTGCAAACACTCTCAATGCTTCTCTATCTCTCAAATGGCACTTACACTCTCACACACTCAAACACTTCTTCTTGTTGGGATGATCTTAGCTTCAACATTCCTCTCCTATTTATAGGAGAGGTTGGACTTCTCCCTCCATGTAACATGAGCTGGAGATGCTCAATCATTCCAATACACATGGTGGTTCTCATCACAATGTGGAATATCACCACATGGGTAGACCTCAAGATGAGTTGGAGAATATCAACACATGGGTGGTCCTCAACAATCACCCCCTCCACCCAAGTGTGCCATACTAGAATACTACATGTTGCATCCTTGCAATGATTTCACCTCCTTATTGAAATGTTCGTTTGCCAAGAAAGATTTCCGCTATCAAATGCGCCCTAAGGCGCCAATGCACCCTTAGGTGCTCAGCAGTGTGAGATATTAATCAAGTCCAAGCAGTGTTGGAACTTGATTCCAGTGACAACTTTTGTCAACATATCTGCTGGATTATTTTCAGTGTCAATCTTCTGAAGTAGAATGTCCCCTTCTTCCAATATTTCACGTACGAAGTGGAAACGGACATCTATATGTTTTGTTCGAGAGTGATAAACTTGATTCTTGGCCAAATGAATTGCACTCTGACTGTCACAGTAAACGGTAACTTTTTGCTGCTCAATTCCCAAATCTGTTACCAGTCCCTGTAACCAAATGGCTTCTTTTACGGCTTCTGTTACAGCCATATACTCAGCCTCTGTGGATGACAGTGCAATCGTAGACTGCAAAGTTGATCGCCAACTAACTGGTGCTCCAGACATAGTGAACACGTATCCAGTTGTCGACCGTCGTTTGTCAAGATCACCTGCATAGTCTGAGTCAACGTATCCAGTTACTAGACTATCTTCACTCTTCTCGAACTTCAAACCAAGATCTACGGTCCCTAGAATATACCGTAGAATCCATTTAGCCGCATGCCAGTGCTTCTTTCCAGGATTATGCATATAACGACTGACCAAACTGACGGCCTGGGAAATATCAGGTCGTGTACACACCATGGCATACATTAGGCTACCAACAACACTTGCATATGGGACATTTTTCATGTAGTCTCGCTCTTCATCATTTTTAGGAGACTGCAATGCACTGAGCTTAAAATATAGGGCCATTGGAGTACTCACAGGCTTCAACTTTGAGTCCATATTGAAGCGTTGCAATACTTTCGTCAGATATTGCTTCTGAGTAAGGTGAACTGTACATTTCACCCTATCTCTGCTGATCTCCATCCCCAATATTCTTCGTGCTTCTCCTAGATCTTTCATTTCAAACTCATGACTCAACTGAGTTTTCAAACGATTTATCTCCACCTTGCTTTTACATGCAATCAACATATCATCTACATATAAAAGCAAATAAATGAAAGATCCATCTGCAAGTTTTCTGAAATACACACAATTAGGGGTGTAAAAAGACCGAACCGGACCGGCGGACCGGACCGGACCGGTTGTCCCGGACCGGGACCGGACCGGACCGGTTGGAGTTCGGTCCGGTCCGGTCCAAAAAATATATGGACCGGAAAATTCCGGTCCGGTCCCGGTCCAAGGAGTTCATCCCCCTGGACCGGACCGGACCGGACCGAATCCCTTTTTTTTTTTAATTTTTTTTTAAATATATGTATATAAAAATAAAAATATAAAATTTTTAATATTAATATTAATATATATTAATATATAATATATACTCTTATAATATTAACATATAAATAATAAGTGTATTATTATTATTTAATATATTATTACTAATTTATTACTATTTACTAACATATAAATATATAATATACTAATATAAATTGTAATAATGTTATTACTTATTAGTTATAGTTTATTAACATATACTAATGTAATAATATTATTAGACTATTAGATTATTAGTTATAGTTTACTAATATACTTAATATTTAATATTAACTAATATATTAATAGATAATATATACTCTTATATATTAATATATAAATAATAAGTGTATTATTATTATTTAATATATTATTAATAATTTATCACTATTTACTAACATATAAATATATAATATACTAATGTAAATTGTAATAATGTTATTACTTATTAGTTATAGTTTATTAACATATACTAATGTGAAAGTGTTATTAGACTATTAGACTATTAGTTATAATTTACTAACATACTTAATATATAATATATACTAACATATTAATATATAATATATACTAACATATTAATATATAATATATACTGTTATAATATTAACATATTATAATTTATAGTAATTAAATTTGGACCAAAAAAATATTTGATTATTGTAGAATTATATATTAAATTTAACCCATTAAATCATATGGGGCACCCCTGGACCGGACCGGACCGCCCCTGGACCGAATTGGACCGGACCGGTATGGACCGAACTCCTGTTCGGTCCGGTCCAGGGTGAGAGAATTTTTGGACCGAATGAAATCGGTCCACAAATTTCCCGGACCGGACCGGACCGGACCGGACCATTTACACCCCTACACACAATAATCGTATTGGCAACGAGTGTATTTCAGATCCATCATAAAACGGTCAAACCGCTTGTACCATTGCCGAGGTGACTGCTTCAGTCCATAGAGAGATTTCTTCAGTCTGCAAACCAGTTTTTCTTTACCAGTTTCTTTAAATCCTTCTGGTTGAGACAGATAAATCTCCTCTTCCAGATCACCATGCAAGAAAGCTGTCTTCACATCAAGTTGTGCTAACTCAAGATCATATTGTGTAACCAAAGCTATCAATATCCGAATGGATGAATGCTTCACAACAGGAGAGAATACTTCACTGTAGTCAATTCCCTCTGTCTGAGCATAGCCCTTGGCTACCAATCTAGCTTTGTATCTAATTCTATTTTTAGCAATTTGATCATCTTTCTGATTAAAGATCCACTTACAGCCAATTGACTTCTTTCCTTGTGGCAGTGGCACAAGTTCCCAAGTCTGGTTCTTATGAAAAGACTGCATCTCCTCAGTCATCGCCTTTATCCATTCATCATTTTCACTGGATTGTATGGCTTCTCTGTAAGTGGTGGGGATCTCACCCCCTTCAATTGGTAGTGCATATGTCACGTAGTCTGCATAACGTGTCGGTACACATTTTTCTCGTCTCGGTCTGTTGGTTGCTATTGATTCAATTTGACTTGGAGGTGCTGTGACTGGACTATCAACCTCCTCTTGTCTGTCTTCTCTTGAATCATTTGGAGTGATAAACTCCACCTTCTGCGAATCACCAGGTGTTTCGCCATCATAGCTGCCTTCACTGGAATCTTTATGCTTATGTAACTTAAGCATCTCAGATTCGTTGAAAGTAACATCTCTACTGATAATTACCTTCTTAGACTCTATGCACCAGAGTCTATACCCTTTTACACCAGAGCTAAAGCCTAAGAATTTTGCTTTCTTGGCTCTAGGGTCAAGCTTACTTTCTTTAGCATGATAGTAAGCTGGACATCCAAAAACATGTAAAGAGTCATAATCAGTAGCATGTGTACCTTTCCACATTTCAATGGGTGTCTTCCCTCCATTGGCAGCTGCGGGTAGTCTGTTGACGAGGTGGCATGCATATGTCACAGTTTCAGCCCAAAATTGTTTACTGAATCCAGCATTCAGTAACATACATCGTACTTTCTCTAGCAAAGTACGATTCATCCGTTCTGCCACACCGTTTTGCTGCGGTGTTCCTCGTACCGTGAAGTGTCTGACTATTCCCTCTCTCCGGCATACTTCCATGAAAGGGTCTAGAGTATACTCCCCTCCATTATCTGATCTGAGCCGCTTAATTTTTATGCCGGTCTGAGTCTCAATCATCTTCTTCCAAACAAGAAAGATGTTCAACACCTCATCTTTATTTTTCATCGTATACACCCACACACGACGAGAATAATCATCTACAAAAGTTACAAACCAATGCTTACCTCCCAAAGATGCAATTTTGGCAGGTCCCCAAACATCGGAGTGTACATAGTCAAGTATCCCCTGTGTATTGTGAACAGCGGTTCCGAATTTGATCCGCGTCTGCTTGCCCAATACACAGTGCTCACAAAAAGACAATTTACCAGTTTTGGCACCTTTGAGTAAGTTTTGCTTTACGAGTGTTTGCAAAGCTTTTTCTCCAGCGTGCCCCATACGCATATGCCAAAGTCTGGTAGTGTCAGCATCAGTCTCATCTAGCTTCTCACAACTTGTAGAAGCTCTTCCAACAACAGTACTTCCCTGCAAGAAATACAGGTTTCCTCGCCTCAAGTCTTTCATAGCCACCTGAACTCCCTTTACCACTTTGAGAGTTTCGTCTTCAATAGTGATTCTGAATCCCTTTGAATCCAGAGATCCTAATGAGATAAGATTTTTCCGCAAGTCCGGGACGAATCGAACTTCGGTCAAAGTCTTAACAGTTCCATCGTGCAGCTTCAACCGAATGCTCCCTATCCCTCGAGTCTTACAGGCACTGTCGTTGCCCATAAGTACTGCTCCACCTTCAATCTCTGTGAAGTCAGTAAACCAGTCCCAATTGGGACACATATGATAGGTGCATCCGGAATCCATAATCCATTCATCAGGATGACAAATCAATGATGAACCTGTCAAGGCAATGTCTAGATCTTCATCTATGTCCGCGACATTTGCTGTGATTGGTTGATTCTTCTGTTGTCCCTTCAATTTGGGACAATCCTTTTTCCAGTGTCCTTTGTCGTGACAATAGGAACACTCATCTTTGGCGAGTTTTCTGCCGACTGATGAACCACGTGATGTGGCCCGAGTTTTCGATTGAAAACCTTTCTTCTTTTCGGGATACCTTGACCGCGATCTCCCTCTTGCTATCAGTGCTTCACTTGATGTATCTAGCTGTACCTGCTTATCCTTTTTTTCGGTACTCATTGCTAATCAGAGAACTAGATACATCATTAAAACTAATTTTCTCCTTCCCATACAATAATGTTGTAACTAAATGATCATATGTATCGGGTAAGGAATTTAACAAAAGTAAAGCCTTATCTTCATCTTGGATTTCAACATCCAAGTTTAGTAGATCAGCAAGAATTTGATTGTAACTATTCAAATGTTCAGACATACTAATACCTTCACGAAATTGGAATCTGAAGAGCTTTTTCTTCAAATGCAAACGGCTCTCAATGCTTTTCTTCATGAACTTATCCTCCAATTTCTGCCAAAGTTCATTTGCATTTGTCTCTCTCATGACAAAATACTTCTGATCTTTAATAAGGCACAAACGGATTGTACTACAAGCTTGGGTGTTAAATTTCTCCAATCCTTTTCTGACATATCGTTGGGTTTCGCTTCCAACGCCATATCTAACTCTTGTTGGATCAAAACGTCCATCACTTCACATTGCCACATACCAAAGTTAGAAGTTCCATCAAATTTCTCAACTTCAAACTTGGCATTTGAAACTGTGGACCTACGCCCTGAACTACTGGCATTTCCAGAGTTCTTAACTTCCCCAACACCTTCCATATTAATTAAGAAATTTTAGAAGATAAATTTCGAAATTCTAACCGTACGGATGAGTCCGGAATAATCCAAATAGTTGGAAAGCACTATTTGATCGTCGAAATCAGACTCCAAATGGCTAAGATCAAGCTCAAAATCAGATCTGAAAATCGGACGGTCCAGATCTGTTAGGCGCGTGTGATACACGCTCCGACCTTCAAATGGCGCGTACGGGCTTCTCCGATGTTCGTTTTCGATGCCGTTCACGGCAACGGATCCGTCTTGACGAGAGGAACGTTTTGGTGTGATCAAAAGTTGATTTCGAGCAACTGAAATTTTCTGGATAGCACGAACCGAAGCTCTGATACCAATTGTTGTGCCTAATGCTGCCCAGAAAACAAACATAAAATAGATAGAGACAATATTGAAGTGGTTCGGCAATTTGCCTACGTCCACTGGAGCGGAAACTTACTATTCAAAATGTTTGTACAAGATTACAAACACTCTCAATGCTTCTCTATCTCTCAAATGGCACTTACACTCTCACACACTCAAACACTTCTTCTTGTTGGGATGATCTTAGCTTTAACATTCCTCTCCTATTTATAGGAGAGGTTGGACTTTTCCCTCCATGTAACATGAGCTGGAGATGCTCAATCATTCCAATACACATGGTGGTTCTCATCACAATGTGGAATATCACCACATGGGTGGACCTCAAGATGAGTTGGAGAATATCAACACATGAGTGGTCCTCAACAATTAGATAATAGATTTACAAGTCAAATATAATAATAGTCTCCAATCATCTAATGCGGCATCATGTGATAATGAGAAAATAATGAAAAATAAGATGATAAATAGCATTACTCTAAATAATTACATACAGTTGTCCAAGCATTTCAATATGCTGGATATTAAATGTGTACCTTCAAGAAAACCACTTAGATGAACATCTAAACACATGTTGAGAACATGCACATGATGAATGACGTCTATGGTTCCACGTATATTGTCAGCTCATCCACCAAGTTGTTGAGCATGATTGCTATAAGTCTAAGACATTCGAATGTTCAAGCACTGACCATTACATGTAAAAACTAGGATGATTTTCTAGTCCCTCGCAAGAGCAGGAGTCCCAAATAATGGAAGGGTACCAGTAATAGTCCTAGGAACATTGAACTAAACATAAAGCCTGAAAAGGTTCAAACCCAAACCAGTTGGTGTGTAAAAGTCTTCTCAAAACTTCATTATCAACACGCCATCACAGGGGAACCCCATAGGAAAGGCAAGGAAAGATATGCGAAATGATAATGACAGAAGATAGATCAAAGAAAAAATTAATAGGACTATTTGGATCATTAGGCTGGGAAATGTAAATTTTATTCTGGGTTTTTAAGTCCGAACGCAGAAGAACAAGTAATCTCACCTACTCTAGATCTTATGTGACAAAAGGTCTAGTTTAAAAAGTTCACGACAAATTATATTAGTTTGCATATGGGGTCGGCAAAATAGATTCTTTGCACATTTAATTTTCTAATGGTGTCATGTACTACCTCACCCCAATATAATCCAGTCAACTCAAGTAGGAATAGTAGATCTGTAGCAGGTGGTCATCATGAACAGGATTGACAGTATTTTTATTTTATTTTTTAAGTAAAATACTATTCCATTGCAGTAAGTAAGCAGGCGTTGTCCAATTACTTATTTCTGTTGTACATAAGATACTAGCTATTTTGCTCTCGCTAAAGCTAAACCAATAGAAAACTTATCTTAAATATGTGGAAAAATAAAACTAGTAATATGTAGAAAATAAAACTTATCTTTTATTTTAACTTCTCCATTATTATTTTTTCACTTGTATTCCACACATCTTTACACCAAAAAAAAACAATAATAACAATAATAATGATAATAACTCCCACAAGAATGGCCTTTCTCATCACTTTTTCAAAATCGGATAAAAATATATGTAGAAAAACTTTTCTCCATCCAAACATATTTTTAATGAATAATGCAAAGTGAACCTTTTCGGTGCCTTTTCCGTTCGATAAAACATGAATCTTTAAAGCAATTGGATGATTAATCTAAAAAACCAACCTGAAAGCTTAACTGTATCGATTAAAAAATCATATTACACCATGAAAAGCTGAGTAAAAACTTTTACAGTTTACTTTGGGAATATATTTAATTTAATGTGTGATTGCAAAGAAACAGAATAATTAATGAGAGACGGAGAGAGAAGAAATACCTGGAAAGCTGCGAAGGCCGAAGAGAGTCAAAGACGAACAACCGGTCAAAAATCACGAGTTTTTCATTCAACGCGCGGAGATGTTCCCGAAGGAGGTAATGGTGAAGATATTAGAGAGAAAAATGAAAGAGAAGCGAATGTTTGAATATCGGAGCTATGACAATGAAATCGAAACGCCCGTTGCTAGACGTCGGACCCTTCTCAAAAAACCGGGTCCTTCAAAAAAGTACGCGGCGATGGGCTTTAGGCGATTGGACATCCAGGTTATTTTGGAGAAAATGAAAATGAAAACGAGAGAGAGAAGATGAGCTTGACAAGATGGCGCCGTGGCGAGTACGGCGATTTTGAGGGTGCAACTGCGTGCTGTGAAATCGTGATGGTTTTTCGAAGACCAGCTCCTCACGGCCCGTATACTCCCGTGGTTTTTATAAAGAAGCTGCTACTCGTTGCGGTGGAATGCATCCCGATTCTTATCTCGTTTTTATATTTTAATATTTTTTAAAATATTTTAAAATATTTTTTAAAAATATAAAAAAAAATCACAATATTATTTTAAAAATATTTACTTAAAAATCATATAAAATAATAAAATAAAACAGGTTGAAAATCGAAATGCATTTCATCAAGAAGAATAATATTTCCCTTTTATAAATGTAACATTCTTATTTTTATAATTTTTTATTTAAAATATTTATACAATTTATAGGATGATGATAATGAGGAGGAGGATGATTATGATGATGATATCATTAATAAGATTTTCGGGAAATTTTGGCACGTGCTTTGACAAATTTTAATTAGTTCTTTCTATTACAAAGTTCGATTTTCCTAATAATATTAGGAAGACACATGTCATGTTATAAGGCTGTTAAGTAATTAAATTGTTTTCTTAATTTTCAAATTTTAGAAAATAAAATCTGAAATCAAAAGCCACCATGCATGGAGCGCCGAATCTAGGGATCCCGTGGTGGCCAATATGTTGGTGGCCTATTCAGGTGACACATGATGGCGGAACAGCATGTGTATTATAAATTTAAAGTTTAATTTTTAGTGCAAATTTATAAGCTGTCTTCCCAACATAAATTTATAGACATTAAAAAAATAATATTTACAATTATGGGAATATACAAATACTGCATGCTCTTTTAAAAATGAGCGAACATAGATTTATAAAAAATAATAATAATAATAATTTTGCAATAATAGACAATACTTTTAAAAAAAAAATTATGCAATGCTTACACATTAATTATTATATTTAGTATTACTCAAATAAAGAAAAAAAAATTTTAACCATAGAAAAATTGTATAAAAATAAATCTATAAATTAAAGTATTTTAATGTAATACATTAAATTATAAAATTATTTTAATTTTAATATATTATATGAAATTACGTTAACTTGTAAATCTATTTTTATAAAAAAAAAATTTTAAATTATAGCAGTTACGAAAAGGAATAGCCCATGTAGATAGATACTCAATGGATGGCATAGAAAAGAAAGGCCTTTGATTCAGCTCCAAATCTTTTAACTTCATCTGCTTTGCTTTTTAGCCATCAAAGTTGGACATGAAAGGGCCATGTATTTACGTGGGCGGAGGGATTGGGGAATCTTTTTTTTAAGTTGGTTTCATGTCATGCATTGCACGACACTGACCCTGTGAAAAAGACTGTTTTCTTTAAATGTTTCACCTTTCTCTTGTTCACATCAGGACCATTCATTCCACGTGTTCAAGCTAGTGTTATTTTATGTTTTGTTTAACCTTAAATTAAGCTATCTTAAATCAAGCTATTTGAGAATGAAATTAATTTAAGTTGTAGTACAAATTTTTCATATTTTGACATGGGCAGTGTTATTGATCCCACTTGTTGGGATTCTGATAGATCTCGTATTTCCTTTTTTTTTTTATATATTATTTTTTTCACATTTTAAAATATTTTTTAAAAATAAAAAAAATTACAATATTATTTAAAAATACTTAATTAAAAATCATATAAAAAAATCTATCGGGATCCCAACAAATGGGAGCATTTTCGTTTTGATATATAATTTGTTCGAAATTATGAAAATGAAGATAAAATAAAAAAGTATTCAACAAAACATATAACAAAATATGCATTTAAAGAATAGAAGACGATTATTAAATAAATAGTTGTTTACGGAGTAATTTGTTTCTAATTAAGCATATCATAGATATGTAAAACAATTATAAGATACAATAGATAACAAGTTAAAAGGTTTAGTCATTCTTTCCAAATTAGCCAATATAATACAACAACAAAAAAAAAAAATCTAGGGCCAAGGACTTGATCCCCACCCATTTCTATAAAAAGAAGTGCTTAAAGCAATTTTGATACAATTCAATAAATAAAAGCTGCAAGGACTAAAAGCTGCAATGAATGAATTTGTGTTTTGTGTAGATAGTTCGAATAAATTTAAAAAAAATCAAACTTTTTCAAATTTCTAAATAAAAGTTATATTAAAAATATTATATTCTAACAATATTATAATTTTATAATATTTTTACTCAACATTTCTCACTTTTTTCAAAATTCTATAAAATATCTTAACTCAAATTATTTTACTATTATTCACAAATTTAACATTTCATCTCATATGTGTAATCAAATGAGACAATCTCTCCATTTGAGATTCTCAAGTTTGAATAAGAACTTCATATATATATATATATATATAAGATTTTTTTTTAGTAATTTTACTTTTATTTCTTTTCAATTATTATTATAAAAGGAAATGATTTGTACTCTCCTATAATATGCAAATTCTACACAATTCATTTGAGAAAAATGAGCATATATGAAAGGGCCCCATTATTTTTTTAAAAAAGAGTTTCTAAAATTTGTATACTTTAAAATTGTATCTAATATTATTCTACTGTATAAAAATAGTTTTATCAATTTTTTAAAAAAAATTTTGAAAACCAACTTCTCAAAAGAAAGCAATGATTTTTGGTAGGCCAAAACACTTTAATCCCAAATACCCAAAACATTGACCTAGAACACCATTTAGGTGAATTTTTGGTAAGAAGTATTTCACAGTACGCAATGTAAAATATTTCTCAAGATTCATACCCCCTTTCTCTGTTGGGATCAATAGCATTTTCATAAGAAAAATTAAGTTGTTGTACAAATTTTTCATATTTTGACATGGGCAGTGTTATTGATCCCACTTGTTGGGATTCTGATAGATCTCGTTGTTTTTTACATGATTTTTTTCACATCTTAAAATATTTTTTTAAATTAAATACAATATTATTTAAAAATACTTACTTAAAAATTATATAAAAAAATCTATCGGGATCCCAACAAGTGGGATCAATAGCATTTTCCTTTTGATATATAATTTGTTCGAAATTATGAAAATGAAGATAAAATAAAAAAGTATTCAACAAAACATATAACAAAATATGCATTTAAAGAATAGAAGACAATTATTAAATAAATAGTTGTTTACAGAGTAATTTGTATCTAATTAAGCATATTATAGATATGTAAAACAATTATAAGATACAAGAGATAACAAGTTAAAAGGTTCAGTCATTCTTCCCAAATTAGCCAATACAATACAAGAAAAAAAAAGATCTAGGATCAAGGACTTGATCCCCACCCATTTCTATAAAAGGAAGCGTTAAAAGCGATTTTGATACAATTCGATAAATAGAATATAATACAACGACTGAAAGCTACAATAAATGAATTTATGTTTTATGTAGATAGTTTGAATTAATTGAAGAAAACTTTTACTACATTTTTTCTACAATCCTTTTATAGGATAGTCAATAACATAAAAAGATAGCAAGTTAGAGAAGCGTCAAATTGCAAGCAAGAGAGCGTCAGTAACTGTGATAGGCGTGAGAGCCACACAACACATTAGGAGATTAAATGTTGGTCAGATCTAAGATATCTAAGACCGCTAATCCCACAAAAGTCACCCATGTTAGCGGCAGACTTATCATGGTGAGATGGCATGTGAGATTCATGAGCAGTTTAGGTCGCGCATGAGAACCACACACTAATTTTTTTGACCTTTTTCTTCTACCATCAAAGAGATTGATAATTTACAAGTCTTGTGTTGCAATGGATGACCGTCTTAATTGGCCAAAAAACACTAGATCAACCCTTCTTTATGTTATGATCAAAAAATTTAGAAAAATAGATCATAAAAGACATAGTGAAATGGTATCTAAATTATATAGGTGAGAGGAGGTTAGGGAGATTCCAAGCTCTAGTTTTAGACATATGAGGTAAGATTTTTTTATTTTTTTAACCTCTGAGAGCAGTTTCATTAAAAAGAGAACGAGAAAAGAGACCCAAGTGGACTTTTACTTCTACCATATAGAGTAGGATGATTAAGATAATGTAGGGCTTAACTTTCGAATGGTATTCAAAAGTCAAAAAACGACATATTAGCTAAACTGTACCTAATAATTTAGCTAAATTAATACTAATGCTCTAATAATCCAAGTTAAAGTAATTGGCCAATTGTTATTTCTAAACCATAGTTTTTGGTTTTTTCTTTTTCTTTTCTTTTCTAGCATGTTGTAGATAACAAGTTAATTTCATATCATAGTATAGCATATGATGGTTCGAGCATTAGGAAGCATCCTCTAAATGGATGCTAAATTTTGAGTAATAAAGACAAACCATGAGAATCGGTGTGGTTTTCTCCATGTTTTAGGTGCGCAACGAAAAATAAAGAAGAAAGTTTCAAGATTGGAAATTCTGATTATAGAATAATATAAGAAGTTAGATATAAAAAAAAATTTTAAAAAAAATTTTTTGGCCAATCAAATCATGTTTCATTTTTTATTACATTTTTCTTTTCAATTAAAACAACTCAAACATAAAACTGATTTTGATCTCGTCCATTAATATATCAAACAGAATATATTTAATAATTTTCGTATTGCTCGGGAACACAATTTTACATGCGTCGGGCCGGATCACCCCTCCTTGGGCCCCAAGGAATATCTTTTACTAAGAAGTCCAAAGCAAATTGAGGAAGCCCACGACGATCTGAAATACGACCGGCCCACGTCTTAGCGAGCCCACCATGCCATCATACTGGTAATTGGAATAAGATTACCTAATACTTCGACGTTTTTAAGTGAGATCAATGTAAATTTTACACTCAAAAAGAGAACTTAGAATATGATAAAACAAGCCAAAGATAAAAACTGATAAATAAAAAGATTCAATTTTGTTTTTTAAGATAAATGAAAAAGGAGAACTATTTTATTACAAAAATATTCTACAAAATTAAATCTATAATCTTACATAATTTAATATGATATATTAAATTGTAAAATTATAAATTAATTTTTTTTATTTATTTTTATAATTACAACACTTTTTAATGAAAAATAAATCACGTGGCAGTTAATTGGATTACAAAAGGCAAAAAAAACTAATGCAATTTTTTTATTCGAAACCAAAGATACAGAATGGTACGGACAATTATTCTACGAGACTACGACTCTACTATAATTTTTTTGTTTTTAATTCGACTGTACTAAAGTGCAATAGTCAGCAAAATTTTATTCAACAAAAATTTAAAAAAAAAAAAAAAAAAAACCCTAATTCTACTTGACCTCAGGTCCCCACGTGCGCCTCCAAGCTGGCACATGACCCCACAGGGCCACATGTCATTACAGTTATTTGTGTTCATTGAATGTCAACGATGTCGTATTGTGCAACTGATCCTGTCCTTCAACTGGTTCTACCAATTAAGTTCGTCTACAATAGATACTCCCTTATCCCTTATTATGGAACGAAAATCTCCCTCTACCCCTACAACTCATCTAGAATTGTTGTATTTCCATTTTCTATATATATAAAGTTATTTCGACATCTAACGTATTTTAATCTTTTTTATTTATTTAATAACTAAGAAAGTGAATATATATTAGTATATTAATATATTTTTTTATATTTTTTAAAACATATTAAAGTGATAAGAAAAATTAAAAAAATAAAATAAAAGCAAATTATTTTAGCCTAGAATAGCACCGCTCTTTTATACGTAATTGTTGGGACAAGGCTAAGATCAGATCGAGAATGGCGCCTTTACATTGTACGAACAAATATAAATGCATTTTAAAATTTTTTAAATCTTATTAGAAAATGAATTAAATATCAAATTATTAATAATTATTTCTTTAATTATCAAATAAAAAGCAACACAATATAAATCAAAATGGAAGCACTGTTCTATATCCCCCGTCACTCAGTTCCCTCATATGTCTACAGAATTTAGGTTGTGTTCTTAAGGAAGTCATTGATAAATCATGCCTTGCTTTATGTAGGTAGTTATATTACATACTATTAAGAATCATAAACTTATAATTATGCGGAAGGACTAAGGAGAGTTTGCTTTTGTGGAAAGCACCTATTGAGACCAAAAAAATCGGCCAATGGTTCGGGACAGGAGAATGAATCATTTCCGGTCCACTAGTGCGAGTAGGGTTTTCTTCAATACACTTGGGGCCTCTGGTAAAACTCCGGTGTGGTTATACGTATGTGGATAGCAGATAAACAAATAGAGATAGACACGATATTTACGCGATTCAGAGTAAAGTCTATGTTCACGAGAGTTTGGAGAAGGGGAATCCACTATAATAAATATTTTTACAGTCTCCCATAAATCCTTGTATAGGAAAAATATATATAAATCTACTGATTTAAGCTCTCGAATCCCTCTGAGAAGGTTAAAGAAGAGGATGTTGGTTTATAGACAATGAGTTTTTCTGAGAGAGAGAGAGAGAGAGAGAGAGAGTCATTCATTTCATTTGATTGTTGCCTTTATATGGCTCTAGTAGTGTACTGTTGTGATTGACGTGTGTCAGTTGATTTCTTATTTCTGTCATCTGCCGTTCACTTCTCATAAATGCCTTCCTTTCCTGCACACTACCTCACACCCTTACTATTGTCCCATCACCTGTCAGTCCCACCTTTTCTACTTCCCTCATGTGCTTTGGTCCCCTTTTAGACCCTAGTGTAATTAATATTTAGTTGTAAGTGGATTTTCCCTCACAGAACCATACAAATTCTTAGCAAATGTACTTTGGTGGAAATTTTCATGAAGTGCTTCCTTTTGACATTTCTTGTTTTTCTACTTTTGTTTATCCTGCGAATTCTTACCACCAAGAAGGTGGTAGGAATTTTCTATTGATGTCCCGTCTCTAGTTTTCGAGAAGATAGCGGTTCATCTTTCGAGCCTAAGGTAAGAAAGACTTACAACAAATATTTTATCATAAGAATATCATAATGCGCTGATATTTCAAAACTTTTGATGGCGTTAAGTGCAAGCATGGGGCTTGGTTAAGGCGGGAGATAGACTCAGCCGCGAGTGTGAGAAAGTAGAGTGTGATCATGGCTGGAGATGGACTCGACCGCGTTAGGTGTTTTTTGTTTTATTTCTATCGTTGTCTTCTTCTTTTTCTTGTATTTGGTACCTCGAACTCTGAGGAGGTGGCGATTCTTTCCTAGGCCTGAGATAACGAAAACCTGCACCAAACGATTGTTAGTAAAGCGTCGTTATACGCCAGTATATCAAACACTCATGACAATGATTCGATGGCAGTCAGAGCTAGCGATGGAGATGTGCTAGCGGACGAATAGGCATGCGAGAGTTTATGAGCGGGCAAGGCTCTAGACTTGACCCCGCAATTCACTGGCATTTTGCTGATGGAGATGGAGAAGGTTTATGAGTATGCTCAGGTTGGGGCCCTAATCTAGAGCCTCGACCTTGTGTGACATGAGCGTGGAGCTCGTACCGTCAATGAGAGAGGGTTTACAAATATGCTCGGCTAGGGCTTTAGCCTAGAGCCTCAACCTCATGGTGCAACGGCCTGCGAGGGTTTACGAGTGAGCAGGAAACCAAGACTCGACTCCGCGATTCGCTGACTTTTCGTCGCGAGAGATGGGCTCGACTACGTGTGATTAGAGACCGTATGTGACGAGAGTGCGAGCTCGTACTGCAGTAGGAGGTATAATGCCGCTTCACGGTGTAGAAATTAATTTCGTTACTATAAAAATGACACATGCTATGGGTGATACCGACTGAAGATCTTTAGTTGTCGTAGTTGATTTTTGTAAACTTGTAGTTGTCGTATTCGATCCTGTAGGTGCTGAGTTTGAGCTTGTGCATGCACAATCGGAGTGTAAAATTCGTCAAAATCGAATCTGTTGTGTTGCCGAGTTTTGAGTTTCCGTGATCCAAGATGTTGAGCAACCTGTTCAAGCAAATAAAATGGAGAAGCAGACAAGTCTCGAACGAAAGAGACTTGTTGTGAGGCATGTTTCCTGAATCTATACATGTGGCAACGTAATCCCGTGTGTGAGCTGAAAGGGTGCTTCCCGAGCACCATGTGTAGGGGGACTCGTCAAGCCTCGCAGTGGAGAGTCTGTGAGGCGAGTCCCGAGTGATGAAGATGAATGTGTGTGATGTTGTCCCGTGCTCCTGAAAGGTAGTCTTCTCAAGCGTGAGGTGAGCGGGTGCCCTGAGAGGCAAAGGTGGCGAGTTTCCGTATTAGTGTAGTGCGAGTCTATGCATGATGGCGAATTGTGTAAGTGGAAGGGCAAGTCTGTGCGAGTTGGCAGAATATGAGTGGGGGCGAGAGGAGTCCCAAGTGGGCGAAAGGGCGAGCACAGTGATCTGAGTGTATAGGAGAGTGGGCGAGCATGGTCTAGGCGTGGGAGAGATGGTGTGGAGCCATGTGAATGAACCTAGCCATCGGACGTCTTGGCAGGCGGGGGGTGGACTCGCTAGGGTCAAAGGATGCCAGCAGCTTCAAAGGTGGCCACCGGCGGCCCATCCGTGCAACGAATGGGTTGGGCATGACGCCTTTGCCGTGGGCAAGGCGTGAATTTTTTTTGGGGGGGGGGAGTCTTCCCTGGCGATGCCACCGGCCAGTAATGGGCTCACCGGTGACCCATGTGGTGGGTTCCAACATCGCCCCCTTCTCCCTGACAAGGTGGAGCTGGGCGTACGAGACGCTTTTCGTACCTCCTGGCGAGACCGTTCTCGGAGGGGTGCCTATCAACCACCTGCTGTCGAAAACAGAAGCTGTTGACGGTCCAAACAGAGACTCTCGACAAGCTCAGGACTCACAGCAGGGCACCTTGAGTCACCAGGGGGCACTACGGTATGCCCCTCGTAGTAGTGCTTGCATGCACAGTATATGCATGCATGCATTATGCGTGCAAGCACAAGTGCACGTGCACTGTGCATTGGCATGCACAATGCATATGTTCACCTGTGCATTTATCTGGGCAAGCACACGTACAGTGCATGTGCCCACTATGCACGCATGCGCTGCGTGGCACTGTGCTTTAAATGCATAATGCTCGCCCTACGTTCCAAGCAATATCTCCTCTCACCTTTGCCCATTCTTATAAAAATAAAGAGAGTTGAAAATACTTATTTGGAGGGTTTATTTTCATGTTTGGTAAGTCTCTTAGTGTTTCAGAAATTCATCATTTGCCCCCCTCCGGTTTAGAATATGTTCAGATCCCACAGATGATGGCATTGTTAAGACCATAAAAATCGACCAACAGATCAGAACAGGAGAAAGAATCATTCCTGGTCCACTGGTACGAGTTGGGTTTCGTTCAGTGTCACTTGAGGCTCTTGGTGAAACACCGGTGTGACTGTATATACGTGGGTAGCAAATAAATAAATAGAGATAAACGCGATATTTACGTGGTTCGGCGTAGGGGCTACTTCCACAGGAGTTTGGAGAAGGGAAATCTATTATAATAAGTATTTTTACAGTCTCTTATGGATCTTTGTTCAAGAAAAATATACACAAATCTACTGATTTGAAATCTTAGATTCTTTTAAGGAGGCTGAAAAAGATGATGTCAATTTGTAGACAATGAGTTGGTTTGAGAGAGAGTGAGAGAGAGAGAGAGAGTCAGTCATTTTATCTGATTGTTGCCTTTATAGGGCTTTGATGGTGTACTGTTGTGATTGGCATATATGAGTTGGTTTCTTGTTTCTATCATCCACCGTTCACTTCTCATAAATGACTTCCTTTTCTGCACATTGTCTCACACCCTTACTGTCATCCCATCACCTACCAGTCCTACTTTTCCTACTTCCCCCATGTGCTTTGGTTCCCTTTTGACCCTTAGTTTAATTAATATTTGGTTCTACGTGGATTTTTCATCACACCACCTTCACAACTTTGATGGTGTTGTGTTTAATTCCACAAATGCCTCATGATTTGGAGATATTTTACATTATATATGATAGAAGCAAAGCACTTTTTGCAACACAACCTAAGGGGTTTACAAATGATTTCAAACTTAGAGATCTCGAATCTGATTCTAGAAAGGGATTCATTAACTATTATTAATTCTATTCAATCACGAGGTGATGATCTCCCAAGGCAAGGACGTTTGATTGTCAAAGGAAAGTTGATGCAGGATGGATGAAATACCATGTTTTACATCAATATATAAATAGCTGACACATATAGATTTTAGCAAATTAAATAATAAAAAAATCGCATATAGAAAATCACATTAAATTGTTCATATGAAATACCCAACCTCACTCTTTCTCTCTCCTCCGACGAAATCTCTTGACGAAATTTCTTGATGGAGATGAGTTCTTAAAGAGTTCGAAATTTCTCAACAGAGATTGGTTCGAAACAAAGGGAAAGGAGAGGAGAAAAATGAGAGGAGAGCTATGCGGAAGAGAGAAGAGAGAAAGGAGGCGAGTTGCACAGTGGGAGATGAGAGAAAAGGAAATGAGTTCGTCTACATATAGTCCCATGCGAGGACTACCCACGCATGCCTAGATAGTTTTGTCCTTAAAAAAAATTTACATTTACAATAATATCCCTAAAATTTATCTTTCACAAAAAATTATTTTTCTCTAAAATCTAGTATTTTCCTCTCAAATTAGCTAAAAAAATTTCCTCTCTCCTCTTTTCAATCCGTGCACGACGGAGTAGTGGTGATTGAGTCCAACCACTGTTGTGATACAATAGATGAAAAAAACATAGCCAATAGATTTTAGCATGGAGTTAAGGATGAAAATGCATCTATGGACCAAAGTAGAAGCAGATGTTGGGTTTGATTCTTAGAGCTAAATTAACTTTTTCCTTTTTCCCTTTGATATATTTCCAGAAATAAACACTATAGGAATGTTCTAGCTACTTGATGGAGGACTGACGTTGTTTGAAAGGTAATTGAAGGTTTTAATTCCTTGCTTCATCATAATATAGGGAGTGTCTTTTGTCGATAGAAGTTACATTGTTGATGAAGGACGAAAATACTTCTACTGAAAATAACACACTGTTTCTAAAAAAATCGTTACCTCGTTGAGGAAGGGGCCGACATCGAGATGAGGATAGGGACCACGACTTCAGGCTGAGAAAGAGGATTGAGGGCGACTGCGGTCTTGTGTCATCAACGATGGTCTCACACTGACGTTGAGCACAAAAATGGTTGTTGCTCAAGCTGAATAAGGAGGAAGGCTTTGCTTTTCCTCCTTAAAATGATGTGTTTTTTGTTTTTTCGTTTAATGAAACACAATAAATGGGTCTACACACGTAGTCTCCAATTAGGGACTGCAAACATAATTACTCAAAAAAAAAAAAAAATGGGAGAAATTCACTCAACTTACACACCATATGGCACATAAGTTCCATATGTCTTGAAATTTTATTGGTTGGTGGTGTAAAGTGAACAAAAACACTCAACCGGTTTGAAGCGTTTTTTCAAAACTAGTTTTTATTACTTAAATTTAGAGATTTCGAGGTAGTCCATATTGTTCAACGTGGAAATGAAGTAGCTTATTTACTTGCCAGAAATGTTAGACAAGTGGATAATATAATAATGGTGGTATCGATATGTAAATATCTTCACTGTTAGAGTTATGAAAGATGTTGCTTCGTAATCAGTTTTGATTCTAATAAACTGTTACTATAAATTATATAGAGATTTGTTACTTGTATCTCTATACGTCATACAATACACTTATTTTATTTTTAGAATTTTATTATTTTTATATTAACTGAATATTTTTATTATCATTCCTTTATTATTTTATGGTATAATATTATATTATAGGTTACTAGTGAAATATAATAACAGTACACAATCAGGAGGGATATAACTTGGAAAAATCGGATGACGTTGCATGATGCAAATCTGTCGATATATATATATATATATTTATTTATTTATATAAAACGAGATGAGACAACATAATAAAAATATATTAACAATTATTTAAATTTTTATTTTTATTTTTATTTATAATAAAAATATATCATTATGTCATTATATTATTTTATTTTATATAAGATATATTTTATTTTTAAATTAAATTAAATTTATAAAAAAATTAAAATAATTTTTAGAAAGAAAGTCAATATAAAATAAAATAAATATTATTTTATAAAATTATAAAAAAATAAATATTTTTTATTTTTTATTAAAATAACATATATTATATATATATATATATTTTTTTTTTTTTTAAGAAAATGAGTGAGGAGGAGGAGGAGGAGGAGGGGAGGGGGGGCAATGCCCCCTGCCTTAACATCGCTCCGTCACTGAGTGATAGTAGGACTTTGAATGAAATTGACTCTGCTAATGGAGTTTCTAATTTAACTTCCACGGAATGAGTGCTTGGCTGGAGATCACAAAGGAATCTGTTTGGCTGGAGTGAAGAAGACTAAGGGAAAGGAAGGAGTTGGCTTAGGGGAACAAACAAAGGGAAGGGGCGGGGTTGGCTTCTTGGAAAAAACTTCAGGCAGCGATGCATTTTGAGTCATGATCAAATGAGATGGGGTGTTTCATTTCCATGTGGGCAACGATTCTCCAAAGACTTTTTAGGTCGGTTGTCTATATTCTATAGTATTTTATATTTAATAAATAATTTTTAATTAATTAATACCATATAGTAGGATGATAGATAATAATAATAATAATAATAATAAATACTCATGTCCTTTTATATATTAAAAAAAAAAAACAATAAAGATAGCGTGCAATAAATATGACGTGGCCCGAGCGGATAAGCCAGCGAATAAAATTTTCTTCTTTGTACTTACAAATACGATCCAAATTGCTAGGCTCAACTCAACCGTCCGATCCCTCGATAATGGGTCCCCACCCCCATTTATTCTATCGCAACTTTGACGCAACCGTAGAGCCGAGGCCAAAGTAAAGAAAAACGGCCTTTCTTCCATGGCCAACTGCTGCTGACAGAGAATCTTCTGGAACGTTCGAGATCGTTTTAGCTTAGCAATGGCCGAGACCCAGAGATCCACGGGCACGGTAAAGTGGTTCAGCGCACAAAAGGGGTTCGGGTTTATCGCTCCGGACCAAGATGGTGAGGATCTCTTCGTCCACCAGACATCGATCCGGTCCGACGGATTCCGCACCCTCTTGGAGGGTCAGCAGGTCGAGTTTTCCATTGACTACGGCGAGGACGGCCGCACCAAGGCCGTGGATGTGACTGACCTCACCAGATCTCGCCGTCCGGGCGTTGGTCGCGGAGGCGGCAGGGGAAGAGCCGGTTATTTCAGTAGATATGGTGGCGGAGGCTTTGCTAGTGGTGGTTACGGTAGGAGCGGTGGTCAGAGAGGTGGAAGGAGCAGCGGAGGCTTTGGTGTTGGCGGTGGGGGAGGGGGTGTTGAGTGTTACAATTGTGGTCGAATCGGTCATTTGGCTCGGGACTGTTATCAACAAGGTAATGGAGGGGGCCTCGGCGGTGGAGGTGGTGGAGGTGGCGGTGGGATCCGGAGATATGGGGGTGGCCGCGGATACTCTGGTGGTGGCGGTGGTGGTGGTGGTGGTGGAGTGTGCTATAATTGTGGGGAGGAAGGGCATTTTGCGAGGGATTGCCCTGACATTTAGAATCTTCGAACTTGGTTGTCCAAGTGAAATGGGTAGGCTTTTCTGGGTTTGTTACAGATTTTATTTTATTTTATTTCGTTTGGTGCTTGGAGATTGTTGGGATGCAATGCTGGATGAAGATGAATCAGAAGCGCTTTCTTCTTTTTTCTCACCCATTATTTCTCGTTGTTGGGTTTTTTTTTTTTTTTGGAGGGGGTAAGCTTGATTACCAAATACCGATATTTCGTAATAGATTCTTCTTCTTCTTCTTCTTCATCGTTCTAATAACCGGTCCTTCACATTCTGTTCAGTGTGGGATTTGAATTTATGAAGTCGAAATTTGTTGATACTTCTGATTGCGAGCTCTTTTTCTTCCCATTATTTGTTTTTTTTTTTCCATTTTATCATTTTTTTTTTCTCTTTCATGATGCCATGAATGTTGAACATCCATGTTCGTTCTTGTAGTTATAGATTTTATACATAGGTTTTATGAATTTTGCTTTTAAGAGCCCATAAAAATTATCGTCGTACATTAGGATAAACGGTGATTGAGTGAGTCCTACATTATTCTCCAAAACATGATTGCATGTGTTTATAAATACTGTTTTGGGATCGGAATTTTTATCAAGTTTTTGGACATCTCAGTTTTCTGGTTCAATATGTGGATGGAATAGATGGTTCTAGCAATCTTTATCCCGAAAGGATTTCCTTATTTTGGTGGTAGTTGTTGAACATAATTTTCGTTGTTTTTTTTTATTTTATTTTTTTGTTCTTTTTCTGATCCATGGATGTGGGTTATCTACCTGCTCTATTCACTGCCTTCCAAAGCTTACGTACAAACACATTTATTTGTATATTATATACGAATCTATCTGTTTCTGGAAAAGAAAGAGTCCTGGGCCATGGAAAAAGAGAGAAACTGTTATTTTCTGATTCATTAATTAATGTGTGGGGGAGCTGGGCTTGCGATCTCAGACACCTTATCCTTGTTTGTAGCCATTGAGAGTGTGGTGTTATATTTTGAGTCGTCTTCTTTTCCTTCTTTTTGCTTTTTAAATCACCGTGTCTGATTGTCACTGTTCGAGTTCCTACCTTCTTTTGGGGAATATTTTAATGCAACTTGTTGAGAAATAAATATAGACACACGACACAAAGATAATTGCATTTATCCTCATAAGATCAATCACAATGTGTTTACTATTTTGAATTTTTATGTAAACTAAATATCAATACGTTAAGATAAGGTTTCATTCGGTCCACCTTGAGATTAGTCGGGATGCTATTTCGTTGTTGTTCCAAATACATGACACCAAATACAAAAAAGGGTTTTCCGTGAGTTTTGTAAAATTGAAGCAAAATACATATGAGCTAGAGTGAGTTTTCGTTTGGATTTGGATTTGGATTTAAAGATGAGATGAATTTAGTTTATTTTTTAATATTATTATTGTTTTAAAATTTAAAAAATATGTATTGAAATTTAAAAAACATGTATTAAGATTTGAAAAATGTATATATGATTTTATGTTTTGTATAAAAAATTAAAACAGTATAATAATAAAATAAAGATAAGTTAAAATGAGTTGAGGTGAATCTCAAATACAAACGATTCTTTACATTTAATATGTATTATTTATTAATGTAAATATTTTTATTTCTTTTTATTTATTTATTTTTATATATCTCACATTTATACTTTTATTTATAAAATAAGAGAAAGTTATAATATTATTAACATACTTTATTTTAATAAAAAAAATATTCTCATGAGAAAACTTTGCTTAACATAGAAAATGATAAAGAATTCACAAAAAAAGGGTAACGTGTTTTTTTTTTCTTTTTTCTTTTATTATTGGACTAATTATTAGACGGGGAGATACGACAATTATACTAATATATTAGAGATGTGGAAAGATCTAAAAATATTATAAACTTATTATTAATTAGAGAAAATATTTAAAAGTAATAAAGAATAGTTAAATTATATGGAGAAATTATAGATAAAGTGATGTGTGATGGACTATAAAGTAGCTAACTAAAATAATAAAAAATAGATTTTGGGTTAGTTATTTAGATGAAAATTTAGGTCCCGTTTAGATTTAAAGATGAGTTTAATTCATCTCAATTTTATTATTATAATTTTTTCAAATCTCTACACGAAAATAATAAACAATTCAACATTTTCAAATCTCAATTCAATTTTTTCAAATTCTAAAATAATAATAATATTAAATAATATTCTAATAATATTTTATTTAACTTTTAGAATTCATCTTAACTCATGTCATCTCATCTCTACTCTAAATTCAAACAAAGCCCGAGTGAATGCCTTAAGTAATCCGGCATGAAAGTATATTAAAATTTTCAATATTTCTGAAAACTTCATTCTTAAATGTCACTCAAACAAAAGCATTTCTCAATTTCAAATTTTGATTTTTTTATCTAGTTTTATTTAAACACAAAAATTAATACAAATTTTACAAATTTTAAAATAAAAAATTATTTACAACTTTTTAACTTTTATTGTTAACTTTTACAAACTCCAATACACTACTTATTTTAAAAATATATTCATATTCAGTATTTTCTCTTTCATTTTTTAAAATTCAATAAAATATATTCACTCAAATCATTTAATTAATATTTATACAATTTTAAAATATTCTAAACACCCAAACACACCCTTAATGCTTTTTATACAAGTTTTCCTATAAAATTAGTTAATGATGTATCACGTAATATGACACTGGTGTTATATATCAATTGTTATATATTAATAAGTTCGAGTTCAAACTCGTTCCATAAACAAACTTGAGTCGAGCCAAAACTCGATTTTATTTTTAATTTTTTGAATAAAATTTAAAATTAAATAAATAAAAATCTAAGAAAAATTAATATTTGATACCTAACTAGTTGAAATTTATTTATCATAATAATATATTATATGCTTACATATATTATTAATAAATATATATAATATGATAGTATATATGTATTTCATACATGTTTCCCAAGTATTAATATATAAACTTATTAAATATTATAAATTAATTATTGTATAAATTATAAAATATAGCTATAAAATATATTCATTATATAGATATAAGTAATTAGATTACATATTACATAATTAATTATAAAAGTTCTTTGTTTATATTATTAGCAATGCATGTATATAACATATATATATTATCAATATATGAATTATTTTAATCGAGTTTAACTAATGAGTCGATTCGAGCATAAACGAGCGAACCTTAATCGAGTTGAGTCGGATTTTATCGGGCATGTGTCATTTACTAGTTAAGAATTGATTTTCCAGACACATAACATAATGCACGCCCAATCTTCCTTCATGTATCCTGAAAGCATCAATCCTCTACACGTTCGTATCTGCAGGCTCATATCTGATTTCATAAACGCATATACGCATAATGCACATCCATATCTAGTTTATACACTACAAGGAATATGAGTTTTTGCCACGAATTTTTTTTCCGCCATATATAATTGTGGCAAATAGTAAGTTGATGACACGAAAAGTGTTTGTGAGAAAAAAATAAGCTTTTTGCCATGATACAATGCCCACAAATAAAATCTTGTGGGAAATAATGTTTTGTGACGGAAAATAATATTTTTTATGGCGGTTTTATGTCGTGACAAATAATCTTGATTTTGCTATGGAGAACTTCATGGGAAAATACTATTTGCGACAAATAAATTTAAGAGTCATCCTACACAACTTTTCAATCTTCCACTCATAATATTTTTTTTAAAAAAATTTAGATTTTTTTTTAATTTTTTCTTCTTAAATTAATTAATTTTTATTTATTACTCATATATTAAATATTTGATAAAAGAAAATTAAAATTTAAGAAAATCTGGTATCCAATATACCATATTCTCGTTGCCATGCCCAAAATTAAAATCCCCCCCCCCCCCGCGGGGCGTGCACTCTACTCTGCTCCCTTTCTCCCTCTGTTCTCAGTTCTCTCTAGCCTCACGATCTAGGGTTTGTGCCCTTACGCCGTGCTCTCTCTCATCGTTACACCACCCCCTCGATCATCGACAACCCTCGCAGTGGAGCAGGTCAGTGGTGTTCTCCCAGGCTCCTTTCTTCATCTTTGCTGACAACCCTCTCTTCTCCCTTCATCTTCCTCTTCCCGAACAACGATCTCTCAAAATCCCTAGCCATTTCGACTCCCTCAAGCAGGCGAACCACCGGGCGCCACCTCCGTGACCACGAAATCCCGCTTTAGGTCTACCGACACCACCACATCTTCCTCCCCTAGCTCGACGCCGAACCCCAAGGTCTCTCCCTCCTCGCAGCTCTCTTCCCCTCCCGGACCTCCCCTGCACACCACCTAGCTCCACCTTAGCCCAACCTAGTGTCGCCGCCCAAGAGCATGCTGGACCTCCTCCTCTGAACCTCCCCAGCTCCACCACGATTTTCCTCTCTCTTTCTCAAATCCTGGGCCTTCCCTCATGGGTTCTCTACCGCTAGTGTGTTCTTTACCACTGTCCAAGATTTTCTACCGTGAGCCACATCATCTCCTCCAGACACGATGCTGCATCACCACGAGCAACCCAATGACACAACAACACCTCCCGCGCACTCTCCTTCCCTGTCGAAGCCCTTAAGCATGGTAAAACCCGACCTTTATGTCTTAAGTGCTTTATTTTAGAGTTATAGTATGGTGTTGAATGCTTAGACAGATTTATATTCATGGATATGTAGTATTTCGATTGTGGGGAGAAATTTTAACTCCAAAGGCATGCACATATTTGGTCCCTGTAGAGATGAGTGTTTGCATTTCTTTCCTAATAGTTCTTTGTGTAATCCACCAATTGATAGTTATTTTACTGATTAGGTTGGTAATGCTATTAATTATCAAATAAGTTGTGGTCCCTAGCATAAGTGTCTCTGTTTTGCATTGTTAATGTGTTCTTCGTTTTGGATGAATATTCATTACAATTATCTCTCTAATTGCGTAAGTTTGAAAAATCATGCTTGTAGGGTTTCTAATTTCATTTTGTTTACCTAATGATGCTGCAAAGTTATGCTCTTTAACATTTGTGATTATATTTACATTTGCTTTGACAGATTACGGGAGGCATGCTACTCTAGTATACCCTTCTAGGTAGTCTTTTGATTATCACATATTTTGATTTTGTTGTTTAGGTTAGATTTATTTACTTCCAATATATGATCTCTGTTGATATCCCTGTTGTTTGGGTTAGATTTATTTACTTCCAGTATATGATCTTATTCATCATTTTTTCATATATCTATTGTAGTAATTGCTTATTGGGAATGGTGAAGTAGAGAAGACTAAGAAACTACAAATATTTAAACTTAATTACTCCATTTTTCTGGGTGCAAGTGTTTCTTTTTCAGTCTCTTGGAATGACACTCTTTCTCTTAGAGAATCAGAATATATGTGACAACTACTTATATGGGTACTACTTAATCCTCGATCAGATTTGTTGTTTATTAAAGAATTGTTGTTTCTGTGCTTATTAGAGTGACTGGGAAAATGGTAGTAGATCCATATATTTAAGTGGGGCAGCTACTTAAGTTGTTTATATGCACTTACGTTTTTTAAAAATTAATATAGGGACTTCAGTGGAAGTTGAGGTGCAGGTTAAAAGGAATCCGAAGGTACTAAATCATGGAGAAACCTATGTAATGAACTCACTGAATCTACTGATCAGATTCCTTCCAGGTCCTGGGACAGATTGGGTTGGTAAGGTCAATATCCAATGTTAAGAAATTAGGCTAGAAACATATGAAGTGTGGATGCTAGTATATGATGCTTTTGCAAGTTTCATGGAATGTTTTTTTTTTAATGAAAACATGGTTTTTATTGGTGCTAATGTTTTAAAACTTGTCTTTATTATTGTTGACCCATATATTTGTTTGTGTAGATTCTGCAATACATTCTTACAAAAAATAGTGTATTATTTGATATATTAGTAAAATGAATGATCTGCCTATCAATTTATAAATACTTGGCTGTATATTTATGTTATATAAAGCAACTGTCAGTCCATATTAGTATATGCACTCGCATGCACAAAAGTTTTTACATGCAAGGTATTCAGTCGCAATACATTCTTACAAAAAAAAAAGTGTATTCTTTGTATTCTTTTGTTTTTTTTTTTATGGTGGGGATGGGGAGTGCTTAGGGCTGGGGTGGGTACTTGTTATCAAGAAATTAGTTTTTAGTCAAGAGAATGTCTCGAGACTCTTTTCTCAGTCCTCGTTATTAAATCATCTTATTTTTGACTTTCAGCAAGTGGGCTTTGGAGGTATAAGATAAAGAATGGAGGTTGTTGGCATGAATCTCGTGATGGACACATATTCTCTGCTTGTTTGGTTAGTAATTGCAAGTCTCTCCCTCGCAGGCTTTATGGTTCAAGTTCTAATTAATGTCAAGATGGACACATATTCTCTGCATTATGTTGTAAAGTGTGGGTTTCGTTTTGTTTATTAAATTTAGTAACCCATTGAGTTTCGTTTACTATCCAAAATTATGGTAGATGTGCTATCCTTGGAATTATGGTCTTCTCTGAATCTATTAAGTTGTGTATTGACCTACTATTTAGCCACGTGGACGTGCTATCCCTTGTGAATAATTCTATGCAGTTAATAGTGTTTAGGATGAGCAGCGAACCTGCTAATCTGTTTTGTTGTGGACCTTGTTGGGCCGGCATTCTCCTATACTTAGGGAACAATCTTGTGAATTGTCTTTCCCTATTTTTTAGATATAGCTTTGGATGTATGGGTCTATCATTTGGACATATTATTGAATTATTTCATTTTAATTAGATCTTCAGTTATAATTTGGTGTTTGTTGGAAAATTTTGTGTACTCTTTAAATTCACTGGAATCTTCGTGTGATAGGATTATTATACCGATTTATTCTAATATGATATCTAACAATTGAATATTTCTCACTAGGGATGAATCTAGTTTATGTTAGTAATTGGCACTGGTAAGATATTGTCTATGGAAACTCAGTGTCAACAGATCAAATCTGCAGCCTATATATGATTATTTTATTTTCATTTCTATGTTTTGCACAACACTCTATGCTCCATATATTTTCTTATTGTAGAATCCAGCATATATCAAATTGGGGTCCCACTTTTATCACATGCTTTGTTGCTTTTGGGACTTAGTTTATCTGTACTTTGCAATTACCAATTTGTTAAAAAGCCTTAGTCAACATGAAAAATTGATGCATTAACATCTTAAATATTTTATACTTCATATGATTTTTTTTATAGGTGATTTTTTCTGGATAGGTATATTTTATACTTCGTATGTTATATGAAATGACTCATTGAGTTTCGTTTACTACCCATAATTAGTTTGACCAGTTCTCTAGGAATTTTTAGGACTTCCTAATATAAAATTTCTGCTACCACTAATATCTTTTTTATTTTTCTGTTTTAATCTGATTGTGCAGTCAAAAGTAATCTTTTTAGGAAGACTATCTCATTCCAACTTGATCAAGCTACTGATATATTGTTGGGAGTAAAAGAGCTACTACTTGTCTATAGTACATGCAAAGAGGGAGCTTGAATAATCATCTTTTTGGAAAATAGTCGTAGTTTAGGCTGATGTTAAATGAACAATGTTCATGTACTTTTATTCTATAACTTGATGAATGACTAGCTACTTGTATGTATATATAACTTGATAAATGAAACCATTGTTGTTGTAAATTGATATTATCAAATACAAAATGGTACTCAAAGTCTTTTAGCCAAGGTATGAAATCTTAGGCAAAAAGTATTTGTCTCGAGTTGGAGTGGTGGTAAATAATTTATTATTAACCACTTATTATTAACCACGAATACGTATACTTTTAGGGAGGAATATGTTCCCTTAAATAAAGTAATGCTCATGATTGGACTTGGTGGTAAAAGATTTGTTGGTGCAAACTATAACCATGCGATTGATGGTAAACATTGATATACCTCTAGACATTATGTGGAAAATAATTAATAGCCATGAAAATACTTTGTGGAAAATAAGCATTTCCCACGATAGGAAATACATTTCTAGGATTTTTTGCCACTACCAAAATGGCCTTTAGCCATAAACCTAGTGGTGGCAATAAGTAACTATTTGCCACGGAAATGCTTACTCGTGGGTATTAGTATTATTTGCCGCGGAGCATATGCCAGGAACCTCCCACGGATAAATTTTGCGGCAAATATTTATTTTCTGCAAAAAGATGCTTTTAGCTACAAAAGACACTCTTGGCAAATAGCCGTATATCTTGTAGTGATACCTGTATCAACAATGCAAAAATCAAATAACTAAACTTAACACTAACTAATGGCTTGAAAAAAATCAAATAAAATGTGATTATTATACATGTAGCAACAAAGGAAAAATAAAATGCTAACTAAACATATTTTTACTAGCTGGTGAAAATCTAGATATGCTAGAAGATACATTTCTCGCTGTGGAAAATAGCTCAACAAATGAAACCATCAGAGCCAACACAATAGCGTGCATCAAAACAGACAAAATAAATGTACAAGCTTCAGCAACACCACGACATGCTCTCTAGGATACCACCAACAGCACCATGACCTACAAAACAGACAACGGATCAGCAACACAAGAAAAGCATTTTGGAGTTATCCAAATTCATGAATGAAGGGACAAGTGTCATTGTAATATTAATTTGTAATACTTTAGCCACATGTTGGTTTGTATATATAAACATATGTAAAAGCCGAAACATGTAATTAGAAAAATGCAATGAATGAGAAAACTTTCTGTTGAAACCATTTGTTGAATATCTGGCATACAATTGAGAATTAATCTCATTATGGTATCAGAGCAAATGAAATGTCACCATACATTCCAACCATTTTCTCATAATAATTTTAAAATCTATCCCAAAATTACTAATCTTTTTCTCAAAATAAGTTCTTGATCGATAAATGGTGATACAAGTCGTGCAAATGGTGATGTAGGTCATGCAAATGCTCAACATTTTACCGAACACATCACCAAAATTGATCCAGTCTACAAACGTATTTCCAGTCAAAACACTCTACTAAAATCTTCAAATCCATGACCTTCACAACAAGAAAAAAAAAATCACAAAACAGAAAATAAACATTTTTCACAGTTGTAGAACACGAGAAATGCCAAAAACCCGAGCGAAATTTTTACAATTCCAAAACAAATCCACCAATCAAATATATATATATATATATATATATACCAAAATGAAGAAAAGGAAAAAAAAAATCCATGTCTCTACTGGATACAATTCCTAGGACAAATAACTCTCATTTGAAAGCATGAGACAAAAAAAAAAACTTCGAAAGAGCTCTAAAAATTAAGAAGTTTTAAGATTCCATACCTTGGAGACGAGGAGAGAATCGACCTTCAAAATGTTGCCGCAAATAGGAAGTGTAGAGAATGTGGAGAAAACTGAAGTTTCTCTCGGTTTCTCTCTCTAAAATGGGGATCGATTTAAAGATGGTTTCTGTCCCTAAAATAGGGATCGAAGGTTGAAGCTGGTTTTTCTCTTCTCGCAAGATTGGATGGCGTTATTTCTCTGGGAATCGCAAAGTTGAGGACAATGCAAATCGTTTCTCTCTCTTCGCAAAGCTTGGCCTCTCTACTTTGATTTTGGTATTGGTCTCCCGAGTGTTGCACGACCTGCATCAACATAAATAAATATTTTTTTAGAATAGGGTTGACATGGTGTGATGCCTCCTCATTCGACTCCCGCATCACTCCACATTTTTGACTCTGCGTAGAATTACACATGTTTTTGTGTGTTTTTATTTTATCTTAAAAACAACTGATGTCAGTCGACTCCGAGCTGACCGTACAGGACAACTCTACCTAGCAATTCTCAAGACATTATAGGTGTGTTTTTTATTATTTATTATTTTTATTTTGAGTGAGTTAATTTTCATTAAGTAAACAGAAAATGGCAGGTACAAGAAAATGTGAAATGAGTATTCAACGTATTCTTAAAATTTTATGTACAACAAAGATACAAGATTATATTTTTAGTTTTATTATAAAATTTAAAATTTTATAATTTTTAACATATCAATAACTCATAATAGAAAAATAAACTATTTTTTTCTTAGTAATCTTTCGCTATAAATGGGTATTTATTAATAAATTTAGGATAGAAATTACTATTGAATATGTAATTCTAATTCTTTGTCAAAAAAAAAGAAAAATAAGTTTTATATAAATTTTTTGTAAGTACTTCTCTTTTGTATGAGTAATTTTTTTTAAGGGAGTAATTTTATATATAATGACAATAACTATACATATACTACAGTGTGGGCATACATCAGTGATTTTGTACATAAGAGTTTAAACGCAATTTCAAGTTTGACTAAACGGAGGTCGAGCAACTGTCATATGTTTTTCTCCATTTCAATTTACCTAAGTTAACGATAACGGTCATATCATTTCTCCATTTCAATTTACCAAAGCTAACGATAAAACTTGTCATTTATATGCTGCCATACATGCTAGAGCAGTGCTACTTCCACCCCGAGGTGTAGCCCGAGACGAAAAATTCTGAACATAAATTTATATACTACACATCATATTTTTTATTTATTTTTTTATTTTATAAAATATTTGATATATAAATAATAAATAAAGAATTAAATTAGTTTTAAAAAAATAAATCCAAAAAAAAAAAAAAAAAAAAGAGTGATGTGTGCATGGCTTCTCTACCCCTATGATTTTTAAAATATATATATATATATATATTACTTTTTTATGATTTAATACGATAATATTAATCTCATCTTATGTTAGCTTTCTCTCTAAAAAATTATATTGATCATTCCTCTACAAAATTATTTTGGTTTTATAGATTAATTACTTACAAGTCTAATTTTAAAAAATTAATCCGACTTAAAAATAAAATAAATAAAATACATCTCATATAAATAAAATAATCCATTAACATGATGAGACATTGAAGATTGTTAAAAAAAAAATATTTTATTATAATTTTAACTTTACTTAGTCCTCTGTAAAATAAATTTATGATTCCGCCATAGATATATAGACTTATGTGTAGCAAAGCTAAGCACGTAATAGGTGATAAGAGTAACTTTTTTTCATTTATTTTTTTATAGCTTTAAATATTTGTTTAAAAAAAGACAATATTATTAAAAAAATAATTATTTAATGACTAAATAAAAAAAAAAGATAGATCAAAATCCAATGGAACCTAACTGTCGGTGAAAGTAACATTCTTTTACTTGCAAGGTCTTATTTCTCTCTTTCCTAAGAAATGAGGAAGGCATTTCCTTGGACAGCAATGATGTTTTCTCTCAAAAGAGAACTTTAAAGTCTTAAACCATACAAACGGCCATATGTTTTCAAAACTATGCATACCTTTTCCAAAAGCATCTAATCGTTAACTTCAGTCAGTCTTCAGTCAAAAGGAATAACTATAAGCTGGGACACCCGATCTTAGTGGGCCATTCCGCCCTAGTAATCTTACAATAGCCCAATCTTATTGAGCAAGTAATGGGCTAGCCCAAACCTAACCCATAACCAATGTTCTTTCCTGTTTGTTGGACATAGCCCGCAGCCATACAGACACAGCACAAACCCCTTTTTATCCTTTTGCCTGCTTCTTCTATTCTATCCAAGCATTCAAGTATTGTCTGTTTCCCCCCTTTTAGAACTGCTTAATATTGCTAATTAACTCAGTATTATTGTGCAGTACAGTTGAGGCTTAATGTCTAAGCATTTATGAAGATTTTTGAGAAAGACAGGAACTGAAGAAGCAATATCAGAGTCAGTACACCTAGAAATATCAGCCATCCTTTTTGCTTTTGGAAGAAGAAACTTCTTCTTCCATATGATCAGTTTTAAGTCTTTTTGACCAACACCCCCATCCCAACCCCACTCCTTAAAGGTCACACCTTTTCTCCTTCCTCCAGTACTCTTGATTGAAACCATTCCAGCAACTGTAAAAAGAAAAAGAGGACTCTGATCAGCATTTCCTTAGGCTGTCTTTTTGAGAGTTGGAGGCTTTTTTCACATGCAAATATATATATATATATATAGAGTAATGTTATATGCAGTTGTAGAGTGTGAAAGTTTCGTATAATTTTTTTTTGTAAAAGAGTGAGTTCATCTATTAAAAAATTAATTTTTTTCATGTAAGTATTGTATTTATTTATTTTTTTCATAGTGATTACACGACGCTTACGCACTCATGACTGCTAATATAATTTATTTTATATATTATATATATATAAGTATTCAGATTGCACATGTCCCTTTTGTTTTTGGCCAGTTAGTGTATCTGTCACTTCATGGGTTGCAGTAAGGTTGTTTAACTAGTGATTTGGCCAAAGCTTTGAGGTAAGGTGGGTCAGTTAGTAATAATTTGACAAGTTCTTGCCAGAGAAAGAGAGAGATCAGATCTCAATAATTTGTTCTGGGGTCCAAGTTTACAAATTTTCAAAGAGAAAAAGATCTTGTAATATGCTTTTTTGTTTTGGCTGTAGAAGCATTTTATGTTCACAGTTTAGTGTATTTTAACATTTATACTTGTGTTATTTTATCCTGTTATATATGTGCATGTGTGACTCTGAGTAATTAAATTTCATATAGGAAAATACTCACAGAATTAAATGAAGAATTACATTAGGACACATTCACAGGGATAAAAGTACCTTTGAATTAAAATAATATTCTAAATTTCCTAGAAAACATTATGATCAGAATGTGATACCAGAACAGATAATTTATTTATTTTTCCTTTAAATACATGTGTTTGAGAGAAGTAGAGTACTCCACTTTAGGTGTGATTTGGTCAAGAGAAGTATTGGAGCATACAAAATAAATTATGAGATTTACCAAAACATATATGTTTTTTCCTTGTAAATTGCCATTTACAATGATATCTAGCAAAGGAATTAAGAATATTCAAAATATTTGGCCAACTGGGGAATTTGGTCACTTTTCATATACGCTCATGGGTGACATCAAGACGATAATACAAGGAAAAAGCCATCCATGTGAGGACACATAATAGCCTCACATCACACGGATTAATGTGACTGACAGATGGACCCACACACGTGTGGCTTATCCAGACGGTTGATCAGGAAGACCTTGGTCAAGATATTGATTCCTGCCTCACAAGCTTACAACATGAATGGGTACAAGGGATTACAGTCTTGGAAATGTCAGTATGGAGCTGTTGTTGTTGTTGCTGTTGTCTCTCTGTTGTCTTAAGATCAATTGAGCCATTTCCAGGTTATATACAGACATATACATATTGTCCAAATTGTAGAATCCATGTTAGTTTCATTTTAATCCTATAAACTATAAAGAAAAATATTTTAACCATAAAGAAATTACACAAAAATAAATTATATAGTGAAATAGTTTGATACAGTACGTCAAATTATAAATTAATTTTTGAGTAATTTTTTTGTATTTGTAGTAGTTCTACGTGCAAAATATATGGTGGGAATACATAATTCTGTCAAATGGATGGAAACTCAAAATATATCAAGTTCTATCTAAAAAATAAATAATAGGAAAATCAATTGCTTGTCAAAAGCATCTGTAAAAGTTGATTAGGGTCCTAGAAATCTTAGAAACTCAATAGCTGGTCAAAAGAATTTCTGTTTTATGATTTTGCAGATTCATTGATCTTGAAAAAGCACAAGAAAAATAATTGAAACGTTTCCTTATAATTGAAAGTTTCTTAGAGAATATAGTGACCCCCACCCAAGAAAACTTGTCATGTGTAATAAGACCCCACCACCTACCCTGTTAGTGACCCAAGAAATCTTGGTCAAACTTATATCACACAGAGCTTTTTATGTCACTGTTCACACCCAATTATATCCCTTGAACTCCCTTTTCCTTTCTTCTTGCTATCTCTTTAATTTCTAGGGTTAGGTGTAGGGAAGGCAATGCTTTTTTGAGTTTTCACAGGTGTAGTGGTTGTCAAGGTTGCTTTCTTTCCAAATCTCTCTCTCCATCTTTGTGATCATTTGTTCTTATCAGAAAGAAAGACACTTCAATCCATGAAGAAGGGTGTTAAGATGAAGCCCATCAAGCCCATATTGGACCCCTTTTCTATGTACCACACTTAAATTTTAAAGAAAATTACTTTAGTCAAATTACATAAAAATAATCTTACAAATTGATGTGGATTAATCTGGTTTATCGGATTATAAAATTACTTTAATTGTAAAGTAAATCTAATAGATCAGATAAAACCACATTAGTTTGTGAGATTAATTTTGTATAATTCTTTTATGGATGTAACAGTATTCTTAATTAAATATTTTTACTTGTTAATGATTAGCTTTGAGCTTTTATAAATTACTCTATTTATGTGTTATTCATTCTCAATCAAATAAGGTTGCTCAAAAAAAGGAGTATTCTAAGTGTTTGTATGTGAAATGTTTTAGATGCGCTGGGTCCTTCAAAGTTGCTTTAATATTGATCTGTCTTCTGTAACACAAACACATGTACACAGCCGTAGGGAACGCCACTAATTTATGATGTTCCATCCAGCAACTTCAGCCAATAGCTAAATGACTGAATGCACAATTAAGCTTTTGCTCATTTTGTTTGTCGTTTAGGACATGTCTGAAAAAAACACATCAAATTAGGCAGAGAGTCCAATTTGAGTAATGTGATAGGAACCAAAAGAGAAAGTACATCAAAGTTCAAATGGCCCTGTATTATATGTTTAGATCAGCCACCCAATAATTAGTCCCTTACATCATTTGGTTCAAGCATATACCATCAACCTTTATAGCTAACTTTAAAAGCTGCCCATCACTCTTTGAAGAAAAAAAAGAAAAGAAAAAAGCTGTCCAATATCACAGATAATTATATATGGGAGACCTTTCACCCCAGATTGATCTTTTTTAATTGTTTAAAATTCAGAATGTGAAGTGTTTGGTGGTACTGATATGATAAGAACCTAACCAATATGTGGAAAATTGAGCCTCAAGTTGTCGTTTAGAACTCCATTCATGGCACTATCAATTAGGCGTCTGTAGCATTTCATGCAACTGTCCAAATCAGGTTGGCGAGAATGGATTTAAACTGCTAGATGGTTTAACCAGAGAAGTTCCTGAATAAAGCAGCCAAGGAAAGAATTGTGTATAGAAACAAATCGAGAAAGTAGTATACGGCTTTCCCAGTTGGGAGATCATGTTACTCTTATCCAACTGATTTGGACAAATTAGCAAGTTTCATCATTAAAATGGTTATACATAGGAATATAGTCAATCCCATAATGGAGCCAAGGGAGTTTTGCATTTAGAAAAATAGAACAAGAAGATTAATCGATCAGCACACAAAGTTACAATTTTAGGTACTCCGTATAAGGGTGGCCATGATGCATGGCTTCACACCTTTTCTGAAAATCATCAACACCTTCTTCTACAAGGACACAGAAAAGGAGAGAGGAAAAGAAAAGAAAACTTCAAATGCCAATCTCTTTACACGCTTACATATATGTAACTTAATTGTTCTTTTTTTCTTTTTTCAAAAAAAGTAGGGGATTCTAGTACTCAAATCAAGCCTTGTGTGGGGGACACTGATAGCACTTTGTGAATAGACCAAAGGTATCAACTTGGCGTATGAAATTGAGCATGCTTGCCCATCCTCCAAATCCAAACCCTACAATCAATACCCACACCACTACAAAGGCGTTCATGCTGTATAATCCTGCCCAACCTCCTACCAATGATGGTGGTCTCTCTACTGCATTCTGTCAATTAACAACGAAAGTAGAAGATAAGATTTTAGTTTTTTCTCTCAAGTTTTAGCTTAGGGAAATACTTTAGCCACAAAGAGATTAGACAAAAATACTCTTACAAACTGACGTGACTTGAGATAGATTTAACGAATAAGATAAACTCACGTCAGTCTATGAGATTGTTTTTGTATAATTTAATTGTAGATGTAACAGTATTCTTTAGCTTATCCTAAGATAGAAAAGAAGTCATAAATTTAACCGAAACCAAACCTCTCTTGCTGCTGCAGAAGCAAAGGTCACCATGTGTGCTAGGGCTGGAATTATGTAAACAGTGAAGCTGACAAGAAGAGATCCAACAGTTGAGTTGATGGGGCCAAAGAATGGGAAAATGATTGCTAGGAACCATATTGGGATCACCACTGGGAGCCTAGCTAGAGCTCTCTTAAACAAACTCTTTGTGTCATGCACCCCAATGAATTTCTCCCACACAAAGTACAGAGGGGTGCAAGCAAATCCAAATGTAATAAACTGCAAAAAAATATCAAACACTTACATCCCAAAAAATATCATTTAGATTTCCAAGATTCTAAATCATGATAGTAACCTGGTGAATAAGCATAAGGACAACAGCAGCGTCTCTAAATCCAGTCCTTGGTAGCAAAGAGATAGCATTGGCATGGGTAAGAAGCGTGTCCCCAAAAGCCCAATAAACAGCAGAAGCTGATGGTAAAGTTAGGGTCAGCACATAGAGAGTTGCTATCAAGTATATTAGCTTGAATTTCTGAGGCTTCCACATCGCATGCATAATCTCTCTGCATTAATAATGTAGAATTAATTTCCCCCTAAATAAAAACAGTTCACATTCACATGAGTTTTTGTGTTAAATTTGTAAAGAATCCTCACACTGTAACAGCATGTCCTCCAAAAGTGTAGAGAATGTTGGTTGCCCCAGTGAAGTAGAGAACCATTGTTGTTGGTCCTGAGTGCTTCACTCCCTCAACCTCCACACACAAAAGAAAGAGAGAGAAATAACTTAAGGTGAATGATAAAAAGAAAATTATGCTATATAATCACTACAAAAAAATTATTTATTTGTGGTCAGCTATTTCCTGTCAAAATGAATATATTATTGTCGCAAATAGTTATAATCATCACAAATAATATATCACAGATACTTATTTTTCTTGTAATGAGTATTTGCATTGGTTTTTGGTAATTTTTGTTAATTATTACCTGCCCATGGATAAGGGAAGCAATGGTGAGGTACCAAGCAGTGTAGGTAGTCATCATTAGACCCAAGAATGACCAAATTCTGTAATTATGGAAGGATGGGATGAAGACAGTTGTTGCACAACATGCGCCAAAGATATAAGTCCAAGTTCTCTTGTCAAGATTGTCGTTTATGTAGTATATATTACTGCACCAAATAATGTAGATCATGAATAACAATATGAAGAATCAAGAAGATGTAAGCAAAACCATGTTTGGCAAATGAATAATTCTGTAAATTAATTCACCTTGCACATGCAATTAGTTGAATTACAGATCCAAATAGAAGAAAAGTGCAGTTGAAAAAGAGGCCTAGATTCCTCCAGTGTTTCCCCAACAGCCCATCAAGAACTTCAAACCACTGCAAACAATTAAAAGTAGTATTGAGAAAGCTGGAAATTACAGAAAGGAAAATTTTGGTCTGCTGGGATTAAAACAGCATATAATTAAGGAGGAGAGATATATTAATTACCTGAATAACATGATTCCTGAAATCAACCTTTTCTCTTTCCTTTCTAGTTCTGTACTCAACATAAAGTACACTGATAAGATAGGCAGTCCAGCTTCCCATCAACCCATAGAAAAGCTGAAAAATGATTCCAGATGCCATTCCCAGTTGTGAAAATGAGTAAGGTAGTGTGAGGAGCACTTGTGCAACCTGCGTTGAACGAGAGAATATTAATTAAAAACACATTTAAATGAACAAAAAAAGAAAAAAGGAAATCGAGAATCTGATGAATATAAAGTGCATGCCTGGTTTGAAGCACAACTAAACCAAGCATCATAGACGGAGCCACCATGCCAAAACATCCTCGAGAATTTGCTCTTACCCAACTTGGGATTGTCTTCTTCCCTCTCCATTTCGACATAGTTTCCAGCTATAACAGTCTCAACCTTCTCAGAAGCCATTGTTGAAGACTTTGTTTGTGATGTAAGGGAAGGAATGGACTAATTTAGCTCCCTATAAATAGAGAGAGAGAAAGTTTTTTTTCACTCTTTGCTGCTGCCACTTCTTATGGTGCTTCTGATCTTCTCTCTTTAATTTCCTTATAAAAAAAAAAAGACTTTTACAAACAATAATTAAATCACCCAGATAACTGTGTCATCCATTTAGGAGTGTGAACGCAAATTCAGTGCATGTAACATGCGGCGCTCTAGTACTCTACTCAGCCAATTAGTACTCTACTCCTTTACTTCATTTGCAGGTGATAGAGTTATGTCCCCTACAGGTGACATGCAATGTTCACTTAAGCAATTTTCATTCTTTCCATTTAAAAAGAAAAATATGCAAAGTTCCATTTATGGGCTTGAATGGGCCCAGAGTTGCATGCACTGCACGAGCGGGATGGCCCACCATATGTGAAAGAGCCCATGTAAAAAGGACTGAACATGAATGGGTATATGTAAAGGTGAAGGAAAAAAAGAGAAAACTTTTTTAGTAGTCAGAAGGAGCTTGTGTGTGGGGGAGTGGAGAAGATGGACAGAATGATTACAGTTGGTTTGAGGTGGGCGGGCTGTGGTGCTAAACATGATTAGTAACACACGTGTGCCAACTGGCTTTACAGAAAAGATCCAATAATAAACACATATACTCTTCTCAAAGTTAGGTCTTTGGGCCATGGATTTAGCACCCCCTAATCATGGTCTTAAGTGCCTCCAAACGTCACATTTCGTTGGCAATTAATTTCTTTTTTAATATTGTTCTAAATCCTGTTTATAAATTGAGATCTAAGTCTAAGTTCTAACCCCCAAAAAATATAATGATTTCTTTTAAAATAAAGAAAAATAAACATTTTATGTCCCCACTAATACTTCTAAGAACTACAAAAGTCAGTAATTTAGTTATTATATATGACGCAGACGCATTACACATATCCATATAAATTATTTAGATAAAAGAAAATATCACGTTATATTGGCTGCATGATCTCCTAAATTTTCTTGTCATAAAAAATAATAATAAACAACTTTCAATATTCATCTTAACGATCAAGACCGAATGATGATACGGATACCATTTGTCATGCATCTTTTGTAGATAGAGATGCTGTGTGTGATTGATAGCTACGTAGGGTGTAAAATGCAAATTAATGTCATGTATCAGTTTGATGAAAAGCATATGTTACTTTTGTAATATTATTGGTTTTTCTTTATAAATAAATAAATAAATATATATATATATATATAGTGGCGGAACTAGGAATTTTTTTTAGGGGGTCACTTTTGCTACGGTGTGACATCAACATTTATATAAAATAAAAAAAAAATTAAAAAAAAATATAAAAAACAGAATTATATATAAATTTAGATCTCAATAGTTTGCTACATATAGACATAGAAATAAAATTCTAAAAAACACAACTTATTATGTATTTTCATAGAATATTATTAAATCCATTATTATTATTATTGTAATGAAATATTTAGATTTATTTTATTAATAAAAACAATCAAATGATTTTTTAGAAGGTTATCTTTCATTCTATTATGTAAGTTAGTTTATCAAATTTTATGTAAAATCTAGATATATTTTCATATCTTATTAAGCATATATATAATGTTATAATTGAGATCTTCAATAAATGTTTTTCTTACTCATCAAAGTCTAGACGATAGAATCTATCAACTATTTTTCATATAAGCCATCAATCTTGAATGTTTTTTCTTGTATTTTGTCTTTGAATTCTACTATAAAAGCCTAATATTATATAACAAAAACTTTGAAATCCATATTAATAAGTTTATTGTTTTTTCTAAATTTATTTTTAATTTAATTTTGGTGAGGCCACAATATCCTTGAAAATAAAATATATATATATATAAATTATATAATATTTTGGAACTATAAAAAAAATAGAGAAAGACATTTCTAAATATATTGAAATTAAAAAAAATAGAAAATATATAGGAATTATAAATTTTCTGGAAGTAATTTTCTATATTTATAAAATTATTAATTAATATGATGAGATGAATTAAAAAAATTTCTGAAAACAAACTAGATATTAAAGTTTTCTAGTGTCTTCAAGTTGAAGCACTTTAATGAGTAACATGAATATCTCTAATTCCTTGGTTTTTCCTAGAATTCATGAGGAACAATATTTAATTTTCATTTGATTGCACCGAGTAAATTGTAATTGACCAACATTTACATTTCAATTATTGCGCCAATCTTTGCCCTTCTACGCATTTGGTAACTAAGTACATAAATTAAAATTCATGAAAACGACACCTCTTTCTAGAAAATCGAAGTGACGGTAAACGTTCACCCTCCATCCCAAATGAAAAGAGTTTTACTGGAGAGCATCTATTATTGAGAGTATTTATTGCATATATGAGATCGTTAAAATAAATTATAACCAATCTGTCTCTAAGTAAATTAATCTGTTTAAATAGAAATTGGTTTATTTATTTAAACCATCTTATTGTATAATAGATGCTCCCAAAGAGTAATTACTCTAAAAAAAATTTGAAATGAAAATATCCTTCCAATTTAGTGTCATGTGTAAATTAAGTAGTATAATATTATGATGAACTGAGTGTATTATGCGCATCCTCCAAGGGTGACCCTCTATTATCACACGTGGCTTGGCTGGGATCAGGGTTTTTAGTTGCTTCACCCTTTCCAAACTGCCACCCTATAGAGGCAACGCGTATACCTCAAGCGTCACTCACAATCGTGGTTCTTCTAGATGTCTGATTTAAACTTTTTTTAAGGTTGAAAACTTGATCCATGTCCATATGATTCGGTTTTTCCAAAGTATTTTATTTTTATTTTGTATTTCCTTTTGTTAAATAAACAAAAAATATGTTGTCTGTAGGGCTTTGATCCATAGAGTGAGTTCCATAATCCGTCTTAATACGGGTGCAAAGTTGATTTGTTTGTTTGTTTGGTTGTCATTCTGTCTTGGATAGAGCTGGGCTGTCTCTTAGATTATATTATGAAGAAATTTGTAACCAATGCAAGAATATGTCAATTACTTTTAATGTTTTGAAGAGTTACAAATTATCATTTAGTTGGCTTGTAATGTACATTTCAAGTCTATTTGTAAGTCCGTTATTAATGAATGTAATTTATTTTCTTAAAAAAAAAGAATTGAGTGTATTACATATAGTTAAAATATATGATTTCCTTAAAGTTTGAGATTAGCGTTTTCAAATAATTTTCAAGAAATGTGAATTTATATAAAGCACAATACTCTTCATGTTGCCGACATAATAGAACTTGATTTCAAGAGTTTGATCTAGCTCGACAAATCTATAGATCTAGATCATGCGGTGAAAACTAGTCGCCTTGATTTCATGATTCACGATCTTAAAAGGTTGCACCATTTATTAAGAGAACCCATCAAATCTTTATATATATTTAGATGGATGTATAATTGCTTTCTGAGAGATCCTAGATAGTTACAAGAGATGCAAGGTCATAAGATGTAAAGAAAGGTGCCATAAAGCATCAAAAAATCAGTGTCCTTTTCTTTTCTATGCAGCATTGATTTTGATATTGATGATACTTGATAACCCAATTGTTACATTGTCCAAATCTGTAGGTCCGACTCCGAACACAGCTTGCATGTGCAAGTATGGACCTAATTAGAAACCCATATATATACGCATGCATTAATAGTACCAAAAGGGGGACCAAAAGAAACAAGCCGAATATCCCCGGCCCACTTTGACTTGGTATTCTTCTTAGAAACACATCGTTTTCTCACGTTCCTAATGAACATGAATGAATGATTTTTGGGAATATTTGGCTGGGGGGCAATGCTGCATGTTCGATTCTCATTAATTAATGAGGATTTGCACGAGCTATAATTACAAGAACTGTGTGGATTTTTTTCTTTTACGAACACTTTCATCTCATCTCATCTTATCTTATCATTATTTTTTTAAATTTTTATATAAAATAAAATAAAAAATTTAATTTTTTAAATTTTAAAATAAAATTAATATTAAAAAATTATTTTATTTAATTTTAATTTTTATCTGATTTAATTTTATTTTATCTATAAAAATAAATTAGACCTTATAACGCATGAGACTTGAATAGAATTTGGACAGACCCTAACTCTTTGCCTAAAAATAATAAAAATAAATAAATACTTCAATGAAATTCCCCGTTCGTTTTGGGCCTTATAAACTTCACCCAGCCGAGCGACTTAATCGGCTTCCCAAATTACAGTCCCCAATTTTAATTATTCTCTCTCTGCTTGGTGCTTCTCCCGGCCCTTAAAGTCTTGCCCAAAAATAATTCAGCCTTTCAGCCAGCATATTGCTCAACTTTTATTAGTGGACAAATTTTTTTTTAAATCTTTTTATCAAGTTTGGTATTATTTTTTTTTCTACTAAAAATGCAATTTTTGATACTTAACTTGACTGTTGCTTGACCTTGACTTGAATCTGACTCGATTCTAATACAATCTAATTAGCTTAACATTTTGTTCAATATTCCATTCGAGCAAAGTTTTAAATAAAGAGTTCGCTCAACAGTGCCTGCTTAACAGTACTTAATTCAAGTAGAAGGCCAACTCGTGAGTTTATTCGACAATCAGCCCAAGCAAGTGCTTGTCCTAAAACGTCCGCTCGACACTACACCCAAGCAAATATTATGAAATGTGGATTCTCGTGTCATGAACTTTAATTACATGATTTTTCATATATTTTTCAATTTATTAGCAATCAAACATTGTAAAGCGAGAGAGAGAGTACTCCTTTTATGAAGAATTCTAATTTCTAAGACTGTATTAAAGTTTTGAGATTGATGATTTTGTAAGTTATCTCTTATATTCTATTTTTGTTAATAGTGAATTCATTAAGACCAATCCGAACAATAGATATAGGCTCACATATTTGAGCTGAACCACATATATGTTAATGTTTTGTCTATGATTATTGTTATTTCTTTTGTTTGTTAAGTTTCAAATTAGTTTTTTTAATAACCAGTTCATCTCAACAATTTTTATAACTAGAATATTTTTCTTTAGTGAAACAACTCAATATAGACTTGTTAAATGTTGCCGCAGGACTCCGAGGTACGACCCTGTGTCGTTCCACTTACGTACAGCTATAAATTAAGCAAAAAAGTTCGAACGAGGAAAAGAATGGAACCCGAATAAACTTGCATTCATGGATCAGGTAAAGCATCCAACAGTCCTTTCTGGGAAGTTTTCCCCCGCGAATAGATTAATTAAATGATTTGATAATCCGCTACTAGTACTACATGCATGCATATACCTCACTCCACACGTTATTCTTCCTCCCCCTCCCCGCCATGCCCTATCTACCTCTGTATAAAGTGCTGCAGTCCCACGATCTCTTCCTGTATCTTAGTTAATTATCAAATTAGCCCCCCAATAATAGATCGATAGCCATAATAAGAAATCAAGGAGACATGGCATTTCATGATATTAAGGTGCTGATATTACCCGTTCTGTGCGTTATTCTACTTATACTTTCATCAGGTACGCTTGATTCTCGATCTCTTTTATCTATGGATTTCTCTTTACAGTTATGGCTTAGGGACGTTGTTCCTTACATCTTTATAAACATTAATGATGGGTATGCATGGATATCACGTATATATGCAGGAGCCAAACTTTCTGAGTCCGCAAGAGTCTTCACCATAGAAAACAGCTGCAAAGAGACAATCTGGCCTGGAGTTACACCTGGGGAGAACTTTAATGGCGGCGGTTTTGTACTCAAACCAGGCCAATCCATGGTTTTCACCGCTCCGGTGAGCTGGTCCGGCCGGATATGGGGTCGAACCGGCTGCAAATTTGACAGCAACGGCGACGGCTCATGCCAGACCGGTTCCTGCGGTTCAACCCTCAAGTGCGGAGCCTCGGGGAATCCTCCGGCTTCACTCGCCGAGTTCACCCTCGCAGCACTTGACTTCTACGATGTCAGCCTTGTCGACGGCTTTAACTTGCCAATAAGTGTTACACCCATCAATGGAAAAGGAAACTGCAGCATTGCCGGATGCGACGGCGACTTGAGGACCGACTGCCCGAAGGAGCTATCGGTGAAAGCCAACGGGAAGGTGGTTGCGTGCCGAAGCGCATGCGATGTTTTCAACACGGATGAGTATTGTTGCAGAGGAACTTTTGGGAATCCAGTTACATGTAAACCAACGTATTATTCGAAGAAGTTTAAGGAGGCTTGCCCTACCGCTTATAGTTATGCGTATGATGATCCCACCAGTATATTTACATGCTCCGGCACCGACTATGTCGTCAGCTTCTGCTCAGCCAGGTACTAATTTATGATATCAATATATATATATATATCTCACCAACTTTTGTTGTTTTTAATTAGAGAAATATTTTAGTGTGTGATTATATAAAAATAATTTTATAAATTGATTATCCTGATCATGTGATCTGTCATATTCTAAAATTAATTTAATTGTAATGCAAATCTGACAGCAGCTTATGATATGATCAACTCCATCGATTTATGAAATTAGTTTTATATATTTCTTTTATAGGTGTAGTAGTACTTCACTTTTAATTAATGTTTGATTCTTTGAATATTATACGATCATGGAATACGTTTTAATAAAATAGGAATTGACTCAATATAAACATTTAATTTATCAGATTTTTCGTAATAGATATTGAACCAACACATGATGGAATATTTCTAATTAATTAAAAGATAAGCGTAAAGTAGGTTTGAATTCAAAATTTAACAGTTAGTCTATAATTTATTTAAAAATTTGCGTGGATATATAACACTCTCTGCATGATAGGAATGTAAATTTATTTAATAATTTATAGGAATGTAAATTTGATTTTGTTTATATCGATAATATAAGGTATTAATGATCTTTCGCATCAATTATATGCAAATATAATTTTGCATTTATGATACTATGTTAAATATATAATTAACTCAAAACATAAACTAATGAGTACATATATACAGGTGAATTCGATCCAGCATTAATATATATAACATGCAGCATATAATATTTTTATTAATAAATATGGCCGTTAAGTAATACCCCTTTTTTCTTAGAAAAAGTTCTAAAATTAAATTAATTAGTTTGAAGTTCTCTCTCTCTCTCTCTCTCTCTCTCTCTCTCTCTCTCACTCTATATATATATATATATACACCACCATAAATGATCAATATATATATAATATATGTTTCACATTTAAAAAAAAAAAAAAAAAGAAGCTAGTTTTGATATCATGAAAGAGTACACACTGGCTTCAAACTTTAAGGTTTTATATGGTTCCATGCTGCATGCATGCTCCCCCTACGCACGTATCCTAGTGCAACGTATAACACCTACATTGAAAACGTGTTCTAGCTCTTTTTAAAGTAATTTCCTTAATTCACTCATGGCCTCTAGAAGGCATGCATGACATGATTTAATCAATGTTCTCTATATATATACATTAATTACATCCGAGTTTGATCATGTTCATGAACAAATTAATTAATGATGTCTTATACATAGTTTGTGTACATGTATATATACGTCAGGAAACAAAAAGTCTGCACGTATCATGACAAGAAGCTCGTCTGCAGCGGCGCTAGCTCATCAAGAGGCTTAAAATCTTTGGTTAATGGAAGATGGTCTGCTCTGATTCTTCTTGCAGCGATGTTGATGCTTAATTAATTATACATATATATATATATATATATTTGTGTACTATGAGTTAATTATATATGTGTTTTTTTTCCCTTTTTTTTTGTTTTGTTTTGTTTTGGAGGGGGGGGGGGGGTTGTTGGACGTTGGAGCTTCTATATATAAGCTGGTATATATTCTGTAAATGAGTATTATTCTGTAAATTATAAGCTGGTATATATATATATATAATTTATTCATTTTTTGTTATATAATTACTCTACTAAATATAATCGAATTAATGCTGATCGTTTTGGTTACTCCCATTCCACACATAAATGGTTTTCTTATTTTATTTTGTAATATTTTAAATGCTCATGATCACAAATATTTTTACTCAAAGATATTTAAAGTAAAACTCGTGTGAATTGTGAACTATCAAACAAATTCTAATTAGTAAAATATTTAGTGTTGGGCCTATTGAGCTTGATAATCAAGCTCATGACTCACCAAATGACACAAAAGGAATTTTAAGTGTAACAACGGAGAAATGGTAGGCTATTTTTTTGTATATATCAAAGTTACGAATTTTGTTTGGATGATCATTTCGATTAAGGTATTAGAATGAAAAATTTTGTTATTGATATTGTTTCGAGATAAACATTATATGAATAAATTGTATATAATAACTATATTATAAAATAAACCAATACAAATCTAATTAAAACATACTTGATAAATTTAATAAATTTAAGAATTCAGATTTATTAAACAAAATTATTAAAAAGTAAAACTAATTCGGTTGACATAAATGTTTGAAGTTGATAACACTAAAAAATCAAATAAATGATAAAAGTTTCAAAGAATTAAAAAAATTATTGAAGAAAGAAATATTAAAATAATATTGCAGCCTATAAATATAAAAATTTAAAACAAATGTGCTTATCCAAAATGATTGAAATCCAGCCAGAATCATCCGAAATGGACTGGAATAATTAGAATTCAGGCCAGAATGGAATTCAACCTCTAGCATTCTGGCCACTGCATCAGAACTGTATATTCCAACCATTCCAACCGAAACGAAACGGAATTAATAACTTTGGTATATATAGTTCTGTAAAATGTAACTATTTCTTACATTCTATAATATTGTACAACTATGTATAAAAACACTACCATACTTAAATACAATTTGAGGAAATTTTTCAGCAATTCTATTTTTTTAATATGGTATCAAGAGTCGCGGACTTATAGTCGTGATTTATGGATGAATCCTCAGTTCCTCCTCCTTCAGCTCCTCCACCTCCAATCTCGTCACACTTATCCTATTTTTCTTGTGTTGTTACTACCAAGTTAATTACAGACCATTACCCTCTATGGCAAATTCAAATTTTCGCCTACCTACGAAAACAAGATTTATATCAATATATGGATGGCACACTTGCCTCCCCTCCTGAATTTCTTCCTAGTTTCAAACCAAATCCTGCATACTCCTCTTGGAAATGCATTGATCAATCTGCCCTCAGCATTTTATTTTCCTCCTTATCTGACTCGGACCATCCTATGACACTTTCATCACATCTATGTGTGCTAAAGCTGAGCCTATCTCACCCTCTGAGCTTTATTTACTTCTCCTTGTACTTGAGAGCCGTCTGGCTCACACTGCCAGTAAAATCCTATCTCTAAAGCCTTCAGCAACTTTACCAACACTACCAACCGTGGTCGTAATTCTTCTCAAAAAGGTTGTGGCTGCAACGGCAGGAGACGGAATGGCTACCAAAATCATGGTGGTCACAGCTTCTCACCTCCAACACATAATACAAACTCCTTTTTCCCACATCCAGCGTCTCAAGTCTGTGGGAAACTTAAACATGTGGCTTTGTAGTGTCGCTATCGCTTTGATCACAGCTATCAGTATGAGGCACCCAACTCATTCTCTGCCAATTTCACCACCTAAAATAACCCAAACACCTACCCAATACTTACCCAAATACCTACCCAAAAACCTATCTAAACAACCCTACCATGCCCATCTGGTACCCAGATTTAGCTATAACCCACCATATCACTTATGACTTCAACAATTTGAACATCTCCTCCGAATCCTACTTTGGTAATGACCAGGTTAGTGTGGGGGATGGCTTGGGCCTTGCAATACAAAACATGGGTGCTGCTTCCATTTCATCTTCCTTTCTTTCCTTTTCTATTCAAAATTTACTACATGTTCCTGGCATAACTAAGAATATAATTTTCATTTCTAAATTTTGCCTTGATAACTCATATGTTTTTTTAATTCCATGCTTTCTTTTTCCATTTGAAGGACATTTCGACGGGTTGGATCCGCTTTGTGATGGGCTCTACGTCTTCCTACTTGTGTCGACTCAGTCTTTCATCTTCTCCTCCCCTCCATCACCTCATCTTGGCAAAAAAACCACTATGGCTTAGTGGTATCGTCAACTAGGTCATCCTCAACCCGCTACTCTTTCTCGGCTTCTAGTGTTTGAAGATTTCTCCAAGTGGTTCCTTCTTCAACTGTGTCAAATATCTCATAGCCAAAGCCCACCAATTAGCATACCGGCCCATTTTAGCTCATTCTACTAAGTACCTAGATCTTGTTTGTGCTGATCTTTGGGGCCGAGCCCATACTATTTCTAGAGATGGTTTTAAGTATTATGTTTCTTTTGTTGATCAATATATTCGATACACTTGTTTTTATTCGTTAAAATTTAAATCCGATACATCACAAATTTTTCCAATTTTATTACCTTATGTTGAACACCTTTTTAACACCAAACTCATCACCTTTCCAACGAATGGGGGTGGCAAATTCAAATCACTTACGCCTTTCTATCAAAAAATTGGAATTCATCATTGGTTTATTTGTCCTCATTCCAATCAACAAAATGGTCTTATTGAACCAAAACACAGACACATTGTCGCTGTTGGGCGTGCATTATTGGCCCCAAGCCTCTCTCTCTTTTTTAGTTTTGGATCGATGCCTTTGCCATAGCAGTTCATCTAATTAACCTTTTGCCTACACCAATTCTCAAAAATAAATCTCCATTTTTTCAAGTTTATCAACATGACCCCAATTACAATTCTCTAAAGGTTTTTGGGTGTCAATGTTTCCCTAATTTACGTCCTTACACGTCACATAAACTCAATTTTCGTTCATCCTACAGCATTCTCTTGGGCTACAGTACCACTCATAAAGGGTATAGATGTATGGACCTTTAGTAACATAGAATATACCTCTTTTGTAATGTGATTTTTCATGAGTCTGTCTTTCCATTCTCTAACATTTGGCCCAACCTAGAACATAACTCTAAAAACGTCTCAGTCTCCCTCATATCTCATGGTCATCTACCAATTCTAAATCCACTCTCGTCGTACTTGGCCTAGGCCTAGGCCCAGGCCTAACCTCATCTCACCCTTTTAACTCTCATTCCCAACTCATCGCTCTCATTTCTTCCTTGATCACAAATTTTTCAATCTCTAACCCTAGTCCCTCTTTACCTTCTTCGACTGCAAATCCTCCCCCTACCCTCATACCCCCACACTTTCCAATTATCACTCGTGCTCAAACGAATTCTTCCAGGCCTCATGTTCCTATGGATAAAGATTTCATTCTTCCCTCGATGTTGCCTCACCACCACAGTCTCCCCACCCAAAAACCCCACATGTTACACTAAGGCCACCAAGCATCTGGATTGGCGAACTGTCTGTCCAATGAGTATAATGCTCTCATCCACAACCAGACTTGGACTTTAGTTCCCTTTAACCCCTCTCTCAAATTTCTTGGTTGCAGGTGAGTCTACAAGACCAAACTTAATGCAAATGGATCAATCAAACGGCATAAAGCACGCCTTGTAGCCAAAGGCTACCACCAGCAACAAGGCCTCGATTTTGATGAGACTTTTAGTCCAATGGTGAAGGCTCCTATCATCCGTCTCATTCTTTCAGTTGCGGTCTCTCGAAAATGGCCACTTCGACAACTGAATATTCAAAATATATTTCTGTATGGAACACTCACAGATCAGGTATACATGCATCAACCTCAAGGATTTGTTAATCCTCAGTTTCCTGATCATGTATGCAAGTTGTACAAAGCAATCTATGGCCTAAAACAAGCCCTTAGGGCCTGGTTTATCCAATTGAGCTCTTGGCTCCTAGATTATAGATTTGTCGCCTCTCATTCAAATGCTTCCTTGTTTGTGCTTAATCATGGTAATCTGCATATGTATCTCCTAATTTATGTTGATGATTTTATTATCATAGCCTCTATGCCCAGTGCAATTGACACTTTCATTCGTGATCTCTGCTTGGCCTTCCCTATCAAGGACTTAGGGCCTCTTTCCTATTTTGTAGGTCTCAAAATTATATCATTGCCCATTGGTCTACTTTTATCCCAAAGAAAATATATTAAAGATCTCCTCACCCGAAACAATATGTTTCATGCCAAGCCGATTATTTCACCCATGGTAGCCTACCTAAAAATGTCCAAATTTGACTCTCCAAACTTTAATGATCCCACATTTTTCAAGAGCATCATTGGTGGCTTACAATATCTTTCACTTTCTAGATCTGATATTTACTATGCAACAAATAAGGTGTGTCAATTTATATACACATCTAAAGTACCTCACTGGGTGGCTGCTAAACACATCTTGTGATATCTAAAGGCCACCATTAATCATGGCCTTTTCTTTTCCTCTCAATTATCTTTCAATCTACATGCTTATTCTGATGTAGACTCGATTGGTTGCCGAGATAACTGAAGGTCTATAGGGGGCTACTGCATTTATTTGGACCATAACCTCATATCTTGGAGCTCTAAACAACAATGCACAGTAGCCAGATCTAGCACCGAGGAGGGTTGTAGCTACTGCTACTGCTAAACTCATTTTGACTTAAACTCTTATTTCTAAACTTGGTATATGCCTTACTCGGGCTCCCAATTTATGGTGCAATAACATTGGTGCCACCTACTTGGCTGCTAACCCAATTTTTTTACTCAAGGACCAAACATATGGACATTGACTACCACTTCGTTCGAGCTTGGGTTGCTGCCAAGTCACTGCATATCTCTTTTCTCAGTTCCAAGGATCAGATAGCAGATATATTGCCAAATCACTGGTTGCAAACAGAGTTTACAAACTCAGATCGAGTCTCAAGGTTGTTGATACACCCTTAAACTCGAATGGGCGTATTGAGCTGGATAATCAAGCTAACTCACCAAAGGACACAAAAGGAATTTTAAGTGTAACAGCAGAGAAATAGCAGGCTATTTTTCTATATATACAGTTCTGTAAAATGTAACTATTTCTTACCTTCTAGAATATTGTACAACTGTGTATAAAAACACTACCATACTTGAGTACAATTTGAGGAAATTTTTCAGCAATTCTATTTTCTTAATAGGGCCATCTACCAAAAGAGCCACAACCCCAAATCAATAATTTGTTTTTATTTTGATTTTTTAGAATAAAAGTTATTGTGATAAATTTAAGAAAAGGCAGAAATTGAGAATAAAAGCAAATATCTTAGGCCCCATTTGGATTTAAAGATGAGATGAGATGATTTCTGAAAATTAAATAAAATATTATTCAAATATTTTTTTAACATTAATATTATTTTGAAATTTGAAAAAGTTGAATTGAGATTTAAAAAAATTGAATTGTTTATTATATTTTGTGTAAAAGTTTAAGAAAATGTAATAATAAATTTGAGATAAAATTAGATAAGTTGAAATGAGTTCTAAATTCAAACGGAGCCTTAATCACTATCCTCCAAGAAGAAGTAAAATCCATTTTATTATTTTGAATGGAGACAATGAAGATACCTATGTTCATATATATATATATATGACTCCATCCATCCTATATTATCATCAATTGAGGATTTGGAGTCCAATTTTAGGCTTGGTTTGATGCAAGAATTGTTTCATTAATTTCATCTCATGTTGTTATTATAAATTTTTTAAATTTTTACGTAAAATATAATAAATATTTAAAATTTTAAACCAATAGTTATATAAAAATAATAATATTTTATTCAACTTTAAATTTATATCTCAATTTATTTAATCTCAACTCACTATCTAAACAATACATTAATTTGTAATTAAGTCTTTGAGATTACACATTCTGATTTTTAGTATTTAAATTCTATTGAAGTTTCTTATAAATTAGATAAATTTAATTGATTTAAATCAACTTCTCTCTACATTATTTCTCTGTGAATATAAATTCCTTTTCAAAATAAGCTTGAAATTACATTTTTTTAATATTCAATATTGAACGGCCTGCTGCGCTATAAATACGAGAAATTGGCTGTGGCGTATGCAGGTAATTTCAGAACGCCAGATCTGACCGCTGTGACATACAAGAGCGATTACGAAAGCCCCGAATTGGAAGTTGATTAAATTCCTTGATTAAGGTCGGAGAAATGGCCGCGAGTGATGGTGGCGGTGGAAAGGTCTCCTTTAAAGTACTGACTCTCACCTCTGATCCGAACCACTTATTTCGTGTTCTAGCTGTATATGATTGTTGTAATTATTTCTTTTGTTTGCAGCTTCCATTATTATATTTCAAATTAGCATATTTTACTTTAGTGAGACAACTGATCAATATAGACTTGTTAAATGTTGCTGACTACGTACGTACAGTTATAAATTAAGCGAAAAAGTTCCACGTACGTACAGTTATAAATTAAGCAAAAAAGTTCAAACGAGGAAAAGAATGGAACCCGAATAAACTTGCATTCATGGATCAGGTAAAGCATCAAACAGTCCTTTCTGAGAAGTTTTCCCCCGCGAATAGATTAATTAAATGATTTTGATAATCCGCTACTGGTACTACTACTATCTACCTCCCCGCCATGACCGATCTACGTACCTCTGTATAAAGTGCTGCAGTCCGGCCACTATCTCTTCCCATGTATCTTAGTTAACTATCAAATTAGCCCCCCCATAACAGATCGATAGCCATAATAAGAAATCAAGGAGACATGGCATTTCATGATACTAAGGTGCTGATCTTACCCGTTCTATGCGTTATTCTACTTATACTTTCATCAGGTATGCTTGATTCTCGGTCTCTTTTATCTATGGATTTCTCTTTACGGTTATGGCTTAGGGTTGTTCCTTACATCTTTATAAACATTAATGTTGGGTATGCATGAATATCACGTATATATGCAGGAGCCAAACTTTCTGAGTCCGTAAGAGTCTTCACCATAGTAAACAGCTGCAAAGAGACAGTCTGGCCTGGAGTTACACCTGGGGAGAACTTTAATGGCGGCGGTTTTGTACTCAAACCAGGCCAATCCATGGTTTTCACCGCTCCGGTGAGATGGTCCGGCCGGATATGGGGTCGAACGGGCTGCAAATTTGACAGCAACGGCGAGTACGGCTCATGCCAGACCGGTGCCTGCGGTACTACCCTCAAGTGCGGAGTGTCGGGGAATCCTCCGGCTTCACTCGCCGAGTTCACCGTCGCAGCACTTGACTTCTACGATGTCAGCCTCGTCGACGGCTTTAACTTGCCAATGACTATTACACCCATCAATGGAAAGGGAAACTGCAGCATCGCCGGATGCGACGGCGACTTGAGGACCGACTGCCCGAAGGAGCTATCGGTGAAAGCCAACGGGACGGTCGTTGCGTGCCGAAGCGCATGCGATGTTTTCAACACGGATGAGTATTGTTGCAGAGGAACTTTTGGGGGTCCAGTTACATGTAAACCAACGTATTATTCGAAGAAATTTAAGGAGGCTTGCCCTACCGCTTATAGTTATGCGTACGATGATCCCACCAGTTTATTTACGTGCTCCGGCAGCGACTATGTCATCACCTTCTGCTCAGCCAGGTACTTAATTTATAACATCAATATCACCAACTTTTGTTGTTTTTAATTTGAGAAATATTTTATTGTGTGATTATATAAAAGTAATTTTATTGTTTTGATATGATCTGTCAGGTAGTAAAATTAATTTAATTGTAATACAAATCTGACCTCTCATGACATGAAATCCATCAATTTGTAGAATTAATTTTATATAATTCTTTTGTAAATGTAGCACTTTGATCACTTTTAATTAACATTTGATTCTTTGAATATTATACTATTATTACTACAAGAAAAATAAGTATTTGTGATGGATTATTTGTAACGAAAATAATTATTTGCTATAAAAATATACTTATTTTGGTATAAAGTAGTCATTTTGACAGAAAATAATTTACTACAAATAAGTAATTTTCTTAAAATGTATGGAATATGTTTTAAGAAAATAGGAGTGGACTCAATATAAACATTTAATTTATTAGATTTCTCGTAATTATAGATATTGAACGTGTGATGAAGTATTATTTCTAATTAATTAAAAGATCATAAGCGTAGAGAAGGTTTGAATTCAAAATTTAACAATTAGTCTATATTTTATTTAAAAATTGGCGTGGATAACACTCTCTTCATGATTATTGATATATTGCATGATAGTATTTAATTTATAGGAATGTAAAGTTAATTTTGTTTATATCGATAGTATAAGCTGGTGTACTGATCTTTCGCATCAATTTTATATGCAAATATAATTTTGCATTTATGATACCATGTTCAATATATAATTAACTCAAAAAATAAACCAATGGGTATATATACAGGTGAATTCGATCCAGCAATATTATATATAACATGCAGCAATATATAATGTTTTTATTAGTAAATATGGCCGTTAAGTAATACCCCTTTTTTCTTATAAAAAGTTCTAAATTAAATTAATTAGTTTGAAGTTCTCTCTCTCTCTCTCTCTCTCTCTCTCTATATATATATATATATATACCACCATAAAGTACCAATATAGAATATTTGTATCAATTTCAAAAAAAATAGTTTTGATACCATGAAAGAGTACGTTAATGGCTTCAAACTTTAAGGTTAATTTTATATGGTTCCATAATCCATTCCTACTGCTACGTAGACCTACATTGAAAAACATGTTCTAGCTCATTTTAAAGTAATTTCCATAATTCACTGGCCTTTAGTATGCATGCATGCATGACATTTAATCAGTGTTCTTGCGTGTGTATATATATATATAAATATTAATTACATCCGAGTTTGATCTGCATCATGTTCATGAACAAATTAATTAATGATGTCCTTTACATAATTTATATACGTCAGGAAACAAAAAGTGTGCACGTATCATGACAAGAAGCTCGTCTGCAGCGGCGCTAGCTCGTCAAGAGGGTTAAACTCTTTGGTTAATATTGGAAGATGGTCGGCTCTGATTCTTCTTGCAGCGATATTGTTGATACTTAATTTGTGTACTATGAGTTAATTATATATATATATATATATATATCACATCGTGTGTACAGTATTATTCTGTAAATTATAAGGTTATAATTTATTCATTTTTTGTTATTTATTCACTCGACTAAATACAATCGAATTAATGCTGATCATTTGGTTACTCCCATTCCACACATAAATGTTTTTCTTGTTTTATTTTGTAATATTTTAAATGCTCATGAATCAAAGATATTGAAAGTGAAACTCATCATTTGAATTGTGAACTAGCAAATAAATTATAATTAGTAAAATATCTGGTGTTGGGCCATATACCAAAAGTGCCACAGCCCCAAATCAATAATTTGTTAATGTTATGTGCTCCTTGTAAAAAAATGACCACTAAATTAGATAGACCAGGAACAATCGAAAAAAGATAGACTTAATACGGTATCTCTTTGAATCCAAAATATGGTGATACCTCCGATTGTACCAACCTACATGTTATGTCTCTCCCCCATCGATCGATACTAGTTATTGTCATTTGGATTCCTCTTGACTTGATTTGTCTGATGACAAATACAAACGAGAGAAGATCCTCCTATTCGGAATGGAAAATTCTATACGAAATCAGATTTGCGTAGTCGATCCAGAGTCGGATGATGTGGCACAATGCCACGTTAGCCTAATTTAAAAAAAAACACGAAAACATGAAATTAAAATGAGAAATAGAGCTCAAACCAGTATTTGATTTTCTCACTTCCTTCGCATTGGTGCTCTGGTCTTCGCGTCAGTGCTCTCCTCTAATTTGAGATTCTTACATTGATGCTTGAGTCTTCCTACTGGCGTTCGAGATCGTCTTCCTCCTCGAGTTCCTTCTTCAGCATTGTGGTCTTCAACTCTTCAAGTGATTGTCTGCTCTCTCTTTAAGTGGATCAGCCAGTAAGCAACTATAGTTTTATATTTTTTTAGTGGTCTTCTTAAAGAAGCATTTTGGAAAAAGTAAAAGCACATTTTTTATGAACATTCTCGCTTTTGTTCTTTTTTTTCGTTGACCACTTTTTTCTTGGTGCAAACACTAAATCTCAATACCCTTTATTGCATTTTCTTTACAGGTGGTAAATAAATCTCAGTGGAAGGTATTTCATTTTCCTCACTACTATTACTTTCTTTAAGTTTCTCTTTCAGATTTTCTCTAAAGAATACTTGTGATGGTTTCTAATTTGTAAAGAGTAAACAGGCGTTTGCATATAGAATTTTTGCAGCACCTAATATAATAGTCTCTTGTAGCCTTACATTTCTTTCATCCTCAACTACCTCACTATCGTAGATGGCTAAGGCTACTATCTCTTGCTCTTTCCTACGCATATTTTCCAAGCAATTGCTTCAGATTTCTCTTTTCTCAAATCCTTCTTGTGTGAGGTCAATGCTTCGGTTCTTGTATTAGATCAGGCACTTTTTATTTCCTTTTCCACCTTTTTTTTGCACAATATTTCTCAATTTTTCCACTAATTGCCAAACTCAGCCTACGATTTGTGCATGTCTAATTTATGTTGGAAAATTGTTAAGTATTTAACTTTTGTTCTTTTATTCAGCTTTATGAATTTTTAGCAGGGTAATTATTCTTTGCTTAGTATATTTTTATCTAGCTAGAGTCAGGGAAAACTTTTTTATTTTCTTATGATGTGATTATAGATCAGCTTGCGTGCTTTTCTTTGAGATGCTACGGAATGTCAGTTTCGGCATCAGTTATAGTTGTTGTTAGAAAATTACAGCGGAAAATATACCTCAAGTTCAGCTTGAAAAATTGCTCTACAAGTTTTTTCAGACTAATAAATTACCGGCATTTCCTCTTAGTGGTTAGTACACTACATAGTATAAAACTAGAGTGACACTAAATAAATCCACAACCTAAGAACAGTTTCAAGAGAGAACAAAAAGAGAGAGAGATTTTTTTTTCTATTTTCAGATTAATTCTAAAAAATAAACTGATGGGGACTATTTATAGTCTACTCATATATGACTGGCTTTAAAGGCCAGCCATTAATCTGCAATAAAATTGCATCTGTTACAAGCTACAATAGCTTGTAACGTATGGCTTAATGCCATACGTTACAGGCATTAAGCCTGGGAGGGGGGCAGCTCACGTGGGCGCCCCTCCTTCTAATATCTCCCACTCGCACACAGTGGGCATAACTCCAGGTCTGCATCTCTCTAATGTTCTCAATCTTATTTATACAAGTAAATAGGTCGTGCGACCACCAAACACATCTACAGAAATGTGGGAATATATATACCAAATCTCTCCCAAAGAAGACCAACATAGTAACATTCCTGAAGTGTATGGTCATGTCCTAGACTTATTCAATCGCATCAAGTCAAGTATTTTCGAACCTTCTTGAGTTAATAAACTCAGAACAATGCTTGAATTTTTCCAAATCATTTCAATGTGTTTACAACCTTAGCCGCTACCAATATGCAGCGTCACAGTTTGACGTCAGCAAACACTATCGAAGATACGATATCGAAAAAATCTTCCTTTTGCACTCATATCATTCAACTTTGGTCAAACCACTTTCCTAGCAATACCTCTTTAGATCGAATTAATCATGGCCATAGACAGCATGCCAAAGTAGCAGACATTACAACATTTATCTTGTAACATAGTCAAAAGTTAAGGGCACCTAAAAAAAAATTGAGACTCACACAGTGAAAAAGAGAGGAATTATTTACTCACTTACTCATATGGTGGAATAAGCACATATAGTATGAAACACATGCTACGGTGGATTTCTCTTTCTCAAAGAGCATATGTCTATATCAACACCGTATAGATCTTAGTCTAGGCGCTCATTAAGCGTCTAACCCATGTTGTCTCTATTTGCAAGCCTCCAAGACATCAAAGAGAATCTCGCATCTGGTTAACTTCAGGCTACATGGATGGTGGGTAATCCATTCACAGTCTTCTTAGAAGACCTCATCTTAGCTCCCACTAAGGCGACATATCTTTGTGTTAACTAACTTATCTCTTTAGACAAGTACTTAGGGACACAATGTCTCATCTCTTCTCGCTACTTAAGCGCTAGAGGCGATTGCTTGTGTGAGTGAGCCATTCTTAGCATGTTGACATATCTTGTGTGTGTGTATTAGTAAAAGACAACATGATAAAGACAATAACTGAATCATATTGTATTAATATCCCAAAGGAAATGTTACATCTCAATGTTATTTGAAATACAAATTATATTTACAATCTACGTAGTCCTAGATTCCTAACATAAGTCTCATATACATCTCGTGCAATAGGCTTTGTTAAGGGATCAGCAACCATGTGACTCGTAGAAAGATGTTTTAGAACTACTTCCTTTTGCGCTACCATATCTCTGATGTAGTGATATCTGATATCTATGTGTTTGGTTCTTCCATGATATTTTGAGTCTTAGCAAATGCGAGAGCTGCCATGTTATCACAGAATATCGTCACCGGATCTGAAGTATCCGTGTCAATGTCTAAATGCTTGAGGAACCTCCTTAACCAAAGAGCTTCTTGAACTGCTACAGAACAAGCTATATATTCTGCCTCCATGGTAGATAGAGCTATGTAGGGTTGTTTCTTGCTGCTCCATGTAATGGCACCATTGTTGAGCAGAAAGACATATCCAGTGGTTGATTTGCGCTCATCTAGGTCACTACCTCAATCGGCATCACTATATCTTAGCTACAAATCTGAATCCTGATAGCACAACATATAGTCCGCAGTTCCCTTGAGATATCGCATAATCCTCTTGACTGCTTTCCAGTGATCCAATCCAGGGTTAGATTGAAATCTACTCACTAAGCCAACTGCATAACATATGTCAGGTCGAGTACACATCATTGCGTACATCAAACTACCCACAGCATTAGCATAAGGGACACGGGCCATCTTTTCCTTTTCTCTTTGAGTCTTAGGACACAACTCTTTAGATAAGTTCTCGCTTCTTGCAATAGGGGTGTCAATGGACTTACATTCACTCATTAGGAAACGCTCAAGAACTTTATTTATGTAAGTCTGTTGAGACAAATACAAAAGTCTCTTAGAGCAATCTCTGTAGATCTTAACTCCCAGAATGTATTCTGCCTCACCCATATCCTTCATCTCAAAATTGAAGGATAACCACTTTTTGTGGCAACTATCAACTCTTTATCATTTCCAGCTAGTAGTATGTCGTCAACATATAATGACAACATAATGAAACTCTTCTTAGATCTTTTGACATAGACACAATGATCCTCTGTGATCATCGTAAACCCATTCGAGAGAATGGCTCGATGGAATCTGAGATACCATTGTCTAGATGATTGTTTTAGGCCATATATAGATCGTTTGAGCTTGTACACTTTGCGCTCTTGACCTTTTACCACAAAACCCGTGGGTTGATCCATATAGATCTACTCATCTAGTTCTCCATTGAGAAATGCTGTCTTAACGTCCATCTGATAGAGTTCCAAATTCATTTTTGCTACTATAACTAGAATCGGGCGAATTGAGGCAAACTTCACTACTGGTGAAAATGTTTCCTCATAGTCTATACCCTCTTGTTGGGTATATCCTTTCGCCACTAAGCGAGCTTTGTACCTATCTATTGATCCATCCGACTTGGGTTTGATCTTAAGAACCCATTTGTTCCCAATAGGTTTACGCCATGTCGGTAGATCAACCAGATCTCAGACCTGGTTGGTTTTCATAGACTCAATTTCATCATTAAGTGCTTTCATCCATTCATCATTAGTAGAAGATGAGAGAGCCTCATGAATTGTCCTAGGCTCATCATCATCATGCAGAGCTACCATAAAAGCTTCTCTTTCAATCTCAAAACGACGACGAGGAATACTTTCACGTGTGCTTCTACGTGGCTGAGGTTGTTGTGATTAATTGACAAGTGGTGTGCTCCCACTCGGATTCAAGTTATTTTTAAATTTTGTACGAGCTTGAAGAATTTCTTCCTCATTCTCAACTAAATTTTTTGGAGCACTTTCCTCTTATTCTATAATCTCATGGAGTTCTAAACTCCTATCAACCTCACCTCTACTTGGAAACTCATCTTCAATGAAATCCACATCTTGCGACTCAATCTTAGTCATACTTACATCAGTTTGTTCACCTATTAACACATACCCTTTAGAGTATTCTGAGTACCTTATAAAGATACAATTTTTCCCTCTAGGGCCTAACTTTCCATACTTATGAGAAAGATCGTAAACAAAACCCGTTGAACCCCATGGCCGCAAGTTACTCAAATTGGGTTTCTCGCCAGTCCATAGTTCATATGGGGTGGAAGTTACTGATTTGGAGGGAACTCAGTTAAGAATATAGGCAACAGTTAAAAGAGCATCCCCCCAAAAAGAAATTGGTAAGTTTGCTTGCGCCATCATTGACCTAACCATCTCAAACAATGTTCGATTTCTCCTTTCCATCACGCTATTTTGTTGTGGCGTACTTGGCATCGTTAACTGTCTTTTGATTCCTTTTTCATCACAGAACCTTTTAAATTGCTCAGAAAGATATGCTCGTCCTCGGTCAGTTCGTAGAGTTTTTAAACTCTTATCTAACTGATTCTCAACCATTCTTAAATATCGCCTAAAACACTCCAATGCTTTAGACTTATGAGAGATTAAGTAGACATGACCATAACGTGAAAAATCATCTATAAATGTGATAAAGTAGACACCTCTGTGTCTTGCCCTCACACTCATTTGACCACAGATATCTGAATGAACTAATTGCAGTAGAAAAGATGCCCTATTGACTTTTCCAAACGGTTTTCTCTTAGTTTTTCCCATTAGACAATGTTCACATGTGGGCAAGATGACCTAGCGAAATTACCTATCAGGCCTTCTCTAGCTAAACGAGTCATTCTATCTTGCCCTATATGGCCAAGCCTAGCATGCCATTTATATGAATCTAAATTATCAGATGCAGAAAGAAAAGCAATAGATTCATTCATATTTGAATAATCTAAATTCATTATCATAAAACCGTCTTGAAGAAAAGCATTGCCATAAAACACATGGCCCAAATAAAAAGAAACATGATTGTTTTCAAATTCAATCCGAAAACCAAGTCTTAAAAGAGTAACTACAGAAAGCAAATTTCGTCGGATTTCGGGAGCGTATAACACATTGTGGAGGAAAAAAGTGCGGCCACCCCACATGTCCAGCTTGTAGGTACCAAGTCCTAACACCTCAACGCTAGCTCCATTCCCCACCTTGATATCACGACTCCCAGCTGGAATCCAGTGATATTCCACAAATCTGACTCAATCTAGCTCTATGTGCTCGGTCGCTCCTGAATCAACAGTCCACACAGGATAGGAGTGAGCAACCATCACATGGCTAGTTACAAAAACAATACGAGAAAAGTTAGAGTATACCTTCTTCGGCTCAGTGCAGTCACGAGTGAAGTGGCCTTTCTTTTCGCAGTTATAACACTCTAATTTTGACTTGTTCTTCCCACACTTGCCCCTTTTGCTGCGCTGAGAAGTTCCTAACACCTTTTTAATTTATCCAACAGTTACCCCATTCTTGGACATCCAACGCTTAGGCCTTGATGCCTTGCGTGAACCAGAATTAGCCACATAGGCTGAATGATTGGGCTTAGCAGCCTCTAGGCGCTCAGCTTCCAATTCCAAGTGACGCAAGACATCATCAAAATTTTTGATATTCTCATTATGCGTCAAATTCTGGTTCATATTCTCCCAAGAATTTGGCAGTGATCTTATCACTGCCTAGACTTGTTGTTCATTAGTCAGGTCGTTTCCTGCCGTCTTAAGTTTGCGGATCATGGTTGACATAGCCCTAAGATGTTGCTTCATCGTATAGTCAAAACGCATCTTATAGGAGTCAAACCTCATGGTTAATCCACGTAACCTAGTGGCCAAAGTTCCACCAAATTTCAACTTCAAAGCCTCCCACATGCTTTGGGTAGTGTCATAGGTCTCGAACTCACATATTAGATCATTGTGCATGCTGCTTAACATTATTATGCGCCCACACTGATTTTTCTTAGCACATTTAGAATAGGCTAATTCATCTAATTTGTATTGTTCTGAGTCCCCTTCCTTGGGCTTAGTCAGGGAGTGAGACAAGGCCTCTACCTTGCTCATCTAAGACATACTGGATCTTGCGATGCCATATGTCATAGTTCTCCCCATCCAATTTCTCCCCTTTGTTTAAATCAGAAATTATAATTTTGGATGCCATTTCACTACAAAATGCAAAGGAGGGATATTACACACACACCTAAGAAATCTGCCGCGTCCATTCAAGTTAGAAAAAAAATAATTTAGACATGTCGCAAGATCGAAAAATCGCTAGACTTCAGAATCATCTATTGCGCCACAATATCCAATTATTAAATTTCTAACTTAATTCCCGCGCAAATTTTAAAAAATATATGGAAGATTTAATCATAAATCTCAACCATACTCCCACTATCTAAAGTAGTCACCTAGTCCTAGCCACGCGTAGAGATAGATACTACTAAAATCGCAATAACCTGTTGGCCAGTCTACAAAGACAGCTACAACAACTACAGCAGCCTGTTGGGTCAGTCTACAAAAATGGTTCATATAAGACCATTACAGTCCATTTTTCTTGTTCCATCAGTGCATTTACAGTTCTTACTAAGGCTACTATGGTGTTGTTGCTATACAGTGCATTTACAGTTCTTACTGGGGTCACTGCAATTCTTTCAGCCTATCAATCTACACTAACAACACTAACTAAAACTACTCAGTGAGAGTCTCCTATTTTATCACTAGAATAAATTACGACTAATGTCTAATCGTACAAGCCTAACATTATACATGATAAAATAATAACACATCCACATATTGTATACATACATGTTATCACATTTAATCAAAAAAAATTAAACATAATATCACATGTAATTTATCAATAAAAAAATGAATATCATCAAATATCCACATGTAATCATATTTAATCTAAAGCATTAAATAAAATATCACATATTATAATAGGAAATATATCTAAACATATATTAAAACATACCTTTTTTTTAATCATTATTAAAAAAAAGTATATAACAAAAAAAAACACACACTTAGACCGGAAGAGACATACGGTCCAGTGGAGGGCATTGGCTTAATACACCTGGTGATCATGGGTTCGAAACCCACGGCCGGACTCAACCATGCCTTTTCCTTTTTCTTTTTTTTTTTAAACATAAAGAGCTAGGCCGTATAAGGACCTAGCCCAAGAGAGCCTAAACGGCTTTGAAGACAACGAATGGGCCTTTCGGCCCATGGCCCATCGTTTATCAGATGACTTATGTCATCTTCTTCCTCCAGTTGGGCACTATTCACATGAACAGGGCCCAGTTTTCACAGCAATTAAAACAGTCTCCTCAGGCATCCTTTTATGTCGGAAAACGCGGCTCCATCGCCGGAAAACGTCTTCCCGAGGAAGAGGGATGCGCCGCACCACCCTTGTGGTGCACGTGGCACCCCTGGTGTGAGCAGAGGTGCGCGCGGCACCACGCGGCGCTGCACCACTATGGTGCGCACTGCACAGATGCAGCGCTGCACCTTCATTATTATTTTTCGTACAAAAACAGTACAAAATATATATATATATATATATCAAGCATATGCATAAAAAAAACAACTAGAAGCAATTTAACCTTACTCTGATACCAATGTTAGAAAATTACAGCGGAAAAAATACCTCAAGTTCAGCTTGAAAAATTGCTCCACAAGTTTTTCCAGACTGATAAATTACTGGCATTTCCTCTTAGTGGTTAGTGCACTACGTAGTATAAAACTAGAATGACACTAAATAAATCCATAGTCTAAGAACAATTTCAAGAGAGAACAAAAAGAAAGAGATATTTTTTTTCTATTTTCAGATTAATTTCAAAAAATAAACTGATGGGGACTATTTATAGTCTACCCATATATGGCTGGCTTTAAAGGCCAGCCATTAATCTGCAATAAAATTGCAGCTGTTACAAGCTGCAATAGCTTGTAACGTATGGCATTAAACCATATGTTACAGGCATTAAGCCTGGGAGGGGGGCAGCCCACGTAGGCACCCCTCCTTCTAATAGTTGTGGTTTTGACTCATGGTAATTTATATTAGACATGAGAATTGTCGTTTAGTGAAAATAATGATAGCAGGTTTTATTGTTTGGTTTCTGGCTGCTTGTTTGATTTCTACATATTTGCTTACTGAATGCTTTATTTGATTTGTGGATTGAAGAGGTTTGTTGAATATTGTTTTGATTACAAAAGATTAAGCAAATTGACTTTTAGAACCCAACATAATTCAACAATTTATATTTAAACTAGCAAAGAAGATACTTCAGATGATAAAGTCTCAGAACTTGATGTTTCAACAATTTATATTTGATGCCAAAATTTGTTTCTTTGATTTTCTTTTCTAATCTTCAGAATTTGAGCATTATTGTTTCATACTCTTCAAGTTATAATGCCGAATATCTTTTAATGCCTAACAGGTTTTGGTGTAATGAGGAATGATTATTTAAGCTTCTCAAATAGACAATCTTTCATGTTCAACACGTTTTCCTCAGGTTGCTGGAATTGGGAATGAAATAATAAAGAGTCAAGAGGATCAAACCTTGGATATATGGTAGTCATGTAATTATTGATTAAATTCTTACACCATTCACTGTTGTATTTTTGGGTTGTTGATAACAATTGAAATTGTGTGGCTAATTCACTATTAAATCAAACTAAGTTATTCCTATGCTACAAGTGAAGGTTTATTACTAAATTTGGGACGGGACTACTATTGGACATGTGGTTACTGGCTCTTCGATACCAAAAAAAAAAAAAAACCAAGGTTTAGTTACCAAAATTGTGTTACATTTGTATTCTCCATAATTGGATGATTCTAACAAAGGCATTTGAGCCGCATTATTTAAATTGAATTGGTGCACTTTTTGACGCTCTTTTGTTGACGCACTTGTTGATATGATTTATTTTGATGCACTTGTTGATGTTGTGGTTTGGTGTGCCTTGCTTGGTGCTTGTAGGACCTATGATAATATAGAGGTTGGGAGGCAAATTCTCAAACAACTGTTGGTGATGGAGACATATAATTCAAGGATTTATGTGAAGATGTGAAGAACATAAGGAAACTAATGGATGACTGTGGAATCAAAACGTAGAGAGCAATTAGCCTCATCGAGATTGATGGTTTTGTTCATGAATTTCTGGTTGACAAGAGACATGAAATTTGGAGCAGCATACACTCGATGTTTGATCAATTAAAACACAACATTTGAAGATTTCAGGATATTTATGCAATATTTCAAGTGCATATTTGGATGTAGATGAAATATAGACCCTTGCCCATTTCTGAGTTGCATTAATAAGCTGTGAGAACGTAACTTGAAACACTAGGGTTATGTCTTTATTCTTTCCCTTCTATTCTTTGTACTGAAACATCCCAACAGTTTTCCTTCTGATTATAAAATCATGAAAGAAGACGTGTATGAACAGGAAATTATTTATTAGAGATTCTATTTAAGAGTGCAGATTTCTACATTTAGTTCATACAGTTTAGCAATAAATGTCTTTTACATTTATGTATGTGCATGTGTGTCTATAATCTTTGTCTGTGGACATATTCAATTGAACAAACTTTGCTGAAAAAAAAAAAACAAACAAACCAAACTTGCTGCAGCACCAAGTCCGTATGGTAAGCATATGCATAAAACCAAAACATAAAACCACCTCATTCAACCAACACTGATCATTGATCAACCAAAATGAACAAGGAAAACTTAGAAGGGAAAAAAAAGGTACTGCCATCCATACACAACTGGATGACAGATTTCTATTAAGCAATATCGAATCTTGTCACAAAGTGGCAATATCGAATCTTGTCACAAAGTGGGGTTGACATTTAAAGTGTGCCCCAATATCCAACTCCACGGTTCATTCTACATTCAAGTAACAAAGGAAAATAATTTGCTTTACAAAATTACGAATTCCTGACAATTTACAAGCGGGTGATCTTCCTAGATTGGCACTTAGCAGCTTCCACCTAAAACAAATACAAAGAGTTGATGGTGCCAAAAACTCAAGCCTTCTTGCAAAATTCTAAGATGAAAATACAAGACCAATGTACAAAAAATCAAGTCTTCCACCAAAATTCTAAGTTGAAGATGCAAGGCCAAAGTCCAAAAAATAAAACCTTCCACCAATACCTTGTAAAAGAGAGGCAACAAGCATTAGTCAGCCTATAAATAGAATTGAATTATCTACTAAATCTCATGGGAAACAAAGCAAGCAAGTGTTTCAAACATAAGAACAGATGTACTTCTCCTTCCCACTCATATAGGAATAGCACTAAAAGAAAGTACAATTTGACACACCCAAAACAAACACTGCAATTATAGAAATATGAATACATTACACAAAAAATGAAAAGATTGTACAAAAAGAAAATCATGAATACTATCACTACCAGAATAAATAAATGCACAATTAACTTACCATAACAGGTATCAATTTCGCACATTAATTATAATTTGTCTGGACAGGAAAGCTAGCATATTTGAGAGCATGTAACTAGCCTTTGTCGATATAAAAGTGTGTAAAATCAATCAACTAGCAACAGGAACTACTTATTTAGAAATGTGGCAAAAAGGAACAGAGAAAACAAGCATTGATAAATGCTCCTTTGAACATTATTAATACAGAATCGGAGTTATATAAGCGAACTACTCATTGTCTTTTTTTTTATGTACATGATGATGAAGAACATACTTGGATTAAAAAAAATCATCCATTTTCAAGACATAAATGCTATTTTTTTAATCCTCTCAAGTCCTTAGCATGAGTTCCTTATAATGTGGTGTTAACCTAGCGTGCAATATAAATGGTAAAAGACGATTTTAACAATCATAGATCCAAAATAATAATAATGATAACAGAGATAATATCATAATGCAAGGATTACTCTCAGAATATACACTTTAGAGGAAATTAGAAACCTTCACAAGTATCTTTAGAGGAAATTTGAAAGAGGAACTAAAAGAAAGTATTAGTGAGGAAACAGAAATACCTTTCACCCGATTTGAAAGAGCCACCGAGATTTACTTACCACCTACAAAGGAAATGCAACAAAGGGTACGGAGATTTAGGGTGCGTTTAGATGTCGGACTGAGTTGAATAAAATATTATTAGAATATTAGTTTTTAATATTATGAACTAAGTTGAATTGAGTTGAATAAAATATTATTAGAATATTAGTTTTTAATATTATGAGTGTGTTGGGATTTTAAAAAGTTGAATTATTTATTATATTTTGTATGAAATTTTGGAAAAATGTATGAAAATTTGAAAAAATTGTAATGATGAGATGGAGTTGAGGAGAATTTGGAAACTAAATTAGGCTTAGTGTTGTACGAAGAACAAGATCAAAAGCGAGAATATTCATAAAAATGTGCTTTTACCTTTATCAAAATGCTTCTTTAAAATGACCATTTGAAAATCTAAAACGGTAGTTGCTTACTAGCTGATCCACTTAAAGAGAGAGTAAACAACCACTTGAAGAGTTCAAGTCCACAATGCTAAAGAAAGAGCTCGAGGAGGAAGACGATCTCAAATGCTAGCAAGAAGACCAGAGCATCGACGCAAGAATATTAAGCCAAAGGAGAGCACCGACGCAAAGACCAGAGCACCAACACGAAGGAAGTGGGAAAATCAAATATTGGTTTGAGCTTTGTTTCTCATTTTATTTTCATGCTTTCGTGATTTTTTTTAAATCAAGCTGATGTGGCACCGTGCCACGTCATTCGACTTTGAATCGACTACGCAAATCTGACTCCGTATAGAATTTTCCATTGGGAATTAGATCAAATCCTACTCTTTGTCTCCCCTCGTTAGTTTTTTATTGAGGTCTATCTTGTAGAGGTACTCAAATTGAACCAATAATTGATTTCTAGATTTCATTGCAAATCTAATTGGTTACTTCCAATTATGTAAATAATTTATAGTTCAAATCGCACTCAAAGGTAGGGCATTTTCCATTTTATAGAATCTTCTGTACTAGAAACAATAGTATCTCCAATTATAATCCCTTTAAGATGTAAAATATATCTTTTCTCACCATCCACATGGTGTATGAGATAATGTATGTATTTTGATTAGGGTCGCATTCTATGATTACGATTCTAACATATATATCTTTTTCATTCCGTCGAAAATCGATTTTACGATAAATATGCTTATGACCTCCCTCTCTATGTCCTGTGTATGATTATTTTAGAATTACGACCTTTACCACAATCATGCTATCTATAAATTAAATTATTTTGTGAATTTTATTTTGATTTCTTAGAATAAAATTTATTGTGATAAATTTAAGAAAACACAAAAATAAAGAATAAAAAGAAAAGAAAATTATTTAATTTGATTAAATGATTGTTTTAGGTCTCTTTTGAATTTAGAAATAAGATGAGATGAGTTAAAATAAGATTTAAAAATTGAATAAAAATATTAAAATACTATTTTTTTAATATTATTATTGTTTTGAATTTTTAAAAAGTTGAATTATTTATTATATTGTGTAAAAATTTGAGAAAACGTAAAGATGAATTTGAGATGAATTTTGAATACTAACGAAGCCTTAATTGCCATCGCTCAAGAAAGAAAAAAAAGATCCATTTTATTATTTTGAGGGGAGAAAATGAAACACCTTTGTCCATACATATATTACTCCATCCATCCAAAATTCCAATATTATCATCAATTGAGGGTTTGGAATCCAATTTTGGGTTTGTTTGATGTAAGAATTATTTCATTAATTTCATATCATATAATTTTTATAATTTTTTAAATTTTTATGTAAAATATAATAAATAATTTAATTTTTTTTAATTTTAAAATATAATATTAAAAAATAATATTTTATTCAATTTTAAATTTTTATATAAACTTATTTGATCTCAACTTACTATTCAAAATGACACATTAATTAACTCAATCTTTGAGATTACACATTCTGATTTTTAGTATTTAAATTCTATTGAAGTTTCTAAAGCATAAATTTATTGATTTAAATCAACTTCTCTCTACATTTTTTTTTAAGAACCCTCTACATTAATTCTCTGTGAATACAAATTTCTTTTCAAAATAAGCTTGAAATTACACTTTTAAATATTTAATATAGAACCGGTTGCGTTATAAATACGCGAAATTAACTGTTGAATAAATGGGCGTATGGTAATTTCGGAACGCCAGATCTGGCCGCCGTGACATACAAGAACGATTTCGAAAGTCCCGAATTGGGAGTTGATTGAATTCCTTGATTAAGGTCGGAGAAATGGCGAGTGATGGTGGCGGTGGAAAGGTCTCCTTTAAAGTGACTCTCACCTCTGATCCGAAGCTTCCTTTTAAAGTGTTCGTCTATTCAAACCCTTCGTATTATTTTTTCCTTCCTCCTGTGTTCGTGATTATTATTCACAGGTTATCGCTACTTTTCTTAAATCTCTCAGGTTTAGCGTACCAGAGGCAGCCCCTTTCACGGCCGTTCTGAAATACGCCGCAGAGGAGTTCAAAGTGCCTCCCCAGACCAGCGCTATCATCACCAACGGTTAGTTCTAATTACCTCGTTATCTAGGGCATGCCTTTAATGTTGTTCGTCGTCTTAGTCTCCTATTTTGTTCTCGACATGTTTTTGGCAATTACTGATCAGATTGTAATTTACGCGAGGGAATTATAGCGTAATCCAATTGAAATGGGATTCCTTGTATATATCGATTAGAGTACTCCAGATAATATATATATATATATATATATATCCTCGCAGACACACACAGAAAGCGAGCCATTTCTGTAAAAAGACTCGTCTAAACAAGGACTGTTTTTGGCTAGCCAGTCACAAGTGGTCGTCTCATTGCAAGAGATTTGAAATGATCTAGGGGAAAGAAACAAGAGAACTCTAAGCCAATATCTTTTATGAGGGAACTACTTTTTTGTTAGTTGAGACTCTTATTGTATACCTAGTAAACTTGTACAGCCTAAGAAAAGATGCTACACTCTTATTCCTGGGAACAATGTCATTATATGGTGACTGGTGTTAAAGTTGGATGTCTCAAAATGCAAACTTTTGCGGATTGTGATCATTTCACATATTTTTCCGAAGTTCTTTTCTATGTAATTCCGGTAATGAATTTCTTAAGGGAGTGATTAATTGGATGTGAATGCCAAAATATTTGATGCTGGGCACTATGATTGTTTACTAACACAATGTGAAGATCCATGAAGGCTCAAGAGTCAAGACACATCTTCCCATACTCCAAAAGGACCAATCAAGGATACAATTGGAGCCCCCTGCAATCATTATAAAGGGCTTGAACTTCTCCCTCCCAAATAATGTGGGATCTCATATAAAACTTTCCTATACACCAATTACACAAACCAAGATATTACAATCGTCCTCCTGAATCCTGCATAGTTGCATCTATTTGGTTTCTTGTTGCTTTTTGGCTTTTGTAGTTCAAGAAAATTTAAATAGGTCCATAGAAAATCATGTATGGTTATGGTTTAGTGTAAGCTAAGCCACAATCTATGAAGATAATTTAGAGAGAATATATGTGTATATATATATATGTATATGTATAATGTGTGAATCTCACTACATCAAGTAATTAGAGCATGTTTGGACACTTGGAGTATCTCAGAATTTTGTGAATGGTAGTGAAATGGTTTAAGTGAAGATGTTTCATTTGGTTTTGGGAAAGGAGAGAGAAATAATTGAATAAAAACATTATGAAATTAAAAAAAAATATTGAATACATTTTTTTAGTATTAATTTTGTTTTGAAGTTTGTAAAATTTATATTATTTTTGTGTTTGAATAATGATTTGGTATTGATTAGATGAAAAATTATCTTAATGCATGTATGAGATCATGCATCTTTTAAGATGAAAAACATTAAAGAATTTTAAGTGGCTCCTTTTCAAGTTTACATTTTTAGCATATTAATGCCTGGTTATTAATCTTGCTGGTTACTTCTTCAGCAATTATAAATTTACTCTTTTCGACTTTTGAAGCCTCAATTAACAAGATATTAGCAGCCTTAGAGACAGTCTTCGATATATTTTCCTGTTCATCTTTTGTCTTTCATCATTTCTCATTTCTGTTCTTTGCATGTTTGCTTCGTTCATGCAGATGGTGTTGGAATTAATCCTCAGCAAAGTGCAGGTATTGCCATGTTCTATTGCTTATTTTGGTTCTTCCTTTCAATTTCTGTTCTTTAGTTGTTCATCTATGTCTATTGAAGTCTTAAGCAGAGTTATATGAGATGACATTTTTATGGTTCCCAGCTAAGAATTTGTATTTTACATTCGTTGATATATGTAATTTTAGATGGAAAATTATTGATATATTTAGAGAAGTTGTCTAGTTTCGTACCAGTGTTTTTTACTTTTTTTTTAGCTGATTGAGTTTGGAGCATGCATAGTTAGAATTATCAACTCAATCCACGTCATGCTCAATCTTTTAAGTTTTGATGTAGAGCAGTGGGTTGATGGCCATTGTTGTTTATTAGTCAGATCCGTTAAATATGAATCTTTTATAGAAGCAAGTTGTGCTTTGTAATGGGTTATGGATAGGATGGAATAATGAAAAAAGATTTAACGTGGAATTCACCAATTATAGCAATTAAGGATCTAATGATTGCTTTGTAATGTAACACGAAGCACTCCTTTTTGCATTTTCTAGCCATTATATTTTTGAAGTGTTTAAATTCTTACTTATCAGGGAAAAAAAATAAAATTGAAGTGTATTTTATATCTTGCAACATTAAAAATGTAGAACAGAGACTCTACAACTGTCCTGTTTTATTTACCTACAATCCACGAAGCATTGATTCTAAAGTTGAACATTTGATGAAGTTTGTTTAGTACCTTTTCCAATTTGCATCTTGTAGAATCTCTATGAAGTGTTAATTCTTACGAATGATCTCCTAGCTAAGGTTGTAGGCTCTGAGTCTGCCTAGCTTTGTATTCTTTGTCATCTGTTTTATATATTCCATAAAAATCAGCTTTCCACCTTGAACTACTACCACTTCCTTTGGTAACGTGCCCTCTAAACTTTCAATTTCATCACGTGGTACCTATATGGCAGAGACCACACATCACATCTTTTTGATAGTTTTGAGGGTTACGAGTATCGAAATTGAATGTTTAGTAGGCACATTGCAAAAAATGTGGTAATTCAGATGTGGAAGATGTAATTTACTCTTCACTTTTTTTTAAGTTTATTGGTAAGATTGTTAAGTGAAAAATATATATATATATATATATATATATAAATGGTGGCCTATATTATCTTGCCTTCACTCCTCTGAGCCATCACATCTTCATTAACACCTTTGTTTTGGTCATTGTTACCTATTGGCTTAAAAACACCACCTCGTGTCTTTTGCACCCACCTGGCGTTGCTCCATCAAACTCTTTGCCACCGCTTCCTATTGGTGGATTACTTATTTCTTCCTGTCACTCGAGGTCCCAAGGCCATGTGCTTCCACCACCTTCTCTCCTCGGTCTTCAGGTCCAGATTCACCCAGCATTTCTGGCTCATTGCCAATTTTTGTTAGGAAAGATTATCATTAATGGGTCACTAAACATTCAATTTGTTAGTTTTTTCATTATCAATACATGGTAAATGTTATAACGTGGTTATGAGGATAAGTTGAACACTTGGATATGGATTGATCATGTACAATTGATATTTCTTTTGTTTTTTCTTGCTAAAGAAAAAGCTAAAGTTGAAAGCACCATATCATATGGACCATGGTTTCTCACGAGAAAAAATCTGTCGTGCTTTGCAGGCAATGTCTTCCTGAAACATGGTTCGGAGCTACGCCTCATACCTCGTGATAGGGTTGGAGCATCTGGGATGTGAAAATCTGCATTATTATCAGAACTGGCCTTTATTCGCTGGTTAAGTTGTGTTTTTGAGTTCGTTTTCTTTATAATTAATTGGAGAGGAATGTTAAACGTTCTGCGCATCAACTAAGTCTTTAGTGTAACTGTTTATGTAAATTGTCTACAATAAATTTGCATTAATAATAGTACAGGGTTTAAAAGATACTTGGGTTAAATTACTTTAAATGTCCGGGCTTACAAATGGAACTGGGCTGAGAGCGCGCGCTATATATATATATATATATATATATATATAGGATAATGTTGGAGAATAGCCACAGGGCACTCTCCCTCATACTGTTTATGATATTTTTTATGATATTGTTTATATGAAGGGGAGTCTATTGATTGTGGCTTCTTCTCCTCATTTTTCATATATATATATATATATATATAACCTGGAGGCTTATTCCTAGATCTTGGCCTATACGGTTGCTGCTTGAATGGAGGTGTCCATTTAGTGGAAAATGTAAGGAATTTTGGTCATTTCACATTACGAAACTTTTGTTTCTTATTTCAAGGAATAGAGTCATTTATGGCGGTCTAGGTTGATGGACTGGGCTTGGATTGCATCTTGGACACTTTTTGGAAAAGCTCAGTTCCCCTATTTTGCTATTGTTGTGAATCATAGATAAAACTGTTTAAAAAACGCTTGTCCTTTCATCTCTCACCTCCAAAGAGAGATAAGCCTAGGCAATTTGCTTTTATGCCATGAAATCTTAAAAGGGAGAGTGAACTTGGTAAAATTATATTTAAAAATTTTATATGTAGTCATCTTTATGTATATTTTTATGCATTTTATTAATGTGATTGAAAATAAATGTTTTGGTCGTCACATAAATAGAGTGCGTAAAGATTACATAAAAATTGTACCTAGCATAACTCAATTATATTTAATAGAGAATTCCTAGGAGGCAGACGGGCTGCCCCCCTATACAGTGCCGCCCCCGGTGGCGGTGGGCGACACCGCCCCCGCCATCGGGACCGGCGGACTCAGGCGACCTCACCCCTACGACGGCGAGTTTCGGTGTGCCCTCGGCAGCCTTCAACTCGTGAATTCCTGGGAGGCAGACAGGCTACCCCTCTATACAGTGCAGCTCCCGCCGCCCCCGGTGGGGTTGAAGGCTGCCGGGGGCACACCGGAGCTCGCCGTCGTAAGGGTGAGGTCGCCTGAGTCCGCCGGTCCCAATGGCGGGGGCGGTGTCGCCCACCGCCACCGGCGGCGGCTCCGTTTGCTCTATGGCCGAATCCCCTCTTAAATTCATCTTCATTTTATTTTTTTATTGTGTTTTTTATTATGTTTTTATTTTTTTATTGTGTTTTTTATTATGTTTTGTTCGTTTTATTTTTTTAATATATTTTTAATCTTCATTTTTTTATTTAATTATATTTTTATTTTATTTTCATGTGTTTTTCATCATCAAGCAGCCTAACTAACGTTAGGTTGCTTTAGACGCTGGGGACAGCCGGACCGGTCCCCAACGTCTCTCTATTTAATAACAATTCAGTACGATGCTATTAATTTTTGCCAATCACGTGTTGCCCTCCCGTAGCGTGAATCGGACATTTAATAAACTTACTATAATTCTTTCCCTAGTAAATTAAGAACTTTCTGAGTGGAAAGTAGTTTTTAATTGACATCTATATTTCGAAAGTATCGAAAAATCTTTTTTGTCACAACTCCTAACATAGAAATTGGTAGTCTCCAAATTTCAGATGCCAGCCAAAACATAATATCGCTTATTTTGAACTCATGAGCTCCATGCACACGAGGCACTGTGGGCAGGGATAAAAACTAGACAAATTCACATTGAAACCTATCACAAGTTAGCAAAGATTGGGGAGGTGTAATGAAGTTAGGTGCACCATACGTGAGGTGAGGAGGTGAGGACAAATGCATTTAGACATTGTATCTAACAAAACTGCCAACATTTAATGTACTCTTAAATTTGAATCTCTTTTTTTTTTTTTTTTTTGCAGTGTCCCCATCTCATTAATTCTGTCTCCCTAACAACTATTTTTTCTTCCATGGCTAACACAGGTGTGGCATCCCACCCATACGCCCAGCTACTTGGATTTCATCGCCCATATTCTCGAGTCCTCAATTATCCTAGCCTCTTAAATGTGCATCAGTTTGAAAATTGCAACAAATACTAGTTTTGAGACCAAGATATTTTGATCAGGACATTTGGAATTCCTAGGTATTCTTCTATCGTATTGATTCCTTAAGAATTTGGTTTCTCTTATGGGTCGCTGTTTTAAAATTTAAATTATATTTTCTATATAGTGTACAAATTTATATATTAATAAAATCAATATATGTGAAGTGTTAACTTTATCTTCGTTTGAATACAAAAATGATTTCATTTTATCTTATTTCATTTTATCATTACAATTTTTTTAAATTTTCATATAAAATATAAAAGATAATTCAACTTTTTTAAAATTTAAAATAATAATAATATTAAAAAAATAATATTATAATGATATTCTATTCAGTTTTTAATTATTATTTGAATCTAACCCATTTCATCTCACAATCCAAATAAAAATCTTGTATTAGATTGGCAGAAGTGAAAAATGTTGTCGTGTTATAACTAATGAGTACTTTTATACAATCTTCCAAACTCCATATACCATTATTTTTTTTTAATTTTTTAATTATTTTTATTTTGAATTTATTTTTTTAAATTAATTTAATTTTTTTATTCGTTATTTATATATTAAATATTTAATAAAAAAATTTAAATTTAGTGTGTTGTACGAATAATAAGAAATTATGTAGATTTTTTCATAATCTAATTGTTTAAAGATTTCACAATATTAACCATTTGGCTAAATATCTAAAGTGTGTTCTTTTATGTAATAACAAATATCGAGAGAACTCTAGAATCTACTTATCTCAAGTTTTGGGTCTTGTCCGCGATAGATAAAGAGTTTTTTGGCCAACTTTTGCATCATTATCAGCTTCCACTTTCGAAAAGCTATTAAAAAAAGGGAAGGGAACACTATAAGAAAGAGGACCAGTACTATAAAAGCATGATAAAATTGTGGGGGATCTCCAAGTTGGTTTGCTAAGTGTACATTTATTTATTTTTTCTTTATTTATAATTTATAATTTATATTTTATATTTATTATCTATTTTATAAATATACATTCGCTTATCATATCAACGCTCATAAAAAATATTAAATATTGCCTTTTTGTAACGTTTTAAGTATTAGATGGGTTATTAGACTATTATTGGATTCTGACATCATCAAAAATTACATCAACTATAAGATATTGCAGTAACCATTTAGAAAATATTTTACTATCAAATTATATAGATTAATTGATATGTATTGTATCTGTGTACCATCACACCATTATAAATAATCAATAAAATATAAGAATAATGATACGTACAAATTTTAAATAGACAAGTCTCATACAAATTTTTTGTGAAAAAATAAATTATACTAATGAAGAATAATTTTCTTTACACTTTACACTTTTTTTTAAATAAAATCTATTTTTTTACAAAAATTGTATGGAATTTGTATAAATAATTTCCCTGCAACAAAATTGGTCCCCTGGCCAATTCTTTTCAGTCATTGGCCTTTCTTCGTATTTGTCAGTGGTCCTTGTGTTGTGATGTAATTCAAGGTTTTAAAAACATGTAGTTTACGAAATTAAGATTACATTGTTGCCTATGGGATATAGATTAGCCACATCAATTAACCTTTTTTTGATGAGTCAATAGAGTTGAAAGTTGTGGTCAAGTAATAAATATTAAATTGTCGCAAATGTACATTTTTTAGAAATAAAAAATCTATATAACCTCATTCTATTTATACAACTTTCACATATTACATTTTTATAATCAAACATTTAATATGTGAATAATGAATAAAAAAAATTAAATTAGTTTAAAAAGAACAAATTTTAAATAAAATATTAAAAAATTAAAATAAAAAATGATAACGTGGGAAAGTTAGAGAGATTGTGTAGCATTGCTCTTTTAGAAATATAATATAAACACATGTAGCATTAATTTTATATCTTATGCACATAAAAATTACGGAGAAATGCTAAAGTCATTCTTCAAAAGTTACATTTTTTTCTTATTTAATGATTAAGTAATTTTTTTTAACTGCTAGAAATATATATATAAATACTTTTAACTTTGGCGCAATCTCGCAAGAGTGACTTTAGGCCCGGTTTGAATTTGAGAGTGAACTTATATCATCTCATCTCAACTCATTTTAAAATCATCATTATATTTTTTTCAAATCTTCATACAAAATATGATAAACAACTCAATTTTTTCAAATCTCAATTCAACTTTTTTAAATTTCAACACAATAATAATATTAAAAAATAATATTCCAATAATATATTTTTCAAATTTCAAAACTCATCTCAACTCATCTCTCAATCCAAATCACCCCTAGCGCCACTCAAAATTGAAAGCACATATAGCATAGCATATACTTACCTAGTGTTAGGACTGTAAACGAGTCGAGTTTGAACGAGTTGAGATTGTGCGAACTCGACCCGTTTACTATACAAGTCGAGTTTGGGCTCGGCTCGTTTTACTGACGAGCCCAAAATACTGTCCAAGCTTAGCTCGTTTAACCCTACATGAAGCCCAAACTCGACTCGAACTCGAGCCTATTCTCGAGTCAAATTTGGGCTCGACTTGAGCTTGGACCGTTTATTGTAAGATCCGAAAATATATTTTAATAACCTAAAATTGTATTAATAAGTTGATGTTTTACCCGTTTATTGTGAGCTCAAATCCAAATCTAACAAAATTGTTTCATACAAAAATAATCTATAATTTATAATAGTATGCTAAATATAAGTCTATATACTAATAATTTAAATTAAAATATTACATTATTGGGCCTAATTAGATCTATAAATTACAATAAATTAGCCCATTATAACAGACTTTAAATTACAACAATAATTAAATTATATTGAATTACAGTTTACACATAACTCATAGTCACGCCACTTGCACAACTTTCTAATTACTACTAGTATACTGTCATCTACCTCTACAAACACTAATGAGACTAAAAAAAATTAGTCATAATTTTCATCCCTTATTCAAATATTATTAAGTGTTAACTTAGTAGTACTGTCAAGAGATGTTTGAATAGAATTGTAAAACTTAATTTGCCTTAAAAGGTGATGAGTTAACCGATTCTATAAACATAAAACAAGTAACAAACAGTCTAAAACATATTATATTAATATATAACAATCAGTTAAAATTACATCATGTTCACCACGATCAGTCTAAAATATGTCCAACAAATAATAGATGTCATAAACATAAAACATCTATCAAACAGTCTAAAATAGATTATATTAAGATATAACAATCAATTAAAATTACATCCTAATCACCACAAGCAGTCTAAAACATGTCTAATAGATAACATATGCCATAAACTATAAACAAATAAAATAATTGTGAGTTCCAATCTTTTAGATACCAATCTATCCAAGGCCCCAAACAGATTGCAGATACCAAAAATAATTATAGTCATAAAACATACACTGCTGCATTAAATAAGAATGCCAAAAATATTTATTGAAAATAAATAGATAGTAATCATAATCAAAATTATAGATAGCAATCATAAATGGAATCAAAATATTAATAATATAGTCCTAAACATTTTGGGGCTAAAAAGCAAGTGAGGCTAAACATGTACCAAACAAACATATAAACAGGTACCAATTACCAAACAAACATATAAAAAGTCAATATAAAATGAGACTAAACATGTATAAACAGAATGGAAACCTAATAAACCAATATAAGTACAACAGAACATAACATAACCAAGAACTAAGAATATTGAACAAGTACATGTTAAGTATAACAAAACATAAACCAAGAGTCATGAACATTGCATAGACACAAAGAGAGTAAAACAAAACATCAAACATGAACCAAGTAATCTTTTGTTTAAACAGATGCCAAACATAGCAAATGACATAAATAAAACGATACCAACAATAATAAGATGGAGATTGAACATTAAATGTGTTGAGGCAGCCACGCAAACAGAATAAAGAGCCAAAAATCATTAATATGGAGTGGTTAATGTTGAATCCAAGGTTTCAAGTTTCGTATAAATCTACAAATGGATTTTGATGATAACAAATGAATTCAAAGAATAAAGGAGTCTCAAACTCAAGTTGTCTACACAATACAATCAAGCACATCAAGGAACCAAGCATGAGTAAGAAGGGAACAAGTTCACATTAAAATCATAGAGTAATTTTGTAAATCTCTTAAAAATTCGAAATTAGGATTAAGGCTCAAAATAAATATTTTATCATAAATCATTAAAATATATTTTCCACATGTGCATGAATATTTTGAAAATTAAATTTGAAAATTTTGAAAGATGATTGATTGTCATCTTTCACATGTGCATGACATGATTAAAGGTTTGAATTTTGAAAATATTAAGATGATTGATTGTCATCTTTCACATGTGCATGATATGATTAAAGGTTTGAACTTTGAAAATATTAAGATGATTGATTGTCATCTTTCACATGTGCATGTTTTATTTGAATATTTTCAAAAGTGGTGGATGCTTTTCTTGACTTATGCAAAAGGTATATGTCTTTGTTTGAAAATTTTGAAAAATAAAGTGTGCTCCTTTTGTCATATGCAAAAAGCAAAAGACTAGGTTTGAAATTTTTGAAAAATAAAGTGTGCTCCTTTTGTCACATGCAAAAAGTAAAAAGATTTGATTTGAAATTTTTGAAAAGTGAATTATGATATTTTTGACATGGGAATCTTTTCAAATTTGAAATTGAAAACTCATTTGCCTATAAATAGCTCACTTGAGTTTTACAAAATTCATAACAGGAGCTTCCACATCTATTGCTAAGTTTTGCATCATTTCTTCAAAGCTCTCATTCTCTCTTTTCTAAAGTTTTGAGCCTTAATTCTTGTTCTTGTTGAGAGAGATATAGGTTGCGCTGTATTGTTTCTATCTCACTCATTAAGGAGTGTACTTTGATAGTCTACCTACTATCAACTCTTGTATTTGTAAAAGGGTGTGTATAACCCTTGTGTGTGTAGAAGGTGTTCTACACGGGGAATAGTTAAATCACCAAGTGTAAGGTGATTGGAAGTGTAGAGGGTGTTCTATACGGATTCTTTGGAGCGGTGCTGCTCAAAGGTGTAATAGGTTTCTATCTCCACCTAAAGGAGATTAAATAGTGGATTTGGGGATCCTCAAAAGGTAGCTTGAGGCGAGGACGTAGACAGTGGGGCCGAACCTTGTTAACATACTGAGTTTGCTTTTCTTTTACTCTTACTCTTTATATTTATTGCTGTTTCATATTTTGTTTATATTTTATATTATATATTTGATTTATAATTGTTATTTTTTTAAATACAACTCAATTCACCCCCCCTCTTGTGTTAGCCATCTGGGCATCAATTGGTATCAGAGCTAGTTGACCTGTAATGTTCATACAGGCAGATCACTCATAGGAACTCTCGCTTGTGACTGTGTCACCGAAGCAAGACTCTCCGACCATGGGTGACGGTGCACCGGTAGAGACGGTGGCCGGCTAGTCTGGTAGGTACAGTTGTTAGGTGATATAGGTGCGGCCTATGATCAGTAACAATTGGTATCAGAGCTAGAGCTCTATTATAAGATTAACTATCTTTTGAGTTAAGATCTTATGGCTAACATTGCAGCTTCATTTGGTGAAGGTCAATCCAGCAGTCGGCCTCCACTCTTTTGTGGAGACAATTACTCATTCTGGAAAGTTAGAATGAGAATATTCCTTCAGGCTCAAGGTCGAGAAATCTGGAAATGCATTGTAAATGGACCTTATATTCCAACAAAAGTAGTTGATGGAGTAAAGATCAAAAAGGAAGAAGAAGAGTTTGATCGTGAAGACGATAGACTTTATACTTTGAATTTAACTGCTATGAATTTATTATATAATGCTCTCAATGGTAATGAATTTAATAGAGTAATGACTTGTGCTACAGTAAAGGAAATTTGGGATAACTTGGAAGTTACTTATGAAGGAACTTCTCAAGTCAAGAAATCAAAAATTTATATTCTTACTCATGAATATGAAATGTTTAAGATGAATGATGATGAATCTATTTCTAGTATGTACACTCGTTTTACTAACATCATAAACAGCTTGACAGCTCTTGGCAAAGTTTATTCCAAAGTAGAGATAGTAAGAAAAATTCTCAACTCTCTACCAAAACGTTGGGAATCAAAAGTGACAGCGATTCTTGAAACTAGAGACCTCAAGAAGCTCGAAGTGAATGAACTCATCGGGTCACTTATCACCCATGAGTACACATTGAAAAGAGGAGAAGAAGAAGGAAAGTCAAAGAAGAGCTTGGCACTTAAAGCTGTTCCACATGAAAGTGAAAGTGATGAAGATGAGGAAAATGACGATAAAGATGAAAAAGTTGTGATGATAATAAGAAGAATTCAGAGGTTTTTAAAGAAAAATAAATCTCCTCCGAGGAAATCTTTCAATAAGTTTTCCAAGAAAGATTCAGGTAAAAATGACATTTTAATTTGTTATAAATGCAATAAACCTGGTCATATCAAGCCAGATTGTCCTCTATTAAAAAAAAATCGAAACAAAGGCAAAAAAGTAATGAAAGTTACGTGGGATGATGATTCAAGTAGCTCAGATAGTGAAGCAAGTAATGGAGAATCAGTAAATCTTTGTCTTATGGCTAAAAATGATATTGAGGTAACAAATCTTGATAATATTGAAAATCCTTCATATGAAGAATTGCAAAATGTTTTAGAAGAGGTATATGAGGAATTTAAAAAATTGGGTATCAAGTATACTACTTTGAAAAAGAAAAATTATTCTTTAACAAACGAAATTGATATTTTAAGAAAAGAAAGTATTGTTTTGAAAGATGAAAATCTTGAGTTAAAGAAAAAGAAAACTGATTTAAAAAATATTATTGAAAACTTTACGAATGGAAAAAGAAATTTTGAAAAACTTCTTGGTAGTCAAATATGTGTTTTTGATAAGGCAGGCTTGGGATATAAGCCAAAACAAAAATACAAATCTTATAAAAACTTATTTGATAATCCTTCTACATCAAAGTCCAATATTCAAAATTCTTTTCATAAAAATAATTTTATTAAAAAAAGATACTATTATAATCACTCAAGTTCTTCATATATGTCACATGCTATTTGCAATTTTTGTAATAGAAATGGTCATAATTATTTTGCTTGTCCTATTAGAAGAAAACATTCAATGACTATTAGGGTCATATGGGTACCTAAAAATCTTATTTCTTCTAATACTAATAAATAAAGGACCCAAAGAACTTGGGTACCAGGAATTGTTTTTAATTGATTTTGTAGGTATGCATGAAGTATTCTACAGACAATTCAAAAGAGAAGATCATGGAAATAGAAGGAAAGATCATCAAGACTTAGTACAAGATGCAACCAAATAGTGGAAACATGTGAAAGATCATCTAGCGGAATAAATTCTAGGAGAACCTTCACGAGGTGTAAGTACTCGATCATCTCTTAGAAATATTTGTAATCACACACTTTTTCTATCTCAAATTGAACCCAAAATATTGATGAAACTCTTATTGATAAATCATGAATTCTATTTGTGCAAGAAAAACTAAATTAATTTGAAAGAAATAATGTATGGACATTTGTTCCTACACCTAAAAATTATGCTGTTATTGGAACAAAATGAGTTTTTAGAAATAAGAAAGATGAGTCTAAAATCATCACTAGAAATAAGACTCGACTTGTAACCCAAAGTTTCAATCAAAAAGAAAGAATCGATTATGATGAGACGTATGCACTAGTCGGAAGATTAGAAACTATTCGAATTCTACTTGCATATGCTTGTTATAAAGATTTCAAAAATTTTCAAATGGATGTTAAAAGTGTTTTCTAAAATAGTTTTTTATTGAAAAATGTTTTTCAAGAGAAAAGATTGATATAACTCTTTTCATCAAGTATGAATAGAATGGTATTCTTCTAATTCAAATTTATGTAGATGATATAATATTTGGTGCTACTAATGAATATGTGTCAAGCTTTAGTTAAAAATATGCAGGAAGAATTTGAAATGAGCATGATGAGAGAATTTAATTTCTTTCTCAGATTGCAAATCAAGCAAGCAAAAAGTGGAACATTTATTAATCAGTCAAAATATATCAAAGAGTTACTCAAAATTTGAGATGGAACGTGCGAAGGTAATTGGAACATCAATGAATCCAACCACTAAACTTGATAAAGATGAAAGCGGTAAGCCAATTGACTCAAATGTATATCGAGATATGATTAGTAGTTTATTATATTTGATAACTAGTAGACCTGATATTATGTTCAGTATATGTTTATGTGCACATTTTCAATCATTTCCAAAACAATCTCATTTGATTGCAGTCAAACGGATTTTTAGATATTTTGCCAATACCATTAACTTAGAGTTATGGTATCCTAAACACACTTCTTTCGATCTTATTAGTTATTCATGTACCGATTATACTGGTTGCAAAGATGATCGAAAAAGTTTTAGTAGAACATGTCATTTCTTAGGTCATGCACTTGTTTCATGATTTAGTAAAAAGAAAATTCTGTTGCATTATCTATTACTGAGACAGAGTATGTTGCTGTAGACAGTTGTTGTCCTCAAGTTCTTTACATGAAGCAACAACTTGAGGATTTTAAACTTATGTACAATCACATTCCAATCAAATGTGATAAATATAAGTGCTATAAATTTTTCGAAGAATCCAATACGACATTCTCAGACCAAACATATTGAAATTAGATATCATTTTCTTAGAGATCATGTGCAGAAGAGCGATATTGTATTAGAATTCACTAGTACACATGATCAATTGGCAGAAATTTTCACAAAACCCCTACCAGAAGATAAACTATGCATGATTAGAAGATAAATAGGAATTATGCATGCCATGAATATCTGCTAGATACTTTTATTCCATTATCTCAAATGACCTACAGAAACTTGAGACGTTTAGCCTCATCATTCAAATGCATTTGCTCCTCATAAATCATCATGCCATCCTTGTCTAAAGGATTAGGCTATCGAAATGCAGAAGCGAGTAAGGACTTTAAATCCTTATTATGTTGTTTTAAGTCTACTATTTTTTTGTTAGACTCTTGAACAAGTCATTGAAGAATATCGATCTTCTCATTAAGCTTCTCTATCTCGCGGGTTTTGGACTGCAACCGAGTGGAAAAAGCAACAATGGAAGATGAGTATCGAGTCCCGAGACCTACAAGCTCGTAAATGGCATCATGATCTGATTTATTAGCCAAATCAGTGTTTTGCTGCTTCATGGCACTTACGACAGATGCAGAAATAGATTGATCACGAGAAGCACTGAAGGAGAATTGATGAGCCATTAAGATTTTGTAAAGTGAGAATGAAGATGAACTACAACAATGAAAAGAAGATTTGATGCGGATTAGATAAAACCAAGTATTGCTTTTATAAAGATGGAAATAAGTAGAAGACAAACTGTCATCTCTTCAAATCTTACTTAGTCAAGATTACAAGATATGCCGGATGCATATTGTCAAAAGTTACCGAACTAAGCTAGCGAGATTAATTATAATTGTCCATGTTTCTCTCGTGAAACGCTGCCATTATCTGCTGATGTTGACTCTGTGCTTGAACTCTTACTCGTTCCGATTCCTCTATTTGAAGTTTCAAAACACGAGCTAATTCCATCAAATCTTTATTTTCTTGCTTTAACGTCTTATTCTTTCTGCCTTTATTTGCAAGCTTTTGATGCAGAACAGATATTTGATTGTTAAGTCGATCAACTTCATTTGTCCTCGCTAGTAATCTCCGAGACATGGTCGTAACAGAGGCAGCATATTGAGCACTGAGAGTTCTTGATGCTGCAACAACCTCAGAATCAGTTCTATTTGAAAAATGCATTTCTGCTTCTATCATGGTGTTGACAACTTCATGAGATAAAATGATTGGTTGAGACGGTTCCTGATTCAAATCCGGAAGATTATCAGAAGAAATTTTTTCCGTCATTCTATCGTTATGAAAAAACAGAACTTAGGTCAAGAAGCGATGTTTTTTTTTTGGAATCCGATAGGTGAAAATGATTTTTTTTAGAAACTCAGAGCCTTCAAACCCGTTTGTCAACAACATCAGGCGATTGATTTAAATCTACTTTCGCACCGACTGCTAGAATTAGGCTTCCAACCTTTACAGGTTTTGTCAGATACGTGTGGCTCTGCACCGAATTGCCAGAGTTAGACTTCCAACATTTGCAGGTTTTGTCGGACATGCATGGCTCCGCACCGCACTGCCAGAGCTAGGCCTGCAGCTTTTGTTGTTTTTGTCGGACACGAATAATTTTAATTATTCAACTTCAAATCTCTGGAACATCTAATTCGTCAATAACATCAAGCGGATTTAAATCTTCTTCCACACCGAGATGATAAAATTCAGTTTCAACCTTTGTAGGTTTTGTCGGGCACGGATGGTTTCAATTATTCAGCTCTTTACAAAATCTCCTTCCGCACCGAATTACCGAAACTAGGCCTCCAGCCTTTGCAGGTTTTGTCCAACACGTGTGGCTACACACCGAATTCTCTACAGTTTCTACTAACGCAGCGTTTTATTTATCTATTGGTTATTGTAAGAATATATCTTATTGAACTAATTATGATTCTTTTTTAATGATGCCAAAAGGGGGAGAAGTTTTAGATTAGAACATTAACATTGTTTAAATTTCTAAACTTGTTATATATGCTTGGAATTATATTTATATTTTTACTTGAAAAACTAACGCACATTCTCAGGGGGAGCTTAAGTATTAATATAGGTTTTAGATTCTATCAAGTATTTGTCATCATCAAAAAGGGGGAGATTGTTGAACCCAAGGTTTCAAGTTTCGTGTAAATCTACAAATGGATTTTGATGATAACAAATGAATTCAAAGAATAAAAGAGTTTCAAGCTCAAGTTGTCTACACAATACAATCAAGCACATCAAAGAACCAAGCATGAGCAAGAAGGGAACAAGTTCACATTAAAATCATAGAGTAATTTTGTAAATCTCTTAAAAATTCGAAATTAGGATTAAGGCTCAAAATAAATATTTTATCATAAAGCATTAAAATACATTTTCCACATGTGCATGAATATTTTGAAAATTAAATTTGAAAATTTTGAAAGATGATTGATTGTCATCTTTCACATGTGCATGACATGATTAAAGGTTTGAACTTTGAAAATATTAAGATGATTGATTGTCATCTTTCACATGTGCATGTTTTATTTGAATATTTTTAAAAGTGGTGGATGCTTTTCTTGACTTATGCAAAAGGTATATGTCTTTGTTTGAAAATTTTGAAAAGTAAAGTGTGCTCCTTTTGTCATATGCAAAAAGCAAAAGATTAGGTTTGAAATTTTTGAAAAATAAAGTGTGCTCCTTTTGTCACATACAAAAAGTAAAAAGATTTGATTTGAAATTTTTGAAAAGTGAATGATGATGTTTTTGATATGGGAATCTTTTCAAATTTGAAATTGAAAACTCGTTTGCCTATAAATAGCTCACTTGAGTTTTACAAAATTCATAACAGGAGCTTCCACATCTATTGCTAAGTTTTGCATCATTTCTTCAAAGCTCTCATTCTCTCTTTTCTAAAGTTTTGAGCCTTAATTCTTGTTCTTGTTGAGAGAGATATAGGTTGCGCTGTATTGTTTCTATCTCACTCATTAAGGAGTGTATTTTGATAGTCTACCTACTATCAACTCTTGTATTTGTAAAAGGGTGTGTATAACCCTTGTGTGTGTAGAAGGTGTTCTACACGGGGAATAGTTAAATCACCAAGTGTAAGGTGATTGGAAGTGTAGAGGGTGTTCTACACGGATTCTTTGGAACGGTGCTGCTCAAATGTGTAATAGGTTTCTATCTCCACCTAAAGGAGATTAAATAGTGGATTTGGGGATCCTCAAAAGGTAGCTTGAGGCGAGGACGTAGGCAGTGGGGCCGAACCTCGTTAACATACTGAGTTTGCTTCTCTTTTACTCTTACTCTTTATATTTATTGTTGTTTCATATTTTGTTTATATTTTATATTATATATTTGATTTATAATTGTTATTTTTTTAAATACAACTCAATTCACCCCCCCTCTTGTGTTAGTCATCTGGGCATCAGTTAAACTTATTGCATTGAATTTGTACAAGCTTTGCTTCAACTGAAAAGTAGAGAAATAAGGGTAACTAGGCAAATGATTCTTGAGAAATGATAATTGTTACTCGAAATAGAGACCAAATAATGTAAACAGATAGTATAATTAATGTAACAAGTTAACAAATAATAAGTAGAGTAGTAATAATAGTAAGGTCAAGGTAGATTAGAGTGATAGACAGAAACTAAGTCACAATCTTATAGAGAAGTATGTACCAATAAATGATACATCAGAACTTCTTTTACAAGTTTCAGTTTACTAGGGGCTAGGGTTTACAATTTACAAATTAAAGTTACACATGAGAATAAAGTTTTAGATGATTAAATCTACAAAATTCAAGAAACAGTTACGGGAGAACCATAAAATAAAAATACACAAATGATAATTTTTTCCAAGTCGAAACCCTCGAAAAGACTCACTAAACAAGTGACAAATTCATCAAATACCATCGACTTACTAACGAAATGGAACTAGAGAAATAATTAGAGAACTATGGACCCCAAAATTAGGAAAATAGTTGGTTAGGAGTCATAAATGCTAGCATCTATGAGGGTTTCAACATTCGACAAGTGACAAAGCTTATAAAGGAAGCAGAGGATGCATGATTTGTGAAGGAGAAAGCCTTCATTCCATGCATCAACATGCATTCCCACCAAAAGTCAAGAACATTACGATGAAAAGTGAAATAAAAAAAACCCTAGATTGCGCGACTCGTGAAGGAGAATGAGTTTGAAATAGAGGACTTGAGGGCATGCGGCTAGGGTAAATGGGTGAATTGTGAGGGTTAATGGAAAATATTAATTTATATAATTTGAATTAAATGTGAGGGTTAATCTATATAATTTGAATTAAACGATCAAGATTAATTCAGAGCGGATCCAACTGCTAAAATTTAGGGCAAACTTTCTAATGAACTCAACGGTTGAGATTAATCTATTTGAATCCAACGGCTGAAATTTGAAGTTCTGAATATAAGTATTAAATTACATTGTATACTAATACTATTAATTTAGTTATTAATATACTATGTATATTATATACTAATACTATTAATATTACATATTTATAAATTTACGTAATTATAATACTATTTATATTTTTGTTATATATATTTTCAAAACAATTAAATTTTATATATAGTATAAACTATTAATATGTGATTCTTTAAATTTAATTATAAATTTATAATACTAGTATACTAATGTTATATATTACTAGATAAAAGTAACGTGTAAAGCACGTTTATCTAGTTTAATTTCTAACACAAATTAAAAAATTATTCATAATTAAATGGATGATAAATAATTACACGTTTTCATATATTATAAAAAACAATATTAATAAAAATAATAAGATAGTCTCATAAATAAACATAACCTATAGTTTTATCAAATTTGTTTGAAATAATTTTGATTGAAATTTTAATAAAAGATTCGTTTAAAATATTATATTTTAATAATTCTAAGATGATGATCTAATATTTGCGTAATTTTGCACAATCTCAAAAGAGAGGAAATTAAAATACCTATATTTTTAGTTTTTGAGTTTTTCTAAATCTACATAAATTTGAATCATCTACAGTTTTTTTAATTATGTGATTATTTTTAAGAAATAATATGATTTTTTTTAAAAATAAATTATATAGTTTATAATTTATATAAAAGAATGTTATATTATAATTTATAACATGAAATTTTAATCTTAAATATGTAAATTTATTAGATCATATATATTTCAATTAAATATCAAACATAAATAATATATTAATTATATTTATTGCCTATTATTATCAATTTAATATAATTATAGTTAATTGTATATTCGTATATTTATCATCTCAAAAAAAAAATCTATTAATTTTAAAATTATAAAATAATTTTTAAAAAATAAAATTATTAATCATATAATAGAAATAAATTTTTATGAATAAAATTAAACTCTCTAACGTATAAATTAACATCCATAAATGAGGATTGTATTGTTATATTGTTATGAATGGTTTATTTATATATATTGTTATATATTCTATACTATTATTATGTCATTCTATACTATTATTATTCTATATTTATTTTACTTAAAAAAAAGTTTTAAATGAAAAGATTATCGTTATAAAAAATTGAAGTGATGTAATTAAATTTAATGTCAAGAATATTATTTCGGTGATTAATAGAATTAATAGATTGTATTTTAAATAATATTTATCATTAAACGCAGTATTTATTTTAACAAAAATGGATGGAAAGTGTTAACTTTAACAAAAAAATAAAATTTTTCGTTAAAACAAGATTTTTCGTTAGATAATTACTTTATATATATAAAGATGTAAAAGTGTAAAACTATACAACTTAGTACTTAATAATTTAATATTAATAAACTATTAATTTAGTATATACTATATTTTCAATACTATTAAATTATATATATAATATACTAATAAGTTAATATTAATAAGTCAAGATTATACAACTTAGTACTTAATGCTTAATAAGTATATTATATATATTATATATAACTAAATATATTATATAATATTATAACTGTAGTATATATTAGTTATAGTATTATTATAATATATATTATATAATACTACTATATAGTATAGTATAAGTAATAGTATCACTATAACTAGACCACACTAATTAATACTATGACTCTAACTAGATCATTCTAACTAATAGTATCACAATATTACCATAACTAAATTACTAATACTAATAGTAACTATATAGTAATATTAATAGTTACTAACTATTAGTATAGACTTATAAATAATATATTAGTACTATATAAGTAATACTAATAGTTATAGTATTACTATTATTTATAGGACTAATACTAACACTAGCATAGTAACTATGCTAGTAATAATAATAGTAATATAGTTATGCTAGTAATAGTAATATAATAGTACTAGTAATGATAATTTTTATAAATAGTATTGTATTAATTATATATAATAGTAATATTATTAATATAGTGTATCCTACTATTATAGAATAATATATAGCATAGTAATAATAATTATATTTTTACACTTTTATTAGTATTATACAGTATTAATACTAATACTAATACTATATAATATTAATATTAATACTTTTTATATTCTATAGTCGATTGAGTTTTAAATGAGCTTATTCATAAATATTATCTAATCGAGCTGATTATACATTATTTGTTTGCAAATATTAAACGAGCTAGTTAAATTTTATACAAATTATATTATTTAATTAATAAACTTAATTTTGTTACGATCTATTCATTTAATATAAATTTAAGGTGATCTTGAATTTTATCGAATCGAGTTCCAAGTGACTGTCGTCTTGGGTGTTTGTTTTACGGTCCTAACCAGTAATCGTGTGTCTGTCACTGTCGTCGGCTCCATTACAAGCCGGCTACTCTTTCTCTCTCTCTCTCTGATTGTCTCTTAGCGACTGAAACTGTGATTTCGTTCGATGAAAGAAAAAATATCTGCTCAGAGCGGAAGTACTCTCATATAAGTCCAGAACTACTTTCTTTTCCTCGAAAGAGAGCCAAAGACACACTGTCCTACATTGTCAGTGGAAGATGGCCATGAAACCCAAGACTCACGCTCACAATGGCAATGGCTACGCCAGCGACGCCAGTGACAGGGGAAGTATCTCGCCCAGTCCGCCTCCTTCGCCGCCACGTCACTCCGATCTCTCCCATTGCCGTCGCCGAGTACGGTCCAAGGTCCAGTATGCTCAGTCGCTGAAGGAGGGCTTCGGCGGCTCCATTCTGTTGCGCCGGAACCTGAGGTACCTCCTTCTTCTATCTCTACTTTACGTGCCTGGCCTGCTCATGTGTGTGGGGTCCTTCTCGTCTCTCCTAAGACGGCCTACCCCTCCTGGCTCCGTGTATCGTAGTCATGAGATGTTTGGGAGGCTCTGGCGTGACATTGAGACCGAAAATTCCTCCGCGATTGAGGTTCGCTTTTGCAATTAGTTTTTCTATTTCTTTTGGGTTTTTTTCTTATTGGGTGCCGAGAAAATGCAGGAAAATAATGATAAAAATATTGAACTTTACCTTTTTACTTTAGACTTTAGTATACATTTATCTGCTTTTTTCCCCGCCTGTCTTTGCAAGATATATATGCTTGCTGATTGTTACATCTGTGGTCCGGAAAGTAGAGCATATTACTTGCTTCTGATCGTGGAATATATACTGCTGTAGAACACTATATAGTATATAGACGTGAACCTGTCGGCGGCGGTCTTTTTTATTTTAATTTTTTTCAAAAATCACTGGTTGGTTTGTAAAAGGGGGTTCATATAATCTGGGTTTAAATTGATCAGAGTAATTATCAGCCGGATTTGGCTGTTCGGCCCTTGTCGCCAGCATCAGTTGCTCGTAATTTTGGTTTTCTTTTGATTTCTCTAATCTGATAAAAGGTCCCGTTTGTTTTAGACGAAAATTAAATAAAATATTATAAAAAATATTATTATTATTGTTTTGAGATTTAAAAAATTGAATTATTTATTATATCTTATATAAAAATTTTCAAAAGTTATAATGATAAGATAAAATGAAATTATTTTTGTAGAAATAAATGAATTTAATCTTTATTATGATATCTTGAAAGCCAAAGAAGAAGTTATAGTATAAGGGAAGAGAATACGTAATAAGAAAGCAAAGAAAAATAAAATAAAGTCGTTTTTATTTACTTAATTGATGGCTCGAACTTTTTCTTTATTCCAACTGGGGAAGTTATTGGAAGTTCCTATGCCATTTTTCATGGTCGCCTTTGTGATCATAATCATGAAAAGACACTCCCCACCTGGAATTGCAATAAAGTATCTAAGTTATTTGAGCCACAGAGCCAGAGAAGAAGATCCTTCTCTAAAATATCCGGACATATATGTTTGGGTTCTTTTTTATTTTACTCAGTTTGGATAGTAAATTAAGATGAAATGAGTTGAGTTGAATTGAGATAAAAGTTGAATAAAATATTATTGAAATATTGCTTTTTTTAATTTTTCTTTATTTTAAAATTTGAATTATTAATTATATTTTGTATAGAATTTTGAAAAAGTTGTAACGATAAGATGAGATTAATGAGTTGAGATAGTTTTTCAATCCAAAAGAGGCCTAATCATGACAGAATTATCACTTCTATTGCGGGAAAATGATATTTAGCACCCAATTTGACAACCATCAGTAAAAATTGTTGTTTGATTTTTTATTTTTTAAATTCTGAATTTATAAATGAAAAGTCAATGACAAATTCATTTAAGAAAATTAAAAAAAAAATTGCAAAGAAGGATTTTTTTAAGTGCTGGTTGTCGAATGAGATGCTCCCTAGTCCCTAGCATGATCCTTCTAGGAATTCTTTTTGTGGCTTATAACGTCAGCACGTTACAGTGCTATTGAATGTGATTGGTAGTGCAATTAAGTTGACATCTTACACTTTGTTTGCTTGATTGCTATTGCATTGCATAGCATGCTACCTTTGGACTTATCTTTACTGTTGCTGATTTTCATTTGATTAGAACTAAACCATAATTTTGCATAGTGATTATTTTGGTTGCAATCTTTCAATGTACTATTTTTGAATTTGCTGTGATCAGCCAATATGAAGTTGTTTCTTCTCACAGCTGTCCTCAGTCTGGAAATTCAAAAGGAAGCTAAAAGAGCAGAGATCTTGTCCAAATTCAACTTCTGGTTTTGGTATTTATGAAGTTAGCATATTTTACTTTTTAAGATTCCATAGTTTACTTATGTAACTCTAGTTTTGCTACTTGTGACATCATACAGTAGATAGAACCTTAAATTGTAAGTGTTAACACTTCAATCTCTAAAATTTGTGTTCAGTAACTTGATTTTCTATCCATGCACTCTCATTTATTTCAATATTAGTGATGAGAAACCCCATAAACTTTCTTGAGTGGAAAGACTAAAGAGATGGAGAACTGTTTTATGATGTTTGAAAATAACTCTGCTCATCAAGAGTCATAATGGATACGCTCTTTCACTTATTTTAGAACTCAATATGAATCCATTGGTTATGAGACTAAATTGCATATGTACAGAAAACAACAAAAGACGCATGTTCAGAAAACTTAGGTTGCAATTTTACATAAAAGATTAGTGATTTAAATAAATATATTACCTTTTAGTTGATAAGTTTATTTTTAAATGAATTTGGTTAAATATATTGTTTTTTAATAAGTTTAACTCAATGATATATATTAGTTCATTTCATTTAATAATAACACAATTGAGGAGTGGATAATGTGGTTTTATAAGACTAATTTTCATTTAGCGGGATGGAAGATGGTGTGATATTATAGGAGTAAAGTCCCATGCTTTGAACTTTTATTCTTTCTCATGATCAATGGTACTAATTGGTCTATTGACCTGACTACCTACATTCTGCCTTACAGCTTCTAATGCCTGTAGTCTCTCATTCTTTTACCTGTTTATGCACGACTGAAATGGAATTGCAGTAAACTGATATTTCCATTGAATTTCAGAGTCTTCTGACCCTAGTGGTTACTTGATTGTTGAGGCTAATGGTGGTCTTAATCAACAACGCTCTGCGGTATATTATTATTCTCTTGTAGTTCTATTTCTGATTTTCTTGTTTCTGTAGATACTAAAAAGGGCTAACCAAAGAAATATAGAAACTAGGAAGGGGCATCAACCAATGATAAGAATGGGGGCATTAAGGCCTACTAGATACCAATAGTGTGATATATTGGTTTTTTTCTTTTTTATCTTTCTTTATGCATGTATGAAGTTTGTTCGTAATATTTAATCTTGTTTTTGATAGATTTGCAATGCAGTGGCGGTCGCTGGACTTTTGAATGCAATACTAGTTCTCCCTCAATTTGAGTTTCATAGTGTTTGGAGGGATCCAAGGTGAGGAACTGAATTACTTGCTTCATAACTTCTTACTATAGATCTGATTGAGCAGTCTTTCAATGATACAACTTGTCATTAACATCTTGGTTGTCTACTAATAGCTGTATTTGGTGTAAAGTTGAAAATCGCCTTTGTTAAAGACTAGATGTGTTGCTACTCCTTGGCCATCATAGCTATACATGGGTCTCAGATGCCTCTGGAGTTCTGGATTAGCTGTGAGGAGATGTAGATAAACAATGAGTAATGTGTTTAGAAATGCACTGTGAACGTAGAGCTATACAGCATAAGGAGGGTGCTGGGTGCCCTCTTGAGGCCTCTTCTTTGCCCAACACTTGTATAATTTATTTAGTTTTTTGAAAATGCACTTTTATATATATTCACACCAAATTTCACAATGTATCTGTTGTACAGTGAGTTTGGTGACATATACGATGAAGATCACTTCATAGCCACACTTGAGGGCTACGTGAAAGTGGTGAAAAAGCTACCTGATGCATTGATGGAAACGCATGGTTATAACATTACTAATGTACCAACCTTCCGCATCCAAGCTTGGGCTTCTGTCAACTATTACCTGGGAGAGGTTTATCCTGTCTTGCAGAATCAAGGGTATGTATCAAACCATTGCATTAATTTCATGATATCCTCTACCAACCGGAACGATGAAAACTCCTTCTCTGAGAGTGAATGATATCGACCAGCTGAACTATAGCAGACGAGTTCTTTAATGAACCTTTTAGATTGATTCCACTCTGGCTGCCAACTGTTGAAACTTCTGGGTGTTTTTCTTGATTATTTGTTTGATACAGAGTTATCCGAGTGGCCCCCTTTGCAAATAGATTGGCAATGAATGTCCCACCTCCTATTCAATATCTAAGATGCCTGACTAACTACGAAGCACTGAAGTTCTCTTCTCCCATTTCAATTCTTGCAAATAAAATAGTAAATACAATGGTTGAGAAGAGTTCAAGAACAGGTGGCAAGTATGTTTCTGTTCACCTCCGCTTTGAGGAGGTACTAATCCTTATTTGTAATAATTATTCCGTACTTCTTATTTTGGATGGTAAGGAAAAATTAATCTATACGGAATTGTCTTATGATCTAGGACATGGTGGCATTTTCATGCTGTGTGTATGATGGAGGAAAAGCCGAAAAAATTGAAATGGATTCAGTTCGTGAAAAAGGTTGGAGGGGGAAGTTCAAACGAAAAGACCGTATCATTCTACCCGGTCTCAATCGAATTACTGGAAAATGTCCACTGTCTCCGTTGGAGGTACCTTAAACATAAACTGCTTTGTTGCTTTTCAGAACTTTAGAACTTTCAAAGTTATGCTATTCCTTATGATTTGGTATTCTGAGGCCAGTTTCTTTCTTCTTCTTTTCTCTCACCCTCTCTGGGTAGGCAAGTCCAGTTGCTTATTTTAGAATTAAACGCTAATCAGAACCAGTTCCATTACGCCATCATGTCTTTTCCTGTGGCTTCAGCCCCTCTTCTTTTGAACCTTCCTCTTGTCCTTGTACCATAATTAACAATATTTTGTTAAAGTTAGAGCTGCTACAGGAATGTGATAATACCAAACAGATTTTAGGTTCGGACTGCAAGAAGAACATAATGGAAGTTGCCAAGAAAAGAAAGAATGTGATGGATAGTGTTTGAGGTTAAAAGGGCCCAGGGGGAAGGGGCTTTGAACTCTGAAGATATATTTATTTTTCTTTCACATAAATTTCAAAGTCGATTGTGACTTTTTCTCTTGGATATTGTTTTTCTTGTCAGTGTAGGTTGGGATGATGCTACGTGGTATGGGTTTTAGTAATGACACTTCAATTTATCTGGCATCAGGGGAAATATACCAAGCAGAAAGACATTTAGCTCCTCTGTTAAAGATGTTTCCCCATCTCCACACAAAAGAGTCTCTTGTGACCCCAGATGAGCTTGCTCCTTTCAAGGTGAACTCTTGTACCATCTCTCTTACAATGTATGATGCAGTCTTTTTCAACGAATAGTAGTGGTGAGTGGTGACTTGGTAAACCAAACCCATTAGATTAGGAGTATTGATCTTTGGATATTAATAATGTAATGTTTACTGATAACAAAAAAAAAAATAACGTGGTTGATAATTAGATGTATTTTGTTGATTGGACACGCACCTATGAGCTAGTGATTTTGCAGCATTTGGTTGCACTGAATACATACTCTTAACAATAGATTTATTTATTTATTTATTTGTGATATTGGTAAAGCCTGATGGTTCAATCAGTGAATTATGACTTTTACTGATTTATACCTACAAGATTACACGTGACCTGTTTTAAACTTGCATTTTTGGATGTTGAAGTAACTTGACCGAGTGAGAAGATTAGATAGGTGAAAAAGGGGAAAATATACTTTGCAACTCTCCAACTACTGGAGGGTGTAAAGTGCCTGCTTTTCCTTCAATGAAATATGATAAGGTTTGTTCAAATATTTATCCTGATTCCCAATGATGTTGTATTCTCCATGTGTTTTGCCGATTGCATAAGCTCTTATAAGCTTTCTCTATTGCCTGTATGCTCCTTGGGTAGGGATATTCTTCAAGATTGGCAGCTTTGGACTACATGGTATGCTTGTTTAGTGAGGTTTTTGTGACAACTCAGGGTGGAAACTTTCCACATTTTCTGATGGGTCACCGGAGGTTTCTCTATGACGGACATGCTAAGACCATAATGCCTGATAAACGAAAGCTTGTTGTTTTACTGCAGGACATGGGTCTCAGGTAATTTCCATCCTTAGTTTGCAGATTTCTTTTTACTCAATTAATGTATCTGCCCACATTTTAGAAACATATTAATATTATATTGCTTTATAGTATTTGTCAAATTAATGCTCGAATCAGTCTTTTCGCAGGAGCCTTTCTCTCATTTTAATAGTTCTGAGTGTATATATTGGCAAAACAATTTGAATGCTTTTGGAACTTCACATTTGGGTTACATGTAAACTGTCTGTAATGCATTTGCAGTTGGAAATCTTTCAAGTATGAGATGAAAGAAATGCTCGATGAAAGTGATCGCAAGGGGATCCTGGTACCTAGAGTGAGAAAGTTCAACAGAAAAACTTCCGTCTACACGTACCCTTTACCAGAATGCAGATGTCTCCAGAAAAAATCCCACAACACTAAAAGAACTTCAAATTCTACATATTCTTTAATCACCACCTGAAACCCATCAGATAGGAAACTGAATTTGATACTTTCACAGCTTTTCTCCCTCTGTGCAGCTTCCAAACAGATGCTTTCCCATATTATTGGGCATGGCTCTTTTCTTCTCTTTTTCTATGTGCCCATCTTGGTGGTTGAGGCAAGATGCAGACTTTCCAATATCTCTTATCTATATGGGTTATGCATGGAGCTGAAAGAAAACATTGACTTTGCCAAGATAGAACATAATTCGACTTCGATGTCTATGAGGAAACATCAGAACTCAAGCATTGAGCAAGAAATATCAGGATCCTTTTCCAGTTTGATACAGTTTTTTATTTTCGAGCATTGCTGGGTGCAAGCCTGGCTTGTACAAGTCTTATTCACATTAATACTATTTTTACTGTTAACATAAACAGTGAAAACACTGTTAATGTGAGTGACGCTTGTACAAGCTAGACTTGCCCTCGGATTTTTTTTCTTTTCTCTATGATTGTTAATCGAAGGGGTATAGCCGTATAGACATGAAGTGTCAATAATATTTCGTTTGTCCTTGGCATTGAAGGCTTGCCAACCATTTTTGTCATCTTACTCACAGTTTTGATGTAATGAGAGGAAAGCTGTAAGTCTGAGAAAATTTATTATTGAAAGTACATAATGTTGTGAAATGGGATGCAAGGTAGAGGCATTCAGGGTTTTAACGTGGTGGAACGGGGTCATTGCATTCCCAAAGGTAAAGCCCTTGCTATTGGAAATGAGAACCCTTGAAAGGAAAAGGGATGAGGCATATAATGCTAAATATAGTCTTAAGATGTATAAGTTTTACATACTCTTTTAAAAAAAAAATGGAATTTATTATTAAAAACTTAAGGTTCGGTTTGAATTGGAAGAGAAGATGAGTTGAGATGGGTTTTGAAAGTTGAATAAAATATTATTATTTTTATTATTATTATTTTGAGATTGGAAAAAGTTGTATTAGGATTTATATTTTGTAAGAAAAAGTATCATAATAAATTTGAGAATTTTCAAATCCAAACCGGATCCAAGTTTTTTCATATGGATATTAAATTTATCCACTTTTAAAGGAATACAATATTTGAAGAGGGGTTGACAATAAAGAAATAATAGTACTTTCTCGTAGATTTCAAATTTAATCACTTTTTTAAAATAGAGTGCAAGATATTTACATAATCTAAAATTGTAAATATTATTTATCTTATTCTTACCGAGTCACCATTACTATTATCTTCATATCATATTTTTTTGCTTGAGTAATGTTATATGTAAGTAATATTATGCAGTATATGCGTATTTTGATTGGTTGTTTTTATATTTTATATTTTAAATTTAAATTTTTTATTAAATCTATTTTTTCACTTCAATATTGATGCATATATGGGTGTTTGATATTATTTGCATTTAGAATTTTCTTTTCTTTTTAGAGCTTATTTGGGATTATGTTTCGAAATTTAAAAAACTACTTTTAAACGGTTAAAAGCACTTTGAAAGAAAATAAAATGACATATTTGATAACTTTATAAAAAATATTTTAGTCGGTTAAAAAAATTAAATGCCAATTTTTTCAAAAAGCATTAAATTGGAGTTTTTATCCAAAAACTCTTGTAAATAGCTGTATATATTGAAAAAATTATTGTAACTAATTTTAAAAGCATTTTAGATATATGTTTACCAAATAGTAAACGACTTTTAAAGTATAGAACTTATTATTTAAGTTATAAATCTAAAAATTATAAATTATATTTTTCATCGTAATTTTAAATATGTACTTATTCTCAGCGATCATTATAACCATCTTTGTCATTATTAATTAATATCCTAATTTCCTAGTTTTTAAAACTCATCCAATAAATAAGAACTTAAATTAACATAATTTTGATCCCATTAATGTATTTCATCAACATAAAAAAAAAAAAAAAAAAGACTGGCCGCTTAATCCTCGGCCATCGGAATGAGATGGTAAAAGATGCCATAATTGTGAGAATCAACAAGAAGATACTGAGACCACTTTAATAGTGGGTGAATCTTGGTGCTCCACGCGACATTCTACATTTTTCTCAATTTTTTTTTCCCCCTCTAGAAAAAGTGCTTACCAAGCCCATACTGATTTGCTTAACTTTACTCCAAAGACCAAGGAAATCGAAATCATGAGATAAATGAGTACAAAACAAGAGTCAACTGCTTGTGGAACTTCGATGAACAAATTGGTGCTAACCCCCAATCTAGAAGCCACTCCCAACTGGGTTCGAGCTAGAAAATAATACCACTACTGAACAGATTAGTGGGGATTTCATATAAAATCAGAGTAAAGATCATAAGTTTGAATTCGAAATATACACTCTTATCTTATTTAGTTAAGTACTTTACATAATGAGCTCACTCATTGATAAAGAGTCCGGCCTGTATTAAAGGATGATTGTTAACAATATAATACAAATAATCAAAAGGAAAAATCTTCTAAACAATCCGACTGTTCAAGGCCTAAAAACAGCCCCCTAATTATATGTTGCCATATAGCCCATCCATGGGCTAGGAATGTAACCGCATGGCATATAATCACAAATCCAACAAACTTTTATAATTTAAGTGAGTCATTCTTGGTAATCCAGCAACCTAAGGTATTGGACATTGTTCATTCGTTACATGAGAATTAAATTAAGTTGTTGGACATTGTCCATGACTCACTCATTTATTCCAAAGATGATGTCAGATCAAGACAGAACCAATGTCCAATGCCTCATGGGAATAAAGCATCTTGCCCTCCATTTTTCCCAAATAAAAACAGCAAACTTAAAATTCGATCATGAACAAGTAGAATGTCAAATATATATTGGAAGCAGTGTATGACTTCGGAACTTTGAAGCCTTAAATTGCCTCTTAATTCTTAAATCAAGCAAACCAACCGCCCTCCTCTGAATGTAAAAACTCAGCACCAAAAGATTTCCCAGATATTGAAAAAGCAAGAAAATTTACTCTTATCAAACAGTTTTGGATCAGATTACATTAGAAGCCTCTGTAGATGACAACAAAACAAGGCAAAATGGCCTTAGGATTGAACACAAACAACTCGTCCAAATTAGAGTAGAGCCCCGTAGCCCCGGCAACAGAGTCATACTCCTCCACACTCCCCTCCATGTTCTTCTTCACTCTGCCTGCAATCACTCGGCAAACCAGCATCGCCTTTTTGTCGTTGCTATCCTCCATTGACACTCCAGCTTTGTCATGCGCCTTCCCACTCGTCGCAGTTGTCAAAATTCCAGGCTCAGCAGCTCCTCCAGCCGGTTCTCCGGCGAACTTGAAGCCATTCTTTATAATACTGCAGACATTGCATCGTGGGATTGAATTGCAGAGATTGGAGGAACCGTTCAGCCCCAGTGAGCAGACAAAGGTGGTGCAATGGAACCTAAGGAGCTCGTTGCCGTCTGCTATGCAACGCGGGTGCTTCTTTGGGGGCTTTGTGGCTTTAGCTTTAATGGAGTCTCTGTATTCCTCGAATCTCGAGATGGTTTTCTGGGTATTGTGAACTTTCAGGATGCGGTCAATTTTGCAGATGGGAATTTGTTTGTTCATCCAGCTTGACTGGAATATGATTTCCACTATGTTTTTGCTTGTGTCTTCAGGACCCAGTTCAGATACTGTGGATTTTGAAACCCAGAGAAGGAGATTGAGAACTTGTAGTGTACATTTATTTGACTACGGGAGTATAAAATGATGCAAATATGGTATTGGGAATGCAGAAAATTAGAAAAGTAACCAAATTGACAAAGAAAAATATGGTTGGATTGAAATGTTGGACAGGACTTGAAAATTTAATGACTTCAGTTACCTTTCTGAGAAAAATAATAAAACAAAGAATGAACAAATGAATTTTTCATTATAATTGATATGATTTGTCAAATTGTAAATTACTTTTATAATAAAGTAAATCCAACAAACTATATAAAACTATGTTGAGATTACTTTTATATAATCTCTTCATACCGTAACAATACTCGTAAGTAGAATCAGATTGAGGGAGTGAATAGGGATTGGAGTTATCTCAATATTAGAGGAACCAAAAAATGTATTTTAAGAAGTGCATGCTCATCTTGACATGGAACTAGAGAGGATGAATGAAGTGTGAAAGAATACCTGCGTGCCTAACAGCCTGATGAAGCTCCAAATTTTCAGCTTTCATGAAGATCTCGCCACATTCAGGGCAAGAACAGATGCTACTCCTAAGAGAAGGGTCTCTGGTGAAACCAAATACAGGATCTACCACCATTCTACACTCATAGCAGCCAGAGAATCTACCAAAAGGCATTCCTATGAAAGACCCACCAATGGATGAATTGGAAGATGCAGAGAAAGAAGTAGTAGTAGAGGAAACAACCCCATTGAATTCACGCAGAGGAGCTTTCAGGGATCTTGAAGAAGCATCCTTTCTATTAGAACCAGTTGAGGCCCTTTTCTTGTGTACTTCTGGGGATCCTGATTCAGGTCTGTGCATGACCTTTGTGTTGCTACAGATTGAACCAGAGCACTTCACTTTCTTGCCTTCTTGTGGCAGTCGATGCCCATTCTGTTGTTGACGCTTTTGTTTTTGTTTTTGTTGCTGTTGCTTTTGCTTTTGTTGTTGCAATTTTTGATGCTGTTCTAGTGTTTGGAGATCTCTACAGGTCAAAATGCCTCTAATAACTGACCATGAGGGTGGTGGTTTCTCAGATTTTAAAGTCTGCTGATTTTGGTTTTGGTTTTTGGGTTTAGCCATTGAAATGAGAGGTCTGAAGAATGGTCTGTCTATCTTAGCTTAACAAATGGAGAGCTTTTTTGGGTTTTGTTACAGTCTTTCAGAAAATATCATATAAGATGCTTTATAGACAAAATGAAACTGAAGAGGAGAGCTCGAGCTCCCTTAGTTGGAAAGTTAATATGGATTTGGGACTACGGTGGGGCTCTTTGATATGTACAACAGCTTTTGTTTTATATATTAATTGCTTGCTCCGAGTAAGACATTGTCAATTATTATGTGGTACCACAGAAGAAGAAAGAGAGTGGTTCCCACAAATTAACATGACATATTGACAATCTTTATGGTACATTAATTGTATTTGTATACATTGGATGGTTCATGGTTGTAATGTTTTAAACGTCTCAAACTTTTGGGAATTGTCGTTGTTCTTGCGGTGAGGCATTTATCTCTTCTTCTTTTTTATCCTTCTTAATTGTTTCTTGTGTATTTTTTAAGCATTATTCTGTTAGAAATCAACACACGCAAATTGAAGAAACTGGAGGCTTCTGGAAGATGGCACCGTCAGTAGCAGCTGGAAGGTAGGCGCCGCCGGAAAATTCAAGAAAGTCGGCCGCCGGAGTTCCACCGTTTTTTACACGTTCACACTATTTCTTTCTCCTATAAATACATGTAAGATTGTAATGAGGAGGAGAGTCGGAGGTGAGGTCCGTTGGAGAGATTAGAAGAGAGAAACCATTGTAAATAATTGGTTTATTGTTTAATACAAATTTCTCTTCTTTGTGTGTGTGGATGTAGGCTAAATTGGCCGAACCACGTTATATTCTGGTCTCCATATTATTTGTGAGCTTCCGCCGATCCCAACAAGTGGTATCAGAGCCGGTAGGAGGCCGGATTTGTGAATTTTCGTGAGAGACCCATTTTTAAACTTTATCGAAATCAAGTTTGGAGGATACCATCAGATTCCTCAGGTCAAGACGAAAATTTTGGTGAAAATTTCGTCTCAAACGGACACCGGACGAAGCCACACTCTCCACACACGCCGACTCGGCGACGGCCACGCGCCGGCAACGGGACCCACGCGCCCCACGCGCGTGCAGTGAAGAAGACAAGTTCCGACCCGTAAAATTCGGGTGATCCGACCCAAACCGGTTTGACCCGGTTTTCGACCCGCTACAGTAACCAAACGGAAAAAGAATATTCCGTCGGTATATTCCGTCGCCGGAAGAATATTCCGTCACCGAAAAGAATATTCCGTCGTCGAAAAGAATATTCTGGTGCAAGAATATTCTGGTGACTGAAAGAATATTCCGGTAACCAGAGGGAATATTCCGGTAGCCGGAAAGAATATTCCGGTGAATAGTGGGGAATATTCCATTTTTCTTATTTTTCAGATTTTCGGCGTAATTTTGATCGGTTTGGAACGAGACAAGAGTCGTTTTCAAGGTTTTCCACCGTTCCGGATGCAACGGTGAGCTCCGTTTGTTGAGATTCAACTCCGAACGTTGAGAAACGGTCACTCAAATCAAAGATTAAAGCCGAACTAATGGAGGACTCGGGAGTAAGTGCGATGATCAAGCTAACATCTACAAATTACGCACTATGGAGACCTCGAATGGAAGATCTCCTGAATTGTAAAGATCTCTTCGATCCAATTGAAGAGAAAAGCGTAAAGCCAGATGATGTAGCGGAAAAAGACTGGCATAAGTTGAATAAGAAAACTATTGGTCAGATCCGGCAGTGGATTGACCATAGTGTTTTTCATCATGTTGCACAGGAAACGGATGCCTATCAGCTATGGAAAAAGCTGGAAAGCATGTACTAGGCAAAAACTGCTCGGAACAAGGCATTACTAATGAGACGCCTTGTCAACTTGAAACTCAAAAGCGGCATCTCAGTGGCCGCACACACCAACGAGTTTCAGAATCTTGTAAATCAACTTGCATCCGTAGATTTTAAGCTCGGAGATGAAGAGCAGTCTCTACTACTTCTCAGTTCCCTACCAGATAGCTGGGAAACGCTAGTGGTCTCACTTAGTAATTCAGCTCCAGATGGAAAGCTCGCCATGTCAATGGTGATAGACGCCTTGTTTAATGAAGAGGCTAGACGAAAGGAGATTGTAGGAGACGAGACAGATGCCTTTGTAACAGAAGGAAGGCATCAGAAAAATAATAGAGGTAGAAGTCGAGAAAGAAACAGAAGTCAAAGCAAAGGGAGATCCCAAAGTCGCGGTAAACAGCGAAAGAAGGGAAAATGTTTTTATTGTGGTATTGAAGGCCACTTTAAAAGAGAACGCCGAAAGCTGCAGAAGGAGCAAAATCAGCCAAGCAATCAGTCAAAGCACGAAGAAGGCGAAGCTGCAGTGACGCTTTCTAGAGATTGTGTACTCCTTTCCGCTGGTGAAGAATCTTGCTTGCACGTTTCAAGCGAGGAAGCCGAGTGGGTAATAGATACAGCAGCATCCTATCATGCCACTCCTTGTAAGGATTTCTTCAATACTTACAAGGCAGGAGACTTCGGTACAGTCAAGATGGGAAATTCTAGTTTCTCAAAGATCGTGGGCATCGGAGATGTCAGGATAAAAACCAGTGTTGGCTGTACTATGGTGCTAAATGACGTTCGACACGTACCTGATCTTCGACTAAACCTAATTTCTATAAGAACCCTTGATCAACAGGGTTACGAGAGCATCTTCAGCAACAGTGCTTGGAAATTGAAGAAAGGAGCAATGGTCGTTGCACGGGGACATGTCTGTGGCACTTTGTACAAATCAAGTGCTAAGATATGTGCAAACAGTCTCAATGTAGCTGAAGATGATACATCACCAAACTTGTGGCATCGGAGACTTGGCCACATGGGAGAAAAAGGAGTGTTTATTCTTGCAAAGAAAGCTTTGATTACAGTAAACAAAGGTATTGCACTCAATCGTTGTAAATACTGTTTATTTGGTAAACAGCATAGAGTTTCATTCCAGACATCTGCTGGAAAAAGATCAGAGTTATTGAGTTTGGTACACTCTGATGTTTGCGGTCCTTTTGAAGTTGAATCACTTGGAGGTAACAAATATTTTGTTACTTTTATTGATGATGCTTCACGAAAAGTGTGGGTGTATTTCCTAAAAAGGAAAGATCAAGTTTTTGAGCAATTCAAAAACTTTCATGCCATGGTAGAAAGAGAAACTGGCAAGAAGCTGAAATGCTTCCAGACAGACAATGGAGGTGAATATACTTCTCGAGAGTTTAGAGAATACTGCTCCAGACATGACATCAGACACGAGAAGAGTGTCCCCTATACCCCACAACACAATGGTGTAGCAGAACGGATGAACCGGACCATTGTGGAACGAACCAGATGCATGCTGAGTATGGCAAAGTTGCCTAAGCCATTCTGGGGTGAAGCAGTAAAAGTAGCCTGTTATCTGATCAACAGAACACCGTCAGTTCCACTGCAGTTTGAAGTCCCAGAGATGGTGTGGTCAGGCCGCAAGATTTCATACTCTCATTTAAGAGTATTTGGGTGCAAAGCATTTGCACATGTATCCAAGGAGAAAAGACAGAAACTTGATGAAAAGTCTACTCCGTATTTTTTCATCGGCTATGGAGATGAAGAGTTTGGATACAGATTATGGGATCCAAAAGTGAAGAAGGTCATCAGAAGTAGGGACGTAGTGTTCCATGAAGACCAGATGTTTGGATCAGAACAAATAACTCCAAGTGCTCCAGAACCAGCTCCGAGTTCACTACCACTTCAGTCTGTTTCAAACACTGAAGATAGACAGGAAGTTTCCCCAGAAGAAGAAGAGGATACTGACAACGGAGAAATCACTACTGAGCAGGGGGAGCAGTTGCCTTCTCCATCAGAAACTGCAGAGTTTCCACAGTTGTCAGGTGATCAACCTCAGCAAGACAGATCCTCTAGAGGGCGATTGTTGATTCCGTCATGAAGATATCCGGAATCAGATTATATTCTTCTTACAGATCAGGGGGAGCCAGAAAACTTCCAGAAGGCAATATCTCATCCAGATAGCAACAAATGGATGCAGGCTATGCAGGATGAGATGAACTCGTTACAGAAGAATCAGACTTATGAGCTGATGGAACTTCCAAACGATAAGAGAGCACTGAGAAACAAATGGGTGTTCAAGCTGAAAAATGATGGCAAGCAGGTGAAGCACAAAGCTCGTTTGGTCGTCAAAGGATTCCAGCAGAAGAAAGGAATCGACTTTGATGAGGTATTTTCACCTGTTGTGAAGATGACTTCAATTCGAGTGGTACTCGGATTAGTGGCAAGTCTTGACTTGGAGCTTGAACAGATGGATGTGAAGACAGCATTTCTTCACGGCAACCTTGATGAGAAAATTTACATGGAGCAGCCAGAAGGCTTCCAAGTTCCTGGAAAGGAACATTTGGTCTGCAAGTTGGAAAAGAGCCTTTACGGTTTGAAGCAGGCTCCCAGACAGTGGTATAAGAAGTTTGACTCATTCATGATGAGTCATGACTACAAGAAAACTGCTGCAGATCAGTGCGTTTACATCTGAAGATTTTCAGAAGGTGACTTCGTGATGTTACTGCTCTATGTTGACGACATGCTGATTATTGGAATAGATCCATCCATTATCAGGAAGCTAAAGAAGGATCTCTCCAAAGTCTTTGAGATGAAAGACTTAGGACCTGCCCAGCAGATTTTGGGCATGAGGATCACTCGTGACAGGAAGAAAAAGAAGCTATGGCTGTCACAGGAAAAGTATGTTGAACAAATACTACGAAGGTTCAACATGGAGAAAGCAAAGCCAGTCAGTACTCCACTGGCTAATCACTTCAAATTGAGCAAAAGCTCATGTCCCTCATCACCAGAAAAGATTTAAGAAATGGCTACAGTACCGTACTCCTCAGCAGTAGGAAGTTTAATGTACGCTATGATTTGTACCAGACCTGACATCGCTCACGCTGTTGGAGTTGTGAGCCGTTTTCTTTCAAATCCAGGGAAAGAACACTGGAAAGCAGTACAGTGGATTCTCAGGTACCTTAAAGGTACATCAAAGTTGTGCTTGTGCTACGGGGGAGCTAACCCAGTCTTGGATGGCTATACAGATGCTGATATGGCAGGTGATCTTGATGGTAGAAAATCTACATCAGGATATATTTACACATTTGCAGGTGGAGCTGTATCATGGCAGTCCAAACTGTAAAAATGTGTGGTTTTATCTACAACAGAAGCAGAGTACATTGCTATAGCAGAAGCAGGAAAGGAAATGTTGTGGCTAAAGCGGTTCCTCCAAGAAATGGGAGTCAGTCAAAAAGAGTACAGAATCTATTGTGATAGTCAAATTGCTCTTGATCTGAGTAAAAACTCGATGTACCACTCCCGAACAAAGCACATCGATATTCGGTATCATTGGATACGTGAAGTAATGGAGCAACAGCTATTGAAGCTTGTAAAGATCCATACAAAGGAGAATCCAGCGGACATGCTAACGAAGGTAGTCACATACGAAAAACTTGAGTTATGTAGAAACATAGCCAGGTTAAGTACCTTGAATTAAAATGTGTCAGGATATCCTCCATTTGGTGTTGAGGGGGAGATTGTTAGAAATCAACACACGCAAATTGAAGAAACTGGAGGCTTTTGGAAGATGGCACCGTCAGTAGCAGCTGGAAGGTAGGCGCCGCCGGAAAATTCAAGAAAGTCGGCCGCCGGAGTTCCACCGTTTTTTACACGTTCACACTATTTCTTTCTCCTATAAATACATGTAAGATTGTAATGAGGAGGAGAGTCGGAGGTGAGGTTCGTTGGAGAGATTAGAAGAGAGAAACCATTGTAAATAATTGGTTTATTGTTTAATACAAATTTCTCTTCTTTGTGTGTGTGGATGTAGGCTAAATTGGCCGAACCACGTTATATTCTGGTCTCCATATTATTTGTGAGCTTCTGCCGATCCCAACATATTCATAGTAATAAAGAAAAGATAAATGCTTTAGTTACAAAATAATTTTATAAAAATATATTAAAATTAATATAACTTGATGTTTTACATTAGATAATAAATTTACTTTTATTATAAAATAGATTTAACGTATTACATAAAATCACATCAATTTATGAGTTTATTTTTAAAAAATCTCTTCATTCTCTAAACAAGATGTCTTGAACATTGATTTCTATAAGTTGAAATGGGACATTTATCACTCATTCAAACTCTTTATTCAGTAATGAAACCAATTCTTGTCCAATATAAGGTGAATGATATTGTATTGTAGCGTTACGTTACGTATCATAATTCATATCACCTATCTTACTTTATTATTGTGGTATTAATAATAATAATATTATTATTTTTTTTTTTTCTTTTTGAAAGAAATGATTCAAATATGAATGACAATTTCACATCAATAGAATCCACAGATTATGGTATAATATATAGTATTTTTTGTCATCAAAATTAAAAGTGGCATGAATAAGCTTGTAGCATATGAGCTTTCACTCCTAATGGAATGAAATTACAGTGTTTTAGAAGTGTTGGAATTATTTATAGTTTGCATATTTCAAGGCCCACATTTATCACCCTACTTTGACTGTCTGATGACTTATTCTAGAGTTGAATAATTCATCAAAGAGGAATCCAAAGGTACTACAGTCTACGATTAGATTTTTTTTTTCCCTCTTTCGTTTGTCTGAGAAACTTATAAAATATACATATCAATGAACAAAATTGGTTTTTTTTTTAGGGTTAGGGACATTACTCTCGAACTCCAACGGCAATTAATGGAGGGGTGGGTTACTAATAGCCATAAAAACATGGACTGCCCTGTTACCCAAGTTGGCCTCTTTGGGCTTGGTGCAGAGCTTAGATATACTCCTTTTAACTATTTGAAGGTTTGGAGAGTGAGAATAGATGAGAATTTTATATATAGTGAATATCAATTAATTGGTTCAATGATTTTTAGCATCTCTTCCCTAGCCATAAAGGTAAGGATGCGAGGTTTTTCTTCTTTCCATTTAGAAATAGTATTATTCAATTTCGAGATATTAGACTTTTAATAGAATTAGCAAATGAAATCGAACTAGTAGACTAGCGAAACTAGGAGCAAGTGGAAGTGGCAATATGTCACATAACCAGCGGGTTAGGGTTTAATTCTAAAAAATTTTGAGTCAAAACGGATTAACCCGTTATGATACGATTACTTAACGGGTTGATAGCGGGTCAACCTGTTTTGACCCGCTATAACACGTTAAAAAAGTTAAAACTACAAGTATACCCTTATATTTAAAGGTACATTATTAGAATCTTAATTTCAATATTTTTATTATTTATATTGTAATTTATATTTGTAGTTTGTATTATAATTTTTATAGATATTATGATTTTAACATTTGTATAAAATTATACTAAGTTTAATTAAGTCAATCGGATTAATTTTAGACATATTCAACACATTTACATAAACAAGTTGAAATGTATCATATTTTTTCATGTTAATTTATTTCGTAATATTCACTAACGAGTCATAACGGGTAGACACGACACGACACGTTATGTTAACGGGTCGTGTTAGGATTTGAAATTTTGACACGATAAGTTTAACGGATCGGATTAGGGTTGACCTATATAGTATAATATACATGTCTTGACACAATACGAACACGACCTGTTGACACAATTTGACATCCCTAAGAGCAAGACTATAAGTATTAGTAGCATTGGCGTGTATAAGAGCAGGAACGGTAGGTGAGCACGGAAGCTTCTCGTCAATTTCAAATAAACAATAGAATTTTCGACTAGCTGGTTGTTTTCGACATGAGTGCGTGGATGTAGTTGGTGCAAGAGAGGCCCTTCCAACAACAGTTAACGATTAGCTCTTCAATGGCATTTGTTGAGCAAGTAATAAGATAGCCTGTAAATAATATTAAGATAATTGAGTTGAGTATTTTTTGAGTTTTGTAAAAGGAGAGAGCAAAAAATTGAATGAAAAATATTATAAAATTAAGATATTGTAAGAATCTAATTTTATTATATTTTTTTGTTTAGAGATTTGAAAAGATTGGACTATTTTTTATTTGAAAAATTGAAAAAATTGTAATGATTAGTTTGAAAAGTTTGTATTTGAATTATGTTTGGAAATAATATAAGATAAGATGAAATGAGATTAGATTAGATGAGAATTTTGTCTCATCTTAAGGCCCCAAATATGCCCTTAAGAGTATTTTAGACTATTTGTAAATAATAATAAAATATATAACTTTAATTATAAAAATAATTTTAAAATAATAATAAAATAATTTTAAAATACTCCAAAACAATTGTGTTTTGAAAATTGTCAGTAGAATTCAGTAAGGACCAATGTTTTGAATACCGTATCGGTGGACGTACCGATTAAAGTACTAGAATAAAATATTTTTGTATCGGTATCGTTTCGTGTACTATTTTAGAATAATTTATATATAAATAAATTATATATATAATTACATATATAAATTATATTTAAAAATAATAGTCAATATATAAATAAATTATATATATATAATTAGTCTAGTCTGAATTGAGATAAAAAAAAATAACAAAAAAAAAAGAAAGAAAGAAAAAGGCTGAAATCTCAGCCAAAATACTAACTGCTACAAGTCAATACAATTGATATTTGAACCGGTACGAATCAGACATAATTTCTATACCATCCAACTGGTCGGTACATATGTTATTTAAAACATTGATAAGGGCATCGGGTGGGCTACTAATTGCCTTGTCAAGTTCTACTATAAGTAAGGAACTTCATACAAGAATCGTGCAAGAACAATTTTTTAATTCTAGATCAACTATAATTAAAAAAATTAAAAAAGAAAGAAAATAAAAATGACTATCTATCCAATATCAATAGAGACGAATTCTAATCCAAGACAACTAAAAGCAAACTACAAGTCTACCATCTATTTCTTGCACAATTACTACACTAAAACCTGTATATCTTGCAAGTAGTATTTTCCTTGCCATAAAAACCTGAACTGCCTGTTTCCCAAGCTGGCCTCTTTGGGCTTAGTGCAGAGCACAGACATTAAGGAATTCACTAATTGCACCATAATGGTGCCTATCTTATGGGTAAAAGCTGCTGCTTTGATTCCTTTTGCCTCAAAATCATGCCTTCCCTCCCATATGCTATGGAATATTATAAAGCTATCTACTTTAATTTGAAGGGAAAAAAAAAAAAACTTCACACTAACCCACTAAACTTTGTATAGTAATTCACTGTGGTAATCTTGCCTTTTAAACTATTATACTAAACTAAAGCTAATTTATAAACATGATTCTTGGTTACCGTTGTGGAGTGGTCTGTGTGTGGACTTTGAGATCAGAGTGACAGAGAAACCATTCAAATGCCAAAAACAAAAAACTTAAGCTTTAGATTTTAGAATATGGTATGGGAGCTCTTTATTTGTGTAATATTTATTTACATCTTTTTATTGGCAAAATGAAAATTCAAACTTTGTAAAAAGATTTGTCTCCCCTTTTTTTGTGAAAAAACAATGGCTTTAATGGGAAAGTTAGACAAGAATGTATCGGTTACTAACAAGATGATGTAAACAAAAGAAGTTTATAAAAAACGGTAAACAATACTTCGATCGGTTTGAATTTCAAAACGTATACAATTCCTTTTTTGTTCAAATGAAAGTGATGAGAAGATCATTACTTATTGTGAGTCATACATGTGTAGTTTGGATAGTGAGTTGAAATAAGATGAATTGATATAAAAGTTGAAAATTGAAAATTGAAAAAAATATTATTATAATATTATTTTTTTAAATATTATTATTAAAAAAATTAATTAATTATTATATTTATATGAAAATTTAATAAAATTATAATAATGAGATAAAATGATATGAAATATTTTTATTTGGGAGTCTGCCAGTTTGTTTTGAAAGATGAAATCAAAACTCTCAAATTCATCATTACACATTTTTAAATCTCCATATAAAATATAATAAAAAAATTAACTTTTTTAAATTTTAAATTAACTTTTTTAAATTTTTATATAAAATTAATATTAAAAAAATATTTTATAATAATATTTTTTTATTTTTTTAATTTTTATCTCATTTCATCTCATATCATTTTTAAAAATAAATAATGAGAAAACATGAGTTTGAGACGGTGGTATTAAAAGAAGTAACAGTTGGGCAAGCGTGTTTGTTGGCACACTAAACACGTTATTCATAAGAAAGATTATAATCCCCCCACCCCCTTATCAAAATATATATAATATATATATATACACACACAACTTTATAAGAAAGTGAATAATATCAGTAAGCATAAAGAAAATATTCATATATTAAATTTTAAAAATTATAAATTTAAATGAAAATGATACTCTTTTTAAGGAAAATTATTTAGTCCACACAAGAATTCTATATAAGTGATTTTACACATTAATGTATTGGTCATTTTTATTCTGACTTGAATATTTGAATTAATTTTTTACTGGGCTAATTAAGACTGACATTATTATTATTACCAAATCAGCGTATAATTCACCTTTTATAACAAGTTATATCAGTTTTACGTGGAAGGCTACCAAAGGCTGTAAATGTAAATAATAATGATACACTTATTATTCTATTATTATTATTTTATTATTATTTTATTTTTTATTTTTAAATTCTCTTACTCAATAATTAAAAAAGTAATTATTAGTAAAATTATATATTTTTAAATTTTTTTCTTAATGAATAAGGTTATTAAAAAAAATACATAAAAAAATAATAAAAATAAATAAATATACTAAAAATATTAAACAAGTAGTGAAGGGGTAGTAAGTCTATTATTGTAAAAGGTAATATTGACATTGGGCCTCTATATGTATCTATTAGATGGTGTTTAAGCCCATGCTCTTGGCCCATGGGAAAGGTGAATGGGCTATAGCTCTTGTGTCTGTCTATTAGATGGCGTATCAGCCCATATTCTTGGCCTATTGCGTTAGACTATTTGCTTGGTGGATAGATTCGTATTGCTGATCTGAAGTTGGGTTGCTGATATTTGGGCTGGAAACAGGTTTTGGTTTACTCTTCGGGCTTGCTGTTCTGCATAAATGTGACTCTGTGGATTCAATAGAGACGAAGCTAGGATTTATGTAGACGAGGCCCTTTAGGTATAAAAAAGTTTTTATATAATAAAAATTAAAAGAAGAAGTTTTAAATTTGAATGTAAAACTAAAAATAAAAACATTTAACATATTAATTAATTGGAATGTTTTTTCAACAAATAAAGATAACTAATTATAACATTCTTTATGATCAATATATAATAGCAAATAATTTATAAGAAAGCCATAATTGATTTTATTTCAAAACCTTGCAATTATTAATTATGTAATCGCTATGTAATAATTTAAAAAAATATATGAAATTTACATAAAAAAAATTCAATTTTTATAATGAATTCTACTATTTTTTAAAGTAATTATATACTATAATTACATACCTCATGATTGCATATGATAATATTCAAAACTAATTTGAATATACATACAACGTAACAAATCAATTTAAGGATTTGAATGTTGAATCAACGAGCATCATACACACCTTATAATCTTTTGTTTTTATTTATTTTTTATATAAATTTAGATTAAATTAATGAAAAAAGTCCGGATCAGCCACGTAAGAGTATACCACCCAACACAAGAAATTCAACTAGGCTGTCTTTTTTATTTTTTTTCTAAAAAATAATTACAATATGAACTAATTTGAGATATATGTAGCAATAATCTCATGTGATCTTAGTATCACCATAATTTTATAGAAAACATCCCACTACTTTATAGTAGCATACCAAACAGATTTATCGGTTCTTTCTAATGGGGCCATAGGATACATGTACATGGAAACACTTCAAACAAGAGAACTGAAAGCAAAGAAGTATTCTTCCTATGGTCCCATTGATAATAATTTCTTCTAAATGTTTATAAGGTAAATATTTTTCTTCATCTTGAATTATGACATCTCCGATTACAACAAATGTGTTACATTTTAAGTATTTTTTTAAAAATTTGAATGATTGAAAAATTATAAGTTACTTAAAGCATATCACATTAGTCGTTGCAATTAAAAATAATAAGATCCGAGATGAAAAATAACATTATTTGCAAATATAAAAACTGAACGAGAGTTATAAGACAAATACCTGGAGGCATTATTAAGTTATTCTAAGAGTATTGATATTGAATATATCATTGGACTCATTATTGGTGCCAGTCATTTCGAATTTTCGATTTCGGTCATTCAATTTTATTTATTTATTTGCTATTTTTTATTTCAATTTATACTAGACTAATTATATTTATATATAATTCTTCATATATTAATTATTATTTTAAAATATAATTTATATATGTATTTATATATATAATTTTTTTTTATGTAAATTATCTTAAAATAATATACGAAACGATACTAGTACCAAAATATTTTTTTTTAATACCTTAACCGATACGGTATTCAAAATTTTGCTAGATAACGCTTCACTTGCCCACCATCTTGGCTCCTTTTATCTAAGGAGCAATGTTAAGGATTTTTACTTTAGATTTTTACTTTCGGATGCCTACTTAGAAATTTATATTTTGAATATTTTTTTTTAGTTTTTTATTTTACATGATTTTTATAAAATATTTTAAAACAATATTGTCATTTTTTTATATTTTTAAAAAATAGTTTAAGATGTTAAAAAAAATAATGTAAATAAAACATACATCTTAAAACACTTAAATTTTTAATTTTTTTACATGATTTTTTTAACATCTAAAAATATTTTTTAAAAATATAAAAAAATCACAAAATTGGTTTAAAACACTTATATAAAAATCATGTAAAATAAAAAACTAAAAAAAGAAAAAATCTCAAATAGGAATTCTCAAATAAGAATTCTCAAATAAGAATTTAAAGTAGAGATTCCAAAATAAGAATTCCTAGCATTTTTCTTTATCTAATTTCCAACAAATAAGGTACTGTTATGAAATTATGGTCACGCCCCAGACGTAGAAGTCCCCTTCAATTTCACTCTCTACTTGTTTTTGGGAGGAAAAAAAAAGGTAATGCTATTAAATCTTCTCAATTTATTCAATTGGTGTGTCTCTATTACAAATTGTACTTTTAAAAAATTATATTTTTAATTTTTTAAAAAATAAAAAATATTAATATATTTACAGTCATTTTCTTAATTATTAAATAAAATAAAAAAACTATATACATGAACAATCAAAATAAAAATATAAAATAATGGACATATTAACATTATTAAAAAGGATTTACTACGTATAAGTGAATTTGCAGACCACTATTTTTATATTCAAAATTCAAATTCGCACTATTTTTGTTAAGGACAGTTCTACGGGTCCAGATTTTGGGTCTCGATTTGCATTTTTTTTAGTTTACTTTATAGCTAATTATTTTTAAATAATATTTTTATTTTTAAAAACATTTTTAAGATGTTAAATAAATCATGTATTTTTTTACATGATTTTTAAACATAACATTTAAAAAAGAAATAACAGTATTATCTTATTTATTATATAAAGTAAAAAAAATGAAAATTGGAACCCAAAATCTGGATGAATAACAATTTTCTTTTATTAAAACCTGACTTTATAACTAATCACATTAAATAAATATGCATAATAATACACAAAATTACTTATAACCAAAGTTTTCCAAAGTTCGTAGAGTAGCTAATTTGGTAGGCCTAATGTTAACCCCTTTATCAAAGACAAGATGGGCTCAATTACAGGTTATTCTGTTGCGCAGCCCATTAGCAGCAAGTGGGTGGAGATGGCACCAGGAGCGCCAACAGACCGTTCAAAATTTCACCTTTCCTTCTCCTCTATGCTATTCCTCTCATCAGTGAGCGCTGTGTCAGTGTCAGTGTCAGCCACAGGGCTTCTCTCTGCGAGCGTCACCAGAACCAGCTCCGAAAACCGTCATGGCCATGGAACCTAATCGAACCTTAATCTGAATCCCTTTGGCCTTTCGGACGTTTCTGTCTCCTATTTTTACTGTTCCCATATACCCCATCCTGCGCTTCTATAGAAATGCCGTTGAGATCCGGACATGGACAGGGAGGCTAACCTTCCGGTCGCGCCTGGGCCTGGGAGGAATCTGGTCCGTCCTACCGCGAAGCCACCCGATACGACGTCGTCTTCCTTTTCATCTTCTCCGCCGGACTTCCTCCGGAATGTCCAGGCCGCCTTCAAGCGCCATCGGCCTCTTGGTATCTATATCCCTTTTTCTATAAGTCAAGGTCTACTTTTTCTGATAATGAGGAAAATTGGGGCTTTTTTTTTTTGGGGGGGGGGGGGGGGGGGAAGGAATCCGTTGCAAGATCAATTTAGGGTTTATTCTGCTTTTTTCTATGTTGTCACTCATCATTTTTCATTGAGAATTTTAATTTAGTGTATATTTTGTGGGCATTTGCAATAAATCTAAATAACATTTTTGGACTTTTATCAATTTTGCTTTACTATCTGTTTAGCTTTATTACTGATAAAGTTAGGGCGTTCTTTTTTATTTGCCAGTTGGAAGGGGTGAGCGCTTCAGAAAAAAATACATGAATGTTTGCTGAAAAGCTTTAATGGATATGTACGTGTGAGTTAAATCAATGATTTAGAGTTTCGAAGTTGTGGGCTATTTAAAATAAAATCCTGGGGTTCAAATTATTGGTTAAACTAACCTAAACGCATCAGGAACTTTGCATGTTACTAGATGATGTTTAACAACGTTAACCACTCTATTTCCCAGTAATTCTCTTAGAAAGCTATTTCCTACACCTTTTTGTCTGAAGGTGAATGAGAACTTCGAGGTTGAATTAAAGTTATATGATCCTTTAACCTTGGTCACTACTTCTGATAATTCAGGTTTTATACATGAACTTGAAACTTTTGTAATGTTCGTTTCTGAGGAAGTTTCAGGCACAGGGCAGTCCGACATTTTAAGGCCTAGGCGGGTATTGGTTCCCCAACGAGAAGGGTCAAGGAGTTCGGCTTCTAACGTGGGTCCAATGTTAGATACTAAGAAGTCTCAGGATGTGGTTTCATTGAGCCAGGGTCACATGGCGAAGGACTCAATTGCAGGAACTAAAAGCACAGCCACTGTTATGAGGGAAACCCAAGAAGATGCATCCATTACTCCACCTTCCATTTTGGGCACTACTACCAAAACCTTTGATGAGAGCTTGCATCAATTTGATGCACGGAGAGATCAACCCAGGCCCATTACTGGTTGTCAGGATAACGATATAACGATCCAATGGTTTCATTAAGTGGAGAATCTCAAGACCCTGGTGGTCAGAAAAAAGTCTCTTCTTCAACTAGAAGCAATGCTGTTTCCCAGGGTATTTGCTTGTCGTTTCTCTTTTTAAATTGCTTGGAATCCAGTTTCTATTTTAATGCATTTATGGAAGCTTTCAGGGTGACATTGTGACAAATTTTTCTGAATCATTGCTTGTGCTGCATAATTCCTGAGTTTGTCACCATGCACCACAATGTACTTTTCTCCTCTTTCACATGCAGGGGCCGATGAAGGAATGGCCACTGGATTGGAGAACTTATCATCTCACATGGGTTCACTTGCATTGACAGAAATGGAATGGATTGCAAGCAGTCAAGTGGAGGCATCGACCATTGTTAATCATGACTCAAAGCACCGGAATTTTCAGAACACAGAATCAGAGATTAGTTTGAGATCTGATGGTGGGGTTACTTCTTTGTTGGCAAAGAGAACCACGGCTGTTCAGGATCAGCTGCACCAGTTCAGGAACTTCTTAAGCCAGCCTGCTACTCAGTCATCAGTTGTTGGGCCATCTTGTGCTACCACCACATCTGTCCATTCAACCTCGGCCCCGATACTTAATTTAACAACCTGTAGCTCTCATTTGCATCGAGACGGCAGTTCTCATGTGGCTGTAGAATCTATGGGAGATTTTAACAAGAATGTTTCTTCTGCAAGTCAAGGAAATATGATGAAGCTGTCAAATCCTTCACCAAAGGACACCTCTGGAATGTTAATTAGCCAGACATCCATAGCAGCCAAAGCTTCTAACTCAGTCACGGATATCCGAATGGAAGTGAAGGAATATGACCCGCCCAAGGAGCAACAAAACAGAGTGCCAAAGGAAATTAATGCTCCCAAAAATCCTTCTCTTCTTGATGATAAGTCAACAAAAGGATATGCTGGTGATGTTACCAATGTACAATCTCAACCTCCCTTGTCCAAAAACACATCTTCGAATGTGAAATTGGAGTCTTCTAAATCAGAAAAACAAGAAAGAACTGCAAGTGGGAAAGGTACATCAGCTCCTCGTAAACGGAATTATGATCCTGACTTGTTCTTCAAAGTCAATGGCAAGCTCTATCAAAGGCTTGGAAAGATAGGCAGTGGAGGAAGCAGTGAAGTCCACAAAGTGATTTCAGCAGACTGTATGATCTATGCATTAAAAAAAAATAAAACTTAAAGGCCGCGATTATGCACTGCATTTGGGTTCTGTCAAGAAATTGAGTATTTAAATAAGCTGAAAGGAAAGAACAACATTATACAGCTTATTGACTATGAGGTACTCATTTCCAATATACAATTGTCAACTACAACAATATGCAAGTCATTGATGTTAGATATTGCTATGTTCAGTCTTCTTTAGGGCATCTATAATCATGTATACAGAAAAAACTTGCTACTTATGTTTTGACATGGCTGTTACCAAGAGAGAAACCACGGCTTTACTTGCCAGCTTATGTTCAGCAGTGAAGGTTTGATATCGAAAGATTGCCTAAAGCAGACAGACAAACAATTGGCCAGGGATGCTTCACATGATATGCTGATATAATAAATCAAGTTTTTCTAAATTGGCCAACACAAAACTGATTCAAAAATTCTGGTTTTGTATACTTGTGTCTCTAATACCCACTGTTGATCTTAGGTGACAGATAAGGCCTTGCTCCAGGAAGTCATGAATGGATCTATGAGTAATAAAGATGGCCGAGTCAAGGATGATGGTTATATATACATGGTACTCGAATATGGGGAAATTGATTTGGCACACATGCTATCACAAAAGTGGAAGGAAATGGATGGAACCAATCAGACAATAGATGAGAATTGGCTCCGCTTCTACTGGCAGGTTCTCATTACACCTGAAGTTGATTGATACTGCCCTTTACCTACAATCGCTTAAGTTTTTAAAAAAAGGGGCATATTTTAATGAAACAAATACTCTTCCCAAAATGTCCTTTGATGGGCCAAGAAAATGGATTTAAAGTTGCAAAAGGTCTAATTAAATTTTGAAAAACAGGTGGGGTCCAACTAGATAAATGGTTTTTTATTTTTGAAAACCTTCACCTATTTTAGTAATAGTCCAAAATGAAAGTAAGCAATTGCCTAACAGAGAGAGCAGCTCCTATTATTTATTGCCTTGTATGTACTTTTGTATTTATAATGCTAATATATATTTTTTTTACAAGTAATATAATGCTAGGATTTTTCCTTTTTAGCAATAGTAGCTTGGTTATTACTTATTTACTCTTTGTTTGGTGGTGTTCTGTGATGTTCCTCCAATATTTTAATCTAGTTGACCCAAATTTCACACTGCCGTAAATTTTCCAGACAAGTGGAATATCACCTTTTTAAATAATCTCTCTCTTGTTCTATCTCTGCCCACTTCCCCTCTTTCTCCCTCTCATTGAAAAAATTGGCATCTTACTTTTATATTGGTTAAATAACTCTGGAATATTACGTTTTCATAGTGATCATTTGGATATCTTACTGAAGTTAAACCTTTTGCTGTTGAACAAGGGCCAGGATCTAGATTTTCTGTTCTTGCATTGTGCTTGTAAGATGTGCCAAGATACTGAGGCATATGTGCCCTCAGAAGAAGAGTGTTTTTGCTCAAATATATACATGCACTAGTTCACTTTTGTTGGGATAAAGTAATCTTGCTGCTTTCTGAGTTTGAATATGGGAATTGAAGTTATTTGTTGCATTACTTGGCAGCAAATTCTTCAAGCTGTAAACACTATACATGAGGAACGTATAGTGCACTCTGATCTGAAGCCGGCTAACTTCCTACTTGTCAAGGGTTACCTAAAGCTGATTGATTTTGGTATTGCGAAAGCTATAATGAGTGATACTACCAACATCCAGAGGGATTCACAGGTAAATCTTGCGTACACCCTACAAATTGGTATGTCCTCTCATTGACTTTGTGCCCCTCCTCGTGACTGATCAATATAGCTACATTTAGAAGGGTGAGTACCTCTCTTGCTTTTCATGCTGCCATAGCGTAGCAATGTTGGATTGCAAGCTTTTTTGTAATGCTGAACACAATGCATATTGATCAATATGTATTGGCATTAGTCCTCCATGATACTCATGCTGATTTAACTAAATTTAAATACTGCTGTGGATTCAGTGCAGGGCAGTAGAAGTTAACCATTTTCTGTACAACTTTAACTAGCTTCTGACCAAACTTAGGCTTAATACAGTGCAATGAGCACGTTCTCATCAACACTTTTTTTTATCATTCTTGTCTTGTTTGGTTTACTTTGGGCTTTTGATAAGAAACACTAGTGAGAACTTTTTTTGCAAGCTTTTTGGTTTATTGGAAGGAGGCAGGATTTTGAATATTGAGATTATGAAAATCGCATGCTGAAGCACGCTGCTTGACATTGTGAAGAAAACCGGATGTTCTACTCTTGCTGAATTATTTGACTACTGCAGGTGGGTACACTGAGCTACATGTCTCCAGAGGCATTTATGTGCAATGAGAATGATGCAAATGGAAATATTATAAAGTGTGGTCGGCCATCGGACATTTGGTCTCTTGGCTGCATCCTTTATCAAATGGTATACGGAAGAACTCCCTTCTCAGAGTACAAGACATTTTGGGCCAAGTTCAAAGTTATAACAGATCCAAACCATGAGATTATGTATGGACCAGTTCCAAACCCTTGGCTTCTTGATCTCATGAAGAAGTGTCTCGCATGGGACCGTAATGAAAGATGGAGAATCCCTCAGCTGCTCGAACACCCTTTCCTTGTTCCACCGGTTCCACCTTGTCTATCTTCGTCTCAAGACCAAAGCTGTAAACTGCTCAGACTAATTGCTGACACATGTGCCAGTGACCAGGAAGCTTCCATGCTGTGCTGCCAGCTTGAGCAACTGCTTAGGAAACCAAATCAGGAAACGGCATCTCAGTTATTAACATCACGAGACCAACAATGCCAGTTGCTATCCCAAATGTCAAAACTTTGCTTTCAGCTCCATGAACGATTAGAAAAGTCAACAGGGTAAGTCCAGATATGGGAAATGGATCATTCTTGGTGTTACATTGGCTTAATCCCGATCCTTTTGTAAGGATAATCGGTTGGGTTATTTTGTTCTTTCCACAGGAGGAAAAAAAGCAGCAGCTATTTGACACCCCTAATAAACTCATTGTATTAGTTTCTGCATAGATGTTGATCATGTGGGAGGACAAGAAACTCAACACAAAATCTGTAACCAATTATGTATAGTAGGATTGCACTTATGCCCTTTTCAGATCCAACCGAGTAGATAATCTGAAATCAAGGGCTGCTGGTGCAAAGTCTTGATTCTTCCTTTGATTTTAGAAGTTTTTATGCTTATAATCTTCTGTCCTCTTCTTCAGTTTTATGTTATGACCCTCTTTAATGGATGAATATGTGCTTTGTTTAGAATTTCCAGCAAAAGAAAGGAACTGAAGTAGCAAGCCTTAAAGTCTGGGATTGCGTGTCGAGACTTAAAAAGTATTTTTAAACATTTAAAAATACTTTTAAAGAAAAAATGACATGTTGATAACTTTATAAAAAATGTTTTAGTTGGTTAAAGAAAAGTTAAAAATCAATTTTTTTTAAAAGTATCAAATTTGAGATTTTATTATAAAGTTCTTGTAGATAATTCTATATATATATATATATATATTTAAAAAAGTATCATAATTAATTCTAAAAGTACTTTCAACATATAAATCTTAAACAATAAAGAGATTTTTAATAGTAAAGTTTATTATATTAAATTTTAAATTATAAGTCTTAACTTATAAACAACATTTTTTACAGCAATCTGCAGTTACAAGTATAAGACAATGGCGATTCATTCCTGAGGCGAGAAAATAGTGGTTATAGGTGCTAAATTTTCAAAGCAGTCCAAGTTTTTAACTATTTTATCTTCACTTTTAAAACATGGTAAAGGAAAATGATTGCAACTACTTAGCATAAGCAAATAGAGGAAATCAAGATGCTATTTTGGCATAATATTTTCTTGGATATTTTCATTTTCATAAATTATACGATAATTTGCCAATTTTTGTTTATGTTTCCGTTCTGCCAAACAGGTTGCAAGAACCAAATGAATTTTGTGTCTTTATATAGTTGCATTTAGTGCATCTTTAATGGATTAGTTAAAAGTTAAATTCATCATACGTTTAATTATTAGACAAGAAAAAATACTGCAATAGATCAGTTAAAGTAAAAAAAATAGGACTTTAACAATAGTAATTTCAAAAATAAAATCAAATATGGTGGATACTTTTCATTAGTTAAATATTTACTTTATTATTATTTTTCTCTCTCTTCTTCTCTATATTAGTAAAAAAATATGATCTCTTAATCAATAATTTAATTAGAATATAACTATAGAAATTAATAATTAAAATAATATTATTTTATTACTATATAAATAATAAATAATCTAATTGTGATGATTTGATGTAAATGAAATAATTGTAATTAAATTTATCTCATATTAATTTATTAATTTATAATGTATAAATAATTATTTTAATATAGAATTGATGTTAATGAAATATTCAAAATTAAATTTATTTTTTATTAACTAAAAGTAAATTTTGATTTGGACTAATAAGATCTTATTTGAATTTAGAGTTGAGATGAGATGAATTAAAATAAAATTTAAAAATAAAATAAAATATGATTGTTATTATTTTAAGATTTAAAAAAATAGAATTGAGATTTTAAAAAATTATATTAAAATTTGAAAAAAAAAATATAAAATTTATATTTTATATAAAAATTAAAAAATATATATAATAATAAATTTAAGATAATTGAAATGAACTGTCTCCGAATGCAAACGAATCATAAATTCTGCTCTTATAGCACCGTTGTGGGGCCCAACTTCACATTTAGCAGTTGCAGCGGAAGCTACAGAGCTTTGGTGAAAAAAACGAGGCCAGTTTTTTGGTTATGCCCTTCGCTACGACGAGCGCGCTCCGACTCGTGTCTTCTCGGAACAACCTCTATTCTCCTTCTCTACGCAAATTCGTTTTCGCAGACAAAAGGCCTTTCATTCTCTCGCTTTCTGTGGCATCATCAGGTTCGATCAGACTCGTTATTACGATTCGTATCCAATTTATTATTCACAGCTGTTTGGCTGCTGAGAAAACTGAGGGAAATTTAAAGGAAGAAGAATTTAGCTGAACGAGTTTTTAGTGAACCTTATCTTTTATATTCTCCGATTTATACGTCTTTCAAAAAGACCAAACGGGAAAATTAACATGCACTTGAAAACAAAAATGAAGAGAGAAACTTGATTTTTTCTCTTTTATTTTTTGGGCAGCTATGGATGGCAATTCATCTCATACGCTGGTTCTATGTGGAAAGTCGATGGCCGAAAATGAGATCGCTAAATCTATAAAAAGCACTAACGCTCTGAAGTTGCCTGACAATGGCGATGTTTCAATTCTTTTGCTATCGGAACTGGAGAGACCATTGAAAGAAGACGAATACTCTTTTAGCATCGATTCCTTCATGAATTGTCTTTCGACTAATCAGTTTGGCAGGTTCCTCATTTGGTCTCGGCGGTTGCCTTCCACGCATGATGTTGTTTCTCGGTAAGTTTCAGAACTATGCTGGATTTTCCTTTTTTTTCCCCTTCTTGGTTACTAAGTTGAGTATTTTACTTTTCACCAGAAATTTTTGTGAGCTTCCAATTGGTACGGTTTGTGTTGCCGATGTTCAGTCAAAAGGACGAGGTTTGAACTAATTCGTAGCTTTTCCGATTGTTGGTTGCAGTTTTGGAATTCAGTTTCTTCTTTTACCTAATTATAATGCAGTATTTTCCCAGGTCGGTCAAAGAATGTATGGGATTCTCCAATAGGTTGCCTTATGTTCTCGTTTACCGTACAATTGGAGGACGGGCGAACTGTGCCTCTTTTGCAGTATGTTGTGTCTCTTGCTATCACTGAGGCAGTAAAGGATGTCTGTGACCAAAACGTAAGATGGTTGTTTTCTCTATTGTGTTGCTACCTTTTGAGAAATAACACTAAGACCAATTTGGCAATTGGTTTGTGTTGAGCTGACCTCTGATTATTGACATCTTGAATTCATGGGTGAAACAGAAAATTTTTGAATTATAAAACCATCTCCTTTTTCATATATTAATTTGAAGTGTAGCTTACAAACGAAGGCCACTCTTATATCTTTGACTTACTTGGGACTATGCATGCCTTACCTGATTTTAACTATCTAAACTGAATCATGAATAATGCTGAAGGGAATCTATGGATATGCCAAGTTTCTATTTCATTGTCTATTTCAGGGCTTGCCATGTGCTGATGTTAAAATTAAATGGCCAAATGATCTTTACTTGAATGGCCTTAAAGTTGGAGGCATTCTATGCACCTCCACATATACATCAAAGAAGTTCAATGTCAGTGTAGGTAATGGGATTGTTCTTTTGGGCAATGATATGGATTTTTTTTTTTGTGATCAACCATGCTGTACACATGTAACTGGACTGGCTGGACTGTTTTCCCTCTAACCCCTAGGGGTTGGCTCAAGTGTAAGGGTCTTGGTCTTGGGATATGCTCCCTCTAGGTCTAAGATTTGAACCCTTGGGTGCAAACAATTTCTAGGTGCCACATGCCATCAGTGAAAGTGTTAAGATATAATATAAATAATAAAATTTACCTATTCTCATTAGCTTAAGTTTTTTAGACAAGTGGTGATTTTACATGGTATCAGAGTAGAGTTTCTGAGTTCGAACCTTGACTCTATACTCTATTTCATTTGATTAAATATTTTACTTATTGGGTCTAGAGAGAAACAGTATGGCCCACAAGTAAGGCGGGAGTGTTAAAATATAATATAAATAATAAAATTTACCTCTTTTCATTAGTTTAAATTTTTTAGACAAGTAGTGATTTCACAGAAAAGCCAATGATTTACCTGATCTGTGTGATGTGGGCATGCAAGTCCAGGATTTAACTAGATAAATATGTGTTACATTGCACGGTCTCCGAGGGTCTTCTTCATATATATAAAAAATCATACTGCAATTGAGGCTGTGTGTGTGGTAGGTATTGAATCATTCCATGAATCCATGTCCTTGCAGGTATAGGGTTGAATGTTGATAACCAGAAACCAACAACATGTTTGAATGCAGTTCTAAGAGAACATTCTGATGTGGCTTACCGGTTTAGTAGACAAGAAATCCTTGCAACCTTTTTCAATAAATTTGAGAGATTTTATGATCTTTTCATTGATCAAGGTAAATATATGTTATAATCCTATTTTCATTGGTAAATGGTATGGCAATGCAATGTTCAATGTGTTGCCTCCTTTATAATGTTGAATTTTATGATCTCTCTTAAAGTTTCAGCTTAACCATGCACGTTGATGCTTTCTTTGATCCTCATATCAATTAGGCTATACAGTATTCTCACATCCTTCTGGTAATTAACTTAATTTACTTTACTTATCCCAAAAAAAAAACATAATTTACTTTGAGGAAGGATACAAGGGGTTTGTGCATAGGGCTGAAAATTGATCCTTTAGATCAGTCAGAAGACCAAACTGCAAAGCAAACCAAAGGGAACCGGCCAAATCATTTGAGAGTCAGTAGACTGGCTCAAACTGACCCGACGGTCAACTGTCTAGGATCAAATGGTGACAGGGGGGCAAGTGAAGGAGTGGATACAAGCGACTCCAAGAGTTTCTTTCTAAGTGTTAAAGAGAAATGAAAAGTAGAATAAGAAGACTCAAAAGAGAAATTGATTATGATGTGAAGCTCTAATCTAAAATTCTAGAATATAATAAAACGGCAGCATTTTAGCAAATATTAGTTTTCAGGCCTGGACAACAGGGCTTATATATATAAAATATATGTAATATTACATTCTCTCTCCCCCCCTCTCTCTCTCTCTATATATAGAGTACTGCTAGGGAGTAGCCACACTCAGACCACTCACTCTCACATGAATAGTAATATTTATTGTTTATGTTAGTGTTCATATGAGGGTGAGTGCTCTGAGTATGGTTGCTCTCAATCATTTTTGATATATATATATAATATATGTCACACATCATGAATTGGGTAGTTGAAAAAGGAAGTTCAGAGTGCACGCTTTCTTGCAAAATTTATACTGAATACATTCAATGATTTTTTTTTTTTTTTGTTTATTTCAATATAGATAATGCTAGACCAGAAAGATCAGTTCTGAATACATCCTTGTATTCGTGAATTTACTTTTTTGTCCCTCAGCATAGATGTAATTTCCATCATTTAGTATGCCAATGTGTTAAAACCTATCAGATTTCCCAAGTGACTTGGAAACCTTCTCCATGATTTGTTGATGCATAGATTGATCTGATAATTTTTAGGGCAAGTATTCGTTGTGATTGTTATATTGTTGAACAACATAGACTATTTTTTGTTGCTTTTGACCAAAAAAATTTTGTTGTGCTTTTACAGTGCTTAACAAACTGGTTCTGAGGACATAGCCAAGCTAATTGTTTAATTTGGTGTATGCACTTGTTCCATTTACCAGTAAAAAATGGCATGTATGATGATACGCTATGTCATTCTGTGAGGAGCATATTTTATTTGATAAACTGTGTTGGTATGTAGAATAATGTCAAGTTCTTTGCTGTGCATTTTACAGGATTTCAATCGCTTGAAGAGCTATATTGTAAGACATGGCTGCACAGGTGACCACAGATTTTAATATCTGCTCTCTATGGTTGATAGCAAGTCTCTTTTATAAATTGCTTGCGATTATATTCTATTAAAAGTAAATATTTCATTTGTTTGTGGCCATTTAGTTGCTATTCAGTGAAAGGTAAAAGTTCAGCATCATGGTTTTTTCTATGCATGCATGTAGCAAAGAAAATTCTACTCATATGTCCAAATCAATCCACTTCTTTTCTGGCAATTAAAAACCAAAAACTAAAAGATGTTATTTATGAAAAAACAACCGATATCGGAAGGATCTCAGAAAAGACAGATATCGAATCTTGCAAAGAAACCGGGTTGCCTAAGGGATGGCCAACGCGGACGGACCTTGTCCGTGCTGGTGGTGAGGAGTCACTCGCCGGACTAGGGTGGGTGTGTGAGGGTGACAGCATTGTCACAAAGGGGTTTTCTCTCACGGGTTTTCTCTGGGTCACGGGTCAACCGGGTCCATGGGGCTGTGTATCTAAAGTTTACTCCCAAGGAGTGGGTCCAAAGGACCATGCCTTGGTGAAGTTCGATGTCATTAGGAATAGAAAAACTTCATTCAACCATCCAACTTGACTCGGTACTAGTCGTCCTTGTGGCTTCTGTTGTTGCATCTTATTGTGGCATTAACCATCAAAGTGATCAAGAGCTGGTAGAGAAAAGCAACTTGGCTTGATTAGATAATCACCTCACCAACCATTTGGGATGGGAAATGATTTTTTTTTAACTTCAAATCTTTTTCTGAAAACAGGCGATTAGTTTTTTTTTACCACATCTAGAACCCCCTCCCCTCTAGTATTTTTTTTTTGATAGGTAATCATAGAAATTTCATTAATAGAAAAAATCGAAGCCCAAGAAAACTTAGCTCATGGTTACAAAAGAGAGAAGAAAATCATGAACATTAAGTCCGTTACAAGGTATCCCTCCCCTCTTGATTTATTATGGGCATTTCCCTCACAAGTCGCTGTGTCTTCAATTTAAACCATAGTACTCCTTAATCCTTATCGATGGTGACATTATCTTGGTTTCATGACTGAACCTGTAACACTCTGTAGTCTGTTCCCCTAGAATTAAGAATAAAATCATTTTTACAAATTTAGGGAAATCAAAGTGCCATTGATCTTGACCTTATAAAAATTTTCATTTCTTTAAACGAAGCACCGGATACAAAAGATTCCATAAACTAAAACAATGTCATTATTTATTGAAGTACTTAAATGTAGAAGTTTGTCTGCAGAAGTACTTATTAAAATGTCTCAAATTTTGTACCATAAAAATCATACTTAAAAAGCTCTGTACATAATCTAGGCCTTTGCCTCACTTCCCTGAGTGATGTGAAGTCCTGCAGCCCCATCCTTTAAAGATTCTCACCTAGGGTGGTTAAAACATAAAAAATACCAAAAAAATGAGTCAAATACTTAATAATAGTACAACATCAACACAATAAACATAGGGTTTTCTTGAAAGCGTGCATACTTAAGACTTTTTCCTCTACTAACATAAATATGTAACATGTACCATGAATAATTCATTAAACTTATCTTTTCATTTCTGTAATGGCCAGCACAGCTTAACCCCCATGTGGAGGGTTGTGCACCGTTTCCACTGGCTGTGGCCACTAGGGTAATTGCTCAACTTATCATAACATAATATGGTGGACCATACTTATTTCCTTGGCTTGCACATCCTCCCATAACTACATCAGTATCATGCATCTCTTATGGCCAGTCTTCAAACTTCTTTCATAACTTGTCTTCTAAGTTCTATCTGTAAGGACCCTAATAATTGTATGAGTGAAATATCAAGTGAATGGTGGATGATTGAAGAGTTGGAATGTAGTGATGAATACAGCGAATGAGTGTAATGGATAATTAGTAAATGGATTGAATGCTTTAAGGATGAATGCAATATGTGAAGAAATTGTGAATGCCGTTAATGGAAAAGAAGAAATTGGATAAAGCGTGAGTCACGCTGAGGATATTCGAGGTTCCTCTTCCTCCCAAAAGGTTCCAATTACAAGATGGTTTTTCAGATTTCAGATGATCCCTCGACCAAGACTCGCTTCTCCTACTTATACTAGAAAACACCAACTCCTAATTACAATTACCAGCTAACGGCCATGGGCCAATTCTACTAACCTTAACTAGTTCTAGAAAATAAAAGGTAACAAGTAAGGGCCCATTAAGCCCAGCCTAACTTACTTTGGGTTCCTAACAATCCCCCCCCCCCCCCGGCCCAAAATTAAAGAACCTTGTCCCCAAGCTTTATTTTACGAACATTTGGACGATACACTTTGATCTGTAGGAGAAACTTGGGAAGAGACCTTAGAAAAATTTCAAATGCGCCTTCCTTTATTGGCATAGCATAGGCAATGCTACAATTGAAAACAGCAGCAGGGAGCAAAGAAAAGTACAATAAAGGCGTGGAGAATCTTGCCGAAGAACTCAACCGCCCATACAATCCAATAGATGATTACATTGTATTCATTGATTCCATCATTCTTGCTACCATGAAGGTGTCCTCTTCTAGGCTTCCTCTTGAAAGAAAATCGTAGACGCATAGCAAGTTGTTGTCCTCAAAACAGAAGCCAAAAAGAGATATTATGTTCTTAGGATAACAAAACACTGAGAACATCTTCAGATGGCTTCAAGAACCAACAACAGAACTTAAGTGGTTGTCCAGAATGAACTCTTTGAGAACATCTCTTTTGAATAGATAACTCTAAACTTGCCACTACACACACAACATCCCATATCACATGGCTTCTTTTCACCTTCAACCCAATATGAAGGTGAAAAGAGATGAGGCCTTCTCATCTAATTTCTCGTCTGACTCTATCTGCTCACTGTTACAGTTCTCTATTGTACCACTTTGAGCTAATAATTCTTGGGAATATTTCCAGATTCGACTCCAATTATATCTTGGTCAATTACAGTATCGCTATCTCCATTTGTAGAATCCTCTGGGAACAATGGATGACATTAAAGTCCAAATCTCAACAAAACAAAATGCAAGGAACAAAACCCCACCTTTCCCAAGAAGACACCCTACCATGTGATTTGGAACCAATAGTCTTACAGTGACAACATTGCTATCCTTTCTGTCACCAGATGGCATGCCTTCAAAGAGATCCTCCTTAATAATCCTATACTCAACTTTTAAGAAAGCATCCTGGGCAGCACAGTGAGGCTCCATCAGCTCCGTTTCATCCTCTGCAATTGAGTCTTCATCATCATTCTTTTGCTAGAAAATCTGTCAGGAGAACTATAGATAATAATCACTCTATCCTCTGAACCAGAGCAGGATCAGCAACTGTAATCCTTGCCCGCCTCTTCTCTCAAGGCTTTGACTATGCTGCCACCCTCCCCAATAACACAACCAATTTTTATAGCTGGGCAGAGAATACGGTAGACAGTGTCAACAGAGTGAGACTCCCCTAACAATTCTTCACGGTGAGCATCAAACTCTACCTTCTCTGATTGTTCCCGAGCAAAAATAATTGCTCTAAACTCTCTTCCTTTATCAAAAGGCTTAAAGACCACTTTAAAAGTGGCAATAAATCCAATAGGTAGTGAGCAAAAATTTTCTTACCCACGTTGCCTTCTTCATTAATGTTCCTCCACCAAGAGTCACAAATATACTTACATATCAACTCATGAACATATTCAATCATCTCAATCAATCTAAAAAATTCCTGCACCATGAACAACAGCTTCTCGTAGTAACCGTGTACGCCTTTGGTGAAAAAGTCCTTCCTCTACATCGTTAATGGCCCGAAGAAACTCCTCATGAACCTCCTGCGATGCCCGTTAATTTTGCAAATGTCCAGAAACAAGGACGGCGCTTGAATGGATGGGTGCCACTAAAACCACAAACATCAATGTTGTTATCATCGTAGGAGTGGGTGTCGTGCTCACTACCCTTTTCCTTGTTGATCTGAAATTTTTCTTGTACTGAGAAAATGAGAGGAAGGTACTCTCCTTTGATTGCGTCTTCTTCAATTTTATGGGAGACTAATATGTTCCTACACCATATGATCGCCTTCCATGCCTTTGTTTGCGTCTTCTTCGATTTTGCTTGCATACTTGGGCAATGTCTATTCTATCAATACAATTGTTTACTTATAAAAAAATAAAATAAAATATGGTATGGGTAAGGGCTCTCACTTGAAACAGTGGAGGAACTTGACTTGTGGAAAAGTAGCTGGTGCAAATCCCTGGATCGAAAACCCACAATCGAGCAGGAGAAACCTGAGAATTCCGAATGACGCTACCTAAAAGATGATCTCGATGGTAATCTTCATCTCGGATCCACATCTCGGAGCCAGGGAAGGCATCGCCGAAGCAAGTTTTGGAACGTGAAGAGGATTGGGTTGTCACGGAGATCAGTACGTTGAGCATTCTGAAACACCCAAACCCTTCGGCAACAACAGAGAGCTAGGAGACTCTTCTTCTTGGTGCGACGATACTCTTCTTCCGGTTACTCTCAACAGCCACGTAAGCCATCTGCTCTGCATCTTCATGTTTAAGGGATTGGAATGCAATTTCCTGAGAAATTGTGGGATTGGCCGTGTCAAAAGCCTAGGATTCCTCTACTTTCTCTTCCTCCTGGACTCGCAAGACTAGGAGGGATGCATGTTAAAGTTCCTAACCAACCTCAATAAATTAATATCTCGTGGGTTATTCCAAAATGGTCCATTAAACATAACTTAAGCCTAATAGAATTATCCTTTTCAATCCCTAATAATATTTTTTTTCAGAATAAAATTTCATTTTACTTATAAAAGAAAAAAGGTTGGATCGGGTTGTTACATAACCATTTTGATTTTCTATCTCATATCCTCTCTGTTGGTGCCGTTGCTGCTATCCTGACTTTCCCACAAAAGTTTGAATGCAGGGGTGCATGTTAGCACTTTAGTAATGCCTATTTGTATATGTTTTGTTTTGTTTTTTGTTTTCTATCATAATCATCCATCTCAACATTATCATTCACCTCATTCCCATCATTTTGAAAGATCGGGCTTGTTTAAGAGTACAAATAATATCTTCTACAATAATTAATGACAAACAAGCCAGAGCTTCTTGTTTGAGTTGTGACGTCATGATACATTTATAAATTCTGTTTTACGTTTACATCTTATGCGATGATATTTTCCTAAAAGCTTAAACTCATGATTTTTCTCTTTGGGGTATTTGCATGCAGTGGACAAAGAGTAATTTTAGAGGAAAAGAATGAAGACCAAGTGGTTGAAAATGTGGTTACTATTCAGGTATGATGAATTTAAAGGCTTCCTACATGCTTGATAATATGTGGTACGTAAAATGGGAGATTCAGGCATGTGCAGATAGAATCTTTTTGTGTTTGTACCTATTGTGTAAAGCTGAATGAATATTTTAAACTTCATCTAACTTGGAACTTCATGGCATAAATTCTGATTTGAGGAAAAAAAAAAAAAACTTGTCCACTTCAATCCAGTTCAATTGGATTTAGTAATATTGCAAAATGTATCAATATTGTTATTAAAATCTGAAATATAAATCACTGAAACGTTTGAACATTGAAGGTTTTAGACATTTTGTGAATTCCACTATCATTAGTGAATTGTGATTAATATGCTTTGCTTACAAAATCAGCCTATCAAGTTAGTTGCAGGCATGGGTTCAAAATAGACATTATAAAAGAAAAAGCAGAAGCCCAATAAACAATAAAAAGTTATTTTTGTTGTAAAACCTTTAATTACATATAGAAGGTTTTTAGTATTGTGCAACTTCCATAAATGTTCGTTACTTGTGATTCACATGCTAGTGTAAAATGTTGACAATTTTATTAGGGGAAAATACACTTTCTACCCTCCAACTTGCACCTTGCCCCCAAAAGTATTTAAATAAACAACATTCTCTGATCCAACTTCCAAAAAGTTGCACTATGGCTACTTATAAAAAAAACAAGGTTGCGCTACTGCTGTTTTTTTGGTAGTTTGTTAGCTGATACTTTTACAATTGGTTCTTGAAGACCCTAATCTGATTTTCAGTATAGTTTCAATTTTGATCCTTGCTTCTACAACAAATTAAAACAATGTATGAAATACTTGAATAAATGAGGTTGCCAGTGATGCGGCTGAAACTCATTTGCCTCTTCATTTCAAGGGGGATACCCAGTAGTTCAGATTGAACTTCATTTCAGTATGTGTGCCAGAAAGAGGAATATTGATTTTTTAAAACATTTAATTCTCTTATGTAGGGTTTAACATCCTCAGGGTATTTGTTAGCAATTGGTGATGACAATCAAATGTACGAGCTTCATCCTGACGGCAATAGGTATTGTGTTTTAATGGTATTCTATGTTTTTTTTTATTGGCACTGGGTGTCCGAAAAAGCATCCCGACTAAATTCTAGGGTGCACAAGCCTTCGGCAAGGAATTTCACACGAGTACACATCGGTTAATTCAAGAGGAAAATCTCCCAGTCCGGTGGCCCCTAGAGATTATTTGCACCAAAGGGGATTTGAACCTTAGATCTAGGGGGATCATAGCCCAAAACCCAAGACCTTTACCATTTGAGCCAACCCCTAGAGGTTGTTATTAGCTATGGAATAAAAATTCCAGAGAATCCATTCATCAATAGACTCAGTACAGTGTGTGTGTGTGTGTGTGTGTGTGTTTGTCATAGAGGCCCAACTTAACATCTTAGATATGGTTTGGATTTATAATTTTCTACCACTGGCCTCCCATAGCTCTCCATTCACCTGGATAATACCTTGGGGCACAACTTGCATATTTTAAAACATTTTTCATACCAAAACCATAAAAGTAAAAAAGCATCTCAAGAAATGTATTAATTACACTTTTCCTATTCTTGCAAATAATTTACCAGTGTTGCCTAATTATGCTTATATTCCCTTGCACAAATATGCATGTGTATGTATTAGTCTCCTTAAGCCATTAGATTCCCCTAATATGAATTTTAAGAAGTATGTCTCTAGAGTTTGCTTTGTAACTGGCTAAGATGCCATTCATTCTATTAATAAAATTATTTACTTATAAAAAAAAAAGAAGTATGTCTCTAGAGTACCCCCTAACAGTTGGCAATTTAATTTGTGGTTTTATCTTGAGATGCTATGGTTCTTGATCCATGTTACAGAAAATATATGATTATAGATTATGCTTTTATTTATTTTGTGGCTTCAGTTTTGACTTCTTCAAAGGACTGGTTAGAAGAAAACTTGACTGAAGAGAAGCACCTTCAAATGGAAGCAACTATAGTCCTCAAACGTGTGCATATTTGATCATGTCCGTTGTCCTATTTTCTTCTCCTTTTTGGCGCACCTATTTTTTGCAAAAGAAACCTTCGCTATACTTTAATATAGTTATTTCCTAAATTACAAAGGTTGTACAGTTCTTTGAACAGCTGTTTACCAAAATAAAAAGGTGTCAAGTTGATATATTTGACATCCGGTACAGGTGGAATCATAGTTGCCGCAGATAATTATTCATTTGTAGAACTTCTTGTTTCTCTGTTGATAGCTATTAGCTAAATTCTATGAATAATTTGTCTTATGATTAGTTGGGTGCCATAGCTATTAGGTTGTATTGATGTTTCAAGATGCACTCAGATATATGTCCAATTTGGGTGTGTCGACTGATTGATGAACTCCATTATGATTTATGACCTACATGTCATAACTGGTTGGTGCGAGGGCTTTCATTGGTGTTAAAGACATGACACGTACCATTTTATTTTATCACTGTCAAGTGTCTAAACATGCAGGATTAAGATTTCTTCTTCCTATGGGCTGGGGATGAAAATTCCATTGTTGTAAGCTGACAATGATTTTGGGTGTCTTGGAAATTAGTGATGTCCCAACACAAAAAAGTATGTCTCTTGGATGTGGGTTGCTATGTCAGTGAGTGTGTGTTAACTGTGTAATTTGGTGGGGGAGAAAGTGACTCCCCCACCTCCCCACATGCATAGCCTTCGGCCCTTCTGTGATGAGTTCCAAGCCATAGTACTATTTGTCGTTACCAGAAACCACTGTAGGGGTCCATGTTTGGAGTGATGTCTCTATCGAAATATGTGGAATTAAATTGAGTTATATGTCATTCTCAAAAGGCTGCAAAAGGTCAAGGGAGAGGAAGTTTATGGGTACCTAGTCATTCACCAAAAATAAAAAACCAAACTCATAGGTTTCATTTCTATCAATAATTCACCAAGCACATAAAGTAAACAGTCTTAAAATTGCCTTGCAGTGAGTTGAGTTGTACTAGGTTGTTGGCAAGCAGACACTGCAAAAGGAGAGCTGCTGCTTTATCACTGTCCTGTTTGGTGCATGTGGTAACTGTAGCGATGATGTTAAATGCCGCAATAGGCTGTGTTGCACTAAGCCGCGATGGTTAAGGGCCAAACTCAACAAGTTTGTAAGAGTAGTGCCCTTTTATTTTTCATTTTAGACACACGGAATAGTGTAAGGGAGGGTAGAAACTTTCAAAAGAAGATAAAAGAATATGGATGGATGGAGATGTAGACAAATGAAGCTCAACTTTCAATGAATCGTACTTATGGATGATCTTCTGCGAGAATAATGAGGAAGAAAGTAGGATTAGTCAAAGATCCTTTTGGATTAGCACATGGCAAGCATGCAATTATGGACCAGACTGGATAGAGAGAGAGATAGGGAGGGAGTTACTAGGTAATTACCCAAGAAAAACAAAATGAAGATAAGAATATTGAATCAAGTGAGATTGACAAGTAGAGAGGAGGGGGGGGGGGGGGGGGGGGGAGGCTAAATGATTGATTTGCCCATGCTCCCAAATGAGGTTGAAAATGAGAACAAAAAAAGGTTAGATTTGCATCAGTATCAAGTTTCAGATCTTATTTCACTTTTGTGGGCATGAGAAGATTAGATTTTGCTTAGATCGAATCATTATTAAAAGAAGATAAAGGTATCAAAGTTAACAATCATTGTTAAAGTGAAGTAAGAACGCAATAGTAGTGTAGTTTCTTACCTCACTGGATTGAAAGCATGTTTATGAACAATACTACAATGAGCATGTTCCATTTAAGTTTGGTCCTAAAAGTGAAAAGAGAGAGCGATCGTTGTTCAGCTATTTAACGGGATCCCGACTCCAAGGGCCTGGCTGGTCTATGAGTAAAGTAATTACAATTATTATTATTATTTTTTTTTTTTTTTTTATGTTGCCAAGTTTCCTTTTAGTGTAATGTTAGATATAGGACCGGTTTGGATTTGTAAATGAGATGAGCTCGTCTTAATTTATCTTAAACTCATTATTATATTTTTTAAATTTTCATACAAAACATAAATTTCAATACAAGTTGTTCAAATTCTAATACATTTTTTTCTAAATTCTAATTTAACTTTTTTAAATTTTAAAATAATAATAATATTAAAAAATAAATTAAATTCATTTCAACTCATATCATCTCTCAATCCAAATCAAACCATAATCTTATAGTGTTTAGTTTTAACTCATTAAAAAAATGAGGTCTAATATTAAAAAATATATAAATTTTTATATGTAGAACTAGACTTATCTATATTTTTAAAAAGAGTGCATGAGGTTTATACACCTTAAGGTTAAGTTAAGGTTAGAAATGCCATTTCTCTTATTTGATCCTCTTTTGTTTTGGTCAAACATGCTTTACAACTCACAAATAATTAAAAGAATAATTTTACATATCATTCTCATACATCATACTTGTCTTATTTTATTTCTTTATCTTTTCTATATCAAATATGTGGTGTATAGATAACAAGTACAACAACTCAATTAGTTTAACAAGATTAAAACTAAATTAAAAATAATACAAATAATTTTAAAATATATAAAGTGTGATTTGGGATGATGATTAGTATTCTTTTTTTTTTTCTAAATACAAATATCTTTTAATTTTTAATTTTTATGTTTTAAGTCTTCATCTAATTATTATAATTTTTTCAATTCTGACATACTCTATTTTAAAAAATTGAAACTTAGTAAGAACATTAACATTTATTTCATCAAAATTTCATTTGAAATTTGATCGAAAAATATAAATTTGATAAAAAACCAACACTTCCACATCTATAATCTCCCATTAAATTCATTATTGGATTCATTAAATTAATAATATAATATACAATTTATGAAATCAATAAACATATCTATAATTGATTCATCCAACAAATATATTAAAATATAATAAAAATTAGTTTAATATGTGAATAATAGATCTTCATATTTAAAAGGTGAAATAAAATTAGTGTAGTTTAAAACTTTATATAATTTTATTTGATGAATTTAATACAAAAATATTTTAAGTATTACATTAAATTTGTATTTGTATTAGCTTACGATGAAATTAAGATCAATGCTTTAAGAGGATTGGAGGATTGATAGTCTTAGACTCGAATTGTTTAGTAAACCCAGTTTTATTACTCATAATTCATTTAGTACTTTCAATTCATTTCAATTATTTTATTTTAAATTTTAACTCATCTCAATCATTTATTTTATTACTATTTATAATTTATCTCATCTCATTTTAAAATCTAAATCTTATTCATAACTTTTAAAATCTTTTTTTTTTTGAGAATCAAACGGAATCGATGGTGGATGAGTGTGGGATTATATAAAATTAATCTGTGACTCTCTTCAGACCGATTGAATCGCTAGGCGGCAGCCACATAAAGACAGCTTAAAATGGATAAATCTCAAGTCCAAAATTGGTGACTTTAAGCGGGGGAAAAAGAAAGAAAATTTGCTCTCGGCCTTCTCCAGTCATGAACGTATCGTCTGATCTCTGTGAGTACTGAGAAACCGTACGCAGAGGCGCAGCACAGATTAGAAATTCAAGCATCTCTTCTCCAACGGTTCACGAGGACGGTTTTGCAGTGATAGTGGATGAGTACCACGTGCTATCCACGTCAACACGACGCACCTTTGACCCCGCGTTTTTTTTGGTCAAACTTAGAGCTCCTGAACCGAGAAACGGTGTTTCCGTGATCCTCTGCGCTCTTTTACATCTTAACATGCAGTGCTGTCCTTCATTTTTTTTTTTTTTTAAATCTCTTCTCATTGTCTCAGACCGAAAGGGACCTCTCAACACGTGTTCTCCATTCAGGCCTATGCAAATGCAGCCCCCTCGCAAACGCTTCACCAAGGGGCTGCGTATATTTTCAGTTTCTCTTTCTTTTAAAGCTATATTTTTCCTTTTTCTTTGTTTTTTTATGAAACTCTCACGCTAAGGTTGACATGGCACATACTTGTACATGTCATCGTGTACATGTCATCAGGCATAATAGTTCTCTTTATTGATTTATTTTTATAAAACAATAAATTAAATTAAAAAATTCCTCATATTTTAGGTTAAATTTGACATGTCCCTTCATTTTAATTCGGGATCCCCTCTATCCGATCATTTCTTAGATCATATCTCCATTAGTCGTTGCTCTTCGATCTCTAATGGTGCTTACCGCATGGCTTATGGCATTATAAGTTCACGAAGGTCTCATCTCCACTATCATATATATATATATATATATATATATATATTTTATCATGAATAATGTTATACACTATATTATCATTTTATTTTTATCATATTAAATAAGATATAACATTTATAATTATTAAGTAATATTTCATCACTATCATCTCTCCCCATAAAAATTAGATTGTGTGATGTTATATTTGAACATTGTGTAAACCTGATTACACATTGTTGTCCAGATGACTAACACAAGAGGGGGGTGAATTAAGTTGTATTAAAAAAATAACAATTATAAATCAAATATACAATATAAAATATAAACAAAATATGAAACAGAAATAAATATAAAGAGTAAGGGTAAGAGAGAAGCAAACTCAGTATGTTAACGAGGTTCAATCCCACTGCCTACGTCCTCGCCTCAAACTACTCCTTAAGGATTCCCGAATTCACTATTCAATTTCCTTCAAGTGGAAATAGAAACCGATTATACCTTTGAACAACATCGCTACAAATGATCCGTACAGAACATCTTTACACTTGCAATCACCTTACACGTGGTGATTCAACTATTCCCTGTGTAGAACACTTTCTATACGCACAATGGATATACACACCATTTTACAAATACAAGAATTGATAGTGGGTAGGTTATCAGAAAACACTCACCAATGAGTGAAATAAGAACAATATAGCGCAAACTATATCTCTCAAAATGAATAAGAGTTAAGCTCAATGCTTAGAGAAGAGAGAATGAAAGTTTTGAATGAATGTTATATGCTCTTGGTGTTGTCAATGTGAAACTCTCAAAGGATCTATTTTTAGGCATATGAGACTTCACATTCAAATTTAAAAAGATTCACATGTCAAAAGCATCATCATTCACTTTTAAAAAATGTCAAACCTAATTTTTTTACTTTTTACATGTGACAAAAGGAGCACACTTTACTTTTCAAAATTTTCAAATAAAGACATATACCTTTTACATAAGTTAAGAAAAACATTTATCACTTTTGAAACTATTCAAATAAAACATGCACATGTGAAAGATGACAATCAATCATCCTAATATTTTTAAAATTCAAACCTTTAATCATGTCATGCACATGTAAAAGATGACAATCAATTATCTTTCAAAATTTTCAAATTTAATTTTCAAAATATTCATGCACATGTAGAAAATATATTTTAACGATTTATGATAAAATATTAATTTTGAGCCTTAATCCTAATTTCGAATTTTTAAGAGATTTATAACATTACTTTATGACTTTAATATGAACTTATTCCCTTCTTGCTCATGTTTGATTCCTTGATGTGCTTTATTTTATTGTGTGTACAACTTGAGTTTGAGACTCATATATTTTTTGAATTTATTTGTTATCATCAAAATCCATGTGTAGATTTATAATTACACGAAACTTGAAATCTTAAATTAAACACACATTTCAACTCATCTTATTCTCATGGCAAGATCGTTGAAGACAAAAGTAGGTTCCTACCTTCACATTCTCGTGCTTGAAACATTAAGTTGAATGTAAGAATTTGTGTAAAAATTTATTCATTGGGATTTGTAATGATCAGTGTGTATACTCGTGGATGTATGTAATTTTCAACCATGGATGTAATCTACATCCATTGAGTTTTGAGTTAGGCCACTTTCATTATGTCTAGCTTTGTAAAATATGCAAGGTAAGATTTGAAACCATTTTACAAGTAGGCTGGAAAAATGAACTTAAGATAGAAAATGAAGGTAGGTCGAAAATGAAGCTACTTGGTTAGATAAATAATATATATATAGGATCAAAAAATGATAGATTATATATATTTCGATTTAATTATTGGAATATAATATATCGATACCAGTATATTCCATTATAAATTTTTTTAACTAATTATATTATATATACAAACTATCAATTAATAGAATAAATACATATATGTATGTAAGTGTATATTATATACATGTATATATGAAAAAATTAAAAATTTTTATAAAATGAATATATGTTAAAAAAAATTATAAACTATTTGATTTGAGACACAAAGCAAAGAGAGAAATAAAACAATAGAGAAATTATTAACAATAATGGTATTTAAAAAAGAGAGAATGAGGATATATACTTAAAGTTACAAAAAAAATTAAAATTATATAAATATATTTTATATTCTATAATTAATTAAACACCATTTGGATTTAAAATTTACAAAAATATCATCTAAGTGCCAAAAAATTATCAAAAAAATCTGAAATAAAATAAGATCTAGAATGCTCGGAATTTGATCGAAACGAACTGGACTGAAATTTTGAGTGAAATGAAACGATAAGGTATAAAGTACTGAATATTGCACTCGAATTGGAATGAAAAATTTTGACTGAAACGATCAGAATAGAACAAAACTTTCATCCCCACTAGCACTTGATGTATATTTTTTTAGTCATTAATGAAATTATCTTAATAATAATAAAAGAATAGTCCACTCTTTAACAGATATTATTGTTTTTTCAATTTATATTATTAAGATCTCATAAAGTAATAATATAGTATTATGTAATAATTGTGTCTACATTTCCGTTTGTATTTTGTTTTGAGATTTTTTTTTAATTTTATTTATTTTTCATAATTTTTTTAATAGTTTAAAATATTTTTTAAAAATATAAAAAAATAAAAATATTATTTAAAAACATCTACTTTAAAATCATGTAAAAAAACTGGAAAAAAAAAATCCTTAAACGAGATACAAACGGAAATATTTTTAAAAGAAAAGATAGCAATTTCTTTTTTTTTTAACTGTGTTTAATTGAGGGAGATAAAGTTAAAAATTAAATAAAATAGTATTAGAATATATTTTTAATATTATTTTTATTTTAGAATTTAAAAAATTTATTTTCTTTTATATACAAATTTAAAATAATTATAATAATTAAATAAAATAGGATGAATTGAATTGAGATAAACTTAAGAAATAAATCATAAATCCATACCGAAATTTGAATGGCTGCTTCGTTCAGAACGTTAGTCCATAATTAAGGCACATGTGAAAATATTTTGTCTTATTTGATCTTATCTTAATTTCCTAAAATTATTATATAAAATATAATAAATATTTCAAAATTTACAATAATAATAATATTAAAAAATAATATTATAATAATATTTTATTTAAATTTCAACTTTAACTTTAATCTTAATTATTTATTTTATCTCTAACTTACTATCCAAATCTCCTTAAACAGATGTAATTATCTTTGTGCGTTTGGTAGCACAGTTTTTCTAAATTCTCTTTTATTAATATATTTATTTAATATTATTTTTCTATTTTAAAATTAAAAGATTATATTATTTTTTATATTTTGTTTAAAACTTTAAAAAATATGTGATGATAATTAAAGATTAGATTAAAAAAAATAGAAAATGTGTATGTTTATGATATTTAAATATTGAGATAAAGTAAAATAAAATAAAATAAAGTAAAATGACAAGAGGAGCTCTTGGCACCAAACCAGGTTGTTCAGTTTGATTGTTAAAGTAAGTTGAGTTCATCTAATTAATTTAGTCTAATTTTAAGTTAAATTTAAAATTTTTAAATTTAATTTTTAAATTTTTAAATTTATTTTAACTTAAATTTTTTTACATTTGAGATCTATAATTTTTTTAATTTTTTATAAATATATTTAAACTTATTCTATTATCTAAATATAATTAAACTCATTTTAAAAGAATTTCATATAACTCGTTATATTATCTCAATTTTGTTTAAATTTTAAAATGATATGAGTTGAGATGAGTTTAGTTTATTTTTTAATATTATTATTTTGAGATTTTAAAAATTATATTAGAATTTGAAAAGGTGTATAAGAATTTATATTTTATATAAAAAAAATTATAAAATTATAATAATAAAATAAAAATAAATTAAGATAAATTTTAAATCCAAACAAAATTATTCGCTATCTAAAAACACGTTAACTCAACTCAAGTTAACATTCAAAATTCCATACACTAACTTCCTGTATTCGCTCCCATGGTGCCACGTCAAAAGTAAGTATATAATGGCTGGAAGCCACTTGAATAAATTGTTAGATAAACTTTTCTTGTTTGTTATTGGTTCTTTTCAGCATCGGACTTGCCTTGGATTCCATTTTTCAGACTTATTTCAATTCTGCTTCATTTGGTTAATCTTTGAAGATCATAATCCATAATCTTTTCCACCTACACATATGATAAAACCACTCATATCTTGCACGTCCTCTGCGCTGACAAAGTAAATAATATTTTATCCATTTATTAAAATATTGCGTTGTCGGTGAAAAGGCCGTGCAAATGTCCATATTTTATGAAAAATACTTCAATCCTAATTTTTTAGTAAAATAAATTCATAAAATAAAGGATTCTCTTATTTATCCTATTTTGTCTAGTTGATTGAAAAAAGGATAGATTTGGTTAATCTAGTAAGTGCAAGCAACTTGTGAGTAAATATGAGTGACTATGATGCAAGACATTGCCTCAAACTCTCCTTCTCTAAACCTCTTCATCTTTAGACTGCATTATTTGAATGTTGATATAGATTAAGTTAAATTAAAAATAATAATATATTATGATTCTTAGAGAGATAGTTTAATTTTTTAGATTGAGATGAGTTGGATTTTTTTAAGTTGAGTATTTTAAATTTTTAATAATGTTGCATATAATCATAGAATGCGTAAATACCGCATAATCACTATAAAAAATGGGAGAGTTCATTATTAAAAAATTAATTTTTTCAGGTAAGTTTTATGTCTGACTCACTTTTTTCAAAATGATTATGCAACGACTGCATAATTCACGATTACAAATATCATTTCTTTTAATTTTTGTAAGTTCATATGAGTTTAACTTTTTATGCTAAAATATATAAAGTAGGTTGATATATATTTAATTTTTTTATGAAATTTTAAGAAAATAGTGGATTTAATCAATGATTGGTTTGAGATGAATTAAGTTAGGTCTAACAACTAAACATAATTCGGCTATTTCAATCTACAAATGGAAAAATCTGAGAGAGGACAGAGTTCTAACTACTCTATCTCCTTCTCCTTCTCCTCTCTTTTTGTCATTCCTAAGTCATGGATATAAAATCCTTTTTATGGAAAGGAAAATGGTAAATTTATCGCTTTTTGACTACTTTCAAACTACACATACTACAGCATCAAATTTCATGTAGTATATTTACAAGGAGTAAAAAGCAATGTTGCAAAACAATGAGCGTGTGTGTCTTATGTGTTGTCCACCACTAGAGCTCTGGCTGACATATATGATGTACCATGCAATTCTTGGAGCTCAATTCTTCAAAATCAGACCATCCTCACTCATCCATTGTCAACACATGAAATTCATATATTGATACATTTCTTTGTGTTTTCCTTATGACTCATGCTAAATTGTGGAGTATGAGATGAACGTCATCTCCAGCTACAACAATTGATCCATAATTGGTGCAAACCCTCTACAACAGTTTTTCATGGCTATGTGGAGGAATAAATTCCATATTGTTTATGGATAAAATCTTGGATATACTTATAAGTAATGTGCAAACCTTTTTTATTGAAACGATTTTATGATATGAGTTAAGCCCATTGATTTTTTTGTGATTTAAAAGTCTACCATAGGACGAATGAGATCACAATACTTGTCTCGTGACAAGAACTAAGAAAAATACTGGCTTACACGTGAGGGAAGAGTTGAGGAATAAATCTCACATTGTCTATAAATAAGATTTTGGGCATATTTATAAATAATGTATAAATCTCTCTTGTTGAACTAGTTTTATGAGATGGGTTAGACTAATAAATTATTTCAAGTTACCGTCAAAACTTTGAACAAATATCTTAGAAAAAACCACATTTATGGTAAGTCTTCTTTTGGACCATATTGCACTATATTGGCTAATCGAACAAAAGTAATGTTAGGTACAAATTTTGTACAAATATTTTGTAATAATATCGTTTCATTAAGAAACAAAAAGAGAAGAAAAAGAGTTTTTCACACTTTTCTATGATAGAATTCACTTTTTTTTGTAAGGATGGTTCTTCTGAGATCGATAGTAAACAAAATAATTGAACCGATTATGTGTAAATGCATTTTTTTTCTCATTTTCTTTTAATTATTTTTTATACAGATTTAAATATTTAAAATAATAATAAGAAAATACCAATTCACTAGTATTTACTTCCTTAATGATTATCTAAAAAACAAAAACAAAAAATCAATCGGCCACTTTTATCAATTCAACTAAGATTTTTCTTTTTATAAAAAGCTTGTACTAGATTTATTCATTTGAAACTTATATATATATCATTTCTTACATAAACATAAGACATGAGGATCAGCTATTTAGTCCCTCTTTTTTACACTTGTTTGAATGTTTAGCACGTAGGTTTGGACTTTGTTGAAGCGTTTATAAGAGTCCCCAAGTTCCAACCCCTGCCTACTGTACTTTGGAGTTTTTGTAATGGAATTATTTGCTTAAAAGAAATACAAAGTGAGTATGGTGAAATCACACTAATATAAATTAAAAAAATATATATGTTGTTATAATTTATTAGTAGGATGGCTGCCGCCCTCTGTCCCCACTAATAATTTTATGAATGACCCTATCACCATTATTTTAAATCTTGCATAGTAATTTGTATAATAATTTTAAGACTTATAAATATGAGTTTCAATCGTTTAAAAATTCATAAAAAAAAATATATAGAACGAAAAAAGTTTTATTTTTTAAGAGTTCTAAATAATTTTTTTATATTTCTTTCTTGAAATATGTTGAATTAAGGTTTCAAATTTCGTATCTACGTGTAGATTTTAATGATAACAAATAAATTCAAGTCTCAAGCTCAAATTATTTATGCAATGGAGCGAGGTGCACATCAAGTATAAAAGAACAAGTTTACAAATGAAACTCATAGATTATTTTTGTATATCTCTTGATAAAATTCGAAATTGAATTAAGACTCAAAAATTAATCTTTTCTCATAAAGCATTAAATTTTATTTTTTTATACATGACATAAGCATGATATATGCATGACATCATTAAAAGTTTTAATTTGAAAAATTATATTTTACATGTGCATAACATATGCAATGATCTCATTAAAAAACTTATTTTTAAAAATTATATTTTACATGTGCATGACATATGCAATGACTTCATTCAAAAATTTGAATTTTGAAAATTGAATGACATATGTAATGATTTCATCAAAATTTGAATTTTGAATTTGGACAGATGATTGAGTGTGATCTATTTGCCTATAAATAGTTTACTTGAGTTTTACAAAATCATAACAATAAGAGTTTACACATCTATTGCTAAGTTTTGCATCATTTTTTCAAAACTCTCATTCTCTTTTTTCTAAAATTTTGAATTTTAATTCTTATTCTTTTTTAAATAGATATATGTTGCGCTGTATTGTTTCTATCTCATACATTGAGGAGTGTATTTTGATAGTCTACCTACTATCAACTCTTATATCAGTAAAATGGTGCGTATTTTTAACCTTGATCAAGAAGACAAAACTCATAAGAATCAGAAGCAGCAGATTCCAGCACAATAATACTAGAATTCTCTAGTATCTTTCTGTTATTTCACAACTGTAACAAATTCATCTGTAATTTCTTTTAATTACTTTCCTGAAATGTATTGCTCATGCCTATAAATAGACTCAAGGCATCGTGTATTCATGTATGACAGAATAGAGGAATATTTTCAAAATGCTTTATGTTATCAAATCTTTTATGGTATCAAAGCTACAAGACTAGCAGTCTCTCTGATCCTCTATCTCATTTCTCGTTCTCGCCATGGCAGACAACAACGAAGCTCTGCCTCCTCCATCTTCTTCTTCTATTCCATCCTTTTTTTCTCATCTTGTTTTCACTAAATTTTGAAAATTATTTTATATGGAAAGTTCAACTTTCAGCTTACCTGAAAAGCCAAGATTACTACTGCCATGTTGATGGTTCTCAAATACCCCCACCCAAAATGCTACCCACTGGAACCAGCAGTGTTCCAAAATCAAAACCTGAATTTATAGCCTGGCAACGGAAAGATTAGCTCATTCTGAGTATTTTGTTCTCATCACTAATAGACTCTGTTCTCAATCATGTTATCACTGCAGGAACAGCTCGTGATTTGTGATCATCCTTGGAATCTATGTTCAACTCACACTCTCAGGCCAAAGAGTTTCAAATACGCTTTCAACTCACCAATCTTTCTCGTGGTGAACAATAAATTTCGGATTACTACAGCAAAGTGAAAATGTTGGCAGACTCAATCTCCATAACTGGTACTCCTCTGTCTGATAAGGAATTTGTTACATACCTGCTCAATGGACTTGGACCAAACTATGAATCGTTCATTACATCCATCACAACCAGAGCTACACCCATAATCTCAAATGAACTATACCATTTGCTTCTCATTCATGAGAGCAGACTTACCCACACTTCTCGTATCACGACAACCTCCCAATTTGAACCATCAGCCAATTTATCCCTCACCAATAACCAAAATCAGAGAGGACGAGCTCCCTTTCACGGCAATCACAATAGTCATGCCAGGGGGCGCTACTCCTACAAGAGAGGCCGCAAATCCTACACCAACCAAAACACCAATCGACCCACATGTCAAGTATGTAACAAGCCTGGCCATATAGCATTACAATGCTACTACAGATTTGATCATGCTTATCAATATGAGCCACCCAAGTCCTTCCAAGCCAATTTTACCACTCTTACCGCTAATTACAACTCACCCTTAGCCACTCCTGACTAAACTTGGTACCCCGACAGTGAAGTTACACACCACATAACCGATGACCTATCTCATCTCAATCTTTCATCTGAATCATTCAATGTACCTGAGCAACTTCGAGTTGGAAATGGCAACAGACTTCCCATTCAACACATCGGTGAATCTACTCTCAAACTCAACTCCTCGACTTTTCGTCTTTCTAATCTTTTTTGTGTTCCTTCCATTACCAAAAATTTGGTTTTTGTGCTGACAATGATTGTTTCTTTGAATTTCATGCATTCATTTTTGCGTCAAGGACAATCGCATTCAGAACCTCCTCATCAAAGGGCCAGTTCTTAACAGTCTCTATCAGTTTCCCTCTCCTCCCTTGTTGTCGTCTTCCTCTACTCATCTCGGTCTCGGTCATTTTGGCATCGGTGAAAGAGCAACCGTTCAATCCTGACATCGGCGTCTCGATCATCCAGCCTTGGACGTCGTCTCTAAAATCATGCGCACTAGGTGCTTACTGTATTTCCTAAATAAAGAGTCATATGTTTGTCCCGAATGTCCCTTAGCTAAATCACATCAACTTCCCTTTTTTTCCAGTTCAACTATGTCTGTAAAGCCCATTGACTTATTATGGGCCGATGTATGGGGTCTAGCCCCATTTATCTCAAGAAATGGATATAAATACTATCTTTCTATTGTTGATCATTATACTCGTTTTTCTTGATTTTTCCTTCTTAAAAATAAATCTGATGTGTTATCCCTTTTTGTCTCATTTATTGTTTTTGCCGAACGGTCCTTTAACACCAAAATTATTACAATTCAAACCGATGCCGATGGAGAATTTCTTCCCTTTACCAAACACTGTCAAACATTTGGGATCACTGATAGATTTTCTTGTCCTCACACTCATCAACAAAACGGACTTGTTGAGCGCAAGCACCGTCACATTGTTGAAACCGGGCTTGCTCTATTAGCCCATTCATCCCTTCCTTTATCCTTTTGGGCCGATACCTTTGAAACCGTCACATATCTCATTAACCTTCTTCCTACCCCCATTTTGCAATCTCGTTCTCCATATTTTATGGTCTATCACAAACATTCTGACTACAAATTTCTCAAAGTTTTTGGGTGCACCTGTTGGCCCAATCTTTGTCCTTATAACTGTCACAAACTGGATTTTCGTTCTACTCATTGTCTTTTTCTCGATTATAGCTCTTGTCACAAAGGGTACAAGTGTTTTGATATTAAAACCAAACATCTCTACATCTCACGCCATGTCATTTTCAACGAGACCCATTTCCCATACCACAAGCCCATTTTCGAGCCCCATCCACCCGCTTATCCACCTCATGCCACGTCCATCCCACTCCCGGTCTCACTACCTTCCCTCCTTGGCCCAACTCCTTCTTACCCATCCACAATCCGAAGTAGCAGACTGCCTAATCCAACCCTCACCTCAAATACGAGCCCAACTCCAACTGACCTCACACCGTCCATTATCGACACTGGCTTAGACTTCACTCAATCTCTTCTACCTAACTCTCTTTCCTGACATTCCTCTATCGATAACCCTAATCCCCCTGATCGTCCCCAAAATCCCCCATGCTCCTAGAATCCCTCAACTCATCCACCACGCTCACCTATTATAACTCGCTCCCCCACCAAGTCCTCTCGACCTCGTGTTACCACTAACGACACCATTCCCTATCCCACTCGAAGTTGCTCTCTCTCCACTGCTCTGGTTATTGATGAACACACCTCATTTACCATCGCCTCCAAATTTTTGGAATAGAGGTCGGCCATGAACCAAGAATATCAAGCCCTTCTCCACACAAATACCTGGACCCTTGTACCTCCATCCTCAGCCTCAAACCTAGTTAGTTGTCGATGGGTGTTTCAGACCAAGCTAAACTTCGATGGTTCCATTAAGTGCAGGAAAGCCTGACTGGTGGCTAAGGGCTTCCATCAACAGGCTAGTGTTGATTACATAGAGACCTTCAGCCCTGTAATCAAGCCTTTAACTATTCGGTTAGTTCTTTCTATTGCTGTCTCTCATAATTGAGCCTGTCGACAAATTGATATACACAATGCTTTTCTTCATGGAAAGCTCTATGAGACACTTTTTATGGAACAACCACAAGGCTTTGTTGATCCCTTAAGGCCAAATTTCGCTTGCCAACTAAATAAGGTCATCTATGGTCTCAAACAAGCCCCACGGGCTTGGTTTTCCGAACTGAGTTCATGGCTTCTCAGTTATGGATTCTTTGCATCGAAGGCCGATCCCTCTCCCTTTATCATGCACACTTCTCAACTCTGCATGTTTATTATTATATATGTTGATGATATGATTATCACGTCTTCTTCCATGATGGCTATCTCTGAGCTAATTACCTCTCTCGGCTCCATGTTTCCTGTTAAAGACTTGGGTAACTTGTCTTATTTTCTTGGATTAGAAGTCACCTCATTAGCTGATGGCATGCTCATAACTCATCACAAGTACATCTTGGATTTATTGAAAAAGACCAATCTGGTTATCGCCAATCCTATCTCTTCATCGATGTCAGCATCCACTAAACTGTCTAAACTGGACTCCCATTCCTTTGATGATACTACCTTGTTTCGAAGTACAGTTGGTAGTCTACAATACCTTTCTCTAACCCGACCTGATATCTCTTATGTTGTTAACAAAATCTGCTAGTTTATGCATGATCCCAAAACCCCTCACTGGACAGCAGTCAAAAGAAAAGAATTCTTCGCTATCTTAAGTCTACACTCAATCATGGTCTTTTTTTGGTCCAAAATCTCTTCCTTTACCCTTCATGCATATTCAAATGCTGATTGGACGGGATGCTTTGATGATAGGAGGTCAACAGGAGGTTATTGTATTTATCTTGGCAAAAATCTCATCTCCTGGAGTTCAAATAAACAAAATACAGTTGCTCGGTCTAGCACAGAAGCATAATATAAATCCTTGGCACACACATCGGCATAAATCATTTGGTTACAAACCTTTATTAAAGAACTTGGTTTCTCAATGCCAAATCCTCCTATCTTATGATGTGATATTTTAGGAGCTACCTACTTGACTTCCAATCCCGTTCTTCACTCTCGTACTAAACATATGGACATAGACTTTCACTTTGTCCGAGATAGAGCTGCTGCCAAATGCTTGCAAGTTCGCTTCTGCAGTAGTAAAGATCAACTTGCTGATGTGTTCACCAAGCCCTTAATAGTTGATCGGTTTGCATTCTTCAAAACGAGTCTCAATGTGCTTGACACCCCCTTAGACTCGATGGGGCTTATTAACCTTGATTAGGAAGACAGAGCTCACAAGAATCAGAAATAGTAGATTCCAGCACAATAATACTAGAATTTTCTAGTATCTTTCTGTTATTTCACAGTTGTAACAAATTCACCTGAAATTTCTTTTAATTACTTTCCTGAAATGTACTGTTCATGCCTATAAATAGACTTAAGGCATCGTGTATTCATGTATGACAGAATAGAGGAATATTTTCAAAATGCTTTCTGTTATCAAATCTGTTACGTATAACTCTTATGTGTGTAGAAGGTGTTCTATATAGAAAATAGTTAAATCACCAAGTATGAGGTGATTGGAAGTGTAGAGGGTGTTCTACACGGATTCTTTGGAGTGGTGCTGGTCAAAGGTGTAATGGATTTCTATCTCTACTTAAAAGAGATTGAATAGTAAATTTGAGATCCTTAAGAGGTAGTTTGAGGCGAGAACGTAGGCAATGAGACTGAATCTCATAAAAATACTGAGTTTACTTTTTCTTACCCTATTCTTTACATTTCTTGCTATTTTATATTTTGTTTATATTTTATATTATTTATTTGATTTATAAGTGTTAATTTTTATAATATAATTCTATTCATCCTCCCTCTTGTATTAGTCATCTAGACAACAAAATATTAATTTTTTTTAATTTTATAATACATTATGTTTTTCCAAGCTAATTGAGGTTATTAACTACTCGGAACGACTATGTGTATTAGGTGGGGCCTATCTCTAGTTTTGCTTAGAAATTTATTGTCCAAAACGTTAGATGCCACGAGAACGTGTTCCCCACGCTGATGTTTTAACTTTCAAACAAATATTTTCACAAGACTGGCATATTATATAATTATATTAGGAGAAATGCCCGTCTAAAAAAATTGTAAAAATAAATTTATAAGTTAACATTATTTAATATGATATTTCAATATAAGTATTTTTTTTTAATTTTAAAATAAATGATTTAAAAGTTTCATGTGAAACATAATTTTAATTTATAAATTTAATTTAATATATATTTTTATGAATTTAGTACTTATTTTCTATAATAAATAGATACAGTGTATTTTGGAAGGTGCACAAGCACAACTCCGAAAACCTCTTTACATACATAAAAAGAAGAAAGAGATCCGTCAACATTCGGCCTCGCTTGGATTCAGAGATGAGATGAGTTGAGATGAGTTTAGATGAGTTTAGTTTATTTTTTAATATTATTATTATTTTGGGATTTGAAAAAGGTATATTAGAAATTGAAAAAGGTGTATTGGAAATTGAAAAAGGTGTATTGGGAATTGAAAAAGGTGTATAGGAATTTGTGTTTTATATAAAAAATTATAAAAATATAATAATAAAATGAAGATGAGTTGAGATGAGTTGAGATGAGCTGAACTCACCTCTGAATCCAAGCGAGGCCGAAGTCTAATCAAAGATCACGAAGCAGTGAGTTTCCCTTTCCTATTAAATAATTTTTGAAGAGGATGGCCATCTTGACTTTAAATGATTTTATTATATTAAGAAATAATTTGTACAGATTTATAAACCTCATATAAATATTTTTCAAAAAATAATTTCACCTTAAAAAAATATTAAAAATATTAAAAATTTATTTATTTATTTTAATAAAATAAGATTTATTTACTTAAAATTTATACCTAGTATTACTATTTTGTTTTTTGACCAACATTAATGGATTTAGAAAAGTCTAATCATGCTAAGTTTTTTTTGTTCTTTAAGTTATGCTCCCCGACCAAAGATTTTGAACGTGCAATCCACTCGTGCTCATGACTTGTGAGAATGTTAAGAATTTACTTATAGACATGTTCAAAATTTATTTACGTAATTTACTTACACATTTTATGAATCTATTTGTCACAATTTTTACATGTGAAAATCAAGAAAGAATATCAAGCAGATTAATCGCTACCGCCGTCAAGCACCACTGACTCATACACCACAACTCCGATTCACGGTTTCCACGTTTCGTGATCTCCATCATCCACCTGTCATCTCCACAACGACCCCCGTCCACGATTTTCCCTGGACCCTCACCGCACCCAATTGGAATCCCTTCAGAAAAAGGCTAAAGCTCAAAATGCCAAAAGCGCACACACAGCACAGACACAGAGAGACACACGCAGGACAGGACACCCCAATCATAAACTCTACAACCAACCGCTTCATATTTAAACCTGACCAGATATTCTGGCACTTCCATTCCAATTCAACTTTTTCGTCTTGACCGCTCTTCGCTGCCACCTCATCTCGCCGGGAACCTTTTCTTCTCTCTCGCCGGACCGGATTCCTTCTCTCTCCGCTCACTCCACCCTCCGACCTCCTAGCGAAGATTCTAAAAAACTCTCTCTCTCTCTCTCTCTTGCTCTCTACAATTTCAAGAGCTAGGAAATCATTCACCGCTTCGTGCGTAACGGTTTTTGTTCCGTAATTCGCACGCAGGCCTCGCTCCTTCAAATTCAGTGTCATCCATGTTGTTAATTACTGACCGGATTCGTTAGAGAGAAAAATAAAGTATGAAAATCCTCATCTTCACCGGGAAAAATGTTCCCCCGCGACGTCTCTCCGGCGTTCTCGGAATCGGCGATCTGACCGGTATTTTGTTCTAACTCATTCATCATCCTCTATGCATCTACATCCCTTCTGTTGCGTGTCTACTGTGTCCGACCATTCCCCGGCGTTCCACCACATGCCGTCTCTCCCCGCGGCCACGTCTGCCAGATCCGATCCGCCGAATGCCCGAACCGGCGACAAACAAATCCATAACGACTATAACGGCGATTGTGGCCGGATGAGCCATCAAAGAACGTCTTCGGCGGGTCATTCGGCTCGGGAGCAGCCGGTGGACGTCAAGATCAATGATATAGTCGGGAACGGGATCTCGGGGATTCTGAACAAGTGGGTGAATTACGGGAAAGGATGGAGGCCGCGGTGGTTCGTGTTGCAGGACGGTGTTTTGTCGTACTATAAGATTCATGGACCCGATAAGATTGTGGTGAACCAAGAGACCGAGAAAGGATCGATGGTCATCGGCGAGGAATCCATGCGAAGGATTAAAAGGCACAAGAATGGGACCTCGCTCCCGCAACAACCCCTTCCCCGCAAACCCTTCGGCGAAATTCATCTCAAGGTCTTGGTCAACCACACAGTAATTCTTTTTGTTTTGTTTTGTTTTGGATGAGTAACCACACAGTGGTTCATTTGTTATTTGTTCCCTCGTTCGTTCTCATTTACCGTTCGGATCGGCAATATGGATGTGTATAGTTTTCGGGTCATAATACAATCCAGTTTCTGTCACACGCACACACATTTTCTTACATAAGTATGTATCTTTTTATTTTTATCCATTTTGTGGTTGATACTAGTTTGTAGACATTGTTTTTGTTTTCACTTATAAACTATAGTGTTTTTTTCTTACTAATTTAGGTGTCGATCTGAATAATTTTCCCCATTTTCATTTTGGGTTGCTATTTATCTTTTTTTTTTTTTTTTTTAAATTTAAATTCTCGGTACGTGATTTTTTTAAAGCTCCATTCTGATGGATCGCAGGTTTCCTCAATTCGCGAAAGCAAATCAGACGACAAAAGATTCTCGATTTTCACTGGCACAAAGAGGCTCCACCTAAGGGCCGAGACGCGTGAAGATCGAGCAGCATGGATGGAAGCACTGCAAGCTGTGAAGGACATGTTCCCACGGATGTCCAACAGTGAGCTAATGGCTCCCATAGACAATGTCACTGTTTCGACCGAGAAGCTGAGGCAGCGGCTTTTGGAGGAGGGTGTTAGTGAGGGAGCCATCCAGGACAGCGAGCAGATCATGAAGAATGAGTTTACAGTGCTGCAAAGCCAACTCCTACTGCTAAAGCAGAAGCACTGGCTCCTCATTGACACGCTGCGGCAGCTTGAGGTACCTTTAATGAACTTTAAAAATCTTCATTTCAGTAGAATAGAGTGCTCCTTTTCGCTACCTCTGCTTTAGCGCATAGAATTCCGTGCCTCAGCCTCTCGACTCAATTGAGGCCGGGTTTTTGGGATTGTTCTGTTCTTTTGTATAGCTACTGAACGGCTTATTTCCTGTGTACATCATGTGGTGTTCTTCTAGCCTCATTTCTTGTATACACCATGTGTACCTCAGCTTACATTTCTGATAGCTGTCAGGCTTATACCTGCACCTCAGCGGTCAGATTCTCTGTATTTGCTTGGTGCTTTGTGAATTTTGTTGGTTTTGTAATTTGAAAGTATGTCTTGGTTAGTGCCAGGTAGACCGATACAGAATTATTTTCTCGACTATAGTCTTCTAGCATGAGATTAATATCATATACTGTAAATTAGTTATGAGTTCTTAACACTTTATTTCAAGAAACATATTTTGTGTTCATCTGAAGGTCTTTATTGAGTCTGAGTGTCCTTGTTAGATGAAAAATTAGTTTCTGTGCAAGGAAGGTTCTTAATTTTTTGTGTCCTGCTAAGAAACTGCTATTATACTGTACTGTGCAGACGGAAAAGGTTGATCTAGAGAATACGGTGGTTGATGAGAGCCAAAGACAGTGCAATGATGAAGAGGCCTCTTCTAGATTAATGCAAGACAAATTGAGTGGTAAGTTATAATGCTGTAATGTGTATTAGCAATTAGCAAGGTCTTGTTTTATAGCCAATATTTCCCATCTGGTAATTTTACAATTATTTGGTGGACCCTTTTGGTTGATATTGGAAATTGAGACTTGATTTTGGTCTGAGTCCAGCTTTAATTACTTCCCTTTCATCAGAAATGGGCAGGGCATATTATTTTAGTTGTTGATGAGATATGTCCAAATATTGTAGTGCTTTATTATTGAAGGTCAGAAGACATCAATTTGCTTGCTATTTCTATTTTCTTTAGCTTATAATTTATACCAATTATTTTCGAATACTGGCCTTTTCTTGTACAGTTTATTCACTTGTTTTTTTGCAGTTTGGCAAAGAGTTCAAGACTTGAGAATGAACTAGTGGCATCTGATGTGTTTGCCATTAAAACTCATAGCCAAATGATTTGTGTGGGTGGGATGGCCAACAATTATATAAATTAACTTGCTTTGCTATCATTGCCTTGTTTTTAGTGGTTGCATGCCTAAATCATTACAACCATGATTGTATGGTTGCTTTTGTAATTTTAATGCTGCCATTTTAAATTGTCAAATCCCTTTTTCCCCAGAAGGAAGTGCTAGTGAGTCTGAAGATGATAATGAAAGAGTTGATGCTGCAGAGGAAGAAACAGATGAAGAAGACAATACATTTTTTGACACTCGAGACTTTCTTTCATCCAGCTCTTTCAAAAGTAATGGGTCTGATTTCCGGCTATCATCTTTCTCTTCAGATGATGAAGGTTTTTTTATAGTTGAATCTGAAGATGATGTTGACTTTTCCATCAGATCTGTTGGAACTAACTATCCTCATGTTAAGCGGCGTAAGAAATTTCCTGACCCTGTTGAAAAAGAGAAGAGTGTCAGTCTTTGGTCTATGATTAAAGATAACATTGGAAAGGATCTCACGAAAATATGTCTTCCTGTTTACTTCAATGAGCCTCTCTCTTCCCTGCAAAAATGTTTTGAGGATCTGGAATATTCATATCTTATTGATCGAGCAAACGAGTGGGGGAAAAAGGTATGTATGTGAGCAAGAACTTGATGGCATTCTTTTGATTCTCTCTTTTGATTAAAATATGTTTGCAATATGTCCTTTCATATTTCTGTCATTTCTGGTTACTGTCCAGCTTATATGCTTCTAGAATATTTTTGTAAATCATCAGTTTTTTAAACTCATTTCCTCAAAAGCGCCCCCTGCTCCCTGAGAGGGAGGGGAAGGGGGGGGGGGGGGGGGGGCATGGTATAGTACACATGATTTATACAAGAAATTTAACGGACAGAAGAAGAAATAAAAGACTCAAGAACTATAGAAAAAGTAGAGATATTATATGCCCATATCCAGTAAAAGTGATTTAAAGTGCATTCCACTCTCTCCATATGCTCCACATAAACACAAAGGGTTCATTCTACGAGTGGCTAAAACTTAATGGTCTCCCAATTGGCCTCTTCAAAAATCTGACTGACTCAATCACTTGTATAGGAATGTGACATACCACTCTGAAGAGGCTTCAAATCAAACTCGATAATCTCTGGCCACTTCACAATGGACAAGAAGGTGATCTATGAATGCCCCTCTACTGTTACATACACAACACCAATCCACCACTACGATATTTCTCAAAGGCAAATTGACTTTCCATATACTCTTCCTTTGAAATATGGAAATGTTTGAAATAGATAATGCTTGAGGATGCAACTTAACTTCAAACTTCCCTTGTATGGGAGGGATCCACCATATACTATCTTCTCCATCTTGTCTCAATCTGACCAAGTACAACTATTCTGAAAATGCCATGCCAATTCTATCTCCCAATCCTGAATATCTAGTAAAAGATAAATTTCATTGAAGAGTTCCATTAGAATATTGATGTTATCAGCCAACTACGCGTCCTTATTGCAAACAATATTGAAAAAAAATCCAAAAAAGACTCATTTAATGGTTGATCCCTTTGTCATGTGTCATGCCAAACCATATCTTGGTCCATCCCCCACTTCATACTGACAAAACTCAGAAAACACCCCATCCTTCCTATGTGTTTTCCAAATGCCAACTCCATAAGGTCCCATGACAACTTTAGAGCACCATCCCCTTCATGATCATGTTTTTTCTACTACCTACCTACATAAGGCTCCACTCCCTGTATAAAAACAGCGTAACCACTTCTCTAGAAATGATTTACTAAATTAAGTCAAACTTCTTACACCCAAAACACTCGTTTGCTTCTTCAAGAATAAATCTTTGACCAATTAACCAAGTGCAACTTAAATTAATCATTAATCAAACCTCATATAAAAAACCTCTCCATCCTCTTAGTCTTAGCCATACTAATAGGAATAGGAAACAATAGCAAAATAATGTGAAAATTTTGATGAAAGTCAACCTACCTGCATTTGACAGATTCTATTTCACCAGCTAACTGCCTTTCCAATTTTTTTACAATGTCACTTCATATGGTAATAGACTTATATGGTGCATCCAACAGGAGATCCAACTACTACAATTGTAGAGAAGTCACCCTACGCTCCACAATAATGGCCAAGGTTTCCACATCTTTCATCTCACCAACTGGAGTAATTTTTGAGTTCGCTAAATCGATCTTTAACCCCAAAACCACTTATAAACGTAAAAAATACAGCAATGATTGCAGAGATGTTCACAGTCAGCCTCACAAAAGATCAAGGTTTCACCTGTGAACAAAAGATGCACACTACAATTTCTTCATTACTCTTTAACCCGCGCACAAATCAGATAAAAGCCCCCATCCATTGTGGCTGACATCATCCTATTCAGAGCCTATATAACAATCACAAATAATAAAAATCATACTAAATCCCCTAGTACATCACTGTTTTAGTTTGAAATATAAATAATTAATAAGAAAAATAAGAGAAAGACAAAGAAGGCATCCAGTAAGTAATGGATTTTTAGAATTTTTATTCATGGGATTCAAATATATTCAGTTGTTGTAACTTGTGGTTTCAAATGAATTTCTCACCTTCTCTAGCCTTGGAGTGAGTAATGGTCTACGGAAAGTGCTACCCACATTTACGCTGAAATTCTAAGAGGAGTGGATGAGGTTTCAATTGGAGCATGTTGGAATCATTTATAAAGTCCATCCAAGTTACTATTTCATGAGTTAATCAACATTGGATCTAGGCCTTTACCATCTTTCCCACTCAAGTCTTTGACGTCCTCATCAAGGTCCATGTACTAGAGTGCCCTAGCTTAATGTGGTGTACTCTGTTGGCTTTGATACCATTTGTAACTATATTAAACAATAGTCAGGATTACAATTAGAACCAGTTGAAATCCTTTATAAAGCACAATTCGACCTTGTAAAGAACTAATGTGGGACTTGGCACTCTTGCAATCCTTTCATAACTGTTATGCACCCACCCAATTTGAAAATTTTGGTTAAACATTATAATTTTGGTGCTCATTGGCGATTTTACTGATGCCTTCAGATAAATTCTGTTTGCATGGCAAATTTGTATGCAAGAAACTGAAACAGTAGTGGCTCCTTTAGTACTGGTAGAAGAAGTTAATAATACAACAAGGTTTAAACTTTGGGACCCCTGGTGGCCATTTGAATGTTTAATTTTGACATGTAAAAGATTTGGTTGAGAATTATAGGGTAAACTCTTTAACGATCGCGTTGATTGGGCAGGGTTGCTAAGCTTGTTGATGGGGTATGAATGCGTTTTGATCAATGTTATTAGAGCCTACTTCTGTTATCAGTTTTTATTTATTTATTTTTATTTATTTATTTTATGTATTTCTATTGCCTTAAGTCTTAGTTACCTCCTTGATATTTTGCAGGGTAATAGCCTCATGAGGATTCTTAATGTGGCTGCTTTTGCTGTTTCTGGATATTCTTCAACGGAAGGAAGGATATGCAAACCGTTTAATCCTTTATTAGGGGAAACCTACGAGGCTGATTATCCAGATAAAGGCCTCCGCTTTTTCTCAGAGAAGGTTTCATTTTCACTACTGAGACTTAAATATTTGAGAAACTAGACTATGAGCCTGAGAATTATGTTGTGCATTAATTTTTCTAAATTTTGGTGGTGCATTTAAACATGATCCTTGAGACTTTCACCAAGTTAGTAGATTTTATATAACAAAATTAAAATTTTCTGTTTCATTTGTCACTTTAATGACACAATTGGTGATGCAGTGTATCAGGGATATGTTTTGTAGTTATTATGCTCTTATATTGTTTTTTACTTTTCTCGGGGGTGGGGTAGCAAGATGACATTTTTGAAAAAATATTTAGGTAAATGATATTTTACTACTCTAAACTACCATCTAATTTTCAAATATGCATGCAGACTACAAACTCATTACAACCTACTCCATAAATCCAAGTTGCTTGTTTCATCACATTCATCCATCATCTTATATGGAGATTGCCAAACATGTCTTAAGATTCATCCATCAAACCTTTCATTTGTTAAAGCTGAAAATGAGATGTAATTAAAATATGTGTAATTTAGACAAGGACTTAATTAAAAAGGCTTATGGCGTGATTAAAAGCTGTTGACCAAGCTTGCCCTAATATGAATTATTGTACCTAATATGTTGTCAAAAGAGGATGTACAAAAAAGATGATGAATCTCATCGTAGAAAAAAAAAATGAAGAAAAGAAAAATCATAGAAAACTCAGTACATTTATGACAAAAAACACAATGCCCTTAGGAAAAAGTCCCAAATTAGAAATTATGGTTAGTGGCTCCCCTTTGACGTTATCATTGTTACATTGCAAGGGTGAGACAATTGACTCATTTATAGCCCACTGAATTTCCCTAAGAGCTTACCTTTGTGTGGCCAAACTCTTTCTTGCGTACAATTGGTAATTGGGTTTGCTTTGAAGTTTCTTTTTATATTGGGAACAAGATTTCTTAGTTACTTTCACTTTTGGTGTCAGGTCAGTCATCACCCTATGATTGTTGCCTGTCACTGTGAGGGTACAGGATGGCGTTTCTGGGGAGATAGCAATTTAAAGAGCAAGTTTCGGGGTCGATCAATTCAACTTGATCCTGTTGGTACTTTGACTCTGGCATTCGAAGATGGGGAAGTTTTTCAATGGAGTAAGGTATTTTTCTATGGTTCAAGTGATATCCTTTCTATGTTTGGTTACAGTTTGAAATGGACTCTCTTATCTTAGGTCACAACGTCAATATACAATCTCATATTGGGAAAGCTGTATTGCGATCACTATGGTACAATGCGCATACAGGGAAATCATGAGTATTCATGTAAGCTGAAATTCAAGGAGCAGTCTATCATTGACAGAAATCCTCACCAGGTGCTCTTTAAGTCTCAAATTTACGTAGACGATGTAAAGATCTAGGTCTGTTTTGTGTTAGACTGTACTATTATTTTCTACATTCTTTTGCCTGTTGCAAAATATTATCTCAACGTTATGGCTTCTGAAAAAATTAAAGAGAAGTGTACCTTCTAAATGTACTTTTTCTAAATTTGGCAGAGGAGAGGAAGCAATATACAGGACTTTGCTATCAGAACGTTTGTTTTAGCATTATTTAATCTGTATTGCACCATGCTTCAGCTACTAATATCAGTGTCATCATCTATGTGGCACTCGTGGAGCATACTGGAATATTTTGAACTCTAAACATGAAAGTATTGGTTTAAGAAGACAATAAGTTAAAAATAATAATGATAAGCGAACTGGATTCTGACCCAGTCTTGTTCAGCAGACTTCTTATGCATCATAGAATTGGTGGCATGTTAGGATGTTGCTGGATGATGTAAATTTGAGTTCCTTGCTGTGGTTTTGATATTTGTAGCTACAAGACTGTTTTCAGGAGTATCATTGGCTTATATAAACATGATTTTTTTTCAGGTACATGGTATAGTTCAAGACAGGAATGGAAAAACGGTGGCCACTCTCTTTGGAAAATGGGATGAAAGTATGTATTATGTGATTGGGGACTCTTCTGGGAAGGGAAAGGATTTTGAGTCTTTATCTGATGCCCGTCTCCTCTGGAAGCGTAGCAAGCCTCCCGAGTTTCTCACGAGATATAACTTAACACGCTTTGCCATCACATTGAATGAGCTGACCCCTGGACTGAAGGTACTTTCTGATGATTTCACTGAACTTTCCAATTTGACACCAGCATTTGTTTCATCTGGAGTTATGAAAACTTTGCTAAAGTTATAGATTTATGGCTCATTTGGACACTTGGAGTATCTTAGGATTCTGTGAATAGTAGTGAAATCGTTTATAAATAGTAGTGAAATAGGTTGAGTTAAGATTTTATTGGGTTTTGAGAATGGAGAGAGAAAAAGTTAGGAAAAAAGTTGTATTGATTTTTGTGTTTTGTTTTGAAGTTTGTAAAAGTTGTAATGTTTAGACAAAAAAGTTGAAGATTTGAAATTGAAAAGTGTTCTGTTGTGTTTGAGTATTGTATGAAAAGGAAATTGTGAGAAGTTTTAAGAATTTCTCATCTCATTTCATTTACCAAATGAACCTTAGTTTGCATTATATCTTTGTCATTACACGATGATGGGATCCTATGGTGATTTACTGAAACCCTAATGTTGTTAAAATGTTTGAAATCGAAATGGTATACTTTGGCTTGTATGTGCTGTGCAGATGCACTTCATCTTTTTTTTTTTTTTCTTTTTATGGTTATTTGTTGGCATATTTATTTCTAACTTATGCATACATATACAAATATATACATTATACAGGAAAAGTTGCCGCCTACGGATTCAAGGCTAAGACCTGACCAAAGGTATTTGGAAAATGGAGAGTATGAAATGGCAAATATGGAGAAGTTGCGGTTGGAGCAGCGGCAACGGCAGGTAACTTTACGTTGCATTCTTGCTTTGTTGTCTACTCAACGTATGGATATTAGTAATTGGATAATAACATTTTTTATGGGTAAAGTGAAAAAAATATGAGGCTTTTGTCAAGGTAGTAACATAATTAAACAACAGTTGACTGAAAGTATTACTCAAGAAAACCATAAGATTTCACATAAAACCAAGACATCCATTTTTTAGAGGTGGTTATAACCACCAACCCACGCCAAACCAAAAAAAAAAGCTGCAAAGATAAAGTCATATCCATGAGTCCACACTCTGACTTCGTCATTACTTTGGCTAACTGAATAATGTGCTCGTAAAGGTGAATTTAAGGCATCCAATCCATTGGGAAATTAATTAAATAAACATTTTCTTACATGATATCTCTCCGAGTCTTGGTTGCATTTGCTACTTTCTTAGTGCCTGTTTGGAACAGATACTACACATTATCAGATACTACACATTACATGATAATGTGTAGTATCTGTTCTTATAAGTTTAATAAAAAAATTAGTGCCTGTTTCGAATTGCATTAGGAGTCTTAAAATTTGCTTAAATACCTTAAAAGATGTTTAACGGAAAAATTAGATTATTTGGATGTTACATATTAAAGTACTTTTTAATCTCAAATGAGCTAAAAAAAACGTTCGAAAAAAAAAATATTTTTATGCTTTTCCTCAAACGTGCTTTTCCGAATAATCCGGAATGTAGGTCAAATTTTTAAAAGACTGTTAATGGACGAAAATACCATACTAGCTTCAAATAATTACAATTTTCAAACTTTTAAAGATATGGTTATAATCTTTAAAAATTCAAATTAACGTCATTTCAATCTCAGAAAGCACTTTTTAAATTTGTTTCTAAACAAATATAACATATTTGAAAGTGCTTTAGATATATGGTTACCAAACAGTAATTACTTTTTAATATTAGAACCTATTACATAAAAAAAAAAAAAAGCTCTGAAGCTTAAGCTATTCTTTTCGCCACAATCCTAAACATGCGCTTAATCTCCTAACAACCAACAAGCTACAGAAAGCTGACTACAATGACCTGGGAAAGTTGTCTACTGACTTTAGCAGTGAAGACTGAAAAATGGAAGATCCTTCCTCATAACTCGTGAAAGTGTGAAAGCATTTGGAAACTGATAAGATACCGTGGTCGAACATGCAAATTAATGGGTGATATATGTTTACCTTTAAGCATTTGGATTCACAATCACATAACCTAGGAAACCAGCATCGAAGGAAACCTACCTGATATCTAGTTTGCATGTCGTTTGACGAGTCATGTACATTGCATCGATGGTTTCAACTTGATGGTTACAGCTGGTCATTTTAGAACCTTGAAGTGTGGTGTCTAATAATTTTTTCACATAAGAGGCGACTATTTTATATTTTTATTTTATCTAATATTTTGATAAGAAGTTGATTCAATTGTATTAATTACAAAAAGCTGATTTAGAGTTACAAAATTGGCAACTGTCCAGGCACCTAGGCAATTACCAAGCCTGCAATGTTAGGTTGCCCGAAGTTTTTAGATGGATATATGAGGTTCATTATTTTGAATATGTTAAGAATATTTCATTTGGTTTTGATGGTAATTGAGGGAACATTGTTTCAATTGGGATTCAGGCTCGAAAGATGCAAGAACAGGGTTGGAAACCACGGTGGTTTGCAAAAGACAAAGGAAGTGATACATACCACTACATTGGTGGGTATTGGGAAGCCAGGAAACAAGGAAATTGGAATTCATGTCCTGATATCTTTGGCCAAATCCCGTCGGATCAGCTTTCCGAGTAAGTTGATATTTTTCTCTTGGTTTGTCGCTTCTTTTTCATTCTACTCAGATTGGTGGCAAATGACTACGGATCTGACCAGTTAAATTTCCCGATAACATCCATCCGACGGTACAATGAAATTATAGAGATTTTTGTCCCATTTGGATACCCCCTCAATTTTGTATCAAAAGATACGGACATGTCACATGATCCTAGTGTACAAGTAATATTACTACAGTTAGGTTGATTCAACAAATCACATCCCAGAGAGAGAGAACTCAGAAGTGTTGGCACAATTTATCGGCACCGTTTCCAGAACTGTGGTCGGAAATTGTTGGAGGAACCTTCATCATGTGTAATGAGCATCACAACTGGTAATTGCACTATGTTGGATGCTCCTTGTGAGAGCCGGTTCTGTTTTATACAAAAAGGAAGCATTTATTCATTACATTACCTTTGGCAACTACAGGGGAAGTAGAAGTTGGTTCTCTGAAAGTAAGTTCGTATCCAATGTTCTAGAAGGGCTTAGATTCACGAAGAAAACCTATAATACACTATTAACGGCTTTAGGATTTTCCTTATTTGTATTTGCCATCTCATTTGATTAATTCTTGATTATTCTCTCCGATTTTTTATTCTCTTGGTGGATAATGGATTCGAATCATAATTATCATTTCAATACACTTATTCCCCTTCTTCCATTTCACTCAAAAACTTTGGTTTGATCGTATTTTTTGTTTCAATATTATTCATGTCTCCTTGTATATTATTGAGACATTAGACCAACAATCTGAACTCTGAAGTGAAATATTATAAAGTCACAAGTTGGAACAAAAAGAACAAAAGAATTTTATTTTTCCGAGAGATTATTATTTTTTATTTTTAAAGCAAATCTATCTCTAAATACTAAATTGACGAGATGTATGATAAATGGGATGGGACAGGAAAATTTCTTTAAAATAAAATGTCTGCTCTAGTTTCACACGAGATTTTCTTGTTGCTGTCAAATCTGAAAGTGCATGAAATTCATTAAGAAAAATGAGGGGGAGAAGTCACACTCAGTGCACTCCCCTCACATGAACAGTGCCATGAACAGTGATGGCACTGTTCATGTGAGGGGGAGTACCCTGATTACAATGATTACAGAACAAAACACAATGATTACAAAGAATTTATATTAGAAAACCTATTTTTGATAGGTGATTAACCAAAGAAGTATTATTAATAGAAATAGGTAAGTTTTAGGTACACAGGTAATATACAATAGAAAGGAATTATTTATATTAGAAAACCTAACATCTCCTTGTAAATCTAAGGTACATGCAAATAATATCAATTTAAAGCAGCTATTTCCCTTTGTAAGTCGATCTTCACAAGAAGCTTGTGTAAAGTTGGGTTTTGGTGGAAGCTGTTTACACTAGAAAGAGGGTAACATCCACGCTACAGTCCAACCCAATAGCAATTGAAAGATCCAAAAGAAGGGGAGAAAAAAAAAAAAAAGCCAATGTGTGTAACACAGATGTGTTGTTCCAAAGGTTGAGTAACAAAATCAACATGATGCAATTACTAATATCCCTATTCTATATTCCATCCCAGGGAAAATAGATGACAAACTAAACTAATACCTGAATGACTTCTGGAGATAAAGCTTAAAGCCCATTGGTTTTCATGTGTTTTCCCAGAATCGGGACAACCCTGGGCATGATTCCAATTGGAAATATCACCAGTTTGGGGCCTTTGATGCCAATGCTTCATCATGGTCAACACACCCAAGATGAGAGCATCTTGAGCGTCTCCTAACATACACTTTCTGTGACTTCTTAAGGACAAAGGAGATCAATTCATCTTTATCTGTTGTTCGCCATCCACGGCTTACTCCTATCACAGCCAATCAATGGAGATTCTGGAGCTAAATAAAACTGATCGATTGGTTGGTTTGTGAAGTGGACCACCAACAACTTCAGTAGTTTTAATCAAACAAACAGCCAAGACACAATATTATTACTTTCGCATACATTTCAAGATATTATTCCAAACTTATAGGTAAAATGTGAGGAAGTTTTGGGACGTGCCAACGGAATAGTTATCTTTTGTAATCTTGGTTATTTGATATACTAATCTTATTGAAGTAACATTACTTATCATTTTTTTCATTATTTTTTCATTATTTCATTATGTGACATTAAATGATTGGAAAGTATTTATTATATTTCACTTGTGAACCTATCTTTAATATCACATTATGGGATGATGAAAATACTATAAAAAAAATTATTAATAAATTTTTTTTGTCTTATTCTTTCATTCTATTAAATCTTTTCATTTAATACCACATCATGAAATGATGAAAATATCATTTCCGTAATTCTAACTGACAGGGGCGGACCTACCCCTGGTCTTGGGGGGGCTACCACCCCCCAAAGTTTTTAAAAATTATATGTAGTGTATAAATATATATAATTTTTTGTATATAATTAAAATTTTTATATCAATTTATCAAAAAATAAAAAATTTCCCCCCCCCCCAATTCTTAGACCTCTAAAAATTTTATTAAAATTATTTTTTCAAATTTTAATACTTACTTAATCTCTCTCACACTTTAGCTTGATGTGCTGATACAATTAAATTTTTAAGATATATTTAGATTATCTAAACTATGTAAATGACTAGAAATATGAATTTTTTACATATCATTTACTAATTTATATTGAGAAAAAATTGTCAATAATTTTACTTTAGAAATGATAATAGATGAATTTTATTTTTTAAAAGATCATTGTCGAGCTTAATTTGTAGGAGAAATCTTAAGGTCTTTTTTTTTTTTGTAATGGGTTCTAACAAATTGCAAAAATTAAAAAAAAAAAAGATTTATAAGCATGTATTTTTATATATAATTTTATAACATATAATTATTATTTTTATATATAATCACGCATAACTAAAAAATTTATATTCACATATACTATATATTTTGTCAACCGCCTCCTCAAATGTCAAATCCTAGTTCCGCCCCTACTAACTGATAAGGGCATTAGTAGTGAAATCAATTGAGTTAAATTTTTTTCAGATTTTAGTTAAGTTGCCTAAAAATTGACGACAATTAACCTTTTTTTTTAAATAGTAAATTATCAAATTTGATTATTTACTATTTAAAAGTTAATCAAAAAATATTTTTATGTTATTTTTTATATTTTTTTATCATATTTGATCAAATATGATTTCTGATTGAAATCATATTTGATAAAGATCCCATGATTGAAATCAATCGATGGCGTTTGCCAAAGATTGGTATTGATTCTCTTTATGATAAAACCTGGAGAGAAAAGGTTCATCTTACTGAATTCAATATGAAAACAGTAGAAAGAACCTTTGCTATTTCAAAAACCCAGGAAAAATGCCGTTTGTTTCAACGTGATGTTATAACAGACATGAAGAAAAAAGATTTTTCTTTTATTCACATTGCATCTGTCCAGGTTGCCATCAAACCTTTAATTAGGAAAGGTGTCAATGCCTCTGTGCTCCTGTGCTTGCGCGATGCAAGATTCAGGAATTTTGATGACAGTCAGCTTAGGATTGTGCAAACATCCCTTGCAGAAGGTCCTGTTCATTTTGATTGTTACCCTGATTTAACTATTGATTTAAATGATAAAAATATTCTTGATGTTTTAACCTTGAATATTTTGACTTCTGGGATTGACATGACCGATGGCAGTAAGCCTCTGGCATTAATTTATCGCATTTATTATAGACTAATGAAGACTAGCCTTAATCCTAAGGCTAAACTACATTCGTCTAGAGACCAGACCCTTCTGATACAGAGCTCATTTCCAGATGAGTGGGTTCTTCCTCAAGAATTACCCCCGAGACAAGTCATGCCTCGTAATAAAGATGTTGACTTAATTCAACAATATCTTGATGGTACTGTAAAGATTTCTTTTGACCGACCCTCCACGACCAAAGAAAGACGATACTCTTTCACTGGTCCCCTATCTCCTATGTTGCCCAGATGACTAACACAAGAGGGGGGTGAATTGGGTTATATTAAAAAATTAATACTTATAAACTAAATATACAATATAAAATATAACCAAAATATAAAGCAGTAGGAAATATAAAGAGTAGGGTAAGAGAAAGCAAACTCAGTATTTTTACGAGGTTCAGCCCCACTGCCTACGTTCTCGCCTCAAGCTACCCCTTGAGGATTCCCAAATCCACTATTCAATCTCCTTTAGGTGGAGATAGAAACCTATTACACCTTTGAGCAGCACCGCTCCAAAGATTCCGTGTAGAACACCCTCTACACTTCCAATCACCTCACACTTGGTGATTCAACTATTTCCTGTGTAGAACACCTTCTACACACACAAGGGTTATACACACCCTCTTACTTCCAATCACCTCACACTTGGTGATTTAACTATTCCCCGTGTAGAACACCTTCTACACACACAAGGGTTATACACACCCTCTTACTGATACAAGAATTGATAGTGGGTAGGCTATCATAAAACACTCCTCAATGAGTGAAATAAGAACAATACAGCACAAACTATATCTCTCTCAACAAGAACAAGAATTAAGGCTCAAAACTTTAGAAAAGAGAGAATGAGAGCTTTGAAAGAATGATGCAAAATTTAGCAATAGATGTGTAAGCTCTTGTTGTGATTTTTGCAAAACTCAAGTGAGCTATTTATAGGTAAATGAGTCTTCAATTTCAAATTTGAAAAGATTCCCATGTCAAATAAGAGCACTATTCACTTTTCAAAAAATTCAAATAAAAACATTTCCCTTTTGCATTTGTCAAAGACAACTCCATTCATTTTTCAAAGAAATCAAACCTAATCTTTTGCTTTTCATACAAGACAAAATGAGCATGATTTATTTTTCAAACCAAATCATCTTCTTTTTGCATATGTCAAAAAAACACACAACCACCCTTTAAGATTTTTAAACAAATCATCTGTCTTTTATATTTGTCAAAAAAATACACAACCACCCTTTAAGATTCTCAAACAAAATCATCTACCTTTTGCATTAGTCAAAAAAACACACCACCTCCCTTCAAAACTTTCAAACAAAATATGCACATGTCAAATATGATAATCAATCATCTTATAAAATCAAGTTTTTATAAAAAAATATAATTTTCGAAATTATTTTGTTTGATGGTGTTATGCACATGTGAAAAACATAATTTTCAAAACTAAGACATTTAAAAATGTCTTGCATATGTGGAAAAAGTAATTTGATGTTTTATGAGAAAAAAGAGTAATTTGGAGCCTTAATCCAATTTCTAATTTTATCAAGAGATGTACAAAAATAATCTATGAGCTTTATTTGTAGACTTGATATCTTTCTTGCTCATGCTTGATTTCTTGATGTGTTTAGCTCCCTTCATGCATAGACAACTTGAGCTTGAGTTTTCAATATTATTTGTTATCATCAAAATTTATACGTAAATACGAGACTTGAAACCTTGGGTTCAACATCCTACTTCTTCGGACCCGAGAATCAGTAGAGATAAAAATCTCGAAACATTCTTAGAAGATTCTGTCAAAATGGCAGAACCTAAACGTCCAATTATTATCCAAGAAATTCCCAAGGGAAATTCTTCTGAGTCCAAGTTGAAGGGAGTCTCTTCGGAGTCTCAAGTAACTTCAGCTTTTTACACAACCAAAGATGATTTTCCGTCATCTAAGGGAAAAGCTAAAAAGGAAGAAACTGAAGAAGACTCTTCTGAGTCTCCTACAGCTTCAGATTTGGTTATGAACACAAATGTTTTGCACCCACAATTAATGATGATGTGCAAATCCTTTGAGATTAATATGATTTCACTGGTTGATGAATTTAAAAGCATAAAAAACCGACCTAAGCGTATAGCTTATGCTCGCGATTTTAGTCAAGCCCAAAAACAAAGGGTAAGACGAAAATGGAAAGAATTGATGAGTGCCCAGCAAAGGCGTATTCTTTTCTTTGATTTTCTTGAAAATCATTATGATTTTAAGCATTGTGATTTTAAGAATAAATTTTTAAATATTTTAAAAACTACATTTGTTAAAGAAGATAAAACAGTTGTAACGGAAAGCCATCCTCCACTTGAGACCACTTTGATCTCAATACATGGAGCCGAAGTTGAAGCTTCTCCTTTCAAAATCCCAACTGTTAAAGATTCAAATTTTCCTTTATCTTCTGAAACAAAGAAGATTATTGAGCAAAACAATTTTTCAAACTCTGCTCTCCACATTATAGGTCAACAATTAGACCGTATTGAGGAGAATATTGAAAAACCTGTTTTTAAATCTGATTCTGGAAGACGTACTGCTAGTCTTCCAAAACCTAAAATTAAGTTGATTGAAAAACTTTTGATTATTCTACCCGAGAACAGACAGAAAATAGATTTTGTCAGTACTCTAGATAGAATTGATCAAATGCTAGCAGAAATAAAGCTAGAAAAACAAAGGTCAAAACCTTCTACAAGTGTCCTTGACAGGAGTAGAAAGGATTTTAATCCAGATTATATTTCTATTCTTTCTACAGATGAATCCTCTGAGGATGATTCTGTCATCAATTCTGTTTTAAAACAGTTTTCATCGGAGCCAGCTGAGATAGCCAGACTCACTTCTATGAAACCTTCAGGTTTTACGAAGAACTGGTTTTCAAAGCCAACTCCACCTGATTTAGCGATCGAAGAACGTATGTTTAGAGATCAGTTTTCGGCTAGTGCTGACAGGATATATGAATGGAATATTGATTGACTCTCTGAACAAGAAGTCCTAAATACTCTACAAAAGATGTCCATGATCGCCGATGCCTATGTTCAGAAAAACATCTTACAACCTGATGTTGTTTTAATGTTAGTTTCTGGTTTTACGGGTATGCTTCGATCATGGTGGGATAAACACCTTACTGATGAAGCTAAACAAAGGATTCAATTTGCTGTCAAGCAAAATGATGATGGTACCCCTGTTTTTGATAACACCATAGGACGAGGTGTTTCTGATGATGTTAATACTTTGATTTATACGATTATAAAACATTTTATTGGTACGCCTTCAAATGTGACTAATCGTTTTTCTGATTATTTGAATAATCTGAGATGTCCTAACATGTCAGATTACAATTGGTATGAAACCGTGTTTATTTCTCGAGTTTTAATGCGTGATGATTCTGATAAGCCTTACTGGAAAGAAAGATTCATTGATAGTCTCCCTCGCTTGTTTGCCATTAAGGTAAAGGAGGCACTACTTGATAGTACCGGTAGAATAGATTACGATAGTTACACCTATGGTGATATTACTAGCGTAATTTAAAAACTCGGTATTAGTATGTACAATGATCAAAAGCTCATCTCTCAGCAGATGAAAGATAGAAAGAGAGCCAAATATGAAATGGGAAATTTCTGTCAACAATTTGGCCTTCCTCCTATTGCTCCATCCAAAGAGAGAAAGAAAAAACATTTGAAAAGGTTTTCCCAAAAACCTCACGGCGATTATTTTCAAAAGAAAAGAAAAACCCGTGCTGATTTCTTTAGAAAACCTTCTGATCATAAAAGATTTCCTCATAAAAAATCTTTTCCAAAGAAAAACTTTGATAAAAATCAAAGATGTTTTAAATGTGGAAAGAGAGGACATTATGCAAATAATTGTCCAAACCCTCAAAAATCCACCAAATTGAAGAATAAGCTTAATGCTTTAAATATTGGTGAAGATGAGCAACAGGATTTGTTTCAATTACTTGATGACAATTCTGGTTCTTCATCCTCAGAACGTGATGAATACAGTTCTAGTGATAGTAAATCTCATTCAGAATCGGATTCATCAGTTCAACCAATGGTTAAGCTTGGCTGCAATTGCAGTAGTTCTTGTTGTAAAACTTCTGGAGTTAAAATAATTAATGTTTTAACTAAAGAGGAGGAACATCAGAACCTTCTTCTTGATTTAATTTCTCGGCTTGAGAATACTGAGCTAAAAGAAATGTATCTCGCCCAGCTCAGGAAGACTATGGCTCGTAGAGAGTCGTCATCTTCTCAAGAGAAATTTAGTTTTCAAGAAACATTAAAAAGATTCGATAAGAAACCGAAGAATGTTTCTACCTCTGATTTACAGCATGAAATCGGAATTATCAAGCAAGAGATTGTTGAACTCAAATCTGAGGTTAATAATCTTAAACTTGAAAATTCAAGTTTAGAATAACATTTTATTACTCTTAAAATTGAACATGCTCTTGATCAAGATCCTTCCGATAATGAAGAAACAAATGTTTCTGACCATGATGAGCCCTCAGACAGTCCTAAGGCTGTTTGCTTAATAAGACAATCCATGCCTACTAAATGGTATGCAGAAGTCAAAATTATTGTTTGTAGAGAATTTGAGTTCTCTGTGATTGCTTTGATTGATTCTGGATCGGATCTAAATTGTATCCGTGAAGGCCTGGTTCCAACCAAGTATTTTGAAAAGTCTATTGAAAGACTATCAGCGGCTAATGGTTCAAAGATGAAAATCAACTATGAGCTAAATGACGCCCATGTCTGTCAAGACAATGTGTGTTTTCGTATCCCGTCCGTCCTAGTCAAAAACATGACTTGGGATGTCATTTTAGGGATGCCTTTTATCAATTCTATTTGCCCTTTCTTGACTGAAAAAGATGGGATCACCACTGACCCCTTCGGACAGAAAGTCAAATTTAATTTTATTTCCAAACTTGAAGCTGATACTTCAAGAGGGAAAATTTCTTTGATCGTTGCTGAGGAACACCATCTACTCTCTCTTCAACAAGAAGTAAGAATTAGAAAAATTTCTGAGCATTTGACTGAGCCATTAATGCATTCAAAGATTGAGGATTTTCACAAAAAACTCGTTTTTGAAATTTGTTCCGATCTCCCCAATGCCTTTTGGAATCGGAAAAAACATGAGGTTTCTCTGCCTTATATTAAAGACTTTTCAGAGAAAAATATTCCCACTAAAGCTCGGCCCATTCAAATGAATGCTGAAACTTTAGAATTCTGTAAAAATGAAATTTCTGATCTTCTTCAGAAAGGATTAATCAGGCATAGTAAGTCACCCTGGTCGTGTGCTGCTTTCTATGTCCAGAAAAATTCTGAGTTAGAACGAGGATCACCCCGCCTTGTCATAAATTACAAACCCCTGAACAAAGTGTTAGAATGGATAAGATATCCCATCCCTAACAAAAATGACTTAATTCAGAGATTGAGTCAGGCCGTAGTCTTTAGTAAGTTTGACCTTAAGTCTGGATTTTGGCAAATCCAAATTAGGGAGTCGGACCGTTATAAGACTGCATTTTGTACTCCTTTTGGTCATTACGAGTGGAACGTGATGCCATTCGGTCTAAAAAATGCCCCTTCTGAGTTTCAAAACATTATGAACGATATTTTCAATAGTTTTTCTCATTTCACTATTATTTATATCGATGATATTTTAATTTTCTCTAAATCCATTAATGATCACTGGAAACATTTGTTGGCATTCCTTGATATCGCCAAAAGAAATGGACTAGTGGTTTCTGCGAAGAAAATTAAACTTTTCCAAACCAAGATTAGATTCCTTGGTTTTGATATTTGTGCCAGTAAGATCAGACCAATCCAAAGGTCAATCGATTTTGCTGAAAAATTTCTTGATGTCATTATAGATAAAACTCAGTTCCAGAGATTCCTTGGTTCGCTGAATTATATCGCTAATTTTTATAAAGATCTGAGAAAACGGTGTCTTCCTCTCTTCCAGAGACTTCGTACCAACCCTTCTCCATGGACTGAGATCCATACAAATCTTATTAGGGAAATTAAGACATATGTCAAAACTCTCCCATGTCTTGGAATCCCTAATTCTGAATATTTTAAAATTGTTGAAACAGATGCCTCTGACATTGGTTATGGCGGCATTCTGAAACAATGTGTTTCACCAGGTTCTTCCGAACAAATCGTTCGCTTCCATTCCGGGACCTGGAATCATGCACAATCAAATTATAGTACTATTAAAAAAGAAATTTTATCTATAGTACTATGCATTTCTAAATTCCAATCTGATTTATTAAATCAAAAATTTCTTTTGAGAATTGATTGCAAAAGTGCTAAGTATGTTTTAGAAAAAGATATTGAAAACATTGCATCTAAACAAATTTTTGCACGATGGCAAGCTATTTTAAGCATTTTTTATTTTGATATTGAGTATATAAAAGGATCAGATAACTCCATCCCTGATTTTCTTACCCGTGAATTTCTGCAGAGAAAAAATGAGTAAGAAAAAGAAACCAGAGAAGACTGAGAGCTCCCAGAAACCTCCACTTCTCCCAGCACCTCCTGCCTCTCTGTTGATGCCAACTTCCCCACTGGAAGTTGCAAATAGATACACAGTTCTGGGAACTATGCCCAGGCCTGTAACCCCAAGTTCGTTTGCTATGGCCGTAACCATGCCACATGATCCCTTGTCCAACCCTTTGGGTAGAACAAGGTCTAGATTTCCTGCTCCTAACAGAGCAGAAAGTTTTCAAAAATCACATTTTCAAAGTCTGTTCTACATTGAGAATATTGTAGAAACAGATCCTTTCCAAATCGCTTTTCATTATTTTTCGCCAGGATGGCACTGGGTTCCTCGTAATCCAGAAAAAGATTTGAAATTTTTTCTTTCTATTCTCTCCCATACGGGATCGATCTACTTGAAACCACTTTATGATAAAGTGGATCCTTCAAAGATCTTTTCCCATTCTTGTTTTATTGTCAGAATTTTAACACCTGATCAATGGGGACAGAATCCGAATACTCTTAAAAGTATTCCAGATACCCAGATTAGATATAATTATCATGATTATATCGACGCCTGGCTCCATTTTCCTTTCTATCAGACACCAAGTATGTCTCATTCTTGGTTCTTTAATTTTGATAAAAAAATTCGTTCCAAAGATCCCTCTTTGGTTCATCCAATGGTGGCAATCTTTTGGCCCCATTCCAGATATCTATCCGCCAGGTCTCCAGCCTGTCCTTGATCATATTAAATCGGTAACCCCAAAAATGGACCCCCCTCATTCTAAATTCCCATTTTTAATCCATTTTTGTGCTCATTACAAATTACCATGGATCCTTAATTGGACCTATGAGAAAACTGCAGACATTCTTATCCGCAGGTTTTATGTTAAATACTGGGATAAAACCCAGATCCCTGATAATTTCTTGACTAAAGTTTTAAAGGATTTTCCTGTCTCGGCACCAAATCTGAAAGACCGGGAGGAGTTTCCATCACCTAAGTCAAAAAATCAGATCGAGTTTCCTTTTCCGCTCCTTGAACCTAAGGATACTCCAAGTTCATCTTCCAAACAGAAGAAAAAGACTTCACCAGAAAAGAAGCCTTCTTCTTCTCCAAAGAAGAAAGATTCAGATACAGAAAGTTCAGCCTCTTCGAAAAAAGACTACAAAAAGAAGCAGAATAAAGAGATGCTTGAGATACTCAAGAAACAGATCGAAGGACAACACAATAGCATGATGCTACTGAAGCAGTCCATTGATGAAGAAGCCAGCAGTGAATCAGAACAATCAGAACATGACTCTGATGACCTGTACAAATACTTTGGACACGACAAAGAATACTCTTCGCCTGATCTCGGAGAGCCATAATTGCCAGTCCACTAAAATCAAGATCGGTCAGCAGATGAAGACAAGATGTCCCCACTGCCAACACCCTTTGAGCCAGTTAGCACTAGAAGACAAAACATCTTTCGGTGCAGACAACATCATTGCCTGACAGCCCAGCTTTCGGCGCAGTCAGCTTTACTTTTTCAAAAGTAATCACGTGATGTGATTACTGTTTGCTTTCGGCTACTTTCGGCCGCTTTTCCTTTTGTCTCCCGTGAACAACTCCGGGTTTCCTTTGTAATGCCTCTCTATCTATATAAGGAGAGTTCAGTTTTAGTTTGAGGCAGAGTTCATTCCACCCCTTTCTTACGATAAGAAAACTTGTAAGGAATCCTCTCTGCAAGCCATAATCTTGTAATTTTGTGAATCTTGTGATTATAATGAAGAATATTTTTATTTTAAATCTATCTTCATTATTTATGCATTGCATACATATGGTCGGCTCTGCCGCCTATTGAACGGAATCAGGGCCGTCCCCTGGTACAGCGATCGGACTTCCCTAATAGTGCCCCTGTCGGAACGCTGTTTCTCCATTCATTTGAATTTTCGTCTTTTATTTTGCATGCATTGGTCGGCTGAGCCGCCTCTTAACTGCTACATATTTTAACATATTTATTTTCTTCCTTCCGCTCCTTGATGGTATCAGAGCAAGATGTTTCTGATTGAAATCAATCAGAAATCAATCTTCCTTCATATTTAATCAAATATGATTAAAAAAATTTTAATATGTGTGTAAAATTATATTTTTTATTAAATTTTAATAATTTATTTTAATGAGATTGATGGAATTATGTGACTCTTCAAAATTCTCTCGCCAACCGTCTCAACTGAAACCGCAACTAACTACCGATATTTCCCTTATTAGGAGAATCCTAGTTGGCACACCCTATCCACGCGCTTAGATAACCTCTCTCTCGAGCCTGCGAATATCTCACTGTAATGAGTGCGTAAACTGTGCGCTCTCTCTCTCTCTAAAATCTATTTTCTCTCTCTATAATGTCTTCAAGCCTTGGAAAACTTTCTGATCTTGTGGCGAAAGAAGAGCCAGAGGAATCTTTGTCTCCGGAGCCCGTGCGCGGTGTTGCCCTCACCATCGAAGACCTTACCAATGCACAATTTCCTTTGCCTGAACGTTCGAATACCGCGTCAAAGAAATTGAAGGCAGATTCCAGCGGGCCAAAAAACGAAGAATCGAAACCAGAGTCTCCGGCCGGATCAGATCACGAGCTCTCGGACGCAGAAGCTCAGGTCGTGGAGTTTCTTCACACTATGCGATGGAATACCGGTTCAATCCTTGAGACTCTGTTACTGTCAGAAACTGCCCTTGCTAGACAGGAACCAGCACCGTCTGAGAAGGAAAACCCAAGTCCGGCTATTTCAATGTTGGAAAATGAGAATATGTTCGTTTGCGAGCGCGCGGCCAACATTTTGTGGGCAGTCCGGGAACCGAACCGTGCTGGCCGGCATATTATGATGGAAGAGGCCGTTAGGGAGGCTAACGACTCCGGGTCCAATGAGAAAACACGTGATTCTAAGGAGGAAGAAGAAGCTGATCCAGATCCCAACGGGTCCAACGAGAAAAAATTCGATTCTTCGGAAATGGATCTGTTTGAACAGTAATCAGTTACAAATAATCACCATCTTTCTTGGATTTTCACGAGGTACAGAGTGTGCTTTTCTCGAGGATTTTGAAGCATTATCTCTGGTTTATGCATGTAATCTTGAGCCATGCAGAAGTTTCGATTGCAATAACAGAAAATTTTTTCGAGACCTAATTTTTTTTTTAAGGTCGAGAATTGTTATTAAAGTCACAAAGATTAATTCAACTAATTCGCTAAATAATTTATTATATAATAGTTTTTTCTATAATATCTTAAAATATCAATTTATTTGTAAATTTATTTTTATATAATTTATTTATGAGTAAATTATTATGTCTGATATACAATATTAAGGCATGATAATTTATAAATTTAATCTTATATAATATTTATTGTGAAATAACGATTTTATCTTTCTTAAAACAATGATTTAGTTCAGTAAGAAAAAAACTAAAAAAAAAAATTAAAAATTCAAGTGTGATGTGTAAATATATATCTTTATTTTCTCTTCATAATTGTGGAAGCTGTTATAGTTTTTGCTTTCTTGAATAAAACTCACAATAATAATGCTTAACTCTGTGCACTGTGGGTGATGCAGCAGCCTAAAACTTCTTAACTCTGTTGTAGATCCCCGATTATTAATCTGATAGATACTTATTTTCTAATTTCCAATTAAGTAAATAAAAATGCATTAAGTTGTGGTTCAGTACCTAGTGTGAATTGAATCAATTGGTTGTTCTGGTTTTGGGATCAACTTGACTTCTTTCTGCATTTTATGGAAATAACAATTCTCAAAATACCATGCTCTGTCTTAGCTAAATCTTCCAAGTGAAAATTATCGAAAATATTAATGGGTATACACGACAGTTTTTACAACGAATATTTTTATAAAATAATTTATTAAATAACATGATTTTATAAAAATACATTCAATTTAAAATAAAATTGTGTAAAAATTATAAAAATGGTTATATAATTACTCTTTATTTATCTCAAACAAGCTTGCTAATCGTTATTATATATAATTATGCTTTTACATGATTAGTACAATGTCATGTGCATGGTGTGTGATGTAAAAGTGTTTAAATACTAGTGCTACTCTTTTCTTCACTAAATGTTCAACCTCGATCGAGATCAAAATTTTTACATATATAATTTCAATTTTTCAAATGTGTCCTACTTAGACCAAGAATAAAATAAAATTAAGATGCTGAATAAATAATAAATGATAAAATAGTTTTTCAATATTACTCTATTACCACATTCGAGGATGATGATCTACGGCACTTCTCAAAAGATATTTTTCCTTAAAATTTAAACCCCAAAGTATCTAAATATTTATAATTGAAAATAGTGAAGACATTACAAAATTAATGAGTTGGGAATCAGGATATATCATTCTTGGTCTCTGGAGGCGACACCTGTGAACCTTACTTCCACACCGGGGATCCTAAGCATAAATATGCTCCATCCGAATTGATGGGAGTTATCGGCCGATGAAGTCGCTATTGTGGAGCTTTTGACCAACCTCTGGTTCATGCATGCCTGAGAACTCCTCATATTAGGAAAATGAATTCTGAAATCTCGTATTTCTGATTATACTGTTGCAATTGAGAGAAATGAGGGCATGTTTATGAGGGGAAGGAAAGTCAACAGCCAAAACTCATTTATTAACTAGGGGCCAAAAGGGAACCAAAGCACATGAGGATAGGAAATGTAAGATTGACAGATGATGGGACAACCGTAAGAGTATAAGGCACTGTGCAGGTAGGAGGAGATGAATAAAAAGCAAACAACAGGAAACATGAAGGAAAGTAGATTGACACACGCAATTAAAGTGTAGTATAAAATGGCATTAGACAGATGAAAGAAAGGATGGACTCTCTCAACAACCCAGCCTCCCCTTCAGCCTTCTTCGACTTCTTAGAGGAACTCAAGAGCTCCAACCAGCGTATTTCTTCTATAGATACGTGTATATTTTTTCCTGTACAGAACTCCATGAAAGACTGTAAAAATATTTATTATAGTGGATTCTACTTCTCCAAACTCCCGTAGACGTAATCCTTATACCAAACCACGTAAATATCGCGTCCATCTCTATTTATTTATCTGTTATCTACGTACATGCAACCATATCAGAGTCTCGTTGGGGATTCCAAACGATACCAAACGAAACTCAACTCACACCAGTGGGTTGGGAATGACTCTTTCTTCTGCTCCGGCCTGTTGACCATTTTTTATGGCTTCAACAATGTTCTTACCTGAGACTCTGTGGAATAAGTAGGTACACTGATTAATCAGTAATGCAGTACTTTTCTAATCTGTTTCCCCTCCTATTGATCCCACATATTTTGGAATATATATATATATATATCAATGATCCTGAAATTATGAATTTGGCAGCTTTCCAAGGCAGTGCTCAATTTGTTATGTGCAATTCATATGTTCTAAGTTAATTGATTTGCATGTATCCCTAGATACGAGCCCTAGATTCTATATGGAGCAAAAAATGGTTTTAGCTCAAAGAGGGATTGCGAGAGAACGATGGTTAAAGAGATTATGAATATAATTATTCAATGAAATGATAAAATAATTGAAAATGATTTGTTATGTTTTACTTGTTCGTTAATCATTTAACTATGCTGGAAAACTCATAAAATCCAAGGGATTTTGCTGGCCAAAGTACTGTTATGAATTTTTGATCAAAATTGAGGCTAGTCGTCATAGGTTTTGGGTGCAAGAAATGGCTGGATTTTTTTTTTATCTAGGTGGATAAAGAGGCAAAAAAAAAACACATATTTTTGCCTAAATCTTGACCATGTCGATGGCCTGAATCTCGATGATTTCAGTGGCTTGGCCTCTGATGCAACCCACTGCTGCCTTATGCTCCATCTCACTCCCATACTCCAACTTGGGTGCCATTTCTTGCATTAGACGGAACTTCACCATATCCGAGCTATCAACTACGCCATGGTCATTCTCTTCATCCTTTACCTCAACCTGTAATGACAATCCATCTCCACGATAGTCTTTTCTGTGGTTTTTGAGTTGCACGCAAGTTTTCTGTTGAAGGAGATAGAGAGAGAGAGAGAGAGAGAGAGAGGGCTTCGGTGGCCTAGAGCGAGAATTTGTTCCCCAGTATCCAGAGGCTTTCTTCGAAGGGAGATAGAGAGGGGATGAGGAAGAGGAAGAGAGAGAGAGAGAGAGAGAGAGAGAGAACTAAAATGGGTTATCGTCTGAAATGCAACGCTTGAAAAGCCACATGTGTTCTCTACGTGGCATTATCTTATTGGTATTTGCTATTTGGAGATAAATGGATAAGTTCGGTTTGAAGATTTTCTCTCTCTAAAAATTATATATATAGTATAGGGAAATGATATTTGCAACCAACAAGCACTGCACAATCTTTATCAAAAAAATTAATAAATATGGGATCCATTTGAAAAAAAAACTAACTTTTCAAAAGTAGATTCCTCTCTTTTTTAAAGAGATTACACAGCTCTTATGCACTCCATATGTAACATTACTCTATACGAAATCACAAGAATCTAGAGACCAAAACATCACGACCAACCAGCTTTGAGGAAGATAAAGTTTCTAATTAAGATGGTGGATAAGCATGGAGAAAAATCCTAGAGATCAGAGAATTAGGAGCAATGATAAATGATCACAAAGAAAAAGTAGTTTAAGAAACGAAAGAAGGAAAAAGAGAAAAAAAAAAGTAAATATTAAATTGATCATTAGCCTAATTTGATAGTAGCCTTTGAAGACATGTTCATCCAAGAAACCCTTCCTCGCCTGCTAATTGGGTTAATGGGCGGATCTTTCCCTCATTTTGTCTAAGAGCTGAACAAATTCAAAAAGGAGGGAAGTTGCGAGCAAATTTACGCGATTCTAGATATAGTTGTTCATTAATTCCTCATTTTACTGCATAATAACTTTAATGGTTGATAGAAAATATCGATTATATATATAATACAATGAGATAAAAATGAGATTTCTTTAAATTGATAGACGTGTCATATTGATACATTGGTAGATAGTGCTGCACACTAGCTAATACAATATTGATAGATGTGTCACATTAATACAATGAGGTCAACATGTTTGGTTACACATAATTCTTTCAAAATCTCACAATTTCTTTATAATCAAACCAAATAATATACTACTATCTGTATGCACACAAGACGTACAAAGTCTTACACCCACCATTTTTATTAAAAGAAAAAACAAAGTATAAAATCTATTCGTGATAAATTAAATGAAAAGGTCCCTCTACAAATGTCATGTTGGACTATATCGTCACTATAAATGATTTCACATAAAATCAAACCCATGGCATTGTTGCCGTTGTGAGTCGAAGACAGAAATTTCTAATGGGTATTTATACCACACTACAAGAAATAAGACTTTTTTCGACACCTAAAATTTGCTACAAATAAACATCCATGGCGGTCTTTGTGGCGTCAAACCTTCGTCGCAAAAGTTGGGATGCTACAATTCTTTAGCTTCCAATTGGATTAAGTTTCGGTTTTGCGAGATTTTTTGTGATGAATTTATGCCGCCACAAAAAGTCATATATTTGCCACAAATAATCTATTAACCCTACTTATGCATTGGGATAAGACTTTTTCTGATGAGTGTAATTCATTGCAAATAGGTAAAAGCATCTCAAATAACAGTCCAAATTGTTGAGGTAGGTTGCCTGGTTTGATTCCTATTATTATAATTTATCCCTTTGGGTGTGGTGGTGCAAAGCTCGCATGAAAGGAAAAAAAGGCTTAGTTTTGTATTTAGAGGATGCGATTAAGGTAGCAATTGCATGGGTGGGTTTACGTTTGAGGGGCTAGAAAAAAATCAAAAGCTAGTGATGATCAAGTCCTAGCTATTTTCTCTATCTCGAAAAAACCACTATAACTAAGCAAGTTTGTTTGGTGAAGTGGAATAAACTGAATAGGGAGTAATTTTAATTAAATGTTGATGGGAGTTCTTTGGAAACTCAAGGTTTTATGAATGGGGGTGGTATTATTCAAGATGATAAGAGATGTTTGAGGTTGGCTTTTGCTAAGGAATTGTCTCATGGTTCAAATAATGCAGCTGAATTACTAGCCATTTTCTATGGGTTGCAACATTGTAAAGAGTTGGATTTGCATAGAGTTGAGATTGAACTTAATTCTTTACTAGTGGTTAATAGCTGGAAAAAGGTTGGTGTGGAATATAGTATTTTGAAGATTACTGGGACAAAATTCGCAATACCTCTCCAGTTTGCAAGTCAAGGCCGTTTATAGAAAAGGTAATGTAGGAGCTGATTTTCTTATTCATCTAGCCTCTAGTCACTATTCTAGTACGTGGTTTAAGTTCAATGACATTCCGTGAAAGCTTAAATGTATTTTAAAGGTGGATAGGATAGGCTTACCATACTTTAGATCATAATTTCCTTAATAATTTGTGTGGAGCCTTTGTTATTTTGGTTTTGTTGCAAACAACGTTGGGATTGGTGTATTTGCTAGGGCGTTATGGTCTTTGTGTTTTTTGGGATCCTTTATTGTATTCCTTTAGGTGTTTTTTCTGAAATAAGGTTTTGGTTTAGAAGAATAATGCAAGTTTATTTTTTACGCTTGGGTTTGGATTTGGGTTTTTAGTGTGTTATTTTTAGCCCCTGAGTGTTTTGATATTACTATGGTATTCTTCTATCATAGGTAAGGGTTTAATTAATAAATTAGATATGTGTTCATGACTTTTTGTATAACATATATATGTAGGGGAAGACTATTTCTGGCGAGTTCAAGTTGCTGCAAATAATAGTTTACAAAAATAAAATAAAAATAAAAATGCTAGTGAACCAGTTTCACTTGTTTCGCTAGTATTTTGTTAAAATACATTATAATAAGCTCTTATGTGATAGTTAATCATTATTCTAAATAATGACTACCAAAACAACATCCAAAAAAAAAAAAATTTAAGTATCACATAAAAAGCTCAAAAGTTGTGACTAGCTAATATTTTTTTCCTAGTAATAAAACAAATTATGATGCAAAACTTGTGCACAACATGCAAAAATTACTAAAACTAGAAACAATATATAGTATTTAAACAACATGATTCTTTAACTTGCTTAAACTAAAATAAAAATTTCCTAAAAGCATTTATTTAATCTTTGCACAAATAAATGCAACACAAAAAACCTAAATAATCCAAACATTAGTCACTCATGCTCTAGAGTTTCAATCTTGTCTCTCCCACTGCAAATCATATCGAAGCAACCCTGATAAACAAAAAGAAAAAATGTAAATAACAAAGTAATAACTACATTAAATATCATAATATGCAAACAAGAAACAATATTCAACTTTCACTAGCCCATGAAGAATTAGAGTTATTGTACTTAGGGGTGTAAATGGTCCGGTCCGGTCCGGTTCGGTCCGGGAAATTTGTGGACCGATTTCATTCGGTCCAAGAATTCTCTCACCCTGGATCGGACCGAACAGGAGTTCGGTCCATACCGGTCCGGTCCAATTTGGTCCAGGGGCGGTCTGGTCCGGTCCAGGGGTGCCCCATATGATTTAATGGGTTAAATTTAATATATAATTTTACAATAATCAAATATTTTTTTGGTCCAAATTTAATTACTATAAATTATAATATGTTAATATTATAAAAGTATATATTATATATTAATATGTTAGTATATATTATATATTAAGTATGTTAGTAAATTATAACTAATAGTCTAATAACACTTTCACATTAGTATATGTTAATAAACTATAACTAATAAGTAATAACATTATTACAATTTACATTAGTATATTATATATTTATATGTTAGTAAATAGTGATAAATTATTAATAATATATTAAATAATAATAATACACTTATTATTTATATATTAATATATAAGAGTATATATTATCTATTAATATATTAGTTAATATTAAATATTAAGTATATTAGTAAACTATAACTAATAATCTAATAGTCTAATAATATTATTACATTAGTATATGTTAATAAACTATAACTAATAAGTAATAACATTATTACAATTTACATTAGTATATTATATATTTATATGTTAGTAAATAGTAATAAATTAGTAATAATATATTAAATAATAATAATACACTTATTATTTATATGTTAATATTATAAGAGTATATATTATATATTAATATATATTATTATTAATATTTATATTTATATATTATTATTTATATATACATATATTTTAAAAAAAAATTTAAAAAAAAAATAGGAATTCGGTCCGATCCGGTCCGGTCCAGGGGGATGAACTCCCTGGACCGGGACCGGACCGGAATTTTCCAGTCCATATATTTTTTAGACCGGACCGGACCGAACTCCAACCGGTCCGGTCCGGTCCCGGTCCGGGACAACCGGTCCGGTCCGGTCCGTCGGTCCGGTTCGGTCTTTTTACACCCCTAATTGTACTAATTTGCACATCAGAACCAAAATTGGAGTTATTGTACATACTAATTTGGAGCTTTAATGTAGAATAAAATTAGTGATAATAAACAATGTAAAAGGAACCAGAACATAAATAAGCATTATTTGTAAATGTAAAGACATACACAAAAGCATTATGTTCAAGAAGCACAACATAACAAATACGTACACGCCTCTCCTCTTGTTCCAGTTGAGTTTGAAGGTCACGATGGGTATAGAAGAAAAGTTAAGATGCGAAAAATCAGTATGGAATTAATGTCATAAATCTTGAGATAAGGATGAAGATTAGAATTATCTCTTGACAAGAACCTGAAGCGCTTTAAATATGTTCTGCATTTTTTTCCCAGTTAATCCATTCATCCTGCATATCTTAACTTCAAAGTCTAAAATCATAAGTCCTTTATCAGTCTAATATGGAAAGAAAAACCAAGCAAGCTCTTGATAGGACAACTAACACCGGCTTGCTCGTCCCAATGAAAGTACGTATTGAAACAAGAAAAGAAAACATTCTTCCTACTATAACTAATCAAGGAAGTTAAACATTCTGGCCATCAACTTGCTGATTTTGATATGATGATTTTTATGAGTTTCTGCATTAGACTTGATAAGATAGTCCCTTGCTTGGCCATGAGGGACGAGCAGTCCTTCAATAATGCAACTCGCCCTCCTGGATGCGAGGACTTTTACTCATATCCAAGCAAAGTGCTCGTGTTGTTGTACACCCTTCATAAGGTGCACTTTTCTTGGGGGTATGAACACTTTCGTTGTGAGCATTAATGTTGCTTTTCAAGGGATAAAACTTTATTGCTTGCCTAGGTTTCAAGATTCGAGCAACTAGTTCATCTAGGGTCGGATACGTGCTTGATAGCTGATCTTCCACAGGATGATCTGTCGATCTATTTCATCAAAGAACAGATCTTGTGCTCAGGAGCTAAGCTCCCACTTGATCTAATTAATTTAATCCGAGGTTGGATCCTATGGAGATCGTGTCACTGCCGTGTTAGAACATAAGAAACCATAAATTCTTGTGGTCAGATGTTGCACGAGTACTCTAAGAATTATGAAAATGCTAAGTGAACCAAAGAAATATACTGCTTGTGCATTTTTGTTTTTTGGTATTAAAAAACAACAGAAATGCAACGATCAGTACATTTCGTCAGTGCATTTCTTCGGTCCCTATAGGACCCAATAATTAATACTACTTGATGAACCCAGAAAAAGTATTCTTTAAAAAATTATATTCATACAACTTTTCAACTATCTATACGCTTTCACAAACTCAAATGGAAAAATTATTTTTTTTAAAAAAAAAATCTATTCTTTCTATCGCGTTTGCTAAAAGTATTCCAAAAAATGGAATAATGCTATAATCCTAAGTATGCATATCTCATGCATTTCCTTCTAAAAAGTAAGATTTATTAAAAAATAATTTTTATGTAAATCTCAAATAAACTTGTTAAATCGTGTCAATAAATCGTGTTTATGTCCTGTCAAAACATGTACATCATATTATATACCTACAAGAAAATCACGTTTCTGCAGCTTTTTTTATTTTTGAAGCAAATGATTTAGACGCAAATTGTTTATAATAGCGGCAAAAACAGATTTCAGAGCTCAATTCCTGTGGAAATGTTTTTGTGGCGAAGTTTTAGCTATTTGCGGCGCTATTAAAGTGCCGCAAAAAAGCTTTTAAAAATTAAAACAACTTCCCATAACACTCTAATAGAGATCTCGGTCTTGTCCCGATCACCCGAAGGGTTCCTCCTTATAAGTTTGGTTCCCTCCAACGACCGAGTTGACTCGAATGCTTGGGAATGAGAATATAAGTGAGGGAAAGAGTTAAGTGAGGCTAAGATTGAGTGGGGTTAAGATGGAATGTGAGGTTAATGACTAGGTATGGTGCAAAAGTGATGCACGGCAATGGGGGGCTTTTGTGAGTTCGGCTAGGCTAGGTTGGTTTAGGTAAAATGAGGTTTGTTTAGGGTTTTGGGTGGCCGAATATGGCTTATGGGGGGCTAGGGTTTTCGGCACTTGTGTTTAGGGATAGGATTCTAGGGTTTTGATGGAGTTTTGGATAAGTCCTAAAATGTAGGGATATGGCTTATAGCCATTTGAAGTGGGCGACACCTAGGGTAGTTGTTGTGGCCGAATGTGCTAGGGTTTTGTGGAGGGATTTGATTGGTTCTCTTATTTACTTGATGACCAATCAAATGGAAGTGTGAGGTGGCAATTTAAGTGATGTGGCAAGTGGATTTCGGCTAGGATAAGGGTGGATGGCCGGTTGAGATTTTGTAGGGGTTTGGTGAGATTTGGATTTGAATTATTTTGAATTCAAATCCAATGAGTGGCCGGTCTTGTTATGGTTTGAGGGGCACGAAATTGATTTGTTTTGGATGAGGGATGAGGTGAATTTAAGTGAGAAATTATAGGAGAGGATGGGGTAAGTGGCCGGCTAGGGTAAAGGGTAGAATGGACAAGTGTTTAGGCTAGGGTTTCATGCCTTATGTCGTGTGGTGTGGGTAGGGTTTTGGGGGCTTGTTGCCGTGGCTGCTATGGGGCAAAAGGAACACCAATTTGATCAATTGAACAACCAAATGATGATTGAACAAAAGACAATTGATGAACAAGCCAACTCCTTCAAGACACCAAGAGAATTCGGCACACACACATGCATCCAAGTCTTCAACTTCCTTCAATCAATCACACACTCACTCTCACTCACATGAGCAATCCGAATCTCCCTATGGAGGAGGATTTCGAATTCCTCTATAGACACACATACAAATGCTCAAATCCACAAGTGGTGTGGATTTGGCCTCACAAACACAAAATCACTTAACAGTCAACAAATCACTCAAGAACACAAAACATGAAAATCACTCACACAACTCACTCCAAAACCGAAACACTCTTTATGAATTACCTCAAGATTTTTATAAATAAAAATGAAAAATACATAAAAGGATAGATGTGGATCACCGATTCACGAATTGCACGATGATCCTCTTCCAAAGGGATTCACGAATTGCACCCTAGGGAAGTCCAAGTGCTAAGCACCGAAATCCAAACCACAATGCTTGTGGCCGGTCTAACTCTTTTCCAAGAGAAAAATTCTAGTCTCAATTTATCCAAAGATGTGAAATGAAAGCCTAAAGGTCCTATTTATAGAGTCTACAAAGTGGAAACCCCCAAAAGGTCCCTTATTAAAACTAGCTAATTATCAAATTAACCAAAGCAATAAAATAATAAAATAACATAAAAATAAGAGTGATGGAGGCGCCATTTAGCATGTGTGGCCGTGGGGTCTAGTTGGCCCAAGGTGGGCTAATGTGATGCTTCATCCACGGTCAAGCTTGTCTTGTGCTGCCTCGCTGCATGGCGCCTAGTGGTGCCCGGGCATGGCTCTGTGCAGGGCCAACTGGTGGGGCTCATGGCTATGTGCCATGCATGGTCCTGGTGGTAGGCACAGGGTCAAGCCACGGCCCGCTGGTGCTGCCCAGTCAAGGTGCTCGAGTGGTGATCCTGCATGGCCCGGGCTGAGTACCGGGGTGGTGTGCATGCATGGCCCAAGCTGATGGTCTGGGCGCGGGTTGGTACCGCGCGCTGGATGGCATGCATGGTGTGCATGCCACTGGCCTGCTCTGCAAGGCGCGGGCTGGTGCGCGCACTGGATGGCATGCATGGTGTGCATGCCACTAGCCTGCTATGCAAGGCGCGGGCTAGTGCCGCGCGCTGGATGGCGTGCCTGTGAAGACATGCCATTAACCTCGCTAAGTAGGGCTGTGGGGCGCATATGCACGCGCACGCGTGTGCGTAGGTGAATGTGCTGTAGGGTGCGCCTAGGCACACGCCGGGCTGTGCGCACGCACTGTGCATGGCCAGTAGCCTCGCCGGGCCCTTGCTGCGTGTCAAGGCCTAAGCCAAGGCATGCTTGCAGGCTAGCCAGGGAACTGTCCTGGCCCTCTAAGGTCTGAGTCAGGGCTCGACCTTGGGCGAATTTCCTAGGGGTTCTGACACACTCGGCCCTTTCGATGTTCTGTTCAAATCCCTAATCGATCAGCATCCTCTCTCCCTCTCTCTCTCACGCGATAACAAACCCCCGTAGCAAACCTCTCTCTCGCTCTCGCTCTCTCACGCTATTGAGTATCGGCTGCCGCCCCTTCCACGCCGTGCTGTTGCCTCGCCTTCGCCGCCTCTCCTAGGAAGTGAGTCTCTCTCTCTCTCTCTCTCTCTCTCTCTCTCTCTCTTGCCTCTCTCTCCATTCCTCTGTCTCTCGAAATCGTAACCTAGGGTTGCTATGTGTCTCGAAATCGCGATCGCAACCTAGGGTTGCTTTGTCTCCCGAAATCGCAACCTAGGGTTGCTCTGTCTCTCGAAGTCAAGATCGCAACCTATGGTTGCTCTCTCCATCCCTTATTTTGATGCTTAAATTTGCATCTTCTGAAGAAGAAGAATTAGTTTATAGTCCTCTAGATGTTCTACCCTTATTTTTCTGGCATCATGATTTCTTAAGATTTATTATGTCTTTTTATTTCTTAAGATTTAATTTTTGCAATGAGTTTGAACTGTAGTTTATCTGTACATATAATTAGAAGCTGATGCAAAACCAAAGTTTAATTATCTTCTCGTGTTAATTTATATCTCAAGGGCTTCTCATAAGACTTGATTTGTGTAATGGCCTTGGGATGAGGATCAATTAGTTGGATTTTACACTGACATGGATTGTATCTTGGAGTTATCTTCTCAGGAGAAGGTAGTGAATGAAATCTCCCATCTTTTGGGAGTGAGAAGTTCTTGTGGAATATAAACTAAGATTTGACTTGGGCTTTACTTGCATTGTTACATATAGGATTAGAAGCAATCTTAGCCAGAAGTGTAGGACTTGGCTGTTGCACCTACAATTGAATGGCCTCATGATGATGTCAAGGGTTTAAGGAGGAAATTGTATCACTGTAGATTTGGTATGAGAGTGGTGATTAGTAGACGTCAAGGTTTTAAGTTCTTGCAGCTCCCTTTCCCCTGTATAAGATTATGTTCTCTCTCTACATTTATGGTCACTGTTTTGTTCCCACAAGTTTTATAATGTGGGTTTAGGTGTTAGAGGAACATCAAAGCATAAGCTATGTTTCTAACCTTTTTTTCCCTTGTGCTGTGCAAGATGGGTGCTGTTGCTTATCTTGCTAGCTTTTAATCGCGGGCAAATTTTCTGTCATCCCCTTTTGTTGCTATCATGTTGGGACATGATATTTTCTTAGAATATGATCTATATTGATGTTGCAACAACTAAAGATTAATTTGGTTACCTTGTGATTGAGTTTTCAGGTTAGTAAATTGGCGCTTGGAATATTGCAAAACAGAAGATGGTGAGAAAAACCCAGTATCCAAGAGACTTTTCTACTCTGCATGCCAGGTATATTATGCTTTGGCATTATTTGAATTGTAAACTTAAGTTTTTTAGACCTTTCATTATTGACAGGAAAGAATTTGGATAGAGAGGTGTTATAGTACTGTTTTGAGATTGATACTTCATCATCATCAATCTAGTATCTAATATTATTATGATTGGGAGTACTCCTACAGAATATTTTGTCTTTATCAGGACTACAAGGAATTATTCTCTATTAAATTGGTACATGATTTTCTTCAATAATGTTGTTTATTCATCATAAATAAAATATGCTTGTGCTATTGGTGCAAATTTTCTTTTTTATTTAATATTTATCTTAAGCATTTACTTCTTTTTAAATGTGGAAGTATTCTACATAATTCAGGACAACAATTTCTCAGAAGTATTGGGTTGTACCTGTCTAAGATTAATATATATATTTTTTTTGGGTGGTGGTGGTGGTGGTGGTGGTGGTGGTGGTGGTGGTGGGGGGGGGGGGGGTGGGGGGCGGGGGCGGGGGAGAAGTGCATTTAGAATAGATGTACTAGGTTTATATAGTTATAAATTTGCTTTCCTGTGATATCTTTTTTCTCTTCTTAATTTTCCTTTGCAGGGAGAACTATGGCTGTGATGTTGTTTGCTTCACTGCTAATGTTGGTCAGCTATTTTACAGAATTCCAGTGGGTTGCATATATGGTTGGTTGACTTCCAATTTGGAGAGCTCACCCAATAAAGAATTCATGTTATTTTATTTGAATGTTGGTGCAACTACCCCTGTAATTACGCAATATATAATTAAGGTATTAAAGTTGCCAACTCTAGGAATACTGGCTTGATGATGCTGCACATGGTAATATTGTGTATTCAACCTATTGAGATGTACATGTTTATATAATGGGAAGTTTATGATGCTTGGCTGCAAATATAATTATGTATCAAGTGTGGTTTAATGTGATAACTTATTATTGTTTAAGATGTTGTTTTGATAGTCATTATTTAGAATAATGATCACCTAACATGAGAGCTTATTATAATATATTTTAGCAAAATACTAGTGAAACCAGTGAATAAACTGGTTCACTAGTATTTATTTTTTGAATTTTGTAAAAGACTATTTGCGGCGAGTTAAAGACGCCGCAATTAGGCTTTTCTTGCATAGATTCTCTTAACTGTGCGGCCATTGTAATTCTTTAAGTTATTTGCGGCGAATTCCAGTCGCCGCGAAAGATCTTATCCCATTTGCGAGTAACAGGGTTAAGACTATGTTTGCGGCGAATATATTAACTTTGCGGCGGTATAAATTCACCGCAAACGTCTATCAACATCGGCGCTTCTTCAACTTTGAAGCTAAAGACTTTTAGCCTCTCAACTTATGCGGCGAAAATTTCGGTGCCATAAAAACGCCGCAAAAAGGGTATTTGTTGCGAATTTAAGGCTTTTTGCTGCGAATTGTGGTCGCCCTAAAAGGCCTTATTTCTTGTAATGATAGGTTAACCTTAACCCGACCTATTAAACTTATCGTGTCAAGATCTCAAATTCTAACACGACACATTAATATAATATGTCACGCCGTGTTAACCCGTTAAACACTATTAGTAAGTATTACTAAATAAATTTAAACTACAAAATATGATACGTTTTAACCTGTTTATGTAAATGTGTTGAATATGTCCGAAATTAATCCGTTTGATATAATTAAACTTAGCATAATTTTATATAAATATTCAAATCACAATATCTATAAAAAATTATAATACTAACTACAAGTCTAAATTATAATCTAAACAATAAAAATATTAAAATTAAAATTCTAATAATTTTACTTTTAAATGTAAATGTGTACTTATAATTTTAACTTTCTTAATGTGTCATAGTGGATCAAAATAGGTTGACTCGCTATCAACCTTTAAGCAATCGTGTCGTAACGAATCAATCTGTTTTGACCCGAAATCTATTAAAATTAAACCCTAACCAGTTATTATCGTATCGTGTTCGTGTTAAATTAACAGGTCATATAATATATTGCCACTCCTAATCTCAAATTTATCTATTTTTTTTTCAAAAATATGTGGACAAAATTTATACATTCTAAAATAGCAAATATCATTTTTCTTTTCAAGATCTCTCTTAACTGAAAGATATAATATAAGAAAGCGATTTATTAGTACTCAATCCTCATATATCACACTTAATTTTTATTTAATTTATTTTTCTTAATTAATTAAATTATTCTATTAATAATATGTACACCACATATTTAATAAGAGAAAAATAATTAAATGTAGTATATAGTGTGCGGATAATGTTCTATAACAAATTAACTGATTCTATTTAATTTCTTGATCCTTTCAATTTTGCAAAGTTCTCCCACTCTTACACTTCAACCAACTACGCAGATTTCCGATACTTTGAAATCCTATTTGGCACACCCTATCTACGCGCCTATTAATTCTCTCTCTCTCTTCTCTCTCTCTCTCTCTCTCTCTCTCTCTCTCTCTCTCTCTCTCTCTCTCTCTCTCTCTCTCTCTCATCCTACCTGCGATTCTATCTCTCTCTAAATTCTAATGTCTTCAGGTCTCCAAGAACTCCTTGACCTTTTGGCAGAACCAGAAGTGGAATATTTGCCTCCGGAGCTGGCGCCGTTGCATTGGACCGAGAACCCGACTGGTCTCCAAGCTTCTTCTGAAGGCCGTTCGATCAATTATCCCGTGTCGAAGAAGTTGAAGTTGGATTCCCCGCCAGAAAAACAAGAATCGAATAAAGAGTCCCTGGCCCGAGCGATGGAGCTCCGGGACGAAGAAGTTCTGTTCGTGAATTCTTTTCTCAATCCTCTATGGGATACCGATTATCCAGTCTTTGAAACTCACCCTGAAACTGCCCTTTCGTCAAGTAAAAACGAGTCAAGATCGTTTTCGGAGAAAGAAAGCCCAAGTTCGGCTGTGACAACGCCGGTAAATGCAAAAGTGTTACGTCCTCGAGGAAGCGAAAGTGATCGACAGTTTGTTGGAACTCCAAGAATCGAACGGTGCAGGCCGTTGTATGATGGAAGAGGTCGTTGGGGACACCTGACGACTACAGATCCAATGAGAAAGTACGCCATCTTTCAGAGAAGTAGAGGCTTCAGAGTTGAATGCGAAGGAGGCCGTGACAAATGCAGATCAGTGCGTGATGACAATCGGCGAGTTGGCACGAGCGTTAATGAGAGAAATGCATGCTCCGATAGACAAGATTATCAATATAAATGCCCGATGAGGCCTCATGAGGCTTTGAATTAACTTCAAATGATCAGGTATTTGAGTACTTTCTTCTGGAAGGCTACTTAATGATAACTCTGCAGCAGATTCATATGATTTTCAGTTTCATAATTTTCTCTCTTAGCCATGTTCATAGTACAAACTACGACGTAGTGGGTGATCATCTGTACTCTCATCGGAGTTCAACACGAACTAAGACGACCATTTTCTTTCGTGAATTTGATTGTTTTGACCATTTTGAGGTGAAAATTAACTAGAATACTTTACTATGGTACGTAGAATATTGCATGAGTTTTTTACATATATCATTTCTTAAATTATATCCAGCAGCTTCGCCAACATTATTACATGACTCTCTACGGTTTTGTTCCAAAAATTTAAAGGAAACAAGAATGTATAATTCTCATGAATTTGTGTATATATATATATATATATATATGATTCCTTAACTTATTTATAATTAGGAGGTTGATTTATCTTGTGGTTCATATGCAGGGGCGGACCCATGTATCACCTTGGGGGCTACCGCCCCCCCCAAACTTTTTTAAAAAAATTAACTTTAATATAAATATATATAATTTATATATATAATTAAAATTTTCTCTTAAATTTAAAAAATAAATAAATAAATTGCCCCCCCTCAAATTTTTACTAAAATTATTTCTCTATATCTTCATATATATCTATTTATATTTTAACTTTTACTTTCATTTAAATCCAAATTTTAACTCATGTAATCTTGCAGTTATTCTAACAGTTTAATTCTAGTAAAAAAATTGATTATAAATTTATATGATTGTAAAATTAATTGATTATACTCACTTATTTAATTTTACTCTAACTTGTATGATTGTGAGATATAATTTGTTAAAAATTTAATAGCGTTACATTATTACTTATTAGAAATTTCTCAAATTTATTCTTGATCTATAAATTTTTCTTAAATCATAGAAAAATATGAGCAAATACTTAAGTACAATTGATTTTTTTTTTAAAGACGTAGACAATTCGAAGACTAATATATGTTTAGAGAGCTCGATAACAACAAATCATAATACTTCTATCACTGATGACCATCATTCTAAAATTTACATGCATCGTACACTTTATCGATCGCCCCCAAAATATAAAATTCTGGTTTCGCCCCTGTTCATATGGATATCATTTTGGTAGGAAATTTAATTCCTGAAGTTTGGAAATTTAATTTAGTGTATCAAGAAATATATTGTTGACACTAGAAAAATAAAAGTGCATTTTTGACAAGTTTTTTATAATGAAAATGACTATTTGTAACAAGAATAAACTTACTTTGATAGAAAATTATATTTTTATAAAAATAATTGATAATAAATAAGCAATCTTTTTGTAATCAATAAATAAGCAATTTTTTTGACATATTTTTGGATTTCGTTTGTTGCTTTTCTGTATGACATGCAAATGTTTTGGCAGTCACCTTTGTATGGTTGAGATTCAAGCGTTCCTTCTTTTACTCTTTATTTAGCAGTACATGCACTTTCTACTATATATATATATATATATATATATATATATATTTCAACTCTTTCTAAAATAAAAATAAGTTTAATTTGTCCTAAAATTTTGAAAAATAGAAGGCCATGACGAATTGAAGTATCCATTAATATATATATATATATATATATATGACCACCAGAGATTGGCTGATTTCGTTCATTTGATGGTGGCGATCGCGATGATACTACAAGAAATATCACCTTTTGTGACCAATGAATAGCAAATAAAATGTTATTTGCAACTAATTTTAGTTATAAATAGTCATTTGGTTGAAATTAACTGACTACAAAATGAGATTTTTCTTATAATATGATCAGGTGTGTCTCCTTTTGAAACAATTCTAGATATGGTGGCTTGAGCTCGACCATTCCGAGGGTGCATGCATGGCAATATTTTAGTCAATAAGGATGAAAATGAGGTTGCATGGGAGTAGTGAAAATATTAGCTAATTAAATTGAATTTTACTATAATGTTGATCTAAATATTTAAGACATCGTTATTCAGCTACACTAATATATAGTTTATTGTTATTATTTTCCCTAGGCAACTATAGTTTTCATTTGCTGTTAATATTGTAGCAAAATCATTTGATTTTTATAATTAATATTTCATCCAACTTAACCTTAACTTTTCCTCTCTCCATTGAAGTAATTGAAGTATTAATTATTTTATCCAACTGAAGTACCATTTAAAGTATAAATAATAATAATAATAATAATAATATATAATTTGGTTAGAATGAAGGAAATTCACTATAAGAAAAATGGACATATATAATTAATTTGATATAACTAAAATAATTTTTTTTGTTAAAAATAACTTTTTATGACGTTATTTTCTACTTTTTGTGACAAAAATTGATGCTGCAAAAGACCTATTTTTTTTATAGTGAAATAACCGTTATGTTATTTATAAAAAGAACTATTAGAAAAGCGCACGTTAGAAATTATGAAAACTAACATAAGATATATTTTATTTGATTAAAGATTAAAATATGACTGGCAATATATAATATTTGACAAAAATAAATTAGATAAAAAGATTTATAAAAAAGAGAGAAATTAATAATACATTATTAATATATAGAGATTAGATAAATAATCTAATGTATAACGGATTTTGTTTGAGACAGATAAAAAACAGAACAAAAAAACAAAATACAAACGATAGGATATTAGAGAAATTTCAGTACTGCTGCTATATCATCTCAATTTGTCTCATTTGGTGTGCTCCTAGTATAAATCTTTTTTTTTTTTAATTTTTAATTTTAAATATGTTTAAATGTTTTTAAAAACTAAATAAAAAGTATTAATATATTAATAGACACTTCTTTAATTATTAAAAAAAATTAAATATATAAATAGTCAAAATAAAAAGACAATGAAATAACATAAAACATCATTCAAGAAATTTTGACTAATGAGATGGGCATGACGTTGCTAATGCTCTAGAGTGGGGTGGCCACATGATATGCCATGTCCTGAGGTGTTTATTAAGGAGTTGATCAATTTCTTAGTTATTTTAAAATAAAAATATGCTTTTAATTTTTTTTAAATGGTTGACAAAAATATAGATCATTTATTTTTTTTAAATAGTTGACAAAAATATATTTATTGTTTTAAATACCATACTATACCGATTGATATATGTCGTACTGACTAATTGGATGATATAGAAATATTGTCTATTTTGTACCGGTCGTATTGACCAATATTTCAAACGTATCAATTGCTATTTCAATTGTATCGAATTTCAGTCTTTTATTTATTTATTTTTATTTTTATTTAGATTAAATTAATTATATATTTTTTATATATCTAATTCATATATATTAATTATTATTTTGAAATATAATTTATACACGTATATATATTATATAATTTATTAATATATAAATTATTTTCGAATAATATCTAAAAAAATGTTAATATTGAATTATTTCTTTTGATACCCTGACCGGTATATCTATTAATACAATATTCAAAATATTGTTAACACGTCCTTTCTTCGTGGAAAGTGGATGATATTTCAGCAAGAGTTTTATTTTATTTTATTTTTTTGATTGATTACAACAAGGGAGTTATTGATAAGAAATTCCTAAGATTTGAAATGTTAGCGTACCCTCCCAAAGTGTCTTTGGTGCATTTTATTTTTTAAATGTTAAACAAAAAATAAATACACAAATTTATTAATGATAACTTTTTACATTTAAAAAAAAAAATCAAAATGGGACACTTTGGAGGTCACCTTTGGGAATTGGGAGGCAAACTAGCATTTTTAAAAAATACATCACTAAAATTATTTTTTTTTTTATATTTTAGTTAACGACTTTTGTAATACATCACACATTAGTTTATTTATTATTTTTTATATTATTTAAATATTTCTTCTATTCATTTTAAATAATTTCCTAACTACTATTAAATTTGTAATTTCTCATATATTAATATGAATACATTATCTGATCTCTGTGCCAAAATGCTATCGATATTCTAATAAAAAACTTTAAAAAATAAAGATGAAAAACTCAACCATCTGTTTATTTTAGGAGTTTCTCTACTTAGCATATCTATACTATACACCTATTAAAGGACTTCAGAGAAAGAAAAAAACACCTATTAAAGGAAAAAAAATGAAAATATAAAAATATAAAAGCAAGTATATAGTATACGGATGATGGGTAGAGTTTTTCTTCTTTTAAACATTTTATCATTTTATTCTTTTATAGTATTTTGGAAGATATTTAAAATCAATATTTTTCTTTTTATTAAAATAAAATATTCTAATAATATTATAATTTTTCATATTTTATAAATAATAATGTAAACAAGATAATATATAGAAAGAATGGAAAAAATAAAGAAATAATATGAAAATATTTACATGATAGTCCATATCCAAAATAGGTATAGTCATGAGTTTAGTACTGTTATATAAAAAATTATTTTTTCATTTAAATTCTCTTTTTTTTTTAAGTATTAACTGCAAATTCATTTCTCTTAAAAAAAAAAATTGCAAATTTGAGAAACCATCTAGAGTGAGACTTTTTAGGAAAAAATAAATAAATAAATTGAATTATCTCGTGAGGTGAGGAGGTTCTGGGGACCTGTAGTTGCTGGTAACTTGGACTGAAGTACCTGGGGGATAACGGAGGTGATCCAACGATGGAGAACAACTGCGGATTGATATCGTGCGAGCAGCTGGACCGGGCGGCCAACTGGGTCGGGTCGAACATGGCCGCAGCATTCTTCGCGTCCCTCGAGCGCTGCTCCTGTATCAACCTCAGCACCACCGACATCGACGACGACGAGAACGACGACCGCCCTCTTGTGTCCTATCCCTCCAAGCCCATAGAATCCCAGCCCATGCCCAAGCCCGCCACCGCCTCTGAATCCGATTAGCTCCCGGTCTAACCCGTACTCGATTCACCATCCTTAATTCGATTCCTCTTATGTATTTGGTATTTGCTTTGTAACATGTTCGTCAATTTCGTAGGAATAATTATACATCTTGGGTTAATAATTGTTGCTCTATGAAACAACGGGCTGTATTTATGGTTTTCTTGCAATCACTATCTTTACGCTTTTTGTTGCAGAAAAAAAATTGGATTATCAATTTGATGAAATCTGCTTGATAATTGTGCAGTCTGGTAAAATGTGAAACACAAAGTTTTTAAGTTTTATTTCATGGAATTGGGTAGAGATTTCGACCTGTATTTGACTCTTGTTCGGTTGACTATTCCCGGCAAATCCATTTCTTACAATCAGAGTTTCGTCATGGGGCAGATTTAATGAGAATTATTCCGACTGCATAGTTTTTCTCAGTCTTATCAGGTGGTATATGGAATCTACCCTTTTGACGAGTTTTTGGATTTAAACCAAAGTGTAAATTTGAGAGAAGTGTGTATGTATGTATGTGCGTGCACACTCTGAGAGCGTAAAGTGATCTTATACGAGATTGATTTGTGGATTAACTGACCTTCCATTAATCCATTCTGCAGTTACATAGAATGCCCCTCCCTGCAGAATCCATGTTCCCGTGCTTAATTTTCCCGTGTTACAGGTACCGGTTGGCTGAAGGATCGGTCATAATGCAGGTTAAAGATCAGCTTTTGAACTTTTTCTCATTCTTAAACAAGGTAAAATTATCCCTGTACGTGATGGTACTAGGTTGTGGGTGTTAATCACAGTAGAAGCTTGGTGATTTCTGTATTATCCAACCTGTTTATAAGATCCAAAAGTAGTTTTTAATAATATAGAAGACAATCTGCTGGATGCTGCTCGTAAGTTCTATCATGTAGTTGCTATGTTTTCATGCATTGTTTTAAGTAGTCACTAACTGGATGGAAAAACCCTCCAAAAACCAAACACTGCTCTGTGACTGCATTTCATGTCTTAAGAAACCTTGGACTCTAAAGCTCTGATACCAAAGGAAAACTAAAGTGAAAAGTACGAGAAATTTTGTATTTGATTCCATTACATGACTCCTGAAAATAATAGGTATTAGGATAGTATATAAATAGGTTAAAATGTAAAACTAAAATCTGCAAGCCCCCTCAATTTCCGGCTAGATATAACTTACCACCCTTTGGCATTGCATTGAATGCGTTGGACCCTGGACTGAGAATACTTTTTGATGAGGTAACTGAAGTTTCCAACTTGGTGCCAACCTCCTTGACTAATTTAGTTTGTTGGTGTGGTAACATTGCATTGAAGTACTAAATTTATTTGATTTAGTTTATATTGAATTTTTGTGGGTTTTGCCAAAGATATTTTTGGATGACTCAAGAGCATTAGCATTAGATTAGTCAAATATTTTCTTCAAAAAATATAACTTTGCACAAATATCAAAAAAAAAATTAAAGAGTTTTGATGTTTTACTATTCACTTTTCAAAACAAAAATTAATTTTTACATTTTGCTACACTCAAAAGTGTCATTTTTTTTTTCAAAGATGACACTTTTTTTTATATTTGTGCAAAGTTGTACTTTTTGAAAAAAATATTTAGTTAATCCAATGCCAATGCTTTTTATAATGACTAAAAAAAAGAATTTCAAATGCAATTCAATGCTATATGACCTGAGATGAGGTATTAGGAAAATTGAGTGGAAAAATCGAGAGGAATTGGATAGTTGTATTTTGTTACCATAAACCATGGCATCCAATAAGTTGTGTCAATTTGTTTTTTCTAATATAATTCAACTTCATATTAGAGGTAACTTATTTGTGTTTTTTTTTCATGTTTTCAATGTAGGAATAATACAAAGCTATAACATGCAGCAAACATGGACAAAGCTCAGGCAACTAAATTACTAAGTCATTTACCTTCGGCCACCCTAGGTTTTAGGAAAGGGCAAGTTGTTAAGATGGGTCGGTTAATTTAACATAAAGAAAAAGTAATATAACTTGATATTGATGGAGCAAAAGATGTGGATGGAGAGGCTTCAAATAAAACGGACACTAGTAGTATGGGAAGATATATTCAACAGGAAGTTGATAGAGAATATGGCTTTAATTGTGATGTTTGTACACTTAGCCCTGTAGTTCTTTCCCGTTACACCACCCCAGTCTTCATCGTCTCCAATGAGGGTTATGGGATTGTAACAATCCCTATTTTCAGTTTTTAGTTTCACCAAGTTGATTAGAGATGGGGTCGAGTAGAAATGTTGTCATCGATCATAAATGTTTTGAGTTTTCTAAGGAACATGGTAGGTGTTGGAGGATTACGGAGAGTAGTCCCTATATTGTTAAGCATATCATCATCAATCAAGAAGATTAGGTGTGGTTGGCCTCCATGGTAAAGGAAGGCGTTGTTATTGGTGGGCCCTCTAAATTTTTACATTCGCGTAGGAGAGGGGCTCAAGTAGTGGTATTGCAGAGGAAGCAAAACAGCCATGGGAGGTTCTTTTCTCTCTCATAGTTTGGTCATGAGAGGCATCGATGGCTGTTAGCGATTCCGGAAGGGAGGATGGGTGGTGGATGGAAGTTTTTTGGAGAAACTCTTATGGAGATCGCCAAATCTCCCTATGTTTTGGGGGTGAAAACAGGGGTGCACCATGGATACCTCCTCCACCTACGCAAGCTATCAATCTCCCTTCATGGTCTTACAGGTCCTACATGGAGGCAGTGCAGCATTCGAGGGGCGTGGGTGGTGCTCAAGAGGAGCTTGCAGATTTGTGTTCTTCTGTGATGGTAGGGGGTCACAACATTGGGGATGGCAGTGGTGTTGTTGCTGGTCTAAATAAGGAAGTTATGTTGCGGGTTATGGAAACAATGGTAAAGCAGATTAAGGACTTGCAACATAATATAACTTGGTTTAAATGATGCATTGAAGGTTTTAGTGAATCTAAGAAAGTTGTGGGCTTGGGGAAAGCAAATATTGGGTCTGGGTCTTTAGGCGTTGCAAATATTGGGTTTCAAAGGAGTGATTGTCTCATTTATGGGCCTAAACACTAACACTTGGCGCACGAAACACCTAAATCCCAGCCCCTACATTCGACCCACTGAACATTTGTCAAAACCTTCGGCGATGGCCCAACGATTGCCTACGATGGCATTTCAGTCGGAGATGTGCCAGAAAATGCCAGTGACTACTGAGATAGGGTTGATGTTGTCAGAAATCAAGGAACCCCTGAATCCCAGCACCGAACTAAACACAGAACCTTTGCTGGAGCCTCTAGAGATGGCCCAATAGTCGCCGACGATGGCATCTCAGCCAGAGATGTGCCAGAAAACACCGATGATTACTGAGATAAGGCCGACATTGTCACAGATTAAGGAGTTGGGAGAGATCTCTCCATCTATTGTCCTAAACACGCCGACAACCCAGATCATGATGACAACCACTTCTAAGACTTAAAACATGTCATCGGACGTCTTTTGTGCTCAGATAACACTGACCCATTATTTGGATCCTCTCTTAGCTCCGGCAGAGTCTCTTGCACATATAGAGGAATTGCCGGAGGATGAAGAAGATTATCATTTACGCAGTGTTTGGGGGCTATTCCAGTCAGATGGGAGAGATGAGGAGGTTGCAGTGTTGAAGGCCTCTACTCAGTGTCTTGGGTTTCCAATTCTACTCCTAGTCTACTAGTGAAGATAGGGGATAGGGAGGGGATTAACTCAGTACTCGTAGACTCCGGAGAGGAAGCGAACACGAGAGTTGGCGCCCTCAACTCAGCGATTGAATCAAATTTGTAGCTGGCCTATTGTGAGCTTGAAGAGGTCTCTCTTATCCCTCTATGCACACTCATACCCAATCCTCCCTTAGGGAGAAGATCCTTAGATTGGGTTTTTTAACAGGTGGAGGCTATGACGAGTGTTATTGAGATCTCCTTTGCAAGTCATGAAAATCAATTTATAGCTCTTTTAATTGCTATGGAAGAAGGACGATTGAAGTCTATTGAGAGGGAATTTAAAAAGTTAACATATTCCATTAATTTTGATGCAAAAGATAGAAATGGTGGTAGAGATAGAGCAAAAGGGAGGGATTCCGTGTTGTTTCCATTAAACCAAATATTCTCTTTTGGAATATTCTTGGAATATGCGAGGGCTTAATGATCGTAATAAACGTCTTCGTATTAAACCGCTATTGTGAATGTGGAAGATTGATGTGGTGTGTTTGCAGGAAAAAAAGTTGCGAGCCATTGATAGGAGGATCATTCGGAGTTTATGGAGGTATTTATATGTGCAATAGTCTTACCTAGCACCCATGAGAGTCTAGGGAGGGTGGGGGGTTAGTTATGTGGGATAACAGAGTTGTTGAGATGGTGGATGAGTGAATTAAAAAATTTTCGATAGTTTCTCTCTTTAAAAATGTTGTTGACGGGTGGGAGTGGGCCTTTGTAACATCTATGGACCAAATGTAAACAGGGAAAGGCGTGGGCTTTGGGAGGAGTTGGCGGGTGTTTTTTTCCATATGGGAGGTGTCGTGGTACATGGGAGAAGATTGCAACACCACCTGTTTCCCTAGCGAGCATTCGAGGATGTATCAAAATTCTTTGGCTATGGAAAATTTTTTCGAATTCATCTTTAATCTGGACCTCATGGATATTCCCCTTTGTGGAGGCGAGTTTACTTGGTCGAATGGAAGGGTATGGTTGAAACTTGTTAGATTTCTAGTCTCTCCATCATGGGAAGCCTATTATCCATTGTTTTGTCTAGAAGCAGTTGGCTCGAATCAACTCAGATCACTTTCCTGTTTTACTAGATTGTGGGGGCATCCACAGGGGTCGTCGCTACTTTAAGTTTGAGAACATGTGGCTCACAACGGATGTGTTTGTAGATTTGGTATGGGCTTGACAGGCATCGTACCAGTTCATTAACACTTCTAGTTTCATTCTTACAAGTAAACTTAAGGCATTGAAGTGAATTCTGAAGAAGTGAAATTTGGAAGTCTTTGGGCACATTGATAATCAGAAGTCACCTCTCTTAGAGGAATTGCAAGAGTCAGAGGGAATGGAGTTTATCTAGGGGGTTAGTTATGTGGGATAAAAGAGTTGTTGAGATAGTGAATGAGTGAATTAAAAAAATTTCGGTAGCTTCTCTCTTTAAAAATGTTGTTGATGGGTGAGAGTGGGCCTTTGTAACATCTATGGACCAAATGTAAACAGGGAAAGGCGTGGGTTTTGGGAGGAGTTGGCGGGTGTTTTTTCCATATGGGAGGTGTCGTGGTACATGGGAGAAGATTTCAACACCACCTATTTCCCTAGCAAGCATTCGAGGATGTATCAGAATTCTTCGACTATGGAAAAATTTTTCGAATTCATCTTTAATTTAGACCTCGTGGATATTCCCCTTTGTGGAGGCGAGATCACTTGGTCGAATAGAAGGGTGTGGTTGAAACTTAATAGATTTCTAGTCTCTCCATCATGGGAAGCCTATTATCCACCATTTTGTCTAAAAGCGGTTGGCCCGAATCAACTCAGATCACTTTCCTGTTTTACTAGATTGTGAGGGCATCCACAGGGGTCGTCGCTACTTTGAGTTTGAGAACATGTGGCTCACAACGAATGGATTTGTAGATTTGGTACAGGCCTGACAGGCATCGTACCAGTTCATCGACACTTCTAGTTTCATTCTTGCAAGTAAACTTAAGGCATTGAAGTGAAATCTGAATAAGTGGAATTTGGAAGCCTTTGGGCACATTGATAATCAGAAGTCACCTCTTTTAGAGGATTTGCAAGAGTCAGAGGGAAGGGAGTTTATGAGTGCAAAAGTACATTTTAAATACTTTATTATTGGATTAAAATACTAAAATATGAATAATAATAATTAAATATAATTTCTAATATTAAATTTTATTTCTATTTAAATTGAGATATGTTTAAGCATATGTTTATAATATTTGCCATCTCAAATATTGCATTAGTAATTGGTGAGAAATGACTTGCAATTTGGGGTTCAGAATTCACTTGAGCAGGAGGGTACTTCACTCCAATATTCAAAATCGAGACTTGGAGATGCCGGACTTTGGTTGGACATCAAACAATTGGGCCACAACATCATTTTGAGGAAACCAGATTTTCATTTCAATTGATCTACACAGCCGCACTTCACTACATGGCTAGCATCCACAATTCGCAATTGGGTCCACGGGTTTACTCACATTTCAGCCACACCACAAGTTTGGTCTTTCAAAGTCAAGCATGGCCTCATTAATGCACTCATCATGCATGGGTCTAGTTTGGAGACACAACGCATCTCCTCATGGGCCACTTTATTTCATTCAATTATTGGGCCCACCACTTGCACCGCAATGATACACAATATATATATATATATATTGTTATAAACGAACGTCGGCCGCCGCCTCTCTGTCCCACTACTAAATTATGTGAATGACCCCACCACAATTATTTTAAAATCTGCATAGTAACTTGCATAGTGACTTACATAGTAACTTGCATAGTAACTTCAACGCCTATAAATATGGGCTTCAGTTGTAATGAAATTCATAACAAAATATAGAGAAAGAAGAAAGTTTTAGAGAGTTTCTTTTACATTTCTCTTGCAATAGTAGTTGTTTTTTTTTTAGTTTTATAACACGTTATCAGCACGAGGTTCTACCGATACTGAAGCTAATGGTATTCTACTTCAAGTAAGTTTTCCAATATATTATTTGCAGTCCTTGAGATAAATATTAAAGGTAATATTTCTGAATATTACTTGATAAAATTTTATTTTTATTCTCATGATAATGTGAATATATTTCTTAAATTCACAGATTTATTTTTGTAATATAATGTCAAATATTGAGATTTATTACTATTGACATTTCTGAAAAATGTTATTTATCCAGATCCTTGATGAGATCTATTTGGATATGATGATGAACTTGAAAGATACAATCATAGAAGGAATTCATGTGTCCCTGAAGGACCGTGCTGTGTATCTCATGATGAAAGATCATCATACTGTGTGAAATAAATTAAGAGAGTGATATAAGCACCAGAAGATGTAATCCTCTCAAAAGATCATTATGATTTATTGCACCTGAAATTGCAAGATTTTAAGAGTGGTATTGAATATTCTGCACTCTTTAAAATCAGCTCAATATTAAAATTATGCAGTGAAAATGTCACTGATGATGATATATAAAAGAAAACATTATTTTTCATATCTCGAATGTGCTCCTGCAGTAGCAATATCGAAAGTGAAAGTTCAACAAATATTTTGAACTTTTGTTTTGTCTTCCAGTGATTGAGCTAAATAATGAGTTTTTGTTACACCAGTTACGTCCTATTAATGATATCGAATTTACACAATTCCCAGAAGTGAATGGAAACTAAGGGCGTAGACGTGGTAGAAAAATTATAGAAGTGTTGGTCCCAAAAGCGACAACACTAAAGATGATAAAAATATATCGTATCACCAGAAGTGATCAAACTCAGAGAAGGGTAAAGGCCCTCAGAATAATTCTTCATAAAAAGATGAAGATGTTTGTCATAGATGTAATATGACTAAACAGTAGTCACGTACCTGTTGTACGGCCAAGTACTTGATTTACTTATACTAAGTTGTTATATATAAGTTTATTAATATTTCATCATGTTTTGAAATAATGAAATATCGGTGCCTGAAGCATGACAAGAAATTACTTGGGATAATAAAGTCTTGTTTAAATTTGATCCTCTTACAAATAAATGTGAACCAGAAGTTCAGAGGATTATTTATCTGCAAAATATTGCAAATCAATTACATGATGTATTTACTGACACTGAAGGTGTTGTAAAATTATATATTACTGCTGTTAATGTTTAAGCAAGAATTGAAGTCCCTGAAGGACGAGTTGTTAAAACAGAAATAAATGAGTCTAAGATACACCTTTAGCGTTGAAGACCTATTGGTGCACAAGAAAAATAAAAATCGGTGCTCATGAAGAGACCGTATTTTCTGTATAAAATATAATCCTCCTGAAGAGTGTAACTCCTGAAGAGTGTAACTCCTGAAGAGATTAACTCCTGAAGAGAAAACTCCTGAAGAGTATAAACCTCCTGAAGAGGAACCTCCTGTAGAGGTGTTTCATGAAATGTTTTCCCCTGAAGAGGAATAATGAGATCTCAATACATTTCATGAGTACTGGAAAATTTATGGATAGAAATAAAACTGTTGTCGACAATATATATGATAACACTTGATATTACCAGAAGTAATGAAAAAGAGTGAGCCAAAAATCGTCGAAGAATGTCGACGTAGAAATGATTGGCCAAAATGGAAAGCAGTTATTAAAACTGAATTAAACTCGCTAGTGAAGCGAGATGCATTTGGACCTGTTGTCCAAACACCAAAGGGTGTAATATTTGTCAGATATAAGTGAGTATTTATACGAAAGCGTAATGCGAAATGAAATTATGCGGTATAATTTGTCGCACAAGGTTTCCAGTAGAAACCCGAGCAATTATGAGGAAACATATTTCCTTGGTATGAATGCAATCACATTCATATTTTTAATTGATTTGGTTATTACAAAAGGATTAGATATGCAGTTAATGAATGTGGTCACTGCATATTTATAAGCATCATCAGATTATTACGATACTTGAAGCATCTAATCCAAGTACATTTAGGAGTATGTACTTTATAAAGCTTCAAAGATCTGTATATGGGTTAAAGCAATCTGAACGCATGTTGTATAATTGAATCAACGAGTATCTATTGAAAGAATGATTTAAGAATAATCCTATATGTTCATGTGTTTTATCAGAATCTGGATTCGTCATTATTGCAGTTTACGTTGATGATTTACCTTGTTAGAACTCTTGAAAAGATCACAAGGGTTGCTATAAATTCAAGGAATGTATTTGAAAAGGAAAGATCTTATTATTCAATTCATAGATGAGTTACAAGAATTTGAGACTTCTAGCCTCATCTCTCAAATGCATTTACTTTTCATAAAACAACGTACCATCCTTATCTAAAGGATTAGGCAGTCGAAATGAAGAGGCAAGTAAGGATTTTAAATCCTTATTCTCCTGCTTTAAGTCTGCAATTTTTTTGTCAGACTCTTGAACGAGTCGTTGAAGTACAGAAACCTTCTCGTTAAGCTCCTCAATCTCACGATTTTTGGATTGTAATCGGTTGGAAAATCCAACAATAGAAGAGGAGTATCGGGTGCCGAGAGTCACCAGCTCATAAACAGCTTCACGATCTGACTTATTAGCCAGATCATTTGCTTGCTGCAACATTGCACCTGCGGAAGATGCAGGATCAACTTGTAATTGAGGTGAAGGATACCTCATATGTTGATTGTGAGAAATAGTAAAAGGAAATTGATAAGCCATTGGAAATTTGTAGAATAAGAATACAAATACAGATGAATTATAGATATGAGAAGAAGATTTGATGCGTACTAAATGAAACTAAAGACGGTTCTTATAGAAATGGAAATAAGAACAAGACAAACCATCATCTCTTCAAATCTCACTTTACAAGATATGCTGGATGCATAATTTCAAAAGCCAGCGAGATTAATTACAACTATCCCTATTTTCTTGTAAACGCTGAACCTCTGCCGTTAGCTGCTGTTGTTGACTTTGTATCTGAGCTCTCTCTCGTTCCAGCTCTTCTACTCGTGTTTTCAGGTCACAAGAATACCAGTCTACAAGTTTCTTCAGCTCCTTATTTTCTTGTCTTAAATTTTTATTTTTACTATCTTTAGTTGCAAACGTTTGATGCAACTCAGATATTTGAGTTTTAAGATGATCAACCTCACTCGTTCTCGTCAATAGCCTCTGTGACATAATTGTAAGAGAAGCAGCATATTGAGCACTGAGGGTTCTTGATGCTGCAACAATTTCAGGATCAGATTTTCTAGATAGATATATCTCTGATCCTATCATGGTGTTTACAACCGCAGGAGAAAATATAAGTAGTTGAGGTATAAAAGGTTCATGGTTTAAATCTGGGACATTAGAATTTCTATCAGACATAATATTGTTCTGGATGAACAACAACTGAATCTATGAGGAATGCGAAATATTTTTGCTGGAGTAAACCAATGGTAAAATTGGTTATATTTAAACAAAAACCCGAAACTTTCAAATCTCTTCAAGATCTCGTTTGTCCACAATGTCAAGCGGATTTGATTTTCCGCCGAATCGATAATATTAAATCTCAAAACTTTTACAGCTTTTATCATACATAGATGGTTTCCAATGTTATTTCTGCCGTATATAAACAAGTTCTTCCTAATAACGCCAAATGAGGGGGAGAAAATTTTAGATGAAAATATTATCATACTCTCTCTAATACATTATTTAGTTGGAGATCGTGTTTGAATTCTTAACTTGTTATATATACTGAAATCATATTTGCTTATTACTTGAAACACTAACGCATATTATCAGGGGGAGTTTAAGTATTATTGCAGGTATCAGATTTCTATTAAGTTTGTCAACTAGATATTATTTTTCATCTTCAAATCACTCAAAGATTATTGCAATTCATGAAACAAGTCGAGAGTATATTTGGCTGAGATCAATGACTTAACATATCCAAGAAAAGTGTGGTATTTTGATAGCTCAACAATTTTATATGAAGATAATGCTGCTTGTATCACTCAAATCAAAGGAGGATATATCAAATATACGATCAAGTGATAACCTGGCAGATTTATTCACGAAGACATCACCAACTGCGACATTCAAGAAAATTGTGCAGAATATTAAAATGTGAAGACTCAAAAACTATTGTCATGCACTTTCCAGGGGGAGTAAAAGTCCTGAAGACTTGTGCTGATTGTACTCTTTTTCCTTCGCTAAGGTTTTATCCCATTAGGTTTTCCTTTGCAAGGTTTTAATGAGGCAATCTTAAAGCACTTGTGGATACATAAAGAGACTGTACTCTTTTTCCTTCGCCATTGGTTTTTCTTCCCACTGGGTTTTTCCTTGGGAAGGTTTTAACGAGGCAGATTCTTTATGGGTGGTCATTCAAGGGGGAGTGTTATAAACGAACGTCGGCCGCCGCCCCCTGTCCCACCACTAAATTATGTGAATGACCCCACCACAATTATTTTAAAATCTGCATAGTAACTTGCATAGTGACTTGCATAGTAACTTGCATAGTAACTTCAACGCCTATAAATATGGGTTTCAGTTGTAATGAAATTCATAACAAAATATAGAGAAGGAAGAAAGTTTCAGAGAGTTTCTTTTACATTTCTCTTGCAATAGTAGTAGTTTTCTTTTTAGTTTTATAACATATATATATATAAGGAAAAATGCTATTTTCCCCCGCTGCTATTGATCTCGATTCCATCTTATTTTAAGTTTATTTTTACATGATTTTTAAATAAATGTTTTTAAATAATGTTGTAAATTTTTTATATTTTTAAAAAATATTTTAAGATGTTAAAAAAATTATGCAAAAAAAAAAATGTTTATTATATGATTTTTTTTAACATCTTAAATATTTTTTAAAAACATAAAAAAAATCACAATATTATTGAAAAACACTTATTTAAAAATCATGTAAAAAAATGGGAAAAAAAAACTTAAAATGGGATGGGATCAGGATCAATAACAACGGGATAAGTAGCACTGCCCATATACGAGAGTTAGGAGACCAGCGCTGAGGGTAAGTGAACTGGAACGAGGAACACGTCAAACGTGAGAGCAAAAACAAAAATTGGTGCTGCCATTTTCTTTGTTTTTCTTTTGAGATTTTTGTTATCCATCATGTTTATGGATAATTAAATTCTTGGGGTTAGGAATGAACTTGCATACTAGATAGTATTTTTAATTTATTTTTAATTAATGTATTTGATTCTTAATTTATTAAAACTCTTTATTTTATCATTCTCAATTTATTGTTGATGTTTTCTTTTTCGAATAATCTTATAATTTATTTTGTTTATGGATTCAGTCATACATTTTCTATTGAATGGATTCGTTTTTTTTATTATGTTTGGATTAATTGATTGTCTATATTAATTTAATTCTCTGCTGCAATATCACTTCCTGAGTATATTGTCGTCGTTGAATTTTCTCAATGTGGATAACAATTTATATGATTTAAAAGCGGTGAATAATTTTTCAAAGGATTACATTTGGTTTAGTTTTGGTTTATAATTCGATATTTTCTAATTGAAAAATTTTGGAATTGAATTCTAAATTGAGTTATCAATGAATTAAGAATAATTAAAATATCAGATACGTGCAAGAGATTCTCGAAACTCTATTGTTTGTCAACTTTAAATACTTTTTTCGTTAATTACTTGTTTAATTTTAATTTGCATTTAAAATCAATTTTTATTCTCTCATAAATTATTTAATTTTTTAAATTTATTTTTTAATTTCTTTGCTATTTATGTTATTCTTTTAATTTATTTCCTTGTGGAATCGACACTTAAAAGCTACACTAAAACTATCGTGTTATTCTTTAGGCGTAATTAAGAGTTATTGAGGGATCGCTCTGATGAAGTTCTATTGAGAAAATGTACAGTTTTGACGAATTTGGAGAGAGTTCTTTTGTCAAATGAGATTTTTTAGCGCTAGAAATCCATGGCCTTTTGGTTGAAAGAATGTGATAGATGTACAAAAAAATTTCACAAAGTGGCTAACTCACATCAATGAAGCAATGCTATTGAGATATTTCATGCAAGTTATCAGGTGTATCTTCTCCATCTGATAGAGAAAGTCATATTGTGCATTACTATGAGGACCTTCTCACTGAACCATTTAATTGGTGGCTGAAGCTTGATAATTTGTCCTTTGAGACAATCGATCCACGGAATGCAAGTTGTTTGGAGAGACCTTTTGAAAAAAAATGAGATTTATATGGTCATCTCAACCATGGCCAAGGACAAAATGCTGAACCTGGACAAATTTTCAATGGTTTCTTTCAAACCTAATGAGACATTGTAAAAGGTGACATGATGCAGGTCTTTAGCAAATTTCACTCTTTCTAAAAGTTTGAAAAATTCCTTAATGCAACCTTTATTACCCTCATCCCTAAAAAAATCAGGGTCTCAGCTATTGAAAAGTTCCGTCCTATAAGCTTGGTCAGTAGTGTTTACAAGATCATCTCCAAGTCACATAATGCCTTCATTCATGGAAGATAAATTCTTGATTCGGTTTTTATTGCAAATGAATATTTGGGTTGTAAATTACGACAAGGGGGTGCAAGCATTCTTTGCAAACTTTTCAATAGCTAAGGCCCCAATTTTTGGAGGTAGGTGGATCTCCTGGATAAGTTATTGTATCTCCACTGTACATTTCTCGATTTTAGTTAATGACACGCGTGCTAGTTTCTTCAAGAGCTCCTAGGGTTTGTGGCAAAGAGACTCTATTTCTCTTCTTTTGTTTGTTATTATTATGGAAGCTCTTAGTCGGATGGTGATGGTCGCAATTAGGGGTGGTTTCATATCCGGCTTTCAAGTGGGAAATGGTAATAATGGTTTTGTTAATATCTCACATCTCTTATTTACAAATGATACACTTATCTTCTGTGAAGCGGAGACAAGTCAAATCCAAAACTTACGAGTATTACTATTTTGCTTTGAAGCAGCGTCAGGGCTTAAGGTTAATCTTGGTAAGTTTGAGATGGTTTTAGTGGATACAATTCCTCATTTTTCTAAGTTAGCAAGCCTTCTAGACTGTTTGATATCATCCCTGCCAATGAAGTATTTTGGTCTTCCCCTGGGTGTAACTTTCAAGGCTAGAGTCATATGGGATGGGGTAGTGGAGAAGATTGAAAGAATGTTAGCGGGATAGAAAAAGGGTTTACTTATTGAAGGGGGATCGTCTCACCCTTATCAAGAGCAGCCTTACTTATCTCCTCACTTATTTTTTTCCTTTGCCAGTAAAGGTGGCGTCAAGAATTGAGAAACTCTTCAGGAACTTCTTATAAGGAAGCATGGAGGAGGAAAAGAAGTTCCAACTTGTTGATTGGAAGACTGTGTGTTCCCAATCTTCTATTGTTGCTTGAGGGTGTGCAACTTGCATATTTTTAACAAAACCTTGTTAGAAAAATGGTTATGGAGATATTATTTGAAAGGGGGATCGTTGTGGAAGGAGACCATTGATGCTAGATATGGAGAGGCTTAGGGAGGCTGATGTTCTTCTGAGGTAAGGGAGACCCTCTACGGAAATTTATTAGGAAGAGCTGGCCAAGTTTTGAAAGGCATATTCGTTATGTGTTTGGAGAGGGTAATAAAATAAGATTTTGGAGGGATATTTAGTGTGGTGATGTGGCTTTGGAGAGAGCATTTCCAGCTCTATATCGTATTGCAGCTAATAGTGAGGCTTTCATTACTGATATGCGTGTATTCTCTCATAGTTCTCATCAATGGAATATCCTCTTTATTCAGTATTTTCATGATTGAGAATTACCCATTATTGCAAATTTTTTCAGAGCACTACATTCTAAGGAGACTCCTACGACATCAGGTGATAGATTGCAGCGGAAGTCCAATGATCACAAGAAGTGCATAGTCAAGGAATATTACAAAATCTTAGTCAAATAAGGGCATGTCCCTTTCCCTTGAAAAAATATTTAGAGGTCTCGTATACCCTCCAAGGTAGCTTTCTTTGTATGGACTGCTACGCTTGGAAAGATTTTAACTACAGACAACTTGAGGAAGAGGGATTGTGTTTTGTTAGATTGGTGTTACATGTATAAAAAGCATGGAGAATCAGTGGATGAGGTCTTTCGTAGGATAGATCTTACTTGGGTTATGCCAGCAAAGGTGGTGGACTTGTTGTAATGTTGAGGGAATATACAAGGTTGTCCTCAAGTGGTAACTGTGTGAAAAATGGTTCCGTTGTACATTATGTGGTATATATGGGCAGAGCGAAACGATCGTTGTTTCGAGAACAATGAGCGCACATTGGCGAAGTTGCAGGATTTTTTAATTTACACCATTTTGCTATGATTGTTAGCTATTGTCATATATGGGAACAATGTTCATGACTTTTTATCCTTAATCTCTAGTTTTTAGAATGTATTTTAGTGCTTTTTTGTATACTTTTTATGTACTTGGGTTTGGCCTATTTCATTCACAGTAATACTACTTATTTCTTATTTAGCAAAAAAAAAAAAGTAGTGAATGGGATCATTCATTACTTGAGAATGAGAAATTCTTACTTTTTATAATAATTATAATATGATTCTAATTGTATTATTAACTAACATTTTTGGAAAATAGTCTCAGATGTGGCTTGGGTATCCCTTGGGACTTTATAAATGGCTTAGGTATCCCTTGGGACTTTATAAATCATATCAAAGCCAATTCCAACGAGAAGTGTGGAATTTAAGCTCGATGTTATTGCACAACGAAGACTTTGAGAATTTAATAGTAGAGATAACTGAGTATATATAATGATTCTAATATAGTTCTAATTGTATTATTGACTAATTCTTTTGAAAAATAGGTTTAAATGTGGCTTGGGCATCCCTTTGGACATTATAAATGATATCATAACCAATATCGACCAGAAGTGTAGAATTTAAGCCCAATGGAATGGCACAAATGAAGACTTCGAGAATTTAAAAGAGGAGATGAGTGAGTATAGGAGGTATATGCGATTCCTCATTGTTTGGGAGAGAGAACTTCTTGTTACTTATAATAATTTTAATGAGACTCCAATTGTATTAATGATTAGTTTTTTTAAAACGTAAGCCTAGATGTTGCTTAGACTTCTCCTCCAATTTAATGGGGGTAAAGGAATAATTGAGATGAGTTTGAGTCTAGCATTTCATGTTGGTTAATTTAACTACTTTTATAAATACATCATTTGGCTTTGATGGTAATTGATGGGATCTGTTCAATGGGAATTCAGGCTTGTAAGATGCAAGAGCGAGATTGTGGCTTGTGTAAGATACAAGGAAGGAAGCGATAAATGCGTTTTTGGTGGATGTGAAAACCCAGAAGCTGACCAATGGGGATTCATGTCCTGATTAGCCAAATCGTAACTAATCAGGTATCCATTATAGTTATATTGGTTTCCAGATTCTTTCTATTAATTTGTTTTTCTAGGCAGGAGATGCGTTTCGTAGCATCTGTGCTGTGGTTTGTAGAAATGCTCAAATTGACAGGAATTGCATACAAGAGTGGTCATTCTTTGTTTCGATATAAAGTGAGAAGATTTCTTTTGGTGATCAAGTCAGTGTACGCATGTAATCCACCTCACCATTGGATTAAATTATAGTGTTATAACAGTTTGTGAAAAAATTGTGTATCATTATAAAAGTTTGTAAAATATGGTAAGGCTGTACTCACTTTTTAAAAGGAGTGTGCGATACTTTGAGGAGATCATTGATATACACAACATAATTTCGTAAATGAGAGGTAATTTGGTAAAATGGTTTATAAAATTTTTATTAAGTATTTTACAAAATTATCATTTATTTAACATATTGTTATAAAATATATTGTGAAAAATGTTATGTATAAATCATTTCCCCAACTCATTTGTATCTAATATTACTTTTCCTGCAGTAGTCTACTTTTTGAGCCACTCTGTGTTGGTTGATGGGTGATTGCAGTGTTGTTCAAAGAGAAATAAATGATAAGAGTTACACTTTTATAATTTTTTATAATTTATTTTGTATTTTATTTTTTTTATTTTTTTATTTTTTTATTTTTATTTAATAATTAAAGAAGTGGTTATTAATAAGATTATATATATTTTAAAAATTTTTAATAATTAAAAATGTTAAAAAAAATACTTTAAAAAATGATGAAAAAAATATAAAATTTAAATATAAAAGAGAGTACTAACCGGATAGTGACCTACCCTATCACTATCCTTGCTCTAATATCTTTCTATCCATTTTGATTTGTATGTTATTCTTATTGGCCGAAAGATCCGTTTTTAGGGTCAATCATCAATCAACACCAGCCAGAGCTTCTTTTCTTTGAACCACCTGTTCTCTGTGTACATATTCTGAAGAAAAATGATAGTTTGTCTATTAATTTTGACATCTCATAATTTTCTTTTATTTTAGTTTATAAATTTTTTGTTATTTAATAATTAAATAAGTGATTATTAGTGTATTGATATTTTTTTATATATATTTTTTTAAATTAAAATGATAAAAAAATGAAAATAAGAAGAAAAAAAAAAGATTTTGGCTGGACAGTAAGCTGCAGTGGTAACTTGCAGGGGCATGGTAGCATGACCCAACTATGGCATTGCCAAAACAGACTGATGAGAATTATTATTGGATCAGGTCAGATAAAGGGACATTGGGCCCTATAAAATTCTGATGATGGATATACGGGTATCCGGCCCATTTATATGTATTATACAAAACCATTTATTGGCCCTTCAACTCAATAATAATAATTGAGAAATAATAATTTCATATCAGATGGGTGTCAAGAAACGCTGTCCCTCCTAGTCCTGTCTCCTGCGCTCGCCCTCTATCTCTCCGGGTAACAACTACAAGATGAGGCAGAAGATACCTTTGGCATCCCCGCCGACTCTCTGATCTCAAAGCCTCTCCAGTACTACTCCCTCTCTGCTTTCTTTCAGCTCCGTAATTTTATTTTATTTTATTTTTTTGCTTTTATTAAATGATGGATGGATGGATGGATGGATGGGTGACCAAACGAAACCAAATCCCCACATGAGCAGAAGATATATGGATCATGAATGAAACTGTCCAATCAATCTTCACCGTTCAAATGACACATCTATACGACCCCCATCTTCCTGAAACGACCTGTTAATGCTCAACCCCATCTAAACTGTTAATGTCCCTGTTTTATTATCCTGTGGTTAATTAGAGATCAGCCCAAATTGACGTACGTCCGAATATCAGCACTCCATCTGCTTGCTGGCTTTGGGATTTGGATTCTTTCTACTTTCTAGCATTCCTGCACTCCCTAGCATTAGAGCATCCTTACGTGCCCCCAATTATCAAATTATAAGGGGATGTTTTGGAGACCGATTGAGATACTGAATACTAATTTTTTAAATTTAAAGAGTTATTTTTTATCTTCAAATAACTATTTACGTATTATTTATTTTATTTTATTTTATTAAAAATAATATTATGATATTAAATAAAGTAGTTGAAAAATAATAAAAAAATAATATTATTGTAATAGATGAAGAAAAATATAGAGAATAGAATTTAGGAAGTTTTTTAAAGATAAGTAAAATTATAAAAAAAAATAATAATAAATTATAAAAAATGAGATATTTTTAGTTATAATTTAAGAAAAATTTTAATGAACGATGATGCATAAAGAAGAAATTTAAACCTAAACTGAAACCAGAATGAGGTGGGCCAGCATCAAAACTGGACGTGGAAATAACAAGCAGCTGCTTCTCTTTATAGTTCATACAAACTAACTTCTAAACAAATCTTAAGCTCATGACTGCATCAATGCAAACGACCCCAGTTTTATCTGTGCATATTCCGTCATTTCAGAGCTCTTCCCCATTTGAGCTTTTCCGTCATTTCAAGCAGAAACCCATTTGAGACTTTCAAATTTTTGAAGTAAAAAGGTGGCCGGGGCCCGGCCCCCTGAGCTTTCCTTATGGACAAGATATAATCACAGGGGCAGGGGCGGCTACGTGACTGGAATTAAGTTTGAGCTGTTTGTTTTATTTTGTCTTTCTCTTCAACGACTTCATTCAGATCGGCAGTCGGCTTCTCAAAAGATAATATTTTGGAATGAAAAAAGAAATATTAAAAAATATACATACAAACAAACAAAACTGCAAATAACAATGTCATCTTAACCACCTCATGCCACGTGGTGAAATTATGTAATCTTTCATTAGCTTTTTTTTTTTTTCATTAGCTTTAGTATAAAAAATTTATGTATTGTCAATTTTACGTACTTTTTATACATTTTTTTAATATAAAATAATTATTTTAATTAATCACATAAAAAAATGTGTAAAAAAATATAAAAAATGATTGTATATAAAAAAAAAAAAAACTGGGTCTAATATATCAGACTTTAATTCTTAAGATATTGCCAAGATACTTATGATCTAGAGCTAAAATCTAGCTCTCATTAGGTTCCGCTTGAATTTAAAAATAAGATAGAGTTGAAATAAATTTAGGTTATTTTTTAATATTATTATTATTTTAAATTTTAAATAAATTAAATTTAAAATTTATTTAAAATTTAAAAAAATATATTGAGATTTGAAAAAAATATTTAAAATTTTTTATTTTATATGAAAAATTGAAAAAATATAAGAATAAATTAAAGATAAATTAAAAATAAATCCAAATCGGACCAATGCACTTAAATAATTACACATCTTTGGTATACTATATATATTGTGAAGTACTCGACGGACCATTTTAGTTATTGGCTCTGGAAATTCAGGTCTCTCAAGATGCCTTTCCCATCATCGTCCTCGTCGTCCGCTGGATATTTCTCATAAAGTTTTGTGGAAAATGCAAGCAGCATGTACTTACTCATCATCAGCTTCCACATTACACCCTTTATATTTTTTATTTTTTTAGTTTATTTTTAAAATTAATTAAATTCTTCTACTTATTATTCATATATTAGGCATTTGGTAAAATAATAAAATAAAATAAAATAAAAATGTGTGATGTGTAACGTGTAACGTGTGACGTGAAGAATGAAAAATAGATCAATTTTTGATAAAGTTATGATCACTTTTCTTGTGGAGTTTTATTATTACATGATCTTCCTTGATATGCATGATGGAGAAACAGTAGTACCAAAAGAGGAAGAGCTTTAGCTAGCTTGCTAGCTACGGGTCTTCATGAAATTGAAAGATACACATGGATGAGGCCGTATTTTAAATGGGAAGTGTACGTACGCACGTCTTCGCAGAAATATCAAGCATCTGCACACATGCTGGCCGGTGTGGTGTGGAAGATGGTCAAGAGCCCATCATGAATTTTTTTGGACATTAACGTGGTTGCGGAAACATCAAAGCCATCTTATTCTCATTTCAGCTTTGTCTTGCGTATTGCCAATTTGCCACGCGCGATTCTAATACATTCATATAAGGTACTGTCGGTAAGATCATATCCTTTTGAGATCATATATGTGATCAACGGCATTAAAAAAAAGAAAAAGAAGCGAGGTAGACATGTTGATCTATTCACAACTAAGTTATCGACCAAACCATACCTATTCGAGATTAGAAGAAGTTCATGCCAATTGGCTGATCATGAATGTGACATTCGCTATTGATCTATTCATATTTACAGGCAGCTAGCTAGCGACAACCCAATATGCACATAATACTAACAAGAGAATCATTACAAATGCTCGATGCAAACAATATATATACATGGTCTTATCTGGGGATATTTTTCAACCAAAGAAAAAAACATAATCATCGTAAAAGCTGGCTACAAATAATATGATCACCCATTAAGTACGATATTAATAGTATTGTTAAAATATAAAATAATAAAATCTAACTCTTCACATCAGTTTAAACTTTTAAAACAAATTATAATTTCACATTTTATCAAAATAGAATTTCTAAGTTTGAATTCTGATTTTACAATCTATTTCATTTAATTAAATATTTTACTTGTTAGACCAACTAATTGAGAAATAATCTGATTTACAAGTTAAGAAAAATTTTATAATATAAAATAATAAAATGTACATCTTCTTATTAATTTAAACTTTTAAGACGGATAGTAATTTCACAAATATCTTCATTTTTTAAGTTTTTCTTATGACACGTGAAGGTTTGCATACAAATATTTAAATTGACAAGATTTAAGATGAAAATTATGAAACTAATAATTTGACGAAGATAATAGTATTATTGGTATCATTCGTGAGACACAAAGAGCTATTGAACTCTGATCTCTTTCATTCATTCTTCTCCTTACATTTTCCGATGAGAGGATACTTGTCATGATCTTTTTAAAAAGAAGCTAGCCAAAGCAAACATTATTTCAAACAAGAGGCAGAGAAAACATGGAAAGAGACGTGGATAAAGTTATGAATATATATCGATCATGCATAAACCAAACCGGCCAAACAAACAGTGCTAACAGATCGTGCGTTAATTAGAGTAGGCACGCTCCAGAAACACCCGATCACATGATTTCTTTGGATTGGTCAAGATGCCATTATTTGTCTCTCACAAAATACATCATATATATATATATATATATATATATATATGTTTGAATTTATGCTGTATGGTAAAGCAATAACATGACGACGGTGAAAGGTCACGTGCATGATATGACCATGCATGTTGCCTTGGTCTTTAATTTACGAGTCAGTCCTTGATCAACAAACCCACCCCATCCAAACCCCTTTGCCACGCCTTCACATTTAATATAAGAAAATTATTTTAATTTTAAGTAGATTATATAAATTATAAAATTATAATTTATACAAAGTGATATAAATTGATATATTAAATTATAAAATTATTTTTAATATAAAATAAATCTAATAAATTTCATAAAAATATTTCAATTTATTAGTTTACTTTATATAATCTCTTTATTTCTATAATAATTCTCTTAATACAATCCCTCCTTTTTTTTATGTATATTTTCGTTCACTTCCGCGTTAAGCTGACTTCCTTAACTTGGTCTTTAAAATAAGGAAAATATTTCAACTACAAGTTAATTACATAAAAATAATTACATAAATTAATATATTTGATACAATTTATTATATTATAAAATTATTTTTAAAATAAATTTAAACGATTAAATAAAATCATGTCAACGTACAAAATTGTTTCTCTATACTTTCTTTGGATTTATTAATACTCTTTAAATAATTGAGAAAAAGAAATGATTTATTATATATATTCTATTGATTAACATCATTTTATCATTTATTGATGATGTATATTAAATAATTTATTAATAAATAAATAATAATTAAATGATAATTATTAAAAATTTGTTGTGTATACTTAAGAGAATTCACAATATGGACTAGCTAAATTTATTGCTTAGCCAATAATAGCTAAAAAATACTAAAAGCATGCTATAAAAGTCTCAACAAGACTTAAAATAACTCTCTCCTAACTCTCCAAATAAAGTTAGTCCTTTGAGTTAGTTAAATTATTTTTTAGAATTAAAATATTCATTCATTATTTATTTTTATTTTTATCTCACAATCATGTACACATCTAGAATTGTTGTAACGTCATATTCATGTTAGTTTTTTTTTTTATAGATGAGTTGAGATAAAATAAAAATTAAAAAAAAAATTATTGTTGTAATATATTATTTTAATATTAGTTTTATTTACAATTTAAAAAATATATTTTAGAGTTTGAAAAAGTTAAATTATTTATTTTATTTTATATAAAAATGTAAAGAGCATAATAATAAATATAAAATGAGATGAAATAAAATAAAATAAGAAATGAAATGAATTTAGTAATCGGGCTTATTACTTTGAAACGCAACGCATTGACGTCATTATTACAGCATACACACAAGTTATTCTGAAAATCATTTGACAATTATGTTAAAATGTATTAATAAAAATATATTAAATGAACGACGTGGCAGGAACATGGTCAGTTTGTTTTAGAGACACGTGGAGGAGTTGTGTGAAGATATGCGTCGAAACCGGCAAGATAGACGACAGCGTCGCACATCAAGCTGACTGTTCGACGGTGGAATTGGGACCCACACTAGACAGCTAAAACACGAGCAGTGGGACCCTCTTGGTTGCCAAGCTCCACCCATAGCGGTCCAGCTATAAAAAGCGACTGTTTGGCTTCTTTTTTAAAAAAACAAAACAAAAAAACAAATATTTTTGTTAAGTCTTTTAAAAATATTTATATTATGTTGCATTATTTATAGTTGAAGTTAAGATTATTATTTGGTCTAGCGTACAGCAACTAACAACATTCGAGATTATCAATAATTTTGAAATTTGTTTTAAGGATTAAACCAACCACCAATAATCTCCCACCATATATTTTATATTTCATATACGTTAATTTAATATAAAAATAATATCAATAGGAATAAAATACACAGATGTTGTATAATTTTTTTAAACTAAGTGAATAAATGCAGGATATATATATAAAATAATAAATTTTATTCTTTTTTTAAATGATTAGACGAAAATTACGCATTCAAAATTATATGTAATATCACTATTTTAACATTTTTTTTAATTGAATCACTAAGATGGTCAAAATATTAATTTTTTTTCGATAGGACTCGAGGGATTTTTAAAAAACGTGAAAAATAAATCACATGCAGCAGCAAAATGAGAGAAGTGTTTCTTTAATTCACAAAGGTCGATCTTCCCATACCCCTACTTGGCTGAGGCCTATGCTGCTCTCAAAGTAGGTTATATTGCTCATTCAACTTGGTTTTTCTCAAGTAATGTTGGAATAATTGTAAAAACAAATAATTTTCAGTTGAATATTATCAATAGATTTGTTCTTTGTCACATTTTGATGTTATTTGAATGATGAGTTGAAATAAAATGAGTTAATATAAAAATTAAAAGTTAAATAAAATATTAATATAATATTATTTTTTAATATCATTATTGTTATAAAATTTGAAAAGAATAAATTATTTATTATAATACTAAAATTTTAAAATAATAAGATAAAATAAAATAAAATATATTCACTATCCAAATGGAGTTTAACAAATAGAGTTTCAAATATATTAAGAGTTTTGTAGGAAAAATATTAGTTGATTTAGCACAGAGTTGTGTGGAATGAAAAATAATTAATATGTATGCTCATTTTTTTTTTAGTGAAAATTATGAAATGCACTTTAAAATAATAATTTATCAAGAATAAAAAGAACAAATATTATACATAAATTTAAGGTATCAAAGTCTCATCTGAAAACAGTGAGTGCTGATATTATCCACTCGTAAAAGAAGATATTTAAGCTTGTTTGAATTTGAAAATGAAATGAATTGAGATAAATTTAATTTATTTTTTAATATTATTATTATTTTAAAATTTTAAAAATATGTATTAAAATTTTAAAAAATTATATTAGAATTTAAAAATTATATATAAAGATTTGTATTTTATAAAAAATAATAATAATAATATAATAATAAAATAAAAATAAATTGAACTGAGTATGAAATCCAATCCAAAACGAGCCTTACTCTAAAGAAATTAGTTTTTCTCCTTTTTATCGAAGAACTGCTTACTTATAATTAGTCCGAAGTTATTTTATTATTATTATTATTATTTTTTAGGTCTTCTTAATTATGAGATGAGATCTACCGATATGATTTTTTTGGGAAAGGTGAAAAATATTTTGGAATGAAAATATGCTTGTGCTGAAATTTGAAGGAAAATGTTTTTTCAGAAAAAAATAAAAAATAAATACATAACATGCCTTTAGCTTACTCTCCAGTCTCCATACATTCGTGTAATTAAATTTTTCATTCTAATGAACATATCCTTCCAATGTTCTTTTATAAATTGAAGAAAAAAATCAGACTTGAAAGGAAAAGAATTATTGGACAATTAATTGACACATGAAAATTTAAAAAAAAACACAAATTTTTTAACAAAGACGCATTATAATATTTCATTGTTATAAAACAATTATATTAGTATCATTATTATAAAAATAATTCATATTAATACGGAAAGAATATCTCAATTACAGATGTAATAATTAATCTATAATTATTATCAAGCTCTTGTATAGAGTATACTTATTTAAGTGCTTAAGTTACCTAATTTAATTGAAAAGATAAATTTCAAATTTTAGATATTATAAATAAATTAAATCTCACCATTTAAATGACATAGATGGTATATTCGACTTAAAAATAAAATAATTCTATAATAAAATACAATACAAATTTTATGTTAAAATGATTAGGGTTTCTAGTGGTTTTAATTTTATGCCTGAAATACTATTTAGAACATATTGTGTGAATTTTATAATATTTAAAGCTGGGCAACATTTTGATAATGTTAAAAAAATGAGGGTAACTCTCATTTATAATGTATATATATTAGGAAAAGAAATGTGTAAAACACGTTTTTCTAATTTAGTAAAGCGATTATAAGAAATGATATGGTTGTTATAAGGAAATAAATTTCACTCAATAATATCATGCATAGAAAAAAAAGGTAAATTCTAACAAATATTTAATAGATAATAAAAAAATATATATCTCGACAATAAAATAATTATATAAAAATAAATCATAAACTGATGTAAAGTGATAAAAGATAACTATTTTATAATTTTATAATTTCATTTCTAATATATTATTATTTGAACTTAATGTTTTATAATAAATTTAAATTGAGAAATAAATAAAATTTTATTTAAATAATTTTATTCGCAAATATAGTTGGCAAACATATATATTTAAACTTAATTATTTTACTTTTCTCTCTCTTTTTTATTTATATAAAGAATGAATAGAATTTTTAAATCATATATATATAAATTTATATGTAATATAAATTATAATTTAAATAAAATAATTTTATATTATAATTTGTAACGTGAAGTAGGTTTATAGTATTATAATGTTATATTGTAATTTACATATTATATAATTATTATTAATAGAAGATTAGTAAAAGAAAAACTAGTAATTTATAATTTGCATGTTAATTTATATAATTTGTGTTGTTTAATCTGAATATTATATGAGTTTTATAAATGATAGAGAATGATAACTTCATAGATTGAATTGAGTTTGAAACGTAGTGATGGTTTTAATTTAGAAATAAATTCAAATTGTAATTAAGTGATAGTCTAAATGGATTCGAAATGAGGAATATTTTCAAATAATGATTATTAAGAGGTTAAGAATTTTAAATTTGATTATATTTGAATTTGAGTTTTTTGATTTAAAAATTTGAATTATGAGACCAAATTTCAACAATTACATTATTTTAGAAATTAGATGGGTGGATGAATGTAATTAAATTTAATAAAAAAAATTAATTAACTGGAGGTCGTTAAGAGTTGTCATTATAGAAATATGATCATCGGACGCCAACGATCATGATAGGGTGGATGGTGTCTCCCACCATCAACAGAGATGTCAGCACTCATTTTTTAAAAGAATCGGACGGATCAATATCAAATATTCCTTTTCTAATAATGCATAGGCTGATATGGTGACAATATTGATGCACCAAACAAATAAAAGCTTTATTTATAATAATAGATTTGAAAGAATGCAATCCGCGGTGGCATCGGGATAATGAAATATATTAAGATGAGGTGGCACCGCGATGTTCTCATATTCTGTTTTGAAAGAAAAAAAATAAATAAAAGATTGACTTATTTTTTGTAACAACTTTATTCGTGGGGTTTTATTGGTTTGTAGAGCTATTTATGTGAATGGACCACCACGACGGATCGGTGAAGTCGTCACACTTAATATATGGGCCTTAATCTATCTAATTGTCTGATTTTTTTCTTTTATTTTTTTTGAAAACAATTGGAGTGGAGGATTTTGAACCTGAATTTTTTATTTAGAGAACTAAATTGTATGCCATTAAATCATTAGACTCTTGAATAATTGTATAATTTTTTCTTTCTTTCTTTTCTTATTCACTATTTTTTTATTATTTGCTCCCAATATATTAAATGATCAACCTATGGTCTAATACAATCGACAAATTGTTATGGGTTTGTTAAACCGAGGAACTCATATATATGTATTCAAATTATCCTTAAGAGAATCAAATAATTTAGGAAAATGCTTTTCTTCTTGGTAAAATGGGTCTCGACTGGGTCTCGTTTCATATTTTTTTTTTAGTTTTTTTATATGATTTTTAAATAAATAGTTTTAAACAATATTATGATTTTTTTTATATTTTTAAAGAATATTTAAGATGTTCAAAAAATTAAGTAAAAAAACTTACTTAAAAATTATATATATATAAAAACAGAAGTGAAACAAGACCCAATCAAGACTCATTTCTTCGAGATAAGTAGCATCTCCCAATAATGTATAATATCTAAGACCCATGCCTGAAAAAAATTGATAGATTTATATATACATAAAAAAAAAAAAATTAAATGATCTTATTTTAATGTGTGTAGCGTTTATATATCAACTTAGAAGTAGCAAAAATTTAATCATTCTCCATATTGAGTTTTCAAGAATAATCATGCTTTAACCTCAATTTTCCAAAACATTAATTGAACTTGTCTCCTTTATGGAAAACATCTATAATTGTATCATAATTTTGGCATAGGTCGAGTGTCAATATAACACTTAGTATTACTAACCACACATTTATAGATAAACAAGCTTTAATACCTTAACATTTCAACTGACTAAAGGAACATAGCATCCAAATTTCTAAATGAGTGACCTATATCGTCCTCATAATTGTTGTTAATAATGCCTTTAACATTTCGGAATATTTCATAAATCATGTCCCCAATAAAAGAACAGGGGATGAGTTGGCATATCTTGATCATCATAGGGTGGTTGGAAGTAGACATCTAATTCATTAATCTCGAGTTCATGATCATCAAGGCAATGGCCTTATTAATAGGACGGGTCACGAGGAGTGAACTAGGGTTGTTTTGAATTTATGACACGCATGTGGGAAGAAAGCCCAAGAAAGGAATGATGTTTTTAGAAATGAATTGAAATGAGTTCTGAAAGTTAAATAAAATATTATTGAAATATTATTTTTAAATATTATTATTATTTGAAAATTTGAAAATATTAAATTTAGATTTAAAAAAATTGAATTATTCATTATATTTTATATGATAATTTAAAAAAATTATAATGATAAGATTGAAATGACTTGAGCTCATTTTCAAATTCAATCAGAACTTTAAATAAATGGTTTCATAGATGTCTAGGTGAAATTTTCGTCCATTTTTTAATTTATTTTTCTTTTAAAGAGTGCAATGAAGAAACTTTTGAAGCAAGTAAAAATATATTGAATGGTCTGTAAATAATAATAAAAATAGCAATAAAATAATTGAGAATATCTTAAAACATTTATATTCCCAAAAGAGTGCAACGAACATGTAAAGTTCTATAACAATCACCCTATTATAACTTATACAATATATAAAATCAGACAAACAAAGTCTTACTTCAAACTTAGTTTGAAGAGAAATCTACCTTAAGATAAATTATATATATATATATATATTTATATAAAATTAGAGGATATGCATGAAGATGAAGCGCTTTCAAAGTTCCAATGTCGAACATGAAACTTGGAACCTAAGTTTTATAACGTCTACGACCTAAGATGAGCAGTGTCGGACACTTTGGACGACAAAGTAATTTACAAAGAATGCACCCATCCGACAACTGTTTAGAGCCGGAAAATGATGTCTTTCAGCGTTACAGCCTCTCTCGCATGCATACATATATCAAAATTCCACACTTGAATTCGCGACCTCACAAAAGTCATAAAAACCTTGATTGGACGACGCACTACTTGATTCGGGCCACGAAGTGGGCCACGCCCAAGGATAATTCCAGTCCGTGTGTTTATCATTCATCCTCCACCACCACCACGTCACCTTAATTTATAATAGAAGTATTATTGTATGATAAATTATATTCAAAGTTGGCGTGTAGAATATATTTAGCAAATTATTTGTATGATATTATTTAATTTGAAAGATTAATTATAAAATTTGAATCATAAATTATATATTATCTAAATATTTTAGACAATATGTTCTACATACTGATTTAATAGCTTGTTAAATAACTCTTATTACATACATATATCTCTAATATAAATAAACTTTCAAATATATATCTCTCAATGCAAGACTTTTTTATTTGGTTCTCAAACTCATCTCACCTAAATTTATTTTATCTTATCATTACAAATTTTATAAATTTTTATACATTTTCTCAAATTTTCATACAAAATTTAATAAATAATTTAACATTTTTAAATTCCAAAATATTCATAATATTAAAAAGTAATATCCTAATAAATTTTATTTAACCCATCTCAACTCAATTCCCCTCATCTTGACATCCAAACATAGAAGTCTCACATCTAACTTATGAATTTATTATATAAAATTATTTTATTAATCAAGGCCCCGTTTAGATTTGAAGTTGAGATTAATTTTAAAAATTGAATAAAATATTATTATTATTATTTTAGGATTTGAAAAGATCGAATTAAAATTTGAAAAATTGAAATTAATATTTAAAAAAATTATATTAAAATATGTATTTTGTATAAAAATTTTAAAAAATATATATATAAACAAACTTAACTCATCTTTAAATTTAAATGGGCGTAAGTATTTCTTAATTTGTTTCCCTCGTTTGACCAGATTCCATCCTTATTATTACTATTATTAGTCAAATACCCTGCTCCAATTCTAGGATATTATTAGTTACCCACCAAATATAATTAAGGTCAAAGTACAAAGCTTGATAATATCTAAGTTTTTAATTTTGAAAATAAATATAATACACAAACATTACACACCACAAATGAACTATGGCATGATACTACTGTCAATTTGACAAATGATTTTTACAATTTCAAAATATGTAATCCCTACATTTTTTTTTGAAGAAAAAAAGATAAATTTGATAATCACTATAAGAAATTATATTTACTATGACAGGCTCTCACTATTTCTCAAAAAGAGTTCACAATATTTTAATACTTTATAATTGTATTTAATAATAGTCAATTAATTTAAATCCTAGTAAGGTTTGATAACTCGTTTAAACAAAAGTATTTTGAGAAGTTTTGATAATGGGTTGAGATGAGATAAAAGTGAAATAAAATATTTTATAATATTATTGTTTAAAATCTAGAATTTTAAAAAAATCAATTAATTTATTGTATTTTGTATTAAAATTTATAGTGATTAATTAAAATAAAATGAAATAATTGAAAAAAAAAAATTGAATCCAAACCTCATTAATTAAGACGTAATTTTGGTATAAGAGTGATTTCTACGGGTTTTCTTAGTCTTATTTGGTAAGTAAAATAATATAGTAATTAAAGGCAGATTTTACAGTAATGAATTTATAGATTAATATAATTTAATAGTGTATGTTTATAAAATTATATTTATTATAAATTGAATTTAAAATATTATATTTCATTTTATTTTATGAATATACTTTGATGAGATATTAAAAGTACAAAATTCAAAAAATGGGATTTTTATTTTTATTTTTATTTTTATTTTTATTTTTATTTTTATTTTTATTTTTATTTTTATTCGGCAGAATGGGCAAACAGGTAAAGATGGTAGCTGTGATATACACGTTGAAATTTGTAAGCAATTCCGTCACGTCACGTCACGATGAAACCCGAGCTTGGCGATAACTCAAGTGACGAGAGTAACCCATACAAATAGGATGTGAAATGCCTTTCATCATTCTTATTTGAAGATTGATAATTTCTTCAGCATATTCTCTTATAATCTCAATTCTCAAATGTTTGATAGGTTGATTGATAATTAGAAATACTTAAATAATTAATTCAATAATTTATATACTGTAATGAATTTAGTGGAGGGACGGCAGCCGCCCCCTGTCCCACCACTAAATAATGTGAATGACCCCACCACTATTATATTAAATTTGCATAGTAACTTGCATAGTGACTTGCATAGTAACTTGCATAGTAATTTCAAAGCCTATAAATAGGGGCTTCAGTTGTAATGAAATTCATAAGAAAATATAGAGAGAAAGAAAGTTTCAGTTTTTAAGAGTTTCAGAGAGAGTTTCTTATTTCTCTTTTACAATAGTAGTTTCTTTCTTTAAGTTTCATAACACGTTATCAGCACGACGGTTCTGCCAATTCTGAAGCTAGTGGCCTTATTCCTCTGTAAGTTTTTCAATATATTATTTGAAATCATTGATATATTTTATTGATGATTATCTGTGTTAATTTATAAATATATTTTCTGAGATACGCATATTTATTATTTATATGTGTAGAAAATGGCAAATCTTACAAAATTGGAATTTGTTGCTCTTGATATATCTGGGAAAAATTATTTATCCTGGATACTTGATGCTGAAATACATCTTGATGCAATGAACCTGGGAGAAACTATTAAAGAAGGAAATCAAGCATCCCTGCAGGAACGTGCTAAAACAATGATTTTCCTTCGCCACCATCTTCATGAAGAATTGAAAACTGAATATCTCACTGTAAAAAATCCCTATATTTTGTGGAATAATTTAAGGGAGAGGTATGAACACCAGAAGACTGTCATCCTCCCAAGAGCTCGTTCTCAATGGATGCACCTGAGGTTGCAAGATTATAAAAGTGTTAGTGAGTATAATTCCGCACTTTTTAAAATAAGCTCAGTGTTAAAATTATGCGGTGAGAAAATCACCGATGAAGATATGCTAGAGAAGACTTTTACTACATTTCATGCCTCGAATGTGCTCCTGCAGCAGCAGTATCGAGAGAGAAAGTTCAAGAAATATTCTGAACTTATATCATGTCTTCTAGTAGCTGAGCAAAATAATGAGCTCTTATTAGAAAGCCACAATACACGCCCTACTGGCTCAATATCATTCCCTGAAGTGAATGGTAATAGGTTTGCATCATTCCCAGAAGTGAATGGTGCATCCTTTAGAAGAAATCGGAGGCGTGGACGTGGTAGGAGAAATTATAGAAATGTTGGTCCCAGGAGTGACAACATTAAAAGGGATTATAATATACCATATCACCAGAAGTGGTACAATTCAGAGAGGGGTAAAAATCCTCAGAATAATTCTTCAAAGAAAAGTGAAGAGGTGTGCCATAGATGTGGAATGACTGGACATTGGTCACGTACCTGTCGTACGGCCAGGCACTTAGCTGATTTATATCAAGCTTCTGTTAAAGGAAAGAATAAAGTGCATGAAACAAATTTAGTAGAACCATCAGATGATTTATTAGATTCAGTAGATGTAGACGTTACTCATCTTGATGTATCTGATTTCTTTAATCATCCTGATGGTAGTATTGAACACTTAATTGGAGATGGAAGTGTTCCACTCAATTAATGTATTTTCTTTCTATCTGTAATAAAAGTTTTTATATATTTTGTAGAACCATAGATCACATTGATGAGCATTTTATCTCTGAGTTGAATGATAAAGATATATGTCTGGCTGATAGTGCTACAACTCACACAATTCTCAAAGAAAAGAAATATTTTCAAAATCTAACACTGAGTAAAGCCTATGTCCATACCATATCAGGTTCATCGGATTTAATTGAGGGCTCCGGAAGAGCTTATATTGTGTTGCCTAATGGCACCAAATTTTGTATTGATGATGCTCTATTCTCTTCACAATCCAGAAGAAATTTATTGAGTTTCAAAGATATACGTCGTAATGATTACCATATTGAAACGACCAATGAAGGCAGTAAAGAGCATCTTCTTATTACTAAAACAGTATCGGGCCAGAAGCTCGTATTAGAAAAACTGCCTGCTCTATGTTCTGGATTGTATTATACAAAAATGAGAACAATTGAATCATATGTGGTAATGCACCAGAAGTGCATTGACCCTAAAGTATTTATGACTTGGCATGATCGCCTTGGACATCCGGGTTCTATAATGATGAGACGAATTATTGAAAATTCGCATGGGCATCCCTTAAAGAATCAAAAGATATTTCTACCCAATGAATCTCCGTGCTCTGCATGTTCTCAAGGTAAGTTAATTATTAGACCATCTCTCTCAAAAATCATTGTTGAATCTCCATCCTTTTTACAAAGGATTCACGGAGATATATGTGGGCCTATTCATCCATCAAGTGGACCATTTAGATATTTTATGGTTCTAATTGATGCATCTAGTCGATGGTCACATGTTTGTCTTCTTTCCACTAGAAATGTTGCATTTGCTAGACTTCTTGCTCAGATAATTAAACTACGAGCACAATTTCCTGAGTATCCAATTAAGACCATTCGATTGGATAATGCAGGTGAATTTTCATCTCAAGTTTTTGATGATTATTGCATGTCAATAGGAATAGATGTTGAACATCCTGTTGCCCATACACACACACAAAACGGTTTAGCTGAGTCTTTGATCAAAAGGCTTCAACTAATCGCTAGACCTTTACTTATGAAATCAAGACTACCTATTTCTGTTTGGGGACATGCTATACTTCATGCAGCATCTCTAATTCGCATTAGACCATCTGCATATCATAAATATTCTCCATTACAGCTTGCATTTGGTCAACAACCAAATATTTCTCATCTTCGTACTTTTGGATGTGCTGTATATGTTCCAATTGCACCTCCGCAACGTACAAAAATGGGTCCTCAACGTAGACTTGGGATATATGTTGGTTTTGATTCTCCATCCATTATTAGATACCTTGAACCCCTTACAGGGGATATGTTTAAAGCACGTTTTGAAGATTGTCATTTTGACGAATCAAATTTTCCGTTAATGGGTAAAGAAAAATCGGTGCCTGAAGCACGACAAGATATTACTTGGGATAATAAGACCCTGTCTCATTTTGATCCTCCTACAAATGAATGTAAAAGGGAAGTTCAGAGGATTATTCATTTGTAAAATGTTGCAAATCAATTACCGGATGTATTTACTGACACTAAAGGTGTAGTAAAATCTTATATTCCTGCTGTTAATGCTCCAGCAAGGATTGAAGTCCCTGAAGGACAAATTGTCAAAACAGCAATAGGTGAATCTAAAATACGCCTGAAGCGTGGAAGACCTATTGGGGCAAAAGACAAAATTCCCAGAAGGAAAAGAATACAAAATGAATTTGGTGTTCCTGAAGAACACGTACCCACAATACAGGCCACAAATATAATTGATGCTCCTAAAGAGCTTAAATCTTCTATTCCAGAACCTCCTGAAGAGGAAAATCTTGAAGAGTATAAATCTCCTAAAAATGGACCTTCTGAAGAGGTGTGTCATGAAATGTTTTCCCCTGAAGAGGAACAGGTACCTGAAAATAATGAGATCTCAATACATTTCATGAAAACTGAAGAAATTCTGGATAGAAATAAAACTGTTGTCGACAACATATTTTCATATAAAATGGCCCTTGACATTACCAGAAGTAATGAAGAAAGTGAGCCAAAAAGCGTCGAAGAATGTCGACGTAGAAATGATTGGCCAAAATGGAAAACAGCTATTGAAGCTGAATTAAATTCGCTAGCGAAACGAGAAGTATTTGGACCTGTTGTCCAAACACCAAAGGGTGTAATGCCTGTTGGATATAAGTGGGTATTTGTACGAAAACGTAATGAGAAAAATGAAATTGTGCGATACAAAGCACGGCTTGTTGCACAAGGTTTCCTGCAGAAACCCGGGATTGATTATGAAGAAACATACTCTCCCGTTATGGATGCAATCACATTTAGATTTTTGATTAGTCTGGTTGTTACAAAAGGATTAGAAATGCGGTTGATGGATGTGGTCACTGCATATTTATATGGATCCTTAGACCATGACATATATATGAAAATCCCTGAAGGATATAAGATGCCTGAAGCATCTACAAGTACATATAGAAATATGTACTCAATCAGACTACAAAGATCTTTATATGGGTTGAAGCAATCCGGACGCATGTGGTATAATCGCTTAAGCGAATATCTATTGAAAGAAGGATTTGAGAATAATCTTATATGCCCATGTGTTTTTATTAAGAAATCAGAATCCGGATTTGTCATTATTGCAGTTTATGTTGATGATTTAAATATTGTGGGAACTCCTGAAGAGATCTCAAAAACCGCTATATATTTAAAGAATGAATTTGAAATGAAAGATCTTGGCAAAACAAAACTTTGTCTCGGCCTGCAGCTTGAGCACTTGCCAAATGGAATTTTTATTCATCAGTCCATGTATACTGAGAAAGTCCTAAAGCATTTTTATATGGACAAATCTCATCCTCTGAGTACTCCAATGATTGTTCGAACACTTGATGTGAAGAAAGATCCATTCCGTCCTTGTGATGACGATGAAGAAATTCTTGGTCCTGAAGTACCATATCTCAGTGCAATTGGAGCTTTGATGTATCTTGCAAATTGCACTCGACCAGATATTACATTCTCAGTTAATCTGCTTGCAAGATATAGTTCTGCACCAACTCGAAGGCATTGGAATGGCATTAAACATGTCCTTCGTTACCTTCATGGTACGGTTGATATGGGGTTATTTTATCAACGTAGTTCAAGTCCAGAATTGATTGGGTATGCAGATGCAGGTTATCTTTCAGACCCACATAGAGGTAGATCTCAAACTGGATATTTATTTACTTATGGAGATACTGCCATATCATGGAGATCTGTTAAGCAGACACTATCTGCTACTTCTTCAAATCACTCAGAAATCATTGCTATTCATGAAGCAAGTCGAGAGTGTATTTGGTTGAGATCAGTTATTCAACATATCCAGGAAAAGTGTGGACTTCTCATGATCAATAATAGCCCAACAATCTTATATGAAGATAATACTGCTTGTATCACTCAAATCAGAGGAGGATATATCAAAGGTGACAGAACCAAACATATTTCACCAAAATTCTTTTATACTCATGAACTTCAAGAGAAAGGTGAAATTGATGTCAAGCAGATACGATCTAGTGATAATCTGGCAGATTTATTCACAAAGGCGTTACCAACTTCCACATTCAAGAAGATTGTGCATAACATTGGAATGCGAAGACTCAAAGATATTTTGTCATGCACTTTTCAGGGGGAGTAAATGTGCTGATTGTACTCTTTTTCCTTCGCTGAGGTTTTGTCCCACTGGGTTTTCCTCTGCAAGGTTTTAATGAGGCAATCTTAAAGCACTTGTGGATACATAAGAAGACTGTACTCTTTTTCCTTCGCCATTGGTTTTTCTTCCCACTGGGTTTTTACTTGGCAATGTTTTAACGAGGCAGATTCCTTATGAGTGGTCATTCAAGGGGGAGTGTAATGAATTTAGTGGAGGGACGGCAGCCGCCCCCTGTCCCACCACTAAATAATGTGAATGACCCCACCACTATTATATTAAATTTGCATAGTAACTTGCATAGTGACTTGCATAGTAACTTGCATAGTAATTTCAAAGCCTATAAATAGGGGCTTCAGTTGTAATGAAATTCATAAGAAAATATAGAGAGAAAGAAAGTTTCAGTTTTTAAGAGTTTCAGAGAGAGTTTCTTATTTCTCTTTTACAATAGTAGTTTCTTTCTTTAAGTTTCATAACATATACATATTCTCTATAATTCAATTAAAGTTTTTAATTAAGGATATGCCTATGCATTTATGCCCCCATCATAAAATAATTTTATATAAAAGTTGAAAGTTAAATAAAGTATTATTAGTATATTATTTTTTAATTTTATTATTGCTTTATAATTTTATAATTATTTATTATATTTTAAATAAGAATTTAAAAAAATTATAATTATAAAATAAAATAAAATAAAATAAGATGATTTATCAGTTTAAATGAGATCTAAATGTTTAATTTTATTTTTAAAAATAAATAATATATTTTAATTCTAACCATCAATTTATAAAATTATTTACTAAATTATTTATATCAATATTATTCGATTGATTAAAGTCTCGTTTGGATTCGAAATTAATATGAGATTATTTGAGATGGATTTTAAAATTGAATAAAATAATAATATTATTATTTTAAGATTTAAAAATTTGTATTGAAATTTAAAAAATATATATTAAAATTTTTAATTTATATAAAAATTTTAAAAAATATAATAATAAATTTAAAATAAATTGAACCGAACTTAACTTATTTATGAATTTAAACAGGATCTAAATTACTAATGTTTAGTTGACAAAACATTATTCTCAAAAAAATACGAAAAGAGAAGGGTATGTTCGTCATAAGATTTAAAAAGCAGAGCTGGTGCTGTACTCTCTGTATCGTAGCGCCATGTTGGCTAGGCAAAGCCGGCTCATGAATGTCATTCTCTCTCACGGTCACACTTTTCCTTTTTTTTTTTAGGGGTTTTTTTCAACATATTTATTGTTCACACACATATGGTAACAGTGCCTCTCTCTCTCTCTCTCTCTCCGCTTCTCTCCTGTGACTGTTGTGAATGTTTGGAGGATTACCACCTCTTTTCTATACGCACAAAGAACTGAAGGGAGTTTGCGAGAGAGAAAGATCACAGGGAAAAAGGGTAAAGTTCTGGAGAGAGAAACTACCGGGAAATACTCCATGCTCCGGCGAGTCTTCCCTTCCTCGGTTGAGAAACACAGCGAAATCCGGTAATGCTGTAAATAGTTATTATATAGGTCTTAAATAGAAGGTAAGCGAGGGAGCTTGGCTTGTATGAATGACCCAAAAATGCGTGAAGCGGCACTATTCTGTGACGAGCTTAACGACATCGTTTCCAGCAGCAAGAAGAAGAAATCAGAGGAGGAGAAGCTAGGGAAGGATACACAGAAACCGCTTCAGCTAGTCGGAGTAGGTCGTTGCAGATCTCAAGCCGCTTCGCGGAGAGTGACGCCGACCACCTTGACGGCCTCGCCTACCTTGAGCGCCGGAGTCGCCTCCCCGTCGACTGTCGAGAAGGCCCTATCCAACGGCGATCTGTACGTGGGTAGCTTTGCGGGGAGTGCGCCGCACGGATCGGGGAAGTACCTGTGGACGGACGGATGCATGTACGAGGGGGAGTGGCGGAGAGGGAAGGCCTCGGGGAAAGGAAGAATCTCGTGGCCCTCTGGCGCCACCTACGAGGGCGACTTCAAGTCGGGCCGGATGGAGGGGTTTGGAACCTTCATTGGGCCAGACGGCGACTCCTACCGAGGGTCCTGGAGCGCTGATCGGAAGCACGGTTATGGCCATAAGCGCTACGCCAACGGCGACTACTACGAGGGCTACTGGAAGCGTAACGAACAAGACGGGCAAGGCCGGTACGTATGGAAGAACGGGAACGAGTACGTGGGGGAATGGAAGAACGGCGTGATTTCTGGCCGGGGAATCCTGATTTGGGCCAACGGGAACCGTTACGACGGCGAATGGGAGAATGGTGTTCCCAAGGGGAACCGGGTTTTCACTTGTCCGGATGGCAGCTGCTATGTCGGTAGCTGGAACAAAGACCTTAAGATTCATCTACCGAACGGGACGTTCTATCCGGGAAATGGCAAAGAGCAATGCTTCAAAACCGGCAATGGCGCTTTTTTTGATGATGAAAACTTGATGATAACGCTGCGCAAGAGGTCATCCGTGGACGGCGCAAGAGGAAGCTTGACAGAGCGGAGTTTTCCAAGGATTTGTATATGGGAATCAGATGGAGAAGCCGGGGATATCACCTGCGATATAGTCGACAATGTGGAGGCCTCCATGTTTTATCGGAACGGGACGGGGTTAGATCGGGACGGGATTCGACAGTTTCCGCGGAGGCCGTGCTGTTTCACAGGCGAGGCCAAAAAGCCTGGGCAGACAATATCAAAGGGGCATAAGAATTACGATTTGATGCTTAATCTTCAATTGGGAATTAGGTAATTTGTTGAGCTCTGGTTATGGGTTCGATTTAGTTTCTATTATTATGTTTATTCATAGGTCTTGAAGTTGAGTAGTGAATTTTATTGTTTGTCTTAGGTATTCTGTTGGAAAACACGCGTCTTTGTTACATGAGCTTAAGTCTACAGATTTCGATCCCAAGGAGAAGTACTGGACTAGGTTTCCACCCGAAGGATCGAAGATTACGCCTCCCCATCAGTCGACAGAGTTCCGGTGGAAAGATTACTGCCCCATGGTGTTTAGGTATTGTTTAATTTGCCTTTTGTAGTTATTGATTTTGCTTGTCAATCTCTTTCCCAATTTCGCTCGAATGCCTTGTATTGCTATTTTTCTGCTATGGTGATGAGGTATTTCTGTTTTGGGGCCGCATGTCAGACATTTGAGAGAGTTATTCCAAGTAGATCCTGCTGACTACATGATGGCTATTTGTGGAAATGATGCCCTACGAGAGCTTTCTTCACCGGGGAAGAGCGGAAGCTTCTTTTACCTTACCCAGGATGATAGATTTATGATAAAAACAGTGAAGAAATCAGAAGTCAAGGTTTGTTGCCCGTCTTTTGACCTTTTTGTCTTTGCTAAATTTCAAACTTATCCAATATATGGAAATCAATTCAATAGAATTACTGGCATAGTTTGAATTAACTTCTCTTTTTTGTCTGCTTTACTTTCTTCATCAAGCAAGACTCCTGAGAGGGGAACAATTAGCTTGTATCTCAAAGTTTGGTAATCCTTTTTGTAGGTGCTTCTTAGGATGCTTCCAAGTTACCACCAACATGTTGATCGGTATGACAATTCCCTGGTGACAAAATTCTTCGGGGTGCATTGCGTCAAACCAATTGGTGGCCAGAAGGTGCGTGTTGCGAGATACTTTCTGCTATATTCCTTTAATTGATTTATACGTTTGTCTGATTGTGTCATGTGATTGGAAAGCAGACTCGGTTCATCGTGATGGGCAACTTATTCTGCTCAGAGTATCGTATCCATAGACGATTTGACCTTAAGGGATCGTCTCATGGCCGCACAACAGATATGCCAGAGGGTGAGATTGATGAAACCACGACCCTCAAGGACCTTGATCTTAATTTTGTCTTTCGCCTCCAGCGGAGTTGGTACCAAGAGCTCGTCAAGTAAGTTCAAACCATGTACCAGTATCTCCTCTAATTTGATTCACTCAGGTTCCTCTAGTTGGTCCTTTCATCTGTCATAACATGCTTGAAACCTTGCTCAGACAAATCGATCGTGATTGTGAGTTCTTGGAGGCGGAGGGAATTATGGACTACAGTCTTTTGGTTGGTCTTCACTTCCGTGATGACAATACATGTGAAAAAATGGGGTTATCACCGTTTGTTTTGCGTACTGGTAATCAATTAATTCCATATCATATATTTCACCTATCAATGGATTTATGGAGATAACATGGATGTTGAAGGGAATGTTCACATTTTCAGGCAAAAAGGATTCATATCAGAATGAAAAGTTTATGCGAGGATGCCGCTTCCTTGAAGCGGAGCTACACAACATGGATCGAATTTTAGCTGGCCGGTATGTTTTATATCTGTTGCTTCCTCAGTTTGTTGATTGTTGTAATCACGTAGTGTTGCTGTGGAATCTGTTGGAAAATCCTCGAGGTTAATTGTGAAAAAACATTTTCAAATTATCATAAATGTATGCTTTATTCAATGTTATCATTTGAAAAAACTGTCAATCAGAGTTCGCATTTTTGTTAAGCTTTGTCTTACTTTTATTGCATTAATGGATTGAACATGCTTGTTGGAATAATTGAAAGTGACTTGGATTGTCTTAATTCTGTGGGGGTAGTTCAGTAGACAACAGTTGTGTGTGGGGCATATAGAGGCCTATTATTGTCCAATGCTTTCTCGAATAAGTTGTGCCCTGGATAATCCTGTTATTGAATGGCTGATGAATTTTGTTGCCATGTACTCACTTTTGCTCATTCCATTTCTTGATCGCCAATTATCGTAAAAATAAATTTGATGAAAATCACTTCTGATTGAGCCAAGTATTTTCCGTTAGGATAAGATTAGCATTACCCATATCAGTGTAGGAGGACATGGGAGATTAGAGGGTTCCTAAGAATGTGAAATGGGCTGTTTTGGTCTATAGATGCTTTTAGTTTGTTTAAGAAATGAATTATTCATGCTTATTATATGGAAGGACCATATTTACTGAATTCAAAATGCCACATTTTCTGTATCAGAAAGCCCTTGATCAGGTTAGGTGCGAATATGCCTGCAAGAGCAGAGCGGATGGCCAGGAGGAGTGACTTTGATCAGTATACGCCTGGTGGTATCAGCCGGTTGACTCCTTCACGCAGCGGCGAGAGCTGCGAAGTAGTCCTTTATTTTGGGATCATCGACATTTTACAGGACTATGATATCAGCAAGAAAATTGAGCATGCATACAAATCCTTTCAAGCCGACCCAACTTCGATATCAGCTGTTGATCCAAAGCTCTACTCAAGGAGATTTCGGGATTTCGTAGGGAGAATCTTTATAGAAGATAGGTAACACAGATAAGAATATCGTTGTTGGTGAACAAATACTGTTGGATGAGAAGAATCTCCATCTCATTCTGAATCCATCTAGAGGAAAAGGCTGGGAATCGTAAAGAGCTCTTCATCTGTTGGAGCAAATGCATGGGTCAGAAGCTGGGCCGCGGCTATAAGCGTGGCAATGACCCGACAACCTCTAGTTGGCGGGTTGGGGGCGGTAGTGGCTGATTTTTGAAGATACAGCCGTGGTGTAGTTACTTCTGGAAGGGGTTAAGCACTTGTACATGCGGTGTGGGAGGGATTGGATTTTGATTTTGACTTTTTTTTTTTTTAATGTGGGGGTTAAAATTTTTGTGGTAATCAAGGAATGTGAAGATTGGGAAGAATAGGTGGTATAGGGAAAGCCAGGAAAATGTTGTCCAGAGAGAAGATTCAAAAATGGGAGGAGACTTGGAATAAGTGTACAGTCATAGAAAGGATGGATTATAGCATTCCATTTTCCCATGAATTATTTTTGTGGAAGATATTTTTCAAAAAGAAAAGGGAAATGGTGGTGTGGAAGATAACACAACCTGCCAGCGAGGCCCCATGGGGGTGGGGGGGAATTCTAACCCTCCGTGTCATGCTCTTTTTGTCTGCTGTTTTATATAAAAGATAAGGAAAATGGAACTCTTGTTGGGTGAGGGAAATGGGGTCATTGTAGTGCTTTTGCAGTGAAAGGAAGGGCAATGGTCAGTAAGAGTAGTAAAGACCTGAAAAGGAGAGAAAGCACCATAAAAGATGCGCTGGCGTTTCTCGTTTCTTCTCACTTTGCTTCTGCAGTTACTCCTCTCCCTTCTCTTTATATATATATTTATTTAATTTTTTATTATACAAAAATTGTTTTCTAGGCTTTTTATTTTATTTTATTTTATTTTATTGAACTCATTTTCAAAAGAAATATAAACAAAAAATTAAATAAAATCGGCGCGCGCACTCTGTTTAGTCACAAAATGTGGGGAATCTAGAATGATCAACGTGGCAGGCAGCCAATTGTTTCTATCTGAAAGTGTGATTCCTGAGATTTTGGGAATGGAGGGTAATGATGTCATTTGGGTGGGGAGAGGCTGTGAGGGTGATACCAATAGGTCATTGGGACTCGGCCTTTTTTTTTTTTTTTTCATTCTACTGCAGAGGTCAAAGACAGTCAGGCTGTGTGTGGGGTAGAGGGGAGAGAGAGAGAGAGAGGTGGTCCTGCCCGGGCTGCCCCTGACCCTACACACAGATGGGGTCGAAAGTCTGATGCAGTACACTTTTCTTCTCTTTTTGACCTACTGCCCTTTTTGGGAGCTTCTAAACTCCTCTCGCTCATACCAAACCCCATCTCTATTGCTCTTTCATTTAGTGTGGATGCCACTTAATCATAGGATTTTAAAGGATTTGTCAACTAGTGCTTATAATTCTTATATAAAATATTATTAAAATGGCATTCAAGTCCTTCATCAATTCTTTATTGGATAACTTACAACCATTTGGATATTATATTTACTAATGGTTTGGATTGCTTAATGTCTCTCTCTCTCTCTTTTTTTTTTATTCTTTTTCTATAACAAAACACGATTTTGTTTCTTGAATTGCCTTGGTCAAATAAGAACAAATTCTAACAACTACCAACATAGAATGAATACAAGGACTTCAAAACAAGGAACAAAATGTATAGATTCCTCATGTTGTAATATAAAACTAATCAAGTAATTAAACTAATCAAGTAAACAAGGAACAATATGTATAGACTCCTCATGTTGTGTGCTACAATACATAACCCTTTTACCACACATGCCAACAATTAGCTAGCTGCTATGTCATATCTCTCTCTCTTTTTAGCACTTAAAGGGAACACTCGTTGAGATTATAAAAGGAGATCATATCAATTGAGACTGAGAGTATAAAGGAAATCTTAAATATTACAGGGATAAAAAAATAAAAAAATAATGATAATGTATACAAAAAAAGGGAACAAAGTTTTTCTTTGTCAATTATAATTGTAGAGAAATTGAATTTATGGAAATTATATTTAAATAGTTCTTGAAATAACTAAACCATCACCAATTTTAATTGAGAAAGATTGGAGAAATCTCTCTCTCATTTGTTTTTGTTTTAATTTTGTTATTTCTTTTATCAGTAGTTTAGCACATGTAATAGCACGAATTTCGTGACGACAGGGTTGACCCCCCTCCCCAAAAAGAAGAAAGAAAAAGGAAGAATGATTGCCTTGCTAATGGGATGTAATTAATTACAATTCTGAGTATAAAAAATTGCAAATAAAATAGTTCAGATGATGTGGCATTGTGGATCCATAGCATAATCCCGACCTAATGAATGTACTTTTATTCGGATTGCGTACCCATTAATGTATGTATGTTCGGGTCACAATTAAGTAAAACGCACGATTAATAAATATATAAATATATAAATATATATATAATTAGATAATTAAGATTTTCTTATTTTATTGACTTTTGTCTTTATTTTGCGTGACACAACGTACCTTTCTTTTTTTGTAGTGGACTCAATGAATTATTTTATTTAAGGTTCATTTCGGATAATATATGTAATACTCCAGTTTAAATTAATGGCAATATAAAAAAATAGTAATTCGCAGCACAACATGATATAATATTAATATAAATATATAAGCGTGCTACAATTGTTTTAAAAAATGGTAAATTTTATTATTAAAAAAATTAATTTCTTTTCTAATAGACCCTGTATTTATCCATTTTTTTTTTCAAAAAAATTATGTAGTACTTGCACATTTAATTTATGATTACAATTTACAAATATCATTTTTCTTTAAAAATTGGTTAGAAAATGATCAAACCTCGATTTATATATGTATCATAAAAATCCCCACAAATATCAGTACAACGTATTAAATCTTATCTAGATTCCAACAAATGAAGTATTGTTAAAATCCAAGGGTTTTGATTTGAGCATTAAGATTAGTTGCATGCATGTCCACATGTCCACTTGCGGATTCCTTTTTTTGTTTTAATAATTTATTGTGCATTTCTTTACACTTCCCACATTCTATATTTCTCTTTTTGTCATACTTTGGTTAGGGTTAGGTCATGTATAGACTACTCAAACTTCAATTTTAACTTACAAATATTTGCTCATAAGTTATATTTAGTTTACAATCACTTCATAGTAAAAATATTTACTCATAAGTTAAAATTAGATTTAGAATCACTTCATAGTAAAAAAAAACTTGACTTAATAAATCATTTTAAATTTAAAAAAGGACAGTACAGTAATCCCAATCTATTTTTTAATGGTGCTGCAATTCTTTTGAGCATGATACGAACATCTTGAATGAAATTCAATGACTTAGTTCTGGATAGATATTGATCCAAAGGGTAATTTTTGTTTTGAAATTCTCCATGTATATATAGTTAGTATATACATATTAAGGAAAATGATATTTGCAGAAAATTTAATTTTGTGCAAGAAATTGCATAGGAAATAAGACGATATAGTTTATTTCTAATTGTGTTTTATGTTTTATGTTTTAGCCTTCTTAATTTTAAATTTTGTTTGTGTTAAACAAATTGTTATTTCTATTTTTAATTTTTGTAACTTTTTAAATTATAATTAATAAAAATTTTAAACTTGTTCTTGCACAATTTTTTTGCAAAATCAAGTATTGCGTGCATGTAGTGTGTGTATATATATAGACTCACATAGGAATTAGTTCGCGCAAAATCATCAACTACCATATATTTCATGTCAACAAGAAAGAATATATATATATATATTTGTTTTTGTCTAGCTAGCTCCAATTATATAATTCTCAGACGGTCTGAGGACTGAGAGTCTTTTAGTTTTCTGAACTAAAATCTCAGAAACTAGTTATGATGATAGTAATATGACAGCATTCAAATTTGACTCAGAATATTACCGTCAAATTGTCAATCTCATATTCTTACATATAAATATTATATATATATATATATATATATATATTACATGATACATACAGGAGTAAACACAATAGGAATAGTACAAGGAAGTAGTATTATGACTACAAAAAATTACATAAAAATTAACTTATAAAAGTATTTTTATGATAAATTGGATTTAATATGATTTTTATTTTAATATTTACAAAACTTAGAATTATTTATTATATTTAGATTCAGTGTATTAATATATTTTTATATTTTTTAAAAATATTTTAAAATAATAAAAAAAATTAAAATTAAAATTAAAAAATTAAAAATACACTAGGAATACACTTGGACAATACTACTCAAGCGACAAAATAACACCACCCATTAAAATATGAGCAATGATACACGTACCACTCAATTATAATTGTTTTACAATTCTTAATAAAATGATATTTTTTTTAAATCCTTAAAAGGAAAATGCTACGATGCCTATTCCATTGGATACCTCTTGTATTTTATTTTATTTTTTAAATTTATTTAATAATTAAGAAAGTAATTATTAGTATATTGATTTTTTAAATATTTTTTAAAAATATTTTCAAATGATAAAAAATAGAAAAAATGATTTTTTTGTTATTTTTCTCTTCATATTTTTTTAATATATTTATATATTTTTAAAAAATATGAAAAAAATTTCAATACACTAATAATCTCTTTCTTAATTATTAAGTAAAATAAAAAATAAAAATATATATCAAATAGAGACATCAAATAGAATGAATATTATAACATTATCCATCCTTAAAAACATTAAACCAAGCTAAAAGTCAAACTTGAATTTTAAAAAATATATTATTTTAATTCATTATTATAAACAATTTGTAAATTAGCAATACGTCTATCATTTTTTTTTTAGAATATAGCATGCAGGACTTTGCAAGTCAAAAGTCTCTTTTAACAATGTCACTTACGATCACAAAGTGTGTTAATATTATATAATTATTTTAAAAAATAAAATTTATTATTACAAAATTATTTTTTTCATGTAAACTATGTATTTATTTATTTTTTAAAAAATAATTACGTAATTTTTGTATATTTTATGATTGTAAAAATAAAAGAGATAAATATATATATATCAGAGACTGTAGATCAAACGAGAGATCAAGCGTGGAAGCACAGATGTCGAAAAACTGATTGGAGCGATATATATTGGATCTCGACAATAGAGTGGCAGGTTTAGTACGTACGTAGGAGGAAGTTCTAGGCCTGCAATCAATATAGATATCAGTAATAAACAGGAAGCTAGCATGCCTGAAAAGCAGAAAAGAAAAGAAGAAACCCTGAATACGGAGATGTCAACTAGTTTGATAGAGAAATGAGAAATCTTATCCGCCTTTGATCATCTCTGTACTCACGTACACGTACGTTTTTGGTTGGCAACAGAACTTGCTAGTTGCTGCCCTGTTGGGGGAATGAGTTGGGGACCATTACAATTTACAAAACAAAATTTCATTCACATTTTGTACTACTCATCTCCTCTGTCTTCGCTGACTCAGACACACTCGCCTTCTCTTATAGTGGCATGCACTGATCCACTGATGGATGCACCTACGTACCTAAATACCAGCTACCACATGATCATATGCTTCGCTAATTTCCTTTGCTTCCACAGTCCCACCGTCCCACGTCCTCTGAGTACTGTTTTCTTCTTCTTCTTTTTTTTGTTTGTTTTTGTTTTCTTTTTAACTTGGGAATATAAAAATTAAGTTTGGTATATAAAAAAGAAATTAAATGAAGAAAGTTTTAACTAGAGCAAAATAAGATTGTATATGTCTTTCGGGAGTGTATGGAAGTTTGGTATATATTATTTAAAAACAAAAAAACAAAAAAAAATACAGGCTGTAAGAGTCTGGAGCGACTAGCTAGAGTATTCGTATTCAAAATTGCCATTAATAATTAAGCTGGCGACCATGCATATATATTGCACCATCCTATCTATCTGTACCGTAAGTTTTCGTTATCAAAGAAATCGCTTCATGTCAACGTTCAAAAGCTGTCAACCAGCTTCTAGCTAGCTTCACCCATACAACAAAGTAATATCAAGAAAATAATAATAATAATAATAATAATCAGACGAGGATATCCAGATCCCACATGCGTGCTCATTAATTACCATATATATATATATATATATATAAAGATATAGGCTGGCTCTTCGATTTAATACATACAACTTACGGAGAAGGACCTCATTTACTATAACTCTATGTGGTCCGTGCCCTAATCTATTCTTCCAACTAGCTCCGAATTAAGCAGCAGCCAGCTCAACGCACATTATGATGAGTTAGAAGCAGCTAGACTGAATGACTATAAATATTAATGCAAGCTGAGAAGGCTGCAAAACTTGATGCTAGATATTCTTGATCTCGTGGTCTTAATTTTCTGCTGTTTTTTATAATGTATGTAGAGCCGAGCCAGACAGAAACATTCGTTCAAATTTATTATATATGTGACAGAACTTGTCCAACCCTCTTTATTAATTTATGGTTTATCATGCTAGTTTGTTTTGCTTTAGTACAAATATCTTCAGTACACCACTCGGCCATTCATCGGCCACCAAAAGTTTTACGGTGATCTTGATCTTCATGATCATTTACTTCTCAAACCAAATAGTACCCTTTTTTTGCATAAACTTAAGGCGCTGGAAACTTCCTGGAATATCTGCGATCTCGGCAATGGGCTAAGACTAAGAGCCTAAGTACTTAATTGATCCGTAACTTCGGTTTGTATAATTGTATGAAAAACTAGCAAATTAATTAATGCTTACTCCCATGCATCATGCTATTACCATCAATTGATCCGCCTGCTTAGTTTACTATGAAGGCCAAATCCTTAACTATGATCGACAACAGTCAACAGATCATAAAATGTTTATTAACTTATATATGTTATTTCTTTCAGAAAGATTTGATCCCTCATAGTATAATATTGTAGATTATTAGAGAATAAAATACATATATATATATAATATTGGAAGTATTATTATTACATTTTTTCTAAAAGTATATCCTAATATATAAATTGACATGTAGACTTTATGGAATACACATTAGATTTAATTTATTAGATTTAACTTTTTCTAAATCCTAATTTTATAATCTAACGCAACACATCAAATTAAACGACAGTTTCCAAAATCCACTTTTATAAAATTCTTTTGTAGTTATAGCATGTGATCATCTCATGTAGTATATCCAATTGACAAAGGATCAGTTTAACCCTCTGTTTGCTTTTGATGATCAACAGCCACACGAGCTTTGTTGCTAAAATAATTGTTTTGATATATTTATTATGGACGCATGGACGTGAACGTATGATATTTCATGTACGTAGTTGTGTACTGCCAAACCATTATGTTTATCTCGTGCATCGACTCGTACGTCGATTGATCATATCATCTCAGTTCTCTCTTTTCTGATTTCTCTGTTTTCACATATATACGTGCACGAATTTCGTCGACAACTATTCCTTAATTTTGCAGTTTTCTTTTTCTAAAAAAAAAAAAAAAAAAAAAAAAAATCAATGATCCTTTTTTCTTATCAATTACGATTAATACTGTTGTTTTTATCAATAGTAACACTCATTATATGTCGAATTTTTATCAGATGCACTACTGATTTATTTCCATTAATTTGTGTCTAATTATAAGCTCAAGCTCTACTACTAATTAATTAACTAATTGTTATCGAAATAAGTCATGTAGAAATTTATATAATTTCACAAGTTGGCAATAGTCTTCCAAATCAAGGAATTGGTGGTCCCTTATATATGTACTATTCAAAAGAAGAACTTGAAAGGTTGTGTGAAATCTCGTCATGTTTTAGTTTCTGTTTGTGCACTATAAATATATATAATCTATTTCTAGCTATAGCTATATATAATATAGCTAGATATATATATATATAATACATGAAATTTCAAAGTTATATATATATACATATAAATATATTTTTTTTTCTTTCAAATAAAACTTTGAAATTTCAAAAACCATGCATATTCCTTTGAAAATTAAACACAGTAATTAAGTGGAACTTTAAAACAAAATTAACAGTAATTGTGTATATTATATATATTATATAGTAATTAATATTCTTATCTTAATATTTCTTATGATCTCCAATCATATTTAATAATATATTTAGCAGATTTTATTTAAGTGATTAATATATAAGATTAAAAATGACAAAATTTAAGAGGAAGAGTGTGTTGAATAATTAATGTAAAATTAGGTAATATATCATCTCTTAAAATTAAACAATCAAAATTAATAACCTCTCTTCAGAATCACCTGCAGTGAGTACTACTAGTGCAAGAGCATGTCTATTGGATTGGTTATCGTTATAATATAATTTTAGTTAATGTGATTTAAAGTTTGACTTTTGACCATTCTATTTACATAAGTCTTATATTAAAATGGTTATTTTTCATATTATAATAATAAAATAATATAACTAACTTTTAGTTTTAGTTATTTATATTAAATCTCCACATTGAATTATCTATTTATGAAAATATATAATAAATAATAAATAATAATAATTATTTTTTTAATTATTTACAATTATAAAATTAATTAATTTTATCATATTTGACTATTATATCTATTATATGTTAATTAATAATTATAGTTTATAAAAATAATTATAAAAATATAAATTAATAATCGATATTTAAAAACTAATAATTTTTACTTATTTTTTATGCAACTAATTTTTTTTTTACTAACATTATAATAAAAGAAGGACAGATTAAAATAAGAAAAAGAAAATAAAAAAAAGAATAAAGATTTGATCAATCTTAAAACTTGGTATATTTAATATTATTTTTTATTTTACTATTTATTTTGATTAAAAGATTTAGTTTTTAGCTAATTTAATGTGAAATAAAAATAAAATTAATTGTTTAAAATTTTATTAAATTTAATTTTTAACAAATCTAATAAAAGTGCAATTAATAACTGACCTATTCTCTGTTGTCATTTTTGTTACACCTACCAATGAGAATGATGAGTCCCGCCTATATATCAGTTTCAGGAGGGGGGCCTGTCTCTAAAATTATTAAATGGAGGGCGGCCACATGTCGGGGAAAGGCCATAATTGTGTCCAACAGGACCGCTTGTTTGGAGGGCGACACAAACTAATATATTATAGTAATAATGATAATGCTCCATAATTAAATTCTTTACACTCATGCATATCATTCATTTACCCCAATGAAGATCGTGCAAAGAAAAGTATGTAGAAAATCTTAGTTATTAATAATTATTATGGGCATGTTTTTAATTAAGCTGGTTTCGGGGCACACGGCAGATTTCTTAATACCAATATTGTACTTGATCTATAATGAGCTCGAGTGAGTACTTGGCGAAAACAGCGGATTTCCTGCGCCCTGCATGCATGCTTTAAATATATATATATTTTTCCCCCCTTGGGATAATATATTTATGCATATAATTTCATGGGAATTAATTAATTAGGTTTCTTTCAGCAAGACAAGAAACATGATTTAAACATTGCATAAAGGTAAACATGCATGGCGCTGGCGCTGGCGCTGGCGCTGCTTGAATATCATGATTTCAGATACTTCTAAAGTTCGATAGCTGGGTCCCTATCAATGATAATGGCTGGCTGCATCTGCAGGCATGCAACACGATTTTTGGTTTGAAACTTATGCAGCTTGACAGTAAGAACTCAGCGTGCGCGCCCACACACAGAGAGAGAGAGAATGTGGCTCATATCTTAGTAAAATTTTTGCCATTCACTCTTATTAACGTAAGCACATCATTAAACTGTATTAATAAATTGATTTCGTATTATTCATCATAATTATTAATAAGAAAGAGTAGAGAGAGTTGAAATCGTTGTGGTAGTTGGCAAGATGATCAGTTATTGCACAACTAAGTTTTTATTGGTGCATGAACTGGAAGAAAGAAGAAAATAAATGCATGCATGATAATAATGGTCATAACACGGCGTGATATGTAACTCGCAAATACCCAAAAAAGAAAACGATCGATAATAATGATAGATGATGAAGAAAACGTGGGGTGAACAGTTAAATGATCATAAGATCAGATCAAATCAATTCAAGTGAATCTAATTATTCAAGTACAGCAATTTCAATTTTCATTTATTTTAATTTGCATGCATACATGGTATTTTTGTATTTCTAATATTAAAAATATATGCTTCTTGTAAATCAGCCTAGCACTAGACTTCTTATATATGTAGTTGATCGCACTGAGATTTTAGCTTGCTTGAAACTATATAATCTTGTTTATATTTTCCCTCTTTTGAAAAATATAACTTATTCTGAGTTGTTGGTTAACTTCAACGTACAAATCTAGTCAGGGGCAGAATTAGAGTTTGATGTTTGGGAGGAATGATTGATAAAATATATAATATGTGTAAATATAAATAATACATACTTTTTGCATGTAATTATATAAAAAATAATAATTAAATTTTTTTTTCTTCATTTGTTTCCTTTTTTTCTTTGAATTAAGAAAAAAAGAATAAAAAATTACTAGATAGAGACCATTACAAAATAATAATAATAATAATAATAAATAAATAAACTTAAGCTTTATTTTTACATACTCAACAATAATCTTTCATAAAATAAAATTCATCTTATTATTATTTCTGAAATGGAATTCTTGATAATTTTTTTCTCAAAGAAATAATAAATGATAATTTTTTAAGTATTGAGAAACATTTTTTATTTTCTTTTAATATTTGAGGGATTAATTTTAATTATATATAAAAAGATTATATATTTATATATAAAAAAAATTTTAAATTTTGGGAGGGTGGTAGCCCCCAATCTTAGCTGTAGGTCTGCCTCTGAATCTAGTCTTGAAACTCGATTTATTCAATTCTAATTAAGAGAATTAGTGGAGTTCGAGTGGCAAGATAAATACTAATGATCATAAGTATTTGAGTTATGCTACATATAATATTTTTTTATAGTTTTTATATAATGTGTATTTTATTGATATAATTGGTCAAAATAATTATTTATATTAAGAAATTGACACAAATAATTAAATTAATAGAATACACAAAAAAAAAAAAACGTAAAAGTGACTGCACATAAATATTTGTAAGCTGCATTTATGATCATCTTGCACATTACCTGGCATATTTGAGAGACAAGCGATCGATAGACAATAATTACCTTGTCAGTCATGTCTAAAAATTGAGTGATAATATTCTTCACGATCTTAAATTCTGTCGTGATCCTTAACAACACTTGTTGATGTATGAGCAGCTTTTATATATTTTATGGGCTAGTTTAATTACCATTTAAAATAACAATATATATAAATTTAATTAATTAACATGATGTATCACATCATGAACGTACAAGTGTGATTAAAGAGGAAGATGAAAAATAGTAATTAATTAATTTGTCTAAAGATCATTACTTGGAACAAATTAGTAATTCTTTGTTTCATTATTTATAACTTTTTTCAAATTAATCAGATACAATGTGAAATCTTTTAAAAGTACGTACTCTCTCATTGACAATATTACTGAACTTGAAAAGTAAAAAAGGTGGTCATGTGTATTGTGTATGGCCTAGGCCGAGACAAGCTGTCTAGTGCGGCCATTGGTCTACATGAAAAAGATCTATATCAATCCCAACATCGGGTTGCACCTGGGGGAGACACTTACCCAACTATTTCTTTTTCTTTCTCTCCTTCCACATGCTGATTATCAGTTTTTTATTTTTATTTTTATTTTTATTTTTTATAACTTATTTTATTGTTAATACTCTTATATCCTCTATTATTTTTGTACCATGACCTAGCTAGGGATGCCTACCCAGACATGAACGCAACAAAATTATTTTGTCTGAGGTTCCCATAAAGGTGGTGTGCATATTCTAGAATACTGATCTGTTTATAATAACGGCAGTAGTTCTACTGATGAAGTTTTCTCTTCTTCTTGTTCTTCGTTATATGTTCTACCTTTTTGGGAAATAATTGACATGTTAGCTGCCTAGCTAGCTAACTATCTTCATCTCATTTCCCATGCAATATTGATCAGTTACACCAATCAACGGCTTCAGTCCTTCAACAACAGCATCAATTAGCGTACTTGATCTAGATCTCTGGCAATTAGGCCGGTTTAAGCGGGAAAGATCATCAGATAGTATTTATCATAGTTAGAACTTGAGTTGATCCTTCTCAAGCACTGTTAATTACTATTAATTGTAGAATCCATTCATTTTATATGTCTATTTTCCATTGCAAGAAATGCTATATACAAAAATAGATTACATAAAATAAACTTACAATTAATTGATGTGATTTCATAAGATTCGTTAGATATAATTTATAATAAAAATAATTTTACAATCTGACATATAATCACATCAAATTACATCAATTTTTATATCTATTTTTGTATAATCTTTGTATCTAAAATATTTTCCATTTCGTTCTCTTTGCGTCATGAGATTATCGAGTTCAAGGAATTAGAACTAGAGGCCGTGCTTTTCTTCCCTTTTGAACAGTACATTTACACATGATAGTATGTACGAATCGATAGAAAAACTAGGTCGTGTCTGAAGTTCATAGCAAGCGATCGATTATTATTGAGCGGCATCCGTTGCCGACAAACAGAAGTACTAGACAATTTCATAGACAAGATCGGAGGAGAGTGACTGGCCGGAGGAGCTAGCGGCAGATTGGTACAATATTGAGAATGGGATGGGGACGCCAATTGGTGCTGTTGCTTGTATTGTTGGGAGTGTAGGGACGGAGCTGGTAGCTTAATTAAATGCATCAATGTTCATGATTGCTTAATTCAATCTGGACCTACACGTCTAAGTCATTATTTATGTCCACAATTATCCAACTGTTCTCTATTGTGATAATGGAATATGTTAATATTTAGATATAAAGGGCCCATATTTCGAGACTGCAATGAATTAGATCAGGAATGTGGACCAAAGCTGGCATTACGGAATAGTCCCCTAGCCTCTCCTCCTTCCCTTTGGGTTGGGCCGTTTCAAAATCTTATTCATCAACTTTTAAATTAATATTTTGATAAATAACAATTTCTTTAATAATTGGCAGTAGAAAACAATATCCCATGATCACAATAGGACAGAAAATAAGAGAAGAGCATGATATAGACATAGAGGGATGCTAGAGACATAAACGAATTCCACACAGATATTTTATACACTAATGTGGCACATTATCAGAGTATCACGTCTCTTTTTTTTCCTATCTTCACATGCCTTTCCTTTTCTCCCATTTCTCTCTCCCTGTCGTTATTGGCGATGTCTGCCTCCTAGGGTGGTTCCTGATTCCTAACCATCTCAACCAACAAACGATGACTGTCGACCACGCAAGTTGTGACCACACCATGCCTACCAAGATACAGTGTAGAAAAAATGCACAACAAGTTCACGACACCGTCGTGAGTTCCTATGTCTTCGCTAGTGGTGTCGCTTTGATCGTCGACAGCTTCTGTCCACCCTGAGGTGGTCCTGACCACTATGGTAGGCACAAGAAGGGGGAGGAGGGGAGGGGATAGGCACGACGAAATTGAGAAAAAAAAAAAGGCATGACAGTGTATCACATTAGTTTGTAAAAACAAATTTGAGATTTCTTGATGTCTATAGTGACCACTCTCTCTCTCTCTCTCTCTCTCTCTCTATATATATATATATATATATTAATATTAGAGAGGAGTAACATGTAAAGCATGTTTTTCTAATTTAGTGAAGCAGTTATAAATGATATGTTTTTATAAAGAAATAAATTTCGATTAATAATATAATACATAAAGGAGAAAAAAATGTAAGTTCTAATAAATATTTGATAAGTAATAAAAGAAAAATATCTTAATAACAAAAGAATTATATAAAAGTAAATTATAAATTGGTATAAAGTGTTGAAAAATAACTATTTAATAACTATTATAATTTTATTTATAAAATATTATTTATTTGAATTTAATGTTTCATAATGAATCTAAACTAAGAAATAAATAATATTTATTCAAATAATTGTACTCATAAATATAATTGGCTAACAAATTTAAACTTAATTATTTTACATTTCTTTTTTTATATATATAAAGAATGAATAGAAATTTTAAATCATATGTATAAATTTATATATAATATAAATTATAATTTATCTAAATTATATATAAATTATAATTTAGATATTATATATCAATTAAATTTATACATATAATTTAGATATGATTTAAAATTTATACAATATATATAATTTAAAACTTATGTAATTTATATAATATTATATTATATTATATTATCAAAATTATATAAAGACAAAAAAATAGAATAATTTATTCAAATTTATAACGTATAACTTATCTAATTTAAAGGAATAATTTATATTATCTAAATTATAATATATATTTATAATTTAGATTTAATTTAAAATTATATATCTAACTAACTTATCTAGATTTTAAATTATACATCTAACTAATCTAATTTAAATTTTAAATCATACCTATTGTTTTGAAATTTAGTGATATAAGTGACCATTAAATTTAACGAAAAAACAAAAAAAAAATTAATAAAAAAAACATGAAATAATCATTAGATAACCACTTATATTTATAATAGAAAGATATACACAATAATATATATATATATATACATTTACGTATAAATAGAAATAATTAGAGTACTTATTTTTCAGTCGTACGTCATACTCGAAATCCAACCAGAACTGAGTCTAACTTGCGTAAATCACATCAAACAGCTCTAGCCATGAAACAAACCATGTAGTAGTTTGCATGCATGGATTGGAACATGCCATACACCCGAGTCAAACATGGAAAATTAGTTTCCCATCTTCTTTGAAGGCTACACATGACTGAAGATAAATGTGTCACGGCTTAGGTCTCCCAAATTTAATGCATAAAAGCCCCACCTGAACCAAACCAAACAGTTTGAAAGGACAGAACTAGAATGCAGTTGTAGTTTTGGTGAGTTGTGATCATGATTTTTTTTATTTTTTATTTTCTAGGGTTATTAATTGAGAAATAAACTCCTTTGCTCGTGGGATCATTGGTGGTTGAGCCGAATATATGATATTATTTGTGGGGTCTAAATAAAATCAAAACGAGTGGCTGAAATCTGCATGTGGCACCAGGTCATTGTTGCTGCATGCAGCGCCTGTTTCTGAAACACCGTCCAGACATGAAAAGGATTGCAGCCATTTGCGGGGAAAACACGCCATATGTCTGCTGGGTTTCATGAATTGCCATGCGTCCTCTGGCCCAAGCATGAGCTTGACTACTACACATCATCTCTCAACTCTTTCTATTTCCTCCAATTCATCAGTACAATGTTTACAAAACATTGTAAACGTACACTTTAATTACAAAAAAATTACATAAAATTAATTTACAAATTAATATAATTTGTTATTGTACATCAAAGTACACAATTATTTTTATTATAAAATAGATTAAATAGATTCCACAAATCTACATATGTTTATAAATTTATTTTGTATAATCTCTATGTTATATAGCAATTTTCATATATATATATATATATAATACATAATACATATATATATATATATATATCTTTCCAGTTGCCATGTCTCAAAAGTACACTAAAATATATAGCAGCTTGCTGTTCTGAGGGATATCTCTATATCTATCCAAATCCAACCAATTATCATTGCTAGCTAAAGACCAGTTACTTAACATGGAGATGATCCTAACTAGTAACTGATCTCAAGATGAACAACCATATATTTCAATATTCCCTTGTAGATATTGTATTAACAAACGAAGTTATAAACAATATTGAGTTTCAGCTTCTTTTGGGCAATTCAATTGTATTTTATAAAATTGATTTTTTTTAAATTAAAAAAAAATTAAAATTAAAATATATAATTTAAAAATAAATCCTAAAATAAAGAACAAATCCGCATCCAACACACACACACACACACACACACACACACACACATCCCAATTTTATTTAGAACCTGGTTTTTTAGATGGGCCTAGGCCCAATAAACCAACGTAAAGGAAGTGAAACGGGCCGTACTACATATTATTATTCACAAAACTAGGGGATGAAATGTACAATTTCCAGAATGGAAGCAAATAAAGAACGAGAATTTGCTGAAGGTCCTAATTCCATTACTTACTTCAGACGCTAGACAAGGCCGCATTGCTCGGAATAATTCGATATGTTGTTGACCAACTTAAGCTAATCCGGCCCAATGGGCAGTTGCCTTGTGATTTCTAAAATAAAGAACAATTCTTAGTTTATTTAGAATCTATTTTCATAATGAGCCGAGGCCCAAAAACCCAACGGAAATCAAGCGAAGGCTGACTAATCTCGAGAGGCAGCGCCGTTCATGTGATGTTAATATAACTACACTCTTGAAAATAATCTTTTGTGAGGTTACGAAGAAATTCAAAAATACCATAGTTATAGGTAAACCGAGTTTTGTGGCTTCTTCGGGATTGAACCTCACCACCAAGCAGATATGAATTTCAAAAGGTCGATTGATTTATATTATATTATTCACAAAACTAGGGGATGCGTGACAAGTTCAATTCCCAGCAAGGAAGCAAAGACAGACAAAATTTTGGTGAAGATCCTAATTCGATTACTTATTTCAGATGCTATACAGGACAGGCTTACATTAATTAAATTACTTTATTCACCAACTCAACCTTGTCCGGCCCAATGGGCAGTTGCCTTATAGTTTCTAGCCTTTGGCCCAATGGAAGAATGATAAGTACAATGAGAGAGAGCAATGGCAAGAGGATTGAATGAGAGATAGGAGAGAGGAAGTTAATGTTTTGATTTTAAAAGGAGAAAGCATTATCTCGTATTACCTGAGGAAGGTGATATATTTCTTTTCTTCATTCGCCACCATTAATGACTAATATTGTTCCTATAATTTTTTTATAAGTATGATTTCGCAGCCCAAAGTGATGGGCTAAAAGTGGCAATCAATCGACACTTTACAAAGTGTCGAGGTAACCCCCACGACCTACCTGAGGTGTTTTTGAGTTACAGTCCTTGAAAGAAACAAAACCCATGAATAGTTTCTCAATCAAACTCAGCACAAAATGGATTGTAGATTGAGGCACAAGCAGAACAAAAAGTTTCAGGAATTGGATGGACAAGACAACCTTTTGACCCTCAATCACATAGCTTGAGTGGAACCTTAGGAGTTATTTTTGTCCAGATCATTTTCGAAGATCAAATTATTTCAACTGATTATTATATCAGTTATCTGTGCAAGTCTTTGTACTTGCAACGAAATTGCATTAATCTGTGTATGTATGGTTAGGGGAGGGAAGGGGGAGGTTGCAACGCAACGCTCATGGAGATTTTGAGATCAACAAAGCAAAGATATCATACAACACAAATATTTCAACAATATTTGATAGGAAGAAGATCGAAAAGCAAAGATTTCTACATTCTAGGTGCCACAATAATGGAGACGTTAAGAGTGGGATGATCTGAATTAGTTGAAAGGATTAAAAAGTGCTGGAATTGAATGATTATGAGATTACATTAATACGAGCCATCCATACAACATTAACTGGCGCTTGGCGGAACTATCATTGACAGCAAGTGTTGGAACTGATGGATTTCAAAATTTAAGTGATAAGTAGATCAATCTTATCGATTTGCCTTTGGAAAAGTGGGTTTCAGAATTTGACATGATTTCAGAAAATATCCTATGAATCTCAATTTCATAGCATTTAAAGCAAGCCTGACCAAGATTCATGTCACTTGGCCAGTATTTCTACAAGAATGCTACAAATGTCAGGATTTCACACATAGACTGCCACTCAAGACAACTAATAACTTTTCATGGAGAATCAACATGAACTGAGTTATTCACTTCCAAGAACGTCATTTGAAGAAAGAAACAAGATGAAACCAAATGACAGAAAATGCACTTCTAAAGATCAATTCTTCAATTTCAGAAACTGAATATGATCAACTCAAGGCAATTAGTTTGCATCAGAAATTGGATTCAGATACAAAAGCCAGATGATACTCCATCAATACAGTGAAACAAGCAAACCTATGTGCTTAACGGGGTGCCTTCTTCTTTCCTGCAATAGTAACCTTCTTACCCTTCAAGGTCCGGCAATTGTTCTTAGTCCGCTGTCCTCTACATGGCAACCCTTGAATGTGCCGCATTCCTCTATAGCACTGAATCTCCTTCAATCTCCTTATATTCAGCGCAGTGAACCGCCTCTGAAACACCCCAATCCGGTCAGTCAAAGGGAAAGTTATTCACAAGTAAAAGATAGAGAGGGGGATTTACCAAGTCGCCTTCAATCATGTATTTGGAGACTTCTCCACGGATTATGATGAGCTCTTCCTCAGATAAGTCCTTGGTAATTTTGTTCTCCATCCTGAGGTCACAAAGAATTTGGCGTGCTCTAGTACGCCCAATCCCATGAATATACTGCAGAGAGTATTCAACCCTTTTGTTGTTTGGGATCTCGACGCCTCCAACACGAACACATTTGATGCTTAGGCCACGAACCTAAGGATAATAGATGCACTGAGTTCACAACAACGCATCAACTCCAACTCTCCTCGGCCCAATGAAACAAAACCCAACCCTATGTTTTAGGAATTCCATTGTTTGGGTGCTCAGAAAATTAAAACCACCAGTAATTTAAGATAATTATGTTGTATAATCTTAATCTTAAACCAAAAAACAACAGAAAGTTGAAAGATACCACATTTTAGTCTCAATCCCCAATATTTTCGTCAAGAAGAAACCGACAAAGACCATAAAGACGAAAAAATATCCAGTCCATTCAGCGCGAAGAAATATGACAATCTAAAGAGAAAAGTGGGCTCGATTATCACGAGTGTTAGCTTGATATTACAAATTCAATATATTTTCCCAAGGAATTATCCACAAGTAAACATAAACAAAGGAGACCCCATAGAAAATAAATGCAGAAGCGAAGGTGAACTATACGCACCTGAGGAGTGCTTGCAATTGGGAAGGAGAGGCTGTTAGAGAGAGAAAGAGGGTTTCTTCCGTTGCAGATTATGGAGAGCGAGGGCGCCAGAGGCATTGCCAACGTTTGTGCCATTGTTCTTCCTCTCTATGACTACTCAACGCTGCGAGTGTGAACGAAGATAGAGGCTGACGCCTGCTTATCCTTTCTACAAACAATGGATTAGCAGTATTCAAATCGGCCAGGAGCCCGTGGGCTTCAGAACCCAACCCAGCCCAACCAAAAGTAGTACGATCTAACAAGCTAATACCGGTATCCGACAGTCGACAGTGGTGTAATCGATCCAGTTGGAACAAAATTTAAAACCGAATCAATAATACCGATTTCGCATTTTTAAAAATGGATTACACACCTATTAGCCTCCTAAACTAGTACTTACAGTTATTAAAAAAAAAACCTGCTTAAAAAAATCTGTTTATTACAAAATCTATCACTATTGCAGACATCTGCATGAGCTCTTTCAACAGTATATGCACACACAGGTTGAGTACTGCAGCAATCTTAAAAAACAGTCCAGTGAAATTGATAATGGTGCATAATTTAACAAATTATTTTATTTTTTAAAGAAAAATTAACATATGGTAATTAAATAAATTTACAAATAATTTCATATAGAAGTCAGATTTCGAACTCTCTCACCAACCAAACATAGTCACAGTCACAGACAATGAAATAAAATGCAAGAATCATTGACAAAAATTAAAATGAACAAGCTGTCAAGTAGAGTTTATCTTACAACATTTTAAACATTTTTTAAACAGGCTGCCAAGAATTATTGTAAATACAACTATACAAGTTACATTACAATTTGTAAATACTAGAATCATTGTAATTTGTCCAGCGTCAAAACAAATCCCACATACAATTTGTAAATAACAATAAAACCAGAACTCGAGCCTATTTTGGATACCATTTCAAATAAGTGCAATGAAACAAAGTAACATAGAAAAAAATAGGGCCTGGAAAAACGACACTGTTTCTATTAAAGGAGACTGTGCCCAATTATTAGAACAGCGTTCTCTACCATAGAATTCGGCCTTCGGGGTCAACCCGGCAGCTTCTATGAGGAAGGCGGCGCAAAGGAGGCTCGAGGGCTTGTTAAGGAAGGCGGCAAGGGCCGACGAAGGGCGGAAAACGAAAGACGTTTTCTGGTCCCCCCTGAGCCGGGGGGTGCTTGTGGGGGGAATAAACTTGTATATGGGGACTTCGAGTGAGTGACGAAGGTCACTCAGGGCTATAGTATACTCTTGCTTGACTTCGTTTCGTCTAGAGCTCGAGACTCGTCGACGTTAGTCGGCTACCTACCTCTAGCTGTCAGTCAGATGAGCGTTGGGGGGCTTTTCGGTAAGAGCACTGCTGCTCTACAACCTTTGTTTGTTGTAGCCCAGCAGCACATACTCCCATGATTTTAAAAAAGAAAAATTTAAAAAAAAAACTTTCATGTGAGTGTATGCTGCTGAGCTGCAGCAAACAAAGGCTGCAACCCAGATTTATTATTTTGGTAAAGGGAGACGTTGGGGTTGGACCGGTTGATTATTATGAGAAAATAGCTCATCAATGAGGAAGTGACACATCAGACAAAGGTTGCAGCCCATATTTATTGTTTTGGTAAAGAGAGACGTTGGGGTCGGACCGACTGATTATTGTGAAAAAATAGCCCATCAATGAGGGAGTGACATATCAGCTGGTGTAAATTATTGGAATAAGGTGTGCCACATAGTAAACCCTCTCATATTAACTAAACAAACCCTAAAAACAACCCCTTTCCTTTTCGTGTTATAGACCATTTCGTCTTCAAAGATCGACTCCCCCCTCCCTTCGTGTTATAGCCCCTTTCGTCTTTCGATCCCCAAGAAATCTCTTCAATAAACGACATGGTTTTGGCATCTTGAACAACTGGACTTCAATCTATTTTTGGGCTTTTTGGCTCTCTGAGGTGGGTTTTTGGCCGCTGGGCTTTTTTGGGCCGCTGGCCTGCTGGACATTTTGTTTAATAATAATACTAATTATTATCATACTATACACAAATTATTATTCCTTTCTTTTTTAGCAACATTAGTTTATTAGTATATATAGTAATAGTTATGAACTCATTTACTATAACTAACAATACACTAGTACTATAGCTAATAATTATACTATAAGTATTACTACGTGTTAGTGATAAATTGATAATATTATATTAAATAATAGTAATACTATTATTACTAATACCTTATGTAGTTGTAGTGATTTAATACTAACATATTAAGTTAACTGTAGTAATATTATTACAAATTTATACATATAATATACTATAATTCTTATAATATGTCAATATATTAATATAGACTAGTACTATATATTATACTATTATAGTATTACTACTACATACAGTGAAATTAATACTGTGTATAGACTATCTAGTTATACATTAAAGAAATATAATAACACATTGATACTCAATATATATATATATAGTTATAGACTTAATAGTGATTTAGTTATAATAATTAGTATAACTATGTAAATATAGTAGTATTAGTATTATACTATTTGTATAGCTAAATATTAATAATATTAGTTATAGTGAAGCAGTAATTTAGTATCACTATATTCTATATTACTAAATTAGAGACTAGAGTATTAGTATTAATATAAATATTAGTATTTGTTATAGCTATATAGCCTATATTAAATTGTATAATAGACTAATAGTATTAATATTAGTATAGCTATTATTAGTATTAATTATAGTGATTAGGATAACTATATGATAGTATTAATATTTGACTATTAGTATTAGTTATAGTGATTAGAATATATATATATATATTAGTATTTGTTATGATGAGTTTAATTGATTATAACTATGTCATTGATAGACTACAGCAATAGTATTAGTATACCAATACCAAGTTACTAATATTATTAGTATTACTATATCATTATTTGATATGTAATTATATAGAATAGTTTATGTAGTAATTTATATATAGACTTAAAGTTTCGTCAAATAAAAAAAAAAGACTTTAAAGTATAATACTAATAGCAACATAGTATTAAACTATTACAGGGGCTTAGGTTAGATTCAATATTTTAGTTCATTTTTAAAATTTTGAAAATAATAATTCAATATTTTAAAAAGAACAAAAAAAACTAATCTTTACATTTTGCTGGGTATGATCCATCAAAGTCTAAAATTCAAACGTTAGATTCATATAACTTCCCCGGATCATGTCTCATCGATGAAAAACCAGGGATTTTGAAGATAAATGTGATGTGAACGGATTACAGGGGCTCATAAAAATAAAATAAAATTATAGCTTGTTTCTTTGGATCTTGAAAGAAAATCGTGTAATTGGCGCCATATGGATGTATTTAGGTCACTCATCGGAGACCACAGATGCACAACAATTTGTACACCAATGTACCATAATGTACCACAACATTATAATAAAAAATGCATCCCGAGAAAATCATTATTCATTGCTCATTGTGGACATGAAAGATCACACAACCATAAAATCTCAAGGGCCTAAACTAATGAAAGAGCGACAATAAGATATTTAAAATGTTAAGCAATCCTATTCGAATTGAAGAAAAAAAAAATGGGACACCAAATTGATGAGCCATAAGCCCAAACTCCAAACAAGAGTATAAGAAGATTAGTTTGATATGGTTAAATTTTCTTCTTTCCAGCAACGGGAATTGCCTTACCCCTCCAGGTCCGGGCATTGGTGTGTGTGCGCTGTCCTCTGCATGGTAACCCCTGACTATGCCTTATCCCTCTGTAGCATTGAATCTCCATTAACCTCCCTATGTCCTTCTTAACTTGGTTGTTCTGACAAGTTAAAACCGGAATTATAAATTTCTGAGTAGCATTAGCATAGTAATTTTAAATCTTTGTTTCTTGATATCCTTGGTTTTAATTGGATCAGAATTAGAGCAAATCCTCATTTTCTAAAAATCGCCTTAAGAGACAAAAGGGATTTTCTAAAGGAAGGAAAGAGAACAGATTTACCAAGTCATGCCCAGTCATGTACCGACTGAGTTCCTCACGGAGAGAGTAGACTTCTCTTCCTGTTAAGTCCCTGGCGAGTTTGTTCTCAATGCTGAGCTCAGAAAGGATTTGGCCAGCTCTCGCACGGCCAATTCCATGAATTTGCTGAAGGGCAATCTTAAGGCGCTTCTTGTCTGGAATCTCCCCTATTCCTCCTCCAATATTAATGCAATGGACACGCACACCATGAAGCTACACAAAAGGGTAAACACCGACACAACACTCAGAAGCTCTAATTTTCCACTGGAATGAGAAGAAAATGCAGGGACAAAACCCTTTACAATTCTTGAGTACGAGATTTTTTTAAATTATTTAGAATCCTGGAAATCTAGGTACTTAACACACCTAAGCTTACTTGACTTGCAGAGACCGTAAAAAAGAAAAAGACCGAATTGAATAATATGGAAACAAAATTCACAAAAAGTGACTCTTATCAGTCCATTGCAATCAAATCATTAATAGAAAGCTGTTCGACAAATATACACCCCTATACAATATCGGTACAAATAGAATTATAAATTAAATTTTATTGCTTGGAAGCAAAACTAATAATTTTTTTTTTATAAGTAAAAGTGTGTTAATAAATGAATGGGCAAAAGCTAATTACAAAGTACTCAAATGCTATCACGGCGACATGTTAGATACAAAGAAATCATGAAGGTCCATACCATTAAAATCCAACTAATAATAAAATAACAGAATTCTATCTCACTGTGTGGATTATAAAAGAAAGGAATTCACTGCACTCATTTTCCAAAATTATCCTTAGTAATCGTCAAAGGATTTATAAAAAATAAAAATAAAAATTACTACTTGCTGAGACATTTTGCAGCCAACATACTTGAGCAAAAAAAAAAAAACCCTGAAAAATTCTTCCACTTCACTCATCACTTCTTCTCAAATATGGATTGGATGTGCTGGCAAATTGCAACCACGAAAAAAAAAATCTACGTTCACCTTAATTCAAGACACGTGGTTTACCTAAATTCAGCTGGGGGAAGTGGTGAGAAGAGAGAGAAACACGTGGAAAAAAAGACCCAAATAAATGCCTCCCCACCACCACGAAAACCCATCCATTGTTCCTTCATCTTCTCACTTCTCACCATCTATTTCTCCAACCCACCTCAAGACTTCCACAACCAGATGCTTATAGCATGGTAGTGAGCCTTGGGCATCCCTGAGATACAGCAATGGTCTGCTTAGCTGCCTCCACCACTTCCCTCTCCTCCAAACTCAAGATTTTCTTTACCAAATTGACCACTTCCATAGTTTACTTTTCGAAGCCCTTCTCTCAGACCTACCTAAACCCCTAACCCATTCAATCCTAAATTCCTAAAAAATTTTGAAGACTCATGCATGCCATTCTCGGTGGAACTTCAGTGAAGCTGGTTGAGTACCATCTTAACAATTTCAATAATTTAGGACATTGACAATAAACAACATGGACTTAGGAGCAAAATTAATTTTTATATTTTTCATTTCTTCCCCATTTTTTATCAACGAATGAGCCCAGTACAAACCACACAAAGAAATAAGGGAAAAAAAAAAAAAAACCTTGAGCCCTGTCGGTAGCTAAGAATATGTGGGAGAACGAACTGAGATGCGAATGCATAACCCCGCCAGGGCTGGATAGGCAATCCTATTCTTTTTGTGAAGTTTCTCCGCAAGAAGAAAAAAGCAAAGGAAATTGAATCTAACAAACAGAAAGCACCAATAGAGAAACAGACGTTCGGAAACCAGACTCAAAAGCCTGCTGATCCAATTTGCCCGCAAACAATTCAGATTTAGAAAAGCCATGTGAAACATAATCAGAAACAAAAGATCAATAACCCAACATCCTTTTTCCGAATCACAAATATGATGGAGATAATACAAAGATAACATCTTTTGATAAACAGCGCAAATTTGATCTTCTAACAGGAGATCATGAAAATTACCGATAACTGTGGAAGAATCCGAAGACCAATATCAGAAACCGTTGCTACTGAGGCACGAAAACCAAGCATGATGCTTTATTCAGCTTCTGATATTACATCAAACACTATTAGACGATTCTGATAGAATATAATGAAAAAACGAGTGCATTAACATAACCACTGGAAAAGATGATTAGTGAAAGAAAGAAACCAAATTATTTGTAGAGAGAGAGAGAGAGAGAGAGAGAGAGAGAAGCATCCAAAAACAAAAAGAAAACAACCCCAGGAAACAACAACAGATTCTGAATTTTTTTTTTATAAGTAAACTTGTATTATTGATGAAAGAATAGGCAAAATGGCAAGTACAACAACTATATGTCCTATCCAGTAGGAGCATTAGAAACAAGAAAATCATGCATGTCCATAAAACCTTAAGTGCTCAAGAAGAAGTCACAATAAAACCTTAAGGACTTATATACACAACAGAGTTATACATTTAAACAAAATTCGTTTATCGCCTATCCCAATAAAACCTTAAGGAGTTATATACACAACAGAATTATAACTTTAGACTTATAAAAAAAGAGTTATAACTTAAGTGAGAGCATGCTGACCTCACATGTGGAAAAGGAGCTAAACACAGTCATGACTAGGTTACTTGAAGTACATTTCCCAACAAGTTGTACCTGTCTCAATTAGTTTAGGTGCCATCCTTGTTTCCTATGATTTATAACCCAAATATTTGGTGACATTCGATATAAGAAACGAATCCCATTTAACTAAGCTAATTAGAGTCTTAGACATTCTGATTTATAAGAGAAAATGTTGGGAAAATAAAAATAAAGATTTATACAATACACAAAAAGCTAATGACATCCAACAAGAACCACATTACAGGATTATTAAGGCAAAATGGAGTACTGTGAGACTGTAAAAAGATAAACAATCAGATTTTCCAAATGCTGTGTACTATTGGGGATTCGCACCATCAAACAAGTTGCCTCAGAACAAAGAAATTTGTACAGATAAAAAGAAAGCTAGATCAATTTGAAGCACATAGATGCAATTTCCTACAGAAACCTAGATGCTTAAGGGTGGTCAGCACCCTTAGCTTGCCATATACCCTCACTCCTCCCTAACCCTCCAAAAACCATGTACATGTACTGGATGGCAGCTAATATATAGTAAACATGCCCATGGGTTTTAATAAAGTCCATGAATTAAGTGGCTGCAGGTCTAAAATGCATGATCCACCCTGCATAGGACATGTTTCTGGAAAAAAGCTATAAAGCGTGATAAAAAAAAATATATATAAATAATAATAGCAATAATCAGCACAGACATACCCACGGTAACCACTACATATAGCACAAACACAAGAAGTATAATATACAGTCGGCACGTACATAGATCACAAACAATCAGCATTAATAGTCCAAAATTGACGGGGAATCTCATTTCCAGATGTGCATCAGTAACTATTTTACGAAAAGTAGAGCACAAGTAATTGCATCTTGAAGAAATGCATACATTAGAATTTTAACCAAGGTTTAGACTTAGAAAAGAAACAAGGATAATAAATTCCTTATATATAAAGGAAAATAAGGAGGGAACAAATGATGCCAAAAAACTAGATAAAAAAAAGAAAAGGAAAATAAGGAGTGAACAAACGATACCAAAAAACTAGAAACAAAAAAGGAAAATAAGGAGTGAACAAACTTATATTTTCATCATCTTAATCACAACCCAAGTTTCAATCAACCAACAGCAATTGCTAACACTTGTTAGCCAGAATTAACTGTAGCTCATTCTGGAAACTTAAATTGAGACATCCAAAATGACAAGTCATACCAATTTAGGATGTGTTTGTTTAGGATAAATATTTTCTTGAGTTTGTGTATGATTGGGGCTGAAAACATTGGTCAAAAGAAAAGCTACAAGTTGGTCAATTGAAAATAAGTGGGTTGAGGCATAAATTAACTTACTCTCTTTTTGGTGAGTAAGTTATTTTCCGTGTTTTTCTATGCGTTTGTGAGATTCCATGGGGAAGAGGATGCATTGTGGAGGGGTTTGATAGCTCGAAAATATGGAAGCGATTGGGGAGGTTGGTGCTCCAAGGAATGCCGGGGTTCATACGGGGTGAGTTTATGGAAGTATATTAGGACGGGTTAGGGCTGTTTTTGAAACATGTCAACTTCAAGGTTGGTGATGGGTCCAAGATCAGATTCTGGTCTGATGTCTGGTGCGGAGATATTAATTATCACAAAAAAAAAATGTCTACTGTGGAGATATTGCTTTGTTTAGAGCCTACCCGGTTGTCTTTAGATTGGCCATCAATCAACAAGGTTCAGTTTCAGAATTTATGGGCAATTCTAATGGAGTGGTGCTGTGGGACGTGAGCTTTTCCAGATTTGTCCAAGACTGGAAAGTTGAGGAGGTGACTGACTTTTTCAAATTTTTGTACTCAGTGGAGACTACTGCCAGAGCAGGGATCAACCATGTTGGAGTCTTACAGCTTCTAAAAAGTTCACTGTTTGATCCTATTACAAGGTGTTGATAAACCAGCAACGTACTTGTTTCCCTTGCAAGGGGATATGGAAGGCTCAGGTTCCGTCTAGGGTGGCATTCTTTGTATGGACAGCAGCATTAGGGAATATTCAGACTATAGATAACTGAAGAAAGCACGGAATGATAGTCATGAATTGGTGTTTTATGTGCAAGAAAGAAGTGGAATCCATGAACCATCCTCTCTTACATTGTGAGGTGGCAGAAGGGCCGTTGGGATGGAGTGCTTGGTCGAGTTAGTCTGAGTTGGGTCATGCCAAAAGCAGTGGTTGAATTGTTAGCAAGCTGGTCCAGCCTTTCTACTTGTCCCAAGTGGTTGCTGCATGGAAGATGATTCCTTTGTGTATTTTGTGGTGCATTTGGTTGGAAAGAAATGAGATGTGTTTTAATGATAGAGAACGTAACGTAGATGAAATCTGGAAGTACTTTACCAGTACTTTTTTTTAATAAGTAAAAGATCTTATTAATAAATTGAGTGGCATCAAAGCCAGTTACAATAAACATACATGCCCTCTTAAGAAGAGGGCTCTAGAAACAAGGAAATCATGTAGATCCATGCCATTAAAATTTACGGTAATGGACAATGTACAAAGAGTTCTAAAAAATAAAACTTTCAGATCCTCTTTAGTTCTCTCCATGTCTTCAAAAGTTCGCTTATTTTGCTCCTACCATAAGCACCATATGATGCAAATGGGGATCATCTTCCAAACAGTCTTGATATGTCTCGTGCCCCGAATCGAAGGCCAACCCTTCATAATATCTAACACGATCTCCAGCATGACCCATGCCAGATTCAATCTGCCAAAAATCTCATCCCAGAGAATTATGGCTGTCTCGCAATGTAATAGAAGATGGTTTACCGACTCGCCCCCTCGCCGACATATGCAACACTAGTCTGCATGATGACCCTCCGTTTCCTTAGGTTGTTTGTGGTAAGGATCTTTCCCCAAGCCGCTGTCCATACGAAGAATGCCACTTTTAGAGGTGCTTTGTGCCGCCAAAAACGTCTCCATGGGAACTGCAAAACAGGAACATGAATGAGAACCATATAAAATGAACAAATTGAAGAGAATCCTCTCCTCGTACGAATCCACCATAGCCTATCGTCTTAATGGAGATTTGGTCTTTGCGAATAAATAAGGCCAAATAAATATGCAAAAATCCCCATTTCCCAATCTTGTGCTGCCCGGTAGAAAACGATGTTCCAACTGATTCTCCCTTCCTCATACTCCATGGCTTCCGCCACTGTTAAGTCTTTGGCACTAGCTATTTGATAAAGTGAAGGAAATTACTCACGTAAGGCTCTGTCCCCACACCAAGTGTCCTTCCAGAATTTAATTCTCGTCTCTGTCCCCAATTGGGTCCTGGTGTTTCTCGCAAACAAACCCCACCCTTTTCTTATATTTTTCCCCAAACCCAAACCCACACCCCCTTCCCCTGCTCCCCTAACCTCACAGGAGTTCCAACCCCCCCCCCCCCCCCCCCCCAAAAGACTTCCATATTTGCTCTCGATCACAATTTTCTACAAAGCCATAGGTTTCTTGTGATATCTCCATAGCCATTTACCCAAAAGTTCTTGATTGAAGGTCCTTAGATTACGGATACCCAAGCCACCATTCGAGATAGGACGACAGACCGTCTTCCAGTTGACTAAATGGTATTTGAATCTTCTCCCATACTTCCCCACAGGAAGTCTTATTGGAGCTTCTCTAAACGACCTGCCACACTTGTTGGTATCGGAAATAAAGACAAGAAATATGTGAGTAAATTTGACAAAGTGCTTTTGATCAATGTAAAATGCCCCTCTTTAGACAAATACATTATCTTCCACCCTGCTAGCTTCCTTTCCACTTTCTCGATAACCGTGTCCCAAATCCCAGTGGACCTTGAAGCTGATCCCAACGGAAGCCCTAAGTATGTCATCGGTAAGGCAGAGATTTTACAACCGAGATTTCCGACCAAAGCACGTATATTTCAGACGTCGCCGATCGGCACTATCTCAGATTTATCGTAATTCAGTTTTAAACCAAAGACTGCTTCAAAACAAAATAGCAGCGCCTTCAACACTCGCACCTGATTATGGTCAGCCTCGCAGAGTACAAGGGTGTCATCTACAAATAACAGATGAGAGATTTTAGCAATGCCCCTCTCAGGAGTACCAACTGGAAAGCCACTTACCAAACCATTGGCAACCAAGGCCGAAAGCATCCTGCTCAGAGCCTCCATTACTATAACAAACAGCATGGGCGATAAGAGATCCCCTTGTCTCAAACCTCGAGAACTCGGGAAGAAACCCTTGGGGCATCCATTGATCAAAACAGAGAATCTTGCCATCGTTATGCACCACCTAATCCAGGACTTCCATTTTTCTCCAAAACCACATCTTCCGAGTAAATACAGAAGGAAACTCCAATTGATATGATCGTAGACCTTTTCCATATCTAATTTGCATAAAATCCCTGGGTTGTCGGCTTTCCTTCTATTCTCAATGCATTCATTTGCTATGAGGACCCATCGAGTATCTGTCTACATTTGATAAATGCATTTTGGGGCGTAGAGATTAATTTCCCAATTACCTCACTGAGACGATTGGCCAGAACCTTTGAAATGATCTTATAAGTCCCACCTACAAGACTAATAGGTCAAAAATTTTTTATGTCTATCGCTCTAGGATTTTTTGGAATAAGAGCTAAGAAAGTATTATTAAGACTTTTCTCAAATTTCCCTTCTGAGGATAGCTCTTTAAAAATATTCATAAGATCCTCTTTTATCACTCCCCAGCATTCTTGGAAAAAACCCATAGAGAAACCATCGGGCTCCGGTGCTGTCTTTAACCATTTTCCGAATGACATTTAATACCTCCTCCTCCTCAAAAGCCTGTTCCATCCGAGCGACATCTTCCACTTTACCAGTACTTTGCTTAGCTGGTTTGCTGCTATTGTGCTTAATGGTGGGCAGTAAATGAGTTTTTGTCTTCACTTTCTTAGCTTTGGAATGTAACTAGGTGTTTCTTTTGTATACTTCTTGTGTACATAGGCTACACCTATTTCTTTATGATGAATAAATTGTTAACTTATCAAAAAAATACCTAATTCCTTGACGCTTAAGACTCCAAGAGGGGCAAAGACCCACAGTGCTAAACATGGTTAAAATTGTTAAATAAAGAAAAGGGGCGACTCACACACAATATAATTGTTTCACTAATAGCAAGTATCTGATAGGAGCGATAAACAAAAATAAGACCCTATGAACTTCGATTCACCAGTCATCAAATATATATATGCAAGACAAGGATTCGACATTCCATCAAATAGAAATCTTGACAGAAATGCTTCTAGAGTTTTGCCATTTTGGCAAGCTCAACAAAGCATGAAAGGGCACAAAGAAAAATATTAGCCACTAGGCTGTTTTTTTTTTTTTTAAGTAAATAAGTATTATTAATCAACGAATAGGCAAAGCCCAGTACAAATACAGAAATTGTGCCCTATCTAAGTAGGTGCAATAGAGACAAGAAAATCATGTAGGTTCATGCCACTAAAAGAAAGCCACTAGGCTTTCAAAAGAAAGAAAGAAAGAAATCCAATCTACACAAAGTCTAGGTAGAAAATGTGGTCCGCCAAGGTTCGACTATTTTAAGATGTTTTTTCAAAAAGAAAAAAAAAAGTGGCATGAGTGGCATTTACCAAGCTTGTATACCAATAATGAAAGGAAAGAAATTTAAAAATTATATTCCTACAAAGCAACTCCAAGAGATAAATTTTAAACATTACAGTACAACCCAACCCCAGATCATTCATCATCATAGTTGATTCAATGGTATACATAACAACCAAACAAGTTCATGTTCCCCAACCAAGCATATTTAGATGCAAACAAGACACTTTTTTTATGCATAATTTTAGTCACAAATAACATTCCTCTTTTAATTTTATAGGGAAACCTATGAAAAATATTCCTCTTCTAAATTTGTCGTGGTATGGTATTTCTGTTTTGATAAATCATCATGGTAGTATTGTAATGCCCATAAAAAAATAACTAAAAGACAATGACAATTTATGTCATATATATCCGGATGCAAGCTTCTCATGATTCTGTTGTCTGTTGTTTGAGGTTGCTCCAAGAATCAATCAGGCAACCAACCCCAACTAAGCACAACTCCATCCATCTCTTATTTGGTTTCCTACCCTTACTCTGGCCCTGTTACTTTTCTCTATTGTTCTATAAACACTGTCCATCAGCTTGCTTAATACACGTTCTCTCAAGACCTCGTTGACAAGAAAGAAATGAAATCACCCAAGTTCTTACTTTCAAGGTCATGCAGACAAAAGTTTTAAAAACATACACAGCACACACACACCCAAAATACTTTTTTTTTAATATAATTAAAAAAAAATTATTGATAGAATGGCAAAGCCCAAGTACACACGATGGTATACAAGCAAAATACTTAGCAATTTACATTCCTCCATATTCCACATTAAAGTGATTAGTTTTCCATGAATTTTTAAGACATGGGAGCTCACCAATGATGGGCCCTTCAAACGCAACCAGGGGTGTATACCCCGGATGCACAACCCCACCAGCCAGAACAGTGTAGAAATCCAAGCACGGAATCGACTCACACTTCTTATTTTCGTCAAGTTTTTGGTAACAATCGACTCATAATTCCAAGAAGACAATACAGAGATCAAGAGTGGGATGAAAATAAGAGAAAAAAAAAATAGAGAGAGCATTCAAAGAGGCCGGCAATACTAACTCGGACATTATTAAACTTACTGTTGAAATATAACACTCATTTCAAAATGAGACGATCTCTAAAGCAGGCAACCGATTATCTCTGATCACTAAATTGAACCTAATTTAACCGACAAAACCTGAGCTTCATCGCAAATCCAAGTTACAAATCACTCTAACCAAAGCATAGCGGAACAAGTTATACCATCCAACCCACATACATAAATAATGAAAATCGAAGACTTTGCTGGAAAATTTCCTCATAAAGGCATGATTATGAACGTCGAAGCATTAACAATAAAATCATAAGATTTGAAACGGAAGTTTGAGATATGGAACTGATCATACCTTGACGTCTCTGAGAATTCTGAGTCTCTTCGATTTAGCCCCAGAGAGAGAGAGAGAGAGCGCCTCGGTGCGAGTGTGCGTGAGACTGAGAGTGCAGAAACGGAGGAGGAGTGGAGGACGAGGACGAGGACCTGGAGCTTAAAGGGATCTGTCGCTCACGCTCGCCCACTAGGCTGCTGGTGCGTCGCGGGCGCTGTTGCTTTTAAAAGAATTTAAGCAGAAAATCGAAGCCCTGCATATCCTGTGTATCTATTAAAAATGTGATTTTATATATATATATATATATACTAGTTGAATGAAACGTGCAAACCACGTTAGTTTAATTTGCTTAATTAATTTATATTGGATTTATTTTTGATTAATAACGACGTATTGATGATTTTGGTTTAAGTAAAAATAATTTCTGATTTAAATTTGAGAAATACTCATATATTATAAAAGAAGAGTATTACAATGATATAGTAAGATAAATAAACATAGTTTTATGAAATATGATTTAGCTAATATTTATTTTAGGATGATTTATCTAAGATGACAATCCAACATTTTCTTCATCTTGCATTTCCTCAATAGCGAGAATATTAAAGTGCTTATATTTCAGCTCTTTCATTTTCTCTAGATCTCCATAAACGTGTATCTTCCACTTTTTTTTTTGCTAAATTGTCTACAATATTTTTGATGTATGGTCGATGTTCCTACAGGAAAAAAAAAAAGTATTTAAATAAATTTTAAAAACCCAATATTTTTTTATTAACTCATTATTACGAAACTAAAAATATAAATTTGAAATTTTGAAATTACCTCTCCAGCATGTTCCATCAGCTCAAGTGCTAAACAACCAAATGCCTTTTTTACCACTTCACCAGACAAAGAAGCAGCTAGCTTTCCAATAGTATCGTCCAGTTAAACATATGCCCTTGCACTATAAATTGGATGATAATATTATAAAAGTGCTGAACAACCACAAATCACGTTTGCTTAATTTTTTTTAATTTTTTAAGAATTATTTTTATTAAAAATTAATTTTTTGATTAATGATAATCCAATACTTTTGCATTTAAATTTAATTTCTAACTTAAATAAAATAACATAATCTCATAAATACAATAACATAAAATACAATAACATAAATTCATAAATTGAATAACATAGTCCCATAAATACAATAACTTAGTCCCATCATGTTTCTTTTTTAACTTTGTTTTCTTTTATATTCCAGGCACATGGATTTTAATTAATTCAAAAAAATATTTTTATTTTTATTTTTATTTTTATTACATATAGTGGGATTATATGTGAATTTATTGTTTTAATTTTGTTTCTTTTATATTAATGATTAATGTAAATAATATTTTCTTAACCATTCAACTTGTTTGTTAAAAAATTATATTATATAAGACTATATTGATTAACATATTATGCTTATAAGGAGCAGATCCAGCACTCCCTTCGTCTTCCTCAAGTGATGAATGTTTGAAATCCTTTCATCTTCCCAAAGTGACAATTTTGGCGTTTTATTCAAGGGACGTAAACAGGCATAAATTCTTTTCTACATTTTATTCAAGGGACGTGAAGGCATAAATTCTTTTTTTCAAGTTATCAATTGAAGTGCATGTATTTAATGCACTTTAATTCAACTTTTTACCGTTAAAGAGAAAACATCATAATAATAAATGTATAGACGAAAATTTTATTGGGCATTTAATTTAATTTAACGGCGTTAAATGACTGAACTTTTGATTGGAAATTTTAACGGTAACTGTTAAAACAAGAAATTCCGTTATATAGGCTCTTTATATATATAGAAGATATATATAAATGTGATTTTATATATATATATATATATATAAATGTGATTTTATATATATTTTTATTTTATACTTAAAATATTTTTAATTCATAGAGTGTTAAATTTTTGTGTAGCATTATTCATTTAAGCTTCATTTGAACTGAAAATTCAAATAAAATAAAATAAGATAAATTTTAAAAATTAAATAAAATATTATTATTATTTAAATTTTAAAAAAATTATATTGAAATTTAAAAAAATTATATTGAGATTTAAAAAATATGTATTAAAATTTATATTTTATATAAAAATTTGAAAAAATATAATGAAGAGTTAAAATGAGTTCAACTCATTTTCGAATTCAAATGAGGCTTAAGTATGTTCACTTGGTATATTCTTATTGTAAATTATATTTTTTTAATTTTTTATTTCAAATATTTTTTTAAAAATAAAAAAATATAACGAATAAAAAAGTTAACTATTAAATAAAAAAATTGAAAAAATTAAATAATAAATATCAAGTGGCATAATAATATTATTCTTTAAATATTAGAAATTGAGGTTTAAAAAAATATGTGAAATGTCTGGTATAAAAATAATGAAAAAATCTATTTGCAAGCATAGTTATGCACTAATATGTGCACCAATCTCATGTGTCAAAAAGTAGATTTTATTGAAAATAGTGCTAAGTTAAATTTTAAATATGGAGTAATCAGTATTGGTACGCAGATTAGTGGGCGACTTTGTTTGGTTGTAGCACAACTCAAAAATAATAAATAGAATTTTTTTAATTTTCTAAGTGAATTAAATTGAAATGAAATCAAAGTTAAAAGTTAAATAAGATTTTATTAGAATATTATTTTAAATTTTAAATTTTAAAAGAAAACTAATTATTTATAATATTTTATTTAAAATTTTAAAAAATTATAATAATTAAATTAAATAAAAATCAAATAACGAAAGTCAATCCTATTTTACCTCATAAGGCGATATAAGAGACACGTATTAAAAAAAATGAAGTGGACTGTAGGAGATATTTCAATTTCAACGCCACCTCTTTCTCCTCTCCATCCCTAGGGCTATAAACGAGATAAGCTTGAGCAAGCTTGGGGTGTGCAAGTTCGGCTCGTTTTGCTCTCGAGTCGAGCCCAAACTTAGCTCATTTATGGGCCGAGCCGAAACTAATGCTCGAGTTCAACTCGTTTACAGCAAATCAAAATTCGAGCTCAGCTCGAGCTCAATTTTGTTTAGGAGGGAGATCGGTCCAGTCCGACCAGTCTTAGAGGGATTTGATGGATCAGAGCGGATACATTTGGTCCAAGCTTGGAAAAGCCTGGACCGAACCGAACTGTAAATAGGACTGGACTAGACCGGTCCCTTTTGGCCTGGTCCAGCTCGGTCCAATCCATTTGGTCCAGACCATGCAATCCAAATTTTTATTTTTTTGCAAAAAATGATTTAATTTGTAAAACTAAATTATTTACTACTATTTATTTTAATTTTACAAAACACATAATCAAAGTTGTAAACTTGTAAAGCTAAATGTGAGTATAGTAAGAAGTGAGTATTGTGTGTTGGATGCTCACTAACATTTTAATTTTAATTGATACTTATTTTGGGAGCCTCTTACATCACATATTTGTTATATAAATATATATCTTCTTATATAAAAGCGTCCCTCGAACAAACAGTAAATTTTGTTCGACATTTTTATTTTCCTTTTACCCCAGGTGTATCAGGAAATGATTTTCTATTTAATCTGTCGTCGATTTTCTTGCTGTTTCTTTCCATCTTGTTTTATTACCGATAAAGATGGTGGGTATGAGAAAGATTCCAAACACAAACTTAAGTAGCCACGCCTGCGAAAATCTACATCCACCATACAAAAACAAGTTTCAAATTTTTACAACTGAATAAAAAAATAAAAAACAATCCAGAAACAAACGGCTTTATAGTTGATAAACCACAAAGAAAAAAGAACCAAAGAATAGAAGAAAATGAAAACGTTACAATTGAAAAGAAATGCCACCGGAAAGAGAAGGAAAAAAAAAATAGATTTTCTTCTTTTTGTAACAACCTATGTCGATAATCGCCGTGAAGGATCCCAGCCCCTTCGCAATCTCAGGACTATGGACTCAATCCCAAACACCACCAGCAAATTACAAACTATTAAATTTTCCAGAAAAGGAAACAAAATCCCAAAAGAAAAATGGAAGAAAATCTCATAAATTTGAAAGGAAAATCACTATAAAAGAAATAGAGCATAAACGAAACCCACCTGCTCGAGATCAATGTGTTTGAAGTGAGCCCAAGACCATGCGGTTCTAGGAAAGAAGAATCAAAACCAGAACCTGTTTGTGGAGAGAACTCGAAACAAATATCGAGAAGCTTGATATCGTTTGTGGAGAGAAGAAGAATCGAAAAGCGTTTGTGGGAGAGAAAAGTGTAAAATCGAAAAATAGAAGGAGAATTGAGTTTGTCTAGGGTTTGGATATATATATATACACGTCCAAACGGTGTCGTTGCTTTTTGGATAAATAATGTTGTTTTTTGCTTCAATGTCACTACAAGAATACATGGCTTCTTCAGCGGTTTTTTATGTGCCGCAAAAAAAAAAGATGGAAATGTGATGTTATTTCGTCATAGGTCCTTTCAGCGCTGATATTAAGTGCGCATTTTGATTCATTTAGTTTAAGTGAACAGTGTTGGGTTTCTTGCAGCGATATTAAGCTGTTATACGGCGATTACTGTGCCGAAATTAGTAGATTCGTATTGCGGCATCAGGACTAACTTCGCTATAGCCATCTTATTACGACGTTATGGGCATTTCCGCCGTAATAGCCTTTATGTTTTCCCCCTGCCCCTCGTGTTGATCTTACGCATTGTGTGCAATTACTTCCCACCTAAGCTCGCGATGTCCCATTTTCCCAAGGATTTTCTATCCCCACAAACACTAGCAGATGTCGATTTCGTGGCGCTTCCCCCCAAATCTCGGTCTATTCGTGGTGTACATTCTCCCCCAAATCTTTACCTGTTTCGCAAGAACAACTGATCTTTTCCGTGCTCCTTCCCATGGTAATGTACTACGAATTTGGAAGTGTTGAGGTTAGGGTTTATTTCAGTTTCTAGCGGGATTATCATGCGATTCTCTAAATCACTTCTTAATTCTTCTTTGCATCTACCAGATTAATGTGGCAATTCAAGACACAGTAATTCTTCTTCACTTCTTAATTCTTTTTCGCATCTACCTGGGTACATAATCCCAAACGAGCTTCTAGAAGTGTCGAGGGTTTCACAGAGGAGAGAACTTGCCACTGTCTTACAATCAGTTTTTGCCACATTTATGGAGCAGAGAAACGGTGTTAAGGAGATTATTGGTATGTAATTTGGGTAATTGGTATTTCTATTATGTGCTTGTGTGATCAAATGTGGATTTAAAACCTGATAGTCTCCGATGATCATGTTCTTTCAATCTAAGTGGTGTCATTTGTTTTTAGATTTATTTCCCCCCTGTTTTCTTTTCGGAACAAAATGTCAATAGTTAATTTTGGAAGTCTTCTCTTTGATTTTTGGGTGTCTGGACATGTGGTTTTTTTTTTTAAGTATCCGGTGTATGTAATATCCAGTAACCAATTCTGGTCATATTGGTGCAAAAGTCAAACACCACCATTATTGTAGATTATATTCATAGTACTGAGTTGAAGCAAATGTTTTCTACTAGCTTTCATTTGAAATCCTGTTTGGGGACTTATCCTTTGTATCTGAAGTCTTATACCATTGATTTTTAATATTCTTTTAGGGTATGATTTTGCAGTCTATATATTCTAACGTGAGTTCACCACCCAAGTTGGAAGGGAGGACTATATATTACCATGTGGCTGATGAGAATGATGATGTGGACAACAAAACATTGGTTTTAATCCGGTAATTCTTTACACTCGATATATCCTGATCCATTTTGTTGCATCATACTTGAGAGAAGGGGTGACTCGTCTTCGTTTTGATAAGTAGTCTCAACAACTGTTCCACTATAACCATGAATATGAAACATGGAACTGCTTTTTCCAACAGCAGACTGAATAATTTTATTCTTCAAGGCATAAAGCTCCTTACCCCCCAACCCCTTACCCACCAAGGATTTTGTTGGAGAAACAGATGATTTTATGCATTACACGTGTTTGATAAAAAACCCATTAGAGGAGCTATTTGACATCCCCTGTTTTACAGAGGAACTGTTCCTGCGATCAGTTTATCTCCACATTTTACACATTATAAGCGCCCGTGTATGCCATTATATAAAGTATGTTCATATACAAAAATGAACTTTATTGTTCCTAACCACCACACCATGACAGGTTAGATGAGATTCTCCATCTAACCATGGTTAATGGTGGAAGGTTTAAAAATGTTAGATAATATAAATAAAAGGTGCTTTCACTATGACTGTTATTATGAGACACGATTAGTATTGAAACTTTTGATACTATTTAAATATTTAGTTTATTAGTATCCTAATTGAATGGCACGATTTATAAATATATATTTATATATAGTCTGTAAATATATATAAACCTAATTGACTTAATTCAAGTCTGTTTTCTAATGTTATAAATATAACTATGACTTAATTCAACTTTTTGAGGTCATAGTTTTAACACACTTTAAACTTGAAATGGTACTAATTGAAAGTATTAAAAGTTTATTTAGTAGAGCATGGGCTGTGTACTTTCTGAGTAGAATGTAGTGCTTGCAACAAGATTGTTTGGATTTGGGACGTACAACGGAGAAATAAACATTGTTAAGCTTCACAGAATTATGAGTTACATGAATTCTTTTGACATCTCTCCTTTTAATAACCACTTACAAGCCCTGGGTGCTTGGATAAAAAATATGAGGCCACAGTCATAGATCAATCCAGTTTTGGAATTTGAGGTTTACAATTGGATTTGATTTCATCGTTTTCATTATTGAATCTTACCTAGTCCATAAGATTGAGATAACTGAATTTTAAACCTTCTGGTCAACTATTGGGGAGATAAATTTGCAATGTTTTTAGTGAAAATAGCTATTTGTAGAAATTGGGTTTGTTTTATTGTTTTAATTGTTTTTTGGATTTCGGATGTTCTTTTTGTTACAATTCTTGGGATATTTCTTGTAAATTCCAAGGATTTGATTGTTTCTAAATCCATTTCAGCCATAAGTGAGAACATCATTAATAAACTTGGGCGGGAGTCACTATAAGTGTGAGTCCTCTCTCTTTCCCCCCCCAAAAAAAAGACTACATGCTTGCTATCAGGTTTTTTTTTTTTTTTTTTTTTTTTTATGGATGAACTTCAATGATGCGGGGTTTGCTAGTGAAATTGGCTCATTTTCTTTAATTTTTCCTCATTTATACACAGTTTGTGTTGAAAGAAGCCACCAATTGTGTCACCAACTGCATGCATTATTAAGAAGGACCTATAATTGCAAAATTAGTGGCAAATACCATAAGCATTGTACTCTTTTAGCATACCAGAGTGGGGATGCTTCCTATGTGTGATGATCAATTTAAGTTTATTTTACAGTGGCTGCAGAACATTTTGGAATTTATCCCTATATTGATCCCAAGTTTCCAATGCAGCTCTCCATCAAATCATTGCGGTTAAGTTGAACCATACAATTGGGTAATATCTTGGCGTGGGCAGTTATTGGAGTGAGCACTCATACATCAATCATCTTCTCTAATACTCTTGGAACTGTAAGATTGTTTGTTTGTTGCTTTTTTAATTGTTTCACCCTCTTTGTTAAGCTTTTGAACCATCAATATATGTGTTTATAAGCATAGAATATAACTCGGACTGTACATAACTATTGCATTTGTAGTGTACCAGAAATGGATGTAAATCCCTAATGACATGAATTGTTTTGACCACACAACGCAGTCTTGGGCTCACATATTAGTTCTTTTAATTGGAATGCCCTCACTCTTTATAAACATTAACGTTTTACTGATATAGGATGTTCTTTTTCAGATCACCCCAACCTTATCTTCTCTTTCCCCCCTTCAAACCAACTCTTCTTTAAATTAGGTTTGTCTTTTTGCATCTTCGTAGCTTTAGTGACAACTAGGCTAGAAAACGTTTGTCTCTCTTTGTTATATTTCACAACTCTCTTTCTTCTAATACATGTGCATTCAAATAACGGTGCATGTTATGATAAATTTCATAAGCATCAACCACTTGAAACTATGTATGCTTTGCTTTTCAAGTTTTTTAGGTCCATCTACCTTAGCCCCCTATCCATATTCTGATTAATATAGTTAATAGGAACAAAGTCTTCAGTTCCTTCCCAAAAAGGGTAACATTCCACACATGTTTTAGTTACACCAATAGAATCTTAATACCTACAAAGCTTAGTGTGCCCTAGAAGTTATAACTTCCGAAGGATGCTTTCTGCCATATTTGTTGTTTGCTAATATGCCTCAACTAGTGAGATGTCAACCACTTTTTGTTTTTGTACTTCCATGACGGCTAAATTGCATGGAATAAACATCATCAAACATTGAAGCCCATTTTTTTGATCACCTTTATATTATCTAGTCACTACGAACATGGGTTTGTCCATGTAATCAGGTTCCATATGCAACTATTTTGTGCGCACTCTACGTATTCGCGCTTGTTTGAATTGCGAGATAACTAACATTACCCTATAATTACCCCTTTATAGATGGATAAAAGTTGGATGAATATGAGCGATAGGGTGATGTCAACTGCATATGCCGAGGGAGTTAACCAATTCCTCACCCTTGCACAAATGCATTCAATGGGAAGTAGCCGCATTCGATGTCCATGTCACATCTGCGGTAATAATTTGTGGCTACCTATCCCTGAAGTGCATAGTCATTTTTCATAAATGGGATCAATCCAAATTACACCCAATGGATATTTCATGGGGAGGAGGAGACACAACAATTCAATACTGTAGGCGATGATGATTTAGAATACGATGATGGACACGAATATATCGATGACATGGACCAGATGTTAGACGATGTGCGGGCGAGTGCATTCTTTGACCCTCCGCATGCCAGCACGTCAGGCCCAACTCGACCAGTCATGGCTGAATCCATATCAATGTCATCTTTTTCACAGCTACTAGCTAATGCTCGTCGTCCACTATATCCTGGCTGTGCAAAATTTTCAAAGCTGTCATTCATTGTCAAGCTGCTACATATTAAAACTCTTGGTCATTGGTCAATCAAGTCATTCAACATGCTTCTCAACTTATTACGGTCTGCCTTTCCTGATGTTGAGTTGCCACAGTCATATGAGGAGGCAAGGTCATTAGAGCGGGGGTTAGGGTTCAAGTACCACAAAATACATGCATGCCCCAATGACTGTATATTATTTTGGAAAGAAAATGCCGATAAAAATAAGTGCCCTGTATGTAAGGCTTCGAGGTGGATGTCAAATATACATGGGACACGTGTTATCCCTCAGAAGGTTTTGCGTCATTTTCCATTGAAACCAAGACTGCAGCGGCTATACATGTCGGCAAAGATAGCAGCTGATATGAGATGGCATAAAGAGCAACGAGTTTCAGATGAGACATGTATGAGACACCCAGCCGACTCGGACTCTTGGAAGAATTTCGATAAAGATCATACATGGTTTGCAAACGATGCTCGGAATGTTAGACTCGGTCTGGCAAGTGATGGCTTCAACCCCTTCAACAATATGGCTAATTCCTATAGCATCTGGCCTGTGATTCTTGTACCGTATAATTTGCCTCCGTGGTTATGTATGAAAGATCAGTTCTTCATGACATCTCTCATCATTCCAGGGCCGAAATCACCAGGGAATGACATTGATATTTACTTACAACCGTTGATCGATGAGTTGCTTGAACTTTGGGAAAATGGGGTACCTACGTATGATGCGTCTAAACTTGAAACATTCATGTTGCATGCATCATTATTGTGGACAATAAATGACTTTCCAGCATTGGGGAATCTTTCTGGGTGGTCAACTAAAGGAAAACTCGCATGTCCACCGTACAACTCAGATATAGATTCAACTTGGTTGAAGTATGGTAGAAAGCATAGTTATATGGGACATCGTCGATTCTTATCGCCAGACCACATATGGAGAGGCCGAAAGCATTTGTTCAATGGTAAAGAGGATCACCGATTGCCACCACATATTTTATCTGCCTCAGATATTTTAGGTCAACTACATATGCTTGGTGATGTCCAATTTGGTAAATCTCGTAGGAAGAGAAAACGAAATGCTGAAGAGTTAAATTGGACAAAGAGAAGCATTTTCTTCAATTTACCCTATTGGTCAAGTCTTATGTTGCGACATAATCTGGATGTTATGCATATTGAGAAAAAAATTTCTGATAACATTCTCGGCACTTTAATGAACATTCCTGGCAAAACAAAGGATAATATTAACTCACGACGTGACCTTGAGATTTTGGGAATAAGAAAGGAATTACATCTGAAGCGTGATGGGGAACAATTTAGAGTGCCGCATGCTTCTTACACATTGCATGGAGATGAAAGGAAACAATTTTGTGAGTGGCTGACAGAAGTAAAGTTTCCTGATGGGTTTGCTGCAAACATATCGCGTTGTGTGAATGTACATGATTGCAAAATCTCAGGCTTGAAAAGTCATGACAATCATGTCTTTTTGCAACGACTACTTCCTATCGCAGTAGGTGGGTACTTAAGAAACGATATTGCCCTGGCATTGACTGAGTTTAGCAGCTTCTTCAAGGAACTGTGTTCACGAACACTTGATAGAAGTCGTCTATCCCAATTGGAAAATGACATCGCCGTCATTCTATGCAAACTGGAGATGATATTTCCTCCTTCATTTTTTGATGTAATGGTCCACCTTGCTATCCATTTACCCCGTCAGGCAATACTAGGTGGTCCAGTGCAATATAGGTGGATGTACCCATTTGAGAGATATCTTGGCAAGTTCAAGCGATATGTTAAGAATAAAACTCGCCCAGAAGGTTCAATAGCTGAGGCATACATTCACCTTGAATGCTTGACATTTTGCTCAATGTACATAGAAGATGTTGAGACGAAGTTCAATAAATCAGATCGCAACGTTGATGGTCCAGATAAGGAGACTATAGATAGATTTGCAATTTTCAAACAAAAAGTCCGTCCCTTGGGCGCTGTATCTAATATTCCTCTGGATCATAAACTCTTTACAGCCGCCCGCTGGTATGTGCTCAACAACTGCACAGAGATAGAATCATACCGACAGTATGTATTTTACTATCTAATTAATGTATTTAAAGTTGGTCTATGTCGCTACCTTATTGACTTTGGATCTGAGTGTTCCTAACGGGGTAAATTGTCTGCATTGCGCTTTTTGTGTAGAGAACATTATGCAATCTGTCAGCGTTTGAAGCCAAGCGCCCCAGATCGCACACACCAAAAGGACTTTGAAGCATGGTTCAAGACGCGTGTAAGCTTTATTGATTCCTTATGGGTATTGATTCATATTTGTAATTTCAAATAACGTGGTAATTGTGACAAAACTATATGTTTCTTCTACTTTTTCCAATATTATTGTAGGTTACAGGCCAACGTACCATCAACCCGCTTGATGTATCTGCTGATCTATACGCCCTAGCTTGTGGTCCTGAGAGTTGGGTAGCATCATATACTGGCTGCATCGTAAATGGAAAACGATTCCACACAAGGCAGCGTGAACTCAGGCGGCGTACACAAAACTCTGGTGTCCTGGTAACTGGTGACAATCAGTCAAATAATTTAGACTTCTATGGTGTTATCCATGACATATTGGAGCTACACTATATGGGATGGCGCCGTGTCTACCTATTCAGATGCCAATGGTTTGATGTTGGTGATCAGAGACGCGGGGTACGAGTAGATGATCATATGATCAGTGTCAACATGGACCGAACTTGGTATAAGGATGAACCGTTTGTGCTGGCATGCCAGACTTCACAATGCTTTTACATAAAAGATGTACGGGTCAAAGGTAATTGGTTTGTTGTGCAGAAGTTCAACAATAGAAATGTATACAATATTCCACTTGCCCCAATAGTGGAAGAAGAAAATGATCCCGAGTCAAGTGAGGCTAATGCCTATCAAGAAAATGAATCTTCACATACCTACGCACCTGTCTCATGGCATGATGTCCTTGTCCCAACTCCACTGAGTAGGACTGACCTTGAACCTAGGCATATTGATGCCCGAGGAGTCATGGGTACAGATAGCGCAAGAATCAGGGATGTTATCGATGATGCCAATGTTGGATCTGTATCAACAGATGGTTATGGCGAGGGTGAAAATTCAAATGAGAATGACTTTACCACAGATGAGGATCTTTTGTCAGAGTAATCTGATTAGTGAAATTGTCACAAAGCTTTAATGGTAATCTGACCATTAATATGTTACAAGGTAATTCCCATTAGTCCTAAGAACCACTGGTACATGTTCTTGGTTGCTAAGAATTAAGATAATGTTGTGTTGAAGGAATTTAGGTGTGAGTCCTCTTAACTAAGACATTGGTTAATTTATTCATGTGCAAAAAATAAAGGAAAATGCTGGATATGTCCATCGTAGTCAAAGTTGCAGTAATGTGTGGTATTAGTCACCTTTTGGTAATTGATTATTTGTTTATGCTACTTTATGAATTAACAAGCCCATTTATTAATTGAAGATATCTTCATGCAGGCCACATGAATGGCATCCAAATGTTGGCAACTCAAATTTGTTGGTGCCAATGTGGTGAAGCTGGTGGCAGCCCGATGGATTGTATTCTTGATTTATATTGCTGGCTAGTCACAAAGTGGACTTATCCGATCCCTCCAATTCACACAAAAAAAATTAAGGACTAGCTGAAAACATGAATGAAATTTACAGTATGGTAGTATATTTATAGGACCTATGCTGTGTAAATATATTTCTATTTTATATATGCATAGTAGACATATATAGTAGCTCCATTAATGATTAGCGGATCTTAATATCAAAGCAGAAGGGATTAATGAATTTGGAAGTCTGATTTGGTAATTCTAGATGGTGCACTTCCATGATGTCATTCTCAATGTACGTATAAAATGATGGCTGCAATTAGAAGCAAGTTGGAAAATGGGATCCACATGCAGCCATATGTGAGGAAAATTCCACATATGGACCCTTATCAATTGCAAAATGCTGACATGGGTTTGGACCTGCCTGTTGCATTTTCTTATGTGGAATGTGAATAAAAATTGCTTAAGGTTTACCACTTATCAACTGCATAAAGTATTATCATTATCCATGTCCTCAATGTGTGTCCTCCACCTAGATGACTTGCCATTTTCTGTTGTTTAGGAATCTAAAATCATTGGATAATTTACTCCTATTTAATAATTGAAGTAACTTGACTTTACAAGACAAAGGAATTGTTACTGGGGGGATGATTTGAATATAACATGTGCTTAAAAATAATGATGGGATTGAACTATACCCAAGCTGTACCATCCCTAAGGTCACAGAGGCATAACTTGAAAATATGTGCTATTTTCAATATGGACAAATGGGCACAGAGCTGCCATTTTGCACAGGGTCAATATTTTAAGTTATCCCAATAATCAGTAACTTATCTCACGGAATGGTTATGCATTGAACAACCAGAATTTTGCTTTGTAAAGACAGCCTGATAGATCATGGTTCCACTAATTTGTATAATATAGGCCATATTAATTTTCAGATTTCACAAATTTATAGAAAATGGTCTCAATAATATAGTCCATAGACCTAGTGACATTTACATATTTCAATTCATTTCAGCACAATTAATTAAAAAAAATTAGATGCCAAAATTATCTTATCAGCTGAGGGTAGGGGGGAAAGGTATTTCAATGGAGGGAAAATGTGGTAGGTAGAAATGAGAGGCGGGAGAAATTTCCAGGTTTACCACTGATGTAAAGGGTAAATCTGTAATTCTCCAACTCTTATGGGATTTGAACCCATGCCATCAACGTCAAGTTACAAAGGCACCAGTACTTCTGAAAAATAGCAGAGCAGTGTATCCTCCAGTTTTACAAAAGCAGGAATTTTGTACAACATATCCCTAATCATGGAAATTCCCCACTTCTCACCGAGTGCTCCAAATGCATTGAATGAAGTATAGCTGGTTAGAGGCCTCAAACTACTTCAACAACTTCCCTCTTCTCGACAATCAGGAAGTTTCAGCCATCAGAGAAGTTTGCTTGGAACTGAAAGTTGGTGGGTGCCATTCAACTGCTGCCTGGGCCATTTGGCGGGTGAGTTGGGGTGGGGTTGGGGGCCAATTCATTTTCAATTAGTTGCAAATAACAAACCAATTGTCCAGGTACGACTACACATAATGTTATGCCTCTATATGTGATTGGAAAGCATGGATTTTTTTCCCCTTTCCCTCTTCAAACATCCCTAAGGTCTGTTAGTAGCATTCTTGCTTTTTTACTTCTTGTGGGTTTGTTTTATAAGTTACAAAATTTCACTTTTAGTTGTTGAATTTTCTTGGAAAGCAAGTTTTTTTTCCCTTATAACTCCAAACATACATCAATCTGTTAGTGTGCATGCTTCTTTTTTATTTGTTGTGGGTCTATTTTATAGGTTAGAAAATTGAACTTTCAGTTGTATTTTCTTGGAAAGCAAGCTTTTTATTTTATTTTATTTCATTTTGGAGTATGTACTTCTTAGTCCACACAAGTTTAAGGTTGGTTGTTAGTGTGGTTTTGTTTTTTTGGTTTCTGTTATTAGTTGTGGGTTTGCTTTATAGGTTGAGAAATTACAGATTTCAATTGTTCTGTGGCTGCAATATAGGGTGGAAGAATGCAACATTTAGTTAAAAATTTCTGATGCCAAAATTTGCATGAATGGGTATGTGGTGATATTTAAAAACTTGAAATGATGAGATGTTGTTAAGCCCACAGCAAGCTAGTTAGTTGAGCAGAATAATTGTTAGATATCTGTTTATGCTGGTGCATTATATGCCTTTTCTGCTCTAATACAATTTGGCTAATATGCCTTTCAATTCTCTGGACTTCTAAATTACTGACTAACACTTAAGCATATGTCACCAAATGGTCACTAAGAGTATCATATCAGCACTTTAAGCTGTAAATCAAACTTGGGATAATAATAGTTATACTGAGTTAGTAAAGAGGGCATGAGCAAAAAATAGCTAGTCCTAATAGGGCTGGATACTATTTTTGCAATTTTCAAACTGAAGTTTTTTTTACCTGTATGCTTACTGCTTTATAAATCTATGTGTTATAATTCTAGGACTGATGAATGATTAGTGAAAATTGATTTGAAGTTTTTACCAATTTTGTTTGCCAATAGATGAACATGGTGATGAGGTGAAGATCTTTGAATTCCTTATTATCTGCTGGTACATAGCTTTGATGTTTTTATTAATGTCCACAACACTAGTGTATAGATGATCAATGGGCAGCACACATATTCCAAGTCATGAGTGTACATTCCTACTGGAGTCCTTTCTTTGAAATTCATGTGTCGCTTATGGTTGGATGAGATTAATTTTACTTTTTCTTTGATAAGTGTAACTAATTAATTCTAAATGGATAAAATATTAATGTTGCTCCATTATTCTCCCATAGAACCAAAGAAAGGAGAATGCGATTCTGAAGAAACGCAGACACCAATCAATCTCATTGTTGCTTTAGGAGAATCACAGCTGTGAAGTGAGATGAGGACCTCCAACTACGAAGAAGGTACAATTTCACTAGCACATCCATTAGTGATCCCTACCACCTATGTTACCAATCATTCATTGAATTTACCATTCATAAATTTTTCTAGACCTATCCATGATTGTCTATATTTCACTGAAATTAAGGCAAAAAATGCACTATGTTTTAATCAGCACAACACATTGGACAAAGTGGCCTAGGAAGGGGGAGAGGAAGGGGTATGCGTCCCATACGGCCTGGACCATACGGCTTTATACGACGGCCGCGTGCTGCAATTCTAAGGGAGTGCACCCCAGAGCCCATTGTGGGGCCAAGTTTTAATCTTCTTACAGCATCTCCAACCATAGAGGAAGAGCCTCCACATCTTGATCCAATTCTGACACCAGAAACTACAACAACTGTCAATAATGGTAAATATTGCTGAAAACATATTAGATTAACTATTTCAGTTATATTGACCAATAATCTGCCAATTATTCATGCTATTATTTGAATGTTAATACAAAGCAACGTGTTGGTTGTATAGGGGATGCCATCACAAACGACGTGATAGGACCAGTACCTACTCCAGCAAAGAAAAAATGTGGACGTGGGCCAGCAAAATGCATAGAGTTTGAAAAGCTTCGTAAGCATGGGAAAATACATTTGAAGATTAACGATGGAGAGATGGCACCATGTTGTTCTAACGCAGCCATGTTTACAACAAGGATCACGTGGATTTTGAAACACCATGCGGACATGAGTCATGCAAGGTGGACGGATGTACCTCAGCCCGAGAAGGATGAGTTGATCGAGCGCATAAAGGTAAGCCATTTATACATGAATGGTAAATTCATGGCATTAAATACTGTGAGCCCAAGTTTTCATACTAATACCTCCTAATGTGTAGAATGACTTTGAATTGGAATGGAAGAAAAACAACCATCAAAGGGCTGTTTGGAAAGCCCTACGTAAGCGTTTTAACGCTTATCACCATGAATTGCACAAGAAGTATCTCACGTTTGGAACTCATGAGGAAGCATTGACTTCCGAGACTAGCTTGGTCAGTCCAATAGTATGGGCAAAACTATGTGAGAGGTGGGGAAGTGATTCTTTCAAGGTATATTCATAAAAGTTTGAAGCTGTCATTTTATATAATAGAAGATGCCCAAGTTTAGTTATATTTGATATATTAATGGGCAGTCATGGTAATTGGGATATAACTAACACTACTACATTACCATGGCAGAAAATGTCAAACCAAAACAAAGAAAGTCGTAAGAAACTCAACATTAATCACACTTCAGGGCGCAAGTCCTTTGTGAGGGCCCTCGAGGAACAGGTAACGGATTAATGTATTTGCACAATATTTTTCTTCGGCTGATTCAATATTTAATGGTAATTATGGCTTTTGACTGGTTTGATATAGGTGATTTTGGGCATTTTATTCACATGTTATGTACTTCAATTGAATCCGAGCTTCTGTTATTTCAATAAACTGATTAACATGTTTTTGGCTTCAAGTAAACTTCAGTTGAATAGAAATCTTTTGGACAACTATTGTTGATCAGGTATCAATATTAATTTTCATCAGCCGTTGCATTTCAATAAACCAACACATATAGGTTTGTATATGATAGGATGTTAGCATTTATCTATGCGATGGTTACTACCATGTTTTAGTGAAATAATTTTTTATGCATGTTCTGTGTTTTCTGGTAACTTCATATCATCTTTACATTCATCCTAATTGGCCCAAATGTGATGCGTTATTCATATTGCTGGTGTGTCCATGTTGCTCATTCTTTTGATCAACATTATCTCAGTTGTAGCAAACGTATACACAACAGAGATAGAAGAAATTTATGTTGGGTATAGATTAATATAGTCCAATTGATCAATGTACCTCATTTAGGGAAATGGTGAACATTTGTGTTACAACTGCAAGTACAATAATTTGTTACACTTTTACAGAATCCACAAAAGATGTCAAATATTGTTGATGTATTTAGATTATTATGTCTAACTAGCTGGGTTTAGTTAAACTGTAATACAAAACGAGTGCTGTTTTTTTTTTTAATGCACGTAAGTGATGTATTTGTAATTTCCAATGCCACACTCAATCTGCTAGCGAGAAAAAGGGACAAACTTAGTGGACTTCTTCAAGAACACTCGCTGGTCCAAAAAGAAAGACAAGTTCGTGACACCAGAAACGGAAGTAATTTATGTGAGTAACTAATATATATGTTAATAGTGTTTAGGGAGTTGATTTGTTACGTATTTAACTTGCAGCTTGCAAGCTTAAGCTGTGACTTCTGGCATAAAATATGCATTATTAAATGCATTTGTCTGCTGGTTACAGAATAAGATGGCCACTAGAATGGAGGAATTACCACCAGAAGATCGTACGGATGAGAATGCGGCATCAGTATTTAGGGCGGTCCTTGGCCACAGACCAGGATACTCAAGAGGATTAGGAGAAATGGTAATTCCAGAGTCCACAAGAGAAAAGGAGCGTATACGAGACAAGGAGTATGCAGAACTAGTTGAAAAGCATAAGAGAGACGCTGAAGCTCACAAGACTGAACTAGTGGCTGTAAGGGAAGATATGAGAATGATGATGGAGAGGCAACGTGAATCTGAGAGGATAATGCTGGAGAGACAACGTCAAACTGAAAAATTATTGATGTCCTTAATGTCCCAAAGGCAGCCGGAGTCGGAATCGCAGCTGTACTCCACTGACTCTCTTTCACCGACTCCATGGTCGACTCCGTGAGCTGCATGCAGCTTGCGGATATCCCTTTTGGGATTTTTTTGGTAGTAAGATGGCTGGATTTTTGAGACCTTTTGGTTGAAATGGTCAAACTTTTTGGGTTAAAGCTGGCTGGATCTTTTTTGGAGTTGCTAGCTAACTGGCAAGAGGGGATGAGGGCCAAATATGTTGCTTTTGAGACATCTTATCAAGTTAATGGGTATTTTTGTATACTGAACAGATTATGTATATATTTCCCTGGACCATACATCTGTATTTGCAGTGAAGATTAGTATATTGGATAGAAAATTATGGTGTTAAACGTGATGTGCAATCCTAAGAGTAAGTTGTTACATTTGCTGTAAAATATTTTTCATCAATATTCGCATCTATTTGCAGCTACTGCACGTTAACTTTCTAGGTGTGATAACAGGTACAAATGAAGACAGGACAAGAGCTAGTTTTGAGGAGTTGTTGCACACACTAAGATGAAAAAAGTCAGACATCAGTTGTGTCACATTCCACAAGGGTGCTGTAAAATGTTTTCAGATTCAAAAATGGGATTTCACAACTGGATTGAGAAGGTAATGAGCTTAAGACCTACATATGCTGTGTAAATATGATGAATTGATTATGGCCATCTATTAATAAATTTATAGATGGGTTGCAATTTGTTGATGTCAATATAGTGGGTGTGCTAGGAAAAATCCAGGTTAATATTTTGCAAAAGAATACTAATGGGACTGGTATAACATGGGACCCTCACAAATGTGGACCCTTCATGCATGTGTAATCTGAGCAATGGTAGGTGGAAACTGTGGTCAGAACATTTCGCAACAAAACCCTCATTCAGATTTACCCTTAGATGGGAGAAAAAGTTAGAATAGGACTGAATAATTTTAGTTTATTGTCAGACATAGGAGTACTTTTAACCAATCTAGGTTGTTCTAATCTGAAGCTATCAATGGGAATTTCTGTAACGCGATATTGAAATCAGCGGAAATTACTACGGCATAATTACTGTTAGGTGAGGACTTTGTTTGTCAACTATCTATGTGTTTAATACATGTTACTTCTCAACACTCTATCTCAATTGATAGTTGCTCCCCACAAAAAACATGGTTAACTCTAATAATTTATTACCCCAGTTGTAATTATTCCTTATGTCATGTGTATTTAATTTCTCAAAAAAGCTATACACATGATTGTATAAGTCCCAAGCTAGTGACATTATACCACTCTTGGCCATATGTAGGTTTGATTATAAGCTGATGGGTAAGATGTCCAACACTAGCGACATTGAAGGAATTTATGTTGCAATCATGTGGTGGAAGATGATGGCTGAAGTCATTCACAAATTAATTCTATGTATGCATGGATTGAAAGAAGAATGAAATTTTGGCTGAGATGATATTAGTATGGTGGAAGATAGAGAATAGCATGTTGATGATCAGTTGCACAGTGCAGTGAGGGATGCAAATCTCACCCTCAACACCTTCTTCCACACGAGGTATAAGGACTTAAGCTTTCAATGAAGTTTGTGTCAAAAGACAGCTGGTGATTAAAGTAAATGGCAAGTGATCTGTAATTCCTAGTTAAGATTAATTAGCATACAAATTGATAGAATGTTGGTGTATTGACACAGCATGCATGAATGCACCAGAGGTTATAATTTTATAAACTATGTAATCAGGTGATTTGGCTGGCCATCCAATGAGAAAAGTTGTGTGATAATTCCCCAAGGTGTTTTAATGTTTCCTTTACATTTTGGAGTAAAATTCAACAAATATGCATTGAGATATCTTTCATCTTTAGAGGATGCTATACAAATCATGTTTATATTTAGATCATGGAAAGTATATATAATAAGGAATGTAATGATGATCTCTAATAGATTTTATAAAAATTACTGAAGTTGTAACAAATATTTACTTGTGTCCATCATCACACAAGGGGTTAATTAGATTTTGAAAAAATATTTTGGAGTTAGTTATTTGCACGTTATGTAAAGTATTTGTTTCTAGGTGTTGGTATTTAATTAAGGAAATATTATTTATGTGTATATAATAATTTATACATAAAGTGCATTATTATAAGATACATATATATATTGTATATATATATATAAAAACAAAACAAAACAAAACCTTTATCAGCGTTAATATACAATGATGAAACCGTTGGATGCAAATTATTGTGTGGCTACCCTTATTACGGCATTATACAATAATGCCAGGAAAAAAAAACCTTTATCAGCTATTATTGTGATGACAGGTGTCTTCTTAGGGCGATGGGCTAATGTTGCAAAATAGCTATTGCGACGAAAAGCATTAATTATTGCATCGTTTGTAACTGCTGCCATTGAAAACATATACCGTCACTTTGAAATAACGACGGTAAGTTAAATTCCTTTTGCGTCGAAATATTCAGGTATTAGCCACATTTGAGAACGCAGGAAATATGTTTTTACGGCATTGTATAAATATATTTGACAGTCATTTGCGGCATTGAAAAATACCATTTACAGCATTTTACAGGCGCCGCAATAATATATCTTATACGTCATTTTCTCTAAAACGACGAAATTGTGCAAAAGGGGCATTTCTATGGCGTCCAGCATGCGTCATCCATAAACATGTCGCATCCACATATTGGCGGCATTTTTGGAGACTTTATGCGACAAAAAAAAAACGCTGAAAATACCATGATTCCTTGTAGTGTGTTTAGGTAAAAAAAGAACCGTTTTGGTGTTTTCTTTTTTGTCTTTTTTTTTTTAAAAATAAAAGTTCTGGTATCTATTAAGATATTGAAGATGAAAAAAATATTTTAAATAATAAAAATATATGAGAAAAAAAAAAGTCTTAAATTTGAGTTCTTACTTTACACTCTTTTATTTATTTAAATATTTTATACATGTTGATATAAAACAATGATTTTTAGTTGATCTAAAAAAATAAACAATGATTTTTAGAACTTGAACTATGATCTAAAATAATAGGCATCTATCCTTAAGTTTCCAGAAGATATGGAAATAAAATAAACCGAAAAAATAAGTTACCAGAAGATCTTTAGCACTTAAGCTGTTGATTTTATTAAATAAATGTGTTAGTCCAATATATTTTTTTTAAATATAATATTTAAAGATTTTTAAATTAAATTACTAACCATTAAATTATGAGTAAACTGTAGTAACAGTTTAGTAGTTTTTTTTTTTTTGAATTGTTTAGTGGAATTTTAATATTAAGTACTATTAAGCCTATTTTTATTAATCAAATGTTTCCACCAATTATTTTTATAAACTTAGATAAATATATATTTAAAAGATTATATATCATATTAAGATATAAATTTTAGTAGTAAATATTAAGTCCTTCAATTTTATTTTGAACGCTATAATTTCATTCAGTCTATTTTATTAACCGAAATTCTACTGTTTACTTTGATAGATTTTGTCATAATTATATTACTAGGTTGTGGATTGAAAACCTCAATTCTTAAAATAGTTGTCCTTCTTTATAAATAAAAAAATTATTCAATATTACTAAAAGAGTAATTCTATGAGTCTCTTTGCGCTCCCACGTGGGAGCATTTTTAATTAAAAAGAAATTAAAAAAATAAAAATAAAAAATATGTTTCATATTTGAGGCCCCAAGGCCCCCAACCACTGATCCATAGAATTACTCTTACAAAAAATCTAATAAATATTAATATTATTTCATATTTTATTTTTAAAATTTTTTCACAAAACTGGGCAACGTTCAAGGGGCAAATGTGCGTAGCGCACATTGCCTCATTTATAATGTAATGTATGGAATGATAACTAGAATTATTCATTGGGCGTTGCTACATATTCCCTATTTTGGATTTCCATTTTTTAGTTATTTTTTTACATGATTTTTTAGTTATATTTTTTGACATAATTTTTTTAACTTCTTAAAATATTTTTTATAAATACAAAAAAAAAATCAACATTACTTAAAAATACTTATTTAAAAATTATGTAAAAAAAACTTTAAAAAGAGTGAAATCGGGATCCCAATCTAGATTTCAAAAGTGGGACAAATAGCATTTCTCTTATACAATTTTTTACAAGTCATCTACCCAGAAGGGGAGAGCGAGGTCGCAGATAAAAGCTTGTACATTTTTTTAAGATAAACCAATGCAAAACGAGAAACAGACTACAACAAAGGTGAATGGAACAAAAAAATTCATTGTGATTTTCACGATTAAGAGTACTGAATTCTGTTTTAAATAGGTCTTGAAATGAGAAGGAAGTATGGAATGCCAACAGACGCGTCTTACAAACCTCCAACCAATATTGCCATATGTATTTATGATTGTTTTGCAAAAGGGGTGATTAATAATGTGTTCTAGGATGGGAATTGATGCTGGTAAACATTCAATAATTTACTATTATGGACTATGTTATAACTAATAGCATGCATCCTCATACATTCATATTATTCTTTTTTCACTTTACCATATAACATCACAGTACATGTTCCAATACAGTCAACTACGATCTCTCTACCGTCTCCCACCGGTAGTAGATCTACCGCCTGCAGCATGATTGTTGTTGGGATTCTGCATATTATTATTGTCCCCAACTCCATCAGACCTGAATTGATTTGGTGAGTGCCCAAAACCTCCACGCCCCATTCCAAATCCGAATCCATTAAGATTCGCACCGCCATCGTTGAAATTAGCGCCGCTGCCGCCGCCGCCACCACCAGCACCAAACCCGAAGCTGCCACCACTTAAAGAAGAGCTGCCCCACCCAAATCCAAACCCACCACCATTAATACCCCTGCCTGCACCAGAACCAAAGGCGAAAGCAGTGCTGCCACCAGGGACTGAACCCGCGCTCCAGTAATAGCTCCAAGTTTCATCAGGAGAAGTGCCGGATCCAAACCTGAAGTCCCACCCTCCATTCTGACTAGAACCTCCTCTGCCACGCCCTTGAGCGGCCATGTTCTTGTTTGGGTTATTTTTGGGGGTTTTCTGGGATTGAGTTTCTTACTCTGAGAGCAAGAGGCAGGAACGAATTAAGGGAATTGCCACTTTATCTTATTTTGTCAAATAGAGATGATAATGATTTAAATGGAGGGAGGAATCATATGATAAGCTTCTGCGCTATTATTCACGGTTTGACTCTAGTGCCAAATCACTTTAATGCACTTCATCCCCAACTGCACGTCGTTAATTATAGTCAACGTCGTTAATTGTAGTCAGTGTGTGTTGCACATTTTTATTAATATATATATTTGTTATAAAATTAAATAAAGAAATTACTATTACAAGATAGAAATATATAAGAAACTCTCTTAAACTCTTAAAAATTGAAATTTTGTTTCTCTCTCTATATTTTCTTATGATTTTCATTACAACTGAAACTCATATTTATATGCCTTGAAATTACTATGCAAGTTACTATGCAAATCACTATACAGGATTTAAAATAATAGTGGTGGAGTCATTCACATAATTTTAGTAGTGGGACAAGGGGCGACAGCCGTTCCCCAATTCCTCTCGTTTCCTCTCATTTCATTACACTCCCCTTTGAATGATCACACAAAGAATCTGTCTCGTTAAAACCTTACTAAGGAAAAATTCAGTGAGAAGAAAAACTAATGGCGAAAGAAAAAGAGTACAGTCTTCTTATGTATCCACAAATGTTTTAAGATTGTCTCATTAAAACCTTGCAAAGGAAAACCTAGTAGGACAAAACCTTAACAAAGGAAAAAGAGTACAATCAGCACAAGTTTTCAGGACATTCACTCCCCTTGAAAAGTGCATGACAACAGATCTTTGAGTCTTCGCATTCCAATGTTATGCACAATCTTCTTGAATGTCGAAGTTGGTAACGCCTTTGTGAATAAATCTGTAAATTATCACTAGATCGTATCTGCTTGACATCAATTTCACATTTCTCTTGAAGTTCATGAGTATAAAAGAATTTAGGTGAAATATGTTTGGTTCTGTCACCTTTGATATATCCTCCTCTGATTTGAGTGATACAAGCAGTATTATTTTCATATAAAATTGTTGGGTTATTATTGATCATGAGAAGTCCACACTTTTCCTGGATATGTTGAATAACTGATCTCAGCCAAATACACTCTCGACTTGCTTCATGAATAGCAATGATCTCTGAGTGATTTGAAGAAGTAGCAGATAGTGTTTGCTTAACAGATTTTCATGATATGACAATATCTTCATAAGTAAATAAATATTCAGTTTGAGATCTACCTCTGTGTGGGTCTGAAAGATAACCTTCATCTGCATACCCAATCAATTGTGGATTTGATCCACGTTGATAAAATAATCTCATATCAACCGTTTTAATACCATTCCAATGCTTTCGAGTTGGTGTAGAACTATATTTTGCAAGCAGATTAACTGAGAATGTAATATCTGGTCGAGTGCAATTTGCAAGATACATCAAAGTTCCAATTGCACTGAGATATAATACTCCAGGATCAAGAATTTCTTCATCGTTATCACAAGGACGGAATGGATCATTCTTCACATTAAGTGTTCGAACAATCATTAGAGTACTCAGAGGATGAGATTTGTCCATATAAAAAATGCTTCAGGACTTTCTCAGTATACATGGACTGATGAATAAAAATTTCATTTGGCAAGTGTTCGAGCTGCAAGCCGAGACAAAGTTTTGTTTTGTCAAGATCTTTCATTTCAAATTCATTCTTTAAATATATAGCAGTTTTTGAGATCTTTTCAGGAGTTCCCACAATATTTAAATCATCAACATAAACCACAATAATAACAAATCCGGATTCTGATTTATTAATAAAAACACATGGGCATATAGGATTATTCTCAAATCCTTCTTTCAATAGATATTTGCTTAAGCGATTATACCACATGCGTCCGGATTGCTTTAATCCATATAAAGATATTTGTAGTCTGATTGAGTACATATTTCTAGATGTATTTGTAGATACTTCAAGCATTTTATATCCTTCAGGGATTTTCATATATATATATATATATATATCATGATCTGAGGATCCATATAAATATGCAGTGACCACATCCATCAACCGCATTTCTAATCCATTTGTAACAACCAGACTAATAAAAAATCTAAATGTGATTGCATCCATAACGGGAGAATATGTTTCTTCATAATCAATCCCGAGTTTCTGCAGGAACCATTATGCGACAAGCCGTACTTTGTACTGCACAATTTCATTTTTTTATTACGTTTTCGTATAAATACCCACTTATATCCAACAGGCGTTACACCCTTTGATATTTGGACAATAGGTCCAAATACTTCTCGCTTTGCTAGCGAATTTAATTCAGTTTCAATAGCTGCTTTCCATTTTGGTCAATCATTTCTACGTCGACATTTTTCGACGGTTTTTGGCTCACTTTTTTCATTACTTCTGGTAATGTCAAGGGCCATTTTATATGAAAATATATTGTCAACAACAGTTTTATTTCTATCCAGAATTTCTCCAGTTTTCATGATATGTATTGAGATCTCATTATTTTCAGGTACTTGTTTCTTTTCAGGGGAAAACATTTCATGACACACCTATTTAAGGAGGTCCCTTTTCAGGAGATTTATACTCTTCAGGAGTTTCCTCTTTAGGAGGTTCTGGAATAGAAGATTTGAGCTCTTTAGGAGCACCAATTATATTTATAGTCTGTATTGTGGGTACGTGTTTTTCAAGAATACCAAATTCATTTTGTATTCTTTTCCTTCTGGGAATTTTGTCTTTTGTACCAATAGGTCTTCTACGCTTCAGGCGTGCTTTAGACTCACCTATTGCTGTTTTGACAATTTATCTTTTAGGGACTTCAATCCTTGCTGGAGCATTAACAGTAAGAACATAAGATTTTACTACATTTTTAGTGTCAGTAAATACATCTGGTAATTGATTTACAACATTTTGCAAATGAATAATCATCTGAACTTCCAATTTACATTCATTTATAGGAGAATCAAATTGAGACAGGATTTTATTATCCCAAGTAATATCTTGTCGTGCTTCAGGCACTAACTTTTCTTTACCCATTAATGGAAAATTGAATTCGTCAAAATGACAATCCTCAAAACGTGCTTTAAACATATCTTCTGTAAGAGGTTTAAGGTATATAATAATAGATGGAGAATCAAAACCAACATATATCTCAAATCTACGTTGATGGCCCATTTTTGTACGTTGTGGAGGCGCAATTGGAACATATATAGCACATCCAAAAGTACGAAGATGAGAAATATTTGGTTATTGACCAAATGCAAGCTGTAATGGAGAATATTTATGATATGCAGATGGTCTAATGCGAATTAAAAATGCTGCATGAAGTATAGTATGTCCCCAAGCAGAAACAGGTAGTCTTGATTTCATAAGTAAAGGTCTAGCGATTAGCTGAAGCATTTTGATCAAAGATTCAGCTAAACCGTTTTGTGTGTGTGTATGGGCAACAGAATGTTCAACATCTATTCCTATTGACATGCAATAATCATCAAAAGTTTAAGATGAAAATTCACCTGCAATATCCAATCGAATGGTCTTAATTGGATACTCAGGAAATTGTGCTCGTAGTTTAATTATCTGACCAAGAAGTCTAACAAATGCAACATTTCTAGTGGAAAGCAGACAAATATGTGACTATCGACTAGATGCATCAATCAAAACCGTAAAGTATCTAAATGGTCCACTTGATAGATGAATAAGCCCATATATATCTCCGTGAATCCTTTGTAAAAAGGATGGAGATTCAACAATGATTTTTGGGGGAGATGGTCTGATAATCAACTTACCTTGAGAACATGTAGAGCACGGAGATTCATTGGATAGAAATATCTTTTGATTCTTTAAGGGATACCCGTGCGAATTTTCAATAATTTGTTTCATCATTATAGATCCCGGATGTCCAAGGCGATCATGCCAAGTCATAAATACTTTAGGGTCAATGCACTTCTGATGCATTACCACATATGATTCAATTGTTCTTATTTTTGTATAATACAATCCAGAATATAGAGCAGACAGTTTTTCTAATACGAGCTTCTGGCCCGATATTATTTTAGTAATAAGAAAATGCTCTGTACTGCTTTCATTGGTCGTTTCAATATGATAGTCATTACGACATATATATTTGAAACTCAATAAATTTCTTCTGGATTGTGAAGAGAATAGAGCATCATCAATACAAAATTTAGTATCATTAGACAAGACAATATAAGCGCTTCCGGAGCCCTCAATTAAATCTGATAAGTTTGATATGGTATGGACATATGCTTTACTTAGTATTAGATTTTGAAAATATTTCTTTTCTTTGAAAATTGTGTAAGTTATAGCACTGTCAGTCAGACATATATCTTTATCATTCAACTCAGAGATAAAAAGATCATCAATGTGATCCATGATTTTATAAAAATATACAAAGTTTTGATTACAGATAATAGAAAGAAAATACATTAATTGAGTGGAACACTTCCATCTCCAATTAAGTGGTCAATACTACCTTCAATATGATTAAACAAATCAGAGACATCAAGATGAGTACATCTACATCTACTGAATCTAATAAATCATTTTATAGTTCTACTAAATTTGTTTCATACATTTTATTCTTTCCTTTAATAGATGCTTGATATAAATCAGTTAAGTGTCTGACCGTACGATAGGTATGTGACCAATGTCCAATCATTCCACATTTATGGCACACCTCTTCACTTTTTTTTGAAAAATTATTCTTTAGATTTTTACCCCTTTCTGAACTGTACCACTTCTGGTGATACGGTATATTATTATCCCTTTTAATGTTGTCACTTATGGGACTAACATTTTTATAATTTTTCCTACCACGTCCACGCCCCCGATTTCTTCTAAAAGATACACCATTCACTTCTGGGAATGATGCAAATCTATTACCATTCACTTTAGGGAATGATATTAAACCAGTAGGGCGTAACTTGTGATTTGCTAATAAGAGCTCATTGTTCTGCTCAGCTACTAGAAGACATGATATAAGCTCAGAATATTTCTTGAACTTTCTCTCTCGATACTGCTGCTGTAGGAGTACATTCGAGACATAAAATATAGGGATCTTTTACTGTAAGATATTCAGTTTTCAATTTTTCGTGAAAATGGTGGCGAAGGAAAATTATTACTTTAGCATGGTCCTACAATGACGTTTGATTTCCTTCTTTAATGGTTTCACTCAGATTCATCGCATCAAGTATTCAGGATAAATAATTTTTCCCAGATATGTAAATATTACAAATTTCAATTTTGTAATATTTGCTATTTTAGAGGAAGAAGATCACTAGCTTCAGAATTGGTAGAACCGTTGTGCTGATAACGTGTAATAAAACTAAAGAAAGAAACTACTATTGCAAGAGAAAAATATATAAGAAACTCTCTTAAACTCTTAAGATTTGAAATTTTCTTTCTCTCTCTATATTTTCTTATGAATTTCATTACAACTGAAACCCCTATTTATAGGTTTTGAAATTACTATGCAAGTTACTATACAAGTCACTATGCAGAACTTAAAATAATAGTGGTGGGATCATTCACATAATTTTAGTGGTGGGACAGGGAGCGACAGCCGTCCCACTAATTCCTCTTGTTTCCTCTCGTTTCATTACAATATTTAATTTATTTGAGAGTTTTAGTTTTTTAATAATAAATTTCATTTAACCTTGGGCTAGCTACCTGGGATCCTCCTGACCATCCATTGCATACGGAATTGCATAACTCAGCTTTCAAAAAAATGTAATAGTGCTATTTGTATAATATAAATTGTTGATGTGGTATAATTTAATTTAATTTAATTTATAAAATTTAAGTTTTAAAATTATATTTTAAATTAAACTATGGTACATAGATGGTATGTGATGTAAAAGCTACTTATAAATAGAATTATTGTTTTTAATTGTTCCATGGAATTTATAGTTTAATTTAGAAAAAGAAAGAATATATCATGTTATAGTCTTGCATTATCAATATTCATTCATGTTTTTATCACGGGTACGTGGTAATTTAATGCAAGCGGCACCATCAAACAAATAAATTAAAGACTTACTCCAGCTTCATTAATTTGGCCAACTGTAAATTTCTTTACATATTAAGAAGAACTCGTAGCGGTAGTCAGAATAAAAAAAGAACTCTTAGCGGTATCTACCATTAAATTTCAATCACCTTGGCTTTGGAATTTGTTTACTATCCAGATTCTCGGCCACATCTTGTTGAATATTGTACAAATATGGGACACGATTTTATTTTTTTTTTAGAGCAAGTAAAGTGCATTAATTTTTTTTTTAAAAAGTGATACAAGAAGAGGGGTCGAGTTCCTCAATAATTATTCTAAAATAAAAAACTACAGTGTAAAAGATGTGGAGAAAAAAAAGACCGATTTATTTGGGACCAATAAATAATCTATTCCCTCATCCTACAAGAGAATGCCGTCTTATTTAAAAAAAAAATATTCACATAAAAACGAGCTAAAGAACCATCACATAAAACGTTGGCTCATTTGCAATGAGCGAAAAAGGTGACGGATGCACTGTTGATTAATGTCTTGAAATATTTGTTAAAGAAAACCACAATCTCATTCTCAATATTATTAGTTAGGAAAAGTGAGAAAAAACCTAAAGTAAAACTATGTCACCGATGAGGGATCAACTTTGACTTTGACGAGTGCATGACACACGCTACTAGAGAGGGTGCACCAACGGTCGGATCTGAAGGATCAAGGGCTGGAACAGTGTTTGGCCGCCAAAACACCACCAAATCGCCGTAAAACATGTGCGACACGAGCGACTAGAGCCGCACATGAAGCACATGTGCGCCAAAGAATTATGAAGTCCTCCCTTGACTATGAAGATCGGCAGCTGGGAAGCGTGGGGGTGGCGCATGTTGGTCTTTGGATGCCGGCAAGTAGAAGACCGGCGAGTATAAGCTTGACGACTTTATTAGATGGAAAACAAGCACAAAATGGATGGAAAACGCTACTAACTAGGGCATAAATAAAAATAGGGAAGGGAGGAAGTGGTGAGAGTCAAATTTAACCCGTTTTGACCTATTTAACTTTATTTCAAAATTATAATTTTATTATTGTTGAGTTATAATATCGATATTTTCTATTATGCTAATATTTTTATCATGAGATTGTAATTTTAAACCTATCCTCACATTTATTATTGTAGGGTCTATAATGTTAGTTTTATTTTATGTTAAAATTTGAAAATTAATATTGAGTTTTTCTTAGTAGGTAATCTTATTTTAAGATATTGTGACTACTAATAAATATATATAGATTTTAATTTTTTATGGAAAATTATATTAATAAGTTCAAATGGGTTATATACTAAGTTAGTTCAACCAATTTATATGAAACTAGTTTAAATTAGTCATGTTGTGTTGACTTTAATTATTCCTACTTAATTATTAAACATGTCAAAATGGGTGGCACAATACGACCCATTATTTAAATGAATTTGATTAAATTTTAAAATTTTGACACGATGAACTTAATTGATAGGATTCAAATTGACTTATATAGTCAAATTTTTATAACTTAACATGACACCAACACTATCTGAAAACATGATACCCCTAATTCAACCTCTCCTTCAAAATGGAGTACATAGCAACTAATTTAATACAACAAAAAATAGTGAAAAAATTTCTTCCCCATTTTTTTAAGAGACTTTAATTATAATTTTAATTAATCCCTTTAAAATATGAGTTCCTATATGAATCGAGATTTTCTTAACTTCAGATTTAGTACAGAAGAGATGGATGTATTTGATACAGAAATTTAGCTTGGATCCCAAGTCCTTGGTATGCACCCATATGTCAAAAAGGATAAGCACAAATGTAATGAAGGATGTATTTTTTAATAATGTTATAATTGTTTTTTAAAAAAATATTTAAATTTTTTTAAAATATATATTAAAAAGAGAAAATTCTTTTATCTTGATGGGATTCGGACTCACAGGTGTGGCTGTAGAGCCGCTCAAGCGACAAGCACTATATATGTCGTATGACCTTTCCAGTCACCAAACAAGAAGGGCGCGCCGGAGCCAAAAGGCCTTTAATGATCATTGTCGCTCTTTGGCTCAACGTGAATGGTACGGACGCGCGCGCTCGCGACTCTCGGAAGCGGCGGTAGTTGCCAAAAGCCCCTCTCTATTATCGCAAGATTTTGTTGCGTTAACAAACGCAGTCAAAGTTTCTGTTAGCCATCCCCATTCTGATCTATTTGATAAGCAAATGCATGTTCTTATATCATTTGATAGAAAAATATACAAAAAATATGAATAGTGGTTAAATGATATATTATTATTAAAATTTTAAAAATGACATAATTTAAATGTGATATGTTAAAAATGTATAGGTAAGTAGCAAATTATTTAAGAGCATCTCAAACCAGAAGCGTTTAAATTATGAGAAATCATGGGAGGCAGACCGTCTGCCCTCCCCCCTCCCACAAAAGCAGCCCTCGTCGTCCCTAGTGGCGGTGGGCAACACCGCCCACACCATCGGGACCGACGGACTCAGGCGACCTCACCCCTACGACGGCGAGCTCCGGTGTGCCTCCGGCAACCTTAAACCCGTTTCGGACCCGTACGGATCCGAAACGGGTTTAAGGCTGCCGGGGGCACACCGGAGCTTGCTGTCGTAGGGGTGAGGTCGCCTTAGTCCGCCGGTCCCGATGGCGTGGGCGATGTTGCCCACCACCACCGGCGGCGGCTCCGTTCGCTCTATGGCCGAATTCTCTTAAATTCATTTTCATTTTATTTTTTTATTGTGTTTTTTATTATGTTTTTATTGTGTTTTTTATTATATTTTGTTCATTTTATTTTTTTAATATATTTGTAATCTTCATTTTTTTATTTAATCATATTTTTTATTTTATTTTAATGTATTTTTCATCATAAAGTAACCCAACTTGCTTTAGACGCTGGGGACAGCGGGACCGGTTCCCAGTGTCTCCCTTAAAGTATTCGGTCATATCTTAATTATTATTACATTTTATACTACTACATATGACTGGCTATTAGAATCTTAATTATTTAAATTTTAAAAAATAAGAATCTTAATTATTTAAATGATTAATTTATCTTTTCAGTAGTCTTTTGAACTGTCAATGCATAATTTTTTCAGGTGTTCAAACTCATATATCCAAAGTTTATTGATGCTTAATTCCCATAATTTTTCTTTTTATCTTATATATATATATATATATATTAATGTACATTGGAAGCTATTTGATTCCCTATTCGCTTTATTCATGAAAAAATTTATCTATTATTTATTTGTTATCTTCTTATTATTTCATGATATAATATTAAATTATAAGTTGAAATATAATAAATAATTTCTAATTATCTAATATCACATTATGAAATAATGAAAAAGATAGAAAAAAATTGATCAAATGTTGAATAACATTACTCTTTACTTATTTATTCTTAAATCAGATTTTTTTTTTTTGGATGGGATTCTTAAATGAGATTCCAATGCAAAATCTTTAGGGGAAAAAAAAAAAAAGATTCCTAGGCATCCTGTCATTCCATATTATGATATAGGGAAAAGATACTCAAAAGTACCATTGGTACTAAACCATGGCCGAATTGCCTTTAATTAAGTATACTTCACATCTAACATCATGAGATAAATTATATCTGTCCTTTGGTTAAAGGAAACCAAATTAAAAAGCCTAGAAAGTAAAAACCCATATATACAACTATTATGAATAATGCAAATAATTCTGTGTATTAATCCTGTGCACCAATATATTTTTATTGGTTGTTTTTAATTTGTAGATTAATCTAACCAATCATATTATATGAGTACGCGTATTGTTGCACAAAATTGCTTACAACAAGATTTTTCTTTTTATTATTTGATCCTTTTTTATGTGATTCTCGAAAAAATTCGAGAAAATCAAGAAAATGATAAAGGATATAATGCAAGGGGCCGGATGACACACGTACACAAGATATATACAAATTATTTTTTCCATCCGCTAAAAGGCCAACAACGAATTCTTGATATCATAATTCATCTTCTCCAAGTTTGACTGCACAGCAAACTGAATCACCAGCGGCGGTCTACATGCTAAGGCCAAAGTAGTACCCTCCGATGATCCTTACGGGATGCATGTGCTCTCGCAAAACACTCTCCATGATAAATCCCACACTGCATTGCCACCCTTCATTTCGAGATTCCTGAACCACATACCACACCTTCAATTTGTCATGTTTTTTAGCTCAAGCATCGACCTCTTCCTTAAGCAAAATATCATCCTCGGTGCGATTCGCATAGACCAAATACATCTTTGTCTCATCTTTTGGGTCCTTCAGAATGGCTTGAACTATCTGATATATGGGAGTGATCCTCGTCCCAACCGCGATCATGGCTATCTTTTTCGAAAACTTGGATTTTCCGTGAACTGAAACGCTACCTCGGTCAATATATTCAATATGACCCAAGGGACCCTTCACGTCAAGAATTGAATTTAATGGAAGTGCTGTAAGAGTTTTATTTAAACTCTGTGACCCACACACCCATCTTATCAGTTTGAAATAGTTCAAAATCTTATTGGATAATATTTGAGTTATGAAAGGATAAAAATTACTCCTAAGAGATAAGACTAAACTCTATATCTCTAGTTATAGTCAAACACAAACTCATAGATTTTTTGATGGTCGGAAGTCTATAAATAGCACTGGGAGGTTCAAGGGTTCTCACCTACAATATCAGAGTGCCTCTAGCCATTGGGAGACATTTGTGAGGCAAACGTTGTTAGGGCGATTCTTCTCTCATAGTCAGATTAATTGTTCATCGATCAGATGGAGAAATATACGTTTTTCACATTATTATTTTATTATTATAGATCATAAAAAATCGAAAATCCATTTTATTAATGTCATGTTAAAATATTTAACAAGTGCATCTAGGTACTGTGACATAAGCCCTCTATTTGGAAACTGAGGGTGCACACTTTTTAAGTAAATCTTAACCATTAGATCAAAGTATCCAACTTCATCAATGTTGAGATGTCTACTCTCTTTCCACATGGGGCACCACCTTAGCCATCTCAAAAGAACTCACCAAGTCAGATGAGCTGCCCAAAGATACTTTTGGACCTAGGCTATATGCAGTGCCTCCTCTTTGTAATTTTGGTATTCTATTTGTATTGAGGCCGATACCACTTGTAACAAACTCTGTACAAATATTCCTTTTTGTAATGCACGTTAGGTGTTTGAGAAGATTCTTCTAAGAAGTTACTAGAACCATTCATGTATATATATTCATCATTGTACATAGAATACATTATGAATGAGAATACAGAGTTTACACATCTTTTTCTTCATTTTATCTACATGGTATCAAAGCTACAAATAGACTAGAGTTTTTTTTTTCTTCTATTCTTCTGAATATGAAACTTTGGTTATTTCGATCACCATTTGTGCCACCCCCATCACCTCTACTAAACTCTTTAATCTCCTACTTACGTTTGAAAGTCGTCTCTCTCTCTCTCTCTCTCTCTCAACTTGGTCTTCTACCCACACCGTCTGCCAATATTTCTACCTCCTCTTCCTATCAAAACACAAATCGTGGTGATCGCGAAAACTATGGTGGTGGTCGAAATAACAATCATGGTGGTTGCTCTCGGGGTGGTCGTTCTTCTCTAGCTAACTCCTACTCTTCTCAACAGACAAACAAGCCTACCTACCAATTTTGCAACAAAGTTGGCCATATTGCTCTTCAGTGTTATCATCGTCTGGACTAGGCTTATCAATACAATCTGCCTCGATCCCTTTATGCTAACTATACAAGTTCTCAGCCATCCTCAGATCGACAGTGGTATCCTGACTCTGCTGCAAGCAACCATATAACCTCCGATATCAACAATCTCAAGATTTCAAATGAACCATATCTCGGAACAACTTCAAGTTGGTAATGGTGATGCTCTTTCAATAACTCATATTGGTGACTCTCATTTCTCTTCCTCAAACTCTGTTTTCTCCCTCTCTAGAGTCTAAATTGTTGAGTGTTCCAAAAATCTGTCCAACGCATGATGGCCTCTATCTTTTTCCACCTCCATCTTCCTTCAAGTCCGCTCTTGTCACTCTCTTTGGTGAGAAAACTACTGTTGGACAATGGCACAATCGACTCAGTCACCCCAACCTTTAGCTTCTCTCCCGTGTCCTGTGCAAAAAATGCTTGTCGTTTCTACCATCTCGCCATGATTTTTTTTGTTCCACTTGTCCCCTTGCCAAGTGTCAGCAATTACCCTTTAAATCTTCCAATACTCAGTCTTCAAGACCTTTAAATTTAGTCGTTGTTGATGTACGGGGTCCATCTCCTTATCTAGAGATGGTTTCGGCTATTATATTTCTCTTGTTGATGATTTTAGCCGTTTCACTTGATTTTATCCCCTTTCCTCAAAGGGTGATGCTACAAACATTTTTCTTATTTTCCAACAATATATGAAACGTTTACTTGATACAAAAATAAAAAATGTTCAAAGCGATTGAGATGGCGAATTTTGGCCATTAACTCGACTTTTTAATACTTAAGGAATCAAACATCGCCTTTCGTGCCCACACACTTACCAATAAAATGGTGTAGTTGAACGCAAACACCGCCACATTGTTAAAACGGGTCTTACACTTCTTGCCACCGCTTCTCTTTCCTACATTTTTTGGGCTGATGCTTTCCAAATGGCGGCATATCTCATAAATCTCCTCTCGTCTTATTCTCTTAAAAAATAAATCACTTTATTCCCTTCTTCACAACAAAGAGCCCAATTACAGCTTCTTAAAGGTTTTTGGCTCTGAATGTTGGCCTAATTTACAGCCTTACAACAATCACAAAATCCATTATCAATCCTTAACTTGTCTCTTCCTTGGCTACATCCCGACTCACAAGGGTTACAAGTGTCTTCATATTTCTTCTAATCGTGTCCACATTTCCAGAGACATGCTGTTCAATGAGACTTCATTTCCTTTTCACAAATTCTATTATTCATCGCCCCAAACCAGTTCTCAACCCTCCTACACAATTTTACCCATTACTACTCATATTTCTATTGGTCCATCCTCAAATCAACAATCGCATAACCCAAACCCATCAACACCTTCAACTTCTTTCCAAACTACTTTGTCTTCCACTCAAAGCCCAACATCCACACAAAGCCCATCCACTTCTAACATTTCATCTTCAACCCACGACCCCTCTACTAGAACCTTCCCCTCACATTCAACGTTACCAAATTATTGTTCCCCTACTCTCCCACGCCCTCCTCGATCCCAAATCGTAACACGCTCCAAAACTAACTCATCTTGTACCAAAAAATTTCTTGATGGTCAAATACCCTATTCTCCTCCTCGTCGTGATTTTACGGTAGCTCTTGAAGTTCCTGAAGAACCTAGTTGTTTTACTCTGGCCTCTCGCTTCTCTGAATGTAGCCCTGAAAAGTGAGTTTCAAGCTCTCATTCAAAATAATACTTGGGACCTGATTCCCCCTCCCCTTTTTTTAATATTGTTGGTTGCAGGTGGGTCTACCGAACGAAGAACAGAGTTGACTACACCAGTGAACGATGCAAGGCGCATCTTGTCGCGAATGGCTATCACCAACAAGAAGGTGTTAACTATTCAGAGACTTTTAGTTTTGTTGTTAAGCCTACTACTATTCGATTACTCATTTCTCTTGTTGTCTCCCTTGGTTGGCCACTTAGACAGTTAGACATTCAGAATGCCTTTTTTCACGGTAACCTAACCGAAATTATCTATATGACCCATCCAATTGGCTTCGTTCACCTAGAACATCCTAACTATGTCTGTCGCTTGCAAAAGGTCACCTATGGCCTCAAGTAAGCACCTCATGCGTGGTTCACATAGTTGAGCTCCAAACTCTATAAATATGGCTTTCTTCCATCAAAAGCCGATCCCTCCTTATTTGTATATTCTATTCCCTTTCTGTATCAATTCTATGTAATCTTTCTCATTATTGTCCTCGCTAGAAGAATTTTTCGTCGTCACGACTTGTTTCGAGGCATGCACGCCACTACCCATGGAGTTGGACAATTGGTTGTTGGGAATTGGATTTAAGGTAAGAACTGCACCTTTCATGGTGGGTTCGAGGCGAGTGAACTGGCGATTGTCCATTGAAGCCGCCATTGAAGACAGAGAGAAAGAGAGAAAAAATTATGTCAGCTTTGAGTTATTATTAGACATTTAAATTTATAAAAAATGCTTGTTGTACACGGTATTAGGGACACGCCGATGTCCTGAGTACACGCAGTCCACGTGGCCAACTTAATGAAACGAGGTGTTTCATTCTCGAATTTCTTCTTCATGTTTTATTCAATTTGCTACCTCTCCATTTCCATCTTCCTCCCAGTGCACACCTAATTCCAAATTAGGATTCCAGGTAAACGATCTTCTCCTCCTAATGCGTTTCATTCTCGGATTTCTTCTTCGCATCGCAACAAGTAAACGATCTTCTCCTCCTCGTTTTCTTCTTCACATCTTCTTCTCATTTATTTCTCCTATTTTTCTTCTCATGCATATTTAACTCATCTGGTTATTCTCAAGCATTTCGAATATATTGTCAAGTTGATGTTATTGGGCATTGAAATTTTCTTACTAGGGAGAATTGTTAAACTTACCCACGAATTGTATAAATTTTGCAATTAGTTATCTGGATCTTGAACCTTCAAATATCAATTAGTTCAACGGAGACAAGTGAGATAACAATAGCAATAGATAAATATGTTTCTTTTGGCATGAACCAGGAAGGGATTAAACTATGGATTGATTAAAGATTTTGCCAAAAAAGCCTATTGAGTTAAGAACACTTCTTATTGTTACCTTCAAAAACTATCACATAGAAATTACCTAGATCGATTGCAAAACATTGAACAGCGACAGCATACCTAGAAATGGCTTGGTTGTTTTCGTTGGTTTCAAGTTTCGAAGTAGAAAATTCCAACGACAATAGACCCTCGAATGACAACGGCAGACACTCAAACAATGACGACAGACCCGGCCTCCAGTTCTAGCAACATGAAGGTTTCTTGCATGATTCTCTCATTCTCCCGATTCTATTCTTCTCTCTGTTTAAAGGTTAAAGTTCAGAATTTCATTTTTTCATTTTTTATGTGTTTTTTCAAATATATTAATTGACGTGTGCCACATCAACATGTCTGCAAATGATACACCATTATGTATGTAGGGTGTGTAAGGTGCAGTACTCTCAATTTATAGGTATCACCTTCTCTGGGTTTATTGCGTGGAAGAAAAGTGTCGACGGATATATATATATATATATAGAAATAATGTGTAAATCATGTTAATTTAATTTAATTTTTAATAAAAATTTAATGATTATTCATAATAAGTAAATGATAAATAATTATACGTTTTCATATATTATAAAAAAATTAATAAAAACAATAAGATAATCTCATAAATAAATATAACATATAATTTTATCAAACTTGTTTGAGATAATTTTGATTAAAATTTTAATAAAAGGTTAATTCAAGATATGATTTTTTTTAATTTCAAGATGATAATTTAATATTTGTATTATTTTGTACGACCTCAAAATAGAGGACATTAAAATATCTATATTTTTTTAGTTATGTGATTATTTTTAAGAAATAATATGAGTTTTTTGAAAAAATAAATTATATAGTTTATAATTTATATAAGAATGTTATATTATAATTTATAATTTATATAAATTTATTTAAGTATATATATTTTTAATTAAATATTAAACATATAATATTAAATATATATTGCTTATTATTACCAATTTAATATAATTATAATAAATTGTATATACCATATATTAACTATATATTCCGTATATATAGTTAATTTAATAAATAATGCATTCATTTTAAAATTATAAATTATTTTTAAAAAAATTAAATTATTATCCATATAATAGGAAAAAAAATTTCATGAATAAAATTAAACTTTATAATATATAAATTGTTATGAATAGTTTATTTATATATATATATTGTTATATTTATATATTCTATATTATTATTGTGTCATTCTATACTATTGTTATTATTCTATATTTATTTTATATAAAATTAAATTAAAAAATATGTCCTAATGAATTATAAAATAGAAATTTCTAGCATTATTTATGAGATTAATGAATTGTGTTTAAAGTATTAAGTGGTATTAAATAGATATTAAATGAGTTTTAAATGAAAAATTTACTATTATAGAAAGTTGAAGAGGTGGAATTAATTTTAATGTCAAGAACATTATTTCAATGAATAAATTTAATAAATTGTGTTTAAAACGGTAATTCTCATTAGATGCAATATTAATTTTAACAGAAACTGACGAAAAATGTTAATTTTAACAGAAAAACAAGAATTTTCATTAAAATAAGAAATTAGGTTAGATAGCCTCTTTATATATATAAAAATATTTATCATTTTGTGAGAGTAGAGACGTGGCAAACAAAGGAGTAGGTCCCACCAAACATTGACTTCATTTTATTTTTTAACTTTATTAGAAACAGCCAATCGGGACGAGTCACGTCGACAGGCAGGAGAGTAGAGTGAATCGTAACAAATTTTCATTAAATGAAATAATTTCACCAACCATCCTCTAAATATATTTTTATTCTATTCAGTAATTATTACTCCCTTATCATTTTTACTTCTTGAAATTTTTGTTAGTCACTATGCATGCCATCTTTTGATTTTTTTCCAATCCATTCAGTCTGTTGAATTTAAAAATGAATTGAATATTTTATAAATGATATTGAGTTAAAATATTAGAATGAGTTTTATGAGATTTATTTAAAATAAATTTATTATTTAAATGTTAAAAGAAGTCTAAATGTATTTATAGAAAGTATTAAACATAACTTGTTGGGCATAATCATAAGCGTGATCTATGTCATAAAATCAATTTTTGACAGAATGAAAAAAAACATATATGATAGAATTATAACTATAGAATATTACGACCTTAATCGAAATGCATATATTTATCTCATACACTATGAAAATAATGAAAAAAGATATATTCTACATTTTAGAGGAGCTCTAATTAAAAACTAAACATGAAATTTTGGCTTCATTGAGCTCCTTTATGGAAGAGGAGTAAATTTCACAAATATCAGATCATGTAAATGAATTTATCTAAAAAAAATTGACTCATAACATCTATATCAACTTTTCTATTAAATGCATTCATGACAACCCACTTTTTGATGATCCCTAAAGAAGAGGGGGATCGTAACGAATTTTTTAATTACTTTGTTTTCTATTTTGATTTTTAATAATCCTTACAAAAAATATTTTATTTTTATGTGCTAAGTAAAGAATAGAAGAAATATCTAACTCCTTCATGCATGCTCCATTCTGTTCGAGGGATATAACTCAATTAGTAGAGCTCCGCTCTTACAATTGGATTATTGCAATTACAAGTTGAATGTCTAATCACCTATGCAAAAATGATAATATTTTGTACTTGAACTGGTGTTCATGCATGTACATAAGAGGTCATTTACTTTCTAATTTCTTACCTAGCAATATTATGTACACCAACAATGTTAGGAATTCTTACTTTAGGATTCTTATTTGGGGATCTCTACTTGAGACATTTTTTTTTGAATTTTTTTTACACAATTTTTATATAAGTGTTTTAAAATAATATTGTGATTTTGTTATATTAAATATTTTAAGATGTTAAAAAAACATATAAATAAAATATACATATTTTAACATCTTAAAACACTTTTTTATTTACATAAATTTTTTAACATCCTAAAATATTTTTTAAAAATATAAAAAAATATAACATTATTTGAAAACACTTATATAAAAATCATGTAAAAAAAATAATACTACATACAGTTGTAGAATTGCAAGCGACATACAATCACTTTGAAAAAAAGTAGAGTCCACTGTTAAAAAAGTAATTTTTTTAACAATGGGCTCCACTTTTTTTCAAAACAAATACATGCCGTTTATAATTTCATGACTGCATCTATTATTTCTAGAGTAATTCTACATGGAATCAATTTTAAAAAGTCGATCAGAAGTCGACTTTGATTTAAAGAATAATTCTACATAATTTTTCTCATTTCCAACCTTATTTTCTATTTTTATACAAAAAAAAAATCAATGAATCTCATTAAATTCATGAAAACAAAGTAAAAAATGAGGATTTTTAAATCAAAGATGATTCTCTATCGATTTCCTGAAATTAATTCCATATAGAATTATTATGATTTAAAAAATAATTTTTCACATTTTCAATATTGTTTTCATGAATTTAATAAGTTCTATTGATTTATTTTTTATATAGAAATTGAAATTAAGATTAAAAATAAAAAAATTTATTTTTAAATCAAAATCGACTCTTTTATCAACTTTATAAAAATCGATTCCATATAAAATAATTCTTGATTCTCGGTCATAAAGACGATCGATTGGCGCGCGGGGTCACAAAACTGATCAACGAAACAGGAGGCCGCATACAGGCTGCAGCCTGCAGGGGGCGCGCGGCTAATAGAGAATTGGGAAGGTTAGGGATAGGGACGCACGCGCATTAATGGCCCTTGGCTCGATCCTTTAGCCAGCCCACCTAATTAATGCCTGCCTCATATCTTTTAAACTTTTTGACAAAATTATCAACCTGTCGAGTCTTGAATCTGTAGGAATGAAAATTCCAGATCTTTATATTAATTTCCAGTTAAAATCTACTACCTATTTCATTAAACCACCACGTTAAGATCTTGATAAAATATTATCAATTTATAACAACTCTTTTTTAATTATTTACATCTCTATATGAAATGAAGAACTCTGATGTATTATGTATATGACGATTTGCTGTAGGGGAAAAGATAAATACAGATGATTTAACTTGCTACCTTCAACTAAAATAAAAAATTTTGTGTCCAATTCTAATATTATTAGTTTGAAAACAATAAGTGAAAAGATAGCCCTTGTTTATTTTAGTAATAAGATAAATTGAAATAAAAATTAAAAATTAAATAAAATATTATTTATTTTAAGATTTTAAATTATTTTATTTTATTAAAAATTTAAAAAAATTATAATAATTAAATGAGATTCGAGAAGAATAGTTTTGAAAACAAAGATGTCTAAATATAACACATGACAAGTAATATATTTTTCTTTTATTTGTTTGGCTTCTAAAAGATTTTCTTTTGCCTTATATATACATATATATATACAAACCACAATAGCAGCCTCTTGTTTTAAACCAACCGAACACAAGAAAATGCAATCCTTCTTTATTACTTTTAATTAGTAATAAAGTTACTTTAAATCAGTAGCTAAGTATTTTGATTTTTTTAAAATATTTTATAAAGTAAATTTTATTTCTATATATATATTTTATCACAAAAAAATATTTAAAAGATGCTTGGATTACAAGGAAAAAAAATATTTCTATGAACTTCTGAAAAAGTTGTGAATCAAATATATAGATTCGAATTGAATGTCACGGAAAACACTCTTTGTTAAGAATTTGCAAAAATTACTCGGAACATTGTCACAAACAACCAAATACCACTAAAAAAAATTGTAAATTTGGACTCGAGACAACAACATGAATACTGCAGTAGTCTAGCGATTGTAATTTGTTGGGCTGCATACGATTCCCACAACACAATCTTTAGGTCACGCAAATGTAAGAAAGAGCACAATTCATTTACCCAAATTAGAAATACACTATAAAAAAAATTATTTATTTATGGTACGTTATTTCTTATAAAAATAACTAATGCTAAAATAAATATATTTTTATCACAAATAATTATTCTCTTCATAAATAATCCATCACAAATATTTATTTTTCTTATTCTGATAATCATGCATTGCTTTAATCTTAGGCATTCATTGAAACAAAGTAATTTTGTTCATGTTTTGTCAGCAGTACTGCATTTATTATGGATTTTTCATTTCAATATTGATTACAATTCATGTGTACTCTACCAACAAATAAAAACTAATTATCATCCTCTAATATGACATTAGATGATCAGAAATAATTTATTATATTTTACCTGTAAACCAATCATTTAATACTACATTATAAAATGATAAGAGGATGATGAGAAAAGCGCCGTCGAAAGAAAAACGATGAATAGATTTGTTGTTTGGTTAAATCGAGATCTTACCTTTTGCTTTATTTAATCCAAACCTTAGAAATCAATTCGTACGAAGTCTGGTTGCCTGCTAAGCCAGATTAAAATGAAAGAAATACAAGAGCGCCTCTGCTCAGAAAAGGAAACCATAATAAAAATATCAATGAAGGAAAGCCCTCATAAAAAAAAAAAACCATTATTTTTTTCTTAATGAGCAGCTTGAACCAGACAGTCATCCACATAAGAATAATAACAATCTATAGGAAAGGGCAAATAAACAAGTTTTTTCACATGGAGTCAAGCTGTTGGGAATGCTGACCATGCGGAGCATCATGGACACAATGACGGAACTAATTTAAACCTAAAACATCTGATAGAAGTCTTTTCTTTTAGCCATTATCACCCTGAACTCAAATGGCCAATATGCATCGCTAAATAATGATATGGCAAATTCGCACACCTAAAAGGGACACTATAGCTAAAATGTTTTGCTTCTTTTCTAGACAACTAAAAATCAAGAGGCAATGGCGCCTCCTACAATTTTTTTCCTAACCTAACCCCTGCAATATGCTGAAACTAGCTATCCTTCACCTAATAAACCAAATAGTTGCATCAACTGCTACCCTCATCGATGATATGAGGACAGTGCTCTAGCACACCAATACACAGGCGCCATGTCGCACCAATTGCTTATGAATATACAAACCAAACCATTTGAAGAGTTGAGTACAGTTCTCACCACCACTTCTGTATTTGTAACAGACAGCTTGCTCTTCAATCCCTCCATTGCCTCCTTGACCGTGCAACCTGGAAACTACGTCCATATGAAGGATCAGAACGAAAAGCACCAGGACGGGGCCTCCCTAAAGAGTCAAAATATGGGTGTTGCATTGAACTTCGTCCATATGAAGCATCAGAACGAAAAGCAGTAGCGCGACGTCTCCCGAAATAGTTGATAAACTCACGGCCCCTGCCACGATTCTGTCCATGATTTAATGACGCAAAGGGGAAAACAGAGTCATCCGAATAGTCATCCAAATCAGAATCATAATCACTATAACTGCCACTGTTGTTAGGCTCAATCACATAATCCCCCAGCACCACAGCCCCAGGTACTGATGAAATAATTGTGCTGATCACATCGTTTTGCTCCCTCTCACACTCAAATCTCTTCCATTTTTCTTCACGAATAGGATCCACTGCCCTTGGGCACGCTAATGGGTGCTTTGCCCTAACATGTTTTCTGAGTTCCTTGTAACTTCCAACAAATGAACAATCATTCTGCATGCAGGCTCTCTTCTTTGCATTCAGATACTTTCTTGCTGGCTCAACCAGAGTCCAACCCTTCACTTGCCCACGACATAAAGGGCATAAAAGCTCTGACACTTCAAACTTCTTGTAGTGATGGCTCAGACCAGAACTTGAGCTTTCCATCATCCCACCTAAATGCTGAGAACTTTGAACTGGAGTTATCTTTGTGTAGGCTTTCTGGTATTGCTCAAGACAGTTGGAATAGTGGTGGCTAGTAGAACACATATAAGGGCGGCAACCCTTGTCATAAGAGGAACAAAGTAGGAGGACAGCATTGTGAGGGTACTCCAAACAAACTGAGCAGGTTGCATGTTTCCAATCTTTCTTCTCTGATGCTTTTGAACGGCTCTTCTTTAAGATAACATCTTTAAAAATGTTCCGAGAGCAAGATGGGAATGGATGCAGGGTAGCCTGGTGACGGCGGGAGTAAGTCTTTCGTCGCACATTGCTAACTTTACCCATTTACAAAATGAACCTGAAATTCATTTGCCATCAAGGGGAGACAGAGATCAGACATGCTGACTAAATAACTTTGGCCATTACAAATGAAAGATGGCCTTTTGATTCTAATAGCATCTAAACAATCTTTTTGTTGGATTCAACCTCTTAACACAGGCCTAAATAGCTTCACTATTATACATTTAAACAAAATCAGTTTATCACCTATCCCAATAAAACCTTAAGGAGTTATATACACAACAGAGTTATAACTAAGTGAGAGCATGCCGACCTTACATGTGGAAAAGGAGCTAATCACAGCATTGACTAGGTTACTTGTACATTTCTCAACAAGTTGTAACCATCCCTAGTTACACTCGTGTAAGTTGGCCAATAACCAATAATTCAAATTGTCGCTTTTTACCATCCAGTACTCATGATATAGAAAGATTTATAAGAAGATATAATATTAAAAAAAGTCTAATATTAAGTTTTGAAAAGTGCTAGATTTATATATAAGAAATCTGACCACCAAAGTAGCCTTCTGAAATTATAAAGTAGTAATTTAAAAATCATATATTACATTGCATGCATACCAATTTCCGAACACAGCAGCCTTTCTTCAAGTTGGTCATAATTTCTTTACTACAACACAACTCGACCGGCAAGGATCCTTACATAATCATGAAAGAGAACAATGTAGTCAATCTTACCCATAAATATATATATGTAGGCCTGTTCATCCGGGCCGGGTTGTACCCAGCCCAGTTTAAATTTTTAATATATTTCTTAACATTTTATTTTTTTTTTCCAAAAAGATTGAAGAAAATTTTAAATCCGAGTTCCAAATCCGGAACCCGGATGAACACCCCTATATATATGCAGTACTTCAGTCTGTCGCCCCTCTAGCCTCTTCACCCATTTTACTACTAAATTTCTTGTTACTCTACAAGAACAAAGATTTTTAGAAAAAAGAACTTCATTTCTTTCATAAAAGAAATAAAAAGAAACTTACCTTTGGTTTGTATTGGCAGAGGGATGAAGAACAAGCTCTGCCCATGATTGAAACTTGTTCCCACAACGTGAGCACTAGAAACCCATATTTCTATGGATTTCAGAATGTGTTTTCAATTCTTTTACAAATTTGCAGGACTTTCCACAGTTGGCGCATGTTAGCTTCTCCATTGGAAGAAACTAGAAAATGAAAAAAAGTAGAAAGAATTGTACTTTAACATTTGTGTTTTCACTTCTTTCTACTTTCCACAGGCTTTTACCTTTGTGTTTTCACACCTTTCTACTCTATTTCATTTTCTATTTTCTTCCAATGGAGAATCTAACATACGCCAACTGTGGAAAGTCCTGCAAATTTGTAAAAAAATCGAAAAAACATTCCGAAATCCATAGAAATATGGGTTTCCAATGCCCAGGTTGTGGGAACAAGTTTCAATCACAGGCAAAGCTTGTTCTTCATCCCAGCAAGCACAAACCAAAGGTAAGTTTTCTTTTTATTTCTTTTATGAAAGAAATGAAGTTTTTGTTCTAAAAATCTTTGTTCTTGTAGAGTAAAACGGGTGAAGAGGCGGGAGGGACGACAGACTGAAGTACTGCATATATATTTATGGTAAGACTGACTACATTGTTCTCTTTCATGATTATGTAAGGATCCTTGCCGATCGAGTAGTGTTGTAGTAAAGAAATTATGACCGACTTGAAGAAAGGCTGTTGTGTTCAAAAATTGGGTATGCATGCAATGTAATATATGAATTTTAAATTACTACTTTAAAAATCATAATTACAGAAGGCCACTTTGGTGGTCAGATTTTATATATGAATCTAGCACTTTTCAAAACTTTTAGACTTTTTTTAATATTATGTCTTCTTATAAATCTTTCTATATCATGAGTACTTGTTGGGAAAAAGTGAGAATTTGAATTTGAATTATTGGTTATTGGCCAACTTACACGAGTGTAACTAGGGATGGTTACAACTTGTTGGGAAATGTACAAGTAACCTAGTGTTGTGTTTAGCTCCTTTTCCACATGTGAGGTCAGCATGCTCTCACTTAATTATAACTCTGTTGTGTATATAACTCCTTAAGGTTTTATTGAGATAGGTGATAAACTGATTTTGTTTAAATGTATAACAGTGAAGCTATTTACAGCAATTTCAAAATGCCTGTGTTAAGCGGTTGAATCCAACAAAAAAATCATTTAGATGCTATTAGAATGATGCTATTAGAACTAAAAAGTCATCTTTCATTTGTAATGGCCAAAGTTGTAATAACAATAAAGATTTATACAATAGAAAAAATGCTAATGACATCCAACAAGAACCACATTACAGGATTATTAAGGCAAAATGGAGTACTGTGAGACTGTAAAAGATAAACAATCAGATTTTCCAAATGCTGTACACTATTGGGATACGCACTATCAAACAAGTTGCCTCAGAACAAAGAATTTGTACTGATAAAAAGAAATTTAGATCAATTTGAAGCACATACCCACGGTAAACACTACATATAGCACAAACACAAGAAGTATAATATACAGCCAGACACAAACATTTGGTCTATGTATGTGTTATTAGCCATAAGCAGAATGGCACATGCCACAAACAATCAGCATTAATAGTCCAAAATAGAAGGGAATCTCATTTCCAGATGTGCATCAGTAACTAATTTCTGAAAAGTAGAGCACAAGTAATCGCATCTTGAAGAAATGCATACACTAGAATTTTAACCAATAATAGGGTCAAGGTTTAGACTTAGCAAAGAAACAAGGATAAGGAATTACTTATAAAAAAAGAAAAAAAGGCAAATAAAGAGTGAACAAACGATACCAAAAAAATAGAAAAATAAAGGAAAATAAAGTGTGAACAAACTTATATTTTCATAATCTTAACCAACCCAAGTTTCATAATATTTTCAAACTTATAATTCGCTGACACTTGTTAGCCAGAATCAACTGTAGCTCATTCTGGAAACTTAAATTGAGACATCCAAAAGGACAAGTCATACCAATTAAGGATGTGTTTGTTTAGGATGAAAATATTTTCTAGAGTTTGTGTTTGAGTGGGGCTGAAAAACATTGGTCAAAAGAAAAGCTAAAGGTTGGTCAATTGAAAATAAGTGGGTTGAGGCATAAATTAAATTACCCTCTTTTCGGAGAGTAAGTTATTTTCCAAGTATTTTTCTATGCGTTTGTGAGTGAGACTATATACCACCAGTTTTTCTTCACAAAGAACTCTAGACTCTAACAAACCTCTTCTGTGAAGGCAATCAAGGAGCAAGGTTTTGGCCGGAAAAATCCAAAAGGTATTCTTCTTCTTCCACCTGACTGCTTGATGCTTGAGACTCCAAGAAGTGCAAAGACTCACATTGCTACACATGGTTAAAATTGTAAAATAATGAAAAGGGGTGACTCACACACAATACTAATTGTTTCACTAAAAGCAAGTATCTGCTAGGAGTGATAAACAGAAATAAGACCCTATAAATTTCGATTCACGGGGTCATCAATATATATATTTATATGCAAAATAACGATTCGACATTCCATCAGATAGAAATCTTGACAGAAATGCTTCTGGTGTTTTGCCTCATTTTGGCAAGGTCAACAAAGCTTGAATGGGTGGGCATGAAGAAAAAGTAAGCCACTAGGCTTTCAAAAGAAATAACTAAATAAATAAATCCAATCTATATGAAGTCTAGGTAGAAGATGTGGTCTGCCAAGCTTCAACTATTTTAAGATATTTTAAGATGCTTTTTCAAAAAAATTAAAATAAGAGATAAAAATTCTACCGATTTTTCACTTATTCAATGGTATATTCTATTAATAATTTTTCTCATATGAAATTACAAAAACTATAATGGTTTTTCGATGCGAGAAAAACAACACATTATTATCAAGAACATGTTTTGGTTGTTAGTCACATACCACAAATTGCTTTCAGAATCATTTCCAGTGTCAGCCAAACATAGAAAATTAATAGTTTTCTCATAGAACATTTTGCAGATCTAAATATTTTCTAATATTCCACATTATACGTTGAAACAAATGCAGCGTAATAAGTTAATTTTTCCAAAATTATAGGCGTACCCACAAGGACCTCATTAGGCTAGTTTTTTAACCTCGGAAACAATATCAAAGCAAGAATCTTCAAATTCTAGATTTCCTACATAAAAGAAAGCCTAAACCTCCAGCATAGTAGCTAAGCTTGTCTAATTCTTAGAGCATGGTAAGTCTCTGGTTCTTCTCGATCACTATGAGAAGAGAAATAGAAAAGGTCAAATACACCAAATGATAAAAAATAACTTCTCTTCTCTGAGACAGCATATTTATTAATGGACAAAGTTTTCCTCCGACCCATTTAAAAAATTCATGTCTTTTGAGCATGTGCTTTAGGTCCCTTCATTAAAAAACATCCGCTTCTCACATGTTTAATTGACACGTCATTTTCATAGATGGGTTGGAGGAAGTTTTCTCCAAACCAGTTTGAAGAAAAATCCTGTCTTTATTAATTACAACTTATAATTTCAATTTTCCTAAAGCCCAAGGTGCTTTTTACTATAGATGCTCTATTATCATTTTCAAAGAAAAGCAAAGGTGCACAAACTCGTATATAATAATTCAATTTAACAACTTAACAATCCTACAGACTGATATGCCTAATAATTGCTCCACCATATGCCTTTATTAACAAGTGTGTAGATGTTCTGCACAGAGCTCGTATTAGAAGAAGATAAAAAATTTCAATAACTGGTTCCATTTAGAAATATAAATAAATAATTGCCAATATGCTGCAAAGCACGAGGGATCTACAAGCATCGGAAATTCACCTAAATGTTACTGATAAATCATCAACTTCATTTTAAAAGAAAATCAGCTGCAATGAATGAGAGAACCAAATTGTTTGGAACTCAGCAACCATGCCTCTTTTGCACCCTTATCATTCAATTATACGTAAAGACTCGGACATTCACACTTACCATGAGCAATCAATTAACTGGCTTGAAGATAACAACTGAATCTATTCTATGGAAATGAGTAGCATTTACCAAGCTTGTATACCAATAATGAAAGGAAAGAAATTTAAAAATTATATTCCTACAAAGCAACTCCAAGAGATAAATTTTAAACATTACAGTACAACCCAACCCCAGATCATTCATCATCATAGTTGATTCAATGGTATACATAACAACCAAACAAGTTCATGTTCCCCAACCAAGCAAATTGAGATGCAAACAAGACACTTTTTTTATGCATAATTTTAGTCACAGATAACATTCCTCTTTTATTTTTATAGGAAACCTATGAAAGAGATTCCTCTTCTAAATTTGTCTTGGTATGGTAGTTCTATTTGATAAGTCATCGCGTGATAGTATTGTTATGCCCATAAAAAAATAACTAAAAAGGCAATGACAATTTATGTAACATACATCTGGATGCAAGCTTCTCATGATTCTGTTGTCTATTGTTTGAGGTTGATCCAAGAATCAATCAGGCAACCAACCCCAACTAAGCACAACTCCATCCATCTCTTATTTGGCTTCCTACCCTTACTCTGGCCCCGCTACTTATATTTCTCTATTGTTCTATAAACACTGTCCATCAGTTTGCTTAATACACGTCTCTGAAAACTACGTTGACAAGAAAGAAGTGAAATAAACCTACATTTCAAGGTCATGACAAAATTTAAAAAACATGTACAGCAAATACACCCAAAATACTTAACAATTTACATTCCTCTATATTCTACATTAAAGTGATTAACTTGACATGGGACCTCACCAATGAAGAGTGGGATGAAAACAAGAGAAAAAAATAGAGAGAGCATTCAAAGAGGCCGGCAATACCAACTCGGACATTATTAAACTTACTGTTGAAATATAACACTCATTTCAAAATGAGACATCTCTAAAGCAGGCAACCGATTATCTCTGATCACTAAATTGAACCCAATTTAACCGACAAAACCTGGGCTTCATCGCAAATCCCAGTTACAAATCACTCTAACCAAAGCATAGTGGAACAAGTTATACCATCCAACCCACATACATAAATCACGAAAATCGAAGACTTTGCTGGAAATTTTCCTCATAAAGGCACGATTATGAACGTCGAAGCATTAACAATAAAACCATAAGATTTGAAACGGAAGTTTGAGATATGGAACCGATCGTACCTTGACGTCTCCGAGAATTCTGAGTCTCTTCGATTTAGCCCCAGAGAGAGAGAGAGAGAGAGAGCCTCGGTGCGAGTGTGCGTGAGACTGAGAGTGGAGAAACGAAAGAGGAGAGCAGAAGGAGGACGAGAACGTGGAGAAGAGCTAAAATGGATCTCGTCGCTCGCGCTCGCCCACTAGGCTGCGGGTGCGTCGCGTGCGCTGTTGCTTTTAAAAGAATTTAAGCAGAAAATTCGAAGCCCTGCATATCCTGTATATCTATTAAAAATGTGATTTTATATTTTTATTTTCTTTTATTTTATACTTAAAGATTTTTAATTTATAGAGTGTTTAAGGGATGGTTTAGATTAGAATATGAGATGAAATGAGTTGAAATGAATTTTGAAAATAAAATAAAATATTTTTTTTTAATATTATTATTATTTTAAAATTTGAAAATTTTATATTAAAATTTGTATTTTGTATGAAAATTTAAAAAAATGTAATAATGAATTTGAGATAAGTTGAGATGAGCTCAACTCACATTCCAATCTAAATTGGGCCTAAGTTTTTGTGTAGTATTATTTATTTAGACTCCGTTTGAATTAAGAGTTGAGATGAGATAAGTTGATACGAGTTTTAAAATTTGAATAAAATATTATTATTATTTAAAATTTGAAAGGCTGTATTAAAATTTATATTTTATATAAAAATTTAAAAAAATGTAATGAAGAGTTGAGATAAGTTCAACTCGTTTCCGAATTCAAATAAGGCCTTAAACGTGATCACTTGGTATATTCTTAATGTAAATGATCTTTTTTTAATTTTTTATTTCAAATATTCTTAAAAAATAAAAAAATATATCAAATAAAAAATTTAATTATTAAATAAAAGGATTTTAAAAAATTAAATAATAAATATCAAGCGGCATAATAATATTATTCTTTAAATATTAGAAATTGAGGTTTAAAAAAATGTGAAATGTACAGTATAAAATAGTAAATAGAATTTTTAAATTTTGATAGTGAATTAAATTGAAATGAGATAAAAGTTGAAAGTTAAATAAAATTTTTTTAGAATATTATTTTAAATTTTAAATTAAAAAAAACTAATTATTTATAATATTTTATTTAAAATTTAAAAAATTATAATAATTAAATTAAATAAAAACCAAATAACGAAAGTCAATCCTATTTTACCACATAAGGCCATATAAGAGACACGTATTAAAAAAAATGAAGTGCACAACAGGGAATATTTCGATTTCAACGCCACCTCTCCCCCTCCCCATCCCTAGGACTATAAACGGCTCGAGCGAGCTTGGGGTATGCGAGCTCAGTTCATTTTGCTCTCAAGTCGAGCCCAAGCTCAGCTTGTTTATGGGCCGAGCCGAAGCTAATGCTCGAGCTCGAGTCATTTATAGCAAACTAAAACTCAAGTTCGATTATGTTAACGAGCAGAGTCCAAACTCGACTCGATCTCGACTCATTTACACTCATCTCTGATATGCAAATTGTTCCGTTCTCAGATTAGGAATTCAAACTCTCAATTTAATCCAATTAAAATAAAATAAATAATAGCAACTTAAAGTTGTTGCTGTTAGCAACTTCAATTCACTAGTTTTTTTTTATGGAGAATAATAGTAACTTAAATTTAAATTTACATCATGAAGCCTTCTAGAGATATCCGTTGCATTATTACATTAAATGACATCTACTTCCTGATAGAACTAGTGAATGAAAAATAACTTTACAACAATAAGAAATGAAACTTGGTATATTAAACTTCAAAACAAAACAAAAATGCTCTAAAAGTTAAATTAGTGAAGTTTTCAGTCTTCATGAATGCAGCCCAGAACCAAATACATTGTTGTCCTACTACTTGCATACACTAATACACTAAAAAAATTGTTAACAGATTTTTAATCTCTTTCTTAAGTATTGTTAACTTAGTATACCATCAAGGGATGTCTAACAGGAATGCAAAACTTAATTTTTAAGAAAAATAAACGGCATATCTGAAATATATTTCAAATAGATTATCAAAACAGGTTGAAGCAGACTAGCATTAGAAGTAAGAACTAACATACTATAATATCATAGGCAAACAAGCAGCTATCAAAAGAGTTACCAAAACAGCTAGACAAGTTGATAACAAAATCATATTTCAAACAAGTTGAAGCAAGTTACCAAAACAGCATGACACAAGTCACACAAGAAGAATTGAATCTGCCAACTAATAGGCAGCTTACAAAAAGCATACACTAATAAGTTCTCATGCAGTTACCAAAACAAAATCAACATGACACAATAAGTCATATATAAAGCAACAAGCTGCAGTAGCAATAGGCATTCAAAAGTTCACTAATTTTTGTTAAACAAAATTAGTTTAATTACTAACAAAATAACAATGACTAAAAGTTGCCAAACTTATACAAAATTTGAGTTCACCATGATAGAAGTCAACAAGTTCCCAAACTTGAACAAAATCACCATGACAACCTACACACACTAATACAATAAACAGCATTAATATAATTTTTATTCCCTTGCAAAATTACTCAAGTACTTTTAACTTAATAATATTGTCAATGAATGTTTGCAATGCAAATTTTAATTTGCCATTTAAAGGAACTTAGGAAATCTAGATGGTAAGGAGTTAGAACTTAGAAATTACTTGAACTGTCATGACTCATATCATCCTAAACAGATTCAGATAGAACAACCAAACTGTCCAAATATTATAAAGTAAACTGTACAAATATCAGATAGCAAATCATATAGATTAACCAAAACAGACTAGGTAAAAGTAAAAAACTGACCAAATGCAAAATAGATTAAACATGCCAAAAAAACAGAATCTGAGTCTGTATGGGCCAATGGCTATGGCAAGAGAATCTGAGTTTCTGATGGAACCTCTGTCTATTGACCAGAAAAAAACAATAGTTAGTATTTTTGTAAATAAATCAATAATAGTAAGTATAAAATAGTAAATTAGCAATAAGCAGTTAAAATAGATAGATTACACTTACAGAATTTGTTAATGATCTTTAAGCCCATATAATGCTCTAAACCAATTAAACCCACATAACAACATATGAACAATTTCAAATGATAATGAAACTCGATAAAGATTTATGACTCTACCTCCTGCACTGAATGTTGATTTTGAGCTAACCGTGGTAATCGGTTTAGCCAATATATCTCGGGCCAATTTAGACAAAATTTGAAACTTGAGATTATTTGTTTTCCACCAGTCCAAGGCATCGAAACTTGCATCTGAACCCTCTTCACAAATATAGATACTCTCTTATAAATAATTTTCTAGTTCTGATTTACTAAGCTGCACAGTATCAACACTTCTAACAAAAGACTTAAATAATAACTGACCACTCTGTATGCTTCTCTTAGTCTCAACACTTGAGGAAGAACCATATACATTCATTCGAGCATTATCTAAATTGTGTTTATTAACATACTCATCATATAACTCATGCAATACTTGAAAGACATTATCAATATTCTTGGAAACGTCCGGCCCGTGATATATTAAAGGAAAATAAAACTGGATCAGGACCATTTTGAATCGGGGGTCTAACATCGCAACAATTGACATCAATAGATTACACTCCTCCCAATATTTGTCAAGCTTAACACTCATTTTCCTTACCATTGATTTCATGTAATCATTCTTATCTCTACTTTTTTTTACCTAAGATGTCTTTCATTCTCCAAACTTCAGAAAGAAATAAATTTACTGTTGGGTAATCACTTCTGGATACAACATTGGTGACTTCATTGAAAATAGCTGGTAGTTGACAAACATTTTCAACTTATCCCCATTCTTCAACTGTTGAAACCCATTTAAAACATCTATCTCTATCACCATATCTAAGAAAAACTTCTTTAAACTGAGATGCAACATCCAACATTAAATAAGTGTTGTTCTATCTTGTAGGCACATCTTAAATCAGTTTATTTGAGGGCAATTGCAACTGTTTTGCAATTTCACTAAACTGTTTTAACCTACTCTCTAATGCTACCAGATATTTTATACCATCTCTAATACAATCAACAATATCCCTAAGCTCTCCAAATCCATATTGTACAAGTAAATTTGTTATATGCGCACAACAACATACATGAAACAGTTTCCCTCCTACAGACAATGTTTTCTTCAACCCAAAATCATCTTTCAAGATCTGAATGGCAACATTATTAGAACTAGCATTGTCAATAGTAATGCTACTAATTTTATTCTCAATCCCCCAATTTTGAAAACACTTTTCTAAAGTATCAGTAATAAGAAGGCCAGAATGTGGAGGTGGCACATTACAAAAATTCAACACAAGCCTATGAAAATGCCAATCAGTATCTATAAAATGACATGGCACTACCATATATGAAAGTTTTTTACAAGAAGTCCACATGTCAGTTATGATATTGACTTTATTCAAGGGTTTAAACAAAACCCTTAACTTTGTTTTTTCATTCTCATAAGTTCTCATGCATTCTTTCTTTACAGCAGCCCATATTTTTAATATGGAGTGTTTACACTCATTAATTTATTAAATACCACATACTCCATTAAAGAGAATGGATATTCATGATAAAATATCATATTAGATGTAAGCTCTCAGACCCTACTACGATCATAAGTAAAGTTTGAGATAGTGAAGCTACTATTTGCCTTATTAGACTCAACTGTTAAGACTTTTTGTTTTTTCGTAAATCCCATGTATAACAAATAGATTAGTAAGTGCCTACGTAGTACAGTTGTAGAACTTGATCGAGAAGTTTTAAACAATGTTTTACACCACTTATATTGAGTCTGTTTAACCCCATCTCTATCAACCTCGATAAAACTATTCCATATATTAGAAGTCTTCTTTCTTTCTTTTTTCTTTATAGGCTACTATTTGAACTTATGTGGAAGGGCCCTCAGTAAATACAGTATTAGAGGCTTGAGTAGTTGTAGTGTCTTCATCATTATCAGATAGGGGCTCTACTAAACTAATCCCAATCTAGTTTTCATTTTCATGGTCCTCTACCGGATCATCTTCATTCACTGGATCACCCATTTGCTAGGATCTAAGATTTTGTAAACACAAAACCAAAACCATACAATAAGAATATAGACATTGACCAAAAATCAAAATAACCTTGTCTTATTGGTTCAAGGTGCCTTCAGAAGCAATGATACTAAAAGATGTTAAAGTCAAAATAATATGACTCTAACAATTTTGTTATACAACTTTGCCTTAGTGGCTCAATGTGCCTCCAGAAGGCAAGGCTGATATAGTTGATTAAAATCAACCGAAACAGTTATTAAAGTCAAACTAATTTGACTTGAACAATTTTAGTATACAATCTTACCTTAGTGGCTCAATGTGCCTCAAGAAGCAAAGCACCTCAAGAAGCAAAGCACCTCAATAACATAAACACAGAACAAATTGTATAAAATTTATCAACCAAGACATATACTAGTACATTTCATACTTGAAGCAAGGACACAAATAGAAGACAGTGGATAAGATTAATCAAGCAAGACATATTAAAGATGGCCTGATTAAATAGTTGAAGCAAGAACCATGAATAATAATTTAAACTCAACCAAAACAATTTCAAGAAAGCATGCTTTAAGTCTTGAAGCAAGAACATAAACAGATGATAGGTTGAATAAGATTAATCAATCAAATCATGTTAAAGAGGGCATAATTAAATAATTAAAGCAAGAATCATGAGTAATAATTTAAAATCAACCAAAATAGTTTCAGGAAAGCACATAACACATAAACACATAATAGAAAATAGTCATATAAACACAAAACACGATTTCATAAACACATAAGTATAGAACATAACAATTTATAAACACAAAACAAATTATAAACACATAATTACATAAACATGTTAAAGAAAAACATGTTTACATATTTTCAGCAAAATAAGTATAACTCACTGCGTTGTGGACTGCAAGTTTTGTTTCAACTTTTAAAAGTAAAACACGATTTGCCTTATAAGTTCTTTCTTCAAAAAAAAATTTCTTCAAATTTTGCAATTTCCAATATGACAGCTATAATTTATAAAGTTTGAAACAGATAGTATAGTGCAAGTGCAATATGCAAACAGAGGCAAGATCAAGGTAAATATCATAGACTGAAATCATAAACAAAGACTTTTCTAAGAGACAGTCAAGATGTTACACCATGTCGACGTACTAGGGTTTATAAATACAACTACAAACATGAAAAACATGATTAGATATACTCATCTACAATACATATATATCATAGATTGAAGACATAAACAGAGACACAATCATAGAGACAGTCAAGATGTCACACCATTTCAGCGTACTAGGGTTTACAAATACAATTACAAAAATTACAATCATGAACAAGAATAGGAAAATCTCATAGAATAGTTAAAGGGTTAAAGGAGTCAATGACCAGATCTCCAAACTTCCCAACAAAATCGTCAGAAACATGAAAATAACATGCCTAATCGACTGATGGACAAACCAAACATAGAACCAGATAAGCATAAACCACGAAATCATGGATATAGTTGGTTGGGAGTCATAAATGCTAACATTTAATGACCCATATGTCAGTTCTAAAGCCATCTCTGAGATTGAAATTGCAATTGACAAAATCGGCCGAAATCTCGATCTGCGATTGCAAGGGTTTTGAGCAATCACAGTCTCGCAGACTCCCAGAGTCCCAAACACAGAAATAACATAACAAGTCCTCAAGAATCAAGAATCAAGCTTTGATTCAAGGCTTCATCGAAGCATTTCATGGATTAATCAACCAAGGTAAACAACGAGGCTAAGGTTTCGAAAAGGAAATCGCGAAGAGTCTGAGAGAAAGTAAAAAGTGAAGGGACTGTGAGAGACGACGAGTGTATATGAGAGTTGAGATTAGGGTTTGAGAATACAGTAGTATTTATTTAAGTTGGATGAACGGCCAAAATTAATCTTAAGTTTTAGATCCAATAGCACAGATTTAGGATTCTACACTATAAATCAATGGGTGAGATTAGCCCAAACAGATCTAACGGCCCGAGACTTTTGATTTATAATACTATATTAATAGTTTTCGAAATTAGTTATATAATATGGTAATATTATACTATATACAAGTACTATTAAACTATGTTAATATTAGGTATGTTTTCAAAATTAGGTAGATTTTCAATTCTATTAAATTATATATATAGTATAAAGTATAAACTATGTTAATATATAAATATAGAAATTTAATTATACATTTATAAAACTAGTATACTGTTAATAACTTAATGTTATTAGTTATATATTATGTAATGTAAATTAGTAATATTAGTAATATATTAAATTTATGTACATTAGTAGGAAGTTGGGAACCGGTAAATAATATTAGTAATTTAGTAGTACATTAAATTTATTATATTTATTAATAAACTACACTATTTTATTAACTACTTAATAATTTAATATTAATAAACTATTAATTTATAATACTATATTAATCTATATATTTATTAATACACCAACTGCCAACATATGTTATATGTATATAATATAGACTATAATACTAATACTTATAAGTTGTATGATAAGTTTTTGATGTTTTTAATATAAGTTATGATACTAATAAAATACTTTTACTAGTATTAATACTTATATTAATAAGTTATAAAATTATAAGTTATATACCAATACATAAACATATATTTTAAATATACTTTTATTTTTAATACTAATATACTGGTAGTATATTACTCTTTTCTATTCATTATAAGTCAACTGTCCATTCTAAGTCCTATCTACTTAAAAGTTCTATCTACTTAGAGTCCTATTTCCTATCTAAGTATGACTCCTTTCTATTTTTAATTCAAGTCCACCCTCAACTCTCCTAAGTCCTAAATCCTAAATAGTATATATACTTAGAATGTTAGAATGAATAGAAAGGAATAATGTAGAAAGGAGTTAGAATTCAGGACTAATAGTATAAATTGTAATACTACTAAGTATAGTATTGTAGTAATATACAATATAGTGATATACTACTACTAGTATGAGCTTATTTATTAATAATAGTAGATATTAACACTAAACATGTATGATATATATTACTAAATTAATAATTTACTATAGTTTTTATAATTTTACGAATGAAATAATACTAGAGTTTAGTTATTGTTGATTAATTATATATAAAATAATAAAATAATAATTAGTGATAAATTATTAATAGTCTATAGTATTATAAATTTTAATTATAATATTAGAATTATATTATAAATTTATATTCTATAGTCTATAGTATTAATATATGACTATTTAAATTATAATACTATTTGTAGACCGCCTTTTTTCTTTCATATATTAGTATATTAAAATATGCTAATGTTATACTAATAAAGTATAGACCTATGGTATACTATATACACCACCATATATTAGTAAATAGTCTATTGATGCCGCTCATGTGGGGATCAACGGGAAGCAGCGCCCAAGCCATCTTATAGGTCGTCTCTCAGTACGAGAGATTCAAATGCTCTATCAATTCAAATGCGAATATAAACTTTATTTTAGCATATCCGTGTAAATAATCGATTTTAGTAAGGGTTTTATAAGATTATAAAGATCCAGTCATCGATCCTTACTTTAATTTAATAATTCGATTCCCGATCTCCGATCATCTTTCTTCTAGCTTTTAGTTTTGTCTAATGATTCCTGTAATTAATATGTTCTACGACGGTGTGGCAATTGATCATGAGAGAGAGAGAGATGCCTGGAGATGATGGGTTGGGTTGGGTTGAAGTTAGGGCTCTCGATGGGTAATTCGGATGGAAAGAAACTTCGTATGGGGGGAGAGAGAGTGCACAGAAAGAAGGGGGATGGGTAGGGCTGTAAAACAAACATGTAGTTCAACAATTAGCTCGAATTCAACTCAATAAAACTCGAGATCGGCTCGAATCGTAAACACAAAATTAGACTCGTTAATTAAACGATAAAACTCGTATAAAACTTGACTGGTTCATTTAATGTTCGCAAACAAACCCGTATAGAGCTCAATTGACTCGACTCGATTAATGTTCGTAAACAAGCTCGTTTAAAACTCGGCCGACTTATATAAATATGTGAACTCGACTCGTATATATTTTTACATATAAAAAATAATATATAATCCAAATTTATTAGTCCATATATAGACATAATTATGTAAATAGACATAATTTATAACAAAATATATATAAATTGATAAATTATAATATTATCTTCTAGTGTATTATAAGTATAGAAGTTCTATACTTTGTGATAATTGGTGAATACATCAATACATGAAAACAAATTCTAATAAATATATAATTTATAGAAGTTCTATACTTTGTGATGATTGGTGAATATATCAATACATGGAAACAAATTCCAATAAATATCTAATATTATATATTTACAAATTGCATCATATAATATGTCTAGTTGTCTGTGCAGAGAGGAGTTAGTGTTGAAATTAGAAGAAAAAAAATTCATTTTACATGAAGGATTGGGGCAAATTGATTGGAGAAGGGTGCATAGTTTGGAGGACCATTGCCATTTTATGATGAATAGTAGATAGAAAAATATCCACTACTTTTGAACATGCCGAGGATTGGAAAACCACCAGTGATAAAAAAAAAAATAGCAGGGGAATGTAGAAAAACATCTTGAACGTAGGGGATTTTGAAAAATATGACATGTTATTTTGATACCTCATATATATTTTTTTTATTTAATAATTATAAAGGTGATTATTAATGTTTTGCTATTTTTTTTATACTTTTAAAAAATATTTTAATATGATAAGAAAATAAGTTCTGCTACATACATGAAATTTTGCATATGAATTGTGTAAGAACAAGTTATAATTTCACATCAACTAAAATTAAAAAAAATAATAATAATCATTTGCCCGATGCAAATGAAATTAAGAAGGTTGAAACGCAAAATACAATTAGAGACAAATTATTTGTTCATTTTCTGCATAATTTTTATGTAAAATTTCCTGTAAGTATCATTTTTTTAAAGAAATATATATAAAATAGAAAAAAAATAAAACACAAAATTATAATTAGCAATAACATTGGACAATGAGGATTGCTACGTACAAGCCCGATTTGTACAAGCTCTACTCACATGAACAATGAAAATATTGTTCATGTAAACAATATTTTTACTGTTCATGTGAGTGGGATTTGTGCAAGCCTGCTTGTACAAGCTGGACTTGTATGTAGATTTTTTCTTAGAAAATATTGCGATAAAGTGGTACCGTCCTTGGAAGATACTTTAGTAGAAATATGGTAGAAAAACATAGAAAAATAACAAACAAAAAAAGTCAAAAAAAAAACCTTAGAACCCAACGAACGAGGACCGGGGGAATGCAGTGGACTTTGAAAGATATTAACTATCTTGTATCTTCAACGCTTCATGTGAACTTTGAATAGGAAGCATTTCAAACATTTGAATTGGAAGTAGAAATCCAAAGAAAGAATTCGGTGTAGAGAGACGATGCACAAAAATGCAAGTTTGAGGAATGATACTATGAGGCGCGATTGTTAGGAAAAATGATTACGTGGCGGGATGTTACTAGTCTCCAACAATCACTTTGTATAAGTGACACAGGCCCAAAGATGCTATGGGCCTCAATTAGAATCTGAAGCACTAGCGTACGCTGCTGCGGCTTCTCCATTGTTTGGATTGAAAACCCAAGCCCATAGAGTTCTTAGTTAACTGTTTTTAGAGTGATTTTTTTTAAGGAGTTATCATATAATTATTAAGAATTATAAGAAGAGTTGTATCTTTATTATTTTATTATCAAAGTGTTTATCCTATCATAAGTTTGGTTTATTTTCATAGATAAAATGAGATAAAAATTAAAAATAAAATAAAATATTGTTGTAATATATTTTCTTAATATTAATTTTATTTTTGAGATTTAAAAAAATTATTTTGAGATTTAAAAAAATTGAATTATTTCTTTTATTTTGTATGAAAATTTGATAAAGTAGTAATAATAAGATAAAATAAGATGAGAGTATTTGTAAAAACAAAGCTATCTCGCCCAGTTGAAATGGTGATGAAATTTGGGAAACATCATTCTTCTAGACTCTAAATTTTAGCCAAAGTCCTTATATATATGATGATGAAGTAAAATGGCATGAGGCACATTTTGTCCAACAAGACCAATAGGTGAAAAGCTTTTAGTCCTCTTTTGAATAGTGAGATAAAATTATATGAGTTTAGATGATAGTTAAAAGTTAAATAAAATATTATTATTAATTTAAGATTTGAAAATGTTAAATTAGAATTTGAAAAAATTTAATTATTTATTATATTTTGTGTAAAATCTTAAAAAAATATAATAATGAGATGAAATAGTTTAAGATGGTTTCTCAATCCAAATGAAACCACGTGAAGATATGCAATACACGCCAATTTAAGAGATAAGATTGGGATGCCTTGCCCCGCGTGTTAGAGGATCAATCTTTGACCAATTTAAGAGCATTGACATTACTTCTATCAAATTTTCATTCAAAATTTGATAGAAAACACAAGTTTAATGGAAAGCCAACACCTCCACATCTATAATCTAATATTGGATTCATCATAAGATTTATCAAAATAATAATATAACATACAATTTATGAAATTAACAAGCACATTTATAATTTGTTCATCCAATAAACATATTAAAAGGTAATGAAAAATTAGTTTGGTGGGTGAATAGTAAGCTTAATATTTGAAAAATGAAATGAAGTTACTGTAGCTCAAAACTTCCCATGATTTCATTTGATAAATTCAATGTAGAAATATTTTAAAGAAATATATCAATTTTATATTTGTGTTGACTTTTGATGAAACCAATGTCAATGCTCTAAGAGAGCATTCAATGCAGCCCACAAAGACCCTTCTTAAGCAGTAACAAAGGTTCTACCATAAGTAGCCTAAGACACAAATATAAACTTGTCGAATACTTTTATCACCCTTAAAGCTCATTAAATTCAGGATTATCTCACACTGAACATTTAACAAAACTGATTTTTTTTTTGCAGGCTAGATTATCAAGTCGAAGATTGAGTTATTAGCATCAAGAATTGTACCCCCAAATAACACTATATAAGATATTGTTTAAGGGTTTCATTTCGGGGGGCTATCCCCATCAAGAATGATCATCTCTAGTTTAGACTGCCACATAAAGAAATAAGATATGTTCTGAATCTGTGCTATTATTGATTCTATCATCTATGGTTTGGAGAGCATCTATATCAATATATTGTATGTCATGCTTATGTATCATTACATAATCTTTTTTTTTTCTTTTTCTTTTTTGTTTTTTGCTTAAAACAACAGGAGGCTGAAAATTGAATTAACAGAAATGCAAGCTATTTGTTATCTATATCATTATGAAAGAAAGAAATTTCATACAACTGACTTATGAGGGGATTAATTTCTTTTGTTTCTATATCATTTTTGTTTCTTTTTTCAATACCATTTTTTGGGGAGCCTTCTTTCAAGATTATTGATGATTGGGTGTAGATTCTATAGAATTTTTATATGGTCGTATGGATGAGAAAATTCCAAAATGGAACATGATGTGTCATTCATATTATTACTCTACGTTTACTTTCTAGTAATGTTGTTTACCATTTACTGAGATGCCTCAACAATTTAGATATCATGGCAATTTGAGATTGACATACACCACTAGGTGGCGATGGCTTGAAGGGTTTTAGATGCATTGGAGAAAGACAATGAGAAACCCAATAATGTCCACCATTAACTATTAAGAGGCATTAAGAAAAGCATTTGAAAGTGGGTTGGATAGTTTACACTTATAAGCCCTGCCTTTGAGAGAGGTGGGGTAAGTGGTGAGTGCACTACTGTCATTTCAATGTTAGACCATTAAAATTGAACCATTTGTAAATTCCTTATTGCTAAAATGTGATTTTTCACCAAAACAAAGCATTTAGATTGCAGAAAAGCTACGTACTGCATTAGGTAATTCCTCAATAGCAATTTGGACATATAAACAAGAAAGAAAATGCATTTTGTGGCCAAATCCTTTATGTAAAGATCAATGGAGAATTTTGAAAGTCTCATTTGCTATGATTTTCCATTAATCTTACTTTTCCATCTGTTTTTAGTGGCTTAAAACAATCTATCTATTATAGTATTTTTGACACAATGAATTTCTGCTTTAGTAGCCTATCCCAAGAAAGTAGTTCAACCCAATTAAAACATCACAACAGTCCTTCAAAAAAAAGAGTGAATGTTATGTTATTAGGGAAGACAATATGGAAGCAAACAAAGACAAAAACTTAATTCATCAATCAAAACATGTTTCTATAATTTCTAGAAAATAAGAAATTACAAACTCATAATTGAAGAAAAGAATGTTAAGTCTTATGTATATAGGAGGATAATGTAATGCGAAAATGACAGAACTGAGAACTTATTGGAGAAGTTTTGGACTATCAACATCATTTTTAAAAAAAGCAACTTATCTTGGTGGAAGTCAGTCAAAATTCATAGATACACTATCCAAATATATTATAAAAATAAAATGCATTTAACTTAGCATTGCAAATCCAACACTAGCATATATACTGAAAGTTCTTTGTTTCAGTTTCACACCAGAGCTATGAAGAGTCAAAAAATGAGAGGCAATTATTCTGAACTTTTGCTCATACTCGGGCTTCTATGTATGGGAACCAGGATTGGTTCTAGTTTGAATTTGAATGATTCTGAGGTTAGATGCATAGAGGAAGAAAGACAATCACTTCTCAAATTCAAACAAGACCTTAAAAATCATTTGGACTTGCTATTTTCTTGGGGTGGTCACAAAAATTGTTGCAAATGGAGAGGGATTAAATGCAACAAAAAAACAAGTCATGTTGTCAAGTTTGATCTCCGAGCACATTTGCTCATTGAATTCTCAAAAGGTGAGATAAACTCTTCATTACTTGGATTGCAACATTTAATCTACTTGGACTTGAGCAACAATGATTTTAATGGCCAACCCCTCCTAAAATTCCTTGGTTCACTCACTAAATTACAATATCTTAATCTTTCCAGCACCAATATAGGTGGAGCCATTCTACAGCAGCTTGGAAATCTCTCGAGTTTGATTTCTCTTGATCTTAACAAGAACCGTCACCTGATTGAGGTCCACAATCTTAATTGGCTCTTTCATCTTTCTTCTTTAAAATAGTTGAACATGAGCAATGTCAACCTCAACTAGGCACTCAATTGGCCGAATAAGGTTAACATGCTTCCTTCTTTGTTAGACTTATCTCTTAGTGATTGTGAAATCTCAATGCCTATTTCTTGTATGCTTTCCAAGGCTAATAGTTCTTCTTCGCCACTTTTATCCCTTGATCTCTCTGTCAATCATCTCAACTCATCGGTATTCCCTTGATTCCAATAACCTTGTTGTTCTTTCCCTATATGGTAACCTTTTGAAAAGTCCTCTTCCATAAGCTTTTGGGAAATTGGTATCTCTTGTTCATCTCAACCTCTCTTCAATAACCTCAAAGGGGTGATACCCCAAACTTTGGGAAATCTTCACAATTTACAAGTATTAGACTTGTCAAACAACAACATAAGTGGAGAAGTACCTGATCTTGCACGCCTCTCTTGCTTGAAAATGTTGCATCTAAAAAAAAATCGATTGAATGGGAGTTTAACCAAGAGTATAGGAAAACTTTCCAAGCTCGAGGTTTTTGATCTGTCTTCAAATTCTTTAGAAGGTGTGATCACTAAAGCACACGTGCTAAACCTATCCATTTTAAAGGAAATGGACTTCTCCTTTAATCCTACGTCATTGAATTTCAGTCCAGCTTGGGTTCCACCATTTCATCTTTATGAACTCAGATTGAGCTCTTACAAAGTGGGGCCAGTTTTTTTATGTCGAAAGCAAAATAATATTGCATGTCTTTTTATGTTTAATGCAACAATCTCAGACACCTTCCCCCACTGGTTTTGGGATCTTTCTTCCAACTTTCACCTAAATCTCTCTTACAATCAGATTAGTGGTTCCATACCTCTTTTATGGTTTTCATCAACATTTATTGGCTTTCCTATAATAGATTTGAGCTTTAACCGCTTCAGTGGCTTGTTGCCACAACTACATCCTAACACAATCGTGTTGAACCTCTCCAATAATTTGTTCCAAGGATCTATTACATCCATATGTGAGACAAATGTGAGTTGTCTCACATATCTCGACCTTTCAAGTAATAAATTATCAGGAGAATTCCCTGATTGTTGGTCAAATATGCCATTAATTGTCATACTTGATATTTCAAACAACAATCTTTCTGGGAGAATCCTTGATTCTATTGGAGTCCTATCAAGACTTGAGACTTTGCATTTGGAAAAAAACAATTTGGTGGGAAAAGTACCCAAGTCATTGAGGAACTACTCTTTATCAAAGCTTTTAGACCTTGGAGAAAACAAACTATCTAGGAGAATACCTGCATGGATGGGAAATAGCCTACCACACTTGGTGGTTCTTCACTTATCATCAAACTCGTTCAATGGTAGCATACCTTTGCAGTTATGTCATCTAATATTTCTTCAAATCTTGGACCTCTCTAACAACAATATTATAGGGACTATACCAAAATGCCTGAGCAATCTCACTGCCACGGCTCAAAACCAAAGTTCTAATGTAAGCATTGTTTATGAATATATTTCTTTTGAATCCTATGGTACGGCTATAGATAATTACATTGACTCTATAGTTGTGATCTTCAAAGAAAAATATTCCGAGTATGATAAGATTCTTGGACTCCTAAAGTTCATCGATCTTTCAAGTAACAAGTTAGAAGGAGGTATTCCAAGAGAAATAACCAAGCTCTCAGGATTGATTGGCTTGAACATGTCAAGAAACTTGTTGACTGGCATTATCCCTCAAAGCATTGGTGGCTTGGAAAGTTTAAATTTTCTAGATTTGTCGATGAATCAGCTTTCAGGAGCAATCCCCCAAAGTCCAACTACTTTGAGCCTTCTAAACTACTTGAATTTATCAAATAAAAACTTGTCAGGTAAAATTCCAACAAGTACCCAACTCCAGAGTTTTAATTGTACTGCATATGCAGGTAATAGAGATCTTTGTGGCTCACCTCTCCCGCAATGTCCGGGAGATAAAACAGCTCAAGGTCTAGGAAGTGGTGTTGACCATAAACAAGCTATAATCCAAACACATGCTTACCCCTATGGGAATCTATGGTTTTATACTAGTGCTGCACTCGGATTCATTGTTGGGTTTTGGGGAGTTTGTGGGTCTTTATTGCTGAAGAACTCTTGGAGGCATGCCTATTTCCAATACCTTGACAGAATTGGAGATCAAATCTATGTAACAGTAGCTGTCAACATAGCCAAATTGCTGAGGAGCTTCAAGACTCGGAGAGAATAAGAAAACCTTTTTGTCAAGGTTGACATGGTATTCTCAACAATTGTAGAAGCTTTTATTTTTCATTTTTTTTACCTTTTCCTTTCCAAATAATAACTCTTTTTTCTTCTTCTACTTCGGTCAGATTCCATATATGGGAAAAAAAAAAAATGCCCTTCATCTAGATGCAGCAGTAGCCTATACACTATCTAAAGAAGTGAAATCATTCCGCTAAGATTACTTCTAGGAACTTCTACTAAAATCCGACCAAAGATGACCACAATACTGTTGTCATTTGAGTACTCAAAAATTGGAAGAGAAAGTACGGATATAAGATATGTAAGGTCATAGAGATCATCTAGGCCAGAATACTTTTGGGATGAGTTTCCTCTCGTGTATAAAAAAAGAAAAAAAAAAAGGTCAGGATGATAATGATTTACCATACATATAACAAGTTATATATCATAAGGACTTGTAAATGTCCAACAGTGTTTTATCAGTTCATGTAATGCACGTTAGCATACCGACCCTGCTTGTTTTTAAGTCGTCGAATTTGCCCATTATTTTATTTTATGTTTTTGAGTAATGAAAGAGTTCCTACCGGTAAACAAATTTAACATAATAATAGTTAAAAATCTATATTTTTCACTTTAATTTAATCACATGGTCTCATAATCAACGGTTCATAAAGTACTCATGAAAATTTCATTTTTCTTAAATTTGTCTAAGAGATACAACTCTGTCAAATTTCTTATTTTTTAGATGACATCAGGAAAGAATTAATATTGTGTCAAATTTCTTATCTTAACCCATTCAAAGTTTTTGGTTTTATTTTTTTACCACTTTTACCTGAATTTGAATGTTTGATAGATGTGCATATAAAAACAAACCCAAGTAAAATTGTACTTTATTGCATTCGCTATCAAGGTGTACAATGAGATCAAATAAAAATAATATTAATAACTGAGACGCAGTAGAATGTACAAACTTTTCAATTAATACAGGTGTGTGCCATTTTGTCAATTAAGAGATATATATACAGATTGTGTAAGTTGTCTGAAGATTACAGCAATGACCCCACACCTTTGAGCCCCTAAAATCTTTCAACCCCTAAATGTTGAATTCTACAGAAAATAAATGAAGACTAGCAACAATATTTTACATCAAACGCCACATCATTGAAACCATTTTTCTCTTTCCCAGAACAGCTAAATCAATAATGAAATAAATAAGGATCTGCGTACTCTGAATATACTAACTTTTCTGCAGTGATAGATCCGTGTATGTGACCACACCAGTGGTTGAAAAATGATTTATCCCATAAGCTAAACAAACTCGAGGTGTCCACGTCTGCAGCATGAGCAAAATTTAATGTCTGCAACACTGGTTCCCAGAGCACCATACTCAACTTGAGGATATCATGCGACAAAATTTTTCTGCACGTCAAAAGACGGATTGAGCTGCTCATGAGAGCAAAGATATTGTACCAGTGATTGCAATTATAGAACTCACCCAAAATGCAGAGGAAGGTTCTGATCTTTTCTTAGATGAATGGAAATGTTTGAACTTACCCAGATTATGGTGATTATATAGAACTTATTAGAGAAAGATATGGGAATTTGACCAAACTATTTCAAATTCAATAGGTTTTTCCTGTTCTATTCCTTTTCAGCTTAATCAGTCTTTATCATATGCCGATGAAAGGACAGTCTAAACCTATTTTCCCAGCTCCAGACATGCATGTAAGATATGCATCACAATGTTCAAAAGTAGGTGAAAATCCAGGCACCTAAACAGAACATATAGGCAAGAATTTCAGGTGTCCTGAGGTTCTCATGTCATTGACAAGGTTGGAGACCCAAGTCATTGTACTAATATGGATGAACAACAGTTATTCATGTTTCAACAAGAAACAAAGGTATCATTCATGTTTCACTTCTCCAGTTCTTTTGGTTTCCACTGCCATGGAGTGTCAGGTATAGAGAGCAGGATTATAAAGAAGTGGGTGAGTATTAATTTTCACCTCATTATCTTTCATGACGATCCTGAGGATGTGGAAAGTGGTCCCCGTACAAATGGATGCTCTAAGAGCTTAGCGGCAGTAGGACGAGCCTCTGGCTTAGCTCGAAGGCATTGCAGGATAAAATCTCGTGCATCTATTGAGAGAGTATCAGCAACAGGAGGTGGTTCACCCTTTCCAATTCTAAACAATGCTGACACCTGCCAAGTTACAAAAGTAGAAGATGCTTTTAACCGCCAAACCAACAGACTCAGATAAATTGTATGCAAGCAAGATGGTAAAAAGCATCTCATGCAGGTTCCATTCAGAGCTTTGCATCGGTAAAGAGAATTAGATTTAGAAGAACCTAGAGAAATTGACTATATAAGAAAAATGACCTCCTTGCACTGAATGTACTAAATACCATAGAATTTTCTTAAAAGCAATCAAAACTAGTAATACACACACACACACACACACAAATACTCTAGAAGTCACATCAGCATCACCATAACAATAAATCAAGATTGCTTTGGATTGCTCTAGTGGTTCCCCATAGTGGATGTTTGTTTTAGTAGAGCTGCTCGTGATTGGGAAATTGGAGTTCATTTTTATTTTTACAGTTTATTGTATACTTTGAATTTTGGTAATATTGTGGTGGACAGGTTGCTTTGGACGAAGACAAGGAGGAGGAAGTTTACTGTGCAATCATTGACAAAGTTTTGTCAAGTCAAAATTATACTTCATTCCCTTGAAAGTGTATTTACAAAGGTAAGGTGATGCCTAAGATTGCTTTCTTTGGTAGGATAGCATCCCTTGGGAAAATTTTGACCATGAATAACTTGAGAAAGTGGTGCCTCGTCGTAATGGATTGGTATATGTCTAAGAAGAGTAGGGAGTCGGCGGATCACCTTTTACTTCAGTACGAGGTGGCAAGGATGTTATGGGTAAAGATCTTTAATCGAACGGGTATGGGTTGAAAGTAATGGTTGAAGCCCAAGAGGGTGGTTGATTTGTTTGCTTGTTGGCAAAGGTGTAAGGCCAACTCACAAATTGCAGATGTATGGACATGGGTTCCTCTGTGTATCATGCGGTATCCAAGGATTGAAAGTAATGGTTGAAGCTTTGAAGATAAGGAGCATTCTCCGGATGAGCCTAGAATTTTCTTCTTCCATACTTTATTTCTTTGGGCCTCTTCGTGTCCTTAATGGAGCTTACTTATATATTTTCTTGCATCACTTTCTAGCTCCTTATTACAACGAGGTGTATAATGTTTGTATACCTCCTATGTACTTGAGCTATGCCTATTTACTACTATCAATAAAATGTCATTTTAATTATACAAAAAAAATAAATAAATCAAGAAGAAGAATATGACACTCACATTTTCCAAACCAGAATATGGAATTTGACGGGTTAACATCTCCAATACAGTGCATCCAAGGCTCCATATGTCAGCTGGAAGTCCATACCCTTGGTTCTTTCTATTAACAACCTGTTCATGCACAGCTTGATAATCAGAAAAACTCTGTAGAATTTACAGGCCGGGACATACTCCATACAATCAGTATGCAATCTCCATTTTTTCAAAGGTAAAGAAATGTCCACTATGTATTTTCCTAAAGGAAAGCATCGGAGCATCTAATTACTACATAAAAAAAGTCAAGGCTGAAGATTTAAAAAGGCTGGCATTGACTCTAAGTTTGTGACATGCAACAGTGTCAACCTGTCATCATTTCTTAATATTCAAAAAACATGTTTTGTCCAGTATTTGAAGCTGGGCATAAAATACATTCAATATTACTGAAACTATTCGTTAGCTTCTCTTTCAAACAAAAGGATAAAAACAAACCTCAGGGGCCATCCAGAATGCAGTCCCCTTGCAAGATAAAAGATCATTCAATTTGGTAGCCTGAAAACAATACAACCACCAATGTTTGGAAATTACACAACCATTTTGGAAGTCATTTACGACAAGGGAAAAATATCATAATAGAGGAAAGGCAAAAACCTTAGCCAATCCAAAATCTGCAAGCTTCACAGACCCACTAGTATCCACTAGTATATTTGCACATTTGATATCCCTTCAATACAATAAAGAAAGAGATGAGACTTTTTTTTTTATCGGTAAAAGAAAAAGAAAGAGATAAGACTTCAAAGATGAATTACAAACAGTAGATATGTTCATGTCTGTCCATTTCTCTGCATTATAAGTCAAGATTTCATACTCAAAACTATGATCAAGGAAACAATGCAAGATTCAAAAAGGCAATTTAAACAATCTAGTCTCTATCCAAAAAAAGGTTAGTCAATGGTATAGTGAAGTAATATTAAATTAAGAAAATCCCCAGAGAAGAACTAGAGAAAAAATTACACTTTGCACCCCAAATTATCACCACTTTTGCAATATGCATCCTAAGTTACCAAACTGACAATAGAACACCCTAAACAGCCAAATTTTGACATTTTGCACCTTTAGTTTAGATCTTAGCACTAAATTTGTGCTATAAGTCCCCATTTCTCATCAAATAGGGGTGGGGGTTGGGTACCCGCACCTGGTCTGCCCAGACCCACTGGAGGCAGGCAGGGCAGTCCCCTCCGGCAAGCGGGCGCCAACCCCCCTGGGAGAACAGGGGCAGGTGTCGGATGGGGCACTGCCCCCACCCAGGTTTATATATATTATATTGCATATATTTTAAAAATATTAATCAAAAACATTGTTCTATTTTAGGGTAAAATAAATTCCCCCCACCCCCCCGCGCGGTTGTGCACACCTTTGTAGGGTTTTACAGGAATCGACAAAACCGGCCGTTGCCGATGTCAGCTATGTACATTTTTTTTCCATTTCTACAGACCCAAATCTTAATGAAACGACATTGTTTAGCTGGGTCCGTGCTCCGGCGGCCAGTTTGAGTCAGCGATGGCCCTCCCTCCCTCCATCCCTCACAAGCGGCAGCCATTGCCAAGCCACCAATCGAACTCTGGCCAGTTCTCTTCCTCCCTGTCAATCGGTTTCAGTCAAGAAAGATGTAGATTTTAGGTGTTGGTTTGGTTTCAATTTTGGACCAAAACCACACCAAAGGCATCAATTTTCAGGCCTACACCTTTGTCTCAACTCTCTCTCTTTCACCTCATCCTCTCTCGCCACTTGGTCTCTCGAACACTCTCTATAATGCCCTAAGGGAGGCCCAAGCCACATTTAGACCTATAATTCAAAAGGATAGTCAATGATATAACTGAAACTCCATTACAGGAGTTGTTTTTTTTTATAAGCACCCTATTGAGTGATAAGGAATAGGCGGCGCAGGAAATCTTGCATTACTTAGGAAAGAGAAATTATTGCTCTTTATAATAGCTTCAATGGGGCTCAAATTGTATGACTAAACTTTTTTGAGTATAAGCCCAAATGTGACTTGGGCCTCCCTTGGGGTATTACAAACGGTATCAGAGACTATACAAACTAAAAACGTGAGACTTAAGTCGTGCTACTTACAACGGACTAACTCGATGAGGACATCGAAAATTTAAGAGAGGAAATTGTGATACCCCATATTGAGTGGTAGGATGTGTATGGAATCCTCACATTACTTGAAAATGAGAAATTTTTACTCTACACTATTTTTAATGGGGTTCCAATTATATCATTAACTATTCCATTTGGAATATAGATCCAGATATGGCTTGGACTTCCCTGGGGGCATTACAAAAGATGTGGTTTGGGCGTCCCTTGGGGCATTACACTCCCTCTCGTCCTCTCTCTCTCTCTCTCTCTCATGCGATACATGTGACCACTGGTGGGTTAACGGCCTGTAGGCCAATCCACCTGCCCAGCATCCAAGCGGGGTCACCTGCCCATGCTGAACAAAGCCAATGCTTGAGGACAAAACTCAACCCCCCACCCACAGGGGATAGGTAGCAAGTCTAACGTCGACCTTAGCAATGACATCTTAATTGAGGGTGGAATATTGCCAAAATTTGGTTGTTTAGAATACAATTGCCAGTTTTGATACTTTATGGTGCAAATTGAAAAAAGGGTAATAGTTGAGGGTGAGATGTAGAAAAAAACTATGTTCAAAAAAACTTGGGAGTACAATCCCAAAATTGACACAGGTTAGAACTTTTATCGCTTTTTCTCTTTAGAAAAAAAGGGAAAGGGTCAAACTTCTTTTGCTCCAGAGAAGGCATTGAAAGAGAAGTAGTTTCTATAAACAGGGTTTCCAAGATACTAAATAGAAAATGTCCCTACTTACCTTAAATGGTGTATTTAGGAGGAATGGAATGGTAGAAATTTTGAGAACCGAGAATGGAAATTGAAGAATCTCAAAGTTTTCCATTTCACATTCTCTCTTCTTCCTTTGAACAGCTCTAAAGATTTTAATGGTCTTAATTTTCATATTTTCTTGTATCTTTCTAGATTGGCGTTTCTCTTGTATACATCCTGCGTACTTGGTTGCACCCCTTACACAATTTTAGTGAAAATTATTCTTCTCAGAAAAAGATTTAAATTCCAAACTATTGAGACCAAGTTTGGAAAGAGATAGACTAGAGCCAACAGAGCTTCTCTTTTAGCTTCCTTTCGGATCCTAGGAGCAAGGATTGAAAGTCCTTTAGAACAACTAGAGCAACCTTTCTTCCTCCCCTAGAATTGTGAGGCTAGGGCCAAGCTATTCTCATGTTTTTTCTTCCCTCCCCCTATCATCTAAGGCTTCTCTGCAAAGTGTGCAGGAAGTACATCAATCACTCAATTTAAAGGCCTAAAATGCAGAGGCTAACTAAAAACATGCTTGAAGATCAAAGAAATATGCCCAAGTTTTAATGCAATATGAGGCTTAATTCATGATATCCATGCAATTCTAGAAACTACCAACTAAGACTCTTTGTATTGGGAAGCTAGTAGATATGTTGGGTAAAGTACACTTAGTCCAATTGAGTTGTAAATATGTTGGGTAAAGTCTAGGGTTCTCTTCCTCAACAATTCATATTAATCTTAAAGTAATTGTCTTCCTCGACAATTCATATTAATCTTTGGGTGATCTTAGGAGCTTTTTCTTGAGCACTTTAGGATTTGGGTTCAATCTTTTGTAATGGTTTTAGATTTTCAGATTCTGTTTTAGAGTCTTGGGGGGGTGTTTCTTTTTGTTGTTTGAAGGAAGTAGGTATTTCCTTTTGTATACGTCCTGTGTACTAAGGCTTATGCTTATTTCTATGGAATAAAATCTTTTATTACTTATAAAAAAAAATCGTGATTTTTCACCAATGACATAGAAGGACACTTTTATCACCTGTGAACCACATTTCTGTCGTGAAGATACTTCAAACCATGCAGAATCTGTCTTGTATATGTGGATACTTGGGAATCTCGGAGATGATACCTCTCATAGAGCTTTAAAAGGGAGCCTTTTACAAGCTCTAGAAAGATATATAATTTTGATTCGTCCTGCAACCACCACAAAGCAAAACATAAGATATGCTTGATTGATGAGAAACTTTATGCAAAACAGGAACCTATAGCAAAGCATTATTGTTTAAAGTTTAAACCAACTATAAAAGAGATCGGGCATGGTGCCAAGTGCTTGATGATGCAACCTCATCCTTTTACAACAAGAATCCTGATATTTGTGGAAACAAATACATGATAGGGTGACATAGACAACACAACTGACATGGAAAAAACCCTGAAACTAGATGTCAGGCTACAGCTATACATGCATGTAAAGTCACTATATTGGATGTATATTTACCATTGTTTTTATCGGTATGCAAATAAGAAAGAGGGTGAAATTACACAATCGTAACTGAATGATGAATTGCATATCAGAAAGGATACAAATTATTATTTTGTACTTTTAGCAGATAAAGCAGTGCACTTTTATAAACATGCAGACAGGAACCGGTGGCCATTAGGCATGAGGATCATGCCAAGAAGTGCTGAATATATCATCGTGAAGAAGTTACCCTACATATCATGAAATTAATAGAAGAAATTTCAATTTAAAATAATGATTTTGGCCAGCTTAAATACTTCCTAAAATAGTATAAGTGGGCGATGCAATATTTTAGCATGGGGGTCTAGATATGGAACTTAAAAACAACATGAGAAGATCTTGGAAAAAAAAAAGTACCTTAGCTGTGCCATAATATTGAACTATGTTCTCATGTTCAAATTGACTTAGAAGAGCAATCTCCTGGAAAGGAAGCACAGGAATGGGAAATGAGAAAGGAAAATAAAAACAATAGGATACTTTCCAGTCCCAAAATATTATCTGAATTGTACAGAATATCAGATAATATAAGCAGTCATAAACCAAATATTACACCAGAACAAAACATAAACCCGACTCACCTGTTCAATTTTTTTTTTTTTTTATAAGTAAGAGATAAATATTATTGATATGAAAGTACTAGGCATTGCCAGTGTACATAGAGAGTATACAAAAGAGCAACTAGATACATTCTAAGAGCAACTCACCTGTTCAAGTTGCAAAACACTTTGCTTTCCCTGGCTTCCTTGATCAAGTAGTGAAACTTCCTTTATAGCAAAAAAGATTCCATCACTGCAGAGTGGAAGGAGAAAACAAAAATAAGCATATTGACAAAGTAAAAAAGATAGTGTTGCAATGACTGGTCTTAAGGTGGGCCACCAGTTCCTCACCAAACACAGCCAGTAATAGGAACAATTATTCATATTAAGATTAAGGAATTCCCATAAGGAGACAACCAATGATCTCACTACTTCACAGTTCAAAACAATATACTACCAAATTTCGGTTTTTTCTAACATCTAAGATCTACAACACCTTAGTTCCACATCAATTAATGTCAGCATCAGAGATCACTTTAGGCATGATACCAGAATGAACACCAATATCTGGAGAGTGAAATCTAAAAGGAAATAAGGAGAATTCTTTGTCACTGAAAAATCAATGGTACGAAACATCGTCAAAATGCCCAAAGAACGACAATCAACCACAGTCATGCTCTAAATACTAAGACACTCATAATAAGAGCACTAAACACACTAATGAACACAAATCGAAAAAAGGTAACAGGCACCCTTTTAGCCTTTTAGGTTTTCGATCAGATTTTGAATGTGGCATTCTTAATAAAGAAATATACAGCCGTTACAAAAACCCAATGAACTATACTAAAATGTAAACTCAAAATGAACTGGGGGAAAAATAAAATAAAAAATAACTCTCATCCATAAGGTCTGCACTTGCATAATTTTTTGATAGGTGAGAATAAAATTTTGTTCATAGTGAGAGAGAGTATTATTCCAATACACGGGAAGTTCCTACATGAATCCTCTTAACAAACAAAAGAAAAAAGTGCTAGAAAATCCTGAAAATCAGGAACAGACGGCACAACACCATGGTGCGCAGTTATCAATGATACAATGTGCTATAAAAAAAGACTTAATTCTGCTATTGTTTTTTAGTCCCCAAAAGTATGCTAGTTTCTTTCTCTCCGATGGGATCATCTTCCACAAAGGTGCTCACTGATGGTACCTCAAATCTCAATTGCCCTTTACAACATGTTAAAAGTTCCATTACTGGAGAGGACATCACCCAATCCCAAAGGCATGCCCATTCACAAAATCAATTTTCCTTTAGTTCAATATCAATTATTGCAACAATCATTGTCATCGTAATCTTTAGGCACAATGATGGCATCAAAGATTTGCACACACCTTATTGAAATTTTAGCAAGGAAATGACAACATCAGGATGTGACGCAGGTCAGAGTAGGGAAATCTATCAACGTCTGCTTGTGGTGGACTTGGGATTGTGGAAAGAAATGTTAAGGGCTTGCAGTTTGAACGCAGCACAGAAAGATTGAATTTAAGGGGTGAAAAGGAGCACAGAAAGATTGAATTTAAGAGGTGAAACGGGGGTGGAACGCAGGATGACAAGTTGCAGAATTAATTAAATTCCCCAATGGTGCTAGGGTCTAAGCATAGCTTAAACCCGAGTTGAAGGAGCACCTGCAGCTTCTTGCCATCTATGCCCCTCCTATCCAGTTCCCAGCAGGTAGGGTGCTACTGTGGACACGTTCAGGCAGGGAAGGCACATCTGGTTGCCCCCTCCTACCCTTTGTATTCAAGCAAAAAACAAATATGTTGTAGCATCAAATTTACATATTTTATGGTTTATTTTGATGGGTTATTTGTTTATTAAATGTGCAGGAAAATACGTGGGATTCTACAAGTTTGATAGGTAAGGCTAAAGGCTGATTTGAGGTAGTGAGGAAGGAAGAAAATAAAAGTTTTGTACTGTGACTTTCCAGAGAATTAGAAATTCAAATCTAAGTTGTCTGTAACCTCTTTGAATCTAATCATCTTTTTTATAAGTAAGAGGAATTTCATCTCATAGTGCAAAGGCACAATCCAAGTACATAGGATGTATACAAGAAAGACGACCATCTAGGAAGTTAAAAGAGAAAATCATCCTTTTTGAACGTTAATGTGGATCTCTAACTGTTAGGGTTGCGAAAAGATAATGCCTTAACTGGAACTAGGGTAAACCCCATAGATAGGTTGCTCTGATATTAGCCTTACCCTTTAACAAGGAGGAAACCATCAATAATTTTTGGACTGCTAAGTTACCCACACACACCAAATTCAATGGATCCTGAACCCACTTCTTCACCTCCTCGCCATTTTTAAAGGAGGAGAAGAGGTGGAATTTTAGCTAGAATACTAATACAATACTTGCTGCGAGGCATTTCAACTCTATTAAGCCCCTCCCCACCCCAATGAAAAAGAAGGAAAATTTACATCATCGCTAATAATGTATTGTGGCAGAAAACTTACTGAGAGATTCCTTCATACACTGATCCAAAAGACCCGCGTCCCAGAAGCTCACCCTTTTCCCAAGACGTGATAGAAGGCCTAACTCTCCCATTTGGAGAAATATTCGACATACGCTCCGTGCTACTGCTAGAACAATCGTCATCATTCGACGTGGTAAATGAACACGACTCCGACAGCGCAGCCATCTCCTCAACGCTTATCACATTCTCCACCTCTCCCTTTTCCCTTTCCACCTCAACTACTTCTTCCTCTTCTTCATACTTCTCCACTTCTTCATCGGAAGAACTATTCCCACCATGGAAAATTCCCGAAAGACCCTTCTCGGCATCCGGCGCCAAGTCCTTCAAAAGGTCCCAAGTAGAGCACGCATTATCGATGACAGGACGCCTCATTGCAGGCGGCGGTTTAAGGACCGGTGGCGGCCGAATTCCTTTAATTCCACTTCCTCCACCACCACTGTCACAACCACCGCTTAAAGAACACCCAGTTAACTCGGCGGGATCTGTCCGAGTCAACTCAGCTACATCCCCAATTTTAGTACCATCCACAACTCTCACACGCAATTCAGCTACAGCTTCACTTTCCGCCGTGTATTTTACTTCCTCTCTTTTCGGACTCTCCAACTCGAGAGCTCCCCACCTAGGTAGAACATCCGAAGAAGAACGGATCTTTAGCGCATCCCACTCCAAGGCGGGTATCTCGAATTCTTCGGGCCCGGATAGACCCAACTTCCGGCATATCACATCGATATCGCCGTCGTTTCCTTCCACTCTGAAGCTCGTACGGTCCGATAAGTCGAGAGATCTAGTGTGGAGAGAAGACGATGTAGAGTCTTCGAGTGAGGAAGACGAGGAAGCAGCGTCGTAGTCTATGTGCTTTGCCGCATTACGGCGCTCGAGCCTCGGTTTCCTCGGGTCCCTCCTCCGATCCATGGCTCCGGCTACCTTTCTATGACTGAAAAATCGAGGTAGGTGATTCATGGGAAGCAAAGCCCATCGACGGCACACCGCTGGGTTTTGGTGGTAAGAAGAGCACGAAAATTGCCAGAAACTTGTCCCTCTGTATTCCCTCCCACCTTAATGAAAAACCTAAGCCGAACCAAAACAAAGGAATCGATCCTTCAATTCTGTAACTTTATCGATAAAGTTCAAAGACGAAATGCGAGAAAGAAACTCAGAAGTGTTTAATTTGGGGGAGAGGAGAATAAAGAAAAGAACAAGGGTGACGAGAAGAAATTGAGGCGAAATGGTCGAAGACTGGGAGACTGGTAAACGCCGTCGGAAGAGAGAAGGAAAACGCGGTGTCACGTGGACCGGGGAGACTGGGATGACTGGGACACCTGGCTTTGGATTGGCTGCATTTATCTTAAAATTAAAGAAAAAATTATTATTGTAAAAAATTAAATAAATAAATTGAAACACTCTAAAATTTTTTCATTCCTATATTTTTTTATAAATTTTATAATAACTAAAATCCATATTTATAAACCTTAAAATTACTATACAAGTTATTATGTAAGTCACTATATAAATTACTATGTAATATTTAAAATAATAGTGGTATGATCATTCACATAATTTTAATAGTGGGACAGGGAGCGACAGCCGTCCCTCTAATCTCTTCATTTCATTACACTCTCCCTTGAATGACCATCTATAAAAAATCTGTCTCGTTAAAATCTTGTTAAGGAAAAATTCAATGGGAAGAAAAACTAATGGTGAAGGAAAAAAGAGTAGAGTGAGTCTTCTTATGTATCCACAAGTGGTTTAAGATTACCTCATTAAAACTTTGCAGAGGAAAACATAGTGGGACAAAATCTCAGTGAAGGAAAATGAGTACAATCAGTATAAGTTTTCATGACATTTACTCCTCCTGAAAAGTGCATGACGATATATTTTTGAGTTTTCGCATTCTAATATTATACACAATCTTCTTGAATATCGCAGTTGGTAATACTTTTGTGAATAAATCTATCAGATTATCACTAGATCGTATCTACTTGATATCAATTTCACTTTTCCCTTGAAGTTCATGAATATAAAAGAATTCAGGTGAAATATGTTTGGTTCTGCCACTTTTGATATATCCTACTCTTATTTGAGTGATACAAACAGTATTGTTTTCATATAAAATTGTTGAGCTATTATTGATCATGGGAAATGCATACTTTTTTTCTGGATATGTTGAATTACTAATTTTAGCCAAATATACTCTCAACTTGCTTCATGAATAGCAATGATCTCTGAGTGATTTGAAAAAGTAACAGATTGTGTCTGCTTAACAGATCTCCATGATATGGCAGTATCTCTATAAGTAAATAAATATCCAGTTTGAGATCTACCTCTGTGTGGGTCTGAAAGATAACCTGCATCTGCATATCCAATCAATTGTGGACTTAATCCAAGTTGATAAAATAATCACATATCAATCGTACCATGAAAGTAACGAATGACATGTTTAATGTCATTCCAATGCTTTCGAGTTGGTGCAGAACTATATCTTGCAAGCAGATTAACTAAGATTATAATATCTGGTCGAGTACAATTTGCAAGATATATCAAAGTTCCAATTGCACTGAGATATAGTACTTCAGGACCAAGAATTTCTTCATCGTCATCACACGGATGGAATGGATCATTCTTCATATCAAGTGTTTGAATAATCATTGAAGTATTCAGGAAATGAGACTTGTCCATATAAAAATGTTTTAGGACTTTCTCTGTATATATAGACTGATAAATAAAAATTTCATTTAGCAAGTACTCGACTTGCAAGCCAAGACAAAGTTTTATTTTATCAAGATCTTTCATTTCAAATTCATTTTTTTAATATGTAGCAGTTTTTTAAATCTCTTCAGGAGTTCCCACAATATTTAAATCATCAACATAAATCATAATAATGACAAATTCGAATTCTGATTTCTTGATAAAAACACATGGGCATATAGGATTATTCTCAAATCTTCTTTCAATAGATATTCGCTTAAGTGATTATACCACATGCGTCTGAATTGGTTCAACCCATATAAAGATTTTTGTAATCTAATAGAGTACATATTTCTAGATGTACTTGTAGATGTTTCAGGCATTTTATATCTTTCAGAGATTTTCATATATATGTTATGGTCTAAGGATCCATATAAATATGCAGTGACCACATCCATCAATCACATTTCTAATCATTTTGTAACAACTAGACTAATCAAAAATCTAAATGTGATTACATCCATAACGGAAGAATATATTTATTCATAATCAATCCCGAGTTTCTATAGGAAACGTTGTGCGATAAGCCGTGTTTTGTATCGCACAATTTCATTTTTCTCATTACGTTTTCGTACAGATACTCACTTATATCCAACAGGTATTACATTTTTTTGTGTTTGGACAACAGGTCCAAATATTTATCGCTTTGCTAGCAAATTTAATTCAGTTTCAATGGCTGCTTTCCATTTTGGCCAATCATTTCTATTTCGACATTCTTCAACGGTTATTGACTTACTTTTTTCATTACTTCTGGTAATATTAAGGGTCATTTTATATGAAAATATGTTATCGAAAATAGTTTTATTTCTATCCAGAATTTTTTCAGTATTCATGAAATATATTAAGATCTCATTATTTCTAAGTACCTATTCCTCTTCAGGGAAAAATATTTCATGAAATACCTCTTCAGGATATCCCTTTTCAGAAAATTTATACTTTTCGGGAGTTTCCTTTTCAGAAAGTTCTTGAATAGAAGATTTGATCTTTTTAGAAGTATCAAATATATTTATAGTCTGTATTGTGGGTATGAGTTCTTCAAGAACACCATATTCATTTTGTATTTTTTTTCCTTCTGAGAATTTTATCTTTTGAACCAATAGGTCTTCCACGCTTTAGGCGTGTCTTATATTCACCTATTGCTGTTTTGACAATTTGTCTTTCAGGGACTTTAATACTTGCTAGAGCATTTACAGTAGAAATATAAAATTTTACTACACCTTTAGAATCAGTAAATACATCCGGTAATTGATTTGCAACATTTGTAAATGAATAATCCTCTAAATTTCCAGTTTACATTCATTTGTAGGATGATCAAATTGAGATAAAGTCTTATTATCTCAAGTAATATCTTATCGTGCTTCAGGCACCGACTTTTCTTTACTCATTAATGGAAAAGTGGATTCGTCAAAATAACAATTCTCAAAATGTGCTTTAAAAATATCCCTTATAAGGGGCTCAAGATATATGATAATAAATGGATAATCAAAATCAATATATATCTCAAGTCTACGTTAAAGACCAATTTCTATACGTTGTAGAGGTGCAATTTGAACATATATAGCACATCCAAAAATACGAAGATGAGAAATATTTAGTTGTTAACCAAATGCAAGCTGTAATGGAGAATATTTATGATATGCAGATGGTCTAATGCGAATTAAAGATGCTGCATGAAGTATAGCATGTCCCCAAGTAAAAACAGATAGTCTTGATTTCATAAGTAAATGTCTAGCGATTAGTTGAAGCATTTTGATTAAAAATTCAGTTAAATCGTTTTGTGTGTGTGTATACGTAACAGGATGCTCAACATCTATACCTATTGACATGCAATAATCATTAAAAACTTGAGATGAAAATATACTTGCATTATCCAATCGAATGGTCTTAATTGGATACTCAGAAAATTATGCTCGTAGTTTGATTATCTGAGCAAGAAATCTAACAAATGCAACATTTCTAGTGGAAAGTAGACAAACATATGATCATCGACTAGATGCATCAATCAAAACCATAAAGTATCTAAATGGTCCACTTGATGAATGAATAGGCCCACATATATCTCCGTAAATCCTCTATAAAAAGGATGGAAATTCAACAATGATTTTTGAAGGAGATAGTTTAATAATCAACTTACCTTGAGAACATGCAGAGTATGGAGATTCATTAGGTAGAAATATCTTTTGATTCTTTAAGGGACACACATGCGAATTTTCAATAATTCGTCTCATCATTATAGATCCCGGATGTCCAAGGCGATCATGCCAAGTCATAAATATTTTGGGGTCAATGCACTTCTGGTACATTACCACATATGATTCAATTGTTCTCATTTTTGTATAATACAATCCAGAATATAGAGCAGACAGTTTTTCTAATACGAGTTTCTGACACGATATTGTTTTAGAAATAAGAAGACGTTCTTTACTGCCTTCATTGGTCGTTTCAATATGGTAATCATTACGACGTATATCTTTGAAACTCAATAAATTTCTTCTGAATTGTGAAGAGAATAGAGTATCATCAATATAAAATTTGATGTCACTAGACAACACAATATAAGTTCTTCCGGAGCACTCAATTAAATCTGATGAGCCTGATATGGTATGGACATAGGTTTTGCTTAGTATTAGATTTTGAAAATATTTATTTTTTTTAATAATTGTGTGAGTTGTAGCACTGTCAGCCTGATATACATCTTTATCATTCAACTCAAAAATAAAAAACTCATCAATGTAATCCATAATTTTACAAAATATACAAAACTTTAACTACAAATATAGAAAGAAAATACATTAATTAAATGGAACACTTCCATCTCCAATTAAGTGGTCAATTCTACCTTCAGGATAATTAAAGAAATCAGAGATATCAAGATGAGTAACATCTACATCTACTGAATCTAATAAATCATCTGATTGGTTCTACTAAATTTGTTTCATGTATGTTATTCTTTCTTTTAATATATGCTTGATATAAATCAGTTAAGTGTCTGGTTGTACGACAGGTACATGACTAATGTCCAGTCATTCCACATCTATGGCACACCTCTTTACTTCTTTTTGAAGAATTATTCAGGAGATTTTTACCCCTTTCTGAATTGTACCACTTCTGGTGATACGGTATATTATTATTATCTCTTTTATTGTGGAAACTTCTGAAACTAATATTTCTATAATTTCTCCTACCACGTCCATGCCACCAATTTCTTCTAAAGGATGCACCATTCACTTCTATAATGATGCAAACTTATTACCATTCACTTCAAAGAATGATATTGAGCCAATAGGGCGTAACTGGTGGTTTTTTAATAAGAGCTCATTGTTCTGCTCGGCTACTAGAAGATATGATATAAGTTTAAAATATTTCTTGAACTTTCTCTCTCGATACTGCTGTTGCAAGAGCACATTCTATGCATGAAATATAGTATAAGTCTTCTCTAGCATATCATTATCGGTGATTTTCTCACCGCATAATTTCAGTACTAAACTTATTTTAAAAAGTGCGAAATTATACTAACACTTTTATAATCGTACAATCTCAGGTGCAACCATTCAAAACGAGCTCTTGGAAGGATGACAGTTTTCTAGTATTCATACATCTCCTTTTAACTGTTCCACAAAATATAGGGATCTTTTATAGTAATATATTCAGTTTTTAATTATTCATGAAGATAATAGCAAAAGAAAATTATTACTTTAGCACGGTATTGTAAGGACGTTTGATTTCTTTCTTTAATTGTTTCACCCAAGTTCATCGCATCAAGATGGATTTCAGCATCAAGTATTTAGAATAAATAATTTTTCCCAGATATGTCAAGAGCAACAAATTACAATTTTGTAAGATTTGTCATTTTCTACACATATAAATATGAAATAAATATTTGTATCTTAGAAAATATATTTATAAATTCACACAGATTTTAAATAATAATTATCAATAAAATATATCAAAAACTGTAAATAATATATTGAAAAACTTACAGAAAAATAAGACCACTAGGTTCAAAATTGGTAGAATCGTCGTGCTGATAACGTGTTATAAAACCACTTTTCGAAACTTTCTTCTCTTTTTATATTTTCTTATGAATTTCATAACAACTGAAACTTATATTTATAGGTCTTGAAATTACTATGCAAGTCACTATGTAAGATTTAAAATAATAGTGGTGTGGTCATTCACATAATTTTGGTAGTGAGCCAGGAGGCGACAGTCCTCTCTCCAATCTTTTCGTTTTATTACATTCTGCATTTTTTTGTATTTTCTTTAGTATCCGTCGGATGATTTCCGATTTATATCATTAAAGCACTCTCAAGAGTCTTCTAAGAAAAAAAAAACTCTCAAGAGTAACTAAATTATATCTCATTTTAAAATATAAAATAAAAATAAAAATATCTAAAAACCAACTCATCAAACACTTTAAAATAAAAAAATTATAAAGGTATAAACAGTAATCGCTCTATATATGTAATGGGGTTTTATAATAATAGCTAAAATTATTTTATTTATTTATTTTCTTTCTTATCTCTTCATATTTTTATTATTTTATTTTGGCCCAAACGTTTCTTCTCATTCATTTCTCTTGAAGCTTTTGGATTGAACTTGGTTGCAAATCACATATCACAAAGCAACGAACTCCAAATGATTTCCTCCCACTCGTTTTTTTGTCTATTTCTCAGATTTCTTCCAAATCGCATATCACAAACGATTTGGAAGATTTCTTCCTTCCGACTTCGATGAAAGGATTCAAAAGGTGGAGATCGGATTTGACGGGGAAAGATTTTTTTCATTGAGGTTTCGATGGTTGTTCGAAAGTTAGGATTTCAATGAGTTTCAATGGTTGTTTGGAAGTTTGGGTTTTGATGGAGGTCTAGAATTTGTTGTTCGTGTTCATTGTTCTTGTTCGTTAATCGATGTTTGAGGATTTCTTCTTTTGCATAATCAATTTCTAAAATCAATTTTTGAGTTTCGATCGTTGTTGGTGTTTGTTGTTCAATAGGATTTGTAGGGGGTTTTACTATGTTTTTGGATGATGAAGATATGAAAGGTATGGAGTTATTATAAATATTAAAATATATGAGAAATTGAGAAAATATTTAAAAAGAGTAAAATAAGAATATTTAGTATAAAAAAAATAGATTAGATGATGGAAATATAAAAGTGTATAGATAAAATAGAAACAATTTTTTATAGTGTATTTTGAAGAAGAAATAAAAGGTCTAGTGAGAGTGTTCATTGTACTTTTATTTTAGTTTGGTTTCAAACTAATCCCAATTCATTTTATCATTATAACTTTTTTTAATTTTCATAAACATTTTCAAATTTTCATAAAATATAATAAAAAATTCAATTTTTTCAAATTTTAAAACAATCATAATATTAAAAAATAATATTTTATTCAATTCATTCCAATTCAATTCAGCTCATATCGATATCTAAATACAAGTTCAAATATAACTTTAAAAAATATAAAAATATGATGTAAAGTATTACTCTATTGACATTGTCATTACCATTGCCATTACAATTATCAAACATAGATAACTCATAAATTAGGCTTGTTTATCTAGATCGGATTTGCTTGGCCATAAAAAATTTAAGAGAATTACAGATCTAAAACTCGAATTCTTAGATCCAAAATTCAGATGAACAAGCCTATCACAATTTAGACTTGTAAATTAGAAATTAAAGTGATTACTAGCCTAATTTGATGAGTATTGTTATTTACTCATATGAGATTTACTTCAAAGATTGCTCTCTTGATAAGGCACTAGCATCGTGTGATTTATTAAGAATATAAATAATATATTCAAGTCAAAGAGCATCGAAAAATATAAAGAGATGAAAATTAAAACTTATTTGAAGAGGAAAAGTATTTCATTTCATCTTTTTTTTTTTTCTTTTTGTTATCATTATAATTTTTTAAATTTTTATATAAAATATAATAAAGAATTTAATTTTTTAAAATTTCTAAAACAATAATAATATTAAAAACAATATTTTATTTAATTTTAATCTCAACTTACTATCGAAACAGTATAAGTTCTATGTTTTTAGTTTTAAATCTTTTTAATAAATCAAGTGGCACTATATAAGCAGCAAATTTTGCATATTGAATCTTACAAATTAAATTTTACAATTTTTTTAAATAAAAGTATCTGAATCTCTGATTATTATTATAAATAAGATATTCCTTTTATGTGTTGGATTTAGTCCTATGATCTATAGAAAAGTATCAATGCTATCATTGGGGGTTTCAGTGAGAATAGAGACAACAAGAATCAACCATTTAATATTTACAGATGATTATATAATATTTTATAAATCCAACATGCCAAAGTGAAAATATGTGGAACACATACAGATAGTTATGAACAAGCATTTAGACAAAAATTAAGCAAGCAGAAGACATATACTTTTTTCAACTCCAATACCAATCCAAGTATGAGAGATGTGTTAGTACAAGTGATAGGAGCAAGGGTTGATTGGAATTATGGTAAATACGTAGAGCTGCTTATAATGGTAAGAAGATCTAAGTATAAATCTTTTCGAGTGATAAAAGAAAGAGCATAGGAGAGGATAAAAATAATTGGAAGAACCACTTTCTATCTCAGGCAAGTAAAAAGATTCTCATCAAAATTGTCGTACAAGCTATCTTTATGTATGCTACGAGTGTATTTAAGCTTCTAAAACAGTTATGCAAGAATATTTCAACTCTTATAGAGACATGTAAAACAAGACAAGAAAATACAATAGAAGAAGTGGAGTGAGATGGGTACTTCAAAAAGTGTAGATCAAGGGATGGAATTAAGGGATACTAAGAGTTTAATTAGGCCATGTTAGCCAAGCAATTTTGTACTAATCCTACTTCTTAAGCAGCTAAAATTATAAAGGAAAAATATTATAAACAAAGCTGTATTTTGATAGCTAAACTTGGTGGAAATCCTTCACATATTTGGAAAAGTATATAGGTTCAAGAAATCTGATTCATGAGGATAGGCATGTTCATCCAAGCCGGGTGGTACCCGGCCCAGTTTGAATTTTTTTTTTTTAAGTTTAAGAAAACTTTGAATCCAAGTTTCGAATTTGGGAATCCAAAATCCGAATGAACAGCCCTATATGAGGATATGACATGGAGGGTAAGAAATGGTAAGAAACTAAATATACTAGGAGAAATAGTTACCAACTCCTTGTTCTTTTGAAGATCAAACATGTTTTGTGCATATTTTTACAAGAGAAACAACAGTAAATGTGTTGATCGATAGATCTGAAGGGTGTTAAGGTTAAAATCTTATCAAAGAAGTTGTGGATGAAAGAGAGGCTGGAATTGTTTATAGATTACCTTTGAGTAAGAAAGAATTTGAAGATAAATTGATTTTGGGTCTTAACAAGAAAGGTTCATTCTCGGTGAGAAGTGTTTATTATTTGACAATTGGTATGAAGTAAAAAGTGGAAGGAGAAGAATCTAACAATAAAAGAGATAGGGATTAGGGTGGGAGAAAAAATGGGAATTGAATGTTCCAAAATATGTTAAGTCTTTTTCTAGAAAGCTGTATGTGAAGTTTATATCGACAAAGTGTAATTTGTTTTGAAATAAAAATTATTGATAACTCTTTTTATTAAATTTGTGAATAGGTTGATGAGAAGATTTTGTTGGGAAATATAATTACTTGCAAAAATTAAATATACTATCTAAGCAAATAACTGAAATGGTTAAACAAGCAAAAATAATCAAAGTAGGACACAAAAAATTTTATGTGAAAAAACCTCTAGTGTAGAGGGAAAAAATCACGAGACAATTCCAATCAAATCCACTATAATAAAATAGAATTCACAATATTCAATTTTATGCCCAAAACTTGAGTTCTCAACAAATTGGGAGATGCAACAATCAACAATCTCTAAAAAAAAATAATCTCATTCCAAACCACCCGTTTGATAATACTTGTAAGATCTCCACTTTGAATACTACTAGTTACTAAAGTACTCAAAAAATACCTCTTAGAAAAAATCCCAAATTGATCTATGTAGATATATACCTATGTAAAATCCACACCTAAAAGAGAAATTTTCCTCTTCACTTTGCTGCGTAGCCACACCTCTCTCTCTCACTTTTTATTTTTTGTTCACTCACTCACATGGCACACACTCACGATGCCATTAGGCACATTAAAGTGCTTTTTGTAAATAGAAATAAAGTCATCGGGCTTAAGTGAAACATCATGGGCTGTCACAATGGGCTGGACCCACATAATAATCTCCCCCTCCAAAATTGGTTTTGAGCCATCAAAAATCAAGCATATCTGTGGGGCACCCCTTAAATATTTGAAAATCCATTTCATTGCTTGTCAATGTTATTTACCAGGATTAACTAGAAACCTGCTGACAACTCCCAATGTATAAGCAATATCTGGGCGTGTGCAAATTATAGTATACATCAAGTTCCCGACTGCAGATGAGTAAGGAACGGCTTCCATGTTATCTTTCTTTTCCACGGTAGAAGGACATATCTTCTTACTTAGTTTGAAGTGACCACCAAGAGGAGTGCTAACGGGCTTAGCATGCTTCATATTAAACCTCTTTAATATTTGCTCAATATACTTCTATTGTGATAACCACAACTTCTTAGCTTTTCTGTCACGAACAATCCCATATCTAGAATCTGTCGTGTTGGACCAAGATCTTTCATGTCAAATGACTTGAACAATTCTGCTTTCAAACTCCAAATCAACTGAACATCTTGTCCAACTATCAACATATCATCTACATATAATAGAATAATAATGAATTTACCGTTAGGAAATCTTTTAACATACACACAATTGTCTACCTCTATTTTGATATATCCATGACCCATCATAAATAAGTCAAACTTTTTATATCACTGTCTTAAAGCCCGCTTCAACCCATATAGACTCTTTTTCAATTTGCAAACCATGTGCTCATTCCCTTTAATTCCAAATCCTCCTAGTTGAATCATGTAGATATTCCTCCAAATCACCATGGAGAAAAATAGTATTTACATCTAACTACTTAAGCTCGAGATCCAAGTTAGCTACAAAACTCAACACAACTTGAATGGAACTCATATTGATAACTGGAGAAAATACTTCATCAAAATCTATTCACTTATTTTGATTGAAGCATTTTACCACCAACCAAGTTTTGTGCTTTACTAGCTTTCCATCATCACCCTTGCATTTCAATACTCATTTATTTCCTAAAGCATTTTTGCCTTTAGAGAGCTTCACTAACTCATAAGTGTCATTCTTGTATAAAGAATTCATCTCTTTTTGCATAACATCCATCCACTTCTGTTGTTCCTTATGAGTTTTCACTTCTTGAAAGTTTTATAGCTCTCATTCAATAGTAATCAAAATATATTTTGACTCAGGATATCTAGTTGATGGATGATGCTCTCTTCTAAACCTTCTAACTGGAGGTTTTGAAGGAGTAGACTATTCCCCCTGCTCAACACCCTCTGTGTTAACTGTATCATTTCCATTAACTACTATTGGCTCATAACTTTGATATTCAACTTATATATCTTCTCCATTAGTGGCACTCTCTGGAGACAAAGAGATAGGTGTAAGGTCAGAAATACCTTCAATTGCTTGTCTTAGCTTCTCTACTTTCTCCAAATCTGCTAATGTCCATCTCTACATCTGAAGATTTTCTTCTTCTCTAGATCCCATAGCTTATAGACAACTTTTCCATTTTCATAGCCAACAAATATATAGGGAGTGATCTTATCATCAAGCTTAGCACGTTGTTCCTTTGGCACATATGCAAATGCCTTGCACCTAAATACCTTCAAGTGAGAGTAAGACATGTCCTTTCCAGTCCATACTTTTTTTCTAGAATCTTGAATCCCAAATGAACTAATAGGGACCGGTTAATTAGGTAGCATGCAGTACAAACAGCTTCACCCCAAAATGACCTAGGCATCCTGGCATCTTCATCATGCATCTTACTTTATCTAAAATAGTGCAGTTGATTATCTCTACCACACCATTATGTTGTGCGGTATTCGAAATTGTCTTTTCATGTCTAATGCCATACTTTGAGCATTACTCCTTGAACTCATTAGATGTGTACTCACCTTCGTTATCGGTACAAAGGCACTTCAAAAATTTTTCTGTTTCTCTTTCTACCATGGCATGAAACTTTTTGAAATGCTGGAGTGCCTAATATTACGTTTTCAAAATATACATCCACAACTTTCGTGAAGCACATCAATAACGTAACAAAATACTTATTTCCACCTAAGGACTTCACACAATGGGACCACATACATCAAAATAAATTAAATCCAGTACATTTTATTTTTTACTAGAGGTTTTCTGAAAAAAAAAAATTCTATGATGCTTACCAATGACACAATAATTACAGGAATTTAGTGACATACCTTTGGCGAAAGGAATGAGAGACATCCTTCCCAAAACCCGTAATCCCTTTTCACTCATATGAGCCAATCGCTTGTGCCACAAGTCTAGTGAAACATCATCTGTAGTTGCATTCACTGCATCACTACACACCTTTACTTCAGTTTTGTAAAGTGTACAATAGATTTTGCATCTAGCAGACACCATTAACTCTGTTGATAGTTTCCATATTTTGTTTCCAAAGTAACTCTCATAATTTATTTCATCAAGAGCATGTGTAGATAGCATATTCAAATGTAAATCTGGAACATGTCGCACATCTTTCAATGTCAGGGTACATCCAACATTTGTGGAAATACATAAGGATCTGCAACATGATAACACTCATTTTCTTCAATAGAAAGTACTATCACTTCTTCATCTGAAATACTAGTTATAGTATTCTCATCATCTGCATTTTTCTGATTCTTCTATTCTTTATGTTTGTTTTGTCAAACATTGCAATGTTTCCTTATATGACCCTCTTTATCATAGCAAAAATATTTGACTTTTCTTTTTCCCTTTGATTGATTTATGTAATTACCACGTCTCTTAGAACCTTTGTTCTTACTCCTTTCTTGTTCTCTGTAACTAGAGCCTGTGCATCATTTCTACCCTGTATTTTCTTCTTATTTCTTCATTAAACAAGTTGTCTTTAACTAGAGTAAATTGAAGCACAACATTCAGAGCAGAGTTACTAAGTGATACTACCAAAGTCTCCCACCTATCAGGCAATGAACTTAGAGATAATAATGCTTGCATCTCATCATCTTTCACTATTTTCATTATAGTCAACTAGTTTACTAAGTCTTGAAATTCACTTAAATGCTCAGCAACAAGTTTTCCCTCTTTCAACTTTAAATTCACAAGCTTCCTAATAGCAAAAGCTTTATTTTGAGTTGTTTCCTCTCATAGAGACTCTCTAATTTTTTCCAAAGGCTACGAGCATCTGTCTCTTTAGATATACGATGGAATACATTAAGATCAACCCACTATTTAATATATCCAACAGGTTTCCTGTTCATTTACATCCAATTACTATCACTTATACTGTTTGGCTTGGCACTAGCACCTTCAATAGATTCATGTAAAAATAAATAAATAAATAAAAATAAAAAATCCTTACAAGAAAGGGTATCCTCTATCATTGGCTTCCAAATAGAATAATTTGCAACCGATGATTTAATCATGGTACTCGAAGTATTCTCCATTTAATTTTGTAAGTTCACCACACTTACACAACGAACTTGGGTTCTTGATACCTCTTTTTAGGCAATATAATTACTTGCAAAAATTAAATACACTATCAAAGCAAATAACTGAGCTGATTAAACAAGCAAAAATAATTAAAGCAGGCCACATAAAATTTTACGTCGAAACCCACCAGTATAGGGAAAAAATCACGGGACAACTTCAATCAAATTCACTATAATAAATTGGAGTTCACAATACTCGAGTTTATTCCCAAAACTTGAGTCAACAAATTGGGAGATGCAACAATCAACAATCTCTAATAAAATAATAATTTCACTCGAAACTACCTGTTTGATAATATTTGTAAGATCCTCACTTTCAATACTACAAGTCACTTAAGTACTCAAAAAATACCTCTTTGAGAAATTTTCAATTTGATGTGTAGATAAGAGTATTTCTACTCTTACATACGTGGGATCTCGAATAGGATCCCGCCTAGTGCAAACATATATATTTTTTCATTTATTTTGTTACTAATTCTAAACATTTTTAAAAAAAATTAAAAAATTACAGCATCATCATAAAATTTTTTTTTTTTATCATTATATGAAAAATAATAATAATAAAATGCTACAATCGCAATTAAAATTCTCAATCAAGAATCCCGTTTGTGACTAGCATTTTTGGTATAGATAAATACCTATGTGAAATCCATACCTGAAAGAGAATTTTTCCTCTTTAGTTTGCTGCACGGCTGCACCTCGCTCTCTCTCTCTCTCTCTCTCTCTCTATCTCTCTCTCTCTCTCTCTCTCTCTCTCTCTCTCTCTCTTTCTTTTTTGTTTTCACTCACTCACATGACACACTTAGGCCCCGTTTTTATTCGAAGATGAACTCAATTCATCTTAACTCATTTTCATTTCATCATTATATCTTTATAATTTTTTATATAAAACACAAATTCCTATACACCTTTTTCAAATCTCAATACACATTTTTCAAATCCCAACACACATTTTTCAAATTCCAAAATAATAATAATATTAAAAAATAAACTAAACTTATCTCAACTCATCTCATCTCCGAATCCAAGCGGGGCCTCACTTTGCCGTAAGGCACATTAAAGTGTTTTGCAAAGAGAAATTCTAAACATTCACTTACATGCCACACATCATATTTTTTTTTTTAATTTATTTATTTTTTTGGTTATAAAACATTTGGAATATGAATAATGAGTAAAAAAAAATTATTTAAGAAAAAGAAATTAAAAAAAATTGAAAACATTTAAAATAAAAAATAATTATTTTTTTTAAAAAAATTCTTAAATAATTTTTTTTACTCATTATTTATATTCCAAATTTTTTAAAAATAAAATGAGGTGTGTGGTGTGTAGGTGTATGTGTATGTGTAGAAGTCCCCTTTTGTAAATAGAAACAAAGCTCTACCGGCTCAAGTGAAATATTATGGACTGCCACAATGGGTTTGACTCCCATAACAGATTTAACCCTGGTTTGGATTCAGAAATCATCTAACTTCGTTTTATTTTATCTCATTATTATAATTTTTTTTAATTATAATATAAAATATGATAAATAATTTAAAATTTTCAAATCTCAAAGTAATAATAATATTAAAAAATAAAATTCTAATAAAATTTTATTCAGTTTATAACTTTTTTAAAAAAATAATCTCATTCCATCTCTGAATTCAAACAAGACCTTGTGATGCTTTGTGGTCCTGTGGAGCAGTGTGGCTGCATCCAATGTAAGGGGAAATTCAACTTATAGAGATAGAAATTTATTAGAATTCATTCAATATAACTTTTTATTCAATTGATACAAAATCTTCTCACACTGTAAATGAAAATTTCAAAATAAGCTTTTTAAAGATGGAGAAAAAATGGAAATAAGGTATTCCTTGTGCTCCAATTTAGATTTCATATATATATATATATATATTGATAAATAAATTTAGATTTCATATTTAAATACATAATTAGGAAAATTTGTTTCATGAAAGCTAGGATCTCTTAAAATATTGTTTATGATTATTATAGTCTAAAGATAACGAGTTCAATAATATTCATTATTATCAATGAAGCCACCGGGCAAATAATCTTGTTTTGTTTAGTTGGATAAATTGTCATGGCAACATTTTTAAATTATAGGCAGGAATTATGTGATTCTAATAAATACGTCTTCTCATGGGAAAGTCAATTTGATATAAAAGACTAAGTTGTAATTAATTATTATTTTATTTTAGTCAATGCAGAGCAAAGAAAATATACGTATAAGTTCAAAGGTCAAAATCTTCTATAACTTGTTATCTAAATCTAACACCTATATATTATGACTTGCGTGATTCGAATTGGGAATTGAAATGAGAGTTCATCTCAAATTTATTAATATATCTTTTTAAAATATTTATATAAAATATAATAAATAATTTAATTTTTTTAAATTTTAAAAAAAATTTAATTTAACTTTTCAAATTTTATAATAATAATATTATTAAAAATAATATTATTAAAAATAATATTTTATTTAATTTTAAAATTTATCTCATAATTCAAGCGAGACCTTAACCTTCCTAGAAGATTTTGACATTTAAAATTATATTTATTTTCATTACTTTGAATTGACTAAAGTAAAATAATAATAATAATTACAACTTTGTCTCTTGCACTTGGATTTTTTTATATCAAATTGACTTTTTTTTGAGAAGACATATTTATGAGAAGGAAAATGATATCTTTGTTATTTATTTATAACTTTTTTTTAATTTTTTTCTTTTATTTAATGATTAATAAAATGATTATTAGTAAAATTGTATATTTTTCAAAGATTTTTTTAATGATTAAAAATGTTAAAAAAATATTTAAAATAATATATATATATAGAATAGTAAACAGGGAGTTATTAGATTGTAAGGGTATGACTACCCTTATTAGAATCACATAATTCTTACCTATAATCTATAAGTGCTGTCGTGACATCTAAATTAATCCAACTAAACAAAACATGTTATGAATTGTAAATGAACGAACGAAACGGTGCCGCCCCCTGTTCCACCACTAAATTATGTGAATGACCTCACCACTATTATTTTAAAATCTGCATAGTGACTTGCATAGTAACTTGCATAGTAACTTCAACGCCTATAAATATGGGCTCCAGTTATAATGAAATTTATAAGAAAATATAGAGAAGGAAGAAAGTTTCAGAGAGTTTCTTTTACATTACTATTGTAATAGTAGTAGTTTTCTTTTTAGTTTTATAACACGTTATCAGCACGAGGTTCTACCGATACTGAAACTAATGGTCTTCTACTTCAAGTAAGTTTTTCAATATATTATTTGCAGTCCTTGAGATAAATATTAAAGGTAATATTGCTGAATATTACTTGATAAAATTTTATTTTTATTCTCATGATAATGTGAATATATTTATTAAATTCACATATTTATTTTTGTAATATAATGTCAAATATTGAGATTGATTACTATTGACATTTCTGAAAAATGTTATTTATCCAGATCCTTGATGAGATCTATTTGGATATGATGATGAACTTGAAAGATACAATCATAGAAGAAAACCATGTGTCCCTGAAGGACCGTGCTGTGTATCTCATGATGAAAAATCATCTTACTGTGTGAAATGAATTAAGAAAGTAATATAAGTACCAGATAATGTAATCCTCTCAAAAGATCATTATGATTTATTGCACCTGAAGTTGCAAGATTTTAAGAGTGGTATTGAATATTCTGCACTCTTTAAAATCAGCTCAATATTAAAATTATACAGTGAAAATGTCACTGATGATGATATATAAAAGAAGACATTATTTTTCATACCTCGAATGTGCTCCTGCAGTAGCAATATCGAGAGTGAAAGTTCAACAAATATTCTGAATTTTTGTTTTGTCTTCCAGTGATTGAGCTAAATAATGAGTTTGTGTTACACCAGTTACGTCCTATTAATGATATCGAATTTACACAATTCCCAGAAGTGAATGGAAACTAAGGGCGTAGACGTGGTAGAAAAATTATAGAAGTGTTGGTCCTAAAAGCGACAACACTAAAGATGATAAAAATATATCGTATCACCAGAAGTGATCAAACTCATAGAAGGGTAAAAGTCCTCAGAATAATTCTTCATAAAAAGATGAAGATGTTTGTCATAGATGTAATATGACTAAACAGTAGTCACGTACCTGTTGTACGGCCAAGCACTTGATTTATTTATACTAAGTTTTTATATATAAGCTTATTAATATTTCATCATGTTTTGAAATAATGAAATATCGGTACCTGAAGCACGACAAGAAATTACTTGAGATAATAAAGTCCTGTTTAAATTTGATCCTCTTACAAATAAATGTGAACCAGAAGTTCAGAGGATTATTTATCTGCAAAGTGTTGCAAATCAATTACATGATGTATTTACTGACACTAAAGGTGTTGTAAAATCATATATTACTGCTGTTAATGCTTAAGCAGGAATTGAAGTCCCTGAAGGACGAGTTGTTAAAACAGCAATAAATGAGTCTAAGATACACCTGAAGCATTGAAGACCTATTGGTGCACAAGAAAAATAAAAATCGGTGCTCATGAAGAGACCGTATTTTCTGTATAAAATATAATCATCCTGAAAAGGAAACCTCTTGAAAAGGTAACTCCTGAAGAGTGTAACTCCTGAAGAGAAAACTCCTGAAGAGTATAACTCCTAAAGAGAAAACTCCTGAAGAGTATAAACCTCCTAAAGAGGAACCTCCTGTAGAGGTGTTTCATGAAATGTTTTTCCCTGGAGAGGAACAATGAGATCTCAATACATTTCATGAGTATTGAAAAATTTATGGATAGAAATAAAACTGTTGTCGACAACATATATGATAACACTTGATATTACAAGAAGTAATGAAAAAAAGTGAGCCAAAAACCGTCGAAGAATGTCGACGTAGAAATGATTGGCCAAAATGGAAAGCAGTTATTAAAACTGAATTAAACTCGCTAGTGAAGCGAGATGCATTTGGACCTGTTGTCCAAACACCAAAGGGTGTAATATTTGTCAGATATAAGTGAGTATTTATACAAAAGCGTAATGCAAAATGAAATTATGCGGTATAATTTGTCGTACAAGGTTTCCAGTAGAAACCCGAGCAATTATGAGGAAACATATTTCCTTGGTATGAATGCAATCACATTCATATTTTTAATTGATTTGGTTATTACAAAATGATTAGATATGCAGTTAATGAATGTGGTCACTGCATATTTATAAGCATCATTAGATTATTACGATACTTGAAGCATCTAATCCAAGTACATTTAGGAGTATGTACTTTATAAAGTTTCAAAGATCTTTATATGGGTTAAAGCAATCCGGACACATGTTGTATAATTGAATCAACGAGTATCTATTGAAAGAAGGATTTAAGAATAATCCTATATATTCATGTGTTTTATCAGAATCTGGATTCGTCATTATTGCAGTTTACTTTGATAATTTACCTTGTTAGAACTCTTGAAAAGATTACAAGGGTTGCTATAAATTCAAGGAATGCATTTGAAAAGGAAAGATCTTATTATTCAATTCATAGATGAGTTACAAGAATTTGAGACTTCTAGCCTCATCTCTCAAATGCATTTGCTCTTCATAAAGCAACATACCATCCTTATCTAAAGGATTAGGCAGTCGAAATGAAGAGGCAAGTAAGGATTTTAAATCCTTATTCTCCTGCTTTAAGTCTGCAATTTTTTTGTCAGACTCTTGAACGAGTCGTTGAAGTATAGAAACCTTCTCGTTAAGCTCCTCAATCTCACGATTTTTGGATTGTAATCGGTTGGAAAATCCAACAATAGAGGAGGAGTATCGGGTGCCGAGAGTCACCAGCTCATAAACAGCTTCACGATCTGACTTATTAGCCAGATCATTTGCTTGCTACAACATGGCACCTGCGGAAGATGCAGGAACAACTTGTAATTGAGGTGAAGGATACCTCATATGTTGATCGTGAGAAATATTAAAAGGAAATTGATGAGCCATTGGAAATTTGTAGAATAAGAATACAAATACAGATGAATTATAGATATGAGAAGAAGATTTGATGCGTACTAAATGAAACTAAAGACGGTTCTTATAGAAATGGAAATAAGAACAAGACAAACCATCATCTCTTCAAATCTCACTTTACAAGATATGCTGGATGCATAATTTCAAAAGCCAGCGAGATTAATTACAGCTATCCCTATTTTCTTGTAAACGCTGAACCTCTGCCGTTAGCTGCTGTTGTTAACTTTGTATCTGAGCTCTCTCTCATTCCAACTCTTCTACTCGTGTTTTCAGGTCACGAGAATACCAGTCTACAAGTTTCTTCAGCTCCTTGTTATCTTGTTTTAAATTTTTATTTTTTCTATCTTTAGTTGCAAGCGTTTGATGCAACTCAGATATTTGATTTTTAAGATGATCAACCTCACTCGTTCTCGCTAATAGCCTCTGAGACATGGTTGTAAGAGAAACAGCATATTGAGCACTGAGGGTTCTTGATGCTGCAACAATTTCAGGATCAGATTTACTAGATAGATATATCTCTGCTCCTATCATGGTGTTTACAGCCTCAGGAGAAAATATAAGTGGTTGAGGTATAAAAGGTTCGTGGTTTAAATCTGGGATATTATAATTTCTATCAGACATAATATCGTTCTGGATGAACAACAACTGAATCTATGAGGAATGCGAAATCTTTTTGTTGGAGTAAACCAATGGTAAAATTGGTTATATTTAAACAACAACCCGAAACTTTCAAATCTCTTCAAGATCTCGTTTGTCCACAATGTCAAGCGGATTTGATTTTCCGCCGAACCGATAATATTAAATCTCAAAACTTTTACAGCTTTTATCATACATAGATGGTTTCCAATGTTATTTCCGCCGTATATAAACAAGTTCTTCCTAATAACGCCGAATGAGGGGGAGAAAATTTTAGATGAAAATATTATCATACTCTCTCTAATGCATTATTTAGTTGGAGATCGTGTTTGAATTCTTAACTTGTTATATATACTGAAATCATATTTGCTTATTACTTGAAACACTAACGCATATTATCAGGGGGCGTTTAAGTATTATTGCAGGTATCAGATTTCTATTAAATTTGTCAACCAGATATTATTTTTCATCTTCAAATCACTCAGAAATTATTGCAATTCATGAAACAAGTTGGGAGTATATTTGGCTGAGATCAATGACTCAACAATTTTATACGAAAATAATGCTACTTGTATCACTCAAATCAAAGGAGGATATATCAAATATACGATCAAGTGATAACCTGTCAGATTTATTCACGAAAACATCACCAACTGCGGCATTCAAGAAAATTGTGCAGAATATTAAAATGTGAAGACTCAAAAACTATTGTCATGCACTTTCCAGGGGGAGTAAAAGTCCTGAAAACTTGTGCTGATTGTACTATTTTTCCTTTGCTAAGGTTTTATCCCATTGGGTTTTCCTTTGCAAGGTTTTAATGAGGCAATCTTAAAGCATTTGTGGATACATAAAGAGACTGTACTCTTTTTCCTTTGCCATTGGTTTTTCTTCCCACTGGATTTTTTCTTGGCAAGGTTTTAACGAGGCAGATTCTTTATGGGTGGTCATTCAAGGGGGAGTGTTATGAATTGTAAATGAACGAACGAAACGACGCCGCCTCCTGTCCCACCACTAAATTATGTGAATGACCCCACCACTATTATTTTAAAATCTGCATAGTGACTTGCATAGTAACTTCAACGCCTATAAATTTGGGCTTCAGTTGTAATGAAATTCATAAGAAAATATAGAGAATGAAGAAAGTTTCAGAGAGTTTCTTTTATATTTCTCTTGTAATAGTAGTAATTTTCTTTTTAGTTTTATAACAAAACAAGATTATTTGTCTCGAGGCTTCATTGATGATAATGAATATTATTGAGCTCGTTATCGGTTAGACTATAATAATCATTGATTAACTTTTAAGAGATTCTGATCTTAATGAAAGAAATTTTCATAATTGTGTATTTAAAAAAGAAATCTAAATTTGCAATTTTGTTTTTGAATTACAACAAAATTGGAGCACGAGGAATATCTATTTTTTTCCATCTTTAAAACTTAATCAGAAATTTTCATTTAAAAAAAATACTTCTAATTTTGAATTGTGCAAATATCGCACAAATATTTTAAAAAAAAAATAAATAAGTATGGAACTCAATTGAAAAAAACGATTTTTTAATAATAAATCTCAATTATTTTTAAAATATTTGAATAATATTTACCCACTTCACCACTTTACGATTATAAATACCATTATTTAAAATTTATAGCGTGACAAATCCATTGGTTTAGCTGCATGTGCGTGGCATGGGTTTTGCCACAACACTTTCATTCTCCAATGATGGGTTTTTAGTGATTATCCATTAACTAAAAAATTATATTGAATGTATTCAAAGAAATTCCTATCTCTTATATTTTTTTTTGTCCATTTAATTAAAACAAGTTTTTACAACTTCCAATTGTTCCAACTTTTTTTTTTCATTGAAAATTTTGTATTTTCTTAGTGAAATATATAATATAATTATTCTAAAACTAAAACTTAGAATGAGAATTAATTAGAAACATAAATTATATAGATTTAAAGTTCAAATAAAAATAACTCTATTCTCAATTTAGACACTAACTCTGGCTTGGTTTGGATAGTAAGATTAGATGATTTGTGAATAATAGTAAAATGATTTGAGGTAAAATATTTATGAAATTTTGAAAAAAAAATGTGAACAAAAAGTTGAACAAAAATATTATATGGTTATAATATTGTTCTAGTATAATTTTTTCATATATTTTATTTTGAGATTTTAAAATTTGAATTATTTTTTGTGTTTTGTTTAAAAATTTGAGAAAAATTTAATAATTAGATGAAAAAGTTAAATTTTTAAAAAATTAAAAGGTGTTTTTATTTGTATTTTTGAATATTGAATATAAAGATGAGAGGATGAATAGCTAATTATGCGACTGGATGAAACTCATATCGAGAGACCTACAGATTGAACTTTTGAAGTCAAGCAGGTATGAGATGGAGAGTCGAAATCAGATGTAAAATTACTGGCAATATTTTTATGGTATCCTTTATGGTCCAAGTATTAAATATATAAAAAAAATCAATTTAAAAAAAATTGATTAAAATAATCTTATTTACAAATAAAAAATTTTAAAAATCTTAAAAACTCATTTCACTTACTCATAAAATCAAAACGTTTCAATTAGATTTGTAATATAATATACAAGTATAAACTGTAAGAATAATTCTTCAAAATTAAGATAATGGGGATAACTCGTTACCGACTTTTAACACTTTTAAGGTGCAATCACAATTGAAGCTTCTGAACCAGGATGAAACAGTTAGTGAACTAATTAAGCACCGTAACATGAGCTGAAATGCCAAATGATGAATGAAGAAAAAGTAAAGGTTGTCTGCAGTTTACATCTAGTGTTAGTAACAATGTAGGTTATGATAAAAGATATAGGGTAAGTGTTTGGTGATAGACCAACCTGGAAATTGCAATATACATCTAGTGTGAGTAACAATGTAGCTCACTAATGAACCAAGTTAGCATTAAAACATGAACAAGAGAGAGTTTGGTTAGAAGAGGGACCAACTAGTATCCTTAATCTCATTCAATTTGAAAAGCAATATACTGAATAATTATTTAGACAATACTACATACAGTCCATAAAATTATACTTGTGTATAATCTAAGCAATGATAGACAAAAATGTTCCACTTTTAAAATAAAATTGATCAAAATATCATTATTTACAAATTAAATATTTCAAAAATTTGAAAAACTTATTTCATTTACTTATGAAGCGGAACGTTTTAATTAGGCATGCAATACAATTTATAAGAAAAATTATTCTAATTATACAAATGAATGAAAGGCAGCTATTTTCTTTTTTAAAAAAAGTCAACTATCTAATAATTTTTTTTATTTTAATGAGGTTTTGATATGGCTAACTTTTATGATTTTTTTTATGAGAATCCTCTTAATTTCTTCAATAAATAAATACTATTAAATCATAAGATTCTTAATTAAATATCAACATTATCTAATAAAGATTCTGTGATTCTATGCATAAATTATTATTTTTAATTAAAATAAATAAATCTTCTTAATTATAAAATTATATTTGTCGATTCACAAGTAGAAAAAAAATTAAAAGTTTGTTTGGATACTAAAATTATCTCAACTCATCTTATCATATATTATTATTATAAAATTTACAAATTTTTATATAAAATAAAATTTAATTTTTTTAAATCTTAAAATAATAATATTAAAAAATAATATTTTATTTAATTTTTAACATTTATCTAAAAAATTAAATTTGACTATGGGAGAAATGAGTCAATATTGCATGAAGTAGAATGTCGCGACTTCGAAAACAGCTGGGCGTATTTAGCTGGTTCTAGAAAGTTTTCGAAGCTTTTAGAAAGTTTCTGAAGCTTTTAGCTGGTTCAATTAAATTATGTATCTTACATGATGATGTACCAAACTAGGGACGGGATTAGAATTTGATATTTAAGAGGTGATTGATAAAATACGTGATATATGTAAATATATATATATATATTTTTTTGCGCATGATTATATATAAAAAAAATAATCATATGTTATGAAATTATATATAAAAATACATGTTTATAAATAATATTTTTTTTAGAATTTTTGCAATTTGTTAGAGCTCATTATAAAAAATAAAATAAACTTAAGATTTCTCCTACAAATTAAGCTCAACAATGATTTTTTATAAAATAAAATTTATCTATTATCATTTTTAAAGTGAAATTATTGACAATTTTTTCTCAATATAAATTAGTAAATCATATTTAAAAAATTCATATTTCTAGTAATCTATATAGTTTAGATAATCTAAATATATCTTAAAATTTTAGTTGCATCAGCACATCAAGCTAAAGTGGGAGAGATAATTTGGGTGTCAACCATCACCAAAGTAAAAATTTAGAATGAGATTAGATAAGTATTAGAATTTGGAAAAATAATTTTATTAAAATTTTTAGAGATCCAAAAATTGGGGGGTAAGTTTTTTATTTTTTGATAAATTGGTGTGGAAATTTTAATTATATAAAAATAATTATATATATTTATATACTATGTATAATTTTTTTTTTTTAAATCTAAGACCGCATAAAATGATATGTGAAATGAAATGATATGTGAATAACAGTAAATTTATTTGTGTTAATATGTTTTATGAAATATTAAAATTATAAGGAAAAAATTAAATAAAAATATTATAAAATAAAAATAATTTTTATTTTAAAATTTAAAAAAATTAAATTATTTTTATTTTGTTTGAAAGTTTTAAAAATGTGTATTTATTAGATAAAAAGTTGAAGATTTCAAATCAAAAAGTGTTTAAATTTATCGGGTTTGGATCATATTGAGCTAAGATATAATGACACAAGATGAGTTTGGAGGACTGTGCTATCCAGATTAGACCTAAGGTCTCGTCCAATAGTGGAATGATGAGATTGTTTTTTAATAGTATTTAAATAGTTTGTAGATTGCAATGAAATAGTTTGAGTTTATATATTTTATGGCATTTTAAAAAAATAAATAAAAAAGATTGAATAAAAATATTAAGTTAAAATACTGTAGAATATATATTTTTAAATAATTTTTATTTTGATATTTGAAAATATTGAAGTATTTTTGTGTTTCATTTGAAAATTCTAAAAGTTGTAATAATTAGATAATAATTATATAAAAAATTAAATATCTGAAAATAAAAACTATTTAGGTTTATGATATTTAGATATGAAGATAAAATAAAAGGTTCTTGCTATCCAAACCACACAATTAAACCCAAGATTATCCCGGCATTAATTAAATAATTTTCTGTGTGGCCTGGTTTTGTTTAAAGATGCGTGGTTCTTTTTCCTGATGTAATTTAAATAAAGTAGTAATTAATTTATTATGAGCTAAAATGGAAAAAATTCTTTAGAATTGTTATGAAACTTAAAAAAAAATAGCAAATAATTGAAATATTATAAAAGAGAAAAAAGAAGATTGAGAAATTGTAAAATATTTTATTCTTTAATAATTCAATATCATTCACTTTTTTTTTTATATCTCACAAATGATCCTTAATATCTCTTTTATAGGCAACTTATATAATAGTTTTATAGGTAACTTACATAATAGTTTGTTGTACTAATTAATTTACATACACAATAACTAAGTTACAAGTACAACAAACTCTCACATACTCAACAACCAATTCACATTTTTGAATGGTTAAGTGTATAACAAACCATATATGGTAGTTGGTAGTCATCCACTTATTATATAACACTCCTTCTTGGATGACCATCTATAAAAAATATATCTCATTAAAACCTTATCGAGGAAAAATTTAACAGGAAGAAAAATCAATGACAAAGAAAAAAGAGTATAATATTTATGTGTACCGACAATAACTTTTAGGATTACCTCATTAAAATCTTGCAAAAGATAATCTAATGGGACAAAACCTTAACGAAGGAAAAAGAATATAATCAGCACAAGTTTTCAAGACATTTACTCCATTGAAAAGTGTATAACGAAGATACAGGCAGCTCTATATCCCCATTTAATCTTATCTACTTTGGCACTTCAGGGCCTCACGGGTTTAAAATGCGTTAGATAAGGTAGATGGATCTCCACATATAAGGCACTTGACAGCGGTGCACATGAGCGATGTGTGACTCTTCAAGAGTTCCCAACTGCATAACGATAGATTTTTCAGTTTTTGCATTCTAATGTTATGCATAATTTTCTTGAATGTTGCAGTTGGTAAATCTATCAGATTATCATTTGATCGTATCTCATTGACATCAATTTCATATTTCTTTTGAAGTTCGTGAGTATAAAAGAATTTATATGAAATATGTTTGGTTCTATTATCTTTGATATATCCTCATCTGATTTGAGTGATATAAATAGTATTATCTTCATATAAAATTGTTGGGTTATCATTGATCATTGGAAGACCACACTTTTCTTAAATATGTTGAATAACTGATTTCAACTAAATACACTTCTCGACTTGCTTCATGAATTGTAATGATCTCTAAGTGATTTGAAGATGTAGCAGATAGTATCTGATTGACAGATCTCCATGATATGGTAGTATCTCCATAAGTAAATAAATATCTAATTTGAGATCTACCTCTGTGTATATCCAAAAGATAACATGCACTTGTATATCTAATCAATTGTGGATTTGATCCACGTTGATAAAATAATCTCATATCAACCATACCTTGAAGGTAACAAAAGACATATTTGATACCATTCCAATGCAATCGAGTTGGTGCAAAACTATATCTTACAAGCAGATTAACTGAGAATGTAATATCAGATCGAGTGCAATTTGCAAGATATATCAAAACTCCAATTGCACTGAGATATGGTATTTCAGGCAAATAATTTCTTCATCGTCGTCACAAGAACGAAATGGACCATTCTTCACATCGAGTGATCGAATAATCATTAGAGTACTCAGGGGATGAGTTTTGTCCATATAAAAGTGTTTTATGACTTTCTTTGTATATACGGACTGACGAATAAAAATTCATTTAACAAATGCTCGAGTTACAAGCCGAGACAAATTTTTATTTTGCCAAAATCTTTAATTTCAAATTCATTTTTTAAATATGTAGCGGTTCTTGAGATCTCTTCAAAAGTTTTCACAATATTTAAATCATCAACATAAACCGTAATAATGACAAATCTAAATTCTGATTTCTTAATAAAAACACATGGACATATAGGATTATGTACAAATCATTCTTTCAATAGATATTCGCTTAGGCGATTATAGCATATGCATCTGAATTGTTTTAACTCATATAAAGATCTTTGAAATTTGATAGAGTACATACTTCTAGATATACTTGTAGATGTTTCAGACATTTTATATTTCAGGAATTTTCATATATATATATATGTCATGGTTTAAAAATCCATATAAATATGCAGTGACCACATCCATCAACTGCATTTTTAATCCTTTTGTAACAATTAGACTAATCAAAAATCTAAATGTGATTGCATCCATTGGAGAATGTGTTTTTTCATAATCAATTCCGGGTTTCTGCAGGAAATCCTGTGCGACAAGTCATACTTTGTATCGCACAATTTCATTTTTATCATTACGTTTTCGTACAAATACTCACTTATATCTAACAGGCATTACATCCTTTAGTGTTTGGACAACATGTCTAAATACATATCACTTCACTAGCGAGTTTAACTCAATTTCAATAACTGTTTTCTATTTTGGCCAATCATTTCTATGTCAATATTCTTTGACGATTTTTTACTCACTTTCTTCATTACTTCTGGTAATGTCAATGGTTATCATATATGTTGTCGACAATAGTTTTATTTCTATCCATATTTTTTCCAGTACTCATGAAATGTATTGAAATATTATTATTTTCAAGTACATGTTCCTCTTCAGGGGAAAACATTTCATGAAACACCTCTTCAAGATATTTGTACTCTTCAGGAGTTTCCTATTCAGAAAGTTCCTCATAAAGAGATTTGTACTCTTCAGGAATTTCCTCTTCATGAGATTCATCTTTAGGAGGTTTGTATTTTATACAAAAAGTTTGGATAAATCTTATTACTTATTTTATAGGTACGGTCTTTTTAGGGGCACCAAATTTTTTTTTCTCTTTTGCACCAATAGGTTTTTAACACTTTAGGTGTGTCTTAGACTCATCTATTGTTATTTTAATAACTTGTCCTTCAGGGATTTCAATTTTTGTTTAAGCATTAATATCAGTAATATATGATTTTACAACATTTTTAGTGTCAATAAATACATTCAGTAATTGATTTGTACTATTTTACAAATAGGTAACTCTCTGAACTTCTGGTTTACATTTATTTGTAAGATAATCAAATTTAGATAAGATATTATTATCCCAAATAATTTATTGTCGTGCTTCAGACACCGACTTTTTGTTATTTCAAAATATGATAAAACTTTACTATAATGTATAATACTTTAGTATAAGTAAATCAAGTGTTTGGCCGTACAACAAGTACGTGACCACTGTTCAGTCATACCATATATATGACAAACATATTCATCTTTTTATGAAAAATTATTCTGAGTGCTTTTACCCTTATCTGAATTAGATCACTTATAGTGATACAGTATATTATTATCATCTTTAGTGTTGTTATATCTGGGACCAATATTTCTATAGTTTTTCTACCACGTCTATACCTTTGGTTCATTTGAAATGTGCACCGTTCACTTATGGGAATGATGTAAATCAAATATCATTAGTAGGACGTAACTAGTAATTTATTAACAAAAACTCATTATTTAACTATATCATTAGGAGACAAAATAAAAATTCAAAATATTTGTTGAACTTTCAAGGTATGAAAAATAATATATGTCTTCTTTTAAATCATCATCAGTGATTTTCTCATTGTATAATTTTAATATCGAGTTGATTTTAAAGAGTGAAGAATTATATTTACAACCACTCTTAAAATCTTACAACTTTAGGTGCAATAAGTTATAATGATTTTTTGGATAGATTACATCTTCTGGTGTTCATATCTCTCCCTTAAATTATTTCACACAATAAGAAGATTTTTTATCGTGAGATATACAGTACGGTCCTGCAGGGACACGTGATTTTCTTTTTTGATCATATCTCCCAATTTCATCATATCCAAATAGATCTCATCAAGAATTCTGGATAAATAACTTTTTTTCAGAAATGTCAAGAGTAATAAATCTCAATTTTATAAGATTTGATATTATATATATGTGAATCACAAAAATACATATTTGGATCTGAAAAATGTATTCATATAATCAACATAATAAAAGTAGAATTTTATTAAGTAATATTTAGTAATATTACTTTTTATATTCAATCGAAAACTGCAAATAATATATTGAAAAACTTATTTGAAGTAGAAGACCACTGGCATCAGAATTGGTAGAATTTCGTGTTGATAACGTGTTATGAAACTAAAGAAGAATAGTAAATGATTAAAATATTGCAAAAGAGAAGAAGGAAGATTGAGAGATTGCAAAATATTTTGTTCTTCAATAGCTCAATATCATTTATTTCACTTCTTTTTTTATCTCACAAATGATTATCAAAACTTTTTTTTATAGGTAACTTACAAGGTGGTTTGTTATGTTAATTAATTCATATGCACAACAATAAAGTTATAAGTACAACAAACTCTCACATGCTCAACAACCAATTCACATTTTTAAATGGTTAAGTTTATAACAAATCATGTATGATGGTTGGTGGTCACTTACTTATTATATAATAAGAGTTAATATATTAAATTATCATGAGTTTATTGAAATTTGCAAGAATGAAATTGTTGAAAAAAATATATATTTATAATTTTCAAAATCAAAAAAATAAAACTCATAGATTAGGTCTTGTTTGTTTTAAGAAATAAGATAAAATTAAAATTAAAAAAATAATAAATATTTTTGTAAAATATTTTTTTTAATATTAATTTTATATGGAGATTTAAAAAAATAATATGAAAATTTAAAATTTTTAAAATTTTTAATATATTTTATATAAAAATTTAAAAAAATTTATCCTTAAAATAAGCAAGCACCAATTTTTAAATTTTAATTTTGAAAATTTTATATATAAATAAAATATTTTTGAAGGCGTACCGAGGTCCACCCGAGTGCTGGAGCAGAAGTTTGTCTTGTTAGGTGGAAAAGGAAGAACGTACTGGTACTTGGTAGAGATAATGGCCGGTACATGCATTGGAGATTGGGAGCTGTCAATCAGTTTTTATTTATTTTGTCAAAAAAGTTTTAAATCCCAAGACCGAACGTTGCCATTTTTTAAAGGTAAGTGATACATAATATATTTCTTAACAGAAATGATACACATATAATTATTTTTTAATTTTAACTTTTATTTAATAATTAAGAATATAATATTAATAAAATTAAATATATTTTTATTATTTTTAATGATTAAGAATGTTAAAAAAATACTTTAAAATAAAATGATAAAAAAAAAATTCAAATACATTAATGAGTTGTAAAATTATTGTAAATTGGTAGTATGTGTATTATTACTCATTTCATAATATTTACGCAATACAAATTATAAAATAAAGATATTTTTATAATCTACTTACAAAATTAACATTATTTTATTAAAATATTCCTATTTTACAACATTTGTTAAGAAATATATTGTGTAAATTATTATGAATTTATCATTTCCCATTTTCCAAAGTGTAGAAAGAAAGGTTTTTTTTTTTTTTTTGTTCTTTCATAATCCAAAGTATCGGTCAGCAGAACGAAAGGTGTCAAGAGTATTTATTTAAATTAATTTAAATGCTTTACTGTGTGTAGAAAAATAAATTAATTAGGTGAAGAAACTGAAAGCTTGTTCTTTTGTTACCTTGGCAATTATTATTTTTAAATTTAAGTATTTATTATCTTTTATATTTACAATGCTTAGCAACAAGTTCGAATTTGGACGTGAAAAACCTAACACGGTAAAATCTTTTGCATTTGAATTTAAAAGTGATGCTTGGAATTAAAAAGAAAATCATTAACTCAGAATTTACAGTTTTTGGTTGTTTTGTTAGGAAGGTTATTAGGCTGGCCTAATATTTTGAGAAAAATCTCACTTTCACTAAGCAAAGAGATAGCTAATTAATAATAAATATAGAGTAATGCTACATATACATATAATTTTATACACAATATCATACGTATTGAGTATCCGCTCCCACTTTTTCAACTTTCTTAATTCAAGTTTTGAATTCTAAAATTGTTATCATTTCGAAAGCTAATGCGTTAAACATAGGGGTGAATTCCGTCCAATCTGGTCGGTCCATAAGTTAATTTGTGGATTAGATCAGATCTATTCAATTTGGGATTTTTCCACCCTAAACTGATTGAACAACTATAAGGATTAGTCCAATCTAGTCCCATTCAGGATAGTTCTAGGTCCGATCACTGTCTAATGAGTCAATTCCAAATCAAAATGTTTTTCGGCCTGGTATTTTGGCCCACTAGCATATTACATTATTATCCATTTTTAAGATTAAAAAATATCAAAATGGTCCAATACTAATATAATTATAAATTTAAACACTATAATTTATACTATAATTATTATAATATGTTAATATATATTAGTACTATATATTATAATTATACATTAAAGAATATAATACTTATTTAATTATATTGTGATATACTAATAATTAATTACATACAATTATTTATATAAATAATAAAATATATATTTTTTATTTTCATTTAATTTAATTCGGGGTGAAAAATCCCTCGACCAGACCAAATAAAATATATAATATGTTAATGAGATGTTTGCATAATAGAATTCAATAAATTCTTATAATAGATTAGACAAATGTAAAATTAATGATTTTGAGCTTCAATAAAATTGAGAATTAATTATCAAATTTGATAATTACTGTAGTTAGAGACCAAAGATAATAAAAAATCATCAATTCTCTCCCGCGGTTTTAGTTCTCCATTTCTCTCTCGTTCGGACACGTTCCCTTCTTCATTTCTCAGCCTTGACTGGGTTTCATCTTCTACTTTTTTCGTAATCTGATTTTTTATTACAATTTCTTACAGGTGGGCTTTGTAATCTGACTGGATTTCATCTTCTTCTTCTAGCTTGATTTTGGCTTCGATTCGTCATGCTTTATTTCAATTTCTTCTTCTTCTTCTTCTTCTTCTTCGATTCGTCATGCTTATGGGCTTCATAATTTGCTTGATTTCGGCGTACATTAGAAAACATTTTTTTGTTTGTGTTTTGGCTTGATCTAAGATCAAGAATAGCTGAAAACTCCCAAAGAGTCTCGTCCCTTATTTCTATGTATGTGGGTGCATTGTACCCCTCTGTACGCATTTTTCAGTCTCCTTTCAAATTTGTAAACTGATTTGGGATTTCATTTTCGGTGTCTGCAAGACTGCAACTCCAATGAAAGGCAAAATCCGAGTTTGAAGAAAGCCATTGGCGTTCCTGAGCTGGAGGAATTAGATTTCGGTAAAGGCAAAACCCGAGTTTGAAGAAGACAGCCATTAGCCATTGGCGTTCCTTGCCTGAAAAAAATATTATTAAATTGATAATATTTTATTATTATTTTGACTAATAGATAAATAATCTAATATGAGAATAAATTTTGAATGGGATGGTCAAATATAAAATCATATAATATTATACAAATTTTATGAGAATATTATAATAATATCTGTTTTGACTAATAGATAAATAATCTAATATGAGAATAAATTTTGAATGGAATGGAATGGTCAAATATAAAATCATATAATATTATACAAATGTAAAATTGGTATATGCATAATCCAATAAAGATGTTAATATTGCTAAAACTTCCCCATTAGCGGTGTTTTAACTTTTAAGTGTATAAAAATAATATCTATAAATATTTTATTTTCCTCACACAAAGAACGAGATGACTACAATCTTACCGATATAAATACTTGAAATTGCAATCTCTATTTTATTATATATAGTTGTAGACATAGATTGTATCTCTCATCGTGAATTTTGTACATTGAATTCTGTATTGTTAAAATTGACATGTTATACTCTTCAACTATTAAAAAAACTTTGACTCTATAGTTTTAAAATTTTGAAATGTAAAGTGTAAAAGTTAAAAATACTTATAATTGAGAATGTGAAAACAGATTACTTCGCTTGCTTAGGCCCGGTTTGAATTGAAAGATGAGATGAATTGAGTTGAGATGAGTTTAATTTATTTTATTTTTTAATATTATTATTATTTTAAAATTTTAAAAAGTTGAATTGGAATTTAAAAATTGTGTATTAAAATTTGAAAAAATTGTATTGAAATTTGTGTTTTGTATGAAAATTTGAAAAGTGTAACGATGAGTTTAAGATGAATTGAGACGAATTCATCTTGTCTATGAATCCAAACCGGCCTTTATAGGTGCTACAAAATAATTTCAAGTACTGAGTTTAAAAAATATATATATTCAAAATAAAATGGTAATAGAAAATACAAAAAGATGAAGATTAAAATCCTAGACTAAAATGGTATCATTTGGACTCTAAGATTGATTTAAAAAAAAAAACAGATATTAAGTAAAAAATTTGAGTTCTAAGTTAAAAATCTGAGTTCTAGATTTTAAATTTGGTAATTAGTTCGGGCGTATCCAGATTATAATTTTTGGTATCGTATCGTATTGGTTGGTACAATCGAACACACTATACTGGTCAGTTGAGCGATATAAGTATACTGTCTATACTATACCAGTTCAAATAATAATCGTACTATTTTTTTCTTACTTTTTTTTCTTAATTTAGATTAGATTATTTATATATATAATTTATTTATATATTAATTATTTTTTTGAAATATTATTTATATATATTATTTTATTTTAGTATTCTCACGGATATGAATTCGATATTCAAAATCTTGATCCGAATTTTTTTTAAGCTCGCAAGTTGCAATTTCAACTTTGAACTTGCAACAACTAATGTCTTCCCCTCCCTGCTCCAAAAGAGAAATTAAATAATAAATAATTTTGTTTCCGTTTGCTAGTCAATGTCACGTGACTCGTCCATGTCAAGTGTCAACAACGAAAATATAACCACTCGTGATTTTAGACAGGAAGATATCGGAATAATCGGATGTGTTTATTGAGGTAATTTGAATTAGGGAAGTATTATATAGCCTTTCCAACTTTTGAACACTATCATTTTTAATTTTTTTTTTTAAATTTTTTCTTTTAAAATTAATTTAAATTATTTATTTATTTATTATTCATATATCAAATATTTAATAAAAAATAAAATAATAAAAAGTATAATATGTGAAAATTATATAAATAATAAGAGATTGTGAAGATTTTTTCTTTGAATTAAAATATAATAATATTTTGATAATTTATATGTATTTAAATTTATGTAATAAATTGAATTATATTTATTTTTAATAAAAAACATAAAAAAAATCATCTAGATTTTTTTTTTTATATATAGATAAACTATATTAAACTCAACCCAAAGTAAAAGACACTCTCTTGTCTAGAGACTTTTTTCTCTAATTTTTGTTATCAGTTTCCAATAAAAAAAAATCATTTTTGAGGCTGGGCGGAGCCTCGAAAGGGCAGAGCTCTTGCTCCTCCCTCCCGCTTGCCCAGTCTTATGGGGTTCCTTTAATTTATTTCATGTTTTTATAATGTTTTGTTCACAGTCTACAAATTTTTTGATCTATTGCTTATCGAGCCTTTACAACCATTGCGCACCGGATATATGAAACCTGTAGTTGTCGATCTGTGGACGAAGAGGAGAAAAGCGCCCAGACGTGCGGCACATTGCTCTCACACGCCTGTCGAGATGCACGTGACACATACGCACCACCTCACTTGGAGAGTTCATTTGCCGCCACATTCAACACCTTTGGAGCTAGGGTTTCCGATCTTCTGCTCTGTCCTTTCAGTTTTTCTTCTAGTATAGCGCGTGCTTCTCATGAGTCGTTATAGTTGTCGATCATCCTTTTCCAGTGTATTGGTTCTCTTTTAGATTGTTGTTTTCCGTTTTTCCTAACCTAGGATATATGCTAAGTGGATTTGAATATCTCTTTCAGGTGAACTGATTTAATAGAATGCAGCGCACTTCTACTTGTTGTGACTTTTTGTCACAGTTTAATAATATATTTTTCAGACTATTTCAAAATCGTTTTAGGTGACATTCCTTCGTTGAGATTGGTGGGAGTCGCACTTGAAATTTTAAAATTGTTTTTCTATTTTTTGTGTTTGTTATATCTTTGTTAGAATGTGATGATTATGAAAATTTTTATTTCACCCAAAGGTAGCAGTAATCTGCCAAACATAGCCGTAATCAATCATGTAAGGCCATATAACGTAGGAGGGAAATTTTCCAAGGGAGAATATGTAATCAATTATGACCCGGGGTTAACTTTGTGTTTTGACTTTTGGATAAACAATTTTGTACTTTTTTTTTTCTTTCAAAAGATGCTAGATCGATTTTACTATGTTTAATATTCGTATTAAAATATAATAATAGTGTTATATTTATTTATAATTTTACGTATAAGATACATTTTATTATTTCTTTAAATTTTAAATTCAAAATTTTAAATTTATAATATTTAGCATATACACGTGGAGAATTGTTTTTTTTTTTTATAAATCTTTATGAAGTTTAGTTAGTATTTACCTAATATATATTCTCTAGATGTTCCAATTCAAACTAGGAATTAAAGACAATATGTTTATAGTCAGATTTCTCTCTCTCTCTCTCTCTCTCTCTCTCTCTCATGTCCAATTTAATTCAAATAAAAACAGAGACAGAATGGGTCTTTTTTTTTCAGTTTAAATGAAATAAAGATAAATACAGAATGTTTCATGATTGAAAAGGAGCCTCGTGGAAAGGAAAATGATCTGTACAGCTCTAGATTGTGTAGATTTAGTCTACTTTCTTTAAAAACATTGGACAAATTTGAGACTCGTGTGAAAATATATATTTTTTAACGTTGGTCACACTTTTTTTTAACGAGAGTGTGTGAGACTTATATACACTAAAATTAATATAACATTACTCAAGTGAACAATGAAAATATATATCACTCAATCAAAGAAAGATAATAAAAAATCGTTTGAAATATGTAATAAATCTAAATACTTTTCAAAATTATATCTTTTAAATTTATATATCTTAAAATTATAATTTTACAAATCAAATAATACAATGTAGATAATGTGTGATGTAAATACCTTTTAAATAGAATTATTTATCCCTAATATGACTATCAAAATCATGTACGAGATTTTTCTTATCAAGATTACGAATAATATAAAAAATTATACTAAAATTTATTTAATATGATAAAAAGTACATATTTTTTTATAAATTCAAAACCTTGTTATCCATAATCTTATATTAGATTATTCATTGGATTGTTAGTATAGAGATTAGAGTCTCTAGTTTTTTAACTTATTTTTGCTTTTACCTAGACTCTTTGAATTCTACTACTTGAATTGTAGTATTTTTTTTTTCTCTCTACTACATTTTTATATAAATTTTTTTAAATTTAGAGTTGAACAAAATGTGAAGTGGTCTAAAGTTGAATTGTACTAATTGACCAAATTTAGACAAGGTCCAGACTGAATGGATCGAACCAGACCAGACTGAAAGAGACCGGTTTAGTCCAAGACTATAGAGTGTTTGTTTAGGTTTAGGTTGGAAAAAGCCTGGACCGAACATGTTCGGTCCGATCCATAAAATTTCTCAAGGATCAATCGAATTGGATCAGATCGGACTGATTTCTCTCCTAATAATAATTCTTCAAATATAAATTTATTATATTATACATTTGGCTAGATTTTTGATAAAGTCAATGTCAATATTCTAATATGATTATCAAAATCGTGTATGAGATTTTTTTTGATAAAAACTACATATAATGTAAAAGTTACATTAAAATTTCTTTAATATGCATATTTCCTCTTTAAACTGTGATCATCCTGTACCAAAAAAAAAAAAAAGTAGTTAAAAAAATTCAACCAATAATGTGGCCCCAAGTGACCCAGACCTTAGTTTGTGAGAAGATAAAGAACTTAGACCATAAATAAAAACACAAAAGGAAAATAAAGTAAAAACTTAAGGCGATAGGGTTGGGGGAGGTCCAAAGTAGGGGAACAGAAATAATATAATATGATAATATATATATAATAGAAGAGAAAGAAGGGAGTTATTCAAAAAAAAAAAAAAAAAAAGGGAGGAAAATATAAATACACGAATTTTCTCTCATAGAAGAAGAGGCTGTTCTTCATACGTTTCATTCTCACTGGACAAAACTAACAGAAATCTCGCACCCTCTCCATTCTATATATCTCCTCTTTCTCTCTCTCGATAACATATTTCTTTTCGTACGAAACCAAAACCCTAATCTCTATTCTGAAACCCAAAATTGATTGTGTTCCAATTTTTTTCTCTGCCGCTTTCGCTTTCCACAGTCCCAAAATCCTTGTTTGGTTCTCTCTGTGAGACGCATTGTTCTGGTTGAGAATAGACTGAGGCGGTTATTGAGACGGTTACGTTTTGGCGTAATTATCATCGACGGAGGCTAGGGTTAGTTCTGCATCTCTATCGCTCCCTCCCTCGAGTGCCTTTCTCTCTCTGAAATTCCCTGTATTTAGGGTAAGAATTTTGTGCTATTCAAACCCTAGGTCCTGATAGTAATACAGATTCATGTGGTGGCTCTAGGGTTTCTATTTTCTTACATATTTGCTTGGCCTTCAAACTATAATTCTGTTATTCGTTAGGGTTTCTTCTCTGTTTCATGGGAGTGAACTCCTGTTTAAGAACCCTGGGCTTTCTTGTTCTTCTTCCATTGTTGAATTAGTTCTATATTTGTGAATCGGTTCTATTTTTCTCCGCAGAGATGAGGGTCTTCTGAGCGGGTTGTTATCATCTGCCAATCCATCTTTAATTAAAGATGGAGATGTAGATAGTCTTCTTTCTTCAATACAATTTCTTGACATTGCCTTTGTTCTCGTGCTCTGGGTTCTCACCTGCGAAAATTTTCTTCTCTTGATTGAAAAATAGATGCTATTAAGCCTTGCTTTGATTAAGGACCTCTTGATTTCACAAAAATATAGGTGAGTAAAGTTGGGGCAGTTACGTTCCGAAGTGGTGGTGGTTCTTGGTTGTGAAGCAGGGTTGGTTGTTTGTTTGGGGATACAACCTAGTATCTGTTCAGAAGGGTGACAGTTTTCGTTCTCTGGGTCCACCCTGCTGTGAAAATTTTCATATCCTGATTAACATTCTACGGAGGTACCTAGTTGTGAAAGTATAGAAGAGCCCATCAAGGTCATACATATATTGGTTAGTGTGTTTGGAGAACTGACTGGCTTCATTGGTCTTAATTATTAAGTTTAGTTTAGGGTAAGGAAATTGCAGAATTGCTGTCAAAACTTTGTGATTTTGCATCGAAAAACTGTGGAAAAAGGGTGGAGCTGGTGAAGGTGAGAAGTGTTGTTTTTCCATTTTTTATCATGTTCAGTGCTCCTTATGGAAAGAAGTGAACCCACATTATTTCCAGAATGGTTGAGAAATACTGGAAGTGTTACTGGTGGTGGCATTTCAGCCCACCATTCTGCATCAACTACTGCTCATTCAGGTACTTTTCGACGTGCCAACTTGTACTTGCAATCACGTTGCTTTTGTAAAATATACATATGTCTATGCCTGTTTATGTTTCTGATCACATGCTCGAGTTTGTGTGTGTGAATATTTATGCACCAATATGCTTGCATACATATATATGTTCATGTGTATTCTACTACGTACTTTTAGACGTGCAGTAAACTGGTGCTTTCAAAGTTTTTATCTTTGGAAAACCCCAGAGTCGTAGGTATGTTTAATAATTGTGCTCTCACTTCTGCAGATGGTCCTTCATTGTCTCATCACACAAGAACTAGAAATTCTAAGGGCATAAGTGATTTTGATGCCCCACGTTCTGCTTTTCTGGACCGGGCATCTTCATCAAATTCACGGAGGAGTTCTACTAATGGTTCTGCAAAGAATGCATACAGTAGTTTTAATAGAAATCACCGCGACAAGGAAAAAGAAAGGTCAAGCTTCAGGGATCATTGGGACCATGACTCTTCTGATCCTCTAGGAAGCATCTTTCCCAGTAGGGTAGAGAAGGACAAGCTGTGGCGTTCTCAATCTATGGTTTCCAGGAAACAGGGTGAATCATTGCCCCGAAGAGTTGCTGTCGATTTTAAAAATGGCAGCAGTAGCAATCACAATGGCAATGGTGTACATTCTGGGGGTAGTGTTGGTAGTAGTATGCAAAAGGCAGTGTTTGAGAAAGATTTTCCCTCACTTGGTACTGAAGAAAGGCAAGGAGCACCTGATATAGGAAGAGTTTCATCCCCTGGTTTGAGCTCAGCTGTTCAGAGTTTACCTGTAGGTAGTGCAGCATTGATTGGTGGGGAGGGATGGACATCAGCGCTGGCAGAGGTGCCCACCATTATTGGCAGCAGTAGTAGAGGATCCTTATCTGTTCAACATACTGTTCCTGCCACCTCAGGATCTGGGGCTCCAAGTGCAATGGCCGGTCTTAACATGGCTGAAGCCTTGGCTCAAGCTCCACCACGAGTTGGTATTACTCCTCAGGTAATTGAGCAAGTTGCCTGCACCTCTCAAGTTATGTAACCATTCTTGTGGCTGATCTAATAAGACATCTCTCTTCTACTTGCAGGTCTCTGTTAATTCACAGAGACGTGAGGAACTGGCTTTTAAGCAATCAAAGCAATTAATACCTGTTACGCCTTCGATGCCTAAAGCCTTGGTAAGATGGTTGCCCTCAGATATTTGTGTATGCTAGTTTATTGTGGAACTAATCTTATAACATATAAGGCAGTTAGAAGTTTGTCAATCTGTAACTTTGAATGCCATTTGCTTATCATATTTGTCATTTTCCCGTATATTTTTGTTGAACATTGTATGCTTACATAGGAACTTTTGATGTTGGAAAATTGTAGACGTCAGCCTTTTTTAAGTCTAATATTTTTTTTTATAGGTAAAACAAACTTTATTGGTCAATGAATAGGCATAGCCATGTACAGAACTATAATAGAAAACGAAAAACAAAATATGCCCTACACTAAGTAGGCACATTAGAGACAAGTAAATCATGTAGGTCCATGCCATTGAAATTGAAAGCGAATGGCCCAAGTAGGCGCATTTAAGTGTAATATTGACTATTGAGGCATAGCTAACATACATAGGATTCTGGATCAGAGTTGATGAACCAATCCATGTTTAAGAAACAGTCACAATTCTTGTTTGTGTTATTGTCCATATGTCTTATTTAGTAATGGAGCATTGTTGCCTTTACCTTTTCGGAATCAAACTTCATGCACTCAACTGATGGATAAAAGCATATGGAAGGGACAACTGTAGGTTGATGTCTGTCCTTGTTCTGATATCATGTTCCTGTTTTGTTTTGTTTTTTTTATCTGGTGGGTTAATTAAAGTTAATAAATATGTTTCTTGGATCAATGTTCTTGCAGATCAACAAACATGTTTTTGTTAAGTTCATGCTATCCATAACTCTCAATTTGTTTTTTATATAGAAAACAACTATCAATTTTTTTTTAATTGAAAGAAAAACAAATAATCTGGTGTGAATGCTTTAGCTGTTTTTGTATATAGCTTAAGTTTCTGTAATTGGCTTCTTTCTAGACTGACTTTTTTTCGCGGGCCGGGGGGGGGGGGGGAAGGGGTTGTAAAGTTTTGGGTAAAATACATCTGCCGCTTTTTACTGTGAATCCATATCATATTGCTGCTGTCTTTACTGATGAAAAAAAGATATATTTCTGCTGGATAATATAGTATTTATTTGGTAAAACAAAATTTTCACCTTTAAATAAAAAGCATATACTCTTTTCATCCTAAACTATTGATGTTGGCCCATTGCCCTCTCCAGCTATTTTTTGAATAAATGCATCCCCTCCACTTATAGAAAACTGGCAAATAGCAATCTCGATCAATTTTGATCACAAAGATGAATGAGAAGGAAGGGGACATGACATGTCCTTCACTTTCTGATTTTAGGGGAGAATGCACATTCTCTTTGTGGTTTGAAAGTGCATGTATTAGTATTGTTAGTTTGGAGTGCGGAGCATCTGACACCTATTAGTCATATGGTGAAGAGTTTATATTCCCTTATTTATTTACATAAAAAAATGAGTTTTAAATAGTGATTTGCTTTGTGCTAACATCATCTTGGTATTTAAATATTGCTCCTTGATAGACTTAATTTTTGGTAGATGTGTTTTAGGTTTTTTTTTTTTCGAGGTTTCATAAAAGAAGCCTCATTTATGGTTTAGGGAGTAGGAATAAAGTATATATAGATTCTTTCTATCTTCTTTTATGTGTGTAATTTCTTGTGTTAACAAATTCAATTTTTGGTTTATTAAAGTGAGAGAACATATGTGATTCTCTCTCTCTCTCTCTCTCTGGGGTAGGTGCTTTGCATGTTAAAGGACTATGGTGTGATATATATTTGTTTACCTTCTTATATTAGATTAACAATTTAGGTTGATGCCAAACAAGTTTTATCACATACATCTATTTGTATGTCCTTGATACTGTGATTAGGAGCTTGTACTGTTACACTTGGCTGCTTTTTAGAATATTCATCTTTCAGTTACGAGTATGATTAATGGCATGCATCATAACCATACACAGTACAAGATAGATGAGATAGAAATAATAATAATGTTTTCTGTACCTGTAAAAAAAATAATAAGCATGCTTTCCTGGAAAGTGTCCTTCCTATGTTGTTAAAAATGAACCAACTTACCAATGGAGGGTTGTAGCGCTCTTCATTTAAAGGAGTATAAAACTTGCCCAGTTTACTGTAGCTCAACAGTTTTGTGGAATTGTTGTTGGGATACTGACTTTTTAGTTATTAAAATGAGCTTTTTCGTTTTCCTTCTATATACATGCTTGCGGAACATCTTTGGTCTGAGATTAATGATAAGTGTGAGGCTCTGCAATATAGATTGTGCTTGAGGATCAATATCGAATGACTCGAATGGACTTGGCTAGTTTGCAGCTAACATCGGGAGTTTCCTCCATTGGTCAAATTACAATCAATTTCAATGGCTTGAATAGCCATGATTTTCTTGTATCGTTGGACACTCATGCTTGGGTGTTGCTGTTGTATATGTCCCGTGTACTTGGACTATGACCATTTATATCCCAATAAAATCCTTTTTTTACTGATGAACAAAAAATATAAACATTGGGAGTTTCCTGTTTAGATAGATTTTCTAAATTAAATCTATCTAAGCATATACACATTAAGATTATGATTACCATCAGGTTGTCTAATGCTAATTTCCATTCCAGGTCCTCAATTCTACTGATAAATCTAAGCCCAAAACGGTGGTCAGAGCTATGGAAGCAAATGTTGCTGCCAAGAGCGGGCAGCTTCAACCAACTTCTTTGCAACATGTTAACCAATCTCCTCGTGGTGGACATGGCAAGTCTGATGCTTCAAAGACATCTCATGGAAAGTTTCTTGTTTTGAAACCAACATGGGAAAATGGTGTTTCCCCCACTCTCAAGGATGTTGCTAGTCCAACACACAACTCCACCAGCAAAGCAGCAGATAGCCAGCTTCCTGTTACTCCATCTGTTGCATCTTCTCCTTTGCGGAGCCCCCACCACCTTAAGAATCCCTCTTTGGATCGCAAAGCAGCTGCGTTGAATCTGAAATCAGGATCTACTTTGGAAAGGAAACCTTCCTTATCTCAAGTACAGAGCCGGAATGATTTCTTTAATCTCATAAAAATGAAAACTTCAACGAACAATTCAACGGTTCTCCAAGATTCAAGCCATGTTATTTCCTCTCCCACTGTGGAGAAATCTAATGTAGTAATTGGGGAAGTAGTCAGTGCCCCTGCAAGTCCCCATGCTACTAGGAATGGTGCTGAGATGACTAGCGATGGTGATACATGTGATGAGGTTCAGAGGTTTTCTGTTGGAGAGAACAACATGAGTTCCAGTGAAACTGTTCATCCAGATGAGAAAGAGGCTGCTTTCCTTCGTTCCCTTGGCTGGGAGGAAAATTCTGGTGAGGATGAAGGCCTTACAGAGGAGGAGATCAATGCTTTTTATCAAGAGGTAAAGAAGTCTTGGCTTGTACAGATTTTAACGTTATGACCTAAGAACTGGGAGCAGTCTAATTTTAGATTTTACATCTAATGACTCGTGTATTGAATTGGTCAGAAGGTAGAGCTAATCAGAGTTATAAATGGACTAAAATATCCAATCAAATAATTGTGGAATTATTATGCTATCCATTTCATTTCTTTTGAAGGGAAGGGGATTAGTTTTTGTTTACTCCTGCACTCTTGGGTAGGTCAAGTTAGGTTTTGAATAGTTAGTTGACCCGGTTCATGCCACTGGCCAATATTTAACTGCGAAGAGTTCTTGTAGTGCCACAATACAAAAAGTCGAACAGCTGTTATAATATGTTTGATGAAACTACTTTGCAAGTGCAGTTTACTTATCTTATGCGTATACATTTTTGTGCAGTACATGAAACTAAAGCCATCCTTAAAACTATGCCGAGGTATGCAGCCAATACTTTCAAAGCTGTCTGAGTCTCATTTGACAAGTTTTGGTGGAGCGCCCTCTGAGTTGAGCTCGCCGCACACTGGATCAGAAGCTTAATTTACTACTTCTCGCCTAAGAGATGCCAGAACTTACCATTTTTTACTGGAAGATGGTTTCTATTTTCTTTTCTTTGGTTTTGAAGAAAGAGTGGTATGAATGAAGAGGTTGGGTTTTGGTTGGAAGTCTGCATTTTGCATAATGCAATAAATGGAAGGTACCCCAATCCTGCCTCCTAGAACGGAGAATTCTTTTTTTTTTTTTTTTTAGGTTTCAAGGTCGGCTGGGATGGATAGGGTTAGGGAATATTTTGTCTGTAGTGGAAAGATGCTTTGGAAGTAGCATCTTTTGGGGGGTATTTTGGTTCTTTTCATCCTTTTCCTTTTAAAATAGGTTTCAATTCTACAAGATAAAGTTTATGTTGTTTTTCGTCAATTTTACTAAAAAAAAAGGAAATCAGAAAGTCTCATTTTTAGTTTAACTTATGCTGTATACTAATTCTGAAGTATTTTTCAGTTAAGAGTACATAATGTAGATAGCTAGTTAGCCCAAATTACACTAATTATATGTAAATAGAAGTTGGGTCATAAATTAATCTCTTGAGGTAGCATAAATGGTATAATTAATTGATTAGTAAGCGTTACTGCTTAGAGTAGAGGCCAGATATAATGGTTAGGAAGCTCACAAGCCGCAAGACAACTGATTAGTGATCAGAAATATGGCCCCTTAAGTTGTCACCTTATACGGCCAAGCCTTTTATTATTTTTGTCCAGATACAGCCAAGCCAATAAGTGCGTAATTAATATTGTTATCCATTGCTCTAGGGAAATAAGCGGGAGTGTAGAATAAGGTCTCCTTGTTTATTAACTGGATCAAAACTTGTGTTAAGGTCCTGCATATTGGATTTACAGGCTAACTTCTTAGAGAAATGTTTGGTTTCTAAAGGAGTCTTTTAAAAAATAAAAATTTACAAAATTTGATACAATGTATTAAATTATAAAGTATTTTTTATTGTAACTTATCAAAAAAGAAACATTATTGTAAAGAGATTTGACGTAACGTCTGCATAATGGCTAGGCCAAGAGGCCTCCAAAAATTATAAATGCATTAGTATATTTTTTAAAAAATATTAAAATAAGATTTAAAATTGGATAAATCTTATACGGTGGTAGAAAGTCTATGCATTGATAGCTGTTAAAATTTTTCTACGCCTAGAAGGTGGAGCAGCGACTCCTCCCTCCTGTTTATCTAGCCATTAACAGTCTTGTTTATGTTTTTTGATTTTTTTGTTTGTTCTTTCCAAGTTTTTTAGCGATAGCACTAAGATGTTCATATATGCTCCTTTTCTTCTTTTTACGATTGCTACACACTCCACTATTGGACTCTTCAATCGCTGATCTATTGAGCAGGAGAAAATTATCTAAATGAGTTGCATGTGTCTCATGAGCGACTTCAGTGCGTGTGAAACCCATGCATAACAGTGCCAAAATGAGTCTTCTGTCATCACATGCGGCACTAGAGGGATCAACGACTTTAAATCTCTTAAATCCAAGTGCTTCTTTCTTCCATAGTGTGACGCATGTGCTGCACACGCTACCGCCATTAGTGACGGTCTTAAGCCAGTGTATCGACTTATCAAGTCACTATATTTCTATATTCTTACTTTTTCTAACCAACAATTAAGATAAAGTGATTGTGAAAGTCTTATTCACTTGGACCAAATTAGCAAAATGTAGCACACTCATCTCATTTACGATTTGTAGTCGTAAGTTTATAGTGTATTTATCAAATTATGTTGTAACCACTTAACGCGATTTTCCCTTAGTAGAAATAAGTGAGAGTCAAACTTTTGGCTCAATTATTATTATTATTTTTTATTTTTATGGTGTTGCTTTTGCTTGTTTTAGGATAATTATTAAAGACTCTTACTCCCATTTAATCTTATATCCTTGTGACCATTTAGTTCATCTATGTTTTACTTGCCTAAGAAAAAAAAAAGCCCATGCATTGATGAGTGAAACAAATCCTACAATTCTTTCAAAAAGTAAATAATATTATGTGATGTCATGTTACAATCTAACAGCCTCGTTTAAAATTTTTATCTTGAGCCTCAATGCACATTGAACTATTCTTGATCTATGTATCCTATTAAATCACCTTATGAACTATTTTTATGAGATTTGTTTTTAGGTAAAACTTATTAACATCTCATCTCATTTCATCATATCTCAAATTTATCATCATATTTTTTCAAATTTTATACAAAATAAAATAAACAACTCAAATTTTTTCAAATTTCAAAATAACTTTTTCAAATCCCAAAATAAAACTAATGTTAAAAAAATTATCTTACAATAATATTTTATTCTTTTTTTAATTTTTATATCATTTTATTTTATCTTATTTCTGAAAATAAATAAAACTTAAACTCAATAAAAATAGGTCACAGGCTTCAAATAACTAGGCATTCAACTGTTTTTTAAAATAAAAATGATTGGGAGCATCCACACTCATTACACTCACTCTCACATGAACAGTACACGTGTACTCATCATGTGAGAGTGAGTGTGATGAGTGTGGATATTTTTTAGCATTACTCTTTTTAAAAACCTAAAACCCGGTCATGAAATATCCAATTCATGGCCACTAAAATGGACGAATAGGCTGCAGAGATATAGAATCCGAAGTTGTACTAAAATGCTTTCAACTTTTGAAAGAATTAGAGGTAAGAGTTTTTTTTTTTTCTATGAAAGTTTAGCATATTATAGATAATAAAAACAGTTACAAGAATACAAATTTAGTGAGGTAGGAGTCTCCAACAATCATTTTAATACAATAAAGACACATCAGACATCAAAATAAAAAACAATTTCAGAGCCACAAGTGTGGCTTCCACCAATCCTAATTGAAAGGATGCCGCCTAAAGCGGTTTTGAAATAGTTTGATGACTAGACTATTGATTTGCGACTAAAAGTTGTAGTAAGAGGAGGTGCGTTGCATTTTATTGTGTCGGTATGCCTGAAGAGTATCCCCAGGCTCACATCAACATGATCCCTGATTAGGGAAAGTGAAAAACATAAACTAAACGAAGAGTTGATACACCGGAAAAGGATTATCGCTGGCTGTGGCGCATGTGAAGAGCACGCTCTGTGTTGGAAAGAAAACATGATGGCCAAATTGGAAGAATGGAAGCCGCTAACTCTAAAGGTGCCGTGTGTGGCGGCAAAAGGAGATAGTCTGATGCGACGGTGCGTTGGAACCACGCGCATCTCCCAAAGCGCATGAGAACAACGCACGACTTGTTTAGGTGCGATTCTTTTCCCTGTTCAAAGATTGGTGGCTAGAGATTTTATATGCCTGGTGCGTAGTGGTCGTAGGAGCCTGACAAATAGAAGATTGGCAAATCGAAGGGCTGGAGACAAAACACTACAAAAGCATGGAATAAAACTAAAGAAACAAATTGAAAATGAACAGTAAAATATGCAGAGAGCTGGGAGGGAGGGAGGGAGGAGTTAGAGAGGGTGCTTTGGAGATGCTAGAAAGGGCACTCTAAAGAAATGAGAGAAGGTTTGTTCCACACGTGACTCAGAGGAAAGAGTTTGAATGGTCTATCTCACAACATTTCATTAGGGACAATGTTTGGACATTGAGAAAGGTGTCTAATTATTGTATTAATAAGTGCAAATTATACTTTTGCTTAAAAAGTGGTGCTATTATATTTTTTTAATTTATTCACTTCGTGTGTATCTTGATGTAAATTCTATATATTTTATAAATATGTTTAAACATTTTTAAAAAATAAAAATAAAAATATTAATACATTGATAATTACTTTTTTAATTTTTAAGTCAAAAAAGATTTTAAAAAATTTAAATACATGAACTATTAAAATATATAAACAAAATTGAGCTGCATAATAGTATTTTTTAAAAATAATTAAAAAAATATTTATAAACTCACTAAAAATCACTTAATTTATTATTAAATAAAGAGTAATACTATTTAAAATCGTAGAGTTAAAACATTTTCATTTCATAATATTTGCCACTTGGCGTCCTTGTCTTGCCATCTTGGCATGCCTGCTATGCTAACGTGCATGTCAATTGTAGTGACGTTGACCGCGACGACCACGCCCTAAATTACTTTGCAAGTTTCATACATACCACAAACTATCATTGTAAAAATTTATTTATTGTTTTGTGAATAGGTCCTCGAGTTAGATTTGGGCCCTAAATCCGATATAAAATGGCATATTATCTACCGTGAAAATAATGTAAATGATCTTTACGTGTTATGGTGTCGGGTTCACTTTGGAACAATAGTTATGATTCAAATAGAATATTTTATAATAGAAAGGACTTTTATATTCACGTCCTAAAATAAATATTCCTTTACTTTTACTTAAGAGAAAAATAGGAAAATTGTTACTTTCACCCCTCATTCTTATTATATGAAAAATGTTATTTTTTATTTTTTAAAAAAACATTTAAAATATTAAAAAAATACAAATACAAATAATGGTGAGTTTAGTGGAAAGCGGTGGGAGTAGATCCACCCAAAAAATATAAATGCTCTCTACTATTTTTTCTCAAAAAATTATTAATCTTTCTTTGGATGATAAATTTATATGAGAAAAACTTGAGTCTATGGGTTATTTTTGCATCAGCCAATGAGAAACAGTCACGTAGATGCTTTAAAAAATTAAAAAAATAAACCCACATGCACATAAAACTATACCTCTTTCTCTCTCAACCATTCGGACCTAAGTTTTTTT